>OZ024927.1:184445650-193648567 GCA_964017235.1 Sabellastarte sp. h YS-2021 | reverse complement strand
TGGGCGTTTTCCAAAAAATTAACCCCAAACCCCTAATCCCTGCCAGAAATGCTACTTTCTAGTTGTGCTAGGTACTTAAGCAAGGTATGCCTGGATTAGTCTTGCTGAGAACAGTAGAAAAGCTGATGTAATACTCAACCTTGGCTCTGAAACCTAAGAGCCAGAGCCAAAAATATGCTTTTCAGTTTTTGTCGTGATTATTTCAACAGGAAATCCCTACTAAAAACCAGTTTTGGTCTTCTGTAACCAAGCTATTCGGTCTGCAGGCACTGTAATGGTATGAAACTCTTGGCTAGCCTGTGGGAGATTCCTTCTTGCTGTAACAACTGACTGTTTATGCGTAGTGAACTCAATAATGGGCGTTTTCCAAAAATTAACCCCAAACCCTAATCCTGCCAGAAAGCTACTTTCTAGTTGTGCTAGGTACTTAAGCAAGGTATGCCTGGATTAGTCTTGCTGAGAACAGTAGAAAGCTGATGTAATACTCAACCTTGGCTCTGAAACCTAAGAGCCAGAGCCAAAAATATGCTTTTCAGTTTTTGTCGTGATTATTTCAACAGGAAATCCCTACTAAAAACCAGTTTTGGTCTTCTGTAACCAAGCTATTCGGTCTGCAGGCACTGTAATGGTATGAAACTCTTGGCTAGCCTGTGGGAGATTCCTTCTTGCTGTAACAACTGACTGTTTATGCGTAGTGAACTCAATAATGGGCGTTTTCCAAAAATTAACCCCAAACCCTAATCCTGCCAGAAAGCTACTTTCTAGTTGTGCTAGGTACTTAAGCAAGGTATGCCTGGATTAGTCTTGCTGAGAACAGTAGAAAGCTGATGTAATACTCAACCTTGGCTCTGAAACCTAAGAGCCAGAGCCAAAAATATGCTTTTCAGTTTTTGTCGTGATTATTTCAACAGGAAATCCCTACTAAAAACCAGTTTTGGTCTTCTGTAACCAAGCTATTCGGTCTGCAGGCACTGTAATGGTATGAAACTCTTGGCTAGCCTGTGGGAGATTCCTTCTTGCTGTAACAACTGACTGTTTATGCGTAGTGAACTCAATAATGGGCGTTTTCCAAAAATTAACCCCAAACCCCTAATCCTGCCAGAAAGCTACTTTCTAGTTGTGCTAGGTACTTAAGCAAGGTATGCCTGGATTAGTCTTGCTGAGAACAGTAGAAAGCTGATGTAATACTCAACCTTGGCTCTGAAACCTAAGAGCCAGAGCCAAAAATATGCTTTTCAGTTTTTGTCGTGATTATTTCAACAGGAAATCCCTACTAAAAACCAGTTTTGGTCTTCTGTAACCAAGCTATTCGGTCTGCAGGCACTGTAATGGTATGAAACTCTTGGCTAGCCTGTGGGAGATTCCTTCTTGCTGTAACAACTGACTGTTTATGCGTAGTGAACTCAATAATGGGCGTTTTCCAAAAATTAACCCCAAAACCCCTAATCCTGCCAGAAAGCTACTTTCTAGTTGTGCTAGGTACTTAAGCAAGGTATGCCTGGATTAGTCTTGCTGAGAACAGTAGAAAGCTGATGTAATACTCAACCTTGGCTCTGAAACCTAAGAGCCAGAGCCAAAAATATGCTTTTCAGTTTTTGTCGTGATTATTTCAACAGGAAATCCCTACTAAAAACCAGTTTTGGTCTTCTGTAACCAAGCTATTCGGTCTGCAGGCACTGTAATGGTATGAAACTCTTGGCTAGCCTGTGGGAGATTCCTTCTTGCTGTAACAACTGACTGTTTATGCGTAGTGAACTCAATAATGGGCGTTTTCCAAAAATTAACCCCAAACCCCTAATCCTGCCAGAAAGCTACTTTCTAGTTGTGCTAGGTACTTAAGCAAGGTATGCCTGGATTAGTCTTGCTGAGAACAGTAGAAAGCTGATGTAATACTCAACCTTGGCTCTGAAAACCTAAGAGCCAGAGCCAAAAATATGCTTTTCAGTTTTTGTCGTGATTATTTCAACAGGAAATCCCTACTAAAAACCAGTTTTGGTCTTCTGTAACCAAGCTATTCGGTCTGCAGGCACTGTAATGGTATGAAACTCTTGGCTAGCCTGTGGGAGATTCCTTCTTGCTGTAACAACTGACTGTTTATGCGTAGTGAACTCAATAATGGGCGTTTTCCAAAAATTAACCCCAAACCCCTAATCCTGCCAGAAAGCTACTTTCTAGTTGTGCTAGGTACTTAAGCAAGGTATGCCTGGATTAGTCTTGCTGAGAACAGTAGAAAGCTGATGTAATACTCAACCTTGGCTCTGAAACCTAAGAGCCAGAGCCAAAAATATGCTTTTCAGTTTTTGTCGTGATTATTTCAACAGGAAATCCCTACTAAAAACCAGTTTTGGTCTTCTGTAACCAAGCTATTCGGTCTGCAGGCACTGTAATGGTATGAAACTCTTGGCTAGCCTGTGGGAGATTCCTTCTTGCTGTAACAACTGACTGTTTATGCGTAGTGAACTCAATAATGGGCGTTTTCCAAAAATTAACCCCAAACCCCTAATCCTGCCAGAAAGCTACTTTCTAGTTGTGCTAGGTACTTAAGCAAGGTATGCCTGGATTAGTCTTGCTGAGAACAGTAGAAAGCTGATGTAATACTCAACCTTGGCTCTGAAACCTAAGAGCCAGAGCCAAAAATATGCTTTTCAGTTTTTGTCGTGATTATTTCAACAGGAAATCCCTACTAAAAACCAGTTTTGGTCTTCTGTAACCAAGCTATTCGGTCTGCAGGCACTGTAATGGTATGAAACTCTTGGCTAGCCTGTGGGAGATTCCTTCTTGCTGTAACAACTGACTGTTTATGCGTAGTGAACTCAATAATGGGCGTTTTCCAAAAATTAACCCCAAACCCCTAATCCTGCCAGAAAGCTACTTTCTAGTTGTGCTAGGTACTTAAGCAAGGTATGCCTGGATTAGTCTTGCTGAGAACAGTAGAAAGCTGATGTAATACTCAACCTTGGCTCTGAAACCTAAGAGCCAGAGCCAAAAATATGCTTTTCAGTTTTTGTCGTGATTATTTCAACAGGAAATCCCTACTAAAAACCAGTTTTGGTCTTCTGTAACCAAGCTATTCGGTCTGCAGGCACTGTAATGGTATGAAACTCTTGGCTAGCCTGTGGGAGATTCCTTCTTGCTGTAACAACTGACTGTTTATGCGTAGTGAACTCAATAATGGGCGTTTTCCAAAAATTAACCCCAAACCCCTAATCCTGCCAGAAAGCTACTTTCTAGTTGTGCTAGGTACTTAAGCAAGGTATGCCTGGATTAGTCTTGCTGAGAACAGTAGAAAGCTGATGTAATACTCAACCTTGGCTCTGAAACCTAAGAGCCAGAGCCAAAAATATGCTTTTCAGTTTTTGTCGTGATTATTTCAACAGGAAATCCCTACTAAAAACCAGTTTTGGTCTTCTGTAACCAAGCTATTCGGTCTGCAGGCACTGTAATGGTATGAAACTCTTGGCTAGCCTGTGGGAGATTCCTTCTTGCTGTAACAACTGACTGTTTATGCGTAGTGAACTCAATAATGGGCGTTTTCCAAAAATTAACCCCAAACCCCTAATCCTGCCAGAAAGCTACTTTCTAGTTGTGCTAGGTACTTAAGCAAGGTATGCCTGGATTAGTCTTGCTGAGAACAGTAGAAAGCTGATGTAATACTCAACCTTGGCTCTGAAACCTAAGAGCCAGAGCCAAAAATATGCTTTTCAGTTTTTGTCGTGATTATTTCAACAGGAAATCCCTACTAAAAACCAGTTTTGGTCTTCTGTAACCAAGCTATTCGGTCTGCAGGCACTGTAATGGTATGAAACTCTTGGCTAGCCTGTGGGAGATTCCTTCTTGCTGTAACAACTGACTGTTTATGCGTAGTGAACTCAATAATGGGCGTTTTCCAAAAATTAACCCCAAACCCCTAATCCTGCCAGAAAGCTACTTTCTAGTTGTGCTAGGTACTTAAGCAAGGTATGCCTGGATTAGTCTTGCTGAGAACAGTAGAAAGCTGATGTAATACTCAACCTTGGCTCTGAAACCTAAGAGCCAGAGCCAAAAATATGCTTTTCAGTTTTTGTCGTGATTATTTCAACAGGAAATCCCTACTAAAAACCAGTTTTGGTCTTCTGTAACCAAGCTATTCGGTCTGCAGGCACTGTAATGGTATGAAACTCTTGGCTAGCCTGTGGGAGATTCCTTCTTGCTGTAACAACTGACTGTTTATGCGTAGTGAACTCAATAATGGGCGTTTTCCAAAAATTAACCCCAAACCCCTAATCCTGCCAGAAAGCTACTTTCTAGTTGTGCTAGGTACTTAAGCAAGGTATGCCTGGATTAGTCTTGCTGAGAACAGTAGAAAGCTGATGTAATACTCAACCTTGGCTCTGAAACCTAAGAGCCAGAGCCAAAAATATGCTTTTCAGTTTTTGTCGTGATTATTTCAACAGGAAATCCCTACTAAAAACCAGTTTTGGTCTTCTGTAACCAAGCTATTCGGTCTGCAGGCACTGTAATGGTATGAAACTCTTGGCTAGCCTGTGGGAGATTCCTTCTTGCTGTAACAACTGACTGTTTATGCGTAGTGAACTCAATAATGGGCGTTTTCCAAAAATTAACCCCAAACCCCTAATCCTGCCAGAAAGCTACTTTCTAGTTGTGCTAGGTACTTAAGCAAGGTATGCCTGGATTAGTCTTGCTGAGAACAGTAGAAAGCTGATGTAATACTCAACCTTGGCTCTGAAACCTAAGAGCCAGAGCCAAAAATATGCTTTTCAGTTTTTGTCGTGATTATTTCAACAGGAAATCCCTACTAAAAACCAGTTTTGGTCTTCTGTAACCAAGCTATTCGGTCTGCAGGCACTGTAATGGTATGAAACTCTTGGCTAGCCTGTGGGAGATTCCTTCTTGCTGTAACAACTGACTGTTTATGCGTAGTGAACTCAATAATGGGCGTTTTCCAAAAATTAACCCCAAACCCTAATCCTGCCAGAAAGCTACTTTCTAGTTGTGCTAGGTACTTAAGCAAGGTATGCCTGGATTAGTCTTGCTGAGAACAGTAGAAAGCTGATGTAATACTCAACCTTGGCTCTGAAACCTAAGAGCCAGAGCCAAAAATATGCTTTTCAGTTTTTGTCGTGATTATTTCAACAGGAAATCCCTACTAAAAACCAGTTTTGGTCTTCTGTAACCAAGCTATTCGGTCTGCAGGCACTGTAATGGTATGAAACTCTTGGCTAGCCTGTGGGAGATTCCTTCTTGCTGTAACAACTGACTGTTTATGCGTAGTGAACTCAATAATGGGCGTTTTCCAAAAATTAACCCCAAACCCCTAATCCTGCCAGAAAGCTACTTTCTAGTTGTGCTAGGTACTTAAGCAAGGTATGCCTGGATTAGTCTTGCTGAGAACAGTAGAAAGCTGATGTAATACTCAACCTTGGCTCTGAAACCTAAGAGCCAGAGCCAAAAATATGCTTTTCAGTTTTTGTCGTGATTATTTCAACAGGAAATCCCTACTAAAAACCAGTTTTGGTCTTCTGTAACCAAGCTATTCGGTCTGCAGGCACTGTAATGGTATGAAACTCTTGGCTAGCCTGTGGGAGATTCCTTCTTGCTGTAACAACTGACTGTTTATGCGTAGTGAACTCAATAATGGGCGTTTTCCAAAAATTAACCCCAAACCCCTAATCCTGCCAGAAAGCTACTTTCTAGTTGTGCTAGGTACTTAAGCAAGGTATGCCTGGATTAGTCTTGCTGAGAACAGTAGAAAGCTGATGTAATACTCAACCTTGGCTCTGAAACCTAAGAGCCAGAGCCAAAAATATGCTTTTCAGTTTTGTCGTGATTATTTCAACAGGAAATCCCTACTAAAAACCAGTTTTGGTCTTCTGTAACCAAGCTATTCGGTCTGCAGGCACTGTAATGGTATGAAACTCTTGGCTAGCCTGTGGGAGATTCCTTCTTGCTGTAACAACTGACTGTTTATGCGTAGTGAACTCAATAATGGGCGTTTTCCAAAAATTAACCCCAAACCCCTAATCCTGCCAGAAAGCTACTTTCTAGTTGTGCTAGGTACTTAAGCAAGGTATGCCTGGATTAGTCTTGCTGAGAACAGTAGAAAGCTGATGTAATACTCAACCTTGGCTCTGAAACCTAAGAGCCAGAGCCAAAAATATGCTTTTCAGTTTTTGTCGTGATTATTTCAACAGGAAATCCCTACTAAAAACCAGTTTTGGTCTTCTGTAACCAAGCTATTCGGTCTGCAGGCACTGTAATGGTATGAAACTCTTGGCTAGCCTGTGGGAGATTCCTTCTTGCTGTAACAACTGACTGTTTATGCGTAGTGAACTCAATAATGGGCGTTTTCCAAAAATTAACCCCAAACCCCTAATCCTGCCAGAAAGCTACTTTCTAGTTGTGCTAGGTACTTAAGCAAGGTATGCCTGGATTAGTCTTGCTGAGAACAGTAGAAAGCTGATGTAATACTCAACCTTGGCTCTGAAACCTAAGAGCCAGAGCCAAAAATATGCTTTTCAGTTTTTGTCGTGATTATTTCAACAGGAAATCCCTACTAAAAACCAGTTTTGGTCTTCTGTAACCAAGCTATTCGGTCTGCAGGCACTGTAATGGTATGAAACTCTTGGCTAGCCTGTGGGAGATTCCTTCTTGCTGTAACAACTGACTGTTTATGCGTAGTGAACTCAATAATGGGCGTTTTCCAAAAATTAACCCCCAAACCCCTAATCCTGCCAGAAAGCTACTTTCTAGTTGTGCTAGGTACTTAAGCAAGGTATGCCTGGATTAGTCTTGCTGAGAACAGTAGAAAGCTGATGTAATACTCAACCTTGGCTCTGAAACCTAAGAGCCAGAGCCAAAAATATGCTTTTCAGTTTTTGTCGTGATTATTTCAACAGGAAATCCCTACTAAAAACCAGTTTTGGTCTTCTGTAACCAAGCTATTCGGTCTGCAGGCACTGTAATGGTATGAAACTCTTGGCTAGCCTGTGGGAGATTCCTTCTTGCTGTAACAACTGACTGTTTATGCGTAGTGAACTCAATAATGGGCGTTTTCCAAAAATTAACCCCAAACCCCTAATCCTGCCAGAAAGCTACTTTCTAGTTGTGCTAGGTACTTAAGCAAGGTATGCCTGGATTAGTCTTGCTGAGAACAGTAGAAAGCTGATGTAATACTCAACCTTGGCTCTGAAACCTAAGAGCCAGAGCCAAAAATATGCTTTTCAGTTTTTGTCGTGATTATTTCAACAGGAAATCCCTACTAAAAACCAGTTTTGGTCTTCTGTAACCAAGCTATTCGGTCTGCAGGCACTGTAATGGTATGAAACTCTTGGCTAGCCTGTGGGAGATTCCTTCTTGCTGTAACAACTGACTGTTTATGCGTAGTGAACTCAATAATGGGCGTTTTCCAAAAATTAACCCCAAACCCCTAATCCTGCCAGAAAGCTACTTTCTAGTTGTGCTAGGTACTTAAGCAAGGTATGCCTGGATTAGTCTTGCTGAGAACAGTAGAAAGCTGATGTAATACTCAACCTTGGCTCTGAAACCTAAGAGCCAGAGCCAAAAATATGCTTTTCAGTTTTTGTCGTGATTATTTCAACAGGAAATCCCTACTAAAAACCAGTTTTGGTCTTCTGTAACCAAGCTATTCGGTCTGCAGGCACTGTAATGGTATGAAACTCTTGGCTAGCCTGTGGGAGATTCCTTCTTGCTGTAACAACTGACTGTTTATGCGTAGTGAACTCAATAATGGGCGTTTTCCAAAAATTAACCCCAAACCCCTAATCCTGCCAGAAAGCTACTTTCTAGTTGTGCTAGGTACTTAAGCAAGGTATGCCTGGATTAGTCTTGCTGAGAACAGTAGAAAGCTGATGTAATACTCAACCTTGGCTCTGAAACCTAAGAGCCAGAGCCAAAAATATGCTTTTCAGTTTTTGTCGTGATTATTTCAACAGGAAATCCCTACTAAAAACCAGTTTTGGTCTTCTGTAACCAAGCTATTCGGTCTGCAGGCACTGTAATGGTATGAAACTCTTGGCTAGCCTGTGGGAGATTCCTTCTTGCTGTAACAACTGACTGTTTATGCGTAGTGAACTCAATAATGGGCGTTTTCCAAAAATTAACCCCAAACCCCTAATCCTGCCAGAAAGCTACTTTCTAGTTGTGCTAGGTACTTAAGCAAGGTATGCCTGGATTAGTCTTGCTGAGAACAGTAGAAAGCTGATGTAATACTCAACCTTGGCTCTGAAACCTAAGAGCCAGAGCCAAAAATATGCTTTTCAGTTTTTGTCGTGATTATTTCAACAGGAAATCCCTACTAAAAACCAGTTTTGGTCTTCTGTAACCAAGCTATTCGGTCTGCAGGCACTGTAATGGTATGAAACTCTTGGCTAGCCTGTGGGAGATTCCTTCTTGCTGTAACAACTGACTGTTTATGCGTAGTGAACTCAATAATGGGCGTTTTCCAAAAATTAACCCCAAACCCCTAATCCTGCCAGAAAGCTACTTTCTAGTTGTGCTAGGTACTTAAGCAAGGTATGCCTGGATTAGTCTTGCTGAGAACAGTAGAAAGCTGATGTAATACTCAACCTTGGCTCTGAAACCTAAGAGCCAGAGCCAAAAATATGCTTTTCAGTTTTTGTCGTGATTATTTCAACAGGAAATCCCTACTAAAAACCAGTTTTGGTCTTCTGTAACCAAGCTATTCGGTCTGCAGGCACTGTAATGGTATGAAACTCTTGGCTAGCCTGTGGGAGATTCCTTCTTGCTGTAACAACTGACTGTTTATGCGTAGTGAACTCAATAATGGGCGTTTTCCAAAAATTAACCCCAAACCCCTAATCCTGCCAGAAAGCTACTTTCTAGTTGTGCTAGGTACTTAAGCAAGGTATGCCTGGATTAGTCTTGCTGAGAACAGTAGAAAGCTGATGTAATACTCAACCTTGGCTCTGAAACCTAAGAGCCAGAGCCAAAAATATGCTTTTCAGTTTTTGTCGTGATTATTTCAACAGGAAATCCCTACTAAAAACCAGTTTTGGTCTTCTGTAACCAAGCTATTCGGTCTGCAGGCACTGTAATGGTATGAAACTCTTGGCTAGCCTGTGGGAGATTCCTTCTTGCTGTAACAACTGACTGTTTATGCGTAGTGAACTCAATAATGGGCGTTTTCCAAAAATTAACCCCAAACCCCTAATCCTGCCAGAAAGCTACTTTCTAGTTGTGCTAGGTACTTAAGCAAGGTATGCCTGGATTAGTCTTGCTGAGAACAGTAGAAAGCTGATGTAATACTCAACCTTGGCTCTGAAACCTAAGAGCCAGAGCCAAAAATATGCTTTTCAGTTTTTGTCGTGATTATTTCAACAGGAAATCCCTACTAAAAACCAGTTTTGGTCTTCTGTAACCAAGCTATTCGGTCTGCAGGCACTGTAATGGTATGAAACTCTTGGCTAGCCTGTGGGAGATTCCTTCTTGCTGTAACAACTGACTGTTTATGCGTAGTGAACTCAATAATGGGCGTTTTCCAAAAATTAACCCCAAACCCCTAATCCTGCCAGAAAGCTACTTTCTAGTTGTGCTAGGTACTTAAGCAAGGTATGCCTGGATTAGTCTTGCTGAGAACAGTAGAAAGCTGATGTAATACTCAACCTTGGCTCTGAAACCTAAGAGCCAGAGCCAAAAATATGCTTTTCAGTTTTTGTCGTGATTATTTCAACAGGAAATCCCTACTAAAAACCAGTTTTGGTCTTCTGTAACCAAGCTATTCGGTCTGCAGGCACTGTAATGGTATGAAACTCTTGGCTAGCCTGTGGGAGATTCCTTCTTGCTGTAACAACTGACTGTTTATGCGTAGTGAACTCAATAATGGGCGTTTTCCAAAAATTAACCCCAAACCCCTAATCCTGCCAGAAAGCTACTTTCTAGTTGTGCTAGGTACTTAAGCAAGGTATGCCTGGATTAGTCTTGCTGAGAACAGTAGAAAGCTGATGTAATACTCAACCTTGGCTCTGAAACCTAAGAGCCAGAGCCAAAAATATGCTTTTCAGTTTTTGTCGTGATTATTTCAACAGGAAATCCCTACTAAAAACCAGTTTTGGTCTTCTGTAACCAAGCTATTCGGTCTGCAGGCACTGTAATGGTATGAAACTCTTGGCTAGCCTGTGGGAGATTCCTTCTTGCTGTAACAACTGACTGTTTATGCGTAGTGAACTCAATAATGGGCGTTTTCCAAAAATTAACCCCAAACCCCTAATCCTGCCAGAAAGCTACTTTCTAGTTGTGCTAGGTACTTAAGCAAGGTATGCCTGGATTAGTCTTGCTGAGAACAGTAGAAAGCTGATGTAATACTCAACCTTGGCTCTGAAACCTAAGAGCCAGAGCCAAAAATATGCTTTTCAGTTTTTGTCGTGATTATTTCAACAGGAAATCCCTACTAAAAACCAGTTTTGGTCTTCTGTAACCAAGCTATTCGGTCTGCAGGCACTGTAATGGTATGAAACTCTTGGCTAGCCTGTGGGAGATTCCTTCTTGCTGTAACAACTGACTGTTTATGCGTAGTGAACTCAATAATGGGCGTTTTCCAAAAATTAACCCCAAACCCCCTAATCCTGCCAGAAAGCTACTTTCTAGTTGTGCTAGGTACTTAAGCAAGGTATGCCTGGATTAGTCTTGCTGAGAACAGTAGAAAGCTGATGTAATACTCAACCTTGGCTCTGAAACCTAAGAGCCAGAGCCAAAAATATGCTTTTCAGTTTTTGTCGTGATTATTTCAACAGGAAATCCCTACTAAAAACCAGTTTTGGTCTTCTGTAACCAAGCTATTCGGTCTGCAGGCACTGTAATGGTATGAAACTCTTGGCTAGCCTGTGGGAGATTCCTTCTTGCTGTAACAACTGACTGTTTATGCGTAGTGAACTCAATAATGGGCGTTTTCCAAAAATTAACCCCAAACCCCTAATCCTGCCAGAAAGCTACTTTCTAGTTGTGCTAGGTACTTAAGCAAGGTATGCCTGGATTAGTCTTGCTGAGAACAGTAGAAAGCTGATGTAATACTCAACCTTGGCTCTGAAACCTAAGAGCCAGAGCCAAAAATATGCTTTTCAGTTTTTGTCGTGATTATTTCAACAGGAAATCCCTACTAAAAACCAGTTTTGGTCTTCTGTAACCAAGCTATTCGGTCTGCAGGCACTGTAATGGTATGAAACTCTTGGCTAGCCTGTGGGAGATTCCTTCTTGCTGTAACAACTGACTGTTTATGCGTAGTGAACTCAATAATGGGCGTTTTCCAAAAATTAACCCCAAACCCCTAATCCTGCCAGAAAGCTACTTTCTAGTTGTGCTAGGTACTTAAGCAAGGTATGCCTGGATTAGTCTTGCTGAGAACAGTAGAAAGCTGATGTAATACTCAACCTTGGCTCTGAAACCTAAGAGCCAGAGCCAAAAATATGCTTTTCAGTTTTTGTCGTGATTATTTCAACAGGAAATCCCTACTAAAAACCAGTTTTGGTCTTCTGTAACCAAGCTATTCGGTCTGCAGGCACTGTAATGGTATGAAACTCTTGGCTAGCCTGTGGGAGATTCCTTCTTGCTGTAACAACTGACTGTTTATGCGTAGTGAACTCAATAATGGGCGTTTTCCAAAAATTAACCCCAAACCCCTAATCCTGCCAGAAAGCTACTTTCTAGTTGTGCTAGGTACTTAAGCAAGGTATGCCTGGATTAGTCTTGCTGAGAACAGTAGAAAGCTGATGTAATACTCAACCTTGGCTCTGAAACCTAAGAGCCAGAGCCAAAAATATGCTTTTCAGTTTTTGTCGTGATTATTTCAACAGGAAATCCCTACTAAAAACCAGTTTTGGTCTTCTGTAACCAAGCTATTCGGTCTGCAGGCACTGTAATGGTATGAAACTCTTGGCTAGCCTGTGGGAGATTCCTTCTTGCTGTAACAACTGACTGTTTATGCGTAGTGAACTCAATAATGGGCGTTTTCCAAAAATTAACCCCAAACCCCTAATCCTGCCAGAAAGCTACTTTCTAGTTGTGCTAGGTACTTAAGCAAGGTATGCCTGGATTAGTCTTGCTGAGAACAGTAGAAAGCTGATGTAATACTCAACCTTGGCTCTGAAACCTAAGAGCCAGAGCCAAAAATATGCTTTTCAGTTTTTGTCGTGATTATTTCAACAGGAAATCCCTACTAAAAACCAGTTTTGGTCTTCTGTAACCAAGCTATTCGGTCTGCAGGCACTGTAATGGTATGAAACTCTTGGCTAGCCTGTGGGAGATTCCTTCTTGCTGTAACAACTGACTGTTTATGCGTAGTGAACTCAATAATGGGCGTTTTCCAAAAATTAACCCCAAACCCCTAATCCTGCCAGAAAGCTACTTTCTAGTTGTGCTAGGTACTTAAGCAAGGTATGCCTGGATTAGTCTTGCTGAGAACAGTAGAAAGCTGATGTAATACTCAACCTTGGCTCTGAAACCTAAGAGCCAGAGCCAAAAATATGCTTTTCAGTTTTTGTCGTGATTATTTCAACAGGAAATCCCTACTAAAAACCAGTTTTGGTCTTCTGTAACCAAGCTATTCGGTCTGCAGGCACTGTAATGGTATGAAACTCTTGGCTAGCCTGTGGGAGATTCCTTCTTGCTGTAACAACTGACTGTTTATGCGTAGTGAACTCAATAATGGGCGTTTTCCAAAAATTAACCCCAAACCCCTAATCCTGCCAGAAAGCTACTTTCTAGTTGTGCTAGGTACTTAAGCAAGGTATGCCTGGATTAGTCTTGCTGAGAACAGTAGAAAGCTGATGTAATACTCAACCTTGGCTCTGAAACCTAAGAGCCAGAGCCAAAAATATGCTTTTCAGTTTTTGTCGTGATTATTTCAACAGGAAATCCCTACTAAAAACCAGTTTTGGTCTTCTGTAACCAAGCTATTCGGTCTGCAGGCACTGTAATGGTATGAAACTCTTGGCTAGCCTGTGGGAGATTCCTTCTTGCTGTAACAACTGACTGTTTATGCGTAGTGAACTCAATAATGGGCGTTTTCCAAAAATTAACCCCAAACCCCTAATCCTGCCAGAAAGCTACTTTCTAGTTGTGCTAGGTACTTAAGCAAGGTATGCCTGGATTAGTCTTGCTGAGAACAGTAGAAAGCTGATGTAATACTCAACCTTGGCTCTGAAACCTAAGAGCCAGAGCCAAAAATATGCTTTTCAGTTTTTGTCGTGATTATTTCAACAGGAAATCCCTACTAAAAACCAGTTTTGGTCTTCTGTAACCAAGCTATTCGGTCTGCAGGCACTGTAATGGTATGAAACTCTTGGCTAGCCTGTGGGAGATTCCTTCTTGCTGTAACAACTGACTGTTTATGCGTAGTGAACTCAATAATGGGCGTTTTCCAAAAATTAACCCCAAACCCCTAATCCTGCCAGAAAGCTACTTTCTAGTTGTGCTAGGTACTTAAGCAAGGTATGCCTGGATTAGTCTTGCTGAGAACAGTAGAAAGCTGATGTAATACTCAACCTTGGCTCTGAAACCTAAGAGCCAGAGCCAAAAATATGCTTTTCAGTTTTTGTCGTGATTATTTCAACAGGAAATCCCTACTAAAAACCAGTTTTGGTCTTCTGTAACCAAGCTATTCGGTCTGCAGGCACTGTAATGGTATGAAACTCTTGGCTAGCCTGTGGGAGATTCCTTCTTGCTGTAACAACTGACTGTTTATGCGTAGTGAACTCAATAATGGGCGTTTTCCAAAAATTAACCCCAAACCCCTAATCCTGCCAGAAAGCTACTTTCTAGTTGTGCTAGGTACTTAAGCAAGGTATGCCTGGATTAGTCTTGCTGAGAACAGTAGAAAGCTGATGTAATACTCAACCTTGGCTCTGAAACCTAAGAGCCAGAGCCAAAAATATGCTTTTCAGTTTTTGTCGTGATTATTTCAACAGGAAATCCCTACTAAAAACCAGTTTTGGTCTTCTGTAACCAAGCTATTCGGTCTGCAGGCACTGTAATGGTATGAAACTCTTGGCTAGCCTGTGGGAGATTCCTTCTTGCTGTAACAACTGACTGTTTATGCGTAGTGAACTCAATAATGGGCGTTTTCCAAAAATTAACCCCAAACCCCTAATCCTGCCAGAAAGCTACTTTCTAGTTGTGCTAGGTACTTAAGCAAGGTATGCCTGGATTAGTCTTGCTGAGAACAGTAGAAAGCTGATGTAATACTCAACCTTGGCTCTGAAACCTAAGAGCCAGAGCCAAAAATATGCTTTTCAGTTTTTGTCGTGATTATTTCAACAGGAAATCCCTACTAAAAACCAGTTTTGGTCTTCTGTAACCAAGCTATTCGGTCTGCAGGCACTGTAATGGTATGAAACTCTTGGCTAGCCTGTGGGAGATTCCTTCTTGCTGTAACAACTGACTGTTTATGCGTAGTGAACTCAATAATGGGCGTTTTCCAAAAATTAACCCCAAACCCCTAATCCTGCCAGAAAGCTACTTTCTAGTTGTGCTAGGTACTTAAGCAAGGTATGCCTGGATTAGTCTTGCTGAGAACAGTAGAAAGCTGATGTAATACTCAACCTTGGCTCTGAAACCTAAGAGCCAGAGCCAAAAATATGCTTTTCAGTTTTTGTCGTGATTATTTCAACAGGAAATCCCTACTAAAAACCAGTTTTGGTCTTCTGTAACCAAGCTATTCGGTCTGCAGGCACTGTAATGGTATGAAACTCTTGGCTAGCCTGTGGGAGATTCCTTCTTGCTGTAACAACTGACTGTTTATGCGTAGTGAACTCAATAATGGGCGTTTTCCAAAAATTAACCCCAAACCCCTAATCCTGCCAGAAAGCTACTTTCTAGTTGTGCTAGGTACTTAAGCAAGGTATGCCTGGATTAGTCTTGCTGAGAACAGTAGAAAGCTGATGTAATACTCAACCTTGGCTCTGAAACCTAAGAGCCAGAGCCAAAAATATGCTTTTCAGTTTTTGTCGTGATTATTTCAACAGGAAATCCCTACTAAAAACCAGTTTTGGTCTTCTGTAACCAAGCTATTCGGTCTGCAGGCACTGTAATGGTATGAAACTCTTGGCTAGCCTGTGGGAGATTCCTTCTTGCTGTAACAACTGACTGTTTATGCGTAGTGAACTCAATAATGGGCGTTTTCCAAAAATTAACCCCAAACCCCTAATCCTGCCAGAAAGCTACTTTCTAGTTGTGCTAGGTACTTAAGCAAGGTATGCCTGGATTAGTCTTGCTGAGAACAGTAGAAAGCTGATGTAATACTCAACCTTGGCTCTGAAACCTAAGAGCCAGAGCCAAAAATATGCTTTTCAGTTTTTGTCGTGATTATTTCAACAGGAAATCCCTACTAAAAACCAGTTTTGGTCTTCTGTAACCAAGCTATTCGGTCTGCAGGCACTGTAATGGTATGAAACTCTTGGCTAGCCTGTGGGAGATTCCTTCTTGCTGTAACAACTGACTGTTTATGCGTAGTGAACTCAATAATGGGCGTTTTCCAAAAATTAACCCCAAACCCCTAATCCTGCCAGAAAGCTACTTTCTAGTTGTGCTAGGTACTTAAGCAAGGTATGCCTGGATTAGTCTTGCTGAGAACAGTAGAAAGCTGATGTAATACTCAACCTTGGCTCTGAAACCTAAGAGCCAGAGCCAAAATATGCTTTTCAGTTTTTGTCGTGATTATTTCAACAGGAAATCCCTACTAAAAACCAGTTTTGGTCTTCTGTAACCAAGCTATTCGGTCTGCAGGCACTGTAATGGTATGAAACTCTTGGCTAGCCTGTGGGAGATTCCTTCTTGCTGTAACAACTGACTGTTTATGCGTAGTGAACTCAATAATGGGCGTTTTCCAAAAATTAACCCCAAACCCCTAATCCTGCCAGAAAGCTACTTTCTAGTTGTGCTAGGTACTTAAGCAAGGTATGCCTGGATTAGTCTTGCTGAGAACAGTAGAAAGCTGATGTAATACTCAACCTTGGCTCTGAAACCTAAGAGCCAGAGCCAAAATATGCTTTTCAGTTTTTGTCGTGATTATTTCAACAGGAAATCCCTACTAAAAACCAGTTTTGGTCTTCTGTAACCAAGCTATTCGGTCTGCAGGCACTGTAATGGTATGAAACTCTTGGCTAGCCTGTGGGAGATTCCTTCTTGCTGTAACAACTGACTGTTTATGCGTAGTGAACTCAATAATGGGCGTTTTCCAAAAATTAACCCCAAACCCCTAATCCTGCCAGAAAGCTACTTTCTAGTTGTGCTAGGTACTTAAGCAAGGTATGCCTGGATTAGTCTTGCTGAGAACAGTAGAAAGCTGATGTAATACTCAACCTTGGCTCTGAAACCTAAGAGCCAGAGCCAAAAATATGCTTTTCAGTTTTTGTCGTGATTATTTCAACAGGAAATCCCTACTAAAAACCAGTTTTGGTCTTCTGTAACCAAGCTATTCGGTCTGCAGGCACTGTAATGGTATGAAACTCTTGGCTAGCCTGTGGGAGATTCCTTCTTGCTGTAACAACTGACTGTTTATGCGTAGTGAACTCAATAATGGGCGTTTTCCAAAAATTAACCCCAAACCCCTAATCCTGCCAGAAAGCTACTTTCTAGTTGTGCTAGGTACTTAAGCAAGGTATGCCTGGATTAGTCTTGCTGAGAACAGTAGAAAGCTGATGTAATACTCAACCTTGGCTCTGAAACCTAAGAGCCAGAGCCAAAAATATGCTTTTCAGTTTTTGTCGTGATTATTTCAACAGGAAATCCCTACTAAAAACCAGTTTTGGTCTTCTGTAACCAAGCTATTCGGTCTGCAGGCACTGTAATGGTATGAAACTCTTGGCTAGCCTGTGGGAGATTCCTTCTTGCTGTAACAACTGACTGTTTATGCGTAGTGAACTCAATAATGGGCGTTTTCCAAAAATTAACCCCAAACCCCTAATCCTGCCAGAAAGCTACTTTCTAGTTGTGCTAGGTACTTAAGCAAGGTATGCCTGGATTAGTCTTGCTGAGAACAGTAGAAAGCTGATGTAATACTCAACCTTGGCTCTGAAACCTAAGAGCCAGAGCCAAAAATATGCTTTTCAGTTTTTGTCGTGATTATTTCAACAGGAAATCCCTACTAAAAACCAGTTTTGGTCTTCTGTAACCAAGCTATTCGGTCTGCAGGCACTGTAATGGTATGAAACTCTTGGCTAGCCTGTGGGAGATTCCTTCTTGCTGTAACAACTGACTGTTTATGCGTAGTGAACTCAATAATGGGCGTTTTCCAAAAATTAACCCCAAACCCCTAATCCTGCCAGAAAGCTACTTTCTAGTTGTGCTAGGTACTTAAGCAAGGTATGCCTGGATTAGTCTTGCTGAGAACAGTAGAAAGCTGATGTAATACTCAACCTTGGCTCTGAAACCTAAGAGCCAGAGCCAAAAATATGCTTTTCAGTTTTTGTCGTGATTATTTCAACAGGAAATCCCTACTAAAAACCAGTTTTGGTCTTCTGTAACCAAGCTATTCGGTCTGCAGGCACTGTAATGGTATGAAACTCTTGGCTAGCCTGTGGGAGATTCCTTCTTGCTGTAACAACTGACTGTTTATGCGTAGTGAACTCAATAATGGGCGTTTTCCAAAAATTAACCCCAAACCCCTAATCCTGCCAGAAAGCTACTTTCTAGTTGTGCTAGGTACTTAAGCAAGGTATGCCTGGATTAGTCTTGCTGAGAACAGTAGAAAGCTGATGTAATACTCAACCTTGGCTCTGAAACCTAAGAGCCAGAGCCAAAAATATGCTTTTCAGTTTTTGTCGTGATTATTTCAACAGGAAATCCCTACTAAAAACCAGTTTTGGTCTTCTGTAACCAAGCTATTCGGTCTGCAGGCACTGTAATGGTATGAAACTCTTGGCTAGCCTGTGGGAGATTCCTTCTTGCTGTAACAACTGACTGTTTATGCGTAGTGAACTCAATAATGGGCGTTTTCCAAAAATTAACCCCAAACCCCTAATCCTGCCAGAAAGCTACTTTCTAGTTGTGCTAGGTACTTAAGCAAGGTATGCCTGGATTAGTCTTGCTGAGAACAGTAGAAAGCTGATGTAATACTCAACCTTGGCTCTGAAACCTAAGAGCCAGAGCCAAAAATATGCTTTTCAGTTTTTGTCGTGATTATTTCAACAGGAAATCCCTACTAAAAACCAGTTTTGGTCTTCTGTAACCAAGCTATTCGGTCTGCAGGCACTGTAATGGTATGAAACTCTTGGCTAGCCTGTGGGAGATTCCTTCTTGCTGTAACAACTGACTGTTTATGCGTAGTGAACTCAATAATGGGCGTTTTCCAAAAATTAACCCCAAACCCCTAATCCTGCCAGAAAGCTACTTTCTAGTTGTGCTAGGTACTTAAGCAAGGTATGCCTGGATTAGTCTTGCTGAGAACAGTAGAAAGCTGATGTAATACTCAACCTTGGCTCTGAAACCTAAGAGCCAGAGCCAAAAATATGCTTTTCAGTTTTTGTCGTGATTATTTCAACAGGAAATCCCTACTAAAAACCCAGTTTTGGTCTTCTGTAACCAAGCTATTCGGTCTGCAGGCACTGTAATGGTATGAAACTCTTGGCTAGCCTGTGGGAGATTCCTTCTTGCTGTAACAACTGACTGTTTATGCGTAGTGAACTCAATAATGGGCGTTTTCCAAAAATTAACCCCAAACCCCTAATCCTGCCAGAAAGCTACTTTCTAGTTGTGCTAGGTACTTAAGCAAGGTATGCCTGGATTAGTCTTGCTGAGAACAGTAGAAAGCTGATGTAATACTCAACCTTGGCTCTGAAACCTAAGAGCCAGAGCCAAAAATATGCTTTTCAGTTTTTGTCGTGATTATTTCAACAGGAAATCCCTACTAAAAAGCTGTAACAACTGACTGTTTATGCGTAGTGAACTCAATAATGGGCGTTTTCCAAAAATTAACCCCAAACCCCTAATCCTGCCAGAAAGCTACTTTCTAGTTGTGCTAGGTACTTAAGCAAGGTATGCCTGGATTAGTCTTGCTGAGAACAGTAGAAAGCTGATGTAATACTCAACCTTGGCTCTGAAACCTAAGAGCCAGAGCCAAAAATATGCTTTTCAGTTTTTGTCGTGATTATTTCAACAGAAATCCCTACTAAAAACCAGTTTTGGTCTTCTGTAACCAAGCTATTCGGTCTGCAGGCACTGTAATGGTATGAAACTCTTGGCTAGCCTGTGGGAGATTCCTTCTTGCTGTAACAACTGACTGTTTATGCGTAGTGAACTCAATAATGGGCGTTTTCCAAAAATTAACCCCAAACCCCTAATCCTGCCAGAAAGCTACTTTCTAGTTGTGCTAGGTACTTAAGCAAGGTATGCCTGGATTAGTCTTGCTGAGAACAGTAGAAAGCTGATGTAATACTCAACCTTGGCTCTGAAACCTAAGAGCCAGAGCCAAAAATATGCTTTTCAGTTTTTGTCGTGATTATTTCAACAGGAAATCCCTACTAAAAACCAGTTTTGTCTTCTGTAACCAAGCTATTTCGGTCTGCAGGCACTGTAATGGTATGAAACTCTTGGCTAGCCTGTGGAGACTCCTTCTTGCTGTAACAAACTGACTGTTTATGCGTAGTGAACTCAATAATGGGCGTTTTCCAAAAATTAACCCCAAACCCCTAATCCTGCCAAAAGCTACTTTCTAGTTGTGCTAGTTACTTAAGCAAGGTATGCCTGGATTAGTCTTGCTGAGAACAGTAGAAAGCTGATGTAATACTCAACCTTTGGCTCTGAAACCTAAGAGCCAGAGCCAAAAATAGCTTTTCAGTTTTTGTCGTGATTATTTCAACAGGAAATCCCTACTAAAAACCAGTTTTGGTCTTCTGTAACCAAGCTATTCGGTCTGCAGGCACTGTAATGGTATGAAACTCTTGGCTAGCCTGTGGGAGATTCCTTCTTGCTGTAACAACTGACTGTTTATGCGTAGTGAACTCAATAATGGGCGTTTTCCAAAAATTAACCCCAAACCCCTAATCCTGCCAGAAAGCTACTTTCTAGTTGTGCTAGGTACTTAAGCAAGGTATGCCTGGATTAGTCTTGCTGAGAACAGTAGAAAGCTGATGTAATACTCAACCTTGGCTCTGAAACCTAAGAGCCAGAGCCAAAAATATGCTTTTCAGTTTTTGTCGTGATTATTTCAACAGGAAATCCCTACTAAAAACCAGTTTTGGTCTTCTGTAACCAAGCTATTCGGTCTGCAGGCACTGTAATGGTATGAAACTCTTGGCTAGCCTGTGGGGATTCCTTCTTGCTGTAACAACTGACTGTTTATGCGTAGTGAACTCAATAATGGGCGTTTTCCAAAAATTAACCCCAAACCCCTAATCCTGCCAGAAAGCTACTTTCTAGTTGTGCTAGGTACTTAAGCAAGGTATGCCTGGATTAGTCTTGCTGAGAACAGTAGAAAGCTGATGTAATACTCAACCTTGGCTCTGAAACCTAAGAGCCAGAGCCAAAAATATGCTTTTCAGTTTTTGTCAGGAAGATCCTACTAAAAACCAGTTTTGGTCTTCTGTAACCAAGCTATTCGGTCTGCAGGCACTGTAATGGTATGAAACTCTTGGCTAGCCTGTGGGAGATTCCTTCTTGCTGTAACAACTGACTGTTTATGCGTAGTGAACTCAATAATGGGCGTTTTCCAAAAATTAACCCCAAACCCCTAATCCTGCCAGAAAGCTACTTTCTAGTTGTGCTAGGTACTTAAGCAAGGTATGCCTGGATTAGTCTTGCTGAGAACAGTAGAAAGCTGATGTAATACTCAACCTTGGTCTCTGAAACCTAAGAGCCAGAGCCAAAAATATGCTTTTCAGTTTTTGTCGTGATTATTTCAACAGGAAATCCCTACTAAAAACCAGTTTTGGTCTTCTGTAACCAAGCTATTCGGTCTGCAGGCACTGTAATGGTATGAAACTCTTGGCTAGCCTGTGGGAGATTCCTTCTTGCTGTAACAACTGACTGTTTATGCGTAGTGAACTCAATAATGGGCGTTTTCCAAAAATTAACCCCAAACCCCTAATCCTGCCAGAAAGCTACTTTCTAGTTGTGCTAGGTACTTAAGCAAGGTATGCCTGGATTAGTCTTGCTGAGAACAGTAGAAAGCTGATGTAATACTCAACCTTGGCTCTGAAACCTAAGAGCCAGAGCCAAAAATATGCTTTTCAGTTTTTGTCGTGATTATTTCAACAGGAAATCCCTACTAAAAACCAGTTTTGGTCTTCTGTAACCAAGCTATTCGGTCTGCAGGCACTGTAATGGTATGAAACTCTTGGCTAGCCTGTGGGAGATTCCTTCTTGCTGTAACAACTGACTGTTTATGCGTAGTGAACTCAATAATGGGCGTTTTCCAAAAATTAACCCCAAACCCCTAATCCTGCCAGAAAGCTACTTTCTAGTTGTGCTAGGTACTTAAGCAAGGTATGCCTGGATTAGTCTTGCTGAGAACAGTAGAAAGCTGATGTAATACTCAACCTTGGCTCTGAAACCTAAGAGCCAGAGCCAAAAATATGCTTTTCAGTTTTTGTCGTGATTATTTCAACAGGAAATCCCTACTAAAAACCAGTTTTGGTCTTCTGTAACCAAGCTATTCGGTCTGCAGGCACTGTAATGGTATGAAACTCTTGGCTAGCCTGTGGGAGATTCCTTCTTGCTGTAACAACTGACTGTTTATGCGTAGTGAACTCAATAATGGGCGTTTTCCAAAAATTAACCCCAAACCCCTAATCCTGCCAGAAAGCTACTTTCTAGTTGTGCTAGGTACTTAAGCAAGGTATGCCTGGATTAGTCTTGCTGAGAACAGTAGAAAGCTGATGTAATACTCAACCTTGGCTCTGAAACCTAAGAGCCAGAGCCAAAAATATGCTTTTCAGTTTTTGTCGTGATTATTTCAACAGGAAATCCCTACTAAAAACCAGTTTTGGTCTTCTGTAACCAAGCTATTCGGTCTGCAGGCACTGTAATGGTATGAAACTCTTGGCTAGCCTGTGGGAGATTCCTTCTTGCTGTAACAACTGACTGTTTATGCGTAGTGAACTCAATAATGGGCGTTTTCCAAAAATTAACCCCAAACCCCTAATCCTGCCAGAAAGCTACTTTCTAGTTGTGCTAGGTACTTAAGCAAGGTATGCCTGGATTAGTCTTGCTGAGAACAGTAGAAAGCTGATGTAATACTCAACCTTGGCTCTGAAACCTAAGAGCCAGAGCCAAAAATATGCTTTTCAGTTTTTGTCGTGATTATTTCAACAGGAAATCCCTACTAAAAACCAGTTTTGGTCTTCTGTAACCAAGCTATTCGGTCTGCAGGCACTGTAATGGTATGAAACTCTTGGCTAGCCTGTGGGAGATTCCTTCTTGCTGTAACAACTGACTGTTTATGCGTAGTGAACTCAATAATGGGCGTTTTCCAAAAATTAACCCCAAACCCCTAATCCTGCCAGAAAGCTACTTTCTAGTTGTGCTAGGTACTTAAGCAAGGTATGCCTGGATTAGTCTTGCTGAGAACAGTAGAAAGCTGATGTAATACTCAACCTTGGCTCTGAAACCTAAGAGCCAGAGCCAAAAATATGCTTTTCAGTTTTTGTCGTGATTATTTCAACAGGAAATCCCTACTAAAAACCAGTTTTGGTCTTCTGTAACCAAGCTATTCGGTCTGCAGGCACTGTAATGGTATGAAACTCTTGGCTAGCCTGTGGGAGATTCCTTCTTGCTGTAACAACTGACTGTTTATGCGTAGTGAACTCAATAATGGGCGTTTTCCAAAAATTAACCCCAAACCCCTAATCCTGCCAGAAAGCTACTTTCTAGTTGTGCTAGGTACTTAAGCAAGGTATGCCTGGATTAGTCTTGCTGAGAACAGTAGAAAGCTGATGTAATACTCAACCTTGGCTCTGAAACCTAAGAGCCAGAGCCAAAAATATGCTTTTCAGTTTTTGTCGTGATTATTTCAACAGGAAATCCCTACTAAAAACCAGTTTTGGTCTTCTGTAACCAAGCTATTCGGTCTGCAGGCACTGTAATGGTATGAAACTCTTGGCTAGCCTGTGGGAGATTCCTTCTTGCTGTAACAACTGACTGTTTATGCGTAGTGAACTCAATAATGGGCGTTTTCCAAAAATTAACCCCAAACCCCTAATCCTGCCAGAAAGCTACTTTCTAGTTGTGCTAGGTACTTAAGCAAGGTATGCCTGGATTAGTCTTGCTGAGAACAGTAGAAAGCTGATGTAATACTCAACCTTGGCTCTGAAACCTAAGAGCCAGAGCCAAAAATATGCTTTTCAGTTTTTGTCGTGATTATTTCAACAGGAAATCCCTACTAAAAACCAGTTTTGGTCTTCTGTAACCAAGCTATTCGGTCTGCAGGCACTGTAATGGTATGAAACTCTTGGCTAGCCTGTGGGAGATTCCTTCTTGCTGTAACAACTGACTGTTTATGCGTAGTGAACTCAATAATGGGCGTTTTCCAAAAATTAACCCCAAACCCCTAATCCTGCCAGAAAGCTACTTTCTAGTTGTGCTAGGTACTTAAGCAAGGTATGCCTGGATTAGTCTTGCTGAGAACAGTAGAAAGCTGATGTAATACTCAACCTTGGCTCTGAAACCTAAGAGCCAGAGCCAAAAATATGCTTTTCAGTTTTTGTCGTGATTATTTCAACAGGAAATCCCTACTAAAAACCAGTTTTGGTCTTCTGTAACCAAGCTATTCGGTCTGCAGGCACTGTAATGGTATGAAACTCTTGGCTAGCCTGTGGGAGATTCCTTCTTGCTGTAACAACTGACTGTTTATGCGTAGTGAACTCAATAATGGGCGTTTTCCAAAAATTAACCCCAAACCCCTAATCCTGCCAGAAAGCTACTTTCTAGTTGTGCTAGGTACTTAAGCAAGGTATGCCTGGATTAGTCTTGCTGAGAACAGTAGAAAGCTGATGTAATACTCAACCTTGGCTCTGAAACCTAAGAGCCAGAGCCAAAAATATGCTTTTCAGTTTTTGTCGTGATTATTTCAACAGGAAATCCCTACTAAAAACCAGTTTTGGTCTTCTGTAACCAAGCTATTCGGTCTGCAGGCACTGTAATGGTATGAAACTCTTGGCTAGCCTGTGGGAGATTCCTTCTTGCTGTAACAACTGACTGTTTATGCGTAGTGAACTCAATAATGGGCGTTTTCCAAAAATTAACCCCAAACCCCTAATCCTGCCAGAAAGCTACTTTCTAGTTGTGCTAGGTACTTAAGCAAGGTATGCCTGGATTAGTCTTGCTGAGAACAGTAGAAAGCTGATGTAATACTCAACCTTGGCTCTGAAACCTAAGAGCCAGAGCCAAAAATATGCTTTTCAGTTTTTGTCGTGATTATTTCAACAGGAAATCCCTACTAAAAACCAGTTTTGGTCTTCTGTAACCAAGCTATTCGGTCTGCAGGCACTGTAATGGTATGAAACTCTTGGCTAGCCTGTGGGAGATTCCTTCTTGCTGTAACAACTGACTGTTTATGCGTAGTGAACTCAATAATGGGCGTTTTCCAAAAATTAACCCCAAACCCCTAATCCTGCCAGAAAGCTACTTTCTAGTTGTGCTAGGTACTTAAGCAAGGTATGCCTGGATTAGTCTTGCTGAGAACAGTAGAAAGCTGATGTAATACTCAACCTTGGCTCTGAAACCTAAGAGCCAGAGCCAAAAATATGCTTTTCAGTTTTTGTCGTGATTATTTCAACAGGAAATCCCTACTAAAAACCAGTTTTGGTCTTCTGTAACCAAGCTATTCGGTCTGCAGGCACTGTAATGGTATGAAACTCTTGGCTAGCCTGTGGGAGATTCCTTCTTGCTGTAACAACTGACTGTTTATGCGTAGTGAACTCAATAATGGGCGTTTTCCAAAAATTAACCCCAAACCCCTAATCCTGCCAGAAAGCTACTTTCTAGTTGTGCTAGGTACTTAAGCAAGGTATGCCTGGATTAGTCTTGCTGAGAACAGTAGAAAGCTGATGTAATACTCAACCTTGGCTCTGAAACCTAAGAGCCAGAGCCAAAAATATGCTTTTCAGTTTTTGTCGTGATTATTTCAACAGGAAATCCCTACTAAAAACCAGTTTTGGTCTTCTGTAACCAAGCTATTCGGTCTGCAGGCACTGTAATGGTATGAAACTCTTGGCTAGCCTGTGGGAGATTCCTTCTTGCTGTAACAACTGACTGTTTATGCGTAGTGAACTCAATAATGGGCGTTTTCCAAAAATTAACCCCAAACCCCTAATCCTGCCAGAAAGCTACTTTCTAGTTGTGCTAGGTACTTAAGCAAGGTATGCCTGGATTAGTCTTGCTGAGAACAGTAGAAAGCTGATGTAATACTCAACCTTGGCTCTGAAACCTAAGAGCCAGAGCCAAAAATATGCTTTTCAGTTTTTGTCGTGATTATTTCAACAGGAAATCCCTACTAAAAACCAGTTTTGGTCTTCTGTAACCAAGCTATTCGGTCTGCAGGCACTGTAATGGTATGAAACTCTTGGCTAGCCTGTGGGAGATTCCTTCTTGCTGTAACAACTGACTGTTTATGCGTAGTGAACTCAATAATGGGCGTTTTCCAAAAATTAACCCCAAACCCCTAATCCTGCCAGAAAGCTACTTTCTAGTTGTGCTAGGTACTTAAGCAAGGTATGCCTGGATTAGTCTTGCTGAGAACAGTAGAAAGCTGATGTAATACTCAACCTTGGCTCTGAAACCTAAGAGCCAGAGCCAAAAATATGCTTTTCAGTTTTTGTCGTGATTATTTCAACAGGAAATCCCTACTAAAAACCAGTTTTGGTCTTCTGTAACCAAGCTATTCGGTCTGCAGGCACTGTAATGGTATGAAACTCTTGGCTAGCCTGTGGGAGATTCCTTCTTGCTGTAACAACTGACTGTTTATGCGTAGTGAACTCAATAATGGGCGTTTTCCAAAAATTAACCCCAAACCCCTAATCCTGCCAGAAAGCTACTTTCTAGTTGTGCTAGGTACTTAAGCAAGGTATGCCTGGATTAGTCTTGCTGAGAACAGTAGAAAGCTGATGTAATACTCAACCTTGGCTCTGAAACCTAAGAGCCAGAGCCAAAAATATGCTTTTCAGTTTTTGTCGTGATTATTTCAACAGGAAATCCCTACTAAAAACCAGTTTTGGTCTTCTGTAACCAAGCTATTCGGTCTGCAGGCACTGTAATGGTATGAAACTCTTGGCTAGCCTGTGGGAGATTCCTTCTTGCTGTAACAACTGACTGTTTATGCGTAGTGAACTCAATAATGGGCGTTTTCCAAAAATTAACCCCAAACCCCTAATCCTGCCAGAAAGCTACTTTCTAGTTGTGCTAGGTACTTAAGCAAGGTATGCCTGGATTAGTCTTGCTGAGAACAGTAGAAAGCTGATGTAATACTCAACCTTGGCTCTGAAACCTAAGAGCCAGAGCCAAAAATATGCTTTTCAGTTTTTGTCGTGATTATTTCAACAGGAAATCCCTACTAAAAACCAGTTTTGGTCTTCTGTAACCAAGCTATTCGGTCTGCAGGCACTGTAATGGTATGAAACTCTTGGCTAGCCTGTGGGAGATTCCTTCTTGCTGTAACAACTGACTGTTTATGCGTAGTGAACTCAATAATGGGCGTTTTCCAAAAATTAACCCCAAACCCCTAATCCTGCCAGAAAGCTACTTTCTAGTTGTGCTAGGTACTTAAGCAAGGTATGCCTGGATTAGTCTTGCTGAGAACAGTAGAAAGCTGATGTAATACTCAACCTTGGCTCTGAAACCTAAGAGCCAGAGCCAAAAATATGCTTTTCAGTTTTTGTCGTGATTATTTCAACAGGAAATCCCTACTAAAAACCAGTTTTGGTCTTCTGTAACCAAGCTATTCGGTCTGCAGGCACTGTAATGGTATGAAACTCTTGGCTAGCCTGTGGGAGATTCCTTCTTGCTGTAACAACTGACTGTTTATGCGTAGTGAACTCAATAATGGGCGTTTTCCAAAAATTAACCCCAAACCCCTAATCCTGCCAGAAAGCTACTTTCTAGTTGTGCTAGGTACTTAAGCAAGGTATGCCTGGATTAGTCTTGCTGAGAACAGTAGAAAGCTGATGTAATACTCAACCTTGGCTCTGAAACCTAAGAGCCAGAGCCAAAAATATGCTTTTCAGTTTTTGTCGTGATTATTTCAACAGGAAATCCCTACTAAAAACCAGTTTTGGTCTTCTGTAACCAAGCTATTCGGTCTGCAGGCACTGTAATGGTATGAAACTCTTGGCTAGCCTGTGGGAGATTCCTTCTTGCTGTAACAACTGACTGTTTATGCGTAGTGAACTCAATAATGGGCGTTTTCCAAAAATTAACCCCAAACCCCTAATCCTGCCAGAAAGCTACTTTCTAGTTGTGCTAGGTACTTAAGCAAGGTATGCCTGGATTAGTCTTGCTGAGAACAGTAGAAAGCTGATGTAATACTCAACCTTGGCTCTGAAACCTAAGAGCCAGAGCCAAAAATATGCTTTTCAGTTTTTGTCGTGATTATTTCAACAGGAAATCCCTACTAAAAACCAGTTTTGGTCTTCTGTAACCAAGCTATTCGGTCTGCAGGCACTGTAATGGTATGAAACTCTTGGCTAGCCTGTGGGAGATTCCTTCTTGCTGTAACAACTGACTGTTTATGCGTAGTGAACTCAATAATGGGCGTTTTCCAAAAATTAACCCCAAACCCCTAATCCTGCCAGAAAGCTACTTTCTAGTTGTGCTAGGTACTTAAGCAAGGTATGCCTGGATTAGTCTTGCTGAGAACAGTAGAAAGCTGATGTAATACTCAACCTTGGCTCTGAAACCTAAGAGCCAGAGCCAAAAATATGCTTTTCAGTTTTTGTCGTGATTATTTCAACAGGAAATCCCTACTAAAAACCAGTTTTGGTCTTCTGTAACCAAGCTATTCGGTCTGCAGGCACTGTAATGGTATGAAACTCTTGGCTAGCCTGTGGGAGATTCCTTCTTGCTGTAACAACTGACTGTTTATGCGTAGTGAACTCAATAATGGGCGTTTTCCAAAAATTAACCCCAAACCCCTAATCCTGCCAGAAAGCTACTTTCTAGTTGTGCTAGGTACTTAAGCAAGGTATGCCTGGATTAGTCTTGCTGAGAACAGTAGAAAGCTGATGTAATACTCAACCTTGGCTCTGAAACCTAAGAGCCAGAGCCAAAAATATGCTTTTCAGTTTTTGTCGTGATTATTTCAACAGGAAATCCCTACTAAAAACCAGTTTTGGTCTTCTGTAACCAAGCTATTCGGTCTGCAGGCACTGTAATGGTATGAAACTCTTGGCTAGCCTGTGGGAGATTCCTTCTTGCTGTAACAACTGACTGTTTATGCGTAGTGAACTCAATAATGGGCGTTTTCCAAAAATTAACCCCAAACCCCTAATCCTGCCAGAAAGCTACTTTCTAGTTGTGCTAGGTACTTAAGCAAGGTATGCCTGGATTAGTCTTGCTGAGAACAGTAGAAAGCTGATGTAATACTCAACCTTGGCTCTGAAACCTAAGAGCCAGAGCCAAAAATATGCTTTTCAGTTTTTGTCGTGATTATTTCAACAGGAAATCCCTACTAAAAACCAGTTTTGGTCTTCTGTAACCAAGCTATTCGGTCTGCAGGCACTGTAATGGTATGAAACTCTTGGCTAGCCTGTGGGAGATTCCTTCTTGCTGTAACAACTGACTGTTTATGCGTAGTGAACTCAATAATGGGCGTTTTCCAAAAATTAACCCCAAACCCCTAATCCTGCCAGAAAGCTACTTTCTAGTTGTGCTAGGTACTTAAGCAAGGTATGCCTGGATTAGTCTTGCTGAGAACAGTAGAAAGCTGATGTAATACTCAACCTTGGCTCTGAAACCTAAGAGCCAGAGCCAAAAATATGCTTTTCAGTTTTTGTCGTGATTATTTCAACAGGAAATCCCTACTAAAAACCAGTTTTGGTCTTCTGTAACCAAGCTATTCGGTCTGCAGGCACTGTAATGGTATGAAACTCTTGGCTAGCCTGTGGGAGATTCCTTCTTGCTGTAACAACTGACTGTTTATGCGTAGTGAACTCAATAATGGGCGTTTTCCAAAAATTAACCCCAAACCCCTAATCCTGCCAGAAAGCTACTTTCTAGTTGTGCTAGGTACTTAAGCAAGGTATGCCTGGATTAGTCTTGCTGAGAACAGTAGAAAGCTGATGTAATACTCAACCTTGGCTCTGAAACCTAAGAGCCAGAGCCAAAAATATGCTTTTCAGTTTTTGTCGTGATTATTTCAACAGGAAATCCCTACTAAAAACCAGTTTTGGTCTTCTGTAACCAAGCTATTCGGTCTGCAGGCACTGTAATGGTATGAAACTCTTGGCTAGCCTGTGGGAGATTCCTTCTTGCTGTAACAACTGACTGTTTATGCGTAGTGAACTCAATAATGGGCGTTTTCCAAAAATTAACCCCAAACCCCTAATCCTGCCAGAAAGCTACTTTCTAGTTGTGCTAGGTACTTAAGCAAGGTATGCCTGGATTAGTCTTGCTGAGAACAGTAGAAAGCTGATGTAATACTCAACCTTGGCTCTGAAACCTAAGAGCCAGAGCCAAAAATATGCTTTTCAGTTTTTGTCGTGATTATTTCAACAGGAAATCCCTACTAAAAACCAGTTTTGGTCTTCTGTAACCAAGCTATTCGGTCTGCAGGCACTGTAATGGTATGAAACTCTTGGCTAGCCTGTGGGAGATTCCTTCTTGCTGTAACAACTGACTGTTTATGCGTAGTGAACTCAATAATGGGCGTTTTCCAAAAATTAACCCCAAACCCCTAATCCTGCCAGAAAGCTACTTTCTAGTTGTGCTAGGTACTTAAGCAAGGTATGCCTGGATTAGTCTTGCTGAGAACAGTAGAAAGCTGATGTAATACTCAACCTTGGCTCTGAAACCTAAGAGCCAGAGCCAAAAATATGCTTTTCAGTTTTTGTCGTGATTATTTCAACAGGAAATCCCTACTAAAAACCAGTTTTGGTCTTCTGTAACCAAGCTATTCGGTCTGCAGGCACTGTAATGGTATGAAACTCTTGGCTAGCCTGTGGGAGATTCCTTCTTGCTGTAACAACTGACTGTTTATGCGTAGTGAACTCAATAATGGGCGTTTTCCAAAAATTAACCCCAAACCCCTAATCCTGCCAGAAAGCTACTTTCTAGTTGTGCTAGGTACTTAAGCAAGGTATGCCTGGATTAGTCTTGCTGAGAACAGTAGAAAGCTGATGTAATACTCAACCTTGGCTCTGAAACCTAAGAGCCAGAGCCAAAAATATGCTTTTCAGTTTTTGTCGTGATTATTTCAACAGGAAATCCCTACTAAAAACCAGTTTTGGTCTTCTGTAACCAAGCTATTCGGTCTGCAGGCACTGTAATGGTATGAAACTCTTGGCTAGCCTGTGGGAGATTCCTTCTTGCTGTAACAACTGACTGTTTATGCGTAGTGAACTCAATAATGGGCGTTTTCCAAAAATTAACCCCAAACCCCTAATCCTGCCAGAAAGCTACTTTCTAGTTGTGCTAGGTACTTAAGCAAGGTATGCCTGGATTAGTCTTGCTGAGAACAGTAGAAAGCTGATGTAATACTCAACCTTGGCTCTGAAACCTAAGAGCCAGAGCCAAAAATATGCTTTTCAGTTTTTGTCGTGATTATTTCAACAGGAAATCCCTACTAAAAACCAGTTTTGGTCTTCTGTAACCAAGCTATTCGGTCTGCAGGCACTGTAATGGTATGAAACTCTTGGCTAGCCTGTGGGAGATTCCTTCTTGCTGTAACAACTGACTGTTTATGCGTAGTGAACTCAATAATGGGCGTTTTCCAAAAATTAACCCCAAACCCCTAATCCTGCCAGAAAGCTACTTTCTAGTTGTGCTAGGTACTTAAGCAAGGTATGCCTGGATTAGTCTTGCTGAGAACAGTAGAAAGCTGATGTAATACTCAACCTTGGCTCTGAAACCTAAGAGCCAGAGCCAAAAATATGCTTTTCAGTTTTTGTCGTGATTATTTCAACAGGAAATCCCTACTAAAAACCAGTTTTGGTCTTCTGTAACCAAGCTATTCGGTCTGCAGGCACTGTAATGGTATGAAACTCTTGGCTAGCCTGTGGGAGATTCCTTCTTGCTGTAACAACTGACTGTTTATGCGTAGTGAACTCAATAATGGGCGTTTTCCAAAAATTAACCCCAAACCCCTAATCCTGCCAGAAAGCTACTTTCTAGTTGTGCTAGGTACTTAAGCAAGGTATGCCTGGATTAGTCTTGCTGAGAACAGTAGAAAGCTGATGTAATACTCAACCTTGGCTCTGAAACCTAAGAGCCAGAGCCAAAAATATGCTTTTCAGTTTTTGTCGTGATTATTTCAACAGGAAATCCCTACTAAAAACCAGTTTTGGTCTTCTGTAACCAAGCTATTCGGTCTGCAGGCACTGTAATGGTATGAAACTCTTGGCTAGCCTGTGGGAGATTCCTTCTTGCTGTAACAACTGACTGTTTATGCGTAGTGAACTCAATAATGGGCGTTTTCCAAAAATTAACCCCAAACCCCTAATCCTGCCAGAAAGCTACTTTCTAGTTGTGCTAGGTACTTAAGCAAGGTATGCCTGGATTAGTCTTGCTGAGAACAGTAGAAAGCTGATGTAATACTCAACCTTGGCTCTGAAACCTAAGAGCCAGAGCCAAAAATATGCTTTTCAGTTTTTGTCGTGATTATTTCAACAGGAAATCCCTACTAAAAACCAGTTTTGGTCTTCTGTAACCAAGCTATTCGGTCTGCAGGCACTGTAATGGTATGAAACTCTTGGCTAGCCTGTGGGAGATTCCTTCTTGCTGTAACAACTGACTGTTTATGCGTAGTGAACTCAATAATGGGCGTTTTCCAAAAATTAACCCCAAACCCCTAATCCTGCCAGAAAGCTACTTTCTAGTTGTGCTAGGTACTTAAGCAAGGTATGCCTGGATTAGTCTTGCTGAGAACAGTAGAAAGCTGATGTAATACTCAACCTTGGCTCTGAAACCTAAGAGCCAGAGCCAAAAATATGCTTTTCAGTTTTTGTCGTGATTATTTCAACAGGAAATCCCTACTAAAAACCAGTTTTGGTCTTCTGTAACCAAGCTATTCGGTCTGCAGGCACTGTAATGGTATGAAACTCTTGGCTAGCCTGTGGGAGATTCCTTCTTGCTGTAACAACTGACTGTTTATGCGTAGTGAACTCAATAATGGGCGTTTTCCAAAAATTAACCCCAAACCCCTAATCCTGCCAGAAAGCTACTTTCTAGTTGTGCTAGGTACTTAAGCAAGGTATGCCTGGATTAGTCTTGCTGAGAACAGTAGAAAGCTGATGTAATACTCAACCTTGGCTCTGAAACCTAAGAGCCAGAGCCAAAAATATGCTTTTCAGTTTTTGTCGTGATTATTTCAACAGGAAATCCCTACTAAAAACCAGTTTTGGTCTTCTGTAACCAAGCTATTCGGTCTGCAGGCACTGTAATGGTATGAAACTCTTGGCTAGCCTGTGGGAGATTCCTTCTTGCTGTAACAACTGACTGTTTATGCGTAGTGAACTCAATAATGGGCGTTTTCCAAAAATTAACCCCAAACCCCTAATCCTGCCAGAAAGCTACTTTCTAGTTGTGCTAGGTACTTAAGCAAGGTATGCCTGGATTAGTCTTGCTGAGAACAGTAGAAAGCTGATGTAATACTCAACCTTGGCTCTGAAACCTAAGAGCCAGAGCCAAAAATATGCTTTTCAGTTTTTGTCGTGATTATTTCAACAGGAAATCCCTACTAAAAACCAGTTTTGGTCTTCTGTAACCAAGCTATTCGGTCTGCAGGCACTGTAATGGTATGAAACTCTTGGCTAGCCTGTGGGAGATTCCTTCTTGCTGTAACAACTGACTGTTTATGCGTAGTGAACTCAATAATGGGCGTTTTCCAAAAATTAACCCCAAACCCCTAATCCTGCCAGAAAGCTACTTTCTAGTTGTGCTAGGTACTTAAGCAAGGTATGCCTGGATTAGTCTTGCTGAGAACAGTAGAAAGCTGATGTAATACTCAACCTTGGCTCTGAAACCTAAGAGCCAGAGCCAAAAATATGCTTTTCAGTTTTTGTCGTGATTATTTCAACAGGAAATCCCTACTAAAAACCAGTTTTGGTCTTCTGTAACCAAGCTATTCGGTCTGCAGGCACTGTAATGGTATGAAACTCTTGGCTAGCCTGTGGGAGATTCCTTCTTGCTGTAACAACTGACTGTTTATGCGTAGTGAACTCAATAATGGGCGTTTTCCAAAAATTAACCCCAAACCCCTAATCCTGCCAGAAAGCTACTTTCTAGTTGTGCTAGGTACTTAAGCAAGGTATGCCTGGATTAGTCTTGCTGAGAACAGTAGAAAGCTGATGTAATACTCAACCTTGGCTCTGAAACCTAAGAGCCAGAGCCAAAAATATGCTTTTCAGTTTTTGTCGTGATTATTTCAACAGGAAATCCCTACTAAAAACCAGTTTTGGTCTTCTGTAACCAAGCTATTCGGTCTGCAGGCACTGTAATGGTATGAAACTCTTGGCTAGCCTGTGGGAGATTCCTTCTTGCTGTAACAACTGACTGTTTATGCGTAGTGAACTCAATAATGGGCGTTTTCCAAAAATTAACCCCAAACCCCTAATCCTGCCAGAAAGCTACTTTCTAGTTGTGCTAGGTACTTAAGCAAGGTATGCCTGGATTAGTCTTGCTGAGAACAGTAGAAAGCTGATGTAATACTCAACCTTGGCTCTGAAACCTAAGAGCCAGAGCCAAAAATATGCTTTTCAGTTTTTGTCGTGATTATTTCAACAGGAAATCCCTACTAAAAACCAGTTTTGGTCTTCTGTAACCAAGCTATTCGGTCTGCAGGCACTGTAATGGTATGAAACTCTTGGCTAGCCTGTGGGAGATTCCTTCTTGCTGTAACAACTGACTGTTTATGCGTAGTGAACTCAATAATGGGCGTTTTCCAAAAATTAACCCCAAACCCCTAATCCTGCCAGAAAGCTACTTTCTAGTTGTGCTAGGTACTTAAGCAAGGTATGCCTGGATTAGTCTTGCTGAGAACAGTAGAAAGCTGATGTAATACTCAACCTTGGCTCTGAAACCTAAGAGCCAGAGCCAAAAATATGCTTTTCAGTTTTTGTCGTGATTATTTCAACAGGAAATCCCTACTAAAAACCAGTTTTGGTCTTCTGTAACCAAGCTATTCGGTCTGCAGGCACTGTAATGGTATGAAACTCTTGGCTAGCCTGTGGGAGATTCCTTCTTGCTGTAACAACTGACTGTTTATGCGTAGTGAACTCAATAATGGGCGTTTTCCAAAAATTAACCCCAAACCCCTAATCCTGCCAGAAAGCTACTTTCTAGTTGTGCTAGGTACTTAAGCAAGGTATGCCTGGATTAGTCTTGCTGAGAACAGTAGAAAGCTGATGTAATACTCAACCTTGGCTCTGAAACCTAAGAGCCAGAGCCAAAAATATGCTTTTCAGTTTTTGTCGTGATTATTTCAACAGGAAATCCCTACTAAAAACCAGTTTTGGTCTTCTGTAACCAAGCTATTCGGTCTGCAGGCACTGTAATGGTATGAAACTCTTGGCTAGCCTGTGGGAGATTCCTTCTTGCTGTAACAACTGACTGTTTATGCGTAGTGAACTCAATAATGGGCGTTTTCCAAAAATTAACCCCAAACCCCTAATCCTGCCAGAAAGCTACTTTCTAGTTGTGCTAGGTACTTAAGCAAGGTATGCCTGGATTAGTCTTGCTGAGAACAGTAGAAAGCTGATGTAATACTCAACCTTGGCTCTGAAACCTAAGAGCCAGAGCCAAAAATATGCTTTTCAGTTTTTGTCGTGATTATTTCAACAGGAAATCCCTACTAAAAACCAGTTTTGGTCTTCTGTAACCAAGCTATTCGGTCTGCAGGCACTGTAATGGTATGAAACTCTTGGCTAGCCTGTGGGAGATTCCTTCTTGCTGTAACAACTGACTGTTTATGCGTAGTGAACTCAATAATGGGCGTTTTCCAAAAATTAACCCCAAACCCCTAATCCTGCCAGAAAGCTACTTTCTAGTTGTGCTAGGTACTTAAGCAAGGTATGCCTGGATTAGTCTTGCTGAGAACAGTAGAAAGCTGATGTAATACTCAACCTTGGCTCTGAAACCTAAGAGCCAGAGCCAAAAATATGCTTTTCAGTTTTTGTCGTGATTATTTCAACAGGAAATCCCTACTAAAAACCAGTTTTGGTCTTCTGTAACCAAGCTATTCGGTCTGCAGGCACTGTAATGGTATGAAACTCTTGGCTAGCCTGTGGGAGATTCCTTCTTGCTGTAACAACTGACTGTTTATGCGTAGTGAACTCAATAATGGGCGTTTTCCAAAAATTAACCCCAAACCCCTAATCCTGCCAGAAAGCTACTTTCTAGTTGTGCTAGGTACTTAAGCAAGGTATGCCTGGATTAGTCTTGCTGAGAACAGTAGAAAGCTGATGTAATACTCAACCTTGGCTCTGAAACCTAAGAGCCAGAGCCAAAAATATGCTTTTCAGTTTTTGTCGTGATTATTTCAACAGGAAATCCCTACTAAAAACCAGTTTTGGTCTTCTGTAACCAAGCTATTCGGTCTGCAGGCACTGTAATGGTATGAAACTCTTGGCTAGCCTGTGGGAGATTCCTTCTTGCTGTAACAACTGACTGTTTATGCGTAGTGAACTCAATAATGGGCGTTTTCCAAAAATTAACCCCAAACCCCTAATCCTGCCAGAAAGCTACTTTCTAGTTGTGCTAGGTACTTAAGCAAGGTATGCCTGGATTAGTCTTGCTGAGAACAGTAGAAAGCTGATGTAATACTCAACCTTGGCTCTGAAACCTAAGAGCCAGAGCCAAAAATATGCTTTTCAGTTTTTGTCGTGATTATTTCAACAGGAAATCCCTACTAAAAACCAGTTTTGGTCTTCTGTAACCAAGCTATTCGGTCTGCAGGCACTGTAATGGTATGAAACTCTTGGCTAGCCTGTGGGAGATTCCTTCTTGCTGTAACAACTGACTGTTTATGCGTAGTGAACTCAATAATGGGCGTTTTCCAAAAATTAACCCCAAACCCCTAATCCTGCCAGAAAGCTACTTTCTAGTTGTGCTAGGTACTTAAGCAAGGTATGCCTGGATTAGTCTTGCTGAGAACAGTAGAAAGCTGATGTAATACTCAACCTTGGCTCTGAAACCTAAGAGCCAGAGCCAAAAATATGCTTTTCAGTTTTTGTCGTGATTATTTCAACAGGAAATCCCTACTAAAAACCAGTTTTGGTCTTCTGTAACCAAGCTATTCGGTCTGCAGGCACTGTAATGGTATGAAACTCTTGGCTAGCCTGTGGGAGATTCCTTCTTGCTGTAACAACTGACTGTTTATGCGTAGTGAACTCAATAATGGGCGTTTTCCAAAAATTAACCCCAAACCCCTAATCCTGCCAGAAAGCTACTTTCTAGTTGTGCTAGGTACTTAAGCAAGGTATGCCTGGATTAGTCTTGCTGAGAACAGTAGAAAGCTGATGTAATACTCAACCTTGGCTCTGAAACCTAAGAGCCAGAGCCAAAAATATGCTTTTCAGTTTTTGTCGTGATTATTTCAACAGGAAATCCCTACTAAAAACCAGTTTTGGTCTTCTGTAACCAAGCTATTCGGTCTGCAGGCACTGTAATGGTATGAAACTCTTGGCTAGCCTGTGGGAGATTCCTTCTTGCTGTAACAACTGACTGTTTATGCGTAGTGAACTCAATAATGGGCGTTTTCCAAAAATTAACCCCAAACCCCTAATCCTGCCAGAAAGCTACTTTCTAGTTGTGCTAGGTACTTAAGCAAGGTATGCCTGGATTAGTCTTGCTGAGAACAGTAGAAAGCTGATGTAATACTCAACCTTGGCTCTGAAACCTAAGAGCCAGAGCCAAAAATATGCTTTTCAGTTTTTGTCGTGATTATTTCAACAGGAAATCCCTACTAAAAACCAGTTTTGGTCTTCTGTAACCAAGCTATTCGGTCTGCAGGCACTGTAATGGTATGAAACTCTTGGCTAGCCTGTGGGAGATTCCTTCTTGCTGTAACAACTGACTGTTTATGCGTAGTGAACTCAATAATGGGCGTTTTCCAAAAATTAACCCCAAACCCCTAATCCTGCCAGAAAGCTACTTTCTAGTTGTGCTAGGTACTTAAGCAAGGTATGCCTGGATTAGTCTTGCTGAGAACAGTAGAAAGCTGATGTAATACTCAACCTTGGCTCTGAAACCTAAGAGCCAGAGCCAAAAATATGCTTTTCAGTTTTTGTCGTGATTATTTCAACAGGAAATCCCTACTAAAAACCAGTTTTGGTCTTCTGTAACCAAGCTATTCGGTCTGCAGGCACTGTAATGGTATGAAACTCTTGGCTAGCCTGTGGGAGATTCCTTCTTGCTGTAACAACTGACTGTTTATGCGTAGTGAACTCAATAATGGGCGTTTTCCAAAAATTAACCCCAAACCCCTAATCCTGCCAGAAAGCTACTTTCTAGTTGTGCTAGGTACTTAAGCAAGGTATGCCTGGATTAGTCTTGCTGAGAACAGTAGAAAGCTGATGTAATACTCAACCTTGGCTCTGAAACCTAAGAGCCAGAGCCAAAAATATGCTTTTCAGTTTTTGTCGTGATTATTTCAACAGGAAATCCCTACTAAAAACCAGTTTTGGTCTTCTGTAACCAAGCTATTCGGTCTGCAGGCACTGTAATGGTATGAAACTCTTGGCTAGCCTGTGGGAGATTCCTTCTTGCTGTAACAACTGACTGTTTATGCGTAGTGAACTCAATAATGGGCGTTTTCCAAAAATTAACCCCAAACCCCTAATCCTGCCAGAAAGCTACTTTCTAGTTGTGCTAGGTACTTAAGCAAGGTATGCCTGGATTAGTCTTGCTGAGAACAGTAGAAAGCTGATGTAATACTCAACCTTGGCTCTGAAACCTAAGAGCCAGAGCCAAAAATATGCTTTTCAGTTTTTGTCGTGATTATTTCAACAGGAAATCCCTACTAAAAACCAGTTTTGGTCTTCTGTAACCAAGCTATTCGGTCTGCAGGCACTGTAATGGTATGAAACTCTTGGCTAGCCTGTGGGAGATTCCTTCTTGCTGTAACAACTGACTGTTTATGCGTAGTGAACTCAATAATGGGCGTTTTCCAAAAATTAACCCCAAACCCCTAATCCTGCCAGAAAGCTACTTTCTAGTTGTGCTAGGTACTTAAGCAAGGTATGCCTGGATTAGTCTTGCTGAGAACAGTAGAAAGCTGATGTAATACTCAACCTTGGCTCTGAAACCTAAGAGCCAGAGCCAAAAATATGCTTTTCAGTTTTTGTCGTGATTATTTCAACAGGAAATCCCTACTAAAAACCAGTTTTGGTCTTCTGTAACCAAGCTATTCGGTCTGCAGGCACTGTAATGGTATGAAACTCTTGGCTAGCCTGTGGGAGATTCCTTCTTGCTGTAACAACTGACTGTTTATGCGTAGTGAACTCAATAATGGGCGTTTTCCAAAAATTAACCCCAAACCCCTAATCCTGCCAGAAAGCTACTTTCTAGTTGTGCTAGGTACTTAAGCAAGGTATGCCTGGATTAGTCTTGCTGAGAACAGTAGAAAGCTGATGTAATACTCAACCTTGGCTCTGAAACCTAAGAGCCAGAGCCAAAAATATGCTTTTCAGTTTTTGTCGTGATTATTTCAACAGGAAATCCCTACTAAAAACCAGTTTTGGTCTTCTGTAACCAAGCTATTCGGTCTGCAGGCACTGTAATGGTATGAAACTCTTGGCTAGCCTGTGGGAGATTCCTTCTTGCTGTAACAACTGACTGTTTATGCGTAGTGAACTCAATAATGGGCGTTTTCCAAAAATTAACCCCAAACCCCTAATCCTGCCAGAAAGCTACTTTCTAGTTGTGCTAGGTACTTAAGCAAGGTATGCCTGGATTAGTCTTGCTGAGAACAGTAGAAAGCTGATGTAATACTCAACCTTGGCTCTGAAACCTAAGAGCCAGAGCCAAAAATATGCTTTTCAGTTTTTGTCGTGATTATTTCAACAGGAAATCCCTACTAAAAACCAGTTTTGGTCTTCTGTAACCAAGCTATTCGGTCTGCAGGCACTGTAATGGTATGAAACTCTTGGCTAGCCTGTGGGAGATTCCTTCTTGCTGTAACAACTGACTGTTTATGCGTAGTGAACTCAATAATGGGCGTTTTCCAAAAATTAACCCCAAACCCCTAATCCTGCCAGAAAGCTACTTTCTAGTTGTGCTAGGTACTTAAGCAAGGTATGCCTGGATTAGTCTTGCTGAGAACAGTAGAAAGCTGATGTAATACTCAACCTTGGCTCTGAAACCTAAGAGCCAGAGCCAAAAATATGCTTTTCAGTTTTTGTCGTGATTATTTCAACAGGAAATCCCTACTAAAAACCAGTTTTGGTCTTCTGTAACCAAGCTATTCGGTCTGCAGGCACTGTAATGGTATGAAACTCTTGGCTAGCCTGTGGGAGATTCCTTCTTGCTGTAACAACTGACTGTTTATGCGTAGTGAACTCAATAATGGGCGTTTTCCAAAAATTAACCCCAAACCCCTAATCCTGCCAGAAAGCTACTTTCTAGTTGTGCTAGGTACTTAAGCAAGGTATGCCTGGATTAGTCTTGCTGAGAACAGTAGAAAGCTGATGTAATACTCAACCTTGGCTCTGAAACCTAAGAGCCAGAGCCAAAAATATGCTTTTCAGTTTTTGTCGTGATTATTTCAACAGGAAATCCCTACTAAAAACCAGTTTTGGTCTTCTGTAACCAAGCTATTCGGTCTGCAGGCACTGTAATGGTATGAAACTCTTGGCTAGCCTGTGGGAGATTCCTTCTTGCTGTAACAACTGACTGTTTATGCGTAGTGAACTCAATAATGGGCGTTTTCCAAAAATTAACCCCAAACCCCTAATCCTGCCAGAAAGCTACTTTCTAGTTGTGCTAGGTACTTAAGCAAGGTATGCCTGGATTAGTCTTGCTGAGAACAGTAGAAAGCTGATGTAATACTCAACCTTGGCTCTGAAACCTAAGAGCCAGAGCCAAAAATATGCTTTTCAGTTTTTGTCGTGATTATTTCAACAGGAAATCCCTACTAAAAACCAGTTTTGGTCTTCTGTAACCAAGCTATTCGGTCTGCAGGCACTGTAATGGTATGAAACTCTTGGCTAGCCTGTGGGAGATTCCTTCTTGCTGTAACAACTGACTGTTTATGCGTAGTGAACTCAATAATGGGCGTTTTCCAAAAATTAACCCCAAACCCCTAATCCTGCCAGAAAGCTACTTTCTAGTTGTGCTAGGTACTTAAGCAAGGTATGCCTGGATTAGTCTTGCTGAGAACAGTAGAAAGCTGATGTAATACTCAACCTTGGCTCTGAAACCTAAGAGCCAGAGCCAAAAATATGCTTTTCAGTTTTTGTCGTGATTATTTCAACAGGAAATCCCTACTAAAAACCAGTTTTGGTCTTCTGTAACCAAGCTATTCGGTCTGCAGGCACTGTAATGGTATGAAACTCTTGGCTAGCCTGTGGGAGATTCCTTCTTGCTGTAACAACTGACTGTTTATGCGTAGTGAACTCAATAATGGGCGTTTTCCAAAAATTAACCCCAAACCCCTAATCCTGCCAGAAAGCTACTTTCTAGTTGTGCTAGGTACTTAAGCAAGGTATGCCTGGATTAGTCTTGCTGAGAACAGTAGAAAGCTGATGTAATACTCAACCTTGGCTCTGAAACCTAAGAGCCAGAGCCAAAAATATGCTTTTCAGTTTTTGTCGTGATTATTTCAACAGGAAATCCCTACTAAAAACCAGTTTTGGTCTTCTGTAACCAAGCTATTCGGTCTGCAGGCACTGTAATGGTATGAAACTCTTGGCTAGCCTGTGGGAGATTCCTTCTTGCTGTAACAACTGACTGTTTATGCGTAGTGAACTCAATAATGGGCGTTTTCCAAAAATTAACCCCAAACCCCTAATCCTGCCAGAAAGCTACTTTCTAGTTGTGCTAGGTACTTAAGCAAGGTATGCCTGGATTAGTCTTGCTGAGAACAGTAGAAAGCTGATGTAATACTCAACCTTGGCTCTGAAACCTAAGAGCCAGAGCCAAAAATATGCTTTTAGTCTGTAACCATTGATTTCGTTTCCTGTTTACCTATATTTTTGGGCAAAATTCATTTCAGCTATTATTTTTGGGACAAATAAAGTTGTCAATGATGCAGAGTGGTTTTACGAGTTGAACAATTTCTCAAAGGACAAATCAAAGGTCAATGGCCACATCAAAAGGTCCAAACTATGTCACAGTTTCTTAAGTTTGTCAAAGGTCTGAGCCTTTTCTAAATTTGAAAAATTTCTCTAATGTCTAAACATTATTTTAATAAGTTTCTTTAAAGTCAAAATATTTTTCAATGATTGCCAAGAATGTTCAAGGGTAAAAAATGTCCTACCACAATTTTCAACAATCTATCAATCAATCCCTCACTCACTTCTTTTTCAATTTTTGTTTGCTATATCTTGATTTCTCCATCAAGGAAACTGTTGCATTTGTTTGATGAAATTTTCAGGAAAAGTTGACAATAGTACAAGGTCATTAAATTTTGGAGGTCAGGATTGCAGGTGTTGGGACTTGATGGAATGTGTCCCCTGTAAGTTCTCTTGTTATATGTGTCATGGCAATTTACACCATTAGATGCTTACAATTCTCTAACAAGAATGATTAGTAGCTATTCAGTGGGAGCAGCTACTTCAAAACTACTCATCCCCATGCATTTGTTTGGCCTAGTTAAGAAACAGAGAGGTGGTTGCCCTATGTAAAGTCACTATGCTTAATTAAAGAGGACAGATATTGGGGTTTGACTAAAATTTACTGTCTTGCAAGTAATAAGATTGTATTTAAACAGTATAAACTACTAAGTGTGGAGTCAGTGGAGTCTGTTAAAGAAAGATGTCACATAGCTAAATTTGTTTAGTTTGTGCAGAATGCAACATTGAGTGTTTTGAATTCTTTGAAGTCTACAAATATTGTTTTTGTGTTATACAGAAGGGAGTTCCAATAGTCCAGATGTCTGCTGGCCCTGACATTTGCCACCTTTACAGCCTTTTCATGGGTTAGATACTTATGAACCCTCTGTAGTTCCTGGAGATGGTAGTAACATACACATCATAAATTAGCCAGGTGTCTATGCAGTTTTATGAGTTTTTAGCATCAAGAGTGTCTCCAAGATTTTTTACTGATTGGCTTGTTCCATGATATTACCAAGGAGTCTTACAGGGAATTTCTAGTTCGGTCATTGCCAATCAAAATAAATTCAGTTTTGTCAGGATTAATTTGAGATTGTTAATTTCCATCAACACCTAGTGGGTTAAGGCAATATGCCAAATCAGTGTTGTTTGAATTAAATTTTATTGAGTCAAATTCTAAATCAATTTGCATATCATCTGCATATGTGATGTGTGACATTGAATTTACATATGATTATGCTAAGAGGATGTGTGTAGAGGATGAAGAGGAGTAACCCAAGACTAAACCTTCAGAAACTCCATGGGGGAGTTGAAGAGGATCTGAAAAATGTCTGTCTATTTTGATCTTCTGTTTCATTGAATTGACATATGACTCTAACCATTTGAGTACAACCCCTTAATACCATATCAGTGTTAAAAGCAATCAAAATGATGGAATTATCTTTTTCGAATGCTCCAGAGAAGACTTGGAGAAATAGTCCAATACCTATACCCTTGTCCATCTAGGAGGCATTGTCTTTTAGCAGTGCCATTTAGATGGAGTGAAAAGCTCTGTATGCCAACTGATCTGTATAAGATAGACTCTTCCAAGCAATATGCATATTAATTTGCTTGGCCACAGTTTTCTCCATAAGTTTGTAGATGTAGCTGAGGTTGGATACTGGTCAATATTTCTTGAAAGTGTTTCAATCAAGGAAAGATTTTTTAAGCGAAGGTGTGACATATGCAATCATTTTGTTTCTTTTTGTGTGTTTAGCCGGCATGTGTTGGTGTTTGGCACTGTAATATTTTTGCTTTGGATTTTTATAACATTAGCTTATTAATTGTTTTTGGAAGATTTGGGTGGTCTTGAGAAGGGCCTATGAATCAACAGTGGTCCTGAAAAGGGCCTTTTACATTAGTGGTCCTGAAGAAGAGGTAGTTGCAGTGGTGGATGGAGGAGAGGTAGTGTGTTGATACTGGTCACTTGGTGTAAACGGTTGAGGCATGTTTATGCGGTAGCTCATGACTGTATATTCCCAAAAAGGCTGGAGAGGCTTGAGATTTTGTGTAAAGTTTCTTCTCCCGCGACAGAGGCTACAGTTAGGTTCAGGATCCTGTTCAGGCTGATGGTAAGATGTCTTGAAGTCACAGTATGAGGTCTGTTGCCCTGTAGGTTGTTGTCCTCAACACCACTTGGCTTGGTTGAACTGTTTGTTTGACTTGGCTTGTTGGCATCTGGATTTTTGGAATACACAAGATGTATTCCCCTGACAGCAGCTGCCAGCTGTGGCTGCTGCTGAAAAGTGTGTTGCACACCTATGAAAGTTGTACTGGAGCTCCTGGATAGTGTAGGTTGCTGTAGTGACTGGTTCTACATTTTTTAGCTAGGTGTGAAGTGATAAATGCCAGTTTTGTCAAGAAAGTATTTTACATTTTTAAATATTAGCTAGCCATTATAGTTTGTGAAGCGTTTAAAATATTTGTAAACTAAAAATGTAGTATTTTTGTCATTTTAGCAGGATTTTGAAGCTGAAAGATTGTTGAAATTTAAATACTTTCACTGAAATTACAAGTTTTAGCTCCAATGTTAATGGGTGAAAATTTGAGATATTACATCAAACTTACTACAGATAATTGACATATATTCTATACAGTATAAAGAAATAATCCATTTTTTGTGATTAACATAACTTTATTGAAATAGTAACATGAAGTAATTTTCTCAATTTGTTGGTCACATTCCCACACTCTAAAGGTCAAAACCCATTTAGAAAAATTCCAAAACTTTATACTTTAGCCAACAACTGTAGGAGAATGACATTCACAAGGTCAAGTTCACTGCCAAAACAGCCTTTTTTGCTATCCCAAGCCGGATGAAAACCCCAACCAAAGTTAGTTATATGACCCATGAGCCCAGATGAAATAAAAATCCATGAAGGTGAGACATAAAACATGCAAAGGTCAAACTCACTCCACATGGACAATGCCAGAGTTCCAGCAAAATCAAAGCTATACAAACTGGAAGTAAGCACAAGAACAAATCTCCAACAAGGCGAAAAGGTCAAAGGTCACCATAGGGTCACAAGCCTAACATAACCTATTGCCCATTTGCTAGCAGTTTTTGAGGAAGATGACAACAGTAATAACCAAATTTTGAGAGTTTTCATTTTATTTACAATTATTACACAGCACTAATACACTAATGTTTCATGTAGAAATAAAATTACATATTTGAATAGTAGCCTGGGAACATCTGGCAATTAAAATTCGATAATAATAGTAATGCACTAATGCAATGTGTCATGAACAGCTTAAAGTAATATGTATGAACCCAGTGACTGCACAAGATAAATTTGAGCATAATAATGGACTACTACAATATTGGAACAGTAACAATGATTCAACCTTCCCATAAGGACCCAAAACTACTCAACTCAAAGTTTAAAATTCCTAACAGAATCAATGAACAATGTGAATATATTGGATAATTTTTGGAAAATAAATCACCTATTTACAATATTAACCACCAAAGGGTAATTCACAAGAAATTTAGAATCTGAGTAAAAAAATCTTCGGAGACACAACTGACGTCAACTATAGTTCACCTGACTTCTGATTCCTGATTTTCCCTAGTTATGAATGGCGATATGTGTATATCGATTGGTTTCTAGTCAAAAGGACCCAACATTGCTCCATGATCTAATTCTTAACTTATATATTGCTCACATCCTTAAGAAATCCAATAGCTGAGCAATGATTAACCCAAGTTAATTCAAATCTAAGTGAAATCAGAATTCGAGTAAGTCAACCAATTGTTGATCAAATAAATATGTGAGAGAAGACCCCCAGATGATTTTGCATACCCAGATAATTTGGACAGCCAGAGACACATACCAATCTGTGAAGAAGCAATGGATCTGAGATATGTGCATTGTCTATAGGAGGCAGTTTGCCCTTCAGGCATGAACCCTGAGATCCACCAGAGGCCTGTTAATTTACTCACTGAATCTGTGAGCATTTTGCTTAACATCAGCAAAGGTTCTGTCAGCAACAACAGACTTGAACATTTTACTATGTTTAAGCCACTCCATACTGGCTGAGCAGCCCCATAGGCTTTATCAACATCACTATTATTTATAGAAGCAGTGTACACATACATACCAGCAAAATATTTATTCTGTACAGTCCTAGTCAAATTTTCCTTCACATAATCAGGCTGTAGTTTTGTTGTTGATTATTGCTTACAGTCCAGAGCACTATGAGCACCAATGATCCCATGTTGAGCAAAGCATGAGCTACATATATGCCTAGACAAAAATGCTTTTCGTCTCGTGGTGTTTTGAGAAGTAAACACACAGCATGGATTTTGCAGTTTTCTGCGGAGTAATTTTTTAAAGTTTTGACTGTCATTGCTAAGCCTAGTAGGAGGTACATGTTTCTGGACATTTGCTCTCTGGAACCGGATGATTTTGTCAGTTTGTGACCAGCTTGTAACCTCACTTTGCTCCATTGGACATAACAACATTGCATGGCTGGCCGAGGCTGCTTGCCATGAAAAATCATTTGAATCAACAAGCAAAGAAATCAAATAATATCAACTATGATCTTATATAACCTGTGATAATTTTCCTCCTTCATAATCCTGCAAAAAAACAACCATCCACTCTGTGATATTGAGTTAATTATAAGTACCCCTGCCTTTGGTATTTCTGACTGAAATGTATTCATGAGGCCACTTAACTTAAAAACTTTTTTTACATATATGTGAGAAGCACCTTGCTGAGATTTAAATCTTGAATCCATGTACCTTTTGTATCAGAGTTAGACAAATGCACTTGAATCAACCTATCATGATTAAGTATCCTGGGAACAACTAAAGATTCAGTGACAACTGAAGATTCAGTGACACTTGAACACTTGCAGTATTCCCAGAACAGAGGTTTTTTGGTCTTAGCCAATGCAGTTAAACCATAACGAATTGCGTCAAGTTGATCATCCATTAAGAAATGCCTGATCTGATTGAGCCTTTGTAAATGTGTTGATTATATATAGTAATACAAAACATCCTTATATATTAGATCTATAACATCAGACCTTTTGTATGCCAATTACAAAAATAGCAGATTCATGACACAAAACGGCCCATATAATGGCTGATATTACACATTTACGAAAAAATTTCTGCAAATACTTTGAAAATTTGAGAGAAACAATTAAACTGTGCATGAATGAGTAATAATTATAATCAGCAATGTTAGGTCAAAAACATAGCTGGTCAAATAATGGTGAGCAGTCAACCTCCGGGATCACAGGAGGTGAAAAGGTCACCCAAACACCAAAGCATAAGCAGTATAAAGAGGTATAATCAAGCGAATATGCATCACAGTATAATAGATGGCAAATACTAGAGAGAAGGTCTTTATTTTAATATTTTCATGCAAAAACAGTAATAATACTCTAATGGGACAATGCAGTTTAATATACAGTATCAGTTATGTTTATCTATTTATTTGGGCTTTAACGTCACTTTCAAGTCATATCATGATGGGTAGTTTTATAGGCATAGGAAACCAGTACATACAGGTGGTCAAAGTTCTAAACTGTACACTGCAGACCAATGGCAAGCAAGCACCAGCTATCCCACTTGAGGTAGTGCCGGGATTTGAACTCCGATCTCGGAGTTGGGATGCGAGAGTGTTACCACTTTGTCACTGTGGCCCCGTATCAGTCATGTTTATAAAGTCATTAAACATAAACGAATTGTAGCACTGTGCATCAGTTTGAATTTCCAATTGGTTCCACTTCATTCAATGTTCAAATTTACAGGTCAATTAAGATGGACACACAATTAAGATGGCCTTGACCCCCTCACAGTCAAAGCATTGTTTATTAGTACACAACATAGTATTAAATGTATTCATGACTAATTTCTAAAATTTATGTACAGGTCAGAGTACATATACACGAATCCTGAGAAAAAATATGTACTTCACATTTACATAATACACAACATTATTTTAAACGTACATATATAATAATTTAACATAATCTTACAATCCATAGCCAATATTTAAGTGATGTATGCTTTGACAATCACCTTGTGATATGACCTGAAAACCAGAGATGGCCTTGACCCCCTCACAGTCAAACCAAAACCATGACCAAACATGAGTCTGAGCTTGACCTCAAAGGTCCACCGAAACCTCACCATAAAATACCTTTGAGGCCACGAAGGCCCTGATATCATGAGCTTTAACTTGGACCAAGTCCAAGGCTTGTTGGTCTGCTTGTTTGTAACAAATTAGTTGTTTAAAGCAAGAAGATAGAGTAGCAGGTCTGATGTCTTGAGGTATGACCTATTGAAAAAAATAAAGAGTAGCGATCGAGAACCCCTTCCTTGGTTCGATCAAGGTAATACCTCAGGGCGCGTACTGGACACAAGGTTCTGTCTTCTTTGAATTGTCTATCCATGATGGTAGTCAAAGCAGGGGATAGTCACTGGAGACACACTTGAGAACCTAATCTTGCTAGTTGGTTTTTGGCTATAAAAAACTGAAGAGGGGAACAAGGTAACCTTTTCCCATTGGCCTAAATTAGATACTTTGTTTGCAACCCAGGCATGGATTTCGCTGCGACGCTTGCCGGAGGCCAAAGCTAGCAAGAAAGCAGTTTTGAGAGAAAGATGTTTGAGGTCTGTGTCTTTCATAGGCTCAAAGGGTGCTTTTGTGAGCACATTAAGCACAACAGAAAGGTTTCATATTTTGGAAGATTCCTGGAACTTTTGGGACAATCCCTGTAAAAACTGGAGAGTAACCTGTTAAGGTCTGAGCTTTGGGAAATATGGTGCCCCGCTGGGCCCAAGGTGTCAACAATGGCCATCCTGTAACCATCAATGGTCGACGGGTGGCTGTTTAGATCTTGGTACAGGTACATGAAAAAGTCTGAGACTTGTTTCACAGAGAGAATGGAGAAGTCCACCGAATTTTCTCTGCACCATTTCTCAAATAGGGCCCACAAGACTTGTAGATGGTCCTTGTTGATGACCTCTGAGGGGCAGCGATTCTCTCTCCCACCTCCACAGAGAAGCCTTGTTCTTGGAGCTGTCCACTCCTAGACACAACATAATTGTTGGGACTGGAAGCTAAAGTGGGATCTCTGGAGACCTGCACTAAGTCCCAAAACCAGGGCATCCCTGGCGAGCCTAGGGCTATTACAATGATCAGGCAATTACATTACCTGATTTTTGGATCACCCTGTGGACACAAGCAGTGAGACCCGACCAGTTTATCTTTAGAGCAGCTATGTCCCAAGCATTTTGGTCTGGGACTGGAGACACATACAGTGGAAGTTTGTGCTTCAGACAAGTGGCAAATAGATCTACATGAGGGGTGAACCACTTTTGACAGATCTGTTTGAACACCTGTGGGTGCAGTGACCATTCCGTTGACTGCACTTGGTTCAACCTGGACAGAAGGTTGGCCATCACATTCAGACACCCGGGAATGTGTCTGGCTTTTAGTGTTATGTGATAGTGATGACACCATGTCATGATCTTCCACAGGAGAATGCACAGCTAAGTGAGTTCCTCCTTGTTTGTTTATGTAAGCTACCACTGTTGAGCTGTCCGTTGCAACTACCACTGTTTGGTACTGACACTGGTCCTTGAAGCAACGAAGGGCCAGTGAGACTGCCTTCAACTCTAAAACATTTATGTGTAGCCTGTTTTCCTTGTCTGACCACAGACCCTTTGTAGAATTTTGATCTAAGTGAGCGCCCCAACTTTCGTTTGAGGCGTCTGTAAAGAGTTGGATGCTGTGGTCTTTGGGATGAAGGTCTGCACCTCTCATCACGTTTGAGGGGTTCTGCCACCAGTCTAGGTGAGCAGAAATGGTTTCTGTCCAAGGAAGGAGGCTGTCCAGCGACTGAGGATATCTCCAGTGCTCCTTGGGATGAAACTGATAGGGCCTTATGTGAAGGCGTCCCTCCGTATTTTCTCCATTGCGGCAAGCAACCCAATTAGCGGCATCAAACATCTTGCAGTCAAAACATGTTTTGACTTGAGATGTAGGATCAAATCCTGAAGTTTGAGCCATCTCTCTTGAGTGGGTTTTACAAGGGCTGAATATACATGGTATTCATAGCCCATGAATGAAAACACCTGAGTAGGTTTCAGTTCGGATTTCTCCTGATTTATTATCCACCCCAAGGACTGGGTTAGGTCTACCACTGCCTGAGTGTTCACTTGGGCTTCTTCCTGAGACTGGGACCTGATCAGCCAGTCGTCCAGGTATTGGTGAAGTCTGAGTCCCCTGGAGAGGGCCATTAGCTTCACTTCCTTTACGATCACTGTAAAGACCTGGGGGGCTGTGGATAGCCCAAAAGGGAGGGAGGTGAGCTGGAACACCTGTGACCTGTAGCAAAACCTTAGGTATTTCCTTGAGTTTCGGTGGATGGGGATGTGAAGGTAAGCGTCCAACAGGTCTATTGATGATACCCATTCCCCTGGGATCAGGGAGGTTCTGGTGGACTCTAGAGTTTCCATTTTGAACTTTTCTACATGTAGAAACAGGCGACTGTAAAACCTGGGAGATTATACATTTTCCACCCTTTCGATTGCGTTCTTTGACAGAAGAGACTGGCTACAAGTGGCCAGAGCTTGGTCTTTGTATTCTGACTGAATCAGAGGGAATCTGACCAGACTTGGTTTTGAAAGGAATGGCAGTACGTAGCCATTGGTGATAATGTTTAACACATTGGATGAACATTTGTTTGCTTGCCAGTCTCTTCTGAAAGAATGGAGGCAACCTCCTACTGGTGGCCTGATGGAGGCTTTGAAGGAGTCATTGGGGAGAGGGGCTGTGGCTCAGTGACCAGCCCACTGGTGTAAAATTCCGGGAAAAATTAGATAAAATGTGCTTTTTCTTTCACTTAACATAAGTTAGTGTCATTTATATAACAAACTTATTCTGTGCTCCTTCACTTTGCTCAGTCAGTCAATGGTCCACCCACTACATAAGTAGTACATGACCCCTGATGGGCACCCAGTGGGCCACTGGAGGCAAATATATTTTTTTAGTGAAGGTTAAAGGTTTTTCCTTTTGATATAATTTTGTGTTTTGATGAAACCTAAAACTATCACAGATATTTTTTTGTCTGACACATGCAACTATGATCTGTAAGAGCTATACTTAGTTGGTGGACCAATGGTGGTCCTCTGCTGGCTACACCTCAAGCTCTGCTGAATGGCATTTGTTTTGACAGATCTTGAAAAGAGACTGTTTAGGGTTAAATTCATTTGTTTTAAGCGAATTACTTTCCGAAAGTGGTTGTGTTAAATTTTATTTCACCAAAGATTTGCGACTGGTGATCCATCAGTGGTCCACTTTCTGCCTGAATGGTACACATACTGTTGGTCCAACGGTGGCCCACCGATGGCAAAGTATTGGATACTTTATGTATTTGTGTGGCCACCGTTGGCTATGGATGGCAAAATATAAGTAGTCAGCCACCAAGGAGCCACTGCTGGACCACTGACTGCATTTTTAAAAAATATTTTAAAGCATTATTAACTACTTCATAAGCAACCTCAACTATTGCTTTCTGACATATTATTTAACAATATTCAATGTTAAAAACATATTATTTCAAAATATAAATATATTGCGTGGCCCACTGTTGGCCCACCAACTACCAGAGTCAGTGGCTGTAGCTCAGGGACCAGCCTAAGCCCACTGGTGTAAAATAACGGGAAAATTATAAATAAAGATATAGATAAAATGTGCATTTTCTTTCACTTAACATAAGTTAGTGTCATTTATATAACAAACTTATTCTGTACTCCTTCACTTTGCTCAGTCAGTCTTTCCTCCACTTTATTACTTTACATATTACTTGCTAAAATATTTGCCACGGGTGGTCCATCAATGGTCCACCCACTACATAAATAGTACAGGACCCATGATTGGCACCCAGTGGGCCACTGGTGGCGAATATTTTAGTTATGCTATATTATAGTGGTAGCAAAAGTTTACCAGTGGCTTGCCAATGTCAGACCAATGTAGCATCTGCCGGCCAAAAAGCCAGTGGGCCAACAGTGGCTGCCAACGTCGGACCGACAGATATGCCAATGTTAGGCCAACGTCTGCATGCTATCTGGGTTGTTGGCTGATGAAGGTGATCCACTGGTGGACCAATCGAATAGCTTATCATTGGCTGCCGACAGTGGGCCACTGAAGCACCACCAGAAAACCTTATTGTCGGCTACCAACGGTGGACCACTGTCTATCAGCTGGTCACGCCAATGGCTGGCCACCATCTACAGCCAATGTCGGACCGACTGCTATGCCGTCGGTGGGCCAGTGGTGGCTCTACAGAGTCTTGTGGCCGTGATGCCTGCAGCCATCCAAGAACAGCATTTAGTCCCACATGGTAAGCTATTGGAGTGCAATAAAAACATATTGTGCACATTAATAAAGTAACAAACACTGTAGTATTGTTTACCATTCACTTAACTCTTTGTGACAAAATTTGCCACCCTTGCAAATTTGACTGGAATTTGGCCACCGGCATTTTAACAATTCACCGAAAAGGGTGTAGTGTTCAAAAAATACAGTGAACATTTCTTAATAGTGTAATTATATATCTAATGTCTATTTTGAACATTTTGACAATGTCTGACTAGTTTTGCCAAAAAAATCTAATATTTCAAATATATATGACTGGTAATGTAATAACTTTTTACACCCATACAAACCTAGCCCTTGCACCATGCCTATTGGTTAGTATTCAAACCTTTCAAAACAAAGGAATATTAATGAATTTTTTTTATTATTTTTTTTTTTTATTTATAGCAATCGTGCTCATAGCACAGGAAATACACACATATATACAACTATGAATAGATACATGAACATATAAACAACATGAAACTACATCAAATTAAATAAAGATAAAAAACACATTTCATATTTACACATTCTATGTTATACACAAGTAATTTAGCATACTATTGATCTCATCTTTACTAAACTCTGTACAATTTTTATCTCTTATATACAAAAGGTCTAAAATATTGAATGTTGTAATTTTAAGCATCAATATTGAATTGTTTGAAACGAAGATCTTCAAAACAGCCAACTCCTGATAGTCAAAAGGGGACTTATTTTGACAGAACAAAATGTTTTTATGTCCTCACTCTGTGGCGTCCGCGTCTGTGTGAACAACTTCCTCTTCAAAACTACAAGACCCAGAGACATGCTGGTTTTTACCTTAAACTATCGAAGATAAAAAAATTGTTCAAGACATGCAGATCTGTTTGTTTGTTTCCCAGAGCCACTATAAGTGAGGTCCCCACACCCAAAATGTGAAAATTTTAACACTTTATCACAAGTTTCCCATTGATTATTGCAGGGATTTTTCTCCTATCTTGCCTTTATGTACTAGGCCACTAGTAGATTCCCTTTTGTGAGTATTAGGGCTGGATCTTTCTTAATTATTTTTTTGAATTTTTAAAATAACTTTTGGTGCAAAAAAATTCATGAACTCATGCACTAAATCACTTATAACTTGACAAGTATTGCATTTAGAGCATTTTGTTAAATATGTTATTCAGCTACTTTTTTCATAGCTGCAACATGGCCAGTAACTTGGATGTCTAACCCAATAGCTAAGTGAATAATAGCTACTTTTTGTCTTTATAGCACATTCCATTATGAGTAAAATCACTTTTAATTTGAAAACTATTGTTTATAGAGGATTTTGTATAAATATGTTATTCACCTACTTTTGGGTCAGCTAGAACATAGTAAAATTGCAAACCTGTAGCTCCTTGTATAGCTGAGTAATAGCTACTTTGAAGTTACCACTGCTAAGTAAATTGTTTGTAGCTTGAAAACAATTGCATTTGGAGAATTTTGTTTAAATATGTGCTCATGTACTTTTGAATCATCGCAAACTTGTGGCTCATGGAATAGCTGAGCAATAGCTATGTTCAGGTTCTCACAGTTGCGCAAATCAGTTGTAACTTAAAAATTATCGCATTTACAGTATTTTCTTTAAATATGTTATTCACCTACTTTTCTGTGAGCTATAATATAGTTAAGTTACACACCTGTAGCTCTTTGCATAGCTGAGCTAAAGCTACTTTCATACTATTGCTGTTGAGTGTTTTGTTTAAATATGTTATTCACATACTTTTTGGTCAGTTATAACAAAGTAAAATTGCAGACCTGTAGCTCATTGCATAGCTGAGCAATAGCTACTTTGAGGTTTTCACTGTTGAGTAAATCAGTTGTATCTTGAAAACTATTGCACTAAGAGAATTTTGTTTAAATATGTTATTCATCCACTTGTGAATCAGCTGTAATATAGTAAAATTACAGAACTGTAGTGGGTGGACGATTAGACATGTGCTTGATTAATCGTTGGTGACAGCGCACAATCGCGGTCGGTTACAAAGTTTTTCTAATGATCGATTATTTAGCTTAAATCTTACCTTTCTTTATTTTTCTCAATATCCACATATTTTTTATATATTTTTGATATTTTTACTTAATAAATTAACAGATTTGTCATGGATTTCGAGTTTGTTGATATCTACCGCCATATTTACAGCAAGTGGGTATTTTTAGTAGATTCTAAATGTCGGAACACCATTATTCTTACCAGATTGACCTATCCTTTATCCTGGAAAGTGTTTCATGATATAATGACCAACAATGGACTAAAATTCGATCATCGGTCGGACGAAATGGGCGATTAATCAACCAAGAAACTTGGGGTGATTCTGAGCACTACAGACCTGTAGCTCTTTGCATAGCTGAGCAGTAGCTACTTTCAGGTTCTCACTGTTGAGTATATCAACTGTAACTTGAAAACTATTGCATTTACAGCATTTTGTTCAAATATGTTGTTCACCTACTTTTCAGTCAGCTATAACTAATAAAATTGAAGACCTGTAGCTCATTGCAAAGTGGAGCAATAGCTACTTTGAGGTTCTTACTGTTGAGTAAATCATTTGTAACTGGAAAACTATTGCATTTAAAGAATTTTGTTTAAATATGCTATTCATCGACTTTTTTGTTCAGCTATAACATTGTAAAATTGCAGACCTGTACTTTTGAATCATCGCAAACCTGTAGCTCATGGAATAGCGGAGCAATAGCTACTTTGAGGTTTTCACTGTCAAGTAAATCAGTTATATCTTGAAAACTGTTGCATTAAGAGATCTTTGTTTAAATATGTTATTCATCACATCAAAACTACAAGCTTACCATGTGGAACTGAATGCTGATCTCGGGAAGCCGCAACTCTTCGCGATTCTTCCTCCTTTTCTCATTCTTGTGAGGAAGGGTGGGACTCTTTTTAGTTCCACATGGTAAGCTTGTAGCTTATAAAAGCTACATTTAAGTAATACAAATTTTCAATTTTATTGCACTACAATAGCTTACCATGTGGAACTGAATGCTGAATCCAACTGCTCGGTGGAGGGACAATAGCTGAGACTGGAAGAAGTTGTCAATTTTTCTTGGATTTTGAAGTAATATATTAGAATGAATGTTTTAGAAATACCAGTCTCTGTCCCATTTACAGTGCCCCAGACCCGAAGACCGAGCCGGTAAAAAGCCAAAAACCTGAATTGAATGAATGACAGTGCTAAAAACTGTTCGGATGTTTTGACTGGAAGAGAGGAGTGCAGCCTATGCTCATTTATGTAACCCTAACCCAACCCCTAACCCTAACCATTTATGAGTAAAGCCCCATAGGGCTAAGCCATGATGAAAAACAAACCCTAGCCTTGGAAATGTAATTTTTGCCACCCTAAAATGAGATTAAATGACAACCTTAGGAAGTCCTTAATACATAATACAATATATATATATATATACTGAAAAATAAAAGGACCTTACCCAAACATCCTGATGAGGTAAACATATACCTAGACCCTGGGATTTAGACTCCTGAAGGCTTTCTTTCCGAGGATAACTAGTCTGACGGGAAGGGTCTAGGAATTGGACTGGACCCACATACAGATTTTTGTCGTTGTCTGACCAAGTTAGGTCTTTTAGGTAAAAAATAGTCAATGTGTTGCGAGCTTTCCAGTGACAGGCTTGCATGATTTGGTCCACCGATAACCCACCATAAAAGGCCTTGGAGGCTGCGAAGGCCCTAATGTCATGCACTTTAACTTGGACCAAGTCCAAGGCTTGTTGGTCTGCTTGTTTGTGACAAAGTAGGATAGTTTGGTTTAACCAAGAAGAGAGTGCAGCGGGTCTGAGGTGAGGTGTGTCCTTTCTTGAAGGAAATAAAAAGTAGGGATCGAGACCCTCTCCAGTCTTTGGTTCAAACCAAGTAATACCTCAGGGCCCGTACCAGACACAAGGTCCTGTTTTCTTTAAATCTACAATGGTAGCCAAAGCAGGAATAGTCACCGGAGACACACTTTGAAACCTTCTCTTGCTAGTTGGTTTTTGGCTATGAAGTCAGAAGACGGGAACAAGGAAGCCTTTTCCCATTGGCCTAGATTACATACTTTGTTTACAACCCAGGTATGAATTTCGCTGCGGCGCTTGCCGGAGGCCACAGCTAGCAAGAAAACAATTTTGAGAGTAAGATGTTTGAGGTCCGTGTCTTTCATAGGCTCAAAGGGTGCTTTTGTGAGCTCATTAAGCACAACAGAAAGGTTCCATTTCAGGAGATTCCTGGAAATTTTAGGACGATCCCTGTGAAAAGTGGAGAGCAACCTGTTAAGGTCTGTGCTTTGGGAAATATGATGCCCAGTTGGGCCACATGTGTCAACAATGGCCGTCCTGTAACCATCAATGGTCGAGGGGCACCTGCTTAGATCTTGGTACAGGTATATAAAAAGTCTGACACTTGTTTCACAAAGGGAGTGGAGAAATCCACCCAATTTTCTCTGACGGGCAGCAATTCTATCTGCCACCTCCACAGAGCACCTGTTCACTCCTAGACACCAGGCGTGGAGGTTGAGATGTTATAGATTGCTGTGAAACACATAATTGTGGAACTGTTTGAGAAAAGTTGTTGACACTGGTAGTTGAAGTGGGATCTCTGTTGAGAGCTGCACTAGGTCCCAAAACCATGGCATCCCTGGCCAGCCTGCGACTTTTACAATGATCAGGCAATTGCATTGCCTGATTTTTTGGATCACCCTGTGAAGAGAGCCGTTGGAGGGTAAGCATAAGCAGTGAGACCCGTCCAGTTTATGTTTAGAGCATCTATGTCCCAATCATTTGGGTCTAGGACTGAAGACACATACAGTGGAAGTTTGTGCTTCAGACGAGTGGCAAATAGATTTATATGAGGGGTGAACCACTTTTAACAGATCTGTTTGAACACCTGGATGGATGCAGTGACCATTCTGTTGACTGCACTTGGTTCGACCTGGACAGAAGGTCAGGCATCACATTCAGACACCCGGGAATGTGTCTGGCTTTTAAGGTTATCTGATAATGATGGCACCAGGTCATAATCTTCCACAGGAGAGCGCACATCTCCACCAAGTGAGCTCCTTCTTGTTTGATTATGTAGGCCACCATTGTTAAGTTGTCCATTGCAACCGACACTGTTTGGTTTTGACACCGGTCCTTGAAACTCTGAAGGTCCAAAGAAACCACCTTCAACTCTAGAACATTTATGTGTAGCCTTTTTTTCCGGTCTGACCACAGACCCTTGGTAGAGGTTTGCTCTAAGTGAGCACCCCAGCCTTTGTTTAAGAAGTCTGTAAAGAGTTGGATACTGTGGTCTTTGGGATGAAGGTTTGCGCCTTTCATGACATTTGAGGGATTTTGCCACCACTCTAGGTTTGCTGAAATGGCTTCTGTCCAATGAAGGAGGCTGTCCAGCGACTGAGGATATCTCCAATGCTCCTTGAGGTGAAACTGAAAGGGCATCATGTGAAGGCGTCCCTCCGGGACCATTTTCTCCATTGAGGCAAGCAACCCAATTAGCGACATCAAACATCTTGCAGTCAAAACATGTTTTGACTTGAGATGTAGGATCAACCCCTGAAGTTTGAGCCATCTCTCTTTCTCCTGATTTATTATCTACCCCAAGGACTTGGTTAGGTCTACCACGGCCTGAGCGTTCACTAGGGCTTCCTCCTGACACAGGGACCTGATCAGCCAGTCATCCAGGTATTGGTGAAGCCTGATTCCCCTTGTGAGGGCCATTAGCTTGGCTTCCTTTACAATCATTTTAAAGACCTGCGGGGCTGTGGCCAGGCCAAATGGAAGAGAGGTGAACTGAAACACCTGCGACCTGCGGCAAAACCTTAGGTATTTCCTTGAGTTTGGGTAGATGGGGATGTGAAGGTAAGCGTCTGATAGGTCTATCGGTGATACTCTTCTCCCTCCTTGACCAATTGAAACTTGAACAGTGAGGAAGGCCAAAAGGGCGAATTCCTGAGTTCTTGGCGTCTCATATCCCCTAAATGTGGTTGAAGCAGGGTTATCTCAGCCTCGCACCTTAATGCCTAACCCTAACCCTGGAGAGGTTCTGCCTAGCCTGATATTCCAGTTCCTTAAGAACTGGTAGGGTAACCTTGCCCATAGGGGCCCCAGAGGGATATAGATCTTCAAAAAGTCTGCATTTAATTCCTGGATTTTGTCCGCAAAACATGGCTGTCCCACCTTGTACCACTTTACAGTGGAGGGAGGGGGTTTAATATATTTACCCTCGGGTATATTGGCGGCCTGAAAATGTTGCTCAAACTTATCAAAGGCATCATTGATGTGAGAGCTTAGGGGGAGCATAGAAGAAGGGCCTCTTGGCCTAAGCTTTTGTTGGCCCTTTTTGTTGTCCAGGCCCAGAACAGAAGTGAAAGACCTGGGCATGGTTTCCCTGGGGTCAGGGAGATCAAGGATACACCTGAAAGTCTCCACTTCTTCAGGATATTGAGAGGATAAGTCAGCCATAGTTACTTCCCTATAAAAAAGTGGGTCTGGATCATGTTGAGGTTGGTCTTGATAAGAAGGGGCCCTGATCTTCCTCTAAAGATGAAGACACGTACCTGGACCTGACCTTGTGCTTTGTTTATCTGCATGTTTTTGGGGTCTAGCCGAGGACACCCGAGTGGGTGGACGGGAGGGAGGGACCATACAAATCCATCTCTATAGCCTCATCCATATGTGAGGATGGCCAAGGTCTTGGAGCAGGGGTCGGGTCCAGATTCTCAGTTTGTTTACTGGTACCAGGCTTAGAGGCCGAAGTGGAGGTCTGATCCACCTCCACTTTTGTAGACGTCTTTTTGAAAGACTGAAATTCATGGCCTCAAGCATGGAAGCCTGGAAAACCCCCATTTGCTGTTGCAATTGGATGTTGAACTGAGAACCCAGGGGCTTCTCGAGCTTGGACTCGATTTTCTGTTGCAAAGCCGTACCTGGGGTTGGAGGGACAGCTTTAGCTGGAGTTTTTAGAGACAATTATTCAAAACGTAGGGGCTGAGGACGTGGTGGAGAAGCAAATAAATTGTCAGCAGCACCCTCAAGGTCTGCCCGAGATCCAGTAAAGGACTCCACGTCCTCGTTCCCTAGTAAATCTAGTTCGTCTTTTGAAGTGTCTGGTTTCTGTTTCCTAACATAACGTTTCCTGTTTTTGATTTTGACATTTGTTCTTCTGAGAAACCAGAGCAAATCTCACATGGAGCTTCAAGACTAACACAAGGATGATCCCCTTTATTGGAGTCTCTACAGGATGGACAGAAATTGTGATTTTCAAATGATAAACAGAAATGTCGACACTTCAAAGATCTAGGTTTATCTTTGCTCATTCTTTGGTGGGAGGACACTTTTACAGCTTTAAAATGTGTAAACAAATGAGCAAGCCTGAACCGAGAAAACTCACAAAACACAAAAAAGTAAAGAAATACTTATCCTGTTGAAACGGACCTTTCACAGAATATGCTATAATGTTATTTAAACAAAATGGCTAATTGGCAACATCCAACAATACGTATGTAGTGAGAAATAGTAGAAAATATGTGTCCAAAAAGCAAACGCTTCCAAATCACGTGGCCAACGAGAAAAGGAGAACGAATCACGAAGAGTTCCATGAGAAGACAACCTGAGGCTACTGCCAACACTAAATGTCTTGGACGTTGCCCGGGGCCTGTGGCCTCCCGAGATCAGCATTCAGTCCTACCTGGTAAGCTATTGTAGCGCAGTAAAAGTAATAGTTTTCAAGTTCTAACTGATTTACTCAACAGTAATACCCTCAAAGTATCTATTACTCAGCTATGCAATTAGTTACAGGTCTGAAATTTCACTTGAGTAAATTAAAGTAGAGTCGCAAGGAGTATCTAAACGTCCAGAGTATGACCCAGTATGTGATTCGGGCCATTGACACATTGAATCAAACTGCAACACTGAAGGATGTCATTAAACCTAGACCTATCACCACACCAAAATCCACCACAAATGATGAAATTGGAGCCAATTGAAGACAGGAAGCCAGAAAATCTTCCAGAAATTGAGTAGGGCAAGAACCGGGGGAACGATACACACAAGCAGCAACAAAGCTATTGCACTTGGACCTGAAAGATAGTATAACAATTTCAAATGATCTAAACACTGGTGAAGAGACAATACTGGGAGAAAAGGATTTTCTGCACAGAAAGCCAACACCGCCACCCAATCCAGAAAACCTTGGTTTTTGGATTAAGTTGTAATTTGTTGGTGTGAGAGAGTTTAGGAGACCATCACTGTCAGTTGGTCTGATATGAGTCTCAACCAGACACAGGATATCCAAGTCACTGTGTTGTATAAGGTCATGCAGGGGAGGGCCTTTATTGCGAATGGATCTGCAGTTGATGAATCCAAAGTTAGTTGGGCTAGGGTTTACAGCAACATCGCCGTACAACAAGAGGAGTAGGAGTAGGTTTTTTAGTTTCAATTGTGGAGGAACCTGTTTTGAGTTGCCGAGGTAGCAATATTTACGCACCACAACAGGGAGCCGAAAAATAGATGGGATGCTTCTATCAACTTTTTCTGACCCTTGTCACCATTAAGCCAGTTCCCAGAGAGAATGATACATAGGAAACATATCAATAGAGTAACTTTTACGACAAAAACACACTACTGGATCAAAAAAAAATGAAAAGAAAACAAGGACAGTGCAAAAATAAAATATGACAAGAAATGGGAAAAGATCACAAAAGCCTAAGGGTTAACATACCATAAAAGCAGAGACCCATGAATTACAATCAATTAAAAGCAAACACCATGTACAAGTCTATAGTCAACATAAAAAAACATAAAATAAACACTGGGACATGAAAAACCATAGGATAAACATCGGGACATATCAAGTGATAACGGGGGATGTGAATGACATCAACAAGGGGTTGAATAAATACTACCACAATAAAGGGGAATGTGGGCCATAATGGGGTATTTCAATAATTCTGGAGAAATGAAGCAGATTGAACCAATATTGTAAATAGATTAATTGTTAGGGTGATATGTATGAGATAACAAGAATTCAGAAGAATTGTACTGTGTCACCAGCTTTGGTTAAAGACTGAAGCGGATGAAATTCAAAAGGACAAAAGTTATGCTGGACGTAAATAGTTGGCTGACTGGCAGTATTTTTGCAGATCCAGACAATCCTTGAGAAGTATCGAGCCATGGTGAGGTTCCAACTTGTTCAAAAATATAACCTAGATCCAATGTACAGGATATGACAAGTTTTTACTAGATGTCAGCACTAAGCAGGAAATTCAGGAAAAAGATAAAGTGTTGCCATGGGCTTTAGAATGCAAAGAACCCACAAAAAGATTTTTAAACCAAAGAAACATGAGAAAATGTTGACAAGTACCCACAAAATCACAATTTGAAAAACAGTACAGAAAAAGTATTGCCATGGAAGCAGCTGTTACCAAAAACTTGCAAAAAAGCATCATCATTACTCTTGTAGTTCCCCTTGCATGAAATATATCCTAAAAATACTAGTTAAAATCTTTGCATGGGTTTTATTTATAAAGATCCCACCAATTTAAAAGTGAAAAACAACAGGAAAAGTGTTGGCAAATGTTGCCTAAAACCAAATCACAAGTTCCTCTTGTAATGAACATATTTTGAAAGTTTTGAATAATGTTAAATGCCCACAAAATAAAAGACCAAGAAACAGAAAAAGTGTTGCCATGAAAACACTTGTTGCAGAAATTGCCAAGAAAGCAATCACATACAAGTTCTCCTGCCATTAAACCACAGTTATATATACATGCAAAATTTTAATGAAATTTCTCAAGTTATCTTCAGTATACTGTATACTATACACTAAATAAAAAAACTAAAACTTAACATAATTTTTTTATACATTTGAGTTTATCGTCATCTTAAAATAATACACACAGTGAATACCAGATACATCTACATGCCAAATTTGAATTTAATCCATCATGTCATTTTTGAGATACTGCCTGGAAAGGAAGTGTGACGACGACACTGACAATGTGCTATTACTGGGAGTTTAAGGTCATCTTAATGTATGGCACTTACCTATGGCCAGTTACATATACATGCAAAATTTCAATGAAATTTCTCAAGGTATCTTCAGTATACTCTATGGAAAAATTAAAAACCTAAACTCAACATAAAACTTTTATAAATGGGAGTTTAAGGTCACCTTAAAATAGGACACGCCTTGAATACCAGTAACAACAACATGCCAAATTTAAATAAATCTGTCAACCCATTTTCGAGATAATGTGTGGAAACAGAAAAACTTAAAATCAATATAAGTATGTTACTAGTAGGAGTTTAAGGTCACCTTAAAACAGGGAACATCCACGAGTTACATCCACATGCCAAATATGAATTTAATCCATTATGCCATTTTTGAGATACTGTCTGGAAAGGAAGTGTGACAACGACACTCACAATGTGCTATAACTGGGAGTTTGAGGTCACCTTAATGTGTGGTACTTATCTATGGCCAGTTACATATACATGCAAAATTTGAATAAAGTTTCTCAAGTTATCTTAAGTACACTCTATGGAAAAATAAAAACTTAAACTCAACATAATTCTTTTATACATGGGAGCTTAAGGTCACCTTAGAATAGGACACACCTTGAATACCAGTTACAACCACATGCCAAATTTGAATTGAATCCGTCAACCCATTTTCGAGAAACTGTCTGGAAACGGAAAAACTTAAAATCAATATAAGTAAGTTACTAGTGAGAGTTTAAGGTCACCTTAAAACAGGGCACGCCTTGATCACCAGTTACATCCACATGCCAGATTTGAATTTAATCCATCATGCCATTTTTGAGATACTGTCTGGAAAGGAAGTGTGATGACGACACTGAAAATGTGTTATTACTGGGAGTTTAAGGTCACCTTAATGTATGCACTTGTCTATGGCCAGTTACATATACATGTAAAAATTTGAATGAATTTTCTTAAGTTATTTCCAGTATACTCTATGGAAAAATAAAGAGCTTAAACTCAGCATAATTCTTTTATACATGGGAGCTTAAGGTCACCTTAGAATAGGACACACCTGAAATACCAGTTACAACCACATGCCAAAGTTGAATTGAATCCGTCAACCTCTTTTCAAGATACTGTCTGAAAACGGAAAAACTTGAAATCAATATAAGGATGTTACTAGAGGGAGTTTAAGGTCACCTTAAAACAGGGCACACCTTGAGTACCAGTCACATCCACATGCCAAATGTGAATTTCATCCATCATGCCATTTTTGAGATACTGTCTGGGAAGGAAGTGTGACAACGACACTGACCATACTTGTCCTCCAATATAGCTGCTAGTGACACAAAAGTAATGCAACCTTAAACCTTTACGAAATATCAGGAATTTACTATAACTTACAAAATAAACTTTTTTGGTGTAGACAGATGTACATGATGAAGATCAAAGAATAAAGTCTGAATTAGCACATCAAATATCTTTTAAATACCAAAAAATACCAAACCTTAAACTCAAAGTTAGTTTGCAACTGTGAGGGAGTTTTAGGGAATCTTTTCCTGTAGGTTTTGTTCACGGTTTGTTACATTCACAACTTGAACGATGCTTAGAATTGCACAGTGTTTGAAATATTGTTGAAAAATTGCCAAACTTAAAGTGAATATAATTCTGTTATTACTGGGAGTTTAAGGTCACCTTAATGTGAGGCATTTATCTATGGCCAGTTACATATACATGCAAAATTTGAATAAAGTTTATTAAGTTATCTTTAGTATACTTTACGGAAAAGTTAAAAATTTAAACTCAACATAACTTTTTAAAACAAAAGAGTTTAAAGTCACCTTGAAATAGGGCACACCTTGAAAACCAGTTACAACCACATGCCAAATTTGTATTGAATCCGTCAACCCATTTTTGAGATACTGTCCGGAAACAAGAAGCCTTAAACACAATATAAGTATCTTACTACTGTGAGTTTAAGGTCACCTTAAATAGGGCACACATTGAGGAAGAGTTACATCAACATACGGAAAAGTTAAAAATTTAAACTCAACATAACTTTTTAATACAAGAGAGTTTAAAGTCACCTTGAAATAGGGCACACCTTGAAAACCAGTTACAACCACATGCCAAATTTGTATTGAATCCGTCAACCCATTTTTGAGATACTGTCCGGAAACAAGAAACCTTAAACACAATATAAGTATCTTACTACTGTGAGTTTAAGGTCACCTTAAATAGGGCACACATTGAGGAACAGTTACATCAACATACGGAAAAGTTAAAAATTTAAACTCAACATAACTTTTTAATACAAGAGAGTTTAAAGTCACCTTGAAATAGGGCACACCTTGAAAACCAGTTACAACCAGATGCCAAATTTGTATTGAATCCGTCAACCCATTTTTCAGATACTGTCTGGAAACAAGAAACCTTAAACACAATATAAGTATCTTACTACTGTGAGTTTAAGGTCACCTTAAATAGGGCACACATTGAGGAACACTTACATCAACATGCCAAATTGGAATTTAGTTCATCAAGCTATTTTTGAGATACTGTCTGGAAAGTGTGACGACACTGACCATACATGTTTTCCATCATAGTTGCTAGTGACACAAACTAATGCAACCTTAAATTCATAAATTTATAAAATATCAGCAATTTACTATAACCTTACAAAAGAGACCATTTTTGTGGAGATATATGTACATGATGAATATCAATGTGAAAAGTCCTAATTAGCATATAAAATATCTTCGAAACACCAAAAATATTGTCCCAACCTTAAACTCAAAGTTTGTTTACACTGCTGTATATTGTAGCGAGTTTAAGGTAATCTTTTTCTGAAGGTTCTGTTCAAGGTTTGTTACATCCATAACTAAAATATGCCTAGAATTGCACAATATTTGAAATACTGTTCAAAAATTACAAAACTTAACGTGAATATAATTCTGTTATTACTGGGAGTTTAAGGTCACCTTATTGTGTGACACTTACCTATGGCCAGTTACATATACATGCAAAAGTTGAATGAAAGTGAGTGAAAGTTATTTTCAGTATACTCCATGGAGAAAGAAAAAACGTAAATGGGACATAAGTTTTTTATACGTGGAAGTTTAAGGTCACCTTACAATAGGGCACACCTTCAAAAGTAGTTATAACCACATGCCAAATTTGACTTGAATCCATCAAGCCATTTTTGAGATACTGTCCGGAAACGAAAAAACTTAAAATGAGTTTAAGTATCTTACTAGTGGCAGTTTAAGGTCACATAACTATACAGCACATCCCCAGGACCAGTTACATCCACATGCCAAATTTGAATTAAATCTGACAAGCAATTTTTGAGATACTGTCCGGAATACAAAGTGTGACGACAACAGACGACGACACCACAAAATTGGATGACAAAGCAATCCCTATATGCCACGCAGCATAAATGCTGGTGACACAAAAACGGCAATCAGGAACTTGTCAGACCAGCAAGTAGCATAATTCTTAAGTTTTAAATCTTGGATCATTGAAAAGCAATACCCGCCACGGCCTAACGCCACACACAATAATTTATGTCAATGATAAAGCCTTTTTGTCAATAAGTTTGACTCTCAGACAATGTCTTTTATAGACAACAAGACCACTGCCATGGTATTATCTCCCGCCGAGCATTACAGGGGAAGAAATACCTTTTCCGAGATATTCACAATTTTTTATTTCCGCTAAAATCCAAGATGGCCACCAAAAGCGGCGAAAATTGAAATTTTTCACTTTTGCATAGGACACTCCTGTACTTCCCTGCGAGTCAAAAATTCACTCGAAATCGCTCTATCTGTTACGGTTTTCAAGATATTCACACTTTTTCATTTTCCGCAAAAATCCCAGATGGCCGCCAAAAGTGGCGAAAATTGAAATTTGTCCCTTTTGCATATGACACTCTTGTACTACATTATGGGTAAAAAATTCGCTCGAAATTGCTCTATCTCTTACGGTTTTCGAGATATTCACACTATTTCATTTTCCACAAAAATCCAAGATGGCCGCCAAAAGTGGCGAAAATTGAAATTTTTCCCCTTTGCACACAGCAGTCTTTTATAGACAACAAGACCACTGCCATGGTATTATCTCCCGCCGAGCTTTACAGGGGAAGAAATACCTTTTCCGAGATATTCACAATTTTTTATTTCCGCTAAAATCCAAGATGACCGCCAAAAGAGTGAAACTGAAATTTTTCCCCTAGGCACAGAATACTGTTGTACTACCCTGAGGGTAAAAAATTCGCTCGAAATCGCTCTATCTCTTACGGTTTTCGAGATATTCACACTTTTTCATTTTCCGCTAAAATCCAAGATGGCCACCAAAAGCGGCGAAAATTGAAATTTTTCACTTTTGCATAGGACACTCCTGTACTTCCCTGCGAGTCAAAAATTCACTCGAAATCGCTCTATCTGTTACGGTTTTCAAGATATTCACACTTTTTCATTTTCCGCAAAAATCCCAGATGGCCGCCAAAAGTGGCGAAAATTGAAATTTGTCCCCTTTGCACACAGCAGTCTTTTATAGACAACAAGACCACTGCCATGGTATTATCTCCCGCCGAGCACTACAGGGGAAGAAATACCTTTTCCGAGATATTCACAATTTTTTATTTCCGCTAAAATCCAAGATGGCCGCCAAAAGAGTGAAACTGAAATTTTTCCCCTAGGCACAGAATACTGTTGTACTACCCTGAGGGTAAAAAATTCGCTCAAAATCACTCTATCTCTTACAGTTTTCGAGATATTCACACTTTTTCATTTTCCGCTAAAATCCAAGATGGCCACCAAAAGCGGCGAAAATTGAAATTTTTCACTTTTGCATAGGACACTCCTGTACTTCCCTGCGAGTCAAAAATTCACTCGAAATCGCTCTATCTGTTACGGTTTTCAAGATATTCACACTTTTTCATTTTCCGCAAAAATCCCAGATGGCCGCCAAAAGTGGCGAAAATTGAAATTTGTCCCTTTTGCATATGACACTCTTGTACTACCCTGCGAGTCAAAAATTCGCTCGAAATCGCTCTATCTCTTACGGTTTTCGAGATATTCACACTTTTTCATTTTCCGCTAAAATCCAAGATGGCCACCAAAAGCGGCGAAAATTGAAATTTTCCACTTTGCACACAGCAGTCTTTTATAGACAACAAGACCACTGCCATTGTATTATCTCCCGCCGAGCATTACAGGGGAAGAAATACCTTTTCCGAGATATTCACAATTTTTTATTTCTGCTAAAATCCAAGATGGCCGCCAAAAGAGTGAAACTGAAATTTTTCCCCTAGGCACAGAATACTGTTGTACTACCCTGAGGGTAAAAAATTTGCTCGAAATCACTCTATCTCTTACGGTTTTCGAGATATTCACACTTTTTCATTTTCCGCTAAAATCCAAGATGGCCACCAAAAGCGGCGAAAATTGAAATTTTTCACTTTTGCATAGGACACTCCTGTACTTCCCTGCGAGTCAAAAATTCACTCGAAATCACTCTATCTGTTACGGTTTTCAAGATATTCACACTTTTTCATTTTCCGCAAAAATCCCAGATGGCCGCCAAAAGTGGCGAAAATTGAAATTTGTCCCTTTTGCATATGACACTCTTGTACTACCCTGCGAGTCAAAAATTCGCTCGAAATCGCTCTATCTCTTACGGTTTTCGAGATATTCACACTTTTTCATTTTCCGCTAAAATCCAAGATGGCCACCAAAAGCGGCGAAAATTGAAATTTTCCACTTTTGCATAGGACACTCCTGTACTTCCCTGCGAGTCAAAAATTCACTCGAAATCGCTCTATAATAATAATAATAATAATAATAGTAGGATTTATATAGCGCAAAATTGATACAAATCCTCTAATGCGCTCGAGTCCAAGAAGGGAGAGTGCAGGGACAGGCATGGGTCGACATCTAAAAAGCACCCGCCAGGGTATAACTAAGGTGGGGGGTATGCCAGCCTAAACAAGTACGTCTTTAGCTGGCTTCTGAAACCATCTATTGTTTGCTGAGATCTGACAGTCTGTGGCAGCTTGTTCCATTCGGCTGGTGCAGCTACTGCAAAGCCACGCCTTCCTATGTGCTTATTAGGGCGGGTTGAGGAGATAGATAGCCTGTTGCCACGAGTGAGACTGCTCGATCTTGAATAGCCTTGAATACCAAAAGGTTGTACTTAAACAGGATGCGATGTTGAATTGGGAGCCAGTGGAGTTTTTTCAAAAAGGGTGTCACATGACTCATTTTGTCAAGTCTGAAGATGATGCGACAAAGAGCATTCTGGACTCTCTGTAGTTTGGCTTTGTTGGACTTGCTTACCCCATAGAGTAAAGAGTTACAGTAGTCTAGACGACTACTGACCATAGCATTTGCCAGAAGTATTGCTGTCTCAACTCCAAGGAATTTGCGAATTCGTCGCAAATCACGAAGATGATAGTAACATGCTCTGCAAACCTTGGCAACATGATTGTCAAAGGAGTTGTCCGAATCAAAAATAACACCCAGGTTTTTTTACTTCCACTAACGGAGAGATATTGTTTTGGAGGAGTGGAACAGGAAAATTTGGTGCAAGTGACTCTCTGATGGCTTTTTGACCTATAATGATAAATTCAGTTTTTTCTGGGTTTAGTTTTAGTTTGACACCATCCATCCATTCCTGTACAGACTTGAGACACTCGGTCAGCTCTTCCATGCTAGAGTCAAAATTCCTGGAGTCAACTGCTAGGTAGATCTGGGTGTCATCGGCATATAGGTGATGAGTAACATTGAATTTTGAAATAACTTGACTGAGGGGACTAGTGTAGAGGGTGAAAAGGAGAGGACCCAGTACAGAGCCTTGGGGGACTCTGAAAGGGAGAATTACTGCCTCAGAGAAACTATCACCTATTTTAATTTTTTGTTTACGGTTTGAAAGATACGATTTGATCCATGACAAAACAGTACCATCTAGACCAAACCAGTCATGCAAGCAGTCATATAAAAGAGAGTGATCAATTGTATCAAACGCTGCTGATAGGTCTAATAATGTCAGGGCCACTGCCTTTCCTGAGTCCACTGAGAGAGCTATATCATTTTGAATCTTCAACAATGCGGTTTCAGTGGAGTGAGAACTCTTATAAGCAGACTGGTTGACATTTAAGAGCCCCTTGTGCGAAATAAATTCATTTAGCTGCTTTGCCACCACCTTCTCAATAAGTTTAGATATAAAGCTGAGGTTTGACACCGGCCTGTAGTTTTTGAGGATATTTCTATCAAGGCTCGGCTTCTTTTGAAGGGGGGTGACATATGCCATCTTAAAACAGTTGGGGAAACTACCTTCTGTGATTGAGTAATTTACAATTTTAGTGATGGGGGTGATGAGAATATCAGCACACTCCTTGACCAGTGACGTCGGAATCGGGTCAAGGTCACATGATTTGGACGGTGAGGACTTTAGCATTTTGAGTAGTTCTTCCTCGGACACAGGTGTGAAAGAGGACAGAGTATTTTTAGTGGGGTTGGGTCTAGTAACTGAAAATGGTATTGATGACTGCAGTGTGGATCTTATCTTGAGGATTTTGTCATAGAAGAACTTGCAGAAAGTATTCGCAAGGTCAGTTTTATTTGTGTAGTCTGGTAGAACAGCAGCAGAGGACCTGTGTAAGATCTTTTTGAAACAGTTCCACAGAGCCTTGGGATTTCCTTGGTTTTCAGCCACAATGTTGGAATAATGATTGCATTTGGACTTCTCTAGCAGGAAATTATAGTGGTTGATTGCAGCCCGGTATCGGCTACGATTACTGGCTGAGTTTTCACGACGCCATGCCCGCTCATATTTCCTCTTGAGTCGTTTTGCTTTGAGGATGTCACAGTTCATGAAACCAGTCTCGGCATGTCTCGGTATACTTTTCTTCATGATTGGGCCGTGCTTGTCAAGAAGGCTTCTCAAAGTATTAAAGTATTGAGGACTAAGAAGACTGGCAGTTTTGTACGGGCATCTAATGAGGTCGGATTTCAGGATATCCATTCTAAAATCTGTAATATTTATCTTGTGAATTTTACGGATGGGAACACATTGAAACTTACAGGATTCCCTGACAGGGAAGATAAAGCTGAATATGATTGCCTGGTGGTCTGATAGTCCCCCAATAACTTTGGGACTAATGGCCCAGGAGAAGGAATCCCTCACACATAGAGCATCCAAAATATGACCCTGAATATGTGTGGGTGTATTGACAAGTTGTGTAAAACTGAATTGCTCAAGGATATCATAAAATTTCAATGTCCAGGTGTCATGTTTATCCAAATGAAAATTAAGATCACCAAGGAGAATATTTTCATAGCCTGATAAAGCAGCACCTTCGAGGAACATGCCAAATTCGTCTAGGAACTGCGACTTTGAGAGATTTGGTAGGTAGATTATCTGTTAAGGTTTTCAAGATATTCACACTTTTTCATTTTCCGCTAAAATCCAAGATGGCCGCCAAAAGTGGCGAAAATATGCAAATTTAATAAGTAAATTAAATTTTTATAAGTTAATACCCTATCCAATGGACAATTGCTTTACCGGTCGGCGCAACCAGTCCCGCCAAACGACAGAAAAAGTCATCCTGTATATAATACCGGCAGGACCGGTCACAGAGTGTACATTCGCTAGGTGTTGCCTTGTGCATACTTCCTGTCTAGACAGGATGACGTAATCGTGTCTTTTTCGTTGTCCCCTACTAAGACCTATTAGACCCCTACTAAGCTGATAGCGGGGCCGGTTGGGAGGGCCTTGCCTGTCCATTGGATAGGGTATTAACTTTGCAATTAAATTTAATTTGCAATTTTATTGCGTTAATACATCCTATCCAATGGACAATTGCTGAATAACTACCGCTTGGCAGGCGGGTAAGCTACTAGGACTTGAGTGAACTCATAACAACAATAATTTCCAGACCTGGGTTACTTAGAGAGCCCATAAGGTCAAGGTCTGATACAGAATGTGGTTAACCGGGAGTATACAGACACTACCTCCCCCTCCTTTTTGTCATACCTGCTCTGAGGTTAGGGAAGAGGGGTGTGAGTTCAGTCCCAAGAAATAAACCTCCCAAAGGAAGCATGTCACAGCTTTTTTTTTTTTTGATTGGTTGATTTATACTTATCTAAGTATCAGTGTATACAATATGTACATATTTACAATAAAATGTCCCCTCATTATTGGGCCTGCTGGTGGATCTGCTGGGCAGCCACTACTTGCCCTAGATGGAAAAGCTCTGAGTCAGCCCAAGCCACATCCTTCAGATAGAATTGAGTGAAGGTGTTGTGTGATTTCCAGTGGTAGGCTGATAATATTTGGTCTAAGGAGATGCCCAACTGGAATGCCTTAGAGGCAGCAAAGGCCCATCATGGGCTTTAACCTGATGTAAAGTGAGGCCCTGCTGGTCAGAGAGCTCATAGCATAGGATCACAGTCTGTGAGGAGATGGTGGCAGGGGAGATATCCTTGTCGAAACCTTTCTTGAAGAAGACAAGGACCAACTCCTTATTCTGCCTGAGGTCCTGTCCAAGTAGTAGCGCAGGGCTCTAACTTGACATAATGACCTGTCACCCTTCAGCCAGGGCTGGAATCACAACCAGGGCCACACTATCTGGTCCTTCCTTAGCCAACTGATTCTTGGACAGAAAGCTGGGCGAGGATTATAAGGATACCTTGGACCAGTCCGCTTGGTGTCTGATGTTCTTGTGTAACCAAGCATGAATCTCTCTCCTGCGTTTACCTGAACCCAGGGCCAATAGGAAAACAGTCTTGAAGGTCAAATGCTTCAAGGAGGCCTCTTTAAGGGGTTCAAAGGGGGCCTTGGTCAGCTGGTGTAAAACCAGGGACAGGTTCCAAGATGGAATGCCTCTCCTGCCCTTGGGTCTGTCTCTATGGAAACTATCCAGGAGATGAGTGAGATTCTCATCCTTGCTGACATTTATGGGAACGTTGCCTAATTTGTCAGCAATGGCTGATCTGTAGCCATCAATAGTGCCTGGTTGTAACTTCCTGTCCTGGAACAAGTACAGGAGGAAGTCAGCTATGGCTTTTAGAGGTGGTGCCCTGAAGTCCACCTGATTACTGAGGCACCACTTTGTAAAAATGGTCCACTTTGCCTCATAGACAGATCTGGTTGATCGTCTTTGAGGAGCCTCAATTTGTGCTGCCACTGCCTCAGAGAAGCCCTGCTCCTTGATTGCTGTGGCTCTAGGAGCCAGGCATGTAGATTCAGATTTGACAGGTTCCTGTCTAGGACCTGGTTGAATGGCTAGATTGGGTATGTTGGGCAGACACAGGGGAATCTGGCTGGACATTTCCACTAGATCCCAGAACCAGGGCATGTTGGGCCATCCCGGTGCAATCAGTATGATTCTGTTGCAAGGGTAGTCCTGTAACTTCTCCACAAATTTGCCCAAGATGGCTGCTGGTGGGAAGGCATACGGATCCAGTCCTTCCCACCACAGGCTGAGAGCATCCACTGCCCATGCCTGGGGGTCTGGAACCGGTGAGACAAACTGTGGGAGCTTGTTGAACCTGGTGGCAAACAGGTCCACAGTGGGTTGGTGCCACCGGTGAAATATTGCTTGGAAGACATCTGGACTGAGGGACCATTCAGTTTGAATGGTCTGGCCCAGTCTGGATAGCTTGTTGGCTATCACGTTCAGACGGCCGGGGATGTGTCGAGCTTTGAGAGTAACCTGTTTCCTGGTACACGAGGTCAGGATTCTCCATAGTAAGGCACACAGAGGACCCGACTTCATTCCCCCTGCCTTGTTTATGTAAGCAACCACTGTAGTGTTGTCTGTAGCTATGAGGACTGTGTTGTTGTACACAGGGCCTGAGAGGGCCAGAAGAACTGCTTTTAACTCTAGATAGTTTATGTGCAGTTTGCTTTCTGGAAGTGACCAGTCTCCCCTTGCCATGTGCTCATTTAAGTGAGCGCCCCACCCTTCTTTTGATGCGTCTGTAAAGATCTGCAGCACATTTTAGTGGGTGTAATGGTTGACCTGTGATAACATTGCTTTCCTCCACCACCATCTTAGATGTGGATGGAGTGACTTGGGAATGGGAATGGTCTTTTCCAGTGTTTCTGGTACTCTCCAATTGTTCTTGAGATGCCACTGTATGGGCCTCATATGTAACCGGCCCAGATGTACCTGTTTTTCTGTGGCAGTCAGCAATCCGATCAAAGACATTAGATGCCGGACTAGACACACTGGACTGGACATGATGTCCCGTATCTTTGTCTGTAGGGTCTGCCAACATTCTGGGGTTGGGCGGACCCTGTCATTTTTCAGATTGAACTGGTAACCTACAAAGTTGAAAACCTGTTTGGGTTCCAGCTCTGATTTTTCCTCGTTCACTAGCCAGCCCAATTCTCGACAGAGAGCTACCAAGGTTTGTGTGTGTTGCAGACAAGTTTGGTGGGATCTGGCTCTGACCAACCAGTCGTCTAGGTACTGGTGGATTCTTATAGCCTATTTCATTGCCAGAAATTTGACCTCTTTGGCCACCACTGTAAACTCCATGGGGGCTGTGGACAGACCAAAGGGCAGTGCTTTGAATTGATAAATCTTGTCCTGGACATGAAAGCGCATGTACTTCCTGGACTGGCTGTTTATTGGTATATGGAAGTATGCGTCTTTGAAATCTATGGAGGTCACCCACTCCCCTGCCTGGAGGGAGGTCCTTATAGTCTCTGGGGGTCTCCATTTTGAACGACTGTGTTTTCAAATAATTGTTCAGTATGCTCAGGTCTAAGATAGGTCGCCACCGGTTGTTGGGTTTGGGTACCAGAAATAACCAGTTGTAAAAGCCCGGGGACTGTGGATTTTGGACAAATTCTACAGCATTTTTGTCTAACAGCTGATGCAATGCCTCCAACAGGTAGCTGTTCCTTTGAGGATTTACATAGCAGCTTGTTATTGTGCGTTTTCTTGTCAGATTGGGCCGGAACAGGAAGGGAAGTATGTAACCTTCTCTGAGGACTGCTAGTACTTTGGGGCTGACGCCTAAAGATGCCCATTTTTCCCCAAACTGGTGTAATCTGGCCCCTACAGGTAGATTTGGTACAACAGGTGGGACATTTGTGACATTTTGTACAGAACTCAAGAGATTTACACAGGAAACACCTTTCACAGACTTTATTACTCTTTGATGATCGGGATTTACACCTTTATTTTACTGCAACCCTCCTGCAAAAGGAACATGATTTGCAACATGACAATATACAGATGAAAGAGTTCTTGTCTTTAAAATTAAGTTCACACAATGACAGTCCTTCCCGGTTACAGGTACAGAGTTCAAATCCTTTACTGCACCGGTCACAACACAATAATTGTCATTTATACTGCTTCTGTGTCTTAGCAGGTCGCTGGGAGAAAGAAGCAGCTTTGCCCCAGTGGGATCTCTGACCACGCCCTTCTACCCAGTTGTTTCCAGGCGGGGAGACCGGATTTCCTGTCCTGATCCGGTTGTTGCTGTCTGCCAGACTGGCTATAAGGATGAAAGCGTTGTGAGCCCTTGGAAGAACTGGGTGTACGTTTATTTTCATGGTGCCTTATTTCCTCTTCTGCCTTGGATATCAGATGATCTGGGAATAAGGCACTCGTATGCAGGGGGCAGTCCTGAGAGCATTCAGGGTGTCCTGTTTGATGCCAGCTTTGATATAGTCCAGATAACTGTGTCAGTGTAAAGTTAGCAATGTTAATAAAAACACCATCTGACAGATCTTGCATGGTCCTAGCCATTGCCTGTGTGATGCTCCGGTTGAAAGTGACTAAGAAGTCCAGTTCTTCCAGGGCTTGGTGAACTTTACTGGTAGATTTACCCTTGCTCTTGTCACCTTGTATAATCTTCAACTGGCTAGCCATAGAGTCCTGCACCTTAGTCCAGCAACGAGAAAAACTAGCAGCTTGATTCACATAAAACTCTGGTTACATGCTGCCCTCTCCCACTTCCTGAGTGTCCTGGGAAACCGGTCTGGAAGCTGGAGCAGATGGGAGTGAACGGTTTGCCATATGAGGAAAGCTACTGTTCAGACGAGCCGGCTGGTTAGTCCAAGAGGAAACTTTAAACCTGGAGAAGTCTTTCTTATCCGCAAACATGTCGTACCACTTGAGAGTCCTTGGTGGTTTAATAAACTGATCCTTGGCTAATCCAGCTGTCTCTGATGCCCGGGAGGGGTAGCCTTCCTGCACAGTAATGTTCAACTTCTCAAACTTACAGCAGAGCCAGTCATCCACCGGAACTTTCACAGACACGATTTGGTACCGGCAAAGAGGTTGTCATCTTGAGCAGAGGAAGACGAGTCAAACTCTGGAACCTGATTCTAACCCATAAATGACCTAACACCACCGAGTCTCCCTAACACCACCTCCTCTTAGGTGTACTTTCGCCTCTATCACTGGGATCACCTTTCCCACTCTCGACCTGCCCCAAAACAGTGACTGTAGACGGATCTACAATTGGGGGGGGGAGAGCTAATCTTCTTCTGGTGTTCTTTCCTCGCCCTATATGTGGGGGTGGCCAGCTGAGATTTCTGTTCAGGGGTGAACTTGTCACAGATTTCGCAAGGTGTCTTTTCAACACATGGATCTTGCCCCAAACCTTTATCACGGCACCTCGCGCACTTTGAATGAGAGTCAAAAAGTGCCATAGCATGGCCACAAGTCCCTCTTCTTTGACCTGGGGATGCCATAATGATCTTGAACACCAAATATTAAGATGGAAATGAAAAATATATAAAAGTTCGTGAGTTGTCTACAAATATCTTCACTTTACAAAAACACGTCTGTACACTCCACGCGCCAAACGAAAAAAGACGCGATGACGTCATCCTGTCTAGACAGGAAGTATGCATGACACCTAGCGAATGTACACTCTGTGACCGGTCCTGCCGATATTATATACAGGATGACTTTTTCTGTCATTTGGCGGGACCAGTTGTGCCGACCGGTAAAGCAATTGTTCATTGGATAGGATGTATTAACGCAATAATATTGAAATTTTCCCCCTTTGCATAGGATACTCTTGTACTACCTCTTACGGTTTTCGAGATATTCACACTTTGTACTATCTCTTACGGTTTTCGAGATATTCACACTTTTTCATTTTCCGCAAAAATCCAAGATGGCCGCCAAAAGTGGCGAAAATTTCCCCTTTGCATATGACACTCCTGTACCACCCTGTGGGTCAAAAATTCGCTCGAAATCGCTCTCTTACGGTTTTCGAAATATTCACACTTTTTCATTTTCTGCTAAAATCCAAGATGGCCGCCAAAAGTGGTGAAAATTGAAATTTGTCCCTTTTGCATAGGCCACTCCTGTACTACCCTGCGGGTCAAAAATTTGCTCGAAATTGCTCTATCTCTTATGGTTTTCGAGATATTCACACTTTTTCATTTTCCGCAAAAATCCAAGATGGCCGCCAAAAGTGCCGAAAATTGAAATTTTTCCCTTTTGCATAGGACCCTCTTGTACTACACTGCGGGTCAAAAATTTGCTCGAAATGGCTCTATCTCGTACGGTTTTCGAGATATTCAAGTTTTGCCATTAAAAACACTTACTGAAAGGAAAACAATCAAAGTAGCTATTACTCAGTTAGCTATGGACTTACAGCTGTGAAACTTTGCCACGATACAGAACATTAAAAAGTAGGTGAACAACATATTTGACAAAAATCCTCTAAATGTAATAGTTTTGCAGTTATAAATGATTTACTCAATGGAGAACCATCACAGTAGCTATTACTCAGTTAGTTATGGACTTACAGCTCTCAAAATTTGCCATTACACAGTACATAGAAAAGTAGCTAAACAACATATTGGAGAAAAATCCTTTAAATTCAACAGTTTTGCTGTTATAAGTGATTTCCTCAATGGAGAACCATCAAAGTAGCTATTACTTGGTTAGCTATGGACCTACAGCTCTCAAAATTTGCCATTACATAGTACATCAAAAAGTAGGTGAAGAACATACTTGAGAAGAATCCTCTAAATTCAAAAGTTTTGCCGTTAAAAGTGACTTACTGAAAGGAAAACAATCAAAGTAGCTATTACTCAGTTAGCTACGGACTTACAGCTGTGAAACTTTGCCACGATACAGAACATTAAAAAATAGGTGAACTACTTTGACAAAAATCCTCCAAATGTAATAGTTTTGCAGTTATAAATGATTTACTTAATGGAGAACCATCAAAGTAGCTATTACTCAGTTACCTATGGATCTACAGGTCTCAAAATTTGCCATTACATAGTACATCAAAAAGTAGGTGAACAACATGTTTGATAAAAATCCTTTAAATTCAACAGTTTACTGTGATAAATAATTTACTCAATGGAAAACCATGAAAGTAGTTATTACTCAGTTAGCTATGGACCTACAGCTCTGAAACTTTGCCATGACACAGAACATTAAAAAACAAGACCACTGCCGCGGTGTGTATCTCCCGCCGAGCATTAAAGGGGAAGAAACACCTTTTGCGAGATATTCACAATTTTTCATTTTCTGCTAAAATCTAAGATGGCCGCCAAAAGTGGGCAAAAATGAAATTTTTCCCCTAGGCACAGAATACTGTTGTACTACCCTGTGGGTGAAAAAGTTTGTTACAAATCACTCTATCTTATACGGTTTTAAAGATATTCACACTTTTTCATTTTCCGCTAAAATCAAAGATGGCCACCAAAAATGGTGATTTTGTGAAATAAAAGTGTGATTAGATTTACTTTTTTTACTTTATAAAATTAATGTACCATCCCAAGCCTTTTACAAAGTAAATTAAAGTGGGCTTTATAGTTTCATTTATAATAATAAGAAAAAGCAAGTATCAACTTCCTACACCTTACAGTTCCCGAGATATAGCCTGGACAAGATTTTATAGGTCAAGGTCACTACGGCAAGGTCAAAGGTCAAATCAAGGTCAGACCATGACATTGCACAACTATACCCCCTAACCAATGTCCCTACCAAGTATCAACTTCCTACACCTTACGGTTTCAGAGATATAGCCCGGACAATATTTTCAAACTCAAGGTCACTAAGGCAAGGTCAAATCAAGGTCAGACCATGACGTTGCACAACTACACCCCTAACCAATTTCCCTACCAAATATCAACTTCCTACATCTTACAGTTTCTGAGATATAGCCCAGACAAGATTTTATAGGTCAAGGTCTCTACGGCAAGGTCAAAGGTCAAATCAAGGTCACTCCATGACGTTGCACACCTACACCCCCTAACCAATATCTCTACCAAGTATCAACTTCCTACACCTTACGGTTTCCGAGATATAGCTCGGACAAGATTTTATAGGTCAAGGTCACCACAGCAAGGTCAGATCCTGATCAGACCATGACGTTGCACACCTACACCCCCTAACCAATGTCCCTGCCAAATATCAACTTCCTACACCTTACAGTTTCCGAGATATAGCCCGGACAAGATTTTATAGGTCAAGGTCACTACGGCAAAGTGAAAGGTCAAATCAAGGTCACACCATGACGTTGCACACCTACACCCCCTAACCAATGTCCCTACCAAGTATCAACTTCCTACACCTTACGGTTTCTGAGATATAGCCCGGACAAGATTTTATAGGTCAAGGTCACTACGGCAAGGTCAAAGGTCAAATCAAGGTCACACCATGACGTTGCACAACTACACCCCCTAACCAATATCCCTATGAAGTATCAACTTCCTACACCTTACAGTTTCCGAGATATAGCCTGGACAAGATTTTATAGGTCAAGGTCACTACGGCAAGGTCGAATCAAGGTCAGACCATGACGTTGCACAACTACACCCCCTAACCAATGTCCCTACCAAGTATCAACTTCCTACACCTTACGGTTTCAGATATATAGCCTGGACAATATTTTCAAACTCAAGGTCACTACGGCAAGGTCAAATCAAGTTCAGACCATGACGTTGCACAACTACACCCCCAACCAAGGTCCCTACCAAATATCAACTTCCTACATCTTACAGTTTCTGAGATATAGCCCGGAGAAGATTTTATAGGTCAAGGTCACTACGGCAAGGTCAAAGGTCAAATCAAGGTCAGACCATGACATTGCACAACTATACCCCCTAACCAATGTCCCTACCAAGTATCAACTTCCTACACCTTACGGTTTCAGAGATATAGCCCGGACAATATTTTCAAACTCAAGGTCACTAAGGCAAGGTCAAATCAAGGTCAGACCATGACGTTGCACAACTACACCCCTAACCAATTTCCCTACCAAATATCAACTTCCTACATCTTACAGTTTCTGAGATATAGCCCAGACAAGATTTTATAGGTCAAGGTCTCTACGGCAAGGTCAAAGGTCAAATCAAGGTCACTCCATGACGTTGCACACCTACACCCCCTAACCAATATCTCTACCAAGTATCAACTTCCTACACCTTACGGTTTCCGAGATATAGCTCGGACAAGATTTTATAGGTCAAGGTCACCACAGCAAGGTCAGATCCTGATCAGACCATGACGTTGCACACCTACACCCCCTAACCAATGTCCCTGCCAAATATCAACTTCCTACACCTTACAGTTTCCGAGATATAGCCCGGACAAGATTTTATAGGTCAAGGTCACTACGGCAAAGTGAAAGGTCAAATCAAGGTCACACCATGACGTTGCACACCTACACCCCCTAACCAATGTCCCTACCAAGTATCAACTTCCTACACCTTACGGTTTCTGAGATATAGCCCGGACAAGATTTTATAGGTCAAGGTCACTACGGCAAGGTCAAAGGTCAAATCAAGGTCACACCATGACGTTGCACAACTACACCCCCTAACCAATATCCCTATGAAGTATCAACTTCCTACACCTTACAGTTTCCGAGATATAGCCTGGACAAGATTTTATAGGTCAAGGTCACTACGGCAAGGTCAAATCAAGGTCAGACCATGACGTTGCACAACTACACCCCCTAACCAATGTCCCTACCAAGTATCAACTTCCTACACCTTACGGTTTCAGATATATAGCCTGGACAATATTTTCAAACTCAAGGTCACTACGGCAAGGTCAAATCAAGTTCAGACCATGACGTTGCACAACTACACCCCCAACCAAGGTCCCTACCAAATATCAACTTCCTACATCTTACAGTTTCTGAGATATAGCCCGGAGAAGATTTTATAGGTCAAGGTCACTACGGCAAGGTCAAAGGTCAAATCAAGGTCACTCCATGACGTTGGACACCTACACCCCCCTAACCAATATCCCTACCAAGTATCAACTTCCTACACCTTACAGTTTCTGAGATATAGCCCGGACAAGATTTTATAGGTCACTACGGAAAGGTCAAATCAAGGTCACACCATGACGTTTCACAACTACACCCCCTAACCAATGTCCCTACCAAGTATCAACTTCCTACACCTTACGGTTTCTGAGATACAGCCCGGACAAACTTTTTCCCGCTGCCCGCCCACCCGCCCGCCCGACAGGACGCCCGCCCGCCCATCCGGACACCATGGGTGAAAACAATACCCCGACAGCCCTTAAGGGCTGTGGGGTAAACAGAAAACAATATACATTCGAAAGAACAGCATAAATATTCCATTTTTTTTGTTCCACTTTTGCTTCACACACACATATATATATCTCTATCATCTCCCTCCATCAACCCCCTGCCACTTCCCCCACTGAGGCCATTCTTTTTTCCACTTGCTTTTTATGTGCACTAAAGGGGAGTTGGGGGGTTCTTTCTGCATAGAAAGACTTTCCATGAATGTGCCTTTTGATAGATATCACACAAAAGCAAATACAGAGTTGGGGGGAGGAAGAAGAAAAGGACAAGTCATTCATTTCCACTCAGCTGGAGATACATAAAATGCTGTACAAGAAAAACTGTTTATGAGAAAGTGTTTTTTTTTTCAAGCATCTTATATTGTGAAAGAAGTCAGGTGTATACATTTGACCAATTTATATAGTCTGTGTGAACAAGTAGCTAGATCATCAACTCCTTCTACAAAACAAAAGTTGAATCAATTGAAGCTTTTTTTCCAAAAAGGAAAAGTTATATCCCCACAATTCCAAAAGAATGGAATCAGAAGAATGTGGTTTTTTAATCTGCCTAAAATTGGGAATTTATATTATGTGAACACTGATCAGTTGCAATATGTTAATAACCACATCAGTGCATCATAAATAGCTCATTTTTTTCTTTGAAGATGTCATAACTTCATAAACACTAAGAGATTAGGTTTGCCAGACAGCATAAATATTTTTAAGTATACATATGCCAGGTGTGGTTTTAAAAAGTGTTAAAATAAATGAGGAGGGAGCAAGAAGTATATATTTATCATGTTAAGATGGCCAAAGCCTCTTAAGTACAGGAATTTTAAGTGAAATGTTATACAAAATCTTACTTTAGTATAATCAATGTCAAGTTAAACTGATGTTACTGAACAGTAAATCAGTTAGGGGCTGAAAATCCTCATTTTCACGTCAAGATGGCCATGATTGTACTTGTATTGGAACTCCAAGGTGGAAAGAAAATAAGAATGTCCCTAATGTCATCTTTAAAAGTGTACAAAATTTAACTGAGCTCTGCTGAACAATACGATAGCTGGAGATTAAAAACTCCATAATTTCACTGCAAGGTGACCATAACTTCATCCATATTGTGACTTTAAGGTGACCATAAAATGAGAATGTCCCTTTTGTCATCCTTTATAAGTGTACAAAGTTTAGCTGAGGTCAGTTGAACAATAAGATAGCTGGAGGCCGAAAACTTCCTTTTTTCACTGAAAAGTGACCATAACTTCATTCATATTGGGACTTTAAGGTGACCATAAAAGCAGAATGTCCTTTCTGCCAACCTTTATAAATGTCACAAGTTTTATTTGAAAAATGTACACATTAACTAAGCTTAGGGCTGAAAAACTCTAGATTTTAAGTTGACGATGGCCCTAACATTATTAATATTTGAATCATAAGGTAGTAAGAGTGTTCTTTTGATGTACCTCAATATCAATATATGTTAGATTTTTAAAAAGATGGAAAAATAACAGGCCAGACAATTTTATTCCAATTTGATGACTTTAGGGGGGGCCATAGCCCTAATAATATTAACAGTTTAAGGTCACCATAAAGTCAGGATAATCCTTTGGTGAATCTTAATATATATGCCAAGCTTGGTTGAAAAGTGTGGAAAACTAAGTGAACTGGAGGGTTAAAACCCACGTTTTCGTCATTAAGGTGACCTTAAGTTTGCAGATACAGAGCTAAAACTTCGGCATTTGAAAGATTATCAGAAAGTAGCTGAATAAGTTATTCCAACAAAACGCCGAAATCCTAACCGTTTTTGAGATACAGACCAAGTACCCATTTTTAAAAAATTTACAAAAATAAAACGCCTCCCATTCACGTATCTATGGTGCGATTGATGAGAAAATCCTTTCCGACCTTGGAAATTTGGTCTAGAATGTACCAGATAAATTTTATAGCACAGGTGTGTGTGGTTTTTTCCGAAACGCGATGACGGGGTGTTTTGGAGTTATGCTTAAGGTTACCTTAAGTAAAGCTTAAGGTCTGCGCAAAGTATCCCAAAAATTTTTCCCGCCGCTATAGTTTTAAAGAAAGATAAGAAGAAAAGAAAAATTTGAAAGGCTAAGAAGTTATTCAAGGGAGACCATAATCCGGCGGCGGTGATCAGTCAAACTTCGGTGAAAACAAATAAGCGTCCCTGACGGGCCGCTTAATTAGCATTTACTCATTTTGAGTAGGTGAGTAATTAGCTATTGGTCTCAAACTTCACCATGTGAAAGCTCTTCCAAAAGTAGATGAATGAGTTATTTGAGAAAAATTGGCTATCTGCAATACTTCTAAGAGATAATTCGCATTTACTCATTTTGAGTAGGTGAGTAATTATCTACAGGTCTGAAACTTCACCATGTGAAAGCTCTCCCAAAAGTAGATGAATGAGTTATTTGATAAAAATTGGGTATCCGCAATACTTTTACAGATAATTAGCATTTACTCATTTTGCTCTTATGGTTTGTGAGATATTTGTGATTTTTCACATTTTCACTAAAAGTAGCAATACAGTAGCCATTACTCACTTGTACATTGAGCAACTGTTGTGAAACTTCAAAAGTAGATGAACAACATATTTGAGAGAAATTGTGTAGCTGCAATACTTTTGAAGATATAAGCCATTTACTCATTATGGTTATCATTAAAAATTGACAAAGTAGCTATTACTCACTTAGCTATGGAGATACACTTCCAAAGTACTGACCATGTTGTAGCTGCGGAGAAAGTAGCCGAACCACATATTGCAACAAAATACTCTAAATGCAATAGTTTGAGAGTTATAAGCCATATAATTATATTAGGTAAAAGTGCTATTATTCACTCAAAAGTAGGCAAAAGTTCACCAAACTAAAAAAATTTTGAAGAGCATACAAATTCATTGGGACAAGTAATTTACCAAAAATGTGTAACTGTAGTAGTTTCAGAGAAAACTGCGTGACCCATGCACGCACCCCCGCACGCACACACATGGTGCAAATTATTACGTGAACAACATATTTGACAAAAATCCTGTAAATTTAATAGTTTTGCAGTTATAAGTAATTTACTCAATGGAGAACCATTAAAGTAGTAGTACTCAGTTAGTTATGGACTTACAGCTCTCAAAATTTGCCATTACACAGTACATAAAAAGTACCTAATAGAAAATTTAATAGGTAAATTACATTTTTATAAGTTAATACCTTACCTAACAGACTCCCGCTATATGTCGGCGCCAGTCGGTCCGCCAAACGTCAGAAAAAGACATCCTGGGTATTCCCCCGGCCGGACCGGCACATCCCTCTTCACTCACTAGAGCGCTATTGCTCCCTGTACTCGCCAGGTGGCCATGACGTCACGGTCTCTTTTTCGGTTGCAATGACCGTTAAAAGGTCCCCAGGCAGGTAGAGAAAAGCGGGGACGGTTGGGTGGGACTCCATCGTCTGTTAGGTAAGGTATTAACTTATAAAAATTTAATTTACCTATTAAATTTTCTATTTTATTGCGTTAATACTTCTTACCTAACAGACTCCCGCTAGAATAACTACCCAGAGGAGGAGGGTAGCTGACTGGGGGACCTGGCTATCAACCCTAAATGGAAATGAACCCCTTAACCGGTGTAAGAAACCCCCGGGTGACCGGGTGAGTCCCCCCCTTTTTTGTCTTGCCTCAATAGGAGAGAGAGGAGAGAGGGAAGAGAAGAGTTGAGCCTGAGGAGTACAGGGGAACCAAAACCCATCAACCAAAACCCTATGGGATCTGGATGAGAGGCCCAAGAAGGTTAAAAACCCAAATTGCCAGAATGTACAACTATATACAGTATGTACATGTCCCAGGCCAAACAGGTCGTCTGGCCTAGGAGTGGACCTGCTGGGCCGCCACTATTGGACCCAGATGATACACCTCCGAGTCAGCCCAAGCCACATCCTTCAGGTAGAACTGGGTGAAAGTATTGTGTGACTTCCAATGGCATGCTGATAGAATCTGTTCCAAGGAGACGCCTCCTTGAAAAGCTTTGGAAGCCGCGAAGGCTCTCACATCATGAACCTTGACCTGGTGAAGGGTTAGTGACTCTTGGTCTGACAACTGGTAGCACAGGAGTACAGTCTGTTTTATCCAAGAAGAAATTGTGGAAGGAGAAATATCCTTGTTGAAATTCTTCTTAAAGGAGACAAAAACCAGTTCTTTCTTGTCCCTAAGATCTTTGGTTTTGTCCAAGTAATAGCGCAAAGCTCTAACCGGACAAAGAGATCTGTCCTCCTTGAGAGAGTTATCCAAGGTAGGCGCTAGGGCCGGAATGACCACTGGAGCAACACTTTCCGGGCCCTCTCGAGCTAATTGGTTTTTGGACAAAAAGCAAGGAGAAGGGGAAAGAGAAACCTTGGACCAATCAGATTGAGGACGGATGTTCCTGTTGACCCAGGCGTGGATTTCACTCCTGCGTTTTCCTGATCCTAGAACCAAAAGGAAAACCGTCTTGAAAGTTAGGTGTTTTAAGGAAGCCTTACAAAGGGGTTCAAAGGGGGGCTTCGTTAACTGGTGAAGCACCAAAGACAGATTCCAGGAAGGAATACCTCGATGCCCTTTGGGCCTGTCTCTATGGAAGCTATCAAGCAACCTGTTGAGGTTCTCATTTTTGCTGATATTTACAGAAAAGTTACCTACTTTATCAGCAATGGCTGATCTATATCCATCTATAGTACTTGGTTGCAACTTTTTGTCCTGAAAAAGGTGCAGGAGAAAGTCGGCAATTTGTTCTACAGATGGTAAATGGAAGTCCACCTGATGCGCCTTGCACCATCGACCAAAAACGGTCCACTTTGCTTCATAGACAGATCTGGTAGACCCTCTTTGAGGAGCTTCAATTCGCTTTGCCACTTGGTCAGAGAACCCCTGTTCCCGGATATTTTTGGCTCTAGGAGCCAAGCATGAAGGTTCAGGTTTGGAAGATCCCTGTGAAGGTTGCCGTTGAACGGTTGAGACAGGAGATCTGGGCAGACAAACCGGGATTTGGGAGGACATCTCCACTAGGTCCCAGAACCAGGGCATGTTGGGCCAACCCGGAGCTACTATTATCATCCTCCTGTAATGATGACTGAGAGCTTTGGTCAGGACATTTGTCAACAGAGGAACTGGAGGAAAGGCACAGATCCTTCCAGGACAGGCTCAAGGCATCCACGGCCCACGCCTTGGGGTCGGGGACTGGGGACATGAACTGGGGTAGCTTGCAATTGTACCTGGTCGCAAACAAGTCCAGTTTGGGAAGGTGCCATCTGAGACAGATCTGATTGAAGACCTCCGGGTGAAGGGACCATTCCGTCTGAATGACTTGATGGTGCCGGGATAGCTTGTCGGCTATCACATTGAGCCGGCACGGAATGTGATGTGCTCTCAGGCAGATTTCCCTGAGATTGCACCAGGACAGAAGTCTCCACAGGAGGGCACATAGGGACCCTGAACGCATGCCTCCTTCCTTGTTGATGTAAGCTACCATGGTAGTATTGTCGGTAGCCACCAGGACTACCCGACCCCGGCAGAGAGGTTCGAAGGCTTTTTGGGCCAACAATACCGCTTTTAATTCCAGAAAATTTATGTGGAGCCTGCTTTCCGGCACAGACCAACCGCCTCTTGAGGTATAGTCTCCTAAATGTGCGCCCCAACCTTCGTTTGATGCGTCTGTAAAGATCTGAACCGCGTGGCGTGCAAAGGTTGACCTGACAGAACGTTTTCCTCCTTTAACTACCACAGTAGGTGGGGGTGAAGGGATCTGGGCATCGGGATGACCTTCTCTAAGGACTCCGGGATGTGCCAATGGTTCTTCAGGTGCCACTGTATTGGCCTCATATGGAGGCGACCCGATGTCACCTGTTTCTCTGTGGCGGTGAGAAGGCCAATCAAGGACATGAGTTCTCGAACCGAGCAACTGGTCCTCTCTAGCAGGGAACTGATCTTGGAGTTGAGAGCTTCCCATCTTTCTGGGGTAGGTCTGACTACTCCCTGCACCAAATCGTATTGGTAGCCTACAAAATTGAAAATCTGCTTGGGTTCCAGTTCCGATTTTCTGAGGTTCACGACCCAGCCCAACTCCTGGCACAAGGCCAGGAGGGTTTGGGTGTCCTGAAAACATGTGCCCCTGTCTGTTGCCCGGATCAACCAATCGTCCAGGTATTGGTACATCTGAATGTTTCTCGCCTGAGCCATGAGTTTGACCTCCTTCACTACAATTGTAAACTCCATCGGAGCTGAAGAGAGGCCGAAAGGAAGAGCCCTGAATTGGAAGGTTTGATTCTGGAAACTGGATCTGAGGAATTTCCTGGAATTTGGAGTGATAGGGATGTGAAAGTAGGCGTCGCTGAAATCGAGCGACGTGAACCACTCCCCTGGTTGCAAAGATAGGCGAATGGACTCTGGGGTCTCCATTTTGAAGGTTTTGACCTTGAGGAACCGGTTGAGGGCACTGAGATCTAAGATGGGACGCCACTTTTGATTTGGTTTGGGAACAATGAAGAGCCTGTTGTAAAATCCCAGAGAGGACTGAACCTTTACTTTTTCGACCGCTCGTTTTTGCAGGAGGGAATGCAATGCCTCCTGCAGGTAGCTGTTCCTGCGGGGATTGGCATATCCGCTCCTTATCAGAGGGATTCCGGTAAGAGGAGGTTTGTGACTGAATGGGAGGTTGTATCCCTCCTTCAGGATAGATACTACTCTCGGACTTGAACCCTTCTGGGCCCAGACTTGCCAGAAGTTTTGCAGCCGGGCCCCCACAGGCCGACCTTCTACAACACTGAGGACATTTGTCACAGGTGGGGCAGAAGGAGACAGTTTTACAGAAAAAACATTTTTCACAGGCTTTATTAGGCCATTTTCTGAATCTACATTGGGACTTACGCCTTTCTTTTGCGGCGGCCCGTTCAAAAACACAGAAAGTGCAAGAGTTGCAACATTTATGTAATTTACATTTTGACTTTTCACAAGAACACTTAGAGCAGACAGAACATTTGTCATTCAAACAAAGTGTACAAAAGTTCAAGGGTCCTGATTTGGAACAGGTTCCTACAAAAACAAGTTTGTTTCTTTCCGGACCATGTCAGAGGAAGAAGTCCTTAAAATCATAAAGTCCACACCAAATAAATCATGTGACTTGGATCCCATCCCAACATCATTGGTCCTTGAATGTATCAGTGTGCTCCTGACTCCTATTACAAATATTGTGAACTACTCTCTACAGGAGGGCAGTTTCCCATCCTGCTTTAAGAGTGCACATGTTACACCCTTGTTGAAAAAAGCTGGTCTTGACAAGAATATTCTCAAGAATTATCGACCAGTGTCCAACCTCAGCTACATCTCCAAACTCATAGAGAAAGCTGTGGCTAAGCAGATAAATGAGCATATTGCTCACGAGGGTATATCTAACGAAAACCAGTCCGCATATAGAGCTTTTCACTCAACTGAAACGGCGTTGCTCAAAATACAAAATGACATTGCCACATCAATGGACAAGGGTGCAGCTGTTGGATTAGTCCTGTTGGACTTATCTGCAGCTTTCAATACAATAAACCACTCGATCCTATTCAACTGCCTTCAGCACTGGTATGGCATTGATGGGGTAGTGCTTAAGTGGGTCCAGTCATACCTCAACTCACGCAAGCAGCGCATCAAAATAGATGGACATCTTTCAGATGCTTTTCAACTCCCTTGCGGGGTTCCCCAGGGCTCAGTTCTGGGGTCACTCCTTTTTACCCTATACACAACCCCTCTCAGTTCAGTCATATCTAAATTCAATGTCACCCACCACTTATATGCAGATGACACACAAATTTACTTGGAACTCGACTCTAGGAACTTCGATTCCAGTATCACTGAATTAACAAATTGCCTTGAGGCGGTCCAGGCTTGGATGGGAAATAATAAGCTTAAATTAAATCCTGACAAAACAGAATTCATAGTGATTGGTGATGATCAAATTAGAAGTTCCCTGAAGTCATCTTTCCCAGTGAGTTTGCTTGGCAACACCATGGAACCAGCTGAATCGGTAAAAAACCTTGGTGTCATCCTGGATGCTGAAAATTCAATGCAAAGACACGTGGCTAATCTATGTCGCATAAGTTACTACCATCTCCGGGAACTACGAAGGGTCCGCAGGTACTTAAATCATGAAACAGCTGTAAAGGTGGCAAATGCCTTGGTAAGCAGTCGTCTGGATTACTGTAACTCACTGCTTTACAACACAAAAAAGGCATATACTAGCAGACTACAAGCTAAATAAATACTGTCATGTTACACCCTTTCTGCACAAACTACACTGGCTCCCCATTCATTACCGTATACTGTTCAAATATAATCTCCTCATTTATAAAGCAATACATTTGAGTCAACCTCCATATCTCTCCGCTCTAATTAGGCGGAGTGATCTCACACGGGGCAATCGCCTATCAATTTCCTCATCTAAACCAAATAAACGCTCAGGGCTACGCAGTTTCATAGCAGGGGCTCCCACAGAGTGGAACAAGCTTCCTCAAGCCATCAGAACCATAGAAAGCATTTCTGGTTTCAGGAAACAGTTGAAAACATACCTTTTTAGATTGGCTTATCCTCCACCATAGCCTATCTCCCCTACCGGACGCTAATATGGAAACGGACATCTTTCTGGAACTGGACTATCCCTTTTTGCACATCAGCGCCTTAGAGGATGTTTACATCAAATTCGGCGCTATATAAGTGTTTCTTACTATACTACTAACAGAACTGACACACTAATTGTCATTTTTTTGTGATTATTTCCCTTGAAAGCCTTGGGGTTGCGACCTCCAGAGGAGGCACCTCTACCCCTGCCCCTATTATGATTTCTGCCAAAGGAGCGCCATGCTGGGACTTCCGAATCTTGAGCAGAAGGAGCATATCGATTTGTGTCCTGGCTACGGTTCCATCCACTCTGATAAGGTTGGTACCTATTTTGTTTTCTGGGGCCGTACCCGCCATGGCCCGATCTGGGCTGGGTGGCACGGCGTTCAGTTTCAGATTTAGCAATTTCCTCTTCGGCCCTGCGAACCATATCATCCGGGAACAGGCCCGAAGAGTTGAGCGGGCTATTCCGCAATGCACACCAGGTGTCCGGTTTGATGCCTTATTTTAGGTGGTCCAAGTAGGCGTCCCTCCTCAACAAGGTAAGGTTTCCCATCTGTACGAAGAGGATATCCGCCAGATATTGCATAGATTTTCCCATACAGAAGCTCACATTCTGGTCGAAGGCGGTGAGGTCCCTGATTTCTGTGAGCGCTTTCTCAGACTTCTGGGAGGATTTACCTTTAGACAGTTCAGTCTCAAGGGCTCTAAGGTTATCCTGAATATCAGACTGCAGTTTGATTAAATCCCGCCGCCTGATTGCAGATGTAAGTGCCTTCACGTAGCGACTTGTCCCACTTACGGAGAGTATCCTGGGCTATTGGGCGAGAAGGAGGAGGAGTAACAGTGAGTCCCGAAGGCTTGGCAATGCGACTATAAGAACTGTTCAGGTGAGGAGCATCGTTGGACCAAAATTTAACAACTCTGCCTGGACGGTTGTCCGCTGGATTGGGAGCCGGGTGCAAACTGTACCATCTGTTCTGAGTCTTGGGTACCTTCAAGAATTGGTCGGTCCGAAGCCAACCCCTTTCCCCAGAGCGAGAGACATGTCCATCTATGATATATAAATTCATCTGTTCAAACTTCCTACAAAACCAATCCTCAGGGGGGAAGGCAAGAGATATTTTTCCAACCGGTTGGCTCCTGATACCGGTCCACGGGTTGTCATGCCTAGACTGTGCAGTATATTCCCGGTCTGGGATGAAGGACCACTCTATATAGGCCTTGACACCTCGAATTGTTTCCTGGTAACTTTGATCCTCAGATAAAATTCTGTCTTTCTCTTGAGGGTCAGTTTCAGATCCAGAAGCTTGATCTTCCTGCAAGTCGTCATATACCACCGGTTCCCGGTCTGGTGGGCCAAAAGTGGGTTCCGCGTCCTGGGACCGGTCCGGGTACAGGTTTTCCAGAGGCGAGGCAAACCCCCTGGTACCGGATCGGAGAGCAGAGGACTCCGGTTGGTCAGAATGGGGCTGGAAACCGGAAGTTTCCAGTTGTTGAGCATCCAATGGAGCATCCATATCCACAACTGATTCCTGTCCCGGGCCCGGAGCCGGGGGGGGGGGGGAGGGGGGGGGAGAGGAAACAGTGTGAGGTAAAAAGGGAGATGAAGATAAGACCCCAGCAGGTAGGGGATGAGTGACGGAAACTTTAACCGGGGAAAACACCGGTGCAATGTGTCCTACTGCAGAGATAGGTTGAGCAGAAACGGGGTTAGAACCCATGGTTAGCAGAACCTCAATGCGGGCAAAGCGAGTAGACCACTCATCTTTGAGATCTGAGAGTTCTTTCTTAAAAGAAGAATCATCCAGAGAAACGTTAGTAGAAACAGCTGAGGCATTAGATTGGTTTAAGTCCACAGGACCTACCACACTAACCTGTGAAGGATCAATCAAAACGTCCTGTTTTACTGAAGATTTCTTCTCTTTGCGGAGTTTGTAAGTGGGCGTGGCCAATTGTTTCCGCTGATCAGGGGTGAGAAGCAAACAAGCTGCGCAGTCGTCTTTTCCTTGAACACAAGGGTCTGAGCCAGATCCTTTTTCATGACAGCGCGCACAACGAACATGGGTGTCGAAACTAGCCATTATGTGGCCGCATCCACCTTTCTTTTGTCCAAAGACGCCATGATATCCATACAAAATATATCCAGTAAAATAATAACAATCTCACACCAAATAGCAGTATATAAAATGAAAATATCTTTAAGTGTAGAAACGCTTGTAAACAGTTTCGCGCCAAACGAAAAAGAGGCCGTGACGTCATGGCCACCTGGCGAGTACAGGGAGCATTAGCCTTCTAGTGAGTGAAGAGGGATGTGCCGGTCCAGCCGGGGGAATACCCAGGATGTCTTTTTCTGACGTTTGGCGGACCGACTGGCGCCGACATATAGCGGGAGTCTGTTAGGTAAGAAGTATTAACGCAATAAAGCAACATATTTGAGAAAAATCCTTTAAATTCATTTTAATACCAATATGAGGACATAGGTGTCCAAGTATTAACCTGTATAACTGAGGACATCACTAGAATTCTGTGCAGGAATTTTTATGTACAACTGAGGACATGGACTGTGCTTGGATTTTTATGGAGGAACTGAGGACATGCGGTGCATGGAGAATATTAACAGCTTTTAATAAATTCCTATAACTCCATACAGATGTGCTAGGTGTTTTACAGTCATACTGAGGACCTATCTCAGAATTCAATGAAAACTTGAGAAAAGGTTATTTAGTGCATACTTATTGGATTTCTAACAAGATTCTAACTGAGGACGTCCTCAGTTGGCAGTGTGTCCTCGGTTAGAAGGTGTGCAACCAGGGTCATGTCCTCAGTTTAAATGCGTAAACAAGAACACACATGCACACACACGCACGGAATGCGTTTTATAATCTCCTGCCTGGTGGGCCGGCAGGAGATAAAAATCTACAAATGAATTCAAGAACACCCTCTTAAGAATAGTGATGTGTGTATACATATTTACAGCGTTAAAATATATTTCAATGAATAACAATGATAATGATGAATCAAATTAGTAAGATATGTCTGCCTCAACTCTTGACAAGCATTGACACAGGGTCCAAATGAGTATGTAAACAGCATATCTGCATTGAAATATATTGAAATCTGGTCAAAAAAAGTTGTGTATGTCGAAATAACTGACCTTTTCACGACAAGGTTTGCTACTTAGCAATATCTTGTTTTATTCAGAGGTTTCACCTCCAAATCTAAGACAAAAATAATAAAAAATTCATTGTTTATTTATTTAAATTCTGACAAATACTCAAATGTACACTACTGTGAAGAAACTATTAATATTTCTTCTCTTAAACCCATTCTACCATATTTTTAGATGATTTGTTGCAAAGCAGTTACTTTACAGTTAGTTTTGTTACACTATACACTTCACACTGTACAGTTCACTAGCGGGCTGAACTTTCATTACACCACAGACTCTGGTTCTGTCCCGTTACCCAGTGAGTTGCCACCACTAACGTGCCGTTTCCTCAGGTTACTGGGTGTGGAGTCCAGGTTAGATTTGGCACGTCTACGGATGTCCTCCAGCTGCTGAGGTGACAGCACTCCATCCATGCCATGGGCTTTCTCCAGCTCTGTCTTGAGGATAATCTCGTTGGTGAGATACGCCTCACGGTGAACCTGTTCACGCAGCTTGCGAGGCATGTCAGGGATCACATATGCCACTAAGTTTGTGAACAGAATCACAAGGTTCTGAAACACAGAACAATACATCTCAAGACCTAAGAGAACAAAACATTCAACAGAAAGACTTAAAACAGCATCAGCTATAAAAGAGATGAAAACGTACAAGAAAAGGAGTCTTTCAGAAAAGATAATGCAAGCTATGTACAGATGTAGGAGACATGACAGTAAAGAAATGTACACAGAGATAAAATATCAAAACAACACCATGTTATACCAATACAACAGCAGTATTTTGTAAAGTTATGGTTATGAAGCTGTGAAATTTATTTGTTGGTCTATTTATTAATTGAAATATAGCTTGTCAATGGAAAATGCCCAATTATAAAAAAGTATGTATCATAATAAGATGCAGCAATCCATATAGCTTTGTGAAACAAGATATAAGTCTCAAATGTATCAGTAGAAAAGGCCAAGGTCAAAGGTCAGACAAATCTTCTTATTCCTCTTATGGCTTCTCCGTGGTGCTGACCGATTTCTGTCCTTGGATTTTGAACTTGGATAGAGTTCACATACAGAGTTGGCACAGACCTTGATGACTTAGAAGAACTTCCTATACCTTACAGTTTTGACATATAGCCTGGATGAGATTTTAACGGTCAAGGTCACTATGGTAAGGTCAAAGGAAGGCCACACCATGATGTTGTACACCTACACCCTCCAACAATTTCCATACCAAGTATCAACTTCCTACACCATTCAGCTCACTGCAGCAAGGTATAACATCAAATCAAGGCCACACCTTGATGCTGCACACTTGCATTCTCCAACCAATGTCCCTACCAAATGTCAACCTTTTACACCTTATGGTTTCCAAGATATAGCCTGGATAAGATTTTCAAACTCAAGTTCACTACAGGAAGGTCCTATGTAGGTCACACCATGATGTTGCGCACATAAACCCCCTAACACAATCTTTTTTCACCGCCTGACCGCATGTCCCCCAACCATCCGGACACCATGGGTGAAAACAATATAGAATAGAATAGAAACATTTATATAGCGCAAACTTGATGTAACATCCTCTAATGCGCTTGAGGTCAAAAAGGGAAAGTCCAGGGACGTATCCAGTCGAGATCCAAAGTTAGCGCCCGCGAGGGAGATGAACTATGGTGGAGGATATGCTATTCTAAACAAACAGGTCTACGGAAACCTGTTATTGTTTGTTGTGATCGTACTGATTGTGGGAGTCTGTTCCATTCTGTGGGGGAAACCATTGCAAAACCTCGCCTACCTCGGCCTTTTTGTGAGAGACTGAGGAAAGAGAAAGACGATTTTAAACAGCTCTTTAAGGCTGTGTTGTAAAAATGCTCATAAATCACTCAATTTGTGTCCAATCGTTCCCAAAATCCCGTCAGCCAGAGATTATGATAGCACTGACACATATGTTTTTGGGCACCAGTCTACAGTAAATAATTTTGGCTTGAGCAGTGATAATGTGACCTTGGTAACTGTCAAAGGTCAAACATAAGCATTTGTAAGGTACATAAGTGCCAAAACTGCTTAAAACCACCTACTAACAAGTGAGATATTCAAGAGAGACAATAATGTGGTGGGAAACTCACTTCAAAAACAAACTAGACCTTGCGCATCAGAGAACCGATGCAAATTGTATCCACCAGAAAGACAACTCACCTCAGCCAATCAACCATCGCTTAACCTTGAAGGAGGAGCTCAAGGTTAAATATGACAATGTCAAAGATTCTTAGCCCATGATTTCCTATAGGTTGGTGTCACACTGAAAACCTCTAGGACCAAGAATAAGTGAGTTATAAGGACTTTTATCTTTGGCCATCCTTGTTTGACCTTGAAGGAGGGACCCAAGGTCAAATTTGATAACATCAGAAGATTCCCAGCCCATGATTTCCCATAGGTTGAATTCACAATGCAAGCTCTTGGATCAATAATAAGCGATTTATAAGCACTTTTAAGTTTGTCTATCCTCATATGACCTTGAAGGAGGGGTCCAAGGTCAAATCTGACCACACTAAAAGAATCCCAGCCCATGATTACCTATGGTTGGTTTCACATTGCAAACCTCTAGGATCAATAACAAGCGAGTTATAAGCACTTTTAAGCTTGAATATCCTCATTTGACATTGAAGGAGGGGCCCAAGGTCAAATCTGACCACATCAAAAGATTCCCAGCCCATGATTTCCCATAAGTTGGTTTCACATTGCAAGCCTCTAGGACCAATAATAATTGAGTTATAAGCACTTTTCAGTTTGGCTGTCCTCGTTTGACCTTGAAGGAGCAGCCCAAGGTCAAATCTGGCCACATCAAAATATTCCCAGCCCTTGAGTTCCTATAAATTGGTTTCACATTGTAAACCTCTCAGACCAATAATAAGGGAGATACATGCACTTTTTATGACTGTCAAAGAAACGCCTGTGACGGCAATCTTGTTTTTCAAATTGAGACCAAAAATACTCTTAGTCAAGATTTTGTAATGATAAACATATCCTGCGAATTTGAGATCTTTACCTATATTACCCTTTGCTCTAGAGGACCAACAAATCTCCTGGCTGAAAGTAGAAAAAAGCCTGTGGCGGCCATCTTGTTTTTCAAAATGAGGCCAAAAAATGTTCCCAAACAAGAGTTTATGGTTATGAATACATCCTGCAAATCTGAGAAGGCTAGCTATAATATATCTCTCGTTAGAGCGGTAACTGTGAAATTTCTCTTCACTATGCAGCGGTGGCGGCGGCTTAACAAAGCGAAATCCATAGTATTAATGCTATCCGCTATCTGGTGGATACAATAAGCATCCTTTTCAAGTGATGCTTAAGTAGACTAAAATATGACATCATATAAATTCTACCTCAAAAGTGACCACAAAGATGAACTGTGCAGCCAACACATGCCAGAACTGAGCAGTGTAGATGTAAGGTTGTTCTGCCCAGGGAGGTTCTCTGTAGTCACGGTACCTGGAGCACAGCAAAAAGACAGTCTACAGTATAAACATATACAGCAAACTCTCACACTATACAGTCTGCAAACTCTCCAACACTATACAGTCTGCAAACACTCACACACTGTACAGTCTGCAAACTCACACATACTGTACAGTCAGCAAACTCTCACACAAAACAGTCTGGAAACTCTCACACACTGTACAGTCTGCAAACTTGAAAATTTTAATTACTTAAATTTAGCTTTTATAAGCTACAAGCTTACCATGTGGAACTGAATGCTGATCTCGGGAGGCCGCAAGCATCTGCCCAACGTCTAAGAAAAATAGACATTTATAGTTGGCCGTAGCCTCAGGTTGTACTCTCGTGGAACTCTTCGTAATTCTTCCTCCTTTTCTCATTGCAATTTTGACCCATACCCCTCAGCTGTAAACAGCGGGGAAGCAGGGTGCGACTCTCTTCAGGTCCACATGGTAAGCTTGTAGCTTATAAAAACTACATTTACGTAATTAAAATTTTCAATTTTATTGTACTACAACAGCTTATCATGTGGAACTGGAAGAAGTAGTCTTATTTTTCTTGGATTTGAAGTAATAAATAGAATGAATGTTTTAGAAAATGCTAGTCTGAGTCCCATTTACAGTGCCAAATTTACAGTGCCAAATTTAAGCCACCCTAAAAAGAGATTAAATGACAACCTTAATAAGTCCTTAAACATTATGCAACTAGAAAAATGTTTTTGCTGACAAAAACGAAGTTGCCCTGATGAAAAAGTGTGAAGTAATCTGTAAAAGATGTCAAGATATGCATGATAAGGAATAGAAAATGTAAAGTTTATTGCATTGTGTATGTTACTATATTTAACAAATTAAAGAACGACCACAGCTTCGCAGAAGTGAAATTGTAGGTGTGAAATTTACTTCTTTAAAGAATGTATGTCCGATGCACGGAAAAAATGCCTCCTGGAAAAAATGCCTCCTAGAAAATATGTCTCCTAGGAAATATACCTCCTAGAAAGAATGCCTCCTGAATATTTTGTGACCAGGAAAAATACCTCCTAAGGAAAAAAGTTCTTTCAAGTATCATAACACTACAGGTTCACATTACAACTTCAGAGGCATCTTCATTTTTCCACTTGAGTCTTATAGTCGCCAATGCCTGCCAAAAATTCACAGTCTTTTACCCATTTTGCTTAGCTGTACAAAGGTATGTAAGTTTCTCTAGTAAGGTTTTGCTGGTTCTTCTTACTCTTTTGGCTGGCTGTTTATCCCTGGTTTCCATTATGACAGGTGTTGTGTTTTTCTTGTAATTACATTTCTGCCCCTCCTAGTGCATCTAACTGCGATCAACTCCTTACAGAGGGGATAACCTATGTTGTAATTTGATAAGAATGCATATTGTAAGCCATAAAGGCCACAACTATTTCATCAAGAAACCTCACAGCCATAAATCCTGCTTTTATTTATTTATTTGGGGTTTTACGTCGCTTTCAACACTGTACAGGTCATATCACGACGGGTAGTTGGAAGGGCAGAGGAAACCAGTACATAGAGTTCGTTAGGGTTCTGTACTGTAAACTGCCGACCAACAGCAAGCAACTACCAGCTTTCCCACTTGAGGCCGTGCCGGGGATCGAACCCCGGCCTCAGAGGTGGGAGGCGAGAGTGTTACCACTCTGCCACCGTGGCCCCTAATCCTGCTTTTAAACTGGTCCAGAGTACAGCTGAAGGGATACCCTTTCAAGAAGATGTTTGTAATTTGTACTTCATGATATTGTACGTTCTGGTTTTTACTGTACATATTTGAAATTAACATGTTTTTGATATTATACGTCGTAGGTTTCATATGTAACATGATACTGAACAGTAAATCAGTTAGGAGCTGAAAACCCTCATTTTCATGTCAAGATGGCCATGACTGTACTTGTATTGGAACTCCAAGGTGGAAAGGAAATAAGAATGTCCTATTGTCATCTTTAAAAGTGTACAAAATTTAACTGAGCTCTGCTGAACAATACGATAGCTGGATATTAAAAACTCCATAATTCCACTGCAAGGTTACCATAACTTCATCCATATTGGGACTTTAAGGTGACCATATAATGAGAATGTCCCTTTTGTCATCCTTTATTAGTGTACAAAGTTTAGCTGAGGTCAGCTGAACAATAACATAGCTGGAGGTCGAAAACCTTTTTTCACTGAAAAGTGACCATAACTTCATTCATATTGGGACTTTAAGGTGACCATAAAATCTGAATGTCCTTTCTGCCAACCTTTATAAATGTCCCAAGTTTTGTTTGAAAAACATACACATTGACTAAGCTTAGGGCTGGAAAACTGTACATTTTAAGTTTAAGATGGCCCTAACATTATTAATATTTGAAGCATAAGGTAGTAAGAGTGTTCTTTTGATGTACCTCAATATCAATATATGTTAGATTTTTAAAAAGATGGAAAAATAAAGGGGCCAGACAGTTTTATTCCAATTTGATGACTTTTGGGGGGCCATAGCCCCAAAAATATTAACAGTTTAAGGTCACCATAAAGTCAGGATAATCCTTTGGTAAATCTTAATATATATGCCAAGTTTGGTTGAAAAAAGTGGAAAACTAAGTGATCTGGAGGGTTAAAACCCCCGTTTTGGTCATTAAGGTGACCTTAAGTTTCCAGATACAGAGCTAAAACTTCGGCATGTGAAAGATTATCAAAAAGTAGCTGAATAAGTTATTCCAACAAAACGCCGAAATCCTGACCGTTTTTGAGATACAGATCAACTACCCATTTTAAAAAAATTTACGAAAATACAACGCCTCTAGTTCAGGCATTTATGGTCCGATTGATGAGAAAATCCTTTCTGACCTTGGAAATTTGGTCTAGAATGTACCTGATAAATTTTATAGCACAGGTGTGTGTGGTTTTTTCCGAAACGCGATGATGGGGTGTTTTTGAGTGATGCTTAAGGTTACCTTAAGTAAAGCTTAAGGTCTGCGCAAAGTATTCCAAAAATTTTTCCCGCCCCTATAGTTTTTAAAAAAGATAAGAAGGAAAAAAATTATTGAAACATCAAGAAGTTATTCAAGGGAGACCATAATCCGGCGGCGGAGGTGATCAGTCGAACTTCGGTGAAAACAAATAAGCGTCCCTGACGGGCCGCTTAATTACATATAAATAATGATAAAGACCTTACCCAACATCCTGAGGAGGTAAACATATACTTTGACCCTGGGATTAGACTCCTGAAGACTTGTTTGTAGCACATGTACCCCCCTTCTTTTCTTTCCACGGATAACCGGTCTGAGGGGAAGGTTATAGCACTTGTTGTACCCCTACTACTGGTCCCAGATACATATTGTTGTTGTTGTCTGACCAAGTAAGGTCTTTTAGGTAAAAATATGTAAATGTGTTGTGAGCTTTCCAGTGACAGGCTTGCATGATTTGGTCCACCGATACCCCACCATAAAAGGCCTTAGAGGCCGCGAAGGCTCTAATGTCATGCACTTTAACTTGGACCAAGTCCAAGGCTTGTTAATCTGCTTGTTTGTAACAAAGTAGGATGGTTTGTTTTAGTCAGGAGAGAGAGTATAGCGGGTCTGATGTCTGAGGTATGTCCTTTCTTGAAGGAGATAAAGAGAAGGGATCGAGACCCTCTTAGGTCTTCGGTTCGAACCAAATAGTACCTCAAGGCCTGTACCGGACACAAGGTCCTGTCTTCTTTGAGTTGTCTATCTACAATAGTAGTCAAAGCAGGAATAGTCACCAGAGACACACTTTGAGAACCTTCTCTTGCCAGTTGGTTTTTGGCTATGAAATCAGAAGAAGGGAGCGAGGCCAAAGCTAGCAAGAAAACAGAGAGTAAGATGTTTGAGGTCTGTGTCTTCCATAGGCTCAAAGGGTGATTTGGTGAGCTCACTAAGTACAACAGAAAGATTCCATTTTGGAAGATTCCTGGCACTTTTGGGACGATCCCTGTGAAAGCTGGAGAGTAACCTGTGAAGGTCTGAACTTTGTGCAATATGGTGGCCCACTGGGCCCAAAGTGTCAACAATGGCCGTCCTGTAAACATCGATGGTCGAGGGGCGCCTGTTTAGATCTTGGTACAGGTACATGAAAAAATCTGAGATTTGTTTCACAGATGGAGAGGAGAAATCCACCGAATTTTCTCTGCACCATTTTTCAAATAGGGCCCACTTTGACTTGTAGATGGTCCTTGTTGATGACCTCTCAAGTGCAGCAATTCTCTTTCCCACCTCCACAGAGAAGCCTTGTTCTTGGAGCTGTCCACTCCTAGACACCAGGCGTGGAGGTTGAGATGTTGTGGACTGCTGTGGAACACATAATTGTGGGACTGTTTGAGAAGAGTTGTTGACACCGGGACTTGCAGTGGGTCAAAGGTCAAAGTTCAAAGGTCAAAGTTGGGGTTTTACGTCCCGTTCAACAGCCAGGGTCATATTGGGACAGGTCCTCAGAATTGCCACTTGTGGGACTCGAACCCACAGAGGTGACAGCCTATGATTAGATGCCAAAGGGACTTGCAGTGGGATCTCTGTTGAGAGCTGCACTAGGTCCCAAAACCAGGGCATCCCTGGCCAGCCAGGGCCTATAACAATGATCAGGCAGTTGCATTGCCTGATTTTGTGGATCACCCTGTGAAGGAGAGCTGTTGGAGGGTAAGCATAAGCTGTGACACCCGACCAGTTTATGTTTAGAGCATCTATGTCCCAAGCATTTGGGTCTGGGACTGGAGAGACATACAGTGGAAGTTTGTGGTTCACACCAGTGGCAAATAGATCTACATGAGGGGTGAACCACTTGTGACAGATCTGTTTGAACACCTGCGGATGCAGTGACCATTGTGTTGATTGGACTTGGTTCAACCTGGACAGGTCGGCCATCACATTCAGACACCCTGGAATGTGTCTGGCTTTCAAGGTTATCTGGTAATGATGGCACCAGGTCATGATTTTCTACACGAGAGCACACATTTCCGCTGAGTGGGTTCCTCCTGGTTTGTTTATGTAGGCTACTACTGTGGAGTTGTCTGTAGCAACTAGCACTGTTTGGTTCTGACACTGGTCCTTGAACCTTCGCAGTGCCAGAGAAACCACCTTCAGCTCTAGAACATTTATGTGTAGCCTTTTTTCCCTGTCTAACCACAAACCCTTTTCAGAGGTTTGCTCTAAGTGAGCGTCCCAGCCTTCGTTTGAGGCGTCTGTAAAGAGTTGGACACTGTGGTCTTTGGGATGAAGGTTTGCACCTTTCATCACATTTGAGGGGTTCTGCCACCAGTCTAGGTGAGCAGAAATAGTTTATGTCCAAGGAATGAGGCTGTCCAGCGACTGAGGATATCTCCAGTGCTCCTTGAGGTGAAACTGAAATGGCCTCATGTGAAGGCGTCGATCTGGGACCATCTTCTCTGTTGAGGCGAGCAACCCAATTAGCGACATCATCTTGCAGTCAAAACATGTTTTGACTTGAGATGTAGGATCAAATCCTCAAGTTTGAGCCATCTCTCTTGAGTGGGTTTTACAAGGGCTGAATCTAGGCGATACTCGTAACCCACGAACGAAAACACTTGAGCAGGTTTTAGTTTGGATTTCTCCTGATTTATTAAAATGGAGAACGGAGAATTACAACGGAGGCGACCTCCTACTGGTGGACTGAGGACTAAGGAGTCATTGGGGGGAGGGGTCGAAAACGACACCTGGAGCCTCTGAAATTTGGTTTCCCCCTACCTGAGGAAGGCAATTGGTTACTGCTTTGAGAGAAGTTGCCCCCATAGGGGCGTTTCCTGTAGGAGACTCTATTCTTATTGTGGGGACCACGAAAGGGCTTGTTTTGATAGGGTCCAAAACCCTGAGCATCTTTAGAGGTGCCTTTTTTGAGGAGGAAGTCTTCACCCTCCTTTACCAACTGAGATTTGAACATCAAGGAAGGCCAAAAGGGCGAATTCCTGAGCTCTTACGATCTTGCATCCCCTAGTTGTTGTTGAAGTAGGGTCATCTCGGCCTCGCGCCTTAGCAGACCAGAGTAAGTTTGGACTTGATTTTCTGCTGTCAAGCTGTACCTGGGGTTGGTGGGACAGTTTTTGCTGGAGTTTGAAGAGACAGTGACTCGAAACACAGGGGCTGAGGACCTGGTGGGGATGGAAATAATTGCTGTGGAGCATCCTGAAGGTTTGCCTGATATTCTGTGAAAGAATCCACGTCCTCATCACCCAGCAAGTCAAGCTCATTGTCTCTAGAAGTGTCAGCTTTCTGTTTTCTTACATAATGTTTCCTGTTTTTAATTTTATTCATTTGTTCATCCAAGAAGCTAGCACAGATCTCACATGGAGATTCGAGAGTGACACAGGGTTCATCACCTTTATTTGCTTCTCTACAGGAAGGACAATAGTTATGAATGTCGAATGGAAGACAGAAATGCTGGCACTTCACAGATCTAGGCTTATCTTTGCTTGATCTTTGGGTATTGGAAGACATTTTTATGCAATAAAATGTACGCGTATAAGCAAGCCTGAACCGAGAGAACTCACAAAATGCAAAAAAGTAAAGAAATACGGAACTTATACAGAATAATCTAAAACATTAATTAAGCAAAATAGCCAAAAAATAACACCCAACAATAAGTAAAAAGTGAGATATAAGTAATATTTCTATGTAAAAAGCAAATGCTTCCAAATCACGCGGCCAACGAGAAAAGGAGGAAGAATTGGGAAGAGTTCCATGAGAGTACAACCTGAGGCTATGGCCAACTATAACTGTCTATTTTTCCTAGACGTTGGCCGGATGCCTGCGGCCTCCTGGGATCAGTATTCAGTTCCACATGGTAAGCCATTGTAGCGCAATAAAACCTCACACACTATACAGTCTGCAAACTCTCACACACTGTACAGATTGCAAACTCTCACACACTGTACAGTAAGCAAACTCTCACACATTGTATAGTCTGCAAACTCTCACACACTATACAGTCTGCAAACTCTCACACACTATACAGTCTGCAAACTCTCACACACTATACAGTCTGTAAACTCTCACTCTATACACTCTCATACTTCAATGCCGGGAAACTTTCCTACCCTGTACAATCTACCTACTCTCAGACACTATACAATGTACATACTCTCATACATTGTACATTTTACCAGCTGAATCAAAAATATAGACACAAAACACAGATAATGTTTCACACAACTAAAACTATAGGGCTCTTGCCTTCAAAACACTGACCTACAAATGGTCACATGGTTGAACCTGCCTTCTTCATCCACTGGCGCACTCCCCTCTGCAAAGTCTGATACATTGAAGTAAGACATGCTCTGCTCCACATAGCCTTGCAGTGACCCGTCATCTGAGTAACCCAGTAAGTACACTTGTCTGTGAATGAAGCCTGTTGTGAAGGCAATGATAAATGCCTGGAAATACAGTAAATACAGTGCTTCAAGTAAACCATCATGCAGACTTGTGTTTGTCTGAATAAAGTAGTTAAAGTAAATACAGTCCTCTCAGTAACTGATCACATAGACTTGTCTGTGACTGATTAAAGTGAATTACAGTAAATACAGTCTTCTCAGTAACCCAGCACGTAGACTTATCTTTGAATAAAGTGAAATAAGTAATTACAGGCCTCTCAGTAACCTAGCAAGTAGACTTGTCTGTGATTGAATGAAGTGAAATACAGTAAATACAGTCCTCTGAGCAGCCACTTCAGTAAAATCTGTGTGTGAATGAACTCAAAAGTCAACACAGTAACAATCACAGACATCCCCCTGTGTAATTCATTAAAGAAAGCTGTCTGTGATGGAAGTCAGTGCAACACAGTGAGATAGTGAGGGCTGATATATGAACTATCAGGGATTACGATAAAGTGAGACAGTGAGATATTACAGTACACTGAGATAATCAGGGATTACAATATAGTAAGACAGTGTGGGATTACAATACAGTGGGACTGTAATGGCCGATATCTGACCTATCAGGAAATATAATACACTGGGACAGTGTGGGATTACAATACAGTGGGACTGTAATGGCTGATATCTGACCTATCAGGAAATATCATACACTGGGACAGTGAGGGATTATAATACAGTAAGACAGTGTGAGATTACAATACAGTGGGACTGTAATGGCCGATATCTGACCTATCAGGAAATATCATACACTGGGACAGTGAGGGATTATAATACAGTGAGATAGACAGGGCTGTTATCGACCTATCAGGAATTACAACACAGTGAGATATTGAGTGATCTTATCTGAACTATCAAGAATTACAATATACTGAGATAGTGAGGGTTGTTATCTGAACTATGAGGGATTATAACACTGCCAAATCAAGGTTTACAACTGAATATCACACTACTGCAAACCAAAACTGGTTATGGGTTGTATGCAAATTCCAACTGAGGTCAGACTTTTACTCACATTACTGAGGATTGCCAAGCGAGACACTCCAAACATCACCTCGTACCAAACACCTGTAATCAATAAGACCTACTGAGTGAATACAGAAAAAACACAAACTACAATATCAGTCTGAACTCTAATCCATTACATACTGGCAGTAAGATAATGTATATTAAAACAAGAGGGTCAAAGATGCCCCAAAAGGCGGGTAGCGCAGGCAGCAATAAGGTTAGCAACTGCTGTAATTACATTTAGGAACAAGGAAAGAAATGTTAGGTCACCCAGTTAAGGTGAATGTGTTAGACGTGCTAAGAAACGTAAAACTTGTAATCTATGTTACATAATTGTATCTATGCTATAAACGGACAAACGAAAGGACGGAATTACACCAATTTCGAAAGCAACTTAGCTAAGATGGTGATGTATCTCCGTCAAGTTTGAATTCGATTGGACACAGCGTTTTCGAGTTAGAGTCCGGAAACAGATATGTTGACAAACAAACGAACGGACGGAATTACACCAATTTTGAAAGAAACCTAGCTATGATGGTGATCTATCTCCCTGTGAAGTTTGAATTTGATTGGACACAGCGTTTTCGAGTTAGATTCCAGAAATAGATATGTTGACGAACTGACAAATGGACAAAAAACATACAAATGAACAGACAGAATTACACCAATTTCGAAAGGAACCTAGCTATGATGATGATCTATCTCCCTGTCAAGTTTGAATTCAATTGGACAAACTGTTTTCGAGTTAGAGTCTGGAAACGAAAATGTGGACGGACAGATGGATGGACAGACAAACGGACAGAAAATGAACAAACGAACTGATGGAATTACACCAATTTCGAAAGGAACCTAGCTATGATGGTGATCTATGTCCCTGTCAAGTTTGAATTCGATTGGACAAACCGTTTTTGAGTTAGAGTCCGGAAACGAAAATGTGGACGGACAGATAGATGGACAGACAAATGGACAAAAAACGGACAAACGAACGGACGGGATTACACCAATTTCGAAAGGAACCTAGCTATGATGGTGTCTATCTCCCTGTCAAGTTTGAATTCGATTGGTCAAACCGTTATCGAGTTAGAGTCCGGAAACGAAAAATGTGGACGGACAGACGGAGGTCGGACACATCAATCTAATAGGCGGGTTAGTTACACGCAACCCACCTAAAAACCCCCATGTGGTTGAAGTTGGATATTAATATTTTCATGTAAGCTTTCCTTAATTTTACAGTTCTTTGAAAAGAACTACACGACTGGAATTATTTTAATCACGAGTGACACATGGTCATCTCCCCCACCTGTCTCACTGCAGGTAGGCCTAGTTGTGTGATAAGGAAAGCATTAATGCACGGAATATTTATTAAATAACATAAAAATGTGGACGGACAGACGGACGTCGGACACATCAATCTAATAGGCGGGTTGGTTACACGCAACCCGCCTAAAAACGAACAAATGGACAGAAAAACAAGACAAATGAACGGACGGATTTACACCAATTTCGAAAGGAACCTAGCTATGATGGTGATGTATGTCCCTGTGAAGTTTGAATTAGATTGGAGTAACCGTTTTCGAGTTAGAGTCCGGAAACAAAAATGTGGACGGACAGATGGATGGACAGAAAAACGGACGAAAACGAAGAAACGGACGGAAAAACGGACAAACAAACAGACGGAATTTCACCAATTTCGAAAGGAACCTAGCTATGATGGTGATCTATCTCCCTGTGAAGTTTGAATTTGATTGGTCAAACCGTTTTAAAGTTAGAGTCCGGAAACGAAAATGTGGACAAACAGATGGATGGACAGACAAACGGACAAAAAACGGACAAACGAACACACGGAATTTCACCAATTTCGAAAGGAACCTAGCTATGATGGTGATCTATCTCCCTGTGAAGTTTGAATTTGATTGGTCAAACCGTTTTAAAGTTAGAGTCCGGAAACGAAAATGTGGACAAACAGATGGATGGACAGACAAACGGACGAAAAACGGACAAACGAACACACGGAATGTTTAAATAGAGAAAATAATGTCTAAAAGAACGATAATGCATGTAAAGATGAAGTATTAAAACAAGATAATTCAATAACAAGATGACAGCATTAATTAAGTAAACTAAACATTACAACACTCTTTATCTACATCTGCATGGCCGAATTATGGATTAGAAGTTTTGAATATTACCATGCATACAGAAGTGGTAATACATTCAATGAATGCTTATGTGTGGTGTTTGAGCAAAATCTGTGGCTCACTTGATAAAATTCCATCTCTTACAATGGGAAGTTATAAAAGTAAAATTCTTAATAAATTCTAATATGACTTTAACAGTGCTTAATCTGCATCAAAGGACAGAGGTGCAACAAGATTTTAAAGGTCAAGGTCACTACAAGGTCAAAGGTCAAATCAAGGTGACCCCATGATGTTGCACACCTACACCCCCTAACCAATGTTCCTAGTAAGTATCAACTTCTTACACCTCACGCTTTCCGAGATATAGCCCGGACAAGATTTTATAGGTCAAGGTCACTATGGCAAGGTCAAAGGTCAAATCAAGGTCAGACCATGACATTGCACACCTACACCCCCTATCCAAGTATCAACTTCCTACACCTTATGGTTTCCGAGATATAGCCCGGACAAGATTTTATAGGTCAAGGTCACTACGGCAAGGTCAAAGGTCAAATCAAGGTCAGACCATGACGTTGCACCCCGTAACCAATGTCCCTACCAAGTATCAACTTCCTACACCTTAAGGTTTCCGAGATATAGCCTGGACAAGATTTTCAAACTCAAGGTCACTACGGCAAGGTCATATCAAGGTCACACCATGACGTTGCACACCTACACCCCGTAACCAATGTCCCTACCAAGTATTAACCTCCTACACCTTACGGTTTCCGAGATATAGCCCGGACAAGACTTTATAAGTCAAGGTCACTACAGCAAGGTCAAAGGTCAAATCAAGGTCAGACCATGACGTTGCACACCTACACCTCCTAACCAATGTCACTACCAAGTATCAAATTCCTACACCTTACAGTTTCCGAGATATAGCCTGGACAAGATTTTATACGTCAAGGTCACTACGGCAAGGTCAAATCAAGGTCACACCATGACGTTGCAAACCTACATCCCCTAACCAATGTCCCTACCAAGTATCAACTTCCTACACCTTGTGGTTTCCAAGATATAGCCCGGACAAGATTTTATAGGTCAAGGTCACTACAGCAAGGTCAAAGGTCAAATCAAGGTCAGACCACGACATTGCACATCTACACCCCCTAACCAATGTCCCTACCAAGTATTAACCTCCTACACCTTACGGATTCCGAGATATAGCCCGGACAAGATTTTATAGGTCAAATCAAGGTTAGACCATGACGTTGCACACCTACACTTCCTAACCAATGTCCCTACCAAGATCAACTTCCTACACCTTACGGTTTCTGAGATACAGCCTGGACAAACTTTTTACCGCGGCCCACCCACCCACCCATCCGGACACGATGGGTGAAAACAATACCCTGACAACCCTTAAGGGCTGTGGGGTAAAAATGGAAAAAAAATGGGTCAGTTTCACCTCCCCGACAGGACCTAGTAGATCATGGCTTGTCTGGATCCAGATCCCGACCTGACTTGGTGTCGGGATGTTTTTATGCATGATCAGACATGAAAGGCCATAGGGACCAAACTTACAAGTCATACCTGGTCACGATAAGCTGTGGTGACAAACCAACAAGACGGGAGCAGTGTCAAGACCCACCCTGACTGGCAATACTGGCAATAACACCTGGTAACAGGAGAAATGTACAAATCATTACAGTATCACTGGCTGCTTGGGCAAACTAATATATGTAAATCCATCCCTATTGTCTGCAAGGGCATTATTGCTGAATTACAGAAAGACTATTTGACCTTCCCAACAACTCCTGAAGATTGAAAACAGATTCAGAAGTTCAGAACCAGATGGAATGTCCCCAACACTCTTGGGACACTAAATTGAAAACATGTCGCCGAGAAGAAGCTAAGGAAATCTGGGACTGAATTTTACAAGTTTAAGGGCTTCTTTTCCCTGGTTCTGCTATACCGGGTAGTTGGCTGGTCAACTGGATCTTAATCAGATAGACAAATATTTACCTGCTGCAAGTTGAGGAAAAAGATAGAGAATGTCACCTTGGGGCCTCTGCCATATGAACCCCAAGGGGAAGGAGAGCTTCATTGTATTATTTATTGCTAGGTGATGAGAGGAGTATATTACAGGATCTCCACAGCCAGCAGGGTAAAGGTCAGAATCATTTCAAAATTTTCAAAGTTTCTCAAAGATCAACGTGTTTTTAAAATTTTCACAATTTGTAAAAGGTCAAAATCATTTTAAAAATTTCAAACTTTATCGAAGATCAAAATTTTGTTCAAAGTTTCCAGAGATCAAAATCTTTGTCAAAGTTTCCTGAAAGTCAAAAATCTGTTTTAAAGTTTCCAAAGGTTCCAAGTTTCAAAATTTTTTTCAAAGGTCAAAATGTTTTTAAGTTCCACCAAAGTTTTTTGTAAGAAGAAAATTAAAATCAAATATTTCACTCATTGTTTTTTGTGTGTACTGCTGTCATGTATTTTGTGTGGGTAGCGTAATGTTTTTTTGTTTGGGTTTTTTTAAACACTCAGCCAATTAATTGTTTTTGCAAGATTAGGGTGGTCCTGAGAAGGACCTTTGAATTAGCAGTTGTCCTGTAGCTGTAGTAAGTCTACTGCTGTTGATGTTTTGGGCTGTTATGACTTCAGAGGGGGCTGGACTGGCTGCTGAGGATGTTTTTCCTGCTGGGCGGTTGAAGCACAGGTAATGTGTTGATGCTGGTTATTTGGTGTAAGTTGATGTGTGTCCATCTGCTGATTGTTCGTGACCAACTGTATATTCCCAAAATGTAGCCGTCTTGATGAAGTCTCAGGTTGTTGATGGTCAACAACTAACTATGAGGTCTGCTGCCCTCTGGGCTGTTGTCTTCGTGGCCTGGTTGAACTGGCTGCAGGTCCTGACTTGCCTGTGAAGGAAGCATCTGGGTGGCTGAACTAGTCAAGATGTATTCGGGCATCCCAGTGCATTTTAAGTGGTGACTTAAATCCATAGGGCTTACTGAGGCCCTTCCTTTTCATCTGGCTTTTCAAAAAATTAAACTTATCCTGAATCCAGTGCTGCCTCTCTGTCATTTCCTTAGAAGCCAGACCTGACTTGGACTTGGTTAATTTTCCATAGTGAGTCCTCCACCCCCTGTGTCCATTACACTTTCACTTTACACTTTCACTCCTCACTCCTGTAAGTAAGTAAGTAGTAAGTAAGTAAGAACACTTATATAGCGCCGAATTTGATGTAAACATCCTCTAAGGCGCTGATGTGCAAAAAGGGATAGTCCAGTTCCAGAAATATGTCCGTTTCCATATTAGCGTCCGGTCGGGGAGATAGGCTATGGTGGAGGATAAGCCAATCTAAAAAGGTATGTTTTCAACTGTTTCCTGAAACCAGAAATGCTTTCTATGGTTCTGATGGCTTGAGGAAGCTTGTTCCACTCTGTGGGAGCCCCTGCTATGAAACTGCGTAGCCCTGAGCGTTTCTTTGGTTTAGATGAGGAAATTGATAGGCGATTGCCCCGTGTGAGACCACTCCGCCTAATTAGAGCGGAGAGATATGGAGGTTGGCTCAAATGTATTGCTTTATAAATGAGGAGATTATATTTGAACACTATACGGTAATGAATGGGGAGCCAGTGTAGTTTGTGCAGGAAGGGTGTAACATGACAGTATTTATTTAGCTTGCACACCGTCCGACATAAGGCGTTTTGAACTCTCTGTAGTCTGCTAGTATATGCCTTTTTTGTGTTGTAAAGCAGTGAGTTACAGTAATCCAGACGACTGCTTACCAAGGCATTTGCCACCTTTACAGCTGTTTCATGATTTAAGTACCTGCGGACCCTTCGTAGTTCCCGGAGATGGTAGTAACTTATGCGACATAGATTAGCCACGTGTCTTTGCATTGAATTTTCAGCATCCAGGATGACACCAAGGTTTTTTACTGATTCAGCTGGTTCCATGGTGTTGCCAAGCAAACTCACTGGGAAAGATGACTTCAGGGAACTTCTAATTTGATCATCACCAATCACTATGAATTCTGTCTTGTCAGGATTTAATTTAAGCTTATTATTTCCCATCCAAGCCTGGACCGCCTCAAGGCAATTTGTTAATTCAGTGATACTGGAATCGAAGTTCCTAGAGTCGAGTTCCAAGTAAATTTGTGTGTCATCTGCATATAAGTGGTGGGTGACATTGAATTTAGATATGACTGAACTGAGAGGGGTTGTGTATAGGGTAAAAAGGAGTGGCCCTAGAACTGAGCCCTGGGGAACCCCGTAAGGGAGTTGAAAAGCATCTGAAAGATGTCCATCTATTTTGATGCGCTGCTTGCGTGAGTGGAGGTATGACTGGACCCACTTAAGCACTACCCCATCAATGCCATACCAGTGCTGAAGGCAGTTGAATAGGATTGAGTGGTCTTTTGTATCGAAAGCTGCAGATAAGTCCAAAAGGACTAATCCAACAGCTGCACCCTTGTCCATTGATGTGGCAATGTCATTTTGTATTTTGAGCAACGCCGTTTCAGTTGAGTGAAAAGCTCTATATGCGGACTGGTTTTCGTTAGATATACCCTCGTGAGCAATATGCTCATTTATCTGCTTAGCCACAGCTTTCTCTATGAGTTTGGAGATGTAGCTGAGGTTGGACACTGGTCGATAATTCTTGAGAATATTCTTGTCAAGACCAGCTTTTTTCAACAAGGGTGTAACATGTGCAGTCTTAAAGCAGGAAGGGAAACTGCCCTCCTGTAGAGAGTAGTTCACAATATTTGTGATAGGAGTCAGGAGCACACTGATACATTCAAGGACCAATGATGTTGGGATGGGATCTAAGTCACATGATTTATTTGATGTGGACTTTATGATTTTAAGGACTTCTTCCTCTGACATGGTCCGGAAAGAGACAAACTTGTTTTTGTAGGAACCTGAGACAGGGGGATCGGCATCAGTAGACAGTAATCCAGATCTTAATTTAGTAATTTTGTCTGCAAAATATCTGCCAAAAGTGTTGACTAGACTGTTCATGGTGGTATAATCTGGAAGTACCATTTTTGGTGATCTATGGAGGACTTTCTTTATGGAATTCCACAAGGCCTTGGGGTTATCCTCATTTTCCCTAACCATATCACTGTAGTGTTTGGTTTTTGCACATTCCACGAGACGGTTGAAATGGTTCACAGCGGCTCTGTACCTACTGCGGTTTATGGCAGAGTTGTCCTTTCGCCACTCCCTTTCGAGTTTGCACTTACGTCTCTTTGCTGCTAAAATCTCACTGTTGATGAACCCTTTGTTGACATGTTGTGGGGTTTTACATTCATGTACAGGTGCATGCTTGTCAAGTATGTTCCTAAGGGTATGAAAGTACTGGTGTGAAAGTAAGCTAGCTGTTTTGTAAGGAGCCTGGATAAGCTCAGAATTTACAATGTCAGACATAAATTCAGTTTTATTTATCTTGCGAAGTTTCCTGATTTTCAACCGTTTTACTCTGCAGTAATTTTTGACAGGGAATGTTGTAGTGAAAAAGACAGCTAGGTGGTCTGATATGCCGTCCTTAACATGATGGTGAACTGAGGAAGTTAGGGATTTACTAGTGCAGAGTACATCAAGGATATGTCCTTGTATGTGTGTAGGTATTGACACATGTTGAATAAAATCAAAATCCAATAGAACTGTGTTGAAATTTTCTGTCCAGCAATTTTGACTGTCAAGCTGGATATTGACATCTCCCAGGATAATATTTTCATGTGGTGACAAAGCAGCTGCTTCCATGAAACTGTTGAATTCCTCGATAAATCTCCTCAGTTCAGTTTTTTGTCTTTTCAGTCACTGTTTCCTATCATCAGAAAAATATCCTATTGAATAAGCCCGACAAGGATAAGCAGGTTTCCTGGAGGGTGGAGCCATGATTGGGATGAAGAGTCAGGATAATTGGTGAAATATGTTTGATGTTTAGCCGACCCACCAAGTCAAGCTGGGAAACCATAACCAACCTTGGCCAACAACATAAACAATGACAACTAACCCAGGAATCGGGGTGGGTCGGTTACAGTGGAACACCCATATAAGGTATCTTGTAAAACAAACAGCATGTCTATGGGTCTTGCACTTTTGCAGAACAAACAGCATGTCTATGGGTCTTGCACTTTTGCAGAACAAACGGCATGTCTATGGGTCTTGCACTTTTGAATGTGAAGTTATTCACGCAGATGAGAATGCATACATGTAAGCAGACAAAGCAGAGTCACGTCAGCTGACAAATCATATGACATAAAAATCATGTCTCAGGCACTTTGTCTTTCATTGTTTGAGTCACGTCAGCTGACTGACGAGTCATATGACGCAAAAATCATGTCTCAGGCACTCAGTCTTCCATTGTTTGAGTCACGTCAGCTGACTGACAAGTCATATGACATAAAAATCATGTCTCAGGCACTCAGTCTTCCATTGTTTGAGTCACGTCAGCTGACTGACAAGTCATATGACGTAAAAATCATGTCTCAGGCACTCAGTCTTCCATTGTTTGAGTCACGTCAGCTGACTGACAAGTCATATGACATAAAAATCATGTCTCAGGCACTCAGTCTTCCATTGTTTGAGTCACGTCAGCTGACTGACAAGTCATATGACATAAAAATCATGTCTCAGGCACTCAGTCTTCCATTGTTTGAGTCACGTCAGCTGACTGACAAGTCATATGACGTAAAAATCATGTCTCAGGCACTCAGTCTTCCATTGTTTGAGTCACGTCAGCTGACTGACAAGTCATATGACATAAAAATCATGTCTCAGGCACTCAGTCTTCCATTGTTTGAGTCACGTCAGCTGACTGACAAGTCATATGACGTAAAAATCATGTCTCAGGCACTCAGTCTTCCATTGTTTGAGTCACGTCAGCTGACTAACAAGTCATATGACATAAAAATCATGTCTCAGGCACTCAGTCTTCCATTGTTTGAGTCACGTCAGCTGACTGACAAGTCATATGACATAAAAATCATGTCTCAGGCACTCAGTCTTCCATTGTTTGAGTCACGTCAGCTGACTGACAAGTCATATGACGTAAAAATCATGTCTCAGGCACTCAGTCTTCCATTGTTTGAGTCACGTCAGCTGACTGACAAGTCATATGACATAAAAATCATGTCTCAGGCACTCAGTCTTCCATTGTTTGAGTCACGTCAGCTGACTGACAAGTCATATGACATAAAAATCATGTCTCAGGCACTCAGTCTTCCATTGTTTGAGTCACGTCAGCTGATTGACAAGTCAAATGACATAAAAATCATGTCTCAGGCACTCAGTCTTCTATAAACAATGGAATTACATTTTTGCTAAAAGCCACATTTTTAGAAGGCAAATGGCTTCAAGTGTCTAGTATGTTCCCAACCTGTATATGAATTTCATACAGATCAACCTATTGCCTGCATGTCGTCCTACTCACCTATGGTGGCTGCACGGACTGCCATTGGTCGTCGAAGCTGTGTGATAAACTTATTAGAATCAATGCGCACTTCAAGGATGTTGTTTGCAAGAGCACAGAGAGGGGCCAGAGGGAAGGCAGCCACAAAGATCGTCACAAAACCAAACTGGATCACTGAAAATACACAAACAAAGCTAGTTATAAAAACTACACTGGATCACTGAAATACACACATAAAGCTAGTTATAAAAATTAAACTGGATCACTGAAATATACACACAAAGCTAGTTATAAAAATTAAACTGGATCACTGAAAATTCACAGAGATAGACACAACACCAAAATGTATCAATCAGAATATACACAAAGCAAATCATACAATTAAAGTGGATGATTGAAAATATACACAAAGATAGTCAAAACATTATAGTGGATCACTGAATATATACAAAGATAGTCACAAAATCAAACTGAATCACTGAAAATAGATCCAAGAACAGTCATAAAATTAAACTGGATCAGCAAAAATACACAGATAAATACTATCTTTAACAGATAAGATGGATAATCATGTTTATTGCATCTTAAGATACACAATGGCAAAAGTGAACAAGAGCTGACAGGTATGGAAGAGACAGCTGGCATGGGAAGACTGATGATCTGGATCCACCATTTCTACTATCATTTGGTGGAAAATGTTTCAAGACTTGGACTGATACTTGCAATTTGAAGGGGGCATTGAAATTATGTTGGGCAATCACCACTGGCCCAAGTTTAATTCATCACTATAATTTGTTCACGTAGGTAACAGTTGATAAGTGTATAATGCACCTACCAAAGACAAGCCTGCATAATCTGATCAATGGATATGCTAACACAGAAAGCTTTAGATGCTAAAAAGGTTCGTGAGCTGATATTGTGAAAAGATCTAGGGAGGCCAGTAAGCTTGATCATAATATGTCATGATTGTCAGTTTACAGCATGAAGATATTATGGTGGCTTCTTTCATGTCTGTAGTATGCCCTGTTATTAAATAAGACAAAGAGGAGGGACCTATCACTTCGCAAGTCTCTGGTTCATACAATGACATGATAGTCACTGTACAGCATGAAGATATGATGGCTTTGTTCCTGTCTGTAGGAAGAAGAGGAGGGACCGAGTCTCTGGTTCTATGTAAATAGTATCTGACAGTACAAAGGTGACAAGAGTTCTGTCTTTACACAATGATTTATGCAGAATGGTAGCCAGAGCAGGTGTAATCTCCTTCCTTGGTTAGTAGATTTTTGACAAGAGCAGGTGAAAACGGTGACCTTATCTCACTTAGATTTGAAACTTTGTTGACCACCCAACCATTCATTTCACTTTGCTGTGTGCCTGAGACCAGAGCAAGCAAACATGCAGTCCTCAATGTCAGGAACTTCAAGTCTGAGTCCTTGGGTCTGTCTTTAGAGACTGGCTAAATGTGTATTAATAACTTGAGAATGAAGAACAGCTTGGCTTTCCTCACCCAGAGAGTCCAACAGTAAAACAGGATAGCCCTCAAAAGTGGAGGGATACTGTTTCAAATTTTCATAGAGGTGCATAAAAAAGTCTAACATTTTTTGACATATGGTTTGGTAAAGTCCACCTTTTTACTTTGAAGCATTTGTCGGAAATTGCCCAATATATCGACCCTATCAAATTTCCAATATAAACTAGAAATAGGACGCCCTGTTGATTGTGGGTGCGAATAGAAACAGGATAGCATAGAAGAACACACATTATCATGTGTAATGTCCACCCCATGAACCTTTTGCCAAAATTGTATAGTAGTCTTACAAGACCCTGTTTCATTTGTAAAATATATCAATGATGCTTAAATATTTATTAGTGTAGATGTAAATTATTTCGGCTTCATGCCTTTTTGCATTGGTTGGGTCGAAAATTTTGACGAAATCACTCTATCTTGCACGGTTAAGAAGATAGAAGCAAATTCGTGTTTTGCCATTTTTGGGAAAAATTCGAAAATTTAAAATGGCCGCCATTTTGGGGGAGGGGAAATTTTTTTTAAAATTGCCAAGAGTACAATGCTGAGATACCCTGTGGGTCGAAAATTTTGACGAAATTGCTCTATCTCGCACGGTTAAGGAGATAGAAGCAAATTTGTGTTTTGCCATTTTTGGCAAAAATTCGAAAATTCAAAATGGCCGCCATTTTTGAGGAGGGGAAAATTTTTTGAAAATTGCAAAGAGTACATTCCCAAGATACCCTGTGGGTCGAAAATTTCGACGAAATCGCTCTATCTCGCACTTTAAAAAATCAAAATAATGTCGATTTACTATATATTTTATAATTTTTCAACAATCTACTTATTTAAAGGACCTGACAAATAAGATAGGTTGTAATAACTATTCCGAAACTACATCTGAGTGTTACCTTAACTTCTGCTAGGTCATGTGACACCACTTGTATGAAGTGGAATGTTGAAAATGCCGAAAAAATACATGTAGCAACAAGAGACATGAAATTTATTGTAATTTTGAAAGAAGGAGGTAACTAGAAAAAAGTTTTTGCTGACAAAAACGAAGCGGCCCTGATGAAAAAGTGTGAAGTAAGCCGTAAAAGATGTGAAGATATGCATCACAAGGAATAGAAAATGTAAAGTTTATTGCATTGTGTATGTTACCATATTTAACAAATGAAAGAATGACCACAGCTTGGCAGAAGAGAAATTGTAGGTGTGAAATATACTTCTCAAAAGAATGTATGTCCGATGCGCGGAAGAAATGCCTCCTGGAAAAAATGCCTCCTAGAAAATATGCCTCCTAGGAAATATACCTCGTAGAACGAATGCCTCGTGAATATTTTGTGACCAGGAAAAATACCTCCTAAGTAAAAAAGTTCTTTTAAGTATTATAACACTACAGGTTCACATTACAACTTCAGAGGCATCTTCATTTTTTCCACTTGAGTCTTATAGTCGGCAATGCCTGTCAAAAATACACAGTCTTTTACCCATTTTGCTTAGCTGTACAAAGGTATGTAAGTTTCTCTTGTAAGGTTTTGCTGGTGCTTCTCACTCTTTTGGCTGGCTGCTCATCCCTGGTTTCCATTATGACAGGTGTCGTGCTTTTCTTGTAATTACATTTCTGCCCCTCCTAGTGCATCTAACTGCGATCAACTCCTTACAGAGGGGATAACCGATGTTGTATCTCTATCTATCATCTCCCTCCATGAACCCCCCCACTTCCCCCACTGAGGCCATTCTTTTTTCCACTTGCTTTTTGTGTGCACTAAAGGGGAGTTGGGGGGGGGGGGGGTTCTCTCTGCATAGAAAGATTTTCCATGAATGTACCTTTTGATAGATATCACACAACAGAGTTGGGAAGGAAGAAGAAAAGGACAAGTCATTCATTTCCACTCAGCTGGAGATACATAAAATGCTGTACAAGAAAAACTGTTTATGAGAAAGTGGTTTTTTTTCAAGCATCTTATATTGTGAAAGAAGTCAGGTGTATACATTTGACTAATTTATATAGTCTATGTGAACAAGTAGCTAGATCATCAACTCCTTCTACAAAACAAAAGTTGAATCAATTGAAGCTTTTTTTCCAAAAAGGAAAAGTTATATCCCCACATTTCCAAATGAATGGAATCAGAAGAATGTGGTTTTTTTTAATCTGCCTAAAATTGGGAATTTATATTATGTGAACACTGATCAGTTGCAATATGTTAATAACCACATCAGTGCATCATAAATTTGGAAATTTTAATTACTTAAATGTAGCTTTTATAAGCTACAAGCTTACCATGTGGGACTTAATGCTGATCTCGGGTTGCCACACCCGGGGCCAACGTCTTAGAAAAAAAGATCGTTCTTGTTAGCCACCGGATATACTGGTAGTTGTCATCACGTGATAACTTCTGACCAATCGTCCTACTTTCTCGTTGAAATTTTTTAAACCTACCCCTCAGCTGTAAACAGCGGGGAGGCAGGGTGGGACTCTTCTAAGTCCCACATGGTAAGCTTGTAGCTTATAAAAGCTACATTTAAGTAATTAAAATTTCCAATTTTATTACGCTACAATAGCTTACCATGTGGGACTTAATGCTGAATTCAACCGCCCGGTGGCGGGATTACAGCTGAGACTGGAAGATATGTCATTTTTTCTAAGATTTGAGTTAAAAGTATAAAATAGTGCCAGAAATACCAGTCTGAGTCCCATTTACAGTGCCCCGATCCCGAAGGTCGGGCCTGTAACGAGCCAAAAACCTAAGTAAATGAGAGACAGTGCTAAAACTGTCTAGATGTTTTATTGTAGGACGGAAGTGCAGCAGTGCTCACTCCGAGGTCTGAGGGTCCAAAAGGGCCCTTCACGTATGACTGACCAACCCAGTGGTTGGGCATCTCATAAAATTTTTACAACCTGAATATGAGATTAATGACACCTAAATAAGTCCTTAATAGAAATTACTTGATAATTAAAGGATAAAATGACCTTACCCGTAACATCTTGAAGGTAAAGGAATACCTAGATCCTGGGAAAGACTCCTGAAGACTTGGTTGTAGCGGATGTGCCCCCCCCCCCCCCCCCCCCCCTTTTTCTTTCCGAGGACAACTGGTCTGAGGGGAAGGATCTAGGACTTGTTGTGCAGCCACTACGGGTCCCAGGTACAAATTGTTGTCGGTGTCCGACCAAGTAAGGTCTTTTAGGTAAAAATTTGTAAATGTGTTGTGAGCTTTCCAGTGACAGGCTTGCATGATTTGGTCCACCGATACCCCACCGTAAAAGGCCTTAGAGGCCGCGAAGGCCCGGATGTCATGCGCTTTGACTTGGACCAAGTCCAAGGCTTGTTGATCTGCTTGTTTGTAACAAAGTAAAATGGTTTGTTTCAACCATGAAGAGAGTGTAGCGGGTCTGATGTCTGAGGTATGTCCTTTCTTAAAGGTGATGAAAAGGAGAGAACGAGACCCTCTGAGGTCTTTAGTTCGGTCCAAATAAAACCTCAGGGCCCGCACGGGACACAGGGTCCTGTCTTCTTTAAACTGTCTATCTACAATGGTAGTCAGAGCAGGGATAGTCACCAGAGACACACTTTGAGAACCTTCTCTTGCTAGTTGGTTTTTGGCTATGAAATCAGAAGAAGGGAACAAGGCAACCTTTTCCCATTGGCCTAGATTAGATACTTTGTTTGCGACCCAGGCATGGATTTCGCTGCGGCGCTTGCCGGAGGCCAAGGCTAGCAAGAAAGCAGTTTTTAAAGTGAGATGTTTGAGGTCTGTGTCTTTCATGGGCTCAAAAGGTGCTTTGGTGAGCTCGTTAAGGACAACAGAAAGGTTCCACTTGGGTAAGTTTCTGGAACTTTTAGGACGATCCCTGTGAAAACTGGAGAGTAACCTATGAAGGTCTGCATTGTGTGCAATATGTTGGGCCGTTGGGCCCAAAGTGTCAACGATTGCAGTCCTGTAACCATCAATGGTCGAGGGGCGCCTGTTTAGGTCTTGGTACAGGTACATGAAGAAATCTGAGATTTGTTTCACAGATGGAGTGGAGAAATCCACCGAATTTTCTCTGCACCATTTTTCAAATAGGGCCCACTTTGACTTGTAGATGGTCCTTGTTGATGACCCCTGAGGGGCAGCAATTCTCTCTGCCACCTCCACAGAGAAGCCTTGTTCTTGGAGTTGTCCGCTCCTAGACACCAGGCGTGGAGGTTCAGGTGCTGGGGGTTGTTGTGGAACACCAGCTTGTGGGACTGTTTGAGTAGGGTTGTTGACACTGGGAGTTGCAGTGGGATCTCTGTTGAGAGCTGCACTAGGTCCCAAAACCAGGGCATCCCTGGCCAGCCTGGGGCTATTACGATGATCAGGCACTGGCATTGCCTGATCTTTTGGATCACCTTGTGAAGGAGAGCCGTAGGAGGGTACGCATATGCTGTGAGGTTGGTCCAGTTTATGTTCAGAGCATCTATGTCCCAGGCCTTTGGGTCTGGGATAGGAGACACGTATAGAGGGAGCTTGTGGTTCAGGTGAGTGGCAAATAAGTCTACATGAGGTGTGAACCACTTCTGGCAGATCTGTTTGAAGACCTGTGGGTGCAGAGACCATTCGGTTGACTGCACTTGGTTGGACCTGGATAGCAGGTCGGCCATCACATTCAGGCACCCTGGAATGTGCCTGGCTTTCAATGTTATGTGATAGTGATGGCACCAGGTCATGATCTTCCACAGGAGAGCACACATCTCTGCCGAGTGTGTTCCTCCTTGTTTGTTGATGTAGGCTACCACTGTTGAGTTGTCCGTCGCAACCAACACTGTTTGATTCTGGCACTGGTCCTTGAAGTCTCGAAGGGCCAGGGAGACCGCCTTCAATTCTAGGACATTTATGTGAAGCCTTTTTTCCCGATCTGACCACAGACCCTTTGTAGAATTTTGGTCTAAGTGAGCGCCCCAACCTTCGTTTGAGGCGTCGGTAAAGAGTTGGATACTGTGGTCTTTGGGATGAAGGTCTGCACCTTTCATCACATTGGAGGGATTTTGCCACCAATCTAGGTGGGCTGCAATGGCTTCTGTCCAGGGAAGGAGGTTGTCCAGCGACTGAGGATATCTCCAGTGCTCCTTGAGGTGAAACTGAAAGGGCCTCATGTGAAGGCGTCCCTCCGGGACCATTTTCTCCGTTGAGGCTAGCAACCCAATTAGAGACATCAAACATCTTGCAGTCAAAACACGTTTTGACTTGAGTCGTAGGATCAAATCCTGAAGTTTGAGCCATCTCTCTTGAGTGGGCTGAATCTAGGTGGTATTCGTAGCCCACGAACGAGAACACCTGTGTAGGTTTCAGTTCTGATTTTTCCTGATTTATTATCCACCCCAAGGACTGAGTCAGTTCTACTACTGCCTGAGTGTTCACTTGGGCTTCCTCCTGAGACTGGGACCTGATCAGCCAGTCGTCCAGGTATTGGTGAATTCTGAGTCCTCTTGAGAGGGCCATTAGTTTCACTTCCTTTACGATCATGGTAAAGACCTGGGGGGCTGTGGCTAGTCCAAACGGGAGGGAGGTGAACTGGAACACCTGAGCCTTGTAGCAAAACCTTAGGTATTTCCTTGAGCTTGGGTGGATGGGGATATGCAGGTAGGCGTCCGACAGGTCTATCGACGCTACCCACTCCCCTGGAATCAGGGAGGTCCTGATGGACTCTGGAGTTTCCATTTTGAACTTTTCTACGTGTAGAAAAGTATTGAGCCTGCTTAAGTCTATGACTGGCCTCCACCTTTGGTGAGGCTTGGGTACTAGGAACAGGCGACTGTAAAACCCGAGAGATTTTACATTGTCTACCCTTTCGATAGCGTTCTTTGACAGGAGAGACTGGATACAAGTAGCCAAGGCTTGGTCTTTTTGTTGGGCCTTGTACTCTGACAGAATCAGAGGAAATCTGATCAAGTTTGGCTTTGAACGGAATGGCAGAACGTAGCCATTGGTGATAATGTTTAACACGTTTTGAGAACATTTGTTTGTGAGCCAGTCTCTCCTGAAAGAACGGAGGCGACCTCCTACTGGTGGACTGAGTGAGGCTTTGGAGGAGTCATTGGGGAGGGGGGTTTCCACGCCCCCTTCCTCTATTGTGGGGTCGAAAACGACCCCTGAAGCCTCTGAAGTTGGATTTTCCTCTTCCCGAGGGAAAGGACTGGTTACTGCTTTGAGAGGTATTGCCCCCATAGGGGCGTTTCCTGTAGGAGCCTCTTTTCTTGTGGGGACCACGAAAGGGCTTATTCTGGTAGGGTGCAAAACCCTGAGAATCTTTTGAGGTGCCTTTTTTGAGAAGGAAGTCCTCACCTTCCTTCACTAATTGAGACTCGAACAAGGGAGGGCCCCAAAAGGACGAGTTCCTGAGTTCTTGACGTCTCGTTTCTCCTAATTGTGGATGTAATAGAGTCATTTCGGCTTCGCGCCTGAGCAAGCCGGTATTAGCCATAGAGTATAATTCCGTCTGCAAAATATGGGCTAGAGATTTGCTGAGACAAGTGAGGGCCCTGTGCTGAACAAGTACTGTCTTGTTCCAAAAATCTAAGTAGTCAGCTACTTCCTCATATCCGCGCTTTGCCGCTTTCTCAGGATTGGCACCTTTCTGAATCTGAGACTTTATCTTCTTGACCGTAGACTTGATGCTATGTTGGCATTTTTCCAATGAAGCATTGCAAGAAGAGGAGGTTTTGGCAAATGCAGCGGTGAAGTTGAGGGTAGAGATGTTTTGTCCAGCCTGAAGTTCCAGCTCCTTGAGAACTGGCAGGGGAACTCTGGCTACTGGGGGCCCAGAAGGTCTAGGAGTAATACAGATCTTAGCAAAGTCCGTGTTCAACTCCTGAATTTTGTCCTGAAAAGTTGGTTGTCCCACCTTGTACCACTTTGAAGTTGAGGGAGGAGGCCTGACATATTTTCCCTCAGATAAGTTGGCAGCCTTAAAGTCATGTTGGAATTTATCAAAGGCGTCCTTGATAACTGAGCTAAGTGGAAGAATAGAGGAGGGACCTCTAGGTCTGAGCTCTTGACGGCCTTTTTCATCATCCAGACCCAACACTGAGGTGGACGACCTGGGCATAGATTCCCTGGGGTCAGGGAGAGACAAAATACGCCTGAAGGTGTCCACTTCTTCAGAGTATTGTGAGGGCATGTCAGACAAAGCTACTTCCCTATAATAAGGGGGGTCTGGATCATGTTGTGGGAGGTCTTGATCAGAAGCTACTCCTGAGGGCTGAGCCCTAGAGGGCTTAGAAGACCTGTGTCTGGTTTCAGGGGAGTGCTCCTCCTCTGAGGTAAATGACACGTATCTAGATCTTGATTTATGTTTGCTCTTATCTGAGTGTTTTTTGGATCTAGAAGAAGGGATCCGAGGTTCATCGGAATCCTCATTTAGTTGGTCCGAGGCAGAGCTCGGGTCAACTGGCTGCCTATGGCTTTGCTTTTTGTGAGAGTACGAGACCTCTTCGGGATGACCTTCAGAGGGGGCAACGTACTGTTCCGAGGAAGCTTGAGTAGATACAAGACGAGGAGGGAGTGCTGGACCGTAGTCCACATCCATAGCCTCGCTTGGGATGTTAGTACCTGATCTCGGAGGGGGCAAATCCAGAGGGGCAGCAGTGTTACTGGACGAGCCAGGTTTGGAAGCAAGAAGCGAGGAATCTACCTCGACTTTTTGTTTTGCAGCCAACTCCTCTCGGAGTGACTGAAAAGCTTCCAACATGGATGCCTGGAAGGTACCCATTTGCTGCTGTAAATGTATATTTAAGGAATCACCGAGTGATTTCTCTATGTTTTTCTGGATTTTATTTTGCAAAGCCGTGCCCGGGGTAGGTGGAATAGTCTTGGCTGGCGTTTTCAAGGACAGGGAACTGAAGGCAAGAGGTTGTGGACGGGGGGATGAGGTAAAAAGGCTATCAGCAGCACACTCGAGGTCTGCATTGGACGCAGTGAAGGAGTCCCCGTCGCCTTCACCCAAAAGATCTAGTTCATCTTTGGAACTAGTTGTCGCTTTCTGCTTTTTCAAATACCGTTTCCGGTTTTGGATTTTCTGTAATTGCTCATCTGAGAAAGACGTGCAAATTTCACAAGGGGTTTCAAAGGTGACACAGGGGTCATCTCCCTTGCCAGCCTCCCTACAGGTAGGGCAGAAATTATGTGTATCAAAACTAAAGCAGAAATGGCGGCATTTCTGCGCTCTCGGTTTGTCTTTATTTGCTTGATGTGTCGACATTTTATACGCAATAAAAGACGTAGAATAGAATTGCCTGAACCGAGGAAAGCTAAAAACACGCGAAAGTCAAGAAATACTTAAGGTGTGAAAATCAGAATTTTACAGAATGATCTATAGCATATAGTTAAAGAAATATGCAAATATTAGCCTCCAACAATAAGTAAGAACTGAGAAATAAATAGAAATGTCTGTATATTTACAAACTGCTACCAGTCAATCGTGGCCAACGAGAAAGTAGGACGATTGGTCAGAAGTTATCACGTGACGACAACTACCAGTATATCCGGTGGCTAACAAGAACGATCTTTTTTTCTAAGACGTTGGCCCCGGGTGTGGCAACCCGAGATCAGCATTAAGTCCCACATGGTAAGCTATTGTAGCGTAATAAAAAGCTCATTTTTTTTCTTTGAAGATGTCATAACTTCATAAACACTAAGAGATTAGGTTTGCCAGACAGCATAAATATTTTTAAGCATACATATGCCAGGTGTGGTTTTAAAAAGTGTTAAAATAAATGAGGAGGGAGCAAGAAGTATATATTTATCATGTTAAGATGGCCAAAGCCTCTTAAGTACAGGAATTTTAAGTGAAATGTTATTCAAAATCTTACTTTAGTATAATCAATGTCAAGTTAAACTGATGTTACTGAACAGTAAATCAGTTAGGGGCTGAAAATCCTCATTTTCACGTCAAGATGGCCATGACTGTACTTGTATTGGAACTCCAAGGTGGAAAGAAAATAAGAATGTCCCTAATGTCATCTTTAAAAGTGTACAAATTTAACCGAGCTCTGCTGAACAATACGATAGCTGGAGATTAAAAACTCCATAATTTCACTGCAAGGTGACCATAACTTCATCCATATTGCGACTTTAAGGTGACCATAAAATGAGAATGTCCCTTTTGTCATCCTTTATAAGTGTACAAAGTTTAGCTGATGGCTTTATTCAAATGTTATGACTTTAGGGGGGCCAAATTTATATTAACAGTTTAAGGTCACCTTAAAGTCAGGATAACCCTTTGGTTTTCCATCCTTTATATATTTATTATTAAGTGTGCAAAGTTTAACTGAGGTCAGTCAAACAATAAGATACTTGGAGGCTGAAAACCCCCTTATTTCACTTTAAGGTGGCTACAACTCCATTCATACTGAGAGTTTAAGGTGACCATAAGTATTATTTTTATCTAGTTTAATACCAGTGATAATTTCGATATAAAAACATGGAAAAAGAAAGGAGCCAGAGCATTTTATTCCAATTTGATGACTTTAAGCAGGCCAAATGTCCATTAACATTTTGAGTTTAAGGTCACCATAAAGTCAGGATATTCCTTTGGCAAATCTTAATATATGTGCCAAGTTTGGTTGAAAAAAGTGAAAAACAAAGTGAACTGGAGGGCTAAAACCCCGTTTTTTGACATTAAGGTGACCTTAAAATTGCAGATACAGGGCTAAAACTTCGGCATGTGAAAGATTATCAAAAAGTAGCTGAATAAGTTATTCCAACAAAACGCCGAAATCCTGACCGTTTTTGAGATACAGACCAAGTACCCATTTTAAAAAAATTTACGAAAATAAAACGCCTCCCATTCAGGCATCTATGGTCCGATTGATGAGAAAATCCTTTCCGACCTTGGAAATTTGGTCTAGAATGTACCTGATAAATTTTATAGCACAGGTGTGTGTGGTTTTTTCCGAAACACGATGATGAGGTGTTTTGGAGGTATGCTTAAGGTTACCTTAAGTAAAGCTTAAGGTCTGCGCAAAGTATCTCAAAAATTTTTCCCGCCCCTATAGTTTTAAAGAAAGATAAGAAGGGAAGAAAAATTTGAAAGGCTAAGAAGTTATTCAAGGGAGACCATAATCCGGCGGCAGCGGCGGTGATCAGTCGAACTTCGGTGAAAACAAATAAGCGTCCCTGACGGGCCGCTTAATTAAGTGTGTGACTTTGGAATTGGGTAGATATCTGACAATCAGGTACCCAGATATTGACATACGCATTCAGATCACTAATCAACTCCCTATACCAAGTTAAAAGACAGCCCTTGTCCTTGCAACTGGTCACTCCAAGATACCAAGCATGGAAATTAAGCTTCTGCAGATTGTGAAGACACACCTGACTGTCCAACTGTTTGACAAGTTTAGGAAAAACTGGTAACTGTAGGGGTTATTTCACTTTACAGGTGGACAAGGTTTCAAGGTCACTACGGCAAGGTCAAAGATCAAATCCAAGTCACACCATGAAGTTGCACATCTATACCCCCAAACCAAGTATCACTTTCCTATACCTTACCCTTTCCAAAATATAGCACGGACAAGATTGTAAGGTCAATGTCAATATAGAAAGGTCAAAGGTAAAATCAAGGTCACAGCATAATATTGCAAACCTAAAGCCCTTAACCAATGTCCCTACTAGCTTTATATAAAATGCTAAAGGACTAATGTGAAGAGGTAAATGTTATTGGTGAAGAGAAATGTTCGTGAAAAGGACCATGTTAGGATCACAAGAGTGACCTTAAAACGAAAAAAACACTCAGTGCCTATGAACGGGTTCTGTATCAGCTGACTGTGTGTTTTCAGCTGCAAAGAAGAAGAAGCACTTTAAAGTTTGGCTATGCTTGTTTGACCTTGAAGGAGAGGCCCAAGGTCAAATCTGACCACATCAAAAGATTTCAAGCCCATCATTTTCTATATGTAGGTATACCATCCCAAACCTCTAGGACCAATAATAAATGAGTTATAAGCACTTTAAAGTTCCTATCCTCGTTGGACCTTGAAGGAGAGGCCTAAGATCAAATCTGACCACACCAGAAGATTCCCAGCACATGATTTCCTACATGTTGGTTTACCATCCTAAACCTGTAGGACCAATAATAAGTGAGTTATAAGCACTTTTAAGTTTGGCTATGCTCATTTGACCTTGAAGGAGAGGGCCAAGGTCAAATTCGACCACAGCAAAAGATTACCAGCCCTTAATTTCTACATGTTGGTTTACCATCCCAAACCTCTAGGACCAATCATAAGCGAGTTAAAAGCACTTTAAAGTTTGGTTATGCTCATTTGACCTTGAAGGAGAGGCCCAAAGGTCAAATCTGACCACACCAGAAGATTCCCAGCACATGATTTCCTACAGGTTGGTTTACCATCCCAAAGCTCTAGGACCAATAATAAGCCACTTATAAGCACTTTTATGTTTGGCTATCCTTGTTTCACCTTGAAGAAGAGGCCCAAGGTCAAATCTGACAACACCAAAAGATTCCCAGCCCATGATTTTCTATATGTTAGTATACCATCACAAACCTCTAGGACCAATAATAAGCGAGTTATAAGCACTTTTATGTTTGCCTGTACTCGTTTGACCTTGAAGAGGAAGCCCAAGGTCAAATCTGACCACACCAAGAGATTCCCTGTCCATGGTTTCCTATATGTTGGTTTACCATCCCAAAGCTCTAGGACCAATAATAAGCGAGTTATAAGCACATTTATGTTTGGCTATCTTCGTTTGACCTTAAACGAGGGGCCCAAGGTCAAATCTGACCACACCAGATGATTCCCAGCACATGATTTCCTATATGCTGGTATACCATTCTAAACCTCTAGGACCAATAATAAGCGAGTTATAAGCACTTAAAACTTTGCCTATCCTCTTTTGATCTTTAACGAGGGGCCCCAGGTCAAATCTGACCACACCAGAAGATTTCCAGCACAAGATTTCCTATATGTTGGTACACCATCCCAAACCTCTAGGACCAATAATAAGCGAGTTCAAGGCTTAATCGTAGTAAATTTTTTATGAACTTATAATCAATCGCCCGTCAATCGCTCAATTATGGCCCGATTGATCCCAATATCGACTGGCGCCTAGATTCCTCTGTCAGGAATGTGCCTGATTGGCTCCTTAAGATACAGAGATTCAACAAGCAACACATACAATGCATTCAAATGTTTAAAGTTACGGGATATAATAAAATTCAAAACATGTACTCATTTTCAAAGCTGATAGGAATTTGATACCACCTAAACTAATGGAACGATATAGATATGTCAAGCATGTTCATAACTATAATACAAGGAACTGTGGAAACATTTATCAAAATATCCCCAAAACTTTCCAGAAAAGTAGATGTCCTAGTATTATAGGGGTTAAACTGTACAATCAAATTCCATCACATGTGAGATTGTTGCCATCTATAATAAGCTTCAAAAAGAGATTAAAAGAAGAATTCCTCACTAAATATAAAAAACCATTGCCTATCCAACAAATTATGGTATGACAAATGGAAGTTACAGATCTGTGTACTAAATCTGTGTGTATCTTAATCTATATTTTTACCATTAAGTACTTTGTCAAGTATGTTAAAATTTAATTAACAGACAAACAGTTCAAATTAGCATATTCATTGCTAAATAGCTTCTTTGTGTCATAAATCGAAATCTATTTTATCTGCTGTATTTCTTTCTTGACTTTCTGTTGTCAGTTATGTCCAAGTTAAGTAATATTTACTAATAAGTTCATTTGAACTTCAGGCATTTCTGTTTAGTATTTATTGTATGTTCTTAACTTTATGTTGTCAGTTCTCTCCAAATTTAGGGATGTCTAGTTATAAGTTCATTTGAACTTCTGACATTTACTTTCAGCATTTATTTTAAATTGTTGTATTATTACATTGTAATGTAATGCTGAATAAAGATCTATCTATCTATGTATTCCTCCATAATAGTAAAACACCCGAGACCATGTTTATACATAGTTCTGCACAATGTGTGTGGTTTTATTGCTGTTTACCTTTATAAAAGGATCTTAGAGTTCAAAAGGAGATCATTCCCATAAACTTGAAAATTTTAATTACTTAAATGTAGCTTTTATAAGCTACAAGCTTACCATGTGGGACTGAATGCTTTACTGGTTGCCGTGAGGCACAGACGACCAACGCTCGAGAAAAACAAGCATGCAGTTGGTTCGGCCTCATAGGTTGTCGTGACGTCATCACTTCCTGTGTATCAGCCTCCTTTTCGTTGAGATTAAACCCATGTCCCCTCAGCTGTAATACAGCGGGGAGGTAGGGTGGGACTCTTCTCAGTCCCACATGGTAAGCTTGTAGCTTATAAAAGCTACATTTAAGTAATTAAAATTTTCAATTTTATTGCGCTACAATAGCTTACCATGTGGGACTGAATGCTGAATTCAACCGCCCGGTGGCGGGATTACAGCTGAGACTGGAAGGTCTGAATGTTGTTTTTCTCGAATTGAGAGTAATAAAAAATAGTTCCAAAAAATTTCCAGTCTGAGTCCCATTTACAGAGTCCCAATCCTGAAGGTCGGACTTGTAAAGAGCCAAAAACCTGATGAGAATATACAGTGTTGTACACTGTAGGGTGTTTGGAAGGAGGATTGTGTACCCGGAGTACACAGATAGGAAGAACCCCTAAGGGCTATGACGTCAGAAATGAGGTCAAGGTTCGAGAATTGCTATTTGCAACCTTATTTATAAGACAACCTTATGGTCCCAAGAATTTAAAGTTAATGTAAATTTAATATGAGAGACCTTACCTGTAACACCCTGATGAGGTAGCTTATACCTAGACCTGGGGAGACTCCTGAAGGCTTAGCTGTAGCGGACGTGCCCCCCCCCCCCCCCCCTTTTCTTCCCGAAGGAGACATCACTGAGGAGAAGGGTCTAGGACCTGTTGAGCCGCTACTACTGGTCCCAGATACATGTTGTTGTCGTTGTCTGACCAAGTAAGGTCTTTTAGATAAAAATTGGTAAACGTGTTGTGAGCTTTCCAGTGACACGCTTGCATGATCTGGTCCACCGATACCCCACCGTAAAAAGCCTTAGAGGCTGCGAAGGCCCTAATGTCATGCGCTTTAACTTGGACTAAGTCCAAGGCTTGCTGGTCTGCTTGCTTATAAAGTAGAATGGTTTGTTTCAACCATGAAGAGAGAGTAGCGGGTCTGATATCTGAGGTATGTCCTTTCTTGAAGGAGATGAAAAGAAGAGACCGGGACCCTCTCAGGTCCTTGGTTCGGTCCAGATAGTACCTCAAAGCCCGTACAGGACACAAGGTCCTGTCTTCTTTGAATTGTCTATCTACAATGGTAGTCAAGGCAGGAATAGTCACCGGAGACACACTTTGAGGACCTTCTCTTGCTAGCTGGTTTTTGGCTATAAAATCTGATGAAGGGAACAAGGCTACCTTTTCCCATTGGCCTAGATTAGATACTTTGTTTGCGACCCAGGCGTGGATTTCACTGCGGCGCTTGCCGGAGGCCAGAGCTAGCAAGAAAGCAGTCTTGAGAGTGAGATGTTTGAGGTCTGTGTCTTTCATAGGCTCAAAGGGCGCTTTTGTGAGCTCATTGAGGACAACAGATAGGTTCCACTGAGGAAGGTTTCTGGAACTCTTGGGGCGATCCCTGTGAAAACTGGAGAGCAACCTGTGAAGGTCCTCATTATGAGCAATATGCTGGGCCGTAGGGCCCAGGGTGTCAACAATAGCTGTCCTGTAACCATCAATGGTAGAGGGGCGCCTGTTTAGGTCTTGGTACAGATACATAAAGAAATCTGAGATTTGCTTCACAGATGGTGAGGAGAAATCCACCGAATTTTCTCTGCACCATTTTTCAAATAGGGCCCACTTTGATTTGTAGATGGTCCTTGTTGAAGACCGCTGAGGTGCAGCAATTCTCTCTGCCACTTCCACAGAGAAGCCTTGTTCTTGGAGTTGTCCACTCCTAGAGACCAGGCGTGGAGGTTGAGGTGCTGTGGGGAGCTGTGGAACACGTAGTTGTGGGACTGTTTGAGGAGTGTTGTCGACACCGGGAGTTGCAGAGGGATCTCTGTTGAGAGCTGCACTAGGTCCCAAAACCAGGGCATCCCTGGCCAGCCTGGGGCTATTAGAATGATCAGGCAGGTGCACTGCCTGATTTTTTGGATCACCCTGTGAAGGAGAGCCGTTGGAGGGTAAGCATAAGCAGTGAGACCCGTCCAGTCTATGTTTAGAGCATCTATGTCCCAGGCCTGGGGGTCTGGGATAGGAGACACGTACAGAGGGAGCTTGTGGTTCAGATGAGTGGCAAAAAGGTCCACGTGGGGAGTGAACCACTTTAGGCAGATCTGTTTGAACACCTGTGGATGAAGTGACCATTCGGTCGACTGGACCTGGTTCGACCTGGAAAGTAGGTCGGCCATCACATTCAGGCACCCTGGAATGTGCCTGGCTTTCAAGGTTATGTGATAGTGGTGGCACCAGGTCATGAGTTTCCACAGGAGTGCGCACATCTCCGCCGAGTGTGTTCCCCCTTGTTTGTTTATGTAAGCTACCACAGTTGAGTTGTCCGTGGCAACTAGCACTGTTTGGTCCTGACACTGGTCTTTGAAGTGTCTGAGAGCCAGAGAGACAGCTTTTAATTCTAGGACGTTTATGTGAAGTCCTTTTTCCTGGGGAGACCACAGACCCTTGGTGGAACTTTGATCTAAGTGAGCGCCCCAACCTACGTTTGAGGCGTCGGTAAAGAGTTGGATACTGTGGTCTTTGGGATGAAGGTCTGCGCCTATCATCACATTTGTAGGATTCTGCCACCAGTCCAGATGAGCAGAAATGACTTCTGTCCAGGGAAGGAGGCTGTCCAGCGACTGAGGAAATTTCCAGTGCTCTTTCAGGTGAAACTGAAACGGTCTCATGTGAAGGCGTCCCTCCGGGACCATCTTCTCCGTTGAGGCTAGCAACCCAATTAGAGACATCAAACATCTTGCAGTCAAAACATGTTTCGACTTGAGTCGTAGGATCAAATCCTGAAGTTTGAGCCATCTCTCTTGAGTGGGTTTTACAAGGGCTGAATCTAGGTGGTATTCGTAGCCCACGAACGAGAACACCTGAGTTGGTTTCAGTTCTGATTTCTCTTGGTTTATGATCCATCCCAAGGACTGGGTGAGATCTACCACTGCCCGAGTGTTCACTAATGCTTCCTCCTGGGACTGAGACCTGATCAGCCAGTCGTCCAGGTATTGGTGAAGTCTGAGTCCTCTGCTGAGGGCCATGAGTTTCACTTCTTTTACGACCATGGTGAATACCTGGGGGGCTGTGGCTAGTCCGAATGGGAGCGAGGTGAACTGGAACACCTGTGACCTGTGGCAAAATCTTAGGTACTTCCTTGAGTTTGGATGGATGGGGATGTGGAGGTAAGCGTCCGACAGATCTATTGACGCTACCCATTCCCCTGGAATCAGAGAAGTCCTGATGGACTCTGGCGTTTCCATTTTGAACTTTTCTACGTGTAGAAAAGTGTTGAGCCTGCTTAGGTCTATTACTGGCCTCCACCTTTGGTGAGGCTTGGGTACAAGAAACAGGCGACTGTAAAACCCGAGAGATTTTACATTTTCCACCCTTTCGATAGCGTTCTTTAACAGGAGAGACTGGATGCAATCGGCCAAGGCTTGGTCTTTTTGAGGGGCCTTGTACTCTGACACAATCAGAGGAAATCTTACCAAGTTTGGCCTTGAGAGGAATGGCAGAACGTAGCCATTGGTGATGATATTTAACACGTTGGCTGAGCAATTGTTTGCGTGCCAGTCTCTCCTGAAAGAACGGAGGCGACCTCCTACTGGTGGATTGATTGAGGCTTGATAGGAGTCATTGGGAAGAGGGGTTTCCACGCCCTTTTCCTTTGTTGTGGGGTCGAAAACGACCCCTAGAGCCTCTGAAGTTTGGTTTTCCTCTTGAAGAGGGAAACGAATAGTTGCTGCTTTGGGAGGAATTGCCCCCATAGGGGCGTTTCCTGTAGGAGCCTCTTCTCTTATTGTGGTGGGAACCACGAAAGGGCTTATTTTGGAAGGGTCCGAAACCCTGAGCATCTTTTGAGGTGCCTTTTTTGAGAAGGAAGTCCTCGCCTTCCTTCACTGACTGGGAGTTGAACAGGGAACGAGTCCAGAGCGAGGAATTCCTGAGCTCTTGACGCCTGGTTTCCCCTAATTGTGGCTGCAGATGAGACATTTCGGCTTCGCGCCTAAGCAAGCCGGAAGTTGCCATTGTGTAAAGTTCCCTTTGTAAAATATGGGCAAGGGATTTGCTCAGGCAGGTTATGGCCTTATGTTGAATAGTGAGGGTCTTCTCCCAGAGATCAAAGTAGTCATAGGCCTCATCATAACCACGTTTTAATGCTTTTTCAGGGTCGGCACCTTTCCTGACCTGGGACTTGACCTTCTTGAAGGTCTCTTTCAGTCCATAACGACACCTCCTCATGGTGGAGTTGCAGGAGGAGGATGTCTTGGCAAAAGTGGTCGTGAAATTCAACGTGGTTAAATTGTACCTTGCCTGTTGTTCTAAGTCCTTGAGGACAGAGAGTGGGACCTTGCCTAAAGGGGCCCCCGAAGGTTTAGGAGATATACAGATCTTGGCAAAGTCTGCATTTAATTCTTGGAGTTTCTCCGAAAAACAAGGTTGTCCAACCTTGTACCACTTAGAAGTGGAAGGGGGGGGGGGGGGCTTTGGGTATTTGCCCTCTGCCAGGTTTGCAGCCATAAGGTCATTGTTGAATTTGTCAAAGGCATCTCTTATACCAGAGTTGAGGGGCAACATAGCTGATGGACCCGTAGGTCTCAGCTCTTGGACGGCCACCTCGTCATCGATACTTATGATAGCAGTAGCAGGTCTGGGGACTGAGTCCCTCGGATCAGGTAATTTGAGGATACGTCGAAAAGTATCTACCTCCTCCGCATATTGATTTGGGATGTCAGCCAGAGCCACATCCCTATAGTAGGGCGGATCAAGGTCAATTTGAGGATGTTCCTGATCATCAGAGGCCATTCTCTGGGGCTTGGGAGACCTGTGTCTACATCTAGGGGACTGATCCTCCCCTGACGATGAGGGCAAATATGTGGACCTTGACTTATGTTTAGACTTGTCAGAGTGCTTTTTAGGTCTAGAATATGAAGGGCGATCATGATCGGAATCAGATCCCGAACCTGAGATTGGAGCATGGCTAACCTTGTGAGAGGACGTCTTGGGGCGAACAGACTGTGTATGTTCGGAAGAGCTAGGACGAACGTCCGAACCTTGCTCGGCCTGAAGGCGAGGAGGAAGAGAAGGGCCATATTCAATATCCATGGGTTCTGAAGCACTGACAGAGGTCTGAGGTTCGGTGCGAACAGCCGAAGAGGCGATCTTATCAGCCAGCCCTTGTTGAGATTTTAGGAAATCTTCACGCATAGATTTAAGGGCATCATAGATGTTGGCTTGAAAAACACCCAATTTCTGATCAAATTTGTGGTCCAAAGACTTTTCTACAGAAGAATGGACTTTATGATGTAAGGCTGTACTGGGCGTGGGAGGAACAGTACGCCCTGGTGTAGTAAGAGGCAAAGGATCGAAAGATAAGGGTCTGGGACGTGGAGGTGAAGTAAACAAATGATCGGCCGCAGCCTCAAGCTCGGCTTGCGATCCAGAAAACGATTCAAAAGAATCGCCAAGAACCTCGTCCCGATCTTTGTCCGAAGCCTGTGAAGTGGGATGTTTTTTCTTGTATCGTCTTCTATTAGCAATTTTAGTGGACTGTTCGTCTGTGAAAGACGCACAGATTTGACAAGTACCAGCTCTTGTAACACACAGATCATCGCCCTTCCCTGCATCTCTGCAGGAGGGGCAATAGCCATGACTGTCGAACGGCTGACAGAAATGATTGCATTTGCTGGATCTGGGTTTATCTTTAGAAGACTGGTGGGCGGTGGCCATGTTTTAATGCAATAAAATATGAAATACTCCGAACCGTAGATTCGAGCAGTACTAGTGTAGTGGCGAGCACACAACACGTGAATTAAGAAGACGTTAAAAAACTGACAAAATACAGCACCGGAAGTGCTGAAAATTGGGTATAAGATTCTATACTGCTAAATAAGGGAAAAGCCGAATTATGGACGAATGACAAACAATATATCCAGAGATATAATAGAAAACAGCTTTGAAAACTTAGCAGAGCATCCAATATGGCGGCGACCAACGAAAAGGAGGCTGATACACAGGAAGTGATGACGTCACGACAACCTATGAGGCCGAACCAACTGCATGCTTGTTTTTCTCGAGCGTTGGTCGTCTGTGCCTCGCGGCAACCAGTAAAGCATTCAGTCCCACATGGTAAGCTATTGTAGCGCAATAAAATGATACATTTGTTGTGTTTTTAACATCTGTATTTTACAACTATCTTAGTCTTTCCCAAAGTCTCTATTTATAACTATATACCTCGAAACAGGACCCAAGTCCAGCTTATGGTTTCCCTTAGGTTGGTTTCATATTGCAAACCTTAGGACCAATAATACGTGAGTTATAACCACTTTAAAATTTGTCATTACAGGTTAGGATGTTTGGTCAAGGTTACTGTAAATATAAACCACCAGCAATTAACCTTACTTATTTCAAAAACAGTTCTACAGCTTTAAAAATGAAACAATTATAATATTGTAGGTCATTGTTTTCCTTAACAAAAATATGTGTCCGGTGTATAAAAAAATAAATTATCTGAAAGCTATGTTATATGTAGATAATGTCAGTAGCACACGATATTATTTCTACAATGTTCTGTGACATACTACAGGAAATAAAATGAGTATGATGCAATGTATATTATTATAGGGACTTGTTAAATATGATGCCCATCTTGGGCACATCGATGACCAATATTCCATCAGACAATGCCACAAAGTGATGTGATATTAAAAAGGTGATAAAAATGGTGATTTCAACAGAAACAATCTGTGCACCTGAACAAGGCTACATGATTGTTTTCATCCTTGAAGTATACAACAGTGTCTTTTCTCCAAATTCTCATTGAGTGAGTTAGCCTTGCTTAAGGCTCAAATTTGTACCATATGTTTTCATACTTGTACACAGATATTTGGTATTCATAAAGCACTCATGCATGTTTTGAGATATAAACTGAGCAGACATATCATGTGTAAAATCCAGTACATGTTAATTGTAAGAGTACATTATGCAAAATGACCATGTTTTCTGTATCTTTTCTCTTAATTACGAGGGTACTTGAGCCTTAAGCAAGGCTCTGAGTGAGTGTAAAGAAAAGGTTGAATCTACTATTAAGGTGGCATGGATCTGTATACTTTTTGAATATATGCAGTACATCAGACATTTACAACTGTAACAACTTACTATCCTAATATATATCATTAGAACATAATTCAGTGGTAATTCACTTCAAGATATGGTAAACTGAGTGAAGTTTCTGTTTGTTGGATTAATGAAGGGGAAAGATTATAAATTCCTTTTTACAAATATAAAAGAAAGAGAACAAAGTAATATATAGAGTTGTTGTACTCTACAGGAAAAAATATATGTAACTTTAGTCAAAAGCAAGAGGTTGCAAAGTAAATACACTTGTCACAGATATGAAGGCCAACTGCAAAACATTTCAAAATCACAAATGAAAAAAAAATTGCAAACCATGAACTCCTATAGGTTGGTTTAATATCCAAAACTTGTAGGACCAATAATAAGCGACTCATAAGCAAGTTATAGGCACTTTTAAGTTTGCCTATCCTCATTTGACCTTGAAGGAGGGTCCCAAGGTCAAATCCGATCCCAAGAAAAGATTCCAAGTCCATGATTTCCTACATCTTGGTTTACCATCCCAAACCTCTAGGACCAATAATAAGTGAGTTATAAGCACTTCTAAGTTTGCCTATCCTCATTTGACCTTGAAGGAGAGGCCCAAGGTCAAATACGACCACACTAAAATATTACCAGCCCATGATTTCCTGCATGTTGCTTTACCGTCCCATACCTCTAGGACCAATAATAAGCGAGTTATCAGCACTTTTAACTTTGACTACCCTCGCTTGACCTTGAAGGGGACCCCAAGGTCAAATCCGACCACAGCATAAGATTCCCTGCCCATGATTTCCTATATGTTGGTATACCATCCCAAAGCTCTAGGACCAATAATAAGCGAGTTATAAGCATTTTTATGTTTGGCTATCCTTATTTGACCTTGAAGGAGGGGCCCAAGGTCAAATCAGACCACACCAGAAGATTCCTGGCACATGATTTCCTACATGTCAGTTTACCATCCCAAAGCTCTAGGACCAATAATAAGCAAGTTATAAGCATTTTTATGTTTGGCTATCCTCTTTTGACCTTGAAGGAGAGGCCCAAGGTTAAATCCGACCACACCAAAAGATTCCCAGGCCATGATTTCCTACATGTTAGTATACCATCCCAAACCGCTAGGACTAATAATAAGCAAGTTATAAGCACTTTTCAGTTTGGCTATCCTCGTTTGACCTTGAAGGAGAGGCCCAAGGTCAAATCTAACCACACCAAAAGATTACCAGCCCATGATTTCCTATATGTTGGTATGCCATCCAAAACCTCTAGGGCCAATAATAAGCGAGTTATAAGCACTTTAAACTTTGCCTATCCTCGTTTGACCTTGAAGGAGAGGCCCAAGGTCAAATCTGACCACACCAGAAGATTCCCTGCACATGATTTCCTATATGTTGGTATACCATCCCAAACCTCTAGGACCAATAATAAGCGAGCTATAAGCACTTTTAAGTTTGCCTATCCTCATTTGACCTTGAAGGAGGGGCCCAAGGTCAAATTCGACCACACCAGATGGTTCCCAGCCCATGATTTTCTATATGTTGGTATACCATCCCAAACCTCTAGGACCAATAATAAGGGAGTTATAAGCACTTTTAAGTTTGGCTATGCTCGTTGTACCTTGAAGGAGGGGCCAAAGGTCAAATCCGACCACACCAGAAGATTCCTAGCCCATGATTTCCTACATGTCAGTTTACCATCCCAAAGCTCTAGGACCAATAAAAAGCGAGTTATAAGCATTTTTATGTTTGGCTATCCTCGTTTGACCTTGAAGGAGAGGCCCAAGGTTAAATCCGACCACACCAAAAGATTCCCAGGCCATGATTTCCTATATGTTGGTATACCATCCCAAACCTCTAGGACCAATAATAAGCGAGTTATAAGCACTTTTCAGTTTGGCTATCCTCGTTTGACCTTGAAGGGGGGGCCCAAGGTCAAATGCGACCACACCAGAAGATTCCCAGCACATGATTTCCTGTATGTTGGTATACCATCACAAACCTCTAGGACCAATAATAAGCGAGTTATAAGCACTTTTAAGTTTGGCTATGCTCTTTTGACCTTGAACGAGGGGCCCAAGGTCAAATCTGACCACACCAGAAGATTCCCAGCCCATGATTTCCTATATGTTGGTATACCATCCCAAACCTCTAGGACCAATAATAAGCGAGTTATAAGCACTTTCCAGTTTGGCTATCCCCGTTTGACCTTGAAGGAGACGTCCAAGGTCAAATCTGACCACACCAAAAGATTCACAGCCCATGGTTTCCTATATGTTGGTATACCATCCCAAACCTCTAGGACCAATAATAAGCGAGTTATAAGCACTTTAAACTTTGCCTATCCTCGCTTGACCTTGAACGAGGGGCCCAAGGTCAAATCTGACCACACCAGAAGATTCCCAGCACATGATTTCCTATATGTTGGTATACCATCCCAAACCTGTACGACCAATAATAAGCGAGTTCAAAGCTTAATCTTAGCAAAATTTTTATGAACTTATAATCAATCGCCCGTCAATCGGTCAATTATGGCCCGATTGATCCCAATATCGACTGGCGCCTAGATTCTTCCCTCAGGAATGTGCATACCAAATTTGGTTGACCCACACCCAGTACTTTCTGAGGAAATCTAGTGAAAAGGAAGTAAATTTTTTTTTTGAATTTTTGATAATGTGACCTTGATAAAGGTCAAAGGTCAAATTTATGCCTGTCAAAAAATTTCCCCACGCCTATAGAAGAACACTGCCACATATCATTTGGATAGGCCTAATAACAAGGGAGATATTCAAGGGAGACGATAATGTGGCGGCGGCGGTGGCGGCGGCGGCTGACTGAAAACCAGGGGTGAAACCAATAAGCGTCCCCTTTTCAAGGGACGCTTAATTATTGCAACTACAAGGATATTCTCTTTACAACAGACAGTAACACCTTCTTAGAAGTGTTACTCATGCGAATTCATGAAAAAAGTATCAAGTTTGCCACATTTTTCAAAAAACAAACAAATGCAAAGGAAAAACGACTTATAGCAGACATAGAACATTTAGAAAGATCAAATTTGGACGATGAAAATTCTGATATATTAGCTGATAAAAAGACAGAGCTTGAACAATTGAGAAAAACTAAGGTGAATGGGGATCGAATAAGGTCTAGGATCCAGTGGCTCAATGAAGGAGAAAAACCTTCAAAATACTTCTGCTATTTAGCAAAAAGAAATTTTATAGAAAAACCAATAAGAAATGTTAACTGACTGATGGTCCACAAATCACTGATCAGCAAGAAGTACTTAAATGTATAAGCCGGTACTACCAAAATTTGTTTAAAAATAAAGACAATGGTTCAGAGAATGTAGATTTGTTCAAAATATTTCAAAATACACAGGTTAACAAGGTAACAGATAAGGACATTGAGAAGCCTATCAAAGTGAGAGAGCTAACTTTAATTTTAAACAAGAGGAGAGTGCCCGGGAACGGGCACTGTGTCAGCTGACTGAATGTTTTTGATTTGTGATGGTGATAATGAGAGGAAAGCATAATTATCAGGGAAAGGGCTGTACAGAAATACAGTAAATGGTAACTGAACAGCATGTTCGAAAGATATTCCGAAGCTGACAGAAGAAAAGGACAAAAAAGTTGTGCCCTGCAAATGGTATTATGAAATAAAGTAACAAGGTAATTGTTTAAGTGTAAAAAGTAAAAGGTTAAAAATATTTAAAGAAATACTATAAATGCAATATCCTCGTTCGACCATGAAGAAGGGGTCCAAAGGTCAAATCTGACCATACCAAAAGATTCCCAGCCAAAGAATTTAGGATGGTTTACCATCCCAAACCTCTCGGACCAATAATAAGTGAGTCATAGGCACTTTTTAAGTTTGGCTATCCTTGTTTGACCTTGAAGGAGGGGGTCCAAGGTCAAATCCGACCACACAAAAAAATTCCCAGCCCATGATTTCCTGTAGCTTGTTTACCATCCCAAACTTGTAGGACCAATAATAAGCGAGTTCTAAGCAATTGTAAGTTTGGCTATCCTCAATTGACCTTGAAGGAGGGGTCCCAGGTCAAATCTGACCACACAAAAAGAATCCCAGCCCATGATTTCCTATATGTTGGTTTACCATCCCAAACCTCCAAGACCAATAATACGCGAGTTATAAGCACTTTAAGTTTGGCTATCTTCGTTTGACCTGGAAGGAGGGGTCTAAGGTGAAATCCGACCACACCAAAAGATTCCCAGCCCATGATTTTCTATAGGTTGGTTTTCCATTCGAAACCTCTAGGACCAATAATAAGTGAGTTATAAGCACTTTTAAGTTTGGCTATCCTCATTTGACCTTGAAGGAGGGGTCCAAGGTGAAATCCGACCACACCAAAAAATTCCCAGCTCATGATTTCTATAGGTTGGTTTTCATTCCAACCTCTAGGACCAATAATAAGCGAGTTATAAGCACTTTTATGTTTGGCTATCCTCATTTGACCTTGAAGGAGGGTTCCAAGGTCAAATCGGACCATATTAACAGATTCCCAGCCCATGATTTCCTACAGGTTGGATACAATGATTTACTCAACAGTGAGAACCTGAAAGAAGCTATTGCTCAGCTATGCCATGACATAGAGGTCTGCAATTTCACTATGTTATAGCTGAACAAAACGTCTGTGAATAACATATTTAACAAAATACTCTAAATGTAATAATTTTCAAGTTACAACTGATTTACTCAAGAGTGAGAACCTCAAAGTAACTATTACTCAGCTATGCAATGAGCTACATGTCTGAATTTTTGCTCTGTTATAGCTGACCTAAAAGTAGGTGAACAACATATTTAAGCAAAATACTGTAAATGCAATAGTTTTCAAGTTACAACTGATTTACTCAATAGTGAGAACCTGAAAATAGCTATTGCTCCGCTATGCCATGAGCTATAGGTCTGTAATTTCACTATGTTATAGCTAACCCAAAAGTAGGTGAACAATATATTTTAACAAAATACTCCAAATGCAATATTTTTCAAGTTATAGCTGATTTACTCAACAGTCAGTGCCTGAGAATAGCTATTGCTCAGTTGTGCCATGAGCTACAGGTCTGTAATTCACTATGTTATAGCTGACCCAAAAGTAGCTGAATAACATATTTGCACAAATTTCTGTAAAGGCAATAGTTTTCCAATTACAACTGATTTACTCAACAGTGAGAACTTCAAAGTAGCTATTACTCAGCTATGCAATGAGCCACAGGTCTGGAACTTCACTATGTTATAGCTGATCCCAAAATAGGTGAATAACATATTGCAACAAAATACTCTAAATGCAATAGTTTTCAAGTTATAAGTGATTTACTCAACAGTGATAACCTAAAAGTAGCTATTACTCAGCTATGCCATGAGCTACAGGTCTGAAATTTTACTATGTTATAGCTGACCCAAAAGTAGCTGAATAACATATTTATACTAAATTCTCTAAATGCAATAGTTTTCAAATTACAAGTGATTTACTCAACATTGAGAACTTCAAAGTAGCTATTACTCAGCTATGCAATGAGTCACAGGTCTGGAACTTCACTATGTTATAGCTGACCCCAAAATAGGTGAATAACATATTGAAACAAAATACTCTAAATGCAATAGTTTTCAAGTTACAACTGATTTACTCAATAGTGATGACCTAAAAGTAGCTATTACTCAGCTATGCCATGAGCTACAGGTCTGAAATTTTACTATGTTATAGCTGACCCAAAAGTAGCTGAATAACATATTTATACTAAATTCTCTAAATGCAACAGTTTTGCAATTACAACTGATTTACTCAATAGTGAGAACCTCAAAGTAGTTATTACTAAGCTATGCAATGAGCTACAGGTCTGAAATTTTACTATGTTATAGCTGACCCAAAAGTAGGTGAACAACATATTTAAGCAAAATACTGTAAATGCAATAGTTTTCAAGTTACAACTGATTTACTCAATAGTGATGACCTAAAAGTAGCTATTACTCAGCTATGCCATGAGCTACAGGTCTGAAATTTTACTATGTTATAGCTGACCCAAAAGTAGCTGAATAACATATTTATACGAAATTCTCTAAATGCAATAGTTTTCCAATTACAACTGATTTACTCAATAGTGAGAACTTCAAAGTAGCTATTACTCAGCTATGCAATGAGCCACAGATCTGAAACTTCACTATGTTATAGCTGATCCCAAAATAGGTGAATAACATATTGAAACAAAATACTCTAAATGCAATAGTTTCCAAGTTATAAGCGATTTACTCAACAGTGATAACCTAAAAGTAGCTATTATTCAGCTATGTCATGAGCTACAGGTCTGAAATTTTACTATGTTATAGCTGACCCAAAAGTAGCTGAATAACATATTTATACGAAATTCTCTAAATGCAATAGTTTTGAAGTTATAAGCGATTTACTCAACAGTGATAACCTAAAAGTAGCTATTACTCAGCTATGCCATGAGCTACAGGTCTAAAATTTTACTATGTTATAGCTGACCCAAAAGTAGCTGAATAACATATTTATACGAAATTCTCTAAATGCAATAGTTTTCCAATTACAACTGATTTACTCAATAGTGAGAACCTCAAAGTAGCTATTACTCAGCTATGCAATGAGCCACAGATCTGAAACTTCACTATGTTATAGCTGATCCCAAAATAGGTGAATAACATATTGAAACAAAATACTCTAAATGCAATAGTTTCCAAGTTATAAGCGATTTACTCAACAGTGATAACCTAAAAGTAGCTATTACTCAGCTATGCCATGAACTACAGGTCTGAAATTTTACTATGTTATAGCTGACCCAAAAGTAGCTGAATAACATATTTATACGAAATTCTCTAAATGCAATAGTTTTCAAGTTATAAGCGATTTACTCAACAGTGATAACCTAAAAGTAGCTATTACTCAGCTATGCCATGAGCTACAGGTCTAAAATTTTACTATGTTATAGCTGACCCAAAAGTAGCTGAATAACATATTTATACGAAATTCTCTAAATGCAATAGTTTTTAAGTTACAAGTGATTCTACTCATGATGGAAGTTACTGAAAAGCCCAAAAGTAGCTATTACTCACTTAGCTATTGAAAAAAGTAGCTGAATAACATATTTTAACAAAATGCTCTAGATGCAACAGTTTTCAAGTTATAAATGATTTTGTGCATGATTTCATGAATTTTAATGCATTAAAAATTATTAAAAAAATTTATTAAAAAAAAAGTAAGACAGATCCAGGTCTCATACTCACACAAGAGAATCTACCTCTGGCCTAGTACATATATGCAAGATATGAGAGAAATCCCTGCAATAGTCACTGAGAAAATTGTGATTAAGTGTTGAAATTTTCACACTTTTGGTGGGGGTACCTCCCTTGTAATGTCTAGCAAACAGACGAACAGACAGATTTGCATGCCTTGAACAATTTTTCATCCTCGATAGATAAGGTATCTTTTAAAAAAAACAGCACGTCTCTAGGCCTTGTAGTTTTGGAGGAGAAGTTGTTCACGCGGACGCGTACGCGTACGCCCACGCCGCAGAGTGACGACATAATGTCAGCTGACTGACAAGTCAGCTGACATAAAAAGATGAAAAACAACAAAATTCCAGGAATAGATGGGACTGAATTGTTGAAAGTTTTCTGGGGGCGATTAAATTTTTTTATTGGCAACGCGGTCAGTACATGTTTTAAGAGGGGAATCCTGTCTACAAGCTTGTGCTAGTGTGTAATTACATGCCTATCAAAAGGGGACAAAGATAGAGGACTTCTTTCATCATTGTGTAATATATATAAACTTATGTCCGGGGTAATAGCCAGCTGCCTGTAGAACCAACCCATGAATTCAAACAGTGATATATTGCAATCCTGCTTATGGTTCAATACACACATTTCCTTAGAGCCCCTTTACTATCTAAGTTGGGCTAAGAAAGGGATTCTTTTTGTTGGTGATTTGGTGAAACCAAATGGAGAAGTAATGAAACCAGCAGAGATTGAAAATATTTACAGGCTAAAAGTTAATGGTTTTTATCATTATAGAATAAAAAGTTTAATTTGAAAATTTTAATTACTTAAATGTAGCTTTTATAAGCTACAAGCTTACCATGTGGGACTGAATGCTGTTCCCGGATGGCCACAAGGCATCAGGCCAACGTCTAAGAAAAATAAACATTTTTGTCATCTCGTGGTACACTGTGAGATCTCGTCCTACTTTCTCGTTGAAATTTTAAACCTTACCCCTCAGCTGTAATACAGCGGGGAGGCAGGGTGGGACTCTCCTCAGTCCCACATGGTAAGCTTGTAGCTTATGAAAGCTACATTTAAGTAATTAAAATTTTCAATTTTATTGCGCTACAATAGCTTACCATGTGGGACTGAATGGTGAATCCAACCGCATGGTGGAGGGATTACAGCTGAGACTGGAAGATATGTCAATTTTTCTTAGATTTTGAAGCAATAGATTAGAATGAATGTTAGAAATACCAGTCTGAGTCCCGATTACAGTGCCCCAATCCCGAAGACCGGGCCAGTAAAGAGCCAAAAACCTGAATAGAATGAAAGACAGTGCTAAAACTGTCAAAATGTTTTGATTGTCGGAGAGAAGTGCAGCCGTGCTCACTTTAGAAGTGTCAGGGCCCTGAGGGCCCATCCACGAGTGAAAAACCTGCCCAATGGTTGGAATTCTCATAAATTTTTGCCACCGAATATGAGATTAATGACAACTTTGATAAGTCCTTAATACATATATACTTGATAAACTAAATTTAAAAAATGACCTTACCCGTAACATCTTGAGAGGTAAACCTATACCTAGACCCTGGGATTAGACTGCTGAAGACTTGGTTGTAGCGGATGTGCCCCCAGTTTTTTTCTTTCCGAGGACAACTGGTCTGAGGGGAAGGATCTAGGACCTGTTGTGCCGCAACCACTGGTCCCAGATACATATTGTTGTCGTTGTCTGACCAAGTAAGGTCTTTTAGGTAAAAATTTGTAAATGTGTTGTGAGCTTTCCAGTGACAGGCTTGCATGATTTGGTCCACTGATACCCCACCATAAAAGGCCTTAGAAGCCACGAAGGCCCGGATGTCATGCGCTTTGACTTGGACCAAGTCCAAGGCTTGTTGGTCTGCTTGTTTATAACAAAGTAGAATGTTTTGTTTCAACCAAGAAGAGAGAGTAGCGGGTCTGATGTCTGAGGTATGTCCTTTCTTGAAGGAGATGAAAAGGAGGGATCGAGACCCTCTCAGGTCTTTGGTTCGATCCAAATAGTACCTCAGGGCCCGTACCGGACACAGGGTCTTGTCTTCTATAAATTGTCTATCTACAATGGTAGTCAAAACAGGAATAGTCACCAGAGACACACTTTGAGAACCTTCTCTTGCTAGTTGGTTTTTGGCTATGAAGCCAGAAGAGGGGAACAAGGCCACATTTTCCCATTGGCCTAGATTAGATACTTTGTTTGCAACCCAGGTATGGATTTCGCTGTGGTGCTTGCAGGAGGCCAAAGCTAGCAAGAAAGCAGTTTTGAGAGTAAGATGTTTGACGTCTGTGTATTTCATAGGCTCAATAGGTGCTTTTGTGAGCTCATTGAGAACAACAGAAAGGTTCCATTTTGGAAGATTCCCGGAACTTTTGGGATGATCCCTGTGGAAACTGGAGAGTAACCTGTGAAGGTCTGAACTTTGTGCGATATGGTGCCCCACTGGGCCCAAAGTGTCAACAATAGCAGTCCTGTAATCATCGATGGTCGCGCGGCACCTCTTTAGATCTTGGTAAAGGTACATGAAAAAATCTGAGACTTGTTTCACAGATGGAGTGGAGAAATCCACCGAATTTTCTCTGCACCATTTCTCAAATAGGGCCCACTTTGACTTGTAGATGGTCCTTGTTGATGACCTCTGAGGGGCAGCAATTCTCTCTCCCACCTCCACAGAGAAGTCTTGTTCTTGGAATTGTCCACTCCTAGACACCAGGCGTGGAGGTTGAGATGTTGTGGATTGCTGTGAAACACATAATTGTAGGACTGTTTGAGAAGAGTTGTTGACACTGGAAATTGCAGTGGAATCTCTGTTGAGAGCTGCACAAAACCAGGGCATCTCTGGCCAGCCTGGGGCTATTACGATTATCAGGCAATGGCATTGCCTAATATTTTGGATAACCCTGTGAAGGAGAGCCGTCGGAGGGTAAGCATAGGTAATGAGACCCGTCCAGTTTATGTTCAGAGCATCTATGTCCCAAGCCTTTGGGTCTGTGACAGGAGATACGTACACTGGAAGTTTGTGGTTCAGACGAGTGGCAAATAGATCTACATGAGCAGTGAACCACTTTTGACAGATCTGTCTGAACACCTGTGGATGCAGTGATCATTATGTTGACTGAACTTGGTTCGGATTGGATAGAAGGTCGGCCATCACATTCAGACACCCTGGAATGTGTCTGGCTTTTAATGTTATGTGATAGTGATGCCTCCATGTCATGATCTTCCACAGGAGAGCGCACATCTCTCCTGAGTGAGTTCCTCCTTGTTTGTTTATGTAGGCTACCACTGTTGAGTTGTCCGTTGCAACTAACACTGTTTGGTTCTGGCACTGGTCCTTGAAGTTTCGAAGGGCCAGGGAGACCGCCTTCAACTCTAGAACATTTATGTGTAGCCTTTTTTCACAGTCTGACCACAGACCCCTTGTAGAGGTTTGATCTAAGTGAGCGGCCCAACCTTTGTTTGAGGCGTCTGTAAAGAGTTGGATACTGTGGTCTTTGGGATGAAGGTCTGCACCTTTCATCACATTGGAGGGATTTTGCCACCAGCCTAGGTGTGCTGAAATGGTTTCTGTCCAAGGAAGGAGGGTGTCCAATGACTGAGGAAATCTCCAGTGCTCCTTGAGGTGAAACTGAAAGGGCCTCATGTGAAGGCGTCCCTCTGGGACCATTTTCTCCGTTGAGGCAAGCAACCCAATTAGCGACATCAAACATCTTGCAGTCAAAACTTGTTTTGACTTGAGTTGTAGGATCAAATCTTGAAGTTTGAGCCATCTCTCTTGAATGGGTTTTACAAGGGCTGAATCTAGATGGTATTCGTAGCCCACGAACGAAAACACCTGAGTAGCTTTTAGTTCTGATTTTTCCTGATTTATTATACAACCCAAGGACTGGGTTAGGTCTACCACTGCCTGAGTGTTCACTAGGGCTTCCTCCTGAGACTGGGACCTGATCAGCCAGTCGTCCAGGTATTGGTGAAGTCTGAGTCCTCTGGAAAGGGCTATTAGCTTCACCTCCTTTATATTCATTGTAAAGACCTGGGGGGCTGTGGCTAGTCCGAGGGAGGTGAGGTGAACTGGAACACCTGCGACCTGTTTGGATGGATGGGGATGTGAAGGAAAGTGTCCGACAGGTCTATCAATGATACCCATTCCCCTGGAATCAGGGAGGTCCTAATGGACTCTGGAGTTTCCATTTTGAACTTTTCTACGTGTAGGAAAGTGTTGAGCCTGCTTAAGTCTATGACTGGCCTATACCTTTGGTGGGGCTTGGGTACTAGAAACAGGCGACAGTAAAACCCGAGAGATTTTACATTTTCCACCCTTTTGATTGCGTTCTTTGACAGAAGAGACTGGATACAAGTGGCCAGAGCTTGGTCTTTTTGATGGTCCTTGTACTCTGACAGAATCAGAGGGAATCTGACCAAATTTGGTTTGGAAAGGAATGGCAGTACGTAGCCATTGGTGATAATGTTTAACACGTTGGATGAACATTTGTTTGTTTGCCAGTCTCTTCTGAAAGAACGGAGGCGACCTCCTACTGGTGGACTGAGGGAGGCTTTTAAGGAGTCATTGGGGAGAGGGGTTTCCTTCGGTTTCCCCCTGCCTGAGGAAAATGATTGGTTACTGCTTTGTGAGGCGTTGCCCCCATAGGGGCGTTTCCTGTAGGAGCCTCTTTTCTTGTTGTGGGGACCACGAAAGGGCTTATTTTGATAGGGTCCGAAACCCTGAGCGTCTTTAGAGGTGCCTTTTTTAAGGAGGAAGTCTTCACCTTCCCTCACAAGTAGGAATGCCAAAAGGCGAGTTCCTGAGTTCTTGGCGTCTCGTTTCTTCTAAATGCGGTTGCAAAAGGGTCATTTTGTCTTCGTGCCTAAGCAAGCCAGTGTTACCCATAGAATATAGTTCCCTCTGGAGTATATGGGCTAAGGATTTGCTGAGGCATGTGAGAGCACTGTGTTGAATAAGAACAGTCTTATTCCAAAAGTCTAAGTACTCACAGGCTTGCTCATATCCACGTTTTGCTGCTTTTTCAGGAATGGCACCTTTTTGGATCTGAGACTTAACCCTCTTGAAGGTTGACTTCAGACTATGTTGCAATGCCTACTCATGAGAGGCATTGCAGGAGGAAAAAGTCTTAGCAAAGGCAGCAGTAAAATTTAGTGTGGAAATGTTTGCCTAGCTTGGTGTTCCAATTCCTTAAGAATTGGTAGGGGAACCTTGCCCATAGGAACCCCAGGGGGTTTTGGAGTAATACAGATTTTTGCAAAATCTGTATTCAACTCCTGTATTTTCTCCTCATAACAAGGCTGTTCCACTTTGTAGTGGAAGGAGGAGGTTTGATGTATTTACCCTCATGTAAATTAGCAGCCTGGAAATCATGTTCAAATTTATCAAAGGCATCTTTGATAACTGAGCTGAGTGGTAGCATAGAGGAAGGACCTCTAGGTCTGAGCTCTTGACGGCGTTTTTCATCATTCAGGCCCATAACGGAAGTTGAGGACCTAGGCAGAGACTCCCTGGGGTCAGGAAGGGAAAGAATGCGCCTAAAAGTGTCCACTTCTTACGCATATTGGGAGGGAACGTCAGACAGAGCTACTTCCCTATAATAAGGGGGGTCTGGATCATGTTGAGGTTGGTCTTGGTCAGAGAGGGCCTCAGAGGGCTGAGCCCCAGAGGGCTTTGAAGACCTGTGTCTGGTTGCAGAGGACTAATCCTCCTCTGAAGAAGATGACACGTATCTGGACCTGACCTTATGTCTACTCTTATCAGCATGTTTTTTAGGTTTAGCAGATGGAATCCGAGGTTCATAGGATTCATCATTGTATTGATCTGAGGCAGACCTCGGTTCAACCTCATGCCTACTGTGAGAGTGAGAGAGTTTTTTAGGTTTATCCGAGAGCTTCTTAGAAGGTTCCTTGGATGCATTAGAATTCTGATCCGATGCATTACGAGGATCAGATCCGAGACGTGGAGGAAGTGCTGGACCATAGTCCACATCCATATCCTCGGTCTGAGAAGTTTTTTTTTTTCTAGGTCTCGGGGTAGGTCCAGATTGACAACAGTACTAGATGAGGGTCCAGGCTTAGAAGGTGAAACCGAGGTCTGATCTACCTCTGTTTGTTTTTTAGTAGTCAATTCCTCTCAGAGTGACTGAAAAGCTTCTAACATAGATGCCTGGAAAGAACCCATTTGCTGCTGTAAATGGATGTTAAGTGTGTTACCCAGGGATTTCTCTAAATTTGATTCTATTTTCTGCTGTAAGGCAGTACCTGGGGTTGGTGGGACAGTCTTTGCTGGCATTTTGAGAGACAATGAACTGAAAGGTAGGGGTTGTGGACGCGGGGGTGAGATAAATAAGTTATCAGCAGCACTCTCAAGGTCTGCATTGGAATTAGTAACAGAATTCTTCGTCATTCCCTAGAAGATCTAGTTCATCATCCTTTGAACTAACAGTGTGGCTCTTTTGGTTTTTAATATATCGTTTTCTTGCGAGATTTTCAACAGTTGTTCTTCAGTAAAAGAAGCACATATTTGTCTTTATTCGTTTGGTGGGTAGACATTGTGAAATGCAATAAAAGACGTATACAAAAGCCTGAACCGAGGAAAACTCAAAACATGGAAATATAAAGAAAAATACTTATCTTGTCGATTTGGAAATTTTACAGAATAATCTATGATATATATTAAAAGAAATGACCAAATAATAACATCCAAAAATACGTATGTGCTGAGAAATAGATGAAAATATCTGTGTAAACGACAGACGCTACATATCCACGCGACCAATCAATCAATCAATCAATCAGTTGTCCACGTGCTTAATCTCCGTATCAATGGATTCTAAGGCACACCATCCAATTCATAAGGCATAAGTCATTAGACATGTTCCGAGTCGTTCCCAGAGAGGTCGTCCGGTGTTCGGTAGTAAGAAGCTATGGTGGGAATGATTTCTGAAATAGGTAGGTTTTGAGTCGACTTTTGAAACTGGAGAGATTTGGAGCACTGCGTATATCATGTGGAAGATCATTCCAAAACTTAGGGGCATCATATGAAAAACTATTGTTAAAATGGACCTTAGATTTATGGATGGAAGCACAGTAAGAGGGAACCTGAAGGAACAAATTTTTGGGGTTGGAACGTCTTGTATTCACAGCAGATTTGTACAAGGGGAGATATGGTGCAAAATACTTAGGCTGGCCAGTGGTGAGGTACTTGGGTTTTGTAGATAATATGTTGTCTAATGGGTAGCCAATGAAGCGTCCTAAGGGTGGATGTAATGTGAGTGTACTTTGAAGCACCAGTGACAAACCGTGCAAGAGCATTTTAAACATATTGGAGCCTTGTAGCATTTCGGGATGACAAACTGCGAAAAAGAGAATTGCAGTAATCCAAACGACTACTGGCCAGAGCATTTGCAATCACCACTGATGTATCCACAGAAAGAAACCTTCTGATGCGATGAAGGTCCCTGAGGCTAATAAAACAGGATTTGATGACAGAATTTACATGATTGGTGAAACAGAACTTTGCATCAAACAGAACACCCAGATTGCGTACAACATCTGCGGGAGAGAGGCAATTACCCAGGATATTGACAGGAAATGAGTCACTGAGCCATTTGTATCTGTCTTTGGCACCGAAGACTATGAATTCTGTTTTATCAGGATTTAGCTTGAGTTTGTTTTCAGACATCCAGACCTGAATATCATTCAAACACGATTTAAGACGGTCAAAAGACTTGAGACTATCATCAGGGGATAAGTGAATGAACAGCTGAGTGTCGTCCGCATAGAAGTGGTAATGGACTCCGGTATATTTTCTGATGACTTGACCAAGAGGTGTTGTGTAGAGGGAAAACAGAAGAGGACCTAAGACAGAACCTTGGGGGACTCCAAACTTCAATTTGAACAAATTCAAAAGACTGGAACCAATCTTGACTGACTGAAAACGATCCTGGAGGTAGGATCTAAACCATTTTAGTGCCGATCCAGCAAAACCAAATCTAGACGACAAACAGGATAGGAGTGTGTCATGATCAATAGTGTCAAAAGCCGCGGACAGGTCGAGTAGCACAAGTGCTGTAGGCATGCCCTTGGACAGAGATAAGTGAATCTCATTTTTGATGCACAACAAGGCAGTTTCTGTTGAGTGCCCCAACTTATAGGCTGACTGGAAAGTGTTACCAAGATCATGAGAATCCATGTGAGATCTAATTTGGGCAGCCACAATTCGCTCAACCAATTTTGACAAGAAGCTAAGACCGGAGAACGGTCGATAGCTCTTCAAGTCCTCTTTTGAAAGAGTGGACTTTTTGAGGAGGGGTGTGACAATAGCCTGTTTGAAAGGATTAGGGAAAATGCCATTTTTTAGGGACAAGTTAACCAGTTTAGTCAATGAAGGGAGAAGAATGTCAATACATTGTTTCCATGTGAGTGGGGCATGGATCAAGGGAGCAAGTTTTTGAAGGAGATTCCTTGATAAACTTAAGGACTTCAGTATCAGTGACAACTTGAAAGGAACTGAAAGTCGGCGGCTCCTTGTGTGAGTGAAGAACCTGAGATCGGGTGTATTTAAAGGTGTCTCGAATCTTTTTAATTTTATCAATGAAAAATGAACCAAATCTGTTTGCTAAAGACTTTTCATTCTCAAAGGATGGGAGGACAGTAGAATTTGACCGACTCAATGTTCTATTTAGTGCATGCCATAACCTCTTACTATCACCACAATTTTCACTAACTAGATCACGGTAGAAACACCCCTTGTTTCTATTTAGAATGTGGTTACATCTGTTTATCTGCCGTCGAAGACGGAAACGATTTACAGAGGATTTGTCTCTTCTCCAGGCGCGTTTATACTGCCTTCTCATGCACTTTGCAGTTCTATACTCGTCAGTTATCCAGCTTGGGGCTGGTTTGATGAGCTTTTTAGTCTTCACTGGTGCATGAATATCTAGAAGGCAAGACAAACCAGACATGTACTGTTCATGCAATAAATCTATATCATCAGATGGTGAGCTAACAAACGGAACAGTCAGGAGGTCACTTCTGAATTTATCAATATTCAATTTATGATACTGACGGAAGGTAACAACTTTCTGAATTGGTGTATCCAAAGATGGAAAGTCAACCACACAAGAGATAATTTTGTGATCACTAATGAAGTCTGAACCTTTCACATCAGAAATTGCAGAGAACTCGGATGGAGCCATCAACAAATCTAAGGTATGACCATGAAGGTGAGTTGGAAAATCAATGTGTTGGGACAGACAGCAAGAATCAATCACTGATTTAAATTCAGAGACTGTTGGAGACATAATGTCGACATGAAGATTAAAGTCACCACAAATGACAAAGGAGGAGGATAAGGAAGACAAAAAACCCACATATGACAGAAAATCTTCAAAAAAATTTACTACAGATGAGGCAGGGGGCCGGTAAATGACCCCAAGAAACAAGCGACGCCCATCGAGAGTGAGACAGTGTGATTTTCATGAGACGAGAACTCAGGGGAATGAATGGTAACCGTTTTAAAATCAAGAGCAGATTTAATAAAAAAGCCAACACCGCCACCACGTTTGCTTTCTCTGTTGGTGTGAACAAGGGAAAAATCTTCAGGCGTTAACTCATTAAGAAATGAGGGTGTGTCAAGAGCTTTAATATGGGTCTCGGTGAGACCAAAAACATCAAAATTTCCAGTTTGGATTTCATCACAGAGAATTGGACCTTTATTCCTAATGGACCGGCAGTTTGCAAACCCGAACTTCAGTGGCCCAGGATTTAGAGCGACATCGCCCGACAGTAGAACCAGAGCAAGCTGCCTGAAAGACGCCTTTTCACAAAAAGTGACTCTATGTGTCCTGACATAAATGAACAAAATGGATTTGGCAGTGGGTCCATCATATTTACATCCATGCAGGCAGACATCACACCTAGTCTGAATTCTGTTTTGACTCTTATGGCAATGTACAAAGAGGCCAACAATACAAAGAAGGAGTCTAACAATCCGCATCATAAGGAATCACAAACCCCAGACAAAATGAACATGCAAAAATTCACAGCAAAAACATTAACGGTCAATAATATACAAACCACAACCAAAAATGACTGAGTAACTCCCGGTAGAGGACAGTAATGCCCCTAATATCAATTAGCAAAATATTCAAAATGTAAAACACAACCTAACAACACCGAGTAACTCCCGGTAGTGGGCGATAATACCCGCAATATCAACTAGCAAAACTATTTTACAGTTAAAACCATTCAGAACATAAAAAGGATAAATAACTGAGGGTATTTCATGGCAAGCGGTAATAATAGAAAAAGTACGACTAAAAACCCAGATTATTTGAATTTTCGCATCAATTTTGTATGTTGTTAAAAATACGCGTCCGTTACGGTCCTACCGAAACACCAACAAGAAAGTAGGATGAGATCTCACAGTGTTCCACGAGATGACAACTTGAGGCTACGACCAACTATAAATGTCTATTTTTCTTAGACGTTATCCTGATGCCTTGCGGCCATCCGAGAACAGCATTCAGTCTCACATGATAAGCTATTGTAGCGCAATAAAATAATGTATTTATGAAAAATAGCATCAGAGATGCCTGTACCCCACAGCCTGGGGAAATAGTTTTCAACACCATGAGATATAGAAGTAGTGAAACAGTACACAGATTGGGATAGTTTCGGTGCAGTGTCTAAATAATGTTTAGGTAGAGAAAATAACATCTAAAAGAAAGAAATTGCATGTAAAGATTAAGCATTAAAACAAGACAATTCAGTAACTTACAAAGTATGAAGCTTTGAGACTTCTCCCATTTTGATTTTCATTTGTATGGTCGAATTATGGTTTGAATGTTTTGAATATTACCCATACATACAGATGTAGCAATACATGCTTTTATGTGGAATTGGGGCAAAACCTGTGGCTCACTTGATGCAATACCATCTGTTACAATGGGAAGTTGCAAAAGTAAAACAGTTAATGAATTCTAATATGACTTTAACAGTGCTTAATCTACATCAAAAGACACCCAAAGGTGCAACAACCAAGATTCAAGTAAAAAGATATAAGAGAGATAAAATAGTATCAGATATCCTCGTAGAGACATAAAATAGCATCAGATATGCAAGATCAAAGGTCAAATCAAGGTCAGACCATGACGCTGCACACCTACACCCCCTAACCAATGTCCCTATGTAGTATCAACTTCCTACACCTTACGGTTTCTGAGTTACAGAACGGACAAGATTTTAAAGGTTAAGGCCAGTACAGTAAGGTTTAATGACGGTAGCACAATGACGTTTCACACCTACATTCCCTAACCACTGTCCCTACCAAATATCAATTTCCTTCACCTTACAGATTCTGAGATATAGGCTGGACAAAATGTTCAAACTCAAGGTCACTATGGCAAGATTTAAGGTGAAATCAATGTCACACCATGACTTTGCACACCTACACCCCCCAACCAATGTCCCTACCAAGTATCAACTTCCTACACCTTATGGTTTCTGAGATATAGGCCGGACAAGATTTTGAAAAACTCATTAAGGCAAGGTCAAGAATCATTAAGGCAAGGTCAAAAATCAAATCAAGGCCATACCATGACGTTGCACTTTCTGAGATACAGCTCGGACAGACGTTTAACCGACGACCACCCACCCATCCAGGCGCCATGGGTGACAACAATACCTGCACAGCTGTAAAAAACCCTGATGCCAGATAAGCATTCAGATGACAGCGCCTACTCACTCATCTCAAGGTACTCATCAAACAGGCCCTGAGGTCCCAGTTCCTCCAGTGTGTAGTCTTTCTCCCAAGGTTTGAGCTTTGAGGCCTGCAGGCTTTCTTTCTTGCCACAGCACTTCTTGATCCATCGCTTGGTTCTTGGGATGAGGATTTCCATCAGTGTGTTCTGGATCAGCTGTTTGCCCACAAAGATAATGATGAGCTGAATACACAACTCCATGAGGCATCCTCCCCCCGAACACTGGAAAAATACACAAAAAGATGTAAATATACATCGAACATACACCAGACACATATTCTATACATGAGACAGCTTCCCCTGAACACTGGAAAAATACACAAAAATATGTAAATATACACAAACATACATCAAACACAGATTTTATACTTGAAGCAGCCTCCCCTGAACACTGGAAAAATACAAAAAAATATGTAAATATACACAAACATACATCAAACACAGATTCTATACATGAGGCAGCCTCCCCTGAACACTGGAATAAGTAAATTAAATTTTTCTTTTAGTTAATACCCTATCCAATAGACAATTGCTAATCCAGTCGGCCAGACCGGCACGCCAAATAGGAGGTCGCCTTCAACCTCTGAGGTTCTGGTTCGAATCTAGGCCCGGGCACTTCATGTTGGAAAGTTGGTAGTTACTTGCCGATGCCCGGTGGTTTATAGTGCAGAATGTTGACCAACTAGTATGCACTGGTTCTTCCACCCGTAAACTACCCGTCGCAATATGACCCTGGCTGTTGAATGCGACGTAAGACAAAAAATAAAATCTAAAATCAAGGAACGCCAAATGACAGAAAAAGTCATCCTGTGTTTCCACCAGCCGGGCTGGCCTAGTACTGTGCACTTGCCAGGTGGTGCATCGTACTTCCCTCCTGTCTAGACAGTGTGACATCATAGCATCTTTTTCATTTTCTAAACCTATTAGGCCCTAGTAAAGATAGCAGGGCTGGGTGGGAGGGTCTTGTGTGTCCATTGGATTGGGTATTAACTTTTAAAAATTTAATTTACTTATTAAATTTGCAATTTTATTGTGTTAGTACATCCTATCCGATGGACACTTGCTGACTAACTACCGCTTGGTTGGCGGGTAAGTTACTAGGGACTCATAAAACAAAACTAACAAATTTTCTCCAGGCCTGGGTCAAGCTCAGGAAAAATTTTAAGGCGTCGGATACCAGCAGGCGGTTACCCGGGGCTATAGCAACATTGCCCCCCCCCCCCCCCCCCTTTTTAACAGAACTGCTCTAAGGTAGGGGAAGAGAAGTCCCATAAGGAGGAGAAATAGACCTCCTAAAGGCAGCACATCATTTTTTTAAATTTTTTTTTTTTGGCGGGGGGGGGTTATGTTGCTTTTTTGGCATTTATGTATGTACAACTATTTATAGATGTACAAGTCTCCTCAAAACCTAGGCTACTGGTGGATCTGCTGAGCAGCCACTACAGGTCCGAGGTGGTAGAGCTCTGAGTCAGCCCAAGCTACAACCTTCATATAAATTGTATTAAGGTGTTATGTGACTTCCAGGCTGACAGAATTAGTTCCAATGAGACTCCTGATTGGAAGGCCTTGGAAGCAGTGAATGCCCTCACGTCATGGGCTTTAACTTGATGTACAGTGAGGACCTCTTGGTCAGAGAGCTCATAGCATAGGATCACAGTCTGCTTGATCCATGAGGAGATAGTGGCAGGTGAGATGTCTTTCTCAAAGCCTTTCTTAAAGGAGACAAACTCCAAGACTCCTTGTTCTGCCTGAGGTCTGAGGTCTTGTTCAAATAGTAGCACAGTGCTCTGACTGGACACAAGGACCTATCAGACTTAAGTGACTTATCCAGAGTTGGGGCCAGAGCTGGTATAACCACTGGGGCCACACTGTCTGGACCCTCTTTGGCCAGCTGGTTCTTGGAAAGAAAGCTGGGTGAGGGGTACACGGATACTTTAGACCAGTCTGCTTGATGTCTGATATTTTTGTTTTGCCAAGCATGGATCTCACTCCTGCATTTACCAGAACCCAGGTCCAATAGGAAAACAGTCCTAAGGTCAAATGCTTCAGAGAGGCCTCTCTAAGGGGTTCAAAAGGAGCCTTTGTCAACTGGTGCAACACCAGGGAGAGGTTCCAAGAGGGGATGCCCCTCTGACCTTTAGGTCTGTCTCTCTGGAAGCTATCCAGGTGAGATTTTCATCTTTGCTGACATTGATAGGTGTATTCCTAGTTTGTCAGCTATGGCTGATCTGTAGCCATCAATGGTACTTGGCTGTAGCTTCCTGACTTGGAACAAGTACAGTAGGAAGTCGGTTATTGACTTAACAGGCAGTGCCCTGATGTCCACCCGACTAGTGAGGCACTTTGTAAAAATGGCCCACTTTGCCTCATAGACTGATCTGGCTGATCCTCTTTGAGGAGCCTCAATTCTTGCTGCCACTGCCTCAGAGAAGGCCTGGTCCTTGATTGTTGAAGCTCTAGGAGCCATGCATGGAGATTTAGATTTGTCAGATTTCTGTGAGGGATCTGACTGAAGGGCTGTGTCAACAGGTTGGGTAGGCTCAGTGGGATTTGGCTGGACATGGCCACTAGATCCCAGAACCAAGGCATGTTGGGACACCCTGGTGCAATCAGAATAATTGTCTTGCATGAGCAACCTGCAACTTCTCCATCACTTTGGCCAAGATGGCTACTGGTGGGAAAGCATATGCGTCCAGATCCTCCCATGACAGACTGAGTGCATCCACTACCGAGGCTAGAGGATCCGGTAACATAAACAGAGGTAACTTGTTGATGAACTTCGTGGCAAATAGATCTATTTGAGGTCGGTGCCAGCTGCTGCATATCGATTGGAAAACCTCTGGAAGGAGAGGCCATTCTGTCTGGATGGACTGGCCTAGCCGGGAAGGCTTGTCTGCCACCACATTCAGCCGGTCTGAAATGTGTTGGGGCTTTGGGAGTCACTTGCTTCCTGGAACACCAGGTCAAGATAATCCTGTGGAGCACACAGTGGGCCCGACCTCACGCCTCTTCCTTGTTTATGTATGGAACGACTGTAGTGTTGTCGGCTGCTACCAGAACTATCTTGTCTGATCAGAGGTTGTGGAACTCTTTAAGGGCTAGCAATACCGCTTTCAGTTCCAGATAATTTATATGCAGCTTGCTCGTTTAAGTGAGCGCCCGACCCTTCTTTTGATGCATCTGTAAATGTTTTACAGAGCATGTTTTAGTGGGTGTAACCTTGAAGCACATTGCTTTTCCCCAGCCACTATTGTAGATGCGGGTGGAAGGACCTGGGGATTGGAATGACCTTTTCCGGTACTCTCCAGTTGTTTTGGAGATGCCACTCTATGCGTCTCATGTGTAGTCGGCCAAGGTGAACTTGTTTCTCTGTGGTAGTTAATAGTGGGTGGACGATTAGACGAATGTTCGATCAATCGTCAGTGTCATGGTACAATTGCGTTCGGTCACTGACAACTTCTAGAAATCGATTAAATCTTAACCTTCTTTATGTGTCTCAATATCCACATATTTTTTACATTTTAAGCAGTTTTATAAACTTTCCTTTGATAAATTAATAGATTTCTCACGAATTTTGTGTTTGTTTATAACTACCGCCATATTTACCGGAAGTGGGTGCTTTTGAAAGTTTCTAAATGTCGGAAACACCGTTATTCTTACTCGAATGAAATATAATTCATCCCGGAAGGTGTTCATGATATACTGGCCAACAGTGGAGTAAAAAAGTCGATTATGGGTCGATCATCGTTCGGAAAAATGGACGAATAATCGACCATGAAAATTGAGGTGATTCCACTCACTAGTAGTTAACAGATCTATCAAGGACATGAATTGCTGGACTGGACTAGCTGGTCAGGATAGCAGTGCCAGTATTTTTTGTTGAAGGTTCTGCCACCTGTCGGACCCGACCAGATCTGAGGTCAAACTGGTAACCTACAAAGTCGAAGACTTGTTTGGGGTCCAGCTATGATTTCTCTAAATTCACTAGCCAACCTAGTTCCTGACACATGTTTACTAGATCCCGTGTATGCTGCAGACAAACTCAGTAGGATCTGGCTCTCACCAACCAGTTGTCTAGGTACTGGTGGATCATTCTACCATTGTGTATGGCCATCAGTTTCACCTCCTTTGCTATCGCTGTAAACTCTATGGGTGCTGTAGACAGTCCGAATGGCAGTGCTTTGAACTGATATGTTTTGCCCTGGACATGAAATCTTAGATATTTTCTGAACTGTTCCTGTATTGGTATGTGGAAGTAGGCATCCTTGAAGTCTACTGAGGTAACCCACTCCCCTTGCTTGAGAGACATTCTGATGGTTTCCAGTGTCTCGATTTTGAATTTCTCCACCTTGAGGAATTGGTTTAAATTGCTTAGATCTAGTATAGGTCTCCATTGGTTGTCTGGTTTGGGGACCAAGAAAAGTTGTTTGTAAAAGCCCAGAGATTCTTTATTTTTGACCAAGTCTACTGCATTTTTGTTTATAAGCTGATGCAATGCCTCCAACTGGTAGAGGTTCATGTGAGGATTGGCATAATAGCTTATAATTATTGGTGACCTTGTCAAGTTCGGCCAGATCTGAAACGGAAGGGTGTAGCCTTGTTTCAGAATGTGTAACACTTTCGGACCGGCACCCAAGCTTTCCAAAAGTTTTGAAGTCTGGCCCCTACAGGCAGATTTGAGACAGCATGTTGGACATTTGTTACAGGTTTTACAAAAGACAATTGATCGACACAGAAAACATTTTTCACATATTTTAATTTGCTTTCTTGACAACAACCTGACACACCGGGACTTGTATCTTTCTTTTGTGAAAGCCCGGGTGCAGTAAGTACAGGATTTACAACAAGTGAGTTTACAAGTGTCTTTGATACATGAAAGTTTATTCTCTTTCCTGATGTCGGTAGCTTGCTTCCAACCCTTGGCTGGTTGGGATGAAAAGTTATTAGATCTTCCCTTGTTCTTCCTATACTGTTCTTTGCCAATGTTTTTTCAATGCTGGATTATCCGACCTCTTTTCTGTGTGTTCATATGGGTAGTACCACCCCTTACTATGTGAAGAACTAGCTTGTCCCTTGTTTTCAAAGTGGGCAATTTCTTTTTCGGCCAACTTGATTACAGTGTCTGGAAACAGTGTTGGTATCTGCAGTGGGGCGGTTCTTAAAGTGGCCAAAGTGTCTGGTTTAATCCCAGTCTTCAGGTGGTTCAGATATGCATCCCTGCAAGCTAAGGTGAGGTTACCGAAGGATATGCAGACAAAGTTTGTTATATGCTCCATTGTTTAGCTGCAGCTTGGGTAATGCTAGCATTGAAGTCCATGAGGTATTGGAGCTTGTCTGTGGCTGCAGAAACCTTGGTAGAACTCTTTCCCTTGCTTTCTCAACATATAGTCTTCAGCTGAGTTTGCATTCCTTGTTGCACCTTGAAAAGGCATCTGTTGAAGCTAGCTGCATAATTATAAACAAGCATTCTGACGCATGCATTTATCTCCCGCCATATAAATTAGATGTACTAAAGATAACATATTTTAACAAGGTGCTGTAAATGTAATACTTTTCAAGTTAGAATTGATTTAGTGCATGATTTCATGAATTTTAATGCATTAAAAATTATTTAAAAAATTCATTAAAAAAATTTAGCATGTGAAAGCTCTCCAAAATGTAGGTGAATGAGTTATTTGAGAAATATTGGCTATCTGCAATACTTTTAGTGATAATAGGCAGTTACTCATTTTGAGTAGGTGAGTAATTAGCTACAGATCTGAAAATTCACTAATTGAAAGCTCTCCAAAATGTATGTGAATGAGTTATTTCAGAAATACTGGCTATCTGCAATACTTGTAGAGATAATTCGCATTTACTCATTTTGAGTAGGTGAATAATTAACTACGGGTGTGAAACTTCACCAAGTGAAAGCTCTCCCAAAAGTAGGTGAATGAGTTATTTGAGAAAAATTGGATATCTGCAATACTTTTACAGATAATTCACATTTACTCATTTTGATTAGGTGAGTAATTAGCTACGGGTCTGGAACTTCACCATGTGAAAGCTCTCCCAAAAGTAGATCAATGAGTAATTTGATAAAAATTGGATACCCGCAATACTTTTAGAGATAATTAGCATTTACTCATTTTGAGGAGGTGAATAATTAGCTACGGCTCTGAAAATTCACCAAGTGAAAGCTCTCCCAAAAGTAGGTGAATGAGCTATTTGATAAAAATTGGCTATCTGCAATACTTTTAGAGATAATTCACATTTACTCATTTTCAGTAGGTGAGTAATTAGCTACGGGTCTGGAACTTCACCATGTGAAAGCCCTCCCAAAAGTAGATGAATGAGTTATTTGATAAAAACTGGATATCCGCAATACTTTTAGAGATAATTCACATTTACTCATTTTGAGTAGGTGAATAATTAGCTACGGGTCTGAAACCTCACCAAGTAAAAGCTCTCCCAAAAGTAGGTGGATGAGTTATTTGAGAAAAATTGGATATCTGCAATACTTTTACAGATAATTCACATTTACTCATTTTGAGTAGGTGAGTAATTAGCTACGGGTCTGGAACTTCACCATGTGAAAGCTCTCCCAAAAGTAGATGAATGAGTAATTTGATAAAAATTGGATATCCACAATACTTTTAGAGATAATTCGCATTTACTCATTTTGAGTAGGTGAATAATTAGCTACGGGTCTAAAACTTCACCAAGTGAAACCTCTTCCAAAAGTAGGTGAATGAGTTATTTAAGAAAAATTGGATATCCCCAATACTTTTAGGGATAATTCACATTTACTCATTTTGAGTAGGTGAGTAATTAGCTACGGGTCTGGAACTTCACCATGTGAAAGCCCTCCCAAAAGTAGATGAATGAGTTATTTGATAAAAATTGGATATCCACAATACTTTTAGAGATAATTCACATTTACTCATTTTGAGTAGATGAATAATTAGCTACGGGTCTGAAACCTCACCAAGTAAAAGTTCTCCCAAAAGTAGGTGAATGAGTTATTTGAGAAAAATTGGATATCTGCAATACTTTTACAGATAATTCACATTTACTCATTTTGAGTAGGTGAGTAATTAGCTACGGGTCTGGAACTTCACCATGTGAAAGCTCTCCCAAAAGTAGATGAACGAGTAATTTGATAAAAATTGGATATCCACAATACTTTTAGAGATAATTAGCATTTACTCATTTTGAGTAGCTGAATAATTAGCTACGGGTCTGAAACTTCACCAAGTGAAACCTCTTCCAAAAGTAGGTGAATGAGTTATTTAAGAAAAATTGGATATCCCCAATACTTTTAGGGATAATTCACATTTACTCATTTTGAGTAGGTGAGTAATTAGCTACGGGTCTGGAACTTCACCATGTGAAAGCTCTCCCAAAAGTAGATGAATGAGTTATTTGATAAAAATTGGATATCCGCAATACTTTTAGAGATAATTATCATTTACTCATTTTGAGTAGGTGAATAATTAGCTACGGGTCTGAAAGTTCACCATGTGAAAGCTCTCCCAAAAGTATATGAAGCAGTTATTTGAGAAAAATTATGTCATTATTTTGCCACAAATAAGAAAATAGCTATTACTCACTTATGGCATGCAATAGAACCCCAAACTATATGCATTTACCCTACAGTCACAATTTCAAAGTAGGTATTACTCGGCTATGCAATGTGCAACAGGTCTGAAACTTTACTATGTGATAGGTTATCAAAAACTAGATGAATAACATATTTGAAAATATTTCCCTAACTTTAATACTTTTGAAGATATTTGACATTTACTTATGTTGTTATTTTGCTACTAATAAGAAAATAGCTATTACTCACTTATGGCATGCAATACAACCCCAAAATATATACCATCTTATAGTTCAGGACAAAGTAGCTGAACAACATATTTGAAGAAAAAGCTGTAACTGCAATAGTTTTGGAGTTACAATGGATTTACTCAACAGTCACAATTTCAAAGTAGCTATTACTTAGCTATGCAATGTGCAACAGGTCTGAAACTTTACTATGTGATAGCTTTCAAAAAAGTAGATGAATGACATATTTGAAAAGAATTCCGTAACTTTAATACTTCTGAAGATATTTGACATTTACTTATGTCATTATTTTGCTACTAATAAGAAAATAGCTATTACTCACTTATGGCATGCAATAGAACCCCAAACTACATGCCAGCTTATAGCTAAGGACAAAGTAGGTGAACAACATATTTTACGAAAATATTGTAACTGCAATAGTTTTGGAGTTACAATGGATTTACTCAACTGTAGAATTTCAAAGTAGCTATTACTCAGCTATCCAATGTGCAACAGATCTGAAACTTTACTATGTGATAGCTTATGAAAAAGTAGATGGATAACATATTTGAAAAGAATTCCCTAACTTTAATACTTTTGAAGATATTTGACATTTACTTATGTCATGATTTTGCTACAAATAACAAAATAGCTATTACTCACTTATGGCATGCAATAGAACCCCAAACTATGTACCATCTTATAGCTAAGGACAAAGTAGCTGAACAACATATTTTAGGAAAATACTCTAACTGCAATAGTTTTGGAGTTACAATGGCTTTACTCAACAGTCAGAATTTCAAAGTAGCTATAACTCAGCTATCCAAGGTGCAACAGGTCTGAAACTTTACTATGTTATAGCTTACCAAAAAGTAGATGGACAACATATTTGAAAAGATTTCCCTAACTTCAATACTTTTGAAGATATTTGACATTTACTTCTTCTGTTATTTAGCTACAAATGAGAAAATAGCTATTACTCACTTATGGCAAGCAATAGAACCCCAAACTATGTACCATCTTATAGCTAAGAACAAAATAGCTGAACAACATATTTTAGGAAAATACTCCAACTGCAATAGTTTTGGAGTTACAATGGCTTTACTCAACAGTCAGAATTTCAAAGTAGCTATTACTCAGCTATCCAAGGTGCAACAGGTCTGAAACTTTACTATGTCATAGCTTAACAAAAAGTAGATGGACAACATATTGGAAAAGATTTCCCTAACTTTAATACTTTTGAAGATATTTGACATTTACTTCTTCTGTTATTTAGCTACAAATGAGGAAATAGCTATTACTCACTTATGGCAAGCAATAGAACCCCAAACTATGTACCATCTTATAGCTAAGAACAAAGTAGCTGAACAACATATTTTAGGAAAACACTCTAACTGCAATACTTTTTTAGTTACAATAGCTTTACTCAACAGTCAGAATTTCAAAGTAGCTATTACTCAGCTATCCAAGGTGCAACAGGTCTGAAACTTTACTATGTCATAGCTTAACAAAAAGTAGATGGACAACATATTGGAAAAGATTTCCCTAACTTTAATACTTTTGAAGATATTTGACATTTACTTATTCTGTTATTTAGCTACAAATGAGGAAATAGCTATTACTCACTTATGGCAAGCAATAGAACCCCAAACTATGTACCATCTTATAGCTAAGAACAAAGTAGCTGAACAACATATTTTAGGAAAACACTCTAACTGCAATACTTTTTTAGTTACAATAGCTTTACTCAACAGTCAGAATTTCAAAGTAGCTATTACTCAGCTATCCAAGGTGCAACAGGTCTGAAACTTTACTATGTCATAGCTTACCAAAAAGTAGATGGACAACATATTGGAAAAGATTTCCCTAACTTTAATACTTTTGAAGATATTTGACATTTACTTCTTCTGTTATTTAGCTACAAATGAGGAAATAGCTATTACTCACTTATGGCAAGCAATAGAACCCCAAACTATGTACCATCTTATAGCTAAGAACAAAGTAGCTGAACAACATATTTTAGGAAAACACTGTAACTGCAATACTTTTTTAGTTACAATAGCTTTACTCAACAGTCAGAATTTCAAAGTAGCTATTACTCAGCTATCCAAGGTGCAACAGGTGTGAAACTTTAGTATGTCATAGCTTACCAAAAAGAAGATGGACAACATATTTGAAAAGATTTCCCTAACTTCAATACTTTTGAAGATATTTGACATTTACTTCTTCTGTTATTTAGCTACAAATGAGAAAATAGCTATTACTCACTTATGGCAAGCAATAGAACCCCAAACTATGTACCATCTTATAGCTAAGAACAAAATAGCTGAACAACATATTTTAGGAAAATACTCCAACTGCAATAGTTTTGGAGTTACAATGGCTTTACTCAACAGTCAGAATTTCAAAGTAGCTATTACTCAGCTATCCAAGGTGCAACAGGTCTGAAACTTTACTATGTCATAGCTTAACAAAAAGTAGATGGACAACATATTGGAAAAGATTTCCCTAACTTTAATACTTTGGAAGATATTTGACATTTACTTCTTCTGTTATTTAGCTACAAATGAGGAAATAGCTATTACTCACTTATGGCAAGCAATAGAACCCCAAACTATGTACCATCTTATAGCTAAGAACAAAATAGCTGAACAACATATTTTAGGAAAATACTCCAACTGCAATAGTTTTGGAGTTACAATGGCTTTACTCAACAGTCAGAATTTCAAAGTAGCTATTACTCAGCTATCCAAGGTGCAACAGGTCTGAAACTTTACTATGTCATAGCTTAACAAAAAGTAGATGGACAACATATTGGAAAAGATTTCCCTAACTTTAATACTTTTGAAGATATTTGACATTTACTTATGTCATGATTTTGCTACAAATAACAAAATAGCTATTACTCACTTATGGCATGCAATAGAACCCCAAACTATGTACCATCTTATAGCTAAGGACAAAGTAGCTGAACAACATATTTTAGGAAAATACTCTAACTGCAATAGTTTTGGAGTTACAATGGCTTTACTCAACAGTCAGAATTTCAAAGTAGCTATAACTCAGCTATCCAAGGTGCAACAGGTCTGAAACTTTACTATGTTATAGCTTACCAAAAAGTAGATGGACAACATATTTGAAAAGATTTCCCTAACTTCAATACTTTTGAAGATATTTGACATTTACTTCTTCTGTTATTTAGCTACAAATGAGAAAATAGCTATTACTCACTTATGGCAAGCAATAGAACCCCAAACTATGTACCATCTTATAGCTAAGAACAAAATAGCTGAACAACATATTTTAGGAAAATACTCCAACTGCAATAGTTTTGGAGTTACAATGGCTTTACTCAACAGTCAGAATTTCAAAGTAGCTATTACTCAGCTATCCAAGGTGCAACAGGTCTGAAACTTTACTATGTCATAGCTTAACAAAAAGTAGATGGACAACATATTGGAAAAGATTTCCCTAACTTTAATACTTTTGAAGATATTTGACATTTACTTCTTCTGTTATTTAGCTACAAATGAGGAAATAGCTATTACTCACTTATGGCAAGCAATAGAACCCCAAACTATGTACCATCTTATAGCTAAGAACAAAGTAGCTGAACAACATATTTTAGGAAAACACTCTAACTGCAATACTTTTTTAGTTACAATAGCTTTACTCAACAGTCAGAATTTCAAAGTAGCTATTACTCAGCTATCCAAGGTGCAACAGGTCTGAAACTTTACTATGTCATAGCTTAACAAAAAGTAGATGGACAACATATTGGAAAAGATTTCCCTAACTTTAATACTTTTGAAGATATTTGACATTTACTTATTCTGTTATTTAGCTACAAATGAGGAAATAGCTATTACTCACTTATGGCAAGCAATAGAACCCCAAACTATGTACCATCTTATAGCTAAGAACAAAGTAGCTGAACAACATATTTTAGGAAAACACTCTAACTGCAATACTTTTTTAGTTACAATAGCTTTACTCAACAGTCAGAATTTCAAAGTAGCTATTACTCAGCTATCCAAGGTGCAACAGGTCTGAAACTTTACTATGTCATAGCTTACCAAAAAGTAGATGGACAACATATTGGAAAAGATTTCCCTAACTTTAATACTTTTGAAGATATTTGACATTTACTTATTCTGTTATTTAGCTACAAATGAGGAAATAGCTATTACTCACTTATGGCAAGCAATAGAACCCCAAACTATGTACCATCTTATAGCTAAGAACAAAGTAGCTGAACAACATATTTTAGGAAAACACTGTAACTGCAATACTTTTTTAGTTACAATAGCTTTACTCAACAGTCAGAATTTCAAAGTAGCTATTACTCAGCTATCCAAGGTGCAACAGGTGTGAAACTTTAGTATGTCATAGCTTACCAAAAAGAAGATGGACAACATATTTGAAAAGATTTCCCTAACTTCAATACTTTTGAAGATATTTGACATTTACTTCTTCTGTTATTTAGCTACAAATGAGAAAATAGCTATTACTCACTTATGGCAAGCAATAGAACCCCAAACTATGTACCATCTTATAGCTAAGAACAAAATAGCTGAACAACATATTTTAGGAAAATACTCCAACTGCAATAGTTTTGGAGTTACAATGGCTTTACTCAACAGTCAGAATTTCAAAGTAGCTATTACTCAGCTATCCAAGGTGCAACAGGTCTGAAACTTTACTATGTCATAGCTTAACAAAAAGTAGATGGACAACATATTGGAAAAGATTTCCCTAACTTTAATACTTTTGAAGATATTTGACATTTACTTCTTCTGTTATTTAGCTACAAATGAGGAAATAGCTATTACTCACTTATGGCAAGCAATAGAACCCCAAACTATGTACCATCTTATAGCTAAGAACAAAGTAGCTGAACAACATATTTTAGGAAAACACTCTAACTGCAATACTTTTTTAGTTACAATAGCTTTACTCAACAGTCAGAATTTCAAAGTAGCTATTACTCAGCTATCCAAGGTGCAACAGGTCTGAAACTTTACTATGTCATAGCTTAACAAAAAGTAGATGGACAACATATTGGAAAAGATTTCCCTAACTTTAATACTTTTGAAGATATTTGACATTTACTTCTTCTGTTATTTAGCTACAAATGAGGAAATAGCTATTACTCACTTATGGCAAGCAATAGAACCCCAAACTATGTACCATCTTATAGCTAAGAACAAAGTAGCTGAACAACATATTTTAGGAAAACACTGTAACTGCAATACTTTTTTAGTTACAATAGCTTTACTCAACAGTCAGAATTTCAAAGTAGCTATTACTCAGCTATCCAAGGTGCAACAGGTCTGAAACTTTACTATGTCATAGCTTACCAAAAAGTAGATGGACAACATATTGGAAAAGATTTCCCTAACTTTAATACTTTTGAAGATATTTGACATTTACTTCTTCTGTTATTTAGCTACAAATGAGGAAATAGCTATTACTCACTTATGGCAAGCAATAGAACCCCAAACTATGTACCATCTTATAGCTAAGGACAAAGTAGCTGAACAACATATTTGAAGAAAAAGTTGTTACTGCAATAGTTTTTGAGTTATGAGCCCTTTACTCAAAGTAGCTAAGATTGCTATTACTCATTTATCTTTAGGCCTAAGTCAATAAAACCAAAAAATTTTTCAAGGGCATGAAAATTCATTGGGACAATTAATTTACAAAAAATCTGTAGCTGTAGTAGTTTTGGAGAAATCTGCGTGACTAACTAACGCACGCACACACGCACGCACGCACGCACACACAGACATCATTTCATAATCTCCCTCCCGGGCTAAAGCCCGGCGGGAGATAATAACAGTAACCTCCCTTGCCAACTTCTCTCTCTTGAGATATGTGACGCAATGCAGGTGGTGTGGAAGATAAGCCGGTCTTTCTGGCAATCCTGCTATAACTACTGTTAAGTTCAGAAGCATCCATGTTCCAAGATGAGACAGCAGTGGGGTCAACTTTCTGGTCGGAAAACAGCCCGTACCACTAGGCCACCGGCCTCTGAACTGGATTTACTTAACTTTCTGCACAGCCAGTCCTCTGCTAGCATCTGAACTGACACTTTACTGGGAACTGCAGCCTGGGACTGGCAAAGGGGTTGTCATCAGAGATGTTGATTGAACTGTCCATGTCTGGAACGTGACATCAGCCCATGAAAGAGCGAATACCTCTCATTGTCTCTCTGTAGGTTTGCTCCTCAGAGATGGACTGGTCCTATTCAGTAACAGTAATGTCTTGATCTTCAGACAACTCTCCTTCTTCCACATACAGATCCAGTGGTGGTCCGTCGGAGACTTCAATATCTGCCACAGAACTCAAGCTGGAGATACTGTCCTTCTTCGACCTGAGTAAAACAGGTGAGTCGGTGCAGTCAGATCTGAGGACTTTGGTCGGTCGGTGTGAGGTCTGCTGGACTGGAGCTTACTGGTGGACTGATGCTTTGCAGCAGAGAAGTTGACACCAGAATGCTCTGAAGAGGTCAATCCTGCTCAGTCCACCTGAGTTTTACTGGTCGACTGATGCTTTACAGCAGATGAGTCAGTTCCAGGAAACTCTGAAGAGACAGTAGCTGGTTGGGTCGGCCTGACAAAGGGTTAATTGACCTTCACTGCCCCTGCTTGAGGTGAATGTGTAAGCATTACCTTGACTGTTGAGGAAAATCTCGGTTCTAAAGTTCTAGCTATGAGGAGAGCTTCAAGGCAATTAAATCTGTCTGACCATTTCTGGTTGAGTTCTGTGATCTTGGTATCTGTTGCTGACTTGCTCCCGGATTTCACAGATTTATCAGAGGCTGACTTGGCTTTAGAAGTAGTAGGCTTGTCTTTCTTAGGATTCTTATCCAAGTGCTCAGAATCACTAGGGGATTGCAAGGTACCATGTTCGTTTACAGCCCCAATAACAGAAACAGTGGCCGGATCAACAAGAGAAGCATTGTCCTTACTGGGAGTTGAGGAAGCTTCCAGCTTCTTAGTCTCACGTTTTGTAAGAGGGAGTGGTAAGTTGGATACGCTGATCCTCAGTAAGAGAGTTACAGAACTTACAATCCAGTATCTGGTTTCTCCACGCATGGGTCCTTCCTTTCCCTTTGTCTGTGCAATGTGCACAGAAAGAGTAACAATCAAAACTGTGGCCATAACACAAAAATGTACAGAAATGAAATTCCAACAGTAAATCCACAAATATTTCACAAAAACTTGCTAACACAAAAATGCGTCTGCACAGTACATGCGCCAAGTGAAAAAGATGCTATGATGTCACGCTGTCTGGACAGGATGGAAGTACGATGCGGCACCTGGCGAGTGCACAGTACTAGGCCGGCCCGGCCAGTGGAAACGCAGGACGGCTTTTTCTGTCGTTTGGCAGGCCAGTCTGCACTGATCGGATTAGCAATTATCCATTGGATAGGATGTATTAACGCAATAAAATATGTAAATGTATACAAAAATTTGTAAATATATATCCGACATACATCACAGATCCAAAATATGAGGCAGCCTCCTCTGAACACTGAGAAAATACCAAAATATGCAAATATACACAAATTGCAAATTTAATAAGTAAATTAAATTTTTATAAGTTAATACCCTATCCAATGGACAATATGCTAAAATCCGGTCGGCGCAGACCGGCCCGCCAAACGCCAGAAAAAGACGTCCTGTGTTTCCACCGGCTGGCCGGTCCGTAGTACTGTGCACTCCCCAGATGGCGCCTCGTACTTCCTTCCTGTCTAGACAACCTGACGTCATAGCATCTTTTTCGTTGTCTAATCCTCTTAGACCCCTAGTAAGCTGATAGCGGGGTCGGTGGGAGGGTCTTGTGTGTCCATTGGATAGGGTATTAACTTATAAAAATTTAATTTACTTATTAAATTTGCAATTTTATTGCGTTAATACATCCTATCCAATGGACAATATGCTGAATAACTACCACTTGGTCGGCGGGTAAGTTACTAGGGACTTATGTGAACTCACAAATGATAATAAATTTTAACCTACGGTCTAGGCTGACTTTGTCAGGAGACCTATAGGCCCAGGCCTGGATTGACCTTAAGGTCAGGAACCCTATAAGGCCTTGGTTGGTTGCCAACAGCCGGTTACCCGGGGCTATACCGACGTCGCCCTCCCCCCCTTTTTAACAGACCTGCTCTGAGGTAGGGGGAAGAGAGGGATGAGTTCAGTCCCAGAATGTCAATAAACCTCCCAAAGGAAGTACATCACATTTTTTCTATGTACATGTAGAAAATGTTTGTACTATGTACATATATACAAATCTCCTCAATCTAAGGGCCACCTGTGGATCTGCTGAGCAGCCACTACCGAGCCCAATTGGTAAAGCTCTGAGTCAGCCCAAGCCACACCCTTCAGATAGAACTGTGTGAGGGTATTATGTGACTTCAGTGGCAGGCTGACAAAATTGGATCTAAGGAGACTCCCGACTAGAAGACCTTAGGAGCAGCAAAGGCCCTGACATCATGGGTTCTAGCCTGATGTAAAGAGTGGGCCTCCTGGTCAGAGAGCTCATAACATAGGATCACAGTCTGCTTGATCTAAGAGGAGATAGGGGCAGATGTCTTGTCGGAACCTTTCTTAAAGGAGACAAACTAACCACCTCCTTATTCTACTTGAGGTCTGAGGTCCTGTCCAAATAGTACCGCAATGCTCTAACCGGAAAAAAGGGGACCAGTCAAACTTGAGGGATCTATCCAGAGAAGGGGGGCCAGGGTTGGTATAACCACTGAGGCCACACTGTCCTGGACCCTCCTGACCAGCTGATTCTTGGATAGAAAGCTGGGTAATGGATACAGGGACACCATTGACCAATTGGATTCATGGATTGGTGTCTAATATTTTGTTTTGTCAAGCATGAATCTCACTTCTGCGTTTGCCCGACCCAAGGGCCAAGAAGAATACCGTCTTGAAGGTCAAAGCTTCAAGGAGGCCTCCTTGATTGGTTCAAACGGAGCCTTATTCAGTTGGTGCAAAACCAGTGAAAGGTTCCAGGAGGGTATGCCCCTCCTGCCTTTGGGTCTGTCTCTGTGGAAACTATCCAGGAGACGAGCGAGATTTTTGTCCTTGCTGATGTTGAAGGGGAATTTCCCAGTTTATCAGCAATGGCTGAACTGTAACCATCAATTAGTGACGCACCACTTGTAACAATGGTCCACTTGCCTCATAGACGGATCTGGTTGACCCCTTTTGAGGAGCCTCAATTCTTGCTGCCACCGCCTCAGCGAAGCCCTGCTCCTCGAATGCTGAGGCTCCAGGAGCCGAGCATCGAGATTAAGATTTGTCAGATTTCTGTGAGGGATCTGATTGAATGGTTGTGTCAACAGGTTGGGCAGATTGGGCAGGCTCAGTGGGATTTGGCTGGACATGGCCACTGGATCCCAAAACCAAGGCTTGATGGGCCACCCCGGAGCAATCAGAATGATTCTCTTGTATGGGGAGTCCTGTAACATGACCGCTTTGCCCAATATGGCTGACAGTGGGAAGGTGTATGCTTCCTGATCCTACCATGGCAAACTGAGCGCATTCACTGCTGTAACCAGGGGATCCGGTACTGGTGACACAAACAAGGGCAACTAGTTGTTGAACCTCGTGGCAAATAGGTCCAGTTGAGGCCGGTGCCACCTGTTGCATATTGCTTGGAAGACCTCCTGAAGGAGAGACCACTCTGTTTGGGTGGTCTGGTCTAGCCTGGATAGCTTGTCTGCGACCACACTCAGCCAGCCTGTGTCGGGCTTTTAGAGTTATTTGATTTCTGGCGCACCAGGTCAAGATTCTCCATAGTAAAGCACAAAGTGGGCCCAACCTCATGCCTCCTTCTCTGTTTATGTATGACACCACTGTGGTGTTGTCTGTCTCTACAAGTACTATCTTGTGCATACAGAGGTCTTGGAACTCTTGTAAGGCTAGAAAGACTGCCTTGAGTTCTAGGTAATTGATATGCAAATTGCTTTCCAGGAGGGACTAGGTGCCTCCTGCAGTGTATTCGTTTAAGTGAGCACCCCACCCTGCTTTTGATGAATCTGTAAAATTTGCAGATCATGTTTTATTTGGGTGTAATGGTTGGCCTGTAAGGACATTGTCCTCTTGCAACCACCCTTGTAAATGTGGGTGCCACACCTTGGTATTGGAATCACCTTTTCTAGTGACTCTGGTACCTTCCAGTTGTTTTTGAGATGCCACTGTATGGGTCTCCTATGAAGTCGGCCTAGGTGAAATTACTTTCCTGTGGCTGTTAGTGAACCTATCAGACATGAACTGTTGGACCGGACAAACCGGTAGTGACAGTATTTCTATTCTATTTCTTGTCCTGAAGGTTCTGCCAATGGCCCGGTATGGGTCGGACCCGACCAACCATGAGGTCGAACTGGTAACCTAAACTTGGGCATATTTTCACTAGATCTAGTGTATGCCGGAGACAACCCCGGAGGGATGTGGCTTTCACCAACCAGTCGTCTAAGTATTGGTGGATTATTATACCCTTTCTATGGCCATCAGTTTCAACTCCTTTGCTACTACAGTGGGCTCCATGGGTGCAGTGGACAGACCGAAAGACAGTGCTTTGAACTGGTATGTCAGACCCTGGGCATGACATTTGATATGTCCTGGACTGTTCCTGTATAGGTATATAGGAGTAGGCGTTCTTGAAATCTATTGAGGTAACCCACTCCCATTGTTGGAGGGTGGTCCTGATGGTCTCCGAAAGGTTTGGTTTGCTCAGACCTAGAATAGGTCCCCAATGGTTGTGTGGTTTTGGAACCAAGCAAGGTTGAAGAAGTCCAGAGATTTTGAAACTGGCTCGACTGCACCATTCCTTGTCCATAAGCTGATGTAATGCTTCAAACCGATATAGGTTCCTGTGAAGATGTGCATAGCATTTGATAATTTGGGTGACCTTGTCAAGCTTGGTCTTAACTGGAAAGGGAGAGTGTAGCCCTCCTTCAACATTTGTACTACCTAGGGTCCAGCCCCCCCAAGGCTTCCAAGTCCCGAAATGGGGTTAGTCTGGACCCTGCAGGCAGTCTGACAAAAGATTCTCTCCCTTTGGCCTCCGGACACTGGTCCGGTCTGGTGACCATGATCTCAGAAAAAAGGTCTCTCTGTTCTTGCTGTGGTCCGGTCCAGTGAGGTTGACACCACTTTTCACATTTAAAGAACTCTTGCCCCAGGCCAGCATCCTGCAAGGTGCAGCATTAAGAATTTTCTGTAGCCAAATCTACCAAGGCAATTCTGTCCAGTACCAAGACTCCATAACCGGTAATTCACTGTAAACAGTTAAGTCTCTGTAACTGGCACAAAAAAACTGGCAGGCTGGGGTCACCAATGAATTTAGACAGCTACTGGTCTATATTTAGCCAGGTTTTTTTTTTTTTTTTTTTTGTGTAACCAGTTGGGGTGAAGCCCTGTACCCTGTACAGTAAGGACTGTGTAGCCAGCACCCTGTTTGTAGACTTGTAACCGGTAGGTTGAAGCAAGTGTACTAGGCTGTGTAGCCAGTACCAGCCGGTACACTCTGTAACCACTTGTTGAAGCAAGTGTACAAGGCTGTGTAGCAAGTACCAGCCGGTACACTCTGTAACCAGTAGTTGAAGCAAGTGTACAAGGCTGTGTAGCCAGTACCAGCCGGTACACTCTGTAACCAGTTATTGAGGCAAGTGTATAGGGCTGTGTAGTTGGTACCTGTCAGTACACTCTGAAACCAGTTGTGGAAGCAAGTGTACAGGGCTGTGTAGCCGGTACCCTGCCGGTACACTGTAACCAGTTGTTAAAGCTACTGTATAAGGCTGTGTAGTCAGTCGGTGCACTGTAACCAGTTGTTGAAGTAACTTTACAAGGCTGTTTAGCCGGTAATGGGTCGGTACATTCTGTAACCAGTTGTTGAAGTAAATGTACTTACAACTATCTTGTATTGAAATCAGCTGGCTGTAGGTTTCCGCCATTAATAAAGTATTTCTTTTGAACGCACGTCTTATTTGTAGATTTGACAGTTGCTGGGAAAGCCCTTATGATCTATATTTAGAAACAATTGTTGGTCGGTGTGTCACATGACCAGTTTGCTGGTCGGAGGGAGAACGTGATTGGCTGATTGGAGATGACGATCAGCTTCGTGACCTGGTCGGTGAATCACGTGACCAGCCTCGGATCTTCCGACCATTTCCGACCTTCTTGTTCGGTGAATCACGTGATTAACTTCGTGACCTGGTCGGTAAAAACACGTGACCAGCTTCGTGACTGGTCGGAATGACACGCGATTGGTTAACTGGGGATGACGTCAGTATTCACGTTCTTGGTGTGATGCTTTGCCGGCAACTTTACAGTCCACAAACCCCACTACCGACAACAAGGCCAGGTCTGCAAGGCAGGGACTGGAATCACAGTAGACGTGAGTTCTGAAAACACGTGACCTGCTTCGTGATTGGTGGGAAGGACACGCGATTGGCTGACTGGATATGAGGTCAGAGGTCGCGTTCTTTTGAGCTGGTCGGTCGGCTGATGCTTTTAAAGCAGAGAAGCCTGGACCAATGCGCTCTGTAGATGAAATTCCTGGCCGGTCTGAAGTCGGTTCTTCTTCTCAGCCGGCTGTACACTCAAACCAGTTTCCTGGCCATCCACTGCCCTTATTATCGACACAAGTGCCGGGTCCACAAGGGTGGGACTGAGAGTGAAAAACTCCTTCTATGTAGAGGCGGTTGAAGAAATCTGAAGAATTCACCTGCTTCTGATGAAAAATACTCGAGCTAGGCTGGTGTGACTGATGCTTAACAGTAGAGAAGTCTGTACCAGTGCGCTCTGATGAAGAATGCACCTTTCATAAGGGAATTCCCTCTATATACAGTGTTCAAAACTACGTAGACTGAAGTTTCCTGTAATTTGCATTGTAGAACTAGAAGACGTTTCTATGGTGACTGTAGCTGGAAGGTTACAGAATTTACATACAAAAGACACGGATAAAAATACCTTGTAAGTAGTATATCCATTATTTCCTTTAATATTGTCGATCTGCCCCCAACAACACAATGGTTAAAGGGAGGAAACTAGCAAATGGCTGCCTTCATAATTCATATTTCTCGTCGCTTACTGCCCTATCATCAATACTAAATTGAGTCAGCTAGGGAGCGTTTCCAGCAGATTTCTTGATGTATATCCGTGCTTGATATGTAGGTAACACTTTTACAATAAAATATTTGCAATAAGGTAGAAAATCCGTCATAATGCACACTTTTCCTTAAAATATCTGGAGATTGTAGAAAACACGTCTGCACAGTACATGCGCCAAACGAAAAAGATGCAATGACGTCAGGTTGTCTAGACAGGAAGGAAGTACGAGGCGCCATCTGGGGAGTGCATAGTACTACGGACCGGCCAGCCGGTGGAAACACAGGACGTCTTTTTCTGGCGTTTGGCGGGCCGGTCTGCGCCGACCGGATTAGCATATTGTCCATTGGATAGGATGTATTAACGCAATAAAAACACTGATTCTACAGACAACTTCATGAGGCAGCCTCCCCCAAACACTGGAAAATACACAAAAATATGTAAATATACATACACCAAACACAGATTCTATACATAATTCCATGAGTCAGGCTCCCCTGGAAAGCTGGAAAATTACACAAAAATCAATGTCCTACACCACTAACCAATGTCCCTACCAAGTATCAACTTCCTACACCTTACGGTTTCTGAGACACAGCCCGGACAAACTTGACAAGTATAGCTAACCCTTGGCAAGAATTGTGAAAAACAGACTTGAATCCATCCATTTCATGAGAGATTTCATCAGAGATGCTCATACCCCACAGCCCAGGGAAATAACATTGAACATCATGAGATATAGGAGAGATGAAATAGTATAATGTTAAGAATAGTGTGTAAGTTATGTCAAGATGCAGGAAAAAACAAGTATGAGAGCAAAGATGTATGTAAAGAAAAGGTGTCAAAACAATGATTAATTAATAAATGAAAAGTTATGAAGCTGTAAAATTTTCTTAACTGAAGTCTACCTGTCAAAGGAGTTAGTACAGTTAGGTACAAGTTTACATAATAATCAGTTGCAGCACTCCATTTATATTTGTAATAGAAATATGTCTCCAATACGGCTGCAGAAAACATTTTGGTGAAGCCAACGTCCAACATTACACCAAAATCACACAGTTTCATTGAACACCTAAACCTCCAGCCTACTGTCCCTAGTATCAACATACTATACCTTACAGTTTCTGAGATATAGACCGGACAAGATGTTAAAGGCCAAGGTCACTACAAGGGGGTTAAATGAAAGTCGCAGCATGATGTTTCACACATGCACCTTTCAATCAATGTCCCTTTTCACCATCTACACCATACAGCTTTTCGAGATACAGACCAAGACAAGATTATTTAACTCATGGTCACTACGGCAAGGTCAAAGGTCAAATCACGGTCACACCATGAAGTTGCACATCTACAGCTCAACCAATGTCCCTACCAAGTATCAACTTTCTACACCTTATGGTTTCTGAGATATAGCCTGCACAAGATTTTAATGGTCAAGGTCATTACACAAGGTCAAAGGTCAATTCAAGGTTTGCAAATGATGTTGCATACCTACACCCCCAAACCAATGTCCCCAACAAGTATTATTATATTGCCCAGGAGTATACCACGGGTGAAAACAATGTCTGCAAAGACTTCAAAGGCTGTGGGGTAAAAATATACAGGTCAATCATTGCATAGCATTAGTAAGGATAATGTAAGGCTATTTTAGGCAATAATATATTTATTAACCTATAGAAGGTTTTAATGAGTGACACCAATTGAAACTTTTAATTATTAATGCAACTTGAACTTTTTAAATTATCACAATCAAATCTGCTGATAGATTTTTACTTGATAGCCTTTTACTCTAATGTTTTTCTAACAGCCCCTCACTGACACCCCCACCCCCACTCCCCGTAAATAAACTAGATTGGGCCAACTCGGCGCCAACATATCCCCAGACAGGTCATCACTCATGCCACAGGTTTTGATCGGGAATTTTTTATGCAAGCCATTTGATGTATGCCATAAATATTGGGAAAACATAATTACCCATTATTATATGAACTTCAGCACATCAATCTACTATGTTTATATTTTCCCAAGGAAAATGGTGTATCCCCAGACGTCAAATACATAACTCAACATATCATATTTTCAATCTTCCTGCAATGGTAACTCTGAACCTATTTTCAAAGTATTTAAATGATTGATGATTGAATGTCCATTCTAAATTAATAATCCCAAAAGAGCATATCTGTTTCTATATTTGTTGACAAATAAAATATTATTTTTAACTCAACTCATCATACTTTTCAATCTTCCTGCAATGGTAACTCTGAACCTATTTTCAAAGTATTTAAATGACTGATGATTGAATGTCCATTCTAAATTCATAATCCCAAAAGCGCATATCTGTTTCTATATTTGTTCACAAATAAAATATTATTTAAAAAAAAATATATTATTTATATTATTATTTTATTATATAATTTTTAGAATTTGCACTGTTTTTCAGTTATTCATTTCCTCAATACCTATATATGTGGTCCATATATATGCAACCTAAATATGTGACACAATCTCAGTTCTGACTCCCCTTTGTTTTATTAGATAATGAAGCAAACCTCACCTCCCACCCCCACCCCACCCCTCTCCCCTTCTCCACACCTCTCTCACTCAATAGCTGGAGGTCCCAGAGGTGGGTGGGGGATGGGGGGTGGGGGTGGGACTACAAAGAGATGGAGTGCTACAGCATAAATGGTAAACAAACACTGCGATATATATAAAAGGGGTAATCAAATACAAAAAGCTCAATTAATCTTATCACTAAAATAAAATCCAATATATAAACTAGAGGATCGCTCAAAGCGTCCCGAAAAGGATATAAAGGTGAGTGCTAAAGTATTAAGAAAATGCTTCGTTTCTAGCCTTATACTGTTGTGGCAACCAAAGTCAGCGCAGTCTGCTCTATCTAGCACGGTTTTCAAGATATAAGCATTTTTGTGTTTTGCAAAAATTCGAAAATTCAAAATGTCCGCTATATTTGGCGAGACAAAAATATTTTGAAAATTGGCATGGCCACTCTGCAGAGATACCCAGCAGGTCAAACATTTTGTTGAGTTCGCTCCATCTAGCACGGTTTTCGAGATATAAGCATTTTTGTGTTTTGCAAAAACCTTGAAAATTCAAAATGGCCACCATTTTTGGGGAGACAAAAATTTTTGACAAGACCACTACCGTGGTGTGTATCTCCCGCCGAGCATTAAAGGAGAAGAAATAGCTTTTCCGAGATATTCACAATTTTTCATTTTCGTGTGTGAAAGCTCTTCCAAAAGTAGGTGAATGAGTTATTTGAGAAAAATTGGCTATCTGCAATACTATTAAGAGATAATTCACATGTACTCCTTTTGAGTAGGTGAGTAATTACCTACGGGTCTGGAACTTCACCAAGTGAAAGTTCTCCCAAAAGTAGATGAATGAGTTATTCGATAAAAATTGGGTATCCGCAATACTTTTAGAGATAATTCGCATTTACTCATTTTGAGTAGGTGAATAATTAGCTATGGGTCTGAAACTTCACGGAGTGAAAGCTCTCCCAAAAGTAGGTGAATGAGCTATCTGCAATACTTTTAGAGATAGTTCACATTTACTCATTTTGAGTAGGCGAGTAATTAGCTATGGGTCTGAAACTTCACCATGTGAAAGCTCTCCCACAAGTACATAAATGAGTATTTGATAAAAATCGGCTATCCGCAATACTTTTACAGATAATTAGCATTTACTCATTTTGAGTAGGTGAATAATTAGCTATGGGTCTGAATCTTCACGGAGTGAAAGCTCTCCCAAAAGTAGGTGAATGAGTTATTTGACAAAAATTGGCTATCTGCAATACTTTTAGAGATAATTCGCATTTACTCATTTTGAGTAGGTGAGTAATTAGCTATGGGTCTGAAACTTCACCAAGTGAAAGCTCTCCCAAAAGTAGGTGAATGATTTATTTGAGAAAAATTGGCTATCTGTAATACTTTTAGAGATAATTCGCATTTACTCCTTTTTAGTAGGTGAGTAATTAGCTATGGGTCTGAAACTTCACCATGTGAAAGCTCTCCCACAAGTACATGAATGAGTTATTTGATAAAAATTGGGTATCCACAATACTTTTACAGATAATTAGCATTTACTCATTTTGAGTATGTGAATAATTAGCTATGGGTCTGAAACTTCACGGAGTGAAAGCTCTCCCAAAAGTAGGTGAATGAGTTATTTGAGAAAAATTGGCTATCTGCAATACTTTTAGAGGTAATTCGCATTTACTCATTTTGAGTAGGTGAGTAATTAGCTATGGGTCTGAAACTTCACCCTGTGAAAGCTCTTCCAAAAGTAGATGAATGAGTTATTTGAGAAAACTTGGCTATCTGCAATACTTTTAAGAGATAATTTGCATTTACTCATTTTGAGTAGGTGAGTAATTATCTACGGATCTGAAACTTCAGCATGTGAAAGCTCTCCCAAAAGTAGATGAATCAGTTATTTGATAAAAATTGGGTATCCGCAATAGTTTTAGAGATAATTAGCATTTACTCATTTTGAGTAGGTGAATAATTAGCTACGGGTCTGAAACTTCACCGAGTGAAAGCTCTTTGGGATAGCTGCTCTGCAGAGATACCCTGAAGATCAAAAATTTCGTCGAAATCGCTCTATGTAGCACGGTTTTTGAGATATTAGCATTTTTGTGTTAAAATTCGAAAATTCAAAATGGCCGCCATTTTTGGCAAGACAAAATTCTTTTGAAAATTGGCATGGGTACTCTGCAGCGATACCCTGTGGGTCAAAAATTTCGTCGAAATCGCTCTATCTAGCACGGTTTTCGAGATATAAGCATTTTTATGTTTTGCAATTTTGCGAAAAATTCGAAAATTCAAAATGGCCGCCATTTTTTGAGAGAAAATTTATTTTTTGAAAATTGGCATGGCTACTCTGCAGAGATACCCTGTGGGTCAAAAATTTCGTCGAAATCGCTCTATCTAGCAGGGTTTTCGAGATATAAGCATTTTTATGTTTTGCAATTTTTGCGAAAAATTCGAAAATTCAAATTGGCCGCCATTTTTGGCGAGACAAAATTTTTTTGAAAATTGGCATTGGTACTCTGCAGCGATACCCTGTGGGTCAAAAATTTCGTCGAAATCGCTCTATCTAGCACGGTTTTCGAGATATAAGCATTTTTATGTTTTGCAATTTTGCGAAAAATTCGAAAATTCAAAATGGCCGCCATTTTTTGCGAGAAAATTTTTTTTTTGAAAATTGGCATGGCTACTCTGCAGCGATACCCTGTGGGTCAAAAATTTCGTCGAAATCGCTCTATCTAGCAGGGTTTTCGAGATATAAGCATTTTTATGTTTTGCAATTTTTGCGAAAAATTCGAAAATTCAAAATGGCCGCCATTTTTGGCGAGACAAAATTTTTTTGAAAATTGGCATGGGTACTCTGCAGCGATACCCTGTGGGTCAAAAATTTCGTCGAAATCGCTCTATCTAGCACGGTTTTCGAGATATAAGCATTTTTATGTTTTGCAATTTTGCGAAAAATTCGAAAATTCAAAATGGCCGCCATTTTTTGCGAGAAAATTTTGTTTTTGAAAATTGGCATGGCTACTCTGCAGAGATACCCTGCGGGTCAAAAATTTCGTCGAAATCGCTCTATCTAGCAGGGTTTTCGAGATATAAGCATTTTTATGTTTTGCAATTTTTGCGAAAAATTCGAAAATTCAAAATGGCCGCCATTTTTGGCGAGACAAAATTTTTGCGAAAATTGGCATGGCTACTCTTCAGAGATACCCTGTGGGTCAAAAATTTCGTCGAAATCGCTCTATCTAGCACGGTTTTCGAGATATAAGCATTTTTATGTTTTGCAATTTTTGCGAAAAATTCGAAAATTCAAAATGGCCACCATTTTTGGCGAGACAAAAATTTTTTGAAAATTGGGATAACTACTCTGCAGAGATACCCTGCGGTGCGGGGCCAAATATTTCGTCGAAATCGCTCTATCTAGCACGGTTTTCGAGATATAAGCATTTTTGTGTTTTGCAATTTTTGCGAAAAATTCGAAAATTCAAAATGGCCGCCATTTTTGGCGAGACAAAATTTTTTTGAAAATTGGCATGGGTACTCTGCAGCGATACCCTGTGGGTCAAAAATTTCGTCGAAATCGCTCTATCTAGCACGGTTTTCGAGATATAAGCATTTTTATGTTTTGCAATTTTTGCGAAAAATTCGAAAATTCAAAATGGCCACCATTTTTGGCGAGACAAAAATTTTTTGAAAATTGGGATAACTACTCTGCAGAGATACCCTGCGGGGCAAAAATTTCGTCGAAATCGCTCTATCTAGCACGGTTTTCGAGATATAAGCATTTTTGTGTTTTGCAATTTTTGCGAAAAATTCGAAAATTCAAAATGGCCGCCATTTTTGGCGAGACAAAATTTTTTTGAAAATTGGCATGGGTACTCTGCAGCGATACCCTGTGGGTCAAAAATTTCGTCGAAATCGCTCTATCTAGCACGGTTTTCGAGATATAAGCATTTTTATGTTTTGCAATTTTTGCGAAAAATTCGAAAATTCAAAATGGCCACCATTTTTGGCGAGACAAAAATTTTTTGAAAATTGGGATAACTACTCTGCAGAGATACCCTGCGGGGCAAAAATTTCGTCGAAATCGCTCTATCTAGCACGGTTTTCGAGATATAAGCATTTTTGTGTTTTGCAATTTTTGCGAAAAATTCGAAAATTCAAAATGGCCGCCATTTTTGGCGAGACAAAATTTTTTTGAAAATTGGCATGGGTACTCTGCAGCGATACCCTGTGGGTCAAAAATTTCGTCGAAATCGCTCTATCTAGCACGGTTTTCGAGATATAAGCATTTTTATGTTTTGCAATTTTTGCGAAAAATTCGAAAATTCAAAATGGCCACCATTTTTGGCGAGACAAAAATTTTTTGAAAATTGGGATAACTACTCTGCAGAGATACCCTGCGGGGCAAAAATTTCGTCGAAATCGCTCTATCTAGCACGGTTTTCGAGATATAAGCATTTTTGTGTTTTGCAATTTTTGCGAAAAATTCGAAAATTCAAAATGGCCGCCATTTTTGGCGAGACAAAATTTTTTTGAAAATTGGCATGGGTACTCTGCAGCGATACCCTGTGGGTCAAAAATTTCGTCGAAATCGCTCTATCTAGCACGGTTTTCGAGATATAAGCATTTTTATGTTTTGCAATTTTGCGAAAAATTCGAAAATTCAAAATGGCCGCCATTTTTTGCGAGAAAATTTTGTTTTTGAAAATTGGCATGGCTACTCTGCAGAGATACCCTGCGGGTCAAAAATTTAGTCGAAATCGCTCTATCTAGCAGGGTTTTCGAGATATAAGCATTTTTATGTTTTGCAATTTTTGCGAAAAATTCGAAAATTCAAAATGGCCGCCATTTTTGGCGAGACAAAATTTTTGCGAAAATTGGCATGGCTACTCTTCAGAGATACCCTGTGGGTCAAAAATTTCGTCGAAATCGCTCTATCTAGCACGGTTTTCGAGATATAAGCATTTTTATGTTTTGCAATTTTTGCGAAAAATTCGAAAATTCAAAATGGCCACCATTTTTGGCGAGACAAAAATTTTTTGAAAATTGGGATAACTACTCTGCAGAGATACCCTGCGGGGCAAAAATTTCGTCGAAATCGCTCTATCTAGCACGGTTTTCGAGATATAAGCATTTTTGTGTTTTCCTTATTTGGAAAATTCATAAATGATTAATTAATCATTAATTACTCGGCCATTTCTTCACCAATCACTGCCAAAATCTAATGATTTCGAGATTTTAATAGAATGAATGTATTTGCCAAGTTTCAGGTGAATTGATAAAATTCCTTTCAAGTTATCATCCGGACAAGCTTCCCCATCGAAAAAAGACATTTTTGGTCATGTGACCTCTCTGATTGGTTGAAATGTCACTGCAGCATATTCAAAAAAATTCCCCAAGGCTGCTGCCTAAACCTGCCAAATTTGAAAAGAATCCGCCTAACGGTTACAGAGTTATAAGGAAAACAAAATGCGGAGCCGGCAGAGCCGGCGGAGCCGCCGGAGCCTAAAGGTCTCCCATACCCAAACAAGCATCCCTTACGGGACGCTTAATAAGGAATGTCCAACAGGAAAATTATATACCTCCAGATTTAAATATAAATTATCAAACCACAAGAACAAATTTATAATAATAATTCAGAATTGAGAATTTTAAGTATGTGATTATAAACTGAAATGAGTTCATAACTGTAGGAGCTGTGTCAAAATTAACTGAGGCAAGATGAATAAAACTGGGCTAGTTGAGGGTTAAAAATCCCCTATTTTTACTACATAAGGCTATAATTTCATTAATATTGGGACTTAAAGCCCACCAGAAAATAACAGTGTCAATTTTGCCTACTTGAATATGTTTAACCAGTTTCATTTTAAAAAGTTAAAAACTCAGCAAGCAGAGAGATAACACACAAAAATAAGTTCTTAAAAGCCTAAGATAGCCATAACATTATTAATATTCAAAATTTAAATAGACAGGCACTTCCTTTGAAAAATTCAAAGATTTCAGCTCTATGAGCCACACAGTTCAACAGTTACAGGGCTTTAAAGTGGCATAATGTCCATAAATTGGGTCTCTGTGGGCATTTTACAATTGTTAAAGAGACCTTAGCCATTAAACTACAGATCTGAAACTTTTTGGGGGACATACATAACAAACAAAAATTATATATAATACAGTTTAAGACTTGTCACACTAAGCATTTCCAAATAACAGGCCAAAATACGGAAAAAAATGTCAAAAAAGGTCACTTGGGCGATTGTCTCTGGCCCTCTTACATAGGTTAAATGTCTACTAAAAGCCTTGATTTTCGGCACATGTAAAAAGGACATAATAATGCATTCCCAGATGGGATTTCAGCTCCATCAATCACATAGTTTAACAGTCACAGGGCTTAAAGGTGGCAAAAAGTCCATATATTGGGTCTCTGTGGGCCTTTTAGAGATCTCGATGTGGCCTTCAAATTAAAGCTTCAGACTTAAAATCTGTTACATACTAAGATTACACATAGAATATGTATCTAATAAAGTTTGAAACTTCTCAGACTTACCATTTCCAAGTTACAGAGCAAAATATGTGAAAAATATCTTAAAAGGGTCACTCGGGTGGGTGTTTATGGTCCTCATACACAGGTTAAATGTCTACTTAAAGCCTTGATTTTTGGCACATGTAAAAAGAACATAATAATGTATTCCCAGATGAGATTTCAGCTCTATCAGTCACATAGTTTAACAGTCACGGGCCTTAAAACTGGCAAAAAGTCCAAATACTGGGTCTCTATGGGGTCTTCTAGAGACCTCAATGTGGCCTTCAAATTACAGCTTCAGATTTAAAATTTGTCACATACTAAGATTACACATAGAATATGTATCTAATACAGTTTGAAACTTCTCAGACTTACCATTTCTAAGTTACAGAGCAAAATATGTGAAAAATGTCTAAAAAGGGTCACTCGGGTGGGGATTTATGGTCCTCATACACAGGTTAAATGTCTACTTAAAGCCTTGATTTTTGACACATATAAATATAACATACTAATATCTTCCCAGATAGGATTTGAGCTCTATCAGTCACATAGTTTAACAGTCACAGGGCTTAAAAGTAGCAAAAAGTCCATATATTGGGTCTTTGGGAGCCTTTTAGAGACCTCAATTTGACCTTCAAATTAAAGCTTCAGACTTAAAATCTGTTACATACTGACATTACACATAGAATATATATCTACTACAGTTTGAAACTTCTCAGACTTACCATTTCCAAGTTACAGAGCAAAATATGTGAAAAATGTCTTAAAAGGGTCACTCGGGTGGGTGTTTATGGTCCTCATACACAGGTTAAATGTCTATTAAAGGCCTAAATTTTGTACATACAGGAAAAACATATTGATATATTCTCAGATGATATTTCACTTAGATGAGAGACATAGTTTGAAAGCTACAGTGCTTGAAGGTGGCAAAAAGTCCATAAATTGGGTCTCTGTGGGCAATTTTGAGACCTTAAGTCGGCCTAACAGGTAAACCTACAGCCTTTAAATTTTTCACAGACAAGGATTACATATAAGAGTTACACCTAGTGCAGTTTGAGACTCATCAGAATTACCACTTCCAAATTATAGGGCAAAATATGTTAAAAATATAGGAAAAAAGTCCTAAGTGGGGTCTTTATGGGCCCCAAACACAATTTTCTCCTCAACTTAAAGTCTTGATTTTCGGCACATGTACTAAGAATATATTAATGTGTTCTCAGGTAAAATTTAAGCCAGATACGCCTCATAGTTTGTGACCTAGAGGGCTCTAAGTGGCCAAAAGTGCAATTTCTGACCTTAAGGTGGCCATAAGTTCTTTATTATTGGGAGTTTAAGGTCACCTTAAAATAGGGATCTTCCTTTAGGCATCCTTAACATATGTACCAAGTTTGAAAAAAAATATTAATCCGTTTTTGAGTTATCGCGTACACAAGGAAATTTCTACGGCGGCGGCGTCGCTACGGACCTGAATCCAATATATCCCCGACTTTCGTCTGGGGATATAATAACTCCTATGCAGTGTTACTAGAACCAAATCACCTGGATTTTTGATATTCACCTTATTCAGTGTCTATTGTACAGTAAAATTTTAACATTCCACCCACCTCTTCTTGCCGTGCTCCAAACACCGTGTTGTAGTCTCCAGGCCGGCCTGTGAAGCGTCCCTTGATGAATGCGATGTAGAAGATGGAGGCGTAGTAGTTGACAAACTGCAGCACGTACAGCTTGAAGGTGAGACTACTGTCATACTCTGACTGAGTACGCAGACACTCCCAGTCTGTCAGCTTGTGGGCTACGATTTTATACACCTGTTAATTGTATTAAAATATCACATATTTTGTTATCAGGTTTTTGCTGACACTCTGATTTTTAGAATGCAACATCGAGGTTGGACAACATATTTTTAATCGAAACATGTATGGAAAGAATCATTTGTATCAATTTGTATCACAGTTCAATACAACAGATTGGTTAGCAGTTACAAGTATGTCAGACATGTTGTGTTCACATTCCACAGTTTGTTCAGGAGGTAAAACACTATACTTAATACTTAGAGCCTTCACACACTCAAACAGCTGCTTTTTGTATGAAGTCATGTGATACATTCTTTGCGATTACTTTTACTCACATAGCTGAGCACCAGAATGACCACCAGATTGATACAGGCAGCTGTAGCAGACGTCACCATACTGGCATTTTTATACAAGAGAGCTTCATCTCGTGCATAGAGAACAGTGAGAGAGGCCATCCTGTACACATAGACCCCCACTATACAGGCCACAGCTACAGCCACCTGGTGAGTAAAACACACACAACAGATAGACTATACTGTACACACACACTGACAGTACAGAGAGAGACCATCCTGTACACATAGACCCCCACTGTACACTGCAGTAGGGCTTGGGACTGGTAAAAACAGCCCAAGTATTCGTCCTCTGACAACTGACCCAAATTCGAGTAGCCACAAGATTTAATATCTACCATTAGAATTCTTCTATCAATAGTCGATTCCAGTAACGAAACTTTTGAAGAAAACAGTCTGCTATTTAACTAGATATTAAAGAATATGGAGTAAATTATAAATAAAACCACAACTTAAATTGATATTATGTGGCAGAAATGCAGAATTATAGCATGTTTTACACAGACGTTTCATTATGCAGGTGATAATACAATATGTTGCGAGTAATCGAGTACTTAAAATGGACTCGAGTCCTAGCATAGACAGACTCGTCTATCGAGGCTCGAGTAACCATTCGCAGCCCTACACAGCAGTAAAGTCAGACACCATACTATACACACTGTACAAAACAGCACAGTAAGAGACACCATACTCTACACACACACTGTACACAGCAGTACAGTAAGAGAGACCATACTGTACACACACACTGTACACAGCAGTGCAGTAAGAGACACCATACTGTACACACAGACACACTGTACACAGCAGCACAGTAAGAGAGACCATACTGTACACACAGGCACACTGTACACAACAGTACAGTAAGAGAGACCATACTGTACACACAGGCATACTGTACACATCAGCACAGTAAGACAGACCATACTGTACACACAGACACACTATACACAACAGTACAGTAAGAGAGACCATACTGTACACACAGACACACTGTACACAGTAGTACAGTAAGAGACACCATACTGTACACACAGACACACTGTACACAGCAGTACAGTAAGAGACACCATACTGTACACACAGACACACTGTACACAACAGTACAGTAAGAGACACCATACTGTACACACAGACACACCGTACACAACAGTACAGTAAGAGACACCATACTGTACACACAAACACACTACACAGTAGTACAGTAAGAGACACCATACTGTACACACAGACACACTGTACACAGCAGTAACTAAGAGAGACCATACTGTACACACAGACACACTGTACACAGCAGTAACTAAGAGAGACCATACTGTACACACAGACACACTGTACACAGCAGTAACTAAGAGAGACCATACTATACACACAGATATACCGAGACACTGGAGTCTCAGCCACCTAGTGGCAGTAAGCCAGCTTAAGTCTTTGCCTTGACACAGACATCATAAAACAACAAAGAACAAGCATTCTGACGCGTGTACTGCTTCCCTGCATAAGTTGGCCGCAGGTCGTAAGTTGGCCGCCATCATCATATTTTGAAATTTCTATAAATCTAAAGGCCTGTATCATTCTTGAATGGTCTATTATAATAAGATTTATTATAACTACCACTTTTAAAACCTGTGCAACCACACATTTGTCTGTTTGATACATTTAAATGAGTGGTGGCCAACTTACGACCCGCGGCCAACTTATGCAGGGAAGCAGTAATTATCTCCCGCCATATAAATTAGATGTACTAAAGATAGTGGAATATAGATTTTCTTGTGAGATGGAGGCACATGTAGAAGTGACAATAAGGGCACTTTAATGTTTGTGTCCCACTGAGTATTATTATTGTTATTATTGAAAAATTTCGTCGAAATTGTTCTATCTCGCACTGTTTCTGAGATAAACCCCTATTTGTGCTTAACGCAGAAATCAAGATGGCTGCCAAAAGTGGCGGGAAAACGTTGTTTTGCAAAAAAAGCCAGTAGACTCTGCAGATACCCTGTGGGTCAAAAATTTCGTTGAAATTGCTCTATCTCGCTCCATTTCTGAGATAAACACATTTTTGCATATACTTTTGAAGATATTTGACATTTACTTCTGTCATTATTTTTCTACAAATAAGAAAATAGCTATTACTCACTTATGACATGCAACAGAATGCCAAACTATGTACCACCTTACAGCTAAGGAGAAAGTATTTATACAATATATTGTAGGAAAATACTCTAACTGCAACAGTTTTGGAGTTACAATGGATTTACTCAACAGTCACAATTTCAAAGTAGCTATTACTCAGCTATCCAATGTGCAACAGGTCTGAAACTTTACTATGTGATAGCTTATCAAAAAGTAGATAAATAACATGTTTGAAAAGAATTCCCTAATTCTAATACTTTTGAAGATATTTGACATTTACTTATGTCGTTATTTTGCTACAAATAAGAAAATAGCTATTATTCACTTTTGGCACGCTATGGAACTCCAAACTATATGGCATCTTATAGTTAAGGACAAAGTAGCTGAACAACATATTTTAGGAAAATACTCTAACTGCAATGGTCTTGGAGTTACAATGGCTTTACTCAACAGTCAGAATTTCAAAGTAGCTATTACTCAGCTATCCAAGGTGCAACAGGTCTGAAATTTTACTATGTGATAGCTTACCAAAAAGTAGATGGACAACATATTTGAAAAGATTTCCCTAATTTTTATACTTTTGAAGATATTTGACATTTACTTCTTCTGTTATTTAGCTACAAATGAGGAAATAGCTATTACTCACTTATGGCATGCAATAGAACCACAAACCATGTACCATCTTATAGCTAAGGACAAAGTAGCTGAACAACATATTTCAAGAAAAACCTCTAACTGCAATACTTTCTGAGTTATGAGTCCTTTACTCAAAGTAGCTAAAATTGCTATTACTCACTTATCTTTAGGCCTAAGTCCACAAAACCAAAAAAATTTCAAGGGCATGAAAATTCATTAGGACAATTAATTTACAAAAAATCTGTAGCTGTAGCAGTTTTGGAGAAATTGACGTGACACACTAACGCACGCACACACGCACACACAGGATGTATCTTATAATCTCCCTCCTGGGCTAAAACCCAGTGGAAGATAAAAAAATATATATTTTAGAATTTTACACATCGACTACAAGACAACACAGTAAGACCTTTACAAATATACAGAACTTGACAATAATGGCTCAATAAAAATATTAACTTTTAACTAAGCTTCAGTTTTTCTGACAGAAATTACGAGCCTCTATGTTAACAAGTTACAGCCTTCAAACTCTTTACAAAAGGTGAATATTTAGAGGTCTCACCAAAAACAACATGACAGATACAGAGGCAATGTATACTGGCACCTTCCTCCTCCAGAACGGCATAAAGGGCTCCTCTACCTGCCAAAAACATCAGAAAAAGTTACAGGAAACCAGTCATTTTAGAGAACCTCATCAACTGATACAGAGCAATGTGTTAAGATTACTGATTTGTACTGCAGTTACAAGTAATTTTAATTCTAGTTCGACCTTTATAGTGCTTAATTTCCATCAAAAGACAGACTCCAGGGCAAAATAAACAAGAAACAAGATCAAAATATTCATAGTAAGCTGACGTACATGTACTCACAAAACCGCAGGCCGTCTACAACTATGTGAGTAAGTATACAGACGCTGTAGTGGAACTCTTTTTACTTTTAGTAATATGTTTGTAATTCAAGCACTTTTAAGTATCTTACACTTTGTTTGAATATGTTTTATTAATACTAGTATGAATTTATCAAGAGGAAAAAATTACAGATCAAAGTCACTTTCTGATGATACAATGAACAATGGCTGGAATACATTTTAGCAAAACAAAACAGTTTAGGGAATGTTTAATATGAAAATCAAAAGTAATTCAAATTAAGTGTTAATAGTATATCTAGTCTGATCGCAAACATAATCAATCAGGAAAATGTTTAATACAATTTACCACAAAATCATGCAGGACAATCACTGAGACACCCAGTGTACACAGAACTGTCAACAATTAACACATTCTGTTAACAATCTGGGCAATCATCACACCATTACCAAATAGACAACGCAAAAACACAGCTATAGAAAATGGTTAAGTTTTACAGAAGAGAAAAATAAATTGTGCCGCTTTGTAATTATTTTTACATCTTTACTGTATGAACACAACATGTAGAGTAGTATCAGATATGCCCATACCCCCACAGCCTGGGGGAACAGTTGATATAGAAGAACTGAACCAGTAATAAGATCAGGATATTTCAGTGTCAGTTATATAAAGGTCAAAACAATGTTTAAGTAGAAAAAATAGTGTCTAAGAGAAAGATAATGTATGTAAAGATAGAGTATTAAAAACAAAACAATTTAATAGCAAGATGACAGCATTAATCAATAAACTAAAAATTACACAGCTGTAAAATTTATTAATTGGAGTACAGCAGTCAATGGAAAGAGGATGATCATGTCAAAGTACATATAATAATCAGTTGCTGCAATCCATATATCTTTGTAATAAGAGATACACGTCTCCAACACACTCTGTCAAAGTTAAAGGTCACACCATGATGATGCACACTTACACTTGTTAACCAATGTCCCTACCAAGTATTAACCTCCTATACCTTAAAGTTTACAAGATATAGAGCAGACAAAATTTAATAGGTCAAGGTCAGGTCACTACAGCAAAGTCAAAGGTCAAATCAAGGTCACACAATGTTGTTGCACAAGTAAACCACCTCACCAATATCCCTACTAAGTATCAACTTCCCACACCTTACAGTTGCTGACATATAGCCCAGACAAGATATTATAAGTCAGGGTCAAAGGTCAAATCAAGGTCAGACCAGGACACTGCATACCTACAACCCTCAACCAATGTCCCTACATGTATCCACTTCCTACACATTACGGTTTCCAAGATATAGTCCAGACAAGATTTTAAGGTCAAGGCACTACTGCAAGGTCAAAGGTCAAATCAAGGTCATACCATGATGTTGCACACCTGCATCCCCAACCGAAGTCCCTACCAAGTATCAACTTCCTACACTTTACAGTTTCCCCGAGATATGGCCTGGACAAGATTTTATAAGTCAAGGTCACTACAGCAATGTCAAAGGTCAAATCACGGTGACACCATGATGTTCCACACCTACATCCCCTAACTAATCTCCCTTCCAAGTATCAACTCCCTATACTTTACGGTTTCTGAGATATAGCCCGGACAAGACTTTCAACCTCAAGGTCACTCTGAAAGTCAAAAAGGGTAAATCAAGGACTCACAAATTACACAATGACATTGCACATCTACACCCCCTAACCAATGTTCCTACCAAGTATCAACTTCCTACACCTTATAGTTTTCGAGATACAGTCCAGTTGAACTTTCCCGCCGCCCAAGTGCCCGCCAGCCCATCTGGACACCATGGGTGAAAACAATACCCTGACATCCGTTAAGCACTTTGGGGTAATAAAACTAAATGAGATGTTTAACACATATTAAACAAATCACTCTGTCCACTTGTATCACACATGTGTAGAATTCCAGGAAAGTTATTTGTCAAGGTCTGTATTCACAAATGGGATCAAGCTCAATCTGAGCCAAAAATCAGCTCAAGTTTAGTGTAAACAGCTGTAAATTTGAGCTTGAATCCCTTTTGTGAATACAGGCTCTGACTGAACTGTTAAGATCATTTGTACACCATCGAGTAGAGCCACATTATATAAAGGTAGAGTATAAATCAATAAGCATACACAGGTACAGAAAGTGCAAAAAAATCAGATGTAACACAATACACAAGATGTAACACAATACACAAGTACCATCTGACACAATAACACTGTGACAATAACACATGTTACACAACACACAAGTACCATCTGACACAACAACATTGTGACAATAACACGTAAGCATTGTCAGATTTAAAAGGGAAAATCCAGACCTTTCCCTTTTAGACCTTAAATTTCGCAATATGCAGGGTTTTGGTGCAAATATGGAAATTTCTTTCATGAAATATGGCAGTTTCATGCAAAAATTTGCACCATTTGAGACATTTGTCAAAATCACGTAAGTGAAAAAACTCAATAAGCCATCAGAAAAACAGCAATCCGCCTGGAAAAAGGGTGCACCCTAAACACGAAAATGGCCAATTTAATCTTTTTGTAAATAGGGTGTGCCCTAATCACAAAAACTGCAAATTTCATCTTTTTGTAAATAGGGTGCACCCTAAACACGGAAACTGCAAATTTCCTCTTTTTGTAAATAGGGTGTGCCCTATTCACGAAAACTGCAAATTTCCTCTTTTTGTAAATAGGGTGCACCCTAAACACAGAAACTGCAAATTTCACCTTTTTGCAAATAGGGTGTGCCCTAAACACGGAAACTGCAATTTTCATCTTTTTGTAAATAGGGTGTGCCCTAAACACAAAAATGGCAAATTTAATCTTTTTGTAAATAGGGTGCACCCTAAACACGGAAACTGTGAATTTCCTCTTTTTGTAAATAGGGTATGCCCTAAACACAGAAACTGCAAATTTACTCTTTTTGTAAATAGGGTGCACCCTAAACACGAAAACAGCAAATTTCATCTTTTTGTAAATAGGGTGTGCCCTAGACACAGAAACTGCAAATTTCCAGTTTTTGTAAATAGGGTGTGCCCTAAACATGGAAACTGTGAATTTCCTCTTTTTGTAAATAGGGTGTGCCCTAAACACAGAAACTGCAAATTTACTCTTTTTGTAAATAGGGTGCACCCTAAACACGAAAACAGCAAATTTCACCTTTTTGTAAATAGGGTGTGCCCTAGACACAGAAACTGCAAATTTCCACTTTTTGTAAATAGGGTGTGCCCTAAACACAGATACTGCAAATTTACTCTTTTTGTAAATAGGGTGCACCCTAAACACAGAAACTGTGAATTTCCTGTTTTTGTAAATAGGGTGTGCCCTAAACGCAGAAACTGTAAATTTCCTGTTTTAAGGCGGGTTGTGTGTAACCACCCCGCCTATCAGATGGATGTGTCCAACATCTGTCCACATTTTTTGTTTCTGGACTCTTACTCGAAAACGGTTTGTCCAATCGAATTCAAACTTGACAGGGACAGAGATCACCATCATAGCTAGGTTTCTTTCGAAATTGGTGTAATTCCGTCTGTTTGTTTGTCCATTTGTCTGTCCGTCCACATTTTCGTTTTCGGACTCTAACTCGAAAACGGTTTGTCCAATCGAATTCAAACTTGACAGGGACATAGATCACCATCATAGCTAGATTCCTTTCAAAATTGGTGTATTTCCATCTGTTTGTTTGTTTGTCTGTCTGTTTTTTGACTGTCCATCAAAATTTCCGTTTCCGGACTCTAACTCGAAAATGGTTTGTCCAATGGAATTCAAACTTGACATTGAGATAGATCACCATCATAGCTAGGTTCCTTTCAAAATTAGTGTAATTCTGTCTGTTCGTTTGTCCATTTTTTGTCTGTCAGTCAAAATTTCCATTGCCGGACTCTAACTTGAAAACGGTTTGTCCAATCGAATTCAAACTTATCAGGGAGATACATCACCACCATAGCTAGGTTAATTTCGAAATTGGTGTAATTTTGTCCATTCGTTTGTCTGTTTTTTGTCCATTTATTTGTTCATCAACATTTTCTATTTCCAGACTCTAACTCGAAAACACTGTGTCCAATCAAATGCAAACTTGACAGGGAGATAGATCACCATCATAGCTAGGTTCCTTTTTGAAATTGGTGTAATTTTGTCCGTTTGTTTGTTTGTCAATGAATTCTGTGTCTTCATTTGTCTGATTTTTGTCCATTTATTTGTTCGTCAACATTTCTGTTTCCGGACTCTAGCTCGAAAATGCTGTGTCCAATCACATTCAAACTTGACAGATAGATCGCCATCATAACTAGGTTTCCTTTGAAATTGGTGTAATTTTGTCCGTTCGTTTGTTCGTCAACATTTCCGTTTCCGGACTCTAACTCTAAAACGGTTTGTCTTTACATACATTTTCTTTTTCTTAGATGTTGTTTTCTCTACTTAAACATTATTTGGAGGTTTATGTAACTGACACTGCTCTGAAAGTATCCAGATTTTTGCACTGTATTATTACTCCTGTATCTCATGGTGTTGAAAACTATTTCCCCAGGCTATGGGGTACAGGCATCTCTGATACTATTTTTTTATTTACAAAGAAAAGGCTTTTAAGAATTACACTCAGCATTATAGTATAAGCTTTAAAAATCAATTCTTAGCCCTAAATATTAAGAATATGTAGGAAAAGTTAACTTTTTGATAAACTCCACTCAACAAGGAAAATATACATGCTGATCAAAATAAGGGCTCATGGAAAAACATAATAAAGGATATGAAAATGTATGAAAAATGTATATGAAAAATCAGCTATCCTCTGGTTTATGCTGTATCTTTTCACACTTTTATGTAATCAGTGTAAATACACATACAACACTTTGAACAATCTCAGTCACTTTTTTATGTTTAGTTTGTACCAAAAAGTTAAAGATTTAACATCTTAATATTGGAAATTGATCTTAACAGCAATACATGTATTTTACAGTAAATAGGTGAAACCAGTAAATTTGCATATTTACTAAGATTTTGAGTAAAGGGATACATTCGCTGAATTGATTAGCAAATATGCATATTTTTTTTTTTTTAAAAATCAATATTTTCTTAGTTAAATCTAAAATGCTTTCGCTTATTTTATTTTTACTTATTTTATATTTTGATCTGCAAGATTTAATAAACCAAACCTAGCTGGACATTTTAGTATTTTACTTCATAAAATACACCAAATTTGTTTCAAATGAAATGTAAACTATCTTAATATTTTCTACAAATGATTACATAAAACCCTGTAAATAAATCTTATTTTCATAAATCTTGGTTTGTTGTTTGAAGGCTTTATGTCCTCAACTTGATCTAATATTTCATTTGAAGTCACAATTACCTGATGGCCACTGACTTTTAAGCACTAATCCATTATAGTAGTCTAATTTTTCAGAGCTTCCATAATAAAAATATATTTAAATTATTTCCAAAAAATGTGAGCAAAACACACAAGACACCTTGAACACTCAACTGTATCAAAACATATGATTTCTAATCCACCACACTTCACTACTCCTTCTTGTATAATGTAAACCCATTATCTGACTTTCAGTCTTATCTTGATTGAGGTCACAGTGGGGGAAGAGTCTGACCTATCTTGCCACTGAGAAAGATAAATATATGTTGCTTGTGTAATTTCAGTGTGTCCCTTAATTTATCTAGGCTCTCTCTTGTAGGTGTGTACAACATCTCAGTGGGGTTTATCAGTCCAGCATGTATCTCTGACATTATAATGACCCCTTTACCCCACTGCACACACTTGATTTACACAGTCATGGAAAAAAGTCTTTGAGAATGGTGGTAGTTGAGTAAACATACAGGTAAAAAATGAACACATACCCAAGTGAAATATTTCTGTAAAGCCTGAATCCTATTTTCTTTTATTTATTTTCTTTTATTTATTTATTTATTTTTTTTGCTTAAAATAAGTGACCCCAATCCAATTTGAGACTTTTCTGGAAGTCTCAAATTTTAAAGAGTTTTGTAAAGTTTACAATTTTATGTACTAATTGGACATATTTTCTAATGTCATGAGAAAAGGGTAAACTACATGAGAAAAAAAATGTCTTGATAAGTTACAAGTCATGCAATTTCCTTCAGTTGCAAATTTAAATCTTTTCAAACAAAATTATCCTTAAACTTAAAAAAAACCATTTCAAAATTCAATTAAATCAGCTACATATTCAGTTACATCCAACCCTTCCCAATACATTTACAACAAAAACCATGGTAAATGTACAGTAGTGAGTGTGCCTTTTTGCTTGGTCACAACTCTGGGTGGGTTCAATTCCCACAACTGACAGTCCTGGCTTTTGAAAGGGATGTAAAAATCACAATTTTGAGAGGGGCCATGGTACTGAAAAAGTGTTTTTCCGTATGGATTTGTCCACTACTCCACTCTCCATATCACTATTTTAGACCTATTTTCATATGTTAATACAGCACATTATTGAAATATTTATCGAATATTATTAGTTAAACACACAAGGGGAAAGAGGTAGGAAGTGACACCATTTGAAGTGCTTCACTTCATACCTATACTTTAGGGTGAAACAAGGATAGCGAAACCTTAAAGTACTTGTAACTCGCTTATTCTTAAAAGGGGTTACATGATTTAGAGGTCTACCACAAAAATGAGAAATGGCTTCAAGGTTACTAAAATATACTCTGGATATTGACTGATGCAGGTTTTTTTTTAATTTGTTTCTTTTTTCCAATAATCCTTTACAATCAAAAACAAGCCAAAATTGAATATTTTCCTTATTCCCAGTGTATGTACACACAACACTGAAAACTCATTAAAATAGTTGGAAAGACAGTTTACTACAAGTACACTAACATATATGTGTTATCAAATGACAGAAAACACAACCTGACAACTGACAACACTAGAACTCACAGTGGGGTATGATACCTGGGAGGGTCATGAGAAGGGGAATGGGAAATTTTACACTTTTTCCCTAGAACACATACATCACATATACAAATTAACAAGCATTGTAAGAAATAGACTAGGCATGGAACAAACTACATTTGTTGCTTTTTATTGACTTCTAAAAAGCTTTTGATTGGGTAAATTGTGAAATATTGCTAAACAATCTGAGAGTATGGTATCACTGAGAAAATATTTTCCTCAATCAAAAACTTCTACACACAGATAAATGCCCAAGTTAAACTTAATCGGAATTCCACTGATTATTCCAAACAACAAGTGGAGTAAGACAAGGAGATACATCTTGCATCTGGCGTCCTTAGCCTAGTTTTTCATTAGTCAAATCTTTGATTCGAGTTATGTACTGAGCTGCGGCCAAGATTTTAAATTGGCCGTTTAAGCCCTTAAATATTAAATTCTGCATAATATTTCTTCACATATCTGTACATTAAGGTGTATATTATACACTCTGCCATTTTGAAGATTTTTAATGCCTTTATTAAGTTATATTTTATAAAGTAAAAAGCATGTCTAGCACTACGTCTGGCTTTCTGTAAAGTCCCGGATGTCCTAGAAACTATTGTTTTTGCTTTTGTGATGGTCTACTCGAACGAGTCTTTTTTAACGGTTTCGTCTGCTGGTTTATAGTCGTGGAAACCCCAATCAATTTATTGGTCTGCTGGTTTTTCACGCAGTCACTGTTAATATAAAATTGTTGTCTGCGCATCTACAGCATATTACTCATTTGTCAAACAAACAAGCATTCTGCCGCATGCATTTATCTCCCGCCATATAAATGAGATGTACTAAAGATAACATATTTTAACAAGGTGCTCTAAATGTAATACTTTTCAAGTTATATTTGATTTAGTGCATGGTTTCATGAAATTTAATGCATTAAAAATTATTTTAAAAATTCATTAAAAAAATTTAGCATGTGAAAGCTCTCCAAAATGTAGGTGAATGAGTTATTTGAGAAATATTGGCTATCTGCAATACTTTTAGTGATAATAGGCAGTTATTTATTTTGAGTAGGTGAGTAACTAGCTACGGATCTGAAAATTCACTAATTGAAAGCTCTCCAAAATGTATGTGAATGAGTTATTTCAGAAATACTGGCTATCTGCAATACTTGTAGAGATAATTCGCATTTACTCATTTTGAGTAGGTGAATAGTTAACTACGGGTGTGAAACTTCACCAAGTGAAAGCTCTCCCAAAAGTAGGTGAATGAATTGAGAAAAATTGGCTATCTGCAATACTTTTACAGATAATTCACATTTACTCATTTTGATTAGGTGAGTAATTAGCTACGGGTCTGGAACTTCACCATGTGAAAGCTCTCCCAAAAGTATATGAACGAGTAATTTGATAAAAATTGCATACCTGCAATACTTTTAGAGATAATTAGCATTTACTCATTTTGAGGAGGTGAATAATTAGCTACGGGTCTGAAAATTCACCAAGTGAAAGCTCTCCCAAAAGTAGGTGAATGAGTTATTTGATAAAAATTGGATATCCCCAATACTTTTAGAGATAATTCACATTTACTCATTTTGAGTAGGTGAGTAATTAGCTACGGGTCTGGAACTTCACCATGTGAAAGCCCTCCCAAAAGTAGGTGAATGAGTTATTTGAGAAAAATTGGATATCTGCAATACTTTTACAGATAATTCACATTTACTCATTTTGAGTAGGTGAGTAATTAGCTACGGGTCTGAAACCTCACCAAGTAAAAGCTCTCCCAAAAGTAGGTGAATGAGTTATTTGAGAAAAATTGGATATCTGCAATACTTTTACAGATAATTCACATTTACTCATTTTGAGTAGGTGAGTAATTAGCTACGGGTCTGGAACTTCACCATGTGAAAGCTCTCCCAAAAGTAGATGAACGAGTAATTTGATAAAAATTGGATATCCACAATACTTTTAGAGATAATTCACATTTACTCATTTTGAGTAGGTGAATAATTAGCTATGGTTCTGAAACCTCACCAAGTAAAAGCTCTCCCAAAAGTAGGTGAATGAGTTATTTGAGAAAAATTGGATATCTGCAATACTTTTATAGATAATTCACATTTACTCATTTTGAGTAGGTGAATAATTAGCTACGGGTCTGAAACTTCACCAAGTGAAAGCTCTTCCAAAAGTAGGTGAATGAGTTATTTAAGAAAAATTGGATATCCCCAATACTTTTAGGGATAATTCACATTTACTCATTTTGAGTAGGTGAGTAATTAGCTACGGGTCTGGAACTTCACCATGTGAAAGCTCTTCCAAAAGTAGATGAATGAGTTATTTGATAAAAATTGGATATCTGCAATACTTTTAGAGATAATTATCATTTACTCATTTTGAGTAGGTGAATAATTAGCTACGGGTCTGAAACTTCACCAAGTGAAAGCTCTCCCAAAAGTAGATGAAGCAGTTATTTGAGAAATATTATGTCATTATTTTGCCACAAATAAGAAAATAGCTATTACTCACTTATGGCATGCAATAGAACCCCAAATTATATGCATTTACCCTACAGTCACAATTTCAAAGTAGGTATTACTCAGCTATCCAATGTGCAACAGGTCTGAAACTTTACTATGTGATAGGTTATCAAAAACTAGATAACATATTTGAAAATATTTCCCTAACTTTAATACTTTTGAAGATATCTGACATTTACTTATGTTGTTATTTTGCTACAAATAAGAAAATAGCTATTACTCACTTATGGCATGCAATAGAACCCCAAACTATGTACCATCTTATAGCTAAGAACAAAGTAGCTGAACAACATATTTTAGGAAAATACTCCAAGTGCAATAGTTTTGGAGTTACAATGGCTTTACTCAACAGTCAGAATTTCAAAGTAGCTATTACTCAGCTATCCAATGTGCAACAGGTCTGAAATTTAGTATGTGATAGCTTACCAAAAAGTAGATGGACAACATATTTGAAAAGATTTCCCTAACTTTAATACTTTTGAAGATATTTGACATTTACTTCTTCTGTTATTTAGCTACAAATGAGGAAATAGCTATTACTCACTTATGGCAACCAATAGAACTCCAAACTTATAATGTACCATCTTATAGCTAAGAATAAAGTAGCTGAACAACATATTTTAGGAAAACACTCTAACTGCAATACTCTTTTAGTTACAATGGCTTTACTCAACAGTCAGAATTTCAAAGTAGCTATTACTCAGCTATCCAAGGTGCAACAGGTCTGAAACTGTACTATGTCATAGCGTACCAAAAAGTAGATGGACAACATATTTGAAAAGATTTCCCTAACTTTAATACTTTTGAAGATATTTGACATTTACTTCTTCTGTTATTTAGCTACAAATGAGAAAATAGCTATTACTCACTTATGGCATGCAACAGAATCCCAAACTATGTACCATCTTATAGCTAAGAACAAAGTAGCTGAACAACATATTTTAGGAAAACACTCTAAGTGCAATAGTTTTGGAGTTACAATGGCTTTACTCAACAGTCAGAAATTTCAAAGTAGCTATTACTCAGCTATCCAAGGTGCAACAGGTCTGAAACTTTACTATGTCATAGCTTACCAAAAAGTAGATGGACAACATATTTGAAAAGATTTCCCCAACTTTAATACTTTTGAAGATATTTGACATTTACTTCTTCTGTTATTTAGCTACAAATGAGAAAATAGCTATTACTCACTTATGGCATGCATTAGAACCCCAAACTATGTACCATCTTATAGCTAAGGACAAAGTAGCTGAACAACATATTTTAGGAAAATACTCTAACTGCAATAGTTTTGGCGTTACAATCGCTTTACTCACCAGTCAGAATTTCAAAGTAGCTATTACTCAGCTATCCAAGGTGCAACAGGTCTGAAACTTTAGTATGTGATAGCTTACCAAAAAGAAGATGGACAACATATTTGAAAAGATTTCCCTAACTTCAATACTTTTGAAGTTATTTGACATTTACTTCTTCTGTTATTTAGCTACAAATGAGAAAATAGCTATTACTCACTTATGACATGCAATGGGACCCCAAACTATGTACCATCTTATAGCTAAGGACAAAGTAGCTGAACAACATATTTGAAGAAAAAGTTGTTACTGCAATAGTTTTTGAGTTATGAGCCCTTTACTCAAAATAGCTAAGATTGCTATTACTCACTTATCTTTAGGCCTAAGTCAATAAAACCAAAAAAATTTTCAAGGGCATGAAAATTCATTGGGACAATTAATTTACAAAAAATCTGTAGCTGTAGTAGTTTTGGAGAAATCTGCGTGACTAACTAACGCACGCACGCACGCATGCACGCACACACAGACATCATTTCATAATCTCCCTCCCGGGCTAAAGCCCGGCGGGAGATAATAAACCGGAAAGAAATTAATGAATGAAGTGACGTCACGGTAGTACTATACATTTGTCATTCAGCCAATCAGAATCGACAATGAAAATATTCAAACTCCGTAGTTCTACTTTCAACCACTCGAAGGCGCTTTTGCATGTCCTAGAAGTTATGACGTGAGTTCATTTTTCTGTCAATCCGTTTCTTATTTTGGAGGAAGTTTTCTTCCAAATTGTTTTACAGTATATTTACAAAATAAACCAGTTCGCTAATCTTATTCCTGACAATATTTTATTAAATGGACGTTTCGACAAAGATCAGATACTTTAAGCTAAAAATTTACATAAATTAATTTAAAAATATCCTGGCCTGATACTCACATAAGGGAATCTACTTGTGTCATAGTACATACATGTATATCTAAGATAGGGAGAAATCCCTTCAATGGTCATTGAGAAAATTGTGATAAACAGGTGAAATTTTCACACTTTTCATGGGAGTACCTCTTATCTAGCGGCTCTGGAGAACAGACGAACAGACAAATCTGCATGCCTTGAAGAATTAATCATCCTTGCTAGATAAGGTATCTTTTAAAAGTAACAACATGTTTCTGGATTATTATTATTTATTATTATTATTTTGTATCCAGACAGTGATCCAGATCAGTCAAAATTTAATAGGATCTAAGATTAAGAAATAAGATCTAAGTGACCCAAGCAGTAGTAATTATGTAACCCTTCTGACAAACAGATAGACAAACGGTTATGACAACAATACCTCTTGGTGGAGATAATAAATGCGAGTACTAATAAAATATGACTCTTTCATTAAATTACAGTGAAGGAAAAACATAGAAACAGTATACACATGCTTCACAAGCATATATTCAACAGGTAAATGTGGTTTGGGTTTCATAAGTATACTTGCTTTCTTCCAGTACTGGCAACACATTTTAAATGAGACAGTAGTCAATTACAACCTCAAGACACATGCAGATGATGGGCTATTAATTACCTGGTCTTCAGGTAGCATAAACACTTGCAGTGGGGGAGCAGATAAGCCCTCCCTCAAGTTTGAGGGGTTGGGATGGTATAATTCCTAGGAGTGTGTCCTCTCCTAGAGATAAATCTCATCCCAGTCTTTCAGATAATTAAGATGAGGCTGAGAAAACCAAATTAGTGGTGTGTTTGAATGGCAAGAATTTTACATTAGAGTGGGACTGAATACATTTTACAAATATGTTCTATTTCCAGATACAAAATTTAATACTCCAACAAGAGTAAGCACTAAAAGTATACATTAAGTAAAACAACTGAAGGAAAGTGCATGACTTGTAACTTATGAAGACATTTTTTTTTCTCACTTAGTTTACCCTTTTCTCATGACATCAGAAAATGTGTCCAATTTGTACCTAAAATTGTAAACTTTACAAAACTCTTTAAAATTTGAGACTTCCAAAAAAGTCTCAAATTGGACTGGAGTCGCTTATTTTAAGTAAGAAAAAATCAGGATTCAGGCTTTACAGAAATTTCACTTGGGTGTGTGTTCATTTTGTACCTGTATGTTTACTCAACTACCACCATTCTCATAGATTTTTCCTAGACTGTGTAAATCAAGTGTGTGCAGTGGGGTACAGGGGTCTTTATAATGTCAGAGATACATGCTGGACTGATAAACCCCACTGAGATGTTGTACACACCTACAAGAGAGAGCCTAGATAAATTAAGGGACACACACTCAAATTACACAACAAGTAACATACATTTGTTTTTCTCAGTGGCAAGACAGGTCAGTCTCTTCCCCCACTGTGACCTCAATTAAGATAAGACTGAAAGTCAGATAATGGGTTTACATTGTACAAGAAGGAGTAGTGAAGTGTGGTGGATTAGAAGTCATATGTTTTGATACAGTTGAGTGTTCAAGGTGTTTTGTGTGTTTTGCTCACATTTTTTGGAAATAATTTATATATATTTTTATTACGGAAGCTCTGAAAAATTAGACTACAAAAATGGATTAGTGCTTAAAAGTCAGTGGCCATCAGGTAATTGTGACTTCAAATGAAATATCAGATCAAGTTGAGGACATAAAGCCTTCAAACAACAAACCAAGATTTATGAAAATAAGATTTATTTACAGGGTTTTATGTAATCATTTGTAGAAAATATTAAGATAGTTTACATTTCATTTGAAACAAATTTGGTGTATTTTATGAAGTAAAATACTAAAATGTCCAGCTAGGTTTGGTTTATTAAATCTTGCAGATCAAAATATAAAATAAGTAAAAATAAAATAAGCGAAAGCATTTTAGATTTAACTAAGAAAATATTGATTTTTTATGTCAGCTGACTTGTCAGTCAGCTGACATTATGTCGTCACTCTGCGGCGTGGGCGTACGCGTACGCGTGAATAACTTCTCCTCCAAAACTACAAGGCCTAGAGATGTGCTGTTTTTTTTAAAAGATACCTTATCTATCGAGGATGAAAAATTGTTCAAGGCATGCAAATCTGTCTGTTCGTCTGTTTGCTAGAGACATTACAAGGGGGGTACCCACACCAAAAGTGTGAAAATTTCAACACTTAATCACAATTTTCTCAGTGACTATTGCAGGGATTTCTCTCATATCTTGCATATATGTACTAGGCCAGAGGTAGATTCTCTTGTGTGAGTATGAGACTTGGATCTGTCTTACTTTTTTTTTAATAAATTTTTTTAATAATTTTTAATGCATTAAAATTCATGAAATCATGCACAAAATCATTTATAACTTGAAAAGTGTTGCATTTAGAGCATTTTGTTAAAATATGTTATTCAGCTACTTTTTTCATAGCTACAATATGGTGAGTAAGTTGGGTGCCTGTCTCAATAGCTAAGTGAGTAATAGCTACTTTTGGGCTTTTCAGTAACTTCCATCATGAGTAAAATCACTTGTAACTTAAAAACTATTGCATTTAGAGAATTTCATATAAATATGTTATTCAGCTACTTTTGGGTCAGCTATAACATAGTAAAATTTCAGACCTGTAGCTCATGGCATAGCTGAGTAATAGCTACTTTTAGGTTATCACTGTTGAGTAAATCGCTTATAACTTCAAAACTATTGCATTTAGAGAATTTCGTATAAATATGTTATTCAGCTACTTTTGGGTCAGCTATAACATAGTAAAATTTCAGACCTGTAGCTCATGGCATAGCTGAGTAATAGCTACTTTTAGGTTATCACTGTTGAGTAAATTGCTTATAACTTGGAAACTATTGCATTTACAGTATTTTGTTTCAATATGTTGTTCACCTATTTTGGGATCAGCTATAACATAGTGAAGTTTCAGATCTGTGGCTCATTGCATAGCTGAGTAATAGCTACTTTGAAGTTCTCACTATTGAGTAAATCACTTGTAACTTAAAACCTATTGCATTTAGAGAATTTTGTATAAATATGTTATTCAGCTACTTTTGGGCCAGCTATAACATAGTGAAATTTCAGATCTGTAGGTCATGGCATAGCTGAGTAATAGCTACTTTAAAGTTCTCACTGTTGAGTAAATCAGTTATAATTGGAAAACTATTGCATTTAGAGAATTTCGTATAAATATGTTATTCAGCTACTTTTGGGTCAGCTATAACATAGTAAAATTTCAGACCTGTAGCTCATGACATAGCTGAGTAATAGCTACTTTTAGGTCATCTCTATTGAGTAAATCAGTTGTAACTTGAAAACTATTGCATGTACAGTATTTTGTTTCAATATGTTATTCACCTATTTTGGGGTCAGCCATAACATAGTGAAGTTCCAGACCTGTGACTCATTGCATAGCTGAGTAATAGCTACTTTGAAGTTCTCAATGTTGAGTAAATCACTTATAATTTGAAAACTATTGCATTTAGAGAATTTAGTATAAATATGTTATTCAGCTACTTTTGGGTCAGCTATAACATAGTAAAATTTCAGACCTGTAGCTCATGGCATAGCTGAGTAATAGCTACTTTTAGGTTATCACTGTTGAGTAAATCACTTATAACTTGGAAACTATTGCATTTAGAGTATTTTGTTGCAATATGTTATTCACCTATTTTGGGGTCAGCTATAACATAGTGAAGTTCCAGACCTGTGGCTCATTGCATAGCTGAGTAATAGCTACTTTGAAGTTCTCACTGTTGAGTAAATCAGTTGTAATTGGAAAACTATTGCCTTTACAGAAATTTGTGCAAATATGTTATTCAGCTACTTTTGGGTCAGCTATAACATAGTGAAATTACAGACCTGTAGCTCATGCCACAACTGAGTAATAGCTATTCTCAGGCACTGACTGTTGAGTAAATCGGCTATAACTTGAAAAATATTGCATTTGGAGTATTTTGTTAAAATATATTGTTCACCTACTTTTGGGTTAGCTATAACATAGTGAAATTACAGACCTATAGCTCATGGCATAGCGGAGCAATAGCTATTTTCAGGTTCTCACTATTGAGTAAATCAGTTGTAACTTGAAAACTATTGCATTTACAGTATTTTGCTTAAATATGTTGTTCACCTACTTTTAGGTCAGCTATAACAGAGCAAAAATTCAGACATGTAGCTCATTTTCCTCAGTGGCCTAGTGGTTAGCAAGTTTGGCATCTAATCATAGGCTGTCACCTCTGTGGGTTCGAGTCCTACAAGTGGCAATTCTGAGGACCTGTCCCAATATGACCCTGGCTGTTGAACGGGACGTAAAACCCCAACTTTGACCTTTGACCTTTGCATAGCTGAGTAATAGTTACTTTGAGGTTCTCACTCTTGAGTAAATCAGTTGTAACTTGAAAACTATTACATTTAGAGTATTTTGTTAAATATGTTATTCACAGACGTTTTGGTCAGCTATAACATAGTGAAATTGCAGACCTCTATGTCATGGCATAGCTGAGCAATAGCTTCTTTCAGGTTCTCACTGTTGAGTAAATCATTGTATCCAACCTGTAGGAAATCATGGGCTGGGAATCTGTTAATATGGTCCGATTTGACCTTGGAACCCTCCTTCAAGGTCAAATGAGGATAGCCAAACATAAAAGTGCTTATAACTCGCTTATTATTGGTCCTACAGGTTTGGAATGAAAACCAACCTATAGAAAATCATGAGCTGGGAATCTTTTGGTGTGGTCGGATTTCACCTTAGACCCCTCCTTCCAGGTCAAACGAAGATAGCCAAACTTAAAGTGCTTATAACTCGCGTATTATTGGTCTTGGAGGTTTGGGATGGTAAACCAACATATAGGAAATCATGGGCTGGGATTCTTTTGGTGTGGTCAGATTTGACCTGGGACCCCTCCTTCAAGGTCAATTGAGGATAGCCAAACTTACAATTGCTTATAACTCGCTTATTATTGGTCCTACAGGTTTGGGATGGTAAACAAGCTACAGGAAATCATGGGCTGGGAATTTTTTTGTGTGGTTGGATTTAACCTTAGACCCCTCCGTCAAGGTCAAACAAGGATAGCCAAACTTAAAAAGTTCCTATGACTCACTTATTATTGGTCCGAGAGGTTTGGGATGGTAAACCATCCTAAATTCTTTGGCTGGGAATCTTTTGGTATGGTCAGATTTGACCTTTGGATCCCTTCTTCATGGTCGAACGAGGATATTGCATTTATAGTATTTCTTTAAATATTTTTAACCTACTTTTTACACTTAAACAATTACCTTGTTACTTTATTTCATAATACCATTTGCAGGGCACAACTTTTTTGTCCTTTTCTTCTGTCAGCTTCGGAATATCTTTCGAACATGCTGTTCAGTTACCATTTACTGTATTTCTGTACAGCCCTTTCCCTGATAATTATGCTTTCCTCTCATTATCACCATCACAAATCAAAAACATTCAGTCAGCTGACACAGTGCCCGTTCACGGGCACTCTCCTCTTGTTTTAAAAAAAATATGCATATTTGCTAATCAATTCAGCGAATGCATCCCTTTACTCAAAATCTTAGTAAATATGCAAATTTACTGGTTTCACCTATTTACTGTAAAATACATGTACTGCTGTTAAGATCAATTTCCAATATTAAGATGTTAAATCTTTAACTTTTTGGTACAAACTAAACATAAAAAAGTGACTGAGATTGTTCAAAGTGTTGTATGTGTATTTACACTGATTACATAAAAGTGTGAAAAGATACAGCATAAACCAGAGGATAGCTGATTTTTCATATACATTTTTCATACATTTTCATATCCTTTATTATGTTTTTCCATGAGCCCTTATTTTGATCAGCATGTATATTTTCCTTGTTGAGTGGAGTTTATCAAAAAGTTAACTTTTCCTACAAATTCTTAATATTTAGGGCTAAGAATTGATTTTTAAAGCTTATATTATAATGCTGAGTGTAATTCTTAAAAGCCTTTTCTTTGTAAATAAAAAAATAGTATCAGAGATGCCTGTACCCCATAGCCTGGGGAAATAGTTTTCAACACCATGAGATACAGGAGTAATAATACAGTGCAAAAATCTGGATACTTTCAGAGCAGTGTCAGTTACATAAACCTCCAAATAATGTTTAAGTAGAGAAAACAACATCTAAGAAAAAGAAAATGTATGTAAAGACAAACCATTTTAGAGTTAGAGTCCAGAAACGGAAATGTTGACGAACAAACGAATGGACAAAATTACACCAATTTCAAAGGAAACCTAGCTATGATGGTGATCTGTCTAACTGTCAAGTTTGAATATGATTGGACACAGCATTTTCGAGTTAGAGTCCGGAAACAGAAATGTTGACGAACAGATAAATGGACAAAAATCAGACAAATGAAGGCACAGAATTCATTGACAAACAAACAAACGGACAAAATTTCACCAATTTCAAAAAGGAACCTAGCTATGATGGTGATCTATCTCCCTGTCAAGTTTGTATTTGATTGGACACAGTGTTTTCGAGTTAGAGTCTGGAAATAGAAAATGTTGATGAACAAATAAATGGACAAAAAACAGACAAACGAATGGACAGAATTACACCAATTTCGAAAGTAACCTAGCTATTGTGGTGATGTATCTCCCTGATAAGTTTGAATTCGATTGGACAAACCGTTTTCAAGTTAGAGTCCGGCAATGGAAATTTTGACTGACAGACAGACGAAAAATAGCATCAGAGATGCTCGTACCCCACAGCCTAAGGAAATATTTTCAACACCATGAGATACAGAAGTACTGTACCAGTACAAACTTCAAGATACTTTCAGAGCACTGTCAGTTATATAAAGGTCCAAACAATGTTTAAATGGAGAAATAATGTTTAAAAGAAAGATAATGCATATAAAGATGAAGTACTAAAACAAGATAATTCAATAACAAGATAACAGCATTAATCAGCAAACTAAAATTCAACACTCTTTATCTACACCTGCATGGCCCAATTATGGTTTAGATGGTTTGAATATTATCATGCATACAGAAGTGGTAATACATTTAATGAATGCTTATGTGTGGTGTTGGAGCAAAATCTGTGGCTCACTTGATGAAATTCTATCTCTTACAATGGGAAGTTATGAAAGTAAAATTCTTAATAAATTCTAATATGACTTTAACAGTGCTAAATCTGCATAAAAAAACAGACTCAAAGGTGCAACAAGATTTTATAGGTCAAGGTCACTACAGCAAGGTCAAAGGTCAAATCAAGGTCAGATCATGACGTTGCATAACTACACCCCCTAACCAATGTCCCTACCAAGTATCAACTTCCTACACCTTGCGGTTTCCGAGATATAGCCCGGACAAGATTTTCGAACTCAAGGTCACTACGGCAAGGTCAAAGGTCAAATCCCTGTCAGACCATGACATTGCACACCTACACCCCCTAACCAATATCCCTACCAAGTATCAACTTCCGACACCTTATGGTTTCTGAGATATAGCCCGGACAAGATTTTATAGGTCAAGGTCACTACGGCAAGGTCAAAGGACAAATCAAGGTCAGACCATGACGTTGCACACCTATACACCCTAACCAATATCCCTACCAAGTATCAACTTCCTACACCTTACAGTTTCTGAGATATAGCCCGGACAAGATTTTATAGGTCAAGGTCACTACGGCAAGGTCAAAGGTCAAATCAAGGTCAGACCATGACGCTGCACACCTACACCCCCTAACCAATATTCCTACCAAGTATCAACTTTCTACACCTTACGGTTTCCGAGATATAGCCCGGACAAGATTTTATAAGTCAAGGTCACTACAGCAAGGTCAAAGGTCAAATCAAGGTCAGACCGTGATGTTGCATACCTACACCCCCTAATCAATGTCCCTACCAAATATTAACTTCCTACACCTTACGGTTTCTGAGATATAGCCCGGACAAGATTTTATAGGTCAAGGTCACTACGGCAAGGTCAAAGGTCAAATCAAGGTCACACCATGACGTTGCACACCTACACCCCCTAACCAATATCCCTACCAAGTATCAACTTCCTACACCTTATGGTTTCCGAGATATAGCCCGGACAAGATTTTCAAAGTCAAGGTCACTACGGCAAGGTCAAAGGTCAAATCAAGGTCAGACCATGACGTTGCACACCTACACCCCCAACCAATGTCCCTACCAAGTATCAACTTCCTACACCTTACGGTTTCTGAGATACAGCCCGGACAAACTCTTTTCCCGCCGCCCGCCCACCCGCCCGCCCGCCCGCCCATCCGGACACCATGGGTGAAAACAATAAAAATGGACAAACGAACAGACAGAATTACACTAATTTTGAAAGGAACCTAGCTATGATGGTGATCTATCTCAATGTCAAGTTTGAATTCCATTGGACAAACCATTTTCGAGTTAGAGTCCGGAAACGGAAATTTTGATGGACAGTCAAAAAACAGACAAACAAACAAACAAACAGATGGAAATATACCAATTTTGAAAGGAATCTAGCTATGATGGTGATCTATGTCCCTGTCAAGTTTGAATTCGATTGGACAAACCGTTTTCGAGTTAGAGTCCGAAAACGAAAATGTGGACGGACAGACAAACGGACAAACAAACAGACGGAATTACACCAATTTCGAAAGAAACCTAGCTATGATGGTGATCTCTGTCCCTGTCAAGTTTGAATTCGATTGGACAAACCGTTTTCGAGTAAGAGTCCAGAAACAAAAAATGTGGACAGATGTCGGACACATCCATCTGATAGGCAGGGTGGTTACACACAACCCGCCTTAAAACAGGAAATTTACAGTTTCTGCGTTTAGGGCACACCCTATTTACAAAAACAGGAAATTCACAGTTTCTGTGTTTAGGGTGCACCCTATTTACAAAAAGAGTAAATTTGCAGTATCTGTGTTTAGGGCACACCCTATTTACAAAAAGTGGAAATTTGCAGTTTCTGTGTCTAGGGCACACCCTATTTACAAAAAGGTGAAATTTGCTGTTTTCGTGTTTAGGGTGCACCCTATTTACAAAAAGAGTAAATTTGCAGTTTCTGTGTCTAGGGCACACCCTATTTACAAAAAGGTGAAATTTGCTGTTTTCGTGTTTAGGGTGCACCCTATTTACAAAAAGAGTAAATTTGCAGTTTCTGTGTTTAGGGCACACCCTATTTACAAAAACTGGAAATTTGCAGTTTCTGTGTCTAGGGCACACCCTATTTACAAAAAGATGAAATTTGCTGTTTTCGTGTTTAGGGTGCACCCTATTTACAAAAAGAGTAAATTTGCAGTTTCTGTGTTTAGGGCATACCCTATTTACAAAAAGAGGAAATTCACAGTTTCCGTGTTTAGGGTGCACCCTATTTACAAAAAGATTAAATTTGCCATTTTTGTGTTTAGGGCACACCCTATTTACAAAACGATGAAAATTGCAGTTTCCGTGTTTAGGGCACACCCTATTTGCAAAAAGGTGAAATTTGCAGTTTCTGTGTTTAGGGTGCACCCTATTTACAAAAAGAGGAAATTTGCAGTTTTCTTGAATAGGGCACACCCTATTTACAAAAAGAGGAAATTTGCAGTTTCCGTGTTTAGGGTGCACCCTATTTACAAAAAGATGAAATTTGCAGTTTTTGTGATTAGGGCACACCCTATTTACAAAAAGATTAAATTGGCCATTTTCGTGTTTAGGGTGCACCCTTTTTCCAGGCAGATATTTGCTGTTTTTCTGATGGCTTATTGAGTTTTTTCACTTACGTGATTTTGACAAATGTCTCAAATGGTGCAAATTTTTGCATGAAACTGCCATATTTCATGAAAGAAATTTCCATATTTGCACCAAAACCCTGCATATTGCGAAATTTAAGGTCTAAAAGGGAAAGGTCTGGATTTTCCCTTTTAAATCTGATGGTGCTTACGTGTAACACAACACACAAGTACCATCTGACACAACAACACTGTGACAATAACACATGTAACACAACACACAAGTACCATCTGACACAACAACACTGTGACAATAACACATGTTACACAACACACAAGTACCATCTGACACAACAACACTGTGACAATAACACATGTAACACAACACACAAGTACCATCTGACACAACAACACTGTGACAATAACACATACAGTGTATGAAATTAACACCTCACTCATCTGAGACTGGTAACTATTATACTATAGACCTAGTAGACCATATAGTTACTTATATTATAGACCTGTAACATTTATGAGTTCCAGGTGCGCAGGATGTGGAGTGTTTTGCAGTAAACTTCATACACTGGACACATGTAACGCAAGCAATACACCGTCAATACACAAGCAATGCACAGTCAATACACAAGCAATACACAGTCAATACACAAGCAATACACAGTCAATACACAAGCAATACACAGTCAATACAAAAGCAATACACAGGCACTATCTGACACAGGAATACAATGACAAAAGCACAAACAAGCTTGTATAAGCAGGATAAGAGCTGGCTACAAAGAGACAAGAATTTATTTAAAATATACACGCTTCATATTGTTCTTATTTTATATAAAATATCAACAATGTGACAACATATAAACATTTGTGAATATTGACGAGCAATGGTAACAACTGACTTTACAAAGTCATTACTTAAATGTATGGAGTACCAAGGTGAAATATTAATGATAGAAAAACACTCGGGGAGCGCAGATCTCTGCCGAAATTCCTAAATGGAGATGGTGATCCGGATTACCTCCAAAATCAAACCATTGGTTCCTTGTAACATTGTCAAGATTTCCTGAAACTTTATCAAAATCCACCCATAAGTTTTCAAACTGTTTTGCAAAGAGACAAATGCCGACAATCCTTGGTAGTTGTAATAAATCAGCCAGTTACAATTAAACAAAGACCTAATGGAGCGGGTCTGCAGCAGTCCCACCATGCCAAGCCAGATTCAAACCCATACACACAGTTACTGGTACATTACAGCACCATGCTAGACTGGGTAAATATCTGCCAACTAGTCCATAAAACCTGCTGACAGGAAGTCTGTCAATGCATGCACTTTATAGCAGACTTCTCCTGTCACAACTACAGACAACAAACTCACACAGTTACTGGTACATTACAGCACCAAGCTAGACTGGGTAAATATCTGCAAACTAGTCCATAAAACCTGCTGACAGGAAGTCTGTCAATGCATGCACTTTATAGCAGACTTCTCCTGTCACAACTACAGACAACAAACTCACACAGTTACTGGTACATTACAGCACCAAGCTAGACTGGGTAAATATCTGCAAACTAGTCCATAAAACCTGCTGACAGGAAGTCTGTCAATGCATGCACTTTATAGCAGACTTCTCCTGTCACAACTACAGACAACAAACTCACACAGGTTAACACACATAACATAAAAAACCACCTCCAAACCATGTTAGCCACCTGCTTTCCAAGCTAAATTAGCGTATCCATAGTTACAGTTAGCCACCCATCTCCCTAGCAACCGTTGCCATCCTACCCCAGTAACACGGTGTTTCTTCTTGAAGTGGGAGTAGTGCAGTCTCTCCAGGTATTCTGGTCTGGGAGGTTGCTAAACAAAGTCACAAAAACTGCTTACTACACCACAACTACTGCAGTCTCTTTCTCAGGGTTCGGGTATCTGAGGTTCTTAATACATACAAATCTTCTACAGGGGGAACAACTGTAAAGTCAATGCAGTCTTGAGGTACTGACATAACAGAGGTAAGGATGACTCTGACAATCAGGTAGGCAGGGGTTTGTGGTGGGGTTAATAATATTTATGACAACATGGGTTCACATAAATCAGTGGGACTGATGTAACAGCTCACATCAACTGGAAGCAGTCTCTTCAGTCTCACATGCATTTTACAATCATACGGCAAGCAGACAGGATCTGCAGAGAAAAATCAGTGGCATCACATTCTAATCAAATCAACGGGGTTTTTATGTGGGCTAATTCATACATGGCTGAAGTAAGCACTACAGGTTCAGATAGGCAATACATATACAGCATGGCATACAATAGAAAAACTTCCCGAATGACATATACAGAAAAAAATTATCACGAATGAAGATAACAATATTATACTAGTGCGTAGCATGGCTATTATTTTGTTAATCTTCATGAGTGATGTATTTTTTCTGTATATGTCTAATGAGGGATGTTTTACTTTAATTTATTATCCACCATTTTGTACAATTTATGGTTTAAATAATATGAATATTTTAAATGAGAGAACGTGAAAAAAGCTGTCAAAAAGCAGTGACAACAGTGAATATAAAAACTTCTTTAACTTACAATATCTCAGTCATTTCTGCATGGAATACCTTTCTAATGATATACTATACATATTTGTAACTTACATACTTTCCAAGATATTGTTGAAAAAAACAAGTTATTCCCATTCATTATCCATAGTACCAGGGCGCCGGTGTATACAAAAAAAAGTCTGTATTTCCCCATACTTAGGGCAAACACGTCGCGTGGTGGATAATAAAATACAAAATCTACAGATCACACTCTCAGTTGATGATCTGAAGTCAGGTGGAAGATTTCCAATCATACAGTATTCAAATAATTCAGTTTTCTCAGCAGCACACAGATTTGAAAATTTCTCACATGATCAACTAGTTCTGACGCAGAAAAAACTCACACTGAAATGTCTTCACCAACTAACGTTTAATGGACAACAATGGATAACATTGGAGAACAGCTGCTTCAGTCTGACACAGGTTCAAAGCTATGTGCATGCTATACACAGAAAGCCAAATCAACGTAATCAACACATAAATGATGGGTTCAGCTAAAACATCATCAAATTGTAAACATGCCCACTGAGCACACACTCCTTACCCCAGTCACCCGATGACGTCTTTTGTACTTAGAATTAGCCATTCTAATGATATACTCGGGCCGAGGAGGTTCCTGACAACACAAACTGCTGCTCAATCTCACATCACAAAAATACTTGTAACAAAGGGTTTAAAACATGTTCCTGTCAGTCTGCTGGGATTACATGTTGTGTTAAACAAGTTTTTCACTAAATATCCTGAAATTCTATTGTGTAAAGCTGATAATATATATATGACTTACTACACCTTAGAGAAAACTGCTCACCATATACGTGTGATGAATTAACTTCAATGACAGAATATTTATTCTATTCTATTCTGCAATTTTATAGCACTTAATCTCTGCCTGGCAGACTCTAAGGCGCAACACCAAAATCCAATTCAGAAAATCATCATTCTACAGCCGTTGCCAAGTACCACGGAGATGCTGGATAGAGTGTATGCAAAGCTGAGAAAGCCTTTTTGGAAGATACAATTTTAATCTTTTGCTAAAACAGGCGACAGTTGGGGTGGACCTCATTTATGTATAGTATTGCAAGCACAAGTTTTTATATGCATATATCATTGTGTGTGTTTTTTTAAACATAATACTTTGTGTTACAAAGCCGAATTAAATACAGTAATCACATTTTGCCAGACGACTGGAAGCAGGTTTGGACAAGAACTGATATACTTGATGTGCCACACCAGACTGTCAGGTGTTCTCAAATAAAAAAGTCTAAACAATTCATTCCAGAGCAGGTCAGTGTTCTCTAAGAGTGGAACAGCAAGCTACTGAACAACATCGACAACAAACAAAAGTCCAAAGTGAGAATCAAGTCAGCTGACCTGGTCTCTCCCACAGACACTGAATGGTCTTCACTATAGAACATGTAATGCTGAAACAACCAACAAACGGTTTTACCAAATCTAATAGTTAATAAGAAAATTGGGGTGGGTGTCTAACCCAGGCCAATACATACAAAATCATTGCAATCTTCTGATACTCATATCACAGAGTTTCATAGTGTGATAACTTCATTTTGAAACTTACAAATACGTTTTGTATTATTTTCACTGCATTTTAAAATGACAATCAATTACATACTTCATTAAAGATACAAAACAGCTTTGAAACCACAGAAAATACATCATTTACATTAATATACGTCCTATCAGACCATGTCCTATCTTTTAGTGAAATGTATATTATGTGTAGGGCTGCGAACGAATACTTGAGCCTCAGTGTACGAGGCGGTCTTGGCTTGTACTCGAGTCCATTTTAAAAACTCGGTTACTCGCGAGGTATTGTATTATCGCCCACGTAATCAAACGCTTGTGTAAAATATGCTACATTTCAGCATTTCCGTCACATAATATCAATTAAAGTTGTTATTTTCGCTTGAAAACATACAATTTACTTCATATTCTATAATATATGGTCAAATAGAAGACGTTTTTCTTCAAAAGTTTTGTTTCCGGAACTATTTGTTTACAGAAGAGTTCTAATGGTGGGAACTAAATCTCACGGTTACTCGAATTCGGGCCGGTTGTCAGAGGGCGAATACTCGATGCCGTTTTTTTGTACCCGTCACAGCCCTAATTATGTGTGTATGAACTGTTAAAATGGACATTATAATGAATTGTCTGAATTATGAGAAAGCAAGATGTTCCTACCTCCTCCTCCTCAAATGTCATGGTGTTCCACTGGAACTGGATGGAGGCTTGCTCTCGCTTCCAGAACTCCAGAAAGATTGTGCCTGCAAGTATAATGAACCACTAGAAACCCATTTCTAACAACGGAGACTAAGAATTATTGCAGTGTTTTCCAACCATGACTGGCTAGGTGTCTCCCTGGTAAAATGATTCAACCACTAATTCAGGTGTGTATCACATACTGATTTGTTGTTTCCTGTCATTGTAAATAGCTGATGGGCAGTTTCTAGACAGAATTGCAAATTTAATAAGTAAATTAAATTTTTATAAGTTAATACCCTATCCAATGGACAATTGCTTATCCGGTCGGCGCAGACCGGCCCGCCAAACGCCAGAAAAAGACGTCCTGTGTTGCCACTAGCTGGCCGGTCCGTAGTACTGTGCACTCCCCAGATGGCGCCTCGTACTTCCTTCCTGTCTAGACAACCTGACGTCATAGCATCTTTTTCGTTGTCTAAACCTATTAGACCCCTAGTAAGCTGATAGCGGGGTCGGTGGGAGGGTCTTGTGTGTCCATTGGATAGGGTATTAACTTATAAAAATTTAATTTACTTATTAAATTTGCAATTTTGCAAATTTTAATTAGTAAATTAAATTTTTATTAGTTAATACCTTACCTACCAGATGATAGCTATAGTCCGGCGCCAGCCGGTCCCGCCAAATGAAAGAAAAAGACGTCCCGGGTTTCACCCCCGGCAGGACCGGCACACTACAATCCACTCGCCAGGTGGCCTAGTTCCTGCTTCACTCGCCAGAGGGACGTGACGTCATAGCATCTTTTTCGTCCCTAAGATTGAATGATGAGGCTGGAAGCGGGGAAGGCCGGGTGGGAATTTCCCGTCTGGTAGGTAAGGTATTAACTAATAAAAATTTAATTTACTAATTAAAATTTGCAATTTCATTGCGTTAATACATCTTACCTACCAGACGATAGCTAGAATAACTACCCAGTGGAAGGAGGGCAGCCTTCTGAGGATTGGAGAGAACTCTTATATTATACCTAGGTGTGAGGTTCTAGACCTTTGAGGAGACATGTTAGTCTCAAGGGTATCTAGACCTACCTGCCCCCCCCCCCCTTTTTTTTTTTTTTTTTTTGACTGCTCTGAGGGGAGGAAGAGAGCAAGAGTTCAAGTCCATGATTCCCACGGTTAACCTGGAAGAGTAGGGAAAGTCCTATACCCAGAGAATTACTCTGAAGTAAAAAACTTTGAGAAGCCAAGGCCTAGGCTAAAAGTGAGCCTGCACCTAAAACTAACTAGTATGTACACTATATATAATTATATACAAAGAAGCTTAGGGGACTAGTGGTGGATCTGCTGGGCCGCCACCACAGGACCCAAGTGAAAAAGCTCCTTATCTGCCCAGGCAACATCCTTAAGGTAAAATTGTGTAAAGGTGTTGTGGGACTTCCAGTGGCATGCTGCTAGAATCTGGTCCAGAGATATGCCACCTTGAAAGGCTTTGGAGGCCACAAAGGCCCTAACATCATGGGCCTTGACCTGATGTAAGGTCAAGGACTCTTGGTCAGAGAGATCATAACACAACACTACTGTTTGTTTGATCCAGGATGAGATAGTGGCAGGAGAGATGTCCCTGTCAAAACCTTGTTTGAATGAGACAAAAACTAACTCCTTTCCCGTTCTTAGGTTTTGTGTTTTGTTCAGGTAGTAGCGAAGAGCCCGAACGGGGCAAAGGGATCTGTCTTCCTTTAAAGACTTATCCAGAGTGGGGGCTAAGGCCGGGATGACCACAGGGGCCACGCACTCTGGTCCCTCTTTTGCCAAGTGATTTTTCGCCAAGAAGCTTGGTGAAGGGTAGAGGGAAACTTTGGACCAATCAGCTTGGTGTCTGATATTTTTGTTTAACCAAGCGTGTATCTCACTTCTGCGTTTTCCTGAAGCCAGGGCTAGGAGGAAAACAGTTTTGAAAGTAAGGTGTTTCAGAGAAGCCTTTCTGAGGGGTTCAAACGGTGCTTTTGTAAGCTGGTGTAAAACTAGGGAGAGGTTCCAAGCAGGAACCCCCCTGCGTCCTTTGGGTCTATCCCTGTGAAAACTGTCTAACAGTCTAGTCAAATTGTCATCCTTGCCGACATTAATCGAGGTATTTCCCAGTTTGTCTGCAATGGCTGACCTGTAACCGTCAATAGTGCTGGGCTGGAGATTTTTCTCCTGGAAAAGGTGCAGGAGGAAATCTGCTATTTGTTTTATAGATGGGTTCCTGAAGTCCACCTGACTTGTTTCGCACCATCTGATAAAAACGGCCCACTTCGCTTCGTAGACTGTTCTGGTTGAACGTCTTTGAGGCGCCTCAATTCTTGACGCCACTGGGCTAGAGAACCCCTGCTCCTTGATTGTCTGGGCTCTAGGAGCCAGGCATGGAGATTTAGGTTTGTCAGATCCCTGTGACGTGCCTTGTTGAAAGGTTGGGTCACTAGATCTGGGTGGTGTGGAAGACAAAGAGGAACCCTCGCAGATAGCTCCACTAGGTCCCAAAACCAAGGCATGTTGGGCCATCCCGGGGCAATCAGGATTGCTCTGCGATACCAGTGATCTGACAGCTTGCTGACCACCTTCCCCATCAGAGACACTGGGGGGAAGAGGTACATGTCCAGGTCCTCCCAGGACAATGTCAGAGCATCCACTGACCAGGCTTTTGGGTCTGGAATTGGGGACACAAATTGAACTAGCTTGCAGTTGTACCTTGTTGCAAACATGTCCACTCGGGGATAATGCCAGGTTTGACAAAGGAGGTCGAAGGTCTCTTGATGGAGGGACCACTCCGTCTGAATGACCTGCCTTTGGCGAGACAATTTGTCTGCAATTACATTCAGACGGCCTGGAATGTGTCTGGCCTTCAGTACTATTTGATTGAGGCTGCACCAACATAGGAGCCGCCAAAGAAGGGCACAGAGTGAGCCTGACCTCATACCTCCTTCCTTGTTGATGTATGCTACAACCGTAGTGTTGTCTGTGGCAATCAGGACGACCTTTCCTTGCACTAAATGTTGGAATCTTTTTAGTGCTAACAACACGGCTTTTAGTTCTAAGAAGTTTATGTGCAACTTGCTTTCGGGCACTGACCAAGTACCGCTTGCTGTGAAGTCGCCTAAGTGAGCACCCCAGCCTTCTTTTGAGGCGTCTGTAAAGATTTGAACTGTGTGTCGCAGGGGGTGTAAGGGCTGACCCTTTAGGACATTTTCCTCTTGGGTCCACCACTGCAGGTACTGATGGAGAGACCTCGGAATTGGGATCTCCTTTTCCAGAGATTCTGGGACTCTCCAGTGCTTCTTGAGGTGCCACTGAATAGGTCTCATGTGCAGTCTGCCTAGGGTCACCTGTTTTTCTGTCGCAGTGAGAAGACCTATAAGAGACATGAAAGTTCTCACTCGGCAAGATCTGTTCTGTAAAAGCACTGTTATTTTTTGTTGAAGGGCTTCCCAACGGTTTTGAGTAGGCCTGACTACTCCGTTGAGTAGGTCGTACTGGTAGCCTACGAAGTCGAAGACTTGTTGGGGTTCCAGTTCTGACTTTTGCATGTTTACCATCCAGCCCAACTCCTGGCAAAGGGCTAGGAGGGACTGGGTTCCCTGGTGGCAAGATTCTTTGGTAGGGGCTCGAATCAACCAGTCGTCTAGGTACTGGTGGATTCTTATACCCTGTGACTGAGCCATTAACTTGACCTCTTTGACCACACCAGTGAACTCCATGGGAGCTGTTGACAGGCCAAAGGGAAGTGCCCGAAACTGGTACGATTGGTTCTGAAAGTGGAACCTGAGGAATTTTCGGGATGTGAAGTGAATTGGGATGTGGAAGTAGGCGTCTAGCGATGTCACCCACTCCTCTTGTTGTAGAGAGGTCCGGATTGTCTCTGGAGTCTCCATTTTGAATGTTTTTACGCATAAAAACTGATTTAGAGTACTGAGATCCAAAATTGGCCGCCACTTGTGGTTCGGCTTTGGGACAATGAACAGTCTGTTGAAAAAGGCTAGTGAGGTTTGAACCCTGACCCTCTCTACTGCCTTTTTCTCGATCAGAGCTTGTACAGCTTCTTGCAAGTGGGAGTCTCTGATGGGGTTTGCATAGCCACTTACTATCAGGGGATCCCTTACCAAGGGAGGTCTGACTTTGAAGGGGAGAACATAACCCTCCTTTAAAATGGACACTACTTTTGGGTTTGCACCCTTGTGAGCCCATATTTCCCAAAAACTCTGAAGACGTCCCCCCACTGGTTGGACACTTGCAACATTGGGGACATTTGGAACATTTGGAGCAGAAACAAAGTGACCGACAAAAGAAGCACTTTTCACACACTTTATTTGACTTTTGATCTTTGATTTTGGCCTTACGTCTTTCTTTTGCGACTGCCACCTTGTTACAGTAGGTACACGACATACAACATGATAAGAAACATTTGTTGGAACAGATACAAAAGAGTTTCTTGTTAAGACACTTTTTACAGAACTGACTGGCCGGGCCACCGGCACCGGACTTGACTTGCAGTAATTGTCATTTATACTGTGTCTTCTCATGAGCCATCTTGGTACCACGTCCGGGCTGACCACCCCGGCCTCTGCCCCGGCCTCTATTGCGGGAACCAAACGCTTTCCAAGCTGGTAGTTCCTTTCCGGCCTGAGAAGTTGATTTAGCAGTGTCTTGAGGTTTCCAACCAGTACTGTAGGGTTGGTATCTCTGCTTTCTGCCTCTACCGGCGAACCCCCCGCGGCCCGGGCCGGGCTGGGAAGTACGTCGGGAAGCTTCAAACTGGTTGATTTCATCCTCAGCTTTTCTAATAGCAGCATCTGGAAATAACCCATATCCATTCAGGGGACAATTTCTCAAGGAATTGAAAGTATCTGGTTTAATCCCCGGTTTCACAGCTTCCAAGTATGAGTCCCTACGGAGTAGGGTCAAATTCGCCATCTGCACAAATGTAAAGTCTGCCAAATGTTGTAAAGATTTACCCACGGCGAAACTGACATTCTGGTTAAATGAGGATAAGTATAAAAGTTCATCCAATGCACCTTGAGCTTTGACAGAGGACTTGCCTTTCTTAAGTTCACTTTGTAAAATATGCAATTGTTCTTGGAAGGCATCCTGTATTTTGGTGATACAGCGATTAAACCCCGCTGACTGGTTGCAAATATATGAAGACTCTTTTGCTGCTTTCTCCCACTTATGCATAGTTTCTTGTGATAGTGGGCGGGATGGAGGCTGAGGAGATGTAGAAGATATGGTTGAAATCCTGGGGAATGAACTGTTGATCTTTGCCGCATCATTTGGCCAAGAATTCACCGATTTACCCGGCCTAGTTGGATCTGTAGGCTCCGCCAGGTGTATCCCATACCATCTGTTCTGGGATTTTGGGGGTCTGAGGAACTGGTCCACATGCAGGCCACCTGGATCACTAGATTTTGAAGGATATCCTTCTATCAGTACAAGGTTTAGAGTTTCTAGTTTTCGGCACAACCAATCTTCCGGTGGAAGATCCACAGAAATCTTGCCCACAGGCTGAGAACGGTGACCTGCCCAAGGATTATCAGTGCGGGATTGCGGAGAAAACTCCAGGTCAGGAATGTGTGTCCATCCCATGAACGCGCGGACGCCTCTCACAGTCTCGCGGTAATTTTGATCTTCACTGAGGACCCGGTCCGGGTCTGAGGTTTCCAAGTCTGGGGATTCCTCTGCGTCAGATAACTCACCCTCTTCAAATGTTTCCTGAGGATTGACATCGCGGAAGGTGACCGGCCCGGAGCCGGAAGAAGGTTGTTGAAATGAAGATTGAGAGGAAGCAGACATAGCAGCTGACGAAACAGTAGCCACCGGAGCAGGGTGTTTAAACATAGGTTCTGCTTCCGGGTAGAGGTTTTGAAGTGGAGATTGTCTGTCAGCAAAGGAAACATCCTGATCTCTAGCCTCATCCGGGCCAACAGCCGGGCCGGCTGGGCCGGAAGAAGCCGAAGTAGTGACAAAAAAGGGTGTCTGGGAAAGAGCACCTGCTGGAGCAGCATGAGAGACCGGTACTTTGACCGGAGAAAATGACAGATTTTGTTGCACAGAAGGTGAGGGGCGATGTCCTAAAGTAATAAGTGCCTCAAGCCTGGCCATACGAGTGGCCCACTTTTCGTCCAGTTCTTGAAGATCTTTCTTAAACTGAGGCACAGGAAGGGACAAATCCGGAGCAGAAGAAACAGAAACATCAGGTTCTTGTTCTGGCTGGGTATCAAGTACTACCACAGAAGACGGATCGACTAACACCTCCTTTGCTTTAGCCTTTTCCTTTCTGAGTTTATAGGTAGGAGTACTTAACTTGAGCACTTGCTCCGGGGTAAGGACACTGCAAAAGTCACACTGCAGATTTTGAACACAAGGGTCATCACCATGTCCTTTCTCGCGACAACGCGCACACCTACTATGTTTGTCAAATGAAGCCATAATATGGCCACACGCACCCTTTTTCTGTCCTGGAGATGCCATGATAGAAAAGTCAACTAATGGCAACAATTCCGACACAAATTAAACAGATATAACACAAATATAAAACCAAAAAGGTTCACAGATAAAAATCCACAACTTTAAATATCGCGCCAAACGAAAAAGATGCTATGACATCACGTCCCTCTGGCGAGTGAAGCAGGAACTAGGCCACCTGGCGAGTGGATTGTAGTGTGCCGGTCCTGCCGGGGGTGAAACCCGGGACGTCTTTTTCTTTCGTTTGGCGGGACCGGCTGGCGCCGGACTATAGCTATCGTCTGGTAGGTAAGATGTATTAACGCAATGAAATTATTGCGTTAATACATCCTATCCAATGGACAATTGCTGAATAACTACCGCTTGGTCGGTGGGTAAGTTACTAGGGACTTATGTGAACTCACAAGTAATAGCAAATTTTAAACCTACGGTCTAGGCTGACTTCGTCAGAAGACCTATAGGTCCAGGCCTGGGTTGACTTTAAGGTCAGGAAACCCTGCAAGGCCATGGTCGGTTGCCAGCAGCCGGTTACCCGGGGCTATACCGCCGTCGCCCCCCCCCCCCCCTTTTTTTTTTTTTTGCAGACCTGCTCTGAGGTAGGGGAAGAGAGGGATGAGTTCAGTCCCAGAATGCAAATAAACCTCCCAAAGGAAGCACGCCACACTTAATTCTTATGTACATGAAGAACTGTTCTGCACATATACAAATCTCCTCAATCTAAGGGCCACTTGTGGATCTGCTGAGCAGCCACTACCTAGCCCAATTGGTAAAGCTCCGAATCAGCCCAAGCCCCGACCTTCATATAGAAATGTGTGAAGGTATTGTGACTTCAGTGGCGGGCTGACAAGATTGGATCTAAGGAGACTCCCAACTGGAAGACCTTAGAAGCAGCCAAGGCCCTGACATCATGGGCTTTAACCTGATGTTAAAAGTGTGACTCCTGGTCAGAGAGCTCATAACATAGGATCACAGTCTGCTTGATCCAAGAGGAGATAGTGGCAGGTGAGATGTCTTTGTTGAAACCTTTCTTAAAGGAGACAAAAACCACCTCCTTATTCTGCCTGATGTCCGAGGTCCTGTCCAAATAGTAGCACAATGCTTTGAACGGACAGAGGGACCTGTCAGACTTGAGGGATCTATCCAGAGTCGGGGCCCGGGCTGTTATAACCCCAGGGACCACACTGGACACTCTATGGCCAGCTGATTCTAGGATAGAAAGCTGGGTGATGGATACAGGGACACCTTGGACCAATCGGATTGGTGTCCAATATATCAGTTTTGCCAGGCATGAATCTCACTTTTGCACTTGCCCGACCCAAGGGCCAAGAGGAATACCGTCTTGAAGGTCAAATGCTTCAAGGGGGCCTCCTTGATTGGATCAAATGGGGTCTTAGCTGGTGCACGGCCAGTAAGAAGTTCCAGGAGGGTATGCCACTCCTGCCTTTGGGCCTGTCTCTGAGGAATCTATCCAGGAGACGAGCGAGATTTCCGTCCTTACTGATGTTGAAGGGTGAATTTCCCAGTTTATCAACCATGGGTGACCTATAGCCATCAATGGTGCTGGGCTGTTTGCCAAGCATGTATCTCACTTCTACGCTTGCCCGACCTCAGGGCCAACTGCCTTGAAGGTAAATGCTTCAAGGAGGCCTATAATAGGTTCAAAATGAACCTTGTCAACTGGTGCAAAAAAAACCAGGGAGAGGTTCCAGGAGGGGGTTCCCCTCCGGTCTTTGGGTCTGTCTCAGTGGAAGCTATCCAGGAGACGAGTGAGATTTTCATCCTTACTAACATTGATGGGCAAATTTCCCAGACTATCAGCAATGGCTGACCTGTAACCATCAATGGTACTGGGCTGCAACTTCCTGTCCTGAAGCAGGTACCTAAGGAAGTCAACAACTGACTTTACAGGTGGTGCCCGAAGTCCACCTGATGAATGATACATCACTTGGTAAAAAACGACCCATTTGCCTCATAGACTGATCTGATTGACCCCCCTTTGAGGAGCCTCAATTCTTGCCACTGCCTCAGACAAGTCCTGCTCCTCGTTTGCTGAGGCTCTAGGAGCCCTGCATGGAGATATAGATTTGTCAGATTTCTGTGAGGGATCTGATTGAATGGCTGTGAACAGGCTGGGCAGATTGGGCAGGTTCAGAGGGATGTGGCTGGACATGGCCACTAGATCCCAAAACCAAGGCATGTTGGGTCACTCCGGAGCAATCAGAATGATTCTCTTACATGGGGAGTCTTGTAATTTCTCCACCACTTTGCCCAATATGGCTGATGGTGAGAAGGTGTATCCTTTTAGATCCTACCATGGCCGACTGAGCACATCCACTGCTGTGGCCAGGGGAACCGGTACCGGTGACACAAAACAGAGGTGACTTGTTGAACCTCGTGGCAAATAAGTCTATTTTGGGCCGGTGCCACCTACTGCATAGAGTGGAAGACCTCTGGAAGGAGAAACCACTGTTTGGATGGTCTGGCCTAGCCTGGACAGCCTGTCTGCTACCACATTAGGCCGGCCTGGAATGTGTCGTGCTTTAGAGTCACTTGTTTCCTGGCACACCAGGTCAAGATTCTCCATAGTAGGGCACAAAGTGGGCCCCACCTCATTCCCCCTTCCTTTATGTATGACACTACTGTGGTGTTGTCAGTTGCTACAAGTATTATCTTGTTTGAGCAAATGTCTTGGAACTCTTAATGTCAGAAAAACTGCTTAAAGTTCTAGATAGTTTATATACAACTTGCTTCCCGGAAGGGACCAGGTTGCTCTTGCAAAGTGCTCATCTAAGTGAGCGCCCCACCCTTCTATTGATGCGTTGTAACTATTTGCAGAGCATGTTTTATTGGGTGTAATGGTTGGCCTGTAAGTGCATTGTCTTCCTTCAGCCACCATTGTAAATGGGGGTGCAGGGACCTGGGGACTTGGATCACCATTTCCAGTGATTCTGGTACCCTCCAGTTGTTTTTGAGATGCCACTCTATGGGTCTCATATGAAGTCTGCCTAGATTAACATGCTTTTCTGTAGATGTTAGTAACCTATCAAGGACATGAATTCCCGGACCGGGCAAACCGGTAGGGATAGCAGTTTTAACAGTCTCTTGAAGGCTCTGTCACCAGTCCAGAGTCGGTCGGAACCGATCAGACCCGAAGACGAACTGGTAGCCTACAAAATCAAAGTCTTGTTTGGGCTCCAGCTCTGATTTTTCTAATTTCATCAGCCAACCCAGTTGCTGACACATCATTTACCAGTTCCTGTGTATGTTGGAGACAAGCCTGGTGGGATCTGGCTCTCACCAACCAGTCGTCTAGGTACTGGTGGCTTCTTAAAGCCTTGTGTATGGCCATCAATTTCACCTGCTTTGGTATCACGGTGAACTCCAAAGGTGCTGTGGACAAACCGAATGGCAGGGCCTTGAACTGGTATGCCCGACCTTGGATGTGAAATCTCAGGCATTTCCTGGATTGTTCTTGTATAGGTATATGGACATAGGTATCCCTCCTTCAACAGTTGTACCACCTAGGGTCCAGCCCCCAAGGCTTCCTACGTTCCCAAAAAGGGCTTAGTCTGGACCCTATAGGCAGATTGTGTGCCACATTTGGGACATTTGGTATTCTGACAAACATTTTCTGTCCCTCCGGACACTGGTCCGGTCTGGTGACAATGATCCAGGTTAACAGTCTCCCTGCTGTTATTGCGGTCCGGTGGGGCTGACACAAGTTTTCACATTAATACTCTTCGACCCGGGCAAGCAGCCTGCAAGGTGCAGCATTTACAGAGCAATTGGCATTTGTGAGATGTCTGACCCCTGGCCGGACATGATGACAAAATTTATTATCTCTCCAGTCAAGTCCAGCACCGATAACAGGTTGTTGAGAGGTGTGATAAGGGACACTGTCATATCCCTGTCATATCACCAAGACCACTGACCGGTCTAAGAATTCTCTGTAACTAAATAAACCTGAGGTAACTCTGTCCGGTACCCGGGCTCCATACTCGGTACTTTACTGTAACTAGTAATTCTCTGTAACAAAAAACTAGCAGGCTGGGGTCATCCATGAATTTTGACAGCTACTGGTCTATATTTAGCCAGCTTTTTTTTTTTTTTTTTTTTTATAACCAGTTGGGTTGAAGCACTGTACAGTAAGGACTGTGTAGCCAACACCCTGTTAGTAGACTTTGTAACCAGTAGGTTGAAGCAAGTGTACAAGACTGTGTAGCCAGTACCAGTCGGTACACTCTGTAACCAGTTGTTAAAGCAAGTGTACAAGGCTGTGTAACCAGTACCAGTCGGTACACTCTGTAACCAGTTGTTGAAGCAAGTGTACAAGGCCGTGTAGCCAGTACCAGCCGGTACACTCTGTAACCAGTTGTTGAAGCAAGTGTACAAGGCTGTGTAGCCAGTACCAGTCGGTACACTCTGTAACCAGTTGTTGAAAGTACAAAACTGTGTTACCAGTCAGTACACTCTGTACACAGTTGCTAAAGCAATTTTACAACTATCTTCTGTATTGAATTCAGCTTGCTGTAGGTTTCCTCCATTAATTAAAGTATTTCTTTAATTGCACGTCTTATTTGTAGATTTGACAGTTACTGGGAAAGCCCTTGTGAACTATTTTTAGCATCACTTGTTGTTCGGTGTGTCACGTGACCAGCTTGCTGGTCGGAAAGACACGCGATTGGCTGGTTGGAGCTCGTCAGTTGTCGCGTTCTTTTGTGATACTTAAACATGCAAATGCGCAGTATTCTGTTAATCCACAAAACCCCACTACCGACATTGAAGGCCGGTCCATGAGAGAGGGACTGGTATCACAGTAGACGTAAGTTGTGAAGAACGCACTTCCGACGTTCCTGGTCGGTGAAAACACGTGACCAGCTTCGGTATTTGGTCGGAAAGACACGCGATTGGCTAACTGGAGATGACGTCAGTATTCGCGTTCTTTGTGTGATGCCTTACCGGCAACTTTACAGTCCACAAAACCCCACTACCGACAACAAGGTCGGGTCTGCAAAGCAGGGACTGGAATCACAGTAGACGTGAGTTCTGAAAGAACGCACTTCCGACCTTCCTGGTCGGTGAAAACACGTGACCTGCTTCGTGATTAGTCGGAAGGACATGCGATTGGCTGACTGGATATGACGTCAGAGGTCGCGTTCTTTTGAGCTGGCCGGCCGGCTGATGCTTTTAAAGCAGAGAAGCCTGGACCAGTGCGCTCTGTAGATGTGTAGATGAAATTCCTTCTTTCTTTCGTGATAAAACCAGTGAACTGGCCATCCACAACCCCCACTACCGACAACAAAGCCGGGTCTGCAAGGGAGGGACTGATATCACAGTAGACGTGAGATCAAACTTCATGCTCTTCTGATGGAATTCCTTCTATGTAGGAGTACATATATATAAGCTTACCGGTCGACTAATGCTTTACAGCAAAGATGTCTGGACCAGTGCGCTCTGAAGAAGAATGCACACTTCATAGGGGAAATCCTTGCAGGGTTCAAAACTACGTAGACTGAAGTTTCCCGTGATTTCTATTTAGTACTAGAAAGACGTTACTATGGTTACTGTAGCTGGAAGGTTACAGAAGATTCATTTAAAACAAAAGACACGGATAAAAATACCTGTAAATAGTATGTTCTTAATTCCTCAATATTGTCGATCTGCCCCTAACAACACAATGGTTGAATGGGAGGAAACTAGCAAAATGGCTGCCTTCCTATTTCTCGTCGATTACTGCCCTATCATCAACACTAAATTGAGTCAACTAGGGAGCGTTTCCAGCAGATTTCTAGATGTAAATCCGTGCTTGATTAGTAGATAACACTTCTACACTGAAAATATCCACATATGAGGTTGAAAATCCGCCATAATGCACACATTTCTTTAAAAAATCTGGAGATTGTAGAAACTACGTCTGCACAGTACACGCGCCAAACGAAAAAGATGCTATGACGTCAGGTTGTCTAGACAGGAAGGAAGTACGAGGCGCCATCTGGGGAGTGCACAGTACTACGGACCGGCCAGCTAGTGGCAACACAGGACGTCTTTTTCTGGGGTTTGGCGGGCCGGTCTGCGCCGACCGGATAAGCAATTGTCCATTGGATAGGATGTAATTAACGCAATAAAAAGGAAGTGTAGTTAACGGGGGTAGTTAACTGAAGGGATAACACTGGTCTGAGTGTGGACCTTTTTTAAAAAAAATGTCATTCTCCAACACAAGCTGGAAGAGATTAGTGGATGTAAAAGTGTCACATCTTAATCATTGCCTGTTACTTTGTTGTAGACTGCATTCAACATTGCTATATTTCTTTACATGAGGCCACGTGTCCCTCAATAAAAGTCTCTTTGGAGCAAATTGTTTAAAGCCTTACTTTGTGCATGGACTTTAGGGTAGTACTTAAACACAGTATCAAATTAACTTGGTGGTGGTGGTGGTGGTGGGGGGGGGGGGGGGGGGGGGGGGGGGGGGTTGACCCCAGTTTCTATACTGGTCAAACAGAGAACTCAATCCTCACAGACTAAATTGCAATTAATGGTGACAGATGGCAAGTCCTGGGTGGATACGTCTTTATAAATAAGTCTTTATCAACAGCCTCCCTATTAGCATTGAGTTCAAACAGATCTGCTATTGTAGCACAATAAAATCACTATCATGATGCAATGTCAGCAAATGCAAAAGGCACCAACGGGTAAAGAATGGTTGGCACCTCCATGCTGAAAACTTTGTTCAACCATACATGTAAGTAGTGGACAATTCACTGTAATCCTCTGTTTAGTGGATGTTATTTCTGTCATTAGATGTTGAAGGAAATGGTCAGCCCTGCAATTAGGGGAATAATTTGAAAGATTCACTATATTTTGAAATACAGAACATTATACTGTACAAGCCGCCACTCACCCCACAGACACATGAAGACGGCAAAGAACACCGTGGCCCCATTGTCAAACAGATGGCTGGCTTCTACATGTCTGCATACTGCTGCATAATTCCAGTACGGACAGCGCTTATCACACAGCGGACACATGGTCAGGTTAGTATTCCAGTCACACGTCTCCTGTCTGTATAAATACACAGTAAATACATATAGCATTCCAGTCACATGCCTCATGTCTGTATAAATATACAGTAAATACACATAGCATACCAGTCACATGTCATGTAGCATTCCAGTCACATGTCTCCTGTCTGTATAAATACACAGTAAATACACATAGTATTCCAGTCACATGTCTCCTGTCTGTATAAATACACAGTAAATGCATATAGCATTCCAGTCACATGCCTCATGTCTGTATAAATATACAGTAAATACACATAGGATACCAGTCACATGTCATATAGCATTCCAGTCACATGTCTCCTGTCTGTATAAATACACAGCAAATACACATAGTATTCCAGTCACATGTCTCCTGTCTGTATAAATACACAGTAAATACACATAGTATTCCAGTCACATGTCTCCTGTCTGTATAAATACACAGTAAATACACATAGTATTCCAGTCACATGTCTCCTGTCTGTATAAATACACAGTAAATACATATAGCATTCCAGTCACATGCCTCATGTCTGTATAAATATACAGTAAATACACATAGGATACCAGTCACATGTCATATAGCATTCCAGTCACATGTCTCCTGTCTGTATAAATACACAGCAAATACACATAGTATTCCAGTCACATGTCTCCTGTCTGTATAAATACACAGTAAATACACATAGCATTCCAGTCACATGTCTTCTGTCTGTATAAATATACAGTAAATACACATAATATTCCAGTCACACGTCTGCTGTCTGTACAAATACATACACAGTAAATACACATAGCATTCCAGTCACATGTCTCCTGTCTGTATAAATATACAGTAAATACACATAGTATTCTAGTCACATGTCTCCTGTCTGTACAAATACACAGTAAATACACATAATATTCCAGTCACACGTCTCCTGTCTGTACAAATACACAGTATATACACATAATATTCCAGTCACACGTCTCCTGTCTGTACAAATACACAGTAAATACACATAATATTCCAGTCACACGTCTCCTGTCTAAATAAATACATACACAGTAAATACACATCCAGTCACACGTCTCATGTCAGTCATGACACACTACTGCTCAATAGTTCCAGTAACACTTAAAACTCAACCATATTGTCTGTATTTGTCTGTGATGTGTCAGTCTCCAATACTATCTCCTCAAAACTAGTACATGAAAAAGGATTGATAAAAGCTGTTCCACATATTGTATATCTCAATTATCACAGCGTAGTGAAGAATGTCAAATACAAAGTTAACATGGTTTGAAAATTTATTCTCATCATTTTATCAAATTGTTTCTCAGTACACACTGTAAAACCGAGGGTTTGTCACTCACGCTTCAATGTTGTCATCCAGTGTGAAAACTCCGTACAGAAAGACCCCGAGTCCAACAATGGATGGCAGAATCAACATGTATGTGTAATAACCCAGCCACGCAAAGTACAGGCCTATCTTCTCTCCAAAGTAAATTCTACAACACATTTAAAACACTGTATTATGAGAGTACTTAACACGGAAGTGTAAAAACCTATCACATCAGTTGATTGATACTTGAATGTAGTGCTTACCAGTGAATCTATCAAATCAGCTGACTGACACCTGAATGCAGTGCTTACTAGTGAATCAGTGCGAGAAACCTACACAAACTTTCCAATGATGACATTCATTCTTATTATTCTGGTAAATTTCTTTTCTAACTCTTTATGCTTTAACCATGTGTTCTTTGTCCATAGAAGACTGATATGGAACTGTTTACTTCCCCATTACCTGATATAGTCGAGTGGCTGAACTTTGTAGAAGTTTCTCCAATAAGCCCAGTTTTCATACAGCATTCTGCGCATGTTTGGGCGTGATGTGGGTTTCCAACTGCCCTGAAATCACACAGAACAGTGGCTGTCAGAGAGAAATCAAGGGCACTTTTGAAGTTTGAACACAAAACAAATGTCATGTAAATGGTGGTAACAATTCATAAACAAGAGGAGAGTGCCCGTGAACGGGCACTGTGTCAGCTGACTGAATGTTTTTGATTTGTGATGGTGATAATGAGAGGAAAGCATAATTATCAGGGAAAGGGCTGTACAAAAATACAGTTGTTCGAAAGATATTCCGAAGCTGACAGAAGAAAAGGACAAAAAAGCTGTGCCCTGCAAATGGTATTATGAAATAAAGTAACAAGGTAATTGTTTAAGTGTAAAAAGTAGGTTAAAAATATTTAAAGAAATACTATAAATGCAATATCCTCATTCGACCATGAAGAAGGGATCCAAAGGTCAAATCTGACCATACCAAAAGATTCCCAGCCAAAGAATTTAGGATGGTTTACCATCCCAAACCTCTCGGACCAATAATAAGTGAGTCATAGGCACTTTTTAAGTTTGGCTATCCTTGTTTGACCTTGACGGACGGGTCTAAGGTCAAATCCGACCACACAAAAAATTCCCAGCCCATGATTTCCTGTAGCTTGTTTACCATCCCAAACCTGTAGGACCAATAATAAGCGAGTTATAAGCAATTGTAAGTTTGGCTATCCTCAATTGACCTTGAAGGAGGGGTCCCAGGTCAAATCTGACCACACCAAAAGAATCCCAGCCCATGATTTCCTATATGTTGGTTTACCATCCCAAACCTCCAAGACCAATAATACGCGAGTTATAAGCACTTTAAGTTTGACTATCTTCGTTTGACCTTGAAGGAGGGGTCCAAGGTGAAATCCGACCACACCAAAAAATTCCCAGCTCATGATTTTCTATAGGTTGGTTTTCATTCCAAACCTCTAGGACCAATAATAAGCGAGTTATAAGCACTTTTATGTTTGGCTATCCTCATTTGACCTTGAAGGAGGGTTCCAAGGTCAAATCGGACCATATTAACAGATTCCCAGCCCATGATTTCCTACAGGTTGGATACAATGATTTACTCAACAGTGAGAACCTGAAAGAAGCTATTGCTCAGCTATGCCATGACATAGAGGTCTGCAATTTCACTATGTTATAGCTGACCAAAACGTCTGTGAATAACATATTTAACAAAATACTCTAAATGTAATAGTTTTAAAGTTACAACTGATTTACTCAAGAGTGAGAACCTCAAAGTAACTATTACTCAGCTATGCAATGAGCTACATGTCTGAATTTTTTCTCTGTTATAGCTGACCTAAAAGTAGGTGAACAACATATTTAAGCAAAATACTGTAAATGCAATAGTTTTCAAGTTACAACTGATTTACTCAATAGTGAGAACCTGAAAATAGCTATTGCTCCGCTATGCCATGAGCTATAGGTCTGTAATATTATAGCTAACCCAAAAGCTAACCCAAAAGTAGGTGAACAATATATTTTAACAAAATACTCCAAATGCAATATTTTTCAAGTTACAGCCGATTTACTCAACAGTCAGTGCCTGAGAATAGCTATTGCTCAGTTGTGCCATGACCTACAGGTCTGTAATTTCACTATGTTATAGCTGACCCAAAAGTAGCTGAATAACATATTTGCACAAATTTCTGTAAAGGCAATAGTTTTCCAATTACAACTGATTTACTCAACAGTGAGAACTTCAAAGTAGCTATTACTCAGCTATGCAATGAGCCACAGGTCTGGAACTTCACTATGTTATAGCTGACCCCAAAATAGGTGAATAACATATTGCAACAAAATACTCTAAATGCAATAGTTTCCAAGTTATAAGTGATTTACTCAACAGTGATAACCTCAAAGTAGCTATTACTCAGCTATGCCATGAGCTACAGGTCTGAAATTTTACTATGTTATAGCTGACACAAAAGTAGCTGAATAACATATTTATACTAAATTCTCTAAATGCAATAGTTTTCAAATTATAAGTGATTTACTCAACATTGAGAACTTCAAAGTAGCTATTACTCAGCTATGCAATGAGTCACAGGTCTGGAACTTCACTATGTTATAGCTGACCCCAAAATAGGTGAATAACATATTGAAACAAAATACTCTAAATGCAATAATTTCCAAGTTATAAGCGATTTACTCAACAGTGATAACCTCAAAGTAGCTATTACTCAGCTATGCCATGAGCTACAGGTCTGAAATTTTACTATGTTATAGCTGACCCAAAAGTAGGTGAACAACATATTTAAGCAAAATACTGTACATGCAATAGTTTTCAAGTAACAACTGATTTACTCAATAGTGATGACCTAAAAGTAGCTGTTACTCAGCTATGCCATGAGCTACAGGTCTGAAATTTTACTATGTTATAGCTGACCCAAAAGTAGCTGAATAACATATTTAGATTAAATTCTGTAAATGCAATAGTTTTGCAATTACAACTGATTTACTCAATAGTGAGAACCTCAAAGTAGTTATTACTCAGCTATGCAATGAGCTACAGGTCTGAAATTTTACTATGTTATAGCTGACCCAAAAGTAGGTGAACAACATATTTAAGCAAAATACTGTAAATGCAATAGTTTTCAAGTTACAACTGATTTACTCAATAGTGATGACCTAAAAGTAGCTATTACTCAGCTATGCCATGAGCTACAGGTCTGAAATTTTACTATGTTATAGCTGGCCCAAAAGTAGCTGAATAACATATTTATACGAAATTCTCTAAATGCAATAGGTTTTAAGTTACAAGTGATTTACTCAATAGTGAGAACTTCAAAGTAGCTATTACTCAGCTATGCAATGAGCCACAGATCTGAAACTTCACTATGTTATAGCTGATCCCAAAATAGGTGAATAACATATTGAAACAAAATACTGTAAATGCAATAGTTTCCAAGTTATAAGCGATTTACTCAACAGTGATAACCTAAAAGTAGCTATTACTCAGCTATGCCATGAGCTACAGGTCTGAAATTTTACTATGTTATAGCTGACCCAAAAGTAGCTGAATAACATTTTTATACGAAATTCTCTAAATGCAATAGTTTTGAAGTTATAAGCGATTTACTCAACAGTGATAACCTAAAAGTAGCTATTACTCAGCTATGCCATGAGCTACAGGTCTGAAATTTTACTATGTTATAGCTGACCCAAAAGTAGCTGAATAACATATTTATACGAAATTCTGTAAATGCAATAGTTTTTAAGTTACAAGTGATTTTACTCATGATGGAAGTTACTGAAAAGCCCAAAAGTAGCTATTACTCACTTAGCTATTGAGACAGGCACCCAACTTACTCACCATATTGTAGCTATGAAAAAAGTAGCTGAATAACATATTTTAACAAAATGCTCTAAATGCAACACTTTTGAAGTTAAAAATGATTTTGTGCATGATTTCATGAATTTTAATGCATTAAAAATTATTAAAAAAATTTATTAAAAAAAAAGTAAGACAGATCCAGGTCTCATACTCACACAAGAGAATCTACCTCTGGCCTAGTACATATATGCAAGATATGAGAGAAATCCCTGCAATAGTCACTGAGAAAATTGTGATTAAGTGTTGAAATTTTCACACTTTTGGTGGGGGTACCCCCCTTGTAATGTCTCTAGCAAACAGACGAACAGACAGATTTGCATGCCTTGAACAATTTTTCATCCTCGATAGATAAGGTATCTTTTAAAAAAAACAGCACGTCTCTAGGCCTTGTAGTTTTGGAGAAGAAGTTGTTCACGCGGACGCGTACGCGGACGCGGACGCGTACGCCCACGCCGCAGAGTGACGACATAATGTCAGCTGACTGACAAGTCAGCTGACATAAAAATAGCATCAGAGATGCCCGTACCCCACAGTCTGGGGATATATTATTCAACCCCATGAGATATAGAAGTAGTGTAACAGTACAAAGTTCAAGATAATTTCAGAGCAGTGTAAGTTATATTAAGGTCCAAATAATGCTTAAGTAGAGAAAATAATATCTAAGGAAAAGAAATGTATATAAAGATGAAGTATTAAAACAAGACAATTCAATAATAAAATGACAGCATTTATCAGTAAACAAAAAATGGCCGAATTATGGATTGGATGTTTTGAATATTACCCATGCATACAGAAGTGGCAATACATTCAATGAATGCTTATGTGTGGTGTTGGAGAAAAGCCTGTGGCTCACTTGATGAAATTCCATCTGTTACAATGGGAACTTGCAAAAGGAAATTCTTAATGAATTCTAATATGACTTTAACAGTGCTTAATCTGCATCAACAGACAGACCCAAAGCTACAACAAGATTTTAAAGGTCAATACAGCAAGGTCAAAGGTCAATCAGTGTTACACCATGACGTGGCACACCTAAAACCCTCAACCAATGTCCCTACCAAGTGTAAACTTCCTACACTTTACAGTCTCTGAAATATAACCTAGACAAGATATTATAGGTCAAGGTGGCTACAGCAAGGTCAAATCAAGGTCACATGACGTTGCACACCTACTACCCCCAACCAATGTCCTCACCAAGTATCAGCTTCCTACACCTTACAGTTTCCAAAATATAGCCCAGACAAGATTTTATAGGTCAAGGTCACTACGGTAAGGGTCAAAGGTCAAATCAAGGTCACACTATGACATTGCACATCTACACCCCCTAACCAATGTCCCTACCAAGTATCAACTTCCTACACCTTACAGTTGGTGAGATATAGCCCGGACAAAAGGTTTTATAGGTCAAGGTCACTACGGCAAGGTCAAAGGTCAAATCAAGGTCAGACCATGATGCTGCACACCTACAACTCCTAACCAATGTTCCTATCAAGTATCAACTTCCTACACCTTACGGTTTCCGAGATATAGCCCAGACAAGATTTTATAGGTCAAGATCACTACAGCAAGGTCAAAGGTCAAATCAAGGTCAGACCATGACGTTGCTCACCTACACCCCCTAACCAATGTCCCTACCAAGTATCAACTTCCTACACCTTACAGTTGCTGAGATATAGCCCAGACAAGGTTTTATAGGTCAAGGTCACTACGGCAAGGTCAAAGGTCAAATCAAGGTCAGACCATGATGTTGCATACCTACATCTCCTAACCAATGTTCCTATCAAGTATCAACTTCCTACACCTTACGGTTTCCGAGATATAGCCCGGACAAGATTTTATCGGTCAAGGTCACTACAGCAAGGTCAAAGGTCAAATCAAGGTCAGACCATGACGTTGCACACCTACACCCCCTAACCAATGTTCCTACCAAGCATCAACTTCCTACACCTTACAGTTGCTGAGATATAGCCCGGACAAGGTTTTATAGGTCAAGGTCACTATGGCAAGGTCAAATCAAGGTCAGACCATGACGTTGCACACCTACACCCCCTAACCAATGTCCCTACCAAGTATCAACTTCCTACACCTTACAGTTGCTGAGATATAGCCCGTACAAGGTTTTATAGGTCAAGGTCACTATGGCAAGGTCAAAGGTCAAATCAAGGTCAGACCATGACGTTACACACCTACAACCCCTAACTAATGTCCCTGCCAAGTATCAACTTCCTACACCTTATGGTTGCCGAGATATAGCCCGGACAAGATTTTCAAACTCAAGGTCACTACGGCAAGGTCAAAGGTCAAATCAAGGTCAGACCATGATGTTACACACCTACACCCCCAACCAATGTCCCTGCCAAGTATGAACTTCGTGAGCTTCTGAGATACAGCCCGGACAAACTATTTCCCGCCGCCCGCCCGTCCGCCCATCCGGACACCATGGCTGAAAACAATACCCCGACAGCCCTTAAGGGCTGTGGGGTAAAAATAGCCAGCCTAGGCAGGCAGGAACCATAGCCAGCAGGTACAAGTAAATGGCCAACAGCATTGCAATCTGAGAAAACATAAGGAACAACTTCAAATGTGAACAAAATTTCAGACCAAAAAATCTTAAAAGCATTGCCATGGTAACAGCCATTACCAGATACTCCCTAAAACCTTACCAGCTCTAGATCCTCTAGGGTGAAACATATCCTTAAACTTTAGTGAAAATCCATGCATGGGTTTAGGTTGTTGAATACCCAAACTTTATGACCACCTATTCTGATACCTGGATGGTTCAGGGAACAAGTATAACCCCAGCTTTTATATGCTGCAGTAAAAAATATTACAAAATTTACAAACAGATCAATAATTATGTGCAGCACATTTTATACTGTGCTGTCATTACTGGCTTATCATTCAGTCTACACGGAGTCTACCAGTGCTGGGAATTGCCCCAAGTTTTGTGGTCGATTAATCACCCATTTAGTCTGACCGATGATTGACCAGAATCGAATTTTTACACCATTGTTGGTCATTATATCATGAAACACTTTTTGGGATGAAGTCTAGGTCAATCCGGTAAGAATAACGGTGTTCCGACATTTCGACTCTACTAAAAACACCCACTTCCTGTAAATATGGCGGTAGGTACAAACAAACTCGAAATGTATGACAAATCTGTCAATTTATTAAGTAAAAATACGTAAAATATAGAAAAAATATGTGGATATTGAGAAAAATAAAGAAAGGTTAGATTTAATATGAATAATCGATCATTAGAAAACATTTGTAACCGACCGCGATTGTGCACTGCCACCGACGATTAATCAAACACACGTCTAATTGACCACCCACTAGAGTCTACCGATTCGAAATCAATACAAAGACAAGTTTAACAAGCCTTAAGTCTTCTGATTGAATATAAATACAAATACAAGTTTACCATGCTTTGAGTTTACTGAGCTGACATGCAGACAAAGACATGTTTACGATGCTTTAAGTCTACTGATTGGACATGAAAACAATGCTTTAACTGTACTGAGTGGTCTCACCTCATGTAAGGGATAGGCTGCAGTGTACACTTCATTCTTCAACAGCCGCTTGATACCTACATAACAATAAATACAGAACCACAACATTCTAATGTCTCCCAAGTTTACTCTATTTTAATTACAATGTATCCAAAATAGTGCAGAGTTGTATCAAACACCAGTAGATACACCAGTAGAACTCCTGTTTTTTAAGAAATACTGCACTGGCTTCCTGTTGAACATCGCTCATTGTGTAAAACAGCTATACTTGTTCTGCAGACTGGTTTTCCTCATGTATCTTGCTCCATATCTTTCTTGCTACAGTAATTCTTATATTACCATGCACAGTCAGAGTGGTGCTAATTTCTTTTTCCAAAGTTGTACAATTATACTGTACAAGTTGTACAATTATTCTGTCAAACTATCTTCCTGTAAAAAAAACTCTTGACAAAGTAATTGGAAAAAGCAATAGTTCACTAGTTACTGCTGATAAACTCACCGAATGCAAACGTGTCTCCGTCCTTGTCACTGTAGCGTTTTCTGCGCAGTATGTAATCCACCACACGACTGCGCTGTGCATGTGAAAAGAAGAGATCCTTGTCTTTGGGGATTGCAAAACTACAATATACAACGCAATGGAGAGTTTAGTAGAGAGCCTTTACAATGTTACATATACTGTGTGGGAAGATTTCTCACATACGTCTATCACAGGGTATTTTGAATAAGAAAGTTCTTTTTTATTTCTTCAATGTAACAGTTTGGGGGTAGATTTTAATTTACCGGTGCGATGTGACGTCACACTTTTCACTTCAAATTTCTAACCGGGGTTTGGGGGCTGTGTCCCCAAAAAGTCTTGAGTCCTTCATCAATAATTAATATCTTGATCTAATTTTAAAACTATTTATATACTTTTACATGCCAATTATCGTGTCAACATTCAGGACTATATTTACATCCAATTGGTACTGGTAAAGTCCAATTGCCCCCAGTTTGGAGAGTTCTTAAGTTTTCTGGCAACTGGTTTCATAACCGATGAGCCACGGCAGAAACTGATCTAAACAGGTTCAGAATTTTCCCTCAGGCCAATTTTCACCAATTCCTTTCATATTTCTGAGATGACTTTCCTTTTCACTGAAACATCCTATATAAAAGTGTGAGACTCTCTGCTCCCTTTCCATGTTACAAAACTAACCAGTACAGTAACCTCCTGCTGGCAAGTCCTATGGTTACATTTCTTGGGTATAAATGTCCCAATATATCTAACATGATTGAAATTGTCATATTTGAAAAAAATCCACAAGACTTATGTCTGTAATTAAAGACATTATAATTAAGTAACTTAAGGAGTTTGAATGAAGTGAATATCTTCTTGCAGCCTTAATTCCCCTGCATACAGCATTATAAATGTAATCACTCATGTATGTTTGGGTATATCAGCCATCAGAACAGCAATCATAGGGTAACTTCAAGTAACCTTTGGGACTTTAATGTCTGTTGTGGTATAGAATAACAAACAATACACCATAGAATATACAGAGGCATCAGTGGAAAACTAATACATTTCAGCTAAGCCTCATCTCTGACATTATCACAGACTTACTTATGTCACAAAGTTGTATCAAAGCCTTTTTAAAAAAGTCCACAGTGCAGGGTACATTTTGAGAAGTGAAAGTTCTTCCATTAACCAAGAAAGTTATGTGAGTCTAGTATTAACCCGTGTGGATGCTGAAATAAGAGACTTTTCAACACCCGCACACATTATTACTTATACTGTGTACAGTCATTAACACTACATACTGGACGGCTGTTTGAGGATGTGAGAAAACTGTTTTGTCATTGGAAAGAACTGGTGCAATATTACTCATTTATTTAATTGCTGCTTATTGATATGAACAGACATTACACTTAAATATTAAATGCAATTTTTTATATTAAAAAATAAAATAAAAATAGAATTTTGCATTTTAAGTGTGACAGAATGCTGTTCAAATACTCCTGCATCCATGATGGTTTCTTTCTACAAAATGTGTCTATTAATCTACTATATAACACTGAACATGGAACTTGCCTGATAACCAGTACACAGATATGTGCAGCTGTACTAATTTTGGTATTCGAGTCATGAAAAGTGTGGGGAGTTAGAACTTTCTAACAACAACAAAATACAGGAAGCCTTGATTACAGTAGTGAGTTGACATGATCTGCACGCTGTGATGGAGGTAGTCACTACAAGTCTGGCTGCTTTACCCCCAGTCTGAAGGATAACTTGTTGATGTTTACAAGACTTGTAGTTGACAAGAGGCTGTGTGATTACTTCAAAGATGATTTCACTGAGACGTGTGTGAGATGACTGCTACATGCCCCCTCCCAACACCCTCCCCCCTTGTGGGAATGTGGGAACATTACTGATTTCAAACTCAGAGGAATATTAGTTGCCACCAAACACACCACCTGTCTAACCTGGATAAAGCACTTTAAAGGCCCTTGTACAAATATGCAGCGAGATGCAACATGGTGTCAATTGTACTTGCTGAAAATGAGGAGAATGTGATAGAACTATGTGTTCAGTTCTTAACTGACAATATCACTCATAAAGCTCCTACCTGTACTCATATAAATTTTAGAGCATGAGGCTGATCCCAACAAGTTTGGAACAGGAGTGCATCAACTGTAAGTAACTGTTGTCATCCATTTAACTGATCAATAATCAACATGTACATCTGTTCATGTAACTGAACACACAGTGTCCAAAGCCTACCAGGTGCCAGCTCTTTCTGAGACTCCTGCTTCTACAGATCACTTGTGATCTATGTTACTTGAAATGGAATAAACAACCTTCTACATACACACACCATGACATCTCTTCCATCCCTAGAAGTAATTCATCCCTTCACAATAAACCTGTGTACTTTGCTCATCCTTCAATTCATGTATTTCTGTTGTTCTGTGTATTAAATACAGTGCAAAATAGGTCATTTGTGTAATCTGTGCAAACAGAAATGTAACTAGATTGGGCCAACTTGGCACCAACATATCCCCAGATAGATCACCACTCACGCAACATGTTTTCACTGGGTAATTTTGTCATGGGACACCTCCTGTGTGATATAATTTGGAGGGAAAACATAATCAACCACTTACATAAGAACTTGAGTAATTCAATCTACAATATTTTTTATTTTGCAAGCAAAATGGTATCCCCAGACGACTGATACAAATCCAGGAACTTTGCCCACAAGAACTTTGCCCAATGCAAACTCTATCCACAGGCACTTTTCAGGCACATCAACCAACCAACCAACCAACCAATCAATCAATCAACCAACCAATCAATCAATACTCCATTCAGGATATTTTGTGTTGAAAGAGATAAACATTAACTGAACTAAAGTTGCACTATATAAAGTATGCAAATTGATTTCATTAGCATTAATTCACTGTTGATAGATTTACTGCAAAATGGAAACAATAAAAATACCAGAGGTGGCCAAAACCTTTGCAATGAAGAATGCATATATACATATATACTTCCTTTGAAAAATTCAAAGATTCAGCTTTATGAGCCACATAGTTCGACAGTTACAGGGCTTTAAAGTGGCACAATGTCCATAAATTGGGTCTCTGTGGGCATTTTAGAATTGTTAAAGTGACCTTAGCAATTAAACTACAGATCTGAAACTTTTTAGGGACACAGATAACAAACAAAAATTATATATAATACAGTTTAAGACTTGCCACACTTAGCATTTTCAAATAACAGGGCAAAATACAGAAAAAAATGTCAAAAAAGGTCACTTGGGTGAGTGTCTATGGTCCTCATCCACAGGTTAAATGTCTACTAAAAGCCTTGATTTTCGGCACATGTAAAAAGAACATTATTAATAATGTATTCTCAGATGGGATTTCAGCTCTATCAATCACATAGTTCAACAGTCACAGGGCTTAAAAGTGACAAAAAGTCCAACTACTGGGTCTCTGTGGGCCTTTTAGAGACCTCAATGTGACCTTCAAATTAAAGCTTCAGACTTAAAATCTGTCACATTCAAAGATTACACATTGCTTTTATACCTAATACAGTTTGAAACTTCTCAGACTTACCACTTCCAAGTTACAGGGCAAAATATATGAAAAATGTCTTAAAAGGGTCACTCGGGTGGGTGTTTATGGTCCTCATACACAGTTTAAATGTCTAGTTAAAGCCTTTATTTTTGGCACATGTAAAAAGAACATAATAATATATTCCCAGATGGGATTTCAGCTCTATCAGTGACATAGTTTAACAGTCACAGGGCTTAAAAGTGGCAAAAAGTCCAAATATTGGGTCTCTGTGGGCCTTTTAGAGACCTCAATGTGACCTTAAAATTAAAACTTCAGTCTTAAAATCTGTCAAATACAAAGATTACACATTGAATTTATACCTAATACAGTTTGAAACTTCTCAGACTTACCACTTCCAAGTTACAGGGCAAAATATGTGAAAAATCTCTTAAAAGGGTCACTCGGGTGGGTGTTTATGGTCCTCATACACAGGTTAAATGTCTATTAAAGACCTAAATTTTTGCCACATACATATTGATATATTAGCAGATGATATTTCACTTAGATGAGAGACATAGTTTGAAAGCTACAGTGCTTGAAAGGGGCAAAAAGTCCATAAATTGGGTCTCTGTGGGCAATTTTGAAAATTTTTACCTTACAGGTAAACCTACAGCCTTTTAAATTTTTCACAGACCAGGATTACATATAAAAGTTATACCTAGTGCAGTTTGAGACACATCAGAATTACTACTTCCAAATTATAGGGCAAAATATGTGAAAAATGGGGTCTTTATGGGCATCAAACACAATTTTCTCCTCAACTTAAAGTCTTGATTTTCGGCACATATACTAAAGATATATTAATGTGTTCTCAGGTAAAATTTGAGCCAGATGAGCCTCATAGTTTGTGACCTAGAGGGCTTTAAGTAGCCAAAAGTCAAATTTCTGACCTTAAGGTGGCCATAAGTTCTTTGTTATTGGGAGTTTAAGGTCACCTTAAAGTAGGGATCTTCCTTTGGGCACTCTTAACATGTGTACTAAGTTTGAAAAAAAATACAGATCCGTTTTTGAGTTATTGCGTACACAAAGAAATTTCTACGGTGGCGGCGGTGGCGGCAGCGGCGGCGGCGCGACGGTCCTGAATCCAAAATATCCCCTACTTTCATCTGGGGACATAATAACACCCTTGTTACATGTAAAGACACTCTGCCAGTATGACTTTTAACAAGGACTATGCTGTGTGTGACTGCAGAGTTCCTTTACTAAATCAGGACTCCGAGGCTCAAAATATTAGTCGCTTACATTAACTACCCTCTAACTGATTAACTGTTTCCGAGGTTTAGCATGTTGGAGAAAAAACTGAAACATCACATGGACCTGTGTCCCCGATATCAACAAACAAGACGGTGGATCATGAGAAACTAAAAAGTAGAAAATTCACTCAAATTGTTGGGTAATTAGCTAATAATGTCATATTTTTATATTTTAAACATAAAAACTGATACATGCTTTAATTTGACACAGTTTAATGTCTTAACTCAAAATATTCATAGTTTTAACGACCACATAAAATCCCAATGGGGTGACAAACATAAGACAATTGACCAGTTTAGGAATATTGACTTCGACTACTGCTTTGCTGACCTAATAATCAGTTAATATGGTTAAATATTTCAGCCTTAAGAACATTGTTTTCATTTGCGATTTCTTCTTTGAAGCAAGACGTATTTGTACAAACCAGCAAGGAAAGTCAGAGATTTGCAAATTTCAAGAATTTTTTTTTCATTATAACTTCACAGTTTGAAGATTGAATCTGAGGGGTAGTAGCATGTATTTTAAAGTGAACAAATATCTGTATGAAAATATGATAAATTTAGTTTAACATGTAACTATTTGGACAATATAAGAGTGTTTTACATGGAAAACATACACAATCAAAACTGTACATATCTTATGTAATGTAAAAAATATTGTCGTAAATAAATAGTTTTCAGAGCTTGGTGGTGTAGGACCCGTCTTTGTAAATGTGTAACTGTTACTTTGGTTTTAAAAGATAGGACGTACTTAAGATGGACTGTACCACTATTTCAAGCCATATTCAATGATTATAAATATTTTAAACTTAAATAAGATTTTCTAAAGCTTTATGTGAGCCAATGTTTCCATTGTCAATCTTTATACATAGTTCTGGCTATTAGTTCTTATTAATGCACGTTTTCTTTCCATTTTTACTAGATTAAATATGCAGTATTAAAACCTTATTTTCACAACAAATGCTTTGAAAATTGTCACAATTGTTAAATTATCTTTATCCATGTTTTATTGCTACATTTCTTTAATATTTAACAATTATGGTGAAATACATCTCAAAACGTCCTTGACTTCTAAGTATCCCTGATTGCGTATATCACAAGATCTGTTGAACAATTTGATTGTACACGAGTTCACGAATTCACGAGTAAAGAAATAAGATCAGCTGAGCATGTACACTGAGAAAGTGTTTACTCGTGTATAAATACATGAATGAAGTGACAAATGTAGTACAACAGATTGGTCACATGACAAGAACCTTCTGTGAAAATAAACACTTTAATTGGGGATACGCAGACAACAATTTTACATTATATATTAACATTGACTGAGGGTATATTTTCATGCCTAAAAACTAGCAGATGGATAAATTGGTTAAAAAAAACTCACTAGATCAGAGGAAAACAATAGACAAGACAATAGATTCACAGATATATGGGACCTTACACCAAACTGGAAGTAATGCTGGACCAGGTTTTCCTTTTATAAAATATACCTTAAACAAAACATAAAACCCTCAATGAGTCTATACTGTACACTTTTATGTACCAGTACGTGTATGAATATTGTGCAGAATTTTAATATTTAAAGGCTAAACAGGTGACTTACAGCCACTATGGCTGCGAATAGATACTCAAGCCTCAAAAGACAAGTCAGTTTTTTGTTAGTACTTGAGTCCATTTTAACTACTCGATTACTCACAGCATCTTGTATAATCGCCTGTAAAATGAAACATTTTTGTAAAATATGCTACATTTCTGCATTTCCACAACATAATATCAATGAAAGTTGTAGTTTTGCCTTATAAAAGTATAATTTACTCCATATTCTATAATACCTGGTTAAATAGAAGATGTTTTTTCTTCAAAAGTTTTGTTACGATTTGTTTACAGAAGATTTCTAATGGTAGATACTAAATCTTGCGATCACTCGAATTTGGGTCGGTTGTCAGAGTGCGGGTACTTGGAGCTGTTTTTGAGCCCCTGTCCCAGCCCTAACAGCCATAAGGGAGTAAATAACTCGAATCAAAGATTCAACTAGGGATCTAATTTTTAAAGTTTTCCCTACAGCAGGTGAAATTTGGATCCTTGAGAACAGGTACTTTCAGGTCTGCTGAAAAACAGGTGGGGGGGGGGGGAGGCATCTTGCAGAGTATCTTACAGGTGGAAGTGACTGAGAGCCATTTCCCCCCATGACACTGATGTAAGATGGTATCAGCCAATAAGACACTCATGTAAGGTGATCTTAGTCCATAAGACACTCATGTACGGAGGTCTCAGTCCATAAGACACTGATGTAAGGTGGTCTCAGTCCATAAGACACTGATGTAAGATGATCTCAGCCCATAAGACACTGATGTAAGATGATCTCAGCCCATAAGACACTGATGTAAGGTGGTCTCAGTCCATAAGACACTAATGTAAGATGATCTCAGCCAATAAGACACTGATGTAAGGTGATCTCAGCCCATAAGACACTGATGTAAGGTGATCTCAGCCCATAAGACACTGATGTAAGGTGATCTCAGTCCATAAGACACTGATGTAAGGTGATCTCAGCCCATAAGACACTGATGTAAGGTGATCTCAGCCAATAAGACACTGATGTAAGGTGATCTCAGCCCATAAGACACTGATGTAAGGTGATCTCAGCCCATAAGACACTGATGTAAGGTGATCTCAGCCCATAAGACACTGATGTAAGGTGGTCTCAGTCCATAAGACACTGATGTAAGATGATCTCAGCCCATAAGACACTGATGTAAGATGATCTCAGCCCATAAGACACTGATGTAAGGTGGTCTCAGTCCATAAGACACTAATGTAAGATGATCTCAGCCCATAAGACACTGATGTAAGGTGATCTCAGTCCATAAGACACTGATGTAAGATGATCTCAGCCCATAAGACACTGATGTAAGGTGATCTCAGTCCATAAGACACTGATGTAAGGTGGTCTCAGTCCATAAGACACTGATGTAAGATGATCTCAGCCAATAAGACACTGATGTAAGGTGATCTCAGTTCATAAGACACTGATGTAAGGTGATCTCAGTCCATAAGACACTGATGTAAGATGATCTCAGCCTATAAGACACTGATGTAAGGTGATCTCAGTCCATAAGACACTGATGTAAGATGATCTCAGCCCATAAGACACTGATATAAGGTGGTCTCAGTCCATAAGACACTGATGTAAGATGATCTCAGCCACACTGATGTAAGATGATCTCAGCCCATAAGACACTGATGTAAGGTGATCTCAGCCCATAAGACACTGATGTAAGATGATCTCAGTCCATAAGACACTGATGTAAGGTGGTCTCACTCCATAAGACACCAATGTAAGATGATCTCAGCCAATAAGACACTGATGTAAGATGATCTCAGCCCATAAGACACTGATGTAAGGTGGTCTCAGCCCATAAGACACTGATGTAAGATGATCTCAGTCCATAAGGCACTGATGTAAGATGATCTCAGCCCATAAGACACTGATATAAGGTGATCTTAGTCCATAAGACACTGATGTAAGGTGGTCTCACTCCATAATACACTGATGTAAGATGATCTCAGCCCATAAGACACATGTAAGGTGGTCTCAGCCCATAAGGCACTGATGTAAGATGATCTCAGCCAATAAGACACTGATGTAAGGTGGTCTCAGTCCATAAGACACTGATGTAAGGTGGTCTCAGCCAATAAGACACTGATGTAAGATGGTCTCAGTCCATAAGTCACTGATGTAAGGTGGTCTCAGTCCATAAGACACTGATGTAAGATGATCTCAGTCCATAAGACACTGATGTAAGATGATCTCAGCCCATAAGACACTGATGTAAGGTGATCTCAGTCCATAAGACACTGATGTAAGGTGGTCTCACTCCATAATACACTGATGTAAGATGGTCTCAGTCCATAAGACACTGATGTAAGGTGGTCTCAGTCCATAAGACACTGATGTAAGGTGGTCTCAGCCCATAAGACACTGATGTAAGGTGGTCTCACTCCATAATACACTGATGTAAGATGATCTCAGCCCATAAGACACTGATGTAAGGTGATCTCAGTCCATAAGACACTGATGTAAGATGATCTCAGCCCATAAGACACTGATGTAAGGTGGTCTCAGTCCATAAGACACTGATGTAAGATGATCTCAGCCCATAAGACACTGATGTAAGATGATCTCAGCCCATAAGACACTGATGTAAGATGATCTCAGCCTATAAGACACTGATGTAAGGTGGTCTCAGTCCATAAGACACTGATGTAAGATGATCTCAGTCCATAAGACACTGATGTAAGGTGGTCTCACTCCATAAGACACTAATGTAAGATGATCTCAGCCAATAAGACACTGATGTAAGATGATCTCAGCCCATAAGACACTGATGTAAGGTGGTCTCAGCCCATAAGACACTGATGTAAGATGATCTCAGTCCATAAGACACTGATGTAGGATGATCTCAGCCCATAAGACACTGATGTAAGGTGATCTTAGTCCATAAGACACTGATGTAAGGTGGTCTCAGCCCATAAGACACTGATGTAAGGTGGTCTCACTCCATAATACACTGATGTAAGATGATCTCAGCCCATAAGACACTGATGTAAGGTGGTCTCAGCCCATAAGACACTGATGTAAGATGATCTCAGCCAATAAGACACTGATGTAAGGTGGTCTCAGTCCATAAGACACTGATGTAAGGTGGTCTCAGCCAATAAGACACTGATGTAAGGTGGTCTCAGCTAGTGTTGGTATTGAATAATAATATATATCGATATCAAACAAAATTTTTGCCTTCTGTATCAATCGATATTGAAATATCGGGTCATGGATGTTTTCTTAGAGAGAACTTCCAAACTCTTTTGCAAGTTTCAGTAGTTTCCCGAAACGTAAACAAATATGGCGTTTCCGCTTTAGTATTAAGTGAAAGTTGACAAAAACTAGAAATAGGACGCCCTGTTGATAGTAGCTGTGACATATGAATAGAAACAGGATAGCATAGAAGAACACACATTATCATGTTTAATGTCCACCCCATGAACCTTTTGCAAAAATTGTACAGTAGTCTTACAAGACCCTGTTTCATTTGTAAAATATATCAATGATGCTTAAATATTTATTAGTATACATGTAAATTATTTCAGCTTCATGCCTTTTTGCATTGGTTGGGTCGAAAATTTCGACGAAATCGCTCTATCTCGCACGGTTAAGGAGATAGAAGCAAATTTGTGTTTTCCCATTTTTGGCAAAATTCGAAAATTAAAAATGGCCGCCATTTTTGGGGAGAGGAAAATTTTTTGAAAATTGCCAAGAGTACATTTCTGAGATACCCTGTGAGTTGAAAATTTCGACGAAATCGCTCTATCTCGCACGGTTAAGGAGATAGGAGCAAATTTGAGTTTTGTCATTTTTTGGCAAAAATTCGAAAATACAAAATGGCCGCCATTTTTGGGGAGGGGAAATTTTTTTGAAAATTGCAAAGAGTACATTTCTCATATACCCTGTGGATCGAAAATTTCGACGAAATTGCTCTATCTCGCACGGTTAAGGAGATAGATGCAAATTTGTGTTTTGCCATTTTTGGCAAAAATTCGAAAATTCAAAATGGCCGCCATTTTTGGGGAGGGGAAAATTTTTTTTTAATTGCCAAGAGTACATTGCTCAGATACCCTGTGGGTCGAAAATTTCGACGAAATCGCTCTATCTCGCACGGTTAAGGAGATAGAAGCAAATTTGTGTTTTTCCATTTTTGGCAAAGTAGCTAACTAGCTATTACTCAGTCAGTTATATAGCTATTATCACTAAAAGCAATCCCAAGCAAGCTATCGACCTAACTATCACTCATACTAAATTTGGTAAAGATATGTCGAATATTTTTCCTTAAAATGCCCGGAAACAAAAGAAGCTAAGTAGCTATTACTCAGTTAGCTATAGACCTGTCTTCACCAAAAGCAATCCCATGCAAGCTATTAACCCAATAAACACCCATACCAAATTTGGTAAAGATAGGATAAATACTTTTCCTTGAAATGAGCGAAAACCAAGCGTCCGGACGCCGGACGACGGAAAAAGCAAAAATAATATGAAAACCAATATATTCCTCAAATTTTGTATCTTATTTGAATGGAAAACAGCTTAATTGCATCTATTAAGTGCTATGTTCTGATATTGATATTGTACCCTACACTATCGATATTGATATGCTTAGCATGAATTGATAAATATTTCAATATCGGTAAACAACACCAGCACTAGACTCAGCCTATAATGGTAATAGTCTATTGTTATTATAAATGAGAAAAGAAAAATACATGTGTGTGCCAAGTGTGAATGAAATACATGAAAGCGTTTTTGAGTTATCACCCACACAAGTCAAAACGTATGGTGACGGTACCACGGAGGTGAAACCAATATATCCCTGACTTTTGTCTGGGGACATAATACACAAGTCAACTAACAGGGTCGGAAACACAAACAATAGAGAAAAAATGTGCCAGTCATCCCCTCAACATGATATTAACCATTAACCAGGTTCACACTTCACCAGATAATAATTAACATGGACAATAACACCAACAATACAGAGTATGACACACCTTCATTAGTGAAAGTAGGCCAGAGTTCACAAGTACAAGCCACACTTACAGATACTGTTTCTCCCGTTCGTATGTGTAGGTGAACTTTTTGGGCAGTGGTGGCACCTTCACAGGATCCAGAGAGAATGGACTGAAGAGGACACTGATGTAATCTGTGATGGCTTCCCACAGGTTGGCAGTCCGGATCTCATCAGGGACCTGTTAAATATGTTACACACATACATTAGAATTCTATCAATCCAAGTCACAAAACCAGCTCAATCAGTCAAAAATAGCATCAGAGATGTCTGTACCCCACAGCCTGAGGAAATAGTTTTCAACACCATGAGATATAGAAGTAGTGACAGAGTACACAGAATGGGACACTTTTAGAGCAGTGTCCAAATAATGTTTAAGTAGAGAAAATGACATCTAATGCAGGTGTTCCACTGGGGCCGGCCTGTCGGTAACTAGGTATTTTTTTGAGAGTCGGGACCGATGTTTACAAGGTCGGCTAGGGTCAGTTGTAGTTTCCCGGCCTGTTGGAGAGAGTCGGTAAAATTTCAAGCATGTTTGATATTTCTACGACCGTTGCCGACCCTTGTAACAAGCCCTAAATTCATCCACCTAGCAACAGGCCTGTCGGTTAACTTAAGGGCCTGTCAGTTACACTTCCAGGCTTGTCTGTATCACTTCCAAGCCTGTCCTTATCACTTCCAGGTTTGTCCTACAGGAAGACGGCATGTCTTTGTCAAATTAATTTGCAGTCCATTTCCAGCATGATGTGAGGTGAAAATATGACAAAAAATTATGTCAAGAATGACAAAAAGCCAGTGCAAGTGATCATAGTTTTGAAGTTAAGAGATAGTGAAGGTCCACATGTATGCTGTATATAATTGAGAAACCTGAAAAAGTGTTTTATTTGGTCACATAATAAACAAATTTAAAGTTAACAAAAGTTAAACTCTTTGGATCCAATCGCAAGATATTTTTCCCACTGTAAAACCCATAAGCAATTTTTGGGAAAAAAAGAGGATCAAGTGTCGACCAATCAACAAATCTAAAACTTGGTCACTAGTAACTATTTGGATCAAATTCATCAAAAACTGTACTAGCAATACTGACTGCACGTCTGGTCATGGTGATTATGTATATTCCTCCAGTCCAGTCTGTTTGTCAGTATGGCTTGTCGGGACTTGATACGGCTTGTCTAGGGTCGGCTCCAGTGGAACACCTCCATAAGAGAAAGAAACTGCATGTAAAGATTAAGTATTAAAACAAGACCATTAAGTAAACTAAAGATTATGAAGCTGTAAAATTTATTAACTGGAGAATAGCTGTTATGTAAAAGTACATATTATAATCAGTTGCAGCAATACATATCCTTACGGTTGCCGAGATATGCCCGGACAATATATTATAGGTCAAATCAAGGCAGGGTTCGAAATTAGCGCCGATCCATCAGTCCGCAAGCAACAGAAATGCTATCCGGTTGAAAAGATTAAGATCCTGCGAGAGTGTTTATCCTAGAAGCTGTAAGATGATTGTACATGCACATTTTGTAAAAATGATTTGCATGTTTTTGATATTGTTTAACCATACCAAAGTGACCTTGTACATTTGTGTGAACATTTAAGTCCTTTCCCATTTTAATATTTGTTTTGTATGGTCGAATTATGGTTTGAATGTTTTGAATATTACCCATACATACAGATTTGAAAAATTTTGTTGTTATTTTAATTTTTATTAGATAAATACTTACAATTTCCTGACCATTGCTATATGTTGGTGCCATCCAACTCACTGGCCAACGTTGAGAAACGTTTTAAGGTACCTTAAGAGACCACCCCATGAACCTTTTGCAAAAATTGTACAGTAGTCTTACAAGACCCTGTTTCATTTGTAAAATATATCACTGGTGCTTAAATATTTATTAGTATACATGTAAATTATTTCAGCTTCATGCCGTTTTGCATTGGGTCGAAAATTTCAACAAAATCGCTCTATCTTGCACGGTTAAGGAGATAGAAGCAAATTTCTGTTTTTCAATTTTTGGCAAAAATTCGAAAATTAAAAATGGCCGCCATTTTTGGGAAGAGGAAAATTTTTTGAAAATTGGCAAGAGTACATTGCTTAGATACTCTGTGAGTTGAAAATTTCGACGAAATCGCTCTATCTCGCACGGTTAAAGAGATAGAAGCAAATTTATGTTTTGCCATTTTTGGGAAGAGGAAAATTTTTTGAAAATTGCCAAGAGTACATTTCTCAGATACCCTGTGGGTCAGAAATTTCGAAGAAATCGCTCTATCTCGCACGGTTAAGGAGATAGAAGCAAATTTGTGTTTTGCCATTTTTGGCAAAAATTCAAAAATTCAAAATGGCCGCCATTTTTGGGGAGGGGAAAATGTTTTCAAAATTGCCAAGAGTACATTTGCTAGATACCCTGTGAGTCGAAAATTTCAACGAAATCGCTCTATCTCACATGATTAAGGAGATACAAGCAAATTTGTGTTTTTCCATTTTTGGCAAAAATTCGAAAATTCAAAATGGCCGCCATTTTTGGGGAGAGGAAATTTTTTGAAAATTGCCAAGAGTACATTTCTCAGATACCCTGTGGGTCGAAAATTTCGACGAAATCGCTCTATATCGCACGGTTAAGGAGATAGAAGCAAATTTGTGTTTTTCCATTTTTGGCAAAGTAGATAAGTAGCTATTACTCAGTCAGTTATATAGCTATTATCACTAAAAGCAATCCCAAGCAAGCTATCGACCTAAGTAATGCTCATACTAAATTTGGTAAAGATATGTCAAATAATTTTCCTTAAAATGCCTGGAAACAAAAGAAGTACACAAAAGTAGCTAAGTAGCTATTACTCAGTTAGCTATACAGCTATCTTCACCAAAAGCAATCCAATGCAAGCTATTAACCCAATAAACACCCATACCAAATTTGGTAAAGATAGGATAAATACTTTTCCTTCAAATGAGCGGAAACCAAGTGGGGTGGACATAATTAAATTTTTATAAGTTAATACCCTATCCAATGGACAACTGCTAATTCGGTCAGCGCAGATCGGCCCGCCAAACGTCAGAAAAAGAAGTCCTGTGTTTCCACCAGCCAGCCGGTCCCTAGTACTAGTGCACTCGCCAGATGTCGTGTCGTACTTCTTTCCTGTCTAGACAGCTAGACATCATAGCATCTTTTTCGTTGTCTAAACCTATTAGACCCCTTGTAAGCTGATAGCAGGGTCGGTGGTGGGGGGGGGCTTGTGTGTCCATTGGATAGGGTATTAACTTATAAAAGTTTAATTTACTTATTAAATTTGCAATTTTATTGCGTTAATACACCCTACCCAATGGACAATTGCTGAATAACTACCGCTTGGTCGGCGGGTAAGTTACTAGGGACTTAAGTGAATTCATAAACAAAACAAAATTTCTCCAGGCCTGGATCAACCTTGAGGTCAGGAAACCCTTTGTAAGGCCATAATCGGAAAGCAGCGGCCGGTTACCCGGGGCTACACCGACTTTGCCCCCCCCCCCCCCTTTTTGACAGACCTGCTCTGAGGTGATAAAGCTCTGAGTCAGCCCAAGCCACATCCTTCAAGTAGAATTGAGTAACGGTGTTGTGTGATTTCCAATGGCAGGCTGATAATAGCAGCAGCAAAGGCCCTGACATCATGGGCTTTAACCTGATGTAGGGTGAGGGCTTCCTGGTCTGACAGCTCGTAACATAGGATCACAGTTTGTTTGATCCATGAGGAAATGGTGACAGGTGAGATGTCCTCACCAACACCTTATTCTGCCCGAGATCTGAGGTCCTGTCCAAGTAGTAGCGTAAAGCTCTGACCGGGCAGACAGACCTGTCAGATATGAGGGACCTATCCAGAGTTGGGGCCAGGGCTGGTATAACCACTGGGGCTACACTGTCTGGACCCTCTTTGACCAGCTGATTCCTGGATAGAAAGCTGGGTGATGGATACAGGGACACCTTTGACCAATCAGATTTGTATATGATATTTCTGTTTTGCCAAGCATGAATCTCACTTCTACGCTTGCCCTACTCAAGGGCCAAGAGGAAAACTGTCTTGAAGGTCAAATGCTTCAAGGAGGCCTCCTTGATTGGTTTAAACGGAGCCTTGGTCAGCTGGTGCAAGACCAGTGAGAGGTTCCAGGAGGAGATACCCCTCCTGCCTTTGGGTCTGTCTCTATGGAAACTAGAAAAATGTAAGCGGCCCTGATGAAAAAGAAGTCACCCATGACTTTAAGGTGACCATAAAATAAGAATGTCCCTTTTGTCATCCTTTATAAGTGCATAAAGTTTAGCTCAGGTCAGTTGAACAATAAGATAGCTGGAGGCTGAAACTTCCTTTTGCACTGTAAGGTGACCATAACTTCATTCATATTGCGACTTTAAGGTGACCATAATATGAGAATGTCCCTTTAATATCAATATATGTTAGATATGGAAAAAGAAAGGAGCCAGACAGCTTTATTCAAATGTTATGACTTTAGGGGGGGGCCAAAATTATATTAACAGTTTAAGGTCACCATAAAGTCAGGATAACCCTTTGGTTTGCCATCCTTTATAGGTGTGCAAAGTTTAACTGAGGTCAATCGAACAATAAGATACTTGGAGGCTGAAAACCTCCTTATTTCACTTTAAGGTGGCTACAACTCCATTCATACTAAGAGTTTAAGGTGACCATAAGTATTCTTTTTATCTAGTTTAATACCAGTGATAATTTCGATATAAAAAAATGGAAAAGAAAGGAGCCAGAGGATTTTATTCCAATTTGATGACTTTAAGCAGGCCATATGTCCATTAACATTTTGAGTTTAAGGTCACCATAAAGTCAGGATATTCCTTTGGCAAATCTTAATATATGTGCCAACTTTGGTTGAAAAAAGTGAAAAACTAAGTGAACTGGAGGGCTAAAACCCCGTTTTTTGACATTAAGGTGACCTTAAGATTGCAGATACAGGGCTAAAACTTCGGCATGTGAAAGATTATCAAAAAGTAGCTGAATAAGTTATTCCAACAAAACGCCGAAATCCTAACCGTTTTTGAGATACAGACCAAGTACCCATTTTAAAAAAATTTACGAAAATAAAATGCCTCCCATTCAGGCATCTATGGTCCGATTGATGAGAAATCCTTTCCGACCTTGGAAATTTGGTCTAGAATGTACCTGATAAATTTTATAGCAGAGGTGTGTGTGGTTTTCTCCGAAACGCGATGACAGGGTGTTTTGGAGTTATGCTTAAGGTTACCTTAAGTAAAGCTTAAGGTCTGCGCAAAGTATCCCAAAAAATTTTCCCGCCCCTATAGTTTTAAAGAAAGACAAGAAGGAAAGAAAAATTTAAAAGGCTAAGAAGTTATTCAAGGGAGACCATAATCCTGCGGCGGCGGCGATCAGTCGAACTTCAGTGAAAACAAATAAGCGTCCCTGACGGGCCGCTTAACTATCCAGGAGATGAGTGAGATTTTCATCCTTGCTGATGTTGAAGGGTGAGTTTCCCAGTTTATCAGCAATGGCTGACCTGTAACCATCAATGGTGTTGGGCTGTAGCTTCCTGTCCTGAAATAGGTACATAAGGAAGTCAGCAACTGACTTTACAGGGGGGTGCCCTGAAGTCCACCTGATTAGTGACGCACCATTTTGTAAAAATGGACCACTTTGCCTCATAGACTGATCTGGTTGATCCTCTTTGAGGAGCCTCAATTCTTGCTGCGACTGCCTCAAAGAAGCCCTGCTCCTTGATTGCTGTGGCTCTAGGAGCCATGCATGGAGATTCAGGTTTGTCAGATTTCTGTGAGGGATCTGATTGAAGGGCTGTGTTAACAGGTTGCGCAAGAAGGGCAGGATCAGTGGGATCTGACTGGACATGGCTACTAGGTCCCAAAACCAAGGCATGTTGGGCCACACCGGAGCAATCAGAATGATTCTTTTGCATGGGGAGTCCTGCAACTTTTCCACCACATTGCCCAAGATGGCTGCTGGTGGAAAGGCATATGCGTCCAAATCCTCCCATTGCAGACTGAGTGCATCCACTGCTGTGGCCAGGGGATCTGGTACCGGTGATACAAACAGAGGCAACTTGTTGTTGAACCTCGTGGCAAATAGGTCTATTTGAGGCTGGTGCCACCTGCTGCATATTGCGTGGAAGACCTCAGGAAGGAGAGGCCACTCTGTTTGGATGGTCTGGCCTAGTCTGGATACCTTGTCTGCTACCACGTTTAGCCAGCCTGGAATGTGTCGGGCTTTGAGAGTCACTTGTTTCCTGGTACACCAGGTCAAGATTCTCCATAATAGGGCACAAAGTGGGCCCGACCTCATGCCTCCTTCCTTGTTAATGTATGACACTACTGTAGTGTTGTCGTTTGCCACAAGTACCATTTTGTCGGTACAGAGGTCTTGGAACTCTTTCAAAGCTAGAAAGACTGCTTTTAGTTCCAGATAGTTTATATGCAGCTTGCTTTCTGGCAGTGACCAGGACCTTCTTGTAGTATGTTCGTTTAAGTGAGCGGCCCACCCTTCTTTTTTGATGCGTCTGTAAATATTTGCAGAGCATGTTTTATTGGGTGTAATGGTTGGCCTGTGAGAACATTGTCTTTTTTAGCCACCATTGTAAGTGGGGGTGCAGGGACCTGGGAAGTGGAATCACCTTTTCTAGTGACTCTGGTACCTTCCAGTTGTTTTTGAGATGCCACTGTATGGGTCTCATATGCAGTTGGCCTAGGTGAACTTGCTTTTCTGTGGCTGTTAGTAAACCTATCAAAGACATGAACTGCCAGACTGGACAAGCCGGTAGTGACAGTATTTCTAGTATTTCGTCCTGGAGATTCTGCCAACGGTCCGGTGTCGGTTCCAGTTCTGACTTTTCTAAATTCACCAGCCAACCTAGTTCTTGGCATATTTTCACTAGATCTTGAGTGTGCTGGACACAAACCTGGTGGGATCTGGCTCTCACCAACCAGTCGTCTAGGTACTGGTGGATTCTTACACCCATGTGTATGGCCATCAGTTTCACCTCCTTTGCTACAACAAATCCAAGTCCAAGGGTGCTGTGGACAGACCGAAAGGCAGAGCTTTGAATTGGTATGTCTGACCCTGGACATGAAATCTCAGACATTTTCTGGACTGTTCCTGTATTGGTATATGGAAGTAGGCGTCCTTGAAATCTATTGAGGTGACCCACTCCCCTGGTTGGAGGGATGTCCTGATGGTTTCCGGTGTCTCCATTTTGAATTTCTCCACCTTGAGGAAAAGATTCTGTTTGCTCAGATCTAATATAGGCCTCCACTTGTTGTTGGGCTTTGGGACTAAAAATTGTTGGCTATAAAAACCCAGAGATGTTTTGTTTTGTACTAGTTCCACTGCATTTTTGTCTATAAGCTGATGTAATGCCTCCAGCAGGTAGAGGTTCCTGTGGGGATTGACATAACAGCTTATGACTGTGGGAGACCTTGTGAGTTTTGGCCGGATCCGACAGGGGAGGGTGTAACCCTCTTTCAGGATTTGAACAACTTCCGGACCAGCACCCAGATCCAGCCAAGTTTGCCAAAAGTTTTAAAGTCTGGCCCCTACAGGCAGACTTGAGGCAACATTTTCGACATTTGTTACAGGTTTTACACAAAATAATTGAGTGACACAGGAAGCACTTTTGACATATTTTAATTTGTTTTCTTTCAGATAACAACCTGCTACCCCGGGGCTTAACTCTTTCTTTTGGGAGAGCCCGGACGCAGTATGAACAGGTTTTGCAACATGACAATTTACATTTAACTTTACAAAGTTCATTGTCTGTTTTGATACTGAAGAGCTCCCGGCCAGCAGCCTTCCTGGTAACATGGTTATAGAGTAATTGTAAGGTTCTGGTTTGCTGTCTGTATCTTCGTAGGGGTGGTACGGACCCTTCTTGTATACCGACCTTTATCAAAGTTGGAAATGTCTTCCTCTGCTTGCTTAATCACACTGTCCAGAGAGCCGCCAGCGTATCCGCCTTGATTCCTACCTTCAAATAAGCTAGATAAGAGTCCCTTCTGAGCAGTGTGATGTTGGCCATATTTACAAACACAAAATCTGTCAAATGTTCCATGGACTTGGCCATAGCCTGGCAAATGCTGGAGTTAAAGTCCATGAGAAACTGTAGCTCTTCTGTACCTGCTGACAGTTTTGACGCTGACTTTCCTTTGTGCTCGACTCTGATGGCTTTTAACCGGGACTGCATACCCTGTTACACTTTCACCAAACAGCGATTGAAACCTGCAGCCTGGTTGCAGATAACCCACAACTCCCTGGCGGATTTCTCCCATTTCCTAAACGTATCTTGAGAGATTGGGCGCGACTGGGGAGGGCTGGTGGCGATTCCAGCCTGTCTTGCTATCCTCAGGTATCCACTGTTCAGTTTTGAAGAATCCGCATTCCAGGATGTAACAGTCTCAGTATTGTCACTTTTCTGCTGGGAATGACAACCATACCACTCTACTTGAGATCTAGGAGGTTTCAAAAACTGATCTCTCTGCAAACCACCGGCTCCAGCACCACGGGATGGATATCCATCAGTTAAGGTTAAGTTCAGTTTAGCAAGCTTCTGGCATAGCCATTCATCTGTGGGTAACTGAACTGACACTTTGCCTGGGGTTTGCAGCTTGGGTCCAGCAAAGGGGTTGTCATCTGAGGAACTGGCAGTAGGATCATTATCCGGAATATGAGTCCATCCCGGATCCCCCTCATGGTTTCCCTGTAGGATTGCTCCTCAGAGAGGGACTGGTCAGGGTTGGTGATGGTGGCATCCAGTTCATCCGACAATTCGCCCTCCTCCACAAAAATATCCACAGGGGGTCGGTCGGATACAACACTGTCCGAGTCCGACTCACTTGTGATGTCCCTTCTGGTCGGCTGGAAGGCACTAGAGACACTAGTGATAGGCCTATCAGAGGTTGCTGGTCGTTCCATGGCCTGAGGTCGGTCAGACTGAAGTTTAGTTGCAGACACAAAAGGTCGGTCAGAAGACACAGAAGGTTTGTCAGTGGGCTGAGAAACTGACTGGTCGGTTGGTTTGATGAAAGGCTCCGACCTTGATGACATTGGCTGGTGGAGAGTGAGCTGGGACTACCTTGACTGTGCTGAAAGTCGGTTCCTATTGAAACTGGTCCAAAGTCTTGGCTAACAAGAGTGCTTCTAGCCGCTTGACCCGGTCTGACCATTTTTGGTCCAGCTCCTCAAATCTCTGGTCGGTAGACACTGCAGCCGGTCGGCTAGTTGAAGATGAAGACTTTGACTTGACCGACTTCTTCTTTTCCACCACCTTCTTCTTTTTCTCAGCCAGCTGTGCACTCAAACCAGTGTCCTGGCCATCCACTACCCTTATTACCGACACACATGCCGGGTCCATAAGGGTGGGACTGAGAGTGACTGAAGATGACGGATCCTTAGATGGTGTAGCATCAGATTTATCTCGCTTCTCCTTCTTCAATTTGTAGGAAGGGGTGGAGAGCTGTGCAAGTTGTCCAGGGGTAAGCATTTTACAATGCTGGCATTCAGTCTGGTTTTTCAACACAAGGGTCCTTACCCTTCTTCTTATCACAATAGCGTGCACAGATGCTGTGTAAATCAAAACCAGCCATCATGTGGCCACACCCTCCTCGTTGTTGACTAGGAGAAGACATAATACTCTATAAACTACCAAGAATCCGTAAATAAGCTTTAAAAAGCAAAGTAGTAGATATTCACACAAAAAAAACTGAAACCTCTAAACTCAAATATATTCCGTGTGCACTGTGCATGCGCCAAACGAAAAAAATGCTATGACGTCACACTGTCTAGACATGAAGAAATTACGACACGCCATCTGGCGAGTGCAGTAGTACTAGGGACCGGCCAGCCGGTGGAAACACAGGACGTCTTTTTCTGACGTTTGGCGGGCTGGTCTGTGCTGACCGGATTAGCAATTGTCCATTGGATAGGATGTATTAACGCAATAAAAACATTAATTTCTGGAAATTTTGCAAACTGATTTTCAGCATGGTTTGCTTTGTAGAGACCTTTGAAGTGAGAAATATGACAAATTTAAAGAAAAAAACAGTTACCATGGCAACAACTGTTTTCTACTGTGGGCCAAAAACCTAGTCATAAGTTCTCACAAAGACAAACATGTCCTAAAAATTTGGTAAACATACGAAGACGGATTTGGCCACACTTTGAAAATTTAACAAGTTACATATTGTAATAGTTGTCATGACAACAGTTTCAGTAGGAAGTTGACTAAAAACTTACCAGCACAAGCTCGCATGAAGAAAAACATGTGCTGAAAATTTTGCAAAATTCTGTTCAGTTCTGGGTTCAATACTTGGTAACAAACAGAAACACAAGGGTGCAGATAACTACTTAAAATAACAGTCCTGTGTCATTGAATCCTACCCCAGTGGCAGGCTAAAGAACCCTAGGGATACTGACTGTCATCCCTGAACCTCTTCTCTTTAAGGTCGGGGAAAGTCAGTCGCCTGAAAACCTGGGCAGTACTTGTGCAGTCAGGATGGGTCAAGTAGCTCTTGGAAGTCTTGTAGTAAAGATCTTGTACTGAATATAAACATACCAGTCCTACAGATGTAACTTATGCATGCTACTTATCAACACCTCACATTCATAGCAAGGGTTTATCCATACCACACTGCTGTATCCAGCATCTTATTCAGATCATGGTGTTGTATCTAGTAATTTATCCATACAATACTGTTGTAATAAGTATTTATCCATAGTCCATCTCATACTGTTGTAAGTAAGAAGCATTTATAAAGTTGATGTAAACATCCTCTAAGTCGCTGATGTCCAAAAAGGGTATAGACCATATGCAAAAAGGAGGTCAGTATCCATATTAGCGTCCGATAGGGGAGATAGGCTATGGTGGAGGATAATCTAATCTGAAAAGGTATGGTTTCAACTGTTTTCTGAATCCAGAGATACTTGCCATAGTTCTAATGGCCTGAGGGAGCTTGTTCCACTCTATGAGAGCAGCTACCGTGAAGATGCACAACCCTGAACCCTGATGCACAATCCATATCATACCATTGTACCCGGGGTATTTCACCTTAACCATAATAAGTGGTGTGAATGGTAATCTGCTGTTCTGCTTTGTATTTCAATTTTTATTTTGCTGTTTTACTGCTCTTTTATCAAATCCACAATGCCTTACGCACCTCTTTGATTGGCATCCGTGTCTTCATGACCTCTGCATACCTGGACAGGACTTCCCAGGGCGCATGGATCTTCAGGTACTGGATTTCCCGGCCTTCCTGCAACCAGGGAATTGTATGACAGTTAAAATAACAGCTGAACAAGTGCCAAACAACTTTAACAACTGCACTGACTTGCTCTGCTCTTATGACTCTCCATTGTCATAAAACCTACACAACGTGTTGAAAGAGACGTTTAAGCCCAAATAAATCATATAATCATACTTACACAGCTGACTATGTTGTGTGTTAGACTTGAAATCATGTTCTGACATTGACATTGTGATTAATATCAAGTCCTTCTTCATCTAAGTTACCCCTACATAGATCTGTGATTGTAACTGACAGATCTAACTCGCCTTAAAGTCATGTTCAATCTCCAGTCCTTCCTCCTCTAAGTTACCCCTACATAGATCTGTGATTGTAACTGACAGATCTAACTCACCTTAAAGTCATGTTCACTCTCCAGTCCTTCTTCCTCTAAGTTACCCCTGTATAGATCTGTGATTGTAACTGACAAATCTCACCTTAAAGTCATGTTCAATCTCCAGTCCTTCTTTCTCTAAGTTACCCCTGTATAGATCTGTGATTGTAACTGACAGATCTAACTCACCTTAAAGTCATGTTCAATCTCCAGTCCTTCTTTCTCTAAGTTACCCCTGTATAGATCTGTGACCGACAGATCTTACCTTAAAGTCATGTTCAATCTCCAGTCCTTCCTCCTCCAAGTTCCTCTGGAACACTTCCCTCATGTCTGCTCGGTTCTGCTGGCTGCTGCTCTCCTTCTCGCTGTGTTTCCATGCCAACACGTAGTCAATGCGGCGGACTCCATCAGTGAAGAACAGTCGCCGCCCCTGATGTGAACAGCTTGTTCTTATTAGTCATACAAAATACAGATAAATCCACACACAATGAGCTGTATTGTACAGGATGAAAAGATGTCAACTGTCCACAAATAGTTACAACATACACCATTTTGTGGTAAAAGAAGTGTATGCCAGAAAAACACTCCCTGAAAGGGTGACTTAAGAAGACATTCTCAGAGCAACTGATAACAATACAGTAACTTACCTCCTGAGGAGAAAATTCAGGGGAGCGAGTCTGATCAAACTGATGCTTTAATGACCTGGTTCTCTCTTCTGGACTCACTGAAATATACAACAATGGAACACCCCAATAAGTTTAATATGCTGTTAAAAACATCCTCATACAGAAATACTCAACACAGGCACACTTTTCTAAAGCTATTGGCAATTACTACACCATAAACCAGACATTACAAACTTATGGATTTTATCATAATGAGATACGTCACAGTATCTGACAAGCTTTCTAGACTCCCAGTTTATGGTTTCCTATTACCTGCCAATAGATTTAAAAGCTTCAAAAGCAATAATAAAGATGAAAACCAAAAACACAAAATCTGTTATTTTATAACCCTACTTTGATCCATATGCAGGGAGGGTAAATCTGACCAACTTTCTAGAAACCCAGCATATGCTTTCCTATTACCTCCCAATACATAAAAGCTGTAACAGGAATCTTGACAAAATATAACGCTAAAACACAAAATCTGTGATTTTATGACCCTAATCTAATCTAATCTACTGCTTTGCAGGCGCAATATATTCCCCACAAAGGGGACCTCAGTGTGCTAACTTAACAAGAATCACTTATCATAAGGAGAGTCGAGGGGCGTTCAAGGTCAGTAATCCGGAGTTGTGGGTGTGACCAGGAGGGAAGGAGACTAAGTTGGGAACCTGGGGCCGTATTCACTAAACCTCCGATATTTTTAAGGTCCCTTTATTAAAGGAAGGTGAAAAATCTCCTTTGGTAAGGTGACCTTTAAAATGCTATTCACTAAACCTCCTTTATGGTTTCCTTACCAAAGGAGACCTTAAATAAAGGATCCTTTATTAAAGGAGTGCATCCAGTCATCTGATTGGTTAAAAACGTTTATTAATAAAGGCTCCTTTATCTTTCCCATACTTTTGTATTTTCTTCTTTCCATGTTTATTATTTGTTTAAGATTAGTGTTGTGATGGGTTTTCTATTGCAGTTTAAGATGATATTTTATATTTTAAGAAATAAAAGTCTAACTTTTAAAGATTTTTGTATTGCATACCACATTTTATTATCCACCGTAGGCATATACTATTTGACCCATATTGAGGGACATACAGAGGGGGATATATTTTATTTATATATCATTAGAAAGGTTGTATTAAGCACTTCTGCTCATGTTTGTTACATTAAAATTCATGCAAACTGACTGAGATATTGCAGGTTAAAGATTGCAGTTTTTATATTCACTGGTGGCCATGCTTTTTGACATGCTTTTTCACATCCTCTCATAAAATATTCATACAATTTAACCCATAAATCGTACAAAATTCTGGATAATAAAAGTAAAACATCCCTCATCAGACATACACAGAAAAAATATATATCATTCATGTAGATAAACAATATAATAGTCATTCAGGAAGTTTTCCTATTGTGGTAATAGCCACTTTTCACATAGTTATTGTGACACACGTCAAATACATTTTCATTGGGTTTGACGACATATTAACTGAATATCCCAAAAATTTCAAAGAAAGACGTATGGTGATATAAATGATGTAGTATGGACAAAAAAGGTGCAAATGTCATAACATTTCACCAATTACCTCAATTTTAACTTAAAAAGTCAAACCACCAAACCTCCCCTTTATCATAAAGGTAGTCACACACTTACCTTGAAAATTAAGGGAAAAACCCAAGGATTCCTCAGTAAAGGAAGGTTAGTGAATATCAAAATTCAAGATTCCCTTGCAAGTTAAGGATTTCCTAGATTTTTAAGGTTTCCTTGAAAGTCAAGGAAAGAAAGTTAGGCTCCTTTGTTTGAGGGAAGTTTAATGAATACAAAAACAAAGGAAGGGGCAAGAAATAAAGGAAATCCTTACTTTTTAAGGGTTCCTTGGAATACAGGAGGTTTAGTGAATACGGGCCCTGGAACTGTAGGTGTATATAAATTCCCATTACCTCCCAAATCTATAATTTTATGACACCAGTCTGACCCATAGGAAATGTGGGGGCAGCGGTAGATCTTAGTGGTTTTTTAGGCTCTATGCATTATGGCTGATTACTATACAGTATAAAACACTCACAAATCACTCAATTTTGGTCTAAATTTAAGGGCAGTTCAAAAGTTCCATTAAAAACTTACTTGTACAGCTTCAAACCTATTACAAAGTTTATTGTCCTTACTTATACAACTCAGCTTTTGTGCTTCTAAAAATTTTCACTTGTACAGCTCACAAACTAATACAAAGTGTAATGGCCTAACTTGCAAAACTCTGTTGTTCAAGTTAAGCATTTTAGAAGTACAAACACCTACTTGTACAGCTCCAAAACTATTAAAAAGTGTATTGGCCTAACTTGTAAAACTCTTATACAAGTTGAGCATTTAGAAGCAAAACAATCTGTACAAGTTATAACTTGTATAAAATCCCATCTTGTACACGACATATATATATGCCTAATACAGCCCTCTGGGCCAAAAGGTCGACAAAAATTCCTCTATGTCACACCGTTTTGTAGAAAACAAGCATTTTTCACATTCATCATTAAGAAAAACTGTAATGTTTATATGATCATTAATAAGTCAGCCTTTTGGAATCAGATATTAATCAGATATTAACACAAAAAAAACGACTTTTACAAAAAAAGTGAAGCGGTATTCAAGCTATCATACGGGCAAGCACATCCATTAAAATAAACATTTCTTTGGCCATGTGACTTCTCTGACTGGTCGACATGTCAGGACACTATATCCAGACATTTTACCAGGGACACTGCATACACATGCCAAATATGAAGAGAATCCCTGAAGTGGCTGCTTAGCTATGAACTGCAGAATGTATGAGCTAACAAGAGCCGATGGCCCTTCTGCTTGATTTTTTTCCTGTATACAAACAAGCATTCTGCAATCTTTCTGTAGACACACAAAAACATACAAAAAATCTGCTTTTTGACCCCAGTTACACCTTGAGAAGGGCACAGGGGGAAAATATGTTTTGCTTTTTGGATTCCAAGGCTGAGGTTTTCTGTGACTTCTCAATACATTCCAAAGCCAGGCCTGGGCTATTTGTTTTCTTATTCGTATTCATAAGTATTTGAATACACTTTTTGGTGTATTGGTATTCGAATACTTTTGTGAAAAAGAGCAAAGTATTCGTATTCGAATACATACATATTTATGAATACTTTTATGCTTTGATGTTGGGAGTAAAGTAGTAGTTGGGATTCTAACTTCCTCTCTTAGATCTCAGTTCTCATAAATGCAATTAGTTTCTGTATTTAATTTTATATTGATAAATGATTTCATGTGTGTTTCACAATGTAGTTTTATGTTATTATAAAATTTAAATTTATGAAATTATAAACACCAAGCTACCTACCTTAAACTGACAAGTGTGTTTGCCTTCGCTACAATAGGGGATTAACTTAGATGTGTTTAAATACCAGTCATTTGTCATGTATGAGTAATTCTTAGGTAGACTAATGTGATATCTATTGTGATAGGCTTGTAGCAGTAGTAATCCCATTGAATCTGGGGAAAAAAGCCTGGTTTAAGAAATGGCAGTGGAAAGAAGTGGAAAGAAAGCGAGTGTAAGACGTAAGCCCCCCCCCCCCCCCATCATTATTATCCAACATTTAATCTAAAATACAATGCTAATGGCTGTTAACAATTAATTAAAGGTATCATGAATCACAATGTGACCAGAAATAATGGGTATTAGGAAATATAAGTAATCAGGAAACAGTTGCAATTATACAATAGTAATCAATCAAAATAAATATCACTTAAAGATTCTTTAATCACTTTCTCACAGGTCTGTGGTACCATGAATTCATGAATTTAAAAAATACAAGGAGGGCTTTTGATCATCATGTAATTGTTTAATCATCCTGTAATGATTAAAAACAGTTTTTTTTTGCATCTAACTTAAATAAGTCTCTCAAATGACATTTTTGGAAATCTAGCATTCATTAAATGAAAAAATAAAAGTGCCAATAGTGTTTAAAAATGTAAGGGGGGCTTTTGCCCTACCCCTCTGAAAATGGGTGGGGGGGGGGGGGGCTTTTGCCCTCCTGCCTCATATTTAAGGGGGGGGGGGGGGGGCTTGTGTCCTACCTTTTAAAAAGGGAGGGGTTGTGTCAGGGGGGGCTTTTGTCTGTTCCCCAAAGAGAGCCTGGTGGAAAGAAAGCCTGGTCTGTTTTGGAAAAGATGGAAAAAAAGCCTGGTGTCTTTAGGCTTGACACATATCAAGATAAATGATCAAATAAAACTAATACACTATTTCAACCAGTTGATTTTAAAATGTGTTTGGTACATATAATTTATTTTTCCAGACTGAGTACAGTTCATTTTTATCAATATAGAATACAAAAGTATATGAAATTTATTATGTTTTTAGAGGTTGTTTAAAAATAATGTCAATATATCACTAAAGGAAATGAAACTTTATTCTAAACATGCAATTATGGTTGAATTCCCAGGAAAATGCTGGATGTGTATGTCACTAATTACAAGGAAGTAGGGGTTGCCATGTTGAAGAGCCAATCCTTAGTAGATACAATAGTTCATATGAAGTGTGCTCTGGTGTTCTTTTATCACCTTTCAATGAAGTGTTTCTGGATCTGAAATGAAAGTTTGTTTCCCAGGGTATCAGTGGAACACCTTATTGGGGGATTTATAAATTACAAATTGCAACTATATTTAGCCACTAATTTTAGTCTGATTTCTTTGTACTGAAGTCAACAGGAGGTGATTGGAAGACTTCTCATTCCCTTTAACAATAATGAAAGGTTTTAATCTACGGTATGTTCAATACCCAATCCTGAGCAGGTATATCTATAAACATTTGTTTATAGAGCATGTATAAAATGTTACTTTGTATTTCTTGTTTGAAAAATAGCATCAGAGATGCCCGTACCCTACAGCCTGGGGAAATAGTTTTTAACACCATGAGATACAGAAGCAGTGAAACAGTACAGAGATTGGGATACTTTCAGAGCAGTGTCAGTGTCCAAACAATGTTTAAGTAGAGAAAATAACATTTAAGAGAAAGAAACTGCATGTAAAGATTAAGTATTATAACAGGACAATTCAGTTAACTAAAAATAGCATCAGAGATGCCCATACCCCACAGCCTGGGGAAATACTTTTCAACACCATGAGATATAGAAGTAGTGAAACAGTACACAGATTGGGATACTTTCAGAGCACTGCATGTAAAGATTAAGTACTAAAACAATTCAGTAAACTAAAAGTTATGCAGATGTAAAACCTCTTAACTGGAGAATAGCTGTCAATGAAAATATCACAATTATGTATGGTTGAATTGTGGTTTGAATGTTTTGAATATTACCCATACATACTGATGTGGCAATACATGCTTTTATGTGGAGTTGGGGCAAAACCCGTGGCTCACTTGATGCAATACCATCTGTTACAATGGGAAGTTGCAAAAGCAAAACCCTTAATGAATTCTAATATGACTATAACAGTGCTTAATCTACATCAAAAGACACCCAAAAGTGCAACAACCAAGATTCAAGTAAAAAGATATGAGAGATATAAGAGAGATAAAATAGCACTACGGCAAGGTCAAAGGTTAAATCAAGGTCAAACCATGACATTGCACACCTACACCGCCTAATCAATGTCCCTACCAAGAATCAACTTCCTACACCTTATGGTTGCCGAGATACAGCCTGGACAAGATTTTATAGGTCAAGGTCACTATAACAGGGTCAAAGGTCAAATCAAGGTCACGTCATGACGTTGCACACCTACAACCCCTAACCACTGTCCCTAGGAAGTACCAACTTCCTACACCGTACAGTTTCCAAGATATAGCCCGGACAAGTTTTTATAGGTCAAGATCACTACGGCAAGGTCAACGGTCAAATCAAGGTCATACTATGACGTTGCACACCTACACACCCTAGCCAATGTCCCTACCAAGTATCAACTTCCTACACCTTACATTTTCCGAGATATATCCTGGACAAGATTTTATAGGTCAAGGTCACTACAGCAAAGTCAAAGGTCAAATCAAGGTCAGGCCATGACGTTGCACACCTACAGCACCTAACCAATGTCCCTACCAAGTATCAACTTCCTACACTTTACAGTTTCCGAGATATAGCCCGGACAAGATTTTATAGGTCAAGGTCACTACAGCAAAGTCAAAGGTCAAATCAAGGTCAGGCTATGACGTTGCACACCTACAGCACCTAACCAATGTCCCTACCAAGTATCAACTTCCTACACCTTACAGTTTCCGAGATATAGCCCGGACAAGATTTTATAGGTCAAGGTCACTACAGCAAAGTCAAAGGTCAAATTAAGGTCACACCATGATGTTGCACACTACACCCCTAACCAATGTCCCTACCAAGTATCAACTTCCTACACCTTACGGTTTCCTAGATATAGCCTGGACAAGATTTTATAGGTCAAGGTCACTACGGCAAGGTCAAAGGTCAAATCAAGGTCACACTATGACGTTGCACACCTACACCCCCTAACCAATGTCCATACCAAGTATCAACTTCCTATGTAACCTTACGGTTTCTGAGATACAGGCTGGACAAACTTCTTCCCGCCACCCACCCATCCGGACACCAAGGGTGAAAACAATACCCCGACAGTCCTTAAGGGCTGTGGGGTAATAAAATGATCTCACGCGATGATCATCATTACTCTTGATATGTACAGAAAAAAAGGAAACACCAGGCTTTTTTTCCATGTTTTTCAAAACACACCAGGCTTTCTTTCCACCAGGCTTTTCTTCCACCAGGCTTTCTTTCCGAGGCCATTTTTTCCATCAGGCTTTTTTTCTGTACACCATCCCATCATAAAGATATCCAAAATAATGGCTATCTCCGTTAAATAAAGATGTGTAAGCCATTAAGATGCCCTTTTCAAAAAAAAAAAAACTACAGAATCGCTTGCAAAAGAAAAAGAATGTTTTTGCACAGCAAAAACAAAGAGTCCCGAAAAGGATATAACAGTGAGTGCTAAAGTATTAAGAAAATGCTCTGCTTCTAGCCTTATACTGTTGCGGCAACTAAAGTTTGCACAGTCTGCTCTATCTAGCACGGTTTTCGAGATATAAGCATTTTTGTGTTTTGCATTTTTTGCGAAAAATTAGAAAATTCAAAATGGCCGCCATTTTTGGCGAGACAAAAATGTTGTGAAAATTGGGATGGCTACTCTGCAGAGATACCCGTGGGTCAAAAATTTTGTTGAAATCGCTCTATCTAGCACGGTTTTCGAGATATAAGCATTTTTGTGTTTTGCAATTTTTGCGAAAAATTCGGAAATTCATAATGGCCGCCATTTTTGGCGAGACAAAATTTTTTGAAAAGTGGGATGGCTACTCTGCAGAGACTACTGCATACACCTGCCAAATTTGAAAAGAATCCGCCCAACGGTCACAGAGTTATAAGGAAAATGAAATGCGGAGCCAGCGGAGCCTGATTTTCTCCCATATCCAAACAAACTTAAAAAACACCTTTGAGTAGCTTAAGTTTATCATATTGAATATTCAGATCTTGAGGACAAAATGAATTGTTGTCAAATATATTACATTATATAAAATAAATGACCATCATTTACTGAATTGTGCTTTCATGTTTGTATATTTTATTCAAAAGGGTAAAAGTAGTAAGATTTATTAAAAAAATGATTGTATGAATTATTTAGCGGGTCGTTGGTAAAAAACTATTCATAAATGTATTCAAATACTTTTGAAATTGATGTATTCGTATTCATATTTGTATTCATGGAAATGAAGAGTATCCATATTCGAACACTTTTGAAAGTATTCGCCCCAGGCCTCTCCAAAGCTCTAAGTTTAAATCCAAACATTTAGAGATATTTTTTGGTACAAATCTCCTCTGCCTATATACAGCATTCACCAGATTCACCTGATTTAAGGTAACCTCAACATTAGGATATGACTTTTGAAGCTATAAAACCTAAATACTTCAAAAAACATTTTGAGCCTGTGTGAGTAGATAGACACGATGTGTTGCCAAAAGGGTGAATTTCAGCACATTTTTTTATAAAACAAAAATGACTCGGCATTCAACTGGTCAATTACAGCCAAACTGATTTGAAATGTAACTTCTTAGATTAGGATGTTAAGAAAATGCTGGCAAAATTCCAGTGAAACGTAAGTAAAAAAAATAGTTGGTTTCATCAAGTAAAAAATAGCATCAGAGCTGCCCGTACCCCACAGACTAGGGAAATATGTTCAACACCATGAGATATAGAAGTACTGTACCAGTACAAACTTCTGGATACTTTCAGAGCACTGTCAGTTATATAAAGGTCCAAACAATGTTTAAATGGAGAAATAATGTTTAAAAGAAAGATAATGCATGTAAAGATGAAGTATTACAACAAGATAATTCAATAACAAGATAACAGCATTAATCAGTAAACTAAAATTCAACACTCTTTATCTACATCTGCATGGCCGAATTATGGTTTAGATGGTTTGAATATTACCATGCATACAGAAGTGGTAATACATTTAATGAATGCTTATTGTGGTGTTGGAGCAAAATCTGTGGCTCACTTGATGAAATTGTATCTCTTACAATGGGAAGTTATGAAAGTAAAATTCTTAATAAATTCTAATATGACTTTTGCTTAATCTGCATCAAAAGACAGACCCAAAGGTCCATGAAGATTTTAAAGATCAAGGTCACTACGACAAGGTAAAAGGTCAAATTAAGGTCACACCATGATAATACACACCCATAACCCCTAACCAATGTCCCTACCAAGTATCAACTTCCTACACCTTACGGTTTCCGAGATATAGCCCTGACAAGATTTTATAGGTCAAGGTCACTATGGCAAGGTCAAAGGTCAAATCAAGGTCACACCATGACGCTGCACACCTACACCCCCTAACCAGTGTCCCTACCAAGTATCAACTTCCTACACCTTACGGTTTCCGAGATATAGCCCGGACAAGATTTTATAGGTCAAGGTCACTACGGCAAAGTCAAAGGTCAAATCCTGGTCAGACCATAACGTTGCACACCTACACAGCCTAACCATTGTCCCTACCAAATATCAACTTCCTACACCTTACGGTTTCCGAGATATAGCCCGGACAAGATTTTATAGGTCAAGGTCACTATGGCAAGATCAAAGGTCAAATCAAGGTCAGACCATGACATTGCACACCTACACCCCCTAACCAATATCCCTACCAAGTATCAACTTCCTACACAATACGGTTGCTGAGATATAGCCCGCACAAGATTTTATAGGTCAAGGCCACTACGGCAAGGTCAAAGGTCAAATCAAGGTCAGACCATGACGTTGCACACCTACACCCCCTAACCAATGTCCCTACCAAATATCACCTTCCGACACCTTACAGTTTCCCACATATAGCCCGGACAACATTTTATAGGTCAAGGTCACTACAGCAAGGTCAAAGGTCAAATCAAGGTCAGACCATGACGTTGCACACCTACACCCCCTAACCAATATCCCCACCAAGTATCAACTTCCTACACCTTACGGTTTCCGAGATATAGCCCGGACAAGATTTTATAGGTCAAGGTCACTACAGCAAGGTCAAAGGTCAAATCAAGGTCAGACCATGACGTTGCACACCTACACCCCCTAACCAATGTCCCTACCAAGTATCAACTTCCCACTCCTTACGGTTTCTGAGATACAGCCCGGACAAACTATTTCCCAATGCCCACCCGCCCGCCCGCCCATCCGGACACCAAGGGTGAAAACAATACCCCGACAGCCCTTAAGGGCTGTGGGGTAAAAATGTTCACATGCTTATAGATGGTTAGCGCCAAAACTCATTTTAATGAGCCTTATATTACACTATATATTCAACATAGAAAATATTATGGCACTCCGTGTGTAAGACAGATTTAACATAACTCACAGATACCACTCCTCACTCACTATACCTTACTGCACTTTGCACATTATGCACTTGCTGACCTTGATTGAGCCTGTACTTGAGAACACAATCAAAGCAGCCCATGCAGGGGTCACAGCAGTCCTCAGGGTCACGGAGGTCACTGAGACTGATCTTTTCCAGGAAGTCCTCCACATCACTGTCGTCCATCTCATCAAAACGGACCCGCTCACTGAACTGTAAGGACAGGGAATCCTCCTGACTGGGGGTGGGTGGCATGTATACTGGAGGTGGTGACTCTAGAGGCAGACATTCATCAGGATCTATAATAATCTTCTTACTCACTTCATCAGTCAGATCCAGCCCCTGGTTCACATTCCCTTGGAGTGAGTCCTGTGTTTCCTCAGACTGTATTGACTGACTGGACACCGGACTTCCCCTTGACTCATTGTCAGCACTTTGCAACTCACTGGCAGCCATCATTGTTCCTAACTTGGATGTATTTGCTCTGATGTGAGTGGATTCTGATACACCAGAAGTAGACTGATTGGATTTATCAGGATGAGTCAGTCTGACTCCGGAATCCTCCAGAGTCTGTGACTTGCTCTGTGATGTGTCCACCACCTGTATTTCAGACACGCTGGCCACCTGTCCCGCCTCTGGCTGCTGTGTGGCTGGATGTGTGACTGAGTGTGAGTGTGAGGTGACTTGAGAGGGGTATGTAGTCTGAGGTACAGCCCCCCTCACTGAGTTCTCTGTGTACAGATCCACATTCCCATTGCTGATATCCTGATGTGAAATCTCAGCCATCACACCCAGCCATCACCATAGTAACGTGTATCCAACAAAATAGTCAATGTACAACTCTATGGAAACAATGTACTCCAAACAGAATCTCACAAATCACTGGACTGATAACTTAGTGACATTCAAATCCTAGAATTCCACAAAAAACCTCCCACAGGTTCATGTATATCTGTGTGTCGTCAGACCTGTCAAACTCAATGCATGTTAAGAGACTGGGACAGTTTGTACTGTGGTAACACGTTGCACTATAAAGTGTTGATAGAATACCAACACACACAAGGCAGGAGTTGAAAAAACTATACACAGGTTGCTATGCAGATCTGCAGTATCTGTTATGTACTGATATCAAGTGTACACAGTCCTGTACGAGTGTTATCACAGTTCAGAGAAGCTTTGTGTGTTATGTGTTCAAAGGTCAACAAGTTACACAATATGTCAACAGCACCTCAACAACAGACACCTCTTGAACCTAAACGCACTTTCTGTATGCTAACCATCACTCTAAAAACATTCCATGATTTACAACTGATGCTAAACTAGTTGAACTGACACAAAACTTTTTAAAGAAATGCGTCTTACAAAAATGTACCTTTTAGTTCTAACAGCTGAGATATTTTCACAATTTTGGTGTCAAAAGAAGAATATTGGATGTCCTCACGTACTAATTGAGTGCAACAGTGGGATATATCTACCATAGTACCTCAGAAAATAATGTAAATGGATATTTTTCTGTCATTTTTTTTAAATTCGTCAGAAGTTTGATGGGTGTTGCCACATGACACCCATTAGTCAAAATCATGTTCATACCAAACTCCAATTTTTACTTTTCTGATAGTACTATGAAGGAGCTTTCAGATGATACCTTACTTGTCATGATTAGTCATAGATAAGTAGGTGAAAATATAATTTGAAATATGCTAATATTTATGAGCAACGTGAGTTGCAAATTGGCTCAAAATAGGGTTCACTGCTAAATATGGCCAGAACACCTTGTGTATCCCAGTTTATTTCATGTTACCTCTCCATTTCATAATCCATACATAATAAGGGTTCAGAAAAATATAGTGAAGTAAAGTTGTGGGGGGTGTGTGGGTCATACCTAGCCCGTGGACTATCACACTTATGGTGGGGGTTACCTTAATTGTAATGGCTCTAGCACAGAGGAACAAACAGATGTGCATGCCTTGAACATTTTTTCATCCTCGATAGATAAGGTACCTTTTAAAATAATAGCATGTCTCTGGGCCTTGTAGTTTTGGAGGAGAAGTCGGTCACATGGATGCAGATACCCTCCTCGCAGTGACATAATCTCAATGACATGAAAATTCAGTCGATATATCACCCAAAGCCTTATATTAAACTATTTGCTAGATTGTACAGATATAATACATCATAATAGTTGGATTGTCAACTGGAATGCACTTTTGAAGCCGAAATATTTTCTACATAGAAATCGCATCTTAATGAACACTCTGACAACTGAAAATAAATTTGCTTCCAAATCTGAAATACCGCACATTTAACTTACTCGATGTAATTGTGCTAACTGGAAGGCCAAGGCCACAAAACAATGGTCTCTGGAGCCTTACCAATATATGGCAACATACTAAATTTTAAAGATCTACATAAAATATTTAAAAGTTATTGCATCTGAAAGAAAATCTCTTACTTTTGACTGAGGTCTGAGAATACAATGTCTAATAAGATGAAAAAGATATGGAGGGTTCACTCTATAAAGATACAACTGTACCATACCTGTGACCAGTTCCTGCACTTCACTGTTATCATCTGCATCATGCTCAGCAGACATCTTAGATCTAACTCAACCAGCTCGGGCACAGGGGTCACCCAGTACACATTTCTGTAAAGCACATTGTTGTAGGTTTAAGACATTGTAGGACAATGGAATATTTCAAACACAGTATATCTGCAGTAGAATGCTGGTTTACAACTGAAGTCTAACAATCCACCTCAAGCAAGCTTCTCTCAGTCAACTACATATACAGAGAATGCAGCAACATTGAAGCACATGTAACTCTTTTTAATGTGACAATCAACAAAGTACTAGGCCTGACCTATCGAAGTACATACATTAATGGAAGAAATAGTGCCTATTAAACATACTTTGAAGGCTTCTCTTTAAATTTTACCTCGCACAATTTTTCCAAAACTGTTGCTTGGTTGGTTTTTGATGGACACGGATAAAACCTGGTTCAAACAGTCCTTTAAAAACCAAATATCCAGAACATCATAAAACATACTGAATAGTGTCAATAACTGGAAAATATGTACAAAACCTTTTTACTTGAACAACTTAATACAATTAAAGATTATTTTCAGTTTCTAACAAAAAAACTATGCTTCCAAAATACAGAAAACCATGTTACAGATGCTTAGCTGTACACATACATCTACTCAATGACTTTATACACATTTAACTGGAGAAAACAGCTACATGTTGAAAACACACAAAGCATATGTATGCATTGACTTAAAGTACAAGTACATATTAAACTTAAAGTATAAGTACACATTGAACTTTAAGTACTAGTACATAATAACCTTATCATAGGAAATATATTTCATATTGTATTGGATAACTACATCTGTCAATAATGATTCTTCCAGCTTACTCAGATGTCTAGCTTGAGTGACTCATTTATCAAAGCAGTGTTATGCCCAGGTCCCACATACAGGACCTTGCTACAACATCATCAATGATTAACACAGACTATTCATGGTAAGCACGTGTTTGACAGTTGCCACACTTGGGTGCGAAAGTAACATGACAAGCTGTGACATGACTTGTCACCACTCCTTACACTACTCTGCAGTTTTCAGTGAACTGTGTGAAAGTAGCACGACAAGCTGTGACATGACTTGTCACCACTCGTTACACTACTCTGCAGTTTTCAATGAACTGCGTGAAAGTAGCACGACAAGCTGTGACATGACTTGTCACCACTCCTTACACTACTCTGCAGTTTTCAGTGAACTGTGTGAAAGTAGCATGACAAGCTGTGACATGACTTGTCACCACTCCTTACACTACTCTGCAGTTTTCAGTGAACTGTGTGAAAGTAACATGACAAGCTGTGACATGACTTGTCACCACTCCTTACACTACTCTGCAGTTTTCAGTGAACTGCGTGAAAGTAGCACGACAAGCTGTGACATGACTTGTCACCACTCCTTACACTACTCTGCAGTTTTCAGTGAACTGTGTGAAAGTAGCACGACAAGCTGTGACCAATGTCCCTACCAAGTATGAACTTCCTACACCTTACGGTTTCTGAGATACAGCCTGGACAAACTTGTTCCCGCCACCTGCAAGCCCACCCACCCACCCATCCGGACACCATGGATGAAAACAATACCTCGACAGCCCTTAAGGGCTGTGGGGTAATAAAACCAATCTGACCTGACCACTGTAACTGACAGTTAAGTTTATCCACTGTATCTGTCCTGTGATCTGTTCTGTGATCCGTCCGGTGTCCAATAACACACAGATATCTGTATCCTGTGATCCATTCAATGTCAGATAACATGAAATGTCCTTATCCTGTGATCCTTTCAATGTTCAATCAAATATCTGTAGACAGATATTCAGACAGTTTGCACAACTATACTATCTGCTCCAAGATATGGGCAATGTCCAAAATGCAGTAAGTCCACTCTCTGGTAGAACCACACACCGTATCTAATTCACTCCAACAAGAGTTCACCAGAGGTTTATATCCACTTGATAGTAGTTCTAAAACACCATTAGCTTTCTTTATAGCCAGTGAACACTAAGTTCCTTTGTGGTCAGGTGTACAGTCCTTATATATAGTTATGGAAATGTCTAGAATATTATAGAACTAACCCAAGGGTAACACCTGTCACCAGATCAAGTGAGGAAGTTATAGAAACCAGTTTAAATGGGTTTCCCAAATCTATTAATAGATCAATACAACAGAAAACATCAATACCACATAACACAAAAATCAATAACTCCATTACCTTAAATGTTTATACATACATATAATGATTAAACAATGCACTGGCACAGTGCCTATATATGTACCAATTCTGATAACTCAAAGATCAGAAGGTGCAAAATAATGCATTTTATGGTGTGCAGTGATACTTCAACATTACTTGATATGCTTAGCAACATAAGAGTTTAACAGCTATATAAAAATTGCATTTCAATCGCTACACTATTAGCCAGAGTCCAAAAATCACATATCATGGGGTGTGGAACAGGCCAGCAACCATGGAGATAGTGTGAAATACCGTAGTAAAAAGACACTAAGGTGGTTAGACATTGGCGAACAGGTGCAATTTTAATGATAAAGGATTATCAAAACAGCAGCAGATAAAATGTCATCACGCAACTTGTTCTATATGGTGAGTGCATCAGAAAGCAAAACTATAGCTGAAACTAAGGCAGTGACTGGGTGGTCGGTATTCCCAAATAGGGGTCAATTAGGAGACATCACCTGTGCTTTCTGGTCTACTCGATAGGCATTAATTACTACAATATATTAAATGATCACCCACTAAGTTATGTTTTTGAGTATCACAAAACATAACACACCAAAACATCAGAATCCATTGTATATTAGTGATTCATACAATATCTCAAATTTTATAACAATAAGTTTTGTATACCTATTATAACTATTTTAATGCACATACAACATTTCCAGAAACCACCATTTTCTTTATGAAGAGAGAAAAATGTGCAAACTAAACCACACATATACCAAGTTGCAAAACGAATTTGATTATCACAGCTCACTGGGTGGATATTTTGCACTCATAACAGCCTTAAAATGTTTTTTTTTTGTTTTTTTTGTCAATGGATGGAAAAATGGTGAAAAACTGGAACCCCGAGAAACAATCTGTCAGGTCTCTAACATCCTAATTGCTGTTCAATCCACTTCAAAATAGAAGATATTTAGTTCCCAATGTTTGCAAATGTATACAGGCAAGGTCACTTGTTTGTTTATATTCAAAAGGGAGAAGTTAGTATTTGTTAGTGGCCAGTTACACTTTCACGGATCCCCCACGGATATAGGCTACGGTTCCATATATGGAAAGTGTCATGGATCCCTTGCGGATCGTAGGGTTTGGGGGGGAAATGCTGAAAAAGTGAGTGATTTACGGATGCGGTACGGATTTCTCTCCGGATGATAGGTATCCCACAAGGACATTACAGATGACTTCCGATGCTTGCGGATAACCTACGTATACACCTCCGAGACCACCCGCAGTACGGTGGAAACACCCCTGGATACACCAGGACAACATCGGGATGCATCAGGACATCGCAAGGACACCCCAGATGGGTATACAGACATTGCGGAGACTCACGGATGGGGTTTACAGATCTTTATTTCTCTCACGGATGTGCTTATCGATTAAGGATATTTTATTAACATAACATTACACCTGTCTCCATGGGAGGTGTTGACCACTGGATATCTGGATGCCAATGGCTATAAAAGGGGGTGAGGTCCAGCTCACTAGCCAGATACAATTTAAATGGCAATATGGACAGACACAACACCAATCTTGCACAACTTCAACTCTTACTGTTAGAAATGGAGAGGCAGTTACTCATAATTTCAGCTATGATAGACCGGTTGAGAAAAAGCAGATGGGATCTGCCAGGTGGTCTGCAAGTTATTAGACAGAGAAGACACAGAAGACATAGGTTCAGGCCTAACCAAACCGGGCAGAGCCTGAAAAAGAGGGTCAGTACAACAGACCAATGCCAATGCACCACTTAGATGACCCTATGGCATATAAAAACTTGATCCAGATGCCACCTGAGCTCTGTCAAGAGCTGGAGCATAGAATCACTGCTGAGTTCCAGAGGGACAGGACCTTGATGAGAAGTCCTGTGAGTCCTGCTGTCAGGTTGGCAGTAAGCCTCAGACATCTCGCCACTGGTGACAACTACACCACTCTGCAGTATGCTGTCAGGGTGGCCAGTCAGATCATCGAGCAGTTTGTGCCTGAGGTCCGTGACGCTATCACCAGGGCCTATCGAGATCAGGTGATGCAGTACCCCACGCTTCCAGACGATTGGTTGCTGTTCAAGTCCATCTTCCGCTGGAGGTGGAACTTTCCACATGCCCTGGGTACCCTAGATAGAAGGCATATTCCAATCAGATGTCCACAAGGGGGAGGCAGCCTCTTTCGCAACTGCAAGGGCTTCCACTCCATTGTACTCTTGGCCCTGGTGGATGGAGATTTCAAGTTCCTGTGGGTGGACATGGGGGCAGCCGGGTCAACTTCAGATGCTGAGATTTTCAAGCACACCGATTTGAGGCACAAAAATGTCGGCTTCCCTGACAGTGAATCTCTGGGGTCCAAAGGTGAACTTTTTCCTTATCGGGGACGACGCCTTCCCCCTCATGCTCTGTCTAATGAGGCCCTACTCGAGACACACTATGGACTTGAAGGAGATGGTCTTCAACTATAGGATCAGGTGGGGAAGAATTGTGGTGGAGAAGGCCTTCGGGATAGTGACGTCTCGCTTTAGGATTTTCCAGAGCCCGCTGCAGCAGGAAATCCCTGTGGTCAACAGGCTTGTCATGGCCTCCTTAGTAGGGGGGGGGGGGGGGGGGGGGCAGCCTACAACAGTGCTCGAGGGCAATGACATTCCATATGAGGGCTGTAATGCAATTGGGGCAGCTAACAGGCAAAGGAATATTCTCAGGGACTATTTCATGAATGAGGGGCATCTCCCCCGGCCAAGGGATAGCCGTTAAAATGTGAAAGATTGTTATACTGTGACTCTCTAAATGTGAATAGAACATTTAAGTACTTTAATAAACTCAACAGCATTGTTATGCAATGTCAAGAGTGCTACATGGACTGTGAACTTTTGTACACACCTATATGACTGTTATACTTTAAAGATAATTTCATATTTTAAAGATTATTCCTGTTTCTGCTATTGCTTGTGCATATATTATAATTTTCATATCATATTATTGCCAATAAAAGATTTCTATTAATTTTTTTTTTTATTTGAAAATAGCATTAACAATAACTGTATCTATTTGGACCTAAATTACATCTTTTGGCTGAATAATGTAGCATAACTTTTGGTTTTGAAAGGGTTGAGACAGAATCCTTCAATAAATGGACAGGCAAGCAAGAAGGTTCTTGTCCTACAAGTTGGAAATATATCACACAAAGAGCCCTGTACCACTACACGAGAGGTGCAGTGACGGGTCCACAGCATTGTGGGCACAGGTTTTAACTGACTTTGGGCCTTCAGGGTTGAAATTGAACTACTTTGACTAATTTTTTGGGGGGGTGGGTGGGGTGGGGGGGTTATGCGTTACGTAAGTCTACTAAAAAATGTGTATTGGTGGAGAGGGGCCTATGTTTTGGCTGTAATCTTAACTGGTGATTTGGACTACTATCTGCCACAGTGGCCTAGCGGGTAACACACTTGTCTAGGAACTCAGAGGACGTGGGTTCAATCCCAGGTACAGGCAGATACATAGTGGCTCGGATGACCACTTAAAATGGCGGTCCTCTGTCATTGGGTCCTATCCCCAGTGGCAGGTTAAAGAACCTCAAGGACGTTGATAAATGGTCATCCTTGAGCCTCTATCTTCCAGTTAGGGGAATGTGAGTTACTTGTGAGTTGGGGCTGTACCTGTACAGTCGGATTGGTTAAATAGCGCTTTGAGTCCTGTAGTATATGGAGATATTGCGCTGAGTATAAATACATAATAATAATAATAAAAAATAAAATAATAATAATACTACTTCTATTTAACTTTATTTACTAGGGGTGAACTGTGGGCAGTTGTTTGGTTATTTATTTTTGGGGGGGTTTTGGTGTTGTGTGGGGCATTTTTTAAAATTTGTTTTTGGTATAACAACAAACAGAGCTTCATTAATTGTTTTTGGAAGATTTGGCGGCCCTGAGAAGGACCTATAAAAATAATCAGCTATTGCTGATCTGCTGGCAGGCTGGCTACTGGTCCTCTGATGCTGGTGGGTCTGGTGGAGTGCTTGATGTGTCTTCTGGCTGGAACTGAGGCGTGTTGATTCATTGATTGTGCCGAAGCTGACATCCTGTGACATGTTTGGAATGTTGCTGAAGTACTGGCTGTCAACTGAGGGTGGATTTGCTGTTGGTGAGAGGGTGAATCTTGGTGCAAGTACATAAATAATTATGTACACTGATAAATACCCATAAAGACCCATGAACCTTTAAAATGAAATTAAATGGAAATACACCAAAAACGGGTGAAAAAGAAAAAAACTCACATATATATCCAAATATACTGAATGTTAAATGACTAGATAAATTAGTAATGTGTAAAGCATAAGTTTGACAAGCAAAATCAAAAATTACTTCAAATTCATATCTACATAAAAACAGTTCAAATACTGATAAATTAAACAAAGGTTAACACAATGTACTTCCACACACACCAATCAAAATTTATACTAAACTACTTTTACCAAAAAGAACCAAAATCCCAGTACTTGGCTACAACGAAATAAATAAATATGAATAAAAATATAAAACAAGAAAGAACTAGAAAAATGTTTTTGCTGACAAAAACGAAGCGGCCCTGATGAAAAAGTGCGAAGTAATCTGTAAAAGATGTCAAGATATGCATGATAAGGAATAGAAAATGTAAAGTTTATTGCATTGTGTATGTTACTATATTTAACAAATTAAAGAACGACCACAGCTTCGCAGAAGTGAAATTGTAGGTGTGAAATTTACTTCTCAAAAGAATGTATGTCCGATGCGCGGAAAAAATGCCTCCTGGAAAAAATGCCTCCTAGAAAATATATCTCCTAGGAAATATACCTCCTAGAAAGAATGTCTCCTGAATATTTTGTGACCAGGAAAAATACCTCCTAAGAAAAAAAAGTTCTTTCAAGTATCATAACACTAGAGGTTCATATTACAACTTCAGAGGCATCTTAATTTTTCGACTTGAGTCTTATAGTCGCCAATGCCTGTCAAAAATTCACAGTCTTTTACCCATTTTGCTTAGCTGTACAAAGGTATGTAAGTTTCTCTAGTAAGGTTTTGCTGGTGCTTCTCACTCTTTTGGCTGGCTGTTTATCCCTGGTTTCCATTATGACAGGTGTTGTGTTTTTCTTGTAATTACATTTCTGCCCCTCCTAGTACATCTAACTGCGATCAACTCCTTACAGAGGGGATAACCTATATTGTAATTTGATAAGAATGCATATTGTAAGCCATAAAGGCCACAACTATTTCATCAAGAAACCTCACAGCCATAAATCCTGCTTTAAACTGGTCCAGAGTACAGCTGAAGGGATACCCTTTCAAGAAGATATTTGTAATTTGTACTTCGTGATATTGTACATTCTGGTTTTGACTGTACATATTTCAAATTAACATGTTTCTGATATTATACGTTGTAGGTTTCATATGTAACATGTTTACAAGTTGAAATAACTTTTTTTTCTCAGGAGCCTTTTTTTCCTAGTCACAAAATATCCAGGAGGCATTTTTCCCAGGAGGCATTTTTTCTGTGAGGCATTTTGTCCAGGAGGCATTTTTCCCCCGGATTCTGTATATCCTACATTCTTTGGGAATGTTCTCGGAGAAGAGGTCTCAAGTGAAAGGGTACACTGACCACAGACATTTCTGTTCAAAATGTCATTGGTATCAGACTTAAGTATAAAACACTAATTGAATGCAGTGGACTAAGATGCTTAAGAACTATTGTTTAAAATTACTGGTTGTGCTTCAACTAAAAACTTAACAAAAACACTAATAAAATCCAGTGAACCAAAGTGCTTAAGACTTTTTGTTCAAAAGTTAATGATTTTGCTTCAGAGTTATTGCTTACAAGAAAAATCAAGTTACAAACAAGTCAAGCTATAGGGCTAGAAAAATGTTACTGGATTTATTGGGAAAGAAAAGTACGAGTTTATATATTGCAATATTTATGAATGATTTAGCAATTGAAACTAGATTGGGCCAACTCGGCGCCAACATATCCCCAGACAGGTCATCACTCACGCCACAGGTTTTGATCGGGAATTTTTAAAAACATAATTACCCATTATTATATGAACTTCAGCACATCAATCTACTCTGTTTATATCTTCCAAGGAAGATGGTGTATCCCCAGACGCCGAATACATAACTCAAATTATATTTTCAATCTTCCTGCAATGATAACTCTAAACCTATTTTCAAAGTATTTAAATGATTGATGATTGAATGTCCATTCTAAAATAATAATCCCAAAAGAGCATATCTGTTTCTATATTTGTTGACAAATAAAATATTATTTTTAACTCAACTCATCATACTTTTCAATCTTCCTTCAAAGTATTTAAATGATTGATGATTCAATGTCCATTCTAAAATTCATAATCCCAAAAGCGCATATCTGTTTCTATATTTGTTCACAAATAAAATATTATTTAAAAAAAAATTATTTATATTATTATTTTATTATATTATTTTTAGAATTTGCAAATTGTTTTCAGTTATTCATTTCCTCTATACCTATATATGTGGTCCATATATATGCAACCTAAATATGTGACACAATCTCTGTTCTGACTCCCCTTTGTGTTATATGTAATGAAGCCCACCACCTCCCACCCCCACCCCTCTCCCCTTCTCCACACCTCTCTCACTATTACACAAGATCTGCAACCCCATTGAGTTCTTTGTTTCTCATCTGATATCATTAAATACCTTTGTTTATTTAGTGTCACTCAATATAGCTGGAGGTCCCAGAGGTGGGTGGGGGGAATCCGGGTGGGGGATGTGGGTTGAGCATAAATGGTAAACAAACAATCTATATAAAAGGGGTACTCAAATACAAAAAGAATTGAGAATTTTAAGTAACTATGTGATTATCAACTGAAATGAGTTCATAACTGTAGGAGCTGTGCCAAAATTAACTGAGGCAAGTTGAATAAAACTGGGCTAGTTGAGGGTTAAAAATCCCCTAGTTTTACTACATAAGGATATAATTTCATTAATATTGGGACTTAAAGCTCACTTAAAGTGTCCATTTTGTCTACTTCAATATGTTTCACCAGTTTCATTTTAAAAAGTGAAAAACTCAGCAAGCAGAGGTGGGTGGGGGGAATCTGGGTGGGGGATGTGGGTTGGGACTTAGTTTAGTTTATTAGTTTATTATAGTGACATGTATTATGTTGACAAGGATTATACAAAAACTATTGAAGTAATACCCAGCCCTATATGGGCTTATAAGTCACTTTAAATAGAGAGTTAATAACAAACAGAGCAAACATATTTTGAGGTAAGATACAGTAAATAAAGACAGCAATTCAATACATAAAAATTAACAATATAATTTACTTTTTCTTTCTTGCCACAAATCAAAAATAAAATTAATAACCATATTGACATTCATATGAGTTAATACCCTTGATAATTGATCTATTAATAATTCAGATTTATCTATATTTAAAATTTTGAAATATTTCATACGAATCAGCTCTAAAGCTGGACAAACACAAACAAAATGTATCTCATCTTCTACATCTTTTTTACACAGTTTACATGTTCTCTCAAAGAGATGGAGTGCTACAGCAAAAATGGTAAACAAACAATCTATATAAAAGGGGTACTCAAATACAAAAAGAATTGAGAATTTTAAGTATGTGATTATCAACTGAAATGAGTTCATAACTGTAGGAGCTGTGTCAAAATTAACTGAGGCAAGTTGAATAAAACTGGGCTAGTTGAGGGTTAAAAATCCCCTAGTTTTACTACATACGGATATAATTTCATTAATATTGGGACTTAAAGCTCACTTAAAGTGTCCATTTTGTCTACTTGAATATGTTTAACCGGCGTTTAACCAGTTTCATTTTAAAAAGTTAAAAACTCAGCAAGCAGAGGTATAACACACAAAAATAAGTTCTTAAAAGACTAAGATAGCCATAACATTATTAATATTCAAAATTTAAATAGACAGGCATTTCCTTTTAAAAATTCAAAGATTTCAGCTCTATAACCCACATAGTTTGACAGTTACTGGGCTTTAAAGTGGCATAATGTCCATAAATTGGGTTTCTGTGGGCATTTTACAATTGTTAAAGAGACCTTAGCAATTAAACTACAGATCTGAAACTTTTTGGGGGACATACATAACAAACAAAAATTATATATAATACAGTTTAAGACTTGTCACACTAAGCATTTCCAAATAACAGGGCAAAATACGGAAAAAATGTCCAAAAAGGCACTTGGGCGAGTGTCTATGGCCCTCATACACAGGTTAAATGTCTACTAAAAACCTTGATTTTCGCCATATGTAAAAAGGACATAATAATGCATTCCCAGATGGGATTTCAGCTCCATCAATCACATAGTTTAACAGTCACAGGGCTTAAAGGTGGCAAAAAGTCCAAATATTGGGTCTCTGTGGGCCTTCTAGAGATCTCGATGTGGCTTTCAAATTAAAGCTTCAGACTTAAAATTTGTTACATACTAAGATTACACATAGAATATGTATCTAATAAAGTTTGAAACTTCTCAGACGTACCATTTCCAAGTTACAGAGCAAAATATGTGAAAAATGTCTTAAAAGGGTCACTCAGGTGGGTGTTTAAGGTCCTCATACACAGGTTAAATGTCTACTTGAAGCCTTGATTTTTGGCACATGTAAAAAGAACATACTAATATCTTCCCAGATAGGATTTGAGCTCTATCAGTCACATAGTTTGACAGTCACAGGGCTTAAAAGTAGCAAAAAGTCCAAATATTGGGTCTTTGGGAGCCTTTTAGAGACCTCAATTTGACCTTCAAAATTAAAGCTTCAGACTTAAAATCTGTTACATACTAAGATTACACACAGAATATATATCTAATACAGTTTGAAACTTCTCAGACTTACCATTTCCAAGTTACAGGGAAAAAGATGTGAAAAATGTCTTATAAGGGTCACTCGGGTGGGTGTTTATGGTCCTGATACACAGGTTAACTGTCTATTAAAGGCCTAAATGTTGGGGCACATATAAGAAAACACATAGATATATTCCCAGATGATATTTAACTTAGATGAGAGACATAGTTTTAAAGCTACAGTGCTTGAAAGTGGCAAAAAGTGCATAAATTGGGTCTCTGTGGGCACTTTTGAGACCTTAAGTCGACCCCTTTGGGTAAACCTACAGCCCTAAAATTTTCTACAGACAAGGATTACATATCAAAGTTATACCTAGCACAGTTTGAGACTCATCAGAATTACCACTTCCAAATTATAGGGCAAAATATGTGAAAAGTATAGCAAAAAAATCCCTAAGTGGGGGTATTTATGGGCCTCAAAGACAATTTTCTCCTCAACTTAAAGTCGTGATTTTCGGCACATGTACTAAGAACATATTAATGTGTTGTCAGGTAAAATTTCAGCCAGCTGAGCATCATAGTTTGTGACCTACAGGGCTCTAAGTGGCCAAAAGTCCAATTTCTGACCTTAAGGTGGCCATAAGTTCTTTTTTACTGGGAGTTTAAGGTCACCTTAAAATAGGGATCTTCCTTTGGGCACCCTTAACATGTGTACCAAGTTTGAAAAAAAAATATTAATTTGTTTTTGAGTTATCGCGTCCACAAGGAAATTTCTACGGCGGCGGCGGCGCGACGGACCTGAATCCAATATATCCCCGACTTTCGTCTGGGGATATAATTAAAAATCTAGGCTTAGGAATAAGAGTAGGAGATCATGATCCATTCCACACTTCAATAATGCACAAAATTAAGACCAAACAAGTTACTGGACTTGTTGTAGCTGTGGAAAAAGTAGCCTAAGAACATATTTTAACAAAATGCTGTCAACGCAATACTTTTCAAGTTATAAGTGATTTAGTGCATGACTTCAGGAATTTGAATGCATTAAAGTCTCAAAAATTCATTTCCCACTTGAGCTAAAATTAATTAAATGTAGAAGTCTAAGTGAAATGGAAGAAAGTAAAAGAAAACAATGTACATTCGAAAGAACAGCATAAATATTCCACTTTTTTTTTGTTCCACTTTTGTTTCACACACACATATATATATCTCTATCTGTCAACTATGCCACAGAAAAACACTCTCTCCCTCCATCCACCCTTCCTACCCCCACTGAGGCCATTCTTTTTTCACTTGCTTTTTATGTGCTCTAAAGGGGAGTTGGGGGGGGTTCTTTCTGCATAGAAAGACTTTCCATGAATTTGATAGAGATCACACAAAAGCAAATACAGAGTTGGGGGGAGGAAGAAGAAAAGGACAAGTCATTCATTTCCACTCAGCTGGAGATACATAAAAAGCTGTACAAGAAAAACTGTTTATGAGAATGTGTTTTTTTTTTCAGTCATCTTATATTGGGAAAGAAGTCAGGTCTATACATTTGACCAATTTACATAGTCTATGTGAACAAGTAGCTAGATCATCAACTCCTTCTGCAAAACAAAAGTTGAATCAATTGAAGCTTTTTTTCCAAAAAGGAAAAGTTATATCCCCACAAATCCAAAAGAATGGAATCAGAAGAATGTGGTTTTTTAATCTGCCGAAAATTGGGAATTTATATTATGTGAACACTGATCAGTTGCAATATGTTAATAACCACATCAGTGCATCACAAATACCTCATTTTTTTCTTTGAAGATGTCATAACTTCATAAACAAGATAGCATAAATATTTTTTAAGTATACATATGCCACGTGTGGTTATAAAAGTGTTAAAATAAATGAGGAGGGAGCAAGAAGTATATATTTATCATCTTAAGATGGCCAAAGCCTCGTAAGTACAGGAATTTTAAGTGAAGTGTTATACAAAATCTTACTTAAGTATAATCAATGTCAAGTTAAACTGATGATACTGAACAGTAAATCAGTTAGGGGCTGAAAACCGTCATTTTCATGTCAAGATGGCCATGACTGTACTTGTATTGGAACTCCAAGGTGGAAAGAAAATAAGAATGTCCCTAATGTCATCTTTAAAAGTGTACAAAATTTAACTGAGCTCTGCTGAACAATATGATAGCTGGATATTAAAAACTCCATAATTTCACTGCAAGGTGACCATAACTTCATCCATATTGGGACTTTAAGGTGACCATATAATGAGAATGTCCCTTTTGTCATCCTTTATAAGTGTACAAAGTTTAGCTGAGGTCAGTTGAACAATAAGATAGGTGGAGGCTGAAAACTTCCTTTTTTCACTAAAAGGTGACCATAACTTCATTCAGATTGGGACTTTAAGGTGACCATAAAATGAGAATGTCCCTTTTCTCATCCTTTATAAGTGTAGAAAGTTTAGCTGAGGTCAGTTGAACAATAAGATAGGTGGAGGCTGAAAACTTCCTTTTTTCACTAAAAGGTGACCATAACTTCATTCAGATTGGGACTTTAAGGTGACCATAAAATGAGAATGTCCCTTTTCTCATCCTTTATAAGTGTACAAAGTTTAGCTGAGGTCAGTTGAACAATAAGATAGCTGGAGGCCGAAAACCTTTTTTCACTGAAAGGTGACCATAACTTCATTCATATTGGGACTTTAAGGTGACCATAAAATCTGAATGTCCTTTCTGCCAACCTTTATAAATGTCCCAAGTTTTATTTGAAAAATGTACACATTGACTAAGCTCAGGGCTGAAAAACTCTACATTTTAAGTTTAAGATGGCCATAATATTATTAATATTTGAATCATAAGGTAGTAAGAGTGTTCTTTTGATGTACCTCAATATCAATATATGTTAGATTTTTAAAAAGATGGAAAAATAAAGGGGCCAGACAGTTTTATTCCAATTTGATGACTTTATGGGGGCCATAGCCCCAATCATATTAACAGTTTAAGGTCACCATAAAGTCAGGATAATCCTTTGGTAAATCTTAATATATATGCCAAGTTTGGTTGAAAAAAGTGGAAAACTAAGTGAACTGGAGGATTAAAACCCCTGTTTTGGTCATTAAGGTGACCTTAAGTTTGCAGATACAGAGCTAAAACTTCGGTATGTGAAAGATTATCAAAAAGTAGCTGAATAAGTTATTCCAACAAAACACCGAAATCCTGACCGTTTTTGAGATACAGAACAACTACCCATTTTTTAAAAATTTACGAAAATACAACGCCTCCAGTTCAGGCATCTATGGTCCGATTGATGAGAAAATCCTTTCCGACCTTGGAAATTTGGTCTAGAATGTACCTGATAAATTTTACAGCACAGGCGTGTGTGGTTTTTCCCGAAACGCGATGACGGGGTGTTTTTGAGTGATGCTTAAGGTTACCTTAAGTAAAGCTTAAGGTCTGCGGAAAGTATTCCAAAAAATTTTCCTGCCCCTATAGTTTTTAAGAAAGATAAGAAGGAAAAAAAAATTTGAAAGGCCAAGAAGTTATTCAAGGGAAACCATAATCCTGCGGCGGCGGCGGTGATCAGTCGAACTTCGGTGAAAACAAATAAGCGTCTCTGACGGGCCGCTTAACTATCACTTAATTACTTAATTAAGCCCAACCCAAAAATCAGTTAGCACAAAATACCTCTTGACTAAAAAGTTTTACAAAAATAAATAAATTAAATAGGACAAATAGACAAATGCAACTCTACACAAAGAGAAAGCAAAGGTAAATGCAACTACTAAGCAATAATGTAAACTGAACACAATAGGAAAGTAAACTTGTGACTTGACAAGTTGAAAAACAAATAAACATCAAATTAACTAATCACAGCACTACAGTATCACAAATCAAATAATATATAAATTATACTCAGTAATAATAAAAGCAATACACCAGATGAAATAACTAAAACATGCAGTGAAACAAATAACCAAATATGAGCACTTTAAATATGGCTCTAAATAATGTTCATAATGTTGATGACACAAATTCAAATAAGTTATTGGTAGAACATATAAATCACTTTTAAGCACATTCGCTAAGCTTTACCACATTCCTACATCCAACACTCTAAATGCCAAAATGGATAAATCAATATCCCATCTTCAGTTTAACTGTTCTGATGTTAATCTTTCGGCAGAGATCGTTAACGATGAATATTTTATGCCCAAATACACCACACCTTTACAAAACAAAAACAAACCCAACACTCGCTTAACTATGTCGACATCATCTTCCATGAGATAGTCTTGATGCAGGTGTACACACTGTGTCGGCAGCAAAGAAAACTGAAGAGAACACTTAACAAGGCAAAAATAGAATAGTCACATCTGATGGTCCTGCTGTCTCACCCTTGAGATCTCATTAGGGGCTCCAAATGTTGCCGTGTGCTCCTTATCTGGTAAAAGGTTGAAACGGACTTGACTAGGATGAGCAGAATAACACCACAGATTGACTTAACTAGGTTTATTGACATACCACCAAATACACTTCAGAGGCTCTTGGGCTGGTACACAAATCACACTGTGCTGACTGTCAATACAAAAAACCACCTGCACCACAAACAAACACACTAGATGCAAACCCACAATCAGATTCACATAATCAAATCGTCACCTCAACTCCTCTCTTTCCTTTCAAACTTCAAAACAATGAAATCACGTCGTTAGCACTTCCATTAATCAAGGTCACACAATATTTGCTTTTATTTACTCTAATTTTGATAACTGATTGTAACCTCTATTTGAAAATAAATACAAATATTTATAATGTGCATATTTAGTAATTATTTACCTTCTTCTTTGAATCCATAGCTTTTATTGTAAGTTTCAAATAATAATATCAAAACTACAAAATGTGCTCATGAATATTCATGAGGTGGGTGGGGCTTACAAGGAGTGACGTCAGGGTCATGTGTTTAACATAAACAAACAGCTGTATCTTATCGCCCAATGAAAACACTGCAAAACTGGTTCGTTATCAAATAATACTGTAATACAATGCCTCATCCGAACCCCTGCTTATCCGACCCGATTGTATGTCTCTCAGTAGGTTCGGATAATTGATGTTCTACTATATTTTCTTCAGCATACTGCTTGGCGCCATATAATGGCACACACCTCAAATTGCCACAAAACGGAAGTTAAAATATTTAATAACAATATGGTTCTTTATCGCCCACACTCGCGTATTTCTGCTTAAGAAATAGGGAAGTGGAACTGATGACATAAATAATTTCAGTATCTTCGGCAATTTCCGTATGCAAATTGTGCCAATTTGAGGCGCTGACTTCATGTAGAAATTATATTATCGCCCCTTAAAAACGATTCCAACAGCTTTATTTTTCTGATTTGATAGTGGCTTTCTACCAGTGAACGCCCGCCTACCACTGAACGCCCGCCTCATATTTCTTTGTTAGAGGTCAAGGACAAATGTTTCTATTTATCTACAAAATGGGCGTTCATTGGTATTTCCGGTTTGCGGTAAAAACGGCCGATAATAGACTTAAAATGTGAAAATATAAAGCTTTGCAACCAGTGTAACAATATGCACCTGAATTATTAATTGTAATGTACATCATTTGGCAATTTGGTGATAGAAGAATAAATTATAAATCTTTTCATATAATTTAAATTCAATATATTTACTTCAGCATGGGCGTTTACTGGTAGAATGCCACTATCGCCGCACGTCCCATTATCGACCACTTCCTATTATCGACCAGGAACAAATATCTTGCTTTCTTAGGTCACATGACTTGCGTTTCGAATTTGCCGATCGGAGAATCGAATGTAAACAAGTTCTAAAATATTATCTCACAAAACCTTCAAAAAGATGAGGTCAAAGCAGGTATGAAATTTTAAAATATATATAAACATATTTCGAAATTGCTATAGATACTAATGCTCTTTTTCAAAATTTTTAATTCTTTAATTGTAAAGTATTTTTAAAAAGTCTCTGTCACCAAGTGCATTTCTCTCCTGCAGAATTCTGTTTATTTTTGTTCCAAACCAATAAATAGATCCAAACTGCTTAGAAATGCGTGTACTAAACCTGAAAAAGTGATATGGTCCTTATGGGTTCTCTCCCAGGAAGTTGAAAATTGTTTCTCAATCATTTTTACTACTTTATTTTAAAGGAAGGTTTTTTGGCATATTATTTCAGAAAAATCCTGACCATGTAGTCAAAAAGCGAATGCTTTATGATGCTGATCATATGACCTTTGCATTGCAAGCAGTTCTTGAGGAAGGTCACTCAATTAGAGGTGCAGCCAAATTGTACAATGTCCCCTATACAACACTTTGTGACAGAGTAAGAGGCAGAGTACCAATTGACAGCACTAAGCCAGGTCCTTCACCAATCCTAAGCCAGATGGAAGAAAAAAAATTGGTTGATCATATTATGTACATGTCCAGTATTGGTTATGGATATTCCCGGGCTGATGTGATGAACATTGCAGGGGAGTATTTAAGCAGTATGAATAGGCATGAACCATCCAAGCCAATGTCAGATAAATGGTTTTATAACTTTTTGAAACGTTGGCCAGAACTAAGTGTGATAAAGCCAAGTGGTTTAGAAATGATAAGGGCCAGAAGTAGCAATCCTGAAACTATAGGGAAGTATTATGCTGAATTGAGTACCATTCTTGAAAAATACAATTTGACAGGTAGACCAGAATGTATTTACAATGTGGATGAGAAGGGGATTAATAGTGAACACAAACCCCCAAATGTTGTAGGTGGCTGTAATACCAAACCACAAGCATTGATATCCCCTAAAGGTACCACCACTGTCATTGCAGCAGGAAATGCAAATGGAATGTCCATTCCTCCCTACTTTGTATTTAAGGGTGCCAGATTCCTTCCAGATCTATTAAGAAATTCTGTTACAGGATCTGATGGAACAGTATCAGCCACAGGGTGGTCCAACAGCCAGATTTTCAAGGAGTACCTTGATCATTTTTTGACGTATTGTCAGGGTCAAGGGACCAAGCTGATACTCTTTGATGGCCATAAATCACATGTAAATCCTGACACAATAGCCTGGGCCAAAAGCCATGATATTATACTTTTTGTTTTGCCCCCACATACATCCTGGATACTACAACCTCTAGATGTGGCTTGCTTTGGGCCATTTTCTCGACATTATCATTTTGAGGCTAAGAAGTTCATGTCAGACCATCCAGGACAGGTTATAAGTCGCTACAATGTGGCTGAAATTGCCTGCAAGGCATACAGTGTTGGCCTTTGTCCCAGAAACCTTAGAAGTGCTTTCCAGAAATGTGGGATATATCCTTTTGACCCAAATGCCTATGATTCTGACAAATAGGTTCCAATGCTCTGTTCAGTAGCCAAACTGAACCTGAAGATACCTTTGACCCATGCCCTAGTACTCTTGCAAATGAGCCAGAAAACCCTGTAGAACATTTCTTACACAAAAAAACCATCACTGCTGATAAAGTTAAAGCTACATTTGTGCCCCCAGTAAAAAGGAAAACTTTAAGTAGTGTGATTGGTGGAAAGCCTGTGACTGAAGAGTCTGTAGTCAAGGACATCAATATCCATATTTCTCAACAAAAACCAAAGAATACAAACCTGACTGACTCAAAAATGCAAAAAAGGAAATCACCAAATAGTGGTAAGGGAAAGGGTAAAGGGAAAAAGCATGCATCCAACCCAAAATTTGTCCCTCCTTTTAAGGGAAGTACTACACCAGGGCCTTCAGTTATCCATCCGCCAGAAAATGAGTCTGATACTGAAGATGATAATGTTGCTGAAAGTGACTGTTGTTGCATGTGCAAAAGTTTTTATCCCCCACAAAAGAAACAATTAGATCACATTTTCATTGTCAACTGGGGTCAATGTAGCCACTGTTCACATTGGACTCATTTGTCATTTTGTTCCCCTGTCAGAGTTTTGAGGAGGCACAGCATTTTCCTGTGCCCCCATTGTGATGTGACAAATGAACAATAATTAAGATATTTTGATATATATAAACATTAGTCAAGCTCCAATGTCTAGAAACATTACAGTTTAAAATTAGATATAAGTCTTTTTTTCTAAAGTTTTTGTCACTTATGTCATTAAAATACAAAAACAGTGATGCATTAACGTATTCTTATAAGTTTACATGTGGTTACACATAAATTCCATACTTTATCATTGTCTGTCTTCCTAAGTGTGTTTTATTGATCTCACAACCTTATACTTGCTGCTTCTGGCTTTAGATACAACCTTCAGTCATGTGATCGATAATTGAAAGTGAGGCTTCCCACAAAACAAACATGATATAGTAAGAGAAAATGGTTATTTATGTCAATATTATCATTTCAAAACGGGATATATACATGCCAATACATGGATAACATAATGTGAAAACAACCAAGTGGATACTTGCAAAGGTATGTCATTACGTATTATTTATCGGCGATTTTCCCGCTTACGTGGTCGATAATTGAACGTGCGAGGATATTAGTAAAATAGTGTAATAACTTGCGCTTGTGTCAATTCAGATTTTAATAAAAAGAAATCCACGAAACTACACTTAAAATAAGCGAAAATAAGGTTTTTGTGTCCAAGTTAAGGCGGGAGGCAGTAGACGTTTACTGGTGAATAATGCCAGTACTGTATCGATATTCTGGTATCATCTTAACTGACACCGAGAGTGACAGGCCATGATTTCACTTTGAGCCACTTGACACTTTTTACAAAAGATATAACAGGACTTATTTTATAGATTACTTTGACCACATAGTACATACACATAATATAATCAGCATATGATGACCACAGCACGTCGTCGTGGGAGAAAACCACAAACAGGAAAGTGGTTTTATAACCTACGAAATACCGAAACATGATATTCGAACCGTGTCTGTAAAGCGGTGCCTTATAAAACCCGGACTACCGGAGGTGCTATCGGAGGGGTGCGATGGGTGCGACGAGGTGCGATGGGGTGCGATGAACGGCCATAGCACCCAAGTCATTAATATTCATGAGAAGATATGAGGACACAGATCTCCCCTGTAGTTTCCTAACAATATGGACGTCCGACCCTCTGTAGCACCAGTGGTTCTGTAGCACCACAAGTGATCCGGGACTTGAATGAGTGCATAATGACTCTATGAATGACTTTGGTGCTATGACCTAAGAGCTCAACAGTCAATTCATTAAAAGAAAATTAACTCAACTAATAACTTAACTGTATCTGTACAGGTTTACTGTAGTGTAACTATAGAAAGCTAGAACATATTTAATATGTATGTCAAAATAAATAACATTCACCTAGACCTCTGTGGCACCAGTGGTTCTGTCGCACCACAAGTGATCCGGGACTTGGATGAGTGCATAATGACTCTATAAATGACTTGGGTGCTATGACCTTAGAGGTCATCAGTCAATTCATTAAAAGAAAATTATCACAATTAACAGCTTAACTGTATCTGTATAGGTTTACTGTAGTGTAAATATAGAAAGGTAGAACATATTTAATATACATGTAATAATGTATATTCTCAGTTAGTGAGTTCTCAATTTCAAAATATTTGATTTTCGTCTATGCTTCTATTATTTTTATGATGTTTTAATGTTTTGATGTATTGCTATACTGTGTTTTGTGTCAATAAAATTGAAAAAAAAAAGTTTGTTTTTTTTGTTTTTTTGGGGGTTTTTTTTTGGGGGGGGAGGGATGTCATGTTTAAACACATACACTGGTAAACAAAAAAAAAAGGTTTATAAACAAAGTTATCCATAAAACCATAAAAGATGTAATCCCCAGTTTGTTTGAAGATGAGACCTAACACAAACAAAAGAACCTAATCCCCTTTGATATTGGGGCAGGTATCTGTGTCCTCGTATCACCTCATGAACATTAATGACTTGGATGCTATGGCGATCAGTTCTGTAGTTTAAAGTATTTTATCTTCGTCGAGACGTCCATTTTATAAAATATTGTTAGGAAACTACAGAGGAGATCTGTGTCCTCGTATCACCTCATGAATATTAATGACTTGGATGCTATGGCGATGAGTTCTGTAGTTTAAAGTATTTCATCTTCTTCGAGATGTCCATTTTATAAAATATTGTTAGGAAACTACAGGGGAGATCTGTGTCCTCGTATATGTGCCGATGTAGATCTAGTGGTGCGATAAAGAGGTGCGATAGAGGTGCGATCCGGGAAAAAATCCGGTTCCGAATCCGGTTCCGACTTTTATAATTTACCCTATAAAGGGTTCGAAACTGATGATGTAAAGAAGACAATGTTAGACTGAAAACAAAGACAATGTATTTTTTGAGCAGAAATGTTAGATTAATTAAGCTTAAAACAGTTAATTAATACCAACAATAATTTCAAATGAACCTTCTCAAAACTTAGATAGTTATATAAGAGTACTATACTTTTTGTATTCATGTTAACTTGAAACACGGTAACGAGGAGAAAGACTTTCAAAATGCTATAATATACACTTGCTGTAACAAAGTTAACATTTTTGACAAATTTTATAATAATGCTAAAATCTCTGTTGTAGATGGTAAAAAATGTCAGTGATATTGTTAAAAATGATAATGTCAATGATAATGATAACGTAGTTCCTGGTTTGTTTTATTTTAGTACCAAGCCTGTCAGTATTTCAACTTCGAAACCCCATAAAACCAGTAATGTGAATAAGATACATATCTGTACAAATATGCTAGATTTAACCAAGATTAAATACCTCTTATCAGTCAAAATAGCTGAAGGTTTTACTTCTATTAAGAGACTACCATTATAGATACTTGGTTTAGAAAATAATAAAAACAAAACTGTTCTATGTAAACCATAAAAAGGTGCACTATCATCAAAGTCAGCTATGCATGTCATTCATCAATTTATCCTGGCCCGATGATTTAATTTAAACAACATCAGAGAATATTTATCAGATCATACTCATGTGGGATAAACATTGCAAACTTTAATGTCATAATTTGAGGCAGTAGAAAATATATTGTTTATATCATGAAATGATTTTTTTTTTCAAATTGGGTTTTGTTTGGAAAATTTAGAATAACTCCTTGGTATTCACTATCAGCCATTGTTGATGTGACTGTGGAATGAATAGAGTTCTCAGTAGTGAAGAGTGGGCTTTTGACCCCCCGTACATGCTTCGTAGGTACACTTCCGGTTCCGGTTGCGCATGCGCAGTGGGGCGTTTCCGGTTGCGCATGAGAGAAAACAAACAATCTGATTGGTTGATGATGTCAAATCACGCGACCAAATGCTGCAATTTGATTGGTTGATGACATCACATGACTACATTTAACCTCCCATACCACAGTGATTCATTTGGTTGCGCATGCACTTTGGATCACTTCTGTTTGTGCATGGGCAGTGAAGCTTGAGTGAAACAAGCAATCTGATTGGTTGAGGGGTGATGACGTCACATAATGTGACCAAATGTTGTAATTTGATTGGTTGATGATGTCACATGACAACATTTGACCTCCCATACCACAGTGATTCATCTGGTCGCGCATGTGCATTGGACCACTTCTAGTTCTGGTTGTGCATGCGCAATGGTGTGGAGCAGTGTGATTGGTTGAGGGGTGATGATGTCAAATGCTGCAATTTGATTGGTTGATGACGTCACATGACTACATTTGACCCCCCATACTGCAGTGATTCATCTAGTTGCGCATGCGCATTGGGGCATTTTCGTTTGCGCATGCGCAGTGGTGTGGAGCTATCTGATTGGTTAATGATGTATATGGTTAGTTGGACAATTGATTGGTTAACAGGCATATGATTGATGTCACTTTGCATATTGACTGGCCAAAACAGCACCCTAACCATATCACCAGTGGGGACATCTCCCCAGTGGGGAGGGGAGGGGGGCTCTCCACTGACAGATTGCCTTGTCTGTCAGTTCTCTGTGTGTTGACACAAAGTGGCAAAGTGTGTTGAAAGCTGGTGTTTAAATTGTTAAATAAAAAACAACATTGAACTGATTTTAATCAACAGAATAACCTTAATTAAATAACTGGAATCACATTGGCTGTAATATTTTGATTAAAGGCATCACACCAATTGATAGTGACCAAGTGATTTTAACAATGATTGGTTGATGGATGATGATGTCACAAGATGCTGGAATCTGATCAGTTGATGATATAATTTGCAATCTGATTGGTTCATGACATCACATAGACCAGGATGCAGACATCTGATTGGTTAATGATGTCATTTGCATATTGATTGGTTAAGGGGTTGATGCAGACATTTGATTGGTTAATGATGTCACAGGCATCTGATTGATGTCATGTGCATCTTGACTGGTTAAGGGGTTGGCAGTCATTTGATTGGTTGATGACATCACATGATTGGTTTATGATGTGTATAGTTTAGGGGTCAATGTAGACATCTTGTTAATGATGTCATTGATTGGTTAATGGAGTGATGGAGGTGTTTGACTGTTTGGTGGGTGATGCAAGCATCTGATTGATCTATTTTGAACCAGCAAATTCTTAAACTCAAGAAAAACAAAGCATTAAAGTTCATACAATTTTATTTTTTTCTTTGACAGTAATATCGTTCTTCATCTTCTAATATATTTGCTCTCAGTCTCATATTATCCGGTGTTTCCTGCTTGAGGTCAATGAACAGATAGCTATACGGTCCCAGGGTCATCACTCTTTCATACACATGCACAAGGTTTTCTGGATCTTTGGGGTACATCTGTCTGGCCAAGTGTTGAATCTGGCTGGCATCTCTAGGATTCTTAAACAGGACCATGTAGTATGTGTTCAAACTGATAGTCCTCTGGAATTTGCTTTGGTGAAACACATTCTGGGTCACTGAAATGACGGATATATTTTTATGATGACTCCCTTTGGTAAAGAGGTCAGCCACTTCACCCTCCAAGAGATCCATCATGTAACCTAACACCAGAAGGCAAGATTTCAGTTTTTCAAAATCTGGTGAGCCTTGTCGGAATTCCACATCTTTCATTGTGGCATAAAGAGGCTGCCATTGAGAATAGCACCACAGGATTTTTTCTGGGCATTGGTATATCTTTTCATTTTTCAGTTCCAGGAACCTTTTTAGAAATGACATTTTTCCACTTCCTGCTGGGCCAGCCACTAGACAAGTAAAAGGATGAATCAGCTTGGGTAGGGCAACAGTGAAGCAGGAACCACCTTGGTGATGCATAGGGTGATGTACTGGCATTTCTGGTGTCATTTTCTCATGAACATTTTAATGCGTCTTTTCAAATTATCACTTCTTGTAAAGGACTTGCCACATACTGGACACTGAGACATCTTTTCAGATCATCGTCTGTAAAATTTTCTGCTATTTATATTTTCCTCCTCATCCTCCTCCTCCTTATTTCCCATATTCCTCCTCCTCCTCCTCCTCCCTCCTCCTCTCTCATATTCCTCCTCCTCCCTCCCTCCTCTTCCACCTCTTTACACATATACTCACATTACCTCCCACAACTTTTGCACAAATAACACACTTTTTTTGTTTTATTATTTTATTGAACTCTCTTAACTAACACATAACAACAACACTTGACTATCTTTTAACTTAAATACAATACAAATGTCCAAGGCTATGCTTTAATTTTTTAATTTTTTTTATGCACAACAAAGTTTAAAGTAATTGAAATCATGAATCTTTAATATTTCTTCAATATTTGTTCTACAAAGTTTTCAATCTGTTCATCGCTGTATTTCTCCATCCTGTTGACAGTTGTCTCCATGCTGCATCCAGCAATGGTGTGGAGGGCAAACAATGCACAGTAATGTCCACAGGGCAGTGAGAAAGGTCTTTGCAGTTTTACATCATTGTAAGTGCAAACACGAAAAAATGTGCTGAATTCTTTGAAGACAGGTGGTAATCTGTAAGAGTCAAAGTACAGACCCTCGCCTTGATCATTGATGCTGAGTGCCACCCAGTGGGTTCCTTCACTGTGAGAGCAGTCTGTGTTGCAAATAAAGACACATTTTTTCGTTGGACTTCTCAGGAAATTTCTGGCAAAAACTCCAGTGTCCCGTCCCGGTGGCTTGAAGGTCTTTAACACTTTTTCTAATTCAAATATATTCATCACTCTACAGCATAAAGTCAGTCACAATAGATCTGTACTGGTCAATTTCAATGGTATTTTCAAATTTTCCGTACACAACAATGTTAACGGTTTCTGTCAATTCTTTTTGGAAGTGCACCTCCAGTGAAACTGTGCCAGTTTTCTCAAGTTAACATATCCTCCACCCTGTTCCAAATCAGGTGACAAATCAAAGCAGATCAAAGTATTTCTGTTTTTATACTCCTCCCTATCGATGTGGTTCCCTTCATATTGATACATTGATCCCATGCCAGAGAAGAGAGTCATGTAGCAATTCATGTAGTCTCCCATCTCAAAGTCAGGTTTAAGTGCCTTACCAGGAATGGATGTGCCACCCACACTCAGTGCGATATGGCCCATATCAAAATGTTCAAACTGGAACGGGTTTGTTTGGTATGTTCCATTGATGCCACTGTTTTTGACAAAACCTATGACAATACATTTTGGAATTTGACCTGAATACAAATTTTCTTCTGAATGACTTTTTGTGCCTGAACTGACTGTGCGTGTCTTACATTCACCTCAGGTTATGGGGTACTTGGCTGGTCCCATTTCTAAGGCCTTTGCATGAGCTGCATGGATAACGGAATTCACTTGAACTTTTCTGATCATCATCTTAACACTATCCAGCAGGTGAAGCTGGTATTATCTATTGGGCTGACTATGGCAAAGTTACCCTTGCTTCTGATTAGACGCAACTTGATGGGTGTGTGGTTGAGTATGTAATGATCTTGGAACATGAGGTTCAGGTGCAGTTTTCCCATTATATCAATCTAGTGACTTTCACGGGCAAGTGCCTTTCCTTTAAACAGTCAGTTGTTACAGCAAGAAGGAATCTCCCACAGGCTAGCCAAGATTTTCATACAATTACAGTGCCTGCAGACTCAATGGCTTGGTTACAGAAGACCAAAACTGGTTTTTAGTAGGGATTCCCTGTTGAAATAATCACGACAAAAACTGAAAACCTTATTTTTGTAGGTTTTATACTTACAAGCTCTTATCAGCTTTATACTGTTCTCAGCAAGACTAATCCAGGCATACCTTGCTTAAGTACCTAGCACAACTAGAAAGAACCTTTCTGGCAGGATTAGGGGTTTGGGGTTAATTTTTTGAAAACGTCCATTATTGGGTTTATTATGCATCAACGTATCCCTTATTGTGTTGGTCTAGAGAAAAGTTATTTGTGTCTTTGTACCACATCGATGCTGTGAGTTGACTTTGTTTGCTCTCAGTCCCAAAGCTGAGGAGTGTTTCTATGTATTCTTTGTAAGAATAGGTGTTGTTGGAGGTGGTGACTAAAGTGTCTTTCAGGGTCATGTCTATCTTTTTTGTTTTTTCCTGGGAGGTCCTCCTCTTTTGACTGCTTTCAATGAAATGACACACTTTCTTTGGTTGCTGTTCCTTTTATTATCTCCCAGGTAATCTTGTGCCAATTCCACACCTGCTTTGAGAGCTTTCTGTCCCAAGGACTTTCCCAGTGCAATGGCACCTTTCTTCAGCAGGGGAGCAGCCACTCAAACGAGTCCCCGAAACAGGTTTCCCAAACCATGACCTCCTTGATATCACAAACCTTGAAATCCTGGTAATCCACTTCCTGCTTGTGTAATACTGCTCATATGCTTGATGGGTAGAATCATCGCAGCCATAATCCTGGTGCTTCATTTTTGACGAAAGTGAAGAGTTATGAATGGCTTCACACCAAATGGAATAATTTCTCCCGTATCCCCCTTTATCTTGATTTCTACAGCTCCAAAAATCTTTCTCATCACTGGATAGTAGAACACTTGATTATAAGAGGTGGTGACAGTGGGACCCTTTTGAATGGGTACAATCCGTAGGATGCACACCTTGGCATTTCCCACATCCACAGGCTCAATTAAATCACAATAGACATACAAGTTGTGTGTGCCATCTTCAATGTCAGCCAGATAATCTGATTTTCTATCTCCAGGTGCAAATGGGCCTGTCTTGACAAATCCTAATATGTCACTTAATCTCTTGGAAAGATACAAGTCTGGTGGTAAGTCCTCTGATGAGTGATTTATTGTATATTTTAAGTCTTGTTTTTGTGTGGCTTCAATGGTATTGAATTCAACAGTGATAGGTGCATTTGCACCAAGGCCCCATTTAATTTTTTTTTATTTAAGGTTTTGATCAATTCCTTTATGTCAGCATAAATACCCTCAGGGATGAGAATAGTTGTATTCCCAATTTGAACATATTGATCTGAAGGGACATTATACCACGTTCTTGCATACTGAATTTCCATCAGTCCCACTTCCCATTCACTGACCAGTTCATAAGGTTGAGCCAGTGGTACAATAAACTCTCCGGGAGTATTACCTGTGTGCTTTGTATTGCTTGGTAAATAGACATAAAAGTCCTTCATGGTCTGTCACTCTTGTCATACTGAAGGAAATCAAAGGATGTTTTCCCTTTTTATGTACTCTCCCATTTGTACTTTTTTTTGAGTCTTTGTTTGCCATTCTGATTCGGATTCCGGTTCAGATACTGGTTCAGGTTCTGGTTCAGATTCTGGTTCAGGTTCTGGTTTCCACACCTCTTGTGGCTGAAACTGGGGACCATGACCTAATAACCTCTCTGGAATGTTAGCCTCTTGTAACTTTTGATTAAAGTATCCCCAACCAGTTGGGAGTTTTTTATTTTTCTCTATGTCCGAATAGCCGTGTTAATCGATTCTGTAATGTGTGATCCATTAATGGGTTGATTGTCTTCTGTTAAAAGTTCGCCTTTGTCATTCCATTGTAAAGTCCCTTCTAACTTTTGATACAGGTGCTGACCTTTACTCCTCAGAGAAGGTGGCAGAGTGATGACCAAGTCATCTTTTAAATCTTCTTTAGGGTCTTCCATAGGGACCACAGGATCTGGAAAAGGATCCACAGGTTCAGGGTCTTGCTTATGACCATAAATTGGCAGACGATTCATCGACTGATTGTACAGCTTCATTTTTTCAGTTGGCTCCAATACAGGGTCTTCTAACAGTCCACTCATATCCTTTTCTAATCTGGTCATAGCTATAGCTGTGGCATCTGTTCCTGCACAGTGTCTGGTGTTCAAGAATGACTTGGGTACAACAATTTTTTCGATAAATTTATTCATCGTAGAGTGAAAAGCCCTACCAGTTTCTTCTTAGCAAGTGAAGGAATAACAGTTCCTAAAATAGGAGCCAATAAAGCAGGCAGAAATCCAACCTCTTGCAAAATTTGTTTCTTTTTTCTGTCAGAGGTATCTGTTTCTTTTTGCTGTCTTTTTCCTTAATGCTTGCAGTTCTTTTTTATGCTTTCCCTTTCTTTTCTTTTCTTTCAGCCCAAGAGGAATATTCCCCTCTAGAATATTGTGAGCATAATCTATAAAACAGTGAATGAGTGGTCTGTCTGCACCACAAATGATGTACTTTGTCGTTGTGTGGTCACCTTCAGCTAAAATCTTAACACATATTCGTGTTGAAATGACAACACAAGTTCGAGAGACCTCCTATTTATAATAACCAGTGATGTCTGTGGCTGGTACCCAAGAATCATACTTAGGTGGCCAATGTAACCACCTCACCAAGACCTCGTTCGGGGGACCTTTAATTTTGCGATTTTTCAAAAACTTTTCCACCTTATGATATTCATTTGGAGTGACCTTCTCTAGCTCTTCTGCATAAAATGTTCCATCAATGAGCTCCCCTGCATAGTTTTTGATTTTGTATGTGGGATACCTTTGCGACCCATCTCTGTTGACTATTTGGAACAGTTCACCACTCCACCTCTGATCATATTCTCTTGTGAACGTCTTTCTAGCACCTGAGATTCTGACAAAGTCCCCAACTTTAAACTTAAAAGTGGATTTTTATTCTTCATTCTTTCTTCATCCTTCATTCTTTCTGAATTCAGTTTTCTCATTGTTACTTGTGCTGGTGCCATTTTAATGGAACGGTGTACACTTGAGTTGTAAGCCCGTGTAATATATTGCAATGCATCAATATAACAGTAAGACTGCTTATATGTAAAGTACTTGTATATTTTGCCTTTTATGGTTTTAATAGCTCTTTCTGCATAATTGACCTTCACTTCATTTTGGGTCACAAAGTGACAGATCAAGTGTGATTTGAATAAACTCTGAACTTTGTGTCCTAAAGATTCGGTGCCTTTGTCTGAACGCATAGTTTCTGGTACTCTTTCCATTAATATCTTTGACAGTGCACAAACTACTTAATTTCCAGATTTATCCCTGAGTGGTACCGTCCATACATAACGAGAAAATATGTCAATAGCTAAAAGAATATAATGATAACCGTCATTGTATTTTGCTACTTTTGTCATGTCCATCAAGTCAACATCCCACTGTTGATCTATTGTTCTGAAAAAGACTCTATTTCTTTTAATTTTCTTTGTTGATGGCTTGTGAAAGGTGTATGTCTCCTCTCCACTCAACCAACTCTTCACAGCACTGAGGGTGACAGAGCTGTCTTGTTTGACTGCAGCCTCATACAATTTCTGTGGACCTGAAAAGCTTGCGGGGTGTGAGAGATCAAAGAAAATTGAACTTAAAAGCTTATTCATTCTTTCTTTTTATACTAGGATTTGGCAGTATGTATCCCAAAGATGAACACAACAGTGGTAAACAAATACCCTTTTCGTCCCCGTTCAATGACAGGTTCACAATAGATGCTATAATCACAACAGCAAGTATGATCATTTGGCATGAATATTTGAGCAAGGACTTTTCACACCAGTTATCCATGTGTCTCCTTTGTGGCCTTGCATGTGAATGATGCTATCTGGCAAGAGAGACATCTATTTATTGGTGTTTTAAAAACTGTTTCAGTGGAGCGTCCCCCCTCCCCTCTCCACTGGGGAGATGTCCCCACTGGGGAGATGGTTAGGGTGCTGTTTTAATGGAACGGTCAATAACCATATACATCATTAACCAATCTGATTGCTACACACCACTGCGAATGCGCAAACAGAACCAAACCTACCAAGCATGTATGGGGGGTTAAATGTAGTCATGTGACATCATCAACCAATCAAATTGCAGCATGGGGTGAAATGTAGTCATGTGATGTCATCAACCAATCAAATTGCAGCATTTGACATCATCACCCCTCAACCAATCACACTGCTCCACACCACTGCGCATGCGCAACCAGAACGAGAAGTGGTCCAATGCACATGTGCTACCAGATGAATCACTGTGGTATGTGAGGTCAAATGTTGTCATGTTGTAACGTCATCAACCAATCAAATTGCAACATTTGATCACATTATGTGATGTCATAACCCTTCAAGCAATCATATTACTTGTTTCACTCATGCTCCACTGCGCATGAGCAAACAGAAGTGGTCCAAAGCGCATGCTCAACCAGATGAATCACTGTGGTATGGGAGGTTAAATATAGTCATGTCACGTAATCAACCAATCAAATTGCAGCATTTGGTCACGTGATGTGAAGTCATCAACCAATCAGATTGTTTGTTTCTCTCATACTCCACTGCGTATGCGCAACCGGAAACGGAACCAGAAATGCCACACTGCGCATTCGCAACCGGAACCGGAAGTGCACCTATGAAGCATGTATGGGGGGTCAAATGCCCACTATTCAAGTAGTAGTGAATAGTGGGCATTTGACCCCCCATACATGCTTCATAGGTGCACTTTGTTGTAGTAGTGAATAGTGGGCATTTGACCTCCCCATACATACTTCGTAGGTGAACTTCCGGTTGCGCATGCGCAGTGGGGCACTTTCGGTTCCGGTTGTGCATGCACAGTGGAGCATGAGAGAAACAAGCAATCTGATTGGTTGACCTCCCATACCACAGTAATTCATCCGGTTGGCAATCACAGTTGAACATGAGATAAACAAGCAATCTGTTTGGTAGATGATGATGTAACCAAATCTGCAATCTGATTGATTGATGTCACATGACTATATTGACTCGTATGAGCACTTCTGGTGGCACATGCGCAGTGGAGCACTTCCAGTTCCTGTGCACATGCGCAGTGGAGCAAGAAATCTGATTGTTGATGATGTGACTAAATGCTGCAATCTGATTGGTTAATGACTAAATGTTGCAATCCAAGTTAAAGGATGCAGTCATTTGATTGGTTGATGATGTCACATGCTTGATGATCTTCTGTGCTCCACTGTGCATGCGCCACCAGAAGTTCTCATACGAGTCAATATAGTCATGTGATGTCATAAACCAATCAGATTGCAGTATTTGGTTACATCATCATCTACCAATCAGATTGCTTGTTTATCTCATGTTCATCTGTGCATGCGGAACCGGATGAATCACTAAAGAAAGTGATCCTGTATTAGCCTGATATTGTTGTGCAACTGCATTTCCTGATATGCCTGATACCAAAGTGCTGTTTTGTATAGTTTAAGAAATTGAAATAGTTTTAAGTTCAGCATGGTAACTTAATTTACAGGAGATACACTTTTTTGTACATGTTCAGTCTTATCTCCCACTGCTTTCTCAAGGGGTGATGCTAATTCTGAGTTTATCGGGCTTCTTGCCCACCACCATGGTACTAATGCAATCAGTAGGTTTGGTCACCTTTGCTATAATTCTCCATTGGTCCATACCATACCGACTACTTCTTGTGTGCCGCTTACACTACAGAAGCAGGTCCTGGAATATGTTATACAGGCGATTCATGAGGTTCTAATTCCACATGAGTTTCTAATTCCCAACATTCAGGAAACATCCTTTGCTGATGAAAACATATGCAAATTAAGTTGTTTATCCTGCTTTGGCCATATCAGAATTTGAACTGTCTGCCTTACATAATTTCTTTACTCATGTATGTGTACTGTCAGTAGACCAAGTTTCTCACATGCATTGGCAGATAAAAGTGACAATCGAAACTTGTATGTTCTGCCATTGTGTTTAGCATATACAATATCAATCTCCAGGGATTTCATCCATGGCCCATCATATAGGTTTAGTTTGGCATTGCTGTAACTGTATTTTGGAAAGTTCTGCAATGCATCACATGTTGATTGCTACAGCAGAATTGAGATCCTGTTTGCTGAACGTTCATGGCTCTGGCAGCTGAAGCCTTTATTCCAAGAATAAGGTTATATATCCTGAATGATCTGTGTGTATTTGCTTTTCCGTTGATGACGTCATCCTTTTTGCTCTGAAAAGAGACCCTCAAATCTGACTAGAACATATTGAAGAATGTGTGCCCTGTATATCCATCCCTCCCCCTCCTCCCTTCAGGAAGCAGGGAGAGGTCAGTTCTAATGAATTGCATGGGAAAACCTATTTCTTCATGAAGAGACATAAAAGAAACATAGACTAAAGCAAATGTAACAGCAAACAAATACCTTATTACAGCAAACATAACCATATGTATAGCAACAATCATAGCCATTAATACAACAAACACAGCCATATGTAATAGCAACCATAGCCCTTAACACAGCAAACACAGCCATATGTAACAAAAACCATAGCCAATCCAACAGGAATCGCAACTGAATCAAGAGCAAAATCATACTAGCAATGATATGGTCAGTTTCAATGCAAACTGTCACAGTACAAAAGCAATTATCTTCAAGCAGACGCATGGCATATATGTATGGATATTTCACAGTATGTAGCGACCCCCCCCCCCCCCCCCCCACAAAAAAGATTACAATACCCTCCACCACAACACACCAAATATTTTAATGAAATAATTAACATTGTAAATAATTCTAATTCTAATAAAACTTTTATGGTGCCTAATCTGTTTCACGAAGACAGACTCCAAGAAGCATTGTCATTGTCAGTGCATAAAACATAAATCAAAACAAAACAATATCCAGGGACATCAGCAGAGTTCAGCACCAAGAAGAAAATACAGAAGAACAAAAATCAAAACTAGGCCACATATGATTTTTCAAAGAGAGAAGATTTCCACTTTCTAAAACAGAAAAGTGAAGCAGCATAACAAACATCATCAGACAAATCATTATAAATCTAATCCTAAATGGCCTGGTTTTGTGATCGAATCTAACTTTAGGATGTGAGCCTTGGTCACAGTGATATGGTCTGGGGTGGAACCTAACCCTTTATATACTTTGTGATTTAAATGTATTAAATAAAGCTGGCGTGTTGGATCTTATTGTCTGTACATGGAGTCATGCTTTTTTTCTAGAGTTTATTTAGGTAGATTTTTTACTTTTTTGTTTCTTGAAATTCTATCAATTTGGAATGGCATTGCTTCTCTGGTCATAAAGTTAATTAGATGTTACATTGAGCTCTGGCCACCTTTGATCCTATTCAGCCTGCCAGTGGATGTGCTTTATCATTATCCTGCAACCATGCACCTGACACTTACTCCTGTACTATTGTACTATTTTATTAAATATTAAAACTATGAATAATAACAGAAAAATGCTCAAGAGCCACACACAATAATTCCAGACATCACGTGAATCACAAATCAATCAAAAAGTGATAAGCCAAGACTTCTAGTCTCTTACACATCTCTCAAGGGGCGGATGGGGATTAGCATTCAGATTGAAAACATCTGATTTACTCTCGGCTCAATCAAAATTTCTAAAAACTTAACCGATATTTGGACAGATTCTAATTCAGACAAAATTGATTTGGCTCTAAATTATTATTGTCACAACTGATTCGGCTATTAATCTGATCTAAACAAGTAATTTAAAGGGTGTATTTAATACTGAATTTTTAGTATAACTTCAGAGACCTTATGCTGGAAAAATGTGGGAGAGGAAGCTAAATTTAACAATGACCACAGCAGATTGGGAAAAGGTTTATATTATGAAAACAAAAAAATACAGAGCAAGAAAGTTGCTGAGTTTAAATATAAAATGTTACTTGATATTCTGCCATGTGGTCAGAAAGTTAATAGATGGAATAAGAATGTTTTATGTGCTTATGGTAATGTTGTTGAAAATATTTATCATATGTTATATAAATTTGTTGGAGTGAAATCACTTTGATGAAACATCTTTGTATATCAATGAGAGATTGCAGCATTTTTGTTACTTGGTGTAAATGTTCATTTGAAATCACTGACTTTAAAAATATTAATGTAAGAAAGGAGATAAAAAGTATTTAACTTTCAATAAAGAAGTTTATATTGCAGTCTTACCTGCAAAACAGAGACATAACTTTGAGAAAATGCTGAACACTGTAACTTCTATTCTGGATTGAATTTAAATAATTCATAATGAATTCAATTCAAGGTGTTTGGTAGTTGACCTACACCAGAGGCTGTCCCCCTGCCGGTGGGTCGATCACTCCATTCGAAAAATATAAAATCTGCAGTTTCAAAGTTCGGTGTAGTAAAACCAAATAGTAATATGTATTGACTGATACGAACATATTATTAGAGTAAACTAAAATGTAAAATTTAATATTGATATGTGTTGTGCCTTTTCTGTCAAAATTTGTGTATGTCAAGTTATATGTCATGTGTATGACAAGCACTTGTGCTGTACCTGATGGAGATTTTACACCCTTGCCCTCCCAAGTCAAAACATTTCAGAGAGAATTGATTGAATAAAATATTGTTGTGATGAAACAGTGATTCAAGAACATGAATTTGTGAACTGATTAGTAGGAAAGTATGAACACTCAGGATTATGAGATGACTCTGTTCCCCAGCTGCACTGGTACTAGTCCAAGGAGTCCCAGTTGATTTCTATCAATGAAATCGCCCAGTTTGCATTGGTTGAATATAGCAGCATCCAAATTTGCCCCATAGGTGCCTGCATTAATTCACAGTACTTTATAATCGGCATTCACCAGGGCCAGCAGTATAATAGAAGTGAAGACCTTAATGATTAACTATGGAGAGCATTTAAGCCTTAGAGTTCCCTTTCATTAAGAGGAGATTAAGCACTATAAAAATGCAATTAGAATTAGCATCCATTGCTTGGGGATCTGATGACTGTGTTTTCAACTTAAAACTTCTCCCGCCCCAAGCTGTTCATATATGCTGTTTTATTATCTGGGTGATTTCACACTTTAGGGACAGTTTAGGTGTAGCTGCCTCTGATTGATCTAAATCTGAACTGTAAGGAGAGAAAGCTCTCCCCAGACACAGGGTGACTGCCAACCTCAGCTTACTGCTCCAGGGTTTCCTCAACCAGGTTCCCTTACTTTGGATTATATTTATTTGTAGGATCTTCCTGAACATATCAGGGGACATTCTCGGATAGTTTATGTGGGCACTTCGCCACCTCTCAAGTCCAGCCATCAGTCTCTCTGATTCAGTACTTGATAGCCCCACCAAGGTCTAACCCATACTCTGTTTTATCAGACTCGCCTTTCTGCTCATATCCCTGTTGGTCAACCATAGTTAGTAGATTTCTTTGTATGGCAATAATACGTCATTATACTCCCACATAGTAAAAACAGTTGTTGAAATACTTGACCCAAAAGAGACAGTGTAAAGACTTGGCCTTGGAGGGAGGCAAATCACAGGAATGACATAAATCATCATTTTTGGAGCTGTTTCTATGTGTGTCATTTGTGTGCTAATGATGCTGGTGGAGGGGGTACTTTGCTACTGCAAGTTTCATCTCTCTGCAACATTTGATTTGGTTGATTATCTTCGTCAGACTTTGTGGCCATTGTTTCACATAATTAAATACATTTCCACTCAATAGACCTCACAAATATTGATGAGTGGTATTTTGTCAGGTTGGAAGAAATTTCAGTAAGATGTTACTGAAGGAGCAATATAAAAGCCCTGTCACCCTGGCTTAACCATAAATGCAGGAGATTTTTTTTTGAGTAAATTTGGTAGTCACTTTTCTTTTCAGATGTCTCACAGCTTGCATATACTCATTTATCAGTACGAGATGGTGTAAATCAGACAATAAGCTCTCTGATTCATGTTTATTCAAGGTAAAAGCTTGAAGTGCTCACACGTTGTTACACTCAATGAGGGAAAACAGAAATAATTTGGATATAATCTGGACAATGCTTGAAAATTCATTTTTGTTGAAAGTGAAAAACACTCGTACAACTTCGATTCTTTGTGCATCAGTTAGGGTATTTCTTTTCTTCCTTAAATAGTTAATTTCAATGTCTTCTGTGTAAAAGCACAACACAACACTGTTAACAGCTGAACTCCATAACTCTCACTATTATACGAGTATTCTGCATCATACACCTTCATTCATACCTCTATATACTGAATCCCCATCCTTCACTGATACTTCTTTATACTGAAACCACAGCCTTCACTGATACTTCTTTATTCCAAACCCACAGCCTTCACTGATGCTCCTTTGTACTGAATCCACAGCCTTCACTGATACTTCTTTATGCTGAATCCACAACCTTCACTGATACTTCTTTATGCTGAATCCACAACCTTCACTGATACTGACTGACTATTTAAGGAAGAAAAGAAATACCCTTTCCTAACTGATGCACAAAGAATTAGAATTAGAATTACTACTTTATGGTGAATCCGCAGCCTTGCTGTATCACCTCCACAAGCTCGATCCACAACTTATACAATCACTTTTACAAGAAGCTTTCAAGAAACTTAAAAAGCACAAGTGGCTTTACAACTTCACTACAGTTAACTACTAGCTTCTAAAATAACACCTCTGACTGCTTCTGTATTACATCTTAAGCACATCAGATAACTTCACATGACAAGTGAACTAAATAAATTTCTCAACTCTTTATATATGCAAATTATACTATCCTGAACATTCCAGAGACTAATAAATAAATATATAAATACATAAAGTTTTTTACTGTCCTGGGCATTCCAGAAACAAAGAGTCTTCCCAAGATTACTCCCCTTTGGTTAACTCAGTGAAACATTGAGAAATTCCAATCACTGAATCAGGTTCTATATATTGAGATCATACTTAAAGAACAGAACCTCACCAGTGATTAACTAAAAACAATACTAATACACATACAGCAATTTGTGACATATTTAGGGTCTTGTTTGGGATCAGTCATGTTAGAGACTCTACGATCTGTGGCACTACAGATAGGCTGTGGTGCACCTACACACAGAACAGAATCAGCCACAGCATCAGAGGTGAAAAGCCTATGTTAATATCATTTTATTGATGGCAATAAGGACGAATGAGACAGGTACTTAGGGCATTTTAGCATGTTGCTGTTACTGATGAATGGAAGAGACATGACTGACCGATTTTATGACGAGTCCTACTGACTGGTAAAGCACTAGATGTGTGTCTGCCCAATGAAGTTCCAGCAGATTATAACCAGTTTAAATAGGCACTTCTCAAGTGCTAGGATCTTTCTGAAAATGGTTACAGAGTTTCTGTCCAACCCTGAGAAAGGTGAAGGTCCAGAGCAGTACACTGAGAGGCTGAAGAAATATCTTCAATGTTGGTTAGAGTTGATCAGAGCCAAGAAGTCACATAAGGACATAAGTATTATGTTACGTTATGTTATTATGTTATGTTATTATGTTAATTAACATGTATTCAAAAGATTTGGCGATGAGAATGTGATGGACTTGGTCATTTTGCATAACACTACTTGATAGCTCCTGACAGTCGGCTAATGTCAGTGACCACTAATGCAAATCAGAGTAATAAGGTTAAAAAAAGACAAAAAAAACTTGAGAATTTGTTCTGCTTCAAGTGTGATCAGGTGGGTCCACAGAGCCTGCGAGTGTTCTTCCAATGGCTCAAGCAGCAAAAGTTTATCAGAAACAGTGGATATTGGCAACGACAGACCATCAAGCTTAGAAAATGGCAAGCTAATATTCAAGTGTGGTGAAACTATTAATATTATATTTGCTTCATGTTTACAGTTTCACACAGCTTGAGTCTACCTGTTGCTAGAGGTTGACTACTATGCTACAAGATATCAGGAAGCAATCCCACAAGACTACAGCAGATGTAGCAGAGGCTTTAGTTGACACTGTGGCACTGGAATCCCTGAAGAGAATCTGAGTTACATGATGACCCAGTTCACATCAGATTGCGTGAAGCAGCTTATAACTACACCATACCACCCAATGTGCAATGGTCTCTGTGAAAGATTTAATGGTACTCTGAAATCTATGCTGAAAAATCTGTACTGTGAGCAGGTAAGACAGTGGTACAAGAAAAAATTAAAACATGACATCTTGCTGAAACTATATGTGGAAAGATATAAACCTGCTTAAACAACCAAAATGTGCAACAAACAGAATTGGCAGCAGTTTCTGAATACGAGAGAAACACACATTGTTATGGTAGTAGGGATGATCTTATTACACTGGAAGGTACCAAACGTAAGGAAATCTTCAGAGACATGATCAAAGGACCAGACTTACCTGCAACTAACACCTGGTTTGATTGTTAGAATACTGGTTCTTTTTCTGTGCTTGAAAACAAGATTCAACTGACAGATGATACTCCAATAGAGTTTTTACATTGTAACCATTCCTACCCAGGGTAGTACACTGACCTATTTGTGAATTACCAATGAAAGGCATGTGGGTGGAGCTTGAAGTAACCATCAAGGATAATATGGGTGGTCAGTGGTGTACATGGGGTGTTTTAGCTCATTAACAAAGAAAATTTTAATATTAACCCATTATGTTGGAGGGATGAAGGACTTAGTACACATTTCACAATCAGCAGGGAGAAATATAACTGTTCTTCACTATGCAAATGGTTAACATAAAGGAACATGTATGTACAGTATTGTACACCTTTTGGTTTGGGGTAGTCTTGTTCTAGGCTCTGAGATATTGTTTAACATTTTATATTTTATATATTTTCTATATTTTTATATATTTCCAATTGCAAGTATCCACGATATTCAAAGAGCAAATTGAATATTGGAACTAAGTGTGATTGAAAGAAACAATATGACCTATAGAAAACATAATTAATTTTCAAAGGGAATCAGCATTATATTTTACATTACATTCTAACCAGAGCCTATTAACTAAGGTCCAGGATCAAATACCAAGGTTTTATGTTTCATGTAAGAGTGGTAACACTCTTGCCTCCCACCTCTGAGGCTGGGGTTCAGTTTCCGGCATGGCCTCAAGTGGGAAAGATGGTAGTTGCTTGCCGTTGGTCGGCAGTTTACAGTACAGAACCCTGACGAACTGTATGTGCTGGTTTCCTCTGCCCTTCCAACTACCCGTCATGATATGACTTGTACAGTGTTGAAAGTGAAGTAAAACCCCAAATAAACAAATAAATTTATGTTTCATGTAAAAGCCAGCATAGTATTTGTACAGAGTTACAGTATTTCATGTATTTAGCCAGGGGCTCTGGTACAGCCCATGGGCAAGGCTAGATGTATTGGTATACTGAATTGATAATATGATACACCAGAGTGTGGGGTTAGTGTTTTAAAATATCACTTGAGCAATTGTGAAGTTTATTTATAACATGTTTAACAGAATTCCTTTCACAGAGCCTAAAATAAATGACATATTTCACTGGTGTGTAAAATTTATCAAGTTACACAAATAACAATTTCTTGGTACTTCCTTTTTCCAAAATATCCGGCATTTTCATCATGTAAAGTATAAAAAAGTCCTGCAGAGAAATCCCACACAGAAAAAAGTCATATCAATTTGTGGACCCCCTTGAGAACACCCTACACCATTTTTGAGACTGTGGATAAAAGTCCTTTTCAGATAGTACAGTGTGCAAACATAAACTGTTTCAAAGTTACATATCACTTTTATTATTTCAAAATTGTTATTGTTTTTAGTATTTTCCTATATTACATACACATTTATTGTTCTGCAAACTAAAATATAAAGAAGTACTTTAACATCCACAATACAAATAACATATAAAAACAAACAAAAAATTATTGTATTACTAATGAAAGGAAAATAAACAAATGCCAATCTTCAGAAACAAATTTTAAGTTCAACTGACTGTAAAAATTCTGGAACAAAACTCCATTTCTACTTGAAGTTTCACTGCAATGTTCTTTTTGATCAGTTATCATAGAGAGATTGAGTAACTGTAATCAAGAGTGGTTTAACTATGTTAACAAAGTGATTATTTTATTGCTTCTAAAACTACAAAGGGGCATTGGGATTGAAAATTACAGCACATGGTAGTTTGGATAGCAATTGAAATACCCTTTAAGTAATGATCAACCCTTTCATTTGTAAACTAAACATAATGTATAGGGCTTTCTCCACGATCTAGAAAATGGTGTATTGCTTTTCTACATGGATATCAAAAACTGTAGGGCTTTTCTCCTGTAGGGCTTTTTTCCAGTTTCCAATCAAAAACTAAGGGGCTGGCATATTACACTAATGAAATGTTATTGCTTCACTTTTAAAAGTCCAATAGTTAATTTACCCAACTGTTATAATAAAATTATTAACTGTCGAATTAGAGTTATTTTTCAATTATCAACAAAATAATTAAGTGTCACTTCTGTGGCTCACAAATGTGATCACAGTTTAGCAAGAACACACACACTAATTTGTAAAAAAACAGGCACCACACACTTTTAATAACCAGCCACTTGAGATTTCATAATAGATTCTACTGGCCAGTCCTTAAAAGGTTCCAACAGACAATACATCATATTGTCCAGTTTTGGATGTGTACACAAATATTGCTCTACACATACATAAAGTTGCCACCCCTCAAATTTTATTTAAATCAGGTACTGCCATATTAGGCATGTAACTACCCGACTTACTTCCCACTGGTGTACAATGTAAAAACTCTAATAAGATTGAAAACCTACAAAATTCATTTCGCCTTGAGGCATACACTGAAGAAGGATTTGGCTGATATGATGGGTATGGGTGTCATATAAGGGATTCTAAATCTTCATATGCATCACCAGTGGTTATTGTGAAGAAAAGATAGGCTTACATCTAGTCTGTGTAAACTACAGGAAGCTGAAACATGTTTATACTTTTGATCCAGAACCCATAGATGATTCAAATTTCTATTCAAGAAAAGGCACCATACACATTTTCATGTATTGCAAGGGCAACTGGCTTGGATGATATTCACACCTGATGACAGTAGGAATTTCTGAGAATGCTGTTTTGAATGATGAATTCTGGTGCAACGGTTATGAAAGTTTTAATTAGATTTATTCATATCGCAGGAGGATAATCTTACAGCCAGACTGAGCAAGTTAGTGCTAGGAAAATAGATTTCACTGGATATGACATGGGTTTAGGAGCAAGGGGATTTCATGAGGATAGTGTTGCCAAGATTAAAAGTGCATCAAGACACAAACTAAGAAGGCAATCCAATCAATCCTGGGCCTAACTGGATATTACAGAGAACTCATCTCCAGTTATGTTACAATGGCTCTCCCTCTGACTGGTCTGAAGAATGCCGAACAAAGTGGAGTGAGTTGTAACGCAAGAGGGCATACAAGACTGTCAAAGCCCTGCAGCAACCCTATACTCAGTCTGCCTGATACCACAAAGCCATTTATTGTGAGGATTGCATGATGCTTCTGATACCAGACTCAGGGCTGTTCTTCTGCAAAGGATGGAAGGCAAATTATATCCTGTATGAAACTGCAACTAAAAAGTTGTTGTAAATGGAAAGATGTTCTTCAACCATGGAACAGACTATCTTACCATAGTGTGAGCCATAAGCACGTTTCCAAACTACCTCTATGGAACTGAATTTTTGATACAAACTGATAACAAAACACTCACATTTATGTATAAATCCCAATTCTTGAACGATAGAATTGCGTGAATGACACGATTACCAATATTAACGTATGCACATTGCTTGACAGTTAAATAGATGAATGAAATTCAAAATACTCCAGATCATTTTGTGTTTTAGCTCCACTGTTGTTAACAAATTGCCAGGCATAAGAACTTTTCACGGAGTTGAAATCATTCTAATGAAAAACATTTGCTTCCCAAACATGATAAAATGTGTTTTTGTGTATTGTTTAATTATCCACAACTAAAATTTTGGACATATGTTTAGCTATATAACGTTATATTATATAGCATTATAGACAAAGAGAATCAGGGAACATGCCACACGCAGAAATCTTCCAATCTTCTTTTATTCTCCCAAAGAAGACTGAAAATATGCTAAAAAATATGCTGAATGGGCCATTTGAAAAAAACCCAGCCATCGTTATTTTGAATAAAACAACTAAATGCTAAGCAGGCGATGTAAGCAATATTAAATAAAGATTTTAATTAATACTAGAAAACTTTTTTGTAATTTATGAGTACTCCAAACATATTGTATATTAACAAGTTACCAATTACAAAAACAAAATAATTATCTGCAACATCAATGTTTGAAGTAAGGCAAATGATCAGGTTCAGACTTATCAAATTGACAACATGAACACACCAACAAAACACGTCTGTTGCTGGAAGGTTGAGATATGCTGTAGTACTTACACCTGTGACTGACATCTCACCCAAAGACAACTGCCCATTTGATACAATAACCAAGTCTGTGTGTTATCTGGTGTCCTTTATAAAGCTATCATTTTCTACATTACCCTGCCCCAAATGTTCATTAACCACACCAACACCATAGACACTGTCAACTCTGGGTCAAGATATCGGTGTAGAAGTTTTCCTTGGCACACATGAACTAACCGGGTTCTGGTTCAGGGGACAATACTTTACACCATACAATAAATGAAGGAGTGAAACTTAAAGCCTGGTGATGGAGACTCTCCGTGAGATTCAACTCGTTTATTATCTTTGCATCACCTTGACTTTTTTCATTTCAATGTCCTTAGCTGCGGCCTTACTGTGGTCATGAGGGGATGGCACAACTTTAAAAAATGGGGAAGACCCCAGTAGTATCACGTTTGATAAAATTGTACACATAGGAGACAAAATATTTTGTCTTTAGTTGGGGTGGGGGGTAGTATAGAGCTGATCTTAGCTGTTGTAGATCCTTGGTTGAAAAGTTCACTTGGCTTAAGTTAACTTTACCAGAGATAACTTTATATCAAATGGCTGCTGTGTTTCACAACATGTAATTATTGAACAGCAGGGTCTCTGATGTTTTCCTCAAATTACACAATAACAATTATACTCTGGGCATCTTTCATTGTCATATTTTAATCAATATATGTATTATTTCACGATATAAATCACAACAAATAATTATCCTTCGAGATTCATTCATCTGTGATTCATTCACTTGAAATATTATTGATTTGATGGTTCATGTTCCACTTTATTTCACATTATTATTAGATTGGCAGGCACTACTAATATATTAACATCAGCTTAGAGCTGTCATTAAAAACCTGTAACATATGTTGAAATCAAGGGGCGGGCTGTTAATAAACAAGCTCTTTAATTAACAGCCCGCCGCCCGCCACTAGTATGTGTCGAGTTTGGCATCATTTCCATAACTAAGCACAAAAATACTTCAGTCTTTCCCACTATATTGAAGATCTTTTGACGGATCAAAAGCGGGACTGCTGTCAAATAATGACGTCAGCATTGGACATGGGAAAGAAGGTATGCACTACCATTTCAATAATTCATGAGTTAATATTCTATGAAAATTAAAACTAACCAGTGTTGCTCACCATTACCAAATATACATAAAATATTAAAATTTACAAAATAAATATTATTTTTGCAATATTGAAAAAGAGTCCATGTATTTAGAGTCTGTGTATTATGTAGTATTATATGCATAAAGAAAGAATATAGTAGAACAGCAAAAATGTCAATTGTTTGTGTTTATTCTTATACGTCATCAGTAAAACCTAAATCTTCATTGATATATGTTTGTAAAACATTAGTTGTAAAATATAATTTTAAATAAATGATCTGAGTGTAAAAAAATTTTTTTCAGTCTGCCATTGGCAAAACAACATCAACTGTATCTGTTCCTCCAAGTGCCAAAGACCAGGGTAAACAAAAATTGGGCTTAACTGAGGCAACCTTTGACCTTGGGTTTGAAATTGAAGATGATGAAATAGAAGAACCTGATCAAAAAGTAAGTACAGTAATTGTTAGATTCCCTTTGCTTTAATTTGATCACTGTGATGTTTTTTATGCATGTTACATGGGAGGAAGTAATATCTATCAGTATGTGACTATACAAAATGAGCATTGTTTTATAACTATTCAGTAATATTAGAATGAAATTTAGACATATATTGTAGCTAAAAATGTTATCTGTAAAAATGGTACTAATTCCAAGCTAGACAAAAAAAGAAATACAGGAACACATGTCATGCACAAGACCCCTTCAAAATGTTAAATAAATGGATACAGGACAGTGCTTGGATTCAAAGGCAGTTGTGATATATGTAGCATTAAACTTGTTTGCTTATATTACTTTGTGCACATGGCCTGGTGGCTTTAGTTAGACAAACACAAGCTAAATGATTAATGTATCATGGAACACAGGTTAGGTTTGATTTATGCAATATAATGTACCTTGTTTTAGCTGCCTCTGGAATTACCACAGCCAGTAACACCACAGCTTCCTCTGGAGTTGGCTATGAGTAGTGATGGTTCCCTGACTTTACCTGACACTACACCAGAAGGAACAGTCTTTAATGTGCAAGTTCCCCAAGTTTTTACTGATATGACTAACATCAGCTCAACAATGGCCCAGTCAAAGAACCTTATTCAAAGTATTTTCACCAATGCCAGTTTCAACAACTGTACACTTAACTTCAGCAAGTGATGCTAAAGAAAAAGTAACAACTTATTAAGTTTTCATTTAACTGTTTTGTCTAGTTTTCACATAGTTAGAACATTCAATATGAAGTAAATGTCCTTATACAACTTTATTGTAAATATGTATTTACACACAGTAAGTCCATTATTGCTGCATTATTGAGTAGTTGTTTTTATCAATTATCAAATGATAACATGACTGTGTTGTTAATAAACCCGTAAATAAGTTATGACATAATTTTTACTTTGTTGCTTTTATAGATTGTCTAATATAATGTTTTTGTACACCCACTAAATCACCTGTTAGCACATCATGTATTTAGTTTGTGTAACATGTTTTGTTAATAAATTCAGTTGATCTGTTATTGTATATGTTGTTTTATCTAATATATATATGTATTATCTAATATATAGATATTGAGTTATCTAACAATAATAGTAATAACATGATTTTGTAGGGATTTTAACAGCCCTCGGGCAGTAAATGATTAATGTTGTGCTGTGAAAAACCCATAAAGCCCTACAAAATCATGTTATTATACTATTATAAAACGGAGCCCTGCGCAGTCGACGGATATGCGTCTCTGCACATTTTGTGAGAGTACTTAAAAGAGAAACACTACAAACATGGTTGTAGGATCTAATCTCGAAAATAAATTTTAAAAACATTAATCTTTATCTTAACTCTCACATATTGAGTGCAAAATAGCATTTCCAACATTTACTTGGCTGAGTTCACGTTAAGAATTTGATTATCAATCAAAGTTAATGAATTATTCTAACAATTATTGTAACCCAGCAGGCACACGCCTTGAAATGTCATTGATTTAGAGTTGAAAACAGGTCCTGACGCTGAAATGCGCATTACCAACTACTAAATCTAAGTTAGTTTTCTGACATGAAAAAGTAGTGATATTTTGACCAGAAATCATGGTGATTTTTGGTTGAAAAACTGACACTGACACAATTTCAACACTATTTCCAAGCTGGATTTCTGACTGGAAAAAGTAGTGATACTTCATAAAAAAATCACCACTAAATCAAGTTAGGTTTTTCAACATGAAATCTTAGTCATGCTATTGAGCAGAAAACAGGTTGAATGTTGGGAAATGAATGACTGGTGATCGTTGATTGAAAATTCTTTTTCTAGAGGGTGATATAGTGATTAAGTCTAACTTTTTGAAAGAACTATTATTGCAATTGTTTTTGAATTTGTAGGTATTTGTAAAGCAAAGACTAATTTTTAAAGATTATAAAGATGATAAAGATTATGTGTGCATGTACTTGTACATTTTTATCCATTCTCCTTATTAATTAACTGATGCATCCAAATATAATTTTTATAATTTATAATTATATTTTAATTAATGCAATTCCTGATAATTAAAAAAACACGTTTTGAAGTCAAACTTATCTTAATTAAAAGAAGATAAATTCAAACTTATTTATCAAAACTTAGTAATTAGAATTTGTTTGTCAAATTCTCCCATACACAAAGAACTAGTTTTCAGTTTACAAGTTTACACTGAAAACTTCTCTACACAGAGAACCTAAGCTATAACATTTTATCACACAACAGTGAGGTTGGGGGGGTTCCTGGTTTTTCTTATCTGTACCCTGCTACACAGAACATTGGACCTGTGACTAAAGTAATTAGATAACACAGCAGGAGTGGAGGTGGGGGTTTACCCTTGCTCAATTACATGCATGGTGTTTACTTCTTTAAGTCTGTTTTTTGTGGTCAGCACCGACAACTAATTAAGGTGGAAGTAATGGGTGGAGTTCTTCAAATGTGGCTTTTCTTGTGTTTTTTTTCCAGTTTATATGACAAAGATCTAATCTAATCTAATCTACTGCTTTGCAGGCGCAATATCTTCCCCACAAAGGGGAACTCAGTGCGCTGACTTAACAAAATCATTATCATAAAGAAAGTCAAGGGGCGTTCAAGGTCAGTAATCCAGAGTTGTGGGTGTGACCAAGAGGTAAGGAAACTAAGTTGAAAAACTAGAATTAAAGAGGTGGGTTTTGAGGTGTTTCCTGAAAGATGTGACAGAGGGGCTATTTCTTATTTGGAAGGGGAAGGAGTTCCAGAGAACTGGGGCATAGTGACTGAAAGAATTGGAGAAATGTTTGACTGATTTATGAACCTTACGGTCGAAAGTGGGAGTGTGAAGGAATTTGAGTTTGGGGGTACTTCGCCTTGTGTTCCTGGAAGAAGTGTAGGGATGAATTAATTCTCTAAGGTAAACTGGTTCACCCTGGTTGAGAGTTTTGTATGCGATGAGACCAATTTTAAATTGTATCCTGTATTTGATAGGGAGCCAATGCAGTTTTTTTAATTGAGGGGTAATATGACAGTATTTGGAGGACCGGGTGACAACCCTACAGAGTGTGTTTTGGACTAACTGCAATCTTCTTAACTCAAAATCTGTAAGTGATAAGAATAAGGAATTGCAGTAGTCCAGTCTGCTGCTCACCAAAGCATTTGCTAGAAGAACTGATGTGTTAAGGTCTAAGAGGGGACGGATTCTATAGAGGTCTCTTGCATGAACTCTGGTGGACTTTATGACCTGTGACACATGGCCTGAGAATGAAAAATTGGAGTCGAACACCACTCTGAGGTTCCTAACACTTTGTGCTGGTGAGACCTGATTGCCGAGAATATTGATCGGAAAGTGAGGAAGGAGTTGTTTACGGTTGTTTTTGGAGCCTATCAGGATAAACTCAGTTTTCTCAGGATTGAGTTTTAATTTGTTTGCAGACATGAAATTTTGAATGTCGCTTAGACAGTTTTTTAGTTTTTGTATAGAGTGAGAGAAGTTTGTTGGTGTTAGTGTTATGTATAGCTGAGTGTCATCAGCGTAGAAATGGTGGTTTATACTACTGTGAGAGTGAATGATTGAACTAATTGGGTTAGTGTAGAGAGAAAACAGAATTGGACCAAGGACGGAGCCCTGGGGGACCCCATAATGGAGGGCAGCAGGATGGGACAGTGTGTTACCTACCTTGACCGAGTGTGTCCTTCCTGACAGGTATGATTTGAACCAGCCAAGTGCTAGTTCACTGATACCGTAGTGAACATTAAGTCTGTCTAGGAGAATGGTGTGGTCAATGGTATCAAATGCGGCAAAGTTGTATGAGACACAAGCATCTGAACTGAGCATTGTGGCTTTGCTACATGATTATAGCTTCTTTATAATTACAATATAATTATAGCCAACTTAATAAAACATTTAAAAGAAATTGATTGGATAAAATACTGAAGATATAAATAATGTCCAAATTGTTTGTTTTTTACAAAGAAAAAAAAATATTTTAAAATTTTACAAAAAGAATTTCAATTGAAGACATTGAATAATACTGGTCCTATTACAAACATAAAAATGGATATCTATAGTTGGATAATATGGATTTACATATATATAAATGAGCAATTATAATTATATTTGATGCAAAATTATGTATCATTACAATGTCATCAGAAATAGAATATTGAATATACAATGATTCATGAATACATGCCATCTTGGAAAGAATTAATTACTTTGAAGTTGTATCCAAAGTGTAAAATATGCATATGGATAATTATTGTATAATATTATTAAGAAGCTATAATTATGACACACAAGCTACAATAAAGAAGACAGTGTAAATAACCTGATTTTATCCATTGAATTCAACCCTATTTCATGTATTGGATCCAACCAAAACCTGTTTGCAAAATCTACATGTATTTCAACCAGATTTCACACATAAATACAACCAGATTTCAACAGTTGGTTTCAACATGATTTCACTGGTTGGATCCAACCAAAAACGGTTTGCAAAATCTACATGTATTTCAACATGATTTCACCCATTGAATTCAACCAGATTTCAACAGTTGGTTTCAACATGATTTCACCGGCTGGATCCAACCAAAAACAGTTTGCAAAATCTACACGTATTTCAACCTGATTTCACCCATTGAATTCAACCAGATTTTAACAGTTGGTTTTAACATGATTTCACCGGTTGGATCCAACTAAAACGGTTTGCAAAATCTACACGTATTTCAACCAGATTTCACCATTGGATTCAACCTGATTTCAAAGTTGCGTGCCTGCTGGGAACGTACTTATTTATGTGTGACTGAGGACTTTCCCAAATTGATATCTCCAGTTGCAGCCGTCAGTTAACAGCAGCCACCAGCCGTCAACAGCTCTGCATCTATCTCAGTAACCCCTCCACATCTTCATAAGCCTTGACAAATCTAAAAAAAGTGGCATAACAGGAATCTATTGAGTGTGTTTCTTTGGTTGAGCCTTGAAAATGCAGTATTCCTCCTCTACTGAAGAACTACCCGCAGGAGCAACAGTACAGACTTGTGTGAGAGAGTTGCTACTAGTGCACAGATATTTGAAAGACTAGAGAGAATGTTGTCTAACTTTTAGGCTTAGTTTAATGACAGGACAGTATGGAGCAGCTGGATAACCAGTGAGATGAGTAAGATCTATACTCATATTTGGGTCAGTTTTGAACCTTGTAAATCTGGCTCGAAAGTGAGTTCAAAGCTGCAGCAGATAGAGAACAGCAGCAGGATGATGAGTAGATACAGGATCATCAAAGGCAACTGGGTCAGCATCAGTGGGAATTGGAAGGAAGGCAGAAATAGATGAAGCTGCGGCAATTGCATCAGCTTTTCTCTCAGGACATAATCAGCACAGCAGCCACAGCAACAAACCCAGCTGCAGCAAACGCTTGTGTTTCAGTTTCCACAGACTGCATGACTCAAACTCTGACCTTCTTTTTGAACTCCTGGCCAGGTCAGGGTCTTCTGGTACCAAGTTTGTTATCACCTATGGGGACACAAAAACCCTTTGGATTTTCAGACTTGACCCTTTTGGATTTAAACATGCCTATCGTGGGCACTGGTTCTGTTCCCTCCACCCCTCTCACCTTGTATGCTTTGATCAGCTACGATGAATCACAGACATTGCAACAACATCAGCGGGAGGAGTGATATTTCTTTGTTTGGAGACTGTGTTATGTTACTATTTATGTTTCCACATTGATAAATGACTATATTGCCTTGGACATTAACATTTATAAGATTTAGGAAGAACAGCATATTAGTCAGACTTTCTATTAATAAATATCCATGTTCAGTTACTTGAGAATGAACATGTATTGCAACTACCAACTTACATCCAATAAAAATGTGGAACAACAATTCCTGTTCAGTTCATAAAAAGTACAAAGACATATAACTGTTTAACATCTGGCTTTAAGTATTTGTTAACAAATACCAAGACATGAATAATGAATGAAAGTGTTGACCTTTCAGACCTTGAATATTTGAAACATTTAAAGACCAAATATGTCAATAATGAAAAAGCAACACACGAGAATATTTACCATGCTACAGCACCTACAAGTACATTATGACAATATTTCAAATGCTGTCTCTGTTTCCTGACCACTTCATCCCTATTGCCACCAGAAACCTTCATGTCCTGCAAGTTCACATCCCTCCATTTTCCGGGTACCAGTCTATGACTCTTATCCTTCTCATCAGCAATCCTTTGATGCACAGAAATTGATATATCTTATACTCAGTATGTAATAGAAGGTACAACAGGCAAGCAAATTATTAGTTGCAGTGATAGTGTCTGTATATTGGGTCATGGTCGTCAACAAAGACCTCAACCTGTTATGCATAATGCCAAATACATTCTCCACAACTGTGCATGTGAATGTTTTCAGTTAAATTTTCTCTGGTCATTTTGGACCCATGGGCCCTGAAAGATTTCATGAGCTATGTGCAAAGTAAACCAGTGTAATCTCCAATGAGGAAATAAGGAGTGAGACGGTGATCACCTGGGAGTGGATCAGCCACTGGGATATCTAAAGTGCTGTCAATAATGCCCACCCTCAAATGAAACTGGTTAAATATCTTTGCATCAGAGCTGGATGTTTTGGTGCCAATACCAATCCAGATGAACTTGTAGTTGACATCCACCAGGGCAAAGCAAATAACTAAGGGGAACCCCTTGTAAAATACAGTGAGTCACCATTCATGTGACATCTGGTCGCCACATACTTGCCAACTATTGCCCCCAAGGTGTGATGAAATTTATATATCGATGAAAATTCTGTGACTTCTGTTTTCCACTGGTCACTGGTCCTCAGGCAATGTATAACGTCATCTGAGTATTCCTGAAAAATGGCATCTCAACACTGACACACACCAGGGATATGTGCACTACACACAAGCCATACATCAGGCTTCTGTATCTCTCACAGCTGTCCAGGAAGCTGAATGTGATGGCTAGTCTGCAACCAGAATTGATGACATTTCGCACCCATTCTAAGTTAAATGGGACAATTATGAAATAAGGTGTCTCAGACACATATCTGGCTGTCAGTTAACTTATTCTAATTTTTTTGCATCTATTTATATAGTTTAAGCAAAGACGAATCTGGTGATATATGGTTTGTTAGGGATTTGATGTACTTTTATTATTGAAATTTACCACTAAAGTATGAAAGTGGCCCCAAAACACAGTGTCGAAAGCCTGGGTAATAAAATTCCAATAACATTTTTTTGTCTTTAATGTGGTTAACTGGGGTTAAGTCAATACTACTTAGCTTCCAGTTAATCTCCACCATGCAAACATCAAAAGTTCTTTTGAAGGACATCAACAAAATATAATTTTTTGCCAAATTTGAAAATGTCCAAAATATTCTTGTGATTTACGATACCATGAAAATACCTATTTTTTTCACATTTGGTAATCCTAAAAGTCTACCTTTTTAGCGCAAATAATTCCTGAGTAAGTTGATTATCAGAATGTAAAAGTAATATTTCAGCAGAAGACAACAAATACAAGCAATTCCTAAGAAAGTACCAAAAAGTAGAATTCTGTGTTTTCTCATGTGAATTACGTTACCAGTCATTTTTAATTTCCTCAAGATGTGAGGATGACAAGAAGACTATATATGAGAAGCATATGTTGGCAGTTGTTGTGTATTAGAATTATAGCAATATCAACACAAAGCTCTGAATTTTATATTTGATTTAGTATAATTCAGTGAATTACATTACTGTGAATTACGTTATCCTGAACTGTCAAAAATGGGTAATTTTTCCACAAGCAGTTGAATGGAGCATGTTTAAGATTTTCTAACAGCATGGAGAAGACTACATGGAAGAAATGACAAAGTTTAAGCATAATATTATTTTATATTCTGTTGCACACATTGTTTGTTACAAATAACTATCAGGTACTAGGTTGTTATGTCATAGATTATTTTTATGTACCTTGTCACAGTATATCACAGAAGTATGTGAGCTTTAGAGTAGATATACACCTTTCAACCAGAGCAGTATTAAAGATTAGTTTGCAATGAACACTTTTTTAATATTGCATCTAACATGAAGTAACGTAATTCACAAAGTAGTAACGTAATTCACTTGTATCAGTTACATCTACTTGACTTCAAATGTAGCCCAATCTGATGTTTATAAGTTCTTATAATTAATATGAAATTGTCTAGAATTGATGAGTTAATGATTCAGTACTTTATTATTGACAACAATTTGCTCTTTAACATTTATGCTCTCGTTGACTACAGTCAATTGTTGCAGCATGGAATCAACTTGTGGAAGGTTGAGAGATATGGAGGGTATTTACTTTAATAAATTGTAGTTCATCTGTAGTTTTGCTTGAACCTTATAAATGCATTTTTCCTGTACATATAAAATAAGAGATACCAGAGTAAAAATTCAAAGGGCTTATTAAGAATGAAATTAGATCAAATAGATGCAAGTAGTTACACTACTGATGCACATGCAAAAACAATGCAGGAGTGTGGGAGAAAAGAAGCGTAGAATGCCACAGAATACTGTATAGTTACAAAGGACTAGGAATGGGGTGCTTCACTAAAAAGCTTAAAAGTTCACTGAGATATGATTTTGAATTGAAACCAGAATGTGAAGAAGACCCAGTTTTGTTGTCTGACTGCCTCTTCAACCAATAAATGGCTGGGAATGCGAAAACTTCATGCTGTTGTTCTAACAGAACCAGGCTATGACGGTGTCAGAAAATACATCCATCATTTGTAGTCACTGTTTCGATGGTGGACATTTTGAGACAATTTGTGATATCTTATAGAATACATAACTTACAAGGTAATGGCAGGTGCTATTCAAAATCGATTTCACCTACCATTCTCAGAAACATTGATTTGTCAAATTTATCAAAGTTTGAAATTTTACAAAAATTAGTAGTTTGCAAAATGTCAGTTCAAAGAGTGGATGTTCATTGAAATCGACAAGAAACTGGGATGCAATTTGGGTAGAGGGTAAGGCCATATTATGTAAAGTTAGTCACCCCCCACATTCTTAGCTATACCAATTGACTTTACAAGTTTAGTAATGCATATACTGATATTGGTATTAGCTTTTTTCATGTGTATTCCACTGATTGTGCTCTACACCACCATAGAATAATTAAACACTGTTTTAATTATCTAAAAACACAATTTGACAAAAGTGCTAGCATTTGCAAACAAAGTAAGTGAATTACGTTACCATAATGGACATCTGCTTGTTGTTTATAACTGCTTCAGATTAAATGTAATCTAAACAAAAGTTAAATAATGTCATACATAACATAATGTGGTGAAAATAACCCCTTAAACAAGTTAAATTAACAAACATTTTTGTAATTACTGCAAAAGACTGATAAATAAGCATTCTTATTTGATATTCATGTTCATTTTATCCAGTTAAGATGCCCATTCTTGAAGATAATACATCAAAAGCTGCATTTATAGCTTTAAAAGAGTTTACACACGGTTCATTGACACTTTGAGAATCTAATGATAGTTTCAGAATTTTATATTTAACTGTCTTTACCTTGCTCTACTTGCTTCCTTACTCCATGTGAATTACATTACCAAACAGAGAAATCATAAATCATTAAAATAAAAGGTATTATCACTGTTGGTTTCTTCTCCAATATGTTTTTAAAAATCTGTTGTTGTCTATATTCTATTTGTATATAACTTTTAAGACAACAACTGAAACATTCACATTGTAATCAACATTGACATGAAGTTACTTTTGTAACTTGCATTGTGTTTTACAGATTTTTTCAGCTATACAGTATCTTTTTAAGAAAAAATATATTTAAATCAGATCAGTGATATTTTATTTGCTTCATTATGTTTTACTATTAAGTTTACAATAGTTCCGAATTAAATGCAGACTATTATTTCATTTACATAATTTTTTACTGCAACAATCGTAAAGCCAGTATGAAGTAATGTAATTCACAATGCAAGTTTTTAATAATTTGGCAGCATGTATACAAAACGGCGCCAAAACAAATCTGTAACAGATAGCAAGGAAAAATTTTGTGGCAAGTTGCTCAAGATGCTCTGTTCTACTTAACATTTTGTATTTTTGTTTACTTGGTACTCCAATGTGCAACTTCCATGGTGGAAATATCTTCTTGTCTCGACAGTTAAAAGAAGATCTGTTTTTGTTATTTTTGTCTGCCATGTTGATGTATTGGAAGCTTACTGCCCAAAAGCTACATATTATATCTACTCCGCAATATACGTATACAATTGGTAGCATATTTCTCGTTACACCTTCACTTATTTACACACATTTTTCATATGCAACAAATGGTGTCTTCTAACTTAAAGATTACCTCTGCAAACTCTCAAGGATTAAGAGATAAGAGAACAAATGTTTAAATTATTTAGCTGATATTGCCTTGTGAATGTCTTTTAGATGACACTAGGACAAATGTAATTGGGTTACAATTCTGAAAGGAAAAAAAATACAAAATTTCATCAGTACAAACTGATGACTGTGGCAACTGTTTTACTAACTTTAAGTGAATTTTAATATTAGAATATTTTAAATATTTATGCACCAAATAATGATTCTCGAAATTTTTATTTTTAATTTTGTAAAAGAGAAAATTGAACTGTCTGAACATGACCACTGTATCATTTGTGGAGATTTGACCTTGTATTGGAACCAGTTAAAGTCTGTTGTAACTTTCAAAAATATAAACAATTCTAAAAGCTAGACTTTACCTGATTCAATAAATGAACGCACTGTACTTAAAAATGCTTTTCACAATTTCAAGATCTAAAACTTTACACTCGACTGTTTCTTTGTATCCAATAATGTTATAGATTTGATTAATAAATGTGGTATTAACCCAGGATGCAGATCTATCAATTGATTTTTCCAGATTCATTTAACATTTTGTAAACTCGAAAGAGGCAGAGGTCTATGGAAGTTTATTTTTTCACTTTTGAAGGACAAAGAATACTTGATTTGCATAAACAATTTATTTAATTGACAGAGAAAAGTTCAATTACACATTGACTGTGTATAATATAGACTCAATGATGCATGACTCCTCGATTAATTTGACTATTTTATTGCGTTAATACATCTTACCTATTGGACATATGCATTTGTCCGGCGCCCTGCCGGTCTCGCCAAACATTAGAAAAAAAAACCGGAGCTGGCTTCTGGCCGGGAATGGTAGTGTCCTGTTCATTTGCCAGGTGGCCCTTTGTCTCCCTGCCGGTGTACTTTTTGTTTGGTGTGAAGAAATTGGACACGCTTGTGATTTTAAGAGACAAATTTTCATTTTGTGTGTCATATACGTCAATATTTTATACAATTTGTGTGCAGTTTAGATATCGTCACTTCACCTGATAATAAGAAAGGTCAACGCAGGGGATCTCGTGGCCACGTAATGGCTGCGTTTGACATACACAACAAATGTGCCCGCTGTAGAGAGAAGCTTATTGGGCCAGACAATTGTGTTCAAGACAAGCCCTGTGCTATATGTGACAGTTTTACTGATGTGCAGAAGGACAGTCTACCCCACATATCGCATATGCAAAGAAAAGAAAACAGAGGTCTTGGTTTCCCCTTCAGACATGACTGTCATAGCTTCCATTGATGACAAGGAACCTACTTTCCAATCTCCACCACAGTCGTCTGTGCACCGAGCTGCTCCAACTCAGGTAGGTCCTTCTATTGCTACTTCATTTGTCACATCTGAGCATTTAATGGAGATATCAGATAAATGGGCAGGACAGTTTTCCAGGTTCAAGGCTCTGCTTTCTCGTGGAAATGTTTTTTCCACGCCTAAGTCCACAGTAAATCTTTACCATCTCATATGGTTGTCTCTGATACCCCTTTCATAGCTCCTTCTGCCTGGCTCAACGGTCCGGTGGAGTCCCCGGCAGAAGTAGAAGCAAAGCACACAAAGACTGACAAACATAAGAAGAAATCTCATAAATTCCACAAGGATGGGAAAGAGGAAGATACCAAACAGGACAAGGGACAGGAACGGTCCAAATCACCTCCCTCTGCCAAATCGACCGGCTAACAGAAATCTTCTAAGCCACCGGCTTCTGTACAAGACAAGTGGCCTATGATACTAAAGCTTTGGATATGTCTGGGTTTTCTGGTCCAGGTCCTTCATCTGTTCACCTGACCGGTGCAGAAGCTTTGGAACAGGACTATGCTATAGCCTTTGTCGGCCCACTGGATGATATACCTTTGTCTGAGAAACATTGTTCAGAGCATGACTTATTCGGCCATTTATCTGACTCTCAGGGTACTCAGTTGTCTGATAGACAGGACCAAACAGAGAGAATGAACTACAGAGAGACTGTGCGTTCTTTTGTGAGGTGGGATCACATTCCCACTTTTGAAGTGACTTTTCGGAAGTGGACAAGACAAACAACCCTTGGAAGGGAAAGAACCCCAAACGCCCTAGTAGGATATCAGTAGCCATGCTTCCTGATGACTGGCTCTGCCACTGTTGTGGAGGGATACCCTTCCAAGGCCCAGGACTCAGCTGGTCTAAAACACAACCAATTTGTCAAGGTACCAAAATCACAGTCACGTTGGTACCAAATGCATTTGATAAAGCCTAAAGGACCACACAGACCGGGCAGGTATGCTTTTGGGTGCCACAACACTGAGTATAAAAACTTAATTCCCAGTTTCCAAGGATTACTAAAGCATCTCCCTATCCACCCACCGGTCCTCCCTCAAGACCCATCTCTCAAGAATACTTCAGAAGATGGGAAAAGTTTATATCATAAACCATGCGGCTGGCTTTAACAGGTGCGAACTGCAAGAAAGAATGGCAACCAACATCAATATGCTCTGTTCTCGTTTGAATAAAGGGAAGGCACCCAAAGAAGTCTCTACTGCCCTTAGCGATCTCAAGGACTTTATGGCCTTCAGAGTGTTTCAGGGGCCATGGGCACAGCTCTCCAGCTTCTTGCAGACAGTTCTTTTGTACATTTGACTAACTTGATCTTGCTTAGGAGAGATGCCTAGCTAGAACATGTTAAACCTGGTGTGAAACAAGATCTGTGGCTTCATCTTCAAAATGCGCCCCTTTTTGGTTATGGCCTATTTCCTGATGATGTACTGCGATATTACAAAACATGAAGCTTCTCGTGTAGCTCTGGCACTCGGTCCAGGTGCGCAGCAGCACACTAATTGGAGATCTAGGAACAGATTTAGGCCATATGAACCTAGAGATAGCTCAGTCACTGGTTCCTTTGATTAGCAACAACAGCATCTAGTCTGGAGGCAGTTTAGCTCCAGCCATTCTAGAGGTCGTGGTAGAGGTAGAGGGTCCAACCCTTGTTTCTCAAAATCCCAAAAGGGCAAAAATTATAAATGACAATTATTGTGTGGATCCGACTCAAGTCAGTGTTTCTATGAGTCAGTCAGACCTGTTAGTCAAGCAAGAGACAAGTCTCAGTGTAAAATGTCAATTACAGAACGTGGAGTCTCTTCCACAGGTAGTCAAGACATTTCAGTTTCTAAGTTCAGACATTCAAAAACAGACAAGAAACCAAACTCTGTTCTCTACTGTTGTCTGTCCTGTATGTTTTTGTAGATATGCACGGCCTACCACAAAAGAAAGGTGTAAGGCCAGGTCTCTTACAGAACAAAATAAAACATGTCAAAGGTGCATCTTGTGTAGATCTGTGTCTTTCTACCCCAAGTGTTCAAATTGCCCCTAGTGTTGTAATCAGTCTCAGTGTAGGAGGCCGATTACAAAGGTTTTGGCAAACATGGGAAGAGCTGGGTGGGAATGCTAGGGTGGTTTCCATTTTGAAGGAGGGTTATGGCCTACCTTTCAAAATGAGGCCCCCTCTCACCAGGTCACCCTTGATCCGGAGTGCCTATGCAAACCCGGCAAAAAATTGGTTCTCAAAGAGGCATTGCTAGCTCTGATAGACAAGTTGGTATTAGAAACAGTTGTTGTCCGGTCATCCCTAGCCTTTTACAACCGGTTATTTGTAGTTCTCAAACCTAACAAAAAATGGAGACCCATTTTGGACCTCAGTCAGTTGAACTTTTATCTAGCACCAGGCACTTTCAAATGGAAACTCCGGAGACCATATGGTTGTCACTGCAAAAAGGGGTGTGGGTCATGTCTCTGGACTTCAGCGATGCATACTTTCACATTCACATAAATCACAGGTCAAGAAAATACATGAGGTTCTTTCTCAACAAGCAGACCTAGCAGTTTACCACTCTCCCTTTTGGTTTGGCCACAGCCCCTTTGAGTTTACCAAGATGGTCAAGGAATTAAAACTCATGGCACAGACAAGGGGTATCCGAATCCACCAGTACCTAGATGACTGGTTACTCAGAGCCCCATGCCAGGAAACTTGCCGACATCATACCCAGACCCTCTTGACCCTGTGCCGCGATCTGGGGAGGGTAGCAAAAAGAAATCAGAGCTCTCACACCTCACCTTCAATTTCGTCAGTTACCAGTTCGACCTGTTGACCAGTCGGGTCTTGTCCACTCAAGAGAGATGGTTGGCCCTTCAGCAAAAGTTACAGTTTGTCAAGAACAGGGAGAGTTGCAACGTCAGACAGTTTATGTCCCTGATAGGCCTACTTACAGCCACAGAGAAACTTACAGCGACAGAGATTTTTGAAAAGATCATTCCGTTACCCAAATCTCTCCACCCACATCTGGAATGGTGGATGGATGGAAGAAACATACTCCGTGGACAACCATTGCATCCCCTAAGCCACGCTCTACAAATGTTTACAGATGCCTCAAATGAAGGTTGGGGTGCACACTTAGGGGACTCTACTGCAAGAGGCGTGTGGTCAGACCCAGAAAGTCACCTCCATATCAATTTTCTGGAATTAAAGGCAGTTTTTCTGGCCCTGGAGCTTCCAGCATCTTTGCAGGCACCTATTGTGTTAATAGCCACAGACAACACAACTGTGGTATCTTACAAAAACAAGGAGGGTGGTATGAAATCAGGCTCTCTGTATGCCCTCCTTTGGAGGCTTCTGTCCTGGTGCCACCCCACGGGAATGGTCCTGAGGCCAAGACACATCCCAGGTTGCTAGAATGTGATAGCAGACAAATTGTCCAGACACAAACAACTGATTCAGACAAAATGGTCCCTATCTCAGCAGGTGTACAATCTCTCGTGCTCCAGATAGGCCCGAACACAGCTAGACTTTTTGCAACCTGGTACAATCACAAACTTCCCAGATTTGTGTCACCAGTACCAGATCAGAAAGCCTGGGCAATAGACGTTTTGAGCCTCCCATGGGAGGACCTGGATGTCTAAGCCTTTCCACCAGTCTCACTACTCAACAAGGTAGTATCCAAGCTGATGGACCAAGGCTGTCATACAATGATTTTGATTGCACCAGGATGACCCAACATGCCCTGGTTCTGGGACCTGGTCAGTCTGTCAGTTCATATTTAATACATGCTCCCATTACAGCAGGACCTAGTGACACAGCCCTTCAACCGGCTTCTTCACTGCAACCTCAAGAGCCTGAACCTTCATACTTGGCTCCTAGACCCTCCATCATTCAGCAATAGTGTTCTTTGATGAAGTGGCAACAAGAATTGAGGCTCTTCAGAGACCCTAACCAGAGCCGTCTACAAATCAAAGTGGGCCATTTTGTCAAATGGGGTAAGTCAAACGATGTGGACTTCCAGTCTCCCTCTGTGACTCAAATTGCTGATTTCTTTTGCACCTTTTAAAGGACAGAAAGCTTCAGCCTAGCACTATTGAAGGCTATAGGACGGCAATAGGTAATATGGTGGGCAATGACAGATTGATTATCAGTAAAGATGAAAACCTAACCTGATTGTTGGATAGCTTTCACAGGGATAAGCCCAAGGGCAGGCGGGGTGTGCCCAGTTGGAACTCCTTTCAAACCTATGTGGAAGGCCTCGCTTTAGCATTTGACAGTCTTTCTTTTGGCCTTAGGTTCAGGCAAGAGACGCAGTGAAATTTATGCCTGGATGTATAAAAATATCCGGCATCAGGAAAAGGTCTACCTTTCACTGATTTTCATTTCCATGGATCAGTTGGCTCAGGAGGGTCCTTCCTGTGTGGCCCTGGTAGTCATACCAGCTTTGGCTCCTTCTTTGGATAAGACTCTTAAGGAGGACAAAACACACACTTGCGTTACTACTTAGACAGGACCAAGTTTCTCCGCAAATGTAAAGATCTGGTCTTTGTGTCCTTCCGGAAGAGTTTCCATAAGGATATTGTTCCTGCTACCATCTCTTCCTTGATCAAGCAAACTGTGCTGTTATGATACCAGCTCTCTGATGAGGAAGCCCAAAACCTTCATCAAGTGAGAGCCCATGATGTTTGGGCCTTTGCCGCATCCAAGGCCTTCCAAGGAGGTGTCTCCTTGGACCAGATTCTCTCAGCTTGCCATTGGAAGGCCCATAGTACAAAATTTTATCTGAAAGACATGGCTTGGCCAGACTCGGAGCTGTACCACTTAGATCCTGCGGTGGCTGCCCAACAGGTCCATGAATAACATATCAATGTAGCAATGTACAGGACTTCTCCCTGTACACTGGGGTCGAGCATGTATATAGAAAAGAAAAAGGAGGGGGGAGGGGCAAAGGGTGTGATGCTCAGGGCTGGTAGTCTTAACCTTGCCTAATTCGCCCTTATTACTATTCAGAGTTCTTAAAATTCCACCTTATTCAGCTACTCTCCATTCATTGGGTAGTTATTCTGCATCTGTCCACTAGGTATGATGTATTAACGCAATAAAATGGAAAATTTAACAGTAAATTAAATTTTTGTAAGTTAATACCTTACCTAGTGGACAGGGTGACTCCCACCCTACCTTCCCCGTGATTCTAGGCTAAAAGAGGGGACTTTCTAAGGTAGACAACAAAAAGAGGAAGTGCGCATGCGCACTGGCAGGGAGGCTACAGGGCCACCTGGCAAATGAACAGGACACTACTGGTCTCGGCCAGAGCCCAGGTCAGGACAATTGCATCTGTTCACTAGGTAAGGTATTAACTTATAAAAATTTAATTTACTATTAAATGTTCCATTTTTGATAGTTAATTTCTTGAAACATTACTGCTGCAAATAACAGACACAATTATGAAATTTATTAATAGCTATTTGCTATTTGGGTGAAACTAAAATGCTTCATCTTGCGATCAGTGAAGTGTGGATACTCATCTGGACAAATGTCTATCTCCCTGAGGCAATATATTATTTCTTGTATTCCAAGACTTGATAAGCCAAGCCAATTTTTGATAACCTGGAGACCTATATATTACTATCAGTCATATATAAAACTGTATTTTCTGCTCTTGCTTCAAGATTGCAAATAATTTCAAACACACAATTAGGATTTATGGGTGGTCTCGTTCTGGTGAAAATGCAAGGTTGATTTACAATATTATACATTATACAAACCATAAAACATCGTGGTCTTTCAATGCTAATCGATTTTCAGAGGCTTTTGATTCTGCTTCTTGGAAGTTTTTTCATTCTTCCTTAAATTTGTTTAGTTCAAAGAAGTTTTCCTCAAAGGTTTAAAGTTGTAAAGACCAATGTGAAGACTTCAGTGGTACTTTTATATTTCTTTTATGCTGAAAATGGCTGTAGACAGGGTGATCTAAGATCTCCTCATTTATTTACCATCTCCGCCAAATTTAAGTTTTTATTAATAATAACTAAAAATTAATTTAGAACACGAAATTACACAGCTTGGCAATGATACAACATTAATTTTAGATGGAAGTAAAGATTCCCTCATAGCTACCTTAATTGTCCTTGAGATCTTTGGGTCCATATCTGAACTTTTGATAAACACTGAAAAATCAGGCATGTATGGGTAGGGAAAATGATACTCAATTGACAAAATGATGTATAAAAGAAACTGGTCTGGGTAGCCACCTGTCTTCACTATGTTGGGTCTTAAATTTTCAGTATATCTCAATTTAAGTATCAAATTAAATTATATATCAATAACAGAAAGCCTGGAATAACTCTTACATGTTTTTAGAGTAAGACATGTTACATCTCTTGCAAAATTAGCAGTTATAAAAACATTGGCTTTGTCAAAGTTAAATTATCTGTTTTTATCAATACCTTCGCCAGAAATAATAATAACAAAATATGGTTGCCATATAGAGTCTTATATGGAATTCTATTTTTATGCATAGAAATAAAATTATTAAAATGTTAACGCATTCTCACAAAAATCTTCAACCTCTCAGCAGCATCTCTGGATCCTCGTTCATAGCCCAAGCTTTCAACCAGTTCTCCCCCAATTGCCAATAATTGTACATAAGAGGCATAGATAGTTCTTTGGGTACTGTAGTAGACTCTTCAAAGATTGTGGAATGCATGGCTCAATCTAACAAATCTTTGATTTGTTCTCAGGGGTTTCTCACTGTCATCCCACTTCATTGTGACTGCATGGCAGTGTTTTGGCGGGACATTGTAGAATAGCGTTTTTTAACCATGTGACTTCAGTAGCTTTTTGTTGGGGCCATCCAACCCAATGGCCAACGCAAAGATGTGGAATTAAGGTTTACATAACAACCTTACCAGCCCATTGAGTTACAGCAGTCCATCCTCCCACTAATTATGTCACATGACCATACTGTTAACTTCATTATTTTTGTTGCAAGTAAAATAATGCCTTGCGGGGATGCAGGAGGGAATCTATGTGTTAGGAAATGACTTAGGCGTAAAAACTGGGGGGGGGGAGGGGAGCGGGGGCAGTGCCCCCCAACCAGATAAAGTGGGTGGGGATATCTTTTCGCCCACCCCCACCCCCCAAGTTTTTGAAATGGAACTAAACTCCAGTTTTGAAGTTTATGCAAATGTTTACAGGTAACTCAATAATATGTTGTCAAATTACACTTTGACCCTGTTCACTGTTCACATGTACTATTGTATATGCTACCATTTGAACTATAAAATATTTATTTTTATGATTGTTGAAAGGAACATTTTCAGTTAGGGATTTGTAAATTTCTGTGAAACATTTCACTTGTACAGACCAAATCTTCTATACTAAAATCTATACTCAAATCTATACTAATCTTCTCCATTTCCTTATTGCTAATTATTTAGAACTTAAATATGGTGTTCCAAATTCTCATAGAGCAATGGTTTAGCACAGCAATTTGTCAGCTGATGAGATATTTCCGAGAAACTCTTCTTTCTTTATTGTGTTTTTGTTTGACCTAGCCAGTACAAAGATTATACATCCCCCTCTACTTGGGGCTTAACCTTGGTAAAAATAGATCTTACATCAGCCTGGCATTTGGAGGAAAGATCACAAGTTCTGGAAACATCCAGTAAAACTAGACCTAGCGCATCGGAGAACCAATGCAAATTGTATCCACCAGAAAGACAACTCACCAAAGCTTATCAACCATTGTTTAACCTTGAAGGAGAAGCCCACGGTCAAATCTGACCACATCAAAAGATTCCTAGTCCATAATGTACTATAGGATGGTTTGACATTACAAACCTCTACGACCAAGAATAAGGGAGTTATAAGCACTTCTAATTTTGGCTATCCTTGTTTGACCTTGAAGGAGGGGCCAAAGGTCAAATCTAACCACATCAAAAGATTCCTAGCCCATGATTTCTTCTAAGTTGGTTTCACATTGCAAACTTCTAGGACCAATAATAAGCAAGTTATAAGCACTTTTAAGTTTGGGTATCCTCATATGACCTTGAAGGAGGGCAAAATATGACCACATCAGAAAATTCCCAGCTCATGATTTCCTATAGGTTGGTTTCACATTGCAAACCTCTAGGACCAATAATGAGGGAGATATAGACACTTTTAAAGTCCGCTACGTGGGGTACTTTGGCACTCTGTGGATGACCTTGAATTAAGAGCTTCAAGGTCAAATGTCTGCAAGGTTGTAGAGTATATCTGTTAAAGATATCACCTATGAAGAGATTAAACCTTCTACCTATGAGAACCAGCTAGTAAAAAAGGTAGACAATTTTCAAAGAAATGCCCATGGCGGCCATCTTGTTTATCAGAATGAGGCTAATTTCAGTCCCAGAGAAGCTTACCTCCCAATGAAAATATCCTGCAAATTTGGTGAACCTAGTTTTTGTAGTTTTCCTCTGATGGTAACGTCAAAAGTCTCTCAACGGGCGGCAGTGTAGCGAACTTTGGATACAATTAAAAAAAAATAATTTATAATAATTGTCAATCACACAAAATGGGTGAATACCCAGTGAATGCCTGTGGCGTGAGAGATGGCCTGTCTTGGTATATGTTGGTGTCAAGTCGGCGCAATCTAGTTCCTTCGGTCCTCACCCCCCCTATGAAAATTACTTCCTAAGCCCCTGTAAATGGTAAGTATTTCTGTTAAAAATTTAAAATGCCATTAAATTTTCCAATTTTATAGTGAAATACCCTTACCATTTCCTAACAGTAGCTGAATTCAGCCTTGTAGGAAGGAGGGAATTATTTTTTAGAAAACCACCACTTAACCAACAATTTGGGAATTTTTTTTTTTAATTTTTAGAAAACCACTACCTAACCTACAAACATTGTGAACTTTTAAATGAAATTTACATGCATTGATGAACATATTAACTTCCAACATTCACCACATACAACATCCCTAGATGGCAGTATGTAGTTGTAGTTCTCACAAATGCTGACACTGTTAGTGATGCAGTTGGATGTACAATGGGTGAATAGTACCCCATGACAAAGTTAAATTAACTTTGAAGTATCATCAGCATAATGCCTAATCCTTCCTAAGACAGAATGAAGGCAACAATGACATCTAATACTAATACTGCCAGTAATGCAGACATGCATGAAAAGCAAATGTACAAATATGTGTCAAAATACTTATAAAGATACTTATTGCAGACATACATGGAAAGGAAATGTACAAAAAGTGTAAAAGATACATATAAATAACACAATTCTGAGGATAAACTGTAGGAACTAATTTCAAAGTCTGATTATGCCAACAGAGGTCTTTAAGACAGAAACTGGTAAAGATGCCATACCTTTAAAAACTAAAGATGCGATCATAAATATACATCATTAGCTCCTACCTAATACCATTGATGAGACTCAAAACAAACATCTCATAAGCCAAATAATCTAACCCAATCAAGATGAGATAGTAGCCACAAGATAAGTTTGGTAAGAAACTTTCTTAATGGCAGCAAACCAAAGATCTGTTGTCCAAAGAGGCTGGGAGCTGGCATGACCACAGGCTTAATTGCAGTAGGCCCATCCGAAGCCAACTGGTTCTTGCCCAACATGGTAGTTGATGGGCAAGAGCTACTTGTGACCCACTCTCCATATAACTAATGAATGGGTATGTCCAAGCATGAATTTAACTCCTTTTGCATGAAGCCAAAATCAAAAGAAAGACTGCCCTAAAGTTAATAACTTCAAAGAATGCTTCTCCAAAGGCTCAAAAGGTTGCTTGGTAAGAGCATGTAGGACCATTGAGAAAAATTACAAGAAGGGATGAATCTATTGGTGGTTAGTCTTTTTAAAACTTGATAATAGTCTATTCAGCTCAAGACTTTTAGATACTCTTCACCCTTTAAGCCCAACCCAATTGCTGTTCAGGAATAGCGAATAGTTTGAGATTCTTTTCCTTGAACAAGTAGTTGAGGAGATTTGCTACACCCGGAATAATGGGGTCTGAGACGTCCACCTGGCTCCCCTCACACCAATTCCCGAAAATTGACCACCTTCATTCAAAGATTGCCCTTCAGGAGTTCATCTGAGGCTCCTTAATTTGCTTTGCCACTTCCTCTGAGAATCTTCTTGAACACTGATGTCTGACCCCAGATGCCAAGCATGTAAATTCAGATATGCAAGGTTGCTGTGAAGTCTGTTGTTGAATGGCTGAGTAACAGATTCGCCCACAAGGGAAGTCTTAGCAGGACTTTTGTGGACAAATGCACCAGATCCCAAAAGCAAGACATGATAATTCTGCACCTGTAGGTGGTCCTCTTTTGAATCACCAGGATCAAGACCACTGGCCAAAATACATAGCAGCCCAAACCCTCACAGTAGATGTTCAATGCATCTGCTTCCCAAACCTCACTGTCTGGGACAGGAGACACATTGGAAGCTTGTCAAATATGGTCAACGGTCAAATTTGATTCAAAACTTGATTATTCAAAGCCCATTCGGTTTGAATCACCTTGTCTCTTCTAGACAAGGAATCTGCCAGAAAAATGAGATTCCCAGAGATGTGTTTTTTCCCGAATCTGAATCCTCCTAGCATTCAATCAAGCTCCATGTATTTCCTGAAAGTGGTACCTCCCTGCTTGTTCAGATAGGCAACCATTGATAAATTGTCTATGGAAATCAGATTTTGATTCAGAAACTGATTTCCAAATGATTTTAAAACTAGAAACACAGTTTTCAGCCCTAGAATGTTATGTGGAGCCTTGAATCTTCCTGGTTCCACAGACCACTGGCAGTTTGATACTTTAAGTGAGCACCCCAACCTTTTAGAGAAGCATCTGTGAACAGACGGAGACTGTGCTCCTTCTGAAGTAATGGTGAACCCTTCTTCAAACTTGAAAGATTGGTCCACCACAGATGATGATCCCTGAGAACCTGAAACACAGGAACTGGGATATCCAGAGACTGGGTATTGTTGATTTGAAATATATGATATGTATGTTTGTTCTTTTTCTTTGGTAAGAGTACTGTTGTAAGAATTATTAAGCACATCTAGTTATACATTGTAAATTTTGAGAACTGCAAGACATTTTGAAACATTCCATTATTCATTTGTGTAATACTAGAATAGCACCATCTAAAATACAACTAAGCTATTCTTAATAATACTTTGTTCATACTACATCTAATACTGCTTCACTGACTCTATACTGAAGGAGAAAAATCTTTGACTATAAGTAGATGACACATTGACTATAAGACCACTAAGCATACACACACAGTTATACAGGTATATGAGTAAAAAAAAAAACAGATTCAGGCTACAATGTTATGTCCATTGTTTTGTCTTTTTGAGTGTATATGGTTCATTGACAAAAAGTTTTATGACTCAATGTATCCTGTCTGGTTTTCTAATCACTCTGCCTTTCCTTGTTATTACAACTTTGGGGCTTTGTTCCATAGGTTTTTCTTTCTTTTCATTTGCACATTTGTCTTTCGTAATTTCTGGCTAATTGGCAAAACTTACAGTAACATTTTTGTTTCCAGACACTCTTGGTGTAGTTTTAATTTTTGCACATATATTTTCAGTTTCAATAATTTTTGGCATGTTTTTAAAATTTGGACTCACATCATTTGACTCACTAAAGCTAGGCATGTAGTCCTGTTCTGTCCTGTTATCAGTGCCTGATGGTCGAATGTGACTACGGTTCCTGCGAAGACGGCGAGTTTGGCACTGCACAATATAGCTATGTGGTTCCTTTGCCTTTTCAATAATTCTTCCTGGGATCCATTTGTCATTATCAAGGACTCGGACATTTTGGTGTTTCATGAGAGGTGGTAATGAGTGGCGATGCATATTGTTGTAGTAGAGTCCTCTTGAGGTGGACTTTCACATTTGTTCTCTAGCATATTGATCCTTAGAAGAGACCTCACTATGGCTTGGCAGCACAATTTCCTGTTGAATAGCAGTTCATCTGGCCTTGGGATGTTGCCATCTAATGGTGTTGCACGGATATCTAAGAGGGCTAGGTTAATGTCCTCTTTGTTCTGTATGCACTTTCTGATAACAGGTTTGATCCATCTTACCTGTCTCTCAATAAAGCCATTGGAAGGGGCATATCTTGGACTGGATGTTGTGTGTTTGATGTCTCAGGCATTACAAAAGTCTTAGTAGGCCTTTCGATAACATGGGCCATTATAACTTACTATTTCACGGACTGTCCCAAACATTCCAAGAACTTTCTTGATACATTTCACCACTGTTGAAGCTTTGGCATCATTCAATTCCTTGACAATGGGGTAACGGCTGAAATAATCTGAGATGATGAGGAAGACTTTGGCATCGATGCTGAATAAGTCTGTTCCTATCTTGATCCAGGGCTGTGAAGGCTTTTTGTGCATCATGAGAGGTTCCTTTTTGTTCTTGGGGAAAAATTCTTGGCAGCTACTACAACTTTCACACAGCTTGCAAATATCTTTGTTGATTCCTATCCAGAACACAGATTCCCGTGCCAAGAGTTGTGTTTTGCTTATGCCTTGGTGGCTTGCATGCAGTTGTTTCAGTATTGCCCTGTGACTAGGGGGTGGTATTAAGACTTGGCAGCCCTTGATTATCCCATTTTCAATTGAGAGCTCATCGCGAAAATTCCAGTATTCACGAAGTTCAGGAGGTAAGTCTTTTTTCTGGCCATCCATTGACAATGACGTCACACAGGTTGTTTAGGACAATATCCATCTTTGTTTCTTGTCGGAGTTTCTCTTGTCTGGTTGGTGTAAATCGTAAGAGGGAAATATTAACACTTTCTTGGTCATTTGATTGGATTTCATTTATGACCTCAATTTCCTCACTTCTTGCCATATTTGGTAGGCGAGAAAGGGCATCTGCAATCACCATGGTTTCACCTTGCCTGTATTTCACAGCATAGTCGTAGCCTTGAATTTTGTTCATTATCCGTTACAAGCGAGGAGGTGCTGTGTGCAATGGTTTCTTGAACAACATCTCAAGGGCTTTGCAGTCTGTGATGACTGTGAATTTTCTTCCATAGACATAGTGACGAAATCATTCAATCCCATGGATGATGGCGAGGCATTCGCGTTCCACATTGCCATACTTGGATTGTGTTGGTGAAAGGGCTTTACTTGCAAATGCAATAGGAGTACCTGACTGTACCAGACAGCTTCCGAGACCACAGCCTGACGCATCAGCTTCGATGAATGTATTTTCATCGGATGGGTCATAATACTTGAGGCCAATGTTGGCTGCCACTATTTGTTTCAGGTTGTCAAATGCGGATTGGTGTTCTGGCAACCATATAAATGAGGCATCTTTCTTCTGTAGGTCATGAAGACAAGCAGCTTGTGATGAAAGATTTGGAATATGGTTCGACAGAAAAGATAAGAGGCCTAGGAATTTTTGGAGGGTTTGTTTGTTGGTTGGGCTTTTCATCTTTTTGATGTCTTCCACTTTGCTATGATCTGGAAACACAACTTTATCTGTGTACAAACATCCAAAGAATGTTATTCTGTTTGTTTTGATGATGCATTTTGCAGAGTTAAGTCGGAGACCTTCCTTCTGTGCAACTTTCATAAATTCCATAAGCCTGCAGTCATGTTCTTCTTCGGTTTCACCAAAGATGACAATGTCATCACTTATGCCGACACAGCCAGTGCATTGTTCTGTAATTCTGTTGATTCTCTTCTGGTATACGTCTTGACTTACATTTAATCCAAATGATAGCCTCAGCCATTTGTATTTCTTTCCGGTAGGCCCTCGGAAGGTAAGTAGGTTTTGTGACTCTGGAGCAACATTACATGTCCAGTAGCCAGCTTTGGTATCGAGTTTTGTAAACACTTTGGCTTTTGTAAATGAAGGTGTGATTTCCTCTATTGTCGGAATCTTGTGGGGAAATCTTTTGAGTGCCTTGTTTAGTTTCTGTGGGTCAAGGCATATCCTTAGACTTTGGTCTTTTTTCACAGTGTAGGCAAGTGAACTACACCACTCTGTGTTTCCTACGACTTCAGCTATGATATTTTTGTTTGCCATAGCATCTAATTCCTATTGGATTTTTGACCCCTTGTGGATTGGATATTTGCGTGGTGGGTCAATGAATGGTTGTGCATCTGGTTTGATGTATAATTTTTCTTCACCGACAAAACATCTAATGTCATCAAAACAGTGCGGGAACCTTGATTTGAGGTCAGCTATGCCTTTAATTTGCTGTTGTGGTGTTGCTTTGGCTGGGTTATTGATAACATCAAGGTTGAGTTGTACAATTTCCAGTTTTTTGCAGGAAGGCAGTCCAATAACCGCTGGGCCTGTGACATCTACAAGGTAGAATTTGGTGTCCTGGTATGACATTTGGCATTTCTTTTTGACCATGAGGTGCACGGATCCAAGACATTTTATATTGTTTCCACTGTACGAAGTGAGCTTCATGTTAGGTTCTGGTGTGATGATGCTCTTGCAAAGATGGCTTTTTCTCGCATCTTTACGGTAATTGGATTACTACTATTTGGCTGACAGGCTTTCAAATCCAGACATATTAATCATAGACAACGCACACGCTAAAACCTGGCACACTTATCCCAAACTTTTTTACTACCTCAAGAAGATCCCCACGTGTTGTCACCACTCTTGTAGGCCAAACAATTGTTCTACCAATTCAACATGAAGGTCAAACCAAATATCAACTGAAACTTGACTATTCACATCTTATTGGACAAACACCCTCAATCAATTAATTAATATAACAATGGTGACAAAGCACTCTCCAGGGGAAAACCTTTGAACATTTGTTGGTATGTCCTCAGAGGTAATGTGTTACCACCAGCTCCTGTGTCCACTTTGAGTTTGATCTTGCCTTGTACTCTTGGTGAGTCATGCATAACATCTAGGGTACTAAAGGCTTCCTTTTGTACAATTGAATGCACTTCTGTAGTGGACATCTCTCTGGTATCAAATACCTCAACATCTGACATTTCGTCTGTTGATAAGTGTATTTCATGGCTTTGTGTGTCCTTATACTTTGATCGTGGATGGTTCTGTGGATAACGTTTTTTGTTGCTTGATGAACCTCTGGAACGACTTCTTCTGGTTGGTTTCTGTGGGCCTTGAGGTTGCGACTTTCGGCACATGCTATGGTAATGGCCTAGATTACCACATCCCTCACATTCATGGTAGTATGCAGGACATCTCTTTGGTGGGTGCATCTTTCCACAATTTCCACAAGATCGTGTATGTTTTCTTGTTTTGTGTTTGACAGCATCAACTTTTGTATCATTATTGGAGATTGACATTGACTTCAATGATGTCTGTGATGCAATGACTGCTTCGTATTGGCGACCTAGTTCAATAGTCTGAGCTATTGTGTATGTATTATATTTAGTCAGCAAATCTTTTCTGAAGTCCTCCATTGGTGTTGACAGTATCACCATCTCGATTAGGCGGTCATTTAGTTCTTCGGGTGTGAATTTACATGGGGTAGATTTTTCTCTTATACAAGATATGTAATCAGTGATTGACTCTTCAGGTTTTTGGTGCATTGTTTGGAACTCTAAATGGTGGACCCTAAATGAAATGTTGACAGAGCCATCTAGTTGTCCTTCAAGGAGCTCAAAAATCTTCTTTGGGTCCTTCTTGTCATCATCTGACAGACCCAATGATAGGATACATTGCATGCCTTCATCACCGACCGCTATTTGGAGTTTTGTGGCCTGCTTTGTGTCACTTGTTATTTCTTGGTCAGCAAAGTATAAGTTAAGCCTGGCTTTGAAGGCCTTGAATGATTCACTTAAGGGCTCATGTTTCCAGTCTAACATTGGCATTTTTGAGGCCATTTTGAAAGTTATCAGGTGTAGCAGCACAGGTAGGTCTGTGAGTGTGGTTTTATTTAAGACATATAATATGGTATAATGATTATACCTTCTGCTGGTGTGTTGCCTTTAGCTTTATGTAGAAAACACCGCTGCCACCATGTTGTGAATTGGGTCCATGTGGAAACTGACAAGCTAACAGAGACACAATCTCTATCAAACTAATATTTATTGTTCATTTTAACCACGCCATAGATGTCAAGGACATAGGTAGTACCCACAACCGAACGGCCGATAATATACATAATTGCCGTTAATATTATAACAGGTATATCTCCAGTGCATTTTTAGATACCATTGGAGTGGCCTTATGTGCCGACAACCCAATGGTTTTGTCTTCTCCATTGAAGACATGCTTCCAATAAGTGACCTGAGCTTCCTTGGAGATGTGTGAGCTCCTTTCAACATGGAAACTTTATCATCGAGAAGATGTTAGATTTTTTCTTTTGAGTAGAAAAGACTAGGACTACTGTGAGATCGAATTTGTGGGTATTCTCTTGGCATTGCTGTTTTATACTTTGCTCTCATTAACCAATCGTCTATATACTTCTGAATCCTGATGACTTCTGCCAGAGCCATTAGTTTCACCTCATTTGCTACCATGGTGAACTTGGAAAGAGTCGTAGTGACTCCAAAAGGCAAGGCAGTGAACTGGTCTATATATTAGTGGATCATGGTGCATTCGACTAGAGCCATCAGTCTCGCCTTCTTGCTACCACAGTAAACCCGAAGGCAATGGCAGTGTACTGGTATGAGCTATCACCTACAATGAAGGGAAGATACTTTTGAAAACTTGGGTGCATTGGTATACGAAAGAATGCAATTGTAAGGATAAGTGTATTTACCCACTCACCTTCTAGTTACAAATTCTGAATATTCCAGCAGTTTTAATGAAGAAAGGTATATGCAAAGCTTGTTTACCTGATTTCAACTATTAATTGTCACCATTTCTTCCTAGCTTGTCACAAGAAATAAACTGTAAAATCCAGCAATATGACTCTATGACTGGTGTTATTGACCTTTTGTTGATAATTTCACAAACAACTTCTATCCAAATTGACAGTTTCTCAATTTTTTTAACTGCCAAACACATGTCCACAACAACATCAGGGACCCAGGCATTCACTTCCACCTGGCAACCTCGCTTCTAAAAGGTCTGGGTAAAAATTATCAGTTTGTCCTGAACAAATAAGAACCTCTCCCCCTGTAGTTAGATGAGGAGGAGGTATCGGTAGGTACTTAAGGAATTGTCATGTTAGGAACAAAAAACCTTCTCTGAGGCATGTTGTCCATTTTGTGTAAGAGTATATGCTCCTTTCTAGACTTATCAGAATCCCTATGGACATGAGACCCCTGGATGAAGTTACTCTGTACATCTCACAATGTGTTCACCAAGAAACCTCATTTGGAGTAAAAAAATGCATTGCTAAGTCTGTCAGTGACATACTAGTGATATGTCAGGGCAAAGTTAGAAATATATACCTCCTGTTGAGCAATATGTTTGAAGACCTGGTCAAAGCACTGCCCAACAAGGAATTCTGATAAAATAAGCACTTCAATCTGCAAATACCTTGCACACTGTCCAAGGCATCACTGAAGTTTATTTGAGATCCTGTTAATCCTTTAGATCCTTCAGATTTACATTGAACCAAGAATTTTCCTGTCTCCCTTACAATCTTCTACAAGGCATATAGTCTCCAAGGTGGTTGAAAAAACTGAGGAAAAGTGATAATCTTTAAGGCATCCTGCAAAAGTAGTTATACCACTTCCCATGAGGTTTATCAAACCCAAGAATTGAACCCCATGGCAAAGAATTTTTTCTGAAAGATTAGTTCTTGAAAACATCCTGATCTTAGAATCACAAGCTCAAAATGGATCTCGACGGAAGAGTTTTCCTTGGAGGCAGTCATTTCCTGCACTCTGAACTTCTCCACGGTGCAGCGTTCATGGCAAACTGTGATGTCTGCCTCTATAAGAGATTCCTTCTATTTGACTGGGATGTGTGCTGTGAAAAATTGTTACCAACACCTGACTATTAGAACCCGACTTGTTATCAGCATTTGTGACAATTGAATTGTCGAAACTCCGTGCCCATGGAAACTTTGATGGCTGCTCTTGAAATGTATGTTCCAATACATTAAACAATCGAAGAAATATATTTAATTAACTATTTATTTCTATATATATACTAAAAATATAGAATAACAGAAATTCTCAGCAAAAACAAAGTAATCCCTGACCAAACTTTCCATTTCCCAAAGACGTCCTCACTGTTGATGGCCAACAAAAATAATGAAGTAAACAATATGGTCATGTGATTTTATTAGCGGGAGGATGGACTAATGTTACTCAATGGCCTGGTTAAGGTTGTTATATAACCTTAAATTTGCATCTCTGCGTTGGCCATTTGGTTGGATGGCCCCAACAAAAAGCTACTGTTAAGAAATGGTAAGGGTATTTCGCTGTAAATTGACTATGAAAAACAGTATATATGTTTGAAACTTATTCTAAAATGTTCTCATATTGCTATAAAAATTATATATTTTGTAGGGGAAACATGAAAGGGTGCACTGTGAATATTTTCGGGGCAACCGTAGTGACCCGAACTTGAGAGGAAACTTTCTGAAAAAATACACCCATCGTGAAAAACATATGGATGTAAACATGTGAAATTGTGCGGTTCTGTATTTTTATTATCTCTGTGTGTCACTTGCTTCCTTGTTTATGCAGTTTCCCAGAATGTTGTAACTAAAGTTATTGTTAGATTATTTAAGATAAATGCGGATTACAGCATAATTTAACGCCCATGTGGTCCGTTTCATTCTCCGTGCACGATTATTTGTGTGTTTACCGTATTTGTGATAACTGACTCAGATGCCAAAACACAAGTGTGAGTACATTATGCATAGAACAATATGTTTTCAGATGAACGTTTCTGTCCAATAAAAATTAAGATAAATAATTGAAATAAGTGAGTAATAATTCTGAAAACAAAGCGAATAGGAGCATTACTATAGAAGGAATATGAATGAACAATCGTGTGGCTCCAAGGCTTGACTCAGGTGTGATGTCTGATTTCACAGAACCCACTGACTCAAGGATGGAAGGGCCACCGCCCATTGGGTTTGAGATGCACAGTTATGGTGGTATGTATCATTGGTGAAAGAGTATCATAAAGTGTAGCTACACCCAAGTCACTCATGTTAGACGGTATTAATGTTAGGCAGTGATAAAAAAGGAGGTAGCAAAACCCATTTTATATGATACATACGTACATACATTGATGCACATAAACCAGGATTCACTTATTGCATTTCTGAATTATTTAAGGAAATTATGTTAAAGCAGACAATATAATGACAGCCCGTCTAACATTAGTGACACTGGTGTAGTACTGTATAAAAGTGAAATAAGTAAACTGTACGTGGTAAACTAAATTGATTTTTAATGACCATGCTTACGTATAGCTAACATGTCCACTGGAAACCGTCCACTGTATATAATCTTTTGCTGTAGTGAATATCTTTACACAAGGATGTGGTTTTTCATCAGATATCTGTCAAATGATTCATGCATATAGAATCCTGCAGAGAAAATTTGTTCATGGAAATATTGTCCATGAAATGCAAGTGGCAAATTTCACACCAAAAGTGTCAATGAAAAAAAGTGATTAGGTTCTGGGTTCTCATTCAAATTGATATATGCAGTCCTGCATCCCATGTAACTAAATTACTGTGAATGAATTTGAGTTTTGAACTTTCAACTTGAGGAGTTATATTTGGTCTATATTTTTAAACGTCTATCATTATACAAATCAGCACCGTGACTGCAGTCATCTAAATCTAAATCTACTGCTTTGCAGGCGCAATATCTTCCCCAAGGGGAACTCAGTGCGCTAACTAATCATGTATAATTTCCAAGTCATAGTGGGGGATGAGTCCAGGTCTGTATTCCGATGGTTGTGGGTGTGAACGTGGGGAAGAATCTAGGTCATGTGTTTGGTTTTGGTTTACTTGAGTCATGGAGGCAGTCATGGAGACGAAACAGTTAATTACGAATAAAGTTAAGTAATTGACAGTCAAATCACTAAAGAAGGAAAGGAAATTTGTCAGTGATCATGCTTTGATTTGAAGATTAACACAGTACCAGTGTCCAGTGATGACTGAATAATTAAGTAAGCCTCCCTCCACTCTGAATATTTGTTTCTCAGCCACCGTTAGATATGTGATTTAAAATCTGCATTGGACAGAGTTCTCCTCTAATGCCAATGTTGAGGTGATACAAGTGTATTAGTTTGGTAGGATATTTTGCAGGTTTGTCAAAGTTTTAGACTAAACATTCTCATTTAAATCTAATGGAGTAAAATATACCCTCATAAATCATTAATTTGCTCAATATTTCAGCAGCAGAAGCACCATTTAAAGTTATGTTTTATTGAGATAATGAAATTTAATGACAACTCTAGACAAACAAAGTACAGTAGAACCTCTATTATCTGATCCTCTTGGGGGAGGAACAGTTGGTTCGGATAATAGAAGGGTCGAATAATAGAAGGGGTAAAATAACAGGTTTAAATGGAGTTGGGAGAGTGGGTTTGAGGTCGGTTAATTGAAAATTTGGATAATAGAAGGTCGGATAATAGAGGTTCTACTATAATAACCAATAAGCAATGTTGTCACACAGGCCTGTTTTCTCAGGTGTGATTCCAAGAAGCAGTATGTATTCAAGAGATTTATTAATATGTAATTATGTAAAGTAGTATCAGGAAATCATGTGTTTGGTTTTGGTTTACTTGAGTAAAATAATCCAATAATGAAAGATAAAGATAACCCCAGATTATTTCCTGATTAACTGGTCTCAAGGCATGTGGGATCAAGCCATATACTGTTGGTGTAGATATTTTTGAAGGTCTTTATTTGTTTGAGGAGGTTGGTAGTGAGATAAAACAAGGCTTGTTAGACTGCAGATATGTGAGAACATTGCAACTGTTTACAGAGTTGTTTAACAACATGTTAATGTGAGGAATACAGTCAAATAAATATGTGTACATAAAAAACATTGTATTTTAAAGGTGCAATAATTTGCCCCACCAACAGTCTAATTCTACATTTAAATTGTGCTTCAACTGTATACCAGGCCACTAGCAGATTTTAAATTTCTAATGTGTACAAAAAAAATCATCACAAAAATGGTACACAGTCTTTGAATATTGGTAAGACATTATTGCATTTTGTTTCATTATTTATTGTACTAAAATAGCTTACTCTCTAGGATTCGTTGCTAATCTTGGGAGGCCAACTCAAGGAAAAAGCGTTTTTGACAGAGCCGGCTCCTAGATGGCACCAGCAGTCTGAGGTGACCTAGATTATCTAGGCTACATAGTGACATATAGGGTTCTTCTTCGTTGTGTCATAAATTCCTGCCTGAAATGTGTGGCATTAATATGATATGAAATTCCATATAATTCTTGGAGTAGGTATGTTAAAGTCAGTTCTATAATGGATAGTCTCTTCCAGTTGAAATTGGTTTTATTGCTGAGGGTGATGTAGTTTAGTGCTGATGACAGTTGGCTGGCTTTAAAAATTAACTTCGACTTTGTAGGTAGATTAGTGTGACAATGGTTAGAGGCTTGAGGTTTAAGCATTGTACATAATTGTAACCTTCAGAGGTCTCCAGGGAATACTTTTAAGTTTTGGATTATGCTTTATTAGATTATCGCTACAGTGTCTAAAGAGATATTTTCATTACTACCCTCCAGCAAGACTTGTCTATGCCCACTAGGCTTCTTGAGTTTATATCGTAATGTTCTTCTTCACAAAAGAGATTGGCTGTGAATACTTTTAGCCTCATTTTGAAAATCAAACTGGCTGCCATAGCCAGTTTTAGTTAAAACTTAAAGTGCCTATATATTGCTTATTATTGGTGTCACAGATATGGGACCTCAGTCCAACCTGTGGAAAATATTGGGGTGGAATTCTTTGGTGTGGTCAGAGTTGACCTTAAACTCCTGCATCAAGGTAACATGAGAGAAGGTATATCTTGCTTCATTTTGGTCCTAGAGGTTTGGAATATTGAAGCAAACCTGTATGAAATCACAGACCGAGAATATGTTTTTGTTGTCAGATTTGACCTTTGACCCTTGCTTCAAGGTCAGAGTGGGATAACCAACCTTTAAAGTGCTTCTTTTCACTTATTATGCTGAATGCTTTGGATGGGAAACCAGCCTATTTTAAATCATTGGCTGGGATTCCTTTTAGGTCGTCATATTTCACCTCTGACCCCTTCTTCAAGTTTAAACAAGCATAACTAAAATTAAAAGTGTTTTCAGCTTGCGTAGTATTGATCATAGAGGTTTGGAATGTGAAACCACAGTATCGGAAATACTGTGGTGGGATTGTTAGTGTGGTCAGATATGAACTGGGACCCCCCTTCAAGGTCAAATAAGAGTGGACTTACTAAAAGGGGTCAATATCGTTCTTATTGATATTGGTGGTAGTGGTATGGGATCTCAATCCAACCTATGAGAAGTCATTTTGATGTGGTCAGAATTGACCTTAAACCCTATCATCCAGACAAATGAGGATGGCCAAATTTAAACGTGTACATAACCCACTTCTCATTGGTCCTAGATGTTTAGGATGTGTAACTCCCCTATGAGATATCATGGGCTGGGAGTCTTTTCATGTAGTTGGATTTTACATTTGGTTCCTAGTTGAAGGTCAAAAGGGTGTGGCCAAACTAACAGCACTTATCTATAAATTATAGTGCTTATTACTGTTCCTAGCATAAGTGCAGGATAAAGTCTTTGCTAACAAGGGTTCTTTATCTTTTTGGTGGATACAAATCTACATTGGTTCTCTGGGGGTCTAGTTCTGCATGAGTGAAACCCTGTAGCTTTTTCCCCATCCTATTCATTCTGGACACTAAGTGTCAATTACAGTATCATTTCAGGCAACTCACTGGAATCATTATGTAAATATTGCTGTAATTTAAAAATTTCACAATTTTATTCACTAAAATTCATGCACTAAAACATTTTCTGTGATAAGTTATGAAATTTAATTGCTACTATAGGAAGCTATGTATTGAAATTTACAGCCATCAGTTCATTAATCTCGTATATGGATTTAACTGTTTTTTTACTGCAGAAATAATAGCTGCTAGACAATGTGTTTTTAACATGAAATCATATTCCAATACTCATCAATATGAAAGCCAAATTTATGTTTGATATCGAGCTTACACTTCAATCTCTGTACTAGCTGCACATCAGTGAGGAGGCCTGTTTTTTTCTATCTTCACAAACTGCATTGGTTTAATAACATCTGCCGGCTGACTATGTGCCCTGTGTGGGCAAGAGCTTGATTCAAGGTTTGGTGGAATTCTCTGGCAAGAACCAGACAGGTATCTGCAGACATCTGATTGGCCACAGTACATGTAGACAGTGACACAGAAGTCACACCAAAGTATTCCTTTACTTATGCTAATCATTTCCTGTTTTGTGAGGTATCAACTACTTGTGTAAACTCTCCTGGCCTTGTTATTTAAAGATCTAAATAAGTACAAAGAGGTTTTCAGGTTTTCATAAAGGAGTGTAATGAGTTCCACATGCATTCATGTCAGAATCAATGAAAGGGAGGCCAGTTTGAAGAACATGTTCAAATAGTGTGTGAAGGCAGAGTTTGTTCAGCAGTATTCATTCAGTTTAGGCAGACCTCAAAGTGCTGTGTGGACTCTGTGGTGTGTCAGTGTGTCACTGACCACTGGTCAGTACTCCTGTCTGTATGGAATCAATCCACATTTGATCACATAATCATGTCAAACTGTCAATACTGTGTTAGACTCTCAGTGTACTGTACAAACACATTACAAAACATTAAGCACTAATCTTCTTAATCTACTGTCAGTAAACACACTTTAAACGCACTACATGTGTATGGTTTTATTTTGGAAAAAGCTCCTTATATTAAAAACGTTCCTTCTGTCCAGATCTGGCTTTCTACATTGAAGTGAAGTGTACATTCAGTCTTACAATAGAGAGGGACTGTTATCTGACTGTCAATACATTGTGTACACACCATTACACAGGTGTAACATTTCCACTATCTCTCAAACCCTTCTGCCAGTACATCTGCAGTTACCTGAAGGATCTGCTGGGATTTATGTGAAGTGTATATATTCTGTACTGGATTAACATACTGGATCTTACTGGATAATGTCTGAGAAGTTGATTGAAGGCACCAAGTTGTTGGAGGATATGGAGGGCAGTGCAGTGTCCTACCAGAGTGTGACACAAGGTGAGTGACCAGAGAGTATTATACAGAGAGACTGTGTAAACCTTGTGAAACACACGGTGTACAGAGAATGTCTAAGGTGGAGAACTTGTTGAAACCCCAGTTCCACATTCAATCACTGTTAAATCCTTTTTTTTCAAAGGATTTGAAAGGATTTGGAATCAGAGTTAAATCCTTTTGGTTTTGCTCAAGATCCTTTTGAAGTTTCCAAACACTTTTCATAATTTTTGGTCATGGTTTTTAATTTTTTTTATTTCTCTTTTACCACAACTGAATAGACGTACAATAACTCACTTTTCTGGACAATACATTCTGACAATTTATCTACCTAAACATTTATATCTTTCAAAGTGTTAAAGTAGCAGTTACACATCCAAGGAATTCGTCCACCAGATCACGCTAGGTTTCCTAATATGGAAAATGTTAAGTGATTTACAGATCATCTTTTGCGTCCGTAAGGTCATCCGTAACATCCCTAATGTCTAAGTGTGAGATCTGTAGTGGTATACCACGGTCCATAGTGACATACCACGGATCAGATAAGATCCCTACAATGTTACAGAAAAATCAAACTTTGATTTTTTCGTAAAGTCTGTACTGACCTTATCTGATCATAGTATACACAGCTCTTCCGTATCTCATCCATAGCTCATCTGTGAGTGTCCTTATTGTCCCTAAACCTATCCTGTCCTTGTGGTGTCCCTTTCATCCTTGATGCTTCCGCGCAAATAAATATTCGTAAAAATATTGCTGGATGTAACCAAATCTGCTACAGACTGACACGGAAGGGTTTGCGGATTAAACAACAGTCAAAAGACCAATCCTTTGTGCAGTCTTTTCATCCACAAACCTGTCCGTGGCAGTCCTTAGCAGATCCATGGCAGTTCCATAAATCTTTTACGTGACCCACCCTCATCCCTTGTGCATCCCTGTCAGTTACCATATATGGAACCATGGGTTATATCCATGGCGTATTTCAAAAAAGTAGTACATACAAAGGCTACCAAAGATATAGACAATCCTTTGAACATACTTTGTAATTGCATGCCATTGTCAATGGTCTGGTTTAATCCCCATTGTTGAGCAGTTACCAGTTGACAATTAGAGATTATGTGAGTACATTTCAAGCAGTAAATTGTGCTTTCTGCAGACAGTACACAAGCGTTACCAATAAGACTTAGTAAACCGCCAAAACTTTTCAAAGAATGTGACATCCGTGATGGGATTGGTGGTAATTTTACAGCAAAATGTAAACACTGCCACATTTTTTCTGCCTCAAACTTACTTAGACGCCTGCTGGCATGTTTATGCAAATTTTGCATTAATAAACACATGAAACAATAAAGTGTGATATCTTTCTATTGACAACATGAACTGAAACACGTTTTTCATGAAATTACTCAGGAATTCAAGTGCAGTGCTGTATTAGCGAATAACAGTGTAGCCATATTAATTTTGACTTAAACATATTACTTTAAAACTTTTACCTTTTCTTCTCCGCGGAAGCCTCCCACAGTTCATGTTACCCTTCAGAATGAGACAAAGTACAGTGCTGATGTACTTGTATCAGTGGTAAATGAAGTTTGTGGTTCTTATGCAATATTGTCTAAAAGTACCCTGGAGGAAATGCCAGATTTTATAAAATGATCCAGCTGATTCTACCTGTGAATATCCCTATGATGCTCCAGCTAGTGGCCTTCCCTACTGCCCTGGGGCAAAAAGTCACCCGCATAGACTTAATCCCACTTGGGATGAAGCACTGATCGTCTAGCTTGTGTCTTTGTGACAATAACAATAGCAAAGGGAAGCTTGTTTGGACAAATTCAGACAGTTTTAATTTACTTTATTTTTATAAAAAACACAGCATTATTAAATCCAAAAGTAGTGATTAGAGTAAATTATTGTTATGGATGTCTTGTGGTCACCATAGGTGACTGGGGATGAATGCCGCGGGTACTTACGGACCACGGGCTGTCGGACCCCCACCTGTGAAGGCTGGTAGTAATCATGGCTCTCTGTAGAAAAGTCTCTACATGTTCGGAAGTTCAGAACCATCCCAGCAGCTGATTTTTAGCCCAGATGTACAAGATAGCCTGTGAACATGTATAGGAATGGCCCAAAAGGGCCAATACAGGGATGGCCCAGGAGGGCCAATACAGGGATGGCCCAGGAGGGCCAATACAGGGATGGCCCAGGAGGGCAAAAATCATGCCTGTTTCCCAATCTATTTTGACAGTGGAACAGACATCTTGCACAGCTTCTTTGTTCTTGTAGTGTTTGTTTTGTAGTGTTTTAAGGTGTTGAAGTATTTAAACTTCTTAATATAATCTTCCACTGAAGGGATAAGGGTAAAACTTGTGTGTGAAATGTACCATCCACCAGAAGAGTTGTCAATCTATGCTTTACTTATTCCGATGTGAAACAAATTTCAGTATCAATTAATGCAGAGAGAAAATCTAAGTTCACATAAAGATTAATATTATATATTTCTATCCCTGTACTGACCAGATTTAGTATATTTCTGTGTTCTTATTACAGAGTAGCACAGTAACATGAGAGTTTGTGCGTGTAGAATTCAGTTACCTTCGGCCCTCGTCCTTTATTTGAGGTTATTTTTGTGATTGAATCGCCAATAAAGTCCGCGCATACGTAGTTTATTTCTACAACAGAGGACACTTTTACAACAAGCATCACTTTATCAGCTTGTTGTATGAAGCAGTTTCCATTCAGACAAAAACGTCAGATGAATACATGGTGGGTTTACAGTGAAAAACACACAGGGAGAGGTTCGGGAGAGTTGAGGTTTTATAATATGTAATAAAATAAGTGAATTGATTAAAACTTATCAGTTTGCTGGTCTAATGGGTTGATTCTGTTTACAACTGGCCTTCAAGTGACTTACTCTCTGAAAACTGTTTACACAGGGACCTTCACACTGTGCTTACACAACCAATGTATTGCCTTCATATATAGGACTTATGTGAAATACTACCTATTGTACTGAGACATGCTTGACATAAATGTAATAAAATATTTTAATTGAAGAACTACATAGTCGTAAAAGTGGAAATGTGAATATTTCACAGAGGTTTTTTATTGTGGGCTGTTTGTATGGAAGAGTAAACAGGTCAAGGATTTTACTAAGAACTGTAAGATCAGACCTTTAACTGGCATTCACTACAAAGTTGACAATAGGGGTAGAATGTGTTCATGAAACCATCATTCAGTGGAATTGTCAATTTTCATACTTAAGCAGAATTCTCAGTATAGTTACAGACAGGAGAACAATGGTGACACCATTATGGTGTTACTGAATCAAACTTAGAAGGCAGCCAAGTATGACACACACAGTTTAGTTTGCAGTGAGGTTTTAGCATACTGAAATAAACCCCAGAATAATGACATATTGCACAGTATATTACAGGGACCATTGAATAGATTCAAAGGATTTGGTGTCCAGTTTATGCTGTAACCATATTTATGATATCCAGTGTGTAGAATATCCCAATGATCAGCATGACAAGGAAAATGCCTGATTCCTGTAGTAATCCCGATATAACACATTAACGCCTCTGGTGTCATTACACTCTTTCCAGCAGATCAGGTCCTCATCATGTGATGTCTGTTCATATCTTCATGTCTGTCTTCACTAGCAAATGTAAATTCAGCATTTTTTGTAATTTTTGAGCAGCTTTAAATCAGCAATGTTGACAGTATTTATGGTGTTTATGTCCAAGTAGCAGAAACATTGCCAGTTGCCAGCAGAGCCTAGTGTAATGTGCATGTGTTTTCTACTGGTGTGATCTGACAAAACATGTGTGAGACAAGCCCAAACAGTGATAATGTTCATGTTTCAGGTCCTACAGGTGGCCACCTATATCCTAACCTGGAACACAATGGATCTAACCAGGAGAACAATGGAGTACCCCCACCAGTGGCTGCAGAGGACACTGGTAAGAGACTGTAGTGGTCAGTGTATGGCTAGTATTGTGTGTGTTACCAGTGGTCACTGGTATTGTTACCAGTGGTCATCTAGTCTCCTGACAAATGGTGTGACAAGGCACTGGTAAGAGACTGTGTGTAGTGGTCAGTGTATGGCTAGTATTGTGTGTGTTACCAGTGGTCACTGGTATTGTTACCAGTGGTCATCTAGTCTCCTGATAAGTGGTGTGACAAGGCACTGGTAAGAGACTGTGTGTAGTGGTCAGTGTATGACTAGTATTGTGTGTGTTACCAGTGGTCACTGGTATTATTACCAGTGGTCATCTAGTCTCCTGATAAGTGGTGTGACAAGGCACTGGTAAGAGACTGTGTGTAGTGGTCAGTGTATGGCTAGTATTGTGTGTGTTACCAGTGGTCACTGGTATTATTACCAGTGGTCATCTAGTCTCCTGATAAGTGGTGTGACAAGGCACTGGTAAGAGACTGTGTGTAGTGGTCAGTGTATGACTAGTATTGTGTGTGTTACCAGTGGTCACTGGTATTATTACCAGTGGTCATCTAGTCTCCTGATAAGTGGTGTGACAAGGCACTGGTAAGAGACTGTGTGTAGTGGTCAGTGTATGACTAGTATTGTGTGTGTTACCAGTGGTCACTGGTATTGTTACCAGTGGTCATCTAGTCTCCTGATAAGTGGTGTGACAAGGCACTGGTAAGAGACTGTGTGTAGTGGTCAGTGTATGGCTAGTATTGTGTGTGTTACCAGTGGTCACTGGTATTATTACCAGTGGTCATCTAGTCTCCTGATAAGTGGTGTGACAAGGCACTGGTAAGAGACTGTGTGTAGTGGTCAGTGTATGACTAGTATTGTGTGTGTTACCAGTGGTCACTGGTATTATTACCAGTGGTCATCTAGTCTCCTGATAAGTGGTGTGACAAGGCACTGGTAAGAGACTGTGTGTAGTGGTCAGTGTATGACTAGTATTGTGTGTGTTACCAGTGGTCACTGGTATTATTACCAGTGGTCATCTAGTCTCCTGATAAGTGGTGTGACAAGGCACTGGTAAGAGACTGTGTGTAGTGGTCAGTGTATGACTAGTATTGTGTGTGTTACCAGTGGTCACTGGTATTGTTACCAGTGGTCATCTAGTCTCCTGATAAGTGGTGTGACAAGGCACTGGTAAGAGACTGTGTGTAGTGGTCAGTGTATGGCTAGTATTGTGTGTGTTACCAGTGGTCACTGGTATTATTACCAGTGGTCATCTAGTCTCCTGATAAGTGGTGTGACAAGGCACTGGTAAGAGACTGTGTGTAGTGGTCAGTGTATGACTAGTATTGTGTGTGTTACCAGTGGTCACTGGTATTATTACCAGTGGTCATCTAGTCTCCTGATAAGTGGTGTGACAAGGCACTGGTAAGAGACTGTGTGTAGTGGTCAGTGTATGACTAGTATTGTGTGTGTTACCAGTGGTCACTGGTATTGTTACCAGTGGTCATCTAGTCTCCTGATAAGTGGTGTGACAGGGCACTGGTAAGAGACTGTGTGTAGTGGTCAGTGTATGGCTAGTATTGTGTGTGTTACCAGTGGTCACTGGTATTATTACCAGTGGTCATCTAGTCTCCTGATAAGTGGTGTGACAAGGCACTGGTAAGAGACTGTGTAGTGGTCAGTGTATGGCTAGTATTGTGTGTGTTACCAGTGGTCACTGGTATTGTTACCAGTGGTCATCTAGTCTCCTGATAAGTGGTGTGACAAGGCACTGGTAAGAGACTGTGTGTAGTGGTCAGTGTATGACTAGTATTGTGTGTGTTACCAGTGGTCACTGGTATTATCACCTGTGGTCATCTGGTCTCCTGACAAGTGGTAAGAGAATGTTATATAGCTTACTGGTATTGTGTTAACATACTGATTGTTTCCATCAGACAGTTTTATATTTCTGTCTCCTGATTGGGTTTGGTTTTGGAGTGAGTATTCTGCTTGTATTGTCTCTGTTTATGTATGATGCATGAATAAAATAGCAAATCTGTAACATGTGACAAAGTAAATTGACTGAATTGATCATTTCCGAGGTAGACTGAGGTTACAATGATAGATATTTACTTAAAGAGAATAAATTATTATATGCATGTGTAACTTGAGATGTATAGTATTTTATGAGCTTGTCAATGAATTTGCATGAAGCCTATCTCTATGCCTATTCAGGGGGAATTTTTATCTCCCGCCGGGCTTTTGTCCGGGAGGGAGATTATGAAATGATACCTATGTGTGCGTGCGTGCGTGCCTTAGTCACGCAGATTTCTGTAAAACTACTACAGCTACAGATTTTTTGTAAATTAATTGTCCCAATGAAATTTCACACCCTTGAAAGTTTTTTTGGTTTTATGGACTTAGGCCTAAAGAGAAGTGAGTAGTAGCAATTTTAGCTACTTTGAGTAAAGGACTCGTAACTCAAAAACTATTGCAGTTACAGGTTTTTCTTCAAATATATTGTTGAGCTACTTTGTCCTTAGCAATGATGGTACATAGTTTGGGGTCCCATTGCATGCCATAAGTGAGTCATAGCTATTTTCTTATTTGTAGCAAAATTATGACAAAAGTAAATGTCAAATATCTTCAAAAGTATTAAAGTTAGGGCATCCTTTTCAAATATGTTATTCATCTACTTTTTGACTTTTGGGTCGGCTATAACATAGTAAAATTGCAGACCTGTAGGTCATGGCATAGCTGAGTAATAGCTACTTTGAAATTCTGACAGTTGAGTAAATCCATTCTAACGCCAAAACTATTGCAGTTAGAGTATTTTCCTAAAATATGTTATTCAGCTACTTTGTCCTTAACTATAAGATGGCATATAGTTTGGGATTTTATTGCATGCCATAAGTGAGTAATAGCTATTTTCTTATTTGTAGCAAAATAATGACATCTATCTTTTGACCCGTAGGGTATCTGCAGAGTCTACTGGCGACTTTTCCCAAAAATTGTTTTTCCGCCAAACGTGTTTATCTCGGAATCGGAGTGAGATAGAGCGATTTCGATGAAATTTTTGACCCGCAGACTATCTGTACAGTCTACTGGCGACTTTTCCCCAAAATTGTTTTCCTGCCACTTTTGGTGGCCACATTGAATTTCTGCGTAAAAAATGCAAAAACGTGTTTATCTCGGAAACGGTGCGAGATAGAGCGATTTCGACAAATTTTTGACCCGCAGGGTATCTGCAGAGTCTACTGGCGACTTTTCCCCAAAATTGTTTTCCCGCCACTTTTGGCGGCCATGTTGAATTTCTGCGTAAAAATGCAAAAACTTATTATCTTGCAAACAGTGCGAGTAATTTTTGTGATAAATAAGTCATTCACCTACTTTTGCATAATCTGCCACATACTAAAGGTGCAGTTCTATAGCTCTTTACATAGCTGAGTCATAGCTACTAAAATAAGTAAATGTCTTATCTGTAAAAGTATTGCAAATACACAGTTTCCTCTAAATAAGTCATTTACCTACTTTTGGGTGATCTACCACATAGTGAAGTTGCAGAACTGTAGCTCTTTGGATAGCTGAGTAATAGCTACTAAAATGAGTATATGTCTTTTATCTCTGAAAGTATTACAGATAGGCAATTTCTTCGAAATAAGTCATTCACCTACTTTTGGCTGATCTATCACATAGTGAAGTTGCAGATCTATAGCTCTTTGTATAGCACAGTCATAGCTACTAAAATGAGTAAATGTATTTTATAGTGGTGTGAACGGTAAACCGGTATACCGCATTTCGTTTAGGTAGAAATGACGAAATCCGCAAAGAATATTTAAGTACTGGTTATTGAAAACATCATTATATCAGGCTTTTTACTGGTTAATCTTTTGTCAAAACAACAAAGAATAGATATATTTGAAAAAATAACTTACATTTCCGCTTTATATTCATGGTAATGAAGTTTACAAACTTCAAAATATCTCGCGAATGCATATTTCCTATTGAGGATGTAGCTCATGTACACTCGCATAAAACTTTTTACCATATCTCTGCACACTTTCTAAATCCCGGATTTCTTTCGGTTTCAAAGCCCCGAAAACTGGTTTTCATTTTCAGAACCGGTCCGACCACTAGTATTTTATATCTAAAAGTATTACAGATATACAATTTCTTGTAAATAAGTCATTCGCCTACTTTTGGTTGATCTACCAAATAGTAAAGTTACAGAACTGTAGCTCTTAGCATAAGTGAGTCATACCTGCTAAAATGAGTAAATGTCTTTTATCTGTAAAAGTGTTGCACATAGGCAATTTCTTCTAAATAAGTCCTTCACCTACTTTTGGATGATCTACTACATAGTAAAGTTGCGGAACTGTAGCTCTTTGCATTTCAGAGTTGTAGCTACTAAAATGACTAAATGCCTTTTATCGTTGAAAATATTGCAATCAAACATTAAAGTGCCTCTTATTGTCACTTCTACATGTGCCTCCATCTCACAAGAAAAGCTATATTCCACTATCTTTAGTACATCTAATTTATACGGCGGGAGATAAATGCATGCGTCAGAATGCTTGTTGTAAATGGGTTGGTTTTACTGTCACTGAGATTTCTGAAAAGCATGACTGTTCGGAGACATTATGACAGGAGCTTTCAAATCAGACACGATTCTGAAAGTGGCCACACACTGAAAGACTATGGACTTTTTGGCTTTTCAAGGTCAAACATGGGTATTTAATTTTCCCTGAAACAGAAACTGGCACAGAAAACTTATTGAAAAAGTATTCTGACCTCTTGTTCATTTTACTTTTGGTCCAAGAGATTCAGAATTTGGAAACAAAGTGTAGGTATTTGACCTTTTCCCATAGGTCAAGCTGTGTTTGTAATTAAGTCATTTTGTACAGGAAAAAACTTACGTTTGAACTGAATTGCTAGCTATGGTGTTGGCATCATTAAGAAAAGCAAATTTGTTGTATTATCTCTGTTCTGAGTGGTGTGTATGATATAAACTGTGGACCACATTAACATTCCACACAGAGATGTGGTCTTGGCACATTGGCAAATATCTGCAGTTTACAAATGGATGACATAATCCTCAGTTTTTAGATGCATGCTGCTAATGTTTCACAGTAAATCCTTATATATTTAGCATGTTTATCAGTTTCATCTGTACTCCTGTGTTAAATATACTGCACTTCACTTTGTGTCTCTGTAGCAATCCTAAAATCTACCGTAACCTGCATGTGAGATTGATGCACTGTTCACACTACAACCCGTGTTGACAAGGATTTGGGGTTGAAGCAGATTGAAGCAGATTTGTCTCAATCCGGGTTGAGTGTCCACCCTACAGAGTTTAATCTGGATTGAGAATTTTTCAAAGTCTGAGTACAGTAAATCATTTTAAATCCACTTTAATGTAATGCATACAATTCTGTAATGATAATTATTATGTCCACCCACTGGGGGGGTGGACATGCTATTTTTGCTTTGTCCGTCGTCCGTCGTCACACTTGGTTTCCGGTCATTTCAAGGAAAATATTTATCCTATCTTTACCAAATTTGGTTTGGGTGTTTATTGGGTTAATAGCTTGCTTGGGATTACTTTTGGTGAAGATAGCTCTAAAGCTAACTGAGTAATAGCTACTTAGCTACTTTTGTGTACTTCTTTTGTTTCAGGGCATTTTAAGGAAAAATGTTTGACATACCTTTACCAAATTTAGTATGAGCAATAGTTAGGTCAATAGCTTGCTTGGGATTGTTTTTAGTGATAATAGCTATAGAACTGACTGAGTAATAGCTACTTAGCTACTTTGAGTAGCTTTTTATGTCAGCTGACTTATCAGTCAGCTGACATTTTGGAATCACCCTGCGTTGTCCGCGTAAACAACTTCTCCAAAAGTACAAGGCCCAGAGACATGCTGTTTTTTTTAAAAGATACCTTAACTATCGAGGATGAAAAAGTGTTCAAGGCATGTAAGTCTGTCTGTTCGTCTGTTTGCTTAAGTGCCATTACAAGGGAGGTACCCCCACCAAAAGTGTGGAAATTTATCACAAACACTTTATTACAATTTTCTCATTGACTATTGCAGGGATTTCTCTCATATCTTGCATATATATAATCGGTCACAAGTAAATTTCCTTATATGAGTATTAGACCTGGATCTGTCTTAATTTTTTTTTATGAATTTTTTAAATAATTTTCAATGCATACAAATTCATGAAATCATGCACTAAATAACTTATTTTCCCATTGACTATTGCAGGGATTTCTCTATTTTCTTGCTTTTTTTACTAGGCTACTAGTAGATTCCTTTGTGTGAGTATCAGGCCTAGATCTTTTTAGGCGGGTTGCGTGTGACCAACCCACCTATTAGATTGATGTGTCCCGACGTCTGTCTGTCTGTCTGTCTGTCCGTCCACATTTTCGTTTCCGGACTCTAACTTGAAAACGGTTTGTCCAATTGAATTCAAACTTGGAGATAGATCACCATCATAGCTAAGTTGCTTTCGAAATTGGTGTAATTCCATCTGTTTGTTTGTCCATTTATAGCATAGATACAATTATGTAACCTAGATTACAAATTTTACATTTCTTAGCACGTCTAACACATTTACCTTAACTGGGTGACCAAACATTTCTTTCCTTGTTTCTCAATTTAATTACGGCAGTCGCTAACCTTATGGCTGCCTGTGCAACCCGCCTTTTGGGGCATTTCTGACCCTCTTGTTAAATTATTTTTTTATGATTTTTGCATTAAAATTCATGAAATCATGCACTAAATCACCTATAACTTGAAAACTATTGCATTTAGAGCATTTTGTTAAAATGTTATTGAGCTACTTTTTCCATAGCTACAACATGGTGAGTAATGAGTGGTGTCTATCCCCATAGCTAAGTGAGTAACAGCTACTTTCTGACTGTAACTACCATAATGAGTAAAATCATTTGTTACTTGCAAACTATTGCATTTAGTGAATTTTGTATAAATGTGTTATTCAGCTACTTTTGGGTCAGCTATAACATAGTAATATTGCAGACCTGTTGCTCATTGCATAGCTGAGTAATAGCTACATTGAGGTTATCACTGTTGAGTCGTCCGTCGTCACACTTGGTTTCCGGTCATTTCAAGGAAAATATTTATCCTATCTTTACCAAATTTGGTTTGGGTGTTTATTGGGTTAATAGCTTGCTTGGGATTACTTTTGGTGAAGATAGCTCTAAAGCTAACTGAGTAATAGCTACTTAGCTACTTTTGTGTACTTCTTTTGTTTCCGGGCATTTTAAGGAAAAATATTTGACATATCTTTACCAAATTTACTATGAGCAATAGTTAGGTCAATAGCTTGCTTGGGATTGCTTTTAGTGATAATAGCTATATAACTGACTGAGTAATAGCTACTTAGCTACTTTGAGCAGCTTTTTTATTTTAAGCATTTTAAAGGAAAAGTATTTCACCTATGTTCACAAAATTTGGGATGGAGGATTATTGGATCAGTAGCTTGCTTGGGATTGTTTTTGGTGGTAATACCTTTATAGCTGAGTAATAGCTACTGTGCTATATAGCTATTGTGCTATTTTGAGTTGACTTTTTTTCTGGACATTTTAATGAAACAATGTTTTCTATCTTCACAAAAATTTATGTGAAGGATAATTGGGACAATAGTTTGGCCAGGATAGCTTTTGGTTGATGATAGCTTTGTAGCTATCTGAGTAATAGTTGCTTTGCTACTTTGAGCCTACTCTGAATTGCGTTTTTGTTTTCACTCTTTTAAAGTAAACATATTTAACTCATCTTTGTAAAATTTGGTGTGAAAGTTTATAGGGTCAATTACGTGCTTGGTATTGTTGTTGATTGTAATAGCTTTAATCTCCTGAGTAATAGCTACATAGCAAAAAACATAAATATGTCTATCTCCTAAGCCGTGTGAGATAGAGTGATTTCATAAAAATTTTCGACCCATAGGGTATCTAAGCAATGTACTCTTGGCAATTTTCAAAAAATTTTCCTCTTCCCAAAATTGGTGCCCATGTTGAATTTTCGCCAAAAATGCAAAAACACTAAATTGCTTCTATTTCCTTAACCGTGCGAGATAGAGTGATTTTGTTGAAATTTTCGACCCACAGGGTATCTAAGAAATGTACTCTTGTCAATTTTCAAAAAATTTTCCTCTCCTCAAAATAGCGGCCATTTTGAAATTTTGAATTGTTAAGAAAAATGGAAAAACTAAAATTTGCTTCTCTCTCCTTAATCGTGCGATATAGAGCAATTTTGTCGAAATTTTCGACCCACAGGGGTATATTAGCAAACTACTCTTTGCAATTTCCAAAAATTTACTCTCTTTAAAAATAGTGGCCATTTTGAATTTTCGAAATTTTGCCCAAAATGCAAAAACACGAATTTGCTTCTATCTCCTTAACCGTGCAAGATAGAGTGATTTCGTCAAAATTTTCGACCCACAGGGTATCTCAGGAATCTACTCTTGCCAATTTTCAAAAGATTTTCCTCTCCAGGGTGTCCAGAGTGTACTGGCGACTTTTCACAAAAATCACTTTCCTGCCACTTTTTAGGGGTGTTGCGGTAGCATTTTTTTTTTCCGGTTTCACGTCTTCTAGATCCTGGTTGGTTACCGGTTAACCGCCTCTTAGTTAACAAAACACGAGAACCAAATACTTTTCCCTACTATGAAACAGATAATTCTGACTTAAAATACTTCAGCATAACCTGGTAGCTCCGAATTATCGCTCATTATACATTAAAAAGCAAATAAAAGTGGATTATGACATTTATTTTGTATGTAAGGTTAGTAAAGTTACTTTAAATTGAAGTGTAAGTGGAAAACTGGTAGCTGAACTTTATGGCGGTTTGCAATAATTTTTTTACCGCACCGATGATACTTGTACTACTGCAACACCCCTACCACTTTTGGCGGCCATCTTGAATTTCTGCTTGAAATGTAAAAACACTTATCTTGGAAACGGTGTGAGATAGAGCGATTCGACAAAATTTTTGGCTCGCAGGGTATATGAAGAGTCTACTGGCGACTTTAAGCACAAATCGCTTTCCCGCCACTTTTGACGGCCATCTTGAATTTCTGCATTTTTCACATTTATCTTGGAAAGCATGCAAGATAGAGCGATTTTGATGAAATTTTTGACCCACAGGTTATCTCCAGAGTCTACTGGCGAGTTTTCTCAAAAGTCGCTTTCCCGCCACTTTTGGCAGCCATCTTGAATTTCTGCGTAAAGCGCAAAGGCGCATTTATCTCGGAAACAGTGTGAGATAGAGCGATTTCAACGAAATTTCTAACCTGCAGGTTATCTGACCACTCTACTGGCGACTTTTCACAAAAATCACTTTCCCGCCATTTTTGGCAGCCATCTAGAAATTTTGCGTAAAACACAAAAACGCATTTATCTTGGAAATGGTTTGAGATAATTTTGATGAAATTTTTAACCCCCAGGGTATCTGCAGAGTGTCCTGGCGACATTTTACGAAAATCGCTTTTGGCGGCCATCATGAATTTTTTTGCGTAAAGTGCAAAAATGCATTTATCTTGGGAATGAGATTTTGGCTGCCGTCTTGAATTTTGGCGGAAATTCAAAATGTCATTTATCTGAAAAATCTATAGAGATAAAGTGATTTCGAGCAATGTTTGGACCCTCCGGGTACTAGAGACCTTAGATATAGTACCTGTGAAAAAAGTTGAATTTCCAGAATTTTGTCCGCCATCTTGAATTTTGGCAGAAATTGAAAAAAAATGTTGTTTATCTCGAAAACTGTAAGGGGTAGAGCAATTTCAAGCTAATTTTTGTCCATTTGAATATTAGAGATCTTTGGTATATTGCCTCTAAAAATGTCAAATTTTTCAAATTTCGCCCACCATCTTCAATTTTGTCAGAAATCGAAAATGTTGGTTATCTCAAAAACCTTTAGAGACAGAGTGATTTTGAGCAAATTTTGAACCAATGCAAAAAGGCATGAAGCTGAAATAATTTACATGTATACTAATAAATATTTAAGCATCATGGATATATTTTACAAATGAAACGGGGTCTTGTAAGACTACTGTACAATTGTTGCAAAATGTTCATGGGGTGGACATTACACATGATAATGTGTGTTCTTCTATGCTATCCCGTTACTTTTCATATGTTGCAGATACTCTTAACAGGGCATCCTATTTCTAGTTTTTTCTAATTTTTACAACTGTATGAAAGTTTCCAACTTCCTATTGCTTACAATATGATTAATTTATTAACTAATTTTAATAAATCACACACCAATATTTAATTAAGATTGCTTTTAAGCAATTGATTAATTGGAATTGTTTGGAATATATCTGTTTATTCAATTATCATGTTATATTTGTAAATTACATTTTATGGTAGATTGCAACAATGCAGAAATCACACATCCACGGAGCCCTGGAAGGGACATAGAACTGTTTTCCTTGCATTTTTTTATCTCATTACCACAAGATAGTAAGTCATTCCCACAAGATAGGAAGTCGTTCCCACAAATTAGTAAGTCGTTACCACAAGATACTAAGTCGTTCCCACAAGTTAGTAAGTCGTTACCACAAGATACTAAGTTGTTCCCACAAGTTAGCAAGTCATTACCACAAGATGGAAAGTCGTTCCCACAAGTTAGCAGCTCGTTCCCACAAGTTAGCAAGTCGTTACCACAAGTTAGCAAAGTTGTTCCCACAAGTTAGCAAAGTCATTACCACAAGATAGAAAGTCGTTCCCACAAGATAGGAAGTCATTCCCACAAATTAGTAAGTCGTTACCACAAGATAGAAAGACGTTCCCACAAGTTAGCAGCTCGTTCCCACAAGTTAGCAAGTCGGTACCACAAGTTAGCAAAGTTGTTCCCACAAGTTAGCAAAGTCATTACCACAAGATGGAAAGTCGTTCCCACAAGTTAGCAGCTCGTTCCCACAAGTTAGCAAGTCGTTACCACAAGTTAGCAAAGTTGTTCCCACAAGTTAGCAAAGTCATTACCACAAGATAGAAAGTCGTTCCCACAAGATAGGAAGTCATTCCCACAAATTAGTAAGTCGTTACCACAAGATAGAAAGACGTTCCCACAAGTTAGCAGCTCGTTCCCACAAGTTAGCAAGTCGGTACCACAAGTTAGCAAAGTTGTTCCCACAAGTTAGCAAAGTCATTACCACAAGATAGAAAGTCGTTCCCACAGGTTAGCAGCTCGTTCGCACAAGTTAGCAAGTCGTTACCACAAGTTAGCAAAGTTGTTCCCACAAGTTAGCAAAGTCGTTCCCACAAGATGGAAAGTCGTTCCCACAAGTTAGCAGCTCGTTCCCACAAGTTAGCAAGTCGTTACCACAAGTTAGCAAAGTTGTTCCCACAAGTTAGCAAAGTCATTACCACAAGATAGAAAGTCGTTCCCACAAGATAGGAAGTCATTCCCACAAATTAGTAAGTCGTTACCACAAGATAGAAAGACGTTCCCACAAGTTAGCAGCTCGTTCCCACAAGTTAGCAAGTCGGTACCACAAGTTAGCAAAGTTGTTCCCACAAGTTAGCAAAGTCATTACCACAAGATGGAAAGTCGTTCCCACAAGTTAGCAGCTCGTTCCCACAAGTTAGCAAGTCGTTACCACAAGTTAGCAAAGTTGTTCCCACAAGTTAGCAAAGTCATTACCACAAGATAGAAAGTCGTTCCCACAAGATAGGAAGTCATTCCCACAAATTAGTAAGTCGTTACCACAAGATAGAAAGACGTTCCCACAAGTTAGCAGCTCGTTCCCACAAGTTAGCAAGTCGGTACCACAAGTTAGCAAAGTTGTTCCCACAAGTTAGCAAAGTCATTACCACAAGATAGAAAGTCGTTCCCACAGGTTAGCAGCTCGTTCGCACAAGTTAGCAAGTCGTTACCACAAGTTAGCAAAGTTGTTCCCACAAGTTAGCAAAGTCGTTCCCACAAGATAGGAAGTCATTCCCACAAGTTAGTAAGTCGTTACCACAAGATACTAAGTTGTTCCCACAAGATAGTAAGTCGTTACCACAAGATAGACAGTCGTTCCCACAAGTTAGCAAAGTCGTTACCACAAGATACTAACTCGTTCCCACAAGTTAGCAAAGTCATTACCACAAGATACTAACTCATTCCCACAACTTAGCAAAGTCGTTACCACAAGATACTAAGTCGTTCCCACAAGTTAGCAAGTCATTACCACAAGATGGAAAGTCGTTCCCACAAGTTAGCAGCTCGTTCCCACAAGTTAGCAAGTCGTTACCACAAGTTAGCAAAGTTGTTCCCACAAGTTAGCAAAGTCATTACCACAAGATAGAAAGTCGTTCCCACAAGATAGGAAGTCATTCCCACAAATTAGTAAGTCGTTACCACAAGATAGAAAGACGTTCCCACAAGTTAGCAGCTCGTTCCCACAAGTTAGCAAGTCGGTACCACAAGTTAGCAAAGTTGTTCCCACAAGTTAGCAAAGTCATTACCACAAGATGGAAAGTCGTTCCCACAAGTTAGCAGCTCGTTCCCACAAGTTAGCAAGTCGTTACCACAAGTTAGCAAAGTTGTTCCCACAAGTTAGCAAAGTCATTACCACAAGATAGAAAGTCGTTCCCACAAGATAGGAAGTCATTCCCACAAATTAGTAAGTCGTTACCACAAGATAGAAAGACGTTCCCACAAGTTAGCAGCTCGTTCCCACAAGTTAGCAAGTCGGTACCACAAGTTAGCAAAGTTGTTCCCACAAGTTAGCAAAGTCATTACCACAAGATAGAAAGTCGTTCCCACAGGTTAGCAGCTCGTTCGCACAAGTTAGCAAGTCGTTACCACAAGTTAGCAAAGTTGTTCCCACAAGTTAGCAAAGTCGTTCCCACAAGATGGAAAGTCGTTCCCACAAGTTAGCAGCTCGTTCCCACAAGTTAGCAAGTCGTTACCACAAGTTAGCAAAGTTGTTCCCACAAGTTAGCAAAGTCATTACCACAAGATAGAAAGTCGTTCCCACAAGATAGGAAGTCATTCCCACAAATTAGTAAGTCGTTACCACAAGATAGAAAGACGTTCCCACAAGTTAGCAGCTCGTTCCCACAAGTTAGCAAGTCGGTACCACAAGTTAGCAAAGTTGTTCCCACAAGTTAGCAAAGTCATTACCACAAGATGGAAAGTCGTTCCCACAAGTTAGCAGCTCGTTCCCACAAGTTAGCAAGTCGTTACCACAAGTTAGCAAAGTTGTTCCCACAAGTTAGCAAAGTCATTACCACAAGATAGAAAGTCGTTCCCACAAGATAGGAAGTCATTCCCACAAATTAGTAAGTCGTTACCACAAGATAGAAAGACGTTCCCACAAGTTAGCAGCTCGTTCCCACAAGTTAGCAAGTCGGTACCACAAGTTAGCAAAGTTGTTCCCACAAGTTAGCAAAGTCATTACCACAAGATAGAAAGTCGTTCCCACAGGTTAGCAGCTCGTTCGCACAAGTTAGCAAGTCGTTACCACAAGTTAGCAAAGTTGTTCCCACAAGTTAGCAAAGTCGTTCCCACAAGATAGGAAGTCATTCCCACAAGTTAGTAAGTCGTTACCACAAGATACTAAGTTGTTCCCACAAGATAGTAAGTCGTTACCACAAGATAGACAGTCGTTCCCACAAGTTAGCAAAGTCGTTACCACAAGATACTAACTCGTTCCCACAAGTTAGCAAAGTCATTACCACAAGATACTAACTCATTCCCACAACTTAGCAAAGTCGTTACCACAAGATACTAAGTCGTTCCCACAAGTTAACAAGTCGTTCCCACAAGATAACAAGTCGTTCTCACAAGATAGCAAGTCATTCCCACAAGTTTTACTAAGTCATGCTTTGATGCCAATGTACAGGCAATTTCTTTGTCTATGATACCTAACTTATATAGAGGTCACCCATATACTAGCATACCATTAAAGGTTATATATCCCTGTAGGCCTGGTTATCATTTTATAAATTTTCATGGTTATTCTTCTAAGTTACCTAATTAGTGACCTTCAGAGGTCATCTACTCATTGTTACAGGTAAACTGTAATACTGTCTTTTAGAGATTTAATACTAATTGTGTTACAGTGTCTATATGTGGCACCTAAGGGGGAACCAAGGTAATGGGTATAAAGAAGGGGTTGAGAATGATAAGACTATGCAATTTACTGTATAAAAAGTCTATGCAATTTGCAGCACAGCAAACATGAGTTTTGCTGCATCCAGGTACATAGCTTGTATGAGAATCCAGTGGAGATACTGCAAGGTATGCTGTGCCAAAAAGCACCCAGTCCAATGTAACATACTGAAATATGTTAGAAGGACCAAGTAAAGTACCATAAAACAAGCATTTTGCTATCTTGCTATCTTGTGGGAATGACTTGGTAACTTGTGGTAACGACTTTGCTAACTTGTGGAAACGAGTTAGTATCTTGTGGTAACGACTTTCTAACTTGTGGGAACGACTTGCTATCTTGTGGGAATGACTTGCTAACTTGTGGGAACGACTTTCTAACTTGTGGGAACGACTTTCTAACTTGTGGGAACGACTTTCTAACTTGTGGGAACGACTTTCTAACTTGTGGGAACAACTTGCTAACTTGTGGGAACGACTTTCTATCTTGTGGGAACGACTTTCTAACTTGTGGGAACGACTTTCTATATTGTGGGAACGACTTTCTAACTTGTGGGAACGACTTTCTAACTTGTGGGAACGACTTTCTAACTTGTGGGAACGACTTGCTAACTTGTGGGAACAACTTGCTAACTTGTGGGAACGACTTTCTATCTTGTGGGAACGACTTTCTAACTTGTGGGAACGACTTTCTATCTTGTGGGAACGACTTTCTAACTTGTGGGAACGACTTTCTAACTTGTGGGAACGACTTGCTATCTTGTGGGAACAACTTGCTAACTTGTGGGAACGACTTTCTAACTTGTGGTAATGAGTTGTCAACTTGTGGTAATGAGTTGTTAACTTGTGGTAATGAGTTGCTAACTCGTGGCCACAACTTCTTATCTTGTGGGAACAAGATAAAAAAATACCAAGAAAACAGTCCAAAACAAGCATTAAAGTAGATATATGGGTACATTGGTACGATTGCTGCAAGGCAATAAGTCAATTGTTTACAGTACTGGTCTACTCAACCCCTGTCAACCCGGATTGAGAGGGTTGACACTAGTGCTGGGACGAGTTGACGCAAACTCGAGTTACAACTCGATGGGCGATAATTGGGGGTCACATCGATCGGCGCAAGTGAAACTCGAGTTTTTGAAAACGTATATATTTTCACCATCTAAGGCTGACACTTCACCAAAACAACCGAAATATCTGAAATTTTCAAAAATATGTTGCATTTTTACTTTATTTTGGCTTAAATCAATGAAGATTTAACTTAAATTATATCGCGAAAGCCTATTTCCAGTTCAAAGTTCTGCCTCATGTACGGTTATGTAAAATATTTTCGCTAATAAACGAAATACTTTATCCCGAAAATTACTCGAGTTTGACTCGAGTTCAACTCGCTTCTAACAAGTGATGCTCGATCTGTCATTTAAGCTGGCGATCCCACCACTAGTTGACACTACAAAGGGGTTAAACCAATCTGCTTCAGTGCACCTCTTGAGTGGGGTTGAGATTTACCCTTGTTAACCCAGATTGAGAATGTTTACACTTGATCCCAATCTGCTTCAGTCTGTATCAACCCGGGGAAACAGTAGTCTGAATGCCCAGTTAGTAAGCATCCACATACACACCTGTGTTAAGACCAAGTTCACACTGTTCCTTACAGGAGTCTAGTGATAGTATTGTTTATTGATATTGAAATGTTTATCAATCCATGCTAAGTAAGCTGATATTAGTAATGTAGGGTCCAATATCGGAATTTTGTAATTAATAGATGTAAAGCAAGTACATACAGAAACAATAGTGGGGAAAGGTGTGAACGAGGCATAAGTTAATTACAGGCAAACTTCTTTAAATAGAATTATCTTCAACTGGAAAGAAATATCAGATGAAAAGGACCAATATGTAATAGATTGGGAGACATTAAAATACAAAAAATGCCAAAATGTCATTTATATTTGTAATTGTACTTTGTAACATTTAAATTCTCTATATGTTTGAACATGTTTTGTAGGTTGTTTGTTAGTATTACCTTTTGTACTAATTGTGGTGATAAGCTTTAGAATTCTGGTTCAGTTGACGTTTGATGTTTCTTATCTTTGAATGAAGAGAGTTGGCATGTATCCTACTGTCTCTGTGTAACCTTATCACCTTGTCTCATGCATGCAGGACCCCCTCCTTACTCCATCCAGACAGGAGAATGGCCACAGTTGCTGGGATACAGAAGTTTATCAGGTGTGCTAACATGGTGTCTTACCCTGTGTGGCTGCTAGTGGGTATCGATATAGTGATATTTATTGTTATCTCTCACCGGGCTTTAGCCCGGGAGGGAGATTATGAAATGATGCCTGTGCGTGCGTGCGTGCGTGTGTGCATGCATGCGTGCGTTAGTGTGTCACGCAGATTTCTCCAAAACTACTACAGCTACAGATTTTTTGTAAATTAATTGTCCCAATGAATTTTCACACCCTTGAAAATATTTTTGGTTTTATGGACTTAGGTTTGAAGATAAGTGAGTCATAGCAATCTTAGCTACTTTGAGTAAAGGACTCATAACTCAAAAACTATTGCACTTACTGGTTTTTCTTCAAATATGTTGTTCAGCTACTGAGTAATATCTACTAAAATGAGCACTTACTGGTTTTTCTTCAAATATGTTGTTCAGCTACTGAGTAATAGCTATTAAAATGAGCCAATACCCTTTATGTCCCTTGATTAACGCTAACTGCCTTGCTTTATGTTTAGATGTGCCTTAGAGTCCATCAGTGATGGAGATTAAGCGCTATAAAAGTCCACATTAGATTAGATTATCTCCTAAATTTTCATGGTCGATTATTCGTCCATTTTTCCGACCGATGATCGACCCATAATCGACTTTTTTACTCCACTGTTGGCCAGTATATCATGAACACTTTCCGGGATGAATTATATTTCATTCCGGTACGAATAACGGTGTTTTCGACATTTAGAATTTTTCAAAAGCACCCACTTCCGGTAAATATGGCGGTAGTTATAAACAAACACAAAATTCGAGAGAAATTTATTGATTTATTATTAAAGGAAAGTTTAGAAAACTGCTTAAAATATAAAAAATACGTGGATATTGAGACACATAAAGAAGGGTAAGATTTAATCGATTTCTAGAAGTTGTCAGTGACTGAACGCAATTCTACCATGACACCGACGATTGATCGAACATTGGTCTAATCGTCCACCCACTAATCTCTAAAAGTATTACAGATAGGCAATTTCTTCTAAATAAGTCATTCACCTACTTTTGGCTGATCTACCACATAGTGAAGTTGCAGAACTGTAGCTCTTTGGATAGCTGAGTCATAGCTACTAAAAAGAGTAAATGCCTTTTATCTATAAAAGTATTGCATGCATGCAATTTCTTCTAACTAAGTCATTCACCTACTTTTGGGTGATCTACCACATAGTGAAGTTGCAGAACTGTAGCTCTTTGGATAGCTGAGTAATAGCTACTAAAATTAGCAAATGTCTTTTATCTCTAAAAGTATTACAGATAGGCAATTTCTTGTAAATAAGTCATTCACCTACTTTTGGCTGATCTACCACACAGTGAAGTTGCAGAACTGTAGCTCTTTGGATAGCTGAGGAATAGCTACTAAAATGAGTAAATGCCTTTTATCTTTAAAAGTATTGCATGCATGCAATTTCTTCTAACTAAGTCATTCACCTACTTTTGGGTGATCTACCACATAGTGAAGTTGCAGGACTGTAGCTCTTTGGATAGCTGAGTAATAGCTACTAAAACGAGGAAATGTCTTTTATCTCTAAAAGTATTACAGATAGGCAATTTCTTGTAAATAAGTCATTCACCTACTTTTGGCTGATCTACCACATAGTGAAGTTTCAGATCTATAGCTCTTTGCATAGCTCGGTCATAGCTACTAAAATGAGTAAATGCCTTTTATCTGTAAAAGTATTGCATACATGCAATTTCTTCTAAATAAATCATTCACTTAATTTTGGGTGATCTACCACATAGTGAAGTTGCAGAACTGTAGCTGACTTTGGAAAGCTGAGTAACAACTATTAAAAAGAGTCAATACCCTTTATCTTTAAAAGTATTACAGATAGGCAATTTCTTCTAAATAAGTCATTCACCTATTTTTGTATGATCTACCACATAGTGAAGTTGCAGAACTGTAGCTCTTTGGATAGCTGAGTAATAGCTACTAGAATGAGGAAATGTCTTTTATCTCTGAAAGTATTACAGATAGGCAATTTCTTCTAAATAAGTCATTCACCAACTTTTGGGTGATCTACCACATAGTGAAGTTGCAGAACTGTAGCTCTTTGGAAAACTGAGTAACAGCTATTAAAATGAGTCAATACCCTTTATCTTTAAAAGTATTACAGATAGGCAATTTCTTCTAAATAAGTCATTCACCTACTTTTGGCTGATCTACCACATAGTGAAGTTGCAGAACTGTAGCTCTTTGGATAGCTGAGTAATAGCCACTAAAATGAGTAAATGTCTTTTATCTCTAAAAGTGTTACAGATAGGCAGTTTCTTCTAAATATGTCCTTCACCTACTTTGTTTTGAAATAAGGTGCTGATATCGATGTCTAAAGACGTATAGCAATATTGCAAATTTAGGAAAAACTATAAACTTACGTTGAAATGAAGCCCAAATCTGAAGAAATTGTAGACTTTTGTCATGCTGCCATGTTTTGTTTTGGTAAATTTGACTTCCTGTTAGTAGTTAGAGATATGCTAGGTAGACAGAATTCCCCTCCCTCCCATATTGGCCGATATTGAAATACATGTATTTTTACATTCAATATCGATATCCACACAGCAAAACAATTAACACACTAATGGCTGTGTATCAGTGAGCTGACAGAGAATAAATCCAGGTCCTCTGCATTCAGATATTCAAATGATGCATGCTTACAAGGACTGTAACATCCCAGTGAACTGACATCTGCATGGCTGTGTATCAGTAAGCTGACAGTCACAGACTGAATACAGCTTCTCCACATTCAGATACAGAGATGAATGATGCATCCTTACATAGACAGTAACAGCTCAGTGATCTGAGTGGTCCAGTTTATATCTGAATGTACATTTTATCCTGTACATTCAGATATACAGATAATACATTCTTACACAGACTGTAACAGTTCATTACACTGAGTGGTCCAGTGGTTAATCAGTTAACAATTAATCCTGTACAATCAGATATATAGATAATACAAGCTTACACAGACTATAACAGTACACTGAGTGGTCCAGTGGTTTACCAGTTCACATTACCTGGCTCTCACTTCTGAGGTCTTGTGTTTGGAATCCAGGCCATACCAAGGTGTTGTATTCTCCAGGTTCCTATGACTTGTACTGAAAGGAATGTAAACACCTAACTCTGACCTTAATGTAACAGCTCAAATGTCATTTCACTAACCACAAGGAAACCTTTGCAGTGTTGATTATAAAATGAAAGGTACAGAGATAACTCCATAGTAAACTACAGTATTCTGTGTAATTGTACATGTTGTTTTGCTGTCACCTTATCATGATTTTACATCCATCTGTAACCTCTCCTCCCACACTTGGTGTTCAGAACCTGCACATTTCAGTAACGTCTCAACGACTAAATTACTACATGATCAGTCTCTGTCTGAAAAACATTTTGTAGTTCTAACTTCTTATTGTACGTACAAACATTAATTTCTGTTAAGTTACTGATTCAGTGCATGAATACAGTTACAATATAGTGATAACAATGACTGTATATGTAGTGGCATGTATGGAGACTGCCACTCACTCTGTCTCTATACTTACAGATACAGGCAAGCTGTCAGGTGCCGGGGTGACGGGCACAGAGTCGGTTCAACTGGTGAGTGTGTTTTGTGTATATGTCAGTGTCTGTGGAACACATGGCAGTTTTGTGTGATTTCTGTCAGTAAATGTGCTACACATTCTGCCACTGTGGCCTAGTGGGTAACTCACTCGCCTAGGAACATGGAGGCCGTGGGTTCAAACCCAGGAACAGACAGATAGAATTAACTTTAAAATATATCCAGAGTAGTCAATTATCAGAAAAATTTTCTCTAAACTAAAGAACTAGGTTAACTAAAGTCAAAAGGTTTTTAAATTGTCATTTGACTAATTACCCCACAGCCCTTAAGGGCTGTCGGGGTATTGTTTTCACCTATGGTGTCCGGATGGGTGGGCGGTTAGGCCACAGGAAGAAGTTTGTCTGGCCTGTATCTCGGAAACCATAAGGTTTAGAAAGTTGATACTTGGTAGGGACATTGATTAGGGGGTGTAGGTGTGCAACATCATGGTGTTACCTTGATTTGACCTATGACCTTGCCGTAGTGACCTTGAGTTTGAAAATCTTGTCCGGGCTCTATTTCGGAAACCGTAAGGTGTAGGAAGTTTATACTTTGTAGGGACATTGGGTAGGGGGTCCAGGTGTGCAACATCATGGTGTGACCTTGATTTGACCTTTGACCTTGTCGTAGTGACCTCGAGTTTGAAAATCTTGTCCGGGCTCTATCTCAGAAAGCGTAAAGTGTAGGAAGTTGATACTTGGTAGGGAGATTGGTTAGGGGGTGTAGGTGTGCAGTGTCATGGTCTGACCTTGATTTGACCTTGCCGTAATGACCTTGACCTTTAAAAACTTGTCCAGGCTTTATCTCGGAAACCGTATGGTGTAGAAAGTTGGTACTTGGTAGGGACATTGGTTAGGGGTTGTAGGTGTGCAACGTCATGACGTGACCTTGATTTGACCTTTGAACTTGCCGTAGTGACCTTGACCTATAAAATTTTGTCCGGGCTATATCTCTGCAACCATAAGGTGTAGGAAGTTGATTCTTGGTAGGGACATTGGTTGGGCAGTGTAGGTCTGCATCGTCATGGCGTGACCTTTATTAAGTGTCCCTGAAAGGGCGCTTATTTGTTTTCGCCTCAGTTTCCTCGCCACCGCCGCCGCATTATGGTCTCCCTTGAATATCTCCCTTATTATTAGAAGGTTTCAAACCATATTTGGCACTTATATACCTTAGGCGTGGGAAAATTTTTCTGCATGCTTAAATTTGACCTTTGACCTTTATGAAGGTCACATGATCAAAAACATTTTTTTAAGTACACCCCCCCCCCGTCATCACAGTTCAGGAAAAACTACTTGCTACACAGCCTTATGCTTTGACACACCTGTTCATACTATCGAAAACGCGAGCTGATTAGATTTTGGGAGCATTCCCTTGAAAAATGTCTCATTTATGGGTGATTTCCTCACACCTTCCAATCTGAGAGCCTTAAATTTAGGTTAACCCCCCTATTATCTTCTTAAGTATTGCATTTAGAGCCATAAAATGTATTGGGAGGTAATAGGAAACCATATGTGGAGAGTCTAAATAGCCGGTCAGTTTTACCCCACGGCCCCCCCTTATGTCTCAAACTGGGGTCATAAAATAGCTGATTTTGAGTTTTTGCCTTATATCTCCTTTATTGTTGCTTTTATAGCTTCAGAATGTATTAAGAGGTATTGGGAAAGCATATGTGGAGAGTCTAAATAGCCGGTCAGTTTTACCCCCCGACCCCCCCTTATGGGTCAAACTGGGGTCATAAAATAGCTGATTTTGAGTTTTTGCCTTATATCTCCTTTATTGTTGCTTTTATAGCTTCAGAATGTATTAAGAGGTATTGGGAAAGCATATGTGGAGAGTCTAAATAGCCGGTCAGTTTTACCCCCCGACCCCCCTTATGGGTCAAACTGGGGTCATAAAATAGCTGATTTTGAGTTTTTGCCTTATATCTTCTTTATTGTTGCTTTTATAGCTTCAGAATGTATTAAGAGGTATTGGGAAAGCATAAGTGGAGAGTCTAAATAGCCGGTCAGTTTTACCCCCCGACCCCCCCTTATGGGCCAAACTGGGGTCATAAATAGCTGCTTTGGAGTTTTTGCCTTATATCTCCTTTATCGTTGCTTTTATAGCTTCAGAATATATTAAGAGGTATTGGGAAAGCATATGTGGAGAGTCTAAATAGCCGGTCAGTTTTACCACCCGACCCCCCCTTATGGGTCAAACTGGGGTCATAAAATAGCTGATTTTGAGTTTTGGCCTTATATCTCCTTTATTGTTGCTTTTATAGCTTCAGAATGTATTAAGAGGTATTGGGAAAGCATATGTGGAGAGTCTAAATAGCCAGTCAGTTTTACCCCCCAACCCCCCCTTATAGGCTAAAATGGGGTCATAAAAAGCTGCTTTGGAGTTTTTGCCTTATATCTCCTTTATTGTTGCTTTTATAGCTTCAGAATGTATTAAGAGGTATTGGGAAAGCATATGTGGAGAATCTAAATAGCTGGTCACTTTTATCCCCTGATCCCTCCCCCCCCCCCCCCCCCCCCCCCCCCCCATGGGTCAAACTGGGGTCATAAAATAGCTGATTTCGAGTTTTTGTCTTATATCTCCTTTAATGTTGCTTTTATGGATTGAGAATGTATTAAGAAGTATTGGGAAAGCATATGTGGAGAGTCTAAATAGCCGGTCAGTTTTACCACCCGACCCCCCCCCCCCTTATGGGTCAAACTGGGGTAAAAAATAGCTGTTTGGGAGTTTTTACCTGATAACTCCTTCATTGTTGCTATTATAGCTTCGGAATGTATTAAGAGGTATTGGGAAACCATATGTGGACAGTCTAAATAGCCGGTTAGTTTTACCTCCTGACCCCCATGTATGGGTCAAACTGGGGTCATGAAATAGCTTTTGCCTTTATTGTTGCTTTTATGCTTTCACAATGTATTAAAACCTATTGCAAAACCCTGTGGACAATCTAAATAGCAATACATACTTGCACACATGATTATATATGAAGTTATCAATACTCGTTACTGAAATGCTTTGTAGCATTTACACAAAATTTACTAAAGTTACATCCAATGTTGTACATCCAATGTACAACACTTTCTCCAGCTTGTCTATGTCTACAACGCTTGTTTATGTTAATTAAAGAAGACCTTTGTAGGATTTTCCCTGTCATGATATCACTAAGGGGGTTGGTTTATGTAACAGTACGGCACAGCTTTGTGCATTCTTAGCTTTACAGCATGCTTATTAAAACCACAAGGCATTTTAAACTCTCAGGGACGCTTCGCTTTTGTTAGCAAAAGCATTCATCTAGTTTGACTTTTGACCTTGCTGTAGTGACCTTGACCTATAAAATCTTGTCCAGGGTATATCTTCGAAACCGTAAGGTGTAGGAAATTGATTCTGGGTAGGGATATTGGCTAGGGTGTGTAGATGTAAAACGTCATAGTGTGACCTTGATTTGACCTTTGACCTTGCCGTAGTGACCTTGACCTAAATGCCTTGTCTGGGCTGTATTTCGGAAACCATAAGGTGTAGGAAGTTGATATTTGGTAGGGACATTCGTCAGGGGTTATATGTGTGCAACGTCGTGGTGTGACCTGGATTTGACCTTTGATCTTGCATATCTGATGCTATTTTATATCTCTACTGGGATATCTTATACTATTTTATCTTTCTTATATCTTTTTACTTGAATCTTGGTTGTTGCACGTTTGGGTGTCTTTTGATGTAGATTAAGCACTGTTAAAGTCATATTAGAATTCATTAACTGTTTTACTTTTGCAACTTCCCATTGTAACAGATGGTATTGCATCCAGTGAGCCACAGGTTTTTCCCCAACTCCACATAAAAGCATGTATTGCCACATCTGTATGTATGGGTAATATTCAAATCATTCAAACCATAATTCGACCATACAAATGAATATCAAAATGGCAGAAATCTTAAAGCTTCATAATTTTTAGTTAACTGAATTGTCCTGTTTTAATACTTAATCTTTACATACAGTTTCTTTCTTTTAGATGTTACGTTCTCTACCTAAACATTATTTGGACACTGACACTGCTCTGGAAGTATCCTAATCTGTGTACTGTTTCACTACTTCTATATCTGATGGTGTTGAAAACTATTTCCCCAGGCTCTGGGGTACGGGCATCTCTGATGCTATTTTTTAGCCTGATCTAGATGTCATACGGCCATGGCCTTTTTCAAAACGACCATCAGTTTCATAATGGCAAGTGAGCTATTCACCATGGTCTACTGATGTGTTGGACTAAGTGAAGGTATTTGTAAGTAAGTGTGTCACAGTTGACTCCAGGTGAAAGTCTTTGTCCCTTTCATTATGCCAGAGTACAATGTGGTGCTATCTAAAAACAACACACACTCTTGTAGTCAGGAATCCTACATGTGTTTACAGAGCTATTGAGTGTCAGTGTATATAATGTCTGTATGCTAAGCATGTCACACACTGAGGCCAATAAACCCTGCAGACTGGAGGTTATAATTAACACACAACACCCACAGATACTGATAAGACAATGAAAGTAAGGCATGTGACTTATTCCATGTGTACATAATGAGACAGTCCTTGTAATGTGAAGAATTCAGCCTTTCATAGTAGGAACCCTGTAGTTCAATACTACATTCTTGTATAGACTGTGTGGTGTTTGTTTGCCGTTCACACAGAAAACAGCGTCTGGATGGACCAATGGTAGTACGGCTTGCTGGATCAGCACTAGCTTCTCCCATGTGTGGTTTTAGGTTCAAATACAACTTGTGACAACATCTCCTCATAAAAAAACAGCCTCGGTTTCAGTATGTTTGTACAAAATATACCTGGGTCAGAGTTGTGGCCTGTGACTTGTTATTTAGTACTGTTGTCATTTACATGGCCATCTATCACTGTGTTATTCGGAGTTGTGGTACCATTACAACTACAGAAACTACATGACAATTATTGGATGTATTACCATTAGAATTACAGTATCAATTACCATTAGAATCCTAGTATCTGTGACACTGTGACCACTAGTTTCCTTTTTATTGCTTTTTATTTGATAATCATGGAAATTAAATACAGATGTTTTATAAGAGACAATTTAGGATTTGTAACTTAACAAAGAATTCTTGATACCTGGTCAGTGGCTTACCATTGAGTACAACGATTACTTCTGTTTATAAGGACTTTCTAGCAAAGAGGGTTTTAGTAGAAGTGGTGCAGTTTAATAAAATGACAACAGCCATTCAGTTTTTTGCCAGTGTACTGTCCGATGAATCCCTCTGTTTCTGCTGGTGTTTACTCAGTCAACTCACTAGCACTGACTCGTCTGTCACATGTTGTGACAAACTCTCTGAGGGACACGTTGGGTGGAGAGTCAAACGGTGAGAGACGTGCTGGTCCCACCCCAAAACAAAACTGTGAATATATAAACACTGTCACATCAGCAGATGTCATGGAGGTCGTGTTGATAGTGACTTTTTGTCATACTGATTACACAAAGTGCTACTGGTTAGCTATGAAAAGAGGTGTAAAACAACTGTAGAAGTGACAATGCTTGACATCTAGTCACTGAGCGTTCTATATGTGTGAGTGCTATTATAGTTTATTGAGGGACGACAGTGAAATCTCCTGTAAACCTTTATATTTACAGCAGTAGTATTTCTGTGACATGGATATTGATGATGAGGCACTTTTCAATGATTATTTTAGCATCACATTGACAGAGAAATTGACTGGTTTGAATGACCTTTACCTTCCAACAGACATTTTAGATTGTTGATTTGAGTGAGAAGTGGAGACTTTTCATTGAAAATCCTAAAATGAAATATTCTGGTTGTACAAGTAAACATAGCCATTCATTGGAACACAGTTCTATCCCTGGATGGAGTTTGTTGAATATTTTCCCTGTGTGAGGAGTTATATCACTGATCTGTAGCAGTGTATGGAGCCAGTGTGTGCAGTGTTGTGTGTGTAAAAACACTGACTAACCCAGTACAACACACACACACTGGGTAAACCTGGGCCCGTATTCATGAAAGGTCTTAGCCAAGTCTTAGGCTTAAGTTGGCTATATTTTTATACAAACATTAAGCCTAGGACTTGACTAAGACCTTTCGTGAATACGGCCCCAGGTTACACTCAGGCAGGCTCTGTTTGTAATAAGAAAAACTAGGTCAGTGTACTACTCTGATAGCAGTGCAAGCTAATAACAAGCGTGTGTTTAGTTTGATCTGCAATATGTTCATGCTGTTAAATCTAATGTCTGTCACATTGTCAGGCAGAAGATTCCCACCCTTGGTTGTCACATTGTTGGAGGAGTGGTCTCCCATATTGTTTAGAGTTATGGGTCAGCTACACAAATGTTAATGACATCATCAGAATGTTACCCAAGTGTTTGAAAAGTCTAGAGAACATAGTGTCAGGTAGAGAACATTACTCTGATAAAAAACGCTCATTTTAGCTATTCATCGTACATTACTTCCCATAAATCTGTCAGAGGAAGTGTAGATTCACTTGAAGAGTCTCGAGTGAAAGTGTGTGTATTGAGTTGAGGGCCTTGAAAAGACTAGTGTAATTACAGCTGATCTATGATATGCCTTGTGAAGTAAACAGCTCCAAATGTAGAGCACACTCTCTGCTACAAACAGCATTCTGAAAGATTGGTAGAGGTTTGACATACTGAGTGGTACTATCCTGCCAGAACAATCTTTCAAGATGGATTGCTTTTGCATAATCTTTGAAAATTTTTTTAAATTTAATTTTGCATGGAATAAATTAAAATATGACCCAGCAGTGAGATTAAATAATTAAAATGAGACTAAATTAAGTTGGAATCTGTTAAACTTGGTTTAAGTAGCAGGACAAGCCTCAGACCCTCTTCAGATTTGTTTTCGTGAACGTTGATGTCATAACCTATGTTTGCATTTTGCAAACTGAGTTTGACCTTTGACCCAGTATCACATAAGGTCTGTGTCACACGAGGTTATTATTGTTACAGGGAGATTTCCACTTCAGAGAGTCTAAGGACTCCTTTTATAGACATATTTCTCCAGGACTTTAACCCCCTGAAAGTAACGTAAACCCTCATACTGCCTTTATTTAAATTGCCATTCTAACTGAAGATCTGAAGTTCAAGGTCTTTTCTTTACACTCAAGGAATTGTGCACTCAGTGAACTGAGGCAAATATGAAGTGGTCTGTGTGTGAGTGGACTGAGGAATGTGGATTGGTGGGAAGGGTGGCTTTTAAAGGAATAAACTCACTGATTTGTAATGTATTGAGATGAAGAAGGTGTGTTTGTGTTGTGGCTTTATAATGACAAGATTTCATCTCACAAGTTGAATGTGTTATCCTGTAGGCTTTAATTCTCGGCACTTTTATTCTCATGCAGGACCTGTATTATACAGACACATCTAGTAGAAGTAAATGTATGCAGGAGTTTGGATTGTGTGGGTTTTTCTGCATACAAACATGTATCCAATAAACACCAGCGTCTGTACAATGTGTTGTCAACAATATAAAAACTCAAGACTGTGTAATTCTGTGAGATGCTTCCTCTCATAACACAGAAAATCAATATAATGTCTTGAACCTCCCAGTCTGGAATGTGTTCAGAAAGGGAAAAACTCCCAGAAACAGGCTGTAATAAAAAGACTGGATGTCCACAGTACTCTAGTGATAGTAGTGAGAGATACAGTGTACAGCCAGTAAATACACTGTACAGAAGTACATGTTGTAAGCTGTACTGAACATTGTACTGATATGTAGAGCCTGAGTTTTTGTACTGACAGCTGCTGCAGTGTATGTTTCTGTACTCAGGGGTCAAGGTTACATCTCTCAGGTACTGAAAGAATCAATAATCATCTGAATACTGAACTAAACGTGTGTACATCTTCCAGTCTCTTAGTTTACAGGCAACAACTTAGCTGATGAATTAATTAGTGGGAAATGGTACTTGTCTTATCAGAGGGACATTTTACACCACTCAGTATATGTAGTTCTGTTATTGTTTGATATTATCAGCAACACAGGCCAATATGTGCATCAATATTTGACTCATTAAAACAGGGATAAAGAGTTTATTTATGTAGTCAGATCAATACTAGCTTTTACAAGACAATAATGCAGGAATATGACGTGTATGTTTATATATCAAAACATTGGTTCACAACATCTGTGACTAGTGAACATGTCTGTGGGAGATTCACTGCTGTATGAGAGACATCACTTTGTACAAATCATTAGACCTGTTTGTCCATATAAAGCTTCAGTCAGGTTTTAACTCATGGAATGATACCTTATTGGGTGGAGTATACCTGTGTGTAAACTGGAGAAGAAGGTATTGGATAGAGTCTAAGTGTTTTTACTCAGTGTGGAGACTTTTAGGACAGCAGAGTAATGTACTAACAGTGGAAGTAGTGGACTGCAGAGACTTTCAGCCTGTTTCTAGGTTTGGACCAGTGTCCTCAGTATGACACAAACTGCTGGATACAGAATGTGTTGTGGTTCTACACTTGGATTTGACACTGAATTCTGTTGACACATTCGGCTTGGTGTCTGTGTGTGACTTTGATTTGATCATCTGTAACTTTTGGCCCATTTGGGTCAAAGTGCCTGAATGACTTGGATTTCATACTGTTGACACATTTGGCTTAGTGTCTGACTTGAAATTGATACTGTTGACACGTTTGGCCTGAGTCTGTCTGACACAGAATTGTTATTGTTGACACCTTTAGCCTGTGTCTGTCTGACTCGGATTTCATACTGTTGACACGTTGAGGTGTACTGCTGTCTCTGTACAGTGTGGACAGTGTGATACTGTTGACACGTTGAGGTGTACTGCTGTCTCTGTACTCTGTGGACAGTGTGATACATTGACACATTGACGTGTACTGCTGTCTCTGTACTCTGTGGACAGTGTGATACTGTTGGCACGTTGAGGTGTACTGCTGTCTCTGTACTCTGTGGACAATGTCAGACACTGCAGACATGGAGATGGTGGATGTTGTGTGTGTGGACCCTACTCATCAGTCTGAAGGAGAGACTAAGTCTGGGAGTAATAGAGAGGTGGGAAGTGAGGGGGTCAAGCTATTGGTAAGATTTGATAGTGTGTGTATAGTAAGTGACCACAGTAATATCACCTGAATTATCACTGATGATAGGTGGTAATATAGCCAGGGTATAGATTAGTGTGGTGACCCATAACAAAGTACCTTTATTTTCTCAGTTTGTTGTTGTCTGACAAAAGACACATTTTCACCTCTACCACAGAGCTCATGCTGTTGAGTACATCTGTTTATCTGTCTATCTGATTACTCCAAAACTAATCAATTGATCTGTATGAAATATGTACTCTGGATAATAAAAAAACATTTTCATTGTATCCACCGGATAGCATCTGGTGGATACTATGGATTTCGCTTTGTTACGCCGCTGCCGCGTGTAGAGAGATTTCACCGTTACCGCTCTAACGAAAAAATATTATGGCTAGCCTTCTCAAATTTGCAGGATATATTCATAACCATAAAATCTTGCCTGGGAATATATTTGGCCTCATTTTGAAAAACAAGATAGCTGCCATGGGCGTTTTTTCGACTTTCAGCAAGGACTTTTGGTGGCCTGCTAGAGCAAAGGGTATTATAGGTAGAGATCGCAAATTCGCAGGGTATGTTCCACATTACGAAATCTTGACTGGGAATATTTTTGGCTTCATTTTGAAAAACAAGATGGCCGCCATGGGCGTTTCTTTGTCAGACATGAAAAGTGCTTATATCTCCTTTTATTAGTATTTATCATGGCCTGGGAATCTTTTGGTGTGGTCAGATTTGACCTTGGACCCCTCCTTCAAGGTCAAACGAGGATAGTCAAACTTAAAAGTGCTTATAACTCGCTTATTATTGGTCCTAGAGGTTTGGGATGACAAACCAACTTATAGGAAATCATGGGCTGGGAATCTTTTGGTGTGGTCATATTTGACCTTGGACCCCTCCTTCAAGGTCAAACGAGGATAGCCAAACTTAAAAGTGCTTATAACTTGCTTATTTTTGGTCATACAGGTTTGGGATGGTAAACCAACCTATAGGAAATCATGAGCTTGGAATCTTTCGATGTGGTCTGTTTGGACCTAATGGACCTATCTTTCAAGGTCAAACGAGGATAGCCAAACTTAAAAGTGCTTATAACTCGCTTATTATTGGTCGTACAGGTTTGGGATGATAAACCAACTTATAGGAGAACTCGCTTATTATTGGTCATAGAGGTTTGGGATGTTAAACCAACTTATAGGAAATCATGGGCTGGGAATCTTCTGGTGTGGTTAGGTTTGACCTTGGACCTCTCCTTCAAGGTCAAACGAGGATAGCCAACCTTAAATGTGCTTATAACTCGCTTATTATTGGTCCTAGAGGTTTGGGATGGCAAACCAACCTATAGGAAATCATGGGCTGGGAATCTTTTGGTGTGGTCAGATTTGACCTTGGACCCCTCCTTCAAGGTGAAACGCAGATAGCCAAACTTAAAAGTGCTTATAACTCGCTTATTATTGGTCCTAGAGGTTTGGGATGGTAAACCAACCTATAGGAAATCATGGGCTGAGAATCTTTTGGTGTGGTCAGATTTGACCTTGTACCCCTCCTTCAAGGTTAAGCGAGGATAGTCAAACTTAAAAGTGCTTATAACTCGCTTATTATTGGTCCTAGAGGTTTCGGATGGTAAACCAACCTTTAGGAAATCATGGGCTGGGAACATTTTAGTGTGGCCGGATTTGACCTTGGGCACCTCCTTCAAGGTCAAACGAGGATATCCAAACCTAAAAGTGGTTATAACTTGCTTATTATTGGTCCTAGAGGTTTGCAAAGTGAAACCAGCCTATAGGAAATCATGGGCTAGGAATCTTCTGATGTGTTCAGATTTGACCTTGGGCCCCTCCTTCAAGGTCAAACGAGGATACCCAAACTTAGAAGTGCTTATAACTCGCTTATTATTGGTCCTAGAGGTTTGTAATGCCAAACCAAACTATAGGAAATCATGGGCTAGGAATCTTTTGATGTGGTCAGATTTGACCTTGGGCCCCTCCTTCAAGGTCAAACGACAATAGCCAACTTAAAAGTGCTGATAACTTGCTTATTATTGGTCCTAAAGGTTTGCAATATGAAACCAACTTATAGGAGGTCATGGGCTGGGAATCTTCTGATGTTTTCAGATTTGACCTTGAGCCCCTCCTTCAAGGTGAAACGATGGTTCACTGACTTTGGTGAATTGTCTTTTCGGTGGATACAAATTTGCATCGGTTCTCCGATGCATAGGTCTAGTTGATTTTTGGTCTTTTGCTAACTAATTATGTGTGTCAAAATCAAAATGCCGTATTTGGATGAAATTACAATACGGGGATACGTGGCTGCCATGGTGGATATTTGCACTCTATGAGTACTTTCCAGTATGTCCTCATATATCATTCCACATTGTATTCTCTGCTTTCAGTCAGACTATGGAGACCAAAAAGAGACCCTGTTTTTCCGAGACAAGCGGCGCCGTATTGACTTTGTGCTCGCCTATAAGGAAGGCAAGGATGAGGATGGAAAGCACCAGGCACGGCGGGAAACGTTTGAAAATAACCTGAAGGAAGAGGGGTTGGAGTTAGAGTATGAAGACAAAAAGGTGAGTAGGGACAGATAGGAATGGGGGTCAATGAAACATAAACCACCAGGCACAGTAGGAAATATTTGAAAACATCTGAAAGGAAGAGGGGTCAGTGATGGAGTATGAAGACAAAGAGGTGAGTGGAGACAGGTGGGAATGGGGTCATTAAAACACACCAGGCATGGTGGAAATAACTGAAAGGAAGAGGAGTTGGAGTATAGAAAGAAACAGGTGAAGGGGGCAGATATGTAGTGGGGTCAGTTAAATATAAGACACCAGCTATGGTAGGAGACTTTCACAATAATGTAAAATTAACCTGGATGTTGTACATCTGAAGGCAAACAAAAAATATTGTTTCATTATTTTATGGTCGGGAGGGGGGGGGGGGGGTCTCAGAAAGCATCATTATTCAGGGAAATACTTTAAAAAAACTTAAGTATTAAGAGCAAAATATCCAGAAAAGCAGTGAAGTTAAAAAAATATTAATATCAGTTTCAGTTTATTGTGAAAATAAGGAAGACTTCCATGAAAACAATATTCGGTCGACAAATGTGACAGAAAAATGAGGTTTACTCGAGTAATTTTTAGATTTAATCAATTTATTTCACACTTTTTGTGTATCTAGTTCACTGCTTTCTACTGTGTAAATAATTCCACGGTTCAGACAAGGTTTATTCTGTTACAGTATGAAAAGTAATGTGTAGTATTATGTACTTTATTCGGGTATTAACCTGTATTTGTATTTGTTCTTGGCTGTGTGACCATCACTCGACGCTTACTGTTACTGGGTAAGATATTGCCACCTACTTGTTAAATCCTAACAGGGTGGCAGACTCACTGGCTGTGTAACCATGGGGACAAGGTTTGGGTAAATGTGTTAACAGCTCAGAGTTGCATGTTGTATACAAAACACGTTCACATCAGAAACTCGCCCGTTCATCAAATATATCTTCTCCGTTGTACTTAACTGTTTTCACACTGTATAACAATATAACAGTCTGAGGTGCTGAGTTTTAGGGTGTATCACAATGCATGTTGACACCAGAATACATTCTCTACTGTCCTGACCTCTCACTGTGTTAACAAAATTTCAGTCCAGGGGCCGGATTCACGAACAATACTTAGACCATTCCTAACTTAGATTTTAAGTATTACTTAGATTTCAAGTAAGAAATTATGAAACCTTATTCACGAACGTTCCTAACTCTAAGGTGACCTTAAAACCCATACTTAGATTTTAAGTTAAGTTGAAAGCTACCTTGAGAGGACAGGATGTTAATATTACATGATTTAGTTTGTAAACATTGGGCAATAATAGTGTTGTATTTGGATGGGGAGGTTTATTTATCCACGTGGTTAGTGTATAAGTCAAAATTTTAGTAAGATGAAGTTTTAACTAATTTTTCAGAAATAATTTCCACAAATGGCTAGATTCTAATTGAAAGGAACAGATTAAAATTTTTACTAGGAATTAATTTTACTCTCCAAGCTCATCGGCTAAAATAATTAAAAATCTCACTTTAATAAGCTGTGACTAATATTCTTTGTAGAGGTTCATTATCATAAACAATCCAATGTATAGACCAAAATTTTCCATACCACTTGGCCAATCAGATTCACTGACACAACCGTAACTAAAGAGTTAGGAGAGGTTTTTTCCTTACTTAAAATCTAAGGTAACCTTATCTAAGTATTGTTTCGTGAATACCAATTCTAAGAAAAACTTAGTCAAGTGAAAAACTTTCCCTTACTTAGATCTAAGGTCACCTTATCTAAGTATTGTTCGTGAATCCGGGCCCAGATGTGCTATTCTCATGACAAGTATCGCCTGTAAAAGCCCTGACTTTGACCTTTGAATCCGTTTGTAACTTTGTACTGTAGATTCAGTGTCATTGGACTGACTAGTTTAGAAATGTGCTGAAGTTTCATGCTCTCTGTGTAAGTTCCATGTGTGGTGAGTTTATGCCACTCAGTGCCACACAGACTGGATCCTGTGAGTTTCCCAACTGAAAAGTCAAACCACAGACTACTTTGTGCTGTCAGTTCAGGAATCTTGTATCACATTTCATGAAAACTTGGGTGCATTAATAAACTCGTCCATTTTTACCTTACATTATTGAAATTCTCCCATATTAAATTGTTAAGCCATCTTGTGTAAAATAACAGTCACCTTCCATGTCCTGTCTGCATTTTTAACACATACATGTTCTCTAACTCTTTGTATGTTTCCCTGTGTGTGTGTGGGTTATTGGTGTAACAATCAGAATAACAAATCCTCTAACTCTGTTCAGTTACTGCATGTTATGTGACTGTGTACACATCAGGGACATGTTGGTTTGTTATACTACTGGAGAAATGTCTGGGAGGCCATTACCCCCCCCCCCCCCCCCCCCCCATATTTTGCTATGCATTTGTATATTTTCATCTAAAAACTGTTTACTCTCCCTAATTATTGTATCCACTGGATGCCATTGGGTAATACTATGGATTACACAGGAGTACGGCTCCGCCGCCGCAGTGTGTTGAGCTGTTCCTGTTATCCCACTAGAGGCCAAGGTATTGTAGGTAAAGTACTCAAATTTGCAGGATATATTCACATAACAAAATGTTGCCAGGGGCCGGTTTCATGAAAAGTCTCAGTTTGAGACCAGTTTTGGGCTGAGTCTTGGTCTCAAATCTGAGACTTTTGTCTTGGCTGAGTTTTTGGCTCAAATTGATTTCACAAAAGGTGACTCAGCTGAGACTGGTCTCAAGTCATAGTCTCAACTTTTAAATTTAATTTAAGACGCTTCCTTGGTTTGTTTTTTATGCAAGTGCATTTATTTCATCGTCATTATCGATTTAAATTGCATTAACACTGATAACACATGAAAAAAATTGATATAATATTATTGGTAACAAGCCAATTGTTTGAAACTCAACTGAGACCGAGTCAAGCTTTGAGTCCCCACTTGAGACTAGTCACTTGACAATGAGCAAAAAAGCATGTCAATTCCATTGACTTTTCTTATTATGAATATTGAATATGTAGTTGTAATTAGTAAGCAAAATAAAAATATAATATTTCAAGATTCAACAAATTCATTTTCATGCAAATTATATTGCTTTATACACAAGTATTTGGATGACAAACTTTGGACTCAAAATTTGAGACACCTCCTTGGTGGGCTCAAAATTGAGTCCATGACTGAGCCAAATCTCAAGTTGAGCCTGTTTGTGAAATGCTTTGAGTCTGAGTCCACAGGCTCAGCAAAATATTTACAATATTTGAGCCCAAAGTCTCAGATTTGAGCCTGAGACCAGACTTAAGTCCTTTCATGAAACCGGCCCCTGGAAATATTTTTGGTCCTCATCTTGAAAAACAAGGTGGTTGCCACAGGTGTTTTTTGACTATCAGCAAGGAATTTTGTTGGCCCTCTAGAGCAAATAGTATTGTATGTAGAGATCTCAAATTGGCAGGATATGTTCATCGTTACAAAATCTTGACTTGGAAGATTTGTGGCCTCATTTTGAAAAGCAAGATGGCCGCCATGGGTGTTTCTTTGTCAGTCATGAAAATGTCTTATATCTCCCTTATTATTGGTAAAAGTGGTTTGGCATGTGAAGCCAACCAATAGGAAATCTTGGGCTAGGAATCTTCTGATGTGGTCAGACCTTGAGCCCCTGCTTCATTGTCAAATGAGGGTAGCCAAAGTTAAAAGTGCTTACAACTCGCTTATTATTGAAAAATGCTGTTTATCTTCAAAACCATATTAGTTGTCCTTTTCCAGTGGTTATGTCTTGCATCTTGCCACAGATGCATCCTTTGTCTAGTTGGGACTGGGGGCTAATGGAATGTAAACACACAATATAGAAAAACATGGGTTGTGAATGTTCTGATGATGTCACATTTGATCTGTGAGATATACTTCAAGGTCAAATGATATCTGACAAACTAGGAGCCTTGTGCCTGATTTGAGGGATTTCTGTATTGTGCTGAACTTACTGGGACAATCTCTGTTGATGGCAGTATGAAGCTCTACTCACTCTATGCATGAGGATGGCTCACTTTCATCTCTGTTTTCTCCTGAATTAAAATGTTGTAATTATCATGAAACACCATGAAGGCCTAATGTTGACAAATCAGAACCATCTGTCTTAACCTCTGAAGATTTCTCCCCCACAGAATCTAGTATTTTAAAATAAAGTTTTGCAGTTTTTTTGTTTTCACCCATGGTGTCCGGATGGGCGGGCGGGCGGCGGGAAAAGAGTTTGTCCGGGCTGTATCTCAGAAACCGTAAGGTGTAGGAAGTTGATACTTGGTAGGGACATTGGTTAGGGGGTGTAGGTGTGCAACGTCATGGTCTGACCTTGATTTGACCTTTGACCTTGATTTGACCTTTGACCTTGCCGTAGTGACCTTGACCTATAAAATCTTGTCTGGGCTATATCTCAGAAACCGTAAGGTGTAGGAAGTTAATATTTGGTAGGGAAATTGGTTAGGGGGTGTAGGTGTGCAACATCATGGTCTGACCTTGATTTGTCCTTTGACCTTGCCGTAGTGACCTTGACCTATAAAATCTTGTCCGGGCTATATCTCGGAAACCGTAAGGTGTAGAAAGTTGATACTTGGTAGGAATATTGGTTAGGGGGTGTAGGTGTGCAGCGTCATGGTCTGACCTTGATTTGACCTTTGACCTTGCCGTAGTGACCTTGACCTATAAAATCTTGTCCGGGCTATATCTCAGAAACTGTAAGGTGTAGGAAGTTGATACTTGGTAGGGATATTGGTTAGGGGGTGTAGGTGTGCAATGTCATGGTCTGACAAGGATTTGACCTTGCCGTAGTGACCTTGAGTTCGAAAATCTTGTCTGGGCTATATCTCGGAAACCGCAAGGTGTAGGAAGTTGATACTTGGTAGGGACATTGGCTAGGGGGTGTAGTTGTGCAACGTCATGATCTGACCTTGATTTGACCTTTGACCTTTCTGTAGTGACCTTGACCTATAAAATCTTGTTGCACCTTTGAGTCTGTTTTTTTGATGCAGATTTAGCACTGTTAAAGTCATATTAGAATTTATTAAGAATTTTACTTTCATAACTTCCCATTGTAAGAGATAGAATTTCATCAAGTGAGCCACAGATTTTGCTCCAACACCACACATAAGCATTCATTAAATGTATTACCACTTCTGTATGCATGATAATATTCAAACCATCTAAACCATAATTGGGCCATGCAGGTGTAGATAAAGAGTGTTGAATTTTAGTTTGCTGATTAATGCTGTTATCTTGTTATTGAATTATCTTGTTTTAGTACTTCATCTTTATATGCATTATCTTTCTTTTAAACATTATTTCTCCATTTAAACATTGTTTGGACCTTTATATAACTGACAGTGCTCTGAAAGTATCCTGAAGTTTGTACTGGTACAGTACTTCTGTATCTCATGGTGTTGAAAATATTTCCCTAGGCTGTGGGGTACGGGCATCTCTGATGCTATTTTTTTTTCTGAAAAAATGATTTTAAAAAAGTAGAAGTGGGTGAGCTATAAATCCCCTGATATTTGATCTGAAATATTTAATATACAGTCAAAGAATTTCTCTTGTCAGTGACGATTCCAGTGAGCAGGGTTTACAGGGAATAGTTTTACTGTCTTATTATTATCAGTGGAGATTCCAGTCAGCAGAGTTTACAGGGAATACTGTCTTATTATTGTCAGTGGAGATTCCAGTGAGCAGGTTTCACAGGGAATACTGTCTTATTATTACCACACAGCCCTTAAGGGCTGTCAAAAGGTTAGGAAAAAGTTTGTCTGGGCTGTAACTAAGAAACCATAAGGTATAGGATGTTTACACTTGATAGGAACATTGGACGGAGTGTAGATGTGCAGTGTCATGGTTAGGGAAGTTGATACATCGTATGGACATTGGTTGGGGTTGTAGGCATGCATCGTCATGATGTGATCATGATTTGACCTTTGACCTTGCTGTAGTGACCTTCGCCTTTAAAATCTTGTTCAAGCTATATCTCAGAAACCGTAAGGTATAGGAAGTTGATACGTGGTAGGGATATGGGTTTGGGGGTGTATGTGTGTAATGTCATTGTGTGACCTTGATTTGACGTTTGACTTTGCTGTAGTAACCTTGATCTTTAAAATATGGTCCAGGCTATATCTCACAAACCGTAAGGTATAGAAGGTTGTTAGGTGGTAAGGGCATTTGTTGGGGAGTGTATGTGTGCAACCACAAATGTGTGACCTTGATTTGACCTTTTACCTTGCTGTAGTGGCCTTGACCTCTAAGAACTTGTCCAGGCTCTTGTCCAGATATGTGGTAGGGACATTGGTCGGGGGTGTAGGTGTGCAGCATCATAGTGTAACCTTGAGTTTACCTTTGACCTTGTTATAGTGACCTTGACCTTTAACATATTGTGGCCAAGGAAGTTGATACTTTGTAGGAACATTGGTTAGGTTGTGTAGATGTGCAATGTCATGGTGTGACTTTGATTTGACCTTTAACCTTGCAGTATTGACCTTGACTTGAAAAATTTTGTATATCAGAATCTGATATCTGATATCTTTGACCTTACTGTAGTGACATTAACCTTTAAAATCTTGTACAGACTATATCTCGAGAACCATAAAGTGTGGAAAATTGATACTTGGTATGGACATTAGTTAGGGGTCGTGGGTGTACAACACCATGATATGACATTGGTTTGACCTTGCTGGAGTGACCGTGACTGTTAATATCTTGTCTGGCTTATATTTCAGAAACCACAAAGGGTAGGAAGTTGATACTTGGTAGGGACATTGGTTCGGGGGTGTAGGTGACCTTGATTTGACTTTTGACCTGGCCGTAGTGACTCTGACCTTTAAAATCTGGTGCTAGCCATATCTCGCAAACTGTAAGCTGTAGGAATGGAGAGTAGTTGTAGGTGTACATTGTCATGGTACAATTTTTCTCTCTTAAACACTATTTTGTCTACTTAAAACATTATTTGGACCCTTACAGGGCTGACACTGTTTGTTCTGAAAGTCTCCTGATCTTTGAACTCATCTTCTTATCTCTTGGTGTTGAAAACTATCTCCCTGGGATCTGGGGTACAGGCATCTCAGATGCTATTTTTGTTGGTAGAGATTCCAGTGAGTAGAGTTTACAGGGAATACTGTCTTATGGATTCTCCACCACAAGCCGTATTTAACCTACATTGAGGGATGTACAGACAGGGAAATATGTTTTATATCACCTGAAACCACTTACTATGGATAATTAGTGTTTTAAGTTTGTGAGCAAGGGCCAGGGTGTTTGTTGCCTTGAAATGCAAGTAGAAATGGCCGAGACATTTGAAGTAAGAAATTTTAGTTTTATCACTCACAGGTTTTTATATTGACAGCGTTTTTGGAATTCTTTCTTTAAATATGGACTTATTTTACTTATTACTGATACAAAATGGTGGACAATAAAAGTAACAACACATCCCTCAAGATATATATGTACAGAAACAAAATACCTGTTCATTGCTCCCATATAATATTATCATCTTCATTGAGTGTTCGGTGTTGTATCCAACTAAATGTGTTTGTTTTCGGGGTGTATCTTACTTTGTATGTAGATGACATTATCCCCCCCCTGTACAGTATATCTCACTGTACTTTTGTATTTAGATCATGCTATCCCTACTTGTACAGTATATCTCACTGTACTTGTGGTAAGAGATGTTATTGCCCACCAGTTCAGTTCATCTCACTCATTTTATGATTTTATTATTTTCCAGTAGTTCTGTACATCTCACTTGGTGTGTTACAATTTTACCTGCTGGTTCAATACATCTCAGTCTGTGTATTTACAGCTTTCTCAGGATGGCAAGACATTCTATGTGAAGATCCATGCTCCGTGGGGTGTGCTGACTCGAGTGGCAGAACTCATGAAGCTCAAAATGCCTATCAAGGTGAGTCTACTCACTTTGTTATGGCTGTAGTCTGCCATGGTTTAATGAGTTCTAAAATGTGGTTATCTCAGCCTGGTACATGTATTGAGATGTATCCTAGTTTTTTGGAAGATTTTTACATGACATTGTGCCTCATGCTGTCAGTGTTGTTTGACTGGTGAAGTTTTTTTTTCAGATAATAATATGCATGTTCCAACAGTGATATTTCAGCTCCTTGTATTGCTGCTTTGTGATATCGGGAATAAACTCAATTTAGTTGAAATGTTGTAAGTTTTCAGTATTCACTGGTCTAAAGTTATTTCAGGATTCCACCTCACCCCCTGTTTTATGGCAGTCCAACCACGTAAAAGGTTGGAAGGTAATCAGTGAGTGAAATACTTGTAGTGAGTTCTGGTGTGCCATGTGTTTTATATTCACTGTATGATGTCCTCAGCATGTGTACACATATATAACCACAGTGTAAACATAACCTCACAGTACGTGTAACCACAATGGTTACCACACATATAACCACACTGGTGTAACCGCAACAAATATAGCACCATGTACATGTAACCACATATTTCATATAACAAAACAACAATATAACCACACAGTAATGCAGCCACACAACTTATATAACTACAAAAATGTAACCACACAGTAATGTAACCACACATAGCCACACATTAATATAACCAAACATCATTTTTACTACACAGCAGTATAATCACACAGTTATGTGACCACACGATGCATATGATGACACATTATATAAAACCACATGGTTGCTGTTATCAGTATATTTCTGTTTGGGTTTGTTGTGTACAGTGCATGCTATCACACAGTGTATGTTATCACACAGTTCATGTTATTACACACAGAACATGTTACCATGCCGTTTCATGTTATCGTACAGTTGTACATTATGACGCACTACACATTGTCACACACTATATGTTATCAGGTCTATGTTTTGACTGTTGCAGTCTGCAGGATGTCTTACTGGTGGATATGTGTTGGGTGTAGGTATTCCATTGATGTACATACACTGGATGTTTATCTCTCTGCATTACATGCATTCTTTTCAGAGCCTCATTCTCCGTCTTCATCTGACTTTTCATCTCACTCGTGCAGTCTTGGAATGTCAGAAGCCGCCTCTTTCTGTTTCACTCTGGTCAGACATTTCTTCAGAATATCGTGTTCAACACCTCAGTTCTGTGTCCGATATGTTTCAACATATTTTGTCTTGTTTTTTTCAGAAGTGTAGGATTCTGTGATATGAACATTTGAATAACTGCAGTGTTCATTCTGTGACACGATAACTCAAAAATTCTTTCATAGATTTTATTCCAACTTGGCACACACATGTATTTGGGTCACGAGAGAGGAACCGTATTGTAACGTGACCTTAAACTTCCAATATAGACTAATAATAAAGAACTTATGACCACCTTAACTTTCTGTTAAGGTTAAAATTGTTTTTGAGGCCCATAAAGACCATACTTAGACAGTTTTTTCAACATTTTTCCCATATTTTCCCCAATAACTCAAAAGTGGTAGGTCTGACAAGTCTGTAACTGTAGTAGATATAACTACTACATGTACTCTAAGTCTCTGAAAAATTTTAAGTCTGTAACTTTAATTTTAAGGTCACCTTAAAGTCTCAAAAATGCCCACAGATACACAATTTATGGACATTTTGCCACTTTGAAGCTGTTAAATGATGTGACTGATACAGCTGAAATCTCATCTGGAAATGTATGATTATGTTCTGTATACATGTGACAAAAATCAAGGCTTTAAATAGATGTTTAACCTATGTAGGAGGACCATAAACACCCACCCAAGTGACAGTTTTTTGTCATTTTTAACATATTTTGTCCTGTAACCTGGAATTGGTAAGTCTGACAAGTCTCTAGCTGTAGTAGATATAACTTCTACATGAAATCTTTGTCTTGTCTAAAATTATAAGTCTGTAACTAGTTTTAATGTCACCTTAAGGTCTCTAAAATGCCCACAGACACCCAATTTGTTGACTTTGTAGCACTTTTAAGCCCTATAACTGACATGATATGCGCATGATGCAGGTGAAATCTGGGAATATATTTAGATGTTCTTTTTTCATGTACCAAAAACCAAGCCTTTAAGTAGACATTTAACATGTGTGTGAGGCCCATGAATAATCTACCCAGAGGTCTTTTTTTTAAATGACCCCCAAAAAATGAAAAAAAAATTGAAAAATAGTTTATAATAATTGTGAATCACACAAAATGGGTGCTGCAAAAAAATACCCAGGGAATGGTTGTGGTGTGAGAGATGGCCTGTCTGGGGATATGTTGGCATCGAGTCAGTGCAATCCAGTTTTATCCTTTTTTAACCTTATTGTGTTATCTCCATTCACAGCTATACTTCAGTTAGTAAGTTACACCTTCATAATGTTTAATTTACATATTACTGCTTTCAATTTGCTATTAACTTATCTTGTTTTGAAATTTTGTCTTTGCATACAGTTTTAGCACGTTGCATAGGTTTTATGTGTAATGGTCTTAACTCTTAAATGCTAATTCCCTGGGCTGTGGGATACAGACATCTCTGATGTTATTTCATTGCATTAAAATCCATGAGTAGATAATGGAGAAACAAATTATTGAAGAAATAAGGAAGAAAAAACTTATACAACATTTCTTCACCTGTAAAGACTAGAATAAACCAATTGTCTTCAAATAAAAGGGTCACAAATTACAATAAAATGTCTTGAAAATGAATATTTCGTACTTCAAGTTATAATCAATAATAAACAGTAAGAGAACATTTAAAACTTCATGATTTTTAAATCTGTTTTTTACCCCACAGCCCTTAAGGGCTGTCGGGGTATTGTTTTCACACGTGGTGTCCGGATGGGTACGCGGGCGGGCGGCGGGAAAAGTTTGTCCGGCCTGTATCTCAGGAACTGTAAGGTGTAGGAAGTTGATACTTGGTAGGGACATTGGTTAGTGGATGTTGGTGTGCAACATCATGGTGTGACCTAGATTTGACCTTTGGCCTTGTCGTAGTGACCTTGACCATTAAAATCTTGTTGCACCTTTGGGTCTGTCTTTTGATGCAGATTAAGCACTGTTAAAGTCATATTAGAACTCATTAAGAATTTTACTTTTACAACTTCCCAATGTAACAGATAGATTTTATTACGCTACAATAGCTTACCATGTGGGACTTAATGCTGTTCTCGGGTTGCCACACCCGGGGCCAACGTCTTAGAAAAAAAGATCGTTCTTGTTAGCCACCGGATATACTGGTAGTTGTCACGTGATAACTTCTGACCAATCGTCCTACTTTCTCGTTGGCCACGATGACTGGTAGCAGTTTGTGAATATACAGACATTTTCATTTATTTCTCCGTATTCACGTATTGTCGGAGGCTAATATTTGGATATTTCTTTAAATATATTTCATAGATTATACTGTAAAATTTTTAATTTCACAACTTAAGTATTTTCCTTACAATCCGCGTGTTTTGAGTTTTCTCAGTTCAGGCAATTTCAATTGTACGTCTTTTTATTGCGTTAAAATGTCCCTTCATCAAGCAAACAAAGACAAACCGAGAGCTCAGAAATGCCGCCATTTTTGCTTCAGTTTTGATACTCGTAATTACTGCCCTACCTGTAGGGAGGCTGGCAAGGGAGATGACCCCTGTGTCACTTTTGAAGCACCCTGCCATATTTGCACGTCTCTCTCTGATGAACAATTGCAAAAAATTCAAAACAGGAAGCGGTACTTAAAAAAGCAAAAAGCGGAAACTAGTTCCAAAGATGAACTAGATCTCTTGGGTGAAGGCGATGGGGACTCTTTTACTGGTTCTAATGCAGACCTTGAGAGTGCTGCCGATAACCTCTTTACCTCACCCCCCCGTCCTCAACCTCTCGCCTTCAGTTCTTTATCATTAAAAACCCCAGCTAAAGCTGTCCCACCCACCCCAGGTACTGTTATACAAAACAAAATTCAAAGAAATCTAGAGAAATCCCTGGGTGATTCCTTAAATATACATATCCAGCAGCAAATGGGTTCCTTCCAGGCATCCATGTTAGAAGCATTTCAATCACTCCGAGAGGAGTTGGCAGTTAAAAAGTCTGCCGAGGTTGATCCCTCGCGTCATGCTTCAAAAGCTGGTCCATCCAGCAACTCTGCTGCTCATCTGGACCTACCCCCTCCGAGGTCAAGTACTAATGCACAGTCCGAGGCAATGGATGTGGACGTTGGTCCAGCACTCCCTCCTCGACTAGTACTTAACCAAACTTCCTCGGATCAGTACGTTGCCCCTTCTGAAGCAATACTGAAGGATTCCTCGTACTCACACAAAAAACAAAGCCACAGGCAAATAGTAGCACCGAGCTCTGCCTCGGATCATCTGGATGAGGATTCCGACAAACCTCGGATCCATCCTAGACCTAAGAAACACTCTGACAAGAGCAAGCATAAATCTAGGTCCAGATATGTGTCATCTTCAGAGGAAGATCACTCCCCTGTGGCCAGACACAGGTCTTCTAAGCCCTCTAGGGCTCAGCCCTCAGGCGCAGCTTCTGATCAAGACCTCCCACAACATGATCCAGACCCCCCTTATTATAGGGAAGTAGCCCTGTCTGACATTCCCTCCCAATACTCTGAAGAGGTAGACACCTTCAGGCGCATTCTTTCTCTCCCTGACCCCAGGGACTCTATGCCTAGGTCGTCAACTTCAGTGTTGGGTCTGGATGACGAAAAAGGCCGTCAAGAGCTCAGACCTAGAGGTCCTTCCTCTATCCTACCACTTAGCTCAGTTATCAAGGACGCCTTTGATAAATTTCAACATGATTTCAAAGCTGCCAATTTATCTGAGGGGAAATATGTCAAGCCTCCTCCTTCCACTTCTAAGTGGTATAAGGTTGGACAGCCCACTTTTCAAGACAAAATCCAGGAGTTGAATACGGACTTTGCTAAGATCTGTATTACTCCTAGACCTCCTGGGGCACCAGTAGCCAAAGTCCCTATGCCAGTCCTTAAGGAGCTGGAACATCAGGCTAGACAAAATATCTCAACCCTCAACTTCACCGCTGCCTTTGCCAAAACTTCTTCTTCTTGCAATGCTTCCTTGGAAAAGTGCCAACATAGCATTAAGTCAACTGTCAAGAAGATAAAATCTCAGATCCAGAAAGGTGCCAATCCTGAGAAAGCAGCAAAGCGCGGATATGAGGAAGTTGCTGAGTACTTGGATTTTTGGAACAAGACGGTTCTTGTTCAACATAGAGCTCTTACCTGTCTCAGCAAATCGCTAGCCCATATTCTCCAGAGGGAATTATATTCCATGGCTAATACCGGCTTGCTCAGGCGCGAAGCCGAAATGACTCTATTGCATCCCCAGCTAGGGGAAACGAGACGCCAAGAACTTAGGAACTCGTCCTTCTGGGACTCCTCCTTGTTCGAGTCTCAACTTGTAAAGGAAGGTGAGGACTTCCTTCTCAAAAAAGGCACCTCAAAAGATTCTCAGGGTTTTTCACCCTACCAGAATAAGCCCTTTCGTGGCCCCCACAAGAAAAGAGGCTCCTACAGGAAACGCCCTTATGGGGGCAATACCTCTCAAAGCAGTAACCAATCCTTTCCCTCGGGAAGAGGAAAATCCACCTTCAGAGGCTCCAGGGGTCGTTTTCGACCCCACAATAGGGGAAGGGGGCGTGGAAACCCCCCTTCACAATGACTCCTCCAAAGCCTCATTCAGTCCACCAGTGAAAAGTCGCCTCCGTTCTTTCAAGAGAGACTGGCTAACAAACAAATGTTCTCAAAACGTGTTAAACATTATCACCAATGGCTATGTTCTGCCATTCCGTTCAAAGCCAAACTGATCAGATTTCCTCTGATTCTATCAGAGTACAAGGCCCAAGCAAAAAGACCAAGCCTTGGCCACTTGTATCCAGTCTCTCTTGTCAAAGAACGCGATCGAAAGGGTGGAAAACGTAAAATCTCTCGGGTTTTACAGTCGCCTGTTCCTAGTACCCAAGCCTCACCAAAGGTGGAGGCCAGTCATAGACCTAAGCAGGCTCAACACTTTTCTACATGTAGAAAAGTTCAAAATGGAAACCCCGGAGTCCATCCGGACTTCCCTGGTCCCAGGGGAGTGGGTATCGTCGATAGACCTGTCGGACGCATACCTTCACATCCCCGTCCATCCAAACTCCAGGAAGTACCTAAGGTTTTGCTACAAGGCCCAGGTGTTCCAGTTCACCTCCCTACCTTTCGGACTGGCCACAGCCCCCCAGGTCTTTACGATGATCGTAAAGGAAGTGAAACTAATGGCCCTCTCAAGAGGACTCAGAATTCACCAATACCTGGACGACTGGCTGATCAGGTCCCAGTCCCAGGAGGAATCTCAAAGGGACACACAGGCAGTGGTAGACCTAACCCAATCCTTGGGTTGGATAATCAACCAGGAAAAATCAGAACTGAAACCTACTCAGGTGTTTTCGTTCGTGGGCTACGAATACCACCTAGATTCAGCCCTTGTAAGACCAACTCACGAGAGATGGCTCAAACTTCAGGATTTGATCCTACGACTCAAGTCAAAACGTGTTTTGACTGCAAGATGTTTGATGTCTCTAATTGGGTTGCTAGCCTCAACGGAGAAAATGGTCCCGGAGGGACGCCTTCACATGAGGCCCTTTCAGTTTCATCTCCAGGAGCACTGGAGATATCCTCAGTCGCTGGACAACCTCCTTCCTTGGACAGAAGCCATTGTAGCCCACCTAGATTGGTGGCAAAACCCCTCAAATGTGATGAAAGGCGCAGACCTTCATCCCAAGGACCACAGTATCCAACTCTTTACCGACGCCTCAAACGAAGGTTGGGGCGCTCACTTAGATCAAAATTCTACAAAAGGGCTGTGGTCAGAGCGGGAAAAAAGGCTACACATAAATGTCCTGGAATTGAAGGCGGTCTCCCTGGCCCTTCGAGACTTCAAGGACCAGTGCCAGAATCAAACAGTGTTAGTTGCGACGGACAACTCAACAGTGGTAGCCTACATCAACAAGCAAGGGGGAACTCACTCAGCAGAGATGTGCGCTCTCCTATGGAAAATCATGACCTGGTGCCATCACTACCATATAACACTGAAAGCCAGGCACATTCCAGGGTGTCTGAATGTGATGGCCGACCTCCTATCCAGGTCCAACCAAGTGCAGTCAACAGAATGGTCCCTGCACCCTCAGGTCTTCAAGCAAATCTGCCGAAAGTGGTTCACCCCTCATGTAGACTTATTCGCCACTCACCTGAATCACAAACTCCCTCTATATGTGTCTCCTATCCCAGACCCAAGGGCCTGGAACATAGATGCTCTGAACATAAACTGGACCAACCTCACGGCCTACGCCTACCCTCCTACGGCTCTCCTTCACAAGGTGATCCAAAAGATCAAGCAATGCCATTGCCTGATCATCGTGATAGCCCCAGGCTGGCCAGGGATGCCCTGGTTTTGGGACCTAGTGCAGCTCTCAACAGAGATCCCACTACAACTCCCAGTGTCAACGACCCTACTCAAACAGTCCCACAACTATGTGTTCCACAACAATCCACAACAGCTGAACCTCCACGCCTGGTGTCTAGGAGCGGACAACTCCAAGAACAAGGCTTCTCTGTGGAGGTGGCAGAGAGAATTGCTGCCCCTCAGCGGTCATCAACAAGGACCATCTACAGGTCAAAGTGGGCCCTATTTGAAAAATGGTGCAGAGAAAATTCGGTGGATTTCTCCACTCCATCTGTGAAACAAATCTCAGATTTTTTCATGTACCTGTACCAAGACCTAAACAGGCGCCCCTCGACCATTGATGGTTACAGGACTGCTATCGTTGACACTTTGGGCCCAACGGCCCAACACATTGCGCAGAATGCAGACCTTCATAGGTTACTCTCCAGTTTCCACAGGGATCGTCCTAATAGTTCCAGAAATTTACCCAAGTGGAACCTTTCTGTTGTCCTTAACGAGCTCACCAAAGCACCATTTGAGCCCATGAAAGACTCAGACCTCAAACATCTTACTCTCAAAACTGCTTTCTTGCTAGCCTTGGCCTCCGGCAAGCGCCACAGCGAAATCCATGCCTGGGTCGCTAACAAAGTAGCTAATTTAGGCCAATGGGAAAAGGTAGCCTTGTTCCCTTCTTCTGATTTCATAGCCAAAAACCAACTAGCAAGAGAAGGTTCTCAAAGTGTGTCACCAGTGACTATTCCTGCTTTGACTACCATTGTAGATAGACAGTTTAAGGAAGACAGGACCCTGTGTCCCGTGCGGGCCCTGAGGTTCTATTTGGACCGAACTAAAGACCTGAGAGGGTCTCGTTCTCTCCTTTTCATCTCCTTTAAGAAAGGACATACCACAGACATCAGACCCGCTACACTCTCCTCATGGTTAAAACAAACCATTCTACTTTGTTATAAACAAGCAGATCAACAAGCCTTGGACTTGGTCCAAGTCAAAGCGCATGACATCCGGGCCTTCGCGGCCTCTAAGGCCTTTTACGGTGGAGTATCGGTGGACCAAATCATGCAAGCCTGTCACTGGAAAGCTCACAACACATTTACCAATTTTTACCTAAAAGACCTTACTTGGTCGGACACCGACAACAATATGTATCTGGGACCCGTGGTGGCGGCACAACAAGTCCTAGATCCTTCCCCTCAGACCAGTTGTCCTCGGAAAGAAAAAAAAAGGGGGGGGGGGGGGGGGGGGGGGGGGGGGGGGGGCACATCCGCTACAACCAAGTCTTCAGGAGTCTCTCCCAGGATCTAGGTATTCTTTACCTTCAAGATGTTTCGGGTAAGGTCATTTTATTTTTCAATTATCAGGTAATTTCTATTAAGGACTTAGTCAGTTGTGTCGTTAATCTCATATTTCAGGTTAAAAATTTCATGAGATGCCCGACCACTGGGTTGGTCAGTCACACGTGAAGGTCTAATAGGGACCCTTAGACCTCGAAGTGAGCACTGCTGCACTTCCGTCCTACTACCAAACATCTGGACAGTTTTAGCACTGTCCCGTTTTACTCAGGTTTTTGGCTCGTTACAGGCCCGATCTTCGGGATCGGGGCTCTGTAAAAGGGACTCAGACTGGCATTTCTGGCACTATTCTGTATATATTAATTCAAATCTTAGAAAAAAATTACATATCTTCCAGTCTCAGCTGTAATCCCGCCACCAGGCGGTTGAATTCAGCATTAAGTCCCACATGGTAAGCTATTGTAGCGTAATAAAATTGGAAATTTTAATTACTTAAATGTAGCTTTTATAAGCTACAAGCTTACCATGTGGGACTTAGGAGAGTCCCACCCTGCCTCCCCGCTGTTACAGCTGAGGGGTAGGTTTAATAAAAAATTTCAACGAGAAAGTAGGGCGATTGGTCAGAAGTTATCATGTGACGACAACTACCAGTATATCCGGTGGCTAACAAGAACGAACTTTTTTTCTAAGACGTTGGCCCCGGGTGTGGCAACCCGAGAATTAAGTCCCACATGGTAAGCTTGTAGCTTATAAAAGCTACATTTAAGTAATTAAAATTTCCAAATTTCATCAACTGAGCCACAGATTTTGCTCCAACACCACACATAAGCATTCATTGAATGTATCACCACTTCTGTATGCATGGTAATATTCAAAACATCTAAACCATAATTCGGGCATGCCAAATGTAGATAAAGTACATGCATTATCTTTCTGTTAGACATTATTTTCTCTATTTAAACATTGTTTGGACCTTTATATAACTGACAGTTCTCTGAAAGTATCCTGAACTTTGTACTGGTATAGTACTTCTATATCTCATGGTGTTAAAAATATTTCCCTAGGCTGTGGGGTATGGGCATCTCTGATGCTATTTTATTATAATATTTTATTGTTTATGTCCAGGTTAGTTAGTTAGACAGTAGACACTGTGTTTACTTCTGACTTCTCTGTGATATTTTATTGTTTTTGGCGTTTGCTTTACTGGTTATAAACTATGTTTACTTCTGACTTCTCTGTGATATTTTATTGTTTTGGCATTTACTTTACTTGTTATAAACTTTGTTTACTTCTGACTTCTTTCTCATATTGTTTATGTTCATGCTTTAGTAGTTGTATACTCTGTTTACTCCTTACCCTATATTTACTTTATTTTTTTGTCACTGTTTACATACAAAATGTCATGGACTATACACTGGGATGATACAGGATAGAGACCTTCATACGGAAATACCAAAAACTGGCATCTTCATTGTCAACACATTAGTGGTACAGCGTCAAATTTGACAAACATAAATATCAATACCTTGTAACCTTTGCATATATTAACCTGTTTTCTGACTTAGATGAGATGTGTTTTTTTCATTAAGTCCATTTGAAGCAGACACTGGTAGATACAAGCTAGATGTCTCTTACTGGTTCTGCAGTCTTTCTCGTCATCTCTTTATCTCTTCAAATGTTGAGGTGTTTGACTTGTGTGCTTTCTGTCACTCTGTTCTGTCACCAGCTCAGTATACAGCCCTCACACAAAGCCTGTGCAGTCTTCCCACTCTTGTGGTCACCTGTTGCTGATGTTTTCATTCATAAGGAATTCTAAGTTTACTTGTCAGTGGTCATGTTTGTATCATGTAATAACACTACTGCTTGTAATGTTAACTCATACCATGTCTGTAGTTTGGTCAGTTGTGTATGTTGATTTTATAAAAGCTTTTGTTCAATAGAACAGATAATATTATCACACAAGTAATATAAGATTTGATATGTAAGACCTGTAATGAGATGCAATGTGTCATTTATTATAAACCCATCATTAGATTTGAGTAGCAGATTCATATGAAACTTCTGTAACAGCCTGTGTATTCAGTAGTGGGTGTTTCTGTGACTTTCATGCTTTCTATGTTGTTTTCCCAGGCTTACGATGCTGACCAGGTAAACACTAACTGCATGTTCTGATGTGTGGAACCTGTGACTAATATGTGACTCAGTGGCCTGTAACTAGCACATTTTGTGTGCTAACCAGAGGATGACCTTTATATGACCTTAACACGATAACAGTGACCCAGTGTCTTGTAACTAGTGCATTGTTTGTGTGAGCTAACCAGAGGATGACCTTCATGTGACCTTAACACGGTGACAGTGATTCAGTGACCTGTAATTAGTGCATTCCCAGCTTGAGCAAAAACCCTCTCCATCTTTCTCTGCTTCTGTGTTTCTAATGTAATGTTCAGACTATTTAACAGGGCAGATGAGGTCAGATGGGGGAATATAGCTATTGTGTTTGAACACAGACTTTTTGATTTTGCCATGATTAATGTATAAGTTGCTGGGTTCTAGCAGGGCAGAATGTCAAGCATCCACACACTAGCCAAACGTATCATTGAAGCATCAACCATTTGTGGGAACAACCTTTGCATTACCGAACCCGCCCATAGCAACAAGTCGAGTTTTTGCCACTATCTTTTTCAAAAAATTAACACACTTAGGCAATTTGGTATCAGACTGGAAAGAGAGGATTATTCAGTTTATGTGATATGGTCTCAGATTGTAAGACATTTTTCCAAACATATGTTGGGGCTCCTTGTCAGAGAGGTATGATAGAGTAGAAGTAGTAGATGACCTGTAACCTGATGTCAGTGGGTGTGTCTGTCCTGTAACTGAGTTAACTGAGTGTAACCATCTGCCTTCCTATTCAGTTCATCCCTTCCTCCCTCTGCATGTAGTGCTGTCCTGTGTGACCCATGTATCCAATGCTTCTATCTGTTCCTTTCAGTCACTATATGATGTCAGTGTCCAGTTGTCAGACCATCAGAAGATGTTTGTTCACAATATGCAGGTTTCCTGTAGTCACAAGGTGTCCACACGAGTACCTCGCTATCCATAGGTCTACAGGTGTATGAGGACTACTGTCTGACTGTGAATTAACTCTTTTAACACATGTACACAGAGAGACTAACTTTGTACATACAGTAGACTGGCTCATTAACATCACATTTCAGAGCAAGATGTTCACTAACTTCTAATGGAGGGCATTACACTGCTCAGCCATCAAGTGTGTTGTCTGTCCAAAGGACTGCCAAGGACAATAGTTGTATGAAAACAAATACGCCAAGTGTTCATAATAGCAGTATATAATTGTAGAATGAAAGCAAATTATAAACAAGTTTTAAATTTGTCTTAAAACATGAATGATGAACTTTCCTTTGCGGCACCCTTCACTGGCTGAACAGTAGATTGCTCTGAAAGAATACGTATAACTGAGCTTGAATGTTCAAAGTTTTTGTAGTGGGATGGGTGCTCAAAAACAGCCCTGAGTAACCGCACTCTGACAACTGACCCATATTCGAGTAATCGAGACATTTAGTGCCTACCATTAGAAGTCTTGTGTAAACAAATGGTAACAAAACGTTTGAAAAGAAACGTCTTCTATTAACCCGGTGTTATAAAATATGGAGTAAATTATATGTTTTAAGCCAAAACCACAACTTTAATTATGTGGCAGAAATGCAGAAATGTAGCATATTTTACACAAATGTTTCATTTAGCAGGTGATAATACAATACGCTGTGAGTAATCGAGTAGTTAAAATGGACTAGCAAAGACTGACTTGTCTATTGAGGTTTGAGTATCCATTCACAGCCCTAGTTTGTAGTTGTGAATTGTTTGCCATTGGGCCATATAAACAGATCTGTTCAACAAGTTGAGATGAGAACTTGTATGGAGTATGTGTAATGGTTCCTTGGACTAAGTGGCAAACATCTTGCAAAAGGTCTATTTTAATCCTTGAAATCTGGAGGTCTGGAAGGTCTGGTAAGCTGGAAAGACCTAGTACTAAACTGAAGGTGTGTTGGATGAGCCTTGTAATGCTTGTAATGCAGTGAATTGTGTACTCGTAATGTCTGTTTATAATTCCTCCTTCCTTTTCACAGAATTATCAATACATTGAGAACCTGGCCAGGTGTTGTAACCTTTAGATAACAGCTGATGTTATTGTTGTTAAGTATTATGATTTTGTATCTCTCTGTGTCCTTGTGTATGCCCATGCTTTTTGTACATTTGCTGTGTTGAAGCATTTCCTGGGCTTGTACTCAGTAAAACCCGTGCATTGTGAGCATTATACTGCTTTCCTGTCTGCTGTTATCCCTTCATAGCTTGAATGTACACTGCATGAGTCATGTGTTCATTACAGCACTCTGAAGGATCACACCAAAATGAGGGGGTGGGGGGGGGGGATGTGGTGAGGTTATGGAGCAGTTTCATTAAAGGTTTTGAGTTTTGTCAGAAGCAAAGTTTGTCTCAAATCTGAGATTTTGTGCTCCATCAAACTTTTTCTCATGGCGAGGCTGATATGTTGAAATTTTTGCCAAGATAAAAAACCAGGTGAGTTTCCCATACAACCATTGCAAGCAGTGAGAAGAAAGCTCATGCCAAACTCCAAGCAGTCTCATAGAGCTCAGAAAAAATAATGTCCAAAACATATCTTAGAATTGGTAAAAAATACTCCACAGATTTGAGACAATTGGTGAGTCCTGGTTATTTCTTGATTCTCAAACCCCAAGTATGCTCCCCACTCACAAGCTGATGTGGACCTGATGGTAGCAGATAGGTTTGATTTGGGGAAGTCATCTGTTGTTGGGTTTTTGCGGTTTCACCCCCTTTGAATGAGACATGGTTGAGAGTTGTAGGATGTGAGAACTATATCAACAGCATCAACACAAATCTACTGATATACCAAAACATTACAGTACATTCAATATCAAGTGTAGAAGATTTTTTAAGTGAAACAGCCACATTATGTGGTAATGACTTTCACTTCCTGTTAATGGGTATGTTTGGGGACATACTAGCACACAACTCATTTCAGTGTCCCACAAACAGAATGGTTATACAGTGGCAGGATTCTCATTGTGAAAGTACTGACTCCACGTTGTAATGTTTGTTCTTTACACTCGTGTGAGTGGGTTTAATCTCTCTCTGACCTTTCAGGAGTATGACATTGAGCTGGGCTTTGAATCCTGTCTGGAGAAATGTCCCAACCCACTAGAATTGCCAGACCACCTGATTCAGACAGAACAGGACTACTTCACTGCAGACTTCAACCGTGATAGACAGAACATGTGAGTGAAAGTGTATAAAAAGCATGATAGACAGAACATGTGAGTGAAAGTTCATTAAAAAGCAGTGAGAGTAACAGTGTGATATGAAGGCTTTATGAGAGACGTGATAGACAGAATGTGTGAGAGTGTGATATGAAGGCTATATCAGAGGTGGATAGACAGAACCTGATAGAGTGTGATATGCATGTAGTATATCAGTAGTAAGATAGACAGAACATGACAGTGATAGAGAATATCAGGAGTATGAGAGACAGAAAATGATGGTATGATAGGCAGAATATCAGGAGTATGAAAGTGTCTGTGTGGTATGATATTTATAGATACATGATAGAATATTGATTTATGAGTTATTTATAGGACAGATTTTGCATATTATTTCAAAGAGAATACATGCATGCTTTTTGTTAAACAGTATATTGTGTTGAACATGTGACTTATAGATTTCATGAAGTCACACCTAAACCTTATGAGTGTGTATTTAGGGGTGTACCCACATTAAAACAGTATGTTTAATACAGATCGAATTATGTCCAGTACCTGACAAACTAGTACACATGACATTGTATACAGGAAGTACTGAACTTGTGAACTGTTGTGTGTTGACAGATGAAGAGTTTGCCTGTAAACACAACTTTGTTCAAATGTTTCAGGTTTATCATCAAAGACAAGGAGAAATTTTTCACCATTGCTCAGCGGGGAACCATCGTGAATGAACTGCTGCTCAGGACACGGTACGAGGAAGCCAGAGACAAGTTTGGTAAGTGGGTTGGTGAGCCAGGTGGAAGTCGGTAGTTCAAGAAATTCAGTGAGCTGGAGAGAATTAGTGAATTAAATATAATTACTGAGTTGGATAGGACAAGTGAAGTAAATGGACTTAATTAGTTAAGTAGGAGTAGCGTCCTGGCTAAGATTAGTGAGTTGAATAGGATTAGTGAGTTGGATAGGATTAGTGTGTTGAATAGGATTAGGGAGTTGGATAGGAGTAGGGAGTTGGATTGGATTAGGGAGTTGAATAGGATTTGTGAGTTGGATAGGATTAGTGAGTTGGATAGGAGTAGTGAGTTGGGTAGGATTAGTGTGTTGGATAGGATTAGTGAGTTGGATAGGATTAGTGAGTTGGGTAGGATTAGTGTGTTGGATAGGATTAGTGAGTTGGATAGGATTAGTGAGTTGGGTAGGATTATTGTGTTGAATAGGATTAGGGAGTTGGATAGGATTTGTGAGTTGGGTGGGATCAGGGAGTTGGGTTGGATTAGTGAGTTGGATTGGATTAGTGAGTTGGGTGGGATTAGTGAGTTGGGTGGGATTAGTGAGTTGGTTTGGATTAGTGAGTTGGGTGGGATTAGTGTGTTGAATAGGATTAGGGATTTGGATAGGAGTAGTGAGTTGGGTAGGATTAGTGTGTTGAATAGGATTAGGGAGTTGGATAGGATTAGTGAGTTGGGTGGGATCAGTGAGTTGGGTGGGATTAGTGAGTTGGGTGGGATTAGGGAGTTGGGTGGGATTAGTGAGTTGGGTTGGATCAGTGAGTTGGGTGGGATTAGTGAGTTGGGTGGGATTAGTGAGTTGGGTGGGATCAGTGAGTTGGGTGGGATCAGTGAGTTGGGTGGGATCAGTGAGTTGGGTGGGATTATGGAGTCCGGAGGGATGAGTAATTGGATGAGATCTACATAGTGCTATATGTTGAACTGACACCCAGTCAGTGAATCAGTTCAAGATCCAGTGAGTTTTGTGTGTATTTGTAGGAGTGGATCGTTTGATCAGGTCAGGGACGTACATCGCGGCCTTCCCACTACATGAGGTGAGTACTGGCTCATATGATATCGGGTACACTGGGTCAGTCCCCTCTGCAATGTATGTGTTTTGTGGATATAAACGTTTAGTTTAGCGTTCGCCAGGCAAGACGTGTTTTTATATTATCATAACGGACCGGTACTAATATTCTCGTTTTTACACAGCTTGCTGGTCTGTATCTGTTTTTATTGTCATTTTATAAAATATTTAGTTGTTTAACATTCACTGCTTGCACATACTACCTCCTTCAACTTGGTAAAATTGTAAATAGTGCTCTATCGGGTATTATCGCTCAACGGACATTTCCCGCGGATTCTCACACATTGTTTCAACATTTCTCACTATAACTAGTTAACCCAATAACTTAAATAAAATTACAACCAAACAATATCACACCTTGTCCATTTCTCACCATAACTAGTTAACCCAATAACTTAAATAAAATTACAACCAAACAATATCACACCTTGTCCATACTAATCCTGCACCAATCTTTTTAGTGTTCTTAAACTTACTTATCTATGGTTTGCTGTTTAGACAGGTGGGTACACAGGAAAGGTAGGTTCATCTTTTTCTAGTTTTCTTTTTCTTTTTTTTTTTTGGTATTTCTTTTGGACATGCATTGCACTCTCTGGCTCTGTCTTTACTTTTTGCTGGTTGCTCGAGCAACCAATACCACCACTGACAACCCTTCTACAACACCAATTCCTGTTGCCTCAAGTCTGCCTTTTTCTTTCCCCACCTATTCAACCATATATTTTGCTTCTGGCATTCACCCATGTCTCAATGGGGTCAATTATGCCTTTTTGGCTATACAAGGACATATTCGTAGGGTAACACATTCATATAAACATGTCAGCCCATGGGTGTCCATCTTGTTGATCCTCTCAGGGGATGTCAGTATAAATCCTGGCCCAAATACTAGCCTTCTAACTGGGAGTCTAATAAACATTAGATCCATTAGAAACAAGTCTGTTGCTCTTGCAGAATTTATCAATAGCAATAAGTCTGATATTATTGCGGTCACTGAAACCTGGCTTCGACCAGACGACACAGACAGCTTTATAGGAAGTGTCACTCCTCCGGGCTATAAATGTACTCATGTTCCACGCCAGCAGGGGAGAGGTGGTGGTGTCGGGTTTTTCATCCGTGATGATATCGATTTTAAGGTTCTGCCTCAACCGTGTTTCAATACCTTCGAGTCCATATCTGTTCACCTATCCACAGGCAATGCTCAGGATATTGTTTTCCATACTGTGTATAGGCCTCCCAATGTTTCCAAAGCCAATTTCATTGAGGATTTCAGTTCCTTTGTCGAAGATGCTGCCTTATCATGTTGTGAAAATGTAATATTAGGTGATTTAAATCTACACCTGGATAAACAGGACGGTTGGTCGCAGAAATTCAATGATTCCCTCTGCCAATATAATTTCACCCAAATTATTGATTCCCCAACACACATTCATGGCCATATATTAGATGTCATATGTGTGACGGACACCTTTTCAAAGGCACTCTGCGCTAAGGTTATAGCTGGGCTATCTGACCATTTTGCCATCACTTTTTCGGTCAATATACCTATTGAGGTTCCCTGCAAATTTAGACAAGTTAATACCCGGAAAATTCACAAGATAAACATCACGGATTTTAAAGAGGACATCCTGAATTCTGATCTAATCAAGCATCCTCACAGAACAGCCAGTTTGCTCAGTCACCAATTTTTCAACACCTTGCGCAGCATTCTAGACAAGCATGCCCCAATAAAGAGGAAAATGGCTCCAGTGCACCCCGACAAAGGCTTTGTGAATTCAGACATCCTCTCAGCAAAGCGTCTGAAGTGCAAGTGTGAGCGAGTATGGCGCAGTAACAACTCTGCAATCAACCGGAGAAGATATCGAGCTGCTGTCAATCGCTACAATTTCCTACTGGAACAATCAAGACGCAGGCACTATTCCACTGTCATTGCTGAAAATAATGGTAACCCCAAGGCTCTGTGGAACACTTTCAAGAAAATCTTGCACAAAACCTCAACTATCATCCTACCCGATCATATTAGTCCTACTGATTTAGCTAACACTTTCGGTCATTTTTTCAGTGACAAAATTGTGAAAATCAGAGTTGCTTTAGAGTCATCAGTGCCTGTTTCCCTCACAATACCGAAGAGTAATAGCAGTGCCCTGACCTCTTTTGAGCCTGTATCTGAGGATGACATCCTCAAAATCCTAAGGTCATCCAACACCAAATCATCCGACCTGGACCCAATCCCTACCGCACTAGTCAAAGAGTGTGCGGACATTTTGGTCACTCCAATCACCAATATTATAAACTATTCACTCAAAGAAGGGAGTTTCCCAAACTGTTTCAAAACAGCATATGTCACCCCTCTTCTCAAGAAACCAAACTTAGACAGAAATCTCCTAAAAAACTATAGACCGGTATCCAACCTTAGTTTCTTATCCAAACTGATCGAAAAAGTAGTTGCCAAACAGTTAAATAATTATATCGATAGCGAGGGGCTCTCCAATGTCAACCAATCCGCTTACAGGAGACTCCATTCCACAGAAACAGCGCTGTTGAAAATCCAGAATGACATTGCTGCTTCGTTGGACTCTGGTAAGGCTGTTGCACTCACACTGCTAGACCTCTCAGCGGCATTCGACACTATCGACCATGACATTCTTTTTAATTCCCTAAGAGATTGGTTTGGGGTTGATGGCACTGTGTTGAGGTGGATCAGATCCTATCTCTCAAACCGGAAACAGAAGGTTAAATTAGGAAATAGCTTTTCAGATGTGTTCTCACTTCCGTATGGTGTGCCTCAGGGTTCTGTCCTGGGCCCCCTCCTTTTTACCCTTTACACAACCCCTCTCAGTAATATCATTTCCAATTTCAACGTCACCCACCATCTATATGCTGATGACACCCAAATATATCTAGCATTGGACAATAGGAATTTTGATTCCAGTTTCGCTGAGCTTACAGAGTGTCTCACATGTATCCAAAACTGGATGGCTGGCGTGAAATTGAAACTCAATCCCGAGAAAACTGAATTTATTATAATAGGTGATAGACAAGCCAGAGAGTCCCTCATAAATAAATTCCCTACTCAACTTCTCGGAAATTCTATTTCCCCTACTGATACAGTCAAGAACCTGGGTGTAATTTTTGACTCTGAAAACACCTTTTCCAACCACATAACTAATATGTGTCGAGCCTGCTACTACCACCTTAAGGACCTAAGACGTATTCGTAAATTCCTCAGTGTGGAAACTGCAGCCTTGCTTGCAAACTCAATGATCAGTAGTCGACTTGACTACTGCAATTCCCTACTTTATGGCATCAGTAAGTACAATGTTGCTAAACTCCAAAAGATACAAAATGCCCTTTGTAGAATTGTTTTTAGACTTGATAGAACTAGCCATGTCACTCCTTTTCTTCAAAAACTACACTGGCTTCCTATCACTTACCGTATATTGTTTAAGTACAATCTAATTACTTTCAAGGCTATAAATTTCTCTCAACCCATATACCTATCATCCTTGATTAAAACCAGTTGTCTAACGTGGAAATCGTCTTTCTCTTTCCTCAGCCTCTCACAAAAAGGCCATCGGTAGGAGAGGTTTTGTAGTGGCTTCCCCCATAGAATGGAACAGACTCCCACAATCAGTACGATCACAACAAACAATAACAGGTTTCCGTAGCCAGCTAAAGACCTACTTGTTTAGATTAGCATATCCTCCACCATAGTACATCTCCCTGGCGGGCGCTAACCTTGGATCATGACCTCGAACGTCCCTCGACTTTCCCTTTTTGATTTCAAGCGCATTAGAGGATGTTGCATCAATTTTGCGCTATATAAATGTTTCTATTCTATTCTATTCTATATTTGCAAAACTGATGACATGAAACTCAACAGGAATACTCTTTTGTATGTTGTACCCAAATACCTTGTCACAAACAAGAGTAACTGTAGCCGTGTAACATCAATCCTCAAGAGACTCCATTGGCTGCCTGTTGAGTACCATTGCATGTTCAAAACTGTAACACTGTCACTAAATTTCTCTGTAGCAGTTCTGTAAGCTATTTTGGGCCATCCTGGTCACTGAGCAGTAGATCCTACAGCACTATGCATAGTCACCTTGACAATCAGTACACTGACAATCAGTACCCTGACACTGTGTAGTCACCCTGACAATCAGTACCCTGACACTGTGTAGTCACCCTAACAATCAGTACCCTGACAATCAGTACCCTGACACTGTGTAGTTACCCTGACAATCAGTACCCTAACAATCAGTACCCTGACAATCAGTACCTGGCAATCAGTACCCTCACACTGTGTAGTCACCTTGACAATCAGTACCCTGACAATCAGTACCTGGCAAGTTCCTCATTTTAACTCCTCTCCACAAGTCAGTCAAAACGTTTGGCGTATCCCCCCATACCCACCCCACCAGCCCAGTATCTCCTCAGACATGACCTGATGATATTAAATGGATCTACAACCACTCAATACATCTACATGTAGTTGCACCTTAGAGTCTCTCAATGATGGAGATTAGGTGCTATAAAAATCCAGATTAGATTAGATATCTCAGTTCTCTTTTCTGTTAGGAGTTCTCCAGCTGCTGTACCAAAGGTCTAAGTCTTTGGCTTAACGTTTGTTTTCAAATATGGCCAAATTAACTCGGAGATTTGGGTAAGATCTGTGGTAAATATAACCCCATTATCTGTACAGGGCTAGTGCCGAGTATTTCAAACATTTACTCATTTATCCAAAGAATGCTTTGTTTTTTCAAATATTCAACGCGATAAGTTTTCGTGTTGTACCCAATCCATGTTTGTACAAGTTTTGTCATTCCAACAATCTGTGTTTGACAGGGTAAGTTTTCTTATTGTAATAATGCATGTTTCACAGGGTAAGTTTTTTGTTCTAACAAGCTGTGTTTGAAAGTCAAGATTTCTTATTGTAACAGTCTGAAGTACAACTTCTTATTGTAGCAGTCTGAAGTACAACTTCTTATTGTAACAGTCTGAAGTACAACTTCTTATTGAAACAGTCTGAAGTACAACTTCTTATTGTAACAGTCTGAAGTACGAGTTTTCTCATTGTAACAGTCTGAAGTACAAGTTTTCTCATTGTAACAGTCTGAAGTACAAGTTTTCTCAGTATAACAACCTGTGTTTTCAGGGCAAGTTCTCAAGCCCCCACTCAGTACTGGTTGACGGGCCACAGAATGACAGACACGTGAGTTTTTGTAAGCTTTCAACTCTCCATGTTCCCACATAGTAAGCTGGAATGAAAAGGCTTTAAACCAACAGTAAAGTAAAACCAGGAGAAGTAAAAGGACCAAACGGAATGAATCTGTTAATGAACCAAAACATGGAGAAACCAGACTGGACCAGATGTGTTTTGAGAATTCCGAATGTGGTGTTAACCTTCATGTGTCCTGTGTTTTTAGTGATTGTTGAGCTGAAACATATCCATATTCTGCTCTGAGTTTTTATGAATTTTCATGTTCCCATGTTTTAGTTGCTGTACGAGTCGTGGGCCAAACCCAGACGTTGGTACAACAACCAGCCCCTAGACTTGGTGAGGTGAGTCTCTCATTGGCTGCCAAATATCTGGACATCTTACAGACTTTAAGTCTTCTCAAAATGAAGCTCAACTCAAATATTTAAATATAAAATAATATTGTTTTTTTTTCTGTATTTGCTGTTTACAGTATTAAATTTATCTTTTGTTTTGGTAATAAATGCATTGTGAAAAACAAGAACCCTTTGAGAATTATCAGTTTATTAAAATAAATATACGTCTGATACCCCGAACCCCTCCCCCCAAAAAACTTTCACTTTTTCCTCTGGGGTGAATTTCACAAAAGGTCTTAGCCTGGTTTCAGGCTCAAACTTGAGACTTTTGTTTCAAATTATTGTAGCATTTTGTTGGGTCCATGGGCTCAGCCTTAATGGATTTCACAAAAGGTCTCAGTCTTAGCTTTGGCTGAGTCACTGGCTCAAATACTGAGGCTGGTAGGTAGTGGACTTAAGTTTTGTTAAAAAAAAAACAAGACAGGCTAAAATATGACTGCCATAATTCATTCTCCACTTCAAAATTTGAAATGGCTGAAAGTAAGGTACAAATATATATTTTATTTATTTATTTTGGGTTTTACGTCGCTTTCAACTCTGTACAAGTATATAAAACAACTGCCTAAAGCAGTCTTTGAGTGTTTCTACATGTTTACAAGGTTTCCCATTGCAAAATAGCATTGACCGGAGATAGTATGTGTCAAACAAGGAACATATATGTCAACAGTGAATATTTTGACTACAGAAATCAGGGTTCCCACATCCTTGAAAATCCTTGAAAAAAAATTGCTTCATTTTCAAGGCCTTGAAAGTCCTTGAATTTGGCCAAAATTGAATAAATTCCTTGAAAAGTCCTTGAATTTGTTATTGCCCAACTTCTGCATCTGCATCATCTAGTTTTGCGGCTATGGCTCATCCAAGCAAGTATGAACAAAGTTAATGTTAAAATATTATTAGATGTGTTAACTAGCATTGTTGTAATAAGTTTATAAAATGTTAAAATCATGTGACAATAAAGAATTTTGTGGGAAGAACAGACGGCTAGAAGGGGAGGTAAAGGAGGCTGTGACTTAAAATATATCCTTGAAAATTGTTGTTGATGACCTTGAAAAGACCTTGAATCCATTTATCAAAAGTCTGTGGGAACCCTGGAAATGGGTCTCGTGACACAGAAAACCACTGTGGTTATTTGATAAGCTCAGTCTCAACTGAGACTCTTTCTGTGAAAACCATTTGAGACAAAGACTTAGCTGAGCCAAAATGCTCAGAATTGAGCCAGTGGCTCAGCCTGAGACTGGGCTAAGCCTGAGACCTTTCATTAAATACAACCCAGATTAGGCCATACGACTGTTGTATGGACTGAAAATATATTTACAAATATAATACCCTGAATAAAGGTTGAATTTCTCCCCAGTATTATATTATATCAATATGTTGATGTCAGTGTATCCAGTTCTGAAAATGTACAGCTCAATGTTGCTTAAAATAGATAGAGCAAATATTATTGGGAGTAGTGAACTTTGTAACTATACTGATAATCTGTGTGGTCACAGTGTTACCTGTTTCAGTAATGTGTGTAGTTATAAATTTAGTCATTAACCCCACGAAGGCTTGGGTAATAGTCTTGCCACGCACCCTCTGTGCAGCATTGTTGACACCAGGCATAAAGTTTGTGGGTACTCCACAGCCTAAACGCATGCATTTTCACCAAATTTTCAGGATATGTTTGCACTTTTATATGTGTATCAATGCCTGGTAAACTGTTGCTTCAAAGTAGGCTTCCATCTAAAGTGACAGATGCCTTCCTGCAGATAAAAGTAATCCTCAGTTACCTTTTCACCCTTTTTCAACCATATGGAAGTTCTTACATCTGACGGTATCTCTTGGGTTCTGTATACTTTCAATTGAAACTGTTCCTTTTGGTGAGAAAGACGTGTATTTACAGGAAGTATTTTGGGGAGAAGGTCGCTATTTACTGTCTGTGTATTTACAGGAAGTACTTTGGGGAGAAGGACGCTATTTGGGGAGAAGGTCACTATTTACTGTCTGTATTTACAGGAAGTATTTTGGGGAGGTCGCTATTTACTATCTGTGTATTTACAGGAAGTATTTTGGGGAGAAGGTCGCTATTTACTTTGCCTGGCTGGGTTTTTACACGGCCATGTTGATTCCGGCTTCCATTGTGGGTGTGGTGGCTTTTGTGTACGGACTCGCTACATTGAGTGGAAACATTCCCAGGTGAGTTGCACACAGTTTCATCTCATAGTATCCCTTACCTTCTTGTTTTTATTCTCACTGTCCAGTATTCGTCTTCTTTCGACATTTTGTGTCCAGTAAAAGTAAGTTGTAGACACAGTGAAGAGTGTTATAACACATTGCTGGATCCAAACCACCCAACTGACACTAATGTTTATGTTGTCAAAGTCATACATGAGGAACTGGAATTTGTGAGGGTAAAAAATTGAAAGAATTTTCTATGAGGCAGCAAATCAATGATCGGACAAAACACTGTGTTGATCCTTGTGAGTTTTGAGTCTTCTGTATCAGCCAGCACACTGACTACAGAGGTTCAACATGTTAGTGTGTGTATAGTCTTACAGTAAAGTCTTGTTATTTGTACACCAGGAACTTTAGTACTGTTATAGCAATGTGACTCGATTGACCTCACTTACTCCTTGTAACAAAAACTCCGTCTATATGCTGTTTTATATTGGTAATCTATCCTTGAGTTTTATTTCAGCAGAGTGTTGATTTTCCATTCTTCTGTCATATTCACAGTTGTAATTGTTCTTTTATGATTATAATTGTTGTGTATATATGAAGAAATGTAGAAATTACTTTTGTGAAAGTATCAGTAAACATATACCACCTTGATCTGTTTGTATGTGACTGTCAGTGAGGCAGCTGACTCAACATTCCAGTAATGACATGTTTGACCATAGTGAAGTGTGGGGATTGTCTCTACAACTCCTATTATAACTTACTTGTTCTATATTACTGACTCTTCATTCCAGCAGTGAACTGTATAACCCCAGTGAAGTGTGATGTTACTAGTGCGCGACTGTTACTTAGTTGATACTACTTTTTCACCGTTATTTTTTCAGCAATGAACTCTGTGACCCTAATGATGCGGGGAACTTTACCATGTGCCCGCTGTGTGACAAGCGCTGTACATACTGGATGTTACAGACGAGCTGCCGTTACTCCCGCCTCACCTACCTGTTTGATAACTACGCCACCGTGGTGTTTGCAGCATTCATGTCCATATGGGGTGAGTCTTGTGTGAACTCTTCCTCAGTGCAGAGATTTGAAGCTCACTTAGTTCCAGAAGCACTTTTTAAGAATACTATTGTAGACATTAGAGAGTTTGCGAAATAAGTTTTGAAGCCTGTGTCTGTTTTCCGCTGCGTTACACGTCACTGATGTTTGTATTGAACTTCATTTCACAACGTCAAAATTACCAGCTGTTACGTGTTTCACGTTAAAAAGAGCCTTGCCCTGTTGATCTCCGTCCCGATCTTGTTTTAATTTATGTTGCGTTTTTGTGCCTCATTTTCAATGAAACGTTGTATGCAACCTCTCTATTCTTAGTGTAATTCCGTTGGTTAAAAACGACCTTGACCTTTATTCACTGGAGTCTCACCTCTGTAGCTGTGGGTATGAGTCCAAATCATGTCAACCTATCCACTTTGGCTGAGCAAACACAGGTTTGAACACATTCTCTGTAGATTATATAAAGATTTAAATCCACAGACTCACACATTGTCCATACATCTCAGTCAGCTGACTCACACATTGTCCATACATCTCAGTCAGCTGACTCACACATTCTCCATACATCTCAGTCAGCTGACTCACACATTCTCCGTACATCTCAGTCAGCTGACTCTCACATTCTCCGTACATCTCAGTCAGCTGACTCACACATTCTCCGTACATCTCAGTCAGCTGACTCACACATTCTCCGTACATCTCAGTCAGCTGACTCACACATTCTCTGTAGATTTCAGTCAACTGACTCACATTTTAAATTATTTAGATGGGAGTTTGTTTCTGTTCTCAATATTTCAGCCAACTAACTCACACATTTAATATGTTTAGGTTGTGCTTTTACTGTTTCTGTTCTCCAATTTTCATGCCTCTGACTCCAACATTCTGTATAGATATCAGGCCAATTGATTGAGATGGGAGTTTTTTTCTGTTCTCTGTGTTACAGCCACCATGTTCCTGGAGTTCTGGAAGCGACGTCAGGCAGAGATCCAGTACGACTGGGATGTGGCCGACTTTGAGCTGGAGGAGGTGAGTATGACAGTACTGAGGAGTAGTCAGTGAGATGAGATAGTATTGATAAGAAATATCACGGGTACTGAGGTACTGAATTGTTAGAGGGCCTCAATGATAAAAGGTTTTGCCATACCTAGTTAGGTACCAGGTCATGACAGATATTCCATGATAAAAGCACTCCGTGAGAAAAGGTACTTCTTTTAACTGCTAAGTTTGATTTTTGTTTGTTTTCTCTAGGCTTTATACCAAAACATATCTGTGAGTATTAGATATTTCCAGTGCTGGGACGCTTCAAGTTTATTTTACCCACACTTCTCAATATTTTGCACTGTGACATACATTTAAAACTTTTCCCCACAATTCTTGGTATTCTAGCACCTGAGGCCGGAGTTTGAGGCCAAGTGCCACAAGAAGAAGTTGAACCCAGTGACTCAGATGATGGAACCGTTCCTGCCTTTCTACAGCAAGGCCATGCGCAAGTGTTCTTCTGTTGTGGTGGTCGTGTTCATGGTGAGTCTGACAGTTTCAGTGGCATACTGTCACAGTAGTAAGAGTTTGTCAGGCATGTCATTGCAGTGGTAAAAAATTATGAGACATAATGTCACAGAAATCAGAGACGGTGAGACATAGTGTCACAATAATCAGAGACGGTGAGACATAGTGTCACAATAATCAGAGACGGTGAGACATAGTGTCACAATAATCAGAGGTGGTGAGACAGAGTGTCACAATAATCAGAGGTGGTGAGACATAGTGTCACAATAATCAGAGGTGGTGAGACATAGTGTCACAATAATCAGAGGTGGTGAGACATGCCATCACAGAGATTGGTGAGAATTAAGTCGCTAATCAGTGTTTATGGTTGAGATAGTATTGTGACTGTGGCAAATACTAAGATATAAAAAGGTACAAACTAAAATTCTAAAATGGTACGCTGCGCAGTGACCTTGGACACGTCTTTTGCACCATGCTGGAATCGCGAATATAGAACGGTAAATAAAACAACGCTGTTGAATTCTGCGTGCATAGTCCCTTCATGTACAAATGTAAACAACTCGCGGTAAAATAAAACATAAAAAATTATATGCAGCAAATATGAAGTCAAATGATTCAGTGGGGATTTTTATCAATATTTCATTTAAAGATCGACTACTCATTAATATTTATGAATTCTGTGGGGGATTTTCTAACAATATTTTAACCAAAAGGCTGTTTGCACATCCATCACTATACATGTTTAATTAATGGAACAGCCAACATGGCATTAGATTTGTTTTGATTTTTGCGTAAGATTTACCCCTTATTTTGAACAAAATATCAATGTAACTATTTTAGAATAGGAATAAAAGACAAATTCTCGTGCTTTATGATGGTTTTAAACTATCGATCTGCTGTATTAAAGCACTCAGCCCTTCGGGCTTCATGGCTTTAACATTCAGCCGATCGATAGTTTAAAACCATCATAAAGCACTCGAATATGTCTTTTATTCCTATATTATAGAACAGATTTCACCATCTCTCTGTCCAATATTGTTGTCTCCTGTCAGTGGGATCTAGAAATCTGTCTGTGTGTCTCTCAGTGCCATCTCACTTCAACAATACTTGACTGATCCTTACCAAACTGAACCCACTGAAGAATTTTACCACAAACATTTTGTCAAGATTAAACAAAAAAATGTTCACAGTGGGAGGTCAGTCACTTGCAATTGTAATGAAATTCTGACAAAACATTGTTGTCATGGTAACTATTGGACATATTCTTATAGAATTATGTCCACCCCACTGGGGGGAGGACATATTATTTTTGCTTTTTCCGCTGTCTGCCGTCCGTTGTCCGCCGTCCAGTTTTTACTGTGTTGATCTCCATCTTTACTGGAGCTGTTTGCCCAGGATTTTATAAAATATGTTGCCATGGCAACAACTTTTCTTTCAAAATTTCCAATATTTTCAGGACATAAAATTTATGCATTTTTAATTCACTGTAAACCAAAATGCTCGACATATTCTTATGAAGTTTTTATGGTGTGTTGATTGCTATGAATACATTTACATGATCAAACAGGCCAGCTAACAAGTGAAGGTTAGAAAAACAAAACACAGAAGTTCCAGTTCTAGAAATCACTACAATAGTCATAAAATCTACAAAATTATGAGATAAAAGGATTAATTTTCTCAGATTTGGAGTTTCAAATATTTTAAGTTTTCCTTCAATCATAGGTGTGGACATTTGAGATGGTTGTAAAGTGTCGTCACAGTATTTCAGTAAAATGCTGGTGATACTGAGATACCACCAACCCATTCCTAGAGCCACTGGTAACAGTGAGGTGTCACCGTTTCCCTGTATTTTCTGTAGATTTGCTGAGTGATTGTTGCAGTATTTGGTGTCATCATGTACTGTATTGGTTAGGGTCAGACAGAGAGGTGTCACCGTTTTCCTGTATTTTCTGTAGATTTGCTGCGTGATTGTTGCAGTATTTGGTGTCATCATGTACTGTATTGGTTAGGGTCAGACAGAGAGGTGTCACCGTTTCCCTGTATTTTCTGTAGATTTGCTGCGTGATTGTTGCAGTATTTGGTGTCATCATGTACCGTATTATCGTGGTGTCCGTTCTCTATGCCGCACCAGAGGAGATCATACGTCAGAATGCCAAACTCACCACCACGGCCACGGCAGCCTGCCTCAACCTGATTGTCATTCTGGTGTTAAATAGGGTGAGTCTACGAACAAAGTCAGTCTATACAGATTGAACGAGTTTCATAAGTCAGTAACAATGAACAGTAAAGTGGATTTTAATTTCACTGTCTCCTGGCAGTATTGGACAAATATTCTGACACTTCAGAATTACATGCAAACAAATCAGGAAAGTTTGGAGTTTTAGCAAATATGCAACTTTGGACTTACAATTTACATGTAAGGTGATATAACAGTGTAAATGTTGATATGACTGAGTAAATGTTGATTTGACCATGTGAACAGTGATCTATAAAAGGCCCTCAAGGTATCTCCCATGTTGACATGTATTTGTACACATGTCTCACATAGTCAGAGCCAATTGAACTAATGCTAAACTTCCAAACCATGCTGACACTGACAGCTTAGGAGATTTAATACGATGAAGGTGTTCCACTAGGATTAGGAAATCAGTGTCACTTGAAGAAGATGAGATGAAGGTAGCGACTTGTCTGATTCCTCAATGTTCTTCTACTTACAGGTGTATGAGAGAATTGCCAAGTTCCTCACAGACTTAGGTAAGACACTTGTGCTTTTGTGTTATTGGCCAAAAGATTCATTAGTCAAAGTGTAAACTGCTGTTTGACTTTATCAAAAAATTCTATAATCAATATTACTATACATTTATGGAGTAGATGTATACTGTGTTTGCCTTTTTATACCTGTGGTTAACCTGATTTCCCTTGTTACACCTGTGATTTACCTGCTCACACCTTTGATGTACCTACTCACACCTGTGATTTACATGGTCACACCTGTGATGTACCTGTTCACACCTGTGATTTACCTGGTCACTGTGTGATTTACCTGCTCACACCTGTGATGTACCTACTCAAACCTGTGATTTACCTGGTCACTGTGTGATGTACCTGCTCACACCTGTGATGTACCTGCTCACACCTGTGATTTACCTGCTCACACCTGTGATTTACCTGCTCACACCTGTGATTTACCTGCTCACACCTGTGATTTACCTGCTCACACCTGTGATTTACCTGCTCACACCTTTATTTACCTGTATGTTACAGAGCGTTGCCGTACTGACTCAGAGTATGAGGACTCCTTCACCTTTAAGATGTTCATGTTCCAGTTCATCAACTACTACGCATCCATCTTCTACATCGCTTTCTTCAAAGGCAGGTGAGTCAGTCAGTGGCTAATGATCAGTAACCATCCTCAGTCAGTGGCTAATGTTCAGTAACCATCCACAGTCTGTGGCTAATGTTCAGTAACCATCCTCTGTCAGTGGCTAATGTTCAGTAACCAACCTCAGTCAGTGGCTAATGTTCAGTAACGAACCTCAGTCAGTGGCTAATGTTCTCATAGGTTATATAGTCAGTAACCACCCTTAGTTAGTGAAAAAAATCATAGGTTGTATATCAGTCACCAAGCTCACTTAGTGGCATCACTATTTGTCCTTTAGTCAGTCAAATCAACTTCTCATTTTTGGTTGACTGCATATATATCACCTCCATGGTTGGTTGTCTTTGTCGTCTCATTAATGTTTGGTTGTACATGTCACCTCATTGATGTTTGGTTGTATATGTCACCTCATTGATGTTTGGTTGTATATGTCATCTCATTGATGTTTGGTTGTATATGTCACCTCATTGATGTTTGGTTGTATATGTCATCTCATTGATGTTTGGTTGTATATGTCATCTCATTGATGTTTGGTTGTATATGTCACCTCATTGATGTTTGGTTGTATATGTCATCTCATTGATGTTTGGTTGTATATGTCATCTCATTGATGTTTGGTTGTATATGTCGTCTCATTGATGTTTGGTTGTATATGTCATCTCATTGATGTTTGGTTGTATATGTCATCTCATTGATGTTTGGTTGTACATGTCACCTCATTGATGTTTGGTTGTACATGTCACCTCATTGATGTTTGGTTGTACATGTCACCTCATTGATGTTTGGTTGTACATGTCACCTCATTGATGTTTGGTTGTACATGTCGTCTCATTGATGTTTGGTTGTACATGTCACCTCATTGATGTTTGGTTGTATATGTCACCTCATTGATGTTTGGTTGTATGTGTCGTCTCATTGATGTTTGGTTGTATATGTCACCTCATTGATGTTTGGTTGTATATGTCGTCTCATTGATGTTTGGTTGTACATGTCACCTCATTGATGTTCAGTTGTATATGTCACCTCATTGTGTCCTTTGTGTTACAGGTTGGGTGGACGTCCCGGTGACTACGACTACAAGTTGGGCTTCAGAGCTGAAGAGGTGAGTGCAGCACTATGGTGGTGGTGTGTGTTCTCCAAGTGCTATTTAACATGTTACGATATGGTAGTTTGTACTATTTCTTGGCCAGTTAAGCCAATCTTAAGTGCTTAGAACTCCCATCTATTGGTCCTAGCAGTTTGAAATATGTAACTTACAAACGAATATGCATTAATTCTCTGATGTACTAGTTCTAGTTTGCTATGCTTCAGTCTGACATCACTGACATGTCTGGTCTGTTATTTTCTGTGATTCAGTCTGACCTGTTATTTTTTGTGATTCAGTCTGACCTGTTATTGTATCCACCGGAGGCATCCAGTGGATACTTTGGTTTAGCGTTCGCTATGCCGTTACGCTAACAGGAAAACTACACCAGCTAGGTTCACCAAATTTGCAGGATGTCTTCATTGGGGGGTAAGCTTCTCTTGGACTGAAAATAGCCTCATTCTGAAAAACAAGATGGCCGCCGCGGGCATTTCTTTGAAAATAATATACATTTTTCTACTGGCTGTTTCTCATAGGTTGAATGTTGAATCTCTTCATAGGTGATATGTATAACAGATATACATGTCCTCTACAACCTTGCACACATTTGACCTTGAAGCTCTTAATTCAAGGTCATCCACAGAGTGCCGAAGTAACCCACATAGTGGACTTTAAAAGCGCTTATATCTCCCTTATTATTGGTCCTAGAGGTTTGCAATGTGAAACCAACCTATAGGAAATCATGTTCTGCGAATCTTCTGATGTTGTCAGATTTGACCTGGGATCCCTCCTTCAAGGTCAAATGAGGATCGCCAAACTTAAAAGCGCTTATAACTCGCTTATCATTGGTCCTAGAGGTTTGGGATGGTAAAGCAACATATAGGAAATCATGGGCTGCGAATCTTCTGATGTTGTCAAATTTGACCTTGGACCCCTCCTTCAAGGTCAAACGAGGATAGCCAAACTTAAAAGTGCTTATAACTCGCTTATCATTGGTCCTAGAGGTTTGGGATGGTAAAGCAACATATAGGAAATCATGGGCTGGGAATCTTCTGGTGTCGTCGGATTTGACCTTGGGCCCCTCCTTCAAGGTCAAACGAAGATAGCCAAACTTAAAACTGCTTATAACTCGCTTATCATTGGTCCTAGAGGTTTGGGATGGTAAAGCAACATATAGGAAATCATGGGCTGGGAATCATCTGGTGTGTTTGGATTTGACTTTGGGCCCCTCCTTCAAGGTCAAACGAGGATAGCCAAATTTAAATGTGCTTATAACGGGCTTATTATTGGTCCTAGAGGTTTGGGATGGTAAACCAACCTATAGGAAATCATGGGCTGGGAATCTTTTGGTGTGGGCGGATTTCACCTTGGGCCCCTCCTTCAAGGTCAAACGAGGATAACCAAAGTTAAAAGTGCTTATAACTTGCTTATTATTGGTCCTAGAGGTTTGGGATGGTAAACCAACCTATAGGAAATCATGGGCTGGGAATCTTTTGGTGTGGTCGGATTTGACCTTGGGCCCCTCCTTCAAGGTCAAACGAGGATAACCAAAGTTACAATATAAGATTTTATTTGATATATTACCAACAAGGGATTATCTGTACAAGCTAAAACTAACTGATAATAATTTGTGTGTATTCTGCCACTGCTCCCCAGAAACAATTATACACTTGTTTTGTGAGTGCAATAAAGTACAGGACCTATGGTCCAACATTAAGCAGTGGATATTTATGAAAACTGGAATAACGATTAACTTTTCAAAATCAATTAAACTATTAGGATTTCATGAAATGGACCATAAATACTGGCCTTTAAATCTTGTAATATTGTTAACAAAAAAATATATCTTCAGTTGTGCACGTAAAGAATTAAGATTAAATATATTCAATCTTCAAAATGAAGTATATAGAGTATTTTCAGAGCAAAAAATGCTCTTTGATGTCAAATCACAGCAAATTATATTTGATAAAAGATGGGAGTTATGGAAAAACCTATTTGTATAGATTGTTATGTAAACTGAAATCTATGTAGTCATTGCAACCAATGGCTTTGTAAACTCTGCATTTTGAACAATAAAAAAAAAAAAAAAAAAAAAAAAAAAGTTAAAAGTGCTTATAACTCACTTATTATTGGTCCTAGAGGTTGGATAAACCAACCCTATAGGAAATCATTAGCTGGGAATCTTTTGGTGTGGCTGGATTTGACCTTGGGCCCCTCTTTCAAGGTCAAACGAGGATAGCTAAACTTAAAAGTGCTTATAACTCGCTTCTTATTGATCCTAGAGGTTTACAATGCAAAACCAACTCATACGAAATCTTGGACTAGGAATCTTCTGATGTTAGATTTGACCTTTAGCCCCTCCTTCAAGGTCAAACGATGGTTCACTGGCTTTGGTGAGTTGTCTTTCCGGTGGATACAAATTTGCATCGGTTCTCCAATGCATAGGTCTAGTATTCAGTGTGATGTGTTATTTTCTGTGATTCAGTCTGACTTGTTATTTTCTGTGATTCAGTCTAACCTGTTATATTCAGTCCAACCCATTATTTTCTTTGATTCAGTGTGACCCAGCAGGCTGTCTTATTGAACTCTGCATTCAGCTTGGTATTGTGATGGTTGGAAAACAGGCCTTCAACAACTTCAAGGAAGTCATCATTCCGTGAGTAGAAGCTTGTTTTACCAGTCTGACTGGTGCATGTGTTACGTCCACAGAATGAGACGTCAGAACTTCTAAACGTGAATCCTATATACACTGAAAACATCTCTTGTTGCACTTAATTCTCTATCCATGTCTAGTAGCTATTATATAATAATAATATTGTGGAATATATGAATGATAGCTTGTTATGTAAACTGTTTAATACTGACACAGAGTTAGAAGAAGGCACAGGTGAGCTGATGTAACGTTGTTTACTGTTTCAGTAAGAGTCTGGTGTTTTTGCACAGAAATCCCTGCTGCAGGTGATATTCTCATATAGGTTTTATGTGACAGATCTTAAATCTGTTCACACCTAGTATAAGTTGTTCTTATAGGTTTTATGTGACAGACCTCAAGTCTGTTCCCATCTAATGTAAGTTGTTCCTATAGGTGTTATGTGACAAGATCTCAAGTCTGTTCACACCTAGAATAAGTTGTATGGTAGGTAGTGTATGACATATCTTATGTCTGTTCACATCTAGTATAAGTTGTTCCTATAGATGTTGTGTGACAGATCTTATGTTTGTTCACATCTAGTATTAGTTGTTGCTAAAAGGTGTTGCTTCTTCAGTCAATACTTTAAAATTCTACCGGAAGTCCTTAGAAAGGGGTAAATTGTCAAATAAAACAGTTAAATTGTATAAAAAAAGTGTTGTTTCGATACCGAAGAAGAAATATGAAGGAAACAATTATTAAATCTCCACATTTCATTAAATTTTTCCAATATAACCCACACAGATTGGCTGACCATTTCAGTTTACAGCAATGAAAATCAGTGATATGACATGAAGACATCTGGCTCACAATGGTTCATTTGATCAGGGATTAGGGAGGGTCTATTGACTCCCATTCAGTGTTATAGTGACTATCTGGGGGTTCAGTGCTGGAAAAATCAAACTAAGTGTCACACTGACACTTGATGTGTTAACACAAAAAACCAAAAAAATTACTTAAAGTCAATTGAAGTTACGTGCTTTTACTCAGCATAGGCTGCAGCTAAGTTTATTTTTAATGTCATAATTATTTACAGTTTCAGGTCACCATTTCTCACTTTCTACACAAGCACTATAGAAGTGCAGTTTAAACCTACAACTGAAAGAACAAGCGTACTATTACCAAACTTATTACCAGATTGGTTCTACATTGTAGTTCTGTAAAACTTGTGCATCTTTCCCTATTTTTCTGTCAATGCAACAGAATTGTAAAACTTTACATGGAAAATGTGCATAAATTTACTTCTTATAGTCAATATGTGGTGAATTGAATGGATCCGTTTTGATAACCACTAAATTAACCATCAATTTATCTCAAATATCCATTATTTTATGCACATACAGACTCCCTTATAAATTGGGAAATATAGTCCTTGGCAGCCAATCACAAGCAGAGACCAGAATCTAGTAATGCAAGTCATTCCATTTACTGTAAAACTTGAGCAGTTGGCCATAAATAGTTAAGCGTCCCTTGCGGGACGCTTGTTTGTGTATGGGAGACCTTCAGGCTCCGCCGGCTCCGCTGGCTCCAGCGGCTCCGGCGGCTCCGCATTTTGTTTTCCTTATAACTCTAACCGTTAGGCGGATTCTTTTCAAATTTGGCAGGTTTAGGCAGTAGCCTTGGGGAATTTTTTTGAATATGCTGCAGTGACATTTCAACCAATCAGAGAGGTCACATGACCAAAAATGTCTTTTTTCGATGGGGAAGCTTGTCCGGATGATAACTTGAAAGGAATTTTATCAATTCACCTGAAACTTGGCAAATACATTCATTCTATTAAAATCTGGAAATCGTTAGATTTTGGCATTGATTGGTTAAGAAATGGCCAAGTAATTAATGATTAATTAATCATTACGAATTTTCCAAATAAGGAAAACACAAAAATGCTTATATCTCGAAAACTGTGCTAGATAGAGCGATTTCGACGAAATTTTTGACCCACAGGATATCTCTGCGTGGTAGTTATCCCAATTTTCAAAAAATTTTTGTCTCGCCAAAAATGGCGGCCATTTTGAATTTTCCAATTTTTCGCAAAAATTGCAAAACCTAAAAATGCCTATATCTCGAAAACCGTACTAGATAGAGCGATTTCGACGAAATTTTTGGCCCACAGGGTATCTCTGCAGAGTAGCCATGCCTATTTTCAAAAAAATTTTGTCTCGCCAAAAATGGCGGCCATTTTGAATTTTCCAATTTTTCGCAAAAATTGCAAAACATAAAAATGCTTATATCTCGAAAACCCTGCTAGATGGAGCGATTTCGATGAAATTTTTGACCTACAGGGTATCTCTGCAAAATAGCCAGGCCAATTTTCAAAAAAATTTTGTCTCGCCAAAAATGGCGGCCATTTTGAATGTTCCAATTTTTCGCAAAAATTGTAAAACATAAAAATGCTTATATCTCGAAAACCCTGCTAGATAGAGCCATTTCGATGAAATTTTTGACCCACAGGGTATCTCTGCAGAGTAGCCATGCAAATTTTCCAAAAAAAATTTCTCGCAAAAAATGGCGGCCATTTTGAATTTTCAAATTTTTCGCAAAATTGCAAAACATAAAAATGCTTATATCTCGAAAACCCTGCTAGATAGAGCCATTTCGATGAAATTTTTGACCCACAGGGTATCTCTGCAGAGTAGCCATGCCAATTTTCCCAAAAAAAATTTCTCGCAAAAAATGGCGGCCATTTTGAATTTTCGAATTTTTCGCAAAATTGCAAAACATAAAAATGCTTCTATCTTGAAAACCGTGCTAGATAGAGCGATTTCGACGAAATTTTTGACCCACAGGGTATCTCTGCAGAGTAGCCATGCCAATTTTCAAAAAAATTTTATCTTGCCAAAAATGGCGGCCATTTTGAATTTTCGAATTTTTGCGCAAGAATTGCAAAACACAAAAATGCTAATATCTCGAAAACCGTGCTAGATAGAACGATTTCGACGAAATTTTTGATCTTCAGGGTATCTCTGCAGAGCAGCTTATTCCAAAGAGCTTTCACTTGGTGAAGTTTCAGACCTGTAGCTAATTATTCACCTACTCAAAATGAGTAAATGCTAATTATCTCTAAAACTATTGCGGATACCCAATTTTTATCTCCCGCCGGGCTTTAGCCCGGGAGGGAGATTATGAAATGATGTCTGTGTGTGCGTGCGTGCGTGTGTGCGTTAGTTAGTCACGCAGATTTCTCCAAAACTACTACAGCTACAGATTTTTTGTAAATTAATTGTCCCAATGAATTTTCATGCCCTTGAAAATTTTTTTTGGTTTTATTGACTTAGGCCTAAAGATAAGTGAGTAATAGCAATCTTAGCTACTTTGAGTAAAGGGCTCATAACTCAAAAACTATTGCAGTAACAACTTTTTCTTCAAATATGTTGTTCAGCTACTTTGTCCTTAGCTATAAGATGGTACATAGTTTGGGGTCCCATTGCATGCCATAAGTGAGTAATAGCTATTTTATTGCGTTAATACATCCTATCCAATGGACAATTGCTAATCCGGTCGGCGTAGACCGGCCCGCCAAACGCCAGAAAAAGACGTCCTGTGTTGCCACCGGCTGGCCGGTCCGTAGTACTGTGCACTCCCCAGATGGCGCCTCGTACTTCCTTCCTGTCTAGACAACCTGACGTCATAGCATCTTTTTCGTTTGGCGCGTGTACTGTGTAGACGTGTTTTCTACGATCTCCAGATATTTTAAGGAAAAGTGTGCATTATGACGGATTTTCTACCTTATTTTCAAATAATTTATTGTTAAAGTGTTACCTACATATCAAGCACGGATATACTTCAAGAAATCTGCTGGAAACGCTCCCTAGCTGACTCAATTTAGTGTTGATGATAGGGCAGTAATCTACGAGAATATGAAGGCAGCCATTTTCTAGTTTCCTCCCATTCAACAATTGTGTTGTTAGGGGCAGATCGACAATATTTAGAAATATAATGGATATACTACTTACAAGGTATTTTTATCCGTGTTTTTTTGTTTGAATGTACCTGCCCTAACCTTCCAGCTACAATCACCATAGAAACGTCTTTTCTAGTACTACAAATGCAAATCACGGAAAACTTCAATCTACGTAGTTTTGAACACTGTATATAGAGGGAATTCCCTTATGGAAGGTTCATTCTTCATCAGAGCGCACTGGTACAGACTTCTCTGCTGTAAAGCATCAGTCACACCAGCCTAGCTCGAGTATTTTTCATCAGAAGCAGGAGGTGAATTCTTCAGATTTCTTCAACCGACCTCTACATAGAAGGAATTTTCACTCTCAGTCCCACCCTTGTGGACCCGGCCTTTGTGTCGGTAATAAGGGCAGTGGATGGCCAGGAAACTGGTTTGAGTGTACAGCCGGCTGAGAAGAAGAACCGACTTCAGACCGGCCAGGAATTTCATCTACAGAGCACACTGGTCCAGGCTTCTCTGCTTTTAAAGCATCAGCCGACCGGCCAGCTCAAAAGAACGCGACCTCTGACGTCATATCCAGTCAGCCAATCGCGTGTCCTTCCGACCAATCACGAAGCAGGTCACGTGTTTTCACCGACCAGGAAGGTCGGAAGTCCGTTCTTCAGAACTCACGTCTACTGTGACTACAGTCCCTGCTTTGCAGACCCGGCCTGGTTGTCGGTAGTGGGATTTTGTGGACTGTAAAGTTGCCGGTAAAGCATCACACAAAGAACGCGAATACTGACGTCATCTCCAGTCAGCCAATCGCGTGTCCTTCCGAACAATCACGAAGCAGGTCACGTGTTTTCACCGACCAGGAAGGTCGGAAGTGCGTTCTTTCAGAACTCACGTCTACAGTGATACCAGTCCCTCTCTCATGGACTGGCCTTCGTTGTCGGTAGTGGGGTTTGTGGATTAACAGATTACTGCACATTTGCATGTTTAAGTATCACAAAAGAACGCGACTATTGACGAGTTCCAATCAGCCAATCGCGTGTCTTTCCGACCAGCAGGCTGGTCACGTGACACACCGAACACCAAGTGTTTCTAAAAATAGTTCACAAGGGCTTTCCCAGCAACTGTCAAATCTACAAATAAGACGTGCGATTTAAGAAATACTTTAATTAATGGATGAAACCTACAGCAAGCTGAATTCAACACACAAGATAGTCGTAACAAAGCTTCAACAACTAGTTACAGAGTGTGCCGGGCTGGTACTGGCTACACAGCCTTGTACACTTGCTTCAACAACTGGTTACAGAGTGTACCGGCTGGTACTGGCTACACAGCCTTGTACACTTGCTTCAACAACTAGTTACAGAGTGTACCGACTGGTACTGGCTACACAGTCTTGTACACTTGCTTCAACCTACCGGTTACAAGGTCTACTAACAGGGTGCTGGCTACACAGTCCTTAGAACTCCTTACGTACAGTGCTTCACCTCAACAAAAAACAAAAAAAAAAAAAAAAAAAAAGAAAAGAAGCTGGCTAAATGTAGCCCAGTAGCCGTCTAAATTCATTGGTGACCCCAGCTTGCCAGTTTTTTGTGCCGGTTACAGAGACTTACTGTTTACAGTGAGTTACCGGTTATGGAGTCTTGGTACCGGACAGAGTTGCCTGATGTAAATTTGGTTACAGAGAATTCTTAGACCGGTCAGTGGTCTTGGTGATATGACAGGGATATGACAGTGTCCCAAGCTACTGCCAGGCAACCTTCCCTTATCACACCTCTCAACAACCTGTTATCGGTGCTGGACTTGACTGGAGAGATAATAAATTTTGTCATCATGTCCGGCCAGGGGTCAGACATCTCACAAATGACAATTGCTCTGTAAATGCTACACCTTGCAGGCTGCTGGCCCGGGGCGAAGAGTCTATTAATGTGAAAAGTTGTGTCAGCCCCACCGGACCGCAATAAGAGCAGGGAGACTGTTAACCGGGATCATTGTCACCAGACCGGACCAGTGTCCGGAGGGACAGAAAATGTTTGTCAGAATACCAAATGTCCCAAATGTGGCACACTATCTGCCTATAGGATCCAGACTAAGCCCTTTTTGTGGAACGTAGGAAGCCTTGGGGCTGGACCCTAGGTAGTACAACTGTTGAAGGAGGGATACCTATGTCCATATACCTACACAAGAACAATCCAGGAAATGACTGAGATTTCACATCCAAGGTCGGGCATACCAGTTCAAGGCCCTGCCATTCGGTTTGTCCACAGCAGGTGAAATTGATGGCCATACACAAGGATTTAAGAAGCCACCAGTACCTAGACGACTGGTTGGTGAGAGCCAGATCCCACCAGGCTTGTCTCCAACATACACAGGAACTAGTAAATAATGTGTCAGCAACTGGGTTGGCTGATGAACTTAGAGAAATCAGAGCTGGAGCCCAAACAAGACTTCGATTTTGTAGGCTACCAGTTTGTCTTCGGGTCGGATCGGTTCCGACCGACTCTGGACTGGGTACAGAACCTTCAAGAGACTGTTAAAACTGCTATCCCTACCGGCTTGCCCGGTCCGGGAATTCATGTCCTTGATAGGTTACTAACATCTACAGAAAAGCATGTTAATCTAGGCAGACTTCATATGAGACCCATACAGTGGCATCTCAAAAACAACTGGAGGGTACCAGAATCACTGGAAAAGGTGATCCAAGTCCCCAGGTCCCTGCACCCCCATTTACAATGGTGGCTGAAGGAAGACGATGCACTTACAGGCCAACCATTACACCCAATAAAACATGCTCTGCAAATATTTACAGACGCATCAATAGAGGGGTGGGGCGCTCACTTAGATGAGCACTTTGCAAGAGCAACCTGGTCCCCTCCGGGAAGCAAGTTGTATATAACTATCTAGAACTTTAAGCAGTTTTTTCTGACTTTAAGAGTTCTAAGACTTTTGCTCAAACAAGATAGTACTTGTAGCAACTGACAACACCACAGTAGTGTCATACATAAAGGAAGGAGGAATATGGTTGGGCCCACTTTGTGCCCTACTATGGAGAATCTTGACCTGGTGTACCAGGAAACAAGTGACTCTAAAGCATGACACATTCCAGGACGGCCTAATGTGGTAGCAGACAGGCTGTCCAGCCTAGGCCAGACTATCCAAACAGTGGTTTCTCCTTCCAGAGGTCTTCCACTCTATGCAGTAGGTGGCACCGGCCCAAAGTAGACTTATTTGCCACGAGGTTCAACAACAAGTCACCTGTTTTGTGTCACCGGTACCGGATCCCCAGGCCACAGCAGTGGATGTTCTCGGCCATGGTAGGATCTAAAAGCATACACCTTCTCACCATCAGCCATATTGGGCAAAGTGGTGGAGAAGTTGCAAGACTCCCCATGTAAGAGAATCATTCTGATTGCTCCGGGGTGGCCCAACATGCCTTGGTTTTGGGATCTAGTGGCCATGTCCAGCCACATCCCGCTGAGCCTGCCCAATCTGCCCAGCCTGTTCACAGCCATTTGATCAGATCCCTCACAGAAATCTGACAAATCTTAATCTCCATGCAGGGCTCCTAGAGCCTCAGCAATCGAGGAGCAGGACTTGTCTGAGGCAGTGGCAGCAAGAATTGAGGCTCCTCAAAGGGGGGTCAATCAGATCAGTCTATGAGGCAAATGGGTCATTTTTACCAAGCGATGTATCATTCATCAGGTGGATTTTGGGCACCACCTGTAAAGTCAGTAGCTGACTTCCTTAGGTACCTGCTTCAGGACAGGAAGTTGCAGCCCAGTCCCATTGATGGTTACAGGTCAGCCATTGCTGATAGTCTGGAAAATTTGCCCATCAATGTTAGTAAGGCTGAAAATCTCACTCGTCCCCTGGATACCTTCCACTGAGACAGATCCAAAGGCCGGAGGGGAACCCCCTCCTGGAACCTCTCCCTGGTTTTTGCACCAGCTGACAAGGTTCATTTTGAACCAATTATAGGCCTTCTTGAAGTTTTTGACCTTCAAGGCAGTTTTCCTCTTGGCCCTGGGTTCGGGCAAGCGTAGAAGTGAGATACATGCTTGGCAAACAGCCCAGCACCATTGATGGTTATAGGTCACCCATTGTTGATAAACTGGGAAATTCACCCTTCAACATCAGTAAGGACGGAAATCTCGCTCGTCTCCTGGATAGATTCCTCAGAGACAGACCCAAAGGCAGGAGTGGCATACCCTCCTGGGACTTCTTACTGGCCGCGCACCAGCTAAGACTCCATTTGATCCAATTAAGGAGGCCCCCTTGAAGCATTTGACCTTCAAGACGGTATTCCTCTTGGCCCTTGGGTCGGGCAAGTGCAAAAGTGAGATTCATGCCTAGCAAAACTGATATATTGGACACCAATCCGATTGGTCAAAGGTGTCCCTGTATCCATCACCCAGCTCTCTATCCTAGAATCAGCTGGCAATAGAGTGTCCAGTGTGGCCCCTGGGGTTATAACAGCCCTGGCCCAAACTCTGGATAGATCCCTCAAGTCTGACAGGTCCCTCTGTCCGGTCAGAGCATTGTGCTACTATTTGGACAGGACCTCAGACATCAGGCAGAATAAGGAGGTGATTTTTGTCTCCTTTAAGAAAGGTTTCAACAAAGACAGCTCACCTGCCACTATCCCCTCTTGGATCAAGCAGACTGTGATCCTATGTTATGAGCTCTCTGACCAGGAGACCCACTTTTAACATCAGGTTAAACCCCATGATGTCAGGGCCTTTGCTGCTTCTAAGGTCTTCCAGTCGGGAGTCTCCTTAGATCCAATCTTGTCAGCCCGCCACTGAAGTCACAATACCTTCACACAGTTCTATATGAAGGGCGGGGCTTGGGCTGATTCAGAGCTTTACCAATTGGGCTCGGTAGTGGCTGCTCAGCAGATCCACAAGTGGCCCTTAGATTGAGGAGATTTGTATATGTGCATAACAGTTCTTCATGTACATAAGAATTAAGTGTGGCGTGCTTCCTTCGGGAGGTTTATTTGCATTCTGGGACTGAACTCATCCCTCTCTTCCCCTACCTCAGAGCAGGTCTGCAAAAAAAGGGGGGGGTGCGACGGCAGTATAGCCCCGGGTAACCGGCTGCTGGCAACCGACCATGGCCTTGCAGGGTTTCCTGACCTTAAAGTCAACCCAGGCCTGGACCTATAGGTCTCCTGACAAAGTCAGCCTAGACCGTAGGTTAAAATTTGCTATTACTTGTGAGTTCACATAAGTCCCTAGTAACTTACCCGCCGACCAAGCGGTAGTTATTCAGCAATTGTCCATTGGATAGGATGTATTAACGCAATAAAATTGCAAATTTAATAAGTAAATTAAATTTTTAAGTAAGTAATTTTTAATAAGTAAATTAATACCCTTAATTAAGTAATTTTTAATAAGTAAATTAACACCCTATCCAATGGACACACAAGACCCTCCCACCGACCCCGCTATCAGCTTACTAGGGGTCTAAGAGGTTTAGACAACGAAAAAGATGCTATGACGTCAGGTTGTCTAGACAGGAAGGAAGTACGAGGCGCCATCTGGGGAGTGCACAGTACTACGGACCGGCCAGCCGGTGGCAACACAGGACGTCTTTTTCTGGCATTTGGCGGGCCGGTCTGCGCCGACCGGATTAGCAATTGTCCATTGGATAGGGTATTAACTTATAAAAATTTAATTTACTTATTAAATTTGCAATTTTCTCATTTGTAGCTAAATAACAGAAGAAGTAAATGTCAAATATCTTCAAAAGTATTGAAGTTAGGGAAATCTTTTCAAATATGTTGTCGATCTTCTTTTTGGTAAGCTATCACATACTAAAGTTTGAGACCTGTTGCACCTTGGATAGCTGAGTAATAGCTACTTTGAAATTCTGACTGGTGAGTAAAGCGATTGTAACTCCAAAACTATTGCAGCTAGAGTATTTTCCTAAAATATGTTGTTCAGCTACTTTGTCCTTAGCTATAACATGGTACATAGTTTGGGGTTCTATTGCATGCCATAAGTGAGTAATAGCTATTTTCTCATTTCTAGCTAAATAACAGAAGAAGTAAATGTCAAATATCTTCAAAAGTATTAGAGTTAGGGAAATCTTTTCAAATATGTTGTCCATCTACTTTTTGGTAAGCTATGACATAGTAAAGTTTCAGACCTGTTGCACCTTGGATAGCTGAGTAATAGCTACTTTGAAATTCTGACTGTTGAGTAAAGCCATTGTAACTCCAAAACTATTGCACTTAGAGTGTTTTCCTAAAATGTGTTGTTCAGCTACTTTGTTCTTAGCTATAAGATGGTACATAGTTTGGGGTTCTGTTGCATGCCATAAGTGAGTAATAGCTATTTTCTCATTTCTAGCTAAATAACAGAAGAAGTAAATGTCAAATATCTTCAAAAGTATTAAAGTTAGGGAAATCTTTTCAAATATGTTGTCCATCTACTTTTTGGTAAGCTATGACATAGTAAAGTTTCAGACCTGTTGCACCTTGGATAGCTGAGTAATAGCTACTTTGAAATTCTGACTGTTGAGTAAAGCTATTGTAACTAAAAAAGTATTGCAGTTACAGTGTTTTCCTAAAATATGTTGTTCAGCTACTTTGTTCTTAGCTATAAGATGGTACATAGTTTGGGGTTCTATTGCTTGCCATAAGTGAGTAATAGCTATTTTCTAATTTGTAGCTAAATAACAGAAGAAGTAAATGTCAAATATCTTCAAAAGTATTGAAGTTAGGGAAATCTTTTCAAATATGTTGTCCATCTACTTTTTGGTAAGCTATAACATAGTAAAGTTTCACACCTGTTGCACCCAGGATAGCTGAGTTATAGCTACTTTGAAATTCTGACTGTTGAATAAAGCCATTGTAACTCCAAAACTATTGCAGTTAGAGTATTTTCCTAAAATATGTTGTTCAGCTACTTTGTCCTTAGCTATAAGATGGTACATAGTTTGGGGTTGTTTAGGGTTCTATTGCATGCCATAAGTGAGTAATAGCTATTTTATTGCGTTAATACATCCTATCCAATGGACAATTGCTAATCCGGTCGGCGCAGACCGGCCCGCCAAACGCCAGAAAAAGACGTCCTGTGTTGCCACCGGCTGGCCGGTCCGTAGTACTGTGCACTCCCCAGATGGCGCCTCGTACTTCCTTCCTGTCTAGACAACCTGACGTCATAGCATCTTTTTCGTTTGGCGCGTGTACTGTGCAGACGTGTTTTCAACAATCTCCAGATATTTTAAGGAAAGTGTGCATTATGATGGATTTTATACCTTTTTTGCAAATATTTTATTGTAAAAGTGTTACCTACGTATCAAGCACGGATATACATCGAGAAATCTGCTGGAAACGCTCCCTAGCTGACTCAATTTAGTGTTGATGATAGGGCAGTTACGACAGGGAACATGGCAGCCATTTTTCTAGTTTCCTCCCATTCAACCATTGTGTTGTTAGGGGCAGATCGACAATATTGAGGAATTATGGATATACAGGTAATTTTATCAGTGTCTTTTGTTTGAGGATACCTTCTGTAACTTCCAGCTACAGTCACCATAGAAACGTCTTTTCTAGTACTACAATAAGTATCACGGAAAACTTCCGTCTACGTAGTTTTGAACACTGTAAATAGAAGGGATTCCCCATGCATTTTAAAGCTGCATTCTTCATCAGAGCGCACTGGTAAAGACTTCTCTGCTGCAACTTCAATCTACGTAGTTTTGAACACTGCAAATCCCCAAGAGGTGCATTCTTCAGAGCGCACTGGTACCGACTTCTCTGCTGTAAAGCATCAGTCACACCAGCCTAGCTCGAGTATTTAGTGTTTTTTCATCAGAAGCAAGAGATGAATTCTTCAGATTTCTTCAGAGCGCACTGGTCCAGACATCTTTGCTGTAAAGCATTAGTCGACCGGCAAGCTCATGTTCAGCCGACCTCACCTAGTATTTACATAGAAGGAACTTCATCTTTAATCACTCTCAGTCCCTCCCTTGTGAACCCGGCAATGATGTCGGTAGTAAGGGAGGTGGATGGCCAGGAAACTGGTTTGAGTGTACAGCCGGCTGAAAAGAAGAATCGACTTCAGACCGGCCAGGACTTCATCTACAGAGCGCACTGGCCCAGGCTTCTCTGCTTTTAAAGCATCAGCCGGCCGGCCAGCACAAAAGAACGCGACCTCTGACGTCATATCCAGTCAGCCAATCGCGTGCCTTCACGAAGCTGGTCACGTGTTCTCACCGACCAGTCACGAAGTTTATCACGTGATTTACCGAACAAGAAGGTCGGAAGTGAGTTCTTCAGAACTCACGTCTACTGTGACTACAGTCCCTGCTTTGCAGACCCGGCCTGGTTGTCGGTAGTGGGGTTTTGTGCACTGTAAAGTTGCCAGTAAAGCATCACACAAAGAACGCGAATACTGACGTCATCCCCAGTCAGCCAATCGCGTGTCCTTCCGAACAATCACGAAGCAGGTCACGTGTTTTCACCGACCAGGAAGGTCGGAAGTGCATTCTTCAGAACTCACGTCTTCTGTGATTCCAGTCCCTGCCTTGCAGACCCGGCTTCATTGGCGGTAGTGGGGTTTGTGGATGAGCAGAATACTGCGCATTTGCATGTTTAAGTATCACAAAAGAACGTCACAACTGACAAGCTCCAATCAGCCAATCACGTGACACACCGAACACCAAGTGTTTCTAAAAATAGTTCACAAGGGCTTTCCCAGTAACTGTCAAATCTACAAATAAGACGTGCGATTTAAGAAATACTTTAATTAATGGAGGAAACCTACAGCAAGCTGAATTCAACACAGATGATAGTTGTAAAATTGCTTCAACAACTGGTTACAGAGTGTACCGACTGGTACTGGCTACACAGCCTTGTACACTTGCTTCAACAACTGGTTACAGAGTGTACCGACTGGTACTGGTTACACAGCCTTGTACACTTGCTTTAACAACTGGTTACAGAGTGTACCGACTGGTACTGGCTACACAGTCTTGTACAATTGTTTGAACCTACTGGTTACAAAGTCTACTAACAGGGTGTTGGCTACACAGTCCTTACTGTACAGTGCTTCAACCCAACTGGTTACACACACACACACACAAAAAAAAAACAAAAAAAAAGCTGGCTAAATATAGACCAGTAGCTGTCAAAATTCATGGATGACCCCAGTCTGCTAGTTTTTTGTTACAGAGAATTACTAGTTACAGTAAAGTACCGAGTATGGAGCCCGGGTACCGGAGAGAGTTACCTCCGGCTTATTTGGTTACAGAGAATTCTTAGACCGGTCAGTGGTCTTGGTGATATGACAGGGATATGACAGTGTCCCTTATCACACCTCTCAACAACCTGTTATCGGTGCTGGACTTGACTGGAGAGATAATAAATTTTGTCATCATGTCCGGCCAGGGGTCAGACATCTCACAAATGACAATTGCTCTGTAAATACTGCACCTTACAGGCTGCTGGCCCAGGGCGAAGAGTCTATTAATGTGAAAAGTTGTGTCAGCCCCACTGGACCACAATAAGAACAGAGAGACTGTTAACCTGGATCATTGTCACCAGACCGGACCAGTGTCCGGAGGGACAGAAAATGTTTGTCAGAATACCAAATGTCCCAAATGTGGCACACAGTCTGCCTATAGGTTCCAGACTAAGCCCTTTTTGGGAACGTAGGAAGCCTTGGGGTCTGGACCCTAGGTAGTACAACTGTTGAAGGAGGGATACCTATGTCCATATACCTATATAAGAACAATCCAGGAAATGCCTGAGATTTCACATCCAAGGTCGGGCATACCAGTTCAAGGCCCTGCCATTCAGTTGGTCCACAGCACTTTTGGAGTTCACCGTGATACCAAAGCAGGTGAAATTGATAGCCATACACAAGGATTTAAGAAGCCACCTGTACCTAGATGACTGGTTGGTGAGAGCCAGATCCCACCAGGCTTGTCTCCAACATACACAGGAGCTAGTAAATAATGTGTCAGCAACTGGGTTGGCTGATGAACTTAAAGAAATCAGAGCTGGAGCCCAAACAAGACTTCGATTTTGTAGGCTACCAGTTCGACTTCAGGTCTGATCGGTTCCGACCGACTCTGGACCGGTGGCAGAACCCTCAAGAGACTATGTTTAAACTGCTATCCCTACCGGCTTGCCCGGTCCGGGAATTCATGTCCTTAATAGGTTACTAACATCTACAGAAAAGCATGTTAATCTAGGCAGACTTCATATGAGACCCATACAGTGGCATCTCTAAAACAACTGGAGGGTATCCAGAATCACTGCAAAGGTGATCCAAGTCCCCAGGTCCCTGCACCCCCATTTACAATGGCGGCTGAAGGAAGACAATGCACTTACAGGCCAACCATTACACCCAATAAAACATGCTCTGCAAATATTTACAGACGCATCAATAGAAGGGTGGGGCGCTCACTTAGATGAGCACTTGGCAAGAACAACCTGGTCCCCTCCAGGAAGCAAGTTGTATATATAAACTATCTAGAACTTAAAGCAGCCTTTCTGGCTTTAAAAGAGTTCCAAGACCTTTGCTCAACAAGATAGTACTTGTAGCAACTGACAACACCACAATAGTGTCATACATAAAGGAAGGAGGAATGAGGTCGGGCCCACTTTGTGCCCTACTATGGAGAATCTTGACCTGGTGTACCAGGAAACAAGTGACTCTAAAGCACGACACATTCCAGGCCGGCCCAATATGGTAGCAGACAGGCTGTCCAGGCTAGGCCAGACCATCCCAACAGTGGTTTCTCCTTCCAGAGGTCTTCCACTCTATGCAGTAGGTGGCACCGGCCCAAAATAAACTTATTTGCCACGAGGTTCAACAACAAGTCGCCTCTGTTTTGTGTCACTGGTACCGGATCCCCTGGCCACAGCAGTGGATGTGCTCAGTCGGCCATGGTAGGATCTAAAAGCATACACCTTCTCACCATCAGCCATATTGGGCAAAGTGGTGGAGAAGTCACAAGACTCCCCATGTAAGAGAATCATTCTGATTGCTCTGGGGTGGCCCAACATGCCTTGGTTTTGGGATCTAGTGGCCATGTCCAGCCACATCCCACTGAGCCTGCCCAACCTGTCCAGCCTGTTCACAGCCATTCGATCAGACCCCTCACAGAAATCTGACAAATCTTAATCTCCATGCAGGGCTCCTAGAGCCTCAGCAATCGAGGAGCAGGACTTGTCTGAGGCAGTGGCAGAAAGAATTGAGGCTCCTCAAAGGGGGGTCAATCAGATCAGTCTATGAGGCAAATGGGTCATTTTTTACCAAGTGATGTATCATTCATCAGGTGGACTTCGGGCACCACCTGTAAAGTCAGTTGTTTACTTCCTTTTCACCTGTTTCAGGACAGGAAGTTGCAGCCCAGTACCATTGATGGTTACAGGTCAGCCATTGCTGATAGTCTAGAATTTGCCCATCAATGTTAGTAAGGATGAAAATCTCACTCGTCTCCTGGATAGCTTCCACTGAGACAGACCCAAAGGCCGGAGGGGAACCCCCTCCTGGAACCTCTCCCTGGTTTTTGCACCAGCTGACCAGGTTCATTTTGAACCAATTAAAGGCCTCCTTGAAGCATTTGACCTTCAAGGCAGTTTTCCTCTTGGCCCTGGGTTCGGGCAAGCGTAGAAGTGAGATACATGCTTGGCAAACAGCCCAGCACCATTGATGGTTATAGGTCACCCATTGTTGATAAACTGGAAATTCACCCTTCAACATCAGTAAGGACGAAAATCTCGCTCGTCTCCTGGATAGTTTCCTCAGAGACAGACCCAGAGGCAGGAGTGGCATACCCTCCTGGAACTTCTTACTGGCCGTGCACCAGCTAAGAATCCATTTGATCCAATCAAGGAGGCCCCCTTGAAGCATTTGACCTTTAAGACGGTATTCCTCTTGGCCCTTGGGTCGGGCAAGTGCAAAAGTGAGATTCATGCCTGGCAAAACTGATATATTGGACACCAATCCGATTGGTCAAAGGTGTCCCTGTATCCATCACCCAGCTTTCTATCCTAGAATCAGCTGGCCATAGAGTGTCCAGTGTGGCCCCTGGGGTTATAACAGCCCTGGCCCCGACTCTGGATAGATCCCTCAAGTCTGACAGGTCCCTCTGTCCGGTCAGAGCATTATGCTACTATTTGGACAGGACCTCAAACATCAGGCAGAATAAGGAGGTGGTTTTTGTCTCCTTTAAGAAAGGTTTCAACAAAGACATCTCACCTGCCACTATCTCCTCTTGGATCAAGCAGACTGTGATCCTATGTTATGAGCTCTCTGACCAGGAGGCCCACATTTAACATCAGGTTAAAGCCCATGATGTCAGGGCCTTTGCTGCTTCTAAGGTCTTCCAGTTGGGAGTCTCCTTAGATCCAATCTTGTCAGCCTGCCACTGAAGTCACAATACCTTCACACAGTTCTATATGAAGGGCGGGGCTTGGGCTGATTCAGAGCTTTACCAATTGGGCTAGGTAGTGGCTGCTCAGCAGATCCACAAGTGGCCCTTAGATTGAGGAGATTTGTATATGTACATAACAGTTCTTCATGTACATAAGAATTAAGTGTGGCGTGCTTCCTTTGGGAGGTTTATTTGCATTCTGGGACTGAACTCATCCCTCTCTTCCCCTACCTCAGAGCAGGTCTGCAAAAAAGGGGGGGGGGCGACGGCGGTATAGCCCCGGGTAACCGGCTGCTGGCAACCGACCATGGCCTTGCAGGGTTTCCTGACCTTAAAGTCAACCCAGGCCTGGACCTATAGGTCTCCTGACGAAGTCAGCCTAGACCGTAGGTTAAAATTTGCTATTACTTGTGAGTTCACATAAGTCCCTAGTAACTTACCCGCCGACCAAGCGGTAGTTATTCAGCAATTGTCCATTGGATAGGATGTATTAACGCAATAAAATTGCAAATTTAATAAGTAAATTAAATTTTTATAAGTTAATACCCTATCCAATGGACACACAAGACCCTCCCACCGACCCCGCTATCAGCTTACTAGGGGTCTAATAGTTTAGACAACGAAAAAGATGCTATGACGTCAGGTTGTCTAGACAGGAAGGAAGTACGAGGCGCCATCTGGGGAGTGCACAGTACTACGGACCGGCCAGCCGGTGGCAACACAGGACGTCTTTTTCTGGCGTTTGGCGGGCCGGCCTGCGCCGACCGGATTAGCAATTGTCCATTGGATAGGGTATTAACTTATAAAAATTTAATTTACTTATTAAATTTGCAATTTTCTTATTTGTGGCAAAATAATGACATAATTGTTCTCAAATAACTGCTTCATCTACTTTTGGGAGAGCTTTGACATGGTGAAGTTCCAGACCCGTAGCTAATTACTCACCTACTCAAAATGAGCAAATGTGAATTATCCCTAAAAGTATTGGGGATATCCAATTTTTCTTAAATAACTCATTTACCTACTTTTGGAAGAGCTTTCACTTGGTGAAGTTTCAGACCCGCAGCTAATTATTCACCTACTCAAAATGAGTAAATGTGAATTATCTTTAAAAGTATTGCGGATATCCAATTTTTATCAAATAACTCATTCATCTACTTTTGGGAGGGCTTTCACATGGTGAAGTTCCAGACCCGTAGCTAATTACTCACCTACTGAAAATGAGTAAATGTGAATTATCTCTAAAAGTATTGCAGATAGCCAATTTTTATCAAATAACTCATTCACCTACTTTTGGGAGAGCTTTCACTTGAATTTTCAGAGCCGTAGCTAATTATCTCTAAAAGTATTGCGGGTATCCAATTTTTATCAAATTACTCGTCCATCTACTTTTGGGAGAGCTTTCACATGGTGAAGTTCCAGACCCGTAGCTAATTACTCACCTAATCAAAATGAGTAAATGTGAATTATCTGTAAAAGTATTGCAGATAGCCAATTTTTCTCAAATAACTCATTCACCTACTTTTAGGAGAGCTTTCACTTGGTGAAGTTTCAGACCCGCAGCTAATTATTCACCTACTCAAAATGAGTAAATGCTAATTATCTCTAAAAGTATTGTGGATATCCAATTTTTATCAAATTACTCGTTCATCTACTTTTGGGAGAGCTTTCACATGGTGAAGTTCCAGACCCGTAGCTAATTACTCACCTACTCAAAATGAGTAAATGTGAATTATCTGTAAAAGTATTGCAGATATCCAATTTTTCTCAAATAATTCATTCACCTACTTTTGGGAGAGGTTTTAATTGGTGAGGTTTCAGGCCCGTAGCTAATTATTCACCTACTCAAAATGAGTAAATGTGAATTATCTCTAAAAGTATTGCGGATATCCAATTTTTATCAAATAACTCATTCATCTACTTTTGGGAGGGCTTTCACATGGTGAAGTTCCAGACCCGTAGCTAATTACTCACCTACTGAAAATGAGTAAATGTGAATTATCTGTAAAAGTATTGCAGATAGCCAATTTTTATCAAATAACTCATTCACCTACTTTTGGGAGAGCTTTCACTTGAATTTTCAGAGCCGTAGCTAATTATCTCTAAAAGTATTGCGGGTATCCAATTTTTATCAAATTACTCGTCCATCTACTTTTGGGAGAGCTTTCACATGGTGAAGTTCCAGACCCGTAGCTAATTACTCACCTAATCAAAATGAGTAAATGTGAATTATCTGTAAAAGTATTGCAGATAGCCAATTTTTCTCAAATAACTCATTCACCTACTTTTAGGAGAGCTTTCACTTTGTGAAGTTTCACACTCGTAGTTAATTATTCGCCTACTCAAAATGAGTAAATGTGAATTATCTCTAAAAGTATTGCGGATATCCAATTTTTATCAAATAACTCATTCATCTACTTTTGGGAGGGCTTTCACATGGTGAAGTTCCAGACCCGTAGCTAATTACTCACCTACTGAAAATGAGTAAATGTGAATTATCTCTAAAAGTATTGCAGATAGCCAATTTTTATCAAATAATTCATTCACCTACTTTTGGGAGAGGTTTTAATTGGTGAGGTTTCAGGCCCGTAGCTAATTATTCACCTACTCAAAATGAGTAAATGCTAATTATCTCTAAAAGTATTGCAGATAGCCAATTTTTCTCAAATAACTCATTCACCTACTTTTAGGAGAGCTTTCACTTTGTGAAGTTTCACACCCGTAGTTAATTATTCGCCTACTCAAAATGAGTAAATGCGAATTATCTCTACAAGTATTGCAGATAGCCAGTATTTCTGAAATAATTCATTCACATACATTTTGGAGAGCTTTCAATTAGTGAATTTTCACATCCGTAGCTAATTACTCACCTACTCAAAATGAATAACTACCTATTATCACTAAAAGTATTGCAGATAGCCAATATTTCTCAAATAACTCATTCACCTACATTTTGGAGAGCTTTCACATGCTAAATTTTTTTAATGAATTTTTAAAATAATTTTAATGCATTAAAATTCATGAAATCATGCACTAAATCAATTATAACTTGAAAAGTGTTACATTTAGAGCACCTTGTTAAAATATGTTATCTTTAGTACATCTCATTTATATGGCGGGAGATAAATGCATGCGGCAGAATGCTTGTTATCAAATAACTCATTCATCTACTTTTGGGAGAGCTTTCACATGGTGAAGTTTCACACCCGTAGATAATTACTCCCCTACTCAAAATGAGTAAATGCGAATTATCTCTTAAAAGTATTGCAGATAGCCAATTTTTCTCAAATAACTCATTCATCTACTTTTGGAAGAGCTTTCACATGGTGAAGTTTCAGACCCATAGCTAATTACTCCCCTACTCAAAATGAGTAAATGCGAATTACCTCTAAAAGTATTGCAGATAGCCAATTTTTCTCAAATAACTCATTCACATACTTTTGGGAGAGCTTTCACTCGGTGAAGTTTCAGACCCATAGCTAATTATTCACCTACTCAAAATGAGTAAATGCTAATTATCTGTAAAAGTATTGCGGATACCCAATTTTTATCAAATACTGATTCATCTACTTGTGGGAGAGCTTTCACATGGTGAAGTTTCAGACCCATAGCTAATTACTCACCTACTCAAAATGAGTAAATGCGAATTATCTCTAAAAGTATTGCAGATAGCCAATTTTTCTCAAATAACTCATTCACCTACTTTTGGGAGAGCTTTCACATGGTGAAGTTTCAGACCCGTAGATAATTACTCACCTACTCAAAATGAGTAAATGCGAATTATCTCTTAAAAGTATTGCAGATAGCCAATTTTTCTCAATTAAATCATTCACCTACTTTTGGGAGAGCTTTCACTTGGTGAAGTTTCAGACCCATAGCTAATTACTCACCTACTCAAAATGAGTAAATGCGAATTATCTCTAAAAGTATTGCAGATAGCCAATTTTTCTCAAATACCTCATTCACCTACTTTTGGGAGAGCTTTCACTCCGTGAAGTTTCAGACCCGTAGCTAATTATTCACCTACTCAAAATCAGTAAATGCTAATTATCTGTAAAAGTATTGCGGATTCCCAATTTTTATCAAATACTCATTCATCTACTTGTGGGAGAGCTTTCACATGGTGAAGTTTCAGACCCGTAGCTAATTACTCACCTACTCAAAATGAGTAAATGCGAATTATCTCTAAAAGTATTGCAGATAGGCAATTTTTCTCAAATAACTCATTCACCTACTTTTGGGAGAGCTTTCACTTGGTGAAGTTTCAGACCTCTAGCTAATTACTCACCTACTCAAAATGAGTAAATGCTAATTATCTCAAAAACTATTGCGGATACCCAATTTTTATCAAATAACTCATTCATGTACTTTTGGGAGAGCTTTCACATGGTGAAGTTTCAGACCCGTAGATAATTACTCACCTACTCAAAATGAGTAAATGCGAATTATCTATTAAAAGTATTGCAGATAGCCAATTTTTCTCAATTAAATCATTCACCTACTTTTGGGAGAGCTTTCACTTGGTGAAGTTTCAGACCCATAGCTAATTACTCACCTACTCAAAATGAGTAAATGCGAATTATCTCTAAAAGTATTGCAGATAGCCAATTTTTCTCAAATAACTCATTCACCTACTTTTGGGAGAGCTTTCACTCCGTGAAGTTTCAGACCCGTAGCTAATTATTCACCTACTCAAAATGAGTAAATGCTAATTATCTGTAAAAGTATTGCGGATTCCCAATTTTTATCAAATACTCATTCATCTACTTGTGGGAGAGCTTTCACATGGTGATGTTTCAGACCCGTAGCTAATTACTCACCTACTCAAAATGAGTAAATGCGAATTATCTCTAAAAGTATTGCAGATAGGCAATTTTTCTCAAATAACTCATTCACCTACTTTTGGGAGAGCTTTCACTTGGTGAAGTTTCAGACCCATAGCTAATTATTCACCTACTCAAAATGAGTAAATGTGAATTATCTGTAAAAGTATTGCAGATACCCAATTTTTATCAAATAACTCATTCATCTACTTTTGGGAGAACTTTCACTTGGTGAAGTTCCAGACCCGTAGGTAATTACTCACCTACTCAAAAGGAGTAAATGTGAATTATCTCTTAATAGTATTGCAGATAGCCAATTTTTCTCAAATAACTCATTCACCTACTTTTGGAAGAGCTTTCACACACGAAAATGAAAAATTGTGAATATCTCGGAAAAGCTATTTCTTCTCCTTTAATGCTCGGCGGGAGATAGACACCGCGGCAGTGGTCTTGTCAAAAAATTTTGTCTCCCCAAAAATGGTGGCCATTTTGAATTTTTAAAGTTTTTGCAAAACACAAAAATGCTTATATCTCGAAAACCGTGCTAGATGGAGCGAACTGAACAAAATTTTTGACCTGCTGGGTATCTCTGCAGAGTCTTTTCAAAATATTTTTGTCTCGCCAAATATAGCGGACATTTCGAATTTTCGAATTTTTTGCAAAACACAAAAATGCTTATATCTTGAAAACCGTGCTAGATAGAGCAGACTGCGCTGATTTTGGTTGCCACAACAGTATAAGGCTAGAAACGAAGCATTTTCTTAATACTTTAGCACTCACCTTTATATCCTTTTTCGGGACGCTTTGTTTTTGCTATGCAAAAACATTATCTTTTTTTTGCGAGCGATCCTCTAGTTTCAGTGGCTTAAATACAGTTGCTAGAATCATGGTTTAATACTTTACAGTACACACCAGAAATCCTTGTGTGCAAGAGACTGGATTTGAAGTAAAATATATCATGAATTCCACAGACTATACATATATTAAGGCAAGATATTTGTACTGTGGTGCACTGGTGTAAAGTTTACACATGAAATCAGAAAATAAGACAAAATACGCTATAAAAACAAAAATAAATAGTGCTACTGAACTAAACTGTTATAACCAAAAGATTAAATAAGCTGAAAAAGATTTGATGAGAGTTAAGTGAAACTTTTTACTGTTGTGGTGACCTTAATAAAATAATACATTCTTACTCGTAGGGACACTTGCAGATACAATTTCACTGTCCTATTTTTGTTAAATATACAACCCCTATTTACTGTAACTCAAGACAAATTACCTGTATTATTCACGTTGGACTTATGCAGAGTCTATTGTATTACTGTATCACCCACATTACAGGAGTTTGCAGCCCAGATGAGGCTTAAAAGTTATCATGACCAGTACTGTGTTCGCTATGTGTGGGAGTTCTTTTGTATTGTTATTACAACATCTGAGCTCACCAAGTTATAGTTTAGACTACAGATATCTCACCCAAGTTTAATGGATTTAACTCTGCTGTGACTCTGCACACCTGGAGGTAATGACACAGGTTCACTGAAATGAATGCAGTCTCTTCACATTCCAGGAAGATCATGAACTGGCTGCGTGCAAGAAGTGCCAAGAAGAATGAATCTGAGGACAATTTGTACACGCGCTGGGAGCAAGACTTTGACCTGAGTGACCAGCCACAGCTTGGACTGTTTGATGAGTACCTAGAAATGGGTGAGTACTCAGAAGTACTTGTGTACCTAGACACAGGTGAGCACTGAGAAATACTTGTGTACCTAGATGTGGGTAAGGACAATGAAATACGTACCTAGACACAGGTGAGTATTCAGAAATGTTTATTTGACTATAGATGTGTCAGTACTCTTAAATACTTGTGTACCTAGACATGGGTGAGTACTATGAAATACTTATGTATCAAGACACAGGTGAGTGTGTGGAAATACTTGTGTATCCAGAGTTGGTTGAAATACTTTGGTACCTAGATATGCATGAGTACTCAGAGATATCATTGCACATCTGTATCTAAAGTTTGTGATGAAATCAGAAGTATCCGTACTTTCGAACCTGGACACAGGTGAAGTCACAGCTATAACAGTATTTCTGTACCTAGAGTTGGCATGGGCTCAAAAAAATCAGTAATGTATATGTACGTATGTGTGCCTAGATATAGGCTAGTATTTATGTACCCAGAAATATAAAAGTATTCAGAAATACCAGTACTTTTTTCTAAGACATGTATCTGTATTTTTCATAATTTGTTGTATATTTACATATTTATTGATTCAGTACAGGTTTGTGACTTAACTATGTGTATTTTCAGTGATTCAGTACAGGTTTGTGACTTAACTATGTGTATTTTCAGTGATTCAGTATGGGTTTATGACTTAACTATGTGTATTTTCAGTGATTCAGTATGTGTTTGTGACTTAACTGTGTGTATTTTCAGTGATTCAGTATGGGTTTATGACTTAACTATGTGTATTTTCAGTGATTCAGTATGGGTTTGTGACTGAACTGTGTGTATTTTCAGTAATTTAGTATGTGTTTGTGTCTTAACTGTGTGTATTTTCAATGATTCAGTATGGGTTTGTGACTGAACTGTGTGTATTTTCAGTGATTCAGTATGGGTTTGTGACTTAACTGTGTGTATTTTCAGTAATTATCTCCCGCCGGCCGGGCGGGAGATTATAAAACGCATTCCGTGCGTGTGTGCGTGCGTGTGTTCGTGTGTTATTGAGTGTGTGTCACGCTTTTAGAGAGGGCTGTACATCACACTGGTTGTTTCTCCTTGGCCTTTTCAATGTTTTTTATGACCTTATTGCTTATGTCCTTTCATTTGATGCTGTTATTTCACACCTAGGACCATAGCTAAGTGAGTAATAGCAATGGTGGCTACTTTGAGTAAAGTGCTCATAACTCCAAAATGACTGCATTTAGAGTGTTTCTGTAAAATACGTTGTTCAGCTACTTTCTCCATGCCTACAAGATGGTACCATTTTTAGGGTTCTATCTTCATAGCTAAGTGAGTAATAGCTATTTTCTGTTATTAACAATGAGCAAAATGAGTAAATTGATTTTGTCTTTGTAACTGTTACTTACAATATTGGCCTGAAATATGTTGTTCAACAACTCCTTCATGTACTATATCATGGTGAGGTGTCCAAGGTGTAGCACCATAGCTAACTGAGTAATAGCTATACTAAGTTTAACATTTGACCATTGAGCAAGTCCCTTATAACTCAAAAAGTATTGAATATAGAGGATTTTTGTCAAATATGTTGTTCACCTATCTTTTGGATATACTGTATTGTGAATTTTCACAGCTGTAACTCCATAGCTAACTGAGTAATAGCTACTTTGATGATAACTATAATGAGTAAATGGCTTATATCTTCAAAAGTATTGCAGCTACACAATTTTGTTCCAATATGTTGTTCAGCTACTATCTCCACAGCTACAACATGGTCACTAGTTTGGAAGTGTATCTCCATAGCTAAGTGAGTAATAGCTACTTTGTCAATTTTTAATGATAACCATAATGAGTAAATGCCTTATATCATCAAAAGTATTGCAGCTACACAATTTCTCTCAAATAAGTTGTTCATCTACTTTTTAAATCATTCATCTACTTTTGGGAGAGCTTTCACATGGTGAAGTTTCAGACTCGTAGCTAATTACTCACCTACTGAAAATGAGTAAATGCGAATTATCTGTAAAAGTATTGCAGATAGCCAATTTTTCTCAAATAACTCGTTCATCTACTTTTGGGAGAGCTTTCACATGGTGAAGTTTCAGACCCATAGATAATTACTCACCTACTGAAAATGAGTAAATGCGAATTATCGCTAAAAGTATTGCAGATAGCCAATTTTTCTCAAATAACTCGATCACCTACTTTTGGAAGAGCTTTCACATGGTGAAGTTTCAGACCCATAGCTAATTACTCACCTACTGAAAATGAGTAAATGCGAATTATCGCTAAAAGTATTGCAGATGGCCAATTTTTCTCAAATAACTGATTCAACTACTTTTGGGAGAACTTTCACTTGGTGAAGTTTCACACCCATAGCTAATTACTCACCTACTCAAAATGAGTAAATGCGAATTATCGCTAAAAGTATTGCAGATAGCCAATTTTTCTCAAATAACTCGTTCATCTACTTTTGGGAGAGCTTTCACATGGTGAAGTTTCAGACCCATAGCTAATTACTCATCTACTCAAAATGAGTAAATGCGAATTATCTCTTAAAAGTATTGTACTTACTTTTGGGAGAACTTTCACTTGGTGAAGTTTCACACCCATAGCTAATTACTTACCTACTGAAAATGAGTAAATGCGAATTATCGCTAAAAGTATTGCAGATAGCCAATTTTTCTCAAATAACTCATTCACCTACTTTTGGGAGAGCTTTCACTTGGTGAAGTTTCAGACCCATAGCAAATTACTCACCTATTCAAAATGAGTAAATGCGAATTATCTCTAAAAGTATTGCAGATAGGCAATTTTTCTCAAATAACATATTCACCTACTTTTGGGAGAGCTTTCACTTGGTGAAGTTTCAGACCCATAGCTAATTACTCACCTACTCAAAATGAGTAAATGCGAATTATCTGTAAAAGTATTGCAGATAGCCAATTTTTCTCAAATAACTCATTCACCTACTTTTGGGAGAGCTTTCACTTGAAGTTTCAGACCCATAGCTAATTACTCACCTACTCAAAATGAGTAAATGCGAAGTATCGCTAAAACTATTGCAGATAGCCAATTTTTCTCAAATAACTCATTCACCTACTTTTGGGAGAGCTTTCACTTGATGAAGTTTCAGACCCATAGCTAATTACTCACCTACTGAAAATGAGTAAATGCGAATTATCTGTAAAGGTATTGCAGATAGCCAATTTTTCTCAAATAACTCCTTCATCTACTTTTGGGAGAGTTTTCACATGGTGAAGTTTCAGACCCATAGATAATTACTCACCTACTGAAAATGAGTAAATGCGAATTATCGCTAAAAGTATTGCAGATGGCCAATTTTTCTCAAATAACTGATTCACCTACTTTTGGGAGAACTTTCACTTGGTGAAGTTTCACACCCATAGCTAATTACTCACCTACTGAAAATGAGTAAATGCGAATTATCGCTAAAAGTATTGCAGATAGCCAATTTTTCTCAAATAACTCATTCATCTACTTTTGGGAGAGCTTTCACTTGGTGAAGTTTCAGACCCATAGCTAATTACTCACCTATTCAAAATGAGTAAATGCGAATTATCGCTAAAAGTATTGCAGATACCCAATTTTTCTCAAATAACTCATTCACCTACTTTTGGGAGAACTTTCACTTGGTGAAGTTTCACACCCATAGCTAATTACTCACCTACTCAAAATGAGTAAATGCGAATTATCGCTAAAAGTATTGCAGATAGCCAATTTTTCTCAAATAACTCATTCACCTACTTTTGGGAGAGCTTTCACTTGGTGAAGTTTCAGACCCATAGCTAATTACTCACCTATTCAAAATGAGTAAATGCGAATTATCTCTAAAAGTATTGCAGATAGCCAATTTTTCTCAAATAACTCATTCATCTACTTTTGGGAGAGCTTTCACATGGTGAAGTTTCAGACCCATAGCTAATTACTCACCTACTCAAAATGAGTAAATGCGAATTATCTCTTAAAAGTATTGTACTTAGCCAATTTTTCTCAAATAACTCATTGCAAATTTTGAAAGCTGTAGGTCCATAGCTAACTCAGTAATAGCTACTTTGACTTTTTTGATTTAAATAATTTATAACAGCAAAACTATTCAATTTAAAGGAGTTTTGTCAAATATGTTGTTCACCTACTTTTTGATGTAGTGCGGCGGGAGATCATACCACGGCAGTGGTCTTGTTTAGTATGTGTTTGTGACTTCACTGTGTGTATTTTCAGTGATTCAGTATGGGTTTATGACTTAGCTGTGTGTATTTTCAGTAATTCAGTATGTGTTTGTGACTTAACTGTGTGTATTTTCAGTAATTTAGTATGTGTTTATGACTTAACTATGTGTATTTTCAGTGATTTAGTATGGGTTTGTGACTGAACTGTGTGTATTTTCAGTGATTCAGTATGGTTTGTGACTGAACTGTGTGTATTTTCAATGATTCAGTATGGGTTTGTGACCGCAGTATGTGTATTTTCAGTGATTCAGTATGGGTTTGTGACTTGACTGTGTGTATTTTCAGTAATTATATCCCCAGACGAAAGTCGGGGATATATTGGATTCAGGTCCGTCGCGCCGCCGCCGCCGCCGCCGCCGTAGAAATTTCCTTGTGGACGCGATAACTCAAAAACAAATTAATATTTTTTTTTCAAACTTGGTACACATGTTAAGGGTCCCCAAAGGAAGATCCCTATTTTAAGGTGACCTTAAACTCCCAGTAAAAAAGAACTTATGGCCACCTTAAGGTCAGAAATTGGACTTTTGGCCACTTAGAGCCCTGTAGGTCACAAACTATGATGCTCAGCTGGCTGAAATTATACCTGACAACACATTAATATGTTCTTAGTACATGTGCCGAAAATCACGACTTTAAGTTGAGGAGAAAATTGTGTTTGAGGCCCATAAATACCCCCACTTAGGAATTTTTTGCTATACTTTTCACATATTTTGCCCTATAATTTGGAAGTGGTAATTCTGATGAGTCTCAAACTGCGCTAGGTATAACTTTGATATGTAATCCTTGTCTGTACAAAATTTTAGGGCTGTAGGTTTACCCAAAGGGGTCGACTTAAGGTCTCAAAAGTGCCCACAGAGACCCAATTTATGCACTTTTTGCCACTTTCAAGCACTGTAGCTTTCAAACTATGTCTCTCATCTAAGTTAAATATCATCTGGGAATATATCTATGTGTTTTCTTATATGTGCCCCAACATTTAGGCCTTTAATAGACAGTTAACCTGTGTATCAGGACCATAAACACCCACCCGAGTGACCCTTATAAGACATTTTTCACATCTTTTTCCCTGTAGCTTGGAAATGGTAAGTCTGAGAAGTTTCAAACTGTATTAGATATATATTCTGTGTGTAATCTTAGTATGTAACAGATTTTAAGTCTGAAGCTTTAATTTTGAAGGTCAAATTGAGGTCTCTAAAAGGCTCCCAAAGACCCAATATTTGGACTTTTTGCTACTTTTAAGCCCTGTGACTGTCAAACTATGTGACTGATAGAGCTCAAATCCTATCTGGGAAGATATTAGCATGTTATTTTTATATATGCCAAAAATTAAGGCTTTAAGAAGACATTTAACCTGTGTATGAGGACCATAAATCCCCACCCGAGTGACCATTTTTAGACATTTTTCACATATTTTTCCCTGTAACTTGGAAATGGTAAGTCTAAGAAGTTTCAAACTGTATTAGATGCATATTCTATGTGTAATCTTAGTATGTGACAAATTTTAAGTCTGAAGCTTTAATTTTGAAGGCCACATTTAGGTCTCTAGAAGGCCCCATAAAGACCCAGTATTTGGACATTTTGCCAATTTTAAGGCCTGTGACTGTTAAACTATGTGACTGATAGAGCTGAAATCTCATCTGGGAATACATTATTATGTTCTTTTTACATGTGCCAAAAATCAAGGCTTCAAGTAGACATTTAACCTGTGTATGAGGACCTTAAACACCCACCTGAGTGACCCTTTTAAGACATTTTTCACATATTTTGCTCTGTAACTTGGAAATGGTAAGCCTGAGAAGTTTCAAACTTTATTAGATACATATTCTATGTGTAATCTTAGTATGTAACAAATTTTAAGTCTGAAGCTTTAATTTGAAAGCCACATCGAGATCTCTAAAAGGCCCACAGAGACCCAATATTTGGACTTTTTGCCACCTTTAAGCCCTGTGACTGTTAAACTATGTGATTGATTGAGCTGAAATCCCATCTGGGAATGCATTATTATGTCCTTTCTACATGTGCCGAAAATCATGGTTTTTAGTAGACATTTAACCTGTGTATGAGGGCCATAGACACTCGCCCAAGTGCCTTTTTTGACATTTTTTCCGTATTTTGCCCTGTTATTTGGAAATGCTTAGTGTGACAAGTCTTAAACTGTATTATATATAATTTTTGTTTGTTATGTATGTCCCCCAAAAAGTTTCAGATCTGTAGTTTAATTGCTAAGGTCTCTTTAACAATTGTAAAATGCCCACAGAAACCCAATTTATGGACATTATGCCACTTTAAAGCCCAGTAACTGTCAAACTATGTGGGTTATAGAGCTGAAATCTTTGAATTTTTAAAAGGAAATGCCTGTCTATTTAAATTTTGAATATTAATAATGTTATGGCTATCTTAGTCTTTTAAGAACTTATTTTTGTGTGTTATACCTCTGCTTGCTGAGTTTTTAACTTTTTAAAATGAAACTGGTTAAACATATTCAAGTAGACAAAATGGACACTTTAAGTGAGCTTTAAGTCCCAATATTAATGAAATTATATCCTTATGTAGTAAAACTAGGGGATTTTTAACCCTCAACTAGCCCAGTTTTATTCAACTTGCCTCAGTTAATTTTGACACAGCTCCTACAGTTATGAACTCATTTCAGTTGATAATCACATACTTAAAATTCTCAATTCCTTTTGTATTTGAGTACCCCTTTTATATAGATTGTTTGTTTACCATTTATGCTGTAGCACTCCATCTCTTTGTAGTCCCAAGTGAACCCACATCCCCCCCCCCCCTGGATTCCCCCCACCCACCTCTGGGACCTCCAGCTATATTGAGTGACACTAAATAAACAAAGGTATTTAATGATATCAGATGAGAAACAAAGAACTCAATGGGGTTGCAGATCTTGTGTAATAGTGAGAGAGGTGTGGAGAAGGGGAGAGGGGTGGGGGTGGGAGGTGGTGGGCTTCATTACGGTGGACGGACGTTTCGGCCACGGACGTTTCGGCCTAGGACGTTTCGGACTAGGACGTTTCGGCCACGGACGTTTCGGCCAGGCCATTTTTAAGGGTGGACGTTTCGGCCAAATCTATATTTTTAGGAGATTTATATAATAAGAACATCTTTTAATGTCCTTGTGTCCAAAAAGGGAAAATCTATATCACTAAGTGACTTGAAAGGAGAGCTGTGAAAGCAAACCTTTTATGGTTTAAGGAAAGCAGTGTCTGCACAATTTTCTTTGATCAAGTTGAGGAAACAGGCAGACTGTTTCCCTTTTTGTGATTATCAATCATCAAACATCTCATTTTTACACATTTAATGGAATATTATCATTCTCCACTTATATCAGCAAACTTAACCTTTGTCAAGTTGCTATTTCATCTTTAAACCCTTTCCTGGTCTTTTTGTGCAGTAAATTTTAAATTCAGTTGCTTTTCATATTAAAACCCTTTGAAACCCATGGACTTTTTGTTCACTGCCTCAATAAAAAGGTAACACCCCAAAGGGAAGCTATTTAATAGATACCTGCTCAGAATTGCACTGCTCAGGTGATTGATCTACAGTTTAGCAAGTAAATCAAGAGAACCTTTCTGATTGATGCCTGCTCAGAATTGCACTGCTCAGGTGATTGATCTGAAGGGATGACCTACCTGAGAGAATCGGCTCCAGAAGAATCAACCCCACTGCTGGAGTACTTTGACACAAATTATGTGACAGGCCATCTGCGTCCCAGACCTCAGACTCCAGATCTTCAGCTAAGGTTCCGGCGTGTGCCACCCATATTTGCTCCCACCCAATGGAATATGCATGAGGTGACCCTTGCAAACCAACCAAGGACCAACAACGTATCAGAGGGCTGGAACAACAAATTCAGGAACCTTGTTGGCCAAAGCCACCCTACAGTGTGGAAACTGATTGAGTGTTTGCAAGCAGAGTGTGCCCGTGTATCTGCTGTACTTCTACAGGATGAGCGTGGTGTGAGACCAAAGAAGAGGATCAAGAAAGTATACACCGAACTTCAAGGTAGACTGCACAATCTCTGTGAGGACAGATCTCTAGGCCGCAAGTCCATACCAGACTTCCTTCGGGGTGTAAGCCATAACCTGAGAGGTGGTCAGCCAAACATTTAAAATGACTCTGAATTGTGTGATCTGAAGTTTATGTATATAGCTTAATTGTGTAAAATGTTATTATATTATTGTTATAAAATGTGGGAAAGGTTGTACAATAAATGTTGTTATCACAGTTGTATTATTTGCATGTTTAATCATTGAAAACCTGATCCAAAAATATATTTGGCCGAAACGTCCACCCTCAAAAATGGCCGAGCCGAAACGTCCGTGGCCGAAACGTCCTAGTCCGAAACGTCCGTGGCCGAAACGTCCTACATTCCTTCATTACATATAACACAAAGGGGAGTCAGAACTGAGATTGTGTCACATATTTAGGTTGCATATATATGGACCACATATATAGGTATAGAGGAAATGAATAACTGAAAACAATTTGTAAATTCTAAAAATAATATAATAAAATAATAATATAAATAATTTTTTTTTTAAATAATATTTTATTTGTGAACAAATATAGAAACAGATATGCACTTTTGGGATTATGAATTTTAGAATGGACATTGAATCATCAATCATTTAAATACTTTGAAGGAAGATTGAAAAGTATGATGAGTTGAGTTAAAAATAATATTTTATTTGTCAACAAATATAGAAACAGATATGCTCTTTTGGGATTATTATATCCCCAGACGAAAGTCGGGGATATATTGGATTCAGGTCCGTCGCGCCGCCACCGCCGCCGCCGTAGAAATTTCCTTGTGGACGCGATAACTCAAAAACAAATTAATATTTTTTTTTCAAACTTGGTACACATGTTAAGGGTGCCCAAAGGAAGATCCCTATTTTAAGGTGACCTTAAACTCCCAGTAAAAAAGAACTTATGGCCACCTTAAGGTCAGAAATTGGACTTTTGGCCACTTAGAGCCCTGTAGGTCACAAACTATGATGCTCAGCTGGCTGAAATTTTACCTGACAACACATTAATATGTTCTTAGTACATGTGCCGAAAATCACGACTTTAAGTTGGGGAGAAAATTGTGTTTGAGGCCCATAAATACCCCCACTTAGGGATTTTTTGCTATACTTTTCACATATTTTGCCCTATAATTTGGAAGTGGTAATTCTGATGAGTCTCAAACTGTGCTAGGTATAACTTTGATATGTAATCCTTGTCTGTAGAAAATTTTAGGGCTGTAGGTTTACCCAAAGGGGTCGACTTAAGGTCTCAAAAGTGCCCACAGAGACCCAATTTGTGCACTTTTTGCCACTTTCAAGCACTGTAGCTTTCAAACTATGTCTCTCATCTAAGTTAAATATCATCTGGGAATATATCTATGTGTTTTCTTATATGTGCCCCAACATTTAGGCCTTTAATAGACAGTTAACCTGTGTATCAGGACCATAAACACCCACCCGAGTGACCCTTATAAGACATTTTTCACATCTTTTTCCCTGTAACTTGGAAATGGTAAGTCTGAGAAGTTTCAAACTGTATTAGATATATATTCTGTGTGTAATCTTAGTATGTAACAGATTTTAAGTCTGAAGCTTTAATTTTGAAGGTCAAATTGAGGTCTCTAAAAGGCTCCCAAAGACCCAATATTTGGACTTTTTGCTACTTTTAAGCCCTGTGACTGTCAAACTATGTGACTGATAGAGCTCAAATCCTATCTGGGAAGATATTAGTATGTTATTTATATATGTGCCAAAAATTAAGGCTTTAAGAAGACATTTAACCTGTGTATGAGGACCATAAATCCCCACCCGAGTGACCATTTTTAGACATTTTTCACATATTTTTCCCTGTAACTTGGAAATGGTAAGTCTAAGAAGTTTCAAACTGTATTAGATGCATATTCTATGTGTAATCTTAGTATGTGACAAATTTTAAGTCTGAAGCTTTAATTTTGAAGGCCACATTTAGGTCTCTAGAAGGCCCCATAAAGACCCAGTATTTGGACATTTTGCCAATTTTAAGGCCTGTGACTGTTAAACTATGTGACTGATAGAGCTGAAATCTCATCTGGGAATACATTATTATGTTCTTTTTACATGTGCCAAAAATCAAGGCTTCAAGTAGACATTTAACCTGTGTATGAGGACCTTAAACACCCATCTGAGTGACCCTTTTAAGACATTTTTCACATATTTTGCTCTGTAACTTGGAAATGGTAAGTCTGAGAAGTTTCAAACTTTATTAGATACATATTCTATGTGTAATCTTAGTATGTAACAAATTTTAAGTCTGAAGCTTTAATTTGAAAGCCACATCGAGATCTCTAAAAGGCCCACAGAGACCCAATATTTGGACTTTTTACCACCTTTAAGCCCTGTGACTGTTAAACTATGTAATTGATGGAGCTGAAATCCCATCTGGGAATGCATTATTATATCCCCAGACGAAAGTCGGGGATATATTGGATTCAGGTCCGTCGCGCCGCCGCCGCCGCCGCCGCCGCCGTAGAAATTTCCTTGTGGACGCGATAACTCAAAAACAAATTAATATTATTTTTTCAAACTTGGTACACATGTTAAGGGTGCCCAAAGGAAGATCCCTATTTTAAGGTGACCTTAAACTCCCAGTAAAAAAGAACTTATGGCCACCTTAAGGTCAGAAATTGCACTTTTGGCCACTTAGAGCCCTGTAGGTCACAAACTATGATGCTCAGCTGGCTGAAATTTTACCTGACAACACATTAATATGTTCTTAGTACATGTGCCGAAAATCATGACTTTAAGTTGAGGAGAAAATTGTGTTTGAGGCCCATAAATACCCCCACTTAGGGATTTGTTGCTATACTTTTCACATATTTTGCCCTATAATTTGGAAGTGATAATTCTGATGAGTCTCAAACTGCGCTAGGTATAACTTTGATATGTAATCCTTGTCTGTAGAAAATTTTAGGGCTGTAGGTTTACCCAAAGGGGTCGACTTAAGGTCTCAAAAGTGCCCACAGAGACCCAATTTATGCACTTTTTGCCACTTTCAAGCACTGTAGCTTTCAAACTATGTCTCTCATCTAAGTTAAATATCATCTGGGAATATATCTATGTGTTTTCTTATATGTGCCCCAACATTTAGGTCTTTAATAGACAGTTAACCTGTGTATCAGGACCATAAACACCCACCCGAGTGACCCTTATAAGACATTTTTCACATCTTTTTCCCTGTAACTTGGAAATGGTAAGTCTGAGAAGTTTCAAACTGTATTAGATATATATTCTGTGTGTAATCTTAGTATGTAACAGATTTTAAATCTGAAGCTTTAATTTTGAAGGTCAAATTGAGGTCTCTAAAAGGCTCCCAAAGACCCAATATTTGGACTTTTTGCTACTTTTAAGCCCTGTGACTGTCAAACTATGTGACTGATAGAGCTCAAATCCTATCTGAGAAGATATTAGTATGTTATTTTTATATGTGCCAAAAATTAAGGCTTTAAGAAGACATTTAACCTGTGTATGAGGACCATAAATCCCCACCCGAGTGACCATTTTTAGACATTTTTCACATATTTTTCCCTGTAACTTGGAAATGGTAAGTCTAAGAAGTTTCAAACTGTATTAGATGCATATTCTATGTGTAATCTTAGTATGTGACAAATTTTAAGTCTGAAGCTGTAATTTGAAGGCCACATTTAGGTCTCTAGAAGGCCCCATAAAGACCCAGTATTTGGACTTTTTGCCAATTTTAAGGCCTGTGACTGTTAAACTATGTGACTGATAGAGCTGAAATCTCATCTGGGAATACATTATTATGTTCTTTTTACATGTGCCAAAAATCAAGGCTTCAAGTAGACATTTAACCTGTGTATGAGGACCTTAAACACCCACCTGAGTGACCCTTTTAAGACATTTTTCACATATTTTGCTCTGTAACTTGGAAATGGTAAGTCTGAGAAGTTTCAAACTTTATTAGATACATATTCTATGTGTAATCTTAGTATGTAACAAATTTTAAGTCTGAAGCTTTAATTTGAAAGCCACATCGAGATCTCTAAAAGGCCCACAATGACCCAATATTTGGACTTTTTACCACCTTTAAGCCCTGTAACTGTTAAACTATGTGATTGATGGAGCTGAAATCCCATCTGGGAATGCATTATTATGTCCTTTTTACATATGCCGAAAATCAAGGTTTTTAGTAGACATTTAACCTGTGTATGAGGGCCATAGACACTCGCCCAAGTGCCTTTTTTGACATTTTTTCCGTATTTTGCCCTGTTATTTGGAAATGCTTAGTGTGACAAGTCTTAAACTGTATTATATATAATTTTTGTTTGTTATGTATGTCCCCCAAAAAATTTCAGATCTGTAGTTTAATTGCTAAGGTCTCTTTAACAATTGTAAAATGCCCACAGAAACCCAATTTATGGATATTATGCCACTTTAAAGCCCAGTAACTGTCAAACTATGTGGGTTATAGAGCTGAAATCTTTAAATTTTTAAAAGGAAATGCCTGTCTATTTAAATTTTGAATATTAATAATGTTATGGCTATCTTAGTCTTTTAAGAACTTATTTTTGTGTGTTATACCTCTGCTTGCTGAGTTTTTCACTTTTTAAAATGAAACTGGTTAAACATATTCAAGTAGACAAAATGGACACTTTAAGTGAGCTTTAAGTCCCAATATTAATGAAATTATATCCTTATGTAGTAAAACTAGGGGATTTTTAACCCTCAACTAGCCCAGTTTTATTCAACTTGCCTCAGTTAATTTTGGCACAGCTGCTACAGTTATGAACTCATTTCAGTTGATAATCACATACTTAAAATTCTCAATTCTTTTTGTATTTGAGTACCCCTTTTATATAGATTGTTTGTTTACCATTTATGCATCCCCCACCCGCATTCCCCCCACCCACCTCTGGGACCTCCAGCTATATTGAGTGACACTAAATAAACAAAGGTATTTAATGATATCAGATGAGAAACAAAGAACTCAATGGGGTTGCAGATCTTGTGTAATAGTGGGAGAGGTGTGGAGAAGGGGAGAGGGGTGGGGGTGGGAGGTGGTGGGCTTCATTACATATAACACAAAGGGGAGTCAGAACTGAGATTGTGTCACATATTTAGGTTGCATATATATGGACCACATATATAGGTATAGAGGAAATGAATAACTGAAAACAATTTGCAAATTCTAAAAATAATATAATGAAATAATAATATAAATAATTTTTTATGTCAGCTGACTTGTCAGTCAGCTGGCATTATGTCGTCACTCTGCGGCGTGGGCGTACGCGTACGCGTCCGCGTGAACAACTTCTCCTCCAAAACTACAAGGCCTAGAGACGTGCTGTTTTTTTTAAAAGATACCTTATCTATCGAGGATGAAAAATTGTTCAAGGCATGCAAATCTGTCTGTTCGTCTGTTTGCTAGAGACATTACAAGGGGGATACCCCCACCAAAAGTGTGAAAATTTCAACACTTAATCACAATTTTCTCAGTGACTATTGCAGGGATTTCTCTCATATCTTGCATATATGTACTAGGCCACAGGTAGATTCTCTTGTGTGAGTATGAGACCTGGATCTGTCTTACTTTTTTTTTAATAAATTTTTTTAATAATTTTTAATGCATTAACATTCATGAAATCATGCACAAAATCATTTATAACTTGAAAACTGTTGCATCTAGAGCATTTTGTTAAAATATGTTATTCAGCTACTTTTTTCATAGCTACAATATGGTGAGTAAGTTGGGTGCCTGTCTCAATAGCTAAGTGAGTAATAGCTACTTTTGGGCTTTTCAGTAACTTCCATCATGAGTAGAATCACTTGTAACTTAAAAACTATTGCATTTAGAGAATTTCGTATAAATATGTTATTCAGCTACTTTTGGGTCAGCTATAACATAGTAAAATTTTAGACCTGTAGCTCATGGCATAGCTGAGTAATAGCTACTTTTACGTTATCACTGTTGAGTAAATCGCTTATAACTTCAAAACTATTGCATTTAGAGAATTTCGTATAAATATGTTATTCAGCTACTTTTGGGTCAGCTATAACATAGTAAAATTTCAGACCTGTAGCTCATGGCATAGCTGAGTAATAGTTACTTTTAGGTTATCACTGTTGAGTAAATGGCTTATAACTTGGAAACTATTGCATTTAGAGTATTTTGTTTCAATATGTTATTCACCTATTTTGGGATCAGCTAAAACATAGTGAAGTTTCAGATCTGTGGCTCATTGCATAGCTGAGTAATAGCTACTTTGAAGTTCTCACTATTGAGTAAATCAGTTGTAATTGGAAAACTATTGCATTTAGAGAATTTCGTATAAATATGTTATTCAGCTACTTTTGGGTCAGCTATAACATAGTAAAATTTCAGACCTGTAGCTCATGGCATAGCTGAGTAATAGCTACTTTTAGGTCATCACTATTGAGTAAATCAGTTGTAACTTGAAAACTACTGCATTTACAATATTTTGCTTAAATATGTTGTTCACCTACTTTTGGGTCAGCTATAACATAGTAAAATTTCAGACCTGTAGCTCATGGCATAGCTGAGTAATAGGTACTTTTAGGTCATCACTATTGAGTAAATCAGTTGTAACTTGAAAACTATTGCATTTACAGTATTTTGCTTAAATATGTTGTTCACCTACTTTTGGGTCAGCTATAACATAGTGAAATTTCAGACCTGTAGCTCATTGCATAGCTGAGTAATAACTACTTTGAGGTTCTCACTATTGAGTAAATCAGTTGTAATTGCAAAACTATTGCATTTAGAGAATTTAGTATAAATATGTTATTCAGCTACATTTGTGTCAACTATAACATAGTAAAATTTCAGACCTGTAGCTCATGGCATAGCTGAGTAATAGCTACTTTTAGGTCATCACTATTGAGTAAATCAGTTGTAACTTGAAAACTATTGCATTTAGAGTATTTTGCTTAAATATGTTGTTCACCTACTTTTGGGTCAGCTATAACATAGTAAAATTTCAGACCTGTAGCTCATGGCATAGCTGAGTAATAACTACTTTTAGGTTATCACTGTTGAGTAAATCACTTATAACTTGGAAATTATTGCATTTAGAGTATTTTCTTTCAATATGTTATTCACCTATTTTGGGGTCAGCTATAACATAGTGAAGTTCCAGACCTGTGACTCATTGCATAGCTGAGTAATAGCTACTTTGAAGTTCTCACTATTGAGTAAATCAGTTGTAATTGGAAAACTATTGCATTTAGAGAATTTCGTATAAATATGTTATTCAGCTACTTTTGGGTCAGCTATAACATAGTAAAATTTCAGACCTGTAGCTCATGGCATAGCTGAGTAATAGCTACTTTTAGGTCATCACTATTGAGTAAATCAGTTGTAACTTGAAAACTATTGCATTTACAGTATTTTGCTTAAATATGTTGTTCACCTACTTTTGGGTCAGCTATAACATAGTAAATTTCAGACCTGTAGCTCATGGCATAGCTGAGTAATAGGTACTTTTAGGTCATCACTATTGAGTAAATCAGTTGTAACTTGAAAACTATTGCATTTACAGTATTTTGCTTAAATATGTTGTTCACCTACTTTTGGGTCAGCTATAACATAGTGAAATTTCAGACCTGTAGCTCATTGCATAGCTGAGTAATAACTACTTTGAGGTTCTCACTATTGAGTAAATCAGTTGTAATTGCAAAACTATTGCATTTAGAGAATTTAGTATAAATATGTTATTCAGCTACATTTGTGTCAACTATAACATAGTAAAATTTCAGACCTGTAGCTCATGGCATAGCTGAGTAATAGCTACTTTTAGGTCATCACTATTGAGTAAATCAGTTGTAACTTGAAAACTATTGCATTTAGAGTATTTTGCTTAAATATGTTGTTCACCTACTTTTGGGTCAGCTATAACATAGTAAAATTTCAGACCTGTAGCTCATGGCATAGCTGAGTAATAGCTACTTTTAGGTTATCACTGTTGAGTAAATCACTTATAACTTGGAAATTATTGCATTTAGAGTATTTTCTTTCAATATGTTATTCACCTATTTTGGGGTCAGCTATAACATAGTGAAGTTCCAGACCTGTGACTCATTGCATAGCTGAGTAATAGCTACTTTGAAGTTCTCACTATTGAGTAAATCAGTTGTAATTGGAAAACTATTGCATTTAGAGAATTTCGTATAAATATGTTATTCAGCTACTTTTGGGTCAGCTATAACATAGTAAAATTTCAGACCTGTAGCTCATGGCATAGCTGAGTAATAGCTACTTTTAGGTCATCACTATTGAGTAAATCAGTTGTAACTTGAAAACTATTGCATTTACAGTATTTTGCTTAAATATGTTGTTCACCTACTTTTGGGTCAGCTATAACATAGTAAATTTCAGACCTGTAGCTCATGGCATAGCTGAGTAATAGGTACTTTTAGGTCATCACTATTGAGTAAATCAGTTGTAACTTGAAAACTATTGCATTTACAGTATTTTGCTTAAATATGTTGTTCACCTACTTTTGGGTCAGCTATAACATAGTGAAATTTCAGACCTGTAGCTCATTGCATAGCTGAGTAATAACTACTTTGAGGTTCTCACTATTGAGTAAATCAGTTGTAATTGCAAAACTATTGCATTTAGAGAATTTAGTATAAATATGTTATTCAGCTACATTTGTGTCAACTATAACATAGTAAAATTTCAGACCTGTAGCTCATGGCATAGCTGAGTAATAGCTACTTTTAGGTCATCACTATTGAGTAAATCAGTTGTAACTTGAAAACTATTGCATTTAGAGTATTTTGCTTAAATATGTTGTTCACCTACTTTTGGGTCAGCTATAACATAGTAAAATTTCAGACCTGTAGCTCATGGCATAGCTGAGTAATAGCTACTTTTAGGTTATCACTGTTGAGTAAATCACTTATAACTTGGAAATTATTGCATTTAGAGTATTTTCTTTCAATATGTTATTCACCTATTTTGGGGTCAGCTATAACATAGTGAAGTTCCAGACCTGTGACTCATTGCATAGCTGAGTAATAGCTACTTTGAAGTTCTCAATGTTGAGTAAATCACTTGTAATTTGAAAACTATTGCATTTAGAGAATTTAGTATAAATATGTTATTCAGCTACTTTTGGGTCACCTATAACATAGTAAAATTTCAGACCTGTAGCTCATGGCATAGCTGAGTAATAGCTACTTTTAGGTTATCACTGTTGAGTAAATCACTTATAACTTGAAAACTATTGCATTTAGAGTATTTTGTTGCAATATGTTATTCACCTATTTTGGGGTCAGCTATAACATAGTGAAGTTCCAGACCTGTGGCTCATTGCATAGCTGAGTAATAGCTACTTTGAAGTTCTCACTGTTGAGTAAATCAGTTGTAATTGGAAAACTATTGCCTTTACAGAAATTTGTGCAAATATGTTATTCAGCTACTTTTGGGTCAGCTATAACATAGTGAAATTACAGACCTGTAGCTCATGGCACAACTGAGCAATAGCTATTCTCAGGCACTGACTGTTGAGTAAATCAGCTATAACTTGAAAAATATTGCATTTGGAGTATTTTGTTAAAATATATTGTTCACCTACTTTTGGGTTAGCTATAACATAGTGAAATTACAGACCTATAGCTCATGGCATAGCGGAGCAATAGCTATTTTCTGGTTCTCACTATTGAGTAAATCAGTTGTAACTTGAAAACTATTGCATTTACAGTATTTTGCTTAAATATGTTGTTCAGCTACTTTTAGGTCAGCTATAACAGAGCAAAAATTCAGACATGTAGCTCATTGCATAGCTGAGTAATAGTTACTTTGTGGTTCTCACTCTTGAGTAAATCAGTTGTAACTTGAAAATTATTACATTTAGAGTATTTTGTTAAATATGTTATTCACAGACGTTTTGGTCAGCTATAACATAGTGAAATTGCAGACCTCTATGTCATGGGATAGCTGAGCAATAGCTTCTTTCAGGTTCTCACTGTTGAGTAAATCATTGTATCCAACCTGTAGGAAATCATGGGCTGGGAATCTGTTAATATGGTCCGATTTGACCTTGGAACCCTCCTTCAAGGTCAAATGAGGATAGCCAAACATAAAAGTGCTTATAACTTGCTTATTATTGGTCCCAGAGGTTGGAATGAAAACCAACCTATAGAAAATCATGAGCTGAGAATTTTTTGGTGTGGTCGGATTTCACCATGGACCCCTCCTTCAAGGTCAAATGAGGATAGCCAAACTTAAAAGTGCTTATAACTCACTTATTATTGGTCCTAGAGGTCTCGAATGGAAAACCAACCTATAGAAAATCATGGGCTGGGAATCTTTTGGTGTGGTCGGATTTGACCTTAGACCCCTCCTTCCAGGTCAAACGAAGATAGCCAAACTTAAAGTGCTTTTTACTCGCGTATTATTGGTCTTGGAGGTTTGGGATGGTAAACCAACATATAGGAAATCATGGGCTGGGATTCTTTTGGTGTGGTCAGATTTGACCTGGGACCCCTCCTTCAAGGGCAGTTGAGGATAGCCAAACTTACAATTGCTTAGAACTCGCTTATTATTGGTCCTACAAGTTTGGGATGGTAAACAAGCTACAGGAAATCATGGGCTGGGAATTTTTTTGTGTGGTCGGATTTGACCTTGGATCCCCTCCTTCAAGGTCAAACAAGGATAGCCAAACTTAAAAAGTGCCTATGACTCACTTATTATTGGTCCGAGAGGTTTGGGATGGTAAACCATCCTAAATTCTTTGGCTGGGAATCTTTTGGTATGGTCAGATTTGACCTTTGGACCCCTTCTTCATGGTCGAACGAGGATATTGCATTTATAGTATTTCTTTAAATATTTTTAACCTACTTTTTACCCTTAAACAATTACCTTGTTACTTTATTTCATAATACCATTTGCAGGGCACAACTTTTTTGTCCTTTTCTTCTGTCAGCTTCGAAATATCTTTCGAACATGCTGTTCAGTTACCATTTACTGTATTTCTGTACAGCCCTTTCCCTGATAATTATGCTTTCCTCTCATTATCACCATCACAAATCCAAAACATTCAGTCAGCTGACACAGTGCCCGTTCACGGGCACTCTCCTCTTGTTTTAAATAATATTTTATTTGTGAACATATATAGAAACAGATATGCGCTTTTGGGATTATGAATTTTAGAATGGACATTGAAACATCAATCATTTAAATACTTTGAAGGAAGATTGAAAAGTATGATGAGTTGAGTTAAAAATAATATTTTATTTGTCAACAAATATAGAAACAGATATGCTCTTTTGGGATTATTATTTTAGAATGGACATTCAATCATCAATCATTTAAATACTTTGAAAATAGGTTTAGAGTTATCATTGCAGGAAGATTGAAAATATAATTTGAGTTATGTATTCGGCGTCTGGGGATACACCATCTTCCTTGGGAAGATATAAACAGAGTAGATTGATGTGCTGAAGTTCATATAATAATGGGTAATTATGTTTTAAAAAATTCCCGATCAAAACCTGTGGCGTGAGTGATGACCTGTCTGGGGATATGTTGGCGCCGAGTTGGCCCAATCTAGTTATTTTAGAATGGACATTCAATCATCAATCATTTAAATACTTTGAAAATAGGTTTAGAGTTATCATTGCAGGAAGATTGAAAATATAATTTGAGTTATGTATTCGGCGTCTGGGGATACACCATCTTCCTTGGGAAGATATAAACAGAGTAGATTGATGTGCTGAAGTTCATATAATAATGGGTAATTATGTTTTAAAAAAATTCCCGATCAAAACCTGTGGCGTGAGTGATGACCTGTCTGGGGATATGCTGGCGCCGAGTTGGCCCAATCTAGTTTAGTATGTGTTTGTGTCTTAACTGTGTGTATTTTCAATGATTCAGTATGGGTTTGTGACTGAACTGTGTGTATTTTCAGTGATTCAGTATGGTTTGTGACTGAACTGTGTGTATTTTCAATGATTCAGTATGGGTTTGTGACCGCAGTATGTGTATTTTCAGTGATTCAGTATGGGTTTGTGACTTGACTGTGTGTATTTTCAGTAATTTAGTATGTGTTTGTGTGTCTTAACTGTGTGTATTTTCAATGATTCAGTATGGGTTTGTGACTGAACTGTGTGTATTTTCAGTGATTCAGTATGGGTTTGTGACTGAACTGTGTGTATTTTCAGTGATTCAGTATGGTTTATGACTGAACTGTGTGTATTTTCAATGATTCAGTATGGGTTTGTGACCGCAGTACGTGTATTTTCAGTGATTCAGTATGGGTTTGTGACTATCTTTGTGGCTGCCTTCCCTCTGGCCCCGCTGTGTGCTCTGATCAATAATGTGATTGAGATCCGGTTGGATGCCTACAAGTACGTGACACAGTGGAAGCGACCTGTGGCCAGCAGAGCCCAGGATATCGGCATCTGGTTTGACATCTTGCAGGGCGTGTCATTCATTGCTGTCCTCACCAATGTGAGTAGATACAGTTATGTCTCCCCTCAGTAATGTCAGTATATATAATACTGTTATATCTCCCCTCAGTAATGTCAGTATATATAATAATGTTATACCTCCCCTCAGTAATGTCAGTACATAAAATACTGTTATATCTCCTCTCAGTAATGTCAGTATATATAATACTGTTATATCTCCCCTCAGTAATGTCAATACATGTAGTCCTGCTATATCTCCCTCTCACTAGTGTCAGTAAAGATGATAATCCCATATCTGATCCCCCACATTTGTTTGAGACATGTAGATTTCCCAGTGTTTTGTCACATTATCTATGTCAATGTATATCTCTCTGCAGGCTTTTATCATTGGCTGGACGTCTGACTTCATACCTAAGCTGGTGTTCAAACACGCCGTGTCAGAAAACAGCAGCATGGTGGGTTATGTGGACTGGAGTCTGTCCTACTTTAATGTCTCCGACTTCCAGGAACGCAGTGTACCCGATTCCTCCAACCCGGAGTTAGGGAACGTCACCATCTGCAGGTCAGTGTGTGGCTCTACTCAAACCCATACCCGTCCAGCCACTAAAAATGGCTAAACCACTAACAGACCATCTGACCACTGTGTTACTTGTAGTGTATCGCCTGTTTATAGGTTTAAATATCATGTGTCAGTACATTTCATACTAAAGTTCAGTTGGAAATTTAAATTATCCAATTTTAAAACACATAAAAGTTGAAGTTATTGTAAACTGTGTATTCATCACCTATACATCTAATGAAGTTCAAAACATCCACGTGCCAATGACTGACACCATTTTGTCAGAATGACCAAACACACACACAGACCTTATTCATTGACCCACAGCAAAGTCAAACTTGTTATCAGTAAGTGCCTATGTGTACCTCTCTTAAGTACTCAAACTCAACTTATTTCCTCTGTTTTAGGTACTCTGACTTTAGGTACCCCCCAGATGACCCCAATCAGTACAAGTACACCACAGCTCACTGGCACGTGTTCAGTGCCCGCCTGGCCTTTGTCATCGTGTTTGAGGTAAGTTCCCAAGAGTAGCAGTCACAGTTTACTTGTATGAAAACAGTATTACAGTTATATTGATGTGTTTTGCTGAAGTAAGTGGTCTTTCTTCTCACCAAGAAAAACTCATTTTGTTTTGCTTTAGTATGTACATGTAAAGTATGGGTACATATGGACATAAAGCCTATTTCATGGTGACCTTCAATTTTACAGTCAATGACAGCCTGGAGAGTTTTTCCCATTTCTTTCAGATTTGAACCATATTCTTCTATATCTTAGCTTTATTGTGTTTTTGTAATGTGTTTAATAGATACATGTCACCTCTGTAAACCTGTAAACATTGGAGCTTGAATCTCTGATAAAGTTTACAAGAGACCACAAAAGTCCCCCACTGAGACTCCTTTACACCGTGTGTTGGTATGTGTTAGTGTGTAGTTACAAAAATACACAGTGGACCTTGTTTACATGTAGTTACAGAAATACACAGTGGACGCTGTTTACATGTAGTTACAGAAATACACATTGGACGCTGTTTACATGTAGTTACAGAAATACACAGTGGACGCTGTTTACATATGTAAAGTAGCCTGAAAAATCTACTTTTCAACACATTGCATTCTTCCTGACTTGGTTGGTGAGCATGCTTGTGCCCGACGTGTCCCCCGAGGTGGATTTCCTGCGTAAGATGGAACGTGTGCTGAAGAGAGAGAGACAGTATGAAGCTATGGGTGGGGCGAGGGGGGTGGGGGATGACGGGGGTGAGGAGGTGGCCGAGTCTCAGGCATGAGACCTGCAGACAGGGCGTCATGCTGTAGTTATCTCTGTGATACATGATAACCTCTCGCCCTTGAAGACACTGAGTAGGGTCTGCCTCCTGTATTTCTAGTACTTCCTGGCACTTGCACCAATTACATTGTCCCTCCAAATTATTGAATAAATTCATATTTCACAGCATTGATGTCATGCTAAAACAAAGTATTTCCTTTCCACACTTAGGGGATGACAAGTAGTGCTGTCCAGGGCCGTAATTGGTGACCAGTTATTGCAGTTGTTTAGTATGTATCCTTCCAGGTTCCAGCACCACATGATGTGTATGATTGAATGGTCTTCCTCCATAAATTCTCTATTACAGAATATAATAAATAAGCACCATATCATACCCTTATTTGATCCTATACTTTCCACACAGATGTTCTTGTTTCAGAGTTTAGCTGTTGAAACGGATCTAGAGCACCAAATGTAATCGTCATTGTTATTGTATCATCATAGCATGGCATATTGTTTTTCTCGCAGGGAATTTTCTCTGATCAATTTTCATGATTTTAGGAACGAAAAAGTGTACTTTTCTGCACAAATATTCACAGAGTACACATCAATCCAGTAATCTGTGGTGTGTGGCAGTCTATTGTTCTGTGTAACTGTGTAAATCATTTTCCTGCCATTTTTAGTGGCTGTCTTGAATTTCTGCTTAAAAGGCAGAAAACACATTTATCTCAGAGACATTGTGAGATAGAGCGATTTCGGCAAAATTTTTGGCCCCGGGCTATACGCGGTCATCGCCCACTTATTTCCAAAACTTGTTTTCTCACCATGTTTTTGTTGGTCATCTTGAAATTCTGCATAAAACACAAAAATGCATTTCTCTCAGAAGCGGAGTGAGATAGAGTGATTTCGAGAAAATTTTCAACCCCCAGCGTATAGCCAGAGTCATCTTGCACATTTTGCCAAAAGTTGTCTTTAATTTCTGTGTAAAACACAGAAACTCACTTATCTTAGAAACAGTACCTGATAGAGCAATTTTGACGGAATGTTTGGCCCCCAGTGTATACACAGTCATGTGGCACCCTTTCAAGAAAGCATTTTCCTGACGTTTTAATGTAGGCAGATTAATTTTTGCATAAATAGAAAACATATTAAACAGAGCAAGATAATCATTTTGGCAAAGTCGCTCTGGGACACTTTCTTCTTGCTGTACAAAAACAATTTCTTTTTCTCTTGTAAAAAAATACTGTAGTTTTGTCACTTTTCTCTCTGTTCACAGCTTGTGTAATTTTCTCACTTTTCTCTCACTCTGTTCACAGCATGTGGTAATTTTCTCACCTTTCTGTTCATAGCAGATGGTAATTTTCTCACCTTTCTATTCACAGCACAAGGTAATTAAGCGGCCCGTCAGGGGTGCTTATTTGTTTTCACGTAAGTTCGTCTGATTGTTGCCGCTGCCGGATTATGGTCTCCCTTGAATAACTTCTTGGGCTTTTCAAATTTTTTTCAATTTTATCTTTCTTTAAAACTACAGGAGTGGGAAAAATTTTTGGGATAATTTACGGAGACCTTAAGCTTTACTTAAGGTAACCTTAAACATTTTTCAAAAACACCCTGTCATTGCGTTTTGAAAAAAACACACACACCTGTACTATAAAATTTATCAGGTACATTCTAGACCTATATCCGCAGGTCAGAAAGGATTTTCTGATCAATCGGACCATAGATGGCTGAATGGGAGGCGTTTTATTTTCGTAAATTTCTTAAAAATGGGTACTTGGCCTGTATCTCAAAAACAGTCAGGATTTTGATATTTTGTTGGAATAACGTATTCAGCTACTTTTTGATAATCTTTCACATGCCAAAGTTTTAGCCCTGTATCTGCAATCTTAAAGTCACCTTAATGTCAAAAAAGGGGGTTTTAGCCCTCCAGTTCACTTAGTTTTTCACTTTTTTCTACCAAATTTGTCATATATATTAAGATTTACCAAAGGATTATCCTGACTTTATGGTGACCTTAAACTGTTAATATAATTGGAGCTATGCCACCCCCCCCCCCCCCCCCCCCAAAAGTAATAAAATTTGGAATAAAGCCATCTGGCCTCTTTCTTTTTCCATGTATATTGATATTGAAGTAGATCAAAAGAAGACTCTTACTACCTTATGATTTAAATAATAATGATGTTAAGGCCATCTTAAACCTAAAATGTAGGGTTTTTCAGCCCTAAGCTCAGTTAATGTTTAAATTTTTAAATAAAACTTGGCACATTTATAAAGGTTGGCAGAAAGGGACATTCTCATTTTATGGTCACCTTAAAGTCGCAATATGAATGAAGTTATGATCACCTTACATCAGCCTTCAGCTATCTTATTGTTCATCTGACCTCAGCTAGACTTTATGCACTTATAAAAGGTGACAAATGGGACATTCTTATTTTATGGTCACCTTAAAGTCCCAATATGAATGAAGTTATGGCCATCTTGCAGTGACATTATGGAGTAATTATTCTCCACCTATCGTATTGTTTAGCTGACCTCAGTTAAATTTTGCAAACTTATTAAAGGTGAAAATAGGGAAATTCTTATTTTCTTTCCACCTTGGAGTTCCAATACAAGTACAGTCATGGCTACCTTGAAGTAAAAATGAGGGTTTTCAGCTCCCAAACTACTTCCTCCTCCAAAACTACAAGACCCAGAGACATGCTGGTTTTTTTAAAGATACCTTATCTATCGAGGATGATAAATCGTAAAATCCATGCAGATCTGTCTGTTCGTTTGTTCCCCAGAGCCATTCATTAGAAGAGAGGTACCCCCACCCAAAGTCTGAAAATTTCAACACTTTATCACAATTTTCTCATTGACTATTTCAGGGATGTCTCTCCTATCTTGCATATATGTACTAGGCCACCAGTAGATTCCCTTGGAGTATCAGGACTGGAGCTTTCTTAATTATTTTATTATGAATTTTTGATGCATTAAAATTCGTGTATTCATGCACTAAATCACTTATAACTTGAAAAGTATTACATTTAGAGCATTTTTTTGTTAAATGTGTTTTTGATGTAGTTTTGTGTCAGTTATAACATAGTAAAATTTCAGAACTGTATCCCCTTACATAATTAAGTAATTGCTGTAAAACCTCAGTGAGGGGAGTGACAAAGAGGCAGTCTTTTTCTGCACAGATCTGCCCCCTCTCCACTCCCCTCACTCAAATAAAAATGATGCGGGGCCACGGTGGCAGAGTGGTAACACTCTTGCCTCCCACCTCTGCGGCCGGGGTTCGATCCCCGTCATGGCCGTAAGTGGGAAAGCTGGTAGTTGCTTGCCGTTGGTCGGCAGTTTACAGTACAGAACCCTAGCGAACTATATGTACTGGTTTCCTCTGCCCTTCCAACTACCCATCGTGATATGACCTGTACAGTGTTGAAAGCGACGTAAAACCCCAAATAAATAAATAAATCAAATAAAAATGCATGTGAGAAAAGAATTCTCTCTGTATATGGGGGATGGGGGGAAGTGAGAGGGGGAAGTGAGATTATGTGTGTGTGTGTTGTAAGTCTCACTCCCCCCATTCAAACAAAGAGGAGAATATGTGTGCAATGTGTGTATCTTTTCTGTCTTACAAAAAAAAAGAAACTGAAAGAAAATGGAAAGGTTCACTCTCACTGAGCTTTATCAAGCCTAGCTGTGCATGCTGTTATTCTGCTTACAGTCTAATACTGCAACTGATACAGTTTTTAGATAATCCACTTTCCCATCAGATAAAAAACACAGTAAAGCTTACCATCTCCTTACAGTCTCATACCACAACTACTACAGCTTTATTATATCCCCAGACGAAAGTCGGGGATATATTGGATTCAGGTCCGTCGCGCCGCCGCCGCCGCCGCCGCCGTAGAAATTTCCTTGTGGACGCGATAACTCAAAAACAAATTAATATTTTTTTTTCAAACTTGGTACACATGTTAAGGGTGCCCAAAGGAAGATCCCTATTTTAAGGTGACCTTAAACTCCCAGTAAAAAAGAACTTATGGCCACCTTAAGGTCAGAAATTGCACTTTTGGCCACTTAGAGCCCTGTAGGTCACAAACTATGATGCTCAGCTGGCTGAAATTTTACCTGACAACACATTAATATGTTCTTAGTACATGTGCCGAAAATCATGACTTTAAGTTGAGGAGAAAATTGTGTTTGAGGCCCATAAATACCCCCACTTAGGGATTTTTTGCTATACTTTACACATATTTTGCCCTATAATTTGGAAGTGATAATTCTGATGAGTCTCAAACTGTGCTAGGTATAACTTTGATATGTAATCCTTGTCTGTAGAAAATTTTAGGGCTGTAGGTTTACCCAAAGGGGTCGACTTAAGGTCTCAAAAGTGCCCACAGAGACCCAATTTATGCACTTTTTGCCACTTTCAAGCACTGTAGCTTTCAAACTATGTCTCTCATCTAAGTTAAATATCATCTGGGAATATATCTATGTGTTTTCTTATATGTGCCCCAACATTTAGGCCTTTAATAGACAGTTAACCTGTGTATCAGGACCATAAACACCCACCCGAGTGACCCTTATAAGACATTTTTCACATCTTTTTCCCTGTAACTTGGAAATGGTAAGTCTGAGAAGTTTCAAACTGTATTAGATATATATTCTGTGTGTAATCTTAGTATGTAACAGATTTTAAGTCTGAAGCTTTAATTTTGAAGGTCAAATTGAGGTCTCTAAAAGGCTCCCAAAGACCCAATATTTGGACTTTTTGCTACTTTTAAGCCCTGTGACTGTCAAACTATGTGACTGATAGAGCTCAAATCCTATCTGAGAAGATATTAGTATGTTATTTTTATATGTGCCAAAAATTAAGGCTTTAAGAAGACATTTAACCTGTGTATGAGGACCATAAATCCCCACCCGAGTGACCATTTTTAGACATTTTTCACATATTTTTCCCTGTAACTTGGAAATGGTAAGTCTAAGAAGTTTCAAACTGTATTAGATGCATATTCTATGTGTAATCTTAGTATGTGACAAATTTTAAGTCTGAAGCTTTAATTTGAAGGCCACATTTAGGTCTCTAGAAGGCCCCATAAAGACCCAGTATTTGGACTTTTTGCCAATTTTAAGGCCTGTGACTGTTAAACTGTGTGACTGATAGAGCTGAAATCTCATCTGGGAATATATTATTATGTTCTTTTTACATGTGCCAAAAATCAAGGCTTCAAGTAGACATTTAACCTGTGTATGAGGACCTTTAACACCCACCTGAGTGACCCTTTTAAGACATTTTTCACATATTTTGCTCTGTAACTTGGAAATGGTAAGTCTGAGAAGTTTCAAACTTTATTAGATACATATTCTATGTGTAATCTTAGTATGTAACAAATTTTAAGTCTGAAGCTTTAATTTGAAAGCCACATCGAGATCTCTAAAAGGCCCACAATGACCCAATATTTGGACTTTTTACCACCTTTAAGCCCTGTAACTGTTAAACTATGTGATTGATGGAGCTGAAATCCCATCTGGGAATGCATTATTATGTCCTTTTTACATATGCCGAAAATCAAGGTTTTTAGTAGACATTTAACCTGTGTATGAGGGCCATAGACACTCGCCCAAGTGCCTTTTTTGACATTTTTTCCGTATTTTGCCCTGTTATTTGGAAATGCTTAGTGTGACAAGTCTTAAACTGTATTATATATGATTTTTGTTTGTTATGTATGTCCCCCCAAAAAGTTTCAGATCTGTAGTTTAATTGCTAAGGTCTCTTTAACAATTGTAAAATGCCCACAGAAACCCAATTTATGGATATTATGCCACTTTAAAGCCCAGTAACTGTCAAACTATGTGGGTTATAGAGCTGAAATCTTTGAATTTTTAAAAGGAAATGCCTGTCTATTTAAATTTTGAATATTAATAATGTTATGGCTATCTTAGTCTTTTAAGAACTTATTTTTGTGTGTTATACCTCTGCTTGCTGAGTTTTTCACTTTTTAAAATGAAACTGGTGAAACATATTGAAGTAGACAAAATGGACACTTTAAGTGAGCTTTAAGTCCCAATATTAATGAAATTATATCCTTATGTAGTAAAACTAGGGGATTTTTAACCCTCAACTAGCCCAGTTTTATTCAACTTGCCTCAGTTAATTTTGGCACAGCTCCTACAGTTATGAACTCATTTCAGTTGATAATCACATACTTAAAATTCTCAATTCTTTTTGTATTTGAGTACCCCTTTTATATAGATTGTTTGTTTACCATTTATGCTCAACCCACATCCCCCACCCGGATTCCCCCCACCCACCTCTGGGACCTCCAGCTATATTGAGTGACACTAAATAAACAAAGGTATTTAATGATATCAGATGAGAAACAAAGAACTCAATGGGGTTGCAGATCTTGTGTAATAGTGAGAGAGGTGTGGAGAAGGGGAGAGGGGTGGGGGTGGGAGGTGGTGGGCTTCATTACATATAACACAAAGGGGAGTCAGAACTGAGATTGTGTCACATATTTAGGTTGCATATATATGGACCACATATATAGGTATAGAGGAAATGAATAACTGAAAACAATTTGCAAATTCTAAAAATAATATAATAAAATAATAATATAAATAATTTTTTTTTAAATAATATTTTAGTTGTGAACAAATATAGAAACAGATATGCGCTTTTGGGATTATGAATTTTAGAATGGACATTGAATCATCAATCATTTAAATACTTTGAAGGAAGATTGAAAAATATGATGAGTTGAGTTAAAAATAATATTTTATTTGTCAACAAATATAGAAACAGATATGCTCTTTTGGGATTATTATTTTAGAATGGACATTCAATCATCAATCATTTAAATACTTTGAAAATAGGTTTAGAGTTATCATTGCAGGAAGATTGAAAATATAATTTGAGTTATGTATTCGGCGTCTGGGGATACACCATCTTCCTTGGGGAGATATAAACAGAGTAGATTGATGTGCTGAAGTTCATATAATAATGGGTAATTATGTTTTAAAAAATTCCCGATCAAAACCTGTGGCGTGAGTGATGACCTGTCTGGGGATATGTTGGCGCCCGAGTTGGCCCAATCTAGTTAACTCAAGTCTCCATCCGGGCCGCTCGTTTTTGTTAGCAAAAACCTTTTTCTAATTTTCTCACCTTTCTGTTCACAGCACATGGTAATTTTCTCACTTTTCTGTTCATAAGAGATGGTAATTTTCTCAGTTCTCTGTTCACAGCATGTGGTACTTTTCTCACCTTTCTGTTCATAGCACATGGTAATTTTCTCACTTCTCTGTTCACAGCATGTGGTAATTTTCTCACCTTTCTGTTCATAGCAGATGGTAATTTTCTCACTTGTCTGTTCACAGCACATGGTATTTTTCCTGACGTGGCTGGTAGCTTACCTCATCCCAGATGTGCCCGCACACGTACGGCAGCTCATGTTACGCGAGGTCTACCTGGCCAAGGAAGCGCGCTACACAGCGGCCTTCTCCACCGTAGATGACGAAAAACACCCAAAGCTAGATGAAAGGGACGGGGATCGACAGAGACTGCTGGAGTCTGAGGCCAAGATAGCATAGGCGAGGGGTGCAATGTGAAGACTGCGGGTATAGGGTGGGGCAGGAGAAATAATAACAGAAGATATAATGTAAAGAAACAGTGGTCAAGTGTACAAGGGACATAACAAGTGGGTATATGAGTCTTTTTATAAGCAACAAAATGAATCAACATGAAACTAGTTCAACATGTGTGGTATGAACTGTGATAAATACAGAGAATACAAGTTCCATCAGTGTCTTACAACTCAGGAACCACCATCAGCAAGTGTTGGTGGGTGGGACCAGCTTGTGAGAGTGGACTTTATATGGAGGGGACATGGGGTCTGGGGGTAGAAGATGGAGTTGTGTTCTGGATAGGGATAATGTCAGACCTGGAACAGAGTGAGTTACATGGGTTGGGGATATGTACCAGTGTTAGGGACAATTGGACAATTGGTACAGGTTGGGTTACATGGGTTGGGGTTATGTACTGGGGTTAGGAATAATGTCAGACTGGGTACAGGTTGGGTTACATGGGTTGGGGCCACATGTTTTGTACTGCTGAAGTAGGAATTGTTGAAGTGTCACTAGGACTCACACCTGTATGACATCAGAGAGACACACAATCTCACTCCACCAGATTCTTGTGTACTCTCAAAACATCTCTGGATCTATGTGTTACTTGGTATTTCAAATGCATGAATCTTTTGAGAGATCTGATGTAGCTGTGTAATATTGCTTTAATTTGACCTTGAAACTTTAATATCAAGGTCGTACAGATTGCCTTATTATGATAGAACTCAGTTGTATTTCTGACATGTTTCTGGCTTAATTGTTCAGTTTTTAGTGTTTCAGCCTGTTGTGGCATAGTTCACACTTTGTACAGTGTTTTTTCTAGTCGTATCTTGATTGTTCAGCCTGTTTAGAGTTATTACAATGTTAGGACCATATTTAAATCAATTTCAGTGACGCTTCCATTTTGATGAATCTGTTAGATTTGTTATGTACAGTCAGTAGAGATTGTGTCAAGACAGATGCATTGTGGGGATTTCGTGTTCATGCAGTAGCTCCATTCTGTAACGGTATTGTAATAACAACCTAAAGATTGCAAATCTGTAACCATGTAGAATGTCATGTGACCTGTGTCATGTGACCTGTGTCATGTGATGTATTGATCAGAAGTGGAGTGTGTATAGTACAGTATGTATCCCAGCTATCTCTTGTGTATTACAGCTTTTTATTGCGTAAAATAGCCTTACCTTATCCTCACAAATGCTTACTTGGTTTTGTGGAGGCAAAACGCGGCGACCAACAAGAATATTTAAAAATTATTCTTGTTCGAGAGGTGAACCCCGTAGTTAGTGATAGGTGCGCATGCGCACAACCCATTGTCGGTTGGACTTTGTCGAGAGATCCTCATTCAATTTTTGGTCGTCGTGGAGGCTGCGCGTTCTTCTTTAGAAGGTCATCATGGCGGAGTCACAGTTAAAATCTACGAAACGTGCTGCTGGTTGTGGTCACCCACTGTACGATTGGGACACACACCTTTTCTGTTATCCTTGCAGAGACAAGGGCAAGGGTCAGGACGTCTGTGTCACTTCAAAAGAAGATGATTGCTTCAACTGTTTACAGTTCACTTCTGAGCAGAAGAAGAAGCTTCGTTCCAAGTCCAAAAAGAAATCTAAAGATATTATTGTGTCCAAAGAAGTTGAAGACTCCCTGTTAGGGCAGGAATCTGACCCTATTCGTTCCCCTACAGCTGAGAAATCTCAGCCTGTAGCAGAGGACTCCTTGCTAAAAATTCTACAGAGATTAGAAGATATGCAATCACAAATTACTTCCTTGAAGACGAATGCGTCTTCCTCATCATCTTTGCCGACACCCCATCAGCCTCGCCCTAGAGCTTTGGAATCTGGTGAAGATGCGTTCTCTGATGTCAGCTCGGTCCATGAAGCTACGAGCATTTCCTCACGCAAAAGGCTTAGATCTCCATCTCCTCATGAGGAGGTTGAAGAAGATCCCACGTACAGGGAAACTCTGGCTGCTGTCAGAACTTTACTGCAGGTTGAAGTTCCTGAAGAATCCTCTGACCAACCTACCAAAATTTTTGGTTCCAAGAGCAAGGAATCAAAGAGGAAACAAGTTCTTCCCATGGTCATGCCACCTTTGGAAGCCATAGTTGAGCGTTGGGATTTTTATGAGGCCAAAGCTTCTGGTAACCCAAAGAAAGGTGAGCCTGAGAGGTTACAGTGCAGTCCTGTTAACACTGACAATTTTTTACAATATAACAGGCCTCCCATGAAGTTCTACAGGTCATCCACGGTAGAATTCTCGAACTCTGCACCCAAGTGTCAAGATGCCTTCAGATCTCTCTTTCCAAAGGCGATTCCATCCTCTGTTCATGTACCTATCAAGCAGCATACAAGTATGGAGACCGTATCTAGAGAATGTGTGCAGATTTTAGCTTATGTCAATTGGTTCTTGAGGGCTATTGGCAAAACCTCATCTTCTATGGAGGAGTTGCTTCAACAGAGTGGTTCAGATGTGTTCAGGGACTCTGATAAGCTGTTATCTCACCTACAAATGCAGTCAGCCTGCCTTACTTCACTTGATAAGGCTTTGGAGTCTGTCACTGATCTCTCTATTGCGTTGGCCTGTAACCTACAGTTGGCCAGAAGAGATTCCATCTTGAAAGTCTGTGCTTCTCACTTGCAGGAGCACGATTTCAACAAATTGCGAAGAACAGGATTCAAATCTGGGGACTTATTTTGTCCCACTACATTGGATCAAATACAGAAAAAACAGGACAGATCCCCTAAGAGGTTGAAGACTGATAACCGCCAGACTTTCCAGTCGAACAGTCGCTCTGATGACAGGCGTTCTTCTGCCTCTTACTCCTCTGGTTCAAAATTTTTTCGTGGCCAACCAGATAGATTCAATAAGAAGCCCTACCAGTCGTCTTCAAGACGAGGAGGCAATAGACGCAAGTGACTACCCACTTCTATTACATGGAGGCCGTTTGCAAAGATATTGGCAGGTATGGCAACACCTTCATTGTCATCCAAGAGTTGTGCAGATCTTGAGATTCGGTTACCAAATTCTTCCTCAATCGAATCCGCCCAAGTCAGTGCTTCCCACAATTCGCAGTGGTTACAGCACACCGGAAAAGCATCGCTTTCTCACAGATTGTGTAGAAGATATGCTCAAAAAAGGGGCTATTTACCCTCTCAAGGTATGCACAACTCTAGGTTTTTGCAGCAGATTGTTTCTTGTACCAAAACCCGGGAAAAAATGGCGCCCAGTAATAGACTTAAGTGTACTGAACAGCTTTCTGCAGGTTCCCACCTTCAAGATGGAGACTGCAGAGATCATCCGAAATTCGCTTACAAAAGGGGAATGGCTGGTTTCCATCGATCTCAAAGATGCGTACTTTCATGTTCCCATACACCCGGCCTCTCAGCATTTGCTTCGCTTCCATGTAGACAAGCGAACGTACCAGTTCAAAGCTCTGCCGTTCGGGCTAGCAACAGCACCTCTAGAGTTCACGCGAATCGTACAAGAAGTAAAACTTGTTCTTCAGTCTCGCGGAATTCGTGTTCACCAGTATCTAGACGACTGGTTGTTAAGAGCAAATACCAGCCACCACTGTCGTTCACAGACGAAAGAACTCATTCAGGTGGTGCAAGATCTCGGCTTTGTGATAAACTTCGAAAAGTCAGAGCTCGAACCTACACAAAAAATCGACTTTCTGGGTTACAATTTCGATTTGATTCAGGGAAAAGTCTTTCCAACCGAAAAGAAGTTGAAAATTCTAGAAAAAGCTGTTCAGGACATGGAGGTCGTATCACAAACAACCCCAAGGTCGCTTATGTCCCTGATAGGTGTACTAGCATCCCTAGAAAAGACAATACCAATGGGCAGGCTCCACATGCGTCCGTTTCAGTGGTACCTGAAGACACATTGGCATTATCCCCAGTCTCTAGACCTGAAGATTCCGGTATCAAATCTTCTGAAAAGTTATCTTCAGTGGTGGAAAAATCCCAAAAATCTAGAAAAGGGTTGTCCTTTACATCCTCAGGAACACAATACCCTTATTTTCACAGATGCGTCAAACCAGGGTTGGGGAGCTCATTTAGAAAATCTGACAGTCAGTGGCAATTGGACAGATCAGGAAAAATTGCTTCATATCAATGTCCTAGAGTTAAAGGCAGTGTTTCTGGCCTTAAAAAGCTTTCAAAACAGTATTCTAGACAAGAGGGTTCTTATAGCAACAGACAACGCCACTGTAGTCAGTTATCTGAACAAACAAGGGGGAACACACTCGTGGGACATGTGTCTCCTGGTTTGGCGCATCATGGCCTACTGCAATCCTCGAAACATACTCATAAGAGCCAGACACATTCAGGGTTGCCTCAATGTCATAGCCGACAGTCTCTCCAGGAAAGACAAAATAATTCAGACAGAATGGTCTCTTCATCCTCAAATGTTCAGTCTTATTTGCAGAGTTTGGCACACTCCAATGGTGGACATGTTTGCCACCAAATTGAATCACAAACTACCAATCTATGTCTCACCAGTCCCAGATGCAAATGCTATGAACATAGATGCATTGAACATCTCCTGGGAGGGTCTGGACGGCTATGCCTTTTGTCCTGTAGCTCTCATACCAAAGGTCATACAGAAAATGAACACCTACAGGTGCAGAATGATAGTAGTAGCACCAGGGTGGCCCAGAATGCATTGGTTTTGGGATCTAGTCAATCTGTCAACCAAGCCCCCATTACAACTTCCTCATTGGCCTCATCTGCTAAAACAACCTTTCAGTCAGAAGTTCCATCAGAATCTCATGTTTCTGAATCTGCATGTTTGGCACCTAGACACCACTCAGAATCACTTGAATCATTCTCTGAGCAGGTGGCAGATCGAATTAAGGCACCTCAAAGACCCTCATCTAGAAGATTATATGAGTCAAGGTGGTCCATTTTTGAACTCTGGTGCCAACAGAATAAGGTGGTCAGCGCAGAGCCTTCTATCTCAGACATAGCAGAATTTTTGAACCATCTGTTTTCTGTCAAAAATTTGAAGCCTGCCACAATTGCTGGCTACAGAACTGCAATTTCTGACCATTTAGGACCTTTTGGTCTGGAAGTGGGCAAGAGCATACACTTGAATAGACTTCTTGCAAGCTTTTATAGGGACAAACCTATTCTCAATAGAGGTATTCCCTCTTGGGACCTATCCTTGGTTCTTATGGCTTTGACTAAGGCTCCTTTTGAACCTTTGAAGGATGCAAGTCTTAAGGTTTTGACTTTCAAGACTGTTTTCTTGATGGCTTTGGCATCTGGCAAAAGGAGGGGGGAGGTGCACGCTTGGACATTCTCTTCCCTCAGACATAAGCCTCACTGGAGGGAGGTCACTATCTCTCCTTCTCCTGCCTTCTTGGCTAAGAACCAGTTAGCTTCTGAGGGTCCAGATTTGATCAGACCTATAGTCATTCCAGCTCTAAAGCCATTTTTGAGCTCCGATCTGTCTGATGATATGACTCTGTGTCCTATTAGAGCTCTTCGGTACTATTTAGATAGGACTTCTACTCTAAGGAAGGGCAAAAATCTTTTGTTTATCTCCTTTAAGGAGGGTTTTGACAAAGATATTCAAAGATCCACTATTTCATCTTGGATCAAACAAACTGTTGCTTTAGCCTATCAATCTTCGGATTCTATGTCCGACAATGTTCATGTAAAGGCTCATGACATAAGATCCATGTCAGCCTCTTTGGCCTTTAAGGGTGGGGTCTCATTAGAACAAGTTCTAGGCTCATGTTTTTGGAAGAGCCACAACACTTTTACCACTTTTTATTTGAAGGATGTAGCTTGGCAGTCCACCGACCAATCAGATTTCAAGTTAGGCCCAGTGGTTTCTGCTCAACATGTGGTGAATTTTTGAGTATGTTTTCCATGTTTTTCATATGTTCTACATACTTACATGTCTTCAGCCATACCAGTAGCTTGTACTGACATTTATCTTCTTTTTTCAGATGGCCCCATGACTGTATTTAAGGAGCCATAGAAGTCAGCTTGGGGGTGCCTTTCTGGTGGATGACGGCATCTTGCTCGAGGGACCCAGGAAGCCATCCCCGACCATTCAGTTAATCGGTGATGGGTAGCTGTAAGATAGCACATACCAATTGAATCAAGTGTCAACAACAACAGTGCATCATGAATATTCATGAGGTTAGCATTCATTACTTATATTCACAGATTTTCACAGTAATGAGTAATCTTAGTGCAGCGTTCTTAAGCTTATCTTATCCTCTCCTTCAAATGCTTTTATGGTGAACCCCATAGTCTATTAACAGGGAGGTTTCAAAACAAACCCCTCCTCCTGTTAGGGTTGGAATCAAGCATTTGTGAGGATAAGGTAAGGCTATTTTACGCAATAAAATGTAACAAATTTTATTGTAATTTAACTTTTTGTAAGTTAAATACTTACCTTATCCTCACAAGGACAGACCCACCCTTCCTCCCCTCACAAGTTTGTTTTCATAGGGGACCAAAAATTAAATGAGGATCTCTCGACAAAGTCCAACCGACAATGGGTTGTGCGCATGCGCACCTATCACTAACTACGGGGTTCACCTCTCGAACAAGAATAATTTTTAAATATTCTTGTTGGTCGCCGCGTTTTGCCTCCACAAAACCAAGTAAGCATTTGTGAGGATAAGGTAAGTATTTAACTTACAAAAAGTTAAATTACAATAAAATTTGTTACAATCTGTCATGTATTACAGCTATCTGTTATGTATTAAAGGTCTCTGTTATGTATTCAAGGCCTCTGGTATGTATCATTACCCTCTGTTATGTATTCTAGTTCTCCGTATTACTGCTGTTTTGTGTAAATATTGAAGCTTTTGCCGAGTCACTTCAGTCACTTCAGTGTACTGTGTTCTTACTGTCCTATAGCAATAATATATTGCACTTTGAGTTTGACCAATATTTTTACACATGTTATTCAAGTCTGTTTTATTCTATTTAATTATGTATTGTTTTTGCATTGAATTAGTTTGTACTGGTTTGACCCTTGCAGGGTATATATCCACAGAAGTTGTTTTGATTGAAAAATGTAATTGTGTCTGCAGAACCAGTATTTATTATATCCACCCCCCGTTGTGAGTGGACATATTATTTTTGCTTTGTCCGGCATCTGGCGTCCGGCGTCACACATCGTTTCCACTCATTTTAAGGAAAAGTATTAGAGCTATCTTCACCAAATTTGGTATGCAGGATTATTGGGTCAGTGTCTTGCTTTGGATTGCTTTCAGCTGTTGTAGCTCTTTTGCTTACTGAGTAATACCCAAGTATAGCTATTTTCAGTACCTGTTGGTTTCCGTGCATTAAAGGGAAAATGATTCAAGTTATTTTAGTAAAATTGGGAATATAAGATTGTTGTGTCTACTAATAGCTCTGTAAGTAAGTGAGTAAAAGCCATTTAGGTACTTTAATGGCTATTTTCAATACTTCTTTTGAATAATTTGATTATATCTCAGAAACCGTTACAGATAGAGCGATTTTGAGCAAATTTTCGACCAAAGATTATCCTGGGTAAAAACAAAAAATTTTAATTTTCGGAACTTTTGGCGGCCATCTGGGATTTTAGCAGCAAATTAAAAAATGTAAATATCTCAAACGGTGCGAGGTAGAGTGATTTTGTTAAAATTTTTGAGCGCCAGGGTATTTCCAGAGTCAGCTGGCGAGTTTTTTCCAAAAATCGTTTTCCTGCCATTTTTGGCGACCATCTTGAATTTCTGTGTAAAACACATAAACGCATTTCTTCGGAAACTGTGTGAGATACAGCGATTTTGTTAAAAGTTTTGACCCCCAGGGTATCAGCAGAGTCAACTGGTGACTTTTCCCAAAAATCATTTTGCTGCCATTTTTTGGTGGCCATCTTGAATTTCTGTGTAAAATGCAAAAATGCATTTATCTCGGAAACGATGCGTGATAGAGCGATTTTGTTGAAATTTTTATCACTAGGGTATCCCCAGAGTTGACTGGCGACTTTTTCTAAAAATTGTTTTCCCCCATTTTTGGCAGCCATCTTGAATATCTGCATAAAACACATACACGCATTTTTCTCGGAAACGGTGCGAGATAAAACGATTTCGTCGAAATTTTTTACCCTTTAGGGTGTCAGCAGAGTCAACTGGTGACATTTCCCATATATCATTTTCCCGCCATTTTTGGCGGCCATCTTGAATTTCACATAAACACATTTTTATCGGAAACTGCGTGATAGAACAATTTCATCGAAAGTTTTGACCCCCATTGTATCAGCAGAGTCAACTGGTGAATTTTCCCAAAAATCGTTTTTCGCGCCATTTTTGTATGCATCTTGAATTTCTGCGTAAAATGCATTTATCTCGGAAACGGTGCAAGATAGAGCGATTTTGTTGAAATTTTTTACCCCCAGTGTGTCAGTAGAGTCAACTGGCGACTTTTACCAAAAATCGTTTCCCCGCCATATTTGGCAGCCATCTTGAATTTCTGCGTATCTCGAAAATGGTGCAAGATAGAGCGATTTTGTCCAAATTTTTGACCCCCCAGATATTTACATTTTCATCTTTTAATTAAATGACTTGTAGTATTTCCAAGCATCATGGGTGGACATTACACATGATAATGTGTTTTCCTGTTTGCAATCCGCCTATTTCTCTATTGTTCCACTTTCTCCTTTTACAGGGCTTCCTATTTCTAGTTTCTGGACGCACTGCGTAAGCCATCTTGCCGTTTGTACAATCTGTTCACAGTCGTGATTTTACTGAACAACACTTACAAACTGAATGCATGATCAGGTTACAGCCATGACCTTACTGCACAGCATCATTTGTTAACAGGTTACAGTCAAGACCTTACTACGCAACAACATTTGTTAACTGATTACAGTAAAGACCTTATTACATAACAACATTTGTTAACTGATTACAGTAAAAACCTTATTACATAACAACATTTGTTAACAGGTTACAGTCAAGACCTTAATGCACAACAACATTTGTTAACTGATTACAGTAAAGACCTTATTACACAACAACATTTGTTAACTGATTACAGTCAAGACCTTAATACACAACAACATTTGTTAACTGATTACAGTAAAAACCTTATTACATAACAACATTTGTTAACAGGTTACAGTAAAGACCTTACTATGCAACAACATTTGTTAACTGATTACAGTCAAGACCTTAATACACAACAACATTTGTTAACTGATTACAGTAAAAACCTTATTACATAACAACATTTGTTAACAGGTTACAGTAAAGACCTTACTATGCAACAACATTTGTTAACAGGTTACAGTCAAGACCTTAATACACAACAACATTTGTTAACTGATTACAGTAAAGACCTTATTACACAACAACATTTGTTAACTGATTACAGTAAAAACCTTATTACATAACAACATTTGTTAACAGGTTACAGTAAAGACCTTACTATGCAACAACATTTGTTAACAGGTTACAGTCAAGACCTTAATTATTACACAACAACATTTGTTAACTGATTACAGTCAAGACCTTACTACGCAACAACATTTGTTAACAGGTTACAGTCAAGACCTTATTACACAACAACATTTGTTAACTGATTACAGTCAAGACCTTATTACACAACAACATTTGTTAACTGGTTACAGTCAAGACCTTGTTACACAACAACATTTGTTAACTGATTACAGTAAAGACCTTATTACACAACAACATTTGTTAACAGCTTACAGCCAAGACCTTATTACACAACAACATTTGTTAACTGATTACAGTAAAGACCTTATTACATAACAACATTTGTTAACTGATTACAGTCAAGACCTTATTACACAACAAGATTTGTTAACATATTACAGTCAAGACCTTAATGCACAACAACATTCAGTAACAACTGTTTGTATGATCAGGTTACAGTCGAGGCCTTACTATACAATAATCGTTAACAGCCTTGTTTGTGCATGTCTACTCTCAGGATTTTATAGTGGAAATTAACATTAAATAATTTGATGATCTGTAGGTTGTAATAACTCTAGTAACTCTTTTTAGTAATATTTGGCAGATATTTTTATATGTACAGTGTATAAGTAGTGTATGTATACAATGTATTGATATCTCATGTGCATGTTAGTGAAGTCAGTATTTATGGACACCATTAGTCATGAACCCTCCACACCGCGACCTGTGCACAGGACTAGTCCAGTCTTCTATTTTTGTATTGTTTAGTGGTAGTAAACATCTAAATCTCTCCTCCTGTGTTTTACTTGTATGTATTGTGGCTAACCCCACATAACCAGTGAAAGCAACCAATAGGAAATCATAGTCCTACCATTGGTATCTGTACACAGGTGCACTGCCTCTCTGTTTCACACAAATATCTGTAAGTTCTCTGACACACAAAGTCGAGTTATTTGTGACTTTCACAGTATTATTATTTTGGTTGGTGTGCTGATAGAAACTGCCATCAACTGTTTTAGGGTTTTTCTATCTCCAGAAGAATGTCTGGTAAACACTGGTTTCCCCACATAGTTCCACACATCGCCATACATCTTGAACTGTGTGTTTAATAACACAAAATCTCTTTCATGGGTTTCATTTAATTTTGACAATCAGATGTATGGCTGGGAGAGGAATTTCAGTTTCAGGTGGGCTTAAACAACCAGTAATAACATACCTTCAAAGTCTCATAAATATCATATGTGTAACTTAATTAAAAGTCACATCATTTTATCCAGATTATAGCACGGTGGAGTGTGTCAACAGGTGTTCATCTTTTCCAATTGTTTTTAAAGACTTCCTTTAACTTGTACATAAACAATATATATCATTAGAAAGATATTGAACAAATTTCACTCAACAGCCCTTAAAGACTGCAGGTATTGTTCTCACAGGAAAGTTCCTGTTTTGACTGTATCTTAGAAACTGTGAATTGAATTAACTTTACACTTAGTAGAGATATTGGTTGGCTGTGTAGATGTGCCTTGTTATTCGGGGTGCGGCGGTAGCAGATTTTCTAGTTCATGATTCTGCCAATGCAAAACCGTCCTGATTCAGGGATATCAAAGAAGTTTGAGTTTAGCATTTCCCCAGTCGAATAGCCCTACAAACAGGAAATGATTTTCTGTAATCCAAAACATGGCAGTTTTTCTCAAAGACATAGCTATGAATGCTTTAAAATTTCATGAAAAATGAGGTAGTAGTTTATAATTAAGCGGCCCGTCAGGGACGCTTATTTGTTTTCACCGAAGTTCGACTGATCACCGCCGCCGCCGGATTATGGTCTCCCTTGAATAACTTTTTAGCCTTTCAAATTTTTCTTCCCTTCTTATCTTTCTTTAAAACTATAGGGGCGGGAAAAATTTTTGAGATACTTTGCGCAGACCTTAAGCTTTACTTAAGGTAACCTTAAGCATACCTCCAAAACACCTCGTCATCGTGTTTCGGAAAAAACCACACACACCTGTGCTATAAAATTTATCAGGTACATTCTAGACCAAATTTCCAAGGTCGGAAATGATTTTCTCATCAATTGGACCATAGATGCCTGAATGGGAGGCGTTTTATTTTTGTAAATTTTTAAAAAATGGGTACTTGGTCTGTATCTCAAAAATGGTCAGGATTTCGGCGTTTTGTTGGAATAACTTATTCAGCTACTTTTTGATAATCTTTCACATGCCGAAGTTTTAGCCCTGTATCTGCAATTTTAAGGTCACCTTAATGTCAAAAAACGGGGTTTTAGCCCTCCAGTTCACTTAGTTTTTCACTTTTTTCAACCAAACTTGGCACATATATTAAGATTTGCCAAAGGAATATCCTGACTTTATGGTGACCTTAAACTCAAAATGTTAATGGACATTTGGCCTGCTTAAAGTCATCAAATTGGAATAAAATGCTCTGGCTCCTTTCTTTTTCCATTTTTATGTCAGCTGACTTCAGTCAGCTGACATTATGTCATCACTCTGCGGTGTGGGCGTACGCGTCCGCGTGAACAACTTCTTCTCCAAAACTACAAGGCCTAGAGACATGCTGTTTCTTTTAAAAGATACCTTATCTATCGAGGATGAAAAATTGTTCAAGGCATGCAAATCTGTCTGTTCGTCTGTTTGCTAGAGACATTACAAGGGGGATACCCCCACCAAAAGTGTGAAAATTTCAACTTTTTATCACAATTTTCTCAGTGACTATTGCAGGGATTTCTCTCATATCTTGCATATATGTACTAGGCCAGAGGTAGATTCTCTTGTGTGAGTATGAGACCTGGATCTGTCTTACTTTTTTTTTAATAAATTTTTTTAATAATTTTTAATGCATTAAAATTTATGAAATCATGCACTAAATCACTTATAACTTCAAAAGTGTTGCATTTACAGCATTTTGTGAAAATATGTTGTTCAGCTACTTTTTTCATAGCTACAATATGGTGAGTAAGTTGGGTGTCTGTCTCAATAGCTAAGTGAGTAATAGCTACTTTTGGGCTTTTCAGTAACTTCCATTATGAGTAAAATCACTTGTAACTTAAAAACTATTGCATTTAGAGAATTTCGTATAAATATGTTATTCAGCTACTTTTGGGCCAGCTATAACATAGTAAAATTTCAGACCTGTAGCTCATGGCATAGCTGAGTAATAGCTACTTTTAGGTTATCACTGTTGAGTAAATCACTTATAACTTGAAAACTATTGCATTTAGAGTATTTTGTTTCAATATGTTATTCACCTATTTTGGGGTCAGCTATAACATAGTGAAGTTTCAGACCTGTGGCTCATTTCATAGCTGAGTAATAGCTACTTTGAAGTTCTCACTGTTGAGTAAATCAGTTATAATTGGAAAACTATTGCATTTACAGAAATTTGTGCAAATATGTTATTCAGCTACTTTTGGGTCAGCTATAACATAGTGAAATTATAGACCTATAGCTCATGGCACAACTGAGCAATAGCTATTCTCAGGTACTGACTGTTGAGTAAATCAGCTGTAACTTGAAAAATATTGCATTTGGAGTATTTTGTTAAAATATATTGTTCACCTACTTTTGGGTCAGCTATAACATAATGAAATTACAGACCTATAGCTCATGGCATAGCGGAGCAATAGCTATTTTCAGGTTCTCACTATTGAGTAAATCAGTTGTAGCTTGAAAACTATTGCATTTACAGTAGTTTGCTTAAATATGTTGTTCACCTACTTTTGGGTTAGCTATAACATAATGAAATTACAGACCTATAGCTCATGGCATAGCGGAGCAATAGCTATTTTCAGGTTCTCACTGTTGAGTAAATCAGTTGTAACTTGAAAACTATTACATTTAGAGTAATTTGTTAAATATGTTATTCACAGAATTTTTGGTCAGCTATAACATAGTGAAATTGCAGACCTCTATGTCATGGCATAGCTGAGCAATAGCTACTTTCAGGTTCTCACTGTTGAGTAAATCATTGTATCCACTGGATAGCCGCAGTGTGTAAGGAGAGATTTCACCATTACTGCTCTGATGAAAAAAAATATTATAGCTAGCTTTCTTAAGTTTGCAGTATATATTAATAACCATAAAATGTTGTCTGCGAATATTTTTGGCCTCATTTTGAGAAACAAGATGGCCGCCACAGGTGTTTTTTGTCAGTCCTGAAAAGTGCTTATATCTCCCTTATTATTGATCCTAGAGGTTTGGGATGATAAACCAACCTGTAGGAAATCATGGGGTGGGAATCTTTTGGTGTGGTCAGATTTGACCTTCAATGACCCCTCCTTCAAGGTCAAACAAGGATAGCCAAACTTAAAAGTGCTTATAACTCGCTTATTATTGGTCCCAGAGGTTTGGGATGGTAAACAGACAGGAAATCATGGGCTGTGAATCTGTTGATATGGTCCGATTTGACCTTGGAACCCTCCTTCAAGGTCAAATGAGGATAGCGAAAATTGAAAGTGCCTACAACTCGCTTATTATTGGTGACAGAGATTTGGGATGGTAAACCATCCCATAGGAAATCATTGGCTCGGAATCTTTTGGTATGGTCAGATTTGACCTTTGGACCCCTCCTTCAAGGTCAAATGAGGCCAGCCAAACTTAACAGTGCTTATAACTCATTTATAATTGGTCCTAGAGGTTTTGAATGGTAAACCATAGGAAATCATGGGCTGGGAATGTATTTGTGTGGTTAGATTTGACCTTGGACCCCTTCTTCAAGGTCGAACGAGGATATTGCATTTGTAGTATTTCTTTAAATATGTTTTAACCTATTTTTTACACTTAAGCAATTACCTTGTTATTTTCCTTCATAATGCCATTTACAGGGCACAACTTTTTTATCCTTTTCTTCTGTCAGCTTTGGAATTTCTTTCGAACTTGCTGTTCAGTTACCATTTACTGTATTTCTGTACAGCCCTTTTCCTGATAATTATTCTGTCCTCTAATCACCTTCACAAATCAAAAACACTCAGTCAGCTGACACAGTGCCCGTTCACGAGCACTCTCCTCTTGTTTTATATCAAAATTATCACTGGTATTAAACTAGATAAAAATAATACTTATGGTCACCTTAAACTCTCAGTATGAATGGAGTTGTAGCCATCTTAAAGTGAAATAAGGGGGTTTTCAGCCTCCAAGTATCTTATTGTTCGACTGACCTCAGTTAAACTTTGCACACTTATAAAGGATGGAAAACCAAAGGGTTATCCTGACTTTATGGTGACCTTAAACTGTTAATATAATTTTGGCCCCCCCTAAAGTCATAACATTTGAATAAAGCCATCAGCTAAACTTTGTACACTTATAAAGGATGACAAAAGGGACATTCTCATTTTATGGTCACCTTAAAGTCGCAATATGGATGAAGTTATGGTCACCTTGCAGTGAAATTATGGAGTTTTTAATCTCCAGCCATCGTATTGTTCAGCAGAGCTCGGTTAAATTTGTACAATTTTAAAGATGACATTAGGGACATTCTTATATTCTTTCCACCTTGGAGTTCCAATACAAGTACAGTCATGGCCATCTTGACATGAAAATGAGGATTTTCAGCCCCTAACTGATTTACTGTTCAGTAACATCAGTTTAACTTGACATTGATTATACTAAAGTAAGATTTTGTATACCATTTCACTTAAAATTCCTGTACTTAAGAGGCTTTGGCCATCTTAACATGATAAATATATACTTCTTGCTCCCTCCTCATTTATTTTAACACTTTTTAAAACCACACCTGGCATATGTATGCTTAAAAATATTTATTCTGTCTGGCAAACCTAATCTCTTGGTGTTTATGAAGTTATGACATCTTCAAAGAAAAAAATGAGCTATTTATGATGCACTGATGTGGTTATTAACATATTGCAACTGATCAGTGTTCACATAATATAAATTCCCAATTTTAGGCAAATTAAAAAAACACATTCTTCTGATTCCATTCATTTGGAAATGTGGGGATATAACTTTTCCTTTTTGGAAAAAAAGCTTCAATTGATTCAACTTTTGTTTTGTAGAAGGAGTTGATGATCTAGCTACTTGTTCACATAGACTATATAAATTGGTCAAATGTATACACCTGACTTCTTTCACAATATAAGATGCTTGAAAAAAAACACTTTCACATAAACAGTTTTTCTTCTACAGCATTTTATGTATCTCCAGCTGAGTGGAAATGAATGACTTGTCCTTTTCTTCTTCCTCCCCAACTCTGTTGTGTGATATCTATGAAAAGGCACATTCATGGAAAGTCTTTCTATGCAGAAAGAATCCCCCCCAACTCCCCTTTAGTGCACATAAAAAGCAAGTGGAAAAAAGAATGGCCTCAGTGGGGGGTTCATGGAGGGAGATGATAGATAGAGATATATATGTGTGTGTGTGAAGCAAAAGTGGAACAAAAAAAGTGGAATATTTATGCTGTTCTTTCGAATGTATATTGTTTTCTTTTCTTTTACTTTCTTCCATTTCACTTAGACTTCTACATTTAATTAATTTTAGCTCAAGTGGGAAATGAATTTTTGAAACTTTAATGCATTCAAATTCCTAAAGTGATGCACTAAATCACTTATAACTTGAAAAGTATTGCGTTCACAGCATTTTGTTAAAGTATGTTATTAGGCTACGTTTTCCACAGCTACACCAAGTCCAATAACTTGTTGGGTCTTAATTTTGTGCATTATTGAAGTGTAGAATGGATCATGATCTCCTACTCTTATTCCTAAGCCTAGATTTTTAATTTCAGTTGCTAAATCATTCATAAATATTGCAATATATAAACTCATACTTTTCTTTCCCAATAAATCCAGTAACATTTTTCTAGCACTATAGCTTGACTTGTTTGTAACTTGATTTTTCTTGTAAGCAATAACTCTGAAGCAAAATCAGTAACTTTTGAACAAAAAGTCTAACACACTTTGGTTCACTGGATTTTATTAGTGGTTTTGTTAAGTTTTTAATTGAAGCACAACCAGTAATTTTAAACAATAGTTCTTAAACATCTTAGTCCACTGCATTCAATTAGTGGTTTATACTTAAGTCTGATACTAATGACATTTTGAACAGAAATGTCTGTGATCAGTGTACCCTTTCACTTGAGACCTCTTCTCTGAGAACATTACCAAAGAATGTAGGACATACAGAATCCGGGAAAAAAAATGCCTCCTGGACAAAATGCCTCACAGAAAAAAATGCCTCCTGGAAAAAATGCCTCCTAGAAAGAATGCCTCCTTGATATTTTGTGACTAGGAAAAAATGGCTCCTGAGAAAAAAAAAGTTATTTCAACTTGTAAACATGTTACATATGAAACCTATAACGTATAATATCAAAAACATGTTAATTTCAGATATGTACAGTCAAAACCAGAATGTACAATATCGTGAAGTACAAATTACAAATATCTTCTTGAAAGGGTATCCCTTCAGGTGTACTCTGGAGCAGTTTAAAAGCAGGATTTATGGCTGTGAGGTTTCTTGATGAAATATTTGTGGCCTTTATGGCTTACAATATGCATTCTTATCAAATTACAACATAGGTTGTCCCCTCTGTAAGGAGTTGATCACAGTTAGATGCACTAGGAGGGGCAGAAATGTAATTACAAGAAAAACACGACACCTGTCATAATGGAAACCAGGGATGAGCAGCCAGCCAAAAGAGTGAGAAGCACCAGCAAAACCTTACAAGAGAAACTTACATACCTTTGTACAGCTAAGCAAAATGGGTAAAAGACTGTGAATTTTTGACGGGCATTGGCGACTATAAGACTCAAGTGGAAAAAATGAAGATGCCTCTGAAGTTGTAATGTGAACCTGTAGTGTTATAATACTTGAAAGAACTTTTTTTCTTAGGAGGTATTTTTTCTGGTCACAAAATATTTAGGAGGCATTCATTCTAGGAGGTATATTTCCTAGGAGGCATATTTTCTAGGAGGCATTTATTTCCAGGAGCCACTTTTTCCGCGCATCGGACATACATTCTTTTGAGAAGTAAATGTCACACCTACAATTTCTCTTCTGCGAAGCTGTGGTCGTTGTTTCATTTGTTAAATATGGTAACATACACAATGCAATAAACTTTACATTTTCTATTCCTTGTGATGCATATCTTCACATCTTTTACGGCTTACTTCACACTTTTTCATCAGGGCCGCTTCGTTTTTGTCAGCAAAAACATTTTTCTAGTTTCTTCAGATTTTGTATTTAATATTGTACGTTTCCCAGTAACTATATAAGCTGACATTCGAGATTCCAGTTGTGAATGTGGTCACAATATTTCAGGAGAATGGTCTGGATATCGGTATACCACCACTACCAGCTCGCCCCTAATTGTAATGGTGTGATCTTGATTTCCCTGACTTAATGACCCTGACCTTTAAATTCTTGTATTGTCCATATCTTGGAAACTCAAAGCTGAAGGAAGTTTATATTTTGTAGGGAAATTTGTTTTGGAGAAGTAGGTGTCTGACATCATGGAGTGACCAAGATATGACCTTGCCATAGTGACACTGACATTTAAAGTCTTATCCCTGCTAATGTTAGAAACCTTAATGTTGTTAGGTATATTGGAGGGCGTAGGTGTACAATGTCATTGACCTTAGTGTGACCTTTAATCTTGGTTCAGAGTGCTTTCTATTGCCAAATTTGAGACATGTATCCTATCACAAAACTCTATGGTTTGCTGCAACTAAATATTCATGCCTTTCACCAAGACAATAAGAAAGAGTAAGAAAGATATACATTTTATTAAATATGTCCAGTAAAATTATTTTCATATGTACAGACATTGATGAATAATTTATAATCTTAATCAAGCAAGACATAATGTAACCTTATATAATGAGCACAAGCCCAAATGATAAGATCAAGCAAATGCATCGGGTCCAAGTCGCACACAAACATGACAAAGTCAACATGCAACAAATCATTAAAATACAAGATGTAAAATTACATTGGCAAAAGGGGAAAAGTCAAAAGTTCCAACCTATTGTGGGCATCCTGTTTTGCAAGTTTAGATGGTCAATCCACACAAGGCAGTGAATACAGTACAACATATGCAAATAAGTGAATATATGTCAAAGTCTATATGTTCACAACATAAGGTGTAATAGTGGGAAGACCCCCACAACTCTTGGGCTGTAACAGTCTGTTCTAGGATATGAGTCCATACTAAAATGTTTCAATGATAACAGTTCCAGAATCTGCCACAATAAAACGCCTTACAGCAGAATCTCCCATGATGTACACTGCTGCAGGAGAATCCCAACACTAATGTAAACATTAGCTTCCAATCATACGTAACAGTGTGATCTAGCAATCAGAAATATTCCCGAGGGTAACATTTGTAAAAGTCCATTCCAAGATAAGAATGAATACAAATGTTGCTGTTGCTAATTGTAATCCAGCAGAATGTTCCAATGATTAAACAGCATCAATACAATAAAGTGTTCCGTGATGACGTGTATACACATTTCCAAGATACAGAACGAAGCTGATCACATTAAACACCAGTCCTGTGTACCGGTACATCTGTTGGAAGCTCAAAGCGTAATCATGCATGATTCAAGGGTAAGTGAAGGTCTTCAGTCTCATCCGAACAGTAAGTATGGCATCTGATCAGAGGCTGTCACTTCTGTGTAGGTTTCAGTCCCACAAGTGACTTTATAAGGATAAGTATGTGAGCCTTTTGGCCACAGCATGCAACATACCAATGTCTAGAAAATCAGAAGGAACACAAACGGGTCTCTCCAAACATAACTAATCTGGCAAAAGCAGGTACAAAAAGAAGATAACCAAGTGATACAATAGAATGGATGAGTGACTTAAGATAACCAAGTGATACAATAGGATGGATGAGTGACTTCATGCTTCTTCCAGGTGACCTGTAATGGATCAACCTTGTGAGTTGGTATGTGACACAGATGTTGGAACATAGACACAAACCAGACTACCATGACAAGGCCATACTTGGGAAGCAGTGAACTGCTTCCATCATCAGCAGGAACGCCGCAACATGTCAGCATAGGCAGCACCAGTCCAAACTGAAGTGACCTGTACCTGACTAGCCTGAGTACCAGTGAACGTGACATAAGCAAAAAGGTATGAGGATCGCCTAATGTGGATTGGCAAGTTTTCATAGGTACTATACAAAGTCAAAATGACAGCTTGGTCATCAACACAGAAACCAGTGTCATCACAAACAGGGGGACCAAGTCAAAATGTAAATGAGAGTATCAACAGGATATATCTCGACAATAAGAAGACTACATGCCCTGGACTTGGATATCCTGTATCGACACCCCAAGCCTGAAAATGCAACTGGTCCTACCTCTCGTACAGATCGTGCAAATTGGGCATTTTCTTGGGCATCATTGCTTGACAAACTATCATGAGGAAAACAAATCAGTAAGAGAAACTGCCTATTGACTTGAAATAATGGTTCATCTGCGGTCCCTGGAAACATGTTTTTAAACCCAAAAGGGACACGGAAACATTTTGAAAGTCTTAATGGGACATAGAAGAGGTCCTCAAGGGCCTAGTGGTCTTCAAGGGCCTAGTGGTTAGCAATTTTATCATCAAATTCCAGGTTGTCCACTCTGTGTGGGTTTGACTCAGGTTGTAATGCTATGGGCCTGTTCCCATATGGCCCTGAATGTTGAATGTAAAACCCCAACTTTGACCTTAATGCAGCACAGAATAGACTGGCATGAAGCAGGAATAAATATTGTGACATGACTTCTGCCCTCAATGGTTGCAAAGATGAGATCACTTTAGCACAGATGCCTAAACGAATCCGGTTTTAAGATGGAATGAGGGAGGATATTTGAAAGTCGGGGGGAAGAAAATAAAGCCAAAGTGAAAAAAGCTTTAAAGTCTATGCTCACAAAGAATAGCTTTTTTTCAACAATATCCCGTCCTACAAAAAATGGAAAACTTGTTCGAAGTAGTATATTCAATTTAATGGCTCAGAACAATGGATCAATCATGTCGTGTCACGGGTGTATACTATACAAAAGGAACTGACTGTAGTTATAAGATTGGTGGTATTGGAAGCAGATAGGCCAAAGTAGCAGGCCTGTAACCAGATCAAAGTAGGATAGACGTCAGTTGCCAAGGAAGCTGGATCTACATAAACCCAAAGAAATCTGCTATATATGTAATGATTTAAGAAGGTCAAGATCAAATAGATGTTCACACAGGACAAGTAACATATCTTCTGAACATAAATTGATGCCATATCCACCTAGACAAGAGATCAGCCACATCATCACCCCATTGTGTGGGAAAAAAGACTGGGGTAATGTTATGAGATACTCTAAACACACACCTAGCACGTGGCCAACATGGCATCCCTAGCTCTATCCAAAATCTACCATGCCCTGGTATTTGCAAAATATATGTATGCATATTTCTGACCCCAGTCCTTGACCAGAGTGAACCATTTCAAAATTCACAATATTGTGACCTCTATCCAGGTGGGATCCGAAGAGTATAGACAAGAGCATAGATCATTATAGCAACTATCCAATCACCTTAAAGATTCATCCAGAAAGACATTGTCATGAGATCTTGCATCATAAATGGTTACACCATTGAAGGAATATAAAAATGTGTTAAACCTGCATCAAATCACTCTGAACCATTGTTATCTCTAAGGAACTGTAACCAGCCATTTTGTACATTGGTCATGCAGAACAATGAGACAAAGAGAAACTGAACGTTTGTCCTTTGCTGATCAGCCTACCGATGACACATTTGGAATATCCTTTGTAATTTATCTGGAACAGCCATTCAACATTTGACAGTGTTGAATAACATGCCTATAACAAACTATTTTAGTATTCAGGGATTTATGTGACATTTTGGTCCCTAAGTCAAGACTGGGCTCATGCGGTATGGACAGCAAAATTCATAAGCCTGATCTATTGAAGATGGTAAACTACAACATAATAAATTATCTGTGCAATTTATGTGTGCATTATGACAACTTTGCCATAAAATAATTGGCAGCTTCTGTTATTATCTCCCGCCTGCGGCCGAAGGCCGTGGTCGGGAGATTATAAAACGCCTTCCGTACATTCGTGCGTGCGTCCGTCAGTGCGTGCGTCTGTCCGTTCATCACATTTTTACATAAACCTTAATATCTCATTCGTTCATAATGATATTCACCAAATTTGTAGGGAATGTTTATGGCTATGAAAACCTGTCTCTGCAAAATTTTAGCCTCATTTTGAAAAACAAAATGGCTGCCATAGCTAATTGTTTGAAAATAATAAAGGTGCTCTAAATCTTGAAATATTCCAGCTAGCTTCACCAAATTGCACAAAAGCTATATGGCTAGAAAAGCTAGTATGATAGTAACTTTCGCCTAGATCAAAAAACTAAATGGCCGCCATATTATATGTTTAATGTCAAACGGGGTTATCCTATTAAAAGGCCTTGTATCTCCCCTAGTATTGCTCTTAGAGGTTCGGAATGTGAAAACAACTTGTAGGAAGTCATGGCCTGGAAATCTTTTCTAGGTGTTGAATTTGACCTTTGACCCCTGCTTCAAGGTGAAATGAGGTCGTCATACTAAAACGTCCTTATTTCTCCCTTCTTATTGGTGCTATGGCTTCAGATTGTAAAGACAGACCATAAAATGCAAAGGCCGTGGTCGAGAGATTGTAAATGCCTTCCATACGTGTGTCTGTTTGTGCTTCTGTCCGTGCATCCGTTCGTCAAGTTTTTACATAAACCTTAACATCTCATTAATTTATAAAGATACCTTCACCAAATTTGCAGGGAATGGTTAAGGCTATAAAAACCTCTGTCTGCAAAATTTTAGCCTCATTTTGAAAAACAAAATGGCCGCCATAGCCAATTGTTTGAAAGTAATAAAGTTGTTCTAAATCTTGAAATTCCAGCTAGCTTCATCAAATTTGCACAAAAGAGATATGGCTAGAAAAGCTAGTATGATAGTAACTTTCGCCTAGATCAAAAAACTAAATGGCCGCCATATTATATGTTTAATGTCAAATGGGGTTATTCTATTAAAAAGGCTTTATATCTTCCTTAATATTGCTCTTAGAGGTTCAGAGTGTGAAAACAACTTGTAGGAAGTCATGGCCTGGGAATCTTTTCCAGGTGTTGAATTTGACCTTTGACCCCTGCTTCAAGATTAAATGGTGTCGTCACACTAAAATGTCCTTATTTCTCCCTTATTATTGGTGCTATGGCTTCAGAATATAAAGACAGACCATCAAAAGTCCTGGCCTTCAAATGATTTGCCTGAGAAAAATTTGGCCGTATTTTGAAAAACATAATGGCCGACATAGCCAGTTATTTAGAAATCATTAAGATGCTCTAAAACTTGAAACATTGCAGCTAGGTTCATCAAATATGTTTATCAAAATATATATGTCTAGGAAAGTTAGCCTGATAGTAATTTGGCCTAGTTTCGAAACAAAATAGCCATCATATCACATGTTAAATGGGATTATCCTACTGAAAAGGCCTTATATCTCCCTTATCATTGCTACTAGGGTTCCAAATGTGAAAACAAAGGAAGTCAAGGCCTGAGACTTTTTTCCAGTTTCTGACTTTTACCTTTGACCCCTTCTTCAATGTCAAGTGGGGTTATCTTATTACAAAGGCCTTATATCCCCTTTAGTTCTCCATTATTACTGATTCTAAGGCGGGAGATAACCGCTGCGGCAGTGGCCTTGTTTTTTTAAAAAAAGAACCCCAGTGAAATTGGAAAGGGAGGTTCCCTCTATGCCTAAGACCCTAGAGGTCGAGATCACCTGGGATCGTTTTTGCCAAATGTCTGACATGTATCTCAGGCTTGAGTTGCCCATATATTCACACAAAAGGTAAGCCAAACAAGGTCTTGGGTGAATACAGCCCAGGGTCAATGCATATGTGCCTTATTAGCATGGTTTTTGAAGTCTGTGACGAATTGTCACTAAATGTATGTTGGGCTTCTGGACAGTGCAAGGTATAAAGGGTAGTGAAGTTAAAACCAATAGGCTAACTAACCTCATAAAGTCTGCTAATTGTTGATCAAACTATTCTGAGAATGGTTTCAGAATATGGTTTTGCAAGGAAGTTTAATGAATTGTCACAAAAGGCTGTAACCTCCAAACCTTAAGAAACTTTCCCTTCAGCTTCAGTTGTAATTCTCCAAATCTATTTAAAATTGGGACAAGATTGCCTGATCTCTTAATACTTTGAAGAATTGGTCACACCTGCTTTCAAAAGCCATGCATTTATCAACACATGCAAGTAATGCCAAGAACCAGGACCAAAGAATAAAGGTCATGGTCATTTACAATTTTGTTTTATGGGCACGTCAGTTATGCCCAGTTTGATCTTTTTTGGTTGATGTTTTCGAAATTCTCATTAAGGATGTACATGTGATGTGCCATCAATAGCACAGGAAGATGAATAATCATGTTTGTTCGAGCCACCTATCCCTATTCAAGCCTGTTCTTTGGTAGCCACACTCTTGGGGCGAGGCATGTAAATCTGATTCGGGAGATATAGTATGTTTGCACTGAATGGCTGTAACAAAAGATTGGCTTGAATTTGAAGACACAAATGCATGGGGAACAACAGCATTACTTGGTTCCATAACTAAGTTGAGCCAATCTGGAACTATCAGAATTATTTTCTCGCCATGATGGGCTGCGATCTTGCTGAACAGCTTGCTCAAAAATACAGTGGAGGGAAGGCATCGAGATCCAGTTACTCCCATGACAGGTTGAGAGTGTCCACTGTCTAGGCTAACTTATCTGGGGATATGAATCTTTTACAGCTGTTGTACTTGGTGGCAAACATGCTGATCATGGGATGGTGCACTGGTTCCCCCACCCCTTTTATGGAAATCCTATCTGAGCATGGACTTTAACCTTTCCTTTATAATGGCCATACTGACAAGACAGAATGTGCATTGAATTACAGGATCTGAGGATACATGATCTCTTACAACAAACTCTGTCTTCATTTCCACAAGGTGAACACCATGAACATTGAAACAGTCTGAACTTTTAAATCTAAACAGATAAAGGATTATTGTGGGCAACAGAGGATTGTCTTATTCATTTATACTGATGGAAATAATAGCCTGGTTTAGACACCAGAGGCTGTGTTGTGATTTCCAGAACGAAAGAAGTTCCCTGCTAAGGAAAACTGAGCGTGTTTCAGAGACCAAGTGACCCTATGTGCTAGTTGCCAGCTATCTGTATTTGAGAATGGTTGAAACGAAGGCCTTCCCTTGAAGTCAGATGGGCCATAGCAAGCTTGGGTTGTGGAATGACTTCTGTTCTTCCTTAAGGATCTTATCTTATGGTTCTTAAGGGCCAAAACGGTCTCCTGTTTGACAATTGGTTTGAGATAATGTAGGTAAGAGTCCCTTTGCAGTATTAATGAGGGTTGACTCTGTGAGGTGCTTCTCAAGCACCAAGAAATATCCTGGTTGGAGGAAGTTTCTTAGCCCTCAGAGACCTCCAGCCAGAGAAGAAGTGTTTCCACAGACAAGCCCTGTTGAAGTACACTGACGTTGGCTTGAATGTTGTCTGGTAAAAAGAATTGTCTCTTGAATCCAGCTGCCTGGTTACATATGTAACTGGATTCTTAGAAAGAGTTCATCTATCTCCTGACAGTTTCTTAAGCAAGGTTGGGTGGTCTAAGATAACTGGCCTGAACAAAACTCAAACTACTTGGACCTCCAGTTATATCTCTGGATGCCATCAAGCCTAACCAGAAGAGCTCCCTGCAGAGGGGAACACTTGTCATGAACTGACTATACGTGGTATTCCCACACAGTCACCCAAATAACCACAATGTCGCTTAAGTTACATGACCAGATAATTCTTTTCATCATGACTTGTGTTAGGTCAGTTAGTCTGGACCAGTAAATTGATTCTAGGTAATCCTTCACAAATGGTTTCTAGTTATGTTGGTTGATTGGAAATTGTAAATAATTTGTATCAGTTACTATTGTCCCTGGATGTCATCAATCGTATCCAAAGCTGAAGACTAGAAAAGGGGTTTGGAGTTATGTAAACTGGTGGACGGTTGGTTAAATAGTTTCTGGGCTTATTATTTCCCAAAACAGAAGAATTAAAAAGAGAAATCTTCCATGCAGTGGGGTAAGCAGTAAACCCGGCACTGGTTTTCATTTTCTTGTGGTAAAAACAACAGAAACAGCACAGAATATTTGTACACCAGTAACTGATGAATTTACCATATCATTGACAAGTGTATGGAACACCAGTTTAGTCAGTTTACATCTTACTTCATGAACGATTAGCTAACTGCCAGTGTAAGCTGGCACAGCCAAACATCAGACGAAGATGTATATCTCAAGATATAAAACTCCAGACAAGGTTGCTTCTGAAACTCACAAAGAAAAGAAGTAGTCAACTCTAGCCAAGACAGCTTCCTGTTCAAATGAACTTATGTGCTCTGGAAGACAAGTGGTCAGATAGACTGGCAAGAATCGAGGCAAGTTGCACATAAACCACCTGGAATTAAAGAAGTCTTCTTGGCCATAAAAGAGTTCCAACACCTCGGTTTAGACAAGATTGCCCTCGTATCAACAGACAACTTCACACTGGTAGCCTACATAAATAAGAAAGGAAGGATTGGGGTTAGTACGCTTTGTGGCCAAATATAAAGAATCCTACCCTGTTGCTCCAGGAAACAGGTAACTCTCAAATGTGACACATCTTTGACAATCTAAGTATGGTAGCAGAAAAGCTATCCAGATCAGGCCAGATCATATGTGCAGAACTGTCCCTTCTTCCAGATGATATTCGACAGGTGGCACCCACCTCAACAAGATGCCTCAATGTGTAATTGTACCCCTGGCCCAGTTTTATTTCAAAGCTGACTAAAGAGCACCCAGATTGTGTGGCCTCAGCGGTTATTCCTGCCGTGACCTCAACTCTGGAGAAATCACTCAAGACTGACCAGTCGCCATGCCAGCCAGAATATTTTAACTGGACAGGACCTCAGGCAGAACAAGGAGCTGGTCTTTGTCTCCTTCAAGAAGCAGACTGTGATCCAATGTTATGAGCTCTCTTATCAAGAGTCCCTGACTCTACGTCAGGTTAAAGACCACGATGTTAGGACTTTTGCTGCTTCTTTGGCTTTATGACAGGAAATTCTTTAGAACAGATATTGTCACCCTGTCATTGGAAATCCCACAACACCTTCACACAGTTCTATCTAAAGGACGTGGCCTGGGCTGATTCAGTGCTTTGTTACCTGGGTCTTGTGGTGGCTGCCTTACAGATCTACCACTAGCCTTTTTATAGGGCAACCTCTCATTTTGCCCAGCAGGATTTTCAAGATGGCAGGTCCTGCTCTGAAGTTACCAGCTCCACTGCGCTTGCTTACAAAAAGTGTCTCTCCACTGGACTGAATTAACTCTTACCTCGATCTTTTCCTCCAAACACAGAGGAGGTAAAAAAACAATGTTCACCGGTAACCAGCCAATGGGACCTACTCTCCTTTGAGTTCAATTAAAAGTCACTACCAAGCTGCTCACCTGCTGAACAACAGTCAGTCTAGCTTATTTTACATTAGCTAAGATGTGTTAACACTATAAAACAAAAAATTAAAAAATTAAGTTAAATTTATATTGGTTAATACTTTACCTAATGGAGAAGAGAGGCCCTCCCAACTGACCCCACACTAACCTTGCTAGAGGCTCATCTAATGTGAAAAGAATGACAGATATGCTATGACGTCATATTCTGTAACCAGGGCAAGTAGGCTTCGCCACCTAGTGAGTGGAGTGAATGTATCAGACCTTGCTGGAGGAGACTGAGGACGTCCTTTCTGAAGCTTGATGAGGCCACCTGGCACAGACAGTATACCTAATTGTGTATTAGGTAAAGTATTAACTTATAAAAATTTAACTTACTTCTGAATTTTCTAATTTTAAGTCGTTTCAAGTCCCCACTAACTGTTCTGATTGTAATCAGTCAAAGTGCTCAAAAGGGACTTGTAAACGGATAAAAAAGGTTTTCAAACTTCCATCTGACAAGTGTCAAGAAATTGTTTCCATCAGTAAAAATATGGAGTAAGAGGAAATCTCTTGAGATGCTACACAGGAGTGAAAAAAACACCTTGTAATGGGATGCTTGATGCATTTCATTACAATCCGTACAGTATTGAGTTATGCTGTAAACAAACACACTTGCAAACCAACAAGTAAACAAAATGTGTAACATACTTTGAAAATATTTTGCAAAGCAATAATGTTAGAATATATGCTGAAGTGGGTTGGTAAGACAACAGTTACTGTTAAAAGATCCACAAAAATATCTTTCCAAAACCAGTATATACACTATATAGTTTAAGTTCACTTTAAAGAGCCCACAACATCTAAATTCTCGCAGAATAAGATATAAAGATTCTGTGAAGAATATATGATATAAAACAAGGGTTTGTGTGTGAAATGTACCCTAAAATACACCATTTCATATAAGATATCCAAACATGGCTGACATCTCCACTCTACCCCAAACCAACAGATGACGTTGTAAGCACACAACATAAGTCTGAACTTTGTATCAGCAGTTCATATTTATTTGTACATTCAATGTCTTGAGTGATTGAATGTACATATTTAACCAATTGATTCTATACATTCTACAACTGAGAAATTGAATGTATAGATCCAATGATTTGCCCATTGAATGCACCCTTTCAGTGCTTATCTACATTCTGTACAACATAAATATTGAAGCTCAAAGAAAGTTTAAAGTTTATCAAACCAGTACAGAGAAGGCAGCCTGTGATTAGATGGCAACCACAAGGTCACTGAAGACCCTAAAGCCCCTGAATTCATAACACCGTGCTGGCATAGCGGGGGGTGGGGGGGGGGGGATAGAGTAGGGGACAGAATTAATGTCTTCACATCAATGTATTAGTTAGATATTAGCTGACTTGTGTGTCACATAGCGAGTGATTTCACTTCATCACATCTCTCTATGTTTGGTGTCCACCATGTTTTACATCTCACTGATACAGTGTTACATTCAGTTCTCACTTGGCAGAGTTCTGGTGACACCCATACACGACTGGTTAGATCTGTGGCTATCTGTGTGACTGTGTGTAAAACAATGTGCCATCAAACTGTATATTGTTCTGTGAAGTATTCAATGGCCCGAGGCTTTTTATTGTGCATATCAAACATAAAACACAACTCACTAAAAGATAATAAAAACTGCCACCGTAAGACCTCCCATTATCGCCCTGTGACTCACGGGATGTTAGACTCACAAGATTTATTCGTGAATTTGGCCAACTTACCACTGTAATTTCCGGCAGGAGACATTGGTTTGCCGTGAATCAGATTGAATTTGAGTAGATTTACAGTAAGACATGTGATAATATGTTTTCATAAATCTTTCTTCAACTTGCAAACATCTGTTCAACATCCAAATACTACGTTATTATAAAGGGAAAAATGTAAATAGATGAAAATTTGTAAGAAATATTAATTTAGGTTACGTGAGTACAGGTCCCTAACGTGCATTACACATGCCCTCAATATCATAATTCAAAGCCAAGAGAAATATGTGGAGTAATTTCAGTTAGAAAACCCCCCAAACATCATTGGCAATGGAACTGTTTCGTGAGTTGAAAATTCTGAAGTTTTTGTTTCCAGAGTTTCATCTCAAAATTTAATCCCTACCCCAAAAAAGCGATTACATAAAGATCTATTCATAACCTTGCAGTAATAAGGAATAGAGACAAACAAACGCACCATAAAACACAGTCTCCTTGATAGAGGTACATGGTTATCTATAAAACCAGAGAGACTGATCCAGGGGTTTGAAGTCACGTGATGTCAAATCTGCGCTTATACTGGTGTGTGTATTTCTATCAGATGACACTGTAAGTTAAATAAATTGAGTTCACAATAAGCCAGTTTTCCTACTATACATGTTTTTCATATAGAAGTTTTATTTGTTTGATTGTTAAGTCATCTTGAGTTTATGTAAGACGTCCTCCATACTCAGTGTATGAACTGGTTACTGTAGGATGTTTATAACACTAGATATTGGGTTCAAACTCCCGCTCTATAGTGACACACCAGTACACACAGTCTGACTCAGGCCTCTGTCCTGTTGGGTGGAGACTTTAATGTCCTCAGGCTGTACAGTGTGACTGAGTTGTAGCAATAAAACCTCAAGTGATGCAGTGAATATTCAACTGCTTGAGGCGTGAGTTGAGACACAGGGACCTATCAGTAGTGTGTGTTATACAGAGGCTCCAACTAGCTTGTGTGTTTATAAAAGTGTTTCTGGATATGTAACACAATTCCACCATGTATTGGATTCACACTATCCCTCCAGATCTACTCTGGATACGGTTCATTAAGTCTGTTTTCTCTGGAATAGTTTTATGTATTCTCCTGTCAATCACTACAGTACAGGCCACGCCTACAGGTAACCATGTAATATTCTTAAATTAATAATCACTTCTTCAATGTGTTTTTCCGTAATTCAAACTGGGAAGTATTTTGGTTATGTGGAGAGTAGGTCACATTGGAGACTGATTCTGTGATGACATTCCATGTCACATCTTCATCAAGTCAGTTCTGTCAACTGAGCTTTCGAGTTTTAGTTTTTAGGCATCTATTAAACAGGACTTCGTCAAAGGTTTTTTTCTGAAAAAGGTGTAATTTACTGTAAGAACAAACTTTTCAATTTAAAATGTCATTCAGTTGTAGAAAAGTGTGGATATCTACAGCTTCAATCTGAGGAAAATACACAGTCTGCAGAAAACATGCAAAATTTAAAATTTGTCTAAAATAAAAAAGCGCACCAGTTTAAAAGTTTAACACCCTTCATTGTAAATAACACAATAATTAAGGTCCACATCTAAATAAATTGGCAAATATTAAATATTTCTTTGTTTCATTGTTAATATTTAACGTTTTAATTCCCTATATACATAATAAGACTAATTTAACCAATATAAACTAAACATGGTTCCCAGTGAGGGAAGGATGTATCTCCCGGGCAAACCTATTCCAAACCTCTAGCGAAACTTTACCCACAGTCTCATACAGGAAAGATACAGTGAAGATACGATAACGTTATGGCAAACACAATAATTGACTGGGGACACAGAGACAGAATGACACAGAATGGAGAGGAAAGTCAGCAGAAGAGCTACATAAATGATACGTCTACCTGCGGTAATATAGTAAATATTTGTTAGTCATGTGATAACACTTGAAAATATACACCAATTTTGTTTGTTTTTATTGTAATAACAAGAACCCCTGTGCTTGAACATATGCTACAGATTAAAAGTGCAAGTTTTGAAAATTATAAAAAAAGCGTTATTCTGTATGTATTTATAATTTCAAATGTGATAAACAAGCAAGGCTTGAGACTCTGGGTTCAAAACTCCCACTTGGCCAATCACTCAAATTCCAAGTTTAGTCTGTTTGAGAAATTCTTCAAGTCTGAGTCAATGGGCGCATGGAAGAATGCAAATATCTCAGCCAAAATTGTCAAATTTGAGTCTTCAGGCTGAAATCCTTTCATGATACCGGCCCTAGACAATGGTCCTCATACCGCCAAATATCGGTGGAAATTCTGAACTCTTTGAAATCGCCATCTTTTGCTGAAGGAAGGGGAAGTTTAAAATAGGACCAAGCTAGACCATGTAGGATGGAAGAGTGAAGGGACAGATGTGTGTACCACTTGTAACCATAACCCTGACTGGCTGCCACTGGGGCAATTACACTACCAAAGTGTTCACTACAGAAGTCCAGACTTTGTATCGTCCTCACACAACAACATTGGACTCTTTCAACAGTTAATTTTCCTGACAGAGTTTTGTTTCTGGCTCAACTTAAATGTCTTTTACAAATTTCGAAAAATCGCTGAAAAAATTCTTACAAATAAAATGTATGAACTGTTGACAGTTAGTCTGAATCACTAGCAGTGGACAAAAACTAGCAGTGGACAAAACGGGTTGCATCTGATCTAACCAATGGCTTTGTAGTCCTGTATTGATGGATTCTAATACAAAACAAAACATACCGTTCAAAAATCACCCAAATTCCCAAATAATAAGCAATCTCTCATCAATAAGAACTAGAACCAATTTGTTACTGTCCTGTGCCTGAAAATTTCATATTCTGAAGGAACATATCCTTTTTAGTTTTATGAAAAGAAACGTATAGTCTTAAATGTGGTTTTAGTTTCTTTGCATGACACGAGCCATGCTATCACTGGAAAGCATCAACTCATTCCAAATAGCATCCACTACCTATAACTGAGTGAGACATTCAACGACTCGACTGACACTTTGTGAATCTGTAATCTGAATATAAACAACAATAATCCACAAACAACACATACACAACTCCAAATTACACACCACACCGAGCCTTGTTTGTTGTTGTTTATCAATAATACAGTGTGGGTTGTTGAAGGACTTGTTTGGGCATTAAATTACTGTTTTCCTCATTTTTATTAATTGATGTAAAGTCTGTATTTCTGACTTCCTATTAACAATGATTTTTGGTGTGCGCTGAATTACAACTTTCCAATAAAATGTTAACATTAAGAGACCATGTTTATAACAAACATTAAAGATTATAACAGATTGACTTGACATAAGACCTGTTCTACACACTCTTCACATATTCCAGTGTACACACAAGACGGGTGTTGTCTAATTGTATTTGTTTTTAAACAAATTCTACACTTTGTTGACCTGTTCCAGTGTACACGCAAGACGAGTGTTATGGAGGTTTAGTTGAACTGAGTTGTGGCTCCCTGCGGGTTGAGGTGATCAATGAACAATATGGCCGCCATCCTGATGAGAAGTGTGTGCCGTCAGCTGGTGACTGCAGAGTGCAGGGAGATTACTACAAAAACATGGTGAGAATAGTGTGAACATTAGGAGTGTGAGGATTAGAATGAAAGTGACAAATGACCTGAATATGCACCCTGTGGCCTGGACAGGAGAAATATTGTTTGATTTGGTTAAAACATGGTCGATGGTATGTGCTTGGGTTTGTGTATTGAAATTCCCTTCTTGGAATAAGTTAAAAGACTCTTTCAGGACATGAAATGTTTTAATTGGTGAAAGTTGTTTATGGGAATATTGAAGTGTTTTGTGTGAATATAAACTGTGAAATAGTATTAATGAAGTACCCTGATGTATTGCAAGGCATGTGTCCTGTATAGGAGTACATTATGGAATCTGATCCACTTGCTGTACACTGGTGGACTGTGGACAAGTCTAATGAATAATGCTTATTATCTATCATTTTGTACGATTCATGAGTGTAATAAAAAGTCACATTGTGGAGAGAATGTGAAAAAAACTGTCATGAAAACAGTTTAAATTAGATTTAAATCTTAATGTTTAACATGCGATTTCTCAGTCATCAATGCATAGATTTTTATGCCAAAAAGCAGCACTTGCTGACACTGATTATCCATGGGAAGGTGGCGCCAATGTGTACAAAAATATGTATATATCCCGCCAGTATATCCGTATACACACCAGCAGATATATACTTTTCTACAGATGATTCTGTGTTAATGATTTGCAATATGCCCACAAAAGTGTGAAGCTGATCTGTCTTTAATACTTGGACAGATGTTTTCCATGTTTTCCACATTCCAATCAATATTGTTTTTTTTTCTGAAATGCACATCGTCTGATTCTTGAAATCTACCTCTTCAACATTAGATATCGATATCTGTTACTCAGAGTTTGAGTTAAGAAGACTGCAGTGTACAGAGGTCTATCTACAGGCTAGTCATTGAGTATTTCACTATGATTTTTCTATTGAAAGAAGTCACTGTAAAACACAGACTACCGTTGAGAATGGGGCTAATCACACGTAAAGTTTTTACACATTGCCATGACAGGAACCTGTTTTTTAGTTGTATGTGTTGTATTTCAGTGTAACAGGAAGACTCTGTGTCAACACAGAGGGGTACCCTGGAGGTACATCAACAGAACTGGCTGTGTGGAAGTCTATACTAACTATGTACACCTGGAGTACAGGTGTGTTAGCGACTCCGGTAAGTGTACAGGTGTGTCAGGGAATCTTGTAAGTGTGTGAATAGGTGTGTCAGTAATTGTAAGCATGTGTATAGGTGTGTTAGTGATTCTTGCAAGTATTTTATAGGTGTGTCAGTAAGTGGTGTAAATATGTGAAAAGGTGTGTCCGCAACATCAGTAAACATGTGAAAAGGTGGGTTAAGGACTCCTTTATGTATATGTGTGTGTACGTCTGTTAAGGATGTAAGTATGTGTGTTAGTGACTCCAGTAAGTATGTGAGTAGGTGTGTCAGGGAATCTGTAAGTATGTGTAGAGGTGTGTTAGTGACTCTGGTAAGTATTTGTATGGGTTTGTGTGCTCCACTCTGTTAAGTAGGTAAATAGGTCTGTATGAATCTTGTAAGGATGTGTACAGGTATGTTAGTGACTCTTGGAAGTATGTTTAAGTGTGTGAGTAGGTGTGTTACTGACTCCGTTGAGGATATGTATAGGTGTGTTAGCAACAGCAGTAAGTATGTGAGTAGGCGTAGGTGTGTCAAGGACTCCTGTAAGTATGTGTATAGGTGTATCAGAACCTTGTGTAAACATGTGTGTCAGTATAACTGACAATGTGTTTATACAGGGTATTAGCAATAGCTGAGGATATTTGTACAGATTGTGTGTAAGTGATATTTTAATATATTTCAGATATATGTGATACCTGTTAATATATTTATGACTGTGTGACATTTGACGTGAATTATCTGTGTCCAAAACTTAGCTCTTACTGTAAAGCAATACCAGGATCAAATGATTTTATGTTTATCCTCTGAAATCAGTCAATACTGAAAATGTGTTAAATACAGTCAATATAAGTTCTGTTTTGTAATTACAATAACCTGTTCTACTCACTGTATTATAATCATCTATACCTGAATCACATATTATGCATGTGTTATATCACTATATTTCCAGTGGAAGCCACCACAGCCCCTTCCTTCCCCTTTCTCTCTGATCTGGGTGGACCTTGTCGTCGCAGAAATGACTGTCGTGATCGGAATGCCATCTGTCAGTCTGGTCGATGTGCGTGTGGTTTGGAATACTTCCCACGCGACAACAGATGCTGTAAGTCATGTGCCGTCACATACTGTGTAAATAGACTTACCACACATAGTATACAGGTGAACTTATCTGGTAATATTATAGAATTAGTAATATGACAATCAAGTAGAAAACATGCATTGATTGATCATACAGGTGGTTTTGATGTTAAATTTTACTAGAAGATGGAATTAATTTCAGATCTGGAAATCGACCTTGGCCAGTTCTGTCTTGCCAGTGACATTTGTGCAGATTCCAATGCCTTGTGTCTACAGAACCAGTGTTCGTGTGGAGACGGCTACTTCCCCAAGTCATCAGCGTGTAGTGAGTGCAAGAATCTTGTTGATCACTGTTTAGCTAATTTATTGTTTTACTTCATTTTACTACATAAATAAACTCATTTTACAGCTACAGTATTTGCAATATGTGCAAACTAAAGGATTATTTTTACAAAATCTCTTTTCAAAAGTTTCCAGATATATGTTATCTGTACCTCCAATTTATCTACTTAATTTTCAGTTGCTAAAATCCCACTGAATGAGCTGTGTCAGCCCCTGGATGTGTGCCTGGATGTACACGCGGCCTGTACACAGGGCCGCTGTCAGTGTACACCTCAGTATGTGGAGAGGTTTGGGGCCTGTGTGGCCCGAGTGGACCTGGGCCAGCCCTGTTTACTTGGGCTGGATGTATGTGCTGATGAGCATGCTCTATGTGAGGATGGATTCTGTCAGTGTGAGGTGTCTCACTTTGCCAAGCGGGGCCGCTGTGGTAAGTTTACGAACAGAAAATTCACATGAAAAACTGCGACTAATACAACTGATATGATTTCATTTACAACTTGTGTGATTGCACTACCGTGTAAAATTCCCAATTATAAATTTCTTCATGTTTATATTTACCTTTCACCAGAATGTATACCCCCAAAATACATCTGTTATTGTTAGGATTAGTCTCAGACTGTATAAAGCTTACAGATGAGGAACATGTATGTTGCCATACACACCCTAACAGACCTGTTCACCTGTCTCCCGTTTTTTCCAGTACCTAAGGTATCACTTGGAGGTCCTTGTTCTGGAGATGACGTCTGTTTAGATGGTCATGCTGTGTGCAGTGCTGGTCGTTGTCGGTGTCTCAAGGACTTTCAAGTTCAGCAGGGTGTCTGTGGTCAGTACATCTTGCTAAATTCATACAAATTTTGAAATATGTTTGCTTACATTTCCTTAGGATCTCATGTGGCTCAGTTGGTAAGGGTGTTGGACTCATAATCCAAGGGTCGTGGGTTCGATCCCCAGTGATCATGTGGGATAACATCATTGGGCAAGATGTTAACCTGGACTATGCCTCTCTCCACCCAGGAGTAATAGGTACCTGGCTAATAGTGGGTTCTTAGTGTGTGTGCGCCATATTGTGGCAGCACCCTAGTATGTTCCCAGAGGGAACTGAGACAGATAACGTGTGTGAAAAGTTCTGAAACCCAGGCCAGGGTGTAAATGTAAAGTCGAGTGATAGTATATATACTGATACTAGACTATAAACCATTACATTTAGATTTACATTGCCTGAAGTCTTGATTGAAGCAAACAAGACTTTTAACAGTGGAATACTTCATATTGTGAAGTAAAATTAAATAAGTCAAAATAAATTTAGTATTAAACCTTTTAGCAAATAGACATCTGTGAGAAAGTAATCATTGGCTAAAAGTTTATTTAATGTAGAAGCTAATTAAATGGATGACAACAAACATTTTCAAGTGTCGCTTGAGAAGGCTGTAAATTGATGCAATAGAATTAATAAAAAGTAACAGGCAGAATCTATTACTTTTTCCCATTAATATAACATATAACATATCTTGGCCACAGTGTATAAATAATATGTTTGATTTGATACTAGTGTGTTACAGTTCTGTTATTTCAATAACATTTATCTCAATGTTGATGTAGTCACACATATATCACAAGCCCCCAGTGTCTTCACTCTCCTTGGTTGCACCTGTTTTGTACACCCTGATGTTTATACATATCTCTCATATCTCAGTGGTTCTACTGTTTATGGTATCACATGTTTAATACACCCCAATGTTTCTGCAGTCCCAGATCCTACCTGCTTCACACACCCCAATGTTTACTGTACCACACATAGTCCAGGTACCACTGCATTACAAGTATATCGCCTCACTGTTCCTGACTCCTGTATTTCCAGTGTCCAAGTCTGGTCTCAATCAGCCGTGTGGTTCTGGTGATGGCTGTAAGGACCCAAAAGCTATGTGTGTCGGCTCTTACTGTCAGTGTCAGAGAGATTACTATGAAAAAGACGGTTTTTGTGGTATGAATCAGTGGCTTCTTATCTTTTATCAGATTTTACATTGTTTAGATGTCAGAGTATAGCTATGATGTCACTAATATTTTACATTTGCATCCTATTTTGTTTATTTTATTATAATATTATAATTTTTAAGCAGTATATTAATATTGTCTACCTATTACTTAATTAACCAATATTTTGCAGTTCCCAAGATTCCGCTGCAGTTTCCATGTACCAGCCATGACATCTGCCTGGACACCAATGGTTTCTGTAACATTGTCAACGGCAACTCACTCTGTGTGTGTACACAGAACTTCTTTGAGAAAAGTGGTGTTTGTGGTGAGAACATCAGAGTATATAAATTGAATGTAGCTATAATCTAAAAGGAAATAACTAAAATTAGTGAGACAGTAACATAACTGTTACATAAAGAGCCTGTAAGAGTACCTTGTGTATTTATAGAAAAGATGTCGTTCAGATTTTTCAGTTTCCTGATTAAAAATTTCATGTATCACAATTAGCATGCCTGACACAGTATGTATTTGCAGTATGTATTTTAGTATGTATTTTACAGTGGGCAAGCTTGCTCTGGGCAGGAATTGTGAGCCAGTGGATCAGTGCTATGACCAGAAGGGAGAATGTACTGAAGGGAGGTGTACATGTGTAAACACCCACTACAACAGTCAGGGGATATGTGGTGAGTAGTCAGACTGACACATTACAACAGTCAGGGGATATGTGGTGAGTAGTCAGACTGACACATTACAACAGTCAGGGGACATGCTGTGAATAGTTAGACTGATATACTACAACAGTCAGGGGACATGTGGTGAGTAGCCAGACTGATATACTACAACAGTCAGGGGACATGTGGTGAGTAGTCAGACTGATATACTACAACAGTCAGGGGACATGTGATGAGTAGTCAGACTGATATACTACAACAGTCAGGGGACATGTGGTGAGTAGTCAGACTGATATACTACAACAGTCAGGGGACATGTGGTGAGTAGTCAGACTGATATACTACAACAGTCAGGGGACATGTGGTAAGTAGTCAGACTGATATACTAAAACAGTCAGGGGACATGTGATGAGTAGTCAGACTGATATACTACAACAGTCAGGGGACATGTGGTGAGTAGTCAGACTGATATACTACAACAGTCAGGGGACATGTGGTGAGTAGTCAGACTGATATACTAAAACAGTCAGGGGACATGGGGTGAGTAGTCAGACTGATATACTACAACAGTCAGGGGACATGTGGTGAGTAGTCAGACTGATATACTACAACAGTCAGGGGACATGTGGTGAGTAGTCAGACTGATATACTACAACAGTCAGGGGACATGTGGCAAGTAGTCAGACTGATATACTAAAACAGTCAGGGGACATGTGGTGAATAGTCATACTGATATACTACAACAGTCATCAAACATGTGGTGAATGGTCAAAAAGATATGCTGCAACAGTCAGGGGACATGTGGTGAGTAGTCAGACTGATTTACTATAACAGTCAGCGGTCATATGGTGAACAGTCAGACTGATACACTACAACAGTACATATTGTGACCCTTTTATATCCTTAGGTCAAACATATTATGTGATAAAGGAATAATTACAGCATCTACTGATGACTAATTATATGTTTTTTTTCAAGAAGTGTTTATACTTTGTGTTTTCACAGAGTGGAAGATTACACTGGGAGACAGTTGTCGTGTGGGACAAGTATGTGCTGATATCAGGAGCAGCTGTCTGTCAGGAATCTGTCGCTGTCAGAGTCAGTACTATGTCAAGGCAGGGATGTGTGGTAAGTGATGGCTTATGTACAGCTACCATACTTGTAGAAATTATGTATCACTACAAGTATTGAAAGTGTGTAAGCTTCAGAGATTTCACTCCATGACATTTTCAGATACTCATTATACTTGTGTTGTAGTGTTAAAACTTGGTCTGGGAGAGCAGTGTGATGTGCAGGACATCTGTGCAGACCCTCAAGCAGAGTGCATCTCAGGCAGATGTGGCTGTGTGAGTTCTCACTTCAGCAAGGAGGGAGTTTGTGGTGAGCAAAGTGTTCAAGGAGGAAGTTATAGGGTTCATGATGTCAATAACATGTGAATATTTCATTAAGGACCTGGAATAAAATTATAAAATTGAAATTACATATATTTTAAATGCTGCACATAAGAATGATTTAGCTTGTGTTAAAGGTCAGGAATGTTATGTACAGTTTGTGCATTTGACTCAAATACGCTGTTTATTTTGTTTCCAAGTCAAATGAGAAATTGGTACCACTTTTCAGTCGCTGCATATATCTCTTTCCAGTTCCAAAGATCCCACTGAGCTTCCCTTGCTTGCCTTCAGACGTCTGTGTGGACGACTTCAGCACCTGTCAGGCTGGCAGCTGTCGCTGTGTCTCCAGCTACTACCCACGACAAAACCACTGCGTGCAGAGAATAGGGCTGGGGGAGAAATGTCAGTCTAATGACAGGTGGGTGTTACTCTTATGTCATGTTATGTCATGATTGGCATCACCAGTGTTTCCAATGGATTTATCCCAATGTATCTTGTTTGTGACACTGTTTTAATGTTTCAGGTGGATTCATCCTATTTTTTCTTGTTTATGAATCTGTTTAAATGTTTTGTTGCCTTCATCCCTGTGTTTCCTCCTCACGACATTGTTTCAATGTTTCAGATTCCTTCATCCGACTATTTCTTGTTTATGAAACTGTTTTAATGTTTTGGAATGCCTTAATTCCTGTGTTTTCTCCTCATGACATTGTTTCAATGTTTTAGGTGTCTGGATCCCAGTGCATCCTGTCAAGGTGGCCTCTGTCTCTGTTTGCCAAGTTACTACAACAAGGACAATGTGTGTGTGGCCCGCCTTGTGCTGGGCACTGTCTGTTTGCCTGGAGTCGATGAGTGCAGGGACAAGCAGGCTGTGTGTGACTCAGTGAAGAGAAGATGCATGTGTAGACAGGGGTACTATAACAAGGTACGTGTGTGATCAGAGGTACAATAACAAGGTATATGTGTGATCAGAGGTACTATAACAAGGTATGTGTATGATCAGAGTTACTATAACAAGGTATGTGTATAATCAGAGGTACTATAACGAGGAATACTTTTTGGACAAGGAAACTAGGTCAAGGTATGTGTGAAAACAAGGGTACTTTAACAACTTATATGTGTAGACATTCAAACTATAAGTGGATTGAGTAGAGAGAACTATAACAAGGTACTTACATTGGACAGGGGTACTCTGACACAATAGGTGTGTGGACAAGGGTATTACAACTAGGTATGTGTGTAGACATTGAAACTATAATCAGATTGTGTAGGTGGAGAACTATAACAAGGTTCATGCATGAACAAGGGTACAATAACAAGGTACATGCGTGGACAGGGGTACTACAGCAGGGTATTTGTGAAGACTGTGATTCTGGTACAGGGTGTTCAAACTGGAGTACCATGACACAGTGAATGTGTGTAGATTGGAGTACTTTAAAGAGGTACATGTCCAGAGGGTGTACTCTAACAAGGTACTTGAGAAAACAAGGGTATCATAACATGACAGACAAAACAGCAGTGAAAACAAGAAAGCAAGGCATGAACAGTGATGAAATTAGGATCAACTCAATCATAAAGTTTTATAATTCAAGTCTGAGTTTTAACATTAATTAGCCCTATACTGTCTGATTATTTTATTTAGCTCTGAGTTGTCAACATCTTGTAACATACAGTTCTGCATATCATGAAACCCAAACCTATGAGATGTGTTTACAGGATCAAGTGTGTGTACGGCTGCTCTCTATTGGTGAAGTGTGTCTTCCCTCTGACAAGTGTGGTACCACTGATGCCCTGTGTGTGCTGGGTTTCTGCCAGTGTCCTGCAGACCACTTCCTACGTGATGACGAGTGTATCCTGCAGGTGGCTCTGGGTGCCCCGTGCCTTCTGACTGATGTCTGTAATGATGTAAATGCAGCCTGTGAGAGTGGCCGCTGTCAGTGTGTCCCCACACACTACGACAGACAGGGGGACTGTTCCCCCAGAGGGGACCTGGGCGCTCCCTGTTTACCTGGTACTGTGTGTGCTGAGAGGAATACTCTGTGTGTTGACTCAGTGTGTGAGTGTGCTCAGGGATTCTACCCTCAAACTGGCCAGTGCTTGGCTCAGATCCCGTTACGAGGCTCCTGTCAGTCACACGCTCAGTGTGCCGATGTAGCGGCTGTTTGTTCCGCCAATGTCTGTGTGTGTCAGGCTGATTATTATGAGTTATCGGGTTCCTGCCGTCCCAGAGGTACACTGAATGCCCCATGTCTGGCAGGTCAGGTCTGTACAGAGGATAACACGATGTGTGACCAGGGTTTCTGTCTGTGTCGTAAAGGTTACTTCCTTAAGGACAGCGCCATCTGCAAGCCTCGCATACCGCTATTTTACCCGTGCCTGAGTGATGAACTGTGTGCAGACTTCAATGCAGAGTGTCAGGGAGGCCAATGTATCTGTGACGACCAGTTCTATGCAAACCAGGATACATGTGAAGCCAGAGGTCGTCTGGACACCCCGTGTCTCCAGGGTGACGCGTGTGTGGACAGCAATTCAGTCTGTGATGACTCCAAGATCTGCATTTGTGATGTGAACTTCTTTAAAAAGGATGGGCGCTGTGGTATGTCCTTCTTTCAATAATCTTGTAAAATATAAAAAAAAAATTATGTAGTGCTTAATATCTGCACAAACTATACACACTGAAACATATTAAGCAAATTCTTGTGACAAAATCTTAAAACCTTTTGGCAACTAACATGGGAAAGCAGGAAAGTTAAAGAGAAATAATACAGCAAAATTAAATCACATGAAAAGGTTTTGAGCATTAAGAACAGACATTATGGTCTATAACTAATGCTGATATAATTTTGAGTGTGTAAGGTGTATGTAAGATGTTCTATTGCAAGCATTTCTCAGCATTCCTTACTCCAGTACTTCTATCACCTGTACTTATAGAACTCATGTTATCTCTGGACTACCAGTGCGGACCTACTGATGTCTGTCAGGATCCCAATGCAGAGTGTCGTTTTGGATTCTGTCGCTGTCGGGAGGGTTTTAATGCTGACAATGGTGTGTGTACGTCTGCAGGCCGCCTTAACTCGCCCTGCCTGAGTAGTGGGCGGTGTCTAGAGGACAGGGCCATGTGTGAGGCAGGCACCTGTAGGTGTCGCCAACAGTACTTTATGAAGGATGGAAACTGTGGTATGTACTGTGTTATATGTGAGTTATACAATGTCCTGAAAGTTAAAAGCCTAACAATATCTGTAAGACTTTGGGCTTGGTAAACTTTTAAATAAATCATGTTTAGTTATGTAAATTCATTCTTCTCTCACTCTTCAACCTCGGTGAATTGAGGCGAATCCTATAGGTTAAAGGCTAGGTTTGCTTCAGTGAATACATCACATATACATGTTTCCTAGCATTGATACAAACAGTTCCTGTTGATGTTCTATTACACTATATCAGTGTCATGTGTTTCAGTGGACAAGATCCCTCTATCTGCCCCCTGTCAGGGACAAGACACCTGTGTGGACCAGTTCGCTCAGTGTCGCAGTGGTCGCTGTCAGTGCAGAGAACAGTATTTTGACCAAGATGGCCACTGTGGTAATACCTTGTTTACAACTCTGTCCTATGATCATACAGAATATCTTTGCTACTTTTATCTCTTTCATCAAATACATCTATTAAATAATAGAAAGTTATATTCATATTTGTGGTGAAAACCAAGTTGTTTTCAGGGATGGTAGTTAGGATTCCCTCAGTAAAAGACTGAATAAAAAGCTCAGGCCAGTTTGAGACAGATATCCATATGTTTTATGGAATTAGAATTTATTCAAAGCATTGTGTCCACTGACTATTGAAAGGTTAGATGTTAAGTTTTTACATTATATGAAAGCCTTATTGACCCATATATCGTATCTTTATAATTCACAACTGAGCTGTGTATGCTCTGCACTATTTACTGATGAGATTTCACTCATATCTACACATTTAATTCAGCTGAGCGTGGTCTCTACAACACACCGTGTCTGGAGGGTGGTCAGTGCTCTGAGGCTCTGATGGAATGTGTCCAGAACACGTGTCAGTGCAAGCCAGAATACTACTACAATGACAACAGATGTGGTGAGTACTGAACTGTATTGACATGAACTGCAGTGAACTAGTCAGTGTTATAATACAAAGGTGTGATGTGTAATTTCAGAAAAATTTTAACTAACTGTATGGAAACTGATATTTTTGTGACAACCAATGGAAGACTTTTAGCAAATAACAACAAAAGAAATTACAGTTTCATAAATGTGCTGTCTGAAGGGGTTTAAATTGTACCACTACAAACATGTGTTATTCTTCTGTTTCAGTCTGTAACAAACCTCTGGATTATAACTGTACTTCTATTGATGAGTACGTTTCTATTTGCCCATTTTCAGTCTCTGAGAAGTCCCTAGATTTCTGCTGTTGTACTAAAGATTTGTGGTCATCTGTTTCTAGTCTCTAAGAAGAACCAAAATTCTAGCTGTACCTCTTACAGATGCATGTTTTGCTTATCTGTCTGTCTGTTTCCATTCTCTAAAAATCACTTGGATTCTAGCTAGATCACTACATATGTGTATTTTCATCTGTCTGATTTCAGCCTCTGAGAAGCGTCTGATTTTTAGCTGTACCATGTCAGACGTGTGTATTTATCTGTCTGTCTGTTTCCAGTCTCTAAGCGTCATCTGGGCTCTAGCTGTACCATGTCAGACGTGTGTATTTATCTGTGCGTCTGTTTGCAGTCTCTAAGTGTCACCTGGGCTCTAGCTGTACCATGTCAGACGTGTGTATTTATCTGTGCGTCTGTTTGCAGTCTCTAAGCGTCACCTGGGCTCTAGCTGTACCATGTCAGACGTGTGTATGGGTGAGAATGCTGACTGTATTCAGGGCGTGTGCAGCTGTAACCCACTCTTCTATGAAGACATTACCACCAGCTCTTGCAGTAAGTCTGAAACACCCACCACAATCTGACCATGTGAGATCACTTACTTTGTGTGGTCATATAAGAATGATTTAATTTTGATATAATTTTCAAACTACTTCAATATAGTCTTTCAATGTTGGGATTTTGATATAAGAAAACAACCTTGTTTGTTATTTTCCTTGCCTGTATGTATATTAGCTGTAATGTTATACCCACACATGGATGGAAGCAGACTTCAATATGTGTCTTTCTATAATGCATTTTATTGTAATTTATTTCAACAGTTCACTCATGTTTTATACATTTTTAACATCTGGAGACAGAGGTTTTACCAGCTAATGTATTTTTATCTACCTGTCTTGTAGAACCCAAGGGTTACATCAACAGTCCATGTCTGCCAACCTCAGATTGCCGTGACAACAATGCTGAGTGTGAGAGTGGACTTTGTCAGTGTCAGGACACATTTTACAATGCAGACGGGATTTGTAGTGAGTAGACTGATAGTGTGCTTAAAATAAGTAGCCATTGTGTTACAGTTTCTGTAGTATAGTTTAAGTCAAACTTAAAAGTACTACATTATCAGGTCTGACAGTCTGAGCATTGTTTTGGTTCACTGCATTTTGGGACCCAAGGTTCCTTAGGCCTGAAACTGTCAGTCTAGTGCTGTAGATAAGATGGTGTATTGTTTCTGTATTGTAGGATTTGAGGTTTCATATGGTGGGAGCTGCGTTCCCAGTGTTGCATGTATGTCAGTGTATTGTTTCTGTATTTTAGGATCTGTCATCCCAGTGTTGTAAATATGATAGTGTATTGTCTCTGTATTGTAGGTTCCATATGGTGGGAGCTGCCTGCCGGGGGCTGTATGTGTCTCAGTGTATTGTTTCAGTATTGTAGGACCTAAGGTTCCATATGGTGGGAGCTGCCTGCTGGGTGCTGTATGTGTCTCATTGTATTGTTTCTGTATTGTAGGACCTAAGGTTCCATATGGTGGGAGCTGCCTGCTGGGTGCTGTATGTGTCTCATTGTATTGTCTCTGTATTGTAGGTTCCATATGGTGGGAGCTGTCTGCTGTGTGCTGTATGTGTCTCAGTGTATTGTTTCTGTATTGTAGGACCTAAGGTTCCATATGATGGGAGCTGTCTGCCCGGTGCTGTATGTGTCTCAGTGTATTGTCTCTGTATTGTAGGTTCCATATGGTGGGAGCTGCCTGCCGGGTGCTGTATGTGTCTCATTGTATTGTTTCAGTATTGTAGGACCTAAGGTTCCATATGGTGGGAGCTGTCTGCCCGGTGCTGTATGTGTCTCAGTGTATTGTTTCAGTATTGTAGGACCTAAGGTTCCATATGGTGGGAGCTGCCTGCCGGGGGCTGTATGTGTCTCAGTGTATTGTTTCTGTATTGTAGGACCTAAGGTTCCATATGGTGGGAGCTGCCTGCCAGGTGCTGTATGCTTAGATGATCAGGCGGAGTGTGTGTCAGGCCGGTGTAACTGTCGGGAGGGTTTTGGTCTGGACTTGGCGAGTACAGTGTGTGGTGAGTGAAAAGTGTGGGGAAAACCAAGATAATGTAAGAATGTAGATCTGGTCAGCATTTGATGAAACTCATATTTGCTACATTCCAGTGTAAATTACAATTACTTTGCCTTTCAAATAAGAATGTAAGAGTGACACTCTGACTTTTGTTACCACTGACAAGAAGGTTATATCATTGCCTGCATGTGGTATTCAAAAACATATGAAAGTAGTTTGATAAAATTTTCAGGAAATGTTGACTGGCAGAAAGAACAGATGATTGAGCTTTGGGATTTTTAAAATTATTTATCATTGCACTCTGAAGTAATATTGGAAGTGTTGGGCTTTGGTGGAGGCATGCACTCTCTGACTGTTCTTGTTTTATTATTATCTTCATTCCTGTTTCTCTGTACATCTGGAGTAACTAAAATGATGATGTTTTGTTATCATTAATCCTTGTAATCCTTGCATCTGGGGGAGTTAGAACAAGCAGATGCCTAGATGACCAGGCATGTGTTACAGTGTGCTGTGTGTTTTACTCTTTCTTTTTCACCTTTATTCCATATTTTCAGTATGTCTGGGGGAGTTAGAGCGACCCTGTTTACCCGGAGGAGGGTGCCTGGATATCCAGGTCATGTATAACGGACCGTGTGCTGTATGTTTTACTCTTTGCTTTTCACCATTATTCCTTATTTGCAGTACGTCTGGGGGAGTTAGAGCGGCCCTGTTTACCTGGAGGAGGGTGTTTGGATATCCAGGCCATGTGTAATGGTGTGCAGTGTCGCTGTAAAGATACTCACTTCAGCAAGGACTCAGTGTGTGGTGAGTGGGATATCCAAGCCATACCTACAACATGATGTCATAACAAAATCTAAGATTACACACATCTAGAGTAAAACGGATGTTTTAAAAGGATTCAAACCTGTTTGAATAATATTAATTAAGATATTATATTCATGTAAATTATGCACTAGTTCCTGTAGTTGTATAGTGGTGTCATCCAATACTAAATTACTAAATCTTTGATCTAAATTTATACCAGTTTATTTACAGAAGAGAGAATAAATGCATTGCGTAGATTGTCAGAGCTTTTGTTTCTAAGTTTGTATGATTTCATACAGTCCCCAAGGTTCCGCTGAATGCCGCATGTTTTCTGGGTGACCATTGCCTCGACCCAAGTGCTCACTGCAGGACAGGAAGCTGTGTGTGTCTGGATGGATTCTTTGACAGGAGTGGAAAATGTCGTAAGTACACCCGAGTGTTTAATACAAGCTTTGAATGTACCACATTAAACAGGAAGTATGTACATGGACATTCGGCTGACTAGTGTCTCTATAAATATTTAATGTCAACAAAGTAGAGAAAATTATAGTTTAGAAATGTATATTTGTGATTTGTGAAACTCTATGTGTGATGTAATCTATCACAACAGTGTACAGTACACTGACATGGTTTACAGTGAGTGAGAACTGTTTTAACCAGTGCTGTGTACAGTCTGAGTTCTGGTTATTTCTGTGTTGTGTTTTATTGTATCTCCGAAAAGCGGGGATACTATGGATCATGCACGGTCATCGTCCACATCCGTGTCTGCAGAGGTTTCTTGTGTTCAACCTACAACCACATTTCTTTTGGGATTTCTTTTAAACTTTGCAAGTGGCTTGTTCTGGCAGAGATCTGGCCAACCTTTTGTTTTGGTAGCCCAGGAGTCAAAATTATGCTCTGGGGAGTTAAAGACGTCAAAAATTTTGACTATTGCTCTTGTTCAAGCTATAGGGCACAGTTTCTTTCCAATTTATTTTATATTTAGTGCATGAATTGGCGGGAATGACATCTCACGTCTCACCATCCTATCTTTTTTGTAGGCCTGGGATCAAAATCAAGTGAGTAATAGCTATTTTTAGCCCAAGAGTTAAAAATATGACCTGGAGAGTCAAAAACATCAAAAATTTTGACTTGTAACTTGAAAACTATTGTTTTTAGAGAATTTTGTTTAAATATGGTTTTCAGCTACTTTTGGATCAGCTAGAACATAGTAAAATTACAGACCAGTAGCTCATTGCATAACCGAGTAATAGCTACTTTGAGGTTCTCACTGTTGAGTAAATCAGTTGCAGCTTGAAAACTTGCAAAAGTGCTTATAACTCACTTATTATTGATCCTAGAGGCTTCCAATGTGAAACCAACCTATAGGAAATCATGGGTTTAGAAATCTTCTGATGTGGTCAGATTTGACCTTGGGCCCCTCCTTCAAGATCAAACGAGGATAGCCAAAGTTAAAAAAGTTTATAACTCACTTATAATTAGTCCTAGAGGTTTGCAATGTGAAAACAACCAATAGGAAATCTTGGGCTACGAATCTTCTGATGTAGTCAGATTTGACCTTGGGCCCTCCTTCAAGGTCAAATGAGGACAGCCAAACTTAAAAGCGCTTATAACTCGTTTATTTTTAGTTTAAAAGTTCTTATAACTCACTTATTATTGGTCCTAGAGGTTTGGGATGTGAAACCAACCTATAGGAAATCATGGACTAGGAATCTTCTGATGTGGTCAGATTTGACCTTGGGCCCCTCCTTCAAGGTCAAATGAGGATAGCCAAAATTAAAAGTGCTTATAACTCGCTTATTACTGGTCCTACAGGTTTGCTATGTGAAACCAACCTATAGGAAATTGTGAGCTATGAATCTTCTGATGTGATCAGATTTGACCTTGGGCTCCTCTTTCAAGGTCAAACAAGGATAGTCAAACTTAAAAGGGCTTATGACTCGCTTATTATTGGTCTTAGAGGTTTGTAATGTGAAATCAACAAATAGAAAATCATGGGATAGAAATCTTCTGATGTAGTCAGATTTGACTTTGGGCCCCTCCTTCAAGGTCAAACGAGGATAGCCAAAGTTAAAACCATTTATAACTCGCTTATTATTGGTCCTAGAGGTTTGCAATGTGAAACCAACCTATAAGAAAACATGGGCTACTAATCTTCAGCCTCAATCTCTTATTGCTTCTACAGGTTTGCTATGTTCGGGGATACACCGCCAGCTTGAGCAGCATAATTCTAGTTTTCTTTGTTTTTTCCAATTCCATACATGATCAGTACATGCTTGCTTCAGACATCTCACCAAAGAATTTTTGCTAAAAAATAAACAAATTCACAGAATAAGATGAAAAGGGACTTCAATGTGACTGATATCCTGAATTTCTACGTATAAGGGTAACCTTATATTGACATGATGGTTTTTCACACAGACCCAGGGTCATCTGAATTCCCTGTATTTATATATTCAGTGTTTGTATGTATAAATAACCTTATATTGACACAATATTTTTTCACACAGAGGCCAGGGGTCGCCTGAATTCACCGTGTTTAGACAGTCGGTGTCTGGACACAAACAGCGTGTGTCGTAGTGGCATATGTCTGTGTGGGGCAGCTTATTATGAGAAGGAAAACCTCTGTCGTAAGTACAAACACCCTGACAATTATAGCATATTTTTGCCCATGAGAGAAAAGAACCACTGGAGCTTTGAGAATTGCAGTGTGTTTAGTACTGAGCGAGTCAGTCAGGATTTGACACCGAGTTTCATGGTTAGCAGTGCAATGCATGCAATAATGTGTACATATCAGTCACATCAGTAAATCTTTGACAGGGTGTTTGCAAACTAAAGATTTCATCAGATGCTCTTAATTTCTAATAATTTGATATGATATAGATTGGCCATTTTATCAGTTTATTAGTAGGCTCTGTCATTGTCTTTCTATGTTGAGCTTGAAATCTTTCATTTATCAAAGACCCTTTCTTTCACTTCATACATTAAAGTCTGCTGCCAACACTAATTGTATTAATTAGAAGTGTAACTTCTCTGTGTTAATGCTACATTAATACATTGTTTTTTTATTTCTAAAATAACTCTTCTTTCTGTGTCTTGGAGATAATTCCATATATCTGACTCCCATTTTTATGAATATTTCTAGTGGACATAAAATGTATGTCAGTACACTCACATAATCTTTTCTTTTAACAGGGCCAAAGATCAGCCTGGATGAGGCTTGTAAGCGAGAGATAGATGTGTGTGAAGATACGGATGCCACTTGTGTTGACAGTCGATGTGTGTGTAGGCAGGGGTACATTGTGAAAGGAGAAAAGTGTGGTGAGTACTGGTATAGAGGGTACCTGTGAAAGGAGGAAAATGTGGTGAGTACTGGTATAGAGGGTACCTGTGAAAGGAGAAAAGTGTGGTGAGTACTGACATAGGGGGTACCTTGTCAAACAGGGAAAGTGAGGGTACTGACATACAGGGTGCATTGTTTAAGAGGAAAGTGTGATGATGAGTACTGAGATACTATGTGAACATTGTTGGGGGGATGAATGTGATTTGTTTGTTAGATGAAGGAAGATACTGTGAAAAAGTATTACAATGTAGATGACAGCGTGTGAATGGTGTGTTATGTGTTGGTGTTTTAACAGTAAAATATGATAGAATGTCCTAAAACTGCTACTTTTAACAAGTTTTGTTTTTATATTTGTTGTGTATGAGATAATGCCAGTCTCCCCCTGATTTGTCTTCCTTCTTCACATCAACTTTTAGTATCCATCTATTTGTGGTTAAGTCTCCCCTTTGTGTTTTAGTCACTACCTTTGTGTTTTAATTCCCATCCTTGTGCTGAAATTATTATTATTACTATTATTTACAAACTTTTAAAGTGCTTAGTTTTGATCTATATCAAATTCTAAGGCACAATAAATCCTGAGGATAGAGGAAATGTCACAAATCTATGGACACAAAAGAGTCAGCATCAGAAAGTGTTTGCACAACCAGAGGAGTGGATGCTAAAGAGGATAGGTTTCATGAAGCCATTTGAGCCTTAAGCTTTGCCTGAAGGATGCCATTTTTATAATAGATTGTACAAAAATCTACATTGTGTTCAAATCGCTACTTCTGTGCTTTGGACTCAAGCTTTGTATTGTAGACCTCAGCTCTGTGTTTAGTCTGCACCTCAGTGTTTTAGTGTCCACCTCTGTTTTAGTATCCACCTCTGTTTTAGTATCCACCTCTGAGGAGGGTTCTGCAGATGCCCCGTGCCTGCCTGGTGCCGTGTGTTATGACAGTAATTCTGTCTGTGCTCAGGGAATCTGCCGCTGTGACCTTGGCTTTTATGCTCGCCAAGGTCAATGTTGTAAGTAGACCCAGTAAATGTTATTGATTTCATTTATGTTCAGTGTTTCATTTATTCTGAAAATTTATACTGAGTTAGGCTGCACAATTATATCTGAAATATAATCCTCAAAATTAACAAAAAGCCAAACTATTAGGTAAAGTACAAAAGTAAGTCTTTTTTATACATTTCAACTCTAGTTTTTTCCTGTATTTTTGTGTCACATAGCTGTTTACATCTTCCTGTCTTCACATAATCTCATGTTTTTTCACACAGTCCCACAGAGGACATTGGGTTCACGCTGTGACTCCAGTGAGGAGTGTCGTGACGAGAACTCTGTGTGTACAGAATCTGTGTGTACGTGTGAAGCAGCATTCTATGACAAGACAGGACAGTGTGGTGAGTTGTCAACATCTTGTACGCAAATCATTATTCTGTCAAAAGACAACATGGTTTGGTAAGTGCTTAACAGAAATCAGCATTCTGTGACAAGACAGGACATTGTGGTAAGTTGTTCATCTATAAAAACTAGAATTCTGTGACACGACAAGACAATGTTACAAGTCCTTAACATTTAGTACACAAATGAGGATTTAGTGACAAGACAGGACATTATGCCGAGTCGTTACCATCTTGCTTGCCTTTTTTATAATGCTTAAATTAAATACTGACTGTTTCAAGGACCTGTTTTATTTTGTTGCACATTGAAGAGTTTGCTAGTACACCCATTTACTGTCTGATGGAAATTTTATCAAATGGGGTACTTAGTGTCCCTCTAAGTATGCTATCGCATGTGTTGTTTTAGTACCCCGAGGTTGCTATAACACCCTGCTTACTGCTTGATGGAACCTGTACTGGACACTGAATGTCACTATTAGTGTTGTACTAACTGTTGTGTTGTTTCAGTGCCTAGAGGTCGCTATAACACGCCCTGCTTACTGCCTGATGGGGCCTGTACTGAACTCGGCACTGAATGTCGCCAAGGTCTGTGTCTCTGCAGTAAGGAACACCATCCTATCGACTCAGTCTGTCAGCCAAAGGTGGCGCTAGGTGACCCGTGTCAGCCATCAGACGTGTGCAGTGATGTGTACGCAGAGTGTAAACAGGGTGTGTGTCAGTGTCGCCAGGACAGTGAGGAGACACAAGGGACATGTGGTGAGTAGGTTTGAACCCGTGTCAGTTGTATTGACAGGTCAGTAGGAGACACAAGGCAGATGTGGTGAGTGGGTTTGAACCCGTGTCAGTGTATTGACAGGTCACTAGGAGACACAAGGCAGATGTGGTGAGTAGGTTTGAACCCGTGTCAGTGTATTGACAGGTCAGTAGGAGACACAAGGCAGATGTGGTGAGTAGGTTTGAACCCGTGTCAGTGTATTGACAGGTCAGTAGGAGACACAAGGCAGATGTGGTGAGTAGGTTTGAACCCGTGTCAGTGTATTGACAGGTCAGTAGGAGACACAAGGCAGATGTGATGAGTAGGTTTGAACCCGTGTCAGTGTAGTGACAGGTCAGTAGGAGACACAAAAGGGAATGTTGTGGAAGGGTTTGAACCCGTGTCAGTGTATTGACAGGTCAGTAAGTAGACACACGGGAGATGTGGTGATTAGCACTGACTCTAGGTCAATGCACCTTGTATTTACAGGACAGTTTTCAATACAAAAGGAATAAGCTTTTGGTTGGCATTTGAATGATGTGGGTTCCTGTTTATATTTCATACTATATGTGGTCAGACAACATACATGCCATTAAACATTTCAATGGTTTCACATGTTTATCCTTGGTTTTTTTTATCGCTCAGTTGTATCAAACTTTAGCTTTAGTAAAACAATCAGTTTACTATATTGAAAAAAGTTAGTTGTAAAAAGTGATGAATATAGTCAGAAATTTACCCTTTTCATGTATTAATACCTTTTCCATGTATTAATTCTGCATATTAAACTTAAGCAGACCACTTCATGACTCACATGATGTCAGTTAGTGTTCTACATAGACCCCACAGTCCTGTTACAGTGACATTATGACTGTATATGTAAACAAAAGACACACCCCTCCAGTCTTGTAACAGTGACATTATGATTGTATGTATACACACAGGACACCCTAGTCTTGTAACAGTGACATTATGACTGTATTTATACACACAGGACACCCTAGTCTTGTAACAGTGACATTATGACTGTATTTATACACACAGGACACCCTAGTCTTGTAACAGTGACATTATGACTGTATTTATACACACAGGACACCCTAGTCTTGTAACAGTGACATTATGACTGTACTTATACACACAGGACACCCCCAGTCTTGTAACAGTGACATTATGACTGTATTTATACACACAGGACACCTCCAGTCTTGTAACAGTGACATTATGATTGTATGTATACACACAGGACACCCTAGTCTTGTAACAGTAACATTATGACTGTATTTATACACACAGGACACCTCCAGTCTTGTAACAGTGACATTATGATTGTATGTATACACACAGGACACCCTAGTCTTGTAACAGTGACATTATGACTGTATTTATACACACAGGACACCCTAGTCTTGTAACAGTGACATTATGACTGTATTTATACACACAGGACACCCCCAGTCTTGTAACAGTGACATTATGACTGTATTTATACACACAGGACACCCTAGTCTTGTAACAGTGACATTATGACTGTATTTATACACACAGGACACCCTAGTCTTGTAACAGTGACATTATGACTGTACTTATACACACAGGACACCCCCAGTCTTGTAACAGTAACATTATGACTGTATTTATACACACAGGACACCTCCAGTCTTGTAACAGTGACATTATGATTGTATGTATACACACAGGACACCCTAGTCTTGTAACAGTGACATTATGACTGTATTTATACACACAGGACACCCTAGTCTTGTAACAGTGACATTATGACTGTATTTATACACACAGGACACCCCCAGTCTTGTAACAGTGACATTATGACTGTATTTATACACACAGGACACCTCCAGTCTTGTAACAGTGACATTATGATTGTATGTATACACACAGGACACCCTAGTCTTGTAACAGTGACATTATGACTGTATTTATACACACAGGACACCCTAGTCTTGTAACAGTGACATTATGACTGTATTTATACACACAGGACACCCTAGTCTTGTAACAGTGACATTATGACTGTATTTATACACACAGGACACCCCCAGTCTTGTAACAGTGACATTATGACTGTATTTATACACACAGGACACCTCCAGTCTTGTAACAGTGACATTATGATTGTATGTATACACACAGGACACCCTAGTCTTGTAACAGTGACATTATGACTGTATTTATACACACAGGACACCCTAGTCTTGTAACAGTGACATTATGACTGTATTTATACACACAGGACACCCCCAGTCTTGTAACAGTGACATTATGACTGTATTTATACACACAGGACACCCCCAGTCTTGTAACAGTGACATTATGACTGTATGTATACACACAGGACACCCCAGTCTTGTAACAGTGACATTATGACTGTATGTATACACACAGGACAACCCCGGTCTTGTAGCAGTGACATTATGACTATATTTATACACACAGGACACCCCCAGTCTTGTAACAGTGACATTATGACTGTATGTATACACACAGGACACCCCAGTCTTGTAACAGTGACATTATGACTGTATGTATACACACAGGACACCCTAGTCTTGTAACAGTGACATTATGACTGTATTTATACACACAGGACACCCCCAGTCTTGTAACAGTGACATTATGACTGTATGTATACACACAGGACACCCCAGTCTTGTAACAGTGACATTATGACTGTATGTATACACACAGGACAACCCCGGTCTTGTAACAGTGACATTATGACTGTATTTATACACACAGGACACCTCCAGTCTTGTAACAGTGACATTATGAGTATGTATTTCTGCATGCAGGAGAACCCTCTGACAACTTGCTGAACCCTTGCACACCTGAAGGACAGTGTGAGGACCCCAATGCTCAATGTGTGGGGCGTGAGTGTGTGTGTACATATGGATACTTTTACAAGGATCAGCACTGCAGTAAGTCACACAATTTTCAGCATGTTTTTGTTGAAATATTCACGAATAGAATTGTCCTAAATTTTCACAAAATATATTTTGAGTGGGAAACTAAAATGTCATATTGATATGTGATCAATTATTTACATTGTAGCACTTGGAGATTAAGTGCAATAAAAGTCCAATTAGAATTAGAAATAACAAAAGCTTATGGCTACTTGCCCACAACATTCTTGCTTTACAGGAGTAGACATTTGATATTCTCTTTGCAGTACCTACTCTTCCATTAAATGCTCGGTGTGAGGAGGGGGATGTTTGTGCTGACAATAGCGCCAAGTGTCAAGGTCACAGCTGTCTGTGTAGTGAGCAGTACTTTGAGAGATATGGAGTATGTTGTAAGTACATGGATTTCAGTTTATTGTCTGTGATTTCAGTGTCTACAAGGCTTCAGCATAAAATTTATTTTGTTCAGTCAATTTTACATCCCTGTCTTGCAAATTTTTGCATATAAGGCTAGTGAAAAGGCCCCAAATTTTAGTTCATGGGTTTTACATAACAACTTAGCTCAGACTTTGACTTAAAGTTAAGACCTTTGTCCTAGAATGAGGCTTAATCTGTGGTCTCAGACTTGAGGGTTTCACAAAGCTTTTAAGTCTAGGCTTTGGCTAGGTCTACCCGGGAGTGGGCTTAACGTTTGTAAACAAAGACTTAAATATGGCCAAAATATATTTTTCTCACTTCAAAATTTGAAATGCTTGAAAATAAATAATAAATGTGTAAAACACCTCCCTAAATTAGTCATTCGGAATATTTATGTAGTTACAAGGCTTTCCATTGAAAAAACAAAAGGATATATGTCACCACTAAAAGTTTAGACTTAACAAGCCACCCTTTGTGAAATTTATTTAAGTCGAGGACTTAGCAAAGACAAAATGCTCCTATTTAAGTCCCTGACTTAGCCTAAATCCAGGCTAAGTCTGAGAGCCTTTGTGAAACCGGCCCCAGTGCTTATAGCCCATGTTCTGTGTAAACATGTCTTGTATTTTAATGTGCAAGTTCCGTGTAAACATCCCATGTCTTGTGTTTCAGTGCATCAGTTCTGTGAAAACATCCCATGTCTTGTGTTTCAGTGCATTAGTTCTGTGAAAACATCCCATGTCTTGTGTTTCAGTGCATTAGTTCTGTGAAAACATCCCATGTCTTGTGTTTCAGTGCATCAGTTCTGTGAAAACATCCCATGTCTTGTGTTTCAGTGCATCAGTTCTGTGAAAACATCCCATGTCTTGTGTTTCAGTGCATTAGTTCTGTGAAAACATCCCATGTCTTGTGTTTCAGTGCATCAGTTCTGTGAAAACATCCCATGTCTTGTGTTTCAGTGCATTAGTTCTGTGAAAACATCCCATGTCTTGTGTTTCAGTGCATCAGTTCTGTGAAAACATCCCATGTCTTGTGTTTCAGTGCATCAGTTCTGTGAAAACATCCCATGGCTTGTGTTTCAGTACATCAGTTCTGTGAAAACATCCCATGTCTTGTGTTTCAGTGCATCAGTTCTGTGAAAACATCCCATGGCTTGTGTTTCAGTGCATCAGTTCTGTGAAAACATCCCATGTCTTGTGTTTCAGTACATCAGTTCTGTGAAAACATCCCATGTCTTGTGTTTCAGTGCATCAGTTCTGTGAAAACATCCCATGGCTTGTGTTTCAGTGCATCAGTTCTGTGAAAACATCCCATGTCTTGTGTTTCAGTACATCAGTTCTGTGAAAACATCCCATGTCTTGTGTTTCAGTGTGTCAGTTCTGTGAAAACATCCCATGTCTTGTATTTCAGTGTATCAGTTCTGTGTGCCCTGTCTTTTATTTCAGTATATATGCACTGTATTTCAGTGAGTAGGTTCCATGTGAAAACGTTCTTCCTAATATTTCCTGGTCCTATTTCTCCCTGTCTTGTATTTCAGTGCGTAAAGGTCATGTGAGCACCCCTAATCTTGTATTTCCCAGTCTTGTATTTCAGTGTGTAAGAGTCGTGTGAACACTGCCTGTCTTGTATTTCCCTGTTTTGTATTCCAGTGCGTAAGGGGCGTGTGAACACTCCCTGTCTTGTATTTCCCTGTTTTGTATTCCAGTGCGTAAGGGGCGTGTGAACACTGCCTGTCTTGTATTTCCCTGTTTTGTATTCCAGTGCGTAAGGGGCGTGTGAACACTCCCTGTCTTGTATTTCCCTGTTTTGTATTCCAGTGCGTAAGGGGCGTGTGAACACTCCCTGTCTTGTATTTCCCTGTTTTGTATTCCAGTGTGTAAGGGCCGTGTGAACACCTCCTGTGTTGTATTTCAGTGCCTAAGAGCCGTGTGAACACCCCTGTCTTGTATTTCAGTGCTTAGAGGTCATGTGAACACCCCTGTCTTGTATTTCCCTGTTTTGTATTCCAGTGCGTAAGGGCCGTGTGAACACTCCCTGTCTTGTATTTCCCTGTTTTGTATTCCAGTGTGTAAGGGCCGTGTGAACACCTCCTGTGTTGTATTTCAGTGCTTAGAGGTCATGTGAACACCCCTGTCTTGTATTTCCCTGTTTTGTATTCCACTGCGTAAGGGCCGTGTGAACACCGCCTGTCTTGTATTTCAGTGCTTAGAGGTCATGTGGACACCCCTGTCTTGTATTTCCCTGTTTTGTATTCCAGTGCGTAAGGGCCGTGTGAACACCCCCTGTCTTGCCGGTGGTCTGTGTACAGATCCTAACACTGTGTGCAGTCAGCAAATCTGTGTTTGTTCACAGCAAGCCGTGGAGAAGGAAGGACTGTGTGGTGAGCAGTGTACACATTGTACTGTAATCCATATTAGTTTGTTAAATAACTCTCAAGTGCTTCTCTTCAGTGATACATTCACTTTAGAAGCTCTCTTAATCGCTGATGTCCATTTACATCATCTTTTTGCTTTCTGTCAAATCTGGCTACTGTTGCTGACAGGTGTTTTGCAGTGCACTTCCTCCCATCGCAATATATTCATGTATTGTAGTTCCTCGCAGTGACCTGGGTGACCGTTGTAGTTCAGACAGCCAGTGTTTGGATGAGAGGGCTGCGTGTGTAAACTCCAGGTGTGAATGTCAGCAAGGATACAGCAACAAACAGGGTGTCTGTGGTAAGTAAAAAACTCACCATCTGCTCATCATGTGCAGCATAAAATCTCACATTACTCTGTACCCTGAATACTGTCTATTTTATCCAGGAATATATCTCAGTCGAAAACATCGGTTACAAAGATTTATGATAAAGTCACTTAAATATGGTCATATATCAACATGCAGGATGTGTCACAGAATAATTTATTTGGTCATCTGTCACCATATTTAGTGACTGTATGGAATACTTTAGGTGTACTTTGATTATGTACCTGTAGGCTAGACTGTATTCTTTGTGCTGATTTTGTATTCATATTGCTCTTTCTTGTCACAGTGTGTTTTGTTTCTCTGTTTAATATCAGTGTCTGGTGATACACGAGGGGGTTTAGATGCGGCCTGTTTGCCAGATGGCACCTGTCAGCCTGACCACGCACACTGTACCCAGGGTGTATGTAAGTGCCAACCTGCATATTTTGACAAGGCGGGAGTGTGTGTTCCTAAGATTCCACTACTTGCTGCCTGTTCAGGGGGAGAGACGTGTTTGGATGACAACGCCGAGTGTGGACGGCAAGGTGTCTGTATCTGTCGACCTAGTTTCTTCCAGGAAGATGCCGTCTGTAAAGGTCAGGGTCAGCTTGGCTTACCTTGTCTTCCTGGGGAGTCCTGTGCTGACTTCAGTGCCACATGTGTACATGGGATCTGTGTGTGTCGGGAGAATTTCTTTGAGCGGGATGGACGTTGTCGTGAGCGGGGTCGTTACGACACACCATGCTTGCCAGGTGATTCTGAGTCAGATCATTGTGTGGATGAATTCACAGAGTGCACTGCTACCTTCTGTGTGTGTCGTGATGGGGCCTATGTTAAGGGTGAGGTCTGTGCCAGTAAGATTCCACTTGGTGAAGCCTGTACTGCCAGGGATGTGTGTCAGGATGAACATGCCACCTGTAACCGCGGACTCTGTCTGTGTATGGATGACTTCTCTAATCTGGATGGCCGCTGTATGCGTACTGGTTCTCAGGGTCAGTTAGATGGCCAGTGTCTGCCCAATGAGGTCTGTCTGGGGGAAAATACCTTCTGTAACAATGGTCTGTGTAAGTGTGTACCCAACCACTTTGACAAGAACTCAGTCTGTGTTCCTCGCATACCTCTAGATGAACCCTGTTCTTCTGGTGAGCTGTGTGATGACAGCAAGGCTGTATGTGAGGGGGGCAGCTGTCAGTGTCAGGTCACACATTATGCAGATGACAGTAGAGTCTGTAAACCCAAAGGAGTGCTGAATGCTCCTTGTCTGGAGGGTAGTGTGTGTTTAGACAACCTACAAGTCTGTGTCAGTGACCGATGTACCTGTAGAGTTGGTTTCAGAGCAGTGGGTGATATGTGTGAGTTGTTTCCAGGAGACATACTGCCAGGTACCACCCCTGGGTACCAGGGCCAGACACTGTACGGTCCATGTGACCACAATCTGCCGTGTGAGGACCTGAATGCTGTGTGTAATAATGGTACCTGTCTCTGTCACTCCTCATACTACACATCAGACACTCACAGCTGTCTGGCCAAAGGAGACCTCAACGGTCCCTGTGTCTTCAGTAAGTACTGCTCTGACAGAAATGCAATGTGTCAACAGGGGATGTGTCACTGCAGGAATGCTTTCTTTGACAGGCAAGTTATAGCAATGTTACTGACAATATCTTCTTTGCCGTAATATAAATGCCAATTGTATAGTAATCTTAACTCAGAATAATGCATATCACCTTCATAAAAAACTACATGCACATTAGGTTAAAACTAACATTTTGTTCCATTTACTTGTTTGTGATAAGTTTGAGTCTTATTTTTATCATTTATACAGAAAGCAGATTTCAGTATAAGACTGACATTAATCTCGCAGTTTTCACCTGATTTGATATCAGACAGGGTGATGTACTGCAATAATATACTGTGAGTCTTTACAAGTATTGTGCATCCTGAGAATGTACTGCTGGATGATGCTTGTATTACTTTAGCATGTTTTGACTGCATATTTTACTTTATCAGTTCCTCTTTATAGAAGTGTAATGTTTGGTGTCATTCTATAAAAATATTTTATCTGCTTACCCTAGTACACAGTGATTTTCTAGTGACCGCTTTTGAATAAATTGTACCCTTCAAATGACTTCATTGACTAGTAGTTGACATGTATCTGTAACTTGTTCTGGTCCTCCCTCATCACAGTGGTCACTGAGTTAAAGACATTTATTGTCTGTATTTTATTTATTTCTATATTGTTGTAGATCCGGTGTGTGTGTACGTAAACAGCCCCTAGGTTCTTCCTGTTCGATATCGGATGAATGTCTGGACAGTCACGCTGTGTGTGCTAGTGGTACATGTGGCTGTCAGCCCGGTTACCAGCACACAGACACTTTATGTGGTGAGTGTAGCACAAACCTTAATTCCTATCTTTTCTGGAATTATTCATTATGTCATGTTTACCAGTTCAGTCAGATACACTTCCCTCTATTGTCTGCTCATACATTCTGAACATTTGTCACAAGCTCTGTGTGGTCAGGCATCAGTTCAAACATTTTTATACTTCAACAAGGCACACTTCAGCACTACTTATATATCTTGAATTTTCTCGTTCATTTTTAATGTTTATGTCATATCTTACTCTGGTGGACCTCTCATTATTTCTATTTAAGATTCTACTATATTTTGTTTTACTTTTGTTTTTACTATTTCAGTGAAACCCGGCTCGTTGGGTTCCCAGTGTCTCCCTGGGTCTGTCTGTAGCAGCAGTAACACCAGCTGTCAGAAGAATGAGTGCAAGTGTCGGCCCGCTTACTTTCCTTCTCAGGGCCTGTGTCTGCGTAAGAAGACATTAGAACAGGTTTGCAGTGTGGATGATGAGTGTTCTGACAAGCAGGCAGGCTGTGTACATGGTTACTGTGTGTGTCTGCAGGGTTATTACCCCCGTCTAGGCCGCTGTATAGAAAAGGGAAAGCTTGATACACCCTGCAAGCTGGCTTCTACAGGCAGTGATGGCTGTACAGATACAAACACTGAATGTGTGAGAGGTCTGTGTTTGTGTAAGCAGGGATACTTTGTGAAGAATGCGGCCTGTACCCCTGCTATACAACTCACCTACCCGTGTGAGCAGGGAGACGTGTGTAGTGACTCTAATGCTTCCTGTCAGAACAACACCTGCACATGTACTGGTCAGTTTGTTGGACGACATGGGAACTGTGCTTTACCTGTGGCTGCTGGCTTGGTGTATGCTACGTGTGTGGATGGCCTGACATGTGACGACCCCAATGCTCATTGTGTCAATGGTTTGTGCATGTGTCAGAGTCACTTCTACCTCAAGTCTGGAGTATGTACACCAAAGCTCTCGCTAGGCTCTGGCTGTAGTGTGGGAGATGTTTGTCTGGACAGGTTTGCCAGATGTGGACGTGGTCAGTGTATGTGTGACGCCCTGTACTACCGTTATCAGGGACAGTGCTATCCCAGGGGAATGCTGAGAACCCCGTGTCTTGAGAACAATGTCTGTCTGAATCCTCACACACACTGTCAGTCAGGTATCTGTGCCTGTAAACCAGGCTTCTTCCTGAACCAAGGCTTCTGTGTACCATACCTCGGTCTGTGGGCCTCCTGTTTTCCTGGTGATCTCTGTGCTGATTCTAATGCTATCTGCTGGCAGGGACAGTGTCAGTGTAGACGTGGCTATTTTGACCTTGGTGGCCAATGTGTGAGCATGATTGGTGTCGGCAATACGTGCACTGACCAGGACGTATGTGTGGATCACAATGCAGGGTGTACAGACAGTGTGTGTCAGTGCAGAGATACCTTCAACCTGCTCAGTAACAGGTCAGTGTATGTATAGAGAGATTCAAACTGCTCAATTACAGGTCAGTATATATAGAGAGATTAAACTGGCTCAGTAACGGGTCAGTGTATATATAGAGAATCAAACTGCTCAGTACAACAGGTCAGTATATACATAGAGATTCAAACTGCCCAGTAACAGGTCAGTGTATGTAGAGAGAATCAAACTGCTCAATTACAGGTCAGTATGTACATAGAGAATCAAACTGTTCAGTAACAGGTCGGTGTATATGCAGAGATTCAACCTGCTCAGTAACAAGTCACTCAATATATAGCTCTTCAACCTGCTCAACAACGGCAAATAAAAACAGGTCTTTGAAAATGTGTATGTCCCAGATATCAGCTTCCTCAGTCTGTCACAGAAAGGCCATAGGCGGACGTGGTTTCTGCAACAGCTCCACCAGTGGAATGGAACAGGTTCCCAGTGTATATCAGATCCTGATAGACCATGTCAAGCTTTAGACTTACCAATTTAGAATAAAAAAAACATACCCTTTACCATAGTTGACCTTGCTCAGTTTCAGGACTGTACGTTTTTGGATATAAGTGCAATACAGAGGAATCTCATCAATTTTGCGCTATTCAAATGTTACTATTATTATTGTTGTATTAAACATTTCTCAACCTGTAGACTTGAATTTAAAAGATAGAAGCCATGCATGCTCATAAGCTATTTTATGTCCTGTAAAAGGCACCTGACCTGATTTAAGCCCTGCTCCCAACAATTTTGCTTATGACATTATCAGTATATTTACTTACAGTTTCTTCTCTATACAGGTGTATCTCCAGTAAGAGCCGCGGGTCTGTCTATGCACCGTGTCAGTCTGGGGCTGTGTGTTCTGCACAGAATGCTGTCTGTATGGCCGGTGTGTGTGTCTGTCCTTACAACTATTTTGTTAAGGATGATTCCTGTGGTGAGTGTTTATTTATGTTATGGTGTACAGTTATCAGGTATCCTTGTGCTTAATCTCCAAACTGGCGGATTCTAAGGCACATCATCCAAATCGTAATGCACAAATCAGTAGGTCGTAAGACAGAATCAGGTCATCACCAAGGGGACCATCGGTGTTCGGTAGATAGTTCACAGTGCAGAAAATGGATGAGACGACAGTAAAATTTAGACATAATAAGTAGAAATTTGCAATTTTAAATTTAACAGCATTTATGTTTAATACATGGAAGAGGGGCAAGACAGTGGCATGCAATTCTATCCCAGGACTTTTATAATGTTTATCTCTGTATTTAAGCAGACTCTTAGGTTTATTGAAATTAGGCATACTTCTGAGTAGGGAATTACAGTAGTCCAACTGACTGCTAACAAGAGCATTTGCTGCAAGGAAAGCACCATCAACCATCACATATTGTCTTATATACCGGAGATCACCTAACTCTGCAAAATAATTCTTACAAAGATTGGACACACAATCTGCAAAAGAGAAGTCTGATTCAAATAAAGACACCCAGCTTCCTCGCTTCCTCAGCTGAATGTGAAAGGTTACCAAGTATGTTTACTGAGAAATAAAGAGTTCAGTGTTTTATGCTAAACTAGAGAACTAAACAAAATAAACTCAAGTTTATTTTTAATTTGCAGGACAAGAGTTCAAACCTTGATGTGGCATTTTTTGAGCCTGGTAAAGACAACTGGTTTAATCTTGCTGAAACCTTATTTTTGTTTTTTACAAAAGGAGAGGGAGAGCCAAAGCTGTAATGGCACTGCTGATGTGTGGAGGATGACACTGTGTGGAGGGTCTTTAGGTTTCACTCATTGTAGAAATGTATAAAAATTGTCATGTACATTTACAGGGGGAACTTAATGCTTATAGTCTTGCAGAACAGTGAACTACAATTGAATGCATAGAGGTTTTTAGATGTACATCATACTAAACATCCCTCTATATTTTCATAGATGATGAGTACGGTGAGCTGTGCTTGTAATAATGTAAATCATTGTAAAGACAATAACAATACCTAAAGCTTTCTGTCTATCCATGACAATAAACATGACCCTCTATTTCCAGTGAGGAAGGTAGAACTGAACCATGCCTGTAGTGATGCAGACCAGTGTATGGACAATAATGCAGTGTGTAGGGGCGGGGCCTGTGTCTGTCAATCAGGTTACTTTGGACAACAAGACATTTGTGGTGAGTAAAAATATCCTTGAGTTGGTGAACATCAAGATATTCTGCTCTGAAGTCCCAATACATTGTATACATGTCCCCTGCTCTTTTAATCAGCACTGCAACATCATATATGTTCTTTGATTTTTTTTCGCAGTTCTATTTGTATTCTTGTGTCAGCTATGTGAAGGTTTCATGGTGTATCAAGTATACACAGCCTCACTTTGATTCTTATTTTTATACACCCTTTTCATTTCTGTTTCTTTTATAACAAGTTTGAACATTTCATAAATGCTGATGAATTGAGGTAAAATTTTAGCTTTAGATTATTTTTGGACTCGTTAAATATGCTTAATTAATTACGCTTGTTCTGCTTTGTGTAATTTGCCTTGTCAGGTGTACACACACTGTTGTAATTCTTGTATTTGTTCCAGTCACTCCCAATATAAACTGTGTCTGTAAGGCTCACACCGGTATAATTATATGTCAATTGATTTTAATCTGTATCATACACCCTGTTTGACTGTTTGACACACAGTGTTATAATTATGTTTAAGTTGGTTTTGGTCTGTCCGTTTAACACACTATTATTATTATGTTTCTGTTGTTTTAGTCTGTCTGTGTAACACATACATTACTATGTTTCAGTTTGTTTTTTGATCTGTCTGTGTCACACGCACTTTTATTACTATGTTTCAGTCGGGTTTGGTCTGTCTGTGTAACACGTACATTACTATGTTGGTGATACATCCTCACCATCCAAATCATGTGACCCTGACCCGATTCCGACATCACTTTTCAAGGAGTATGCTGATATTCTCATCACCCCCATCACTAAAATTGTAAATTATTCAATCACAGAAGGTAGTTTTCCCAACTGTTTTAAGATGGCATATGTTACCACCCTTCAAAAGAAGCCGAGCCTTGATAGAAATATCCTCAAAAACTACAGGCCGGTGTCAAACCTCAGCTTTATATCTAAACTTATTGAGAAGGTGGTGGCAAAGCAGCTAAATGAATTTATTTCGCTCGAGGGGCTCTTAAATGTCAACCAGTCTGCTTATAAGAGTTCCCACTCCACTGAAACCGCATTGTTGAAGATTCAAAATGATATAGCTCTCTCAGTGGGCTCAGGAAAGGCAGTGGCCCTAACATTATTAGACCTATCGGCAGCGTTTGATACGATTGATCATCCTCTTTTATATGACTGCCTCCATGACCGGTTTGGTCTAGATGGTACTGTTTTGTCATGGATCAAATCATAAATTAAAATAGGTGATAGTTTCTCTGAGGCGGTAATTCTCCCTTTCGGAGTCCCCCAAGGCTCTGTACTGGGTCCTCTCCTTTTCACCCTCTACACTAGTCCCCTCAGTCAAGTTATTTCAAAATTCAATGTTACTCATCACCTATATGCCGATGACACCCAGATCTACCTAGCAGTTGACTCCAGGAATTTTGACTCTAGCATGGAAGAGCTGACCGAGTGTCTCAAGTCTGTACAGGAGTGGATGGACGGTGTCAAACTAAAACTAAACCCAGAAAAAACCGAATTTATCATTATAGGTCAAAAAGCCATCAGAGAGTCGCTTGCACCAAATTTCCCTGTTCCACTCCTCCAAAACAATATCTCTCTGTCGGTGGAAGTAAAAAATCTGGGTGTTATTTTCGACTCAGACAACTCCTTTGTCAATCATGTTGCCAAGGTTTGCAGAGCATGTTACTATCATCTTCATGATTTGCGACGAATTCGCAAATTCCTTGGAGTTGAGACAGCAATACTTCTGGCAAATGCTATGGTCAGTAGTCGTCTAGACTACTGTAACTCTTTACTCTATGGAGTAAGCAAGTCCAACATAGCCAAACTACAGAGAGTCCAGAATGCTCTTTGCCGCATCATCTTCAGACTTGACAAAATGAGTCATGTTACAGCCTTTTTGAAAAAACTCCACTGGCTCCCAATTCAACATCGTATCCTCTTTAAGTATAATCTTTTGGTATTCAAGGCTATTAATCTCTCACAGCCCCCATATCTTTCAGCTTTAATAAGATCGAGCAGTCTCACTCGCGGCAACAGGCTATCTATATCCTCAACCCGCCCTAAGAAGCACATAGGAAGGCGTGGCTTTGCAGTAGCTGCACCAGCCGAATGGAACAAGCTGCCACAGACTGTCAGATCTCAGCAAACAATAGATGGTTTCAGAAGCCAGCTAAAGACCTACTTGTTTAGGCTGGCATACCCCCCACCTTAGTTATACCCTGGCGGGCGCTTTTTAGATGTCGACCCATGCCTGTCCCTGGACTCTCCCTTCTTGGACTCAAGCGCATTAGAGGATTTGTATCAATTTTGCGCTAAATAAATCCTACTATTATTATTATTATTATTATTATGTTTCATTTGTTTTGGTCTGTCTGTGTAACACTATTATTATTATGTTTCAGTTAGGTTTGGTCTGTCTGTGTAACACGTATATTACTATGTTTCAGTTGGGTTTGGTCTGTACAATGCACCCTGTCTGTTTGGGACACACTGTCAAACTATCAACGCTCACTGCTACAATGGCTTCTGTCTCTGTCAGGAGGGATTTTACTACAAGAATGGGATTTGTGGTGAGTTATCTTCTTTTAACAAGTTTCTGAGATGAGTAATTGCCAATCACATTATTGAAGTATTTCAGGATAATTGGTCAGTATTTCAGGATAATTTCAGGATAATTGGTCAGGATATGCTTCTGTGCTAATTCGCGTTTACATAAATTATATATTTTATCAGTGTTTTAAAATCTATTGCCAAGACACCATTATTTTGTAGTTTCTGAATATTGTTTAAGTTTTGTTCTAGTTTTATTTTGTACCACGACAACTGACGCTGTGGTATGGTGTTATTTCAGTGGGTATGCTATCTCTGGACACGTCATGTGATGTAGATGATGTCTGTAGAGATGAATTCTCCTGGTGTGACCCAATCAGACAAAAGTGTACATGTCTTCTGGGATACCTGCCTCAGTATGGACGCTGTTGTAAGTGGGACTTCAGATCTGTCACTTCTCAGATTATTTAACCAGACTGTCACTTGAACACATTCATCAAAGTGTTCAGATGTGTGAAAACAGTCTGCTATGACACTGTCTCTATTTGTTATTTATTAATTTTGTTACCGTTTTTGTTAGTTTTGTCAAAATACAGGAAGACTAAGAGAACTCATTCAGAATTATTTTTTTTCTCATGCTCTATGTCACTTTGCTTTATTTTACTTATGATAAAATTTTGAGTATGTGAGGATCATGTTGTACCTGATGCTGTCAGTGTTTGTGGTACATTTTTTCTCTGTTATAGTGCGTGAGGTGACACTTGATGACGCCTGTGACTCTGACTCCTACTGTGGTTCTCTCTTTTCACACTGTCAGAATGGACTGTGTCGCTGTAGACCCGGCTACCTGAAACAGGGCAGTGTGTGTGGTGAGTCATACAGTGTGTGTTATAAATAGTCATAGACCTGAAATACTATGATACTGTGTGTCCAGTTTATGAATATATTATAATCTGGTTCTTATTACTTCAGAATCAGTCAGCTCCCATATGTACTAAGATTTAAATATCTTAATTCTTCATTACTCAGATCAAATTCAAGTAATTTCAGTTAAAATCCCACTATAAATATTTTTAGACAATAGACTAAATTTTTTTTATATATCACTGAGAACTTTTTGTGCACCTTTAAATCTCAATATACCGATAAGCAATGTTGATTTTTATACTTATATATCTGTAGCTAGCAACATCTGCTATTATGTATATTTCAGTTTGTGTAAAACATCCTAGGCATGACACTTGCTCAGTTGTACAGTATCTGTATCTCTTTGTCCATAGTTCAATGTTTTCAAGGTTATTCGTCTTTAATTTAGTGTTTTGTGAATCTCACTATTCTACTATCCTCCCAGTGCAGTCCTCTCCAGTTCCATCAAGTTTGTAGCTAATGTCATTATTCACTGAAGTTTTGTATATTTTAGAAACCCATTCTCCTCCTCATGTCTCCCTTAGTCAACTATACACTGATCGCCATTGTGTCATAATTCTCTGGAGTTTTGTGTATTTTAGAAACCCATTCTTCTCATGTCACCCCCAGCTGAACATTGATTGACATTGTCATTATCTTTTAGAGTTTTGCATGTTTCAGAGCCCCGTTTCCCTCCCCACGTCCCTGTAGTTTGCTGTACACTGGTTACTGTCATGTCATTATCCTCTGGAGTTTTGCATGTTTCAGAACCCTGTTCCCCTCCCCATGTCCCTGTAGTTTGCTGTACACTGGTTACTGTCATGTCATAATTCTCTGGAGTTTTGCATGTTTCAGAGCCCTGTTCCCCTCCCCATGTCCCTGTAGTTTGCTGTACACTGGTTACTGTCATGTCATTATCCTCTGGAGTTTTGCATGTTTCAGAACCCTGTTCCCCTCCCCATGTCCCTGTAGTTTGCTGTACACTGGTTACTGTCATGTCATAATTCTCTGGAGTTTTGCATGTTTCAGAGCCCCGTTTCCCTCCCCATGTCCCTGTAGTTTGCTGTACACTGGTTACTGTCGTGTCATAATTCTCTGGAGTTTTGCATGTTTCAGAGCCCCGTTTCCCTCCCCACGTCCCTGTAGTTTGCTGTACACTGGTTACTGTCGTGTCATAATTCTCTGGAGTTTTGCGTGTTTCAGAGCCCCGTTTCCCTCCCCACGTCCCTGTAGTTTGCTGTACACTGGTTACTGTCATGTCATTATCCTCTGGAGTTTTGCGTGTTTCAGAGCCCCGTTTCCCTCCCCATGTCCCTGTAGTTTGCTGTACACTGGTTACTGTCGTGTCATAATTCTCTGGAGTTTTGTGTGTTTCAGAGCCCCGTTCCCCTCCCCATGTCCCTGTAGTTTGCTGTACACTGGTTACTGTCGTGTCATAATTCTCTGGAGTTTTGTGTGTTTCAGAGCCCCGTTTCCCTCCCCATGTCCCTGTAGTTTGCTGTACACTGGTTACTGTCGTGTCATAATTCTCTGGAGTTTTGCGTGTTTCAGAGCCCCGTTTCCCTCCCCACGTCCCTGTAGTTTGCTGTACACTGGTTACTGTCATGTCATTATCCTCTGGAGTTTTGCGTGTTTCAGAGCCCCGTTTCCCTCCCCATGTCCCTGTAGTTTGCTGTACACTGGTTACTGTCGTGTCATAATTCTCTGGAGTTTTGTGTGTTTCAGAGCCCTGTTCCCCTCCCCATGTCCCTGTAGTTTGCTGTACACTGGTTACTGTCATGTCATAATTCTCTGGAGTTTTGCATGTTTCAGAGCCCTGTTTCCCTCCCCATGTCCCTGTAGTTTGCTGTACACTGGTTACTGTCGTGTCATAATTCTCTGGAGTTTTGTGTGTTTCAGAGCCCCGTTCCCCTCCCCACGTCCCTGTAGTTTGCTGTACACTGGTTACTGTCATGTCATAATTCTCTGGAGTTTTGCATGTTTCAGAGCCCCGTTCCCCTCCCCATGTCCCTGTAGTTTGCTGTACACTGGTTACTGTCGTGTCATAATTCTCTGGAGTTTTTGCATGTTTCAGAGCCCCGTTCCCCTCCCCATGTCCCTGTAGTTTGCAGTACACTGGTTACTGTCGTGTCATAATTCTCTGGAGTTTTGCATGTTTCAGAACCCTGTTCCCCTCCCCATGTCCCTGTAGTTTGCAGTACACTGGTTACTGTCGTGTCATAATTCTCTGGAGTTTTGCATGTTTCAGAACCCTGTTCCCCTCCCCATGTCCCTGTAGTTTGCTGTACACTGGTTACTGTCATGTCATTATTCTCTGGAGTTTTGCGTGTTTCAGAGCCTCGTTCTCCTCCCGATGCAGTCCCTGGCCAGCTGTATGGAGTGTGTCTGGCTGACGGGTCCTGCTTACAGGAGAGTTTAGTGTGTGGGGCGGGTGGTTTGTGTGTATGCAGACAGCAGTACTATGAGAAGGACCTTAGCTGTGGTAGGCTATGTCAGGCAGAACTGTTACATATGTAATGTGTGCATTGAATTCTATTAATGTTACATTTCACTTTTAATACATTGCAAAATCATCACGTAACAGAAAGCTTCACTTTAGATAAGCAGGGCACATTTATTGGTCAACATTCTGCATGTTATAATTACCCAGTTTGGGCAAAACTAACATATCTTTACATATTTACTAAACCTTCAATGTGTAAAGGAAAATCAAATTTTGTAGCACAATACACAATACAAACAGTGTCTTATGAGTAGTTCTATCGAGGGAAAAGTCCTATGTTTGAACAATGTTTGGAGTTTCATGACAGATCTATATATCTGTGTGTGCTTTGATACTGGATATACAGGCTGAGAAAGATATTTTTGGCCTTTTAATTTAGGTTATTAACTCCAGAAGGCAATCAATCTCTTAAGTTTTACATTTGCAAAATCTGACACTGGTTGGCTAAGTGGAAACATCTTATACCAGATGATGTTTTTTTTTCAAAGGTATAAATTCAGGTTTTGACTATTGCTTCATTCAAAATCTGTAAGACCACTGCTATTAAAACACCTTTCATGTTTTACTAGTTAATAAGTGCAAGCAACCAGTAGCTTTGTACTGGTACTATAGTAACTCAAGTTTTCCTTTAACTTGTAAATTGTGTACCTAACAATGTTTAAATGACCATGCTTTAATTTCCCCCTTTTTTGTTTGTTTGTTTTTACATGTATCTGCCAGTGTGTTCTAGTTTGAGGCTCAGATCTCAGTTGAGGACATTTCCAACAATGAGCTAACCTCTTCACCAATTTTGTGTGTTTTATTTCAGTGTTACGTTTGGGTCTGGGTGAGTCTTGTCTTATGACAGATGTGTGTGAGGGTACACATGCCCAGTGTGTGGGCGGGGTGTGTGTATGTGATGTCACGCACTTCCCACTCGACTTCAAGTGTGGTGAGTAGACGTCACAAAAACATAAAGAATTATTTCATAGATAAAGCTATTGAGTGAAAATTTAGTAAATTATTTAATTACTTATTTCACTGAACCAATTGCAATACAATACCTCTAGTGTGACAAAGCTACTTAATTTATTTATTAATTCGTCTAGTTTACATTGTATGTTATTTTCTAGCGGAAATGTTTGGTGTTTTCTGTTCTGTGTCTGTTATTATAAAAATAATTGATTTAAATTGTTTACTTTTTCAAATAGTTCATTTGCAGAAGGCAACATAACTTCCAGTTCAGCTGTGTGTAAGAAGTTACTGCCTGTTTGTATTTTATGTGTTTGTCACTGTGTGTGTACATTTGATATGTGTTTTTTTTTCACTGTTTTCTTGTCACACAGTGAAGAAAGTTGCCGTGGGTGACATGTGTTCCAGTACCGCTGTCTGTGAGGGTTTGTGGTCTAGTTGTATTGACGGGGTGTGTGTATGTCTGTCTGGTTACTTCCTCCGAGGGGAAGAATGTGGTATGTAAACCAATTACAGTATTTTCTACAGCTTTTCTTTTTCTATTTTCAAATGTTTACTTACCTCTTGTAATTTGTGAACATTTTAGTAACTAAACAAAATCTTCTTTAACACAAATGCACTGTATTTTCTACATGGAATGCCCCACATTAAAACAAGTTTAAACCTAACATCTAATGATCCTGAATATTTTCAGCTTATTTTTGCAAGATTTTGCAATAAGTAATCATTTCACATAATGGTACTATCGTTGTTATACAGCCCATGTGCAATAAGTAATTGTTTCACATAATGGTATTATCGTTGTTATACAGCCCATGTGCAATAAGTAATCGTTTCACATAATGGTATTATCGTTGTTATTTCGTTGTTATACAGCCCATGTGCAATAAGTAATTGTTTCACATAATGGTATTATCGTTGTTATTTCGTTGTTATACAGCCCATGTGCAATAAGTAATTGTTTCACATAATGGTATTATCGTTGTTATACAGCCCATGTGCAATAAGTAATCGTTTCACATAATGGTATTATCGTTGTTATTTCGTTGTTATACAGCCCATGTGCAATAAGTAATTGTTTCACATAATGGTACTATCGTTGTTATACAGCCCATGTGCAATAAGTAATCGTTTCACATAATGGTATTATCATTGTTATTTCGTTGTTATACAGCCCATGTGCAATAAGTAATTGTTTCACATAATGGTATTACCTTTGTTATATCGTTGTTATACAGCCCAGGTGGCTGGAGATTATAAAATGCCCCTGACTTCATGATTGCATCTTACTTTCTGGTCATCACAGTTCCCAAGGTGTCGCTAGGTGACCGTTGTTTCTATGGAGACGTGTGTACTGATGTCAATGCTCAGTGTCGAGGTACTCCCGGCTTCTGTCAGTGTAACGGAGACTTCATCGTCACCAGCAACCAGTGTGGTGAGTGATTGGTCTTCAGTGATTTGAAAATCTGATACATCATGTGGTTACAGAACTGAGCGCGTATAAAGGATATCATTTACTTTTTTGACTGTGCTGAATGGATTAGTTGACAATCTATGAGTTCTGTAATCCAAACATTTAGTCAGAGAAATTTTGAAAGACATTTTTACATGTAGCTGCAATTGAAGTTGTAATGATATGCTACTACACAAACTTTTATAGCTTTTTCTCATATAAATTTGCCTCATTGTTCAATTAATTCTTTCTTTTTTGTTTAATCCTTTATATCATGCAATGAATATCAGAGAACCAATTCATAATGAAGTACTGAACATGAATGTATAAGTGACTGAGTACTGTATAATACTGTTTGGCTTGCTTTCAGTACTGAGAGGTACAGTGGGTACCCCGTGTTTGCGTGATGGAGGCTGTGTCACTCTCAACTCTGAATGTCACAACAACACGTGTTTCTGTAAACTGGGCTACAAACAAGTGGACAGGACCTGTGGTGAGTTACAGTTGGCGTCAACTTTAAACAGCATTTGTCACAGGTCACAATATTATGAAACAAGCAGAAGATTAATTAAGTCACACAGACTCTGTCTCATCAATAATTTGAAGTTCTTTCTACTGATGTACATGTCAGGCCAGTCACAATGTAAGCTTTCTCAGCCTAATCCATATTGTTTGACTTCAAAAACACAAATAGCAATGTGTTCAAAACTGCATTTATAAAATTTCAAACATAATATTTGTTAAAATTTTTATTTCTGATAGTTATACAGATTACTTTTATGAAAATAATCAACCCTGTTATTTCAGTTTTATGAAATATTTAATATACCATAAAGTAATATGTACACTGCTTATAAAGCACACAAATTCGGATCGAATATAAAAGCTATGGAAATAAGTTGTCACAAATGTTATAAAAAATAAACAGTCATGAAATGGCTCCTATATTTTACGTTTCAGTGCGGCTTGGAGGACCTGGAATTATTGGGAGAGAGCCGTGTACTAATAACTTTGAGTGTAATTACCTGTATGGGATGTGTGTCATGGGTTACTGTGACTGTGAGGACGACTTTCTCTATGACCAAGGCTACTGTCGTAAGTCATTCTATCAGAAAAGTCATCTTTTCATTTCTTTCAGTTTTTGTTAAGCCATTCATTGGTCTGGAGCAAAACCTTAGTGTGAAGTTCTCACCTCATAGATTTGTCTTTTTTTTTACTCAGTTAAACCCACAGCAAGTTCGTCCAGTTCATAGTTGAGTGGTTTCTGTTAAAATGCCTATACCTGAAAAAATGAAAAAGTAATTCCATATATTTTGACTGATCCTCTTGTAAGGCCTTGGTAACACACAAAACATGTGTAAACCTTGATGTGGATACCCTTTGTTGTGACTAGAAATAGTGACTCAAAATAAAGGTTTGACATCATCTTAGTGTTCTGTGTCACAGTAGGGGTTTAGCTTATGTACAAGCCAGTACACCCAGATGTAACATTCTGTTAGTGGAATTATTAATGAGATATACAGTTCCCCACCCCCTAACAAATATTGCATATAACCATTGCTTTCTGAAAACTCAGGGTGTACCAAATCACATTGTTATCATACTTATCACACATAAATAGATATATCATCTCAGAAGACTGTTTTTAACTTTCATTATTAATTAAACTCTTGTTTTTCATCACAGTTTATTAACCTATTTTCTCTGGTTTACTTTTTCTATCATTACATGAGCTTTCCCTATTTTATTACAGACCAGCTGGTGCCCCTGGGTGGGGCTTGCAGTGGGTCAGATCGCTGTGTGTCAGAACACGCTTCCTGTGTGGATGGTTACTGTGCGTGTGATGAGGACTTTACAGCAGTCAACTCCACATGTGGTAAAACACTCACTGAACATGTTACAAAACCTATAATGTCATCAATAATATATTTTGTTTTCATTGTACCATCTTTATATTGCATTGTAACACACTTATCACTCACCAATACCACTTAGGGCTTAAATTACACTGATCTGTTAGTTATGTTAAAGATGTGATATTATTATAAAGCAATGTCTCTGAGCTGCATATTTCATCCTATTTGTAAGTCCAAACTATTGCAAACTATTATTTTGATGGGAAAGCGAGGAGACATACAAGACAGAAAGTTACAAATTATTGAATGTATTAAAGCAGATCATTTGTACATTACTTGCCTGCATGAGTAACCTATTTTCTTGCATGTTATTTCAGTTGTGGTTGCAGGTACTGGGGGGGCAGTGGGAGGTGCTACTGGATTCCCTCTGTGTAAGTACAATTAAAACACAGCTCCACTCTGTGTTAAATGTCAAGGTCATAGTTGGGATTCTAGGTCCATTTTAACATCTACCACTTTCAACAGATTTTACAATAATAATCACTAGCAGATCGAGAGTGGGGTTTAATCCCCCCCCCCCATTGTATATAACACAGCAGCTTTCACATATTGCAGTCCTCTTGAGTTAAATGTACAACTAGTTAACACTGAGATTCAGACCCACTTTTGTGGTCAGTCCAGCGCCAAGTCAAGGTTGAATCAGTTATTCTGCCTAAGTGTGGGTCATTATACCTTACAACTCTCTATGAGATGAAGAATATATCATTTCGTTAACAATTTTGATGGTGTCTCACAACATTTAGCAGCTATCAAAACTGCCCACTTGTTGTAAATAGGGTGGTAAATATAAACAGAAGCTTTGTGACACCTCAGTTTATTGAATAAAACTGTCACAAGTAGACAGATGCTCACCGATGATTAAATGATCCACATGTCTGGTTGTCCTACCACTACTTAGGGGTGAAATTTTCAGAATTTTCAGTACATTAACCTATACCTTGTTGTAATGAACTGTTGTATACCAGCCTGTATCTGTGTTTCAGGGATAATTCTACTGATTATAGCTATTCTAGCCTTGCTACTGTTACTCTGCCTCCTGCTCTGCTGTTTGCTATACTGTCTCAGAAGGTAAGTACAAACAATGTAAGAATCCACACAAGGATTGGACTTATACTGCAATCAACCATGTGTTATCACAGTTCTAGCATTCAAATCCATGAGCAACATTTTTCATGTATCAATACGGATTATTTCAGTTAAATTCAAAACATATTTATTTCTTCAGTAACACTACAATGTTGTGAATCCAATGTGCTATTCAGTGTAAATAAGAAGTGTTTACTGGTTAAAGTTTGTGAAAGATTGCAAAATGCATGTTGCATAATATTATATGCTGACTTGTAATTGGTTGAAATCCGCTAGCAAGCATGTTACAAGGAAATGGAGCATGTTTAGCAAGTTCCGTCTGTATTTACATGATCCCATCCTGACGTAACATAACAAACTACACACTCCAATGCATGTCTCATGTTTCTACCGTGTATTGCAGACAGCTGGAGTACAAACATGCCTTAGAGCGGGCGCACCAGCGTGAACTCAGCTACATCAAATATGACAATGTGTCTGACCTTGTCTGACCTCTTGTCTCATGGCCTTGTGTGCATTTTTATTTGGATTTGGAATTTTGAGTTTTCAGTATTATTTGATCAGAGTCCTCTTGATTGCTTGTTTTACTGTTTTCTCATTGTTTTTCTGCTTGTTGCATCATATTACATTATCACTCATCTACTCAGATAATTACATCATTGTATACTTAATCCGATCTGCTTTTTTACTAACACTATCTGGCCATTTTATATTGTAATATACTTTTTATGCATGCCACAGAAACTTAGTCTCTTACATACCATCATACATACAGTCTTGACATATTGGACAACAATGTCTGGTTTTACGTGTTGAACAGTGATGGGTATTTGTTACCAAGTGATTTCTTAAAAGTGTCATGTGGTGCATAGTAAATACAATAAGACCTGGTCTGCTAGATCATAAATGCATGTCTATGTTTCACACTTATACATTAATAAAATAAAATAAAGGAACCCATTCAGTTGTGATACAGGAGTGTTTGGGTAAAGAGTTAAAAACCTAATCTAATCCAGTGGTTATTTTACATGGTAGCCCTAAAACGAATGTACACAGGGTGACCACTTACTAAATTTTGACTGTGACAGTGACTATTATTCTAAACCCCAGACAGTAAACTGCATGATTTTGCCAACTATTAGATACACCTGAATGTAAGTAAGCATTGGTGGTGATTTCTAAACAGTTTACAGAACCTGAGTTTTAAATATTTAATCTGAACTCCGTTCTGGGACCAGTTTTTCAGTGAACTACCAAACTTCTACAAATAATGTTGAAGTACTAATCAAACCATTATATCAGTTGACTGCATCACCCTACATAGACTTTGGGTCCTATTCATTTTCAGTTAGTAGAAATATTAGATGTTGCCTGCTGAACATCTCTCTTACAAATGCCATCTGAGTGAGGTTTCCCCTTTAAAGACTATGCAGGTATTGTTTTCACGCATGGCGTCTGGATGGGTCGGTGCGGTGCAAAACGTTAGCCCAGGCAGTATATCAGAAACCAAAAAGTGTTGATACTTGTCAGGAACATTGGTAGGGGGTTGTAGGTGTGCGACATTATGGTGTGACCTTCATTTGACCCTGCCATAGTGACCTAAACCTTTATAATCTTTTCCGGGCTATATCTCGGAATCCATGAAGTGTAGAAAGTTGATACTTGGTAGGGACATTGGTTGGAAGGTATAGATGTGCAACGTCATGGTATGACCTTTGACCTTGCTGTGACCTTGATCTTTAAAATTTTGTCCAGCTATTTCTCAGAACTTGTGAAGTTTAGGAAGTTGGTACTTATCGGTTATAGTTACAGTGTTCCGGTTAAATTTGTTGTTCAGCCACTTTTTGATGTTTTGTGTCAAGGTTAATTTTCAGAGCTGTAGCTCCATAGCTACCTTGATAGTTCATGGGAGTTTCAGTTCATGATTTTGCCAAATAACCTATGGAATCATGCTCCAAGGTATGATAAGCCACTAAACAGAATGGTAAGGAAGAATCCCATTCCCATTGATTAGTTGTGATGTATTTACTAATCGTGTTGTCTTGCACATTGCTAAACCACTTGACTGAACCAACACTCTGTAGTTGTCTAGAAGTGGTTCTTGTCTTTTCAATATCAAGCAGCTGACATATTTGAAATAACTTTGGTTAAAACTGGGTTCCTTGATTTGTGAGAATCTGTCTTGACATTCCAGATGTACTGATAAGCCATCAGTATTTTCATGTACTCAAAAGCTCTGGTATAATCATATGGTCCCAGTATCTGGCTCCATCTCTAAAGACGCCTGTCCGAATTTTAGAAATTCATCAGCCAAAGTGAGAGAAACATGATCGTTCCTGATTTAGAAAAGTACATCACAAACATATAAAAAGAAATGCCAGTTTCCTTGACTGCTAATCAGTTGTAGTTATGCTCTTTATTGCTAACCCTATGAGCCTTTTTGTGCCTTCCTTAATGTATGCCAACACAGCACCAATTCTAGTGTCACTTGCATCTGTGACTACTGTGAAATCACCTTTGGGGTCAGGGTAGGTTGGGGCAGAACTTAAGTTAATTTGTCCTTCAGTGGCTTGAATGCATCTTTTCATTGCCTAGTCCACTCAAAAGTCTGTACACGCCACTTTATTCATTTCTCACTTCAGGAAAATTGGCATGTTGAAGTGAAGGTTGATTTCATTTCTGTCTCATGTTAATTGGCTGAAATATTGCTTGATTTCTGCCTGTATTTAGGATGGATGGTTAAACTGTTCGTTGGTTCCTGTGTGTATGTGGCTCAAGTTTATGTTTTACTGGTCATAAGCAGTATTTTGCATTCCATATGTTTTAGTTTTAATATCTTGGTCTCTTGTAACATTTGCTGATATAAGATTTCCACTCCTATATGGTCTAAGATCACTGCCCGTCTTCCCATAATTCCAATTTAGAGAAAGTGTATGTATGTAGGTCTGTCAACATTTTTGTTAGAAATCAGCATAAATTCTTCCCAATGAGCTTGTTCTCCATACGGAGATAAGTCAGTTGTAGAAAATTGATAACAGATAATAGTCATAATTCTAGAAAGTTATGGCAGGAGCTCCATAAAGCCTTGAATAGGGCTTCTGAAGTTACACTATTGTTCCTTCTGAGACTAACAATGATATACATCCTCTTTCTGACCCTAAACAAATTACTGCCTTTACTTAGGTTTCTGAAAATGCTGTTAATATAATAACCAGAAATTCACCAGCATTATCCTGTCTGTTTAACCAATGGCAAACATTGCTCAGCAAAGAATAAATTGTAATGCCATCAACCACAGAGCCAGTTACTTGCTCACTCATTGATGGACATGCCTGATGATGTTTTCAAAACTGCTGTGGTTACTACTCTTACCAAGAACACCTCTCTTCCAGTCAGTGATCTAAAGAACTATAGCCCTGTATCTGGTCTTAGTTTCATGTCAAGTGGTGAAGCTACTGCCTTGATTTTATTTGACATATCTGCTGCCTTTGACACCATTCCACTCTTACCAGTTATCTTCAGACATAGTTTGGAGTTGGGAGCTCTGTTCACTTCTGAACAGTCAGCTTTATCAGTCCATGGTAAACACAAAGGTATTAAATTTCATTTTTATACTAATAACCCCCAACTTTATATGCATTTGTTTAAAATTAATGCCAATTTTCCCTTGGACAGTTAAATTGATGTCTTAATGTCATCAAAAAGTAATTCAAATTGAGTCCTGATACAACTGAATTAATACTCTTTAGTTTAAAAAAGACAGAGGAATAGGTTTTCCAATTGATATCTTGGGCAGTCCTCTCTCCAATTGAGCCATTCAAGAACCTGGGCCTATGGTTCCACTCTGATTTTTCCTTGTCTAAACATGTTCAGAGTGTCTCCAAAGGTAGTTTTATGCAACTCAGGGCATTAGACAAGTCAGGTGGTTCCTTATTCATGTTGCTTCTACACTTGTGGCTGATGCTCTTGTCAGTAGTCAGTCAGATAACTGTAATTCACTTTTCAAGAGTGTCTCAAACTTCAATCTCAAACTTCAATCTCTGTAAAGTACAATACATGTCTCCTTGGTTACCTTAAGTCCTGGTTTGGTCTTGGTGGAACTGTTCTAAAATGGTTTGCTTCCTACCTGAGTGATCGATGCCAGACCATCAAGATAGGCTCCACACTATCTGAATTAAGCAACCTCATCTATGGTGTTCCCCAAGGTTCTGTTCTGGGTCCATAGCTGTTTTCACTTTATACTACACACTTAGCAAAATCATCCGCCTTCATCTGCATATTAAATTCCACTTCTATGCAGACGATACACAGCTATACATCCATCTCTCCCATAAGAATGCCTCTGCTGCTCTCGCCAAGCTAAATGCCTGCCTACATGATGTGCAAAGATGGATGTCTCTTAGTAAACTGAAGCTCAACCCAGAAAAAACTGAATTTATTGTCTTTGGCTCTAAGGCTCAGCGTCAAGAAGATTTCCTCCCATTTTCTGGTTAGTATTCTTGGTAGCCTTCTTCATCCGGTTGATTCCGTCAGAAATCTAGGTGTGTGGTTTGATGCAGAATTTTCCTTCTCTGAACATGTCAAGAGGACTTGCAACGCGTGCTTTCTTCAGATGCGCGACCTTCGTAGAATAAGACAGTATCTTACTCCAAAAGTGGCAGTCCTTGCTGCAAATGCCCTGGTTAGTAGTCGTCTAGACTACTGCAACTCTCTGTTTAGGGGTTTGTCATGTTTCAATCTGCACAAATTGCAAAGTATTCAGAATACCCTTGCTCGTATTGTTACAAATCATAGAAGGTATGCTCATGTTACACCCATTCTGAAGCAACTCCACTGGCTGCCCATTAAGTATAGATGTATGTTCAAAACTGCAACACTAATTTATAAATTTTTACATAGTGGTTCTCCTTCCTATTTTCAACCATTCTTGTCACTCAGCAGTTGTTCCTATAGTACCAGGCTTAGTCACCCAGATCGTCAATACCTTACCGTTCCTCCTTTCCGCTCATCAGTCTTCAAGTCAGTCAAACATTTGATCACAGCTTTGCCTTTGATGCTCCTAAGATCTGGAATGAACTCCCTCATGATGTGCGCAGTGCAGCATCAGTTGCCTCCTTCAGAAAGAAGTTTAAAACATACCTGTTTGCAAAAGCATACCCCCCATAGCCTCTCCCGTCACCCTGTGTTCCATTGGTATGACCTGGCTATGTCCTTGGATTAATATTAACTGCCTTGCTTTATGTTTAGTTGCGCCTTAGAGTCCATCAGTCATGGAGATTAAGCGCTATAAAAGTCCACATTAGATTAGATTAGATGTATATCTAAATTAGTGTAGCTAGCTAGAATTGTAAAATTAACCAGTAGATACTCATTGTAACTCCTGTTTTTAAGAAATATTGCATTGGCTTCTTGATGAAAATTGCTCAATGTTTATTTATTTATTTGGGGTTTTACACCGCTTTCAACACTGTACAGGTCATTTCACGAGGGTAGTTGGAAGGGCAGAGGAAACAGTTCATCAGGGTTCTCTACTGTAAACTGCCAACCAACGGAAAGCAATTACCAGTTTTCCAACTTGAGGCCGTGCCGGGAACCGAACCCCAGCCTCAAAGGTGGAAGGCGAGAGTGTTACCACTCTGCCACCATGGCCCCTGCTTAATGTTTAAAACAGCCACACTTGTTTACAGGTTTCTTCACACTTGTTTTCCCAAGTATTTTGCTCCATATCTTTCTTCTTATGGTAGCTCTTACAGTACCAGACACAGTCAAAGTGTTGGTAATTTCCTTGTGCCAAAGTTTCATTTATCTACTCAAAAATCTGTCAAAACAGGTTTCGTAAAGCTTTGCTTTGATGCTCCTACTCTTCGAAACACTCTTATTATTTACCTGGCTACATCTTTAATAGGTTTGCCACAATATGCAACAGTTTATTAGTGATGACAGAGTATAATATGGTGATAAATTATGTGTATTGATGCAACCAAACACATAAATAACACACGTTTATTGAATTTATTCCCACAGCTGAGTAGAAAACTCAGCAATTGACTCTTATAAAGAGTGCCATATGTCAGATCATTTGTCTTGGCATACCTGTGGGGTGTTTGAGCATTCACTTCAGATTGTCAACATCTGTGATGATTTTTATGGTTTCAACTGTTTTAAATATGAAAGCAGTTTGTACTGTTTTTATTAAAGTTTTGCATTAATTTTCTGTCATAGAATCTACAGAAGGGTGAATTTTTTCTGAAACACTTCAAGTTTATATCGCGCCAGCTAAATGCTTACAGAAAGATCCATTGGGTCCGTCATTCTATTCCAAATTTGTGCTTTGCAGGTGAAATCCATCACACAGATCAAATCAATCAGTGCTTCACCTTCACTTGCATGGAGGTTCTTTTCAAAAACATTTCTTTGGAGGCACACTAAATGTCAATACTAAAAGATAAAAATATTATTAATCCTAACACTAAATTAACATGAAACTTCATCCTGATACTATTCTGATAATGACTGTTTCCCTACAATATGAGTCTAACATGCATGTATTTCAATTAAATATCAGTTTGCATGCAGCAGGTGTCATTTGGATAACACTGAAGTTTGCATGGATGAATTATAGTCTAATGCAAAACTAACCTGCATGACATCAGTGTCTCAATGCTGTGTCTGTTCTGACAGGTGTCGGAAGCGTCAAGAGGACAAGGAATTTTATGAAAAGAATCTGATGGAGTCTGCTAACGAGTCGAGTTCAGACATCAACAAGACGACAAACATCCACAATGTGTACAACATTGAGAAGCGTTCTGGCAGTCGTCAGTATGTCGGGGGTGAGATGGAGAGGAGTGCCAGCCGTCAGTACATTACCAGTGAAGCAGCCAGTCAACACTTGAGAGATGCCTACAGCCTGGAGGACCTTCCACGTGTGACTCGACTCAACGAACAGGAGGTACAGTCCATTGATAGCGCACTGCTGTCTGCAGAGGAACAAGATCTAATTGACTCATCTCTCGATGATGAAAGGCTTTCCGCGGACAGGAAATACCTTAAACATGGCCACCTCCTGGCACACGATGACCCATATGGTGCCAGACGTGTCTCCATGGCAAGACGTATCTCTGCTGTCACAGCTACCAGACGCATGGCCAACCACAACCGTGGGTATGCCTCAGACAGCCAGTCACTGAGGTCAGGGGATCGCAGGATTTCTGTGGTCAGCAGTTCTGAAGTGGGCACAGCACCGGCCACACCCTCCACACTGAGGAGAAATGTGAGTGCATTCGGTGAGATCACAGTGATGCCTGTAGGAGATAACGAGGATGAGGAGCTGAAGATTGCTGTGGAAGAGGGATACAAATAGAAAGTATAGTAAGGATGGAATATGACTGGAGACATGGAACATATAAAGACATGGAAAATAGAGAAATACTCTGCATTGGCTGATATTATTATGACATGAAGTGATAATTGTTTCATGTAATTGGTTATGTTTGTTGGGGAATATGAGATCTGAATAGTAGAATTGTAGAACAGATCTAATGAACAGACTACTTTGTCAGAATATTAGAGAACCAGATGTGTCCCTGCAGCCCAAAATTGTTATAAATTATATACAGTTTAGTGATAGACAATGAATGAAAATGAAAAATTCAAACCTAATATTCAAAATTATACAGATTTGGAGAAATGTATTGCTGTTATATATTTAATGTAAACATGTGGTGATTCGTCCGTCTCAGTTTTCATTTTTAAATAATCTAATTACAGAGTTCCTTGAAATCGTTTGTCTATATAAGTAAAAAAGTTATCTTTTTTTATAATGCAGAAAGCCTACTGCCTGTAATATATTTATCATGTTTTAGTAACTTTTTGTACATATTATTTATGATGTTGTAACCCCATTGTATAGTACATACTGCTGTATACAGTAACTGTGTTAACAGTCCCATTGTAGGCAAATAGTTCTTTTTCAGGTATTTATGCTACATGTTCCTTTTGGGTGGTTCTGTTTTTTTTCTTTAAAGAACATTTTTTTGGATAATTTACTAAATTTGTTTATAAATGTCTGATTACTTTTATTGTTTGTAATGAAGTATTATTTTGACACAACTGAATAAGGGATAGCGGCAAGTGCTGCTTTATTGCTTCAACACAAAAATTCTATACAACATAGGCAATTAGGCATGATAAAATTTCTTCATAGTAAGAAGTTATTTCTTCACCATATGCAATAGAAATAAAAATTATATAACACAATGTTATTTGTAAACCTAGGGTGTAGGGGAAATGTCTTTATAAACTTTTATAAGTTATATGTTCTCATAATTTTTTTAAAATGGCCCACTCACAAGTGAGGTGAAAGGCTTACAGGTTTCTTATTGAAGAGAAATATTGGTAAATGCATAACTTTGCTATAAGTTTAAAACATGTGTACCTGTATATGTTTGTATGTTATAATGACCATGACAACCACACTGTCAACTGGTCAGTGAGATCTGACCTGATCAGCCAGTTCTTCTCATTAACAAACTACTTTCAGTAAATGCCTAAATTGTAGGGTTATTATTTAAAGCATGTACATTTGATCATATTTGTATAAAATATAATTAATGAATTCGTGTATTGTAAATTGAGATCAATAAAAGCTCCCGCTATTGTATTGGATCTACTTGTGTGGATCTGTGTCATATTTTAACATGCAGTGTCTGCAGACCAGGGGCCGGTTTCACAAAGGGTCTCAGACTTAGGCTAAGTCAGGGACTTAAATCTGAGCCTTTTGTCTTTGCCAAGTCCTGGACTTAAATGGATTTCACAAAGGGTGACTTAGCTTGTCATATAACCACAGAGGTTTTCTAGGTCATGTGACCCTTTATTTCTACTCAAAATATTTTAGTGGTAACATATATCCCTTGTTTAGCTCATTTTATCTTTGAAAAAATGCTGTATTTTTAAATGGGAAACCTTATAATCACACAGACATGTCCAAAGAATAATTTAGGGCAGTGTTCTATATATTTATTCTTTATTTTCAAGCATTTCAAATTTTGAAGTGAGAAAAATATATGGCGGCCATATTTAAGCCTTTGTTTACAAAAGTTAAGCCCACTCTTGGGTAGACTTAGCCAAAGCCTAGACTTAGCAGCTTTGTGAAATCCTCCAAGTCTAAGATCACAGACTTAGCCTCATTTTAAAACAAAAGTCTTCAATTTAAGTCTAAGTCTGGGCTAAGTCCTTTTGTGAAGTCGACCCCTGAACAGTAACACAATGTCTCTGGGAGAATTATGAGACCAGATCATTCACAAAATATCTTGATCACTCAAAACACATATATACAGAAATTTGATTTCTCTGTTAAAAGTAGTGATAGAGCAGGTTACAGACAATAGTCTTTCAGAAATATACCAGTGTTCATAGATTCAGAACTTGTAATAAGTAATGTATTGCCACACACAACTTGTACAGAAACACAAAGATATATTGATTGAATCTCTTCATTCAACTTTCACACATCTTCTATATGTTTGTATTTTGGCTTCTTTCTTACACGATCTAATTATCAGCTGTGTCAATAAACATTAATATATCTTTATTTTTGGCAAACTGTTGGGGGTTGGTGGGGGAACAGAGTAGTCAGTGGTAGTGGGCCACAAACTCTCCTCACACCTCGTATATTGTGGGTTCAAATCTGGCCATGAGATTCACTCTAAAAGTTACCAACTGACGGTTGAGTTTTTATTTTAGCAACAATTATGGACCTATTTTATCCATTTTCTCCAATTGCTTTTCACACTTGTTACGTGTGCTGAAAATGAGGCTAAGGGGCCAGTTACACTTTCACGGGTCCCCCACGGATATAGGCCACAGTTCCATATATGGAAACTGCCAAGGATCTATTGCGGATCGTGGGGTTTGGGGAGGGAGAATGTTAGAAAATGAGTGATTTACGGACACATCACAGATAACTCTGTGGATAATAGGAATGCCACAAGGAGGTTAGGGATGCATTGCATTGCTTGTGGATGACCTCTGGATACTCCTCCGTGACCACCCACAGTGCACCGGAAAGACCCCAGGACATGCAAAGAAAACAAGAATGCATCAGGACATTGCAAGGACACCTCAGATGGGTTTACAGACCTTCCGGTCGGGGTTTATGGATCTTTATTTCTCTCGCGGAAGTCAGCTTGTCGATAAGGATATTTTATTGCGTTAATACATCCTATCCAATGGACAATAGCTTATCCGGTCGGCGCAGACCGGCCCGCCAAACGTCAGAAAAAGACGTCCTGTGTGTCCACCGGCCAGGCCGGTCCAATGCTGTGCACTCGCCAGATGGCGTGTCGTACTTCCTCCCTGTCTAGACAGCATGACGTCATAGCATCTTTTTCGTTTGGCGCACATGCTGTGTACACAGAGTTTCTATCAGGAAATTTATTTTAAGTCCTTGGACTTTATTTCTTCAGAGTGTGTGTATTTAGTGATATCATTTTGTTGAGGGGTGTTCTTTACATCAGTTACTATGTCTTCCCCAAGCCAGAAACATGGGAGCTGTGGACATATCATGGCTACTTTTGACAGCCATTGTTTCTGTGCCAGGTGCAGGGAAAAAGGTAAGGGCTCTGACCCTTGTATCTCCCATCTTGATTGTAACGCGTGTAATTCACTTACTGAGGGACAACGTACCCAGTTGTCCACGCCTTCTTATAGGCTCAAAAAAGAAAAGCGTGATTCCAAGAAAGTTTCTGACACTCCTAAACAGGACTCCAGTTCCTCTCTCATAGACCCGTCTGTAGTTACGGTAGTGGGAGTAGTGGATGACCAAGGGATTGTAAAGTCCCCTGGTTCTAGTTCTGATAAGAAGAAAAAGCAGAATGTGGATAAACCAAAGGCTCAGACTTCTAAGGATTCAAAAGCTGACAAGCCATCCAAGTCGCTCAAACCTACCAAATCTTCTCAAGATTCCAGATTTGATCAGTTGGACCAGAAATGGTTTGAACGCTTTAACAGACTTGAGGCTCTGCTGTTAGTAAAATCTTTAGAACAACCAGGACTGGCTTTTACAACTGTGAAAGTTACACCTACACACTCTCCACCTAAAACAGTTGTCTCTTCCAAGCCCTTCATTAGACCTCAGCCGACACCGACCACACCCCCGGTCTTATCTACAGATTTGCCTGGTAGTGCTCAGACTGCTTTCAAGTCGACCAGCAAATTGAACACAGGAAAAGTGTCCACCGACCAACCTACAGATCTGGCTGGTGCTGATTCACCGTTATCTCACCAAGTACCCAGCAGGTCGTCATCAGCCCCTACAAGGAGGCAGAGTACATCTTCCATGGACACGGACTCCGACACAGATATCTCTGACCGTCCCCCAGTAGACCTCTTTGTCGAGGAAGGGGAGTTGTCCGACCAGGACCTTGAGGCTTCTGCCGCTGATCCGGATTTGACCCTATCCGAGGAACAAAACTATAGGGAAACGATGAGCGGCATCAGGTCGTTCATGGGGTGGAGTCACATCCCAGAGATGGATACAACAACATCGAGGTCAGAGGATAACCCCTTCGCGGGACCTAAGACTCAACCAACAGGAAAAATTTCAGTTTCCATGCCAACAGACGAATGGCTGTGTAGCAAGATGGGTAAACTTAATATCACTCTTACAGAGGGGTACCCGTCGCGTAGTTCAGAGGCCGGTGGCCTGTTAAAAGACCAATTTGTCCGCCCCCCCAAGATCTCAGGCAAAGTGGTACAGCTTTGTTCCGAACCGACCTTCTGGTGAACAGGATCCGAAGACTGTACACTCTTGGAATATGGACTCGTCAAAGGTTAACAGCATCTACAGCCGTATAGCCAAGGCTGCCGGTCTGGCATCAACGGCTCCAGCTTCAAGGCAGATCTCTCAAGACAACTTGAGACGCTGGGAAAGGTCGGCACGTGAGGCTTCTATCACTTGCAATCAAGCTGCCGCCTTTAACCGGTGCATCTATAAGGTACAGGACAATATGCAGACCCAACTTAAAGTAGTGAAATCGGAGTTAAGCAAGGGAAAGTCCTCGGAGCGAGTCTCACAGGCTGCTAGTGAACTGCAGTTCTTGCTCAACTTCAACTCCAGCATCACACAGGCCATGGCCAAGACGCTTGAACATTTGACAGATTTCGTCTTCGTCACAGTGGCCAACACTACCTTGATAAGGCGTGATTCCTACCTTTCCCATCTTAAGATGGGCATCAAGCCGGATACTCTGGCTGCATTGCGCACTGGACCCCTGCATACTGCCACCTTATTTTCAGACACTGTGTTGAAGCAAGCGGAACAGGACATTGCCAATTTTGAGAGTAAGGGGCAGATCCATTCAGGAAAGAAGGATCGCTTCCACCCCTACGAGAGACAGGATAAACGCTCCGACTACAAGAAGTGCGACCATCCCGCTTGGAAAAACATTGGCAACAGAGGACAGGGTAGGAAGAGCAGAGGCAAGGCCTCTTACTACTCCTCGCGACCAGCCAAGGGCCAGCAGTCCTTTAAATGACAATTACTTTGTAAACAGTTTACAGGAAGGACTGCTGGCCGGGAGCCAGACATTGCCACAGAAAGAGACATTAAACTTTGCAAGTTTTCATGTTGTAAAAAGTGTACCTTCTGCGCCCGGGCAGTCCCAAAAGAGAGAGTTAAGTCCCGGGGCAGCAGATTGTCAGACATCAAGAAATTATAAATTAAAATATGTGAACAGTGTTTCTTGTGTCACTCAGTTGTGTTCTGTCCAACCTGTGGTAAATTCCCCCAATGTTGTACAAAATCTGCCTGTAGGGGCCAGACTTCAAAGCTTTTGGAAAACTTGGGCTAAATCTAGGGGCCGGTCCGAAGGTAGTTCAAATCCTCCGAGAGGGTTACCCCTCCCCTTCCGGATCCGGCCCCAACTCACAAGGTCCCCTACAGTCATAAGCCGGTATGTCAATCCCCACAGGAACAGCTACCTGCTGGAGGCATTACATCAGCTTATAGACAAAAACGCAGTGGAAAGGGTTCAAAATCAAAAATCCCTAGGGTTTTTCAACCGACTATTTCTAGTCCCGAAACCCAACAACAAATGGAGGCCAATACTGGACCTAAGCAAGCTAAACCTTTTCCTCAAAGTGGAAAAGTTCAAGATGGAGACACCGGAAACCATCAGAACATCCCTCCAACAGGGGGAGTGGGTCACCTCAGTAGACTTCAAAGATGCCTACTTTCACATACCAATACAAGAACAATCCAGGAAATACCTACGTTTTCATGTCCAGGGCCGGACTTATCAGTTCAAAGCTCTGCCCTTTGGTCTGTCCACAGCGCCCATGGAGTTCACTGTCTTAGTAAAGGAGGTGAAACTGATGGCCATACACCGGGGTATAAGAATCCACCAGTACCTAGACGACTGGTTGGTGAGAGCCAAGTCTTATCGAATTTGTCTCCAGCACACCCAAAGCTTAGTCAAAATATGCCAGGAACTAAGTTGGCTGGTGAATCTAGAGAAATCAGAACTGGAGCCCAAACAGGTCTTCAACTTTGTCGGTTACCAGTTCGACCTCAGGTCCGGACCGGTGGCAAAGCCTTCAGGACAAGATACAAACACTTTTGTCACTACCGGCCTGTCCGGTCTGGCAGTTCATGTCCCTGATAGGTCTTCTAACAGCCACAGAAAAACAAGTTCACCTCGGCCGACTACACATGAGACCCATACAGTGGCATCTCCTAAACAATTGGAGGGTACCAGAATCTCTAGAAAAGATTATCCCTCTACCAAGGACCCTGCACCCTCATTTACGGTGGTGGCTAAATGAAGACAATGTGCTTCAAGGTCAACCGTTACACCCAGTAAAACATGCGCTGCAAATTTTTACAGACGCATCAAAAGAAGGGTGGGGCGCTCACTTAAACGAGCTCACTGCAAGAGGGTCCTGGTCGGTGCTGGAAAGCAAGCTGCACATAAACTACCTGGAACTCAAAGCAGTTTTTCTAACCTTAAAAGAGTTCCAAGATCTCTGTGTAGGCAAAACAGTCCTAGTAGCAACCGACAATACTACAGTCGTCGCTTACATAAACAAGGAAGGAGGCATGAGATCGGGCCTGCTGTGTGCCCTACTCTGGAGAATCTTGACCTGGTGTTCCCAGCGACAAGTAACTCTAAAAGCCCGACACATCCCAGGCCATCTAAACATGATAGCCGACAAGCTATCCAGACTGGGTCAGGCCATCCAAACAGAATGGTCCCTCCTTCCGGAAGTTTTTCAACAAATATGCAACCAATGGCAGTTTGCAACGAGGTTCAGCCACAAGTTACCTCAGTTTGTCTCTCCAGTACCGGACTCCCTGGCTGTAGCAGTGGATGTACTTACTCTGCCATGGGACGATCTGGATGCATACGCCTTCCTACCGACCGCCATATTGGGCAAAGTGGTGGAGAAGCTACTGGACTCCCCGTGCAAGAGACTCATTCTGATTGCCCCAGGGTGGCCCAACATGCCTTGGTTTTGGGACCTAGTGACCATGTCCAGTCAGGTCCCTCTCAGCCTGCCCAACCTGCCCAAGCTGCTCACACAGCCCTTCAATCAGATCCCTCACAGAAATCTAACAAATCTAAATCTCCATGCCTGGCTCCTAGAGCCACGAAAATCAAAGAACAGGGCTTCTCTGAGGCAGTGGCAGCAAGAATTGAAGCTCCTCAAAGGAGATCTACCAGATCAGTCTATGAGGCAAAGTGGGCCATTTTTACAAAGTGGTGCATCACTAATCAGGTGGACTTCAGGTGAAGTCAGTTGCTGACTTCCTAGTGTACCTCTTTGAGGACAAGAAGCTACAGCCCAGCACCATTGATGGATACAGGTCTGCCATTGCTGATAAACTGGGTAATTCCACTCTCAATATCAGCAAAGATGATAATCTCACTCGTCTCTTGGAAAGCTTCCACAGAGATAGACCCAAAGGGCGGAGGGGAATACCCTCCTGGAACCTTTCCCTGGTGCTACACCAGCTAACAAAGGCTCCTTTCGAACCTCTTAGGGAGGCATCTCTGAAGCACCTCACCTTCAAAACTGTCTTCCTTTTGGCCCTGGACTCTGGTAAAAGAAGGAGTGAGATCCATGCATGGCAACACAAGAACATTAGACACCAGTCCGACTGGTCTAAGGTGTCCCTGTTTCCATCTCCCAGCTTTCTCTCCAAGAATCAGCTGGCCAAAGAGGGTCCAGAGAGTGTAGCCCCAGTGGTCATACCAGCCCTGGCTCCTACTCTGGATAGGTCTCTCAAGTCTGATCGATCCCTTTGTCCAGTCAGAGCCTTGCGCTACTATTTGGACAGGACATCAGACCTCAGGCAGCATAAGGAGCTAGTTTTTGTCTCCTTCAAGAAAGGCTTCGACAAAGACATCTCCCCTGCCACTATCTCCTCTTGGATCAAGCAGACCGTGATCCTATGCTATGAGCTCTCTGATCATCAAGCCCACACCCTGCATCAAGTTAAGGCTCATGATGTCAGGGCCTTTGCTGCCTCTAGGGCCTTCCAGTCGGGAGTTTCCTTAGAGCAGATCTTGTCAGCTTGCCACTGGAAATCCCATAACACCTTCACACAGTTTTATCTGAAGGACGTGGCCTGGGCTGATTCAGAGCTCTTCCATTTAGGTCCGGTAGTGGCTGCTCAGCAGATCCACCAACCGACTAGGACCTAGAGGAGATTTGTAAATATGTAAATAGTGTATATACAGTTAAGCAAAAAAAAAAAAAAAACTCAAACGTGCTTCCTTCGGGAGGTTTATTTCTTCTCAGGGGATTGAACTCAGCCCTCTCTTCCCCTACCTCAGAGCAGGTCTGTAAAAAAGGGGGGAGGGGGGGTAAGTCTGTTGGACTGGTTAACCGGTATCTGTTGACCGACTTTAGCCTTAAGGGTTTCCTGACCTCAGGGTCGACCCAGGCCTGAAAAGTTGTTATTCCTGAGTTCACTTAAGTCCCTAGTAACTTACCGGCCGACCAAGCGGTAGTTATTCAGCTATTGTCCATTGGATAGGATGTATTAACGCAATAAAATTGCAAATTTAATAGTAAATTAAATTTTTATAAGTTAATACCCTATCCAATGGACACACAAGACCCTCCCACCGACCCCGCTATCATTTTACTAGGGGTCTAATGGTTTAGACAACAAAAAAGATGCTATGACGTCATGCTGTCTAGACAGGAAGGAAGTACGACACGCCATCTGGCGAGTGCACAGCATTGGACCGGCCTGGCCGGTGGAGACACAGGACGTCTTTTTCTGACGTTTGGTGGGCCGGTCTGCGCCGACCGGATAAGCTATTGTCCATTGGATAGGGTATTAACTTATAAAAATTTAATTTACTATTAAATTTGCAATTTTATTAACATTACACCCGTCTCCATGGGAGGTGTTGACCACTGGATATCTGGATGCCAATGGCTATGAAAGGGGGTGAGGTCCAGCTCACTAGCCAGTTACAATTTAAATGGTAATATGGACAGACACGACACCAATCTTGCACAGCTTCAACTCTTACTGTTAGAAATGGAGAGGCAGTTACTCATCATTTCAGCTATGATAGACTGGTTGAGAAGCAGATGGGGTCTGCCAGGGGGTCTGCCAGTTATTAGACAGAGAAGATATAGGTTCAGGCCTTGGCCAACCCAGGCAGAGCTTGAAGAAGAGGGTCAGTACAGCAGACGGATGCCAATGCACCACTTAGATGACCCTATGGCATATAGAAACTTCATTCAGATGCTGTCTGAGCTCTATCAAGAGCTGGAACAGAAAATCACTGCTGAGTTCCAGAGGGATAGGACCTTGATGAGAGATCTCGTGAGTCCAGGAGTCAAGTTGGCAGTAACCTTCAGACATCTTGCCACTGGTGACAGCCACACCACTCTGCAGAATGCTTTCAGGGTGGCTAGTCTGACCATCAATAAGTTTGTGCCTGTGGTCTGTGACGCTATCACCAGGGCCTATTGAGATCAGGTGATGCGGTGCCCCACACTCCCAGAGGATTGGTTGCTGGTCGAGTCTGTCTTCTGCCGGAGGTGAAATTTCCACATGCCCTGGGTGTCCTGGATGGAAGGCATATTCCAATCAGATGTCCACAAGGGGGAGGCAGCCTCTTCCGCAACTGCAAGGGTTTCCACTCTATTGTACTCTTGGCCCTGGTGGATGGAGATTACAAGTTCCTGTGGGTGGACATGGGGGATGCTGGGTCAACTTCAGATGCTCAGATTTTCAAGCACACCGATTTGAGGCACAAAATAGAGGACAGCAGCATTGGCTTCCCCGACAGTGAATCTCTGGGGATTGGTGGACCAAAGGTGAACTTTTTCCTTCTCAGGGATGACGCCTTCCCCCTCATGCTCTGGTTAATGAGGCGCTACTCCAGACACACTATGGACTTGAAGGAGATGGTCTTCAACTATAGGATCCTGTGTGGAAGAAGTGTGGTAGAGAATGCCTTCGGGATCCTGACGTCTCGCTTTAGGATTTTCCAGAGCCCGCTGCAGCAGGAGTCCCCCATGGTCAACAGGGTTGTCATGGCCTGCCTAGTACTGCACAACCTACTCAGAACTTATAAGACAAAACCAGATGAAATGAGTAAGAATTGTGATAAAACTGGAATAGTGCAACATGGATTGTGAACTTTCGTACTTAATATGATTGTTACATTTGAAAGATAATTACTGTCTTCTGCTATTCATATGTCACATATTATTGCTTTTGTATATATTATCATTTTGCGGTTGTATTATTGCCACTAAAAGCTTTAATTTTCTTTGCATTTATTTTATTTGAAAATAACATCAAGAACAACAGCATCTATTTGGACCTAAATGACATATTTGGCTGAATAATGTAGCATAAACTTTGGTTTGGAAAGGGTTGAAACATAAATGGACAGGCAAGCAAGAAAGGCCTTGTCCTACAAGAAACAGTTATTTCAGAGAAAGATGCCCCACACCACTACATGAGAGTTGCAGTGAGGGGTCCACAGCATTGAACAAAATTTGGCCTTTTTGTGTTTTTTTCTTTATTTAGTTATTTATTTATTTATGTATTTATTTGATTTATTTTTGTTTTTTTGGGGGGGTTCTGAGTTACATAAGTCGATTGACAAATAATACATCAATGTTTGTATTGTTGTGTGTATTTGGGGGTAGGGACCTGTGTCTTGGGTTTAATTTTAATTTGGGCTGAACTACTATTTTCATTTAACTCTATTTACTATGAGTGAACCATGGGCAATGATTGTGTTATTTGTTTTTGGGTTTTTTGGTATTGTGTGGTGTGGAGCATTTTTTTATTTATTTTTTTTTAAAACAACAAACAGCTCAAATAATTGTTTTTGGAAGATTTGGTGGCCCTGAGAAGGGCCTATAAAATTATCAGCTATTGCTGATCTGCTGGATGGCCACTGGTCCCCTGAGGTTGGTTGGTCTGGTTGGGGGGTTCATGTGTCTTCCACTATCTGGAACTGAGGCGTGTTGATGGCACCAAAGCTGACATCCTGTGACATGTTTGGAATGTTGCTGAAGTACTGGCTGTCAACTTAGGGTGGATTCGTTGGTGGTGAGAGGGTGAATCCTGTTGGTGTGCTGGTGAGTGGTGGGCTGCCTTGGCATCTAATGTCTGGCATTGTAGTGGGTGATGCCATGACACGGAGCTGTGATGATGAAGTGGTGCTCTGTGATGTTTGCTGCTGTGATGTTTGCTGACTGTTGCTGTGTGGGCTGCTGCTGCTGATACTGCTGTATTGGCTGATGTGTTACTATTGTCTGTTGTTGCTGCTGCTGTACTAGCTGCTGTGACTAGGGAATGCTGTGGTTGAATTGGCTACTGCTGCACCGGCTGCATGTGTTGCTGTAGCTGGATGCTTTGCTGTGGAGCATGTTGCTGTGGCTGGATGTTTTGCTGTGGAGCATGTTGCTGTGGCTGGATGCTTTGCTGTGGAGTGTGTTGCTGTGGCTGGATGCTTTGTTGTGGAGTGTGTTGCTGTGGCTGGATGCTTTGCTGTGGAGCGTGTTGCTGTAGGTGGATGTTTTGCTGTGGAGCGTGTTGCTGTGGCTGGATGCTTTGCTGTGGAGTGTGTTGCTGTGGCTGGATGCTTTGTTGTGGAGTGTGTTGCTGTGGCTGGATGCTTTGCTGTGGAGCGTGTTGCTGTAGGTGGATGTTTTGCTGTGGAGCGTGTTGCTGTAGGTGGATGTTTTGCTGTGGAGTGTGTTGCTGTAGGTGGATGTTTTGCTGTGGAGCGTGTTGCTGTAGGTGGATGTTTTGCTGTGGAGTGTGTTGCTGTAGGTGGATGTTTTGCTGTGGAGTGTGTTGCTGTAGGTGGATGCTTTGCTGTGGAGCGTGTTGCTGTAGCTGCATGCTTTGCTGTGGAGCGTGTCCGCGGATCTGCTGTTGAGCTGGTACATGCGGCTGTGTGAATGTCTGTTGAAAGTGCTGTTGTGATTGCTGCAATTGCTGCTGTGCAAGCCCTTGCGGTACGTGTGTAAAAGTCTGTTGCATCTGGTGATGTGGTGCCTGCATCTGTGTGTGAGACACTGGGTAATGGTGTGACGTCGAGGCTTGGCTGTGGGTGATGGTCTGTGCCATGCTAGTGCCCATTCCGTGTTGGTACCTTTGCTGCTGCTTGTCCCTACATTTAAGTCTCATCAATAAGTTGAATGTCTCTTGTTGAAATTCATCATATGACTCGCTTGTCCATTGTACCACCTCCACTTTCAGAAAGTCACAGAAGCCCAATCTTGGGTTATCAGGCTTGTCTTCAAACTTTTTCACCACAATGTCTTTTAACTCGGTTATCCCCCTCTGCGGTTTGGCAAGACCTGCTTGGAGGTCTGAATCTGCTAAACTTGACGTCACACTGACAGCACACGATCAGGTCATAGGCATATGTGTATCCAGCTGCGAAATGTCTGAGGGATCACAAGGTGACTCTGGACGAGAAGTATCCTGAAACGGTTCCATTTGCACAGTCTCCCGTCTGGATGATGAGCCCGCTGCTGCACTGGCTTGAGAAGCAGACCCCTGGGAGCCCTGAATTCACTTTTTGCTGTAAGATGACGCACGATGTGGTCCCTGAGGAAGTCAAAATTGTCTCTGGTCCATTTCTGCCTCTCTGTCAAGACTGGTTCCCCCTGGCCGGACTTCATGTGTGTGACTTTCCCGAAGCTGCAGCAGCTTGTGTATCCTGTGTATCCTCATCATATGTATCCAATTCTTGCTGTGTCTCCAGCCCAATGTCACCCTGTTCTGTATCCGACATCTCCAGAGGATTCTCCACTCCCACCACCAACTCCTCCACCCCAGCTGCCTGCTGAGTTCCCTATTTAAAAAAAAACCAAAACCTCTAAAATTTTGCCTAAATCTGTATGCCAAGTAAATATATCCTCAAACATATACAGTGTAAGCTGTAAGCTTCAAAAATTGATGTATGCACATCGAATTTCAGAAAGTGTATATTAGCAAAAGCCAAGCGAAGTGGCCCTTATATAGGCTTTCGTGCATGAGAAAGCGTCTTTCCGTAAGTTCCAGAGTGTCATGGGAAACTACAATTCTATCCGTAAACCCCGTCCTTATTGTCCTTGAGGCGTCCTTTTCGTCCGTAAACCCCGTCCCTATTGTCTGTGAATATGCATATCTGCAGACTAATTACATATCCGTGACCTTCTTCACAGAACATCCTTATTGGTCCGTTTGTTTTCTGGCAATGTCCGTTAACTTCCGGTGGCGTCCTTACAGCCTCCAAACACCCTCTGGGAATATCCGTAGAAATTTTCCAAGCAAATTATTGGTGCGGATGAGTCAAGTATGTCCCAGATGGCACAATGAGATCTACGGGTGCTGTAAGGATAATACGGATGACATACGGATTACATGTGGATCAGTTGCGGATATTAATTACACCTGGCAACCAAACCTTTTACTGAAAATTCAAGCAGTTTGATTTTTCCGTGGCATCCCCACGGACACATCACATCTGTGGCGGATGCCACAAGGATATTATGGATGCTACGGACGTGTTCACAGATGAAAAATATGATCCGTAAATCACTCACAATTTTCCATATTTGGTAACCTGCCGCGATCCGGCGGTACATCTGGCCATGTGTAACTGGGGTCTTAAAGACTCACTGATGGGCATCTTATAATGTCTGCTTTATTTTGGCTTAGTTTTATGTGAGATGTTAAGTACACGGCTGGTCACAAAGATAAACAGTCATAGAGATAAACAGTCTTCAAATCTTTCAAATTTAAATAGTGAAAATATCAAAATCGCACAAACTAAATGACAGCAGATGCTTAAACAATGCTTACCATAACATTTGGTTTGTGTTATACTGTTGTTTAAACCTTTTAACTGTTTTTGTGTCATGATTTCTGATGACCATTTATCTCTATGACCGTTTATCTCAGTGACCACCCGTGTACAACATTGGTTTCGTTGGTCCTCTTGTTGACTGATACAGTTTTAGATTTAATCTTTACATCAGTTATATATAACAAAAATACATCTGTAAGTAAACTAGATTTATGAGGTTCCTACCCAGCTGGTTCAGCTGGTGGCGTACATTAGTGTTTCGCTGTATGTAAACCAGTTGACCTCTGTGGGAAGCTGCTAACCTTTACACTCTATCTGGTGGCAAAAATCATACTGATAATCTATCAGTGTTACACTGGATATAAACCAGTTTTGTTTTTATATCTAAGCATTTCAATTAATTACTTTAGACACCAAACATAGGTTTTATTCGCTACAATAGCTTACCATGTGGGACTGAATGCTAACTCGGGAGGCCGCAGGACTTCAGCCAACGACCAAGAAAAATGGGCGTTTGGATTTGGCTGAGTCTGTGGTTTAGTATGTACCATAGCAGTGTCGTTCGGTAATTCGTCCTTCTTCTCTCATTGGCCCTGTACCTGTCGAAATAAAATAAATAATATAACCCCTATCTGCTACATGATTGGTCCATTTATAGGGTTGAAATATGCAATAAAGCAGTCTTTGTTCTCAACGTCTTCTTCTGCACAACAGGTGCTTGCCATTCTAGGGTCACCAACTCTGGTTGGGTGACATTGGTTGGGCAATAGCAAGTCCTTTTCCTTGTGCAGTTTTATAAGTTATTTTAATCAAAATATCTAGAATATTGTATGTATAATTTTTGGTGAGAAGACGTATATTTTATTATGTTATTTAATGGACTCTTTCAGTTCAGGAAGTGTCACTCGTTTGCATTGTCCTCCTATTTGCTTCATGGGGTTACCCTTTTAACTTACTCTCTGCATTAGTTCAGAGTTTCGAACCCTAATCCTGGCTAAGTCAATCTTTGACTTTGGAAGGGAGGTGGACCAGATCTCCCTTCAAATATGACGCCTGGTTTAATTTCCTGGTTTAATTTTCGGATGGTTGGATCCAACTTGGAACCTTACTTGCATATCACCCATGGTTCAGTCCGACCATGGCTCCAAGCACTCAGATCCTCGAAGCACTCGGATCCTGAATCCAATCACTTCCTCTAAAGCCTCAACAGGCTCCTGCTGAACATGACCAGTAACAGGGAGGTAGATATGTCTGACCTCCCTTCATAGCATACAGAAGTAGACCTTCGGCACGTTCTTCTTTTTCCTGACCCAGGAAAACTTTGCCTAGGTCCTCGTCTACCGTGCTGGTCCTGGGTGACAAAAGGCCAACAGGAGCTCAGGCCAAGAGGCCCTTTAGCTATGCTCCCTCAAGTCCATACCTCAAAGATATCTTTGAGAAATTTGAATAGGACTCCCTGGCCTCTAATTTACCTGAGGATAAATTAAAAAACCCTACTTCAACAGCAAATTATTATTATTATTTTACCAAGATCTGTATCTCTCCTAAAAGGGGCCACGGTGAGAGAGTGGTAACACTCTCGCCTCCCACCTCTGAGGCCGGGGTTCGATCCCCGTCATGGCCTCAAGTAGGAAAGCTGGTAGTTGTTTGTCGTTGGTCGGCAGTTTACAGTACAGAACCCTAGCGAACTCTATGTACTGGTTTCCTCTGCCTTTCTAACTACCCGTCGTGATATGACCTGTACAGTGTTGAAAGCGACGTAAAACCCCAAATAAATAAATAAGTATCTCTCCTAAAACCTCTGGAGCCCCTATGGGCAAGTTCTCCTACAAGTTCTGAAGGAATTTGAGCACCAAACTAGGCAGAACCTCTCTACTTTACAAGACTACTTCCTCCTGTAACACTACTTTGGTTAAGGGTCACACTATTAAGGCCTCCCTTAGAGGGTTAAAAGCCAGATTCAGAAGGGTGCCTTATCCTTATCCTGCCTAAACAATCTGTAGCCCATATCCTCCAGAGGGAATTGTATACAATGGGCAAAGTCTGGCCTGCTAGGACGCGGGCCCAACATGACCCTCCTTCAATCACATCTAGGGGATTCTAGATATCAAGAACTCAGGAATTCGCCCTTTTTGGCCTTCTCTGTTCAAACCACAATTAGTCAAGGATGGAGAAGGCTTCCTCCTTAAAGGCACCCCAAAGACCCACAAGGTTTTTAGACCCTATCAAAATTCCCCCTTCGTGTTCCCCACCACAAGAGAAAGAGGCTCCTACAGGGAAGGCTCCTATGGGGGCAAATTCCTCTCAAGCAGTAACCAATCGTTTTCCTCAGGTAGGGGGAAATCAAACTTAAGAGGTTTCAGGGGTCACTTTCGACCCCATTCAAGGGACGAGGGCATGGAAACCCCTCCCCCTAGGACTCCTTTTAAGCCTCCCATAGTCCACCAGTAGGAGGTCGCCTCCGTTCTTTCAGAAAAGACTGGCTCACAAACAAATGTTCAGACAACATGTTAAGCATTATCACCAATGGTTATGTTCTTCCATTCATTTCAAAACCAAATTTGGTCCACTGGTTCTATCAGGTTACAAGGCCCTTCAAAAGAACAAGCTCTGACCTCTTATATCCAGTCTCTTCTCTCAAAGAACTCAATAGAATGAGTGAAAAATCTAAATCTCTCGGGTTTTACAGTCACCTTTTTCTTGTACCCAAGCCTCACCAAGGTGGAGGCCAGTAATAGACCTAAGCAGGCTCAACACCTTCCTACTTGTTGAAAGGTTCAAAATGGAAACACCAGAGTCCATCAAGGCCTCTCTGATTCTAGGGGAATGGGTGTTGTCGATAGACCTATCAGACGCCTACCTTCACATCTCCATTCTCCCAAACTCAAGGAAGTACCTAAGGTTTTGCCACAGGTCACAAGTGTTTCAGTTCACCTCCCTTCCCTTCGGGCTGGCCACGGTCCATCAGGTCTTTAAACTGATTGTAAAAGAAGTAAACTTGATGGCCCTGACAAGAGGAATCAGACTTCACCAGTACCTGGACGACTGGCTGATAGGGCCCAGTCTCAGGAAGAAGCACAATAAACACTCAGACAGTGGTAGACCTAACCCAGTCCTTAGGCTGGATAATAAATCAGGAGAAGTCCGAACTAAAACCTACTCAAGTGTTTTCGTTCGTGGGCTGCGACTCCCATCTAGATTCAGCCCTTGTAAAACCCTCTCAAGAGACATGGCTCAAATTTCAGGATTTGTTCCTACGACTCAAGTCAAAACATGTTTTTGACTACAAGATGTTTGATGTTGCTAATTGGGTTGCTTGCCTCAACGGAGAAAATGGTCCCGGAGGGATGCCTTCACATGAGGCCCTTCCAGTTTCACCTCAAGGAGCACTGGAGATTTCCTCAGTCGTTGGACAGCCTCCTTCCTTGGACAGAAACCTTTTCAGCACACCTAGAATGGTGGCAGAATCCCACAAACGTGATGAAAGGCACAGACCTTCATCCCAAAGACCACAGTATCCAACTCTTTACAGACGCCTCAAACGAAGTCTGGTATGCTCACTTAGAGCAAACCTGTACAAGGGTCTGTGGTCAGACCGGGGAATAAGGCTACACATAAATGTTCTAGAGCTGAAAGCATTTTCTCTGGCCCTTCAAAGGTTCAAGGACCAGTGTTAAAACAAAACAGTGTTGGTTGCTACGGACAAATCAACAGTAGTAGCCTACATAAATAAATTAGGAGGAACCCACTCGGCAGAGATGTGCACTCTCCTGTGGAAGATCATGACCTGGTGCAATCATTACCAGATAACTTTAAAAGCCAATATGATGACCGACCTTCTGTCCAGGTCGAACCAATTCCAATCAACAATGGTCACTGCATCCGCAGGTGTTCAAACAGATCTGTCTCAAGTGGTTCACTCCTCATGTAGATCTTTTGCCACTCACCTGAACCACAAAGTACCACTATACATGTCTCCAGTCCCAGATCAAAATGCTTGGGACATAGATGCTCTGAACATAACCTGGTCGAGTCTCACTGCTTATGCTTACCCTCCCACGGCTCTCCTTCACAGGGTGATCCAAAATCAGGCAATCCAGTTGCCTAATCACTGTAATAACCCCAGGCCGGCCAGGGATGCCCTGGTCTTGGGACCTAGTGCAGCTCTCAACAGAGAGCACACTTACTTCCAGTGTCAAGAACTCTTCTCAAACAGTCCCACAATTATGTGTTCCACAGCATCTCAACCTCCACCCCTGGTGTCTAGGAGTGGACAGTTCTAAAACAAGGCTTCGCTGTGCAGGTGGCAGAGAGAATTGCTGCCCCTGAGAGATCGTCAACAAGGACCATCTACAAGTCAAAGTGGGCCCTATTTGAGAAATGGTGCAGAGAAAATTCGGTGGATTTCTCCACTCCCTCTGTAAAGCAAGTCTCAGACTTCTTTATGTACCTGTACCAAGATCTAAACAGGCACCCTTCGACCACTGATGGTTATAGGACAGCCATTATTGACACCCTGGGCCCAACGGGGCTCCGTATCCATTCAGACCTTAACAGGTTACTCTCCAGTTTCACAGGGATCGTCCCAAAAGTTCCAGGAATCTTCCTAAATGGAACCTTTCTGTTGTTCTCAATGAGCTCACAAAGCACCCTTTGAGCCTATGAAAGACACAGACCTCAAACATCTTACTCTCAAAACTGCTTTCTGGCTAGCCTTGGCCTCTGGCAAGCGCCTGCTCCTGCTCTAACTACCATTGCCTATTCCTGCTCTAACTACATTGTAGATAGACAATTCAGGGAAGACAGGACCTTATGTCCGGTACGGGCCCTGAGGTACTATTTGGATCGAACCAAAGACCTAAGAGGATCTCGATCCCTTCTTTTCATCTCCTTTAAGAAAGGACATACCTCAGACATCAGACCCGCTACACTCTCTTCCTATCTAAACAAACTATCCTACTTTGTTATAAACAAGCAGATCAACAGCCTTGGACCTGGTCCAAGTCAAAGCATGACATTAGGGCCTTCGTAGGCTATAAGGCCTTTTACGGTGGGGTATTGGTGGACCAAATCATGTGTGTCACTGGAAAGCTCACACACAGTTTTACCTAAAGCACCTTACTTGGTCAGACAACAACAATATGTATCTGCGACCAGTAGTAGTGGCACAACAAGTCCTAGACCCTTCCCCTCAGCATCCTCATCTTCGGGAAGAAAAGAAGGGGGGGGGGCACACCCGCTGCAGCCAAGTCTTCAGGAGTCTAATCCCAGGGTCCAGGTATTGGTCCTCTCCAGATGTTTACGGTAAGGTCTCTTATATTTTTAACTGTATAATTTATTTAGTGTTTACCAGTGTACCATTATCTCATATTTAGGGTGGCAAAATTGATGAGATTCAAGCCTAGGGCTGTATTATTGTAGCAGTGATGCCCTTAGGGGCTACTACCTTGAGTGAGCACAGCTGCACTCTCTTCTCTCAAAACATCCAGACAGTACCCGTACTGTCAATCATTAAATTTCGGTTTTTGGCTACTTACAGCCCCGACTTTAGAACTGGGGCTCTGTAACTGGGACTTAGACTGGTAATTTGGCAATACTTTGGTATATTTTTAAATTCTAAATTCAAGAAAAATAGACAACATTCTTCCAGTCTCAGCTGTAATCCCGCCACCAGGCGGTTGAATTCAGCATTCAGTCCCACATGGTAAGCTATTGTAGCAAAATAAAATTGAAACTTTTAATTACTTAAATGTAGCTTTTATAAGCTACAAGCTTACCATGTGGGACTGAGGAAAGTCCCACCCTGCCTCCCCACTATATTTCAGCTGAGGGGGTATGGGCTAAATTTACATGAGAGAACGACGAATTACCGAACGACACTGCTATGGTACTAAATCACAGACTCGGCCAAATCCAAACATCCATTTTTCTTGGTCGTTGGCTGGAGTCCTGCGGCCTCCCGAGTTAGCATTCAGTCCCACATGGTAAGCTTGTACCTTATAAAAGCTACATTTAAGTAATTAAAATTTTCAATTTTATTGAAATGGAAGCTAACATGTTCTTCACCTGATTTTTGGGTCAACTTGAGTTTGATCCTTTTTGTGAATATCAGCCCAGACGCAGCTGATTGGAAATACAGCAACAAAATAATAGATAATAGAAATATTTATGTTGTGTAAAACTGATAATTGAAAAGATTTCCTACTTCCTGGAATCCAAAAGGGACAGACTGAAACCTGGCAGAGGTGATGACCAAGTAAGCACCCACCAGGATGACTATGGTGGTGGGTATGCCAATCTGAACAGTTTAAGTATATCTTGAGTTGGCTCCTCAAACTGGATCATGGAAATGATCTGTTGAGATCTGACAACCTTCACCAACTGTATGTACTGGTTTCCTCCGCCCTTCAACTACCTGTCACAATATAACTGATACAAAGGTACCGGGCATGACGTAAAACCACTGAACAAATACTGTATATTTACTGTCTGTAAACATGTAAATGTGATTTTTCTTGTATCGATTCATTACACGAATTGTGGTGACAAACACAACATCTCTATGTTAAGTGTCAATTTGATAGAAGAGTTAATGTCAGATAAATGCAGCCTCTGTGTATAAAACAATGTTACAAATATTCACACAGTAGAGCATGACCTTTGGATGGAAACAAATTGAATTGAGTGGAATTTGTACTTCTTAGCCTCAGGATCTGAGACACAATAGCATTACAGTCTTCTAGTGTCTTTGATATTTCACAAACTGAGAGCTTTATAATGTCACAGACTGAGTGGGTGCTGTATGGTGGCTTGAAGGCAGATTAACACTTGCTGAAACAAAGTAACTGGTTCATTGTTTAGTAAAACACACATTGATATACCTGGTTAGGGTGTGTAGAGAAGTCACTGTGTTAAGGCTACAATCCTAGGCTCTTCTCATCCGTACATACAAAAATACATACAAGTCTGAAGCTCCAGCGAGGTTTGCTGAAGAGAAATCTCAGCGAGTTTTGCTGATGAGAAATCTCCTAAGTTTAAATAGGCCTAGTGTCTACACAGTACATTCATAAGGGCACAACGGATGATATTAGTAGTTTCCATGTGAGCTTAAAAAAATATCCCTGCATGTCATGCACGTACAAATCTCTGATAACTTAATTAACAAAATGTGAACTGACTTTTTCTGAAAGTTAACAAGGGCACTGATGCACATTAAAATTGATTCATACCTTGGGGTTGAATATTTTTAACGTCTTGGCCTTTAACAGACTGTAGAGGTGAGTGGAGGACAGCAATGCATAGCAGTTGGTCACCATGTCACACTGTAAACTAGTAAAAAGCAACAACCTGCTATCCCATTTAAGGTTGGGTGGTTTTAAACCCAGGATCTGTGAGACGGGAGGAGTGTATTCCGCGCTAAAAAACTGTGTTACATTTAATAATTAGAATCATCTTCATTTCTACCACTAACCAAAAAAAACTTGAGCCTTGACCAGACTAGAGCCTGTGTTGGCTGAAAGATTATTGCAGTAAGCCAGTTACTGCACAAATCCCTGGGTTTATTGAGACACGATCCACATATAGACTGGGGTGGCAATCCATGAATTAGCAGGGTTTCCACTCTGTAGTCCTCTGTGGGAAGAGCAGTTAGTGCATTAAAGTGTGAGGTAATTGGGGGATTTAATCTATTTGTGGAAGTGCCACAGTGTCATCGGAATGGTAGACACGACTGAGTTTTCTTCAGTTCTGAACAAGACACTAAAATATTTCACATATATAAAGCAGTAGTCATTTGCCTTCCACATATGAGGGACAGTTTATATCTGGTCCATTTGGAAATCATTTTAGTGGTGGAGTAAAGTACTGCATCATCACTGTAAATCAGTGGTTACTATAAAAGCCTGTAATCACTCGAGTACATGAACATCCATTGACACTTTTTATTCACTTGAAGGAAGTACACGTTCAAATAGAAGTGGTCACTCCTATGTTGACCACTGAAATCTTCCCCGCAGTTCCTGACAGTTCTGTTCCACACACAGTCTCCATTTAAGTTAACATTTTCTTCTGTTCCAACAAATGTTTATCTTTGCTAAACTAGTCAAACCTTCGATGTTACAGTGGTTTACAAATAAACGTACAAGTGTTTTAATTGCAATAGGAAAATGAAATGTAGTGATATTACAATTACTTACAATGTAAAACAACATTGGAAACAAGTGAACTGAACACTAAGAATTGGAATTGCTGCAAGATTTGCCAAATGTGTTTTAAATTCAGAATTCAACTGGAGGACACATGTAAGAGGCTTCATGCCTACCTTGTGAGATGTTGGTTCAACTTAATGTATCCCTCCTGTAAGTCAGATTGCCTGGACAGGCTACTGTTGTGGGAGAGTTGTAATGACTGGATTTCTCAGAGGATATAACCACACTGGTCGAGGAAGTCACGTCCTGTGACGTTCCCAGGTGACATGTGAAGGTGTGGGCGGGCACTAATTGTGTTTACACTTGTCCAGCTGATGTCTGGCCCCGCCCCACAATAATTGACAGGCAGTGATATTGTCGCTCTGAGTGAGGGCTTCTCTCAAACGTTGAAGACACTATCCAGAGTTTACAGGGGATATAAAGTGTGTATTCATGTGTGACGTCACGTCCGGTATGTGGAACAGGAAGCTTTGTTGCGTGCACGCGGTTTTGTTAATTTTACAAGTCACGTGTTTAGTGGAAGTGAAAACACAAAATAAAGACGGGACCAGATGGATATTGCCGGATTTGTACAAGAGGTTCCTGATAGACAGGGACACCAAGGATGATTTGGTGGGGGAACAGTGGAATGAACGGTATCTGTGGGTAAGTATAAAGAATCTCCTTCATCCCAAAGAACAAAGAAGGATGCTTAAAGGTGTATTTTAAGATTTTTTGTCAAATCACAACGTTCACTAGATAGTACTATGTAGAATCACCATATTCACAATATTTTTACTTCCCAAAACTTATCAAATGTTCCAGTATGGTAATTGGATCTTAAACCTAGTTTCTGATTGTACATTTTGAAAAAAACAAAACAAAAAAAACTGATGATTCAAAGGTGGGAATGTTTTTTGAGTGATAGTTTCCCGGTTTGTTTACAAGTGATCTAACGATTGGGTGTAAAGTGTTTTTGAGTAGTTTCTGAAGAAGTTATGACAGCTTTTCAATCCATCCAACTGTTTCTGATTCACTCCCAAATCTACTTAATAGGGAGACTTCCAGTTCAATTAGTTTATGAATGGTTTATGAGTGTTCCGAATGCAAAGATCGACCTCTCAAATGGCAGATATTCATGATTGTCAGAGAGTCGGGGATCACTACAGTGCAGCCCTAAAACCATAGCTTTCCAGTGAACTAATCCTGTCAAACTGAAATAATTACTTCTTGTGTTTTTTTGACAAAAACATACACCATCATGAATGCCATCTACATATGTTCAGCATTTACATCTTCAGAAGAATTGAAAGATTTTTTTCAGCCTGTTTTTCCAAGCTGTTTTCTTATTTTGGCAATTTTTAGAGTTATCTTTGCAGGGAGGGTAAAATTATACCACTCTAAATTCTGAAGAAACACCGTAACTGTTGAATATCTGATGTTACAAAGTTAAAAGCAAGTATCTGTGTTATCTGAACACAGACTGGGTGAGTGAGAAGTTTACAGATGAAAGAAGGTTCATAAAATAGAAAGTTTTGTAAAGTAGCAAGACAGTGTAAAGTCTAGCCACAAAACTTTGCTCCAAGAAATAAAATGATCGATTGGCTTAATATTTGATCAGTTGTTCTGCTTTATTCTATGAAACTAAAATCCAGCAATAAGACATTAGACTCATTCTTTTTCCTCTATGTACACCTCTTTGGTGATCGCTTTTTCCAGGATTGATACCGGGGAAACGCACACGCTCAGGAAATCTGTGCACAGATGTGCAAGAGTTTTTGTACGCAAACAAAGGAGTGAGAAGATCCAATTGAAATTTCAAATTTTATCAAAGAAAACACATTGATGTTTTTTTCTCACATTAATTTGAAAAAAAACCTAAGTAGTATTGACACGACATTAAAGATTTTGTCAAAATCAGAGGTTTTGCAAGTAACGACAGAAGAAATTGAACTTTGGAATTGTCCTCCCTTATTTGTAGATGGTTTTTAATGCAATAAAAATTAATATTTCTCATGATAAATTGTTATACAATCACCGTCAAAACACCGTCTGACACCCTCCATCTTAAATTACTAGAATTTTAAGGGATTACTTCCTGGAAAAACTCGCCTCTGTCAACTCACCCAGACAATTCTTTTCGATGGTCACTTAATTCCATGCTGCACTCCAATTGGCTGAAGCCATAGTGACTACAATTTACCAGTGGCTTGCCAATGTCTGACGTTGCATCACCTAGCCAAAAGTTCTGTTAGGCCACAATGGCTGCTAACATTGAACTGACAGATATGCCAATGTTAGGGTAATGTCTTGATGCTTCCTGGGTACTGAGATACCAATGCTTTTTATAAATTTCGTTTCGTACCCAGAAGATAGAAAACATAAAACTAGAAAAATATTTTTGCTAAAAAGTGTCCCCAAAAGCATAAAGTAATATGCTGAATGCTTCTCTTCAAGAAGTCTAAAGATGGATGTCTCAATAAATTAAAACTAAATCCCAATAAAACCATTGTTTATAGGTTCAAAGGCTTAACATCAAAAACTGTCATCTCACTTCCCTATCACTATAATAGGAAACCTTCTCTGGCCTTTTGATACTGTTAGAAACCTAGGTGTCTGGTTCCATGCAGACGTCTCTGAACATGTCAGTAAGACATTAGTGAGAGCTAGAGTCGAATTAGACAACCCCTTATCCATGAAGTTGCTGTACTTGCACCCAATGCCTTGGTTAGTAGTCTCCTGGACTACTGGTGAGAGGTTTGTCAGGTTTCAACCTACAAAAGCTCCAGTGTAGCCAGAACACCCCTGCATGTACAGTCACAAATTATAGAAAGTTTACCTTTGTATGCAACGCCCCATCTTCAAAATACTCCACTGGTTTGCTGAAGTGTACTGTTGTGTGTTCCAACCAACTACTTAATCTAGAGATTAAGCGCTATAAAAGTACTATTAGAATTAGAACTACGATGGTCCTCCTATTTCTGTACAGAGGTTCCCCGAGCTGTTTTGGACCAAAGGGTCTCAAGGAAATCGAGGGGATGACACAATACTTTGACATCCATTGTCTATAGCCACCATGACACCCTGTGGTTGACTAAGATGGCTTCTGCTGCTGTTTACAAGTGAGACTGAGTGGAAGCCTAAATGGGGTTATAATATTTTTATCGAATACAGGTAGATGCAGTTTTTCCACACAAATTCCTGCACATGATGCATGTGTATCTGCCCTATTTTAGCCAACACCATGGCTGCAAGATGCTTAGCACAAAGATGGTGAGAGGGTAGCGGACAACTTTGAACTTGTACCATTGAATAAGTGCTGGTATTGGGGGGCTTCTGTTATAAACAATGACAGAGTTGTCTTCTAATATTTCATCATGACACAAGTGTAAAGCAGGAAAGTCTTCAAGGGTCATTACCACAATTTGTCAGTATTCTGCAAGTGTGGAGTGTTAGCAGGCCTCTTCTCAATTAAAGCCTAACAATCATTAATCTCAAAAACTGATTTACCCACCATCATATTCATCTTTGCTGTTAGACACCGGGTTAGGACTGTGTTCTGTTCACAGGAACTTCTTATATGTAAGGGTCTTCATAGAAATCCTCTTTCCTGTTTTACTGGGAAGTGTGACGGACTTCCGTCACAGTCGGTGTCATGGTCACATAGAATTCTTGGTGAGAGGTAACCAAGGGCTTTAAGACAGTCAATGACCCTGCAATGTTTGAAGCTTGGCCAGAATTAATACCAAGAGGTCACACATTGTAGGCGTAGATGGAGCCACGTGATCAGACACTGTTGTAGAGATAGCGATGTAATGATTGAAAAAGAAGTACTAGTGATTGGTGGATCTTCAACTCCTGACCGTGAATTCCCCGCTTCCTTAGAAATGGAGAGATCTTTTACTTTCATCATTTTGATTGTCCTTTTGGCCTTCAATTTCTTCTTCAGAATTGGAAGTCCTTCACACATATATTACTACCTTTTGTGTTTACTCTGTATGAGATACAAAAATGGTGGGAATCCAGAGTATTTTAAAGGAACAAGTTTTCAGGTGATAAAAGGAGATTTTCAAAATTCAAACTGATGGACACTGTTTTTTTAAAGATAAATTTGGTCAAAGTATATTAATAATATATTGTATTATGCTAAGCGTAAGTACCAACACAAATTATCCGACATGGTGGCCTATACAAGACACTATTTTGCAATAAACAAGTGGTACAAGGACCAAGACACTGACTGATCAATCTTCTTTATTTTACAATGTTCACGTAATGTGTAATGGTCTGTAGTGTTATATGTTACAGTGTGTACCGCGAGATATTATCTGCTTTTCTTGTATGTTAATGTTTGCCACAGATTATTGCCTGTATTTTATGTTCTATTATATACTTTTATAGCACTTAATCTCTGCCCAAGATAGACTCTAAGGCACAACACGAGAAACTAATTCAATGGTCATTGTTTCATAGACATTGCCAGGCTGATACATCTGGTATTTTATATGCTAAGCCTTTTTGTAGAGATAACATGTTAGCTTGTTCTTGAAACAGGCAAGAGTGGGTGAAAACAAAGATTATCACTCAAATCATTTCAAACTGTCTAAGTATCAAAGCAAAACTTGAACTCAAGTGTTTTTGGATATATTTTTAGATCGGCATTGTATTTTGGTTATATAATACTGCATTTACCCCAGGCATGACCTGTACTGTATGTTCCATTGTTTACCATAGGGTATGATTTGTATTGTTACATGTTCCAGTGTTTACCTCAGAGTATGACTTGTTATATATTGCAGTGTTCTCCCCAGGGAATGACTTATATGTTCCAGTGTATACTCCCGGGTATGACTTGTATGTTCCAGTGTTTACTCCAGGGTATGACTTGTATGTTCCAGTGTTTACTACAGGGTATGTTTGTATGTTCCAGTGTTTACTCCAGGGTATGACTTGTATGTTTCAGTGTTTACTCCAGGGTATGACTTGTATGTTCCAGTGTTTACCCCAGGGTATGTTTGTATGTTCCAGTGTTTACCCCATGGTATGACTTGTATGTTTCAGTGTTTACCCCAGGGTATGACTTGTATGTTCCAGTGTTTACCCCAGGGTATGTTTGTATGTTCCAGTGTTTACCCCAGGGTATGACTTGTATGTTCCAATGTTCACCCTAGGGTATGACTTGTACATTCAAGTGTTTACCCCAGGGTATGTTTGTATGTTCCAGTGTTTACCCCAGGGTATGACTTGTATGTTCCAGTGTTTACCCCAGGGTATGACTTGTATGTTCCAGTGTTTACCCCAGGGTATGTTTGTATGTTCCAGTGTTTACCCCAGGGTATGACTTGTATGTTCCAATGTTCACCCTAGGGTATGACTTGTACATTCAAGTGTTTACCCCAGGGTATGTTTGTATGTTCCAGTGTTTACCCCAGGGTATGACTTGTATGTTCCAGTGTTTACCCCAGGGTATGACTTGTATGTTCCAGTGTTTACCCCAGGGTATGGCCTGCAGTCCATGGAGTAAGGACTGTTGTGTTGGGTCCACCTGTCAGAACTACCTGCACCGTTTCTGTCTCAGTGACATTGAAAGCTGCACGTGTTCTCCCGACAAGGGAATCAATAAGGTGACAGATAAGTATTCTTGTAAAATTATGAAAAAGATTATTGGAATAAATTATCTTCTATTGCTGTAGCTATGGACCCATGCATAGTATGAATATCTTTCAAAGTGTACATATTTTACCTTATTTCCTTTGCAATGGAGTTACATTAAATGAGTTTGAATTGAAGTATACCTTAGTTTTCCTCGGTAAATCTCTCAAAGTTATCATTACAATTGTCATCATTATTGTTCAACCAAAATATTGTAACTTGTTTTGACATTTTCACATAATTTTGTTATGGAAATGTGCAGGTAGTTAACTCACTTGTTATTATGTTCTGTATGTGCAGATGGATGTTCAAATTTTGCAGAATTCTCTATGGTACAGGAAGCGAGGTGCCCATTAAGCCAGGTCCAAGGGTCAAGAACTGGAACATTCAGTGTGGCATTGTTTAAACATATGGCTATTACAAGGAGTCACCTAACAAAATACAAAAATGTTTAATGAACTATAGAAGTGTTACACATTATTTCATGCATCGAAAATTTTGTGTTCCATTTTCTTTCAGATTGTCAAGGTGTCATACATATTAAAACTTTATTCTCACGGTGTTCGCCTATGTTGGTACTGTAACTGAACAATATCCCACTGGACATAACCTAACTCAGATAATGGGAACTTGGACGAATCCCCTTCATTTATTGGAATGCAAAATACCATTGTTAGAATGATTTGAATGCAAAATACCAGTGATAGAATGATTTAAAATCTTTTTATTGTCCCTGTGGATTGTACATTGTTGTACAAAAATCTGTGTAGAACATAATTTTGTGTATACAACAAGGCATTGCTATTGGTTTGGTTATTTATATCTATATTCACCTAACACACAGTCCAATGCCTTTATTTTGACCTAAGGTCAGTACAGGGAGTGTGTTGTCTATTCTAGAACTGAACTCTGTGTCAGCAAAGTGCTTTGATGGTGGTTGACTTTGCTCCTCATGTAGCATAGTGGTGGCTACCTGGGTTTTGTCCTTGTGGATACTGTGAATAATTCTCCAGATGATGAGGTGAAAATGTCCTACAAGCTTATGCCCCTGTTCCACCACACGTTTATTCCCTGATTCATCCTGTGACCCTTAATTGTTGAGAGTCGGTGCAAAAAAACCTGAAAAATGGGCAGGAAAATGGAATCCTGATCCAGGTGTGTGATAAACCCAGATCATCCTAAGGAAGCCTTAGAAAGCCTCAGATGGCCTCAGACAAGTCACGATTGCTTCCTGACTAAGAAGTGATTAAGCTACATTTGTGATTGGTTTTAACCCCGATCCTGTCGGGGATATACCGACTTGGGTCGCAGACTGGTCTGAGGCCACCTTAGCCCTCCTGGAACTAATAATCAATTTCCTCGAACAGCAATGGCCGATTTTTGTTTGTGTTTATCTCTGGATTCAGGGGATATATATAGGGACATGTATCTACATTTCTACACAGACAGCCACATTTCAATGGTAGAGATTTTCAGAGGCAACTTAGGACATTTTTAGTTTTTATTCAGTTACATATATTGATGTATGGCCTATTTCAACATCAACCAGCAGCCACCACCTCAACCACTAACACCACCACCAGCAGCCAGACAACCACCCAGAAGGAGACCCAACATGTGGGTCAGGCCATGGATAATGCAGAGGGAAGATAAAGGTGCTTACCATAACCTTTTGGCTGAATTATACAACACTGGATTCACCAATTTTATTAGGACAACCCCTGAATTCTTTGAAAGATAAAGGCTAGGGTACAACCACGTCTAGTCAAGCAAGCGAACAACTACAGATCTTCACTGAGTGTTAGAATGAAGTTATCAATCACCCTTAGATATCTGGCCACTGGAGAGTCTTACCCTTCACTGTCCTACCAGTTTATAGTTGGAAGATCCAGTGTTTCAAAGTTTTTACCAAAAGCCTGTAGGGCAATCCAGAAAGAGTTCGCCAATGAATATCTGAGGTGTCCCACTAGTCCAGATGATTGGAAGGACTTGGAACGAGAATTTAGGTACAGATGGAATGTACCTCATGCTGTGGGAGCCCTAGATGGGAATCACGTAGCCCTGAAAAAGCCAAAGAACTCTGGTGCCCTGTACCACAACTACAATGGATTCCTTTCCATTGTCATGTTGGCCCTGGTAGATGGAGAGTACAAGTTCAGACGGGTGGACATAGGCACAGCTGGGTCCTGTTCAGATGCTCAGATTTTCAACAGCTCTCTCAAAAGTAAAAGATTGAAGATGGATCCATAGTGTTTCCAAACCGATGTCCTATTACACAGGATGGTACAGATGTCCATTACTTCTTCTTGGCGGATGATGCCTTTGCCCTGAAGATCTGGCTTATGAAACCCTATAGAAGGAGGATGCTGACCAGAGAAGATAGAATTGCCAATTACATAATATCCAGGGGCAGAAGAGGGGTAGAGAATACATTTGGGATCATGGCATCCAGATTCAGGATCCTATTAACAACCATGGAGCAGCCCCCAGAAACAGTAAGAGAAATAGTATTGACCTGTGCAGTGCTTCACAACACAAGTCAGTACAATGGTCAGCATGGTGGTCAACAACCAGAAGATGATGAGGTGGTTGGTGATGGTCAGTTGGTTGGAGGTGATGGTGACAGTGGTCATGACAGAAACACTTCCAGAGGAGCCAATTGTTAGAGAGACTACCTGAGGGACTACTGTAACAACGAGGGAGCAGTGGCCTGGCAAGATGACAGAATATAAATAGTTCTTTTCAGAACTGCCACAAACAAGTCAGTCCTTTTCAGGGATACCAATTATTCCAAAAACAATTAACAGCTGTGTGTGTTCCAAAATTCCCAAAAACCCAAAAAACCCACAAACCAACAAACCCACAAATCAACAAACCCACAAACCAAAAAACCATCTCCAAATACACTTTTATATATTATCTCCCATCTGTACCCATTGAAACAATTTTATTTTTCTGGCGAAAAAAACAAACATAACAAATACCCAAGCGAGTGAAATTTTTTTTGTTCTTTGGCATGTGCTATGGAACATAAAAAATCAATTCCACTTGAACTTTTATAGCACCTAATCTCTATCAAGACAGATGGTAAGGCACAATATAGAATCTGTTGATGACAAAGATTATGGGCTATAAAAGCAATTGATACAGTATTTTTGTTAAAACTTAAGCATTTTTCTTTAAACTTAAAACAATCCCACGGATTTTAACTTCTAAATGTCTATATATTATTGACCATATCTGACTTCTTTCATTTTTCATTTTTTGCATGTGGCCTTTGTCTGTAATGTGCTTAACCATGGATCATTTGATTAACTGTAGGGACAGTGTAAGTGCTGGGTTTTTTTCCTTTATTGGTTTTGTGTAAGTATTTGTACCGACCTTTCTTTGTATCAGGGACAGAATTATTAACAGCAACACATAGCTTAATAATTGTTTTTGGAAGTATTGGTGGCCCTGAAAAAGGGCCTGTGAGGGGCCATCCCCCTAAGACTGACTGGTTACTGAGGCAGCCCAGACGTGGTGATAAACAGCTGTTGTTGTGGTGATGAACAGCTGTTGTTGTTGCTGCTGTTGCTGCTGCTGGTCGAGGATCTAAAATTCTGCATCTGGTTGAGTTGCCAAAACCAATAGGACTTGGTGTGTAGTAGACACTGTTGTTTTGCTGGTGGCAGTGTCCCAACCTTCTGTGACTCAGTTGTAACAGTAGCTGACCTCTTTGGCAAGACTTGTCTCCTTGATGTTGCCTTGACATTCTGGATAGCATTGAAGACTAGAACCTTGAAATATTCATATTCTTCTGGAGACATCTTGTCAGCTTTTGAGGCAACAAAGTCATATAAAGGCTGTGTCTCACTGGCTGATTTCTGCTGCAGAAAGCCTGAGATGAGATTTCGCATCTGCTCAAAATGTTCAGTAATCCTTGAATCTGTAAACAGTAAAAGTGTAGATGACTGCAATGGCAAAGTAGTCTGGCTTCCTCAAGCACTGTACTCTAGACTTTCCCTGTCAGTGGTTGAACCTCTAGACTCATCATGCTGTCTGGTGGCACTTCTGTTTGGCACCTTTCCTTCTGATGTGGGACTTCAGGAAATCCATCTGTTCATAAACCCATGACTGTCTTCAGGTAAGCTCTCTGGGTACCTATCCAGACTACTGCTTGGAAAGTTTACCATACCTTATTCTCTGGGACTCGAACCAACACTTGACATTATACACTGATACTTTAATATTGTGATTCTGTGATATTCTGTGAAAACTCTGATATTAGAAAGTTTTTTTCAACATTATGGCGATTATTTCTCACCATAAGGCTGGGATGAAATTTGTTCATGATGGCTATATGTATAGTACGACATATACAAGGTATATATTTACATACTTGTACATGATCTGCGTACAGTGGGGGGTGGGGGTGGGGATTTTACTGTATATATGTTACAGTAAAGTTGTGTAACCAGCAACTTCGCGAATTTCTAAATGTTTTAGGGATTTTGTGAAATTACTGATTTGGTCAGTAATTTCGCAAAATCACTAGAATTTCCTGTCACCCTGAGCATTATGACAAGGAGAACCAGAGATTCTATGACAGGCACAGAAAGGGAGCTTTGTGGTCAGAAATCGGTGAAGAATTGAACCTGACAGCATAGACTGCATTAAAGTATCAGTGTATAATGTTAAGTGTTGAAACATGTGATTTCAAAGCTTCACTGCTACACTCTTTATTTTGTGGATTCCCCATTAAGACCCCAGTTACACATCCATGGACGCTCCGCCGGATCGCACCAGGTTTCCTAATAGACATAATTCAATAAACAGTGTTTTTTACCCTGGTTTTTTACCCGGGAGAAACACCAAAAATTTACATATTTGGAAGAGGCAATTTTCATTCAATGTTTTCAAGGCTTTACTATTGAATAGACAGTGCATGTCTCTTTACAAATTAATTAGTAATAGGGCCAGTTAGATTGGGAAGTTTTTTTATGGTAGAGGGACAGCTGATTTTCAATTTTGCTCCATTTTTAGGTGCATTTCTTTTTTTCAGGGAAAATCTAAAGCATGACATAACCATTTTGAAAACATTTTGTTGTAGATCTATTTAAAATATTTTGTATTCCAAAGCCAAGTATATAGCTATAAAGCAAAACTTAACTTTCAATAATTTTATGTTCCTTATTTAATGCAATAAAGACCTGTATGAGTATCTGTGTACACCATCAGTTTTCTTGAAAAATTAGATTGCAAAATATTTAAAATATGGATTAGAACTCCTTTAAGGTGAATGACTTTTACTCGTTTACTTTGCAGTACTAGACTTCAAAAATATCCCCCCCCCCCCCACCGCCACCCAAAAAATACAATTACATTTATTATTTCAGTTTTTCTGTGAGGTGGCTGTGGGATGGCTTCATGTTATTTCAGTCATGGTACCATGGAGGGCTTGCTTGCTTCCTTGATTGTCCATTGTTTTAAACCACTGTGTATGAACCCTGTGAACCCTTTCACTTTGTCACCAGACAGTGGGGTGAAACACATTTGTGTACACAAGCAGAAGCAAACGATTGCAATGTTTACCATTTGAACAATAGGTGTTTTCTTTTCACTAGCTGTGCATTGTTTGAGCATTAAGAAGTTTCCATTGACCGGAGATAAAAGTTGGTATTTTAAGCTAGTAAACAATGTGCTCCTTGACCAAATAGCTGAAGTTATTCTTGGTAGTATTAGAAATCACACAAATTATAACAAAGTAAAACATTTTATTGAAAAAAGTGTAAAATGGACAAATTATGACATAAGCAAAGACAATAATATGTGACAAAACTGCACAAATAATACTTTAGCTTATCACCAAGTGTCCATGTAATACTTTTGTCAAGTTATACATAGCCCCTGAGGTAGTACATAAATTTTACATAAATTTCAGCAGTAGCATCATTCACAAAATTCAATTTTTATGTACTTCAGTTTTCCATTGTGATATTTACATTTAAAGTGTCACAGAGGCACATTATTTACATCTTAGTATCACAACATTTACAGCTTTAAATTCTCTCCATTTGCCAGGGGACCTGCCCCTCATCCCCTCAGAATATTCCTCTGGGTTTTAGCTGCCTCCAGTGAGTTCCGGCCCTCATGTGGAAGGTCATTTCCCTCGAGCACCATGTGGGTCTGGTCCTCTCCTCAAAAGTCATCCTGTTGACCTGTGGGGTATCTCATCCTTAGCAGGTTGTGCAGTACAAGGCAGGCCATGACCACCCTAGTCACCACCTGGGGCTCCTGCTGCATCGGCCTCTGGAATGTCAGTTAGCGGGACGTTAGGATCCCGAAGGCGTTCTCTATGACCCTTCTTCCACGACTAATCCTGTAGTTGAAGACTCTCTGGTTCAAGTCCATACCACATCTTGAGTAGAACTTCATCAGCCAGATCTTAAAGGGGAAAGCATCGTCCCGAGGATAAAAAAGTTCATTTTTGGCACATCATAAACCAGGGATTCACTCTCTGGGAAGCCAATGCTGCCATCCTCTATTTTGTGCCTCAAATCAGAGTGCTTGAAAATCTGAGCATCAGAGCTTGACCCGGCCGCCCCAACATCCACCCAGATGAACTTGCATTCTCCATCCACCAGGGCCAGGAGTATAATAGAGAGGAAGCCCTTGTAGTTGTGGTAGAGGCTGCCGGTCCATCGTGGACTTCTGATTGGGATGTGCTTTCCATCCAGGGCACCCAGGGCATGTGGAATGTTCCACCTCCAATGGAAAATGGACTCGACCTCCAACCAGTCTTCTGAGCTTGTGGGACACGGCATCACCTCATAGCGATAGGCCCTGATGATAGCGTTGCAGACTTCAGGCACAAATTTGTTGATGGTTGACCTCGCCACCCTAAAGGCAAACTGCAGGGTGGGGTAGCTGTCTCCACTGGCCAGGTGTCTCAGGGTGATTGTCAACTTGAGTCCTGGACTCAGAGGCTCTCACATTCAGGTCCTCTCCCTCTGGAGCTCAGGGGTGAGTCTATGCTCCAGCTCTTGAAACAATTCGGGTGGCATCCGGATGAAGTTTCGGTATGCCATAGGCTCATCGAGCTCGAGCCTTGGCATCAGTCTGGGCCTGTATTCATGAAGGGTCTTAGACTTAGCCAGGTCTTAGGCTTAAATGTGGTCTTAAAGTTGAGACTTTTGTCTCAGCTAAATTTTGTCTTAAAACCGTATTCACAAAAGGGGACTTAGCTAAGTCCAAGATTATCAAATAACCACAGTGGTTTTCTGTGTCATGTGACCTTTCTTTTCTATTCAAACTATACTCTTGGTGACATATATCCTTCATTTAATGCATTTGATCAGCTACCCCACCCTGCAGTTTGCCTTTAGGGTGGCCAGGTCAACCATAATTATACTTTATTTACAGCCATTTCAAATTTTGAAGTGGAGAAAAGTTTATGGCGGCCATATTTAAGTCCTCTTTACAAAATTTAAGCCCACTACCAACCAGTCTTAATATCTTCTATGTCTTCACTGCCTTATATGATGCCATCATCTTCTCAGCCTCTCTATCATAGCTGTAATGATGACTAACTGTCTCTCCATTTGTAAGGTTACCAGTTGGATTTGTATTATATTTTTGTCTTGTCTGTTCATGTTGACATCAAAATTCGATCTGGCTAGTGGCCTGACCCTTACCTTTTTTATAGCCATTGGGATCCAGGTATCCAAGGTCCATATACCTATCCAGGGTGTCCTTGAGACATCTTGATGCATCCCTATGTTGTCTAGGCATGTCCTTGGGTGTTTCTGCTGCACTGCAGGTGATCATGGACATGTATCTGCGGGTCATCCACAAGCAATGAAATGCGTCCCTAATGTCCTTGTGGCATCCTTCTCATCCCTAGAGTTATCCGTGACGTGTCTGTAAATCACTCACTTGTCAAAGATTCCCCCTCCTCAAAGCCCACGATCCGCAAGAGATCCTTGTCAGTTACCATATATGGAACCATGGCCTATATCCGTGGGGTATCCTTGAAAGTGTAACTGGCCCCTTTTAATCATCAATACCAAGGAAAACACCAGCAAAATAAACAAATGAGGTTGTGGACTGATAATGTCCATTTAATATATGCAACCCATTTCAATACTGAAATACAAAGACCGTGCGATTTACCCACTCTGACCAGATCTATCCTATCGTGTAGGTTGACACAGTATACTGTGAAACGCATCCTACCCATTGTGAGAATATACAGTTTATGCAGTCTTAAAATTGGACTAAAACACTCATTCATTTATTTTTCTATGAAAAATCTTATCACTTATATTGAAGTTGACCAAAGGAAGACCAGGTTACTTTACACTCCCCAGATGTCTCCTCAAGACAATGAAACAAGTATTGGGATTATACTTTATTATTATAGACATTAACCCAATAATATATGACTACTGTATGTTCGTATCAAATAACATAAAATATGTATGTAGACATTAAGATCAATTCACATCAATAAACAAGCAGATCCAGACAAGTTCACCCTGCCTCTACCTTACCACGAGGTCCAACACTCATCAAAGGTCAAGCAAGGTCAACCAAGGTGGTTGGAAGTTGGACTAATATATACATGCCGATTACAATGTAAAATAAACTAAAAGATAAAGTCCAATTAAAACCATGCCCAGGTGAAAACAATACCATGTCCCAGACCCGGATAAAAGCCCTACACAACAATAAGGCTGGAAGAAAGCCCCCCAGGAGGTGATACCGAAATACAACCAGATGGAGGAAACCCCAAGACCTTAAACAAAAGGCCAGCTTAGGATGAGGTCAAATGTCAAGTGGAGTGCAAACCTAGGCAATGGAAAAATGTAAATACAGTATAGATTTAATTAGTAATATGAATATATGGAGTTACTATGATATAAATAGAGGGGAAATGATGCAAGCCCCCTAATGAGTACATTATGAATGATAAAGCACTAAAGAGCACATTATTACAAGTAATTCTAGCAATTTAACAAATAGCCGAGTCAACCTGTAACTATGCATGTGTAAGAAACTACATAGGCCAAATGCTCGAACTAACTGCCACTACTAATATAATATGAACGATTTTAAAGTGTGAATTGTGACACATAACGTGGAATTGGCTTGTTATATATGTCAAACATATCACTTCAGAACATAACTATTAATAATGTATATGAAGCAACTTGGAAGATCATAATTCAATGTTTCACACATAACAATGAACTCAACAATATAAGACAGAAGGTTCTCAGTATAAAAAAACAAAACACAAAAAAAACAAAGCACCCTAGCGTCTATGATCATTAAAAAAACTAAAAACCTAGAGTTCCACTAGGCAATATGTCAACTGAAGACACTGAGCTAAGACATGGATCCATGATGAAGTGTCCGGTATGAAGCATGTGCAACTCTGACATTTTCCAGGTACAACTGTATAGATAAGATATGATAAAGTGCATGAAGAGATAAAATCGTAGATGATCCCTTGAAGAATGCAAGCCTAGTCGAAGATAAGATTCTGCTGCTGTGAGGACACGAACTTAAGCAACTCGCAAGGTTCCTGGTAGAAGACATCCCTGTAAACTGAAGCAGCATCCTCGCCACAATATAACAGTCCTGATCTGCAGTCCCAAGCACGTAGCTAACACATAGTGGAAGATCTGCAGGAATGAACCGAAGACCAGTTGAACCCGGGACCACTCTCCAACCACTGTAGTCAACAGTGTCTGTTAACAATCAGCCCCAAATTATAACCATCCAGTTCAGGTGACCTTCACATCCAGTAAACACCCTACACACAGTGCAGCCCAGTCTCTAGGCTGTCCCAACGTCCTGTGTATGATGCCATGTATAACAGGAACTGAAGCTCCTGAAAGTTCTGTATACCAAAGCCCAGTGCCACATCATCATAGCAGTTCCCAGTGACAGAACCTAATGACTCTGGCACTGTAGCACATCAGACACTGATCAACATGTAGCTTAATGATATTTAGTAATGGAAGCCTCAGTAGCGTGAAGTAGTTAACTCACCATCCAGATAAGGACTCACAATCCCAAACAACATCCAGGTGCCAGCTTCATTTGTAGCAAAACAGCCAACATCTGACAGCTTCCAAATGGGAGGAAGAACATGATATAATGCAACATAAGGTACTCCAATGCAGTGCTAAGCGACCAGAGTATGACTCGGCCATCTACAGCAGGCAACAGGCCATTGTCCAGTATATAGAGTGAGGCATAACAAAGTCCAAAAGTACGCGAGGAGTTGAAGAGCCATGAAAGGTGATCAGTAGACATCAGAGCAGTTGACCAAAGGAAGACATGGTTACTTTTAACTTTACATATTTATGATGTTATGATCATCTTAAACATACCGAGTTTTTAACACTCAGGTCACTTATAAAAACGGCACTTATTAAATTTGTCAAAAGGGACATCGTTGTTTTATGGTCACCATAAAGTCCCAATATGCCAGATATATATGGCCTCCTTTTATCCTAATAAGGGGATTTTCAGACTCAACCATCTTATTATTGAACTTACCCAGGTTAAACTTGGAACACATACAAAGGGTAACAAACGGGATATTCTTACGTTCTAATCACCTTCAAGCCCCAATGCCAGTGAAGTTACGGCCACCTTGCAGTAAAATGGGGGGGGGAGGTCAGCCCCAAGGTGACTTACAGTTCAACTAACATCAGTTTGTTACATTGGTTAAGCTTACCCAAAGGAAGATTGCTATGAACTGCTCACTTACAATCTCTGAGGGGCCACGGTGGCAGAGTGGTAACACTCTCGCCTCCCACCTCTGAGGCCGAGGTTCGATTCCCGGCATGGCCTCATGTGGGAAAGCTGGTAGTTGCTTGCCGTTGGTCGGCAGTTTACAGTACAGAACCCTAACGAACTGTATGTACTGGTTTCCTCTGCCCTTCCAACTACCCGTCGTGATATGACCTGTACAGTGTTGAAAGCGACGTAAAACCCCAAATAAATAAATACAATCTCTATAATTAAAAGGCTATGGCCAACTTAGCATAATAATGATGTGTCGTTTTTGTTCCCACCTCATTAAGCAGGGATTTTTTTTTCAACCAAATCTGGCACGTGTATACTTAACACAAAATTTCTGTTATCAAACAAGCTTAACCTTCTAGTGTTTATCAAGTTACAGCATTCTCAAAGAAAAAAACGTTATTTAGCATCCATCGATGTGGTTATTAACATGTGACCGAAGAGAAAGTCGTGCCTGTAACCTTCTTAACTAAGCTCCGGTGAAACCAGGGGATGGGGAAAGGAAGGAGGAAAAGACAGCAGGCTTATCTAAGATTTTAATCATTCACACTCACATCTATGGACACCAGTCGTTACAGTAATCAGCAGCCACACGTGGACTGAGTGGGTGCACTACTGCGGACCAAGAAACACCTGCAACGACATTATACACACTAATGGAATGGCAAATCTGGACTAAAGTAAATGTTCTCAAGCTTAATGCTATATAGTAACATTAACCACTGCCATACCCTTGTAACTACATCACAGACTAATAATAATTAGATGTCCACAGATAACACATGCATACGAATAAATTAAATAAATTAATTTACTATGTACAAATAAAACAACTACTACGACAACTACAAGCACCATTCGCTCTGCAATGACTAGAAAAGTGTCAGACTAGTTTTTAGTACTACAGTGTAAATACAATGGATTCTGTAAAATAATTACTGAACCAGAATCACGGACTATTAAAATTCAAGGACGCATAAATACATCCATCACTACAGATATACACATCCAAAACCCAATCCCAATTTAGTCAAATCAGAATCTGTCTGTAAGTACATTGTAAAAATGTAACCAACCAACCTGCAACGCTGCTACACTGTTGAAACACTCTAACAACCCAAGTATGCAATACTCGCAACCTTTCCTAACAGTTGTTCACCATAACTGACCAAATGACCACTGAAATTCCCGCGGTTTTCACGGAAAAAACCGTCACTCCCACTAGAAGTTTAAATACTCTAGCCGATAAAAAGCAAATATAATAACCGAGCCGCTTAAATCGGCCGCGATTGCCGTGGTCACAAACATATTTTAGTTGATCATTTACATATATATATATTAGTTCGCAATTTTAAGTTAATTAAAATAGTAACTGAGGTGTCCGTACCCACAGCCTGGGGAAACAATTTTTCGACATCGTGAGATACAAGAAGTGAAACAGAATAAAAAAGATCAGGAGACTTTAAGAGCAGTGATAGTTATATAAAGATCCAACTAAAGTCTAACAAGAGAAAATAATGTCTAAGAAGGAGAAAATGTATGTAAAATTAAAGTATTAAAACAAAACAATTCAACAGCAAGATGGCGGCATTAATCAGTAAACTAAAAGCTATGAAGCTTTAAAATTTATTAATTGAAGTATAGCCATCAATGGAAATAGCGCAATTCAGTAAAAGAAAAAATAACTAGAGAGCCTTGTTATCAACTGATAACATATACTCAAGCCATGTGGTTTAAAAACTACAGAAGATTTTAGTTTTTGATATAGAACACTGCAGAATTTGACTGGTACAAAATAGAAAATTTAATAAGTAAATTAAATTTTTATAATACCTTGCCTAACAGACTAATGTTATATATATGCCAGCACGAGCTGGTCCGCCAAACGCCAGAAAAAGACGTACTGGGACACACACACCCCCCACCCCCACCCCCAGTCAGACCAGTACCACCCTCTCCACTCACTAGAGGGCTAATGTCTCCTGTACTCGCCAGGTGGCCATGATGTCACGGCTTCTCTTTCAGTTTAAAACCTACCCTTTAAACTCCCATATTAGTGTTATTGGAGTCTCCACACTACTCCACAGGCAGATAAAGAAGCGGGGATGGCAGTCTGGGACTCCACTGTCTGTTAGGTAAGATATTAACTTCTAATAATTTAATTTACTTATTAAATTTTCTATTTTATTGCGTTGATACATCTTACCTAACAGACTAATACTAGAATAACTACCCAGTGAATGGAGGGTAGCTGAGTAAGGGACTGAACAAAACTCTAACAGAGAACCAACCCCGAAAGCTAGCCTTAGGATCCCACCGGGTCTCCCGGTTACCGGACTGGTTTTCCCCCTTATTTCTCTTCTGAGACAGGAGAGGGGGAGAAAGAGTTTTAACCCTGCAGAGTTCCAAGGAGGGAACCAGGAAGGCTACAAGCCCATCAACCAAACTCCTATGGAACCCGGATGAGGGGCCTAACCACTTAGACCACCTGTAACGGAAGGTCTGACCTAATTCTGGTAGAAAATTCAAGTCAAAAACTTGAAACATGTACAACTTTATACAATATGTACATATGTACACCAAAAACCGGCCAAAGGTAGATAGGCCTAGGAGCGAATCTGCTGGGCCGCCACCACCGGACCCAGATGATACAAACTCCGAATCAGCCCATGCAACATCCTTCAGATAAAATAGTGTGAAGGCATTATGAGACTTCCAATGGCAGGCTGATTAATTCTGTTCCAAGTAGACCCCTCCTTGAAAGCCGCAAAAGCTCTAAAATCATGATCTGATAACTGGTAACAGACGATCACAGTGTGTTTGATCCAAGAAGAAATGGTAGGAGAAATATCCTTGTTGAAATTCTACTTGAAGGAGACAAAAACAAGCTCCTTGTTTTTCCTTAGATCCTGAGTTTTATCCAAGTAATAGTACTTACCCCAAACTGGACAAAGCGACCCATCCTCTTTAATAGATTTATCTAGTGTAGGTGCCAGGGCCGGGATCACCACCGGAGCCACACTCTCTGGGCCTTCTCGCACAAGTTGATTCTTTGAGAGAAAACTTGGAGAAGGGCACAAAGAAACCTTTGGAAGCCTGTCCCTGTGGAAACTGTCCAACGACCTCTTGAGATTCTCAATTTTGCTGATATTAACGGTAGAGTTTCCTACTTTGTCAGCAATGCCGACGTACCTGTCTATGGTACTACCCTATAACTTCCTTTCCTGAAACAGGTGTAGGAGGAAATCAGCGATTTGTTCTACAGGTAGTGAGAGTCCACCTGATTTGCCTTGCACCATTGAACAAAAACTGACCAATTTGCTTTGTAGACAAATCTGGTTGACCGTCTCTGAGGTGCTTCAATTCTCTTTGCCACATGGTCAGAGAAACCCTGTTCCCAAATAGCCTCGGCTTGAGGAGCCAGGCGTGAAGGTTCAGGTTCTGCAGATCCCTGTGCAGGCTGCCATTGAACAGCGAGGTCAGGAGATCCAGGTGATTTGGTAGGCACAACGGTATCTGGGACAACTCCACTAGATCTCAGGACCATGGCATATTGGGCCAGCCCGGAGCTATTATGATCAACCTCTGACAATGATGACTGAGGACCTTGTTTACCACATTTGTCAGGAGGGGAATCAGAGGGAATGCTTACAGCTCCAGATTCTCCCAGGATAGGCTGACAACATCCACAGCCAAGGCTTTCGCATCAGGAACTGGGGACAGAAACTGAGGTAGTTTGATGTTGTACCTGGTGGCTAACATGTCTATCTTGTGGAGATGAGCAAAGACCTCAGGGTGCAGTAATCATTCTGTCTGAATGACCTGCCAGTGTTGGGACAGCTTGTCGGCTATCACATGGAGATGACCCGGAATGTGACATGCCCTAAGGCAAATTTTTCTCAGGTTGCACCAGGACAGGAGAGCACAGTGAGAACCTGAGCGCATGCCTCCTTCTTTCTTTATGTATGCCACCATTGTCAATATTGTCAGTGACAACTAGAACCACTTGACCCTGGCAAAGGAGTTCCAGCTCCTTGAGGGCTAACAAGACTGCCTTTAGCTCCAGGAAATTTATATGCAGCTTGCTTTCTGGAATGAACCAAATGCCTCTTTTGTTATAGTCGCCTAAACGTGCGCCCCAACCTTTGTTTAATGCTTCTGTACAGATCTGAACAGCCTGACAAAGAGGGTGCAGGTGGTGGCCAGGCAGGACATTTTCCTACTTTAACCACCAAGTCAGGTGTGGATGAAGGCATCTTCTCCAGCAATTTTGGGATATACAAATGGTTCTTCAGGTGCCACTGAATGGGTCTCATGCGCAGACGTCCAGAAGGCACTTGTTTCTCCATCATTGTGCAGGCCTATCAAAGACATGAGTTGTCCCTACTGAACAAGATGTTCTGGATAGGAGGGAGTTTGATGTTGTTGCTTCCCACCTCTCCAGGGTGGGCCTGACTACTTGTTGAACCATGGAACCTGGTAGCCCACGAAGTTAAAAACCTCTTTTGGCTCCAGCTCTGATTTCTTGAGATTCACCACCCAACCTAACTCCTGACACAAAGCCAGAAGGGTCTGAGTCTCCTAAAAACATGTCACCTTGTCTCTTGCCCAGATCAATCAATTGTCTAGATACTGGTGCATCCGGATGCTCCTTGTCTGAGCTATGAGCTTTACCTCCTTGACAACAATGGTAAAGTCCATGGGAGCCGTAGAGACCAAAGGGGAGGGCCCAAAATTGGAAAGTTTGGCCCTTGTAATGGAACCGGAGGAACTTCCTTGAGATTGGGCTGATAGGGATGTGAAAGTAGGCATCCCTGAAGTCCAGTGGAGTGACCCACTCTCCTTGATTGCCATTTTTGGTTTGGTTTGGGGACAATGAAAAGTCGGTTGTAAAATGCCTGAGAGGATTGTATTTTGACCTTTTTCACCACTTGTTTTTGAAGGAGGGAATGCAATGCCACTTTCAGGTAGCTGTTCCTGAGGGGATTGGCAAATCCGCTCCTTATCAGGTACCCTGGTGAGAGTCGGTTTGATCTTGAACGGAAGGTTGTACCCGTCTTTTAAGATCAAAATCACTCTGGGACTCAAACCCTTTTGGGCCCAGATTTGCCAAAACTTTTGAAGCCTAGCCCCCACAGCAAGACTTTCTACAGCACTGAGGACATTTGTCACAGGAGGGGCTGAAGGAGACAGATTTACAGAAGAAACACTTTTCACAGGCTTCATTGGGCCATTTCCTGTAACGGGGCTTATACCTTTCCTTTGTGGTTGTCCGGTCAAAAACACAGAAAGTGCAGTTTACTTGAGTGAGTTACAACACTTTTGTAGTTTACACTTGCTTACTTCACAATAACATTTCAAACAACTAGAACATTTACTGTCTGTCAAACAAAGGGAACAAAGACCAAAGGTCCCGGTTTAAAACAGAACTTGCACATTAATTGTCATTTGTTTTGCTTTCCCTTGAAGGACTTGGGGTTGCGGCCACCCGAGCCAGTTGCTTTCCCCTTCCCCCAGTTGCTGCAGTTCTTCATACCAAATAGCACCAAGCCGGGACATCTGACTCCTGACTGGCAAAAGTGGACCTGTTACCCTGGCTGCTGGTTATCCACTGGTGCCAGAACTGAATCCTGTCCCGGGCCCAGAGCCGAACTGGCCAGGGGGTCGGGGGAATGGGTTGAAGAGGAAACAATATGTGGCAAAAAGGTGAAGCAGACAGAACCCCAGTGGGAGAGGAATGAGATGCCTCGACTTTGACCAGGGAAAACACCGATGCTGAAACAGGCTATGCAGATAGAGGGTTTCAACCCATGGTCAGAAGGGCTTCAATGCGAGCAAAACTGGATGTTGACCATTCATCTTTGAGATCTGATAGCTCTTTCTTTTAAGGAAAGGTCTTCAACAGTTACATTACTGAGTGTAGATACAGCAGAATTTACAGATAGGTTGAGGTCCACTGGACAGACCACACCGGCCTGAGAAGGATCAATCAAAACGTTAGATTTAACAAAGATTTCTTCTCTTTAAGGAGCTTGTAAGTGGACATGGTCAACTGCTTTTGTTGTTCCGGTGTCAGAAGCAAACAGGCTGCGTAGTCGTCTTGTCCCAACACACAAGTGTCTGAAACAGATCCCTTACCTCTGCAGTGAACGAATCCAATATGTGTTGAAATTCGCCATAATGTGGTAAGATGTATTAACGAAATGTAGCAGCGAGTATTTACATCTTCGGAAGATCGATAACTTATTTGTCGACCGCAATATTTTATATTTGCGGCTAGTTTATTGATGGCTAGTTTGTAGGATATAAATAGTCGTGGCATGAGATCTTTGTGGAGAAAGGTTTTAAACTTTAACTTGAGCGGCCATATTTGTGGGTTTAGCCCATGAATTTTGGTGATGGAATTTTAGTGTGTTAGAATGAAGCAGTCATGTTGACGAATGATTTCATTATGATTTACATGATTTCATGATGGGCTTTCTTGTGATTGCTTGTTGGAACACTTGCAGGTGTTTTTCTTTGGTGAATTGGTGACGTATTGAGCACAGATTGTCTGATGCAGTGATGTGTCAATTGGCTGGGTGCTGATGTGAGTGTTGGATGTCAGTATTGCTGGTAGGATCAGAATAAAGATTTTCGTCAAGTTTAGTCAAGTTTGCTTGTGTTGACATCTCATCCCCTGAGAGTCCAGACAGCTCAACCTGAGCCGCTATAGAGGGTCTGGCTACATTTGGAGCCCCTAATGAGATTGTGTACACCTGCAAGTATTCGTTATTTCTATTCCTCTGTCACTAGTTCAAGAGACGATGCTGAAGTGGGAAGGCACCTCCTGTCTTCAGTTTTTTTAGTGATCTCGTTTCTGACGTCAATGTGTTGACCAGTGCAAGGTTTGGATTGTTAAGAGAACATTTGATTGTTTACATCAGGAAGAATGGTTAATTTGAACAGTTAAAATATATTTGGTAAAATTTTATTACTATTGGACATTTGTATGAATGAACTGGTTCGGAATATAATAATCCAAGATTTAACCTGTTATCGATTCTGCATGATTTAGTGACTTTATTTTTTTCTTCTTCTTGTGGTCGCTACTTTGTGTTGCTTGCTAGTCAAGATTGTATTAAGTGTATTGTGTTTAGATAAGTTATGTAATCTTGTGGAATTCTGCTTATTAATGTAGTTAAGTTGATTTAATGTTTTAAGGTTTTGTATGATCTGTATGTGTGCTTACTTATTTTTTACATTGTGCTGGTAATGTGGTTTCATACTGATTTGTGAGTTGAAACATCAAGGTAAACTATTACCGATTTAATTTATGAACTGATTTTAAGTGAATAACCTTTATGGTTTTAATTATCACAGTTAGCGGATGCAAGTAATTAATGTTTCTGAATAAATTTATTTTCAAAATCTTCATTAAATTAGGTTTCAAATTTGGAATTTAAAATAATTGCTGGGACCGGACCGGATTGTCTGTGTTAAAGTTTTTATAAATGAGGTAGTATTATTTTTCCTCTAAGTTGTTTATAGGAGTTCAAGTGGAAATTACATTCCAAGCAATTTATGTATGTGTGCATCCTAACTTAGTTATGGTAATCACGCTGGGATTGTAACACTTTTCTACTGTATTTTTGTTTATTTGTTCTTTTGTTTGTTTCAGATAGTGTGATTAGTCAAGTGTGATTTGGAACTGATTTATTTGTATTTTTTGTTTGTCCTGAATTTTGTCATGGGTTATTATCATTAGTCATTTTGTCAAGAAAATTAATTTGTACTTATGATCACGGTGATTAGTTAGTTTTAAATAGGTGTATGTTTACTGACATTACTTGGGTTATTATTTCCTTTAATGCCATGTCACTGATTACTGGTTAAGTTAAATTTATTAGCAGTTTTTCAATTTTTATTTTATTTTTTTATTTTGTATTTTATAATTAGGACAGTGGTATTAGCTATTATTATAATTGACAATATTTAATATTAGATCTCAAATAGTTTACTCTGAAGTAACTGGGAAGTGTGGACTTGAGTCAATGTGTGAAATTCAGTTGAATGGTTTTGGAGTGAGAGTTAGTTGACTGATAATTATCAATGTTTGGTTGATTGACTGATTGGGTAATTCTGTTTATTTTTTTGGTTATTTGGTTGTTTGAATGTTTTGTCGAGTGTGTTGACTGTGTTGGTTGATGGGATGATTGATTGGTAAGGGAAAACATTGTTGAATAGTTACTACAGTAAAAATTTTATAGAACTTATGTTTCATTGTTTTCTTTTGGTCAACAATGCGTTCATAGCATACTTCATTATTTTCTTTTGGTCCACATTGCGTTCATAGCATACTTCATTATTTTTGTTTTGGAGAAATATTGCATTTAAAAAATCATCAGATTGTCAGGTTTTAATATCTTATCTGATTGTGTATTGCATTGGTTTTACATAATCTTGACAAGGTATAGGATTCAGTTTGTGTCTTAACGATTTCATTGATAGTAGCTGTAGCTGTTCTTAGTTGTACAACAACTGGAGTGTTGTATATAATTGATTTTTGTAGTTATTTTATCAATTAGTTTGATTTTTTTTTTTGCTTTACTTGTCCTCTGGAAGGTAAACTTATAAATAATTTTGCAGAATTCCCATAAGTGTACACAAGGTAAGTATTTGTATCATTGTTGCAGTAGACCACTTCATTGTGATTGTATTAATTGATTGCAGAAGATACCACTTGTAGGTTAGTCAGTGGATTGTTTGGTATTGCGGAAGTTCATCAACGGTAGGTGATTGAAACTGTCAAGATAGATTTTGCAAAGGTGGCATACTTGAGTAATTTGAAACCAAACATTGAGATGACAGAATTGTGTCAGGCACTTCAGGTGGGTGCTAATATGGATGAAGTGATCAGGGATATAGTACCACATGGTAACAACACCTTATTCATTGTGTTTACTGATAGATGGTTTGTGGATTTGGTCATTACTCGTCATCACAGTAAGCCCTTTGTAGGTGAGTTTGTTCTTGGTGTAAGTTGATTATCGAATGAAATGGGAAACACTTTGCTTTCTTTGAAGCCAACAGTGTTTGTTGCACGGCTGAAGGAGGTAAGTCTTCAAATGGAAAATGAACGGTTACCCCTTCCTCCAGCCAAACAGAAGCTGGGTGTTAACACCAAATTGGATGCTATCAGTGGGTTGTCACTTGAGCAACAACGAATGGTGCAAACAGCATTGCAACACCCTTCTAGTGATCTTGGTGCTTCGTATTTTCCAAGAGGTCCACTTCCTCCAGTGAGTGGAATGAATGAGTCGAGAAGCATTCATGGCCAGTTGGCAGCTAAACCTCCAGTTGCGGTTCATGCATTTACTCCACAAGGGGATCAGTCTTTTCATTTTGGATGGTCCAATTCTGTCCATAATATCAAAGTGAGCACCTTCTCCGGATCAGATAAGGATTGTTCATTCGAGCAGTTCTGGTATGATGTTTGATAAGTGTTTGATAAACCAGGGAGCTCCAGATGGAATGATTCTGACCGCAATTAAAAGATCAATCAAGGGACAGGCTCAGATAGTCCCTCACATGGGTAAATCAGCTTCAGTCAGTGACATAATCAACAGATTCAACATGATGTTCGGTGATGTTGATCCTCCTCATATGCTTCTTGCCCGGTATTATTCAGCAGAGCAGATGGTGGGTGAGAGTATTACCGATTGGTACACTCGTCTACAGGACATGGCCAGTAGGGTAATGAAGAAGGATTCTACTTTGATTAATCCAAACAATTACATGACGGTAAACACTCAGTTCTGGACCAAGCTCCATGACGTGAATGTGAAGAATGCCATTCGTCATAAGTTTGATAGTATGGCTGGGAGTCCAAATATGACTAAAGCCCGTAGGGTGGAATCTGAATTTAAAGCAGACAAAGCCAAGGTTCATCAACTTACTTCTGAACTATCACCTATTCAGAAGAGTATGTCTGAATATGTTGGAGAAGAAAGTGGAAGAGGAGAAGCCGGTAGCTGAACCAAGTAGTTCGACAGCCGCCAATAGTTCAGGAGGTCAACGGAAGAAGTCTTTGAAGACAGTGAAATGTTTCAAGTGTCATAAGATGGGGCATATTGCTCGCAATTGCCCATTAAACTCCAGGTTAGATTCAGGGAGCGGTCTGACCCAAGAACATTAAGCTCCTATCGTAGCAGTAGCACAATCGTTGGTAGGGCTAACAAAGTAACTGTTATTCTTGATGGAAAAGTTGTACTTGCACTTTTGGATACAGGATCCATGGTTAGTACCAAGGCTGCCAGTCTTCAGACCACGTTAGGACTGGAGGTTCATAAGCTGGATCGTATCCTCACTGTTGAAGGGGTAGGTGGTCATCGGTTACCATACCTTAGGTATGTAGAGGTGGATTTGTACCTCAAGGAGATGGAAGAACCAGCCCAGCGGGTAATCATGTTGGTTGTGCCCGACACTGCATATTACCAGCGTGTTCCAGTTTTGATTGGGACTAATGTTTTGAGGAATCTCAAGCAAGTGCTGGATGGTGACCCTGCTTGAAAAGTTGCTTTGGCCAGTATTGCCAAGCATAGGGCCATTGTTGACACCTGTAAGCCATTAGGGTTTCTTAGGACAATCAAGCCTTTGGTAGTACCACCCTGAACATTTGTTGCTATTCAAGGAGTACAGTCTCTTTCACAAAGGATCAGTGTATGCTTAGAGGAGACTAAAGAACAGAGTTTACCCAGAGGTGTTGTAGTATCACCGTGTGTACTGAATTTGCTGCCGGGTACATCCTCTTCTAAGTTACCAGTGCAAGTCATAAATCATCTGGATCAGGAGGTCAGCATTCCAGCCAAAGCAAAAATATGGGATTTATATAGTACAGAAGATGTGACTTCTTTAAACTCAACGGTGACTATGGGTCAGTCATCAGAAACTGGATTGGAGAGTGATAATTTTTAGATCAGTTCCAGGACATGTCAAAGATTTTGACAAGTGTAGAGGTCGAGGAAGTCCAAGGTCTTCTGACTGAGTGGAAATCCATCTTTTCACTTCATGACCTTGATCTTGGGTTGACAGATAAGGCTGTAAACCACATCCAGCTGAAGGATGATATTCCATTCAAGGAGAGACCCAGGCCGATTCCGCCTTCCATGTATGAAGATGTTCAAAAGCATCTGATAGAAATGCAGGATTTAGGTGAATCAGGAAGACGCAAAGTCCATACGCATCCAACATAGTGATTGTAAGGAAGAAGTCAGGTGCTCTGCGTTTCTGTTTGGATCTGTGAGCCATTAATGCCAAGACAATTCCTGACCGCTACAGTCTTCCACGGATTAATTCTACTCTGGATGTCCTGGATGGAGCTAAGTGGTTCAGTGCCTTAGACTTGAAATCCAGATTTTGGCTGGTACCATTAGCTGAAGAAGACAAGTGTAAAACTGCTTTCACCATCAGTCCCCTTTTGGGAATGTGAGCACATGCCTTTTGGTTTAACCAATGCGCCCGCTACTTTCCAAAGGCTCATAGAGGATTGTATGGGAGATTTACACCTGAAGTTCTGTCTGCTGTACTTAGATGATGTAATAATCTTCAGCAGGATTTATGAAGAGCATCTGGAGCATCTGACAGCCGTCTTCGAGAAACTTGGAGAAGCGGGATTGTAACTCCATCAAAAGTATCTTGGGCATGTGATATCCAGTAACAGGATTGCAGTTGATCCAGGCAAGATATCGCTTGAGCCCAAAACTGTGACTGAAGTTCAATGTTTTCTAGGCTTCACAAATTTCCACCACAGATTTATCAAGGGGTTTGCTGGGATTGCCAAACCGTTACACCAAGTATGTCAGGGTGGCATTCATGTACAGACACAAACCAGAACAAGAGTTTGTTACCCACCATTGAGTTGGGGTACTGAGCAACAGAAAGCCTTCATGCAGTTGAAGCAGGCATGTTGTAGCGCTCCAATCTTGGGGTTCGCCGACTACACTAAACCATTCATGCTTCATACAGATGCCAGTGGGGATAGGCTAGGTGCTGTTCTGCATCAGCAGCAAGATGGTGTGAATCGAGTGATTGCTTTTACCAGCCGAAGTTTATCAAACGCTGAGAGGAACTACCCTGTCCATAAGCTGGGTTACTTGTACTGAAGTGGGCAGTAATGGAGAAATTTCATGACTACTTGTATGGGAATGAATTCACCGTCATGACTGACAACAATCCGTTAACATATGTGCTCAGTTCTGCCAAGTTGGATGCCACAGGTCATCGATGGGTTGGCCAGTTAGCCAACTACCATTTTACTTTGAAGTATTGTACAGGGACTTCAAATAGAGTTGCTGATGCTTTATCTCGGGTGCAGTGGCCAGAAGTGACTTGTTAGTATTATTCATCGAGTTTTAGATGTTCATGTGAATCAAGATTGCCCTATCGAAGGCTTTTGCTTCAGTCAACAAGCAGTCCCGAATGAGTTGGATGATATGCCTGATTGTTTTGGTGAGGGTATTGATTGGCTTGTTGAACAGGGCTAGGATCCTGTGATTAAGGAAGTGATTTCCAAACTTTCTGGAGATGTAGCAAAAGGTGATGTGTCGCTGGGAAGCAAGTTTCTGTGGAAAGAGCGGAAGCATCTGTCAGTGGTTAGTAGTCAGCTAATTCAGCAGAACTTGTAATGGTAGGATGTAATGGCAATTAGTTTTACCCAAGAAGTATTGGTCCGTAGCAGTCTCTAGAGTTGCTGCGGGAGCGGTACAATTGGGTTGGCATGCACAGGACAGTTGCCGGTTATATCTCTCATTGTGATCGATGCATTTGACACAAGGATTGGAATCCACAACGGGCTCTACCTGTGAGCACTACCAGCACACAACCACTGGAACTTGTGTGTATGGACTTTCTAAAACTGGAACCATCAAAGGGTTTGATAGAAAACATTCTCGTAGTGACATGCTTACAACTGTACCAAACATGACATTACAGGGTACGCCCCTTATTTTCTGATGTTTGGCCGCCATCCATGTATTCCAGTGGATTTGGTTCTAGGACACCAACAGGAAGCAGTTAGTGGACCATTATGTTGCTAAATTGCGGCAAAGGTTACAGGAGGCTTATGAACTTGCTACATCTGTGTCAAGGGATAGCCAGGCAGGGCATAAGAAAGGATATAATTGTAAGGTCAGGAGTAAGATTCTCTGTGAGGGGGATAGAGTGCTAGTGTGGGTGAGAGGGTTAAAAGGTACTCATAAACAGGCAGACCGTTGGAGCGAGGAAGTGTATATTGTCCTAAAACAGCCCAACCAGGACAAAGGGAAAGTTTTGCAATGGAATATGTTGCTGCCAATTCCATGTTTGCTGATTGGGGATGGTCAGGAAACTCCAGACTCCATCAAAGTCAACAAGAAGGAAAAAGATATTCATTCAGAACGAACTGCTGTTTCGAACACAGAGTCTGTGGGGTCGGGCACAGATTCATCAATATCTGATGCATCCAATATACCTGATTTACACGTGCCCATTCCTGCTCCAAGGCGCATTCTGAGAAATGTTCCAGTTACCACTCCTAGACTGTCTAATGCCGTGTCATTAGACATGAGTGATAGCAGGGATAGTGTTCTGTCGCTGAGTAATGATGTTATTTCAGCTGGACCTGTCAGGTCCATTAGTGATACAGAGGTGGGAAATGTTGAAACAGAATCAGTTTCAGAAAGTATGTCTGAACATGGTTCAGAGAGTAATAATTCTGGCATAGAATTTAGTGAGAGGCCTGCAGAGGTTTCTGCAGATGTTGTTGAAAGTTGTAATTCTGGTATAGAATTTAGTGAGGAGCCTGCAGAGGTTTCCACAGATGTCATTGAGAATCTGGGCACAGATTCAGAAGTGGGGAGAAGATAGTAGTAACTTCACTCCAACACCAGCCCCAAGAAGATCAAATAGGGTTAGGACTCAGAAACATCTTGACCCAAATTTTGTTTACAATTTCGCTCAGCCTTCAAGTAATCTTGATGGAAACATGGTTGCAAAGGTTAACTTCCTCAAGGAGGTATTAAGTTTACTTTAGTGTGGAAATGCTTGTTGCATATCACTTATTGTTGTTTTCAATGAGTGACCTATATTTCTTCTATGTTATTAGTTTTGTGAATTTTAGTACTTCGTACCAGTAATATTGATGTCAATCATGGTTGTATGGTAAATTCTTATTCTTTGTTTTATTGCTCACACTGACAACTGTAGAAAGGCTTTGGTTTTGTTGAGGAAAGATTATTACCTTTTTAAGGTAAAGTTTCAGGTAAGTGTTAATGTAGATTTTCTTGAGCAGGGAAAGGAGATGTCAGGATGATATTTCCCAAAACAGGGAAGTATGTAGCAGCGAGCATTGACGACTTCGGGAGATCGATAACTTATTTGTCGACCGCAATATTTTATATTTGCGGCTAGTTTATTGACGGCTAGTTTGTAGGATATAAATAGTCATGGTGCGAGATCTTTGTGGAGAAAGGTTTTGAATTTTAACTTACACGGACACGGACACGGACATGTTTGTGGGTTGAGTCTGTGAATTTTGATGATGGAATTTTAGTGTTAGAATGAAGCAGTCATGTTAACGAATGATTTCGTTATGATTTACATGATTTCATGATGGGCTTGTTGTGATTGCTTGTTGGAACACTTGCAGGTTGGTGGTTGATTTGATTGATTGTGATTGAGTGATTGACATTTTAATTGTTGATGCTTTTTAGTTTCTGCAATTATTTGCATATGATCTAAATAGAATTCAGGTTGCATATTATTTATTTCTGTGATTAGTTGTGATTGATACTGAAGTAATTATTTTCTGTTGATTTCTCGTCAGTTGTGTGTTTAGTAACAATGACACAGTTATGTGGATTGAGACTGCAGGAAGTAATCAGTGTTTATGATTTAACCAGTCATTTCACAGTTTTAGTTTGTAGATGTAGTGTGCAGTTGTAGTTATAATTTATCTTATTTCTGTAAATTATTGGTTGCAAATTTATGCTAATTTGTGCTATCAGTTTGGAAGTAATGTATCTTCCAGGTTGTAATTAGAATAACATATATCTTTATCTGTAGTTATCATTTTCCATGGTGTTAAGTTCATCTGGTAATTTAAAGTAATTGAATTTGCAGGTGTTTTACTTTGGTGAATTGGTGACGTATTGAGCACAGATTGTCTGATGCAGTGATGTGTCAATTGGCAGGGCGCTGATATGAGCGTCGGATGTCAGTATTGCTGCTAGGATCAGAATAAAGATTATAGTCAAGTTTGGTCAAGTTTGCTTGTGTTGACACCTCATCCTCTGAGAGTCCAGACAGCTCAACCCGAGCCACTATAGAGGGTCCGGCTACAGCAATAAAAAGGAAATAGTTTGCATACATGGCCTAATTGTCCACAATACTGTTTCCCTCCAACTTTCCAAATACTCCAAATACTGCTTCTCTCTAACTTTCCAAGTATACTATCAGTGGATCATTATCAGCGTTATAGTTTATAATGCCATGAAAAGTTTGAACATTACAGTCTTGATAGTTTGGTTGTGTGAAATGTGAGATTAGTATCCTTTCTGTGGTCCCTGGTTGGAAAGATGACTGCCAGCTTGCCAAGCAATGAAATGCTAACATTACATAAATGTTTGAAAGTCTGTTTTTACCCTCATGTGACAAAAAAAAAGAATCCTTATCCTATAAGCTTAAAACATATTGAATTTAATACTCTTACTTATGGAATATGACTGCAACAGAATGCAAGATTACAGGGAGTTTGAATTAAGTGACACTTGTTTTAACATGTGAACTTATTTTGTAAATATTTATATTGGTAATATCTTAAGACATAGAGTAAATAATACGAACATATTTTTTTTCAAGAGGAGTTGTTTCCAATTTCTAACTTTATAGTGATAAAATAAAATGAAACTAGACCAAGGGATGCATCTGTGGCCGGATGAAAGATGTATCCACCTGAAACGGACATCTAAAATGGTTTTGAAGATAAACAGCATTTATCCAAGATGGCAGAAAAAATTAAGAAAATTCTAAATTATTAGGAATTAAAGGAGTGGTCCTTTTTATCCAGTCTAATATTTTAAATGAATAGGATTAAAGGAGTAGTCCTTATTATCCAGTGGGGTCAACATTTGCTCGAAATAGCCATGTTACAGTTTTCGAGATAAATGATATTTTCCATTTCCGCCAAAATTGAACATGGCATCCAAAATTCGGAAAAGTCTCAAATTTTCAGAGGTCCTACAGCAGTGGTCTTTAGTGCCCAGGGGAAGCAAAGTTTGCTTACAGTTTTCAAGATAATGACATTTTCAATTTCTACCAAATTTCAAGATGGCGGCCCAAATTCAGAAAATTCTAAGTTTTCTGAGGTTCCAGAGCAGTAGTCGTTACTCCATCATTTACGGTTTTCCAGTAAACGACATGTTCCATTTGCACCAAAATTCAAGATGGCGACTGAAATTCAGAAAAGCATAGATTGGTTTGACATCCCAAACCTCAAGGAGCAATAATAAGCGAGTTATAAGCACTTTTAAGTTTGGCTATTCTCATTTGTGACCTTGAAGGAGGGACCAAAGGTCAAATCTGAATACATCATCAGATTCCTAGCCAATGATTTCTTATAGCTTGGTTTCACATTGCAAACCTGTTGGAGCTATAACAAGTGAGTTATAAGCCCTTTTAAGTATGGCTATCCTTGTTTGACCTCGAAGGTAACACGGTAACATTGCAAAAATCTAAGACCAAGAATAAACCAGTAATAAGCACTTTAACTTTGGCTATCCTTGTTTGACCTTGAAGGAAAGGCCCAAAATTTGACCACATCAGAAGATTTCTAGCTCATGATTTCCTATATGTTGGTTTCACATTGCAAATCTGTAAGACCAAGAATAAATGAGTTAGACTTTTAAAGTCCATTATTTGGCGCACTTTGGCACTCTGTCGATGACCTTGAATGAAGGAACTTCAAGGTCAAATGTCTGCGTGCTTGTAGAGGACATATAAATTTGTCATACATATCACTATAAGGAGATGGGCAGCCATCTTTTTCTTTCAGAATGAGGCTGATTTCAGTCACAGAGTGGCCTCCCAATGAAGATATCCTACAAATTTGGTGAAACCAGCTGGTCTACTTTTCCACTGAGCAAGTTAATGTTGAAAAACTCTCTACGCGCGGCAATACATCTGGTGGATACAATAATATATACGCCAGGAATGGGTAGGAATGAGTCTCCATACACTAATCGGTATTCCCAAAGTAACCAAAACATGATGATGAAGTAAATAGCAGGAAAAAAACAAGGCCAAAAAGTCTTTCAGTCTACATGCATGAGCTGCACAGCTATCAGACACGAGTAGTGCACTAGAATTTATGAAAGTCTGGTGACACAAAGAAATTCCAACAGACACATCCAACAGCTGGTCTAGAACTCAGACAGTCACCGATCCCTGTACTAACGTAGTCCACTGCTGCTTAACTTCAATGAAGAGACAGCTACTCATCACACTACGCCACAATTCATGAAAGTATGGAGACAGAAAAAAAGTGATTCCTAGAAGCGCGAGAAAACTGAAAACCAAAAACCTGGGGAAAAAAATACACTCTCGCCAGAGAGCAGGTGCGATTGTAATAAGTTACAGCAATCAATATATCTTTGTGGTAAGAGAAAAACGTATATGGCAAGTGAACACACTTTGGCAGAGCCAGGGTTCAAGGTTACATCATGACTTAGCTCACCTACCCAATCAATGACTCATCCAAAAGTCAACTCCTTACACCTAACCGTTTCTGAGATACACATCAGACAAAATTTCAAAGGCTTATTTCACAATCGCAAGGTCAATGGTCAAATCAATTTAACACCATGATATTGCATACCTAAAGCCCAATGTCTATACCAAGTATCAACCTTCTACACCTTACAGATTCCAAGATATAGCCCTGAGAAGATTTTAAAGGCCAAGGTGATTGCAGCAAAATCAACAGTTAAATCAAGGTCACACACAAGATGCTGGACACCTACACTCCCTAACCAATGTCCAAAACTTAGTATCACATTCTACACCTTAGAGTTTCTCTGATATAAGCCCAGAGAAAATGTTAAAGGTCAAGGTCACTAGAGCAAGGTCAAATCAACGTCACACTATAATGTTGCACACCCACTAACCAATGTCCCAACCAAGGGCCAACTTCATACACCTTACAGTTTCTGATATATAGGCCGGATGAGATTTTCAGTCAATGTCAAATCATTGCACACCTACACCCCCAACCCATGTTTCTACCATGGATCAACCACCTACACCTTACAGTTCGAGATACAGCTAGACAAAATTATAAAGGTCAAGGCCACTATGGCAAGGTCAAAGTTTAAATCTAGGTCACACCATGACATTGCACACATACACCCACAGCCAATGTTGCAACCACAGATCAACTTCCACCTAATGGTTTCTGTGATACAGCCCAGGCAAACTTTTTGCCGACGCCCAGCCATCCACCCATCTGGATGCCATGGCTTAAAAAAATTCCTGCACAGCCCTTAAAGGGTGTGGTGTAAACCATACATTCTTCTATTTTTTAATAAATTTTCTTGTAGGAAAAAACATCTGTTTTAGGTTATTACTGGGTTTATTGATATATTGCAGGTTTTTGTTTTCATGACTTTCAAAAATTATTCAAGGGAGACCATAATCTGGAGGTGGTTATCAGTCAAACCTTGGTGAAAACAAATAAGCATCTGGCAGGCTGCTTAATAATAAGAAGTATTAAACAATAACTACAAATCTGATGCATTTGAGGTCACTGAATTGACCTAGAAAGGCAAGAAAAGTGCAAAAAGCCATAATCCGAGGACACTCATTGGATACCAGGGCCATTTTTGCATATACACTGCAACATGCAAGAAAGCAACCAAGTTTGCTATCTGTGGGGTTCGTTAGAGTTAATTTTCCTCTGTAAGATTTTTAATGTGAGTAGATATAAAGGTTGGAGCAATTTTCTTTAACAAATCAATAATTCATTGCCTGTAAGGGTAATTATAGCCAGATCAGTCCGAAAAACATTTCACTCCCATCTTATGATGTGATGAAACCATTTTGCTAAATTTAGTAGATGTATATGTCTGTTGTACTTTCTTAGAAACTTGGATGTAAAACAAAAACTAGAGGATCGCTCGCAAAAAAAAGATAATGTTTTTGCATAGCAAAAACTAAGCGTCCCGAAAAGGATATAAAGGTGAGTGCTAAAGTATTAAGAAAATGCTTCGTTTCTAGCCTTATACTGTTGTGGCAACCAAAGTCAGCGCAGTCTGCTCTATCTAGCACGGTTTTCAAGATATAAGCATTTTTGTGTTTTGCAAAAAATTCAAAATGTAAGATATATTTGGCGAGACAAAAATATTTTGAAAATTGGCATGGCTACTCTGCAGAGATACCCAGCAGGCCAAAAATTTTGTTGAGTTCGCTCCATCTAGCACGGTTTTTGAGATATAAGCATTTTTGTGTTTTGCAAAAACTTTGAAAATTCAAAATAGCCACCATTTTTGGGGAGACAAAAATTTTTGACAAGACCACTGCCGCGGTGTGTATCTCCTGCCGAGCATTAAAGGAGAAGAAATAGCTTTTCCGAGATATTCACAATTTTTCATTTAAGTGTGTGAAAGCTCTTCCAAAAGTAGGTGAATGAGTTATTTGAGAAAAATTGGCTATCTGCAATACTATTAAGAGATAATTCACATTTACTCCTTTTGAGTAGGTGAGTAATTACCTACGGGTCTGGAACTTCACCAAGTGAAAGTTCTCCCAAAAGTAGATGAATGAGTTATTTGATAAAAATTGGGTATCCGCAATACTTTTAGAGATAACTCGCATTTACTCATTTTGAGTAGGTGAGTAATTAGCTATGGGTCTGAAACTTCACCATGTGAAAGCTGTCCCACAAGTAGATGAATGAGTATTTGATAAAAATTGGGTATCCGCAATACTTTTACAGATAATTAGCATTTACTCATTTTGAGTAGGTGAATAATTAGCTATGGGTCTGAAACTTCACGGAGTGAAAGCTCTCCCAAAAGTAGGTGAATGAGTTATTTGAGAAAAATTGGCTATCTGCAATACTTTTAGAGATAATTCGCATTTACTCATTTTGAGTAGGTGAGTAATTAGCTATGGGTCTGAAACTTCACCATGTGAAAGCTCTCCCACAAGTAGATGAATGAGTTATTTGATAAAAATTGGGTATCCCCAATACTTTTACAGATAATTAGCATTTACTCATTTTGAGGTGAATAATTAGCTATGGGTCTGAAACTTCACGGAGTGAAAGCTCTCCCAAAAGTAGGTGAATGAGTTATTTGAGAAAAATTGGCTATCTGCAATACTTTTAGAGATAATTCGCATTTACTCATTTTGAGTAGGTGAGTAATTAGCTATGGGTCTGAAACTTCACTATGTGAAAACTCTCCCACAAGTAGATGAATGAGTTATTTGATAAAAATGGGGTATCCACAATACTTTTACAGATAATTGGCATTTACTCATTTTGAGTAGGTGAATAATTAGCTATGGGTCTGAAACTTCACGGAGTGAAAGCTCTCCCAAAAGTAGGTGAATGAGTTATTTGAGAAAAATTGGCTATCTGCAATACTTTTAGAGATAATTCGCATTTACTCATTTTGAGTAGGTGAGTAATTAGCTATGGGTCTGAAACTTCACCATGTGAAAGCTCTCCCAAAAGTAGATGAACGAGTATTTGATAAAAATTGGGTATCCGCAATACTTTTACAGATAATTAGCATTTACTCATTTTGAGTAGGTGAATAATTAGCTATGGGTCTGAAACTTCACGGAGTGAAAGCTCTCCCAAAAGTAGGTGAATGAGTTATTTGAGAAAAATTGGCTATCTGCAATACTTTTAGAGATAATTCGCATTTACTCATTTTGAGTAGGTGAGTAATTAGCTATGGGTCTGAAATTTCACTATGTGAAAACTCTCCCACAAGTAGATGAATGAGTTATTTGATAAAAATGGGGTATCCGCAATACTTTTACAGATAATTGGCATTTACTCATTTTGAGTAGGTGAATAATTAGCTATGGGTCTGAAACTTCACGGAGTGAAAGCTCTCCCAAAAGTAGGTGAATGAGTTATTTGAGAAAAATTGGCTATCTGCAATACTTTTAGAGATAATTTACATTTACTAATTTTGAGTAGGTGAGTAATTAGCTATGGGTCTGAAACTTCACGGAGTGAAAGCTCTCCCAAAAGTAGGTGAATGAGTTATTTGAGAAAAATTGGCTATCTGCAATACTTTTAGAGATAATTCGCATTTACTCATTTTGAGTAGGCGAGTAATTAGCTATGGGTCTGAAACTTCACGGAGTGAAAGCTCTCCCAAAAGTAGGTGAATGAGTTATTTGAGAAAAATTGGCTATCTGCAATACTTTTAGAGATAATTCGCATTTACTCATTTTGAGTAGGTGAGTAATTAGCTATGGGTCTGAAACTTCACCATGTGAAAGCTCTCCCACAAGTAGATGAACGAGTATTTGATAAAAATTGGGTATCCGCAATACTTTTACAGATAATTAGCATTTACTCATTTTGAATAGGTGAGTAATTAGCTATGGGTCTGAAACTTCACGGAGTGAAAGCTCTCCCAAAAGTAGGTGAATGAGTTATTTGAGAAAAATTGGCTATCTGCAATACTTTTAGAGATAATTCGCATTTACTCATTTTGAGTAGGTGAGTAATTAGCTATGGGTCTGAAACTTCACCATGTGAAAGCTCTCCCACAAGTAGATGAACGAGTATTTGATAAAAATTGGGTATCCACAATACTTTTACAGATAATTAGCATTTACTCATTTTGAATAGGTGAATAATTAGCTATGGGTCTGAAACTTCATGGAGTGAAAGCTCTCCCAAAAGTAGGTGAATGAGTTATTTGAGAAAAATTGGCTATCTGCAATACTTTTAGAGATAATTTGCATTTACTCATTTTGAGTAGGTGAGTAATTAGCTATGGGTCTGAAACTTCACCAAGTGAAAGCTCTCCCAAAAGTAGGTGAATGATTTGAGAAAAATTGGCTATCTGCAATACTTTTAGAGATAATTCGCATTTACTCATTTTGAGTAGGTGAGTAATTAGCTATAGGTCTCAAACTTCACCATGTGAAAGCTCTCCCACAAGTAAATGAATGAGTTATTTGATAAAAATTGGGTATCCGCAATACTTTTACAGATAATTAGCATTTACTCATTTTGAGTAGGTGAATAATTAGCTATGGGTCTGAAACTTCACGAAGTGAAAGCTCTCCCAAAAGTAGATGAATGAGTTATTTGAGAAAAATTGGCTATCTGCAATACTTTTAGAGATAATTCGCATTTACTCATTTTGAGTAGGGGAGTAATTAGCTATGGGTCTGAAACTTCACCATGTGAAAGCTCTTCCAAAAGTAGGTGAATGAGTTACTTGAGAAAAATTGGCTATCTGCAATACTTTTAAGAGATAATTCGCATTTACTCATTTTGAGTAGGTGAGTATTATCTATGGGTCTGAAACTTCACCATGCGAAAGCTCTTCCAAAAGTAGGTGAATGAGTTACTTGAGAAAAATTGGCTATCTGCAATACTTTTAAGAGATAATTCGCATTTACTCATTTTGAGTAGGTGAGTATTATCTATGGGTCTGAAACTTCACCATGTGAAAGCTCTCCCAAAAGTACATGAATGAGTTATTTGATAAAAATTGGGTATCCGCAATAGTTTTTGAGATAATTAGCATTTACTCATTTTGAGTAGGTGAGTAATTAGCTATGGGTCTGAAACTTCACCGAGTGAAAGCTCTCCCAAAAGTAGGTGAATGATTTATTTGAGAAAAATTAGCTATCTGCAATACTTTTAGAGGTAATTCGCATTTACTCATTTTGAGTAGGGGAGTAATTCGCTATGGGTCTGAAACTTCACCATGTGAAAGCTCTTCCAAAAGTAGATGAATGAGTTATTTGATAAAAATTGGCTATCTGCAATACTTTTAAGAGATAACTAGAAAAAAGTTTTTGCTGACAAAAACGAAGCGGCCCTGATGAAAAAGTGTGAAGTAAGCCGTAAAAGATGTGAAGATATGCATCACAAGGAATAGAAAATGTAAAGTTTATTGCATTGTGTATGTTACCATATTTAACAAATGAAAGAACAACCACAGCTTGGCAGAAGAGAAATTGTAGGTGTGAAATATACTTCTCAAAAGAATGTATGTCCGATACGCGGAAAAAATGCCTCCTGAAAAAAATGCCTCCTAGAAAATATGCCTCCTAGGAAATATACCTCCTAGAATGAATGCCTCCTGAATATTTTGTGACCAGGAAAAATACCTCCTAAGAAAAAAAGTTCTTTCAAGTATTATAACACTACAGGTTCACATTACAACTTCAGAGGCATCTTCATTTTTTCCACTTGAGTCTTATAGTCGCCAATGCCTGTCAAAAATACAGTCTTTTACCCATTTTGCTTAGCTGTACAAAGGTATATAAGTTTCTCTTATAAGGTTTTGCTGGTGCTTCTCACTCTTTTGGCTGGCTGCTCATCCCTGGTTTCCATTATGACAGGTGTCGTGTTTTTCTTGTAATTACATTTCTGCCCCTCCTAGTGCATCTAACTGCGATCAACTCCTTACGGAGGGGATAACCTATGTTGTAATTTGATAAGAATGCATATTGTAAGCCATAAAGGCCACAACTATTTCATCAAGAAACCTCACAGCCATAAATCCTGCTTTTAAACTGCTCCAGAGTACAGCTGAAGGGATACCCTTTCAAGAAGATATTTGTAATTTGTACTTCACGATATTGTACGTTCTGGTTTTGACTGTACATATCTGAAATTAACATGTGTTTGATATTATACGTTATAGGTTTCATATGTAACATGTTTACAAGTTGAAATAACTTTTTTTTCTCAGGAGCCTTTTTTTCCTAGTCACAAAATATCCAGGAGGCATTATTTCTAGGAGGCATTTTTTCCAGGAGGCATTTTTTTCTGTGAGGCATTTTGTCCAGGAGGCATTTTTTTTCCCGGATTCTGTATGTCCTACATTCTTTGGTAATGTTCTCAGAGAAGAGGTCTCAAGTGAAAGGGTACACTGACCACAGACATTTCTGTTCAAAATGTTATTAGTATCAGACTTAAGTATAAAACACTAATTGAATGCAGTGGACTAAGATGCTTAAGAACTATTGTTTAAAATTACTGGTTGTGCTTCAACTAAAAACTTAACAAAACCACTAAAAAATCCAGTGAACCAAAGTGTGTTAGACTTTTTGTTCAAAAGTTACTGATTTTGCTTCAGAGTTATTGCTTACAAGAAAAATCAAGTTACAAACAAGTCAAGCTATAGTGCTAGAAAAATGTTACTGGATTTATTGGGAAAGAAAAGTATGAGTTTATATATTGCAATATTTATGAATGATTTAGCAACTGAAATTAAAAATCTAGGCTTAGGAATAAGAGTAGGAGATCATGATCCATTCCACACTTCAATAATGCACAAAATTAAGACCAAACAAGTTACTGGACTTGGTGTAGCTGTGGAAAAAGTAGCCTAATAACATATTTTAACAAAATGCTGTGAACGCAATACTTTTCAAGTTATAAGTGATTTAGTGCATCACTTCAGGAATTTGAATGCATTAAAGTTTCAAAAATTCATTTCCCACTTGAGCTAAAATTAATTAAATGTAGAAGTCTAAGTGAAATGGAAGAAAGTAAAAGAAAAGAAAACAATATACATTCGAAAGAACAGCATAAATATTCCACTTTTTTTTGTTCCACTTTTGCTTCACACACACATATATATATCTGTATCTATCATCTCCCTCCATGAACCCCCCCACTTCCCCCACTGAGGCCATTCTTTTTTCCACTTGCTTTTTGTGTGCACTAAAGGGGAGTTGGGGGGGGGGGGGGTTCTTTCTGCATAGAAAGATTTTCCATGAATGTGCCTTTTGATAGATATCACACAACAGAGTTGGGAAGGAAGAAGAAAAGGACAAGTCATTCATTTCCACTCAGCTGGAGATACATAAAATGCTGTACAAGAAAAACTGTTTATGAGAGTGTTTTTTTTTCAAGCATCTTATATTGTGAAAGAAGTCAGGTGTATACATTTGACCAATTTATATAGTCTATGTGAACAAGTAGCTAGTTCCAAAAAGGAAAAGTTATATCCCCACATTTCCAAATGAATGGAATCAGAAGAATGTGTTTTTTTTTAATCTGCCTAAAATTGGGAATTTATATTGTGTGAACACTGATCAGTTGCAATATGTTAATAACCACATCAGTGCATCATAAATAGCTCATTTTGTTTCTTTGAAGATGTCATAACTTCATAAACACTAAGAGATTATGTTTGCCAGACAGCATAAATATTTTAAGCATACATATGCCAGGTGTGGTTTTAAAAAGTGTTAAAATAAATGAGGAGGGAGCAAGAAGTATATATTCATCATGTTAAGATGGCCAAAGCTTCTTAAGTACAGGAATTTTAAGTGAAATTCTATACAAAATCTTACTTTAGTATAATCAATGTCAAGTTAAACTGATGTTACTGAACAGTAAATCAGTTAGGGGCTGAAATCCTCATTTTCACGTCAAGATGTCCATGACTGTACTCGTATTGGAACTCCAAGGTGGAAAGAAAATAAGAATGTCCCTAATGTCATCTTTAAAAGTGTACAAATTTAACTGAGCTCTGCTGAACAATGTGATAGCTGGAGATTAAAAACTCCATAATTTCACTGCAAGGTGACCATAACTTCATCCATATTGCGACTTTAAGGTGACCATAAAATGAGAATGTCCCTTTTGTCATCCTTTATAAGTGTACAAAGTTTAGCTGATGGCTTTATTCAAATGTTATGACTTTAGGGGGGGCCAAAATTATATTAACAGTTTAAGGTCACCTTAAAGTCAGGATAACCCTTTGGTTTTCCATCCTTTATAAGTGTGCAAAGTTTAACTGAGGTCAGTCGAACAATAAGATACTTGGAGACTGAAAACCCCCTTATTTCACTTTAAGGTGGCTACAACTCCATTCATACTGAGAGTTTAAGGTGACCATAAGTATTATTTTTATCTAGTTTAATACCAGTGATAATTTCGATATAAAAAATGGAAAAAGAAAGGAGCCAGAGCATTTTATTCTAATTTGATGACTTTAAGCAGGCCAAATGTCCATTAACATTTTGAGTTTAAGGTCACCATAAAGTCAGGATATTCCTTTGGCAAATCTTAATATATGTGCCAAGTTTGGTTGAAAAAAGTGAAAAACTAAGTGAATTGGAGGGCTAAAACCCCTTTATTTGACATTAAGGTGACCTTAAAATTGCAGATACAGGGCTAAAACTTCGGCATGTGAAAGATTATGAAAAAGTAGCTGAATAAGTTATTCCAACAAAACGCCGAAATCCTGACCGTTTTTGAGATACAGACCAAGTACCCATTTTTTAAAAATTTACGAAAATAAAACGCCTCCCATTCAGGCATCTATGGTCCGATTGATGAGAAAATCCTTTCCGACCTTGGAAATTTGGTCTAGAATGTACCTGATAAATTTTATAGCACAGGTGTGTGTGGTTTTTTCTGAAACGCGATGACGAGGTGTTTTGGAGGTATGCTTAAGGTTACCTTAAGTAAAGCTTAAGGTCTGCGCAAAGTATCTCAAAAATTTTTTCCGCCCCTATAGTTTTAAAGAAAGATAAGAAGGGAAGAAAAATTTAAAAGGCTAAGAAGTTATTCAAGTGAGACCATAATCCGGCGGCGGCGATCAGTCGAACTTCGGTGAAAACACATAAGCGTCCCTGTCGGGCCGCATAATTAGCATTTACTCAATTTGAGTAGGTGAATAATTAGCTACGGGTCTGAAACTTCACCGAGTGAAAGCTTTGGGATAGCTGCTCTGCAGAGATACCCTGAAGATCAAAAATTTCGTCGAAAATCGTTCTATGTAGAACGGTTTTCGAGATATTAGCATTTTTGTGTTTTGCAATTTTTGCGCAAAAATTCGAAAATTCAAAGTGGCCGCCATTTTTTGGCAAGAAATTTTTTTTTTGAAAATTGGCATGGCTACTCTGAAGAGATACCCTGTGGTTCAAAAATTTCGTCGAAATCGCTCTATCTAGCACGATTTTCGAGATATAAGCATTTTTATGTTTTGCAATTTTGCGAAAAATTCGAAAATTCAAAATGGCCGCCATGTTTTGTGAGAATTTTTTTTTGAAAATTGGCATGGCTACTCTGCAGAGATACCCTGTGGGTCAAAAATTTCGTCGAAATCGCTCTATCTAGTACGGTTTTCGACATATAAGCATTTTTATGTTTTGCAATTTTTGCGAAAAATTTAAAAATTCAAAATGGCCGCCATTTTTGGCGAGACAAAATTTGTTTGAAAATTGGGATAACTACTCCGCAGAGATATCCTGCGGGTCAAAAATTTCGTCGAAATCGCTCTATCTAGCACGGTTTTCGAGATATAAGCATTTTTGTGTTTTCCTTATTTGGAAAATTCATAATGATTAATTAATCATTAATTACTCGGCCATTTCTTAACCAATCAATGCCAAAATCGAAGGATTTCCAGATTTTAATAGAATGAATGTATTTGCCAAGTTTCAGGTGAATTGATAAAATTACTTTCAAGTTATCATCCGGACAAGCTTCCCCATCGAAAAAAGACATTTTTGGTCATGTGACCTCTGTGATTGGTTGAAATGTCACTGCAGCATATTCAAAAAAATTCCCCAAGGCTACTGCCTAAACCTGCCAAATTTGAAAAGAATCCGCCTAACGGTTACAGAGTTATAAGGAAATCAAAATGCGGAGCCGGCGGAGCCTGAAGGTCTCCCATACACAAACAAGCGTCCCTTACGGGACGCTTAAAAAAAAATATCTTGTAACCCTGATAAAGATCAAATTCATGCTCCTCAAAAAAATTATGGATGCCAACAGATGATGGTCAAAAACAAATTTAAGTCAGCATTTAAGTAAATATTCATGCGAGACAATAATGCAGTAAAAATGAGGATCCTCTTTTCAAGACATGATGAATTAATAGGTAATATAGCCTCGCTTCTTGTTTTGTTTCATCCTTATCATAGATATGTAGGATTATTCGTGGATTTTTCCGACAAATCTTTCTGAACAGTAAACCCTTGATTACAGAGATGGTTTTGTTTATTTGTTTATTTGGGGTTTTACGTCGCTTTCAACACTGTACAGGTCATATCACGACGGGTAGTTGGAAGGGCAGAGGAAACCAGTACATATAGTTCGCTAGGGTTCTGTACTGTAAACTGCCGACCAACGGCAAGCAACTACCAGCTTTCCCACTTACGGCCATGACGGGGATCGAACCCCAGCCGCAGAGGTGGGAGGCGAGAGTGTTACCACTCTGCCACCGTGGCCCCTTACAGAGATGGTAAACGAGTGTAAGAATTAAACCAAGGCTTTCACCTCATTTGGAGAACTCTGGCTTCGCAAAGCAAACTTTGAGATATATTTGTGTAGCTGGTATTTACCTAGCAGACTGATCAAAGCAAGTCAAAACAATTTACTGGGGCCATGATGGTGCAGTCGTAACACACTCGCCTCCCATCTCTCAGGTCGGCAGTTTACAGAACCTTGACCAACTGTATGTACTGGTTTCCTCTGCCTACAAAACTACCCGTAATGATATGATCTATACAGTGTTGAAAGCGACATAAAGCCCCAAATGAATAAATCAATGTTATTACAGCAGCATTGTTATGTGATTAAAAATAATTCTCTACATTCAAATACACAGAATTTTCGTTGCAATATTGTAAATTATATAGACTTATAATGGACAATCTCAGAGATGAGGAAAGCAGAAGTTAGTGGTAGAGCCACAAACTACTGTAATGCAGTGAAGCTCTTAAGAGACTACTCAAAACCACAAGCAGGCCCACTAGGCTCTCAATATTCGAGTACACCCAACCAAAAGACTTTTTCACTTGATATGTTTATTACATGATCATTCATGGTTAATTGATGACAAAAATTACTTCTTACAAAGACAGATAACAAAATTTGAAGGTACAACTATATACAGGAGAACACAGCACTCTGACTTAGGTGTGCCCAGAATACTACATCCAAGCTAGCAGATAAATTAATGCCGACTAGGTTAAATACAACTACACACTCTACAACCTTAGCAAGCTTGAGGAGGTTTTACCCTTCTGTCCTCAGCAATCACAAACATCACAAACTTACGATTCAAATTAAGTGGTAACCCCTTAACATCTTAACTCTTGGTTACTGAGTCCAGTGGGAACGCTCCTTAAATATATATTATTGATGAGTGGGAGCATTCCTTTATTCACGACACGGTAAAAACACACTGGTTAACTTCTATTTCAACAAACTGTAGGTCATTGAGTACTTTCCGACACACACACATGGCGGCCTCTGACCTACACATGCACTGTGTGATGTGGGTGGTCTTAAATGCCTACTCTGGTAATGAACACGCTGTCATCTTTCAGTAAATGCCGCCTCATAAAGTGACCGCCCCACGCAGGGACCTCTCACACAACAACCAGTGCACACCCTGACCTTTGCATACAGTGACTTCTAACACACGGACTACTTTGCACAGCAACAGCTTCACAGTGATTGCCTCAGTGACCTTATCACACAGTGACAGTATCACACAGTGACCTTATCACACAGTGACAGTATCACACAGTAACTATCTGAACCAGTGACAGTATCACACGTGAACATCTCAAACAAGGACTTTATCACACGGTGACCTCCTCAAACAGTGACCGTCTCAGTCACCGCCTCAGTGACTGTCTCACACTGACCACACAACAACAGCCTCACAGTGACCGTCTCAGGGACTGAGACACCAGCTCACAAAGTGATCATACTAACACAAATACATTAGAAATATAGCACTCCATAAACAAAATCAACTGAACACACTCTGACAGGAAATGGAAAACTGATGTAAAAAGATAATTATTGACACTAAGATACTCGAAACAACAAAATAAGGTTACTGAAAGTCTCAATTTCAAATTGCTTAAAGACAGTTTACAGAAGTGTACACTGATCAGATGATTCTCCCAGACAAATGTAAACAAGTGATTTATGCTGATGTTAACAAAAGAATCAAATGTAAACAAACTACAAAATACAAGCAGAGCTTTCCTTAACAAGTTAACACAGCAAGAATTAAACAATAAATTCAAATTCTCACAACTCTGACCGATTAGGAGCACTGATACAAGAGCTTAGTGCAAATGTAAGGTCACCACTTATGAACTTATTTTACTGACATAAAACAAACTGAGACGGGAACCATTCTGCTGATTTCCAATGTCAAACAGTGTTTTCTGAGTTAATAAACCTCATTTAAGCGTTTGTTTTGATGTCATCTCCAGGGTTCACACACTTTTGATAACTGGATTGAATTTCTTTTCAAGGATTTTCAAGGTCAACAACAATTCTCAAGGATATATTTTAAGGCACGGCCTCCTTTACCTCCCCTTCTAGCCGTCCATTCCTCCCACAAAATTCTTTATTGTCACATGATTTTAACATAAAACTAGATGATGCAGATGCAGAAGTTGGGCAATAACAAATTCAAGGACTTTTCAAAGATTTCATTCAATTTTGGCCAAATTCACGGACTTTCAGGCCTTGAAAATGAAGCAATTTTTTTCAAAGATTTTCAAGGATGTGGGAACCCTGTATCTCATACGTAAACTCTACACTTTTCTCTGTAATGACATTGTGACTGAGAACAGCACAAACTGCCTGGAGATAGCAAACAGAAAATCTCCATGTAAGTAGAGTCTCCAGTATCCAACCTTATAATATGACGAATTCATTTACACACTTTCAGACTTTACCGATACCTGTCATCATTCTTCTATATTTTATTGCACACACTTATAGGGCTGCCCCACTATGGCGTTCATGTCTCTGAATGGAATATGTTCCCTCATTTTTACCATTCGGGACATTGATCTTTTCATTTTGAACAATCTTAAAATCATTGTAACTACAATTGGAATGATTGCGTTCAGGCGTCAATTGGAAAAATGCTGAAATTTTTCACCAACCGTCCCTGATCTTGTAATCAGGAAACCATCACAAAGCCATCTTACACTTATCTTACCATTTGTTAAGTCATCTTTTCAATCTTACAGTGATCTTAAAGCTAACTTAACATTCACAAAGCAATCTTTTATGTCTTAAGTTGATCCTTAAGGTTCATAAACCAATCAGATGGTTCAGAAAACTATCACATACTTTTGTGGGAAGACTTCTTGAAACAATGATGTCAGTGAGAAATCTATCGGGAACCTCTCCTCAACTACAACCATGGATTGCAAATGTTTTGATTTTTTAGGTTTATGATCAGATTGTAATAATGGCATTGTCTTCTTAGCCTCAGGGCTGCCATTAATCAGCATTCACATACTTCAGCACTCTGTCGCCGTCACTCATAAACCAGTACTTTGTTGCTGCGAACGTTAATAAAATCACACTTTGTAATATTTGGGAAATTTCGGTAATTTATTATTTTTATGAGAGTATTTTAAAAACTGTCAAAGATAAAGAGAGAAAGGGTCCTTTTTGTGAATGTTGTACTCCCAAGTAATCCAGTATTTTCTGTAATCCACCCTGCCTAACCCACAGGTACTCTGGCCACAATAGTGGTGTAACACATCTACTGATGTGGTGGAAACAATACATGAATACAGTAGAAGATCTGGGATCTAAACTTCTATTACAATAATCTATACTGATGAACCCTCTGTTATTGTAATGTTCACTTTGTGAACACATCTCCACTCTCAGAAATTCTCACTCTCCTACCTGTTTGGATAACTGGAATTCAACTGTTTATGAATATTCTACAAACTGGTGTCCTTTCTCCCCAAATGAATCTTGAATCTGGCAAAGCTTCCCTAGTGTGAATGAAACCTTTCACTACACAGAGTGCAGAGCTTGTCCTGTTGAGGGAGGTGTGGGATTTATTGTATTTGCGGCGTGTGGACAAGGTCTTGCGTAGAAGTGAGTATTGTCTGCACTGTGATGGGTAGACATTCACACTGTGATGCATAAACCATTGAATGGGTGTGGACTGGGTTTATCACACAAAATAAAGGCAATACTAAATGCAGCATAAATAAATGGCTTCTCTCACTGTTATAATTAGGGCTGTGATAGGTTACCCGGTTACCCGAAAATGGTCCGAATTCTTTGAGAAACCGAGTACAAAGTGGTGAAGCGGGTAACCGAAAAATATTAAATATACAGTAAAACGTTGAAATACTTTGATAAACCTTAGTATTCTGTCAGATTTATCTGCCAAATATTAGTTTTTCATATAATTTTCGTTATTTATACAGATATTTGATGTTATTTTTCGTAGCATTTTGTTTACATCATCCGCCATGTTTGATTCTCTGACACTTCCACTGGGTGACAACTAAAATGCGGTTACCCGAATTCGGATCGGTTCTTTTGAGACGAATACCCGGTGTCGTTTTTCTAACGAAGTCACAGTTATAATCGTAGAAGCTTTCTCAATGTCTAATCAGTTCAGACATCATTACAATTTTCAGACAAAGAAGTATTCCGTGATTGTGTTTACATACACATCTGTCAGTCTGAAGGTCAAATTCATTACAATAATACAGTCTTTATACTAAGTCACAAGTTCATACTTTAAGACTTCTTTAATTTACTGAGACTTGTGGAGAAATCAATTGCTTTGTAAAGATCGCACTAACACCTTGTAAGAAACTCCAAACAATAAGTCTTTCTTATATTATTATGGTTACAAAAATCCTAGTATCTAACAACTTCAAGGATACCTCACATCAGTTTGATTAGCTTTGTGATACACATTTACCCAATTACTGTGTTACTAAATGACAGTCACATGGCTACTAAGTACAAACCATATACAATGTGAAAATAGCAAAATTTCTCTGACAGCTAACTTCAATGGTAAGCATACAATTCAGTGACTTAGATAAAAACATGACACTAGTGTAGTGAGACCACCAAGTCAAAGTCTCACACAGGATTAAACTGACTTAAATACAGGGATGTGTTAGATACACTTGATATATGTGTTATACAGTTTTTGATATGTCAGTCTGTTGATTATATCCGTTATAGTACTGTAGTAGAGATGACATCAGTCGGCTCAATAGACATAAGCCTGCGTACAAACCCATACAGATTACCCACAATGCACACCTGTGACACAACCCTGATTTTACATAAAGATGGTGCATATACACACTTGGAGATTACCACTAATTCACATATGACAGAATTACCATATTCATATAAAGATGGTGTACAGTCTGTTTCCCACAATTCAGACACACTTGAGAATTACCCATAATTCACCAGTGTGTGTGTATTTACACACAGCTTACAATTCCCTTACGTCTTGTGTAGATATACTTGTAACTGTCCACAGCGCCAAAGTTTTTCTCACTTTACATTCGGCTGGTGTACGTTGTCCGTGTGAAGGTGCCAGGTTTTGTGGGTGAGGAGGCTTCAAATTCCATGGGTGGGGGTACAAAGTCTGGGTCATCAAATCCCGGGGGTGGGGGTGCAATGGCGGGGATGTCAAGGTCCCGAGTACCTTCAAATACTGGGGGTGGAGGCACAATGTCTATGTTTTTCAGGGGGTCTGAGGGGGATTTGGACTGTTCAAATTGTCTGGCCCGGTTGGCGACTGAGCTGACAGTTGTTTTTTTGGGTGGTGTCTGACTGAGTTTACTGTTCACTCTGGACTGACTGCTGACATTGTTATTATTCACATTACTGGGGATTTTCCGTGTGTCCAGAAGAGTGTGTCCCATGTGACTACTTTTCACTTTTTGATCCACGGCCTCAAAGCTCTTCTGATTGGCCCGTGCCCGCTCTGCTATCACAGATGCTATCCCCGCGAGGCCGGGGGTTGGCTCTGCCTTTGCCTCCTCAGTATGTGACTCAGTAGGAGTCTGTTTGGCCAGGTATTCCTGACGAGCCTTCTCTGCACGCGCTGTAAAGCTATCACTGGTGGACAAGTCGGCCGGCTGACTGTTCTCACCCTTACGAGTGGGAGTCTTGGTGTCTGGAAGGGAAGCTTTTACAGAGTTTATTTCTGGAGCGGGGGGTTTGGTTGAGTTTATTCCTGGGGTGGCAGGTTTCACGGAGTTTGAGTCTGCAGTTGTTTTATTTGTAAACACAGAGGGGGTTTTGTTTTTGCTGACACGTGACTCGATGTTGGTGGCGACTGCCCCCATGTCTGTGCTATCCACTAGGTTACGGCGCTTTGCAATGGCTGCCATCAAGGCAGAGTGTCGCTCCTCCTGCCGCCGGTTATCTTCCAACTGACGCTGTACAGGAGCCGGCACACTGGTCTTTTTGGGCAGATGGTCTGAAGGTTTCGGGGGAGGTGGGGCCTTTTCTTGGGGTGGGGGAGGGGGAGGAGGAGGAGGAGGAGGAGGGGGTGGTGGAGGAGGGCTGGTTTTATGAGTTTGCTGAGTGGGTGGGGTTCTTTGACTGGGAGGTGGGGGTGGGGTTTTATGACTCGGGGGTTGGGGTGCAGCCTTTGTCTTGCCTTCTCTAGCAATGGCAGCTGCTTTGATGGCTGCCTTGAAGTCCTGATTCAGTGTTTTCTCTGGCCCTTTACTATCCTGCTCATAGTCTGGTTCTGGTTCATAGTACGCTTTCTGTGCTGGTTCCTGGATATCCTTGCGAGGGGATTCCACTACCTGCCTGACCCGTGATTCAGCAGGTGACTTACTTCTCACTGGCTTGTACTCTCTTGGTGACTCATTTCCGACTGGCCGGAGGTCACGTGGGGACTCCCTGGGATCTTGGTGTGTGGGCCGGGGGTCAGAGGGTGCAGGTCTGGGGTCACTGTGAGAGGACAGTGAGGACACATTGCTCGACATACTGGAAGATCTGGAGTGGAGGGTAGGAGGTTTGGAGGGTGGTGGCTCATTACTCATACGGGCCCCACTACCCGGGCGGAAGCTGGACTCCACCGGACTCTCAGACTTGACTCTTGTTGCTTGCACATCCTCGGCAATATTTGCATACTGGTGAGATGACTTTGTGTTGATACAAACAATCTCCCCCGAATCTCCTGAGTTCTCTCTGGGTGGCTGAGGGGGTGGGTGGTTGGGTGGTGGAGGTAGCCCCCCACCTCCTATTTGTACGGACAGCTTCCCATCTGCAAAGCTCTGTTCTTTGAAGGGCACTGCGTATACGTGTTCCCGTGATTTGTTCTCATCGTGTGGTTTATTGTCATCACTGATCTCAATACTTGTTACATGTGCTCCAGTGGGCACCAGACTCGGGGTACTTCTCGCTCTCTCCATACCCCCACGCTTCATCTCCTTGTGACTGCTGAAGATATGGGGTTCTGCACGGGTAGGGTCGCTTGCCTCCCCCTGACTGAAGACTGCCTGTAGGGGCATAGTGGACATCCTCTGAGAGTGTCGCCCAATGGATGCTGTCTTATTACGCAGACTGACGCCCTTAGCAGCTGCAGCTAGGTTGTCATGGTTACTATCACCCTCGTACTGAGCCAGAGTTTGATCCAACTTCTCTGTAAACACAGAAAATACAAAAGACTTACAGGGTATATATTACCACTTAAACCTTGCATTGAAATTCTTTTTAATTTATAACTTGCAAATTCTTCCTGTCTTGCACTTGATGTTAAACATCTCAGTGACTTGAAGACACCAGTACATGACTGTGAGTGGGTGCAGTGTTTATTCATGCTGGTGATATTGTTTTGGGACAGGGTTGCCAATATCCATGTCTAAAGACATGTATCAATATCACCATTTTAAGAAAAATATTGTAAATATCTGAAATAAAGCCTTAATGTAAAGCAATTGTACACTTTTGTCTCACATTTTTATAGTTTTTATTGCGTTTTTGATGAAAACTGCAATGATTTGTTTTGTTAAATTTTCTTCCTTTAACGATTGGGGGTATGCTTGACCAAAAAACATTTTAGGCATACCACAGATTTGGCCTACAAGATAGACAACATTACGCCCCCTGATATTGGCTGATATTGAAATATTTTTACATTCAATGTCGATATCCACACAGCCAAATGATTTACCTATTCATAACTGTACTGCTTAAAACAAACAATATCTACCTTCAGTCAGTCACATTTTACTGTCGAGGTTCTCTCCTACTTCTATGAATGACTACAGAATTTTACATTCTTTCAAAAACATAATTAAAAATTCTTTTAAATACATTCTATGTAGGTACATTAAAAAACACACCATCAAAACAACTTGGAGGTTTTGATCATTTTTTTGCATAGTTGATAAAGTATTCAGAGTTGGTAGCTGAAAGTGACTGTATGATTATTATTTTTTTTACTCTGATGTGGGATAAATAAACTGTCCAGGCTTTACTGAGTCCCTTATAATTCATACATTGTATCACTTACCAACAGCTCTCTGCTTACAAACACATTACCTTCAGTGAGACAGAAAATGTACAAAAGATAAAGAGTGAGAAATGCAGAAAAACAGACTGAAAAGTGTGGATTGAAAAATGTACAAACAGTAGAAAAGCTGACAAACATACAGTAGAAAAGCTGACAGACATACAGTAGAAAAGCTGACACACATACAGTAGAAAAGCTGCTGACAGACATACAGTAGAAAAGCTGACAGACATACAGTAGAAAAGCTGACAAACATGCAGAGCGCGAATTTTAATTTGATTTGTTCTTCTTTGCATAATTCCTGACCAAATGTTCAGAAATCATTTTTTGAAGATCCATGGTGTAAAGTGAAACTGGTAACATACAAACAATAAAGACAAACTCAAAAAATAGCATCAGAGATGCCCGTACCCCACAGCCTGGGGAAATAGTTTCCAACACCATGAGATATAGAAGTAGTGACACAGTACACAGAGTGGGATACTTTCAGAGCAGTGTCAGTGTCCAAATAATGTTTAAGTAGAGAAAATAACATCTAAGAGAAAGAAATTGCACGTAAAGATTAAGTGTTAAAACAAGACAATCCAGTAAACTAAAAATTATGAAGCTTTAAGATTTCTCCCATTTTCATTTTCATTTGTATGATCGAATTATGGTTTGGATGTGTTGAATATTACCCATAAATACAGATGTAGCAATACATGCTTTTATGTGGAATTGGGGCAAAACCTGTGGCTCACTTGATGCAATACCATCTGTTACAATGGGAAGTTGCAAAAATAAAACAGTTACTAACTTTTAATATGACTTTAACAGTGCTTAATCTACACCAAAAGACACCCAAAGGTGCAACAACGAAGATTCAAGTAAAACGATAAAAGAGAAATATAAGAGAGATAAATAGTATCAGATATCCTTGTAGAGACATAAAATAGCATCAGATATGCAAGATCAAAGGTCCAATCCAGATCACACCATGATGTTGCACACCTACACACCCTAGCCAATATCCCTACCAAGTATCAACTTCCTACACCTTACGGTTTCCCAGATATAGCCTGGACAAGATTTTCAAACTCAAGGTCACTACAGCAAGGTCAAATCAAGGTCAGACCATGACATTGCACACCTATGTTCACACAAACTTTTTCCCGCCGCCCGTCCATCCGGACACCATGGGTGAAAACAATACCCCGACAGCCCATAAGGGCTGTGGGGTAAAAAAGGCCTAAAAGCATATTAAAACATTACATAATATATTTTACAATGGTTTCTCATTTCTGGGATAAATCCACTTTCATGGTAAAAAAATCACCAAATATTGTTGGCACTGGTTAAATAGTACCAAACGGACAAAGACGATCTGGTATTTTCAACTGTAACAGCAATACAAATGAGAAAGTCAAAAGCAGGTTCACATCAGTGACCAGCAAGCCAGTAGGGTTTGAGCTCAGGTGCTTTAAGGTAAGAAGCAGGTCACTGAGTGTTTTACCCACTCATCTGTCCCTTATATAACACACTATAAACTAGTAATCATGAAGGAGGACTTTATGACTTTGTAGTATATGTGCACATTTTACCCATCAGTAACCTTGTCTCCAGAATAGTACAAAGGTTATGTACCCATTGTATTCATGAATGAGAACTTGATGACTTTGTGATATAGGAGCACACTGTGATAGTTTATGGTTGAAATATCTTTTTTGTTTAAGAAATCACACTGAACAGTTGGTTGGCTATTCAGCGGCCATTGATATTATGCTTTCACAAAGACGTATAAACTTTATATTCTGTGCAACAGTGTTTTCAACTAACAAACAGAGCTGGTTGAGGGAGTAATCACTAACACATTGTATACAATATACAAGGAACATTCTGAGGGATGGGAAATGCCACAGAACCAGCAGGTTGAGGGAATAATCATTAATACATTACAATACCACATGCAACGCGCATTCTGAGGGGTGGGAAATGCCACAGAGCCAGTGAGTTGAGGGAATAATCACTAATACATTACAATACCACATGCAAGGAGCATTCTGAGGGGTGGGAAATGCCACAGAGCCAGTGGGTTGAGGGAATAATCACTAACACATTACATACAACATGAAAAAAACACACTCGGAGGTAGAAAATGTCACAGAAAGGAAAGAATGATAGATGTACAGCATGAAAGCAATGACTGGAAACTAGCTGGTGTGAGGTTCAGTTCATTAATAGGTCTGTTTTCAACTGATAACAATCCATTATCAGTTATTTGTTTTATTTTATTGTTTTGCTGTTAAATATAACATGCATCAACTTCTTAGATGAGAAAAATATTGATCCCGTAAGAGTTCAGTTAATTAGGTGGTTTCTTTACATTTGGCGTTCAATGCTACTTCCTTAAATATGACAGTTAACATAACAGAACATGCAGTACTGAAAATGTGCTTATACTATATATAATCTACTGATGATATTACAAACTTCATGGATTATTTTAGAAAACAGAAAAGGTCAAGTTTTGTTGTTTAACAACATTGTTGTATCACTATCCCTTTTTGGACATCAGCACCTTAGATGTTTACATGAAGTTTGGTGCTTTATAAATGTTACTTACTATTAATATTTATTGTCATCAATGTCTTATGGGTGAGCTTGCCCATGAGGAGCTTACATATTTATAGAATAATTGTTCACTAATAGGCGTACACATAATCACAGTGATAAGCAATTGTTAAGCAAATATGAACATTAACATTTATTTTGCTGGATTTTTAATTCATAAGCTTGATAATACTTTGTAAGCTGAAGCCAGGTCTTGACAGCAGCAGTGTAGTACCAAGCCAGTTACAGGAGCCCACAACTGTGTAGAGGTAAGGGACCACTAGATCAGCATCAACAAGTCACAACACACTCACACTGAAGTGACACATAACACTAAGGACACGCATTCTGCACGGAGTTCACAACATCAACATTAACAAGTGATACACTCACACTGAAGTGACACATAACACTAAGTGACACGAATTCTGCACGGAGTTCACAACATCAACATTAACAAGTGATACACTCACACTGAAGTGACACATAACACTAAGGACACGCATTCTGCACAGAGATCACGACATCAACAAGTCTATATACACGGAGGCTGCACACAGGCACACCAAGCTAAACATGGGAAGATCATTCTGTATCAACACGTCTATATACACTGCGGGTGCAGGATTTTAATCAGTAGATATATACAGGACACAGAGACATGTCACAACACTGTTACCTATTTCCCTCATCCCTTCCATATCCCAAGCTGACCTGCGACCTTGAACCTGGGTCAGAGATGAGTGTTGAGGTTGCGGTCGATGCATTCCTGGCCAAAACATAGTTCACATATAGCACAAAGTGTTTGGGAAAAAAAGGGGATTTATTAAAGGACAAACACAGACCAAGATAACTGTACTGGTTCCAACAAAGGACACAAAGTATAGAGATTCTAAAAGTACAGGAAGTGTGAGAACAGACATATGCACACACCCATAGCCAGCCAAATACCTGACATGCTAGCACTTGTCTCCACAACATAGTGTGAGTTTATACTCAACAGTTGATTATTTGTGCATTAGAAGTGATCCACATTTAGAGACACCGTCACTTGTGCCTCAATAAAGGATCTGAAGACTCTTTGCTCATTAACATGAATTTATGATATTCAGGAATATTTGTAAGATCCCTTCATATTGCAGGGATTTCTTTCTACTTGGTTATGTTACGGACTTATTCTTCTTTCCAGTGACTTATTTATTGTGTGACCAATACATGAAAGAAATGGAAAATATAGACCCTGTACAGCCATCTAATCAGCCACACACACACCCAAACACATAGTCTACATACAGTACCCAGGTGGGCAGACAGGCAACTAGAAGCATTTTCCCCTTCAGTTTTGTGAAAACACCCAATCATTACAGAGGTAACACAGTCATATCACTTGGACAGCCGACAAATATCAGCTCAATACTGACGTCAGCAGCCAAACAAGTGAATAAAATATACACACAGCCAAACTAAAGGCATTCTAAGATGCATAGATATGTTTCAAGTGACAGAATTCTGAATAACTTTACACAATTGCCTTGGAAAGCATGTGTGTTGACAGTTGATAGCCTCACAAGTCAACTAGAGACATATTTACATAATGTCAGTGAGATACACACCACACATCAGTAACCAAGTGTCCTCTCCAGCACAGACTTCTCTACTGGGGGACAAATGGTGAGATTAGTGTGTATGTAAGGAATAAAAGAGACTAGATGTGTGAAGTACACGAATCTTATCATATATCCCTCCCTATGCTTCATACGTGACATTGGCTTGTTTCGGACCAAGTAACTCACCTTACCTGATAAGTCTGACACTGATTGTTTGGGATTACCAGCTCACCGACAAATCTTGTTCACACCAGACTAGATTACCTTTTGCTGGGCAGTGGACCTTTATTCTCATATTTTATACACAGCAGTACTTTTGGACCTTACCTCTATATGTATGTACATTCCTCATTTCTTGAGTGGTGTACATGTTACAGTAAATATGCAAATCAGAGAATATGTGAATTTACAGGTTTTTGACCCATGTTATATTGCAAGACTCACTGGGTTATGTTTCAGTGACTATGTAAAGTGAAACTTCGAGTTCACTGGAAATGCATGTTATATAGAGATATGTCTCTTAATTATACTTATTATAACACACTAATAATACTACTTCAATTTACAGTAAAAGCCTTTTAAATGTTTAGGTTTTCAACTTTATTTAAATGCTTTCAATATTTATGCTTTGATTATTTTCAAACTGTGAACATATTTTTAACCATACATGCACAAAGGTACTTCATTCAATGAGAATTTTACCTCATCATTTGGACAAATCAATCAGACCCAAACAAATCTGTATGTGTTCCATTGTTAACCAAAGATTTACAGTTCAGGCAACTTTTATTTCAATGTGGAATTAATGTTTTACAATTTTGCCATGGATTTGCAGTAAAATGTTGTATGAAATGTTTTAGTAACTAAAATGACAATATAAACTTCAGTTTAATGTTCATGTCAAATCTATTCGCTGAACGGACATAAGCCCCCTCTGACACAAGCCCCCTTTTTCTGTTTTTCTGAAGCATAGGGCAGAAGCCCCCCCCCCTCTTTTTAAGACCAAAGCCCCCCCCCCCCCCCCCCCCTTTAGAAATATTTGTCAGAAATAAATAAATAGTTAAACACAAGCCCCCCCACCCCTTACATCAAAACACATCATAAGGAATGGTGACATAAGACCCCCTTTAGAAAATAACTGCTATTAAATATAACTGAGGCAATACAGTTAAACTTTAACCTAAGTTTGAAAACACCATTTTAGGAATCCCTTTTCATACTGATTTTCAGATAAATGGAAAAAAAAATTAAAGACACCTTTTAATGAATCACTTTTCATCCATTTTAGCCCTTTTATGTGTACCCTGGAACCTAAGATTAAAGATACCTTTTCATACATTTAACCCATTTATGTTTTATGTGTACTCTGGAATTTAAGATTAAAGATACCTTCGTATTTGTTTTATACTGATGTTTTTCCGAAATAAATGTTTGAGTTCACAGATTGTGTATATAATAACTTGTTGTTGGGGGGTGGGGGTTATGTCCTAATGGAGGGGGCTTGTGTCAATGGGGGCTTTAGTCACCCCCTGTTAGAGCAGGAGGGGCTTGTGTCAATGGGGGCTTTAGTTACCCCCTGTTAGAACAGGAGGGGCTTGTGTCAGGGGGGACTTTAGTCACCCCCTGTTAGAGCAGGAGGGGCTTGTGTCAGGGGGGACTTTAGTCACCCCCTGTTAGAGCACGAGGGGCTTGTGTCAGGGGGGACTTTAGTCACCCCCTGTTAGAGCAGGAGGGGCTTGTGTCAGGGGGGGACTTATGTCCTGGAATCTCCCTATTCACACACCAATGCTTCAACTTCTGACTGTGTGTTACTTAATTATACATTGTTGCAATGAGACAAAAATTCAGCGCTAAGTATTATATGTAAAATTAAAATCGTTTTAACTAATATTTATTGTAAATGCAAGAAAAATTTAAAGTTTATATCATGTATTACTTGTAACGTCTTCTCAGGAAAAATGCATATTTACTAACCAATTCAAACTGACAAATTTACTAAATATACACATTTATGTAAAATGTTTCTATTACTATTCACTGGTTTCACATATTTACTGTTACAGAAAGGTTACGTTTCTTTTTTGTGGGCAGTATACATACCTTTCTTTTTGTTGGGCAGTGTACAGACCCTTTTTTTTGATGGGCAGTGTACATCTTTTTGGTGTGCAGTGTACATGGCTTTCTTTTTCATTTGCAGTGTACGTACCTCTTTTTTGGTGGGCAGTGTTCAGTAGTATTACCTATTTTGTTGTTCAATAGTATACATAACTATCTTTTTGTGGGCAGTGTACATGCCTTTCTTTTTAATTTGCAGTATACACACCTTTCTTTTTGGTTCGACAGTTTATGTAGCTTTCTTTTTGGTGGGCAGGATACACACCTATCTTTTTGGTGGGCAGTATACACACCTATCTTTTTGGTGGGCTGTGTACGTACCTTTCTTTTTGATGGGCAGTGTACGGGTCCCATCCATGTGTACATCCACTACTCCGTTGTCGTTGGCGAGTGGTTTGACTGTGACCACTTTCATGGCGAGCGTGTCACCCGAGTGTTTGATGAGTCGCACTGTGTGTTCGTGTGTGGCATTCACTACACTCTCATCATTGATCTAAAACAGTGAAAACACCGTCACTGGACTGGAAAAACTTCAACCACAAACTAGTAGGAGTAGTGACAACATAGATGATGTAGCATGAATTCTCATTAATTACTTAACAATACTACACAAAACACAAAGTATGGTTCATTATGTTTACAATATACAACAGTTAGGAGTCATCTTATCACCACACTCTCTGTGTCCACATACCTGCAGCAGGAAGTCCCCAGGCTTAAGTCCCGCCCTGTCTGCTGGGCTGCCCCTGTCCACTCTGTCCAGGTACTGCAGGGCGGGGAATTCAGACGTGGGCACAAAGTCCAGGGTGGAGGAGGCTTGCTGCTGTGCTGTAAACATATAGGTGTTAAAATGAATCATTGAGCATGTTTCAAAAAAGAGAGGTACAAAACCTAAAGGGAAGTTTGTCTACTGATGAGCTTTCAGTGTGCCAAATGGACCAGACACAGGCATCAAACTCACTGCTCAGACGGGGACACAATGGTCAGCTGTATAATCCACACGGTATCGGTTATTATATTTGTGTCTCATAACAACATGTCATGAACTGGCTTCAAACCCCAAACCATAAAGGCGAGGGTCAATGGATTATTTAACTAAGCTCCTAAGTCTAGACTGAAGAAACTCAGGTAACTTCACTGTAGCGTCATTATTTGTAAAACATTTCAATATACAAACATTTGCCAGAATAAAAGGTGATGATTGTGATAAAATACAAGTCAAATGGCGTGTAGCACATTGAAGATTTACACATGAAAAGCACTGGCTTGTAGTAAGAGGGACGAGGTTTGTACTGGTAACTGGGTATTTAATTCACTGTGGTTACAGTGAATACACTGTCAGCTGACTGATATACATATAATTGTATGATTACACAATCTGACTTTTAATAACAAATAGCCACGTAATCCCACACCATTAGCTGGTACCACTGTGTTGCATGACCTTACCCAAACCTGTTTTGTGTTAGCATATGTTAAGATTTTACACAAGTTTACAAACTAGTGTTGGAGGGCTGATATACATCCATAAGGAATGTCATGACATTAGATTGTGCTCTGTACCAAAGTAACACACTTGTCTGGACCTCAAACTAGTTAAGGCTGTATTAACTTGTAATGTTAGCACACAATTATTTACACTTCAAGTTATGTGATTGTAGCCAAAGGTTGGTACAGCTACTTGATGGCCTTGGAAACACTTCCTCTCATGTCAATAACTCAAGGGACGTTAGGAATAATAACATTGTTTTAAAGTGAAGTTATTGCCTTCACTTCCCGTCATATTAATTTGTCACATGACCTGTACACATGCGATGAGTGGAACATAATCAGTGGGTTATTGACATTGTGTGACGTCTGCACTGGGTAATCAGTCACCTGCAGCCTGTAACCTGCCTATTTCTAGTCACTATTTTTACTCCATTGTAAAATGGAGATTATTTCTCCCGTATCATGCACCAGCTGTTAAGATATTTCCGATGGCACTGTGCCGATGTCAACTGTTAGCAATACGACAATGTGCCAGTTTATGTACTACAAGAGATGAACTGATTACATAAGCTGAGTTAGACTACTGAGGTGGGCTGCTGTAGTTAGGTGATGGGTTATGTTTCAGAGGTACATGGCTGTGATGAGTTCAGAGTGTTATGGATTGCATGAGAATATTTCTTGTTATAACATACAGTCAGCAAAGCAAGACAGTCTTGACATATGAATAGCTTACCAGATCTAGCCTTCTTTTTACCAGGTTCACCTGCATCATACACAGTACATCAAACTACATAAATACACAACTCAGTGACATCTTTTTGTGTCACATTTAACAGCTGGGGTCATTTTAGTACAATCCAGTTTACAGATATACCTTCAATTCTATAGGTTGACAAGTGGCAGTCATAAAGTTTTGTATTTAAATTGCTCTCAATACCAACATAACAGGGCCAACTATCCCTAGAGGGAACAGGGAGAGTGAAGATAAAACCTGATGGGATATCAACATGTATTGCTTCTACATATATTAGACCTACTGTATATTTAAATAGAACAAGAGAAGACAACCTATATTTGTCTGCCTAATGTCGGAACTATTTAAATGCAATTTACAACATAGTACTTTTCTTTACAAGTGACTAGATGTCATTAAATGACTCACATTTAGCTCCACGCAGAACAAATCCAAAGCCACTCTTTCCTTTCTGGAGGACCACTGTCCTTGGTGAAAAATCCCTGTGAAAGAAAAACATAGAATACTGTACAGGATTAACTCTAGGCTACTGTCACAGTGACCAGAACAGCAACATTTAAGTGCCATCACTCTCCTGGGTTGATCAATTGCTCAGGACACCTCAACTTTGTGACATGGGCCCACTAACGATAGGGACTCTGGCTTCACGGGCACCTTGCAGGTGCAAACTGGTAATGTACCTGTTGAGTAAAGCTTACCCTGCCAAGCTCTCCTTTCTCCCTGTCATCTCTGGTGTCAGCCTGCTACATCTCTCCACTCCAATTACCTTCTCTTATTGTAGCTCCACAACTCTGTCACATGACTGAGATTAAGCACTATAAAGGTACCCATTAAATTATATCACTCTTCAAAATGAAACAAAAAGGAAGAGAAAGGTGAAGTCTGGATATACCAGTCCTGGTTATTGAATCCTTTCAATCCCTATAAAGTGAACCCAATCTACATTTTTTTTAAATTCATGTGTCCAACACACATGATTACATCACACCAACTTATGCAGGTCATGCATTCACACAAACATTTACACATACATCCACCAGTCTCACCCAATGCACCAGTCTTATAGTCAGCCGGTGACCTGTTCTTATGTGCCACCAGTGTGTTAACATTATGAATCTCTAGCACATATGTAGGGTCAGAATTATTGTTTTGGAAAACCTCGGTCTATTTGGGTTTAGGTTACAGTTCATTTGATAAGGCCTTGATCAATAAAGGTGTAGCAATCCCAAAGTGGAAAGTAAAGGTTGAAAAGTTAAAGACTAAAACATACCTTGCTAGTATCTGTACGATCTACTTATGAATATATATCACATTAAAAAGTCAAATGTACCCAGAGGTTTAACTTCACAGTGTGAAAAGAAAGTGGTGTGACAATCTTTACCATAAATGAGCATCAAATATCTGGTGACAGATACTGACACAGAGAGTGCTGACACATAACATATTCACAGACTGGTTAACTTTGTTGGACTGCACACATAACATTAAACATGTCATTCTTGGTCAATGAAATATTAGGATTAATCTGACTAAGATATCAGATACACTAGAAGAGTTTCTTCAGAGAAGACACTGAGAACTTATAGTGTTAAATGTTGTTAATGAATTGGGAGGAATCAATCCACACACCTTTTCTTTACTGTTCTGGTGTCTTCCTCTCCTGCCACCAGATTGTCATTGATATCCGTGTATTTCCTCTCACTAGCCCTGCCGTCAGCCTGCACTGCCTGAGACTTTGTGACACTGTGATTTCTTTCCTCTTTATGATGAGTTACATCCGTTTCAGTGGCATGCATCTCTGCCTGTATGCTGAATGGTTTCTGAGGAGTTGCTGACACCTGTTTGTGGTCTGGGTACACCTGGTAAGCCACCTGGCCCTCTGTCATGTGACCTGTGTCGTAGCTGGGGACCTGTACTCTCACGACTTCCCCTGTGTACACACTGTCAGGGCGAGGCTTTCTCCGCTCTGTACTGTCATCCACACGTCTCCTTACTGTGTCACTAGTCTCCCCCTGTCTTTGTGGCATATCTCTGGCCATTACATTTGTACTTTGGCCTGCATTAACTGTCTGCCTCCCCACTGTACTTGTACTGTGGCTTGTACTAGCTGTATGCTTGCCCATTGCGTCACTCTGAAGCCCTGTCCCCTGTTTCCGCCGTGTGTAGACCCGCTTGCTGTAGTGGTTCACCCCATGGTTTAGCTGGTTTGCTTTCTGCCTGCCCTCCTCTGAAGATGTCAATGACTGGCTGCTATCCTCCTCTGCCAGGAATTGGCTGATGGTTGGGGTGGGAGAGGGGGGTCTGACAGGCACACTCACACTGCGGACTGGGGGCATGTAGGTGACTTTAGGAGGACCCTCTGACCTCTGGCGGGGGAGGGTGGAATGGTACACTGGCCTCCGGTCAGTGCCTTCCCTCCCCCCTTCAAACAGCTGGCTTACAGCCTCATTCCTCAGCCTCAAACTCTGTGTGCGTTTGTGCTCGTCCTGAACAAAACCATCTGACTTCATCACCCAATTGCCATCTGGGGACTCCATGGCTTTCTTGGCATCCATGTTCAGGCCCTGTCCCCGGGATACTGTGTGGCGGCCATCTTGAAGCATTTGCACCGGTATGCGGTACACATTCCTACCTTCCCGTACCGTGAGGTACTTCACATCACCAGGCACCACTGCAGCCTTCTTCTTACTGTAATAACGAGTGCTGCTCATTGTTCAGATAGTACACTTACAAAAAGTCAGAAACGCTCACTAAGTACTACAGTTTTACTTGGTAAATTAGATACAACACTGACATACACAGCAATCAAGTACAGTCACCCTAACTGAGTGTGTGGTAATGAGGTAATCTCGTTCACCACAAATGTCACTTATATATCAGACCACTACAAGGATACATAGTAATCAGACTGTCTCTCACAATGAATGTAGTATGCTGAAGTGTTACAAATCAGATGTAAATAGCACGTCTACAATAAATCCATAGTCACTCTGTACACACACAGTTGTCACGCATATACCCAAAGTGAGAAACAGTACTCTGTCATCCAGTGAGTACACAGTAATCCAGTACAGAGTCTACACTTGAAATACAACCACTCTATCCATAATGTACAATTTACAGGTGGTGTTCATCTGATCCCAGTTCACACTGGATCTGTTGTGTAGACAATGTTCAGTGGATCCAGTTTTTTTCTGTAATAAAACACACAGGTGTTGACAGCTCTGGTATGAGTTGTTTGTCATACCTGGGCTGTTTACACAGAGTGTACAGGCAGTGGAGTGTGTAGGCCTTCTACAGTAACCACAGAGTCTTACTGGCCTTCCAGTCTCACACCACGTCTTGTCATTTATGTAAGATTTAAACACCACTGGCATCCATATGTAGAAAGACACTGATTTCTGCACAAATGTGTTTGTCACTGAGTTTCCCGTCAGTCTGACACACCAGGGAGGCAGCAAACCGTGACGCAATCAATACAGCAACCTCCTCAACAGATCAAAGGCAATCTCACTCTCTCACAAAGTCCTTTTAAGGCTCTGCAATTTACTGTGGCTGAACACCATTTTCACTCTAATACTAAAATGGATTGATGTCCTATCTTCTTCTGGTACATAACGCAGTACTAACACTTACTTATTACAGTCTATTAATACATTTAGACACCATACCAGTCAGAGACTGAGAGCTTGAGTCAGTGTACATATTTAACTGTTGTAACTTGTCCCCTCAGGCAATGTGTATTCAAGTCACCACATTCCATAGCTAGAACCACACAGCTAGCCAAACACACACTCTTTCACACCATATAGTCGCTCACAATGCAGATATACACACATACACTCAAATAACCATACACATACACAGCATGAGGAAAATAAGATCACCAACTGTAATCCATTCAATAACAGGATTAGACAAGATCAAGTTCTCCTGATCAATACATAGTGTCAACATATTACATGTGCTTGAATAACTGAAAAGCATTTTTAAGTGCGAGGTCACAGTTTTTTTTTTGTCTCCGGACTTTCATGATTGTCACTTTCCAGACCAGACCTGCAATTCAAAAACACCACTGGTCTTCTAGTGGTCAAAGCCACAAAATATGCTTCAAAGCCTTACTCTTATCAACCCATATCCCAAATTTAAATACTGCATAAAATAGTTTTAAGTTGTTGTTGACCTATAAAATCTTGTCCGGGCTATATCTCAGAAACCATAAGGTGTAGGAAGTCGATACTTACTAGGGAAATTGGTTAGGGGGTGTAGGTGTGCAACGTCATGGTCTGACCTTGATTTGACCTTTGACCTTGCCGTAGTGACCTTGACCTATAAAATCTTGTCCGGGCTATATCTCGGAAACCGTAAGGTGTAGGAAGTTGATGCTTGGTAGGGACATTGGTTAGGGGTTGTAGACTTGTAGGTGTGCAGCATCATGGTTCTTAGAAAAGGTCAAAATGTGAAGAAATACCCCAAACTTGACATTTAGAAGGCCACGATTGGTCTTCTAGTGGTAGATCGGGGCCACAAAACAATCTACTCTGAGCTCTTGGCCTTATATACCCACATACCAAATATGAAAGGTCTACCTAAAATATTTTTGAGTTGTTGCATATGAAAGGAAATCTCCACAGGTAAAAAAGGACAAAAGGTCGATATTTGAAGGCAAGCTATGACCTTGAAGAAAGAGGTCAAAAGTCAAATTTCTGCATGCTTATAGGGGACATATATAACTGTTACATGCATCTGTCATTGGATGATCTGGCCTTCTGTAAGTGAGAATTTGGGCCAAATGTGAAGTAATGCCCCAAGTTTGATCTTTAGAAGGGCGCCATCAGTCTGCTAGTACAAACACAGTGCCATAAAACAATAGGCTCTGAGGTCTTACCCACATGTACCCACATACCAACATGTTGAAAGGTTTACCTAAAATATTTTTAAAACTATCATGTATGGAAGGAGATCTGTGGGGGCGATGTCACCTAAGTATCCCTGAATTTTGTCAGGAATTACAAATTATAAAAACAAACCAATTCGGGGACTTATACTATACTCTTTTACTGTCCAGAAAGCTTCAACAGAGTCATGACAAGGTACAAGAAATTAGTATTGAATCTACTGATGTAAAAAATGTACAACTTGTACTCACGATTCATGCTTGACGAGAGCTTCCAGCGTTTCTTTCTTCACGACCACCGAGTCCCCCTCCTCCCCAGAATGTGTCTTCATACCTGCAAACATTGAGTTTGAGTATACTACAACCCTCAACACACTGTAGTAGGCTCTGTCACAATGGGTGGGATGGGAAAACAGTGCATAATAGTCAGTAGTGCTGGGAGATCGCTTGCAGTGTTCACGCTTAAGAAAAATATGGAGGTGGTCCGAAGGACCTTCAACTCTGAAAATGAAAAGGTCCGAGCCAAAAATAACAAGTCCAAAGTTTATTTACCAAATCGACATATAGTTAATTGCATACACCTGAGTACTGTACACCTACTTGAAAAACTACAGTAAATCTGGGTCCAGTTAGGCCTAATACATGATATAGCAAATAATTTGTTATAGAAGTTCCACAAAATTACTATATGTAAAAATACACTTACAAATTGTAAAGTAAAAAATGGTACTTAATTTTTTTTTCACATCTTGTCAACTTAATGTCTATTAACAACACTGTTTAAGTGAGTTTGTATGTCTATTGCTTAGGATAATATTTCACAAATTAAAATAAAACAATACGCAGTTCATTCACTCATTTTCACTTTCGGCAAAGTCATTAAAGTCGCTGTCCAGGTCAGAACACTGTGAAATATCAGAATCTATGAAGTCTTCAGGTTCAGCATCTGAAAAACAAAGTTCGTCAGAAATATCAGAAGTGATAATATTGATAAATTATCAGAAGTATGTGACCTTAATCACATGGATATTGGTAGCCAACCTTTCGTTACTCTGGACCCTGGGTAGTTGTGGCCAACATTAGGCCTCTCTTACTCTGGACCTTTGTCAATGGTGGCCAACATTAAACCTCTCTTATTGTGGACCTTTTTGTTAATAAAATTACACATTTACACTGAATATAATAAAATTTTACTCCAGTCAATACTAATTGCAAATTACTGCAAGCAGGCTTTAAATCTAAGGTAGGTAAAATATTTGACATTCACATTAAATCTAAGGTAGGTAAAATATTTGCTATTTTGAGTAAAATTATGCAAAACATTCTAGATTTTAAGCACTTACCCATATCCGACTTATCAGTCTCTGGGTTGACACTATGGGCAGCAGCAGCCGCAGCAGCACCATCTGCCTCTTGTTCTGCCAATGTGCTGTTTCTGTCTGTGCGCCTGGCTCTGCTAGAAGACGAATTCCAATAATGAATGGCCTGACAAGGGTCAAAATCAGCAACTTCAGGTGAGTGTAGCTTTATTAGTATCAAGTCACACAGGGATGAGTTACCCATTCTGTTACGGTACTCGTTCTTGATAATCTTCATTTGGCTGAATCCACGCTCACACACAGCAGAGCTTGCAGGTAGGGAAAGAAGCAAGTCAAAGAGCTGCAGGCAGTTGGGAAATGACTCTTTGTACATTTTGTTGATTTTTTCCCAGGTAAGTGGAGTTGAATCTGAGTGGATTTCATTTTTGTGGTTTTCATACAGACTTTTTTGAAGTAATGTCCACTCAGGCTGAATATCAGGCAGGCTGCACACTTTATCAAGTCGCTCACCAAAATGCTTGCAGAGGATTTTGATGTTTTCATCGCCAAAATCTTCGTGGAAATCAGAGGGCCAGGTTTTCAAATTAGCTATCTTGGTACTAGCAAGTAAACCATCACTGATGTCACTAAATCTTTGCTCAAGACACATAATGACAGCAGTAACTACTTCAGTGTGTTCTTTGTTGTATTGATCTAAGTTGCCTTTTAGATCCACCCCACAGTATTTGGCGTCAGTGACCACGGAACAATCGTCATCCTGAACTTTGCTCAGAAAAAATCCAGGGGTTGTCAAGAATTTGCGGATCAATAGCAATGCCCCTTGAAGAGAATCAAAGCATTCATGAATGCTGGCATCTTGACGTTGCCATGTCAGTGACACCTTAGACAGTGTAGAAAGTATGTCATGGAGAAGATGACCGAAGACAATCACATCTTTTGCAACCAAGGCCTTGTGAAAATTCTTTGCCTTTGATTGTAGATTGCCGGGCCCATTGCCAATAGCAACCTAAAACATCAGTTAAAAAATTAGCATTGACAACTTGCACATCACAACGGTGAGATGGGATGAAAAGTGGGATGTACAGATCAACTATACTATCACAGATACTAATTGATCATATCAATCACACCAGGGCCCCTATCAAAATACTGTGTGGTGTTTATTGTATGTTTTATTGTTAGAACAATTACTGTCAATAAGTTTATTTCTAACAGTACTTTTATGGCACTTAACCTCCATCAAAAGACAGAATCTAGGGCACAACACAACAAAAACCGAATTCAATATTTGTAAGCCAGAGACATTGCAGGGGTCAATGCCCCAGAAAAAACAAGGAAAAAAAATGCAAATTAATGTGGGTATGCTTTTTCAAAAGGATAGGTTTACAAGAGTAAACATAATTTCTTAATATACCAGTTCATCAAAGGGTTAAAGACTTTACAATACCTGACTCAGGTGCATTTCCAGAGCAGGATAAGCCTTCCAAAGTTGATTCAATGCCAAAAGTGTATGGGACACCCAACGAGTCCCACCAACTCTGAGTGGAACAGCAAAGGGACTCTTGGTTGCCTCGGCAGCTTGCTTTAAGTTCTGTCGTTGTAAGGCACTTGTGTGATAAAAGCCATAAAGGCCTGACAGCAAAGACATGATGCGACTGTACAATTTTGACTTCTTCATAGCTGCCTTGTAGGCCAGTTCAAGGCGATGAACTAAGCATCTTACCATGACAATGTCAGAGTTCAAATTTTTCCTCATTATGGCAATAACGCCACCTTTTTCACCTGTATTAACTGAGGCTCCATCCGCTCCAAATCCAACAACTTTACTCAAGCTATTTTGCAAATTGAAGTCGGGAAATGCAATTGAAATGCCTTTGCGCAAAGCTTGGTATATATGATCAGCATTTGCCCTTTCTACTGCAACAATTGCCAAAAAAAATACATGTATGGTCCCCTCTATAGCGAAACGTGCAAAAATTATTTCATTTTCTTTAACAGATATGTCTGTGCTCCCATCGGACAACAATGTCACAAATTTGGCTTTTTCAAATAAACCTTCAATTTTCTTTCTTTCTGTGGCGGCAATCGCTCTGATAAATTCTCGGCAAGATTTATCACTGCGATAGGTGTTGCCAATGACAACGCCTTTCTTTTCATCGACCTCACAAATCCATTGGAAATCAGTGTATGGCCTGCAGTTTTTAGCAATTCCATGTGCAGTGCGAAATAAATTTTCCAATTTGTCAAACGAGGACTTATTCAACATTTGAATGCATTGCTCAGCTTTGGAGCTGCCTGGGGGTTGTCTTTTTTTTTCAAGTTCAAATTTGGCAGTTTGATGGCCTTCACTTTCATGATGGACTTTCACCACACTCAATTTAAAATTTTTGCAGCCACCAGTAACAAAAGGGCCACCAATATACTTTGAAAATTTATCTGGTACCACAATTGACTGTTTAACTTTTGACTGGCTCAAATGCCCAAAAATGGCTCTACAAGTGGTACAAAACATTGCATTATTGCCTTGGTCATACAAAATCCAGGGGTATGACTTCACCCAGGAAGCCTGAAATTCCCTTTTTCTGATATTTTTTTCATACTCCCTTTGCTTTTGAAGCCGGTCTGTCTCTGAAATTTTGGGCTTTTTGGGATTGGAGCCTAGATCTAGGTTTGTTAGGTATTTGTCCATGTCAATTGCACAAGTCTGTATCAGGTGATTTAGTAGAATTTTGATGAAATAAAATGCGCCAAAAGCAATACCGGAAGCTATGAAGCAACGAGACTTCATCTTTAAATCTCGAGGTCGGCGAGATTTCCGCGAGATTTCCTATCGCGACACAAACAACCAACAATAAAATCTTATTTTAAGGCGAAAAACGTCTTGTGTACAGCAATAGCAAGTAAAATATATTTAATTTTAAAGTATTTGTCATCCATCTCACCCTTACAGTTCGTTTGCAGAACGTTTTTCAATGGGCGATAATCGAGGATTCTCAACAGTCCGACGGACCTGTAAGTACTAAAACTCGGCGGTCCTGCAGCAATATTGGCGGTCGCGGACTCGCGGGACGGCGTTGAGTTCGAACACTGATCGCTTGGATTTTCCCTGTCGATGTTCGTATCGGACATTTGTAACCAAACTTCGGACATTTCCGATTATGGAGTCGAAGTGTAAAAAAGACAGATAAAATCAAATATTAAATTATATCAAGTAAAATACACACAAATTACCACAAATATGACCAAAATATAATCTAAAAGCCATTCACAGACGTCTCCCTCACTAACAGACCATGCTTGATGTATCCTCACTTGTGATTGGCTGATTTTATGATCACCTTGACAACAGTTGGAAACCCCCAAGGTGTTTCTATTTACGCATTCACGGCTAGTTTTGTGATTTTAACTGATGGATATTTCAGATTTTTATAAAATATTATGAAGGTTAGCATTTTATTGTGACCAAAAGGCTGCAAAGAAATGGATTTAGCAAATATCGGTTTTACTTAAATTTTACCGATCATTGATTGGCAATGAGCCAGCGAGCGATAATACCGAAGTTTGCGAACATCGTCCCAGCACTAATAGTCAGTACAAATTACTGTGTTGTCTTTTTTATTCCTCCTTGTGAGTGAAATGTAAAGTAACATCTTATTATGCATGATTTCACAAATTCAGTAGAAAACATAGACTTGCCTTTCTTGTGTATTCTGTTGGAAGTCACAGTTTACTCATAGCCATAAATATTAGTACTTTTCACTCCAAGTTTATCCCTACATTTGTCTCCGAGTTTGTACATATTGTGTGTCTGAATGTATTACTTCATTCATCCACACTAGTTTACATGTCAGACTATCAGGTCTGTTTACACATTTCACAGTATGTGGCAATCCTTTGCTCACTGTTAAGCTTGACTTGGACACTTGTGAGTACAACTCCAGAGGAGTTCATATTCTGTGACACAGAGAGCACAAATTTCATTCTACTGCCTAACTCTCGGGCATCTGTTCTTCAAACTCCATGGCCTGGTTCATCATACATACATCTCATAGCCATCACTTTCAGTCACTTAATCCAACTGCAGCAGCCTGTATAGAACTAGAACCTCCAGTACACATAGGATATACTTCTAGTGTTAGGCCTAACTTCTACTTGGACCTAAAATTAGTTATAAACATATTGCATTTTCTGTTGTTTGGAGCTTCAAATTGGTTCCACTTTATACGTCAAGTCACCTTCCACTGGTTCCACTTTATACGTCAAGTCACCTTCCACTGGTTCCACTTTATACGTCAAGTCACCTTCCACTGGTTCCACTTTATACTTCAAGTCACCTTCCACTGGTTCCACTTTATACGTCAAGTCACCTTCCACTGGTTCCACTTGGTTACATCAAGTTGACTGCCACTGGTTCTAGTTATACATCAAGTTGACTTCCACTGGTTCTAGTTATACATCGAGTTGACTTCCACTGGTTCTAGTTATACATCAAGTTGACCTCCACTGGTTCTAGTTATACATCAAGTTGACTTCCATTGGTTCCACTAAAAATGTCAAGCTGACTTCTACTGGTTCCAATTGTACATTATGTCACCTTCCACTGATTCTACTTATATGACCAATCATACGTCAAGTGGACTTCCAGTGGTTCTACTGAACCTAATGTACTTGATTTTGAGGAGACAGGTGATACAGAGATTTCATGTACACTGGGCATATGATCAGAACAATAAAGTGGGGGTTGTTGGGGAGATCAGGTTGAACAATGTAAACCACATGAGAATATGATAGCTTACAATGATGACGTCTGATAGAACTATGTATAAAATGAGGTACACCATCATATGAACTGAGAAATATTCTGACCAATTTGGTCCGTTAACAAAAATTTAAAAAATCAATCGTTTCCAGACTTTATTTGAACGATTAAACATTTAAAATATGATACCACAAAATGATGACAACAGGTTTTAAATGTTCTTTGCAGATTTTCTTTATAACACTGATTAGTGGAATGCTGTTTTGCCATTGACAACACCACTGGAAAATATGGATTTACACATTACATACATAAAAATATGGATAGGTGAGGGAGCACCGCACAAGCTGACACACAACACATTGTATATATGTAAAGATATGGGGAGGTGAGGGAACAATGTACAACATGACACACATCACAGAATACAGGTGGGAGGACGCGAGACATGATACAAAACAGCAACCTTGATTCAAAGTCCTCTTGTCAGTGAATGAAGGACATCATGACAAACTGAGTATATTGTATCTTCATGCAACCCGCATAACAATAACTGCTACATTCAACTTGTAAATAACACAACTTCAATGTTTGTCACTTGGCAGACTTAGGTTCCCGACTCACTCGATTCTGATAGGACTAATGGACTGTGATGCACAAACTGATAACACGCTTACGACAGGGTGTACAAGAACATATTGAAGAGAAATACTAACAGGATAAAAGCATATTGACAAATACTGTCAATAGAACTTAAAACTAATAATTGTTAATGTTGACAAAACATACTGAAAAGTACTGCTAGCACAGTATATATTGCAGGTACTGTTGATACAACATATCACAAACTCAAGTTTACAGTGTATGTAATCATGGTAAGACATATTGATGAAACAAGACACATGACAAGTATTGTCTGAAGGACAATCAGACCATGGTGAACGCATTGGAAAATAAAGCTCACAGCTCAGACATATGGACGAGTAGTTCTGACACAACATATTGACAAGTCATGTTGTCATGACACACTGAATGCAGGTTATGCAATATAAGCTGATCACAGGACATATCAACAAATGATATCAAATAAATATGAGTGCTGGGAGATTGCTACGATTTCACATGTCGATGCTTGTATCAAAATATCAGAAAAATTTCCCACCCAGTTTCTTGGAAATTCGATATCCCCTACCAATGAAGGATTTAGGTGTTACTTTTGATTCTGGAAACACCTTTGCCAGTCATATAACCAAGGTTTGTCATGCCTGCTACTACCATCTCAAAGATTTCAGATGCATTCGTAAACTCCTCAATGTGGAGACTGCAGCCTGCTGGCAAAGTCAACTAGAGGATCGCTCGCAAAAAAAAAAGATAATGTTTTTGCATAGCAAAAACAAAGCGTCCCGAAAAGGATATAAAGGTGAGTGCTAAAGTATTAAGAAAATGCTTCGTTTCTAGCCTTATACTGTTGTGGCAACCAAAGTCAGCGCAGTCTGCTCTATCTAGCACGGTTTTCAAGATATAAGCATTTTTGTGTTTTGCAAAAAATAAAAAAATTAAAAATGTCCGCTATATTTGGCGAGACAAAAATATTTTGAAAATTGGCATGGCTACTCTGCAGAGATACCCAGCAGGTCCAAAATTTTGTTGAGTTCGCTCCATATAGCACGGTTTTCGAGATATAAGCATTTTTGTGTTTTGCAAAAACTTTGAAAATTCAAAATGGCCACCATTTTTGGGGAGACAAAAATTTTTGTCAAGACCACTGCCGCGGTGTGTATCTCCCGCCGAGCATTAAAGCAGAAGAAATAGCTTTTCCGAGATATTCACAATTTTTCATTTTCGTGTGTGAAAGGTCTTCCAAAAGTAGGTGAAAGAGTTATTTGAGAAAAATTGGCTATCTGCAATACTATTAAGAGATAATTCACATTTACTCATTTTGAGTAGGTGAATAATTATCTATGGGTCTGAAACTTCAACAAGTGAAAGCTCTCCCAAAAGTAGGTGAATGAGTTATTTGAGAAAAATTGGCTATCTGCAATACTTTTAGAGATAATTCGCATTTACTCATTTTGAGTAGGTGAGTAATTAGCTATGGGTCTGAAACTTCACCAAGTGAAAGCTCTCCCAAAAGTAGGTGAATGATTAATTTGAGAAAAATTGGCTATCTGCAATACTTTTAGAGATAATTCGCATTTACTCATTTTGAGTAGGTGAGTAATTAGCTATGGGTCTGAAACTTCACCAAGTGAAAGCTCTTCCAAAAGTAGGTGAATGAGTTATTTGAGAAAAATTGGCTATCTGCAATACTTTTAGAGATAATTCGCATTTACTCATTTTGAGTAGGTGAGTAATTAGCTATGGGTCTGAAACTTCACCAAGTGAAAGCTCTCCCAAAAGTAGGTGAATGATTTATTTGAGAAAAATTGGCTATCTGCAATACTTTTAGAGATAATTCGCATTTACTCATTTTGAGTAGGTGAGTAATTGGCTATGGGTCTGAAACTTCACCATGTGAAAGCTCTTCCAAAAGTAGGTGAATGAGTTATTTGAGAAAAATTGGCTATCTGCAATACTTTTAAGAGATAATTCGCATTTACTCATTTTGAGTAGGTGAGTAATCATCTACGGGTCTGAAACTTCACCATGTGAAAGCTCTCCCAAAAGTACATGAATGAGTTATTTGATAAAAATTGGGTATCCGCAATAGTTTTTGAGATAATTAGCATTTACTCATTTTGAGTAGGTGAGTAATTAGCTATGGGTCTGAAACTTCAAGTGAAAGCTCTTCCAAAAGTAGGTGAATGAGTTATTTGAGAAAAATTGGCCATCTGCAATACTTTTAGAGGTAATTCGCATTTACTCTTTTTGAGTAGGTGAGCAATTAGCTATAGGTCTGAAACTTCACCAAGTGAAAGCTCTTTGGGATAGCTGCTCTGCAGAGATACCCTGAAGATAAAAAATTTCGTCGAAATCGCTCTATGTAGCACGGTTTTCGAAATATTAGCATTTTTGTGTTTTGCAATTTTTGCGCAAAAATTCGAAAATTCAAAATGGCCGCCATTTTTGGCAAGATAAAATTTTTTTGAAAATTGGCATGGCTACTCTGGAGAGATACCCTGTGGGTCAAAAATTTCATCGAAATCGCTCTATCTAGCACGGTTTTCGAGATATAAGCATTTTTGTGTTTTGCAATTTTGCGAAAAATTCGAAAATTCAAAATGGCCGCCATTTTTTGCGAGAAATTTTTTGTTTGAAAATTGGCATGGCTACTCTGCAGAGATACCCTGTGGGTCAAAAATTTTGTCGAAATCGCTCTATCTAGCACGGTTTTCGAGATATAAGCATTTTTGTGTTTTGCAATTTTTGCAAAAATTTCGAAAATTCAAAATGGCCGCCATTTTTGGAGAGACAAAAATTTTTTGAAAATTGGGAAAAGTACTCCGCAGAGATATCCTGCGGGTCAAAAATTTTGTCGAAATTGCTCTATCTAGCACGTTTTTTGAGATATAAGCATTTTTGTGTTTTGCAATTTTTGTGAAAATTTCGAAAATTCAAAATGGCCGCCATTTTGGGCGAGACAAAATTTTTTTGAAAATTGGGAAAATTACTCCGCAGAGATACCCTGTGGGTCAAAAATTTCGTCGAAATCGCTCTATCTAGCACGGTTTTCGAGATATAAGCATTTTTGTGTTTTCCTTATTTGGAAAATTCGTAATGATTAATTAATCGGCCATTTCTTGACCAATCAATGCCAAAATCTAATGATTTCCAGATTTTAATAGAATGAATGTATTTGCCAAGTTTCAGGTGAATTGATAAAATTCCTTTCAAGTTATCATCCGGACAAGCTTCCCCATCGAAAAAAGACATTTTTGGTCATGTGACCTCTCTGATTGGTTGAAATGTCACTACAGCATATTCAAAAAAATTCCCCAAGGCTACTGCCTAAACCTGCCAAATTTGAAAAGAATCCGCCTAACGGTTACAGAGTTATAAGGAAAACAAAATGCGGAGCCGGCGGAGCCTGAAGCTCTCCCATACACAAACAAGCGTCCCGCAAGGGACGCTTAATGATCAGTAGTTGAACTGACTACTGCAGATTCCTTCTTTATGGTGTGAATAATTACAATGTGGCTAAACTCCAAGATTCAAAATGCCCTTTGTGGAATTGTTTTCAGACTTGATAAAACAAGCCATGTTACTCCCTATCTGCAAAAACTACATTGGCTCCCTATTTCATACTGTATCCTGTTCAAATATAATCTTATTACGTTCAAGGCTATGAAATATTCCCAACCCACATACTTATCATCCTCAATCAAATACAGTAGCCTTACTCGTGGAAATCGGCCCTCAACTTTCTGTTTTTAGCCTCAAGCGAGGATGTTGCGTCAATTTTGCGCTATATAAATGTTTCTATTCTATTCTGTTCTAATAATGTGAACAAAGATCCATCCGACCATGGAATCAAAAGTGTAAACCAGACAAAAAAATATCAAGTATTAAATAAAAACAAGGAAATGGACACACATCATCACAGATATAATGTCTTTCCCAAATGTCTCCCTCACTCCATGCTTTATGCATCCTCACTTCTCACTGGCTGATATTATGATCACCTTGACAACAGGAAATCACCCTAGCTGTTCTCTATTTACAGTTTTACACTTACAGCTGGTTTTTGTGATTTTAACTAGTGAATGTACAAAATTATCACCATATATGATTTTATTATGTCAAAAATGCTACAAAGAAATGAGTTTAGCAACTATCGGCTGTATTATCCCCAGCGAGCGATAATGCCAAAGTTTGCATCGTTGCAGCACTAACATTGAAAAGCAATATTAACACAGCATATTGGTAAATACTATCAATATAGTGATCAGCTCTGTTGTGAGCGCATATTGAAAAGTAACTTTAACACAGTTTGAATGCAGTACATGTTGAGCACAAGACAATGACAAATAGTGTGAACACACATTGATAAGCAAGCTAACACGACATATTGGTGGGTAGTACTGACATGTTGTTAAGCACTGCTGACATCACATATATTGGACATCCACATGACACATCGGTTGGTTACCTTGTGGCTTCTTTAACTGAACCTCTTCCACACAGTGACTTGGGAACCAGCCCTCACGGTTGTTGACGCGACCTTCCCAGTAACCTTGTTCCCCTACACTAATCACTACAACACACAGACACCAGTCTACACTACAGGCTAACAGGAATCAGGCACCAGTGTACAACACACACTGGTATTCAGGCACCAGTGTACCACACAGAGAGGTATTCAGGCACCAGTGTACCACACAGAGAGGTATTCAGGCACCAGTGTACCACACACAGAGGTATTCAGAATATTCAGAGAGATGAGGAAATAAGCAGAGAGCACTGGATACCAGTATAGCAAACACTGTGCCAGATCAGCAGGAATTACATGGTTACAACGAGTGTGCAAATTATAACAATGTGGATATGTGTATAACAATACAACATCAAATGTTTGTAATCTTATAACTTTGTGCAGTTTACTTCATTTGCCAAATCATGGTCATGTATTAACAAAATTTAAATTAGTGCTTTGTCATTTCAATTCTTTACAAATGTTACTTTCAAAAGCCACTGGAATATAACAAATATTTCAATAAACAAAACATTTTTGTAAAATTGTGTGCATATTATTAAACCAATTAGATTGCCAACACATCTACAGACAGGCCATCTCTCACATCACAGGTGCTGACTGGATATTATCCGTGAGGCAATTTTTACTACACCACAATTATTATGAAACTTTTTGCATTCGTGTTTAATCTTCCTACAATGATCTGAGAACTCTTGACTATTCGACCTACAACAGGCGTTTCTTTCTATTTTTTCTTCGCAAAATTAAAATTTTATACCCACAAGGGCAGTGCACAACCCCATAAGAATGTCAGTGACATGTTAGATCTGAGAAAATGTAACAGTAAAGGGGCTTCTGCTTAACTTTATAACTTTAATGTGACCATTACATCATGAACAATATGTGGAGTTTAAGGTTCACAGAAAGTCAGGATATTCTCTCAGTAAAGTTTAATATGTGCAAATTTGAATTGAAAAAAAAAGTGAAAAACTCAGCAAACTTTGGGTTAAAACCTGTCGTTTTAGTTCATAAGGTGGCAATAACTTCTGTAACATAAGGAGTCTAAAGTTACCTTAAAATAGGGATCTTCTTTAAACCATCCCTAGCATATGTACCAAGTCTGATGGGGAAAATGTCAATATGTTTGAGGTATTGTATTAAAAAAATATTGGGAAATTTCTATAACGACAACATGACAAACTAGAATCCAGTATATCCCCAAGCTCTGTCTGATGACTAATTCATTATTATTACACACAGAATAAAAAGAAAACATTAATCCTGTTAATAACTCAGAAACAAAATAAATTTAGAACAACAAAACCAGGTTATGAAAATAGCATCAGAGATGCCCGTACCCCACAGCCTAGGGAAATATTTTCAACACCATGAGATACAGAAGCGCTGTACCAGTACAAAGTTCAGGATACTTTCAGAGCACTGTCAGTTATATAAAGTTCCAAAAAATGTTTAAATGCAGAAAATAATGTTTAAAAGAAAGATAATGCATGTAAAGATGAAGTATTAAAACAAGTCAATTCAATAACAAGATGACAACATTAATCAGTAAACTAAAATTCAGCATTCTTTATCTACATCTGCATGGCCGAATTATGGTTTAGATGTTTTGAATATTACCATGCATACAGAAGTACATTTAATGAACGCTTATGTGTGGTGTTGGAGCAAAATCTGTGGCTCACTTGATGAAATTCTCATTTGACCTTGAAAGAGGGGCCAAAGGTCAAATCCGATCACACCAAAAGATTCCCAGCCCATGATTTCCTAGAATTTGGTTTACCATTCCAAAGCTCTAGGACCAATAATAAGCGAGTTATAAGCACTTTTAAGTTTGCCTATCCTCGTTTGACCTTGATGGAGGGTCCAAGGTCAAATCCGACCACAGCAATGGATTCACAGCACATGATTTTGTGTACTATCCTCGTTTGACCTTGAAGGAGGGGTCCAAGGTCAAATCCGACCACAGCAATAGATTCCCAGCCCATGATTTCCTATATGTTGGTTTACCATCCCAAACCTCTAGGACCAATAATAAGTGAGTTATAAGCACCTTTAAGTTGGGCTATCCTCATTTGACCTTGAAGGAGGGGTCCAAGGTCAAATCCGACCGCAGCAATAGATTCCCAGCCCATGATTTCCTATAGTTTGGTTTACCATCCCAAACCTCTAGGACCGATAATAAGCGAGTTATAAGAACTGTTAAGTTTGGCTATGCTCGTTTGACCTTGAAGGAGGGGTCCAAGGTCAAATCCGACCACACCAAAAGATTCCCAGCCCATGATTTCCTATAGGTTGGTTTACCATCCTAAACCTATAGGACCAATAATAAGCGTGCTATAACCACTTTTAAGTTTGGCTATCCTCATTTGACCTTGAGGGAGGGGTCCAAGGTCAAATCCGACCACACCAAAAGATTCCCAGCCCATGATTTCCTATAGGTTGGTTTACCATCCCAAACCTCTAGGACCAATAATAAGCGAGTTATAAGCACTTTTCATGACTGCAAAGAAACGCCTGTGGCGGCCATCTTGTTTTTCAAAATGAGGCCAAAAATATTCCCAGTCAAGATTTTATAATGAGGAACACATCCTGCGAATTTGAGATCTCTACCTATAATACCCTTTGCTCTAGAGGGCCACCAAAAAGTCCTTGTTTAAAGTCGAAAAACGCCCGTGGCGGCCATCTTGTTTTTCAAAATGAGGCCAAAAATATTCCCAGGCAAGATTTTATGGCTATGAATATATCCTGCAAATTTGAGAAGGCTAGCTATAATATTTTTTTCGTTAGAGCAGCAACGGTGAAATCTCTCTACACACTACGGCGGCGGCGTAACGAAGTCAAATCCATAGTATCCACCAGATGCTATCCGGTGGATACAATTAACAGTGCTTAATCTGCATCAAAAGACAGACCCAAAGGTTTTAAAGGTCAAGGTCACTACGACAAGGTCAAAGGTCAAATTAAGGTCACACCATGATAATACACACCTATGGCCCCTAACCAATGTCCCTACCAAGTATCAACTTCCTACACCTTACGGTTTCCGAGATATAGCCCGGACAAGATTTTATAGGTCAAGGTCACTACGGCAAGGTCAAAGGTCAAATCAAGGTCACTCCATGACGTTGCACACCTACACCCCCTAACCAATACCCCTACCAAGTATCAACTTCCTACACCTTACAGTTTCCGAGATATAGCCCGGACAAGATTTTATAGGTCAAGGCCACTACGGCAAGGTCAAAGGTCAAATCAAGGTCACACAATGATGTTGCACAACTACACCCCCTAACCAATGTCCCTACCAAGTATCAACTTCCTACACCTTACAGTTTCTGAGATATAGCCCGGACAAGATTTTATAGGTCAAGGTCACTACGGCAAGGTCAAAGGTCAAATCAAGGTCACTCCATGACGTTGCACACCTACACCCCCTAACCAATACCCCTACCAAGTATCAACTTCCTACACCTTATGGTTTCCGAGATATAGCCCGGACAAGATTTTATAGGTCAAGGTCACTACGGAAAGGTCAAAGGTCAAATCAAGGTCACACCATGACGTTGCACACCTACACTCCCTAACCAATGTCCCAAGTATCAACTTCCTACACCTTACGGTTTCTGAGATACAGCCCGGACAAACTTTTTCCCGCCGCCCAAACACCCGCCCGCCCATCCGGACACCATGGGTGAAAACAATACCCCGACAGCCCTTAAGGGCTGTGGGGTAAAAAACATTAAGTATTGAAAACAGCTTTCTGAAATGTTTTTGTCTGTGAAAGAGCAATATAATTTTTCATCCGTCTGAACTCAATACAGCCACAGTATGAGAGGCCTCATTGTACATTATTCCTTCAGTTACTATTGCATGATCACAATATCTGGTGCCAATCACACAAAGCCTTACAGATACCATTGAATACAAAGCCATTATATACACTGCGTATGAGTTCATCATGCAAGAATGATAGATATAACAGAGAGAAAGAAGCCGACCTTCCACAAACTGGCCTTTACGCAGCCGCAACTCGCCCACACCCCGCGGTGAGTAGGACTGTACACAGAGAAAGGCACGCTCACTCGCATCACGTGTGTCCAGCCGCAACACCTCGCGCTGGTAGTGAGGCACCGTGGGCATGGACATCCGGCCTAGACCAGGAGGACAAGTGTTAAGTGTACAGTGATAGTGTGGAAGAGGCTTAACAATTGAATATCTGCTATACACTAGGTGGAGAAGGTTTAAATGTATAGTGGGGATGGGCAATGGGTTAGAAAGTGGATATCTAATTAAGACCAGGCATATGAACATAAATTATAAAGTGAAGGACGGCTAAAGGGTAAACCGTGGACCTCTGATCTTGATGGAAGAAGGGTTCAATATACAGACATGGTAGCACAGGGTAAACAGGTATAATGTAGGTACATAAACTGGACCAATATTGTGATCAACATAAGTTGCGGGGCAGGCAAGGGGTTAATAAGGGGACATTTCACCTGAATCATGCAACAAAAAGTTAAAAATTGTAGGGTGAACAGTCAAAACACTGATCAGTTGGCCTTCAGCCTAAAAATGGCAGGGAGTTATTTTGTACAGTGAAGGCAAGTAAAGGGTTAACACGTACAGTGGGGACAGTCAGAGGGTTAATTTGTACAGTAGTGGCTGTGAAAGGGTTAACTTGTACAGTGTGGGAAGTCAAAGGGTTAACGTGTACAGTGAGGGCAGTCAAAGGGTTATCGTGTACAGTGGCAGCAGTTAAAGGTCTGAACAAAGGACATGAAACTTGAAACTTAATCATGAGAGTTATACATTATAAAGTGGAGAACTACCCATTTTCAGGGAGAACTCTGGAGAGAAACATTGTTGCCTGTTAATTATTCAGGGTGAGGGAGACGAATGCATATATACTGTTTTTCCAGCAGAAACGGGAGAAAGGGTATTTGGGAAAGGACCAGGTCGGCTATAAGACTTGAATCAAGTGACAGGAAGTGCCCACTCGCACGGCAGAGGAGACAGTGCACTGAAACTGATTTAATGATTAATCAAATTACTCAACACATTGTTAACAAATCAATCCTTTGTAAGATCTGATTAATAGTTAAGAATAAACAAAATCACAGTATTTACATATGCAGAGTTAAGCAAAGTCTGAAATTACGTGATTAGCCAAATTACAAGATTAATCAAAATACAATTACCAACTGAATATATATATGAATTACAAAATCTTTTGAGAAAATCAAAAATATAAATTTAGCACAAAAAAGCAGCTGCAAGCAACCAAATAAGCAAACATACAGAAGGGGGGGGGGGGGGGGGGGGGGGGTCCTTGAATTGTGTAAGTTGTCACTGGTTAGTAACTCATAGTAACTCACTACAATACAATGCAGCATGTTAGTAACCTGGGGATTAGTAACTCACTACAATACAATGCAGCATGTTAGTAACCTGGGGATTAGTAACTGACTCTAATACAATGGAGCATGTTAGTAACCTGGGGATTAGTAACTCACTCCAATACAATGGAGCATGTTAGTAACCTGGGGATTAGTAACTCACTACAATACAATGAGCATGTTAGTAACCTGGGGATTAAAGGCTGTGAAGTTAATGTGTAGTGCAGACTATAAACATAGAGGGATGTCACCTCTTTCCATGGAACATAACTAGTATAAGCTTCTACTCTTAAAATGAATGCATGAAAAATACAAATAACTTAAAATCTTAGTAGACTACAACACAAACCAAAAGAACAATTCTTACAAAGATACAACAGAAAAACACACCATATGAAGAGATAAGCTGATACTGAGAACAGTCTTAAGGACTAAGCCAACATAAATAAAACAGAACAACATACTTTTCTTAATTAAAACAAAAACTAGGGAAAACTAGTAAACTGAGAAAATCTTGCAATTTGCTATTATCAATGCAATGTTGGAAACTCCCGTCTCATTTTTCTGTATGGCGCAATGCTCAGCCACTTTCCTGTACATTTCAGACACCTAGCTCAACTGTTGTAACAATGTTATCAAAACCCTCGAGTCATCAAAATAAACGTGACAACCACTTATTTCCACATATGTCTCCATTACAAGTTGTAAGACTGCACAGCCAGGGACTTTTTGATGCAATATTTTTGTATGATGCAAATTTTGAGAAATTTGTAAGATATTTGAGAAATCTTGATGTCTGTGTGGCACAATGGCTGCCCTTCCCCTGTACTTGATGTCTGTGTGGCACAATGGCTGCCCTTCCCCTGTACTCGATGTCCACACATCTGCAGTATTTAAGTACTCTGTATACAGCTGTCCAGGTCTCCTGTACTTGATGTCCACACATCTGCAGTATTTAAGCACTCTGCATACAGCTGTCCAGGTCTCATGTACTTGATGTCCACACATCTGCAGTATTTAAGTAGTCTGCATACAGCTGTGCAGGTCTCATGTACTTGATGTCCACACATCTGCAGTATTTAAGTACTCTGCATACAGCTGTCCAGGTCTCATGTACTTGATGTCCACACATCTGCAGTATTTAAGTACTCTGCATACAGCTGTCCAGGTCTCATGTACTTGATGTCCACACATCTGCAGTATTTAAGTACTCTGCATACAGCTGTCCAGGTCTCATGTACTTGATGTCCACACATCTGCAGTATTTAAGTAGTCTGCATACAGCTGTGCAGGTCTCATGTACTTGAATAGATCTCTCTCTTCTTGGTGAAAAACATGTGAATGGACAAGAAGCCAGTGTATGAAGGCTGTCAGAGTGACCACACTGACTCTGTGAGTTCTGATGGATGGCAGAGAACCCAGGAGTTGAACAGGAAGTAGAGAGGTGAGCCAAAGATGTAGAACAAAGTACAATGATGAAACCTGACAGCAGACACACCAGTCTAGTGTGAAGTGCAATAGATGAAAACATCTGACAAACACCATACACAGAGCTGTGAGAAACCTAGAAAACACGGACTCAAAGGTCTGTACCAAGTTAGTATACAGAACTGTTTTAAACACTATGAGCATCACAACAGAGTTACGCAGTTCTTTCAGAAAATCAGAAAACGTGTAAATTGGTGTCCACAGAGCAAGTCTGTAAGAAAAACGTGAAAGTGATTGTTCAATCTTTATATATGAGAAACTCTTAGGAGTAGTAACAACACTCGTATATACAACAATGTGAAAGCTATAAAACAGAGTAAGATAAGGTGCTGAAACAGAAACCTTTGCAGCTTGTATGAAGTTTTCTAAACCCCTGAAACTGAAGTATTTGTACACAAAGTGAGGAAAACTAGAATGAAGCCAATGATTATCTAGGAAGAAACAAGTCCTGTCAGCACTCACAAGTGTTTACACAAAGTCTAACCTTGGAAAGCATGTACAACTCGCAAGTGCTTAAATACCACGCAGCTTGTACACACAGTGAAAAGGCTTTACAACACAGACACAGTGTGCAGAATGATGAGAACACGCTCATAGAAACGTAAACACTCCAGATTTACACACGGAGAGAAGACCTTGCCAATCTTGTGTACAGCATGTTTGTACAAAGTGCCCAATATAGCAGTGTGGATATGGCACCCGTGTGCAGAGTGGTAAGAAAGAACAACACGAACAGGCTGAAACCAACCCTTATATAAACACACAACCTGTTTCCTGTCGTCTCACTGACACGTTGGATTGACTGCGTCTCAGCTTGGGGAAGTATTTACTGAGCATGCTCTGTACACGCTCTGGAAAGCTGCCTGACTTCAGGGAGCGTTTAGGTGGAGGCGTGGGAGTGAAATCAAAGCTGTACCGTCCTATAACAGCAGAAGAGAGGGGTAAGACCAGGGGTCACTATGTGAAGTCTCAGTGGTTACATAAAGTCTCCAAAGCTAGGGTTTTATAGGCTAGATTATCATTATTTGACATACGCTGTCATAAGCTAATATTGACTCAGAATGCAAGTATTGTCACCAAAGGAAGATTAAGCCCGAGTTAGTGAACATTTGGCACACTACCCGTACATAACAGTTAAAGCATTAATTACAATGTGGCTGGAACTACTGTCCAGAAAAACAAAATTATAGGGGTTACAAGTAGGGCATTGCACTGATTTTATTAGACCACAATGGGCAGTACACTAAGTTAATAAGACCACATGACTCAAGTCACCAGATGTACAGTGTTATCAGCAGATACAGTAGAACCTCGATTATCCGAACCCAATGGGAGACAACCCGATTGGATATTTGAGGGGTTCGGATAGATGAAGGAAGGCAAAATTCACCGTCTATGGGTTACCGAGTGGGCGATAATAGAAGAAATACCATTTATATGCACTAAATATTCATGTCGGTGGTTATTGATGACGCACTTTAATATATTTGTGTAATATAATACAACTGACCCTCTAATTGTCACTTATTTGCTCCTATCTATGGATATTTTTATTCATTTTTATTTAAAATATTACCGGTACGCAGATTTTAACTGGGTGTGTTCGGTTTGTACATGCATTGCCTACGTTTTAATTTTAGACAAACATCATTATGCATTTTGTCAATTGAAAAACTCCGGGAGATTATTTATTGTAAAACAAAAGGCGAACACACATCCAGTGATAGATGTGTTCGGTTGGTAATGTATTGTTGATGTCTTTTCTTTTGATGCACGTTGTCGGTCTATGAATGGATCTACTCCGGGAGATTATAAATTGCAAAACCCAATCGAACACGCTTTCATTGATTGGCGCATTGTCAAAGAAGTTGTGTAGTGGGGTCGTGTAATTGCATTAATCCCTCCCCGATTGTAACAAATTAACACTGGTGATAAAGATCAAAGAAGTTAGGCTTTTAGCCTTTTAGTGGATGGTATGTTTTATAAAGGACTAGAATCAATAGTTTCTGATAATGTGTAAATTCCTCTATTATCGCTGACGCTAGACGGTGCGTTTATGTAGGGAGACAAGATTTCAGTTCAGTTAATCCGGAGATTCGGATAACAGAAGGCCGGATAATCAAGGTTCTACTGTACTTGAATGTATCAAGTGTTAAGGGTTTAAATCATTATACTGTCTGATGGACGAAATACCTTTATATTTGATGTTACTTTGCAGGAAGTAAAATTAACGAGTTGAATTTCTGATTCAATGTAAAACAGAAACGAGAAACATGGTTAAGATAGAAGTATGCACATTGTAGTGTCAACTGTATTATAAATACAAAGGCAGAACATAAATCTTTCAGACCTCCAAATCAGTAAAAGTGAAAGACACTTAGCTAAGAGAAAGGTGACTTACTGTTCAACATGTCTGAGGAGTAGGAACCTGTAGAAAGTAGAGAGACATGCATTAATGGAGAGTACTTGCTGGAAACATCAACTGTTGTAAAACATGTGACAACAATATACTGACAGGCCGCGGTGTCACAAACATCAAACCATCTCAGAACACACACACACCACCCAACTCATGTGACAACAATATACTGACAAGCCATGGTGTCACAAACATCAAACCATCTCAGTACACACACACACATGTATAGACAGATCACTGTAATCAATACATGACCACACGGAGACAATACACAGACAACGCACTACCAGTACATACACCACACACACACATGTATAGACAGATCACTGTAATCAATACATGACCACACAGAGACAATACACAGACAACGCACTACCAGTACATACACCACACACACACACATGTATAGACAGATCACTGTAATCAATACATGACCACACTGAGACAATACACAGACAATGCACTACCAGTACATACACCACACACATGTATAGACAGATCACTGTAATCAATACATGACCACACTGAGACAATACACAGACAACGCACTACCAGTACATACACCACACACACACACATGTATAGACAGATCACTGTAATCAATACATGACCACACTGAGACAATACACAGACAACGCACTACCAGTACATACACCACACACACACACATGTATAGACAGATCACTGTAATCAATACATGACCACACTGAGACAATACACAGACAACGCACTACCAGTACATACACCACACACACACACATGTATAGACAGATCACTGTAATCAATACATGACCACACTGAGACAATACACAGACAACGCACTACCAGTACATACACCACACACACACACATGTATAGACAGATCACTGTAATCAATACATGACCACACTGAGACAATACACAGACAATGCACTACCAGTACACACCACACAAACATGTATGAGACAATACACACACAACACACTACCAGTACATACACCACACACACACATGTATGAGACAATACACACACAACGCACTACCAGTACATACACCACACACACACATGTATGAGACAATACACACACAATGCACTACCAGTACATACATCACACTAACTATATAGATACAATGCAACATTATGTAATACAGTAATATACAGGCAACACCTGATACACAAACATGCAGCAAAACACACATCCTCTTACACTGCACACTGATGTGGTTTATAGAGTTGATCCTGTGGACTTACTTCACTGCATCAAAACTTTTGTGACACATGAACACAAGCTCTGATTTGGTATTTATTTTACTACACAGAGGGAGCCACCTGCACTCCCACACTTTCAAGTGGGACTCTGTTAAGGAGAATGCAACTACTTGTGCCTTGCCAGTGAAGTATTTGTTGCCTTGAGGTTCCACTCAGTAATGTTCTAATACATACTAGTTGTACAGCTAACTACAATGGGCTCCTACATGCAGGTGTTCAGTAACAGTAAATTGTCAACGGATTGCTAGTTTGTTAATCATAATACAAGTACTGCACACCACAGAAATCGCATAAAATTTTATTCTTTAACTGGAAGTGTGACAGATAAGAGACATTTACAGCATACTATCATTATTTAAAACATGAGGAGCCGAAGTGCTGTTCTATATGTATTGATTCAGTGGCTATCTCATTATCTACACATTTACATAGTCTTTAGACCTGTTTTTGGTTCAACATGTTTTAGGACCTCATGGTGGTTTCAAATCAACTATGTATGCACTAAAGGCACAATTTACTTTGAAGTTGTATTTAAAGACTTGGCAGTGAGCAGTGTAAAGCCAACAGTCTCTGCCAAGTATGTGTCTGATGTAAGAAGTGAAGGACTCATCAGAACAGATCCCAGTCTGATGACACAGTGCTGTGACATGACTTGCATGCAGGTGGAGGCTGGACTGGGTGATTGCAGTGTCAGTGAATCTATGGTGTGTGGATAAAAGACACACACTGGTGGTAAAGATGGCAAACCGGATAGTTGGTTTCTATTCGATTTATAGAAGCGTAAACGAAATCCGGTGACAAAAGTCCAAGAAACAGTTCTCAAATGTCACATATTTCACATCAAAGCATATAAAATATTGCACAGAAATGCTTAAAAATATTTACTTCTGTAATATTTTGCCAATATACAATGAAATAATATCCAAAACGTCTAATTTTCTAATCAAATAAACCACATTTTAGTTGAAGTAATTGTTCATGTATATGCACAGAAAATTTTACAGTTTGACTACAGTTTGGTGTATACTAATTCAAATGAAACCGGTTTTTGCCGAATTTTTGTTTTCGGGACCCGGTTTCCATATTTACTTTTGATCATAACACTAACATACACTGAACCAGACACCTTAGATTCAAGCCTCAAAAACGAACATGTTTTCCCAAAAGGTGGATAAGATTTCATTTCACTGGGTCAAAACACTATTCCTAAAAGCTTCACTGCATAATCTAACACAATTTTCTTGTAATCAATTAAGTTTCTAACATATGGCCCACCATGAAAGGTCCACATAACCAAATCCGCCATACTGGGGGTCTCAGGACTTGTGTGTATATTAAATGTGACACTCAACCTTATGTGTTATATGTACACAGAGTCATGTGACCACTGACTCTCGCGAAACCCGAGGAGTTAAGCTGAATACATTGTCAGTAATTACTGGGTAGTACCTCTCACAAAGTGTACCCTCATGCATACTTGTTTTTATGTGTTTCCACCAGACGATTCATCACGCTGAGAAAGTGTCTCACAATTCCATCAACCTCCAATGTTATCTGTGCGTGAATCGGAAGACTTCAGTTTATTGTGAAAAAGACTATCTTTGTGCAACACATTTATACGTATAGAGAAAAGTAAGTGTATAGTTCCTGTTTGTGTAACACACACTACAACATAAGAATAAGGATACAATGGGGCTGTGTAGAAGGCTATATGTTTAGTTTGTGTTTCAGGCAAGCACTACAATACAGGTATATAGGTAGCTTGTGGTTGTGTAGGTATTGAGGTGACCACGCAGTTGGGAGTGCCGTTGAAATGCTCGTGTAAACATTCTCACTACATACACACAGTATGACACTGGGGTGGTTGCTATGAACCATGCTATGGGAGGTCAGAAGGTGCAGAAAACACACAGGGTTAGTAACACAGTCCGTGCAGTACACACATGATCACAGTCACATGACTGGAATGTTAGTGTACACAGTACAGGTGTACTTACGTGACATCCTGTTACGCTGGTTACTGTGGTGCTGACTGTAGTGGTCGGGGACACTAGCAGCAGTAGAGCCTGTCATACAGAAAGTTTGTGTCACAGCATGGGTAGATAGTTGGTTAGATTCGTAAGTACTGAAGGAAAAATGCTATCAAAGTTTAACTGGCCATGATTTAGATTTATTTGTTGTTTTACGTCGCATACAACAGCCAGGGTCATATTGCGACAGGTAGTTTATAGGTGGAGGAACCAGTGCATACTAGTTGGTCAAGATTCTGTACTGTAAACCACCGGGCATCGGCAAGTAACTACCAACTTTCCAACATGAAGTGCCCCGGCCAAGATTCGAACCGGCATCCTCAGAGGTTAAAGGCAAGCACTCTAACCACTACACCACCAGCCCCCTTAAATGGCCATAAATATAAGGTGGGGAAAACTTGAAACACTACAAGTAGACTGACCCTGACACTGCAGTGAAAACCATTGTGACTTGAACTCACAGCAACACTTATAAATCTTATTTTAAACCATTTAATCTCATAGATTGAACATTTCTGCTCACCAGAAAAGGAGCCGGTACTGGAGATGCTCATGTTATCAAACTCGTTCCAGCTACCGTTGGGGAAGTGGCGCAGACTGCTGTCATGTGACAGGACTGGGCTTGCTGATTGGCTGTCGCTGCCAAACAACATGTGAAGGCTGGGGTTGCTGCGTGTTCTCTTTAGCGTGTTGAGTGTGGAGATGGTGGGCGTACGTCTCTTCTCGTTGTAAGTTGGCAGTTCTTGGAACCGAACTGAAACAATTTGACAAATGTTAAAATCAATCTAACATGTACACAACAGTGTGAAAACAAATGAATAAGATCAAGCATGTGGCAAGGACTTAACCTGTTCTAACACTCAACCATGTTAACTTGGAGACAGAACTGGAATTAAGTGTGCAGCAGCAAAGACATGAAACAGGACGGCACACATCAAACTAGCTCTAATGTGAAACCACTGGCAGTCATTGTAAAACTGGAAAGTTTCTGGAAGAGAAACAGACAAAATACAGCAAGAGACAAACTGTTTCTGATGTTACACCAAGGCTCTCTGAGTGAAGCGGGTGTTGGGATAACGCAGCACTTCTCATGGTATGGAGGCAGCTACTGGTGGTAACACAGTCACAAGTATTTCTGGCAGAGCTTCAAACTGACTCAGGAATATAATAATTTCCTCAAATACACTGTACGATATTTGTATTTTATTGGTATTTTCACTCAATGATTTTTATAAAGTAATGCAGGTTGTTAGTTGGGATTATCAGACAGTTCATTATTTTTCACTATTAATTCTTTCCCAGTCAGCCAATCCAGTCCACTTACCCACATCATTGTCATTGAATTTCTGTATAATGGCCGCTAGCTCCGTATTGTTTGATATGACGGCGACCTGGAAGGCACTTTGGTTGGCAAAGTTCTGCACCTCTCGGTCTGCTCCACGAAACAGCAACACACGGGCACAGGATTCCTGAAACAGAGATTTACAATGTAACTAGAAATAGGACTGTTAAGAGTAGCTACAACATATGAAAAGAAACAGGATAGCATAGAAGAACACACATTATCATGTGTAATGTCCACCCCATGAACGTTTTGCAACAATTGTACAGTAGTCTTACAAGACCCTGTTTCATTTGTAAAATATATCAATGATGCTTAAATATTTATTAACATACCTGTAAATTATTTCAGCTTCATGCATTTTTGCATTGGTTCAAAATTTGCTCAAAATCACTCTGTCTCTAAAGGTTTTTGAGATAACCAACATTTCCGATAAAATTGAAGATGGTGGGTGAAATTTGACATTTTTCAGAGGCAATATACCAAAGATCTGTAATATCCAAATGGTCAAAAATTAGTTTGAAATTGCTCAATCCCTTACGGTTTTTAAGATAAACAACATTTTCAATTTCCACCAAAATTCAAGATGGCGGAAAAAACTATATCTAAGGTCTCTAGTACCCAAAGGGTCAAAACATTGCTCGAAATCACTTTATCTCTAAGGGTTTTTGAGATAAATGACATTTTCAATTTCCACCAAAATTCAAGATGGCCGCCAAAATCTCGTTCCCAAGATAAATGCATTTTTACATTTTACGCAGAAGATGGCCGCCAAAAATGGCAGCAAAGCGATTTTTGTGAAATGTCGCCAGTACACTCTGCAGATACCCTGCGGGTTAAAAATTTCATCAAAATCGCTATATCTCAAATGGTTTCCCAGATAAATGCGCTTTTGCATTTTACGCAGAAATTCAAGATGGCCGCCAAAAGAGGCGGGAAAGTGATTTTTGCTTAAAGTCGCCAGTAGACTCTTCATATACTCTGCGGGCCAAAAATTTCGTCGAAATCACTCTACCTCGCACCATTACCGAGATAAGTGTCTTTACGTTTCACACGGAAATTCAAGATGGCTGCCAAAAGTGGTGAAAAAGTGATTTTTTGTAAAAAGTCGCCAGTACACTCTGAACACCCTGGGGGGGGGGGGCTAAATTTCGACAAAATCCCTCTATCTCGCACAGTTAAGGAGAGAGAAGCAAATTTGTGTTTTTGCATTTTTGGTGAAAATTCAAACAATTCAATTCAAAATGGCCGACATTTTTTGGGAGAGGAAATTTTTTTGAAAATTGCCAAGAGTACATTGATACCCTGTGGGTTAAAAATCTCGCACGGTTTAGGAGATAGACATATTTATGTTTTTTGCTATGTAGCTATTACTCTATTACTCAGGAGGTTAAAGCTATTACGATCAACAACAATACCAAGCAAGCAATTGACCCTATAAACCTTCACACCAAATTTTACAAAGATGAGTCAAATATGTTTCCTTTAAAAGAGTGAAAACAGAAATGCAATTCAGAGTAGGCTTAAAGTAGCAAAGCAGCTATTACTCAGATAGCTACACAGCTATCATCGACCAAAAGCTATCCTGGCCAAACTATTGACCCAATTATCCTTCATATAAATTTTTGTGAAGATAGAAAACATTATTTCATTAAAATGTCCAGAAAAAAGTCAACTCAAAATAGCATAATAGCTATATAGCACAGTAGCTATTACTCAGTTAGCTATAAGGGTATTATCACCAAAAGCAATCCCAAGCAAGCTACTGATCCAATAATCCTCCATCCCAAATTTTGTGAACATAGGTGAAATACTTTTCCTTTAAAATGCTTAAAATAAAAAAGCTACTCAAAGTAGCTAAGTAGCTATTACTCAGTCAGCTATATAGCTATTATCACCAAAGCAATCCCAAGCAAGCTATTGACCTAACTATTGCTCATACCAAATTTGGTAAAGATATGTCAAATATTTTTCCTTAAAATGCCCGGAAACAAAAGAAGTACACAAAAGTAGCTATTAATTAGTTAGCTATAGAGCTATCTTCAAAACCAATCCCATGCAAGCTATTAACCCAATAAACACCCACACCAAATTTGGTAAAGATAGGATAAATTCTTTTCCTTGAAAGGACCGGAAACCGCCGCCACCCCCCACCCCCCCAGTGGGGTGGACATAATAACAATGCAGGGGTACAAGATTACTGAAACGGACTTATATAAGTAACGGTACAGGACTCCTAAAAATAGAGATTGATATTTAACACTCAGCACAAGATTCCTAAAACAGTGAGATTTATACAAAAATAACACAACAGTATAGGACTCCTGAAACATAGAGTTTTACACATATATAACAATAATACAGAGGTACAAAACTCCTGAAATATAGAGATTAATGCTTAACATTCACCAGAGATTTTTTTCAAGACTTAAGCGAATGGGCTCCCCAGTGCCCTGTCAATGTGAACAGTCTGATCCCATCATTTAAAAAATAACCACTGAAACACACGACACGGTGTTTTGTTTCCAAATACAGAACAGAGAGTTTTAAGACAATCAAAAGTCTTACTCTGTATTCTTATCTTCTCTACTTAAATTTGTACACTATTTACCACTAGTTACCTTGTTACCACATGTAGAGTGGTGTTACCACTAGTTACCCTGTTACCACATGTACAATTATCTTACCTGGTTATTTGCTGCACACACATGTAGCGGGGTGTTACCGCTGGAGTTCTGTGTGTTCATTTCTCCACCGTAATACAATAAATGCTCCAACACCTGCACCTGGCCCAGTTTACAAGCCTAAAATACACAGAAAATCTAAGATATGGCAACAGTATGACTTAATAAAAACTGTAACGTGTGTATAAACCCTAATCCCTCATCTCAGGTTGCTATATGACTTCCCTGTGAACTAACCTTGAAATTATATATACAGCTCTAAAAATACAGAGTATAACAACATAACATATACAACAGTGACTAAACTGTATAATGTACACAAACCATTAACCCCACACTGACATGAAATTGTACTAAAATATGGCCACTGGACAGCGTTGTATTGCTATTACTTTTTTCAATAAGGAACCACAAAGCATTACTAAGTGTACACATCTTCAGATGTAAGTAAAACACATTTTAACCCCTTGATATGCTTTTTGGCGTTTTTCATCACAACTCTTGTCAGATTTTATAAGATATGCATGTACTTTCCTGCAGGGAATTTCCAAAGGTTTAACACAAGGCGTTGAGAGTTACTGCCTGGACATAATCCTGTTATCATAATCAGCTGCTTCCTGATAAACACATCCTGGTGGGAAGTTTCCCTGATATTATAATTATAAATGTAATTGTCTAGTTTTATTATAGTTAACATCTTCACTTATGACTGAAATTGTATTTCACCATTTATATTGAAAAATACACAAAAGAAATAGCTGCGTTCTACAAATTCCCCTGCATGTTCTAGCAGCACACAATGCTGAAGTGACCTGATGTCCCTCATGACTGCAGTCCCTGGAGCTAAAGTCTTATTGTCCCTCTAACTCCAGTAAACTGTGTGTTAACTCCGCTAGTCACCATCTGAATGGATACATCTGTCAAACCACTCAGTACAACACAATGCTGAAGTGACCCGATGCCCCTTACGACTGCAGTCCCTGGAGCTAAAGTCTCATTGTCTCTCTAACTCCAGTAAACTGTGTGTTAACTCTACTAGTCACCATCTGAATGGATACATCTGTCAAACCACTCAGTACAACACAATGCTGAAGTGACCTGATATCCCTCATGACTGCAGTCCCTGGAGCTAAAGTCTCATTGTCTCTCTAACTCCAGTAAACTGTGTGTTAACTCTGCTAGTCACCATCTGAATGGATACATCTTTCAAACCACTCAGTACAACACAATGCTCTGGTAGCCAACAGCTCCCTACAATCCCAGACACCTCACTGGCCTAGTGATTAACAAGCATTCCACCACTAGCCTCTCACTTCTGTGGTTTTAGGTTCGAATCCAGCACCATGGTAACATGTAACACTCACTAACAATTCGTCCCGATATGAATTTCTTTGTGAAAGGGACAGAAAACTCAAATTTGTAGAAACTAGAATTTCATTAGTTTACTCACATGATGTATCTCAGTGCCTCCCTGGTCGTCATGGCAACCTATAAGGGCGTGGTCATGCAGTAACATTTGTACACAGCGCTCGTTGGCCTTGGATATCACTGCATGAAACAGAGGAGTCAGTCCACGACTGTCCTTGTAATTAGGTGAGGCACCCAGGTCCAACAGGGTCTGAAATACAATAAAAAGAACAGACATATACAGAGAAACACAACAGAATGCACGTCCTTGTAGTAACATTCCCAGCTATGTGTCTGATAAAATAAGAATATTTGAAAATATTACAGAATCTCAATCCCTGTGGTTAGGTGATGTTTGTGGGTGTACCAGAATAACAAAATTAACAAGAGAAAATGTAGGGAAACAGGAAACAATTCAATTCCATGCAGTTCAGATGTCCTCGGATTAATGTTAACTGCCTTGCTTTATGTTCAGTTGCGCCTTAGAGTCCATCCATGGAGATTAAGCACTATAAAAGTCCACATTAGATTAGATTAAATTCAGATCCAAGTCAATTCTGGTAAAAGTCCTTCCAATAAGCTCACTGAAGTAGGTCACTTCGGTCCGTAAACTGCTCCATCATCCAGTGACTGGACACAAAACAATTAAAATAACAAGGGTGAAACAGGAGTCGTCACAGAACAGAGGTTACCAAGGGGTCACCAAGGAAGCTACAGGTACACTGAAGGTAGGACAATTTAAGAGTGCTTTTTGCTGGAATTTGGTCAAAGGTCAAAGCAGGTGTTTAATTCAAATTCAACAGCGAAGATCACATTTTGAAAGATTCTGTCCAGACACACAGCCATACGTACAGTATTACAGTAACAAATGTACACAGAGCCATACATAGAGTATTACAGTCACACATGTTTACACACACAGCCATATATATGTTACAGTAAATATGTGAAATCAGTAAATACCTGTAATTACTGACTTCACATATTTACTGTAATATATACAGTATTACAGTCCCAAGTACACACAGCTATACATGCAGTGTTACAGTCACACATGTACACACTAGTGGTGGGAATTGGACTTGAAAATCAGAATCGTATTAATCGAAAAAGTCCAGAAATGATTAATCGAGTCGAATCGATTTTTAGGTCATACAGGGAATTTTACAAAAAACCTTCCATAAAAAATATGAAGTGTCTGGGCTACTGTCAGTGAATGATTTACAAATAATATGATCTCGGTTTCCAGTAGAAATAACTGTCAGTAATTTTCTTTGAAATCTATCAATCTTTCCTGATATTTTAATGATATATAATGTTGTACTATGGTTCTATGTTATCTTTAATTCATTTACGATCAGAAAATAGTTATTATATGGAATAAAATGGACGTAAGCTCTGTCACTTTATTGTCAAGAAGTTGCACAAGTTGCAATTAAGTTTCGTAGATGATAATTAACACGTGAACTTCTAGTGACAAATGTGTTGAAATAACATGAAATATCCTTAGTGCGACAGAATTCAGTTAATTAAATTGAACATAATGGTGAAAAAATTATAAAAATTGGACAAGAAATAAGGAAGTTATGGCTACTTCAACATACATTGCACATAAAAATGAAGTACCGCGATCGCATATGTTCCCAAATAACGCCCGTAACTACTTCATAAAACAATAAAAGTTCATAAAATTGATCACACATTGTAGCTAGTATTTCTATTATTGTCCACTCAAAACATCTTCCATGGTTTGTTTTTTTTCTCTTTGTCGACATTTCCAATGGGATCGATGTAGATGCTAAAACACGGACTCGAGTTCGGAAATCAAGTTCTCGGCGAATCGTTACAGCCTAACACACACAGCCTGACATTCAGCATTACAGTCATACATGTACACACACACAGCCATACATACATCATTAGTGTCACATATATGCAGACACACGTCCATACATACTGTATTGGTTACACATACACACACTGTCACACAACCGTACATATAGTATTACACCCCCACATGTACACACACACACAGCCACACATACACTATTAGTCACACACATACACAGATACATAGCCATATATACAGTATTACAGCCACACATGTACAGACACATAGCCATACACACAGTATTACTATCACACAGCCATCCCTATAATATTACGGTCACATGTACACACACTCTCACACAGCCATACATACAGTGTTACAGTCACACATCTACACAGTATGTACACAAGTAGTGAGTCACCAGATGTTTACACTTTGATATCAATGCTCCATGACATGTATTACACACAACCATATAAAGACAGCACTAGGTTCAATGTACCACCTTGTTATGTGTACACTCACCTCACAGCCTTTCACTCACATGTCTCTGAAGAGTAATGAGAAGTATTTGATTCTATTCACAAACTTCAACGTCTGTTGACTAAATGACATACGTCTGTGCACACAATGGAAGGTTTCAGGGTCAAAACAAGAGTTATTACAGAGAAACAAACAACTTCTTACACAGAAGCAGAGATTTATTGTATCATAGCTTTACTCGAAAGACAAATGAGATTTTTCAGGTCTGGCTACACTCTGGCAACATTATGGATGTTAAAGCACACCTACTTACCTGTTTGAGTTTCTACTTCCAGGAATAAAAAAACTCAAAAGTAAACTGAATGGAAAATATCACTGAACCACTGGTTACTTTTGTTAAAATGGCCATTTTACTCACCATGTTTTATACTGGAGCAATATGTCAGTCTTTTGAATTACTCTGATCACCAGTCCTTTGTGTTAGGTTTCTCTGTACAGTGTCTATCACTTACGTTGATTGTCTCTGTGTTGACTTTCTCTGTAGAAGTGTCTATCACTTACTTTGATTGTCTCTGTGTTGACTTTCTCTGTATAAGTGTTTATCACTTACATTGATTGTCTCTGTGTTGACTTTCTCTGTATAAGTATTTATCACTTACTTTGGTTGTCTCTGTGTTGACTTTCTCTGTATAAGTGTTTATCACTTACATTGATTGTCTCTGTGTTGGCTTTCTCTGTATAAGTGTTTATCACTTACGTTGATTGTCTCTGTGTTGACTTTCTCTGTATAAGTGTCTATCACTTACTTTGATTGTCTCTGTGTTGACTTTCTCTGTATAAGTGTTTATCACTTACATTGATTGTCTCTGTGTTGACTTTCTCTGTATAAGTATTTATCACTTACTTTGATTGTCTCTGTGTTGACTTTCTCTGAAAAAGTGTTTATCACTTACTTTGATTGTCTCTGTGTTGAGTTTCTCTGTTTATCACTTACTTTGATTGTCTCTGTGTTGACTTTCTCTGTATAAGTGTTTATCACTTACATTGATTGTCTCTGTGTTGGCTTTCTCTGTATAAGTGTTTATCACTTACGTTGATTGTCTCTGTGTTGACTTTCTCTGTATAAGTGTTTATCACTTACTTTGATTGTCTCTGTGTTGACTTTCTCTGTGTAAGTGTTTATCACTTACATTGATTGTCTCTGTGTTGACTTTCTCTGTATAAGTGTTTATCACTTACTTTGATTGCCTCTGTGTTGGCTTTCTGTGCCGCTCTATGCATGGGAGTGAGTGAGTCCCGTGCCCTGTAGTCTACGTGAGCGCCTCCTCCAACAAGTGTCAACAGCATGTTACGAGGCTTGTTCAGGCGGCAGGCAACAGTCAGCGGGGTTTCTGTAATCAGGAAATGGACACACACTATACACGAGTAAACATGAACAGGTTATACACCGAGTGTAACAGGCTGTGGGGATCTGTGTAAAAAGTACATTTCAAATAAAAGATACAGGCAGTGGGTACTTTAAGAAGAACCAACCATATTCCAAGTAAAACATTTAACAGGACTCCTTCATAAGGAAAGCTACACTGAATAAATGTACACAAATACTTGACAAATCAAATACAGGCAAAGAGTTAGGAAGATCTCCCGAACACGGAAAACAAGAACAGAGCGAAACTGGAAATACTATTCACACAAGGCATCAATGGGAGTCACTTGAGTTGTAGATACCCTTCAGCATATTCCAGATGTCATGTTACAATAGGCACATGTGTTAGATCGTAGTGGTGGCATCGTTTACAGAAATCAAAACTGATTACCAGGGCTTTGAAACGAAATGAAATTTTGTATTTTGTATGCTTGTTCTGTACATTGAAAATTATTTGTAGGTGTACATGAGCAATAACTTGCAAATGGAAGTGGCTTTCACGAGATATTATTAATTTTTGCTAAATATAAAGTAAAACTGTGACATATTTTACAAAATATGTATATTTTTGGTCGTTTCTATGAAGTATCAGCCATTAGGAAGCCTAAAATAATAACGTTTTCAATAACCGGTTCCCAAATATTCTTTGCGAATTTCGTTTTTTTCTACTAAAACGAAACGATATTCCGTATACCGGAAACCTTTAACAACAACTATTAGATAGCAGAAAGCAGGCCTCTCCTTGAGGTTGTAAACCTACTGCAAACCACTGGAAAGTAATACCAACATTCCTACTGAAGTCTGGCAAAAGGAAAAGAACCCAGAACCTCAGGTCTGAACTTAGGGACGTCACATTTCCAAATATTTCATGTCGGCTAATCGTCAAGTACTATTTGTGTCAACACCGAATAACCGTCAAATATTTAACACTACCAAAAATCTAAAGTTTCATGTTTTAAAAGGCAATGAAAATGATAAATATGTGAAATAAAATGAAAATATATATCCATAATCTGTACATATAATAAGTTTGCTGTTTCCTACGATTTCTGCTTTGTCTATTTCAGACAGGAAGTGGGCAACATAAGAGGTAAATAGTACTTCCGGTTTTACGTGAATGCCCAAACAATGCAGGAAACATGGCTGTAGTTGGGTTTTAACCTATTTTATGGGACAAAATACCATATTTATCTGTATAAACACCCCCTCCCTATTAATCCCCCCCCCCCTCTTCTCAATCTTTGAAAAGTCTATATTCAGGGTTTTACATCCCTCTCAATAGCCACCAGCCTTGCGATTCCGGGATTCCGAAAATTTCATATTTTTAAATATAAAATCCATTTTTATGAATAAAAATGTATATACTTATCATATGAAAACACTTGGGTAAGCTTTGCTTGGCATTCGGTGACCGCCACGTACACCATACATAGAATTTAAAATATGAGGGGAGACCCTCTTTAAACCTATATACTTGCTACCCTTTGACCCCTGGTGACCTAGTTCACTCTGCCATGCGCATTAATGCGAAAATAGTTCATTCTTTTTGTGAATAAACCTAGATGCTGGAAAAAGGCCTTAAAGCGGGGCAGGCGGGAGGGTGATTTGCTGTTTTCATATGGTAAGTATATACATTTTTATTCATAAAAATGGATTTTACATTTAAAAATATGAAATTTTATTTCATAAAAATGTAAATATACTATACCATATGAAAACACTTGGGTTGAATGCCCACATGGAAGGATGGTGGGAAAAAAGACAGACTAAGGAGGAAACCACCCATGGTTAAAGTGCACTAAAAAAGGAAAATTCCTGGTGCACAACCGAAAACCCCTGTGATGAAGGTGCAACTTAACTAAGTGTGAAGTAGTTAACTACTTATTACCTTCAGCACTGCTGTCTATACCCAAGAGGTCAGCTCTAAGAGGATAAGCCCCAAAGTGTCAAAACCCAGAAGATGTGCCAAAAGTACACTACCAAGCACAGTCCCCAAAAAGGAAGTCCCCAAAAAAGGAATACCCCCCCCCCCCCTTTTCTGAGGCTAAGAAGCCTCAGAAAGGATCAAGAAAAAGGAAGATCAAGTAGAAAGGGAGACTACACGTTGTGCAGCCACAATATCTCCCAATCTATAGGTATCCTCAAGATTCTTGAGAGCCACATTCCTAAAGTAGAAGGATGTAAAAGTGGAATGGCTCTTCCACGTGCAGGATCTCATGATATCAAGGAGTGGAATTCTACCCTTAAAGGACCAGGACGCAGCCTGTGCCCTTACATCATGAGCCTTGACACCATGAAGAGATGCATTCTCTGTGGAACAGTTCTTAAGGGTGAAATGGATTAAGTCTTTAATCCAATTAGAAATCGTCTGGGCAGCGATATCACCCTGTTTTGACTTCAAGAGTGAAACAAAGAGAAGAGATCTACCCTGCCTGAGGTCAGAAGTCCTAGACAAATAATGTCTAAGGGCTCTGACAGGACATAGAGACCTATCTTCAGTATCCTGTTGACCAAGGCACTTAGTCAAAGCAGGAATTTCAATTTCCGAAAAAATTGAAGCACCGTCTGAAGTTAACTGGTTCTTAGCCAGAAAAACAGGATCTGTTTTAAGGATGACCTTTGACCATCCTTTAGAGTGACAGCAACCCTTAAAAGTAAAGGCATGAATCTCACTCCTTCTCCTTCCAGATGCAAGGGCAATAAGAAAGACCGTCTTCCAAGTGAGGAACTTTGGCTCAGCAAGAGACAAAGGTTCAAAAGGAGCCTTGGTAAGAGCCTGCAAAACCAAGGTCAAGTCCCAGGAAGGAATGTGACGAGTAGCCTTAGGCCTGGACTTGTAAAAGCTCTGAATGAGTCTTTTGAGCTCCTTATTAGAACCCAACTCCAAGTCTGCATCAAGCTTCATGGAGAGAGCTAACCTATATCCCTCTATAGTCTGAGGAAGTAATTTCTTTTCAGAGAAAAGAAATAAGAAGAACTCAGCTATGATGGGGACAGTCGGGTGCATGGCAGAGAAGCCATGTTCCTCACACCAAGTGCAGAAACCGTTCCACTTTGCTTCATACACTGATTTAGAAGACTTTCTAATAGGACTCAAAATCCTAGAAGTCACTTCCTGAGAAAACCCTTTTTTCTCTAAGGAGACTTCAGCCAAAAGGCATGAAGGTTTAGACTCCTTAGATTTTGATGAAACACCTCGAGATGAAGTTGCTTTAAGAGATTTTCTTTTAGAGGAAGAGCGATTGGTTTTCTTATTGACAATGCCAATAGATCCTGAAGCCACTCTTTGGTTTCCCAGAGAGGAGCAACAAGAAGTATCCTGCAGCTCTGAGAGTTGATTAACTTCTTGACCACAAGTGGACAAAGAGCTGTAGGAGGGAAGGAATAGAGATGAAGTCCGGACCAATTCATCTCCAGGGCATCTACTGCCAGAGCCTTGGGATCTGGCACTGGAGAAACATACTGGGGCAGCTTGTGATTGAATCTTGTGGCAAAGAGATCTATTTGAGGTTGGAAGTCTATTTGTGACAGCCACCTGAAGATCTTGGGATTGAGAGACCACTCTGTATGAAGGGTCTGTTGAGACCTGGAGAGTTGGTCTGCTACAAGATTCATGACCCCTGGAATGTGTCTTGCTGTAAGAACAACCTTGTTCTTGCGACAGAAGGCAAACAGGTGCCAAGTCAGGGCAAACATGTCCCAGGAGCGAGTGCCCCCTAGTTTGTTTATGTAGGCACAGACAGTTGTTCTGAGGCTACCTGAATAATCCTTTGATGAAGGGATAACTGAGGGACAAAGGTCTTGAGAGCCAGGAGCACAGCCTTGAGCTCCAGAACATTGATATGCAGTTTGGACTGCTGAGTCGACCAATGACCTTGAGCAATCATGTGAGCACAATGAGCTCCCCAACCCTGAGCTGAGGCATCCGTGTAAATGGATGTGACATACTTGGGTGGGTGCAGAGGAGCTTGCGCCATGACATTGTTCCTCAGTAACCACCACCTTAGATGAACCTTCACTGAAGGGTCCAAGGTGAATGGAGAATCCAGGGCACCTTTTAGGTGGCAATTGCAATTTCTCCTGAGATGAAATTGAAGGTGTCGCATATGAAGGCGACCCTGAGGTACTAACTTCTCTGTGGAAGCTAGTAGACCCAAAAGGTGCATAGCCTGGCGTGGAGTAGTATGGGGGTTGAAAAGCAGAGGATGAATAGCCTCCTGAATGGACAGGAACCTGGCCTCTGTTGGATAACAAACCCCCTTGGACAGGTCGAAAACCTGGCCCAGGAAGGTGAAAACTTGCTTTGGAAGCAAATCTGACTTCTCCCTGTTTACAATCCACCCCAGTTTGTGAGTCAACTCGAACAAAGTTAGAGTTGCAGAATGAGCCTCTTGACAACTGTTGGCTTTGATAAGCCAATCGTCTGGGTACATGTGAACTGAGATGCCCAACCTCAAGGCCATCCTTTTCACTTCCTTGACTAAGGTAGTGAATTCCCTGGGAGCTGTGGCTAGGCCAAAAGGCATAGCCACAAACTGGTACACTTTGCCCAAGATTTGAAACCTGAGCAGTTTGTGAACCGTAGGAGCCATGGGAACGTGTAAGTATGCATCCTTGAGGTCCAGAGAAGTTGTCCACTGGCCAACTTGAAGGGAGTTTCTGATGGACTGAGTAGTTTCCATCCTGAAAGTGGGGAAGTCCAGATAAAGATTTAAATGAATCAAATCTATTACTGGCCTCCATCCTCCAGTCTTCTTTGCCACAAGGAAAAGTCTGCTGTAGAAAGCCAGGGATGAAGAATCCCTGACCTCCTGGATTGCTTGGCAAAGAACTAGATTCTTCTCTAGGGAAGAATAGTGGCTGTTTATCAAAGGGACCCTGGATAACGGAATTCGAACTGAACCTATTGGAAGCTGAAGTCCAAATTCCAGGGTCTTGATAACAGAAGGATGGGCCCCTAAAAACTTCCAATTGAGATGGAAATAACCCAGTCGACCTCCCACTGGCAAAGTGGTGGGGTCTGGAGGTATGAGTGGGACCTTGGAGAGTTCCAAGGTCACTCTTACCTCCTGTAGGACATCATTGTTGAGATTGAGGTTGGGGCTTTTTGCCCCTACCCCTGGAAGACTTTCCACCACGTGGTTTCTTGGAACCTCGAAAGGAACCAGAACCAGAAGTAGAACCCTTCTGAAATTTCCTATCTTGAGAATCCCTATCTTGGGATTGTAGTCTTTTGAAAGACTTGCCCCTGGATACAGAAGCAGAAAGTTGTTTGGACACTCCCTTAGTCAGGACAGTCTGGAACTGTTCCTGCTTATACTCTTTAGTGTGAGAAGAAAGAGCCTTCAAGGCAAATTCACCAAAGAGGGAGGGATCATAGATAGGATGAGACCTAAGTTCCCTAACAATATGATCTGGCACATGTTTAGGGACTGTGCAAAGGAAGGAATCCCTCCTTGCCAAGGTCACAGTAGAGATAGAATGGGTGATGGAAGCCAACAAATCAATTAAGTGAAACTTCACCTGATTGATCAGCAAAGAATTGACGTCCAAGGCCTGCTGAATGTCCAGAGAAAGATTAGACTCAGTTTGGTCAACCAACTTCACTAAGTTGGTATGATTGACCGCTAAAGCCTCTCGATAGAAGTCTAGGGAATTCAGAATCATTAAATCTGACCTAAGACTCTTCTCAAGGGCATGAGCTGTACTTCTGGACAAGTAAATCTCCTTTTTGGGAGATGGCAAACCTGACCCCTGATCCGGATCTTTCAAAAGATCAGTCCAGACATCAGAAGCCATGGGTCTGTACCTGGCAAAGCTAAGTTTTGAGGGTTTGTTAGGGAAAATTCCCAACTTCCTCAACTTAGTTTGGGAAGCTCCCAAATTAGAAGAGCGTGAATGCAAATCAGATAGATACGCATCAGCCATCTTAAAGGAACTCCTCAGTCTAGAACTGATGGGGAGACTCATGGGTGAGGATTTTGATTGGTCAGGGTAGAGGTCCGAGCAATCCTCAGGATCGTGATTTTGAACCGAAGGCCTGGAAATCTTATCTGATAAGACCTCAAAGACAGAGTCTAAGGCCTCCCTGTAGTCCCTATTGACCGACTGGACGTAAGGGATGTTTGGCATTGAATCTACGACCTGCAGCTCAGCCTCAAGATTAACCTGAGACTGAGTCTGAAGTGAGTCCTGAGAATCATTAAAAGTCGCACCCGAAGGTTGCGACAGATCCTGACTAGCCATTGGCTGTTGAGTAACAGCAGGGTTGGCAATACCCTGAAACCTATCTAACATGGAAGACATGAGAGATGAGAAAGAGTTGAAGAAATCAGCCTGAGGCTGATAAGGGGGCCTGTGAAAAGATTGGTCATAAACAGGGTAGCCTGCCGGCACCGGGAGAGCCTGAATGGGCTGAGCTGAGGGAAAGTTACCCACAGAACCCGGTTGCTGGGAAATCGGTCTACCCAAAGAATTCGAAGAATTCACAGACCAAGATGACATTACACAGGATTGAGGGGGTAAAGGCACACCAGTCACTGGACGTGAATCCACCGGTGGGGATTGAGTAACCCCCAAAAGCCAACTAGTGCATGCTTCTAAAGAAGTCATACTAGGCAGTAAGCCCGAAGGCAAGGTGGAAAAACACGAGCCAGAAGAAGCTGAAGTACCGGTAGTAAGGGGAGGATCCATAAGGAACCGAGTATGGTAGGTAGTTGTGAAAAAACAAAAATATTTGAATTTTGTGACACTTGAGATAAAGTATTGCTCTGAAAACAAAGTACACAATATAAACATGTATAATAAAGCAAATGAATAAGTAAATATGCTGTACTCACTGAAAGAATGACTATTCTTCAGAAAGTTCACGATTAACCTACATTTTGAATGTGACGTCACAGTCACGTGATCTGGTGAAGTTTTCGTACAACAGCTAAGTAAATGTGAAAATTGCGGTGATTCGAAGAATTTCGAAGAATGAATGAAGGAATACCCTGAATAGGTGAAAATAAACATTTAGAACTAAAAATCTAATGCAAACCACCAAGGAAATGAATATTTCCGAAGGGAAACCCACATCCATACCACGTGACCACATGAGCTAAGTTACGAAAAAGACAAGTAATATTGCAAAAAACAAGCAATAAATACACCAGAAATCGATAAAATCGAATAAAAATGAAGGAAAAGTGATTAAAAACAGCATAAACGTACTTACAGAGCACCACAACACCTAGCAGGTCTTAAAAAATTTGGGCAGCAAAAATGCCGAGTTGAGAGTTCAACTGCCACAAAAAGAATGAACTATTTTCGCATTAATGCGCATGGCAGAGTGAACTAGGTCACCAGGGGTCAAAGGGTAGCAAGTATATAGGTTTAAAGAGGGTCTCCCCTCATATTTTAAATTCTATGTATGGTGTACGTGGTGGTCACCGAATGCCAAGCAAAGCTTACCCAAGGGGTTAATTTGGTGAAAATCTGTGCAGGGGTTTAGTCTGTGGTACACCCGCAAAGTTTAAGACACGGAAATTTTTAAGTGTTGCCATGGCAATAGATATTACTGGATACCCCCCAAAACCTAATCAGCTCTAGATCCTCGTGGGCTGAACATGTCCTGAAAATTTGGTAAATATCCATGCAGGGTTTTAGGCTGTGGAAACTTTAAGACCAAGAAATCTTAAAGTGTTGCCATGGCAACAGTTGTTACTGGATACTAGGGGTGGGACGAGTACAAAAAATTCGGGTCGATTACTCGCAGATAAAACTCGACTTGACATCGAGCCCTCGCGACATTTAGTATCCACCATAACAGGAAACGACATCCAATATGGCGGCTCCCGTAAACGAAAAAAATATAAAGATAAAAGCTTTGAATCGCTTGAATTAGCTATTATCAGCACATAATATCAATAATTTTATGTTACAAATGGTGGATTTTGCGATTTAATGAAAGTAAGGTATGTTATTAATGTTTTATTAACTAAAAAACATAACCGGTTCTATAGGTTGTTATATATACACGAGCACTCGACCCTAAGAATTGGGGTCGAATATTCGTGAAATTCGCCTCTCTCGGCGAGTGTCGACTGCTCGGTCGCACCCCTACTGGATACCCCCAAAAACCTAATCACCTCTAGATCCTCTTAACCTAAAGTGAATATACCCTGAAAATTTGGTGAAAATCCATGCAGAGGTTTAGTCTGTGGAACACCCACAAACTTTAAGACTTGAAAATCTTAAAAGTGTTGCCATGGCAACAGTGGTAAGTGGATACCCCCAAAAACCTAATCAGTTCTAGATCCTCTTGGGGTACACATCCCCTGAACATTTGGTGAAAATCTGTGCAGGGGTTAAGGCTGTGGAACACCCACAAACTGCAGGGGACGACTATAACCCCATGGCCTTTATGGGCTGGGGTTAAAAACTGAATTCATCTGAAACTGGCACCTTTAAACTACCTCAACGTATAGCTAAGTCTCCATTCGTATAGGTTTTACTTGTACACAGGACTGTAACTTGGTATATGAAGAGTTATGTGTTGCATTATATTGGTGGTGGAACCCTAGTGCCAAGTGTCCACATGAACAATCAGTTAGCAGTGAGTGATGACATGGTGTATGCGACAATGTGTACGTGTCCCCTCTGGCTACACAGTAAGACAGGATGTGTGTGGACCAGATGGTCATATCATAAACAAATGACCTGCACTCACACCAGTACTTTGTCAACACAGATATAAACAAGGTAAACACATAGATCACAACCTCAACAGCAAGACACTATCTACAATAACACCATCATCTGACCTTCTCATATACAAACATTTTATAAACTCATTTCCACTGAAGTCAAATTTGTATTGTAAAACCTGTTTTATGAGCCTTCATTTATCTGAGAACAGGTTTGGTCGGTCAACTGAAGTGGTCATTACTCTAAAACTGATCAATATTGGTCACAACTGGCCAAAAAAATTAATTTCCACTTTCCAGTTAGAACTGAGGCTGTCACAGGTTACCCTTAACGGTTAGACTTCTGTAAGAAACTGTAACACTGGGAATGGATCTTTCAAGAATATCCCCTGTTATTTTTCTTAAACAAAGTCACAGGCTAAGTTAAACCAGACACAATGTTATAAATTACAGAAACTCTACCAAAAAAAAATTTAGAAAATATCGTCAGAGATGCCCGTACCCCAGTCTGGGGAAATAGAGTTCGACACTAAGAAATATCGAAGTGAAACAGTACAAAGATCAGGAGATTTCACAGCAAACAATGTCAGATGTACAAAGGTCCAAATACTGTTGGAGAGAAAACAATATTTAAGAGAGAGAAAATGTCTATAAATTATGACGTTGTGAAATTTATTAATTGAAGTATAGCCACAGGTACATATTATCATCAGTTGCAGCAATCCAAGTATTTGTCCTTAAAGGAATAGGTCTCAGTTATGGCAGGTGAACATACTTTGGCAGAACCATGGTTAAAGATCACACTGTGACTTAGCATACCTGCACTCCCCAACCAATGACCCATCTAAGAATCAACTTATGGCCCAAACAAAATTATAAAAGTCAAATCAAGGTTACACTAAGTTGTTACTCACCTACACCTTCTAACCAATGTCCATAACAAATATCAACTGAGTTTCCAAAATATAGCCTGAACTAGATTTTCAAGTTCAAGGTCACCACCTCCCCAAGCTCAAACCAAGGTTCCACCATGACATTTCATACCTAAACCCCTAACTAATGTCCATCCCAAATATCAACCTTCTACACCTTACAGATTCCAAGATATACAAGATATAGTCTGGACAAGAGTTTAATAATCAAGGTGACTACAGCAAGGTCAAAGGTCAAACCAGGGCCACACAATGGCGTTGCATACGTACAACCCCTTACCAACATCCCTATAAAGCATCAATTTCCTACATCTTACGGTTTATGAGATATAGCCCAGACAAGATTTTAATGGTCAAGGTCACTAAAGCAAGGTCAAAGGTCAAATCAAGGTCACATCACGATGTTGCATACCAACACCACCACCAAACTATTTACCGAATAGTGTGGCATAACTTCATTTTGTTTGTCTTTTATTTCTCATTTGACCAGTATTAACCTGTTTGAGCATATTAGTTTTAAACACTTTTAAACACAAACCAATCCTGTAAATCAAGTTTCTGTCACCACTGGAAATGTGGAAATTGAAGTAGACACAGGTAAAAACCTAATCCTGACATAACAAAAATCCAGTTATATAAAACAGGCAAAATTTTACTAGGTTTTACCACTGGCCTGCTCACTAATTCTGATTCTAATTTCACTTTTATAGCGCTTAATCTCCCCCATTCAAAGGCGACTCTAAGGCATAACAAAACCAAAACAGTCAACTAATTTCAATATCCCGCAACAAAAGGGCCAAATACCACAGAGAACGCCAGTGGGTAAGACTACTTCCTAAACCTGTCTGAACAGAATCAAAGTGATAGGTTTTTCTGTGAGAACTTGAGACTATGTTATATTTCAGAGATAAGCAAAAATGGCATCTTTGTGTGTCACTGTTTAACTGTCTAGTTATGGGACATTAACACTGTTTTAACTATTGAGTAGCACGACCTATGGACTGATTAACTGTGGAGCAGTGGGACCTGTACATTGTTTACCTATGAGTAGCATCACCTGTACACTGTTTAACTGTGGAGTAGGTTGACCTGTACACTGCTGAACTATTGAGTAGGTTGACCTGTACACTGTTTAACTACTGAGTAGGTTGACCTGTACACTGTTTAACTATTGAGTAGGTTGACCTGTACACTGTTTAACTACTGAGTAGGTTGACCTGTACACTGTTTAACTATTCAGTAGGTTAACATGTGCATTGTTTAACTGTGGAGCAGCATGACCTGTACACTGTTTAAATATTGAGTAGCATGACCTGTATTGTTTAACTCTTGAGTGGGTTGACCTGCACACTGTTTACCTATTGAGTAGCATCACCTGTACACAGTTGAGTGGTAGGACATTACACTGGTAACTCAGCACACACTTACCTCCAGATTCATGGTCGTGGAAGTTTGGATCAAGCCCTCTGTTGGTCATCTTAGTGATGCGATCAGTATCATTCTTCTTCACATACTCCACAAACTGGCGCAGGTTGGCCTAAAGTGAATACAGTGTGGTGTTACTATGTCTAACTAGACCTACGCATCGGAGACCGATGCAAATTTGTATCCACCGAAAAGACAACTCACCAAAGCCAGTGAACCACTGTTTGACCTTGGAGGAGGGGCCCAAGGTCAAATCTAACATCAGAAAATTCCTAGCCCAAGATTTCGTACGAGTTGGTTTCGTACTGTAAACTTTTAGGATCAATAATAAGCGAGTTATAAGCACTTTTAACTTTGGCTATCCTCGTTTGACCTTGAAGAAGGGGCCTAAGGTGAAATCTGACCATGCCAGAAGATTCCCAGCCCATGATTTTCTATAGGTTGGTTTACCATCGCAAACCTCTAGGACCAATAATAAGCGAGTTATAAGCACTTTTAACTTTGGCTATCCTCGTTTGACCTTGAAGGAGGGGCCCAAGGTCAATTCCGTCCACACCAAAGATTCCCAGCCAATGATTTCCTATATGCTGGTTTACCATCCCAAACCTCTAGGATCAATAATAAGCGAGTTATAAGCACTTTTAAGTTTGGCTATCCTCGTTTGACCTTGAATGAGGGGTCCAAGGTCAATTCTGACAACATCAGAAGATTCGCAGCACATGATTTCCTATAGGTTGGTTTCACATTGCAAACCTCTAGGACCAATAATAAGGGAGATATAGGCACTTTTAAAGTCCGCTATGTGGGTTACTTCGGCACTCCGTGGATAACCTTGAATTAAGAGCTTCATGGTCAAATGTGTGCAAGGTTGTAGAGGACATGTATATCTGTTATACATATCACCTATGAAGAGATTCAACCTTCTACCTATGAGAAACAGCCAGTAGAAAAATGTCGATTATTTTCAAAGAAATGCCCGTGGCGGCCATCTTGTTTTTCAGAATGAGGCTTTTTTCCTTCCCAGAGAAGCTTACCCCCCAATGAAGATATCCTGCAAATTTGGTGAACCTAACTGCTGTGGTTTTCCTCTTAGAGCGTTAACGCTGAAAATCGAACGCTAAACCAAAGTATCCACCGGATGCTTCCGGTGGATACAATTATAGAGACAGTTTACAATCTATACAACATGAAACAAGGACATATAAATTTAGCAGATTTGTAATCAGTGAGGTTGTAGTATATATAAGCAAGAAAGTATTACTGAACTGAGAAATGGCTACAAATGGGAGTTTTAACAGAGAACAAAGAAAAGAAATAAATCACAGCTGTTGACCATCAGACTGGTTTATTGTAAGATTTAGTGAAACATAATGAGTTTCTGAAAAATATGTAATATGCCTGATATTTATAATGTGAAATTAATACATACACTAAAATCTCACACATATGGTTGTGACAATTTGTGACATTTTATTACTTCTATTTTTCATTTTTACTGTATGGTTTCATAGTTGAAGCCTGCTAAGGTACAAATATTGACTCCTGAACAATAAAAATTCTGAAATGAAGTTGCTGTCTTATTTTAGCACTTATTTTAACATACTGAAATTATAGATTACTTTATAAGTATAGAATCTATATTTATCATTGATTATCAAATACTGTTTTCAAAGACATATATTTTCTAAGATGATAAGCTACCCATTTAAAAACACCGTAGTCACACACAGCTCTGACATGCTTGTGTGACATGAAACTTGAGCCACATATGAATAAACATTTAAACCACACATTATCTTCAGTTCTAAACATTTAAACCACACATTATCTTCATTCCTATGTTTTCACAAGTCTTCACTTCTTGTTGTGCAAGGAATTTACAAACAGCAAAACAATTACAGACTTCTTTTTAAGACATTTGTCTTATCAGACGTGTGTGATCCTAAGAATGGCATGGACAATTAAACCTATAAAATATACAGTTTTTCACACAATGTGACTGTTAATACACTCCTCTTGTATTATTTGAAAAGCCTTTCACTTTCAGTTCAGTCTGTAGAGTTGGAGTTTTTACTGTATAATGAGATAACAATGGCTGTCACAAGACAGACATTAACTGATTACCATATTCAACAGGACTGAAAGTCACGACTCACAGAAAAACCCCCACAATACATTCATTTCAATATCAAATCACTGGCCAGATATTATTAGACCCCAGTTACACATTCACGGGTCACCCACCGATCATGCCAGGTTTCCTAATTTGGAAAATGTTGAGTGATTTACGGAGCATATTTTTCCTCTGTAAGGGCTTCCTTAATGTCCGTAATGTCCGTGTGAGATCCGAAAATCAAACTGTTTCTGTAAAGTCTTTACGGACCTTAGTATCCGTAGCTCTTCCGTATCGCATCTGTGAGTGTCCTTATTGTCCCTAAACCCATCCTGGATGTCCTTGTGGCATCCCATTCATCCTTGACGCTTCTGCACCAACAAATATCCCCCAAAACATAGCCGGATCTAACCGGATCTGCTACGGATTGACACAGAAAGGGTTTGCGGATTAAAAAAAAAGTCATTTTACCAATCCTTAGTGCAGTCTTTTCATCCAGAAACCTGTCCCTGGGGCACCGTAGTGGTCCGTAGGAGACTCATAGCAGATCTGTAGCAGATCCGTAAATCTTTTAAATAACCAAAAATCATCCCTGTCAGTTACCATATATTGAACCATGGCCTATATCTGTGGCGCATCCGGCTATGTGTAACAGACATATCAAACTGCACAAAAGTCGTCTCCATCTGTAATGATTACTGTGGGGGCTATCTGAGGAGATATTTTCAAGGCCTTACTATGAGGTGGGTTTTGTGTGACAGCCATGCCTATTCAGCATCTTACCTTTGTGTGAAGCTGCTTCAGTTTCTTGGGGTTGATCTGCATCAACTTGTACACTCGTCTCTTGTACTTGAACTGAAATCACACAAATAATACAACCTGTAAATCTCTTGCGTTGTCCACTGTCACCGGTTGTCACTTTTCAACTCAAATACTCTGTTTCTCTTAATCTACCTTTTAATTAATATTTTTTACTGGTTGGACTGGCTCTGAAAATCTGATGCCGTTTCCAGGGCTTTGGACCGTATGACATCCGGGATTCCACATGCTTGTCACATATCAGGTGAAAATCAACCACACGTACTTCTTCAGGAACCCAGTACGGAATCCCTCAGTGTGTTTGTATTCACTGTCAACTTTCACTGCCTGACAAACTCATGCATAGAAAACTCGGAGTGTTTTATTACCTGCACTATAACCTTTCACAGTAAGATTATAAAGATTTATAGTAAGATTACACAAACTCGCAGTGTTTATTATTTGAATTATTCACACTCATATTTTAAGGTTTAACTCACTTCTAGGAAACCAATGGGCCCAGGCAGCGGATAATCCCTCAGTGTCCTTTCCTCATCCAGAAATTTCCCCGCCTTGCCATTATTGGGTGGACTGTACAAGCCATAGTTTATTCCATCCTTCAACTCCTACAATAAAACAATGAAGTACAAATACGTACCTGGGATACAATACAACATGACATGTCAGTACAGCCACAGTAAGATATACTGCTGGGAAATCATTCAGAATTTTGGCTTTGATGTTAGGTATCTCTACATGCTAGGGATGGGTCGGTAGGTCCGGTATCTCGGTATCGAGAATATTTTACTGAAATACCGTGAAGAGATTTTACAACAGCCACTTCGCTTGTCAGCATATATAATGGCAGGAAGGGTTAAAATATTAGAAACATACCCAAAATCTGAAGAAATTGTAAGCTTTTCTCCCCAATTTTCATGCATTTGCAGACTTTATACAGTATTTGCGATTATGGTGAGCAGTTACGACAATGTATAACCTCAATCTCACTTGTCAGCCCATATAATTAAAGGAAAACTTAAAATATTGGGAAGTTTTAACAAACAAGAAATCTGAAGAAATTATAAGCTTTTATCTCGTATTTTGTGCATTTAGGCACTTTTATTGAGATGACATGAAGAGGAAATTGCAAATTTAATAAGTAAATTAAATTTTTATAAGTTAATACCCTATCCAATGGACAATATGCTAAACCGGTCGGCGCAGACCGGCCCGCCAAACGTCAGAAAAAGACCTCCTGTGTCTCCACCGGCTGGCCGGTCCTCACACTGCACTCGCCAGGTGGCGTGTCGTACTTCCTTCCTGTCTAGACAAGCTGACGTCATAGCATCTTTTTCGTTGTCTAAACCTATTAGACCCCTAGTAAACTGATAGCGGGGTCGGTGGGAGGGTCTTGCGCGTCCATTGGATAGGGTATTAACTTATAAAAATTTAATTTACTTATTAAATTTGCAATTTTATTGCGTTAATACATCCTATCCAATGGACAATATGCTGAATAACTACCGCTTGGTCGGCGGGTAAGGTACTAGGGACTTATACGAACTCAGAAAATAACTAACAACTTTAAGCCTGGGTCGATCTAAGATTATCAAGACCCTTAAGGCTATGGTCGGTCAACAGAAACCGGTTAACCGGTCCAAACCGACTCGCCTCCCCCCCCCCTTTTTTACAGACCTGCTCTGAGGTAGGGGAAGAGAGGGATGAGTTCAGTCCCAAGAAATAAACCTCCCGGAGGAAGCACGTTTGATTTTTTTTTTTTTTTTTTTTTGATGCTTCTTAACTATATATACACTATATACATATGTACAAATCTCCTCTCTGGCCTGGGTTATTTGTGGATCTGCTGAGCAGCCACTACAGGTCCCAGGTGGTAAAGCTCAGAATCAGCCCATGCCACATCCTTCAAATAGAATTGGGTGAAGGTGTTATGTGACTTCCAGTGGCATGCTGCTAATATTTGTTCCAAAGAGACCCCCGACTGGAAGGCCTTTGAAGCAGCGAAGGCCCTGACATCATGGGCTTTAACCTGATGTAACTTGTGGGCCTCCTGGTCTGAGAGCTCATAACATAGGATCACAGTTTGTTTGATCCAAGAGGAGATAGTGGCAGGTGAGATGTCCTTGTCGAAGCCTTTTTTGAAGGAGACAAAAACCAACTCCTTATTCTGCCTGAAGTCTGAAGTCCTGTCCAAATAGTAACGCAAGGCTCTAACCGGACAGAGGGATCTATCAGACCTGAGGGACCTATCCAGAGTTGGGGCCAGGGCTGGGATAACCACTGTGGCCACACTGTCTGGACCCTCTTTAGCCAGCTGATTTTTGGAGAGGAAGCTGGGAGACGGGTACAGGGATATCTTAGTCCAATCAGACTGGTGTCTGATGTTCTTATGTTGCCAAGCATGAATCTCACTTCTGCGTTTGCCTGATCCCAAGGCTAAGAGGAAAACTGTCTTGAAGGTCAAATGCTTCAAGGAGGCCTCCTTAATTGGCTCAAAGGGAGCCTTTGTTAACTGGTGTAAAACCAGAGATAGGTTCCAGGAGGGGATACCTCTTCTGCCCTTGGGTCTGTCTCTGTGGAAGCTATCCAAGAGACGGGTGAGATTTTCATCTTTGCTGATGTTGAGAGTTGAACTGCCCAATTTATCAGCAATGGCAGACCTGTAGCCATCAATGGTGCTGGGCTGCAATTTCCTTTCCTCAAAAAGGTACATGAGGAAATCAGCAACTGACTTTACAGGAGGTGTCCTGAAGTCCACCTGATTTGTGATGCACCACTTTGTAAAAATGGCCCACTTTGCCTCATAGACGGATCTAGTTGATCCTCTTTGAGGAGCTTCAATTCTTGTTGCCACTGCCTCAGAGAAACCCTGCTCCTTGATAGCTGTGGCTCTAGGAGCCATGCGTGGAGATTTAGGTTTGTTAGACTCCTGTGAGGGGTCTGATTGAATGGCTGAGTCAGAAGGTTCGGCAACTGAGGTAGAAGCAATGGTATCTGGCTGGACATCTCCACTAGGTCCCAAAACCATGCCATGTTGGGCCACCCCGGGGCAATAATGATCAACCTCCGGTACGGGGAGTCTTGCAACTTCTCCACCACTTTGCCCAAAATGGCTGTTGGTGGGAAGGCGTATGCGTCCAGATCTTCCCATGACAAACTGTGTGCATCCACTGCAGTGGCCCTGGGGTCCGGTACCGGTGATACGAACAGGGGCAGCTTGTTGTTGAACCTCGTAGCAAATAGATCTATTTGAGGCTGATGCCACCTGTCGCATAGGGCTTGGAAGATTTCTGGCAGGAGGGACCATTCGGTTTGGATGGTCTGACCCAATCTGGACAATTTGTCTGCCACTACATTTAGGTGGCCGGGATTGTGTCGTGCTCTCAGTCACTTGCTTCCCGGTGCACCAGGTCAAGATTCTCCAGAGTAGGGCACAAAGTGGGCACGACCTCATGCCTCCTTCCTTGTTGATATAGGCTACTACGGTGGTATTGTCGGTTGCAACTAGCACCATTTTGCCTATGCATACCTCTTGGAACTCTTTTAGAGCCAGAAAGACTGCTTTTAACTCCAAGTAATTTATGTGCAATTTGCTTTCCGGTAGGGACCAGGATCCTCTGGCAATATGCTCGTTTAAGTGAGCGCCCCACCCTTCTTTTGATGCGTCTGTAAAAATTTGCAGGGCATGCTGTAGAGGGTGTAGTGGTTGGCCTGTGAGAACGTTGTCTTCTTGCAGCCACCATTGCAAGTGAGGATGCAGAGATCTGGGCAGAGGGATCCGTTTGTGTAGGGATTCCGGTATTCTCCAATTTCTTTTGAGGTGCCACTGAATGGGCCTCATGTGTAGTCGGCCTAGGTGAACTTGTTTCTCTGTCGCGGTTAGCAGGCCTATTAAAGACATCAGCTCCCGCACTGAACAAGCCGGTCGGGAGATGAGATCTAGTATCTTTTCCTGTAGGCTTTGCCACCTGTCCGGTGTCGGTCGGACCCGACCGGACTGGAGGTCGAATTGGTAACCGACGAAGTTGAAAACTTGCTTGGGGTCCAATTCCGACTTTTCTATGTTCACTAGCCAACCCAACTGTCAGCACAGTTGTACTAGGACCTGTGTATGTTGGAGACAGGCCCGGTGGGATGTGGCCCTCACCAACCAGTCGTCTAGGTATTGGTGGAGCCTTATACCCTTCTGAGTGGCCATAAGTTTCACCTCCTTTGCTATGACAGTGAACTCCATGGGAGCTGTGGATAGGCCGAAGGGGAGAGCTTTGAACTGAAAGGTCTGTCCCTGGGCGTGAAATCTCAAATATTTCCTTGACTGTTCCTGTATGGGGATGTGGAAATAGGCATCCTTGAAGTCTATGGAGGTTACCCACTCTCCTTTTTGGAGAGAGGTTCTGATGGTTTCCGGAGTCTCCATCTTGAATTTCTCTGTTTTGAGAAAGGGATTTAGATTGCTCAAATCTAGGATTGGCCTCCATTTGTTGTTGGGTTTGGGAACCAGGAATAGTCGGTTGAAAAACCCTAGGGATGCTTGTTTGTGTACCCGTTCTATAGCATTTTTTGCCGTAAGCTGATGTAATGCCTCTAACAGTTTGAGATTTCTGTGAGGATTGCCATAGCAGCTTACAACTGTTGGGGTTCTTGACAAGTTTGGCCTGGTCCGGAAGGGAAGGGTGTACCCCTCCCTCAGGATTTGAACAACTTTCGGACCGGCCCCCAGCTCTGACCACTTTTCCCAAAAAATTTGGAGTCTGGCCCCTACAGGAAGATTTGCGGCAACATTGGGAGCATTTGTTACAATATTTGCATGAGACAATGGAATGACACAAGAAACACCTTTCACAGATTTTAATGAACTTAGATCTGGAAAACAAACTGCTGCCCCGGGACTTATTTCTTTCTTTTGCGAATGCCCGGGCGCAGTATGAGCAGAATTTACAACAAGTAACTTTGCATTTAAAGTGTTCATAGTCTCTTGTGGGCTCCCGGTCAGCAGCAGTGGTCTCAATTGCAAAAAACATTGATTGTCATTTATACTGCTGCTGACCCTTGGCAGGACGTGAGGAGTACTGTTGCTTCCCTTTGTTCTTGCGGCGCTGAGTGCGTGACAAGTTTTTCCAGGCCGGTTTGTCCTGTTTTCTGTCCGACCTTTGTTCCTGCCTTTCATACGGGTGGTAGCGGCGACCCTTATATACAGAGCCAGACTTGTTCCTATCAAAGTCAGTAATGTCCTCCTCAGCTTTTTTAACACAAGAGTCTGGGAAGAGAGTCTCCACATGAAGAGGTGAGGTACGGAGGGCGTTGAGGGTATCCGCCTTCACACCAGCCTTAAGATATGCCAGATAAGAATCCCGCCTCAGGAGGGTTGCATTTGCCATGTTGACGAACACAAATTCAGTGAGGTGTTCGACTGCTTTAGCCATGGATTGACACACACTGGCGTTGAAGTCCAGTAAAAATTGAAGCTCGTCAACAGCAGCTGAAGCCTTAGTCGGTGCCTTGCCCTTTGACTCCACTCGTATTGCCTTTAACTGTGCACCCATGTTCTGTTGGACCTTCAGCAAACACCTGTTGAATCCAGCAGCCTGGTTACATATAATAGTGGACTCACGCACGGATTTTTCCCATTTACGTAAGTTCTCTTGGGAAATAGGCCGCGACATGGGTGGGGCACTTGCTATACCGGCCTGTCTGGCAATCCTCAAGTATCCACTGTTCAGGCGTGAAAAACCGGTGTGCCACGAAGTAACTACTTGGTCAGAGTCCTTCTTTGGGTTTGGGTGGCACCCATACCACTTGGTCTGTGATTTCGGTGGCCGGACGAATTGGTCTCTCAAGAGGCCCCCTGCCTCAGAAGCTCGAGTTGGATATCCTTGAGTAAGGGTAAGATTGAGCTTTGAAAGTTTCTTGCACAGCCATTCATCTGTCGGTAGAGAAACAGAGACTTTCCCTGGAGTGTGCATCTTGGGGCCGGAGAAAGGATTGTCCTCAGAGGTTGTCGCCCCAGTGTCAATGTCCGGAATATGAGACCAGTTCATGAAGGATCTAATCCCCCTCATAGTTTCTCGGTAGGATTGCTCCTCCGAGAGGGACTGATCATGATCAGATGCATTTGCCTCCAAATCGTCTGACAATTCCCCTTCCTCCGGAAAGATATCAACAAGAGGATGGTCGGAAGACAGGCTGTCCGATTCCGACTCACTAGAGGGAGAGGCGTCTTTCTTAGATATGTCAAAGGCCGTGGCTGAACGTTTCTGCCTTGGTTGTGCCAGTTCTGGTAGGCCTGAGGATGAGGCTTTTGAAGTGGTAGTAGACCCGTGAGGAACTGGGTCGGTGGCCGGTGAGGCAAGGGCAGTGTCGGCTGGTTGAGGAAGAGTAGTCGGTTGAATGAAGGGTTCCGGTCGGATCAGACCGGCTGGTGGAGCATGTGAAGGGGTGACCTTTACAGTTCCAAACACTGGTTCCTGAGGTCGGTCCAACGTCTTGGCCATAAGCAGGGCCTCCAGTCTGTTAAACCGGTCCAACCACTTTTTGTCTAAATCTGATAATTTAGAGTCGGTAGAAGGGGCAGTGGACTTCCCCTGTCCGGTAGATGAAGATGAGGATGCAGGCCGGCTGGGTGACTTGACCGACTTGTCCGGCTTAACCGACTTAGAAGATGCAGACTTCTTATCAGATTTCTTCTCAGATTTCCTCCTCTTCTCTTCCGGCCCACTCAAACCAGAGGCACCGGAGGTACCCTGGCCATCCACTACCCCTACTACCGACACAAGTGCCGGGTCCACAAGGGTGGGACTGAGAGTGTCTGAATCCTTGATGGGTGTTGAAGACTTGGCCTCTTTCCGTTCCTTCTTTAGTTTGTAGGAGGGGGTTGAAAGCTGAGTCCTTTGTTCCGGCGTCAAAAGGTCGCAATGTCCACAAGATTCAGGTGGGGACTTAACACAAGGGTCAGAGCCCTTCTTCTTGTCACGGCACCTAGCACACACAGTGTGGTGGTCAAAGCCAGCCATCATGTGGCCGCACCCCCCCCCCCTACGTTGACTTGGAGAAGACATGACAAAACAAGCACACGTGAGGAAGTGATCCGTAAGGTAAATAAAACCGCACTTCTAACAACTCACAAAGCGTTCCAAGTACTAAAATAACTGTAGAGATGATCTATAGTATGTGAGGAAGTGATACGCAAAGTTCAACAATCCAGCACTTCTTCAAACTCACATAAAATAAAATATAAAAACAATTTCCAAATATTCGTTCCAGCAGTGCATGCGCCAAACGAAAAAGATGCTACGACGTCAGCTTGTCTAGACAGGAAGGAAGTACGACACGCCACCTGGCGAGTGCAGTGTGAGGACCGGCCAGCCGGTGGAGACACAGGGCGTCTTTTTCTGACGTTTGGCGGGCCGGTCTGCGCCGACCGGTTTAGCATATTGTCCATTGGATAGGATGTATTAACGCAATAAAATGTCCATGTTTGTTTTGGCTGTTACTAAAACACAGAGGCCCGGAATTGGTAAGGTTGTGCATGGGGACCTCCCGATGTCCATATTTTTCATACCGACCCATCCCTACTACATGCTAGCGAATTTGATCTACTTCAATCATCAAACCAACATTTTCAAAATCAGTAAAGAAAAATCTACCATAAAATGGTATCACTTTGCTGAAAATATCATAGAAATGTAAAATTCTTGGATATTTTGGGAAAATTTCGCCACATTCTCAATACAATGCAAACTTTATAGATGGATTGAAAATAGCATCCTGTGTGATGTTGGTGAATTTGTAAACATTTTGTGGCATTTGAATTTCAGACACCTGTACCGAACTTTGTTTTTGGTCCAGTCAATAAATCAACTGTCGAATTTGTACAATGTCCATATACAACAGATAAAATTCATTGCATCAAAATGTGTAATGCCCATGGGCAATGTCACTTTGACCAAAAATTTCCAAAAGTTGGGGATGGGCATTTACGACAATGAAAACCAGCCGGGCGTTTCGAAAAAAATAACCCGAATTTAGGGAAACCGAGTTTTAGCACACACCGACTGGAAGTAAAATATACGGTTGGTAAACAAATCTTGATGCAATAAAAGTTGTCATAACTGCTAAAATAAGGAAAATTTTGTTGAAAATTGATATAGATTAATCACATTTCACCGATTATTGGGTTTATATGGAGACAGTTTACCTCGAAATGACATATTAGCAATTTATGAGCGATAACGTAAGATTGGGGATGGGCGCTTTCAAAAGCATGAGCGTTACAGAGTGCGGCTACTGTATATTACATAAACATTTTACTTGTCATGACAGTTATTCTGCCAAGGTCAATACGACATGTAAGCAACAAATATAAAGTTACTCTGTGACATATTTTTGATTTCATGATACATAGAAGGAAATATATACTTGTTGAAATATATATAAATTATACTTTCTTCTTTCTGTTCAGGTGAAGTTTTACTTGAAAACACCATTTCATGCTATCAGTCTAAGAGTTTCAGGTTACAGGTCTCACTGTACTATTAACTGGATGATCATTGGTATTCAATGTCACCACTGACACACACATAAAGCTCTGACAGTGATAACATTCCAGTGATAAAACTTAAACAAGGTGCATTATATGGAACAATCTGGAAGATCTCAACTCCTCCCGGTATAAATCACACTGGAGAAGTGGCTCCTGGTTCAGTGTTTTACTTAGTCAGGACTGAATCCCTATCAACTAATATATCTCCAATAGGTGTGGTCTGATAACTGTATTAAATCAATGACACTTGAGCATTTCAAGGACTTTAATCACTGAATCATTACAATAGCACAAACACTTCCTTAATTCTGTGTCCTGACAGCTATCAACATGTCATCTTTTATAGTGAATGGCATATATCATTTCTCAAAATATAAGCTTGGATGCGTTGAAACCAAATTATAAACTATTTCAACATTCTGACATTTCACAGAAATTTGGTCAGTGTCAGATAATCTTAGCTCAAAAACACTGATGCTTAAAAGTATTATAAATGTAATAATTAGAGTATTGTACACATATTTATTATAATTATTTATAACTCAGAGTGTTAGGATTATGGTGTGTAATTATGATTTGCGTGCAGAATGTTCTAAAAATACTTCTCATCTTACATCACACACTGATACCTGTAATAATTACACCAAACAACACAGGGATGGTACAAAGGTGTATTGGGTGAGAATTAGCCACCACCTCACTGCAGTGCCCATTACTTACGACTACTTTAAGTGTCACACAGTGCCTCACGTCTCTGGCAGAACAAACACGTTTCAATATAAGGACATAAAAAGTCCATTACCTGTGCAGAATGTAAACACTCTGGTCTCCACTGAAGTGCCACACAAACACTACACAGTGGGGACTGCTCATGTCACAGTCCAGTATCTTATTAACTAGTCCAGAGACAATAGTGCAGTTATATTCACTGAATCTGGACATATTTTTATTTTATAGTCATTCTCTGTAATCATCATATAGTTTATAGAGAAAAAAAATGTATACTAATATGTTGATAATCTGTCACTTACAGTGTGATGTTTCCCTAAGATTGGCATTGGCATGATAAAGTACTTCTGGTTGAGTACACAATATTCAATATTTTATATCTGGAAACAAACTGAATGCTGATACCCTGTTAAGGCTGTTATGGAAATTTAACTTAAAGATTCCAAATGGGGGCTGTTTTTGGCTATTCTGAAGAAAAACTTTACACAACAGGAGTCCATATTCCTGCCTGCAAACTACTCCTGACAACCTACTAAACATTCAGGAATGATTCCAAATGCAAGGCGTGTGTACCCAATCCTTCATTAATTGAAATGAATGGCAAAGGAACTGCTCCCAAAGTAATCATGTTCAGCAGTGATTCCTAACATGTGGCAGTACTTTGTTACTTTGGTAATGACAAACAGAAAGCAAGAGTTATGCAGCTAGAGCAGGGCATTGGAGAACTGCTTCTGAATAACTAACACAGCCTAAAGACATGGTCAAATAACAATCTACAAACTGGACACCATTGTCCCAAGCTGGTCCAGAACTCTGTGTGAATGTCCCTAAGCTCTCCTTTCTTCAACGTCATTCAGCAAAATGAACCAGGGTCCTAAATACTTTACTTGATAGGACCTCAAGTTATACTTTGGACAATTCGTACACAATTGTTTTGGTAATCCAGCAATTGGAGCTTTGGTGGGATACAGATCAAAAGAAGGAAGTATATAGAAAGTGCCAAATTAATGTAGAAATCATCTCAGGCACCAATGTTCAAAAAGGTATAGTTGGGATGCCAGAGTTTTTTATAACATCTTTCTCTTATCATTGTACCAGTACAGGAGTATTTAAGTTTTTCTACCATTTTATGTGCTGACAAGATCCTCTTTACACTATTTAGTTTTGATATTTCATGGTCTCAATACCAGGATCATGGGTCTGCCAAACCATCCTCAACAAACTGAATAATAATAAATACCACAGACTGATGACTTAATTAGCGAGAAAATAGCATCAGAGATGCCCATACCCTACAGCCTGGGGAAATAATTTTCAACACCATGAAATATAGAAGTAGTAAAACAGTACAAAGGTCTGGGTACTTTAAGACCAGTGTCAGTGACATAAAGCTCCAAATTATCAAATAGCGTTTAAGTACAGAGATTAACATCTAAAAGAAAGAAAATGTATGTAAAGATAAAGTATTAAATCGAGACATTTCAATACCAAGATGACAGCATTAATCAGTAAACTAGATATTGCAAAGCTATAAATTTTATTAATTGGAGTATAGCTGTCAATGGAAAAATCACAATTATACAAAAGCACATATACTAATCAGTTGCAGCAATCTATATATCTTTGTCATAAGAGAAACATGTCTCAAATCTTGCAGGTGAACATACTTTGGCAGAGCCAAAGTTAAAAGTCGCACCATGATGCACATCTACACCCCCTAACCAATATAACTACCAATAATTAGCCCAGACAAGATTTTCAAACTCATGGTCACTACGACTAGGTCATAGGTCAAATCAAGACTACACATTGACGATGCACACCTACAACCCCCAACCAATGCCCCTACCAAATATAAACTTTCTACACCTTATAGTTTTCGAGATATAGCCTGGACAATATTTTATAGGTCAAAGTCACTACAGCAAGGTCAAAGGTCAAATCAAGGTCACACCATGACACTGCACACCTATACCCCCTAACCAAACTTCCTACACCTTACAGTTTCCGAGATATAGCTCGGACAAGATTTTATAGGTCAAGGTCACTACAGCAAGGTCAACTCATGATCACACCATGACGTTGCACACCTACACAACATAATCAATGTCCCTACCACGTATCAACCTCCTACACCTTACGGTTTCCGAGATACAGCCCGGACAAGATTTTAAAGATCAAGGTCGCTACAACAAAGTCAGGTCAAATCAAGGTCACATCAACTTCCTACACCTTACGGCTTCCGAGATATAGCCCACACGAGATTTTATAGATCAAGGTCACTACAGCAAGGTCAAAGGTCAACTCAAAGTCACACCATGACGTTACACACCTACACCCCTAACCTATGCCCCTACCAAGTATCAACATCCTACACCTTACGGTTTCTGAGATACACCCCGGACAATATTTTAAAGGTCAACGTCACTACAACAAGGTCAAAGGTCAAATCAAGGTCACACCATGACCTTGCACACCTACAACCCCTAACTAATGACCCTGCCAAGTATCAACTTCCTACACCTTACGGTTGTCAAGATATAGCCCGGACAAGATTTTCAAACTCAAGCTCACTGCAGTAAGGTCAAAGGTCAAATCAAGGTCAGACCATGACGTTGCACACCTACACCCCCAAACCAATGTCCCTACCAAGTATGAACTTCCTACACCTTACGGTTTCTGAGATACAGCATGGACAAACTTTTTCCAGCCACCCGCTCAACCGACCCCCCACCCCCCACCCGAATGTCGGCCCACCCATCCGGACACCAAGGGTGAAAACAATACCCTGACAGCCCTTAAGGACTGTGGGGTAAAAACCATACCTTGGCCACAGTGGTCAACACAAGCTGTTTTGCTGTCCACACCGAGTCGTCCAGACTGAACTGCAGACATTTCTAAAACAGAGAACAATGACAAGATGTACTGGAGATCTTATAAACCTTATTACATCATTCAAATACGATCTTGTGGATAAGTTCCATCTTGCTGTTTTATGTCCTTTCATAGTTATTAGTTACACAGACATTGAAATATTAAATAGACCCTGAGTGCATCCCACAGGTTGCCGACCAAATCTATAACTCAGAGGAGGGCTCTAGTAGTGTTTTACACAGTCACCAACTATAATGTACCAATATTAAGGATCGGTCAGAAGGCCCACTATGTATGTATTTAGAGCATTTTACTGAAATACTGGGTTGAGATTTTACAACTACCGCATCGCTTGTCAGCACTTATAATTATCGGTGCAAACGGTACTTGAGTCCATTTTAACCACTTGATTACTCACAGCATACTGTATTATCGCCCGTGAAATGAAACGTTTGTGCAAAATATACTATATTTTAAAATATACGTTTTTCTTCAAAAGTTTTTTCACCATTTGTTTACAGAAGACTTCTAATGGTAGGTACTAAATCTCGCGGTTACTCGAATTCGGGTCGGTTTTCTGCATGTGGGGGCTGTTTTTCAGCACCCGTCCCATCCACATTTATAATTGAAGAAAGGGTTAAAATATTAGAAACATACCCCAAATCTGAAGAAATTTAAGCTTTTATCCCATATTTTTGTGCATTTTGTAAACTTTTATACACTAGTGAATATGTTAAGCAAACCAGCCATGTTTTGGTTGACACATTATAACCTTAATATTGCTTATCAACACATATAATTTAAGGAATACTTAAATAATGGGATCAAACCTGAAATCTGAAGAACCTTTACACGTTTAGCTCATATTTTATGCATTCGGGGACTTCTATTATGATGTTGTAAAGAGGAAATGTGGCAACGTCCATGTTTGGTTGGGGTGTACTAAAACGCGGAGTCCTGGAATCAGTACAGTTTTGTATTAACGACCTCCCGATGTACACAATTTTTAGTACCAACCCATCCCTAACCAATATCATACACAAAAGTGTGAAAAACTTGACAAGAAATCTTACAATTACTGAATAACTCGTAACTTAAATATCATGAAAGAACACTGGGTTATGATCAATATTACCACTAATTAACCTGATCGATACGTTTATGTACTGAATACTACTACCTTGTTTAACACATCTCTTCACAGCAATGTCAATGTCTCAAGTTGTACTTACTCACTCAACAAATCCCTGAATTACCAATGCTAAACAGAAAACTAGGGTGAAGTGGTTGGCATTCTGCCAGCCACAGAGTCGAATCTTAGGACAGCAGTGGGTGTTGAAATCTATAAACTTGCTATTATCGCCCGCAAGACAGGGTGAGGTGCGGGGACAGTAAAATATTGCTGGATTATATATTTGTAAAATGTTGTTAGAAACCCCATCGTAGCCTCACGTTTTCATCACTCTGTGGATGTACAACTACGTACCAGCATTTGATATTTTATTTCTTTTAAATATTGCGAGAAGACAGAGTGAGGTGCGGTGACAGTAAAATATTGCTGGATTATATATATTTGTAAAATGTTGTTAGAAACCCCATTGTGGCCTCACGTTTTCATCACTCTGTGGATGTACAACTACCAGCATTTGATATTTTATTTCTTTTAAATATTGCGAGAAGACAGAGTGAGGTGCGGTGACAGTAAAATATTGCTGGATTATATATATTTGTAAAATATTGTTAGAAACACCATTGTGGCCTCACGTTTTCATCACTCTGTGGATGTACAACTACCAGCATTTGATATTTTATTTGTTTTAAATATTGCGAGAAGACGGAGTGAGGTGCGGTGACAGTAAAATATTGCTGGATTATATATTTGTAAAATGTTAGAAACCCCATTGTAGCCTCACGTTTTCATCACTCTGTGGATGTACAACTACCAGCATTTGATATTTTATTTGTTTTAAATATTGCGAGAAGACAGAGTGAGGTGCGGTGACAGTGAAATATTGCTGGATTATATATTTGTAAAATATTGTTGGAAACACCATTGTAGCCTCACGTTTTCATCACTCTGTGGATGTACAACTACCAGCATTTGATATTTTATTTGTTTTAAATATTGCGAGAAGACAGAGTGAGGTGCAGTGACATAAAATATTGCTGGATTATATATTTGTAAAATATTGTTAGAAACACCATTGTGGCCTCACGTTTTCATCACTCTGTGGGTGTACAACTACCAGCATTTGATATTTTATTTGTTTTAAATATTGCGAGAACACGGAGTGAGGTGCGGCGACAGTAAAATATTGCTGGATTATATATTTGTAAAATGTTGTTAGAAACCCCATTGTAGCCTCACGTTTTCATCACTTTGTGGATGTACAACTACCAGCATTTGATGTTTTATTTGTTTTAAATATTGCGAGAACACGGAGTGAGCTGCGGTGACAGTAAAAGATTGCTGGATTACTGGTATATATTTGTAAAATATTATTAGAAACCCCATTGTAGCCTCACGTTTTCATCACTCACTTCTAGTTTTAGAAACCCCATTGTAGCCTCACGTTTTCATCACTCACTTCTAGTACATGCAAAAGTGCCTTCGAGTGGTTGAATGTAGAACTACAGAGTTTGAATATTTTCATTGTCTCTGCCAGAGGTGTTCTCGAATCTGATTGGCTGAACAATAAATGTGTAGTACTACCGTGACGTCACTTCATTCATTAATTTCTTTGCGGTTTATTTGTTTCACAAATTAGTAATAGGCTGTAGATGCGCAGACAACAATTTTACATTAACAGTGACTGCGTGATAAACCAGCAGACCAATAAATTAATTGGGGTTTCCATGTCTAGAAACCAGCAGACGAAACCGTTAAAAAAGACTCGTTCGAGTAGGCCATTACAATAGCAAACACAATAGTTTCTAGGACATCCGGGACCTTACAGAAAGCCAGACGTAGTACTAGACAAGCTTTTTACTTTATAAAATATAACTGAATAAAAGCATTAAAAATCTTCAAAATGGCAGAGTGTATAATATGCACCTTAATGTACCGATATGTGAACAAATATTATGCAGAATTTGATATTTAAGGGTTTAAACGGCCAATTTAAAATCGTGGCCACAACTCAGTACATAACTCGAATCTACGATTCGACTAAAAAACATGTCAAACTGTCCTGGAGGGAAACACCCAGAATACAGGAGACCTTCCGACTTTAGCCTCACTCTACCTTAAAATTCCCTTTTGAAAGAAGTCACAAGTTATAGCAGTGCTATCGTTTTTGCAACAAGTTTTCAAAAAGTAAAGAAGAATCTCTAACATGACTGGTGATACATGTTACTGTGTGCACTTTTAACCCAAAATACAACTACAAAAATGTTCTTTGGAACTAAAACAAAGTGTCCCCAAAGGTAAGATACAAAATAGTATAAAGTAGAAAAAGGTTTTTGAAAAGAGAAACATGCACCCAGTTTGACCCATAAGGGAGGATCAGGGAGTAAATCTGACCAGCTATATAGACTCTCCAAAAATGGTTTCCCAATACCTGTTAATACATTCTAAAGCTGTAAAAACAATAATAAAGGAGATACAAGGCAAAAAGACAAAATCTGCTATTATATGACCCCAGTTTGATCTATAAAGGGGGTCGGGGGTAAATCTGACCAGCTATGTAGACTCTTCACATGTGGTTTCCCAATACTTCTTAATAGATTCTAAAGCTCTAAAAGCAATACTTAAGGAGATATAGGGCAAAATGTCAAAATTGGCTATTTTATGACCCCAGGTTGACCCCTACTGACCCCAATACATTTTATGGCTCTAAATGCAATACTTAAGAAGATAATAAGAGATTCACATGAATTTTAAGCTTTCTGGTTGGTACCTGCGAGAAAATCGCTCATAAATCGGTCAATTTTCATCAGATCACTCCGAAAATCTAATCAGCTCGCGTGTTTGATAGTATAAATATATGTATGAGATTATAAACCTCTGTGGTTAGTAGATTTTGCCGAGTGGCAATGACGGGCGGGTGTACCCATAAAAACTATTTTTGATCATGTGACCTTGATAAAGATCAAAAGTCAAATTTAAGCATGTGGAAAAAATTTTCCACATCTAAGGTATATAACTGCCAAATATGGTCAAAAAGCTTCCAATAATAAGGGAGATATTAAAGGGAGACTAAAATGCGGCGGCAGCAAGGAAACCGAAGCGAAAACAAATAAGCGCCCTTTCAGGGACGCTTAATTAGAAATATGGCTGACTACTAGTGACCAGTTTTAACAAAAGTATCAGCAAATAAAGTTTATTCAGCAAAATACCTTGGCACATTATACCGGTAAATACCTGAATATTTGGGTAGGTAGGAATGTACCTCAAGAAATATGGAATATTTTTTAAAAAGTTGTGTTCTTTCACTTCTTTGTATCACTAGATTTGTTGTCTTTCACACTAATGTCATCTACCTATTAGGTGTGTCAACATTTGTACAAAAACTTGAAATCTTAAGTGTCACTAGAACTTTATAACCAACCACAATAAAAACTAGCCGACCACTAATACTCTGTAATATAGGGTCAGGTATCACCCACCATCTTGGGTACTAGGCTTCCGTAGTTACACCTAGCAAAGATCAAGAAGAAATTAAATAAATTTATTTTTAGTTAATACATTTGGTGCACATTTTGACACAATATTGCCCTTGTACTGTGTAATGATATTGCATAATAATTAAACAACATTTGTGATAAATAAAAAATGTGCATCAGTTTAAGTGTTGTCGATCTTCTATTATCACCCAAAACATGTTTTTGCTTCTAAAGATTATTGTCATCCCAAAATATTTTTAAGTTTAAATTCCCAATATTTGATTTTATAAGTCCAATGATATATGTTTAAAATAAGGCTGTGACGGGTGCTAAAAAACGGCATCAAGTACTCGCCCTCTCAAAACCGGCCCGAATTTGTGTAACCGCGAGATTTAGTATCTACCATTAGAAGTCTTCTGTAAACAAATAGTCGGTTCCGAAACGAAACTTTTGAAGAAAAACGTCTTCTATTTGATCAGATATTATTGAATATTGAGTAAATTACACGTTTTCAAGCGAAAATAACAACTTTAATTGATATTATGTGACGGAAATACTGAAATATGGCCTATTTTACACAAGCGTTTCATTACGTGGGCGATAATACAATACCTCGCGAGTAACCGAGGATCTAAAATGGACTCGAGTACTAGCAAAGATCGATTCGTCTATCGAGGCTCGTGTACTCGTTGACAGCCCTAGTTTAAAATATTTTGAATACATACAAAATACATATAAATAATTAAAATAACGATCAAGTTTTCCCGATACATGGCGTATATTTGCGATGTATTCTTTTGCTATTCAGCACTGGTACTTACTAGTTCACATCCCGGAAAAATGCGGTTAAAAATGTAAAGAACTGTTTGACGGGAGTTAAATACCGCCTCACGAAGCACAAATGAATGCAGCATTAACAGATGAAGACCATCATAGGCAATACCAGTCCCTTTATTGTTAAAGGTTGGCTGGTTCCCCATTTAAATAAAAACTTGAGCCATGAAGGAGAGTCCTCCTAACTGGAGTAATTATTCACTTCCTAAAATGCAGGGAGATTGTATAACAACAGCTCTGTGTACTAGAACTCCAATAAGAGAAGATCTTCAGACTTCACCACAAACAAAAACTTGGCATTGAAATAACTTTACAAGTATTTTCTTTTAAAAATCAGCTAATTCTGTATACGAGATTCTTCAAAGTGTTAGTGGAAGATTTTTGGATGATTATTTTGGATGTTAATCTCTGAGACCTGTGTTTGAGTGGTTATCCAGCTTGGAATTCAATCATTTGACTTTCAGCCTGTGTTGGTGGGTTCAAAGCCAGGTCACATAAACATGTGAGAGGAACTGAGACGGTCCTAATATGACCTCAGCTAGTGACAGGGACTTCAAACTCCAGAATTCACTCTTGGATTTCCACAACCCACATTAGTACCTGTGTAGTTTTACACTTACTTGTAACTTGAGTTCTGGCACTGAGATACGTATAAATGCGGTCGTGTCTTGGGGATCTGTGGCTCCTGAATCTATCCCAGAATCCTCTTCTCGCTCTGCAGAAATGTTGGTCATGTCCATATCAGAGTGGATCACATGTCAGAGAAAGAAGACACTTCCGTGTGATAAGCTCACCAGTCAGTGGATCATGCGTGGGACATCCAGTCAAGAGAAATCCCTCACACAATTAGTGCACCAATATCCAACTGTTTTACCACACAATGTATAGAAATGTGCTTCAGGTATCCCAACTAAACCTAATATCCACAAGGTCGGACTGTAATCAAGTCGTCTAGTGACTAATTACACCGTACTAATCCTCCAGCAAACTATCACTGCATGTAATTTTCTGTCATTGACAGCTCTCACATCCTGGTGATTAAAACATTGCCGTGTTGAACTTGATCATCACAAGACTGATGGTTTTTTTCACTTCACTGGCTGCCTATAAAATACAGGAAACATTCAGTGGCAGATAAACAGTATACCATGTGGTAAATAAGCTCACAAAATAGTAACATGTACAATGACTGCTGTAATACACTGGCCACTTGCTTGGGAATGAGATTAGAAGACAGACATCTTACCTCTAATGCAAGCATTTCACATAACCTAACATTCACCCATACATTACCTCCACAGACTTGGGACCAGTAACACCATGTCTACACTACTCACCACATGTTATACATACTCCAGCCAATCTGACTTTTTAATCAGAGTAACTGTTGGCTCTGCTGGGTACCCTGATATCTAAACCACATCTTATCAGATTATACTGTTAGAATCAGACTGAATCATAGTGATAAGAACAACAATAACTACCCAGTGCATGGAGTACTACACAGTCTGCTGGTAAACTCTCCTCAGCTTTGTATACAAAGTCAAGTTCGCCCATTCAACAGCCAGGGTCATATTGGGACAGGTCCTCAGCATTGTCACTTGTAGCTCTGTATACAACAAATGTCTAACACTGAACAAATCAGTGTATACACATGCAAGTGCAGGGTCCAATAGTAACACAGTACTGGTCAACTTTTCACCTAACTAAATCATTGTTTCCACTGAATACAACATTTCTGTATTTTCTAGAAGTATCCTATAAATATAGTTCAAACACAAAAATGAACGTTGGTTGGCTGTTATGCTACAATACAATACTGAAGGGTTAAAGGGTACCCAGAATGAACAATCCTCTGTCAAATGTGATGAATATTAACAGTCTAGGATTTCTCAAATAGATAAGAAGAAATACCTCAACAGCCAACTGCCTATTTCACCTGCTTCTTAAAGAGTACACCCAAACATAAATAAAGATTTGATTTTCATCTGTGAATGAAAATTTTTGCTTTTATAACTTTATAAACGTCATCTTCTAACTCAATGATGACTACACTGTAAAAACACCCAGTCATACAATATCAGTAAACCATCTGGTTAGCCAACTACCAGGTGTAATCCTCAGTCAGGACTGAATGACATTCTTTGATCTCTGTACAACCAATACACTACATCTTCAGTTGAAGTACTGGCCACCACGATTTCATTTGTGTACAGAACTATTGGGGACAAGTCCCAATATGGCATTCTTCATATTTTATAACCAGTAATGACTCATAAAATAGTAATAGTATTATGGCATTCAAAGACATCTAAAGAGACATTTCACCCACAACACAAATGTGGTATTAATTTGTCAACAGATTTTTGATTCAGACTTTCTAATGTATGGAGAATTCAGTATATTTAACTAAGGACTAGTAATTAACAAATATATAACTTTAACATTTGTCTTGTACACGATTTTTTTTTCTTCTACAAGACAATTCTACAATGAAACTATTATAAATAATTTTAGATATTTTAATTCTCTTTTCCCAATAGTGCAAGTGATTTTTTTTCTCTTTAGTAAAGAGTTGTTTAAATATCTGATGTGCATAGTTTCCCCTTCAGAAAAAGTAAAAACCTGTAAACAACAGTACACACACAACTGTGAGATTATTGGGTCAGTAATTATTTGAGGCAGATTTGCTATTTATTACTGTAAACTTGTATGCATGAAAACATAAAATCAGAGATTGCAAACAGTGTGTATCAGACCCACTCTTAGGCTGTGTTTTCTTTTCAAACCACAACTTTCTTATTTACCCACCCATTTTGATGGTTCCTTTACTTTTGAATTGTATTTTGTCCTCTGACATCAAAATATCTTGTGTTTACTTTTATTCACTACTTTTGTATTATTTACTGCCAGACTACTGATGTGGCTGATTTTGTTTTGCTGCATGGAGAGAAAACTGGGATTAATATTTTAAGGACACACGTGAAATCGAGGCTGGGATCCTGGAAACCTCCACCGAGTCTAGAAAACACACCACATACCTATATACACTTGATAACTGACCACTTGTAGTAAACATGGCAGGTGGAAGTTGAGGACCTGCACACTCAGAGAGTATTGATCATTTACCATCCTGGACAAAGGTCTGCACACATATCATTTACCTGTGGGACTTACACTTGGAGTAGCTCAATTATACCTCAATGAATGGTCCAAACAAATATACATGAAGCCACAATACAATAGACACTAAATGTTTGTCCAACCAATTACACAAATCCTATACAATTACCCACACTGTGTGCTGGTCACTTTGACCCATACACTGGTAGTATCTGTACATCAAAGGGATTGGACTCATGTGGCTGCATGGAATTTGTTTAACACCTCACACATACCAATGTACAACTCTTCGACTAGAGGTTGTCTTGTATTTTTGTATTCATGACATCAAATTATCATCTTACAAAGAATGTATAGCCCCTATCATCTAACCTGCTACTAGTGTTGGTATCAAATAAAAGTATGTATATTGATATCAAACCATATTTTTACCTTATGTATCAATCGATATTGAAATATCGGGGCAGGAGATGCTTTTTGGGGAGACCTTCCAAACTCTTTCTCAAGGTTTGGTAGTGTCCCAAAACATAAACAAATATGGCAGTTCCGTTAATGCGGAAGGTAAAAGTTACCAAAAATGACAAAAAAACAGCAGAGGTGCATCTATTTAGTAGTATGCTCCGATATTGATATTGTACCCTACATTATCGATATCGGCATATTTAGCAAGAATTGATAAATATTTCAATATCGATAAACAATACTAGCACTACCTGCTACTAACCAAACCGCCATTATTATGAAGACAGTTCTAGTGTTCAATACTTTTCGGTTCATACTATTTTAAGCTGATAATACCTTTTCTGCAACCCTTCTACTATCTGACCACAATCTCATCTCGCAACATGTTTGGATAACAGAGTACCTACTGTACAACTGCTGGTACAATAGAATAACTGCAAGCAATGTTCTGCTGCCATCATGCTGGTGTGATTGTACACTGTACATACTGAGGACATCTTCACTGAGTGACTGTAGATCTATACACTAATACAGTCACCTTGTGACACCTCAATAAAGTGAGATGTTGAAGTGTTCCACCTGACAGTAACCTGCCTTTTTAAAATCAATGAACTAAGAACAAAGAATTGAAGTCACCAATAGTGCCTGTGGTCTTAAGTGAATTTATATCTGCATAGAATGTGACTATAGGCTTGCTCAGCCAACACTCAATGCTATCTATTGAAAGCAATAAGCCAACCTTCAACAAGACAATAGATCTTCATTGGAATAGGCATAAAAGGAGAATATATTACCTGGTAAACAATACCAGATACTTGTGTAAAGTTCATGCAAAAGACAAACTACCAGCAAAATGACACATCAGTCAGTGTGTGTCGGTGTAACTTACAATACTCACTGCTACAAGCTCCAATTGACATTTAATGTACATCACCAATGTCTGTATCAAACATAAACTGTATACTAAAGTGAAGGTACCTACACTTTGGAAATATGAACCCACCATTGCCTGAGTTTCACAAGTTATCTAGTTGAAGAGTTTGAATACATTGCATCAAATCAATTTGCATAACAAATCAGTTATATTTAACTATCCATCACATAATTTAGTTAACGTACCCTGCATGCAGTGACCTTGTAAGAAATATCCAAATCTTCATACAAGAAGTATAAAGCCAGAGTTAGAACTGTGTTTTTCAAAGATACTTGTTGTCTAACTTCCTAGTACACCTTTTCAGGCAAACACTCTGTGTTTTGGACACTTGTCGGTGAACTTTTCTCCTCAAGTTTCAATATTGACACCAGTACGTGGAGTGGTTCAATACATGAAGCAGTGTGTTATCTGTAAGTAGTTCACACTTCCGACATGCCACAAATACTTGTGGGGTGGAGATTGTTGGGTGTCAAGTCACCAATGACGTCACTATTGGTTACAGGGTTCTGTGTCCCACTCACGTCTGTATACCTGACATTTACAATATGTAAATTAATAATCACCTGTTGATGTAATCGGAGGTAAAAACATATCTGAGTGGTTAGATGTATGTCCCAGATTCCCAGTATGACTCTGTAGAAATACTTTTAATGCTGTCATTTCCTGAAATTCTAGTGTCTCATTGGCTTCCACTGGGAGATATACGAAATGATTCACATTAAAGTCACCACTATGTTAGTGGGATCTGCTACTGGAGTTACCTAAGGCAGCCTTTGGCTATAGAGTCAAACACCCTTTTCATCAAATGTCCCAGGCTTCAACCTGGTAATACTCCATCATTAAAACACCGTATCCTTGCTGTGGTGGGTTAAATCAGTGGCGTATCATCCTGTATATAATCTGGCTCAAAGGTCCCAAACACTGTAGTTACAAAAGCTTATCATCCTTTTTTCAGTGCTTTCACTTAATTTTATAACCCATGTACTCTTGCAGTAAGTTAGAATTGATTTGATAAAACAAGTGAAAAGAACTCTACACAAATCTCTCTATCCTCTAGTGTCCACTTCTCAATGTTACAAGATATACATGAATGAGCCCAGATGTACAGCTCCTTATGAAACCATTCCAAGGCACTACAATGTCTGATGTGTCCTTTGTCACTTGGAACAAACACTAGTGTTTGTCAACTGCTTCTCATAAAGCTCACAGGCAAAGGCAAGACTTGAGAGTCTCTGTATAAAATACATATTTAATCCAGACTTTCTCCATACATTGACTTGACATGAATAAACATTGATGTAAATGGATTAGTTCTCCTGTAAAATGTCAAACAGCCTTGTAGTATATAAAACTAACCCAGTCTGTATACAGAGGTAATGAGAGTATTGACCAGATCTGTACACTGTTCACACACCACTCTACACAGCCTGTCTGTTGTCACACCAGCCAGCTGTTGTACACACCAGGTGGCGCCATCTATCGACCCACTGTCCCCGGCCCAGGTAATCAGACCGATCACTGATTGGAGATCAATAACTCTGTGATTCACTCTATGGGGAGGAAATATGAACACTGGAGACCTGAACTGGAATATAGCAGTGGAAGTTTGCTGAAAGGAATGTTCTTATATAAGACTGGGAGAAACTGGCTCAAAATAACACCTTGAAGTAGGTTGATGCAAGACACTATGAGAAGATGGATCAAAGGAGGACCTTTAACAAGAAAGACTGTGAGAAGAATTGGACTAAAGGAAGACCTTTTTTAAGATAGCTTAAAGGAATATCTTGATACAAGAAACTGTAAGGAAATGGATCACAGGAAGGGTGAACCCAAAGGATGCATGGCACAGTGATAACTGCACCCAAACCAGCATTCACTGAGGACAGAGTGAACCTGTGATAAACCAGAGGTCTGGGAAAGCCACTGACAGTTCATGGAAAACAAATTTATTATCCACCGCGTGCCGCATGTGACTTGTAAACAGGCATATAAATAGTGGGATATATTTTTTTGTAGCAGCCGCAGGGTTGGTTTTTGACGTCAGAAACAGTGTCAAAAACTGGTTTAAACCGTTAAAAACTGACCATGGTTCATTAGTGCTAATAACCTCCAATTTTTCACAAATATCTTGGAAACTATGTAACCTGTGATTGTACCCATTCAATATCATTAGAAAGGTCTTTTAACAGTGCTTTTGCTCATTTTTGTCGCATAAAAATCCATGCAGAAATCTAATCTAATATAATGTGGACTTTTATAGCGCTTAATCTCCACCACTGATGGACTCTAAGGTGCATCTGAACATAAAGTAAGGCAGTTAACATTAGTCGAAGGACATAGCCAGGTCATACCAAGGAGACACGGGGGTGATGGGGGAGGCTATGAAATTGGAAATGGCTGTGAGATCGCAAGTTAAATATTACAGTTTTTATATTCTGGTGCCCCTGTATACACGTCAGCCTTTTTCACATTCCCTCTTTTAATATCGATTTATTTAAGTCACTAATCATACAAAATGGTGGATAATAAAAATAAAATATCCTGCATCAGATATACATGTAAACAGAAAAAATATATAACTCATAAAGATTAGCAATACTTGTGCCACACACTTGTATAATATTGTCATATATATATATATATTCCCGATATATTTTTTCTGTACAAAGCATTTGGGAAGTTTTCCTATTGTATACAGAAATCAAAGCACACTGTTGGATGTATTATACTTAAAGTACTACTAGCAGTATTTTGATGAAAGGGATATTTTCCATTAATCTTTAAGGCACATCAAAATGAACTTATTTACTCCAGATATCTATTTAAACAGTTAACCACATTCCCTCAAAAGTTAGAATCTATCTGTATGGCTTAACCTTAACTTGCACAATTGCCTATTGCACTTAAAAGGTTCAGTTAGAGCAACAAAGTTGGAAAAGCGAGACATGCTGGAGATTATTGGAGAGTTCATATGAACAGTATCTCATGTAACACTAAATATATTAAGTAACATCACGATACACTGTCATGTGATTCCTACGTCAATGTGGTTACAGTTTCCAATATTAATATCCATCAACTATTAACTGTTGTGTTTTGAAAGACAAAATTTGGCAATATGGGCAAAAAAAGACTAAGCAGAAGTTGATCTGGGACAAAATGACAACATTTTAAATCACAACACATAGGGTTTTATTCCAGCTTAACTATATGTAGAATTCAAATAACTGAATGACCTGAAAATCCGTTATTATGTTGAAGCCCTTCCATTCTGAGCTCGATGATGACCTATGAATCCTAACAGACTTTTTTAAAAGTATTTTATACTTCTTAATAACTTCCAACTCCAGAAAATCTAAGCAAGCAGTATGAAAAGGTTTGTTCTTCTCAGTACAGACATGATCATTCGAACTAGCAAAGAAATCAGCAGTAATCTTTTAAGTGATCAGCTAACTGCACATATAGTAAATACTACTACAAGTACAAAACCAGGTTACAATTTACTTTTACCTCACAGTTTTTTTTATTCATTACTTCAACCAGGAATATGAGTTCTCAAATTCTTTGAGTATTTGCATACAAATCAAGTTACAGTGACATCAGTGTAAGTAAATCAAACCATGTACTTCACATATAACTGTCCTCTCAGGTGCTATTGTCACCTCCTTACACACAAATCATACACATGCTTTGCAACTGCAACTAACAACTGCAGCAGTATAAATCAAAAATTAGTCAGTATGAAGCACTACACTTACTGGTAATACAGTTAGGGTAGTGTCGGGCAAATGTATTCTGTACAAATCACCTTAAGATACAGTACAACTACTGATTTGTCAGTTAACTGTACTCTGCATCAAGCACTTGTGCATTTAACATACTGCAATGTAAGCCAACTGTAATCTGTATCAATCATTTTTATTTGTAATACAACTAGAGGAATGCTTTTGCTAACAAAAGCGAAGCATCCCTGAAAGTTTAAAATGCTTTGTGGTTTTAATAAGCATGCTGTAAAGCTAAGAATGCACAAAGCTGCCCCGTATGCTTTCCCAATACCTCTTAATACATTCTGAAGCTATAAAAGCAACAATAAAAGAGATATAAGGCAAAAACTCGAAATCAGCCATTTTATGACCCCAGTTTGACCCATAAGGGGGGGCCGTGGGGTAACACTGACCGGCTATTTAGACTCTCCACATATGGTTTCCTATTACCTCCCATTACATTTTATGGCTCTAAATGTAATACTTAAGAAGATAATAGGGGGGTTGACCTAAATTTAAGGCTTTCAGATTGGAAGGTGTCAGAAAATCACTCATAAATGAGACATTTTTCAGGGGATTGCTCCCAAAATCTAATCAGCTCGCGTTTTCGATAGTATAAACAGGTGTGTCAAATTATAAGGCTGTGTAGCAAGTAGTTTTTCCTGAACTGCAATGATGGGGGGGAGGGGGGGTGCACTTCAAAAAATTGTTTTTGATCATGTGACCTTCATAAAGGTCAAATTTAAGCATGGAGAAAAATTTTCCCACGCCTAAGGTATATAACTGCCAAATATGGTTTGGAACCTTCTAATAATAAGGAAGATACACTGTCAGTTATATAAAGGTCCAAACAATGTTTAAATAGAGAAAATAATGTCTAAGAGAAAGATAATGCATGTACCCTTTATCTACATCTGGCATGGCCGAATTATGGTTTAGACGTTTTGAATATTACCATGCATACAGAAGTGGTAATACATTCAATGAATACTTATGTGTGGTGTTGGAGCAAAATCTGTGGCTCACTTGATGAAATTCCATCTCTTACAATGGGAGTTATAAACGTAAAATTCTTAATAAGTTCTAATATTACTTTAACAGTGCTTAATCTGCATCAAAAGACAGACTCAAAGGTGCAACAAGATTTTAAAGGTCAAGGTCACTACGACAAGGTCAAATTAAGGTCACACCATGATAATGCACACTTATAACCCCTAACCAATTTCCCTACCAAATATCAACTTCCTACACCTTGCGGTTTCCGAGATATAGCCCGGACAAGATTTTATAGGTCAAGGTCACTACGGCAAGGTCAAAGGTCAAATCAAGGTCAGACCATGATGTTGCACACCTGCACCCCCTAACCAATGTCCCTAGTAAGTATCAACTTCCTACACCTCACAGTTTGAGATATAGCCCGGACAAGATTTTATATGTCAAGGTCACTATGGCAAGGTCAAATCAAGGTCAGACCATGACGTTTGCACACCTACACCCCCTAACCAATGTCCCTACAAAGTATCAACTTCCTACACCTTACAGTTTCCGAGATATAGCCCGGACAAGATTTTATAGGTCAAGGTCACTACAGCAAGGTCAAGGTTAAATCAAGGTTAGACCATGACGTTTCACCCCTACACCCCCTAACCGATGTACCTACCAAGTATCAACTTCCTACACCTTATGGTTTCCGAGATATAGCCCGGACAAGATTTTATAGGTCAAGGTCACTACGGCAAGGTCAAAGGTCAAATCAAGGTCAGACTATGACGTTGCACACCTACACCCCCTAACCAATGTCCCTACCAAATATAAACTTCCTACACCTTGCGGTTTCCCGAGATATAGCCCAGACAAGATTTTATAGGTCAAGGTCACTACGGCAGGTCAGACCATGATGTTGCACACCTGCACCCCCTAACCAATGTCCCTAGTAAGTATCAACTTCCTACACTTCACAGTTTGAGATATAGCCCGGACAAGATTTTACATGTCAAGGTCACTATGGCAAGGTCAAAGGTCAAATCAAGGTCAGACCATGACGTTTGCACACCTACACCCCCTAACCAATGTCCCTACAAAGTATCAACTTCCTACACCTTACAGTTTTCGAGATATAGCCCGGACAAGATTCTATAGGTCAAGGTCACTACAGCAAGGTCAAAGGTCAAATCAAGGTCAGACCATGACGTTGCACCCCTACACCCCCTAACCGATGTACCTACCAAGTATCAACTTCCTACACCTTATGGTTTCCGAGATATAGCCCGGACAAGATTTTATAGGTCAAGGTCACTACAGCAAGGTCAAAGGTTAAATTAAGGTCACACCATGACATTGCACACCTACACCCCCTAACCAATGTTCCTACCAAATATCAACTTCCTACACAGTTTCTGAGATATAGCCCCGTCAAGATTTTATAGGTCAAGATCACACCGGTAAGGTCAAATCAAAGTCAGACCATGACATTGCACAACTACACCCACTAACCAATGTCCCTATCAAGTATCAACTTCCTACACCCTACAGTTTCCGAGATATAGCCTGGACAAGATTTCCAAACTCAAAGTCACTACGGCAAGGTCAAATCAAGGTCAGACCATGACGTTGCTCACCTACACCCCCTAACCAATGTCCCTACTAAGTATCAACTTCCTACACCTTACGGTTTCTGAGATACAGCACGGACAAACTTTTCCCGCCGCCCACCCGACCGACCGAACACCCACCCGTCCATCTGGACACCATGGGTGAAAACAATACCCGGACAATACCCCTGTGGGGTAATAATGTGAAAATACCCACTAAGACAATGAGGCAGTGTGATACCCCACTGAGTTACTTCTATACAATCCCAGGTTTTCCAGCTCACCATGTTGCATGCATGTTCTCTTATTTCAATTTGTAAGTCTAAACACTTATATTATTTGAAGAACCACTTTCTAACAACATTTTTGTTCGAGCTGATAGAATAAATTAATTAGAATATATACATATACTTGTATTGTTGAATAACATTTTTATTGAAAGATTCAAAATAAGGATAAAAAGTTTAAAAATTTAAGAGTGTCAAAATTCCAAAGGACATATTGAAGTATATCCAGATAGTAGCCATGCCAGTCAGTGGCGGCTTTTACTTGCAAAGAAAGCATTACAATACCTTGTGAAAATTTAACAGTCATTTTATTTTTGAATTATTAGCATTCTTTGCAATAAATTTCTTTTTGTGGTAGGTAACAAACCATATCACAAGACAAAAATAAAAACATAAAGTTATGGCCATATGTTTTTCAGAAAAACAAAATATTATCTGCTTCTGATAGTTCTATTTGCTTTTTTGTGGATTTCCCCTATTTACTGTACCCCTGACTGTTTTATAAGCAGTTTCCTCCAGGTCTGATGTTTGACTTTGTCTTTATAGTTTTTCAATGTTCAATAAAGAAGTTATGGTTAACTTATTTACCTTGGAAATTCCTTCTGGTTAATTAGACAAAATAAAATATTACAAAAACAGATTACATTCAGTTACCTAACACCTATTTAAATTCATGAAGTAATATATTCCGAAGTCAATGCAAATTCTAAGCGACTAAGTGTTTCCCAATCCATTCATCTATATGGATTTAAGTTTGGGGTGTACACTTTTCCCCAATCTTTCTAACCATCCTGTGGTCCATTTATAAAAACACTGAGTTTATCTGATGTGTGGATGACATCAGCTTTTCCAGGGGCCGGTTTCATGAAAAGTCTCAAACTGAGCCAGACTCAAAGCTGAGTCAGGGTCTCAAATCTGAGACTTTTTCTCGGCTGAGTTTTTGGCTCAAATGGATTTCACAAAGGGTGGATCAGCTGAGACCAGTCGCAAGTTATGGTCTCAACTTTTTAATCTCATTTCATATATTTAGTGGGCTTATTTTTAGCTTAAAAAGTTACATTTCATGATTAATATCATTTTAAATATCTTTAATACTCACAATACAAAAAAATCACATGATAATATATTATTCTAAGTGATCCATAAGATTGAGACTCAACTGAGGTTGAGTCTGGCTTTGAGTCCACCCTTGAGGCCTGTCACTTGATAATAGCCAATAAAGCATGTCAATTCTATTGACTTTTGTTATTAGTAAATATTGAATATGTGGCTGTAATTACAAAATAAAATGAAAATAGAAGATTTCAAGATTTATCAATTTCATTTTGGAACAAATTGTATCGCTTTATGTATGTGTTTTTTGGCATCAAAGCTTCGACTCAAATTTGAGACACCTCCTTCATGGGCTCAAATTTGAGACTGTGACTGAGTCAGGTCTCAAGTTGAGCTTGTTTGTGAAATGCATTGAGTCTGAGTTCACAGACTCAGAAAAATATTTCCAAAATTTGAGACAAAGTCTCAACTTTTGAGTCTGACTCAAGACTTAAGTCTGTTCATGAAACCGGCCCCAGAATTCCCCACTGAATATTACATTTATCTTTGTTATCATAACAAACCAGGTGGGACTACTCTGCTGAAATTTAAAGTACTGTCTCTTTGTTAATTGCATGAAGTATTTAATTTGGATTGATTTTATGGGGGTTATATGATTATCTCTGTGAAATAGAATAATAAAAATACCACCTTCAAAATTGGGAAGTACACCTTTAAAGAGCAAATGTGAAGCGATGGCACCACGATACCACTCCCAATTTTGTTCATGGGGTCGAGACCTGATATACCCTGATGATGACACCACTACTAGGGGGTAATCAATAAAGTTATTAGTGGTATGAGGCTAGAAAAGCAATTTAGGGGACCAGACTCAAAAAGCAATCATCCCCCATAGGGTATGATTCAATTGACCTCACCATTAAAAATAGGTAATGATTAAAACATGTGTACAAGTGGTGAACCAGTACAATAACTAGAGTATTGCTTCAAAGAGAAAAAGAAAATCCCAATGAGTATTAATCAGTTTGTAGAAATGACTGTCTTCCTATGTTTAATATGTTTTTTTTTCCATATATGACAAAATGCAATTGTTTCCTAGGTGAATCTGGTTTGTTTATTTTTTATTCATTTATGTTTCCAAGATAAACGTGTTTTTGCGTTTAACACAGAAATTCAAGATGGCCGCCAAATAGAAATGGCATCGTGAGAGACGTTTTCTGTCGATATTGTCAATGGTTTTTGTGATGATATCGTGAACGGTTCGCGAAAATGTACATATTTTAACTGAAAGTCTCCAATTATTATTATTTTGTCATAATATAAAGAAAACTCACCTTCTTGACCTCATGTATGCATATATCCAACAAATGGCACTTTATTGCTATTCCACCTCTGCCAGATGACAGGAAACTGTTGCCATTTGTAAACAAATATGGAAAGTCGAAATATCTTAGACAGGTAAGGCAGGTGAAAATGTTAAGGTAGGTATAAACAATCACCATTCAGTAGCATAACAAAAACGTTCATTAACAGTGGTAAACTACCCAAATGGTTACTAATTAATACAGTAATAACACAAATAGACTTTAATGAATAAAATAGCCCATCACAAGAAAAAAAATATGAAAGACATATACATGGCAAATTAAATGTAACTTGTCCAATGTTCACCAAAGTGCAAGTTTTATTTAACAAATGCTCAATTACTTTTAGCTGTGTAATGTCAAGTTTTCTTGTTTGCAACACTGCAGAAGCCAAATTCCATTGATTGTAATTGGAAAGGAATTTGATGGTTAAGTCAACTTAAGTGTAAAACTGGTAATAGACATTGCATTAAGGTTTTATTAATTGGGCTTTAATGTTGCTTTCAACACATTAGGCAGTACAAAGTTGTGCATGTTTGTTGAACAAGATTCTTCACTGTAAACCCCTGAGCACTGCCATGTATCTACCAATTTCATTCCTGGCCAGAAATCCAGTCCACAAGAGCAAAGCAATATATACCCTGAAAACCACTGGGCAATGCTGTGCATGTACCAACTTCAGTCTTGGCCAGAAATCAAATCCACAAGAGCAAAGCAATATATACCCTGAAAACCACTGGGCAATGCTGTACATGTACCAACTTCAGTCCTGGCCAGAATTCAAATCCCCAAGAGAATTGAGAAAACACAATGCATTTAACATTTTATTGCATTCAGCTTTAAGCAAAAATGATTTCTATGGTTTTAACTTTTAACACAAAAAGTTCCATCAGTTATGTAAAAAAGTCCATTCCTGATTCATCTTGAGATGACAGGAAACTGTTGCCATTTGTAAACAAATATGGAAAGTCGAAATATCTTAGACAGGTAAGGCAGGTGAAAATGTTAAGGTAGGTATAAACAATCACCATTCAGTAGCATAACAAAAACGTTCATTAACAGTGGTAAACTACCCAAATGGTTACTAATTAATACAGTAATAACACAAATAGACTTTAATGAATAAAATAGCCCATCACAAGAAAAAAAATATGAAAGACATATACATGGCAAATTAAATGTAACTTGTCCAATGTTCACCAAAGTGCAAGTTTTATTTAACAAATGCTCAATTACTTTTAGCTGTGTAATGTCAAGTTTTCTTGTTTGCAACACTGCAGAAGCCAAATTCCATTGATTGTAATTGGAAAGGAATTTGATGGTTAAGTCAACTTAAGTGTAAAACTGGTAATAGACATTGCATTAAGGTTTTATTAATTGGGCTTTAATGTTGCTTTCAACACATTAGGCAGTACAAAGTTGTGCATGTTTGTTGAACAAGATTCTTCACTGTAAACCCCTGAGCACTGCCATGTATCTACCAATTTCATTCCTGGCCAGAAATCCAGTCCACAAGAGCAAAGCAATATATACCCTGAAAACCACTGGGCAATGCTGTGCATGTACCAACTTCAGTCTTGGCCAGAAATCAAATCCACAAGAGCAAAGCAATATATACCCTGAAAACCACTGGGCAATGCTGTACATGTACCAACTTCAGTCCTGGCCAGAATTCAAATCCCCAAGAGAATTGAGAAAACACAATGCATTTAACATTTTATTGCATTCAGCTTTAAGCAAAAATGATTTCTATGGTTTTAACTTTTAACACAAAAAGTTCCATCAGTTATGTAAAAAAGTCCATTCCTGATTCATCTTGAATCTTAAGTTCTTAACTAAATCATCTGTCCATCATTACTTAATGTTCAATTTGACAAATATCTGTATGAAGTAGTAACTGAAAATTGTCCAGATCATGCTTGCCTCTGTCTTATAAGTTTTTATTTAAAAAAATTAGCATGTCAAGATTTTCAGGGGCAAGGTTTGACCTTCGCTTGTCGGAACAAAACCCAGCAGCACTAAAAATCCTCTCAGATGGAACACTTGTAGCTGGTATGCATAATGTTCTTCTTGCCACCAATGCAATGCTTGGATAGAGATGACATTTGTTCTTCCACCAAGCCAAGGGACAACTGTTAAGCTCAATACTCGGTTCATTTAAATAAGCATTAAGCTCTGTTTCAATTTTCTGATTCAAAGGTGGTGGTGGTGGGACACTGGTAATAATGATATCACTCAAAAAATCAGATTCAGGATCTTTCTTTATTTCAACATTGCACTTTTTTGGTGGTGGGGAATCACTGGAACTTGGATTTGTAGGAACAGAGTCAGGAATCCCACTACTTGTGGGCAAGGCCGGCAAGCTAGGCAGTTCTGGCAAAGATGCTGAAGCTGGCTCAACTGGTTCACCTGGCTCAACCTTAACCCTTATAGGATCATTTGACCTGTTTGCCAGAGTTATGCATTCAGTCTTAAGAAGATCCTTCACAAATTCTACATCATTAGGGGACAAAAAATTTAACTCTTTGCACCTAGGGTCAACCAAACATGCCAGCTTCATCAAACGTTGGTCAGATTCTTCATTGTAACGAGATTTCAAATCATTAAGCATCACTTGCTTCACATCTTTACAAAAGTTATTGTCATCCTCATTTGGTGCCAAATGCTTTTTCAATTTCAAAAGAACAGGATACATCCTTGAGGATGTAGGGGATTTTTCTGCACCTACCAATATTGTAGCACTTTTCAAAGGCTTAAGGATGTTGACCAGTGACTGCATGTTTTTAATCTCATCATCAGAAAAATTTAGTTGTCGGTCATCTCGCTTTTCTGAGTTCAAAAGGACTGCGCAAATAGCCGGCTCCTGTTGTAGTAACCGTTCCACCATATCATGGGTGGAATTCCACCGAGTATCAACGTCTATAATGAGCGAGTGTGTGGGCAAGGAAAGCAGTTTCTGCTTTTCATGTAGGTACTTGTTTTGGAGAGGGCTACGTCTAAAATGTGAGACTACTCTACGGCATTTGCCAAGTAATTTTGACACCGGATTGAGATTGAAACATTTACTGACTGAGAGGTTTATGGTATGAGCCATGCAACCAAAGTGTTCCCAATGTAGATATTTTTTGAATGTGTTTGTCATGTTTTTGGCATTGTCTGTTACAACAAATGGATCAATCAAATTCCATTCTATTTTGGCCTTTTCAAATTCAAACTGCAAATTTTCAGCTGTATGCCTCTCTGAAACATTACGGGTTTGTAAGACAAAGGCATGCATGTCAAAATCATTTGAAATCAAATGTGATGTAATTGTCAGATAATCATCATTGCTGCTTGATGTCCACAAATCAGCAGTAATGGCATGGCGTGGAGCAGAATCTATAACTGCTCTCACTGTACCTTTGACCTCATGATAATATGAAACTAATGTTTCATTTCTAAGGTGATTTCTGCTTGGTATGGGGGCCCTTGGATCCATTGTTTGAAGTAGTTGGTTGAAACCTTTATTTTCAACAACAGATATTGGTCTCAAATCCAAAGCAATGTACCTACAAAAGTATAGTAGTATAAAAGTACCAGGATATCTTAATCTTTCAAAGACAATGGGTTTATAAAAATATTTTGACCTGTAGAAATTACTTATGCAATGGTTACTCAGGTGTTTTTTCTTTCAACAGCCAGGGCCATATTGGGCTAAGTGCTCAGTTTTGTTACTTGCTGGGGTTGAACCTATGGGCATTAGACAGCCTAGGACTAGATACAAAACTTGTTAACCACTAGGCCACTGAAGACATCACAGAAGTTACTGTTTCACTGTGAATATAACTCTGAATTAACAAACCTTAAAATAGATCTGCAAACTTCTTCACCACGCTTGCTGTTTAATGGCAAAGCAGTTGCTTTTGCAAATGATCCTTGTATGGTTAGCTGTGCAGCTGGCCCACCAATATTCTTGTCAGAAGTACTTGATCCATGCTTTTCTTCATAATGGTACCGGTTAATATGAGCAGATATATTGGTTGTACAAGTAGAGTATGGAAGTCTTACACCACATTTTTTACAAACAACTTTGGTTTTATCCTTGTAAGATAAATCCTCATCAGCCTCAAATCCAAAAAAAAACCCATACAGGAGATTTGGTTTTGTTCCAGTATGGTAGAAACTTTGTTTTATCCATTTTCAAAAATTTATGACAAAAATTTATAGTGCTACTGTAATCTTGTGAGAAACGCCAGAAACAAATGACGTTTCGTTTTTGCTGTAATTGCGTCATTGGTTAGTGACATCACAACATGATTTTCTCTATTTGGGATAAGAAATATTTCTTGCAATATGAGGCTTCAGGTTGGTAGTTTATTGCAGGTTTGTTTATTAATTTGAATAACGATATTATCGCCCTTCAAAAGAATTTCTGGTTGTATACTGCAGGTTTATTTATGTCAATGACAATATTATCGCCCGTCAACGAAACTTCTCGATATCGTCTGTTAATAATGTACCTCGAAAGATCCACGATATCATGAGCCATGATGCCATCTCTACGGCGCCAAAAGTAGCTGGAAAACTATTTTTGCGAAAAGTCGCCAGTAGCCCTGCAGATACCCTGTGGGTCAAAAATTTTGTCAAAATCACTCGATCTCGCTCCGTTTCCGAGAGAAACAAGTTTTTGCGTTTAACGCAGAAATTCAAGATGGCCACCAAAATTCAGGTACCATGTGGGTCAAAAATTTCGTCGAAATCGCTCTATCTTTCCCCGTTTCCGAGATAAACACGTTTTTGTGTTTAACACAGAAATTCAAGCGGGAAAATTAATTTTGCAAAATATCGCCAATAGACTCTGTAGATATCCTGCGTGTCAAAAATTTCGTTGAAATCGCTCTGTTTCCGAGGTTTTTGCGTTTAACACAGGAATTCAAGATGGCCTCCAAAAGTGTCAGGAAAACAATTTTTCGGAAAATCGCCAAAAGTGGCGGGAAAACAATTTTTGCAACAAGTCACCAGCAGATTCCACATACACCGTGTGGGTCGTAAAATTTTGTCGAAATCGCTCTATCTCGCTCCATTATTGAGATAAACATGTTTGCGTTTAAAGCAGAAATTTAAGATGGCCACAAAAAATGGCAGGAAAATGACTTTTACAAAAAGTTGCCAGTAGACTCTGCAGATACCCTGTGGGTCAAAATTTTCGTCGGGGGTGGGGGGGGGGGAGCAGAACTTCTACACTGCTTGAGGATTACATCAGAATTGAGTTTGGGGTGTGTGCAACTCACTGCCACAGAAAGTCGCTAACTTAACTCACTGACAATATGCAAATCAGAAAACATGAAGCCACTGGGTTTCCTAGCAATATTTTAAAATAAAATGTACAAACAAGAGCACTCGGACAGCGCAGACCTCCGCCATGGGAGCTCAATTCCTTTGAAAACCTACCATTAGCACTGATATTGCTTTTTTCCCCCTCAATTTCATATCTTTGCCGGTAGTGATCCGGATCACTCCCATTTTATTTTTCATGGATCCAGACAGTGATCCAGATTGCTCCGAAAATCTAATCACTTGTTCCTTGTCCCATTTAGGGCATATCATGAAAATTTCATCAAAATTCATCCACAAGTTTTTGAGTTATCTGTCTTTAAAAATTACATTTCATGGATCCAGAAGATCCAGATAGTGATCCAGATCACTTCCAAAATTGAATAATTTCTTCCTTTTACTTTTTCAGACATATTCTGAAAATTTCATCAAATCCGTCCATAAGTTTTTGAGTTATCTTGTTCACAAACGCACAAACAAACCCAGGCGAAAACATAACCTCCTTGGCGGAGGTAATTAGATTACATGTAGTGGTGTCATCACAAGCGGCGATTTTCGAAGGGATTTCATAAAAATATGGTGAAATATTCATGTTATTTCTACTTTTATGCGGTTTTGTTTTGATTTGTGACGTAACTATGGTGGTGACTCTTTCCAATTCCTACAGGAAGTGAAAAAAAACGTAAGTTTTGTTTACTTTTTGTTGCATCAAATATTTACCATTTTAACAACTGTCAGCTCAAATGAAACACGAAATCTATTTTATTTCAGTATTAGTTGTCAATGCACATTATTTAAAGAGCAAATTTATATTAATTTGTGAAACGATGGCACCGACATATCGTTCACTGTTTTGTTCATGGTATGGAGACATATACCCAGACAATGACACCACTAATTACATGAGGTGTAAGAACTGCGTGGGACTGCCTAGCAATATTGTAAAGAAAAATATGCAAATTAGAGAATATAAGGTCACAGAATCCCAAAGGGTTTCCTAACAACATTTTGAAATAAAATATGTCACATGCAAGATAGCATGAGGTCATGGAATTCCAAGGGGTTTCCTGCAATATTGTAAAGCAAAATAAGCAAATTACATAACATGAGGAGACAGAACGGAAAAACTGTATATACACGGATATATTTCTTGTCAGCAAGTTTCTGTTAGTGACTTCCCGTGGCAGTGTGTTGCATGTAAACCTTAAGTTTTTACTAGGGCTGTGACGGGTACAAAAAAACGGCATTGAGTACTCGCCCTCTGAAAACCGGCCCGAATTCGAGTAACCGCGAGATTTAGTACCCACCATTAGAAGTCTTCTGTAAACAAATAGTCGGTTCCGGAAACGAAACTTTTGAAGAAAAATGTCTTCTATTTCACCATATATTATAAAATATGGAGTAAATTCTATGCTTTCAAGCGAAAACAATGACTTTAATTGATATTATGTGACGGAAATGCTGAAATGCTGAAATGCAGCATATTTTACACAAACGTTTCATTACGTGGGCAATAATACAATACCTCGCGAGTAACCGAGTACTTAAAATGGACTCGAGTACAAGGCAAGGCCGCCTCGTACACCGAGGCTCGAGTACTCGTTCGCAGCCCTAGTTTTTACCCTCCATCCATGTCCTTTATCGAACAATCTGAATTGAAAAACATGGATAGAAATTAAGGAAAGGTGTAGTCACTATCACTGACGAGGACACGGACACTGATTGAAATCATGGACAAGGGCAAGGACTGGTGAAGTTCTTTGTGAAAGGGATAAATTTCACAGAAACAAATCTCATAGACACCGGACACTTGGCGATTATGGGGTTCATGTATTGGTCAAATCACCTGCAAGTCAACTCGCCAACGGCAACTCGCCGACAGATTATTTACTTATACAAATGACAAATGTAGCTTTTGTAACACTAAAATATTGTCATAAATTGTTCTAAAATGTATTATATATCTGCAATCATTTATGTCCATCCATTAAAACATGCTATATTATGAAAATCTGATGAAACTTCTCAAGTTTAAGTATGTGTGCAACTTAACAGACCATTCACAACAGAATGACAGATGAATCCATCTTTTTGACAATAAAAATGTGCTTAATCTTTATGAATACATACATAGATCATTATTTGAATATTGTAAGGTCGTTTTAGTAAAAGAATCACAAAAAATGGGGTAATAATGTGACATTAATTTATTTAAAATTTGTCGGCGAGTTGATGTCTGTGAGTTGTCTTGTCGGCGATTTGTTCATACTGCTTTGCTACCTATTATCGCCACTAGAAAATAAAACATTTATATTTCAGTAATGGTTAAATATTTTGAAAGCTTTTTGTTGTGTATTTGTTCCATTCACTTTGGAAATAGTTTTACCTTATTTGCTAGACTTGGGTTGCTGTTTTGGCAAAGTTATATCTATTTCAATTCTGTCTGGCAATAATTGGTAGCAAGGCAGTATAGCTATTGGTCCCCTTTTTGGTAGGATGCCAGTATATTTGACAACAACATGGGCGTGCAGTTTTGTCCCCAAACCAGTAGGCGTATTTCACAACCATAATCTGTTGAATCTAGATTCTTCAGATCAACAGATTCCCTTGTGACGTCACTTGAATCTGAATCCATTGATCTAGCTCGAGGTAGATCAACGTTGATCTAGCTCTTGAAGTAGATCAGCGGATTCAGATTCATTGGATTACCCAAAATTCTTTGTAAAATAATAGCCGCAAAATGTGGGAGGAAATGTTTAAGTTTGGGAAATTGTTATTGTACTGTAATATGATATTATATTTTACAGAGTGTCTTCGGAACCGACCAGGACGGGTCAGAATTCTTTTAATTTCAGAACCGTCACGTTCATATTATAACTATTTGATGTGTGGCTGTTGAATTAAAGCATGCTGTCGATGAAAATAGATACAGCTAGGAAACCAGTCTACTTTTCATCTGCAAACGTGATTAATTTCATTAACCAATGAAATAATTTGTTACTGAAACCTCACTCGAGACTTTTTGCCTGCAAACGTGATTAATTTCATTAACCAATGAAATAATTTGTTACTGAAATCTCACTTGAGACCAAGTATAACAAAGTTTGTAGATTTTTCTACAAAATAGCTTCAAAACTAAAGATATTCTAAAATGTCATGTTAGAATAGAAATTTTGCGGTTCCGATTTTATGAAAACATTTATAAAATATATCAAGGGTAAAGACATTTTTCTTTAAAACAGGTCTTAAAGCAAATAATTTGTGAGCCATTTCCATTGGCGGTTCTGAAAGGGATTGTTTTCCGATCCGTCAGTGACTGTTCTGAAGCCACAGTGTATATTTTAATATGTATTAATATATATTAATATATATATGATATTTTTGTTGGTTGATGTGTTATTTATTTTATTTTGGATTCAGATCTAGAGAAAATTGCATTTCACGAATCTAGCTAATCCAAATCTGAATCTGGATTGCACAGGTTAGTGGCTTTCTACCAGTAAACGCCCGCCTACCAGTGAACGCCCGCCTTATATATCTTTGTTACAGGTCAAGGACAAATGCTTCTATAAGTTTACGAAATGGGCGTTCACTGGTATTTCCGGTTTGCAGTAAAAATGGCTGATAATACAGATAAATTATAAAAATATAAAGCTTTAAAACAAATATTACAACATGCACCTCGGTTATTAATTTTACTGCATATTATTTGACAATATAGTGGTAAAAGAATAAAATATAAAACTGTAATATAATTCAAATTCAATATATTAACTTCAGCGTGGGCGTTTACTTGTAGAATGCCACAAAGACGTGGTTACCTCGGCTCTACTTTATTTGTGTGTAGAGCCGTGGCACTACCCCACATAAAACTAGAGATTTGCATAAAATCATTTTCTGTTGAATAAAACTTGATAAAATGACTCAAAATGGTTTGATATATTTAACAGCAGTTGATATTAAGCCAAGGACACAACAAATACAATATGTGTATAATATACTGCTTCCCTCCATAAGTTGGCCGCAGTCATAAGTTGGCCGCCCTCACCACAGCTTCACAGGGCTTTAACATGAGTGGCCTACTACACTCTGAAACCATGTATTATTGTTAAATTTATTATATGCAACAGTTTTCATTGGTGTATAATAACCTATTTGTCTTTCTGGAGCCTGTAGATGAGCCGCGGCCAACTTATGACTGCGGCCAACTTATGACTGCGGCCAACTTATGGAGGGAAGCAGTATATGACATTTTATACAGCTTTTAGTGGTGGTGGATCAGTTCACGCCCGTGTACCTATTCACGCCCACCCTCAATTTTCTCAAAGATTTATGCTTTTCATAGAAAAGCTGTTTACCATAACATAGATAATTATCAAATTGATCATACACATTGGTAATTTATTATGTAACTGTGATTGTTTTGGAGAAATTAGGGGGTGGGCGTGAATAGGTACGCGGGCGTGAACTGGTCCACCACCACTATAACAAAAGAGCATTTTCAAATTTTTGGAGAAATGGTCCAAAAAGTATTGAAAATGAGGAAATGTAATTTATTTTTTTATCAAATATGTTTGCATGTTGGCTGACAGTTAAGGTTAATGTGACAAAATAGTTGTGGGAACAGTTGTGTGTATAATTTTTATGGTATTTGTGTTTTATGCAAATCTCCAGTTTTATGTGGGGTCGTGCCACGGCTCTACACGCAAGTAAGTAGAGCCGAGGTAACGGTGTACGTGCAACTCGCTGACACGGGAAGTCGTTGACACTAACTCGCTGACAATATGCAAATTAGATCTGGCAGGTTATACAGACGGTAAAACTCGAGAACTCACAGCCATAGAACCCAAGTCATTAATATTCATGATATGAGGTCACGGATTTCACCTAACAATATTTTATAAAATGGACGTCTCGACGAAGATTAAATACTTTAAACTACAGAACTAACGGCCATAGAACCCAAGTCATTAATATTCATGAAAGGATATGAGGTCACGGATTTCCCCTGGCATTTTTCCTAACAATATTTTATAAAATGGACGTCTGGACGAAGATCAAATACTTTAAACTACAGAACTCATGGCCATATGCAAATAAGATAACGTGTATATATACACACGTACATATTTTTTGTCAGCGAGTTGTGTCAGCGAGTTTCCGTTAGCGACTTCTCATGACAGCGAGTTGTACGTAAATCGAGGTAACCACGTCTAAATGCCACTACTGCTTCTAGGCATAAGTTGGCCGCGGTCATAAGTTGGCCGTCACTAATTTAATTGGGTCAAACAGACAAATAAGTCTTTGTACAGTGTTTAAAATCAATAAAAAGCATAAATGTAATAATAATGGACCATTTACGATTGCCATCAGCTTTTAAATTTGTGACAGTTTCAAAATTTGGTGATGGTGGCCAACTTATGACCACGGCCAACTTATGCCTAGAAGTAGTACAGTATGCAGTATTCTTGGTTGTGAAACATCCCAGACGACACAGCATCTGCAGTTTTTCACCGGGATGACATACTTTTCACAGAAATTTCGTTCACAAAGCGAAATGAATATAATAAGACTAGGAACCTACAAATGCAAAATACAGCCTCACAAAGTAACGATATCAAGATAAATCTACATCAGTTACAACAAACTTTTTAAAAAAACAAATCACCTGGTTTAGCTACTTTTCGACAGGTGTCTCTTTACCTTTTTTGGTGCTTACTGAAATACAAATACATATGATTTCCATTCATATACCTTATCCCGGAAAAAATCCCTAAAATCCTTCTAGTAGAAAGGCCATCAAATTATACTGCGAAAACAAATAAATAATCCTCAAGTAAAGGCATTTAAATATCATCTGACAACATAGACTAATTTGCGGACATATAAAAACTTGCCTTTGTATATTCAAAATATACATAAAGGAGATCGAATCACAGATTAGGCAATCAGTCTGTTTCAAATGCTTCTTTGAATTTTGTTAGACATAAAGAAACTTTGTATTAAATAGGTTAATTTGGAATAAAATACTCACTTATTGCACACCTTAGAGGATGTTAACAACAATTTGGTGCTATAAAAATACTTTATATTTATTTACTTACTTACCTATCTTACACAAAATTATTTATACTGAGAAACACTAGATATATGTTAGGCACATTATTTTTTGTAAAATCACAGATATCAGTACACATGGTTAGCCCAGATGCCAGAAACATCATGAGTTCTAAACATCATCAGTACTAAACGTCATTGGTTTTAACGTCATTGCTGTATTGATGTCACAACATGCCCCTCTTTGAAAATTCCAAAACTTTTACAGTTACCATAATTACTATTTCAATTAGGTGTGTACTGTTAAATAAAGAAATAGTGCATGGCTCCACAATATACTGGATCATGCATGAGCAGAACTTTAAGAGACAGCGGTCAAAGGATTTAACTCTGGCTTTAGGAGATGCAATTATTGTTATCATACTTGGAAAGATATACAAAGTCAGGGCTTTTGTTTTGTTTCGCCCGTCGACCAGATCTTGTTTTTACTGGTGAGTTGCTCGGGATTAGACATTGTGGCAAATTTACAGACTCATCCACTATTGGCTTGTTGAATGGTCTGCTTTCCTGTTCATTGGTGTCTCATGTAACATTTCCCGTGTAGATGACACAGGGTCAGAATTGATAGTGATAGTGTTACCAAACAAATGTTGTGACAATATATATTATTATTGATCCTCAGTTGCACGATAATCAGAGATAAACATTGCAAATCTCACTGGTTGGTGGGATCTCATACATGTGATTTCACTAGGGTATAAAAGGACATGTTCACCACCTTTTGTTGCTTGTTAGCTGAAGAGAAAACAGCCAGCACACATCTCTAGTCTGATTTCTGATTTTCATCTATCTTTAACCATGAACAGACAGAAGGTAGGACTCTTCATACAGCTGCCACAATGCTTCAAGCATATATAGCCAGTGTAATGTTGAGCCACACTTACTGTCATAATTCTTAGTTTACTAAATGAACAGACTACTTGTCCCTTTTTTGGAATAGTAATTGAAAATAAGAAAAACTGTCTAAATTTTACCAAATCAAGTAGTCAAACAGTTGAATTTGTGTAAGGGAATAAAAACATCTCCAAAGTCCCAGATACAGACAAACTCTGAAGAAAAGTGGATGAAGTGACAGGAAGCCACTAAAGGATCCATGAGCTATCCCATTAACTGTACTTGTGCAAAAATGACAGTACTGTTATGTATCTGGGTGGGTTCTGTTTTGATCACAAATCAAGATATTTTAATTTTGATGATAAACTTGCTCAAAGTTTAAACCTTGTTGGAGAAAATTCAAAGGAAGTTAAAAATAAAGAAAATCGAAAGGACAAATTTGTGTATATACACCCTGAACATTTCATAGTAGTCAAATGGCCCAAATCATGGATGTGTACTGTAATGGAGACCTGACAGGCTACAAAAAACACCTCTTTTCAGAGAACTATGCTGACTAGATAAACAAACACTGAAACAATCAAGCCAGGGAGGCAGTGAAGACTAGGCTTTTATGGGTCTGACACATGCTGAGCGACAAGGGCTTATGATGAAAGAAACCTAGTAGTTTAAGAAGACAAATAAACCCCTGTACATATGTGTAAAGTGATTGTATATCAATGGGTGTTTCATGCCATATGTTTTTTTTCTCCTGCGGCCTTTTCTAATTTTCTGTCCTAGTTTTTATACTTCTGGCTAAATGCCACAATAAATATTTTACAAATAAAAACGTGAATGTTTTTTTTTTGGTGTCAGTAGTAGCAAACATAATTGATATAAATAATGCTTCTTCAAATGTGCATACTTGTAAGTATGCATCATTATACTATATAAATATCTTTATAGTATCTGTATATATGGTGACCTTAAAGGTATATAAATATTAGCGAGAAGTTAATTTCGCGTTTTGTAGTCACTCGCGAATATAGCGAAAATTAATTCCCGGCGAAATAACCACTTATACAGTATATTAAACTTGATTATTACATATCTCAAGTGAAGTTCTGTGTGCACTCAAATATTGAAATCCATATTTATGTAGCCTCCTTTATTTAAAGTAATGAGATAGATACCAGAACAAGAAGTACCAAATGCGAAAACAAGAAAGTAGAGTTCAACATTGACATGCATTGTAGCCAATTGATTGAGCTTGATGAAGAAACCATGAGGATAAGTCAACTTTTTCGAGGAAAGTCAGTAAGTTTAAGGTATTAATATTTAGTATTAATTTGCAATATTAATATGAAATTTTAATTATGTCTTCCATGTTTATTGAGGCATTTATATGTATTGCAAACTTAAGTGACAGCTGAACTATTTCTCCATATTTGTTGATACAAAAATATGTTAATTGTTTTGGTTGTAGTAAAAAATGTAAAAAATAGTAACAAAATATTAAATTTTGTCTAATATTTTGCAGCATTGATTTTTTGGTTCAGTGAAAATTAAGTTTAAAAGTACTGGTACTTGAGTATTTCATTCGCTTGATAATTTCTGCAGTTTCTATAAATAAATTTTTTACAATTTTCAACCCTTTTTGTGTATTTTAATTTGTATAACCATCAGGTAGGTGGTGGTATCAGTTCAACCTAAACAGACTACATATTTCATGTAACAATAAAATTGGGGACGTACTAAAGCATACACTTTTCAAAATGAGAACAGTTTCATAGTGGCGCTACACTGAAAAAAAAACAATTTGCTACTGTCACACCCTTTAATTGCATTACCCTATTAGATATTTTTGACTTTATTAGTCATTGAATATTTCATGACTAAAGCTAATGTCACATTAAAACTGGATACACAAATTAACTGCTTTTTTAATGTTTCATAATATGAACATAACTAATGCTGAATGCAAGAAAGAATAAATAGCAGATTTGGAATTAGACATTCATTTGTACACCTCACTGGACCTGGTTACAGAAATGAACAAAGACTAGATATAGTAGTTGAAGCAGGTTGACTTAAAGTTACTTGAGCCTGTATATAATATCAACATTAAAATATTCACTGTGTGGTGTGGATTAAATGTCATATACACAGTACAACTTGCTTTCAATGTGAAAGCTATTCGGTTACACTTTTTATTATCTGAGATTTAATGGATTTCTAAAATGACTTTATTTTGGCTACATTTATGAAAAAGTTCGTCTGAAATTGAATGAGATACAAAGCCTGCATTCATAAAACATCCTGAGACAAAATTTTAGCTTAAGTTATGGTCTCAAGAATGAGATAATTTTTTTATTTCAAACTACTTAGTTATTCACAAAATAAGTTAGACTAAATCTCAACTTTAGACTTATACATTGTTGTCTCATATCATTGTTGATATTTTAGTAAAAGGTTCAAGTGTTATTTCATCTTTACTTACATACATATTTTACTTGCTGAGAATCTGTGAATTTAAAGTTGACACTATTTTGTTTGAGAATTAAGACCTCTTTGTGAATACTGGCCTTGGAATACAATTATCATTTTATTATTTTGAGGTATTGTAAGCTTTAAATATTAAACTGTGTTAGTAATATAATTTATTTTCTGTATAAAAGCATAAACCTTTTAGTCAGTGTTCCTTCAAATGTTAATATGAAAGTATTTTGAATTATGTAGTTTAAACCTCTTGTGTCTAACCTAGAAAGACCAAAAAAAAACTTCTGCTTAAGAAAAAAATTCCAAGTAACAGGATAAATGTCAATTAAAAAGGCTGTGAGAGGACCTAAAGTTATTTGTAATGAAATAGGCGTTTAGTAAGCGATGTTGGTTGCTCAGTTGTGTAGAGTGCAACACACTTGACATCAACCTATGAGGTTGGCAGTTTGAGCCCTGGACCTAACCCGATGTGGGAAAGTTGGTAGTTGTTTATGAATGCCCAGAGTTTACACTGAGGAATCTTGGCCAACCAGAATGTTAATGTATATTATTTTTGTTTCTGATGAAATATATTTCAATAAAGCATTTTGAGAGTATGAGTGACTTGTTTTTTGTTTATTGTCATGTAAAGCATTATTTTGAAAAGGATAAGGTAATAACTTTATTTGACCATGCTGCCAGATCAGTAATACTTAATCAATTTGATTAATAAAAGTAACTAACTGATCTAGTTTGACAAACCTACTTATAGCACTTACCAATGAAATCAGTTAAGGTATGCAACGTACATTGGCCTGTCTAACCAATAAAAGTGACCACACTAGCCAACCAACTTTGTTCAAGTAACTAACTCACTTGGTTGAATAAACTAAGTCATCTGGTAGTACAAACCAATCACTTTAGTTGGAGTAACCAGTATGCTTTGTTTGAGGAACCAACTTAATTTGTTAAATGTAACCAACTTTCTTTTGTTTTACCAACCAACATACTTGGTTGATGTAACTTACTTGGTTGGTTAAATTAGACATTGTAGGATCAACCAACTTTTCTTTGTTAGATCAACTAACTTTTGTTTTCAGTGTGCAAATGGAAAATATTGGTAAAATGTGTAGTGTCTACAAGTGGGATCAGAGGGAAAAAGAGGCTGCTAGCCTAAAATAAACCACAAAAAAATTGAATTTGCTGAGTTGCACTTTCATATTGATAAGATTAAAGCAATTGTTGGTCCTTCCACTTTGCAACTGCAATCAATTTTGAATAATGGCCCTATGCCACAGACAATTGTATGCCTTCAACATGTAGTGTGTGACTTCTTCCATGGATTTCCACAAGTAGGAAAGAAATAATGGTGCATAAATAGGATCACCATTCAAAAAGTGTACAGTGTACAGCCAAAATAAGCAAGTTTTATCTCACAGACACAACTAGAAATTGTTAAGTTTGCCATAGGAAAGGATCCTGATTGCATAAGAATTGGCTAGATGGAAATCAAGCATTCAGAGGGCGACTCAATATACAGTTACCGTCAAATACGGGCAATTCACGATCTGCTCAATTTCTGCAAAAAAACTATTGTTGGAAGTGTTGGTGATCCACTGCGGTGGAGGCTGACAACAAGTCAAAAATGCCTGTGATATGTGTTTGAACTTAATGTCATCAGTATTCAACGATGATGTCGTGAATAGCTGTAGTGGTATAAACATTGGACTTTTCTATGTCCGAAGCACCTTCAAAACTTATATAGAAGAGATTTATTAAAACATAAAAGACAAGAATACGTAGTTTATGGGGCAGAATAATCCATAGTGAAAGGAGAGTAGTCCACCCCAATTATTTAATTCCGATATTTGGTATTATAATTTTTTTAAAACAATATATTAAATAAGTGGCTTTCAATTTATAATTTTAAATGTACATTTCTCTATTTATATTCATTAGTTTCTTTGGAAGCTGTTTATTTGTTTAATACAATACTCTTTTTTCGATACATCAGGACTTATTAAGAACTAAATTGTGTTGGTTCATATAATTTGTGTTTTGCAACCTGTGTTTCTTGATCAGTTTATAGCCTGTACTTCATGAATCAATAATATGTAATTCAATATTAATCTAACTGTGTTTATTACAATTGTTGAACTTTAGAGTAAATGTAATGTTTAATTTAAACATTTTGAGCCAGGCGTGGTTAGCTAGTGAGAAAAATAAGAGCAATGGTCTTCCTGTAAGCTTCTTTTTATACAGGATTTCACAAAATAAAGTATCTTTGCTTGATAAGTTAGTTTCTTTTGCGTGACAACTTTACATTTGCTTCAATGCCGGAATCAGATACATGATTAAGTGGTGAGACAACTTTCCCAGTGAGATGTTTGGGTTGATATTGTGGCGAAAAAGACATTCAGAAATGGAAAACATTATCCAACAACTGTCTATCACAGAAATACTTTTGGAACCAGATTTCTCATATCTTAAAGCTATGTCATTTACCCTTTTACTATGAGAGTTGCTGAAGTGACAGATTTAGGTGTGACAAAGTTTCCTGAGCTTGGTGGGGAGGTGTGAAAGTTTGATATTTCAAACCAATGTTTTGTATCCACCACTTTACAGTAAGATCAAGGTCATGGAAGTAAGCTTGTCTGCATGATCTTTTACTGGCATAAATCTAGATTGAGAAACAACACCAAAAACATGGCCACAAATCCTAAATTAAAGAATATTCCTAGCCTTTGCTGCTGATTAGGTGGCCTAGGTTTATTATCAAGACGTTGATTATGTAAAGTTGTTCATAGAATTAAATATATAAAGTTGTTGTGAACTGAGGCTGATGTTCTGAAGTGACAGCCAAAAGACAGCAGACACTTTGTAGCCTTGACATCACTCGCCTCTAACAATAAAGGGACTGGTATCACTTACCTTGACCTGCACCTGTCATTAAAAATGAAGTCTTTTTCATGTCATGGGTTGGCGTTTAGCGTTTACCACCCATAACACAGTTCTATGCATTTTTGAAGGCTTTGAAGTAATGTAACAGTCATGAATAGCTGAAAGAATGCAGCATTAATCTCTCCTGAATCGGAAAGCCTCGATTTTGATTTCTTTTAAATAATTTATATAATTTTGTACTCATTCAAAATATTTTTGTCATATATTATGACACTTAGAACATGAAATATTGCCAATTTAACATGATAATATTGTGGTTGTTAATATTCCTTAAAAGTGAAAACATTTTTCTGGTGATAATAAGAAACAGTACGAAAACTGATGAAATGATCTGCTACCACCAATATATTTTCAATTCCTCCAGATGGTTGGAGCTTCAGAAAATCCACACAAATTAACTCCATGCACATGGGCTGAGTACTTTCAATATTGACAAGACTGGCACAAGGTGGATGAAGATCTTTTCTTCTAATGCATCACTTGCACTTTGAAATGAATTCAGCAACCAACTTGGTCATTCCAACCCAAAAGTATCTATAACTAAGCAGCTCTAAAACCCAGTCCCTTCCAAGGTGAGCCATGTCACTGTGCACTAGTGACAGAGCTTGCTTCCAGTACTTCTTTTGTAGTACCAGTTGAAGCTGTTTTTTCATTATCCAGGTGACATTGTCTCATTAATATTCTATCAATGATGACAAGCTTCTTCCTCTCTCTCCAAAGTAGCTTTGACTCCAGCTACATTTCACCATTGAAATCCCCTGACATTTGACATCCCGAAGAACCATATCTTCATTCTGTGCCCCAATCTAATCAATAGGCGAGTCACAAAAGTTTTTTTCCAAACTTTATTTCCCATAAAACAGTATACACTGAATCAAATCTTTCACACACACAAATACACACACCCGTAAGTTATAGTGCATTTGATTAACTATACAATTATATGCTTTCATATACATAGGATAGACATAACAAAGTTGGTTTACTTTTAATCACATACACAAATAACATAATAATTACATATAATAGCTAATTTGGTAACCTCTTCAGTTACTATATTGTTTCTATTTCTGTGAATAGTTCTTTCCAATTTTGCCATATTTGATCAAATGTCTTGTTCCATTTCAACTTTGATAACAGGTCTTGTTCAAGAAATGTATTTTTAATAAATTTTTGCAACCAATATATGTTAAAATCTTTCTTCTTTGAGGCACATGTAAAAATATAATACCTTGTTATGATCAAGATAAAATTTAGAGGCCAAAATGATTTATCAGATATACGATATCCTAATGTTAAGATAGTTGCATTAAAATTTAAGTTTAATTTCTGGTTTATCCAGGCATACACATTTTGCCAAAGATTATATACTTTTGCACACACTAGTGCACTAGTGTTTCCTTGGAATTTTGACATATTCTGCAATTATCAGTATCAGATATTTTGGTTTTGTACAAGTAATAGTTAATACTTAAAATCCCGTGCAAAATTCCTTACTGGGACCAAATGAACACATTGTCATTTATTGCAAAAAACAAGCTTTATATAGATTTTTCCAGTTTTCTTTGTCGATAATTTCTGTTAAGCTTTCATTCCATTTTATTTCATTTGTGTGAGATACTTCTTTATCAGAAATGGCCAAATAAATACTTTTTGTTGAAGTTTGACTGCAATAAATTTGATATGAAATGGTATGTATGGTCTATATATTTCAAATTTTTCATCAGTTTGTGATGGTTAATGAACTCAGCAACTATCTTCTTTACCATATAGTAATGGAGGAAATTTATGCTTATGTCAAATTTTCGCTTTATGTCATCCATAGTCAAGAATTTACCCTCTGGATCAACTACATCACCCACTACATTGATATCTTTTTTGACCAAGTTTGAAGATACATGTTATTTCTGCTCATGAAGCTGTTGTACCAGATATTGCTTGTCAAGATATCTACATTGGAATTGATCTTTTGTGATTTGCAGGCTTCCACCCAATACATAAAGACTGCCTTCCAAAATGGATTTAATTTTATCTTATTAACTGACCACCATACACTAACAAGGTTGTTAAGATCACCTACTGTATTTAAGAGGAACTGATACCAAATTGGTTCTTTATTAAAGAGTATTTGTTTTATCCAATTTAATTTTACAGCTTTTTCAAAGTTCTGAATGTTTATCATTCTGAGACCTCCATCAATATAATCAGCACAAATAGTAGTTCTTTTTATCTTATCAGGCTTTTCACCCCAAAGGTATCCAAAAAACATTGTAGTTATTTCTTTCAGAACTTTTTCAGGAGTTGGAATTGACATAAATAAACGATTAAATAATGGTAAGATTAATGTTTTTAAAATAGTAATTCTACCCAGTGGTGTCAGAGTTCTCTGTTTCCAGAGTTTTAAGATACCCCTAGCCTTATTTATGGTTTTTCCAAAATTTATAGCAGGCAAAGTATCTAATTAGGTGGAAAATTCAATGCCCAGTAACAAAAATCCTGTTCTCCCCACTTGAAATCTTATGTTACATCTATAGCTTATACTTACAGTGCCTTTTTGAACCGATCGAAATTAATTTTGTTTTATCAGCATTCATTTTAAGCCCTGAAAGATTACCAAATAATTCTAAAATATTTAAGGCAGCCTGCAAGGAACCTTTTGTACTTTCTAGTATCAAAGTAGTGTCGTCAGCAAATTGTGTAAATTTTAGAGTTTGAGTTCCAATAAAAATACTATGTACGTCTTTGCTGTACAATATCATCAAGCTTAAGATTTCTGCTCCTAATATAAAGAGATAGGTTGAGATAGGATCTCCTTGTCTGCATCCTCTGCCTATGGGTATTGATTTGGATAGAATTCCACACTACAAAACATATGCAGTTATATCATTGTTAAAAAGTTTTATCCAATTTATAAATGATTCGTTCAATCACAAAATGTGTAATACTTCATAAATAAACTGCCATGAGACAGAATCAAATGCCTTATCAAAGTCAATAAGCATTAGAAGGCCTGGGATTTGTTTTTTTCAGTGTAACTAAGTAAATCATACACAATGCTGGTATTTTCATCGATATGTCTACTGCTAATAAAGGCAGTTTGAGTTTTCGAAATTACATTATTCAAATATGGCTTTAATTGATTTGCTATAGCAGTGGAAGCCATTTTGTAAATAACACTTAGCAATGAGATTGGACACCAATTCTTTGTGTATTTTCTATCATTGTTATCTTTGGGAAGACAAGTTATTATGACTTGCCGTAAAAAGTTAAAAGTTTGCCCTTCTTGTAGCATGCGCTTATTGCATTTTTAATAAAATATTTCATTTCACTCCAAAATACTTTGAGAAATTATGAAGAAATACCATCTATCCCAGTGGTTTTATTGCATTTCATGTTTTTAAGAGCAGTACTAAATTCAGATTATTGCATTTCATATTTTTAAAAGCAGTACTAAGTTCAGATAAAGTTATTTCATCACCAAAATCGTTGTTTATATTTGATACATCAATAAGATCTCCTATGTTTTTTCTGGGCTTTTGTTCATTTTCTCCAAAAAGTTTTGCATAGAAATTCTTGACCTCTTCTAGTATCTTACATTGATCATTTCTAATTGTGCCATCAGGTAGTTCAAGCTTTTTAATTGTTTTATCGATATAAGATTTACTTTCTAGTTTGCAAAAAAAAAGATGTTGGCTTTTCTCCCTCGCTCAACCATTACATTATAGATCTTACTAAACTCCCTTTTAGTTTTTCTTTATGCAACTTTTCTAATTCTAATTTTTTATCTTCCAGTAATTGACTATTATCTATAGACTAGGCATATTTTCCAATTCATTTGTCTTTTATTAAGCTAGATTCCATAGTGTTTTGTTGCTTTTTCAAATATGATCCAAATTTAATGTCACAAAAGTTAACATCCAGTTGACGTAGTGCCATAGGAATTGCTTGGTCCGCATAGCAAAAACTATCAACATGCTCTGCAATATCAGTATGTGTCCTTAGTACTTCAGGTACAACTTGTGAATCCATCTTTGGCCACTTAATCCTTGACAGTGCATCAGCAGCTTTATTGGCAGATCCACTGAGATACTGTATCTCAAACTGATAATTGACCAACTCTGCCACCCATCTATGACCAGCCATATCTAGTTTTGCAGTCTTCAGGACACAAGTCAGTGGGTTATTATCCGTTAAGACAGTGAAGGAGATACCGTATAAGAAATCATCGAATTTCTCTGTCACGGTTCATTTCAGCACCAGGAATTCCAATTTATGAGCTTGATAATTCCTTTCAGCTTTGTTTAAACTCCTACTTGCATATGCAAAAGCCCTTTTCTGTCCATCTTGCAACTGATTTAGGATGGCACTCAATCCAACTTGATTAGCATTTGTATGAAGAATAAAGGCCTTTGTGAAATCAGCGAAACCTAGTACTGGAGTTTCACAACATTTCTCCTTTAACGGCTCAAACACTTTCTGCTGTGTCAAATATTTGACCCTAGTCCTCTTTCCTGTAGAGATCCTTTCACTACCCTGAGTCACTTCATGGAGTGGCTTGGCAATCTTGACAAAATCCTTTAGAAATCTTCTGTAGAAAAGTTAGTCCAATGAAGTGTTGCACTTCAATCACTGTCTGAGGTATGGGACAATCTTTAACAGATGCTTCTTTCTCAGGGTCAACAGATACACCAGCTTCTGAAATCATATGGCCAAGGTACTTGATCTCCTTCTGAAAAAATGGCATTTTGAAGGGCTAAGTTTTAAGCTAGCCTGGTGAAGCTTTTCAAAGACGGCCTCCAATTTCTGGATATGGTTCTCAATTACTATATCATCCAGATATAGCAAACAGTATTTGAGGTACAAATCTCCCATGGAGGTTTCCATGAGGCGTTGGAAGGTGGCCGGAGCGTTAGTTAGCCCAAATGGCATCCGCCTACACTCCCAGAATCCAAGTGGCCCCACTGCGAATGCTGTCTTCGCTTTATCTTCTTCAGCCGGGGGTACTTGCCAGTAACCAGATTTAAGATCAAGCACACTGAACCAACTTGACCCAGCTAAAGTATCAATGGTCCTGTCAATTGATGGCAAGCTGTAGCTGTCCCGTATAGTAAGTGAATTCAAGTGACATAAGTCAAGACAGAATCTGAGTGTACCATTTTTCTTGCGGACTAACACAATATTGGAGGCATATAGACTTTCAGAATCCCCTTATGACTCCCAGCTCCTGCATTTCTTTCAGGTGACCCCGAACTTCGTTATACAAAGATGGCAGAATATTCCTGGCCTTTTTTTGAATGGTTCATCATCTTTTAAGTGAAGTTTATGCACTGCCTTGTCTATAAGCCCCAAGTCCAAATTATGTTGAGAAAATACATGACTCCAATTAAGCAGTTTCTGTTTATCTTCCACTTGTTCTGGCTCAAGGTTGGTACCAAGATGTTGGAAGTGTTTCAGGAAATCAAAACTGCTTGCCTCATGGATTTTCAAGTCCTTGTTGTTCATGCTGCTTATCTGAGCTTCACTATATACCTCACATAAACAAGCTTTATGAGGCACTCTAACTGTCTGTGCAGAATGTGCAGGCGCTGTAACTGTCTGTGCAGAATGGTTTATCTAAAGGAATATGACCAGGATCCTATGCTGAATCTGCAGTTACACAGGGAGTTATCAAAACTCCTTTAGGTAAACAAGCTTGGTCTGATCCATCTAACATGACACTCAATCTCTGGCAATTCGGGTTCAAGCTTGTCTGACCAGTCACTATTACACGCCCATTAGATGGTAAAGTGAGTGAATTGGTAAGATGCACTGATCCTAAGAAATCCTTCTCATCCATAGCTCTGCTCCAGCATAGTAGCAAAAACTTGCTTCCATACTTGGTCTGCAAAATGAGTTGGCTTGCTTCGATTCAAGACATTGGTTCCTAACAGCACAGGAATCTTCTCATGGTAAGGAGTATTTGGGATTACCAGCATGTGTGCACAAGAAACTTCAACCTGTACTGGACACCGAAGATTCACTTCAACAAAACCTAAGTAGGGCAAGGCATGTCCACTGGCACTCTCTAAGGTCAAAAGCCCATCCAGAGGACGAAGTTTGAAAGCTCTGGAGGTGCAGTACTGAAGTGAAATGGTACTAATCATTGATCCAGTATCAAGGCAAGGCCTTCACACTCTGTTTGTCAATTCATACTTCTACTTCACTGGGATTCCCAACTATTTGATCCAGCAATTTTATTGAACGCTTTGATTGACCGCTGTCAGGGGAGCGCTCTCCTTCCCTGACTTCTGTTGGTTTAAAGGACAGTTCTTTTTTGTATGCCCCCACCTCCATCGTGGTGTGTTGGTACTTGCTTTCTCCAGAGCCGTGAGTCGAGTTAGAATCTCATCCAAACTCTTCTTCAGTGTTTCTGTAACATCTGTATTGATCTGGTTGGACTCTACATTTAGCTTGAACTCCATCTCAGCTTTCCTTACTTCCACAATGAATTAAGGATTTCCAATCAGAGTATCCACCTTGTGGCAAAGTGCATTTTTGATGTTGGCATTCTGAAGTTTAGTACAGAATTGTGTGTTCACCATTAGGTGAAAGTTATCTGAGGAAATTATTGTAGGATCTTTCCTGTGAATCCGACTTGCCAGATCCTCAACCCGAGTATACCACTCAGTAACCCTTTCCCCATTTCTCTGTGCGGCAGCATAAAACTCTGCTAGCAGAACCTGTGGTGGGTTCACATCCCCAAACATGTCAAATCTGTGTAATCCCCCATGTGTAAGATAATTTCCTGAGCTTGTCCTGTCAGAGCTCGCCTAACTGACATGAGAATCAACCCCTCTGGGATTCCTTGGTTGACATAACCCTTTACCTCAAATGGAAACTGCTCATATGAACTGTCTTTTGAATTTCCAGAAAAAGTACCTCATTTGCTGTGCTGCGGAAGTGTACTTTCTTGATACATCCTGTTGAAAAACATAATCTGGGATGGCTCCCTGTTGCATGTAACCAAGACTTCCTGTGTACTGGGGAGATGGCTCATAGCCTTCTGTCTATGAACATAAATGTTCACTGCTCCGAAGTCAAGTTTGGCAAGACTGACTACTCAATGTTATAATTGCCACGGCCACTGATTTTACATTAGTCTTTTGCGGGGAGAAAAAGACTATAATAATGACACTAAATTGACTAAACTGCAAATTTCCAAATGTGTTCACGCAAATAAAAAGAATATAGAAATGTGTTCACGCAATAAAAATGCAGAAATGTATTCATGCAATAACAATGTAGCAATGTACCCGTGCAAATAAAAAAATCAATATAGCAGTCAAGAATCCAAAATTAAAAAAAATAAAAATCCTTAGAACTGTTTGTATTTGGAATTTACATCCAATCTAACATCAATCACATAATTAAACAAGCATTCACGTGTTCAAATGGTTGCAGTAATTTAACATTATTTCCAGACAATAATGAAATTGTATAAGCTTCAAAACCCCACAATCTTACTGGAAATAGAAGGATAGGAACAACATGACAAAAAAGAAAAAAAATAATTATACCATATGACCAGGGTGTAAAAACAAATTTGTTCAAACAGCTAAATCTCCCCAGAAGAAACAATTTCCGCCCAAATTCAAATGTAATAACGAATTTGTTCAAGCAGCCAAATTTCCCAAAAAGAAACAATTACAGCCCAAATTCCAATGTACAGATTTTCCCTTTCTGTTTCCAAATTTTCAACACTTTAATACATTAAATCAAATGTTAGCATATATTTTTGTAACCTCAGTATATCACACCACCAAAATTCTTCAAATTGATACAAAAGACACTTTTTTCCCCGCGTAAAACAAAACACTAAACTTTTTAATCACAACAAATACATAACCCTATTCTTTCCCTTTAGCTTTCAAAACCAAGAAAATCGTAAGAGATTTCAATAAAATTTCAACATACGTACTCAAGTCTTTAATGCTAATAAAATGAGTGATAGAAAGTTTCCAACTTGTCTTTTAATGATTACATGCACAAGTAATTCAATACCTATAAATTCAACTAATAAAGAAAACAGCAAAAAGTCAAATTAACAGTTAATAGTTCACCATGGCAATAAACATAAAAGCAAAAACTTCACCAATCTTGTACTTCAGTTCCCAGTCCCTGTCTGAACATAAGCAACGTACCATGACACCAACTTCCTCCACCTCAGTTCCAGTTCAATGTCTCACATCACACATGGCCACTGAGGGCACTTGTAATGAAAAAAAGAGACTCCTCCTGGCTCCTGGTGAGATGCGAAACTGATGGGGCGACAATGTTGAATAAAAGCAGAAAGAATGTGAATGTGAAGGTTGATGTTAACTGCAGATGTTTCACTTAACACGTTGATACTCACTACACACAACAAAAGAGATGATGCAAGGTGATCCCGGACGAGCCCCCAAAATATCGCAGTTCAATCGGTCCAGCAAACCTCACCCATGGACAACATTTCCCACCCGAGTAGTGAAGAGAAACAACGATGACAACCAGCAAGTTTTATTTATGCCTCAAATGGAACCAACAAGAAACACCTCAATATCACATGCTTTCAACTCTGTCCCAGATAGCATTCCACTGTCGGACCGACATTGGCCCAACGTCGGCACATCCGTCAGTGTGACGTTGGCTGCCGACGTTGGGCCAACGGCTTTTTGACCGTCGGGTCAACGTTGGCCCAACATCAGCAAGCCACCGGTGAAAATTATATTCTATGTATAGCATCAGCCAATCAGATGATGTTCATTGATAACTTTTGTAGTGTGATTTTTAATGAGAATATTATTTTTATGTGTAAAATTGTTAAATGGTTAGTTAAAATTTGTGGGCTCACTGAAATAGGATTTTTAGACATACCATAATAAATATTTTTTTCTAAGTTACCCCAAATCCCCTATTATTGCTCGCCGCCATCTTGAATAAAAATCCGCCGTTGGCCCAATGTTTGCCCAACGTTGGCAAAATATAGACATCTAACCTGAGTGTTGGTTGGCAAGCCAACGTCGGCCCAACGTTGGCCCAACGTCGGCCCAACATCGGCAAAATATAGAGACATATAACCAGAGTGTTGGTTGGCAAGCCAACGTCGGCCCAACGTCAGCAAAATCTGCCGACCATACGACCAATAGCCAACGTCGGTCCGACGGCGGAATGCTATCTGGGGTACTTCATGGCAGACTGTATATCAGAACAATACTAAGCATTAACAAACATGCGTCCAACTCTGTACCTTGTGTCAGACTGAATGTCAAACTACTACAGGGTTCACTTCCTCTGGTGAGGGGAAGTAAAAGCACATGCTAAACCTAAAACTCAAGTACTAAACATCAGAAATCGACAAACTAACGGAACCGCAAACGAAAACTAACAGAACCGCAAAGGGTCACACATAGTAATAACGGTCTACATAAGGGTATTCGGATGGGGTGATTTAAGTAAATTAACTGATCAAAAGTGATCTTTATTATTTGAATGGTGCCTTAATTTTTGGTGTTACTAAAATCATTACTTCAAATTATCCTACAATGCTGCATGATTACTTGTAACTGATTTAAGTCATCATGATTTTGCCCCATCTGAATAGCCCTATTGTTAAAGTGTGTACCAAATGAGTTAACCAGAAATACATTATATTTAATTTTTCTTCTACTATTTCTAGGCGTAACTAACAATGCTAATTTTCCAAAGTGTTTGCAGACACCTGAGCCTTTATTACAGAGTAAAGCTGTCAAGAAGCCAGCCAAACACTTTGCGTGAGTTAATACTTTATTTTCACCGATATCCCGCAAATTTCGTATGAGGATTCTTCCGTTTAGTAACAACCACTGAACCATAACAAGCAGGTGATTTCTAGTAAAAAATTATATTATCGCCCCTTAAAAATTAGTGTAAAAGGTACAGAATGTTAGTTACATTTACGATACATGTGTAATTTACAATTATAACAAAAACTATAATAAATTTTAATACAGAAAAGTGACGTATCTGTTCCAAAAGCAGTATCGTATCCTTAACCCCCTCGCACTGCAACAGTGTTAACATGTGTTGCGGGCCGTTTCAGCTCCATGCGCCGTTTCGACCTTGCGCACTCAATATGTGCGCCGTTTCAACACCTTTTCTTGGTGATAATGCTCAAATTATAACATTTAGAGGTCATTTGAAGGCAAATGGCACATAAGATAAGATAACATTTATTTCATCTCTGTTAATGCAACTATAATTCTGTATATATACAAAGTAGTATATAATAAATAAATTAGTAAATAAATTAGTAAATGTACATAATTTCAATACCACAGAGAAACATGAAAAGGAAACAGCTGAAGCAAAAGCTTATCAAGGCTGTTCCCACAACTATCCAGTACCAATTTTAATACAAAAGGTTTTATCTATATAGCCAATGTACGGGTTTTCGATATATTCACGTTTTCGATCACTTAAACTATAAGCTCACAGTTTCATTTTTGGATTACGTTTTTATAATATTTTAGAATGAATATGAAGTCACACTGAATCAGACACTTCGTGGATTTAATTTATTGTTCTATTTCTGATCATTTTTGTTGCATACGTTTGGATACTCATCATTCTCCGTTTACGTTGTCATATCGAAAACCCGTCCATCGAGGATACCTTTAGTGGTGATGGACCAATTCACGCCCACCCTCACTTTTCTTAAAAATTCATAGTTTTTCATAGAAAAGATGTTTACCACATCATAGATAATTATCAAATTGATCATATACATTGGTAATTTATTGTGTAACTGTGATTGTTTTGGAGAAATTTAGGGGTGGGCGTGAATGGGTACACGGGCGTGAACTGGTCCACCACCACTATGTTTTTCACGCCAGGCAGGTTTATTTCTCCAAAAAAATCTCTCAATATAACATCCATTTATTTCAACAGCAATACAGTAAAAGCACTACAAGTACAAAAGACAAAACACAAAGACACTTAAAACTGAACATATATACACAGCACATTTTATTTTTTTTACATTTTTCACAGTTCCATTTATCTGCACCTGCATATCTCACACAGAGATAATAATGACGTGAGTTATATATATAAAAAAGTTCACAGGTAAAGGTAATAAATGTGTAAATTAACCATGGTGTTGAAACAGCGCAGTGAGCCGTTTCGACCCGGCGCTGGTGTCTAAACGGCCCGATACAACTGTACTGTACTGCTCCCCGCCGTAACTTAGCACACCTTGGACACAAAATCCTTATTTGTGGTTATTACTCGTTACTTGGCACAATTTGCATACGAAAAGTGCCGAAGATACACGGAAACTCCAAGGACTTTGCTGTCGTCACTGCAACTTCCTTATTTGGCTGGCAAATATGCATGAGTTTTATTGATGGCAATCAAATGTTTATAACGGCGTGGCTGTAGTCACGGATCTGTCAACGGAAAGTATAGGCTTGTGTCACGGATGTCCGTGAGAAAGTTCTGTAGTTTAAAGTATTTGATCTTCGTCGAGACGTCCATTTTATAAAATATTGTTAGGAAATGCCAGGGGAAATCCGTGACCTCATATATTCTCATGAATATTAATGACTTGGATGCTATGGCAGTGAGTACTGGGGCCGTATTCATAAAGAGATCTTAAGTCTGAGACAAAAAATAGTCTCAGCTTGAGATTTGGTCTCAGCTGAGACCAAATCTCAACTTTGTATTCACAAACAGGTTCTCAGCTGAGACCAAGCTGAGACCAGTCTCAAGTCTTTCCAATGTAAACAAACCATAAACTTGCAAATATATCCAACATTTTTTTAAAAGATCAATAGTTTTTGTGTTTTAATTCTTAACAAAAATTATACTGTCCATTTAAATAAAAAATAAATAGAAAATTGTGTCAACTGTTTTTTTATTTTTCATGTCACATGATCCACTTCTTTGTTGCTATGCAGTCAGAAAACTCTGTTGAAAATTGTCTCAAAGTAAGGTATTCTTGAAGCAAAAATTTGTGCTATCAGTTGTTACAAAAATTTAGGCCAAGTAGTATATATGTTGTAAATTATTTCTACTTTACATTAAGCAATAAAAAATAAAAATATGAATCTCAGTTAAGATGAAATAATGCTTGAGACTTTGAACAAAATATTTAAGACAACTATGTACCAGTCTTAAGTTTGAGACCAAATCTGAGACTAAATTTGGTCTCAACTGTTTTGTGAATAGCTAACAAGTTTGAGACCAAAAATGGTCTCAGACTTGAGACCAAAACTTAAGACTTGAGACAAAATTTGGTCTCAGCAAGTTTTATGAATACCGGCCCTGTAGTTTAAAGTCTTCGTCTGTGCTTCCATTTTTAGGAACTACAGGGGAAATCCGTTACCTCATATATTCTCATGAATATCAATGACTTGGGTGCTATGGCTGTGAGTTCTGTAGTTTAAAGTCTTCGTCTGTGCTTCCATTTTTAGGAAACTACAGGGGAAATCCGTGACCTTATACCTTCTCATGAATATTAATGACTTGGGTGCTATGGCCGTGAGTTCTGTAGTTTAAAGTCTTCGTCTATGCTTCCATTTTTAGGAAACTACAGGGGAAATCCACGGCCTCATACCTTCTCATGAATATTAATGACTTGGGTGCTATGGCCGTGAGTTCTGTAGTTTAAAGTCTTCGTCTATGCTTCCATTTTAGGAAACTACAGGGGAAATCCGTGACCTCATACCTTCTCATGAATATTAATGACTTGGGTGCTATGGCCATATAATGATATCAAACGTGTCTGTGACATTAAAACATTGGTCCGTGACACAAGACAAAAACTTTCCGTTAATGGATCCGTGACATTAGCCACTACGTATTTATAAATATTGAATCTTCCGTTTTGTGCCAATTTGAGGTGTGTGCAGAGATACAAAGCCAAGCAGTATGTGTACTGTACTAGTGCTGCCTTGCTACCAATTATCGCCAGGTAGAATTAAAATGTATATAACTTTGCAAACAGTCACCTCTAAATCTTGTAAAGAAAGCATTTATTTATTTATTTGGGGTTTTATGTCGCTTTCAACACTGTACAGGTCATATCACGACGGGTAGTTGGAAGGGCAGAGGAAACCAGTACATACAGTTCGTCAGGGTTCTGTACTGTAAACTGCTGACCAAAGGCAAGCAACTACCAGCTTTCCCACTTGAGGCCGTGCCGGGAACCGAACCCCGGCCTCAGAGGTGGGAGGCGAGAGTGTTACCACTCTGCCACCGTGGCCCCCATGTAAAGAAAGCAGAACTGTCCCCAATGTGTATGAGACAAATGCACAACAAAAGGCTTTCAAAATATGTTACCATTACTGAATTATAAATATTTTTTTCACTGTTGGCAATAATTGGTACACGGCAATAATTGGTAGCATGGCAGTAGTGGTTTCTACTGCTCAGCTACCCAAGTTTGTCACCTTTTTCTAAAAACTATCCAGGAAAAGCAATATTGACTTTTAAACAAAAGTAGTCACAACTGTAATGTATAGCTCTACAAAGAAAGTTGATAACAGAAAGGTTTTAATATTCGAAGTGGGTATGCTTTGGGTGATGGATATTGAACAAAAACGATAGACAACGGGTCCCCGATGTCCATTCATTAAGATTGGCATCGGGTCCCCTTTTGTGCCTACTTACTCAATCCAAACAAAACAACTTCTTACACAAACTATTATTCCATTATCACAAAGCAAATGATTTTGTTTACCCCCTAATTGAAGTGTAATCCATTAGTCATGTACATGTGCACCAATCAAACAGTTTTTTGTCACAATACCAATCTCAATGCTAATCAACAGATTGTGGCAAATCTTTTGTTAACATAAAGCATTAATTGAGGCAGCCAAAAAAATGTGCCCAAATAAAAGCCTTAATCCCAAGATTAGGTACTCAGAGGCTGCCTTTGCATGTGCTTATAATGGAAAATACAAACCTAATACCAAGACTGGAGAGAGGCCCAATCAAAAGACCAGCAGAATGGGATGTGCTTTTGTGATCAAGCTTCATGCTACAGCCAAAGTTTGATTGTGACTTCCTTTGTGCGTAGTCACAATCATGAAATTTCCAGGGAAGAATTCAAACTGAATCCAGCAGTCCGGAAACCTGCCAGTGAGACAGAGAAAGAAATCCAAAGCATTGCCAAGATGAATGGTAACAGAAAGCTTATCTAACAATACTATGCAGAGAAAACTGGGAAGGCCATCCTGATGAGGGACATTCACAATCTGGCTGCTAGAGCTGTGTCTGATGTTTCTACCACACCAACACCATCATCTGAGGGGTGTTACAGAATGGCTCCAGAAAGAGTGTCCCGAAGTGGATCATTGTTTTGTTTTGGATGAGAATGATGTTGTGCAAGCTGTTTTTCTGCAAGATTCTCTGTAAAACCAATGAAAACGATATGTCCTTCTTTGCCTTGCCAGCCATTGCTGGGAATGGAGACGGCCATATTATTGCTGCATTTCTGGTTGTAAGTGAGGATGAGGTGACCCTCAGGCAGATGATTCCAAGTCTTTAAGGAAAAGAACCCAGCAAACAGAAAGATCCAGGTTATTATCACTGACAAAGATCTGACTGAACGAGCCATATTCAAAACAGAGTTACCACAAGTTGAGCTTCAGATATGTCCGTTTCATGTTCTGAGAACTTTTAGTAGAGAGGTGACAATTGACAAGCATGACATAACATCTGGGGAAAGACAGACTCTTTTGGCCAAATTACAACTAGCTTATGCCCCAAGTGAGGAAACATACATGGCCAGATATGAAGAGGTTTGTGAAATGTCCCCAAATCAACTAGTGCAGGAGTACTTTAACAGGAACTGGCATTCCCTCAAAAATGAATGGGTTGATGGACCGAAAAATCACCAGATGAATTTTAATATGAGTACAAATAATCGTTTGGAGTCCTTTTTCCAAAAACTGAAGAGTTGTGTGACATCCCGAGATATCATTGTCTGACTGAGCATCAGAGATATCATTTCCAAATTCCTTGGTCTAATTGAGCACAATGGACAGAGTGCCATTTCAAAAACTTAGCAACAAAGGTGCCAATTATGCAGTCACTGAGTGATGTTGAGTCCTCCTATCATGCCTTTTTGACCCCATTTGCTTTCAAATATGTGAAACAGTAACTTGAGAAGGCTAGTCATGCTAACATTCTGGATGAAGAGAGCTTTGACTTCCAGTGGTCTTGCACGTGTGACAGAAACATTATGTGAATGTGGTGCTTATCAGAGCATGGGTCTTCCCATGTTCCCACATCCTGGCCATGTGAAGGAACAAAGACATTCCTCTGTACTGTCCTGCAATAGTCCGTGAGAGGTGGACAAAAAGTTATAACTCGGCTCAAACAGTCCTCTCAACAAGCAGTGTTCCACACTGCCTTACACACCTACCAGACCTAAGAAGGTATTGAGTCATAATGAGAAGTTTGGTAAGCCAACCATGGTTCTGCAGTCTGTAGCATCTAAGTTGGCTCAATATGGGATGCCTGCTTTTGAAAAGAAATTGGCCAAGCTAGAACTTGCCAAGTTATTCATTGAGCAAGACAAAGACCCAAGTAGCTGAGAATGTTGACCTGAGCACTGCTACATTTCCAATGAAAACTAAAAACCGTGGACGTCCCAAGGGATCAATCACAGCAGCAGTTAGATTACCAAGGGGAAAGAATTAGAAAACCGAAGAGAAAATTCTCCCCTTTTTCAACAAGGTCAACAAAGAACCGTCAGAGGTATATGTTACTGTTAGGGCTATTTGTTGACAGTGATTCAGTCGAAAAGGCACTGGCTGGACTAATGTTAGGAGAGGAAACAGTTGAGGTCAACCCTGAAAACATTCCAGGTTATTTGAGGGACAACAACATGGACATAAATTTGATATGCCAGCTTTCTACTCCAGATGGATTCAGAGCCATAGAAAATGTATGCAAAGTAAAAGTTGAACAAGTCTGGAAATATGAGAGATGCCAAAGTGAGTTGGCAAGTGAACAGTCTGTTTGGTGTGAGAGTTGTTTAAACTGGTATCACTATTCATGTGAAAATGTCAAGAATACACCCAAATGTAAATATTAGTACTTGTGATATCCTCACTTATATCAGTTGTATTAACACCTGGGCTTCCGGGGATTCCTCTTTAGCTCAGCTGGTTAAAGAGCTAGACTTGTGTTTATTAGTGCTGGGAGATCGCCATGACTTTACATGTTGATGTTCGTATTGGAAAGTTGTGAGCAAACTTCTAACATTTCCGATCATAGAGTAGAAATTGAAAACCAGACAGAAAAATCAAATATTAAATAATAACAAGTAAAATACACACAAATTACCACAAATATAACCAAAATATAATATAAAAGCCATTCACAGACGTCTCCCTCACTAACAGACCATGCTTGATGTATCTCCACTTGTGATTGGCTAATTTTATGATTACCTTGACAACAGGGGGAAACCCCCAAGGTGTTTCCATTTACGTTAGATTTATTGCATTCACGGCTAGTTTTGTCATTTTAACTGATGAATATTTCATATTTTTACAAAATATTAATATGGTTGGTGTTTTATTGTGACCAAAAGGCTAAAAAGAAATTAATTTAGCAAACATCGGTTGTACTTAAATTTTACCGGTCATTGATCGGCAGTGAGCCAGTGAGCGATAATACGGAAGTTTGCAAACATCGTCCCAGCACTAGTGTTTATATCTGTGTGTGTAATCCAAAGTCCGCCGGATCGACTCCAGGCAGAACCAATCAATGATAATCTCTCTTCCCACTATATGCTTTACCCCTAAGGGCTAGAGGGTGTAACTCGGTAGAGTCAGAGGCAGAATGTTAGGTTTTTATGTCGTCACTCTGCGGCGTGGGCGTAGGCGTCCGCGTCCTCCAAAACTACAAGGCCTAGAGAAATGCTGTTTTTTTTAAAAGATACCTTATCTATCGAGGATGAAAAAGTGTTCAAGGCATGCAAATCTGTCTGTTCGTCTGTTTGCTAGAGACATTATAAGGGAGGTACCCCCACCAAAAGTGTGAAAATTTCAACACTTTATCACAATTTTGTCAGTGACTATTGCAGGGATTTCTCTCATATCTTGCATATATGTACTAGGCCAGAGGTAGATTCTCTTGTGTGAGTGTGAGACCTGGATCTGTCTTATTTTTTTTTTAATAAATTTTTTTAATAATTTTTAATGCATTAAAATTCATGAAATCATGCATTAAATCACTTATAACTTGAAAAGTGTTGCATTTAGAGCATTTTGTTAAAATATGTTATTCAGCTACTTTTTTCAGAGCTACAACATGGTGAGTAACTTGGGTGTCTGTTTCAATAGGTAAGTGAGTAATAGCTACTTTTGGGCTTTTCAGTAACTTCCATCATGAGTAAAATCACTTGTAACTTGACAACTATTGCATTTAGAGAATTTCATATAAATCTGTTATTCAGCTACTTTTGGGTCAGCTATAACATAGTAAAATTTCAGACCTGTAGCTCATGGCATAGCTGAGTAATAGCTACTTTTAGGTTATCACTGTTGAGTAAATCACTTATAACTTGAAAACTATTGCATTTAGAGTATTTTGTTTCAATATGTTATTCACCTATTTTGGGGTCAGCTATAACATAGTGAAGTTCCAGACCTGTGGCTCATTGCATAGCTGAGTAATAGCTACTTTGAAGTTCTCACTGTTGAGTAAATCAGTTGTAATTGGAAAACTATTGCATTTACAGAAATTTGTGTAAATGTGTTATTCAGCTACTTTTGGGTCAGCTATAACATAGTGAAATTACAGACCTGTAGCTCATGGAACAACTGAGCAATAGCTATTTTCAGGTACTGACTGTTGAGTAAATCAGTTGTAACTTGAAAATACTGCATTTGGAGTATTTTGTTAAAATATGTTGTTCACCTACTTTTGGGTCAGCTATAACATAGTGAAATTACAGGCCTATAACTCATGGCATAGCTGAGCAATAGGTATTTTCAGGTTCTCACTATTGAGTAAATCAGTTGTAACTTGAAAACTATTGCATTTACAGTATTTTGCTTAAATATGTTGTTCACCTACTTTTGGGTCAGCTATAACATAGTAAAAATTCAGACATGTAGCTCATTGCATAGCTGAGTAATAGCTACTTTGAGGTTATCACTATTGAGTAAATCAGTTAAATCAGTTGTAACTATTGCATTTAGGATATTTTGTTTAAATATGTTATTCACGTAATTTTTGGTCAGCTATAACATAGTGAAATTGCAGACCTGTATGTCATGGCATAGCTGAGCAATAGCTACTTTCAGGTTCTCACTGTTGAGTAAATCATTGTATCCACTGGATAGCCGCAGTGTGTAGAGAGATTTCACCATTACCGCTAACGAAAAAAATATTATAGCTAGCCTTCTCAAGTTTGCAGGATATATTAATAACCATAAAATGTTGCCTGGGAATTTTTTTGGCCTCATTTTGAAAAACAAGATGGCTGCCAGGGACGTTTATTCGACTTTAAACAAGGACTTTTGTTGGCCCTCTAGAGCAAAGGGTATTATAGGTAGAGATCTCAAATTCGCAGGATATGTTCCTCATTATAAAATCTTGACTGGGAATATTTTTGGCCTCATTTTGAAAAACAAGATGGCCACCACAGGTGTTTCTTTGTCAGTCATGAAAAGTGCTTATATCTCCCTTATTATTGGTCCTAGAGGTTTGGGATGGTAAAACAACCTGTAGGAAATCATGGGCTGTGAATCTTTTGGTGTGGTCGGATTTGACCTTTGACCCCTCCTTCAAGGTCAAACAAGGATAGCCAAACTTAAAAGTGCTTATAACTCGCTTATTATTGGTCCTAGAGGTTTGGGATGGTAAACAGACATATAGGAAATCATGGGCTGGAAATCTGTTGATGTGCTCCGATTTGACCTTTGACCCCTCCTTCAAGGTCAAACGAGGATACCCAAACTAAAAAGTGCTTATAACTCACTTATTATTGGTCCTAGAGGTTTGGAATGGAAAACCAACCTATAGAAAATCATGGTCTGGGAATCTTTTGGTGTGGTCGGATTTGACCTTGGACCCTGCCTTCAAGGTCAAATGAGGATAGCCAAACTTAAAAGTGCTTATAACTCGCTTATTAATGGTCCTAGAAGTTTGGGATGGTAAACCAACATATAGGAAATCATGGGCTGGGATTCTTTTGGTGTGGTCAGATTTGACCTTGGACTCCTCCTTCAAGGTCAATTGAGGATAGCCAAACTTAAAATTGCTTATAACTTGCTTATTATTGGTCCTACAGGTTTGGGATGGTAAACCAACCTACAGGAAATCATGGACTGGGAATCTTTTGGTGTGGTCGGATTTGACCTTGGACCCATCCTTCAAGGTCAAACAAGGATAGCGAAACTTAAAGGTGCCTATAACTCGCTTATTATTGGTCCTAGAGGTTTGGGATGGTAAACCATCCTATAGGAAATCATGGGCTGGGAATCTTTTGGTGTGGTCGGATTTGACCTTGGACCCTGCCTTCAACGTAAAACAAGGATAGCCAAGCTTAAAAGTGCTTATAACTCGCTTATTAATGGTCCTAGAAGTTTGGGATGGTAAACCAACATATAGGAAATCATGGGCTGGGATTCTTTTGGTGTGGTCAGATTTGACCTTGGACTCCTCCTTCAAGGTCAATTGAGGATAGCCAAACTTAAAATTGCTTATAACTTGCTTATTATTGGTCCTACAGGTTTGGGATGGTAAACCAACCTACAGGAAATCATGGACTGGGAATCTTTTGGTGTGGTCGGATTTGACCTTGGACCCCTCCTTCAAGGTCAAACAAGGATAGCGAAACTTAAAGGTGCCTATATCTTGCTTATTATTGGTCCTAGAGGTTTGGGATGGTAAACCATCCTATAGGAAATCATGGGCTGGGAATCTTTTGGTGTGGTCGGATTTGACCTTGGACCCTGCCTTCAACGTAAAACAAGGATAGCCAAGCTTAAAAGTGCTTATAACTCGCTTATTAATGGTCCTAGAAGTTTGGGATGGTAAACCAACATATAGGAAATCATGGGCTGGGATTCTTTTGGTGTGGTCACATTTGACCTTTGGACCCCTCATTCAAGGTCAAATGAGGACAGCCAAACTTAAAAGTGCTTATAACTCACTTATTATTGGTCCTACAGGTTTGGGATGGTAAACCAACCTATAGGAAATCAAGGGCTGGGAATGTTTTTGTGTGGTTGGATTTGACCTTGGACCCCTTCTTCAAGGTGGAACAAGGATATTGCATTTGCAGTATTTCTTTAAATATGTTTTAACCTACTTTTTACACTTAAACAGTTACCTTGTTACTTTCCTTCATAATACCATTTGCAGGGCACAACTTTTTTGTCCTTTTCTTCTGTCAGCTTCGGAATTTCTTACGAACATGCTGTTCAATTGCCATTTACTGTACTTCTGTACCACACTTTCCCTGATAATTATGCTTTCCTCTCATTATCACCTTCACAAATCAAAAACACTCAGTCAGCTGACACAGTGCCCGTTCACGGGCACTCTCCTCTTGTTTATATTTATTCCCTGTGCTCAATAACAACAGTAACAAGTCCAATATCTGCCCCCAAGTTCCACTGAATTTAGAATTTTGACATCTCAATGGACGGAAGGCCAAGAGTAAAGTGTGAGTGTGGCCAGCTCCAGAGATCAGAGCTTCTGTGGAACACCTTTCCTTTCACTGGCTGCTATGATTGTCCAATTATAGTTGAGTTTTGACAAACAAGCAGGCTCTGTCTGCTCAGAGATTAACAGGAGTAACACAGCTCCATTGTGGAATCTATTTTTAGAACAGCCACATTTCTTAGGAAAGTATGATAAGCATGTAAAAATTAACTTCACCTTCTTCTTCAGCCCTTTGGTTCATTTTATGTGTGTTTTTAAATGATGTGTGTATATATAATTGTACTTTTTATGACACTAAAAATAAAAATCACTTAATAACGATACAGCAAATCACATTAAAATCCCTGACATAAATACATTAAAAAAATCGGGGACCCGATTTCTAACATTTAGTATGCACATCAGGGACATGACAATTATTAGGCTTATTCGATTCACAATGATTTTTTGTGATCCGAAGTGATCTTTTCTATTCGATTGGGGCTCCTCGTGTAACTAAAATCATTACACCAAGTGATCCTATGAGAGAGACTGATCACTTAGATCATGATTCAAGTGAACAAGTGATCATGAATCGAATAAGCCTATTATGTGAATATTAGTAAATATTAGAAATTTGTTGCCTTAAACTAATTTTAAAGGCTGATATATCTCATACTCTATTTTCTTCCTCTCAAGGTATACCTTAGCATATATCCAATATGCAATCTCGTTTGTAGTTGTTAAGTGCGGTAATCTGTACAATTTGTTAATACCAATATCAATTCATATTTAATTGCTTATTTTTTTATTATAATAATTTTGTAATGTATTAAAAATTGTTAGTTGTGGGAACAGGCTTGATAAGCATCTGTTTCAACTGCTTCACATTTTTCACAAAGTTAAATTACACAGTTTTGAACAAAATATGTTATTTTACCTTCAGAGCATGTAGCATTTGTCAGAGCATGGCAAAAAATTGTAATTAAGCAGCCCGTCGGACTGATCACCGCCGCCGCTGCCAGATTATGGTCTCCCTTGAATAACTTCTTAGCCTTTCAAATTTTTCTTTCCTTCTTATCTTTCTTTAAAACTATAGGGGCGGGAAAATTTTTTGGGATACTTTGCGCAGACCTTAAGCTTTACTTAAGGTAACCTTAAGCATAACTCCAAAACACCCTGTCATTGCGTTTCGGAAAAAACCACACACACCTGTGCTATAAAATTTATCTGGTACATTCTAGACCAAATTTCCAAGGTCGGAAAGGATTTTCTCATCAATCGCACCATAGATACCTGAATGGGAGGCGTTTTATTTTTGTAAATTTTTTAAAAATGGGTACTTGGTCTGTATCTCAAAAACGGTTAGGATTTCGGCGTTTTGTTGGAATAACTTATTCAGCTACTTTTTGATAATCTTTCACATGCCGAAGTTTTAGCCCTGTATCTGCAATCTTAAGGTCACCTTAATGTCAAAAAATGGGGTTTTAGCCCTCCAGTTCACTTAGTTTTTCACTTTTTTCAACCAAACTTGGCACATATATTAAGATTTGCCATAGGAATATCCTGAGTTTATGGTGACCTTAAACTCAAAATGTTAATGGACATATGGCCTGCTTAAAGTCATCAAATTGGAATAAAATCCTCTGGCTCCTTTGTTTTTCCATTTTTTTATGTTGAAATTATCACTGGTATTAAAGTAGATAAAAATAATACTTATGATCACCTTAAACTCTCAGTATGAATGGAGTTATAGCCACCTTAAAGTGAAATAAGGGGGTTTTCAGCCTCCAAGTATCTTATTGTTCGACTGACCTCAGTTAAACTTTGCACACCTATAAAGGATGGCAAACCAAAGGGTTATCCTGACTTTAAGGTGACCTTAAACTGTTAATATAACTTTTGGCCCCCCTAAAGTCATAACATTTGAATAAAGCCGTCTGGCTCTTTTCTTTTTCCATATCTAACATAATTGATATTGACATTCTCATATTATGGTCACCTTAAAGTCGCAATATGAATGAAGTTATGGTCACCTTACAGTGAAAAAGGAAGTTTCAGCCTTCAGCTATGTTATTGTTCAACTGACATGAGCTAAACTTTATGCACTTATAAAGGATGAGAAAAGGGACATTCGTATTTTATGGTCACCTTAAAGTCCCAATATGAATGAAGTTATGGCCACCTTGCAGTGAAATTATGGAGTTTTTAATCTCCAGCTATTGTATTGTTCAGCTGACCTCACTTTAATTGTGCACACTTATTAAAGATGAAAATAGGGACAAGTAACATACACAATGCAATAAAGTTCACAGTTTCTATTGGTTATGATGCATATGTTGACATCTTTTATGGGTGACTTCTTTTTCATCAGGGCCGCTTCGTTTTTGCCAGCAGAAACATTCTTCTAGTTTTATAGATTGGGTTCAAAATGTCCTAGGCTGGGTAGTGGGTACGGAATGTGTCGGTACGAATTGTCCTGGTGCAAAAATGTCCCGGTACGAAATGTCCGCACCCCCTGAAATTCTGTACATGGATTACTATTTTGTTTATTATTTTCTATTTTGTGTCTATATATACACAGATATAGTTGTATAGACAGAGATGAAGTTACTGTCGTATGATATAAATATAAAAGTGTATGTCAGTCGTAATAAAGTATTAGCAAGAACGCAAAATCATGTGCCAGAAGTTCTGTAGGTATATCTGACTTCGTCCCCTATCAAATAAGCATCGGACAGGGTGACAACCTTTTGGCCCTATTATTTGCTTTATTCCTAAATCACCCAGAAGATTTCACTGGTAGAAAATGTAAAGACATATCTATTATCTCTCAACTGATCCACGGCATGTTTGATACTGATGAAATGGTGATCCACGCCATTGTCACACCAGCAAAGTAAACATATCATTGAAGTCTGTAAATTCAGAACATGCAATAACAAGATACCAGTTCATCACCACTCTGATAAAACCTGCCAGTTATATAACAACACCTCAATAGCAGATCAATTTCACTATCTATTTTCATGCAAATTCTTCAAAGACTCTTGTAGTGATTTATTAAAACAATATTTTTTCATTAACCCAGACTCAGTAAAATTTAAACAAATATTTAACACCTCAATGAAAAACTCTTAAAACAAGCTTAATTCTGCTCTATCACCCTCAACACCCTTAAATATATAAATAAATACTCATTTACATGTTACCAATACTATTGTCTTATGAGCTCCAATTGAATTAAATAAGAACATCCTATGAATGTATCTTCTCATATCCTAAACTTGGTCTAAAATTCAATAAAAAACTTAAACCCAGCTTTGTGCAATTTGCATATAGAAATCACCGAAGATATAAATTACATTTTTGTTGTCAATCCAACTTCCTTATTTGGTATGCAAAAGTGCATGAGTTTTACCAATGACATGTAAATGTTAAACAATATTCCAATTTCCTGTTTGTTCAAAATTCAGGTTTGTGCAATAATATGTCACCAAGCAGTAATAATCCCCTACAACAGCAGGATGTGTGCATCTTGTGACTTCGAGAAGTCATTACTACAAACTCAAACACAAAAATGGCATCAGAGATGCCTGTACCCCACAGCCTGGGGAAATATTTTTCAACATCATGAGATATAGAAGTAGTAAAACTGTACACAGATTGGGATACTTTCAGAGCACTGCATTTAAAGATTAAGTATTAAAACAAGACAATTCAGTAAACTAAAAGTTATAAAGCTGTAAATTTCTTCACTGGAGAATAGCTGTCAATGCAAAAAAAACACAATTATGTATGGTCAATCAATGTCAATCAGTTGTCCAGGTGCTTAATCTCCGTATCAACGGATTCTAAGGCACACCATCCAATCCGTAAGGCATAAATCATGAGACATTAGACATGTTCCGAGTCGTTGCCAGGGAGGCGGTCCAGTGTTCGGTAGTAAGAAGCTATGGTGGGAATGATTTCTGAAATAGGTAGGTTTTGAGTCGACTTTTGAAACTGGAGAGATTTGGAGCACTGCGTATATCATATGGAAGATCATTCCATAACTTAGGGGCATCATATGAGAAACTATTGTTAAAATGGACCTTTGATTTATGAATGGAAGGACAGTAAGAGGGAACCAGAAGGAACAAATTTTTGGGATTGGAACGTCTTGTATTCACGGCAGATTTGTACAAGGGGAGATATGGTGCAAAATACTTAGGCTGGCCAGTGGTGAGGTACTTATAGACCAAAACTAGGGTTTTGAAGATGATGCGTTGTCTTACGGGTAGCCAATGGAGTGTCCTAAGGGTGGATGTAATGTGAGTGTACTTTGAAGCACCAGTGAGAAACCGTGCAAGCGCATTTTGAACATATTGGAGCCTTGTAGCATTTCGGGATGACAAACTGCGAAAAAGAGAGTTGCAATAATCCAAACGACTACTGACCAGAGCATTTGCAATCACCACTGATGTATCCACAGAAAGAAACCTCCTGATACGATGAAGGTCCCTGAGGCTGATAAAGCAGGATTTGATAACAGAATTTACGTGATTGGTGAAACAAAACTTTGCATCAAACAGAACACCCAGATTGCGTACAACATCTGCGGGAGAGAGGCAATTACCCAGGATATTGACAGGTAGTGAGTCACTGAGCCATTTGTGTCTGTCTTTGGCACCGAAGACTATGAATTCTGTTTTATCAGGATTTTTTCAGGATTTATGGTCGAATTATGGTTTGAATGTTTGAATATTACCCATACATACAGATGTGGCAATATATGCTTTTATGTGGAGTTGGGGCAAAACCTGTGGCTCACTTGACACAATACCATCTGTTACAGTGGAAAGTTGCAAAAGTAAAACCCTTAATGAATTCCAGTATGAATTTAGCAGTGCTTAAGCTACATCAAAAAAACACCCAAAGGTGCAACAACCAAGATTCAAGTAAAAAGATATGTGAGATATAAGAGAGATAAAATAGTATCACATATCCCTGTAGTGAGATAAAATAGCATCAGATATGCAAGATCAAAGGTCAAATCCAGGTCACACCATGACGTTGCACACCTATAACCCCTGACCAATCTCCCTACCAAATATCAACTTCCTACACCTTATGGTTTCCGAAATATAGCCCGGACAAGGCATTATAGGTCAAGGTCACTATGGCAAGGTTAAAGGTCAAATCAAGGTCACACCATGATATTTTACATCTACACACCCTAGCCAATGTCCCTACCAAGTAACAACTTCCTACACCTTACGGTTTCTGAGATATAGCCCGGACCAGATTTTATAGGTCAAGGTCACTACGGTAAGGTCAAAGGTCAAATCAAGGTCACGCTATGACGTTGCACACCTACACCCCCAAACCAATGTCCCTACCAAGTATCAACTTCCTACACCTGTTGGGGTACGGGCATCTCTGATACTATTTTTTTTTATGAAATGGAAGCCTCAGCCTACCAAAAGCCTACCAAAAGAACATCTTGACATTCTGGTGACCTTAAACTATGAATATTTATGGAGCTATGGCTTCCTTAAAGTCATAAAATTTGACTGAAACACTTTGGTTCATTTATTTTTCCTTTTTTTTTTAAATCCAGCTTGTCAATTATATTGATGTTGACCAAAAGTAGACTCTGGCTACCTTAACATATAAATATCAATGATGTTATAAAATATAGGGTTTTTAGCCCTCAGCTAAGTGAGTATTTAACTTTTTAAAATGAACTTTCCTATGCTTATAAAGGTGTGCCAAAGGGACATTTTTACTTTCTGGTCAACTTAAAGTCTCAATACCAGTGAAGTTATGGTCACCTTACAGTAAAAAGTGTTTTTACCCCCATCTGGCTTATTGTGCTACCAACATCAGTTAAACTTGACACATTGATTAAGCTCATCCAAAGGAACATTTCTATTATCTGTTCAGCTTAAAGTCCCAGTATATGAGATTGCTATGACCGCGTTTATCATGATAAATCTGAAGGATTAGCTCCCACCTCATGTAGTTTGGGAATTTTTAAACTTCACTTGGCATATGTAGTTTTACATTTTTAGAAATCTCCAAAACTGATCTTCTGTAATAACCATTTTTGCAGTTATATACATCTGCAACATGTTATTCTCAAATAATGAAAAAAATAAAGAGAATTTTAATAATAACTGTTATCTTGCCTGTTTTTGAATATTTTCCTCTGACAAGTACTCAGGAAAGCCACCCAGTAAGGTACAAAAGAAATAACTAGTCAAGTTTTTTTAATAGTACTCATCCCTCCAAACTTTAACTGGCTCAGAGAATTGCAATCTTTAGCCAGCCTTTGTGGAATAGTAATGGCAAATTCTTAATTGCAATCACCTGGACATTTCATGAATATAAAACACCAATTTTTTTCTCATAAATAACCATTAATCAATTAATTTCATATTGGTAACAGTTATTGGGGGATGCATGTGCTCATGATTTTCTATGGGTTTGTAAATATCCAGGGGATTTTCAACATTTTACCAACAATCAAATCCCCTTAGGACAAAACCCCAGGGGATAAAAACATTGTATGTCTAGAAACAATTCCTAGAAAAAATTCTCCTGTTCACCCGACCCTGCCTCAGTATTGTATAATCACATTGAACTGCCAAAAGATAAATAAAAGTAGCAGTATTTAAGCTTATAATGTCCCTTTGCTACAAAAACAATAGCATTTTCTGGCCCCTATGTTGATTTGCATGTTCCTTTTTCTTAAGAACCGTTTATTTAGAGTACAAAACATGCAACATACGTTATTTCTTGAAGGTAAATTTTACAGCTAGAATTTTTCTTCTGCCAAGCAATAGTCTTACTTAAGTTTGTAAAATATAATATCCTACAGAATACAATAATGCTTACATTCTAATGCATACATTTCTGAAGTTTTTAATCATTTTTTTGTTTATCTTACAAAAATATAAAATAGCAATGAACATTCGCAGGTATAAAAAGCTTGAAAGATATACAATGTAAAGATGACCCCATCTGTAGTAAATTATATTTTACTAAAATATATCTAGGATTAAATATCTCCTGAAAAAATATCCTAATGGAACATTTTGTACCTAGAAAAAAGGCCTGTCCAAACAATCCCTCTGGAATATTCTGCAATTTGTGAAACTGCCAAAAGAGAGAAAAAACTCATAAATGTTTACACTTGTCATTTCCTTTCTTCAACAGAATACTACAGAATAGGAAGACTTTCTCCACAAGCATTCTAGCAGGTTAATTTTACACCTATAATTTCTATCCTGTAAACCTATAGCATTTCTTAGGTTAACTTTGTAAAATATACTTCTACAAAAAACACAAAGCTTGTACATTCTGCTTACAGTCTGATATTGCAACTGTTCCAGTTTTTTTACAACCCATTTCTTCATCTGGGCCACTTGATTTTTGTTAGCAAAACATTTTCTGGTGTTATATTTGTAACTTAAATAATACAACAAAGAACAATGTTCACCAAGTATCCAACAAGATGGAAGGTGTCAACAAGTGCCAAGCCTTTAGGTGGAACCTTTCAATTCACTTAATATCTGAAACTTTAATGTGAGACCACATTTTTAACATGGAGACGAACCTGAAACAAACACTTTAACCTCGAATCAAATTGTTAGTGTGGAGTTTGTTATGCGATTGTCTCTGTATTGATTCATAGTCTTTCAACTAAATCTCATTTGTACCTGTTCAGTTCAAACCCATCTTAACTTTATATAGAATGTCATTTTGCAGGGAGTTTGAACACCTTATAATGATTCATGTGCAGTGGTTGATCCATGCAAGTCAATCTAGTTATATTTGTGGACCGTTTCTCACATCACTTGTTTGTGTGATGTTGTAGGCTGTAGTTCAGTGTATGTCAGATGAAATTGTGTGGAAAGAGACACCAGAACAGATGGACAAGCAAACAGACAGACAGACAGAAAGGCTGCCAGAAACACACAGAGAGGTGTATGGCTTTATACAGACCTTTATACAGAAAAATAATTTTGTGCGAGTACAAAACACAGCTAAATATGTGAACTTTGTGTTACAAGTTCATTTCCAGTTACTTTGTTACATGTGACATTTTTAGTTGAACATATTTAAGTCAGTGTTTAGCTGTTTTTGTTGTACTTATGTCAGTATAACACATCTGTGTAGTAGGTTACCTCTCTGACCGGTGAGCGACCCTTTGTAGTGCGTGGTCAGCTGACACACTGGTCGTGCAAGACATGGACAGCCGCCTCATTAGCAGAACAGTTCACGGACCGAGTGAGGTTCAGGATTGGCAGGAAGTCGGCATCCGGTGAGTGACCTTCAAACTCTGACCTTCATTGATTATATGATATCCAGTAAATAGTGTGATCTCAGTGACCTACAACCAGTACATTTTCATCATGTAATGACTTTCAGCCAGTTAGTGACTCCCAGACGCTCGCATAAAAATTTAAGCATAATTGAAATACAATTAGGAGACCCTCAGCTAAAAGTCATGCAGTAAAAATGGTAGTAAACACAAAGAAAATATGAAAAAGTTACAATTCTTCATCTAATAAATGAAAATTGGCAAAAAGGGTGCTGTTGTGTGCATTTTGAATTTGTTTAACTTTGAAAATATCTCCTGTATATTATACTGCAGATATGCAGTTTCAGGGACGGTGTTTGTATAGTAAAGCCTATATGAATGTGTACATGGAGTGAAGATGTTATAACATCTTATTACAGGGGTACAGTTTGAGGGACGGTGTTTGTATGGTAAAGCCTATATGAATGTGTACATGGAGTGAAGATGTTATAACATCTTATTACAGGGGTACAGTTTGAGGGACGGTGTTTGTATGGTAAAGCCTATATGAATGTGTACATGGAGTGAAGATGTTATAACATCTTATTACAGGTGTACAGTTTGAGGAGCAGTGTTTGTATGGTAAAGCCTATATGAATGTGTACATGGAGTGAAGATGTTATCTTATTACAGGTGTACAGTTTGAGGAGCAGTGTTTGTATGGTAAAGCCTATATGAATGTGTACATGGAGTGAAGATGTTATAACATCTTATTACAGGTGTACAGTCTGAGGAGCAGTGTTTGTATGGTAAAGCCTATATGAATGTGTACATGGAGTGAAGATGTTATAACATCTTATTACAGGTGTACAGTTTGAGGAGCAGTGTTTGTATGGTAAAGCCTATATGAATGTGTACATGGAGTGAAGATGTTATAACATCTTATTACAGGTGTACAGTCTGAGGAGCAGTGTTTGTATGGTAAAGCCTATATGAATGTGTACATGGAGTGAAGATGTTATAACATCTTATTACAGGTGTACAGTCTGAGGAGCAGTGTTTGTGTGGTAAAGCCTATATGAATGTGTACATGGAGTGAAGATGTTATAACATCTTATTACAGGTGTACAGTCTGAGGAGCGGTGTTTGTATGGTAAAGCCTATATGAATGTGCACATGGAGTGAAGATGTTATAACATCTTATTACAGGGGTACAGTCTGAGGAGCGGTGTTTGTGTGGTAAAGCCTATATGAATGTGTACATGTAGTGAAGATGTTATGACATCTTATTACAGGTGTACAGTCTGAGGAGCAGTGTTTGTGTGGTAAAGCCTATATGAATGTGTACATGGAGTGAAGATGTTATAACATCTTATTACAGGTGTACAGTTTGAGGAGCAGTGTTTGTGTGGTAAAGCCTATATGAATGTGTACATGGAGTGAAGATGTTATGACATCTTATTACAGGGGTACAGTTTGAGGAGCAGTGTTTGTGTGGTAAAGCCTATATGAATGTGTACATGGAGTGAAGATGTTATCTTATTACAGGTGTACAGTATGAAGGTCAGTGTCACTATGTGGAGGCCTCTCTACATGAGTTTGTGGCTTGGAGTGAAGGTCGTAGCTTACCACATAACCCCTTGTCTCAGTACAGTCCTCTCCTCTACTGGTGTTACGCCGACTACAAGTACATGAAGGACATGTTTGCGAGCCACCCACACTTGTTACAGGTACAGTTTCCACATGCTCAACCATTGCTGAGTGAGGTAGTAGTGCTTAGTGGTGGGAACAAAATCTCAGAACAAAATGTGTAGTCACAAGATGATCTCATCCACATATGCTACTTTGTTCTCCATTTCTGACTAAATTTGGGCAGAAAGGTATTGCCTGTGTAAGAATATATGAAGGATGTTAATTTACACAAATTATTGTGTTGGCAATTATGATTCCATTCTAGTATTTATATACTTCTTACTTGTGTCAGTAATGCATATACTTCATTGCGATGCTAAAGTCATATGGATAAAAGTTAACAAATCATTGTGTGGCACAGACATTGTAAGACTTTGTACAAGCTGTGGATGTTTGTTACTTGTTTGGTAAAGACTTTATCTACAGACACTTGACTGGTCAGTGTTTTCAGGCTGTTGTCGGGTCAGTGTTTGTGTTTTCAGGCTTTTGATTGGTCAGGTTTTGTGTTTTCAGGCTGTTGACTGGTCAGTGTTTGGTCTGCAGGACAGATCAGGCTTTCAGTCGACTTTCTGGCTGGGCAGTGCGGGGGCGTACACTGTCTGTCACTATGATACTTATGGCTGGAACCTGGTTGCTCAAATTGCAGGCAGGTATGGGTGTGTGAATCACTGGGTAAAAGAAAATAAATTTCAAAATATAGTCCACTGTTGAATTGTTGCCTGGTTTAGTATTTTAAAATTACAATAATTTACACCATATTTTAACTACTTTGCTGAGATCCCAAATCAGAAGCCAATTGATTGCAAATTGCCCCAAAAATAACAGTTACTTAAATGCATGAAAGTATGTCTTTTATATATATTTTGTGTCTTGTTTATTGGTTAAAAACAAAGTACCCTATGTACTCACACCCATTTTGCAGCCATATTTTTACCAACATTTGACTGCAGTTTCAGCATTGCATCCTCAAAATTCTTAGTATCCTCCATTGGTTCACATTCCACATAATCCATGTTTCAGATTGTGATGAGTAGTTGAGAAGATGGAGGAAATCAATGCATACTTATCGGTCAACATTCTACACTGTGAACTATTGTTTCTCTGTAAGCAACTAATGACTCGATACCAGGGCCACTAGGTACCCTGAAAACCATTGTTTCAAATGTTCACTATAGACCAGGGAGACCACAACAATCGTGTGTTACTTAATTAACACAGAATTTCCTGGGACGCAGTGGAATGCTGGTTCTTTACTGGCAAGTGGTTTTGAAAATGTGGATGCTTACTGATATTGTGGCCAAAAACTTTTCAATCATGTTATAAAAATATATTATATGACATACAGTTATAAAATACCTTCACAAACTGTCTTTTATGCAATTTGTTGAAATTGTCACTGATAAATAATAACTGGTTTATCCCTTTCATAACTTGTTGTGTTTTGGGTTTAATTTGTTCAAATAAACAATATACTGTGGGTCACTTAGACTGTCATTATCTCCAGAAAGCGGTGGACCCTATTTCCTCCCCACCAGTCTGAATCACTCTACCCGACCCGGATTCCTTATGAAGAGTCGAGCGTGTTCAGTGAAGTGAATGTCAGAAATCCAGATCTCAGTACACATCCACACTTCCAGGTAAATAAACCCAGATCTCGGTACACACCCACACTTCCAGGTAAATAAACCCAGATCTCAGTACACATCCACACTTCCAGGTAAATAAACCCAGATCTCAGTACACATCCACACTTCCAGGTAAATAAACCCAGATCTCAGTACACACCCACACTTCCAGGTAAATAAACCCAGATCTCCGTACACATCCACACTTCCAGGTAAATAAACAAAGATCTCAGTACACACCCACACTTCCAGGTAAATAAACCCAGATCTCAGTACACACCCACACTTCCAGGTAAATAAACCCAGATCTCAGTACACATCCACACTTCCAGGTAAATAAACCCAGATCTCAGTACACACCCACACTTCCAGGTAAATAAACCCAGATCTCCGTACACATCCACACTTCCAGGTAAATAAACAAAGATCTCAGTACACACCCACACTTCCAGGTAAATGCATCCTGGTGAAGTGTTGTATGTACCATGTATTTGGTGTGTATTGTGTGTGCTGTATTGTGTGCAGTGTATTGAGTGTGTATTTACCTGTATTTCAGCACACCACCCCCGCTGTGGTTGTCCTGCATCCTGGTGAAGTGTTGTATGTACCATGTATTTGGTGTGTATTGTGTGTGCTGTATTGTGTGCACTCTATTGTATTGAGTGTATTTACCTGTATTTCAGCACACCACCCCCGCTGTAGTTGTCCTGCATCCTGGTGAAGTGTTGTATGTACCATGTATTTGGTGTGTATTGTGTGTGCTGTATTGTGTGCAGTGTATTGAGTGTGTATTTATCTGTATTTCAGCACACCACCCCCGCTGTGGTTGTCCTGCATCCTGGTGAAGTGTTGTATGTACCATGTATTTGGTGTGTATTGTGTGTGCTGTATTGTGTGCAGTGTATTGAGTGTGTATTTACCTGTATTTCAGCACACCACCCCCGCTGTGGTTGTCCTGCATCCTGGTGAAGTGTTGTATGTACCATGTATTTGGTGTGTATTGTGTGTGCTGTATTGTGTGCACTCTATTGTATTGAGTGTATTTACCTGTATTTCAGCACACCACCCCCGCTGTAGTTGTCCTGCATCCTGGTGAAGTGTTGTATGTACCATGTATTTGGTGTGTATTGTGTGTGCTGTATTGTGTGCAGTGTATTGAGTGTGTATTTATCTGTATTTCAGCACACCACCCCCGCTGTGGTTGTCCTGCATCCTGGTGAAGTGTTGTATGTACCATGTATTTGGCGTGTATTGTGTGTGCTGTATTGTGTGCAGTGTATTGAGTGTGTATTTACCTGTATTTCAGCACACCACCCCCGCTGTGGTTGTCCTGCATCCTGGTGAAGTGTTGTATGTACCATGTATTTGGTGTGTATTGTGTGTGCTGTATTGTGTGCACTCTATTGTATTGAGTGTATTTACCTGTATTTCAGCACACCACCCCCGCTGTAGTTATCCTGCATCCTGGTGAAGTGTTGTATGTACCATGTATTTGGTGTGTATTGTGTGTGTTGTATTGTGTGCAGTGTATTGAGTGTGTATTTATCTGTATTTCAGCACACCACCCCCGCTGTGGTTGTCCTGCATCCTGGTGAAGTGTTGTATGTACCATGTATTTGGTGTGTATTGTGTGTGCTGTATTGTGTGCAGTGTATTGAGTGTGTATTTATCTGTATTTCAGCACACCACCCCCGCTGTGGTTGTCCTGCATCCTGGTGAAGTGTTGTATGTACCATGTATTTGGTGTGTATTGTGTGTGCTGTATTGTGTGCAGTGTATTGAGTGTGTATTTATCTGTATTTCAGCACACCACCCCCACTGTGGTTGTCCTGCATCCTGGTGAAGTGTTGTATGTACCATGTATTTGGTGTGTATTGTGTGCTGTATTGTATGCAGTGTATTGAGTGTGTATTTATCTGTATTTCAGCACACCACCCCCACTGTGGTTGTCCTGCATCCTGGTGAAGTGTTGTATGTACCATGTATTTGGTGTGTATTGTGTGTGCTGTATTGTGTGCAGTGTATTGAGTGTGTATTTACCTGTATTTCAGCACACCACCCCCACTGTGGTTGTCCTGCATCCTGGTGAAGTGTTGTATGTACCATGTATTTGGTGTGTATTGTGTGCTGTATTGTGTGCAGTGTATTGAGTGTATTTACCTGTATTTCAGCACACCACCCCCGCTGTAGTTGTCCTGCATCCTGGTGAAGTGTTGTATGTACCATGTATTTGGTGTGTATTGTGTGCTGTATTGTATGCAGTGTATTGAGTGTGTATTTACCTGTATTTCAGCACACCACCCCCACTGTGGTTGTCCTGCATCCTGGTGAAGTGTTGTATGTACCACGTCACTGGTGGCATCATGTGGAATGCCTGGACTCCGCCATCTCTGTCAACACCTGGGTGGACTCGGTGAGGCATACTCTGTTGTTTTTTCAGTGAAAAACTGTTTCTTGATAGTAATACTAAAACATTCTGCAAGTGATAAATTTCTCGATTTCACAAGAAAGTAAATTTTTCCTTCTGGGAGAATTTACAAATTTGAAAATAATTCAAATGGTAATGGTCCTATTAAACTACCAGGTTGCTATGTTTCCTATGATGTGTTGTTTTGTAGTCTGTCTTTTCAGTCATGTGACGTGTGTTTTGTCTGATATGTGTTGTTGTGTAGTCTGATATGTGTTATTATGTAGTCTGATATGTGTTGCTGTGTAGTCTGATATGTTTTGTTATGTAGTCTGATATGTGTTGTTGTGTAGTCTGATATGTGTTATGTAGTCTGATATGTTTTGTTATGTAGTCTGATATGTGTTATTATGTAGTCTGATATGTTTTGTTGTGTAGTCTGATATGTGTTGTTGTGTAGTCTGATATGTGTTGTTGTGTAGTCTGATATGTTTTGTTATGTAGTTTGATATGTGTTGCTGTGTAGTCTGATATGTTTTGTTGTGTAGTCTGATATGTGTTATTATGTAGTCTGATATGTTTTGTTATGTAGTCTGATATGTGTTATTATGTAGTCTGATATGTTTTGTTGTGTAGTCTGATATGTGTTGTTGTGTAGTCTGATATGTGTTGTTGTGTAGTCTGATATGTTTTGTTATGTAGTCTGATATGTGTTGTTGTGTAGTCTGATATGTGTTGTTGTGTAGTCTGATATGTGTTGTTATGTAGTCTGATATGTTTTGTTATGTAGTCTAATGTGTTTTGTTATGTAGTCCGTGTTTTAAGCCATGTAACGTGTGTTTTGTGTGATGTGTTTTATTGTTATGTAGTCTGTTGTGTTTTTAGCCAGCTGACGTAGCTGAGCGACTGTGTGAGTCGGTCACTCGCACTCTTCTGTGTGGCAGTTTGCAGGATGTGAGCAGTGACTGGCTGAACCCTACAGAGGTGAGAGTTATAGAAAGGCAAGAGTATAAGAGGCACTTACAATAGAAATGTGTATTTGTGACTGGAGGGTAAACAATTTGTTTATCATTGTGGAGACAGAGAGTAGTGCAAGATTTTATGGTTAAAGGATCCACAGGTCAGAAAGTTACAGGTATAAAAACCATTCTCTGTGTTTCGAACTGAAGCATTGAGCCTTCTGTGTGAAATGAATTTGTTGTAGATTTTCCAAGTAAGTTGTTATTGTTTTACACTGTCTATTCACAAACAAAATCTATTTAAAATATTCAACTTTTTTGTAAACCTTTTTGAATATATATTCTGAAACTTTAGAAAGTGGGGGATCTGTAGAGGTATCCTCCCAAGACAAGGTCAAAACACTTGAGAACTTAAATATCTCTTTGTAAAATGGCACTCACATTTGTTCAAGAATTCCTTTGAAGTGCAAAAAAAAAAAAAAAAAAAAAGAATGTCAAGTTTGAAAAGTTTATCATTGCTCACAGACATTTTTATCATTGCTCAGAGAACATGTCAGTGGACAATACAGCATATAACTTAAAAATAGCATCAGAGATGCCCGTACCCCACAGCCTGAGGAAATATTTTTCAACACCATGAGATATAGAAGTAGTGAAACAGTACACAGATTGGGATGCTTTCAGAGCACTGCATGTAAAGATTAAGTATTAAAACAAGACAATTCAGTAAACTAAAAGTTATGCAGATGTAAAACTTCTTAACTGGAGAATAGCTGTCAATGAAAATATCACAATTATGTATGGTCGAATTATGGTTTGAATGTTTGAATATTACCCATACATACAGATGTGGCAATACATGTTTTTATGTGGAGTTGGGGCAAAACCTGTGGCTCACTTGATGCAATACTATCTGTTACAATGGGAAGTTGCAAAAGTAAAACCCTTAATGAATTCTAATATGAGTTTAACAGTGCTTAATTTACATCAAAAGACACCCAAAGGTGCAACAACCAAGATTCAAGTAAAAAGATATGTGAGATATAAGAGAGATAAAACAGTATCACATATCCCTGTAGAGAGACAAAATAGCATCAGGTATGCAAGATCAAAGGTCAAATGCAGGTCACACCATGACGTTGCACACCTATAACCCCCGACCAATGTCCCTTCCATATATCAACTTCCTGCACCTTATGGTTTCTGAAACATAGCCCGGACAAGGCATTTTAGGTCAAGGTCACTACGGCAACGTCAAAGGTAAAATCAATGTCACACCATGACATTTTACATCTACACACCCTAGCCAATGTCCCTACCAAGTATCAACTTCCTACACCTTACGGTTTCCGAGATATAGCCCAGACCAGATTTTATAGGTCAAGGTCACTACGGTAAGGTCAAGTCAAGGTCATGCCATGATGTTGCACACCTACACCGCCTAACTAATGTCCCTACCAAGTATCAACTTCCTACACCTTATGGTTGCCAAGATATAGCCCGGACAAGATTTTATAGGTCGAGGTCACTACGGCAACGTCAAAGGTCAAATCAAGGTCACACCATGATGTTGCACACCTACACCCCCTAACCAATGCAACCGGGACGGTTTTACATTGGCAGAATCCCAAACTAGAAAATCTGGTACCGTCTCACCCCTATTGATTAGTCGTCTTGTATTTCAGTCTGACCAAGACATGGGGGAGAACTTTGGTCTACTTAAAACATCCTTATCAGCAGTGATGAACTCCACTCAGGCAGATGACCTTGAACTTGACAGCTTTCTGGAGTCCATGTCAAAGAAGGGTGACGTGATCAGAGTGGTTGAAGATTGTTCCTATAGCGAGTATGTGGAAAAGTTATCAGCACATCAGAGTGATCACATGATGTGTGACTCACATACCAAGGCAGAGAATGAACAGGCAACGGACACAAACAAACGACACTGTGATCAGACAGATGATGTAGTGAGAATAAAACGGAGATGTGAAAACACTGAAGAAAACAGACAGAGTGCTGAGCACTGGGACTCAGTGAGTGATGGGTCTGCTGTAGAGGAAGGGTTGTGTGAAATCAGTAGAGTTATACAGAGCTGTAATGGTGAGAACACGCAGACTGATGATATGATCAGTTGTGATAAGGTAAAGAACTCACAAGATCTTACTGTAATGGAAAGTCTGAGTGAAAAGCCAGTGGTTGAAATGACCAGTAATGGAATGACATCACATGAGAGGCTTACTACAGTAAGGGTGGGGGCTGGGGAGGGGCTTACAGTTCACGATATTGTCAACTGCTTTGTAGACAGAGAGGTGGTAGAATTGGTGTGTGAAAAGCTCAAAGAAAAGTGTGAACAGAAGGATACACGGGCAGGTACCGGGTGAGGTACAGTGGTACCAGAAACAGAATTACAGGAAAGTTAAAATCCAAGCAGCACAGGGGTCAAAACTACTGCAAAAATAAGAGTTCACACAGGCAAGTACTGCGTAGAAAACAGGAAGAAAGTGTTCTGCACAAGGAGATGAAAAATATTAAATGCATCATAATGGGATAGAAGGTCTAAAAGGTACAAATACCAAATCAAGAGGTACAAGATACTTCTCCGGATTCAGAAAAGTACCTTGACAAGTGAACATGTTAACCTCAATGATATGACTCACATGGTAAATAAGTCTGTGGAAGGATTAATTGGCAAACTGAATACAAAAAAGAAAATAATTCTGCCTGCAGCCACAACATTGTCCACCTTATATGTATGGCAGAATGTCCTTATACGTAATGTGACTGAAAAATTGCTCAGAATCAAGGATATTGAACCGATCACGCCCAAATTCAAGTTAGTTCCTCCTTGTAACAGTTCTGATGCTCCCTAAAATTTCATAACCATCCGTGCAGTGGTTTTGGCTGTTCACGGCCAAAAAATTAGTGAAGTAATAAAACATGAGCAAGTTTATAAAATATATATTCAACATGGCAAGTTGATACAGACCCCATGGTATCCTGTATGTCCCACATTAGATACAACAATAAGTTAGAGAAGGCTCTGAATACAATATACTGGTCAGTGTTATAGCTTTGTGTAGCTGTTTCATACAAGTATATACACTCTGTCACTTAACAAAACTACAGATGTACTTGGAATGCACTAAAAAGTAACTGAATACTTTTTCAAAAAAAGTAACTGAATATTTTGTCAAGTAAAAGATCTTTCAATTTTCAGCTCTCAAGTACGTGAAAATAAGTAATTAATTACAAGTACTAGCCCCAGGCATTAATCTTAATTGCTGTAGTCAAACCTTGAACATGTGTACTGTACGATGTAACATGGTCTGAACAACACAGATTTCAAATAATGAGATCTCCTGCTTGACAAGGTATGTACACCCCTTATTAGACACAAATACTACAGATATGTTACCAATGGAGTTATTTTTGCTGCTTTAAGGCACTCAGTATTGAGTATTACTCTTCCTCTACACTGAAATGTTAACATTTGGTCAATGCATGACTTTTTCTGAGGTTAGCTTCAGTACATAAGTTTCAACCCACAAATCAAGTTTTTACGCAAAATGCTGAATGTCGAGTTACCACAGGAAGTAGCAGTTCTGTCGTCAGGTTTTCAGTACACTGGTTAATAAGTGTGTACAGGTGTCACTACATGTGGAGATACTTCCTCCAGAGATCTACACGTCAGGATATCACATGATCCACGAGATTCATAAAAAATACTTCCAACAAATATTAAAATAAAAACAATTATACAAAGTAATCTGGAAATCCTAAGTATCTGTAACAACTGAAAGTAGTGAAGACATCAATTTTACACTTTACTTCCAAAAACAATACCACATTAGAACTTTATCACAACAAACTCACCATAACATGATGTCACATTGACTGTCTCACAGAATGAACTGTTTTCATGAGTTTAGACAATTGAGCTTTATCACACAAGCAGAGATTTTATACATAGCCATATTACTGAGCAACATTTTACACTTATTTCGGAATCATTTTTAACATGTATCCCAAGTCAAATCTAAGAGTGCTTAAAGGGTGGCAGTTTTTACGAATTAGAAATAATGGCAGCTTAATCATGTCTGTGGGTCAAAGATTTTATCGAAATTGCTCTGTCACACTGTTTTTAAGATACAAGCATTTTTTGTGTTTTGCAATTTTTGCGAAAAATTCAAAAATTCAAAATACCCGCCATTTTTGACGGGGAAAAAAAAAATTTTTGTGGAAAATTTGGTCAATTACTCAGCAGAGTTACCCTGTGGGTCAATAATTTTGTTGAAATCACTCTATCTCGCACGGTTTTTGAGATACAAGCATTTTGTGTTTTGTGATTTTGGAAAAAAAATTGGAAAGGCTAGTCTTCGCAGATACCCTGTGGGTAAAAAATTTTGCGAAATCCCACTAGTAAATTTATATTTTATGAAGAATATGGTTTCAAAAAGTACTCATATATCACTTAGTGTTCTATATGTTTACCGTATGAGCCTACATTTCCAATTTTGTGTTTTGCATTTTTTGTCTCTCATTTTTGCTGAGGAGAAATTTTTTGGAAAATTGGAGAGTAGTTTGTTTAGATACCCTGAGATTGAAAAATTCGACGAAATCGCTCTATCTGACACAGTTAAGGACTTTTGTGTTTTTCTCGTTAAGAAAACTCAGTCATTTCTTAACCTATCCCTGCCAAAATTTAATGTCGCCCAGATCTTTATATGAGGAATGTATGTGCTAAATTTCAGGTGGATAGATAAAATGCTTTGTAAGCTATCATCCGGACAAGGATGCCCTTCCAAAAAACACAAATTTGGTCTTGTGACCTCTCCTATTGGTGAAAATGTCATCGCAGCATATTCAGAAAAATTTCCCAGGACTACTGCATACACCTGCATACAAATATGAAAAGAATCCGCCTTATGGCTGTGAAGCTATTGCAAAAAGAAAATGCGGATCCGGCGGAGTCGCTTATCCCATATACAAACATGCGTCCCTCGCGGGATGCTTAAATAGCATGCTTTTCTGTTTTGTATGAAACACAAAGGATGCAATTCAATAATGTTCTCAATCATTACAAAATATGCAACATTCCAATGTTCTTCCCGCAGATTATGGCTTTAGTTACATTTTGGTCTGTGAATTTGGCTTTTCAGTTGGATTAGTTCATTTTAATTGAAGTGAAAAACAATGTGTCAGGAAACAACACATGCATTGTAAAACATTTAAAAATGTATGTCCAGTTAAGATGTGTACACGTCATAAATTTCCTCCATGAAATCAATTTGTTCTAACAGAATTTAGAAAATTAAAATGTTTACAACAGTCACCTTTATGGAATTAATTCTTCACATATTGCCCCATAGTGTGTGGCTGTATTGTCATATATTCACATATTGCCCTGAAGTCTGTATTCTGTCAGTAGGCTGTGTTATTGTTCTGCATTGTGTCAGTAGGCTGTGTTATTGTTCTGTATTGTGTCAGTAGGCTGTGTTATTGTTCTGTATTCTGTCAGTAGGCTGTGTTATTGTTCTGTATTGTGTCAGTAGGCTGTGTTATTGTTCTGCAGTCCGTCAGTAGGCTGTGTTATTGTTCTGTATTCCGTCAGTAGGCTGTGTTATTGTTCTGTATTCTGTCAGTAGGCTGTGTTATTGTTCTGTATTCTGTCAGTAGGCTGTGTTATTGTTCTGTATTCTGTCAGTAGGCTGTGTTATTGTTCTGCATTCTGTCAATAGGCTGTGTTATTGTTCTGTATTGTGTCAGTAGGCTGTGTTATTGTTCTGCATTCTGTCAGTAGGCTGTGTTATTGTTCTGCATTCTGTCAGTAGGCTGTGTTATTGTTCTGTATTCTGTCAGTAGGCTGTGTTATTGTTCTGTATTCTGTCAGTAGGCTGTGTTATTGTTCTGCAGTCCGTCAGTAGGCTTTGTTATTGTTCTGTATTCTGTCAGTAGGCTGTGTTATTGTTCTGTATTCTGTCAGTAGGCTGTGTTATTGTTCTGGTAGGCATTCTCCTGATTAGTGTGTCTGTGTTTGAGCTGAGCAAACTTCTCATCGAACGTCAGCTTCTTGATGAGCTGCTTCTCCTGCAGTTTGAGTTGTGTCACCGCGGCCGGCTCATCAGGAATGATATATGTCAGAAACCAGGTGACCAGGAAACAAATGTGCTGAAAAAGGGATTAAATAACAGAAAAATGAAGATTAACAGGAAGCAAGGGCGAAATAAGGGACATAATTACTGTAAACTCAAGGGTTGAATTGTCGAAATAAAGTTGAGGAAAGTATTAAATTCTTAAGTTATGGCAATAATGGAACCGTTAAAAATGTAATGGACTTTTTTGTATTCAGAATATAAGCCAGATCTTTACTAATGTGTTGTCACTTCTTCCCTTGGTCAGGTGTTACTCACACAAAACATTTTGGACAGATATATTTAGGAATTATTGCGAACACAAATAATTGGACAGAATGTACAAAAATATGATCTTTCAGGGGAAGTAATAAACAACAGCGAAATAAAAAAAACACTAATGATACTCACCTCAAACACAATGACAAAAGCCAGTCTCGCCGTGAAGACCTCCCAGTACTGACGTGTGAACTGATACTTCTCCGGGTCGTCATAACTAAACCTGTAGCCCCGGTACCTGAAACATGTTACAGCATCTGCTCTGAGTCCATGTCAGGCTTTATTGTCTCTTTTATACGAGGTGAGAGCCAGTGATTAAAATATAAACCTGAACACTGAAATCAGCCTACAAATTGATGTAATATAATGGACAGTGCGCTTCAGTAACCTTCAGGTGTATTTACTGACCAGTTTGATATATGCTAAATGTTTTCAAATACTTATATTTACTATAAGGTTAATTGGTTCTGTGTTAACTGACCAATTTAGTTTGAAAAGTTTTCTCATTTTACTGTAATGAGAACACATCACACTGTCATGCAGGGTGTACTCACCGACAGACACCCACACTGCTGTTTCTGGCATCATTCTCTGTGGGAAAGTCGCTGGTGTTGAAGTAGGACAGACTGTTGCTCACATAGCCGTCCAATGTGCCATTCACATTGAACTCAAACCGGTACATCATCTTCGGTACAAAGTCTGATGTCCAGCCAATAATAAACGCCTAAAATAGAAAGGGCGGCATATCGTGTTATAATCAAACCATTACAATATGGAGTACTGAGCCAATATTAAACACCTGAAACAGAAGACCATTACACAATATGGCATATTGAGCCAATATTAAACATCTGAAACAGAAAGGGTGGCATATTCTGTCATAACCACACAATTACAATATGGCATATTGAGCCAATATTAAATGCCCGAAACAGAAAGGCTGGCATATTCTGTCATAACCACACAATTACAATATGGCATATTGAGCCAATATTAAATGCCTGAAACAGAAAGGCTGGCATATTCTGTCATAACCACACAATTACAATATGGCATATTGAGCCAATATTAAATGCCTGAAACAGAAAGGCTGGCATATTCTGTCATAACCACATAATTACAATATGGCATATTGAGCCAATATTAAACGCCTGAAACTGAAAGGGTGGCATATTCTATCACAACCACACAATTACAATATGGCATACTAAGCTAGAATTTTTTGTACTGCCATATTTGAGTGCAAGATCAACTATAAGCCAGCAGACCTGACACTGCTGAACCCAGTTTGCAGTTGACTTTTTTCAACAGATAATGTCAGGTTAGGATTATACACAATTCGGGAAAAATTTTCTGATTAAAAGCCACAATCTGCTGACTTACATTGGAAAGTACTGCAATGAAGGACAGCCCAGTGAGGATGTCCAGCCAGATACCGATATCCTGAGCCTTGGTCGCTGCGGGTCGCCTCCAGATTGTCACAAACTTGTAGGCATCGAGCCGGATCTCAATGATGTTATTAAGAAGTGCAAAGAGAGGGGCCAGAGGGAAGGCAGCCACAAAAATAGTCACAAAACCAAACTGGATCACTGAAAATACACAGAGATAGTCACAAAACCAAACTGGATGACTGAAAATACACATAAATAGTCACAAAACCAAACTGGATGACTGAAAATACACATAAATAGTCACAAAACCAAACTGGATCACTGAAAATACACATAAATAGTCACAAAACCAAACTGGATGACTGAAAATACACAGAGATAGTCACAAAACCAAACTGGATCACTCTAAATATAAGATAGTTTTATAACTGAACTGGATGACTGGAAAAATACACAAAGACAATCATAAAATTAAACCTGATGACTGAAAATACACAAAGGTAGTCAAACTGGAGAGTATGATGTATTTTCACAGTACTGGATATTACAATCAGAACATGGCAGTGAATGCAATCTGTGTCAATGACAACACACTGAACATATTTAACAATTTTTCCCTTTCTGAGCACTCCTCTGTTAACTGACACCCAGCTATTTCCAAGTGTACCAATTCATATTATAGTATTCTCAGCCACTTTTTAGAATACCAATCCATTTTGTATACCATCCACCACCTTTAAGCACACCAACCCACTTCTACATTCTCTCTACTGATTTCCAAGTACTCATTTTAGGCAACCAACCCATTTCCAAGTACTCCTCAAACAGCCCCAGTTTGTTGATGGCCTCCAGGTCGTTGTCTTGCTCCCATCTCATGTACAGATTCACCGTTGTCTCTGCTTTCTTGGAGCTGCGTTTACGCCACCAGGTCTTGAACCAGCTGAAACAGAGACAGTTTCTCTACATGCTTTTAGCCAGTAGCTGTATGTTCAAAGTATACATTTCTCTTTAGAGGTTATGGCACTGCTGAAGGAACTAGTATTTTGGTCTGATATGGTGATGTCAGTGAGATAATTACACACATTAACTTATCAGAGTGTGTAGTGAGCAGCACACTTCCACCACAAACTGACATCATTATAGTTCTTGAAATATGACAACACTGGAGCTATAAAACACGCATCCAATCAAGTTGGCTGTACAATACTTACGGCAGAAGTAACTCTTTCACATTGTTGATTGCCTGTTTGCCAACCATCACCAAACCCAAGTGAAGAAACAGGTCCACAATACAACCAGCTGGGTCACACTAAAACACAAAACGCACAGGCTAATACTAAAACCAAAATGACTGTCACTAGAGTAAGAGAGAAACACAAGGAAACACAACTGGCCGTGAAAATGTATTTGTTATACCAAAATGTAGCTTTGTGCCCACTCTGTGTGCATTAGAACAATTCAGGTGAAATCTGAAATACGTCCACTAAAGCAAAATCTATCAGTAACATGGGTAAAAAATGAAAATAGAATTCTACTGAAAATATGAAGTGTTTAAACAGGATTTTGTACATTAGCCACACTTCTGAAAGTATTCATAGGGTTATTTATAACTTGGTTACAATACACTAATTGGCTCCTCTCTATACAACTTAATCCTTCCAAACAAAGCATTTATACACTGACCTCGTCCTGTCTAAAACGTCCAAACAAGTATTCCTTCTGACTGCCGGGATGTCCTGTGAAACTACAAAACAGACACTGGGTTACACAGAGTGTTGTACAGGGTCAGCAGATTGGTCAGAACCTTGTACAACTCCTGTATAATGGATTTTCACAGAAACTAGACTCTCTAACCTCAAACATATACTCTGGTCAGACATTAAAAGTTATATCAAATAAAAGAAGCATTTAATGTGTAATACAAGTGTTTGCAAAAAACTCAATGTTTTCATAAAGTTTAATATTTGGATAAATGAATTTCAGTAAGTAAAGTTTGTATTGTCCCTGTAAACTCTCAATCCAAAAGGTTTTTTATCACACCCGTCACCCATTCAGTAGAACCTTCATCTACAATCACTCACCTGCCCTTGAAGAAAGCGATGTAGAAAGTTGATCCATAGAAGTTGACAAACTTGAAGAGGAAGATTTTGAAAATGAGGCTGTCCTCGTATTCTGTCTCTGTACGATGTAATTCTGAAAGAGAAGACTTGTATTACAGAGTACTCGGTACAGTACATGTGATCTGCAGTGATTTCTAACTAAACTGAATTTTAAGTCTGAAATCCACAAAAGTTTAGTGTATATATTTATGTGTGTAGTTTTAGATTTGTGACAATTATTCTCTTTGTCCTACTTAACTCAGATTAAGTGTTTTCTTACAACTGAATAACTGATTTTCTGATATTGGATGTTGTGGTCAATATTGGATTACTATATACTGAAACAAGAGACACGTGCCATTTGTTATTGCTATAATTGTGCTGAAAATAATTTTTTAAGGAAACCTGACACTGCAAATAACAGCTGCAAATCCCTGGGGCAGATTTCATGAAAGGTCTCAGACTTAGCCCAGTCTCAGGCTGAGCCACTGGCTCAAATCTGAGCCTTCTGGCTCAGCTAAGTCTTTGTCTGAAACGGTTTTCACAAAAGGGGTCTCAGTTAAGACCAAGCTTATCAAATAACCACAGTGGTTTTCTGTGTCATGTGACCATTTTTTGTAGTCAAAATATTCGACTAATGACATATATGTTCCTTGTTTGACACATATTATCTCTGGACAAATGCTGTTCTGCAATGAGAAACCTTGTAAACCTGTAGAAACACACAAAGGCTACTTTAGGCAGTTGTTTATACATTTTTATCTTATTTTTCAGCCATTTCAAATTTTAAAGTGGAGAATGAATTTAAGCCTCTGTTTACAAAACTTAAGCCCACTACCTACCAATCTCAACATTTGAGCCAGTGGCTCAGCCAAAGCTGAGACTGAGACCTTTTGTGAAATACATAAAGGCTGAATCCATTGGCTCAAGATAAAGGTTCCAAAAACTTAAGACAAAAGTCTCAACTTTGAGTCTGAGACTGGGCTAAGACCTTTTGTGAAATCGGATTGTGTACACAGAAAAATATCACAAATCACTGGATTGTGTACATGGAAACATGACAATACTAATCACTGGATTGTGTACATGGAAACACGACAATACAAATCACTGGATTGTGTACATGGAAACATGACAATACAAATCACTGGATCGTGTACATGGAAACATGACAAAAACTAATTACTGGATTGTGTACATGGAAACATGACAATACAAATCACTGGATTGTGTACATGGAAACATGACAATACAAATCACTGGATTGTGTACATGGAAACATGACAAAACTAATCACTGGATTGTGTACATGGAAACATGACAAAACAAATCACAGGATTGTGTACATGGAAACATGACAATACAAATCACTGGATTGTGTACATGGAAACATGACTAAACTAATCACTGGATTGTGTACATGGAAACATGACAAAACTAATCACTGGATTGTGTACATGGAAACATGACAAAACTAATCACTGGATTGTGTACATGGAAACATGACAAAACAAATCACTGGATTGTGTACATGGAAACATGACAATACAAATCACTGGATTGTGTACATGGAAACATGACAATACTAATCACTGGATTGTGTACATGGAAACATGACAAAACTAATCACTGGATTGTGTACATGGAAACCTGACAATACAAATCACAGGATTGTGTACATGGAAACATGACAATACTAATCACTGGATTGTGTACATGGAAACGACAATACAAATCACTGGATTGTGTACATGGAAACGACAAAACAAATCACTGGATTGTGTACATGGAAACGACAAAACAAATCACTGGATTGTGTACATGGAAACGACAAAACAAATCACTGGATTGTGTACATGGAAACGACAAAACAAATCACTGGATTGTGTACATGGAAACGACAAAACAAATCACTGGATTGTATAAAAACTGGACATCACAAGTCAAAGCTGTCAATCTCTGGATCATGTACATGAAAACAGATTCATAAAGATATCTATGGAAACCCTTGATGATGTAATTCAGTTCAGTATATTCAGACAAACCCAAGTAAGAGATACTGGTACAGAAGGGTCGAATACAGGGCTTTGTACCCACAAACTACAGATGTAAGCAAAGAGTGGAGTTATTATGATTATATAAATTCAGTGTCATCAGTGAATGTCCACCAAATAGGAAACTAACCAAATCTCCACCCCACACAGGACTGGCTGATAAATGGAAATGAATACTCTGTATACATCTGTGTCTCCAAAATTCTGCAGAATGATACAGTGCTGATACTTGTGTAGATATCACATTTACTGTAACTTGTTAACCAGAGATAAATTGGCAAAAAATGACAAAAAGTGACAAGAGTTTCTGAAAGATAGAAAGGTAAAATTTACCTAAGTTTGTTTAACTATTTTTAGTAAATACTACTACAAAACATGACTGTGTACATTCAAAAAAAAAAGAAAGAAAATATCCCAAACCTGATTACATTTGTACCATAAAATTTAATGTTACTCAAGTGAACAGGATTAGAAAGACATATTAACATACACATGTAAGAATTAATATACATCTGTAAGACCTCAATATTAACACAGTACATTGTAACAGACATTTTATCAACACAACGTATAGTAAGACATTAGTAAGCAATATTTACCAGAGTTTGTTAAGTGGACACAGACTCGCTGATCACCCTGTAATCACACAGAATATGGGAGTATTGTAAACATGAATCACCCGAGTGCCTGTCCCCATTCCTCTGAACTTAGGAATATACACTGTTACTTTTGATGGTTTAAAGGAGAAATGACTAACATGCAGGAATACCTGGCCTAGACTTTTATTGTAAGCTTTGGCCTTAAAAGCACCTTACTCTGACCAGCATGCAACACTTTTACAAAATCAGTTTCTGACTTATAGCAGTGGATAAGTAGATCACGTGCAACAAAATTTTAAAAAGAATTTCATGAATTATAACATTTTTTTTGTTCTATAAAAAAGATTTGAATTTGAGTCTGTTACTAGCCTGGTAGCCAATTGGTTTCAGCTGAATACCTCTACGAATTCAAACATGCTTGGTTTCCACTGATGCTAAATCTCAAAAAACAAAACTGTTTTTTGTGTCAGATGTCAGACTTGCTGAGAAAGATGGATCCAGGTTAGCTTAGATCAAACATTTGGACAGACCCTTTAATAACATATTTTTATTACAAGTTGGGCATGATTGAATTTGCTTTGTTAAATTTGATTTTTGTGGCAGCTTAACTATTGTCTGACCTCTGCAGGTTGGATACAGTTTGTATTTCTTTTTGGTTTGTGTGATTGAGGGAAACTGTACAGTGTTATGGTAGATCAAGGAACAAGACCAAATATCTGTGTGGTGATAAACTTGTCACAAGATATCAGTGAAGGCACACGGCAGAAGGTTTAACAGGATATAAGTCAATGAAAGATGTCCCGTCAGGTTTGGATGCTTGTTTCTAATTAAAAGTGTCAACTGAAAAGATTAGCAGAATGAAAACATGCTCATTAAAGAGGTTAGAAGGGAATATGGCAATATGGCAGAAACTATAGAATTTAAATAACAAGACTACAGGGGTAGAAATGTACAATAAGTACATCAGAAACAGATTAGCTGTGAAACTAGTGTTTGAAATGTGAAATGTTAGAAAAGGGAAGTCAGTAGTTACATGACACTCTATGGTTTACAGAACTGCACCATATGAATATTCCTGAGTGCACCAGACCAGTCAGCACACTTACCCATATCGGTGAGAACCTTGGCCAGCAGACTGTACAGCTGTAACAGACGGACACACAATAATAAACAGACAACAGTAAACAGACAATAAACAATGATAATAGTAAACAACCAACATACATGCTCAACAACAAATTATCATGAAAACATACATGTCAAAGGTAAACAATCTGCCGTCAGTGACTTGTTTAATACAGTTGACAGATATTGCAATGAGATGTTCAGTACTTGATCAAGATTGATGCACTTGGTGCCAGAGGTCTAACAGTTTGCTATAATATGGTTGTCACATAAAAGCCATAGGTGTCAAAAGATTGTCTGAAAATGATGAGATGAAATTAACCAAACCCTGGAGTCTACTCAAGGTCATGGATCTCATTGCCACTGTGGCCTAGCGAGTAACACACTTGTCTAGGAACTCAGAGGACGTGGGTTCAAACCCAGGTACAGGAAGATACATAGTGGCTCCGATGACCACTTAAAATGGCGGTCCTCTGTCAATGGGTCCTATCCCCAGTGGCAGGCTAAAGAACCTCAACAACGTTGATAAATGGTCATTCTTGAGCCTCTATTTTCCAGTTAGGCAAATGTCAGTTACTTGTGAGTTGGGGCTGTACCTGTGCAGTCAGATGGGTAAAATAGTGCTTTGAGTCCTGTAGTATATGGAGATACTTCGCTGAGTATAAATATACAATACAATACATGGTGCAAGGTCGAAACTAGAGGAGAGCTTGACACTTGCCAATTCATGCCACACATACAATAGCTAGAAGCTGTAGTTTGAGGCACAGGTGGTGAAGCTTGGTCAAAGGTCAAAATAAATATCAAGGTCAAAGTCTGAATTCAGCTGAAGTTGCTAACTGATAGTTAACACAATGTATTAACACAGAGACGAGAAATAGAATATTACACTTCAGACAAAATACACACGTCTCTAAAAACACCTTTAACACAAGCAAAGACAGAGAGAACACAGAGGAGATTTAACACTTGCTGTAACATTCTAACTTCATCTTATTCTCAGTATTTCATAAAACAATGATATTCAGGTAGAAAATCAGAAATAGTAAAACATGAACTAGAGATTGCGTCTCGACGCAGTGTATCCCCGGACGGGACATAGTTAAGGCGTGAATGTGTCGGGCTTGAGCCTGTTTCCTGGAGCACCAGGTCAGGATTCTCCATAGTACCAGATTACTTCCAAAAGCTAATCACTAGTTGTTTCACTTATATCTGTCTTTAAAAATTACATTTCATGGATCCAGAAGATCCATATAGTGATCCGGATCGCTTCCAAAACTCAATCATTTCATCCTTTTACCACTTCTTCCTTTTACTATTTGTAACATAGCCTAAAAATATCAAAATTCATCGTAAAATCATGTTGCAGGCTCGATCCAGATGATCCAGACGGTGATCCAGATCATTCCAAAAGTATAATCACTTATTCCTTGTACCATTTAGGTCATTTGCTGAAAATGTCATCACAATCCATCCATAACTTTTTGAGGTATGTCTTATTACATTTCACGGATCCAGAAGATCCATACAGTGATCCGGATCACTTCCAAAATTCAGTTATTTCATCCTTTTACCTTTTCAGACATATCCTGAAAATTTCATCAAAATCCGTCCATAAGTTTTTTTGCTACAATGTACACAAACACATCTGGCAACCTGGATCCAGATGATCCAGACAGTGATCCAGATCACTCCCCAAATCTAATCACTTGTTCCTCGCACCATTTAGGTCATTCGCTGCAAATGTCATCACAATCCATCCATAACTTTTTGAGGTATCTGTCTTATTACATTTCATGGATCCAGAATATCCATATAGTGATCTGGATCACTTCCAAAATTCAGCCATTTCATCCTTTTACCTTTTCAGACATATCCTGAAAATTTCATCAAAATCCGTCCATAAGTTTTTTAGCTACAATGTACACAAACACATCTGCAACCTGGATCCAGATGATCCAGATCACTCCCCAAATCTAATCACTTGTTCCTCACACCATTTAGGCCATTTGCTGAAAATGTCATCACAATCCATCCATAACTTTTTGAGGTATCTGTCTTTAAAAATTACATTTCGTGGATCCAGAAGATCCATATAGTGATCCGGATCACTTCTAAAATTCAACCATTTCATCTTTTTACCTTTTCAGACATATCCTGAAAATTTCATCAAAATCCGTTCATCAGTTTTTGAGCTATATTGTACACAAACACATCTGACAGTCTGGATCCAGATGATCCAGACAGTGATCTGGATCACTCCCAAAATCTAATCACTTGTTCCTCGTCCCAATAAGGACATCTCCTGAAAATTTCATCAAAATGCACCCATAACTTTTTGAGCTATCTGTGTTTAAAAATTAAATTTCATGGATCCAGAAGATCCAGACAGTGATCCGGATCACTCCCAAAATTTAATCACATCTTCCTTTTACCAATTTGGACATATCCTGAAAATTTTATCAAAATCCGTCTGTCAGTTTTTGAGTTATCTTGTTTACAAACAAACAAACAAATAGAGGGCCCAAAATGACCCTCGGTCAGGTACTTTGGCGGTCAGTGGATGACCTTCAACGAAGATCTGTAACCGGTCAGCCTGGATGCTGGTACTCCGTCATGTACTCAACCTCAAAAGCCATTTTCAATAGTTTCCACGAAATGTAGTCAGCATTAAGTGTGAAAATATCTCCAAATATGCCAAAAATGACCCTTGGTCAGGTACTTTGGCGGTCAGTGGATGACCTTAAATGAAGATCTGTAACCAGTAAACCTGGATGGCAGAAGTCCATCATGTACTCAACCTCCAAAGCCATTTTCAATAGTTTCCATGCAATATAGTCAGCGTTAAGTGTGAAAAATCTCCAAAAAGGCCAAAAATGCCCCTTGGTCAAGTACTTTGGCGGTCAGTGGATTACCTTCAATGAAGAGCTTCAAGGTCAAATTTCTGCATGCTTATAGAGGACATATATATGTATTATATATACCAGCCATAGGATGATCTAACTTTCTGTCTTGGAGAACTGGGCCAAAATGTGCAAAAATGGCCAAAATCTGACCTTTAAGTGGCCACCAGTGACCTTGAGATTGAAGGTCAAGGTCACAAAACAATAGCGTTCGTGGCATTGCCCATATATACCCACATACCAAATTTGAAAGTTCTAACTAAAATATTTTTTAAGTTATCGCGTCCAAAAGGAAATCTCTGCGGCGGCGGCGGCGTGACCGTAGTGAATCCTAAGTATCCCCGACTTTCGTCCGGGGATACAATTAACTTTGTACAAAGAATCACGACAAATCTGAGAAGAATGAAAAAGTAAATTAAGGTTTTATAATATTTTCTAACACTGTGACAATTTTTGTTTTTGCAATTTATTGGGTTAATGAACACATTCTACAGTTGGTCAGGTGTAGAATCAAACATTTTACACTTGACCAATATTGCAGAGAAGTTGTAGATGTAGTTGTGGTCCTGAATCTCTAATACAGGAATATTTGTATTCTTAGATCAATCTGAACTACTGCCTGTTAGTGGGTGGACGATTAGACCAATGTTCGATCAATCGTCGGTGTCGTGGTAGAATTGCGTTCGGTCACTGACAACTTCTAGAAATCGATTAAATCTTACCCTTCTTTATGTGTCTCAATATCCATGTATTTTTTATATTTCAAGCAGTTTTCTAAACTTTTGGAAAATTCTAAATGTCGAAAACACCATTATTCGTACCGGAATGAAATATAATTCATCCTGGAAAGTGTTCATGATATACTGGCCAACAGTGGAGTAAAAAAGTCGATTATGGGTCGATCATCGGTCGGAAATGGACGAATAATTGACCATGAAAATTGAGGCGATTCCACTCACTACTGCCTGTACTCTAGAATAGGGGGAACATTACATGTATTGCAAGACCTCATGTCTCAGGTTCAGTATCTCGTCAAAGTTTTATTTTTATATCCCTTCTATGTGTACACATTTTGACACAAGCGTCTAGGTTAGAAATGTCCAGGCTGAGTGTGAGGTGAAAACAACGGTGATTCAGCATAAACGTCAGCATTAAGTTTACTAGGTTCAACAGCTAGAATTGTAAAAGTATTGACTGCTGTGAACAGTGAACATTATGATCTCTCTGCACAGGTGTATTCAGTCACATCTGTAGTCAAACAACTCGGAGGCATAAAAGATGAAAGTGTTTTGATCAGTGTCATATCTGTTGGCCAACGGTCGACAGCCCTTAATAGTTATTTTACTTTTTATTCACACTCTATAATTAAAACTGTTGGTATATTTGAATGTCTGAACTTTAATTGTTTGTATTAGAACATTAGAGTGTGCATTCTAGAAACCTGGACTGTCTGCAAACTCTACAGGCCTTGAATTTCCCTTTGGTACAGTTCAATAAAGCCCCACTGGTCTTATGGGCTAAAACAGTTTGGAACCAAACAATAATAATTACACATTGTGGATTTTTTAGAAAATCAAGGGCAGACCAAGATTTACCATCATTTGAATGCATTATGGGACTATTAGCCACAACAAACCATGTGACACTGTCCACTCACCAGGTTGAGAATGAGAATGATAACCAGATTGATGGCGGCCGCTGTCAGGGTGGTCACGATATGACTGTACGAGTCCAACTCAGGAATAGAATACAGTAACGCCACCACGACTATACGGTACACGATCACACCAAATATAGCGGCCACAACCAGACAGATCTGAAACATAGAAATCATGTGACTCTAGTGTGAATACACTTACGCCACCACCACATGTCAAAAGTACGACAGTGTGTATCCACTAAATTTCAATATTTTTTCCATGACTTCTCCATGACCAAAGCTTTAAAATCAAGGATCTTTTACATGCTTTGTGGCATGAAAGAGACATGTACTAAGGCCACGAGCTCCCGCCAGTTTTGCCTTTGAGAACCACTCACAAGGTTCCAGTCACAGCACAGGAAGATGTGGAAGACACCAAATTTTGATCTGATTACATAAATGTATCATTGTATTGAAATGCTGGATAAAGAAAGGAACAACGCCATTTTGTGAGACACCAAATTTTGATCTGATTACATAAATGTATCATTGTATTGAAATGCTGGATAAAGAAAGGAACAACGCCATTTCGTGAGACACCAAATTTTGATCTGATTACATAAATGTATCCTTGTATTGAAATGCTGGATAAAGAAAGGAACAACGCCATTTTGTGAGACACCAAATTTTGATCTGATTACATAAATGTATCATTGTATTGAAATGCTGGATAAAGAAAGGAACAACGCCATTTCGTGAGAGGATGCAACTAATTAACAAATCTGAAACATAGGCTGTGACTCGAGTAGGAAATAGGTTAAAACTTAAACCCAACCGTTAAACAAATGAAAGAGACAAAAATGCACATTATAAGTAGTCAATACTCATTTGTACTACAAATACAGCTCCAGAAAATGTCTACATTTGACAAAACACATAAATAGTGATGAAGCATATTGTAATCAAACACTGAATTCTCACTGAGAAGAAATCAATAATCAGTGAATTCGTTAAGATCCAGTAAATCATATTTATTTCTTGCTTTGTTCATTATTAGCATTCTTTTTACAAAGTACCTGTATTCAGCAAATGAACATACCGACTCCACCAACAGCTATACACAACGTAAACTGAATCTGTATATGTGTGAACTCACCATAAACGTGATGACCACAAAGGACGTGAAATAGCGTGGACAGGAGCTGTAGAATGGCAGGTATGGCTCGGGTTCCTGTCAAGTACATACTCAGGTCTAATGTACAGAATTAACAGTAGAACACTGGCAGAATGACATCATATTACTAAGTATAACTGTAGAGAAGAGACTGTCAGAGTTGGATTTTATGTCCATTTGAACGCATGAAGTCACATGAGGATAGGCTTCAATAATTCTCACATACAAAGGTTAAAATATGAAGCAATCAGACAGACATATAGATGATCTGATGGGGTTCACAATACAAACACACTTCAATCAACTCATATCTCACTTACTGCTGTCACTGGGTTTTGTTTGGTTTTCTTCACTTTAAACTCAAACTCCGGCCGCATTCTCTGGAAGCAGATGGTTTTATGGTAAAAATAACAATATCAACGAATGCAGAAACTGTATGATGGTCTTTCACAGAGTAATTTCATATTTTAGAATATTTTTTTTCTGTTAGAAATTAAATGCTCAACAAAGTTCAGAAATTTCAACACATAAAATAACATAATTATTAGTCAGGAATAAGTCCTACTTGCTGTAGTCGAAGACTCTATAACCTGTACTGGTTAACGAGCACTCCTTTCAGTGTGAACAATGAACACTCTCAGCATCTCTATAAAGTTACCACTCACTTCAGGTGAATACTTTTCAATACTTCGAAAATATTTACAAAATTGCTAATATAAAACCTAAAAAGAGTTCATTGGTCCAGTGTTTTACAAGTACTTCAGTACTGTTCACAGACATTACACATTCTGATAAGTCATCAAAGATGGCCACATTCTTCTGATAGGGGATCATGTAATTATTTTGTTCACACAATTTTTATGTGGCGTTCACATGTATTCACTTGGTGTTCACATCATGTTCACACAGTGTTTACATCTATTCACTTGGTGATCACATTGTGTTCACACAGTGTTTACATGTATTCACCTGGTGTCCACATCGTGTTTACACAGAGTTTACATGGTATTCACTGGGTGTTCACATTGTGTTCACACAGTGTTTACATGATATTCACTGGGTGTTCACACAGTGTTTACATGTATTTACCTGGTGTCCACATTGTGTTTACACAGAGTTTACATGGTATTCATGTGGTGTTTACATCGTGTTCACACAGTGTTTACATGTATTCACCTGGTGTTCACCTGGTGTTCACACAGTGTTTACATGTATTCACTTGGTGTCCACATTGTGTTTACATGTATTCACATGGTATTCACATCGTGTTCACACAGTGTTTACATGTATTCACTTGGTGTTCACATTTTGTTCACACAGTGTTTACATGGTATTCTCTTGGTGTTCACATCATGTTCACACAGTGTTTATATGCTATTCACTGGGTGTTCACATTGTGTTCACACAGTGTTTACATGGTATTCACTAGGTGTTCACATCGTGTTCACACAGTGTTCGCTCACCTCTTCCAGTTCATAATTAGCCACATCCCACTCGTACTGCAGCATGTTTTCTTTTCTCTTCCAGAACTCCAGAAAACACGTGGCTGAAATGTAAACAAGTGTAAGAACGTCCTCAACGTGTGTCTCGTTTTAATTAAATATCTTTGCATTTCAGTGTAATAGTGCTGGTTTTGTTATTCATATACTAGTTTTAAAATCATATTTTCACAACTGGCTTGTTAGGCTTTCAAAATTATGTGATTAAATGTTTTAACACAACACTAGTTTATTTCTAGGTGAGTATCCGCAATTGTCTGGAGCACTGAGAAAGCCCCATTAAGTACAACTTACACCAGATGGCCATGAAGGCGGCAAATGCCACGGTGCCGTAGTTGTCGAAGACGTAGGTGAGGCGGGAGTAGATACAACTCTCCTTCAGCTCAGTGTAGTCACAGTCCAAGTCACACTGAGGACACACTAGTGTCCTGCCCATAATAGACTCGTCACAGATCTCGTTACTGAAATATAATATCATAGAGGATGATTATATCATGCAGTGAAAGTGTGCGTACAATGTACACAATATTTACATGATAAAAAGGTCTCTTAAAGATATATTTGTTCACGTACCCAGCAAGAGTGGCAGACATTAATCATTTAAAATAGCTACACCGTAAAAATACCTTAACACACTAATAGTCCAACATATATCCAGTAATAGTCAACTTCTAACAAGTTTTTTTCCTTAAATAAGCAAAACAGGCAGATTTTAATCATTTGAAATACTTAAAGAAACTAAGATCACAATATTTTACCACAAATGCACTTGCTGAAATAAGGAAAAAATAGAGAGATTCATGGGCCAATTTCACAAAGGGACTTAAGCCCAGATTTAGACTTAAATTTAAGACTTTGGTCTTAAATTTTGTCAAAAGAATGTTAAGTCTGTGGTCTTAGACTTAGCGGATGTCACAAAGCAGCTAAGCTGATGAAATTGCTAAATCATTGGACTTAACTTTAAGTCTGGGAGGTAGTGGGCTTAAATTTTGTAAAGAGGACTTAAATATGGCCGCCATAAACTTTTCTCCACTTCAAAATTTGAAATGGCTGTAAATAAAGTATAATTAAACAGAACACCTCACCAAAGTAGTCTTTGGGAAGTTTATATGTGGCAACAAGGTTTTCCATTTCAAAACAGCCCTTATCCTTAGATAAAATACATCAAATGAAGGATATATGGGACCAATATTATATTTTGAATAGATATAAAAGGTCACATGACACAGAAAACCACTGTGGTTATTTGATAACTTGGACTTAGCTAAGTCACCTTTGTGAAAATCCATTTTAAGTCCCAGACCTAGCTAAGACCAAAGTCTTAGATTTAAGTCCCTGACTTAGCCAATAAAGGGACTTAGTTTAAGTCCTTTAGTGAAATCGGCCCCAGGAGTGGTATGTTTAATAATTTAAGATCTAAATACAAAAGGATAGAATCATTTATATTGTGCAAAAGTGACACGACATCCTCTAATGCGCTTGAGGCAAAAAAAGGGAAAGGCGAGGGACATGTCGGGTCAAAGTCCACATAAACTAAATAACTTAAAGACACCCAGAACACAAGATATTGTCACCAATCACTCATCACAGATCACTTTTGAAATACTGTAAAAAGGAGGCTGTTTGGAGTGACATGTCTGATAATTTATTATGAATATTAATCAAAAGTACTTTAAAACATCCAGAGTACAATGTACAGGATATATTCATCACTAATAAACACATTGCGCTATATAAATCCTACTATTGTTATTATTATTATTGCAGATCTCTGTGTTACAATAAGGTAAAACAAAGGGAGATTTAGAGGAATCTGTTTAATAATACATTTTCCCCCCCAAGTTCCTGAAAGAAGTGTCCGCAAAAATCAGTTGACAATTGGATTAAGTTTACAGCTTTTTATACCAAATATTATGTGTTTTTCAACTGATGGTTCACAGGTGTGTTCTATAAAGTCCCAGGTTGTGGGGAGTTTCCATCTTTGTTTTGGTTATCAATCTCAGGGTTTGGTATTCTTACAGTTTTGTTGTCTTCATCTGACTCTTGCACAAGTTTACATCATGTATCACAGACTGGACAAGGCCTGATGTTCTAAAGCATTCCTCATTTTCTGCCTTTGGGTAACAAATCAAGAAATGTTTTCCACTTTCTCCATAGCAATAAAAAGATTAACTTCAGAACATTTAAGTTACCTTACACTACTTAATAATTAAGTGTTACAATTAAACGTCTTACTAGCTATATTACCTTGGTATGTCATCAAACATGGTGGCCAGTCCGTATATAAACACCGCAATTCCACACAGAGCGGCCGGAATGAGGGCACCGGTGTAGTAACCCAACCAGGCAAAGTAGATGGCAATCTTCTCACCAAAATACTTCCTAAAACACAAATCTCATAGAAGTATAACACAACGAGACAAGTTAGATTGCAATGGTCTCCTTAAACATTCAAAACACAGAAACATATATCAATACACAAGTAAAACATTGTGGATTAAAATGACCTCCTTAGTAAAGTGTAAAAGTAATCTAATAAATTAAAAAGATATAATCACATAACCATGTTGTGATTCATCACTGTGTAGTGGGACTTATCTGATTTGTGTAAGTGATGTGAGTTAAAATCAAGATTAACACAATTCTATCAAATATTCCGAGCCCATTTGTAAACATTTCCAGCCTGTGCACTGAATGACCCTTACCTGATGAGATCCAGGGGTTGGAAAGTGTACCAGCGTCCAGGGCGGGCCCAGGCTTCATACAGACGCTGAAATTACACAACAGCTACAAGTAACTGTCTGAAACTCGTCAATCAATACTATCCCTCAGGTACATTCCAGGGCTGGTATTCACAAAGGGTCTTACACTTAGCCAGGTCTTAGGCTTAAATCCAGTCTCAAAGTTAAGACTTTTGTCTCAGCTAAGTTTTGTCTTAAAACCGTATTCACAAAGGGTGACTTAGCTAAGTCCAAGATTATCAAATAACCACAGTGGTTTTCTGTGTCATGTGACCTTTCTTTTCTATTCAAACTATACTATTGGTGACATATATCCTTCATTTAATGCATTATATCTAAGGAAAAGTGCTGTTTTGAAATGGAAAACCTTGTTATCACATATAAACTTCCAAAGACTGCTTTAGTGAGATGTTCTGTATAATTACCTCCCGCCTGCGGCCGAAGGCCGAGGTTGGGAGATTATAAAACGCCTTCCGTACGTCCGTCCATCCGTCCGTCTGTCCGTCCGTCCGTCACGTTTTTGCATAAACCTTAATATCTCATTCATTTATAAAGATATCTCCACCAAATTTGCAGGGAATGTTTATGGCTATGAAAACATGTCTCTGCAACATTTTAGCCTCATTTTGAAAAGCAAAATGGCCGCCATAGCCAATTATTTGAAAATCATAAAGGTGCTCTAAATCTTGAAATATTCCAGCTAGCTTCATCAAATTTGCACAAAAGCTATATGGCTAAAAAAGCTAGACTGATAGTAATTTTGGCACTGGTTCAAAAAACAAAATGGCCGCCATATCACATGTTTAAAGTTTGGCACGTTTTTGCATAAACCTTAATATCTCATTCATTTATAAAGATAATGAAGATATCTTAAAGATATCTTCACCAAATTTGCAGGGAATGTTTATGGCTATGAAAACCTGTCTCTGCAAAATTTTAGACTCATTTTGAAAAACAAAATGGCCGCCATAGCCAATTGTTTGAAAATCATAAAGGTGCTCTAAATCTTGAAATATTCCAGCTAGCTTCATCAAATTTGCACAAAAGCTATATGGCTAGAAAAGCTAGTCTGATAGTAATTTTGGCACTAGTTCAAAAAACAAAATGGCCGCCATATCACATGTGTAAAATTCGGCACGTTTTTGCATAAACTTGGTTAATTTTATTGTAATTGGAATTTTTATAAATAAAAATACTTACATAATCCCAACAGAAGCTTACGTGACCTACCGTTCGGTCAAGGACACAGACAATGTGTCTCGCCATTTTTTTCTCTCTTAATGTACACACGTAAACCCCAGCGGGCACCTGCTGGAGGTTATATCTCCACTGTAAGTTGTCATTCTAATTTTGACCCTACCCCTCAGAAGATGGTAGAGGGGAGGAGGGTGGGACTCTCCCTGTTGGGATTATGTAAGTATTTTTATTTATAAAAATTCCAATTACAATAAAATTAACCAATTTTATTGCATAAAAACGTACTTACATAATCCCAACAGAAGCTTGAATGCAGCCCTGAGGTCCATGGTGGGTAGACTTCTGAGGACTGTCAAGTGCTATAGGAGAGTTCTTTAGGTATACAGATACAAAAAAATGCATACACAATATGTTATACTACAAACACTGTAATATACTACATATATGAAAACTAGTATCATTATTACTGTCATAGTCAATACAAGTACTGTTAAAGTGAAAAGTAATTGTAATAAAGTAGCTGTAAAGTACTCACCCACTTATGAAAGCAGCATGCTGTACTGTACATCAAATAATATGTATGAAACCCTCCACCTTGTCTATACAGTAGTGCAGGGGTCAAAGGTCAGCTGTGCCCAGTTGAATAAAACTCCAACAGTCAGAGTGCAGCTGTCCCTCAAGCCAAGCAGCCATAACATGAAGTCTTATCCATATTCTTGTTCCACAAATCAAAGTCCTAGTACATTCCAGTCCAAATCCATACATCCTGAAAACATAAAGACTGATTATATTATTAAGTCTCAATTGTTCACTACATGCTGTGCAGACACAATGGGACCTAACTTAAAGATATCATCATTTTCCCAGCAAATATCCTTCAAATAAAAGTTTGTAAAGGTATTGTGGGATTTCCAGTAACAGGAGCTCAAGACCTGATCTAAGGAGATACCTCCTTTAAATGCAAGTGATGCAGCCATAGCTCTAACATCATGAGCTCTAACCTGAGTGACCTGTTGATCAGCCGTATCTGAAGACTGATAGCAAGTTTGAATGGTATGTTTAATCCACTGGGAAATGGTTATTCTTGTGATATCCTTAGAATAACCCTCCCTAAGGGATACAAAGAGCAGGGCCTTGCCCTTTCTCATGGATTTGGTCTTCTCTAAATAGACCTTGAGGGCCCTAACTGGACAAAGTGACTTGTCCTCCACCAGTGAGCTGTCCAACATGGTAGTAAGGGCTGGTATCACTACTGGCTTAATGGAATCAGGGCCATCCGAAGCCAATTGGTTTTTAGCCAGGAAGGCCGGAGAAGGAGAGACAGTAACTTCTGACCAATTTCTCCTTGAAGAGACAGAAGAGTGAGTCCAAGCATGTATCTCACTCCTTCTTTTTCCTGAGGCTAAAGCTAACAGGAACACTGTCTTGTAAGTTAGCCACTTCAAAGGAGCCTCTGACAAAGGCTCAAAGGGAGGTTTTGTCAAACCTAAGAGGACCAATGAGAGGTCCCATGTAGGTATGGACCTATCTGGTTTAGGTCTATCCCTGGTGAAGCTGGCAATAAGTCTATTCAGTTCTAGACTTTTTGAAATGAATTCACCCTGTGAACCCAAAGCATCAGCAATTGCTGTTCTGTAACCAGTGATTGTAGCTGGTTTGAGATTTTTGACTGTGAACAGGTAGTTTAAAAATTCTGCTACCTGGGGAACAGCTGTTGAGGTGATGTCCACCTTATTCTCTGTGCACCATTGCCCATAAATGGTCCACCTTGATTGATAGACTTTTCTTGAGGATTCCCTCTGAGGTGCCTTAATTCTTTCTGCCACCTCAGATGAGAATCTTCCAGAATTGGATTCCTGGAATCCAGAAGCCACACATGTAGATTCAGGTACTCCACGTTGTTGTGGAACCTGTTGGAATGTGGTTGCTTCAGAAGTGTCTTCCAGTGAGGGAGCTGTAGGGGTACCCTGGTCGAGAGATCCACCAGATCCCAAAACCATGGCATCCCTGGCCACCCTGGAGCCAGTACTATCATCCTGCATGGGTATGTTATTATTTTTTGAATTACTTGTGGCAGGATGGCTACTGGACAGAAGACATAGCCGTCTAGGCCTTCCCAACAGATATTCAATGCATCTATTTTCCAAGCCTTTCTGTCTGGGACAGGAGATACATAAATTGGAAGTTTGTAATTTAGATGAGTTGCAAAAAGATCTACCATTGGTGTGTGCCAAACTTTGCAAATTTGGTTGAATATCTGTTGGTGAAGTGACCACTCCGTCTGTATGACCTTGTCCCTTCGTGATAGAGAGTCTGCTATGACGTTTAGGGATCCAGGTACGTGTCTTGCCCTTATCTGGATTTTTCTGGGATTTGTGAATGCAAGAATTCTCCAGATAAGAGCACACATTTCTATGGAATGTGTGCCTCCTTCTTTGTTCAGATAAGCTACTACTGTGCTGTTGTCTGAACAAATGAGCACTGTTTGACCTTGTAAGTGTTCCTGAAAGCCCTTTAGGGCTAGAAGAACAGCTTTTAGCTCCAATACATTGATGTGGAGCTGGGCTTCCTTGTTTGACCAGAGACCACTTAACACTATCTCGTTTAAGTGAGCTCCCCAGCCTTTTTGTGAGGCATCTGTAAACACCAGTGTGTTGTGTACCTGAGGATGGATAGGAGCACCTGCCATGAGATTTTTGATATCCTCCCACCACTTTAGGTGCTTCAGGAAATTTCCTGTTACCGGAATCCTTATGTCCAATGACTGGGGAAACTTCCAGTGCGACTTTAGGTACCACTGGAAAGGTCTCATGTGTAACCTTCCTAGTGGCACTGTTTTTTCCAAGGAAGCTAAAGTCCCTATGAGCGACATGAGCTTTCTTGGAGTCAAGACTAATGACTTTCTGATGGAAACAGTCTGAGCGTTTAGCCGATCGAGTTTCTTCTGGGTTGGGAACACTAGACCCCTCTGAAGGTCGAAATGATAGCCCAGAAAATCCAGTTTTTGCGTGGGTATCAATTCCGATTTTTGAAAATTGATAATCCAGCCTAGTTCTTGCACCAACTGAACTAACTTTTCCGAATCTTTGAGACATTGATCTTTTGATGGTGACCGAAGAAGCCAGTCGTCCAGATATTGATGGATTCTGAGGTTCCTGGCTTGAGCTATGAGTTTGACCTCTTTGACAATGCGAGTGAACTCTAGGGGAGCTGTCGCGACACCAAAAGGAAGAGCTTGAAACTGAAAAACCCCTTTTTTGGTCTGAAATCTCAGATATTTTTGAGATTGTGGATGAATTGGAACATGGAAATAAGCGTCTGTGAGGTCTATCGAGATGACCCACTCCCCTTTTCGAATCGATTTCCTGATAGATTCGGCTGTTTCCATCTTGAATGTCGGTACATGCAAATGAAGGTTTAACATACTTAGATCTATTACTGGTCGCCAACGATTCATGGGTTTTGGAACCAGAAAAAGTCTGCTGTAATATCCCAGAGTAGTGAGTTTTTTGACAGGAACTATCGCCTTTTTTGTAAGCATGGCCTGAACTGCCTCTTGGAGGGCGCCATCTTTGTTTTTGTTGTGATATTCGCTCAAAATGAGCGGAATTTTCGACAATTTTGGAAGAAACTTGAAATCTAGGCGATAGCCATGTTGCAGTAAACTTACTACTCTGGGATGGGCGTGGTTTTTTGACCATACCTGCCAAAAAGTCCGCAATCTTGCCCCTGGGAAGTCATTTCCTCTTTCCACCTCTGCCTCCTCGCGATGCGCGCGCAGAGAAGTGGCCATAGGTTGAATTTTGCTGCGTTCGTTTGTCACGAAACGACCTGGTATTCTCCTGAGATTTTGGATGTGAAGACTTCCCGAAATCGAAACTCTTGACAGACTCTCTGTAGGACTTGGGCTCAGAATCCTTCATAATGGAGAGTCTCTTGATCATGTTATCCTCAACCTGGGATAGGATATCTGAATTAAACACCTCCTGCTGGTCAAAATGATCAGTACGCAAGTTTGCCAAGTCCTTAGGACCTAATTTTGAGCTGCAGTCCTTCAATAAGCTGTCTCTCCTTGTAAGTAGCATATTGCAGGCCAGAGTCATATTCTGCTTGAGGACTGTATCCAGAGCTATTTCTAAGGAAGATGTGACAGAAGCCTGGAGTTGAGAGTATTTGATCATGAGATCTGCTGATTCCTTGATGGTTTCCAGATCTTCTGAACATTTGATGTCAGTAGCTAACTCCTGGATCCTATTGTTGAGCTCCTCAATAGCCATTTTAAACCATACAACATGGCCCAGGATTTGAACATTTTCTCTGCAAACTGTCTCCTGTACAATAAACTGCTTGGAAGGTACAGAGATTGAAGATGACAAAGACTTTACTTTAGCTATGTTGAAGTATGAGTCAGGAAGTTTAGGAGCTTTCAGAGGAGTATTTTGAGGAGAGGTGGTGTAATAAATCATGTCAGGCCTCTCAAAGGCCAAAAACTGTCCCTGAGATAGAGATTCAGAGCTGGACTTGTCTTTTACTGTTGTTCCAGAGGCCTTTCTGAATCTATAGTCCCACATGGACTGTATATCTTGAACAGGAGGTAAAGCCAAATTCTGTTTTCTGACCACCTGCTTTGAAGGTTTCTTAGAGAATGCAGAGGGAGCCACAAGGCACTCTACTTGTGGTACCTCTAAATCCAACAGATTCCTGATGGCATTGAGCATTTCCACATAGGAAGGATCTAATTCCTGGGAATGAGTCTCTGAATCACCCTGAGGAGACCTGGATCTATGGCGTTTCGTAGCAGGTAAAGATGATTCCTCATCAGATAATTCCCCCTCTGAGGGGACTGGTCTGCTCTGGGAGGCAGGGGCACACATACCCTGCTCCTGAGAGTGTGGAAGAGTTGTTTTGGAAGCTGAAGGTTTATCCCTGCGCTTGAACTCCTCAAATTGAGAAGCCAGGGAAGATAACTGAGAATTCATAGCCTTTAACATCTCCTGAAGAGATGAATCAGGAGTAGAAGTGGAGGAAGTTGAGGACTTTGAAGGAGTTGGCTCATCCAACAGCGAATCATCAAACTTGTCAGAAACTTTAGTTTTTGAAGATTTCTTTCTATGAGGAATTTTCAAAGCACCAGCACAAATAGTACAGTCACTTTCCTTACCAATCACACACTTATCCTTCCCTTTCTTGTCGTTTCTGCATTTTAAACAGGCCTGATGGTTGTCCCAAGGCAACATATCACCTGCACAAATGGAGCATTTCCTTTGTTTTTCGGACATGGTAAAAAATCTTTGAAGATCCGAAAAGAACGCGTGTGTACTTGACGGCGGTCAAAATAAGAATGACAACTTACAGTGGAGATATAACCTCCAGCAGGTGCCCGCTGGGGTTTACGTGTGTACATTAAGAGAGAAAAAAATGGCGAGACACATTGTCTGTGTCCTTGACCGAACGGTAGGTCACGTAAGCTTCTGTTGGGATTATGTAAGTACGTTTTTATGCAATAAAACTTAATATCTCATTCATTTATAAAGATATCTTCACCAAATTTGCAGGGGATGTTTATGGCTATGAAAACCTGTCTCTACAAAATTTTAGTCTCATTTTGAAAAACAAAATGGTCGCCATAGCTAATTGTTTGAAAATCATAAAGGTGCTCTAAATCTTGAAATATTCCAGCTAGCTTCATCAAATTTGCACAAAAACTGTAAGGGCTAGAAAAGCTAGTCTGATAGTAATTTTGGCACTAGTTCAAAAAACAAAATGGCCGCCATATCACGTGTAAAATTCGGCACGTTTTTGCATAAACCTTAATATCTCATTCATTTATAAAGATATCTTCACCAAATTTGCAGGGGATGTTTATGGCTATGAAAACCTGTCTCTACAAAATTTTAGTCTCATTTTGAAAAACAAAATGGTCGCCATAGCTAATTGTTTGAAAATCATAAAGGTGCTCTAAATCTTGAAATATTCCAGCTAGCTTCATCAAATTTGCACAAAAACTGTAAGGGCTATAAAAAGTTGTCTCTGCAAAATTTTAGCCACATTTTGAAAAACAAAATGGCCGCAATAGCTAATTCTTTGAAAATTATAAAGGTGCTCTAAATCTTGAAATATTCCAGCTAGCTTCATCAAATTTGCACAAAAGCTATATGGCTAGAAAAGCTACCCTGATAGTAGTTTTGCCACTAGTTCAAAAAACAAAATGGCTCTCATATCACATGTTTAAAGTTTGTCATGTTTTTGCATAAACCTTAATATTTCATTCATTTATAAAGAAATCTTCACCAGATTTGCAGGGGATCTTTACGGCTATGAAAACCTGTCTCTGCAATATTTTAGCCTCATTTTGAAAAACAAAATGGCCGCCATAGCTAATTGTTTGAAAATCATAAAGGTCCTCTAAATCTTGAAATATTCCAGCTAGCTTCTTCAAATTTGCACAAAAGCTATATGGCTAGAAAAGCTAGCCTGATAGTAATTTTGGCCTAGTTCAAAAAACAAAATGGCCGCCATATCACATGTTTAATGACAGGTTATCCTATTAAAAAGGCCATATATCTGCCCAAATATTGCTCCAAGAGGTTTGGAATATGAAAACAACTTGTAGGAAGACATGGACAGGGAATCTTTTCCAGGTGTTGAATTTGACCTTTGACCCCTGCTTCAAGGTTAAATGAGTTCGTCACACTAAAACATCCTTATTTCTCCCTTATTATTGGTGCTATGGCTTCAGAATATAAAGACAGGCCATCAAAAGTCCTGCCCTTCAAATGTTTTGCCTCAGGAAAATTTTGCCTTATTTTGAAAAATAAAATGGCCGCCATAGCCAATTATTTAAAAATCATTAAGATGCTCTAAAACTTGAAATATTGCAGCTAGCTTCATCAAATATGCGCAAAATACATATGGCTAGGAAAGTTAGCCTGATAGTAATTTAGCCTAGTTTCAAAAACAAAATGGCCGTCATATCACATGTTAGATGGGATTATCCTATTAAAAGGCCTTATATCTCCCTTATCATTGCTACTAGGGGTTCCAAATGTGAAAACAACTTATACCAAGTCATGGCCTGAGACTATTTTGAAATTGCTGACTTTTACCTTTGACCCCTTCTTCAATGTCAAGTGGGGTCATCTTACTTCAGAGGCCTTAAATCTCCTTTAGTTCTCCATTTTTACTGATTCTGAGGCGGGAGATAACTGCTGCGGCAGTGGCCTTGTTATACTTAATTTACAGCCATTTCAAATTTTGAAGTGGAGAAAAGTTTGTGGAGGCCATATTTAAGTCCCCTTTACAAAATTTAAGCCCACTACTAACCAGTCTTAAAGTTGAGCCCTTGGCTAAGCCTAAGACTGGTCTTAAATTCTTTGTGAATACCACTAAGCCTAAGACTAAGGTTTTGGGCAGAAACTTGAGACAAAAGTCTCAACTTTAAGCCTAAGCCCTGGCTAAGACCTGTCGTGAATACGGGCCCTTATGTTGCCATTAAATTACACATAGTCTTTAATTCAGATTTTTAACATTTGTATATTTGATAAGAAAACTATTTTATTATCCATAAGAGGCTGTATTAGACATAATTACACACAGAATGGGACACATTCCTTCTGTATTCCTGGTCACAAATCCTTCAACAATTGTCAGAAAAAATACATCACTGATGAAGATCAACAATATAATACTCGTGCTACACACTTGTATATAATTTTATCTTCATGTGTGATATATTTCTTCACTACATGTCATTTGGGAGGTTTTATATTCACTGGTGTCCCTATATATATGACAGCCCTTTTTTGCACTGTTTCTTTAAAGATGAAGTAATTATTACAGGTAAAATTTTCATGACTGTTTAGGAGCATTATGCAAATACTATTGGTTAGATCTTCCTGATAAAAAATCAGAAGGTCTCGGTCCAACTTAGATCCAGTAACTTTTGAGACCGATCTGTATTACCATCAGACATCAAAAAATAATGTAGATCTTCACATTTACTTATTATTACATGCCTTGGTGGACACATGCGCTGTCTGGGTGCTCGTTTTATTTATTATTCCTACAAAATGGTGGATAATAAAAGTAAAACATCCTTTATTTGAGATATACACAAAAATCATATCACTCGTGAAGATGAACAATATAATTGAATGGAACAGACTACCACTATCGGTCCGATCACAGCACACAATAACAGGATTCCGAAGCCAGTTAAAAACCTACTTGTTTAGACAAACATATCCTCCACCATAGTATATCTACCCTGGTCAGCGCTTAATTGGATCCAACCTGATACGTCCCAGGACTTTCCCTTTTTCATCTCAAGCGCATAATAGGATGTTCTATCAATTTTATGCTATAGAAATGTTTCTATTCTATTCTTTCATACTTCATGTATAATATTCTCGTCTTTGTGATATATTTTTGCTTCTTGTAATTGAGGAAGCTTTTTCTAAAAGTTTATTTGACACTGATAGTACACAACCATACAGTCATTGAGGAAGTCTTTCCATTTCACATCTATGTGGCACCCATGCTTTTAGAACAGAATCTTCAGACTCAAATGTACAACACTGAAGTACATCGCCTCAGTACAATGGTGGGGATCTCTATGTACAGTACCACAGTGTACAACTGCATAATACAAAAGTGTACATCTCTTCAGTACAGAGATATCCAATGATTTAGTACAATGGTTGTACATCAGAGCCGGGATTCACAAAAGGTCTTAAGTTTAGGCAATTGTTTTGCTTAGACAAATCTTAAAGTTATGACTTTTGTCTTAGCTAAGATTTCTCTTAAATTGGGATTCACAAAAAGTGCTTAGCAAAATCTTAGCTGAGACAATATTTGTGCAAAAAGTCTTAACTACTTTGAATTCAAATTAACAAATCTTAGTAAAACCAAAACATTTTTCATCGATAAATACACCAAACATTCTCTTTAAAATTATAAAACAGATTTGTTACTTCTTTTTTGTAAAATTATGTAAAAATAGTAATACTTGTGTTTTATTGTGAGTCAGCCATTTTTATGACAAACTTTTTACCACAAGGTAAAATGTGGAAATTTATACAGAGGCAGATCTAGGGGGGGGGCGTGGAGGGCGCACGCCCCCCCTTTCAGAGTTTCAACCTTTAGTCATGGGGCTTTTTGCTACTGTCCACGCCCCCCTCCAATCCCCCACCCCAAGATCTGTCTTTACTAGGGTAATATACTAGTACCTGTTTAAAGTGACAGTCATTATACCTGTGTCACTGTCCAGTATCAAAGGGGATTAGGTTCTTTTGTGTGTGTTCTATGTTAGGTCTCATCCTCAAACAGAGGATTACATCTTTTGTGGATGACTTTATTTATAAACTTTTGTTTACCAGTATATGTTTAAGCATGAGATACACACTTTACAAAACTGGAATCACTCACCCCAATTAATAATTTATTACTGCACTTCTATATTTCAGTTCTAATTTACTTCAGTAGCTATGATAAGATTAAATTGCAAAAAAGGTTAAATTCCAAAAATGTTTCATCAAATTTAATCAATTGGTTTACATGTTTTTAAAGAAAAACAATGAAAGAATAAGTTATTTTAAAATAAAAAGTTGAAGAAACATTGTGGCAAATAAATTTAGATTCAAGTATGTTTCCCTCCATCTTTTCTGCAGTTATACTATTGTTTATTATGGGAAGGGGAAACCCCTTTGAAGTTTATTTTAGGTAAACTGCTGTAAGTGTCTGACAATTGAGTGTAGAAAAAGCCAATAGAAAAATAAAACTACAGAAACAGTAGAAAACTAGTGTATAAACAAATAACCCCAGTAGAAAATACCCAAACCTTTGTTACATAATGTACACTACTTGGCAAGACTTGTGTGCTATGTACCATTTAGTTAGTGGGCTTTTATACTGAGGTATTTTCTACTGTAGGTTTTTACAGAGGCTTTTTTCTGCTAGAAGTTTTTTCAGTTTGCTTGACCATCAGTATCAAATATAAAGTGTTTTGTTAAGATAGGCATTTTGCCCTCCCTGTCCCATAAAATGGACAGCATTTTGTCCCCCCCCCCCCCCCCCCCCCCCCCTTGCAATTTTGACTGGCGTTTGGTCCCCCAGTATTTTGTCCACCGACATTTTGTCCGTGCACCGCGTGATATGTTCCACTACAGAAAGTCCAAGTATGAAATATCCATACCCGCGACAACCCACGCCCCCCCTTTCGGGAAATCCTGTATCTGCCTCTGTTATAGGTAATTAAATGATGTAAGTTTCTATTACAATCCACAGAAATTACTTCTATAGGAAGTATAGATCCCCATAGTATATATGTTGTTTTCATAACAAAGGGTAAAATGTAAATACATGCAATGGAATATTTTAAAAATGACTTAAGTCTGCCCTGCAGTGGTCTTAAAGTTATGACAAAATCTAAGACAATTTTTATCTAAGACCTTTTGTGAATCCCATTTTGTCTAAGCAAAAAAAAAGTCTTAATTTTATGACAAAATTCTTGCACAGTTAAGACTTTTCTCTTAAAGTTATGACAATTTTTTGCTTAAGACCTTTTGTGAATCCCGGCCCAGTGTAATACAACATGTACATAATTATGTGACAAGTGACCATCTGAGCTTTCTCAGTCAGCTTCAACAGCTACATACGAACATTGCTAGTCTGTGTTTCACCACATTCACAAGACATTCATTCTGTTACAGTACAACTGAATGTTGAGTATTGTACAATGCCCTGACCCACCCACAATGTGACCTCATGCTTGGCCTGTTCAGACTTTACCATCACTGTTTATTTTTAATTACTCGAGACATAATTTCTACTCACAGAGCGGTCCTTGTCTCTGCCCTCCCAGGGGTCAGGGTCATCTGGTAATGGTTTGAATGGACCCTGAAGGAATACACATATCGGTAATACAGATGAATACAGAATACACACAATATCCTCACATACTGCAGCTCTGCTAAAACACACAGACTTTCAGGGATTCATCTGGTTATAAAAAGTCAGACCTGTACTCATACACTAATTCATGCTCAGTTTTTCCAATGGTGGCATTACTTCAAGGTAAATTCTTTGTCAAAACTTTACCCACACCTGCCACATACCACTGGAGTGGTTTAATATTAAAATACTCAACAAGACACAACAGACTTGTATTTACATTCAGTCAATACTAGAAGCAATTTGAAAAATTTTGTTGTAATTTTAATTTTTATTAGATAAATACTTACCATTTCCTGACCATTGCTATATGTTGGTGCCATCCAACTCACTGGCCAACGTTGAGAAACGTTTTAAGCTACCTTAAGAAGCCAGTGAGTGAGTGTGGACTAGGAAGCCCCCCAATGGTCATGTGACCACGCCAATAGGCGCCATTCATTGTTTTTGTTGCAAAGCTCACCCCTAGTAGTCTAGTACTGAATCCGCGGGGAGGCCGGGGGGGGACTATCCTGGTCAGGAAATGGTAAGTATTTATCTAATAAAAATTAAAATTACAACAAAATTTTTCAATTTTATTGCGAAAAATACACTTACCATTTCCTGACCATAGCTGAATGCAGCCTTCATGGATGGCGGGCAGTACTAGAAATACAGACCTAGTAACAACCACATGAACAGTAAATAAAACACACCACAAGCATACAGGCATTCACACTCAGACTCACCTCAACCACGAGGAAGCCGGACTGCTGAGTAATGCTGTGGAAGTCATATTCCATATGTTGATACCGTTCACACCACCACCTCTAAACTCATGAAACAGCAAACTAACAGCTAACAAAACGGTCTATTTACAGCTGTACAAACACCTCAGAACACATCTGAAAACACAAGAAGCCAAATATAAGAAACTAAAACCAATACAGGCTTCAAAATAACATATTCCAAATTCAATGACATTATAATAATAAAATATTACTAATGACATTACCTATTAACAATTTACAATATGTTGAGCCGCCACCACAGGCCCAATTTTCATCACATCACCATTATGCCAGCACAAATCTTTGAGGTAAAAATTTGTGAAAGTAGAATGGCTTCTCCAAAAACAGGAAGCCATAATCTCATCCAAAGCAACTCCTCCCTTAAAAGCCAAAGAGGCAGCCAAAGCTCTAACCTCATGTGCCTTGACTTGGGAAACATTTTGAACCTCCTGATCAGATTTTTGATATGCCAAAATGATAGACTGCTTAATCCAAGAAGATATAGTAGCCTTTGAAATATCTTTTGAGTAGCCCTCTTTAATAGCTACAAAAAGAAGTTTCTTGCCTTTCCTCAGATCTTTTGTCTTATCAAGGTAATATCTGAAAGACCTGACCGGGCAAAGAGACCTATCTTGCACCAAAGATGGATCCAATGTAGGTTTCAAAGCAGGAATAACCACAGGTTGAATAGCCAAGGGTCCCTCCGAAGCCAACTGATTTTGGCTAGGAAAGCAGTTGAAGGTGAAAAAGTAACTTGTGACCAATCCCTTTTCCGACTGAAGGAGTCAAAAGTCCAAGCATGAATTTCACTATGCCTCTTGCCAGAAGCCAAAACCAATAAGAAAACTGTCTTAAAAGTCAAAATCTTAAGATCAGCCTTTGCCAAAGGTTCAAAAGGTGGTCGAGTGAGGGCCAGTAACACCAGCGACAAGTCCCAATTGGGAATAGATCTATTTGCTGAAGGTCTGTCCCTATGAAAGCTAGCAATCAAACGATTCAAATCCAAGCTTTGAGAAACCATTTGACCTGCAGAGCCCAACCCATCTGCTACTGAAGTTCTGTAACCCGCAATAGTTCTGGGTTTCAAGTTCTTATCAATGAAAAGATGATTAAAAAAATCAGCTATTTGAGGAATAGTTGGTTTTGAGACATCCACCTGATTCTCCTGGGCCCACTTTTGAAATATGGCCCACCTTGAATCATACACCCGTCTTGAGGATTCTCTCTGAGGTGCCTTAATTCTATCTGCCACCTCATCAGAGAATCCTCCTTGACCTTCTTGAAGGAATCCAGATACCAAGCATGGAGGTTCAGATACTCCAGATTCTTGTGAAATCTGAGACTGAAGGGTTGGTTCAGGAGATTGTGCACTTGAGGAAGCCTCAGAGGAATCTTGACTGACAATTCCACCAGATCCCAAAACCAAGGCATCCCCGGCCACCCTGGTGCTATCACAATGACCCTACACCTGTAGGTGATCATTTTCTGAACTAACTGGGGCAGGTTGGCTACTGGACAAAAAGCATAGGCGTCCAGAGCCTCCCAAGAGATGTTCAATGCATCTATCTGCCAGGCCTTGTCGTCTGGGACAGGAGATACGTAGGTTGGAAGTTTGGCATTCAAGCTGGTGGCAAACAGATCCACCATTGGCTTGTGCCAAACTTGGCAAATTTCTTGAAAGATCTGAGGATGAAGAGACCACTCTGTCTGAATGGCCCTGTCCCTCCTGGACAGGGAATCTGCTATTACATTGAGATTCCCTGGGATATGTCTGGCTCTGATATGGATCTCCCTGGCATTGGACCATGCCAGAATTCTCCACATCAAAGCACACATTTCGAAGGAGTGAGTGCCTCCTTCCTTGTTGATATAGGAGACCACAGTTGTCTGAAGAAACCAACACTATTTTTGCCTTAATTGTCCTTGAAAATGTTTCAGGGCTAGAAAAACAGCTTTCATTTCCAAAATATTGATATGTAAGCTTCTTTCTGATAGCTGCAGACCCCACTTACAGTACAATTGTTCAAGTGGGCCCCCCAACCCTTCTCTGATGCATCTGTGAACATCAGCACATTGTGTTCTTTCTGATGCAGATTCGAACCCTTGAGTAAGTTCTGAGGATCCATCCACCAAGCCAGATGGTCCTTTATCAGGTGAGAAATTAGGACTACCTTGTCCAAGGACTGGGGAAACTGCCAGTTGGTCTTCAGAAACCACTGAAACTGTCTCATATGGATTCGACCCAAAGGAACTGTTTTCTCCATGGAAGCCATGACCCCAATCAGTGACATGAGCTTTCTTGGAGTAGTATTGTGACCTTGCAAAATGGAAACCGCCAAAATTTTGAGCTTGTCCAACTTCTTTTGATTTGGGTAGACTAAACCTTCTCAAAGATTGAACCGATAACCCAGAAACTCGAGATCCTGAGTTGGAGTGAGTTCTGAATTTTTCAAATTGACAATCCAACCCAACTTCCCGACCAGTGTGATTAATTTCTGAACATCTCGAGCACAAGAATCCGGATCCTTGGCCCTCACCAGCCAATCGTCCAAATACTGATGGATTCAAACCCCTTGTGAAAGTGCTATGAATTTGACCTCTTTCACTACTCGAGTGAACTCCAATGGAGCAGTCGCTATCCCGAAGGGTAGGGCTCCGAACTGATAAACCTTGACCCTGAACATGGAAACGTAGATACTTTTGAAACTTTTGGTGCATGGGTACATGAAAATAAGCGTCGATGAGGTCTATTGAAGCTACCCACTCGCCTGTTTGAAGAGAAGCCCGAATGACTTCTGCAGTTTCCATTTTGAAGGTGGGAACATGCAAAAAGGTATTTACAACACTGAGATCTATTACAGGTCGCCATTTGTTTTCTGGTTTTGGAACCAGAAACAAACGACTGTAGAATCCGAGAGAGTTCTTGTTTTGAACCGGAACCACTGCCCTCTTTTGAACCATTTGTTGAACCGACTCCAGCAAAGGTTTTTGTTTTACTGGATCCGAATAACTGCTTTTGATTGTCGGATACCGGGTCAGAGGTGGTTTCTGTTTGAATGGAAGACAATAACCTTGTTTCAAAACAAGAACTACCCTCGGATGTACCTTGAAGTTTTCCCACACTTTCCAATAATTTCCTAAACGGGCACCAGGATATTGTGTTTGTGTGCTTACCTCCATGTAGTTACTTCCTCCTGCCCCTACCCCCTCGGGCAGAGCCTCTGTTGTTGTTGAAAGCACCAGATTGCCTTTTGTTTTGATCCCCTTGCTTGCTTTGCGAATGAAAATTCTGGAAAGCAGCATTCTGGTACCTGTTTTGTGTCGATTCTTTCTTAGAATCAGTAAAAGAACGGGAACCATAAGAATCTCCTCTGTGTTTTTTGAAAGCCGGTTCCCGGTTAATCTGGCTCCATTGTATGAAGTTATGCTCCACTTCTGCCAGAACCTTGGAATTAAACAATTCCTTTTTAGTGAGGGATGAATTTCTGAGTCTAGCAATATCTTTATCTGTCACATCCCTATGACAAAGTTTGAGAAAATTATCCCTTCTGTTCAATAGCAAATTTGAAGCAAGGGTCATGGAGGTATCCAACACATCGTCTAAAGCTTTGCCTAGACATCCCATGGTGGTAGACTGGAGATGCAAACAATTCTGCATAAAATTCATGCTCTGTTGTATATCCTCCTGGTCCACAGACTCTTTCATTTTATCTAACTCTGCAAACATTTCATTTGTAGCCTTCTCCATTGCTGATTTGAACCAGAACACATGATTTAAAATCTGTATATTTTCCCTAGAAACTGTCTCCCAAGCCAAATATTGTTTTAAAGGTGTAGAAACTGAGGAAGGAGCTTGAAAAGGAGAAGCTGCAATGTTCTTAAACGCATCCTGAATCCTAGGAGCAGTCAAAGAGAAAGATTGAGGAGAGACTTGATAGAACTTCATCTGTGGCTTTGGGAAAGGAAGGAAATGACCCTTGGACAAAGGTGGATGGTGAGGGTCATTGTCGTCTACATCATTGCTTCCTAAAGCAGAAAACTCCTTATACTTCCATAACTCCACTAATGGTTGAGCAGGAGGCAAAGGAGGAACAAAACATTCAACATTCTTCACCTCCAAATCCAGCCATTTTTTGATAGTCTCCAAAGTGTCAGTGTAACCAGGTGAATCTTCCTCTTTGGGATGAATCTCAACCTGTTCCAAATCCGGATCTGGCTCATCTGAAGACTCTGAATGAGATCTTTTCCTAGCCACACCGGATTCATCAGAAGCAATACCGGATATAGACTGTCGGTCGAATTCAGCCCTTGTAATTGTAGATGACCTTCTCTCCAGCCGGCCCGGGGCGGTAGAAGTCGCAGAAGAAGATGAAGGTTTAGAATTCGCCATTGGTTGCTTAGCAACCTGACAACTGTCCCTGCCGGAGCTAGTACGACTGCCGACAGTTTCAGAGTCCTTGTGTTCCAAATTCTGAATTCTTTGAGATAAATTTGCAAACTCAGAGAAAAATCTGTCCAATTTGTCTTCTAGAGACCTACTTTTATTAGAAGCAGTAACAGAAGAAACTGAAACTTCATCCTCATCCAACAAAGAGTCATCAATACCACCTTCTTTACCGCCATTGTCCACCAAAGCAGAAGAATTCTGAGTTTTCTTGCTTTTATATCTGTTCCTATTAACCAGTTTCCTCTTCTGTTCTTCAGAAAATGCAGAGCAAATAGCACACTCTGAAGATTTAACACAGGGATCGTCACCCTTCATATCATCCCTACACTTAGGGTAGTAGTGATGATCATCCCATTCTGCCATAAAATGGCCACAGAAAACACTTTTCCTCTGTCCTTTTTTAACCTTGACCTGAGAAGACATTGTCACCACATATGCCTCACTACAGAACTAAAAATCCACAATAAATCCACCAAAAAACTTCCAGAAAAAACGAAAAATTCCAAAACACATCCACACTCAATGATGGCCAACAAAAACAATGAATGGCGCCTATTGGCGTGGTCACATGACCATTGGGGGACTTCCTAGTCCACACTCACACACTGGCTTCTTAAGGTAGCTTAAAACGTTTCTCAACGTTGGCCAGTGAGTTGGATAATACCAACAAATAGCTATGGTCAGGAAATGGTAAGTGTATTTTTCGCAATAAAATGTAAACTTATGTGAAAGTGTTATTTCATCTAATGTGGAATCATTTAAACTATCTGAATATGAAATCACTGAGACAATGCGTGATGATAACACACCTGATGTAAGTGGAATACTGAACTGTAGTGAGAGTGATGATAACATACTTCATGTAAGGGAAATACTGAACTGTAGTGAGAGTAGTGATAACATACCTCGTGTAAGGGAAATACTGAACTGTAGTGAGAGTGGTGATAACATACCTCGTGTAAGGGAAATACTGAACTGTAGTGAGAGTGGTGATAACATACCCGATGTAAGGGAAATACTGAACTGTAGTGAGAGTAGTGATAACATACCTCATGTAAGTGGAATACTGCACTGTGGTGAGAGTGTGATAACATACCTCGTGTAAGGGGAATACTGAACTGTAGTGAGAGTGGTGATAACATACTTCATGTAAGGGAAATACTGAACTGTAGTGAGAGTAGTGATAACATACCTCATGTAAGGGAAATACTGAACTGTAGTGAGCGTAGTGATAACATACCCGATGTAAGGGAAATACTGAACTGTAGTGAGAGTGGTGATAACATACCTCGTGTAAGGGGAATACTGAACTGTAGTGAGAGTAGCGATAACATACTTCATGTAAGGGAAATACTGAACTGTAGTGAGAGTAGTGATAACATACCCGATGTAAGGGAAATACTGAACTGTAGTGAGAGTAGTGATAACATACTTCATGTAAGGGAAATACTAAACTGCAGTGAGAGTGGTGATAACATACCTCGTGTAAGGGAAATACTGAACTGTAGTGAGAGTGGTGATAACATACCCGATGTAAGGGAAATACTGAACTGTAGTGAGAGTAGTGATAACATACCTCATGTAAGTGGAATACTGAACTGTGGTGAGAGTGTGATAACATACCTCGTGTAAGGGGAATACTGAACTGTAGTGAGAGTAGTGATAACATACTTCATGTAAGGGAAATACTGAACTGTAGTGAGAGTAGTGATAACATACCTCATGTAAGGGAAATACTGAACTGTAGTGAGCGTAGTGATAACATACCCGATGTAAGGGAAATACTGAACTGTAGTGAGAGTGGTGATAACATACCTCGTGTAAGGGGAATACTGAACTGTAGTGAGAGTAGCGATAACATACTTCATGTAAGGGAAATACTGAACTGTAGTGAGAGTAGTGATAACATACTTCATGTAAGGGAAATACTAAACTGCAGTGAGAGTAGTGATAACATACTTCATGTAAGGGAAATACTGAACTGTAGTGAGAGTAGTGATAACATACCTTGTGTAAGGGAAATACTGAACTGTAGAGAGAGTAGTGATAACATACCTCGTGTAAGGGAAATACTGAACTGTAGTGGGAGTAGTGATAACATACCTCGTGTAAGGGGAATACTGAACTGTAGTGAGAGTGGTGATAACATACCTCATGTAAGGGAAATACTGAACTGTAGTGAGAGTAGTGATAACATACCTCGTGTAAGGGAAATACTGAACTGTAGTGAGAGTGATGATAACATACCTCGTGTAAGGGAAATACTGAACTGTAGTGAGAGTAGTGATAACATACCTCGTGTAAGGGAAATACTGAACTGTAGTGAGAGTGATGATAACATACCTCGTGTAAGGGAAATACTGAACTGTAGTGAGAGTAGTGATAACATACCTCGTGTAAGGGGAATACTGAACTGTAGTGAGAGTGGTGATAACATACCTCATGTAAGGGAAATACTGAACTGTAGTGAAAACAGTGATAACATACCTCGTGTAAGGGAAATACTGAACTGTAGTGAGAGTAGTGATAACATACCTCGTGTAAGGGAAATACTGAACTGTAGTGAGAGTAGTGATAACATACCTCGTGTAAGGGAAATACTGAACTGTAGTGAGAGCAGTGATAACATACCTCGTGTAAGGGGAATACTGAACTGTAGTGAGAGTAGTGATAACATACCTCATGTAAGGGGAATACTGAACTGTAGTGAGAGTGGTGATAACATACCTCATGTAAGGGAAATACTGAACTGTAGTGAGAGTAGTGATAACATACCTCGTGTAAGGGAAATACTGAACTGTAGTGAGAGCAGTGATAACATACCTCGTGTAAGGGGAATACTGAACTGTAGTGAGAGTAGTGATAACATACCTCGTGTAAGGGGAATACTGAACTGTAGTGAGAGTAGTGATAACATACCTCATGTAAGGGAAATACTGAACTGTAGTGAGAGTAGTGATAACATACCTCATGTAAGGGGAATACTGAACTGTAGTGAGAGTGGTGATAACATACCTCATGTAAGGGAAATACTGAACTGTAGTGAGAGTAGTGATAACATACCTCATGTAAGGGAAATACTGAACTGTAGTGAGAGTGGTGATAACATACTTCATGTAAGGGAAATACTGAACTGTAGTGAGAGTGGTGATAACATACCTTGTGTAAGGGAAATACTGAACTGTAGTGAGAGTAGTGATAACATACCTTGTGTAAGAGAAATACTGAACTGTAGTGAGAGTGGTGATAACATACCTCATGTAAGGGAAATACTGAACTGTAGTGAGAGTAGTGATAACATACCTCGTGTAAGGGAAATACTGAACTGTAGTGAGAGTGGTGATAACATACCTCATGTAAGGGAAATACTGAACTGTAGTGAGAGTAGTGATAACATACCTCGTGTAAGGGAAATACTGAACTGTAGTGAGAGCAGTGATAACATACCTCGTGTAAGGGGAATACTGAACTGTAGTGAGAGTAGTGATAACATACCTCATGTAAGGGGAATACTGAACTGTAGTGAGAGTGGTGATAACATACCTCATGTAAGGGAAATACTGAACTGTAGTGAGAGTAGTGATAACATACCTCGTGTAAGGGAAATACTGAACTGTAGTGAGAGCAGTGATAACATACCTCGTGTAAGGGGAATACTGAACTGTAGTGAGAGTAGTGATAACATACCTCGTGTAAGGGAAATACTGAACTGTAGTGAGAGTAGTGATAACATACCTCATGTAAGGGGAATACTGAACTGTAGTGAGAGTGGTGATAACATACCTCATGTAAGGGAAATACTGAACTGTAGTGAGAGTAGTGATAACATACCTCATGTAAGGGAAATACTGAACTGTAGTGAGAGTGGTGATAACATACTTCATGTAAGGGACATACTGAACTGTAGTGAGAGTGGTGATAACATACCTTGTGTAAGGGAAATACTGAACTGTAGTGAGAGTAGTGATAACATACCTTGTGTAAGAGAAATACTGAACTGTAGTGAGAGTGGTGATAACATACCTCATGTAAGGGAAATACTGAACTGTAGTGAGAGTAGTGATAACATACCTCGTGTAAGGGAAATACTGAACTGTAGTGAGAGTGGTGATAACATACCTCATGTAAGGGAAATACTGAACTGTAGTGAGAGTAGTGATAACATACCTCGTGTAAGGGAAATACTGAACTGTAGTGAGAGTGGTGATAACATACCTCGTGTAAGGGAAATACTGCATTGTAGACTCCTTCAGAAACCAGTTTGGTGATGCCTGAAACATAGAACATCAGCATACAATCACTGTGTGTAGACTTGGCATGAAGTGCAACATATCCTTACTAGTTGTTAAAGAAGTTGGAAGTCATACTCTTTGTAACATCTTAAGGACATATTAATATATATTTTAAGGTCCACTAAAGTTATGTTCCTTGTACAGCAGTTAAATTTATATTATCAAGCTAAACAGAAATCTATTGGAATGAAAATTCTAATGTTTTTCTAATTTACCACAAGGTCAAGTCGATGTTTTGCTCCGACATTGAAAATTTGAGAATATACCACCACTGATTTATTACCAGCCAAACAACCGCTAATAGATATTTAGAAGGTCATACTATGAAAGGCACTCAGTTATTATTAGTTGGATTCAAACCTATGGCCACAGATGTGAGAGCCAACTGAGGCATCCTCGCTTGAAGGGCACAGATCTGTGATATATACACTGTCAAACTCAGGTTTGAATCTGCAGTTTCATCATTTTTAACAATCACTAAGTAAAAGTTTAGTACAAATCAAGATTTAAGGTTACTTTGCAACATCTTGTGTTTACAAGTACAGTTAATATGATATGAGCTAACTACTAAGTTACTTACTAAGTACATGGTCAGTACACTCAGTGTACACTATTCAGATTAGTACAAAAGTGAAACATGTGAAATAGAACATTAGACAAGTGCTTTGACAGTGACATATAGCAGTGAAATTGGAAAAGTGAAAAATATTATGAAACAGAAAGACACTGTGCAGGTGCCGAAATCACAGGAACTCTGACGTCTTTCTGTATAAAGTTGAACTTTTTTTCAGCTGATGATTACGAATCATGAAGACACTTAGTGAGACATGTAGTACTATGTTAATAAATGTCTTAGTTTAATCTCACATTAGAGATATATGTCAGTTCTAACTTGAGAACTCCTCTAAATCAGTTCCTTGATGGACAGAAAGTGACAACGAATGTAATGAGCATTTAAATGAAATATAACAAGGAAAATATGTCACGTTTTGACTGAAACAATGGGTTAGCATGATCATGGTGAATTGATGCAAACACTAAGCAAGTCTTTCCACATGTAAGCAAATTCACACTGCATACGCCAAGACAATTTAAGCAGAGCTCATGTACAAGCATTTTTATAACGTACAAGTCAGGCATATTTATCACACTCTGCAAGTATTTATATGTCGGGCAGATTGACATGAAATGTAGTGACAAGTGAAGCACCTTCATACAGCAACTACTGACTAGTCTAGTTAGTTCCTACAGAGTTCATGTACAAGTCAGGAATATTTAATCTGACAAGTTTAGGACTCATGATTATATAGGCCATTATCCTACTTGAGATTTTAAAACACACGCCAACTATGTTTCAGGTCGCTAGATCTAATTCACCTGGTGGTGGACACTAGTGGTGTGTCATGTCAGAAACTGTGAATTCTAAGGCAAGATGGCACAAAAGAAAAAGTACATTAAATCATAAGCCCATATCCCCCAGAATTAGAAGTCCTTTCAGGAAAGGTGATCATCACATAACTTAGAAATGAAGAAATGTATCTGTAGTATTTTCCTATATAACACATATTTAATGCATTCTGATGTGTATAAACTCTGAAATGTCAGTAAATGGCATGTACTGGTGATTACACACTTATACATAAAACATAGGGGGTTCCTCATAATGTAAACATTGTCGAGACAATAAGGTTATGACTAAACCTAATACATTGTCACCTGAGTAGAATGAAAAGGGTAGATGACTGGATGGTCTGTAACACCAAAAGTCCATGTAACATCAAAAACACTGGAGTGCACACACTCATTGTCCATCAAATATATAGTCAAACGCCTTGAAACTCAGCAGGGGTCATATTCACAAAAGGGATCAAGATCAAGTTGAGCCAAAAATCAGCCCAAGTTTGGTATAAACAGCTATAAACTTGAGCTGATTTTTGGCTCAACTTGAATTTGATCCCTTTTTTGAATATCAACCCAGCATCACAGTCCACACTGATTAGCTGTAATTACTGATATAGGTTGGTGTTCACAAAAGGGGTCAAACTTGAGCTTGATTGCTTTTGTGAATATGGCTCCTGGTGGTAAAGTCAAACTCAGTGGAAATCTATCAGCTGACATTACTGATGTTGTTCTGAAGTCAATTAGAGTGGAAATCTGTTGGCTCAGACAAATGATCCAGTGTTTACGTCACCCTGAGTGGAAGTTATTGAAATGAGACTACTGATCTGGTGTGAATCTGAGCCGAATTCTACTGACTGAGATTACTGATCTGGTTGTTAAAGTCAGTTTCAGTGGAATTCTACTGAGATCTAAAGTTATATTGATTTGAATTTTACCGACCGAGATTACTGATCTGGTGCTAAAGGCAGTTTGTGGACATTGAGGTGCAGCAGTTAGAAATCTGTACATCACAGAAACAGAAAATAAGTGATTAGTTTAGTAACAGCAAACAATCTCACACGTGTGATAAAAATCACCAATTACCTAAACTCTCTGAAACAATAGAAAAAAAGTTTATTGTTTTATAAATGTAAACCACTTTTAAGTCAGAATGAGCCTGTAAAGAAACAGTTTGACATTGTCAAGTAACAGATTAAGTTACAAACAGAAGCATTTTGATATGAGTCCACTTCATCTTTTACTGGAAATGTTCACAGTTATTACAAAGTATTTCTATATTTAAAACATTCTATCACTGACCACACACTGTCTTCACTGTGCTAATTATTTTTAGACCATCTCAGATTTTTGCATTTCATTTCTTGGTTCTAAAATTGAAAATATCTCAAAAAAACGTAAGATAGAAATATTGAGTTCATTGCTGTCCCAAGACAGGACTAACCTTTCTAAGATACACTTACAAAATCTAAAACTTCTCAGGTACTAGCATTCTTTCAATGTTTTATGTCGACTTAAATATAAAGTCACTGCTTAATATACAATAGAAGTTATTACCCGTTTTTCTGCAGTGAAACCATTGAGTGTCCTTGTCATGTTTATAACCTCTCCTTTCCAACATGAAGTTACTAAACCTCTGAACATTCTCACAAAAATCAATATTTCCAAGGTATTTGCCATGTTTTAATGGTTACTGTTTCTTCAGACATATTTGCTGCACCATAGACAAAACTCACAGGTTTTATAATTCACCATAAAATTCATCAGTACAGTCATTTTGTATCATCAGTAAAGTATCGGGTCACACTATGACTCCTCCAGCTTACCACCCCAACCTACCCAGTCTCATGGTCTCTGCGTCTTTCGGCGTAAACACCGTCCTCTCTAGAATCTCCTTCACGATCAGTCCACGCTCTGAGTTTGTGAAGAAGTTGTTGAGATCATCTGGATCTGTTGGATCCACTTCAAACCTGTTTTAAAGAAGTGTGTGTTTCACTGAGAAATTAACTTTAAAAAAAAACATGGTATCAATGAAGAAATGCGTTTTGTTGATAAATCTGGGGTCAAAGAAGAATGTGTCTTATTGACAAATCAACTTCTAACTTGCTATCAAGGAAAGGACGATAATTAAAAAGATCAACTTCAAACTCAGCTTCAAAGTTTTAATAAAGCAGCATGGATTCAGAAATTAAACCTGTTGACAAATCAACTTCAAACCTGCTATTGAGGAAAGGAGGATATCAACTTTAAACTTAGTTTCAATGCATTGGACGAGGCAGCTTGGATTCAAAGAATGAACTAATCAATTTTACTCAAAGAATGCAGAATCTGTATAATGGGAAGAACTCATATGACACTCAATGTATTTCTCTAAGGAATCTCCTTCAAACCTGATTTTGATTTACAGAATTCACAACTTCTAAAACCTAGCTTCAACATTCTTATTTGATGGCTACATTTCATACTAATTTTTACAGAAATTAAGGATTTACTGTGTGAATATTCTGAGATGATTTTCTCTGAAAGATCAAGTTGAAAAACTAGAGGAATGCTTTTGCTAACAAAAGTGAAGCGTCCCTTAAAGTTTAAAATGCTTTGTGGTTTTAATAAGCATGCTGTAAAGCTAAGAATGCACAAAGCTGCACCGTATGCTTTCCCAATACCTCTTAATACATTCTGAAGCTATAAAAGCAACAATAAAGGAGATATAAGGCAAAAACTCCAAAGCAGCTATTTATGACCCCAGTTTGCCCCATAAGGGAGGGTCGGGGGGTAAAACTGACCGGCTATTAAGACTCTCCACATATGCTTTCCCAATACCTCTTAATACATTCTGAAGGTCTAAAAGCAACAATAAAGGAGATATAAGGCAAAAACTCCAAAGCAGCTATTTATGACCCCAGTTTGCCCCATAAGGGAGGGTCGGGGGGTAAAACTGACCGGCTATTAAGACTCTCCACATATGCTTTCCCAATACCTCTTAATACATTCTGAAGGTCTAAAAGCAACAATAAAGGAGATATAAGGCAAAAACTCCAAAGCAGCTATTTATGACCCCAGTTTGCCCCATAAGGGAGGGTCGGGGGGTAAAACTGACTGGCTATTAAGACTCTCCACATATGCTTTCCCAATACCTCTTAATACATTCTGAAGGTCTAAAAGCAACAATAAAGGAGATATAAGGCAAAACTCCAAAGCAACTATTTTATGACCCCAGTTTGACCCATAAAGGGGGGTCGGGGGATAAAACTGACCGGCTATTTAGACTCTCCACATATGCTTTCCCAATACCTCTTAATACATTCTGAAGCTACAAAAGCAACGATAAAGGAGATATAAGGCAAAAACTCCAAAGCAGCTATTTATGACCCCAGTTTGCCCCATAAGGGGGGGGGGGGGGGTCGGGGGGTAAAACTGACCGGCTATTTAGACTCTCCACATATGCTTTCCCAATACCTCTTAATATATTCTGAAGCTATAATAGCAACAATAAAGGAGATAAAGGCAAAAACTCAAAATCGGTTATTTTATGACCCAAGTTTGACCCACAAGGGGGGATCGGGGGGTAAAACTGACCGGCTATTTAGACTCTCCATATATGCTTTCCCAATACCTCTTAATACATTCTGAAGCTATAAAAGCAACAATAAAGGAGATATAAGGCAAAAACTCAAAATCAGCTATTTTATGACCCCAGTTTGACCCATAAGGGGGGGCCGTGGGGTAAAACTGACCGGCTATTTAGACTCTCCACATATGGTTTCCTATTACCTCCCAGTACATTTTATAGCTCTAAATGCAATACTTACGAAGATAATAGGGGGGTTGACCTAAATTTAAGGCTTTCAGATTGGAAGGTGTCAGAAAATCACTCATAAATGAGACATTTTTCAAGGGATTGCTCCCAAATCTAATCAGCTCGCGTTTTTGATAGTATGAACAGGTGTGTCAAATTATAAGGCTGTGTAGCAAGTAGTTTTTCCTGAACTGTGATGACGGGGGGTGTACTTAAAAAAATAGTTTTTGATCATGTGACCTTCATAAAGGTCAAAGGTCAAATTTAAGCATGGAGAAAAATTTTCCCACGCCTAAGGTATATAACTGCCAAATATGGTTTGAAACCTTCTAATAATAAGGGAGATATTCAAGGAAGACCATAATGCGGCGGCGGCGGCGGTGAGGAAACTGAGGCGAAAACAAATAAGCGCCCTTTCAGAGACGCTTAATTAGGAAAATCTTTAGGGTACGTACATAAGTGATCAGGTTCAAATTTACATTAAACTTGAAAAGAAATGGCAGGACATAACTGGTAGATGGCATATTAATACTGAATATCATGGAATTTGAATGTTGGAAGCCAGGACAATGATATATGATGTTTTTCCATACTAGCTGTAGATATTTGAATTGGAGAAGGCTGCATGACAAAAATGTAACTGCAGACATCAGGATATCAGTAAAATACTCATGTATACTTACATCTGTATGTTTGACGCGTGGAATGGAGCTGTGAAGTAATCATCCTCTTCAGGTACAATTTCCTCACCTGCACCACAACTCACACTACAGGAACAGCAGCCTTCACTGGACTCCTGCATAGCCTGAACATATAGGAAGGTAAGCAAATGAATACAAAGACATTCACTGGGGGATGAACATATAGAAAGGTAAGCAAATCAATACAAAGACATCCACTGGACTCCTGCATAGCCTGAACATAGAGAAAGGTAAGCAAATCAATACAAAGACATTCACTAGACTTCTGCATAGCCTGAACATATAGGACGGTAAGCAAATCAATACAAAGACATTCACTGGACTCCTGCATAGCCTGAACATATAGGAAGGTAAGCAAATCAATACAAAGACATCCACTGGACTTCTGCATAGCCTGAACATAGAGAAAGTTAATCAAACTAGAAGAATGTTTTTGCTGACAAAAACAAAGTGGCCCTGATGAAAAAGAAGTTACCCATAAAAGATGTCAACATATGCATCATAAGCAATAGAAACTGTGAACTTTATTGCATTGTGTATGTTACTTTTCCCTATTTTCATATTGAATGAGTGCGCACAATTAAAGTGAGGTCAGCTGAACAATACAATAGCTGGAGATTAAAAACTCCATAATTTTGCTGCAAGATGGCCATAACTTCATTCATATGGGGACTTTAAGGTGACCATAAAATAAGAATGTCCCTTTTCTCATCCTTTATAAGTGCATAAAGTTTAGCTCAGGTCAGTTGAACAATAAGATAGCTGGAGGCTGAAACTTCCTTTTTCACTGTAAGGTGACCATAACTTCATTCATATTGCGACTTTAAGGTGACCATAATATGAGAATGTCCCTTCAATATCAATATATGTTAGATATGGAAAAAGAAAGGAGCCAGATGGCTTTATTCAAATGTTATGACTTTAGGGGGGGCCAAAATTATATTAACAGTTTAAGGTCACCTTAAAGTCAGGATAACCCTTTGGTTTGCCATCCTTTATAAGTGTGCAAAGTTTAATTGAGGTCAGTTGAACAATAAGATACTTGGAGGCTGAAAACCCCCTTATTTCACTTTAAGGTGGCTATAACTCCATTCATACTGAGAGTTTAAGGTGACCATAAGTATTACTTTTATCTAGTTTAATACCAGTGATAATTTTGATATAAAAAAATGGAAAAAGAAAGGGGCCAGAGCATTTTATTCCAATTTGATGACTTTAAGCAGGCCATATGTCCATTAACATTTTGAGTTTAAGGTCAACATAAAGTCAGGATATTCCTTTGGCAAATCTTAATATATGTGCCAAGTTTGGTTGAAAAAAGTGAAAAACTAAGTGAACTGGAGGGCTAAAACCCCGTTTTTTGACATTAAGGTGACCTTAAAATTGCAGATACAGGGCTAAAACTTCGGCATGTGAAAGATTATCAAAAAGTAGCTGAATAAGTTATTCCAACAAAACACCGAAATCCTGACCGTTTTTGAGATACAGACCAAGTACCCATTTTTAAAAAATTTACGAAAACAAAACGCCTCCCATTCAGGCATCTATGGTCCGATTGATGAGAAAATCCTTTCCGACCTTGGAAATTTGGTCTAGAATGTTCCTGATGAATTTTATAGCACAGGTGTGTGTGGTTTTTTCCGAAACGCGATGACAAGGTGTTTTGGACTTATGCTTAAGGTTACCTTAAGTAAAGCTTAAGGTCTGTGCAAAGTATCTCAAAAATTTTTCCCGCCCCTGTAGTTTTAGAGAAAGATAAGAAGGAAAGAAAAATTTGAAAGGCTAAGAAGTTATTCAAGGGAGACCATAATCCGGCGGCGGCGGTGATCAGTCGAAATTCGGTGAAAACATATAGGATATGTATATATGTCTTTGTAATTAATACAAAGACATTCACTGGACTCCTGCTTAGCCTGAACATATAGCAAGGTAATCAAATCAATACAAAGACATTCACTGGACTCCCGCATAGCCTGAACATATAGCAAGGTAAGCAAATTAATACAAAGACATTCACTGGACTCCCGCATAGCCTGAACATATAGCAAGGTAATCAAATCAATACAAAGACATTCACTGGACTCCCGCATAGCCTGAACATATAGCAAGGTAAGCAAATTAATACAAAGACATTCACTGGACTCCTGCATAGCCTGAACATAGAGAAAGGTAAGTAAATCAATGCAAACACATTCATTGGACTACTACATGGCCTAAACAAGGAGGTAAATAAGCAAACGAATACACAGTCACTGAACTCCTATACAACCTGAACATTCGGGAATTAAGCAAATAGATACTCAACCATTTACTGGACTCATGCATGCCCTAAACATATACTGAAGTAAGCTAAACATATTGTATAGTTGTATGCCTAAATTAGCCTTCCTTGGATCTACTTAAGCCTGAGAAATGTCTAAAGTTCTAATTACAAGGGCATGAACCTTAGAATCCCAAATAACGTGGAGCACACTCTGTTGTTAAAAATTTGAAAAATATTTAACATTTCTGCAGTAAAATTTAATGCAATATTAATGGCATTACATCATATAACTTGGTGTTGTTGTTGTATGGTAAATCCCAATGACACCATAACACCCTGTAACACCTGTATCTGTCTCCCTACCTTAGGCATCTTGATCCTCTTTCTGATGTTGAGAAGTTCTGCACCAGTAGCGAGTGCATCCCAAGTGGCGTGAACCTTCAGAAAGAAGGTCTTCTCATCCACAGAGTCCTGAAACAGTCACAAAGAAAAGAGTGCTGAAACAGTGTGTCTCATTACATTCCACCTGATACCACAGACTCCAACCACTGACCACAGGGTTGAGAGATAATATTGAATTATATGAATGAAACACTTATAAAACATGTTACTAATAGGGACATTCTCTGAAGCACTCATTTCTAAACATTCTAGTAAGTTCAAGATTAATGAAAAAAAGGTTGTCACCAAAAACAATTCATTCATGAACCTGTCTGAAAGAGAAGTTATTAGATGTTTTCTCCAATTCAATACTATGACCTCTGACCTGAAAATCTGGGCGCGCTTTTCAGCGTGGACATTCAGCTCGAACTGTGCATGTCAGTATTTCTTTGTTTACTTATATAATAAGGAAACAAAAGAAGAAAACTTAAAGGATCATTAAACGACTAATTAAATTCTGACATATTTATATCATTCTACGGCAAATTCATGCTACACACTTAAACAGACTTTATTCTACCTCCATTTTGAGACCTTCCATTTTAAGTCAATTTCATGACTACTCATTGACTTATCCTCCACCTGCAGTTTGTGACCTTCCATTTCAAGCCTATTTCATGCTACTCATTGACTTATCCTCTACCTCTAGTTTGTGATCTTCCATTTTAAGCCTATTTCATGGTACTCATTGACTTATCCTCTACCTCTAGTTTGTGATGTTCCATTTTAAGCCTATTTCATGGTACTCATTGACTTATCCTCTACCTCTAGTTCAAGGCCTGCCATTTTAAGCCTATTTCATGCTAATCATTGACTTATCTTTTACCTCCAGTTCGAGACCTTCCATTTTAAGCCTATTTCATGTTACTTACCACTTTATCCTCTACCTCCAGTTTGTGACCTTCCATTTTTAAGCCTATTTCATGCTACTTACTGACTTATCTTCCACCTCCAGTTCGAGACCTGCCATTTTTAGGTTTGCTTCAAATGTTTCTCTGATTTTCAGTTTGTCCTGATTGGTTGTTTCTGTGTATGACACTATGTAGTCAATGCGCCGCAAACCGTCTGACAAAAACAATGTTTCCCGTTCACGTTTTCTTGCCTGAAACAGAAAAAAACCATACGACTGTCATGAAAAAATACTGGCAGGAATTACAGTACAGTGCTTTTTATCAGTATATACAGGAAGGAAAAGACTTTATTCAAATAACAGAAAGTTCATATGACAGAAGAGAGCGTTGACTGTAAAGCAATGGAAAATTACTATACAGTGAGAACAGATTAACTTCTAGCAGAGATTTGAATAAGATTAGTTGCACTTCATGAGCTGTTAACTTCATACACTGTAAACAAATTCATTGTAGTTGACCTAATGATTAAATCTTTGCATGATTATATTGTGTGGGTAATATGAAATGACACGCGTCATTCTACTTCTATTACTGGTAAGATCATGCTTCAATTTATGACTGTGAAATGTTTGAACATTCACTCCAGTAAAGAACACACATTAATACTTTGGAAGTCTATGGACAGCATCCATGGAATTATTTTCATTCTATTTGACATGCTTTTGCTGAATTGGTGTCTTCAAAGCATAAAAAAGGAAACAACACCAGCTTTTTGGTGGAGGAAAGTAGTGTAGAGTAGGTGGTAAAGTGTCATTATAAACCAATGTGAAACAATGCCAATCCAAATATGAGATGATTCAGAGGGGTAAGTATCACATGAACAGACACACTTGGATGTGACTTGCTGACACTAGGCCAAGTCATCAGTATTCTCCACATGCATAGCCTCTGCATTGAAAACCATGGCCATAGAAATGAGAGTCAACTATTATCTGTTAGATCCTGCTGTTTGAGTTGCAGTGTATTTGAATGTTTATTATTTGTAGCTGATTACAACACACTGATGATGTAAGTGACACAGTGTAAATACTCCCCCTCACCGTCTTTCCACGTTTCTCTGAGAAAGCCTTTGCAGCGGCCAACCCATCCAACACAAACACCCCGACATCTGGGTCCACCTCCCCCTGTTTCTCCATCTCTATATCTTCTCCAACATCAGCAATGGGAACTGGGTCTCCTGGCTCAGAGTCTGCAACTGCTTCATCATCAATGTCCACTAGAGAAACAAGTCAGCAAAGAGAAACTAGTCAGAAAAGGGAAACTAGTCAGCAAAGAGAAACTAGTCAGAAAAGAGAAACAAGTCAGCAAAGAGAAACTAGTCAGAAAAGAGAAACTAGTCAGCAAAGAGAAACTAGTCAGAAAAGGGAAACTAGTCAGCAAAGACAAACTGGTCTGTAAGGAAAAACAACTTAGTAAACAGAAAGAAGTCAGTAAAGAGAAACAAGTCAGTAAGAGAAACAAGCAATGTCATATAATATTTATTTTCACTGAACACACAGACACAAGTAAGCGGTGTTCACTGAACACACAGACACAAGTAAGCGGTGTTCACTGAACACAGACACAAGTAAGCAATGTTCACTGAACACATAGACACAAGTAAGCGGTGTCCACTGAACACACAGACACAAGTAAGCGGTGTTCACTGAACACACAGACACAAGTAAGCGGTGTTCACTGAACACAGACACAAGTAAGCAATGTTCACTGAACACACAGACACAAGTAAGCGGTGTCCACTGAACACACAGACACAAGTAAGCAATGTCCACTGAACACACAGACACAAGTAAGCAATGTTCACTGAACACACAGACACAAGTAAGCAGTGTTCACTGAACACACACACACACACAAGTAAGCAGTGTTCACTAAACACACAGACACAAGTAAGCAATGTCCACTGAACACAGACACAAGTAAGCAATGTCAACTGAACACATAGACACAAGTAAGCAATGTCAACTGAATACACAGACACAAGTAAGCAATGTCCACTGAACACAGACACAAGTAAGCAATGTCAACTGAACACATAGACACAAGTAAGCAATGTCCACTGAACACACAGACATAATGTCCAACTAGAAGAATGTTTTTGCTGACAAAAACAAAGCGGCCCTGATGAAAAAGAAGTTACCCATAAAAGATGTCAACATATGCATCATAACCAATAGAAACTGTGAACTTTATTGCATTGTGTATGTTACTTGTCCCTATTTTCATCTTTAATGAGTGCGCACAATTAAAGTGAGGTCAGCTGAACAATACAATAGCTGGATATTAAAAACTCCATAATTTCGCTGCAAGATGGCCATAACTTCATTCATATGGGGACTTTAAGGTGACCATAAAATAAGAATGTCCCTTTTCTCATCCTTTATAAGTGCATAAAGGTTAGCTCAGGTCAGTTGAACAATAAGATAGCTGGAGGCTGAAACTTCCTTTTTCACTGTAAGGTGACCATAACTTCATTCATATTGCGACTTTAAGGTGACCATAATATGAGAGTGGCCCTTCAATATCAATATATGTTAGATATGGAAAAAGAAAGGAGCCAGATGGCTTTATTCAAATGTTATGACTTTAGGGGGTCCAATATTATATTAACAGTTTAAGGTCACCTTAAAGTCAGGATAATCCTTTGGTTTGCCATCCTTTATAAGTGTGCAAAGTTTAACTGACGTCAGTTGAACAATAAGATACTTGGAGGCTGAAAACCCCCTTATTTCACTTTAAGGTGGCTACAACTCCATTCATACTGAGAGTTTAAGGTGACCATAAGTATTATTTTTATCTAGTTTAATACCAGTGATAATTTGGATATAAAAAAAATGGAAAAAGAAAGGAGCCAGAGAGAGGATATTCCTTTGGCAAATCTTAATATATGTGCCAAGTTTGGTTGAAAAAAGTGAAAAACTAAGTGAACTGGAGGGCTAAATCCCCATTTTTTGACATTAAGGTGACCTTAAAATTGCAGATACAGGGCTAAAACTTCGGCATGTGAAAGATTATCAAAAAGTAGCTGAATAAGTTATTCCAACAAAACGCCAAAATCCTGACCGTTTTTGAGATACAGACCAAGTACCCATTTTTAAAAAATTTACGAAAATAAAACCCCTCCCATTCAGGCATCTATGGTCCGATTGATGAGAAAATCCTTTCCGACCTTGGAAATTTGGTCTAGAATGTACCTGATAAATTTTATAGCACAGGTGTGTGTGGTTTTTTCCGAAATGCGATGGCGAGGTGTTTTGAACTTATGCTTAAGGTTACCTTAAGTAAAGCTTAAGGTCTGCGCAAAGTATCTCAAAAATATTTCCTGCCCCTATAGTTTTAAAGAAAGATAAGAAGGAAAGAAAATTTTGAAAGGCTAAGAAGTTATTCAAGGGAGACCATAATCCGGCGGCGGTGATCAGTCGAACTTCAGTGAAAACAAATAAGTGTCCCTGAGAGGCCGCTAAATTAGGATACAGAAACAAGTCAGAAATGTCCATATAGGACACACAAAAAGAATCAGAAAAGTCTGATTTGAAAAACAAACATGTTGGAAATGCTCATTCAAGATACAAAAACAAGCCAACAGTGTCCTCATAGGACACACATACAAATCAACAATGTTCACTTAAACCACACATACAAGTCAGCAATGTCCACTTAAACCACACATACAAGTCAGCAATGTCCACTTAAACCACACATACAAGTCAGCAATGTCCACTTGAACCACACATACAAGTCAGCAATGTCCACTAATGACACAAATAGTAATGTCCACTTCATTTGTGCCAATGAAGACAAAGGAAAAAATGAAATACTCAAAGCAATGTCAATATCATATCTGTAATATTAACACTAAGATTCTACACTCTAAACTGGTGAGTGTAACATTCCAGTTGATGTTTGTGATATGTACTATAGTAACTGAACTTCATCTGAATGTGTCACTTGTCCCTATGTCAGACAAATACTGTCAATGCAATATCATTTCGCCTTATCATTTAAATAGAAGTGTTTATTGCTGTGACGTTGTATCCATATGTCTGCACTTACCAGGAAAGTCTGCATCCACCACAACTGGCTCATCTGGAGAAGTGACTTCTGAAACAGTTAAAACTGGGTGTTATCTGATGACAAGTCAAATATGGAAGACAAGTGAAAACTTAGCCAAATAAGTTATGTCAAAACAAAACACAGTGTGTTACTGCAGTCTGTCAGTGCTTCTTAATTCTGTTTAATTAAATGTTACATTTAACATATTGAAAGTGACCACAGTTATTTGAAAAGATGGAGCAAATCAACGCACACTAATTGAACAAAGTGACTGAGCATCTGTAACCCACTATAACCACTGAAATCTGAAACCAGGCTGCACTTGTGAAACCAGAGCCTGTGAGGATCGAGGGCGGGGGGGGGGGGGGGGGGGGGGGGGGGGGGGGCGGTTTACTACCATGATGATACTACTACGATGCAGTGTTTATTTAAACATAAACTCCAGTTTCAAAATTGTATCTATATTTTATACAGTCAGTATCCCTTTAACAACTTAAAGTCGTCTCAGGACAGGGTTTCAGTAAATGTTAATCTGGGGCGTAGGAAGCAATTTCTGGTGGTGGGGGGGGCGAGGAACGAGATTGCACCGACTCAACACCTGTATCCCCAGACAGGACATCCCTCACACCATAGGCATTTACTGGGTATTTTTGTAGCACCCATTTTGTGTGATTCACAGTTATTAATTATCAAAATTAACTAAAGTCTTTTGTTAGGATGTTATGTTATGATGTCTAACAATTTTGGTTAATTTTACAGAATACATTGCATGTAGGTCATATACAAATTCAAATGATCCAATTAAAATATTTTTAAGTTCCTTTACCAAAGGAAATCTTTGTGACGACAGTGTGACTGACATCAATCCTAAGTTTCCCTGATCTTGTCCAGGTATAGAAATACATATAGTCACCTCTGCATTGGCAAGGTATTTCTAATATCTTGACTACATGTTTCCAGATCTTGTGACCTTTCCTTCAAATGCCGAGCTGGTACAAGATCTATTTTTAGCAAGGTTAGTACCGAAACTGAGGGGGATGTATGATCATTGGACTGGATTGGTCCAATAAACACACAGTAAAGAAAGAAGAGTTTTCTGGGAAAATCTTATCAGCTGACAAATTGCTGTGCTAAACCGTTGTTCTGTGTAAATTTGAAACTACATGTCTAAGTTCTAAATAATTAACAATACGGTAAATTAAATGTGGAAGATTACTATAGGTATGATTTTAGTCTGCATCAGTGAAACGTTTCACGGAATTTTGCAAATCCCATGATAGGTTAACTAAAAATGTTCCTTTCACAAATCATAAAAATAAATATTTTATAGTACATATGTAGCTTACACAATGGTACATGGGAGCAGTAAATAGGGTAAAAGTGTAATCTGAACACATATTATATAGAGTTACCTCTAAAACTTTACAGAACTTCAAAATAAGAGTTAAGTTCTATTGCAAAAAGTTGGGGGCGAAAAAATATCCCCCCCCCCCCAGTTCCTACGCTTATGGTTAACATGTTGGGATGATTTGGATTGAAACCTATGCCCAGTGCATTGTGAGCCAAGTGGTTACACAACAAGCTTGTAAATACAGATTTAGTAATGCACTCACAAAACGACTTTGTTCTGAACTAGTGCATTATGAACTTCAGAAATAGATACCCAATCACTTCCTTATATTCACTATAGTGTGTTATTTTAAAATTCTTTACAATTACACTTTCATTATTTCAATGCTATTTCACCCACCCGTATATTCAAAGTACTTTACAGTTTATTCTGTTCATGGATCAATGATCTGAGTCACATATTAAAGTTCCAGCTACTGTATATATACAATATGAACAAATCAATGTATTAACACTACATAATTGATTCAATCAGTCGACCATTCAGTAACTTGTCAATATGTTTAAATCACTCACCGTCCAATTCATTTGTGCCCGTGTTTTCCGACATTTTATCCACACTTGTTTTACCAGAAACCTGGCTATAACCTGCTCAGTTTGAACTTCTCCAATGATTGGGAAATCTTTACGTACACCACCCAGTTGATTATTTATACTATTGTCAGTATATTAATATGGAGGTCTTTTCATGCAGACAAGTTTTCTCAAAGTAATGATTTCTCACTTGTAAAAACACACACTGTATGGAGGTCACGCATCAGTGAGTTGACATGTCAAAGATTTTATACCAATTGTAAACAAACTCCTTATATAGACATGGTGTATATCATACATATACCTAGCCACACAAATAGCCATACATACGCCCAAAATAGTGAAATGCTGACTCAATCTACGTGTAAACAGACAATTATATCAATGGAGGAGTAGAATCTATTAATTACTAGAATTAGTAACTCTCCAGAAGTCAGCATTCTGACACATTGGTTTTTTCCAGTAAGAACATGCGTTAAATGTCACCGCCTCTTCAAAGGTCAGCAAATAATGAACTCGTAAATCAGTCTTTAAAGTTAAAGGCGAAAACTATATATGGAGGGTCTGTTTATCAAAAAGCTATTGTACGGGGCGATAAAATCTACAAAAGGTGTTCATAATTTGTTTTCACTTGGCAAAAAAATAAAAACCTTCGTGACTCATGGGTGGAGGCAAATGTCACGTGATCCAGTGATGTGACGTCATTTTAGTGCCGTACGTGTTCAGGAGAACAGTTTTTCCTTTAACTTCATTTCATTTGACAAGAGTTGTTTTTTATGTCCTGGCATAGGGTGGCGTCACGACTGGTCCTGTTGAAAATGGACATAAAAGATACAATTTGTTCCCAGGCAAAAAAAGACAAATTGTATTACCACTGAAAAGTTTGCCCTTACGATTTGCTCACGACCGCTACGACTTATATGAAGATACTCTGTAACCCCCGCGACCACTCTTGTCCCGCACTTGGTGACCTCTTGTAAAACATCCTGACTTTGGAACTCTAGTTTTATAAAAAATTATAAAAAATTACTGTAAAGTAGGAACTTCACCAGTCCTTTTTTCTTCACCCGTATCCGTGTCCGTGATACCCTAGGTCTTTTGGTATAAAACAGTGTACTAGCTGTATCACGGATACGGGCAATAACGGACACGGATATGGGTGAAGAAAAAAGGACTGGTGAAGTTCCTACTTAAGACCACCATGGGAGTGTGGACCACCATAAGTTATAAGTTCATTAAGTTGTAAGTGTTCAGGATGTAATTGATTGCGTTTAAAAAATAGCAACATCTAAAATGACTCTGGTCACACTGCCTGTATTTACAACTGGAAAGGGAAGTTATATAACCAATAAGTTATTGCTGAGGATTACATTATAGGATTTGTTAGGAAACAGTCATGAGTGGAAACAGGGTGTACCTGGTTTTCCCAAAGTCATGTCTTTATGGAGTGTGTACCTGTCAGATGTAGTCAGTGGTCACTTGGAGAGTGAGTGGGCGACTTGTCCCTTAACTCTCTGCAGATAGGTTCGAACCAATGACTGTATTCAGAGAAAGGATACACAATAGAGCAGGATAAAACCAGCTTATCTTTATTTCTCATAACAGATAATTTTATCTCATTTTGTCTCTGGTCCCTTCTAATTGTAATTTGACCTTTTAAGTGTTATTTCTCAATAAAAAAAAACAAAAAAAAACAAAAAACAAAAACCAGACTCTACAAGGCACATTAACCAAGATAGTGTGGACTTAGAATTACATTACTTGCACGTGTCTCCAGACAATGTAAGGATTGACCCATTCTTAGGGTCACAGGACAGTACAGACACAGGGAATCAGACTGTACCAAATAAAGTCAACATAATGAGGAATTCCAGAAGTGCGTGTGCTTAAACTGAACACACGCCATTAAACACTGATCTGTTTGAGAAATCTACATGTGTACATTGTATAGATTGTGAGTAGAATTTTGTACGAGTGCCTTGTGGTGAAATGATATTTTCATAAGGATAAGTCCATCCACAGAAGTTGACCAGAGTTGTGAAAATGAAATGAGAAATCAAAGTGAAAACAAATTAAATGCTTGTTGGGAGAAGTTTGTAAAACTAAATCCAGATGTATCTCTTTTTGCAGAGAAGATGCTATTCAGACGTATGTGTTGTATAGATCATACAGATGTTATTATTTGCATGTATTTTTGTTGGTAATCTGAACTAAAGTATTTTTGCCTGATTTCTTCCTAAACCATATTAAATGTTTATTTTCCTTTACAAGTAGAAAATAAAGCCATCTTTTATTGGCAATAAAAAGTTATAAATTTTATAATAATGAGCGTGTAATATCCCATCTTTTTGTACACTAAGATATTACAGGACTCCTGTAATATCTAACTTATTTTTCCTCCTGGAGGAATTGAATAAAAGTTTAAGGGAAAACTTTCATTTACCTGTACAAAGGAAGTTATGTTTTTGGGTTGTATTCGTATGTCTGTTTGTGTACACACTTATTCAAAAACTAATGAAGATATCTTCATGAACATTTCTATGAGATTAGGATCTGGCCAAAGGAAGAATTGATTGAATGTTGGCAATGGACCGGATCTTGCTCTGGATACAAATGATCCTGAAGTCCTATTTTGCAATAATTTTCATGGTAGTGCCGGTCCATTGTTATGGTTAAAAAAACACACCCAGAATTTGAGTGAAATCATTCTAGTCTCCTGTCTGGTAATCTGTCATAAGTAATCTACTTCGAAGTAGGTCGAATCGGTAAGGTAAAACAAAACTAAGTCATTTATCCCCAAATTTATTCCTTTATTTACAGTAATAATTCTGACAATATATATGTGTCAATGTATAGTACTCACATGAATTAATTTTTGTAATGTCAGGGTTTCAATGTCACAGACGCAGTTAATTTTCAATTACAAAGAAAAGGTCCCTGATTTGCGGGACAGTGGACGGAGGTTGGTGATCTGGGAGTACTTATAGTTTATGCCTGTATGAATGGACACAATTACATGCAACTTATAAATGTACTGCTCAATACTCTTGTACATTGTACTTTCTGATGGGCGACAATAAATGTCTGCATGGAATGTACTTTCTAAATGAACACACATCCACCCAGCAGACAGATTATAAACGTATATTTGTAGCATCAGTGTTGATAACAGTGAATTTTTTGGTTAATCATTGTATTGCCGATTTATGATGTATGCCAAATTATGTTAGGAAGACTGAGATCTATCTCCATTTAAAAAGTTCCTGTGAATTGTATATTTTTTGTGTAAAGTGTAATAATTAGCTCTTGGCTGGTGACAACATTTTTACAGCAGTGTACATGAGATTCTAGTTCATAAAGTTCTTGCTGCCGTAAATCAACATCACCTGGACACACATCATTTACACCTTTTTTGTACAAGTTTACGTGAATTTGTTTTCCTATTCAATGTTGCAAATGTGACTTATATTAAGACTTGACGTTAGAAAATCAACGTAATTAATGCACTTTTAGAAAGCACTTTCAATGGACGATATTGGCTATTCCCAAGAAAAATCAGCTAACCCGAATCAGCAGACCACCATGTTTATTTAGGTTTACATAATGCCTATATAACCTTATGGGGTATATTATGACAGGTAGTTAGAAGGGCAGAGGAAACCACTACACACAGTTGGTCAAAGTTCTGTACTGTAAACTCCCATCCAATGGCAAACAACTACCAGCTATCACAGATTCGAACTCTGATCTGAGATGTGGGAGGTGAGTGTATTACCACTGTATCACCGTGTCCTGACACCTATAGATATGCAGCTCACAAAGCATTATTTCTGCATCATCAATTCTTATTTACTGGAGTTTGAACAACTTGTGAAACAAGTGCATATCAAACATTATTCATGAAATCGAGCAGAATATTTCTTTAAGTACTAGGTTCTGTAAATGTGAAATGTGTGATATTGAGATATCATCCAGACATTTCTAACATCTTACTCAGGTGAAAACAGAGTTCCAGATATTGTCATACGTGTCCAACTTTTGCCTCTTCAATATCCTGATATTATCTCCGCAGAATCCAACAAAGTTTGCAATGCAGTGCAAAATGACTTCAGCATAAAACATTACCTGTTTGCTGGATGTTTTTACATATTTTTACATTGTTTAAATAATGTGTTTGTGTGTTTATATTCCAAGAAATCAAAAGAATAATCCAGTTTGTTGTTTTAACAAAAGTTGTATTCATTGTTATAATCAAATAATTCAACATATACACAAATGTAAAGACACGTGTAGACTTTTTGGTAACAATTTGTGTGACTCTTCAAAACATATTTTAAAATCTTGGTGAGTGAGCATTCCTGCCTCGAGTATTCACAATGATTGCTTCAGTTCCAATCACAGCTGAGTAAGGTTTAAGCCCCTCTTACATCCCATAGTACATGCACGTACATCCTGGTTACAGAGAAAAACCAGCCAGTTTACAAGGAACACTGAAGCTACAAGTGTGAGTTTGTAAAAGAATGTCACGGTTACAGAGACGTCACTATAATGAAAACTGACATGCACGTTATTGCAGTGCATGCAGTATAGTTACACATGCATCACTTGTCTCAAAGGTTATGTACAAGAGGCTTGGGCACGTGCGTTTTCCTTGCTAGTGTTGTAGGTTCTCCCCATTCAATTACAGGGGTTTGTACATGCTGTATGATACCCTGTATGATACACCCATGTGCACCTTGCATTTATTATACAGCACATGATGTATTGGCCCTAAATACAGGGGTCGATTTCACAAAGGGACTTAAGCCCAGATTTAGACTTAAATTTAAGACTTTGGTCTTAAATTTTGGCAACAGAATGTTAAGTCTGTGGTCTTAGACTAAGTGGATTTCACAAAGCAGCTAAGTCCATGAAATTGCTAAGTCAGTGGACTGAACTTTAAGTCTGGTTGGTAGTGGGCTTAAATTTTGTAAAGAAGACTTAAATATGGCCGTCATGAAATTTTCTCCACTTCAAAATTTGAACTGGTTGTAAATAAATTATAATTACACAGAACACCTCACTAAAGTAGTCTTTGGGAAGTTTATATGTGGCAACAAGGTTTTCCATTTCAAAACGGCACGTATCCTCAGATAAAATGCATCAAATAAAGGATATATATCACCAATAATATATTTTGAATAGATATAAAAGGTCACATGACACAGAAAACCGCTGTGGTTATTTGATAAGCTTGGACTTAGCTAAGTCACCTTTGTGAAATACATTTAAGTCCCAGACCGAGGTAAGACCAAAGTCTTAGATTTAAGTCGAAGACTTAGCCAATAAAGGGACTTAGTTTAAGTCCTTTAGTGAAATCGGCCCCAGGGAAATACAGACCAGGATGTATTTTTTTGTATACGCCGGTTGTAATCCCAACCTTTTGGCTAGGGATTACAACCGTAACTTGTTTCTTCTTGGAAGATATTTTGATCTGTTTGCCTTGAATGCTTCAGTAACAGTTTTTGGATTAAAAGTTTGTTCAGAGAATTAAGTTCTTAGGTAGGCCATAATATATCAATATGTTTCATTATACAATGCAAATATAACTACATAAATACGTTCAAACTACAATGTTACTTTGACTGTAAAGTCATAGTATTATTCTGAAGTGTTGAAATCCAAATGACATCAGTTTGTGATATAGCAGACAATGAGTACACACAAAACACATCTCTGTATAAATACTGCAGGCCTTGTAATGAAAAATATAAAAAAAAATAGGAAAATATACAAATCAGAAAAATATTGGAGGAATGGAATAAATACTGATGAACATAAAGGATATAATTATAGATAATTAGTTTTTCTATGTGAAAGCATTTTATCATCATACACTGTACTCTCTTTAGAAAACCTGCTTATATAAAGTGACAAGCTAAAATTACTACAATAACTTAATATATACAATATCAGTCAATTCCAATCAACTGCTCCCACATAAAATTATTCAATAATATTTGTATATGAATCAGTGAAGTTTTCAACCTGTATACAAATGTTTCCCGATTTCAAAACACATGTTTCGGTAATCCATGTAAGGAAAAGATGCTTGCACCTCTCACTGAGAGATTTTGCAGACGATTGCATCTCATGAATTGTTTTACAAATGTTTATGAGGAATTCACCGAATCTGTTCACCCAATGATAACAAACATTTTCTCTGTGTTTACAAACGTTCATCCATCTGAGTTCTATTCCCACTGTACACACTGCTGGGAGGTGTCCGTCCATATCTCCCCCACTTGGCTCTGTTCACGCCATCGGTCACCGAGTGGTTGAGATCCTCACTGGTCGCTGAGTTCACATTGCGACCTGATTGGCGTTTCCTTATACTCTGTTTGTAACGTTTCTGAAAAGGCAAGTTACACTGAAAATGTTACAACACAATATTATATAAAGGACTATTAATACAACATGTATATGAAATTGGTGTTACTAAATTCAGAAGACAGCCAATCAGCAGACAGCTTACAAAGCTATATTGGCATATCAGTGATAACGACTGGTCTGACTTTACACACGTATTACCTGTTTATGCTGATCTGCTAAAAACTCAACACTTTGTCATACAAGAGGTAACATCCTTGTCTCCTAACACTGAGGTTACAGGTTTGATCATTGTGGTGGAATCTATTGGGAGAAGTTGGCAGTCACTTCAGAACACCTAATGGCTGTAGACCCAGTGGGTTACTGTAATGGGATCACAAGAAACTCATCTCCAACATTTTGTGAACGTTGAATCGAGTGAGACTCCAACCACTTCACATGCTGCGCCTGGAGTGAACTTAGATTCACAAAAAGTCTCGTGTCAGAAAAAATCTTAGTATTCTCTGACTCTTGAGATTTTTTCTCATTTTCATTTTCAGTTAATGTCTGAGTTTTACTTAGTTTTGTCTTACATGTAAGACACCTCAGAGGCTGAGGCTTACTTTGTCACAATGCTTTCATGAAAATCCTTGAAAACTTAGACATTGAAAGGTTAAATCTGAGTATCTTTGTCTGATGTATTTATTTTGTAAATCACAACAGAGGTAAAATCATATATGTGTGGCTAAACTCAACTTTAGCTAAAATGCAACACCTTTCATAAATCTAGCCACACTAGTCCAGTTTGTTACAGTGTTTATACAGATGTGGACAATGTTATTAAACATATATATTACTATTAATATTTCCTAAAATAATAAGACAGAAAAACATCAAACATACGTGTCCTTTGAGTGTGAGTTTGATGACTGCGTTGTATATGAAGAGATCCAGCACTTCAGCCAGTGTGATAATACTGGCTCCCAGTAACAGACCCATAAACCCGCCCATGTCACCTGGTGTGAGGGTAAAATGTCAAAACATGGACAACTTGTAACCAAAAGGTGTGAAAACAGAAAACATCAGCAAATACAAAGCTAAAGGTTAACATCAGTCAATCTAAAAACCACTTAGTATCTACATGACCACAAATATAACTTGGCATACTGTGATAGAATGGAGTGTCTAAACACATAGCACATAACTTAACCCTTCACCCCTTGTCTGCCAGTTAGCAGTCAGTTACTCATTAATGTCACACTCAATATGTAGGTTGCAAATACAGCGTTATAAAGGTATTTTTACTTGATTCTCAAAGGATATAGTTGCATCAGAATCCTGTATACTACTGTTAGAATATAAATTATCCACTTACATGTGGGCATACTGAACTCATGTGATGAAAACTGATAAGTTTACAAAAGACTACACAAGTCACTATATATGTGAAGGTGTTCATATTCAGATTCACCACTTACTGAAGAAGGTAGGGATATCATAAGCTGGCTGTTCTCTGATTGAGTCATATTTCAGCTCTCCGTAGAAGATGTTCACGTCCACAAAGTTATCTCTGTAACCAAAATGCCTTGCAGTCAGAAATATAATGAATGCCACTGAAGACCTCTTACAACGAAGCTTGAAAATTGTTTACTAGCGCACTGAGTTCCCCTTAGTGGGGAAGATATTGCGCCTGCAAAGCAGTATATTAGATTAGATTAGATTAAATTAGAAAAAAAAACAAAGTTAAACTGTATTTGTTGTAATACTTTTATAGCCCTTAATCTTCATCAAAATGCAGATTCGGAAGCCCTTTAACCAGAAAAACAGAGATCTCTAATCAGAAATTCATGGACTTTGCTTAGAGGCTAGTGACAGAGAACATTGATATGTGTCAAAATCCTTGGTATGTCTTCACAAAGACAGAGACATAGAAGCCAGTTTATAGGAAATTATGTACCAATGCATGCATAGCACTGCTGAAACAGTATCCAGTGCGTGAAGATCAGGTGTTATGTGGGCAGTTCTTGTGTTGCAATAAAGCTGCAGTTATAGGTATGCAAGGTTGTATTTAAAGGAAGTTATACACAAATTCAGTGCATAACAATATTTAAAGAGACTGTATAAGCAGAAATCTTAAAAATACAGGCTTCTAGTAAATTCTACTTCAACAGCAATCTGCTTTTCCTGAACTTGTTTTCAACAAGCTAATTTTCAACAAACATAAGCCAGATATCAAACACCTGTCACACCATCACACCATCACCTTTCTGTGATTTATACCTAGCTCAGGGTGACTTGTGCAAATCACTGAGAGTCTGTGATAATGTAACCTCGGCTGCCTCCACCTACCTGACAAAGTCCCCGGTGACTCTTGCTTTGTCCTTGAACTCCACAAGATGACCCTGAATTGAGGTCAAGGCCAGATCAGCTTTTTGTAGCTGTTCCTCCAGCACCACCTCAAGGTTGTGCAGGTCCTTGCGCAACTCAGTGAAAAACCTCTGGAAGATAGAGCTAAGTAGGAAGTCAGCTACACCGCTGTCCTGGAACTGGGCCATGTCTTTCTCCAGTGGCCAGGTCTGAGTGGGGGAGGAGGAGATGTAGGTAATCAGCTGTAATATTGAATGATTTCATAGGTCAGGATTAAAAGATAAGGCGTAAGGTTGTAACTGAATTGAATTACATTTGTTGAATAATGAAATCCAACTACCTTGGAACTGATCTGCTGGAGCAATGAATGAGTGCGTGACAGACCACACTAGTATCTAGCATTGCTTTTTTATTTGGTTTCAGCACATTTGAACTATGAGAGAAGTAAGCTATGTATCAAATAAGCCCACTACCTATATTTTGGGCATGTCCTTCACACGACGCCAAGTCTGAGTGGGCAAGGGGAATTGGTGTTATCAGCTTAGACAAAGAATGTGATTGTGAGAGGCTAAAATAAATAGGGATGATATAACCTGCGTAGTGTGTCTCTTTAAATCTTATTCTTGTCAGATGAAAATGTTATTGGTCTTTTTGAATGATAACATTGAAGACTATACCTCACATAGTCATTATATAAATATTATCATCCACCACTTCCCTCCCGTCACCCGTGCGTCTTCCTTGGTATGACCTGGTTATGTACATTGGACTCACGATCATTCACCTAATCTTTAACTGTGCCTTCGAGTCTGTAGATTGATAGAGATTAAGCTCTATAACAGTTCAAATCAGAATAGATTCTAGTAATAAGTCAAAAGTGAATAGAACTCTTTAAACTTGCTTTCTGAATGATATATACATCACTTTTTGGCAAGTGTCAAACTGATTTGCTCTTAAGGTACAGAAGGGTGATTTACCATCATTATTTCAAATCCTGTCATGCAGGGGCACCTGTACCAGCCACAGTGCCGCTGATGTCATTGAAACAGTCAAATCTTTCAAAAACCAATGTGTAATTGCCATCCTCAAACTGTGAAGTACACACTGAACTTTTGATGCACAGGTACTAGCAGTGTTAAAGATATTCAATATCTGAACATACTGGTTTATGTAAAGAGTTCACAAAACATATTTACTGTATATAGACATGGGGTATCTGTGACAGTCAAGTCATATCTGTGTAACTCTGTGAATTAGTGAATACCTGTGGATTCTGTAGATCAGGCCGTGGTTTTCTCCACACTCCAAACCCTCGCACTATCGGTTCTAGGGCGGACGGATCCCCTGTCAGGTAGTCGCCGAGTTTTGCAGCCAGAGTCAGTGCCTCACTATACCAGGAGGAAAGGCGGGCGGGTAACTGCTGACTCAGCACTTCTAAAGGCTAATCAAAGGTGAGATATAAGTATGTCAGCAGTTTAATCTTACACGAATAGGAAACAATAGACATTAACCCACTAACTCTAATGCTAAATAAAGGCGACAAAAATCCTGATTCAAATAAAAATGGTCAACCCCTTGGAATAAAATAATAAAAACTGACAACAGAGCAATTCTAAAGGCAAGACACTTTTATGTAATAAGTCAACTGATATTTAACAGTGACAAAATGGAATGGACAGTCTAACAATTCTTAAATCAAAATGAATGTAGTAACATTAGAGATATCAGTATGCAGGGAAGGAATAAATCCCATGTAACTACAACATTTTGTACTTCTTTTAACGACACAACAACTTTTGTAATAGATTTAAACTCTATATTCAAAAAGCTTAATAGTCACACCATGACAAAAAGATAAGCACATCTATCCATACTACTGACCCGGAACATTCCAGTTTTCATGGCACTGTACACATCCTGCATGTCAGCTTTCAGCTGGAGGATGTAGTCCACATCCAGTAGTCTGCTCAGTCTGATTTTTGCCAGGTTTCCATTCAGATACTGAGTGGTGATGTTATCCAGTGTCTGTGCATCCTTTTGAAGTTTTTCCATCTGCACCCCTGCCAGAAAGGCCTCACTGAACATGCTCAGATCCCCACTGGATTTAATGGTACTGAGGTACTGCGTAAGGTTGTCCAGCAAAGACTGGTACTCTTTTACACAGAGCGGCTGCATGTCTAGCATGTTCCAATTTGAAAGCTGCTCTATCATACTGTACACTCCCTCTATATGGTCTGTAGCATCACTGCCCTGTAGTGATTGACTGCTGCTTGTAATATTTAACTCTTCCACCAAGCTACTGAGATTCTGAAGCATTGGCACGATCCTGCTGGTAATTTGTTCACTACAGTAATCCTCATACAGGGAATACTTTACTGGGAGGTCTGATGAAGAGTGTGGTTGTAACAGTTGCTTCTGTTCAACATACATATTTAAAACAGATGGAATATGTGACAGTAACTCCAGGAAATGTTGCTCTACAAATTCTATCCAGTTTGGGGAGGTGTAGCCGTCAGAGCTGTTGCTGATCAAGACATTGGTGCTGAGGTAGGTCAGGAGGTTAGCATAGTTCTGTGCCTGTGTTAGTAGTTCAGACATGGGGTTGAGGATGGCGTCCCAGAAGTGACTGACGCGGGTGTTGTACATCTGCCTGAGATGAGTGACATTAGAGAAGAGAGTCTGTTTGATGTCTTGAGCAGCCTGCTGCTGTATCAGGGAAATCACCTCCTTCACCAACTCTGTGCAGTGAAGAGTTTAACATTACTGTCAATACAATTTTTTATTATATATTACAAGGACTATTTGAGGAGGTGGATGAGTTGAGACTAGTTGGTAAATATCCTGCATTGTGAACAATATACCAACTACTAAAGGTGGCAGGACTGTGATACCCTGTACTCCACCATGTTCCCTTACTCTCACTTGCAATGCACCACATACATTTACCCACTGTTGTCTACATAGACTGACCTGGTATAGGAGAGGTCCACTCCGTATCTGGACACACTGCAGGCTTCATGACAAACACAGTCTGAACTCAGTACATCTCCCGTCATACAAAGAAATCATACAGAATTTAGAGGTACTTGATTACTCTTCCCCACTTTGAGGCCCTCAGTGACCCAGCTGGTTAGCAAGTTTGGCATTCAATCACAGACTATCACTTATGTGTGGTTTTCATTCCCACATGTGGCAATGCTGAGGGGTCTTCCCACTATGGCCCTGGCTGTTGAATGGGATGTAACACCATAACTTTGTCCTTTCCCTACTGTGGAATTATAAATATAAGGTATTCCTGAAACCATTTAAAGGTACTCTGCTAATCTTACCCACAGCACCTGTGTACTTGTCTATAACATAGAAGTTAATAGTCTGAAGGAACACAGTGTGAGCTTGTAACAGGATCCAGTAACCATACACTTACCCACAGTAGACATCTACTTGTCTACAACATTTAAGTTGATGGTCTGTAAGAACTAGTATAGCCTTGCTACAGACTGGTCAAAGACTCCAGTAATCAAACACTTACCCACAGTAGATGTGTACTTGTCTGTAACATGGAAGTTTATAGTTTGAAGGAACTCAGTATGAGCTTGTGGGAGACTGCTCAGAGACTCCAGTAACCATACACTTACCCACTGTAGATGTGTACTTGTCTATAAAATGCAAGTTGATGGTTTGTAAGAACTCAGTATGAGCATGCTTTTGACTGTTCAGAGGCTCCAGTAATCATACACTTACCCACTGTAGATGTGTACTTGTCTATAACATGAAAATTTATGGTCTGTAAGAACTCAGTATGGGCTTGCTGCAGATTGGTCAGAGGCTCCAGTAATGTGTCGGGTTCAGAGATTGCTAGCCGACTCTGTAGTTCCCTCGCTTGTTGAAGGTGACGCTCTATCCTCTGCTGGTTCTCAGACAAGTACAGGTCCACATTCAGCTCTGACAGTCTGTAACAAGAAACAAACTAACATATAAGAGAGCGTAACAGTAACACAGTGAATTGATCAATAACATCAACCACAAGGTCGTATTCAAACTTAATCTGCAGGTTGAGAGAAACTCAGTTGCTTCCAGTTATGTTCTCTCAGACAAGTACAAGTCCACGTTGAGCTCTGACCACATGTGAAAATACAGAAACTAACATATGACATAGTTAAACTGTAATACTGTCTAGGAATAAACAACAATCACAACTCTACTCACATCTCTGCATTTGTGAGTTCAAATCAAACTAATGATCTAACTCTGTAGATCTGACCCAGCAGGTGTTCAGGTATTAAAAGGACAAGAATGTGGCTAGCCTTACATAACCAGAGGCTTTCTTATGCAGATACTGAGATACTGTGGAGACACTGACCTGTTAAATGAACACTGTGATTTTGATGATGACCTTTGATAGGAATAAGGCTGATACACGTACATAGACTGACCTGGTATAGGAGAGGTCCACTCCGTATCTGGACACACTGCAGGCTTCATGACAAACACAGTCTGAACTCAGTACATCTCCCGTCAGCTCTGTAACATACAGATATCATAGAAAAATGGGAGGAAGAGGAGACGGACCTGAAAGCTTTATAACCAATTCAATAATACTAATTCAACTTTTTTAGTGTCTAATACCTGCAAATTGCAGTTTCTGAAGTGAAACATATCCACAAACCAGAGTCCTAAATAAGATATTGGGTTACATAAAGAGGTGAGCATCCAAGTAGATACAAGTGAAAAGGAAAAACTAAGGTAGAGAACAGGTAGGATTTTAAATTTGGTCTGAAGGATGTAAGAGAGAGATAGCAGATCTGAAATCACAAGGCAAATCATTCCATAATGTAGGGGCGTAATAAGCAAACCTACGTTGTAAATGTTTCTTTAATCTTTGTACATAAGCAGAAGAATTAGGACCATGTGTAGATAATCTGTCAGGCCTGCTACACCTGGTATTGAATGTAGAGGTATACCAAGATAAGTACGACTATTGCAGATGTACTGTAACTTGTACATGTTAAACCCTGATAGACCAGAGCATTGCAGTAGTAGAGGCAGCTACTAACCAAAGCATTTGATGCCATGATGGCTGTTTTATGCGAGAGGTACTGTCTAACCCTCCTTAGATCCCTCAGATGTATGAGATACAATATACAGCCTGAACATGACTTGTGAAGGAAACATCACTATCAAACAGCAGACCAAAAATTCTGATGACAAGAGCAGGACTGATCAGATTGCCAAGTATACTGACTGGAAATAAGCACGAAGTCTATTTAGCTGGCACCTTGAATCAAATGGAATAAATTCTGTCTTGTCAGGGTTTAGCTTGAGCTTACTGGAATACATCAACTTCTCAACACCATCCAGGCAATCCTTTACTGTTGCAAATGTTAGTAAGGTGAATGTATAGTTGGTATAATCTGCATAGAAATGGAAACTGGTGATAATACTTATCACCCAGTAAGAGGGGTGAAAACAGTTTGGGGCCCAAAACCAACTCTGTGGAACAACAAAAATAGGGTTTGCACAAATCTGACAACGATGGACCACTTTTGAGAGATGGATGACGTTCTGTCAAATAGGGAATAAACCAATCAAGTATCAATCTGCACACTCCAAACCAGGATGACAAACAACCTACTGAAGGATACTGAATGAATTGTGTCGAAGATGGCTGACAGGTCTAGAAGAGATAGGGCAGTAATTGTTCCTTTAGACAATGATCAATGAATATCATTTTATATTGAGAAGAGTGCTGTTTCTGTTGAGTGGCCCTGCTAACAGTGATTTGGGTGGTCAAGATCATTTTTATTTATATGTTAATTCAACTGTACAGCGAAAAGATGGCCAACAAGCTTATATATCAACCCAGGCTTAAACTATACACAGAAATGAAATTGCCATGGTTGATGAATCGATGTCTGATATCTGTGTATTTTATAGTCATTTATGAAATTAAAATCTCCACTCAATTTAAAGCATAGCATTGGTTATTAATTATACAAAATAAATAATTATTTATTGTTAACTAACTGAATAATATTTATAACAAGCTATTTCTATATTACCTGCAATAAACTGCTGAAATATGTATTGGAAAATTCAGACTCACCACTCTTGGGGTAAGCACAGGCCAGTGTTTCACTCAGTGAGCAGACTTGACTGTCTTCTGAAATGTTATCAATAAAAATATAAACATAAAAAGAGTGTCTACAAGCATCAAGTAAACGCAGATATGGCATCCAGGAAGTACATAGAGTTATTGGGCTATTTGTTTAAAAGTGCATAATGGTGTCATTTTCAGGTTACAACAGATGCCTTTTGTTATTCTTAAGTTTTTCAGTTAGAAACACCACAGTTACATGTCAGTGAAGTGTCACTGTATTACCTTTGAACCCATATAAACTCCATTAGATCATACTTCAAGGCTTGAGATTTCAACACTCTTCATTCTTAGGTGCAAAATAAAGCTTTCAAACTACCTTTTTAGCAAGGCTTTTCCAGGCAAGGATATAACCCTGTCTGAGGCACATTGCTGCATAAAACATACGTTTTGTTAATTTTAAATTTTTTTCTAACATTTTTCATATAACGTACACAGCAATATTTTTTATGACACAAGATCATCAGAAATCCACATTTTCAAAAAGTGACAAAAATTTACAATTATACATTCCGCCTTTCTGAAACAATTGTGTCTACCTTATTTAACCAGGTTATCCCATTGTATCCTTGTTTACCACCAGATGTTTGATCTGCTTTGCCCCACTTACCATTTCCCGGCATGAAGTCGCGGATACAGCCACACTCCTCCTCCAGGTACTGACTCTGACACCTCCGCTCACAGCGGTATCGTGTGTACGGCTCGTCTGGATAGTACGGGTCTGGATCTGTACTACAATTCCCATACGGTTCATCCAGCAACTCTGACTGGCAGAACAGTAATATAAAGGTTAACTAGTTCTTCATACAATCCACATAGATTGAAGTGGATGGAGCCCCAGGCCTACTGTTCTGAAGTCTAACACTGTAACCAAAAGTCCATAGACACCACCAAATAAAGTAAAGAGTGAATCTGTCTTACTTCTAAGGTGACTAACTATTTATAGTTACGAGATACTTAAAAGACTAAGGTAACCACTCAGTTAAGGCAGCATTGCACTAAATTTTACTTTTTAGAAAAATAACCCTTCATCTAGAAATCCCATCATCACTGCAGCAAACTCACCACTCGAACCAACAAACTAAAGCCTTGACATTAATAAAACAGAAATGATGCAGTGAGTGTAAAATCATCCCGAACATAAAACTGTCAAAAGTTTCAAAAGTTTTTTCTCAAATATATAATGTGAGCCATCATGTTTCAAATAATTTACATTTCTGTCAACTGCCTCATCTCGGTATTATCTGTGTGAAGTATTAAAATATTATTGAACCACATAAATCAAATTAAATAAGCTTACATGTTTATTAATATATTTTTTAAATTAAAATATCACTTTGAAGTGAAGAATTTAGAAAAAAAACTTCTTGAGTAGGAAAAACTTGTGTTTGTCATAAAAACACTTTTCACAAAGCAAATGTTTGTACAGTACTCTGATCAAATTCACACAGTTACTGTTATCTCCCCACCTGTTGGTGCTGGATGGCCATCAGTGAGTTCATACCAGGAGGTATTGCCACACCCACGTACTTGTTGTATGCTATCTCTCTGGGGTCATGCAGGAACACCTAACGGTGAAATACAGGAACAACTGCAACAACTTCAAATAAGGCTTAATTTTATATTGTTCTTTAAAACATTCAAAACAGTTAACAACATCAGCTTATTATTCAGAGGCTGTAGCTCATATGTACCTTTGACTAAATGTTCATGCATATTACATTGTTCCAACGTCATAAATCAGCAAACACAGGAAAGTGTTCTCTGGTTGCTTTATGTCATTAGATAGCTTAAAGTTCACTTTACCCTGCTTTCTCCTCACCTTAATCCCTGGCTGGCTGGTTCTGCCTGGAAGGTGTTCATAGTGTTCAATATTCAGGAGGAGTGCTAAACCCGATCCACTTCCTGTAATGGGAGTACACTTTGTATTATTAATGTTTTAAAATGTACTTATATCTGTGTAAAAAAAAAAAAAAAAAAAATAGACAGATTGAAACAGCTGAAGCATTACACAGAAGAAAGTTATATAACAGAAAGTTATACCACACACAATGCTTACATGGTACTTTTGATAGTTAAGATGCAAATGGTAGTAATTGACATTGTTCATTTTCATCGGTGAATCTTCCAATCCGTGATCACAAGAAGATCTCATGTTCACTGCATCATATCATTATTACTAAATCATCATGTGCATGCCACATAATAAGTGGGAAATCTAACATTATAAATCATGAACAGCAATCAGATGATTTATTTTCTCCTTATCGAAATGAATAAAATATATGTAAATAGACTATTATTAAAGACTACTGTATGATACAATGTCCTGATACAGGTTCCATAGCATTAGAGTTCAGACAAATGCTGTATTTTGTCAATATGACACTTGTAGCAGAAATAACTTTTCATGCGTGTCATATCCTTTACAACAGCAAGTATTAATATGGATTTTCAGAATAACTGAGTTTATTAAATTTTTTAGTCTTATGCACGACTCAAGCAATTGCTTCCCACATCCCTGTAAGAATATTTGCTGATTTTATACATCCTGCCATTGCTGCTGCTGCTGCAAAAAAACAAAAACAAACAATAACAACAAAAAAATGGTGGCTGGTTAAACGCAAATTTTTCTTTTGCTGATCATATCTGCAATATTTGTAAGACTTGTTTCATTTAAAATACATGATCCCGGACAGGTCAGACTTTATCTGACAAATGAGGCTGCTATCCCTGTGGCAAATGCTTTGATTAGTAATCGTTTGGACTATTGCAATTGTGTATTCAGAAGTCCGTACAATTTTAGCATGTTCAAACTCCAGTGTATCCAAATATACACTTGCTACCAACTGTAATAGATACAAACGGGCATCTAATATACTCAAACAACCCCACCAGTTGCAAATTAAATATTGCTGCATCTTCAAAATAGCCACTTTGCTTTATAAGTTTCTTCACAGTGGTCATCTTGGCTACTTTGGTTCTCCTTTGTCAATTTGTTTTAGATATAACACAATATACAACCATCCAGATAAATCGTTCCTTGAGGTTCTTGGAGGCACAGTTTTACTTTTGATGCTCTCACAGTTTGCAATGATTTACCTGATAATGTTTGTTCTGCCTGTTAGTCTTGCGTGTTTAAGGAAACAGCTAAATTGTTATCTCTTTAAGAAGGCTTTCCCACCTTAACCCATACACTACCTGGTGTCTCTGTGGTGTCGACATGTCTATTTTTATGGAATGAAGATTATTGATTTGATGTCTGGTGTTGTGCCTTAGAGACTGCCTTGGGCTGGAGTTAAGTGCTATAAAAGTCTAGAAGCTTTAGTGAATTGTGTTGTAACAAGGTCAAGAACTGAAACCAGCAATCAGTGCCCGTGAATGGGCTTGTGTCAGCTGATTGGGTCTGTTGAGTTTCAGATTCGAAGTGACAGAAGAAAAGAAAACAAAAGTTGTGCCCTGCGACTGGTTGTAAGAACAAAGTACAAAGTTAACTATTTAGGTGTAAAAAGGTGGGTGAATACCATATTTAAAGAAAATACTGTAAATGCAATAGTTTTTAAGTTACAACTGATTTACTCAACAGTGAGAACCGCAAAGTAGCTATTGCTGAGTTATGCAATGAGCTACGTCTGCAATTTTACTAGGTTATAGCTGTCTCAAAAGTAGATGAATAACACATTTAAAGAAAATACTTTAAATGCAATAGTTTTCAAGATACAACTGATTTACTCAACAGTGATAACCTTAAAGTAGCTATTGCTCAACTATGCAATGAGGTACAGGTATACAATTTTACTATCTGGAAAGTAGGTCAATAACATATTTAAAGAAAATATTGTCAATGCAGTAGTTTTTTTTTTAAGTTACAACTAATTTATTAAATAGTGAAAACCTGAAAATAACCATTGCTCATCTATGAAATGAGCTACAGGTCTGCAATTTTTTCTCAATAGTGAAAACCTCAAAGTAGCCATCGCACAGCTATGCAATGAGCTACAGGTCTGACATTTTACTATGTATTCTCTACAAGTGATTTTACTCATTATGAAAGTTACTGAAATGTCAGAGAGTAACTATTACTCACTTAGCTATGGGGATAGACGCCCAAGTTACACACCATGTTGTAGCTATGAGAAAAGTAGCTGAATAACATATTTTAAGAAAATGCTCTAAATGCAATACTTTTTACGTTATAAGTGATTTAGTGTGTGATTTCATGAATTTTAATGCAGGAAAATTATTTTAAAAATTCATTAAAAATAATCCAGAAAGATCCCAGTCTTATACTCACAAAAGAAAATCTACCTATAGCCTAGTACATATATGCAAGATAAGAGAGAAATCCCTTCAATAGTCAATGGGAAAATTGTGACCAAGTTCTAACGGCTCTTGGGAATTGACAAACAGACAGATCTGCATGCATTTTACGATTTATCATCCTCCAGTAGATAAGGTATCTTTTAAAATTAACAGCATGTCTCTGGGCCTTGTACTTTAAGAGGAGAAGTTCGATGCGGACACTGCAGAGTGATGCCATAGAAAAGAAATCTCTAGAAGTGTGAGCCTCTTTAGAGCTCATGCTTAAAAATATGAGATTGAAACAAACACCGACTTACCCGTGTTGTCAGTAGTGGACTGGTTGTCATGGTTACCATTGAATGTGTAACACACGCCCAGCTCTGTCAGCGTTTGCTGGAAGTCTGCAGCTGAACAAGGCTTGTAATTGTAGCGGCACCTAGAACAGTGTTATCTGGACAATACAGACCCTCAAAATATGTATAAATTAGAAATTTCAATATTTGTCTTCACAATAACCATTGAAAGGGCCTGGACTTTCATTGTATTTTTGCATGTGCTGATATTTGACACCAATTTATCCAATAGGTTAGCCAGCCATTTCCGCAATTTTATTAAGTATAACACAATTTCAAGGGTGAAGCAGAACTTAGTCAAGTAAAAATTCTTATAAAATTTCAGAATCTTTCTAAATGTTTTTTTCATTTAATGTGACCTCTGTGGAATGTATTTCCTGAAAATATACTTGGCAATAAATGGAACCTGAATATTGAATGGTCAGAAATCTACCATACTTAGAATAAGTAATAATAATAGTATTTGAAAGATTTGTAAAGCATTGGAGTGATGGAACCATCCCCTCAGCACCTCTGTGCAAAATGGGAAAGTCAATTATGAGGCCAAAGTAACAAAAGTAGACTGGCTATCTGATATGAATATATGACAAAAACCTTTTTGTATGTTTTGGAGTGTAATAAGGAATATATTCAACTCAGTAAGAGTTGAATAACTAAATGACCTTGCATTGGATTCAAATGACCAGTAAATCACTCCAGGATAACTTGTATCTTGATCTAAAAATAGTTTGTTTACTTACAGAAAATTTAAAAAGACACACTTTCTTCATTTTACAGTTTTATTTGCCTTTTGGATAGCATGTTGTTGTTTGAAGTGTTCTGATCCCAAACTATCAGGCTCCAGTGCCTAGCTGTGTCATGTACATTAGAACTGACAGTAGTATGACTGGCAAAAACATAGACATTGACACTATATGACAAATTCTAATGAAAGCCAGCCTCACCGTAATATCATGTCTTGTATGTTATGAGATGCCATCTCTTCAATCTGTTTCACTTTCATGTCTATACAACGCAATACACACAAAATAATTAATCAACATGAGATCAGGGGCCGGTTTCACGAAGCCTCCTTAAGATAAAGGTCACCTTAAATTCTAGGATTTCCTTGACTTTCTCCCTCCTTTAAAAAATCTCAGTTTCACAAAGCCTCCTTCCTTAAAGGAGTCCTTGAAAACTCCCTTGAATTTCAAGGAAGCTAAGGACCTACCTTAGATTTAAGGAAGTGTCCTTCAAGGAATGTTTATTAACTTTCAGAAACATTGTAAAGGCTTTTAATTGCAAATATACTTGCCTATTATCATGGCAGGAGTGATTTTTATGAACAATTTTTGTGGAGAAGACGTGTTAGAATAGAGAGACGATTAAGGGACAGGCTTAATCCATTGGAGGAGTTCAGTGATGAGAAGTGTTTACCCCGGTACACATATTTAAAATTAATACTCACAAATTATCTTGTCTCCTTACAGGCACAAAATATGAATCTATCCATATTCATCACCAAATGCATTTTTTTTCTATCAAATAAAGGTATTTTTAGCAAACATTTAAAATCAGGTACACTTCAAAAGGAAAAGCAAATTACAGTGCTACAATAATATTAAAAGCACTGAAATGTGGTTTCCCAATTTTGTGCAACAAATTTTTCTACAAGAGAAAAAAATAACAAACATATCCAGTTAAAACTGATGTATCCATATTGGCCATATTAAATTATAATTTGTTATTTACAAAAACATTGTACAAATATCCACATTGTTATTACAACTGTATCACAGAGTCATCATTCTTTTATATAATTATAAACACTGAAAGGCATATGCACATTATTTTCAGAACTGTTTTCAAAGATATCTATATAATATGCTATTTTGGAAAACATTGAAAAAAAATTATGTACTATTAATATCTCCTTTGTGTATTTTCACTATTACATAAACACTGACATGCTGTCCTTCATTGAGTTCGGTTAATATGATTGGTTTATGCCAGGGAATGTAAACACAAGTGAGCTGTTGGTTTCACCCTGCATGTGCCACTTTGACAAAAAAATCAATACACTGCAAATCATGTGATAATAATCTCTAGCTATGTCAAGGTCAGTAAACAAACTTTTCTTGGGGAAAAAAGACATGTTTAAGTAATATTACATATTTTATGTAAGTTATATGACTATAGCGTGGTGCAGTTTAGTAACTTTTATGAAGAATATATTTTTACTCTTATTTATATTTTGAGTTATAAAAGAATATAAATAGTAGTGGAACCAACTAGATAAAAAACTTTTATAAAGTGACACATAAAACTTTAACAGTGGGATATGTGTACATTATTTAATGTGTTCATTGTGGATATATTTTTTTTCTGTGGATATGTGTTAAATATTTGTTATATACAACAAACTAGTGGACATGTATTTCTCTGAATATGTGTTGATGTACACTGTAAAACTTGTCCACTTACTGTTAATAAATGGACCAGAAAGGGATAAGTTTTGCAGTTTAAAACCTTCAAACCACTTTAAAACATAAAATAAAATGCTTTACAGAGATGTGGTAAGTCTTTTAAACTCAATTTTAGTCGTATGAAGTTTTGAAGTGGGGAAAACATGACATGGCGGCCATATTTAAGACTGGTCCCTTTGATGCAGACACTTTTTCAGCAATATTTTTTTCTGTGGCCAGCAACAAGTAACATTACACAGTCGAAATGGCTGTTTCAACCCATTTCCACAATACTTTGTAATATTTACTCCCAGTTCAAAAACAACTATCTCCTTCCTTAAACCTTAAGGAAGGACATTTGCTCCCTCCTTAAGATTCAAGGAAGACCTTTGGTAAGGAGAATTAAAGGAAGCTTTGCGAAACTGAATTTTAAGGTGGCCTTCCCAAAGGAAAAAAAACCTCCTTCCTTTACTAAAGGAGGTCCTTTCCAAGGGAGGCTTCGTGAAACCGGCCCCAGATCTAAAACAAATAGTAGATATAATCACAAGATAGTAAATCCTGGACCTGTTTACCATAATAATAATCTAATCTAATCTACTGCTTTGTTGTTTTACCAATGAGTATCACTGACAAGTTCAAAACATTTTAAAGCTCCTTTTAACGATGGTCTAACTCAATAAATCAACTCAATTAAACGACTCTGAACAATTCCTAATGTGTTCATTCCGACGAAAACTGAATTGGTTTTGAACTAAATCGTCATCATCTCCAAGTCTTTTTGTCAGAAGCACAATTGTAATGTTATAATAAATATTTTAATAATCTTACAATACCACCAGTAAAGACCTCAAAATCAAACAAAACATCATTTTTTTATTTCAAGCAGTATTATGGTCTATATTGGGAATTTCTTTAGAATATATTCCACATATGATGTGTACTTCTCTTGTGTAAGTCTTTGATAACCCCTTAGTAACTAAAGCCCAAGTGTTTTGGACATGTGTGGATTCTTATTATCCTGAATCCAGTGATCACTGGATATCCCACCCTCTACTCACCAGTCTTTGACTTGATCATGACAGAAATCTCTCCTAATTCAGGTCCTCTTTTGTCCTCTACTGCCGCCATGACTGTCACATTGAACCGTCTGTAGGTGTTGTCACCCCTAAAGTATCAAGAACATGAGATGTGATTATTTTGGGGATAAAACAAATATACATAATTGTAAGTTAAATTACATTGTCTGTGTCTCATATTAAATTTTATTCATAGCCACGGGTCTTGATATTTGACTGTAATATATAGGAATGAAACCAAATAACCACATTATTACCCAGACAAATAAACTTATGTGTAATAAATGCATCAAATCTGGGTGACATGTAATCAAAACACAGTTAGGCTATGACATTTGTTACACTTGCCTGCCAGTCAGTGCTGGGTTATTGCTGACATTTCAAGGATGGTGTTTTAAGGATTTTTGAGTAAGGTCAAAATTAGGTGACTCTCTTTGAAATGGTTTGATGAAAAATCCTGCTTGTCTGTACTTAGATTTGCATTGATTTTTTGGCACAGAAGCACAAAGTTAAACTACTAGTGAATATACTGATTAGTTCTACCTCTTCCTGCTAGTTGGCAGCACTAACTCTTCTACATAACCACTGCTAGATGAACTGTCCTCAAATGTTGCACCTATGAAAAAACAGCAAAGCAGTTTGATTAATTTTTTTTAAATGTTTTGTGTTTTAGATAAGTAGCTTTCAGACATACTATTCAGCAGGAATGTATTTTCTAATTGTTAAATTATACGAAATGCAAAGACTTTTTGGAATATATTTAGTTTTGTGTTATCATTGATGATCTAATTTCCAAATTTCCAGCTCTGGTATCTAAAATATGTGAAAAAATGAGGACATCAGGTTGACTTCCTGTCAATGTCTTTATTTCACCCCTTCATAACACAATCCTCACCATGCAAATAACAAAACAAACTACTAGCTTTGGTCCAACATGTAGTTTTGTCAAATTTGCCTACTGCCGCAGGTTTGAACTGGCAATAATAAAACTCAGTTTATTTTGATTGGCAAAGATTGGTGAAAACCTTTGGGCCAACTTAATCACACAAAAAAGGCAAACAACAGAGAGTTCGGAACACCTTTTGGTACCTTGTGTGTAGACTGGTTAGAGTTTTTACATTGTACACCAGTGGGAAGTAAGCCGGGTAGTTACATGCCTAATATGGCAATGCCTGATTTAAATAAATTTTGAGGGGTGACAACTTTATATATGTGTAGAGCAATATTTGTGTACACATCTAAAACTGGACAATATGATGTATTGTCTGTTGGAACTGTTAAGGACTGGCCAGTATTATAACATGTCAAGTGGCTGGTTATAGAAAGTGTGTGATGCCTGTTATTTTGACAAATTGGTGCATGTGTGTTCTTGCTAAATTGTGATCACATTAGTAAGCCTCATTAGTGGGTAAGTTAACTATTGGAGTTTTGAAAGTGAAGTGATACATGTCATATAAGTGTAATATGCCAGCCCCTCAGTTATTGATTGGAAACTGGGAAAAAGCCCTACAAAGAAAAGCCCTACAGGAGAAAAGCGCTACAGTTTTTTTATATCCATTTTTGTAGAAAAACATACACTATTCTCTAGATCTTGAAGAAAACCCTATACATCATGTTCAGTTTACAAATGAAAGGGTTGATCATTACTTAAAGGGTATTTCACTTGCTATTCAAAGTAACCAGTATGAAATGGTGAGAAGGGGACATAGCACCAACCCTCAGTCTATGGAGGCAGATTGTTTAAGCATACCTTAAACTTGCTAGTCAGACGTTTAGAACTGCACACAGCCTCATTCTGAATGTGGGCTTGGTTACCAATCAGTTTAAAATTAGAAACGGTAGGAGGAACAACTAGTATAATTTTTTACAGTTTTAATTGGGATTATTTAAGTTCAAAGACAATGTCAACCACTGGATACAATACTCGCAATAGGGTTGCTTGCGTTCGCTGCAAACAAAGACACAAGCCCCCTGTGGGAACTTCTTGTACAAGAATTAAACCGGTCAGCAGAAAGGTCAACACTAATGGCCTACAAGGGAACGAAAAGGTAATCAACCTAGGGGCTGTGGACGCCTCTGCCCGACTTCCCCACCCAGGGCACAGTAATACCAGTCATACCCAGGCAACAGTGGATACACCTGCTCAGAAATCGACTAAGCGTAAGCACCCAACGAACTCTGAGGTGATGAAGAAGTTGGACACAGTACTGGAACAGTTCTGCGCCATGGAAAAGCGTTTTCAGCAACAAGAACGCAGGGACGGGGCATTCTCCGCGCTCTCAGCACCCTCAGCTCATAGCTCTCCTAAGCGGTCGGCACACGGATCGAACACATCACGTCGTACATCTCACAGCCACACCAACCCGCCATCACTGGAATTTCTACGGAATGACAGTGACATACAGGCTCAGGTGGACAAGCGACTGCGGCATTATGATCAAGTCAACAGGGAGGAGGCCACAGGTACGTCCACAAATCTAAAATCTGGTAGATATAGGCTTGGGGACCAGAGAGTCAAACGACACGTTTTGTGGCCACACGAATTCTGTGCAGTAGGCGAGAATTTGAAAATGCCATCTTATGAGGAAATTAACATATACCAATGGGTACAGGGCTTTGCACGTTGTGTACTGGAAGAAAAAGATCCTGCGATTCGTTCACACATGCTCGCATACCAAGGCAACCTCATGCAGGATGCCCTCGAGCTAAGCTGGCCAACAGCTAAGAGAGCTCACGCCGCTGTGTTGACGGAAATCGAACGCGGCCAGGCCTCATGGGAGGACCACTCTACAATTGATCGCATTCGCCAACGTTTCACCCAGAGGGTACTCAAAGGTACCCAAAGCGTGTCCACTGATGAACAAACGCGCATATGTAAAAGATACAATGAAGAAACTTGTGGCCAAGCGAAGGACCATTCGGATGGCAAGGTTATATATAAACACTCATGCTTCTCATGTTTTAAAGCGGTGAAGAGGCATTACAGCCACCCTGAAGCTAAGTGTAACAGGGCAAAACGCCTTGCAAACACACCAACCGACAAGGCGCAGGTTTAAGGTCAAGGTAGTTTGCCCCCTCACTCCAGTTTCTTCCAATTACAAAGCTGTGAGCTTAAAACCCAGCACCCAAGCTTTTAGAAACAGTGCATTCCGAAATAATAGACATTTAGGAAATTGTCATTGCAACTGGTGCGCATTAGATTTTATTGGGGGGACGAATGAACCAATGGACGTATACACAACTCTTCAAAACATTAGCAATAATGGAAAGGCGAACGCTAGCAATTGCCTGCATGCATCGTGTCATGCCTTCTCTTACTCTGTAAATAGTGACAATGGCAGTGATTTACACAACGTGCACACTAGCTTTGACACGTCTTGTGGTAGTAATATGAACAAGAACGCAGTGACTCCAAATATGGATTACATTGACAGCTTCTCTCCGGACGCCAAGGCGGGGCGCCTCTTAGTGGATAATAATATTAGCATTGATTTCAACTATTCATCAAGTGACTGTTCTCTGACATTTAGCGAAAATCTAAGTGAAATTAGGGAAATCGCCAATAATCCTCCTATTCTATTAGAAGGGGATAAATCGGTTGTTTGGGTAATGGACGAATACCTAGGCGTCAGCCCCAGTGTGACAGAGGTCGAACCAGTAATTGATTATTCGCAATCTTTTACACAGAGTGACACTATTATTCAGGACCACTTATCAACTACCAAGGACACATTGTTAAGTGGCAGGTCCAGTCTTTGTATACATAAGGGGGCAACCTCAGGTGAACAGACTCTTGGCGACAAACAAAGCGAAGTTAATTGGGTGGACAATGGTCTACATAGCCAGTGGGGGTTTACATTCTGTAAAGAAATCAACTGGAACAGCAACGTCCATTGTCAAGAAATAAACTCTAATGATATGAAGGCCTGGGTCGCTGAAGCATATGAGTTGGCGAATAAATTCGATGTACCTAACTACAGAGGGGCCAGGGTTAAGGTAATATCACAACTGAATGTCAAGCAATTTAGGCACTTGTTGAGTGATTATAAGTTCAACGTCATTGTGGATTACGTGGAATTCGGGTTCCCTTTATCAATGGACTACGATAACTTTAGTCACATACAGGAAACAAGAAATCACAAGTCAGCAACAACGTTTCCACAAGCGGTACAGACATATATAGATACTGAAAAGAATCATAATGCGTTGGTAGGGCCTTTCAGCACGAGCCCCTTCCCCAAATTACATGTTTCTCCACTCATGACTCGCCCCAAGCCAGATGGAAGTTGTAGACTAATAGTTGACCTTTCATGGCCAAAAGGTCTGGGAGTAAACAGTCGAATTCCTGATAACACGTTTGACAATTACCCGGGCGTTCTTCAGTACCCCACAGTAGACCATATTGTCCAGGCAGTAAATAAGCTGGGTTCTGATTCACTACTCTTTAAGATCGACCTCAAGAGAGCTTATAGAAACCTGAGGTCAGACCCTCGGGATTTTTCAGTACTTGGCATTCAGTGGAATTCGCAGCGTTACGTCGACGTCAGCGTGGCCTTTGGCCTTAAATGTGGTGCGTCCGCCTGCCAGCTCATAACCGATAGTGTCACACACCTACTTGCATCAGCTGGAATATGGACGTGCGCCTACTTAGACGACATCGTCGGCGTTGCGCGCCCAGAGAACGCCTACAGTGCTTTTCTGTCACTAAAAAATTTGATCACATCACTAGGGCTCCCTATAAATGAGGAAAAAGTCTCCACGCCCGTCAGTAAGCTAACCTGCTTAGGGATCCAGATTGACGCAAAAACTGGAATTATGACCATACCCCAGGAAAAACTTCAACAAATAAGGGGGCTATGCACATTATGGTCCACAAAAACAACAGCAACTAGAAAGGAACTGCAAAAGTTAGTCGGCCACCTCATGTACCTCCACAAATGCATACAGCCGGCGCGTTTGTTTGTTAATCGTGTCTTGCAAGCATTGCGAAACGCCCCACTCCAGGGTCGTACTTCCCTGTCGGCTGCGTTCTACAAAGATATCGCTTGGTTCAGCAAGTTTATGGCGTCCTTCAACGGTCACTCAAAATTCGATGGTTTCAGCCTCCCAACTGTGCAACTACATGTTGATGCATGCCTGGAAGGCATTGGTGCTATCTCTGACAAGAAAGTATATCACAAGCTTATACCCCAGTGTTACAAATGGTCATTATCTATAGTTCACTTTGAGATGGTGAATGTTATTGTTGCGTTCAGAGTGTGGGGCTCACAGTGGGTGAATACGTGGGTGGAGATCTTCTGCGACAACGCTGCGGTCGTCAGTGTGCTATCCACGGGAAGCAGTAAAGACCCCTTCTTGGCTGCCTGCGCCAGGACGTTATGGCTGCTGAAGGCTCAGCTTAATATAAAAACCACTGTACAATTTATTCCAGGTCGCCAGAACAATTATGCTGATACCTTATCTAGATGGCACCACCTACACAATACAGATACTTTGGTAGTCAAATTCCTCAAACGTTGTAAATGGTTTACAGTGCACAATGATTGTTTACAGCCAGATTTTGATATCTAATTGCAGGGTTCCCACTGGCCAAGCATCTGATGGCTGCGTTCAACGCCAGGCTCTCCAAGGGATTCCGTCCTCGAACGTTGGCTGCCTACCATAGTAAGTTTCGTCTGTACTTAGCCTTCTTAGCTTACCTGCAATTCTCGCCTCCCGACTCGTTCCAGGGCGTGGCCATGTTCATTGAATACCTAGCCCAGCAGGGTCTCAGAGCTGAAACCATCACAAACTACATATCGGTCCTGGCACACTATTTCACCTTATACGACCTGGATGCATCAATTCTCAATAATAGGCTGTACTCACTGGCCATAAAGGCTGTCGCACATAACGCGCCCTTATCATTTAAGGTCAAGGGCGTCCTATCAGTCAACAAGTTGAAAGAACTCGTCAGAGCCTTGTGGAAGCTCCCAGACGCCAAAGTTCACGTCGCTATGTGCCTGATGGCGTTCTTCGGTTTCTACCGCTTAGCAACCTTAGTCCCACCTTCAAAGGCTGCGTTCTCACCAGCTCGGTACCTCACACATGGAGACGTCATCTGGGGCAGCCCTGGCGCGCACATCATAGTAAAATATGCAAAGAACATGCAAGTGTCTGGCCACTCCAGGGTTGTCCAGCTCCCCGTCCTCGCGGACCACGTGATTTGCCCAGTCAAGGCCCTCCAGCGTGTGGTCTCCCCCTCACCTCACCTTAGAGATGCTCCACTGTTCACTGCCCAGGTGAATGGATCCACTTCAGTGTTGTCTGCGTCAAGGGTACGTTTAACGTTGCGGCGAGCAGTGGCCTCTCTGGGTTGGGACCCCAAGGAATACGGCTTCCACACGTTTAGACGCTCGGGAGCATCCTGGGCTTTTGACAACAATGTGGCTCTGGATTATATAAAGACCCATGGAGGATGGAGTTCCAATGCTATATGGAGATACCTGATAAAGACCCCCCACGCTGCTGGGACAGTAGCACGCACCTTCAAAGAACGCCTCCTATAACTACCTCATGACTCATTAGACGTTGGGCACATTCTTTTCTAGCCACTACTATGTACATATACCTGTAAATAGTTCAGATTAGTGTCATTAACATAGGTAGTAGTAACAAAACGGTAGAAGTAACATAGTGGCACCACTAAGGTGGCCTTAACTTAAGAAGTAACCAGTTTTGGGTTATAGTTTGGTTTTGAGTTAAGGTAATCGAAAGTGTGTGAACTAACCTTAATGTGTATATGAAATAAATGCTCCAAACATCTAGTGAGTCTATCTGCCTTATCAGAAATCGTACTCGTTGATATTAAAATATTGATATTATAAGCTAACGAGCAGAGACTGTGAAATGGTGAGAAGGGGACATAGCACCAACCCTCAGTCTATGGAGGCAGATTGTTTAAGCATACCTTAAACTTGCTAGTCAGACGTTTAGAACTGCACACAGCCTCATTCTGAATGTGGGCTTGGTTACCAATCAGTTTAAAATTAGAAACGGTAGGAGGAACAACTAGTATAATTTTTTACAGTTTTACCACCACCCCTCCCCACAGCTGGAGGTATTGTACACAGCCTTAATGAGGCTTTTTAGTTTTTTAACTGGCCTTGTACGGCCAAGCGTGATGTATTACCACACACTTTCTTCAATGGGCACATTCTTTTCTAGCCACTACTATGTACATATACCTGTAAATAGTTCAGATTAGTGTCATTAACATAGGTAGTAGTAACAAAACGGTAGAAGTAACATAGTGGCACCACTAAGGTGGCCTTAACTTAAGAAGTAACCAGTTTTGGGTTATAGTTTGGTTTTGAGTTAAGGTAATCGAAAGTGTGTGAACTAACCTTAATGTGTATATGAAATAAATGCTCCAAACATCTAGTGAGTCTATCTGCCTTATCAGAAATCGTACTCGTTGATATTAAAATATTGATATTATAAGCTAACGAGCAGAGACTGCTTCAATTTTCAATCCTAATGCCCCTTTGTAGTTTCAGAAACAATAAAATAAATTAATTTGTTAGCAAGGTAAAACCCCTCTGGATTACAATTACTCAATCTCTAGATGATAACTGATTGAAACGAATATTGCAGTGAAATCTTCAAGTGGAAATGGAGTTTGTTCCAGAATTTTTACAGTCACTTGAACTTAGAATTTGTTCTTGAAGATTGGGATTTATTTACTTTCCTTTCATTAGTAAAACAATATTTTTAATATGTTATTTGCATTGTGGATGTTAAAGTATTTCTTTATATTTTTGCTTGCAGAACAATAAATGTGTATGTCACATAGCAAATACTCAAAATAATAATAATTTTGAAATTATAAAAGTGATACATAACTGTGAAACAGTTTATGTTTGTACATTGTACTATCTGAAAAGGACTTTTATCCACAGTCTCAAACATGGTGTAGGGCATTTCTCAATGGGGAGAGTCAACAAATTGTGTGACTTTTCTCTGTATGGATTTTCTCTGTAGGGCTTTTCTATACTTTACATAATGAAAAAATGGTGTAGAATATTTTGGAAAAAGGAAGTACCAAGAAATTGTTATTTCTGTAACTTGATCAATTTTACACACCAGTGAAATATCTATTATCCTTAAAATTCTGGAGTCTTTATTTTAGGCTCTGTGAAATGAATTCTGGTAGACATGTTATAAATAATGTTTCCTCAAACTTAACAATAGTTCAAGTGATATTTTAAAACACTGACCCCACACCCTAGTTTATCATATTATCAATTCAGTGTATCAGTACATCTAGCCTTGCCTATGTGCTTTACCAGAGCCCCTGGCTCAATGCTTTATTTTTATTTATTTTGGGTTTTACGTCACTTTCAACCCTGTACAGGTCATATTACAATGGGTAGTTGGAAGGGCAGAGGAAACCAGTACTTTCAGTTCGCCAGGGTTCTGTACTGTAAACTGCCAACCAACGGCAAGCAACTACCAGCTTTCCCACTTGAGGCCATGCCAGGAACCGAACCCCGGCCTCAGAGGTGGGAGGCGAGAGTGCTACCACTCTGCTACTGTGCCCGCCCCCCTCCCCCGGCTGAATGCATAAAATAAGTCTGTACAAATATTATGTTGGCTTATAAATGAAACATAAAAACTTGGTATTTGATCTTGGACCTTAGCTAATAGGGTTTGGTTTGAACTGAGTAGAATATAATGTAAATGTCTTGCTGATTCCTTTGAAAATAATTATGTTTTGTACAGGTCACATTGTTTTTTTCAGTTACACTTAGTTCCAGTATTCAATTTGTTGTTTAAATATCGTGGATACTTGCTGTTGAAAAAATATAAAAATACAGAAAAATATTAAACATAAAAAATATCTTAGAGCCTAGAAGAAGACTACCCAAAATCAAAAGGTGTAGAATATTGTACATACATGTTCCTTTGTGTTAATCATTTGCATAGTGATGAACAGTCATATTTGGCCCTGTTGTTTGGGAATTGTATACCAAGTCCTTCATCCCTCCAACATAATGGGTTAATATTAAAATATTATTTGTTAATGAGCTTAAACACCCCTTGTACACCACTAACCACCCATACTACCCTTAATGGTTACTTTAAGCTCCACCCACATGTCTGTTAAATGATTTCATTGGTAATTCACAAATAGGTCAGTGTACTACCCCAGGTAGGAATGGTTACAATGTAAAAACTCTATTAGAGTTTTTACATTGTACACCAGTGGGAAGTAAGCTGGGTAGTTGCATGCCTAATATGGCAATGCCTAATTTAAATAAATTTTGAGGGGTGCCAACTTTATGTATGTGTAGAGCAATATTTGTGTACACATCTAAAACTGGACAATATGATGTATTGTCCATTGGAACCTTTTAAAGACTGGTCAGTATTATGACATGTCAAGTGGCTGGTTATAGAAAGTGTGTGGTGCCTGTTTTTTTGACAAATTGGTGTGTGTGTGTTCTTCCTAAACTGTGATCACATTAGTGAGCCACATTAGTGGGTAATTTAACTATTGGAGTTTTGAAAGTGAAGCGATCACATTTCATAAGTGTAATATGCCAGCCCCTCAGTTATTGATTGAAGACTCGGGAAAAGCCCTACAGAGAAAAGCCCTACAGGAGAAAAGCGCTACAGTTCTTTTATATCCATGTAGAAAAACATACACTATTCTCTAGATCTTGAAGAAAACCCTATACATCATGTTCAGTTTACAAATGATAGGGTTGATCATTACTTAAAGGGTATTTCAATTGCTATTCAAACTAACCAGTGCTGTAATTTTCAATCCTAATGCCCCTTTGTAGTTTCAGAAACAATAAAATAAATTAATTTGTTAGCAAGGTAAAACCCCTCTGGATTACAATTACTCAATCTCTAGATGATAACTGATTAAAAAAAATGTTGCAGTGAAATCTTCAAGTGGAAATTGAGTTTGTTCCAGAATTTTTACAGTCAGTTGAACTTAGAATTTGTTCTTGAAGATTGGGATTTATTTACTTTCCTTTCATTAGTAATACAATATTTTTTAATATGTTATTTGCATTGTGAATGTTAAAGTATTTCTTTATATTTTAGTTTGCAGAACACTAAATGTGTATGTCATATAGCAAATACTAAAAACAATAATAATTTTGAAATAATAAAAGTGATACATCGCTTGAAACAGTTTCATGTGGCTCAGTCGGTAGGGTGTTGGACTTATAATCCAAGGCTCGCGGGTTCGATCACCAGTGATGCCAACTGTTTCATGTGGGATAACATCCTTGGGCAAGATCTTAACCTGGACTGTGCCTCTCTCCACCCAGGAGAAATATGGGTACCCAGCTTTAAGGGATACTGGCTTCTGCGCCTTGTATGGCAGCAATCGGTAAGGTTACCAAGGCTAGCTATCCTTCCTGGGGTAATACTGTGTAAAGCGCTTTGAGCTAATAATAGAAAAAGCGCTATATAAGAGCCCAGTATTATTATTATTATTACATTGTGCTACCTGAAAAGGACTTTATCCACAGTCTCAAACATGGTGTAGGGCATTTCTCGATGGGGGGAGTCAACAAATTGTGTGAGTTTTCTCTGTAAGGATTTTTTCTGTAGAGCTTTTTATACTTTACATAATAAAAAAATGGTGTAGAATATTTTGGAAAAAGGAAGTACCAAGAAATTGTTATTTCTGTAACTTGATCAATTTTACACACCAGTGTAATATGTATTATACTTGAAATTCTGGAGTCTTTATTTTAGGCTCTGTGAAATGAATTCTGGTAGACATGTTATAAATAATGTTTCCTCAAACTTAACAATTGTTCAAGTGATATTTTAAAACACTGACCCCACACCCTAGTTTATCATATTATCAATTCAGTGTACCAATACATCTAGCCTTGCCTATGGTCTGTACCAGAGCCCCTGGCTCAATGCATAAAATACTGTAACTCTGTACAAATATTATGTTGGCTTTTAAATGAAACATAAAAACTTGGTATTTGATCTTGGACCTTGGCTAAAAGGCTTTGGTTTGAACTAAGTAGAATATAATGTAATTGTCATGCTGATTCCTTTAAAAAATTAAGTATGTTTTGTACAGGTCAGATTGTTTTCTTTCAGTTACACTTAGTTCCAGTATTCAACTTGCTGTTTCAATAACGTGGATACTTGCTGATGAAAAAATATAAAAATACAGAAAAATATAAAAAATATTAAACATAAAAAGATATCTCAGAGCCTAGAAGAAGACTACCCAAAATCAAAAGGTGTACAATATTGTACATACATGTTCCTTTGTATTAATCATTTGCATAGTGATGAATAGTCATATTTGGCCCTGTTGTTTGGGAAATGTGTACCAAGTCCTTCATCCCTCCAACATAATGGATTCATATTAAAATTTTCTTTTTTAATGAGCTTAAATACCCCTTGTACACCACTAACCACCCATACTACCCTTGATGGTTACTTCAAGCTCCACCCACATGCCTGTTAAATGATTTCATTGGTAATACACAAATAGGTCAGTGTACTACCCTGGGTAGGAACGGTTACAATGTAAAAACTCTACTAGGTTCAGTCATGTGACATTGTACCTGAATAAACCACACTGGCTCCGCACTGAGTGCTGCATGCTAACCTTGTCACACACACAAATGAGAACTAACTTCCCTATCTTTCACCAAGCATACTGGTTTTACACAGGGTAACTGCCTTTCTCTCCCCTCTACTAGAACCGTATACCTTAATGAGGATCTGCAGTTTTTGAGAAGCTGCTTCTACTGGATGGAATAACAGGAAAACCTCCCGAATGACCTACACAAAAAATTAGATATCAGGAATGAAGATACCAATATTATACGAGTGATATTTCTGTACTTGTCTTATTAGGGATGTTTTACCTTTATTATCCAACATTTAGTATGTTTTATGACTTAAATAAATCCATATTTAAAGAGAGAATCTGCAAAAGGATATGATATATACAAGGATAGCAGTGAATATGACATCTCAGTTTTAACTTCGCCATTTCTGTATGGATTTTAAAGCAACAAAAAGGAGTAGAAACGTTATAAAAAACCTTTCTAGTGATATATAATACATATAAGCAGTAGACATTGTTTCCAAGATATTAGATAAAAAGCGGAAGTTATTAACAGTAATTACCCATTGTACGGGACTCCATAGTACACAAAAGGAAAACTTCTCATATGACATATACAAAAAATACATATATCACAAATGGAGATGTCAATATTATATCAATATTATATGAGTGTGTAGCACGAGTAATATATTTTTAATTTTTCATACATGATTATTTTTATGTCTAATGAGGGATGTTTTACTTTCATTGTCCACCATTTTGTTTGATTTACGACTGAAATAAATTAATATTAATCACAGAATGTGAAAAAAGTTGTCAAATATATGAGTACCAGTGTATGTACATATTTCAATCTTTAACTTGCAATATCACAGTTATTTCTGTATAGATTTACCATTTTAATGGTGTAGAATACACATTTGTAGGTTCCATTTTTTTCTGAGTGAAAAACTAAAAGTTATGGACATTTCTAATCCATAGTACAGAGGCACTGTTGTATACAGAAAAAAATATAATCCCGCCTCATATATCACTATATATAGGTCCTGTACTGTGCGTTGTGTACAATAAAATATATATATCCCGCTCCGTATATCTCTCTATAAGGGTCAGAACTCACAGTGGATAATAAAATCCCCCTCAAGCCATCAGAAACCAGGAAAATGTCATTGGGTATAGACAGCAGTTGAAGATTTACCAATTGAGACTGGTCTGCATCCACCCTTTGTCTTCTTCCCTATCAAGTACCTTAGTGGGTGTGTACATCAATTATACATATTTAAGTATTAGTGTTATTATCACTGAAATTCTCCAGGATATAGAAAAAATTGGCACATTTTGTCATACAAATCACACATCCAGGTTTCCATATCATCATAAGTAAGATTTCGGTGGAATTATTTATCATCTGAAAATATTGGTGTTTATACCTGAGTTGTCACAAGCCCCCACAGTGATGTTGATGTTGTCTATAGCGTAGTATGCCCAGGCATTCCGGCTCACTGAGGCCGAGGCTTCAATCTGGATCTGGTAGTCACCCCGGGGCAGGGTACCATTCAGTGAGATCCAGGTATTGGACTCACACTCAGATCTGTGGGAAACAGTGCAAATGTATAACTGTACAAGTCATTTTATATAATATTTTCAGAGGAACACAAATATAAATGGTTATACAAACTTACAACTTTCAAAAATAAAATGAGGTATAAATAGCTATAAACGATGAAACCGCACACTGTTCTCTTGGAAATGATTTTGACATTTCTCCTATCAATATACAATCCCAGAACCATTATAGATCAATACTAAAATATTAACACATGTTAATATTAAATTGGTATATAACATCAAAGAATTTAATTTTGCTTTGTGCACCTGATAATCTTTCTATATAGAGGTTAAGTGCTATGAAAGTTTCAATCTCATTGACTCCTACAACTATAGATTGTGACCTAGAGATTCCCATGACTAGAGCTTTTGTCAATTTAGAGTAAGAACTTGCAGTAGATTAGATAAGATTAGATATTGATATATCTGCTGACCTCTGCGGGTCCCAGGTCAGCCTCTGTCTCCTTGTTCCCTGTAAGATGACTACAGAGAAGGAATTCTGGGGGTAAACACGGCACAGGTAATCCAGCCGCAGACACTTCTGTCTCTGAAACATGTTACAAGAGTTAATGTCAGGTGGTTGACATATTACTATGTGAGCTCGTTGAGTCAAAGTTTGAGGTAAGGGGTTTTATCCTGCTTCACCCCATTCAAATGGACACACTTCAAGTAGTCCAGACCGACATACTTCTCTCCCTAAAACAGGTTACAAGATATATTTTCATAGTTGAGCTTTTAACGCTAGACACTTTGTGAAAAGTATGTGTAATTTTATTACAAATCTAAGATTACTTGGAAAGCTATAAATATTTCATGGCATTGGTGACAACTTAGGCTTGATAAGCGCCTTTCTTAATACAGCAATGTGGGGATGGTTACACCAATTTAGCACAATACAAATGTTTCACTGATCATTATATTATTATATAATTTGACAATGCTGTAAGTTAAGAAAATAACTTAAACATTCTATGATAATCCTAAAACAGTGCTGTGTTTGCAATGACTGTAAAATGTCTCACTAACCTTTGTGTCAATGACTGGAGATCTCAGTAAGGCCACATCAGTCTTAGTGTCAAAGTGTACCAACATTATGCTCTTCCCAAGGCGCTCAGCAACTGAAACAAATGACTGAACAGTGTAAACATATTTGTAATGACAGCTGTAAAACACCTACAGCTACAAGTTACTTGAGAATGGGTGTTATTTTACTCATTTGTCATGAATCTGTGAAGTTGTATTTTATTTCAGTACATATTATCACTGTTAATATCTAACCTAACTTGTTATAATAACCAGTTAAATAGATTCTACAAGCATAAATATCAAAGTTATTGGTTGGTTTGGTAAATGGAATACCTGTAAAGTTTACCAACAATAAGAAGAGAGCAGGTCCACTTACCTGTAGTGTAGTTAAACTGGAAGAAGTAGGAGTTTGCCACATCAGGTGCACTGGTTCTCCTCCATGTAGAGAAAGACTCAGATTCTTCAGTGTAACCACAGAGACTGACATCAAAGTCACAGCTTCCTCCCTCCTTCACAGATCCTAACAAATACAAGTATAACCACAGAGACTGACATCAAAGTCACAGTTTCCTCCCTCCTTCACAGATCCTAACAAATATAACAAATACAAACATATCCACAAAGACTGACATCAAAGTCACAGCTTCCTCATTCCTCCATAGATCCTAACAAGTATATAAACATAACCACAGAGACTCACACCAAAGTCACAGCTACTTCCCTCCTCAACAGATCCTAACAATTACAAACACAACGACAGAGACTGACATCAAAGTCACAGCTACCCCATTCATCCCAGCAAATAGTGACATAACAGCAGAGATAGATATCAAAGCCACAGCTGTCCTTAACAGATCCTAACAAAAATAAAAATAACCACAGAGACAGAAATCAGAACCACTGCTACCTCCTACTCAACAGATTCTAAGAAGTAGAAACATAGCCACAGCGACTTAAATCAAAGTCTCAGCTACTCTCTTAGCAACAAATGCTAACAATTGGAAACATAGCAAAGGACTATTATAAAAACAAAGATTGACAAGAAGAAAATAAACACAGAGATTAACATCAAATTCACAGCTACCCTCCTTAACAGATCCTACCTAGTACAAGCATATTCATATTCAAACTTAAACATATTCATAGTAAAACACATCCAAAGACCCTTACAAGTAGAATCATAATGACAGACACAAACAAGTAGAAACATAATGACAGAGACAAACAAGTAGAAACATAATGAAAGAGACAAACAAGTAGAAACATAATGACAGACACAAACATGTAGGAACATAATGAAAGAGACAACCAAGTAGGAACATAATGAAAGAGACAAACAAGTAGGAACATAATGAAAGAGACAAACAAGTAGGAACATAATGACAGAGACAAACAAGTAGAAACATAATGACAGAGACAAACAAGTAGAAACACAACCACAGAGACTACACCTACAAACATAATCACGGTGGCACAGTGGCAACACACTTGCTTCCCACCTCTGACATCAGTGGTTCAAACCCCAGACCCTATTTGGGAAAGTTGGTAGTTTCTCACTAATGGTTGGCAGTTTACAGTACAGAACCTTGACCAACTGTATGTACTGGTTTCCTCTGCCCTTCCAACTACCCTCGTGATATGACCAGTATTGGTAGCGACGTTGAAACCCAAATATATAAATAAATAAATTAATACAAACATAACCACAGAAACTAATGAATATAAACATAACCATAGAGACTAACAAAGACAAACATAACTACATGAAGTTAAATAGGAACAGAAACATCAGTCACAGCTACCAAACTAGTCAACCTACACTGCAACATAAAAACGTAACCAGAAGTATCCCTCTTGAAAGCAATATCCTACTGTGATACTATTTATAGGACAAACAGCGCAAAAATATTATTATAGTTATGTACTTTACTTTTATGCAATAACAACACTCTTAAATGACACATGCAAACAATTTACAGCTTGCAAGAGGTTATACAGGCAACCACACCTTGATGATTCCTGATGCCACAGATCTGATCAAACACAACACTAACCCTGGTCTTGTACACAGGAACCATCAGTGAAGGAGACATTGTTAATGAAGTTGACATACTCCACAAATACAGTGGACTGGACAACAACATCAGAGCGGAACTGGATGAAGTAAGCAGAGTCCTGAGCAGGAATTGGTACAGAATACTCTCTCCAGAACAGCATTCTCTGGATCTGTGAAACAACAGCAGGATATTGGTAAACAAAGGCTTAGGAAACTGGCTGAATAATAGCTTGTGCATTAATTATGTGATTCACCTTTATGTGGTCACTGGTTCAAATCCAGACCAGGCCATCACCACGTGTTGGATGCAAATGATATAACCATGACTGTTGAAAGATATTAAAAAAACTTTTATAAACAGTTTGAGTGTTGATTTACTACTAAGTGTGTTAAAACAGTCCAGTCTCCTAACCAATTATGACAACTCACACATACATCATTAGGTAATGTACTGTATATACAAAGTCTAAAAAAGTAAAAGAATGAGACAATAAAGAGTTTATATATGTGGTTTGTAAAGTATACCCATAATATGGGAAAGCAGCATGCTTAAAAGATCATCATTAATCAGCATTGTTTTACTTGTGTAATTGTACAATTCATTAGCTTTACATTTCTTTACATTTATTACAGGAATGTAATGCTTGATAGTTAGCCTATGTCCCTAGTGCTATAATGGCTGTTGTATTAAGAAGCTGGTGTTCAATGTATTATCTGTCACACACTGCCATACCTGGACAGGTACATATATAACATATCCAGGGAATCCTGGCCAACCTTTGTTAGCAGCTGCTGGCTGTCTTTTGTCACCAAGACAACATCCAGAGATGCACCAATCAGAGCCCAGAACGTGAGACAGTAGTCGGTGTGGACGGTGTACACCATGGGGAAGTCCAGGTAGGACAGGTATGGCTTGGTGACATTATGTGTCTCACGCCCTCTGTTACTCAGTCCCAGCATGTAGTCTGAAATGGGTGTTATTGTGTACTCTATGTGTGGTATATGTGTACATTGTAGTAGAGGACTTTATGAAAACGCAATCTGAGGTGGAGCATTGTATAGCATATTGGACAATATTCTTTTCTCTAAACTTGATATGTCATTGGCATACACCAATAGTCCAAGCCACTTTGGTTAATCTATCACCACTACACAACAACCATTATCTGCCACAATACTGTGAAGCCGCTCTTAATCCAGTCAAAGTTTACTGAGAACAGTTACAGTATGGAGTGAAGCGACATAATGTGTGTATTTATTTTTATACTCAGCGCAATATCTCCATATACTACAGGACTCCGAGCGTTATTTAACCAATCCGACTGCACAAGTACAGTCCCAACTGACAAGTAACTGACATTCCCCTAACTGAAAGACAGAGGCTCAAGGATGACCATTTATCAACGTCCTTGAGGTTCTTTAGCCTGTCACTGGGGATAGGACCCAATGTGCCTGTACCACGTGTCAAAGTGTCATTATCAGATACACAGTAACTAAGTACCACAAAATAAACTAAATATAAACTTCAAGGATTCTCACCAGCTTCTTAAGCACACTGACGTTTCATCTAAACTAATTACATTTATAGGACTTAATATATAAAGAGATTTTTAGGCACATAAAACAAAGTCATTGATCATAGTCATAAAGCTATTGAACAAGCTGTGGTCAGTAACTAAGGAGACATCAGGCGACCAAGGTGACATCTTTCTGAACATAGCTCCCTGTAACATCTATAAGTTTCAACTCACCTACTCCGGGCACTTTGTCCACTTTGTAATGTAAGTAAAATCCCCGTCCAGCCAGAGCCCTGTCTGAGTGGAAGTTCAGTGTCACAGTGTCAGCCTCGACTGGTAAGATATAACAGTATGTAAACAACAGACATCTTAACAGACATTGTTATGTGATTTAGATTTAGACTTACTTTTGGTTTACATTGTGATCAACAACCAGGGTCATAATGGGCCGGGTAGTTTATGGGTGGATGACCTAGTGCACACTAGTTGGTCAAGAATCTGCACTGTAAACCACTGGGCATCGGCTAGTAACTACCAACTTTAAAACATGAAGTGCAGGGGTCGAAAGACATTGTTATGTGAAAACATAGCCAGGACAGAAGACACTGACTATATATTTCACATATTTTTACCTCAGCCAAAAGAAAACTTAAATGCTGAACAGCCAATTTATTTGTACATACAACATTTAATATGCTTCATGGGGAAACGATCAGTCACAGTAACATCCCCAACACCCTGGATCTAAATTCAGGTCAGTCATGAATTTTGTGTAAAGTCGAACACGGTAGAAAATATATCATATTATTTATGCCAGACCAAACCACAAACTTCCAGAACATATTGAGCAGAACTATCATTTACATTCCCCCTCAGTTTATGTTTGTTTTAGTTCTATAATTACCTAACATTCAGACACTACCTGTTTCATCCCACCTCCGTCTTCCACATAGTCTGGTACTGGCAGAATCTATCAGGGAGCCATTCCTTTTAACTACAGTCTGAAATATAGCAAATACATTTCAGTTCATAAGCTAAATACAGTCCAGAAGGCGTTCTTCAAACTAATTACTTTGAGTTGAAAACTGGCATATACTTGTGGAAAGCAGATACAGAATGTATGTATCAGTTACTAGCCATTGTTTTCTCTAGTATTAAAACAGCTTCTTGTGATATGATCTGCACAATGTATTATTTCAAACATTACAGTTCTGTTTCATTTCGTTCCATACACTCCTTGGTACCTGGATAAATCCAAATCTTTTTGCCTAGTGCTCCTTATTTTGAAATTTTATATAATCTCTGATCCTTGGTATTCTACCTTTAATTAATCCTTGCTCCTTTGTATTGTATCTTGGTATTATATATTTGAATAATTCTTGCTCATTAGTAATGGATATTTAAATCATCCCTGCTCTTTGGTGCTGTACCTTTAAATAATCCCGGCTCCTCGCACTTGTGTCTTTTACATATTAATGCTCCTTGGTATTGTATATTTAAACAATACTGCCCCTTAGTGTTGTATACTTTAACAATCTGTCCTCTTTATTATTTTACTCTTTAATAATCCCTGCTCCTTGGTACTGTACCCTTAAATAATCCCTGCTCCTTGGTACTGTACCTTTTAATAATCCATGCTCCTTGGTACTTTACCTTAAAATAATCCCTGCTCCTTGGTACTGTACCTTTACATAATCCAAGCTCCTTGGTACTGTACCTTTAAATAATCCAGGCTACAAGACTTGTCCTTTTCAATGTCCATGTAGTCACTCGTCAGTGTGATATTTGTGACTGTGGGAAGGATGATCCGGTACTTAAAGTCTACGTTATTCTTGTACTGACTGGGAAAGTCCGGCGACATAATGTCTCCTTCCATGTTGTACAGCTGTACCTTACATTCTGCAAACAGACTGCAACATTCTGTATGTACATTTATAAGAACGATTGAATTTTCGATAAAATACCAAAAATTATATGAATAAATTCAAATACACAAGTAATTTAAATTTTAAAAAGCAAATGATATCTTATCATAAGACAATGAGACTCCTATAGAGCTCAATAACTGTATTAGTAGATAATATATTATAAAACTAAATCATCATCCAAACATAAATCATAATTGAACAGCATCATCTACTGAACCAGTACAAAGTCAGACAAGCGTTCAGCAATTGATATATTCAGCTTACTTATTAATTCAGTTTAAATTAAGCACAAACAACATTCCCAAGCCTCACTGTACTGTCTTTTTTGCTGCTTCTCCACCTGTCCGTCTGTCTGTTTGCAGTAGTGTGCTCCAGTCGCTGATAACACAGAGGGTGCTGTGTCTGAGTTGTATATGATCTCCTCTAGGTACTGGAGAGGTACTGGCTGCCATACCACCCAGGTACTCCAGCCAGCGTGAGTCAGTGGACAGGAGTCCCCTGACTCAAAGTTACAGCCGGACCAAGTGGTGGTGTCTAACGGTGGATAATAAAGTTACACAACTGTGACAAAAAGAATGATGTACTTTAACGTAGAACACAATAAATATTGAGGGCTAAGGATAGATATAATTATTTGAAAACTTTATATTTCAGTTGAGTATATTGGCCTGGACCAATGATTAGATAGAATGCAATGGACAATAGTCACAGAACTGAAGCTTGGCAAATCTCGTTATTAGCTCATAAACATTGTGATTTGGTTTTATATTAATAACATGCCAAATTACTTACAGCTATCTCACATTGTTTCTAGTTATTATTTACTGACTGTATGTTGTACCTGGAACAACAGAAATCCTGTTATCTACACTGTCAGAACAGTCTGATTGATCCGCCAGCTTTATGTCATCCACAGCCACCACAGTCCTGTATGGTTCTCCCACAATGCCTTTCAGCTGGATGTAGTATGATCCTGCAGGCAGATGCAGACATAGACTCACTTTCCTCCAAGTGGACTGCTTGCCTGGTGAGGTGTGGTCACTGGAGTACAGGTCTGCCAGCACTCTGAAAGCATGTAGGAATGTATGTCAGAAATACATTTACATATCATCTGATTTTTCATCCGAACAGAAAATCCACTTGTTTGCGATGAACCGAATTCTGTAATGAAGGGCAAACATGTATTTCACTGCCCAGTACCACTTTGAGCACTGTTAAGATAAAGATGAGAAGTGTATAATAAAAGATGACATAATCAATCAAACTTCTTCAAATTATCGACCACTATGACACTATAATGTTCCACTTAGCTGTTCTGCTATATCTGTCATATGACAGCCCATTAACAATTGATTTATCTCAGAGACTGCGCCTATCCTATGAATGACTGTTTTATCTAGTTTCCATGCATTTAAGGCATGACATTGCAGTGACAGTAACACAATCATCTGCTGTATCTGATGTTGGTTGAAACCTCCAAACTGACCTCAGACGGGAAGTTACTAGATGCTTGATATTGAGCCTGATTTATTTAGCATAACACATTCACTCCCACTGCAGCTGTCCAATATGTTTCAGTGAAGAATCTTGACCAATGAGCACTACTCTCCTGAATGTCCTCAATTCCTTACCAGGAAATGTGTTTAAAGTGATATTATTAAACAATCAATCAATGAAATCAATACATGCACTTGTTATTCAATCTAAGTATGTCACATCTCTCTGTTTTAGTATGTTATCCTGTACTGGGCATGTTAGACGCATGTTAGCATGCATCGTTCTGTTTCACCTACCTGGGTTCTAGGACTGTCTGTTCCAACATGTTATCATGTATCTGACCATGTTTCACTTACCTGTCTGTTAAGACTGATTGTTCCAATATGTTAACATCTAGTTACCCGATTCACCTACCTCTGTCTTAGGACTGGCTATTCCAACCTATTAACCTGTAGTTGACTCTTCCACCCACCTGCCCTGTGGATTAAGAAGATACACATGGAATCCACTGAAGACGTCTGTATCAGAATACTGAGTGTAGATAAAGAACGAGAGAGAGACATTTCCCTGGGTGGTGAACAGAGGGGATGTGATGAGGGCTGTGTCCCCTTCATGTACTGCACGGTTATCCAGTAACAGGTAGTGTCCTGAAGTGAAGATATGCACTCATAGAATAGTTCAGGTGAACACATCAACATTGTGTTAAGTAGGAAGCTGACACCTCTAGAATACTGTTTTATACTATTCGCTATGGTGGATTATTTTACCTAATGTAATATATTGGCTGGTTGTATCTCATTTTTATAACAATATTGTGATGAGTATTGAGCAATGCACTGATGTATGAAGAGAAGAACTGGTCATAGAAACAAGCTTGCACACTGTAAATACTTTCAAGGACATTTTCCCTGGCTGACTGCCATACCTTTATGATTTCTTTTCAGGGTCATTGGCTGCACATAGATCCTGCTACATTCTGCCGGCATTGTGCAAATACAGATGTGTGTTTTTGATCAAATATGGATGTCAGCTTTAACTTAAATATGAATCATTTTATTAATATTATTATTTAACAAGTCCTTGCTCTCAGAATAGTGTCACATCTCAAGCTTACTATTAAGCCCTGAACAATGTGCCATCATTGTGTATGAGACTTAGCATTTACCCAGACTGGATCCTGCACTGTCTGTGAGGGGTTCGTTGCCCGTGCTATGACTGTCACTGCGGTGCCACATCCACTGGGCCACCAGATCAGTGTGACTCCTGTACCCACAGAGATAGGAGGTCTCCAGTGTGCAACTCACTGATTGCTTACTGGCTGAAAGATTAAACAAAGACACTTTTACCCACAAAAATAGGTCTTTAATGCCCAACAGACTGATCATTGACTGGCTGAAAGATTAAACAAATACACTTTTATCCACAGAGACAGGAGGTCTTTAACACACATCTGACTGATTGCTGACTGACTGGAACTTGAAACAAGTACAGTTATAGCCATAGAGTTAGGAGGTATTTAACACACAGTTGATTGATTGCTGACTGCCTGAAACACGATTGTAATCCAGCTAAAAGATTGCTTGTTGAAGGGATACTTGTAGATAATAGTCTTGTACATAATTCCATTACATAATAATATCTATGTTCAATTCTTTAACACATGGAACTTGAAGGAATTCACCAAAACTTGCTTAAAATGCAAACAAGAACTATATTGTTCATCTGCAGAAACTTCAAGTGTGTAAGTAGCCTAGTCGTTAATATGTTTGTTGTTATTCACTTGGCTTTGATGTCTGTTGTCACTGGCTGGAATATATCTCATGACAACAGGTATGATGTAATGAAGGCTTGGCTAGACATGTACATAACTGATCACAAAAATAAGGCATGTAATATCTTATGATCTACAGGTTACTTGATAGTTGAAACAAGTGATACGGCAACTCACCACATTCTTCTTGCTCATCACTGCCATCTCCACAGTGGTCAGTGCCATCACACAACAGTTTCCTAGGAACACAGAGCCCAGAGGTACAGTGAAACATGTCAGACCCAATACATGCTGCAAGTACACAGAAACCAGGGTACAGTGAAATATGTCAGACCCAATAAATGCTGAAAGTACACAGAAACCAGGGTACAGTGAAATATGTCAGATCCAATACATGCTGAAAGTACACAGAAACCAGGGTACAGTGAAACATGTCAGACCCAATACATGCTGAAAGTACACAGAAACCAGGGTACAGTGAAATGTGTCAGACTCAATACATGCTGAAAGTACACAGAAACCAGGGTACAGTGAAACGTGTCAGACCCAATACATGCTGAAAGTACTCAGAAACCAGGGTACAGTGAAACGTGTCAGACCCAATACATGTTGAAAGTACACAGAAACCAGGGTACAGTGAAACGTGTCAGACCCAATACATGCTGAAAGTACACAGAAACCAGGGTACAGTGAAACATGTCAGACCCAATAAATGTTGAAAGTACACAGAAACCAGGGTACAGTGAAATATGTCAGATCCAATACATGCTGAAAGTACACAGAAACCAGGGTACAGTGAAATGTGTCAGACTCAATACATGCTGAAAGTACACAGAAACCAGGGTACAGTGAAACGTGTCAGACCCAATACATGCTGAAAGTACACAGAAACCAGGGTACAGTGAAACGTGTCAGACCCAATACATGCTGAAAGTACACAGAAACCAGGGTACAGTGAAACATGTCAGACCCAATACATGCTGAAAGTACACAGAAACCAGGGTACAGTGAAACATGTCAGATCCAATACATGCTGAAAGTACACAGAAACCAGGGTACAGTGAAACATGTCAGACCCAATACATGCTGAAAGTACACAGAAACCAGGGTACAGTGAAATATGTCAGACTCAATACATGCTGAAAGTACACAGAAACCAGGGTACAGTGAAACATGTCAGACCCAATAAATGTTGAAAGTACACAGAAACCAGGGTACAGTGAAATATGTCAGATCCAATACATGCTGAAAGTACACAGAAACCAGGGTACAGTGAAACATGTCAGACCCAATACATGCTGAAAGTACACAGAAACCAGGGTACAGTGAAACATGTCAGACCCAATACATGCTGAAAGTACACAGAAACCAGGGTACAGTGAAACGTGTCAGACCCAATACATGCTGAAAGTACACAGAAACCAGGGTACAATGAAACATGTCAGACCCAATACATGCTGAAAGTACACAGAAACCAGGGTACAGTGAAATATGTCAGATCCAATACATGCTGAAAGTACACAGAAACCAGGGTACAGTGAAACATGTCAGACCCAATACATGCTGAAAGTACACAGAAACCAGGGTACAGTGAAACGTGTCAGACTCAATACATGCTGAAAGTACACAGAAACCAGGGTACAGTAAACATGTCAGACCCAATACATGCTGAAAGTACACAGAAAACAGGGTATAGTAAAACATGTTAGATCATAGGAAAAATAAAAGGATATAGACGGCATTTATTTGAGATATGACTTGCAACATGACAATAGAGTGGTAAGTAATATTATAGCTACTCATTGTATTCACAATAGTAGCTAACTTTTCTTATATGGAACAGTTAGTGTTAGTTTGCAGATGTTAAAAAATGCCACATATTACTTACAGCAGTAACTGATGTTACACCTCTCTTTGGCCACAATACCCTGGGGGGTGCGGTAGTGGCAGTACGGTGCCTCCATTCCTGAACCTCCAGGGTTACGACATGAGTTGCCTGCTTCCTGCAGTGACCTATAAGTATGTCCATTTAGTTAATATTAAGCACAGGGGAATCTACATTCAAGCAAAGTAATGTCCATCTGAATCACCGTGTGTTCAGTTTGATTAATACATACATATGTAAGTTCAACCTGTTAAACTGGGCATCACATGCAAGACCACTAAGTAATACCGAGATTCTTCCCCTAGGTTTCACATTGCCATGCCAAGTGACATTTGCAGGTTTATATTGATGTGAACGTCTCTGTAATACAGATGATGAAATGGTACTTTAGAGGCAAGGCATATGTTACATAGTAGCTTTAGGTACCTAACTACATTTACACAAAACATGTGTACATCTACTGCATGTACATGTCAGGATACCTAGTTACTGACACTACTTGCAGGTACTGTCAACAAAACTAATCAATGACATTATTACAAGATTGAAAAAGACAGGCAATCTGAGATGGATACCAGTACTTACAAAACTCTAGTTGTTGTACATGCTGCAATTTTCTGTCTCCATTCATTTATTACATTTAATAATTTATGTGTGAATAATGAAATTAAAAATTGTGTATGATTTGTTACATATGTTATGTGTGAATAATATGTGAATAATGAAATTAAAATTGTGTATGATTTGTTATATGGTATATATATTAAAACAATATTGAGGAATTTTGTCCAAAATAGAATGTTTGTTTGACCTGAGTAAAGACAAATGCATCATTTTATTCTAAATAAATTTTAAAACACAGAAAATCTATAAAACAGGTTATTTAATGTGGAAACAACTTTATTCAAATATATTAAGAAAATTTATGAGACAATCACGTCATGTGTTTCGAACACTTCTACCTGTCAGGGAACATGTCCTCAGTGTAGAAACTCCCATCATCCAGTATGACTCCAGCCCAGTCAATACACTTCTTGCCAGACTCTGTCCTGGAGGTATGGCCTGTATAATCTCGTCCTATGCGAGATCTCATGCAATCCTCAGCGTCTGTGGAACAGGAGAAAAGTAAAAAAGTAAATTTATGCAATGGACAACTAGTTTATGGAACCTCCAGGGGCCGGTTTCACAAAGGGTCTCAGACTTAGGCTAAGTCAGGGACTTAAATCTGAGTTTTTTTGTCTTTGCTAAGTCCTGGACTTAAATGGATTTCACAAAGGGTGACTTAGCGAAGTCTAAGCTTATCATATAACCACAGTGGTTATCTATGTCATGTGACCCTTTATTTCTACTCAAAATATTTTAGTGTAACATATATCCCTTGTTTAGCTCATTTTATCTTTGAAAAAATGCTGTATTTTTAAATGGGAAACCTTATAATCACACAGACATGTCCAAAGAATAATCTAGGGAGGTGTCCTATATATTTATTCTTTATTTTCAAGCATTTCAAATTTTGAAGTGAGAAAAATATATGGCGGCCATATTTAAGCCTTTGTTTACAAAAGTTAAGCCCACACTTGGGTAGACTTAGCTAAAGCCTAGACTTAGCAGCTCTGTGAAATCCTCCAAGTCTTAGATCACAGACTTAGCCTCATTTTAAGACAAAAGTCTTCAATTTAAGTCTAAGTCTGGGCAAAGTCCTTTTGTGAAATCGGCCCCTGGTGTTCAGTTCGGACACATTTACAAAGAAAAATAAATAGAATATTTTCTGCATTATCTGCAAGAGTGAACTCAATTCTGTAACACAAATTATCAAAACTATAAGGATGAATCTTCAGTCGTGTAAGTCATCAATATTGTTACAAAAGAATAACTGTAGACTGTTAATGTTAACATGAGCAAGGCTGTGCAAGTGAAATTTGACTCAACACCAACTACACTGGACAACAAATTGTTACCAAAGCCTGGCCTATGTTACTGGAACTCAGGAAGTCTGCCATCACATGACCGTCTAATTGCAGTCTAACTGACATTCTAAACCCTTTTATCGAATCCATGGTTAACCACTCACACCTGTCAAGTTATTATATGGTTTGACAGCAATCTTGTTGAATACATCAGACAATCTTCTGAAACTGGACTTACAGTCTAAAGAAGCTGACTGATTATTGAATGCCATTAGCTAAATGGAGACTGCTCCTACTCAGAGTAAGCTGGCAATAGTCTAAGTCAGTCTTTGGGATTCGTACCCAGTGATGCACAGTCTAGGATCAGTAGGTTATCCAGTACAGCTCCAGACGTCACACTAGGGTTTCTGTTTCGTTTTGCCTCTAATATCACCTGATACTCGCCATGTGGCAGTTCCTCCTTCAGCTGTTTGCCACCAAAATCTGAAACAGAGGGTGTGACTTTCACAAGAAACCTATTGCAGTTAACACATTGACCTAACTTATCTGAAGTAACCAGTTTCACTGAAAACTTCAAAAGAATATATTAAACTGTAATGAAAATTCGAAATACAGTACAGAAAATATATGAAAAGATGATGTCATGACATTATCAACAATGAAATAATAATAATTAATAATAATAATACCACCTGTTATTTATGTAATAATTAGATTGAATTGGTAATTACTTGGAAATGCTAAAGATATTCAATGTATTTTCATTGCCTTTGATTTTCTGGCTGATGTTATTCCAAACGTAAAGAGCAGGAGAAAGTTTTGATGTAGACAGATCCCTGCCAAAGCAAAACCATCAAAATCAATTAACGAATTTCATGGTGTTACATACAAAGGCACTCTACCAAAGACAGTTTTGTGTATCTGGAAGTCCACTGAGTGCAAAGTTCTTGTACCATATAAGGGCATTGAATTATTGATTTCTCTTTGTGCATTCGATTGAGAACCCTTTGTTTACTTCAGACATGATCTAAGTGATCAGGTGGCCTAGCTATTGACAACATCTTTTGTGCAAAACTAGAATAATCTATTCATACATGGTAGGACACACCCTGGTTGTATTGTGTATTCTTTCTGGAACCTTCCAGTCTCTGTATTGTTTATATGCTTTGTAGAACCTTCCATATCCCCAGTATATAAAGGGCTGAATACCTGGTCACAGGATGGGGCACGGCCCAGTTAGGGGCCTGCCATAGCAGTTGATCTCTACCTTAATCGTGTTTCTACCCATGTCCCCTGTAGCCTGAATGCTACTTTTGACCCCTTATCATCCAATCAGAAATTAGGACGAATGTTACATTGGCTGCAGCTTGAATCTGGGGTCACATTCAAACTGGGCGCCATTGTAAATACATGAGAATTCTGAAATTCTGAAAAATTTGGTTCTGCATTTTACAAGTTCTAGTGTATTTTAGTGATATTGTTAAATATGCCATCTGAACGGAAGCAACTACCAAAGGCTAGAAAATGTGTCACAGCTTCTGCCAGGGCAAGAATTTCTGTTAGAAAGTCGAGGAAAACTGTTAATGGTGGCTTGGATGGATCATACTTGCACAAGGACAGAGACACTGTGAGTAATGGGGCAAGCGTCACACAACTGTCAACCTCTTCCAACAGTAAAGACGCCATTATGGCCATGCTATATGAAATAAAAGAATCTAATGCCGCATTAGCTAGACGAATGGACAAAGTAAAAGGTCACAAATGTACCCCCATTAATCCTCGGCTCCACAGCCTCGACCAGCCACCAGTTTTACCATAATCTGGATCCCCACGGGTGAAGAACCACCCAAAGGACTTACTCAACCAAGTGAGGGATCCTTTTGTCAGTTAGGCTCACAGGCAGTTTCACACCCAGCTGTTGCTATTTCGGATTCCAGGCAGCCACAACCTCAGATCACTCAGCCTTTCCAGGGGCAGGCCGTTGGAGGCCATCAAACACTCACACAGCACATGGCTCTGAGGGGTAACCCAGGGATTTCTGAGGCACTGTACAGCTTGCTAGCATCCTATGAGGGACGAGCACACTCTGAGGTGGCCCAAGGTAAGCCAAATTCAGTTAAAAGGTCTGGCAGGTATAATGCTCACGATTCAGTCACAGCAGCCCCACATCTTCGCTGGCCTAATGAGGGTTTCAATGCGTCAAACGGCAAGAAAGGGTCTTGTATGACGATCTGTCCCTACCCTAGTGAGTTGCTGGCAACTGAGCAACATCTAAGGAATTTCAGATCCGACATTATCCAAGCATCTATTATTTCAGGTCATACACGCGATGAGGGACGCTGTCTCATTCCCATGGCCTGCTGTAAGGGCCACATGGGCTTCATCCATGCACCAGATCGAGGAAGGTGATCTCACTTGGCCCAATTCAACTCAATGGGCCACTAACAGGCTAAGCGCCTCACAGGTAGCATATGGGAGTTATGGGCATTTTTGTTCTTTTTGTCCAAGACAAGGCAAGAACTTGACCCACCCTGAGAATAAGTGTAATGCTAAACAGAGGCAGGGTGGGCGGCAGCAGCAAGGTGACAGCTAGGATTCTCAAGAACCACTTGGACATGACACAAGCATCCATAGTATTGGGGGGGGGGGGGGGGGGGTAAGAGACATAGTAATATAGAAATTGCTAATCTTCAACTTAACATTCAGGTTGATAATGAACATATTAAAGTGTGTAATGATAGGACTGATTGCTTTGCGTCAACTTGTGTTATTGATAATGAACAGTTAAAATTCTTGTGGTGATGGGCAAATGTATAATGTTATGTCACATAGTGTATTCGACAATTATGTTCTTACTTACTTACCTCACACAGATCAGTTTTATAGTGATCATAATACATTGCATACTGATCTTGATAGATCATTTAACATGTACACCAGCACTGATCCACCTTATTGGTGGTTTGACACCTCACATAATGCAGATTTTTATTATGTGTACATTCACAATTTTCCCCAAAATACGCTATGAGGCTTCTATTTCTTGACAGTTTGTCGTCCTTCTAGTCAGAGTACAAAACATGAGTGTACTTCACAGCCAGTGGGAGCATTGCAGGTGTATGACAGGATAGTTGAATATATATCCTATGTATTCGGATTTGCAATACATTTGTATGAAACAAGATGCTGATAGAGCATTTGATAATTATAGACAGGACTGCTTTGTTAGACACCATTATGGTACTTCTTATGAATGTTATATGGACAGACTTATTGGTTCACTTATTGACACACAACAGACTGTTGACGGACATTGTGACGTTTGACGATAATGGCAACCGCAGAAAGGTTCATTATAATCTCCCAAACACACATGATGCAAATATAAATCTTGATCATCATGAAGTGGGTACTAATTGGCATGGCCAATTAGGGGCAGGTATAAACTACCCTGATAAGAATAGGGGTTATATTGCCCTTCAGCCTACTGATTTCCAATTCATTGGCCCTGATAGGCCTGGCATTGATACTTCTGACCTTGACTTTTATTTGAAGGTTGCCAGAACTATAAGACAGTCAGGGGTAGCAAATTATAGACAAATTAGGATACCCGTCATATCAGGTCTTAACATACAAGCATGGCAGCATCATCTCAGGGACTATTGTGATCAGAAACTGGTGCAATATTTGCAATATGTCTTTCCCCTGTCCATTAGAAATCCAGATATTCTGGTTTCACAGGACATTCAGAATAACTTTTCAGCTCTTCAACATCAAGAAGCAGTCGCTTCTTACCTGGCTAAAGAGAAATCTCTTGGGGCTATTACAGGTCCTATCTTGAACTGGGGTCGGATCCTGATGGCAAGTTTATACACTGCTCCCCCTTGCTCACAAGACCAGAATAAACGATGCATCATCTTGGACCTGTCATTTCTCAAGACCTTATCTCTGAATGACCAAGTAAACAAACATCTCTCTGATGGGGATGCCTTTAGATTAAAGTTTCCTTCAGTCGATGATATAGTGCAAGAGATTGTTACTCATGGCGCTGACGTCACTTTGGCAAAGGTCCACGTAGCAAGAGCATTTAGGAGCCTCCGAGTGGATCCAGCTGATGTGCTTAAATTAGGAATAAAATGGGGCAATGACGCATACAATGGGGCAGATGTCACATTCGGCTGGGTTCATGGGAGTGCAGCGTTTCAACACGTCAGTGATTATACAAACTGTGAAGACTATTTCAGTTGACTGTTATTGTTATTTTGATTGCTAAATAAATTTGTCAAGTAAAACTTTTTTGTCTTTTCCTGTGGCAACCTAAAAGCAACCAGTAAATGTTACCATGCTTGTCCGATAGACTGTAGCAATGAAAGTCAATAAAATTAATTTGAAATGTAAATTTAAAATTTGTGATTGCCTTTCAAAATTTATTTTTTTTTTGTATCTGAAATGTGATTTGAATCTTTTTCAAAATTTAATCTCTTTTCATTTTGTCAGGTCCTACCTAGGTAATATAATCAGAAAGATCTCATACACCTCATTTAGAAATACTAGATGCAGCAGCCCAAAAGTTCTTTCATATCCTTTTTTTGCCATAAAGTTCATAATTCCCAAATACATTTTCCCTTCAATTATTATGGGGGCCACGGTGGGCGAGTGGTAACACTCTCGCCTCCCACCTCTGTGGCCGGGGTTTGATCCCTGTCATGGGCGTAAGTGGGAAAGCTGGTAGTTGCTTGCCGTTGGTCGGCAGTTTACAGTACAGAACCCTAGCGAACTATATGTACTGGTTTCCTCTGCCCTTCCAACTACCCGTCGTGATATGACCTGTACAGTGTTAAAAGCGATGTAAAACCCCAAATAAACAAACAAATTCAATCATTATGCCCTGGCCTACGGGAACTGTCTCCCTTTCCACAAAAGAAATAGCCCTTCTGTTACATCCCTTCACAAATATCTTAAGACTTGACTTTTTAACTAAAGCTTCCCCACTTCCCCTCTCAAGCTTCCTTCTGTTTAAACCCACAACTCTGGATTTCTGACCTATAGCATTTCTGGCCTATCTCTCTGAACATTACTTTTGTAAGTTAACTGAGTTCCCCATTATGGGGAAGATATTACACCTGCAAAGCTGTTGATTAAATTAGATTATATGTGTTAATTACTTTTGAAGTTATTGTGAACACAGACAAACAAATGCACGCAGTAACATAACCTCCAGGTGTAGGCTATGAGACTGCTTTCAATGGTTGACAAAAGATCTCAAAGGCACAAAATGGAAATACTAAAAATTACTGAGAACAGTTGTCTTCTAGGTGTTATCAAGTTTTGGTAGATAGTGAGTTACCCATGTTACTTATATGGACACTACATAAGTGTATTGTTTAATCTAAGCTTTATGTCTATATATTGCCATATAAGGTAATTGTGTTATTGATTCTTTTTATGTGGTATGCAGTACTGATCTATTTATAGACTTGGGAAATCCTTCTAATGACCTCAGTGATTATATTAGTAGATTTGGGGAAACCGAATTACCAGTAGTCTCTAGAACTTCCTTGGTGAATCTGGTAACAGGTGTTAAATTCAAGTTAGCTCTATAACTGTCTGGAAGTTTCCATGCTTGTATATAAGCACTGTACACCTGGCCACAGATGAACATAGTATTCACTGGCTATACAGAAGGCTAACTGTGTCTTAGAGCTACATTGTACTATCAACTGGATATATACTTTTTGTGTACTTTATACTTTGTGATTGAAATATTAATGGAGCGAACTGGATACAGTGTCTGGATAAATTTTGCTGTACTTTAGATACTTTATCTCTGCATGCACTGTGTGGTTCTACCAGAGAGTGGACTAACTGCATTTTGGACATTGTTCATATCTTGAAGCAGAGAGTACAGTTGTGCAGACTTTCTGAATACTTCTATACAAACAATTCATTTTGTGTGATTGGATATCGAAAGGATCACAGGATAAGGACATTTCGTGTTATCGAATATTGAACAGAACACAGGATACAGATATCTGTGTATTAGTGGACATCGGACGGATCACAGGATGCATCACAGGACAGACAGCTTGATACAGTGGACAAACTTAACTGTCAGTTACAGTGGCCAGGTCAGATTGGTTTCATTAGTGTATCATTGTGTGTATTTTGAGAGCATTCCAGTTGACTGTAATCATTATTTTTATTGTTAAATACATTTGTTAAGTTAAACTTAAAACCTGTAACACCCGTCAGACTCAAGGCGTTCTTTTCCAACATGTATCCCTACCTACCAGTACGTACGTGACCCTCTATGGTTGGCTGAGACCCAGATACCATGGACACAGGATGTTCCACCATGTCTGGTGTCCTCAGTATGAGTGACAGTGAAGTCTTTCCACCCAGGAAGCGGTAGAACAGGTTGAGACATTTGCCTGTGGCGTTGATGAATGGCGAGATGTAGCGGGCCCGGTAACCTGGCTTCCTGGCTGTCTCAGAAAACAGCAAATACTGACCATCTCCTGAAACCAGGGAAACAGTGCTAACCAGGACATGTAGCACTTTCATAAAGAGTTTCTTGTCTGGTATAAAAAGCTAATTTTGGTAGTGTGAACGAAAATACTGAGACTATTTTGATTATGTCTGTACAGAAATAGAAGCATTGCAGAAGGGACTGTTTGCCTGCCCTTCATTAAATTGATACTCTGTGTCTCTTTCTATTTACCAGTCACTTTCATTATCAACTGTAGTAAATTTTACCATTATCCCCGTTATTAGATTCTCTGATAACCATCAGCCTTTATGTTTTTAAATTTAATATTAGCCTGGTATCTGATTGCAATGTACGATACTGGTTCAGTACCTGATCTAATTCTATTAACCATTTGACTGGTGCCTTGTTTTATTCTGATATATGACTATTAGGCTGGTCCTTGACTCCAGTATGAAGTACAGGGCCAGTACCTTTTTGATATTTACCCTTAGAATGGTACCCTCATATTTCTGATATTTGACTGGTACCTGACTCCAGTGTAAGGTCCTGGTCTGGTACCCTGCCCTCTGCAGATCTCACTAACCACTGGTCTTCCCGCTGACTGCCTGTGACTTCTTGTTGGAAAGGACAAGGTCGAGTGGACTTTTCAAATGTACAGATGATCTCACTCAGATTCTCGTCTGCAGATAACAGTTACTGTAAGATTGTACTAATTTGTCAATAACAGGTATCACACTGGGACTGGCCTGTATTAATGTCCATATATTGTCCTCAAAAGGGACAGGTCATTGGGAGCTGTGTAACATATTAGTGCTATACATGTACATTGTTATTGCTAGGATATAATCCCCTACTGTTTTTATTTTTACTTGAAGAAAATAGCAAACAGCAGAGTAAAATTAATCATTTTAACACAGCCTTCTGGAGCAGAATTCAAGAAAAGGTCTCAGCCAGATCTAAAAATAACTTGGCTATATTTGTGCACAAAAGTTCAGCCTAAGACTTGACTAAGACCTTTGATGAACAGCAATCTGGAAACCTGTGCCATTAGGTATAGTGTTTTAAACTCTGATGGACTTGGAAGGAGATTTATCCATAGCAACAGAAATACTACATCTTATAAAATATGTAAGTGGTGTAAATATAAAACTTGTGTGTACATCCATGGTTGACTTTGTGTAGCATAATGTAGCATAACTTTTTCTGTTTGTTTAACATGTTTTTTAAATAGGATTTTGCCCTGTTTATGCTTTGGTTTCCAGATGTGTGATGTAGACTTATTAAATATGGAGGTTTGTGATATATGCATACAGTTACTGTAATATCTCTGAGATAACACACCATGGTTATATCAACCACACACTCCCTGCGCTCTCAGTGTTTGTCAGCTTGGTATGTCTGTGTCTGTGTCTAATTGTATGTGTTTATATTTATCATAATGTCTCTGTCTACGATAGAACTCCATGGGTCCCTTCACATCACACCCTGTTGTTTTTGTGACTGTGTTCACACTGTACAATGACAGTGTACACCTCTGGTCTGTCTGGTTGTAGGTGTATATTTGTGTGTGTATATCTGTATATATTTACCATAATGTCTCTGTCTATGGTAGAACTCCATGGGCCCCTTCACATCACACCCTGTTGTTTCTGTGACTGCGTTCACACTGTACAACGACAGTATACAGTTCTGGTCTGTATGGTTGTAGGTGTATATTTGTGTGTGTATGTCTGTATATATTTACCATAATGTCTCTGTCTATGGTAGAACTCCATGGGCCCCTTCACATCGCACACCGTTGTTTCAGCGACTGCGTTCACACTGTATGATGACAGTGTACAGCTCTGGTCTGTCTGGTTGTACAGGACTGAAGTACAGTGTGTGTCATGCTGGCGGCTACACAGAGTGGCACACATCTACAAAGGGTCAAATAAAATCAGTAAAACAACATACAGACAACAGCATGAAGCACTGGAATGTTACAAAACATAAAACATTATCTAAAAAGGTTAATGTGGAAAGGGTCTGTTATTTGTTTAAGCATATTGACTGTACACAGAGAAACAGACATCAGTTCCAATAAAATAGCATGTAAGACTCTCACTTTCAAGATAAGATAAAGTGTACATCTTATCCTGTCTAGAGATAACATAAATAAATGTCCCTCTCTAGATAACACGTAAAGTTGTTCTAGTTAAGGTCATGTGTAAATTGGTCTATAGATAAGCTATCATGTACACTTGTTCATGTCTAGATAAAATAACATGCAAATCTATCCCTGTCTAGAAAAGGTAAGTTGTAAATCTGTCTAAATAAGGTACCTTGTCCCAGTCAACGCAAGGTATTGTATAAAATGTCCATCTCTGGATAAGATAACCTCTAGTACCTGTCTAGATAAGGAGGCGTAGGTCTGTTTCCAGATGACTGAGTTGGGCAGAGAACACAGGTGGCTGTTGTAGTAGTAACGACTTCCTCCAAACGATTGCCATGGTAATACTTCCTGTCCTACAAAACATGCACAGAAAATTCATATTCAGAACTTTATCTAAACAACTTTATATTGCTGGTCTATTTTAAAAAGTAAACATTTTAAAGAGTCACAGTTACCCTAATGACTGTTGCTCATGAACTGCCAGTGATATAAGCCCAACTAACGTCTTTGCTGATGGGGAGGGCAGGGTAGTCGAAACTGGTCTGTTTCTTTGTCTCTATGCATAGCTTAAAACTGTACATTTTGTATAATCCTCATGCACAGGTATACCAGTTGTGTTAACACCTGGGCTTCTGGGGATTCCCCTTTAGTTCAGCTGGTTAAAGAGCTAGATTTCTTGTTAATTTTTCAGCACTACCTGTCAGAGAGGGTTTTATGTATTTGCAGACATGCTTACTTGCTTTCTTGTATAGTATATGCTATGTGTCACGTGTCACTCCAATAATAAATACTATGTACAATTATGAACATATCCAAACACCCACCCTGTACAAATCCCTCTGAATTTAACACACTCAGAGCATCTATTAGTCCCAGCTCATGCATGGGTGTCAGCTTGAACTGATTCAGGTTACACAAGGTCACTGCAGGAAAAGTCATCTGCTGCTGGTGCACCACCTAGTGGTCAAAATACACACTAGAAGCTGTCAGAGAAATAACTGTATTTTTGTGTTCCTGACAGATTGTGGCGTCTTTACAATTTGCCATGGGCAACTGTGGACATCCAGTTTCTGAAATAAATTTTATTTTTGATTCAGAAATAAAAAAATAGTACATAATTTACTACCTTTGTTTTTAATATGCCTTCAATTTTCCCTTTAAATTCACAGGTTTTTTTTTTCAAATTTTAAAGCAATGCTGTCATTCAGGCAAAGCACACAGTTGGACACAAAGTCACGTGCAACGTGAGTTAAATGTACACACAGAGAGAGCATACAGATATGGTTACCTACTGACATCTATTGCATGGTTTGATATGACTGGAATCATTCAGAAATTGATGTGAACAGCCTCTAAGACCCGGGTTGTCCAAGAGGGGAGAGATTTGTAAGTACATGAAGAATACAATATCACTTACCTTTATACATGTCAAATATGGCAGGATTGGTTTTAAAGTGTGAGCTATAGCGAGGCTTGCACTTCTAGAGATTATTTTTTTATTTTATTTATTTATTTTTTGTTTGTTTTTGTTTTTGTTTCCAGACTTTCATGAGTTGTGGCTTAGCATGATGAATATCTGTTAATTTAAGTTAAGCAGCAATGGACTACATTAGTACTGGGATGGGTGACTGCTACGGTGCACTACTCGTGTCTCTGATGGCTTTGTGCTCGCGCTAGTAGACCAAAACTCCTTTCAGCCTTGGTGTTTTATGAAAATACTGTCACAAACACAAGATGTAACTGTGCTTAGCATAAAAATATCATGCCATGTTTTTGAGGTGTGAATTTGCGCTATCTATTTCAAACCATACTCCATCATTGGCCCATGGCTGATGAACATGTAGATTGCTAATCAGATATTTTGCATCAATGTCGCTTACCGGCTGCTACTTTCACTGTATTGTGCTAATCTTATGTGTGCATCATACTGAGAAATCAACTGAGAGTAAAAATACAAACTACAAGCCCAGCCATTGACCACTGATCAGATGACTGAAGTTGGTGTAGTTAGGAAGTGGACCAAGCCAGACCTGGCATTCACAAAAAAGATTCTAGATAAAGAACTTGACATAAGACTGGTGTTCAACTAGTGATGTGTTACGAATTATCTCAATTTTTGAGATTCTGATGTTTAACTGAAGCCCACTACTGACTAAATAATGTTAATGTAAACAGTATAATAAAACTTTAGACATATTTCTATGTTCTGAAAATATAGTTTGCACACTTTCATGTTACATTATTCCTTAGTTTAAAAAATGGAATGAAATAAAACATACATTTTTGTATAAAATAAAAGAAAACTGTGGATCTTTAATTCTGTTAACTTTACAATTAGGATGCTGTTTAGCATTGAATGAAATGTGCATTCATAGGTCATGCTGACCATTGTCAGTCTCTTCGTTAAGAAAGTGGAATGTTCAGAAAACCATAGCATATATTAAGGCAGCAACAAAATCAATGAATTCCTGTAAAAACTGAAACAGGCTCAGCCAATTACCCTGATTTAAGTTCATTAAAGTCATGTATATACATTACACATACATAGAATAAAATGATCACAATATTTCCTTTCAAACTTCGCCAATAGCTTTATCATCAAAGCTTAATAATCAGTGTAAAATGTCATTACTAATATGCTGGTGTAAATGTGTTAAGATTGGCAAGATCTCAAAGGTGGCTCTAACAATTTTTTTTATTTTTTTTATGTTGAAAAGCAACAGTTAAATTAAGTACAGTAAACTCTTATTTACCGAGCCTCCTGGGGGGACATATTTTAAGTTCAGATAATTGGGAGGTTCGGATAACCCAGTGTGAGGCTATGGCCATACATTTACAATATCAGCAATAGTATGTTACATAAAAACTGACTGACAGAGACTATATCTGTGCTTTGCTCTAAAACATAAACACAACGTCTGTACTTCCCCTTGTAACTCAATAATTTCACAGTCCTAAGTTTCCCCCAGATCAAGCTTATGGGTCATGTGACTTATCTATTCAGTCGTGAAGGCCAGGAGAGTAATCATTGTAATTGTAAATGTTTTTCCCATTATTAAAACATGTTTTATATGAGTGATAGTAATGAGCACACCACCACTGTGGAGGTCAATGCACACCACAGTTTTGAAAATGAACAGTTGTTCAACTGGCAACCTGTGTAGATTTTTAAGACCAGGTGTGATGTTAGAAACTGTCCTTGTTGTTTATGGACATTTGATTTGGACAGACTGAGGAATTACAGTAGTCAAGGCTGTGTTATAAGTATTGCATCTTCAGGTTTAAGATAGTTCTGGATGTGACACAGAGTGAAACAGTCACCACAACCCGACATGGAACTAAAAACCCAAGGTTTTCTGACACTATTTGTGGGAAACAAAGAAGTACCTAGCAGTGTAAAGAGATGATTTATCTGTATAATAAGTAGTCTTCACATATGGAATAATTAATGAACATTTTGATAATGGTGATAATGGAATAACAATATTGCCCAAAATTAGTCCAGGACCAGTCAACATACAGTTTGCAAAGCTATGTTTTTGTATCAGCGGCCCTGATTGGACAGATGTTCATGTTTGCTTTATTTTGTGTTGGTGTGTGTTCAGATGTACAAAGCTCTGCAGTGTACAGTGTATGGTAGATTCTGGATTTTATTAATTCTAACTTGCTAATGAACTTAGATAGTAAGGTGAGAAAGGTAAAAACCAATTCTAGTAAGTTTCTTAAAAGTTAAAAAAAATCCGCTGATAAAAAAGCTCAGTTAGTCATAAGAAATTATTGTTTACAATATTTACAGGCATTGAAGTGTTAAAGTCTGTTCATTGTATTTTTGAAAAAATGCAAAACTAAATGAAACACTTTTGCTGCAACTTTTACGTCCATCAAAACAAAATGCTAAACACATGTTGTTTATACCAAGTACACAGACAGGGAAATTCAATGTTTTTGTTACATTTTTACACATATTTCATGTGATTATGATTCCACGAATAAAGATGTAGAGCAGTTTGATCTGTTGTTTATGTGTTATATATCTCATAGGAACTGAATCTATTGTTGTAGCTGAAGTTTTTCATAGTTATTTTAGTTAGAATCACAATACATATGGATTTGTTTTTTCATGAGGCATTTTTTAGCTTTTTCATTTTTATCATGTTTTTTATTTTATGTAAAGGAATCAAGATATAATCGCAGGTTTATTTATTTTAAGACGAATGGGCTTGAACCCATGTACTGTCTAGTTGAACAAAACACACTTAGATAGAACAAGACGAGGTGGAAATAATTCAAATTTTAAGCTTTGACGTCACATACTGCAAACACATGTCATTGTGGTGCTTGCATAACAAAATAACATAACAAACAGAGGTCAAAGGTTAATTGACAACTTATGACCATAGCGTTGCTTGGGAAGTTCACACATCTTTACTGGGGTTTGGTGGTCTGTGGAACAATAGAGCATACGCGTTAGAAATTCCAGCATGGGTGAAGTGGGGTCGTAATATTACACAGTTCAAAGTGTTTTATGTATTTGTTAGTGTTGAACATATTAGGCCCCATGTTGGAGAAATTCATTTGTGAGAAATACGTGCAACAATGCTGCAGCACTAGCGGATCCAGGAGGGGGTTCAGGGGGTTCGAACCCCCCCTTTCGAAAAATAATGTAAAGGGGTTCAACCCAAAGTACAAAATTTTTTCTTGGGAGTGGTGTTAAATTTACAGGAAATGCACTATATGTGAACCCCACCTTACTTAAGCTGGATCTGCCCCTGTGCAGCTATCAGGGTCTTGAATACATTGAAAACGGGGTAGTATTTTGGGGTGGGTTGTATACGGAATTTACTTCTCATAGAAGCTTAGTATACAATACATTTGTTAGCTGTTAAAAGTAGTGATAACTTGCAGGACAAAACACATAACCAGTGGGCCCAATAAATGGTAGAGCCGGAAGTTCCAGATATAATATATGATCATGATTTTTAATTGTAGGAGCTGCGCAAGCAATGGAGAGAGCCATGGTGGCACACCAAGTCATTGCAGATATGGAACACCAACGTTGAAATTGAGATAGAGACTATTGTTTTTGTCTTTTGGCATCCGTGAACCACTTGTATAGACAGTCATTGGACCATGGAACTATTATGAATTACATCTAAGTGTTAAAACAGAGTATGAAGATGTTGAAGGTTCTGTGTTAATCTTGGGAGAGTGATAACATTAGGACATTTATAAAGGCAATTACTAAGACACCAACTGGCATGGTTTGACCGAAGGCAGTGCTCTCAGTTGATAAAGTAGACACCTTGTTTTGCATGAATGCACGCTTCCCTCATCCGGTCCCTTATGCTGTAGCTTTGTCGTTTGGCATCTTTGCCTTCCTGCACATACACAATCTAGTTCCGTCAACTGAAAGTAAATTAGACCTGCAAAAGCAGCTCCTGGTCAGCGATGTGGATTTGTTTGAAACAGGGGCAACCGTTATGTTAAGGTGGGGGAACAATTTTCAAAAGTTCGATCACACGCATGCGGTTATGTCGTCAGTAACAAACTTGCATTTGGTGTCTGTTATTTTGGGTGCACGTTTTGACTGTGGCCTTAAAATTGACAGATGACAGTTACTTGTTGATGTGCCATATTTAACTATGTAGAATATTGACCAACAGATGTCCATTGTGGTAAAACAAAATTTCATGATCAGGTTGTTACTCCAGCAAAACAACAATCTTAAGCCATAGTGCACTGGTCATAAAACAGAATTAATTTTAGTTACTATATTGAAAACAGTTCATACCTTATCATATCAGCTTATATTGCTTTTAAAGCAGAACACTTAGGCCTGTGTCATTATATGTACGACAGTTACTTCTCACCTCTCTGTGCTGGATTCATACGTTACAATAGAAAAGGTCGCTCTACATTCATCTTGGGTCAATCTGCTTTTTGTTTAGATTAGTTATCTTTGGTGGAATTAACACTGCTGAACTGAAAGCGAGTTTTATTCAGGTTGGCTTTTTAGAAATGTGTCACATACCAATGACAAGCCACCATAGCATGCAAAAGCGTATACACTGGAGGGATGATTTATTTGTTTATTTGGGGTTTTACGTCGCTTTCAACACTGTACAGGTCATATCACGACGGGTAGTTGGAAGGGCAGAGGAAACCAGTACATAGAGTTCACTAGGGTTCTGTACTGTAAACTGCCGACCAACGGCAAGCAACTACTTTCTTTCCCACTTGAGCCTGTGTGGGGATCGAACCCCGGCCTCAGAGGTGGGAGGCGAGAGTGTTACCACTCTGCCACCGTGGTCCCCTGGAGGGATGAAATAAAGAACATTATATAACATGATTACTTATTATCTCAACATGCTGCGTTACAGATGTTATCTCAACATATGGAGACAACAAATCAACGTGTTCAGTTAATAAGTCAACATGTTGAGACAATAAGTCAACATGTTTAAATAATAAGTCAACATGTTGAGACAATAAGTCAACATGTTTAAATAATAAGTCAACATGTTGAGACAATAAGTCAACATGTTGAGACAATAAATCAACATGTTTAAATAATAAGTCAAAATGTTGAGATAATAAATAAAAATGTTGAGATAATAAAGGGTCACATCATAACATCTATATCCCCAGTAAACATTTTTGGCTTTTAAAATTGTTTGATAGGAAACGTTTGGCAATGGTTAAAAATGATGGGTATGAAAACCATTAATAATAAAATGTTTTTAAAACATTTTGTGGATACCGTTTATTAAACTTTTAATGATACATGTTAGAAAAATGTTACAAATGAACATATTAATGTCTGAATAATAATTGGGTCAGAGGTCAAATTCAATATCTTATTAAGGTTGCTCACTAATAAAAATGTTATTTTCATGTTTAGAATTGTAAGATAGTGGCTTAAAAATTGGGCCCCATTCAATTCTTACTTTTAGGGATTGCATCTGGGACAATTTTTGACAAAGTCCTCTAAAATCCCTTATTATTGATCACACCCATCTTTGATTGAACATGCTTTTAGGTGAAGGTTTAATAAGCATTCTGAAAATATGGGTTTAAAAAAACGTTTTTGAATGTTTTTAAAACATTTGATCAACAATATTTTTAAAACATTTTATGTGTATGTTTGTTGCTGCTTGTCACAACTTCTCAGTTGAAGCCAGGGCCCCTGTTTACCTTGTAATTAGTGTCAACATCCCTGCCACCCCAGGGTTTCTTTTTGTCAACAATGTGGCATGGCATTGATCATTATTCACTAAGTTTCTCGACTTTTTAACCAGCTACCCCACTTCTGGGCTTCTGCTTCTGCATTAGAAGTTTTGAATCTGATGGAGTATGATCGCTCTGTGACTCTGACTATTAAATCCTATTTTATGAAGATATTTTATGTGTATATTTTATTCAGTGGTTCACCACATCATATATATTTTATCCCAGGATATTTTACAAGTGTTCACTGTCACACTGACTCACAATGCCAAAGGTTGGACATGTTCTGGCAGTAGCTGAATGCTCCAAGTGTGGTATACGGCATACCAGACCTGTGGGGGTGAGGTGTCGTAGGGATTTGAACGTCAGTGCCCCTGTGGCTGAGGGGGATCACAGCAGTATCCGAGTTAATTTCCAGAACGACCCTAGCACCAGCCAGCCTTATAAGCTCAGTTCTTCACTCAGCCCTCAGATTGGCCCATCATCTGGGGCCTCGGGTTCGGGTACCACTCATTCTGGACAATCACAAATGGAGACTAAGCTTGATCTGCTCTTAAAGAAGATGGACCAGTTAGAAGCCAAAAACAGTGAGTTGGAAAAGAAGTTTCACAAGCAATCAACCATCAGACCAGCTTCTAGACTCTCTCATAGCTCGCCCAAGAGATCCCACATCATGTTCATCGGCAAGCCCAAAGAAAAGGAAAGCCCCTAGTGCATCAGAAGCCACAGGGCTGGAGACTTCTGCAGAATTCTTGGATGGCTCGTCAATCAGTGTCTCTTATGCTCAGGAATCTCAGTCAAGGAATCCTGAGGCGTCAAATGATCACGTGTTTGTGGACTACCTCAAATCAGACAGCAGAGTCCAGCGTCAAGTACAGCGTCAACTTGAAAAGCTGCAGAGAAGGTCTCACACAGCACATGAAGGTACCAAAAATTTCAAATCTGGGTTACATCGCACTGGGGACAATGCTGTAAGACATATCATAGGGTGGCCTCATCATTACTTTTTCCCCAGTGCAGGGGGACAACTGCCTGATTGTAAAGAACTCTCTCCCCTTCAATTTATGGTGGGGTTTCTTGGTTGTCTCCAGGATGAGTCAAGTAACACCATCAGGTCCAACATGATAGAGTACGGGCGTCACTTGTTCCAGGATGCGTTGGAAACTAATTGGACCACTGCTAGGCATGCCCATATGATCTTACTTCAAGAAATAGAAAGGGGGGAGTGCTCTTGGAGGTCCCCTGATACGGTGGAAAAAAATCGGATCAGGAACACTGCACGTATCATAACCCCAAAGCAAACCACTGCCCCAGGGAAAGGGAACAAAGGGGACAAGGACAAAATTTGTGGGGACTTTAGCTCAAACAATTGCAAGTTTTCCTCTGACCACGTCGTTGATGGCGTCATTAAAAAACATGCCTGTTCATATTGTTACCAGGAAGTGGGCAGATTATGTCTCCACAAAGTCCAGGACTGCATCAGAAAAAAAACTAGCAGTAGCAAGGAACCTAGTAAATCAACTTGAACTTTATTTTGCAAATCTAGAAAAATGAATACCAATAGGTTAGTAAATTCGGTTAATCGGATCCGGGAAACAGTTCAGTTCAGTTCATGCAAGTAATTCCAGCACTTGTGAAAAGTTGAAAATAGGGGTCAGTGAACTATCTAGTATATCAGTGCAGGAAATCACCTCACTCACGGATCTAGGGGTCACCATTAATGACAGTATTAAAAGTAATAGTACACTTTCTATGGAACTTAATGCCGTTCAAACTGAGTCAAAACTGATATCTCAACTCTGTAACTGTGGGTCACAAGATCAATATTGGTGTTTTATTCATGATAAGGTTTTACAGTCCACATCTGGTGACATTTCATTTACTGACAAAGACTTTGGCTTCATGGCTAAATCAACACTTCATGTTCCATTGTTTCAGCCTGCCAGGGACATTGAGTGTACTGATCTTAGAAAATGGGCTTGGGACGCCCATACTATTGTTAAAAGGATGGGCTGTCCCAATTACTTAAGTGCCAGAATTAGGGTTCCAAAAGAACTGAACATTGCAAGTTGGAGGTCTCTTTGTGGAAATTACAAAGATCAATTGTTATTAAATTACCTAGAGTTCGGCTTTCCCCTTTGTGTGAACAGAAGTGGATTTCAATTAAACCCACATGTTGTGAATCATCAATCAGCTGTTGATTTTCCTGATGATGTGGATGTGTATTTCAACAAGGAACTGCAACATAAGGCAATAGTGGGTCCATTCCAAGAATTTCCATTCCCTGTCCACTATTCTCCCATCATGTCACGCCCAAAGCCGGATGACACCAGAAGGATCATTGTAAATCTCAGCCATCCAAAAGGAGCATCACTTAACGACCATATAGCTGACGACGTGTACGACGGTGTACTTTACAGTTTAAAATACCGAGCAATTCAAGACATTGTGAATGAAATCCAAGTGCAGAATTCTGATGTACTGCATTTGAAAATAGACATCAGCAGGGCATTTCATAACCTTCAGATTGACCCCCAGGACTTTGACCTCCTGGCGCTAAAGTGGCGTGACACATCCTACCTGGACGTAAGTGTTCCCATGGGGATGAAGACTGGGAGCGCCCTCTGCCAACGCGTCACCGACGTCATTAGGCATGTCATGAGCAGTAAGCGCGTCATGCTTTGGAACTATATTGACGACGTCATTTGCATACACAAACGCGAAAACACCAGTGCTGAATTTGACCTTCTCTACTCATTGTTCGAGTTTCTGGGTATACCCATGAACCCCAAGAAAGTTGTGCCTCCTACAAGAGTATTAACCTGCATGGGCATCATTGTTGACATCGACGCTGGGTTGCTTTCTATACCTCACAGTAAATGCATGGAAATCCTGGATCTGTGTTGTCACTACAGGACACGTACTCGAATCTCCCACAGACAGCTCCAATCACTGTTGGGTAAACTCCTGTACCTTCATCGATGCGTCATTCCAGCCAGGGCGTTCGTCAACAGGCTCCTTACCAAGTTGCATCAAACAATGACGCATATCAAGGTGTGTCACGAAATGAAGAAGGACTTGTCCTTGGTCATCTTATTTCTAGAAAAATTCAATGGTAAAGTTATGTTCACCCAGGTCAAGCATCAATATGACGTCTTCTTGAGGCAACTTGGTACCTCAATATCACTCAGATTGAAATGCTGAACGTTCTCATAGCCTTAAGAGTATTTTATGACGCATGGTGTCACAAATCTGTATGCATGTACATTGACAACAAGGCAGCAGTGTTTGCCTTACAGAAATGTCGTATTAGGGACAGTTTTATGCAGGCAGTAGCCAGATCTGTATGGTTGATAGCAGCTAGTTATGATATCACACTTATTGCTGGTATAAATAACAAAAAGGCTGACATGTTGTCTAGAGTTTTCCAATCAGCAGTTGATCTTAATTGTGTGCATAAGCAATTTGAAAATTGTGTTTGGTGGAAGGTAGATGGTCATATGTTTTACCCAAATACTTTAATTTAGCTTCATAACATGTTATTTATTTTTAGGCTCTGCTGTACATGGCCTTACGTCACTTGCCTATCGCAGAATTGAAACTGCCCTGAGACCCAGAACTGCAAGTGGCTACCTTTCCAAATTCAAGCTGTTCCTTGCTTTCACATCATGGCACTCTCTGACCTTCCATCATGTTGACACAATTTTAGCTTTCTTAGAATTGTTAGCACAGAACAGTAGTAAAGCGCACACTTTGTCAAGCTATGTGTCAGTTTTAAATCACTATTTTAAATTGTTTGACATTGACACCTCAGGTGTTGTTCACAGAAAAGTTCACCTCCTCATAAAGTCAGTTTCCGTAAACTCAGTTTATGCCCCCAAATTCAAAGCAGTGTTTACCATCCCTATCCTTCACCAGCTTGCCCTTGCTTGTGATAGCATTACCTTTGGCCAAGTCTACAAAGCAGCTTTCCTCCTTGCTTTTGTCGCCTTTTTGAGGCTCTCAAATATTGCCCCTCTTACTTCTAAAGCTTTTGACCCCACACGTCACTTCTTAAAAGGTGACGTCATTTTTGGTCCTCCTGGAACCCACATTATACTGAAATGGGCCAAAGCCATGCAATCCTCCTCAAAACATCATGTTATACAAATCCCTCTCCTCAACAATTCCCCCATTGGCCCTGTCACTGCACTTAAGCACGTTCTCCACTCCCCCCAGCTTCTAAATCTTCCCCCCTTTTCCTCATCCCCAGATCTTCTGGTCTTATCCCCCTCACCTCCCCTATGGTCAGCAGCTGCTTGTCCAGACTCCTTTCATCCATGGGTTTGAACCCTACCAATTTCGGCTTCCACTCCTTCAGAAGGTCGGGTGTCTCCTGGGCTGCTGATAACAATGTGCCACTACATAACTTGAAAGCTCATGGGGGCTGGTCCTCCTCTTCAACTGCTACTTAAAACATACCCCTAAAGCCTCCTCCACAGTAGCTACTACTTTCCAACAAGTACTATCATCCTAATTGGGTTTGGGGCCTTTTACGTAATACTTGTCATACCTGTGTAGATTAACCCCTAACTTTTAGTATGTACCATTGTTGTATTGTCTGTAAAATAAAAGGCTCTAGCCCAACCGTTTTGTATTACTCATGTTAACTTAACTCACAGCTTTAGCAAATATACCATATCTAGTGTTTGTACTTTTAGTACTCACCGTACTTATGGGCTGGTAGCGAGTACTTCATCTTCATGATATTCAATCTCATGTATCTTATCAATTTTTGGGCCTTGGCTTCGACTCATGTTTATAAACCATTCCATGATGAATGATTGAAAAACATTTCCAGTATAACCTTCATTTCTTTGGCTGTTTTAAAAATGTTTTTAAAATGTGTCCAGTCAAACCTAGCATCTTGAGTTATTTTATAGACGTATGATTAATGTAAAAAACGTTTGCATGTAGAATGTTCATAAAATGTTGTTTAAACATTACAGTATAAACGTTTATTTGGATACATTTAGAAAACCATAAGATAGGGTTTAAATAGGTTTGAAAAAATGTTTTGTACACATTTAACCAATTTTAAAACGTTTCTAATGTTTACTGGGATCTATATGGCTACAAGTGTGGTTGAAGTAGTTGTTTTTAGTACCTATAAAATCCACATATGTATGTGTCTTTTTGATACTTGCATACTCCACTCCATATCTACAGTTTTCTCCTACTTTTTTCATTAGAACTCATTTCCACACTAATAGTTTTTCAGATTTTCGCTTACATACCTCTTCACAAGTAGTTCCACATAGCTTTCTCTAGTATGACTCACCTACACACTGATACTTTACCATTTTTTCATGATTGTACCACTCACTTCAACACCTACAGTTTCTATTGTATCACTCACTTCCACACTGACAGTTTTTCACACTTGTATCACTCACCTCAACACTGCGTGGTTTCCATACTTGTATCAATCACTTTTACACTTTTTTCATACTTGTATCACTCACCTCCACATTGACAGTTTTCTTGTACTTGTATCAGCCACCTCCTCACTGACAGTTTTCTCGTACTTGTATCACTCACTTCCACACTGACAGTTTTCTCATACTTGTATCACTCACCTCCACACTGACAGTTTTCTCGTATTTGTATCACTCACCTCCACACTGACAGTTTTCTCATACTTGTATCACTCACCTCCACACTGACAGTTTTCTCATATTTATATCACTCACCTCCACACTGCCAGTTTTCTCGTACTTGTATCACTCACCTCCAGACTGACAGTTTTCTCATACTTGTATCACTCACCTCCACACTGACAGTTTTCTCATACTTGTAGTACTGGTGGAGTTTGATGGATGCCAAGTAAGTGAAGGCTGTGGCGGCACACAGGATGATCACAATCCACAGAAGTCTGTACACACCAGTCAGATGAAGTGACAACAAAAACACATGGTCAAACATCACAGAGAAGGGTGAACAATGTACTGAGTACATTTAAAACTAACTAATCGTAACTAGACACAAGGTTTGAATACAGGGTAAGAATAAGTGCTCAGTGTTATAGTTTTTGGACATTTATCACTTTATGTTATTTGTAGACATTCATAACTTTGTGTTATTTGTACTTAACTCAAAGTCTTCTGTCAAGTAATAATGGATTCCTTATGTCATTTATATTTGTAGAATCAGTTACAATTTGGTTTTAGCTTTCTTTTGATGTACCTGCAGTGTAGAATGGCTTGCTTGATGAGATTCATGCCCCCTCTTCTCCTACCTCCTTTAGACTTTAACCTTATTCAACAGAACCTCTTCATTACTCTAATGGCACCATGGTGATGACCTTTTTGTTGTGCCTAGATTTGGAGTCTGCCTTTCTAGTGCAGATTAAGCGATATAAAATTTGCTTAAAATTAGAATTAAAGAGAATTGAGGATTGTACATGTTAGTTGTTTACACACCATCCCATACCCTTATTACCTGCGTATAGCCCAGTATCGGGTGGGAAGCCCCAGGTAGCGTATGCCATGACATGTTGTGTTCTGTGTGAAGTCTATAATCAGGTCGCGCCAGCTGGTGCTTGCTGGAATAAACACACACTACAAATCAGAAGCTTTACAGAGTCTTTACACCTTGGACTGGACCAACTTTAAGCCTGAGTGTTCAACTTTAGATTTGACACATGTAATCTGCGAGATTTGACACTTCTAATGTATGAGATTTGGCACATCTAAGGTGAGATTTGACACATGTAAGGTGTGAGGTTTGACATATCTAAGGTGTGAGATTTGACACATCTAAGGTGACAGATTTGACAAATTTAAGGTGTGAGATTTGGCACATCTAAGGTGTGAGATTTGACACATCTAAGGTATGTGATTTGACAAATCTAAGGTGTGAGATTTGACATGTCTAAGGTGTGACATTTGAAACATCTAAGGTTTGAGGTTTGACACAGCTAAGGACTGGGGTTTGACACATTTAAGTACTGAGATTTGACACATCTAAGGACTGAGATTTGACACATGTAAGGTGTGAGATTTGACACATCTAAGGTGAGAGATTTGACACACCAAAAGTGTGAGATTTGACACTGCTAAGGTCTGAGGTTTCACACATCTAATGTCTGAGATTAATCAAAGCGAAGCACCAACAGCCACTATTTTTACTTTCAATAATGAAGGTTGTTTATCGTAAACATCATCATGACGTAACATAATGCCCTAGTTGTAATGCAGATCATGCTACTTGAAACAACTAAGTTTATTTTATATTCCAAACTAGAAAAGGACTGGGAGAACACCTCAGCATCTCTGTATTCCTGTTCTGGGGCGGATTTTACAAAAGGTCTTTGTCCAGTCTTTGGCCCAAATTTGAGACTTTTGTCTTGAGCCAATGGATTCAGCCTTTATGAACTTCACAAAAGGCCTCAGTCTCAGCTTTGGCTGAGCCAGTGGCTCAAATGCTGAGACTGGTAGGTAGTGGGCTTAAGTTTTGTAAACAGAGGCTCAAATATGGCTGTCGTAAGTCTTTTTCCACTTCAAAATTTGGAATGTCTGAAAATACTGTACAAATGTACAAAACAACCTCCTGAAGTAGTCCCTATGTGTTTTTACACATTTACAAAGTTTCCCGTTGCAAAATAACCTTCGACCAGGGATATCATGTATCAAACAAGGAACATATAAGTAGAATATTTTGACTACAAAAAAGGGTCACATGACATATAAAACCACTGTGGTTATTTGATAAGCTTGGTCTCATCTGAGCCCCTTTCTATGAAAACTGATTGCGACAAAGACTCAGATTTGAGCCAGTGGCTCAGCTTGAGACTGGGCTAAGTCTGAGACCTTTCATGAAGTCCGCCCCAGGCTCATGGTATCTGGAAGTTTGCTAGGATCTGCATCATATGTAGGTATTATACAAACTATGGTGGGAGTGTCCTGTATATTTTGCCAAAACAATCTATGATGAAATTACAATGACAACAAATCATTCAAAAATGGTCTTAGACCCAGATGGTGATGTGGATCACTAATAAAATCGAATAATCTGTTCCTTGTGCCATTTTCAAAATGTCTGAATATTTCTTCAAAATTGGTCCATAACTTTTCGAATTTTTTGCAAACAAACAAACCAACATCATAAAGACACACACCATCTTTGCAGGAATAAATGTTTGATTGGTATGACGTATGCAACAATGATTGAAATAACTTCATTCTTAAATTTTCAATTTTTGGTTTCTGACACAGAGGAAATGTGACTTGTGTGCCATTATAAACTAGTTTTAAAGACGACTCCAGAAACCTGGGTAGTTTTCATTTAATAAAGTAAAAATACAATACATTTTTAATTTTGGGCTTTTCAAACCAAAATAGTCCAGTTACTTTTTGTCTTTGAAAACATCAATCACCATGCACCACTAGAAACTGAAAGGAAAAAATCTGTAAGAATACATTCAGCTTTTGGATGGGGAAGTTTGACTGAAGAGAAACAGCCTTCTTACTATACAGAAGACAGTTCACAGAGTTTCTGTACTACAAACGACTTGTAACAAGTAAGTCTTGACTGCGGTTCAAACCTTCATTATCATCATGAGATTCCACGTGTTTATCACCACTTCACAAATACAATGTATTACAATGTCTGCAACCACATCTGACATTATCATAATGACAGATTCTCTAATACTACAGATACAACAGCAACTTGAAAAGTTGATTTTCTGCCTGCAACTGTTAGGGACCACGGTGGCAGAGTGGTAACACTCTCGCCTCCCACCTCTGAGGCCGGGGTTCGATCCCCACACAGGCTCAAGTGGGAAAGAAAGTAGTTGCTTGCCGTTGGTCGGCAGTTTACAGTACAGAACCCTAGTGAACTCTATGTACTGGTTTCCTCTGCCCTTCCAACTACCCGTCGTGATATGACCTGTACAGTGTTGAAAGCGACATTAAACCCCAAATAAAATAAACAAAGCCTGCAACTGTTTGTCTGAAATGAATAGTTTCTTTGTGAAAACTTCTGTTTGCGACAATTAGATGTATATTAAAAATTGAACCAAAACTACATATTCTTTGTTTACGACTGGAAAGTTTTTGATGCATTTTAGACACCACTACACCTGTAGGATTGTTTTATGTTGGATCTGTCACACACTGATTGTCGTGCCATGTGTTGCAGGCTTACACAACTTAAGTTTCTTTGTGTATATGTCATCTATCTGACAAAATCATTGTATAGATGTAGAATCTAGTCAAACCAGATTTTATAAAAAAGTCAAAATATTCTATGACATTAAAAACCAAAGAAATTTCCTTTTTCTTTGAAGACACATGTGCGACAGAATCCAAGAAGTGATATGATCACACCTAGTGACGTAAGTAGATCCCTGATTTTAACCTGGAAAAACGTAGGTTTCTAGAGTGAGAGGTACTGGGTAGGTAGGTCTGGCTGTTGTGGTTGGATATACTACGCGGGAACCCACTAGAGAACCAGTGGTGTTGGTTTCTGTGAACCAGTGAGAACCCTGGGTCAGGTGTCATATGTAGAGAGGAGAATGTGACAGAACCCAAGAAGTTATCAAGTCATTACTGAATCTTTAATTTTTTTCTTAATAGTCCTGACATACATTGAAGCAAGAATACAGACAAAATTATAAGCAACAGTATGTTTGTAATTTTCTTGTCTCCCATTCCTCAGTATGCGTAATGCTATTACGGGGACTTAATTACTGGTAAAACACAGATTAAATGCTATAAAAAGTGTGAATCAACTACTCACCGGGGTCCCTTGTATCCATGTCTGACAGGCTGTAGATCTCTTCACACAGTATATCCCAAATGTATTAAAGCAATAAAAACTTTAAGCCACCCATATTAATTACAAGATCCTAGATTTGCAGAAGTGTAACGAGTCATTTTATAAGAGTTTAATAATACTATGTTTATGTAGAAGCATTTTATTTACCAGTTTTAAATTAGTAAACAAACTAAAACCAGGGATAAAACTTTGGATGAAATAGTTCCCTCTGCAGGTTACTTTACACTCTGATGCAAAGAGGGTATACACAGACATCACAATGTATCATCAGCAAACGGGTAGATTTACCACTAAAGATAAATAACACACTGACCATAGTCAGATCCAGACTAAACAACCGTTTTTTTCTTGTCAAAACATTAAGTGAGAACAATTATTCACGTGACAGATCTACAGTCAGACTGTTATATCTGTTCTGTAGAAGTTTATATGATTTTTTTGCTAATATTCTACCTGTCTGTTCAAATCTATCTAATGTATAGCATTACATATTTAAGGGATAAGTTGTTTATGAGGCGTTTACACTGATTAAACTTTGATAAAGAAATATCATTTAAATTCTGTGTTCAAGGAAGGGCAATTGAGTGAAAATATTTTGTTGTTTTCATTTAAATACAGGAATCTTTTATGGTTGTATTCTCTACTTGGCAAAATCATTGTTTCCCCAGAAAATTAATCATTTACTAGAAATTAGTAAAACTAGACATTGAGAATTGGGCGTCATTGCAATTCTTGGCAATTTAACTAGTTGCAGAATTTAACTTTCAAGATAAGTACGAAATGAACACTGTTTATATTCTGATAGATGTCTGGCTCTGTCTGCAAATGTTTTTATCAAATTCAGATCCTAACCCGGATCTGTGTGAATATACCATAATACCTAACACGTTGTAAGTGTGCTGCAAATAAGTCCACATAAAGTTGTGTTATAAAACAGTTTTTTTGCCTCCAGATGATCTCTAACCAATACAAGCAGACCTGTCAGAAGGATCTCCTTGTATTAGTGGTTTGGATGCAATTATGTGGTGAGATACATGAACTGAAGCTTTAAACATGAATAAAAAAATTCACAGAAGTATGGAAACACTTGTAGTGCTGTTACCACTCCAGGTTCAAATTAACCCTTCAACTAGGAATGAACGGATATTTTTATGTGGCAGAATAAATCTTTAAATGAGGAGACTTGCATATGAAAATAAAAAGTGGCCTGATAATTATGTAGTCCTGGTAGACTTTTCCTTTATTTCTGTCAGCGCAAATAAACTTGGGCGTTATAGATGTTGAAGACGATAATATCTTGAGTGAAGAGTATAAAGTTTTAACTTTAAAATATAAAAGACTTAGAAACTACAGAAAAGCTGGTAGTTGCTTGCCGTTGGTCGGCAGTTTACAGTACAGAACCTTGACCAACTGTATGTACTGGTTTCCTCTGCCCTTCCAACTACCCGTCATGATATGACCTCTACATTGTTGAAAGCGATGTAAAATCCCAAATAAATAAATAAATATATATAAACTACAACACTGTCAACAATAACTAATTAAAATATAATTTAAATATTTTCCCTTCACCAAACTGTTGAGATAAGCACAAGATACCCCAAAGGGCTGAGAGTTTGCACTGTGCCAGGTCAATCACAGGCTTCCAAAACGACCAATTTCAACTAAATTAAGACATGCGCCCAGAAATATAGGGTAGACCGTCAGTCATTTAGAAATAAAATTGAACTGGTGAAGGACTTCATCTTGGAACATGATATTGATATCTGCGCATTGACTGAGACCTGGCTTAGTCAGTTTGATGTACCTGTTGCTCAGCATTTGCAGCCTGATGGATACAAGTTGCTCAATGTAGATCGCATGGATAGAAGCGGTGGTGGAGTTGCAGTACTGTGCAGGTGCTCAACTCATCCAGTACTGTCTTCAGAGGCTAAGTTCACCTCCTTTGAATCCATCAACATAAAACTCAAAATTCATCAGACTTTAACAAACCTTGTTGTCATTTATCGACCTCCTTCACTGCCTCAGGTTCCAGCCAGTATGTTCCGCAATGAGTTCTCTGGATACTTGGAGGAAATTATCGCCTCACCTGGGAAACCTTTGATTGTTGGAGACTTCAACTTCCATGTAGACAATCTTGAGAAGCATTCTACAGCATCCTTCATTGATATCCTGAACACCTTCAAGCTGAAACAACATGTCACTTTTCCCACCCATGTTAAAGGTCATACACTTGACTTAGTTATTACCTTGGACAATGATGATGCAGTCAGTAGGATAAGAAAAGGAGATCAACTTTCTGACCATGTCAGTGTTCTTTGTGATATTTTGTGCTACAAACCTCCACCAACAATGAAAGATGTTAAGTACAGGTGCATTAAGAAGATAGACATTGATCAATTCAAACAGGATATCCAGTGTCTTGATTTGGGTTGCCCTGGGAACAGCACAGAGCAGCTAGTTGGCAAATACAATCATTCTCTCCGTCAACTCTTGGACAAGCATGCTCCTCTCAAAAGTCGCACAGTTATTGTCCGACCAAAGCGACCATGGCTTAGTGAGTCTCTAAAACTGCAGAGATCTGAGTTACGGAGGCTGGAGCGAAAGTGGCGTAAGAATGCCAATCCTGAGGACTGGGTTAGCTTCACCAGATGCAGGAAATCTTTCTCTGATTCTCTTATCAAAGCTAAGGAGGACTACTACCAGAATATCATAATGGAAAATAAGATGGACCAAAAGAAGTTGTTCCAACTCACAAAATCGCTCTTGCAAGAAACTTCTGAGACACCACTACCACCTCATCACTCACAGGGGGAACTGGCAAATAATTTTAGTGACCTCTTCATGAGCAAAATTTCCAAAATTCGTGATCAGTTCACTAACTCCGACAACAAAGAAAGTAATGATATCCCCTTTTTAGGTGAAAGTTTTTTCCAGTGTTTCCCCAGTCTTTCCGAGGCTGACATCTTGGAGCTACTGAAGAAGGCCCCAACAAAGTCTAGTGACCTGGACCCTATTCCCACATACCTACTGAAGCGATGCTCTGATGCCTTAGATCCAGCTATCACAAGGATCATAAATGCTTCTCCATCAAGGGGAGAAGTTCCACCAAGCTTCAAAGAGGCAATAGTTACACCACTTCTGAAAAAGCCTGGTCTAGAACTGACTTACAAAAACTATCGGCCTGTCTCTAATCTTAGCTTTCTGTCTAAGCTCACCGAGAGGGCAGTCAATGATCAGATCAAACATCATATGGACACCAATAAAAATGAGGGTACCTACCGTTAATTTCTTTACCTAATACTATTTTCTAAAATTTAAAAGGGAAACTTACCTAAAACCATTATATGCTTGCAATTTGATGAATTAATAATAAGTAGAATACACTTTTCGTGAATTTTAACTTGCAACTAAAAACTTTGAAAACTACAGTTTACCCTTTAAACTTTCGACTTTGAAAAAACAGTTAAAGTGTAATTGATAGAAATGCAAAACAGTTGAAATTTTTCAGTGGTACCAATTGTTAATCTGGTGGCTTTAAAATGATTTAATGTGTAGTGAACCAGTCAATCAAGAGACATACAGTTCTCTACTTTAACTATTTATATATAAAGAAACATAAAACAGTAAAGCACCCACTTTCGTTTTACTGTTTTACTGTTTTATGGTTTTGGAATACAGAGTTCTTCCTATTTACATTTTGACTTGATCTAGCTACGAAAACTGTATAAGTGTAAAGATTCAAAACAGAAAACAGGCTTTTTCCTTTAGAATGTTTATGGTATATTTTAGATTTTTTTCCACAGCCAATCAAATAAAAGTCATTTCCTTGGTAACCAGAGTAGTCTTGATTGTGATGTCACAATGCTAAATTTAACAGTATGATTGGATTTTAAAGATTTTATATTAGCATATAATTTTGAAGGAATTGGTTTATATTGGGTAAGTGGATGAAACAAACGATGACAAGCACATCTACTTTATGGTGACCTTAAACTCCAGCCAATAAGTTATAGCAACTTTAAGGTTACCATTTACAGGGCCTAAAATAAACAATGCAGTGAATTTTACTGGTACATGTTCCCTTATTAACAGCAAATGAAATGTGTAGGATTTCATAGATATCTACATTTTGAGACTTTTATTTATTGTTTCATTGATGCATTTTAGTTTCCTTATATTATGTGAGTTATACGCCTAGTTTATTTATTTATTTATTTAATCATTTATTATAGAGACATAGTATAATACATTTTGACAACTTAATAATGAACTACAAAAGAATACCCAGCCCTAATGGGCTTATTAGTCTCTACAAACTATTTTAACAACAGATAGGTGGAAAATAGTTACATAAGATATTATTTCTGTGATTTCGTAGATACTTAACAACAAACAAGTGTAAACTAGTTACATAAAATATTGTTCCTGAGATTCCATAGGTCAGCTAGAAAGCTCATTAATAGTTTTACCCTTTTACAAGTTACTATTTCATAAAACTGAGTTAATATACTATCATTCTGACGAGAACTAGTATTAATTAAAATTTCCAAGTACTCAGTTGGTACAAGAGCACTCTTCTTTAAAAGGTACCAGAATAAATTATTTTATGAAAACATTTATTTCAAAATATTTATTTGCATGCAAAACATTACTTTAAGTAGTAATTTTTTACCTTAAATTAATTAATTTCTACAAAAAAAATAGTATGGGGGTCTCTCTGGGGCTCTTCATGGCCATGAATGACTCTTGAATTGGATAACCTTAAAGTCATTTATAAGTTGCTATTGTTCAGATTTAAGGCCACCTTACACCACACAGCTTCAAGGTGCAAATATCACCCATATACCAATTATAACTGAAATTCACCAAGCCTTTTTACTATTTTTGGTAACCTTGAAGTTGCTATGACAGACTTATTGCCAGGAGTTTAAGGTCACCATAAAGCAGAAATACTCCCCATTCTTTGTGTGATCTACTTACTAAATGTTAATGCACCAAGCAGCATTAGAACTGTTCATTATGTGGAATATGACGTCACAATCCAGACTACTGTGGCCTTCACTAAAGAGCTCTTGGAAAGTTAAAACTGTCAAACAGTAAAACAGTAAAACGGAAGTAGGTGCTTTACCGTTTTTGTGTTTCTCTATGTATAAACAGGTAAAGTAGTAAACAGTATGTACCTTGATTGATCAGCCCCAGGCCTGGGGCGAGTACAAGTACTTGTACTTGGTACTTGTACTCTTTTTCAAGTACTTGTACTTGTACTTGACAGCTGAAAATTAAAAGTACTTGTACTTGTACTTGGCTAAAATATCCAAGTACTTTTCAATTACTTTCAAGTACATTCCAAGTACATTGATTTTGTAGTTTTATAACTTTAATTAAGTGACTTATTAGGTGTAAATTTTTACTGTTTCTTTCAGCAGAGTGTAGATAGATTATAGTTTGTGTTGTTTTGTCAAAGTACAAAGGGCTGTTTAGTTAGCCAGAACTTTGGTTTTCTTTAATTATAACAAGGCTGCATTTAATCAACACCTTTTCACATTTTAAACAAGATACCCACTCATTCAGAATATAGCTGTGTTTTAATCATAAAGGTACAGCATTTAATCTATCCTTTTTCACTTTTACACAAAAGATCCACTCAGTCACAGCATAGCTTTACTTTTGTCATATACCTACCCTTATTCATTTTCACACAAAAGACCCACTCAGCCTGAGTGTTGATGCCAAGCTTAGTGGACAGAAGAGCCAATTACTTGTTTATGTAAGACAAACAAGCTAATCCCTTACACAAATAAACTGTTGACTCATTCATTTCAATACACCCCTTTATAAACAATTATCAATGTTTAGTATATCTGCTTTGGCTTTTTACACTATACAATTGCCCTTAAATATAAAGTTTTATTTCATTTGTTCATTCATTCATTTATTAAATGTATTCCAACCATATGTAATATCAGTTTTACATAAAGGACTGGTACAAACCCTTTAAAAACGTTTTATGTGCCCCAAGTAACTAATTCATTATCTGTCAACACAAGCATACTGATGTCCAAGTGGATCTTTTGAAATCAGATTTTTTAGCATTGCAAGACAGGATTTCCATGCATTCAGGTGTTTACTCACACTGTGAGTCTCACAGGCAAAATTTTTGAAAGACCTGTATTTATTAAGTGTAACCAGAAAAGTAATGGAGCAGATTTTAGCTCATCAGTGTTTGTTGCAGGATTGCTTTAAATTGTATGTCTCAATAAATAATTAATTTTAAATAAATAGTGATTATCTAGTTATTATAGTTTTGGGGTCGTACGCTATAAAAGTACTTGTACTTGCAATTTTTCAAAGTACTTGTACTTGTACTTGACTTTTGAGATCAGTACTTGTACTTGTACTTGCAACTTGGCAAAGTAATTGTACTTGTACTTGTACTTGGCTCCATGTACTTGACCCCAGGCCTGATCAGCCCTCCCTTTAGTGGCAGAAATTGATTTAAATATGTGTTACTATTTCTTAGAACAATCAAACAGTGAACAGAAAAAGGGAGATCAACTGTTTGTAAAAAGTTCTAATTATAGAATGTTTTTCATATTAACAGTAGGTACCTTGTGAGGGTGTTAATACCTACTGTTTTGTGATTTTTCCATTTACATCACATGTAAAATGATTATATTGTATATTTCAGTTTGTTCAGCCCCAAACAGTAAAAGGGTAACAAACTGTTTTCCGTTTCAATCTCAATAAAAACAGATATAGGTAAAGAAATTAATGGTTGGTACCCTGATTAATAAACTCCAGGAGCCTCTCCAATCTGCCTACCGTCCCTATCATAGCACAGAGACTGCACTGATAAAAATTTTTGATGATCTACTATTGAACCTAGATAACAAAAAGGTGGTCCTACTCTCCCTGTTAGATCTGTCTGCTGCATTTGACACTGTGGACCACAACATTCTACTAAACAGGCTAAAACATATGTTTGGCATCACAGATGTTGCTTTGGATTGGTTTACATCATATCTATCCGACAGATCTTAAAAAGTCAGCATTGCTGGTGCATATTCAGTCAGTCGGTTCTTGGAATGCTGTGTGCTTCAAGGATCAGTGCTTGGCCCACAGTTGTACTCTCAATACACCAGACCTATTGGTGATATCATCCGATCTTCAGGGCTACTCTTTCATCTATTTGCTGATGACAGTCAGTTATACAAATCTGCCACACCCAGTAATGTGGAACAACAACTTGAAGCCTTTGATACAGTGGAGTCGTGTATCAGAAACCTCTCAGGGTGGATGTTTAACAAGAAACTGAAACTTAATGATGACAAGACAGAATTTCTGCTTGTTGGATCACAGTCTCAAAGATTGAAAGTTGTTCATAATTCAATAACAGTAGGTGAGCATACTATAACGGCTGCCCCTATTGCAAAAAACCTTGGCATTTTGATTGATGAGACCCTGACATTAGCACACCAAGTTCAGCAAGTATGTAGATCTGCTTTCCATCAAATATTTTTGCTTCACAAAATTCGGCCTTTTCTCACACAGGAGGCAGCTCAAGTACTCGTCCAAGCCCTGGTGGTGCTTAAGCTTGACTATGGAAATGTTCTTTACTATGGATTACCGGTAGTTCTCATTCATAAACTCCAGCGTGTTCAAAATGCAGCAGCACGACTAGTCTGTGGCATCAGAAAATTTGATCATATTACACCCATACTAAAATCACTTCACTGGCTTACAGTACAGCAACGTATAGAATACAAAGTTCTCCTACTATGTTTCAAAGCCATCCATGGCCTTGCACCAGACTACCTTTCATCCCTGTTGACTCAACATGTTCCAATTAGGTGCCTGAGCTGCTGAGAGTTCCAAGAACCAAAAGTAAAACCTATGGTGACCGTGCTTTCAGTTCTGCTGCACCACGCCTATGGAACAGCTTGCCTGCTGAACTTAGAAGTTCTAATGCCATCCTGGACTTCAAAAAGAAATTAAAAACCTATCTATTCAGATCAGCATACAATTGCTAGGCATTTACTGTATATTGTGCATATTGTAAAGCGCTTAGTTTAATAGGTGCTATATAAATGTTAATGTAATATAATGTAATGTAGAATTGAAAGCAAAGGTTAAGATGTTTGACCAAAAAGATTCTTCAGTTTACATGGTTGCTGGGGAACCAGGCAGGGAGCCCAGAACCCCAGAAATGATGCAATAATTATATAAGGGTGTTAGACTGGTCACCAAACCCCATTTCTCAGCCTGGATGCTGAACACTATCAGTACCCAAATAGCTACAGCCCTGACCCGGGAGAAGGACTAACACCTGGGTCGCCTAGATGACCCAATCGACAGGCAAATCATTATAAGTCTTTGGAGAATCATAAGCAAAGCTGAGGTCAAAATGCTTAGTAAACTTATTAGTATTATAAACACTATGTCTAGGCAAAAAGATAGGTTTTGAGCTTCTTGCTGGATGAGTGGAGAGGAATGGCTGAATGTACATCATCAGACAAATCATTCAAAATTTTTGGAAAATCATAAGCAAATCTAAGACCAAAATGCTTAGTAAACATTACTAGTATTATAAACGCTATGTCTAGGCTTAAGAAAAGGTACAAAGTATTTTGGATAACCATTTGTAGGAACTTATACACCAGTAAGGCAGTATTAAATATTGAACAGTGTTCAACAGGCAACTAATGGAGAGTATTTCTAACTAGGGAGATGTGTACTTTGGTAATGATTCTAGCAAGACTTTTTTTAACACATGGCATCTTACAGAGATCAAGAGCAGAGAGAAGCCTAAAAAGGAATTTAACTAGTCAAATTGACTACCAATAAAAGCATTCACATCCATTTGTAGGAACTTATACACCAGTAAGGCAGTATTAAATATTGAACAGTGTTCAACAGGCAACTAATGGAGAGTATTTCTAACTAGGGAGATGAGTACTTTGGTAATGATTCTAGCAAGACTTTTTTTAACACATGGCATCTTACAGAGATCAAGAGCAGAGAGAAGCCTAAAAAGGAATTTAACTAGTCAAATTGACTACCAATAAAAGCATTCACATCCATAAGAGCAGCATCATGTGTACGGTAGGCTTTGAGACATCAAGATCCAAGATTTGAGTAAAGGAGAACTTACAACTGTTCTGGAAAAGGAAAAGTCATTATCAAACCATACACCAACGTTCCTGACTGCCTCAACAGGAGAGATAAAATCACCAAGAACATAATCTGAGAAAGATGGATGAATTCAGAAAAAGTGATGAATTCAGTTTCTTCTAGGTTTAGCTTCAACCTATTTGCAGACAACCATTTTTGACATCATCCAATCAAATTTATAACCTCTCAAAGGCATGGACCACATTCTTGTGCGTTAAATGGACATATAACTGTGTATCATCTGCATAAAAGTGGAAACCTATGCCGGGATGATTTCAAATGACTTTGCTGTAGGAGTAGCATATTAGGTAGAGCATAGGAGTAAGGACAGGTCCCTGTGACATGCCAAACAAGAGCTTCTTAGCATCAGATAGAATACAACCAATCAGAGAGAACTTGAACCAGTCCAAAACTATGCCATCAACGCAAAACCAAGAACTCAGACGATCAAGAAGGATGTCATGGTCAATCACATCAAATGCTGCTGATTGGTCAAGCAGCACAATAGTGGTTGGCCTCACCTCTAGCCATAGCAAATGGACATCATTCTTAATCAACAGAAGTGCAGTTTCAGTCGAGTGACCTAACTTACAAGCTGACTGTGTCACATTTTCAAATGCATTAGAAATGATATAGTCGTTTAATTCGAAGGCAACCACATGCTCAACAAGTTTGGAGATAAAGTACAAGTCTGACACAGGTCAGTAGTTTATTAAATTGTTAGGTGGTAATGAGACTTGTTCAATCAGTGGAATAACAGCTTTTCTAAAACTGGCGGAAACAACACCTTCAGATATGGAATAATTCACAAGCTTGGTGATTGAGGACAGAAGAATGTCTAAAGACTCCTTAACCAAAAAGTAGGCCACTGATCTAATAAACAAGATTTTGTTGGTGAAGGAAAAGGAGTCCCTAATCGTGGTAATTGTGTCTGAGAAAAAGTCACAAAGCCACTGATGGATCAATGGTAATTGTAATGATTGCAATGGTGGTAACACACTTGCCTCCCACATCTGAGGTTGGTCGTACAAACCCCGGACCTTATGTGGAAAAGTTAGTATTTGCTTACCGATGGTCGGCAGTTTACAGTACAGAACCTTGACAAACTACTTGTACTGGTTTCCTCTGCCCACAAACTACCCTTTGGGCTATGACATGTACGTATATCCTGAAAGTGATGTAAAACCCCTAATAAATAAATATATAATTGACAAAAATACAAACACCCCCATCAAGACCATGAGCTCAACGTATATAACACAATTTATGCCAAAGCAATTTGCCGTTGTCAGTGTGTTGTATATGATGTTGTATATGTGTGCTATTCTTTTCTATTATATTATGTACTTTTATAGAGCGAAAATCTCTGCCAAGACAGACTCCAATGTACAACACTAGAATCAAATAAAAAAATCATCATTTCATTGCCGTTGCAAGGATTTATGTACAAATGGATAGACTTGAGGAACTTCCAGGAACCTTTTATCTTGAAGTTTATATCTTGTACTTATATCTTCCACAATGAGTAGACAAAAGACAAACCAAAATAGTTGGGATGACCACTTTGAAGAAACTTGTAAACTAGAGTGCTACTTTTGAAGATACAGGAAAATTCAACTGGGAGCCAATGGGGTGTTTGAGAATAGGAGATGCCCATGTGTAGTTGTTACAAGTGTGTTTTGAATACACTGCAGTTTGCGCATGTTGAAACTGGACAGACAGAGAGTTGCAGTAATCAAGGAAACTACTCACCAAGGCATTAGTCTAACCTTCCTAAGATCACTCATTTGAATGAAGCATGTCTTACAAATATTGCTGACATGATCAGTGAAAGATAGGAGGTGGGAATCTAATTTCTTGAGCTGAGCACGAGATCCATAGATGATACACTCTCTCTTATAAGGGTTTAAAGTGAGCATACTTGGCATCCATCCTTGAACATCTAGCAGACATAAATTAAGTTTGCCAAAAGCCAAGGCTGCATTTTTGTGAGTCATGTGAATAAATAACTGGGCATCATCTGCCTAGAAGTGGAATTTGATGTTGGCTTGCATTCCAACAACCTTACTTAAAGGAGTGGTGTATAAAAAGAGCAGAGGACCAAGGACTGAGCTTTGTGGAACCCCCAAACAGCATCTCACACAATTCAGAGAGGATGAACCCAATTTGAACCCCTTGGTGGCTGATATAGAGGTGATCTTATCTTAAGTATATTGTTAACTGAGACAGTTTGGGAAGTGGATACATCTGTGGTAGAATTGTTGAGGAAGAAGCTGGGAACATCACACGACTCTTTTTAATTTTATGATTGAAGAAGGAAGCAAATTTATTTGCAAAGGATTTGTCTTACTGGTTAGAAGGAAGAATCGTCTTGTGGCATTTATCAAGGGCATTGCATAGCCTCTGTCATAGCTTCTTTGGGAAATGGCTGTTCTCACTAATAACAGTGCTATAGTATTCAGTCTTGCCTCTGTTTTTCATTGCATTACACTGGGCAATCTGTCTGCGCAATGTATTTCTGCTCTACTGAGACTTATCTTTGTCTCATTGTGTATCAGTAATTACTAGTAAGTCCATTGACCGAGAGGACACAATGTCGAAAATACTGGGACCTTTATTTCTGACAGATCAATAGTTGATGACACCAAAAGAGACAGGGTCTGGATTTAGTGAAATATCACTTAACAATAAAAGTAAAACAGAGCTGCTTCTGAACTTAGCAGTGGTGGGAATATATATTATTCATATTTCGGCAACCACTTGCCTGTGGGAGCAGTAGACTAGAACCATTAGTCATAGAGCTCTGTACCTTTGTCTGATATGTTAACAGGGCACAAAAATTAAACAATATATAAAGAGTAGAATTCTGAGCACGGAAAGAAGCACACTTTGGCGGCTTTAAACTAAAATTTTTTTTAAAAGGCCTGTTGAAAACAACAGATACCTAAGATACAAATTAATACACCAAAACAAAAAAGAGCCTAAATAAAATGAAAATACCTGAGTATGTACAGGATTTCAATATAAAGTGAGGATAATGAATAGAAAGGACCGGGGTAATTGGTAAACTTTAATTTGGTGGGTGATAATACCCTAAACTGATAAAAAACAAACTAAAAAAGAGAGGAAGAAATCAGTCGGAATTTAACAAAAAGCATACATTGTGTACATAAATGGAATAAAAAGTAACAAAATTTAAGTGAAAAACATTCTGTATTGTGAAAATATTTGAAAAGCTCAAAATAATTTGCCCTGGCTTCTTACGTGTTTCTTCTGTGAATAATTGTACAAAAATATACATCTATAACTAGTATTTGGTTGATTATATCTCCATTTTAAGTGTTTTTTGTTATATTTTCAGATCAACTGCAATCGCATATGTGTGCTGTGTCTATCTGAACTCACCCATCAGTTCAGATGTGACACTCGGTGACTTGTTTATGTATCAAAATATTGACAGGACCTGACTGCAACTATCATGGCAAAATGATGGTAATTCAGTTCAAATCACAAACCATTTTTTTTCAGATGTATATCTTGGAGTTACTGTCAATCACAGCAGGTACATGCTATTGTACAAGTATGAAGCATAGTTTTGTATCTAAAAAACAAGACCACACTCTGTGAATGAAGTGTTTAGCACACGATCCACTGGAAATGCTCAGAACACATGAGTTTAGTTTGGATGTTAAACTTACATGTTGAAATCATGTACAGAGGCCGCCATAAATCTCTCAAACACATGTGTGCAAGGAGACGCCTTACTCTGTTTTTATTTTATGTTATTTTTACATAATATTTTTTAATCATTTTTTGTGTCATTAAGTGAAACTTAGCTGTGGTTAAAAGTGTTACAGTTACTGTTCATATGCCATTCCTTACAAACAAAACATAGCAACTGCCAAGATGTAGCTATACAAACACACATGTTTATCCAGACATAACAGGACAAACATTAAGTACAAATTTGTAAAGTGTTGGGCTTTGAAAAGAGTTCATGTCAACAGTTAATGTTTATGTCAGTAGTGACATCAAAGCCAATATATAGACTGCAGCCCCGTACACAAGTCCTCACTCCAGGGACAGACTCAGACACAATGTACGGGGAGGTTATCATACTCCTGGTACTAGCAACACTTTGGTCAGGTAAATACTTCCACATTCTCACAGATGTTAAGCTGTATTAAAGTCAAGTTTTAGTCGTATTTTTTATTATTGAATGTTTTGAAAAGGGATAAAATTTCCATATGAGTTTGAACTATAACATTTAAACATGAATGTAAAGCATTGGTGGGTCTGGTAAGTGGTCCCTGTGATAAGTATATTAGACTTGTGGTAATATCATTAGCATTGTAGGGCTCACTTTATAATATTGGATAAACTTTAAGGACAATCGGGGTTTTCATCAATGTGCATATTTCTAGTGCAGTGAAAATGGGCAGTAATTAATACAAACATCTGAGAATCTCTGACCCTCAGCCCCCCCCCCCCCCCAAGTCAGAAACAACACAGGCTGCGGATAATTGTTTAATTTCTTCATACAAGGTTAAATGTGACTATTAAATTATATACAACATTCAAGCATTAAATAATGACCACTGAAGTAATAAAATGCTATACAGGTCAATAAGTAGGTCATATCACTATGCAATCCAATTTCCTGAAGTTAATGTAAACGCTAAAGATGGTCAACCAACCTTGCCCTGCAAACAGCAAGGTAGTTTGAACCATGTGCACAGATACGTTATTTTAAACTAACAACATGAAACATGATACATCAAACATTTGTAAATGAGATTTTTCATAAAAGCTAAAACCTATACAGATTTGTATTTTTCATAAAAATACAAAATACCATGAGTAGTGAGATAAAGGGCTTGCAGCTTCTCAGCATGTCAAAGTATAGCATATACAATATCAGATATTGTTAAAATCCGGAGAACTGTATTAGTTGCAACAACCACTGATCCCAATAATCTGTCAATTCATTCTTCTAAGCGTCAACATATAGTTGGGAGCATAGTGGAATACGTTTGGACATAAAGGAAGGCCTGAATCTCTCACTATCTCATGTTGCAACACAGGGGAGGCACCCTACGATTTGACTTAATGTCCGGGGTAGGTTCTTCTGTAAAAGATCCCAGAGGTGTCATAGACATTGGGTGGGTTTTTGTTCACACCCATGCTGACTGGCATTTTTTTCTTAATTACAGATTGTTCTTTAGGTGACAAAGCATTAAAACGACAACCCATCAACAGAGGAACAAACCATACCTTTCTAGCTGCCCTGACCTACACTGACCGTGATTACCTGGCCAAAAGTGCTTTGACTCTGTAACAATTCACATTGTAAAAGCATCTAGTACTGAATGCAATCATATATTTCTCAGAAACCGGTTCATGTCCCCAACAACACTTGCTACATGACAAATTTGATTAGTCTTACTAGTTTGATTATCATTTTCCACACAAGGGACACTTTCAGTACCACTAAGTGTATTTTCCCTACAACCACCGTCTACACCAATATTGCTGCCCAGTTTTTTTCTTTACTAGTGAATTCTGCCTGTTTTTTCGGGCTGGCATCAAGGTGCCAGCAAGTTCAGCCCTGGGGGTGTCCTATTATCGGCTGATGGGAAATTAGTAATGCCCATCTGGCTTTTTGTAACATGTGATTCTATTGGTCCTTCATTAGTCACCTTGCAGCAGACCTTTATGCTCTGCCATTTGAATTTTGGAGGTGAATGGGGTCACACTGAAAAATTTTACAAGTCATTTTATACATCTTAGGTTTTTAGTTTTTTATTGTTTCCATTTACAACACTGTGGCGATATGGCAGACAGAGTCACTCGCCAATATAACCTGAGGTCTAAAGAAGACGTGGTGGAAGTTCCAGTGCAGTTGCAGTTGTCGGATGATGGGCGTTTTATGTCGGACCTGCTGGCCAATGAAGGAACTCATACCGGGCAAGTGTCAGATTCTGAGTCTTCTGTAAACGACAGTGATTGTGAGGCTTTAATTCAAAGTTCCCCTGTAAAAGCTAGTACATCGAACCACTCCCGTAGCACTGTTGGGTCGGATCCGACTTTGTCTGACACGTCCATCACTCAGCAAGTGATTAATATGCAGATCTTGAGCCAACTACAAGCGTTGGGTAAGAGGCTAGATAGTATGGAGGCGAAAAACTGTAAGAAAACCAGTGATCAAAGTAAAACTAAGAACAAAACTGTCAAAAAGACTAAACGTATTGAAACCCCGGTCACAGTGGCTCCAGAGACAAAAAATTCCCTCCAAATTCCGGATCTTAATACATTGCGACAAGATGCTTTGATACAGCTCAAAGTAGAGCAGAGGCTCAAAGAGATCCAGGAGGCGGATAAACCAGGTAAAATAAAATCTTCACGTGGTGGATCTGTGGAGGTACTAGTCAAACACAAAGTCAAGTGGCCCCACGAATACATCCTCTCGGGTTCGAGTAAGGAAAGAATTTCCTATGATCACCTCTCTACTATTCAATGGGTGGCTGGCTTTTGCCGTATCATGAAGGAAGAAACAAATTCAAATGTCAAAGATTGTATGCTAGACTATTTGGTGTCCCTTTTGGATGATGCCCAAGATTTTTCTTGGGAAGCAGCAAAAGCCAGCCACGCTGTGCTCTTATGTCGAATGGAGCAAGGAGAAATTGAAAACTATTCAGATGTTGAAAAAATTGACCGCATTCGAAGAGCTAATGCACAAAGGCACATTCCACATAGCAATAATTCGTTTCATAAAAAATCCCAAGGCAAAACACAAAAAATGGTCCCATGTACGTATTTTAATCAAGGTACCTGCTCACATAATAAGACCCATGACACCAGAGGTGTCAGATACACACATGTTTGTAGTGCTTGCTTTGCGAATGGAAAAAACTTCCATCACCCTGAGACAGAATGCAAGAGTAAAACCAAAAAATTTCATGCACCAAAAAACGAGTAACTGTGAGTACTACATGGGCTGGGTACTCACCCCATCTTTGTAGATTCGTTTATTCAAAAACTGTTAAAAATGCCCACAAAGAGTCTCGGGCCACAAAGGTGGAAGCATTGTCATGGTTTCACAAAAGTAGAATGTTTGATACTATCAATCCAAACAAATCTTATGCACAGGCTGTAAAAAATATCAGTACTGTACCTCATAACAGAAAAATCTACAGCCCTGGCAGTTCAGTTACAAAAACGTGTACAAAATTTTCATACGGGAGAATTCACAATGACAATGCAAAAAGTACGGACAAAGAAAGCCATGATCTGTCCACTGTGGCCGGGGTCCCTGTAAAATATGGCAAGTGTCTCTCTACAAAACACTCTGTACCATGTGCACCCACTATGACAAAGTTACGTAACAGATTTCAATGTTTGCAAGACTATGTCGAGGTGAATGACGTGATTCACAGTGATATTCTCACCAATAGTATTGAGAATCACAAGGACGATTCAATACATGTTATTAACATGCATGAACACATTGATAACACAAAACAGTACTCAGAGGAGTGCAAAACTCCAAACATTGCTTTGGAAGGGAATAAAAACGAAACTGGGTTATTTGATGTGGTATCGTATGGCATGGAGGAACCAGGAAATGATATAACACTGACTGAAAAACAAGAGGTTGGTGTTTGTGTAGCCTTTGACGGCATATGTAATGAACAAAGTCATGAGGTGGATGGTGGTACATACCATGGGCCCAGGTTGGCCCCTACTCAAAATTATTTTTTGGACGGGAATAAAAACGAAACTGGGTCTTTTGATGGGGATACTTGGGATATCAGCACCAAAAATACATCTCAAATAATGCCTCAAATTTGCATCACTGCTGGAGTAAGCAATCAAGTTTCCACAGACGATTCACAACCAGTTTTAGACGGAAACTGTTGCCTTAATAGTTCAGCAACTTTACAATGTGGTAAGGACAATGTGGAAGGCCATGTTAAGAATAAATATTATAATTTCATCAATCATACGGAACACCAGTTTGGTTTTTGCCCTCTGACCCCCTGTACTTTATACAAAGGTAGTCCAGTGCATTGGGATTGTATCCCTAATGACTTACAAGCTCATGAAATTATAAAAAATACGGGAAAACCAAACTTCATGGCTGCAAGGATTCCTGTACATTCACAGCTTAATATTGATAGATGGCGGGCATATTTGGCTAACTATTGGGATAAGCAGCTACTGGATTTATTAGAATATGGCTTCCCTCTGGATGCCTCTCGTGAAAATGAATTTATTTCAACAGTAATTAATCATGCCTCGGCTTTACAAAATTTACACCATGTCCAGTCATATATTGATGAAGAACTGAAATTCAAGGCTATACTAGGTCCTTTTCCCCAGAAGCCCATGGCTTTGCATGTATCTCCATTAATGGTACGGGACAAACAAGACTCGTGTAGTAAAAGAACCATTATGGACCTAAGCTGGCCCAAAGGGGCGTCCGTCAATACGGCAGTTTTGAAGGATGTATACTTAGGAACCCAATATTTTTTAAACTATCCCTCCATAGATTCCATTACGGATGCACTGGTGAAATTAGGCCCTGCTGCTCTTATCTACAAAATAGACATCAGCAGGGCCTTCAGGCAGATTAAAATCGATCCTAGAGACATAGATTTACTTGGGATTAAATTTAGAAATCAGTATTTCATTGATAGATCGGTCCCCTTTGGATACAGAAATGGCAGCCAAATTTTTCAGAGGTGCAGCGATGCCATACGGTTTACAATGCAACAACATGGTTTTCCTCACCTGTTTAATTACATAGATGACCTAATATATACTGGTTTGCCGTCCAATATACACAATTCCTTCCAATTTCTGCTTAAACTGTTGCAAGAGTTGGGTTTGGAAATTTCTCAGAAAAAATTGGTAGCTCCCCATACCACGGTAGTCTGCCTGGGCATTCAGATTGATACAGTCAGTAGAACTTTGTCTATCCCTCAGAAAAAATTAGAAGATATTGTAGCATTGTGCAAATCTTGGGTTACAAAGACTTACTGTAGTAAAAGGGCACTACAATCCCTTTTGGGTAGCCTTCTTTACATCACAAAATGTGTAAAACCAGCACGTATTTTCCTTAACAGGATGCTCGCTTTACTGAGGGATAATTATCAGGTGGAAAAAATACTGTTGACACAATTATTCTTTCAAGACTTAGCATGGTTTAACACTTTCCTGTCTGCATTTAATGGTGTTACGTATTACGACAAGAAATTGGCGTCTGCACAAGTTCACCTAGATGCCTGTCTTACAGGCTTGGGAGGACATTTTGATTCCATGGTCTATGCACTGGAAATTCCAATCGGATACAACAACTATGACATTTGTCAGCTAGAAATGTTAAATATAGTTGTGGCCCTGAAAATATGGGCTAATCACTGGAGAAATAAGAAAATTCACATATACTGCGATAACATCGCTGTAGTACAAGTTATGAATACAGGCAGAACTAGGGATTCTATCCTGGCTACTTGTGCACGTAATGTGTGGCTAATTGCTGCGATGTATAACATTGAAATAAATTTTTCTCATATCTCTGGTAAAAGTAACATTATAGTGGATCTACTGTCTCGCTGGTATATGGTCCTGCATCCTGAACAAAAATTGACAAAATTGTTGCCAAATTATAAATGGGTTGATTCACATATAGATTTAACCGTACTTAATCATACTATATAGCATATTCTCCATCTATACTTCTTCTTTCAGATTTACCTGGAGCGGCAGCCCAGCTGGCCACACTAGCTTCCGACAGACTGCTCCGAGGGTTCAGACCCTCAACTTTAAGGCAGTACAATCGTATGTGGAAGGACTTCATAGCTTATCAGGTGGCGGCTGGGCTGCCCCCCTGTCAGGTAAATACCGAAATTCTATTGTCATTCATGGAATTCTTATATCAGAATTCACTGTCTCCAAGCCACATAGCAAATTACATGGCTGCTCTTCGAGCTTTTCATATTGTTCATTCATTGCCTACTTCAGCCTTTAAGAATGAGAAAATTCCTCTGTTCCTTAAATCACTTAAAATTCAGGCCCCTTTTTCACCCCCTGCCAGGTCATATATTGACATATCAACACTAGAAGACATCTTAACACAGTGTGAAAAATTACCGTATTCAGCCATTTTTAGGCCATTATATCTATTGTGTTTTTTCTCATTCCTCAGATTGTCCAATATATTACCTCACACAGTCAAAAGTTTCGACACAACCAGGCAACTTGCAAGGGGGGACTTCATTGTGGGAGACCAGGGTGCTGTAGTTCTGGTAAAATGGACAAAAACCATGCAAGACTGAAAACAGATAGCTACCATTCCTTTGCCAAATTTGGGCAGCTCGAACTTGTGTCCCATAACAGCTATGAACAAAATGCTACACCTGTTTCCTGCTTCTCCCAATGACCCCTTGTTTCTGATTCCACGTAATGCCAAGTTGGTCCCCCTTACAGATTCTGTTGCCAGAAAGCACCTGAAAACTATTTCCAACAATTTGACTGTAATACCCCCGCTCACATTTCATGCATTTAGAAGGGCTGGGGCCATGTGGAGTTTCCAGCAGGGTGTTCCACTGGAGCACATTATGAAACATGGGACCTGGAAATCGGATGCGGTTTGGGCATACCTCTCTTTCCTTCCTTCTGCTACCTCTCATGTGTCCCTTGCTTTTCAACAATCACTAGCCCTATAGTTCTACTTGGGGTTTGGGTGAACTCCTCTGTCAAAAAATTAACTAAACCTACATAGAAATTCACTTTTATACTCATTATCTACAGATTTACAACTTTCATGCAAGATTTGATCACTGGTTTACCTGTGTGTAACACAATAGTCCTCCACCAGTAAACAACAACAACATTGACCTTCTGGCATTGAAATGACCTTCCATATGGGAATTACTGACATATATCTGTGCTGGGGTATTGTTTTCACTTTCTGTCTCAATAAATCGTCTCAAGGTCACTTCAAATTTGAACTATGACCTTTGTATGTATAATGTTAGTGCATAATGTTCAGGGTCAAACTGTGAGCCAGTTATCGGCTATTCGCCTTCCACTTTAGTGACCTTCATGACCTTTTGCATGTATAGTGACACTAGTGATATTCAAGGTCAAGGTCAAGGTCCTTGGTTTGTCACCTCACACATTTGACCTTGGTTCCCATGAAGGTCATTCCCATGCCAGTGCTTGTTAGAATGTTATTTTAATTATGTTGTGCATATGTCAAGAAAAGGTAGAAATAGATTTCTTATTCCAATAAAGTCTTTTATTTTGTCTTGGGACTCCCTGGGGGCTGTTCGGGCTGGCATCAAGGTGCCAGCAAGTTCAGCCCTGGGGGTGTCCTATTATCGGCTGATGGGAAATTAGTAATGCCCATCTGGCTTTTTGTAACGTGTGATTCTATTGGTCCTTCATTAGTCACCTTGCAGCAGACCTTTATGCTCTGCCATTTGAATTTTGGAGGTGAATGGGGTCACACTGAAAAATTCCCTCCCTTAATGTTATCCCGACCCTATAATTATAGTTTATATCAATAATTTGTCCTACATATGTATTTATGATTTACTTGAACATATTACTACCATGTACTGTTTTTCAGATGGCCATGTATTTAAGGCCGATGTCGATTACCACACTCAATTTACACTGCTCAAATACAACATGTGTTTGTGGCCCGATTGGGCCACATGTTGGGGCTGCTTATGGACACAATATAGTGGTTTACCTTGCTCCTCCAGCTGTGATGCCTATGTAGTGTTATGATTGCTTAGTGCTAAAACTGTAACTTCTGTAACTTAAGAGTGTGATAATCATCAGCAACCTGATCATTTGTAATCTAAGTGTTCAGTAATTGTGTATTTGCTCTTGAATTAGTAATGATACTGTTTGCTAGCATTTCTAACCGCGTCATACAACTCCACCTATATTTTTTTTTCTTTTTTCTGTAAACTGTAATGCTATTCCTCAGGTATGAAGTTTGTATTTCAGGGGTGCGTATGGTAATAAATTTGTAAAACAGTAATTCTTGCAACTGAAAAACTATCTAACTGTACAGTGCTTATTCGCAGTGGCCCCGTCATCATACATTTTCATTATGTTTACATTATATACGTACAATGTTTTTACAACTTTTAACCCATTTAAAATTGCATTTATCTTATTTTAGTAATTATACTATTTCTACTTACATATATACACATATGCACAGGCCATACGTCAATGCAATTCTTGAGATACTTTTGTTACAAGTAAGGGGCCGTATTACTCGGTCACGTAAGGCACATGTTTTAGCTAGACGAATTGCAGGCCTCTTTTGTTTATTTATGTTTTGTTGTTTTACTGTCTTATGCTTTACATCTTGGATCTCATGGCTGCAACCTTTCCCATGCTCGTGGGTGTGGGTGAACTCCTCTGTCAAAAAATTAACTAAACCTACATAGAAATTCACTTTTATACTCATTATCTACAGATTTACAACTTTCATGCAAGATTTGATCACTGGTTTACCTGTGTGTAACACAATAGTCCTCCACCAGTAAACAACAACAACATTGACCTTCTGGCATTGAAATGACCTTCCATATGGGAATTACTGACATATATCTGTGCTGGGGTATTGTTTTTACTTTCTGTCTCAATAAATCGTCTCAAGGTCACTTCAAATTTGAACTATGACCTTTGTATGTATAATGTTAGTGCATAATGTTCAGGGTCAAACTGTGAGCCAGTTATCGGCCATTCGCCTTCCACTTAAGTGACCTTCATGACCTTTTGCATGTATAGTGACACTAGTGATATTCAAGGTCAAGGTCAAGGTCCTTGGTTTGTCACCTCACACATTTGACCTTGGTTCCCATGAAGGTCATTCCCATGCCAGTGCTTGTTAGAATGTTATTTTAATTATGTTGTGCATATGTCAAGAAAAGGTAGAAATAGATTTCTTATTCCAATAAAGTCTTTTATTTTGTCTTGGGACTCCCTGGGGGCTGATTGGGTTTTCTTCAACAGATAATAGTCTTTGCATGGCTTAACACTTTACCTGGGAACAAACAATGTGAACAAATGTTTTTAAAGGCTCCATGCTCTTTGTTGAAAGGACAAGATCCGAACTGAAATTACTTACCACGTTTGGTTTTCGGGTCCTGACCTGTGCTAACCCAATTTTGATTTGAACTCGAGTGCTTTTGAGCATAAGCCCTACATATGCGATCAATTTTGTCCGTTTGACCACAGTAAAGAGTCCCTCACTCCATTTCATATAAGAGGATGTAAATTCCATGGTGTCCTTCAAGATGTCACTTAGGTAATTGATCATAGATTCTTGGATCATATCATTTTCTCCTCCAAAATGTTTTTGTAAAACCTTGTACAATTTGTCTAATTGGCAATTGGTTAAAATCAAGCCTTTTACTGTTTTGACCCCCAATATAACTGCGTACTGCCATGCAACCCTTTGCTGAACCACCACAACAACTGCACCCCATTTTTGATTTCAACTGTGTTTCATTACCTTTGAGATGGGATGGTTCCTCCAACTTAGCTATTCTCTTATCTACCGCCATTTGCAAGTATTTTGAACCTCTAAGTTCTGCAACTGATGGGAGGTTATCTTCATCTCAAGAAGATTCACTTCTAGTTTCAACTTCTTTACTTTTACACTTTGCTTTCTAACCATACTTGATTTACTTTCTGGGCCTGCGTCTTCTTGGATGTTAACGATAAGTCCTACATCTCAGATTTTTTCTTTTCCTTATACACACTTCTTTGATAAGTCTTTACTAGCTACTGACACTTTTATGTATAGGACTGTCACTGTCCACTCAAAACTTGCATCGAGTCCACTGGATTGGACCATTTCTGGCATAGTTCTTACCAGTGAGTGGGCTATGTCTCTCTGAACATTTATTACATGGGTTTTTTACTCACATAAATTCATTAAATAGGTTTGCTACTATCTACACACCTTTTTTGTCAATCACAGGAACAAATGGGGTTTTCTATAATCTGATTTTGTTTACTTGTGGTTAAGTTCCTCTGTTGGGTTTTGAAAATATTTTGGAGCTTTTCCTGAACCCAGACACAGTGTGTCTAATACTTGCAGAAGTAAGGCGGATGATGTTGTCCTTGACGTTCCCCATTTTGTGGCATCAGCACATGAGAAATATGGTCTTAGCTTTGTTCATGATGCTTCAAAGAATTTGAATAATTTGTCCCATAAAGTACGTTTTGACACTTCTCTTTTCGAATAAACTTGAAATATGTTTGCAAAATCATACCTTGACTAGTTGATATTTTTTGACCTGGAAATTCTCCATCTAGGCTAGCAGCATAGAGGGAACAGCAGACTAGAATAACTATAATCTGTGGTGGGTATACTTTTGTAAAGAATATATGTTCTGATATGTGTTGGGTTAAAAGAAAATAAACAAAAATTTATTTTGTTTCCAGCATGTTGGAAGGGCTTGATCCAAACAATACATTGAAACCTTCAGCCAGAAGATTATACAGTTCCTCGAGCCCCAGAAGTTGGACAACTCAGAATGACCCCAAGGGGTCAAAGGTTAAACAAGCAAAGCGGGTAATGATATTTATTCACGAATAATTTTTCTACTCTTATTTACAGTTCTGTAGTTAGATTAAGACTGGCATAGGGTAATCTTAAGGTAAGGTAATTTAAGTTGACCTTAAGTAAAGGGGGGAAAACCCCGTAGATTTTTGGAAGACAATATATATGTGTTACTGAAAGTAGGTGACCCTATGCCAGTAAGATTCAAACTAATGTAAATTATAACATTGAATGACATGGTATTTGTAACTTTACAATAAAACCATGAACCAGCCATACAGTAAGTAAATTAGTATCACAGTCGTTAAGTTAACATGTTAATGTGACAAACATTTAAGAGCACTAGTTAACATGACCATCAACATTCTATTGAAGCTGGTTACAAATACAAATTAAAATCACTTGGATAAAATAATAGTATCTTTCAAAAGTTTTAGCAATATTTTAACCTTCAAAAGCACATAATAGTTACATTAACGTTTCACAATGTATGCATTCAAGTTGTATAAAATTTCTTTACAGAGATGCGGGTTGCAACGAATAGGCTTGTCAGCCAGCATAATGAAAGAACCTAGACCCTGGCTAGTATGTCAGGTACCTGGTGTACTTGCAGGTACAAGTCCAGTATTTAAGACAGTTAACCTGGACCTTCAGGTCATGAAGATATTATTATTACTACACTTATATTGCTGGTTAAAACACAAAATTCTTTAAGACACAACAGAGTTATTTAAACCATGTCATGAGTATGTTAGTATAAAATTTTCTACAGAACTATGTACAAGCCACAGTCGATTAACATTTACATCACTCGAAATTACCAGTGGTGAGCAAGTCCATGTTAGTATTCTAGTTACATATCAATAACTTCCATAATATCAGAGATATTTTAGGTTAAGTTACACACATACAAAGGGTCAATAGCCCAATGAGGTAAATTAAATTTATTTATAGGGAACAAGCCCTATTTCATTACTGCTGTTACCTTCCAAATACAGTTCCATTTCAAAAACTCAGAGGTCGCCCTAAAGGACTAAGCAATATAGCCCCAGTCTCTCTCACCTTAGGACCTCGAGTTAGTAACGTTGGAACAGATTACTAAGTAATCGTACTTGATAGAGGGCCTGACAAACTGTCTTACATTTAGAAATCACAGAGGATTACTAAGCTCCCAGTTGTAAAACACCAACATGCAGCAGCTTTCGCCCAAGGTAACAGAAGTGGCCTTGCTACACCACGACTTGTATGCTGTTATTGCTAGTTGAAGACAATCTGAAAATATAAAGTGAAAACTGAGTACTTCAGAAGCCCATCTACCAGGGGTTGTGGACAACAAATACATATATATATATGGGGTGGGTTCAAAACAAGTGGCTTCCATGAAATTCAAACGAGTGTGGCGCCAAATCCACACAAAGACTGGCTTTTATACCAAAATCTATTAACCGTAACCTCCCACAATGCATCTTAATGGTCTGGTGCCAGAACTGAGAGTTATGACCCCAGGCAGTCATATCCCCACAGTTCCTCGAGCCCCAGAAGTTGGACAACTCAGAATGACCCCAAGGGGTCAAAGGTTAAACAAGCAAAGCGGGTAATGATATTTATTCACTAATAATTTTTCTACTCTTATTTACAGTTCTGTAGTTAGATTAAGACTGGCATAGGGTAACCTTAAGGTAAGGTAATTTAAGTTGACCTTAAGTAAAGGGGGGAAAACCCCGTAGATTTTTGGAAGACAATATATATGTGTTACTGAAAGTAGGTGACCCTATGCCAGTAAGATTCAAACTAATGTAAATTAAAACATTGAATGACATGGTATTTGTAACTTTACAATAAAACCATGAACCAGCCAAACCCCAATGGTAGAATAGTACTAGGAGACAGACAATTTTTCACGAAACATCTTGGCAACCTGGTCACCAGCATCAGTACTATCTGTAATATACCTCCACACACAGTCAGACGTCCAGGTGCCATGTTTCTGAATATTTTGAATTTGGACATTATTGTTAAAAGCAAAGGTGGCACCTGAACGTCTGAAGGTGTGGAAGGTGAAACCAGCACCTGATAACCCAAGATTAGATAAAACTAGGGACAGGTGCCTTCTAACTTTGGTATCAGTAAGTGGAATCCAATCAGTGTTTGATTTGACCTGAAATAGGGGCAAATTGGACCCTCTTGGGGTTAAGGCCAAGGCATTTGACAATGCACGGACTGGACAGATAGGTGACTTTGCAAGCCTAGGTATAGGTTTCAACTGATTGTTTTTCTGCATGGTCTTTGACCACTTGATCATTATTATGACCTTCTCGGGTTTGAAAATTAAATCCCCTCTGGCTAGATGCCTGAGGGGTGAGAAGGCCCCAACACAGTGGGGAACTAAGTTAGAGAGTCTCAGAAATGAGAAAAAACTGAGAAGATAAACTGCTTTAAAAATTTGGCCCATGTAAGTTAAATCACACTGGTGAACTATTTGTTTTAATAGAGCAATATCAATGATTTTATTAAGCTTAACTGCAAGGGGGGGGGGGGGGGCATAGATTTGTACTGCCCTCTGATACAATTTTAACCTTTGGTCTGTGAAACAAGACACATCAAGACCATAAATGATAAACGTTGACTTTATGGCTGACAGATAATTAGCCATTTGTGACACTTTTACACCATTAAAATGTAGACATTCCAGAAAGCAAAGCAGATTAAACACATTCACCTGATTCAATTCCCAGCTCATGAAAGTAACAAAAGCTAGGAATACACGAAATAAGGCAGCATAAGCTCTCTTTGTTGACTCACAAAAGGCTTGTGACATTCTGGAAGTAGCCAACAACGTCAAGTGTCTTGCCACAGGCTGTAATCCTACAATTTACAATGTACAACACATAGCAATTAGTACAATTGCACTTATTAGATTCCATCATGAGTAGCCAGCAATTCTTGGCTGGTATGGATCCAGGTCACAGGATGAACTAGCTGTTGTAATTTTTGAACGTTATTAGCTACAGTAAACCACCTAGATAAAAGGTCAGCTATGGAATTCTTCTTGCCTGCAATATGGACAACCTTCATATCTATGTTACATGTACTCAGCCACATAAAAATATTTCTGGCATATTTGGCCAGTACTACATCACGTGACCTGCCATTGGTTAGAACTGCCACTACCGCCTGGTTGTCACAATTTATGACCACTCTTTGGCCAGCCCATTGGTTGTGCCAAACTTTTGGTGCCACTAAGATATTTATCATTTCTAGTTGTGCTATGTTATATTGTGACCAGTTATTGGGAAGCTGTAATGCATACACCTGATTTTCATAGATAGCACCCAGGCCTGTTGTACAGGCATCTAGATGTACAGTTTTTGTATAGGGATATTGAAAGAATGAGACACCATTATACACGGATAAAAAGGTTTTAAACCATTTCAGATCTTTGTGAAACTCCTGATTTAGTTGAATAATACTTTCAGAGTAATGTTCACGCAATAAGCTGAGCATTCTATTCAAGAAAAATCTGGCATATTTGATACATTTGGCTATGTACAATAGAGAGCCTAGAAGTGACTGTAACTCTTTTTTGGTACAGGTCGATTTTCTGGACCATTGTGCACACATTTGTTTAATGGAACTTAATTTTTCGTCAGGTATAGAAACAGAACAGTCTTCTGTGTTTACAAGGATACCCAAGCATACTACCTTGGTACTAGGGGCCACTAGCTTTTTCTGGCTAATAGTAAGGCCTAGTTCCTGAAGGAGGTTTTGGAGGCGAGCAAATGAGTGTTGTATTTTTGAGGGTAAGGCCACACACAAAAAATCATCAATATAGTTCCAAATTTGGTGACCTTCCTGTTTCATGATATAGCGAACTGCATCGGATAATCATTGAAAAATCGAAGAACCGTGTTTTAGGCCGAACGGCAGCGAAAAATCGATATAATACTGGCCCCAATGGAGGCCCAAAAGGTCCAAATCCCCAGGATCAATGGGAACATGTCGAAATGCGCGACTAATATTGACTTTGAATATATGACAACCCCTACCTAGTTGTAAAACCTGATCAGTTATGTTATCCACCGATGGGTAAGTCAAAACGAACTGTGTGCCTAAGTATTTATCTAACTCAGTACCTGAGTTCACTGATTGGCCCTTGGGCCAGCTCAAATCCATAATAACCCGACGTTTGTCCGAGCTGGACTTATCCCTGGTCATAAAGGGGCTGATGTGCAAGTTCTGTATAGGTGGGTCAGCGTAAGGACCCCCCATGGCACCATGTTCAGTTTCTTCGGCTAGATATGTGTCAACATGGCTAGGAAATTGTAAGGCACTTTTATGATTAATCTTCTCAGTACTGATCACAGTTTCTCTATTAAAATCAAGAGGGAATCCGTACTTAATGAGCATGGGAAGTTCCCAGTCCCAATAATCAACCAAATACTCCTCCCACTTCCGGGAGTTTAATTTTGAAGGAACAGGTATTTGCAACCCTCTGTAATTGTGTCTACCATCGCTCCTAAGCTTTGAATGTAACTGCAATAGATCAGTACTTTCTTCATTTATATTTGTGTCATATACACGGCTTTGTAACCCATAAGTAGGAATAAAGCCGAACAGTGGTTTATTCTGTGCCAGCAATATTTTATTTTGTTTGGCCCCTCTAGCCTCCCGCATGCGATACTTCTTACAACTGCTGTGCATCTCGAGCGAATATTTGTCAACAGCACCCAGTATAGAATTGGTCGTATCACCTATGTGAGCCCGGCGCGGACACTCTTCGCTTTTTACATCAGAAGTTGTATGTGATGGAGAACAAGGGCTATTTGAATCATAATCGAGTTTGTTGGTGTAACATGGTGGAGTTGATGCGTGAATTTCTTCGAATAAGACTGTCTTATTTATAGAATAAGAGGCATTCTTACCTTTATGAGCATTTTGACTCACAGTTTCCAGATTCACACCTTTACTAGTTGTTGCATCGTTTAATTCTACAAAGACACTATCGTTAGAGTTACTTTCAACACCATTACATGCATTTGCCTCAGCTAATACTGCAAACCTGTTCGTATGAACTACATTGTGAACACCTTGACTTTGTTCACTACGTTTCATTGTATGATGTGAGCCCATATTGCCCATATTGACATCTTGACAATGTGTTTTAACACTTGTATGCGTGTTGTCACGCTGATTTGATTTTTTGATACCTCTGTGTTTACCATAAACCTGTAAATTTTTGCCACCAACCATTTTGGCTACATTACCAGTGACGGCTTGTGGTTTACATTTTTTGGCATTGGCAACACTGCCACGTTTTACTATGTCAGAATAAGAAACTAGAGGTTTAGTTACCTTGTACACTGACATCAACCTATTGACATACTGTATCTCAAACAAATGATTATCATGAAAATTAGAATTATATATACACCTACTTTTATGTACAATTTTACCTACTTTTTGAGCCACTGCATTACTGCAGTGGTTACTCAGTTTTTTGCTACAATTTTCTGAGTGCAAGACTTTGTGGTATGTGTACCGTCACAGTTACCACACACATGTCTAAAAAACTGACCAGCTGTGTTGTGGTGTGTGGGGTACTTGCAGGTACCTTCCTGGAAGTACCTGCAAGTAACCCCATTCTTAGAGTAAGAAGTTTTTTGCTTCTTAACCGTTGAGCGTGAGGTAGAGGTTTGACTTCCAGAAGTATGCCTTTGGGCATGGGTACGACGTATCCGATCAATCTTATCAGTATCAGTCCAGTTAAGCCTATCAGCCTCCATGTTGGTTAAAATAACAGCATGACAGGCTTTAGCCGAATCCCATGCAAAGTCAGAGGCGTCCTCCATAATATTGCCTAAGTAGTCCAGCATACATGTTCTATTCTGTTCAGACTTTTCCTCTTGCATACACCGTACGAATCCGGAAACCCATTGGGTGATGGTCAAATCGTCGCAACTACGAGTTTTGTGTATGCCTGTTAGTATGAAATGTTGTGGCCAATATACTGATTTTTTGACAAAAATTTCGCCAGGACCGCCTCTCTGTGATTTGACCCTACCTTTACTGGCTGATTCGTTAAGATGGCGTAATTCTGTCAAGCGTTTCTCAACCTCATGCTGTATGGATTCATTAGTCCTCAAGAACGACATTGAGGGGACCACACTCTGAGAAGAAGCCAGTTCCGTATCGGTACTGGGTGAAACTGTATCATACTGTGATTGAACTTGGGAAGTGCCAGGCAGACTTACGTGTGAGCTACCCTGTTCAAGTGCAGCTTCTGTGCGCTGCACCCTCCTGTCCATGGCCTCCATTTTCTCGCCAATTTTGCGTAATTGTAACAGAATCTGATCAGAAACCATAATGTCATCGCCAGGGGAGGGGGGTGCAGGCAAAGGGTCAGCACTAGAAAAGGACTCACCTGCTGTCTTCATGTCTTCATGCATTTCTTTCCCACCAGACGAGCATGTTCCTCTTGCATTTGGAGCAGTGAAACACTTTAGGCATTTTGTTTGTTGAACTGAGCAAATACAAAAGTTTAAAACATGTAAAAGATAAAATACTAAAATATAAAACTTATAAAACGAAGCTCAGTTCAAAACAAGTGGCTTCCATGAAATTCAAACGAGTGTGGCGCCAAATCCACACAAAGACTGGCTTTTATACCAAAATCTATTAACCGTAACCTCTCACAATGCATCTTAATGGTCTGGTGCCAGAACTGAGAGTTATGACCCCAGGTGGTCATATCCCCAAAAGCAGTGATAAAACTGAAGCCTGATGGAGTCATGAAGATTTTTAGCCTAAAACTGAAAGCCTGCTTCAAAATGCCAACTTCATCAACTCCATCAACACCACCACCAGGCGGTTAAGAAAACCAATATGTGATATCAGAATACCAAATGGACTGATAACTATAGACAAGTATGTGTGCACAACAATATGTATGATTATATGTTTTGATGTACTGGGATGAAATAAGGGCAAATAAAGAATGGCTTTAAATATCATTAAGAGATTTTGCATCAAATATTATCACAACTAATATAATGATTCAATAGCTTAATATTTTATTCTTCGCATACTTCCACGGGCAATTAAATTTACCTTTTTATTTAATTTTGTTATATGTACAGAACAATGGAAACCCTAACACAAAAACAACTCCCAACAGATTCGCCTCCCACCTCTGAGGTCAGGGGTTCAAACCCCCGACCCTATGTGGGAAAGATGGTAGTTTCTTATCAATGGTCTGAGGCTTTCAGAAAAGAACCTTGATCAACTGTATGTACTGGTTTCTCCTGCCCATAAAACTACCCGTTGTGATATTGACCTATATAGTGTTGAAAACGATGTTAAAAAATCCAAATAAAGAAAATTCAACAGTATTGAAAATTATTCTGTAGTAATATCAGTCCCAAGTGTGCCAAGTCAGCTTGTCACAGTAGATCGGCAAAACATCAAACATGTTTGATATTTCACTGATCCACCCCCACTCTTGTTCCCGACCTTGGCTCCTCCCATCTGGTAACTGTCCTGTCTTGTGTCTCTAGTCACTTCCAGTTCTGTCCAATACTGTTGCCATCTTGGCTGGTGCCACTTGCTTGGCTGCCATAGTTAATTACTCCAATACAGGCCGTAGAAGCAAATTGACTGTAATTGGAAGAAAACCAGCCTTTGGTCTTTGGTCCCAGAGTTGATAACATCTCAACAGGACAAGCTTGAAAGACACCAGGACAAGCCACAAAGAGAAACAAACAAGTCGGTTACAGTAACAGACAAGCTGGGAAGTGTGTAGACACGACAGCATTATTTTATTGACATACACCTTATCGGTATGAAATCTGTGGCTATAAAAGGCAGGTCAGCACGCAGAATGCATCATTTAGAATTTCAACTCTTACGGATTACAACTGTCAATGTTCAGATTGGCTTTGGTTTTTTTTCAAATTAATTTAGGATTTAGTGTTGATATTCAAATTGGGCTGACTTGTTTTTTACAAATGCTGCTTTGATTTGATTTTGATGAATCCTATCAGAACTTGGAAAAAAAAACTTTGGCAAAAAAAATTATAACTTTGTCGAAAAAAACAACAACAAAACTTTGGCCAAACTTGATGGTTTACCATCTTGTTGTGGAGAAAATCATCCCAATCACAAGTCAGGTCGGGATCTTGATCCAGACAAGCTGGTATGTGCTATGTTCTGTCGGGAGATGTAACCATGCCATCATTTTTGGAACACCCCCATTACCACCTAACCCTTGAAAAAAAGCAAATTTTGGTCAGATGTGACAACAGGCAGTTGTATAGGTTTTGACTTCTGGTAAGACTAAAGATCCATTTCTGGCCACTTGTGCCTGTAATGTCTGGATTATGCCAGCACTAGCTGATGTTGACTGACAATACAGGCACATCACAGGTAGTGATAACAGTGAGGCTGACCTGTAATCCAGGTGGCGCTGTGCTGCACAGGATTATGTGACACTCCTTTCAATGATAGACAATCCCATTTGGTTACAAACATCTACACAAACTCTAGATCTAGACTATCATACTTACTTATTTGTATATGTTTTACCACATACTTATATATTGGGTACCTCACGTGTACATGTGCTCTCACTCACTAGAATATGTATTACACTTTGTTGTAGAAGCCAATGAACATGCTGGTCCAGGATGCCCAATTCTATTCTATTCTATACTTTTATAGCACTTAAGCTCCTCCAAGGCAGACTCTAAGGCACGACACCAATTCCAATTTGATAATCACCATTCCAGAGATACAGCCAGGTCGACACCACAGGACGCCATAAAATTACAAGCTAAGGTGGAAAGCTTTATCAAAAAGATAGGACTTTAGTTTTTTTCCTGAAACAGGCAAGAGTTGGAGCAGAACGAACATCATCAGGCAAATCATTCCAGAGTGTGGGAACATCAGAAGCAAAACTGTGACCCAAAAAACCAGAATTAAATCTATCTTTTGCCCCAAGACCTGAAGATGTTTCAAGTTGTTATTTAGGTTATTTCTGGGCTTCAGTTTTTATAATCAGACTTGGCTGTCCTTGACATCTACTCTATTATGGCATATCTTTGAATTTTTGGTAAAGAAAGATGTAACCGCTCTGAAGGCTCAGTTCATAATTTATGGCCTTTCTTTTAACTTATTGGATCATCCACATGTTAGATATTTTGTAAAGTCATTCAAATTAATGGGTTATTGCATGCGGTTAAGATAAATATTGTGTCACTTGATGCTTTGACCAACCTGGTACAAGAATGCAAGTTTGTTCCATCTGGATTCTTCCATCAGAAATGGTCAAAAACTCTGCAGAAAAGGTACATTTTATCATATAATCACTCTTCCCAAGCTCCCAGGCTCACCTCTGTGAAGAAAACTATCAGGTCAGATAACCGGCACCCTGTGTTAAATACTGTATTGTATCGTATTGTATTTATACTCAGTACAATATCTTTATGTACAACAGGACTCAAAGCTCTATATGACCCATCCGACTGTACAAGTCCAGCCCGACTTTCAAGTTACTGTCATTCCCCTACCTGAAAGACAGAGGCTCAAGGATGACCATTTATCAACATTTTTGAGGTTCTTTAACCTGCCACTTGAGATAGGACCCAATGACAGAGTACCACCGTTTTAAGTGGTCATCTGAGCCACTATGTATCTGCCTGTACCAGGGTTTGAACCCACGTCCTCTGTGTTCCTAGGATAGTGTGTTACTCACCAAGCCACAGTATCAGACAAATTCAAACTACTACAGATAGCACGTGGTTACTGACAGTAAGATTACAAAGGTTTTGGGAAAATTAAATTTAAAAAATGTGTTATTCATCAAACCACTTTACTTTCCACATTTTCCAACGTTCAAAGGCCACACTTACTTTAAATTCCCATCTCCCTATTCAAAAATAAAACGTCAGCTGAGTGTGTGTGGAGGTACACTCAACAAAATCCAAAAGATATTGCTTCTTCATTTGTTCTAGCTATCCTGCCTTTATAATGCTGATGTTGGGTCTTTAAGGATTTTTATCTATTGGTTTTTGTCCAGTATATATGCCAAGTCTTAAAACCTCAACCTTTCCAATTACCTTTTTAAGTTCACCTTAACTTACCCTTACTTGAAGTTTATCAGTATTCTCTTAAGTTATGTGTTTAAATGCATACTGGTCCTCAACTTAAACTATTCTACATTTAAGATAACCCTAACTTCATTATATTAAGGTCCCAGTTCATGGGATCTTCTTCAGTTATGATCAGTTGTGATTGTGTATTTCTATTGTGATAATGTGTAAAGTATTTGTTCTTGTATACATTGATTATGGACAATACACATTATGTAGTAAATTTCTCTACTGTATACAGTAATGTAGTAGTCTCATTGTAGTAGTATTGTAGTAGTTTATTTTACATATACTATACCTATATACCATTGTTATGTATAATAAAATCTAAAGCTCCCCATTCCGGCTCTTTCATTTGGCTTGGGTGGGGGTGGGGGGGGTGGGGGTGGGGGGCTGTTTCAGGATGAAACTGTAACTATTTTATTTTTTGTGTAATTTTTGACAAAATTATCTGTCAGTGCTTAGACTCTTTACTTGACCTATATGATTTGCCATCCACTTATCTTAGTCACAGGAAAATTCAATTGTTTCTCAAAGCAGTTCATACCAATGCCCACTATAACACAAGATTCAAGCCGATTTTTGCCATTCAACATATTCTTCATATTGCACCTTCTTTAAAATGGATTTGTGTATAGAGTAATATTTTTCATCGCATTATATGGCTTCTTTAGGTTATTGAACCAGGAGCCTAACACTTAAGAGGGGCTTGACACCACCAGACACCTCTCAGTGGGTGACCTTATATTTGATGACCCTGGAGACCATGTAAGAGTTAAATAGCACAAGGCCATGCAGGGTGCAGATCAGTGTTGTGCAGATTCCTCAATTGGAAAATCACCTCCTGTGTCCAGTCAAGAATATGAAGTGTATGATATCAAAATTAGGTCTGTTGGCTGAACATACCCTTTTTGTTTGGAAAATTAGAACTACTTTTGTCCCTATGATTGCGTCCAGGGTTTGAACTTCTTTGAATCTTATACATAGGTGGTTAAATTGGCATCAACAATAGTTGGGATTTCATGCTTTTAGGCGCTCTGACACTTCATGTACATTCAATCATGATGTCAATATTCAAAATATTAAAATTCATGGGGGGGGGGGGTTTACTTTTGTGATCTATCAATTTTTTACTTCAATAACGAGTAAAATAAATCTGTATTTACACAAAAATTGTAAAAAATAACTTTAAAACATATCAGTGGTGAATATGAAACTTGAGTTTTAACTTGAGATTTTCCAACTATTTCTGCACAGACTTTAATGCAACAAAGATGAACTGAAACTCTAAAAATACCTTTCTCTCTAATGATGCAATGATGTTTAAATAATGTATGTAATGTATATGTAGCTTACACTATTAACAAAAATGGCACTTGTTAATACATTTGTAACACTACTTAAAATATCCATGAAAAATATCTGTATGTCACGCTGAGTCAAACAAATTGTATTGCGGATATTAAATATATCCAGAAACGTCTTTTAAAAAGCATATTTCTCTCTAATCCATTATAACCTGTTTATAACTGCATTTATAAAGTCCATTTGGCCATAATTTAGCCAATTCAGTTGACATATTTAAGTCATAAAAATATGTACATGCTTTATTTATTTATAGTACTATTTATGTTACTACTAAATACTTTATTTCTACAAGCCAGTGCAGATTTATTTGTGTATATTTAACAATAAGTATGAAAAGTTAGAACAGAAAACACACTTTCTAATTTGGTGCTAGTAAAATGCAACAAGTTGTACAGGCAAATACATGTGAAGAAAAACCAATGGCATACACACAAACCTCATGCACATAGAAAGATAGAGATATGTAGGGCGATGTATTTTATAAATGTTTACAGAGGTAATCTCAAGTTTACATCTGTTATGGTCATGGGACAAGCATAGTACCAATTATCGGGTGCCTTCAAGGTGCAACAGGAAAAGACAAAAAGTAAAACCTAACATTTTTATTTACCAATTTAAGTAATAACCATAGTCAACTGAGATACACTTAATAGTTCGTACAATATTACCACAGATCTATCCAGATAATTAACAAGTTTGTCCACTTGACTGTATCCAGCAATCTATGCTGAGATTCGTTCAGCGTCCACTAACACAAAATATCTGTATCCAGATATTCAGAGTGTCTGCACATCTATACTGCTCTCTCTCCAAAATGTGAACAATATCCAAAATACAGCAAATCCACTCATTGGTAGATCCACACACTATATATTAACTTGAATAACAGTTCACCACAAAATGTAGATATCAAGCAGTCTGTATCCAGTTTAAGATATAATAATAATGAAATATAGCAGTTCATAGGCTACTTTTGTATATGAGCTTTAAGATGCAATTAACTTTCCTTAGAGCAAGTGAACTCCTTAATAATAATATGGTTAAGTTTACAGCACACATATAAGGCTAGGAAATTCCCACAAATATTATAGAAATCACTTGATGATACATACTGTTACAAAAACTATTGAGGAGGTTCCAGAAACCTAGGGTGTTTCCCCATATCAACAAACAGATTACTCGAGAAGAGTGTATCAAACATCAGTACTAACTTAACCAGTTCTACCATTTAACTTAACCATTGTTCTACCAGTTCCTTATTAAGATAAATATGGAAAATTAAAGCTGCATGTTGAGTTTAATTGATTAATTTGTCCAATTGTAAAAATCAAAAGTCGCAGTGCCTAGTATAGAAACTACACTACAGTGATTACAATTCTGTCTTTTATTTATTTATTTTTTTTTAAATTTTTTCCTCCCGTTTCTCATTTTTTGTTGTTTCTTGTTTGTAATATATGAACCTGTTTGTTTTTATTAGTTTAATACTTCATGTTTCATATGTTAATACATATTACGTCTCAGAAAAAACAATACTTCATGTTTCACATGCTAATACATATTATGTCTCAGAAAAAGCAATATATAAATACAGTGAAATAATAAATGTCATGCTGCTGTATACTTCATATTATGCCACAATTCTTGTTAAACATCATGAGTCTCAGTTTTCCACATTGCTGAATACTTCATGCTATGCCACAACTCCTGATAAAAATCATAAACAATCTCTGCTCTCCAAGAAACTAGGACACTTTATGGCAGCAGTTTGGAGCATCTGCTTGGTCCGAATGTATGACTCAGCCGGGTGAAAGTGTGAAGTTGTTGTCTGCAAACTGTCAAGGATTACGTAATTACCAAAAAAGAACAGATGTCTTTCGATATTTTAAAGAAATAAATGCATCTATAGTGTGTTTACAGGACACACATTTGCTCAAGTCTGACATAGCTTCTGTGAAGCAAATTTGGAATTATTGTTATTTACATGGGACAAAGACTAATTCACGAGGTGTTGCTATTCTATTAAACAATAACTTTGAACATGAAGTAATTGAACATAATGAAGATAAAGATGGCAACTACCTACAGTTAATTTTGAGATGCAGCTCAATCAAAATCAATTTGATTAATATATATGCCCCAAATCATGATGAACCACAATTTTTTAGCAAAATAAGAGACTTATCTGAGAAAGAATCTGATTATGTTATCATATGTGGTGACTTCAACCTGGTGCTCAATCCAACACAAGACAGCGATAATTATACAAGTATTAACAACCCTAGGGCTAGATCATATGTTCTTGAAATTATTAGTGAGATTGATTTGGTTGATACCTTTCGTTTCTTACACCCAAATGTAAAGCGCTACACCTGGCGAAGGAAAAACCCTCGTAAACAGGCTCGTCTCGATTATTTGTTAACGTCTGGAAATATGACTGATATTATCAGCAAATGTGACATATTACCAAGTTATAGATCTGATCATTCCATACTAGAGATGGCTATACTGATAAACAATTTTAAAGTAGGCAAAGGCATTTGGAAGTTCAATAACAGTCTTTTGTATAATAAAGAATATTTGAATCTAATCAACCAAGCTATAGAAGATGAAAAAATTAAATATGCAATTCCTGTTTATACTTTTGACTTCATCAAAGATAATGATAACATTCAACTAACGATAGATCATGACACCTTTCTAGAAATGATACTATTAAGAATAAGGGGAGAAACAATAAAATTTAGCTCTTTTGAAAAGAAAACGCGTAATGAAAAAGAAAAGAATCTTATTGACGATATTAAACATTTAGAAAAAAATAATGATAATTTTACATTGAATGGTGACTTATTGGAAGATAAAAAATTAGAGCTAGAAAAATTAAGAAAAGAAAAAATAAAAGGTCAAATGATAAGAGCCCGGTTACAATGGCTTAATGATGGAGAAAAATCATCAAATTTCTTTTGCAAGCTAGAAAATAAACACTATGTAGAAAAAACCATGAAAAAGCTACAAATGCCAAATGGTGATAACATAACCAATCAACAGGACATTCTAACAAAAATTAGTGAATTTTATGCTAATTTATTCCAAAATAAAGACCAAGAGTTAAATAAGGAAAATATGGAGCAATTTTTAAGCAATAAAAATTATCAGAGAATTCACCGATCAGACTTAGGTCACCCTTTAACTGTAAAAGAAATTGGAAATGTTCTGAAAAAAATGAAAAATGGTAAGTCTCCCGGCATAGATGGTATAACAGCTGAATTTCTAAAGGTTTTTTGGAGAAAATTAAAGGTCAAGGTAACAAATGCAATTAATTGTTGTTTTGAAAAAGGGCAACTTTCAACTTCTCTTAGACAAAGTATAATAACATGTATTCCAAAAGGTAATAAGGACAGGAAATTCATAAAAAATTGGCGCCCTATATCACTGCTCTGTGTGACATACAAGCTGGCCTCGGCAGCAATGGCCGAAAGAATAAAACCATTTCTTGAAAAAATAATTTCTAGAAACCAAACAGGGTTTATAACCGGAAGATATATTGGTGAAAGCACCAGACTTATCTATGATTTAATGCACCACACTCAAGCTAATAAAATACCAGGCCTTTTAATGACAATAGACTTTGAAAAGGCCTTTGATTCTGTTTCATGGTCATTTTTGTATAAAACCTTAGAATTCTTTCGCTTTGATCAAAACTTAATCAGATGGATTAAATTATTTAATAATAATATTTTCGGGTATATATTGCAGTGCGGATTTTTATCAAAACCATTTCCAATAAGACGTGGATGCAGACAAGGTGATCCTATTTCCTCCTATCTTTTCCTGCTGGGTGCTGAAATATTAAATATTTTGATAAAAAATGAAACAAATATTATTGGAGGAATTTCTTTCAAAATTACAAAGTTTGCAGACGACACTACACTCATACTTGATGGTAGTAGGTGCTCCCTACAGGCAGCTCTAAATGTCTTAGAAATATTTGGATCTTTTTCAGGGTTAAGAATGAATAGTGACAAAACTAAAGTAATATGGATTGGTTGCAAGAAACACTCAAAGGACAAATTAGATGTTACAGCATGGTTGGAATGGGGTGTATCCAATTTTACATTACTTGGTATGAAATTTTCTACTGACCTGGAAAAAATACCAGAAATGAATTATGATAAAATATTTATCCAAGCTAGTAAAATATTAAAATCATGGCAACATCGCATTCTTACCCCTATTGGCAAAATAGCTGTAATAAAAACCCTAATCTTATCCAAATTTAATCACCTTTTCATCTCAGTACCAGTATCAGACAAGTTTTTGAAAAAAATTAATGATTTAATTTATGGTTACCTATGGGAAGGAAAGCCTGATAAAATTTCAAGAAAAACCATTTGCGCAAATTATTTTGATGGTGGATTAAAAATGGTCAACATTTTTAATTTTGAAAAGTCTCTAAAACTGAGTTGGGTCAAACGTATGGCAAAGCAAGATAAGGCAGATTGGTATAAACTGTTGCAAATCTCAATAAAGAAACTAAAAAATATATTTGTTCTTGGTGGTGAGTTTTGTTCCACTTTTATTCAAAATGTTAACATCTTTTGGAAAATTGTCTTTCAATACTGGAAACTATACTGTCACACCCAAAAAGCCTCCTGCAACCAAGCCCTGTTATCAAGTGTTTTATGGTACAACAGTCAAATATCTAAAACTAATTTATTTTATCCAGACTGGTTTAACAGTGGCATTCATACAATTGCTGATGTAGTAGATTCAGACAGTGTAATATATGATTATAAAAATTTAAAATTAAATTATAATTTAAATATTAATATCTTAAATTACTACGCAGTAAAGGGTTTGGTTAAAAAATTTATTGACCGCTACAGAAGGGGTGATGACTTTAGAACTAAAAGACAGTATATACCATTTCATATCAACATTCTTTTTGATGTTAGTAAAGAAAGCTGTAGTAGAAAATTCTATTTAGAGCTTAATAAAACAGAATCTTATGTACCCCTTTGCGAATTTAAGTGGAACAATTAGTTTGACTACCTTTTACACAAACATCATTGGAAAATATTATACAAAATTTGCTTTCAGTCGTTAACTGACAATTCATTTGTATGGTTTCAGTACCGCATTTTATATATGATTTTAGGTACCAATGAATACTTGAATAAATTAAAAATTTTTGATTCAAACCTTTGTGGCCTCTGTGGTAACCAAAATGAGAGCATAATGCATCTATTTTCAGATTGTATAGAATCTAATGAATTATGGATTAATGTTAAAAACTGGATAAAAAATTCAATTTCATATGTCTTAGACCTTAACAGAATAACAAAAATTTTGAGATATATCACATATGACGAAAACTTTTGGCCTCTTAATTTCTTGTTGTTAATTGTGAGAAATTACATATTTACTTGCTCTAGACATAAGAGGCACTTGAACATCTATAACCTTCAAATGATTGTAAAAGATAAATACTTGGAGCAAGAATCACTCTCAAAATTAAATTCTCAACATGAAAAATTTGAAAAGAGATGGACAGTGTGGAAAAATATTTTTTGTAACATAAACCAATCTTAAGAAAATGGAAAATCTGGGTTAAAATTTCCTAACCGTTAAAAAAAAAAAAATCTCAAAATATGCAACCATTATATTTAGCAGTGGCAAATGAGATATACAGCTTCATGATAATAAAACATTGATGTTCTTTCTTATTCTGCTACTAGTCTTATGATCAAGGTATATTGAAGTATTGAAACATATTGAAAATACTCAGTTTAGCATATTGATAAATTGAAAATAAGTTAAAAAATTATTTATGATGTTAATTTTTTAATAATGTGCCTTATTTTTACTTTCCCTGTGTTAACAATGAGGTAACTATTTTGTTCATAATGTATATTTAATGTACTGGAATATGGAATAAAAAAAAAAAAAAAAAAAACTTAACCAGTTCTGTAGAATACAAATGCATTGGTTAGTAGTCGTCTGGATTATTGCAATTCTGTTTCGCAGTGTGTCCTCCAAGAATATCACAAGGCTTCAGAATATCCAAAAATTGTTTGGCATGCTTTGTCTCTGGTGCTTCTAGATTTTCTCAAGTCACTCCAATCTTAAAGTCTTTCCACTGGCTTCCTGTTAAGCAATGAATCATTTTCAAAACCCTGTTACTCATACATAAGTACCTCACCACTGGCAAGCTAAAATACTTTGTCCCGTATTTGTCTTTATATACATCTCCTGTTAAAACAAGACACAGTAATCCAGAAAGATGTTTCTTAAAGTCCCCTTCTATAGCTCCCCTGTTCACAAAATTAAAGTTCATTTCAACAAGTCTTTCTCATAGATGCTCCAAAACTCTGGAATGATTTGCCACTGGAAATTCAAACTCCTCATACACTATGATGTTTTAAAAGGTGACTTAAAACTTATCTGTTTCAGAAGTCTTTCCCTCCCTAGTTTTTCTTACCATCGAACACCAATGATCCCCTTGTGACGACCGTATTATGTTTCACAACTTCTGATTTATGTATTAAGATTTGGATGGTGTGCCTTAGAATCTGCAAGTTCAGAAATTAAGCATATGGATACCCGATACCTGAATGTAGAAAAATCACTAACTTAATGACCTTATATGGCAACACACACACTCATAACACTTTCCTCAGATTAAATCATGCATTGGCACAGCGCCCATTTATGTATCAAAATATCTGACCCCTTCTAACCCCTGAGTCTTTGCCAAAGGTCAAAGTTGGGATTTTACGTCCCGTTCAACAGCCAGGGTGACATTGAGACAGGTACATAGCATTGTCACTTGTGGGGTTTGAACCCACACAGAAGTGATTACCCGTGATTAGATGCCAAACTTGCTAACCACTAGGCCACTGTAGACCTTCCCTGAATCTATTATTGAGTTCTAGTTATTGTAGATCTTAGATATTTGCTATAAACACACCTTTACACAAAAGATGGAACATTGTACAATGGCAGTGTAAAGGATGTCAGGTTTGTGATAAATATTGCTAGCAAGGTATTAACCGATGCACAGGTGAATCGATCAATGTTCTAACTTCATGCAATACTTTGTGGAGCTAAAAAGCAATTCAGTTCATTTTAATGAATGAAAAAATATTACATATAATTGGGGTGTTTCTGCATGACTCAGAATCCGCCTGAACTTGGCTATTGTATGTTTCTTAGTATGTATATCTATAACTGCTATTTAGTTCATTGTATATCTATTTAAGTGTTCTTTCTGTTGTATTTTCAGAACAACTGCAATCGCATATGTATACTGTATCTAACCAAACTCACATGTCAGTTCGGATGTGATAGATGCACTTAATGACTTGTTTATGTATTCAAATATTGACAAGGCTACATTACAACTCAGAGGGACCAAATGATTTCAGTTCAGTTTAGCACAAACCATTTTTTAGATGTTTATTTTCGATTTGTCAGCATGGTTTACATTTACTGACAATCAGAAAAACCACATGTCATGGTACAGACACAGACCATAGTTTTGCATCAGTCAGTACAAACCTAAGCATCATTCTGTGAAAGAAGCCTTCAACACTTTATCTATTAAAATTGCTCAGAACAAAATAAGTATAACAAAATTACATGTTGATAGCATGTACAGATGTTACTATCAGGTGATCAACCATATATTATCTGGGAATGCACTGCGTGTCATTATTTGTATGCTGCTTTACATAATTTATACTTGATTTTTTGGATATTGTGAAATTTTAACTGGTGTACCACAGTTTTTGTTAAAATATATTGTTTATAACACCTGCAAAGCTGTAGCTTAGAGGCATACTATTGAATCTGTCCACAACAGGAGACAGATTGACAAAGAAATCACATAAATGGATTGGCTGAAATCATTGAGTATAAATCCGTGGAGGTAGTTTCAAGCTTTGAATCAGTTCAAGTCAACAGTGACATGAAAGCTATAGACTACAGCCCTGCACTCAAGTCCTCATTTGTGAGTCAGAGTCAGACACAGCCACAATGTGCAGGGAGACTATCTTACTGGTGACACTAGCAGTACTTTGGTCAAGTAAATACTTTTACATTTTTACAGATGTTAGGCTGCATTTAAGCCAGTTTTTTTAAAATCTTATTTTGTTTATTTGTAACACAGACTGAATAAAGCCAATAGGTGTATAAATGTTTCAAAACTAATAACATTTTGACTTTTTAAAGTCTGCTTTACAAAAGAGAATTTGAAGTTTCTTGTAAGCTATTATTTTCCCTGTAAAATGTCAAATTGCTTGACATAAGGTCTAGTAAACCTCTTTGTATATTTTGCTTTGAGAGTGTGAAAGTATCCTTCCATTGTTTCAGGCTACTCTGTTAAAGGGTTTCAATGCCCTGCAGAGTGTCCTGTTGAGAAAATATTAGATTTCAACAACAGAGATGACTTTATAATAAAAATGAAGACAGGGGCGGGAAAGTTGCCAAAATTCCCCAACAAAATACTCAAAGGATCTGGCAAGAAATACAAACACACAGACGGTTCCAAAGTGGTCATCAGAATAAAAGGTGAGACAAGTATGTTTGATGCAATATTATTCATACCAATAAACAGCTATTTGTAAATTGGATTACCTGTTACATTTTTTTAGCGTGATTTCATTTATTGTTAATCAATAATACCAAAATTAATTGATAAAGTATGACGTATGGCCTCAATATTTGTAGTGGTATATGAAACACTTTTCCTTGCTTTATTCTACTAAGCTGCTACAGGAGAAGAATTTCAGGTCCATTCGTTATCCATTGAGGCCAAATCTGTGAAACGTGTTGTGTTCAAGTTCAAAAGTCAGACTGGAAACCCCCACAAGTTCAAGGTAATAAAAATAATGAGAAACCTTAATATTTGCAAGGAAATACAAGTATCCATTTAAATATCAATGTTAAAAAGGTGTCACAGACAAGACTTAAACATTGTCACCAAGCTAATGTGTAGGCAGAGGAAATGCAAATCAGATTACGCCTGATCTCTTGTAGAATTGAAGTGTTTGGATTGTGTCCTACAAGCATTATTTCCTCCCCTTGTTCTGTCACTTCTTCATGAGAGGCCCTGTTACTTATGTGAAATATGTTCATTTAGGCTAAACTCTGTACCTTCTAAACATTTATACTTTCCTCCTTCCTTCACTGCTGTATAAGTTCCTCCATAGGTGTTACTGAAAATATTTTGGAGCATTTCTCATACCCAGGCACAGTGTGTATAATACTTGCAGAATTCAGACAATTTGTGCTGTACATGAGCTTCCCCAGATTGTTTGCATGGGTACATAGGTGTACTCATCAATTTGGTGTTAGCTTTGCTTGTGATGGTTCAAACTTTTGGAATGATTTATCAGAGGGAGTGCACTCTGTCACTTCTCGTTTCTCTTGTAGAATCATTTTGAAATCTTATACTTTGCAAAAGCTTACCTGGACCAGCTAACACTGTTCCTTACCTGTCATTTTCCCTGCAGAGGTCAGCACCACGAATAGAATGCTGGTATAGAATACTTATACTCTTAGGTGGGTATGCTTTTGTACATAGATAAGATTTCAACTAACGTAAAGACTACAGTGAAATCTAGTTGATTAGGTATTTTGTTATAATGCAATTATAATGTTAAATAATGCAGAAAATGGACTCAAAACACTGATGTTGTTAGATTGAAATAAAAATTAAAATGTTATCTCTTAACTTTATTTCAGCATATTGGCAGTACCGCAATAAAGAAATACAAAGAAACCTTCAGTCAGAAGATTGTAAAAGCAGTGATAAAACTAAAGCCAAATGGAGTCATGAAGGTTTTTAACCTAAAGTTGAAAGCCTGCTTCAAGATGCCGCCTACTACCACTACAACAACTACTGAACCACCTATAATAGATCCACAGGAACGTTAGGAAAACTCATGTGTGATATCAGAACACCAAATAGATTGATAATTATAGACAAGTGTTGCCACTGTACGTGGTACAACAATGTGTTTTGATTATAGTTTTGTGATGTATTGGGATAAAATAAAAGGAAATAAAATATGTGATAAAAAGCTTTTTGTAAAATACATCTGTGTAGTGTAATTATTATTAAGTGATTTTTTACAGGAACTAATTATTCAACTGATATTCAGTACAATAATATTGAGCAATCAGAATATTTGACTTTTCTTCCATGGAAATTAAGTCTTCAATAACACTAGTTTTTAACATTGCCATGCACAATGCTTTGTTTACAATTAATTAGAACAGGCAAAGTTGCGTATCAAGGACAAAGTGTTGTCTGGTTTCTTGACTCAATATATTGACTTTCATACACAACTTAGGCGCAGGGTTCGACTCTGATTTCTCCTTGTTTTGTTCAGAGTGTCTGCAAAAGTTGTTTATCCCACTACCTGAGTTCAATCTAAGTACATTACAATGTATCCAAAAGAGTACCGCTAGAATTGTATTGAACATGTGTTCTTAAAAAATTGCTTTTTTCCCTGTTGCACATTTTTCACTCTTTAAACATCCACACTTTTTTGCAAGTATCTTCAACCTGGTTTTCCTATTTTGCTCCATATCTTTCTTCTTACAGTAGTTCTTCTGGTTCTAAAGTTCTGTCCTTTTACTCAAAAATCTGTCAAACAGTTTGGTTATGGTTTTTCTTTTAATGCTGTAGCTATTTGGAATGTACTTCCTGATGAGATTTGTGAGCCCCCCTCCCTAGCCTCTTTCTGAAAATACATAGAGGTAGGTATATCTTGAAGAGATGTTAAATCAGGTCTGCTCTGGCTAAATGAAAGTTCTCTGAGGAACATAAAGTGTCATAGGCGTAGCAACTGGGGTGGGGCAGCGGGGGAGATATCTTATCGCCCCCCCCCCCCCCCCCCAACTTTTTGCAATGGAACTAAACTCCAATTTTAAAGTTTATGCAAATATTTACAGGTGACTCAATCATACGAGGTCAAACTTGACCATGTTCACTGTTCACATGTACCATTTTGTATGCTAACGTTTGAGCTATGTAGTTTCAAATTCACATAGAACAATGGTTTAGCAATTTCTCAGCTGATGAGATATTTCTCAGAAAACTCTCCTTTCTTTACTGAGTGTTTATTTGACCTAACTTGATAGAACTGAAATCTCATATGGCGATATATTAATATATTCTTTTATATTCTTTTTACATGTGCCTAAAACCAAGGATTTAAGTAGACATTTAACCAGTATATCAGGCCCATCAACAATCTACCCAGAGGAGATTTTTAAAATTGACCCAAAAAATAAAACAATTTTTGGACTAAAAACAAAAAAAAAATAAAATAAATGAACAATAATTTATATTAACTGGGGATCACACAAAATGGGTACTGGAAAAATACCCAGTGAATGCTTGTGGCTTGAGAGATGATCTATTTCTTTGGTCCCCCCCAAAAAAAAAAATTACTTCCTACGCCCCTGAGTGTAGAAACACGGTTCTTATCCCGCCGTTGATATATTTCTCACCAAACTGAAAATACAATGCATTTCCTAGATGAGTTTCTCAAGAGGTCCATTTGATTTGAATATTGCTCAAAGTCACATGTCCGTCCCGAGTGCCATTGGTTTTCCCAAAGCTTAAGTATTTGGAGCGGGCAACTGGTGCATTGAGTAACCTGTATGACAATTTACTGTCTGGTAAAAACAAGAAATGACACATCTCTATACACTGCAAATAATATGAGGAAAATAATTATCTCATATGTCACCACTTGTAGCTGTAAAGAAGTTTGTTATTACTTCTTCTCACTTTGCATACAGACTTTTGTGTGTGTATTTATGTAGGATTCTCATCCATGCTTCAACAGAGTTTCACATAAATCTCATAATTAATTGTTGAATGACCGATAACCTTCCAATAAAATTATATAAAGGTTTATCTCCAATTTTTGGTTATCAGTGTAGCTTCATATGGACTGTGTGGTATCAAATATGTAAGGTAGATTTTACTGTCATAGTACCATGCTATCACATATATAAGCATAAATTTAATGGTATAGTGAACATAAAATGGAGTGGTCTAAGAGCTATAATATGCTTTTTGATGAATTCCCCCTTTGTAAGATATTTCTAGTTATCAAAATGAGTCAAATTACATGTTAGTGTCCAATAGCTGAGATATTACAATGGTTGTGAATAGTTTAATCTCAATAGATAAGTTTTAACTGTTGTCTAGGGGTTCACATTGGAGCACTGGTAACACACTCGCCTCCCACCTTTGAGATCATGGTTCGAATCCTGGCCTTACCTCAAGTAGGAAAGCTAGTATTGCTTGCCATTGGTCAGAAGTTTACAGTTCAGAAACTTGAGTAACTGTATGTACCGGCTCATTCTGCACTTACAACTACCCATCACAATATATTCAATAAGGTACTAGGCGTGACCTAAAACACTAAATAAGAAATAAACTGTTAAAACTGTTTAAACCCCACTCTATCCTGATTTCTTCTGGGTTTAGGGAATTTGTAGACATCCTCTAAGGTGCTGATGTGCAAAAGGGATAGTCCAGTTCCAGAAAGAGGACCGTTTCCATATTAGCATCCGATAGGGGAGATAGGCTATGGTGGAGGATAAGCTAATCTGAAAAGGTATGTTTTCAACTGTTTTCTGAAACCAGAAATGCTTTCTATGGTTCTAATGGCTTGAGGAAGCTTGTTCCATTCTGTGGGAGCCCCTACTATGAAGCTGCGCAGCCCTGAGCGTTTCTTTGGTTTTGATGAGGAAATTGATAGGCGATTGCCCCGTGTGAGATCACTCCACCTAATTAGAGAGGAAAGATATGGAGGTTGGCTGAAATGTATTGCTTTATAAGTAAGGAGATTGTACTTGAACAATATACAGTAATGAATGGGGAGCCAGTGTAATTTCTGCAGGAAAGGTGTGACATGACAATATTTATTTAGCTTGAACACCGTACGACATAAGGCATTTTGAACTCTCTGTATTCTGGTAGTATATGTCTTTTAAGTATTGTAAAGTAGTGAGTACAGTAATCCAGGCGACTGCTAACCAAGGCATTTGCCACCTTTACAGCTGTTTCATGATTTAAATACCTGCGGACCCTATGTAGTTCCTGGAGATGGTAATAACTTATGCAATATAAATTAGCCACATGTCTTTGCATTGAATTTTCAGCATCCAGGAAGACACCAAGGTTTTTGACCGATTCAGCTGGTTCCATGCTGTTGCCCAGCAAACTCACTGGGAAAGATGGCTTCAGTGAGCTTCTAATTTGATCATCACCAATCGCTATGAATTCTGTCTTGTCAGGATTTAATTTAAGTTTATTATTTCCCATCCAAGCCTGGACCGCCTCAAGGCAATTTGTCAATTCAGTGATACTGGAATCAAAGTTCCTAGAGTCAAGTTCCAAGTATATTTGTGTGTCATCTGCATATAAGTGATGGGTCATGTTAAATTTAGATATGACTGAACTGAGAGGAGTTGTATATAGGGTAAAAATGAGTGGAACCCAGAGCCCTGGGGAACCCCATAAGGGAGTTGAAAAACATCTGAAAGGAGCAAGGAGTTGCAGTAGTCCAAGTGACTGCTAATCATGACATTTGCCATCATTACATCCCTCCAATATGTAAGATATGTATGGACTCTGTGTAGTTCCCTTAGATGTTAGCAGAACACTAAACAAACGTATTGTATTGAATTATCTGTACCTAGAGTGACATCAAGGGGTTTTTGCTGACTCAGCTGGTTCGATGACATCGTTTTGGGGATTAATACAGATAGATAGGACTCTCTGGTATGACCTTTCCAATCAGAATGATTTCAGTTTTGTCAGGATTGAACTTGAATTTAATATTATAAACATTTCATTTTGAAGATATAGAGCTGATAAAATATCAGTTTGTCAAAGAATATTTGATCTTTTGGCAAAATCATATTGCAGTTAACATCAACTGGTATAAAAGTCAACTTACATTTGGTAGTCCCATCATTGCGGATTTGTCTAACTATACATAAGCAAGAAAGCAAGCATTTTGTGAAGGATATTGTTAGAAAGATGTGAACGTGCCAGAAAAAGATTCAGTCCATATATTAAGACTGCGACCAAGAAAATGGCTTCCTTGGTTTTTATAGTGCAGTAACTGATTGCAAATCGACATCCAGGACAGAGTATTATATACGTAGTTTATATTGTGTGTACTTTAGTGACATGCACCTCTTAATATTATTTTTCAAAACTTCTCATTTCCTGTATACATATGTCAAGCTTCGAATTCACAAAGATTCTTGGAGTTTTTCTTACAGTAAAATTTCATTCTAAGAAAAATTCTAACCTGAGAATTTTCTTTTTTTTTTAGAAGAAAAAACTATTCACAAAGCAATTCTTAGACAAGAAAATTTTAAGAATAGAAGGTGTTTTAGCAAACAAAAGTAAATGTGAGCAGAAAAACAATAATTCTTAGAAAAATTCTAAGAATAAGACTAATTCTGGGAATAAGAATCTTTGTGAATACAGGTCCTGAACGCTTTTTCTCTATATGATTTAATCAATCAAGAAATGTCATATTTTTTAGTTTTTTCGGACTGTTGATGTGGAATAAGATTATAGTAAATGCCATTATGAAAAATGTCATAGTTTCTTTAGTGACAACGAAACAATTATACCCAAAGATCAAGTGTGCACCCATTGTAGTTCTTCGTATATTGATGAAAATCCGAATAATAGAAAAAAACGGCCCAATCTGTGAAAGAAGTAAATCTTATTGACATTTGGAGAAAACATAAGACACAGTTGAACAGGTCAAGACTCCGTAAACAAATTCCCCGGTGCAATCAACTGGCCAATAAAGACAAGGGTTCCTACTATACCAATCTTATAACTGCAAATAGTAAGGACCCCAGGAAGCTGTGGCAGTCATTGAGGAAGGTACTGCATCGCACCTCTGAGAATGTTCTGCCGGCTCATAGAAAAAAGCCTTGCAGACATGTTTGCTTCTTTCTTCACCAATAAAATAAGCAAAATCAGGGACACGTTTTCTACTTCTGGCTCTTTCAATGACACACCAGATGCCTTCAATATCTTTAAGCCTGTGATTGAAGACGAGGTCAGTAAGTGCATCAATGAGTCTCCTACTAAATCGTGCCCATTGGACCCCATACCAATATACTGGATATATATCTGGATATACTCCTTCCGTCTATTACTAAGTTGGTGAATTATTCTCTCATTGAAGGCTCTCTTTCCCAAGTACTTTCAAAAAAGCGGTTGTCACCCCCCTCATTAAAAAGGTTTCTCTGCCCAGAAATGACCTTAAGAATTATCGCCCAGTGTCTGGTCTTTGTTTCTTATCAAAGTTGGTTGAGCGAGTTGTTGCTAAGCAACTTACGTCACACATCAATAACAACAAACTGGACAATCCATATCAGTCAGCTTATAAGCCAGGACACTCCACTGAAACAGCTCTATTGTCAATAAAAAATGAGGTCCATCTCTCTTTGGCACGCAGTGAACCTACGGCTCTAGTTCTTCTGGATTTATCAGCCGTGTTTGATACCATAGATCATAATATTCTTCTTGGTTATCTTAAATCCTGGTTTGGGCTTGGTGGAACTGTTCTAAAGTGGTTTGCTTCCTACTTGAGTGATCGATGTCAGTCTGTCAAGATAGGTTCCACACTATCTGAATTAAGCAGGCTCATTTATGGAGTTCCCCAAGGTTCAGTTCTCGGTCCATTGCTGTTTTCACTCTATACTACACCACTTAGCAAAATCATCTGCCTTCATCCACGTATTAAATTTCACTTCTATTCGGACGATACACAGCTATACATCCATCTCTCCCACAAGAATGCCTCTGCAGCTCGCCAAGTTAAATGCCTGCCTACTTGATGTGCAACGATGGATGTCTCTCAGTAAACTGAAGCTCAACCCAGAAAAAACTGAATTCATTGTTTTTGGATCTAAGTCTCAGCATCAGAAGATTTCCTCCCTTTTTCCAGTCAGTATTCTTGGTAGCCTTCTTCATCCGGTTGACTCTGTCAGAAATCTAGGTGTGTGGTTTCACTTGGGTTGTTAGGGCGACCCGGGTGTCAGTCCTCCTCCCAAGGCAGTGTGTCCTAAAGTTTGTTACTACCTGAAAAATGGCTTGGGTACCAGTCTGATGACATCACATAGCTCAGCCTAGAAATATGACCCAGTTGGCAATGGCAAACCAGAAAACAAAATCATTTCATTGGTTAGTGACTTAACCCTGTCTTAGAACCCCAGTTGAAAGTCACTTTCAAACTGACATTCAAAGGACAAACATGAAAATTTCTGAATTTCTGATGAACTTATTTTATATTTTTTAACTTGGTTTTAGGGATTTTAAAGTGTAAATATGTAGATATGGACGGTCCTTTATCCTGCAACAAGTGTTTTATGATTATTATGAATATTGTGTGATACAATGAACTGAATGTTTGAATTACCTGCGAACTGAACAATGCTGATATTGTGATAAATTGGACTGATATGCTGAATTTGGGTCTTTTCTAGGACCTTTGGTCATCGTGTCAACCTCAGGCTTATATGATCTGCTAGAAAGGGACGGTCTACCCTATATTTTTCATCATTTCTGTGGCCTTGCCACACAGTCAAATGGTCGTATTTAGCCTGATATTGACAAGTTGAGCACAGGTCTTAGCGCCGTGGGCGTATTTTATGTGTTTTCAGAGAAAAACATTGACTTAAAAAATTGTGAATTTTACAAATCAAAAATCCCAGATCATAAACAACATTGCAAGAGCTGTAAAGTGAGGCACCTCCCTCCCACTGGAAAGAAATGCCAGCACAAGAAAAGTTTCCCAGAAGAATCAAATGAACTTTCTCGAGATGCTGCCGTCGCTAGTGGCACTTCCACCAGCAGAGGTTCAGAGGACGGACAGCTGTTACAGAAGCAGATATTGGAGCAGCTGAGACAGGTCACAGACAGACTCGACCAAGTGGAACACAGAGTGGCGGCAACAGCAACAAGTTCTACTCCAAAACAAGAGTTAAGTAGAGACAGTTTTCTTCAGACTATTAAATTTCATAAAAAATCGAAAAAGCAGTATAAAAGTAGCTCAAGTAGTTCGTCCTCGAACGATAGTGATGACCCCACCCTAGAAACATTAAAGTCACATAAATTGCAACAAAAAGTAGATGCCAGAATCAGGGAACTGAATCACAGTTCACACCTCCCAGGTAAAAGTAAAAAATTGAAGTATAACTCCCAAAGGGGAGGAAGTGTTGATGTACAAGTCAAGCACAAGGTGCATTGGCCCCATGAGGCAGTCCTTGGGGGGTTGTCTCGCCAACGAGTCACATATGACCAATTATCATTGACCCAGTGGGTTCAAGGTTTTTGTCGTAATATACTGGAAGAGCGATCCGGAACCCGTAAAGATACCATGATATCATATCTAGCAGACCTCATGGAGGATGCGACCGATTTTACATGGCAGGGGGCAAAAGCATCCCATGCAGTGCTATTATGCGAGATGGAGAGAGGTACTCTCCAATGGGAAGATGGCAATCGGATTGACCGGATCCGGAGGGCACATGCCCAGAAGCACATTCCTATAGCCAAATCAGCTTGGTCAAAAAATGAGAAAAAACCTTGGTTTTGCAAAAACTTCCAGAGTAATTCTTGCACTCACCAAAGAGACCATGAGGTAAATGGGAGATTAAACAAACATATCTGTGCCTTTTGCTTGACTTTAGGGAAACAATTAAATCACTCAGAAAAAAATTGTCTCACAAAGCAGAGCTCAAAAAACGAGCAGACAGCTGTCAATCGCTAGGATGGGGCAGCTGTAACAAAGGTGTGTCAAAAAATGACCAAATTGGGGAAAAAATTGTACAACAGGTCGTCTGTGACAAAGTTATTCAAAGTGACATATATAGAGACAGATTTGTTTACAATTCTAGAGTCATACCTAAGGAGGTTGAAACCTTATTTGCTCAAAAAGCTGGTAAAAAACATCCCAACACTACTCAGGTACCCATTATAGATGATCAAGTGATTTGGGCTAATGCAAAAGCAGCCAATAACAATGTGAAAACTGTCCAGGAACATGTCACAAATGGCTACCCTGTAGATAAAAGTAGTGCTCAGGTTAACTGTCATGTTGGGGACTCGAACCCAAGCCCTCACACAAGCATAACAGCTAAAGTCATGTCTGGTGTGGAAACCCCAAGCAAAAGTACAAGCTCCCCCAACTGTGTGGGTAGTGATGCATGTATAGCCAGAATAAGGCAGTCTAGCAGATCACATATCCGAGATTTGAACCCCAATCTCACGAATATAGTGGAGGTTGAGTGTAATACTAAAGTACAAAATGTTAACACGAGCTCAGAGCTTGGGGTAAATGATGAAAGCTTAGTCACAAATGTAAAGGCTGGCTTGAATGAATCAGGTTCAAGCCCTGGTCCTCTCACCAATCCAGCAGCTGAGGTCGTATCTCGCCCTAGAGGCAGGGATCCATTGCCTAGTGGTTACACTGGCCAATGTGGCAGTACATCAAACATTGGCAATCATATCATAGCTAAGGTCACAACACTAGGTGAGGGGGCCAGCATGTAGACGTCACTTGTGTCGGATCCGACAATGGGTCCAGTGTGAACACAGGTTACCAGAAAGTGTCACAAAGGTGTGAAAACACTAATCGCTTGATTTTTGATATTAATCAATCCGGCATTGAAGACAAATTCGTCAATTCTATTTTGCATGCTAGGCATGCTATTGATGTAAACAAATTTCCCAATGTTGACAGTGATATTTTTCACAAATGGCGTCGTCAGTCTGCCTTCAATTTTGGGTTTGTCCCATTGGGGTCTCAATTAATGCCACAGGTTGACCTCATAAATGACGGGGCAGAACTAACTCCCATTGAAATGCACTATGCTGTCAGGGAAACAAATAAACCCAATTTCATGTTAGCCAGAATACCAGTTAAAGGTCAACTTAATGTGGAAGCTTGGTGTGAACACCTTAAGGAATATTGGGACCAACAATTACTCCAACTAATACGTTATGGCTTCCCCCTTGATTTCAATAGAGCTTGCAATATCAAGAGTGAATCAGGTAACCACAAGTCAGCTGTAGACCATCCCACTGATATTGAGGCATATATGGCTGAGGAAAAGAAATATGACGCCATTCTTAGCCCTTACAACCAAAAACCAATTGAAGGGGGACACAGCTCTCCATTTATGACCAGGGCAAAGCCCAACTCAGATCGACGCAGAGTCATTATAGATCTTAGCTGGCCCCTTGGGGCGTCAGTCAACGCAGGAATAGATAAAAACGCCTATCTTGACGCTCCCTTTGCGTTAACTTTTCCCAGTGTGGACGACATCACCAATGAGTTGAAAGGCCTAGGTCGTGGTGCGTTCTTATACAAATTAGACGTAAGTTATGCGTTTCGCCATGTGAAGGTTGATCCTGTCGACTACGACCTTCTGGGTTTAGAATGGAATGGCCATTACGTAGACACCTGCGTTCCATTCGGGACATGGCACGGGAGCCAGATCTTCCAGCGTTTAAGCGACGCCGTCAGGTACGTCACGCGTCGGGAAGGCTTTACCATGATAGATTATATAGACGATTACGTCGGAATGGGCGTCCCTAGCGTCGCCTGGGCGTCATTTCGTACCCTCCTTTATCTAATAACGCAACTTGGTCTCACAGTCAGCGAACAGAAGCTTGTGTGTCCCGCGACGCAAGTCACGTGTCTAGGTGTCCTGATTGACATAGTGGAGGGCACTATCTCAATACCTCCAGATAAGTTGTGTGACGTCACTGACGCGGTGCGTCACTGGATGGGAAAAGATTTCGCTACAAAACGTCAGCTTCAATCTATTCTAGGTCTCCTCTTGTATGTACACAAGTGTGTTAAACCTGCCAGGGTGTTTTTGAACAGAATGCTGGACCTTCTCAGATCTGGCCATGGGCAGCAAAAAATTCAACTTACTCCTGACTTTAAAAGGGATCTTGGCTGGTTTGCCAAATTTTTGCATACCTACAATGGAGTGTCTTTATATGACCATAGAAACATAGACGTCACACTTGAACTCGACGCCTGTTTGATGGGGTTTGGGGGTCGGTCTGGAGATTGCATATACCATCTCTCAATTCCTAGAGGCTTCAGAAACCTCACAATTGTCCATTTGGAGATGGTGAACATCCTGCTTGCGATTCGTACCTTCAAACGCCAATGGGCTACAAAAAGGGTTCGGATTCACTGTGATAATGAGGCGGTAGTGACAGTACTGAGGTCAGGCAAGACGCGCGATCCGTACCTTGCAGCATGTGCAAGAAACATTTGGTATGCAGCTGCAGCAGCTGACATTGACCTACAGTACATACACATTAGGGGAATTGATAACAAAGTTGCAGATGTCTTGTCAAGATGCCAGGGCACCAGTGATCAGTTCCATTTCTTGTATTCTAACATTCAAAGGCCAGTATGGCTGCCGGCATCACACGATATGCTGGAGTTGGATCCAGAAATGTAAATATTATTGCATTCTAGTATGATTGTTGTATTAGGGCTTGCCAGGGGCCTGTCATCACATTAGTGTAAATTTCAATTGTGTATATGATGTTATTATATCTTGCAGTACTGTGGCTTAAATCATGGACTGCAGGGGCTTATATTCGTTTTATGATACTGAAAGATTCTACACTTTGTTTTGTAGAGAATGAAGCCCTCACAGGATGGTCAGTCAAGGCTTCCTCAAGGCTTCACCAGGCATTCAGGCCCAAGACATACAAGGCCTACACTACAATGTTTAAGATATTTGTGGCATTCTGTATATTCACCAAAGCATGCTTGGAGAATGCCAATGTTAAAGTAATTTTGTCTTTTTTAGAGTGTCTAGTAGCAAATGCTGTATCATCTTGTATGTTGGCTAACTATGTGTCGGCCTTAAAGGCCAATTTTATACTGTATGATTTGCCATTTCAAGTGTTGGACCACCCAAAAGTTAAATATTTTATTAAAGCCGTGAAAATCAACAGGCCTCCTGCTCTCAAATCCCACAATATTATCTCCATTTCCATGTTGATAGACCTTGCTTTGGCTTGTGATGCATTCCCAGATGGTCAGGTGTATAAGGCCTCATTGTTATTGGGGTTTTTTGCATTTTTAAGATTATCAAACCTGGCCCCCCACTCGGTGGCTGCTTTTGATTACACCAGGCATTTCACAGGTCAGGATGTCTTTTTTACAAGGAAACATTTGAAACTTATGATCAAATGGTCAAAAACAATGCAAACTCATGACAAAGTTCAGTGCATCACTGTCCCTAAGCTAAAAAATAAAGTTATTTGCCCTTTCAGAGCTGTCAGAGCCCTGCAAGTTCTCTACCCTTTCACCAGTACAACTTCTTTGTTGCAAATTGTATCTCATCAGGGCCTCATTCCCTTAACTGATTCAAAGATGCGAAAAATCTTAAAATCCATCAACATTTCTTTAGGCCTTGAACCCAACTACTTCACCTTCCACGACCTACGAAGGTCAGGTGCCACTTTTGCATACAATGCCCACATCCCAGTACAAGAAATTAAAAGGCACGGTACATGGTCCTCAGATTGTGTTTGGCAATATATTCAGTCGGACCATGCTTCAGGGGAACACCTGGCTAATGCACTAGCAACTACCATTAATGCTCTATAGATATTGTCCCTATGGTTGGGCTTGAGGGCTTTCTCATATGCTCAGTATTTATTTCATATAATTTTTATTTATTGTAAACTCTGGGGTCGCCTTCCTCCTTGGGCAGTTTAGGGGGGCAGTGGTCTCTCCCTAGTCACAAAATATCAGATTTCTTTAATTTGACCTTGGCCCAAGAAATTGACCTTAACCCTTCCCTTCTGCTGGGGTTGAAGGTCACCCCAGAGGTCATATTCTTAGTTTTTGAATTTTAGTTGTAACAAGTATCATGAACTTCAAATTCATCATGAACTCTAACTCATTGCATTTACATGGCTGCTTTCTCAGTAATTCAGCTTTCAGCAGCCTTACTATAATCTATTCATATGGCTGCTTCACATTATGCTCAGCAGCTTAGAATGATGTAATATTATACATTATTATACACTAGTTAGACTTTATGTAAATCTTAGCGACCTGTAAATAATTTTAGTATTTAGTATTGTGTTTTATTATTAATGATGTATATTAATAAACTGGTATCCGCATGTGTTTGTCTGTCTTGGGGGTTTTGGGGACTGTGATGCAGAATTTTCCTTCTCTGAACATGTCAAGAGAACTTGCAAAGCATGCTTTCTTCAGATGCATAACCTTCGTAGAATAAGACAGTATCTTACCCCAGAAGTGGAAGTCCTTGAAGCAAATGCCTTGGTTAGTAGCCGTCTGGACTACTGTAACTCTCTGTTTAGGGGTTTGTCATGTTTCAATCTGCACAAATTGCAAAGTATTCAGAATACCCTTGCTCGTGAGGTCCTCAGTGGCCTAGTGGTTAGCAAGTTTGGCATCTAATCATAGGCTGTCACCACTGTGGGTTCGAGTCCCACAAGTGGCAATTCTGAGGACCTGTCCCAATATGACCCTGGCTGTTGAACGGGACGTAAAACCCCAACTTTGACCTTTGACCCTTGCTCGTATTATTACAAATCATAGAAAGTATGCTCATGTTACACCCATTATGAAGTAACTCCACTGGCTGCCCGTGAAGTATAGATGTATGTTCAAAACTGCAACACTAGTTTATAAATTTCTACATAGTGGTTCTCCTTCATACTTTCAACCTTTCTTGTCTCCCAGCAGCTACTCCTATAGCACCAGGCGGAGTCACCCAGATCGTCAATACCTTACTGTTCCTCCTTTTCACTCGTCAGTCTTCAAGTCTGTCAAACATTTTGATCACAGCTTTGCCTTTGATGCTCCTAAGATCTGGAATGAACATGATGTGTGCAGTGCAATATCAGTTGCCTCCTTCAGAAGGAAGCTTAAAACTTATCTGTTTGCAAAAGCCTATCCGCCATAGCCTCCCTTGTCACCCTGTGATTCCTTGGTATGACCTGGCTATGTCCTCGAATTAATGTTAACTGCCTTGCTTTATGTTCAGTTACGCCTTAGAGTGCAACAGTGATGGAGATTAAGCGCTATAAAAGTCCACATTAGATTAGATTAGATTGATATTTCCCCTCGAAATATTGTCACTATTGCCCAGACTTTCCCGATCGTATTCGGAAGAGCTGAGCAATATAACTCTTTTAATTAGATTGAACAGTGTTATTGGTAGGAACTCAACACTAAAAGACAAGACAAATAGTTCTACTACTTATGTCAACAATATTGTGAGTAGTGTATAGTGGGCACAAGACAATGATTGCGGTGCACTTGGTGTACCGGTTGTGCATGCGCGGTGGGGCATTTCCGGTTGCGCATGCGCATTGGAGCATAAGAGAAACAAGCAATCTGATTAGTTTAGGGGTGATGACGTCACACCACGTGACCAAATGCTGTAATTTGATTGGTTGATGACATCACATGACTACATTTAACCACCCATACTGCAGTGATTAATCTGGTTGAGCATGCGCATTGGACCACTTCTGGTTGTGCATGTTCAGTGGTGTGGAGCAATCTGATTGGTTGAGATGTGATGATGTCATGTGACCAAATACTGCAATTTGATTGGTTAGTGACGCCACATGACTACATTACACATACCGCAGTGATTCATCTGGTTGCACATGCGCAGTGGTGTGGAGCAATCTGATTGGTTGATGATGTGACCTTCCGTGTCAAAAAATTGGATTACTGCAACTCATTACTATATGGAATAAATCAGTACCTCATAGTAAAGCTTCAAAGAGTTCAAAATGCAGCTGCTAGATTGAATATGCAATGTCATAGAACAACACACACTTTCACTATTCTGAAAGAAATGCACTGGTTGCCAATAAAGGACAGGATCATTTGTAGTGTGGTAGTCAATGTTTTTAAAGCTCTTCATGGTCAATCACCTCAATATATTAGAAACTTACTTTGTTATGAAGAAGAAATAAGATTCAGTTGTTCCAGTGCAAAGAGTCTGTTGAAAATACCAATATGTAACAACAAAACATGTGGCAGAAGAAGTTTGTCAGTTGCAGGACCATATGAATGGAACAGACTCCCACTCTAGTTAAGGCAAAAAAACACACTTACTAGATTTAAAAAGGACCTTCAAACCTACCTATTCAGAAAATCCAATCAATGATGTATCTACAAATTCATATATGTGTGTATATTGTCAGCCTAGCATTCATATTCCTAAATTGTAAAGCACATAGAGCATGCTGTTCATGGTTTTGTGCTATAGAAGTATTCTAACATAACATAATCTAACAGACAAGGTATTTTGACCTTATTTCAACAGTATTCATTTTACTCAGGCAATCATACACCACCTAGTAGGTACTTGAGATCTAACCAGTTGAGTCCGAGCACAGCTCAGGGTAAAATTATCAGGCAATGGGCCCAGACTGCAGTTAGTTAAGATAATAACCTGTAAAAGTTGAATTAAAAATTAATACTTTCTACTTTTTAATAACAGAAACAGACCCTTTGCAGTTACATTACCTTTGCAGCTCAGGCTGTAGTTTACATTGTGTGATTTCAATATACTTAACAATTCTTTCCATTATATTCTTTACACTTCTAATAGCTGTGCCATCGAAAGGGCTGTGAAGTAGTTCAACAGATTAGCATCGGATTGCCTAATTACAAATAGGCTATTATAAGATTACTATGTAACAAAAATGCCTTTACTTACACCACACTAGGCCCTAAGGAAAGCCAATCTGTTGTCAACCATCATTTGAACCTCTTAAATCTTAACATGTATGAAACACAAACAGAAATTATACAATGATTTTCACACAGAATATCAAAGTATGTGTTAAATCTTCACTCATTTTCAAATTCACCCTTTTTAAACATGAGCTCTATCAAGGGTCGCACTTCTGGAGATCACTTTTTTCATTTTTAGGGGGTCTCAGGAATTCATGAAGTGTGGCGCAGTGTGATGAGTATCTGTCTGTTCATTGAAGTTAAGCAGCAATGGGTTACATTAGTAATGGGATGGGTGACTGTTTCGGTGCACTACTCATGTCTCTGATTGCAGTTCATGCTAGTAGATCGAAACCCCTTTTGACCTTGTTAAAACACAAATGCTTCCACATGGAATATCCAAATACCTTGGTTCATATGTTCTCTATACACTCTTTCCCAGAACAACAGATGAGGTGTGTCCAACAGAATGGGTTTTTTTCAAGTTGCATATTGTTTCCCATCAATTCACTGCCTAAAACATTTTCTTCATAACTTTACTCATCAGATCTGCCACCTCTTACACAAAACCTGAATCTTACCTGTTCACAGAGGCGTGTCCATCTTATTGATGATGGGTGTTAAATGTATGATATACAAAAATATATCTAAAACTGTAAATGGGGTGTCTCAATGGTGGTACTTAATGCTGCACACTGACAGATAACTAATGCAGACTCCACTGGACAGAAAAAAGAAGAAACAGAAAATAGGAGTCTCTTAAATTAATTTGTTTCTATGTTGGTTTTGTATACACAAACATATGTTTGTAATTTGTTAATCATATTTTATTTTTGTTTGTTATATCTTTGGATTAATTCCTTTTACATGTGAAACTCTCCCTTTGAAAAAAGAAATCTATTCAGCTGTCAGTTCAGATGTGATAGCTGTACTTCACGATGTGTGTACATATCAAAGTGTTGACAAGAAAAGACAAGACCTGAGAGGAACAAAATGGTGTCATTCAGGTTGGAATAAAATAACTATTGAGATGTTTGTTTTGGCTTCTCATGTTTATATATTTACTGACAATCTCAACAGACAACAATCAAAGTTTACAAATGGCGTCATTGTCATCCAATCATGAGTCTGTGAAAGAAATATTGAACAGATGATCCGTTGAAAACCCTGTATGTCCCAAACTGATTCAGTAACCACATAATAGGTGGCACTGTGAGATCATCAGTGGTCTGTCATAGAAAGCAATGCCAGTGTTTCAATGATGGTTTTAATTGACAGTTGTCAAAATCTATTTAAATAACAAAACCTAAAGGAGAGCTAACAACAAAGACATCAAACCAGGAACTGACAAACATCAATCATAAATCTGTGAAAGCACTTTTCACAGGCGGTGTACCCGCTTGATGGGAGCAATGACATATAGCCAGTTATATATGACAGCCCTGTAGACAAGCCCTCATAGAGGGTCCGACTCACATACAGCCACAATGTACAGTGTGGCTATCTTACTGATGGCTCTGGCAGGGCTCTGGACAGGTAAATACTTTCATATTACCACAGATATTAAGCTGTGTTAATTTAAATTAAAAGTGTTAATGCAACCATCAGGTAACCTAACTTGCCGTTTTAACATTTAAGGCAAATTATACATGTAATAATTAGAGATTTCAGTCAATGGTTCTGAGAGGAAACAGTCTGGTTTTATACTCAATGTGATGACAACACACTTTCTGTAGTCGTAAGTAAACATAATCATAGACTGTTTGTCAATTAAAATGCAAATAATAAATGTTTTGGCACTTCCCTTCTCGCGTAAGAAGGGTATTGTTTTTCCAGTGTCATTTCCTGATTTCATGGATGTCAGGAGCTGTAGGTGTAACTTTCCACTGTTTTAGACTGTCTTGCTCAGGAATTTGAATGCCCCGCAGACTGTCCCATTAAAAAGGAACTGGAATTTGGAAGCACAGCTGACTTTATACTCACCATGGAGACAGGGGCAGGAAATCTGCCAACCTTCCCTCAGGCAATACTGAAAGGGTCTGGTAGTGACTATACACACTCTGATGGTTCAAATGTCTTCATCAAGATTAAAGGTAAAGACCTGTGCAAAATTGTCATCATTTTATTAAACAGGCTGCTTTGTGTAAATAGAATTTTGTTTATCTAACAAGAACAACAATTTTAATATCAAGATATAACCTCAAGGCAAAAGTTTAGATTTTCCAAAAAACACTAGAGATCAGGTTACATGTAGCAGTATGTAAAACACTTTCTCTTTGATGTATTTGTGATAGCTGCTACAGGAGAGAATTTCCTAGTCTATCAGGTCTTTATCAGGACCATCTCTTCCTCAGCTGTGGTATTCAAGTTTAAGAATGACACTGCACTCGTACAGAAAATCCAGGTAATATTACTACTACTAATACTACTACAACTACTATTACTACTACTACTAATAATAATTATTAAGTTTCACAGCAAAAATTATTGTCCCCCTGAAGGTTCAACAGAATTTCTGATGAGCATGCCAATGGTGCTCCAGTCTTTCCCTTTTACCTTTTTCAAACCTTTATTTTTAAGAAATAATTATTTTTGGTAAATTTCTTTTTAACAATTTCATTGAAGCTAACTTCAATAACAGGGCATAGTTTTTGTTATGGTCATAAATACTTAATGATTCAAGAGAAATGCGAAAACATTTCACATTTTCAAAAACCATTATAGAAACTGTTTTAAAAATTTTTGAGTAAAATTCATCACAGTGATTTGTAACATTGCACAAAATAAATTTTTTAAGTACACACAAGGAAATGTCCAAATCTTCATTCATAAAGTGCTATTTTTATCTTTTATTCACTGTGACTCCTTGACATTGACTTTTAGAGGTTCACAAATAGCTTTTAAAGCTTCACATAGAGAGAGAGATTGTAGCAAACCATATGCAGGGAGTCTTATGGGGAGGTCAGATAAACAAAGCCCTGTGGCTTAAAGTAGGGTTTGTTAAAGTACAGTTTGGTGCTTTGGGCTTGTAGCTCCTTTATCTATAGTTTTTAGAAGTCATTTGAAATAAAGGTAATAACAGACCATGCTTGGAAGTCTAAAGAATCTAAAGAGGTTTTTGTAATTGTGATCTATTTTTGTTAGGCACATTTTTGGATATTTTTACTCAATCTCAAATACTTATAAACCACACTGATTCCTACATATAAGTCCATTTCAGGTCAATAGGTGCATTATATTATAACTACAATAAAATATAAATGCAATCCATCTAGCAATTAGAGAAACATTCCTCCCATCTAAGATACATGTATACTCATACCCCACACAGTATCTGTTTTTTTATTTTGCATTGAGTAAAAGATCTGTTACCTGTAGATTATTATATGTGCATATCTATGAAATTAAACCATATATAATGTTGTTTATAGTTATTCTTTATTAATTATTCTTCTTTCACATTTAAAGGAGGGAAAAATTCTTTTATTTACAAGAACGGGAGCATATCAGTAGGGCACTGATATCAAAGCTTGTAAGCCATCAGATGCACGAGAGGTGTTTCCTTAAATTATGAAAGTCTCTCGATAAAAAAAATTCCGAGTCAGATATATGCCATACTTGGCCTAGAACTCAGATGGTCATCCCTCCAAGTTAATGTAGCCTATTGCTCCTTAATTTTAGTGACCAATTTTAGTGACCAGTTAATTTTTTTTCTCTCTCTGTGAAGTACACAGTCTAAACTTTGCATTCACTGCTTCTTCAAAGTTATTGCAGTTATAATTTGGGGGACACTTCATTTTTGTTAGCAAAACATTTTTCTAGTTTCTTCATTTATTTTTATTATATTCTGCAATATGAAAAATATTTCAGTTTTGCTATCTCGACAAATTAATATCATAGTCTGTGATGGGTACATAAAACACACAACATACTGCAATGTATAAAACAGTGCCAAGGTAAAGCTGACATTCAACACTATACAGCTTTTAGTACAAAACTTAAATATAGGATTTCAAGTTTTTTTTAACAGCCAGGGTCATATTGGGACAGACCTTCAGTGTTTCCACTTGTAAAAGTCGAACTCACACACAGGTGATAACAGTTTCTTGGAATATAAATATACACAAGTTTTATTTACATTAATAATACAAATATTAAGTCTTTTTCCTTACCTATTTAATATGTAACTGCAACCAGAGACGAAACCGGTTTGGAATTTTAGTGACCAGTTAATTTTTTTTTCTCTCTCTGTGAAGTACACAGTCTAAACTTTGCATTCACTGCTTCTTCAAAGTTATTGCAGTTATAATTTGGGGGACACTTCATTTTTGTTAGCAAACCATTTTTCTAGTTTCTTCATTTATTTTTATTATATTCTGCAATATGAAAAATATTTCAGTTTTGCTATCTCGACAAATTAATATCATAGTCTGTGATGGGTACATAAAACACACAACATACTGCAATGTATAAAACAGTGCCAAGGTAAAGCTGACATTCAACACTATACAGCTTTTAGTACAAAACTTAAATATAGGATTTCAAGTTTTTTTTCAACAGCCAGGGTCATATTGGGACAGACCTTCAGTGTTTCCACTTGTAAAAGTCGAACTCACACACAGGTGATAACAGTTTCTTGGAATATAAATATACACAAGTTTTATTTACATTAATAATACAAATATTAAGTCTTTTTCCTTATCTATTTAATATGTAACTGCAACCAGAGACGAAACTGGTTTGGAAATTATTTACTGTGGGGTCACAGAAATAACTACCACATACTGGCCACATGATTCACTTGATCTACTCTTCCCCACTATCCATGGTCATAAATTTTACAAAAACATTGCAGGGTGCCTACAGTAATAACCTATTTAGTGCGATGTAAGAGTAGCTTTTGTTAATTCATGAATAAAATGAGTGAAATTTATTACTGCAGTTGTAGTGAAACTATAAAACATTTATTTTAAAAGAAAAACATCTTTGTTGTTAACATTAAACTGAGACATTGTTATGTATAATGATATTTAGGTAGTAAGTCTTCTTCTGTAGGCCTATAGCTTAAGAGAGTACTTTGGTAGAATCTATATTGTATCTAAATCTTTAATAATCCAGTTCAGTCAAGACAACTTAAAACATCAACACAGCAAACATTTATCAGAAAACTATCAAGCATTTTGACGAGTGTTTACATGCATCATGTGCTGGATAGTTTTCATTGCTGATTTCGACTTGTTCATTTGCCTCCTTTATTTGTATGCACATATCATGTTGCCATAGCTGGACTCTCTTCACACAGCATGAAGTGCAGAGGTGAAGTGATTACTGTGTGTTTGTTACACCAATTATCCTTTGACTTCTGTTGAGTATCTTTTAATAGGAGTTCTGGAAATTCTTACACCCAAAGCTCTGAATATGATGGTTTTTAGAGTTTCCATTGTAGAATCTTTGTTAGTATATTTGTCTTCACTTGTTCCATCATCACTTTTCTTTAATGCTTTATGCATTAACATAATATCTTATTGGGTTCAATTTTAAGTCCATACTTCTAGACCATTGTCTTCTGACAAATCGTTAACACCTATGTTTGTGTTTTGTACAACCTTTTTTGTACAATCTTCTCTCTCCATATTGGCCAAAAATTTGGAGTAATAACAGAATCACAGTCTTTCTCTGTTGACCCTTTCTATGACACTTGCTGTTTCTCACACATATTCTCATATGGTGGTGGATTTAAAAATATTGGTCAAAATATAAAACAAATATTAAACGAAACAACACATAATCTGTTTCTGTTAACCATGTCCAGTTTTTGTTTATAATGCATATCATTATAAAGGTAGTGGTATAAACAAATTCTGGTCAACATCAAATATTGCTGATGGCTGTCCCTCAGATACTGATAGCTTTCTACTATTCTTTAATTTTAAATCTTTCTGATATTGTATTTAACCACATGCTTCTTTCCTCAGGTATTGGTGACAGTGTTGGTCTCTTCATTAAATTCTTCTACAAACCCCCAAAAAGTCTCTACTGTGTATTAGTCCTTCGAGAACAGAATGGTGTCAATTGTGCTTCCTCAACTAACAATGTTGCTTGTTTTTCATTCCCTTTTGTCCTATGTTGGCTTTCTTACATTTATTTACTATGTATTGATGTACCTGTAGGTGTCAGTCAAAAATTTATGACCATCCTGGACTCACGTGATCTTAAAACGTTAGGTCAAATTTCATATAAAAACTGGTTGAATGTGTGGTTGCTAAGCAGTTGTTAGAACATATCCAGGATTTAGATAACTTATACCAGTCTGCTTCTAAAACAGGTATTAAGTTTAACTTTTATTCTAATTCTAATAGTAGTTTAATAGCTCTTAATTTCCATTTATTGACAGACTCTAAGGAGCATAATGCTTGACAAACAGAGATCAAAATCATTCAATCAGAAAACTTTCAAGGGTTGGTGACATGGAGAAAGACTGGGACAAGACTGGAAAACTAGTGCGGGTACTCTTTTGTAAGAGACAGACTTCTTTCTGAATGAAGAGAGAGATTTGCCCGAACATACATCATCTGGCAGATCATTCCAAATCCGGTGGCATCATATGCAAAGCTGAAACCAAAATGCTTTTTAGACTTATTGATGCAAAGCATCATTCCTCTAGCAGAATGCCATCAGATCGACTTGTCCTGTACACCCTGTGTCTGGGTTTAAGGAAAGGTTCAAAGTATTTTGGGTAACCACTTTGTAGAAACCTGTACACCAATATGGCCATCTTGAAAACAGAGTGATGCTTAATAGCAACCATAGACTCTGAACTGATAGACTCTTCCTTACAAGAGTGACATGTGAGTACAATTCTAGCAAGACTTTTTTAACACACTGGAGTCTGTCAAAATCAAAGAGCAGAGAGACTTCTACAAAAGGAATTACAGTAGTCAAGAGGACTTCCAACCAAAGCATTTGCAGGGAAACAACAGCATCACGTGTGAGATACCCTATGAGTCACTTAAGATCCCTAATATGAACAAACCAAGCCTCATGGGTATTCCCAACATGGTAAGAGAAGGAAAAATCCAATTCAAACTAGACATCAAGGTTCCGAACCACCTCAGCAGGTAAAAGGAGATTACCAAGTATATTAACTGTAAAAAAATCACAAATCTTTGCACTCACAGTCCTTGAGTCGAATACAATAAATTCTATCTTATCAAGATTAAGCTTAAGCTTATTTGCTGAAAGCCACTTTTTGACCTTGTCTAATCAGTATTTCAGTCTGTCAAATACCTCAGTGACATGCTTGTGTGAGATAAACATATAACTGTGTCTTATGCACATATAAATGGCAATTTATGCCAGGATGATTTTGAATAACTTTGCTGAGAGGAGTAGTATACAATGAAAATAGGATTGGCCCCAGAATGGAAATATAGGGCACACCAAGCAACAACCTTTTGGCATCAGATAAAACACACCCAATCTTGATGCACTGAAAGTGATCATAGGGGCAAGACTTGAACCATTCTAAAACCACACCTCCAACACCAAACCAGGAACTCAGACATTCAATGAGCATACTATGATCACTATGACAAAAGAATTAAGGGCAGAAGAATATCTAAGCACTCCTTAACCTAAAAATTTGAATTCTTATTTCCAGTGCCAAATCATTCCAGAGTTTGGGAGCATCATATGAGAAGGACTTGTTGAAATGAATTATAGCGTTAGGAATTGAGGAATTATAGAAGGGGACTTTAAGGAACACAGCAGATGTTTTTAAAGACAAATATGGGGCAAAGTATTTTGACTTTCCAGTGGTAAGGAACTTGCATATGAGTAACAGGGTTTTGTGATGATTCATTGCTTAACAGGAAGCCAGTGACGAGACTTTAAAATTGGAGAGACATGAGAAAATTATCTGACTGGGGGAAGTGTATAGGGAGAACAGTAAATTACCAAGAACAGAGCCCTGAGGCATCCCAAAATTGATTTGAAACATGCCAAAATCACTGAGCTAATTTTGACAGATTGAAAACGATCCAGGAGATATGTTGTAAACCACCTAAGGACAGTTCCAGTGAGGCCAAACCTTGTTGACAGACAGTTGAGAAGTGTGTCATGGTCGATGGTGTTCAAGGCAGCCAACAGGTAGAGGAGGACCAGGGCCGTAGACATGCCATTGGACAACGACAAGTGTATCTTGTTCTGAATGCCCAACAGGGCAGTTTTTGTCGAGTGTCCAGCTTTGTAGGCAGACTGAAATGTGTTACCAAGACCATATGAGTTAATGTGAGACCTTATTTGAGCAGCAACTACATGTTCCACAAACTTCGACAAGAAATTTAGCCCGGATACCAGTCAATAATTCTTGAGGTCATCCTTGGGCAATAAAGTCTTCTGGATAAGAGGTGTGACTATGGCATTTTTGAAAGGTTCTGGAATGACACCATCTTGAAGAGATAAATTAACCAGTTTAGTTACTAAAGGGAGGAGAATATCTTTACACTTTTCACCAGGAAAGTGGGCCAAGGGTCTAAAGAGCATATTCTTGATGGGGATTCCTTAATAAACTTAAGGACTTCAATTTCGGAGACCAACTGAAAGGAACTAAGCGAGGGAGGCTTCTTTTCTAAAAGAACACACTTTGATGTGCAGTTTCTACAAGTGTTTCTAATTTTGTTAATTTTGTCTATAAAAAATGAACCAAACCGATTTGCCAGTGATTTTTCATTGGTACAGGATGGTAGAGACCTGGGACCTGCCCAGTACCTTGCTCAATGCTCGCCACAACTTCTTAATACCACTACTATTTTCTTTGACTAATTCCTGATAGTATTGTCCCTTATTCTTATTCAGTAGGTGGTTACATCTATTTATTTGACATCTAAGATGGGCACAGTTCTCTGGGGTTTTGTCCCTCCTCCATGTTTGTTCATATTGTCTTTGCAAAAATTTTGCGGTTCTGAACTCATTAGTTATCCAGCCAGGTGCAGGTCTGGAGAGGCGCCTCATTTTCAAGGGTGCATGAATGTCTAAGGGAACCGAAAATGTCTATCAACATTAATTTTAAGATATTGACAAATGTTACTGCTTTATCATGATCGACTAAGCAAGCGATAATTTTGTGATCACTGATGAAGCATGAACCATGCACCTATGATATTGCTGAGAATTCTGTAGGAGCAAGAATTAAGTCAAGAGTATTACCATGAAGATGGGTTGGAAAGTCTATATATTGAGTCAAACAGCAGGCATCAATCACGGACTTGAATTCAGATGCGAAGGGGGATGCAGATCTAGATGAATATTAAAAGCAACACAAACAACAAAAGATGAGGATAAGGATGACATAAATCTCCTTAAAAGACTTGAACTGAGGAAACCAGAGGTCTATACAATGCACCAAGATTCATACTGAGTCCATGGAAAGATGGAACTGGTATGATGCTCAAAGGATGAAAAATTTGGAGCATGATCAATGTTTTTGGATTCAAATGCTTTTTTAATGAAAAACCCAAAACTACCACCACTTTTGTTTGCTCTTGATGTACAAACTAAGGAGAAATCATCAGGGGTCAACTCTTGCAGAAAAAAATGGTGTGTGCCTTGATATGGGTCTCCGTCAGACCAAAGAGATAGTATCAACCACTTTTGACTTCATCAGCTAATAACGGGCCCTTACTTCTGATGGAACGGCAATTGTCAAAACCAAATCTTAGCAGTCATGGGTTAACTGCCACGTCTCCTAACAACAAGATCAAACTAAGTTTGCTAAGGGAAACCATTTTACAGTAGGAAAACGTTGTCATTGCACACAAAAACACACATAGGGAATATAAGATAAATGTGGGGTCACAAATGGAGCACCACATGTCTGTACACATCATAATAAACCTCTGCAAGATTTGGTATTCTGTTTTTATGCATTATCAGCCCCAACAAGACAACAATAACCTTGAAAACCACATTTTCAATAAACTATTTCATGATATGAGTGATGCAACAAAGTAGAATTGAAAAGTAACTCCCATAAATTTGTAAGTAACTCCTGTTAAATGGGCGATAATACCCGATTTTAGGTAACTGATGTAACAGTCATGGATCAAGCACAGTAGCAATTACCGGTTGCTTTTAAGTTGCAACAGGAAAAGACAAAAAGTTTAACTTGAACTTCACAACATCACAACACTTGAATATTAATGCTGAGATACAATAGCCTTCGTTATAGCCAGTGAATACTAAGTTCACTTGTGGTCAGATGTACAATCCTCATAGTCCTTATCATTTGGAAGCATCTAGAATGTTACAGAACCAACTTGAAGTTAATGTCAGTAACCAGATCAAGTGAGGAAGTTCTAGAGACTACTGGTAATTGGGTTTCCCCAAATCTACTAATATAATTACTGGGGTTATTAGAGGGATTTCCCCAGTCTATTAGTAGATCAACAAACATCAGTACTACATAACATATAATCAATAACTCCCTTACTTTAAATGTTGATACATACATATATAGCTTAGGTTAAATAATGCAGAGACAGAGTGCCCATATATGTAACACCTCCCCCCTTAAAGAAAAAGTTTGGAAGAAAAGGGGTTACAAAATTTTACAAGATTTGTTTTTCAACAAATATACATGTACACATACAAAGTAAAGTTGGTACCATGTATAACCTTTATAAACTTACTAATTACAAGTATACAAGTATCTGCACAGACGCTATTGTTTCCTTAGCATGTTCTATTTGTAGATTGTATTCTTGCAACATTAAACTCCAGTTCAATATTCTTCTATTTATGTTCTTCATCTTGTGCAAAAAGATAAAAGGATTGTGATCTGTGTATACAGTGGTGGGTTTTGATGATGAAGATATGTAGATATCAAAATGTTGAATGGCCAAAATGATGTACATGTACATTAAACCTTTTGATGTACATTAAATATTTTAAAAAAATAGCAAACAGAATGTTTAAATTCGTCATAATCAGATTGCAGTAAAACTGCACCTGCACCCACATCACTGGCGTCCACAGCCAACCGGATAGGCTTATTGAAGTTCGGAGCAGTTAGTACGGGTTCTAAACAGAGAAGGTTTTTTACTCTGTCAAATGATTTTTGACAAGTCTCTGACCAGTGATATTTTACATCCTTTTTCAGTAACTCAGTCAGTGGGGCAGTGACCTCTGAAAAAGTTTTGCAAAATTTTCTATAATACCCTGACATTCCAAGAAACCTCATTAAACTTTCCTTATTTTCAGGAATGGTTTAGTCAGTGAAGCTTTTGACTTTTGCTTTGATTGGTGTCACAACTCCATGACCTACTATATGCCCTAAGTAAATAACTCTGGATTTTAGAAAACCGAAACAAAACTTTCTCAAGCCTTTTCAAATGTTCTTCCCAAGTATCACTAAAGATGACAATATCATCCACATATACCTAAACACCTTCTAAATCCTTTAAGCGCATGTTCATAAGTCTTTGAAAAGTGGCTTGGGAATTTTCCCTGCCAAATGGCATTACCTTATATTAGTATAGACCATCGGGAGTCACAAAGACTGATATTTCTTTTGCCCGCTCTGTAAGAGGTACACACCAGTATCCTTTCAGTAAATCACATTTTGTGATGTATTTGGCATTATCAATCCGATCAATACCACTCTGTAAGAGGTACACACCAGTATCCTTACAGTAAATCACATTTTGTGATGTATTAGGCATTACCAATCTGATCAATACCATCTTCTATTCTTGGGATAGGGAATGAATCCATTTTACTCAAAACATTGACTTTCCTGTAATCAGGGCAATATCTGATTGAACCATCGGGTTTTGGGACCAAAACACAAGGGGATGCCCAACTAGTTTGACCTGGTTCAATTATATCTTTGTCTAACATTTATTGCACTTCCTGCATTAATTTTTCAAGTTTGATTGGGTTTACCCGATACGGATGCTGTTTGATCGGATGGGCATTGCCAACATCAACATCATGCATGAGAACATTGGTCCTGTTAGGGACATCTGAAAATACTGACTCATATTTCAAGAGTAACTCAATAAGAGGGATCGTCTTATCTTGGGGGACATGATTTAGTTTAGTTTTCAAATCATTAAGAATCTCAGAATTACTCAACCTGATTTTACATTCAATATCGAGATCAGCAGTGTCACCCCATGTTTCATGCTCCTGATTACTGTCATTTTCTACACTACAGTCAGTAACCATGACAGGCTTTTTTACACCCCTTTCAAAGTATGGTTTTACCATATTCACATGACATAGTTGGGTTGACTTCCTTCTATCAGGGGTTTCAATATCCAGATCAATTACTCTCTTTAACACTTTGTACTGCCCATGATATCTGGCCTGTAATGTACTTCCCTGGACAGGCAGTAACAGTAAAACCTTGTCACCTGGTTTGAAAATACGGTTTTGTGACTTTCTATTGTAAAGCATCTTCATTTTTCACTGATAATTTTTCAAATTTTGTTGCGCCAACTCACAAGCCTTTTTTCAATTTATCTCTGAACTTTCAGACATAATCTAACAGATTTAGGCTCTCAGTGTTTTCAGATAACCAATTTCTTTCAACAGCTTGAGAGGACCACGGACTGAATGACCAAAGACCAACTCAAAGGGACTAAAGCCTAAAGATTCCTGAACTGACTCCCTAACTGCAAACAGTAACAAGCTGATACCTTCATCCCAGTCTTTTTCATTATCTAAACAATATGTCCTGATCATATTCTTCAAAGTGGAATGGAACCTTTCAAGTGCACCTTGTGATTCTGGGTGATAAGCACTAGATTTGATCTGTTTGGTACCTAACTGAAATACAACCTGTTGAAATAATCCTGACATAAAATTTCACCCTTGATCTGACTGGATCTCTTTTGGTAAGCCAACTTAAGTAAAGAAATTGACCAGAGCCTTTGAGATTTTGGGAGCTGTTATATTGGTCAAAGGTATGGCTTCTGGAAATCTGGTTGAGGTGCACATAATGGTCAAAATATATTGGTTTCTGGATTTAGTTTTTGGCAAGGGGCCTACACAGTCAATTATCACTTTGCTAAATGGATCCTCAAATGCTGGAATGGGTTTTAGAGGAGCTACAGGAATTTTTTGGTTTGGCTTCCCTACCATTTGACAAGTATGACAAATCCTGCGAAATTCTGCCACATAGCGTTGAATTTGAGGCCAATAAAAATGTTTGGTTATCTTGCTGTAAGTTTTATTGATGCCTAAATGGCCACCCATTGAAGACTCATGAGCCAATTTCAATATCTCACTTTGGTACACCTATGGTACAACAATTTGGTGTACTACTGACCATTCATCAGATGCAGGGACATTTGGTGGACTCCACTTTCGCATAAGTAAAGCATTTCTGACATAATAGCCTACAGGGACCTTATCTAGCTCTACTGGTGGTAAGACCAACTTGAATAAAGGAGCTAATTCAGGGTCATTTTCCTGCTCTGAAATTAATCTTGATTTTGAAAGTGATACATCTGGACCATGTATTGTCTCTTGATTCTCAGAATCTATCCTAGCCTTAGGATCAGTATCACTATAATCCTGCACATCATGGTCATAGTTGTTCAAGAATATATCTGATAAATTAACTAAGACATATGTGGATTTTTAAAATCTATTGGTTCTTCTTGGGCTTTCTTAGCCATTGCTCGAGTCATAGCACAGGAAGGATAAGTAACAGGAATAACCTCTTCTAATTTCTCAGTGCTAACCAAAGTGATCGGCTTAGAAGTAACCTTAGGATCAGCAACCACCTTTCCACCTGCTAGATCATTTCCCAATAACAAAGATACCCCTTTAATGGGTAAAGTGGGCCTGGTACCAACCACAACAGAACCAGTAACTAAGTCTGATACTAAGTTGACCTTATGTGAGGGAACGTTCACACAGCCTCCTTCAATACCTTGAGCAATAACACTCTCACCCGTAGAAGTGCTTACACCCAATGGTAATACACCTTCTAAAAGTAAGGACTGAGTAGCCCCAGTGTCTCTCAATATCTTAATGGGGACCTGACTGGAACTACTTTCTAAGGATAGTGCATAGTCATCAGCATAAGCTGCTGCTTTTGCTAAATTTTCAACTTTCTGTTCATCTAAATAGGTTTTAATGTCATCACGAACACACCTTTTGAACTCTTCAATCAAAATGACTTGCCTGAGTTTTTCAAAGTCTGTACCTCTGTATGTTTCCTTTCAAAACACTTTGCAGCAATAAAGGCCACTGGTCTGTGGGCCATCTCAAATTTTGAGTTACTCTTTCAAAGTGTTGAAGGTACTTATCAACTTCTGATTCATTGAAAGGTGGTACCAGTCGCACGTTTTTACTCAAATCAAATTTGGTAGCAATGGACTCTTCATGGGCAATTCTATGGGCATTCAGTTCTAAAGCTCTCATTTCTCTCTCATGTTTGAGATCTTTTTCATATTTTTGAGCTTCCAGCTCTTCTTTTCTTTGTTGAGCTTGGGCTTCAAGCTCTTCTTTTCGTTGCTGAGCTTCAAGCTCTTCTTTTTGTTGTTGTTTTGTTCTTTAAATCTTATCTCGCTATCGATTTCTAATCGCCTTAGCTAAAATTGCCCAGAAAGTTCCATTGGTAGAGGTTTATACGCTTCTAAACAACCATCAGGTAAAACATCTTCATCAACTAACTGTTCAATAATAAGTCTTTTAAGTTCATGTTTACATGTTGACCTTTTTACCTCTAACTGTAACCCTTGTGCTATCTGCATTAACATATCTTTTTTAAAAGTTTCTAGAACTTCCATAGATGGTGACTGTACAAACTGTTTAGCACTAGCCATTTTGAGCACTGTTGACTGTACCAAATTGTCAAATCAAATGAATTTTCAAAATATTAATTGAATGGTTGATCAAATAGTTCAATCAAATGGTTGGATCGAATGGTTGTTATCAAATGGTTGTGATCCTGGATGAGCCCCCAATTTTCCTGTTACAGTCACAGGGCAACCACAGCAATTACTAGTTGCTTTTAAGTTGCAACAGGGAAAGACAAAAGGTTTAACTTAACACATTTACTTAACAATTAAAATAATGATTACAGTCAACTGTTATGCTCTCAATATTACATACAATGATACAATAATGAAACCTATCTGACCTGACCAGTGTAACTGACACTGAAGTTTGTCCACTGTATCCAGCAATCTGTCCTGTCTGTGATCCGTCCTGTGGTCTGTCCTGTGATCTGTCCAATGTTCACTAACACACAGATATCTGTATCCTGTTATCCTTTTGATATCCAATCACACAAAATGTCTGTATAGAGATACTCAGAGAGTTTGCACAACTGTACTGTCTCTTCCAAGATATTGACAATGTCCAAAATGCAGTAAATCCACTCTCTGTTATATGAATGTACAATATGCAAAAGTATGTAATGTATAGTAAATCTATCCAGACACTGTGGAAAGTTCACTCCAGCAAAAGTTCACAACACTTGAATATTGATGCTGAGATACAATAGCCTTTGTTATAGCCAGCGAATACTACGTTCACTTGTGGTCAGATGTACAGTTCTTATATATAAATATGGAAGCATCTAGAATGTTACAGAACCAACTTGAAGTTAACATCAGTAACCAGATTGAGTGAGGAAGTTCTAGAGACTACTGGTAATTGGGTTTCCCCTAGTCTACTGATATAATCACTGGGGTTATTAGAAGGATTTCCCCAGTCTATAAATAAATCAACAAACATCAGTACTACATAACACATAATCAATAACTCCCTTACTTTAAATGTTGATACATACATATATAGCTTAGGTTAAATAATGCACAGACAAAGTGCCCATATATGTAACACTGACAAAAGGACAGCAATATTATGATGTAAATCAAAGGTGAAAACAACAAATGCTGTATACTAATTGATTGGAAACTAATACTGCATTAAAAATATTCAAATAATATGTTCAAAATGATGAGGTATTGGATTTTAAAATTTATACGTCCGTTAGGGACTACTGAACATCAAATCACCATTAGTGATTTGGTGATTATTTTTGAACTTTAAACTTTTATGCTAATGACACCCACATTTATGTGAATTTGTGTCAGAAAAATTGCTGTTGTGCCTTATAGCACTTGAACAGATATCTTAATGATGTAAAGAGTGGATGACAACCAAAAAACTCCCATCATTTTGATAAGACTGAGTTTATGGTCTTTTGTTGAAAAAGACATAAATATAGGTGAAAAGCATGTTTCCAAATGGACATCTTGGGTAGATCACTCTTTTTGGCTGAGTCAGTCAAGAACCTGGACATATGGTTAATTTTTCAAAGTCTTTATATATTCAGAGTGACTGCAAAAACTATTTTCTGCAACTCAGGGACTGAGTTTCTTACTCATGATGCTCCTTTTCTTACAGCTAATGCTCAAGTCAGCAGTTGTCTGGATTAATGTTATTCACTTTTCAGGAGTCTCTCTAAGTTCAAACTATGTAAAGTACAATGTATCCAAGAAAGTGGGGCCAGAATTGTATCACTGTAACACTAGTACATACACCACTATAATGTTCTAAAGAAGTGGCACTGGCAGCCTGTTGAACATTGCTCCGTGTTTAAACCAGCCATGCTTGTTTACAAGTTACTTAACTTTCCAAATATATGTTTGTGATTTTCTTGTACCAGATTTTCATCCATCTATGCAAACGCCTCTCAAACAATTTAGTTATAGTTTTTCTTTTTATGGTCCTTGTGTGTGAATGCTCTTTCCAATCTTGATTCATGTATCCCCTTCTGGTGCCCCATTCAGAAAGAAGCCTAAATCCTCCCTCTACACTATATATTGTATACTCACCTTTGACTTAATATCCCCCAGTTGTTCTCTATGATGTTTGACCCCTTTCTGTCTCTGGAGAGTTATAGGGCTGACTGTTTACTTTAAGGGTTGATTTGGTGCTGCAAAAGTCCAATTAGAATTAGAATATTAGAAAAAACTAAATGACACCAATGAACCTCCTTTCCTACCACATGAGCTGTGCTATAAACTTTCAAAAGTAGCAAAGTGTTGATCTAATTTCTACGACATTACATTTATTGCACAACAAAACACTTATACTCCTGTTAAAATACTTTACTATAACTGCTATTTTTGTTTACATATTGTAACATATAAAAAGGGTTGCAAAAAATATTAAACAAATATATTTATAAATATATTGAATATGCCCTGACTGATCTTATAATTTATAAAGCTAAAACACATTTACATATTTGACCTCTAAAACATATACATAGAGTCACATTCTGTTGTATTATACGTTTGATACTATATGTAGGAAGTTTAAATATTGTTAGAAGCTTAAGTTTTATTCTTCAACAATAAATCTCTGAATATTTTATAAAGTACTTTTTGTAATTAATTTATGTTCAGTAGTTGATCAATTATAGAAGCATCAGGTCACTGTATTTTCATATATTGGAGAGTAATGATATTTTCTGTTGATACTTTCATTTGTCTCTACAGAAAGGTGACATCAAGAAAAAACATCATTACACTGTGTTTATGAAAACTAACATTTGTGTTAAAATTACATCTTAATGTGTCATTCAATTTATGTCAAAGTGAAAGTTCATTATCTAGGTGCTGCAAGTGAAAATTATTCTGATGTAATTATTCTGTTTAATGACTAGGGGATTGGATCTTTCAACTAATACAGAAAAAATTAAAAGCCTGTTTTATTTGTTTTATTTCTTACCAGTTTGCTGGGAGTACAATCTCGAAAAAATACAGTGCGAGCTTTAACGAGAAAATTAGAAAAGTGGTGATAAAGTTGAATCCTGTTGGAGAAATGAAGATATTTAATTTGAAAATGAAAGCATGTTTCATGATGCCAACCACTACTACAACTACACCAACTACTACAACTACACCAACTAGCACAACTACACCTACTCCCACAACCACGCCAACTACAACAACTACACCTACTACCACGACCACACCAACTACCACAACCACACCTACTACCACAACCACACCAACTACAACAACTACACCTACTACCACAACCACGCCAACTACAACAACTACACCAACTACCACAACCACACCAACTACCACAACTACACCTACTCCCACAACCACGCCAACTACAACAACTACACCAACTACCACAACCACACCAACTACAACAACTACACCTACTACCACAACCACACCAACTACAACAACTACACCTACTACCACAACCACGCCAACTACCACAACTACACCTACTACCACAACCACACCAACTACCACAACCACACCTACTACCACAACCACGCCAACTACCACAACCACACCAACTACCACAACAACACCAACTACCACAACCACGCCAACTACTACCACAACGGTTAGTGCTTGATAACATTGTGATAAGTTATGCATTAGGAATAATTGTGTCACAATTGTATTACAAAATATACAGGTTTTCCTGTATTTTCCAATTTCAATACTCAGTAATATTAAATATATTAATAGGATAATGTTATAGCTAGAAATGAGAAAATTGTTTAAACTTAAATTGTATTGTGCTAGTGTTTTATACAAATTGGTTTTATTGTCATAAGTTTCCATTCAAAAATAAAGCATTAGTTAACACTGTATACAAGCCATGTTTATTTCCTATTTTAGCCATTAGATGTATGTCCCACCTCAGAAAGCTTCAATTTTAGTACATCAGTCAGGTTCGTATGATATAAAATACTGTTTTGATAAATCATTAATTACCCATTTAAGAATTGTGGTGTTTTAGGTCAAAATAGTTTCAGTTTGCAACAAAGAGTCTTGATTGAACATTTTTCATCCATGTTGAGGTAACTGAAGTAATTAAATCAATTTTTTTTTCAGCTATATTACAGATGTTGTGAAGACACAGTTTAGCACCTGGGCAGTAAATGACACAGCATCAAGTATCAGATGCATAGAATATAGACAGCTGACACCATCAGAACTTGTTACATTCAACAGAGTGAGTTTTTTAATTTTCAGAGGTAATATAGTCAGAAGACAAAACATTACTTGTGAGTTATCATTGATTATATTTTCATCTTTAGAAAACCACTATGTAAAAAAACATTTTAATGCTATAAGAGAGTGAAATACATAAAATTATTCTAAATAACATCAATGATTTTTAGGCTATACAGGCCATTAAGGCAAGTGGAGTTTACAACCAGTTTGTGGAACAGCATGATGTAATTTCAGCCCCAGCATCTCATTTTGGGGTGGCTTTCCTGCCCTGGCACCGGCACTTCTTATATCTGTAAGTTAAAATCTTAATGTATATGTCATTCAGTTAATATGATATTTAAATATGTTAAAATGTCCAATGCTTATTTAAGATGGCTTCTAAGTATACATTTTTGGTAGGCAAATTCTGAAGTTTTTTTTCTCACAATGGTGTACAACCAAGAACATATTTTTACAAGAGTGGTATTTTTAATGGATCCCTAAAGCACTAATTGAATAATAATGTAACTGTTATTTCAATGGATACTTAAGCATACACACATAAGCAGTTCAATAACTTCAGCTTTGAAAATAATTTTACATGAAAGAAACAAACAAAAACCCCCCAAAAAATAACCCAGAGTAAGAATCATGACATTTTAAAGTTGATTTTGCAATTATATTAGTTTTTATAGCAAAATTTTATTTGTATAATTTATTTATAGTTTTTAATTTTACCTAAAACCAGCACACAAGAACTATTTGTCATCTTACATTTGTATCCTGTAATTTCTAAGAGTTACAGGTTTCACATAACTGCCTTACGGTGATAACTTGACATACGTTTATTTCTCTATCATTTTCCAGAAAGTGAGAGGTGTATAATCAACCCAGAGTTATTGCATATCTCATGAACATTTATGTGTATAATATCTCTACACAATAAATTAGACCTTTTATGAATATGTCCAGTGCCCAACTTTTACTTACAGTTTTGGAAAGGCCTTGCAGAAGGAAGAACCAGATGTGGTTTTTCCTTACTGGGACTGTGCTTTAGACTACCCACTCAATGAATTTCCAGCTGATTCTGCTGTGTGGACACCAGACTTCTGGGGCACAAATGACTGCTCTGGATTCATGTGTCAGGTAGACAATGGACCTTTTGCAAACTGGACAGCCCCACTTCAGTGTCAAAAAACAAATGCCACTGATTTGCGGAGAAAAAGTAATAACAATAAGCTTTCCCTGTATAATAAAGATCTCATAACAAAGTTACTTGAACCTAAAACATATGCAGAATTAATGCTTGTACCAATTGGACTTTTTGCATCACAGTTTGAAATGTTCCATGGTGGACCGCACAATTTTGTTGGTGAACATATGGCAGAGATTGCCTGTGCTCCTCTTGATCCAGTCTTCTGGATGCACCACTGCTTCGTGGATTGCCTGTGGCAGGAATGGATCGACAATGGCAATGATAACACATACCCAGAACTGGGACAACCTGGAGTCACGCCAGGTGGACTTGGCCTCAATCCAGAATATCAAATGAAAGATGCCTTTATGAGACCAGTTGACTTCATGGGGTATGTTCAAAATATAGATGGGTTCAGAAATGATTTTTATCCAGGTTACCTCGAGAGACCATCCAAAATCAACTGTACAGAAGATGCAGATTGTCAGAGAGATGGTGATCTCCAGCTACTGTGGTGTAACACATGCAACAACTGCTGTGTGGCAAAGATAAAGGAAGGTGGTCGATGTGATGATTTTGTAGGGCAAGATAATGCTTGCTACTGCAGGAATCCTGTAAGGACACCAAAATGTCACCCTCAGACAACGGGAGCCATTTGTGTCTGTGAATAATGGATAAACATTGACTTACTTTCAGAGACATTTGTATCTGATATACCATAATGTGGTTTGATAATACTGTAAATATTACAGTTAATTACATGTTTTAAAAATCGCTATCATATTTATGCTAATTGTATCTAAGATTAAATAAAGAATTGCAGTTCATGAAGAAGAAAACAGACTATTGTAGTTTTCAATCAATAACATACAGACATGAAGGTGCAATTACACACAATTTGACATAAAAATATATACATAATATTATTGAATGTTTTTCAGTCATACTTTCTAAATAATCCCAAAATTAAAAAAAAATTAATAATCTCAGCGGTAGCTTTATAGGTTATATCAATAAATTTAGTAACCTATGTTTTGTTATAGTACACATACTTATGACAAAGAAGATTACGATTATGAACTTTTCACTTATTCATTAGAACAAGAAACACTATCAAGCAAAAGTGTCATCATTCCAATACAAAATATTGCAAAGTGAAAAGTTATTTCACAAGTATGGCAGACAGACTGGTTCATCGTTAAAAGCCCAAATAATGACATACACATGAAAATTCAATATAATCTTATGTCTTACTTTATCAAAATCACAGCAGATAACTTGCTGCTACACGTACCTTTGTCTATGCTAAAGAAAGACAACTTTGCTTATCTGCCATCAAAATATTTCAAATTTATAATATTTATGTTGATGAACAAAAATATATAAAGAATATCAGCACACATTTGAAAACAAGAGCTCTCTAAGAGTGCATAGCTCTGCCAAGGTCAAACACCTCTATCTACTATCGCTTCTTGGTGATATAATAAAGGCATTTACAAAACTCCTGCATGCAGAATTATACTTACAGTCCAGCCCCATAATTTAACCAGTCATGTGTTAGATTGTGTGTTTTTGTTCATCAAATCTCAATTTCATTTCAAAGATTCTCAAAAGGGTAGTAGTAGCTCAGCTTCAAATCCACCTTGATAAAGCTGGCCTTATGACTGCATTTCAATCCGCTTACAGAAAACATCATTCATCTGAAAGTGTCCTCCTTAATATTCAAAATGATCTTCTTAATATGGCTAAAGAGTCTGTTACAGACATCAGCCTCCTGGACCTTTCTGCTGCGTTCAGCACCATAGACCACACTATTGTCCTTGACAGGCCCAACACACACAATGGAATCAGTGAACGGGCACTTGACTGGTTCAAATCATAACTGTCGGAAAGGACACATTCAGTGAAGGTAGGTACCACTCTCACACCCTGCTGACCTCCAGTTTGGGGTGCCCTAGGATTCTGTTCTTGGTCCAATTCATTTTTCTCTACGTACCCAATCAGCTGAATCATTCACTCATACAGTAGCATAAAGTAAAATTTCTACACTGATAATACCCAATTATACATAACACTTTCAGCAGAAAATTTCTCCCATTCTGTATAAACATTAAAGAGTTGCCAAAATGACATTCAAAATTTAATGTTCACAAATAAATTAATACCAAACCTTGATAAAACTGAATTTATCTTTATAGGTTGCAAAAACAACCGTAAACAACTCCTTCCACACATCCCAATCAATATTCTTGGTAATCAGGTCTTACAAATGTTGCAGGTGTTGCAAATCATAAAGTTTACTTGAGTCTATGCTAGACTTCTCTACAGAATTCATCCCTTTCTTAACCTTAAAACATCAGTCCTTTTAGCAAATGCTTCGGTCAGCAGCACATTGGACTACTGCAATTTCCTATTTGTGTGACTCACTCATTTTGAGTGAAGAAGATTGCAGTTGGTCCAAACTCACTTTGCAGGGTTGTCACTCACTCCTCTAAGTTCTCTCATATTAACCCTCAGCTGAAAAAACTCCATTGGCTCCCAGTCAAGTACAGGGTACATTTCAATAGGCCACATTTCATACAAAATTCTAAACCAGGGCCAACTAGCAACCAGCTTAAGTGAATTTATGCACTCCTACATCTCCAGAAATACAAGATGCTGCAGCCCTAAACTTGAGTTCCTTCATATCCCCACCTTTGATTGCACAGTCTACAAATCAAACACTTTTTAAATTCTTTCAGTCACTTTGCCCCAATTCTTAGGAACTCTTTCCCTCTCTAAAGTCTCTCTGTCACATCCTCCAAGAAACACCTGAAAACTCACTTGTTTAACTCCAATTTCCCCACCTAGTCTCCTTCCCCTTGTTCACACCTATAACTCCAGACTACAGACCTTGATTGACCATCGACTATCCTTCGGGGCAATGAGTTCCCCTTGTTTTTTAAGCAGTAGACTAGATTAGATTAGATCAGCTTCCACCTACTGTGTAAAAATTTGATATAAACCTGTACAGTTGTTTTTTTTCTCACATACAAGCAAACAAGAGCACTCAAAAATGTATACCTCTGCCAAGAGACAACACCTCCACTATTTCCTGTGTGTGGAGTGATACAAGAAACTCACTAAAAATTTTTAGATGAAGAATTGGTTGCAGATCCTTCCAAAAATTAAATCAATATTATGTCAGAAGGGAAAACCACCAACTGTGAAATATTGATGTAAATCTTTTTTGTAATCTTGCTGAAACACATACACACAAACAAACAAACATAGGTATAACTTTCTTTACAGAGATAACAAACATATTCTTATGACTAACTCAACCTCCAGGATGATGGTAATAAAATGGTTCAGCTCATTTTGACAAACATAAACAGGTTACACCTTAATTATTCTGTCAATACATGCTGGACATCTGCAATTTGTAATTAATCTATTGCTGGCTATATTTCCCTTGAATCTTATGCCTTTCAGTTGAACTCATTTCTTCAATACCAAGGTTTAGTATTCAAATGTACTGTATACATTGTAATTCAACCCATGATTTGGTGTTCAGTACCAGTTGGGGGTAAAATATTATTTCCTTTAAAACAACTTACACTTTTTATGGTGCCACAGAATATGTAATCTATTTTCACTCTTGCTTTACTGCTAAAATCTTTTGGAGATAAATACATTGACAAAACAATAACTTGGTCCGGAAAACTGATTTACATCATTTAAATAAATTGCAAATCATAACAGTTACTTATAAACTTACTTTCCATATATGTGTAGGTTGTTCTGTATTCAAGGCCTGACGAGTGAATAATTATAAACATTATTCAATAATCTACCACCAGAAGCCTAGTGGCTAACTCACGTTCCTAGGCAGACAGGGCATAGATTTGATTCCAGGTTCAGTAGATACATAGTGGCTCAGAGGACCAGTTAAAATGGTGGTCTTCTGTCATTTGGTCCTACACTGGTGGCATGGTAAAGAACCCCAGGGATGTTGATGAATGGCCATCGTTGAGCCTCTGTCTTTCAGCTTGGCTAGGGTGGCATCAATCCTGGAGCCAAAGGTTCAAGCAATGACAATATTGTACAGACATCTTTTAACTTAGCTCAGTCTTAGGCTTTGCCACTGGCTAAAATCTGACTTTTTGTGATCAAATCTGTTTCAGCATGTGAATTGTGCGAGCCAAACATTTGAGCCATAAACACTATCAATTAATTGTTTTAACATGTTTTAGAATTTGCACAGTTACCAGAGTATACTTAATCATGAATGATTCACACAAAAATAATTTAATTTGAATATATTGAAAACAAGCTTTGGGGTTGACACAGAGTGCGCATTTAAAATGCCCTCTTGATACTTGTGGAAATATTTGAAAAACTAGGTTATGCTATGGAATGATTTACATTGGTGACATGGCTTTAACCTTACTTCAGTCACACATTTTCATAGCTGGTTGTAGTTGCTTTGAGGCAGACCTATGACTATTCTGGATATCTGCCATCTATAGATGGATCTTACAGCATGATAGAAACTTTAATTTAGAGAGGGGTTAGCTAATTTGTAATTAAAATAAGACGTTACTAATTACAAACAAGTATACTCCCAGAAAACAGGATAATGTCAAAAATATATGTCTTGCTCACACTTGGAAGATAAAGCAATGGTAAACTGTGGTGCGACGTCAGATTCTATACTACAGTCACAGCATCCAATCAGAATGCAGAAACACATAGAGAGACTGATGTATGGCTCATCCAACACTAATCAGCACCATTAACTACATATTTTACAAAATATGTAAACATTGCACAGTGACAGCAAAAATAATGTTTGTGAAATGGTAGTTTAATTTTTATTTACTGATTGTTGTTGTTTTCATTTGCTGGTCAGAATGGGTTATAAGATATATACTACTTTGTCTTTTTTCATTCTTATCTACTTGTTTGTCCATTTTTTCACTACCAGTGTAAATTTTTATTGTGATTTGCCTGATAATTTTTATGATTTAACACATTGAGGTCACCCACACACAAACTATGTACTCTTACATGTTACATGAAATGATTCAATAATCATATAAGCTTACATAATAGTACTGTAACTATATACAAAACTGTGTAACAAAAGTGGCGATTCCATTGTCGCTCAGACCAAAGCGGCAATGTTAATTTTAATTGAGAAGAAATGAGGAGGAGCAGATGGCGAGCGGCGATAACGGCGACAGTCCAAGTGGCTATATTGGTGATGGGGGGGGGATAGTTTATTGTCCACGGCAAGCGGCGACACCTGAGATGTCTTTTTATTTGTAAAATATTGCAGGAAACCCCTGCCAGATTTACAGGGAGAGATACCTATAAGGAATCTCTGGTATGATCTTTTCAGATTAGAATGAATTCAGTTTTGTCAAGATTCAGATTGCATCTAATATTGTAAACATTTCTCTTCCAAGATATTTAGCTTGTTTAGCAAAATGATGTTGCAGCTAAGATCAGCAGGCATAAAAGTAACCTTAAAGCTGGCAATCGCATCGTTGTGGATTTGTCTAAAGATACATAACAAAAAACAAGCATTTAGTAAAGGATTATTGGGAAGATGTCAGGAAAGATACAGTCCATTATAAGACAACAATCACTGTTAGAATTTTTATAAGAATGATCCTTAGAAAGTTTTTAGAGCAGGAATTTAACATTAACAAAACTTTATTATTAGAATATTCTAAGAATACGATTTAAACTTAAGACTTAACACCTAGCATGTTTAAGAGAACAATGACTGCCTTGGTTTTGTACTGCAGCAGCTGATTACAAATCGACATCCAGGACAGCGTGTTATATACATACTTGTATATTGTTGTATATTTAATGAAATGCAGCCTCTTAATGTCTCACTTCATGTATACACATGCCGGGCTCTGTATTCACAAAGATTCTTGGATGTTCTCTTACAGTTAAGTTTAAGTCAAAGAAAATTCTAACCTGAGAATTTACTTAAATTTAGAAGAAAAAATTATTCACAAAACAAAAGTTCTTTGACAAGAAAATTTTTTAAAAAGAAAAATTCTAAGAATAAGACTAATTCTGGGAATAAGAATCTTTGTGAATACAGGTCCTGAACGCTTTCTTTCTGAGTGTTCAGGCACTCAGTCGGGTCAGTCCCTCTGGACCTCCTCTTAGTCTTGGTCGGGTACCACGCTGAGGGTCCCTTCTAGGGAATTGCTATATCGCTGGTGCTGTCCTGATGAAGTTCAAAATCATTGAGGGGTCATTTGTCGGTTGTCAATGGCGAGAGCTTTCTTATGAATGTTCATGGGGTTAAGTAGAGGTTAGCTCTAGAGAATTGGGTCCTGGCATCTCATTGGCTGGGGTTAAAGAGTCTGGGGTCTTGTGCAAACACACGTGCTCATTGAAATTTTGGAGCCAGAACTGAAAATATTTTGTTGGCTCCTAAAGTGTTTTAAATTTGAATAGTTATGAAACTTTCATTTTATGAGTGTTACGTTGTTTTTAATCATTTCAGAATCACTTGTTTTTATGGAGAAACATTTTAATGCCTGTGCTATGATATGCTGAGACTAAATAATGGACATTATGCATATGCTTTTCATGGATTTGTGATTGAACTGACTCTGCTGTGCTAGTCTTGAATCCATTCTTGGCTGCTTTTGTGCACTGTATAGACAACCTTAGGCCTGTTTTTCTACCAGATGAGGGACGGTCTAATCTCTGTAATTCTTGCAATGCCATATTGACTGAGATTTGATATATAATTTGCCAAATACCTCATGTTAAAGCAGACATAAAGTTAGTATATACAGTGCACTGTTCCTCTATATATTTCCAGATAATTAGGACATTGACTATAAAATCAGTCAAAAGGGTTTGACAATGCCAGTAATAAATCTAAATTCATCAAGTGTTTGGGCAGGCACGCCCCTCCAACTGGAAAGAAATGTAAATATATGCAGACTGAAGATGTGGAAGAGGCACAAGGTCACAGTTCAACTGCAGCATCACCTGTCAAGCGTCAGAGCTGTGGGGAAGGCCTTAGATGTACAAACACAGATCCTGGAACAGCTGAAAAGGGTCAACTTGATCATATGGATGATGAAGTTGCCCAAGTGAAACAACATTCTGTCAAACAGAAAAAGATCAATAATATTTCTTTGGCTAGAAAATCATAACCTGTACCAGAAAGTTACTCATCTTCTGATGAATCTCTGGTGCCTAGTTTGAGTATGTTAAAATCAAATAAGGAAATTCAGCAACAAGTTGATTGAAGGTTATGTGAGCTGGAAGAATGTTCTGGTGTACAAGGTAATCAAAAGCAACATTCTGGTGTACAAGGTAATCAAAAGCAAAAAGACGGGGCAACGTTGAATGTATTGTCAGTAAGAAGGTTGTTTAGCCCCATGATTCCATTCTAGATGGTATTAGCAAGCAAAGGTTGTCATACGACCAGCTTACATGGTCACAATGGGTTCAGGGTTTTGCCAGAAACATTTTGGATGAAAAATCTAAAAAAACTAGGGAAACAATGCTCACCTATCTTTCTGATTTAATGGAAGATACTACTGATTTCAGCTGGCAGGGGGCCAAGGCCTCACATGCCGTTTTTTTATGTGAAATGAAAAGGGGGCTGTAACCTGGGATGATACTGGTCGAATCGACTGAATAAAAACAGCTTATGCTCAGAAACATGTTACAAATGTAAGAATTTTTAGTAGACATAATGATTTTGGTAACAAGTGTCCCTGGTTTTGCAATTTTTTTTCAGTCAGGTTCATGCAGTTTTAGTAAACATCATGAGACCAACGGGAAACGTCATAGACATATATGTACTCATGGCTTAGAAAATGGTAAGCAACTCAATCATGCAGAGAAAGATTGTAGATCAGCAAAAAGGGGTTCAAAAATGAGTAAGGGGCTGCAATGAGAATGCATTGCTCAGTGGCAGCTTTAAATCTCATGACCTTTCTACTTGTGCTCAGAAAAGTAAGAAAAATACTGCAGACATGGGTTCTGTCCCTATAAAAAAAGTATTACACTAGAGTTGTGACAAATACTGGGTTCAAATCTTTAGAAGTTGAAGAATTGTTAAATTTAAATTTGAAAAAGCAAAAAGTAATGGTGCTTTTCCAGGACAGCAAGAGATCGTCTACTGAGACTACTGTAAGTGGCAGTTTTACCCAAGATGGCGAAACTCACTCAAACAGGTATGCCAACAGTGCACTTTGTAAAGGTAGGTCATTTGCTTTGAAGTCTAGAAAGGCTACTTACTTGTTTAACACACATGCTTCTCTTGTGGTAGTAGGATTGATAAATATATCAAACCCAATACTGTTGTGTGCACTGAAAACACTGTATGTCACAATTGTGATAATGTTGTGTGTGATAAAACTTGTGTTACTGCAGAGGATAGTGATCAAATGAAGATCTTTGATATTAATGGACTTGGCGATAAGTATCTTAGTTCTATTTTGATAAAACCCTGTCATGATGTTAATTCAGCCCCTGTTTGTAACGAGAAAACACATGAACTTTGGAAGCACCAAACTGATTTTAACTTTGGGTTTATTCCCTTGGGTGGATTTCGTTTGTCGGATAGCACTGAGGTTAACCGTTTGACTAAATATTGTCCCATTTGTTAAAATTCGGCTTTCCATTAGATTTTAAAAGGAATTCACCTTTAAAGTGGGACGGTTCGAATCACAAGACTGCATCTGACTCTCCAGAGGATATTGAAGTCTATCTGCATGAAGAATTACAGTTTAAAGCTATTGTTGGCCCCTTTGACCAACATCCGTGTCTTGGAGGTCACATTTCACCTTTTCTGACTAGAGAAAGCCTAATTCCGAGAACCGCAGACTGATTGCTGACCTGAGTTGGCCACTTGGTCAATCTGTAAATGCAGGAATTGATAAAGCTTCATATTTGGGTACTGATTTTCAACTCAAACTGCCCACTATTGATCACATTACTGATAAGTTAAAAGCTTTAGGAAGAGGTTGTCATTTGTACAAAATAGATATCGTAAGAGCATTTAAGCATATCAAAGTAGATCCACTGGATTATGACCTTTTGGGTCTCTCCTGATGTCACATCTACATCAATACCTGCATTGCTTTTGGGACAAAACATGGTTCCCAAATTTTTCAGCATCGCAGTGACGCATTACGGTATATAATGTGTATAAATGGCGACAGGATAGTGGGATACTTTGATGATTATGTCTGGTTTGGCATCCCATCTGAAGCAAGGGCTTCTTTTGATTTCTTATATGATTTACTTGGTCGCCTAGGTCTCACTATAAGCAGTAAAAACTAATTCCTCCTAGCACTAAGGAAAGTTGTCTAGGTATTGAAATTGATACTGAGGCTGGATCCATCTCAATCCCTGAAGAAAAATTGTAAAAAATTAGTGAACTTGTTCATGAATGGCCTGGGAAACAACAGTGTGCAAAAAGACAACTTCAATCCCTTTTAGGTAACCTGTTGTACATACATAAATGTGTGAAACCCACTAGGATATTCCTAAATCGCGTGTTGCAAGCGTTAAGAAATGCTCATAACAGTATTACCCTGGATCACAACTTTCACAGGGACCTCTGCCACTGTGGCCTAGCGGGTAACACACTTGTCTAGGAACTCAGAGGACGTGGGTTCAATCCCAGGTACAGGCAGATACATAGTGGCTCGGATGACCACTTAAAATGGCGGTCCTCTGTCATTGGGTCCTATCCCCAGTGGCAGGTTAAAGAACCTCAAGGACGTTGATAAATGGTCATCCTTGAGCCTCTATCTTCCAGTTAGGGGAATGTCAGTTACTTGTGAGTTGGGGCTGTACCTGTACAGTCGGATTGGTTAAATAGCGCTTTGAGTCCTGTAGTATATGGAGATATTGCGCTGAGTATAAATACATACATAACCTCAGGTGGTTCCAGACCTTTCTGACAAATTCAATTGCATTGCCTTATATGACCACAAATCAGTCGATTTTCAGGTGTATCTAGATGCATGCTTACAGGGGTTGGGAGGTGTATTTAACAACATGGTTTATCATCTGCCCATCCCATTGGGGTATCAAAATTTAGATATCATGCACTTAGAAATGATCAACATATTGGTTGCTGTAAAATTATTTGGAGTACACTGGAAAAACAAGCGAGTATAAATAATACTATAAATAATTGTATGATCTGGTTCCTCATGCTGTGTGGTATAATGTGCCACTAGGTCACATTGACCTTAATAATGATATTTAACTGATGCCATACTTTGTTGTAGGTCGCCCCGGATATAAAGGTCTGACAGAGAAAGCTTTATCAAGATTAAATTCTGCCTTCAGAACAACCACTCAGGCTGCCTACTCCTCAATGTTCAGGGTCTTTGTGGCCTTCTGTTGTCACATGGGTATTTTGATGTTAAATGTAATATTGTGTTTGCCTTTTAAGAATGTTTAAATGTAAATGGTGTTTCTCCTGACATATTGAGCAATCTTGTGTCTCCTACAAAAGCCAAATTTATAACTTATAGTATTCCCATAAAGTGTTTATAAAGTAAAAGGATCCATTATTACGTCAAGTCACTCAAAATCAACAGACCACTTAGTATCACTAGGTGTAACATAGTTAGTATTTAAGAGTTATATTCCCTGGTTACCTACTGTGATCAATTATACATGGGCCAAGTTTTCATAGCACTATTTTTAATGGCTTTCTTTGGGTTTTTACGACTCTCAAACCTGTGTTCTCATTCATTCGACACTTATGACTTTACTAGGCATTTATCTGCAGGTGACATATTTTTCCAGGGTAACATGCTCAAAGTCATTTTAAAATGGTCAAAAACCATTCAGTTCCGTGATAAAGTAAAAATTATTTCATTGCCTGGTCTTGGGAGAGCTAAAATCGGTCCTATCAGAGCACTAAGAAAGTTTTTCACCATGTACTTTCCTGTCAAAGTCAACCATTGTTTCAGTATAATTACCCTTCAGGACGGAAGGTCCCCATTGACTCTAAAGTCAGACAAACTTTGACTTACCTTAATGTTAAATAAGGCTATCAACCCAATTATTTTACTTTTCATTCATTTCAAGGATCTGGCACTTCATTGGCTTTTGCCAGTCATGTCCCTCTTCAACAAATAAAGTTTCAAGGTACTTGGTCACCATATTGTGTCTGGTCTTATATACATTCGAATCCAGATAATGCTTCTCAAATAGCAACTACTTTTTCTCGCTTATACTCTATGTAAATCTAGCCTATATTGCTATATTACTATGCTCATTTGGGTTTGAGGTACTTTTACTGTCACATAATGCACTTGTGTTCACAAATTTCTCTAGATTCTTATCCCTGGGCCATCCTGATTTGTTATTGTTTCTGGTAACTTTTGGGCTGAGTTTACTTGGGTGATTCAGTGTCCTGGCAGTTGTAAATTAAATTTCTATTATGTATGTAACATCAATTCATTGATTCTATCGATTCAAGAATATATTGGGTACAAATTATTTTCACATATGTAATTATAGAAATTATCATGTATTTATTTGGATTATGTAATAATTTAATGTTAAATATGTGTTTATCTTATGTGTCTATATTTGTAAACAGATATTATCACGTATGAAATTATGCTTCTCAAAAAAATCAATAATTTCACATATGTAATTCCAGAGATTATCATGTATTTTTGGATCATGTAATGATTAAATATTAAATCTGTGTTTATATTATGTATTCATCCTTTTTTGGATATATTTTCACGTATGGTTTTCATAGCTGTCTTAATCCACTGTGTAATCTCTAACATCTTCTGTGTATCTACCATGGACATGCAAAACTGACTGTAGTTTTAGTAACTGTATATCATATTACTTGTTATTGTATAATAAATATTATTACCCTCTCTCTGTTGTGTGACTGTCTTGGGGGGGGGGGGGGGTCATTGCGGGGAATGTTTCTCCATATGATTTAATCAATGAAGAAATGTCATACTTTTTAGTTCTTCAGAGTGTGAATGTGGAGTAAGATTATAGTAAATGCCATTATGACAACCACATATTTAGTGACAACGAAATAAATTACATTGCCCTCATAACTGCCCAGACTTAACACATTCACGTCTAAAAGATCTGAACATTATTAATCCTTTAATCAGATGGAACAGTGTTATTGCTAGGAATTCGACACTAAAAGACAAAGCAAATAGTTCTACTAGTTATACCAACAATATTTTATTTTAAAAAATTTTATCAGGGCTCTGTAATATAAGTTGGCCAGTCTGTTTCTGCCTTCAGTAAGCATGACTCTGTTGAATTTTCCAGTTGTGTCCAGTCTGCTGTAGAAGTGTTCATAAACTTTGACAAATCCTTCAAACTCCCTTCTCTGCACCTTAACCAGATAAAATGTAAAGAAGATAAACTGGTAATGATGAGAAAAACGAGTAGAGTTGTTCAACTGAACTGAGCCCCAGAACCCAAACATGTCTTATGTGAAGACTGGGGGACTGCAGCTGACACTGTTAAATCTCATGTTGAAGACATCACATAATATGTCACATAATATGACCGTTTGTGTGTCAAAACTCAGTGAACTGCCTAGAGCTGAAGATTGGCCTGTAGGAGTAGGTGTTAGCAGATTTAGACAGAATATTACTCAAACTCTTCATTATGAATAAAGAAATGACACTTTGCTCATACAGTTCACAGTGTAGTGGTACTAGTAGAATTGATTTTATAAACTAACTACGGCTTACCTAATTGCCAGATGTGGAATTACTTGAAGAAATGATCTCATAGCTGTATGTTAGACACGTGAAAATGGAACTGCAACAAAGCCTAAAAAATTATGAGTGAGGTATATATTTAATCACAAGTAAGGTCGATTAATAAAATCTAAAAATATAATTCAAAAGGTTAAGATTTTGATATATTTATTTACATTGCACCTCGCAGTGTTTTTTCAGATAAAACAACAAAAACAAAGTCACACATATTATTTTAAAACATGTTTATACCTGGTTTCAGCAGGGTTTTTTCGGTGATTCACCATTATCATATGTCAGATCAAAAAGCTCTCTGACTTTTCATCAAGTCAGAGGTTTGTTAGAGGTTTTACTGTTTGAGAGGCCTTCTAGTAGGGAATTTCCTTAAGAACAAATCCTGGCAGTCTTTCATTTGAAATCACATAACACCTTCACACATTATTTTTTCTTGAAGAATATGATTTGGGCTGATTCAGAGCTCTGTCACTTTGGTCCTGTGGTTGCTGCTCAGCAGATTCACAATTGGACCCTAATTCTTTTACAGTTCTTAATCTCCCCTTAACGACTTTTAACCAAATCCAGTATCCAGGGGAAGAAAAGAGGCCAAGCACCACAGAGAAGGCAAGGCATAATTAAGACTTCAAGCCTGAAGAAAACACATGGAAATTTATGTCCTACTGCGGCAACCTCATAGTTTGATTTCAGCTTTTGTCCCAACACAGACAAACAGTATCTAAATCAACTGTTCTGTATATAAAATATTAATTATACATAAATGCTCTGATATTACACCATATGTCAGGCTGGGAACCCATAACTTCAAATAAACAATGTATAAATATCAATATGCCTGCATGATAATACCAACATTGTTCAAATAATTATAATCATAATTAGTAATTTATCGTGTTTTATAATAAGATTTTACAAAATACTCACATAGCAACATACATGCAATCTTTCATCCATGTATTGTTTCTTATTTACACTTTATAATTGCACACTTATTCAGGATATTAGTTCAGTACATGATACCAGTTTAATTGTAATCATCGTGAGTTAGATGCATTACAACAAGTAATTTGTTAAGAATGTTACAGTAGAATACATCACTTTCTGCACTTCCTCAATAGTTCAAATTGGAACGGGTTACTATGTCAACAAAAGAAGATTCAAGAGCTAAATGTCCTACCTCAGGGGGTGAAGATAGCTTTATCCTAGCCTGTGATGAGATGATGGTGTATATTGTCTAGTTCATTTACAATTTGATTCTGCATTCATGCAACTCTAACTGTACTATTTAGATATATTGTAATTAATGTAGATTCAACTTGGACAGACTCCTGAAAAGTGAATTACAATAATCCAACTGACTGCTGACAAGAGCATAAGCCACAAGTATAGAAGTATCATAAGTAAGAAACCGCCTGACAACTCTGAAGTCACAGAGTTGCACACAGCATTTTTGCAGACACTTTGAACATGTTTGGTCAAGGAGAAATCAGAATTCAACCATACACCAAAGTTCTTGACTGATTCAGCTTGGCAGAGAGGACTACACAAGATGTCAATTGGTAAACATGCTTTTCTGCTTATCCCTCTGTCTTTTTGAACCAAAGAGTATAAACTCAGTCTTGTCAGGATTCAATTTGAATTTACTAGTTGATAGTCACTCTTTCATACCATCAAGGCATTGTTCAATTGCCGAACACAGCATATGTATTCTTCTGGGATAAGGGCACATACTTGGGTATAGTCTGCATAAAATGAACCCTATATCTTGTGTTTACCAATCACGAAACAGGGAGGTTTTATGTAAAATGAATTGGCCCAAAACTGAATCTTAGGGGTGCCAAACAAAAGTTTGCAAAGATCAGACAAAGTATAATCAAGTTTTATAGACACATAACACTCAGTTAAGTGTAGGAAGTGAACCATTTCAGAACAGAGTCCCCTTTTTAGAACAGAACCCCCAACAAGAGCCGTTAATTATCTTATTCCTTCCTTGTGCTTCCCAAATGCTTTTACATCATCAGAGGGCCCTTCTTTTTCAATTCTTTAGGCTGTCAAGTGTACTTCGCTGTCACTTTTCAGTTTACAAGTTTGTCTAGGTCTTTTAGGGGAGTAAGGCAGTTTGAAATTCTGTCACCCTCTTTTAAGGCCTTTTTTCATTCTGCTTAATTAGAGGTTTTGGGCCAAGTTTTGGACTTATCTGTGGTCCCCCTGCGACTGCTTCTTCTATCACTTGAACTGCTTTTCATCTCCCTCACTTCACTTTCCCAGGAGAAAGAAAAAAGGGAGGGGGGCACTAAAGTCTTGCATCAGTTAACTAGTGATAACTTCTGGTGTAGCAGGAGTTTTTAAGCACCAGCTCTAGTAAGGCTCACACTTCTAGAGATAACTTTTTTCATTTGTTTTTGTCTCCAGACTTGGTGAGAAATAAGTCAATGGTGTGTCCGAGGATGTGGGTAGGAAAATTTACCTTTTGAAGGAGGTCAAAGAGCACGAAATTTTTTTGAGTCGTTGGAATTTGTGTCCATGTGAATGTTAAAGTCACCGATGATTACCAAATTGTCTGTAGTAGGGTAAATGTTTTCGAGAAGTGCATTAAACTGTTCATAGAAGGTTGCAGGGCTGGTTGATGGGGGTTTGTATATATTGAGAAAAAGGCAGGATTCATTTTGTAAGGAGATTTTAATAAGGAGGTTTTCAAAAGAGGAATAAGTATCTGTAGGTATGCGGCTGGTTTGCAGTTCATTTTTCACCAGGAAAGCTACTCCGCCACCCCATCGTGACTCCCTTGGTCGGTGAAAAAGGGTATGACCCTGTGGGGAGATATCGCTGGGATGTGTGACTGTTTCAGTGCACTACTCATTTCTCTGATGGCTTTGCAGCTTGCGCTAGTAGACAAAAACCCCTTTCAGCCTAGTTGAGTTCAAGACATTTACATTCCCCCGTAAGCTTACCACCAGTCTTTAGCTAGTATACTACATCTGACAACTGTCCGTTTGATAGGATATATTGACAGAATTAAATAGGAAATTTCAATTTTAAACTAAATTTCTGCGGATTACTATCTTACCTTTATTATCGTCAAGTATCCAACCTCAGCTACATCTCCGAACTCATAGAGAAAGCTGTGGCTAGGCAAATAAAGGAGCACATTGCTCATGAGCCACGAGAGTATATCCAAAGAAAATCAGTCTGCATATAGAGTTGTTCACTCAACTGAAACAGCATTGCTAAAATACAAAATAACATTGCCACAATGGACAAGGGTGCAGCTGTTGGATTAGTCCTTCTGGACTTATCTGCAGCCTTCGATACAATAGACCACTCAATCCTATTCAGCTGTCTTCAGCACTGGTACAGCATTGATGGGGTTGTGCTTAAGTGGGTTCAGTCATAATTCAACTCAAGGAAACAGCAGATCAAAATAGATGGATATCTATCAGATGCCTCTCAACTCCCTTATGGGGATCCCCAAGGCTCAGTTCTGGGACCACTCCTTTTTGACCCTATATACAACCCCTCTCAGTTCAGTCATATCTAAATTCAATGTGACCTATCACTTATATGCCGATGACACACAAATTTACTTGGAACTTGACTCTAGGAACTTCGATTCTAGTATCACTGAACTGGCAAATTGCCTTGAGGCCGTCCAGGCTTGGATGGGAAACAATAAACTTAAATTAAATCCTGACAAGACGGAATTCATAGTGATTGGTGATGATCAAATCAGAAGCTCCCTGAAGTCATCTTTCCCAGTAAGTTTTCTTGGCAACATCATGGAACCAGCTGAATCGGTCAAAAACCTTGGTGTCATCCTGGATGCGGAAAATTCAATGCAAAGACACATGGCTAATCTATGTCGCATATGTTACTACCATCTCCGGGAACTTTGAAGGGTCCGCAGGTATTTAAATCATGAAACAGGTGTAAAGGTGGCAAATGCCTTGGTTAGCAGTCCCCCTGATTACTGTAACTCACTGCTTCATCACACAAAAAGGCATATACTGTCCGACTACAAAGAGTTCAAAATGCCTTATGTTGTACTGTGTACAAACTAAATAAATTTAGTCATGTCACACCCTTCCTGCACAAACTACACTGACTTCCCATTCATTACCATATATTGTTCAAATATAACCTCCTTACTTATAAAGAAATACATTTCAGCCAACCTCCATATCTGTCCTCTCTGATTAGGCGGAGTGACCTCATAGGGGGCCATCACCTATCAATTCCTCATCTAAACCAAATAAACGCTCAGGGTTGCGCAGCTTCACAGTAGGGGCTCCCACAGAGTGGAACAAGCTTCCTCATGCCATTAGGATGGTGGGAGGTATTTCTGGATTCAGAAAACAGTTGAAAACGTATCTTTTCAGATTAGCCTATCCTCCACCATAGCCTATCTCCCCTATCGGACGCTAATATGGACACTGGTCTCTTTTTGGAACTGGACTATACCCTTTTTGGACATCAGCGGCTTAGAGGATGTTTACATCAATCTCGGCACTTTATAAGTGTTTCTTACTTGCTTGCTTACTTACTTACTTACCTAACAGACAAGGTATTCTGACCCTATTACAACCATATTCATTTTACTCAGGTAATTATACACCACCTAGTGGGTACGTGAGATCTAACCAGTTGAGTCCAAGCACACCTCAGGGCAAAATTATCTGGCAATGGGCCCAGACTGCAGTTAGTTAACATAATAACCTTTAAAAGTTGAATTCAAAAGTTAATATTTTCTACTTTTTCATACCAGAAACAGACCCTTTCGCTGTTACATTGCCTTTGCAGCTCAGGCTATCGTTCACATTGTGTGATTTCAATATATTCACATTTTTTCCATTATATCCTTTACACGTCTAATAGCTGTGCCATCAAAAGGCCTGTGAAGTAGTTCAACATATTAGCATCGGATTGCCTAATGATACATTGGCTATTATAAGATTACTAAGAAACAAAAATGCCTTTACTTACACCACACTAGGCCATGAGGAAAGCCAATCTGTTGTCAGCCATCATTTTATGAAGATCTGAAATCTTGACATGTATAAAACACAAACAGAAATTGTGCATTGATTTTCACAGAGAATATCAAAGTATGTGTTAAATCTTCACTCATTTTCACACAAATTCATCATTTTTAAACACGAGCTCTAGCAAGTCTCACGGTTCTAGAGATCATTATTTTTTCATTTTTATTTGTCTCATGAGTGTTATGAATTGTGGCCCAGTGTGATGAGTATCTGTTCATTGAAGTTAAGCAGCAATGGGTCACATTAGTAATGGGATGGTTGACCGCTTCCATTCACTACTCATGTCTCTGATGTCTTTGCAGTTTGCACCAGTAGACCGAAACCCCTTTTTGTCTAAGAAAAATTTTATGCTAAGAATTTTCTTATTCTTAGAATAAAAACCTATTCACAAAACAGCTAAGAATAATTCTAAGAATAGAGTAAAAGGAAATGTATGCAATTCTTAGAATTTTTCTTAGACTAAGTGTAATTCTAAGAAAAATTCTAAGAATACAGATCTTGGCCTATGTGAACAGAAAACTGGAATTTTTTTAAATAATATAAAGAGGCTGTTTTTCTTTACAGTACACACAATTGACAACTAATATGTAACACTCTGTTCTGAATGTTGATTTGCAATCAGTTGCTGCACTATAATCATCAAAACAACTATTTTTCTTAAGTTAAGCATGCTATGTGCCATTGTTAGATTTAAACAAAATTCTTAGAATATTCTAAGAATAAGAGTTTTGTGAATAGCCAATTCCTATTCTTAGAAAAATTCTAAGAATAAAACCCATTCTTAGAAAAATTCTAAGAATAAGTATAATTCTAAGAATAAGAATCTTTGTGAATAGGAAAATTCTTATTCTTTGATTTTTTCTAAGAAAAACAACAATTCTAAGAAAAATTCTAAGAACAAGCATAATTCTAAGAATAAGAATCTTTGTGAATACGAGCCCAGAACACCAGATGAGGTTTGTACGACAGAATGTTTTTTCCCATGTTGCATCTTGTTTCCCATCAATTCACTGACTAAAACATTTTATTCATAACTTTACTCATGATGCACGTGACACATGGAAAAAACTTCCTCACGACAATCAGATCTAACACCTCTTATTCAAAACCTGAACCCTACCTGTTCACTGAGGCGTGTCCATCTTATTGATACAGGGTATTAAATATGTGACAGACAATATATCTAGGACTGCATAAGGGGGTGTCTCAACGGAGGTACTCAATACTTTACACTGACAGATAATTAATGCAGACTCCACTGAACAAAAAAGAAGAAACAAAACATAAGAGTCTCTTAAATTAATTTGTTTCTATGTTGGTTTTGTGTACAAAAACATATGTTTGTAATTTGTTAATCATATTTTATTTTTGTTTTGTAATATCTTTGGATCAATTCCTTCTACATGTGGAACTCTCCCTTATAAAAAGGAAATCTATTCAGCCGTCAGTTCAGATGTGATAGCTGTACTTCAGGATGTGTGTACATATCAAAATGTTGACAAGAAAAGACCTGAGAGGAACAAAATGGTGTCTTTCAGATTGGAACAAAAGAACTATTGAGATGTTTGTTTTGGCTTCTCTTGTTTATATATTTACTGACAACCTCAACAGACACCTATCAAAGTTTACAAATGGCATCATAGTCATCCAATCATGAGTCTGTGAAAGAAATATTGAACAGACGATCTGTTGAAAGCCCTGTATGTCCCAAACTGATTCAGTAACCACATATAGGTGGCATCGTGAGATCATCAGTGGTCTGTCATAGAAAGCAATGCCAGTGTTTCATTGATGGTTTTAATTGACAGTTGTCAAAATCTACTTCATGACAAAACCTAAAGAGGAGCTAACACCAAAGACCTCACACGAGAAAGTGACAAACATCAATCATAAATCTGTGAAAACACTTTTCAGGCTGTGTACCCGTTTGATGGGGCAGTGACATATAGCCAGTTATATATGAGAGCCCTGTACAGAAGCCCACACAGTGGGTCCGACTCACATACAGCCACAATGTACAGTGTGGCTTTCCTACTGCTGGCACTGGCAGGGCTCTGGACAGGTAAATACTTTTGTATTATCACAGATATTAAGCTGTGTTAGTCTAAAGTAATATGTTAATATTCTAGTATGTCATGTAAACTAAGCTACAATTTTGATGTTTGAGACAAATTATGCATGTAAATTAGAGCTGTCAGTCAAATAAATGATTTTGAGAGGAAGTACACTCTGGTTTTGTATTTCGTGTCATACTTGATGCGATGACAACACAGTTTCTGTACTTGTAAGTATATATAACAATAAATGTTTTAGCACTTCTCACGATAAGGAGGGTATTGTTTCCCCAGTGTAATATTAATGATATTAAAAGTACAATATAAACCTCTAAATTTTACTTTCCACTGTATGATTCATTATTGTTTTGTTGTTAGATCATATGTTTACAGACTGTCAGGTGGAAGTAATATACTGAATTATCTGTACATTCCTGATTTAATGGATGTCAGATGTAGCTCTTACTTGCCACTGTTTCAGGCTGTCTGGCTCAGGGGTTTGAATGCCCCGCTGACTGTCCAGTTAAAAAGGTACTGGAGTTTGGAAGCACGGCTGACTTTAAACTCACCATGGAGACGGGGGCAGGAAATCTGCCAACCTTCCCTCAGGCAATACTGAAAGGGTCTGGTAGTGACTATACACACTCTGATGGCTCAAAGGTCTTCATCAAGATTAAAGGTAAAGCCATATGCTAGATGGTCATCATGTTAGTAAACAGGCAGCTTTGTGTAAATAGAAGTAATGTTTTCTACAAGAACAACAACTTCAAGGCAAAGTTTTGATATTAGAGAAAACGATAGAGCTGGGGTTACATTTGTAACAGTATGTAAAACACTTTCACTTTGATGTATTTGTGACAGCTGCTACAGGAGAGAATTTCCTAGTCTATCAGGTCTTCATCAGAACCATCTCTTCCAAAGCAGTGGTATTCAAGTTTAAGAATGAGACTGCACTCGTACAGAAAGTCAGGGTAATATTACTACTACTAATACTACTACTACTAATAATAATAATAGTAATATTAATTACAACTGTAAATTTTATAGCACAAAATATTGCCCCCTTAAGGTTCTAACACAATTTCTGATGTCAATGGTGTGCTAGTCTTTCCATTTTACCTTTTACAATTATTTTTAAGAAGTATTTATTTTTGGTAAGTTTCCTTTTACCAATTTAGAAGAACTATTTCCTTGATGGTAACTTCAATGACATGGAATACATTGTGATTCCAGAGAAATCTAAAAACATTTCACTCTTTCACATTTTGAAAAGTCAATTTCCATTATATAAACTTGTTTTTAGGAAAAACAAACACTTAAATTGCTTAAGGTTCATCAAAATGTTTTGTGACGTTGCAGAAAATAAAATTTTACGTAAGGAACACAAGGAAATATCCAATGACCTTGAATAGTAATCTTACTTCAGAAAGTTTCATTTTTATCTTTTATACACTAAAAATATGCTTTTGGCAAAGACTCCTTGACATTGACTTTTAGAGCTTCACAGTGTACAGAGAGTTGACAGTAAGCCACATACAGGGAGTCTTATGGGCAGTTCAGATAAACTTAAGCCTAAGGATTTAAAGTTGGTTCCTGAAACCACAGTTTGGTGTTTTTGGCTTGTAGCTCCTTTATTTTATGGTTTTTAGAAGTGATTTGAAAGGTAATAAGAGACCATGCTTGGGGAGTCTAAAGAGTTTCCCCAACCCCCATGGGTTGTAAATTGTGATATTTTTGTCAGACACTTTTTTAGGATATTTCTAACCAATTTCACATGCTTCTAAACCACACTGATACCTACATATAAATCCATTTCAGGTCAATAGGTGCATTAAATTATAACTACAATATAACTGAAATCCATCTGGCAATTAGATAAACATTCCTCCCATCTGCGCAAAGGACACACATACAACCCCCTTTCATTTGTGTTTGCATTGAGTAAAAGATCTGTTATCTGTAGATTATTTTATGTGTGTGTATATGACAGTGATTCTCTCTCGTTTGAAATAAGGTCATATGTAATGTTCTATCTAGTTATTCTTCATGAGTTATTCTTCTTTCACATTCAAAGGAGGCATAAGTACATTTATTTATGCGAAGGAGGCATATCAGGGACACAAGAGATGTTTCCTTAAATTTATGAAAGTCTGGCGATAAAAAAACAAAACAAATTCCAAGTCAGATAAGTACGATACTTGGCTTCGAACTCAGATGGTCATCCGTCCAAGTTAATGTAGCCTATTGCTCCTTAAATTTAGTGACCAGACAGGTACACGTCATGCTACACCACAATACATGCTGGTTCGGTCACAAAAAATAAGTAAAAAAGTAATCTCTAGATGCGAGAGCATTGCTGGAGGTCATACTTAAATCAACCATTTAAATACTTTACATTGTTTTTTTTCTATCTCTGTGAAGTACACCGTCTAAACTTTGCATTCTCTGCTTCTTCAAAGCTATTGCAGTTATACTTTGGGGGGACACTTCATTTTTGTTAGCAAAACATTTTTCTAGTTTCATTTATTTTATTATATTCTATGATATAAAAAATATTTCATTTTTGCTATCTCGACAAATTAGTATCATAGTCTGCCATGGGTACATAAAAGTCACCACATATAGTAATGTATAAAACAGTGCCAAGGTAAAAGTGACATTCAACACTATACAGCTTTTAGTACAAAACCAATAGATAGGATTTCAAGTCTTTTTTCAACAGCCAGGGTCATATTGGGAGAGACTCACAGGATTTCTACTTGTGAAAATCAAACTCACACACAGGTAACAACAGTTTCTTGGAATATAAAATATACAAATTTTGCTTACATTAATAATACAAACCTTAAGTCTTATTCTTTATCTGTTCATCAAGTAACTGCAATCAGAGACGAAACCGGTTTGGAAATTATTTCTGGTGTAGTCATAGAAATAACTACCACAGACAGGCCACAAGATTCACTTGCTTTGCAACTGAGACACAGTTCAAAGATCTACTCTTCCCCACTATCTACGGTCATAAATTTCACAAAAACATTGCAGGGCGCCTACGTGTGATAACCTGTTTAGTCCGAAGTAAAAGTAGCTATAAATAAAATAAGTGAAATTTATTACTACAGTTGTAGTGAAACTATAAAACATTTATTTTAAAAGAAAGCATCTTTGTTATTAACATTATACTGAGACATTGTTATGTATAATGATATTTAGCTAGTAAGTCTTCTTCTGTAGCCCTATAGCTTAAGAGAGTTCTTTGTCAGAATCTACATAGTATCTAAATCTTTAATAATCCAGTTCAGTCAAGACAACTTAAAACATCGACACAGCAAACATTTCCAGCACCAGAATTATCAAGCATTTTGACGAGTGTTTACCTGCACCATGTGCTGGATAGTTTTCATTGCTGATTTCTAGTTGTTCATTTGCCTCCTTTATTTGTATGCACATATCATGTTGCCATAGCTAGACTCTCTTCACACAGCATGAAGTGAAGAGGTGAAGTGATTACTGTGTGTTTGCTACACCAGTTATCCTTTGACTTCTGTTGAGTATCTTTTTATTGGAGTTCTGGAAATTCTTACACCCAAAGCTCTGAACATGATGGTTTAGAGCTTCCATTGTAGAATTAGTATATTTGTCTTCACTTGTTCCATCACCACTTTTCTTTAATGCTTTATGCATTGACGTGATCTCTTTTTGGGTTCAATTTAAAGTCTACACTTTTGGTCAAAATATAAAACAAATATTAAAGGAAACAACACATAGTCTGTTTCTGTTAACCATGTCCAGTTTTTGTTTATAATGCATTACATTATAAGGTAGTGGTATAAACAAATTCTGGTCAACATGAAATATTGCTGATGGCTGTACCTCACATACTGATAGCTTTCCATATTCTATAATTTTAAATCTTTCTGATATTGTATTTAACCACATGCTTCCTCCCTAAGACATTGGTGGCAGTGTTGATCTCTTCATTAAGTTCTCCTACAAACCCCCCAAAAAGTCTCTACTGTGTATTAGTCCTTTGAGAACATAATGGTGTTAATTGTGCTTCCTCAACTAACAATGTTGCTTGTTTTTTATTCCCTTATGTCCTATATTGGGTTTTGTACATTTATTTACTGTATATTGATGTACCTGTAGGCGACAGTCAAAAATTTATGACCCTCCTGGACTCACGTAATCTTAAACAGTTAGGTCAAATTTCATGTAAAATCCTGTTGAACGTGTGGTTGCAAAGCAGTTGTCAGAACATATCCACATCCATGATTTAGATAACTCATACCAGTCTGCGTCTAAAACAGGTATTAAGTTTAACCTTTATTCTAATTCTAACAGTACTTTAATAGCTCTTAACGGCCATTTATTGACAGACTCTAAGGAGCATAATACTTGAAAACAGAGATCGAAATAATTCAATCAGAAACATTGCAAGGGTTGGTGACATGGAGAAAGACTGAGACAAGACCAGAAAACTAGTGTGGATACGCTTTTTGCAAAGATTTCTTTCTGGATGAAGAGAGATATTTGCCTGAGCATACATCATCTGGCAGATCATTCCAAATCCTGTGGCATCATATGCAAAGCTGAGGCCAAAATGCTAGACTTTTTAGACTTATATATTGATGCAAATTGTGGGTCTTCTAGTAGAATGCCATCAGATTGACTTCTACATGTCCTGTACACCCTGTGTCTGGGTTTAAGGAAAGGTTCAAAGTATTTTGGGTAACCACTTTGTAGAAACTTGTACACCAATATGGCCATCTTGAAAACAGAGCAATGCTTGATAGACAACCATAGATTCTGACCTAATAGACTCTTTCTTTCACGAGTGACATGTGAGTACTCGGTGGTGTTAAAAACAATTCTAGCAAGACTTTTTTTAATACACTGGAGTCTGTCAAGATCAAGAGCAGAGAGACTTCTACAAAAGGGATTACAGTAGTCAAGAAAACCTTTTCTCCCAGTATTGTCTCTTCACCAGTCTTATCATACTTTCATTCAAGTCTGACTACAATAGCTTTGTTGCTGCTTGTGTGTACCATCCTCCTGGTTCATGTACTACTCAGTTTCTGGAAGATTTTTTGGCTCTTTCTGGCTTTCTGTCTTCGACTGGTTCCCGTTTCATCATTTGTGGCGATGTAAATGTCCATCTGGATGTTGAGTGTGGTGATAGGTCCAGGTTTAACGACATCCTACAGTGTTGTGGTTTGGTTCAAAGTGTCTGTGGCCCGACTCATTTATTGGGTCACACTCTGGATGTTCTGATATCTCCCTGCAATTTTGTCCACAATGTCAGTGTTGGAGATTTCATTTCTGACCATGCTGCCATAAGATGCCAACTGGATTTCTCTCACCCATCTACCAGCATCGACAAATAGGTCTCTTATTGTCGGTACCACAGGATTGATATCGACCAGTTCACAAAATGACCTTAAAAATATACCGTTTGTACGGTCCCCTGAAGGTACTGCTGCAGAACTTTATGATCAGTACATAACTGGTGTTACACAGGTACTTGACAAGCATGCTCCTATCATTTCACGCAAGGCTAAACAGCAGTCTGATGAGTGGTTGTCTGATTCGTATCACATGGCTCGATCTCTTAGGCGGCAATTTGAACGAAGGTGGCGAAAACATAATCCAGAGTTGAATAGATCAAGACTCCGCAGGCAAATTGCCTGGTGTAATCGACTGGCCAATAAAGACAAGGGTTCATACTATACAAATCTCATAACTGCAAATAGTCGTGACCCCAAGAAGCTATGGCAGTCATTGAGGAAGGTCTTGCATCGCACTTCTGAGACTGTCCTGCCTGCTCATAGCTCAGATAAAAGCCTCGCGGACATGTTTGCTTCTTTTTTCTCCAATAAAATAAGCAAAATCAGGGACACCTTCTCTACTTCTGGCTCTTTCAATGATGCACCGGATTCGTTGCCTCCTGCTTTCAATGCCTTTATGCCTGTCACTGAAGATGAGGTCTATAAATGTATTAGTGAATCGCCCACTAAATCTTGCTCACTAGACCCTATACCAACATTCCTCCTTAAGGATTGTCTTGATATCCTCCTCTCTTCTATTACCAAGTTGGTAAATCATTCTCTCATTGAAGGATCTTTCCCAAATTCTTTCAAAAAGGCGGTTGTCACCCCCCTCATAAAAAAGGCTTCCCTTCCCAGAGATGACCTTAAGAATTATCACCCAGTGTCTGGTCTTTGTTTCCTGTCAAAGTTGGTTGAGCGAGTTGTTGCTAGGCAGCTAACGTCACACATTAATAACAACAAACTGGACAATCCTCATCAGTCAGCATATAAGCCAGGACATTCCACGGAAACTGCTTTATTGTCTATAAAAAACGAGGTTCATCTCTCTCTAGCACGCGGTGAAGCCACAGCTCTAGTACTTCTTGACTTATCAGCCGCATTTGACACTATAGACCACAATATTCTCCTTGGTTACCTTAAATCCTGCTTTGGTCTTGGTGGAACAGTTCTAAGGTGGTTTGCTTCCTACTTAAGAAATCGTTGCCAGGCCATTAAGATAGGCTCCACACTATCTGAATTAAGCAATCTCATCTATGGAGTTCTGCAAGGTTCTGTTCTGGGTCCGTTACTGTTTTCACTCTATACAACACCACTTAGTAAAATTATTCGCCTCCACCCGCATATTAAATTTTATTTTTATGCGGATGATACTCAGTTATACATCCATCTCTCCCACAAGAATGCTTCTTCGGCTCTCGCCAAGCTAAATGCCTGCCTTCATGATGTCCAAGAGTGGATGTCTCTCAGTAAATTGAAGCTCAACCCTGAAAAAACTGAGTTTATTGTCTTTGGTTCCAAGGCTCAACATCAGAAGATTTCCTCTCACTTTCCTGTTAGCATTCTTGGTAGCCTTCTTCATCCGGTTGATTCTGTCAGAAATCTAGGTGTGTGGTTTGATGCAGATTTTTCATTCTCTGAGCATATCAAGAGGACTTGCAAAGCGTGCTTCCTTCAGATGCGTGACCTCCGTAGAATTAGAAAGTATCTCACTCCTGAAGTGGCAGTCCTTGCTGCAAATGCCTTGGCTAGTAGTCGTCTGGACTATTGTAACTCTCTGTTCAGAGGTTTGTCTGGTTTCAATCAGTACAAATTGCAAAGTATTCAGAACACCCTGGTTCGTATTGTTACAAATCATGGAGAGTATGCTCATGTTACACCCATTCTACAGAAACTCTTGTCTTTTAGTAGTTGTCCCTATAGTACTAGACATAGTCACCCAGATCGTCAATACCTTACAGTTCCTCCTTTCCATTCATCAGTCTTCAAGTCAGCCAAACATTTCGGCCATAGTTTTGCCTTTGATGCTCCTAAGATCTGGAATGACCTCTCCCAAGATGTTCGTGGTGCAATATCAGTTGCCTCCTTCAGAAAGAAGCTTAAAACATACCTGTTTGCAAAAGCCTACCCACCATAGCCTCCCCTGTCACATCTGTGTCTCCTTGGTACGTCCTGGCTATGTCCCTTGATTAACGCTAACTGCCTTGCTTTATGTTTAGATGTGCCTTAGAGTCCATCAGTGATGGAGATTAAGTGCTATAAAAGTCCACATTAGATTAGTTTAGATGTATCCAAAAAATGGGGCCAGAATTGTATCAAACACTAGTACATACACCACTTTTATGTTCAAAAGAAGTGGCACTGGCAGCCTGTTGAACATTGCTCCGAGTTTAAAACAGCCACGTTTGTTTACAAGTTACTTGGCTTTCCCAACTATTTTGCTTCATATCTTTCTTTTTGCAGCAATTTTATACTATCAGGTGCAAAGTGATGTTGATTTTCTTGTACCAGATTTTCATCCCTCTATGCAAAAGCCTGTCAAACAATTTAGTTATAGTTTTCTTTTTGTGATCCTTGTGTGTGAATGCTCTTTCCAATCTTGATTCATGTGTCCCCTTCTGGTGCCCCATTCAGAAAGAAGCCTAAATCCTACCTGTACACTATTGTATACCCACCTTTGACATAATAAAGTATACCCCCGGTTGTTCTCTATGATGTTTGACCGCTTTCTGTCCCTGGATACTGATATTGGCTGCCTGTTTAGGTTAAGGATTGATTTGGTGCTGCAAAAGTCCAATTAGAATTAGAATATTGAAAAAAATGAGATGAATGAACATCCTTTCCTACCACATCAGCTGTGCGATAAACTTTCAAAAGTAGCAAGTGTTGATAAAGTTTCTACGACATTTTATATATTGCACAACAAAACACTTATATTCCTGTTAAAATACTTTACTATAACTGCTATTTTTGTCTGCATATTGTAACATATAAAAAGGGTTGCAATAAAAACTTTAACAAATATATTTATAAATATATTGAGTATCCCCTGACTGATCACATGTTAGACCTCTAAAACATTTATATGGAGTCACATTCTGTTGTATTATACATTTGATACTATATGTAGGAAGTTTAAATATTGTTAGAAACTGAAGTTTAATTTTTCAACAATAAGACTCTTTTTCAACAATAAGAGCTTTTTGTAATTAATTTATGTTCAGAAGTTGATCAATTATAGAAGCATCAGTTTGTTGAATTTTCATATATTGGAGAGTAATGATATTTTCTGTTGATACTTTCATTTGTCTGTACAGAAAGGTGACATCAAGAACAAACATATCCTTACACTGTGTTTATGACAACTAAGATTTGTGTTAAAATTAAATCTTAATGTGTCATTCAATTCATGTCAAAGTGAACGCTCATTCACTAGGTGCTGCAAGTGAAAATTATTCTGATATAATTATACTGTTTAATGATTATGGAGATTGGCTCTTTCAAATAATACAGAAAAATTACAAGCCTGTTTTATTTGTTTTATTTCTTACCAGTTTGCTGGAAGTACAAACTCAAAAAAATACAGTGCAAGCTTTAACGAGAAAATTAGAAAAGTGGTGATAAAGTTGAATCCTGTTGGAGAAATGAAGATATTTAATTTGAAAATGAAAGCATGTTTTATGATGCCAACCACTACACCTAATACCACAACCACGCCTACTACCACCCCAACTACCACAACCACCCCAACTACCACAACCACACCAACTAAAACAACCACCCCAACTACCACTACCACACCAACTACCACAACCACCCCAACTACCACAACCACACCTACTACCACAACCACCCCAACTACCACAACCACACCAACTACCACTACCACACCAACTACCACAACCACCCCAACTACCACAACCACACCTACTACCACCCCAACTACCACAACCACACCAACTACCACTCCAACAACCACTACCACACCAACTACTACTACCACACCAACTACCACAACCACACCAACTACCACCACAACGGTTAGTGCTGGGATAACATTGTGATAAGTTATGCACTAGGAATAATTGTGTCACAATTGTCTTACAAAATATACAGGTTTTCCCTGTATTTTCCTGTGTATTATTCCAATTTCAATACTCAGTAATATTAAACATATTAGGATAATCTTATAGCTAGAAATGAGAAAATTGTTTAAACTTAAATTGTATTGTGCTAGTGTTTAAAACAAATTTGTCTTTATTGTCCTAAGTTTCCATTCACAAATAAAGCATTAGTTACCACTGTCTACAAGCCATGTTTATTTCTTATTTTAGCCATTAGATGTATGTCCCACCTCAGAAAGCTTCAATTTTAGTACATCAGTCAGGTTTGTATGATATAAAATACTGTTTTGATAAATCATTAATTGCCCATTTAAGAATTGTGGTGTATTAAGTCAAAATAATTTCAGTTTTCAACAAAGAGTCTTGATTGAACATTTTTCAGCCATGTCAAAGTAACTGAGGTAACTAAATCACTTTTTTTCAGCTATATTATAGATGTTGTGGAGACACAGTTTAGCACCTGGACAGTAAATGACACAGCATCAAGTATCAGATGCATAGAATATAGGCAGCTCACACCATCAGAACTTGTTTCATTCAACAAAGTGAGTTTTTTTTAATTTTCAGAGGTAATATAGTCAGAAGACCAAACATTACTTGTGAGTTATCATTTATTATATTTTCATCTTTAGAAAACCAAAAAAACTTAGCACCATGTAAAAAACATTTTAATGCTATAAGAGAGTGAAATACATAAAATTATTCTTAATAACGTCAATGATTTTTAGGCTATACAGGCCATTAAGGCAAGTGGAGTTTACAACCAGTTTGTGGAACAGCATGATTCACTTTCAGCCCCAGCAGCTCATTTTGGGGTAGCTTTCCTGCCCTGGCACCGACACTTCTTATATCTGTAAGTTGAAATCTTAACGTATATGTCATTCAGTTAATATGATATTTCAATAAGTTAAAATGTCCAATACTTGTTTAAGATGGCTTCTAAGTATACCTTTTTGGTAGGCAAATTCTGAAGTTTTTTTTCTTTCTCATAATAGTGTACAACAAAGAACATATTTTTACAAGACTGGTATTTTTAATGGATCCCTAAAGCACTAATTAAATAATAACGTAACTGTTATTTCATTGGATACTTAAACATACACACATTAGCAGTTCAATAAATCGAGCTTGGAAAATAATTTTACATGAAAGAAATAACATGAAAGAGTATGAATCATGACATTTTAAAGTGGATTTTGCAATTATGTTAGTTTTCATAGCAAAATCTTATTTGTATAATTTATTTATAGTTTTTCATTTTACCTCAAACCAGTACACAATGACTATTTTTCATCTAACATTTGTATCCTATAATTTCTAACACAGTTGCAGGTTTCACATAACTGCCTTACGGTGATAACTTGACATACATTGATTTCCCTATCATTTACCAGAAAGTGATAGGTGTATAATCAACCCAAAGTTATTGCATATCTTATGAACATTTATGTGTATAATATTTCTACACAATAAATTAGACCTTTTATGAATATGTCCAGTGCAAACCTTGTTCTTACAGTTTTGGAAAGGCCTTGCAGAAGGAAGAACCAGATGTGGTTTTTCCTTACTGGGACACTGCTTTGGACTACCCACTCAATGAATTTCCATCTGATTCTGCTGTGTGGACTCCAGACTTCTGGGGTACAAATGACGGCTCCGGGTTCATGTGTCAGGTAGACAATGGACCTTTTGCAAACTGGACAGCCCCACTTCAATGTCAAAAAACAAATGCCACTGATTTGCGGAGAAAGAGTAATAACAATAACCTTTCCCTGTATAATAAAGATCTCATCACAAAGTTACTTGAACCTAAAACATATGCAGACTTAATGCTTGTACCAATTGGACTTTTTGCATCACAGTTTGAAATGTTTCATGGTGGACCGCACAATTTTGTTGGTGAACATATGGCAGATATTGCCTGTGCTCCTCTTGATCCAGTCTTCTGGATGCACCACTGCTTCGTGGATTGCCTGTGGCAGGAATGGATCGACAATGGCAATGATAACACTTACCCAGAACTGGGACAACCTGGAGTCACACCAGGTGGACTTGGTCTCAATCCAGAATATCAAATGAAAGATGCATTCATGAGACCAGTCGACTTCATGGGGAATGTTCAAAATATCGATGGGTTCAGAAATGATTTCTATCCTGGTTACCTTGAGAGACCATCCAAGATCAATTGTACAGAAGATGCAGATTGTCAGAGAGATGGTGATCTCCAGCTATTGTGGTGTAACACATGCACCAACTGCTGTGTGGCAAAGATAAAGGAAGGAGGTCGATGTGACGATTTTGTAGGGCAGGATAATGCTTGCTACTGCAGAAATGCTATGAAGACACCGAAATGTCACCCACAGACACCAGGAGCCATTTGTGTCTGTGAATAATGAACAAACATTGACGCACTTTAAGAGACATATGTATTTGATATACCATAGTGTGGTTTGATGTTATTGTAAATGTTAATTACATGTTTTAAAACTCACTATTGTATTTATGCTAATTGTGTCTGGGATTAAATAAAGAATAACAGTTGATGAAGAAGAAAACAAATTATTGTATTTTTAAGTCAATAACATACAGGCATGAAGGTGCCATAGCACAAAATTTGAGATAAAAATATTTACATAATGTTATTGAATGTTTTTCAGGCATACTTTTTAAATAATCCCAAAAATTAAAAAAAAGAAAAATAATAATCCCAGAGGTATCTTTATATTTAATTCACTCCTCTATGTTCTCCCACATTAACCCTCAATTGAAAAACTCCATTGGCTCCCAGTCAAATAGGCCTCATTACATACAAAATTCTAAAGCACGGCCAACCAGCCCACCTAAGTGAATTAATGCACCCCTACACCTCCAGACACACAAGACGCAGCAGCCCTAAACTTAAAGTTCATTCACATCCCCACCTTTGATCGCACAGTCCACAAATCAAACACTTTTCAAATTCTTTCAGTCACTTTGCCCCAGTTTTTTAGAACTCTTTCTGTCTCCAAATAGGAAACATTTTCCCTGTCACATCCTCCAGGAAAATCACTGTTTAACTCCAATTTCCCCACCTAATCTCCTTACCCTTGGTCACACCCATAACTCTGGACTATGGACCTTGATCTACCCTCTACTATCCTTATGACTAATGTACTTGTTACTGTAGTGCACGAAGTTCCCCTTTGTGGGGAAGATATTGCACCTGCAAAGCAGTAGATTAGATTAGAATAGATCAGCTTCCACCGACTGTGAAAAAATTTGATGTAAACCTGTACAGTTGTTTTTTTCATTTTCTATTTCATGTACAAGCAAACAAGAACACTCAAAAATGTATACATCTGCCAAGGGACAACACCCCCACTATTTCCTGTGTGTGGAGTGATAAAAAAAACTCGCTGAAAAATTTTAGATCAAGAATTGATTTCAGATTCTTCCAGAAAGTAAATCAATTTTATGTCAGAAGGGAAACTAACAGCGAAATATTGATGTAAATCTTGCTAAAACACATACAAACAAACTAACATAGGTATCAACCTTCTTTACGGAGATATGAAACATATTCTAATGACTCACTCAACCTCCATGATGACGGTAAGAAAATGGTTCAGCTCATTTTGACATACATGTAAAAGGGTTATACCTTGATAATTCTGTCAATGCATATTGAACATCCGCAATTTGTAATTAATTTGTTGCTGGACATATTCCCCTTGAACCTGATGCCTTTCAGTTTAACTCAATTCTTCAATATCAAGGCTTAGTATTCAAATCTACTGTAGACATTGCAATTCAACCAAAAATGTGGTTTTCAGTGCCAGTCATGGTTAAAATATTATTCCCTTCAAAACAAATTACATTTCTTCTGGTTCAACAGAATATGTAATCTATTTTTACTGTTGCCTTATCGTTAAAATCTTTTAGAGGTAAATACATTGAACAAACAATAATTTAGTCCAGATAGCCACTTACATCATTTTAATAAATTGCAATCATTAGAATTACTTATAGACTTATTTTACAAGTGAACTAATTGCTATAAACATTATTCAATAATCTACCACCACAGGCCTATAGTGGGTCTATAGGTTCAAGCCATGATTATATTGTACGAAAATCCTCTTAGCTCAGTCGTATGCTTTTCTACTGGCTAGAGTCTGAGTTTTTCAATTAAATCTGTTTCACGGCAGCTGACTAGCCTGTGACTTGTGTGAACCAAACATTTTAACCATTAATTACTACTATAAATTTCGATTGTTTTAAAACATATTTTGGAACATGAACAGTTTACAGAATTTACTTAATCATGAATAATTGAAACAAAAATTATTTGATTTGTTTATACTGCAGACAAGCTTAGGGTTGACACAGAGTCAGCAAAGTACCTAGACACCTGTCATCTGTATATCAATCACAGTCATTTAATTCTTTTCAGGAGCTTTGTTATAACATTGTAATCCTTTGCATCTTAGAGCGTGATACAAACTTATTTTAATTTAGAGAGGGGTCAGCTAAATTGTGATTAAAATAACACGTCACTATAATTACAAACAAGTATACTCCAGGAAATACAGATGATGTCAAAAATATCTGTCTTGCTCACACTTGGAATATAAAGCAATAGTAACCTGTGTTGTGACGTCACCTAAACTGCAGTCACAGCGTCCAATCAGAATGCAGAGTCACACAAAGAGACTGACATCCCGCTAACGTTAGAAGTACCCTTGTGACGTCATCAGTTGCTGTGTGAAACGTCATGTCTAGACATCACTACGGTAGAAATTAGAGTTTTATTGTAGTAATAAATACTGAGTGTGAGGGCGTTTGTTACAGGATATACGCCCGGCAAAAATTCCAAATAATGCCAGAGCGTCGTTAGGCGCGAGGGCATTATTAAAAGAATTTTTGCCGGGCGTATATCCTGTAACAAACGCCCGAGCATGAGGTATTTATTACTATTATAAAGATCGGCCTATCTGGTTTCAAGAAACATGCCTTTATTTTGATGAGGTGAAACGAACAAGGACGCCGCCATATTGTTTTGAATGCATGATCGCTCTCGTAAAAGTAGACAATCTTACTACCGACACACAATCGAGCAATCGAAACAACACTTCCGTTTCTGAGCGGGCCATTATTGGAGGTTTTACTCCGTGCTAATTCTATGCGCACAGACGGATTTTCGTTGACTGCGCACTTCCGGTCTTTATAATGACCCTTTGCATCCTACGTCACAATGTTACGTATCATTTGGACGGCAAAACATCACTCTTGAACGCACATGTCTGTGTAAAACAGACTGGATATATGAGAAGAGATACCTTATTTTAAAAATGAATTATAAAATAAATATGCATCTTATTGACTTTAAAATTGCACACATAAATGTACAAGCACTAGTCTATCTGGTACGTACTGTTTCAAAAATAACATTAGGATGCAGAATTGTCGAGATATAGAGTATTAAACTTGTAGTAAAATGCAAAATATCCATTTTTCTGTAATGCGTGTCCTAAGTACAGGCAGATATAAAAATGTTAGACTATAGAAGAATTCCTTATTTTCATTTTGCCAAACTGTTGATTTCCTTCACATCAATATAGTTTTTACAGAACTAAAAATGACAAATTATTCAAAGAGAAATAATAATTTAAAAGTTGTGTATTTTTGATAAAATTGTTTAGTGTAAGTGTTTCTCGTTCGCAAGTAAAAACTGACAAAAGTTCCTATAAATATCAAAATAATAATTAAAGACAAAATAATATTTTTTTAAAAGCTGTGCCTTCATTAAGGAAATATATTTAGAATTATTTCCCTTTTTACTGAACTCAAATATATGATTTTAAAAGGCGTAAGTCTAATTGTTTAAGTACAGCAAAGTACAGCACTAATAATCAGCACTAATAATCCGTGTTTTGCCGTCCAAAATGGACGTTGTTCAATAAAACGTCATCCTGACGTCATATAGTGATGTGAATGCAAAAGGTCAATACGCAAGCGAGGCCTGAGTTACGTACATGATTTAATGTTTTTAGTGTACTTACAAACTTTATATTTGGAAACTTTACATACATATGTCTAAAGAAATACGTGTAGCATTATTTACAACAATCAGTGTATCCATCCGATGTAAAATGACCAGTTACAAACAAATTTCTACAACCAACCATTTCCTTGAGAAGTCTTTCATCGACGCCATAATATTTAAGGCCAAGCTCAATTAATTCACCATTATACATTGCTGTTTGCAGGTTATTTTTCATAAAAAAAAAAACATTTGTTTGTACTGGCTTTCATTTTATATATAAAATGAAAGAATGTGTTCACTTCTGTTTTTGAGAAATGTGTACTCTATTTGTACAGTATATAATTGAATACACATGAAACATACATTTAAATACCCTTGGCCTGAACCCTTGCAAAATCTTCTGTACTGGTGTCGTAGTGCGCAAGATCAAATATCTCCCGTAACATAAACGTTAACGCAATTCTCTGCATATTTACGTTACGGGACAATAAAACTTAGTGCGCAACCTCTCTAAAAATCAGTTCCATTAACTAAGGAATTTTCAAAATATGTAAACATTGCACAGGCCCACAGCAAACATAACATTTATGAAACGGTAGCTTCATTCGTATTTCTCATCTGATTGTTGTTTTCATGTGCTGGTTAGGATAGGTATTAATGATTTATATGCCACTATGTATTTTTCACTCTTCCCAAGTCCGTCTTATTTTCCAGTCTGTAGATCTGATCTTTCACACCCACAATATGTACACTTCCATGTTACATGTTACAATAACTATAAAAGCTTAGATAATAGTACTGTAAACATTTACAGTTTTTAAATCTGTGTAACCTTTTAAAAGCTTTTAAAAATTGTTGCAAAACTTTATGTGATAGATACAAGAGCAGTGGAATAAGATAGACAAACATGAGGTCTCTCCGATATAAATGAAAGCTGATGTCGTATTAACAATAGATAAGTAAAAAAAACAGCAAGGGGTCAGTATCTGGGACCTGCATTCGAAAATCTTAAAACTTTTGTTAATAGTCATTCACAAATCTGAATCATTGCTCCATGTTTGATAAATAAAGTTTAGAGCTTACAAACTTATGCTCTGTCTGATAAATAATGTTGCCTCCAAGAAACTGAATAACATTTTGTAATTAAACCAAATGATATTAACATTTACACAGCTTTATAACAGTTCTTATACACATCGATATTACCTTCCTGAGTGATTTCAAAATGTCTTCACTTTCTTTCACAGAATCCTGTTGTGCTTTCTTCAGAAAAAGTGCAATATGAGGTTATTGAGCTCAAATATGGTTGATTTGGCATGCACTTTCATTAGCAATCATCATATTTCACTTTGCGTTTGTGCAAAAAGTCTACTATTACATTGTTTGCACTATTTTTTAATGTTTATAAATTTATCAATTTGATTCCCCAATTCACAAACAACATACCCCATTACTGTACAAATGAACATAATATACAATGAAAATTAGATTTCTCCATTGCACCAAAAAGTAGATTCAATAATAGTGGTATTTGATCTCTTAGCATACTTACTGTTAACTGCCATCCAGGTTTCTAAAATGTGCTGCCCAAACTATTCTTGATAATTTTTTGCAGAGTTTTTGTCTATCAAAAACCTAATTTTAAAAAATAAGGTAAATTATTGTGAGTTTCTAAACAAGATCCTATCTTTATTGTTAGCTTTATTGTTATGAGTTAAATTTTCTTACCCAGCTTATTTCAAGTGTTTTTGTGAGTTAAAAATTCTTACTATTTAGGTTCTCCTTCAGAGAAATTTGTAAAAAAAAATCAGCAAATTGTTTCATTATTTAGACCATTTATCAGATGTAGGTATGGTCAGACAGAGGTGACAAACAATGAAACAGCAAAAGTTTTTATAGCTGTGATCCCTCTCTCAAAAGAGTGTTATACATTCCTGTTTTGGTCAGTTTTACATTTCTGTTTTAGCTCTTCAAATATATTTATTGAAGTTGATGTCCCGTATATTAACAAAGTCAATTCTGAAAAGTGTGTAAGCTGTTCACCATCGACACCATGTAAGTTTAAATTAACCTTCGGTTTATCCTCTAATTAGAATGGTTTCTACCAATTAATATTACTTCAATTTTTTCTTTAATCATTTATAAGCTGAAATACTTGAAAATTTGGTGTTATCTAAAAAAATGTTCTATTTAAATTGAGAATTCTCACTTTGAATTCCTACGTTTTACCTTTAGTCTTCATCATCACAGTTAATACCTCAGCACATAGAAAATACCGGAAGCCTGTCACCTTGACATCAACCTTTTAAGTTGAATCTCTTTTAAGTTTAATCTCTTCTGTTAAAACCACTCTGTCTAAAATTCACTGTGACGTCTTTATCAAAAAGTTCTATCCATATTATAAACAATTAATCAAATCAGAATATATTGAGATTTTTTATAAAAACATCCATAAAACAGATTGAAAGTTCTTTTCAAAATCACCCAACGTCAGAAAACTTGGAATATTTTGTTGTTCAGGATTTTAAAACATTAAAGCATTAACCAGTCTTGCAATGGTAATTTGTCTTCCAGGTGAAAAAGCCAATTGTAAATTTGAAATTAAATAATTCAGTCATGTTTTAAGGTGTTCACAATTAATCCCGGAACCATTTCCATGGAATACAAGCAAAAAATACTGTGTTCCTGTTCTTTAACGTTCTCCTATCTTTTTCCCTTCATGAATAATATTTCCAAAGTGTGATCCACACAGTACAAGTTAAGACTGTTGTTAATCAAATTTGAAAAGAAACTTGTTTCTGCATGTCTTAACCAGAAAAAATACCCAAATTGGGACCCAATATCAGGACTCAGGGGGTCTTAAAGGAATCAATTTTATTAATATCATCTTATGATTTAAATGAAGAGAAACGTTTCGTAGTAAGGACAATGCCAGGATGACAGCCACTGCTACTCTCACCTTTAATCTTCACCCACAAGAGGTTTGATCGACAACTATAATGAAATATATTTAAACCCAAACAAATGGTGTGTCAGCAGGCATGCAAATTTGAAATCACATTAAATCCAGTGATGAAAAGTGGACAAAATTCATTCAGCTTTTTTTAGATGGATCCAACCAATGAATCATTTTGAAACCATTGAGTAAAATCAGCTCGAAACAAAATGGTAGAAATCTGATGAAATACGATGTACATGTAGATTTGCAGACCATTTAGGTTGGACCCAATGGGCAAAATCAAATTGGATTTGATGGAGGAAATAAAGTTAAAATATACGTAGCCATGGTAACTGTATTAGTTGACTCCTGCTGGTAAAATCAGATGTGATCCAAACTATAATATTGAATATGTTTTAATTTTGCCAATAATTTTAGTCAGATCCAACTTGAAAATATATGTTACACCAAAACATGTTTATGTTTAATGGTATGCTGACAGTCCAGTAAACTTTTTTTTAGTTTTTTTTTTTGTTTTGCAAATGTTTGAAAGGAAGTTTTTTGTGAAGGTTAAAAAAATGATATGTACGAAAGCTATTTATAATAGAATGTTTTTTAAATGTTTTATATTTACCGTTTATTAAAGGCTTCATGATAAATTTAGAAAAACATTACAAATGAATATAATAATATTTGTATAATAATGGGGTCAGAGGTCAAATTCAACATCTTTTTAAGGTTGCTCACTAATGAAAAATTATTTTAGGTCTAAAATTAGAAAATAGTGATTTAGAAATTGTGCCTCCATTCAATTCTTTCTTTTAGGGATTGCATGTGGTCCAATTTCTGACAAAGTCCTCTAAAATCCCCTATTATTGCTCACCACCATCTTTGTTTGGACATGTTTGAAGGTGAAGGTTTAATAAACATTCTAAAATATGGGTTTAAAAATGTTTTTATGGAATCTTTTTAAAACAGTTGATCAACAGTGTTGTTTAAATATTTATGATGAATGTTTGAAAACCATTTCCAGCATAACCTTCATTTCTTCAGCTATTTTATAAATCTTTAAAAAAAATGTTTCCGGTCAACCTAGATTTTTTGAGTTATTTTATAAACTTTAATAAATGTTTTCAGTTAAAATGTTTGAAAAAGAATGTTTATAAAACGTTTTTTAAAACATTACAGCAAAAATATTTACTTGGAAACGTATAGAAAACGAAAAGATAGGGTTTGAATAGGTTTTTAAAATGTTTTGTAAACGTTTAAACCATTTTAAAAACATTTCTAATGTTTACTGGGATATATTATTATCTCTAGCAAGCAAGTATTACACTCATGACCGTTTATTTGTCTGTTTGTTAGCAGGATTATGTAAATTTTACTGGTTGGATCTTCATGAAACAAGGATCTTGGTACAACTTAGATCCCATTAAATTTGGTGAGTGATCTTGATACAAAAATCAGAGATCAAGATTTTCCCATTTACTTATTATTGAGCTGTGTTTTAAACCATAATGCTTTGGTGGAGGTATGCACTCTGTGAGAGCTCTTGATTTATTTAGTAGGTGTAACTGTTTGTTCTTCTGTGACTAGTTGACCTCATAAAAATAGTGCATTGGTAATGTTCCATTTAATGCATCAATGCTGACATTTCTATTGAAGATTGTTGTTGCATTATATGTATTTATCATTTTACATAAGAAATCAAACTTCATCACTCAGTGTACATATATATTGCAATCTTCATATTTTCCAACAAGATATCCATTATTTTATGTTGATATAATAAGATACTCCAATTTTAAAAATCTGAAGACTTTTATAATTGAAAATAGCCACTCAGTTATAATAAGAAACTCTATTTATACATTAACTTTCAAGGATTAGCACAAAGTAATGAGGTCAAAAGGTGTGTTGGTCTACATCAGAGGCAAGTGTTGTGCACTCAGTCACCCATCCAAATACTTACATAGCCCATTGCTCTTAACTTCAGAGAACAGACGGGTACTCATCACACAAAACCAGTTTTCATAAAAGTCCATTGACAAAAAAAAATAAATAAAAATAACTAAACAAGCTAGCTAGAGCTCTTGCTTAAAGATGTCTCCCCCCTAAAAATATACAAGCCAAGCTAAGTGTGTATTACCCCTGCCCTTTGCTGTCCCAGTTTCATTAGATTTCAGTTATTACCACAAAAAGTAGACCTAGACAAACCCACAACATACAACTGAGAAAGAGTAAACACGTCCCATTGTGTAATCCAGTAGTAATTAGTTTTAGTTACAGCCTTAGGTGCCTGTGTGTAGGAAGGAGTACTGACAAGAGAAATCCACGAGCCCATCCCAGATAGCATTCCGCCATCGAAACGACGTTGGCTGTTGGTTGCGATGGTTATTATGGTATGTGTAAAAATCTTATTTCAGTGAGCCCACAAATTTTAACTAGCTATTTAACAATTTTAGACATAAAAATAATATTCTCATTATAAATTCACCCTAACAAAGTTGTTTGTGAACATTGTAATTTTATCACTAGATTATGGACTATGACCTTATAACACTATTCCACCATTGTGTTAATGTTTGGTCATGTGACTTATCAAGGATTCCTTTAACTAAGATTCTCCCACAATCTGTCTATCACTTGCCCCTGTTGAACAATGGCCACATAACACCATGCTGCCATCTGATTAGCTGATGCTATACATTGAGTAGAATTTTTTTACCAGTGACTTGCCGATGTTGGGTCAACATCACCTCCACAGGCCAAAAAGCCATTGGCTACCAACGTTGGACCAACAGATGTGCTGACATTGGGCCAATGTTGGACCAATGTTGGAATGCTATCTGGAATGATGTCACTGAGCTATTGTGCTCTCAAAGTGTTAAAATGTGAAAACTGAAGATCTTAGGCTCATGTTGTTTTGGTCAAGTGGTTGTCTTATTCTAAATGATACTTGTCTCGTACATGAAAAAAATGGAATGAGTTTTATATAATTTTCGCCCAAATCAAATTTGACCCGTCAGTTTTGCACAAAGTTGAGAAAAGTAGCCATTTTTACCCAAAACATATATGGACAAATTTCAAATTGGGGCAAATACAAGCAAAACAACAAATCAGACACCTGTATAACCACTATACTATTATATAGATAATTGCCAAGTGGTGCTCCATTATGTAAACTTAATGGCCTCTGAGGAAAATGGCCGAAGAGCCATTAAGTTTACATAATGGAAGCGCTACGAGGCTATTATCTATTATAAAACCCTGTGAATTGAAACCAATTTATTGATTCAATAATTTAACACCTTTTGCAAAATTATCAACCTAGACAATCTTTACAATGTTTCCTTTGGTGTGCATACCATATGTGGCTTTCACTAAATTAGTTCTATGGTCTTTTTTATGTTAATACACAATCCATATTGTTTCACCAGGTGTATCACTGGTTTTCTTTTATGGAAAAAATATAATTGTTGATAAAGCTTGAAAAGTTTGAATATAATCTAACTGCCACAAAGTTTAACATGGATAATAATAATCGATAAAATATGTATCTTTGACAGAAAGCACTTTCCAAAAGAAATTAGATTGGTCATATAACAATGTTCATGCTGTGGATAATTTGTTTTTGTCAGTATTTCATGCTACTATATTGATCTCTGCGTATTTTAAGACAGTAAGCTATTATTTTTTGTTTCAAGTAAGGTACTGAAAACTGCAGAATTACTTGTTTTATTTTGTGTTGAAATTTTAGGGTTTCTCAAGATTTTTATTTTTAGTGCTTCTTTGTCTCTAAATTTTGAACAAAGGAAAAATGCCTCCCGGAAAGATTGTCTCTTGGAAAATAATCCTCATAGAAAGAATGCCTACTCTGCGTTCCAGAAATACCACAACGTTCAGGACAAAATTCATCTCAACCACAAACAGTGTATCATGTTAGAAGTATATAGCAAACTGTAATAAGGTAAATTAAAATCTATGTTTTGAACTTAAAAACATTGAAAATTTAAATCAAATTTAAATACAGCAGTAATGCATTTCAGTACCGTATTATAGCACCATGTTTTTCCCTCATTTCACTTGAGTTAAAAAATGTCTTTCATGTGTCATAATTTAAATTGTACATCAACAATAATGTACATTCTGAGCCACGAAAAAACACTCCTTTTACTGTATTATGCTGGGTTAGATTTTAACAATGACAATAATTATGTAAAGTCAGATTATAAAAAAAATGCAAAGAATTAAAACAATACCCAACTTTAAAAATTAAATTGCTTGTTTGTTTGTAATGAGGTATATTTTCAAGGTAGTATTTTTCCATGAGGTGTTTTCTTATGCACTCTGAATATCATGCAGAATTAAAAAGTCTCTATAAATGTACCCACTAAACTAATTAATATGAAAGAAGTTGTGAAAATATTTCAATATTGAATGTATTGTGCTGAAGATGACTGGCAAATACCCTTTTGTTCTTGGCAGACTGGCCATTGCACTAAATCACATTCCACTGTCAGAAAATAATGTAGTGCTAACTCCCCATTATGTAAAAATAATGGAGAGTTGACACAAGGCAGGGTCACCCGTCTGGGTTTTATTAATAAATAAATCTCCCGGTATGTATAAAACTGACACGTATGCCAATACAGTTTGTCTAGTATATAGTGTTGTATGAAAGAAGGAAGCCCTTTGCTGGCTTGACTAGCCCATGATAAGTCATGAATGTATAATTTTTTGACAAAAATGGCTCAAACGCACAGAAGCACAAATGCCAAATATATTATATTGCACATTGTATATATATACATATCAAAGTATGTAAGATAAAGACTATCATACTGTGGCGAATGGAAATAATACAAAAATGGCATATACATGCTGGTTGTACAATGAATAATTTCCAACCTTACTGCTCCCGAAACATAATAATAGGTTCGGGTTTCCGTTCTTTAGCAATAGCCGGGAAATCCCAAGTTTCGGTATCGTTTGTTGGAATTCCATCTGACAAATAACTTTTGGTTTCAGTGGGCGTTACCAACTGATACCATTCAGTTGTTTGGAGTACTTTGGAGAACAACACAAGCTATTCCCAGTAAATGTATTAAAAATTGAATGAATAACTGAACCAAGTCGATCCTACCAGGTGTCAACTATATTGGCGTGAGGATCGTTGACGTCAGTTTCAAGGTTGGTTGGTTACTTTCAGAGCTGCAGAACAGTACGGTACTGTAGAAGACAAAATCATAATTCATTCTTTGAAAGGTAAACTTATGCAAGTTTGATGAAACGATATATTGACACAATTGCAGTAGACGACAAAAAATGGGCGATAATTTAATATTTAATCATCCAGGTCCAGGTTCACAGTTTTTAATGGTGGCTATATTGGTGTGACATGACTTTGAATCAGGCTTACACAATTGGGGTGATATGTACAAGAATGTTTGGAACGATTGCAGAATTCCCCTCCCGGAAGTAGAAAGGCGTAGGAATATAAGTGAAGTTATTTTCTACAATAATATAGTTCCTGTTTAAATGGAAAATAAGATAAGTAGACATGTAGGCAGGTCGGCGGGTCGCCAGGTCACCAGAACAAATATCCACACCTTTATGACACTATAATGCATGTTTTTTTTGTCTGATTAACCAATGAGAAACTATGTTACATTGTTCCTTTATTTTATAATGTCTAAATATAAAATTATTTTTTGTCAATTATTTTCTTTTATACTTTTTATAATATCTGTCTACCTGCCGACCTGTCTACCTGCCTTCACGTCTACTTACTAATCTACATATTTATTAATTTGTATTATTTTATTTTATTTCATTTTTTTTTTTTTTTTTGCATATATATATATCTAGATATATATATATATATATATATATGTTGCCGCACGGTCCCTATGTGGTCAAAGGGTGGAAGCGGTCTTAACTAGGGTGAGCGGAATGACACCACAGATTGGCTTAACTAAGTTTATTCACATACCGTGAAGCACACATCCACAGCGCCCTGGCTGGTATACAATCACACTCTGTGATAACTGACGTACAAAAAAACACCTAAAAAATACACAATCACTAGGAATAGTATTTTCTACATAATATAACCATTACTTCAATTTACATCACTATAATTCTTTTGGTGAGCAACAAGTATTTTAAATTAAATAAAACTATACTGCTCACAGATCACACATTATACTTCATTATCAACTAAATGTGACTAGACATAATTTTATCACATAACCAAAGCACAGGTTATAAACTACTTATTCAATTAAATACATTTCCATCACAACTAAAATGCACAGATAGTAACCTATCATAACCAGTATTTAAATCAAATCTACGTTTACAACTACAAAACTCAAACTGCTAGTTACAAGCAAACATTCCACTAAATCATAACCCACATAACTTAAACACTCACCTGCATCACCAAACAAACTAGCACACTAGCTGCAAAGCCACAATCAAACAATCACCAAAACCGTGACCCCCCAACTCCTCTCTTTCAAAACATACAAAACAATGACATCGCGCCGTTAGCAACTTCCGCTAACTGACAAAAGACAAAATTATTTCGTCTAGCCGTTTAAATAAAACGCGATTCTCGCCAACGCCCGCGATTCGCGGCCCCGCTACCACATACTTCCCCGCATTGGGAAATGTCATCCTGACATAAAAAATCAGGTCACCTACACAGTCACACCAGAATAACCGGTCCAAATCCCAAGCCGAATCCCATCACAGTTGTAACATATGGTTAAAAAAAAAATGATGTCAAAAATGATTACGAACAATAACCATTCCGATTCAACAAAAATCATACCGCATCCAAGACACATAAAAAAAACTTTCTAATTCAGATTATGTTTCACTGAACAAGTCATTCAATGTTACACAAAAGTCAAAATAACCCATCAAAATAACTCTAAAACGTTCTTCAAAAAGTTTATCTTGTCGCGAGTTTGGGTGTCATTGATTGTCCCATCATCACTAGCACCAGTTTGTTGGCCATCTCCTACGACCTGATTGAAATTGTATACAAAATCCGACCTCAAATGGGCAGTCGATTTCACCCTTGTAGACCTCCTTGGTGCTGGAACTGGAGTGTTAGGAGCAACACTGACGTTACCATCAGTACCTGAGTCTGAGGAACTCGAACTGGATATCACTTCCTCTGACACATCAGAGTCCTCACCACCAGGTTCAATTCCTGAACCATGGTCCACCAGTTCATCACTCAATGCCTCCCCAGTACCAAAGGACACTACCTCACCATTATCTAGGTGAACAACACTCACTGACCCATTTGACTGAGCCAAACTAGACTCCTCTATTTGTGGGGTGACTGATAAACCCCGAGTTCTCCTGGGAGTTGGCACCGGAACCACAGTCCTGGGTTTAGGTACAACCATTCCCTCATCGGAGTGAACATCTGATTCAACACCAGACTGCTCGGAGTCCCTATCACCATTTGGAAAATGAATTGGACCATCCACTTGGTCAAATGCGCTCTGAGAAACCCGCTGACGAGGTTTTGGCTGTAGTACTGCTTGACTTTCTAGGGGCAAACAGGGTATGGGTAGGAGCAAATTACGATGCAGTATCCGAGCTCTCCCACTGCCAATTTCAGGCTTAACCTCATACACTGGGATATCAGAATTGGGTTGCTCTACCACAACATACACATCCTGGCTCCATTTATCCGCTATCTTATGAGTACCTTGCAGCCCCACATTACGAAGCAGAACCCTGTCCCCGAGTTCCAAAACAGCGCCACGAATTCGCCTATCATACCTATCCTTCTGATCTGCCTGACTACGCTTCACAGAGGACTCGGCTAAATCATAAGCCTTCTTCAGGCCCTCTTTAAGACTGTTTATGTAGTCACGAGATGTCACAGGACCAGATGATTCATGACGGCCAAGAGCAAGATCTACTGCTATCCTAGGATGGCGACCAAACATTAAGTAATAAGGGGAGAACCCAGTTGTGTCATGTCTGGTACAATTATATGCATGAACAAGAGACCCGACATGACTTTTCCAGTCAGCCTTCTTCTTCGGATCCAAAGTGCCAAGCATATTGAGAAGAGTGGAGTTGAACCTTTCCGCGATCCCATTTCCCATAGGGTGATATGGGGTGGTACGGCTCTTCTTGATATTCGCCATCTGACACAGCTCAGCTATCAATTTGCTCTCAAAGTTTCGGCCCTGATCACTATGTAACCTTCTCGGGAAGCCGTAGTGAACAAAGAAATTGTCAAAGAGCGTCTTAGCGGTGGTCTTAGCAGATTGGTTGCGAGTCGGGTATGCCTGAGCATATTTTGTAAAATGGTCAGTCACAACCAATATGTTCTCAATGCCACCCTTAGACTGCTCCAGTTTTAAGAAGTCCATGCAGACCAGTTCCATAGGTTGACAAGTTTCAGTATTAACCAGCGGTGCCCTCTGAGGATTCCAGTCCTTTCTCCTCACACATCTACCACACCTGGCGATAAAATCACTAACTGATTGGTGCATGCCAACCCAGAAGTATCGCTCACGGAGTAACTCCAGGGTCCGGTCTCGTCCAAGATGACCCATGTCATTGTGCACGTATGACAAAGCTGACTCCTGATACTTACTGGGTAAAACCAGTTGTGAATGCGGTTCACCTGCGCATATCCTTTTCCTGATCAATATCCCATTGACCACTTCGAGAGCTTTTCGCTCCTTCCAAAGTTTCATTGCATCAGGTGAAATATCGCCTTCAGCCATGTTACTAGAGAGTTTCTGTTTAACTTCTCTGATCGCAGGATCGGCTTCCTGCTCCATTGACCAATCAATGGCAGTATCCAGGGATGACTGACAGTCCCGAACTAGGACATCAGGAATAGCCTGTTGCCCATAACAGAAACATTCCACAGGAACTGTACCTGGAACATGAGCATGTAACATCTGGCTGACAATGGTAGAACTAACCTCTGGCCATTTAATCCTCGAAAGTGCATCTGCAGCACGATTTGCCGAGCCTGGACAATATGTCAAGGTAAACTGGTAATTTGCCAGCTGTGCAACCCACCTATGCCCGGTGGCATCCAACTTGGCTGACTTAAGCACATAAGTCAGGGGATTGTTGTCTGTGATCACAGAGAAAGTATTTCCATAAAGGTAATCGTGAAACTTCTCTGTGACCGCCCATTTCAATGCCAAGAACTCAAGCTTATGAACGGGATAGTTTCGCTCAGCCCTGGAAATTCCACGACTAGCGTAAGCGATCACCCGCTCCAAGCCATTCTGCTCCTGTGACAACACAGCACCTAGGCCATCGCCACTTGCATCGGTGCGGAGAATGAATGGCTTTGAGTAATCGGCAAAACCAAGCACCGGCACTTCACAGCACTTTTGCTTTAAAGCCTCAAAGGCATGCTGCTGTTCTGGTCCCCACTTGAAGGGAGGATACTTAACCTTTGTCTTGGTTTTTGTTTGATAATGCACTCCCCCTTGGGCCAATTGATGTAGTGGCTTTGCAATTTTGGCAAAATCTTTGATGAATCGCCGATAAAAGCTCATAAATCCAACAAAACTTTGGACCTGATTCACAGAAGTCGGCACAGGCCAAGACTTCACACTGGCTATCTTATCGGGATCCACTGAAATACCTTTCTCTGAAATTATGTGTCCAAGGTATCTTGTGTCCTTTCGTAAAAACTGACATTTGGACGGGCCCAATTTAAGTCCAGCTTCCTTCAGCTTCTGGAACACCGCCTCCAAGCGAACAAGATGTTCCTCGTACGTCTTACTAAAGATGACAATATCATCCAAGTAAAGCAAGCAAAATGACAGGTGGAGATCACCCATACAACTCTCCATTAGCCTCTGGAAAGTAGCCGGGGCATTGGTTAACCCAAAAGGCATGCGTTCGCATTCCCAAAACCCCAAGGGACCAACTGTAAAAGCTGTCTTACATTTGTCTCCCTCGGCAAGAGGTACCTGCCAATAACCAGACTTTAAGTCCAGTACACTAAACCACTTGGCCCCAGACAACACATCCAATGTTGAGTCAATACGTGGCAAACTGTATCTGTCTGGAATAGTTTTGCGGTTGATTGCTCTTAGGTCAATACAAAACCTCAAAGCACCAGACTTTTTGCGCACTGTCACAACATTTGAAGCATACGGACTTTGAGACTTGCGGATGACACCAAGTGTCTCCATTTCCTTCAAATGAGCCCGAACTTCCTCGTACATGGATGGAGGAATGGGTCGTGGTTTTTCCTTGAAAGGCACATTGTCTGTAAGACGTATATGGTGTTCCGCCTTAGTTGTCAGACCCAAATCCAAGTCATGAAGTGAAAATACCGACTTCCACTTCACCAAAAGTCTTTGTACCTCACCGACTTGCTCATCAGATAAGGTCTCCTTCATATTAGAAAAATTGTCAAGGAAATCAGCGGACTGACTGAATGACACTTCATCAGCCACACTTCCCTTCTCAAGGCCAACCACATCCTCTGTGCTGTATAACTCACAAATGCGAGTCTTTGCTGGAATGATAACAGGCTGTGACAAATGGTTCACAAGGTCAATGGGTAACCTGATCTTTGACCTACCTGGGGATACAATGTTCACACTTGGTGTAACCATAACGCCTTTTGGTAACCCAGACTTTCCTTCCATGCAAACAGTCATTTTTTGGCAAACCGCTGGAGTTTGTGTTCGACCATAAATGATCACATGACCATTAGCTGGCACGGTAACTGGTCTGGAAGTCCTTAGATCACCCAGACTATCGGTTCTACCCTGTACTGCCTGTTGCTTGGTAACAGCGTACAACACATTCTTCCAGGTGCGGTCAGGGTGAAGATTGGCATTGGTAAGGCGACCAAGAATATTGGTACCAAGAAGCACCGGAACTCGTTTGTGATATTCTGTATCAGGTACAACTAGCATCAGCACTGGGAACTCACCTAACAAAATCTCAGGCGACTGAATTGCAACTTCTACCAATCCCAGATAGGGAACTTTATGACCCCCTGCGCCTTCAATAGACAACACATTGTCCAAAGGCTGAACAGTCAAATTCAAAGAAGTGCAAAGACTCACTGCCATAGTGCTGACCATTGAACCCGTATCCAACAATGCTGATACCTCTTGTCCACAAACAATCAATGGCACTTCATTAGCCCTGCCAACAATATCCCTCATTAAATCATAGGAGCTTTTCATTGGGATGTCGGACCGCTCCCTTTTTCCGACCCCTTGAAGTTTAAACGACAGTTTTTCGCAATATGCCCCAGCTTGTTGCACTTAAAACAGCGCACAGTTTTCTTAAAACCTGTTCCCGACCCCTGTGGTCGTGAATTCCTCTGTGTCTGTAGCGTAGACTGGGACGAGGTGGAATCTAAAGATGTCGTAGATGGTGTCACCTGCGAAAACTTGGTCTCCAATGCTGTGAGCCGGGCTAGGATTTCATCGAACCCCTTCTTGAACATTGGTGACATTTCCGCATCTGCTTGTTGCACCTTTACTGTCTGTGCAGAAAACTCAACATCAACCTTCCTTGCCTCCACAATGAAGTTGGGACTGCCAGTCAAAGCATCAAATTTGTGCCTAAGGGCATCCTTGATCTTACCGCTGCGCAGCTTTGTCCAGAACTGTGTGTTGACCACAATATCGTAATTGTCTGGGCTAATGATGGAAGCATCCTTCCTGGTAATCTTGGAAACTATATCTTCCAACCTGGCATACCATTCAGTAATACTCTCATTAGCCCCTTGCTCTGCGGCATAAAACTGGGCCAACAACACATGTGGAGGATTAACATCTCCAAACATCATCTCGAAGCGTCGAAGAATGTCGCTGACGGAAGCACTCTCCCCCATATGAAGAACCAGCTCCTGCGCCTGGCCTTTAATGGACCTCTTAATAGCGGTCAACACCATACCTTCTGGGCAACCTTGCCTGATCAAGCAGTTCACATCATGGCGAAATTGTTCATAGGAACAATCCTTGGACGAGCCAGAAAAAGTGCTCACTCTTACACTGTGCACAGTATTCTGGTTGCCGAAGTGAAAAGTTTGGTTACCAAATGGTGTTGACTCAAATGGTCCAGCAGGAAGACCAGTTGGCGGTGAGTGAGGTATTTGACCTGGCAAAGTAGGCTTAACTGTCTTCATCTCATGTGGATAAGCAACTCCCTGTGACACTGGAGGGTCCAGGGAAACTCTAAGGGCCTCACTCAACTGTTTCCTCTGTATCACTGGCAATCCTCCAATTGCCTCCAGGATGTCACTCATCTTGGGTTCAACTTTGGGAGTCGACTCAGTGATCCCTGTCTTTCCCATCTGCTCATGCTTGGAATAAGCTCCAAGAACGCTTGGCTTCAGGCTAACCAACAGACTAGTCAGTTTTGGTGTAAGTACCTGGACTGTCACAATCTTGCCACAAAGAGGCTGGTTGTGATGTCTCGAAATCACCATCTCAACATATCTGACATCCACAAAAAAAAATAAAAAGACCATGATCATGTGGAATGCAATCACGGATGACCTTATCCGGACTGATGTCTAGTTTCAAATTGTTACAAATTTCAACCGGGTCATAATCGGAGTCCAACCTGCTAATGTACACAATCTGCGATGTCGACATGATGTCACTACAACTCATAGGCTGTCAGAAAAATACCTCAAGGTTCTACCAGTTCAAAAAAAAAATACAAATTCAAAGTGTCAATATAAAATGCAAGCTAATCTAAATCACAAACTCCAAAAAACAATGTTTATGCAAAGAAAAATTAAAGATCCAAGTGCTCAAAAAAATACAAGTTCACTGTAAAATAGGTCAAGGTAAGCTTATTCACTGCAAAAGCTAATAATAATAAAAACCTATGCAAAAGATAAAACAGTAAGTCAATCAATAATTCTGTATAGCAGATAACTCACATTAACCCAACATGAGTCCCAAAGGTCCCAAAGGTGAAAACAAACGAAAATGAATACAGCCGACCCCCTTTTTTTCCAACAAGAAAACCGCAAAATGCACTACTGGTTAAAAAATCCGTTATACAGTTGACAGCTATTGAGCGGCAATAAATCCGACAAATATAATGATAAAACAAATCCCAATCCGGAATTTAACTGACAAGCTATTGAAAACGGCAATAAATTAAGCAAAACGCAATAAAAAGACTCACACTATATCTCAACTTTCACTCAGCACATTCATTCGGTATACTTTCAGTCCAAAATTTAATAAATGCAAGTACATAACATAACAATTATGTACGATAGTAACTATATGATCAATAATCAATAATATATGATCAATATTTATAATAAAGTTAAATGAAAATATACACCAAAAATATGTGTGAAGAAAAAACAAACAAACTCACCTATATATCCAAATATACTAAACGTTAAATGACTGGATAAATTAGTAATACGTAAAGCATAAGTTTGACCAGCAAAATCAAAAGAATTACTTCATAAATTCATATGTACATAAAAACAGTTGAAATACTGATAAATTAAACAAAATTAACCCAACGTACTTCCACACACCAATCAAAATTATTCTGACTTACTTTCATCAAGAAAACAAAAAAAAAACACCAAAACCACAGTACTTGACTATAGCGGAAAATGAGTAAAAATTAAAAAAACAAAGAACTGCACTTGATTACTTAATTAAGTCCAACACCAAGTCAGTACCACAAAATATCTCTTGACTAGAAAGTCTCACCAAAATAAATCATAAATATCAAGTAAACAAGCTGCAAATATTCACACAACTGAAGCAAAGGTAAATGCCAACACTGATCAATAAGGTGGACACAATACTGAAATATCTTGCAAGTTAACCAGTAGAACAAATAAACATCAAATTAAGTAATCACAATGCTACAGTATCACGAATCAAATAATATAAAAAACTCACATACAACTTATATTCAGTAATGATAAAAGCAATATGCTGGATAGAAATTTTAAAAACTTGCAGTGAAACAAATAACCAAATATGAGCACTTTAGATATGTAAAATATAATGTTCATAAGTTTAATGACACCGAATAAATAACTGGTAAACCACATATGCTAATGAAGTCTGGTTAAGCACACCCAATGAACTTTAGCACTTTTCGTATTCACCACTCTGAATGCCAAAACAGATAAATTAATATCGCATCTCCAATTTAACTGTTCAGATGTTAACCTTTCGGCAGAGGTCGTTACCGACGAGTCTTTTATGCCCAAAAACACCATCCAACACCCAACAGAAACAAATCAAACACTCGCTTAACTAAGTCGACATCACTCTCCAGGGGTATTCTTAATGCAGGTGTCAACACTATGTCGCTGTGAAGACTGAAGAAAACACTTAGCTAATGCAAATAAAAATAGTCACATCTGATGGTCCCGTCGTCACACCCTCAGGATCTCATTAGGGGCTCCAAATGTTGCCGCACGGTCCCTATGTGGTCAAAGGGTGGAAGCGGTCTTAACTAGGGTGAGCGGAATGACACCACAGATTGGCTTAACTAAGTTTATTCACATACCGTGAAGCACACATCCACAGCGCCCTGGCTGGTATACAATCACACTCTGTGATAACTGACGTACAAAAAAACACCTAAAAAATACACAATCACTAGGAATAGTATTTTCTACATAATATAACCATTACTTCAATTTACATCACTATAATTCTTTTGGTGAGCAACAAGTATTTTAAATTAAATAAAACTATACTGCTCACAGATCACACATTATACTTCATTATCAACTAAATGTGACTAGACATAATTTTATCACATAACCAAAGCACAGGTTATAAACTACTTATTCAATTAAATACATTTCCATCACAACTAAAATGCACAGATAGTAACCTATCATAACCAGTATTTAAATCAAATCTACGTTTACAACTACAAAACTCAAACTGCTAGTTACAAGCAAACATTCCACTAAATCATAACCCACATAACTTAAACACTCACCTGCATCACCAAACAAACTAGCACACTAGCTGCAAAGCCACAATCAAACAATCACCAAAACCGTGACCCCCCAACTCCTCTCTTTCAAAACATACAAAACAATGACATCGCGCCGTTAGCAACTTCCGCTAACTGACAAAAGACAAAATTATTTCGTCTAGCCGTTTAAATAAAACGCGATTCTCGCCAACGCCCGCGATTCGCGGCCCCGCTACCACATATAAAGACGGAACTACTTTCAGCTATATCCGGGAGGGGAATTCTGCAATTTAGCCGAATGTTTTACATCAAATCCAGGGTACTGCTACCCTGCATAAGTTGGCCGCAGTCATAAGATGGCCGCGGCTCATCTACAGGCTCCAGAAAGACAAATAGGTTATTGTACACTAGTGCTGCGACTCGGTCCGCAAAAACTACTCGATTATCGCCCACATGGGATCGATGCATAATTCGATGCATCGGCAGACATTAAAACCATACAAAATTTACAGAGTAAATAACTAATCCACACTTTCATATAATATTTTAGTACATTTCAACAATTCTAAGGCGATATTTTGGGACAAAAACTGCTCCATATTTATTTTACGGAAAATAACTTCCTCTTTCGTTTGATTCGACTGGAAACATACTAGACCTCAACCCTTTTTCGGCTTTCCGAATTTCGTTTTTTTTTTATTGATGCATCGAAAGTGATGCTGTAATCGATCAATGCCTCGAATGGACCACTAATCGGCGCAGCACTATTGTACGCCAATGAAAACTGTTGCATATAATAAGTTTAACAATAATACATGGTTTCAGAGTGTAGTAGGCCACTCATGTTAAAGCCCTGTGAAGCTGTGGTGAGGGCGGCCAACTTATGACTGCGGCCAACTTATGCAGGGAAGTAGTAACAGCTTTAATAATGTAGCCATCAGTTGTAAAATAATATAGCAGTAAGCTTTTAGCAACCATTGTAATGTGCCAAGGGTCTTAGTTGAACTAAAGTCAAGAGAAAGTCTTATGTTACATAACAGAACATGTATTTACAAAATATAACAAGTATTTTACCAGCAAATGCTGGGGCTGAATTGGTACAAGCATTAAAGCCACAAAAGTATCAAAAATAATCGGAAATCACATTTATATTATATACTTTCAAATAACTCCATCAAAATCATCTAAATGAATTGTAAACAAGACATAGGAAACCCACTGTCTACTAACACTTAGACCTTGGATCATACTCCATGTAAAAACACTGGTTCCATCCTTTATCAAGTACCATAGTAGATTCAGTACCTAATGGAATGAATGGAAATGAATCCAATTAGTCATGGGTTTTACCCCATGAAACATTCATCAAATCACCGGCATTTAGCCTGGAAACCTGTAATCATATGACTGAAATCAAACACATCATGCACAATCAACTACATACAATTATAACATTTCAGTCAATTTTTGCCAGGTTTTACCCTGCCACTAGGAATAAAATGCAAACTACTTCATTATTATTTCATTCACACCTAGTCAAATACAACAGGCAGAAATGTATTAACTGAAAACCCAACTTCCCCTGAAATAAACAGATGATACTTTAAAATAAATTTCCAAGCAGATTTTTCCCTGAAATCAAACAGAAATTATGTACAGAACATTCTCTCTCCCTGCTTTAAATTGTTACCAAAGTCATCTTGCAACTTCCCCTGTAACCTAAACTATGAAAATAACAACATGCAGGAGATCTCTAAAATCTAACCACAGAAATACCAGGATTTACCCTGACATACCTGTCTTCTGTTACCTATACCATTTCAGCAAGGAATGAAGAAATTCACCTGCTTTTATAGTGAAATCCCAGACAGAGAGAATAACTCAAAGTCTGCACTGGTAAAATTGAAACAAGGAATTGGTTTCAATTTAGTATTCCCCCAGACTTTGAAGTGACAACTTCCTGTCTGTACATTGACATGAGGACACAATAAAAATATTTACAGCAATCAAATACAACAAGGATAACAGTATATGACTCCAAAAAGGTAAATAAACATTAGTTATAATCATAATACATCAATTTGAAAGTGTAACACAATGAAATAATAAAACCGCAATATCGCCGATGTCACCGCATGCTTCACCATTTCCATGCAAATTTGTCTCTTAAAGAACATAATACATTATTAATATGGTACATACATAAATAATAGTTATGAAAAAGGGGACAACTTGGTTCAGATGAGTTTAAGAAGCCAAGTTTGCATCAAAATGGGTTCGAGTTGGCGGGGACAGAGATGGTGAAAGTCCGAGTTATCCATGATTCTTTAATATATACAGTAAACCCAACACCCCATGCAGTACTAAGTCAATACATACTAGTTTTGGTATTGAATAATAATATATATATCGATATCAAACCATATTTTGGTCTTCTGTGTCGATCAACATTAAAATATCGGGTCATAGATATTTTCCAAAAGAGACCTTCCAAACTCTTTTGCAAGTTTTAGCATTTTCCCGAAGTGCAAACAAGTATGGCGTTTCCGCTTTAGCGGTAAGTGAAAGTTGACAAAAAGGAGATTAAAAGTAATGTATTCTCTGAATTTTGTGCATTATTTGAATGGAAAACAGCGTAATTTCATCTATTAAGTACCATGTTCCGATATCGATATTGACCTTGCCATAGTGACCTTGACCTATATCTCAGAAACTGTAAGGTGTAGGAAGTTGATACTTGGTAGGGACATTGGTTAGGGGGTGTAGGTATGCAACATCATGGTGTGACCTTGATTTGACCTTTGACCTTGCCGTAGTGACCTTGCCCTATGAAATCTTGTCCGGGCTATATCTCAGAAACCGTAAGGTGTAGGAAGTTGATACTTACTAGGGACATTGGTTAGGGGGTGTAGGTGTGCAACGTCATGGTGTGACCTTGATTTGACCTTTGACCTTGCTGTAGTGACATTGACCTATGAAATCTTGTTCGGGCTATATCTCGGAAACCGTAAGGTGTAGGAAGTTGATACTTGGTAGGGACATTGGTTAGGGGGTGTAAGTGTGCAGCGTCATGGTGTGACCTTGATTTGACCTTTGACCTTGTCGTAGTGACGTTGACCTTTAAAATCTTGTTGCACCTTTGGGTCTGTCTTTTGATGCAGATTAAGCACTGTTAAAGTCATATTAGAATTCATTAAGAATTTTACTTTTACAACTTCCCATTGTAACAGATGGAATTTCATCAAGTGAGCCACAGATTTTGCTCCAACACCACACATAAACATTCATTGAATGTATTACCACTTCTGTATGCATGGTAATATTCAAAACATTCAAACCATAATTCGGCCATGCCAAATGTAGATAAAGAGTGTCGTAATGTTTAGTTTACTGATTAATGCTGTCATCTTGTTTTTGAATTGTCTTGTTTTAATACTTCATCTTTACATGCATTATCTTTCTCTTAGAGATTATTTTCTCTATTTAAACATTGTTTGGACCTTTATATAACTGACAGTGCTCTGAAAGTATCCTGAACTGTACTGATACAGTACTTCTATATCTCATGGTATTAAAAATATTTCCCTAGGCTGTGGGGTATGGACATCTCTGATGTTATTTTTATATATAAGACTTATATTTTTGTACCTTTGAAAAGGTGCCTTTATAGTCACTCAAGATATGTATCATTTATTTTTGATGATGTGCCCATTCAGGCACAGTTACATAAGAGGTCTGTTAAATTTTTGAGCAACATAATGCTAAGTGAAAATCATGTGGTTCAATTGTGCGGAAAACTTATGTCTAATGGAAGCCAATCCGCTGTGTCCAAGAGCTTTAATTATTTAGCTCACATGTATTCATTGTCTTATAGTCAGATCTGTAATGTAGGTTATGCTACAAGGAAAATTAAATCCCTTGGTAATAGTTGTAATGAAAAGGATTTTATGAATATCGAGCATATCAAATCATTACTTTGTATGAGAGACAATTTATACTTTGCAGAACAGCCAAAGGATGGTTTTACAATGGAAGACTTAAATATAATGCTCGTGTATTTTTGTGTGATTAATTTAATTTTTTTTTCACAATTTTTGTTTGTAAATAACTCTAATTCATTCTTTCTTTCTTTTTTTTCTTCTTTTTTTACAAATTTATCTTGAATACGAGAAATAAACTATAAATGTAAATAAATAAATAGCACTTCTGTTGTAACATTGATCCACAAGGGAGAAGTCACAAGATTAAGATTGATGTGAGGGGGAGTCCCTGCATATAGGGTTTGGCCCGGGGAAGTAGGTGTGTTGGTGCACTCCCCCGTACCAGTGTGGGGAAAGATGCTTTTGTTCCCATTGATGAGAAATATCTGGAGGATGTTAATATGTCAAAGTACAGTAGAACGTCAATTATCCGAACCTAATGGGAGACATACAATCGGGTCAGATAATCAAGGGGTTTGGATGGATGAAGGAAACCGAAACTCGCCGTATATGGGTTACCAAGTGGGCGATAATAGAAGAAAAATTGTTTTATGCATTAAATATAGACGTGGGTGGTCATTGTCATTTTGTTTACACTTTATAGCCTTGCTACTTTCACATGTGTGCAGTGTGTATCTTTGGTTAAATTGTACATCTTCTAACCAATCAGAAGCAAGCTTTCATTGCTGGATTTCTAGTATATAACATCAGCAGTCATTTTGCTCTCTGTTTCCTTGATGTCGGTGAAGTGAGTTTTCTTTGCTGCAAATGTAGTTTATAACCTCAGCTATTGTTTGTACATGCGCAGTGGCTAGTTTCCTGCATTCAGGACATGAGTTCTGATTTTCTGTTGTACTATTTATAAAAATACTTCCTGGATCTACTCAAATTAAGCGTCCTGCAAGGGATGTTTGTATTTAGGGGAGAGGGGAGAGAGAGTGGGTCCGCCGGTTCCCACATTTTCTATTGCTTATAGCTCGGCAACCACTGGGCGGATTTTCTTCAAATTTAGCACATGTATGCAGTAGCCCTGGGAAACATTTCTTAACATGGTGTCATGACATTTCAACCAATCAGAGAAGTCACATGACCAAAAACATGTTTTTCAAAAGAGTGTGCTTGTCCGGATGGTAACTTAGAAAGCTCTTCACATATTCACATTAAATTTGGCAAGTAGGTTCGTTATATAGATGTCTGGAAATCATTAACTTTTGGAAGTCATCCAATACAAAATGGCCGACTTATTAACAATTAACTAAATGCCACGAGTTTTCTTAACACTGAAAAAGCAAAAACACGTTTATCTCAGAAACGGAGTGAGATAGAGCGATTTTGTCAAAAATTTTGATCCGTAGGGTATCTGCAGAGTCTAGTAGCAGCTTTTCACAAAAATAGTTTTCCTGCCTGTTTTGAATTTCTGCATTAATCAGAAAAGGAGCGAGATAGAGCGATTTCAATGAAATTTTTGATCTGCAGGGTATGTGCAGAGTCTACTGGGGACTTTTCGCAAAAATTGGTTTCCTGCCACTTTTGGCGGCCATCTTGAATTTCTGCGTAAAACGCAAAAACCGGTTTATCTTGGAAACGGAGCGAAATAGAGCGATTTCGACAGAATTTTTGAAAACGGATTCATCTATGCAACCTTGCATTTTGTCATAAATATAAAAACATCTTAAACACAGGAAGATGGTCATTTCTACAAACTCATTAATAATCGTTGGGATGCTTTGTTTTGCTTTGCAAAAACAATTTCTTTTTCTCTTGCAAAGCAATACTCTAGTTAATATTTGTGTCTTTTTCATTGGTTATACACCTAATACTCCATCTTATGGGATAAGTAATTTGAAGCACAATATGTTGCTTGTGTCCAAAAAAGTTAAGTTCAGTCACTGTCTCCCTTAGTGAACAAGGGCATATTTGGGTTATTTTATAATAAAATAAAAAGTTTTAGGGTCCAGTTGACATTCATAATAACTATAAGCATTTTATTATAGGACATGATGTCATTGCACTATGCTTAATTAAAGTTCAACTTACACAGCGACAATACTGAGCTACTATCCCAATATAACTCTCTCTATTGTACATTATGTTAAACCCTGACTTTATCCATAATGATTGTCAACTGAACTATTTAGTGTTTTACTCCAAATCACGAAGACTCATGATTTTTACATCAGTTGTGTAAATTCTAACAAAGAATCCCCTCATATTTAAACATCCCAGATTGATAAAGTATAATAAAAACACTTATACCTTATCTATTAATGGACCTAAAGGTTTTGGATGTGAAAACAGATTTAACTACTCTGTAAAATGTATATTTGAGAGGGAAGAAACCATTACTTTGTCACCAGATTCTAAGTCCCTTATTATGTGTGGTAGTGGCTTTGGAAAGTCACATCACCTTTTGACTCGGTCGTATTGCACATTCAAGATCAAACATTGTCTCCAAACCTAAAACCGTTGCATTACCCTTACTTTTGGTCTTTGAGGCTTGGAATGTCAAAAACACATAATATATTAATGATTGAGAATCTTTTGGCGATGTCAGAATAGACCTGTGATATTTCCTCCAAGGTCAAATAATGTCACCATACTGAAAGCTCATGTATCTTTCTTGTTGTTCATCCAGGATCCTAGAAATATGACAATAACTTACAAAGAGCCATGGGATTTGAGTATATAGGCGCATATAAACCTGTGATGCCTCCTTCAAGGATAAAGGTCTACTAAATAAACAATCATATTTAACTTTTACAATAAATTTTTGTTTATTTTTTGCCAATTCTTTGGGTACTGTGTTGGATCCACCTGGGATGCTCTTTACTTGGTGTTTCTTTTAATCCACATTGAATCATGGACAACTGGGATCTTTGCCAACTTGTCCCCCGCCAACTGGGACCCATTTTGATGCAAACTCAGCCTCTTTTAAAATTCATCCCCACCAAGTTGACCATTTTTTCATATCTATTATTTATGTATGCATCATATTAATAAAGTATTATGTGTTTTCAGAGACTAATTTGCATGGAACTGTTTGTTAGAAGGTAGTATTTTACAAATGATAGCTACATTATTAAAGCTGTTAGCAACGGATTTGATATAAAACACTCTTGTACATATTACTTACTTACTGTGAAAGCCCGATTCAAGGTCCTATCACACCATTATATCCACGATTAAAACTTCTGAACAATGATACCCAAATAATTAAAATCCATCCATAAATAAATATTTTATGTCAAGTTGAATTTTTAAAAGAATGGGGCCGAGTTTGCATAGATGGGTCCGAATTGCCAGGGGCTGAGTTTGCAAAGGGCCGAGTTGACCAGTTTCAGTCCACATGTACAGTTGAATTTAAGGAAGTTATGTCCTGTATTATATTTATATGAATGTTTTTGACCTTGTGATGCATACCTCAATTCCTTGTCATGAAAATAAGAATACATGAGAAAACAATATAAAACTACTCCTACTGAAACAGTATTGATAAGTAAATCCAGAGATTTAAAAACTGTCACAACTCACAACTTGCAAGTAACCTTCTGCTTTTCAGGATGAATGACAAAAAGTGTGTGTCCTGTGGCCATGATTTGACCGAGAACTGTAATTTCTGCCCAAATTGTGGTCTTAAGGCTGAACCATTGACTTACAAATGCAAGTGTGGAAAGATGTGTCCAGTGGCAAGCAACTTCTGTAGTGGATGTGGTGAAAATAGTAAGTTGAAGGTTTAAACCCTTGTCTCCTTGTTTCATAACTGCTCCCTGAATTCCTTTTCCAAATTCTTAATGTAACATAAACGTGCAAACAAGTCCCAGAATCTAATATTTGTTCATGAACAAAGTAGCTTCCCATTTATTTTCAGAGCTGCTGCATTGATATAGACACAACTGTTGTGACATAGTGTGGGTGAAATTATATCTGTCAATTGGAACTATGTGACTGTTATGTTGTCCCTGTTTTAACGCTACAGTGATTGAAATAATTCCAAACACCAGCATTAGGAAACTGCATACATGTGCTGAGCCACAACACCTTCAATATTTAAACTACTGAGTGTAACAATAGAAAATCCTTTAAAAAATTCCTGGTTTCAAACAGTGATCCATAAAGGCATCAAAATCTGGACATATGTTCGTTGTGTAATTTTTTCAAGTTATTTTAACTGACAAATACATACCATTTACAAAACCACCTTGGTTGCTATATATTCAGTGCCCAACTAGATTAAATGATAATTATACAACAGTTATTACATGGATATGAGTTTTGAGGCATGTCCAGAATATCTGTAAGTCCTGTTTTGCTCAAATCCGGGATCTTAAGCATCTCAGAGGCTATCTGACATAAGTAAGATCTTTGTAAGCTCTAGTGTGTTTAAAATAGTCTGGCTAGAATCGTTACCAACACCGCTAAGTACTCGCACATCACTCCTGTCAGGAAGATTCTCCATTGGTTGCCTATTATGCAGGTGTTCCACTGGAGCCGACCCTGTATCCGACCCTATGACTTTAAGGTCGGTTCTGAAAGTCATAGGATCGTAGAAAAAAATGCGCAAAAATGGGGAGTCGGTTAAGAAATCCCCGACAGGACAGTACACTTACAGACAGGATGTGGTGACTACCCAGACAAGATGTAGGGTCGGGGACGTTTATTGCACGGGCAGTCGTAGAAGTGCTACGACAAGCCCTAAACCTCTAATAGACAAGCTGTAGCAGTTCCCGACAAGCTGTACTGACAAACAGACAGGCCTGGAGAAACATACAGAATCCCACGACCATACTGGCAGTCGGTATTGTAATAACAGTTTTTGATGAATTTCTGGGAAAAAAAAGGATCAAGCGTCGACCAATAAACAATTCTTAAACTAGGTCAAGGCTGAATATTTGGATCCCATCACGTGACCAAAATGTCAAAATTTAGTTTTTTTTTGTTATTTAAATTATAGTTTTCACATTTTTTGCTTTAATATTATATAAAAAAATAAATCAATGTATGTCTGTTTCAGATTATGAACCAAAAAGCCACTTTAAAATATGAAATTTTCATTGAAAATGTTATATCCTGTGGAGGGTGTGCTTCTGACACTCTCTCACGTGACAATGAAAACCTTCTGCTTGTTGCTGCCTTTTATACCCTGCTGTAGTTCTGGTCACGTGATGAGATCCAAATATTTACTGGTGACCTAGTTCTAGAATTGTTGATTGGTCACTTGCATTGTTTCTTTGTCATTTTGACATAATTTTTGATCATATTTTACCTCACTTCAGGTTTTTGCCTCAATATTTAATGAGAAATAAATCAATGTATGTCTGCTTCAGATTATGAATGGAAAAGCCACTTAAAATATGAAATTTTCATTAAAAATGTTATATCCTGTGCAAAGAAGCAGAGAGAGATGTGCTTCTAACAATATCTCACGTGACAATGAAAACCCTCTTGTTTGTTGCTGCTTTTTATACTCCAATTTCGAGCTTCTGGGAAGGACCCCATCAAAATTCCGTCCCTCTGAGCAATTTTCCTACACATTTATACCAAATAATTTCAAGCCTCTGAAAAAGCACATTTTTCTGGACGTGAAGGTAAACACCCTGTAGTTCTGGTCATGTGATGGAATCCAAATATTTACTAGTGACCTAGTTTTATATTTGTTGATTGGTCGACACTTGATCCTCTTTTTGCCCAAATATTTATTTCCTGAAATAAGCTGGTATTTTATTTTTATTTAACCAAATAAAAACACTTTTTAGGTTTCTTGATTAATTATAGCAATTAATTATAACTTCACCTGAAAATTATGATCACTTGCACTGTTTATTTGTCATTCTTGACATAATTTTTAATCATATTTTTACCTCACATCATGCTGGAAATGGACTGCAAATGAGCAGTACTTAAGTTACAAAAGACAAGCCGGCTTCATGTTAGGACAGGCCTGCAAGTGATAACGACAAGCCTGGAAGTGTAACCGATAGGCCCTTAAGTTAACCGACAGGCCTGTTGCTAGGTGGATGAATTTAGGGTCTGATACAAGGGTCGGTAACGGTCGTAGAAATATCAGACATGTTTGATATTTTACCGAGTCTCCCCGACAGGCCAGGAACTTACAACCGAACCTAACCGACCATGTAAACATTGGTCCCGACTCTCCAAAAATGCATGGTTACCAGCTGGTCGGCTCCAGTGGAACACCTCTATAAAACATCGTTCTATATTCAAGACTGCCTTATTGGTGTACAAGTTCCTACATTGTAGTTATCCAAAATACTTTGTAACTTTCCTTTAACCTAGACATATTGTTTATAACACATGTAAAAGCCAAGCTGATTATATCTTTCTTGAGGTCCTACACTTTGCCACTTTAGTATATAAGTCTACTAAGCATTTTGGCCTCAGCTTTGCTTATGATGCTCTTACGATTTGGAGTGATCTGCCGCTTCTCTCCACTCATTCAGAAAGAATCTCAAAACCTATCTCTATGCACAAACATATCCACCCTGATTTCTCCTTTTCCTGGTTTCTCTCCGTGGTGCTGACCCTTGCTATGTCTCAGGTTAATGATTATAGTTTTCTGCTTTTTCTGTTTGGTGCGAGTCTGTGTTTAGATGGAGATTAAGCACTATAAAATACTATTAGAATTTATTATTTTTACCACTTTAGACAGAAGTTGTTCAAATAAGACTTTAATGGGAAATCAGTGTAAATTTTGAATTTTTTTACATAATTGTACAGAAAAGAGTGTTTATGTGGTGGTAGTGCTGAGATGAGCCAGCAATAAATAGGGGCACTAAATTTACATGAGTGTGAGGGATGTTTTGGAATCTTAGCCATGAAATAATGTCTGTATGAGACAACATTACACATCTCCGAGTGTTTCTGCACTGTAATCTGCTACCAGAAAGATTCTGTGTGACATGCATTGATCTGTTTTGTTATTTTACAAAAAGAATGGTAAAACAGAATGGTGGGTTAATTTGAGTTCAAAATTAGGTGAAACATATACTTTGGGCATATAAATGTTTGTAGAAGGAGTCAGTTATATAAGCTCTTTTCTCACACTAATATAAATTTTGGAGTTAAGGCAAAGCAAAACAACTGTTTCTTTAAAGGGTAATGTTCTTGTAACAGAGTTGTAGCATACAAAAGGTGCAACATATTTAAACCTACATTCAATACAAAAAATCATTTGGTTGATTTTTTAGTCTCATTGCAAAATGTTTAAAAGTGTCAGACGCTAAGTTAATATTTTAAGGTCAAATAATGCCGGGATCACTGTGTGTGTGTGAAATATAAGTCAAAGTGGAACAGAACATTGTACTGGCAGAAAGTATTTAGAATAACAACCGTGGTGCAACATTTTACAGTCAACTAATACAAGACTTAGTGTTAGTCCAGTTCAAACTATTAAGTCCTGATCAGATAAGACTTAAAGCATTTAATCAAGTGTTTTCTGAAATCTTAAAAAAAACAGATCAATAACACTCTGTGGTATTGACATTCAGCTAAGTGTTTTTTTCTGGGAAGAATGTCTGTATTGATTGCCATTTTCATGAAAGTGTTGTGTATACTTTATCTCTAATAAAGAATGACACAAAGACATAGAAGTAAATTTTAAAATGACTAGCCTTAAATTAGTCACTCATATATCAGTTACTGATTTAATTTTCTTTTTTTTCATTGATCATCACTACAAATCTTGCTTATTGAAATACCTTTGCACCTTTAGACTGTATGAGTTGTATAATTCATCAGTGTGTACATGTACTTCACACAATTTTGTATAAGACAATTTTTTGTGTTTTAATTCTTGACATTGGATTTATAACCAATTTGTTTACATCAAAACTTTCAAAAGCCATACTTGTTGATCTGATACTTCCAGTTATTTCTAGTAAAACACAGATAAGTGAATTTGAGTGGAATATTACTGAGCAGATACCTGATATGGCCCCCACCACTCCAGTGTTAAATTTGTACCACAGTAATTGTGCTTTTTAAGTGCGAGCTCTGTCTAAGGCTCATGCTTCTATTGATCATTTTTTATGTCGTTACTCTGCGGCGTGGGCGTCCGCGTACGTGTCCGCGTCCGCGTGAACATCTTCTTCTCCAAAACTACAAGGCCTAGAGACATGCTGTTTGTTTTAAAAGATACCTTACCTATCGAGGATGAAAAATTGTTCAAGGCATGCAAATCTGTCTGTTCGTCTGTTTGCTAGAGACGTTACAAGGGAGGTACCCCCACCAAAAGTGTGAAAATTTCAACACTTTATCACAATTTTCTCAGTGACTATTGCAGGGATTTCTCTCATATCTTGCATATATGTACTAGGCCAGAGGTAGATTCTCTTGTGTGAGTATGAGACCTTGATCTGTCTTAGTTTTTTTTTAATAATTTTTTTAAATAATTTTTAATGCATTAAAAATCATGAAATCATGCACTAAATCACTTATAACTTGAAAAGTGTTGCATTTAGAGCATTTTGTTAAAATATGTTATTCAGCTACTTTTTTCATAGCTACAACATGGTGAGTAACTTGGGTGTCTGTCTCAATAGCTAAGTGAGTAATAGCTACTTTTGGGCTTTTCAGTAACTACCATCTTGAGTAAAATCACTTGTAACATGAAAACTATTGCATTTAGAGAATTTTTTATAAATATATTATTCAGCTATTTTCAGGTACTGTATGTTGAGTAAATCAGTTGTAACTTGAAAAATATTGCATTTGGAGTATTTTGTTAAAATATGTTGTTCACCTACTTTTGGGTCAGCTATAACATAGTGAAATTACAGACCTATAGCTCATGGCATAGCTGAGCAATAGCTATTTTCAGGTTCTCACTACTGAGTAAATCAGTTGTAACTTGAAAACTATTGCATTTACAGTATTTTGCTTAAATATGTTGTTCACCTACTTTTGGGTCAGCTATAACATAGTAAAATTACAGACCTATAGCTCATGGCATAGCTGAGTAATAGCTACTTTTAGGTTATCACTGTTGAGTAAATCACTTATAACTTGAAAAGTATTGCATTTAGAGTATTTTGTTTCAATACGTTATTCAGCTACTTTTGGGTCAGCTATAACATAGTGAAATTACAGACCTGTAGCTCATGGCACAAGTGAGCAATAGCTATTTTCAGGTACTGACTGTTGAGTAAATGAATTGTAACTTGAAAAATATTGCATTTACAGTATTTTGCTTAAATATGTTGTTCACCTACTTTTGGGTCAGCTATAACATAGTAAAATTTCAGACATGTAGCTCATGGCATAGCTGAGTAATAGCTACTTTTAGGTTATCATTGTTGAGTAAATCACTTATAACTTGAAAACTATTGCACTTACAGTATTTTGTTTCAATATGTTATTCGCCTGTTTTGGGGTCAGCTATAACATAGTAAAATTTCAGACCTGTAGCTCATGGCATAGCTGAGTAATAGCTACTTTAAGGTTATCACTGTTGAGTAAATCATTTATAACTTGAAAACTATTGCATTTACAGAAATTTGTGTAAATATGTTATTCAGCTACTTTTGGGTCAGCTATAACATAGTGAAATTACAGACCTGTAGCTCATGGCACAACTGAGCAATAGCTATTTTCAGGTACTGACTGTTGAGTAAATCAATTGTAACTTGAAAAATATTGCATTTGGAGTATTTTGTTAAAATCAGTTGTAACTTGAAAACTATTACATTTAGAGTATTTTGTTTAAATATGTTATTCACATAATTTTTGGTCAGTTATATCATAGTGAAATTGCAGACCTCTATGTCATGCTATAGCTGAGCAATAGCTACTTTCAGTTCTCACTATTGAGTAAATCATTGTATCCACTGGATAGCCGCAGTGTGTAGAGAGATTTCACCATTACCGCTCTAATGAAAAAAATATTATAGCTAGCCTTCTCAAGTTTGCAGAATATGTTAATAACCATAAAATGTTGCCTGGGAATATTTTTGAAAAACAAGATGGCCGCCAGGGACGTTTATTCGACTTTAAACAAGGACTTTTGTTGGCCCTCTAGAGGAAAGGGTATTATAGGTAGAGATCTCAAATTCGCAGGATATGTTCCTCATTATAAAATCTTGACTGGGAATATTTTTGGCCTCATTTTGAAAAACAAGATGGCCGCCACAGGTGCTTCTTTGTCAGTCATGAAAAGTGCTTATATCTCCCTTATTATTGGTCCTAGAGGTTTGGGATGGTAAACCAACCTGTAGGAAATCATGGGCTGGGAATCTTTTGGTGTGGTCAGATTTGACCTTTGACCCCTCCTTCAAGGTCAAATGAGGATAGCCAAACTTAAAAGTGCTTATAACTCACTTATTATTGGTCCTAGAGGTTTGGGATGGTAAACAGACATATAGGAAATCATGGGCTGGGAATCTGTTGATGTGGTCCGATTTCACCTTGGACCTCTTCTTCAAGGTCAAACGAGGATAGCCAAACTTAAAAGTGCTTATAACTCGCTTATTATTGGTCTTAGAGGTTTGGGGTGGTAAAACAACGTATAGGAAATCATGGACTAGGATTCTTTTGGTGTGGTCAGATTTGACCTTGGACCCCTCCTTCAAGGTCAGTTGAGGATAGCCAAACTTAAAATTGCTTATAACTCGCTTGTTATTGGTCCTAGAGGTTTGGGATGGTAAACCAACCTACAGGAAATCATGGGCTGGGAATCATTTGGTGTGGTCAGATTTGACCTTGGACCCCTCCTTCAAGGTCAAACAAAGATAGCCAAACTTAAAAGTGCCTATAAGTCGCTTATCATTGGTTCTAGAGGTTTGGGATGGTAAACCATCCTATAGGAAATCATGGGCTGGGAATCTTTTGGTGTGGTCAGATTTGACCTTTGGACCCCTCCTTCAAGGTCAAATAAGGACAGCCAAACTTAAAAGTGCTTATAACTCGCTTATTATTGGTCCTAGAGGTTTGGGATGGTAAACCAACCTATAGGAAATCATGGGCTGGGAATGTTTTTGTGTGGTTGGATTTGACCGTGGACCCCTTCTTCAAGGTCGTACGAGGATACTGCATTTGCAGTATTTCTTTAAATATGTTTTAACCTACTCTTTACACTTAAACAGTTACCTTGTTACTTTCCTTCATAATACCATTTGCAGGGCAAAACTTTTTTGTCCTTTTCTTCTGTCAGTTTCAGAATTTCTTTTGAACATGCTGTTCAATTACCATTTACTGTACTTCTGTACAGCACTTTCCCTGATAATTATGCTTTCCTATCATTATTACCTTCACAAATCAAAAACACTCAGTCAGCTGACACAGTGCCCGTTCACGGGCACTCTCCTCTTGTTTCTTGTTTTTTGTCAGCTGACATTATGGCATCAGTCTCTGGCGTCCACGTGAACAACTTCTCCAAAAGTACAAGGCCCAGTGGCGTGCTGTTACTTTTAAAAGATACATTATCTATTGAGGATGATAAATATATTAAAATCCATGCAGATCTGTCTGTTCGTCTGTTCACCAGAGCCAGTAGAACACAGGTACCCCCACCAAAAGTGTGAAAACTTCAACACTTTATCACAATTTTCTCAGTGACTATTGCAGGGATTTCTCTCATATCTTGCATGTATGTACTAGGCCAGAGGTAGATTCTCTTGTGTGAGTATGAGACCTGGATCTGTCTGAAATTACAGACCTGTAGCTCATGGCACAACTGAACAATAGCTATTTTCAGGTACTGACTGTTGAGTAAATCAATTGTAACTTGAAAAATATTGCATTTACAGTATTTTGCTTAAATATGTTGTTCACCTACTTTTGGGTCCGCTATAACATAGTAAAATTACAGACCTATAGCTCATGGCATAGCTGAGCAATAGCTATTTTCAGGTTCTCACTATTGAGTAAATCAGTTGTAACTTGAAAACTATTGCATTTACAGTATTTTGCTTAAATATGTTGTTCACCTACTTTTGGGTCAGCTATAACATAGTAAAATTTCAGACATGTAGCTCATGGCATAGCTGAGTAATAGCTACTTTGGGGTTATCACTGTTGAGTAAATCACTTATAACTTGAAAACTATTGCATTTAGAGTATTTTGTTTCAATATGTTAGTCACCTATTTTGGGGTCAGCTATAACATAGTAAAATTTCAGACCTGTAGCTCATGGCATAGCTGAGTAATAGCTACTTTGCGGTTATCACTGTTGAGTAAATCACTTATAACTTGAAAACTATTGCATTTACAGAAATTTGTGTAAATACGTTATTTAGCTACTTTTGGGTCAGCTATAACATAGTAAAATTACAGACCTGTAGCTCATGGTACAACTGAGCAATAGCTATTTTCAGGTACTGACTGTTGAGTAAATCAATTGTAACTTGAAAAAATATTGCATTTACAGTATTTTGCTTAAATATGTTGTTCACCTACTTTTGGGTCAGCTATAACATAGTAAAATTTCAGACATGTAGCTCATGGCATAGCTGAGTAATAGCTACTTTTAGGTTATCACTGTTGAGTAAATCACTTATAACTTGAAAGCTATTGCATTTAGAGTATTTTGTTTCAATATGTTATTCACCTATTTTGGGGTCAGCTATAACATAGTAAAATTTCAGACCTGTAGCTCATGGCATAGCTGAGTAATAGCTACTTTGCGGTTATCACTGTTGAGTAAATCACTTATAACTTGAAAACTATTGCATTTACAGAAATTTGTGTAAATACATTATTCAGCTACTTTTGGGTCAGCTATAACATAGTGAAATTACAGACCTGTAGCTCATGGCACAACTGAGCAATAGCTATTTTCAGGTACTGTATGTTGAGTAAATCAGTTGTAACTTGAAAAATATTGCATTTGGAGTATTTTGTTAAAATATGTTGTTCACCTACTTTTGGGTCAGCTATAACATAGTGAAATTACAGACCTATAGCTCATGGCATAACTGAGTAATAGCTACTTTTAGGTTATCATTGTTGAGTAAATCACTTATAACTTGAAAACTATTGCATTTAGAGTATTTTGTTTCAATATGTTATTCACCTATTTTGGGGTCAGCTATAACATAGCAAAATTTCAGACCTGTAGCTCATGGCATAGCTGAGTCATAGCACCTTTTAGGTTATTACTGGTCAGTGTTCGAAACTCACGCTGGTCCGTCAGCCCGGGACCACCAACTATGAAGGCGGGCCGTTAACTCTTCAGAGTTTGTGGTCCGTCGGTCTACCAAGTCTTTGAAGTGAGGGATTAGGACGTACAAACGTTTAAAGATTAAATTACACCGAAGACAGCAACAAATAAGAAGTATTTTACTGAATATTTAACCACAAACTCAAGTTCTTCCATTATCGCCCACCGCAAACATAGAATATGAAAGACGTGATTTCATTGGTCGACACCGAAAACTGCTGGCCAATGGCAGTCCTCGACACAAACTATCAAGGTAGTGCGTTTTCTTGACATAATTTTCACACATCTTAGCAGAAAATTGTATATTAGAAATTTCATTACAAAATGGCAATGCTGAAGTATCTGGATCACAACAAAAGAACTGCCATTGATACTGAGGGCCCAAGTTCCTTCTCTGGTATTTTTTTTTATTTTCTCATTGTGTCCCTGGTAGTTTGACACAGGCTTCATAGTTTTGCACATATATAACATCAATTCAGCAACAGTATTTTTGCACCCCAAATGAATTTGTCCATTCACCTCAAAAATTTATTGCAATTTTTATACAATTATTTTTTCCTCCAAAATGTGTGGATGGGGGGTGGGTGGAGGGGGTGGGGGTTAGGTGGGTGTGGGGGGTGGGGCTAGACTGGTTCCCTGTGACTGTGATTTTTCTTTAATTTTATAATCATTTAGAAAAAATTAGTAGTCTTAAAACAATTTAAATTTGATGAGCTCAGTGTTTTGTACCCCTATCTTGATTTTTTTTTCTCAAGAGGAGTTTGGGGAGCACGTCAAAAATATCAACTTCTGAAATTCACTGGAAGGCAAATTCTGTAGCCAACCAACATAATTCAAAAATGTTCTTTGATTTTTATAACTTTCCCAATTTAAAACAAAACTGTGGCTCTTAATCATGGTTAAATGTGTTTAAAAATTGTGCAAAAATATGAGGCCTGTTGCAAATTACAGCACAAAGCGCTAGCAGCAAAAAAACAAAGACTGAGAAAGCTCGAGACTATGAAAAAATTAGGAAAAGAATGTATCAACCCAAATGGGAAGCAGAATTCAAGTGGTTAATCTATGATAATCAGGCAAAGGTGTACTGCAAATACTGCAGAAGTATATACGGGCCATACGGTGAATTAGCCCGTAAACAGATACAAGCAGGACTTTCTCAAGACCACAACAACAATACTAAACTTGCAAGTGGGCCTTTTGTATCAGGATGTAGCAATCTTAAAAAAGATGTCCTGGTACAACACAGTAAATCAAGGGGTCATCTTGATGCTCAAAGGAAGTGGGACATAAAGCAATTGAAACCTGGAAGTTCTGAAGCTGAGAAAGCCTTGGGACAAATGAACAAAAGCATAATGGAGAAATTGTCCATCCTTATGAGAAATGCCCACGCTATTGGAAAGAAAAGTAGGCCTTTTAGTGACTTTTCTTGGATTACACAGCTTGATGAAAAAAAGGGAGTAAACATTGGCCAGACCTATAGGAATGACAAATCCTGTCGCGAGTTTTTGAGAGCAATTGCAGCAGTGGAACGCAAGAAAATTACACAGCAACTTCAATCAGCTAACTTTGTCACAATCATGAGCGATGGATCAACAGATGTTGCTACAATTGAGAATGAAATTGTGTACATTAGATTTGCAATCAGAGGTGTGATAGAAACTTATTTCATTGCAATGGTTCCTGTTGAGAAGGCTGATGCCAAAGGAGTGCTACAAAGTTTGAAGAAAGCTCTTGGACATGTCTCCACAGCAGACTCCAGTGATAAGCCCCCAGTCCAAAAAATTGTGGCTTACTGTTGTGATGGTGCATCAGTGAACACTGGCCAGACTGGCGGAGTAATTGCCCTGTTGAGGAAAGAAATTTGGAGCGGCATTGTACTTGTCAAGTGTCTAGTGCACAGGTTGGAATTATCCTTCAAGGATGGTATGAAGGGTGTAAAAGTGTACGAGAAGTTCATATGTCTTCTGTCTGGGCTTTATAACTTCTACCATGTTAGTCCCCTACAAAGATCCAACTTAAAAAATGCCTTCAAAACTGTTGGAAGAAATCCTGTTATGCCACAGCGTGTTGGGGGAACCCGATGGATAGGCCATACCACAAACGCCATTGAGAAACTCTGGCAGGCATTTGAGCCAATTGTGATACACCTAGGTCAGGTAAGAAATTTTATTTTGGCTGTATGTATTCAGCATACTGCATTAATATATTCTGCTAAAATAGACACAAAACATTATCGAAAAGTAGATTTAATGCATTTTCATGATTGCCTCTGAAAAAAGTCATATTATTGAATTATGAGATCTAATTCTAATTGGACTTTTATAGTGCTTAATCTCCCCATATAAAGAGGACTCTAAAGTGCAACACAAACAAAAAATGCAGTCTACCAATTTCAGAACCTACAAATTTAAATAATACCAAACAAAATGAATATTCAAATTAATGATATATGATATATCTGATCGTATATACAGTTGGATATGATCCACTTGAAAGAAAAGCATCCAAACTTCTAACTTTTAAATGTTACCTAAAACTGTGTAAATCAGAATTACATAACACCAGTCACAACCAATAAAGGATTATTATGGTAAAACCCTGAAATCAAGAAATCGGAATATACTTTCAATGTTGCTCGGCCAACCAGGTCACTGAATAGTTTGCAGGTGAATCTAAAAATAAATTCAATTAATAACACAACACATTTTCCAGGAATCACAGGATGGCGCTGCAAAGGTGAAGCCGAAAGCCCAAAGCCTATTGAAACTGTTGAAATCCAGAAGTGTTATAGTATTTGGTCACTTTTTGCACGATGTCTTATGTGTGTTAAAGTGTCTTTCCATGGATCTTCAAAAGACAGAAGCAACTTTGTTTGACTGCCATCATAAACTTGAGGTCACTGAGCAATCCTTGGAAAAATTACGCACAAGGTAAATTTCTTGCTGTGAAGCTGGATACTTTATTGTACTTTTAATAGGAAAGACCTATAGTGGCATATAATTTAAAGCTTTATGCAAACAAAGGATCATTTCTTTTGCTATAAGGGGGCTCAACAGTAACATGGTATGGTTAACACACTCCCACTTCTGAGGTTTGAATCTTAGACCAGACAATAAGTGGAACAGTTATTAGTTGCTTACAGATAACCAGTAACTGGCAGTGCAGATCGAATAGTATCCACTGGTTTCCCAGGTCCTCAAAACGATCAGTCCCAATATGACCTAGAATGTGTTGTAAGCCATGTTAAACCCAAGTAAACTATACTTTTGTTGTTGGTGATTGGCAAGTTGGCCTTCCATTATATCTTGCTGTCATACACCTGTTTTTTTCCGCTGATTATATGATGTGCTCTTACCATGAAAAATCAGATTCATGTTGGTTTTGTTTCCCACTGGTTTTTGTATTGTACTATAGCCTGTTGGGACACCTCAGTAACTCAGATTCTGAGTTTCCTTTTTTGTGTGTCATTAGGTGTTTTTAAGTTTCTCTGATTTATTTCAGGCCTGGGTACCACCTGAGGCAAGTGGTTGACAAGGATCAGTTTCAGGGGCAGCAGTTAAATGGCAATCTATCCATGCACTCAGCAGGTGTTTCAAAGGTTCTTGATTCACTGACAGCATCCCTACGAGCAAGATATGCTGACACCCTTGAGCAGGGGGTGCTGAATGCAACAAAGATTGCCAATATCAGCATGTGGCCAGTTGATCTTGAAGCAGGTATGATTTTATGTGAAACATATAGTGATAAAAGTGATAATACACCTGAACTAATTTTTTTCAGCTTAGTATGCTCAAAATTATGAAATGGCATTATTGTCATGTTTTCCCAATCACTGGTGTGGTAATTTTGCCCTAGCCTCAAGTGCAAAATTTGGTTGTTTTCCTATGGCTTATGGTTTGTCCTTTACTGTGGAGAATCCTTACCAGTTATTTTGTACAGCCTTCCATGGCCCTTTATAGACCTGTTTGTGTGATATGATCTATAAAATGAGATAAAAACAACATTAAACCAAAGTCAAAACAAAGATAAAATATTTTTGAATCTAAACTCTTCTGATGTATATTGAAGCTTGAAACTTTGTGTCATCATCAGATGCTGGATTTGGATATAGTATAATTTTCTTAGATTTCTATTTTATATTTCTTTTTTATAGTGCCTGAATTCGGGGATGACTCTGTGTGCTTGCTAGTTGATCACTTCAATGATGTTCTGAAGAATTGTGGTGTCCAAACAGATCTTATTGAACATGAATGGACATCTCTAAAGCACCTCATTTATAAAAGGTGAGTAACACATAATTTTTACTGGTTACAGCACAAGTTACCGTATAAGTTGAAATTTTTATCAGGCATTCATTTTACTTGTATATGCTGATGAACTGAAATGATAAAAATCAATTCCTACTGTAATTTTAAGTCTCTGTTATTATCTCAAGTAGAACCTAGCTAGTCTAGAAATATAATTTCTTACAAAAAAGAGCAAAATTTTTGCCCAGATAAAACTTACTTTTCAGTATCTTATTATTTCAGAGCTGTTCTCAATTCTGCTGGGTAGAAACATTAATATCTTGGAAGGACTTTTATTGAGCCACTACAACATTAATTACTCTAAAATATATCTATTCACTATGTTTTGTTTTAAATTTGCAGAATTCTTTTTTGGCCTATGATTCTGTTAGTTTCTCACTCAGCCCTAGAGTAATGGGTTACATTTTAATCAATACCATGTTCTTGTGTAGTATCTGTTGATAATATAAAGAATTTTAATCTTTCAGTAATCAAAGAATTAGGTGACTGTTTCTATTGAAACTTGTCATAATTATGCTGTCACTTTCTTTTCATTTTAAATTAATTTTTTCACAGCTCACATCCTGAAGATGTGACAAGGTCCGTCACTTGGCAAGATGTCAACTTAAAGTACCAGGAAGGACACAAGAACATTTTAACCTTGATTGATTTAGTACTGTCATTTCCTGCATCCACTGCAGAATGTGAAAGAGGTTTCTCACACATGAAAATAATTAAAAATGATTATCGTAACAAGCTGCATGCAAGTACAATGACAGACCTCATGACAGTAAAACTTATATCACCAGAAATAGACGACTTTGACCCTCTACCGGCTGTTCACCACTGGAACCAGTCGGCCCACAAATCCAGGGGGCCTGTGTTTTATGATAGTGAACTATCAGGGCAGTCAGGCTTAGCAAAAGAGGATATTTTAAATGAACAAGATGAAATGATTTTACCAGGGAACACTGAAGATGCTTTTAGCGACTATGACACTGATAATGATTCTTTGTACTCTGATATCTCTGATGTCCAGTTGGAAATTGAGAGTGACAATTAGATGTTCAAATAGAGTAGTATTTTTTGTAATTGTAATTTCACTTCCAAAAGGTACTGTTTGGACTTCTGATTGTGATAGTGACTAGTGATTTATTGCATATTCATCTATAGTTTAAAAACTACGACATCGTAGATTCTGGCAGCACTGCTTTTGTATATTTAGCAATATTACATTTTACATTCCTATATTGCATTTTATGTGAAATGTGAACATTTATAGGATTACATGTGGTCATGAAGCTTGTTATCTTGAAACTGAAACTTTAAATTTTAAAATTGTATCAAATTTCAATGGAAAAATATTGGGCCAGAAACTTTTCTTTTGGGCCAGTAAGTTTTTTAAGTTACTGGCCCGATGGACCAGTAACTTTTTTCATTAAGCCGTGAACACTGTTACTGTTGAGTAAATCACTTATAACTTGAAAACTATTGCATTTAGAGTATTTTGTTTCAATATGTTATTCACCTATTTGGGGTCAGCTATAACATAGTAAAATTTCAGACCGGTAGCTCATGGCATAGCTGAGTAATAGCTACTTTGAGGTTATCACTGTTGAGTAAATCATTTATAACTTGAAAACTATTTCATTTACAGAAATTTGTGTAAATACGTTATTCAGCTACCTTTGGGTCAGCTATAACATAGTGAAATTACAGACCTGTAGCTCATGGCACAACTGAGCAATAGCTATTTTCAGGTACTGTATGTTGAGTAAATCAGTTGTAACTTGAAAAATATTGCATTTGGAGTATTTTGTTAAAATATGTTGTTCACCTACTTTTGGGTCAGCTATAACATAGTGAAATTACAGACCTATAGCTCATGGCATAGCTGAGTAATAGCTATTTTCAGGTTCTCACTATTGAGTAAATCAGTTGTAACTTGAAAACTATTGCATTTACAGTATTTTGCTTAAATATGTTGTTCACCTACTTTTGGGTCAGCTATAATATAGTAAAAATTCAGACATGTAGCTCATTGCATAGCTGAGTAATAGCTACTTTGAGGTTATCACTGTTGAGTAAATCAGTTGTAACTTTTAGAGTATTTAGAGTATTTTGTTTAAATATGTTATTCACATAATTTTTGGTCAGTTATATCATAGTGACATTGCAGACCTCTATGTCATGGCATAGCTGAGCAATAGCTACTTTCAGGTTCTCACTATTGAGTAAATCATTGTATCCACTGGATAGCCGCAGTGTGTAGAGAGATTTCACCATTACCGCTCTAATGAAAAAAATATTATAGCTAGCCTTCTCAAGTTTGCAGAATATATTAATAACCATAAAATGTTGCCTGGGAATATTTTTGGCCTCATTTTGAAAAACAAGATGGCTGCCAGGGACGTTTATTCGACTTTAAACAAGGACTTTTGTTGGCCCTCTAGAGCAAAGGGTATTATAGGTAGAGATCTCAAATTCGCAGGATATGTTCCTCATTATAAAATGAAAAACAAGATGGCTGCCACAGGTGTTTCTTTGTCAGTCATGAAAAGTGCTTATATCTCCCTTATTATTGGTCCTAGAGGTTTGGGATGGTAAACCAACCTGTAGGAAATCATGGGCTGGGAATCTTTTGGTGTGGTCAGATTTGACCTTTGACCCCTCCTTCAAGGTCAAACAAGGATAGCCAAACTTGAAAGTGCTTATAACTCGCTTATTATTGGTCCTAGAGGTTTGGGATGGTAAACAGACATATAGGAAATCATGGGCTGGGAATCTGTTGATGTGGTCCGATTTGACCTTGGACCTCTTCTTCAAGGTCAAACGAGGATAGCCAAACTGTTCCTCATTATAAAATCTTGACTGGGAATATTTTTGGCCTCATTTTGAAAAACAAGATGGCCGCCACAGGTGCTTCTTTGTCAGTCAGTCAGATTTGACCTTGGACCTCTTCTTCAAGGTCAAACGAGGATAGCCAAACTGTTCCTCATTATAAAATCTTGATTGGGAATATTTTTGGCCTCATTTTGAAAAACAAGATGGCCGCCACAGGTGCTTCTTTGTCAGTCATGAAAAGTGCTTATATCTCCCTTATTATTGGTCCTAGAGGTTTGGGATGGTAAACCAACATATAGGAAATCATGGGCTGGGATTCTTTTGGTGTGGTCAGATTTGATCTTGGACCCCTCCTTCAAGGTCAGTTGAGGATAGCCAAACTTAAAATTGCTTATAACTCGCTTGTTATTGGTCCTACAGGTTTGGGATGGTAAACCAACCTACAGGAAATCATGGGCTGGGAATCATTTGGTGTGGTCAGATTTGACCTTGGACCCCTTCTTCAAGGTCAAACAAAGATAGCAAAACTTAAAAGTGCCTATAAGTCGCTTATTATTGGTTCTAGAGGTTTGGGATGGTAAACCATCCTATAGGAAATCATGGGCTGGGAATCTTTTGGTGTGGTCAGATTTGACCTTTGGACCCCTCCTTCAAGGTCAAATAAGGACAGCCAAACTTAAAAGTGCTTATAACTCACTTATTATTGGTCCTAGAGGTTTGGGATGGTAAACCAACCTATAGGAAATCATGGGCTGGCAATGTTTTTGTGTGGTTGGATTTGACCTTGGACCCCTTCTTCAAGGTCGTACGAGGATACTGCATTTGCAGTATTTCTTTAAATATGTTTGAACCTACTCTTTACACTTAAACAGTTACCTTGTTACTTTCCTTCATAATACCATTGGCAGGTATGTACCTCGAAAATTTTTTTGGTTTTATGGACTTAGGCCTAAAGATAAGTGAGTAATAGCAATCTTAGCTACTTGGAGTAAAGGGCTCATAACTCAAAAACTATTGCAGTTACAACTTTTTCTTCAAATATGTTGTTCAGCTACTTTGTCCTTAGCTATAAGATGGTACATAGTTTGGGGTCCCATTGCATGCCATAAGTGAGTAATAGCTATTTTCTTATTTGTAGCAAAATAATGACATAAGTAAATGTCAAATATCTTCAAAAGTATTAAAGTTCTTTTCAAATATGTTGTTCATCTACTTTTTGATAAGCTATCACATAGTAAAGTTTCAGATCTGTTGCACATTGGATAGCTGAGTAATAGCTACTTTGAAATTCTACAGTTGAGTAAATCCATTGTAACTCCAAAACTAGTGCAGTTAGAGTATTTTCCTAAAATATGTTGTTCAGCTACTTTGTCCTTAATTATAAGATGCCATATAGTTTGGGGTTCTATTGCATGCCATAAGTGAGTAATAGCTATTTTCTTATTTGTAGCAAAATAATGACATCAGTAAATGTCAAATATCTTCAAAAGTATTAAAGTTAGGGAATTCTTTTCAAATATGTTATTCGTCTAGTTTTTGGTAAGCTATCACATAGTAAAGTTTCAGACCTGTTGCACATTGGATAGCTGAGTAATAGCTACTTTGAAATTGTGACTGTTGAGTAAATCCATTGTAACCCCAAAACTATTGCAGTTAGAGTATTTTCCTAAAATAAGTTATTCAGCTACTTTGTCCTTAACTATAAGATGGCATACAGTTTGGGATTCTATTGCATGCCATAAGTGAGTAATAGCTATTTCCTTATTTGAAGCAAAATAACGACATGAGTAAATTTCAAAGATCTTCAAAAGTATTAAAATTAGGGAATTCTTTTCAAATATGTTATTCATCTAGTTTTTGGTAAGCTATCACATAGTAAATCCATTGTAACTGAAAAACTACTGCAGTTACAGGATTTTCCTAAAATAATTTGTTCAGCTACTTTTTCCTTAACTATAAGATGGCATATCGTTTGGGGTTCCATTGCATGTCATAAGTGAGCAATAGCTATTTTCTTATTTGTAGCAAAATTATGATGGAAATAAATGTCAAATTCCTTCACAAGTACCAAAGTTAGGCAAATCTTTTCATTTGTTATTCATCTAGTTTTTCAAAAGCTTACTTTCCTGTGTCCTTTATATTTTTGTTGCTTTTGCAGATGTAGGTCAATAGCTAAGTGAGTAGATAGCTGAGCAAGAGCTACTAAAATGAGTAAATGTCTTTTATCTCTAAAAGTATTATAGGTAGGCAATTTCTTCTAAATAAGTCATTCGCCTACTTTTGGGTGATCTACCACATAGTGAAGTTGCACAACTGTAGCTCTTTGGATAGCTGAGTAATAGCTACCAAAATGGGTAAATGTCTTTTATCTCTAAAAATATTACACATAGGCAATTTCTTCTAAATAAGTCATTCACGTACTTTTGGGTGATCTACCACATAGTGAAGTTGCAGAACTGTAGCTCTTTGGATAACTGAGTAATAGCTACTAAAATGAGCAAATGTCTTTTATCTCTAAAAGTATTACAGGTAGGCAATTTCTTCTAAATAAGTCATTCACGTACTTTTGGGTGATCTACCACATAGTGAAGTTGCAGAACTCTAGCTCTTTGGATAGCTGAGTAATAGCTACTAAAATGAGTAAATGTTTTTTATCTCTAAAAGTATTACAGGTAGGCAATTTCTTCTAAATAAGTCATTCACCTACTTTTGGGTGATCTACCACATAGTGAAGTTGCAGAACTGTATCTCTTTGGATAGCTGAGTAATAGCTACTAAAATGAGTAAATGTCTTTTATCTCTAAAAGTATTACAGGTAGGCAATTTCTTCTAAATAAGTCATTCACATACTTTTGGGTGATCTACCACATAGTTAAGTTGCAGAACTGTATCTCTTTGGATAGCTGAGTAATAGCTACTAAAATGAGTAAATGTCTTTTATCTCTAAAAGTATTACAGGTAGACAATTTCTTCTAAATAAATCAATCAACTACTTTTGGGTGATCTACCACATAGTGAAATTGCAGAACTCTAGCTCTTTGGATAGGTGAGTAATAGCTACCAAAATGAGTAAATGTCTTTTATCTCTAAAAGTATTACAGGTAGGCAATTTCTTCTAAATAAGTCATTCACCTACTTTTGGGTGATCTACCACATAGTGAAGTTGCAGAACTGTAGCTCTTTGGATAACTGAGTAATAGCTACTAAAATGAGCAAATATCTTTTATCTCTAAAAGTATTACAGGTAGGCAATTTCTTCTAAATAAGTCATTCACCTACTTTTGGGTGATCTACCACATGTTGAAGTTGCAGAACTGAGCTCTTTGGATAGCTGAGTAATAGCTACTAAAATGAGTAAATGTCTTTTATCTCTAAAAGTATTACAGGTAGGCAATTTCTTCTAAATAAGTCATTCACCTACTTTTGGGTGATCTACCACATAGTGAAGTTGCAGAACTGTAGCTCTTTGGATGGCAGAGTAATAGCCACTAAAATAAGTAAATATCTTTTATCTCTAAAAGTGTTACAGATAGGCAATTTCTCCTAAATACGTCCTTACCTACTTTGGGTTGATCTACTGCATAATAAAGTTGCAGAACTGTAGCTCTTTGGATGGCAGAGTAATAGCTACTAAAGTGAGTAAATGCCTTTTGTCTTTAAAAGTATTGCAATCAAACATTAAACTTGTTGTCACTTCTACATGTGCCTCCATCTCACAAGAAAATTTATATTCCACTATCTTTAGTACATCTAATTTATATGGCGGGAGATAAATGCATGCGTCAGAATGCTTGTTTTAAATATGTTTTCCACCTACTTTTTACACCTTAACAGTTAACTTGGTAGTTTACTTCTGAATACCATTTGCAGGACACAAAGTTTGTGTCCTTTTCTTTTTTCACTTCTACTCTGAAACTCAAAACGCACACTCGGCTGACACAGAGTCCATTCACGGGCACTGATTGCTTGTTTTGTGTCTCTGGAGTTTCATGAATTAAAGTACACCACTTATGTCCCTGATTAGTCTAATGGCTTTTTGCAGCTCGTGCATGTAGAACAGAAGAATTTTCAAGCTGCTCTGAAATAGATTGAGGGGGTAATTACTTAGTGACATAGCAATTGGGTACAACTTTTGGAGAATAAAATTGAGTTCATATTATTGAGTCTTTAGATGATAGATTGTGGTGTTATAGAATTATTAACTGCATGTTACAGGTGTTTCATTGATGCTACCTAATTGTATTACACAGAACCCTCTGAGACCAGCACTTTGCAGCCAACTCAAGCTGTCAAGAAGGAAGTGGTTGAGGGTGGGGGAGAGGAAGAATGCGTTACAGAGACCCCACTCACAGAAAACCAAAGTGAGGCTCATGAGAAGAGTGGTGTACAGGAATCAAGGTTACTGAATGACCAAATGACAGATAGGGGAGACAGAATGGCCAGTACAAGAGTGGATCATGAAAATACCAGTAGAGTGACAGGTGATGAAAATACTGGTATAATATCAGGTGATTGTAATACCAGTTCAATAACAGATGGTGGTAATACCAGTACAGTGACAGGTGCAGAAGGACAAATGAACAGTATGACAGGTGGAAATGATCATGTGACCAGTACAATGACAGGTAGAGTTGATCATACAGTAAAAGGTGGAGTCGATCATGTGACCAGCAGAGCTGTAAGGGGAGATCATGTGACCACTACTTTGTCAGATAAAAACAACCAAATGCTGTGCATTGAACAAAGTGGAGTGACAGATAAAATTGATCAACAGGCTGAACCAAATACTGATACAGAAGAAGGTATGGGTGGTGGGATGCCTGCTGGTTCTAAAACAGAGGATGGAGGAAATTTGGTTCCAAAAATCCTAACCTCAGAGACAGCTCAGTCTGACAGACAGAACCGCGGAGTAGCAGCTGGACAGAAACTAAAGGAAGAATCATCCACAGAACAGGAGAGAAGAGGTAACATTGAAGTCTTTTGTGAATATATGATTATGTAAATCATGTTCACCAACATGATGTAAGAAGAGTAACCAAGACCTATTCATTGTAATATCTTGTATACAAGTGGTTTGTAAATTTATTGAACGATATATTTTAGTTTACAGGGATAGCAGTTTATGGTTCATGATATTGTTATGTAGCAGAGCATCCACCATTTGTATTACTTTGTAAAATGTACTAATAACTCTTACCTTTACAGTTTTGTGCAAAAATTGATAGAAATATATGTTTCAATTTGTGAAAATTTTCAGTGTAACAGTAAATTCATGAATTAATATAGTTTTTATGTGAGTGTTTCCTTATCTTTTAGGAGATGCACCAGAAACATTAACACAGGATAAAGAAGTTGGACAACAAACACTTACACCTGCGGAAGGCTCCACAAAAATGGAGGAAGGTACAAGTGGAATGCACGAACATACTACAATTCCAAGTACATCAGAGATACCAAGTACTTTAAGACCAAAGAATTCGGAGGATGATTCAGCTAGAACACATTCAGAGCAGCAAGATGGAGAGATGTCCACAGATAACAAACAGAAAAAGAAAAAGAAGAAAAACAAGAAAAGTAAGAAGAGTGATGATGCAGAAACATCGAGTGCAAAGTGTAGTAATACTGAAAAAGATTTGAAAAGTGCATCAGAAATACCAAGTACTTCAACACCGAAGGACCCAGAGGACGATTCAACCAAAACGCAAGACAGTGCAAAGCAGCAGGACAAAGAAATGCCCACAGATGGTAAGCAGAAAGAGGAAAACAAGAAATGCAAGAAGCAGGATGATACAGAAACATCGAGTGCAAAAAGTAGTAAGACTGAGAAAGACTTGAAAAACACCAGTCAAAAAGAGGGGGCAAACAACCAAATGGAAGGTGACAATCGACAGTCAAGAGGTCATGGCTTTGGTGAAAACCAGGGGTCAGGAGTTCAAGGTGGTGAGAAAGGTCAGGTGTCAGCAGGGCAAAATAAAAGCAAAGATAACCTGGATACACGTCAAAGATCAGGAGTTAGTAACATCAGTACAGGGCAGGAGTCAGGAGGTCCTGACCTGGATAAAGGTCAGGAATCAGGTCATGTCAGTACAGTTCAAAGTTCAGGAGTTCATAACACCAGCACAGGTCAGGGTTTAGGAACTTATGACATCAGAAAAGGTCAGGGGTCAGGAGGTCATCAGCAAAATGAAGCTCAAGAGTCAGTAGGTGGTAACAAGGGTACAGAGGCTAGTGAACACAGTGAGAGATTAAACTTGCCACACCATCCAAACGAAGGAACAGATGTTGATAATATACTCAATATGCCTGGATATAATATCAGAAGAATTGAGCAGAACAAACTGGTTGTATCTTTAAAAGGGACCCCATCTGGTGATGGTGATACCAAAATGTCTGACCAGGCTTCAGGCAATGGGAAGGCAGATGACAGACAGAACCATTGTCAGGCCAGTGAAGGGAACCAGTATAAATCTGTGTTTGGATCAGATACATCTGGCCAAGTGTCAGGAAGTGACGTAACACGAGGACCAAAAGTATTTGGTAATGAGGAAGGCAAAGAAGTGGATTTAAAACAAGCAAATCAAACCAATGAAGGTGAGAATTTAATTCAAATTAGGTTTTTCATCCAGTCAAATGTATCTTTAGTGTGATTGTAATAGATTTCCATTTTTTCAGATAAGTAAACTAGAGCATGGAAATCACTCAAGTGTTTTATTAAGCGGCCCGTCAGGGAGGCTTATTTGTTTTCACCGAAGTTCGACTGATCACCGCCGCCGCCGCCGCCGGATTATGGTCTCCCTTGAATAACTTCTTAGCCTTTCAAATTTTTCTTTCCTTCTTATGTTTCTTTAAAACTATAGGGGCGGGAAATATTTTTGGGATACTTTGCGCAGACCTTAAGCTTTACTTAAGGTAACCTTAAGCATAACTCCAAAACACCCCGTCATCGCGTTTCGGAAAAAACCACACACCTGTGTTATAAAATGTATCTGGTACATTCTAGACCAAATTTCCAAGGTCGGAAAGGATTTTCTCATCAATCGCACCATAGATACCTGAATGGGAGGCGTTTTATTTTTGTAAATTTTTAAAAAATGGGTACTTGGTCTGTATCTCAAAAACGGTTAGGATTTCGGTGTTTTGTTGGAATAACTTATTCAGCTACTTTTTGATAATCTTTCACATGCCGAAGTTTTAGCTCTGTATCTGCAAACTTAAGGTCACCTTAATGACCAAAACGTGGGTTTTAACCCTCCAGTTCACTTAGTTTTCCACACATTTCAGCCAAACTTGGCATATATATTAAGATTCACCAAAGGATTATCCTGACTTTATGGTGACCTTAAACTGTTAATATTATTAGGGCTATGGCCCCCCTAAAGTCATCAAATTGGAATAAAATTGTCTGGCCTGTTATTTTTCCATCTTTTTTAAAATCTAACATATATTGATATTGAGGTACATCAAAAGAACACTCTTACTACCTTATGATTCAAATATTAATAATGTTAGGGCCATCTTAAACTTAAAATGTAGAGTTTTTCAGCCCTAATCTTAGTTAATGTGTACATTTTTCAAATAAAACTTGCGACATTTATAAAGGTTGGCAGAAAGGACATTCTGCTTTTATGGTCACCTTAAAGTCCCAATATGAATGAAGTTATGGTCACTTTTCAGTGAAAAAAGGAAGTTTTTGGCCTCCAGCTATCTTGTTGTTCAACTGACCTCAGCTAAACTTTGTACACTTATAAAGGATGACAAAAGGGACATTCTCATTTTATGGTCACCTTAAAGTCGCAATATGGATGAAGTTATGGTCACCTTGCAGTGAAATTATGGAGTTTTTAATCTCCAGCTATCGTATTGTTCAGCAGAGCTCAGTTAAATTTTGTACACTTTTAAAGATGACATTAGGGACATTCTTATTTTCTTTCCACCTTGGAGTTCCAATACAAGTACAGTCATGGCCATCTTGACGTGAAAGTGAGGATTTTCAGCCTCTAACTGATTTACTGTTCAGTAACATCAGTTTAACTTGACATTGATTATACTTAAGTAAGATTTGGTATAACATTTCACTTAAAATTCCTGTACTTAAGAGGCTTTGGCCATCTTAACATGATAAATATATACTTCTTGCTCCCTCCTCATTTATTTTAACACTTTTTAAAACCACACCTGGCATATGTATACTTAAAAATATTTATGCTGTCTGGCAAACCTAATCTCTTAGTGTTTTTGAAGTTATGACATGTTCAAAGAAAAAAAATGAGCTATTTATGATGCACTGATGTGGTTATTAACATATTGCAACTGATCAGTGTTCACATAATATAAATTCCCAATTTTAGGCAGATTAAAAAACCACATTCTTCTGATTCCATTCTTTTGGAATTGTGGGGATATAACTTTTCCTTTTTGGAAAAAAAGCTTCAATTGATTCAACTTTTGTTTTGTAGAAGGAGTTCATGATCTAGCTACTTGTTCACATAGACTATATGAATTGGTCAAATGTATACACCTGACTTCTTTCACAATATAAGATGCTTGAAAAAAAACACTTTCTCATAAACAGTTTTTCTTGTACAACATTTTATGTATCTCCAGCTGAGTGGAAATGAATGACTTGTCCTTTTCTTCTTCCTCCCCAACTCTGTATTTGCTTTTGTGTGATATCTATCAAAAGGCACATTCATGGAAAGTATTTCTATGCAGAAAGAACCCCCCCAACTCCCCTTTAGTGCACATAAAAAGCAAGTGGAAAAAAGAATGGCCTCAGTGGGGGAAGTGGGGGCTTGATGGAGGGAGATGATAGATAGAGATATATATATGTGTGTGTGAAGCAAAAGTGGAACAAAAAAAGGTGGAATATTTATGCTGTTCTTTCAAATGTATATTCTTTTCTTTTACTTTCTTCCATTTCACTTAGACTTCTACATTTAATTAATTTTAGCTCAAGTGGGAAATGAATTTTTGAAACTTTAATGCATTCAAATTCCTGAAGTGATGCACTAAATCACTTATAACTTGAAAAGTATTGCGTTCACAGCATTTTGTTAAAATATGTTATTAGGCTAGTTTTTCCACAGCTACAACAAGTCCAGTAACTTGTTTGGTCTTAATTTTGTGCATTATTGAAGTGTGGAATGGATCATGATCTCCTACTCTTATTCCTAAGCCTAGATTTTTAATTTCAATTGCTAAATCATTCATAAATATTGCAATATATAAACTCATACTCTTCTTTCCCAATAAATCCAGTAACATTTTTCTAGTGCTATAGCTTGACTTGTTTGTAACTTGATTTTTCTTGTAAACAATAACTCTGAAGCAAAATCAGTAACTTTTGAACAAAAAGTCTAATGCAATTTGGATTTTATTAGTGGTTTTGTTAAGTTTTTAGTTGAAGCACAATCAGTAATTTTAAACAATAGTTCTTAAGCATCTTAGTCCACTGCATCAGAGTTGCTTCTAGGATGCGTTTTATGCGGTATGTCGCATTAATTTGCTTTTGCTCGCAGATTTCATCGAAGTATGCGGGGACGAGATTATAAAAGAACGCATTCAGCACAAGGCAATGCGGGATATTTATACGAAGTGAAAAGACGAGAGATCAAGGAAATCGAAACGATGCATGGAGCGAGAGTTTGTCGAGGTTTTGATTTTTCCGTCGAAACGTTCTTCGAATAATGCATGTTGACGATGTGTAAAAGAACTCAAACATATTATGTGCTACAGCCAGTATTTAGACATATTGTACCCAAAAACATGAAATTAAGCTTAAAGTGGATGGTTATATGAAAAATGGCAGCAAGAAAAACGAAACTGACAGTAAACTGGATTGTTACCACAATAGAGTCAAGCCGGTGCTGACCCTACAGTACGTATCTGTGGGGTCTTCAAACAATGTATGTGTAGAAAATATTTTACTTGAAGATCAAAATTCACGGACAACTCATTAATATTAATGAGGTCACAGATTTTCATAATGGTTTCTTAACAATATTCAAATACTAGATGGACCACAGAGCTCATGAATATTCATATATGTGTAGAAAATATTGACAATTTCGTGGGATTTTTTAACAATATTTTACTTGGAAGCGTGTTAATAGAATTTAAAATATTATTTATTTAATTAATTTGACAGTATTAGCTAAAAGGTGGGTGTTCAATGGTAGATAACCACTACTTATTGGGTAGCCAAGTGGCCTTGATCACTAATTAATGGAAGTCCACTGTTAAAAATGTCTAAATAAACTGAAAAAGTATTTTCCATTAGTTTAAACTTTATCATAAAGTCGTCCCCCAGAATTTTTAGCCCCTCCCCCACATTTTGTGCAGTGGTGGGGGATTGCCCCCACTTTTTCAAATTCCTAGAATCAACACTGCTGCATTCAGTTAATGTTTTATACTTAAGTCTGATACTAATGACATTTTGAACAGAAATGTCTGTGGTCAGTGTACCCTTTCACTTGAGACCTCTTCTCCGAGAACATTACCAAAGAATGTAGGACATACAGAATCCGGAAAAAAAAATGCCTCCTAGAAAGAATGCCTCCTGGATATTTTGTGACTAGGAAAAAATGCCTCCTGAGAAAAAAAAGTTATTTCAACTTGTAAACATGTTACATATGAAACCTAGAACGTATAATATCAAAAACATGTTAATTTCAGATATGTACAGTCAAAACCAGAACGTACAATATCATGAAGTACAAATTACAAATATCTTCTTGAAAGGGTATCCCTTCAGCTGTACTCTGGAGCAGTTTAAAAGCAGGATTTATGGCTGTGAGGTTTCTTGATGAAATAGTTGTGGCCTTTATGGCTTACAATATGCATTCTTATCAAATTACAACATAGGTTATCCCCTCTGTAAGGAGTTGATCGCAGTTAGATGCACTAGGAGGGGCAGAAATGTAATTACAAGAAAAACACGACACCTGTCATAATGGAAACCAGGGATGAGCAGCCAGCCAAAAGAGTGAGAAGCACCAGCAAAACCTTACAAGAGAAACTTACATACCTTTGTACAGCTAAGCAAAATGGGTAAAAGACTGTGAATTTTTGACAGGCATTGGCGACTATAAGACTCAAGTGTAAAAAATGAAGATGCTCTGAAGTTGTAATGTGAACCTGTAGTGTTATAATACTTGAAAGAACTTTTTTTTCTTAGGAGGTATTTTTCCTGGTCACAAAATATTCAGGAGGCATTCATTCTAGGAGGTATATTTCCTAGGAGGCATATTTTCTAGGAGGCATTTTTTCCAGAAGGCATTTTTTCTGTGCATCGGACATACATTCTTTTGAGAAGTAAATTTCACACCTACAATTTCTCTTCTGCCAAGCTGTGGTTGTTCTTTCATTTGTTAAATATGGTAACATACACAATGCAATAAACTTTACATTTTCTATTCCTTGTGATGCATATCTTAACATCTTTTACGGCTTACTTCGCACTTTTTCATCAGGGCCGCTTCGTTTTTGTCAGCAAAAACATTTTTCTAGTTTTTTTTTAATATCTTGATTGGTATATACCTGTGCTATGGTTTGATGTCAATGGTTTTTACTCAGTGTCACCAGGGATTTATTGTCACCTGAATTGTTATTTGTGAGGCATATTTAAAGGGTTTGGCTGGGTCATGTTCTTTGGGAATACAGACTCCCTAAATATTGTAGAGGGAAAAGAACCATTGAACAGGATTTGCCATAAATCAGGGTTTAGAACTCATAAGTTTTGAGATGACCAATTTTTGCTAGAAGAACAGTTGAATGTTCATGTTCAGGTAACATGATGTGTCATTAGATAATGATTTTGGACTGTACAAATTTGCATTTATTTCCTTTTTGAAAAAGTAATTTGTTAATATTGAATATGCAAGATAGACTAGGATTACTGAGATAGTTTGTGAGATATATGCAGTCTTTTGCATTAATTTTAAGTAATCTAAATTACAATAATTTGCCTTCAAAATGATATAATTTACTTACGTTGTGTTCTCTCTATTTTTTCTTCTGTTTATATAATTTTATTATTATCATGTTGTATCAAGCTCTGTGTAATCTATTTTCCACATTAAGTTGTATAGTTTCCAAACATGCACAGTGTTTAGTGGCCTTTTTATGTGCTGTAGGTACAAAGAATTCAGTTGCTTCAGGAGCTTCAGCAAGCAGTGATGGAAACCAGAAACTGGTGTGTTTTGTTTTTAGGCAGGTTTCGTGTAACCAACCCGCCTATTAGATTGATGTGTCTGATGTCTGTCCATCCACATTTTTGTTTCTGGACTCTTAACTCAAAAACGGTTTGTCCAATCGAATTCAAACTTGACAGGGAGATAGATCACCATCATCACTAGGCTCCTTTCTAAATTGGTGTAATTCCATCATTTCGTTTGTCCGTTTTTGTCCGTTTGTCTGTCCGTCAAAATTTCCGTTTTCGAACTCTAACTTGAAAACGGTTTGTCCAATCGAATTCACACTTGACAGGGAGATAGATCACCATCATAGCTAGTTTCCTTTCGAAATTGGTGTAATTCCGTCTGTTTGTTTGTCTGTTTTTTAGGCGGGTCACGTGTAACCAATCCTCCTATTAGATGTGTCCGACGTCCGTCCGTCTGTCCATCCACATTTTTTGTTTGCGGACTCTACCTCGAAAACGGTTTGTCCAATCGAAGTCAAACTTGACAGGGAGATAGACCACCATCATAGCTAGGTTCCTTTTGAAATTGGTGAAATTCTGTCCTTTTGTTTGTCTGTTTTTTGTCCGTTTGTCCATCCGTCTGTTTGTCCATATTTTTGTTTCCGGACTCTAACTCGAAAACGGTTTGTCCAATCGAATTCAAACTTGACAGGGACATAGGCAGGGTAGCCACGGACACTGGAAAACCTGGAAAACCTGGAAAAAGCTAAAAAAACATTCCAGGTATGGAAAAATCATGGAATTTTATAATTTGGGCAAAATCATGGAAAAATCATGGAATTTTATTTTCAAAGCCCGCGAAAGTTTTAAATGGCCAACTTATTGATTGTGGTTTTTTTTGTGGAACACCTGAAGGAGAATTGAGAACCTGTCCTTTGTCACTGGAGTGAAATGTGAGCTCAATTTGGTTCACTATTTGTTTCATACTTATTGTGAAAACAATTTTTGTGATGCCATGATGAAGTAAATTCAATAAATGGCAAATAAAATGAGACAAATGATGTTAATTCACCATAAGTAAAGGCCCATATTCATGCCAGTAGCTGAGTGTAAACTGTCTAAAGTAATTGTCATCATACAAAGTGATGCTGCAACAGGCCAGCAGTCACAGATTAATCACTTTTCCTGTCATGAAGACAAAGATCAATATTTGCAGAGGACAAATCCTACAGAAAAAAAATTGTTGGAGGTATTAGATTGTATATGGGGTGGTCCTTCACCCCTGACCTCAAACATACCCAAGCGTCTTCTACAGACAGCATGTGAACTAGTACCGGAGGCCAGCCAGTGGCAAAGTGCTGGTAATTCCAGATGATTTTCAGTGTCATAAGCTAGAGGGTGTGAATCTTACCTTATCTACCATATTCAAGCTGCTCCACTGAAGCTGGTGGCTTTGACTTCGACCAGTTCACAAAACCGCCCGAATCACAGTCTTGGTGGTATATCTTGCATCCAGCCCAAAGCCACAAGTTAAGCTAACTCTTGACCCATACACAATGATCTGGCACAGTACCCTTACATGCAACAAAGGAAGCACCTAAAAATTTATTATCATATCAAGGTCAAACATTCCAGTTTAAGGCTCTTCCCTTGGATCAGTCCACAGTGCCAGTGGAGTTAGCAATAGTCATAAGTGAAACTCATGCCACAGGCAAGGGGTATAAAAATCCACCAGTACCTAGAAAACTGAATAAGCTGTCAACAAGGGATTTCTTCTAAGACACAAAACTGCTAGCTATCTGTCAGAAATTGGGAATCTCCTAACGTCAAGTTGGACCCCAAGTAATTCCTCGACTTTGTGGGTTATCAGAACAACCTATTAAAGACCACCACAGAAAGATGACAGGCCATGGGTCTGAAAATAAAGTACTTTATGTCAAAACCAGGTTGTTCAGTATGACCACTCATGTTTCTAATAGGTCTGCTGACTGCCACAGTAAAGCAAGTGCCCAAGGGCCATCTTTACATGCTACCAATTGATTGGCACCTGAGAAGCAACTGGCATGTGCATGAGTCTCCAGAGAAGAATATTACTGCCTGCAGGTCTGTCCACACTCACACTAGTGGCTAGAGGAAACTAACCTGCTTCCTGATGAACCTCTGCACCCCCTTGCAACATGCAGTATAAATTTTTACAGACACATCAATTGAAGATTAGAGATGTCACTTAGGAGATTGCACTGCAAAAAATGTTTTGTCAGTTCCAGAAAGCAAACTACACATAAACATTTTGGAACTAAAGGAAAGCTTGAGCACTTGTGTTTTGGTCAGACCATTTTGATTGTCACAGACAACACCACAATAGTATACTGCATAAACAAGGAGGGAAGTATGAGATCTGGCTCTGTGCCCTCCAGTGGAGGCTCCTCTCCTGCTGCAAGCTCAGACAGATAATTTAAAAGCTTGGCATGTTATGTGTCAATTGAATGTATTTGAAAACGATCTGTCACAGGAGCCATTTGACCATATCAGAAACTGGTTGCACCATCCCTAAATAGACTTGTTTGCCACCAGGTATAACAAGCCAGCAGAGTTTGTATCTTAATGGATGCTCTCAGCCTGTCTTAGGAGGGTCTGATTCTATATCCTTTCCCGCAGTGTTCTTTCTGGGCAAAGTGGTCAGCAAAACCAAGAACTACAATTGCAAGGTAATTTTGATAGCACAGAGCTGGCCCAAAATGCCTTTGTTCTGTAACCTATTGATGTTTTTGTTCCAGATACCTCTGTGCCTTCCCCTTCAGAGAACCTGTTAACCCAACTATTCAAAGGAAGTCTGTACAAGGACCTCAAACCTGAACATATATTTTTATTGCCTTAGCTGTGACTATGAAACAGCAGAGCATCTCTGACCAAGTGGCAGCAGTAATTGAGGCCCCTCAAAGAAGCTCAGAGTAGCCTATGAGGCAATGTGGTCTATTTTGTCAGATGGTGTGAGTCAAATCTGATGGATTTCAAAAGACCATTGGTTACATGTTAGCCATTGCAGACAAGACTGGCAATTCTATTCTCGACATAATTCGAGGTGATTATCTTTGTAGACTCTTAGATTACTTCCACAGGGATAGACGTAAGGGTCATAGAGGTATCCCCGCTTGGAACCTCTACTAGATCCTGCATCAGCTAAAAAGCCTCCTTTTGAGCCACCAAAGGATTCTTCTCTGAATCATTTAACATTCAAGATGGTTTTCCTTCTGGCCCTCATGTCAGGTAAGTGCAGAAGGGAAATCTATGCATGCCCCAATAAAAACATTAGACATCGGAAAGACTGTCTAAGATTGTTCCTTTACCCTTCACCTAGTTTCTTATCAAAGAATCAACTAGCAAGAACCTGTGAGTGTGGCCTCAATGGTCATTCCAGTACTGGCTCTCGACAAATCTCTCAAGGAGGGTGAATCATTTTGCCCAATCAGAGCCTTCCGTTATTATGTGAACAAAACAAATGTCCTGGGGGACAACAAGGAACTTGTTTTTGCCTCATTTAATGAAGAAAATGATTTATTTCTGCTTGGATCGAATGCTCCAGTGTTACCATATGTCTGATCAGAATCCTTGACCTTGCACCAGATCTAAGCTCGTAATGTTAAAACCTTTGCTTCTTCTAAGACCTTGCAAGGGAGGAGGGGAGGTCTCCTTAGAGCTGATTCTCTCAGTCTGCTATTGGAAGTCCCAGATCACCTTCACACAGTTTGACTTGAAGAATATGGCCTATGGTCTGGCCTGACTGAACCTTCTGGTCCTGTGGTTGCTGCCCAGTGTATTTGCCCCTAGAGCTCTAGTGTTTTTCTACTATAGTGTGTTTAGTCTTACTTCAGTTTGATATAACTTTAAGGCTTAGCAATAAGATCCTTAATACAACTCATAAACTATTTTCTGTTCAAAGTATTATATTCCTCAATTTAAAGAACTATCCCAGTGTTTTTGCTTGGAATTTAGAATAGATGATTTTTGAGCATGTTTGATGTATCTTACATTGTACCTAAAACAGAGTAATGGGTTGTGGCTTGATATAACCAGATACAAGTAGTAAAAGATCTTTAACTTAGCAGTTAGCACTATAATCACTATAATTTCATATTGCTATGGTAAGTCCCCATGTAAATATTGTAGCTATTTTGCTTGGATCATAAAGTTTCTGGGGTGTTGTGCGGCGTGTGCCTGCCATCCAACTCCAACAAACCTTCCCCCTACCCTTCCCCATGAAACCTTCTGTAAGCCCAGGTCATAGGGGATTTCTCGTATAGTTTATTGTTGTACAGTTGTCTCTTTAAGTGTCTTTTATAAGGGCATATGATGTCAGGTATTGATCAGTAATGTACCAGTTAAACGTAGTACATGTATCTCAATAATATTGTTCGATATTGCCATTAAATACTTATGGAAAACCTGGACAAAATCTGGAAAAATCATGGAAAAATCATGGAATTTCAAAATGAAAATCCTGTGGCTACCCTGATAGGTCACCATCATAGCTAGATTCCTTTCGAAATTGGTGAAATTCCATCTGTTCGTTTGTCCATTTTTCTGTCCGTTTGTCCGTTTTTTGTCCATTTGTCTGTCCATCTGTCTGTCCACGTTTTCGTTTCCGGACTCTAACTTGAAAACGGTCTGTCCAATCGAATTCAAACTTGACATGGACATAGATCACCATCATAGCTAGGTTCCTTTCGAAATTGGTGTAATTGCGTCTGTTTGTTTGTCTGTCCATCCATCAGTCCGTCCACATTTTCGTTTCCGGACTCTAACTCGAAAACGGTTTGTCCAATCGAATTCATACTTGACAGGGACATATATCACCATCATAGCTAGGTTCCTTGTGAAGCTGGTGTAATTTTGTGTGTTTGTTTGTCCGTTTGTCCATCTGTGTGTCCGTCTACATTTTGGTTTCTGGACTCTAACTCAAAAACGGTTTGTCCTATCGAATTCAAACTTGACAAGGACATAGATCACCATCACAGCTAGGTTCCTTTCGAAATTGGTGTAATTCCGTCTGTTCGTTTGTCCGTTTTTTGTCCATTTGTTTGTCCATCTGTCCGTCCGCATTTTCGTTTCCGGACTCTAACTCGAAAACGGTTTGTCCAATCGAATTCAAACTTGACAGGGAGATAGATCACCATCATAGCTAGGTTCCTTTCGAAATTGGTGTAATTAATTGGTTTGTTTGTCCGTTTGTTCGTCAACATTTCCGGACTCTAACTCAAAAATGTTTGTCCAAATTGCCCTACATTGAAACCAAGTCAGTAGACCTGGCATATCAATTTTACCCCACAGCCCTTGAGGGCTGTCGGGGTATTGTTTTCACCCATGGTGTCCGGATATGCGGGTGGGTGGGCAGATGTCTGGGCAGGTGGGTGGTGGGAAAAAGTTTGTCTGGGCTGTATCTCAGAAACCGTAAGGTGTAGGAAGTTGATACTTGGTAGGGACATTGGTTAGGGGGTGTAGGTGTGCAACATCATGGTCTGACCTTGATTTGACCTTTGACCTTGCCGTAGTGATCTTGACATATAAAATCTTGTCCGGGCTATATCTCAGAAACCATAAGTTATAGGAAGTTGATAGTTGGTAGGGACATTGCTTGGGGGTTGTAGGTGTGCATCATAGTTTTTAGTTTACTGATTAATGCTGTCATCTTGCTATTGAATTATGTCCACCCCCCTGGGGGGTGGATATATTATTTTTGCTTTTTTCGCCGTCCGATGTCCGATGTCCGGCGTCCGGCGTCCGGCGTCCGATGTCCGGCGTCACGCATGGTTTCCGCTCATTTAAAGGAAAAGTATTAGAGCTATTGTCACCAAATTTGGTATGCAGGCTTATTGGGTCAGTAGCTTGCTTGGGATTGCTTTTGGCTGTTGTACCTCTTTTGCTTACTGAGTAATACTTAAGTACAGCTATTTTCAGTACCCATTGGTTTCCGTGCATTTAAGCCAAAATAATTAAAGATATTTTACTACAATTTTGAATACAAGATTGTTATGTCCATAGCTCGCTTGGTATTGCATTTGGGACTGATAGCTTTGTCAGTACATGAGTAATAGCCATTTAGGTACTTCATTGTGTATTTTCAGTACTACTTTTGAGTAATTTGCTAATATCTCAGAAACCGTGTGAGATAGAGCGATTTCGTCGAAATTTTCGACCCACAGGGTATTTAAGGAATGTAATATTTGCAATTTTCAAAAAATTTTCCCCTCCCCAAAAATGGCGGCCATTTTGAATTTTCGAATTTTTGCCAAAAATGGCAAAACACAAATTTGCTTCTATCTCCTTAACCGTGCGAGATAGAGCGATTTCGTCGAAATTTTCGACCCACAGGGTATCTAAGGAATGCAATCTTTGCAATTTTCAAAAAAATTTTCCCCTCCCCAAAAATGGCGGCCATTTTGAATTTTCGAATTTTTGCCAAAAATGGCAAAACACCAATCTGCTTCTATCTCCTTAACCGTGCGAGATAGAGCGATTTCGTCAAAATTTTCGACCCACAGGGTATCTGAGCATTGTACTCTTGGTAATTTTAAAAAAATTTTCCCCTCCCCAAAAATGGCGGCCATTTTGAATTTTCGAATTTTTGCCCAAAATGGCAAAACACAAATTTGCTTCTATCTCCTTAACCGTGCCAGATAGAGCGATTTCGTCAAAATTTTTGACCCACAGGGTATCTAAGCATTGTGCTCTTGGTAATTTTTCCAAAAATTTTCCCCTCCCCAAAAATGGCGGCCATTTTGAATTTTCGAATTTTTGCCAAAAATGGCAAAACACTAATTTGCTTCTATCTCCTTAACCGTGCGAGATAGAGTGATTTCGTCGAAATTTTCGACCCACAGGGTATCTAAGGAATGCAATTTTTGCAATTTTCCAAAAATTTTCCCCTCCCCAAAAATGGCGGCCATTTTGAATTTTCGAATTTTTGCCAAAAATGGCAAAACACAAATTTGCTTCTATCTCCTTAACCGTGCGAGATAGAGCGATTTCGTCGAAATTTTCGACCCACAGGGTATCTAAGGAATGCAATCTTTGCAATTTTCAAAAAATTTTCCCCTCCCCAAAAATGGCGGCCATTTTGAATTTTCGAATTTTTGCCAAAAATGGCAAAACACAAATTTGCTTCTATCTCCTTAACCGTGCGAGATAGAGCGATTTCGTCGAAATTTTCGACCCACAGGGTATCTAAGGAATGCAATCTTTGCAATTTTCAAAAAATTTTCCCCTCCCCAAAAATGGCGGCCATTTTGAATTTTCGAATTTTTGCCAAAAATGGCAAAACACCAATCTGCTTCTATCTCCTTAACCGTGCGAGATAGAGCGATTTCGTCAAAATTTTCGACCCACAGGGCATCTGAGCATTGTACTCTTGGTAATTTTTAAAAAATTTTCCCCTCCCCAAAAATGGCGGCCATTTTGAATTTTCGAATTTTTGCCAAAAATGGCAAAACACAAATTTGCTTCTATCTCCTTAACCGTGCCAGATAGAGCGATTTTGTCAAAATTTTCGACCCACAGGGTATCTGAGCATTGTGCTCTTGGTAATTTTTACAAAATTTTCCCCTCCCCAAAAATGGCGGCCATTTTGAATTTTCGAATTTTTGCCAAAAATGACAAAACACTAATTTGCTTCTATCTCCTTAACCGTGCGAGATAGAGCGATTTCGTCGAAATTTTCGACCCACAGGGTATCTGAGCATTGTGCTCTTGGTAATTTTCCAAAAATTTTCCCCTCCCCAAAAATGGCGGCCATTTTGAATTTTCGAATTTTTGCCAAAAATGGCAAAACACTAATTTGCTTCTATCTCCTTAACCGTGCGAGATAGAGCGATTTCGTCGAAATTTTCGACCCACAGGGTATCTAAGGAATGCAATCTTTGCAATTTTCAAAAAATTTTCCCCTCCCCAAAAATGGCGGCCATTTTGAATTTTCGAATTTTTGCCAAAAATGGCAAAACACAAATTTCCTTCTATCTCCTTAACCGTGCCAGATAGAGCGATTTCGTCAAAATTTTCGACCCACAGGGTATCTGAGCATTGTACTCTTGGTAATTTAAAAAAAATTTTCCCCTCCCCAAAAATGGCGGCCATTTTGAATTTTTGCCAAAAATGGCAAAACACAAATTTGCTTCTATCTCCTTAACCGTGCCAGATAGAGCGATTTCGTCAAAATTTTCGACCCACAGGGTATCTAAGGAATGCAATCTTTGCAATTTTCCAAAAATTTTCCCCTCCCCAAAAATGGCGGCCATTTTGAATTTTCGAATTTTTGCCAAAAATGGCAAAACACTAATTTGCTTCTATCTCCTTAACCGTGCAAGATAGAGCGATTTCGTCGAAATTTTCGACCCACAGGGTAACTAAGGAATGCAATCTTTGCAATTTTCCAAAAATTTTCCCCTCCCCAAAAAATGGCGGCCATTTTGAATTTTCGAATTTTTGCCAAAAATGGCAAAACACAAATTTCCTTCTATCTCCTTAACCGTGCCAGATAGAGCGATTTCGTCAAAATTTTCGACCCACAGGGTATCTGAGCATTGTACTCTTGGCAATTTTTAAAAAAATTTCCCCTCCCCAAATATGGCGGCCATTTTGAATTTTCGAATTTTTGCCAAAAATGGCAAAACACTAATTTGCTTCTATCTCCTTAACCGTGCGAGATAGAGTGATTTCGTCGAAATTTTCGACCCACAGGGTATCTAAGGAATGCAATCTTTGCAATTTTCCAAAAATTTTCCCCTCCCCAAAAATGGCGGCCATTTTGAATTTTCGAATTTTTGCCAAAAATGGCAAAACACAAATTTCCTTCTATCTCCTTAACCGTGCGAGATAGAGCGATTTCGTCGAAATTTTCGACCCACAGGGTATCTAAGGAATGCAATCTTTGCAATTTTCAAAAAATTTTCCCCTCCCCAAAAATGGCGGCCATTTTGAATTTTCGAATTTTTGCCAAAAATGGCAAAACACCAATCTGCTTCTATCTCCTTAACCGTGCGAGATAGAGCGATTTCGTCAAAATTTTCGACCCACAGGGCATCTGAGCATTGTACTCTTGGTAATTTTTAAAAAATTTTCCCCTCCCCAAAAATGGCGGCCATTTTGAATTTTCGAATTTTTGCCAAAAATGGCAAAACAGAAATTTCCTCCTATCTCCTTAACCGTGCCAGATAGAGCGATTTCGTCAAAATTTTCGACCCACAGGGTATCTGAGCATTGTGCTCTTGGTAATTTTTACAAAATTTTCCCCTCCCCAAAAATGGCGGCCATTTTGAATTTTCGAATTTTTGCCAAAAATGACAAAACACTAATTTGCTTCTATCTCCTTAACCGTGCGAGATAGAGCGATTTCGTCGAAATTTTCGACCCACAGGGTATCTGAGCATTGTGCTCTTGGTAATTTTCCAAAAATTTTCCCCTCCCCAAAAATGGCGGCCATTTTGAATTTTCGAATTTTTGCCAAAAATGGCAAAACACTAATTTGCTTCTATCTCCTTAACCGTGCGAGATAGAGCGATTTCGTCGAAATTTTCGACCCACAGGGTAACTAAGGAATGCAATCTTTGCAATTTTCCAAAAATTTTCCCCTCCCCAAAAATGGCGGCTATTTTGAATTTTCGAATTTTTGCCAAAAATGGCAAAACACAAATTTGCTTCTATCTCCTTAACCGTGCCAGATAGAGCGATTTCGTCAAAATTTTCGACTCACAGGGTATCTGAGCATTGTACTCTTGGTAATTTAAAAAAAATTTTCCCCTCCCCAAAAATGGCGGCCATTTTGAATTTTCGAATTTTTGCCAAAAATGGCAAAACACAAATTTCCTCCTATCTCCTTAACCGTGCCAGATAGAGCGATTTCGTCAAAATTTTCGACCCACAGGGTATCTGAGCATTGTACTCTTGGTAATTTTTAAAAAATTTTCCCCTCCCCAAAAATGGCGGCCATTTGAATTTTCGAATTGTTGCCAAAAATGGCAAAACACTAATTTGCTTCTATCTCCTTAACCGTGCGAGATAGAGTGATTTCGTCGAAATTTTCGACCCACAGGGTATCTAAGGAATGCAATCTTTGCAATTTTCAAAAAATTTTCCCCTCCCCAAAAATGGCGGCCATTTTGAATTTTCGAATTTTTGCCAAAAATGGTAAAACACAAATTTGCTTCTATCTCCTTAACCGTGCGAGATAGAGCGATTTCGTCGAAATTTTCGACCCACAGGGTATCTAAGGAATGCAATCTTTGCAATTTTCCAACAAATTTTCCCCTCCCCAAAAATGGCAGCCATTTTGAATTTTCGAATTTTTGCCAAAAATGGCAAAACACAAATTTGCTTCTATCTCCTTAACCGTGCGAGATAGAGCGATTTCGTCGAAATTTTCGACCCACAGGGTATCTAAGGAATGCAATCTTTGCAATTTTCCAAAAAATTTTCCCCTCCCCAAAAATGGCAGCCATTTTGAATTTTCGAATTTTTGCCAAAAATGGCAAAACACAAATTTGCTTCTATCTCCTTAACCGTGCGAGATAGAGCGATTTCGTCGAAATTTTCGACCCACAGGGTATCGAAGAAATGCAATCTTTGCAATTTTCCGAAAAATTTTCCCCTCCCCAAAAATGGCGGCCATTTTGAATTTTCGAATTTTTGCCAAAAATGGCAAAACACAAATTTGCTTCTATCTCCTTAACCGTGCGAGATAGATCGATTTCATCAAAATTTTCGACCCACAGGTATTTCAGCATTGTATTCTTGGCAATTTAAAAAAAAATTTCCCGTCCCCTAAAATGGCGGCCATTTTGAATTTTCAAATTTTTGTCAAAAATGGCAAAACACAAATTTGCTTCTATCTCCTTAACCATGCGAGATAGAGCGATTTCGTCGAAATTTTCAACCCACAGGGTATCTAAGGAATGTAATCTTTGCAATTTTCAAAAAATTTTCCCCTCCCCAAAAATGGCAGCCATTTTGAATTTTCGAATTTTTGCCCAAAATGGAAAAACACAAACTGGCCTTAACCGTGCAAAATAGAGTTATTTCGTTGAAATTTTCGACCCATAGGGTATCTAAAAAATGTACTCTTGGCAATTTTCAAAAAAATTTCCTTTTCCCAAAAATGGCGGCCATTTTGAATTTTCAAATTTTTGCCAAAAATAGAAAAACAGGAATTTGCTTCTATCTTCTTAACCGTGCCAGATAGAGTGATTTCGTCAAAATTTTCAACCCAACCAATGCAAAAAGGCATGAAGCTGAAATAATTTACATCTACACTAACAAATATTTAAGCATCATTGATATATTTTACAAATGAAACAGGGTCTTGTAAGACTACTGTACAATTTGGGCAAAAGGTTCATGGGTGGACATTACACATGATAATGTGTGTTCTTCTATGCTATCCTGTTTCTATTCGCATCTACTATCAACAGGGCGGCCGATTTCTAGTTGTTTTAAAACTTTATCTTTGCATACATTTTGTTTCTCGTAGATTGTATTTTCTGTACTTAAACATCATCTTGACCTTAATATAACTGACACTGCTCTGAAAGTATCCCGATCTTTGTAAGGTTTCACTACTTCTATATCTCATGGTGTTGAAAACTATATGGTCTCCCTTGAATAACTTCTTAGCCTTTTAAATTTTTCTTTCCTTATTATCTTTCTTTAAAACTGTAGGGGCGGGAAAAATTTTGGGGATACTTTGTGCAGACCTTAAGTTTTACTTAAGGTAACCTTAAGCATAACTCCAAAACACCCCGTCATCACGTTTCGGAAAAAACCACACACCTGTGCTATAAAATTTATCAGGTACATTCTAGACCAAATTTCCAAGGTCGGAAAGGATTTTCTGATCAATCGGACCATAGATGCCTGAATGGGAGGCGTTTTATTTTCGTAAATTTTTAAAAAAATGGGTACTTGGATCTCAAAAATGGTCAGGATTTTGGCGTTTTGTTGGAATAACTTATTCAGCTGTATCTGCAATCTTAAGGTCACCTTAATGTCAAAAAAGGGGGTTTTAGCCCTCCAGTTCACTTAGTTTTTCACTTTTTTCAACCAAACTTGGCACATTTATTAAGATTTGCCAAAGGAATATCCTGACTTTATGGTGACCTTAAACTCAAAATGTTAATGGACATATGGCTTGCTTAAAGTCATCAAATTGGAATAAAATCATCTGGCTCCTTTCTTTTTCCATTTTTTTATATCGAAATTATCACTGGTAATAAACTAGATAAAAATAATACTTATTGTCACCTTAAATTCTCAGTATGAATGGAGTTGTAGCCACCTTAAAGTGAAATAAGGGGGTTTTCAGCCTCCAAGTATCTTATTGTTCGACTGACCTCAGTTAAACTTTGCACACCTATAAAGGATGGCAAACAAAAGGGTTATCCTGACTTTATGGTGACCTTAAACTGTTAATATAATTTTGGCCCCCCTAAAGTCATAACATTTGAATAAAACCATCTGGCTCCTTTCTTTTTCCATATCTAACATATATTGACAGTGAAGGGACATTCTCATATTATGGTCACCTTAAAGTCGCAATATGAATGAAGTTATGGTCACCTTACAGTGAAAAAAGAAGTTTCAGCCTCCAGCTATCTTATTGTTCAACTGACCTGCGCTAAACTTTATGCACTTATAAAGGATGAAAAATGGGACATTCTTATTTTATGGTCACCTTAAAGTCCCAATATGAATGAAGTTATGGCCACCTTGCAGTGAAATTATGGAGTTTTTAATCTCCAGCTTTTGTATTGTTCAGCTTGCCTCACTTTAATTGTGCACACTTATTAAAGATGAAAGTAGGGACAAGTAACATACACAATGCAATAAAGTTCACAGTTTCTATTGCTTAGGATGCATATGTTGACATCTTTTATGGGTGACTTCTTTTTCATCAGGGCCGCTTCGTTTTTGTCAGCAAAAACATTTTTCTAGTTTATATTTAAAGTATTTTTTACAGTTTAGCTATTGTTTTGTGTGGATGATCTGCATATTTTTAAAGGATGAGTCAAAAATGGTGGCATACAGAAAACAAGATACAGAACCTGAAGATTTGTTTCCAGCAACAAACAAAAAAGCTAAGATCAGGTGAGTCCTTATTTCACCCTTCAGTCATTTGTTTATGTTAAGAACTGAAGCCAAGTGGTTTAACATAAACTGAAACCTTCTGTTAATATTTATATATTAATATATATATCTTAGATGTATTGAAATTATTTTATGGAGCTTTCAATTGAATTTAGCACAGCCTTCTATTTTCATGAATTTTACGGTAATATCTGGAAACCCTTTTCAGTATCAGTGTAGTCTTTTTGAGAATCATTATCAAGGGTTCACCCAAATTACAAAATCTCAACACTGATGATTGATTCTGTCATCTTTGTTGAACAGACACATTCTCTGAACCATACGGCTCCAGGAATAAACACTGATCATGTTTGGGTCAGCTTCGTAATGTGTATACAATATCAACTAGCAAAAAAACTTGTGATTAAACAGATGATATCAAGTAAACTTTTTACCAGATGAGCCATAAATTTGTCAGTTGCAGTACATGGCATATCTAAAGCTATCATTGATTTTATCAAATAAATGTCATATCCATAAGTTTTACTTTTGTGAAGAATTGGAACAGAATCATAGCCATGTTAAAAGGTGCACTCGTTTTCCCTGCAGTTTCCTTACCCCTGCTATCAGAGTATTGTCTCCTTCCTGGTCTCTGTTATACTGAAATTGTTTTATAGCAGTCATCTTCAGTGGTGTTGGGAATTTTATTTTGAAATATTCAGGTTAAACCTTTGTTCATGTGATTTCAGAGAATGCTTTTAATTGTGTGGTCTACAGAAGTATTTATAACAGATCAACTGAATTCATTGTAAATATTATAAAGAGTTATGTCCAAGCAACATTGGATTCCCCTCAATTTTTTAGATACTGGCAGCCACCACATTATCATCTTTGTATATTTCCCTTCATACAACAATGATAATGATAGGTGGTAATTAAGTGACCCATCAGGGGTGCTTACTTTTTCACATTGGTTTAACTGATCATCATTGCTGCCAGATTATGGTCTCACTTGAATAACTTCAGGGAAATCTTTTTCTTGCTATGTTTGTTGAACTATAACTAACTTTAGAGGTTGGAAAGATTTTGAGATATTATTATGAGATGTTGAACTTATTTTTGGTCACCTTAAGCATTTAAAAAAAAAACACGCCATCATCATGTTTCAGAAAGAAGTGCTGCACCAATGCTATAAAAGTTTGCAAGTACATTTTACAATTAAATATGCATGTCAGAAAGGAATTTCTGATCAATCAGATCATGGATGCCTGATCAATGTTTGTAACTCAAAAACAGTCACAAGTTTAGTGTTGGAATAAGCCATTCAGCTACTTTTTATTTAGCGGATTGCTTGTAACCAACCCACCTATTAGACTCATGTGTCCGACGTCCGTCTGTCCGTCAACATTTACGTTTCTGGACTCTAACTCGAAAATGCTTTGTCCGATCATATTCAAACTTGACAGGGAGATAGATCACCATCATAGCTAAGATTCTTTTTGAAATTGGTGTAATTTCATCCTTTTATTATGCTACAATAGCTTACCATGTGGGACTTAATGCAGTTCTCGGGTGGCCACACCCGGGGCCAATGTCTTAGAAAAAAAGACAGTTCTTGTTAGCCACCGGATACACTGGTAGTTGTCGTCACGTGATAACCTCTGACCAATCGCCCTACTTTCTCGTTGGCCACGCGAATTAGCAATACCTTATTTTACAAGGAATATTATTTCATTTTTACAAGGATATACTTGTCTTTGGATATGGAAACTACATCAGTTTCTTTATTTTATTACATAGAATCACAATTCGATGTCTTTTCATAGTTCAGATCAGTATCTTTACTATATTTTACAACTGAAGTCCACTTCCGGGTTCACGTTGTAAAGCAATAGCGACTCGTTTATGTGGTTTCTAATACAGGATATATATATATGCCTGTCAGTAAAATATAATAAAATATTTAAGCCCTATCTGCTTCATTATTGGACCCCTTTTAGGGTTTAAATGTATATAAATGTAACACAAACGAGTCCTGGTCGAGTAAAATCATTGGAAACAACTTCCGTTTTATTGTCGAGACAGCAATTTCTTGTAATGCACGTCTCGCGTTGGTAGTTTATATACAGGAATATATGCCTGTTGAAACCAAATTACATAGATTTCTTTATGATTTATCCCCGTTCTTCAACAGTATTTGCCCTTTTAAGGGTTAAAATACCATATAAAGCACGAAACTAACTGGGGGAATCCTCGGGGAAACCCCCGTGATGACGTCACGTCTAGACCGCATGTGCTGAGAGACGCGAGTTTCTTACAGTATGTTTATAAAATAAAATAAAATAAAATTGAATAAAATACAATTAAATATTTTATCCCTTCTTTCCTGTATTGTTGACCATTTGTAATGTTAATACTTAAATAAACAGGAATAGAATCCTTCATCTAATCATCTAGACATTACGTGTTTCTTCAAACTAAGGTAACCTTGGTTTCCCATTATTTTAATCATATTTTAATTCATCCAGCTTTATAATATAAGAAATATTGTACTTACCTTTTAGATTCTATGTTATTTAATAAAATTCTGTGTAATTACTGCTTTCCTTATCTCACAACTAGCCCTACCTGCAGTGAGGCGGGTGGGGCAGGTGACCTTGTGTCACTGTCGATTTACTTACGTAAATCCAATTGTGTAGTTCCTTCAAAGAAGGAAAGGCAAAGCTTACATGGAAGCTTGCTTTAAGGAAAGCTTACATAGAAATTATAATATCCAATTTCTTTCTCCAGGGTGGATCAGATCCCTGCTTAAATCTGAAGCCAGATAACATCTTAGTTCATCCGAGATTTTTAATGCACCCGAGAATCGGATGCATTATTTCCAACTTCTATCCATCCGAATATGATTTGATACTCGGATTTTCGTTGCATCTAGTCCATCAGATCAGATATCAGATCCGAGGCTACTCTAAATTCCAATGCTCGGATGATCTAATCTTAAATCCGATGCTCGGATGATTGTATGTAGATCTAATCCTCGGATGATCAGATCTTAAATCTGATGTTCAGATGATGGTTCCAGATCAGAACTCTGAACAATCCTAACACACACTTGGACTAATTTTTCTCCAGCCTGGCAGTAAATATCTCTTATTGGAGGCTTGGGTCCAAGTCCTCAAGCCCAAGAGGGCTTCCAAACAAGGTCCTTCATTCAGTCCTGACTCTGTATTTTTAGGGAAGTAGGTTGCCTGACTTCACCCTAACCATTTTTGAGGACATTGAAACTTAGGCAGTTTTTTGAACCTCCCTGCCCCCAGGATATTTATGCCTAGATCCCCCACAGTCTGGACTCTGAATGATGTACTAGGCCAACAGGAAGTCGGTCTGTTATTTTGCCTTAAAATGGAACAACCTTGTTTTGAACACAAATTTTCAAATCTGTATCTCCCTAGGGGCTTCCTTCGGTAAGCCCCTCCTCCCCTTCTGGTCAGCAAGAGTTGAGCTTTAGGCTGCTCTCCACTAGGTTTTTCTCAATACAACCTGGTTATGGATACATGTTAAGACAGTAGCAAGGCTACTACCAGACAGGTCAAACTCAATTTCATGGTGCATATAAGTAGTCAGAAGGGGTATGGTGAATTCAGGTGAGATACTGGATCTTTAGATCTTAAAGTTCCCCATTCACAACTACTTTAGGAGGGACAGGAGTCCCTCATCAAGGCACCTGTAATAACTCTTAGGGTTTAGGCCCTATTAATCACCCTTTCCAATTCCCCACATCTAGAGGCTCCTACAGGAACCACCCCAATGGGGGTCATTCCATCCCAAGCAGTATCCATTGTTTTCCCCAGGTAGGGGGAAATAGAGTAGCCGAGGCTCCAAGGTCTTTTCGACCCACTCCAAGGGACGAGGGCATGAAAACCCTTCCCCCCAATGACTCCTCCAGCCTCACTCAGTCCATCAGTAGGAGGTCGCCTGCCGTTTTTTCAGATAAGACTGGCAAACAAATCCTGTCATTCTTTACAAATCCAAGTCCAGTCGGACTCCTGATCCAGTCAGAATACAAGGCCCTTCAAATCCAAGTCTTGGCCACTTGTATCTAGTCTCTTCTGTCAAAGAATGCAATAGAAAGGGTGGAAAATGTAAAATCTCTCGGGTTTTACAGTCGCCTGTTCCTAGTACCAAGCCTCACCCAAGGTGGAGGTCATAGACCTAAACAGACTCAACACTTTCTACATGTAGAAAAGTTCAAAATGGAAACCCCAGAGTCCATCAGGACCTCCCTGATTCCAGGGTAATGGGTATCGTCGATAGAATTGTCGGACGCTTACCTACACATCCCCGCCCATCCAAACTCAAGGAAATACCTAAGGTTTTGCTACAAGTCTCAGGTGTTCCAGTTCACCTCCCTCCCATTCGGACTAGCCCCAGCCCCCCAGGTCTTTACAATGATTGTAAAGGAAGTGAAACTAATGGCCCTCTCAAGAGGACTCAGAATTCACCAATACCTGGACGACTGGCTGATCAGGTCCCAGTCTCATGAGGAAGCCCAAGTGAACACTCAGGCGGTGGTAGACCTAACCCAGTCCTTGGGGTGGATAATAAAAAAAAAAAAAAAAAAAAAAAAAAATCAGAACTGAAACCTACTCAGGTGTTTTTTGTTCGTGGGCTACGAGTATCATCTAAATTCAGCCCTTGTAAAACCCACTCAAGAGAGATGGCTCAAACTCCAGGATTTGATCCTACACCTCAAGTCAAAACGTGTTTTGACTGCAAGATGTTTGATGTCGCTAATTGGGTTGCTAGCCTCAACGGAGAAAATGGTCCCGGAGGGACGCCTTCACATGAGGCCCTTTCAGTTTCATCTCAAGGAGCACTGGAGATATCCTCAGTCGCTGGACATCCTCCTTCCTTGGACAGAAGCCATTGTAGCCCACCTAGATTGGTGGCAAAATCCCTCAAACGTGATGAAAGGTGCAGACCTTCATCCCAAAGACCACAATATCCAACTCTTTACCGACGCCTCAAACGAAGGTTGGGGCGCTCACTTAGACCAAAATTCTACAAAGGGTCTGTGGTCAGATCCGGAAAAAAGGCTACACATAAATGTCCTAGAATTGAAGGTGGTCTCCCTGGCCCTTCGAGACTTCAGGACCAGTGCCAGAACCAAACAGTGTTAGTTGCGATAGATGACTCAACAGTGGTAGCCTACATCAACAAACAAGGAGGAACTCACAGCAGTGATGTGTGCTCTCCTGTGGAAGATCAGGACCTGGTGCCATCACTACCACATAACATTAAAACCCAGGCACATTCCAGGGTGCCTGAATGTGATGGCCGACCTACTGTCCAGGTCCCACCAAGTGCAGTCAACAGAATGGTCTCTGCACCCGCAGGTATTCAAACAGATCTGCCAGAAGTGGTTCACACCTCATGTAGACTTATTCGCCACTCACCTGAACCACAAACTTCCACTGTACGTATCTCCTGTCCCAGAACCAAAGGCTTGGGACATAGATGCTCTAAACATAAACTGGACCAACCGCACGGCCTATGCTTACCCTCCTACGGCTCTCCTTCACAAGGTGATCCAAAAGATCAAGCAATGTCATTGCCTGATCATCGTGATAGCCCCAGGCTGGCCAGGGATGCCCTGGTTTTGGGACCTAGTGCAGCTCTCAACAGAGATCCCACTACAACTCCCAGTGTCAACGACCCTACTCGAACAGTCCCACAAGTATGTGTTCCACAACAACCCACAACATCTGAACCTCCACGCCTGGTGTCTAGGAGCAGACAGCTCCAAGAACAAGGCTTCTCTGCGGAGGTGGCAGAGAGAATTGCTGCTCCTCAGCGGTCATCAACAAGGACCATCTACAAGTCAAAGTGGGCCCTATTTGAAAAATGGTGCAGAGAAAATTTGGTGGATTTCTCCACTCCGTCTGTGAAACAAATCTCAGATTTTTTCATGTACCTGTACCAAGACCTAAACAGGCGCCCCTCGACCATTGATGGTTACAGGACTGCAATCGTTGGCACTTTGGGCCCAACGGCCCACCATATTGCACATAATGCAGACCTTCACAGGTTACTCTCCAGTTTTCACAGGGATCGTCCCAAAAGTTCCAGAAATTTACCTAAGTGGAACCTTTCTGTTGTCCTCAACGAGCTCACAAAAGCACCATTTGAGCCCATGAAAGACACAGACCTCAAACATCTTACTCTCCAAACTGCTTTCTTGCTAGCTTTGGCCTCCGGCAAACGCCGTAGCAAAATCCATGCCTGGGTTGCAAACAAAGTATCTAATCTAGGCCAATGGGAAAAAGTTGCCTTGTTCCCTTCTTCTGATTTCATAGCCAAATACCAACTAGCAAGAGAAGGTTCTCAAAGTGTATCTCCGGTGACTATTCCTGCTTTGACTACCATTGTAGATAGACAGTTTAAAGAAGACACGACCCTGTGTCCGGTACGGGCCCTGAGGTATTACCTGGACCGAACCAAAGACCTGAGAGGGTCTCGTTCCCTCCTTTTTATCTCCTCCAAGAAAGGACATACCTCAGACATCAGACCCGCTACTCTCTCTTCCTGGTTGAAACAAACCATCCTACTTTGTTACAAACAAGCAGACCAACAAGCCTTGGACTTGGTCCAAGTTAAAGCGCATGATATCCGGGCCTTTGCGGCCTCTAAGGCCTTTTACGGTGGGGTATCGGTGGACCAAATCATGCAAGCCTGTCACTGGAAAGCTCACAACACATTTACAATTTTTTACCTAAAAGACCTTACTTGGTCGGACACCGACAACAATATGTATCTGGGACCCGTAGCGGCGGCACAACAAGTCCTAGATCCTTCCCCTCAGACCAGTTGTCCTCGGAAAGAAAAAGGGGGGGGGGGCACATCCGCTACAACCAAGTCTTCAGGAGTCTCTCCCAGGATCTAGGTATTCCTTTACCTTCAAGATGTTACGGGTAAGGTCATTTTTGTTTTTTAGTTATCAAGTAATTTGTATTAAGGACTTATTAAGTTGTCATTAATCTCATATTCAGGTGGCAAAAAATTTATGAGATGTCCAACCATTGGGTTGGTCAGTCACTCGTGAAGGGCCCTCAGGGACCCTTAGACCTCAAGTTAGCACTGCTACACTTCCATCCTACAATCAAACATCTAGACAGTTTCAGCACTGTCCCTCATTTTACTTAGGTTTTTGGCTCGTTACAGGCCCGGTCTTCTGGATCGGGGCACTGTAAATGGGACTCAGACTGGTATTTCTGGCACTATTCTTTACATATTAATTCAAAATCTTAGAAAAAATGACATATCTTCCAGTCTCAGCTGTAATCCCGCCACCGGGCGGTTGAATTCAGCATTAAGTCCGGCATGGTAAGCTATTGTAGCGTAATAAAATTGAAAATTTTAATTACTTAAATGTAGCTTTTATAAGCTACAAGCTTACCATGTGGGACTTAGAAGAGTCCCACCCTGCCTCCCCGCTGTTTACAGCTGAGGGGTAGGTTTAGAAAATTTCAACGAGAAAGTAGGGCGATTGGTCAGAAGTTATCACGTGACGACAACTACCAGTGTATCCGGTGGCTAACAAGAACTGTCTTTTTTTCTAAGGCGTTGGCCCCGGGTGTGGCCACCCGAGAACAGCATTAAGTCCCACATGGTAAGCTTGTAGCTTATAAAAGCTACATTTAAGTAATTAAAATTTTCAATTTTGTTTGTCTTTTTTTTGTCTGTTTGTGTGTGGGTCAACATTTTTGTTTTCAGACTCTAACTCAAAAATGTTGCGATTATTTTAAAAACTATTTTTGAATTTTACGAGAACCAAAAGACTTGTTTTATTATGAGAGTCCATGAAATAAAATAAAAAAAACTTATACTTTAGTAAGTAGAGGTATCTAAACACATTTCATTGAAGCATATGTATCAATCAATCAATCGGTTGTCCAAGTGCTTAATCTCCGTATCTACGGATTCTAAGGCACAAGTTTAGTGTTGGAATAAACCATTCAGCTACTTTTTATTTGGCGGAAGAAGGTTGATCCTTGGTAGGGACATTAGTTAGAGGGCGTAGGTGTACAACATCATGCTGTGACCTTGATTTGACCTTTTACCATGCCATAGTGATATTAACCTTTAAAATCTTGTCCGGGTCATATCTGAAAAACCTTATACTGTAGGACATTTATTTTTATATAGCTCAGCGGTTGGGAATTTTCAGTATGATAAATCATTTGGTGACCTATAACCTTGGCTCAAACTGTTTTCACCTGCTATATTTGAGACATCTTTCTCTTATCACAAAGATATGTGGAATACTGTAACTGATTATTGCATGTTCTTTTATGCTTCAGTTAATAATTTTACAGCTTTATAATTTTAAGTTACTGATTGATGCTGTCATCATGTGACTTTTTAAAGTTGTTAAATCACACAGGCTAAACCGCTGGTAAAGCTTTTAAAATTTTATGTTTGGAGGAAGCAATGTTATCATTGAAGCAGTGATTGTGACAACGTCATTTGTGTCTCCCTGTTTTAAATTCTTTGTTTCAAGTTTTTAATTTTTTTTAGAGTCCTTCAAGAATGTTCTCGTCAATTATATATTTTGCAAATGTTGTCCATTGGTTCAAAGTTACATTGGTTCAAAGATTGGTCATTAGCATTGTAAAGCATCTTTTAAAATGGCATGTTGTTTTCAGCAAACCAGACGATTTCATCTCAGACCAGCTACCGGTATGTCATGTGACCTTCCATGTGGTGGTGGCTCCAGAGTTCAAGCTGCAGTCAAGAGATCGGGTGGTGATCCAGTTTCAGCATGAACACCTGGGTGGATATGGATGTAAAAAACATGTGTTGGTTCCAGTCAGAACTGTGTAAGGCTTTTATTGATTTTCACAAACAGAATTCAGTTGGTCTTGTCTTAGATTTCAGTACAAACCTCACACCATCACAGAAATAAAGTCAGCAACAATTAAATGTCCCACAAGGGAGGCTCGTTTGTATTTAGGGTATAGGGGAGAGGGAGTGGCTCCCACATTTTCTATTGCTTATAGCTCGGCAACCACTGGGCGGATTCTGTTCAAATTTAGCACATGTAAGCAGTAGCCCTCAGGAAAAATTTCTGAGTATGGTGTCATGCCATTTCAACCATTTAGAGAAATCACATGACCAAAAACATGTTTTTCAAAGGAGTATGCTTGTCCGGATGATAACTTAAAAAATGCTTCACCTATTCACATGAAATTTGGCAAGTAGGTGTGTTATATAGTTGTCTGGAAATCATTTTTGGAAGTGATTCAATACAAAATGGCTGCCTTATTAACAATTAACTGAATGGCACGATTTTTCTTAACGCTGAAAATGCCAAAACGCATTTATCTTGGTGCAAGATAGAGCGATTTTGACGAAATTTTTGAGCCACAGGGTATCTGTCTTCTGTAGACTCTTTGCAAATATTGTTTTCCCGCCAAATTTGGCGGCCATCTTAATTAGTTAATTTGTGTTTTGTGTTTATCATTTCCCAAACAGTGTATAACCCAAAGTTAGTTTATATTTTGTGTTTATCATTTACCAAATAGTGTACAACATACTAACCAAATTTATATCTTGAAACATATAAGTTTTGATAGTTGTGTCTGAAACCTTTTTTTTTCTGAAACCTTTTTTTTTCTGAAACCTTTTTTTTTCTTTCTTTGTTCTTGTGTTCTGTAATAAAAACTAAAACTAAAAAAAAAAAAAATTGGCGGCCATCTTGAAAAAAACGCAAACACGCATTTTATCTCAGAAGCGGAGTGAGATAGAGCAATTTCAACGAGATGTTTGACCTGCAGGTTATCTGCAGAGTTTACTGGTGACTTTTTGCAAAATTCATTTTCCTGCCACTTTTGGCGTATATCTTGAATTTCTGTGTAAAATGCAAAAACGCGTTTATCTCAGAAACGGAGCAAGATAGTGCAATTTCGACAGAATTTTTGGTCTGCAGGGTATTTGAAGAGTCTACTGGTGACTGTTCCCAAAAATCGTTTTCCCGACACTTTTGGCGGCCATTTTGAATTTCTGCGTAAAACGCAAAAATGCGTTTATCTCGGAAACAGAACGAGATAGGGCGATTTCAACAACATTTTTGGTCCACAGGGTATCTGCAGAGTCTACTGGCAACTGTTCCCAAAAATAATTTTCCTGCCACTTTTGGCGGCCATCTTGAATTTCCGTGTAAAACACAAAAAAAATAAAAACCTTGCATTTTGTCATAAATGGAAAAACATATTAAACACAGGAAGATGGTCATTTCTACATGATCATTAATACTCATTGGGATACTTTGTTTTTGTTGTGCAAAAACAATTTCTTTATCTCTTGCGAAGCAATACTCTAGTTTCTGTCTGTAGCCTGTCAGAATCAGTGACACTGAAATGTTACAAGCTTTATGTTATTTTGGTGCATGTCAGACTGTAGATTTTGCACAAAAGACTGTCCTGTTGAATTAAACTACATAAATGGCTCAATTTGATTTTTATAAAGTTAAAAAGTTAAGAATTGATTTTGTTTATTTATTTAGTATTTTAAGTCACGCCTAGTGCCTTGTTGGTTATATTATGATGGGTAGCTGGAAGGACAGAGGATACCAGTACATACAGTTGGTCATTGTTTTGTACTGTAAACTGCTAAGCAGTATAAACCCCCTGTTTTTAGACATGCGTGAGAATGTATGAGAATGTGTATTTTCAGGGATGATGATAAACACACCTACCATGTAATGCAGTTGTTTATGGACCTACCTAAGCCTATGATACATTCTGGACACCTACGCTACATGTATGGCATTTACAGAGAAGAAAAACTAGACAATGAATTCTTGTACCACAGGCCTAAAGATGCAAGTCACCGCAGCATTGTTCCCCATGCAAAGGACAGTAATTCAGGTACTGAATGCTTATCAGAATGTTGAGCTTATTTTATCGCTTTGTAGTTGTTGTATGGAAGGTGTTGTACAAGTTACAAGGTATACAGCTAAGTTGTAGAAGTTATATAGTGGGTACATTGTTTTTCAATATTGGCAGTATTTATTGTTTTGGGAGAGCGTTGCTGATATCGATGTGCAAAGATATATCTCATTATCAGCATTTTATGCATAACTAAAAATGTACACTGCAAATAGTTGCAAAAAACCCTAAATATGAAGAAATTACACATTTTTATCTCCCGCCGGCCGGGCGGGAGAATATAAAACGCATTCCGTGCGTGTGTTTCGTGTGTTATTGAGTGTGTGTCACGCTTTTGTAAAGGGCTGTACATCACACTGGTTGTTTCTCCTTGGCCTTTTCAATGTTTTTTATGACCTTATTGCTTATGTCCTTTCATTTGATGCTGTTATTTCACACCTAGGACCATAGCTAAGTGAGTAATAGCAATGGTGGCTACTTTGAGTAAAGTGCTCATAACTCCAAAACGACTGCATTTAGAGTGTTTCTGTAAAATACGTTGTTCAGCTACTTTCTCCATGCCTACAAGATGGTACCATTTTTAGGGTTCTATCTTCATAGCTAAGTGAGTAATAGCTATTTTCTGTTATTAACAATGAGCAAAATGAGTAAATTGATTTTGTCTTTGTAACTGTTACTTACAATATTGGCCTGAAATATGTTGTTCAACAACTCCTTCATGTACTATATCATGGTGAGGTGTCCAAGGTGTAGCACCATAGCTAACTGAGTAATAGCTATACTAAGTTTAACATTTGACCATTGAGCAAGTCACTTATAACTCAAAAACTATTGAATATAGAGGATTTTTGTCGAATATGTTCACCTATCTTTTGGATATACTGTATTGTGAATTTTCACAGCTGTAACTCCATAGCTAACTGAGTAATAGCTACTTTGATGATAACCATAATGAGTAAATGGCTTATATCTTCAAAAGTATTGCAGCTACACAATTTTGTTCCAATATGTTGTTCAGCTACTATCTCCACAGCTACAACATGGTCACTAGTTTGGAAGTGTATCTCCATAGCTAAGTGAGTAATAGCTACTTTGTCAATTTTTAATGATAACCATAATGAGTAAATGCCTTATATCTTCAAAAGTATTGCTGCAGCTACACAATTTCTCTCAAATAAGTTGTTCATCTACTTTTTTGTGAACTGTAACATATTTAAGTTTCACAACTGTTGCTCAATGTACAAGTGAGTAATGGCTACTTTATTGCTACTTTTGGTGAAAATGTGAAAAATGACAAATATCTCGCAAACCGTAATAGCTACTTTGTCAATTTTTAATGATAACCATAATGAGTAAATGCCTTATATCTTCAAAAGTATTGCAGCTACACAATTTCTCTCAAATAAGTTGTTCATCTACTTTTTAAGTCATTTATCTACTTTTGGGAGAGCTTTCACATGGTGAAGTTTCAGACTCGTAGCTAATTACTCACCTACTGAAAATGAGTAAATGCGAATTATCTCTAAAAGTATTGCAGATAGCCAATTTTTCTCAAATAACTCATTCACCTACTTTTGGGAGAGCTTTCACTTGGTGAAGTTTCAGACCCATAGCTAATTACTCACCTACTGAAAATGAGTAAATGCGAATTATCGCTAAAAGTATTGCAGATAGCCAATTTTTCTCAAATAACTCGTTCACCTACTTTTGGAAGAGCTTTCACATGGTGAAGTTTCAGACCCATAGCTCATTACTCACCTACTCAAAATGAGTAAATGCGAATTATCTCTAAAAGTATTGCAGATAGCCAATTTTTCTCAAATAACTCATTCACCTACTTTTGGGAGAACTTTAACTTGGTGAAGTTTCACACCCATAGCTAATTACTCACCTACTCAAAATGAGTAAATGCGAATTATCGCTAAAAGTATTGCAGATAGCCAATTTTTCTCAAATAACTCATTCACCTACTTTTGGGAGAGCTTTCACTTGGTGAAGTTTCAGACCCATAGCTAATTACTCACCTACTCAAAATGAGTAAATGCAAATTATCTCTAAAAGTATTGCAGATAGCCAATTTTTCTCAAATAACTCCTTCATCTACTTTTGGGAGAGCTTTCACATGGTGAAGTTTCAGACCCATAGATAATTACTCACCTACTGAAAATGAGTAAATGCGAATTATCGCTAAAAGTATTGCAGATAGCCAATTTTTCTCAAATAACTCGTTCACCTACTTTTGGAAGAGCTTTCACATGGTGAAGTTTCAGACCCATAGCTAATTACTCACCTACTGAAAATGAGTAAATGCGAATTATCTGTAAAAGTATTGCAGATGGCCAATTTTTCTCAAATAACTCACTCACCTACTTTTGGGAGAACTTTCACTTGGTGAAGTTTCACACCCATAGCTAATTACTCACCTACTGAAAATGAGTAAATGCGAATTATCTCTAAAAGTATTGCAGATAGCCAATTTTTCTCAAATAACTCATTCACCTACTTTTGGGAGAACTTTCACTTGGTGAAGTTTCACACCCATAGCTAATTACTCACCTACTCAAAATGAGTAAATGCGAATTATCGCTAAAAGTATTGGAGATAGCCAATTTTTCTCAAATAACTCATTCACCTACTTTTGGGAGAGCTTTCACTTGGTGAAGTTTCAGACCCATAGCTCATTACTCACCTACTCAAAATGAGTAAATGCGAATTATCTCTAAAAGTATTGCAGATGGCCAATTTTTCTCAAATAACTCATTCATCTACTTTTGGGAGAGCTTTCACATGGTGAAGTTTCAGACCCGTAGATAATTACTCACCTACTCAAATGAGTAAATGCGAATTATCTCTTAAAAGTATTGTACTTAGCCAATTTTTCTCAAATAACTCATTGCAAATTTTGAAAGCTGTAGGTCCATAGCTAACTCAGTAATAGCTACTTTGACTTTTTTGATTTAAATAATTTATAACAGCAAAACTATTCAATTTAAAGGAGTTTTGTCAAATATGTTGTTCACCTACTTTTTGATGTAGTGCGGCGGGAGATCATACCACGGCAGTGGTCTTGTTATCTCATTTTTTGTAGTTTTTAATGCTTTTTTGGTCAAAACTACCATGTTGTTGTTTTAATAAACTTCTCTTCCTATTAGTAGTTCGGGATATGCTACAACAAAACTTTGTGCAGTAATTTAGGTCAATTGTCAATGCAAGCTCGCCTTGGTCTCTGGTCATTATACCAGTCACTTGCATCTTTATGTTAATGTCTTTTACACAGCTTGACTGAAGCCATTTCATAACAGTGTCTGTAATTGTTATCTTTTATTAATATACTGTAAATTCTTATCTCAGATTTAGACTTTTTATAAAACAATATTATTCCCCCAATATCAAACGATGCCGAAATATTATTAAGTGTCCCGCAAGGGACGCTTGTTTGCGTATGGGAGACCTTCAGGCTCCGCCGGCTCCGCATTTTGTTTTCCCTTATAACTCTGTAGCCGTTAGGCGGATTCTTTTCAAATTTGGCGGGTTTAGGCAGTAGCCTTGGGGAATTTTTTTGAATATGCTGCAGTGACATTTCAACCAATCAGAGAGGTCACATGACCAAAATTGTCTTTTTATGTCAGCTGACTTGTCAGTCAGCTGACATTATGTCATCACTCTGCGGCGTGGGCGTACGCGTCCGCGTCCGCGTGAACAACTTCTCCTCCAAAACTACAAGGCCTAGAGACGTGCTGTTTTTTTTAAAAGATACCTTATCTATCGAGGATGAAAAATTGTTCAAGGCATGCAAATCTGTCTGTTCGTCTGTTTGCAAGAGACATTACAAGGGGGGTACCCCCACCAAAAGTGTGAAAATTTCAACACTTAATCACAATTTTCTCAGTGACTATTGCAGGGATTTCTGTCATATCTTGCATATATGTACTAGGCCACAGGTAGATTCTCTTGTGTGAGTATGAGACCTGGATCTGTCTTACTTTTTTTTAAATAAATTTTTTTAATAATTTTTAATGCATTAAAATTCATGAAATCATGCACAAAATCATTTATAACTTGAAAAGTGTTGCATTTAGAGCATTTTGTTAAAATATGTTATTCAGCTACTTTTTTCATAGCTACAATATGGTGAGTAAGTTGGGTGCCTGTCTCAATAGCTAAGTGAGTAATAGCTACTTTTGGGCTTTTCAGTAACTTCCATCATGAGTAAAATCACTTGTAACTTAAAAACTATTGCATTTAGAGAATTTCGTATAAATATGTTATTCAGCTACTTTTGGGTCAGCTATAACATAGTAAAATTTTAGACCTGTAGCTCATGGCATAGCTGAGTAATAGCTACTTTTAGGTTATCACTGTTGAGTAAATTACTTATTACTTCAAAAATATTGCATTTAGAGAATTTCGTATAAATATGTTATTCAGCTACTTTTGGGTCAGCTATAACATAGTAAAATTTCAGACCTGTAGCTCATGGCATAGCTGAGTAATAGCTACTTTTAGGTTATCACTGTTGAGTAAATCGCTTATAACTTGGAAACTATTGCATTTACAGTATTTTGTTGCAATATATTATTCACCTATTTTGGGATCAGCTATAACATAGTGAAGTTTCAGATCTGTGGCTCATTGCATAGCTGAGTAATAGCTACTTTGAAGTTCTCACTATTGAGTAAATCACTTGTAACTTAAAACCTATTGCATTTAGAGAATTTTGTATAAATATGTTATTCAGCTACTTTTGGGCCAGCTATAACATAGTGAAATTTCAGATCTGTAGGTCATGGCATAGCTGAGTAATAGCTACTTTAAAGTTCTCACTATTGAGTAAATCAGTTGTAATTGGAAAACTATTGCATTTAGAGAATTTCGTATAAATATGTTATTCAGCTACTTTTGGGTCAGCTATAACATAGTAAAATTTCAGACCTGTAGCTCATGGCATAGCTGAGTAATAGCTACTTTTAGGTCATCACTATTGAGTAAATCAGTTGTAACTTCAAAACTATTGCATTTACAGTATTTTGCTTAAATATGTTGTTCACCTACTTTTGGGTCAGCTATAACATAGTGAAATTTCAGACCTGTAGCTCATTGCATAGCTGAGTAATAACTACTTTGAGGTTCTCACTATTGAGTAAATCAGTTGTAATTGCAAAACTATTGCATTTAGAGAATTTAGTATAAATATGTTATTCAGCTACTTTTGGGTCAGCTATAACATAGTAAAATTTCAGACCTGTAGCTCATAGCATAGCTGAGTAATAGCTACTTTTAGCTCATCACTATTGAGTAAATCAGTTGTAACTTGAAAACTATTGCATGTACAGTATTTTGCTTAAATATGTTGTTCACCTACTTTTGGGTCAGCTATAACATAGTAAAATTTCAGACCTGTAGCTCATGGCATAGCTGAGTAATAGCTACTTTGAGGTTATCACTGTTGAGTAAATTGCTTATAACTTGGAAATTATTGCATTTAGAGTATTTTGTTTCAATATGTTATTCACCTATTTTGGGGTCAGCTATAACCTAGTGAAGTTCCAGACCTGTGACTCGTTGCATAGCTGAGTAATAGCTACTTTGAAGTTCTCAATGTTGAGTAAATCACTTATAATTTGAAAACTATTGCATTTAGAGAATTTCGTATAAATATGTTATTCAGCTACTTTTGGGTCAGCTATAACATAGTAAAATTTCAGACCTGTAGCTCATGGCATAGCTGAGTAATAGCTACTTTTAGGTCATCACTGTTGAGTAAATCAGTTGTAACTTCAAAACTATTGCATTTACAGTATTTTGCTTAAATATGTTGTTCACCTACTTTTGGGTCAGCTATAACATAGTGAAATTTCAGACCTGTAGCTCATTGCATAGCTGAGTAATAACTACTTTGAGGTTCTCACTATTGAGTAAATCAGTTGTAATTGCAAAACTATTGCATTTAGAGAATTTAGTATAAATATGTTGTTCACCTACTTTTGGGTCAGCTATAACATAGTAAAATTTCAGACCTGTAGCTCATGGCATAGCTGAGTAATAGCTACTTTGAGGTTATCACTGTTGGGTAAATTGCTTATAACTTGGAAATTATTGCATTTAGAATATTTTGTTTCAATATGTTATTCACCTATTTTGGGGTCAGCTATAACATAGTGAAGTTCCAGACCTGTGACTCATTGCATAGCTGAGTAATAGCTACTTTGAAGTTCTCAATGTTGAGTAGATCACTTATAATTTGAAAACTATTGCATTTAGAGAATTTAGTATAAATATGTTATTCAGCTACTTTTGGCTCAGCTATAACATAGTAAAATTTCAGACCTGTAGCTCATGGCATAGCTGAGTAATAGCTACTTTTAGGTTATCACTGTTGAGTAAATCACTTATAACTTGCAAACTATTGCATTTAGAGTATTTTGTTGCAATATGTTATTCACCTATTTTGGGGTCAGCTATAACATAGTGAAGTTCCAGACCTGTGGCTCATTGCATAGCTGAGTAATAGCTACTTTGAAGTTCTCACTGTTGAGTAAATCAGTTGTAATTGGAAAACTATTGCCTTTACAGAAATTTGTGCAAATATGTTATTCAGCTACTTTTGGGTCAGCTATAACATAGTGAAATTACAGACCTGTAGCTCATGGCACAACTGAGCAATAGCTATTCTCAGGCACTGACTGTTGAGTAAATCGGCTATAATTTGAAAAATATTGCATTTGGAGTATTTTGTTAAAATATATTGTTCACCTACTTTTGCGTTAGCTATAACATAGTGAAATTACAGACCTATAGCTCGTGGCATAGCGGAGCAATAGCTATTTTCAGGTTCTCACTATTGAGTAAATCAGTTGTAACTTGAAAACTATTGCATTTACAGTATTTTGCTTAAATATGTTGTTCACCTACTTTTAGGTCAGCTATAACAGAGCAAAAATTCAGACATGTAGCTCATTGCATAGCTGAGTAATAGTTACTTTGAGGTTCTCACTCTTGAGTAAATCAGTTGTAACTTGAAAACTATTACATTTAGAGTATTTTGTTAAATATGTTATTCACAGACGTTTTGGTCAGCTATAACATAGTGAAATTGCAGACCTCTATGTCATGGCATAGCTGAGCAATAGCTTCTTTCAGGTTCTCACTGTTGAGTAAATCATTGTATCCAACCTGTAGGAAATCATGGGCTGGGAATCTGTTAATATGGTCCGATTTGACCTTGGAACCCTCCTTCAAGGTCAAATGAGGATAGCCAAACATAAAAGTGCTTATAACTCGCTTATTATTGGTCCTAGAGGTTTGGAATGAAAACCAACCTATAGAAAATCATGAGCTGGGAATTTTTTGGTGTGGTCGGATTTCACCTTGGACCCCTCCTTCAAGGTCAAATGAGGATAGCCAAACTTAAAAGTGCTTATAACTCGCTTATTATTGGTCCTACAGGTTTGGAATGGAAAACCAACCTATAGAAAATCATGGGCTGGGAATCTTTTGGTGTGGTCGGATTTCACCTTAGACCCCTCCTTCCAGGTCAAACGAAGATAGCCAAACTTAAAGTGCTTATAACTCGCGTATTATTGGTCTTGGAGGTTTGGGATGGTAAACCAACATATAGGAAATCATGGGCTGGGATTCTTTTGGTGTGGTCAGATTTGACCTGGGACCCCTCCTTCAAGGTCAATTGAGGATAGCCAAACTTACAATAGCTTATAACTCGCTTATTATTGGTCCTACAGGTTTGGGATGGTAAACAAGCTACAGGAAATCATGGGCTGGGAATTTTTTGTGTGGTCGGATTTGACCTTAGACCCCTCCGTCAAGGTCAAACAAGGATAGCCAAACTTAAAAAGTGCCTATGACTCACTTATTATTGGTCCGAGAGGTTTGGGATGGTAAACCATCCTAAATTCTTTGGCTGGGAATCTTTTGGTATGGTCAGATTTGACCTTTGGATCCCTTCTTCATGGTCGAACGAGGATATTGCATTTATAGTATTTCTTTAAATATTTTTAACCTACTTTTTACACTTAAACAATTACCTTGTTACTTTATTTCATAATACCATTTGCAGGGCACAACTTTTTTGTCCTTTTCTTCTGTCAGCTTCGGAATATCTTTCGAACATGCTGTTCAGTTACCATTTACTGTATTTCTGTACAGCCCTTTCCCTGATAATTATGCTTTCCTCTCATTATCACCATCACAAATCAAAAACATTCAGTCAGCTGACACAGTGCCCGTTCACGGGCACTCTCCTCTTGTTTCGATGGGGAAGCTTGTCCGGATGATAACTTGAAAGGAATTTTATCAATTCACCTGAAACTTGGCAAATACATTCATTCTATTAAAATCTGGAAATCATTAGATTTTGGCATTGATTGGTTAAGAAATGGCCGAGTAATTAATGATTAATTAATCATTATGAATTTTCCAAATAAGGAAAACACAAAAATGCTTATATCTCGAAAACCGTGCTAGATAGAGCGATTTCGGCGAAATTTTAGATCCACAGGGTATCTCTGCAGAGTAGTTATCCCAATTTTCAAAAAAATTTTGTCTCACCAAAAATGGCGGCCATTTTGAATTTTCGAATTTTTCGCAAATATTGCAAAACATAAAAATGCTTATATCTCGAAAACCGTACTAGATAGAGCGATTTCGACGAAATTTTTGACCTACAGGGTATCTCTGCAGAGTAGCCATGCCAATTTTCAAAAAAATTTTGTCTCGCAAAAAATGGCGGCCATTTTGAATTTTCGAATTTTTCGCAAAAATTACAAAACATAAAAATGCTTATATAGAGCGTGCTAGATAGAGCGATTTCGACGAAATTTTTGACCCGCAGGGTATCTCTGCAGAGTAGCCATGCTAATTTTCCAAAAAAAATTTGTCTCGCCAACAATGGCGGCCATTTTGAATTTTTGAATTTTTCGCAAAAATTGCAAAACATAAAAATGCTTATATCTCGAAAACCGTGCTAGATCGAGCGATTTCAACGAAATTTTTGACCCACAGGGTATCTCTGCAGAGTAGTTATCCCAATTTTCAAAAAAATTTTGTCTCACCAAAAATGGCGGCCATTTTGAATTTTTCGCAAAAATTGCAAAACATAAAAATGCTTATATCTCGAAAACCGTACTAGATAGAGCGATTTCGACAAAATTTTTGACCTGCAGGGTATCTGTGCGGAGTAGCCATGCCTATTTTCAAAAAAATTTTTTCTCGTCAAAAATGGCAGCCATTTTGAATTTTTCGCAAAAATTGCAAAACATAAAAATGCTTATATCTCGAAAACCGTGCTAGATAGAGCGATTTCGACGAAATTTTTGACCCACAGGCTATCTCTGGAGAGTAGCCATGCCAATTTTCAAAAAAATTTTGTCTTGCCAAAAATGGCGGCCATTTTGAATTTTCGAATTTTTGCGCAAAAATTGCAAAACACAAAAATGCTAATATCTCGAAAACCGTGCTACATAGAACGATTTCGACGAAATTCTTGATCTTCAGGGTATCTCTGCAGAGCAGCTATCCCAAAGAGCTTTCACTCGGTGAAGTTTCAGACCCGTAGCTAATTATTCACCTACTCAAAATGAGTAAATGCGAATTATCTCTTAAAAGTATTGCAGATAGCCTATTTTTCTCAAATAACTCTTTTATTGCGTTAATATATCTTACCTAGTGGACAGATGCATTTGTCCGGCGCTATGCCGGTCTCGCCAAACGTTAGAAAAAAACGTCCTGAGCTGGGCTCTGGTCGGGACCGGTAGTGTCCTGTTCACTCGCCAGGTGGCTGTGTAGCCTCCCTGCCGGTGTACTGCGCATGCTCGCGAATGCGCTCTTCCTCTTTTTGTTTGGCGCGAAAGGAGTTTGTCAATTTTTGACAGAGTGTTATAAAGTTAATTTTATTGTATACTACACTAGTGTTTTTACTACGAATCTTCAATTATTGGATTATATAGTTATCATGGCATCACCAGGCAGTTTGACAGGGCAGAGGCGAGGTACATGCGGCCATGCAATGGCTGCTTTTGACTTGCATGAGAAGTGTGCGCGTTGTCGCGAAAAGAAGATTGATGATCTTTGTGTAAAAGGGCTGAGTTGTATTATATGTGAGGGATTTTCTGAAGCTCAGCGTGAGACCTTCTCACCTTCTTATAAAATCCGTAAAGAGAAACGTGCAGGGTCACTTGTATCCCCAAAGGACATTACTATCATTGGTGCTGTAGAGTTGGAAGAACAAGCGTCTGTTCAACCTATTGCGCATCCCCCCGCGCAGGGTCCGTCTACATCTCAGCCGGTTTCTTTTGTCACCTCTGCCCAGTTTGAAGAAATGAATGACAAATGGGCGGAACACTTTGCTAGGTTCGAGGCCATTCTTTCAAGAGGCAATGTCTTCTCCACTCCGAAGTCCTCTGCTCCGGGTTCTTCACACCCAGTGCTGTCTGACCACCCTTTTTTAAATCCCTCTGCCCGGGCTACCGGTCCGTAGGTCCCTTGGGAGAGCAGGATATTAGTGTCAGATGTGAGTCAAAGACAAAAAAGAGTAAGAAGTCTTCTAAGAGTAACAAGTCTAAGGACATTCCTGTGCCGGATCAGCCGGCCCCTGCTAGTGACATTCCCGGCCCGGGAGATTTTTCACAGGAACCAGTCTTCCAACCAGTTTCCTCTGTTGCTACCGCCACTGGTCGCTCTGGTGCTTCTACCGGTACTGTAGAACAGTCTGTACCACCGGTTCCACAACCCGGTCCGGAGAAACTTGCTACCGGTCCACCCAGTAAACCTTCGGCTCCAACTGCCGCTGCTTCTTCTGTTGTATTGACCGGTTCCGGTGGCGTTTCCTTCCTACCAGAACAGTCTTACAGGAATCCACCTGAACAACAATTGTCGGAGGAGGAAAATTCTGAAGCAGAGTTATCCGGAGGTGAAGAAGAGGGAGAGTTGTCTTCTGATGGCTTGGAGAAGCAGGAACAGACTGAAGACCTTACATTCCGTGAAACTGTCCGCTCCATCCGCTCTTTTATGGGCTGGGATTATATTCCGGTCTCCGAAAGTGATCTCGCCGAACCGGACAAGACTAATAATCCGTGGAGAGGAAAGCACCCCAGGAAGCCGGCACGGATTTCAGTGGCAATGCCGCCAGACGACTGGCTGTGCCAAAAACTTGAAAAACTTAATACAACCATTGCTGAAGGATATCCTTCTCGTGCTCAAGATGCGGCGGGGTTGAAAAAAGACCAGTTCGTTAAAATCCCCAAATCACAAAGCCGCTGGTACCAAATGTACACAGTTAGACAGGAAGGTCCTCACAGACCAGGAAAGAACTTGTTTAGTTGGACCGGCAACGAGGCCAAGGTGAACTCCCAGTTCCCACGTATTATCAAGGCTTCATCCTACTCACCATCTGGACCACCTTCTAGGCCCATTTCACAGGAGTACCTCAGAAGGTGGGAACGTTGTGCCAAAGAAGGGACTTATGTAGTCAATAGTGCAGCTGGATTTAACCGCTGTGCTTCAGAGTTGAAGGAACGTATCTCTTCTACAGTTGGTTTTGTGGGGTCTAGGATCAGCAAGGGAAAATCCCCCAAGGAGGTCACGGAGGCTTTTAGAGACATCAAGGACTTATTGGCTTTCCATCATAACGTGTCTCTCTCCATGGGTACTGCTTTACAACACTTAGCGGATAGCCTCTTTGTCAACCTCTGAAATCTCATCTTGCTCCGTTGTGACTCCTACCTTGAGCATGTCAGACCAGGGATCAAGCCGGACACTTGGAATATGCTGCGTAACGCACCTATGTTCAGATACGGCCTATTTCCGGACGCTGTCTTCAATACTGCTGAGCAGGATATAAATAAATATGAATCAGCCGGAGTAGCTCCAGGGCCCGGTCCGGGCGCCTCGCAGCGCTCTAATTGGAGAGGCAATTTCAGGTACAAGCCTTATGATAAGCGTGGCCACCAAAGAGGTTCCCAACAACCTGAGCAAGAGCAACAGCCAGCAACAGCATATAAATGACAATTACAGTGTTCCACCAACCCGTTTAAGTCGCAGTTTTCAGGGGTTGGATTTAGTGATGAGACAGTCTCACCAAGAACAGAATATTTCATGTCTGAACTCAAATCAAAATGTGTCTTGTATAAATGTTGTCAGTCCTGTTCTTTCTGCAACTATTCCAGGGCAACCGCAAAAGAAAGGTATAAGAATTGAATCTAATAAAGCATGTCAAAGGTGTTTCTTGTGTCGCTCTCTCTCATTTTGCCCCCTCTGTTCCAAGTGTCCCACATGCTGTCACAGAAACCGGTGTTGGGGGAAGATTCCAGAGCTTCTGGCAAGTTTGGCAAAAGTTGAGTTCAAATCCCAGGGTAGTTTCCCTTCTGAGGGACGGTTACTCTCTTCCTTTCAGGGAAAGGCCACATCTCAGCTGCTTTCCCTTGATTGTGAGCAAATATGCAAACCCCTCCAAAAGCAAGGCCCTGGTAGAAGCTCTGTGGTCCCTAAGACAAAAGCGAGTAGTGGAAAGGGTGGTTGTCAAGTCCTCACTGGCTTTTTACAACCGACTCTTCCTGGTCCCAAAACCCAACGGGCAATGGCGCCCAATCTTGGATCTAAGCCAACTCAATCTTTACCTGTCAACAAGCAAGTTCAAGATGGAAACTCCGGAGACAATCTGGTTGTCTCTTCAGCAGGGGGAATGGGTCACTTCGCTCGACTTCAGCGACTCCTACTTTCACATTCCCATAGCCCAGAGATCCAGGAAGTATCTAAGATTTCACCTGAACAAGATCATTTACCACTTTACTTCCCTTCCCTTTGGTCTGGCAACGGCCCCGTTGGAATTCACCAAAGTGGTCAAGGAGGTCAAACTAATGGCTCAAGCAAGGGGTATCAGGATCCACCAGTACCAAGACGACTGGTTGCTACGAGCCCCTTCCCAGGAAATATGCCTACAGCATACCCGGACCCTCTTGGACCTATGTCAAGGGCTGGGTTGGCTGGTAAACATGCAGAAGTCAGAGCTGGTGCCCCAACAGGTTTTCAACTTTGTTGGTTACCGGTTCGACCTTTTGACCGGTCGGGTGTTACCCACTGAGGACCGGCTGACCAGTCTAAGAGAGAAACTTCTGTTCATCAAAGCTCGGAACTCCTGTACAGTTCGTCAGTTCATGTTCTTGATAGGCCTTCTGATGGCGACGGAAAAGCAAGTTTGGTCAGGTCGTCTCCATATGAGGCCTATTCAGTGGCACCTGAAGCGTCATTGGCAGGTGCCGGAAGTCCTGGAGAAGGTAATTCCGATCCCCATGTCACTCCATCCTCATTTGGACTGGTGGTTGGACGACAACAATGTGCTTCGGGGTCAGCCCTTGCACCCTCTTCAGCACGCTCTTCAAGTCTTTACAGACGCTTCAAACGAAGGTTGGGGCGCTCACTTAGGCGAAGCCACTGCAAGAGGAGTTTGGTCAGAGCCAGAAGGAAAACTCCATATAAATTTTCTGGAGCTGAAAGCAGTTTTCTTGGCCCTAAAGAGCTTCGAGCATCTCTGCAAAAACCAGATTGTTCTGATTGCAACAGACAACACAACTGTGGTCTCGTACATAAACAAGGAGGGAGGTATGAGATCAGGCTCTCTTTGTGCCCTCCTGTGGAGACTTCTGTCCTGGTGCCATCCCAGGGGAATAGTCCTGAGGGCAAGACACATTCCGGGTCGCTTGAATGTGATAGCAGACAAACTCTCCAGACACAATCAAGTGATCCAAACAGAGTGGTCTCTCAATCAGCGGGTATTCAATCTGTTGTGCTCCAATTGGGGTCTACCTCAGGTGGACTTGTTTGCAACCCGCTTCAATTTCAAGATTCCCAGGTTCGTGTCTCCGGTTCCGGATCAGAAAGCCTGGGCAGTAGACGCTCTGAGCCAGCCTTGGGAGGATCTGGAGGTGTATGCCTTTCCCCCGATCTCCCTGCTCAACCTAGTGGTCTCCAAGGTGGTAAATCAGGGTTGTCGCAGAATGATTCTGATAGCTCCAAGATGGCCCAACATGCCTTGGTTTTGGGACCTGGTGAATCTATCCGTTCAGGTTCCCTTCCAGCTGCCTCTACGTAAGAATCTGGTTACTCAGCCGTTCAACGGACTTCTACACAGGAACCTCAGCAACTTGAATCTTCATGCTTGGCTCCTAGATCCTGTGTCATCCAGGAACAAGGGTTCACTGATGAGGTAGCAGCGAGAATTGAAGCTCCTCAGAGACGCTCAACCAGAGCCATGTACAAGTCAAAGTGGACCATTTTTGTTAAATGGTGCGACTCACATAAGGTGGACTTCAGGTCGCCTTCTCTCAGTCAGATAGCAGAGTTCCTCCTGTACTTATTCAAGGAAAGAAACCTTCAGCCTAGCACCATCAATGGCTATAGGACTGCCATTGCGGATATGGTCGGTAATGATAGGCTCAATATCAGTAAGGACGAGAATCTAACTCGTCTTCTGGATAGTTTTCATCGAGACAAGCCCAAGGGCAGGCAAGGAATCCCTTCTTGGAACCTCTCCTTAGTCCTTCACCAGTTGACTAAGGCTCCCTTTGAGCCCCTTCGGAAGGCTTCTCTAAAATACTTGACTTTTAAGACAGTCTTCCTGTTAGCTTTGGGGTCAGGCAAGAGACGCAGTGAGATCCATGCCTGCCTGTTCAGGAACATCAGGCATCAGGAAAACTGGACTCAGGTCTCTCTGTACCCTTCGCCTAGCTTCATTTCCAAGAACCAACTGGCCAAGGAGGGTCCTGCTTCGGTGGCCCCTGTGGTTATCCCAGCCTTGTCCACTTCTCTGGACAGGTCGCTTACGGAGGACAGGTCCCTTTGCCCGGTTAGAGCCTTGCGATACTATTTGGATAGGACCAAGGATATCCGGGCTGGTAAAGAGCTGGTGTTTGTATCCTTTCGTCCGAGTTTCCAGAAGGATATTATACCTGCTACCATCTCCTCTTGGATTAAACAGACAGTTATTTTGTGTTACCAACTGTCTGATGAGGAGGCACAAACCCTTCATCAAGTTAGAGCTCATGATGTCAGAGCCTTTGCAGCCTCTAGGGCTTTTCAGGGTGGGGTCTCCTTGGAACAGATTCTCTCGGCCTGTCACTGGAAAGCCCATAATACCTTCACCCAATTCTATCTCAAAGATTTGGCATGGGCTGACTCAGAGTGATTCCATCTGGGTCCCATTGTGGCTGCACAGCAGTTCCACAATGATTAGACCTTAGATTTTCAATGTTTGTACATAGTCTCGTTGGTAGCTAACAGTGTTTCCCTAGGATTGCCATGATCCTAAATGGTTCCAGGGATCCTTTATTTTTTCCTTTATCCTGTTCCTTTCCTCTGCTAGGTATTTTAGCTCCTTACTTACTCTCTTACTGTGCACTTTGATAGCAGTGGCACACCCTTGTATTAACAAAGGGGGGGGGGGGGGGGGGGGGAGCTAAGGTTTTCCTGTGGTTGGTTTATTTAACCATTACCTGGTTCACCTTTTCCAATTACCTAGAATCTGGGATTTCCCCCTTTTTGGCTACCCTCCATCCACTGGGTAGTTATTCTGCATCTGTCCACTAGGTAAGATATATTAACGCAATAAAATAGATAATTTAATAGTAAATTAAATTTTTATAAGTTAATATCTTACCTAGTGGACAGGGGAATTCCCACCCTACCTTCCCCGCTATTTTTAGCCAAGGGGTCTTATTGAGGTAGCCAACAAAAAGAGGAAGAGCGCATGCGCGAGCATGCGCAGTACACCGGCAGGGAGGTTACACAGCCACCTGGCGAGTGAACAGGACACTACCGGTCCCGACCAGAGCCCAGCTCAGGACGTTTTTTTCTAACGTTTGGCGAGACCGGCATAGCGCCGGACAAATGCATCTGTCCACTAGGTAAGATATTAACTTATAAAAATTTAATTTACTATTAAATTTTCTAATTCATCTACTTTTGGAAGAGCTTTCACATGGTGAAGTTTCAGACCCATAGCTAATTACTCACCTACTCAAAATGAGTAAATGCGAATTACCTCTAAAAGTATTGCAGATAGCCAATTTTTCTCAAATAACTCATTCACCTACTTTTGGGAGAGCTTTCACTCGGTGAAGTTTCAGACCCGTAGCTAATTACTCACCTACTCAAAATGAGTAAATGCTAATTATCTCAAAAACTATTGTGGATACCCAATTTTTATCAAATAACTCATTCATGTACTTTTGGGAGAGCTTTCACATGGTGAAGTTTCAGACCCGTAGATAATTACTCACCTACTCAAAATGAGTAAATGCGAATTATCTCTTAAAAGTATTGCAGATAGCCAATTTTTCTCAAATAACTCATTCACCTACTTTTGGAAGAGCTTTCACATGGTGAAGTTTCAGACCCATAGCTAATTACTCACCTACTCAAAATGAGTAAATGCAAATTATCTCTAAAAGTATTGCAGATAGACAATTTTTCTCAAATAACTCATTCACCTACTTTTGGGAGAGCTTTCACTCCGTGAAGTTTCAGACCCATAGCTAATTATTCACCTCAAAATGAGTAAATGCTAATTATCTGTAAAAGTATTGCGGATACCCAATTTTTATCAAATAACTCATTCATCTACTTGTGGGAGAGCTTTCACATGGTGAAGTTTCAGACCCATAGCTAATTACTCACCTACTCAAAATGAGTAAATGCGAATTATCTCTAAAAGTATTGCAGATAGCCAATTTTTCTCAAATAACTCATTCACCTACTTTTGGGAGAGCTTTCACTCCGTGAAGTTTCAGACCCATAGCTAATTATTCACCTCAAAATGAGTAAATGCTAATTATCTGTAAAAGTATTGCGGATACCCAATTTTTATCAAATAACTCATTCATCTACTTGTGGGAGAGCTTTCACATGGTGAAGTTTCAGACCCATAGCTAATTACTCACCTACTCAAAATGAGTAAATGCGAATTATCTCTAAAAGTATTGCAGATAGCCAATTTTTCTCAAATAAATCATTCACCTACTTTTGGGAGAGCTTTCACTTGGTGAAGTTTCAGACCCATAGCTAATTATTCACCTACTCAAAATGAGTAAATGTGAATTATCTCTAAAAGTATTGCGGATACCCAATTTTTATCAAATAACTCATTCATCTACTTTTGGGAGAACTTTCACTTGGTGAAGTTCCAGACCCGTAGGTGATTACTCACCTACTCCAAATGAGTAAATGTGAATTATCTCTTAATAGTATTGCAGATAGCCAATTTTTCTCAAATAACTGATTCACCTACTTTTGGAAGAGCTTTCACACACGAAAATGAAAAATTGTGAATATCTCGGAAAAGCTATTTCTTCTCCTTTAATGCTCAGCAGGAGATACACACCGCGGCATTGGTCTTGTCAAAAATTTTTGTCTCCCCAAAAATGGTGGCCATTTGAAGTTTTTGCAAAACACAAAAATGCTTATATCTCGAAAACCGTGCTAGATGGAGCGAACTCAACAAAATTTTTGACCTGCTGGGTATCTCTGCAGAGTAGCCATGCCAATTTTCAAAATATTTTTGTCTCGCCAAATATAGCGGACATTTTGAATTTTCGAATTTTTTGCAAAACACAAAAATGCTCATATCTTGAAAACCGTGCTAGATAGAGCAGACTGCGCTGACTTTGGTTGCCACAACTGTATAAGGCTAAAAACGAAGCATTTTCTTAATACTTTAGCACTCACCTTTATATCCTTTTCGGGATGCTTTGTTTTTGCTATGCAAAAACATTATCTTTTTTTTTGCGAGCGATCCTCTAGTTAATTTTGATATCAATGTCCACACAGCTTGACGATATTCTTTGTTGTTTAGTGCTTGAAACAGATTTTTGCCATATGTTTCGAAAAGACCTAAGATATTAAGTTAAAAATACATAAACATAATTTTGACATGATTGTATTGCTGAAAAATATGAAGATAGGCAGGTCATTGTTTTATTATTGAATTTAATGTATAATACAGATTATACAAGTCTCTGATCTTATATTTCAATGATGGTAAAATTCAAGTGTTAAATTTGATTTCCAATTTATTGGGTTTTAGAAGTTTTACCTCACTTTATCTAAGATGATTTATAACATAAAGGGAGCCTAGTTGAGCAGTAAGCTCCCCAATGAACAGATATGACCATGTCAGCATACACCAAAATTCAATTCTGTAGCAATTGCAATTATCTCAAAAGCCTCAACTTTAAGTTCTTGAATGAAAATTATAATTAGTCTGCAGAGTCCTGCTATTTTAACTATAAACTTCCCTGAGAAATCTCAGAAAGTTAAGTTTGAAATTTGAAACTTATTTATTGATTTATTATCTCCCGCCCGGCTCGCCGGCCGGAGATTATAATTTGCACCATGTGTGTGCGGGGGTGCGTGCGTGCGTACGTGCGTGGGTCACGCAGTTTTCTCTGAAACTACTACAGTTACACATTTTTGGTAAATTACTTGTCCTAATGAATTTTTACGCTCTTCAAATTTTGTTTGGTTTGCTGAACTTTGGCCTACTTTTGAGTGAGTAATAGCACTTTTACCTAATATAATTATAGGGCTTATAACTCTCAAACTATTGCATTTAGAGTATTTTTTTTCAATATGTTGTTCAGCTACTTTCTCCACAGCTACAACATGGTCAGCAGTTTGGAAGTGTATCTCCATAGCTAAGTGAGTAATAGCTACTTTGTCAATTTTTAATGATAACCATAATGAGTAAATGACTTATATCTTCAAAAGTATTGCAGCTGCACAATTTCTCTCAAATATGTTGTTCATCTACTTTCTCCACAGCTACAACATGGTCAGTAGTTTGGAAGTGTATCTCCATAGCTAAGTGAGTAATAGCTACTTTGTGAATTTTTAATGATAACCATAATGAGTAAATGGCTTATATCTTCAAAAGTATTGCAGCTACACAATTTGTGTCAAATATGTTGTTCAGGTAATTTTTGGTGAACTGTAACATATTTAAGTTTCACATCTGTTGCTCAATGTACAAGTGAGTAATGGCTACTTTATTGCTACTTTTAGTGAAAATGTGAAAAATCACAAATATCTCGCAAACCGTAAGAGATAGAGCAATTTCGAGCGAACTTTTGACCCACAGGGTAGTACAAGAGTATCCTATGGTAAGGGGAAAAAGGTTTGGTGATCTTTGGCCTACTTTTGAGTGAGTAATATCACTTTATAACTCTGAAACTATTACATTTAGAGTATGTTCTTCCAATATGTTGTTCAGCTACTTTTTCCACAGCTACAACATGGTCAGTAGTTTGGAAGTGTATTTCCATAGCTAAGTGAGTAATAGCTACTTTCTCAATTTTTAATGATAACTATAATGAGTAAATGGCTTATATCTTCAAAAGTATTGCAGCTACACAATTTTGTTCCAATATGTTGTTCAGCTAATTTCTCCACAGCTACAACAATGTCGGTAGTTTGCAAGTGTATTTCTATAGCTAAGTGAGTGATAGCTACTTTTTCAATTTTTAATGATAACCATAATGAGTAAATGGCTTATATCTTCAAAAGTATTGCAGCTACACAATTTCTGTGAAATATGTTGTTCATGTACTTTTTGGTGAACCAGAACATATTTAAGTTTCACAACTGTTGCTCAATGACAAGTGTGTAATGGCTACTTCATTGCTACTTATAGTGAAAATGTGAAAAATCACGAATATCTCGCAAACCATAAGAGATAGAGCAATTTTATTACGCTACAATAGCTTACCATGTGGGACTTAATGCTGTTCTCGGGTTGCCACACCCGGGGCCAACGTCTTAGAAAAAAAGACCGTTCTTGTTAGCCACCGGATATACTGGTAGTTGTCGTCACGTGATACCTTCTGACCAATCGTCCTACTTTCTCGTTGGCCACGATTGACTGGTAGCAGTTTGTAAATATACAGACATTTTCATTTATTTCTCAGACTTTACTTATTGTTGGAGGCTAATATTTGCATATTTCTTGTAATATATATCATAGATTATTCTGTTAAAGTTTCATTTCCACAGGATAAGTATTTTTATTGCAGTCGCGTGTTTTGAGTTTTCCTCGGTTCAGGCTATTTCTTTCTACGTCTTTTATTGCGTACAAAATGTCTACACATCAAGCAAATAAAGACAAACCGAGAGCGCAGAAATGCCGCCATTTCTGCTTTAGTTTTGATACACATAATTTCTGCCCTACCTGTAGGGAGGCTGGCAAGGGAGATGACCCCTGTGTCACCTTTGAAACCCCTTGCGAAGTTTGCACGTCTTTTACAGATGAGCAACTTCAGAAAATCCAAAACCGGAAACGGTATTTGAAAAAGCAGAAAGCGACAACTAGTTCCAAAGATGAACTAGATCTTTTGGGTGAAGGCGACGGGGATTCCTTCACTGGGTCTAATGCTGACCTCGAGTGTGCGGCTGATAGCCTTTTTATTTCACCCCCCCGTCCACAACCTCTTGCCTTCAGTTCCTTGTCTTTGAAAACGCCAGCAAAAACCGTCCCACCCACCCCTGGCACTGCTTTGCAAAATAAAATCCAGTCAAATTTAGAGAAATCACTCGGTGATTCCTTAAATATACACTTACAGCAGCAAATGGGTTCCTTTCAGGCATCCATGTTGGAAGCTTTTAGGTCACTCCGAGAGGAGTTGACTGTAAAACAGAAAGTCGAGGCACAGCCCTCGACTCTTGCTTCAAAACCTGGCTTGTCCAGTACTTCTGCTGCCCCTCTGGATTTGCCCCCTCCGAGATCTGGTACTAACATTCCAAGCGAGGATATGGATGTGGACTACGGTCCAACTCTTCCTCCCCGTTTAGTATCTACTCAACCTTCCTCGGATCAGTACGTTGCCCCCTCTGAAGGTCATCCCGAAGAGGTTTCGTACTCTCACAAAAAGCAAAGCCATAGGCAGCCAGTTGACCCGAGCTCTGCCTCGGACCAACTAAATGAGGATTCCGATGAACCTCGGATCCCTTCTTCTAGACCCAAAAAGCACTCTGACAAGAGCAAACATAAATCAAGGTCTAGATACGTGTCTTTTACCTCAGAGGAGGACCACTCCCCTGTAGCCAGACACAGGTCTTCTAAGCCCTCTAGGGCTCAGCCCTCAGGAGTTGCTTCTGATCAAGACCTCCCACAACATGATCCAGACCCCCCTTATTATAGGGCAGTAGCTTTGTCTGACATGCCCTCACAATACTCTGAGGAAGTTGATACCTTCAGGCGTATTTTGTCTCTCCCTGACCCCAGGGAATCTATGCCCAGGTCTTCCACCTCGGTGTTGGGTCTGGATGATGAAAAAGGCCGTCAAGAGCTCAGACCTAGAGGTCCCTCCTCTATTCTTCCACTTAGCTCAGTTATCAAGGACGCCTTTGATAAATTCCAACATGACTTTAAGGCTGCCAACTTATCTGAGGGAAAATATGTCAAGCCTCCTCCCTCAACTTCAAAGTGGTACAAGGTGGGACAACCAACTTTTCAAGACAAAATCCAGGAGTTGAATACAGACTTTGCTAAGATCTGTATTACTCCTAGACCGTCTGGGCCCCCAGTAGCCAGAGTTCCCCTTCCAGTCCTCAAGGAGCTAGAACTTCAGGCTAGACAAAATATCTCTACCCTCAACTTCACCGCTGCTTTTGCCAAGACCTCCTCTTCTTGCAATGCTTCATTGGAAAAATGCCAACATAGCATCAAGTCTACGGTCAAGAAGATTAAATCTCAGATTCAAAAAGGTGCCGATCCTGAGAGAGCAGCAAAGCGCGGATATGAGGAAGTAGCTGACTACTTAGATTTTTGGAACAAGACAGTACTTGTTCAACACAGGGCCCTCACTTGTCTCAGCAAATCTCTAGCCCATATTTTGCAGAGGGAATTATACTCTATGGCTAATACCGGCTTGCTTAGGCGCGAAGCCGAGATGACTCTATTACATCCTCAATTAGGAGAAACGAGACGTCAAGAACTCAGGAACTCGTCCTTTTGGGACGCCTCCTTGTTCGAGTCTCAATTAGTGAAGGAAGGTGAGGACTTCCTTCTCAAAAAAGGCACCTCAAAAGATTCTCAGGGTTTTCCACCCTACCAGAATAAGCCCTTTCGTGGTCCCCACAAGAAAAGAGGCTCCTACAGGAAACGCCCCTATGGGGGCAATACCTCTCAAAGCAGTAACCAGTCCTTTCCTTCGGGAAGAGGAAAATCCAACTTCAGAGGCTTCAGGGGTCGTTTTCGACCCCACAATAGAGGAAGGGGGCGTGGAAACCCCCCTCCCCAATGACTCCTCCAAAGCCTCACTCAGTCCACCAGTAGGAGGTCGCCTCCGTTCTTTCAGGAGAGACTGGCTCACAAACAAATGTTCTCAAAACGTGTTAAACATTATCACCAATGGCTACGTTCTGCCATTCCGTTCAAAGCCAAACTTGATCAGATTTCCTCTGATTCTGTCAGAGTACAAGGCCCAACAAAAAGACCAAGCCTTGGCTACTTGTATCCAGTCTCTCCTGTCAAAGAACGCTATCGAAAGGGTAGACAATGTAAAATCTCTCGGGTTTTACAGTCGCCTGTTCCTAGTACCCAAGCCTCACCAAAAGTGGAGGCCAGTCATAGACTTAAGCAGGCTCAATACTTTTCTACACGTAGAAAAGTTCAAAATGGAAACTCCAGAGTCCATCAGGACCTCCCTGATTCCAGGGGAGTGGGTATCGTCGATAGATCTGTCGGACGCCTACCTGCATATCCCCATCCACCCAAACTCAAGGAAATACCTAAGGTTTTGCTACAAGGCTCAGGTGTTCCAATTCACCTCCCTCCCGTTCGGACTAGCCACAGCCCCCCAGGTCTTTACAATGATCGTAAAGGAAGTGAAACTAATGGCCCTCTCAAGAGGACTCAGAATTCACCAATACCTGGACGACTGGCTGATCAGGTCCCAGTCTCAGGAGGAAGCACAAGTGAACACTCAGGCAGTAGTAGAACTGACTCAGTCCTTGGGATGGATAATAAATCAGGAAAAATCAGAACTGAAACCTACACAGGTGTTTTCGTTCGTGGGCTACGAATACCACCTCGATTCAGCCCTTGTAAAACCCACTCAAGAGAGATGGCTCAAACTTCAGGATTTGATCCTACGACTCAAGTCAAAACGTGTTTTGACTGCAAGATGTTTGATGTCTCTAATTGGGTTGCTAGCCTCAACGGAGAAAATGGTCCCGGAGGGACGCCTTCACATGAGGCCCTTTCAGTTTCATCTCAAGGAGCACTGGAGATATCCTCAGTCGCTGGACAACCTCCTTCCCTGGACAGAAGCCATTGCAGCCCACCTAGATTGGTGGCAAAATCCCTCCAAGGTGATGAAAGGTGCAGACCTTCATCCCAAAGACCACAGTATCCAACTCTTTACCGACGCCTCAAACGAAGGTTGGGGCGCTCACTTAGACCAAAATTTTACCAAAGGTCTGTGGTCAGATCGGGAAAAAAGGCTTCACATAAATGTCCTAGAATTGAAGGCGGTCTCCCTGGCCCTTCGAGACTTCAAGGACCAGTGCCAGAATCAAACAGTGTTGGTTGCGACGGACAACTCAACAGTGGTAGCCTACATCAACAAACAAGGAGGAACACACTCGGCAGAGATGTGTGCTCTCCTGTGGAAGATCATGACCTGGTGCCATCACTATCACATAACATTGAAAGCCAGGCACATTCCAGGGTGCCTGAATGTGATGGCCGACCTGCTATCCAGGTCCAACCAAGTGCAGTCAACCGAATGGTCTCTGCACCCACAGGTCTTCAAACAGATCTGCCAGAAGTGGTTCACCCCTCATGTAGACTTGTTTGCCACTCACCTGAACCACAAGCTCCCTCTATACGTGTCTCCTATCCCAGACCCAAAGGCCTGGGACATAGATGCTCTGAACATAAACTGGACCAACCTCACAGCATATGCGTACCCTCCTACGGCTCTCCTTCACAAGGTGATCCAAAAGATCAGGCAATGCCAGTGCCTGATCATCGTAATAGCCCCAGGCTGGCCAGGGATGCCCTGGTTTTGGGACCTAGTGCAGCTCTCAACAGAGATCCCACTGCAACTCCCAGTGTCAACAACCCTACTCAAACAGTCCCACAAGTTGGTGTTCCACAACAACCCCCAGCACCTGAACCTCCACGCCTGGTGTCTAGGAGCGGACAACTCCAAGAACAAGGCTTCTCTGTGGAGGTGGCAGAGAGAATTGCTGCCCCTCAGCGGTCATCAACAAGGACCATCTACAAGTCAAAGTGGGCCCTATTTGAAAAATGGTGCAGAGAACATTCGGTGGATTTCTCCACTCCATCTGTGAAACAAATCTCAGATTTCTTCATGTACCTGTACCAAGACCTAAACAGGCGCCCCTCGACCATTGATGGCTACAGGACTGCAATCGTTGACACTTTGGGCCCAACGGCCCAACATATTGCACACAATGCAGACCTTCATAGGTTACTCTCCAGTTTTCACAGGGATCGTCCTAAAAGTTCCAGAAACTTACCCAAGTGGAACCTTTCTGTTGTCCTTAACGAGCTCACCAAAGCACCTTTTGAGCCCATGAAAGACTCAGACCTCAAACATCTCACTTTAAAAACTGCTTTCTTGCTAGCCTTGGCCTCCGGCAAGCGCCGCAGCGAAATCCATGCCTGGGTCGCTAACAAAGTATCCAATTTAGGCCAATGGGAAAAGGTTGCCTTGTTCCCTTCTTCTGATTTCATAGCCAAAAACCAACTAGCAAGAGAAGGTTCTCAAAGTGTGTCTCCGGTGACTATCCCTGCTCTGACTACCATTGTGGATAGACAGTTTAAAGAAGACAGGACCCTGTGTCCCGTACGGGCCCTGAGGTTTTATTTGGACCGAACTAAAGACCTGAGAGGGTCTCGTTCTCTCCTTTTCATCTCCTTTAAGAAAGGACATACCTCAGACATCAGACCCGCTACACTCTCTTCATGGTTGAAACAAACCATTTTACTTTGTTACAAACAAGCAGATCAACAAGCCTTGGACTTGGTCCAAGTCAAAGCGCATGACATCCGGGCCTTCGCGGCCTCTAAGGCCTTTTACGGTGGGGTATTGGTGGACCAAATCATGCAAGCCTGTCACTGGAAAGCTCACAACACATTTACAAATTTTTACCTAAAAGACCTTACTTGGTCGGACACCGACAACAATTTGTACCTGGGACCCGTAGTGGCTGCACAACAAGTCCTAGATCCTTCCCCTCAGACCAGTTGTCCTCGGAAAGAAAAAAGGGGGGGGGGCACATCCGCTACAACCAAGTCTTCAGGAGTCTTTCCCAGGATCTAGGTATTCCTTTACCTTCAAGATGTTACGGGTAAGGTCATTTTATTCTTTAATTATCAAGTAATTTCTATTAAGGACTTATTTAGTTGTCATTAATCTCATATTCAGCTTGTAAAAATTTTTATGAGACGCCCAACCACTGGGTTGGTCAGTCATACGTGAAGGGCCCTTTTGGACCCTCAGACCTCGGAGTGAGCATTGCTGCACTTCCGTCCTACAATAAAACATCTAGACAGTTTTTAGTACTGTCTCTCCTTTACTTAGGTTTTTGGCTCGTTACAGGCCCGGCCTTCGGGGTCGGGGCACTGTAAATGGGACTCAGACTGGTATTTCTGGCACTATTCTATAAATATTAATTCAAAATCTTAGAAAAAAAATGACATACCTTCCAGTCTCAGCTGTAATCCCGCCACCGGGCGGTTGAATTCAGCATTAAGTCCCACATGGTAAGCTATTGTAGCGTAATAAAATTGAAAATTTTAATTACTTAAATGTAGCTTTTATAAGCTACAAGCTTACCATGTGGGACTTAGAAGAGTCCCACCCTGCCTCCCCGCTGTTTACAGCTGAGGGGTAGGTTTAAAAAAAAAAAAATTTCAACGAGAAAGTAGGACGATTGGTCAGAAGGTATCACGTGACGACAACTACCAGTATATCCGGTGGCTAACAAGAACGGTCTTTTTTTCTAAGACGTTGGCCCCGGGTGTGGCAACCCGAGAACAGCATTAAGTCCCACATGGTAAGCTTGTAGCTTATAAAAGCTACATTTAAGTAATTAAAATTTTCAATTTCGAGCGAATTTTTGACCCACAGGGTAGTACAATAGTATCCTGTGCAAAGGGGTAAAATTTCAATTTTCGCCACTTTTGACGGCCATCTTGGATTTTTGCGGAAAATGAAAAACTGTGAATATCTCCAAAACTGTAAGAGATAGAGCGATTTCGCGCGAATTTTTTACCCACAGAATCGTAGAAGACTGTCCTATACAAAGGGGTAAAATTTCGATTTTTGGCGGCCATCTTAGATTTTTGCGGAAAATGAAAAAGTGTGAATATCTCGAAAACCGTAACAGATAGAGCGATTTCGAGCAAATTTTTGACCCACAGGGTAGTACAAGAGTGTCCTGTGGAAAGGCGAAAAAATTCACTTTTCGCCACTTTTGGCAGCCATCTTGGATTTTTGCGGTAAATGAAAAAGTGTGAATATCTCGAAAACCGTAACAGATAGTGCGATTTCGAGCGAATTTTTGACCCACAGGGTAGTACAAGAGTGTCCGGTGAAAAGGGGTAAAATTTCGATTTTCGCCACTTTTGGCGGCCATCTTGCATTTTTGTGGAAAATGAAAAAGTGTGAATATCTCAAAAACCGTAAGAGATAGAGCTATTTCGAGTGAATTTTTCACCTGCAGGGTAGTACAAGAGTGTCCTGTACAAAGGGGTAAAATTTGGATTTTCGCCACTTTTGGCGGCCATCTTGGATTTTTGCGGAAAATGAAAAGGTGTGAATATCTCGGAAAAGATATTTGTTCCCCTGTAATGCTCGGCGAGAGATAAATACCGCAGCAGTGGTCTTGTTATAGATGCAAAGGAATCAGTTCAAAAGAGCAATTTAAAATAAATTGTTAAAAAGTTGTTATAAGTTTTAAAATAATTGTTATAAGTTTTTATAATAATTAAAACATCACCAACAAAATCATTCCTGTTGGACCCTCTGCCAACATTCCTTATTAAGAAATGCATTGATATACTGTTACCATCCCTTACAAAGCTGGTTAACTGCTCACTCATGGAGGGATGCGTCCCTGACGCTTTCAAATCTGCTGTGGTCACTCCTCTAATTAAAAAGCCAAATCTTCCCTCAAATGACTTGAAGAATTATCGTCCTGTATCTGGCCTCAGTTTTATCTCAAAAGTGGTAGAACGTGTGGTTGCTAAGCAGCTATTAGAACATATTCATGTCCATAAATTAGACAATCCGTACCAGTCGGCATATAAAGCCGGCCATTCAACTGAGACAGCTCTTCTCTACATAAAAAATGAAGTTCACTTATCATTGTCAAGAGGTGAAACCACTGCCTTGGTATTGCTCGACCTGTCCGCCGCCTTTGACACCATAGATCATTTCACTCCTCTTAGTTGCCTCCGAAACTGGTTTGGTGTCGGCGGTTGTGTTCTGAAATGGTTCACATCCTACCTAACAGACCGTTACCAATCAATAAAAATTGGATCTACTTTGTCAGATGTTTGTCCTGGGCCCTTTGCTGTTCTCATTGTACACCACCCCCCTTAGTTCGATTATCAGTAGACATAAGGGAATAAAGTTTCATTTCTATGCAGATGATAGCCAAGTTTATATACATTTATCCCAGAAGAATGCATCTGCTGCCTTTGAAAAGCTAAATAGGTGCCTAGACGATGTTAAAGAGTGGATGTCCACTAGTAAGCTCAAATTGAATCCAGACAAGACAGAGTTTATCATCTTTGATTCGAAGAGACAGCGGGACAAGTTGAAAGCATGTTTTCCAATTAATATCTTGGGCAACTCACTCTGCCCTGCTGATTCAGTAAAAAATCTGGGTGTGTGGTTTGATTCAGACTTTTCTTTGTCCAAGCATGTTCAGAATGTCTGCAAAAGTTGTTTTGTTAAACTCCGTGATTTCAGACATGTCAGGCGGTTTCTCACTCATGATGTTTCTGTGCTTGTGGCTAATGCTGTGGTTAGTAGTCGGCTGGATTATTGCAACTCGCTTTTCAGGAGCCTCTCCAAGTTCAATCTACGCAAATTACAGTGCATCCAAAATAGTGCAGCTAGAATTGTATCAAACACCAGTCGATACACCAGTATAACTCCTGTGCTAAAGAAACTGCATTGGCTTCCTGTTGAACAGCGCACAGTGTTCAAGACGGCCACACTTGTTTATAAGTATCTTCACACAGGTTTTCCTCGGTATTTTGCTCCATATCTTTCCTCCTACAGCAGTTCTTATAGCACCAGGCGCAGTCAAAGTGGTGATAATTTCCTTGTCATTCCAAAGTTCTGCCCATCCGTTCACAAATCTGTCAAACAGTTTGGTAATAGTTTTGCGTTTGATGCTCCCACTGTGTGGAATGCTCTCCCTGATGAGATTCGTGCCTCTCCCTCGCTGGCCTCCTTCAGAAAGCAGCTCAAAACCTTCCTGTACACCAAAGCATACCCACCTTAGCCTGGATCATTCCCCTGGCGTTCTCCGTGGTGCTTGACACCTGCTATGCCCCTGGATACAGAAATTTTGATGTCTGCTTTTTATGTCAGCTGACTTGTCAGTCAGCTGACATTATGTCGTCACTCTGCGGCGTGGGCGTACGCGTCCGCGTCCGCGTCCACGTGAACAACTTCTTCTCCAAAACTACAAGGCCTAGAGACATGCTGTTTTTTTTAAAAGATACCTTATCTATCGAGGATGAAAAATTGTTCAAGGCATGCAAATCTGTCTGTCCGTCTGTTTGCTAGAGACATTACAAGGGAGGTACCCCCACCAAAAGTGTGAAAACTTCAACACTTTATCACAATTTTCTCAGTGACTATTGCAGGGATTTCTCTCATATCTTGCATATATGTACTAGGCCAGAGATAGATTCTCTTGTGTGAGTATGAGACCTGGATCTGTCTTAGTTTTTTTTTAATAAATTTTTTTAATAATTTTTAATGCATTAAAATTCATGAAATCATGCACTAAATCACTTATAACTTGAAAAGTGTTGCATTTAGAGCATTTTGTTAAAATATGTTATTCAGCTACTTTTTTCATAGCTACAACATGGTGAGTAACTTGGGTGTCTGTCTCAATAGCTAAGTGAGTAATAGCTACTTTTGGGCTTTTCAGTAACTACCATCTTGAGTAAAATCACTTGTAACATGAAAACTATTGCATTTAGAGAATTTTGTATAAATATGTTATTTAGCTACTTTTGGGTCAGCTATAACATAGTAAAATTTCAGACCTGTAGCTCATGGCATAGCTGAGTAATAGCTACTTTTAGGTTATCACTGTTGAGTAAATCACTGATAACTTGAAAACTATTGCATTTGGAGTATTTTGTTTCGATATGTTATTCACCTATTTTGGGGTCAGCTATAACATAGTAAAATTTCAGATCTGTGGCTCATGGCATAGCTGAGTAATAGCTACTTTGAGGTTATCACTGTTGAGTAAATCACTTATAACTTGAAAACTATTGCATTTACAGAAATTTGTGTAAATATGTTATTCAGCTACTTTTGGGTCAGCTATAACATAGTGAAATTACAGACCTGTAGCTCATGGCACAACTGAGCAATAGCTATTTTCAGGTACTGACTGTTGAGTAAATCAGTTGTAACTTGAAAAATATTGCATTTGGAGTATTTTGTTAAAATATGTTGTTCACCTGCTTTTGGGTCAGTTATAACATAGTGAAATTACAGACCTATAGCTCATGGCATAGCTGAGCAATAGCTATTTTCAGGTTCTCACTACTGAGTAAATCAGTTGTAACTTGAAAACTATTGCATTTACAGTATTTTGCTTAAATATGTTGTTAACCTACTTTTGCGTCAGCTATAACATAGTAAAATTTCAGACCTGTAGCTCATGGCATAGCTGAGTAATAGCTACTTTTAGGTTATCACTGTTGAGTAAATCACTTATAACTTGAAAACTATTGCATTGACAGAAATTTGTGTAAATACGTTATTCAGCTACTTTTGGGTCAGCTATAACATAGTAAAATTTCAGACCTGTAGCTCATGGCATAGCTGAGTAATAGCTACTTTGAGGTTATCACTGTTGAGTAAATCATTTATAACTTGAAAACTATTGCATTTACAGAAATTTGTGTAAGTATGTTATTCAGCTACTTTTGGGTCAGCTATAATATAGTGAAATTACAGACCTGTAGCTCATGGCACAACTGAGCAATAGCTATTTTCAGGTACTGACTGTCGAGTAAATCAATTGTAACTTGAAAAATATTGCATTTGGAGTATTTTGTTAAAATATGTTGTTCACCTACTTTTGGGTCAGCTATAACATAGTGAAATTACAAACCTGTAGCTCATGGCATAGCTGAGCAATAGCTATTTTCAGGTTCTCACTATTGAGTAAATCAGTTGTAACTTGAAAACTATTGCATTTACAGTATTTTGCTTTCACAAATCAAAAACACTCAGTCAGCTGACACAGTGCCCGTTCACGGGCACTCTCCTCTTGTTGTTATCTCCTGCCGGGCTTTAGCGCCGGAGGGAGATTATGAAATGATGCCTGTGTGTGCGTGCGTGTGTGCGTGCGTGCGTTAGTTAGTCACACAGATTTCTCCAAAACTACTACAGCTACAGATTTTTTGTAAATTAATTGTCCCAATGAATTTTCACGCCCTCGAAAATTTTTTTGGTTTTATGGACTTAGGCCTAAAGATAAGTGAATAAAGGGCTCATAACTCAAAAACTATTGCAGTTACAACTTTTTCTTCAAATATGTTGTTCAGCTACTTTGTCCTTAGCTATAAGATGGTACATAGTTTGGGGTCCCATTGCATGTCATAAGTGAGTAATAGCTATTTTCTTATTTGTAGCAAAATAATGACATGAGTAAATGTCAAATATCTTCAAAAGTATTAAAGTTAGGGAATTCTTTTCAAATATGTGATTTCACCATTACTGCTCTGATGAAAAAAAATATTATAGCTAGCTTTTTTAAGTTTATATATTAATAACCATAAAATGTTGTCTGGGAATATTTATGTCCACCCCCCTGGGGGGTGGATATATTATTTTTGCTTTTTTCGCCGTCCGATGTCCGATGTCCGATGTCCGATGTCCGGCGTCCGGCGTCCGGCGTCCGATGTCCGGCGTCACGCATGGTTTCCGCTCATTTAAAGGAAAAGTATTAGAGCTATTGTCACCAAATTTGGTATGCAGGCTTATTGGGTCAGTAGCTTGCTTGGGATTGCTTTTGGCTGTTGTACCTCTTTTGCTTACTGAGTAATACTTAAGTACAGCTATTTTCAGTACCCATTGGTTTCCGTGCATTTAAGCCAAAATAATTAAAGATATTTTACTACAATTTTGAATACAAGATTGTTATGTCCATAGCTCGCTTGGTATTGCATTTGGGACTGATAGCTTTGTCAGTACATGAGTAATAGCCATTTAGGTACTTCATTGTGTATTTTCAGTACTACTTTTGAGTAATTTGCTTCTATCTCCTTAACCGTGCGAGATAGAGCGATTTCGGCAAAATTTTCGACCCGCAGGGTATCTGAGGAGTGTACTCTTTGCAAATTTCAAAAAATTTTCCCCTCCCCAAAAATGGCGGCCATTTTGAATTTTCGAATTTTTGCCAAAAATGGCAAAACACAAATTTGCTTCTATCTCCTTAACCGTGCGAGATAGAGCGATTTCGTCGAAATTTTCGACCCACAGGGTATCTAAGGAATGTAATATTTGCAATTTTCAAAAAATTTTCCCCTCCCCAAAAATGGCGGCCATTTTGAATTTTCGAATTTTTGCCAAAAATGGCAAAACACAAATTTGCTTCTATCTCCTTAACCGTGCGAGATAGAGCGATTTCGTCGAAATTTTCGACCCACAGGGTATCTAAGGAATGTAATATTTGCAATTTTCAAAAAATTTTCCCCTCCCCAAAAATGGCGGCCATTTTGAATTTTCGAATTTTTGCCAAAAATGGCAAAACACAAATTTGCTTCTATCTCCTTAACCGTGCGAGATAGAGCGATTTCGTCGAAATTTTCGACCCACAGGGTATCTAAGGGATGTAATATTTGCAATTTTCAAAAAAATTTCCCCTCCCCAAAAATGGCGGCCATTTTGAATTTTCGAATTTTTGCCAAAAATGGCAAAACACAAATTTGCTTCTATCTCCTTAACCGTGCGAGATAGAGCGATTTTCGGCAAAATTTTCGACCCACAGGGGATCTAAGGAATGCAATCTTTGCAATTTTCCAAAAATTTTCCCCTCCCCAAAAATGGCGGCCATTTTGAATTTTCGAATTTTTGCCAAAAATGGCAAAACACTAATTTGCTTCTATCTCCTTAACCGTGCGAGATAGAGCGATTTCGGCAAAATTTTCGACACACAGGGTATCTAAGCAATGCAATCTTTGCAATTTTCAAAATATTTTCCCCTCCCCAAAAATGGCGGCCATTTTGAATTTTTGCCAAAAATGGCAAAACACAAATTTGCTTCTATCTCCTTAACCGTGCGAGATAGAGCGATTTCGTCGAAATTTTTGACCCACAGGGTATCTAAGGAATGTAATATTTGCAATTTTCAAAAAATTTTCCCCTCCCCAAAAATGGCAGCCATTTTGAATTTTCGAATTTTTGCCAAAAATGGCAAAACACAAATTTGCTTCTATCTCCTTAACCGTGCGAGATAGAGCGATTTCGTCGAAATTTTCGACCCACAGGGTATCTAAGGAATGCAATCTTTGCAATTTTCCAAAAATTTTCCCCTCCCCAAAAATGGCGGCCATTTTGAATTTTCGAATTTTTGCCAAAAATGGCAAAACACAAATTTGCTTCTATCTCCTTAACCGTGCGAGATAGAGCGATTTCGTCGAAATTTTCGACCCACAGGGTATCTAAGGAATGTAATATTTGCAATTTTCAAAAAAATTTCCCCTCCCCAAAAATGGCGGCCATTTTGAATTTTCGAATTTTTGCCAAAAATGGCAAAACACAAATTTGCTTCTATCTCCTTAACCGTGCGAGATAGAGTGATTTCGGCAAAATTTTCGACCCACAGGGGATCTAAGGAATGCAATCTTTGCAATTTTCCAAAAATTTTCCCCTCCCCAAAAATGGCGGCCATTTTGAATTTTCGAATTTTTGCCAAAAATGGCAAAACACTAATTTGCTTCTATCTCCTTAACCGTGCGAGATAGAGCGATTTCGGCAAAATTTTCGACACACAGGGTATCTAAGCAATGCAATCTTTGCAATTTTCAAAATATTTTCCCCTCCCCAAAAATGGCGGCCATTTTGAATTTTTGCCAAAAATGGCAAAACACAAATTTGCTTCTATCTCCTTAACCGTGCGAGATAGAGCGATTTCGTCGAAATTTTTGACCCACAGGGTATCTAAGGAATGTAATATTTGCAATTTTCAAAAAATTTTCCCCTCCCCAAAAATGGCGGCCATTTTGAATTTTCGAATTTTTGCCAAAAATGGCAAAACACAAATTTGCTTCTATCTCCTTAACCGTGCGAGATAGAGTGATTTCGGCAAAATTTTCGACCCACAGGGGATCTAAGGAATGCAATCTTTGCAATTTTCCAAAAATTTTCCCCTCCCCAAAAATGGCGGCCATTTTGAATTTTCGAATTTTTGCCAAAAATGGCAAAACACTAATTTGCTTCTATCTCCTTAACCGTGCGAGATAGAGCGATTTCGGCAAAATTTTAGACCCACAGGGTATCTAAGGAATGTAATATTTGCAATTTTCAAAATATTTTCCCCTCCCCAAAAATGGCGGCCATTTTGAATTTTCGAATTTTTGCCAAAAATGGCAAAACACAAATTTGCTTCTATCTCCTTAACCGTGCGAGATAGAGCGATTTCGTCGAAATTTTCGACCCACAGGGTATCTAAGGAATGCAATCTTTGCAATTTTCAAAAAATTTTCCCCTCCCCAAAAATGGCGGCCATTTTGAATTTTCGAATTTTTGCCAAAAATGGCAAAACACAAATTTGCTTCTATCTCCTTAACCGTGCGAGATAGAGCGATTTCGTCGAAATTTTCGACCCACAGGGTATCTAAGGAATGCAATCTTTGCAATTTTCCAAAAATTTTCCCCTCCCCAAAAATGGCGGCCATTTTGAATTTTCGAATTTTTGCCAAAAATGGCAAAACACAAATTTGCTTCTATCTCCTTAACCGTGCGAGATAGAGCGATTTCATCGAAATTTTCGACCCACAGGGTATCTAAGGAATGTAATATTTGCAATTTTCAAAAAAATTTCCCCTCCCCAAAAATGGCGGCCATTTTGAATTTTCGAATTTTTGCCAAAAATGGCAAAACACAAATTTGCTTCTATCTCCTTAACCGTGCGAGATAGAGCGATTTCGGCAAAATTTTCGACACACAGGGTATCTAACCAATGCAATCTTTGCAATTTTCAAAATATTTTCCCCTCCCCAAAAATGGCGGCCATTTTGAATTTTTGAATTTTTGCCAAAAATGGCAAAACACAAATTTGCTTCTATCTCCTTAACCGTGCGAGATAGAGCGATTTCGTCGAAATTTTCGACCCACAGGGTATCTAAGGAATGTAATATTTGCAATTTTCAAAAAATTTTCCCCTCCCCAAAAATGGCGGCCATTTTGAATTTTCGAATTTTTGCCAAAAATGGCAAAACACAAATTTGCTTCTATCTCCTTAACCGTGCGAGATAGAGCGATTTCGTCGAAATTTTCGACCCACAGGGTATCTAAGGAATGCAATCTTTGCAATTTTCCAAAAATTTTCCCCTCCCCAAAAATGGCGGCCATTTTGAATTTTCGAATTTTTGCCAAAAATGGCAAAACACAAATTTGCTTCTATCTCCTTAACCGTGCGAGATAGAGCGATTTCGTCGAAATTTTCGACCCACAGGGTATCTAAGGAATGTAATATTTGCAATTTTCAAAAAAATTTCCCCTCCCCAAAAATGGCGGCCATTTTGAATTTTCGAATTTTTGCCAAAAATGGCAAAACACAAATTTGCTTCTATCTCCTTAACCGTGCGAGATAGAGCGATTTCGGCAAAATTTTCGACCCACAGGGTATCTAAGCAATGCAATCTTTGCAATTTTCAAAATATTTTTCCCTCCCCAAAAATGGCGGCCATTTTGAATTTTCGAATTTTTGCCAAAAATGGCAAAACACAAATTTGCTTCTATCTCCTTAACCGTGCGAGATAGAGCGATTTCGTCGAAATTTTCGACCCACAGGGTATCTAAGGAATGCAATCTTTGCAATTTTCAAAAAATTTTCCCCTCCCCAAAAATGGCGGCCATTTTGAATTTTCGAATTTTTGCCAAAAATTGCAAAACACAAATTTGCTTCTATCTCCTTAACCGTGCGAGATAGAGCGATTTCGTCGAAATTTTCGACCCATAGGGTATCTAAGGAATGCAATCTTTGCAATTTTCCAAAAATTTTTTCCTCCCCAAAAATGGCGGCCATTTTGAATTTTCGAATTTTTGCCAAAAATGGCAAAACACAAATTTGCTTCTATCTCCTTAACCGTGCGAGATAGAGCGATTTCATCGAAATTTTCGACCCACAGGGTATCTAAGGAATGTAATATTTGCAATTTTCAAAAAATTTTCCCCTCCCCAAAAATGGCGGCCATTTTGAATTTTCGAATTTTTGCCAAAAATGGCAAAACACAAATTTGCTTCTATCTCCTTAACCGTGCGAGATAGAGCGATTTCGTCGAAATTTTCGACCCACAGGGTATCTAAGGAATGCAATCTTTGCAATTTTCCAAAAATTTTCCCCTCCCCAAAAATGGCGGCCATTTTGAATTTTCGAATTTTTGCCAAAAATGGCAAAACACAAATTTGCTTCTATCTCCTTAACCGTGCCAGATAGAGTGATTTCGTCAAAATTTTCGACCCACAGGGTATCTGAGTATTGTACTCTTGGTAATTTCTAAAAAATTTTCCCCTCCCCTAAAATGGCGGCCATTTTGAATTTTCAAATTTTTGCCAAAAATGGCAAAACACAAATTTGCTTCTATCTCCTTAACCATGCGAGATAGAGCGATTTCGTCGAAATTTTCAACCCACAGGGTATCTAAGAAATGTAATCTTTGCAATTTTCAAAAAATTTTCCCCTCCCCAAAAATGGCAGCCATTTTGAATTTTCGAATTTTTGCCCAAAATGGAAAAACACAAACTGGCCTTAACCGTGCAAAATAGAGTTATTTTGTTGAAATTTTCGACCCATAGGGTATCTAAGAAATGTACTCTTGGCAATTTTCAAAAAAATTTCCTTTTCCCAATAATGGCGGCCATTTTGAATTTTCAAATTTTTGCCAAAAATAGAAAAACAGGAATTGGCTTCTATCTTCTTAACCGTGCAAGATAGAGTGATTTCGTCAAAATTTTCAACCCAACCAATGCAAAAAGGCATGAAGCTGAAATAAATTACATCTACACTATCAAATATTTAAGCATCATTGATATATTTTACAAATGAAACAGGGTCTTGTAAGACTACTGTACAATTTGGGCAAAAGGTTCATGGGTGGACATTACACATGATAATGTGTGTTCTTCTATGCTATCCTGTTTCTATTCGCATCTACTATCAACAGGGCGGCCTATTTCTAGTTTTGGCCTCATTTTGAGAAACAAGATGGCCGCCACAGGTGTTTTTTGTCAGTCATGAAAAGTGCTTATATCTCCCTTATTATTGATCCTAGAGGTTTGGGATGATAAACCAACCTGTAGGAAATCATGGGGTGGGAATCTTTTGGTGTGGTCAGATTTGACCTTCAATGACCCCTCCTTCAAGGTCAAACAAGGATAGCCAAACTTAAAAGTGCTTATAACTCGCTTATTATTGGTCCCAGAGGTTTGGGATGGTAAACAGACAGGAAATCATGGGCTGTGAATCTGTTGATATGGTCCGATTTGACCTTGGAACCCTCCTTCAAGGTCAAATGAGGATAGCGAAAATTGAAAGTGCCTACAACTCGCTTATTATTGGTGACAGAGATTTGGGATGGTAAACCATCCCATAGGAAATCATTGGCTCGGAATCTTTTGGTATGGTCAGATTTGACCTTTGGACCCCTCCTTCAAGGTCAAATGAGGACAGCCAAGCTTAAAAGTGCTTATAACTCATTTATAATTGGTCCTAGAGGTTTGGAATGGTAAACCATAGGACATCATGGGCTGGGAATGTATTTGTGTGGTTAGATTTGACCTTGGACCCCTTCTTCAAGGTCGAACGAGGATATTGCATTTGTAGTATTTCTTTAAATATGTTTTAACCTATTTTTTACACTTAAACAATTACCTTGTTATTTTCCTTCATAATACCATTTACAGGGCACAACTTTTTTATCCTTTTCTTCTGTCAGCTTCGGAATTTCTTTCGAACTTGCTGTTCAGTTACCATTTACTGTATTTCTGTACAGCCCTTTTCCTGATAATTATTCTGTCCTCTAATCACCTTCACAAATCAAAAACACTCAGTCAGCTGACACAGTGCCCGTTCACGGGCACTCTCCTCTTGTTGGTAAGCTATCACATAATAAAGTTTCAGACCTGTTGCACATTGCATAGCTGAGTAATAGCTACTTTGAAATTGTGACTGTTGAGTAAATCCATTGTAACTCCAAAACTAGTGCAGTTAGAGTATTTTCCTAAAATATGTTATTCGGCTACTTTGTCCTTAACTATAAGATGGCATACAGTTTGGGATTCTATTGCATGCCATAAGTGAGTGTTAGCTATTTCCTTATTTGAAGCAAAATAACGACACGAGTAAATTTCAAATATCTTCAAAAGTATTAAAATTAGGGAATTGTTTTCAAATATGTTATTCATCTAGTTTTTGGTAAGCTATCACATAGTAAAGTTTCACACCTGTTGCACATTGGATAGCTGAGTAATAGCTACTTTGAAATTGTGACTGTTAAGTAAATCCATTGTAACTCCAAAACTATTGCAGTTAGAGTATTTTCCTAAAATATGTTATTCAGCTACTTTGTCCTTAACTATAAGATGGCATACAGTTTGGGATTCTATTGCATGCCATAAGTGAGTAATAGCTATTTCCTTATTTGAAGCAAAATAACGACATAAGTAAATTTCAAATATCTTCAAAAGTATTCAAGTTAGGGAAATATTTTCAAATATGTTATTCATCTAGTTTTTGATGAGCTATCAGATAGTAAAGCTGCAAACCTGTTGCACACTGGACAGCTGAGTAATAGCTACTTTGAAATAGTGACTGTTGAGTAAATCCATTGTAACTCAAAAACTACTGCAGTTACAGGATTTTCCTAAAATAATTTGTTCAGCTACTTTTTCCTTAACTATAAGATGGCATATCGTTTGGGGTTCCATTGCATGTCATAAGTGAGCAATAGCTATTTTCTTATTTGTAGCAAAATTATGATGGAAATAAATGTCAAATACCTTCACAAGTACCAAAGTTAGGCAAATCTTTTCATTTTATTATTCATCTAGTTTTTCAAAAGCTTACTTTCCTGTGTCCTTTATATTTTTGTTGCTTTTGCAGGTGTAGGTCAATAGCTAAGGGAGTAGATAGCTGAGCAAAAGCTACTAAAATGAGTAAATGTCTTTTATCTCTAAAAGTATTATAGGTAGGCAATTTCTTCTAAATAAGTCATTCACCTACTTTTGGGTGATCTACCACATAGTGAAGTTGCAGAACTGTAGCTCTTTGGATAGCTGAGTAATAGCTACCAAAATGAGTAAATGTCTTTTATCTCTAAAAATATTACACATAGGCAATTTCTTCTAAATAAGTCATCACCTACTTTTGTGTGATCTACCACATAATGAAGTTGCAGAACTGTAGCTCTTTGGATAACTGAGTAATAGCTACTAAAATGAGTAAATGTCTTTTATCTCTAAAAGTATTACAGGTAGGCAATTTCTTCTAAATAAGTCATTCACGTACTTTTGGGTGATCTACCACATAGTGAAGTTGCAGAACTGTAGCTCTTTTGATAGCTGAGTAATAGCTACCAAAATGAGTAAATGTCTTTTATCTCTAAAAGTATTACAGGTAGGCAATTTCTCCTAAATAAGTCATTCACCTGCTTTTGGGTGATCTACCACATAGTGAAGTTGCAGAACTGTAGCTCTTTGGATAGCTGAGTAATAGCTACCAAAATGAGTAAATGTCTTTTATCTCTAAAAATATTACACATAGGCAATTTCTTCTAAATAAGTCATTCACCCACTTTTGTGTGATCTACCACATAGTGAAGTTGCAGAACTGTAGCTCTTTGGATAGCTGAGTAATAGCTACTAAAATGAGTAAATGTCTTTTATCTCTAAAAGTATTACAGGTAGGCAATTTCTTCTAAATAAGTCATTCACGTACTTTTGGGTGATCTACCACATAGTGAAGTTGCAGAACTGTAGCTCTTTTGATAGCTGAGTAATAGCTACTAAAATGAGTAAATGTCTTTTATCTCTAAAAGTATTACAGGTAGGCAATTTCTTCTAAATAAGTCATTCACCTACTTTTGTGTGATCTACCACATAGTGAAGTTGCAGAACTGTAGCTCTTTGGATAGCTGAGTAATAGCTACCAAAATGAGTAATTGTCTTTTATCTCTAAAAATATTACAGGTAGGCAATTTCTTCTAAATAAGTCATTCACCTACTCTTGTGTGATCTACCACATAGTGAAGTTGCAGAACTGTAGCTCTTTGGATGGCTGAGTAATAGCTACTAAAATGAATAAATGTCTTTTATCTCTAAAAGTATTACAGGTAGGCAATTTCTTCTAAATAAGTCATTCACCTACTTTTGTGTGATCTACCACATAGTGAAGTTACAGAACTGTAGCTCTTTGGATAGCAGAGTAATAGCCACTAAAATAAGTACATACCTTTTATCTGTAAAAGTGTTACAGATAGGCAATTTCTTCTAGATACGTCCTTACCTACTTTGGGTTGATCTACTGCATAATAAAGTTGCAGAACTGTAGCTCTTTGGATGGCAGAGTAATAGCTACTAAAATGAGTAAATGTCTTTTGTCTTTAGAAGTATTGCAATCAAATATTAAACTTGTTGTCACTTCTACATGTGCCTCCATCTCACAAGAAAATTTATATTCCACTCTCTTAGTACATCTAATTTATACGGCGGGAGATAAATGCATGCGTCAGAATGCTTGTTTTGTTGTGCCTTAGAGTCCTCTTATTTGGGGAGATTAAGCGCTATAAAAGTCCAATTAGAATTAGCATTAGAATAAGTTCAGTTCTGTGTATGTAGTACTGTGCTGTCAAACTTTCCGAGTATGTTCAGCATGACAGTAACCCAGTCTCTTCTAGTTTTACTGAAATTCAAGCATATTTAACCTTATGAAGTTGCATTCTAACATGGAACGGTTGTGTCTACGATTCGGATTAATTAATCGAAGAAATAGTTCATGGGTAAAATCAGCATAACCTGCTGGGTTTATTATAGCTGTCGTAACAATAATCGCTTTGCTAAAAAATTCGTAGTAATTATTCACCTTCGGAGTATATAACCTAAAACCATAGTAAAATTCTGTGTATACCATGGTTTTGTGGGGGGTTATTCCTATTGTATTTACTGTAGCAAATATAATATTACAAAACAGGCATTTTGTAAACATTTCACATTTTTATCCTGATGTATGATTGTGACAGTTGCACAATGTGTTCAAAATAAAATCTGGGTGAAATATATTCTATTTTATCAACAGTGCTTCTTAGTTGTTCTTCAGAATTGTCTTAAACAGGATTCCCAGGGCCATAGATTTGTGTTTACTTTTCTTTAGATAATTCAAAATGTGTCTTGAAACTGTGGTAAGTAAATACACAATCACTCATTGTGGTGCTGCCTCAGTCATTTCATTATTCCAGTTATTTTGCGTACATCGTATTTGTTGACAGGGGATATATAGGCTTTCTAATCTACCTTGCAAAGTACCCTTGTAACACAAATTAATAATATTGTATAAAAGTTTTATTTGCATTTTAATAATTGTCCCAACCATTGATCTTAGAATTTAAATTGATTTACCGGTACTATACAGTGAATGAAAAGAAGAATATAACTTGTATTTTATAAACAATGTACACCATTTATATTTGTTTTATGCAATATTTTACACCGAATCTTATGTAACTGTAGTTCCAGACACCTGGGTACAGTCTGATGGGATGATGCATCCAAAACCAGAGAAAAATATCCTTGGCAAAGTCTACTCATATTTTGCTGGTGATGAGTACAAAGCATTTGTGAAGTACAACATCATTGCTGCGACCTTACTCATGCCTCGCTGGCAAGGGTTCACAATAGTTGATGCATCTCCAGATATGAACATCCTGTCAGCCATTGATGGAGTGTTTCATGTAAACACAACCATGTACCCTTTGTTTGTGGGGAAGGGGAAAACTACACATGACAAGAGTCAGTTTAAAGAGGTAAAAAGGTGTTGATTATGTTGCAGGAGGTTTTTCCAAGGATATAATTCTCATTAAATATGTGACCTCTAGCTTAAGTTTGATGATGATTGTGAACTTTAACTGATCCGAGGCTATTTATATCCACTGAAGGCTTTAGCCTTTGCCACACCATGCATAAAGAGGGTTTGCCCTTGAGTGCTCTCGGGAGATATCTCTATTTGTGTGTAAGCTTGTCTCACAAGTTTTTGCCCGAAGTGAAAGTTTCAATCAAAATATTGCACGATTTTATGACCTTATGTGATAAAGTTTGAAGCAAAGTAATTCTGTTATTAATAAAATGAAGTCGAAACTTAAGCCAAGACCAACAGAACTTAGGTTTAAAAAAGACCTGGGAGATGAGCCTGATTGTCTTCTGGGGCCAATTTCACTAAAGGACTTAAACTAAGTCCCTTTATTGGCTAAGTCAGGGACTTAAATCTAAGACTTTGGTCTTAGCTAGGTCTGAGACTTAAATGGATTTCACAAAAGGGTGACTTAGCTAAGTCCAAGCTTATCAAATAACCACAGTGGTTTTCTGTGTGATGTGACCTTTGATATCCTTCATTTGATGCATTTTATCTAAGGATAAGTGCTGTTTTGACATAGAAAACCTTGTTACATCATATAAACTTCCCAAAGACTACTTCAGTAAGGTGTTCTGCATAATTAAGCGTCCCTGAGAGGGCACTTATTTGTTTTTGCCTCAGTTTCCTCGCCACCACCGCCGCCGCATTATGGTCTCCCTTGAATATCTCCCTTATTATTAGAAGGTTTCAAACCATATTTGGCAGTTATATACCTTAGGCGTGGGAAAATTTTTCTGCATGCTTAAATTTGACCTTTGACCTTTATGAAGGTCACATGATCAAAAACAATTTTTTTGAAGTACACCCCCCCCGTCATCGCAGTTCAGGAAAAACTACTTGCTACAGAGCCTTATAATTTGACACACCTGTTCAAACTATCGAAAACGCGAGCTGATTAGATTTTGGGAGCAATCCCTTGAGAAATGTCTCATTTATGAGTGATTTTCTGACACCTTCCAATCTGAAAGCCTTAAATTTAGGTCAACCCCCCTATTATCTTCTTAAGTATTGCATTTAGAGCCAATGTACTGGGAGGTAATAGGAAACCATGTGTGGAGAGTGTAAATAGCTGGTCAGTTTTACCCCACGGCCCCACCTTATGGGTCAAACTGGGGTCGTAAAATAGCTGATTTTGAGTTTTTGCCTTATATCTCCTTTATTGTTGCTTTTATAACTTCAGAATGTATTAAGAGGTATTGGGAATGCACATGTGGAGAGTCTAAATAGCCGGTCAGTTTTACCCCCCGATCCCCCCTTATGGGCCAAACTGGGGTCATAAATAGCTGCTTTGGAGTTTTTGCCTTATATCTCCTTTATAGTTGCTTTTATAGCTTCAGAATGTATTAAGAGGTATTGGGAAAGCATATGTGGAGAATCTAAATAGCCGGTCAGTTTTATCCCCCGACCCCCCCTTATGGGTCAAACTGGGGTCATAAAATAGTTGCTTTGGAGTTTTGCCTTATATCTCCTTTATTGTTGCTTTTATACCTTCAGAATGTATTAAGAGGTATTGGGAAAGCACATGTGGAGAGTCTAAATAGCCGGTCAGTTTTACCTCCCGACCCCCCCTTATGGGCCAAACTGGGGTCATAAATAGCTGCTTTGGAGTTTTTGCCTTATATCTCCTTTATCGTTGCTTTTATAGCTTCAGAATGTATTAAGAGGTATTGGGAAAGCATACGGTGCAGCTTTGTGTATTCTTAGCTTTACAGCATGCTTATTAAAATCACAAAGCATTTTAAACTTTCAGGGATGCTTCGTTTTTGTTAGCAAAAGCATTCCTCTAGTTATACTTTATTTACAGCCATTTCAAATTTTGAAGTGGAGCAAAGTTTATGGCGGCCATATTTAAGTGCTCTTTACAAAATTTAAGCTCACTACCTCCCAGACTTAAAGTTAAGTCCACTGACTTAGCAATTTCATGGACTTAGTCCCTTTGTGAAATCGGCCCCTGGAATTTCTTTTGACTTTGACCATAATTTTTTTTTATGTCGTCATTCTGCGGCGCGTCCGCGTCCGCGTGAACAACTTCTCCTCCAAAACTACAAGGCCTAGAGACGTGCTGTTTTTTTTTAAAAGATACCTTATCTATCGAGGATGAAAAATTGTTCAAGGCATGCAAATCTGTCTGTTCGTCTGTTTGCTAGAGACATTACAAGGGGGGTACCCCCACCAAAAGTGTGAAAATTTCAACACTTAATCACAATTTTCTCAGTGACTATTGCAGGGATTTCTCTCATATCTTGCATATATGTACTAGGCCATAGGTTGATTCTCTTGTGTGAGTATGAGACCTGGATCTGTCTTACTTTTTTTTTAATAAATTTTTTTAATAATTTTTAATGCATTAAAATTCATGAAATCATGCACAAAATCATTTATAACTTCAAAAGTGTTGCATTTAGAGCATTTTGTTAAAATATGTTATTTAGCTACTTTTTTCATAGCTACAATATGGTGAGTAAGTTGGGTGCCTGTCTCAATATCTAAGTGAGTAATAGCTACTTTTGGGCTTTTCAGTAACTTCCATCATGAGTAGAATCACTTGTAGCTTAAAAACTATTGCATTTAGAGAATTTCGTATAAATATGTTATTCAGCTACTTTTGGGTCAGCTATAACATAGTAAAATTTTAGACCTGTAGCTCATGGCATAGCTGAGTAATAGCTACTTTTAGGTTATCACTGTTTAGTAAATCCCTTATAACTTCAAAACTATTGCATTTAGAGAATTTCGTATAAATATGTTATTCAGCTACTTTTGGGTCAGCTATAACATAGTAAAATTTCAGACCTGTAGCTCATGGCATAGCTGAGTAATAGCTACTTTTAGGTTATCACTGTTGAGTAAATCGCTTATAACTTGGAAACTATTGCATTTAGCATATTTTGTTTCAATATGTTATTCACCTATTTTGGGATCAGCTATAACATAGTGAAATTTCAGATCTGTGGCTCATTGCATAGCTGAGTAATAGCTACTTTGAAGTTCTCACTATTGAGTAAATCAGTTGTAATTGGAAAACTATTGCATTTAGAGAATTTCGTATAAATATGTTATTCAGCTACTTTTGGGTCAGCTATAACATAGTAAAATTTCAGACCTGTAGCTCATGGCATAGCTGAGTAATAGCTACTTTTAGGTCATCACTATTGAGTAAATCAGTTGTAACTTGAAAACTATTGCATTTACAGTATTTTGCTTAAATATGTTGTTCACCTACTTTTGGGTCAGCTATAACATAGTAAAATTTCAGACCTGTAGCTCATTGCATAGCTGAGTAATAACTACTTTGAGGTTCTCACTATTGAGTAAATCAGTTGTAATTGCAAAACTATTGCATTTAGAGAATTTAGTGTAAATATGTTATTCAGCTACTTTTGGGTCAGCTATAACATAGTAAAATTTCAGACCTGTAGCTCATGGCATAGCTGAGTAATAGCTACTTTTAGGTCATCACTATTGAGTAAATCAGTTGTAACTTGAAAACTATTGCATTTACAGTATTTTGCTTAAATATGTTGTTCACCTACTTTTGGGTCAGCTATAACATAGTAAAATTTCAGACCTGTAGCTCATGGCATAGCTGAGTAATAGCTACTTTTAGGTTATCACTGTTGAGTAAATCGCTTATAACTTGGAAATTATTGCATTTAGAGTATTTTGCTTCAATATGTTATTCACCTATTTTGGGGTCAGCTATAACATAGTGAAGTTCCAGACCTGTGACTCATTGCATAGCTGAGTAATAGCTACTTTGAAGTTCTCAATGTTGAGTAAATCACTTGTAATTTGAAAACTATTGCATTTAGAGAATTTAGTATAAATATGTTATTCAGCTACTTTTGGGTCAGCTATAACATAGTAAAATTTCAGACCTGTAGCTCATGGCATAGGTGAGTAATAGCTACTTTTAGGTTATCACTATTGAGTAAATCACTTATAACTTGAAAACTATTGCATTTAGAGTATTTTGTTGCATATGTTATTCACCTATTTTGGGGTCAGCTATAACATAGTGAAGTTCCAGACCTGTGGCTCATTGCATAGCTGAGTAATAGCTACTTTGAAGTTCTCACTGTTGAGTAAATCAGTTGTAATTGGAAAACTATTGCCTTTACAGAAATTTGGGCAAATATGTTATTCAGCTACTTTTGGGTCAGCTATAACATAGTGAAATTACAGACCTGTAGCTCATGGCACAACTGAGCAATAGCTATTCTCAGGCACTGACTGTTGAGTAAATCAGCTATAACTTGAAAAATATTGCATTTGGAGTATTTTGTTAAAATATATTGTTCACCTACTTTAGGGTTAGCTATAACATAGTGAAATTACAGACCTATAGCTCATGGCATAGCGGAGCAATAGCTATTTTCAGGTTCTCACTATTGAGTAAATCAGTTGTAACTTGAAAACTATTGCATTTACAGTATTTTGCTTAAATATGTTGTTCACCTACATTTAGGTCAGCTATAACAGAGCAAAAATTCAGACATGTAGCTCATTGCATAGCTGAGTAATAGTTACTTTGAGGTTCTGACTCTTGAGTAAATCAGTTGTAACTTGAAAACTATTACATTTAGAGTATTTTGTTAAATATGTTATTCACAGACGTTTTGGTCAGCTGTAACATAGTGAAATTGCAGACCTCTGTGTCATGGCATAGCTGAGCAATAGCTTCTTTCAGGTTCTCACTGTTGAGTAAATCATTGTATCCAACCTGTAGGAAATCATGGGCTGGGAATCTGTTAATATGGTCCGATTGACCTTGGAACCCTCCTTCAAGGTCAAATGAGGATAGCCAAACTTAAAAGTGCTTATAACTCGCTTATTATTGGTCCTAGAGGTTTCGAATGGAAAACCAACCTATAGAAAATCATGGGCTGGGAATCTTTTGGTGTGGTCGGATTTGACCTTAGACCCCTCCTTCCAGGTCAAACGAAGATAGCCAAACTTAAAGTGCTTATAACTCGCGTATTATTGGTCTTGGAGGTTTGGGATGGTAAACCAACATATAGGAAATCATGGGCTGGGATTCTTTTGGTGTGGTCAGATTTGACCTGGGACCCCTCCTTCAAGGTCAATTGAGGATAGCCAAACTTACAATTGCTTATAACTCGCTTATTATTGGTCCTACAAGTTTGGGATGGTAAACAAGCTACAGGAAATCATGGGCTGGGAATTTTTTTGTGTGGTCGGATTTGACCTTGGACCCCTCTTCCAAGTTTTTTCGTTCGTGGGCTACGAATACCATCTAGATTCAGCCCTTGTAAAACCCACTCAAGAGAGATGGCTCAAACTTCAGGATTTGAGCCTACAACTCAAGTCAAAACATGTTTTGACTGCAAGATGTTTGATGTCGCTAATTGGGTTACTTCGTCAACGGAGAAAATGGTCCCGGAGGGACGCCTTCACATGACGCCCTTTCAGTTTCACCTCAAGGAGCACTGGAGATTTCCTCAGTCGCTGGACAGCCTCCTTCCTTGGACAGAAACCATTTCAGCACACCTAGAGTGGTGGCAGAATCCCACAAACGTGATGAAAGGTGCAGACCTTCATCCCAAAGACCACAGTATCCAACTCTTTACAGACGCCTCAAACGAAGGCTGGGGCGCTCACTTAGAGCAAGCTTCTACAAAAGAGTCTGTGGTCAGACAGGGGTAAAAGGTTACATATAAATGTTGTAGAGCTGAAGGCAGTTTCTCTGGCCCTTCAAAGGTTCAAGGACCAGTGTCAAAACCAAACAGTGTTGGTTGCTACAGACAACTCAACAGTAGTAGCTACATAAACAAACAAGAAGGAACCCACTCGGCGATAACCTTAAAAGCCAGACACATTCCAGGGTGTCTGAATGTGATGGCCGAACTTCTGTCCAGGTCGAACCAAGTCCAGTCAACAGAATGGTCACTGCATCTGCAGGTGTTCAAACAGATCTGTCACAAGTGGTTCACTCCTCATGTAGATCTATTTGCCACTCGTCTGAACCACAAAGTTCCACTGTACGTATCTCCAGTCCCAGACCAAAATTCTTGGGACATAGATGCTCTGAACATAAACTGGTCGGGTCTCACTGCTTATGCTTACCCTCCCACGGCTCTCCTTCACAGGGTGATCCAAAAAATCAGGCTAAGCCATTGCCTGATCATTGTAATAGCCCCAGGCTGGCCAGGGATACTCTGGTTTTAGGACCTAGTGCAACTCTCAACAGAGATCCCACTTCAACTACCAGTGTCAATAACTCTTCTCTAACAGTCCCACAACTATGTGTTTTGCAGCAATCCACAACATCTCTACCTCCACACCTTTTGTCTAGGAGTGGACAGCTCCAAGAACAAGGCTTCTCTGTGGAGGTGGCAGAGAGAATTGCTGCCCCCCACAGGTCATCAACAAGGACCATCTACAAGTCAAATTAGGCCCTATTTGAGAAATGGTGCAGAGAAAATTGGTGGATTTCTCCACTCCCTCTATAAAGCAAGTCTCAGACTTCTTTATGTACCTGTATCAAGATCTAAACTGGCGCCCTTCGATCATTGATGGTTATAGGACGGCCATTGTTGATACCTTGGGCCCAACGGGGCTCCATATCTCCCAAAGTTCAGACCTTAACAGGTTGCTCTCCAATTTTCACAGGGATTGTCCCAAAAGTTCCAGGAATCTTCCTAAGTGGAACCTTTCTGTTGTACTCAATGAGCTCACCCTTTGAGCCTATGAAAGACATAGACCTCAAACATCTTACCCTCAAAACTGCTTTCTTGCTAGCTTTGGCCTCCGGAAGGCACCGCAGTGAAATTCATGCCTGGGTTGCAAACAAAATATCGAATCTAGGCCAATGGGAAAAGGTTGCTTTGTTCCCATTTTCAGATTTCATAGCCAAAAACCAACTAGCAAGAGAAGGTTCTCAAAGTGTGTCTCCATTGACTATTCTTGCTCTAACTACCATTGTAGACAGACAATTCAAAGAAGACAGGACCTTGTGTCACCTGAGTTACTATTTGGATCGAAACCGAAGACCTAAGAGAGTCTCGATCCCTGCTTTTTATCTCCTTTAAGAAAGGACATACCTCAGACATCAGACCCGCTACAGTCTCTTCGTGGCTAAAACAAACTATCCTATGTCATGAGTAACTGTAAGTAGCCACAGATTCTTAATACAGGCTGCTAAGAATTTGTCTCTGGTTTTGCTAGTAGTCACCACTTGAACACAAGCCTCATTATCACAGTATATAATGACCTTGGAATTCTGCCAGTATTTGCATTGCAACAACTATGTTAATCATTTCCAAGTGCACGATTTTAAGTTTGAACCCGGGGATAACAGTAGTGAATTGCAGGTTGGTTTGTGGTCCCAATACCCGGAAGTGATTGGAAATTGATTATAACAATGGTTTCAAGGTATATGAAATAGTTCATAGGTATCCTCTCCATTATATTAAGTATTTTAAACAATTTTAGCTATTCCTTATCTTTATATTATTCTATGGAAACAGTAATATATAATGTTATAGATTAAGATAGAATATACCAATACCTGGAAGTGATATTTTTGTTACAAACAAGCAGATCAACAAGCAATGGACTTGGTCCAAGTCAAAGCACATGACATTAGGGCCTTTGCAGCCTCTAAGGCTTTTTACGGTGGGGTATCGGTGAACCAGATCATGCAAGCCTGTCACTGGAAAGCTCACAACACATTTACAAATTTTTGCCTGAAAGATCTTACTTGGTCAGACAACAATATGTATCTGGGACCAGTAGTAGCAGCACAACAGACTGCTCATCCTCAGAAAGAAAAGAAGTGGGGGCACATCTGCTTCAGCCAAGTCTTCAGGAGTCTAATCCCAGGGTCTAGGTATTGGTTACCTCCTCAGGATGTTATGGTAAGGTCTCTTGTCTATTTGATTTAACTGCATAATGTCTTTTCAGTGTACCATAATCTCATATTTAGGGTGGCAGGTTTATGAGATTCAAGCTTAGGGCTGGTATTCATCACAGTGATGCCCTTGGGGGCTATACTCGCATAAGTGAGCACGGCTGTACTTAGCCCTTCAATCAAAACGTCCAGACAGTATTGGTACTGTCATTTATTAATCGTCTGGTTTTTGGCTTCTTGCAGGTCAGATTTTCCCGCCTATTAGATTGATGTGTCCGTCTGTCCGTCCACATTTTCATTTCCGGACTCTAACTCGAAAACGGTTTGTCCAATCGAATTCAAACTTGACAGGGAGATAGATCACCATCTCATCTAGGTTCCTTTCGAAATTGGTGTAATTGCGTCCGTTCGTTTGTCTGTTTTTTGTCCGTTTGTCTGTCAGCCAACATTTCTGTTTCCGGACTCTAACTCAAAATCTGTCAACATTTCCGTTTCCGGACTCTAACTCAAAAATGCTTTTTCTAATCGAATTCAAACTTGACAGGGAGATAGGTCACCATCATAGCTAGGCTCCTTTCGAAATTGGTGTAATTCCGTCCATTCGTTTGTCCGTTTGTCTGTCCGTCAACAATTCTGTTTCCGGACTCTAACCCGAAAACTGTTTGTCCAATTGAATTCAAACTTGACAGGGACATAGATCACCATCATAGCTAAGTTGCTTTTGAAATTGGTGTGATTTCGTCCTTTCATTTGTCCGTTTATAGCATAGGTACAATTATGTAACCTAGATTACAAGTTTTACATTTCTTAGCACGCCTAATGCATTCACCTTAACTTTGTGACCAGTCCCCGTCGAAATGCTGACCATGAATGACCATGGACTGCATGGTATTTGATGGTCGACCATGGATATCCATGAACGACCATCAAAATCCATACTTGTATGAAGGACCAGACCATCAAAAACCATGGACATCATGGTTTTTCATGTCCTGACCATGGACTGCATGTAAGTGTCCATGTTAGACCAAGGACTCAGTCTAGTTGTCCATGGTTGACCATGGACTACATTCAAGTGTCCATGGTTGACCATGGACTTTGTTCTCTGGTCCATAGTTAACCATGGACTTTGTTCTCTGGTCCATGGTTGACCGTTAACTGCAATTAAGTATTCATGGTTGACCATGGACTCTATGTTAAGATCGAGTCCATGTGAGGCAGCATATGACCTTTAATTGTCAGTCCTCCCTGTCTAAATTCATGTATATAAATTATATACTGTTGTTTAAAAAATATTACTATTAGGCTGGTCATAACATTTGTGGATCTACAATATTATGGAAAAGTTATACTTAGAACATGAAACATCATGGCAAACCAACATTGGCAAAAAATTAAAAATAATTTCAACATAATAATACGATTTTTTCATTTGGTTGTATCATATATTAACAAATGAATAAAACTGTAAAGTAACAATGGGCCTTATCTGAATCTCCACATTTTAGTGCAGTTATACAAACTAGGGAAGACTTTATGTGATGGGGAAGATAATGAAACATTTAATACAGTCGACACAATTTCATAGTCTTCTTGAAAGGCTGTTCTTTCTTGATAATTGGCTGATAACTAAGCTGTTACATACCAAATCATAAAACTATGAAAAAAACTTTCCTATTCACATAATTACATGTTACAAGTTTTTATTCTCAGAGTAACAGGTATATTCAGTTACACTCTAGTAATTTTCTAACGATACATATATTTAAATAAATAAGATTGTGTAAGAATAAGGCTAGTAACTTAAACACACAGCTGGATACTACACTGATGGCTTTTCTGTCTGTTGTGTGTAAGCTGTGTTCACTGAAAAGGGTGTCCAGATAGAAGTAACAGGTTATCTTAATTAACATGAAAGTTTGCCTTAATTTAAATATGTCTAAGTACACCTGTGTCTTTGCAAAACAAGTTATATCAGTTTAGAATTGGTCAGTTATTCCACAGGTTACTGTACATACATAAGGTTATTGTGCTGCCTGTGAGTGTGATAACTTCAGGGTCAGGTCACCTTAAAGTGAAAAATATATGAAGGAAGATGCACCACATGCTCAAGTTATGAAGTGTCAGTGTATAATATTATTCTATTTCTTGATTTATCCTATCCAAATTGTATTATTTTTTGGTTATTAATTTCTAGGTTTTGAAGGCCAATCTTCATATCTAACTATAACTTATAAACACCAATTCAAAGTAACAAGTACTCCTGTAACCAAGATGGGGTTCTTTACCATTGGCTGGATTTTGGCTCCAAACCTGTTCTCAAGGGATTTACATTGAAGAAAGCCAAACCATTTTCACTTTATTATTTCACACAAAGAGCTGTGTTTTGTTGGAATCTATTTCCATAAAAACAGTGGTGAAAATTTCTTTATATTCAGTGTTTTACATATTTCAGATGTATTCATAATGTCTGTTTGTGTTCTACATGTTAGATTGAATTGGATAATCTTGGATAATTGTAACAATTAGATTAAAGAAGGAAATAGTGTTTTACATACTTGAGATGTATTCAAAATGTCTGTGTTCCTACATTCTATATTGAATCAGATAATCTGGATAATTATATACATTACTTTAAAAAGGAAATATAGTAATGTGCAGTATGTCAGGCTATTTAACATCTTCAAAGCAGATATTCCAAATGGACTAAAGGTATGTAGCTTCTAATTACCTATTTATTTTTCGAACATCTACAAACATGCTTGCATATTGAACATTGTCAGGGTCCATGGACAACCATGTGTAGTCCATGGATTATATCATGGAAACCTGACCATGGTCAAAGTCCATGGACTAGACCATGGTAACTGAGTCCATGATCTCTGACCATGGTTCCATGGATGTCCATGGATATACATACACAGTGACCATGGATAAAGTCCTTGGATAATCCTGTGAAGTCCATGGACTAGATCATGTTTTGACATACCATGGACTCTGAACATGGTCGGTGACTCCATGGTCTCTGACCATGGTGCCATTTAATAAAACATGGATATACATGGACAACCATGGACACTGGCCATGGTAAAAGTCCATGGACAACTTGTTAAGTCCATGGAGTAGACCATGGTTTCAAAGTCCATCATCTTTGACCATGATGCCATTTAACAAAACATGGACAACCCTGGGAAAACCATGGACTAGACCATGTTTGGACAGACCATGGTCTTTGACCATGATGCCATTTAACAAGACATGGATATCCATGGACATCCATGGACTTGTGCCCCTGGACATCCACGGACATCCATGAAAGTCCATGGTCAAAATAAATTTTATTCGCCTGGGCGTGACCCTGCCTCCCTGCTGTATTCCAGCTGAGGAGGTATGGGCTAAATTTACAATCATTATGAGAGAAGAAGGGTTAGACGCGAGATTACACTGTTATGGTACACACTCAGCACGGGGATCCGGTCATTACTAAACATCTATTTTTCTTGGATGTTGGCCAGATGCCTGCGGCCTCCCGAGAAAGTATTCAGTTCCACATGGTAAGCTCGTAGCTTATAAAAGCTACATTTAAGTAATTAAAATGTTCAAGTTAATATAAAAATGATAAAACTTTTTTGCGTTCATTGATTAGAATTGGGAAAAATCTTCAAACACCTTTAGATTGAGTTTACAGTAGATTAAGATGATTTATATTAACAGAATGTGCAAGATAGGCTACATCTTCATTATATTATTCCTTTATTTTATGTGCTAGATGTGTCAACGTTTAATAAAAATGTTTCCTTTCTTACATATTTTTGTGATTTTTCTGTTGTGTTAAATAAATATCACCTAAGAAACAGAATATTTTTGTCCCAGTTTATCCTCCTTACCCTCCTGAAATGGTACAAATATCACCCAGAAGAAAGTTTACTCAATTGAACATTTTCAAATGGTGGCGAAATCAAGGCACCCTATAAAAGTAGTGGCGAAATCTATGGTGGTGAAACATATGGTGGCAAAATCAACGTACACCACATTTCTGCATAAACGGAGAAAATGTAAGAACAGTGTCATAGAACATGGTGCAAATTTGACTGGTATAAAAATTTTCCTACAGGAAGCCATGAATATTTTTGTTAGTGTGCAGAATGTCTTCATATTACAGGCATTAAACAACTTCCTTGATGAGGCTCTGTCACGACTAGAGAATCACCAGCATAAGTATGAGACACTCTCACAAGAGCAGAAAGTTTTGGACATCCTGACTTCACTGGCTGTTATCTACTTGATGGTTAAGTTTGACATGATAAGTCAAGACGTCAAGGTGAGCCAGTCCTTATTCTGGGCATTTCTTGTGAAACCAGACAATGAGAACAGAACCTGTCCAGAGTATTCAGAGGTACTGGAGAAACATGTGAAGGGACATGAGAAGTAAGTTTATGTCATTGTTGTTACAGTTGAAAGGGATATTGATTTGACAACTACCAACTACAGTTTTACTTCTTCAGACTTTCTGTGCAAATATCAAAATATGAAGTAAAAGATGTAGCCTAGTACACAGAACAGTCCTTTCAAGAAACAGTTGTCGAAAACAGATGCTATGCAAATCGTGTATGATAAGAAATTTCTAAAAATATGCAACTATTATTCAATTATAAATTTTGTCTCGGCTTTCAGTTCTATTGCACACACTAGTAAACTGGCAAGGTGTGAATCATTAGTATATGAGCACAAGACCGACTTAAGTTACAGCAAAAATCCCGATAGTTTGAAGTGGTGTTTCTTGTAAGCTCAGTGTTTACAGTGGCTCATGGTAATCATTAAAGCTTCTGATTCTCTCACACATCCCATGTTTTATATTTGGACCGTTGCATACACCAGACAAACAAGGCCAAAGGGGGTTTTGGTGTACTACATTGTAACACGAGTTGCAAAGCCATCAGAGACACAAGTAGTGCACTGAAGTGGTCACCCATCCCAATGCTAATGTAGCCACATTGCCACTTAATTTCAGTGAAGAGACAGGAACTCATCCCGCTATGCAACAATTCATGAAATAAATGAAAAAAAACAACTGATCTCTAGAAGCACGAGCCTCGCTAGAGCTTGTGCTTAAAAATAATTTCAAGCTTTCATGGCTCATCGATTTGTCTTATGTGTTCATCGTTTTCACATTGAAAGAGTTAAGCAATGCAGAAATTTGGGCCACATTTATAACACATATAGCATTATGATCACTAGGATACTTAGTACCTCGTGATTATATACCAGTGAGGTGTGACTGGGCAAGTACAGGGTGAAACTGCATTCTCATAAAATATATACAATGTTAAACCTGTTGTGGATGTTCTGAGAGTATCCTTTAGATTCTCATTATAACTTTACTGTTGAAGTGTGGTGGATATTCTGAAAGTAATATGTACAGAATTGAGTACCAAAGTAGATTTACAGTCAATTTGGAATGAACTGAAAAGTGCAAGTTCTGAGTAGGTTTGGTAGATTTTTAGGCTGTGCTTAGTTTGACAAAGTATGTTTTTATGGTATCATGTTAAATTTTTTATGGCCTTTCTTGTTTTTATATGCTAAAGCTTTTTACCCCACAGCACTTAAGGGCTGTTGGGTTATTGTTTTCACTCATAGTGTCCAGATGGGCATTCCTGTTGATAAAATAATTTATTCCTTATTAATTTGTGATAAATAACCTGAATAAGACTCCATAGATAAACTAGAAAGTGCTTGTATAGTAGAGACCTCCACTTCGGCACATTTCCAAAATTTGAATTTTTTTCTTGTATCCACAGTACGATCTATATCTTTCCCAAAATGTAATCACTTCTGTCTTTGTCCAGGTCCTGTACGGGTTTAGTCATTACTTTTGGAGTTGTGAACACTTTCAAACCTGCAGGAAGTATGTGTTCTAGGGTATTGTCTTAGTTAAAAGGTATATACCTCTGTACTTTACAGAATGTTCCAGAAGGCTCTTGTGGAGTTCTGTTCTCAGATGTGTACTTTCAACCACCACTATGAACCTACATGGCTGTTTGCTGTACCCTTGATTCATTTCCTGGGACAAGAGTCCTCCGTATTCACCAGACTTCCAGCCAGTGTCAAACATAAAACTCCTCACTGGTGGGGTGTACAGAGCATTGGAAAGGCTGTGGGAAGCTACAAGTATGAGATGTCTTCTGGGAACAGGATGTATGTCGTGCTAATCATAGTTATTATTTTAAATACCTGCTTCTTTTTGACAGTTTAGTTTTCAAATATGTTATCACAATGTGGCTAATCAAATGATTTGCAAGCTTTGTAAAAGAACATACGAGTGTAAAGCTTATTTGCAGTACACTAAAATTATCTGAATCTGGAAAATAGTGAATTTATTCCACTTTTTACAATACAGACTACAGGGTCCGTATTCACAAAAGGTCTTAGCCAGGACTTAGGTTTAAAGTTGAGACTTTTGTGTCAAGTTTCTGCGCAAAAACTGCTGAGACTTTTGTCTTAGGCTTAGTGGTATTCACAAAGAATTTAACACCGGTCTTAGACTGAGCCAAGGGCTCAACTTTAAGACTGGTTGGTAGTGGGCTTAAATTTTGTAAGAGGACTTAAATATGGCCGCCCTAAACTTTTCTCCACTTCAAAATTTGAAATGGCTGTAAATAAAGTATAATTATACAGAACACCTCACTAAAGCAGTCTTTTCGAAGTTTATATGTGGTAACAAGGTTTTCCATTTCAAAACAACACTTTTCCTTAGATAAAATACATTAAATGAAGGATGTATGTCAGCAATAGTATAGTTAAGCGTCCCTGAAAAGGGTGCTTCTTTGGTTTCGCGTCAGTTTCCTCGCCGCCGCCGCTGCAGTATGGTCTCCCTAGAATATCTCCCTTATTATTAGAAGCTTTTTAACCATATTTGGCAGTTATATACCTTAGGCGTGGGAAAATTTTTCCACATGCTTAAATTTGACCTTTCATCTTTAACAAGGTCACATGATCAAAAAATAGTTTTTTCGGGTACACCCGCCCGTCATCGCCAGTGTTTCCTGAGCCTCGTTTTTCTGGAGGTCAACTGACCCCCGCTTTTGAAAACCGGGGGTCAATGCAAATTTCTGAGGGTCAGTTAGGCTTGACCCCTTCTAGTTAAACTGCAGGGTAGAAAAATAATAGACAAACAACCTCGCAAAGCTGGTGTTCGCATTAGAGTTATGAAATGTGGGGTACCATGTATCTCATGGGGTACTTAAAATGGGGTACAAGTAATATTCTGCCACATTTTCCTCAATAAATAATGTTTAGATGTTTAGATATGCCCAGTTACTAAAAAGCAATAAATTTCTTTTATTTATGACGTTGACAAAAAAATACAGTACATTGTACATGGCTGTATTTTCATAAAGATATCTGATCAGTTCACCTGTGTACATCAGGGTAAAGAAAATAGTCAAAATATAAACTTGACCAAAATTTTTTTATTTACCCTACAAATATAATATTTATACTGGTTGAAAGACAAATTATTGTAGTTTATTTTGCTTTTTATTTGACAAAAATCCATTGAGTGGTTCCAGAGTTATAGTGTTTTTGCGAATATTTTCGAATTTCACAGCTAGTATTTTCCGGGGAGGTTTCCGGGGTTAAAAATTCAAGAGTTTCCGAGATTTAGTAGAACGTGTCTCCTAATGCACAAGGTATTTGTCATCGTTCGGAGACGTTGTTTCCAATTGTTTCCTTGCAGAGATCACGTTTTCCTTCGATGTGTGTCGTTTCGAATAAGATTTGCTAGGGTACATTCTAACAGTGGCCTTTTAAGATGGAGTTCATATGCGTAGCTCTCGCCTTACAAGAAATTTTAAAATATACAGCTTACTTTCAGTGCTGTTTTATTGCATGTATATCTACGCTTTCAGTAAAAAATCTTGCGTCCTTTGGTGGATTTTGTAACTGAATAACCCGAATGCGCATGCGTGACCTCGCGAACTCTTCACCTCTCGACCTATTGATAGCACGCATGCGCAGTGACAAGTAAACAGCATTAAATCGGCCATTTTTGTTTTGAAATTGGAATAAATAAAGAATTGCTTCATATATTGACGAAATATCGATATGTCTTTCTACAAATACTTCTGCGTCAGTCTGACCCCCTGGTAAATAATATGTGCGTAAATCGCTTGATTTCGGTGTAAATTTACGCACGTTTGTGCGTAAACGGAAACACTGCATCGCAGTTCAGGAAAATCTACTGACCGCAGAGGCTCGTAACTTCATACATGTGTTCGTACTATCAAAAACGCGAGCTGATTAGATTTTGGGAGCAATCCGATGAAAATTGACCGATTTATGGGCGATTTTCTCACAGGTACCAATCAGAAAGCTTAAAATTCATGTGAACCCCCCTATTATCTTCTTAAGTATTGCATTTAGAGCCATAAAATGTATTCAGTCTAGGGAATAACGCCATTTGTTTATCCAAAATTTGGATCTTCCTTCCCCCCCTCACTGACACATGCCTGTATTTACAGAGGCACACTTGTTTGACATTGAGTGATGGGGTGTGGTAATTAAGCATCCCGCAAGGGACGCTTGTTTGTGTGTGGGAGACCTTCAGGCTCCGCATTTTGTTTTCCTTATAACTCTGTAACCGTTAGGCGGATTCTTTTCAAATTTGGCAGGTTTAGGCAGTAGCCTTGGGGATTTATTTTTTGAATATGCTGCAGTGACATTTCAACCAATCAGAGAGGTCACATGACCAAAAATATCTTTTTTCGATGGGGAAGCTTGTCTGGATGATAACTTAAAAGGAATTTTATCAATTCACCTGACACTTGGCAAATACATTCCTTCTATTAAAATCTGGAAATCATTAGATTTTGGCATTGATTGGTTAAGAAATGGCTGGGTAATTAATGATTAATTAATCATTATGAATTTTCCAAATAAGGAAAACACAAAAATGCTTATATCTCGAAAACCGTGCTAGATAGAGCGATTTGGACGAAATTTTTGACCCACAGGGTATCTGTGCAGAGTAGTTATCCCAATTTTCAAAAAATTTTTGTCTTGCCAAAAATGGCGGCCATTTTGAATTTTCGAATTTTTCGCAAATATTGCAAAACATAAAAATGCTTATATCTCGAAAACCCTGCTAGATAGAGCGATTTCGACGAAATTTTTGACCTACAGGGTATCTCTGCAGAGTAGCCATGCCAATTTTCAAAAAAATTTTGTCTCGCAAAAAATGGCGGCCATTTTGAATTTTCGAATTTTTCGCAATAATTGCAAAACATAAAAATGCTTATATCTCGAAAACCGTGCTAGATAGAGCGATTTCGACAAAATTTTTGACCTGCAGGGTATCTCTGGAGAGTAGCCATGCCAATTTTCAAAAAAATTTTGTCTCGCCAAAAATGGTGGCCATTTTGAATTTTCGAATTTTTCGCAAAAATTGCAAAACATAAAAATGCTTATATCTCGAAAACCCTGCTAGATGGAGCGATTTTGACGAAATTTTTGACCCACAGGGTATCTCTGCAGAGTAGCCATGCCAATTTTCAAATGGCGGCCATTTTGAATTTTCGAATTTTTGCGCAAAAATTGCAAAACACAAAAATGCTAATATCTCGAAAACCGTGCTACATAGAGCGATTTCGACGAAATTTTTGATCTTCAGGGTATCTCTGCAGAGCAGCAATCCCAAAGAGCTTTCACTCGGTGAAGTTTCAGACCCGTAGCTAATTATTCACCTACTCAAAATGAGTAAATGCTAATTATCTCTAAAACTATTGCGGATACCCAATTTTTATCAAATAACTCATTCATCTACTTTTAGGAGAGCTTTCACATGGTGAAGTTTCAGACCCGTAGATAATTACCTACTCAAAATGAGTAAATGCGAATTATCTCTTAAAAGTATTGCAGATAGCCAATTTTTCTCAAATAACTCATTCATCTACTTTTGGAAGAGCTTTCACATGGTGAAGTTTCAGACCCATAGCTGATTACTCACCTACTCAAAATGAGTAAATGCGAATTACCTCTAAAAGTATTGCAGATAGCAATTTTTTTTCAAATAACTCATTCACCTACTTTTGGGAGAGCTTTCACTCAGTGAAGTTTCAGACCCGTAGCTAATTACTCACCTACTCAAAATGAGTAAATGCTAATTATCTCAAAAACTATTGCGGATACCCAATTTTTATCAAATAATTCATTCATGTACTTTTGGGAGAGCTTTCACATGGTGAAGTTTCAGACCCGTAGATAATTACTCACCTACTCAAAATGAGTAAATGCGAATTATCTCTTAAAAGTATTGCAGATAGCCAATTTTTCTCAGATAACTCATTTACCTACTTTTGGAAGAGCTTTCACATGGTGAAGTTTCAGACCCATAGCTAATTATTCACCTACTCAAATGAGTAAATGCGAATTATCTCTAAAGGTATTGCAGATACCCAATTTTTCTCAAATAACTCATTCACCTACTTTTGGGAGAGCTTTCACTCCGTGAAGTTTCAGACCCATAGCTAATTATTCACCTACTCAAAATGAGTAAATGCTAATTATCTGTAAAAGTATTGCGGATACCCAATTTTTATTAAATAACTCATTCATCTACTTGTGGGAGAGCTTTCACATAGTGAAGTTTCAGACCCATAGCTAATTACTCACCTACTAAAAATGAGTAAATGCGAATTATCTCTAAAAGTATTGTAGATAGCCAATTTTTCTCAAATAACTCATTCACCTACTTTTGGGAGAGCTTTCACATGGTGAAGTTTCAGACCCATAGCTAATTATTCACCTACTCAAAATGAGTAAATGCTAATTATCTCTAAAAGTATTGCGGATACCCAATTTTTATCAAATACTCATTCACTACTTTTGGAAGAGCTTTCACATGGTGAAGTTTCAGACCCATAGCTAATTACTCACCTACTCAAAATGAGTAAATGCGAATTATCTCTTAAAAGTATTGCAGATAGCCAATTTTTCTCAAATAACTCATTCACCTACTTTTGCAAGAGCTTTCACATGGTGAAGTTTCAGACCCATAGCTAATTACTCACATACTCAAAATGAGTAAATGCTAATTATCTCTAAAAGTATTGCGGATACCCAATTTTTATCAAATAACTCATTCATCTACTTTTGGGAGAACTTTCACTTGGTGAAGTTCCAGACCCGTAGTAATTACTCACCTACTCAAAAGGAGTAAATGTGAATTATCTCTTAATAGTATTGCAGATAGCCAATTTTTCTCAAATAACTCATTAACCTGCTTTTGGAAGAGCTTTCACACACGAAAATGAAAAATTGTGAATATCTCGGAAAAGCTATTTCTTCTCCTTTAATGCTCGGCGGGAGATACACACCGCTGCAGTGGTCTTGTCAAAAATTTTTGTCTCCCCAAAAATGGTGGCCATTTTGAATTTTCAAAGTTTTTGCAAAACACAAAAATGCTTATATCTCGAAAACCGTGCTAGATGGAGCGAACTCAACAAAATTTTTGACCTGCTGGGTATCTCTGCAGAGTAGCCATGTCAATTTTCAAAATATTTTTGTCTCACCAAATATAGCGGACAGTTTGAATTTTCGAATTTTTTGCAGAACACAAAAATGCTTATATCTTGAAAACCGTGCTAGATAGAGCAGACTGCGCTGACTTTGGTTGCCACAACAGTATAAGGCTAGAAACGAAGCATTTTCTTAGTACTTTAGCACTCACCTTTATATCCTTTTCGGGACGCTTTGTTTTTGCTATGCAAAAACATTATCTTTTTTTTTTGCGAGCGATCCTCTAGTTTTACATTCCTTGGTGTGCTTTTGTAACAACAATCAGGTACTGTTTAGGAAGCAGTATTATGTCCACCCCAGTGGGGGGTGGACATATTATTTTTGCTTTTTCCGGCGTCCACCATCCGGACGCTTGGTTTCCGCTCATTTGAAGGAAAAGTATTTATCCTATCTTTACCAAATTTGGTATGGGTCTTTATTGGGTTAATAGCTTGTATGGGATTGCTTTTGGTGAAGATAGGTCTATAGCTAACTGAGTAATAGCTACTTAGCTACTTTTGTGTACTTCTTTGGTTTCCGGGCATTTTAAGGAAAAATATTTGACATATCTTTACCAAATTTAGTATGAGCATTACTTAGATCGATAGCTTGCTTGGGATTGGTTTTAGTGATAATAGCTATATAACTGACTGAGTAATAGCTACTTAGCTACTTTGCCAAAAATGGCAAAACACAAAATTTGCTTCTATCTCCTTAACCGTGTGAGATAGAGCGATTTCGTCGAAATTTTCGACCCACAGGGTATCTAAGAAATGTACTCTTGGCAATTTTCAAAAAATTTTCCCCTCCCCAAAAATGGCGGCCATTTTGAATTTTCGAATTTTTGCCAAAAATGGCAAAACACAAATTTCCTTCTATCTCCTTAACCATACGAGATAGAGTGATTTCGTCGAAATTTTTGACCCATAGGGTATCCGAGCAGTGTACTCTTGGCAATTTCAAAAAATTTTCCCCTCCCCAAAAATGGCGGCCATTTTGAATTTTCGAATTTTTGCCAAAAATGGCAAAACACAACATTGCTTCTATCTCCTTAACCGTGCAAGATAGTGATTTCGTCGAAATTTTCCACCCACAGGTTATCTCAGAAATGCACTCTTAGCAATTTTCAAAAAAATTTCCCCTCCCCAAAAATGGCGACCATTTTGAATTTTCGAATTTTTCCCAAAAATGGCAAAACACGAATTTGCTTCTATCTCCTTAACCGAGCGAGATAGAGCGATTTCGTCGAAATTATCAAGCAACAGGGTAGCTGACCAATGTACTCTTGGCAATTTTCAAAAAATTTTACCCTCCTCAAAAATGGCGGCCATTTTGAATTTTCGAATTTTTCCCCAAAATGGCAAAACACATATACATGTCCTCTAGAACCTTGCAGACATTTGACTTTGAAGCTCTTAATTCAAGGTCATACACGACCGAAGTGCCGAAGTAACCCACATAGCGGACTTCAAAAGTGCCGAAGTAACCCACATAGCGGACTTCAAAAGTGCCTATATCTCCCTTATTATTGGTCCTAGAGGTTTGCAATGTGAAACCAACCTACAGGAAATCTTCTGATGTGGTCAGATATGACCTTGGACCCCTCCTTCAAGGCCAAACGAGGATAGCTAAACTGAAAAGTGCTTATAACTCGCTTATTATCGGTCCTACAGGTTTGGGATGGTAAACCAACATATAGGAAATCATGGGCTGGGAATCTTGTGGTGTGGTCGGATTTGACCTTGGGCCCCTCCTTCAAGGTCAAACAAGGATAGCCAAACTTAAAATTGTTTATAACTCGCTTATTATTGGTCCTAGAGGTTTGGGATGGTAAACCAACTATAGAAACTCATGGGCTGGGAATCTTTTTGTGTGGTCAGATTTGACCTTGGGCCCCTCCTTCAAGGTCAAACGAGGACGGGCAAGGTGAAAAGTGCTTATAACTTGCTTATTATTGGTCCTAGAGGTTTGGGATGGTAAACCAACCTATAGGAAATCATGGACTGGGAATATTTTGCTGTTTTGGGATTTGACCTTAGACCACTCGTTCAAGGTCAAACGAGGATAGCCAAACTTAAAAGTGCTTATAACTCGCTTATTATTGATCCTAGAGGTTTACAGTACGAAACCAACTCATACGAAATCTTGGGCTGGGAATCTTCTGATGTTAGATTTGACCTTTAGCCCCTCCTTCAAGGTCAATCGATGATTTACTGGCTTTGGTGAGTTGTCTTTCCAGTGGATACAAATTTGCATTGGTTCTCCAATGCGTAGGTCTAGTTAAATTTAGAAACAAGGAAAGAAATGTTAGGTCACCCAGTTAAGGTAAATGTGTTGGACATGCTAAGAAATGTAAAACTTGTGATCTAGGTTACATAATTGTATCTATTCTATAAACGGACAAATGAGCGGATGAAATTACACCAATTTCGACAAGAATCTAGCTATGATGGTGATCTATCTCCCTGTCAAGTTTGAATTCGTTTGGATAAAGTTTTTTTGAGTTAGTGTCCGGAAACAAAAATGTTGACCGGACAGACAAATGGACAAAAAACAGACAAACAAATGGACAGAATTACACCAATTTTGAAACGATCCTAGCTATGATGGTGATCTATCTCCCTGTCAAGTTTGAATTCGATCGGACAAAGTATTTTTGAGTTAGAATTTGGAAACAAAAATATTGATGGACAGACAAATGGACAAAAAATGGACAAACGAACAAAAGGAATTACATCAATTTCGAAAGGAACCTAGCTATGATGGTGATCTCTTTCCCTGTCAAGTTTGAATTCGATCGGACAAAGCGTTTTTGAGTTAGAGTCCGGAAAAGGAAACATTGATGGACAGACAAACTGACAAGAAACGGACAAACGAACAGACAGAATTACACCAATTTCGAAAGGAACCTAGCTATGATGGTGATCTATCTCCCTGTCAAGTTTGAATTTGATTGGACAAAGCTTTTTTGAGTAAGAGTCTGGAAACAAAAATGTGGCCACTTGCAAAGTTTAAAAGAAATCCCAAAAGAAATGTGGCTTGTAGGTTGAACACAAGAAAATCTCTGCGGATGCGGAGAATGAACGTGCCTAATTCATAGTATCCCCGCTTTTCAGGGATACAATTATGAGAGCCAGAGGTGATTTATATAGTTTCAGTTTGATCCTGACAATCAATTCTGACTCCAGGAATTAATCAGTCCAGTCGGGGTGAGTTTGGAAAATGCTCTAGTTCTGTTGGTTTGTTATTACGATTTGTCGGGGCTTGATACGGCTTGTCGGTTATGGGTTTACAGCTTGTCCTGGTAATTCCCCATCCTGTCGTGGAGAAAATCATTCCGATCCAAGTTAGCTCAGGAGGTAGATCCACACAAGCCGGGATGTCTACATCCTGTCGCGAAAGTGAAACAGACCCAACATTTTTGTATGCTTTTTTTGATGACATTATGTCATCACTCTGCGGCATGGGCATACGTGTCCGCATACACGTGAACATCTTCTCCTCCAAAACTACAAGGCCTAGAGACATGCTGTTTTTTTTAAAAGATACCTTATCTATCGAGGATGAAAAATTGTTCAAGGCATGCAAATCTGTGTGTTCGTCTGTTTGCTAGAAACATTATAATGGAGGTACCCCCACCAAAAGTGTGAAAATTTCAAAACTTTATCACAATTTTCTCAGTGACTATTGCAGGGATTTCTCTCATATCTTGCATATATGTACTAGGCCAGAGGTAGATTCTCTTGTGTGAGTGTGAGACCTGGATCTGTCTTATTTTTTTTTTAATAAATTTTTTTAATAATTTTTAATGCATTCAAATTCATGAAATCCTGCACTAAATCGCTTATAACTTGAAAAGTGTTGCTTTTATTACGCTACAATAGCTTACCATGTTGGACTTAATGCTGTTCTCGGGTTGCCACACCCGGGGCCAACGTCTTAGAAAAAAAGACAGTTCTTGTTAGCCACCGGATATACTGGTAGTTGTCGTCACGTGATAACTTCTGACCAATCGTCCTACTTTCTCATTGGCCACGATTGACTGGTAGCAGTTTGTAAATATACAGACATTTTTATTTATTTCTCAGCTTTTACTTATTGTTGGAGGCTCATATTTGCATATTTCTTTATACATATGCCATAGATCATTCTGTAAAATTTTAATTTTCACAGCTTAAGTATTTCTTTGATTTTCGCGTGTTTTGAGTTTTCCTCGGTTCAGGCAATTATATTGTACGTCTCTTTATTGCGTATAAAATGTCGATTCACCAAGCAAATAAAGACAAACCGAGAGCTCTGAAATGCCGCCACTTTTGCTTCAGTTTTGATATACATAACTACTGCCCTACCTGTAGGGAGGCTGGCAAGGGAGACGACCCCTGTGTCACCTTTGAAACTCCCTGTAAAATATGCACGTCTTTCACAGATGAGCAGTTACAGAAAATTCAAAACAGGAAGCGTTATTTAAAAAAGCAAAAAGCGGCAACTAGTTCCAAAGATGATGGACTAGATCTTTTGGGTGAAGGCGACGGGGATTCCTTCACTGGATCCAATGCAGACCTCGAGTGTGCTGCTGATAACCTTTTCACCTCACCCCCCCCGTCCTCAACCTCTTGCCGTCAGTTCCCTGTCCTTGAAAACCCCAGCCAAGACTGTTCCACCCACCCCAGGTACTGCTTTGCAAAATAAAATCCAGAAAAATCTTGAGAAATCCCTGGGTGATTCCTTAAATATACATATACAGCAGCAAATGGGTTCCTTCCAGGCATCCATGTTGGAAGCTTTTCAGTCACTCCGAGAGGAGTTGGCTACACAAAAGAAAGTCGAGGTAGAGTCCTCGCTTCTTGCTTCCAAACCTGGCTCGTCCAGTAACAATGCTGCCCCTCTGGATTTACCCCCTCCGAGATCTGGTACTAACCTTCCAAGCGAGGCTATGGATGTGGACTATGGTCCAGCACTCCCTCCTCGTCTAGTAACCACTCAAGATTCCTCGGAGCAGTACGTTGCCCCCTCTGAAGGTCATCCCGAAGAGGTCTCGTACTCTCACAAAAAGCAAAGCCATAGGCAGCCAGTTGACCCGAGCTCTGCCTCGGACCAACTAAATGAGGATTCCGACGAACCTCGGATCCCTTCTTCTAGATCCAAAAAACACTCTGACAAGAGCAAACATAAATCAAGATCTAGATACGTGTCATTCTCCTCAGAGGAAGATCAATCCCCTGTAGCCAGACACAGGTCTTCTAAGCCCTCTAGGGCTCAGCCCTCAGGAGTAGCTTCTGATCAAGACCTCCCACAACATGATCCAGACCCCCCTTATTATAGGGAAGTAGCTTTGTCTGACATGCCCTCACAATACTCTGAAGAAGTAGACACCTTCAGGCGTATTCTGTCTCTCCCTGACCCCAGGGAATCTATGCCCAGGTCGTCCACTTCAGTATTAGGTCTGGATGATGAAAAATGCCGTCAAGAGCTCAGACCTAGAGGTCCTTCCTCTATCCTTCCACTTAGCTCAGTTATCAAGGACGCCTTTGATAAATTCCAACATGACTTTAAGGCTGCCAACTTATCTGAGGGAAAATATGTCAAGCCTCCTCCCTCAACTTCCAAGTGGTACAAGGTGGGACAGCCAACTTTTCAGGACAAAATTCAGGAGTTGAATACAGACTTTGCTAAGATCTGTATTACTCCTAGACCTTCTGGGCCCCCAGTAGCCAGAGTTCCCCTGCCAGTTCTCAAGGAGCTGGAACTTCAGGCTAGACAAAATATCTCGACCCTCAACTTCACCGCTGCATTTGCCAAAACCTCCTCTTCTTGCAATGCTTCATTGGAAAAATGCCAACATAGCATTAAGTCTACGGTCAAGAAGATTAAATCTCAGATTCAGAAAGGTGCCAATCCTGAGAAAGCGGCAAAGCGCGGATATGAGGAAGTAGCTGACTACTTAGATTTTTGGAACAAGACAGTACTTGTCCAACACAGGGCCCTCACTTGTCTCAGCAAATCTCTAGCCCATATTTTGCAGAGGGAATTATACTCTATGGCTAATACCGGCTTGCTCAGGCGCGAAGCCGAGATGACTCTATTACATCCACAATTAGGAGAAACGAGACGTCAAGAACTCAGGAACTCGTCCTTTTGGGGCCCTTCCTTGTTCGAGTCTCAATTAGTGAAGGAAGGTGAGGACTTTCTTCTCAAAAAAGGCACCTCAAAAGATTCTCAGGGTTTTGCACCCTACCAGAATAAGCCCTTTCGTGGTCCCCACAAGAAAAGAGGCTCCTACAGAAAACGCCCCTATGGGGGCAATACCTCTCAAAGCAGTAACCAGTCCTTTCCCTCGGGAAGAGGAAAACCCAACTTCAGAGGCTCCAGGGGTCGTTTTCGACCCCACAATAGAGGAAGGGGGCGTGGAAACCCCCCTCCCCAATGACTCCTCCAAAGCCTCACTCAGTCCACCAGTAGGAGGTCGCCTCCGTTCTTTCAGGAGAGACTGGCTCACAAACAAATGTTCTCAAAACGTGTTAAACATTATCACCAATGGCTACGTTCTGCCATTCCGTTCAAAGCCAAACTTGATCAGATTTCCTCTGATTCTGTCAGAGTACAAGGCCCAACAAAAAGACCAAGCCTTGGCCACTTGTATCCAGTCTCTCCTGTCAAAGAATGCCATCGAAAGGGTAGAAAATGTAAAATCTCTCGGGTTTTACAGTCGCCTGTTCCTAGTACCCAAGCCTCACCAAAGGTGGAGGCCAGTCATAGACTTAAGCAGGCTCAACACTTTTCTACACGTAGAAAAGTTCAAAATGGAAACTCCAGAGTCCATCAGGACCTCCCTGATTCCAGGGGAGTGGGTATCGTCGATAGATCTGTCGGACGCTTACCTGCACATCCCCATCCACCCAAGCTCAAGGAAATACCTAAGGTTTTGCTACAAGGCTCAGGTGTTCCAGTTCACCTCCCTCCCGTTCGGACTAGCCACAGCCCCCCAGGTCTTTACAATGATTGTAAAGGAAGTGAAACTAATGGCCCTCTCAAGAGGACTCAGAATTCACCAATACCTGGACGACTGGCTGATCAGGTCCCAGTCTCAGGAGGAAGCCCAAGTGAACACTCAGGCAGTAGTAGACCTAACTCAGTCCTTGGGGTGGATAATAAATCAGGAAAAATCAGAACTGAAACCTACTCAGGAGTTTTCGTTTGTGGGCTACGAATACCACCTAGATTCAGCCCTTGTAAAACCCACTCAAGAGAGATGGCTCAAACTTCAGGATTTGATCCTACGACTCAAGTCAAAACGTGTTTTGACTGCAAGATGTTTGATGTCGCTAATTGGGTTGCTAGCCTCAACGGAGAAAATGGTCCCGGAGGGATGCCTTCACATGAGGCCCTTTCAGTTTCACCTCAAGGAGCACTGGAGATATCCTCAGTCGCTGGACAACCTTCTTCCCTGGACAGAAGCCATTGCAGCCCACCTAGATTGGTGGCAAAATCCCTCCAATGTGATGAAAGGTGCAGACCTTCATCCCAAAGACCACAGTATCCAACTCTTTACCGACGCCTCAAACGAAGGTTGGGGCGCTCACTTAGACCAAAATTCTACAAAGGGTCTGTGGTCAGATCGGGAAAAAAGGCTACACATAAATGTCCTAGAATTGAAGGCGGTCTCCCTGGCCCTTCGAGACTTCAAGGACCAGTGCCAGAATCAAACAGTGTTGGTTGCGACGGACAACTCAACAGTGTTAGCCTACATCAACAAACAAGGAGGAACACACTCGGCAGAGATGTGTGCTCTCCTGTGGAAGATCATGACCTGGTGCCATCACTACCACATAACATTGAAAGCCAGGCACATTCCAGGGTGCCTGAATGTGATGGCCGACCTACTATCCAGGTCCAACCAAGTGCAGTCAACAGAATGGTCTCTGCACCCACAGGTGTTCAAACAGATCTGCCAGAAGTGGTTCACACCTCATGTAGACTTATTTGCCACTCACCTGAACCACATACTCCCTCTATACGTGTCTCCTATCCCAGACCCAAGGGCCTGGGACATAGATGCTCTGAACATAAACTGGACCAACCTCACGGCCTATGCGTACCCTCCTACGGCCCTCCTTCACAAGGTGATCCAAAAGATCAGGCAATGTCATTGCCTGATCATCGTAATAGCCCCAGGCTGGCCAGGGATGCCCTGGTTTTGGGACCTAGTGCAGCTCTCAACAGAGATCCCTCTGCAACTCCCAGTGTCAACGACCCTACTCAAACAGTCCCACAAGTTGGTGTTCCACAACAACCCCCAGCACCTGAACCTCCACGCCTGGTGTCTAGGAGCGGACAACTCCAAGAACAAGGCTTCTCTGTGGAGGTGGCAGAGAGAATTGCTGCCCCTCAGCGGTCATCAACAAGGACCATCTACAAGTCAAAGTGGGCCCTATTTGAAAAATGGTGCAGAGAAAATTCGGTGGATTTCTCCACTCCATCTGTGAAACAAATCTCAGATTTTTTCATGTACCTGTACCAAGACTTTAACAGGCACCCCTCGACCATTGATGGTTACAGGACTGCAATCGTTGACACTTTGGGCCCAACGGCCCAACATATTGCACATAATGCAGACCTTCATAGGTTACTCTCCAGTTTTCGCAGGGATCGTCCTAAAAGTTCCAGAAATTTACCCAAGTGGAACCTTTCTGTTGTCCTTAACGAGCTCACCAAAGCACCATTTGAGCCCATGAAAGACGCAGACCTCAAACATCTTACTCTAAAAACTGCTTTCTTGCTAGCCTTGGCCTCCGGCAAGTGCCGCAGCGAAATCCATGCCTGGGTCGCAAACAAAGTATCTAATCTAGGCCAATGGGAAAAGGTTGCCTTGTTCCCTTCTTCTGATTTCATAGCCAAAAACCAACTAGCAAGAGAAGGTTCTCAAAGTGTGTCACCAGTGACTATCCCTGCTTTGACTACCATTGTAGATAGACAGTTTAAAGAAGACAGGACCCTGTGTCCCGTGCGGGCCCTGAGGTTTTATTTGGACCGAACAAAAGACCTGAGAGGGTCTCGTTCTCTCCTTTTCATCTCCTTTAAGAAACGACATACCTCAAACATCAGACCCGCTACACTCTCTTCATGGTTGAAACAAACCATCCTACTTTGTTACAAACAAGCAGATCAACAAGCCTTGGACTTGGTCCAAGTCAAAGCGCATGACATCCGGGCCTTCGCGGCCTCTAAGGCCTTTTACGGTGGGGTATCGGTGGACCAAATCATGCAAGCCTGTCACTGGAAAGCTCACAACACATTTACAAATTTTTACCTAAAAGACCTTACTTGGTCGGACACCGACAACAATATGTATCTGGGACCCGTGGTGGTGGTACAACAAATCCTAGATCCTTCCCCTCAGACCAGTTGTCCTCGGAAAGAAAAAGTGGGGGGGGGGGGGGGGGGCACATCCGCTACAACCAAGTCTTCAGGAGTCTTTCCCAGGATCTAGGTATTCCTTTACCTTCAAGATGTTACGGGTAAGGTCATTTTATCCTTTAATTATCAACTTAAGTAATTTCTATTAAGGACTTATTTAGTTGTCATTAATCTCATATTCAGGTTTAAAAAATTTTATGAGATGCCCAACCACTGGGTTGGTCAGTCACACGTGAAGGGCCGTTTAGGACCCTTAGACCTCGAAGTGAGCACTGCTGCACTTCCGTCCTACAATCAAACATCTAGACAGTTTTTAGCACTGTCTCTCATTTACTTAGGTTTTTGGTTCGTTACAGGCCCGGCTTTCGGGATCGGGGCACTGTAAATGGGACTCAGACTGGTATTTCTGGCACTATTCTATACGTTTAATTCAAAATCTTAGAAAAAAATGACATACCTTCCAGTCTCAGCTGTAATCCTGCCACCGGGCGGTTGAATTCAGCATTAAGTCCCACATGGTAAGCTATTGTAGCGTAATAAAATTGAAAATTTTAATTACTTAAATGTAGCTTTTATAAGCTACAAGCTTACCATGTGGGACTTAGAAGAGTCCCACCCTGCCTCCACGCCGTTTACAGCTGAGGGGTAGGTTTTAGAAAATTTCAACGAGAAAGTAGGACGATTGGTCAGAAGTTGCAACCTGAGAACAGCATTAAGTCCCACATGGTAAGCTTATTTAAGTAATTAAAATTTTCAAATTTAGAGCATTTTGTTAAAATATGTTATTCAGCTACTTAGAAGAGTCCCACCCTGCCTCCACGCTGTTTACAGCTGAGGGGTAGGTTTTAGAAAATTTCAACGAGAAAGTAGGACGATTGGTCAGAAGTTGCAACCTGAGAACAGCATTAAGTCCCACATGGTAAGCTTATTTAAGTAATTAAAATTGTCAAATTTAGAACATTTTGTTAAAATATGTTATTCAGCTACTTTTTTCAGAGCTACAACATGGTGAGTAACTTGGGTGTCTGTCTCAATAGCTAAGTGAGTAATAGCTACTTTTGGGCTTTTCAGTAACTTCCATCATGATTAAAATCACTTGTAACTTGAAAACTATTGCATTTAGAGAATTTCGTATAAATATGTTATTCAGCTACTTTTGGGTCAGCTATAACATAGTAAAATTTCAGACCTGTAGCTCATGGCATAGCTGAGTAATAGCTACTTTTAGGTTATCACTGTTGAGTAAATCACTTATAACTTGAAAAATTTTGCATTTAGAGTATTTTGTTTCAATATGTTATTCACCTATTTTGGGATCAGCTATAACATAGTGAAGTTCCAGACCTGTGGCTCATTGCATAGCTGAGTAATACCTACTTTGAAGTTCTCACTGTTGAGTAAATCAGTTGTAATTGGAAAACTATTGCATTTACAGAAATTTGTGTAAATATGTTATTCAGCTACTTTTGGGTCAGCTATAACATAGTGAAATTACAGACCTATAACTCATGGCATAGCTGAGCAATAGCTATTTTCAGGTTCTCACTATTGAGTAAATCAGTTGTAACTTGAAAACTATTGCATTTACAGTATTTTGCTTAAATATGTTGTTCACCTACTTTTGGGTCAGCTATAACATAGTAAAAATTCAGACATGTAGTTCATTGCATAGCTGAGTAATAGCTACTTTGAGGTTATCACTATTGAGTAAATCAGTTGTAACTTGAAAACTATTACATTTAGAGTATTTTGCTTAAATATGTTATTCACCTACTTTTGGGTCAGCTATAACATAGTAAAAATTCAGACATGTAGCTCATTGCATAGCTGAGTAATAGCTACTTTCAGGTTCTCACTGTTGAGTAAATCATTGTGTCCACTGGATAGCCGCAGTGTGTAGAGAGATTTCACCATTACCGCTCTAACGAAAAAAATATTATAGCTAGCCTTCTCAAGTTTGCAGAATATATTAATAACCATAAAATGTTGCCTGGGAATATTTTTGGCCTCATTTTGAAAAACAAGATGGCCGCCAGGGACGTTTATTCGACTTTAAACAAGGACTTTTGTTGGCCCTCTTAGAGCAAAGGGTATTATAAGTAGCGATCTCAAATTTGCAGGATATGTTCCTCATTATAAAATCTTGACTGAGAATATTTTTGGCCTCATTGTGAAAAACAAGATGGCCGCCACAGGTGTTTGTTTGTCAGTCATGAAAAGTGCTTATATCTCCCTTATTATTGGTCCTAGAGGTTTGGGATGGTAAACCAACCTGTAGGAAATCATGGGCTGTGAATCTTTTGGTGTGGTCAGATTTGACCTTTGACCCCTCCTTCAAGGTCAAACGAGGATAGCCAAACTTAAAAGTGCTTATAACTCACTTATTATGTCCACCCCAGTGGGGGGTGGACATATTATTTTTGCTTTTTCCGGCGTCCGGACACTTGGTTTCCGCTCATTTGAAGGAAAAGTATTTATCCTATCTTTACCAAATTTGGCATGGGTGTTTATTGGGTTAATAGCTTGCATGGGATTGCTTTTGGTGAAGATAGGTCTATAGCTAACTGAGTAATAGCTACTTAGCTACTTTTGTGTACTTCTTTTGTTTCCGGGCATTTTAAGGAAAAATATTTGACATATCCTTACCAAATTTAGTATGAGCAAGTCGATAGCTTGCTTGGGATTGGTTTTAGTGATAATAGCTATATAACTGACTGAGTAATAGCTACTTAGCTACTTTGCCAAAAATGGAAAACACAAATTTGCTTCTATCTCCTTAACCGTGCAAGATAGAGCGATTTCGTCGAAATTTTTGACCCACAGGGTATCTGAGCTATGTACTCTTGGCAATTTTCAAAAAAAATTTTCTCCCCAAAAATGGCGGCCATTTTGAATTTTCGAATTTTCCCCCAAAATGGCAAAACACAAACTTGCTTCTATCTCCTTAACCGTGTGAGATAGGGCGATTTCGTCGAAATTTTCGTCCCCCAGGGTATCTGAGCAATGTACTCTTCGGAATTTTCAAAAAATTTTCCGCTCCCCAAAAATGGCGGCCATTTTGAATTTTCGAATTTTTGCCAAAAATGGCAAACCACAAAATTTGCTTCTATCTCCTTAACTGTGCGAGATAGAGCGATTTCGTCGAAATTTTCGTCCCCCAGGGTATCTGAGTAATGTCCTCCTGGCAATTTTCAAAAGATTTTCGCCTTCCCAAAAATGGCGGCCATTTTGAATTTTCGAATTTTTGCCAAAAAGGCCAAAACACAAATTTACGTCTATCTCCTTAACTCTGCGAGATAGAGCGATTTCGTCAAAATTTTCGAACCACAGGGTATCTGAGAAATGTACTCTTGGCAATTTTCAAAAAAATTTTCTCTCACCAAAACTGGCAGCCATTTTGAATTTTCGCCAAAAATGGCAAACACAAATTTGCTTCTATCTCCTTAACCGTGCGAGATAGAGCGATTTCGTCGAAATTTTCAAACCACAGGGTATCTGACCAATGTACCCTTGGCAATTTTCAAAAAATTTTCCTCTTCCCAAAAATGGCGGCCATTTTGAATTTTCGCCAAAAATGGCAAAACACAAATTTGCTTCTATTTCCTTAACCGTGCGAGATACAGCGATTTTGTCGAAATTTTCGACCCATAGGGTATCTGAGAAATGTACTCTTGGCAATTTTCAAAAAAATTTCCCCTCCCCAAAAATGGCGGTCATTTTGAATTTTCAAATGTTTGCCAAAAATGGCAAAACACAAATTTTCTACTATCTCCTTAACCGTGCGAGAGAGAGCGATTTCGTCTATGGACCCTGCCTTCAAGGTCAAATGAGTATAGCCAAACTTAAAAGTGCTTATAACTCGCTTATTAATGGTCCTAGAAGTTTGGGATGGTAAACCAACATATAGGAAAACATGGGCTGGGATTCTTTGGGTGTGGTCAGATTTGACCATGGACTCCTCCTTCAAGGTCAATTGAGGATAGCCAAACTTAAAATTGCTTATAACTTGCTTATTATTGGTCCTACAGGTTTGGGATGGTAAACCAACCTACAGGAAATCATGGACTGGGAATCTTTTGGTGTTGTTGGATTTGACCTTGGACCCCTCCTTCAAGGTCAAGCAAGGATAGCGAAACTTAAAAGTGCCTATAACTCGCTTATTATTGGTCCTAGAGGTTTGGGATGGTAAACCATCCTATAGGAAATCATGGGCTGGGAATCTTTTGGTGTGGTTGGATTTGACCTTGGACCCTGCCTTCAAGGCCAAATGAGGATAGCCAAACTTAAAAGTGCTTATAACTCGCTTATTAATGGTCCTAGAAGTTTGGGATGGTAAACCAACATATAGGAAATCATGGGCTGGGAATGTTTTTGTGTGGTTGGATTTGACCTTGGACCCCTTCTTCAAGGTGGAACGAGGATATTGCATTTGCAGTATTTCTTTAAATATGTTTTAACCTACTTTTTACACTTAAACAGTTACCTTGTTACTTTCCTTCATAATACCATTTGCAGGGCACAACTTTTTTGTCCTTTTCTTCTGTCAGCTTCGGAATTTCTTTCGAACATGCTGTTCAATTACCATTTAATGTACTTCTGTACAGCACTTTCCCTGATAATTATGCTTTCCTCTCATTATCACCTTCACAAATCAAAAACACTCAGTCAGCTGACACAGTGCCCGTAAACGGGCACTCTCCTCTTGTTCTGGATTTGCGCCCCGACTCCCAACTTTTGCAACTGACCCTAGGGTTGGCTCCAGTGGAATAATCCCATAAACTGTACCATTTTCAAAAGCAACCTAGCTCAGGTGGTGTCATAACACCAGTCAAATTTTAAATCTATCAGCAGAGGCATCTTTGAATTAGAGTACAGAAACCAAAATATTGACAGACAGACAGACAGACAGATGGGTGGACATCACACACATATCTAATTTGCAGGTTGGTTACACACAATGCCCCCACAAATATACACTTTATTTCAAAAGAAAGCAAAATTGTGAAAAATTATTAGACCTTCATGGATGGGGATTTTAGTTGTGAACTGATGCCTGTTCTTCATGTATGTGTATGTACTTACACCCCTGCAGTATCTGTTGTTTTGTAGTGTAGCTTAGAAAAGGTGTACAGTAAATTACTAAATAAATGCTCTTACTTATATATTTTATAGTTATAAAAAAGACAGAAGTAAAAAAAAATAAAGTAGAAATTTAACTTATTTACTACTATTCTAATCTAATTTGGTCCTAGCGATTTACTTAAAGCAGAAAAATGTATTTACAAATAAGCTTATTTTTGTCATCTGCAGCAAATTTTGTAAAAGGTACAGTTGAAATAACTGTCTGTGCAGTTAAAACATATGTGGAGAGTCTAGAAAGCAAGTCAAATTACCCCTCCGACCCCCCTGTAGGGGTCAAACTGGGGTCATAAAATAGCCAATTTCGTCTTTTTCCCTTATATCTCCTTTATTCTTGCTTCTACAGCTTTAGAATGTATTAAGAGTTATTGGGAAACCATATGTGAAGAGTCAAGATAGCAGGTCAGATTTACCCCCAGACCCCCCGTTATGGGTCAAACTGGGGTCATAAAACAGCCGATTTTGTGTTTTTGCCTTTTATCTCCTTTGTTCTTGCTTTTAGAGCTTTAGAATGTATTAAGAGGTATTGGGAAAGAGTCTATGTGAAGAGTCTAGATAGCCGATCACATTACCCCCTGACCCCCCCTTATGGATCAAACTGGGGTCATGAAATAGCCAATTTCATTGCATTAATACATCTTACCTAACAGACGATAGCTATTGTCCGGCGCCAGCCGGTCCCGCCAAACGCCAGAAAAAAGACGTCCTGAGTTTCACCTCCGGCTGGACCGGCACCCTACAATCCACTCGCCAGGTGGCCTAGTTCCTGCTTTATTCGCCAGAGGGACGTGACGTCATAGCATCTTTTTCGTTTGGCGCGATTAGGAAGTTGTGAAATTTTTCACAAAGTTTTCAAGTTGGATATATTTCCTTAATTTCAGTGTTTTGTGTATCTTGGTGTGGTATACGGATATTTTATCTATCATGGCATCACCAGGACAAAAAAAGGGAGCCTGTGGCCATATTATGGCTTCATTTGACCGACATTCTAGGTGTGCTCGATGCAGAGACAAAGGTCTGGGGGATGACGCATGCGTGAAGAAACTACCTTGCGAATTTTGTGAGTTGCTAACGCCGGAGCAGGTTTTACAACTTTCAACCCCTACTTATAAAATCAGAAAGGAAAAGAAACTAGAGCGTGAGTCCCTTATTGATCCCAGTACTGTTACTGTTTTGTCTTCAGTGGATCAGGACAAGTCGGTGGGTGCTTCATCTTCTTTAACTACTTCTGAAGATCTGTCCTTACCTCAGCCTTCCTTTAAGAAAGACTTACAGGATTTAGATGAGAAATGGTCTCTGCGCATGGCTAGGCTTGAGGCATTGATAACTATGGGACAACGTCCCCAAAATACTACCTTCTCACCGGTGAAAACACCGGTTTCTCATGCACCTCCCGCAGGTTCTCTATCTCAAGCCCCTTTTTTACTGTCAGCTGTTCCTTCTGGCCAGGCCGGTCCGGCCTCCGGTCCGGATAGAACTAGCTTTACTGTAACTGCAACTACTACAAGTGTGGGCATGACATCTCCTCTGGAAAACCTGTACCCGGAACCAGAAGCAGACATTGACCTTACCGAACCGGTGTTCTCACAGCCCGGTCCGGTGTCTTATGGTGACCTATTATCTCACTCTGTTCCGGTCTCCAGTTCCAGTTACCTGCCTCCGGAACCTGTTGAGGAAGGGGAAGTATCAGACCCGGAAGAACAACCGGATTTTGAAGCCAGGGATTCTGACAAAGTACTGAGTGAAGAACAAAACTATAGGGAAACTGTAAGAGGAGTGAGAGCGTTCATGGGGTGGTCACACATTCCCGACTTGGAGTATTCCCCTTCCTCTAAAACTGATAACCCCTGGGTAGGACATTGTGCACAACCAGTGGGAAAAGTTTCTGTAGACCTTCCACCCGAAGACTGGTTATGTCGTAAACTAGAGACTTTGAATTTAGTGTTGCTCGAGGGTTACCCCTCCAAGTCTAGTGAACCCGGAGGACTACATGTGGATCAGTTTCTTAGACCACCAAAATCACAGAATAGATGGTATGGCATCCATCCTGCAGAACCTGCAGACCCTCTGAGACCTAGGAAATCTGTAAACACATGGCCCAACGATGCGGCCAAATTGAACAGTGCCTTCCCCAGAATCTGTAAACCCGCTGTTGCTAATTCCCACCCTCCAAGCCGTCCCATTGCCCAGGACACCTTGCGCAAGTGGGAGAAATCAGCCAAGGAAACGAGCTATGTATGCAACCAAGCTGCTGGTTTTAATCGGTGTATAACAAAGATCCAGGATTCAGTACAAGAACATTTAAAGTCTTTACAAGCCAAATTATCCAAAGGAAAATCATCTTCCAAGGCTCAGGCCTCCTTAGATGAATTACACTACTTGGCTTCATTCAACCAAAACGTTAGTTTTGCCATAGGAAAATCTCTGCAACATTTGTCTGATTTTATATTTGTACAGATGGCAAATTTGACATTGACTCGCAGGGACGCATACCTGGAGAATTTGAAAGCCGGAGTTAAACTGGATACCTTCTCAGCTCTACACAACTGTCCTCTCAATGGATACGCACTCTTTCCGGATGCTATCATAAGGAAAGCTGAGGACGAAATCACTCATTTTGACAACGCCAGGCGTACTTCCCAGCCCGGACCGGGCCGTGGGGGGTTCGCTGTTGGCTTTAAAAAGCAACAGCAACAGGGGCGTTTCCAACCTTACCCTACAAACTGGACAAAATCTCAGGACACGGCCAGATCTGGAGGTCAATCCGGCAAGGATATGCCTGCATGGAAATCCTTTGGAGGCAGAGGAAGAGCTAGGGGTCGTGGCAGGGGTGGTCAGCCAGGACGCGGCACCCGCCCGGTCAAGGATAGCAATCCATATAAATGACAATTACTGTTTACTAAGTCCGGAGCCGATGGCCCGGCCAGTCGATTGTGTGCTAAGAGTGTTGGGACAGAAGTTTCATGTACTTCAAGAACCTGTATTGTGTCCTGTTGCCAGTCCTGTACCTTCTGTCTTAAATGTGAGAGGGCAGCCACAAAAGAAAGGCGGAAGTCCCTCATCAAGAGTCAAAACAGAAATAAAATTTGTGAAAAGTGTTTTTTCTGTAGATCATTGCGTTTTTGCCCCCATTGCTCCAAATGCCCACAATGTTGTCAATGCTCACCTGATAGGGGGACGTCTCCAAAAATTTTGGCAGAAGTGGTCCCTCCTGGGTGCAAATCCGAGAGTAGTGTCCATTTTGAAGGACGGCTACATTCTCCCATTCAAAATCAGACCTCCTCTGGTAAGGGATCCGTTGATAGTCAGTGGTTATGCAAACCCCCTCAGGAACCTCTACCTGAAGGAGGCTTTGCAGGCCTTACTGCAGAAGGAGGCAGTAGAGATAGTGAGGGTTCGAACATCTCTAGCCTTCTTCAACCGACTGTTCATAGTTCCAAAACCAAACCAAAAATGGCGACCAATCTTGGACCTCAGTGCTCTAAACAAATTTTTGAGCGTAAAAACATTCAAAATGGAAACCCCGGAAACAATTCGGATTTCCTTACAACAGGGGGAATGGGTGACATCGCTGGACTTCAGCGACGCTTATTTCCACATTCCAGTTCATGTGAAGTCCCGGAAATATCTCAGGTTCCATTTCCAAAATCAGTCCTATCAGTTCCGGGCCCTTCCCTTCGGCCTCTCCACAGCTCCGATGGAGTTCACTTGTGTGGTCAAAGAGGTCAAGTTAATGGCTCAATCCCGGGGTATAAGGATCCACCAGTACCTAGACGACTGGTTGATTCGAGCCCCTACCAAAGAATCCTGCCACCAGGGCACCCAATCCCTCCTCGCCCTTTGCCAGGAGTTGGGTTGGATAGTGAACTTGCAAAAGTCAGACTTAGAACCCAAACAGATTTTCGAGTTCGTGGGTTACAAGTACGATCTCTCCCACGGACAGGTCTTACCGACTCAAAACCGTTGGGAGTCGATTCTCCAAAAGTTGGAATCTATTCTATCCAAACCAAGTTGCCGAGTCAGGAAATTTATGTCCCTGATAGGCCTGCTTACAGCAACGGAAAAACAGGTTCCCCTGGGGAGACTCCACATGAGACCCATCCAGTGGCACCTAAAACGACATTGGAGAGTTCCAGAATCCCTGGAAAAGGAGATTCCGGTTCCAAGGTCCCTTCACCCACACCTTCTATGGTGGACCAAGGGGACAAATGTCTTGACAGGGCAACCTTTGCACCCTTTGAGTCATGCCGTGAAAATCTTTACAGACGCCTCAAAAGAAGGCTGGGGTGCTCACTTAGGAGACTTCACAGCAAGAGGCGTTTGGTCAGTTCCCGAAAGCCATCTTCACATATTAAACTTCCTGGAACTAAAAGCGGTCTTACTGGCCTTGAAAAGGTTCCAACACTTGGTACAAGGCAAAGTAGTTCTAGTTGCCACAGACAACACCACAGTTGTGGCATACATCAACAAGGAGGGCGGTATGAGGTCAGGCTCACTTTGTGCCCTTCTATGGCGACTCCTGTGTTGGTGCAATCTGAGAGAGGTAGTGCTAAAGGCCAGACACATCCCTGGTCGTCTGAATGTGATTGCAGACAAGCTGTCTCGTCAAGGCCAAATCATTCAGACGGAATGGTCACTTCACCAGGAGGTCTTCGACCTCCTGGTTCAGGCCTGGCACCGTCCCCAAGTGGACATGTTTGCAACAAAATACAATTGCAAGCTAGCCCAGTACGTGTCTCCAGTTCCGGACCCCAGTGCATGGGCAGTGGACGCCCTATCAGTCTCTTGGGAAAGCCTGGACATGTATGTTTTTCCCCCAGTATCGTTACTGGGAAAGGTGGTCAGCAAGCTGTTGGACCATCTTTACAAGAAAGTGATCCTAATAGCTCCGGGTTGGCCCAACATGCCATGGTTCTGGGACCTGGTAGAGCTGTCGTCTCAGATTCCTCTCTGCCTACCCATCCATCCCGACCTAGTGACACAGCCATTCAACAAGGCGCGTCACAGGAATCTGACCAATCTAAACCTACACGCCTGGCTCCTAGAGCCGAGGCTATCAAGGAGCAGGGGTTCTCTAGCCCAGTGGCGTCACAAATTGAGGCTCCTCAAAGAAGTTCAACCAGAACAGTCTATGAGGCAAAGTGGTCCGTTTTTGTCAGATGGTGTGAAGCAAGTCAGGTGGACTTCAGGTCTCCATCTGTCAAACAGATAGCAGATTTTCTCCTACATTTATTCCAGGAGAAGAATCTCCAACCCAGTACCATTGATGGTTACAGATCAGCCATTGCGGACAAATTAGGCAATTCGTCCTTGAATGTGAGCAAAGATGAAAACTTAACTCGCCTTTTAGACAGTTTTCACAGAGATAGACCGAAGGGTAGGCGGGGAGTTCCTTCGTGGAATCTCTCTCTGGTTTTGCACCAACTCACCAAACCACCATTTGAGCCTCTCAGAAAGGCCTCATTAAAACATCTGACCTTTAAAACGTTTTTTTTCCTCGCTCTGGGTTCTGGAAAGCGTAGGAGTGAAATACATGCTTGGTTAAACAAAAATATTAGACACCAGTCTGACTGGTCAAAGGTGTCCCTCTACCCGTCTCCAAGCTTCTTGGCTAAGAACCACTTGGCAAAAGAGGGCCCAGAGTGCGTAGCTCCAGTGGTTATTCCAGCCCTGGCTCCTACTCTGGACAAGTCCCTGAAGGAGGACAGGTCTCTCTGTCCAGTTAGAGCTTTGCGCTACTATCTGGACAAAACTCAGGATTTCAGACAAGGCAAAGAACTCGTGTTTGTCTCCTTCAAAAAGGGTTTCACGAAGGATATTTCTCCGGCTACCATCTCCTCATGGATTAAGCAGACGGTTATCCTTTGCTATGAAATATCAGATCAGGAGGCGCTAACCCTTCACCAGGTGAAAGCGCATGACGTTAGAGCCTTCGCGGCTTCTAAGGCTTTTCAGGGTGGCATTTCGCTAGAACAGATCTTAGCTGCATGCCACTGGAAGTCCCACAACACCTTTACACAATTCTACCTTAAAGATGTTGCTTGGGCAGATTCGGAGCTTTTTCATTTAGGTCCAGTGGTGGCTGCACAGCAGATCCACCAATAAACCTCCTAGGCTCCTATTTTGTAAATAGTGTACATAATAATTAAGGTTTTTTACTGAGTTGCTTGAGGCGCTGAGTATGGAACCATTATTCCACTCTTACAAGCTAAATGGAATCTCTAGGACTGAACTCTTCTCTTCCTCCTCTCAGAGCAGAAAAAGGGGGGGGGGGGGAAATGGCACTGCTTGGTACTTTAAGGAGCAGTTTTGAGCTTCTTATCAGCCAGGCCAGAGATTACGTGCCTAGTTATAGAGTTCCTTCTAGTCCTAAGAAGCTGCCCTCCTTCCACTGGGTAGTTATTCTAGCTATCGTCTGTTAGGTAAGATGTATTAACGCAATGAAATTGCAAATTTTAATTAGTAAATTAAATTTTTATTAGTTAATACCTTACCTAACAGACGGAAGATTCCCACCCGGCCTTCCCCGCTTTTCAGCTTCATTTAACCTAATTGGGACGAAAAAGATGCTATGACGTGACGTCCCTCTGGGGAATAAAGCAGGAACTAGGCCACCTGGCGAGTGGATTGTAGGGTGCCGGTCCGGCCGGAGGTGAAACTCAGGACGTCTTTTTTCTGGCGTTTGGCGGGACCGGCTGGCACCGGACAATAGCTATCGTCTGTTAGGTAAGGTATTAACTAATAAAAATTTAATTTACTAATTAAAATTTGCAATTTTGTGTTTTTGCCTTATATCTATTTTATTCTTGCTTTCAGAGATTTACAATGTATTAAGAGGTATTGGGAAACCTTATGTGATGAGTCTAGATAGCCGGTCAGATTTACCCGGTCAGTTATATCTAAATAGAAATGAGCATTATTCATAAGATATAAATAGGCTTGTGGGAACATTGACCATAAACTCCAAAGGCTCAAATTTTACTATGCCTTTTTCTAAAATGTAAATGGGTATATGGCATTTATAAAGCACTGTTACTCTTTAATTAAGTAGTTTTATGGTGTAACTTTCAACCTATTATATGTATTGATGCTTTATGCATTCTTAGCTAGAGCATTTATTCAATTAACTTTTCACAATTTATAACCATAGAAAACAAAATAAAGCTTAAATTTTTCTTTCATGTTAATGCATAAACTTCCAAATTGTCTGCTTAACTTTCACTTCTTCTCTCAGCACTGCATGTTTTTATTTTCAAAAACCTTTTTCTACTGTATATTATATTGCGGTGAACCTTTTTGGGACGCTTAGTTTTTGTTGGCAAAAACATTCTTCTAGTTTGAATAGAAAAGCAAGGTCACATGACACAGAAAACCACTGTGGTTATTTGATAATATTGGACTTAGCTAAGTCACCCTTTGTGAATACGGTTTCAAGACAAAACTTAGCTGAAACAAAAGTCTTAACTTTAAGACTGGATTTAAGCCTAAATCCTGGCTAAGTCTAAGACCTTTCGTGAATACAGGCCCTGAAATAATTAACTTTTCTGAAACAATAAAACAAAGAATTGGGTATTTTGCTACCTGAACAAAAATTTATTGAGCTTAAGATTTATTATAAATTTGCTAACCATGACATAGCTATAACTTCCTGTTTACATTTTTTTGAGACAGAAATTATGTGACAAGATTTGTGAGTTTTCAATACAACCAGTTATACCTGTTGATATGTACCTAAATTCCTCGTATGTGCAATGTGTAGAAAAGAAATAGGTATAGCATGAACATTATTGGAAAACCCTCCTATTTTAATGCATATACCCGACCCGATTTTTCGACCAATCAGCTTTCAGCTTACATATAATACAGACCAGAGTAAATAAAGAGTAAATAAATTCTACATTCTTTTTGTACAGAACATTATTGTCAATGATAATAACCAAGACATTAACATTAAAACAATAGTTACAATTCTGCTCTTGCTTGAGTGTTAGATTTTGAAAGCTAGTTCCTGATTGGTCAAAGATACACGGACTCGACAAATCATAAGAGAGATATGAAAAGCAATGACAGTACTGATTACACTATGGCTAGCGACTTAAATCCTCTGAAAAAAGCACAAAGATCTCACGAGAATACCCTATTCTCACAAGACTTACTGTTAGCTTGATGTATCAAATAAAATAAGCTCACTTTTGTGTCTTTTCCATCTATTTCTTATGAGGAAATATGTACGTCGCCGCTTCCGATAGTGGACGAATTACTTTGGTCAGTGGTTGTTTTGACTGTTTCGACTGGCTACCAAAAAAGATACAGGACTCCCAGTCAGACTGGAGATAAATTTTCCTGACCCGCCTATATATTTGCTGGCCTTGGGCTGCCGGTCCGCCGCGAAGGTCACACACTGTTATATCTCGAAAACCGTGCTAGATAGAGCGATTTCGACGAAATTTTTGACCAACAGGGTATCTCTGCAGAGTAGCCGTCCCAATTTTCAAAAAAAATTTGTCTCGCCAAAAATTATGGCCATTTTGAATTTTCGAATTTTTCGCAAAAATTGCAAAACACAAAAATGCTTATGTCTCAAAAACCGTGCTAGATAGAGCAATTTCTATGAAATTTTTGACCCACAGGATACCTCTGCTTACATCTTGAAAACCTTGCTAGATAGAGCAGACTACGCAGACTTTGGTTACCACAACAGTATAAGGCTAGAAGCAGAGCATTTTCTTAATACTTTAGCACTCACCTTTATATCCTTTTCGGGACGCTTTGTTTTTGCTGTGCAAAAACATTATCTTTTTTTTGCAAGCGATTCTCTAGTCTTATTTTTTATTGAACTTAATCCCTACCGTATGACAAAATCTAAGACACAACAATCCAAAAAAACATCAGTCAATAGTTATACTTAATTTTTGTATCAAAATGTAGCCAACTTAAGCCTGAAATTTGGCTGACCTTCGGAGAATACAACCCCAGAGTAATGATAGAAGGATATCAGTTATCTTGTCCAGGTTACCGTCTTCATGTTCCAAGTGAAGATCAAACCCAAGATGTTCCATGTTGAAGTCCTATACCATAGCCACAATGAAACAGAGGACAGAACAAAGACTTAGTACCTACAACTATTGGTGACATGTTGATATATTTTAGTGTTTAGCAATGATGCTGTGTGCCTAATGTTTGTATTTCTAGGCCAGTACAGTTTTACCTGAAGCTCTTGCCTCCCATGTTTGAGTTGGACCCTCTCCTCCCAAGAACTCTGATGGCTGTCATGAGTCCTTGTCATCTACAGGAAATCTTCAACAGTCAGTTGCTTGCCCCTGAGATTTGTTTGGCAAATTTGTGGTTTTTCTTGAATGCAGATCGATGGTATCCAAGTAATCAAAATGTATGTATAGCATGGTAATGTGCTACCTAATTTTATTTTTTAATAAAAATGGAAGTTAGTTATAAATCACAGTGATACACAAGAACACATGTATGAAATACTGTTTATCATGTTATTCATAGTTGGTACACAGGCATTGTATGCAGTTTGAATCTATTATTTTATTGCGTTAATACATCCTATCTAATGGACAATTGCTTTACCGGTCGGCACGGCTGGTCCCGCCAAATGCCAGAAAAGACGTCCTGTATATACTACCGGCAGGACCGGTCACGGAGTGTGCATTCGCTAGGTGGCGCATCGTACTTCCTTCCTGTCTAGAAAGTGTGACATCATAGCATCTTTTTTGTTTGGTGTGTGGAGTGTGCGGACGTGTTTTCAACAGAGAGATATTTTGAAGTTAAACTACAAATTCTGCCATTTTATTTTAAATTACTTCCAAGTTATTCTACTGAAGTACCAATCATCATGTCGTCTCCAGGACAGAAGAGAGGCACTTGTGGCCACGTTATGGCTATTTTTGATGGCCACTTGAAGTGTGCACGATGTTGTGATAAGGGGGTTGGAGAAGACAAGTGCGTTCTCAAGAAAGACTGCCCTATCTGTAAAGATTTTACACCAGAACAGATACAGCAATTATCAACCCCCACCTACAGAGAATGAAAGAACAAAGACAAGAAATTGGTTTTGTCCTCTCCTACCCCCACTCTTGTGGACCCTTCACACGTCAGTGTTTTGCGTTAAGTAGAGGGAGAGAAGGCTAATGTTAAGCATGAAACCACGCCTGCTGGAAAGAAGAAGAAGGAAGGTGACTCCCCCAAGCCTTCTCCCAGATCCAACAATAAGAAGCCCAGCACCAGCAGCAGACCTTCTTCTGAAGATTTGAAAAATCTTGATGACATATGGGCTGAGAGATTTGAAAAGGCTGGAAGCAGTGCTGCTGTCCAAATCCTTTACTGTCCCGGTGGAACCGGTGGTGAAGCCAGCAGAAGTCATTCTTTGACCCTGGTGCTAGCACCAGTAAGTTGGCTGAGTCTGCAGAGATTGCCGGTCCCAGCCTTGTTCAGGCCACTGGTGATGCTGTTCCACCCAGAGATGAGACCCAGCAGAATGCCCCCAGCCTGTTGAGGCTCCCGGTGTGGGGACGGCCACCCAGCCTGTTGAGGCTCCTGGTGCGGGGACGACCACCAAGCCTGTTGAGGTTCCCGGTGCAGGTCCTGATGTACTGCCTTCTGGTACTGGTGATGCTGCCCTCGGTGCTGATCAGATCCTGACCGGTCCTAGAGCTGCCCAGTATACCAGTGGGTTTGAAAGTGAAGATGAACAGCACAGTGAGACCGGTTCCCTGTTGGAAGGAAACTGCCGTGACGATTCCCCAGCCAGAGATCTCACCAGGGATGAATCTACAGATCAGAAACTCTCTGAGGAGGCCAGTTACAGAGAGACAATTAGAGGCGTGAGATCATTTATGGGTGGGCACAAGGTTCCTGAATTTGAGAGTGTTTCATCTTCTGATGACAACCCCTTTGCCGTCCCGTGTACAGCCAACCGGTAAAGTGTCAGTCAAGCTTCCAGTGGATGATTGGCTGTGTAAGAAGATGGAAAAGCTTAATCTCACCATCACAGAAGGTTACCCTGCAAGAAACACTGATACTGCTGGCCTCCTCAAGGATCAGTTCATCAAGCCTCCCTGGTCGTCCAGATGGTATGGGATGCATACTGAAAAGAAAGACTGTGACAGTACTACTGTATGCTCGTGGTCTCCGGAACCGGCCAAGCTTAACAGTGCTTTTAGCCGGGTTGCCAGATGTAGCCTTCCTACTGCCCTACCCTCCCGGGCCCTCAGCCAGGACATGCTTAGGCGTTGGGAGAGAGCAGCCAGAGAACAAACTATCGTGTGTAACCAGGCTGCTGGACTGTCAAGATGCTTGACCAGGGTTCAAGACGCCATGTCTTCACAGTTAAAGATTTTACATCTGGATAGTACCACGGGCAAGTCGTCTGAGAGAATGGAGAACGCAGTCGATGAACTTGATTATCTTGTGACCATCAACCGTTCCATTTCTCAAGCTATGGCCAGGACTATGCAAGATCTATCTGAAGGGGTTTTTATCAGCATGGCGAAGTTCAGCCTTGCACGCAGGGACAGTTACTTGGAATATTTGCATGCTGGTGTGAAGCTCTGCGTACGTCCCCTGTTCATCTAAACTCACTCCTCCCTAACCAGCTTATCACCAAGGCTGAAGAGGAAATCTGCAGAAGTGAGGAGAGGCGTTCTTCTGGCCAGTCTCACAGACGTCAAGGTTGCTTTCACCCGTATGCTCCCAGTGACAGATCTGCTAGCCCAACAGACCGGAAGTCCGGTAACCCAGCATGGAAGCAAATAAGGGATAGACAGCAAGCCAAGAAAGGTCGTGGCAAACCTTCAACCTTCTCTCAGAAACCGGCTAAGAGTTCCAAGCTGTGTAAATGACAATCAATATGTAGATTCTGTGACTGGACTGAAGGACTCTGTTTATGCGTCCGGTCAGATAGGCTTGAACCCTTCACCAGTGATAGCCGGGGACAAGAAAGTGACTGTAGATTCTCATGTTGACTTTTTTGTTGCAAATGCTGATTCTGTTACTGGGTTGCCGCAAAAGAAAGGCGAAAATCCCAATTATTGTTACAAGTACACAGAAATAAAATATGTGAAAGATGTTTCCTGTGTAGGTCACTGGAGTTCTCCAAATCTTGTCACAAATGCCCCACCTGTTGTTGTAAATCCACCTGTTGAGGCAAGGCTACAATATTTTTGGGAGAAGTGGGAAGTTCTGGGTTTGAGTCCAAAAGTAGTCACCACACTCAGAGAGGGTTACACCCTTCCCTTCCGGTTGAGCTCGAACCTAACCAGGTCACCAACTGTCATAAGCACCTATCAAAACCCATCCAAACAGGCGCACCTTTTAGAGGCACTGTATCAGCTGGTGAACAAAAATGCAGTGGAACCGGTAGCAAACCAAAACTCACTAGGGTTTTACAACCGGCTATTTTTGGTACCCAAACCAAACAACCGGTGGAGACCAGTCCTGGACCTGAGCACCTTGAACACAGAGTCGTTCAAAATGGAGACCCAGAGACAATAACCCAGATAGCAAGACTCTGTAGGGCCACCACTGGCGGTCGGTCCGATATTGGCTGTAGCTGGTGGCTAGCCATTGGCATGACCAGCTGATAGACAGTGGTCCACCATTGGCAGCTGACAATAAGGTTTACTGGTGGTCCATCAGTGGCCCATCAGTGGCCCACTGATGGTAGCCAATGATAAGCTTTTCTATTGTTCCACCGGTGGATCACCTTCAGTAGCCAACAACAAGGTTGACTGGTGGCCAAGTAGTGGCCGACTGTTGGGTGCCATCAACTTTTTAATGGTGTTCTCTGGTGGCGTGACCAGCTGATAGACAGTGTCAACTGTTGGCAGCTAACAATAAGGTTTACTGGTGGTCCATCAGTGGCCCACTGTTGGCAGCCAATGATAAGCTTTTCTATTGGTCTGTTAAGACTTTGATCGTAAGGTGGCTTTTCATAGACAAAATAAAAAGAATAATGTTCAACTTTTAACTCTTTAATAATGATTTATGTTATTATATACACTTTACAAATGATAATCTACGTGTATTTCCAATATCAGAATCCAAACTCTATCTGTATGATAACTTCATTTAACCATTTAGTACTATCACTGCTGAATCAAATCAATGTCTATATGTAAAATATTTAACAATGTCATAGATTCCCTGGGTAGATTGCATAGTCATTATCTTTGACGAAACTGGTAAATGCCAGAAGACATCAGAAGCTACTAGAAGGGTGGTACTGCAATCCCTCAGTGCTTAAAAAGAAATAATAAATTCCCTTACTAACTATACTTGGGGGAAATTAACAATATATTACATTTACTTCAGTTATAGTCTGAATCAATTAATCTGTCTTCAAAATTTAAGGTATGTATTTTACTGGTAACTACTATCTTCTAACCAGAATCTAGCAATATTCATAATCACAATACAATTACATAGTTTTTTAAACATACTAGGGAATTGTCAAACAGAAGGATCTACAATGACTATACTAAATAAACTACAAATCTTAAAGCTTTAATAAACTAAAGTTATACTACTTAAACAAACTACATGTACTTACAGACCTCAAACTTTCCACTTCAGATAAAGCCGAAGCTCTCTACACATCCTTTCCCACTGACTTCAAAAACCCAACTCACTTTTCCATGTATCCCAATTTCCTTCAACAATTTAATAATAAAAGAATTTTGACCTTCAACAATAACATCTAGTTCAATAATCCTTGGTCAAACCACCTTCAACATTAATCAAGCAACATGGTTTAAACATCATTCACACTGACATGATTTCCCGACAAGTTTGCATGAAACACACTTTAACTTTGTATAAATACACATTATTATACAGTACATCATATATACCACTTTAAACAACTGATTGTGTTAAATAGAGTTTAAGAAAATATGATTATAATATTTATATTCATTTAAAGTGACTACATTACCAGAACAAGTGTGACCGGGGTTTAACCTTATGTCTTTATCAATATTAAATAACAATCCTAGTCCCTCTATATATAAAACACATGATTCAGACAGTCATTTCTACACAGTACTGCATTAATGTACTTTAAAGGTCACTGACAATACTGGACTATATATATCAATACACACCTAGAGAAACTTACAAAATCTTTAATTGGTAAATATAACAAAAGTGGACAGACTTGTACACAGTGTAAAGAATGTCATGAACTGAGTGCACTGAACTGACAGAAGTCAAGTTTCTAGAGTCCATTGAAAATACACAAACATAATTCAAATTGTAACATGGTCCACCAGTGGATCACTTTCATAAGCCAACAACCCAGATGCAGACATTGGCCCAAGATTGGCATATCCGTCGGTCCGACGTTGGCAGCCACTGTTGGCCCAATGGCTTTTTGGCCGGCAGATGCTACGTCGGTCTGACATTGGCAAGCCACTGATAAAAAATTTTACTACCACTATAGCATCAGCCAATCAGATTACAGCATGGAGTTATGTGGCCATTGTTTAACAGAAAGCAAATAACAGATTGTGGGTGGATTTTAGTTTAAAAAGGAATAAAGATGATGGTACCTGTAATATTACCACTGACCATAAAATTAATGGGTCTGAAAACTAATAATTTTTCTCTCAATTCTGTTCAGCTGTATGTTAATTCATGGGTTTCCTCCAAAAGGCTTCTTAAAATCCCAGATTATCCCTATCCCTAAAAACAAAAGAAAATCTCTAAACGATATGTCAAATTATAGGGGTATTGCTATGTCTTCAGTTTTAGGAAAGGTCTTAGACAGTGTTATTATCTCCCGCCGGGCTTTAGCCCCGGAGGGAGATTATGAAATGATGCCTGTGTGTGCGTGCGTGCGTGCGTGCGTGTGTGCGTTAGTTAGTCACGCAGATTTCTCCAAAACTACTACAGCTACAGATTTTTTGTAAATTAATTGTCCCAATGAATTTTCACGCCCTCGAAAATTTTTTGGTTTTATGGACTTAGGCCTAAAGATAAGTGAGTAATAGCAATCTTAGCTACTTGGAGTAAAGGGCTCATAACTCAAAAACTATTGCAGTTACAACTTTTTCTTCAAATATGTTGTTCAGCTACTTTGTCCTTAGCTATAAGATGGTACATAGTTTGGGGTCCCATTGCATGCCATAAGTGAGTAATAGCTATTTTCTTATTTGTAGCAAAATAATGACATAAGTAAATGTCAAATATCTTCAAAAGTATTAAAGTTAGGGAATTCTTTTCAAATATGTTGTTCATCTACTTTTTGATAAGCTATCACATAGTAAAGTTTCAGATCTGTTGCACATTGGATAGCTGAGTAATAGCTACTTTGAAATTCTGACTGGTGAGTAAATCCATTGTAACTCCAAAACTAGTGCAGTTAGAGTATTTTCCTAAAATATGTTGTTCAGCTACTTTGTCCTTAACTATAAGATGCCATATAGTTTGGGGTTCTATTGCATGCCATAACTGAGTAATAGCTATTTTCTTATTTGTAGCAAAATAATGACATCAGTAAATGTCAAATATCTTCAAAAGTATTAAAGTTCGGGAATTCTTTTCAAATATGTTATTCATCTAGTTTTTGGTAAGCTATGACATAGTAAAGTTTCAGACCTGTTGCACATTGGATAGCTGAGTAATAGCTACTTTGAAATTGTGACTGTTGAGTAAATCCATTGTAACTCCAAAACTATTGCAGTTAGAGTATTTTCCTAAAATATGTTATTCAGCTACTTTGTCCTTAACTATAAGATGGCATACAGTTTGGGATTCTATTGCATGCCATAAGTGAGTAATAGCTATTTCCTTATTTGAAGCAGAATAACGACATGAGTAAATTTCAAATATCTTCAAAAGTATTAAAATTAGGGAATTGTTTTCAAATATGTTATTCATCTAGTTTTTGGTAAGCTATCACATAGTAAAGTTTGAGACCTGTTGCACATTGGATAGCCGAGTAATAGCTACTTTGAAATTGTGACTGGTGAGTAAATCCATTGTAACTCCAAAACTATTGCAGTTAGAGTATTTTACTAAAATATGTTATTCAGGTACTTTTTCCTTAACTATAAGATGGCATATAGTTTGGGGTTCTGTTGCATGCCATAAGTGAGTAATAGCTATTTTCTTATTTGTAGCAAAATAACAACATAAGTAAATTTCAAATATCTTCAAAAGTATTAAAGTTAGGGAATTCTTTTCAAATATGTTATTCATCTAGTTTTTGGTAAGCTATCACATAGTAAAGTTTGAGACCTGTTGCACATTGGATAGCCGAGTAATAGCTACTTTGAAATTGTGACTGGTGAGTAAATCCATTGTAACTCCAAAACTATTGCAGTTAGAGTATTTTACTAAAATATGTTATTCAGGTACTTTTTCCTTAACTATAAGATGGCATATAGTTTGGGGTTCTGTTGCATGCCATAAGTGAGTAATAGCTATTTTCTTATTTGTAGCAAAATAACAACATAAGTAAATTTCAAATATCTTCAAAAGTATTCAAGTTAGGGAAATATTTTCAAATATGTTATTCATCTAGTTTTTGATGAGCTATCAGATAGTAAAGCTGCAAACCTGTTGCACACTGGACAGCTGAGTAATAGCTACTTTGAAATTGTGACTGTTGAGTAAATCCATTGTAACTCAAAAACTACTGCAGTTACAGGATTTTCCTAAAATAATTTGTTCAGCTACTTTTTCCTTAACTATAAGATGGCATATCGTTTGGGGTTCCATTGCATGTCATAAGTGAGCAATAGCTATTTTCTTATTTGTAGCAAAATTATGGTGGAAATAAATGTCAAATACCTTCACAAGTACCAAAGTTAGGCAAATCTTTTCATTTGTTATTCATCTAGTGTCCTTTATATTTTTGTTGCTTTTGCAGATGTAGGTCAATAGCTAAGTGAGTAGATAGCTGAGCAAGAGCTACTAAAATGAGTAAATGTCTTTTATCTCTAAAAGTGTTATAGGTAGGCAATTTCTTTTAAATAAGTCATTCACCTACTTTTGGGTGATCTACCACATAGTGAAGTTGCACAACTGTAGCTCTTTGGATAGCTGAGTAATAGCTACCAAAATGAGTAAATGTCTTTTATCTCTAAAAATATTACACATAGGCAATTTCTTCTAAATAAGTCATTCACCTACTTTTGGGTGATCTACCATATAGTGAAGTTGCAGAACTGTAGCTCTTTGGATAGCTGAGTAATAGCTACCAAAATGAGTAATTGTCTTTTATCTCTAAAAATATTACACATAGGCAATTTCTTCTAAATAAGTCATTCACCTACTTTTGTGTGATCTACCACATAGTGAAGTTGCAGAACTGTAGCTCTTTGGATAACTGAGTAATAGCTACTAAAATGAGCAAATGTCTTTTATCTCTAAAAGTATTACAGGTAGGCAATTTCTTCTAAATAAGTCATTCACCTACTTTTGGGTGATCTACCACATATTGAAGTTACAGAACTGTAGCTCTTTGGATAGCTGAGTAATAGCTACTAAAATGAGTAAATGTCTTTTATCTCTAAAAGTATTACAGGTAGGCAATTTCTTCTAAATAAATCATTCACCTACTTTTGGGTGATCTACCACATAGTGAAGTTGCAGAACTGTAGCTCTTTGGAAAGCTGAGTAATAGCTACTAAAATTGGTAAATGTATTTTATCTCTAAAAGTATTACAGGTAGGCAATTTCTTCTAAATAAGTCATTCACCTACTTTGGGTTGATCTACTGCATAATAAAGTTGCAGAACTGTAGCTCTTTGGATGGCAGAGTAATAGCTACTAAAGTGAGTAAATGCCTTTTGTCTTTAAAAGTATTGCAATCAAACATTAAACTTGTTGTCACTTCTACATGTGCCTCCATCTCACAAGAAAATTTATATTCCACTATCTTTAGTACATCTAATTTATACGGCGGGAGATAAATGCATGCGTCAGAATGCTTGTTATTTCACTGCACAAGAATGTGCTTGGCACTTGTGAAATGCAATTTGGATTCAAGCAAAAACACTCTACTACTCAATGTACAGCCATTATCAAAAAGATTGTTAGTTATTATAAAAACATGAATTTATCTATATATCTTTTAATGCTGGATGCTAGTCAAGCTTTTGACAGGGTGAATTAGAAAAAGCTATTTACCATTCTTCTTAATAGGGGTATGTGTTTTCTAGCAGTAAGATTGTTGCTCTATATATTTAATAATCAGTTATTGTGCATTAGGTGGGGCAATAGTTTAAGCACTAAATTTACTCTTTCTAATGGAATGAAACAAGGAGGGGTACTATCGCCCTTATTATTTACAATATATGTTGATTATTCATACAACTAAAGAACTGTGGATTTGGATGCTATATTGGTAATTTATTTTCAGGAGCTTTCGGCTATGCTGACGATATTGTACTATTAGCACCTACAGTTACTTCTTTGAATAATTTGCATGATGTGTGTAAACAATATGGTCAGGAATACAGCATAATGTTTATTCCTCACAAGAGTAAATTACTTGCATATGGTAGTAACATTGAGGGTTGTACTATAGACAATAACTTTCTTATAAGTCAACCCAGTGAAAAGCATATAGGACATGTTATTGGTCCACAGGCTATTGATCGGGAACTGAACTGTAAAACTAGTGAGTTAATTGTCAATACTGATCATATATTATCTGTATTTAAACATGCCTCAGTTGAGATAAAGTACAAATTGTTTAAAACCTATTCAATGCCCCTCTATGGTTCGAAGAGACAAAGGGATAAGTTGAAAGCATGTTTTCCAATTGATATCCTGGGCAACTCACTCTGCCCTGCAGATTCAGTAAAATATCTGGGTGTGTGGTTTGATTCAGATTTCTCTTTGTCTAAGCATGTTCAGAATGTCTGCAAAAGTTGTTTTGTTAAACTCCGTGACTTCAGACATGTCAGGCGGTTTCTTACTCATGATGTTTCTGTGCTTGTAGCCAACGCTCTTGTTAGTAGTCGGTTGGATTACTGCAACTCACTTTTCAGGAGCCTGTCCAAGTTCAATCTACGCAAATTACAGTGCATCCAAAATAGTGCAGCTAGAATTGTATCAAACACCAGTCGATACACCAGCATAACTCCTGTGCTAAAGAAACTGCATTGGCTTCCTGTTGAACAGCGCATTGTGTTCAAGACAGTCACACTTGTTTATAAGTATCTTCACACAGGTTTTCCCAGGTATTTTTCACCACATCTTTCTGCCTACAGCAGTTCTTATAGTACCAGGCGCAGTCAAAGTGGTGGTAATTTCCTAGTTATTCCAAATTTCTGCCCCTCTGTTCATAAATCTGTCAAACAGTTTGGTAATAGTTTTGCGTTTGATGCTCCTACTGTGTGGAATACTCTCCCTGATGTGATTCGTGCCTCTCCATCCCTGGCCTCCTTCAGAAAACAGCTTAAAACCTACCTGTACACCAAAGCGTATCCACCCTAGCCTGAATCATCCCCCTGGCATTCTCCGTGGTGTTCGACCCTTGTTATGTCCCTTGACACAGAATTTTGTTGACTGCTCTTTGTTTTGTTGCGCCTTAGAGTCCTCTTGTTTGGGGAGATTAAGCGCTATAAAAGTCCAATTAGAATTAGAATCTATGGATGTGTGTTATGGGATCACTCTTCACAATGTATGGAGAAATTATATGTTACTTGGAGAAAATGTGTCAGAAAAATTTTTAATTTACCCTATAATACTCACTCTGTCCTGTTGCCTATCATATATAATGATTTGAATATAGACTGTCAACTATACAAAAGAGTACTTAAGTTCTTTGCAAGCTTAGCCAAGTCTGATAATATTTACAACAAATTAACTGTGCGACTAATTACTCAGGGTAACAACTCTAGGATGTCACACACTTTCAACCATTTGTCATACAAATATGGTTTCAACAAGTATGATTTTACTGAAAATATAAACATGCCTAACCTTATGAAAAAGATCAGCAGTCAATATCTGGAGAGTTTACCTGCATGGTATTTAGTATGTGCTGGTGTTATCAAATATATGCTTTATCTTGTCTCATCTAAACAGTATCATGTATTTTCACTAAACAAAATATCCCAGTTTATAAATTTTTGCTGTACTATGTAGTATAGTCATTCAGATATTTCTTAATCCACTTTTGTATTTATTTAATTCTATGTATGTTCCTTTTTATGTCAGCTGACATTATGTCATCACTCTGCGACGTGGGCGTACGCGTCCGCGTCAGCGTGAACAACTTCTCCTCCAAAACTACAAGGCCTAGAGACGTGCTGTTTTTTTAAAAGATACCTTATCTATCGAGGATGAAAAATTGTTCAAGGGATGCAAATCTGTCTGTTCGTCTGTTTGCTAGAGACATTACAAGGGGGGTACCCCCACCAAAAGTGGGAAAATTTCAACTTTTTATCACAATTTTCTCAGTGACTATTGCAGGGATTTCTCTCATATCTTGCATATAGGTACTAGGCCAGAGGTAGATTCTCTTGTGTGAGTATGAGACCTGGATCTGTCTTACTTTTTTTTTAATAAATTTTTTTAATAATTTTTAATGCATTAAAATTCATGAAATCATGCACTAAATCACTTATAACTTCAAAAGTGTTGCATTTACAGCATTTTGTGAAAATATGTTGTTCAGCTACTTTTTTCATAGCTACAATATGGTGAGTAAGTTGGGTGTCTGTCTCAATAGCTAAGTGAGTAATAGCTACTTTTGGGCTTTTCAGTAACTTCCATTATGAGTAAAATCACTTGTAACTTAAAAACTATTGCATTGAGAGAATTTCGTATAAATATGTTATTCAGCTACTTTTGGGCCAGCTATAACATAGTGAAATTTCAGACCTGTAGCTCATGGCATAGCTGAGTAATAGCTACTTTTAGGTTATCACTGTTGAGTAAATCGCTTATAACTTGAAAACTATTGCATTTAGAGAATTTCGTATAAATATGTTATTCAGCTACTTTTGGGTCAGCTATAACATAGTAAAATTTCAGACCTGTAGCTCATGGTATAGCTGAGTAATAGCTACTTTTAGGTTATCACTGTTGAGTAAATCACTTATAACTTGAAAAGTGTTGTATTTAGAGCATTTTGTTAAAATATGTTATTCAGCTACTTTTTTCATAGCTACAATATGGTGAGTAAGTTGGGTGTCTGTCTCAATAGCTAAGTGAGTAATAGCTACTTTTGGGCTTTTCAGTAACTTCCATCATGAGTAAAATCACTTGTAACTTAAAAACTATTGCATTTAGAGAATTTCGTATAAATATGTTATTCAGCTACTTTTGGGCCAGCTATAACATAGTAAAATTTCAGACTTGTAGCTCATGGCATAGCTGAGTAATAGCTACTTTTAGGTTATCACTGTTGAGTAAATCACTTATAACTTGAAAACTATTGCATTTAGAGTATTTTGTTTCATATGTTATTCACCTATTTTGGGGTCAGCTATAACATAGTGAAGTTTCAGACCTGTGGCTCATTTCATAGCTGAGTGATAGCTACTTTGAAGTTCTCACTGTTGAGTAAATCAGTTATAATTGGAAAACTATTGCATTTACAGAAATTTGTGGAAATATGTTATTCAGCTACTTTTGGGTCAGCTATAACATAGTGAAATTATAGACCTATAGCTCATGGCACAACTGAGCAATAGCTATTCTCAGGTACTGACTGTTGAGTAAATCAGCTATAACTTGAAAAATATTGCATTTGGAGTATTTTGTTAAAATATATTGTTCACCTACTTTTGGGTCAGCTATAACATAGTGAAATTACAGACCTATAGCTCATGGCATAGCGGAGCAATAGCTATTTTCAGGTTCTCACTATTGAGTAAATCAGTTGTAGCTTGAAAACTATTGCATTTACAGTAGTTTGCTTAAATATGTTGTTCACCTACTTTTGGGTTAGCTATAACATAGTAAAATTTCAGACATGTAGCTCATTGCATAGCTGAGTAATAGTTCCTTTGAGGTTCTCACTGTTGAGTAAATCAGTTGTAACTTGAAAACTATTACATTTAGAGTAATTTGTTAAATATGTTATTCACAGAATTTTTGGTCAGCTATAACATAGTGAAATTGCAGACCTCTATGTCATGGCATAGCTGAGCAATAGCTACTTTCAGGTTCTCACTGTTGAGTAAATCATTGTATCCACTGGATAGCCGCAGTGTGTAGAGAGAGATTTCACCATTACTGCTCTGATGAAAAAAAATATTATAGCTAGCTTTCTTAAGTTTGCAGTATATATTAATAACCATAAAATGTTGTCTGGGAATATTTTTGGCCTCATTTTGAGAAACAAGATGGCCGCCACAGGTGTTTTTTGTCAGTCATGAAAAGTGCTTATATCTCCCTTATTATTGATCCCAGAGGTTTGGGATGATAAACCAACCTGTAGGAAATCATGGGGTGGGAATGTTTTGGTGTGGTCAGATTTGACCTTCAATGACCCCTCTTTCAAGGTCAAACAAGGATAGCCAAACTTAAAAGTGCTTATAACTCGCTTATTATTGGTCCCAGAGGTTTGGGATGGTAAACAGACAGGAAATCATGGGCTATGAATCTGTTGATATGGTCCGATTTGACCTTGGAACCCTCCTTCAAGGTCAAATGAGGATAGCGAAAATTGAAAGTGCCTACAACTCGCTTATTATTGGTGACAGAGATTTGGGATGGTAAACCATCCCATAGGAAATTATTGGCTCGAAATCTTTTGGTATGGTCAGATTTGACCTTTGGACCCCTCCTTCAAGGTCAAATGAGGACAGCCAAGCTTAAAAGTGCTTATAACTCATTTATAATTGGTCCTAGAGGTTTGGAATGGTAAACCATAGGAAATCATGGGCTGGGAATGTATTTGTGTGGTTAGATTTGACCTTGGACCCCTTCTTCAAGGTCGAACGAGGATATTGCATTTGTAGTATTTCTTTAAATATGTTTTAACCTATTTTTTACACTTAAACAATTACCTTGTTATTTTCCTTCATAATACCATTTACAGGGCACAACTTTTTTATCCTTTTCTTCTGTCAGCTTCGGAATTTCTTTCGAACTTGCTGTTCAGTTACCATTTACTGTATTTCTGTACAGCCCTTTTCCTGATAATTATTCTGTCCTCTAATCACCTTCACAAATCAAAAACACTCAGTCAGCTGACACAGTGCCCGTTCACGGGCACTCTCCTCTTGTTTTCTTCTTTTTTCATTTTTTGTACATATTATGTAATATAATTGCTGTATTATCCAAGTACATGTGTACTTTTATATACGAATAAAGAATAAATAATAATAGTACAATAATGTAATTTTACAGGGCAATATGCTGTAGAAATGGACCGCCATCAATGATTATCAGCCTGACACATCCATTAGTGCCCGAGGCTTGCCGAGGGCACTAATGGATGTGAAAGGCTGATAATCATTGATGAAGGTCCATTTCTACAGCATATTGCACATAAAAATTACATTATTACTATTATTACTAGCTGAATTTCATATAACTGGACGTTGTACTAATCAAATTAATGTTGTGACATCATATAAGTAGAGACTGATAAAAATATGTCACCATGACGTTTTGTTTTGAAGTGGTTTATATGGTTTTTTTTCCGTAAACAAGAGCAATTTTTTTCATAATAATCAGTTAACCCACTAACAAATTGTTTATATCATTGTAAAGATATCATTACGCTGCTTCTTTTCGTTTTTGTTTGGTTTAAATCCGTGCAGTAATAAGTCTGATATTGCAAGTTAAAAATTTCAAGTGAGAGTACAATATTTGTAAACAAATATATGGTGACATCAGAACCCAGTCAATAATACTCATTATTGGACCACGGACCGGCTAGCAATAAAATACTGTGTTTTCAAAGACTTGATTCTGCACTGATAATCCCCTAGTAACGCACGCTCAGCTAGTAATAATAATAAGGGAATCCCTGATAAGTCACATGACCAAACATAAACAATGGTAGAACAGTATCTTGTGATGATATGTTCCATAATCAAATAACAAAATTATAATGTTCAGAAACCACTTTTATTGTGAATTTATAATGAGAATGTTATTTTTATGTCTAAAATTGTTAAATAGTTAGTTAAAAATTGTGGGCTCACTGAAATATGATTTTTAGACATACCATAATAAAAATTTTTTACTAAGTGTCTCAAAATCCCCTATTATTGCTCGCCACCATCTTGAATAAAAAGCCACCATTGGCCCACCGTTGGCCCAACCTCGGCAGCCTGAGTTTTAGTTGGCAAGCCTTCATTGGGCCAACGTTGGCATAGGTAATTCAGCCATTGATGGGAATATATTTGAAGGGTAATTCAGCCAGTGATTGGAATATGTTTCAAGTGTAATTATTCCTTTCAACTTAAGAAACTTTATATTTTATCCGACACATACATATTGCAGCTAGTGGACCAAGGTTAGTCCAGTTTACAGGGGAAACTTTCACTTCTGTTAACTTTTCTGTATAATCGTCAGATGATTTTATTGATTCGATCTAAAATCTGGGTGAAAATTAGAAAATTCCCATCAGTGGCCCATCGATCATAGCTTGTTTACCACTGATAAAGTTGGTGGGCTGCCAGTGGTAAACCTTGGAAGAAATTTGTGGCACAAGAGTGGGAAAAATAGAAATATATATTAATGCAGAGATGTAACATCTGTTATTTAAAAATATTGGTGTCTCAGTGATATACACACACTAGTGCTGGTATTGTTTATCGATATTGAAATATTTATTGATCCATGCTAAATATACTGATATTGATAATGTAGGGTACAATATCAATATCGAAACTTAGTACTTAATAGATGCAATGAAGCTGTTTTGCATTCAAATATACTATAAAATTTGAGAAATATATTGGTTTTCCTATCATTTTTGTCAAATCTCACTTACCGCTAAAGCGGAAACGCCATATTTGTTTACGTTTCGGGAAACTACTAAAACTTGCAAAAGCATTTGGAAGCTCTCTCTCGGAAAACATCCATGACCCGATATTTCAATATCGATCGATACAAAAATATGGTTTGATATCGATATAAATATTATTATTCGATACCAACACTAACACACACATACATAAAGTATCCATTTCATTGCGTTAATACATCTTACCTACCAGACGATAGCTATAGTCCGGCGCCAGCCGGTCCCGCCAAACGAAAGAAAAAGACGTCCCGGGTTTCACCCCCGGCAGGACCGGCACACTACAATCCACTCGCCAGGTGGCCTAGTTCCTGCCTCACTCGCCAGAGGGACGTGACGTCATAGCATCTTTTTCGTTTGGCGCGATATTTAAAGTTGTGGATTTTTATCTGTGAACCTTTTTGGTTTTATATTTGTGTTATATCTGTTTAATTTGTGTCGGAATAGTTGCCATTAGTTGACTTTTCTATCATGGCATCTCCAGGACAGAAAAAGGGTGCGTGTGGCCATATTATGGCTTCATTTAACAAACATAGTAGGTGTGCGCGTTGTCGCGAGAAAGGACATAGTGATGACCCTTGTGTTCAAAATCTGCAGTGTGACTTTTGCAGTGTCCTTACCCCGGAGCAAGTGCTCAAGTTAAGTACTCCTACCTATAAACTCAGAAAGGAAAAGGCTAAAGCAAAGGTGTTAGTCGATCCGTCTACTGTGGTAGTACTTGATACCCAGCCAGAACAAGAACCTGATGTTTCTTTGTCTTCTGCTCCGGATTTGTCCCTTCCTGTGCCTCAGTTTAAGAAAGATCTTCAAGAACTGGACGAAAAGTGGGCCACTCGTATGGCCAGGCTTGAGGCACTTATTACTTTAGGACATCGCCCCTCACCTTCTGTGCAACAAAATCTGTCATTTTCTCCGGTCAAAGTACCGGTCTCTCATGCTGCTCCAGCAGGTGCTCTTTCCCAGACACCCTTTTTTGTCACTACTTCGGCTTCTTCCGGCCCGGCTGTTGGCCCGGATGAGGCTAGAGATCAGGATGTTTCCTTTGCTGACAGACAATCTCCACTTCAAAACCTCTACCCGGAAGCAGAACCTATGTTTAAACACCCTGCTCCGGTGGCTACTGTTTCGTCAGCTGCTATGTCTGCTTCCTCTCAATCTGCATTTCAACAACCTTCTTCCGGCTCTGGGCCGGTCACCTTCCGCGATGTCAATCCTCAGGAAACATTTGAAGAGGGTGAGTTATCTGACGCAGAGGAATCCCCGGACTTGGAAACCTCAGACCCGGACCGGGTCCTCAGTGAAGATCAAAATTACCGCGAGACTGTGAGAGGCGTCCGCGTGTTCATGGGATGGACACACATTCCTGACCTGGAGTTTTCTCCGCAATCCCGCACTGATAATCCTTGGGCAGGTCACCGTTCTCAGCCTGTGGGCAAGATTTCTGTGGATCTTCCACCGGAAGATTGGTTGTGCCGAAAACTAGAAACTCTAAACCTTGTACTGATAGAAGGATATCCTTCAAAATCTAGTGATCCAGGTGGCCTGCATGTGGACCAGTTCCTCAGACCCCCAAAATCCCAGAACAGATGGTATGGGATACACCCGGCGGAGCCTACAGATCCAACTAGGCCGGGTAAATCGGTGAATTCTTGGCCAAATGATGCGGCGAAGATCAACAGTTCATTCCCCAGGATTTCAACCATATCTTCTACATCTCCTCAGCCTCCATCCCGCCCACTATCACAAGACACTATGCGTAAGTGGGAGAAAGCAGCAAAAGAGTCTTCATATATTTGCAACCAGTCAGCGGGGTTTAATCGCTGTATCACCAAAATACAGGATGCCTTCCAAGAACAATTGCATATTTTACAAAGTGAACTTAAGAAAGGCAAGTCCTCTGTCAAAGCTCAAGGTGCATTGGATGAACTTTTATACTTATCCTCATTTAACCAGAATGTCAGTTTCGCCATGGGTAAATCTTTACAACATTTGGCAGACTTTACATTTGTGCAGATGGCGAATTTGACCCTACTCCGTAGGGACTCATACTTGGAAGCTGTGAAACCGGGGATTAAACCAGATACTTTCAATTCCTTGAGAAATTGTCCCCTGAATGGATATGGGTTATTTCCAGATGCTGCTATTAGAAAAGCTGAGGATGAAATCAACCAGTTAGAAGCTTCCCGACGTACTTCCCAGCCCGGCCCGGGCCGCGGGGGGTTCGCCGGTAGAGGCAGAAAGCAGAGATACCAACCCTACAGTACTGGTTGGAAACCTCAAGACACTGCTAAATCAACCTCTCAGGCCGGAAAAGAACTACCAGCTTGGAAAGCGTTTGGTTCCCGCAATAGAGGCCGGGGCAGAGGCCGGGGTGGTCAGCCCGGACGTGGTACCAAGATGGCTCATGAGAAGACACAGTATAAATGACAATTACTGCAAGTCAAGTCCGGTGCCGGTGGCCCGGCCAGTCAGTTCTGTGCAAAGTGTCATAACAAGAAACTCTTTTGTATCTGTTCCAACAAATGTTTCTTATCATGTTGTATGTCGTGTACCTACTGTAACAAGGTGGCAGTCGCAAAAGAAAGACGTAAGGCCAAAATCAAAGATCAAAAGTCAAATAAAGTTTGTGAAAAGTGCTTCTTTTGTCGGTCACTTTGTTTCTGCTCCAAATGTTCCAAATGTCCCCAATGTTGCAAGTGTCCAACCAGTGGGGGGACGTCTTCAGAGTTTTTGGGAAATATGGGCTCACAAGGGTGCAAACCCCAAAGTAGTGTCCATATTAAAGGAGGGTTATGTTCTCCCCTTCAAAGTCAGACCTCCCTTGGTAAGGGATCCCCTGATAGTAAGTGGCTATGCAAACCCCATCAGAGACTCCCACTTGCAAGAAGCTGTACAAGCTCTGATCGAGAAAAAGGCAGTAGAGAGGGTCAGGGTTCAAACCTCACTAGCCTTTTTCAACAGACTGTTCATTGTCCCAAAGCCGAACCACAAGTGGCGGCCAATCTTGGATCTCAGTACTCTAAATCAGGTTTTATGCGTAAAAACATTCAAAATGGAGACTCCAGAGACAATCCGGACCTCTCTACAACAAGAGGAGTGGGTGACATCGCTAGACTTCAGCGACGCCTACTTCCACATTCCAATTCACTTCACATCCCGAAAATTCCTCAGGTTCCACTTTCAGAACCAGTCGTACCAGTTTCGGGCACTTCCCTTTGGCCTATCAACAGCTCCCATGGAGTTCACTGGTGTGGTCAAAGAGGTCAAGTTAATGGCTCAGTCACAGGGTATAAGAATCCACCAGTACCTAGACGACTGGTTGATTCGAGCCCCTACCAAAGAATCTTGCCACCAGGGAACCCAGTCCCTCCTAGCCCTTTGCCAGGAGTTGGGCTGGATGGTAAACATGCAAAAGTCAGAACTGGAACCCCAACAAGTCTTCGACTTCGTAGGCTACCAGTACGACCTGCTCAACGGAGTAGTCAGGCCTACTCAAAACCGTTGGGAAGCCCTTCAACAAAAAATAACAGTGCTTTTACAGAACAGATTTTGCCGAGTGAGAACTTTCATGTCTCTTATAGGTCTTCTCACTGCGACAGAAAAACAGGTGACCCTAGGCAGACTGCACATGAGACCTATTCAGTGGCACCTCAAGAAGCACTGGAGAGTCCCAGAATCTCTGGAAAAGGAGATCCCAATTCCGAGGTCTCTCCATCAGTACCTGCAGTGGTGGACCCAAGAGGAAAATGTCCTAAAGGGTCAGCCCTTACACCCCCTGCGACACGCAGTTCAAATCTTTACAGACGCCTCAAAAGAAGGCTGGGGTGCTCACTTAGGCGACTTCACAGCAAGCGGTACTTGGTCAGTACCCGAAAGCAAGTTGCACATAAACTTCTTAGAACTAAAAGCCGTGTTGTTAGCACTAAAAAGATTCCAACATTTAGTGCAAGGAAAGGTCATCCTGATTGCCACAGACAACACTACGGTTGTAGCATACATCAACAAGGAAGGAGGTATGAGGTCAGGCTCACTCTGTGCCCTTCTTTGGCGGCTCCTATGTTGGTGCAGCCTCAATCAAATAGTACTGAAGGCCAGACACATTCCAGGCCGTCTGAATGTAATTGCAGACAAATTGTCTCGCCAAAGGCAGGTCATTCAGACGGAGTGGTCCCTCCATCAAGAGACCTTCGACCTCCTTTGTCAAACCTGGCATTATCCCCGAGTGGACATGTTTGCAACAAGGTACAACTTCAAGCTAGTTCAATTTGTGTCCCCAATTCCAGACCCAAAGGCCTGGTCAGTGGATGCTCTGACATTGTCCTGGGAGGACCTGGACATGTACCTCTTCCCCCCAGTGTCTCTGATGGGGAAGGTGGTCAGCAAGCTGTCAGATCACTGGTATCGCAGAGCAATCCTGATTGCCCCGGGATGGCCCAACATGCCTTGGTTTTGGGACCTAGTGGAGCTATCTGCGAGGGTTCCTCTTTGTCTTCCACACCACCCAGATCTAGTGACCCAACCTTTCAACAAGGCACGTCACAGGGATCTGACAAACCTAAATCTCCATGCCTGGCCCCTAGAGCCCAGACAATCAAGGAGCAAGGGTTCTCTAGCCCAGTGGCGTCAAGAATTGAGGCGCCTCAAAGACGTTCAACCAGAACAGTCTACAAAGCGAAGTGGGCCGTTTTTATCAGATGGTGCGAAACAAGTCAGGTGGACTTCAGGAACCCATCTATAAAACAAATAGCAGATTTCCTCCTGCACCTTTTCCAGGAGAAAAATCTCCAGCCCAGCACTATTGACGGTTACAGGTCAGCCATTGCAGACAAACTGGGAAATACCTTGATTAATGTCGGCAAGGATGACAATTTGACTAGACTGTTAGACAGTTTTCACAGGGATAGACCCAAAGGACGCAGGGGGGTTCCTGCTTGGAACCTCTCCCTAGTTTTACACCAGCTTACAAAAGCACCGTTTGAACCCCTCAGAAAGGCTTCTCTGAAACACCTTACTTTCAAAACTGTTTTTCTCCTAGCCCTGGCTTCAGGAAAATGCAGAAGTGAGATACACGCTTGGTTAAACAAAAATATCAGACACCAAGCTGATTGGTCCAAAGTTTCCCTCTACCCATCACCAGGCTTCTTGGCGAAAAATCACTTGGCAAAAGAGGGACCAGAGTGCGTGGCCCCTGTGGTCATCCCGGCCTTAGCCCCCACTCTGGATAAGTCTTTAAAGGAAGACAGATCCCTTTGCCCCGTTCGGGCTCTTCGCTACTACCTGGACAAAACACAGGACCTAAGAGCGGGAAAGGAGTTAGTTTTTGTTTCATTCAAACAAGGTTTTGACAGGGACATCTCTCCTGCCACTATCTCGTCCTGGATCAAACAAACAGTAGTGTTGTGTTATGATCTCTCTGACCAAGAGTCCTTGACCTTACATCAGGTCAAGGCCCATGATGTTAGGGCCTTTGCGGCCTCCAAAGCTTTTCAAGGTGGCATATCTCTGGACCAGATTCTAGCAGCATGCCACTGGAAGTCCCACAACACCTTTACACAGTTTTACCTTAAGGATGTTGCCTGGGCAGATAAGGAGCTTTTTCACTTGGGTCCGGTGGTGGCGGCCCAGCAGATCCACCACTAGTCCCCTAAGCTTCTTTGTATATAATTATATATATAGTGTACATACTAGTTAGTTTTAGGTGCAGGCTCACTTTTAGCCTATCCCTTGGCTTCTCAAAGTTTTTTACTTCAGAGTAATTCTCTGGGTATAGGACTTTCCCTACTCTTCCAGGTTAACCGTGGGAATCATGGACTTGAACTCTTGATCTCTTCCTCCCCTCAGAGCAGTCAAAAAAGGGGGGGGGCAGGTAGGTCTAGATACCTTTGAGACTAAAATGTCTCCGCAAAGGACTAGAACCTCACACCTAGGTATAATATAAGAGTTCTCTCCAATCCTCAGAAGGCTGCCCTCCTTCCACTGGGTAGTTATTCTAGCTATCGTCTGGTAGGTAAGATGTATTAACGCAATGAAATTGCAAATTTTAATTAGTAAATTAAATTTTTATTAGTTAATACCTTACCTACCAGACGGGAAATTCCCACCCGGCCTTCCCCGCTTCCAGCCTTCATCCTTCAATCTTAGGGACGAAAAAGATGCTATGACGTCACGTCCCTCTGGTGAGTGAGGCAGGAACTAGGCCACCTGGCGAGTGGATTGTAGTGTGCCGGTCCTGCCGGGGGTGAAACCCGGGACGTCTTTTTCTTTCGTTTGGCGGGACCGGCTGGCGCCAGACTATAGCTATCGTCTGGTAGGTAAGGTATTAACTAATAAAAATTTAATTTACTAATTAAAATTTGCAAATTACTTTGCAATCTGTGGGCCACCAGTGGACCTACAGTATGTGTACCATTCAGGCAGAAGGTGGACCACTGATGGATCACCAGTGACAAATCTTACAAGTTTTTTGTGTAATAAAATTTAAAATAGCAACTCACATAATAAGTAATTCACATAAACCAAATGAGTTTAAGCAAAGGCATTAATTTTTCAATGTCTGTCAAAACAAATGCTGTTCAGCAGACATTGGCCCACCAACTAAGTATAGTTCTTATAGATCATAGTTGCATATGTGTCAGAAAAAAATGGGGTAATTTTAGGTTTCATTAAAACACAAAATTATATCAAATGGAAAAAAAATGAAGATATTTATGTCCACCCCACTGGGGGGTGGACATATTATTTTTGCTTTTTCCGCCGTCCGGCGTCCGCCGTCCCACTTGGTTTCCAGACATTTTAGGCAACAGTTCTTATCCTATCTTTACCAAATTTGGCATGCAGGTTTATTGGGTTAATAGCTTGTATGGGATTGCTTTTGGTGATGATAGCTCTATAGCTAACTGAGTAATAGCTACTTTGCTACTTTTGAGTAGCTCTTTGGTTTCCAGACATTTTAAGGAATGCTATTAAGCCTAGCTTTCTGAAATTTGGTATGGAGGTTCATTGGGTTAATAGCTTGTATGGGATTGCTTTTGGGGGGAATTGCTTCATAGATGAGTGAGTAATTAATTAAATAAATGAGTAATTGGCTATTTTGAATACTGAAAAAGGCAAATGTGCTCATATCTCCTTAACCGTGTGAGATAGAGCGATTTCGTCGAAATTTTCGACCCACAGGGTATCTAAGGAATGTAATCTTTGCAATTTTCAAAAAATTTTCCCCTCCCCAAAAATGGCGGCCATTTTGAATTTTCGAATTTTTGCCAAAAATGGCAAAACACAAATTTGCTTCTATCTCCTTAACCGTGCGAGATAGAGCGATTTCGTCAAAATTTTCGATCCACAGGGTATCTAAGGAATGTACTCTTTGCAATTTTCAAAAAATTTTCCCCTCCCCAAATATGGCGGCCATTTTGAATTTTCGAATTTTTGCCAAAAATGGCAAAACACAAATTTCCTTCTATCTCCTTAACCGTGCGAGATAGAGCGATTTCGTCAAAATTTTCGACCCACAGGGTATCTAAGGAATGTAATCTTTACAATTTTTAAAAAATTTTCCCCTCCCCAAAAATGGCGGCCATTTTGAATTTTTGAATTTTTGCCAAAAATGGCAAAACACGAATTTGCTTCTATCTCCTTAACCGTGTGAGATAGAGCGATTTTGTCGAAATTTTCAACCCACAGGGTATCTAAGGAATGTACTCTTTGCAATTTTCAAAAAATTTTCCCCTCCCCAAAAATGGCGGCCATTTCGATTTTTCGAATTTTTGCCAAAAATGGCAAAACACAAAATTGCTTCTATCTCCTTAACTGTGCGAGATAGAGCGATTTCGTCGAAATTTTCGACCCACAGGGTATCTAAGAAATGTAGTCTTTGCAATTTTCAAAAAATTTTCCCCTCCCCACATATGGCGGCCATTTTGAATTTTCGAATTTTTGCCCAAAATGGAAAAACACAAATTTGCCTTAACCGTGCAAAATGGAGTTATTTCATTGAAATTTTTGACCCATAGGGTATCTAAGAAATGTACTCTTCCCAATTTTCAAAAAATTTTCCTTTTCCCAAAAATGACGGCCATTTTGAATTTTCAAATTTTTGCCAAAAATAGAAAAACAGGAATTTGCTTCTATCTTCTTAACCGTGCAAGATAGAGTGATTTCGTCAAAATTTTCGACCCAACCAATGCAAAAAGGCATGAAGCTGAAATAATTTACATCTACACTAATAAATATTTAAGCATCATTGATATATTTTACAAATGAAACAGGGTCTTGTAAGACTACTGTACAATTTTGGCAAAAGGTTCATGGGTGGACATTACACATGATAATGTGTGTTTTTCTATGCTATCCTGTTTCTATTCGCACCTACTATCAACAGGGCGTCCTATTTCTAGTTTTCTTTAACGTTCACTAAAGATAAAATATATGGCACCATTTATGTAGTGGGTGGACCATTGATGGACCACCTGTGGCAAATATATAAGCAAGTAAGACTGACTGAGCCAAATGAAGGAGTACAGAATAGGTTTGTTTATATAAATGATACTTATGTTAAGTGAAAGAAAATGCACATTTTATTACGCTACAATAGCTTACCATGTGGGACTTGATGCTGTTCTCGGGTTGCCACACCCGGGGCCAACGTCTTAGAAAAAAAGATCGTTCTTGTTAGCCACCGGATATACTGGTAGTTGTCGTCACGTGATAACTTCTGACCAATCGCCCTACTTTCTCGTTGGCCACGATTGACTGGTAGCAGTTTGTAAATATACAGACATTTTCATTTATTTCTCAGTATTCACGTATTGTTGGAGGCTAATATTTGGATATTTCCTTAAATATATTTCATAGATCATACTGTAAAATTTTTAATTTCACAACTTAAGTATTTTCCTTACAATCCGCGTGTTTTGAGTTTTCTCGGTTCAGGCAATTTCAATTGTACATCTTTTTATTGCGTTAAAATGTCTCTCCATCAAGCAAACAAAGACAAACCGAGAGCTCAGAAATGCCGCCATTTTTGCTTCAGTTTTGATAATCATAATTACTGCCCTACCTGTAGGGAGGCTGGCAAGGGAGATGACCCCTGTGTCACTTTTGAAGCACCCTGCCATATTTGCAAGTCTCTCTCTGATGAACAATTGCAAAAAATTCAAAACAGGAAGCGGTACTTAAAAAAGCAAAAAGCGGAAACTAGTTCCAAAGATGAACTAGATCTCTTGGGTGAAGGCGATGGGGACTCTTTTACTGGTTCTAATGCAGACCTTGAGAGTGCTGCCGATAACCTCTTTACCTCACCCACCCCCACCCCCCGTCCTCAACCTCTCGCCTTCAGTTCTTTATCTTTAAAGACCCCAGCCAAAGCTGTTCCACCCACCCCAGGTACTGCTTTGCAGAACAAAATTCAAAGAAATCTAGAGAAATCCCTGGGTGATTCCTTAAATATACATATCCAGCAGCAAATGGGTTCCTTCCAGGCATCCATGTTAGAAGCATTTCAATCACTCCGAGAGGAGTTGGCAGTTAAAAAGCCTGCCGAGGTTGATCCCTCGCCTCATACTTCAAAAGCTGGTCCATCCAGCAATTCTGCTGCTCATCTGGACCTACCCCCTCCGAGGTCAAGTACTAATGCACAGTCCGAGGCAATGGATGTGGACGTTGGTCCAGCACTCCCTCCTCGACTAGTACTTAACCAAACTTCCTCGGATCAGTACGTTGCCCCTTCTGAGGCTATACCGAAGGATTCCTCGTACTCACACAAAAAACAAAGCCACAGGCAAACAGTAGCACCGAGCTCTGCCTCGGACCAATTGGATGAGGATTCCGACGAACCTCGGATCCATCCTAAATCTAAGAAACACTCTAACAAGAGCAAGCATAAATCTAGGTCCAGATATGTGTCATCTTCAGAGGAAGATCACTCCCCTGTTGCTAGACACAGGTCTTCTAAGCCCTCTAGGGCTCAGCCCTCAGGCGCAGCTTCTGATCAAGACCTCCCACAACATGATCCAGACCCCCCTTATTATAGGGAAGTAGCCCTGTCTGACATTCCCTCCCAATACTCTGAAGAGGTAGACACCTTCAGGCGCATTCTTTCTCTCCCTGACCCCAGGGACTCTATGCCTAGGTCTTCAACTTCAGTGTTGGGTCTGGATGACGAAAAAGGCCGTCAAGAGCTCAGACCTAGAGGTCCTTCCTCTATCCTACCACTTAGCTCAGTTATCAAAGACGCGTTTAAACATGATAGACATACAGTCAAAATTGTATGCACTGAAAGCAACATGGATTCCAAAATTTCTAAACAATAGAAATAGAATAGCCAACATTGTTAACATGTATCTAACTTCTATAAATTTGAATATGTCACTAATCTTGAGAACAACATTTCGTAAAAGTGATTCCTTTGATATTATTAAAAAGATACCAATGTTCTATCAGCAAATCTTTATCTCCCTTAATGAATGTAAGACTATAAAACCAATAAACAATCTATCTAATTTTGAATTTTTGACACAACCTTTATGGGGAAACGAATATTTCAAATTTAAAAATAAACATTTATACTACAGAAATTGGATTGAGAGTAATATAATTTTTATCAAGGATCTATTTGACAAAAATGGTTTCTTTATTAGCGAAGAAAACCTATTAATTAAATTGAAAAACAAACAAAATTGGATGACAGAATATTTAACACTTAAAAAAATAATCAATAAACTAGCAAAACACAAATTTAATACCAAACAGGGCCAATTCATACAAACGTCTGCCTGTATGAAAACTAATTTCTGGGCAAAAGGAAATCTAATTCATCCAGAAAATATTAAAACAAAAGAAATTTATAATATTCTACTAAGTAAAAAACATGAAAAACCCTATGTTGAAAACATGTGGGAAAAACGACTTACAAACGAAGTTAATAATATTAACTGGGCAGAGGTGTATACCCAAAATTTTAAGTGTTTGAAATATAGTAAATTTACAGAGTTTAAGTTTAAAATTATACATAATGTTCTTCCATGTGGAAAGCAATTATGCCGTTGGAATAACAATTATAGTGGATTATGTGTTTATTGTGGTGAAGTGGAAAATATAACTCACCTTCTTTATGAGTGTTCTAGAATTAAAAATATTTGGCGTGTAGTCAGCAATTGTATGAAAACTAATATATTGTTAAAACATATTATAATTGGTTTTCAATTTAACAATGAAAACTATGTTTTGCAAAATAAAATTATTTGTATTGTAATAATATCCTATGCTATTTATAGTGTATGGTGTAAGTGCAATATAAACAATAAAAATTATAAAAATACTGATGTCAAAAGTAACATTAAGCAACAATTATCTTTTTATCTAGAGGTTTTTAAAAGCATCTTTGATAATCCAAGAAAGGAACACTTAAAATGTCTAGGAGAATGTATACTCTATCACTTGATTTGATCATTAATTTATTCAATGTGTATACATAATATGTGCTTGAATGTTTTAAAATATATAAAATGCATATATGTGTGGCCAAAAATATATAGATATTTTTCAGTTGATTTCTTATAAAGCATGCACACAAACCAGAGCATAAAAAATGAAAATGATTTTAGTGGATGGTATCTGTATTTGTACTAATCTCTCATTGTTTTCAATGTCACATCATACTGTGTATGATATGTTTGTTAGCAGTCTGATGGTGGGTTTGCTACCCTAGCCCACCCAGATGAAGCAGTTATTGTGAAAAAAGGGTAAATAAAATTATTTTGTAGCAAAAAAAAATTAAAAAAAAAAAAAAAAGCTGCCAATTTATCTGAGGGAAAATATGTCAAGCCTCCTCCGTCCACTTCTAAGTGGTATAAGGTTGGACAGCCCACTTTTCAAGACAAAATCCAGGAGTTGAATACGGACTTTGCCAAGATCTGTATTACTCCTAGACCTCCTGGGGCACCAGTAGCCAAAGTCCCTCTGCCAGTCCTTAAGGAGCTGGAACATCAGGCTAGACAAAATATTTCTACCCTCAATTTCACCGCTGCCTTTGCCAAAACCTCTTCTTCTTGCAATGCTTCCTTGGAAAAGTGCCAACATAGCATCAAGTCAACTGTCAAGAAGATAAAGTCTCAGATCCAGAAAGGTGCCAATCCTGAGAAAGCAGCAAAGCGCGGATATGAGGAAGTTGCTGAGTACTTGGATTTTTGGAACAAGGTGGTTCTTGTTCAACATAGAGCTCTTACCTGTCTCAGCAAATCTCTAGCCCATATTCTCCAGAGGGAATTATATTCCATGGCTAATACCGGCTTGCTTAGGCGCGAAGCCGAAATGACTCTATTGCATCCCCAGCTAGGGGAAACGAGACACCAAGAACTTAGGAACTCGTCCTTCTGGGACTCCTCCTTGTTCGAGTCTCAACTTGTAAAGGAAGGTGAGGACTTCCTTCTCAAAAAAGGCACCTCAAAAGATTCTCAGGGTTTTGCACCCTACCAGAATAAGCCCTTTCGTGGCCCCCACAAGAAAAGAGGCTCCTACAGGAAACGCCCCTATGGGGGCAATACCTCTCAAAGCAGTAACCAATCCTTTCCCTCGGGAAGAGGAAAATCCAACTTCAGAGGCTCCAGGGGTCGTTTTCGACCCCACAATAGGGGAAGGGGGCGTGGAAACCCCCCTTCCCAATGACTCCTCCAAAGCCTCATTCAGTCCACCAGTAGGAAGTCGCCTCCGTTCTTTCAAGAGAGACTGGCTAATAAACAAATGTTCTCAAAACGTGTTAAACATTATCACCAATGGCTACGTTCTGCCATTCGGTTCAAAGCCAAACTTGATCAGATTTCCTCTGATTCTATCAGAGTACAAGGCCCAACAAAAAGACCAAGCCTTGGCCACTTGTATCCAGTCTCTCTTGTCAAAGAACGCCATCGAAAGGGTGGAAAACGTAAAATCTCTCGGGTTTTACAGTCGCCTGTTCCTAGTACCCAAGCCTCACCAAAGGTGGAGGCCAGTCATAGACTTAAGCAGGCTCAACACTTTTCTACATGTAGAAAAGTTCAAACTGGAAACCCCGGAGTCCATCAGGACTTCCCTGGTTCCAGGGGAGTGGGTATCGTCGATAGACCTGTCGGACGCATACCTTCACATCCCCATCCATCCAAACTCAAGGAAGTACCTAAGGTTTTGCTACAAGGCCCAGGTGTTCCAGTTCACCTCCCTACCTTTCGGACTGGCCACAGCCCCCCAGGTCTTTACGATGATCGTAAAGGAAGTGAAACTAATGGCCCTCTCAAGAGGATTCAGAATTCACCAATACCTGGACGACTGGCTGATCAGGTCCCAGTCTCAGGAGGAATCTCAAAGGGACACACAGGCAGTGGTAGACCTAACCCAATCCTTGGGTTGGATAATCAACCAGGAAAAATCAGAACTGAAACCTACTCAGGTGTTTTCGTTCGTGGGATACGAATACCACCTAGATTCAGCCCTTGTAAGACCCACTCACGAGAGATGGCTCAAACTTCAGGATTTGATCCTACGACTCAAGTCAAAACGTGTTTTGACTGCAAGATGTTTGATGTCTCTAATTGGGTTGCTAGCCTCAACGGAGAAAATGGTCCCGGAGGGACGCCTTCACATGAGGCCCTTTCAGTTTCATCTCAAGGAGCACTGGAGATATCCTCAGTCGCTGGACAACCTCCTTCCTTGGACAGAAGCCATTGTAGCCCACCTAGATTGGTGGCAAAACCCCACAAATGTGATGAAAGGCGCAGACCTTCATCCCAAGGACCACAGTATCCAACTCTTTACCGACGCCTCAAACGAAGGTTGGGGCGCTCACTTAGATCAAAATTCTACAAAAGGGCTGTGGTCAGAGCGGGAAAAAAGGCTACACATAAATGTCCTAGAATTGAAGGCGGTCTCCCTGGCCCTTCGAGACTTCAAGGACCAGTGCCAGAATCAAACAGTGTTAGTTGCGACGGACAACTCAACAGTGGTAGCCTACATCAACAAGCAAGGGGAACTCACTCAGCAGAGATGTGCGCTCTCTTGTGGAAAATCATGACCTGGTGCCATCACTACCATATAACATTGAAAGCCAGGCACATTCCAGGGTGTCTGAATGTGATGGCCGACCTCCTATCCAGGTCCAACCAAGTGCAGTCAACAGAATGGTCTCTGCACCCTCAGGTCTTCAAGCAAATCTGCCGGAAGTGGTTCACCCCTCATGTAGACTTATTTGCCACTCACCTGAATCACAAACTCCCTCTATATGTGTCTCCTATCCCAGACCCAAGGGCCTGGAACATAGATGCTCTGAACATAAACTGGACCAAACTCACGGCCTACGCCTACCCTCCTACGGCTCTCCTTCACAAGGTGATCCAAATGATCAAGCAATGCCATTGCCTGATCATCGTGATAGCCCCAGGCTGGCCAGGGATGCCCTGGTTTTGGGACCTAGTGCAGCTCTCAACAGAGATCCCACTACAACTCCCAGTGTCAACGACCCTACTCAAACAGTCCCACAACTATGTGTTCCACAACAATCCACAACAGCTGAACCTCCACGCCTGGTGTCTAGGAGCGGACAACTCCAAGAACAAGGCTTCTCTGTGGAGGTGGCAGAGAGAATTGCTGCCCCTCAGCGGTCATCAACAAGGACCATCTACAGGTCAAAGTGGGCCCTATTTGAAAAATGGTGCAGAGAAAATTTGGTGGATTTCTCCACTCCATCTGTGAAACAAATCTCAGATTTTTTCATGTACCTGTACCAAGACTTAAACAGGCACCCCTCGACCATTGATGGTTACAGGACTGCTATCGTTGACACTTTGGGCCCAACGGCCCAACACATTGCGCACAATGCAGACCTTCATAGGTTACTCTCCAATTTTCACAGGGATCGTCCTAAAAGTTCCAGAAATTTACCCAAGTGGAACCTTTCTGTTGTCCTTAACGAGCTCACCAAAGCACCATTTGAGCCCATGAAAGACTCAGACCTCAAACATCTTACTCTCAAAACTGCTTTCTTGCTAGCCTTGGCCTCCGGCAAGCGCCGCAGCGAAATCCATGCCTGGGTCGCTAACAAAGTAGCTAATTTAGGCCAATGGGAAAAGGTAGCCTTGTTCCCTTCTTCTGATTTCATAGCCAAAAAACAACTAGCAAGAGAAGGTTCTCAAAGTGTGTCACCAGTGACTATCCCTGGTTTGACTACCATTGTAGATAGACAGTTTAAGGAAGACAGGACCCTGTGTCCCGTGCGGGCCCTGAGGTTCTATTTGGACCGAACTAAAGACCTGAGAGGGTCTCGTTCTCTCCTTTTCATCTCCTTTAAGAAAGGACATACCTCAGACATCAGACCCGCTACACTCTCCTCATGGTTGAAACAAACCATTCTACTTTGTTACAAACAAGCAGATCAACAAGCCTTGGACTTGGTCCAAGTCAAAGCGCATGACATCCGGGCCTTCGCGGCCTCTAAGGCCTTTTACGGTGGAGTATCGGTGGGCCAAATCATGCAAGCCTGTCACTGGAAAGCTCACAACACATTCACAAATTTTTACCTAAAAGACCTTACTTGGTCGGACACCGACAACAATATGTATCTGGGACCCGTGGTGGCGGCACAACAAGTCCTAGATCCTTCCCCTCAGACCAGTTGTCCTCGGAAAGAAAAAAGGGGGGGGGGGGGGGGGGGGCACATCCGCTACAACCAAGTCTTCAGGAGTCTCTCCCAGGATCTAGGTATTCCTTTACCTTCAAGATGTTACGGGTAAGGTCATTTTATTTTTAATTATCAGGTAATTTCTATTAAGGACTTAGTCAGTTGTCGTTAATCTCATATTTCAGGTTAAAAATTTCATGAGATGCCCAACCACTGGGTTGGTCAGTCACACGTGAAGGTCCACTAGGGACCCTTAGACCTAGAAGTGAGCACCGCTGCACTTCCGTCCTACTACCAAACATCTGGACAGTTTTAGCACTGTCCCTTTTTACTTAGGTTTTTGGCTCGTTACAGGCCCGATCTTCGGGATCGGGGCTCTGTAAAAGGGACTCAGACTGGCATTTCTGATATTATTCTATATATTAATTCAAAATCTTAGAAAAAAATGACATATCTTCCAGTCTCAGCTGTAATCCCGCCACCGGGCGGTTGAATTCAGCATCAAGTCCCACATGGTAAGCTATTGTAGCGTAATAAAATTGAAAATTTTAATTACTTAAATGTAGCTTTTATAAGCTACAAGCTTACCATGTGGGACTTAGGAGAGTCCCACCCTGCCTCCCCGCTGTTTACAGCTGAGGGGTAGGTTTAATAAAAAATTTCAACGAGAAAGTAGGGCGATTGGTCAGAAGTTATCACGTGACGACAACTACCAGTATATCCGGTGGCTAACAAGAACGATCTTTTTTCTAAGACGTTGGCCCCGGGTGTGGCAACCCGAGAACAGCATCAAGTCCCACATGGTAAGCTTGTAGCTTATAAAAGCTACATTTAAGTAATTAAAATTTTCAATTTTATCTAATTTTTCCCGGAATTTTACACCAGTGGGCGTAGGCTGGTCCCTGAGCTACAGCCACTGACTTTGGTAGTTGGTGGGCCAACAGTGGGCCACGCAATGTATTTATATTTTGAAATAATATGTTTTTAATAGGGCTGCGAACGAGTACTCGAGCCTCGGTGTACGAGGCGGTCTTGGCTTGTACTCGAGTTCATTTTAAAAACTCGGTTACTCGCGAGGTATTGTATTATCGCCCACGTAATCAAACGCTGGTGTAAAATATGCTACATTTCAGCATTTCCGTCGCATAATATCAATTAAAGTTGTTATTTTCGCTTGAAAACATACAGTTTACTCCATATTCTATAATATATGGTCAAATAGAAGACGTTTTTCTTCAAAAGATTCGTTTCCGGAACCGACTATTTGTTTACAGAAGACTTCTAATGGTAGATACTAAATCTCGCGGTTACTCGAATTCGGGCCGGTTGTCAGAGGGCGAGTACTCGATGCCGTTTTTCAGCACCCGTCACAGCCCTAGTTTTTAACATTAAATATTGTTAAATAATTTGTCAAAAAACAGTAATTGAGGTTGCTTTTGAAGTTGTTTATAATGATTTAAATATTTTGAAAACAAAATGCAGTCAGTGGTCCAGCAGTGGCTCAGTGGTGGCCCACTAGCTAGATTTTGCCACCCATAGCCAATGGTGGCCCACTAGCGTCTTGCTATCTGGGAAGAACCTCCCTACAGTCGGGGGAGTGGGTCACATCCATAGACTTCAAAGATGCATACTTCCATATACCAATTCACAGTCAGTCCAGGACGTACATGCGTTTCCACATCCAGGGCCAGTCCTACCAGTTCAAAGCACTACCCTTTGGCCTGTCCACAACACCCATGGAGTTCACAGTGGTAGCCAAAGAGGTCAAACTGATGGCTTTACAGAGGGGTATAAGAATCACCCAGTACCTAGACGACTGGTTGGTGAGAGCCACATCCCACCAAACTTGTCTCCAGCATACACAGACGTTGGTAGCTCTCGGTCGAGAACTAGGTTGGCTGGTGAACAAGGAGAAGTCAGAACTGGAGTCAAAACAGGAAACAGGTAACTCTCAAGGCACGCACATCCCCGGCCGGCTGAACGTGATAGCAGACAAGCTATCCAGACTTGGCCAGATCATTCGAACAGAGTGGTCCCTTTACCCAGAAGTGTGATGCACTAATCTGATATCTCAACCATTCAACCAGACCCTGCACAGGAACCTGTCAAACCGGAACCTTCATGCCTGGCTCCTAGAGCCACAGCAATCAAGGATCAGGGCTTCACTGAGGCAGTGGCAGAAAGAATTGAGACTCCTCAAAGAGGATCAGCCACATCCGTCTATGAGGCAAAGTGGACCATTTTTACAAAGTGGTGCCTCACTAATCAGGACTTCAGGGCACCACCTCTTAAAGCCATAGCTGACTTTCTCTTGCACTTATTCCAGGACAGGAAGTTACAGCCAGGTACCATTGATGGATGCAGATCAGCCATTGGTGACAAGTTGGGCAACTCCCCCATTAATGTCAGCAAAGATGAGAATCTCACACGTCTCCTGGATAGTTTCCATAGAAACAGGCCCAAGGGCAGGAGGGGTATACCCTTCTGGAACCTGTCCCTGGTCTTACACCAGCTGACTAAGGCTCCCTTTGAACCATAGGATTACCATATTCTGTTCTCATTACTACCATAAGGAGGTTATGTTTTGGATGTGTCTGTCTGTATCTCTGTTTCTTAACACTCGAAAAGACATGAACAAATCTTTATGAAATTTTTTATATACGTAAGGCCTGACTGAAGGAAATAAATGAAATTTTGTGAAAAAAATCCAGATCACATTCTAGATACAAAAACCCTGAATGTTCAAATGTCAAATTTTAATGTATTTTTTCAAATGGTTTTGCTTTATTATGGTATCACTGCAGTGTTTTGTCTGTTTGGAGAGAATGGAAAAAGCCATAAATTAAATATATCCTGAACACAATTTATGATACCACATTTACAGCTACAGTTTCTCTTCAGCCAACAAAACACAATAAAGGTCACATTTTGCTTACAGTTTAATACTACAACTGCTACAGTTTTTATCCCACAGCCCTTAAGGGCTATCGGTTTATTGTTTTAACTCATGGTGTCCGGGCAGGCGGGCGGCGGGAAAATTGTGTTCGGCCTCTATCTCAGAAACTGTAAGGTGTAGGAGGTTGATACTTGGTAGGGACATTGGTTACGGGGTGTGGGTGTGTAGTGTCATGGTGTGACCTTGATTTGGCCTTTGACCTTGCCATAGTGACCTTGACCTATAAAAACTTGTGCGGGCTATATCTCAGAGACCATAAGGTGCAGGAAGTTGATACTTGGTAGGGACATTGGTTAGGGGTTGTAGGTGTGCACTGTCATGGTGTGACCTTCATTTCACATTTGACCTTGCTGTAGTGACCTTGACCTTTAAAATTTTGTCCAGGCAATATCTCTGAAACTGTAAAGTGTAGGAAGTTGATAGTTGGTAGGGACATTGCTTAGGGGTTGTAGGTGTGCATATCATAGTTGTTAGTTTACTGATTAATGCTGTCATCTTGCTATTGAAATTAATGTCTTGTTTTAATAATTTATCTTTGCATACATTTTGTTTCTCTTAGATGTTATTTTCTGTACTTAAACGTCATTTAGACCTTAATATAACTGACACTGCTCTGAAGGTATCCCGATCTTTGTACTGTTTCACTACTTCTATAGCTCATGGTGTTGAAAACTATTTCCCCAGGCTGTGGGGTACGGGCATCTCTGATGCTATTTTTAAATCATCCACTTTTCGATCAGATACAAAACACAGTAAAGCTTATGTTCTGCTTACAGTCTCATACTGCAACTAGTACACCTCTCCATCCGGGCCACCCTGGCTTTTCTTAGCAAAAACCTTTTTCTAGTTGTAATTGGCTTTTTGTAGCACCTTTATTAAGGAGACTCTTAGACGCAAGTGCACCAAAAGGGCAAACCAATTTCAGTATCTGATATTATAAATAATTCTTTGTCTACAATTTGTTTATGAATTTTACTCTATAATATAGTGTCCTATTTCTGGTGACCTCATTGCATATTTCACAACCGTTAAGAGAAAAAGAAAATTATATAATTATCAATAACAATGATCAAATGACAAAATATCAGTTTAAAACTTAAACTTTTAATTCATGTTCATAGTTTGTAGCAGTACTAGTAATCTCGATAAAATACAATTGAAAAAGAGAATTTTATTGCGTTAATACATCCTATCCAATAGACAATAATTATTGCTAATCCCATTGGCGCTGACCGGGCCGCCAAACGACAGATAAAGCTGTCCTATGTTTTCACTGGCCGGGCTGGCATCGTACTTTGCATTTGCCAGGTGGCCCATCATACTTGCTTCCAGTCTAGACAAGCTGACATCATGGCATTTTTTTTCATTTGGCGCGTGTACTGTGCAGACGGATTTTTGTGAGAGCAAGTTTTTGTGAAATATTGCTGGAATATTGTGATTTGGATTATTTTTGTGTTATCAACACATTTCTGGGAGTTTATAGAACAACATGACGTCACCTGGACAAAAAAGGGAAAGTGTGGTCATGCTATGGCGAGTTTTGATGGGCATTCTTTCTGCACATGTTGCAGGGATAAGGGGAAAGGCAAGGACCCATGCATAGAGAAATCGGACACCACAGACTGTAAGTTCTGTAATGTTCTAATCCCTGAACAACGAGCCCAGCTTGCTACCCCATCTTATAAACTAAAGAAGGAAAAGCATGAGGCCAAGGAACTTGAGGTTTCTTCTCCCCAGCCAAGATAGCTCATCTCTCGTAGATCCTGCTACTGTGTCAGTCATCGGGGTAGTGGGAAAGCAGGGTGCTGTACAGTCCCCGTCTACTAATAATTCCCCAGAAAAGAAACCAAAGAAGGACAAGGCTACCACTTCAAAAGACAAGAAATCTGTTGAGAGTAAGTCGGCCATGGATTCAAGGATTGAGGAAGTGGACCACAAATATTCGGATAGATTCAACCGCCTTGAAGCCCTTCTCATTTCCAAGTCCTTTCAACCAACCTTCTCTTCCTCTGTCAAGGTAACACCTTCTCTCTCACTCCCAGCTAATGTTGCCAAGGGCACTGAAAACTTTTTTCAACCAACTTCTTCAGAGGGCACTGGTAAACACTTCTCTGGTGTAAAGCATCAGTTGACCAGTCAGCTCGGGTCGGACCGACATCTACCATCTTCAAAGCGCACTGGTAAAGACTTCTCTGCTGTAAAGAATCAGTCAACCAGCCAGCTCCAGTCCGACCGGCACCAACCAGGATCTTCACCATCAGAGTGCACTGGTACAGACTTCTCTGCTGCAAAGCATCAGTCGACCAGCCAGCTCCGGTCCGACCGTCACTGTCAGTGGCAGTGTGAATTGAGGCTCCTCAAAGAGGATCAACCAGATCTGTCTATGAGGCAAAGTGGACCATTTTTACAAAGTGGTGAATCTCTAACCAGGTGGACTTCAGTGCACCCCCTGTGAAGTCAGTGGCTGACTTCCTTATGTACCTTTTTCAAGCCAGGAAGTTACAGCCAAGTACCATTGATGGCTACAGATCAGCATTCACTCACAAACTGGGGAACTCGCCCATTAATGTCAGCAAAGATGAAACTCACCTGTCTTCTATAGCTACCACAGAGACAGACTCAAAGAGAGGAGGGGCATCCCCTCCTGAAACCTTTGAACCCATTAAAGAGGCCTCTTTGAAACACTTGACTTTCAAGACTGTCTTCCTCTTGGCTCTGGGTTCGGGCAAACGGGTTTCCCTTTACCCCTCACCCAGCTTTCTTTCCAAGAACCAGTTGGCCAAAGAGGGCCCAGATAATGTGGCCCCAATGGTTATACCAGCCCTGGCCCCTACTCTGGATAAGTCACTTAGGTCTCATAGGTACCTTTGCGCTACTATTTTGACAGGACTTCAGATCTCAGGTAGAATAAGGCGTTAGTCTTTGTCTCCATTAAGAAAGGCTTTGACAAGGACATCTCACCTGCCACTATCTCCTCATAGATCAAGCAGACTGTGATCCTATGTTATGAGCTCTCTGATCAGGAGTCTCACTGGAACCGATTCTGTCAGCCTGCCACTGGAAGTCTCACAATACCTTCACACAATTCTATCTGAAGGATCTGGCTTGTGCTGATTCAGAGCTCTACCATTTAGGCCCAGTAGTAGCCGAAAAAAAAGTGCTGTGCTTCCTTCGGGAGGTGATTATTTCTGCTCCTTATGGGACTGAATTCATCCCTCTCTTCCCCTATCTCAGAGAAGGGGGGGGCAGTGTCGGTATGCCTTGGATAACTGGTTGCTGGTAACCGACCATGGCCTCATAGGATCTCCTAACTCAAGTTGACCCAGGTCTACAGTTTGTTTTCTGTTATGAGTTCACGTAAGTTCCTAGTAACTTAACCGCCTACCAACGTATATTTATTCAGCAATTGTCCATTAGATATGATGTATTAACACAATAAAATTGCAAATTTAATAAGTAAATTAAATTTTTATAAGTTAATACCCTATCCAATGGACACACAGGACCCTCCCTGCCGGCCCCGCTATCGGCTTACTAGGGGCTTAAAAAGGCTTAAACAATGAACAAGATGTTACGACGTCAGCTTGTCTAGACAGGGAGCAAATGAGATGCGCCACCTGGTGAATGCACAATACGAGGCCAGCTTGGCCGGTGGAAACACAGGACAGCTTTTTCTGTCATTTGGCGGGCTGGTTTGTGCTGACCAGATTAGTAATTGTCCATTGGATAGGGTATTAACTTATAAAAATTTAATTTACTTATCAAATTTGCAAATTCATTGGATAGTAATAGCATATTACATCACCAGCGAACATGTCCTGTTTATAGACCTTTACAGCTTGCGTAACATTATTTCTGTCAAATATGATACTTATTTATTTAGCTTATTTTGTCCACATGTGTTTTTTCAGACAATTTCTGTCTTGGTTACACCACTGATTTCCACCCTTGAGAAACAGCAAAAGGCTGTATCAAGGTAAGTTCTTTTCCATGCCATTTCACCTTTGCCTGTACTGTGCAGATTTAAATGCTGCAGTACTGATTAACTTACTCAAGATGGGTACCTCATTACTGTCCAATATCCGGTCTTGCTAAAATGGATGAATTTGGGATGAAATCCAATAACATTGCTGTCACAACATCATACTTTTAGTGCCTGGATGTTTCATTGTGAGTGTATAAGTATGTCGATGAAAAATTACCTCAGATTCCTTGGTGTTTTCTGCTAAGCCAAAATTTTTCTGAGTTTGAAGCTAGGTCATACAGATGAAAACATTGATCTGCTGCTTGTAGAGGAAGTTTATATTTGGTTGGGGCATTGGTTGTAGGTGTGTAATGTCATGGTGTGATCTTGACCTTCAAGTATGCCCTACTGAACTTGACCCTCAAATTTTTGTCCAGGCTTCTCAGAAACTGCATTGGTGTAACCTTAGGCCTTAGCTCTGTCATGATATATTATGACATGTATCTCCTGTCACAAAACTACATGGCTTGTATACCTGCAACTGATATTGTATGTACTTTTACCTAATTGTGCTGTATCCATTGACTGCAACAACTCAGTTAATAAAATGATCAAGTAATGTATTTTACAACCTCATCACTTTTAGGTTACAAATTACTAGTAATTTGTCTTGTTCTAGTACTTCATCTTAACACATATTTTCTCTTTCTTAATTATCATTTCTCCTTCCCCTATACATAACTTACAGTGTCTTGTCTGAAAGACTCCTTTTCTTGGTACTTTTTAACCCCATCGCCTTTGAAGGCTGTGAAGATATTGTTTTCAACCATGGCATCAGGCTGGATGGGAGTTTGGGGGCAGTGGGACTTACAAAGGTCAAAATTATATCAAACATACACAGATGAATCAGTTCAGAATCCATTCACATCACTACAAATCTCTGCAAAAATAGCATATATCCCAGTTGTCACTCTAAATATGCATCACATTTACATTATATTCAGTGATCGCCATCTTGTGTCTACAATTGGGAAACTAATAAGAATTAAAACTCCTGACTTAATGTGCTAGGTGATGTTCTTTTTACTGCTTGTTCACTTGCTTGTGAGCAAATCCTTGTTTTTCTTGCATCTTATCTCATCAGTCATCAGGGTTTGCCCCAAGCCCGAAATATGTGGCTGATCCATTTGGTCACTTATTGCTTGTTTAAACGTAAGTTTTGATCTGAAACCTTGAGCCTGAAAGAAAAGGTACATCCAAAATATTCATATATTTATTTATTGGTCTCACATATTCTTTATTTTTGCCAATAGTGGCCAAAGGTGCCTTAAATATGACAGAGTCATACACTGATATGCCTGTTGTGCAAACAACTTTGGAAAATCAAAGGTTGTTGAGACTTGAAATACTATAATGAGAAGTAATATGAAACCCATCCTGCTGTTACAAAAATTTCCATTAAATTTGCCCTCTCAGCCCCCCTATAATCCGTATCTACAAAAGTATTTGCCTGAAATCCAATAAAAGTTTATTGAATTATCCCCTCGTATTTTAGGGCGAGGGTGGGGGCAGAAACAAATAAGTGGCAGAACAATTACTGATTACTGGGCAGAGTGGCAGTGTTTGGTTCCTGTGTAGGAACACCTTCTCTTCGTTGTTACCTCACCAGATGTTAGATTATTCAAAAGCATTACCCTATCTTTCAAGTCTGAGCACAAAAGTTTGTTGCTGTTTTGTCTGTACCATCCAACGGATTCATGTATCACTGGGTTAGATGATTTTCTGGTGTTCTGTGGCTTTTTGCCTTCAGTCATATCATATTCCATTAATTGCAGTGACAGAGTCCGTCTGGATGTTAAGTGTGGTGACAGATCCAGGTTTAATGACATTCTTTTGTTGCAACTTTGCTCAAGGTATTGGTGGCTCATCACATAGACTTGAACACACTCTGGATGTATTGATCTGGCCTTGTGACTCCGATTTTGTTTGGAATGATATTGTGGACAAATTCATATCTGACCATGCAGTAAAAAAGATGTCATCTGGATGTGTCCCGCCCTGCAGCCAACATTAAAGAACTGGTCTCTTATCATTGATATCATAAGATTGATATTGACCATTTTCATAATGACCCCAAAAACATCCCATTTGTACCCTCCCCAGAAGCAACTGCCTCTGAAGTATATAATCAGCATATTGATCAGTGATCACGAAGTACCTCTGAAAAATGGAGTCCAACAGATTACAACATCTGAAAAAATGGAGTGCAATCATTTTTTTCAGAGTTCTGCATCCTAGTTCACAGAAAAATCAACTTTTGCTTAAGATTTTAATTAATAAATAAGGTCATAATTCAACAACTAGGCTGATATTGGCAAAGCCCCTTTGCAGATTACACAAACTGTGAATCAATTATGATTGATGACTGATACTGAAGTCAGTTGAATTGAGATTATCTTGTCAGATTTGTTTCCTGGAGTTTTCGTTTTTTATGTCAGCTGATATTATGGTTTCACTCTGCGGCGTCTGTGTATGCGTGCGTGTGAACAACTTCTCCTCCAAAACTACAAGGCCCAGAGACATGCTGTTACTTTTAACAGATACCTTATCTATCGAGGATGATAAATCGTAAAATTCATGCAGATCTGTGTGTTTGTCTGTTCCCTAGAGCTGTTGGAAGAGAGGTGCCCCCACCCAAAGTGTGAAAATTTCAACACTTTATCACAATTTTCTCATTCACTATTGAAGGGATTTCTCTCTGATCTTGCATATATGTACTAGGCCACAGGTAGATTCCCTTGTGTGAGTATCAGGCCTGGACCTTTATTAATTTTTTAATGAATTTTTTTAAACAATTTTTAATGCATTAAAATTCATGAATTCATGCAGTAAATCACTTATAACTGGAAAAGTATTGCATTTAAAGTATTTTTTGTTAAAATATGTTATTCAGCTACTTTTTCCATAGCTACAACATGGTGAGTCAATTGGGAGTCTATCCCAATAGCTAAGTGAATAATAGCTACTTTCTAATTTTTCAGTACCTTCCATAATGAGTAAAATCACTTGTAACTTGAAAACTATTGCATTTAGAGAATTTTGTAAAAATATGTTATTCAGCTACTTTTGAGTCAGTTATAACATAGTAAAATTTCAGACCTGTAGCCCATTGCGTAGCTGAGCAATAGCTACTTTGAGTTTCTCACTGTTGAGTAAATGAGTTGTAACTTGAAAACTTTTGCATTTAGAGAATGTTCTTTAAATATGTTATTCACCTACTTTTGGGTCAGCTATAACATAGTGAAATTACAGATTTGAAGCTCATTGCATAGTTGAGTAATAACTACTTTCATGTTCTCACTGTTGAGTAAATCAGTTGTAACTTAAAAATATTGCATTTAGAGTATTTTCTTAAAATGTGTTATTCACCTACTTTTGGGTCAGCTATAATGTAATGAAATTGCAGACCTGTAGCTCATTGCATAGCTGAGCAATAGCTACTTTGAGGTTTTCACTGATGAGTAAATCAGTTGTTACTTGAAAACTGTTGCATTGACAGTATTTTCTTTAAATATGTTGTTCACCTAATTTGGGGTCAGCTATAACATAGTGAAATTGCAGACTTGTGGCTCATAGCATAGCTGAGCAATGGCTACTTTGAAGTTCTCACTGTTGAGTAAATGAGTTGTAACTTGAAAACTATTGCATTTAGAGAATTTTCTTTAAATATGTTATTCTTCTACTTCTCAGTCGGATATAACATAGTAAAATTTCAGACCTGTAGCCCATTGCATAGCTAAGCAATAGCTACTTTGAGTTTCTCACTGTTGAGTATATGAATTGTAACTTGAAAACTATAATTGCATTTAGAGTGTTTTCCTTAAATATCTTATTCACCTACTTTTGGGTCAGCTATAATATAGTGAAATTGCAGATCTGTGGTTCATGACATAGATGAGCAATAGCTGCTTTCAGGTCCTAAATATAGACAACATCCCTCAATTAAGTTACCATGATCGAATGTTATGTGATGAACCACTAAGAATTGAAGAATGTATCAAAGCACTTAAACTCTTAGCAAACAATAAATCTCCTGGTTCTGATGGTTTCACCACCAATTTTTACAAATTTTTTTGGATTGATATAAAAGAGATCCTTTTTGAAAGTTATAAATATTCTTTAGACAATCATAGCCTAAGTGATAAACAAAAAAGGGGCATCTTAAATCTACTACCAAAGCAAAACAAAGACTTGCGCTATTTGGCAAACTGGAGACCTGTTAGTCTTCTACAGACTGACTACTAAATTCTGACAAAAGCCTTAGCTTTAAGATTGCAAAATGTTTTACCCAAAATTATCAGTTCGGATCAAGTAGGATACATAAAAGGTAGGTAAATAGGTGAGAATATCAGAACTCTGGAGGATTTAATAATTTATACTGACAAATTTCAAATACCTGGATATTTTGTTCTTATTGATTTCAAGAAAGCTTTTGATTCTACAGAATGGGATTTCCTTTTTAATACACTACACAAATTTAATTTTGGGCCACAGATTATCAAATGGATCAAAATTCTTTATAATGATATCTCTTCCCGTGTAGGAAACAATGGTTATTATTCAGGTTATTTCAAAATAACAAGGGGAATAAGACAAGGGTGTTCAATATCAGCATTAGTTTTTCTGATTGTGGCAGAAATAATAGCCATTAAACTGAGACAATGCAATAACATAAAAGGTAAAAATGTTCAAAATAAAAATGTTGGCGGATGATACCAGTCTTATCCTAAAAGATATGGCCTCTAAGAATTTCAAGCATTTTCAAAGTATTCAGGCTTACAACTCAATCTTAACAAGACTGAGATAATACCAATTGGCATTAATACTAAAAAACATCACAAGAAGCCATTGTCATTAGCTGAAATTAAAATCAGAACTGGCTGCTTTAAAACCTTAGGTGTATGGTTTTCAGAAAGTGTCAAAGAAATGGTTAGTTTAAATTTTGAAGAACGGTTAGAAGACATGAGAAAAATATTGTGTATATGGAATGCCAGAAATCTCTCTTTAAAGGGGAGAATTACAATCATAAAGTCACTGGTTCTGCCTAAGGTAATTTTCTTATTGAGTTTGGTTTATGTCCAAAAAGAAGTACTTGATAGAATAAATAAAATACTCACGGATTTCTTGTGGAGACACAAAATGCCAAAAGTTAAAAAAGAAACTATAACAGGTCTTATTGAGGATGGAGGACTAAAAATGGTGGATGTTCATAAAATGAATATTGCTGCCAAGTGTGGCTGGAAAAAACGCCTTGTTTGTAGTGAAAATTTTAATAGTAAAGTTTTGTTTTTTAAAATGTTATCTATCAATGAATTCATGTTGAACAAAAAAAAGAGGTCTTTCTTTTATAGAAAACTGCTTGTCTCCCTTTCATCAACAGGTACTTGAATGTTGGGATGATTTCTATGGCATGGAACCAGTTGTCAAACTCTGAAATACTAAATGAATATGTAATTTACAATAAAAATATTAAAATTGGTAAAAGACCCATCACAGTAAATCAGTTCCCAAACAAATAAGGCAACAATCTGAAAATATTAGATATACTAGATAATAATGGTTACATATTAAAAAGGGACAATCTTAATGAAAAGTTAGAATCGGACATATGTCAAATGTTTTACAATTGTATGGTGTTCGCTATACCTGTAATTTGGAAGAAATAGGTAATGCATGATAATTTGAATAATATAGAGTGCTGGTCAGATGATGTTATACTTTATATAAATAAGAAATTAATACCAATAGAAAAAGTCAGTAGTAAATTAATGTACACTCATTTGATCAAAGAAAACACAAAACCACCTATATCATTAAATCTATGGGTTGAATTATACCCCTTTCTAGAAAACTTTAACTGGAGTTATGTTTTCAGATTACCATATAAAATTATGAAAGAAAGTTATATTCAAAGTTTTCAATATAAAGTTTTGAAAAGAATCTTATATTGTAATTATAATTTACATAAATGGGGCATCAAGGATTCACCACTCTGTATTTACTGTAAAAAATGATACCATTCAACATCACCTTTATGAGTGTAAAGAAAGTTTGAAACTTTGGACGAAAATTGGGGATTGGATACATGAAAAGTTACAAGTAAAATTTAAATTTACTGTTTGTGAAGTTATTTTTGGCTTACCATTAACAGAAGACCCATTATCATGTATGTAAAACATTACATAAATAGTAGAAGAAACAAAAATAAAAGTTTCTTGTTCATTGAACTCCTTGGTTTAATAAAAGATAAAGTTAAAATATTAGTCCAAATTGAGGAAAATGATAACCCCATTATAACAGATAGAGGCAAGATCAAAGTGGCCTTTTACAAATTGCTTTTGGTTTAAAACAGCGTTGTTTATTATTTTTCTGCCCATGACTAATCCTTTCACGCATGTCTTTTATTTACACTTGTTCTTGTATTTTATAATGTCTGAAATTGTTTTATTTGTAACAGTATAATGTTTTACATGTATGTATATACTCTATGTTCATTGTTGAATAAACTATTATAAAAAAAAAAGATTTACATCACGATTTGCGTGTGTGCAATTAGATTCTGCTATCTTGAAGAATAAAGTACAAATTCACTCAATAAATCCCCAAAAACGTTATTTTAAAATATTTGCTAGATTCTACTTATATGTTGCATCTAGTAGTTGGAATACTGCATGTTTAACATACTCAAATGGCGTAATGTAAACCCCTGTCGATGGTCTGACCCATGTACTTGAGAAGCATGCACCTACAATCTCACACATGGCAAAATAGCAGTCAGCTGAGTTATTGATTCATACTGCATGGCACACTCTCAAAGATGGTAGTTTGAACGGATGTGGAGAAAACATGACACAACTAAACATCATCAAGGCTTGTTTTATGGTCTACAGGGCAAGAGTGGTAGAAATTACTGATTGTTTTCAATTTGCAACAGGAAATGACAAAAAGTTTTACTAGACAAATTTATTCAGCAATTAGAATAATAATTAGTCGACTTAGGTACTCTTTATAGTTCATACAAGAATACAATAATGAAACCAATCTGAGCTAATCACAGTCCTATCCGCCAAACTAACAGTTAAACAAGTTTGTCCACTGTATCCAGTGATCTGTCTTGTGATAATTTCAGTGTCAACACAAAATATCTACATCCAGATGTTTATTGGGTCTGTAAGCTATGCTGTACGTTCTAAGATGTGAGCAATATCCAAAATTCAGCAAATCCACTCTGGTAGATCCACATACTGTATAAAGTAAATAAGTCTTCACCACAATAGACCAAATCAACATCCCCTCCACGTCACACTACTGGGTAAACAAACACTGCACTCACTCCACTGATCTAGTGAAGTCCTGTGTATTGTATACAGTGTACTGTGTGTTTTTCACAGTGGCTTTAGTATCATCTTCATTAAATTGTGTTAAAAATTTAAATTAATACCTTTAACATGCAAAACATAATAGATTATCAGAAGAAATGTATAAAAAAGAATCCAATAGCTAGAGACTACAAATTTGTTGCAGAACAATACATTCATAATGTTTTAACTGCAGTAAGGAATGACCACAAGCTCTATATCAGGGCTCAATGTTATGCCTCTCAGAGAAAGATAAAAGGTGTGTCTTACATTTATTTAATACCTTTAGGTATCTAATTAACTATAATAATCTTATTTATTGTAGTGTCTCTCAAATATTTTTTGGGAAAACCTTAAAGAAATAGTGAAATTATATATAGAATTGTGAAAAGAAAAGTAGTAATAAATTCATCAACAATTATTACTTCAGTCATACTACAAAATATTCTAAATTAATCACAAACTGGAATAATATGTTATTTGTAACACAGGTTTAGATTTATGCAAAGCAAGGTGAATGGTGTAGAGTTTATTTTTTATAAACAAATAATTCCTCTTGTACATTTACTCACTACTTTTTGAACTCTTCAGTTTATATGGACAATACCTTACTTATGTGTCTGAAATAGAGTTCTTCTATTCTATTTCTATTCTAATTCTATTCTATTCTATTCTATTCCAATTCCTATTCTATTCTATAAAGTGCTTTGCTTTTCAGGTTTTCATTGAAATATAGTTGAGACAGCATTTGACTTAAGGTGTCTCCTATCTGTAATCTGGTAGGAAATTATCTGCCTTAAAATGTGCTGAGCAAACTTTCTTTTTGCCTAGATTAAAAGCATTCCTTCTTATTTTAGCCAGTCAAGCCTGTAAAATGTTAACTTTAAGGTTTTACAGCAATCAGTGCTATGCAGTATTCATATATCTACCTATATTTTAACATTTTGTTTCATATCAAACCATGAATAAAATTTATCTTTAACTAAATATTGTTAATATAAAGATGTGTTTATCAATATCAGGTATTAAAATAAACTGATCAGCCTTGAACTTTTATTCTTTTGAAAGGATCTCTTTATACAGTAACAAGCAAATCACACAAGCACAGAAGTCTCAAGTACTATAAGTTGTTTAGTAAGAGATCATTTAACAAAAATAAAATGTGTAAAAAATGCTTTTTAGCCTTTATTTTATATAAAAGGCTTTACTTTCTTATTATTGTCATCTTTGGGAAAATCATGCATTGATATACTTGATGTATATCTAGAATTGTTACACTGTGGAATGCAACAAAAGCACACCACAGTTGAAAGTAAATGTAAACTACTGATAACAGAGCTGGCTGGAGTGCAGCATGTTTACCCACTGACGTCACTCACTGGCTGTTTTTGGGGGGGATGTTGATTTGGTCTATAATGTATATAACAAGCAGTTTGTATCCACTTGACACCAGAATAAATGTAGCAACTTCAAAGATAGCACACCAATTCAAAAACTGACTGTGGCCATGCTCTGCACCCTTGATTAATATATATAGATATAGAGCTGGAAATCACAGAAGGGTTTAGAAAAAATGTAAACAATACAAGCACCAGGAGGTTCTACAAAGAAATAGAAATATATCAACACATATCCAAGAAATAAATACACAGAAAGTTCTGTCAGCTTAGGGTGTTTTCCCAAAATTTATAAATAGATCACTCTAGAATAGCACAAGAAAGGGCAATACTAACTAAAGTGCGAGGAAAAACAATAGAATAAAACAGCAGGAATTGGTCAATTTTGGGTACACTAAAATGATGAAGAGTCATTACATAAGATTGAGAGTTCAACTGGGTGAAAAACCTAGCAAATATTTCTGCTCACTTGAAAAACAAAATTGTATTTACAAGACATTGAAAACAATGATGGTACACCGTTAATTGAACTAAAGGGGATTTTGAGTAAATTTAAACTTTTTTATCAAAAACTATTTAATCACATGAAAATCAAGCAGAACATATAAAGTTGGAAGATTTAATTGGCTCAATACCTGTTAATTAATTATCAGATGCTCAAACAAAAACATTTGATAGGGATTTAGAAATAGAGGAACTAGATATTACCTTAAAAATATGAAAAATGGGAAAAGCCTGGAATAGATGGTCTACCAGCCGAGTTTTTAAAGGTTTTTTCGAAAAAATCTAAATTTTGGATTCTGATTGCTTTAAACGTTTTAAAAATGGAATCATGCCTTTGACATTAGGACAATGTATTATAATATTTCTCCACAAAACAGAAAAACCAAAAGAGCTATTGAGTAATTGGCAAATTGGCAGCCTCTGTCAATGCTGAGTGTAATATATAAGTTAGCCTCAACATCTGTAGTCAATAGAATAAAGCGCCATTTAGACCAATAAATAAGTAATAAACAAACTGGTTTCGTACCTGGTAGTTTCATAGGGGAATCAACATGACTTGTTTATGATTAAATGCACTATACCAAGAAAATTCAAAACCCAGGACTGCTAATGATAATAGGGGCCATGGTAGCAGAGTGGTAACACTCTCGCCTCCCACCTCTGAGGCCAGGGTTCGGTTCCCAGAACGGCCTCAAGTGGGAAAGCTGGTAGTTGCTTGCCATTGGTTGGCAGTTTACAATACAGAACCCTGACAAACTGTATGTACAGGTTTCCTCTGCCCTTCCAACTACCTGTCGTGATATGACCTGTACAGTGTTGAAAGCGATGTAAAACCCCAAATAAATAAATGCTAATGATAATAGATTTCCGCACAGCATTTGATTCTATATCTTGGAGCTTTATATGTAAGCCACTATCTCTAATGGGTTTCACTCAAGGTATCATAAAATGGATAAAATTATTTAACAACAACATCAAAGCCACTGTTTTACATCAGAGTTCTTTACAATTAACCATGGGTGTCGACAACGGGATCCTATTTGTCCCTACCTATGTATTTTGCCTGCTCAGATACTTAATTAAGCGTCCCTGAAAGGGCGCTTATTTGGTTTCTCCTCAGTTTCCTCGCCGCCACCACATTATGGTCTCCCTTGAATATCTCCCTTATTATTGCAAGCTTTTTAACCATATTTGGCAGTTATATACCTTTGGCGTGGGAAAATTTTTCCACATGCTTAAATTTGACCTTTGATATTTATCAAGGTCACATGATCAAAAAATAGTTTTTTTCGGGTACACCCGCCCGTCATCGCAGTTCAAGAAAATCTACTGACCGCAGAGGCTTGTAACTTCATACACATGTTTATACTATCAAAAACGTGACCTGATTAGATTTTGGGAGCAATCCGATGAAAATTGACCGATTTATGAGTGATTTTCTCACAGGTACCAATCAGAAAGCTTAAAATTCATGTGAACCCCCCTATTATCTTCTTAAGTATTGCATTTAAAGCCATAAAATGTATTGGGAGGTAGTAGGAAACCATATGTGGAGAGTCTAGAAAGCAAGTCAAATTTTCCCCGACCCCCCGGTAGGGGTCAAACTGGGGTCATAAAATAGCCAATTTCATCTTTTCCCCTTATATCTCCTTTATTCTTGCTTCTAGAGCTTGAGAATGTATTAAGAGGTATTGGGAAACCATATGTGAAGAGTCTAGATAGCCGGTCATATTTACCCCCAGACCCTCCCTTATGGGTCAAACTGGGGTCATAAAATAGCCGAAAAGTATATCCGCCCTAAATTTCCAATCTCCTCCTGCTTTTTCCGTGGTGCTGACCCCTGCAATGTCTCTGGTTTATGAATATTGAACAATGTTTTTCGTGTGATGTGCCTTAGAGTCTGTCTTTATGACAGAGATTAAGCGCTATAAAAGTCCAATTAGAATTAGAATTGGTCAGATTTACCTCCAGACCCCCCCCCCCCCTTATGGGTCAAACTGGGGTCATAAAATAGCCAATTTTGTGTTTTGCCTTATATCTCCTTTATTCTTGCTTTTACAATTTTAGAATGTATTAAGAGGGTATTGGGAAACCTTATGTGATGAGTCTAGATAGCCGGTCAGATTTACCCCCGCATCCCCCCTTATGGGTCAAACTGGGGTCATAAAATAGTCGATTTTGTGTTTTGGCCTTTTATCTCCTTTATTCTTGCTTTTACAGCTTTAGAATGGATTAAGAGGTATTGGGAAACCATATGTGAAGAGTCTAGATAGCTGGTCAGATTTGCCCCTGGACCCCCCCTTATGGGTCAAACTGGGGGTCATAAAATAGCTGATTTTGTGTTTTTGCCTTATATCTCCTTTATTCTTGCTTTTAGAGTTTAGAATGTATTAAGAGGTATTGGGAAACCTTGTGTGAAGTGTCTAGCTAGCTGGTCAGATTTACCCCCGGATCCCCCCTTATAGGTCAAACTGGGGTTATAAAATAGCTGATTATGTGTTTTTTTCCTTTTATCTCCTTTATTCTTGCTTTTAGAGCTTTAGAATGTATTAAGAGGTATTGGGAAACCATATGTGAAGAGTCTAGATAGCTGGTCAGATTTACCCCCGGACCCCCCCTTATGGGTCAGACTGGGGTCATAAAATAGCCGATTTTATGTTTTTACCTCTTATCTCCTTTATTCTTGCTTTTAGAGTTTTAGAATGTAGTAAGAGGTATTGGGAAACCTTGTGTGAAGAGTCTAGATAGCTGGTCAGATTTACCCCCGGATCCCCCTTATGGGTCAAACTGGGGTTATAAAATAGCCGATTTTGTGTTTTGGCCTTCTATATCTTTTATTCTTTTAGGGTTTTAGAATGTATTGAGAGGTATTGGGAAACCTTATGTGAAGAGTCTAGATAGCTGGTCAGATTTACCCCCTGCCTCCCCACCCCTTTTATGGATCAAACTGGATTCATCAAATAGCCAATTTTGTGTTTTTGCCTTATATCTATTTTATTCTTGCTTTTAGAGATTTACAATATATTCAGAGGTATTGGGAAACCTTATGTGAAGAGTCTAGATAGCTGGTCAGATTTACCAGATAGATGTGTTCAAAGCATTGTGTCATAAACTTCTTGCCTTTCTAAAGGCTCACATTTTACTATGCCTTTTTCTAAAATGTAAATAGATATATGGCATTTATAAAGCACTGTTACTCTTTAATTAAGTAGTTTTATGGTGTAACTTTCAACCTATTATAAGTATTGATGCTTTATGCATTCTTAGCCAGAGCATTTATTCAATTAACTTTTCGCAATTTATGACCATAGAAAACAAAATAAAGCTTAAAGTTTTCTTTCATGTTAATGCATGAACTTCCACACTGTCTGCTTAAGTTTCACTTCTCTCAGCACTTCATGTTTTTATTTCAAAAACCTTTTTCTACTGTATATTATATTGCAGTGAACCTTTTTGGGATGCTTAGTTTTTGTTAGCAAAAACATTTTTCTAGTTCTCTCATTATCTCCCGCTGGGCTTTAGCCCGGGAGGGAAATTATAAAATGCATCATGTGTGTGCTTGCATTAGTGTGTCACACAGATTTCTCCAAAACTACTACAGCTACAGATTTTTTGTCAATTGTCCCAATGAATTGTCACGCCCTTGAATTTTTTTGGGTTTTTATGGACTTAGGCCTAAAGATAAACGAGTAATAGCAATTTTAGCTACTTTGAGTAAAGGACTCATAACTCCCAAACTATTGCAGTTAGCAAATCTCATGCTTCCCCTTGGGTGGACATTACGCATGCCAATGGGTCCTATTTCTAGTTTGTTAAAAGCCTTTATATATCTTTCTCCTTTGTTTGCCTTCTTAGATTTAATAATAATAAATCTATTTTATTTTGTTTTTTACAGGACAGTGAGGTTTCATGTCAGAATAAAAAATAAGTGTAAAGCACACTGCTAAAACAACCCTCAATTATTTCAATGACATATTCGAGTTAAACATACAACTATCATGGTTGATCACAATGTATAATATGAAGCAACACTGCATTGTGACATCATTACCATTGTGATGTCATAGGCCTTTGAAGTTGTATTACATTGTCAATGTCAATTAACTTAATATCTCAAGAAATTGACATAATATCTCGAAAAATTGACTTAATATCTCGAAAAATTGAGATAACTATCTCGAAAAATTGACATAATATCTCGAAAAATTGACTTAATATCTCAAGAAATTGAGATAACTATCTCGAAAAATTGACTTAATATCAAGAAATTGACTTAGTATCTCGAAAAATTGACTTAATATCTCATTAATATTAGATATTCTCATTGTTTAGCATGATGTAGACAAAGTTTAATTTAACAAAGTTATTGACATTAGTGAAGATTGTACTCCATTCTCAAATAGTTACAAAGAATTATATTTCATTTTTTAGCAATGGTTTATCCAAAATTGTTAAGATTGTGAAAATATATTGTTAATCCTGTTAGATATAGCAAATAAAAAATTTTTATTCTCAGATTATATTGGCTCTTATTATTACATCCAAGCAAGCCCAAGTGATTGCAGCATATTTAAAATATTTTTTTTTTATAAACGAAAGTTTGTAGAGGATTATTTACATGTTTTGTGTTGTTATCAGTTTGCTTTTCAGTGATAGCCATATTAGTTTTGTGTTTGACACTTTATTAGTTTATGGCCTTGTGCTTTTCAGGAAGATTTTATTCAGTGCAATAAGTTAAACTATATTGTACCCGTGAAATAGTACAAGTGTTCATTTTAATATCCAGTTATGTTTCTCCTTGCACATAATTTGTAGAGACATCATTGCAGACATGGATGACGCCAAAGTTGGAGCACACATTGCAATAGACTTTGTCATCCATGCCATAAATAGGTTGAAAAGAACCAGTAGTTACCCCATTGCCAGCACTGCAGTTCAAGTTGTAGTGTCAAGTATTGACAGACTGGCAGCTTTAGTGGCCCAAGCAGCAGAAAACGAGGCTGGGAAAGCTGACATGGATTTGTGGAAGAAAGCTCTGAAGGTGTTGGCGACATCACTGGCAGAAGTAGTCGCAGATTGGTTGGATGCTTTGCTGCCAAAAAGCATGATGGGAATTTGGAATTATGGTGTGGGAACATCATACAGCTATGTAGCCTTAAGCGATGTATATGAGTTACAGGTACTTGCAGAATTCAAAAGTCAAGCATTTGTGTAAGGTTTGAGGTAAACAGATGTGTGTAATTTTGCATCCTATAAGCCAAAGTTAAAATTTTTGTTGTTGATATTTTTCCTGGGCTGATATAGCCACACCAGTATACCATAAAATCTGAAATTTTTCTTCCTTTGTTGACTTTAAATTGAAAATATAACTTTTAAATTACTTGAAATACAGAAAAGCCCTTCTCATTCTGATAACTCTGGTTCAAACTTCTCCCTGTTTTTTTATTTTGGTCAAATTCACACATATTTTTATTTCATTCTACTGGTTGTACTTGGACTTGGCATTAAAATAGTTAAAATTCTTCTTTTGGCAAATGTTAATTTTTAAAATAATGAATCTTTAAAACTTTACCATACAATAATTTTTAAAATCAAAGTATTTTTACAACAAGCATTACGTAATTAAATGTATCAGGAAAGCTGTGACGACAAGTTTTTTTTATAGTTTTTGTGAGGTCACATTCAAGATGCTCGAAAATTTTGAAAACCATATACTTTGGTAGAGGTTACTGTATTTTGCAGATATTTAGCTGGCTGGTCAGTGTGAAGTTCCAGCACTACAAAGAAGGCAATGAATTTTGGTCTGATTGGTTTTTGGGTAAACTTAGACACAGACTGAAACCGGTGAGTAAATACATGATTATTTGATGTCATATGTTTATAATTAAGCGTCCCGCAAGGGACGCTTGTTTGTGTATGGGAGAGCTTCTGGCTCCGCCGGCTCCGGCGGCTCCGCCGGCTCCGCCGGCTCCGCCGGCTCCGCATTTTGTTTTCCTTATAACTCTGTAACCGTTAGGCGGATTCTTTTCAAATTTGGCAGGTTTAGGCAGTAGCCTTGGGGAATTTTTTTGAATATGCTGCAGTGACATTTCAACCAATCAGAGAGGTCACATGACCAAAAATGTCTTTTTTCGATGGGGAAGCTTGTCCGGATGATAACTTGAAAGGAATTTTATCAATTCACCTGAAACTTGGCAAATACATTCATTCTATTAAAATCTGGAAATCATTAGATTTTGGCATTGATTGGTCAAGAAATGGCCGAGTAATTAATGATTAATTAATCATTACGAATTTTCCAAATAAGGAAAACACAAAAATGCTTATATCTCGAAAACCGTGCTAGATAGAGCGATTTCGACGAAATTTTTGACCCGCAGGATATCTCTGCGGAGTAGTTTTCCCAATTTTCAAAAAATTTTTGTCTCGCCCAAAATGGCGGCCATTTTGAATTTTCGAAATTTTCGCAAAAATTGCAAAACACAAAAATGCTTATATCTCAAAAACCGTGCTAGATAGAGCAATTTCGACAAAATTTTTGACCCGCAGGATATCTCTGTGGAGTACTTTTCCCAATTTTCAAAAAATTTTTGTCTCGCCAAAAATGGCGGCCATTTTGAATTTTCGAAATTTTCGCAAAAATTGCAAAACACAAAAATGCTTATATCTCGAAAACCGTGCTAGATAGAGCGATTTCGCCGAAATTTTTGACCCACAGGGTATCTCTGCAGAGTAGTTATCCCAATTTTGAAAAAATTTTTGTCTCGCCAAAAATGGCGGCCATTTTGAATTTTCGAATTTTTCGCAAAAATTGCAAAACACAAAAATGCTTATATCTCAAAAACCGTGCTAGATAGAGCAATTTCGACAAAATTTTTGACCCTCAGGATATCTCTGCGGAGTACTTTCCCCAATTTTCAAAAAATTTTTGTCTCGCCAAAAATGGCGGCCATTTTGAATTTTCGAAATTTTTGCAAAAATTGCAAAACACAAAAATGCTTATATCTCGAAAACCGTGCTAGATAGAGCGATTTCGACGAAATTTTTGACCCACAGGGTATCTATCAAGAGTAGCCATGCCAATTTTCAAAAAAATTTTCTCTTGCCAAAAATGGCGGCCATTTTGAATTTTCGAATTTTTGCGCAAAAATTGCACAACACAAAAATGCTAATATTTCGAAAACCGTGCTACATAGAGCGATTTCAACGAAATTTTTTATCTTCAGGGTATCTCTGCAGAGCAGCTATCCCAAAGAGCTTTCACTTGGTGAAGTTTCAGACCCATAGCTAATTGCTCACCTACTCAAAATGAGTAAATGCGAATTACCTCTAAAAGTATTGCAGATGGCCAATTTTTCTCAAATAACTCATTCATCTACTTTTGGAAGAGCTTTCACATGGTGAAGTTTCAGACCCATAGCCAATTACTCACCTACTCATAGCCAATTACTCACCTACTCAAAATGAGTAAATGCGAATTATCTCTAAAAGTATTGCAGATAGTCAATTTTTCTCAAATAACTCATTCACCTACTTTTGGGAGAGCTTTCACATGGTGAAGTTTCAGACCCATAGCTAATTATTTACCTACTCAAAATGAGAAAATGCTAATTATCTGTAAAAGTATTGCGGATACCCAATTTTTGTCAAATAACTCATTCATCTACTTGTGGGAGAGCTTTCACATGGTGAAGTTTCAGACCCATAGCTAATTACTCACCTACTTAAAATGAGTAAATGCGAATTATCTCTAAAAGTATTGCGGATAGCCAATTTTTCTCAAATAACTCATTCACCTACTTTTGGGAGAGCTTTCACTTGGTGAAGTTTCAGACCCATAGCTAATTACTCACCTACTCAAAATGAGTAAATGCGAATTATCTCTAAAAGTATTGCAGATAGCCAATTTTTCTCAAATAACTCATTCACCTACTTTTGGGAGAGCTTTCACTTGGTGAAGTTTCAGACCCATAGCTAATTACTCACCTACTCAAAATGAGTAAATGCGAATTATCTCTAAAAGTATTGCAGATAGCCAATTTTTCTCAAATAAATCATTCACCTACTTTTGGCAGAGCTTTCACTTGGTGAAGTTTCAGACCCATAGCTAATTATTCACCTACTCAAAATGAGTAAATGTGAATTATCTCTAAAAGTATTGCAGATAGCCAATTTTTCTCAAATAACTCATTCACCTACTTTTGGGAGAGCTTTCACTCTGTGAAGTTTCAGACCCATAGCTATTTATTCACCTACTCAAAATGAGTAAATGCTAATTATCTGTAAAAGTATTGCGGATACCCAATTTTTATCAAATACTCATTCATCTACTTGTGGGAGAGCTTTCACATGGTGAAGTTTCAGACCCATAGCTAATTACTCACCTACTCAAAATGAGTAAATACGAATTATCTCTAAAAGTATTGCAGATAGCCAATTTTTCTCAAATAACTCATTCACCTACTTTTGGGAGAGCTTTCACTTGGTGAAGTTTCAGACCCATAGATAATTATTCACCTACTCAAAATGAGTAAATGTGAATTATCTCTTAATAGTATTGCAGATAGCCAATTTTTCTCAAATAACTCATTCACCTACTTTTGGAAGACCTTTCACACACGAAAATGAAAAATTGTGAATATCTCGGAAAAGCTATTTCTTCTGCTTTAATGCTCGGCGGGACATACACACCACGGCAGTGGTCTTGACAAAAATTTTTGTCTCCCCAAAAATGGTGGCCATTTTGAATTTTCAAAGTTTTTGCAAAACACAAAAATGCTTATATCTCGAAAACCGTGCTATATGGAGCGAACTCAACAAAATTTTGGACCTGCTGGGTATCTCTGCAGAGTAGCCATGCCAATTTTCAAAATATTTTTGTCTCGCCAAATATAGCGGACATTTTTAATTTTTTTATTTTTTGCAAAACACAAAAATGCTTATATCTTGAAAACCGTGCTAGATAGAGCAGACTGCGCTGACTTTGGTTGCCACAACAGTATAAGGCTAGAAACGAAGCATTTTCTTAATACTTTAGCACTCACCTTTATATCCTTTTCGGGACGCTTTGTTTTTGCTATGCAAAAACATTATCTTTTTTTTTTGCGAGCGATCCTCTAGTTAATTAGGATATCCAATGAAAATTGGATGTCCTCATGGTTTCATCAGACTTGTTTCTCTCCTTTTTTCCCTTCACTTTCTACTTTTCCTCATTACAGCAAAACGGTTCAAGATTTAATCTTCAGGTTGTCTGTGTTCGTTTCAGGATCAAGGGGGACAACTTTTGAAAAAAAAAACTTTTACGCCATCTTGTTTCCATTTTAAAGCTTGTGTGCGCTCTAAGTCCAGATTGCTTTGACCAGTTGTCTTCAAACTTGGTACAGTCATTGGTATTATTCCTGGGAGGAAGCCTGTTGATTTTGGACAAAATTGATTAAAAAATATGGCCGACAGAGGTGATTTTGTAAACGCACCTTTACCAATGCGATGCTGAGTACCATAAGACTTCTTCAAATGTCTCAGAAATATTCTCATTGTGTTTTCCCAACACGTTTTAGGCGGTCGTTTTTTGATAAGTTAGATTTCAAATCTGCCGATAGGCTTGTTTTGCTCCCGATAGAATAAAAAAACAGTCACGGGTAATTTATTTGTTTTTGTACCGACCGACTAAAATAGAATACATCTGTCTATTTATAGCTAACTTCAAGGCTTATCTGTCAATATTTACAGTGTATTTAGATTGTGTTAAATACATAAACACATAGGAAATTTAATGATTTCCCCCACATTTTATCACTTCTTTATTTGGAAATTTGTATCAACACAGACCGGGTCATTGGAGGGAGTGGGAGAAGACTAAACAACCTTTCTTGCAAACCTTGATGGCAGTTTTTCCTAAACTTGAAAGAAAAATACAGCCTTATGTTGGCTGTAAATAAGTAATTATTTTTTAGAAAGGAGAAGCCCTTTTTTATTTTACAGATTTAAAAAATACTTGCAGTATGGATAGATTTTAGTATCTTGTTTCAGAGCTCATCATTATGTACTCATACAAGACAGCATTGGTTATTTTATTGATTGGGCCATTTGCTTGGGCCTGTATTCACTAACATATCAAGCTGACCGAAAAATCAGCTCAAGATCATTAGGATCAAGATAAATGGCTCATCTGATCTTTTGGCTCAAGTCTGTATCCACAAAGGAAGGCTCAGATGAGCTGAAAAAAACTGGAAAACATCTCATTCAGCAATGGATAAGTTAATTAATTTTATACATTTTAAACAGCTTTTTATGTCTAAATTTCCACAAAATATGCATTAATACTATATTGGTTCATTATTTTCTTGCAATGGAATGTTTTAAATATTTCCTACTTAATCAGAAAATTTAGGCTCCGCCCACTTTTAATCCAGAATAGTAAATCTATTTGGTTAAAACCAATTTTTTGTGAGCATCTTTAAAAATTAAACAAATTTGAGCCTTAAGCTAGACTGCTTTTAACAGTAACAAAAAGAATAAATTCTTTACACCTCCTCCTCCCATGAGGAAAGAAGTGGGAGATAAGTCTGAACATGTATGAACATATGTTTTGTACATAAAGTTATGCTGAACTAAAATCTATTTCAATTTCAATTGGGCCCAGTAGTGGCTGCTCAGCAGATCCACAATTAGCCCTTATTGTATCCACCGGATAGCATCCGGTGGATACTATGGATTTGACTTCGTTACGCCGCCGCCGCCGCAGTGTGTAGAGAGATTTCACCGTTACCGCTCTAACGAAAAAAATATTATAGCTAGCCTTCTCAAATTTGCAGGATATATTCATAGCCATAAAATCTTGCCTGGGAATATTTTTGGCCTCATTTTGAAAAACAAGATGGCCGCCACGGGCATTTTTCGACTTTAAACAAGGACTTTTGGTGGCCCTCTAGAGCAAAGGGTATTATAGGTAGAGATCTCAAATTCGCAGGATATGTTCCTCATTATAAACTCTTGACTGGGAATATTTTTGGCCTCATTTTGAAAAACAAGATGACCGCCACAGGCATTTCTTTGCAGTCATGAAAAGTGCTTATAACTTGCTTATTATTGGTTCTAGAGGTTTGAGATGGTAAACCAACCTATAGGAAATCATGGCCTGGGAATCTTTTGGTGTGGTCGGATTTGACCTTGGACCCCTCCTTCAAGGTCAAACGAGGATAGCCAAACTTAAAAGTGCTTATAACTCGCTCATTATTGGTCCTAGAGGTTTGGGATGGTAAACCAACCTATTGGAAATCATGGGCTGGGAATCTTTTGGTGTCGTCGGATTTGACCTTGGACCCCTCCTTCAAGGTCAAACGAGCATAGCCAAACTTAAAAGTGCTTATAACTCACTTATTATTGGTCGTAGAGGTTTGGGATGGTAAACCAACCTATAGGAAATCATGGGCTGGGAATCTTTTGGTGTGGTCGGATTTGACCTTGGACCCCTCCTTCAAGGTCAAACGAGGATAGCCAAACTTAAAAGTGCTTATAACTCGCTTATTATTGGTCCTAGAGGTTTGGGATGGTAAACCAACCTATAGGAAATCATGGGCTGGGAATCTTTTGGTGTGGTCGGATTTGACCTTGGACCACTCCTTCAAGGTCAAACGAGGATAGCCAAACTTAAAAGTGCTTATAATTCGCTTATTATTGGTTCTAGAGGTTTGGGATGGTAAACCATCCTATAGGAAATCATGGGCTGGGAGTCTTTTGGTGTGGTCAGATTTGACCTTGGACCCCTCCTTCAAGGTCAAACGAGCACAGCCAAACTTAAATGTGCTTATAGCGCGCTTATTATTGGTTCTAGAGGTTTAGGATGGTAAACCAACCTATAGGAAATCATGGGCTGGGAATCTTTGGTGTGGTCGGATTTGACCTTGTTCGCCTCCTTCAAGGTCAAACGAGCATAGCCAAACTTAAAAGTGCTTATAACTCGCTTATTATTGGTCCTAGAGGTTTGGGATGGTAAACCAAACTATAGGAAATCATGGGCTGGGAATCTATTGCTGTGGTCGGATTTGACCTTGGACCCCTCCTTCAAGGTCAAATGAGGATAGCCAAAATTAGTGTTTATATCTTGCTTATTCGTATTCCTAGAGGTTTGCAGTGTCACACCAACCTATAGCAAATCATGGGCTAAGAATCTTTTGATATGGTCAGATTTCACCTTGGGCTTCTCCTTCAAGGTTAAGCGATGTTAGAATGGCTTTGGTGAGTTTTCTTCTGGTGGGTACAATTTGCATCGGTTCTCCAATGCGATAGGTCTAGTATTGAGATTTGTATATATGTAGTGTTAATAGTTCATGGAATTAACTACATGCCTTCCTCGGGGAGGTTATTGCCTTCTGGGACTGAACTCATCCCTCTCTTCCTCTACCTCAGAGCAGGTCTGTTAAAAAGGGGAGGGGGGGGGGCAACGTCAGTATACGCCCTGGCAACCGGGCACTGGCATCCGACCATAGGCCTACAGGTTTCCTCACTAAAAGTTAACCTAGGCCAGAGGAAATTTTCTTATCATTTATGAGTTCACCTAAGTCCCTAGTAACTTACCCGCCGACCAAGCGGTAGTTATTCAGCAATTGTCCATTGGATAGGATGTATAAAATTGCAAATTTCATAAGTGAATTAAATTTTTTTTTAGTTAATAGCCTATCCAATGGACAGGCAAGGCCCTCCCAACCAACCCCGCTACCAGCTTACTAGGGGTTAGACAATGAAAAAGATGAACTGACATCACTCTGTCTAGACAGGAAGCAAGTATGATGCAAGGAAGCAAGTATGAACACAATCTGCCTGTAGGATCTAGACTAAATCCCTTTCGGGAACCTTGGAAGCCTTGGGGGCTGTACCCAAGACCAACTTGACAAGGTCACCAAAGATCCATCAGCTTATGGACAAGATACAGTCGAGCCAGTTCAAAATCTCTGGGCTTCTTCAGCTGACCTTTCTTGGTTCCAAAACTACACAGCCGTTGGAGACCTATCCTAGGTCTGGTCAAACCAAGCCTTTCGGAGACCATCAGGACCTCCCTCCAACGAGGGTAGTGGGTTACCTCAGTAGATTTCAAGGACGCCTACTTCCATATACCTATACAGGAACAATCCGGGAAATACCTGAGATTTCACATCCAAGGTCGGGCATACCAGTTCAAGGCCCTGCCATTCGGTTTGTCCACAGCACCCTCGGAGTTCACCGTGATCCCAAAGGAGGTGAAACTGATGGCCATACACAAGGATTTTAAAAATCCTCCAGTACCTAGACAACTGGTTGGTGAGAGCCAGATCCCACCAGGCTTGTCTCCAACATACACAGGAACTAGTAAATAAAGTGTCGGCAACTGGGTTGACTGATGAACTTAGAGAAATCAGAGCTGGAGCCCAAACAAGACTTCAGTTTTGTAGGCTACCAGTTTGACTTCAGGTCTGATCGGTTCCGACCGACTCTGGACCAGTGGCAGAACCTTCAAGAGACTATGTTTAAACTGCTATCCCTACAGGCTTGCCCAGTCCGGGAATTCATGTCCTTGATAGGTTACTAACAGCTACAGAAAAGCAAGTTCATCTAGGCCGACTTCATATGAGACCCATCCAGTGGCATCTCAAAAACAACTGGAGGGTACCAGAATCACTAGAAAAGGTGATCCAAGTCCCCAGGTCCCTGCACCCCCCATTTACAATGGTGGCTGAAGGAAGACGATGTACTTACAGGCCAACCATTACACCCAATAAAGCATGCTCTGCAAATATTTACAGACGCATCAATAGAAGGGTGGGGCGCTCACTTAAACGAGCACACTGCAGGAGGAACCGGGTCCCTTCCGGGAAGCAAGCTGCACATAACTATCTAGAACTTAAAGCAGGCTTTCTGGCTTTAAAAGAGTTCCAAGACCTTTGCTCAAACAAGATAGTACTTGTAGCAACCGACAACACCACAGTAGTGTCATACATAGACAAGGAAGGAGGCATGAGGTCGGGCCCACTTGTGCCCTACTATGGAGAATCTTGACCTGGTGTACCAGGAAACAAGTGACTCTAAGCCCGACACATTCCAGGCCGGCTGAATGTGGTAGCGGACAAGCTATCCAGGCTAGGCCAGACCATCCAAACAGAGTGGTTTCTCCTTCCAGAGGTCTTCCACTCAATCTGCAGTAGGTGGCACCGGCTCAAATAGACTTATTTGCCTCTGTTTGTGTCACCGGTACCGGATCCCCTGGCCACAGCAGTGGATACACTCAGTATGCCATGGTAGGATCTGAAAGCATACACCTTCCCACCATCAGCCATATTGGGCAAGTGGTGGAGAAGTTGCAAGACTCCCCATGTAAGAGAATCATTCTGATTGCTCCGGGGTGGCCCAACATGCCTTGGTTTTGGGATCTAGTGACCATGTCCAGCCAAATCCCACTGAGCCTGCCCAATCTGCTCAACCTGTTGACAGCCATTCAATCAGATCTGTCACAGATATCTGACAAATGTTAATCTCCATAAAGGGCTCCTAGAGCCTCAGCAATCGAGGAGCAGGACTTGTCTGAGGCAGTGGCAGCAAGAATTGAGGCTCCTCAAGAGGGGATCAATCAGATCAGTCTATGAGGCAAGTGGCCATTTTTACAAAGTGATGTATCATCAGGTGGACTTCGGGGCATCCCCCCCTGTAAAGTCAGTTGCTGACTTCCTTATGCACCTGTTTCAGGACAGGAAGTTGCAGCCCAGCACCATTGATGGTTACAGGTCAGCCATTGCTGTATCATTCATCAGGTGGACTTTGAGACACCCCCTGTAAAGTCAATTGCTGACTTCCTTATGTACCTGTTTCAGGACAGGAAGTTGCAGCCCAGCACCATTGATGGTTACAGGTCAGCCGTTGCTGATAGTCTGGGAAATTTACCCATCAATGTCAGTAAGGATGAAAATCTCACTCGTCTCCTGGATAGTTTCCACTGAGACAGACCCAAAGGCCAGAGGGGAATCCCCTCCTGGAACCTCTTCCTGGTTTTTGCACCAGCTGACAAGGTTCATTTTGAAACAATTAAAGAGGCCTCCTTGAAGCATTTGACCTTCAAGACAGTTTTCCTCTTGGCCCTGGGGTCGGGCAAGCGTGGAAGTGAGATACATGCTTGGCAAAACAGAAATATTATACACCAATCCGACTGGTCAAAGGTGTCCCTGTACCCGTCACCCAGCTTTCTCTCCCAAGAATCAGCTGGCCAAAGAGGGTCCAGACAGTGTGGCCCCAGGGGTTATAACGGCCCTGGCCCCAACTCTGGATAGATCCCTCAAGTGTGACAGGTCCCTCTGTCTGGTCATAGCATTGCGCTACTGTTTGGACAGGACCTCAGACCTCGGGCAGAATAAGGAGGTGGTTTTTTTGTCTCCTTTAAGAAAGGTTTCGACAAAGACATCTCAACTGCCACTATCTCCTCTTGGATCCAGCAGACTGTGATCCTATGTTATGAGCTCTCTGACTAGGAGGCCCACACTTTACATCAGGTTAAAGCCCATGATGTCGGGGCCTTTGATGCTTCTAAGGTCTTCCAGTCGAGAGTTTCCTTAGATACAGTCTTGTCAGCCTGCCACTGAAGTTACATAATACCTTCATACAGTTCTGTCTGAAGGGTGTGGCTTGGGCTGATTCAGGGCTTTACCAATTGGGCTCGGTAGTGGCTGCTCAGCAGATCCACAAGTGGCCCTTAGATTGAGGAAATTTGTATATATATGTATAAACAGTTCTTCACGTACATTAGAATTACGTGTGGCGTGCTTCCTTTGGGAGGTTTATTTGCATTCTGGGACTGAACTCATCCCTCTCTTCCCCTACCTCAGAGCAGGTCTAAAAAAGGGGGGGGGCGACGGCGGTATAGCCCCGGGTAACCGGCTGCTGGCAACCGACCATGGCCTTACAGGGTTTCCTGACCTTAAGGTCAACCCAGGCCTGGGCCTATAGGTCTCCTGACGAAGTCAGCCTAGACCGTAGGTTAAAATTTGCTATTACTTGTGAGTTCACATAAGTCCCTAGTAACTTACCCGCCGACCAAGCGGTAGTTATTCAGCAATTGTCCATTGGATAGGATGTATTAACGCAATAAAATTGCAAATTTAATAAGTCAATTAAATTTTTATAAGTTAATACCCTATCTAATGGACACACAAGACCCTCCCACTGACCCCGCTATCAGCTTACTAGGGGTCTAATAGGTTTAGACAACGAAAAAGATGCTATGACGTCATGTTGTCAGGTGACAGGTGACCCTCAAAGCTTGACACATCTTGACACATCTTGACACATCTCAGGCTGGCTGAATGTTACAGCAGACAAACTATCCAGGCTAGGCCAGGCCATTCAGACAGAATGGTCTCTTCACTCAGAGGTCTTCCAAGCAATATGCAACCGGTGGCACCAGCCCCAAGTGGATCTGTTTGCCACCAGAGGTTCAACAACAAACTACCACAGTTTATCTCACCAGTTCCAGATCAACAGGCCTTAGCAGTGGATGGTCTCAGTCTGTCCTGGGAAGATCGTGAACCATATGCCTTCCCAGCAGTCGCCATCTTGGGCAAAGTGGTGGAGAAGCTGCAGGACTAACCATGCAACAGGATAATTCTGATTGCCCCAGGGTGGCCCAACATACCTTGGTTTTGGGAACTGGTGGCCATGTCCAGTCAGATCCCTCTGTGACTGCCCAACCTGCCCAATTTACTGTCTCAGCCTTTCAACCAGACTCTAGAGCCTCAGCAATCAAGGAGCAGGGCTTCTCAGAGGCAGTGGCAGCACGAATTGAGGCTCCTCAAAGAGGATCAACCAGATCAGTCTATGAGGCAAAGTGGATCATTTTTACAAAGTGGTGCCTCAGTAATCAGGTGGACTTCAGGGCACCATCTATAAAGTCCATTGCTGACTTCCTGCTGTACCTATTTCAGGACAGGAAGTTACAACCCAGTACTATTGATGGCTATAGATTAGCCATTGCTGAGAAGCTGGGCAGTGTGGCCCCAGTGGTGATCCCAGCCCTTAGACTTTAGGGCTCCTAACCCCTGGACAGTTCTGGTCCAAATTGTTTTAGTTAGTTTGAGTTCACTTAAGTTCCTATAGTAACTTACCTGCCTACCAAGCGGTATTCAGCAATTGTCCATTGGATAGGATGTATTAACGCAATGAAATTGCAAATTTAATAAGTAGATTAAATTTTTATAAGTTAATACCCTATCCAATGGACAGGCAAGGCCTTCCCAACCGGCCCCACTATCAGCTTACTAGGGGTCTTAATAGGATTAGAGTATGAAAAAGACGCGATGACGTCAGCATGTCTAGACAGGAAGAGGAAGTAAGATGCACCACCTAGCACCTGTTGGTATGATATACAGGATGGCTTTTTCTGTCTTTTGGCAGGACTGGTTGCACCGGTAAAGCAATTGTCCATTGGACAGGGTATTAACTTATAAACATTTAATTTCCTTATGAAATTTGCAAATTTTCTCCACTTTTGGTGGCCATCTTGGATTTTAGCGGAAAATAAACCATTGAAAATATCTCGGAAACGGTAAGAGATAGAGTGATTTCGAGTGAATTTTTGACCTGTAGGGTAGTACAGGAATATCCTGTGCCTATTGGAACAATTTCAATTTTGGCCACTTTTGGAAGTCATCTTGGATTTTAGCGGAAAATGAAAAATTGTGAATATCTCGAAAACCATAAGAGATAGAGTGATTTCGGGCTAATTATTGTCCTACAGGTAAGCAATAAGAGTAACCTATGCAAAGGGGAAATCTTTCAATTTTTGCCACTTTTGGCGGCCATCTTAGATTTTAGTGGAAAATAAAACATTGAAAATATCTCGGAAACGGTAAGAGATAGAGTGATTTCGGGCTAATTTTTGTCCTACAGGTAAGCAATAAGACTAACCTATGCAAAGGGGAAATCTTTCAATTTTTGCCGCCAAAGATTTTAGTGGAAAACAAAACATTGAAAATATCTTGGAAACGGAATTTTTTTTTTTTGGAATGCTCTTCCTGATGAGATTCGTGTGTCCCCCTCTCTAGCCTCCTTCAGAAAACACCTCAAAATCTACCTGTAAACCAAGGCATACCCTCCTTAGTCTTACTCACCCCTGGCAGCAGTATCCTATGTCTAGGGGAAAAATTTCAATTTTCACCACTTTTGGCGGCCATCTTGGATTTTAGCGGAAAATGGAAAATTGTGAATATCTTGAAAACCATAAGAGATAGAGCGATTTCAAGTGAATTTTTTACCCACAGGGTAGTATAACAGTATGCAAAGAAAAAAATTCCAATTTTTGCCACTTTTGGCAGCCATCTTAGATTTTACCGGAAAATAAAACAATGAAAATATCTCGAAAACAGTAAGAGATGGAGCGATTTTGAGCGATTTTTTTTTGAATGCTCTTCCTGATGAGATTCCTACGTTCCCCTCTTTAGCCTCCTTCAGAAAACACCTAAAAATCTACCTGAAAACCAAGGCATACCCTCCTTAGTCTTACTCACTCCTGGCAGCAGTAAATTTTTGACTCACAGGGTAGTATAACAGTATGCAAAGAAAAAAATTCCAATTTTTGCCACTTTTGGCAGCCATCTTGGATTTTAGCGGAAAATAAACAATGAAAATATCTCGAAAACGTAAGAGATGGAGTGATTTCGAGCGAATTTCTGACACACAGGGTAGTACAAGAGTATCTTATGCAAAGGGGAAAATTTCAATTTTCGGCACTTTTGGCAGCCATCTTGGATTTTAGTGGAAATAAAACATTGAAAATATCTTGGAAACGGTAAGAGATAGAGCGATTTCGTGCGAATTTTTGACCTGCAGGGTAGTACAGGAGTGTCCTGTGCCAAGGAGAAACATTTCAATTTTGGCCACTTTTGGCGGCCATCTTGGATTTTAGCGGAAAATGAAAAATTGTAAATATCTCAAAAACCATACTCGGCAGGAGATACACACTGCGGCAGTGGTCTTGTTAACAAATTGATTTTAAAATTGTTAAATATATTGATTTTCAAGTTACATTTGACTGAGAATTGTACAAAGATGTACAATTGTACATTGCTAAATAAACTTTCTTAATTAAGCGGCCCGCTAGGGATGCTTATTTGTTTTCACCGAAGTTCGACTGATCACCACCGCCGCCGCAGGATTATGGTCTTCCTTGAATAACTTTTTAGGCTTTCAAATTTTCTTTCCTTCTTATCTTTCTTTAAAACTATAGAGGCGGGAAATATTTTTGGGATACTTTGCGCAGACCTTAAGCTTTACTTAAGGTAACCTTAGCATAACTCAAAAACACCCCGTCATTGTGTTTCGGAAAAAACCACACACACCTGTGCTATAAAATTTATCAGGTACATTCTAGACCAAATTTTCTCATCAATCGGACCATAGATGCCTGAATGGGAGGCGTTTTATTTTCGTAAATTTTTTTTAAATAAGTACTTGGTCTGTATCTCAAAAACGGTCAGGATTTCGGCGTTTTGTTGGAATAACTTATTCAGCTACTTTTTGATAATCTTTCACATGCCGAAGTTTTAGCCCTGTATCTGCAATCTTAAGGTCACCTTAGTGTCAAAAAAGGGGGTTTTAGTCATCCAGTTCACTTAGTTTTTCACTTTTTTCAACCAAACTTGGCACATCTATTAAGATTTGCAAAGGAATATCCTGACTTTATGGTGACCTTAAACTCAAAATGTTAATCGACCTATGGCCTGCTTAAAGTCATCAAATTGGAATAAAATCCTCTGGCTCCTTTCATTTTCCATTTCTTTATATCTAAATTATCACTGGTATTAAACTAGATAAAAATAAGACTTATGGTCACCTTAAACTCTCTGTATGAATGGAGTTGTAGCCACCTTAAAGTGAAATAAGGGGGTTTTCAGCCTCCAAGTATCTTATTGTTCGACTGACCTCAGTTAAACTTTGCACACCTATAAAGGATGGCAAACCAAAGGGTTATCCTGACTTTACGGTGACCTTAAACTGTTAATATAATTTTGGCCCCCCTAAAGTCATAACATTTGAATAAAGCTGTCTGGCCCCTTTCTTTTTCCACATCTAACATATATTGATATTGAAGGGACATTCTCATATTATGGTCACCTTAAAGTCGCAATATGAATGAAGTTATGGTCACCTTGCAGTGAAATTATGGTGTTTTTAATCTCCAGGTATTGTATTGTTCAGTTGACCTCAGTTTAATTGTGCACACTTATTAAAGATGAAAATAGGGACAAGTAACATACACAATGCATTAAAGTTCACAGTTTCTATTGCTTATGATGCATATGTTGACATCTTTTACGGATGACTTCTTTTTCATCAGGGCCACTTCGTTTTGTCAGCAAAAACCTTTTTTTAGTTGTTACTGTTTTCAGGTGAACACAAAGGACAAGGTATCACTGTTCTGTAGTGTGAAACCCGAGGAATGTGCCGCGGTGGTTGTAGACCAGATCAGCAAGTGTGTGTTTGATGACATTGAGGGAGCCAACAAAGTGAGTGCAATTATAGACCGAGGCCACTTGAGTAGTGTGCTTTGATGGACATAAGTATGTTAATACTAGTTCCTTTTAGGATAGAATGGACATAGATATAATTCCTGTTTTTATGTCAGCTGACATTATGGCATCGCTCTGTGGTGTCCGCGTCCACATGAACAACTCCTCCAAAAGTCCAATGCCCAGAGACATGCTATTTCTTTCAAAAGATACCTTATCTATCGGGGATGACAAATGGTTTTAAGGCATGCAGATCTGTTGTCGCTAGAGTCATTGCAAATAAGGTACCCCCATTTAAAGTGTGAAAATTTCAACAATTTATCACAATTTTCTCATTAACTATTGAAGGGATTTCTTATCTTGCATATATGTACTAGGCCACAAGTAGATGCCCTTGTGCGAGTATCAGGCACCTGGTGGATACTTTGGCTTAGTGTTCGTCTTTGGTTAGAGTGTTAACGTCAAAATCAGATTTGACCTTGGACCCCTCCTTCAAGGTCAAACGAGGACAGCCAAACTTAAAAGTGCCTGTACCTCGCTTATTATTGGTCCTAGAGGTTTGCAATGTGAAACCAACTTATAGGAAATCATGCACTGGGAATCTTCTGATGCGGTCATATTTGACCCTGGACCCCTCCTTCAAGGTCAAGTGCTTATACCTTTGGCTGTCCCAGATTCCCAGACCATTCCACTCTTCTTCATTGTCTTCAGACCTGGTTTGGAGCTGCCAGTTCTGTACTGAAATGGTTGACTTCCTACCTATCTGGGCACTATCTAGGGATGTTGCAGTAGCGATTTTTTCCTTCCAGTTTCACGTCTAGTACTTCCTGGTCGGTTACTGGTAAACCGTCTCTTCTTTAACAAAACATGAGAACTGAATAGTTTTCCATACTGTAAAAACAGGAATTCTAGCATGACACCGATTTGTCCTCGATTCTGATTGGCTAAACGACACAACATATGGTTGCTGCAAATTATCACTCATTACAGCTGTATTATTACAGCAAAAATCAAATAAGAGGGGATTATCACAGTTACTTTGTATGTTACTTTATATTTAAGTGTAAGCAGAAAACCAGTAGCTTAACTTGTGACAGTTTGCAATAATTTATTTACTGTGCCGACAATTTCTAATTATGTCCACCCCACTTGGGGGTGGACATATTATTTTTGCTTTTTTCGCCGTCCGGCGTCCAGCATTCAGACACTTGGTTTCCGCTCATTTGAAGGAAAAGTATTTATCCTATCTTTACCAAATTTGGTATGGGTGTTTATTGGGTTAATAGCTTGCATGGGATTGCTTTTGGTGAAGATAGCTGTATAGCTAACTGAGTAATAGCTACTTTTGTGTACTTCTTTTGTTTCTGGGCATTTTAAGGAAAAATATTTGACATATCTTTACCAAATTTGGTATGAGCAATAGTTAGGTTGATAGCTTGCTTGGGAGTGCTTCTAGTGATAATAGCTGTATAACTGACTGAGTAATAGCTACTTAGCTACTTTGCCCAAAATGGCAAAACACAAATTTGCTTCTATCTCCTTAACCGTGCGAGGTACAGTGATTTCGTTGAAATTTTCGACCCACAGGGTATCTGAGAAATGTACTCTTGGCAATTTTCAAAAAAATTTCCCCTCCCCTAAAATGGCGGCCATTTTGAATTTTCAAATTTTTGCCAAAAATGGCAAAATACAAATTTGCTTGTATCTCCTTAACCGTGCGAGATAGAGCGATTTCATCGAAATTTTCGACTCACAGGGTATCTGAGCAATGTACTCTTGGCAATTTTCAAAAAAATTTCCCCTCCCCAAAAATGGCGGCCATTTTGAATTTTTGCCAAAAATGGCAAAACACAAATTTGCTACTATCTCCTGAACCATGCCAGATAGAGTGATTTCGTCGAAATTTTCAACCCACAGGGTATCTGAGCAATGTACTCTTATCAATTTTCAAAAAATTTTCCCCTCCCCAAAAATGGTGGCCATTTTGAGTTTTCGAATTTTTGCCAAAAATTGGAAAAACACAAATTTGCTTCTATCTCCTTAACCATGCGAGATAGAGCGATTTCGCCAAAATTTTCGATTCAAAGGGGATCTAATAAATGTACTCTTGGCAATTTTCAAAAAATTTTCCTCTTCCCAAAAATGGGGGCCATTTTGAATTTTCGAATTTTTGCCAAAAATTGAAAAACACTAATTTGCTTCTATCTCCTTGACCGTGCAAGATAGAGCGATTTCGCAAAATTTTCGACCCAAGCAATGCAGAAAGACATGAAGCTGAAATAATTTACATGTATACTAATAAATATTTAAGCATCCTTGATATATTTTATATATGAAACAGGGTCTTGTAAGACTACTGTACAATTTTTGCAAAAGGTTCATGGGGTGGACATTACACATGATGTGTGTTCTTCTACGCTATCCTGTTTCTATTCATATGTCGCAGCTGCTATCAACAGGGCGTCTTATTTCTAGTTCTAATTAAGCGGCCCGTGAGGGACGCTTATTTGTTTTCACCGAAGTTCGACTGATCACCGCCGCCGCCGCAGGATTATGGTCTCCCTTGAATAACTTCTTAGGCTTTCAAATTTTTCTTTCCTTCTTATCTTTCTTTAAAACTATAGGAGCGGGAAAAATTTTTGGGATACTTTGCGCAGACCTTAAGCTTTACTTAAGGTAACCTTAAGCATCACTCAAAAACAGCCTGTCATCGCATTTCGGAAAAAACCACACACACCTGTGCTATAAAGTTTATCAGGTACATTCTAGACCAAATTTCCAAGGTCGGAAAGGATTTTCTTATCAATCGGACCATAGATGCCTGAATGGGAGGTGTTTTATTTTCGTAATTAAGCGGCCCGTCAGGGACGCTTATTTGTTTTCACCGAAGTTCGACTGATCACCGCCGCCGCCGGATTATGGTCTTCCTTGAATAACTTCTTAGCCTTTCAAATGTTTCTTTCCTTCTAATGTTTCTTTAAAACAGCTGACCCAAAAAGAGCTGAATAACATATTTATACAAAATTCTGTAAATGCAATAGTTTAGAAGTTACAAAATTAATGACTTCACTTGTTACAGAAGGTAATGAAAAGTCAGAAAGTAGTTATTACTCACTCAGCTATTGGGAAATACTCCCAAGTTACTCACCATGTTATAGCTATGGAAAAAGTAGCTGAATAACATATTTTAACCAAATGCTCTAAATGCAATACATTTCAAGTTATAAGTGATTTAGTGCATGATTTCAGGAATTTTAATGCAATAAAAATTATTTTAAAAATTCATAAAAAACTAGACCTAACAACAGTGTTAGTTCTAAGGACGATGAACTAGATCTATTGGACGACGTTGATTCATTTACTGGTACTAATGCAGACTTATTTACCTCATCCCCCATGTCCACAGCCCCTACCCTTCAGTTCATTGTCTATCAAAACACCAGCCAAGGCGGTTCCACCCACCCCAGGTACTGCCTTACAGCAGAGAATTGAATCAAACTTAGAAAAATCCCTGGGTAACACACTAAACATTCGTTTGCAGCAGCAAATGGGTTCGTTCCAGGCCTCCATGTTAGAAGCATTCCAGTCTCTCCGAGACAAATTATCAAATAAAAAACAGGCAGAGGTAGTTCAGACCTTGGCCTCAGCTTCTAAGCCTGGGACTAGTGCTGTTAACCTGGACCTACCCCCTCTGAGACCTACCCCTAACACCCAAACCGAGGATATGCATGTGGACTATGGTCCAGCACTTCCTCCTGGTCTCGGATCTGATCATCAGAATGTCTCGGATCAGAACTCTAATGCATCCGAGGAACCATCTAAGAAGGTCTCGGATAGGTGTAAAAGACACTCTCACACTCATAGGAAGCATGATGTTGATCCAAGGTCTGACTCGGACCAATACTCTGATGAATCCGATCAACCTCGGATGTCATTTACCAAACCCCAAAAAACATGCTGACAAGAGTAAATATAAATCTAGGTCCAGATATGTATCATCTTCTTCAGAGGAAGAACAGTCCTCTGTGGCTAAACACAGGTCTTCTAAGCCCACTGGGGCTCAGCCCTCTGGGGCTAACTCTGATCAAGACCTCCCTCAACATGATCCAGACCCCCTTATTATAGGGAAGTAGCTCTGTCTGACATACCCTCCTAGTACGCTGAAGAGGTGGACACCTTCAGGCGCATTCTTTCCCTCCCTGACCCCAGGGAGTCTATGCCTAGGTCCTCTACTTCAGTAATGGGTCTAGATGATGAGAAAGGCCATCAGGAGCTCAGACCTAGAGGTCCTTCCTCTATGCTCCCCCTAAACTCAGTTATTAAGGATCCCTTTAATAAGTTTGAGCATGACTTCAAGGCCGCTATTTACCTGAAGGTAAATATATCAGACCTCCTCCTTCCACTACAAAGTGGTACAAGGTGGGACAGCCCTGTTATAAGGAGAAAATACAGGAGTTGAATACAGATTTCTTAAGGAATTGGAACACCAAAATATATCCACTCTTAGCTACACTGCTGCCTTTGCCAAGACTTCATCTTCTTGCAATGTCACCCTTGAGAAGTGAGAACATAGTCTAAAGTCGGCCTTTAAGAACCTGTGAAGGTCTGAACTTTGTGCAATATGGTAGCCCGCTGGACCCAAAGTGTCAACAATAGCCGTCCTGTAACCGTCAATGGTCGAGGGGCTCCTGTTTAGATCTTGGTACAGGTATATGAAAAAATCTGAGATCTGTTTTACAGATGGAGTGAAGAAATCCACCGAATTTTCTCTGCACCATTTCTCAAACAGGGCCCACTTTGACTTGTAGGTGGTCCTTGATGATGACCTCTGAGGTGCAGCAATTCTCTCTCCCACCTCCACAGAGAAGCCTTGTTCTTGGAGACTGAGTCCCACCCTGCCTCCCCGCTGTTTCTACAGCTAAGGGGTAGGTTTTAAAAAATTTCAATGAGAAAATAGGAGGAAAGGTCAGAGGTTATCACGTGGCGACAGCTTGGGACTACGGCCAACTATAAATGTTATTTTTCTTGGACGTTGGCCTGATGCCTGTGGCCATCCGAGAACAGCATTCAGTCCCACATGGTAAGTTTGTAGCTTATAAAAGCTACTTTTATTGCGTTAATACATCCTATCCAATGGACAATTGCTTATCCGGTCGGCGCGGACCGGCCCGCCAAACGTCAGAAAAAGACGTCCTGTGTCTACACCGGCTAGGCCGGCCCAGTACTGTGCACTCGCCAGATGGCGTGTCGTACTTCCTTCCTGTCTAGACAGAGTGACGTCATAGCATCTTTTTCATTTGGCGCGTGGCTGTGCACAAGGAAATTTTTTTATTCTGCCAGATAATTTGATTTGTATAGCGGACATTTTATTTTAGTGATATTCTTTCTACATAATTATTTTGTATCACCATCATGGCTTCTCCTGGCCAGCGTAGAGGGAAATGTGGGCACGCCATGGCCCTTTTTGACACACATTCACATTGTGCACGATGCAGAGAGAAGGGTAAGGGACAAGATTTTTGTGTTGAAAACCCCACTTCTGCAGATAAGTGTCCTATTTGCATCACTTTCACATCTGATCAACGCCTTCAGCTGGCAACTCCTGCTTATAAAATCAAGAAGGAAAAAACGCGAAGCTAAAGCAGCTGATTCTACTCCGTCTAAAGATGAAGAGCTTGTGGATCCGGCCAGTGTGGCCGTTATTGGGGCTGTAGATAATCAAGGAACTGTTAAGACTTCTGTTTCCGCCCCTCCACCAGATAAAAAGCCTAAGAAAGAAAGCAAGAAGGACACTAAGAAGGTAAAATCTCCCTCTAGTACGGCTTCTACCAGTCAACCGACCACTGATGATCGTTTTAATGATCTAGACAACAAATGGTCCGAACGCTTTAGTCGTTTAGAAGCCCTCATTTTGGCCAAGAGTTTTGAACCCTCTTTTACTTCAGATGTCAAAGTGGCTCCGTCCCACTCACCACCACAGACACAGAATATCACTGAACCTTTCATCAGACCTTCAACATCGCTTCCTGGATCTGGCTTCTCTGCTGAAAAGCATCAGCCGACCAGTAAAGCAGTCACCAGCTCACAGACATCGTCAAATCAGTTTACTGGTACGGGCTTCTCTGCTACCAAGCATCAGCCGGCCAGTCAAACTAAGAGCAGCCGACCGACTTCCACTGTTAAGTTTACTGGACAGGGCTCCTCTGCGACCTCGCATCAGCCTGCCAGTCAAACTAAATCCCACCGACCTAGCACTGTGGATTATGGTACCGACCCTCAAATTACTCACCGACCTCTTGCTACCGACCGGTCATTGTCCTCTGATCCGGCTGACACAGGTTCACCGGCTCTACATAAGACCAGACAGGATAGTGTATCTAGCCTGTCCTCAGAGGCTGCTAGCTTGTCAGATCAACCCCCTCTTGACTTGTACGCCGAAGAAGAAGGGGAACTATCTGAGGACCCGGATCAATCTGTCACCGACCAAGATCAGCCAGTGTCGGAGGAACAAAACTACAGAGACACCATGCAGGGCATACGTTCCTTTATGGCTTGGTCCAACATCCCTGAAATGGACAACCCTACCAGTACCTCTGATGATAACCCTTTCGCAGGGCCAAAGACTGCTCCTCCAGGCAAAGTTTCAGTAAAAATGCCAACGGAAGATTGGTTGTGCCGCAAACTGGCCAAGTTAAACCTCACACTAGTGGAGGGCTACCCTACCCGTGGATCTGAGCCCGGTGGCTTAGCCAAAGATGTCTTCCTCAGGCCGGCTAAGTCGCAATCTAGATGGTACGGGCTACATACAGAACCTACAACCAACCCGTCTCAAGTTTCACACTGGTCCACCGACGCTTCAAAGCTAAACAGCAGCTATGGCCGGATAGCGAAGTATACAGGACTTTCTTCTACCCCACCAGCTTCTCGTAGAATCTCACAGGAGACCTTACGTAGGTGGGAGAGGTCAGCTAGGGAGGCATCCGTCATATGCAACCAGACTGCAAGTTTTAATAGGTGCCTGTTTAAAGTGCAACAACAGATGAAAGATCAGTTAAAGGTTGTTAAATCAGAAAATAAAGGCAAGGGTTCCGCTAACTTCACTGCAGCAGCTGATGAACTGAACTATCTCATAGACTTTAATTCAAGCATATCTCAGGCTGCAGCAAAAGCCATGGAGCACCTATCAGACTTCGTCTTCGTGTCCATGGGAAACCTTACCCTTGTACGCAGGGATGCGTACCTCAGCCATCTCAGGACCGGAATCAAACCGGACACTTTGACAGCCTTGAGATCTGCACCTCTACACATTGCCACCCTCTTTCCTGAAGCTGTGGTCAAGCGGGCTGAAGAAGACATAGCCCAGTTTGAGTCTAAGGGCCACTCAACCTCTTCTCACAATAAGGGTCGGTACCATCCCTATGAAAGGCATGACAAGAAATCAAGCTACAAAGAGTCCAGGTCGGATAAACCAGCATGGAAGACCATTGGCAAGAGAAACTCCAAGAGAGGCAGAGGCCGGGCTTCCACCTACTCATCCCGACCGGCCAAGGGCCAGCAGTCATATAAATGACAATTACTCTGTAACACAAACCAATGTAAGACTGCTGGCCCGGAGCCCACAGACACTAGAAACTTTAAATGTAAAACAGCCTGTTGTTTCTCATGTTCCTTCTGCGTCCGGGCACTCGCAAAAGAAAGAGCTAAGTCCCGGACAGGCAGAGTGTTACCCAAAGAATTGGTCATTAAAATCTGTGAAAAGTGTTTCTTGTGTCACTCAATTGTCTTGTGTCCAACTTGTAGAAAGTGTCAAAAATGCTGCCTTAAATCTTCCTGTAGGGGCAAGACTTCAAAACTTCTGGACAATGTGGTCACAAATGGGTGCCGGTCCCAAGGTAGTTCAAATCCTGAAACAGGGCTACACCCTTCCCTTCCAAAACCGGCCAAAACTGTCAAGGTTTCCCACAGTCGTAAGCAGCTATGCCAATCTTCACAGGAACAGCTACCTGTTAGAAGCATTGCAGCAGCTTATCGACAAAAATGCTGTAGAACGGGTCCACAATCAAACATCTCTAGGTTTTTTCAACCGTCTCTTTTTGGTTCCCAAACCGAACAACAACTGGAGGCCCATTTTAGACCTAAGCAAATTGAATCTCTTTCTCAAGACGGAGAAATTCAGAATGGAAACACCGGAAACCATCCGGACATCCCTCCAAAGGGGAGAGTGGGTAACATCTGTAGACTTCAAGGATGCCTACTTCCACATTCCCATACAGGAACAGTCCAGGAAATATCTCAGGTTCCATGTCCAAGGTCAGACATACCAATTCAAGGCCCTTCCCTTTGGTCTGTCCACAGCTCCCTTGGAGTTCACAGTGGTAGCCAAGGAGGTGAAGTTGATGGCCGGTCACAAGGGTATAAGGATCCACCAATACCTAGACGACTGGTTGGTAAGGGCCAAATCCCACTCAATTTGCTTGCAAAACACACAAACTCTAGTCAGAATATGTCAAGAACTAGGTTGGTTAGTGAACTTGGAAAAGTCGGAACTGGAGCCAAAACAAGTCTTCAACTTTGTTGGTTACCAATTCGACCTCAGATCCGGCCGGGTCAGACCGACCCCGGACCGGTGGCAAAGCCTTCAGGACAAAATAAACTCACTGCTGAGTCTACCGGCCTGTCCGGTCCGGCAGTTCATGTCCTTAATAGGTCTACTAACGGCCACAGAGAAACAGGTTCATCTAGGACGGCTACACATGAGACCCATACAGTGGCATCTCAAAAACAATTGGAGGGTACCGGAATCCTTGGAGAAGATCATCCCTCTGCCCAGATCCCTGCACCCGCACTTACAGTGGTGGCTAAACGAAAGCAATGTGCTCCAAGGTCAACCATTACACCCCATAAAGCATGCTCTGCAAATGTTTACAGACGCATCAAAAGAAGGTTGGGGCGCTCATTTAAACGAGCTCACTGCAAGGGGTTCCTGGTCGGTTCCGGAAAGCAAACTGCACATAAATTACTTGGAACTAAAAGCAGTCTTTTTGGCTTTAAAAGAGTTCCAAGATCTCTGCACCGACACAATAGTCCTAGTGGCCACAGACAATACAACAGTAGTGGCCTACATAAACAAAGAAGGAGGCATGAGGTCGGGTCCACTGTGTGCCCTTCTATGGAGAATCTTGACTTGGTGCTCCCAAAGACAAGTAACTCTAAAAGCCCGACATATCCCAGGCCACCTAAATGTGATAGCAGACAAGCTATCCAGGCTGGGTCAGACCATCCAAACAGAGTGGTCCCTCCTTCCGGAAGTTTTTCAAGATTTATGCAATCAATGGCACCGGCCTCAGATAGACCTATTTGCCACGAGATTCAACCACAAACTACCTCAGTTTGTCTCTCCAGTACCGGACTCCCTGGCAGTAGCAGTGGACGCACTGACCCTGCCATGGGACGATCTGGATGCATACGCCTTCCCACCGACGGCCATATTGGGCAAAGTGGTGGAGAAGCTACTGGACTCCCCATGCAAGAGACTCATTCTGATTGCCCCGGGTTGGCCCAACATGCCTTGGTTTTGGGACTTAGTGACCATGTCCAGTCAGGTCCCTCTCAGCCTACCCAACCTGCCCAGATTGCTAACACAGCCCTTCAATCAGATCCCTCACAGAAATCTGACAAACCTAAATCTCCATGCCTGGCTCCTAGAGCCTCAAAAATCAAAGAACAGGGCTTCTCTGAGGCAGTGGCAGCAAGAATTGAGGCTCCTCAAAGAGGATCAACTAGGTCAATCTATGAGGCAAAGTGGACCATTTTTACAAAGTGGTGCGACGCTAATCAGGTGGACTTCAGGTCACCACCTGTAAATTCAGTGGCTGACTTCCTAATGCACCTCTTTGAGGACAAGAAGTTACAGCCCAGCACCATTGATGGATACAGGTCTGCCATTGCTGATAAAGTGCTAAGCACAACAGTCAATATCAGCAAAGATGAAAATCTCACTCGTCTCTTGGAAAGTTTCCATCGAGATAGACCCAAAGGGCGGAGAGGGATTCCTTCCTGGAACCTTTCCTTGGTACTACACCAACTGACAAAGCCCCCTTTTGAGCCTCTCAGAGAAGCATCTTTGAAGCACCTTACCTTCAAAACTGTCTTCCTCTTAGCCCTAGGCTCCGGCAAAAGAAGGAGTGAGATCCATGCATGGCAGCACAAGAATATCAGACATCAGTCCGACTGGACTAAGGTGTCCCTGTTTCCGTCCCCCAGCTTTCTTTCCAAGAACCAGCTGGCCAAAGAGGGTCCGGAGAGTGTAGCCCCAGTGGTCATACCAGCACTGGCTCCTACTCTGGATAAATCCCTCAAGTCTGACAGATCCCTTTGTCCGGTCAGAGCCTTGCGCTACTATTTGGACAGGACTTCAGACCTCAGGCAGCACAAAGAGTTAGTTTTTGTCTCCTTCAAGAAAGGTTTTGACAAAGACATCTCCCCTGCCACTATCTCCTCATGGATCAAACAAACTGTGATCCTATGCTATGAGCTCTCTGATCAGCAGGCCCACACCCTACATCAAGTCAAAGCTCATGATGTGAGGGCCTTTGCCGCCTCTAAGGCCTTCCAGTCTGGAGTCTCCTTAGAGCAGATCTTATCAGCCTGCCACTGGAAATCTCATAACACCTTCACCCAATTTTATCTGAAGGATGTGGCTTGGGCAGACTCAGAGCTCTATCACCTTGGCCCTGTGGTGGCTGCCCAGCAGATCCACCAACAGGCTAGGAATTAGAGGAGACTTGTATATATGTAAATAGTACTACATCTCTGTATATATTGCACTTATAGTCAAGCAAAAAAAAAAAAAAAAAAATTCTGGACGTACTTCCACTGGGAGGATTACCTCTATGGGACTGAACTCATCCCTCTCTTCCCCTACCTCAGAGCAGGTCTGCTTAAAAAAAAGGGGGGGGGGGCAAGGTCGACTGACGGTTCAACCTCTTGTAACCGGGTGATGATATTCGACCATAGCCTAAAGGGTTACCGACCACAAGGTCTTCCCAGGCTTAAAAGAAATTGTTCATTATTCAACATGAGTTAACCTAGTCCCTAGTAACTTACCCGCCTACCAAGCGGTAGTTATTCAGCAATTGTCCATTGGATAGGATGTATTAACGCAATAAAATTGCAAATTTAAGAAGTAAATTAAATTTTTATAAGTTAATACCCTATCCAATGGACACACAAGACCCTCCCACCGACCCCGCTATCAGCTTACTAGGGGTCTACTAGGTTTAGACAACAAAAAAGATGCTATGACGTCACTCTGTCTAGACAGGAAGGAAGTACGACACGCCATCTGGCGAGTGCACAGTACTGGGCCGGCCTAGCCGGTGTAGACACAGGACGTCTTTTTCTGACGTTTGGCGGGCCGGTCCGCGCCGACCGGATAAGCAATTGTCCATTGGATAGGGTATTAACTTATAAAAATTTAATTTACTTCTTAAATTTGCAAATTTAAGTAATTAAAATTTTCAAATTTAGAGTATTTTCTTTAAATATGTTATTCATCTACTTTTAGGTCAGTTATAACGTAGTAAAATTGCAGGCCGGTAGTATGTTATGGCATAGCTGAACAATAGCTACTTTCAGGTTACTGTTACACTATTGAGTAAATCAGTTGTAACTTGAAAGCGATTGCATTTACAGTATTTTGTTTACATATGTCATTCACCTACTTTTCAGTCAGCTATAACATAGTTAAATTGTAGACATGTAGGTCATTGCATACCTGAGCAATAGCTACTTTCAGGTTGTCGCTGTTAACTTGAAACTATTGCATTTAGAGAATTTTGTTTAAATATGTTATTGAGCTACTTTTGGGACAGCTATACCATAGTAAAATTGCAGAACTGTAGCTTATTGCATAGCTTAACAAAAGCTACTTTGAGATTCTCACTGTTGAGTGAATCAGTTTTAACTCAAAAACTATTGCAGTGAAAATATTTTTACCACACAGCCCTTAAGGGCTGTCGGGGTATTGTTTTCACCCATGGTGTCCTAAGGGGCTGGTGGGTGTCAGGAAAAGTTTGTCCGGCCTGTATCTCAGAAACCATGAGGTGTTGGAAGTTGATACTTGGTAGGGACATTGGTTAGAGGGGGTAGGTATGCAGCATCATGGTGCGACATTAATTGAACCTTTGACCTTGTGGAAGGAAGGTTTGGCTTTGCCAGAGTGTGTTCACCTGTCATATTTGAGACATGTTTCTCTTATGATAAAAGTATATGGATTGCAGCAACTGATTACATGTACTTTATATAATTGTGCTATTTGCATTGACAGCTATACTCTAATTAATAAATTTTACAGTTTCATAATTCTTAGTTTACCGATAATGCTGTCATCTTCCTATTGAACTGTCTTGTTTTAATACTTTATCTTTACAAACGTTTCTTTCTCTTAGATGTTATTTTCTCTACTTAAACATTATTTGGACCTTATGTAACTGACACTGCTCTGAAAGTGTCCCAATCTTTGTACTTTCTACTTCTATATCTCATGGTGTTGAAAAGTATCTCAGAATACCATTTGCAGGGCACAACTTTTGTGTACTTTTCTGCTTTCACTTCCACTCTGTAACTCAAAACACACAGTCAGCTGACACAGAGCCCGTTCAAGGGCACAGACTGTTGTTTACATTTTGTATCTACTTCTTGACCAGCATAGCTCCCGTAACGAGGCTGGCTCCCTGAACATAGCAATGACTTGAAAAGTGTATACTTCAGAATGAAACCAGTTCCATCTTTCAGCCTCTGATTATAATAACATTATTATATCCTCAGTCATAGATCTATTTGTTTAGAACTCATCATGCGACCTGAGAAATTACCTTTCATATCCGATAACTTAAGTGTCTCACCTAAATCTATCAAATTTGTAGGTTAGTATAGGCAGGTTAGTTCTTGTTGACCTTAACGTTTCAGTGGGAACCTTGAGAAGGTGAATTTTTGCCCATTTTTGCATGTTCGTTGGATTCACATACACTGTAGCTTGGACCATGTTTCGCTTCATGTATATAATAGATATATCTGTCCTCTATGAACCTGTGGAAACTTGACCTTAAATCTGTATTTAAGCTCCCTCTGAGAGTGCAAAAATCTCCCACCTAAATCTCGAGCTTGGGTACTTCTGCACTCATGGGGTTTGAATTGAATTACCGGTATATGATATCATTTGACCTTTGTCACTTCAAAGTCAAACAGAGTTTTAACACTGAAAAAAGCCTTTATCTCCCTTATTGTATTGGATGTTTTGGAATATCAGAAAAACATATATTAAATTATGGGCTTCAAAAGGTTAGATTTAATATTTGATTCTAATTCTCCATAATGAACTGAATTTGTCCTCTTTAGGGAGATGCTCCATCACCATACCATGTCTTGTGTGCTTAGATAACAAATCTTTTCAATATAGTACAAAGTAAAGAGTTTGTTGTTATTTGTTACAGAATAGCCTCAGTGACTGTAGCACCTTACTAGATACAGTTCAAAATCCTGGAGAAGCTCAGCGTTTGGGAGAGTTGTTTTCCACTATGTTTCAAAAGTCTTGGCCCACTCATCATGGAATATTATCTGAAGAGGGATTGGAAATCATGAAGCATGTCTTGGAATGGACCTCATTTTGCAGATATTTGAGGATATTCTGTAAGCTTGTGCATTTAGTTCGAAAATTTATATCATATTTCTGAAAAAAATGGCTATTATTGAAAGGATAAAACATGGATGCATGTCACCTTTCTTTAGACTCATAAATTATGATTTTCTGTGTCTTGAATAAATGTTGTTAAGTGTTATTATCCTACTTGCAAACATATTTATTTAAACTAGCTGTCGTCTTGGGTTCCAGCATGACAAGATATACTAAGTGTAATTTAATGTCCCTTGAAAACAGGTCTTATTTGTTTTCATGTTTCTCCAAAGCCACGACATCATCTTCCCTGAATATCTCCCTTATTAGTGGGCCTGTTCTAACTAACCATTTTGGGCACTTATATACCTTAAACATGGGAAAATTTTCCAAATGCTTATATTTGACCTATGTTAAGCTCACATGATCAAAATAAGTTTTTTCAGGTACACCCGCTCATCATAACCACTCAGCCAAAACTACATACCGTAAGAGGGTGTTATTTTAAATATAAGTCAGTATTATCAAAATCTTGAGCTGATTAGATTTTTGAAGCGATCTGACCATAATTGAGTGATTTATGGGGTTTTTATATCAGGTAGTAATTAGAAAGCTTAAATTCATCAGAATTCCCCTATTATCTCCATATCTATTACATTTAGAGCCATATTTGAGATTTGTTGTAAGGTAGAATGCAATAATCCATTACAATATAATACTACTTTAAAGACCACAGTGCATGAAATTTTTTTTGCATCCTTGTACAGATTATGTGTGTAACAACACACCTGCCAAGTCCCACCTTCAAACTCCCACTAGAAAGCACATTAAAAGCCAGTTAAATCTGACAGTTGGAAAAACAAAACAGATCTCTCTCTCTCTCTGAAACTGTGCCACGTCACACAAGGAGATTTCCCACTCTGATCTCTGTGTATAAAACGGATCCCTCTCTGAAACTGTGCCACGTCATACAAGGTGATTTAGAACTCTGATCTCTGTGTGTACACTACAAAATAGTGTAAAATGAAGTGAAATTAGTGTTTTATAAACTGGCTTGGAAAGAGTCAGCTTCAGTCCAAAAAAGGTTTTTTTCCTACACTTAGTGCAAAGATTTTTCTATCAAATGAACTTGAAATATTGTGTGGTCACACACAAATAATGGTCTTTTTCATAATAATTAAGCGTCCCACAAGGGACGCTTGTTTGTGTATGGGAGACCTTCAGGCTCCACCGGCTCCGCATTTTGTTTTCCTTATAACTCTGTAACCATTAGGCGGATTCTTTTCAAATTTGGCAGGTTTAGGCAATAGCCTTGGCGAATTTTTATGTCGTCACTCTGCGGCGTGGGCGTACGCGTACGCGTGAACAACTTCTCCTCCAAAACTACAAGGCCTAGAGACGTGCTGTTTTTTTTAAAAGATACCTTGTCTATCGAGGATGAAAAATTGTTCAAGGCATGCAAATCTGTCTGTTCATCTGTTTGCTAGAGACATTACAAGGGGGGTACCCCCACCAAAAGTGTGAAAATTTCAACACTTAATCACAATTTTCTCAGTGACTATTGCAGGGATTTCTCTCATATCTTGCATATATGTACTAGGCCAGAGGTAGATTCTCTTGTGTGAGTATGAGACCTGGATATGTGTTACTTTTTTTAAAATAAATTTTTTTAATAATTTTTAATGCATTAAAATTCATGAAATCATGCACAAAATCATTTATAACTTGAAAAGTGTTGCATTTAGAGCATTTTGTTAAAATATGTTATTCAGCTACTTTTTTCATAGCTACAATATGGTGAGTAAGTTGGGTGCCTGTCTCAATAGCTAAGTGAGTAATAGCTACTTTTGGGCTTTTCAGTAACTTCCATCATGAGTAAAATCACTTGTAACTTAAAGACTATTGCATTTAGAGAATTTCGTATAAATATGTTATTCAGCTACTTTTGGGTCAGCTATAACATAGTAAAATTTTAGACCGGTAGCTCATGGCATAGCTGAGTAATAGCTACTTTTAGGTTACCACTGTTGAGTAAATCGCTTATAACTTCAAAACTATTGCATTTAGAGAATTTCGTATAAATATGTTATTCAGCTACTTTTGGGTCAGCTATAACATAGTAAAATTTCAGACCTGTAGCTCATGGCATAGCTGAGTAATAGCTACTTTTAGGTTATCACTGTTGAGTAAATCGCTTATAACTTGGAAACTATTGCATTTACAGTATTTTGTTTCATATGTTATTCACCTATTTTGGGATCAGCTATAACATAGTGAAGTTTCAAATCTGTGGCTCACTGCATAGCTGAGTAATAGCTACTTTGAAGTTCTCACTATTGAGTAAATAACTTGTAACTTAAAACCTATTGCATTTAGAGAATTTCGTATAAATATGTTATTCAGCTATTTTTGGGCCAGCTATAACATAGTGAAATTTCAGATCTGTAGGTCATGGCATAGCTGAGTAATAGCTACTTTAAAGTTCTCACTATTGAGTAAATCAGTTGTAATTGGAAAACTGTTGCATTTAGAGAATTTCGTATAAATATGTTATTCAGCTACTTTTGGGTCAGCTATAACATAGTAAAATTTCAGACCTGTAGCTCATGGCATAGCTGAGTAATAGCTACTTTTAGGTCATCACTATTGAGTAAATCAGTTGTAACTTGAAAACTATTGCATTTACAGTATTTTGCTTAAATATGTTGTTCACCTACTTTTGGGTCAGCTATAACATAGTAAAATTTCAGACCTGTAGCTCATGGCATAGCTGAGTAATAACTACTTCGAGGTTCTCACTATTGAGTAAATCAGTTGTAATTGCAAAACTATTGCATTTAGAGAATTTCGTATAAAATATGTTATTCAGCTACTTTTGGGCCAGCTATAACATAGTGAAATTTCAGATCTGTAGGTCATGGCATAGCTGAGTAATAGCTACTTTGAAGTTCTCACTATTGAGTAAATCAGTTGTAATTGCAAAACTATTGCATTTAGAGAATTTCGTATAAATATGTTATTCAGCTACTTTTGGGCCAGCTATAACATAGTGAAATTTCAGATCTGTAGGTCATGGCATAGCTGAGTAATAGCTACTTTGAAGTTCTCACTATTGAGTAAATCAGTTGTAATTGGAAAACTATTGCATATACAGAATTTCGTATAAATATGTTATTCAGTTACTTTTGGGTCAGCTATAACATAGTAAAATTTCAGACCTGTAGCTCATGGCATAGCTGAGTAATAGCTACTTTTAGGTCATCACTATTGAGTAAATCAGTTGTAACTTGAAAACTATTGCATTTACAGTATTTTGCTTAAATATGTTGTTCACCTACTTTTGGGTCAGCTATAACATAGTAAAATTTCAGACCTGTAGCTCATTGCATAGCTGAGTAATAACTACTTTGAGGTTCTCACTATTGAGTAAATCAGTTGTAATTGCAAAACTATTGCATTTAGAGAATTTAATATACATTATGTTATTCAGCTACTTTTGGGTCAGCTATAACATAGTAAAATTTCAGACCTGTAGCTCATGGCATAGCTGAGTAATAGCTACTTTTAGGTTATCACTGTTGAGTAAATCGCTTATAACTTGGAAACTATTGCATTTACAGTATTTTGTTTCAATATGTTATTCACCTATTTTGGGATCAGCTATAACATAGTGAAGTTTCAGATCTGTGGCTCATTGCATAGCTGAGTAATAGCTACTTTGAAGTTCTCACTATTGAGTAAATCACTTGTAACTTAAAACCTATTGCATTTAGAGAATTTCGTATAAATATGTTATTCAGCTACTTTTGGGCCAGCTATAACATAGTAAAATTTCAGATCTGTAGGTCATGGCATAGCTGAGTAATAGCTACTTTAAAGTTCTCACTATTGAGTAAATCAGTTGTAACTTGAAAACTATTGCATTTACAGTATTTTGCTTAAATATGTTGTTCACCTACTTTTGGGTCAGCTATAACATAGTAAAATTTCAGACCTGTAGCTCATTGCATAGCTGAGTAATAGCTACTTTTGGGTTATCACTGTTGAGTAAATCGCTTATAACTTGGAAACTATTGCATTTACAGTATTTTGTTTCAATATGTTATTCACCTATTTTGGGATCAGCTATAACATAGTGAAGTTTCAGATCTGTGGCTCATTGCATAGCTGAGTAATAGCTACTTTGAAGTTCTCACTATTGAGTAAATAACTTGTAACTTAAAACCTATTGCATTTAGAGAATTTCGTATAAATATGTTATTCAGCTACTTTTGGGCCAGCTATAACATAGTGAAATTTCAGATCTGTAGGTCATGGCATAGCTGAGTAATAGCTACTTTAAAGTTCTCACTATTGAGTAAATCAGTTGTAACTTGAAAACTATTGCATTTACAGTATTTTGCTTAAATATGTTGTTCACCTACTTTTGGGTCAGCTATAACATAGTAAAATTTCAGACCTGTAGCTCATTGCATAGCTGAGTAATAACTACTTTGAGGTTCTCACTATTGAGTAAATCAGTTGTAATTGCAAAACTATTGCATTTAGAGAATTTCGTATAAATGTGTTATTCAGCTACTTTTGGGCCAGCTATAACATAGTAAAATTTCAGATCTGTAGGTCATGGCATAGCTGAGTAATAGCTACTTTGAAGATCTCACTATTGAGTAAATAAGTTGTAATTGGAAAACTATTGCATTTACAGAATTTCGTATAAAATATGTTATTCAGTTACTTTTGGGTCAGCTATAACATAGTAAAATTTCAGACCTGTAGCTCATGGCATAGCTGAGTAATAGCTACTTTTAGGTCATCACTATTGAGTAAATCAGTTGTAACTTGAAAACTATTGCATTTACAGTATTTTGCTTAAATATGTTGTTCACCTACTTTTGGGTCAGCTATAACATAGTAAAATTTCAGACCTGTAGCTCATTGCATAGCTGAGTAATAACTACTTTGAGGTTCTCACTATTGAGTAAATCAGTTGTAATTGCAAAACTATTGCATTTAGAGAATTTAATATAAATATGTTATTCAGCTACTTTTGGGTCAGCTATAACATAGTAAAATTTCAGACCTGTAGGTCATGGCATAGCTGAGTAATAGCTACTTTTAGGTCATCACTTTTGAGTAAATCAGTTGTAACTTGAAAACTATTGCATTTACAGTATTTTGTTTCAATATGTTATTCACCTATTTTGGGATCAGCTATAACATAGTGAAGTTTCAGATCTGTGGCTCATTGCATAGCTGAGTAATAGCTACTTTGAAGTTCTCACTATTGAGTAAATCACTTGTAACTTAAAACCTATTGCATTTAGAGAATTTCGTATAAATATGTTATTCAGCTACTTTTGGGCCAGCTATAACATAGTAAAATTTCAGATCTGTAGGTCATGGCATAGCTGAGTAATAGCTACTTTAAAGTTCTCACTATTGAGTAAATCAGTTGTAACTTGAAAACTATTGCATTTACAGTATTTTGCTTAAATATGTTGTTCACCTACTTTTGGGTCAGCTATAACATAGTAAAATTTCAGACCTGTAGCTCATTGCATAGCTGAGTAATAGCTACTTTTGGGTTATCACTGTTGAGTAAATCGCTTATAACTTGGAAACTATTGCATTTACAGTATTTTGTTTCAATATGTTATTCACCTATTTTGGGATCAGCTATAACATAGTGAAGTTTCAGATCTGTGGCTCATTGCATAGCTGAGTAATAGCTACTTTGAAGTTCTCACTATTGAGTAAATAACTTGTAACTTAAAACCTATTGCATTTAGAGAATTTCGTATAAATATGTTATTCAGCTACTTTTGGGCCAGCTATAACATAGTAAAATTTCAGATCTGTAGGTCATGGCATAGCTGAGTAATAGCTACTTTAAAGTTCTCACTATTGAGTAAATCAGTTGTAACTTGAAAACTATTGCATTTACAGTATTTTGCTTAAATATGTTGTTCACCTACTTTTGGGTCAGCTATAACATAGTAAAATTTCAGACCTGTAGCTCATTGCATAGCTGAGTAATAACTACTTTGAGGTTCTCACTATTGAGTAAATCAGTTGTAATTGCAAAACTATTGCATTTAGAGAATTTCGTATAAATGTGTTATTCAGCTACTTTTGGGCCAGCTATAACATAGTAAAATTTCAGATCTGTAGGTCATGGCATAGCTGAGTAATAGCTACTTTGAAGATCTCACTATTGAGTAAATAAGTTGTAATTGGAAAACTATTGCATTTACAGAATTTCGTATAAAATATGTTATTCAGTTACTTTTGGGTCAGCTATAACATAGTAAAATTTCAGACCTGTAGCTCATGGCATAGCTGAGTAATAGCTACTTTTAGGTCATCACTATTGAGTAAATCAGTTGTAACTTGAAAACTATTGCATTTACAGTATTTTGCTTAAATATGTTGTTCACCTACTTTTGGGTCAGCTATAACATAGTAAAATTTCAGACCTGTAGCTCATTGCATAGCTGAGTAATAACTACTTTGAGGTTCTCACTATTGAGTAAATCAGTTGTAATTGCAAAACTATTGCATTTAGAGAATTTAATATAAATATGTTATTCAGCTACTTTTGGGTCAGCTATAACATAGTAAAATTTCAGACCTGTAGCTCATGGCATAGCTGAGTAATAGCTACTTTTAGGTCATCACTTTTGAGTAAATCAGTTGTAACTTGAAAACTATTGCATGTACAGTATTTTGCTTAAATATGTTGTTCACCTACTTTTGGGTCAGCTATAACATAGTAAAATTTCAGACCTATAGCTCATGGCATAGCTGAGTAATAGCTACTTTTAGGTTATCACTGTTGAGTAAATCGCTTATAACTTGGAAATTATTGCATTTAGAGTATTTTGTTTCAATATGTTATTCACCTATTTTGGGGTCAGCTATAACATAGTGAAGTTCCAGACCTGTGACTCATTGCATAGCTGAGTAATAGCTACTTTGAGTTCTCAATGTTGAGTAAATCACTTATAATTTGAAAACTATTGCATTTAGAGAATTTAGTATAAATATGTTATTCAGCTACTTTTGGGTCAGCTATAACATAGTAAAATTTCAGACCTGTAGCTCATGGCATAGCTGAGTAATAGCTACTTTTAGGTTATCACTGTTGAGTAAATCGCTTATAACTTGGAAATTATTGCATTTAGAGTATTTTGTTTCAATATGTTATTCACCTATTTTGGGGTCAGCTATAACATAGTGAAGTTCCAGACCTGTGACTCATTGCATAGCTGAGTAATAGCTACTTTGAGTTCTCAATGTTGAGTAAATCACTTATAATTTGAAAACTATTGCATTTAGAGAATTTAGTATAAATATGTTATTCAACTACTTTTGGGTCAGCTATAACATAGTCAAATTTCAGACCTGTAGCTCATGGCATAGCTGAGTAATAGCTACTTTTAGGTTATCACTGTTGAGTAAATCACTTATAACTTGGAAACTATTGCATTTAGAGTATTTTGTTGCATATGTTATTCACCTATTTTGGGGTCAGCTATAACATAGTGAAGTTCCAGACCTGTGGCTCATTCCATAGCTGAGTAATAGCTACTTTGAAGTTCTCACTGTTGAGTAAATCAGTTGTAATTGGAAAACTATTGCCTTTACAGAAATTTGTGCAAATATGTTATTCAGCTACTTTTGGGTCAGCTATAACATAGTGAAATTACAGACCTGTAGCTCATGGCACAACTGAGCAATAGCTATTCTCAGGCACTGACTGTTGAGTAAATTGGCTATAACTTGAAAAATGTTGCATTTGGAGTATTTTGTTAAAATATATTGTTCACCTACTTTTGGGTTAGCTATTACATAGTGAAATTACAGACCTATAGCTCATGGCATAGCGGAGCAATAGCTATTTTCAGGTTCTCACTATTGAGTAAATCAGTTGTTACTTGAAAACTATTGCATTTACAGTATTTTGCTTAAATATGTTGTTCACCTACTTTTAGGTCAGCTATAACAGAGCAAAAATTCAGACATGTAGCTCATTGCATAGCTGAGTAATAGTTACTTTGAGGTTCTCACTCTTGAGTAAATCAGTTGTAACTTGAAAACTATTACATTTAGAGTATTTTGTTAAATATGTTATTCACAGACGTTTTGGTCAGCTATAACATAGTGAAATTGCAGACCTCTATGTCATGGCATAGCTGAGCAATAGCTTCTTTCAGGTTCTCACTGTTGAGTAAATCATTGTATCCAACCTGTAGGAAATCATGGGCTGGGAATCTGTTAATATGGTCTGATTTGACCTTGGAACCCTCCTTCAAGGTCAATTGAGGATAGCCAAACATAAAAGTGCTTATAACTCGCTTATTATTGTCCTAGAGGTTTGGAATGAAAACCAACCTATAGAAAATCATGAGCTGGGAATTTTTTGGTGTGGTCGGATTTCACCTTGGACCCCTCCTTCAAGGTCAAATGAGGATAGCCAAACTTAAAAGTGCTTATAACTCGCTTATTATTGGTCCTAGAGGTTTGGAATGGAAAACCAACATATAGAAAATCATGGGCTGGGAATTTTTTGGTGTGGTCGGATTTCACCTTAGACCCCTCCTTCCAGGTCAAACGAAGATAGCCAAACTTAAAGTGCTTATAACTCGCTTATTATTGGTCCTACAGGTTTGGAATGGAAAACCAACCTATAGAAAATCATGGGCTGGGAATCTTTTGGTGTGGTCGGATTTGACCTTAGACCCCTCCTTCCAGGTCAAACGAAGATAGCCAAACTTAAAGTGCTTATAACTCGCGTATTATTGGTCTTGGAGGTTTGGGATGGTAAACCAACATATAGGAAATCATGGGCTGGGATTCTTTTGGTGTGGTCAGATTTGACCTGGGACCCCTCCTTCAAGGTCAATTGAGGATAGCCAAACTTACAATGGCTTAGAACTCGCTTATTATTGGTCCTACAGGTTTGGGATGGTAAACAAGCTACAGGAAATCATGGGCTGGGAATTTTTTTGTGTGGTCGGATTTGACCTTGGACCCCTCCTTCAAGGTCAAACAAGGATAGCCAAACTTAAAAAGTGCCTATGACTCACTTATTATTGGTCCGAGAGGTTTGGGATGGTAAACCATCCTAAATTCTTTGGCTGGGAATCTTTTGGTATGGTCAGATTTGACCTTTGGACCCCTTCTTCATGGTCGAACGAGGATATTGCATTTATAGTATTTCTTTAAATATTTTTAACCTACTTTTTACACTTAAACAATTACCTTGTTACTTTATTTCATAATACCATTTGCAGGGCACAACTTTTTTGTCCTTTTCTTCTGTCAGCTTCGGAATATCTTTCGAACATGCTGTTCAGTTACCATTTACTGTATTTCTGTACAGCCCTTTCCCTGATAATTATGCTTTCCTCTCATTATCACCATCACAAATCAAAAACATTCAGTCAGCTGACACAGTGCCCGTTCACGGGCACTCTCCTCTTGTTTTGAATATGCTGCAGTGACATTTCAACCAATCAGAGAGGTCACATGACCAAAAATGTTTTTTTTTTCGATGGGGAAGCTTGTCCGGATGATAACTTGAAAGGAATTTTATCAATTCACCTGAAACTTGGCAAATACATTCATTCTATTAAAATCTGGAAAACATTAGATTTAGGCATTGATTGGTTAAGAAATGGCCGATTATTTAATGATTAATTAATCATTATGAATTTTCCAAATAAGGAAAACACAAAAATGCTTATATCTCAAAAACCGTGCTAGATAGAGCGATTTCGACGAAATTTTTGACCCACAGGGTACCTCTGCAAAGTAGTCATGCCAATTTTCAAAAAATTTTCTCTTGCCAAAAATGGCGGCCATTTTGAATTTTCGAATTTTTGCGCAAAAATTGCAAAACACAAAAATGCTAATATCTCGAAAACCGTGCTACATAGAGCGATTTCGACGAAATTTTTGATCTTCAGGGTATCTCTGCAGAGCAGCTATCCCAAAGAGCTTTCACTCGGTGAAGTTTCAGACCCGTAGCTAATTATTCACCTACTCAAAATGAGTAAATGCTAATTATCTCTAAAACTATTGCGGATACCCAATTTTTATCAAATAACTCATTCATCTACTTTTGGGAGAGCTTTCACATGGTGAAGTTTCAGACCCATAGCTAATTACTCACATACTCAAAATGAGTTAATGCGAATTACCTCTAAAAGTATTGCAGATAGCCAATTTTTCTCAAATAACTCATTCACCTACTTTTGGGAGAGCTTTCACTCGGTGAAGTTTCAGACCCATAGCTAATTACTCACCTACTCAAAATGAGTAAATGCTAATTATCTCAAAAACTATTGCGGATACCCAATTTTTATCAAATAACTCATTCATGTACTTTTGGGAGAGCTTTCACATGGTGAAGTTTCAGACCCGTAGCTAATTACTCACATACTCAAAATGAGTAAATGCGAATTACCTCTAAAAGTATTGCAGATAGCCAATTTTTCTCAAATAACTCATTCACCTACTTTTGGGAGAGCTTTCAGTCGGTGAAGTTTCAGACCCATAGCTAATTACTCACCTACTCAAAATGAGTAAATGCTAATTATCTCAGAAACTATTGCGGATACCCAATTTTTCTCAAATAACTCATTCACCTACTTTTGGGAGAGCTTTCACATGGTGAAGTTTCAGACCCGTAGATAATTACTCACCTACTCAAAATGAGTAAATGCGAATTATCTCTAAAAGTATTGCAGATGGCCAATTTTTCTCAAATAACTCATTCACCTACTTTTGGAAGAGCTTTCACATGGTGAAGTTTCAGACCCATAGCTAATTACTCACCTACTCAAAATGAGTAAATGCGAATTATCTCAAAAAGTATTGCAGATAGCCAATTTTTCTCAATTAAATCATTCACCTACTTTTGGGAGAGCTTTCACTTGGTGAAGTTTCAGACCCATAGCTAATTACTCACCTACTCAAAATGAGTAAATGCGAATTATCTCTAAAAGTATTGCAGATAGCCAATTTTTCTCAAATAACTCATTCACCTACTTTTGGGAGAGCTTTCACTTGGTGAAGTTTCAGACCCATAGCTAATTATTCACCTACTCAAAATGAGTAAATGCGAATTATCTCTAAAAGTATTGCGGATACCCAATTTTTATCAAATAACTCATTCATCTACTTTTGGGAGACCTTTCACTTGATGAAGTTCCAGACCCGTAGGTAATTACTCACCTACTCAAAAGGAGTAAATGTGAATTATCCCTTAATAGTATTGCAGATAGCCAATTTTTCTCAAATAACTCATTCACCTACTTTTGGAAGAGCTTTCACACACGAAAATGATAAATTGTGAATATCTCGGAAAAGCTATTTCTTCTCCTTTAATGCTCGGCGGGAGATACACACCGCGGCAGTGGTCTTGTCAAAAATTTTTGTCTCACCAAAAATGGTGGCCATTTTGAATTTTCAAAGTTTTTGCAAAACACAAAAATGCTTATATCTCGAAAACCGTGCTAGATGGAGCGAACTCAACAAAATTTTTGACCTGCTGGGTATCTCTGCAGAGTAGCCATGCCAATTTTCAAAATATTTTTGTCTCGCCAAATATAGCGGACATTTTGAATTTTCGAATTTTTTGCAAAACACAAAAATCCTTATATCTTGAAAACCGTGCTAGATAGAGCACACTGCGCTGACTTTGGTTGCCACAACAGTATAAGGCTAGAAACGAAGCATTTTCTTAATACTTTGGCACTCACCTTTATATCCTTTTCGGGACGCTTTGTTTTTGCTTACACATACACATACAAAGTTTTAAAGAAACTTTTTTTTATGCACTGTGGACTTTAAGTATGATACATTATAGATTCACTTAATCTTCTTTAAGAAAAATTATCTTTCTTTTCTTCATTACATATTTATTTATTCAAGGCTGAGGGTTTTAATAGTGGACATAATGCCAGTTTGGATACACATAGTCTAGTCAACATTGTTTTGTGTTTAGATGGTAAGGATCAAAGATCACAGTTGTTGACTGGCACATGCAGAGAATTACTGACCCTGGCAGTTTTCTGGTTGAAGAATGTGTCAGAATGTCTCCTCAGTGGCAATATACATATCAACATGTTGAATGTCATATTGGATGGTGTGGCAAACTTTGCCACTGTGTACCAGACCATACAAGAGAACTCCCAAGTGTCTGAAGAAGATGCCAAAAGAATGACCACAAGGATTACTAGAGCACTGCAAAGACGAAAGAAGGAGCTCGACCAGTTTCATGAAATGCGCGGGCATTTGAAATCTTTGGTACTCTTTTGTATGGACTTCCCAGGTAGTATTTTGTCCAGTATTTTATATTTCTATCATGATTGTGTGTGGGTGTTCTGACCCCAAGATGATACGTGTTATTGTTTGTTTTCATATCATTTGAAAAAATCTTTTCATATAAATCTTTAATTTTTTTTAAAAAGAATCTTGTTTTAAATTTAAAATTTTTACTGTTAGAAAGTGAAACATGAAAGTTTCTGTCTGAAAAGTTTCCATGAAGCATGGCACCTTTAACTTGAGGAACTTCAAAGATGAGAGTGATGTAGTTTCTGGATAAAATTTTGCAAATGTGTGGAAGGACAACATGTGCATATAAACTGCTTAGTTAATCTTATTTTCATACAAATTACATCTGTGACGGTCACACCACTATAGATGCTTTCACAAATATGGAAGGCTCTGGTTTTTGTGTTGATTAACAAATAACTATAAATAGCCACTCATTAACCTAGCTCCGAGCCCTCAGCCAACCTAAGTTGACAAAATCAAGCAAGTGACAGAGAAATCATCTAAGTAATGCCCGCGACATGCCCAGTCCATTTGTTATCCTAAACTAATAGGGAGGTTTCACCTCTTGTATTATTGAGCAAAACACAAATCAATGGCTCGCACCAAACAAGAAACAATCGTGAATAATTTGGGATATATTATATTTATTAAAACAAAGATATGCACCAAATCAGTGGATTTATAAAAACTTAGTTAAAACATTTAGTTTATAAAATTCTTAACAAATTGACTGACAAATACACAAAAACCCCACTTAATATTCATGCACATCTAATACTGGTCCTATATCAGTATTTTAACTTTTAAAAATACCCATCAAAACAAATATTCCGTAATAATATCAGAAGCAGAATAGACATGATACCACATTTAAAATCTCAAATATGACAACAACAAAATTCACTATCCCACAATAACAGTCTTACTATAACTTTATGAAATAAACAGAATAAAATACATATACTACAGCAAAGCAAACTACATATACAAAATAAAATCTTAACTTTTTTATTTACAAATCCATATTCTTAATCCCAAAGCAATTCCGAATCTATTATCAATGTGACAAAATTAAGTTTTTTTAAAAGAGGGTTATTTATCCATCCATAATCAAACAAAAACATGTTTTAACTTACTTGGAAATATGTTCCTTTTAAGTTTACTGAAACTGACTTCCAACAACTATTAAAGCTGCTTTAACTACTTTTCAAACTTTTTTCTCCTCTCCCTAAGCCTACCAAGCTTGCCGTATTTATAGGCAAGATCCACCTACATAAAATTATTATTCATTAGAAATAAAATAGGATTTCCTCCCTGTGGTCAGTCATTTTGGTTACTCAAAAATTTAGGTTCTTACATTGAATACCAACTTTGCACAGGAAGATACCAGTAAATTTTACTGTGAACTGAAAAATCCAGGCCTGACTCAAGATGTAGCCAGGCAGTGGCAAATTTATTTTCTTATGAATTTAATGCAATTAACAGATTTATTTAACATTCAATATAAGCCTTATGATAAATCTTCATTACACTACCATTAACCGCCAAAAGACACATAGGTAAAATAACACCAATATACTATATCAAATACAATAAATTTGTGTTAAATAAACCATCTGAAGTTTCAAATTAACACGTAGTTAAAACATATACATACATAAACAAGCTAGCACTTCCTGCAGAACTTACCCAAACACTGTGTTTGATTTATTACGCTTTACATAGGTGCACTAAACTTTGCTAAACTAAGATAGGCAGATTAATCACAATAACTCTAAATATCCTACTTAAGTACTAAACAACTTTGCTAGTTATTAAAACAATTTACATAATATCAAATAATTAATTTTAGCAATATACTTCATTAAAATAATTAAACAAGGCAATGGCCAGTGACCATGCCGCCACACATCAAAAAGAAATTTCTACTTTCAAAAACAGGCAAAAGACATCTTTATGGATTCTTTCTGAACGTGATGATGCAAACTGCACAGATTAAAGAAATGGCAAGCATGAATAAACTGTTTTGAAGATAAGTTGGTCATCTTCACAATCTCAACATTTGCTTCATGAAAATGTAAAATGTTGGAGAATTGTTAGGGCTTGACAAGGTCACACAGTGTTTGGTATTATTTAAAACTACCAAAAATTAAAAACTGTTATCTTTTTTAAAAGATATTCGCTTTTTTCTTGTAACACAAATCCTTGCTGAAAGAAAACAACCCAAACTGCCATTAATTGAATCATGACAAAGTACACTCCCTTAAGGTGCTATCTTGACCCTTTTGAATATCACAAAATTAAAAAAAAGTATTTTTCTTACTTAATACTAATTGAGTATTTGGATATTTACCAGAACTTCAACGGTACACTTTAAGAAAAATTAGCCTTTACCTTAAATCTTCTCACAAACAGCATACAAACATTTTTTTTCTATTTTCTGTTTGAACAGGACGTGATGATTACACTGATTTGTGTACATTGCCATTTTTCAGTTGATGTGAAAGAATTACGATCACGTATCAACAAGCCAGTAGATGATTTGGAACTCAGTAATGTCTGTCACACCTTGCCTGTCATGGATGAACCTGGGGAGGAAAACAAACCTGAGGTACAAGTTCTTTACTTTGACCAGCAAGACGATGTTGTGTCCATGGCCAGACAACTCAGCAGGGTCAACAAGACTGCCTTGTTCGCTAAGATTTGGAACTCATATTGCAAAAAGGCTTATAAAGAAAAGAAAGCTGTTCATGGTGACTACCCTCTGAATCTGCAAGAACTGGCAGATCTAGTTTGGATTCCTGCACATACAGAGATCACTGCCCTCTGTAACAAACTGCGTACTGGACGGCTCACTCTGAGAGAGGTAGACAGGTTGTTTCACGAATACAAGGGGAGCTACAAGCAGCTTCAATCTGAATTGATGTCCCTATGTGAACCACAGCAGGATAACAGCTGGGTGAATGACTGCGTGAAGAAGGTGGAGAAATATCACAAGATGAATAGATACAAAGAAGGAGCCAAGAAGATGAAAACAGTGGTAGAGGTTCTGTGCCTGACAGGAAACTTCAAAGTGTTAGATACACTGCTGTCAGTGGTAAGTGTGTCGTAACAATGAAATTTAAAGTTTTAGCTGTCATTATGGTAAGTATATGTTAACAAAGAATCTTTAAATCATAAAACAGAATATGAGCCATGAGTATTTTAGCCCACAGCCCTTAATGTCTGACGGGGTATTGTTTGAAACCCTGGTGTCTGGATGGGCGGGCGGGCGGCAGAAAAAATTTTCTCTGTGCTGCATCTCAGAAACCGTAAGGTGCAGGAAGTTGATACTTAGTAGAAACATTGGCTAGGGGGTATAGCTGTGCATCTTGGCTTGACCTTGATTTGACCTTGCTGTAGAGACCATGAGTTTTAAAATCTTGTCTGAGCTATTTCCTGGATTCCGTAAGGTGTAGAAGGTTGACATTTGGTAGGGGCATTGGTTAGGGGTTGTAGGTATGCCTCATGGTGTGACCTTTAATTTTGGCTCTGCCAAAGTGTGTTCACCTTCCATATTTGAGACATGTTTCTCTTATGGCAAAGATGTATGGATTACTGCAACTGATTATTATATGTATTTTTACACTATTGTACTATTTCCATTGACAGCTATTCTCCAATTAATAAATTTTATAGCTTCATGTATGAATGTATTGTATGTATTGTGTGTGGTATTTACACTCAACGCAATATCTCCATATACTACAGGACTCAAAGCTCTATTTAAAACATCCGACTGTACAGGTACAGCCCCAACTCACAAGTAACTGACATACCCCTAACTGGAAGATAGAGGCTCAAGGATAACCATTTATCAATGTCCTTGAGGTTCTTTAGCCTGCCACTGGAGATAGAACCCAATGACAGAGGACTGCCATTTTAAGTGGTCATCCGAGCCACTATGTATCTACCTGTACATGGGTTTGAACCTACATTCTCTGAGTTCCCAGACAAGTGTGCTACTCCCTATGCCACAGTGGCAGATCTTAATTTTTAGTTTACGAATTAATACTGTCATCTTGCTATTGAATTGTCTTGTTTTAATACTTTATCTTTACATACACTTTCTTTCTCTTAGACGTTTAACTTACTTTGTCTACTTAAACATTATTTGTGCCTTTAAATAACTGACACTATTCTGAAAGTGTTCCGATCTTTGTACTGTTTCACTACTTCTGTATCTCATGGTGTTGAAAACTATTTTTTCAGGCTGTGGGGTTCAGGCATCTCTGATGCTATTTTCTGGGAAAGTCTTCCACACATTGACATTGATATGTGGCAGTACACATTTTGCTCCAGTGATATGTTATTTTAAGACAGTAGACTATGATGGTTAGAAAATTCTATCTTGACTTATTGATGCATTTTTGTCATTTATTCTCAGGACGAGGACAAGTCAGCATGTTTGGGTGACATCAGTGATCATGTGATGAGTGCGGGGGAGGAGCTGATGGACGTGACAGATGAGATGGCTGATTGTATTGGTGAGGTGGGCAAATGTCAGGATCTGGTGGCCTGGCTAAAGAAATTGAATGGTGGGTTTATTTTTAGGTGACCAGATAAAAGTAACAGTAGGCACTGAAATGTAATTTTTATTTTGATACCGTGGTCCTGTTTAACTATACATGTAAATCACTAGTGGTCTGTCCATTTATAAAAAAATCAGAGTCACACATTTTAAAATGAACAAAATTTGGTATTTTATTTGCTTTTTAGTTTTGTGGTAACAGTGCAGTGGTATGTGAGCCATACTTTTAAATAGGGTATGTCTTTGTGCAATACTTATGTTCAAACTAACTCCATTTTCAACCATATAAAGTTATAACGTGACATTTCCTTGAACTTAAAAGTTGAAAAAAATTCTTTTATCTGTATTTTTGTGATTTGTTTTTGCCAGAATAAATCTTCAACATTACTTTTAATATTGTGAATGTAGTTATTCTTTCTGGTACCAGGTTGAAATTATACATGTGTTCTTCACATTCTGTGAGGATAAAACTTAATGTACTGGAAACTTTAACTCAAACTTTTTTTGTGAATTATGATCAAGAACTGTACTTTTGATATTCATTATTTTATCATTAAACCACATTTCTTGTATCCTCGTTATGCCTTCTTGTTATGGTCACAGTACATTCTGAAAGTATGGAAGTTCAGCTTATTGACACACATGTTTTACAGGAACCAAAGAAGTTAAAGTCCTAGTTGACCTTGCCATGATGTCAGCTCAAGGTCAAAGTGACTTGGAGGTGGAGAGAGTGCAGTGTTTGTCTGATGCTGCAATGGGTTACGCACCTTTAATCTACGAACTCCCTGATAACGCAGACTTCCCCAAGTTTCTCACACAGTGTCAGCTGGTGTGGGGAACATGGAGAACCAATCCAGACCTTCCCCAGAGATTGGTAGGAAGTTCTGTTCAATTTCTCTCTTATTTAGTAAGGAAATAGAAATATTCTTGTATTTGTTGTTATAAATTACACTTGTCAATGGTTACATAAAAGAAAATAAGAATTTATCAGCGGTAGATGCAAATACCAAAAATGATCCAATGTAACCAGACTTTTAATGTGCCTAATGTCTGTACCAATAGATTGCAAGACAAATAGAACAGAATCATTGTGTAGAAAGTGCATAAGTATATTTTTGGAGACATTATGACTTTTCAGATTTTTATGTCAGCTGACTGACAAGTAAAAATCACTCATAGTAATTTTTTTATGTCAGCTGACTTCTCAGTCAGCTGACATTATGTTGTCACTCTGCGGTGTGTACGTACGCGTCTGCGTCCGCGTGAACAACTTCTTCTCCAAAACTACAAGGCCTAGAGACATGCTGTATTTTTTAAAAGATACCTTATCTATCCAGGATGAAAAATTGTTCAAGGCATGCAATAGCTACTTTTAGGTTATCACTGTTGAGTAAATCACTTATAACTTATAATTATTGCATTTAGAGTATTTAGTGTCGATATGTTATTGCTCAGCTATAACTTAGTGAAGTTCCAGACCTGTGGCTCATTGCATAGCTGAGTAATAGCTACTTTGAAGTTCTCACTGTTGAGTAAATCAGTTGTAATTGGAAAACTATTACATTTACAGAAGTTTGTGTAAATATGTTATTCAGCTACTTTGGGGTCAGCTATAAATAGTGAAATTACAGACCTGTAGCTCATGGCACAACTGAGCAATAGCTATTTTCAGGTACTGACTCTTGAGTAAATCAGTTGTAGCTTGAAAAATATTGCATTTGGAGTATTTTGTTAAAATATGTTGTTCACCTACTTTTGGGTCAGCTATAACATAGTAAAATTTCAGACCTGTAGCTCATTGCACAGCTGAGTAATAGCTACTTTGAAGTTCTCACTGTTGAGTAAATCAGTTGTAATTGGAAAACTATTACATTTACAGAAGTTTGTGTAAATATGTTATTCAGCTACTTTTGGGTCAGCTATAAATAGTGAAATTACAGACCTGTAGCTCATGGCACAACTGAGCAATAGCTATTTTCAGGTACTGACTGTTGAGTAAATCAGTTGTAACTTGAAAAATATTGCATTTGGAGTATTTTGTTAAAATATGTTGTTCACCTACTTTTGGGTCAGCTATAACATAGTAAAATTTCAGACCTGTAGCTCATTGCACAGCTGAGTAATAGCTACTTTGAAGTTCTCACTGTTGAGTAAATCAGTTGTAATTGGAAAACTATTGCATTTACAGAAATTTGTGTAAATATGTTATTCAGCTACTTTTGGGTAAGCTATAACATAGTGAAATTACAGACCTGTAGCTCATGGCACAACTGAGCAATAGCTATTTTCAGGTACTGACTGTTGAGTAAATCAGTTGTAACTTGAATAGTATTGCATTTAGAGTATTTAGTTTGATATGTTATTCACCTATTTTGGGGTCAGCTATAACTTAGTGAAGTTCCAGACCTGTGGCTCATTGCATAGCTGAGCAATAGCTACTTTCAGGTTCTCACTGTTGAGTAAATCATTGTATCCACTGAATAGCTGCAGTGTGTAGAGAGATTTCACCATTACCGCTCTAACGAAAAAAATATTATAGCTAGCCTTCTCAAGTTTGCAGGATATATAAAATGTTGCCTGGGAATGTTTTTGGCCTCATTTTGAAAAACAAGATGGCTGCCAGGGACGTTTATTCGACTTTAAACAAGGACTTTTGTTGGCCCTCTAGAGCAAAGGGTATTATGGGTAGAGATATCAAATTCGCAGGATATGTTCCTCATTATAAAATCTTGACTGGGAATGTTTTTGGCCTCATTTTGAAAAACAAGATGACCGCCAAGGGCATTTCTTTGTCAGTCATGAAAAGTGCTTATATCTCCCTTATTATTGGTCCAAGAGGTTTGGGATGGTAAACCAACCTGTAGGAAATCATGGACTGAGAATCTTTTGGTGTGGTCAGATTTGACCTTTGGACCCCTCATTCAAGGTCAAATGAGGACAGCCAAACTTAAAAGTGCTTATAACTCGCTTATTATTGGTCCTAGAGGTTTGGGATGGTAAGCCAACCTATAGGAATTCATGGACTGGGAATGTTTTTGTGTGGTTGGATTTGACCTTGGACCCCTTCTTCAAGGTTGAACGAGGATATCGCATTTGCAGTATTTCTTTAAATATGTTTTAACCTACTTTTTACACTTAAACAGTTAACTTGTTACTTTCCTTTATAATACCATTTGCAGGGCACAACTTTTTGTCCTTCTGTCAGCTTCGGAATTTCTTTCGAACATGCTGTTCAATTACCATTTACTGTACTTCTGTACAGCACTTTCCCTGATAATTATGCTTTCCTCTCATTATCACCTTCACCGTTCACGGGCACTCTACTCTTGTTTGACTATGTATTCACAAAAATTTTCTATGAGAATTGTTTATCCCAGAAATGCAATGGTTTGGTATAAATAATATATTGGCCAAATGTTAGGAAGCTCCAAAGTGTACAGAACTAAGGATTGTCAACCAGACATTCACACATACCTCTATTACTTAAGAGTTTGCCTTGGTTGCCTGTTCAACAAAGGCTAGTGTTCAAAACAACTATAATAACTTATAAGTTCTTCCAGACTGGTTATCCTAATTATTTCAGAGCTTTTTTGAATCCCAGAAAAAGTGTTTACAATGCTTGGAGTAACCAGGTGGGAGATAAAGTTCTTGAGGTGCCACAGTTTATTCCATGTATTCGTAAGTCAGCTAAGCAATTTGGCTTTAGTTTGCCTATGTTTTTCCCCAGTAAGGAATGAGTTGCTGGATGACATCCGCTCTGCTGCATCTCTTCCATCTTTTTGCAAGAAGCTGAAAGCTTATCTCTTCACAAGAGGCTGTCCACCGTAGATTTTATTGTATTTGCTGATTGTGGTGTTTCTATGTCTCTGAACATAGGACTATGAATTCCTTGGACTAGTTTCTTGGTTGTTGCACCTTAGGATCTGTCTTTTGTTTTAGATTAAGCACTATAGAAGTCATATTAGAATGGAATTAGAATACGCGTATGGATAATACTCTGCCAATGTATTCCTGTTATTTATTGCTTTTGTCCTTGTCAGAGAGAGTTGTCCCGAAATCTACAGTGGCTGGAGAATATCGAGAAGTCTCATGGCTCCACCGAGACCAACTCACTGAGTCAGGTTCAGACCATCAACAGCCGGGGTGTGTTTAAGGTTGGGTATATAGAGACACTGGCAGGAAATCAACAGAACCAGGTATGTTTGTGTGAAACCACAATTCTATTGTGTAAAGTAAAAAAAAAATGATTGATTTAGATCTGTTTTTACGGTGGCAACAATCATGTCATATGAAGTGTATAACACTGGGTAGAAGCCACAAATGATGCAGTTTTATTGCGTTAATACATCCTATCCAATGGACCATTGCTTATCCGGTCGGCACGACCGGTCCGCCAAACGTCAGAAAAAGACGTCCTGTGTATAACACTAGCAGAGCCGGTCAGGAGAGCGCATTCGCCAGGTAGCGCATCGTACTTCCTTGCTGTCTAGACAACGTGACGTCATAGCATCTTTTTCGTTTGGCGCGTGGAGAGTGAAGACGTGTTTCCAACGACAAGGAATTTTTTCGTTTTATAACGAACTCACCTGCTTAATTCATCTGTGAAGAAGTTTAGAAGTTATTTCTACTACCATGTCATCACCAGGACAGAGAAGAGGTTCTTGCGGACACGCTATGGCTGGGTTTGACACCCACTTTAAGTGTGCACGTTGTAGGGACAAAGGGCTAGGCGACGACCCCTGCGTCCAGAAGAACGAATGTGTCATCTGCAAGGGTTTCACCCCTGACCAGGTCCTTCAGCTGGCCACCCCAGCTCACAGGGACAGAAAAGAGAAGAAGGCGACCTCTTCAACTACAACCTCCACCCCCACTCTCGTGGACCCAGCACACGTTAATGTACTGGGTAAAGTGGAGAAAGGGAAAGCTGCGCAGTCTACCCCTACTACCAAGAAGACGAAGCGTAGTGAGTCTCCCAAGCAGTCTGCCAGCAAGAGATCTTCAAGCAGTCGACCTTCCAATGAAGATCTAAGAACTGGACAACAAATGGGCTGAGAGGTTCTCCAGATTAGAAGCTATGCTGTTAGCCAAGACCTTCACCGTGCCGGTTGAACTGGTGGTGAAGCCAGCTTCTGATGTGACTCCCACTGAGAAGCCATTCTTTGAACCTTCCACCAGCAAGCTGCCTGTTGAAAAGAGTCAGCCCTCTGAGAAACCCGGTCCCTGCCTTGACCAGGCCACCGGTACTGCTGTAGAGGAGATGCAGACTGCCACCCAGCCCCTTGGGGCTCCCGGTGCAGGGATAGCAACCCAGCCTGTTCAGGCCCCCGGTTCATCCCTAGATGTTCAGCCCACCGGTGAAACAGACCTCACTGCAGCCTCTGACAGTGAAGCTGACCAGTTTAGTGAAACCGGTTCCCTGGATGGCGACATCCACCGGGACCGGTCAGCAGACAAGGATGCCTCCAGAGATGGCCCTGAGACTGGTCCCACTGAGGAAGCCAACTACAGGGAAACCATGAGGGGTGTGAGGAGCTTCATGAACTGGCACAGGGTTCCTGAGTTCGAAACTGTGTCCTCCACTGCTGATGATAACCCCTTTGCCGGTGCAAGGGCCCAGCCAACAGGAAAAGTCAGTGTGAAACTTCCTGTGGACGACTGGCTGTGCAGAAAGATGTCTAATCTCAACCTCACAGTCAAGGAAGGCTACCCTACAAGAAACACCGACAACACTGGCCTCCTCAAGGATCAGTTCATCAAAACCCCTAGACCATCCAGATGGTACGGGATGCATGCTGAGAAGGACAATGAGAGTTCAACAGTATGCACCTGGTCTCCGGACCCGGCCAAACTCAACCACTCATTCAGCAGGGTTGCCAGAAGGAATATGCCCTCTGCTCCACCCTCCCGGGTCTTTAGCCAAGATCTACTCAGACGCTGGGAAAGGGCAGCACGTGAACAGACAGTGATGTGCAACCAGGCTGCTGGTTTATCAAGATGCTTGACCAGGGTTCAGGACTCGATGAACAATCAGTTAAAAACCCTGAGTCTGGACAGTAAAGGAAAGTCATCAGAAAAGATGAGGCAAGCTGTTGGTGAACTGGAGTATTTGACCACGTTTAACCGGTCAATATCTCAAGCAATGGCCAGGACAATGCAAGATTTATCTGAGGCAGTCTTCATCAATATGGCCAACTTCACCCTTGCTCGCAGGGATAGTTACTTGGACTATTTGCATGCTGGGGTCAAGCAAGATACTGTGAACGCCTTGAGAACGTCTCCAGTCCATCTAGACGCATTGTTTCCGGATCAGCTAATAGCCAAGGCTGAAGAGGAAATCAGTAAGAGTGAGGAGAGGCGTTCGTCCGGTACTTCTCACCGACAACAAGGTCGCTTCCACCCATACTCAGCAAGTGACAAGTCTGCTAGTCGTCACACCGACAGGAAGAACGTCCCTGCTTGGAAGCAGATCAGAGACAACCAGCAAAGCAGGAGAGGTCGAGGCAAAGCCTCCAACTACTCCCAAAAGCCTGCCAAGGGGTCCAAGTCTTCTAAATGACAATTACTGTGTAAATTATGTAACTGGTCAGATGAACTCTGTAGTTGTAACCGGTTAGGAAGGCTTGGACCCAGCACCAGTGATTGCAGAGACCAGCAAAGTGACATTAAATTTGACTGTAAAATCAAGTGTTGCAAATGCTCATATTGTGTCAGGGTTGCCACAAAGGAAAGGCGTAAATCCCAATACTTGTCAAATGTACACAGAAATAAAATATGTGAAAAGTGTTTCTTGTGTAGGTCACTTGTCTTCTGTAAATCTTGTAGCCAATGCCCAACATGCTGTTATAGATCCTCCTGTAGGGGCGAGATTAAACCAGTGTTGGGAGAAGTGGGAGGCCTTGGGTTCAAGTCCAAAAGTAGTCACCACACTGAGGGAGGGTTATACTCTCCCGTTCCGGTTCAGACCCCACTTGACAAGGTCACCGACTGTAGTAAGCAACTACCACAACTCAGCCAAGCAGTCCTTCCTTTTAGAGGCACTGTATCAGCTGATAAACAAGAATGCAGTCGAACCGGTAGAAAATCAAAACTCACTGGGCTTTTACAACCGGCTATTTTTGGTACCCAAACCCAACAACCGGTGGAGACCGGTCCTGGACCTGAGCACCTTGAACACCTTTTTAAACACAGGGTCGTTCAAGATGGAGACCCCAGAGACAATAAGAACCTCCCTACAGACAGGGGAGTGGGTCACATCCATAGATTTCAAAGACGCTTACTTCCACATACCAATTCACAGTCAGTCAAGGAAGTACATGCGTTTTCACCTCCAGGGTCGGTCCTACTAGTTCAAGGCCCTACCCTTTGGCCTATCCACAGCCCCCATGGAGTTCACAGTGGTGGCCAAAGAGGTCAAACTCATGGCTCTTCAGAAGGGTATAAGGATCCACCAGTACCTAGACGACTGGCTGGTGAGAGCCTCTACCCAATACACCTGTCTCCAGCATACTCAAACCCTAGTCACTCTGTGCCAGGAACTAGGGTGGCTGGTGAACAAGGAAAAATCAGAACTGGTTCCCAAACAGGTCTTCAACTTCGTAGGTTACCAGTTCGACCTGAAAGAGGGCAGGGTCAGACCAACAGAAGATCGTTGGCAGACCTTGACAGACAAGATCAGATCCATAATGTCGGATCCGGTGTGCCCGGTCCAACAATTCATGTCCCTCATAGGCCTGCTCACAGCAACAGAAAAGCAAGTCCACCTAGGGCGCCTTCACATGAGACCCATACAGTGGCACTTGAAAAACAATTGGAGGGTCCCAGAATCACTGGAAAAGGTGATACTGGTCCCAAAGTCCCTCCAGCCACCACTTCAGGTGATGTGCTTCTAGGTCAACCATTACACCCTCTAAAACATGCTCTGCAAATCTTTACAGACGCATCAAAAGAAGGGTGGGGCGCTCACTTAGACAAGCACACTGCAAGGGGAACCTGGTCCCTTCCAGAGAGCAAGCTGCACATAAACCACTTAGAGCTAAAAGCAGTATTTCTAGCTCTAAAAGAGTTTCGAACCCTGGTCTGCAACAAGACAGTGTTGATAGCTACAGACAACACAACAGTGGTTGCTTATATCAACAAAGAGGGGGGGGGATGAAGTCAGGCTCTCTGTGTGCCCTACTGTGGAGAATACTGTCCTGGTGTACCAGGCAGCAAGTAACCCTCAGGGCACGTCACATCCCCGGCCGGCTGAACGTGATAGCAGACAAGCTATCCAGGCTTGGCCAGACCATTCAAACGGAGTGGTCACTTCATCCAGTAGTGTTCCAAGCCATATGCTCCCGGTGGCACCAGCCTCAAGTGGACCTGTTTGCCACCAGATTCAACAACAAACTACCTCAGTTTGTATCACCGGTCCCAGACCCCCAGGCTTGGGCAGTAGATGCACTCAGCCTATCCTGGGAGGACCTGGACCCATACGCCTTCCCACCGGCAGCCATCTTGGGCAAAGTGGTGGAGAAGCTCCAGGACTACCCTGCAACAGGATAATCCTGATTGCACCAGGGTGGCCCAACATGCCCTGGTTTTGGGACCTGGTAGCAATGTCAAGCCAGATCCCCCTGTGTCTGCCCAACATACCCAACCTAGTGTCTCAGCCATTCAACCAGGTCCTTCACAGGAACCTGGCGAATCTGAATCTACATGCCTGGCTCCTAGAGCCTCAGCAATCAAGGAGCAAGGCTTCTCTGAGGCAGTGGCAGCACGAATTGAGGCTCCTCAAAGAAGATCAACCAGATCTGTCTATGAGGCAAAGTGGACCATTTTTACAAAGTGGTGCCTCAGTAATCAGGTGGACTTCAGGGCACCACCTCTAAAAGCCATTGCTGACTTCCTCCTGCACTTATTCCAGGACAAGAAGTTGCAACCAGGCACCATTGATGGCTACAGATCAGCCATTGCTGACAAACTGGGCAATTCAACCATTAATGTCAGCAAAGATGAGAATCTCACTCGTCTCCTGGATAGTTTCCATAGAGACAGACCCAAGGGCAGGAGGGGCATCCCCTCCTGGAACCTTTCCCTGGTGCTACACCAGCTCACAAAGGCTCCCTTTGAACCCCTTAAAGAGGCCTCCTTAAAACATCTAACCTTCAAGACTGTTTTCTTGCTGGCCTTGGGTTCAGGTAAACGCAGGAGTGAGATCCATGCTTGGTTACATAAGAACATCAGACACCAGTCAGACTGGTCCAAGGTGTCTTTGTACCCCTCACCCAGCTTTCTATCCAAGAACCAGCTGGCTAAAGAGGGTCCAGATAGTGTGGCACCAGTGGTCATTCCAGCCCTGGCTCCATCCCTGGATAGGTCACTCAAGGGTGACAGGTCCCTATGTCCAGTTAGAGCCCTGCGCTACTACTTGGACAGGACTACAGACCTCAGGCAGAATAAGGAGTTAGTCTTTGTCTCCTTCAAGAAAGGGTTTGACAAGGACATCTCACCTGCCACCATCTCCGCATGGATCAAACAGACTGTGATTCTGTGTTATGAGCTCTCTGACCAGGAGGCCCTCTCCTTACATCAGGTTAAAGCCCATGATGTCAGGGCCTTTGCTGCATCTAAGGCTTTCCAATCAGGGATCTCCTTAGATCAAATCTTGTCAGCCTGCCACTGGAAATCCCACAACACCTTCACTCAATTTTATTTGAAGGATGTTGCCTGGGCTGACTCAGAGCTATTCCACCTGGGACCTGTAGTGGCTGCCCAACAGGTGCACCACCAGGCCCAGAAGTGAGGAGATGTTGTATATATGTAAATATGTACATACTGTAAATATGTTTAATATGTACATATTGTATATATGTTCATTGTACATATTATTAAAAAAAACAAAAAAAAAAAAATTGTGACTTGCTTCCCTTGGGAAGTTGTTATTTCTTCTGGGACTGAACTCAGCCTCTCTCTCTCTCTCTCTCTCTCCCTCCTCAGCTCATCACTGAGAGGGAAAGAAAAGGGGGGGGCAGTGTCGGTAGACTCCCGGTTAACCGGTTAGTTGACAGCCGACCTTGACCTCTCAGGGGTCTCTGACCCTAGGTCAAATGGGCCATCTCATTTTTTGTTATTATGAGTTCATACAAGTCCCTAGCTGCTTACTCGCCTACCAAGCGGTAGTTATTCAGCAATGGTCCATTGGATAGGATGTATTAACGCAATAAAATTGCAAATTTAATAAGTAAATTAAATTTTTATATGTTAATACCCTATCCAATGGACAGGCAAGGCCCACCCAACCGGCCCCGCTATCAGCTTACTAGGGGTCTTACTAGGACTAGACACGAAAAAGATGCTATGACGTCACGTTGTCTAGACAGCAAGGAAGTACGATGCGCCACCTGGCGAATGCGCTCTCCTGACCGGCTCTGCTAGTGTTATACACAGGACGTCTTTTTCTGACGTTTGGCGGACCGGTCGCGCCGACCGGATAAGCAATGGTCCATTGGATAGGGTATTAACTTATAAAAAGTTAATTTACTTATTAAATTTGCAATTTTGTCACGTTTCACTAGTTCTTGGTTCCTTTTAAAGACTGTGACTACTGTAAGGCCTCTGCCTGAACTGCTTCATGAAATTTTGTTTCATGTTGAGAGAACTATTTCCATTGTGGTATCAGTCCAGAAGTAAATTATTTTATTAAAATGGCTACGTAACCAAATGTTGTGATTGTCTTACTTTTCAGACTCTGGACCATGTTGTAGAGCTGGTGATCAAACCAGACGGCAATCAGAAAGAGGTGAAGACACTTTCCTTGCAGCAGCTGAATGACCTTCAGAGTCGGCTGATGTTGGTGGTGGGAAGAGATGAAAGGAGAAAGTCAGATGTGGACAGATTTGTAGAGGTGAAAAAGTTTTTGTTTTTAATGTTACTTTTTTACTTATTTACCTTGTATTGTAATATCACCAGAGAAAAGCAAGGATATTAACTGGATTCAGATCTGTCATACTGCCATTGCTGTAAAAATTGCCTTGTATAAACCTCAGTATTTACTTTTCAAACTTGGTGCACGTCTTAAGAATGGTCCAAAGATGATGCTGAGTTTAGGTGACCTTAAACTCCCTCCATTAAAGAAGTTATGGCCAACAAGTCCCAATTCACTTAGACTTTCACTTTTATCAATCAAGCTTGGCATGCATATTAAGATTGCCAAACCAATATCCTGACATTTGATGATCTGAAACTGTAAATATGTTTGAACTGAAGGACTTGCTGTAACAAGATTGGCCTTTAAACTCCTGGCTCATTAAGCGTCTTATAAGGTATGCTTGTTTATATATGGGAGGAAATTTGCATGAAGGGGCCATTGGCTCCCACATTGTTCATTGTCCATAGCTAGCCACCACTGTGGGGGATTCTCTTCTTATTTGACACATATATGCAGTAGCCTTGGGAAAATTTTCTGAATCTGGTGCCATGTCATTTTAAGCAGTCAGAAAAATCAAATGACAGAAAAAATATGACTTGAAGGAGTGTGCTTGTCCGAATGATAACTTAAAAAGTGTTTCACTTATTCACTAAGATTTGGCAAGTAGGTTCATCTGAAGATGTCTAGAAATAATTAACTTTTGGAAGTGATCTAATATAAAATGGCTGACTTAATAAACAACAGAACTTTGAACATTGCAAATTTTTCTTAATAAAGTGAAAAATCGAATGATTTCCATCGAATTTGTGATCCAGAGGGCTGTGACAAAGCCATGTACAGTTTTCCAAATAGTCATTATTGCACCATTTTGGGTGGCCATCTTGAATTTCTGCATAAAATCAAAAAATATATCTTGGGAAAGGTGTGAGATACAGTGAGTTTGGCATATTTTTGCTCCAGAGGGTATATCCAAAGTTATCTGTCCATTTTACAGAGACATTCTCTCATCATGTTTAGGGACCATGATGAAATTTTTGTTTAAAAGCAAAACGCATTTAACTCAAAAACTTTGTGAGGCAGAGCAATTTTAGGCAAATTTTTGGCTCACAGATTGTGTGCAAAGGCATCTGCCTGTTTTTGCAAAAAAAAAAAAGAAATCTTTCTACCTTAATTTTGGTGGCTCCCTTAAATTTCTGCATAAAAATATGTTTATCATAGAAATGGTGAAAGATAGAGCCATTTCTGATTCTCCTTCTTTCAGAAAGCAATACGCCAATATTGGTCCTACAATTCCTTTGAGGACATCTTACTTCAAGTCCGATTGCTTCATTGGACTGGTCTGTTGTATCTCTTTTAAAATCTAGATTTTCACTGACAGTGAAGTTAATCTAAGCAAATGATGGCACAACATATATATTTAGGTTGGTAGAAGGGACATTCTTATTTTCTGGTGACCTGAAAGTCCCAGTATTAATGAAGTTATGACCATGTTCTCTAGATGGCTTGCATTATGTATACTTGTCTTCAAATATCTTTTTCAACTTTTGAATCTTACCTGTAGATCCTGGATGGCGTGACCCGACTTGGCAGACTCTACACCAAACTCTGTTCTGCTGGCAGCATCATCTTCAGGAAGTGGCGTGCAACCTTCTACTGTGACCCTGACATTAAGGTCACTGCAGACATTAATTTTGGCTTGTCAGATAAGATGTTACATGCACCCAGGGGTATATCACTGACCAAACAGATCATGGATCTCTGTGAGTTTCTGGAGGACTGTCTACATCAGTGGACTGAGGACATCCACCAAAAACGGCAAGAATTTTACCAGCTGAACCACTTCACCACAGAACAGCTGGTCATACTGAGAAGTGAACTGGCCAAAGTGTGCTCAGGTGAACAGGGCAAGCCTGAGATGTATGCCTTACTGCATGCAGTGAAGTCAGGATGTGATACACAGGTATGGGATGGTTAAACGGGTAAATATAGGTATATACACATGGTTATACAGTGATGGCAGGGTGTAATACACAGGCCTGTGGTGGTTATACAGGTAAATACAGGTATATACACCTTTTGAAATAGTAAAGTCAGGATGTAATGCACAGGTATGTAGTGGTGATACAGGCAAATACAGGTACATACACCTTGTTATACTGTAAAGTCAAAATGTAATGCATAGGTATGTGGTGGTTATACAGGTAAATACAGGTACATACACCTTGTTATACAGTAAAGTCAGAATGTAATGCATAGGTATGTGGTGGTTATACAGATAAATACAGGTACATACACCTTGTTATACAGTAAAGTCAGAATGTAATGCACAGGTATGTGGTGGTTATACAGGTAAATACAGGTACATACACCTTGTTATACAGTAAAGTCAGAATGTAATGCACAGGTATGTGGTGGTGATACAGGTAAATACAGGTACATACACCTTGTTATACAGTAAAGTCAGAATGTAATACACAGGTATGTGGTGGTGATACAGGCAAATACAGGTACATACACCTTGTTATACAGTAAAGTCAAAATGTAATGCACAGTAATGTGGTGGTGATACAGGTAAATACAGGTACATACACCTTGTTATACAGTAAAGTCAAAATGTAATGCACAGGTATGTGGTGGTTATACAGGTAAATACAGGTACATACACCTTGTTATACAGTAAAGTCAGAATGTAATGCACAGGTATGTGGTGGTGATACAGGTAAATACAGGTACATACACCTTGTTATACAGTAAAGTCAGAATGTAATGCACAGGCATTTGGTGGTGATACAGGTTAATACAGGTACGTAAACCATGTTATACAGTGAAATCCGGATGTCATATTCATCGGCTTTGGCAAACCAGGATTCATGTTTATTTAAGACGAAGCTTATCTTGCCGACAATCACTCTTTCAGACAATGATAAGATATATCAAAAGGTACAAACCAGTTACTAGCCTCTTCACTACTGAAAGCTGCAATCACACCTGAAGTATACTGTGGTAGGGGTGTATCCAAAATTGCATGTATTAATAAAGGAAGTCATAGAAGAGTTCTCATAATTATTCAGATGACTCTGTCGGACGACCACCAAATTGTATAAATCTGTGGTGTTTCTGATTTCCTTGCACTGATTAACTGACTTATTTGCCACATCATGAATATGTTCACATTCTGTATATGGTCGTGTTTTAGTTTTCAAAAGCATCAAGAATAACTGCATATCATTGAGATATTCTGTGGTGGACTGTTTAGTTTCTATGTTTTCTAATCATGCATATACAACAGTCATAAAAGCAACAGAGAAAGTCAAAATTGATGTTTCACATCCCGTTCAGCAGCCATGATCATATTGGGACAGATCATCAGTATTTGCCAATTGTGGGAGTGAAACCAACACAGAGGTGACACCCTGTGATTACATGCCTAATCTGCTGACTACTAATGCCACAGAGGACCTTCATAAACTTTTCCACTTACTTATTGTAGGACTGTCTGGAAGTCAACTACAACTTCCATGTTTTTACAGGATCTACGTAACGCTTTGCAATTAGCAGTCAGAAAGCTGTCTCCCAATGTTGAGGAAGAAGAGGGTGAGACCACAGAAGAGACTACAGAATCAGGGCACCAGTCTGACAATGATGAGGGAGAAGCCAGTAGTTCAGATAACCAGGCTGAGGTAGTGATGACATTTGTGGAGGAGATGGTCAGTGCTGGATACTCACAACGTCTGGCTCTAGAGGCCCTGAAACATGTGGATCCATCTGATGCACAGGAAGGTATGCCGAGGGAAGAAAATTCCCCATATATTTCCCAGAATTGCTTTTGAAACTCAGAGTAGTAGAATGTTTTTAAAACTGTGGTATATTTAACAGTCATGTGTATTCATTTGGTTCATAAACCTACAACTTGTTACCATGCAGACTTTTTATTGGCAAAGTTTTTTACATTGTAGTGTTGCTAATAGTTAAGCAGAAGCCACTAAAACAGTCAAGATACGTCTCTAACAACTAGAGGATTTTGATTCAAAAGTTGTAAATGTCTCTCAACAGACTGTATTGGTAAGATGATCTACTCGTAACAAATACACTCATCAGTGACCAAGATTTGGTACAAACTATTGAGTTTTTGTTTTATTTCAATTTATGCCAATTTCAGGCATATGCCAAATTACTAATGAGTGCACAACCAGTAACGTGTACCATTGAAACATGAAATATAAACGTCAAATAATCCTTACTGACCTTTAAATAACTTTAGTCACAGTAGTCAAATATCTGAAATGAAATGCGTCTGTGATTCTGTCAGGAATGTTGTGGTGCATGGAACATGAAGACACCGAACTGGATGAAGGAGATGAGGCATTAGATTTGCAGGTTCCTGAACATCCAGATACTGAAGCTGCTGGTCGGCCAGACATTCCAGACAGAGAAGCAGTGGAGAACCTGGATCTGAGCTCACTGATCATACAAGATACAAGTCTGGATATGACCAAGTCTCTGTTAGAAGGATTGACTCAGCCAAAAAGGTACAAAACTTAATACATTGATGAAAGAGAATATTACAAGTCTGAGTTAGCATGCCACACTGATACCTTCATATTTGTATTGCAAGGCACCAAAATCCACCTGGAAGGTATGATTGTTCACTGAGATAAATGGTTTTCAGAGCTTTTCAAGTCAAAGTGGTGTAAATAACAAAATCACACAACCTGAAAACCAAATATATTTCAATAAATCATAATACGTCATATGATATTTGTTTTGTGTCATATTGTTGTTTAGACCATTAACATTGGTAATATCTGAAGACTGTTTATCTCATTGACGATCTGTGTAGCAGGGAGGTCCAGTATTTCATCCGTTTTGTGTCTCTTTTGGTGATGTGTAGCTATGTTGCATTAAATATGTGGCTGTGACTTGGTAACCATGATGTTTTCTTAATTATAGTTACATCAGGACTAATACTAATACTAAATTACTCATACTAAATTAATCTAAACCTCTTTCAACAGTAGACATGCTTTCAGGCCTGCAGAGGTAATGCATCAAAGTATTTTTCATCAAGCACATCATCCATGAGTTCTTTAATTTTCCAGGTCACTATCAAAGCTTGAAACTCAGGTGTTGTCTGTTGTCATTCCTCTGCAGTCAACGATATCTTAGCATTTGTTATGAAGTCATATTTATAATGTCTGTGCTTCCTCTCTTGTGTCTATAGTTCCCTGAAGCAGCAGTTACAGAGTCTGTGGACACAACACATGGAACAGTCAGGTGCCAGCAGCGTGTCAGACTTCCTCAGTCTGCAGCACCTGGGTTTGATCCTTGAGGAACTTGCTGGACAAGGTAACCCCAACAGAATGTAGGATTAATGCAGAAATGAGTCATGTTGTGGAAATGTTAAGAACTTCATCCTCTGAATTTGTATTGAGACCAATCTTTATTTAATTTATTTCTCCTATGTTATGATCAGCAGAATTCAGATGCAGAACTACACTGGTAAGATCCAAATAACCATTTGGTGCAGTTTATATGATCCTAGGAGATACATCATGCTCTGTGTTACACACCTGTACATTATTAAGCTTCCCCTGATGTTCATTTAGCCACATGAAAACGTTTCTGGTTTCCCAAGTTTCTATGTTATGGTTCTGTGCAGTGTGTAAACAAAAGTCAAAACTTGAGGTTTCCTTTTTTTCAGCAGATAAATTTCTCCTTAGTGAATACACCACAAAGTTTGATTTCTGTGCATATCATCCAGCCTGAAATTGGGAAATAAATGTTTGAGTCTAAGCTGTATTTATTTGAACAATGTTTTTACCTGACTTTTTCACCCAGTTCAAATAGACATGTTAGCAATACTGATGGAAATCCACTGCAGGTTTTAATTTAAGTGACAACCTGTTTGAGAAGAAGTGAGTACTATATTGTAACTGTGTTTGTAGATGAGCAGATATTAGACAGGCCATTTCCTGAGGGCTTTACAACAGGCAAACCAAACCTGGTGATTTGTCCACAGGGTGAGTACTCCCTGGTTATACAGTACATAATAATTGATGACCCAATCCAACTAAGGCTAAGTCATTGTTGATATAACAATGATTACAGCCTTCACGGGCTGCATGTTTTGTGATAACAAATTAATTGTATGTTACTTTTAACCTTCCAATAGTGTTAATAACCTTCAACATATGTATCATCTATCATTAGTATCACAACAGTGTCATACATATTGATCTGTCAAAATTTATGAAATAAGTTCAAGTCCTGCGTACAGGAACTGTTTCACCAGGGCAGAAGGAGTTACAGCAGTTCTCCTGTTTCACAGTTTATGTTTTTTTTACTTTCACCAGATCATGATGTGATAAATAGTGTAAACAAATATGTAAAATATACTCATACATATAATCAGATTTATGTCTTGTTTTTGTCCCACAGGAGAGGTGCTGGCGAGTGTGCTGTCCCTGTACATGTATGGTGAAGGTTTGAGTCTACCTCTACCCAGTACCTGTGAGGTGTTGATGTGTAACTCTCACACTTCTACAGAAGAGGTGAAACCAGATTTTTATATATTCTGATCACCATGACACCAATGTTACAGTTATGTTCAGATATTATATCCTTTTTAGTAGAGCACCAATAAATACTCTCATTGGGGGGGTTTATTTTCTATAAATAATTAATTCCAAATTCTACCTCAACAACCTTACAATCTACTAGTTTCTCAATCTTCCATTTTTCTGTACTACCTCAGGTGGACTTGCTGTTACGACGCTGTTTCCACTGCTCTGACAACCGTATATTCTGCCTGGTGAATGCCGACCTTTTGGATTACGATGTCAGCTGTCACACAGAGAACTCGTATGATAAACTCTCCCACCGGGCGGCAAAGCAAGGTATGGTAGAGTGGTTACCATATGGTTGGTGACTTAGTAACAATATATAACCTGGTGGTACTCTTATTAGGTAATGACCTGTGTAAGTTTGTTTTAAGTGGTTATTGTAATCAAATTTTCTGTTAGTTCACCAAAGGTCTTGATTACCCATGCCTCAGTCCTCAAATATAATCCATATTCAGACAGAGTCTCCAAAATTTGAAGCATTTGCCAATAAAACAGATTTGTATAATACTAAACATTGTATCATCACAAATGTAACAGACATCTATTCAGTACCTGTCACCTATATTGTATGAATCATGCTGTATATGGTAATCTGTCTGTTTTAATGCTGTTGTGCCATAGGGTCCGCTTGTTGAATTAGAGACTAAACATGCAGAATGTCCAATTTAGATTAGATTGGAAAAGAGTGTAAGCTAAAATACAATGTTCTTAAGTAATACCCTGTAATGTTGTATCTCTCATTTTGTCGCGTATTTGTGTATCTGAATGTACACATGTTTCTTTTCTTTCTGATTTCTATCTATTCTCTGTGTTCTGTTGTCTAATAAATACATTCAGATATTTTTCACTTTCAGATTTCCGTCTGGTGGTGGTGTGTAGCTCTGAACACAGTGACAAATCCAGTCTGGTCACGGCATTTGACAAGTTCAGAATCAAGAACCAGTTTGTGTGCACAGCAAAAGAAATCCAGGCTTATCTCAAGGACAAGTTCACAGTACAGAGTGATGTGATGAAAACAGTGGACCCAGAGAGGTGAGGTGTAGGGTTTGGTTGTGCATTGTTAACTAACTACGTCTGCAGATGTTAGAATTGAATCTTAACACACTGTTTCTAGACGTTTACTTTTTTATGATTACTGATGTAGTTACAGCTTTTGCCCCATGTTAGTACTAAAGCCTTAGTGATTATTGAGCAGTTCTTATCAAGTGTATTGTGATTTCATAGTTGAATGTATTTATTTACAGTCTGTGTGTACGTATGATACAGTCACATCGTGCCGGGGTGGGCAAGTCACTCAAAGTCTCACGTGTTGCTGAAAAGCTGGAGGAATACGAGGGTGAGGAGATGCACATCTCCATACACAAGCGAGGGGTGGACAGGGAGAAAGTGTTGCAGCAACTTCTACCCAAAACTCAGCGACCAGAACAGCACAAACCTCATCTCGTACACATAGACATCGCTCATGAGGTCAGAGATTACTCAGTGTACATTAGGATAACTTACTGAATGTCATATACAAAAAATGTATTATTACTGAAGATGACAATATTGTATGAGTGCAATGGACAAGTATTGCATTGTTCATCTTCATAATATAGTTTATATATTTGTCTTATCAGGGATCTTTGCTTTTCTGATTTACTATTTTGTCATGTTTTGTGGAAAGAACCCGGCTCTTGGGAACTCGTGACATAACCCAAAGTTTATTTTTATGTCAGCTGACTTGTCAGTCAGCTGACATTATGTCATCACTCTGCGGCGTGGGCGTCCGCGTCCGCGTGAACAACTTCTTCTCCAAAAGTACAAGGCCTAGAGACATGCTGTTTTTTTTAAAAGATACCTTATCTATCGAGGATGAAAAATTGTTCAAGGCATGCAAATCTGTCTGTTCGTCTGTTTGCTAGAGACATTACAAGGGGGGTACCCCCACCAAAAGTGTGAAAATTTCAACTTTTTATCACAATTTTCTCAGTGACTATTGCAGGGATTTCTCTCATATCTTGCATATATGTACTAGGCCAGAGGTAGATTCTCTTGTGTGAGTATGAGACCTGGATCTGTCTTACTTTTTTTTTAATAAATTTTTTTAATAATTTTTAATGCATTAAAATTCATGAAATCATGCACTAAATCACTTATAACTTCAAAAGTGTTGCATTTACAGCATTTTGTGAAAATATGTTGTTCAGCTACTTTTTTCATAGCTACAATATGGTGAGTAAGTTGGGTGTCTGTCTCAATAGCTAAGTGAGTAATAGCTACTTTTGGGCTTTTCAGTAACTTCCATTATGAGTAAAATCACTTGTAACTTAAAAACTATTGCATTTAGAGAATTTCGTATAAATATGTTATTCAGCTACTTTTGGGCCAGCTATAACATAGTGAAATTTCAGACCTGTAGCTCATGGCATAGCTGAGTAATAGCTACTTTTAGGTTATCACTGTTGAGTAAATCGCTTATAACTTGAAAACTATTGCATTTAGAGAATTTCGTATAAATATGTTATTCAGCTACTTTTGGGTCAGCTATAACATAGTAAAATTTCAGACCTGTAGCTCATGGCATAGCTGAGTAATAGCTACTTTTAGGTTATCACTGTTGAGTAAATCACTTATAACTTGAAAAGTTTTGCATTTAGAGCATTTTGTTAAAATATGTTATTCAGCTACTTTTTTCATAGCTACAATATGGTGAGTAAGTTGGGTGTCTGTCTCAATAGCTAAGTGAGTAATAGCTACTTTTGGGCTTTTCAGTAACTTCCATCATGAGTAAAATCACTTGTAACTTAAAAACTATTGCATTTAGAGAATTTCGTATAAATATGTTATTCAGCTACTTTTGGGCCAGCTATAACATAGTAAAATTTCAGACCTGTAGCTCATGGCATAGCTGAGTAATAGCTACTTTTAGGTTATCACTGTTGAGTAAATCACTTATAACTTGAAAACTATTGCATTTAGAGTATTTTGTTTCAATATGTTATTCACCTATTTTGGGGTCAGCTATAACATAGTGAAGTTTCAGACCTGTGGCTCATTTCATAGCTGAGTAATAGCTACTTTGAAGTTCTCACTGTTGAGTAAATCAGTTATAATTGGAAAACTATTGCATTTACAGAAATTTGTGCAAATATATTATTCAGCTACTTTTGGGTCAGCTATAACATAGTGAAATTATAGACCTATAGCTCATGGCACAACTGAGCAATAGCTATTCTCAGGTACTGACTGTTGAGTAAATCAGCTATAACTTGAAAAATATTGCATTTGGAGTATTTTGTTAAAATATATTGTTCACCTACTTTTGGGTCAGCTATAACATAGTGAAATTACAGACCTATAGCTCATGGCATAGCGGAGCAATAGCTATTTTCAGGTTCTCACTATTGAGTAAATCAGTTGTAGCTTGAAAACTATTGCATTTACAGTAGTTTGCTTAAATATGTTGTTCACCTACTTTTGGGTTAGCTATAACATAGTAAAATTTCAGACATGTAGCTCATTGCATAGCTGAGTAATAGTTCCTTTGAGGTTCTCACTGTTGAGTAAATCAGTTGTAACTTGAAAACTATTACATTTAGAGTAATTTGTTAAATATGTTATTCACAGAATTTTTGGTCAGCTATAACATAGTGAAATTGCAGACCTCTATGTCATGGCATAGCTGAGCAATAGCTACTTTCAGGTTCTCACTGTTGAGTAAATCATTGTATCCACTGGATAGCTGCAGTGTGTAGAGAGAGATTTCACCATTACCGCTCTGATGAAAAAAAATATTATAGCTAGCTTTCTTAAGTTTGCAGTACAGTAGAACCTCGCTTATCCGGCCTTCTATTATCCGAATCTCCGGATTAACCGAACCGAAACTGTGTCTCCCTACTGGCAGTACATATAATGCACCGTGTAGCGTGAGCGATAATACAGGATTTTACACAGTTTCGTAAACGATTAATTCTAGTGCCTTATAAAACATACCAGCCACAGAAACGCCTAACTTCTTTGATCTTTATCACCATTGCTACAATAGGGGAGGGATTAATTCAATTACACGACCCCACTACACAACTTCTTTGATAATGCGCCAATCAATGAAAGCGCGTTCGATTGGGTTTCGCAATTTATAATCTCCCGGAGTATGGCCATTCACAGACTGACAACGTGCATAAAAGAAAAAACATCAACAATGCAAGTACCGACCGAACACAGCCAGTTAAAATCCGCGTAATATTTTAAATAGAAATAATAATATGGATAGATATGGAGCAAATAAGCGACAATTAGAGGGTCTGTTACAATATATTACACAAATATATGAAATATATCATCAATGAATACCGACGTTTACATTAAGTGGATAAAACAAAGTTTTCTTCAATTATCGCCCACTCGGTAACCCACAGACAGTAAATTTCGGTTTCCTTCATCTATCCGAACCCCTCGATTATCCGACCGGATTGTATGTCTCCCATGGTGTTCGGATAATTGAGGTTCTACTGTATATATTAATAACCATAAAATGTTGTCTGGGAATTTTTTGGCCTCATTTTGAGAAACAAGATGGCCGCCACAGGTGTTTTTTGTCAGTCATGAAAAGTGCTTATATCTCCCTTATTATTGATCCTAGAGGTTTGGGATGATAAACCAACCTGTAGGAAATCATGGGGTGGGAATCTTTTGGTGTGGTCAGATTTGACCTTCAATGACCCCTCCTTCAAGGTCAAACAAGGATAGCCAAACTTAAAAGTGCTTATAACTCGCTTATTATTGGTCCCAGAGGTTTGGGATGGTAAACAGACAGGAAGTCATGGGCTGTGAATCTGTTGATATGGTCCGATTTGACCTTGGAACCCTCCTTCAAGGTCAAATGAGGATAGCGAAAATTGAAAGTGCCTACAACTCGCTTATTATTGGTGACAGAGATTTGGGATGGTAAACCATCCCATAGGAAATCATTGGCTCGGAATCTTTTGGTATGGTCAGATTTGACCTTTGGACCCCTCCTTCAAGGTCAAATGAGGACAGCCAAGCTTAAAAGTGCTTATAACTCATTTATAATTGGTCCTAGAGGTTTGGAATGGTAAACCATAGGAAATCATGGGCTGGGAATGTATTTGTGTGGTTAGATTTGACCTTGGACCCCTTCTTCAAGGTCGAACGAGGATATTGCATTTGTAGTATTTCTTTAAATATGTTTTAACCTATTTTTTACACTTAAACAATTACCTTGTTATTTTCCTTCATAATACCATTTACAGGGCACAACTTTTTTATCCTTTTCTTCTGTCAGCTTCGGAATTTCTTTCGAACTTGCTCTTCAGTTACCATTTACTGTATTTCTGTACAGCCCTTTTCCTGATAATTATTCTGTCCTCTAATCACCTTCACAAATCAAAAACACTCAGTCAGCTGACACAGTGCCCGTTCACGGGCACTCTCCTCTTGTTTGATATTTGATATGATTTACAAAGCAGTGCAATAAGCTTGTGATGACTGAAAGAAGAGAATTAATTAAAATTTTTATTATACAGTTTGTGACATGTAAATATACCATTATGTGTCTGGGAAGTCAATTAAAATTCATTCTAGTCTAATTTCACAACTGCTAACCAAATACCCCCGTGACTGCAGGTCCAGGAGGGAGTGGATGAGCTTCTCTTCTCTCTACTCATTCTGGGCAGACTGACGGCTCACAGTGGACATGTGTGGCTCAGGTCTGACCTTGACCTTTATGTGGTGGAAGTACTGCCTCTGCTGGAAAGTGTTCTTGTAGGAAAGGTGAGTGACTCGTACTGAAGCTCGATGTCTGTGGCATCGGTAGCAAGTAACCCCGCCAGTGTCCTTAATTCTGATATCAGTTGAGCTGTTTAAATGGGCAGAAAACCAAACCTTGGCTTTGGAAGCCCAACTCACAAATCATCACAGTCAGCACTGGAAGCCAGTTCATTCCAAAAAGGAAATACTGTCTGCTGACAAATACATATCTCTAGTTTTGAAGTCAACATTTCTATGAAACAATTATCAGTCTCTATCCCACTCAGTATTACTACAGGGTAGGTAAACCTTAATGATCCAAATACTGTATTTTTAGCCATTGTAGAACATTACCACAATTGTTACATTGTTTTCTTTATGACAAACCAGTCTTGTCATATTCCCCTAGTAATTTGTGAGAAATTTTCTGGGTAACATATTCATAAAGAGCTACAGTTTATTGACATAGCTACATTCTGACAGATATTTTTACTACACTGACAGGACAAGACTGTGAAGACGCGCCACGTTCACACAATGTTGCAGTTTCTGCCCAAACTCACGTGCTGGGCTCCAAAAGACAGTCTATTTCTGCTGCAGAGGATTCAACAGCAGGCTGAGCCAGGTAAAGGAGAAATAAGACCTGAACCAAATGTGTCTGCAAGGCCTGGCTTGTCAATATACATTGACTTTAAAATTAACTCTGTATCAGTTAAACTGGGTTGTTTGAAAACCATTAGCAGATATTAAATTTGTGAAAAACTAACATTTAATGAAATTAACTAACACATGATTCGAACATTTTTATTTTGAACGGGATTTGAAAACAAGCCATTACTGTTAATTGAACATAATGTAATTCTGCAGGAGAGATGTTTCTTACCACCCACCCAGACTACCAACATTTTGACCAGCTGATGGACCGTGGTCAGTTTGAGAGTGAGTCCTGGCAGAGAGTCTACCAGTATCTGAAGAGATATCAGCGTGGACTCAATCTGGACTCAGTGAACCCTGCCCAGGTGGAGGGAACACCTGCGGATTGTATAGAAACCCTACTCAGGTCAGTCATTGATTGATGAAAGTTTTCATTTGTTGAAAGGAATATAATTAGCAAAAATTTATGCTATTGCTAGCATTTGCTAGACCATCTAAACAGAGCTTTTTAACATATATGAAGGATAACAAGAATGACGTATTTCACTGTGTATTAAATGTATTTTCTAATATGATCAGTACAGTGTGTCAGAACAAGATGGGGGTGTTCTGTACTAAGAATTAGCTGACAAACCATCCATTGATCTCTGCTGTAACATACAAAGTCGCACATTGCCACTCTATGGTGTACATAAGATGTAAACCTCTGGACTCGTGTTTATCCAAAGGTGACTCCAGCCCTTAATATGAAGGTGTAAGTCAAAGAACATGCTCAGGACATGATATCAGAATTTCAGTTCACACGTTTCCGCTATTTTGTTGCTAAATTTGTTGTAATTTGGTTCTGCCTTATCCAAAATTGACAAAACCCGATATTTAAGATCACATTCACTTTTTCCACTGTAGATAGTGTGGTGTACCTGCCCTCTCTGTAACGTCAGTAGTGCTTCCACAAGCTGTCAAAGTACCGACTCGAGTTTCATGAATCACCGACGAGTCAACTCGAGTTGAACTCGAGTCAATAGCAATATTTGAAAACACCCAAACCTTAAATATATGTGCACATATATGATTCCTTTCATAATGAAATCTATTTTTAACCATAGTCCAACAAAATTTGTTATATTTTACCTGCAAAATAAGGATCAACATTCTCGCCATGTTGAAAAATAAAACGGACGTTTTGATTGGTTGTTTTTCCAGGTAAGATATTTGGAGAGATATCGTTGGCTTTACGTCGTAATAGATAAATATGAAGGAAAATATTAAGTAAACAAGTCAAATTGTGCTTTTATTGCATTTTTGTACACTGGCAAGTGGTTTATTTATATACTTTTTGCAGACTGAGTATTTAAAGGAACTCGAGTTTGCAATAAGACAAACTCATTTTCACGATTTGAACAAAATTATATGAAACACGAGTTGGCGAGTTGTCACGAGAGCACTAACCGTCAGTTTTCATTAATTTATAATAAAACCTCCACATTGTTATTCCAGATACTGTGGTCTGGTAGACCCATCTTGGGCAGAACTCCGCCATTTTGTTCACTTCCTGGACATCCAGCTGAAGGATTGTGAGCAGTCTTCTTTCTGCAGTGTGTTTGTTGCTCAGGACCTGCCTGGATTCAAGCAGTTTGTGGTCAAACTGATGATTCAAATGTCACGAGACTTTGCCACACGGTCATTGAATATCTCCGAGGAAACACCCGGATTGGTCCGTCTGGATGAGGAAGTTGAAGAGGTGTGTATTTATAAGATTCTAAAGATTTTTCCCAAGATCTTTTCCCTAAAATAGACATATGTAATAACACATTTTATGTGAAGCAAAAATGCAATTCCTTAAGTTCAGGAAGGTGGCACACCAGTTGTCATTTACAGATGATCAGAACACACGATGAAGTGCCAACCTTCTTATCCATGATGTTTACCCTCCTGATTAATAAGTGATTTCTGATCAGTATTCTACCAGGTAAACTGCTGGCCATAGTAACAACACGCCAAGTTTGAGTTTGGTGTTCAGACCAAAATAACAAACTGTCCCAGGCCTGAACTGATGATGGTTCATAGTGTACCTGCTTTAAGATTGTTTAAAATTTACTCTTGAATTCCAGTTTAACTGCAGTCATGAAAAGCAAACAACAGGGATGTTTGTTCAGATTCAGGGTCTGTTGAACAGGTAACATCAGATCATTTCAGTCTGAAAACAGTAAAATTGTGGATCATGGCATCCCAAGTGTAAAATCAAGTAACAATTACCAAATATTAAGAAGTATTAGTAACAACTGCCCATGAGCTTTCTCAAACAATTTCTTCATGATTTCTTTATGTTGGTTTGTGGTCAGTTACAGGATGACCAGGAGGAAGGAATAGAACAGTTTCAGATGAAAAGAACCTGGGAATCCAGGTTAGTGGCAGGATGGGAATGGTTCTACTTACTTATTTGCTGGTTTACAACAGATTTCAATTGAGTTCAGAAGTGATTTAAAACTTTGTCAGAAAACTTTTAACTTATTTTAAAGTCAATGTTATATATCTGTAAATGACACATTTACACAATAATCTCACATTAGACTATCAGAAATCAGATTTAAATAGCTGAGTTGGGAGGTATCTTATTTAAATGAAACTAAGTTTGAATTAAATGTCATTGACTAATATGATATCCAAGCTTTTGCATGTTTAATTGAGAGATATGTTCTGTCATATATTGCTTTTGAACATGTGACTGGAAACTCAATCTACAATTCTCTTTTCACACTGCATTACACACGTCCCGATGTTTTTACCCCACAGCCCTTAAGGGCTGTCGGGGTATTGTTTTCACCCATGGTGTCCGGATGGGCGGGCGGGTGGGGGGGCTGCGGGAAAAAGTTTGTCCGGGCTGTATCTCAGAAACCGTAAGGTATAGGAAGTTGATACTTGGTAGGGACATTGGTTAGGGGGTGTAGGTGTGCAACGTCATGGTCTGACCTTGATTTGACCTTTGACCTTGCCGTAGTGACCTTGAGTTTGAAAATCTTGTCCGGGCTATATCTCGGAAACCGTAAGGTGTAGGAAGTTGATACTTGGTAGGGACATTGGTTAGGGGGTGTAGTTGTGCAACGTCATGGTGTGACCTTGATTTGACCTTTGACCTTGCCGTAGTGACCTTGACCTATAAAATCTTGTCCGGGCTATATCTCGGAAACCGTAAGGTGTAGGAAGTTGATACTTGGTAGGGATATTGGTTGGGGGGTGTAGGTGTGCAACGTCATGGTCTGACCTTGATTTGACCTTTGACCTTGCCATAGTGACCTTGACTATAAAATCTTGTCCAGGCTATATCTCGGAAACTGTAAGATGTAGGAAGTTGATATTTGGTAGGGACATTGGTTAGGGGGTGTAGGTGTGCAACGTCATGGTGTGGCCTTGATTCGACCTTTGACCTTGCCGTAGTGACCTTGACCTATAAAATCTTTTCTGGGCTATATCTCGGAAGCTGTAAGGTGTAGGAAGTTGATACTTGGTAGGGATATTGGTTGGGGGGTGTAGGTGTACAACGTCATGGTGTGACCTTGATTTGACCTTTGACCTTGCCATAGTGACCTTGACCTGTAAAATCTTGTCCAGGCTATATCTCGGAAACTGTAAGGTGTAGGAAGTTGATATTTGGTAGGGACATTGGTTAGGGTGTGTAGGTGTGCAACGTCATGGTGTGACCTTGATTTGACCTTGCCGTAATGACCTTGACCTATAAAATGTTGTCCGGGCTATATCTCGGAAACCGTAAGGTGTAGGAAGATGGTACTTGGTAGGGACATTGGTTAGGGTGTGTAGGTGTGCAACGTCATGGTCTGACCTTGATTTGATCTTTGACCTTGCCGTAGTGACCGTGAGTTCGAAAATCTTGTCCGGGCTATATCTCAAAAACCGTAAGGTGTAGGAAGTTGATACTTGGTAGGGACATTGGTTAGGGGGTGTAGTTGTGCAACGTCATGATCTGACCTTGATTTCACCTTTGACCTTGCCGTAGTGACCTTGACCCATAAAATCTTGTCCGGGCTATATCTCGGAAACTGTAAGGTGTAGGAAGTTGATACTTGGTAGGGACATTGGTTAGGGGCTATAGGTGTGTATTATCATGGTGTCACCTTAATTTTGGCCTTTGACCTTGTCGTAGTGACCTTGACCTTTAAAATATTGTTGCACCTTTGGGTCTGTCTTTGATGCAGATTAAGCACTGTTAATTCATATTAGAATTTATTAAGAATTTTACTTTCGTAACTTCCCATTGTAAGAGATAGAATTTCATCATTCATTAAATGTATTACCACTTCTGTATGCATGGTAATATTCAAACCATCTAAACCATAATTCAGCCATGTAGATGTAGATAAAGAGTGTTGAATTTTAGTTTGCTGATTAATGCTGTCATCTTGTTATTGAATTATCTTGTTTTAATACTTCATCTTTATATGCATTATCTTTCTTTTAAACATTATTTCTCCGTTTAAACATTGTTTGGACCTTTGTATAACTGACAGTGCTCTGAAAGTATCCTGAAGTTTGTACTGGTACAGTACTTCTATATCTCATGGTGTTGAAATATTTCCCTAGGCTGTGGGGTACGGGCATCTCTGATGCTATTTTTTATCTCTCCAGTCCACACCCTTACCTGTTCTTCAACTCAGACCATCACTCTCTCACCTTCTTGGGCTTCAACATTGCCCGACGGACATTCAACTTGGTGGATGCTCAAACAAACACTGTTCTGGAGGAGAATGTGATGACCAGACAGCTGTATGAGGCTCTGGTCAGAAACCATGTACCTCTACAGGAAGATTTTGACAAACTGGACAGGTGAATCTTGAGTTCAATGTACAGAAACAGTAGTTCATAGAAATATATCTGTGATGTGTGTGCATGAATTTGCTGAAAAACAGTTAATATGGATTCAAATAGCTATTCACAGACTATTGATCACTTGAGCTCAGAAGATTAAATATTTTATCAGTTTTTTGACAATTTTGAGTTTAGCTCCTCATCACTCAGGAAGCTTAAAGGGTTTATTCACTTGTGAGGTACTGTCTGTAATGACTGAAACATTCTCTTTCACTGACAAAATTTCTGTCAGCTATTTTTCATCCATCTTCATCCTAAAGTTAATCCATCAGTTTCAAAGTGTTTGGATCAAGGTTAGTCCTAAATTTGATTGAAAAATTAGCTCAAAGGTTTTATAAATACAATTGTAGGCGGATTAGAAATTTGATCAAAAGTTATTTTATTGCATAAAAACGTACTAACATAATCCCAACAGAAGCTTACGTGACCTACCTTTCGGTCAAGGACACAGACAATGTGTCTCGCCATTTTTTTCTCTTAATGTACCCCAGTAAACCCCAGCGGGCACCTGCTGGAGGTTATATCTCCACTGTAAGTTGTCATTCTTATTTTGACCGCCGTCAAGTACACACGCGTTCTTTTCGGATCTTCAAAGATATTTACCATGTCCGAAAAACAAAGGAAATGCTCCATTTGTGCAGGTGATATGTTGCCTTGGGACAACCATCAGGCCTGTTTGAAATGCAGAAACGACAAGAAAGGCAAGGATAAGTGTGTGATTGGTAAGGAAACTGACTGTACTATTTGTGCTGGTGCTTTGAAAATTCCTCATAGAAAGAAATCTTCAAAAAGTAAAGTTTCTGAGAAGTTTGATGATTCGCTGTTGGATGAGCCAACTCCTTCAAAGTCCTCAACTTCCTCCACTTCTACTCCTGATTCATCTCTTCAGGAGATGTTAAAGGCTATGAATTCTCAGTTATCTTCCCTGGCTTCTCAATTTGAGGAGTTCAAGCGCAGGGGTAAACCTACATCTTCCAAAACAGCTCTTCCTCACTCTCAGGAGCAGGGTATGTGTGCCCCTGCCTCCCAGAGCAGACCAGTCCCCTCAGAGGGGGAATTATCTGATGAGGAATCATCTTTACCTGCTGCGAAACGCCATAGATCCAGGTCTCCTCAGGGGGATACAGACACTCATTCCCAGGAGTTAGATCCCTCCTATGTGGAAATGCTCAATGCCATCAGGAATCTGTTGGATTTAGAGGTACCACAAGTAGAGTGCCTTGTGGCTCCCTCTGCATTCTCTAAGAAACCTTCAAAGCAGGTGGTCAGAAAACAGAATTTGGCGTTACCTCCTGTTCAAGATATACAGTCCATGTGGGACTATAGATTCAGAAAGGCCTCAGGAACCACAGTAAAAGACAAGTCCAGCTCTGAATCTCTATCTCAGGGACAGTTTTTGGCCTTTGAGAGGCCTGACATGATTTATTACACCACCTCTCCTCAAAATACTGAAAGCTCCTAAACTTCCTGACTCATACTTCAACATAGCTAAAGTAAAGTCTTTGTCATCTTCAATCTCTGTACCTTCCAAGCAGTTTATTGTGCAGGAGACAGTTTGCAGAGAAAATGTTCAAATCCTGGGCCATGTTGTGTGGTTTAAAATGGCTATTGAGGAACTCAACAATAGGATCCAGGAGTTAGCTACTGAGATCAAATGTTCAGAAGATCTGGAAACCATCAGGGAATCAGCAGATCTCATGCTCAAATACTCTCAGCTCCAGGCTTCTGTCACATCTTCCTTAGAAATAGCTCTGGATACAGTCCTCAAACAGAATATGACTCTGGCCTGCAATATGCTACTTGCAAGGAGGGACAGCTTATTGAAGGACTGCAGCTCAAAATTAGGTCCTAAGGACTTGGCAAACTTGCGTACTGATCATTTTGACCAGCAGGAGGTGTTTAATTCAGATATCCTATCCCAGGTTGAGGATAACATGATCAAAAGACTCTCCATTATGAAGGATTCTGAACCCAAGTCCTACAGAGAGTCTGTCAAGAGCTTGGATTTCGGGAAGTCTTCGCATTCAAAATCTCAGGAGAATACCAGGTCATTTCATGACAAACGAACGCAGCAAAATTCAACCTATGGCCACTTCTCTGCGCGCGCATCGCGAGGAGGCAGAGGTGGAAAGAGGAAATGACTTCCCAGGGGCAAGATTGCGGACTTTTTGGCAGGTATGGTTAAAAAACCACGCCCATCCCAGAGTAGTAAGTTTACTGCAACATGGCTATCGCCTAGACTTCAAGTTTCTTCCAAAATTGTCGAAAATTCCGCTCATTTTGAGCGAATATCACAACAAAAACAAAGATGGCGCCCTCCAAGAGGCAGTTCAGGCCATGCTTACAAAAAAGGCGATAGTTCCTGTCAAAAAACTCACTACTCTGGGATATTACAGCAGACTTTTTCTGGTTCCAAAACCCATGAATCGTTGGCGACCAGTAATAGATCTAAGTATGTTAAACCTTCATTTACATGTACCGACATTCAAGATGGAAACAGCCGAATCTATCAGGAAATCGATTCGAAAAGGGGAGTGGGTCATCTCGATAGACCTCACAGACGCTTATTTCCATGTTCCAATACATCCACAATCTCAAAAATATCTGAGATTTCAGACCAAAAAAGGGGTTTTTCAGTTTCAAGCTCTTCCTTTTGGTGTCGCGACAGCTCCCCTAGAGTTCACTCGCATTGTCAAAGAGGTCAAACTCGTAGCTCAAGCCAGGAACCTCAGAATCCATCAATATCTGGATGACTGGCTTCTTCGGTCACCATCAAAAGATCAATGTCTCAAAGATTCGGAAAAGTTAGTTCAATTGGTCCAAGAACTAGGCTGGCTTATCAATTTTCAAAAATCGGAATTGATACCCACACAAAAACTGGATTTTCTGGGCTATCATTTCGACCTTCAGAGGGGTCTAGTGTTCCCAACCCAGAAGAAACTCGATCGGCTAAACGCTCAGACTGTTTCCATCAGAAAGTCATTAGTCTTGACTCCAAGAAAGCTCATGTCGCTCATAGGGACTTTAGCTTCCTTGGAAAAAACAGTGCCACTAGGAAGGTTACACATGAGACCTTTCCAGTGGTACCTAAAGTCGCACTGGAAGTTTCCCCAGTCATTGGACATAAGGATTCCAGTAACAGAAAATTTCCTGAAGCACCTAAAGTGGTGGGAGGATATCAAAAATCTCATGGCAGGTGCTCCTATCCATCCTCAGGTACACAACACACTGGTGTTTACAGATGCCTCACAAAAAGGCTGGGGAGCTCACTTAAACGAGATAGTGTTAAGTGGTCTCTGGTCAAACAAGGAAGCCCAGCTCCACATCAATGTATTGGAGCTAAAAGCTGTTCTTCTAGCCCTAAAGGGCTTTCAGGAACACTTACAAGGTCAAACAGTGCTCATTTGTTCAGACAACAGCACAGTAATATCTTATCTGAACAAAGAAGGAGGCACACATTCCATAGAAATGTGTGCTCTTATCTGGAGAATTCTTGCATTCACAAATTCCAGAAGAATCCAGATAAGGGCAAGACACGTACCTGGATCCCTAAATGTCATAGCAGACTCTCTATCACGAAGGGACAAGGTCATACAGATGGAGTGGTCACTTCACCAACAGATATTCAACCAAATTTGCAAAGTTTGGCACACACCAATGGTAGATCTATTTGCAACTCATCTAAATTACAAACTTCCAATCTATGTATCTCCTGTCCCAGACAGAAAGGCTTGGAAAATAGATGCATTGAATATCTGTTGGGAAGGCCTAGACGGCTATGTCTTCTGTCCAGTAGCCATCCTGCCACAAGTAATTCAAAAAATAATAACATACCCATGCAGGATGATAGTACTGGCTCCAGGGTGGCCAGGGATGCCATGGTTCTGGGATCTGGTGGATCTCTCGACCAGGGTACCTCTACAGCTCCCTCATTGGAAGACATTACTGAAACAACCACATTCCAACAGGTTCCACAACAACGTGGAGTACCTGAATCTACATGTGTGGCTTCTGGATTCCAGGAATCCAATTCTGGAAGATTCTCATCTGAGGTGGCAGAAAGAATTAAGGCACCTCAGAGGGAATCCTCAAGAAAAGTCTATCAATCAAGGTGGACCATTTATGGGCAATGGTGCACAGAGAATAAGGTGGACATCACCTCAACAGCTGTTCCCCAGGTAGCTGAATTTTTAAACTACCTGTTCACAGTCAAAAATCTCAAACCAGCTACAATCACTGGTTACAGAACAGCAATTGCTGATGCTTTGGGTTCACAGGGTGAATTCATCTCCAAAAGTCTAGAACTAAATAGACTTATTGCCAGCTTCACCAGGGATAGACCTAAACCAAATAGGTCCATACCTACATGGGACCTCTCATTGGTCCTCTTAGGTTTGACAAAACCTCCCTTTGAGCCTTTGTCAGAGGCTCCTTTGAAGTGGCTAACTTACAAGACAGTGTTCCTGTTGGCTTTAGCCTCAGGTAAAAGAAGGAGTGAGATACATGCATATGGACTCACTCTTCTGTCTCTTCAAGGAGAAATTGGTCAGAAGTTACTGTTTCTCCTTTTCCTGCCTTTCTGGCTAAAAACCAATTGGCTTCGGATGGCCCTGATTCCATTAAGCCAGTAGTGATACCAGCCCTTACTACCATGTTGGACAGCTCACTGGTGGAGGACAAGTCACTTTGTCCAGTTAGGGCCCGCAAGGTCTATTTAGAGAAGACCAAATCCATGAGAAAGGGCAAGGCCCTACTCTTTGTATCACTTAGGGAGGGTTATTCTAAGGATATCACAAGAATAACCATTTCCCAGTGAATCAAACACACCATTCAAACTTGCTATCAGTCTTCAGATACGGCTGATCAACAGGTCACTCAGGTTAGAGCTCATGATGTTAGAGCTATGGCTGCATCACTTGCATTTAAAGGAGGTATCTCCTTAGAGCAGGTCTTGAGCTCCTGTTACTGGAAATCCCACAATACCTTTACAAACTTTTATTTGAAGGATATTTGCTGGGAAAATGATGATATCTTTAAGTTAGGTCCCATTGTGTCTGCACAGCATATAGTGAACAATTGAGACTTAATAATATAATCAGTCTTTATGTTTTCAGGATGTATGGATTTGGACTGGAATGTACTAGGACTTTGATTTTTGGAACAAGAATATGGATAAGACTTCATGTTATGGCTGCTTGGCTTGAGGGACAGCTGCACTCTGACTGTTGGAGTTTTATTCAACTGGGCACAGCTGACCTTTGACCCCTGCACTACTGTATAGACAAGGTGGAGGGTTTCATACGTATTATTTGATGTACAGTACAGCATGCTGCTTTCATAAGTGGGTGAGTACTTTACAGCTACTTTATTAAGCGTCCCTTGCGGGACGCTTGTTTGTGTATGGGAGAGCTTCCGGCTCCGCCGGCTCCGCATTTTGTTTTCCTTATAACTGTGTAAATTTGGCAGGTTTAGGCAGTAGCCCTGGGGAATTTTTTTGAATATGCTGCAGTGACATTTCAACCAATCAGAGAGGTCACATGACCAAAAATGTCTTTTTTCGATGGGGAAGCTTGTCCGGATGATAACTTGAAAGGAATTTTATCAATTCACCTGAAACTTGGCAAATACATTCATTCTATTAAAATCTGGAAATCATTAGATTTTGGCATTGATTGGTCAAGAAATGGCCGAGTAATTAATGATTAATTAATCATTACGAATTTTCCAAATAAGGAAAACACAAAAATGCTTATATCTCGAAAACCGTGCTAGATAGAGCGATTTCGACGAAATTTTTGACCCGCAGGGTATCTCTGCGGAGTAGTTTTCCCAATTTTCAAAAAATTTTTGTCTCGCCCAAAATGGCGGCCATTTTGAATTTTCGAAATTTTCGCAAAAATTGCAAAACACAAAAATGCTTATATCTCAAAAACCGTGCTAGATAGAGCAATTTCGACAAAATTTTTGACCCACAGGGTATCTCTGCGGAGTACTTTTCCCAATTTTGAAAAAATTTTTCTCTCGCCAAAAATGGCAGCCATTTTGAATTTTCGAATTTTTCGCAAAAATTGCAAAACATAAAAATGGTTATATCTCGAAAACCCTGCTAGATAGAGCGATTTCGACGAAATTTTTGACCCACAGGGTATATCTGCAGAGTAGCCATGCCAATTTTCAAAAAAATTTTGTCTCGCCAAAAATGGCGGCCATATTGAATTTTCGAATTTTTCGCAAAAATTGCAAAACATAAAAATGCTTATATCTCAAAAACCCTGCTAGATAGAGCGATTTCGACGAAATTTTTGACCCACAGGGTATCTCTGCAGAGTAGCCATGCCAATTTTCAAAAAAATTTTCTCTTGCCAAAAATGGCGGCCATTTTAAATTTTCAAATTTTTCGCAAAAATTGCAAAACATAAAAATGGTTATATCTCGAAAACCCTGCTAGATAGAGCGATTTCGACGAAATTTTTGACCCACAGGGTATCTCTGCAGAGTAGCCATGCCAATTTTCAAAAAAATTTTGTCTCGCCAAAAATGGCGGCCATTTTGAATTTTCGAATTTTTCGCAAAAATTGCAAAACATAAAAATGCTTATATCTCAAAAACCCTGCTAGATAGAGCGATTTCGACGAAATTTTTGACCCACAGGGTATCTCTGCAGAGTAGCCATGCCAATTTTCAAACAAAAAATTTCTCGCAAAAAATGGCGGCCATTTTGAATTTTCAAATTTTTCGCAAAATTGCAAAACACAAAAATGCTTATATCTCGAAAACCGTGCTAGATAGAGCGATTTCGACGAAATTTTTGACCCACAGGGTATCTCTGCAGAGTAGCCATGCCAATTTTCAAAAAAATTTTGTCTTGCCAAAAATGGCGGCCATTTTGAATTTTCGAATTTTTGCGCAAAAATTGCAAAACACAAAAATGCTTATATTTCAAAAACCGTGCTACATAGAGCGATTTCGACGAAATTTTTTATCTTCAGGGTATCTCTGCAGAGCAGCTATCCCAAAGAGCTTTCACTTGGTGAAGTTTCAGACCCATAGCTAATTGCTCACCTACTCAAAAAGAGTAAATGCGAATTACCTCTAAAAGTATTGCAGATGGCCAATTTTTCTCAAATAACTCATTCACCTACTTTTGGAAGAGCTTTCACATGGTGAAGTTTCAGACCCATAGCCAATTATTCACCTACTCAAAATGAGTAAATGCGAATTATTTCTAAAAGTATTGCAGATAGCCAATTTTTCTCAAATAACTCATTCACCTACTTTTGGGAGAGCTTTCACATGGTGAAGTTTCAGACCCATAGCTAATTATTTACCTACTCAAAATGAGTAAATGCTAATTATCTGTAAAAGTATTGTGGATACCCAATTTTTATCAAATAACTCATTCATCTACTTGTGGGAGAGCTTTCACATGGTGAAGTTTCAGACCCATAGCTAATTACTCACCTACTCAAAATGAGTAAATGCGAATTATCTCTAAAAGTATTGCAGATAGCCAATTTTTCTCAAATAACTCATTCACCTACTTTTGGGAGAGCTTTCACTTCGTGAAGTTTCAGACCCATAGCTAATTACTCACCTACTCAAAATGAGTAAATGCGAATTATCTCTAAAAGTATTGCAGATAGCCAATTTTTCTCAAATAACTCATTCACCTACTTTTGGGAGAGCTTTCACTTGGTGAAGTTTCAGACCCATAGCTAATTACTCACCTACTCAAAATGAGTAAATGCGAATTATCTCATAAAGTATTGCAGATAGCCAATTTTTGTCAAATTAATCATTCACCTACTTTTGGGAGAGCTTTCACTTGGTGAAGTTTCAGACCCATAGCTAATTACTCACCTACTCAAAATGAGTAAATGCGAATTATCTCTAAAAGTATTGCAGATAGCCAATTTTTCTCAAATAACTCATTCACCTACTTTTGGGAGAGCTTTCACTCTGTGAAGTTTCAGACCCATAGCTAATTACTCACCTACTCAAAATGAGTAAATGCGAATTATCTCTAAAAGTATTGCAGATAGCCAATTTTTCTCAAATAACTCATTCACCTACTTTTGGGAGAGCTTTCACTTCGTAAAGTTTCAGACCCATAGCTAATTACTCACCTACTCAAAATGAGTAAATGCGAGTTATCTCTAAAAGTATTGCAGATAGCCAATTTTTCTCAAATAACTCATTCACCTACTTTTGGGAGAGCTTTCACTTGGTGAAGTTTCAGACCCATAGCTAATTACTCACCTACTCAAAATGAGTAAATGCGAATTATCTCATAAAGTATTGCAGATAGCCAATTTTTGTCAAATTAATCATTCACCTACTTTTGGGAGAGCTTTCACTTGGAGAAGTTTCAGACCCATAGCTAATTACTCACATACTCAAAATGAGTAAATGCGAATTATCTCTAAAAGTATTGCAGATAGCCAATTTTTCTCAAATAACTCATTCACCTACTTTTGGGAGAGCTTTCACTCTGTGAAGTTTCAGACCCATAGCTAATTACTCACCTACTCAAAATGAGTAAATGCGAATTATCTGTAAAAGTATTGCAGATAGCCAATTTTTCTCAAATAACTCATTCACCTACTTTTGGGAGAGCTTTCACTTGGTGAAGTTTCAGACCCATAGCTAATTACTCACCTACTCAAAATGAGTAAATGCGAATTATCTCTAAAAGTATTGCAGATAGCCAATTTTTCTCAAATTAATCATTCACCTACTTTGGAGAGAGCTTTCACTTGGTGAAGTTTCAGACCCATAGCTAATTACTCGTCTACTCAAAATGAGTAAATGCGAATTATCTCTAAAAGTATTGCAGATAGCCAATTTTTCTCAAATAACTCATTCACCTACTTTTGGGAGAGCTTTCACTTGGTGAAGTTTCAGACCCATAGCTAATTACTCACCTACTCAAAATGAGTAAATGCGAATTATCTCTAAAAGTATTGCAGATAGCCAATTTTTCTCAAATACATGTAACTCATTCACCTACTTTTGGCAGAGCTTTCACTTGGTGAAGTTTCAGACCCATAGCTAATTATTCACCTACTCAAAATGAGTAAATGTGAATTATCTCTAAAAGTATTGCAGATAGCCAATTTTTCTCAAATAACTCATTCACCTACTTTTGGGAGAGCTTTCACTCTGTGAAGTTTCAGACCCATAGCTATTTATTCACCTACTCAAAATGAGTAAATGCGAATTATCTGTAAAAGTATTGCGGATACCCAATTTTTATCAAATACTCATTCATCTACTTGTGGGAGAGCTTTCACATGGTGAAGTTTCAGACCCATAGCTAATTACTCACCTACTCAAAATGAGTAAATGCGAATTATCTCTAAAAGTATTGCAGATAGCCAATTTTTCTCAAATAACTCACTCACCTACTTTTGGCAGAGCTTTCACTTGGTGAAGTTTCAGACCCATAGCTAATTATTCACCTACTCAAAATGAGTAAATGTGAATTATCTCTAAAAGTATTGCAGATAGCCAATTTTTCTCAAATAACTCATTCACCTACTTTTGGGAGAGCTTTCACTCTGTGAAGTTTCAGACCCATAGCTATTTATTCACCTACTCAAAATGAGTAAATGCTAATTATCTGTAAAAGTATTGCGGATATCCAATTTTTATCAAATACTCATTCATCTACTTGTGGGAGAGCTTTCACATGGTGAAGTTTCAGACCCATAGCTAATTACTCACCTACTCAAAATGAGTAAATGCGAATTATCTCTAAAAGTATTGCAGATAGCCAATTTTTCTCAAATAACTCATTCACCTACTTTTGGGAGAGCTTTCACTTGGTGAAGTTTCAGACCCATAGATAATTATTCACCTACTCAAAATGAGTAAATGTGAATTATCTCTTAATAGTATTGCAGATAGCCAATTTTTCTCAAATAACTCATTCACCTACTTTTGGAAGACCTTTCACACACGAAAATGAAAAATTGTGAATATCTCGGAAAAGCTATTTCTTCTGCTTTAATGCTCGGCGGGAGATACACACCACGGCAGTGGTCTTGACAAAAATTTTTGTCTCCCCAAAAATGGTGGCCATTTTGAATTTTCAAAGTTTTTGCAAAACACAAAAATGCTTATATCTCGAAAACTGTGCTATATGGAGCGAACTCAACAAAATTTTGGACCTGCTGGGTATCTCTGCAGAGTAGCCATGCCAATTTTCAAAATATTTTTGTCTCGCCAAATATAGCGGACATTTTTAATTTTTTTATTTTTTGCAAAACACAAAAATGCTTATATCGTGAAAACCGTGCTAGATAGAGCAGACTGCGCTGACTTTGGTTGCCACAACAGTATAAGGCTAGAAACGAAGCATTTTCTTAATACTTTAGCACTCACCTTTATGTCCTTTTTGGGACGCTTTGTTTTTGCTATGCAAAAACATTATCTTTTTTTTTTGCGAGCGATCCTCTAGTTACAATTACTTTTCACTTTAACAGTACTTGTAATGACTATGACAGTAATAATGATACTAGTATTTATATATGTTGTATATTACAGTGTTTGTAGTATAACATATTGTGTATGCATTTTTTTGTATCTGTATACCTAAAGAACTCTCCTATAGCACTTGACAGTCCTCAGAAGTCTACCCACCATGGACCTCAGGGCTGCATTCAAGCTTCTGTTGGGATTATGTAAGTACGTTTTTATGCAATAAAATTGGTTAATTTTATTGTAATTGGAATTTTTATAAATAAAAATACTTACATAATCCCAACAGGGAGAGTCCCACCCTCCTCCCCTCTACCATCTTCTGAGGGGTAGGGTCAAAATTAGAATGACAACTTACAGTGGAGATATAACCTCCAGCAGGTGCCCGCTGGGGTTTACGTGACTGTGTACATTAAGAGAAAAAAATGGCGAGACACATTGTCTGTGTCCTTGACCGAACGGTAGGTCACGTAAGCTTCTGTTGGGATTATGTAAGTATTTTTATTTATAAAAATTCCAATTACAATAAAATTAACCAAATCAGTTTTGCTGAAATTTAATCTGATTTTAGCTGATCAATTTTTTAGAATACCAGCCCTGGTATTATATATCTGATACAACCCAGAAATTGACAACAAAAAGCTCCCCAGCTCATGTTGTGATGAGGATTTCTAACTGTAGAATGTACAATTGTGATTACCTTTGATCAACTCTTAACTTAACTTGATACGCTCTTAAGATTAAACCCAAGTAAATAGAATTAGACAAAATGCTTTCTGTCAAATCTGACACTGAATGTCAACTGTTTGTAAACATGTAATATTATTTGTAAATTTTTCTCAAAATTGAATAATTACTTATTTATAGAACAGAAAACCACTAATTAGTAGGTAAATTGCATATGTAAATGGATTATGTCTGCCTCAACATAAAGTTGACTTGCTATTATATGAAATACTTGATCTTGAATAAGATCTCAAGTTATGGATGTAAGTCTTTGCCATAAGGTAGCCCTTGACTTGAATTGTTCAACTGTTAGTGTTTTAACTCTTGTAAAATTGGTAGAAAATTATATGACAAGTCACATCTTTAGCTTTGATCTGTCTCTAGGGCTGAGAAGATCACCAAGTTGTGTAATGTGATGGGAAATAACTTGCCGGGCGGGTACGATGACACGTACGTCCTCACCACAGACAACGCCAAGAAAATACTCGCCATCTACATGCGATTCAGGTGACAAAAAAACACTAGCCTGGTTAATGTTTAAAGTAAAGTCCCCAGAAATGGTTTTTGAATAAGATCAAGTGGACATTCTGTCCAACTAGCGTTTCTGTACAGTTTGTCACACACACGGTAATATGTTAAGGTCAAAAGGATTGAAAATTTCCTGTGTGATTGCTCATTCTTTATCAATAATAATGCTCTAAGTTAAATACAGTGAATACATACATGCCTTGAGTTATCAAAGAGGGGCCACGGTGGCAGAGTGGTAACACTCTCGCCTACCACCTCTGAGGCCGGGGTTCGGTTCTCGGCCCGACCTCAAGTGGGAAAGCTTGTAGTTGCTTGCCATTGGTTGGCAGTTTACAGTACAGAACCCTGACCAACTGTATGTACTGTTTCCTCTGCCCATAAAACTACCCCTCGCGATATGACCTGTACAGTGTTGAAAGTGATGTAAAACCCCAAATAAATAAATAAATGAATTAACAAAGAAAACAGAATGATGTAATGTTAGGGTTGTTATATCTAAGTCATAATGGAACGTTTTTGACATTCACAATTGACTTTAAGAGCAACATGCAATGAGGTTTTGTGTTTTGCAATTATGTCAAAGAAAATGTGTCTTTTGATAAGCTTGTGACCACCAAGGCAAACTACTGAAGAATTTGTTAATTTTGTATGTAATTTATGCATTAGCCTCAGACACCACACTCCATCAACACAGACTAAATCTATGAACAAGGTGTTACAGTGACAACACGCTTGTCTGCCAGTATCATACTTATTGGTTTGAATCTTGTTTCTCAGCTTCACTAGGAGGTTAGTTGTTTCCTGACATACATATTCACAATCCAGTTTTTTGTCTCTGTCAACAACAAATATCAGGACAAGGCCACAATATATTCCTAGATTGAGTTCTACAGTCAAAGATGTGAGAGTCACATTGTCAAGTGTCCATTTTTTCCGCCCAATGACTGAGGTCCTGTTAGCATCCAGTATATAATTGTGACCAGTTAGATGCACTGGCTTCCTCCATCCTCTGAATTACAATTAATACTATGAGTTGTACACTGAGTTCAGTGGAATGTAAATTACAAGATACATCACAAGCTCAGTCTAGTTGTGTAGTTACCATCCAGTGTATACTCTGTAGATGTGACATCCCTGTAATCATTATGGGAGAGACGGGCTGTGGTAAGACCCGACTGGTCCGCTTTCTCTGTGATCTGCAGAAACCAGCAGGAGCCGAGGTGGAGAACATGGTCCTCATGAAGGTGAGAGATCACAAAGTTAAACAATTGGGAAAATACAGATAATGAAATTTAAATATTGAGAATATTACCAGTAAAGGTAATTTGCAAATTTGTTACTATCATGATACATTACCGAATAATTATACGTCCTGAATTGTGAAAAGTAAATCACCTAAAGTCTGTGCCGAGTATCTAACCTTTAGTTGTTGTTCACCTCATAAGAGGAGTCTGCATTTTGAGAAAAAGATATTTCATTAACGTCAGTAATCAAATGTATGACTGATGTGCATTGCAAACACTTGTATTGCACCCAATGGAAGGTTTTATGCACTCACTCTCTTGGGTCTTTGGCATGAAAAAAAGGTAAATAAATCAGTTAACAGAAAAAAAATGTACGACTGACAGAGCATTAGCCCAATGTATCAACAGAGTCATACATGGCAAGAATTATGTTGTAAATTCTATATACTTGTCTCATTTTCTCTCAGCAGCAATCAGAAATAGTATATTTAGGTGAGAGGTTTGTAAGTATATGCTAAAATTTATATACATATGTAGGTCCATGGGGGAACAACTGAAGCAGATATCCAACGTACCCTAGTAGAGGCCACAGAACTAGCACGGAAAAACAAGCAGGACTTTCCTCACATGTACACAGTGTTATTCTTTGATGAGGCAAATACCACGGAAGAAATTGGGCTCATTAAACAGGTCAGTCAGTTCACATAACCACTAGCGAGTACTGTACACAGGTGTCCCATAGTTTCAGAGATTGCATTCATTATGTGCAAGACTTGCTGAGAATAGGCTAATGATGGAATTCTAATTCAACTGGAATTCAAAATAAAAAAACAATCTCTTTTTCTTTATGTATCTTGTGGACAAGACCAGAATACCTATGCACGATGAGTAGTCAAAAATATTATTATTGTATCCCTGGACGAAAGTCAGGGATACATAGGATTCAGTCATACCGCCGCCGCTGCTGCCGTTGCCGCACAGATTTCCTTTCAGACACGATAACTTAAAAAATATTTTAGTTAGACCTTTCAATTTTTTATTATTTTTTTTTTTTATTTTTACTTTATATTACTAATACATTGTTTTTCGCATCAAACAAAAAAAAATCAGTTCACATTATAATTATGTACTCGAAAGTTTAATATTAAAACATCTCTTTTTATTGCGTTAATACATCCTATCCAATGGACAATAGCTTATCCGGTCGGCGCGGACCGGCCCGCCAAACGACAGAAAAAGTCATCCTGTATGCATGCATACTGGCCGGCCGGCCCTGGTGTGTACTCGCCAGGTGGCGCATAGGTATTGCTTCCTGTCTAGACAGAGTGACGTCATGGCATCTTTTTCGTTTGGCGCGTGGTGTGTACTCACGAAATTTCTGCTCTCAAGCTTTTTTATTAACAGTGCCAGGGTTTTCGTTTTTTCACTTGAGTATATTGTTTTATAAGTTGGGGAGAGTATATAGACTATTATTATGTCTTCACCTGGTCAAAAAAGGGGGAGTTGTGGCCATGCAATGGCTTCCTTTGATGGGCACGCCTTCTGCGCACGCTGCAGGGACAAAAAGAAGGGAGAGGATCCATGCATTAAGAATCCAGAGAGTGAGTGTAATTTTTGTTCCGTTCTCACCCCTGAACAACTGCAGCAACTTTCTACGCCCTCTTATAGACTTAAGAAAGAAAAAAGAGAGGCAAAGAAAATGGATTCTACTCCCAGTAAAGACTCTGCGTTAGTTGACCCTTCTTCAGTGGCAGTTCTGGGTCCCATAGAACCTACTACTTCTTCTTCCCCTGCAGTGCCTGAGAAGAAAAGCAAGAAAGATAAGTCCTCCTCATCATCATCTAAAGCTAAGAAACCTGCCAAATCGGTCGAAGACACTAAGTTTGATGAACTTGATAAGAAATGGACGGACCGATTTAACAAACTGGAGGCTCTTCTCTTGGCTAAGTCTCTCCAACCAGTGGATCAGCCGACCTTCTCAGCTTCTGTCAAAGTTCCCCCTTCACGCTCTCCACCAGCCACTGTCAACAGAGACTCCGAACCTTTCTTTCAACCTCTACCTTCAGGGCGCACTGGCACAGACTCCTCTGTACTTGTACATCAGTCAGCCAGCCAGCCCGGTTCGGAGACGACCACTACATCTTCCAAGTGCACTGGAAAAGACATCTCTGCTTCTCAGCATCTGTCATCCAGCCAGCTTGTCACCGACCAGAAGTCTGTCCGACCTTCTTCACCTGGGCGCACTGGCAAAGACTCTTCTGCTTCTGAGCACCGACCTGCCAGCCAGCCTTCATCTGACCGGCACCGACCGGTTACTCACACTGGTACCGACCCTTCCTTCAGACACTCTACAGATTCTAAGGCCCGGTCTGACCGGCCTAGATCCACTCTGGCCACCGATTCCGGCTCTCCATCTTTGCACCGACAACACCGGGATAGCTCTTCTAGTGGCAGCTCAGCGTTAGCTTCTGACTACTCTGACCGACCACCTGTGGACTTATACGCAGAGGAGGGAGAATTATCAGAGGATCAGGACTGCACGACTAATGAACCCGACCAGGCAATCATTGAAGAACAGACCTATAGGGAGACTATGAGCGGTATCCGCTCTTATATGGGCTGGTCAAATATCCCTGAATTAGACAGTGCAACTACAGGATCTGATGATAACCCCTTCTCAGGACCCAAGTCTTCCACTCCAGGAAAAGTCTCAGTCCACATGCCCACAGAAGAATGGCTATGCAAGAAACTCAGTAAATTGAACGTAACTCTGGTTGAGGGTTATCCCTCCCGAAGTTCAAAAGCCGGTGGCTTGATGATGGACCAGTTCTTGAGACCTGCAAAGTCGCAGTCCAAGTGGTACGGGCTGTCATCCGACCACAAAGCTGACCCCACAGCAATCTTGTCCTGGTGTACAGACGCTTGCAAATTGAACAGTTCCTACAGCAGGATCGCTAGACAGTCTGGTCTCGCCACTTCACATCCCACATCCAGGTGTATCTCTCAAGAGACACTCAGACGCTGGGAGAAGTCGGCACGAGAAGCTACAGTCATCTGTAACCAGGCTGCTAGTTTTAACAGGTGCCTGTTCAAGGTACAACAGAACATGCAGGAACAATTCAAGACTGTACGCTCTGAAAGTAAGGGTAAGAGCTCGGCTAAGGTGTCAACTGCTCTGGACGAAATGCAACACCTCATGAACTTTAATTCTAGCATCTGCCAGGCAGCAGCCAAAACGATGGAACACCTCACGGAATTTGTGTTTATTTCCATGGGAAACCTTACCTTGGCTCATAGAGATGCATACCTTACTCACGTCAGGACTGGAGTCAAACCAGACACTACGGCTGCTTACGCACTGCTCCCATCCACATCTCTACTTTCTTATCGGACAGTCTGATTAAGAAAGCCGAAGAAGAGATACTACAATTTGAAAACAAGGGTCAGTCTTCAGGTGCAAAAGGAAAGGGTCGGTACCACCCTTATGAGAGACCGGAGAGGAAAGGTGACAGGAAATCTTCTTCTTTCAAGAGTGACAGGCCATCTTGGAAGAATATTGGCAAATGACACAAGAAAAGTCGAGGGAAAGCTTCACATTACTCCTCGCAACCAGCCAAGGGCCAGCAGTCCGATAAATGACAATCATTGTGTCGACAAGTTACAGGAAGGACTGCTGGCTGGGAGCCAGACATTCTCACAAGAACATTTGATGGACAAAAGTGTAAACTTAAATGTTGTAAATCTTGTTCGTACTGCGCCCGGGCATTCCCAAAAGAAAGGAGTAAGTCCCGGGTGGCCAGTCTGTCATATGAAAAAATATTACAAATTAAAATCTGTGAAAGGTGTTTCTTGTGTCACTCAATTGTGTTGTGTAAATCCTGTAACAAATGTCAAACTTGCTGCAACAAATCTGCCTGTAGGGGCCCGACTTCAAAACTTCTGGCAAACTTGGCTGGAAATGGGTGCCGGTCCGAAAGTAGTTCAAATCCTGAGGGAAGGCTACACCCTCCCCTTTCGGACCCGGCCAAAACTCACAAGGTCTCCCACTGTCACAAGCTGCTATGTCAATCCTCACAGGAACAGCTACCTGTTAGAGGCATTACATCAGCTTCTGGACAAAAATGCTATAGAACTGGTCCACAATCAAACATTCCTGGGGTTTTTCAATCGACTGTTTTTAGTCCCCAAGCCCAACAACAAATGGAGACCCATCTTAGACCTGAGCAAGCTGAACTTATTCCTCAAGCAGGAAACTTTCAAAATGGAGACACCGGAAACTATCAGAACCTCCCTCCAGCAAGGGGAGTGGGTTACCTCAATAGATCTGAGAGACGCCTACTTCCACATACCTATACAGGAACAATCCAGGAAATACCTGAGATTCCATGTCCAGGGGTGGACATACCAGTTCAAGGCTCTGCCTTTCGGTCTGTCGACAGCACCCTTGGAGTTCACTGTAGTAGCAAAGGAGATGAAGTTGATGGCTATTCAGGAGGGTATAAGAATCCACCAATACCTAGACGATTGGTTGGTGAGAGCCTCCTCCCACCGGGTTTGTCTCCATCATACTCAGGTCCTAGTAAAAATGTGCCGTACACTAGGTTGGGTGATGAACTTAGAAAAGTCGGAACTGGAGCCCAAACAGGTCTTCGATTTTGTAGGCTACCAGTTCGACCTCCGGACCGGCCGGGTCAGGCCCACTCCGGATCGTTGGCAGAACCTTCAGGACAAGATACTAGAACTTTTAGCCACACCGACCTGTCCGGTCCGGCAATTCATGTCCCTGATAGGTTTACTTACTGCCACAGAGAAACAAGTTCACCTAGGCCGTCTTCACATGTGGCCAATCCAATGGCACCTCAAAAACAATTGGAGGGCTCCGGAATCATTGGAAAAGACCATTCCCATTCCCAGGTCCTTGCACCCACACCTAAGATGGTGGCTAGACGGAGACAACGTTCTCACAGGTCAGCCTTTACACCCATTGAAACACGCTCTGCAACTCTTTACAGACGCATCAAAAGAAGGGTGGGGCGCTCACTTAAACGAGCGCACTGCAAGAGGAACCTGGTCCCTTCCAAAAGCAAACTGCATATCAATTATCTGGAACTCAAAGCAGTTCTCTTGGCCTTAAAAGAGTTCCAAGACCTTTGCTCAAACAAGATAGTTCTTGTAGCAACAGACAATACCACTGTGGTAGCATACATAAACAAGGAAGGGGGAATGAAATCGGGCCCTCTGTGTGCTCTCCTTTGGAGAATATTAACCTGGTGTACCAGGAAACAAGTAACTCTCAAAGCCCGACATATCCCAGGCCATCTAAATGTGATAGCGGACAAGCTATCCAGACTTGGCCAGACCATCCAGACGGAGTGGTCCCTTCTTCCAAAGGTCTTTCAAATGATATGCAGCAGGTGGCACCAACCTCAAGTGGACTTGTTCACCACGAGGTTCAACAACAAGTTGCCCCTATTTGTGTCACCGGTACCGGACTCCCTGGCTATAGCAGTGGATGCACTCAGTATGCCATGGGAGCATCTGGACGCTTATGCCTTCCCACCGACAGCCATTCTGGGCAAAGTGGTGAAGTTGCAAGACACCCCATGCAAGAGGATCATTTTGATCGCTCCGGGGTGGCCAAACATGCCCTGGTTTTGGGATCTGGTAACCATGTCCAGTCAAATCCCTCTGAGCCTACCTTGTCTCCCAAACCTCCTGTCACAGCCCTTCAATCAGATCCCTCACAGAAATCTGACGAACCTGAATCTCCACGCATGGCTCCTAGAGCCAGCGCAATCAAGAGACAGGGCTTCTCTAAGGCAGTGGCAGAGAAAATTGAGGCTCCTCAAAGGGGGTCCACCAGATCAGTCTATGAGGCAAAGTGGTCCATTTTTACAAAATGGTGCCTCACTAATAAGGTGGACTTCAGGGCACCCCCTGTGAATTCAGTGGCTGATTTCCTTCTGCACTTATTTCAGGACAGGAAACTGCAGCCCAGTACCATTGATGGTTACAGGTCGGCCATTGCTGACAAATTGGGAAATGTCCCTATTAACATCAGCAAAGATGAAAATCTCACTCGTCTCGTGGATAGTTTCCACAGAGACAGACCCAAGGGCCGGAGGGGAATTCCCTCTTGGAACCTTTCCTTGGTCCTTCACCAGCTTACTAAGGCTCCTTTTGAGCCTATTAAGGAAGCATCTCTGAAACATTTAACATTCAAGACAGTCTTCGTTTTAGCCCTAGGGTCAGGTAAAAGAAGAAGTGAGATCCATGCTTGGCTGAACAGAAACATACGGCACCAGTCTGACTGGTCAAAAGTTTCCCTGTATCCTTCACCCAGCTTTCTTGCTAAGAATCAGCTGGCCAAGGAGGGTCCAGATAGTGTGGCCCCAGTGGTTATACCAGCCCTGGCCCCAACTCTGGATAAGTCCCTCAGGTCTGACAGATCCCTTTGTCCAGTCAGAGCTTTGCGCTACTATTTGGACAGAACTGCAGACCTTAGGCAGGGTAAGGAGTTAGTTTTTGTCTCCTTTAAGAAAGGTTTCGACAAGGACATCTCACCTGCCACTATCTCCTCTTGGATCAAACAGACTGTGATCCTATGCTATGAGCTCTCTGATCACCAGGCCCATACCCTACATCAAGTTAAAGCTCATGATGTAAGGGCCTTTGCTGCCTCTAAGGCCTTCCAGTCGGGAGTTTCCTTAGAGCAGATCTTAACAGCTTGCCACTGGAAATCTCATAATACCTTCACTCAATTCAATCTGAAGGATGTGGCTTGGGCTGACTCGGAGCTCTACCATCTGGGTCCGGTTGTAGCTGCACAGCAGATTCACCAACGGACCAGCATCAAGGGGAGAACTGTACATATGTAAATAATTGTGTTGTACATATAGTTAAGAAGCATCAAAAAAAAAAGTCTGGAAATTGCTTCCTTGAGAGTTTATTCTTTGGGACTGAGCTCGTCCCTCCCTTCCTCTAGTTCAGACTAGATCTGAAAAGGAAAAAAAAAGGGGGGGGGGGGGGTAGCAGGGTCGATTCTGACGGTTCTACTCCAAATAACCAGATGATGATATTCGACCATAGCCTTAAAGGGTATTGACTTCAAGGTCTCCCTAGGCTTATAAAGGGTTTAAATTTCTGAGCTGGAGTTCAATCTTTAGTCCCTAGTAACTTACCCGCCGACCAAGCGGTAGTTATTCAGCTATTGTCCATTGGATAGGATGTATTAACGCAATAAAATTGCAAATTTAATAAGTAAATTAAATTTTTATAAGTTAATACCCTATCCAATGGACACACAAGACAGTCCCACCGACCCCGCTATCAGCTTACTAGGGGTCTAATTAGTTTAGACAACGAAAAAGATGCCATGACGTCACTCTGTCTAGACAGGAAGCAATACCTATGCGCCACCTGGCGAGTACACACCAGGGCCGGCCGGCCAGTATGCATGCATACAGGATGACTTTTTCTGTCGTTTGGCGGGCCGGTCCGTGCCGACCGGATAAGCTATTGTCCATTGGATAGGGTATTAACTTATAAAAATTTAATTTACTTATTAAATTTGCAATTTTACTAATTAACAAATATAAAACAAGCGTATAAAAAACAATAAACTAGCAAACAAGACCTTTCAAATTTGGTATGTGAGTATATATGGGCAATGCCACAAACACTATTGTTTTGTGACCTTCACCTTCAATTTCAAGGTCACTGGTGGCCTCTTTAAAAGGTTAGATTTTGGCCGTTTTTACCCCACAGCCCTTAAGGGCTGTCGGGGTATTATTTTCACCCATGGTGTCCGGATGGGCGGGCGGGCGTCGGGAAATAGTTTGTCCGGGCTGTATCTCAGAAACCGTAAGGTGTAGGAAGTTGATACTTGGTAGGGACATTGGTTAGGGGGTGTAGTTGTGCAACGTCATGGTGTGACCTTGATGTGACCTTTGACCTTGCCGTAGTGACCTTGACCTATAAAATCTTGTCCGGGCTATATCTCGGGAAGTTGATACTTGGTAGGGATATTAGTTAGGGGGTGTAGGTGTGCAACGTCATGGTCTGACCTTGATTTGACCTTTGACCTTGCCGTAGTGACCTTGACCTATAAAATCTTGTCCAGGCTATATCTCGGAAACTGTAAGGTATAGGACGTTGATATTTGGTAGGGACATTGGTTAGGGGGTGTAGGTGTGCAACGTCATGGTCTGACCTTGATTTGACCTTTGACCTTGCCGTAGTGACCTTGACCTATAAAATCTTGTCCAGGCTATGTCTCGGAAACTGTAAGGTATAGGATGTTGATATTTGGTAGGGACATTGGTTAGGGGGTGTAGGTGTGCAACGTCATGGTGTGACCTTGATTTGACCTTTGACCTTGCCGTAGTGACCTTGACCTATAAAATCTTGTCCGGACTATATCTCAGAAACCGTAAGGTGTAGGAAGTTGATACTTGGTAGGGATATTGGTTAGGGGGTGTAGGTGTGCAACGTCATGGTCTGACCTTGATTTGACCTTTGACCTTGCCGTAGTGGCCTTGACCTATAAAATCTTGTCCGGGCTATATCTTGGAAACCGTAAGGTGTAGGAAGTTGATATTTGGTAGGGACATTTGTTAGGCAGTGTAGGTGTGGAGTGTCATGGTCTGACCTTGATTTGACCTTTGACCTTGCCGTAGTGGCCTTGACCTATAAAATCTTGTCCGGGCTATATCTCAGAAACCGTAAGGTGTAGGAAGTTGATACTTGGTAGGGACATTGGTTAGGGGGTATAGGTGTGCAGTGTCATGGTGTGACCTTGATTTGAGCTTTGACCTTGCCGTAGTGACCTTGACCTATAAAATGTTGTCCGGGCTATATCTCGGAAACCGTAAGGTGAAGGAAGATGGTACTTGGAAGGGACATTAGTTAGGGTGTGTAGGTGTGCAATGTCATAGTCTGACCAGGATTTGGCCTTTGACCTTGCCGTAGTGACCTTGAGTTCGAAAATCTTGTCCGGGCTATATCTCGGAAACCGTAAGGTGTAGGAAGTTGATACTTGGTAGGGACATTGTTTAGGTGGTGTAGTTGTGCAACATCATGATCTGACCTTGATTTGACCTTTGACCTTGCCGTAGTGACCTTGACCTATAAAATCTTGTCCGGGCTATATCTTGGAAACCGTAAGGTGTAGGAAGTTGATACTTGGTAGGGACATTGGTTAGGGGCTATAGGTGTGTATTATCATGGTGTCACCTTAATTTGACCTTTGACCTTGTCGTAGTGACCTTGACCTATAAAATCTTGTTGCACCTTTGGGTCTGTCTTTTGATGCAGATTAAGCACTGTTAAAGTCATATTGGAATTTATTAAGAATTTTACTTTCATAACTTCCCATTGTAAGAGATAGAATTTCATCAAGTGAGGCACAGATTTTGCTCCAACACGACACATAAGCATTCATTAAATGTATTACCACTTCTGTATGCATGGTAATATTCAAACCATCTAAACCATAATTCGGCTATGCAGATGTAGATAAAGAGTGTTGAATTTTAGTTTGCTGATTAATGCTGTCATCTTGTTATTGAATTATCTTGTTTTAATACTTCATCTTTATATGCATGATCTTTCTTTTAAACATTATTTTCTCCATTTAAACAGTGTTTGGACCTTTATATAACTGACAGTGCTCTGAAAGTATCCTGAAGATTGTACTGGTACAGTACTTCTGTTAGCCTTTCCTAAGTTAATTTTGTAATGTAAAATCTAACACACCAATTCCACACAATAAAACAGCCTACAGATCCTGGCTAGATTCTAATGCATGGAGTTCTGGCTTTTGGTTTCTACACTTCCATTTAAATAACCAACTTTTGATTCTTCCTTAGGTTATCCACAGTAAGAGTAGGTGAGTAACTTACAGGAGAGCAGCTCAGAACTCCATGCAATAGAATCTAGCCAGGATCTGTAGGCTCTGTTTTATTGTGTGGAATTGGTGTGTTAGATTTTACATTACAAAGTTAACTCAGGAAACAAAAAGCCAGATCAGATGCTTCCTCCATGCTCAGCTGACAAACCTAACTTAGGAAAGGCTATACTTCTGTATGTCATGGTGTTGAAAATATTTCCCTAGGCTGTGGGGTACGAGCATCTCTGATGCTATTTTTTCACATTTTGGCCCAGTTCTCCTATACAGAAAGTTAGATCATAATATGGCTGGTATATATAACACATATAAGTATTCAGTTTGTTGACCTTGGCTATTGTTTTCAAGCTCACCTTAGGCCTGCTGAAATGACTCAAAATGGTACCTTAGGCTGTGAGGCCATATACCTCCTTTATTATTGGCTGTTATCACTCTAACAAAAAAAAAATTATAGCTAGCCTTCTCAAATTTGCAGGATATATTCATAGCCATCAAATCTTGCCTGGGAATATTTTTGGACTCATTTTGAAAACAAGATGGCCACCAGGGATGTTTATTTGACTTAAAGCAAGGACTTTTGTTGTCCCTCTAGCACAAAGGGTATTATAGGTCGATCTCTCAAATTCACAGAATATGTGCCGCATTACAAAATCATGACTGGAAATATTTTTGGCCTCATTTTCAAAAAACAAAATTTCCGCACGGGTGTTTTTTTGTCAGTCATGAAAAGTGCTTATAACTCGCTTATTATTGGTCCTAGAGGTTTGGGATGGTAAACCAACTTACTGGAAATCATGGGCTGGAATCTGTTGATGTGGTCAGATTTGACCTTGGACCCCTCCTTCAAGGTCAAACAAGGATAGCCAAACTAAAAGTGCTTATAACTCGCTTATTATTGGTCATACAGGTTTGGAATGGTAAACCAACTTATAGGAAATCATGGGCTGGGAATCTTCTGGTGTGGTCAGATTTGACCTTGGACCCCTCCTTCAAGGTCAAACGAGGATAGCCAGACTTAACAGCGGTTATAACTCGCTTATTATTGGTTGTACAGGTTTAGGATGGTAAACCAGCCTATAGGAAATCATGGGCTGGGGATCTTCTGGTGTGGTCAGATTTGACCTTGGATCCCTCCTTCAAGGTCAAACGAGGATAGCCAAACCTAAAAGTGCTTATAACTCTCTTATTATTGGTCCTAGAGGTTTGCAATGTGGAATCAGCTTGTAGGAAATCATGGGCCAGGAATCTTTGGATATAGTCAGATTTGACCTTGGACCCCTCCTTCAAGGTCAAACAAGGATAGCCAAACTTGATAGTGCTTATAACTTGCTTAGTATTTGTTATACAGGTTTTTGGATGGTAAACCAACTTAAAGGAAATCATGGGCTGGGAATCTTTTGATGTGGTCATATTGGACCTTGGGCCCTTCCTTCGAGGCCAAAGGAGGATAGTAAAATCTAAAAATGCTTATAAATCGCTTTTTCTTTCTCCTAGAGTTTGTAATGTGAAACCATCCAATAGGAAATCATGCACTAGGAGTCTTTTGATGTGATCAGATTTTTTTACCTTTAGCCCCTTTTTCAAGGGCAAATGAGGATAGCCGAAATAAAAAGTGCTTATAACTCACTTATTTGTGTTCCCAGAGGTTTGTAATGTCACATCAACCTATTGGAAATCATGGGCTAAGAATCTTTTGATGTGGTCAGATTTCACCTTGGTGCTCCTCCAAGTTTAAGTGATGGTTGACATTTTGTTTACTTAGTGTCAGTACAAGCTGCTCCCATAAACACTTATGCCCCCTCCCCACAGGGGTATATTTTTGTCAACCATAATAATCTGTATGTCACACTTCAACCATGTCCCGTCCAGGGATATACTGTGTCGAGACGCAATCTCTAGTGTTTATTGTCATAAACATTGTTATATATTACATATGACCGCATCTTACAATTCTGTTTTCAGGTGATGTGTGACCGTCTTTTCACCAGAGATCAGGCAGATTGTGGACTTAAGATGGTGGCTGCTTGTAATCCCTACAGAAAGTAAGTCAGTACAACCACAATGTAGCATCACTTGCTGTATTACAGAACATTTTTGTAAGATACATAGTTTATAGTTTTTCTATCAATATATCAGGGTCACTTGTTATTATGTTTTTTCAGACACTCGGATGAGATGGTGAGGAGACTGGAGGCTGCAGGACTGGGTTATCACATCAAGGCAGAACAGACAACAGACAAACTTGGTCAGTGAGAACAGCGTTAGTTTTAACTGTGATTGGGTTGAAGTAGTTGTTCTTTCTACAAGTTTGGCCAACTGCCACATGTAGAAATGTTCTAAGTGGTCTCAATATGTACAGATTGCTGTCTGTTAAGTAACACTCAATATGGTACCCACTTATAACAGTAAAATCATCGGAATCCTGTACTACTTTAATCTTCTACATACTGTCCCAATCCAAGTTCATGTTGAGTGTAAATAATTCTACGTTATGTTTTAGAATTTCAAACTCTCACCCTGTGACATCACTGTGTATCTGGTTAGGTCTGCCTTTATTTTGGAACTTTGGTGTATTTGATGTACAACATGTCCCCCTGCATCATTCAGTGTGCTAGGTTTTAAGCCATAACCCAGATATCCCTTCACCTCATCTCATTTATACGTCTGCCTCATTTTCCTCACTATACTATTAACTAAGTCATACAACATCCTCTCCTGTTGCCTGGTATCCCAGGCTCAAGCCTGACTGCAGTCCCTCCTACCCCTGGTGTCGAACATCAGTCATTTATCTCATTATTTTGTTTATTTCAGGACACGTGCCCTTGCGCCGCTTGGTGTACCGTGTACAGGCCTTACCCCAGTCCCTCCTTCCCCTGGTGTGGGACTTTGGACAGCTGGACACTCGGACAGAAGAGATGTATATACAGCAGATGGTCACCAAGTTTGTAAGTTTTTTTTTATGATTTTCTGTCACCAAATTAGACCAGTTCAAGCAAATAAAAACAGTGGGGTACCAATGTAAGGGGGTTTTCTTTTGTCATTGTATTCTATAAGCTAAGCATTCTTGACACAGACCGAAAGAGTTTTTCTGTGAGGAGGAAATATTTCATGATATTCTGTACCAGTCTTGTGGGTATGTAGGGATTCACACAGTTAATTTTTGTGTGAGTGAATTTATGATTATGGGCTACTTTGTACAGTCTTGTCAATAAGTTTGGTTTCACAGGTTGTATTTTTAAGTGAATGTATTTTCTTGTTTACAGGTGGCCACAGCAAAGTTACCCGGTGTCTTCAATATTGCTGCAGTTGTGAGCAAAATTATGGCCGCATCTCAGGATTATATGAGGCAACAAAAGGTAAGGCTGAGGAATAGAGATGAAACCTGACGTATTTACATTTCATCAGTAACTACAGTAAATCACCCTCATGTGAACATTGTGGTCTTGTGAACAAAATTTTGTCCTTGTGTTTCAAACCCGGATGAATGACATGGGGGGTATTTCACCATTTCATTTTTTTGTACGTGACAAGTATATTTTCTGACTTTTGGAGTAACATTTCATCCATTTTTGTTTTTGTACAGGATGAGTGTAGTTTTGTGAGTCTGCGAGATGTGGAGCGAGTTCTCAGTGTGATGGCGTGGTTCTATCACCACAAGGATGTGCTGTACAGTCTGATGGACCAGAGAGCTGAGGAACTGTTCAGAGCAGAGTATCATGCTGAGGAGGAGTTTCAAAACAGGGTGAGGGGGGGATTAATGATAAAGAAATGTGATACATGTAACTGAAATTGGATATATCTACCGTCAAACAATTTATTAAAGACTATTACTTGAAGTGCATCAAACTTTCAGTTATCTTTGACAGTTGTAAACATAAAATTAGTTTTCACTCACCGAAAGGAAAAGTAAAAACCATAGCTTGCATGGGATAGATTTTGAGAATTAGAAAAACAAAACATGGTTGTCATGGCGTATTAATTTCCCGAAAATATCTAGTTAAAGCAACTCACTTGTTTAAAAAGACCCCACAACCATCAAAGCCGTCGTCATAATAACGGTTTGTCCTGATTTAGTGAAAAACTTAATTGACTATTGTGGGTTTATGGTTGAGATGGATTGACTGGGGATCAACCAAACTACCATAGTTGAAGTGCACTACCCTTTTACAACTTTGACGCAGTAATCTTGTTTTCATTCATGATTAACTTTCACTAGATTTCTGAGTGTTCAAACAGAAACATGTTGTGGTATTAACTCACACCGATGTTGTGACTGGTAGTCTTCCATTTCTAATCTTTTTCACTTTTGCCAGCACCCCAATGCCGTGACTCGCTCCCTGGTTCTGGCACTGGGTGTGTGTTACCAGGCCTGTCTGCAGGAGAAGCGAGGAGCGTACAGAGATCACGTGGCTCAGCACTTCATTCACCCGCTCACTCTGTTAGACGGAGCGAACACTATTGAAGAGGAAATCAACAGGTAGAGATGAAGACGTTCAATAAGAAACAACATAACATGTATCATGATAAGGTTTTAGGTTTACATGGTATATACCTTGTATGTAGCTTGTGGTCATTTGTAATGATAGGCAAATTAATGAATATAATATAGACAGCTTTGCAGAGAACGTTGCACGCAAGAAGTTCCATGTGAATGGGAATATCTCTCAGTCTCATCATCAAAGTCTCTTGAGACTTACTGTATTAATTTGATACCTACTAACAAGTGCCTCTGTCTCATGCTTCATATTAATTTCCTAAAACTAAGTATTTCTGTCTCATATTTTATATTTTAACTTCCATTAAGGGTTGGTGTCTCATATTTTACAGCAGTAAGTGTTTTTATATCCCGCCGGGCTTTAGCCTGGAAAAGAGATTATAAAATGCATCCCGTGTGTGCGTGCATGTGTGTGTGTGCTTTAGTGTGTCATGCAGATTTCTCCAAAACTACTACAGCTACAGATTTTTATGTCAGCTGACTTGTCAGTCAGCTGACATTATGTCATCACTCTGCGGCGTGTACGTCCGCGTCCGCGTGAACAACTTCTTCTCCAAAACTACAAGGCCTAGAGACATGCTGTTTTTTTTAAAAGATACCTTATCTATCGAGGATGAAAAATTGTTCAAGGCATGCAAATCTGTCTGTTCGTCTGTTTGCTAGAGACGTTACAAGGGAGGTACCCCCACCAAAAGTGTGAAAATTTCAACACTTTATCACAATTTTCTCAGTGACTATTTGAAGGATTTCTCTCATATCTTGCATATATGTACTAGGCCAGAGGTAGATTCTGAGACCTGGATCTGTCTTATTTTTTTTTTAATAAATTTTTTTAATATTTTTTAATGCATTAAAATTCATGAAATCATGCACTAAATCACTTATAACTTGAAAAGTGTTGCATTTAGAGCATTTTGTTAAAATATGTTGTTCAGCTACTTTTTTCATAGCTACAACATGGTGAGTAACTTGGGTGTCTATCTCAATAGCTAACTGAGTAATAGCTACTTTTGGGCTTTTCAGTAACTTCCATCATGAGTAAACTCACTTGTAACTTGAAAACTATTGCATTTAGAGAATTTTGTATATATATGTTATTCAGCTACTTTTGGGTCAGCTATAACATAGTAAAATTTCAGACCTGTAGCTCATGGCATAGCTGAGTAATAGCTACTTTTAGGTTATCACTGTTGAGTAAATCACTTATAACTTGAAAAGTATTGCATTTAGAGTATTTAGTTTCAATATGTTATTCACCTATTTTGGGGTCAGCTATAACTTAGTGAAGTTCCAGACCTGTGGCTCATTGCATAGCTGAGTAATAGCTACTTTGAAGTTCTCACTGTTGAGTAAATCAGTTGTAATTGGAAAACTATTGCATTTACAGAAATTTGTGTAAATATGTTATTCAGCTACTTTTGGGTCAGCTATAACATAGTGAAATTACAGACCTGTAGCTCATGGCACAACTGAGCAATAGCTATTTTCAGATTATCACTATTGAGTAAATCAGTTGTAACTTGAAAACTATTGCATTTACAGTGTTTTGCTTAAATATGTTGTTCACCTACTTTTGGGTCAGCTATAACATAGTAAAAATTCAGACATGTAGCTCATTGCATAGCTGAGTAATAGCTATTTTCAGGTTCTCACTATTGAGTAAATCAGTTGTAACTTGAAAACTATTGCATTTAGAGAATTTTGTATAAATATGTTGTTCACCTACTTTTGGGTCAGCTATAACATAGTAAAATTTCAGACCTGTAGCTCATTGCATAGCTGAGTAATAGCTACTTTGAGGTTATCACTGTTGAGTAAATCACTTATAACTTGAAAATTATTGCATTTTGAGTATTTTGTTTCATGTGTTATTCACCTATTTTGGGGTCAGCTATAACTTAGTGAAGTTCCAGACCAGTGGCTCATTGGATAGCTGAGTAATAGCTACTTTGAAGTTCTCACTGTTGAGTAAATCAGTTGTAATTGGAAAACTATTGCATTTACAGAAATTTGTGTAAATATGTTATTCAGCTACTTTTGGGTCAGCTATAACATAGTGAAGTTACAGACCTGTAGCTCATGGCACAACTGAGCAGTAGCTATTTTCAGGTACTGACTGTTGAGTTAATCAGTTGTAACTTGAAAAATGTTACATTTGGAGTATTTTGTTAAAATATGTTGTTCACCTACTTTTGGGTCAGCTATGACATAGTGAAATTACAGACCTATAGCTCATGGCATAGCTGAGCAATAGCTATTTTCAGGTTCTCACTATTGAGTAAATCAGTTGTAACTTGAAAACTATTGCATTTACAGTGTTTTGCTTAAATATGTTGTTCACCTACTTTTGGGTCAGCTATAACATAGTAAAAATTCAGACATGTAGCTCATTGCATAGCTCAGTAATAGCTATTTTCAGGTTCTCACTATTAAGTAAATCAGTTGTAACTTGAAAATTATTGCATTTGGAGAATTTTGTATAAATATGTTGTTCACCTACTTTTGGGTCAGCTATAACATAGTAAAATTTCAGACCTGTATGTCATGGCATAGCTCAGCAATAGCTACTTTCAGGTTCTCACTGTTGAGTAAATCATTGTATCCACTGGATAGCTACAGTGTGTAGAGAGATTTCACCATTACCGCTCTAACGAAAAAAATATTATAGCTAGCCTTCTCAAGTTTGCAGAATATATGAATCACCATAAAATGTTGCCTGCAAATATTTTTGGCCTCATTTTGAAAAACTAGATGGCTGCCAGGGACGTTTATTCGACTTTAAACAAGGACTTTTGTTGGCCCTCTAGAGCAAGGATATTATGGATAGAGATCTTAAATTAGCAGGATATGTTCCTCATTATAAAATCTTGACTGGGAATGTTTTTGGCCTCATTTTGAAAAACAAAATGGCCGCCAAGGGCATTTCTTTGTCAGTCATGAAAAGTGCTTATATCTCCCTTATTATTGGTCCTAGAGGTTTGGGATGGTAAACCAACCTGTAGGAAATCATGGGCTGGGAATCTTCTGGTGTGGTCAGATTTGACCTTTGATCCCTCCTTCGAGGTCAAACAAGGATAGCCAAACTTAAAAGTGCTTATAACTTGCTCATTATTGATCCTAGAGGTTTGGGATGGTAAAAAGACAGTTTGGAATCATGGGCTGGGAATCTGTTGATGTGGTTCGATTTGACCTTTGATCCCTCCTTCGAGGTCAAACAAGGATAGCCAAACTTAAAAGTGCTTATAACTTGCTCATTATTGATCCTAGAGGTTTGGGATGGTAAAAAGACAGTTTGGAATCATGGGCTGGGAATCTGTTGATGTGGTTCGATTTGACCTTGGACCCCTCCTTCAAGGTCAAACAAGGAAAGCCAAACTTAAAAGTGCTTATAACTCGTTTATTATTGGTCCTAGAGGTTTGGAATGGAAAACCAACCTATAGAAAATCATGGGCTGGGAATCTTTTGGTATGGTCGGATTTGACCTTGGACCCTGCCTTCAAGGTCAAACGAGGATAGCCAAACTTAAAAGTGCTTATAACTCGCTAATTATGGTCCTAGAAGTTTGGGATGGTAAACAAACCTATAGGAAATCATTGGCTGGGCTCTATTGGTGTGGTCAGATTCGACCTTGGACCCCTCCTTCAAGGTCAAACAAGGATAGCGAAACATAAAAGTGCCTATAACTCGCTTATTATTGGTCCTAGAGGTTTGGGGTGGTAAACCAACCTATAGAAAATCATGGGCTGAGAATCTTTTGGTGTGGTCAGATTTGACCTTGGACCCTGCCTTCAAGGTCAAACGAGGATAGCCAAACTTAAAAGTGCTTATAACTCGCTTATTATGGTCCTAGAAGTTTGGGATGGTAAACCAACCTATAGGAAATCATTGGCTGGGAATGTTTTTGTGTGGTTGGATTTGACCTTGGACCCCTTCTTCAAGGTTGAACGAGGATATTGCATTTGCAGTATTTCTTTAAATATGTTTTAACCTACTTTTTACACTAAAACAGTTACCTTGTTACTTTCCTTTATAATACCATTTGCAGGGCACAACATTTTTGTCCTTCTGTCAGCTTCGAAATTTCTTTCGAACATGCTGTTCAATTACCATTTACTGTACTTCTGTACAGCACTTTCCCTGATAATTATACTTTCCTCTCATTATCACCTTCACAAATCAAACACACTCACTCAGCTGACACAGTGCCCGTTCACGGGCACTCTACTCTTGTTTGTAAATTAATTGCCCTAAGTGTTTTTGTCTTATATATAACACTTATAACTGTCAAGAGTTGTTTCTGTCTCATGTTTTACACATCTAGCTGCCAGGAAGTGTTCCTGTCTCACGTCTCACTGGAGGACAACATTGCACGTAATCAGGCTCTGAAGGAGAACGTCTTTATGATGGTGGTGTGCATTGAACTCCGCATTCCTCTCTTCCTGGTCGGAAAGCCCGGCAGCTCCAAGTCCCTGGCTAAAACCATAGTGGCAGACGCCATGCAGGGGGATACCTCCAAAACAGACCTCTTCAAAAGACTTAAATTTGTAAGTGGTCACAAAAATAAGTGTTGAAATACCAGAATGATACCTGTAAAAAATGGTGATTTGGATTTTTGTATGTCGGATCATGTAATCTATTTTATATAACAGTATTGAGGGCAGGCTTTACCAGATGAAAAGGTCATGTGACATATACTGCACTCGTCTCCCCTGCAGATTGGTCCTAATGGATTTTTCTCTGGTATGGGCCAAAGGATTTAAACGATTTGTACCAAGCTTTTGCAGGATGTGTTTAGTTGTAAGTTCTCATACTGATTAGCTTTTATCATGATGCCATTGAAAGTGACTTGATTTTGCAATATTCTAAATTAAAATTTCTGCACTCTCTATTTTAATCCTATGTTTTCTTCTGCTCTTGATAAAAGATAGAAATTAAATGATTTGTTGACTTTACAGGCACACATGGTCTCATTCCAATGTAGTCCACTCTCCTCCCCAGAGGGAATTGTGGGTATGTTTCACCAATGTGCCACCTTGCAGCAAAAGAAGGAACTAGACAAGTATGTGTCGGTGGTTGTACTGGATGAAGTGGGGCTGGCTGAGGATTCACCCAGAATGCCTCTTAAGGTAAGTCAAGATAACATGATGCTGTAAAAGCAGTGGACTTAACTTATTTTATATGATATTTTGAAATGATTGTACACAGGGAAACCGTGTTACTAAGATAAAAAAGAATGGTCAAACAATAGGAATAGTTATGATACATACACAAATATACAAGTGAATTTCCATGGTTAATAATGACGGATGATTTAATTTATCAAAAATCAGTTGACTTAAGTGTTGCCTTTGTTTACAAAATCCTAACTGAACACAGTGTTTTAAATATCAGTATCACAATGGGACAAAAATATTTATGCACAGTATTTTCAAAATTTAATAATAATGATTTGTAAGATATTTCAGTATAAGTTCAGTATAAGTTCCACCAGACTTTTCAGACTCTTTCCCCTTCATCCTCTTTTTTCAGACTCTTCATCCTCTGCTAGAAGATGGCTGTCAGGGAAATGAGAAACCAGAACCGTACAAGAAGGTGGCTTTCATAGGGATCTCCAACTGGGCCCTGGATCCTGCCAAGATGAACCGAGGTATCCTTGTACAGAGGGGTGTTCCAGATGAGACAGAGCTTGTCAGATCTGCCAGGTAGGTTGTGTCACAAGAAGAAACAACAAAAATTCAGTTTTCTAGCCAGGGGTGAAGTGGGAAAGTTGCTAATAGCTTGCTGGTGCCTGATAACCAACAGTGCAGAAACTGAGGGGAAGAGTCTCGAACTTGTTGGTTTGAATCCAGTTTGTATCATCATCTATTCGTTATGACAGTACCTGCAAAGGCCAATGACCATGACATTAAGCCAAAATAGAATTCATAAATCAAGTATGTGGTGGGGAAAAGCAGCAAATACTTATGTCGAAGAGAACTGTAAAATTCACAGGATTTGGATGCAGTTATGTCTAAGTTTCACTTACACATACAAAGATACACCAGTTTGAGATTTTGGGACCTCAAAGTCTTATGTTGTACCAGTGGCTCACACTAAGTCTGCTTTTACATAATTAACTGTGTCACAGTAACAATAAGTTGATGATTTATTCTCAACAGAGGCATCTGTTCCGGTGATAGAACCATCAAACATACCATGAACTGCTTTCTGGAGCCGCTGGCCAAGGGTTATCTGCGTATGTACAGGAAAGCCATAGAAACCGAATCCAGGGAGTTCTTTGGCCTGCGGGATTTCTACAGGTAGATAGCATTATAATATTTGCACTGTTTTATGCTTCAGTACACTCATTAAAGGCTTGATGGATGATAAATATCTTCAAATGATCATATATTTTGTCCATGAGTAATATATATACTCAGCAAGTATCTTGAGAGATTGAATTTAATTTAACCAGTCTGTAAATGCATAACGTCCAAGCAAGTTATGAGCAGATTTGTGTACACCATGGACTGTATTCAGGAAAGCTCTGAGCCAAATCTCAGGCTTAACTTGACTGTATTTGAATACAAGCGTTAAGCCAAAGTGTCTCCAGGTAGGCTTGCTGTAAAAAGACAAGTCACTTGGAACTCAATCTATAAAGTCGCAATCTGCAACACAAATTAATGGTTTAAACAGGCAGACTTATAGAAAGCTGAGTAAACCACAGAACTATTGTAAAATGTTATAATCACTATGATTGTACATTGTCTGGTTAACAGAGACTTGATTACCATGATTGCTTATGTTAGTTTCTTTACCAGGCTAGTCTTTGAAACAAAAGTGTAACTCACAAATCTGAGTCAAATGGGACATCCACTCCCCACGTAACTTCTTCTTCACATTACTCATGTTACAGCATCGTGAAGATGGTGAATGCTTTTGCCAAGCGATCCCGCTCTCCACCCACCTGGCATGAACTGGAGCACTCCATCCTGCGTAACTTTGGAGGACTGGAGAGTGTGCGGCCATTGGAGGAGTTTGAACAGGAAATACAGGACTTGGTGACAGATAAAGAGGTCAGAATTAAGATATCAATATTTGATGAAAAGAGACTGCGATGTCCCATACATATTCATAATATCAATACTATCATCGTATGGAAATTTGTATTTATCTGAATAAAAAAGTAAGTTAGAGGGTTATAGTTGACCCATAATCTGACTGAAGATACCTCTACATCCCAATCCTATATGAGCTGGTTTATTTCTTCTGTCAAGATATACAATGTAGCTGTATAACATCAAGAGTGAAGTTTTTTGTAAGATAAGGTATGTAAATATCATTGTCAGCAGTACTAATACCTTGAGTTTCTGTGCTTTCCCATTTATCTGTTTGACTAAAGCGTTTGCCTGAGGGTCACCATTTAAATTGTTTTCCCACAACAAATTGGCTAAGTGAACTAAAGAGTCACAGATATCTTAGATCTGAAAAATATGTGGGGCATTTACAAATTCTACAATCCTTCAATTTCAACAGAAGAAGAATTCTGACCCCGACTGCTCCGCCGCTGGTTTGATCAGAGCCTGTCTGTTTGGTGAAGGATTGCAAGATATCAACAGGTATGCCCAGATAGCAGTAAATAAGCTGCTGTGATGTTGGTATAAATTAAACAGAAACATAAAAAGTATTATACTGACATTTAGATTGTTTTCTGTTTAAAATATATATTAAACAAAATTTAGTCCATAGAGTTGCATCTTACAGAAGAATATAATTATGACTTTTGCATCAACACATTCCAGAACTGAAATTAGTAAATACAAATACTTCTAAATACAATTTATTATTAATATTAGCCAGTGTATATAGTCTGAGGTAATGCATTAATTTAGGGATTAATACTTTGTGGGGGCGATCCCTTTATATGTACTTAAAAGGCACTGACCAAGCCATTCATGTTTTTCATCCCACTCAAGCAGTTGTGTTCTTGAATGAACTAAACCAAATGTCTTAACTCTGTTAACACTGTTACTGTTGATTATCACTTGGACAAAGAACATCTTGGATTTGCAAGGATGACAACATCACATTTTATTGCGTTAATATATCTTACCTAGTGGACCGGTGCAATAGTCCGGCGCCTAGCCGGTCCCACCAAACATTAGAAAAAAATGTCCTGAGCTGGGCTCTGGCCTGGACCGGTAGTGTAGTATTCACTCACCAGGTGTCACCGGACACCCAGCTCCCCTACTGCGCATGTGCGCGCATACGTACTTCCTCTTTTTGTTTGGCGCCATTGTGTTTAAAATCGGAAATTTGAAGAGAAACTTTTTATTATTATATACAGTGACTTAGCTTTTGTTTGTTTATCTATTGTGGATTATTACTTACTACTTGTATCATGGCATCACCAGGCCAACGTAGAGGAAACTGCGGGCACATCATGGCAGGATTTGATGGACATAAAAAATGTGCTAGGTGCAGGGAAAAGAAGTTAGGAGATGACCCGTGTGTGAAGGACTTAGTTTGCTCCATTTGTGAGTCATTTTCGGAACAACAGCGTTCTATGCTCTCCACCCCTCAGTATAAAATCCGCAAGGATAAGAAATCCGGACTTTTAGTCTCTCCCTCAAAGGTCACCGTCGTTGGTGTAGCTAATCAGGAGGACTTGGGTGGGGAACAAGATGAAGAAGAGTTGGATGGTGCTCCGGTCCTTGCTTCCGGTTCCGGTGAACCACAATTTGCTATCTCCCATCATACTTCTGAGGATTTTGTCTCTAAACGAGATTTTGACACACTCAGTAATCAACTAGAGGAGAAATTCGCCCGTTTCGAGGCTCTACTCACCAGGACTAACATTTTTTCTACACCAAAAGCCCCAGTTTCCGCTGTTTCTATTACTACTTCTGATCAGCCCTTTTTCAATCCCGCTGAGCCTGGAGCCACCGGTCCGGTGAGGCCTCCGGCTACAGATGGGCAGAATCCACAGGTTAAAGAAAGGAAAAATAAGGGCACGGGCAAGAAAGTTAAAAAGACTAAAGTTGCCCCTACTGCTACAGTTGTGTCCGAGGCACCGGCTCCGGTGAAGGACCAGACTGTTAGTGAATCTCTTCCTGCTCAAAGACATGAAGAACCGGTTAAGATGGATGCTCCCGTTCCGGGCCCTGCCCCGTCTCTTGTACCCGGTGCAAAATCTACATCCAAGCCAGAAACTTCATTTTTCAGTTCATTGCCTCACACTACTACCGGTGTTTCCGGTACCGGTCAGTCCTTCTCTGCTGAACAGGACGTGTCTGATGTGGACTCTAATCTTGACCGGTCTGATAAGGCATCTGACGAGGGTGAGATCTCAGACTCAGAGACAACAGAACAAAACGAAGAAATGAACTACAGGGAAACGTGCAGGTCAGTTAGGGCCTTTCTTGGATGGACTCATATCCCAGACTTTGAGCTCTCTGTATCAGACGGGGATAGGTCAGACAACCCGTGGAAGGGGAAACACCCAAGGAAAACCGGCAAAGTGTCAGTAGAGTTACCCCCGGATGACTGGCTTTGCCACAAGATGGAGAAACTGAACTGCCGGGTGGCTGAAGGTTACCCTTCTCGTTCCCAGGAATCGGCTGGGTTGAAAGTAGACCAGTATATTCACACTCCTAAGAGTCAAGCTAAGTGGTACAAGCAACATAGACTTAAGCAGGATTCAACCACTAGACCCGGCAGAACCATTTTCAGCTGGTCCGACTCTGAGGCCCGCCTCAACGCCCAGTACTCTAGGGTAGCTAAAGTTTCATCCTACCCTCAATCTGGTCCCCCTTCCCGACCGATACCTCAGGACACCCTACGCCGGTGGGAGAAGTGTGCTCGTGAAGGAACATACATTACAAATCATGCAGCAGCTTTTAATAGGTGCACCAGTGAAATCCAGGACAAGATGAACGCTCACTTTTATTGCGTTAATACATCCTATCCAATGGACAATTGCTTTACCGGTCGGCGCGACCGGTCCCGCCAAACGACAGAAAAAGTCATTCTGTATAAAATACCGGCAGGACCGGTCACAGAGTGTACATTCGCCAGGTGTCGCCTCGTGCATACTTCCTGTCTAGTCAGAATGACGTCATCGCGTCTTTTTTCGTTTGGCGCACGAGTGTACAGACGTGTTTTTCTACTGTGTTGGAACGTTTTGAAGTTTTAAAGACAACCTTTTTTATTGAACTTTATTTGAAGTTATATATATTTTATCTTACTTCTGGAGTGTTATGGCGTCCCCTGGACAGAGAAGAGGGACTTGTGGCCACGCAATGGCTTTATTCGACACACACACGAAGTGTGCACGTTGTCGTGACAAGGGTGTGGGCCAAGATGATTGTGTATTAAAGAAGGACTGTACTATTTGCAATAGCCTTACAGCTGAGCAGAAGCTACAGTTGGCCACCCCCACTTATAAAGCAAGGAAAGAGAAAGAACTTCAGAAGAAAGCTACCTCTCCCTCCCTAGTTGACCCGTCTACTGTTTCTGTGATAGGGAAGGTCGAGAGTGCTAAGGGTGATTCTGGTGATCGAGGTGAAACCCCTAAGAAGAAAAAGACCTCTCACAAATCCCCTAAGAAGACTTCCAAGCCTCCAAAAGCTCCAGATTTCCAGTCTGACCTGAAGAATTTGGATGAAAAATGGTCAGAACGCTTTACGCGTCTGGAGGCTCTCTTCTTATCCAAGACTTTTCAGCTCCCGGTGGAACCGGTTCAGAGCTCAAACGTGGTGGTGTCTGAGAAGCCTTTTATTCCACCAGTTGAACTTTCTGCTCATCAGAGTCCTGCTACCGGTGTGTCCGGTAAGAAGGAGAAGTCAGCCACCCAGTCTGTTGAGGCCCCTGGTGCGAAGAAACTAGCCACCCAGCCTGTTGAGGCTCCCGGTGCTGGGGTAGATCTTCAACTCACCGACCAGGCTGCCTTTTCATCTGCTGCTGCTTCTACTAGTGGTCGACCCGAGGTTCAGCCCCCAGGTCCCACTACACAGCCTCCCACTACTGATCAACCGGAAGAAGTTTCTTCAGAGGAAGATCAGTTCAGTGATCAGCCAGAACTTAGTTTAGATGAGGGTGAACTGTCTGAAGTACTTTCAGTAGGTCAGGATCGCGAAGAGCTTACAGAGACTGACCAGGAACTAAGCACTGAACAGACTTACAGGGAAACCCTTCGCGGAGTGAGATCATTTATGGGGTGGGAGCAAGTACCGGAATTCGATTCCTCTTCCTCTGCTCAAGATGACAACCCCTTTGCCGGTACCAAACCTCATCTTCCTGGTAAAGTGTCCCTTAAAGTTCCGGTAGATGATTGGCTGTGCCGGAAGTTCGAGAAATTGAACATTACCATTCAAGAAGGATATCCCTCCAGAGCTTCTGAGACTTCCGGTTTGGTCAAGGACCAGTTTGTCAAACCACCAAGAACTCTTAAATGGTATGACATGCATACTGAGAAGAAGGAATTCTCCAGATCTAAGGTCACATCCTGGACCAACCAACCGGCACGCCTCAACAGCAGTTTCCCACGTATTGCTAACCGGTCACTCACTTCAGCACCTGCTTCCAGGCCTGTTACTCAAGACACTTTAAGGAAGTGGGAGAGAGCAGCCAGAGATCAAACGTACATGTGTAATCAGGCTGCTGCCTTTTCCCGGTGCCTCACCAAAGTACAGGACTCTATGGCTTCTCAACTTAAAATTTTACAGAATGACAAGGGAAAGGCTACCGGAAAATCCCATCAGGCTGTCGAAGAACTAGACTTTCTGATAACCTTTAACAAAAGCATCTCTCAAGCAATGGCCAGGACGATGCAAGACCTATCCGAAGGTGTCTTCATCAATGTAGCCAATCTCACCCTCACAAGGAGGGACAGTTATCTGGACTATCTTAAAGCGGGCATCAAACAGGACACCTTGAATGCTCTGAGATCTGCCCCTCTGCACATGAGTGCCTTATTCCCGGATCACCTCATCAGCAAAGCTGAAGAAGAGATAAGGCACCATGAGGAAAAGCGTACACCCGGCTCCTCACATAAGGGTTCACACCGTTTCCACCCTTACCGAGCCACTAAACAGCAACAGCCGGAACAAGAACGCAAGCCTGGTCTACCTGCATGGAAACAACTAGGCAGAAGACGGGGACAAAGATCTCACCGGGGTCGTACTGCTTCTGTTGTCCAGCGACCGGCCAAGACACAGAAGCAGTATAAATGACAATTACTGTGCTCATCATGTGACAGGAAATTTGATTCCTGTAAGTGTAACCGGTCAGAAGTTTCCTCATGTTTCAAGTGTGGTGAAAAGTTTGAACTGTGTACCTGTGACCGGAGTGGACTGTTATGTGGCCAAAAGTATAAAGACAGAAACTCATTTGACTGTATTATCTCATGTTGCTTCTCATGTACCTTTTGCAGGAGGGTTGCCGCAAAAGAAAGGCGTAATGTCCGATCATCAAGAGTCAATAAAATCTGTGAAAGGTGTTTCTTGTGTAGATGAATTGAGTTCTGTTCAAGTTGTCACAAATGCCCCACTTGCTGTAACAAATCCTCCTGTAGGGTCAAGATTGCACGAGTTTTGGGAAAAATGGGCAGCACTAGGCGTCAGTCCCAAGGTTATATCAGTCCTGAGGGAAGGGTATATCCTACCCTTCCGGTCCAGACCTCACCTGACCAGAAAACCCACAGTAACAAGCTGCTATGTAGATCCTCACAGGAACAGCTACCTGTTAGAGGCATTGCATCAGCTGTTAGACAAAAAGGCTGTAGAAGTGGTTCAAAATCCTCAGTCCCTGGGGTTTTACAACCGGTTATTCCTGGTCCCCAAACCCAACAACCGGTGGCGACCCGTCTTGGACCTGAGCAGACTAAACAACTATTTGAAAACACAATCTTTCAAAATGGAAACACCGGAAACAATACGAACCTCCCTCCAGACAGGGGAGTGGGTGACTTCCATAGATTTCAAAGACGCATACTTCCACATCCCTATAAACAGCCAGTCCAGGAAGTATATGCGTTTTCACATTCAAGGCAAAACCTACCAATTCAAAGCTCTACCCTTTGGCCTGTCCACAGCCCCCATGGAATTCACGGTGGTAGCCAAAGAGGTGAAATGGCTTGCAATGAAAGAGGGTATAAGGATCCACCAGTACCTAGACGACTGGTTGGTCAGGGCCACCTCCCACCGGGTTTGTCTTCAACAGACAAAAAATCTGGTGTCCCTCTGCAGGAAATTGGGGTGGCTGGTAAATGAGGACAAATCAGAACTGGAACCCAAACAGATTTTCAACTTCGTAGGTTACCAGTTCGACTTGAGGGAAGGCAGGGTCAGACCCACCACAGAACGTTGGCAGACCCTACAAAGCAAAGTACTGGAGATCTTGTCAAAACCAGTCTGTCCGGTCCGGAAACTAATGTCCCTGATCGGTCTATTAACTGCCACAGAGAAACAAGTACATTTGGGCAGACTGCGCATGAGACCCATACAGTGGCATCTCAAGAACAATTGGAGGGTACCAGAATCCCTGGAGAAGATAATCCCCATTCCAAAGTCACTCCACCCACACCTGAAATGGTGGCTGGAGGAAGACAATGTTGTTACAGGTCAACCCTTACATCCACTAGAACATGCTCTGCAAATCTTTACAGACACATGCCAAACGAGCATATGGCAAGGGGAAACTGGTCACTCCCGGAAAGCAAGTTGCACATAAACTATCTAGAGTTAAAGGCAGTTCTTCTGGCTCTACAAGAGTTCCAAGCTCTCTGTATGAACAAGGTAGTTCTCATAGCTACCGACAATACCACTGTGGTAGCTTACATAAACAAAGAAGGGGGAATGAAGTCAGGCCCCCTGTGTGCCTTACTTTGGAGGATCCTCACCTGGTGCACAAGAAATCAGGTGACCCTCAAAGCTCGACATATTTCCGGCCGTCTCAATGTGATAGCCGACAAATTATCCAGACTGGGTCAGACCATTCACACAGAATGGTCCCTCAATCCGGAGATTTTTCAAGCAATATGCTCAAAGGTGGCACACCCCTCAAGTGGACCTGTTTGCCACACGATTCAACAACAAGCTCCCTCAGTTTGTCTCACCGGTTCCAGACCCCCAGGCCTGGGCAGTGGATGCCCTCAGCCTGTCTTGGGAGGGACTGGACCCATACGCCTTCCCACCAGTGGCCATCTTGGGCAAAGTGGTGGAGAAGTTACAGGACTACCCCTGCAACAGAATAATTCTGATTGCTCCAGGGTGGCCCAACATGCCCTGGTTTTGGGACCTGGTGGCAATGTCCAGCCAGATTCCACTATGTCTTCCCAGCATACCAAACCTAGTGTCCCAACCATTCAACCAGGTCCTTCACAGGAACCTGTCGAATCTGAATCTGCATGCCTGGCTCCTAGAGCCTCAGCAATCAAGCAGCAGGGCTTCTCTGAGGCAGTGGCAGCACGAATTGAGGCTCCTCAAATAAGATCAACCAGATCTGTCTATGAAGCAAAGTGGACCATTTTTACAAAGTGGTGCCTCAGTAATCAGGTGGACTTCAAAGCACCACCTCTGAAAGCCGTTGCTGACTTCCTCCTGCATTTGTTTCAGGACAGACAGTTACAGCCAGGTACTATTGATGGCTACAGATCAGCCATTGCTGACAAACTGGGCAACGCCACCATTAATGTCAGCAAAGATGAGAACCTTACTCGTCTCCTGGATAGTTTCCATAGAGACAGACCCAAGGGCAGGAGGGGCATCCCCTCTTGGAACCTTTCACTGGTACTACACCAGCTGACTAAGGCTCCCTTTGAACCCCTTAAGGAGGCCTCCCTGAAACACCTAACCTTCAAGACAGTTTTCTTGATGGCTTTAGGTTCTGGCAAACGCAGGAGTGAGATCCATGCTTAGCTTCATAAGAACATCAGACACCAATCAGACTGGTCCAAGGTGTCTTTTTATCCCTCACCCAGCTTTCTGTCCAAGAACCAGCTGGCCAAAGAGGGTCCAGACAGTGTGGCCCCGGTGGTTATTCCAGCCCTGGCCCACACAATAGATAAATCACTCAAGGGTGACAGGTCACTGTGTCCAGTTAGAGCACTACGTTATTATCTAGACAGGACCTCTGACCTCAGGCGAAATAAGGAGTTGGTCTTTATCTCCTTCAAAAAAGGGTTTGACAAGGATATCTCCTCTGCCACTGTCTCCTCATGGATCAAACAAACAGTCATCCTATGTTATGAGCTCTCTGACCAGCAGGCCCTTACTTTGCATCAGGTCAAAGCCCATGATGTAAGGGCCTTTGCTGCCTCTAAGGCCTTCCAAGCTGGAATTTCCTTAGAACAAATCCTATCAGCCTGCCACTGGAAATCCCACAATGCCTTCACACAATTCTATCTGAAGGATGTGGCTTGGGCTGACTCAGCTTTTCCATCTAGGGCCGGTCGTGGCTGCCCAGCAGATCCACCACCAAGCCCGATAGGGAGGAGACATTCTTGTAAATATGTACATAGTGTATATACTTAGATAAGTATAAATCATTCAAAAAAAAAAAAAAAACTGTGACATGCTTCTTTTGGGAGGTTTATTATTTCTTGGGACTGAACTCATCCCTCTCTTCCCCCACTCAGAGCAGAAATGCTTGGAAATGAAAAAGGGGGGGGGAGCAGTGTCGGTTAAACCATCCGGTTAACCGGTTCCGGGTTACCGACTTAGGCCATTAATGAGTAGCCTGCTTCAGGTCTACCTGGGCCAGATAATTGTTAGTTTTGAGTTCACTCAAGTCCCTAGTAACTTACCCGCCAACCAAGCGGTAGTTATTCAGCAATTGTCCATTGGATAGGATGTATTAACGCAATAAAATTGCAAATTTAATAAGTAAATTAAATTTTTATAAGTTAATACCCTATCCAATGGACGGACAAGACCCTCCCAACCGACCCCGCTATCAGCTTACTAGGGGTCTAATAGGTTTAGACAGCGAAAAAAGACGCGATGACGTCATTCTGACTAGACAGGAAGTATGCACGAGGCGACACCTGGCGAATGTACACTCTGTGACCGGTCCTGCCTGTATTTTATACAGAATGACTTTTTCTGTCGTTTGGCGGGACCGGTCGCGCCGACCGGTAAAGCAATTGTCCATTGGATAGGGTATTAACTTATAAAAATTTAATTTACTTATTAAATTTGCAAATTGGTCTGCTTAATGACGTTATTGTCAAGGGAACGGCTCCCAAGGAGGTTGTAGAGGCTATCAGGGATCTCAAAGATTTATCCTCTTTCCATGCAAGCGTATCAGTGGCTCTAGGAACTTCGCTCCAACACCTAGCCGACAGTTTGTTCATTCAGCTTGCCAACTTTATATTGCTACGCAGGGATTCATATCTTGACTTTGCTAAACCCGGACTGAAACCGGACACATGGAACAGGTTGCGCAATGCCCCCTTGTTTAGTTCCTCACTGTTTCCAGATGACATCCTTGCCACAGCAGAACAGGATATAGCAAAATTTGAATCTACATCAGGTGCTCATGGTCCCGGTCCGGGCACAGGGCAGCACTCTGGTCGGAAACACCAATCGTACCGGTACAAGCCGTACGACAAGAAAGATAACAGACACTCAGGCCATTCCTCCTCCCAGTCTAGCCAGGCTTGGCGTCAGTTCTCTCATAGAGGGAGGGGCCGCGGACGTGGAGGCAACAATTCCAGTTATTTCTCCAAATCGTCCCGTCAACAATCATATAAATGACAATTATTGCTTAATAGATCCTCAGTTAGAATTAAGTGTGGAGGATCTGTTTTGCCAGAACTTAAACAAAAATGTAAACAAGACTGTAAACTTACCTGTTGTCGGTCATGTACCTTATGTAACAGGGCAGTCAGAAAACAAAGACTTAAGTCCCTCTCAGGTTCCAATGAAAATAAAGTGTGTGAAACCTGTTTGCTGTGTAACTCCTTGTCTTTGTGCTCCAACTGTTCAAAATGTCCCTCCTGTTGTAGAAAATCCACCTGTGGGGGCCCGTCTGCAAAGGTTTTGGCAGGTCTGGCACTCCCGGGGTGCAAACCCAAGAGTAGTTTCAATTCTTCAGGAAGGGTACAACCTACCCTTCAAGGAGAAACCTCCTCTGACAAGGTCACCGGTCATTATCAGTGGATACGCAAATCCGGTCAAAAGCAGACACATAAAGGACCCTTTACAAGCACTCATTCAGAAACAGGCGGTAGAAAAGGTGACAACTCCATCCTCCCTGGCCTTTTACAACCGCTTGTTTCTTGTACCAAAACCCAACGGGAAATGGAGGCCCATCCTAGATTTAAGTTGTCTGAACTGTTACCTAGCAACTTCATCTTTCAAGATGGAGACACCAGAGACCATCCGACTCTCCCTTCAAAAAGGGGAGTGGGTGACGTCTCTGGATTTCAGCGAAGTCTGGCACTCCCGGGGTGCAAACCCAAGAGTAGTTTCAATTCTTCAGGAAGGGTACAACCTACCCTTCAAGGAGAAACCTCCTCTGACAAGGTCACCGGTCATTATCAGTGGATACGCAAATCCGGTCAAAAGCAGACACATAAAGGACCCTTTACAAGCACTCATTCAGAAACAGGCGGTAGAAAAGGTGACAACTCCATCCTCCCTGGCCTTTTACAACCGCTTGTTTCTTGTACCAAAACCCAACGGGAAATGGAGGCCCATCCTAGATTTAAGTTGTCTGAACTGTTACCTAGCAACTTCATCTTTCAAGATGGAGACACCAGAGACCATCCGACTCTCCCTTCAAAAAGGGGAGTGGGTGACGTCTCTGGATTTCAGCGACGCTTATTTCCATATCCCAATAGGACAAAGGTCGCGAAAATTCCTCAGGTTCTTCCTCCACAGTCAAGCTTATCAGTTCACAGCCCTCCCCTTTGGCCTCTCAACGGCTCCGTTGGAGTTCACCAAGGTGGCCAAGGAAGTCAAGTTAATGGCACAGGCTCGGGGTATCAGGATCCACCAGTACCTCGACGACTGGTTGCTGAGAGCCCCGTGCCCGGAAACGTGCCTACTTCATACCCGGACCCTCTTGGACCTATGCCACAGGTTAGGGTGGGTAGTCAATATGACCAAGTCGGAGTTGGTGCCTCAGCAGGTCTTCAACTTTGTAGGTTACCGTTTCGACCTCTCTCAGGGGCTGGTCAAACCGACCCAAGAGAGATGGGTGGCTCTGTCCCCACAAGATCAACGACCTTCTCAATCAACAGGTGTGTTCGGTCCGACAGTTCATGTCCCTGATAGGACTGCTAACAGCCACAGAGAAACAGGTAGTAGCCGGGCGACTTCACATGCGACCCATCCAGTGGCATCTGAAGAGGCATTGGCATGTCCCGGAATCATTGGAAAAGATTATCCCTCTGCCTCAGTCCCTTCATCCACACCTGAGGTGGTGGTTGAGCCCCGAAAATGTCCTAAAAGGTCAGCCTTTACACCCACTTCAGCACGCTCTTCAGCTGTTTACCGACGCCTCAAACGAAGGTTGGGGTGCTCACTTAGGCGACTTCACAGCAAGAGGCCTTTGGTCCACACAAGAAACCGCCTTTCATATCAACTTGCTGGAACTCAAGGCTGTCTTACTAGCTCTAAAACAGTTCGAGCGATTGTGTTGGAACCAGACCATTCTGGTGTGTTCCGACAACACAACAGTGGTCTCGTACATAAACAAGGAGGGCGGTATGAAATCCGGCTCTCTCTGTGCTCTCCTCTGGAGGCTGCTGATGTGGTGCAACCAGAGGCAGATTGTATTAAGAGCAAGACATATTCCGGGTCACCTCAATGTCATTGTGGACAAGTTTTCCCGGCACGGTCAGGTGATACAAACGGAATGGTCCCTCCTGCAGGAAGTCTTCGACCAGATTTGCAGAAGATGGCACAAGCCGGAGGTGGACCTATTTGCGACCAAGTTCAATCACAAACTTCCCAGGTTTGTGTCCCCGGTTCCGGATCCGCTAGCTTGGAAAGTGGATGCCCTCAGCGTTCCCTGGCAAGGTCTGGATGCCTATGTTTTTCCCTCGGTGGCCCTCCTGGGGAAGGTGGTCTCCAAGTTGATGGATCAACGATTCCACAGAGTCATTCTCATTGCACCAGGGTGGCCCAACATGTCATGGTTTTGGGATCTGGTCAGCATGTCAGTACAGATTCCCCTAAGTCTTCCGAGAGTAGGGAACCTGTTGACTCAACCCTTCAATCAGTGTCCTCACAGGGACCTTCACAGTCTGAACCTGCATGCATGGCTCCTAGAGCCTTTGCCATCCAACAGGCAGGCTTCTCTGAAGAAGTGGCAACACGAATTGAAGCTCCTCAGAGGCGTTCAACCAGAGCCATCTACGAATCAAAGTGGTCCGTTTTTGTCAGATGGTGTGAGGAACATAAGGTGGACTTCAGGTCTCCTTCTATAAAGCAGATCTCTGACTTCCTGCTCTACCTATTTCAGGAGAAACATCTGCAGCCTAGCACCATAGATGGCTATAGGACCGCTATATCTGACAAGATAGGAAATGGCCGGGTAAACATTGGTAAGGATGAGAATTTTACCAGACTGTTGGACAGTTTCCATAGGGACAAGCCTAAGGGTAGGAGGGGTGTTCCTTCCTGGAACCTTTCCTTGGTTCTTCATCAGCTCACGAAACCTCCATTTGAACCTCTTAGGAAGGCTTCCCTTAAGCACCTTGCCTTTAAGACGGTTTTCCTTCTTGCCTTAGGTTCGGGCAAAAGAAGAAGTGAGATTCATGCCTGGGTACATAGAAACATTAGGCATCAGGAGGATTGGTCTAATGTCTCCCTGTACTCTTCCCCAAGCTTCATCTCCAAGAACCACCTGGCTAAGGAAGGTCCAGGTTGTGTGGCTCCGGTTATAATCCCGGCTCTTGCTCCGACCTTGGACAAGTCTCTTAAGGAGGACAGGACCTTGTGTCCGGTGAGATCCTTGCGTTACTATCTAGACAAAACCAAGGACCTTCGGTCAGACAAGGAGTTGGTTTTCATCTCTTTTAGGAAGAGCTTCAAGAAGGACATTGTGCCAGCCACTGTCTCTTCCTGGATCAAACAAACGATTGGTTTATGTTACCAACTCTCGGATGAACAGTCTCAAAATTTGCATCAAGTTCGGGCTCATGATGTCCGGGCTTTTGCGGCTTCCAAAGCTTTTCAAGGGGGCGTACCCTTAGATCAAATTCTATCAGCCTGCCATTGGAAGTCTCATAACACTTTCACCCAGTTCTACCTAAAGGATGTAGCCTGGGCAGACTCTGAGCTATACCACCTGGGTCCGGTGGTAGCAGCTCAACAGATTAGAGATTAAGTTGGAGTCTTTGTAAATATGTACATAAAAAAAAAAAAAAAAAATGTCTCTGCAGTCTACCTTCCCAGGATAGATGAGGGACCAAATGGACTTTCCCCCTATTGCTTCCTCAGGACTCATTGGGACTCTTCTCTCCTCCCCTCTTCATGAGTGTCAGATTTCTGAAAAAAGGAGGGGGGGGGGTAATGTAATATAACCAGAGGTTTAGGAACCGGTCTAGGTTTGTTACCTCGGTTTATATGAGTTTTGGGGGTTATCCCCCATAGTGAGTCCCCTGAATTTTGGATTGATCTACCCGCCATCCAATGGGTAGTTATTCTGCACCGGTCCACCAGGTAAGATATATTAACGCAATAAAATGGAAAATTTAAGAATTAATTAAATTTTTATAAGATAATATCTTACCTAGTGGACAAGGAGAGTCCCACCCTACCTTCCCCGCTTAAATCAAGGGGACTTTACTTGGTAGGCAACAAAAAGAGGAAGTACGCATGCGCGCACACGCGCAGTAGGGGAGCTGGGTGTCCGGTGACACCTGGCGAGTGAATACTACACTACCGGTCCAGGCCAGAGCCCAGCTCAGGACATTTTTTTCTAATGTTTGGCGGGACCGGCTAGGCGCCGGACTATTGCACCGGTCCACTAGGTAAGATATTATCTTATAAAAATTTAATTTAATTCTTAAATTTTCCAATTTGTTTCTCTTCCAGCCAGAGCCGCTACCTGCTGATTCTGACTGAAAACTATGCAGCTCTGAAGATCTTTGAGCAGCAGCTCTTTAAACTAGATGATGCTATCATCATATTTGGGAGCAGCTTTCCAAGAGATCAGGAGTATACACAGGTGAGGGGTTTACACAGGTGAGGAGTATACACAGGTGAGGAGTATACACAGGGGAGGTGAATATACAGGTGTGTAGTATATACATGAGAGGAGTATACACAGGTGAGGAGTATACACAGGTGAGGAGTATACACAGGTGAGGAGTATACACAGGTGAGGAGTATACACAGGTGAGGGGTTTACACAGGTGAGGGGTTTACACAGGTGAGTGGTATACACAGGTGAGGAGTATACACAAGTGAGGAGTATACACAAGTGTGGAATATACACAGAGTAGGAGAATACACAGGTGTGTAGTATATACATGAGAGGAGTATACACATGAGAGAAATATACACAGATAAGGATTATACACAGGTGAGGAGTAGTAACGGTTCAAAGGTATACATATAGTGTGAAGTGTGATGTTCCCTCAGTGGCCCTGCTACCACAAGAATGTTCTGTCCTTTGAAAATCTCTGATATTTTTAGAATGATCTGTTACATACTTGACACCTGCATGTTTTACCCATTCAGGTGTGCCGTAACATCAACCGCATCAAGATCTGCATGGAGACTGGGAAGACTGTGGTGCTTCTGAATCTGCAGAATCTCTACGAGTCATTATATGATGCACTGAATCAGGTAAGATATGAAAGTTCATTCAAAAGGGAATTCTGTTTTTTTTGTTGCTTTACTTTCACACATACTGCTTCTTGTCTTTATATATCACCTAAAGGCTAAAGCTTTTGCAAAGGCAAAAAAGTTTAAAAAGAGAAAGTCATAGTTCCTCAGTTATTTTAGTTTGAACAATGCTTGGCCAAGAATCACAAGAACCACTTATATCTTTCCAGAATTCAGATTTTATACTAAGTAAGACTTTATATTGGTTCATCAATCATATTATCCATTATTTTTCTTCAGTAGAGACCAGAATGATATTGTGGTCTAGAAATTCCACACTTCATCATTTAGCTCTCATGTTTGTTGTCATGGATATAAGTCTGACTCATCATGATCCATTTAACCCCCATCAAAACTATTCTCAATGTAATATGAATTTCTTAAAATCTGAAATCCAACTTTGTAAAAGAGTAGTTCAGGAGTTTATGTTTTGATATTTCAGTATTATGTCTACTTTGGAGGACAGCAGTTTGTAGACCTGGGTCTGGGAACTCACAGAGTCAAGTGTCGTGTGCACAAAGAATTCAGGTCTGATCGTAGCAAATGTCTTATTATTGGATTATAATCATAAATAATTCTCAAAACAAAATATATTTTAAAAGATTTAGACTCAGTTAACTGTTATTACTCTAAAATGAAGCTCACTATGCAGAATTATTTTAAATGTTACAGTTATTTAGAATATTTATAGCACCAAAATGTGCAATATTTTGTCATTATTGTTATATACTAGTAAATCTGACTTGGATCATTTCGTCTAATAGTCTCCAGTGGTTTCATCCAACCACTAATCTCCTCATAGTTAAACTTTCACAGAATATTGAAAATGTTGTTGAACCTGACAGACTTTTGTACGTTTCAGACTGATTGTGGTGGCTGAGAAGCAGACTGTGTACAAGACATTTCCAATCCCTCTCATCAACCGACTGGAGAAACACACGCTCACTATGGAAACCATGTTGTCAGAGCAACAGCTACAGCTGACAAAACAGTTGGAGCATTGGGTGAAAGCCTATATTGCAGACAGGCCCCAGCAAGTGGCTAGCAGGTGGGAACCTTATACAAATATTAGCAGACATATTAGCCTTCAGTATGCTATGATCCAAGTGTGTTGTTGTACTATTCTAATTCATATCATAACTTGGTTCTGTACTCTGCATAATTTTGCTTCTGTAATTTATTAAGTTTAAGTTGCTTCAAGATGATGAAAGTCAACCAGTTTCATTCATGAGATGTCAACTGGTCTCACATTGTGATATTCTTATTCCTGAATGAAGAGTCTATGGAAAAATTGTATTTCCTTGGGTTCTAAAATAAAAATTAAGTTTGAGGTAAAAATAGTGTAATACTGCAACATATTAATCCTTTCACTGAATAATTAAAATTACTAATGCAGTATGACATTAAACTCAATGACTGGTACATGTTTGTATTTGTATAGACACAAGCAACTAACTGAAGGGGACGTGTTTATTGGTTATGACAAGGATACAGCCGCATCTGTCATACTGCAAGTCACTGAGGAACTGGCCACCAGACGGCAGCAACAGCCGCAGTCCTTGGACGATGAGAGTGAAGAGGAATATCCTGAACGGATTAATGAAGAAGAGGTAGAGGTTTTATTGATAAGTGTTAATAACATCCAAGTTGTCAAAAAACAAAGTCACAACTACATTAATATCTGTTACTGTGTAACTTACAAAAATATTATATACAATTTAAGGAAGGTTTTTTTAAAGAGGTTCTGTTTGCTTTTATTGCATTAAAATCTCTGCAAATGACAGAGAAATCTCAAGTTAAAAGTTAAAGTTTTTACATCCACTAATATCCCTATATATTACAGCTTTTGGGCAATCTTTCTTTACATATGGAAATATTTTGCTTATTATTCATACAAAACAGTGATTAATAAAGTACAATATCCTTAAAACATCCCTCATTAAACATATACAAATATATATATCACTGAAGAAGATGAACAGAGTATTATTATCATTTTCATTTGTGATATATACTATTTGGCTATGTCATTTGGGAAGTTTTCCTTTTATGTGATCATAAGCAATCATACCTCGCGATATCTGAGGCGCCTCATGAAGGTGCCGTTTGTACTTGATCAACATATAACTTCTGGGATACCTTAGCTCTATCATATAATTACCCAGGTCCTGGATCGAGCCAAGGAGTTGTTACTCCGCTGTGCCACACCTGAGTCTGTTCTACTGGTAAGACACACTCACCTCAAGTCAGAAGAGAGGTCACTGGCAGACTGTTACTTCAACAAACAGACACATGACAACCTTGCTCAGTTCTTACAGCGCCATCTTCACAGACAACAGGAAACAGGACTCTTTGCTCAGGTAAGTTTGGGATGCATGTGTGTCTCCTTTGGACATTGTCTGGATCATGTCAACACCTTTTCTGGGGCATTTCACCACAATGTCTAGGGCATGTCTACTCAGTGTCTAGGGCATGTCTACTCAGTGTCTAGGGCATGTCACCACAATGTCTAGAGCATCTACACTCTTAGATACTGTAAAGTGAATGATGTTGATACTTTGTAGAGACATTGGTTGGGGGTTGTGTTCTGTGTCATGGTGTAACTATGAGTTGACCTTTGACTTTGCTGCAGTGACCTTGAACTTTATAATCTTGTCTGGACTGTATCTGGGAAACTGAAAGGTGTAGGGTGTTAAACTTTGTTGGGACATTGGTTGTGGGTTGTAGGTGTGAAAAATTATGCTGTGACTTTGATTAGACCTTGCTGTATTGACCGTGACTTTTAAAATCTTGTTTTGGCCATATCTTGGAAACTTTAAGGTGTAGGAAGTTGAAACTTTGAAACAATGTTGGTTTGGGTTTGTAGGTATGGTACATCATGGTGTGGTCTTTACTGTATTGACCTTGACCTTATAAATGATGTCATGGTTATATCTCAAAGACTGTGAGGTGTAGGAAGTTGATACTTTGTAGAGACATTGGCTGGGGAATGTAGGTGTACATCATCATTTTTCTGCTGCCATAGATGGGATACATTTCTCCTGATACAAAGATAGATGAATTGCTTCATCTGATTAGTATATGGACTTTTACCTTATTGTGCCATCTTAAGTGACAGCTACACGTTAGTTAATAGATTTTACACCATCATAACTTTTACTTTACTTATTAGTGCTGTCTATTTGCTATTGGGTTGTCTTGATTTGATGCTTTACATTCATTTGTCTCTCTTAAGTGTTTTTGGTCTTGTACATTTGCATAACTTACACTGTAAGTTATCATCCTCGCCTTTTCCGTATACTGTCTAATAAAGTTGTGGATCAGCAACTTGTTGAAATAATATTGCCAATATCTTTGTAACTATCACTGAATAACATGCACAGAAAGATCATTTCGTTCTTAGTTTTTACATAGTTTTATTGAAATAATTATAAAAGAATATCACAATGTATGTTTTCATGTGTAATTTACTGAATGTGTTAGTTGTTATTTTGGGGGGTTTTCCATGCATATGTTTTATCAGTTGACCATATGATGATCACATATGTCTTTCAGATCACCACACATTCCCGCCTGCTGTCAGCCTCTGACAAGCTCAGCATTTGCCGTGTCCTTTACCTCAAGCCTGCCAGTGTGTGGCTCCAGTCTCTGCAGGCTTTTGACACAGAACAGCAGTTTACCAAGATGCTCAGGTGAACACATTAAACAGGAAGCCTGGTTTTCACTGCTCATAGTTCCCCAGTACTTCAATACTCTATACTGATGGGAATTTTTAAACATTTTAAGTTTGGTCAGCACCATAAGCAGTGGTTAGTACACATTGCCTTTAATGTTTCAGTAGTAAATCAATGGATCAGTAAGTAATTTAACAAACTTCTGAACATTGTACATTGACATTACTTAGTAGAATGTGGTTTCTTAGAATATTCCAGAGTGTAGTACAATATTTAATACATCTTCAAATTCATTTACTATGATAATCCCTTTATTATTTGCAGGGACTTTTTCCATTCTCCCTCCTCACGGCTGCTCCTCCTGCAATGTGACTCTGGAGACGAACACGCCACCATGATAGCGAGTGCTCGTTACAACCTACAACAGGAGGGAGGTGACCAGAGTGTGACAGGTCAGTCAGTACAGTGGGACCACAGTCTGTGACCACAGACCAAAGCCATAGTAATCCATGCACAGAAGAATCTCTTTTGTCTCAATGTTCAGTTGAACTTTCCCAGAATGACAACTTTCTTCTGTTTCTTTGTTGCATTTAAACTCCTTTTGAAGGTCCTGATGCAGTGATTAAAAGTTGTTAGAATAAAATTAGAACAGATATTTCATGCTGCTGTAATACTTACTGCATAGGTCACAAAAAAAAAACTCATCCTGTTGTGTTTTATGTTAGCAGGACCCAAGCATGTGTTGCTGATTGTACAACTTCCCAGAAAGGCTGGCGGCTGTTTTGTTGGCTTCCAGGTTGGTTATACTATTATAGAATAGAATAGAAAGATTTATACAGCACAAAGTTGATGCAACATCCTCTAACATCAAAAAGGGAAAGTCCAGGAATGTATCAGGTTGAGATTCAAATTAGCACCCACCGAGGATATTGAGATATTTAATGATATAAAGTAAAACCTCTATTATCCGACCTTCTGTAAGATCAAAACCTGTTCAACACTATACTGTGCTCAGTATGTTTCTAGTGAATTGTATAAACAATGTTAAACCAGTACCCTACTGAATCCAATTAGCTATCAAAATAGACAAACCATTATACTTCCAGGGTGGCCGGTGGCTGTGTTACCATATCGATGACCTTCACCCTGACGAGGGGGGCGTGCCCAGTCTGTCTGTGTTACAAGAACATTCTATTGGAGATTTATTCACTGCCTCAGTCAACAACCAGGACAAAGAGTGCAATGGTTTATTGGAGGCCTTCAGAGGACTCCGAATGGATGGTGAAACAGCAAGAATCCCTGAAGAGTTGAACCAGTCTTTGATCCCAGAAGAAGCAGATGCAGATGATGTAAGTCTTGAGTTGGAAGGATCAGAGGAACATGAAAACACGAGTGAAGATGCAAGTCTTCATTCAGAAGAAGAAACTGCACAGGACATTGCAAGTGATGCGCATGAAGCTGATGTGGATGATAAAGAAGGTAGAAGCAAGACTCAGTCTCTGGATGTGGACCAAGTCATCAGAAATTGTGTCCATGGGGCCGCCGCCATGCTGGAGGAAGAAAATGTGTCAAGTCAGCGAAAAACGGAGAGGGTCAGTCTGTTACTGAAACTGATGGAGACAGAAGGTAGATTTACTAAATTATCACTCCCAGAAAACCTTGAATATTTAAAGTTTAAGTCAAACTTAGCACTGTTTGGTGATGTTATATTCAAATAAGTTGCCACATTTTCAGTAAGTTATCATGTCTTGATTTGAACCAATGACCTCAGTGTTTTAAGGTAACTCATGTTATTAATCTTTAGCCAGACTTGATGATCACTATGCCACTGACAAATTCCACACAGAGCTTCATTGTTATTTTTAGCATTCTGTTGGTTAGTTCAGTTTTGAACCAGGTTGAAAATTATTGCCAAGGGAGAACTGAAAGAGTAATGCACAATTATTGACATATTTGTCCGAACAGAAAGGGTTTGATCAAGCTAAAGAATTATGAAATAAAGGTTAACATTTATGTATAATGTGTGGATATATTTCCTCAGTCTTAAGTAGTTATCACTCTGATATCTGTCCATCAATTTGATACAATGTATTCTTTCAAAATTAATGCAGTAGTCTGTATAACCAAAACAAACATTATTAGTCTAAACCATTTTAATAGTAACCTATCTTCTAACAGGTTCACCAGAAAAGAAGAGTTTTCTGTCAGTGATAAAGCGTCGTGTTGCCTTGTTACTGAGAGACAAGGAGGAGAGTGTTACCACGGCAACTAGAGCCACCAGCTGGCTGACTTATGATGCCGCATCACAGCAGGCTATTGTCAGAGCCGGCACACTCAGGTAATGCCATTTGTATTGACTGAAATGTGTGTGACATAATCTATTGTCAGGCATTCTCAGCTGATGTAAGCTACTCTGAATTCTCCTTGATGTAATGTAAAAATTATTTGTCACTGTCTTGTTTTACTGTGCAGATTATTTACTGACCAGTATGTTGTACATTTCTTTGTCATCTCAACTTTCCATGTGAAATACTATCCTGCAAATGACTTTAAACAAAAGAGATTGGGATTTAACTTTCATACTTAACACTTTGATCAGACTTACTGAGGTATGACTGGAGTTATAATGAAAAATATTATCATGTCATCATGGGCAAGTGAAATAATACTGAAGTCTTATGATGTTTATGCTCTGGGGAACCAGGTATCCTTACAAATTCAAAGTTGGTGTTTTACGTCCACAAGGTATTCTTACAATAAGTGTTTTTCAATCTACACTGTTAGCAAAGGGGTGGGGGGATGCACATCAACAGTAAGCATTAGAAATAAACATTATATTCGCCGTACTAAAGAAGATTGAAAATATGTTTACAGTGAAGTCATGTTTACAATTGCTGTATCTGTTTAGACATTCAGTCAGACAGCATATTGAGGCCAAGGTCACACCAGTACTTGCTGCTGTACTGGCCTATTGTGATGCCGACTCCAACTTAGATCACATGACTTCAGCCACGACAGCGGATTGGTTGAGAGATTTGTGGCTAGATCTGTTGAATGCAAGCAATATAACAAGGTAAGGAGAAGCATAGAGGAAGTCAATGCAATATTGGTGTGTTGCTTATTATTTGGTGTTGGTGTACCAGTTCATTCCCACCCCCAGTTTTCCGAAGGATTTATACATGTCGATCAAAAATATGTGTACCACTTCACAGATTACATTAAAATTGATCATGTACATTGGTAATTTATTGTGTACATGTGATTGGCTTGAATTAACTTAGGGGTGGGCATGAATAGATACATAGGCGTGAATTAATCCATAACCACTATAAATTTTACATATTGAAGTCTTAAGCAATGACAAAAGTGCTCTTATTTTAAAGCACAGACAGAATGAAGAAGGATGTTTTTGTACCATTTCTAAAGCAAGGATTGAAACTGAATTATACCAAAAAATCAACTTATAATGAGCAACAGCAGTTGTACCCAAAGTAATTTGATGTAGTTCTGACATTACCAGTGATGAAAACAATATACATTACATTGTTTATTGGGGGGCCACGGTGGCAGAGTGGTAACACACTCACCTCCCACCTCTGAGGCCGGGGTTCGATCCCCTTCACAGCCTCAAGTGGGAAAGCTGGTAGTTGCTTGCCATTGGTCGGCAGTTCACAGTACAGAACCCCAGTGATCTGTATGTAATGGTTTCCTCTGCCCTTCCAACTACCCGTCGTGATATGACCTGTTCAGTGTTGAAAGCGACGTAAAACCCCAAATAAATAAATACATTGTTTATTTAGTATGTTAATATATTAGTTGGTTTAAACTACATAATTTTTGTGAAAACCATAGGACACTGCTTTATAATGGAAATGACATGCATGATTTTACAGACTCAGTTTCAAGAACAAGGTTGTGATGCTTCCCCAGTCTGACTCCAACCATATCCAGATTGAACAGCATGGTTACCGTGGTTACAGATTTAAGGCCAAAGTCCCGTTTTCCTGGGTCATCAGAGACTTGACTGCAGAACTCATTTACAACAACATAAATACCAGAGGTGTGTGAACTATGTCTATGTACATGCTCTTCAGTATATCGGAAATACAAAGATTTATGGATAAAAAGGATTTTAAAAGGTCAGAAAGATGAAAATGGCAGTTTGGATAGTTTTTCTAAAATTGGGTGGAAGAGACATATCGGTTCTCTATTTCTTGAAGTAGTACCAAATATAATAAGTTCACTTTCACTTGTCTTATTGTATCCAATTGTAATCATAGGATTTTCTTAACCAGCATAAAATCAATTTAGTAAACACCCAGTCATCAAATACTTGAAGTAGACAAGAAAATTAAATTAAATTTTTTTTTTTTGTATTGAGCAGGTTTTAGAACAATTTTGTGTGAAAATACTAATCTGAAAAATCATTCCGAAATAATGGAATATCAAAGCTTTTCTTGATCTCAGCAGTATTTATATGTTAGCAAATAACTACTAAAATTTAGCATGAAGGCAGAGTCTATAGAACGCTCCATATCCACCCTCACACACTGACCCAGGTGAGTGCCATTAACAGTTTGTTACGAACGTTTTGAAGGTTTCCAAGAGACTTCCCTAGAAGATCGAGTTAGCCAGCAATTCCACATCAGTCCAGTGGGTCAGATTCTGGGACAGCTGGAGCCTGAAATACACAGGGACCTGGTACAGAGATACCTGCATGACTTTGTGTCCATGAGATACTGTCCCGTGACTGATAACGATCAGGAAATACAGGTATTGTAAACATTATACCTCCCAGCTCTTTGGTGGTTGACAGAGCTATGTTAATTCACTAGTTCTTATTTAATAGGTTTTCAGACTGTTGTACTTCAGGTTTGCTCAAAAAAGGAGATTAATTACTATAAAAGTTAAATAAGATTAGTTTAGGTGTAAACTCATGTCATTACTTCCACTAGATATGGGATATTTTATTCATCCCTTTCATTTTAAACATACACTTTGTATTGTCACTTTTTTCCTGTATAACCAACAAAAGTGCTATTGTTTGCTCCAGAAAAGACAGACAGCAATTTTTTCAACTTTATTGAGATAGATGTTTGTCATCTATATAACGTGTGACATGCCTTAAATCAGATTTATGATGAGAAGAATTCTGATAATTATCAGGACCTCACTGATACTGTGTTATCTGGGAGTAGAATTATTTAATTATGTCCACCCCCCTGGGGGGTGGATATATTATTTTTGCTTTTTTCGCCGTCCGATGTCCGATGTCCGGCGTCCGGCGTCCGATGTCCGGCGTCACGCATGGTTTCCGCTCATTTAAAGGAAAAGTATTAGAGCTATTGTCACCAAATTTGGTATGCAGGCTTATTGGGTCAGTAGCTTGCTTGGGATTGCTTTTGGCTGTTGTACCTCTTTTGCTTACTGAGTAATACTTAAGTACAGCTATTTTCAGTACCCATTGGTTTCCGTGCATTTAAGCCAAAATAATTAAAGATATTTTACTACAATTTTGAATACAAGATTGTTATGTCCATAGCTCGCTTGGTATTGCATTTGGGACTGATAGCTTTGTCAGTACATGAGTAATAGCCATTTAGGTACTTCATTGTGTATTTTCAGTACTACTTTTGAGTAATTTGCTAATATCTCAGAAACCGTAAGAGATAGAGCGATTTCGTCGAAATTTTCGACCCACAGGGTATCTAAGGAATGTAATATTTGCAATTTTCAAAAAATTTTCCCCTCCCCAAAAATGGCGGCCATTTTGAATTTTCGAATTTTTGCCAAAAATGGCAAAACACAAATTTGCTTCTATCTCCTTAACCGTGTGAGATAGAGCGATTTCGTCGAAATTTTCGACCCACAGGGTATTTAAGGAATGCAATCTACAATTTTCCAAAAATTTTCCCCTCCCCAAAAATGGCGGCCATTTTGAATTTTCGAATTTTTGCCAAAAATGGCAAAACACTAATTTGCTTCTATCTCCTTAACCGTGCGAGATAGAGTGATTTCGTCGAAATTTTCGACCCACAGGGTATCTAAGGAATGCAATCTTTGCAATTTTCCAAAAATTTTCCCCTCCCCAAAAATGGCGGCCATTTTGAATTTTCGCCAAAAATGGCAAAACACAAATTTGCTTCTATCTCCTTAACCGTGCCAGATAGAGCGATTTCGTCAAAATTTTCGACCCACTGGGTATCTGAGCATTGTACTCTTGGTAATTTTTAAAAAATTTTCCCCTCCCCAAAAATGGCGGCCATTTTGAATTTTCGAATTTTTGCCAAAAATGGCAAAACACTAATTTGCTTCTATCTCCTTAACCGTGCGAGATAGAGCGATTTCGTCGAAATTTTCGACCCACAGGGTATCTAAGGAATGTAATATTTGCAATTTTCAAAAAATTTTCCCCTCCCCAAAAATGGCAGCCATTTTGAATTTTCGAATTTTTGCCAAAAATGGCAAAACACAAATTTGCTTCTATCTCCTTAACCGTGCGAGATAGAGCGATTTCGTCGAAATTTTCGACCCACAGGGTATCTAAGGAATGCAATCTTTGCAATTTTCAAAAAATTTTCCCCTCCCCAAAAATGGCGGCCATTTTGAATTTTCGAATTTTTGCCAAAAATGGCAAAACACCAATTTGCTTCTATCTCCTTAACCGTGCCAGATAGAGCGATTTCGTCAAAATTTTCGACCCACAGGGTATCTGAGCATTGTGCTCTTGGTAATTTTTCCAAAAATTTTCCCCTCCCCAAAAATGGCGGCCATTTTGAATTTTCGAATTTTTGCCAAAAATGGCAAAACACTAATTTGCTTCTATCTCCTTAACCGTGCGAGATAGAGCGATTTCGTCAAAATTTTCGACCCACAGGGTATCTAAGGAATGTAATCTTTGCAATTTTCCAAAAATTTTCCCCTCCCCAAAAATGGCGGCCATTTTGAATTTTCGAATTTTTGCCAAAAATGGCAAAACACAAATTTCCTTCTATCTCCTTAACCGTGCGAGATAGAGCGATTTCGTCGAAATTTTCGACCCACAGGGTATCTAAGGAATGCAATCTTTGCAATTTTCCAAAAATTTTCCCCTCCCCCAAAATGGCGGCCATTTTGAATTTTCGAATTTTTGCCAAAAATGGCAAAACACAAATTTCCTTCTATCTCCTTAACCGTGCCAGATAGAGTGATTTCGTCAAAATTTTCGACCCACAGGGTATCTGAGCATTGTACTCTTGGTAATTTTTAAAAAATTTTCCCCTCCCCAAAAATGGCGGCCATTTTGAATTTTCGAATTTTTGCCAAAAATGGCAAAACACTAATTTGCTTCTATCTCCTTAACCGTGCGAGATAGAGTGATTTCGTCGAAATTTTCGACCCACAGGGTATCTAAGGAATGCAATCTTTGCAATTTTCAAAAAATTTTCCCCTCCCCAAAAATGGCGGCCATTTTGAATTTTCGAATTTTTGCCAAAAATGGCAAAACACAAATTTGCTTCTATCTCCTTAACCGTGCCAGATAGAGCGATTTCGTCAAAATTTTCGACCCACAGGGTATCTGAGCATTGTGCTCTTGGTAATTTTAACAAAATTTTCCCCTCCCCAAAAATGGCGGCCATTTTGAATTTTCGAATTTTTGCCAAAAATGGCAAAACACTAATTTGCTTCTATCTCCTTAACCGTGCGAGATAGAGCGATTTCGTCGAAATTTTCGACCCACAGGGTATCTAAGGAATGTAATCTTTGCAATTTTCAAAAAATTTTCCCCTCCCCAAAAATGGCGGCCATTTTGAATTTTCGAATTTTTGCCAAAAATGGCAAAACACAAATTTGCTTCTATCTCCTTAACCGTGCGAGATAGAGCGATTTCGTCGAAATTTTCGACCCACAGGGTATCTAAGGAATGCAATCTTTGCAATTTTCCAAAAATTTTCCCCTCCCCAAAAATGGCGGCCATTTTGAATTTTCGAATTTTTGCCAAAAATGGCAAAACACCAATTTGCTTCTATCTCCTTAACCGTGCCAGATAGAGCGATTTCGTCAAAATTTTCGACCCACTGGGTATCTGAGCATTGTACTCTTGGTAATTTTTAAAAAATTTTCCCCTCCCCAAAAATGGCGGCCATTTTGAATTTTCGAATTTTTGCCAAAAATGGCAAAACACTAATTTGCTTCTATCTCCTTAACCGTGCGAGATAGAGCGATTTCGTCGAAATTTTCGACCCACAGGGTATCTAAGGAATGCAATCTTTGCAATTTTCAAAAAATTTTCCCCTCCCCAAAAATGGCGGCCATTTTGAATTTTCGAATTTTTGCCAAAAATGGCAAAACACCAATTTGCTTCTATCTCCTTAACCGTGCCAGATAGAGCGATTTCGTCAAAATTTTCGACCCACAGGGTATCTGAGCATTGTGCTCTTGGTAATTTTTCCAAAAATTTTCCCCTCCCCAAAAATGGCGGCCATTTTGAATTTTCGAATTTTTGCCAAAAATGGCAAAACACTAATTTGCTTCTATCTCCTTAACCGTGCGAGATAGAGCGATTTCGTCGAAATTTTCGACCCACAGGGTATCTAAGGAATGTAATCTTTGCAATTTTCCAAAAATTTTCCCCTCCCCAAAAATGGCGGCCATTTTGAATTTTCGAATTTTTGCCAAAAATGGCAAAACACAAATTTCCTTCTATCTCCTTAACCGTGCGAGATAGAGCGATTTCGTCGAAATTTTCGACCCACAGGGTATCTAAGGAATGCAATCTTTGCAATTTTCCAAAAATTTTCCCCTCCCCCAAAATGGCGGCCATTTTGAATTTTCGAATTTTTGCCAAAAATGGCAAAACACAAATTTCCTTCTATCTCCTTAACCGTGCCAGATAGAGTGATTTCGTCAAAATTTTCGACCCACAGGGTATCTGAGCATTGTGCTCTTGGTAATTTTTCCAAAAATTTTCCCCTCCCCAAAAATGGCGGCCATTTTGAATTTTCGAATTTTTGCCAAAAATGGCAAAACACTAATTTGCTTCTATCTCCTTAACCGTGCGAGATAGAGTGATTTCGTCGAAATTTTCGACCCACAGGGTATCTAAGGTATGCAATCTTTGCAATTTTCCAAAAATTTTCCCCTCCCCAAAAATGGCGGCCATTTTGAATTTTCGAATTTTTCCCAAAAATGGCAAAACACAAATTTGCTTCTATCTCCTTAACCGTGCGAGATAGAGCGATTTCGTCGAAATTTTCGACCCACAGGGTATCTAAGGAATGCAATCTTTGCAATTTTCCAAAAAATTTTCCCCTCCCCAAAAATGGCGGCCATTTTGAATTTTCGAATTTTTGCCAAAAATGGCAAAACACAAATTTGCTTCTATCTCCTTAACCGTGCGAGATAGAGCGATTTCGTCAAAATTTTCGACCCACAGGTATTTCAGCATTGTATTCTTGGCAATTTAAAAAAAAATTTCCCGTCCCCTAAAATGGCGGCCATTTTGAATTTTCAAATTTTTGTCAAAAATGGCAAAACACAAATTTGCTTCTATCTCCTTAACCATGCGAGATAGAGCGATTTCGTCGAAATTTTCAACCCACGGGGTATCTAAGGAATGTAATCTTTGCAATTTTCAAAAAATTTTCCCCTCCCCAAAAATGGCAGCCATTTTGAATTTTCGAATTTTTGCCCAAAATGGAAAAACACAAACTGGCCTTAACCGTGCCAAATAGAGTTATTTCGTTGAAATTTTCGACCCATAGGGTATCTAGAAAATGTACTCTTGGCAATTTTCAAAAAAATTTCCTTTTCCCAAAAATGGCGGCCATTTTGAATTTTCAAATTTTTGCCAAAAATAGAAAAACAGGAATTTGCTTCTATCTTCTTAACCATGCCAGATAGAGTGATTTCGTCAAAATTTTCAACCCAACCAATGCAAAAAGGCATGAAGCTGAAATAATTTACATCTACACTAACAAATATTTAAGCATCATTGATATATTTTACAAATGAAACAGGGTCTTGTAAGACTACTGTACAATTTGGGCAAAGGTTCATGGGTGGACATTACACATGATAATGTGTGTTCTTCTATGCTATCCTGTTTCTATTCGCATCTACTATCAACAGGGCGGCCGATTTCTAGTTTGAAAGGGTGATACTGCCTTAAGTAGATGTATATATCTGTAACTTTGGCCATGCTGGTAAGACATTTATCTGGGATTAAAAAGGAGTAGCTTGGATGGCCTGTGGCAGATGTATCTTATCAGCTTCTATTGCCAATAGCAGGTTTAAAAACCTCAGGGATGTTGATAAATGGTTATCACTGATCTTCTGTCTTTCAGTTACTGAGAAGGTTTGTCACTAGAGCTTGAACGGTACTTGTATGAGGATGGGTCACTTAACTATTTAAGTGTTGCAGTGACAAGGAGATATACTGCTGAGTACCAAAATGTTGTCTGGTTGATTTTTATGGAATTATCCCAGTTCAGGAGATTTGACTGTACTTGGCCCCGTTCATGAACATTTCAGCTTCTGTGTGATGGTGTGGTGAGTGCTGCAATAGACCAACACCTGAGATCATCGAGTACTGATGCCTTCCATCTTGACTTTCCCACAATCCACCTGGTGTGGTCAGATCTCCAGCCCAGGGTAGAGTTAGTAGAGCAGGTGTTGATGCAGTGGCCAGAAGCTTTGAGAGAGATACTGAGATTCAGAGAAACTCAACCAGAACATGCCTTGAACACAAAACAGGAATTTGTGAGTTTGGGCCTTTTGCTTTCATATTTTATTCATGATGACGGCAATAACGTGAATAACATGAATGTTTCTGGATTAGAAAGAAAATGTTGACATTTGCTCAAAGTTTTCACTGACACCATCTCATAGTATCAGAAACACTTAAATAGATCCTATTTTACAATGGTATTCAAAATGTGTTGAATATAGCATAATAGACGAAATAACTTTTTGACATGTTTTTAAGTTTACATTGCTTTCTGTAGTTTCTTTATTACACAGTTGGAACAGGTAAGATATTTTTTCCTCATAAGGTTGGTTATTCTGTTTGACAAATTTGCAGCGCTTGTAGTCTCTTAGATAGAATATAAAGGGAAAGGTTTTTACACTTCATGTCTATGTGTACGTGTTTTGTTTAATGTCATGCCTTGTCTTCAGATCTCACTCAAACTTCCTAAAACTAATAGAATTGGTTGTTGGATTGTTATCATTATGTTCATTTATTTATCGTGTATTTGTATTTTAAACTCATGTGTGAGTTGTTTTATCACATAAAATGTTTTTATCTTTAAGACATTGGACATTCAGCTCCTCACATTGCTGCTTGAACATCTCAGCCCACAGTCAGAGAAAAGAGATGGAAAACCATGGAATGAGCTGGACGTTAGCATTCAGACTCGACAAGATTGGGTGGCGAGGGTAGACCGATTTGCCGCCATAGTGGAACGAATCTTTAATCACATGACCAGACTGATTGGTTCCATTGATTCAAGTAACCAGAGCCAGGGATTTGTTCAACGGTCCAGGTGAGTTAGTGTTACCGTTTGGTGGCACAATGGGGAATGATCTTTTTCCATTGTTACGCGATACACATGCGCTATCATTTTTATCAAGGGTAATAATTGTATAATGTATGAAAGTATATATCAACTATGACAATTGATTAATGAAAAAGAGCTTTCAGAAGTTCATGCTTATGGACATTTTATCAGTGCGCAAACAGAGAGATATTTAAAATACACAAGAGGAAAAATGGCCATTTAAAAATGTAGTGCATTAAGAGTGATTCCATTATAAACTTTGAAGGAAAATTTGGTGCATCATTGAGCTGTTGTGTCTATAATTTAAGCTAAATTATGGGTCTTGAAATTTCCATTTATCTTGATATTAGAGTTAAGAACTCTGTTTACATCTAAATAAGTACACGAAAAATCATGTAATATGAACTGACTGTGGGGTGCGAATTTGTGTGAACAATAGAAGATTCACAAAATAGAAGAGGACTTGTTGTGTTAAACAGTATTTTAATTATTATGTCTGGAAGAATAGAATGTATTTACTTCCTTAACAAATTGTCTGTTGTATTATTTTCCTAAATATTAAAATTAATAGTAGTGGTTGGACGATTAGACGTGTGCTCGATTAATTGTCGGTGACATTGTACAATCGCGGTTGGTCATTAACGTTTTCTAATGTTCGAATATTCAGCTTAAATCTTACCTTTCCTTGTTTATCTCAATATCCACATATTTTCCATATAGTTTATGCATTTTGAGTTTGTTTATGCCTACCGCCATATTTACAGGAAGTGATTGCTTCCCTAGATTCTAACTGTCGAAACACCGTTATTCTTACTGGATTGACCTATACTTTATCCCTTAAATAATAAACAACAATGGAGTAAAATACTCGATTATGGGTCGATTATCGGTCAGAAATATGGACGAATAATCGACCATGAAAAATGGAGGCGATTCCCAACACTAATTAATAGTCTGACAAATCCTACGGTTGTACAGATGTTACTTACTTTATATCATGTCTCTGTGTTTTAGACATCTGTGGTCACGCATATCCGCAGTGCGGCTGCTGACTCAGTACATCCACGCAGCAGATGAAGGTGAACTCAAGATCAAGAAGTGTTTCAACATGTGGAAGGTATTTCTACTCATATCCACATTGTACTACTGCTTGTAACCTCTTCTCCCAAGTGGTAAGGATATTGTAATCTAGTCTGTCTGTCTCTGCATCTGTTTGACCATTCTCATAAATCAGAACTATAAATTAGATGTCATATTTTTACACAAGGTGGGGTCGATCCGTGACTTGATCCTCCTCAGAAATTGTTCAGATCTGGATTCTTATCATGTCTCCAGAATTTGTTTTCCTTATTTTTCACAAACGTGTTGTTCTTATTGCACACAGAAGACAGCACAGAAAAGACAGGACTGGTGTGTAGTGGGGTCATTAAGTGCAAACCAGTTAAAGGGGGGAGTAATAGGATGACAAGATGTTGGTCACAGTGAGAGCCTCTTCTAAACTTTCAAACAATTCAACCAAGGATGCATCTGTGACCATGTTCATTTATTACAGCACTACCTGTAAATGGTATCTTTCCTGAATTACATTACTTATAGACCAGGGTTCGGTTTCACAAAAGGACTTAGCCTGGGCTTAAACTTAAGCACTTTTGTCTCAAAATGAGGCTAAGTTTGTGGTCTCAGGAGTTACAGGGTTTCACAAAGCTGTGAAGTCTAGGTTTTGCTTAAGTCTACTGAGGACCACACTTAACTTTTGTAACCAAAGAATTAAATATGTCCTCACTGATGCACCAATTGTGAAAAGTAGAAATATGGTTATGTTTTAGGGTGCATTCAATTAACTGTTTGTCTGTGTTAGGCCATGTATCGTACAATGGTGTTTGTAGACTGCTTTGAGTAATAAAGTACCTTGAGATAACTATAAGTCTTTATTACATATACACAATGAGCAGAAATAAATATATATATATATAGTATAAAGTGGTTTTGGCTAACAGTTCATGTAGTGCTAAACATAAATGTTTGGTTGTAGACCATCTGGTAGTGACAGTTCAGTCTTACAAATGTCCTGTGATCTTCACACTTGGTACTTGATCCTGGTGACATTGTAACAAAGATGTAACAGTATAACGTCCTACAGCATATGTGCCATATGTCTCACAAACAGAGATTACTAGAGAAATAGCATGAAATATGACCTAATTACATACTGTTGTTTTAATAACTTTTTCAAAACACAAATTATTAAAACACATAACACTTTACTTACAGTGTGTCCAAAGTTCCACAACAAACAACCACTCTGATGGGCTTCATAAAACACACTGAAGTTGCAAGAAATATTTCCCAAATCTACACTTTTAAACTTTACAATATTGAAACCAAGGTGTGAACCACAGTGAATAGAATGCTCTCAGACACAGATTAAATGAAGGTTTGGTCACACTGATCAGAATAGTCCATAAAGATCATTCTGACAATTAAATATATATAACACTTATTGACAGATAATCACAAACAATCATCACTTTTATTATGTTGTCTGATCCATCTAGTATATTATATATGCTAAAGTGATATTTTAAAGTTTAGGTAATTTAGTTATAGTCAGTATACATTAATGACAAATTGTCAGGTGTATGACCGCTTATGTACACATCACTGAACTAGACAAAAGTTAAATATTCCAATTCAGATGTAACAGTCTGTGTTTACAATTACTCAAAAAGTAAAAAACAGGGCTTTATAAATTTTTATGTGTGTAGTACCTGACCAAAGGAAAAACTGATTTAGTTTTAGGAAAGATTCAGATCATTAATATTAGGACACAAATCTAATTCCTTTTGCATGTATTTTTCAGTTTTTACCAGAGGATAGTGACTTTAAGAAGGTGAAAATATTGGAGTTGGTTGAGAATTTCCTGAAGACATCAAACATCAGTGCATACAAACATTATCTGGGGTAAGAAGTACCAAAAGGTACACAGCTGGTACCTTGGTCTGTAAACTTTAGCATAATTAAGCATATCTGAGCAACATTGACTGTTGAAATATTTTATGTGGTAATGAAATCTTTAACATTGTTGACCTTATATTTCTGTCAAAGAGCCAATTACAGGAGTTTACCATCCCTGATTTTGATTATAACACTGGGGATTCTGTACAAAACCTGATACTCTCTACATATTGACATACAGTTTTACATGAATTGCCTAGAATTAATTTCACTTTTTTTCTGGGAGGGGCATTCAGCAGTTCACACCCAAATGCCTCATAGGAAATTATTTGTAAATATTAATCTTTCTATGTGTCTCAGGTCAGTAGAGAAGTGTCAACGCTGTGGAGAATTGCTGGACGAGCCTGTGCTGCTGCCGTGTAATCACAAGGTCTGTTCTAGCTGTATTCAACTGTTTCTGGAAAGCAACCAAAGGAACTGTCCCCAGTGTAAAGCACCATTCCCTGAAACACTGAACAAATCAGGGATAGATGCACAGCAGCAGTAAGTAAATGTATATGTTTGTTGTGGATTTTATCTGTGTGTGTCAACAGGACGAGTCGATTATAAAATCATGTCGGTCAATTTCATGTTAAGGTCAATTTCATAATTCACGGAAAAAACATATAAGAGTGAGTGTAAAAATGTATATTTCTGAAGTGTTGGCATGTAAGGTATTTATATAATTTAGTAGCTCCCACTACAAATGTGTCTTACATTTATAATCCTGTAAAATATCTGTTCTATATTACCCTGATGTTTTTGTAAAATAATCCCTGTTTAGCTTTCATTAGAGCACATTAATGACACAAATGATCCGTTATCAATATTAAAGCCCAAAATCTGTTAGACATACATATGAAATTGCATTGCAGTCTCCAATCTAGTTAACATGTCCATTTCAGAGAGGCATTGGACAAGTATCAGAACTACAAGAAGCAGTGTAATGCATTTTACATGGCCGTTGTGTCACAGTTGTGTTTCCATGGTAACACACCCCCTGAAAGCGATGTGATTCAGCATCTACTGAAATTAATCACACAGGAAGCCAAGGATACAGCCAGGGAAACCAGGGGCACAAAGCAGATGGTGGCTCTAAAGGATCGGGAAGCCGTGGATGCCACGCCAGTGGTCAGATCGTTTCTCCTGCAGATGTTACTGCGCTCACAGTAAGTGTGTATCAGAATCACCCCCCAGTTTTCTGGGTTGACTATCTAACCATTTTGCCCACTGATAATCAAACCAGAACTGATTGTTTGTCTTAATTTACTGTCATTGTGGTTGTTTATCTTTCTGAGTGAAAAGTATACCAATTCAGAAAGGAATTGGGATAGTTTCTGAAGCTTGTTGTGCTTATGATCAACCAAAAATACCTATTTTCTGTAAATGTTCCTGTAAACACAAACAAAACACTATCAGACAGTTTAAACTTTGTCAGTTTAATGAAACAAAAATCTTTAAATACTAGATGAATATTCTAATTCCATACAAAAATGTGAGATTTTTGTTCAAGAATTTCTCAATGATTAATTGGCAACCTGTGTAATTAAGCGTCCCTTGAAAAGGGGACGCTTATTGGTTTCACCCCTGGTTTTCAGTCAGCCGCATTATCGTCTCCCTTGAATATCTCCCTTGTTATTAGGCCTATCCAAATGATATTTGGCAGTTATCTTCTATAGGCGTGGGAAAATTTTTTGACACGCATAACTTTGACCTTTATCAAGGTCACATTATCAAAAATTCAAAAAAAAATTTACTTCCTTTTCACTAGATTTCCTCAGAAAGTCCTGGGTGTGGGTCAACCAAATTTGGTATACACATTCTTGACACAAGAATCTAGGCGCCAGTCGATATTGGGATCAATCGGGCCATAATTGACCGATTGACAGGCGATTGATTATACCAACATATAGGAAATCATGTGCTGGGAATCTGCTGGGAATCTTCTGGTGTGGTCAGATTTGACCTTGGGCCCCTCGTTCAAGGTCAAAAGAGGATAGGCAAAGTTTAAAGTGCTTATAACTCGCTTATTATTGGTCCTAGAGGTTTGGGATGGTATACCAACATATAGGAAACCATGAGCTGGGGATCTTTTGGTGTGGTCAGACTTGACCTTGGGCCTGTTCTTCAAGGTCAAACGAGGATAGCCAAACATAAAAGTGCTTATAACGCGCTTATTATTGGTCCTACAGGTTTGGGATGGTAAACCAACATATAGGAAATCATGGGCTGGGAATCTTCTGGTGTGGTCGGATTTGACCTTGGGCCTCTCCTTCAAGGTCAAACGAGCATAGCCAAACTTAAAAGTGCTTATAACTCGCTTATTATTGGTCCTAGAGGTTTGGGATGGTATACCAACATATAGGAAATAATGGGCTGGGAATCTTCTGGTGTGGTCAGATTTAACCTTGGGCCTCTCATTCAAGGTCAGACGAGGATAGCCAAACTTAAAAGTGGTTATAACTCGCTTATTATTTGTCCTAGAGGTTTGGGATGGTATACCAACATATAGGAAATCATGGGCTGGGAATCTTTTGGTGTGGTCAGATTTCACCTTGGGCTTCTTCTTCAAGGTCAAATGAAGATAGCCAAACTTAAAAGTGCCTATAACTCGCTTATTATTGGTCCTAGAGGTTTGGGATGGTAAACCAGCATGTCGGAAATCATGTGCTGGGAATCTTCTGGTTTGGTCAGATTTGACCTTGGGCCTCTCGTTCAAGGTCATACGAGCATAGCGAAACTTAAAAGTGCTTATAACTTGCTTATTATTGGTCCTAGAGGTTTGGGATGGTATACCAACATGTAGGAAATCATGGGCAGGGAATCTTTTGATGTTGTCGGATTTGACCTTGGGCCCCTCCCCTTCAAGGTCAAACGAGGATAAGCAAACTTAGAAGTGCTTATAACTCACTTATTATTGGTCCTAGAGGTTTGGGACGGTAAACCAACATGTAGGAAATCATGGGCCGGGAATCTTATGCTATGGTCGGATTTGACCTTGGGGGCAGGCAAACTTAAAAGTGCTTTTGGGATGGTAAACCAACATGTAGGAAATCATGGACTTGGAATCTTTTGGTGGGATCGGATTTGACCTTGGGACCCTCCTTCAAGGTCAAACGAGCATAGTCAAACTTAAAAGTGCTTATAACTCGCTTATTATTGGTCCTAGAGGATTGGGATGTGATACCAACATATTGGAAATCATGTACTGGGAATCTTCTGGTGTGGTCAGGTTTGACCTTGGGCCCCTCGTTCAAGGTCAGACGAGGATAGCCAAACTTAAAAGTGCTTATAATTTGCTTATTGTTGGTCCTAGAGGTTTTGGCTGGTATACTAACATATAGGAAATCATGGGCTGGGAATCTTTTGGTGTGGTCAGATTTGACCTTGGGCTTCTTCTTCAAGGTCAAATGAAGATAGCCAAACTTAAAAGTGCTTATAACTCGCTTATTATTGGTCCTACAGGATTGGGATGGGATATCAAGATATAGGAAATCATGGGCTGGGAATCTTCTGGTGTGGTCAGGTTTGACCTTGGGCCCCTCGTTCAAGGTCAAACGAGTATAGCCAAACTTAAAAGTGCTTATAACTTGCTTATTGTTGGTCCTACAGGTTTGGGATGGTATACTAACATATAGGAAATCATGGGCTGGGAATCTTTTGGTGTGGTCAGATTTGACCTTGGGCTTCTTCTTCAAGGTCAAATGAAGATAGCCAAACTTAAAAGTGCTTATAACTTGTTTATTATTGATCCTAGAGGTTTGGGATGGTAAACCAACATGTAGGAAATCATGGGCTGGGAATCTTCTGGTGTGGTCGGATTTGACCGTGGGCCTCTCCTTCAAGGCCAAACGAGCATAGCCAAACTTAAAAGTGCTTATAACTTGCTTATTATTAGTCCTAGAGGTTTGGGATGGTATACCAACATTCTGATATACATGGTATACCAGCTTCTTCTACTTTGCAGCTGAAAACACACAGTCAGCTGATACAGAACCCGTTCACGGGCACTGATTGCTTGTTTCATTTTAAGGTCACTCTTGTGACCCTAACATGGTCCTTTCAGGAGAATTTCTCTTCAACAATAACATTTACCTCTTCACATTGGTCCTTTGGCATTTCATATAAAACTTAAAAGTTGTAGGGACGCTTTGTTTTTGTGTACAAAAACTTTTGTCTAGTTACTCCAATACTTTCACTGATCTCCATCACTAGAATGTACTTTAACACCCTAATGTGTATGACTATGCTTGATGTCTTGTTATTTCAGGAAGGTTTTCCATTAGCCAATTGGTTGAAAGTATCATACTAGTAGATGCTAAGTAGTTATCAAAAGGCCAGTGCTATGCACCTCATCAAACATTGAGTGTTTTCTCCTTACAGAGATTCTATACCTTAGCTGTTAAGAGAGATGTAAAACCTATCAATGATCTTTACAGAAGTTATGTTTACTGTATTGTGTGTTGTCTTTCATGGCACACTCAACTATCAATATAGACATATTGTCCAAAAGAAATCAAAAGTATATCATTTTAATTAAATTTAACAAACTCTTTTTACAAATGCCTTCCTGCCTACCCATGGTTGTATAATCTATGAACTACATGCATGTATGTATTTATGCTTGGTGTCCCTGCTTTTGCAAGCATGGGGATTGGTCTTGTAAACAGTCTCAGTAGAATTTAAATGGCAAGTGTAATTTTACAGTTACACAGAAGTACAGCAACATATAGAGGAGTATTTCCTCAGCTGTCGGGATGTTCTGGGTGAGGCGGGGGATGCACACTGGATGGAAGTCGTGCTGTTGTTTGTCAATTGTTGGGAGGTGAGTCATCATTTACTTGGGGAGTCCACCATGTGCAACAATTGAATGGACTATGTAAAGCAATGTAATGTACTATGGTCAGCTTTTCCCTTTTCTGTATAGGATTATCAATGTGGGATATATGGCTGTTGATTTAACCATACAGATGTATTGAAGATACCATGACTACTTACTCTATTTACCAATTTTATTGCGTTAATACATTCTATCCAATGGACAATTTCTTTACCGGTCAGTGCGACCGATCCCGCAAAACGTCAGAAAAAGACTTCCTGTATAAAATACCGCCAGGATCGGTCAGGAGAGCGCATTCACCAGGTGGCGCATCGTACTTCCTCTTCCTGTCTAGACAACGTGATGCAATAGCATCTTTTTTGTTTGGTGCATGGAGAGTGAAGACGTGTTTTCACGACAAGCGAACTTTTAGTTCTACACCGAATTCAACTGCTTTATTTCATCTTTAAAGAAGATCAGAAGTATTTTCTACAACTGTGTCATCTCCAGGACAGAGAAGAGGCTCCTGCAGACACGCTATGGCTGGGTTCCACTCCCACTCCAAGTGTGCACATTATAGGGACAAAAGGCTAGGCAACGACCCCTGCGTCCAGAAGAAAGAATGTGATATCTGTAGAGGGTTTACCCCTGAACAGAATCTTCAGTTGGCTACCCCAACTTATAGAGATAGAAAAGAGAAGAAGACGGCTACGACTACGACCTCCACCACCCCCACTCTCGTGGACCCTGCACACGTCAGTGTACTGGGTAAAGTGGAGAAGTTCAAGGCTGTTCAATCTACCCCTGCTAAGAAGACGAAACGTAGTGAGAGTCCTAAACCTTCTGCCAGCAAGAATTCTAATTCTAATTCTAATAGCACTTTTATAGCGCTTAATCTCTGTCAAAAGACAGACTCTAAGGCGCATCACACAAAAACATTGTTCAATATTCAAAAACCAGAGACATTGCAGGGGTCAGCACCGCGGAGAAAGCAGAAAGGAAATTGGAAATTTAGGGTGGGTATGCTTTTCCAAAGAGGTATGACTTCAACTTTGACCTGAAAGAGGCAAGTGAGTTTGCAGAGCGGACCTCATCAGGAAGGTCATTCCAAATCATAGGTGCGTCATACGCAAAACTGAGTCCAAAATGTTTTCGAGACTTGAAAATTGAACCAAAGTGGGGAACCTCAAGAAATATGCCATCAGATTGACTTCGACGAGTGTTATATGCACTATGTCTGGGAATGAGGAAGGGTTCAAAGTATTTGGGGTTACCACTGTGTAGGAACTTATATACCAGCATGGCAGTCTTAAAGATAGAACGGTACTTAATTGGCAACCAATGTAGTGCTTTTCTAACTGGAGTGATGTGTGAGTACTTGGTGGTGTTGGCAACAATTCTGGCCAGGCTATTCTGAACACATTGAAGTTTGCGCAGATCTAGAGCTGAGAGACCTCTGAACAGAGAGTTACAGTAATCTAGTTGACTTCCGACCAGAGCATTGGCAGCCATAAGAGTAGCTTCATGTGTCAGATGTCCTCGGAGTCGCTTAAGATCCCGGACATGAGCAAAACAAGCCTTGCAGACCTTCCTAACATGGCAAGAGAATGAGAAATCAGAATCAAACCAGACACCAAGGTTCCTAACTGCATCTGTTGGTGATATGAGATTACCAAGTATGTTGACCGGGAAGGACTGATTAAGTTTTTCGCGCTGAGACTTTGAGCCAAACACAATGAATTCGGTCTTATCTGGATTTAGCTTGAGCTTATTTGTAGAGAGCCATCTCTTTACGTCTTCAAGGCAGTGTGACAGCTTATCAAGGGCCGAGGCAACATTTTTATGTGTGAGGTGTACATACAATTGTGTGTCATCAGCGTAGAACTGGAAACTAATACCAGGATGATTCTGTATGACTTTACTCAGTGGAGTAGTATAGAGTGAAAAAAGGATTGGCCCCAGGACAGAGCCTTGAGGCACACCATACAATAACTTTTTGGCATCAGATAAAATTGACCCAATCTTAATGCACTGAACACGGTCTGAGAGATAAGACTTAAACCAATCGAGGACAACCCCGCTCACACCAAACCAGGAGCTAAGAGAATTAAGTAGCGTATCATGATCAATAGTATCAAACGCTGCTGATTGATCCAAGAGAACGACAGCAGTAGCCTCACCTTTAGCAAAAGCCAAATGAACATCATTCTTAATTGAAAGCAATGCAGATTCAGTTGAGTGACCTAGTTTGTAGGCAGATTGCCTGACATTCTCCAGTCCGTTCAAACTAACATGGTCATTCAACTGAGAAGCAACAACACGTTCAACCAGTTTGGATATGAAGCCCAACCCAGAAACAGGTCTGTAGTTTTTTAAGTCATTGGGTGGTAGTGATGACTTTTTAATCAATGGGGTTACAATAGCCTTCTTGAATTCATCAGGTACAACACCTTCTGACAACGAGCAGTTAACAAGCCTGGTGATAGAGGGCAGTAAAATATCAATACATTCCTTAACAAGAAATGTAGGCCATGGGTCTAACAAACAAGATTTAGTGGGTGACTTCATGATAATTTTTCTAATTTCCTCTTGAGAAACTTGTTTAAAGCAGCTGAAATTGGGTACATCAGGTGGAGGAGGCAGAGTGAATGAGTCACTAGAGGAAAATGAGTTTCTGATTTTATCTATTTTGTCACTGAAGAAAGTGACAAACCGGTCAGCAAGACCTTTCTTAGATTCATGAGAAGGGAGTACTGCTTCTGGACTAGAGTGCAGTGCGGAACGCAAGACCTGCCATACCTTCTTGGAGTCATTGGTATTTTCTTTGACCAGGTTTCTGATGTAATTTGCCTTATCTTTGTTGACCAGTGAATTGCAGCGACCAATCTGTCTTCGAAGTCTAGCTCGATTATAGGCAGATTTATCTTTACGCCAGATTCGTTCCAGCTGTCGCCTGATGGTTTTTGCCAGCCTGTAGGTGTCAGATAGCCAACCAGTAGCTTGCTTAGTAAAAGTGCGAGTAACCAATGGTGCATGCTTGTTGAGCAATTTGCTCAAATCATCTAAGTATTGTTCACACAAACCACTGACTGTATCACCAGGGCATTTTACGAATGCGCTATTTCCCAAATCCTTACGGAAACTGTCCATGTCAATTTTATGATACCTCCTGAAAGTGACAACTTTTGCCTTATGTGAAGGAGGATTAACTGAGTCAAGCTGAGCAAGGACAAGAGCATGATCAGAAATAAATTCAGCAACTCGTACATTAGAGATGACACTGGCATCAGTAGGAGTAAGAACAAGGTCTAGGATATGACCATGTAGATGGGTAGCCGTTTGAACATTTTGTGTTATATTGCATGATTCTAAACAGTTCTGGAATTTGATACTATCATTTGAAGAAGTATCCACATGAATATTGAAATCCCCACAAATTAGGAAAGAGGGAGAAACAGAGGATAAATATTCTAAAAGATTGAGAAATTGGTCCAGGAAACTTTCAGAGCATGAGCCAGGTGGACGATAAACACAAGTCAACACAAGCTGTTGAGCCGCCGACCCAATTGCAATGCTAACATTTTCAAAGGAACTGAAAGTAGGTGTGTCCACAGATCTAAACTGTATAGCTTTGTTGATAAAAAATCCGACACCACCACCACGGCCATGAATACGGGGTTTGTGGCAGAATTTGAAGCCTGTCGGGGTGATGGAATGTAGAAGGCTGTCCGTTTCCTCCTGGCGAATATGTGTTTCAGTGACAGCAAGAATGTCGACAGAATGTACTGTTACAGTATCATCGATGCAGGGTCCCTTGTTTCTTACAGATCGGCAATTTACCACCCCAAACGAGATTGGTCCAGGATTAAGGGAGATGTCACCACAAAGCAACAATAAGGTCGCAAGGCCATGACGCTTAGCCACACAAGGGAAAAGATGTGTATTCAGGACATAGCTGTGGAGTCTGTAGGGGCGTGGTAATGAAGTAAGACCATGAGCAGACAACGGAATAAACACATTAGGATCACTGCTTACTGACTTTCTCCAAAACAACAGTAAGAGGAACAACCAGCGGAAGAAGAAATCTGCCAGCAGTAGACCATCAGCTGAAGATTTGAAACAATTTTATAACAAGTGGGCAGAGAAGTTCTCCCGACTTGAGGCAATGCTGTTGGCCAAGACATTCACAGTACCGGTTGGACTGGTTGTGAAACCAGCTTCAGATGTGACTCCCACCCAGAAGCCATATTTTGATCCTGGTGCCACCACCAGCAATCTGCCTGTTGAGAAACCCGGTCCCTGCCTTGATCAGGCCACCGGTAATGCTGTAGAGGAGATGCAGACTGCCACCCAGCCCCTTGGGGCTCCCGGTGCAGGGATAGCAACCCAGCCTGTTCAGGCCCCCGGTTCGTTCCCAGAGGTTCAGCCCACCAGTGAGGGATATCTGAGTGCAGCCTCTGATAGTGAAGCTGACCAGCTCAGTGTTGCCGGTTCCCTGGATGATGAGATCTACCGGGACCGGTCAGCAGACAGAGATGTCTCCAGAGATGACCCTGACAGTGAACCCACTGAGGAGGCCAACTACAGAGAGATGATGAGGGGTGTGAGAAGCTTTATGAACTGGCACAAGGTTCCTGAGTTTGAAACTGTGTCCTCTACTGCAGATGATAACCCCTTTGCCGGTGCACGTGTCCAGCCAACCGGTAAAGTCTCTGTGAAACTGCCTGTGGACGACTGGTTGTGCAGGAAGATGTCCAGTCTTAACCTCACAATCAAAGAAGGGTACCCCACCAGAAACACTGACAACTCTGGCCTCCTCAGAGATCAGTTCATTAAAACTCCCAGATCTTCCAGATGGTACAGGATGCATGCTGAGAAGGACAATGAGAGTTCAACAGTACACACCTGGTCACCGGACCCTGCCAAACTCAACCATTCCTTCAGCAGGGTTGCACGAAGAAACATGCCTACTGCCCCACCCTCCCGGGCCTTCAGTCAAGATCTACTCAGTCGTTGGGAGAGAGCAGCACGTGAACAGACAATAATGTGCAACCAGGCAGCTGGTTTGTCAAGATGCTTGACTAGGGTTCAAGACTCTATGACCACTCAGTTAAAAACCCTGCGTCTGGACAGTAAGGGAAAGTCATCAGAGAAAATGAGGCAAGCTGTGAGTGAACTGGAATACTTGACCACTTTCAACCAGTCAATCTCCCAAGCTATGGCCAGAACAATGCAGGACTTATCTGAGGCAGTATTCATCAACATGGCCAACTTCACCCTGGCTCGCAGAGATAGTTACTTGGACTACTTACATGCTGGGGTGCAGCAAGACACTGTGAACGCCTTGAGAGCGTCTCCAGTTCATCTGAATGCTTTATTCCCGGACCAGCTTATTGCCAAGGCTGAAGAGGAAATCAGTAAGAGTGAGGAGAGGCGTTCGTCCGGTACTTCACACCGACATCAAGGTCGCTTCCACCCATATGCTGCAAGTGACAAGTCAGCTGGCCATCGTGACAAGAAGAATGTCCCTGCTTGGAAACAGATCAAAGACAAGCAGCAAGCGAGGAGAAGTCGTGGCAAAGCCTCCACTTTCTCCCAGAAGCCGGCTAAGGGGTCCAAGTCTCATAAACAACAATTACTGTGTAAATTCTGGGACCGTTCAGAAGAACTCTGTATGTGTTACCGGTCACGGAGACTTGGACCCAGCAAATCCCAATGCATGTCAAATGTACACAAAAACAAAATATGTGAAAGATGTTTTTTGTGTAGGTCACTTGAGTTCTGTAAATCTTGTCACCAATGTCCAACATGCTGTTGTAGATCCTCCTGTAGGGGCAAGGTTACAACAGTGTTGGGAGAAATGGGAGACCCTGGGTTCAAGTCCAAAAGTAGTCACCACACTGAGGGAGGGTTACACTCTCCCGTTCCGGTTCAGACCCACTTGACAAGGTCACCGACTGTAATAAGCAACTACCACAATCCAGCCAAGTAGTCCTTCCTTTAGAGGCACTGTATCAGCTGATAAACAAGAATGCAGTCGAACCGGTGGAAAATCAAAACTCGCTGGGCTTTTACAACCGGCTATTTTTGGTACCCAAACCCAACAACCGGTGAAGACCGGTTCTGGACCTGAGCACCTTGAACATTTTTTTAAACACAGAGTGGTTCAAGATGGAGACCCCAGAGACATTAAGAACCTCCCTACAGGCAGGGGAGTCGGTCACATCCATAGATTTCAAAGACGCATACTTCCACATACCAATTCACAGTCAGTCCAGGAAGTACATGCGCTTTCACCTCCAGGGTCGGTCCTACCAGTTCAAAGCCCTACCCTTTGGCCTATCCACAGCTTCCATGGAGTTCACAGTGGTGGCCAAAGAGGTCAAACTCATGGCACTTTAGAGGGGTATAAGGATCAACCAGTACCTAGACGACTGGCTGGTGAGAGCCTCTACCCACGACACCTGTCTCCAGCATACTCAAACCCTGGTCACACTGTGCCAGGAACTAGGGTGGCTGGTGAACAAGGAAAAGTCAGAACTGGCCCCCAAACAGGTCTTCAACTTCGTAGGTTACCAGTTCGACCTGAAAGAGGGCAGGGTCAGACCAACAGAAGAATGTTGGCAGACCTTGACAGACAAGATCAGATCAATACTGTCGGATCCGGTTTGCCCGGGCTGACAATTCATGTCCCTCATAGGTCTACTAACAGCAACAGAAAAGCAAGTCCACTTAGGGCGACTACACATGACACCCATACAGTGGCACTTGAAAAACAACTGGAGGGTCCCAGAATCACTGGAAAAGGTGATCTAAGGTGGTGGCTGGAGGAAAGCAATGTGCTACTAGGTCAACCATTACACCCTCTAAAACATGCTCTGCAAATCTTTACAGACGCATCAAAAGAAGGGTGGGGCGCTCACTTAGACGAGCACACTGCAAGGGGAACTTGGTCCCTTCCAGAGAGCAAGCTGCACATAAACCACTTAGAGCTAAAAGCAGTATTTCTAGCTCTAAAAGAGTTTCGAACCCCAGGCACCAACCCCAAGTGGACCTGTTTGCCACCAGGTTTAGCAACAAACTACCACAGTTTGTCTCACTGGTCCCAGACCCCCAGGCTTGGGCAGTGGTTGCAAGAAGGCACTATTGATGGCTACAAATCAGCGATTGCTTACAAACTGGGCAATTCCACCATTAATGTCAGCAAAGATGAAATTTCACTCGTCCCCTGGATAGTTTCCATAGAGACAGACCCAAGAGCAGGAGGGGTATCCCCTCCTGGAACCTTTCCCTGGTGCTACACCAGCTGACATAGGCTCCCTTTCAACCCCTAAAGGAGGCCTCCTTGAAGCATCTGACCTTCAAGACTGTTTTCTTACTTGCCTTAGTTTCTGGTAAACGCAGAAGTGAGATCCATGCTTGGTTACATAAGAACACCAGACACCAGTCAGACTGGTCTAAGGTGTCCTTGTACCCCTCACCCAGCTTCCTATCCAAGAATCAGCTGGCTAAGGAGGGTCCCGATAGTGTGGCACCAGTGGTCATACCAGCCCTGGCACCATCTCTGGATAGGTCACTCAAGGGTGACAGGTCCCTATGTCCAGTTAGAGCCCTGAGCTACTACTTGGACAGGACTTCAGATCTCAGGCAGAATAAGGAGTTAGTCTTTGTCCACTATCTCCTCATGGATCAAACAGACTGTGATTCTGTGCTATGAGCTCTCTGACCAGGAGGCCCTCTCCTTGCATCAGGTTAAAGCCCATGATGTTAGGGCCTTTGCTGCATCTAAGGCTTTCCAATCAGGAATCTCTTTAGATCAGATCTTGACAGCCTGCCATTGGAAATCTCACAACACCTTCACTCAATTCTATTTGAAGGATGTTGCCTGGGCTGACTCAGAACTTTTCCACCTGGGACCTGTAGTGGCTGCCCCACAGGTGCACCACCAGACCCAGAAGTGAGGAGATATTGTATATATATGTAAATATGTACATATGTACTGTAAATATGTTAGATATGTACATAATATAAATATGTTGAATCTACATATGTTTTTATATTAAAAAAAAACAAAAAACTGTGACTTGCTTCCCTTGGGAAGTTTATTTCTTCTGGGACTGAACTCAGCCCCTCTCTCTCTCTCTTTCCCTTCCCAGACCAACCCTGGGAGGGAAAGAAAAAGGGGGGGGGCAACGTCGGTAGACTCCCGGTTAACTGGTTAGTTGGTAGCTGACCTTGACCTCTCAGGGTTCTCTGACCCTAGGTCAAATGGGCCTTCTCAGTTTTGTTTTGTTATGAGTTCACTTAAGTCCCTAGCTGCTTACCCGCCTACCAGGCGGTAGTTATTCAGCAATTGTCCATTGGATAGGATGTATTAATGCAATAAAATTGCAAATTTAATAAGTAAATTAAATTTTTATAAGTTAATACCCTATCCAATGGACAGGCAAGGCCCACCCAACTGGCCCCGCTATCAGCTTACTAGGGATCTTACTAGGACTAGACACGAAAAAGATGCTGTGACGTCACGTCTAGACAGGAAGAGGAAGTACGATGCGTCACCTGGCGAATGCGCTCTCCTGACCGGTCATGCCGGTATTATATACAGGACGTCTTTTTCTGACGTTTGGCGGGACCGGTCGCGCCGACCGGTAAAGCAATTGCCCATTGGATAGGGTATTAACTTATAAAAATCTAATTTACTTATTAAATTTGCAATATGGAACCATTGACTGCATGATACACGACTATATGACTGTATCAAGTACGGCACACCAGGCAGTACGGTTTACTTTACCATAAATGGATAATGACTGTACAATGTAGGACTGTTGATTGTTCTTTACAGTTCTATAGGTTGTCATGTCTAGAGCTGCCGACTGTACAGTGATATCAGTCACTAATGATTCATCTATCTTGATTGTTGTGCAAAAACACACTTCACCTGAAATATTATATGGTGGAGGATTTAATAAAGTCTTAAATAGATCATAAAAAATAAAGTATATGATTAGTCATATCACTTAATTGTTGTAGATGTAATATTAACTGAGCTGTTATCTGTTATACCCCATAATACCCTGTCCAGATGAACCAAGAATTATCCCTAATTAATTTGTTTTTCAATGTGACTCCCTTGCCTTTGTGTTGCATGTTTACAGGATTCCTTGCCCAGGAAACACCAGGTAGTGGCAGCAGGTCAGCAGGTGGCCCATCTGACCCATTTATTGAGCCAGTCTACCAGTTACTTGACCCGACCTGGTTTTGAGCTTACTAAATTGATGGGAGTGGCAACAGTAAGGTACTGCCTGTCTTTGGTGGCAACTTGGATGGTACAGGGAATTCAGGATACAAAACTACTGGGAACCACACAAAAAGTATGTGAAGGGGAGCTAGCATATCCCAGGTAGGTATAATGTTAAAGAGAGATTAGTATCTTACATTTGGTTTTTAAGCCTAGCTCTAGTGAGGCTTGCAATTCTAGAGGTCACTTTGTTTTGTCGCCAGACTTTCATGAATTATGGCGTAGCATGATTAGTAAGCATCTCATCAATGAATTTAAGCATCAGTGGGTTAAACGTCAGTACTTGAATGGGTGACCATCTGAGTTCTAGGCCAGGGGCTGGTTTTACAAAGGGTCTCAGACTTAACCTAAACTTAAGCTAAGTCAGGGACCTAAATCCGAGCCTTTTGTCTTTACTAAGTCTTGAACTTGAATTGATTTTACAAAGAAAGTTTAACTTATCTAAGTCCAAGCTTATCATATTATGACAGTTGTTTACTGTGTCATGAGACCCTTTATATCTGGTCAAAATATTTTAGTGGTGAGATATATTATTTTGTTTAGCTCATTTTATCTTGGAAAAAATGCTGTTTTCAACTAAACGCCTTGTAACAACATAAATATGTCAAAGACTAAATCAGGGAGGTCTTATATTTATTGCTTATTTTCAAGCATTTCAAAGTTTGAAGTGAGCAAAATATATGCCGGGCATATACAAGTCTTTGTTTACAAAGGTTACGCCCACTCCTGGGTAGACTTAGCCAAAGCCTAGACTTAGCAGCTTTGTGAAATCTTTTAAGTCTTACACAGCAGACTTAGCCTCATTTTAAGACTCATATTTTGGATGGTTTTGTGGCTCATACAGGAAGACCAAAACACTGTTGGATGTTGTTTTGCCATGTCATCATTTCTGCCTCTCATATGAAGGAAATTGGAAGTACAGTTTGTTCACAAATGAAAGCCAGAATTAAATTTTTACCCCACAGCCCTTAAGGGCTGTTGGGGTATCGTTTTTACCCGGATGGGCGGGCGAGCGGGTATCAGGAAAAAGTTTGTCCAGGCTGTATCTAGTGGTGTCATCGTTTGTGTATGAGGTCTCGATACCGTGAACAGAATAGTGAGCGATATCACGGTGCCATCGTTTTACAAATTAAACCTGAATTTGCTCTTTAAATAATGTGCATTGACAACTAATACTGAAGTAAAACAGATTTTGTGTTTCATTTGTGCTGACAGTTGTTAAATGGTGAATATTTGAAGCAATAAAAAGTAAACAAAACTTACATTTTTTTTCACTTCCTGTAGGAAGTAGAATGAGTCATCACCATAGTTACGTCACAAATCAAAACAAAACCGCATAAAAGTAGAAATTAGATGAATATTTCACCATATTTTTATGAAATCCCTTCGAAAATAAGCTAAAGTTAATGGTTGAATATGTTTATGAGATGCATCGCAGATGATCATTAATCCTCGATTATCATCCATTTTTTTCATCACCGGTGAATCTGCGATATCACCACTCGCGATGACACCACTAGCTGTATATCAGAAATTGATACTTGGTAGGGACATTGGTTAGGATGTGCAGGTGTGCAAAGTCATGCTCGGACCTTGATTTGACCTTTGACCTTGCCATAGTGACCTTGAGTTTGAAAATCCTGTCCAGGCTATATCTCGGAAACCGTAATGTGTAGGAAGTTGATACTTGATAGGGACATTGGTTGGGGATGTAGGTGTGCAACGCCATGGTGTGACCTTGATTTAAACCTTGCTGTAGTGACCTTGATCTATAAAATCTTGTCCGGGCTATATCTCAGAAACTGTAAGGGTGTAGGAAGTTGATACTTGGTAGGGACATTGGTTAGGGGGTGTAGGTGTGCAACACCATGGTGTGACCTTGATTTGACCTTTGACCTTGTCATAGTGACCTTGACTAATAAAATCTTTTGCACCTTTGGGTCTGTCTATTGATGCAGATTAAACACTGTTAAAGTCATATTAGAATTCATTAAGAATTTTACTTTTACAACTTCCCATTGTAACAGATGGAATTTCATCAAGTGAGCCACAGATTTTGCTCCAACACCACACATAAGCATTGATTGAATGTATTACCACTTCTGTACGCATGGTAATATTCAAAACATCTAAACCATAATTTGGCCTTGCTAGATGCAGATAAAGTACATGCATTATCTTTCTCTTAGACATTATTTTCTCTATTTAAACATTGTTTGGACCTTTATATAACTGACAGTGCTCTGAAAGTATCCTGAACTTTGTACTAGTACAGTACTTCTATATCTCATGGTGTTAAAAATATTTCCCTAGGCTGTGGGGTGCGGGCATCTCTGATGCTATTTTCCATAAGGCAAAGTTATTGAATCAAATATTTTTGTATCAGTAAAAGAAATCTATTTTTATATACCGGTGCCGCGCTCTTTATCGCTCATGCGTTTGTAAGCGCCCATCTACAATCTTACGTTATCGCCCATAAATTGCTAATATGTCGTTTCGAGGTAAACTGTCTCCATATAAACCCAATAATCTGTGAAATATGATTAATTTATATCCATTTTCAACATAATTTTCCTTATTTTAGCAGTTATGTCAACTTTTATTGCATCGACATTTGTTTACCAACCGCATATTTTACTTCCAGTCGGTGTGTGCTAAAACGCGGTTGCCCTAAATTCGGGTTATTTTTTTTGAAACGCCCGGCTGGTTTTCATTGTCGTAAATGCCCATCCCCAACTTTTGCAAATATTTGGGCACACTGCCCATGGGCGTTACAGAGCGCGGCACCGGTATTTGCATTATTTTTAAAGCTGACTTCACTTATTATTCTCAATAAAATACAACCGTAGTTATCCAGCCATGTAGAGTGAGGTTGTGGTCACATTACAGAAGTTTCATAAAAGAAAGACCTATTTTTATATAAAACAATTGCTAATAAAAATTTGGGATGGTGGAAGTCACTTTGAGAATTGAAGGTTTGGATAATAGGTCTTATAAGAGGCATTTCAGCACACAACAATGTAGAACACATCATACTGAGCTGATATGTGTTGTGTTTACAGGCTGTATTTGCTGAGACAATTGAACCGTTACCATGGAGTGACCAAGTTACAGGAGGTGGTTGCCAGAATACCATGGTTACAAGACTCTGAACCACAGGTAAATTAGTCCTCAGTCCCTATTAATTGCCTTCAGGCTATGTTGTGGAAATTAACTTCTTGTAAATGTACCTCCCGCCTGTGAAGCTGTTGGGTTTAATTGTTATACCTTGCCTGCAGTGGTTAACTTGGTGTTTGTTTGGTCCTGTCAGGCTGTTTACAGTACAGGGGTCAAAGTCACACCAGAACATGTTTGCATTACATCATCCTTCTTGCCTTGTATGTAATAAACCTACAACCACATAGTTAAACAGATTTAATCCACGCTTATTCATCACTCGCTCACTGAGCCCTCACTGCACATAGACAAACGTGAACTTGTGAGCTCAAGTCCTGAAGCATAATATAATCTATACATGTTGTTTGCAAGTGATATTAAAAAATGAATTAAATTAATCTTTTGACAGGACATGAGACAGCCAGATAGATTCCTAATTTATGGAGAAAGTTACCAGAAAATACGTGAAGCTTTAGAGAGGTTTCTCATTTCTGGTGATGTGGACATGTTTTCACAATCTCTGAAAAATATCAAGTGTTTAGCGACACAGCAGCAAGTACTTCTGTCTGTTTACACTGAAGTCACCCTTGGCAACCAGACTGAAGATGAAGACCAGAAAATCCACATGGATATTGTAAATAAACTGGATACTGCCCTGACTGAGAAATTAAAATCCAAAGACTTGGCCTCTGAGTTAATCCGGAACAGACTAGCAGGACATAATACCAAGATGACAGTGATGCCTGGGGAACCAGGGCTTGTTACCATTGTGAGAGAGATGTTGGTCCATCTGTTGGTGATACTGACTACTGGTGAAGACTCCAACCTAACACAACCATTGAGGTTACTCGCTACCAAGCCGCAGCAGATGCATCAACGATTCCTACCCACAATGCCTCAGGATGACCTGGTGTACATCAACCAAGCCATGCAAAATTGGCTGAAGGAGACAAAGAAGCCAAATTATGAGAAATTGGAGGTCTACCGATGTCCAAATGGCCATGCATATACTATAGGGGACTGTGGAAGACCTTATTTTAAGGGAAGATGCAATGAGTGTGGTTCACTTATTGGTGGTTTGAGCCATAAACTCGAAACTGGAAATGTCAAGGTGGAAACTGTGGCAGACAAGACAGTTCAAGGTCACACTCTTGGGGCACCTGCAGCTCGCCAGAAAGAGGCTATTCCAGAACGCAAACTTGGTCCCGCTGCCACATCACTGCTGAGACTGCTGACCCACATGGCAATGTCTCTGGGAGCAAACAGACATCCAGAGGAAGTGGTGCAACTGATAGAACCACCTGTCACAGTGGATCAGGTACAAGACTTCCTGTTTGATCACATGACCTGTGATCTGGAGGTGTTGGCGAGTAGTTTGGGTAGAAGTGAGGAGGACTGTGTGCTGCTTGTTAATCTGGTGATTAGAAACATCGGCAAGGATGACAAGAAATGTAAGTATATCTGATTAGGCCCATGGTAATAATATTGTGGTATGGTGAAGTATTGAAGGTTTGATGGAAAGGACAGGCTTTTCTCTGCTGTTCTGTGTGAATTCATTTAGCAGAATCTCCTAACCAATGTTCAGCTAAAAAGATTTACAAGTGTTACACAAGATAACAGAAGTCCTGATGCAGATGATGTTGACAGTGCAGTTGTGCTTAAGTGATATATTGCTAAGATACTTATCCCCTATATTTATTTGTGTTGGTATGTAAGAATTTTGAACCCAATGTTAGTGGTTAAACTGGCTGTTATTTTTCTTGGTCACATTTTATTTGAAACAGAATTTTGACAAAGTAAAATATCAGGGTCATTGCTAAATCCTGACAAAATAAACATAAGCTATCTATGTACTGCCATGTGAGGCAAGTTATTGGCTGAGAATTGGAATTCATTAACTGTTTCCAATCTATTTGACAGACAATAAAGTGGACGGCAGCCTGCAGAGTAAAGAGAGTCGTGAGAAATGGGAGGAGAAGTTCTCCACAACCTACTTACAGCCTGTCCTACAGAACATGGCGACAGAGCTGACAGAGGCTCACGGTAAACTGATGGAGGACCAGAGGATAGGTATGATTATGTTACAGTGGATAAGGTGTTAAATATGTTTCAAAGTATTCCAATCCTTTCATGTAAATTCACCATTCTCCAGTACCTGCCAGAGTATTTGTAGGGTCAAGGTCTATTTCCAACTATATTTAAATAATTAATCAGAAACCATTGTTACAAATAGTGAGTATTGTATTAGCAATGGACTTGGTTCCATGAAAATATTGGAACAATTTTTGTATTGCTGGGCTGCCTGCTCACTTTTTGCAACAACTACCAGTAATATGCAATGAACACACAGGAAATGTTAAAATAAATTTGTTTTACCGCAAGGGAATATCTGGGTTATATTCTGGACTGTTTCATACTGTTACTGGTTTTACTCTTTATTTCAGAAAGTCTTAAAAAGACATCAAATGTGTTTTTAGTTGCTTAGAATATGCTTTCAAAGAGATGAACTATAAATGTAAGTCTGATGAAATTAGATTACTTGTTTTTAAAGGTCAGAACCAGTTCCTGAGACAGGTGTATGAGGCAGAAACTTTGCCAGAATTTGACCTTGACCTAGAGCACATTGAGGAGATGCCAGCCCTGTGGAAACTGAGGGAGAGAGTCACTGTAGAGCATCTGCTTCAGGAGGTCAACCAAAAGGTCAAAGGTCACTCACAGAGGACACTTCAGCTCTTCCTGTCGCAGGTAAGTCTTTAACTTCTCGAGGGTACAATTACCCTGTTTTGACAGAAGGGACCATTGGTGTATTCTAATTCTTTCAGCCATCGCAATTCTATTTTCTGAAACTATCTTCCTTTTCACATTAAAACCATCCTTGTACTCACATTCTGAATATTCTCACTCAGTATTTTCTCTAGTTCAAACCTACCACCCTGTATTATTGGCTTAGAATAGTCCCTAGACCGTGAATTTTGTCCATTCTTTTGTTAGTTAAATGCACTGACTTCGAACTTGTATGGGAAATATTGTGTATGGAAAACTATAGAAGGTAGATACATTGGATCAGAAAGAATGCAAGTTTAACTATTTGACAATATTTTCTCAATCAGTGCATGCAAGTAGAACCGTAACTTTTCAGAGCTTTAATATTGGTCAGTGTAATGTAATACACCAGTTTGTGATTGAAATATCTTGTCATACAGCTGCACAAACTGAGTGGACTGCGGCTGTTGCCAAGGATTGTGCAGCTGCAGCAGATGTTGGTACAGCAGTTCAGTGGAGCTGTGTCCAAGCTTGAGGCAGAGAGTACAACACTTCGCCAGATGCTGATGAATCTGCCACAAGGTGGGCTCAGTATATTCAGCTATAGTCAGCATTGGTTAACTTTAGCATTTGGTTAATTATTGTTGGGAACTTGAATCTACTGTTGTGTCATGTATGAAAAGTTCATAATCTTTACAGTACCACAATGTAATGTCAAATAACAGGACATCACACACTGACTCTGTTTCATCAGGAAAAGAAATTTTCTGACTAAGCTAATACAGAGGAGCTGTAGTTTAATTGTATTACCTATTGGATACCTGATTAACATCAGTGGGTGAACCTTACTTTTTAAGGATGTTGTGTGAGTGTTTTAAGCAAATTTTCTCTGTGAAATAATAAGTTGAATATTTTTTTTATGTCTGTACAATATTATTCTATTATGTGCCAACCATTGTATGTTTAATAGTGGCTGAATTCGCTTAGAGACTTAAGTTCATTTATGAAGTTGAGTCAGAATTTTGACTTAATTCAGGGACATAAGTCTTAGATTTATGTTATTTATGTGAATCTAGTCCTAGTTACAACTTCAAATAATCTTTCTAAAAGAGTCTGACAACAGTTAATCATTTTGTGCAACAGAAAATCATATTTGATTTGTTGACTTATAACTCCAGCGGTATATAATATATTTGAATGAAATGTGTTGTAGGCGCAGTCTCTGAAGAAGTGAACTTGCTGATTGACGAGGTGGCTGAGGCCTGGACATTGTTAAGGGAGCATCTCAAAAACTTCAGTAAGACTTTAGGCCATGTTGTCACATACAGTGTAGCATGCACATAAACAAAACACTTGTCGATTATTTTACATGGCATTGTTGTAAAATAAAAGTTTAGTTAAGTTACATAAATATTGTTGTAGTTTGGAACAAATCTTTTAGAAATAGGAAGATATAATTCACTTTATATGTATATTCATTGTACTACTTTATGCTTAGAACATCCCAAATGTATAACTTAATATTTAAATATTTGAGAAGGATAATCTTATCTTGATGATAGATGTTTACCTGTAGTGTCACAATAATGAAGTTAGGTATTCACACTGTGAAGGTTCGAGTAATGACTTTTCATAATAATTGGTTTTTATATGGTTTCACAGCATTTGTGGGTCACAGTCTGCCTGCCAAATGTTGTGAGTTGGAGATTAACATGAACACACCCCTGGTCATGTTACTGCCGAGTTGGAGAGGTCAAGGTCTGTGTTCTATGGCCATGGTGTACTTCCTGTGTGCTGTACAGAACCACTTCCTGGACGGATATGCAGAGATTATGAATATCCAGTGAGTTCCATCCATACAGCTATTTCTTAAGTATTAAGGTTTTTTGCTGAAATTGTAACCTCTAATGTCTGACCAATCTTAATGGCTTTTGTCAGTTAATTAATTTATAATAATAAAAGCCCGCTGTTAGTCTTAACCTTTGTTTAGCTTAAGTTGTATATTTGATTATCCAAATTTACTATGTTTTAAATTTCTCTCAAATTTCTGAGTCTTTTCCATTCTTTCTGACTCCAGTAGACTTGGTATCCATGTACCAAGACTGAAAATAGCGTTATATTTTTCCAGGGCTGGGATTCACAAAAGGTCTTGGGCAAAAAATTGTCTTAACTTTAAGAGAAAAGTCTTAACTGTGCAAGAATTTTGTCATAAAGTTAAGACTTTTTTTTTTGCTTAGACAAAATGAGATTCACAAAAGGTCAAAGTCTCTTAGACAAAAGTTTGTCTTAGATTTTGTCATAACTTTAAGACCACTGCAGGGCAGACTTTTAAAATATTCCATTGCATGTATTTACATTTTACCCTTTGTTACGAAAAAAACATATATACTATGGGGATCTATTCTTCCTATAAAAGTAATTTCTGTGGATTGTTATGGAAATTTACATCATTTAATTACCTATAAATTTCCATATTTTACCTTCTTGTGGTAAAAATATTATCATAAAAATGGCTGACTTACAATAAAACACAAAGACTACTATTTTTACATAATTTCACAAAAAAGAGTAACAGATCTGTTTTATAATTTTGAAGGGCATGTTTGTTGTATTTATTGATGAAAAATGTTTTTATTTTACTTAACTTTGTTAATTTGAATTCAAAGTATTTAAGACTTTTTACACAAATTTTGTCTCAGCTAAGATTTTGCTAAGCACATTTGTGAATCCCAATTTAAGAGAAATCTTAGCTAAGACATAAGTCATAACTTTAAAAATGGTCTAAGCAAAAAAACTGTCTAAGACTTAAGACCTTTTGTGAATCCCTGCCCAGACTATATGAGACAGTGTCTGAGTGTGTGGGTCAGTGGCAGGCCTCATATCCTTCCACCCTGACAAAGAACTATATTTTGTCTTTGTGCAGAAGTCCTGAGAAACTTTCTACTCAATCTGCATGAGTAGTAGTTCTTGCATCATTCCACCCTAACTAGGAACTATATTTTTTATCCAGACTTCCGGAATGAGTTTCCATTTAGTCAACTTCTGTAGCAGATTTTGTGTCATTGCACCCTGACAAGGAACTATATTTTTGTTTCTGCAGACTTCCTGAGCCCGTTTCAATTCAGTCTGCATCTGTAGCAGATGTCATATCCTTCCACCCAGACAGAGAATTACTCCCTCTAGTGGTGGCGGGTTGTAACTACAGTGTCACAAAGGAAAAGGGCCTGACCTATAACTATGACCTTGAAATCATTGCCAGAGAGGTCAGGGAGAGGTTTGTGAGGGGAAGGTCAAAGTTACTACCAATGGTAGGTCAGATGATGATGTTTTTGGATATACCGGTGTCAAAGCGTACCTTTGTAAACAGGGTTTGTGTCACATTATACAGTCAATGTCCGTATGAGTAATAAATCTGTAGCTTTATAGCCCTGCTTACGTTTGAGAAATAACCTTTAGTATATCAGCTCTGATAGCCCCATTAAAGCAACCTGTAAAAGTAGTACCTTACATATTTTTCATAGTAAACACAAAGCATGGAGATCACATTTTGAGAGTTTTTGTTTATTGTATAAATATCACATAATCATTCATACTTTAACAACATAATGAAGTCATTTTCACATACTAAAAGATGTGAAAGTTCTATTGGATATATTCGCCAAGATTACGATTATTTATCTGGGAAGGTATAGTTAAATTACAGTTTGAAAAAAATATTCAAGTAGGGAATACATTCTTGATAATTGATTGCAGTTTTACCCTTTCAATATTTGAAGCATCTGTTTGTCAGCCTGGTAGCAATCAGAAAACATCTCTTCCCTTTTTATGTCAGCTGACTTGTCAGTCAGCTGACATTATGTCGTCACTCTGCGGCGTGGGCGTACGTGAACAACTTCTCCTCCAAAACTACAAGGCCTAGAGACGTGCTGTTTTTTTTAAAAGATACCTTATCTATCGAGGATGAAAAATTGTTCAAGGCATGCAAATCTGTCTGTTCGTCTGTTTGCTAGAGACATTACAAGGGGGGTACCCCCACCAAAAGTGTGAAAATTTCAAATTTTTATCACAATTTTCTCAGTGACTATTGCAGGGATTTCTCTCATATCTTGCATATATGTACTAGGCCAGAGGTAGATTCTCTTGTGTGAGTATGAGACCTGGATCTGTCTTACTTTTTTTTTAATAAATTTTTTTAATAATTTTTAATGCATTAAAATTCATGAAATCATGCACAAAATCATTTATAACTTGAAAACTGTTGCATCTAGAGCATTTTGTTAAAATATGTTATTCAGCTACTTTTTTCATAGCTACAATATGGTGAGTAAGTTGGGTGCCTGTCTCAATAGCTAAGTGAGTAATAGCTACTTTTGGGCTTTTCAGTAACTTCCATCATGAGTAGAATCACTTGTAACTTAAAAACTATTGCATTTAGAGAATTTCGTATAAATATGTTATTCAGCTACTTTTGGGTCAGCTATAACATAGTAAAATTTTAGACCTGTAGCTCATGGCATAGCTGAGTAATAGCTACTTTTAGGTTATCACTGTTGAGTAAATCGCTTATAACTTGAAAACTATTGCATTTAGAGTATTTTGTTTCAATATGTTATTCACCTATTTTGGGATCAGCTATAACATAGTGAAGTTTCAGATCTGTGGCTCATTGCATAGCTGAGTAATAGCTACTTTGAAGTTCTCACTATTGAGTAAATCGGTTGTAATTGGAAAACTATTGCATTTAGAGAATTTTGTATAAATATGTTATTCAGCTACTTTTGGGTCAGCTATAACATAGTAAAATTTCAGACCTGTAGCTCATGGCATAGCTGAGTAATAGCTACTTTTAGGTCATCACTATTGAGTAAATCAGTTGTAACTTGAAAACTATTGCATTTACAGTATTTTGCTTAAATATGTTGTTCACCTACTTTTGGGTCAGCTATAACATAGTAAAATTTCAGACCTGTAGCTCATTGCATAGCTGAGTAATAACTACTTTGAGGTTCTCACTATTGAGTAAATCAGTTGTAATTGCAAAACTATTGCATTTAGAGAATTTAGTATAAATATGTTATTCAGCTACTTTTGGGTCAGCTATAACATAGTAAAATTTCAGACCTGTAGCTCATGGCATAGCTGAGTAATAGCTACTTTTAGGTCATCACTATTGAGTAAATCAGTTGTAACTTGAAAACTATTGCATTTACAGTATTTTGCTTAAATATGTTGTTCACCTACTTTTGGGTCAGCTATAACATAGTAAAATTTCAGACCTGTAGCTCACGACATAGCTGAGTAATAGCTACTTTTAGGTTATCACTGTTGAGTAAATCGCTTATAACTTGGAAATTATTGCATTTAGAGTATTTTGTTTCAAAATGTTATTCACCTATTTTGGGGTCAGCTATAACATAGTGAAGTTCCAGACCTGTGACTCATTGCATAGCTGAGTAATAGCTACTTTGAAGTTCTCAATGTTGAGTAAATCACTTGTAATTTGAAATCTATTGCATTTAGAGAATTTAGTATAAATATGTTATTCAGCGACTTTTGGGTCAGCTATAACATAGTAAAATTTCAGACCTGTAGCTCATGGCATAGCTGAGTAATAGCTACTTTTAGGTTATCACTGTTGAGTAAATCACTTATAACTTGAAAACTATTGCATTTAGAGTATTTTGTTGCAATATGTTATTCACCTATTTTGGGGTCAGCTATAACATGGTGAAGTTCCAGACCTGTGGCTCATTGCATAGCTGAGTAATAGCTACTTTGAAGTTCTCACTGTTGAGTAAATCAGTTGTAATTGGAAAACTATTGCCTTTACAGAAATTTGTGCAAATATGTTATTCAGCTACTTTTGGGTCAGCTATAACATAGTGAAATTACAGACCTGTAGCTCATGGCACAACTGAGCAATAGCTATTCTCAGGCACTGACTGTTGAGTAAATCAGCTATAACTTGAAAAATATTGCATTTGGAGTATTTTGTTAAAATACATTGTTCACCTACTTTGGGGTTAGCTATAGCATAGTGAAATTCAGACATGTAGCTCATTGCATAGCTGAGTAATAGTTACTTTGAGGTTCTCACTCTTGAGTAAATCAGTTGTAACTTGAAAATTATTACATTTAGAGTATTTTGTTTAAATATGTTATTCACATAATTTTTGGTCAGCTATAACATAGTGAAATTGCAGACCTCTATGTCATGGCATAGCTGAGCAATAGCTTCTTTCAGGTTCTCACTGTTGAGTAAATCATTGTATCCAACCTGTAGGAAATCATGGGCTGGGAATCTATTAATATGGTCCGATTTGACCTTGGAACCCTCCTTCAAGGTCAAATGAGGATAGCCAAACATAAAAGTGCTTATAACTCGCTTATTATTGGTCCTAGAGGTTGGAATGAAAACCAACCTATAGAAAATCATGAGCTGGGAATTTTTTGGTGTGGTCGGATTTGACCTTGGACCCCCTCCTTCAAGGTCAAACAAGGATAGCCAAACTTAAAAAGTGCCTATGACTCACTTATTATTGGTCCGAGAGGTTTGGGATGGTAAACCATCCTAAATTCTTTGGCTGGGAATCTTTTGGTATGGTCAGATTTGACCTTTGGACCCCTTCTTTATGGTCGAACGAGGATATTGCATTTATAGTATTTCTTTAAATATTTTTAACCTACTTTTTACACTTAAACAATTACCTTGTTACTTTATTTCATAATACCATTTGCAGGGCACAACTTTTTTGTCCTTTTCTTCTGTCAGCTTTGGAATATCTTTCGAACATGCTGTTCAGTTACCATTTACTGTATTTCTGTACAGCCCTTTCCCTGATAATTATGCTTTCCTCTCATTATCACCATCACAAATCAAAAACATTCAGTCAGCTGACACAGTGCCCGTTCACGGGCACTCTCCTCTTGTTTGGAAGTAGGCACATACATTGCAGACTTCCAAGTATTGTGATGTTTGTGTCAGCACTTTCATATTTGTACAGTGAAAAGTTGAAAGAAAAATTGGCTAATTGTATAACTAATTGAAACAGTAATATAGCTTGAGTAAAAAAATAATATCTTGCGGAACAGAGCTCCGTATCAATTTTCCAGTATTTATATTGTCAAGGTACAAACAGTGCTGTTTAGAGAGGATTTCACCGACGCAGGAAGATTCACTGCTTTGAATGAGAAAGTCCCACAGGTCTGTGTAAACCTGACTTCTTCATCTGTAACTATCAGTTGGATGTGTCTTAATCTGTTAATATATTTTATTTATATATTCTGACCAAAATAACACTTTAATTTTGAACCAAAAAAGTTACTGTATTCGATGACCCAATGTGGTGACATACAACACATTTTGCATGGAGACTGTTGGACGATTATTGGAAAAGTCAGAACAAAAGGACATATTTTGGTGGAGAATGTTGCATATAATGCCTAACTTTGATCTTTCAGCAGTAAATGTATTCCAAATCCAGTTAAATATATTCACAAGCCTACTTGTCCACATTTCTTCTTATAGACGTGGTATTATACCCTTTTCTAGCAGATTTTACCTCTTCTGAAGTCTACCTTTATCCTAACAACTGCTGATCTGTGTTGAATCCCCCGCTATGTATTCAGTCACACTGAACATGCCTTAATGGTGTGATTTTATCCGTAGGAGCGCCTGCCCTTGTCCTTACACCAGCAAATCTGTTCGGAAACCAGTCAGATGTTGCCACTGACCAAGTCTCTTGCTGCTCTGGAAGTGGCTGTAGGGTTCTTGGTGTCAGTAGGAGGAGATCCTAACACAACACTCGGAGATTTCATGCTGAAGACACTGCAGATGAAAACAGCGCTCCACAGTGACAGGGTAAGAGAGGGAACCTTGACTTGGTCAGCCTGTGTACACACTTATTCCTAATGGAATTCATATTAAGAATTCTCAAAGATTTGTGACATAGTCTACATTTTATACATAGCAGGTTTAAGAGTGAGTCATATACACAAAGTAAAGCAACAAGCAGCTGTTATTGCATGTCCAGAGTGTTTTCGTGTGAGGAGTACTGCATGTAATGTTCAATCTTCTCTAACTTACCAAAGTAATTGCCAAGAAAGGTACATCAGAACAAACACATATGTTTGTCTTGTCAAATTGACACCTTGTATATACCCCAAATTCTGTTTATAGGCGTATTATATGATTAAGCTTCTGCTTACTGGATTTTGATAATGACACCCTTTCTGCCATCCTTCATCCAAATGATATCATAAAGAATCGCTTTCAAAAAATATTCTATTTCAAGAGTCTTAGCTTTGGGCCATTTCATAAACAGGGCAGTGTTTAGTCAATTCTAGTTACATTGTATTTTTGTTTAGCTGGGTCCTCCATGTGTATATTTTGCACATGTTGTATACTCTCTTTTCAGGCAATGCAGCACTGTACTGTGTCCCAGGTCAAACACCTCTGGCTGGTCTTGTCACATGAGAGAGCCAAACTACAGGCCAAGTATGGTCAGGTGAGCATCAGTTATATATCAGAACATGCTAAGGATTGTAATCAAACTTGTAATCACAATGACCAATATGTTGGTTTCTGTGTATACGTTCCTGTGTTACTTATTAATGGTTTCATGGGGCCAGAGTCACCTGAGGTCTTGAACTTTAGCAAAACCTCGACTTATTTTCTAGTTTCAGATTGTTGTCTTGCGAGGGCTTTTTGCTCAAGTTATGAATCACAAAGGAAATCTTACCTAAAATAAAATAAATCGCTGCTATTTCACCTTGCCAGTCAAACTAATTAGTAAAACCAGTTTCACTAAGAGAGAAACAAACTTAATCTCATCCTTATAGCAATGTTATATTAAACCCAGAATTAAGACAGAACTTTTTTCTGAAATTGTACTTTGAAAACACTCACAGACATAAATCCAACCCTTTCAAATTGATACTGATTGCAAATGGGAAGAATTGTGACAGTCAAAAATAAAAACTTAGAAAGGTTTTAAGATATTTAAAACAATCTAATATCCTAAGCATGCTGTAGTGGCCAGCTGGTCAGTGCATTAATTGCTTGGATCTCAATTTTGTGTTTGTGGGTAAATTCTTTGACCTGTGTCTTATTTGTGGTCAAATTATAACAGTTATACTTTGTATGTGCTACACCAGTAACTTCCATTTCTACTCTTTTAACATTTAGAATCTAATCTGACATGAACTAGCACATAATTACCATCCTTTAACCAGATCTAAGACATGACAATCTTAAAACAAATATCCACAAGGAAAAGACCTTCTCTAAGGTCCAAAACCATTAGTATGCCTTATGAAGGTACTGATAAATTTCTGGGTCCAGACAGCAATCAACACCAAAATTTAATCACCTGCCCGTTAAGCCATTGTCAACATTTCCTGAAAATTTTGTCAAATCTGTCAACAATGTTTAAGCTCTTTTTCAAACTAACAAACAAATCTACGCAACTAAGTACACATACTTCTTTGTAGGGGGTTAATAACAGCAAATCTAGTACCATACCTGGGTCATAACCTTGAAGATACGAGTGGTAAAGTGGCTTAGATGCACTCCTTAACATCCCTAATTGTTTTTAACACATTTTCCCACTGTTGACAGGACCCCTTTGATCACGTCTCCCCATCTTACTGTGAACACATTCCTGGGGAGTTGAAAGGTCCACTGCGCGAGGCATTACATCGCACTAATGTGTCCATGTTGATGGATGGTTTGTACGAATACATTCTGCTGGGAGTCAGAGACAGGGGTCAACCAGTACACAGACAGACAGATGGGGAGGACACAGATGATACTGAATACCCGTAAGTCTTATATGTCAACTTAAACCCTTTAGTGACATTTATGCACAGTAAAATAGTTCTATCTAAAACAGAGAAAAATGAAGATATAGAACTGTTTGGCATTCTGCACTTCATTAAGCTGGTCAAATATTTTGAAATTTATTGTTTAGAGAAAATGTTTACAGATATCTTGTTATTTTACATCATGTCACTAACCACTGTGTGTTGGACACTGTTCTTCCAACGTATTACCTGCAGTCTGACACATGTTTATGGGTCTTAGAAGCATTTAAATAACATGACACCTCTTTGATACTAATGGAGTGATTTAAATTCGAGTTACCCCCTAAATATCTGTTGTCACATTTTTGTTTATTTCACCAGTCAAAGTAACCATGTCATTTGCATTAAGCATACACTATTATCCCAGTTGTTCTTCATAAATTTTGACAGTTAAGGGATCTGAGACTCACCTGCCGAGTTACGAACAACAAAGGGTTGTCTTTCAGTTGTAATACCATTCTGTCTCATAGTATATAAATCTTTGTGTTACTATTCAGTCATGTCACAAACCTCTCTGTTGCATAATTATCTTGTATTGTGTCAAATACTTTCTTTCATTACATAGATTTCTTTCATTACATAGATTTTTGTGTTAGAGACTTTTGTTCTTTTTTGTCGCATAATTTCTCAATATGTTCCATCCTGTGATATTCTTGCATCTACAGACTTGTGTATTACAGATTTATGTCCTACCATATCACATGCTTTTTCAGTATCTACAAACCTCTGTGTTACAGACTTGGCTACACTCTGGATGCTTTCCTGGAGTCTTCAGATGGAGACTCGCTGCCCATCCTGACAGATTCTCAGAGATTCCCGGATCAGCTACTTGTAAAACATGCAGTGTCCACCTGGATGGAGGCTTTTAGATACCAGAAAACCGAGGGCAAAAAGTGATTACAGAAATGACTGATGTCCAAACAATTGTTATATCTTTTACATGGTGAGGTTTAGTAATAAAGACAATAATACTTATAATATGCACTGGTATAAGCTGGGGAAAATGGCTTACTTTAAATAAAGTTTGGCTTTAAGCTTTCGACTTGAGCTTCTAAAATTATTCTGTATAAAATAAAAAGGCTTGTCAGTCCAGACCCCAGTAAAATGTTTGACACATTCTAGTAATGACTCTGAGTATATTGTTTCTTTACCGATGTTATTTCTTTGTTTATTAGAATTGTTCATATATTGATGAGCTCACATTTACAATACACTGTCTAATTGTTAATTATTCACACTTACTGTCAAAGTTAAAATTATGATTTTTATTGCGTTAATACATCCTATCCAATGGACAATTGCTTTACCGGTCGGCGCGACCGGTCCCGCCAAACGTCAGAAAAAGACGTCCTGTATATACTACCGGCAGGACCGGTCACAGAGTGTGCATTCGCCAGGTGGCGCATCGTACTTCATTTCCTGTTTACCTATTGACGTCATAGCATCTTTTTCATTTGGCGCGAAAGAGTGTGCAGAAGATTTCTTCAGAGATACGTTTTTGAAGTTTTACAACGAACTCTTCCAAGTTTCTTGTTTTTTATTAGTACGGAGTATTTATACAACGTTACTGATCATTATGTCGTCTCCTGGACAGAAACGAGGTTCTTGCGGGCACGTTATGGCCCTTTTCGACAACCACCAGAAATGCGCGCGTTGTCGTGACAAGGGGGTGGGGGACAACCACTGTGTTAAAAAGCTGGATTGCCAGATCTGTAAGTCTTTTACGCCTGCGCAGATCCACCAGTTAGCAACTCCGACCTACAAGGAAAGGAAGGAACGTTCTGAGCAGAAGAGGGCTGAAGGTAATGCAAGCACGACCCCCACTCTAGTGGACCCTTCAGAAGTTACACTGTTGGGACGGGTTAGCTGTGACAAGTCTTCCTCTGTTGAAAGAGAAGAAGAAGCGTTCGGATGGCTCTCCAAGGTCGAGTAAACGGAAGCACAGCAGCAAACCTACTTCAGACGACCTCAAGTCCCTTGATGACAAGTGGAGTGAGAGATTTTCACGTCTAGAAGCTATGCTGGTAAACCAATCTTTTGCTGTTCCGGTGAGACCGGTGACCTCTGCCTCTGTGGTGCCCAGAGAACACCCTTTCTTTGATCCGGGTGCTTCTACAAGTGTTATGTCTTCTGAGGGCACTGGTGATGTTGCTACGCAGTTGACGGCTACCCAACCTCCACTGGGGGTTCCCGGTACTGAGGCTGGGAGAGATGGTGTTGAGAGTGCTACCCACCCTGTTCAGGGCCCCGGTACCTCTACAGTGTTAGCCACCCAACCTTTACTGGTTCCCGGTGCAGGGACGGCCACCCAGCCTACACAGGCTCCTGGTGCGGGTCCTGAGATTCTACCTGCCGGTGTTGAAACTACGCTGCATAACCAGTCGCCTCCCATTGGCCAGAACTCTGACGTTGCTAGGGAATCTGATAGTGAGGCTGAGTTGGATGGGGAACCGTCATCACCGGCTAGTATTCACTGCCAGGGGGATTTACCGGACACAGCTACAGATCAGGACCTCTCTGAAGACGCCAATTGCAGGGAAACTATTAGAGGGGTTAGAAGTTTCATGAACTGGCATCACATCCCGGATTATGACAACTCAGCTGCCTCTATGGATGATAATCCTTTTGCCGGTTCTAGAGTGAAGACTACCGGTAAAGTGTCAGTTAAATTGCCGGTCGATGAATGGCTTTGCAAAAAACTGGAGAAACTGAATGTAACTATTGCTGAAGGTTATCCGGCTAGAAATTCTGAAACCAGTGGACTGCTACGTGAACAGTTTGTAAAGAGTCCACGTTCTTCCAAGTGGTACGACATGCAAGCAGTTAAGAAGGGCGACGCGTCTACCCAGGCTGTATCCCACTGGTCTCCGGAACCTGCAAAGCTGAACAGCATGTTCTCTAGGGTCGCAAGAAGAAGTTTACCTTCTGCTCCAGCTTCCCGTACATTCAGCCAAGATACCCTTAGAAGGTGGGAGAAGGCATTCAGGGAGCAATCCGTGATGTGTAATCACGCTGCTGGTCTATCTAGATGCCTTACTAAGGTACAGGACTCAATGGTTACCCAGCTGAAGTCTCTCCGGTCAGATTCATCAAAGGGCAAGAATGCTGAGAGAACGCAGCAAGCTATTGAAGAACTTGAATATCTGGTGACCTTTAACTGGTCAATTTCCCAAGCTATGTAGCGCACCATGCAGGATCTCTCAGAGGGAGTTTTCATCAGCATGGCCAACCTCACTCTGACACGTTGGGATAGCTATCTGGAGTTTATCCGTGGTGGAGTTAAACCTGACACCTTAACTGCCTTACGTACATCTCCAGTCCACTTGCTCTCACTGTTCCCGGACAGCTTACTGGTCAAGGCAGAAGATGAGATTTCCCGTAGTGAGGAGAGGCATTCTATGGGTAACACACAGAGGAAACCCGGACGTTTTCATCCATACGTTCCCTCCAGTACTAAACCTTCACACCAGCCAGACCGGAAACCCACTACACCGGCTTGGAAACAAATCAGAGACCGGCAAACTGGTCAGAAAGGTGGGGGTAAAGCCTCAAACTTCAACCAGAAGCTGGCCAAAGGGTTTAAGAAGCATAAATGACAATTATTGTGTTTCAAATGTGGTCGGATTGAAGGACTCTGTAATTGTATCCAACAAGATGGAGAGTTTGAACCCACCACCAGTGACAGATCAGAAGAACAGCAAATTGACTTTAAATGTAGACTCTCATGTTGCAAATGCTCATATTGTCACCGGGTTGCCACAAAGGAAAGATGTAAATCCCAATATATGTCAATTGTACACAAAAATAAAATATGTGAAAGACGTTTCTTGTGTAGGTCACTTACCTTCTGTAAAGCTTGTCACCAATGCCCAACATGCTGTTTTAGATCCCCCTGTAGGGGCGAGGTTAAACCAGTGTTGGAAGAAATGGGAAACCCTGGGTTCAAGTCCAAAAGTGGTAACCATTCTGAGGGAGGGTTACACGCTCCCCTTCCGGTTCAGACCCCACTTGACAAGGTCACCGACTAATAAGCAACTACCACAATCCTACCAAACAGTCCTTCCTTTTAGAGGCACTGTATCAGCTGATAAACAAAAATGCAGTCGAACCGGTGGACAATCCAAATTCATTGGGGTTTTACAACCGGCTATTTTTGGTACCCAAACCCAACAACCGGTGGAGACCCATCCTAGACCTGAGCACCTTGAACACCTTTTTAAACACAGGGTCGTTCAAGATGGAGACCCCAGAGACCATAAGAACCTCCCTCCAGGTAGGGGAGTGGGTCACATCCATAGATTTCAAAGATGCATACTTCCATATACCCATTCACAGTCAGTCCAGGAAGTACATGCGTTTTCACCTCCAGGGTCGGTCCTATCAGTTCAAAGCCCTTCTCTTTGGCCTTTCCATAGCTCCCATGGAGTTCACAGTGGTGGCCAAAGAGGTCAAACTCCTGGCCCTTCACAAGGGTATAAGGATCCACCAGTACCTAGACGACTGGCTGGTGAGAGCCTCTACCCACCATACCTGTCTCCAGCATACTCAAACCCTAGTCACATTTTGTCAGGAATTAGGGTGGCTGGTGAACCAAGAAAAGTCAGAACTGGTTCCCAAACAGCTCTTCAACTTCGTAGGTTACCAGTTCGACCTGAAAGAGGGCAAGGTCAGACCAACAGAAGAACGTTGGCAGGCCTTGACAGACAAGATCAGATCAATGATGTCGGATCCGGTATGTCTGGTCCGGAAATTCATGTCCCTCATAGGTCTCCTCACAGCAACAGAAAAACAAGTCCACTTAGGGCGACTCCACATGAGACCCATACAGTGGCACTTGAAAAACAATTGGAGGGTCCCAGAGTCACTGGAAAAGGTGATCCCGGTCCCCAAGTCCCTCCACCCCCATCTAAGGTGGTGGCTGGAGGAAAGCAATGTGCTACTAGGTCAACCATTACACCCTTTAAAACATGCTCTGCAGATCTTTACAGACGCATCAAACGAAGGGTGGGGCGCTCACTTGGACGACCACACTGCAAGGGGAACTTGGGCCCTTCCAGAGAGCAAGTTACACATAAACCACTTAGAGCTAAAAGCAGTTTTTCTAGCTCTAAAGGAGTTTCGAACCCTGGTCTGCAACAAGACAGTGTTGATAGCTACAGACAACACAACAGTGGTTGCCTATATCAACAAAGAAGGGGGGATGAAGTCGGGGTCACTGTGTGCCCTACTGTGGAGAATCCTGTCCTGGTGCACCAGACAGCAGGTAACCCTCAGGGCACGTCACATCCCCGGCTGGCTGAATGTGATAGCAGACAAGCTATCCAGACTTGGCCAGACCATTCAAACAGAGTGGTCACTTCATCCAGCAGTGTTCCAAGCTGTTCCAGATCTGTCTATGAGGCAAAGTGGACCATTTTTACAAAGTGGTGCCTCAGTAATCAGGTGGACTTCAGGGCACCACCTCTGAAAGCCATTGCTGACTTCCTCCTACACTTGTTTCAGGAGAAGAAGTTACAACCAGGCACTATTGATGGCTACAGATCCGCCATTGCTGACAAACTGGGCAATTCCACCATTAATGTCAGCAAAGATGAGAATCTCACTTGTCTCCTGGATAGTTTCCATAGAGACAGACCTAAGGGCAGGAGGGGCATCCCCTCCTGGAACCTTTCACTGGTTTTACATCAGCTCACAAAGGCTCCTTTTGAACCCCTGAAAGAGTCCTCCTTGAAACATTTAACTTTCAAGACTGTTTTCTTGCTGGCTTTGGGTTCAGGTAAACGCAGGAGTGAGATCCATGCTTGGTTACATAAGAACATCAGACACCAGTCAGACTGGTCTAAGGTGTCTTTGTACCCCTCACCCAGCTTCCTATCCAAGAACCAGCTGGCTAAGGAAGGTCCAGATAGTGTGGCGCCAGTGGTCATACCAGCCCTGGCACCATCTCTGGATAGGTCACTCAAGGGTGACAGGTCCCTATGTCCAGTTAGAGCCCTGCGCTACTACTTGGACAGGACTGCAAACCTCAGGCAGAATAAGGAGTTAGTCTTTGTCTCCTTCAAGAAGGGTTTTGATAAAGACATCTCACTTGCCACCATCTCCTCATGGATCAAACAGACTGTGGTTCTGTGCTATGAGCTCTCTGACCAGGAGGCCCTCGCCTTACATCAGGTTAAAGCCCATGATGTTAGGGCCTTTGCTGCTTCTAAGGCTTTCCAATCAGGGATCTCCTTAGACCTGTAGTGGCTGCCCAGCAGGTGCACCACCAGGCCCAGAAGTGAGGGGATGTTGTATATATGTAAATATGTACATATTGTAAATATGTTAGATATGTACATAATGTAAATATGTTGAATGTACATATATTTTCAAACAAAAACCAAAAAAAAACAAAAAAAAACTGTGACTTGCTTCCTTTGGGAAGTTTATTTCTTCTGGGACTGAACTCAGCCCCTCTCTCTCTATCTTTCCCTTCTCAGACCAACTCTGGAAGGAAAGAAAAAGGGGGGGGGGCAACGTCGGTAGGCTCCCGGTTAACCGGTGAGTTAGTGGCCGACCCTGACCTTTCAGGGTTCTCTGACCCTAGGTCAAATGGGCCTGTTCAAATTTGTTGTTATGAGTTCACATAAGTCCCTAGCTGCTTACCCGCCTACCAAGCGGTAGTTATTCAGCAATTGTCCATTGGATAGGATGTATTAACGCAATAAAATTGCAAATTTAATAAGTAAATTAAATTTTTATAAGTTAATACCCTATCCAATGGACAGGCAAGGCCCACCCAACCGGCCCCGCTATCAGCTTACTAGGGGTCTTACTAGGATTAGACACGAAAAAGATGCTATGACGTCAATAGGTAAACAGGAAATGAAGTACGATGCGCCACCTGGCGAATGCACACTCTGTGACTGGTCCTGCCGGTAGTATATACAGGACGTCTTTTTCTGACGTTTGGCGGGACCGGTCGCGCCGACCGGTAAAGCAATTGTCCATTGGATAGGGTATTAACTTATAAAAATTTAATTTACTTATTAAATTTGCAATTTTGTACACATTGTATAGTAATTGGCTGGTATTGGGATCCGGATGTTGTTGAATTTTGTCATATCCATTAAAATTGTGTTCAATCAGTTAAATAAAAACCCAGGTTATAACATTCATGACATCTTTCTCAACTTCCTTTATGCACAAAATCTATGTTCAATTCACTTACAATCTATTTTTAAATGATTTTACTAACTATTTAGAATTAAACACCATCAGGATCCAATGTCAGCCATACAGTATGCACAAGAATTGGACACCACATAGTGGATCACTGAATGTGTTATCATTTTAACCATGACATATATTTACTCTGAAACCTGTTGTTTGTCAGTTAACACAGTAAACAGGTGTGTGGACTTACTTTTCAGAAAGATGCTTATCTCAAGTTTTTGTGCTAATTTAGGTTTTCAGTCATATTTTTGTAATATAGAAAAACAGTGTAATAGGTAACTATCCATGCTTGTCTAATAGCTGCGTGATTTTGAAGTAATGTTTTATGGTTTGTTTTTTATGGCTCTGTTGCACACAGATTAAGTACTATAACACTGGGTTAGATTATATCTAATATAAGCATAAGGACTTGTATCTAGCTTTTGTTAAGAATAAAACAGGAGATACAAACATCGATGGACTACTTTTTGAGGGAATGTTTGATTGTCATGCCTTTGTTACACGTATGTAAAGCCTTTATATATAGTACAGTATTACACTAGGTGTGTGACGCCTGCTTGAATGATGTATTTTGTCAGATTTTGAGTTATGTGTGTGTATTGATGTGTACAAAATTACTGTGATGACGTTCGAGCATATCAAAAGTAATTATACAACAATATATTGAAGGCTATGTGTAATATATCACAAGTATTCCTGGCTTCCTGTACATTCCATCTTCCCAAACTGGCCACCTGAACCCTAGTCATTAAAGTAGCCAAAACAGACATCAAATATTCTCGCAAGTTAAAAATATGTGAACACCGATCCATGTACAAGTTAAACATTTACAGTTTAACTTGGACGGAATACATCTCAACTTGAAAGCAATAAGACTTCTATGAACACAAATCCAAGTGTCAGACTAGTTATTCTATTTGATTGTGTACAAATGACTGGGTTTGGGTGGTAAATGCTCAAGTTTACATAGCAACAGGTCAATAAAATGTCATAGAAGACTTTTAAACATTAATCGTATATTAAGTAAATCAAAAATCCATTGCTTCGCTTCCTTTATATAAATACTTATATTTACAAAGTATCTTGTGTTACTGAAATTGTACTTCACATTTATCACACTAGGTTTTGCATGTTTGATGTTTCAGATGTTTCTTTGATAATATCGGAGTTTTGCTCCATTTAAGTAAATTGCTTCATCCTTGCTTGTCCCTTCCTTCGCACTGCAGATGGCTTCACTAATTTCATTTTAGCAGGCTGAGAGCTACTGTTTTTTCTACAGGAAATAAAACGCATTGCACAGAAAAGTCTGTTTTTTATATTTGTAAACATTTGAGGGAAAACAAAACCCACCTTGCTAGAAATAACACCTACCCTCATTGCGAGGTCCCAAGTGGTCTGGTGGGTCAGCAGGTTTGTGACATCAAATCACAGGCAGTCACCTCTGTGTGGGTTTGACTCCAACAAGTGACAATGTGGAGGACCTGTCCCAATATGACCCTGGCTGCTGAATGGGACATATATCCCCAACTTGGCTTTGCCTACCTCCACTCTGCTCTTTATTAAGTATCTCATGAAATCTTCTCTGTTGCACAACCCAAGTTCTCTTTACAGTGACAAATTATGGTCAATACCAAAATAGAATCCTAGTAAATCATGGGAACAGTTTTAGCATCTAGTTCCAGTAGATTTAATGTTACATTTACAGCTGACCGTTAATAAAGTCAAGGAGTCATTGTGATTCCTACTTGTTGATACAAACCCATGATAAAAAAGACTTAGAGCCAAGTGAAAAGATGCCCGACTTTTCCACAAGATTCTTTTTGTCTTTCCTCATAAAAACATGGATTATTTCAAGATTTCACGGCATGGGAATAATCATCCATTTAACACTTTCTGTACTGGTCCCCAATTTATAAGCCAACAAAACACACATAACATAGTAGCATTGCAGGTCCAGGTTCAAAAGACATTATAATAAACAAACTAGTTACAATATCCTTTGTCAATTTGTTTACAACAAACTGCTGGATCATTGAGGTTAATGGGTCATTAAAACAAGTTAGAAGTGGGAGAAATGTGTAATTAATGAGCAAAAGCAATGCAAGAGATGTAGTTGGAAGTTGAATTTTGAATACAAAATTCTGCATTTGCCTAGGATATAGTGATAACCTTTAACCACAAGATTTAGCCATAAAACTTATTAATATTTTGACTCTTCAAACCTTGGTCAAAAGGACAGATATTATAGAAACCTTTGAAGCGGATTCTGTGATCATTTGCTGAGATTTAAACCTTAATTTTTTTTTACTTATTATCCTAAAGCTCAGACGTACTAAACTAATCCAATGGAATATGCTCATGTACACAAAGCATGTTTAAACTGATAAAATTGGTTAAAAGCTGTCCAAAACCAGTGCAGAAATAAGGAAGATATTTAAAATGGAAATATTATTGTAAATGCCGATTATATGCACAGGTCTGATCAAGCTTGGTGATTTCTTCGATATAAATGGTACTTTTTATTCAAATTCTGATTGTAATTTTATGGTACTTAATCTGTGTCATGAAGACATTCTAACGTACATACAGCATGGCCCTTACACAAACAGAGGGTCAGGGGTTAGGGTTCAGTTAGGGGTTGAGGCTAGAGTTTCGTTAGTTAAGGCTAGAGTTTGGTTAGTTAGAGACTGTATCATCAGTAGTGTGTATAGACAAAGTATATAGGAACAGTTTGAACTTTTAATGAGGTTGTATTGTCCCAAGTTTGTACAGGCCTTTATACATGGTCCTGGAGAGATTTCCAACTCGTGAACAATCCACATCCAGTTCTTTCACAAAATACCAATACAGAGAGAAACTGGTTTCTTGCAGATCTGTCATTGGAACTTTCACTATGCTTTTTCACAAATTTGAACAAACTCCATATGAAAAAGTAGGATGATTTAGATCCATATAACTGAAGGAGGTGCAGATATATCCCCATAAACAGAGTTTTTGTGAGAAATAATGCTTCCTCCCATTGTCATATTTCCTCGATGAAATGGAATTAAAGTTATATTTTAATTAACTGGAACATTCCTATTTACAGATATATTGAACCTTCAAATATACAAGCACTTTATTGCAAAGTAATCTATCATGAACATTAAACAGTTGTTAAGGCAAACAGATCTGCCATCTGCTGCTCTTAAGATCAGGCCAAGTGTGTGATCGATAGTAAAATGTACAGCATCTCAAAATCAATACACAATTCACATTAAATCCAAATGTTCCCTTCATTATAACAAGGTTTGCCCTATTTTAAGCTTGTGTGTACAAAAGCTTACACAAGAAACTTGGGTTTAAGAATTGCATAGAAGCAAATTACACCATAGTAAGGTATCAATTATTATTAGTGGTGTGTAACATTTCAGGAGTAGTTCTTGTTAACATAAAACACAATATTGCCTCTTTGCATATGGATATATTTCTTCCTTCAATTTAGCCGACTAGGTAATATCTCAACTGAAGTTCGGGAACATCACTGTAGTTTTTCAATGGCCAATCACACAGAACCCATAAAGAATGTGACCAAGTTTAACAGAGGTCCAACTCAGGGTGGAGAGCTTTGGCAGACGGAGCTGTTTGGCTGTTTCCAGGATGTCCGCATCTGTATCTTCACATTCTTGTGTCCTTGTTACACCATTGGACGGAATGCTGCATATTTTGGGGAGGACGGAGTGGTCATAGGAGTTCTCTATGCACTGGGGCTTGGACTGGGGCTGGGGCCGGTGTTACGCTGGAGGATCCGGGAAGAGAGAGATATTGTGGGGTCAATGATATACGATGTCCTATTACATACCTTCCTGCCTTGCTGTGCACTCATACAGGAGAACAAGGAGCTCTATGGTAGTGAGGGGTCACACTTTGGCGAGAGGCTTCCCATTGTGACAGAAATGGATAGAAAGTGATTTGGGTTTATTGTGGAGAAAACAAAACAATCTGACACCTGTGATTGGACACACAGACTTCTGTAAATAATTGAAATGTGTATAGTTCAGTGTTGGAACTAGTTTTGTAAATAGTCACTGCTTTCTGATAGCTTCTACCTTTTGCATGAATACTGTTCTGTGATTCTAAATAGGTATTGTTTCATTACTTATTTTCAGAGGTAACGTAACTCTCTCTGTGATAAAATTACTTTCACACTTTTCTGATAAAGTGCAATGATGTATCTCAATATGTATCACAACTTCTTCATGTATTTCAATCAGTAACCAAAGTCATCCCAGATATTTAAAATGTTAAAAGCTATTATGCTATGGACCAGTAACAATGCAGTTTGGAGTAGCAAGGATCCTGTTTTCACTCATCGCAAATCTATTTCATCTATTGATGTCCGCATTTGTACGATGTTAGTGATGCAGTTTAATGGACAACCATGACCTCAATTTCTTGTGACATAAATATTACATGTAATTAGAAAAATTAGAACATAAATTTCCACTTCCACTACTTTTGGTCTATGCCCAGTTCAGTCACAAACAACCTAAGATCTGAGCAGTTTGTCCGGAGAAGTTTGAATGTAACATAAGTGGGTAATTACAGTAATTTATCTTAATGGGATGTGGGGTAGATTAAAAGAAGTCATGGCGTTTGTATGATAATGTCAACGACTATTAAACTGACTTGAAAAAAATGATTTTTTTTTTGTACAAAGCAGTCATTAAACTTTAGAAGTGATTTTATTGATTTTCAGGTTGAAATCTTAAAATAAATACACACAGAGCTTGATCATAAGACAAGCTGTACAGACAAATGTATTGATTCTCAAGTCACCACATTTTTTCTGTCTCTTCAAGAGACAATAATTTTAGATGTTTATACTTATACCCTGTCCACACTTTACCGAAAAAGCACCCACACATATCCCTGGTTGGAAACCTGCAATTAAAGTCTCATCTGCCTCATCCTTCAGACATGAACTCAGGGTTTTTTTCAATTCTACAACAAAGGCATTGTATGATATTTTAAATTGTTCAAACGTGTCAGGGAGAAAATCTGGAGTGGACTAGTTTTTGCTCAGCAAAGGTCAGGATGCTTTATGTAAGTATTCAGGTATACATGTGCTTAATCTCCGAACTATCGGAATCTAAGGCACACCATCTAAATCATACTGCACAAATCAGAAATTCTCAAAACACAGTCATCGAGTCATCCCCAAGGGGACCATTGGTGTTAGGTAGTCGGAAAAACTATGGAGGGAAAGACTTCTGAAACAGATAGGTTTTATGTTGCCTTTTGAAACATAAAAGTGTTGGGGCAGTTCAAATTTCCAGTGGCAAATCATCCCAGAGTTTTGGAGCATCATATGAGGAACACTTTTTGAAATGAACGTTTGATTTATGAACTGAGGAGCTGTTAAAAGCAACTTTGAGAAACATATTTTCTGGATTGCTACGTCTTGGTTTAACAGCTGATGTATACAAAGACAAAAATACAAGGCAAAATACTTTGGCTTATGAATAGTGAGGTACTTGTGTGCGAGACCCAGGCTTTTGAAGATGATTCGTTGTGAAGAGACTTTAAGGTTAGAGTGATATGTTCTTAGACGACAAACTACGAAACACAGAATTGCAATAATCAAGATGACTAATGACCAATGCATTTGCAACTGTAACTAACTATCATATGAATGAAAATGTTGGATATGATGCAAATCACATTGGTTAGCAAAACAGGATTTAATCACTAAATTACTTGATTGGTGAATCTAAATTTTGAGTCAATAAGTACCCCCAGTTTGTGAACAACGTCAGTTGGGGAAAAGCAGTTTCCCAAAATGCTGACAGGGAAGGAAAGCTTGAGCCATTTGTACTTGTCTGTATAACCAAAGACTTCAGTCTCTGTTTGAGTTTACATAATTTCCAAGGGATAGATGAATAAACAGCTGGGAATCATCCACATAGAAATGGTATTTGACATCCATATATTTGCATTCTGACTAATGGAGAAGAATGTAAAGAGAGAACAACAAAGGACCAAGAACAGAACCATGAGGTACCCCCAAATTTAATTTAAAACAGTCAGAGATTACCTATCCCATTTCGACTGAGTGAAAACAATCCAGGAGACATTTTGTAAACCACTTTAGAACAGTTCCAGTGAAGCCAATTCAAATGTGGATACATGTTACCACATTTACTCCCCTCCCTGTCTGGTTTGGCATGTGTCGTGCAAAAATTTAAAATACATCCACTTACTCCGATATGTGAATGACATCATGTCCATTACAGTTATTTACATCCACAATATCATATGCTTATGTTTTGTTGTAAATTTGTGTACAATAAAAAAATTCCTCCAACATATCCCATCATAGGATTTAGTCCAGTGGCAAATAGACTTTCATACCTAGCGCAAAATATATACATGAGTTAGGGGATATGACTGAATTTACATTTAAGCAATAGTTATGTGAAATGTGGCTAAACACAAAGTCTTAAGGCTTAGTAAAATACCCCACCATTAGATATTTGACAGAAGACTTTTTACATAAAGGTTAAGAAGGTTGGCATTCAGTCACTGGCTTCCCAACCCTGTGATTGTGCGGTTTGAACCAATCTGGAGATAACATGTGTGATATCTCTCCGCATTTGGCGTTTAAATTTTTTCATATATATCATTATAAAGAACCAATGTCACAAACAAAAGTTTAAAATGGAATTAAGTTGCATATGCCATAAAAATAGGTTTCAATGATCATTGATATACAGGTGTAATGTAGAGTAGAATCTACACTTTGTAAATATTCAATGTCAAAAATAAAGCAACTACACACACTAGACCTCAGAGACAAAACTTTGTCAACAATTCACTTTGTAACTGATATCTGACCTGCAATTCATCTTCAGGAATGGAGAGAATCTTTGGTGTGAAAAATAGTGATATGAGAAATAGATTGTGTCAAATAGTAACACAATTGTAATCCGGAGAAAGGTTAACTTAGATATTGCCTAAACTTCTTTGCTTTATACAAACTTAAAGGCATCGCTACCAATGTTCCATATATGATTTTAATGGACAAAGTCTGTGATATACTGAGGTTAGTAAAATAGGAAAATTATTGAAAATTTGAATAAAAATAATATAAGTCGATATTTACACAAAGAATGTACAAGTACTTTCACTGTATTTACTGCTTTACAAAATGACACAGTTCCAGAAATATTAGCGGGAAAAATCCAGGTAAAAAGTTATATAGTATTTGTCTACTTTGCAATGTTGAGAAAGCACGTGCAACATACGTTAAGTCTTGTTCTTTGCAGTGAACTCACAGCTCTCCTCGCAGACTCTCCTACATCTGACAACCTCAGGCTTGTTTCGGCTCACTGAACCCGTGACAAAGGGATAGTCAACCATACCCAGATAACATTCAACTGGCCATCGTTGTTCAACTGGTGTCTATTGGTTGCATGTTCAGCAGTTTGCCACCTTTGGGCCAACGCTGGGTTTTCAACCATCTTTCAGTCTAGAATTTCCCCCAAGTCTACCAACAGTGGATTTTTGTTGGTGGTGGTGCAATGGTGGTGAGCAATAATAGGGGATTTTGGGAAACTTAGTTTATTTCATCGTTATTTGTCTAATAATTAGATTTCACAGAGCCCACATTAGACATAAAACAATATTTTTATTATAAATAAACAATACAAAAGTTGTTGTTGAACATATTACAATTGTATCAATTAATTATAGAGTATCCTCTGAGGTTGGGGTTCGATTCCCGGCACGGCCTCGAGTGGGAAAGCTGGTAATTGCTTGCCGTTGGTCGGCAGTTTACAGTACAGAACCCTAACGAACTGTATGTACTGGTTTCCTCTCCCCTTCCAACTACCCGTTGTGATATGACCTGTACAGTGTTGAAAGCGATGTAAAACCCCAAATTAATAAATTATAGAGTATCATCTTAGGACATTCATCAACCATTGTTAATTCCTTAGCTAAGATCTGCCCAAAAATGACCCAATGGACAAAAAGACGATAGCCCACCAGTGGTAGCCTCCAGTGGGCCAACAGATTTCCCACTGATGGCCCACTGATGGCCCACAAGTGGACTGTTGTCTGGGATAGTTTCCTGTTTTAATATTATCCAAAAGTGTTGCTTTCTGGTCCACTGCAGGCAACCAGTGATTGCCAGATTACTGTTAATCAACACTTTATGTTATTGTATTTTTCTAGTGACAGTTGAAAATACTGTTATTAAATAAAGAGAAAGTCAAAACTGAAAAAATCTCTTTGCAGTGAATGTGGTAACAAACATTTAGCTCCATAGGAAAAAAATGTAAATTTGTGTCATAGACACAAATATAACACCAGTCTCCTGGGGTCATCAGATTGTGATAGAACCCTTAAGTTATGTTCAGACAGTGAAGCTTTGACTCAAGGCCTGTCTGCATGGAATAGCGTACAAAACGGTCACGGTGACATTGTTGTAGTACTGTCATCCAGTATTGGTACCCACAAACAAATATTCCAGGGCTTAATACTCCAGGTGCTGCATCAGATGACCACTAGCTTGGAGGCAGTCAAAACCAAAGTAGAAACAGTTACAGGGAAAAGCAGGACTCAAAGGAAGTTCCTTCTTCTTGTAAACAAAAAAATTTCATGTGTAAAGTGGTTTATTTGTATATTACATTATTATTTGTAGGAAATCAATTTACAAAGGCTAGCTTGCAGTGCTTAAGTCATAAAGTAACATTCCAGAAGAAGTTGGTTACAGATTGGTTGAAACTGAGAAGTCAAACAAGGGTTATAGGTAATGACACCAACCAAATTAACCGAAAAAGGAGGGTCCACGTTTTGTGGCCACATGAAGCAATCCTTGGGGGACATCATGTTCAAACTATGATCAGGTGTCCCTCATTCAATTTATACAGGGTTGCACAAAAACAGTTTTGAAGAAACTGATGGAAAAAATAAGGGGAAAAATGCTTAGTTATCTTAGTGACCTGAAACATGCAACTGATTTGAGTAGGGGGTTGTGAAAAAGCAACACATGCTGTGCTGCTTTGAAAGATGGAGAGAGGTAGTTTAGATTTTAAGTTGGGATGGTACTTCTTTCATTGATCATATCAGGATAGCACATGCACAAAAACATTCAATCAAAATTAGTCAAAATTTTGAAAGTAGAAGTGATTAAATTGGAAAACATGGGTTTAACAAGTCATATCAGTCTGGTAATTGTGGATGACTTCAAAAACGTAGATGTGCTTTCTGCCTGTTTCAAGGCTGTGTGCTGGGACATCCAGGGAAAGACTGTCATTACATCCATAATAGTAAAAAGCTTTAATAAGAACATTTTAATGTAATGTTAATGATTTCAGTTTGTATATTTATGCTCAAAATGATACTCTACAACCTCAAAAGTATACTGATATGGCATCTGACAATGTCAAATGTATTTTTGCCACTAGATAGTGTTATAATTCTAATTTGAGCAAATAAACTGTACAATCTGCTACGTGTTTAGAGAAAAATCATATAGGAGCAATCATCTCACACAGAAGAAATAAATACTTATAGATCTGGAGCCAGAGTAAGCAATCTACTGTACTGACCCGAAAGATCCGGAAGTAGTTTCATGTGTATAATAGATCAAGTATTAAGTGTGGAAAAAAATGAAAAATCAAAATATTTCTTCTTTTGACCCTACTAAAAGGTGTGAAAATGTTTTCACAAATGTCAGACATTGTCTTCATCAAAATGCTGACAATATTATTGATACCTGTTATATGGCTTTTACAACATTGTTCGTATACGTGAGACATAACTTAAATGCCAAAGAAGCAGAAAGCAAAACATTCTTGGAAGCCGGACTCCATGTAATTATCTCTGAGTTCAATATCCCTGATTGGGAGAAATTAGTTCTGACAAGGCATATTAGGACACCCAATTATGTAAATTACTCAAATCTGGATTTCTACTGGGTTTTGATATAAATTCTTCACTGTCATGTGACCAGTGTAATGAAACATCTGCTTCTGAACACCCACATGATATTGAGGCATATCTGCAGGAAGAACTCGCATTAGGAACCATAATCCAATAGGCACTGTTTGGAATTCACTCCCTGAAGACATCTGTGCATCACCCACTATGGCCTCTTTTAGAAAGAAGCTCAAAACCTATCTCTATGCAAAGGCTTATCCTCCTTAGCTCACTTTTCTTATGGCTTCTCTGAAGTGCCGACCTGTTTTTTGTCCCTGGACTTTGAATTTGCCTATTGCTATGGTCTTGTTGCGCCTTAGAGTCCACTACTCACTGGAGATTAAGCGCTATAAAAGTCAAATTAGAATTAGAATTAGCACTCCCTCATCCCCACTTATGACCAGGGAAAAGCCTCATGACACACACATGCGTGTAATTGTGGATCTGTTGGTTAATTCCAATTCAACTTTTATAGCGCTTAATCTCTGCCGAAGTGACAGACTCTAAGGCGCAACATCATAAGCATAGTTACAAAAATCATTGTCCTTATCCATAGCTATGGTCGACATCACGGAGAACGCCATATGAGGTGGAAAATACTAAGGAGAATAAGCTTGGCAGAATAGGTATGCCTTAAGTTTTTTTCTGAAGGAAGCAATAGAAGTGGCAGATCGTACATCATCAGGGAGTTCATTCCATATTTTGGGAGCATCATATGCAAAGCTTAGACCAAACTGCTTTGTGGATTTGTAAATAGATGGTTGGTATTGAGGAACATGTAGAATTATACCATCAGATTGACTCAACCAAGTATCATAGGCACATTGTCTAACTTTGAGAAATGGGCTGAAATATTTTGGACAGTTAGTATGTAGGTATTTATATACCAACAAGGCAGTCTTGAAGATGCAACAGTGCCTTATGGGTAGTCAATGAAGGGCTTTTCTTAGTGGAGCGGTGTGAGAAAGACATGTGGTTCTGCAAACAATTCTGGCCAGACTGTTTTGAATGCATTGTAGCTTGCGTAGGTTAGCAACAGATAGACCCCTAAACAAGGAGTTACAGTAGTCAAGCCTACTGCCCACAAGTGCGTTTGCAGCTGTAAGAGCAGCATCGCGAGTCAAGTACTGTCGAATTTGTCTAAGATCCCTCATCTGGATGAAACATAGTTTACATACATTTTTAACATGTTTGGTGAAGGAAAAGTCTGAGTCAAACCAGACACCCAAATTCTTAACGGCATCTGAAGGTATCAGTGATTCACCCAATTCATTTACTGGAAAGAATGGGTTTAACTTTTCTTGTTGAGACTTGGCGCCAAATATAATAAAGTCGGTCTTATCAACATTCAGCTTTAGTTTATTTGCACACAGCCATAGTTTGACATCTTCGAGGCACTTTCCTAGCCGATCGAAGGCAATTTTTTCATTTTTGTGTTTGAGGTGAATAAACAGCTGTGTGTCATCTGCATAAAAGTAAAATTTGACATCTGGATGTTTAGAGATTACTTTGCTCAAAGGTGTGGTATACAACGAAAAAAGAATAGGACCAAGAACTGAACCTTGTGGTACACCAAACTTAAGCTTTCTAGCCTCAGACAGAACAGAACCAATCTTGATGCATTGGGTACGATCAGAAAGGTATGATTTGAACCAGTCAAGGCATCTACCCCCGACACCGAACCATTTTCTTAAGCAATCAAGGAGTTTATCATGATCAATGTTGTCAAATGCTACAGATTGATCAAGCAGCACCACAGCTGTGGCCTCACCTCTGAAAGAGCTGTTTCAGTTGAATGGCCACGTCTATAGGCAGATTGATACTCATTTTCCAACCCATGGAGAGAGACATGTCTACTGAGTTGTGAGGCAACTACACGTTCCACGAGTTTTGAGATAAAACTCAACCCAGACACAGGGCGATAGTTTTTTAGTTCATCCTTTGATAAAGAAGATTTCTTTATCAGTGGAGTGACAACAGCACTTTTGAAGCCATCTGGGACAGCACCTTCCAACAAAGAACAATTCACAAGTTTTGTGATAGAAGGAAGCAGTATATCAAGGCAATCCTTAACTAGGAAAGTGGGCCAAGGATCCAGGAGACAGGATTTTGTAGGTGAATTTTTGATTACCTTTGCAATATCGTCAGGTGAGACATCATCAAATTTGACAAGTCCTGGCGGATTCACTGGAGATGGCAAGGAAAAAGATGAAGAACTGGAAAAAGACTCTCGGATTTTAGCAATCTTATTGTTGAAAAAAGCGGCAAACTGTTCAGCCAATTTTTTTGTGAACTATTTGATGGAAGAAGCTTGTCAGGGATACGGTGTAAGGCAGAACGCAGAACTTGCCATAGTTTTTTAGGGTCGTCACCATTTTCATTAACAAGAGCTCTGTAATATGTGGCTTTGTCTTTATTGGCAAGTGAATTACACCTGGCAATTTGTTTGCGCAGCTTTGCACGGTTAAGGGGAGTTTTCTTTTTACGCCAGATGCGTTCAAACTGTCGTCGAATAGATTTGGCATTTTTGTAGGTATCTGATAGCCACTTTGCTGGCTCCTTGGCAAGACGGCGAGTAACCTCTGGAGCATGTTTGTCCAGGAGGTTGGAAAGATCATTAGTGTATTGATCATACAGTTTTTTCGCAGTGTCACCCGGACAAGCAACAAAGGAGCAATTGCTCAAGTCATTGCGTAGAGTGTCCATGTTTATTTTATGATATATCCTGTAAGTCACTCTGTTAGCTTGTGATTTAGCAGTTGTTGGAGTTTCAACTTGACATTTGATCTTTGCATGGTCGGAGATGTAGTCACTGACAACCACATTTGAAAAACCAGAGAACTATCAGAAGTAAGGATGAGATCTAGGGTATGGCCATGAAGATGGGTAGCAGAGTGAACATGTTGAGTAATATTGCAGGAGTCAAGAGTATTAAGGAAATTAACACTATCTCTTGATGTTGTGTCAATATGAATATTAAAGTCGCCACAAATGATGAAGGAGGAATCCGTAGATGAGAGGAACTCAACCAGCGTGTGAAACTCATCATAAAAAGGATTGGAACATGAACCTGGAGGACGATAAACACAAGCAACCAGTGTAGAGTGAGCATTCGATCCAATACTGACTACCAGACATTCAAAGTAGGTGAAAGTGGGATGATCCACAATTCTATGAGATAGGCTGCTATTTATGAGAAAGCCACCTCCGCCACCGAGCCATGTGCATGAGGTCTTTGACACAATTTATAAGATGGTGGTGTGATGGATTGAAGCAGACAATCGGTATCAGTCAGGTGAATATGAGTTTCGACCAGTGATAATATGTCCAGTGAGTGATTGAACACAACGTCAGAAATCATTGGAGCCTTGTTTCTTACAGACCGACAGTTAGCAACGCCCATCACAATAGGTCCAGGATTTAGGGATATATCCCCACATAAAAGCAAGAGAACACAGAGGGATCGTGATTTCACTGATGAGGGAAAGCATCTTGCATTTGTAACAAAACTAGCCAGTCTGAAAGATCGAGGTAGTACGGAGCCCACAAAACAACCCTTGACCTGTACTTTATGGTCGGACGTACTGATGAGGAAAAGACTGATGAATACCAGACAGCGTACAAGGTACATTTTTCATACTCCAGAGCCTTAACACACAGAAAGACTGTGGGGAGTCTAAAATAAAAATGACCTTATAGCTAGTGTCCACTAAGCTTTACAGTCGGTTCAGTAACTTACACTCAAGTCAATCTTCGTCCTGTGGGCGTCTCACAGGCACCCTAACTACTCCACTGGAGCCACTGCAAAGAAATAAAAAATAAAACCCTTATTGGGACCTAAAATAGACGGAAATTCTGGAGTATGGTGTTGTGCAAGTAATTTGTTGTGAAAGGAAAGTAGAAACACAATATGACAGAACTTGGTTGTAGAACGATAATTCCCGGTAGTGGGCGATAATACCCGCAAATATCAATACAAGGAAATATTATTGTAAATCAACATAGATAAACTCCCAGCAACAACTTTCTGAAATAATATCAGTAAAAAGACAGATAACCATCAATAATATATGAAATATATGTGTATAGTGACGATCAGAAATGAAAATAAAATAGCTATTAAAATTTTCGGCGTCCCCGTGATGGGTCCGTACTAAAAGGTTAACTCAGGCATTGAAAAAGATATTGACTTAGGCATTGCTTTTGAGTTACATTTTCTACCATGAACTGCAATACTAATGAACTGAAAAAGATTGGCTCTGTGGCCCACATCAAGAAAATCTGCATAAGTCAAGCCTTTAGGTATATGAAGATCAACCCCATTGACTATGACCTTATGGGCCTGAACTGGCAAGACTCAATTGACACCAACATGTGTCTAGCATTCAGCACTTGCTGTGGCTAGCAGATCTTCCAATGCACAAGTGATGCTGTTAGAATGATGAACATTCTCCTGACTTTTAGAACTTTCTGCAAAACATTGGTATCAAAAACATATTGTTCAGATGTGACAATGGTAGTGTGGACAAGGTTTTAACCTCCAGTAGAGCAAATGACCCCTATCACAGTGTCTGTGTCAGGAATATATGGTATGTTGCTGCATAACATGACCCAGATGTATCATTTATATTATGAACAAAAGTAATGTTACAGATCTGTTGTCAAGATGGTCATTCAGCTGTGAAAAAATGTGCTAAGTTAGCTGTTTGTGTACATGATCCTCTGTTGATGCAGATGTGCCACAATATTCTGACCTGAGCAATTAATTATAAGTCTGCTGATAAGTATGTTGCTGTACCTTCAGGATCGAGGAAATTAAATGACTTATTTACTGTTGCTTCTAAATGCCTAAAGTCAGCCATGACACCCAAGACACAGCATGCCAACTCCAGGCTCTTATCGTTGAGTTGACTTTTTGTTTGGGTGTCAGTTGGTGCCATGTAAAAGTGTTGCATATTTTGTCATTCCTTGAGTATTAAGTTAGAATTTCATTTTCCAATAATAATGTTGACCAATTATTTCTCGGCTGCCAGGGCTAATCTGAAGGCAGATATTTTAAGAATTTTGTCAGAATATACAGATCCATTAATTTAATCAAGAGCAGATATTGTTTGGATACTGCTGGGAGTGGCTGAAGTAGTTCAGCTCTTTAATCGGCTGAGTTAAAGGTGAATCCCCTGAAACCCAGATGTTAACAGAACCGATATACGTCAGGATATTAAACCATAATGTAGTAACTGGTTAACATGTGTTACAGCTTCTATTTTGTATTTTAAAGCTGCCTTTTTGCTTGCCTCACTCCATGACCTCTTTTGACAGATCTAGACAGCTATTAGGGAATGAAAAAGAAATATCTCAAAATCATCCTCAAATGGTCGAAATGCATTCAATCAATTGATAAATATCAATTATTCATCCTTCCAAAGATTAGACACTTTGTCCCTATCTTGCCATTTGACACATGTTAAAAATCTTAAGTTTGGCTCTCTTGTTAGTATAATTTGGGAAAGGGTTAGCAACCAATGACTCAAAAGTAGAAAAGTTACAGTGTAAATTAATAAAAAAATAGGTTTCCCAAAGTCTCAGTTTACCTTCCACAGCTTATGGAAATAATTAACAAATGAATAAAAATATAAAAAATGTCTATGCTGCACTTCTGGTCACATGATGGGATCCAAATGCTATGTTGACTGTTTTTGACCTAATTTTATCAATTTTTGTTGATTAGACGACACTTGATCCCTCTCTTTCTCAGAAATTGCTGCATGGAAACAGGACTGGAAATCCGACTGCAACAATTAATATGCTTGGTCGGTATTAGTCAGGACACCACTCCAGTCTGATTGGGTTGTCACTATGACTTATCCTTATCAGAACAGGTAAGCCTGTCTGGTTGCCTCTAGGACTTGTTAAAGGGCTTTCAATCCTACAGGAAACTGACTGACCCCAAGACATGTCGGGAGGTGGATACAGACAAATTTGGGATGTACTACGTCCTGTCTCAATGCTTCAACCAACCCTTCATTTTCTTACACCTCAATAGCCTTGACTCACAGCTTGCCTTCCTGGTCCTAGAATCCGAGTCATATGAGGCGTTGACTACGAGTGCAACGCATTGACCATGAGCATCATGTTTAAATAAAAAATCCTGCATAAATAAATTGTTAGCCCTACAGAGTCAAATGATTAGTCAATCATAAAATGTTACCTGTCTGATCATCTTACTTGGAGTATGAAACCAAAGCCTTTAAATAGCTAGTAAAGATCAAACGTGATTAAAATATATTCAGATCATATCTCAACACTCTCAAAGAAAATTATCATATATGGCTTCAGCGTTGAATGCATGCATGCTACACAAAATAGCCGACTCACAGACACAAACCAACATGGATAGAATTTCTGTCTTTTTTTCACTTAAAGCTCTGACAGTGTCCTAGATACTACAAGCTTGCTTGACTCAAAGGAAACAATATGTAAACTAAAACAGCTCTGCTTATTGCTTTTTTTTGTTTTATAAATCAGCATTCGAAGAGATCAAATCTATACAGTCAGTGACTGTGCACTAAACACTTGTGGCTAGAGGTAAAAGGCTAGATACAAACCTTTACAATGTACTTGTCTGTCCTTAGACACCGGCCTGTCTGCTATAATCTTCAGATACATAAAAAATTCTGTCACCTTCACAATTAATAAAATTTTAATACTTTTAATGTTAAGATCAAAGTAAATTATGATTCTGAGTTATGTTCAACTGGTTACAAGACAGTCATTCTCTGCAAGCATATTCTGTTACATACTTATAAGGCTATTTTGAACTTCAGTTTAAAAAATTCTTTAAGTGACTTCCTGTCCCTTTTTGATATTTAACCATTTGGACATTACCTTAATATCTCAAGTCAGATAATGAATGCATGTGTTGTACTTCCCGTATAAACTCATTATATGATACCGCTGAACACTTAAAAATCAAAAGGTTCAGAAATGACATTACCATTAGATTTCTTTCTCTTACCAATTTCTGGGTCCAGATAACATTAGTCCTATGTCTGAGACCGTTCATTCGTTTGACTTTCTGAATCCCCCAAATTGCTGCCAGTCTCTTCAAAATGCTGACAAACTTTGTCTAAATTCTGGCATTAATCAATTCTTGCTCCAACCTTTTGTTCCATATGTTTAATATGGTTCACTCTTTAGGTAGTGTCAGAATTAGAGTTCTAAGTTAATAATATTCCATCAATATAAATACCACTTCGGTTGTTAGACTCTGTGGAAGAGTGTAGCCACTTATTACCTTGAAAAATCTTTGCAAAGTATGTTACTCAATCTCTTTGCTTGTTTACTTGTTTATTTACAGCATAACTCAAAAACTACTTCATGAATTGCACAGAAAGTTTCAGGAAGCATCAGAACTGTTGCAAAGAAGAACTGATGCAAAATTTTACTGAAATCATTTGCAATAGCGCCTGTGGGCCCTAATGCATGTGTGGACTACATGAGATCATTCAGTTAATGCCCTGTACAAAATTTTTGCAAAGCCTGAACTGTAAAACTATAAAACCAGACAAGAAGTAAACAAAATGCTTTGTTTACATGTGTCCTGGATGACTGGCCTGGCTGATTCAAAACTGAGGTGTGACTTTGTCTAACCAGATTACAAGATAAGCAACCTTTTAATAAAAATTCAAGAGACAAATCAGAAAAGTTTAATCCCAAAGGAAGAAATTTTATGGGGTTCTGGAAGGAAGGGTTGCACGAATGATCCGTTGGCACCTACATGTGCACCCACAAATACAGAAAAGTATTTCCTAATGTTTCTGAGTATTAGACCAAAGTCCTGTCTGACTTTTGAAACTTTTTCAGACCATTATAATTGTATCATATATTTACACTACATACAATATCTCCTTGTAACTATAGAACTCAAAGTGCTGTTTGACCCAACCCTAACCACCCAAGTACAGGTCAAGCCTGACTGACTGACACTTCCCTATCTGAATGATGGATGCTCCAGTCCCTATCTTATCTCTATACCTCAACCTTAGAGGGTCCACATCATCTGGGTCAACTCTAAGGTGAGGAAATGCAGGACTTATGTCAATTTTAAAGATTTTGCAAGCAGGGCGCAGCTGTACAGTTCTCTCAACAAAGTTGTCAATAGATGGGTAATGTAAAAAAAAATCAGTACCTTAGCACTTGTTATTAGCTACTCCATCCTTTACAGAAACCTTTTTAGGCCAACAAAGATCCATTACAGTGTTCCTGGTATTAGATCCAGTGTTATCCCTAGTAAAAATGGTGAAATGTGTAATTAAAATGGGGGAGAGTCAGAAGGACCCATCATAGCACCAAAAGAAAGTTCTTTTCGAATATACTCATTATCCTCAGCATACTTAATGGCTGAAGGGTGGTTATCTTCTGTAACCCCCAGGACAAAAGTCCTATCAAAGTCCATAGGGAATCCAAACTGTATAAGGTCTGGAAAGTGCTGATCAAAGTAGTCAGCCAGATAATACTTCCATTTTTGAACATTCAAAAGCATCTGGACAGGTATGCGAATGCCTCAAAAATTTGCAAGTCCACTCTGTTTAATCATTTTGTGTGCCTGAATTATGTCTGGAATCTTCTCCCAATGTGTGGGTGTACCATCAGACAATGCAATTTCACCCACAGGACTACAGCCCAATTTGTTCATAACATTTTTATAACCAATACCTCTAATAAGAATACTATTATCCACACTGTTAACGTTGCACACTAACCAAAGAATCTACTATGGATAACTTTCTGATTTTGCAATGGTTTCGTTATCGAGTCCAATTGCTGTACTGACAAGTTGTTCTCCACAATTTCTCCTGGAGACTGATCCAAATCTGTTATACAGACTCAAACCCTTATCAAAGGATTCATTTGCAACAGAATCATTCTCACCAAGCTTAAAATTGTCAATGTCAGCATCTTTTAACCATACGGGTCATAGAACAAGACAGTAATGATGAAGTTACAACAGGTGAAGCCATGGAAACAGGACCTGGCAAAACCTATTTATGTGTCAGTGTCCAAAACTGTGTGCACAACAGGAAAAAAATCCTTATCAATACTATCTTTTGCAAAAGTAGTGCTACCAGCTACCTGAGCATATGAACGACCATTTGCTGCATTAACAAAACCTAAGCCTTTCAGAAATTGTTGCTTAGCCTCACGTTTAGAAACTTTCATCATAGCATTTACATGTACAATAAAATTAACAAAATCTCTAGTACTATATGCATGACCTCACCTAGGCAATGTCACACCCTGGATTACTCGTTTTTTTTAACAAGTTGGCCTTCATTCCGCCTGTGAATGACCATAAGCCTTATTATCTGCTGTCCAACATGCTGAACAAATATACCTATATAGACACCTTTTGTCTCATGGGTCTTGTTTTGAAAACATGCATTTTTGTTATAATATACGCATGGAACAAATTTTGCAGGGACAAACTGAGACTTGTCTTGATTTCTTGGATTTGAACCCATGTGCTGACCAACATGCCTCAGCATGAGTCCGCCTAATCCTATCAATTTTCTCGACATCAGCCCAGTCTTTAACCTCCCCTTGCTCCATCCTACATCACATGACTGGCTTTTGCAGAAGCCCATGAGAAGTCTGTAGCATCTTCTAATAAATTGATAAGGTAACCTAACATAAAATCTGTTCTGCAGACTTAATCCTTCTCTCATGGACCTGTAAGAACCAGCCATCTACTGTATGGGAGTCAATTGCTTATATGAAATACATTCTTTGACATACTCATGTGGCCATTTCACCCTCTTTCCTACATTCACATCAACTGATCCCCCTCACTGAGACTTTATTGTTGTATTACCTTTCCCTGCATTGTTTCCACACACAATCATGTTTCACAAAGTGACTTAAAACTTATCTGTTTCAGAAGTCTTTCCATCCCTAGGTTTTCTTACTACCAAACACCAATGATCCCCTGGTGACGACCCTATTATGTTTCATGACTTCTGATTTCTGAATTACAATTTGGATGGTGTGCCTTAGAATCCGCTTGGAGATTAAGCACATGGATACCTGATACCTGATACCTGATTATTGGCTAATGCTTGCAATCTGAGCTGCACTTCATGCTGAATTTTGCATCCTGTCGCAAGGCAGAAGGGGAAGGAAACATGCAACCTGAGGTACTAGTTGTACCAACCATAGTATACTGTGCCAAACTTACAATCTTAGAACTCTTAATTTTTTATCTATCCAAAGTTTCTTAAAGTTTGTTCAATAGTGGTTAATTTCTCCCCTAATTAATGCCAAAATCTCTTTGTTTATATCACTTTGCGACACATGGTCGCCAGTTGGATCTGACTGCCCAGACACATGACCAGGATATGCAGACTTAGACCATTTAAAATGAACATCCCTATCAGAACGGAGAAAATTTAGATCCGATTCATTAACAAGACCACTAATATCTAATTCGGACTCACTGGTCCTCTGTAACTGATCTGATAATGATACTTGTCCGGGCATATGGTGGCTTGTCCCCAAGGTCTGAGATATGCAGTCATCATCGGATGACATCTGAAGCTGAATCAGAATAACATGGTTTTTTTTCTTCCTGACTGCAGATTTTCTTTTCTTTCTGCTATTGCATCAAACAACAAATATGAAAAATAAAAACTAAAAGAAATTTAATGCTAACTGTTTGACATACGAAATAATAATGACAACTTGATCTGCAGGCTATGTGGGTGACCTAACCAGCACTCTTCCTACTGTCAATTCATGGGGTTCAAATACTGTACAAACAAATAATACCAAATGTCAAAACTAACTTGTTAAGTTTGTCCCCAGGACTGAGCCCATATGCACCCACATGCACAGAAACAAAGGATGACCATTTATCAACATCCTTTGGTTCTTTAGCCTGCCACTGGGGATAAGACCCAATGACAGAGGACCGCTATTTTAAGTGGCCATCTAAGTCACAGTGCACCTACCTGGATTCAAACCCATATCCTATATGTTCCTTGGAGGGTGTTTTACCTGCTAGACCACAGTAGCAGATATGTATGTGGCAACCGCTTAGAAATATTGATTATCTGTCTTTGTGACGTATTCTGGTACTTGTAATTTTTGCTGTGTAGGAAGAAGTTATGATGAATTTTGATTTGTTATCACATAACGAATCTAATTTTGGGGTAGGATTTGTGCTTATTGACAAGCATTGTCTAAACACAGCTTAAATTAATATATTGGAACTGAATAAGAAAATTATTGACAATTCATGAATTGTGTTGCTACTCGATCTGTTTTTGTTGTTAAAATTATGAAATTATAATTACTGTTAATAAATCAACCTAATTTTGGGGTATTGTTAAGATTAATAAACGCTTGTAACTAAAAATTTCAAATACTGGTCACCTACGCAAATATTGCAGCTCCAATACAGACTACTGACAAATGTGTTTGTCATTCCAGTGAAAAATGTTACATCAGCCAAATAAATTGGACTCCATTTTGATCCATCACCAGAGGGAATTTATGAACTTCAGTTTATAGAATAAATGATACTTTACTACCGAATTTTCAAACAATGAATCCTAATAAAAGTAATTTCTCATGGATTCAGTCTTAGCAGTCTTCTCTGACATGTGTCAAAATATCACAAATGGATCATCAATTACATGTTTTTGTAAGTTTTATGTATCAAAACCATTGTCTACTAAATAATGAAATTGTTACACATATTGCAAATATAACTGGCAATATATTCATGCTTTCCTCAGACCTCTTCAGACCAGTGACAACAGTGACAATGCTACTTCTGCATGCTTTATTATTTGTGTCAATCCTCTTCGAGGCAGGTAAAGTTTTCTTGACAACAATATACATGAGTTAGCTTTAATATATATGGTGTTTTAAAACCAGCTCAGATCTCTGGACATTTACAATCAAAACTCTTGTGTTTGTATTTACAATACTTAGGATAGGACACTAGTGTATACCGTTATCCTGGTTTGTATGTCACTTCAGCAGAAGTGCAGTATTTTTAAGGTTCAGTTTAAAGGTTTCACATATTTGATATTAGTTTTGTGCAAGTGGAATAGCTTTCATGTTGCATGTTTTAGGTACAGGGTGAATGTTTGATTTTCAAGAACAAAAAAGACAAAATTATATTTTGCTTTTAAATCTGCAATCAGCCAATTGGAATTTGAGGTATTGCTCCTTGAATTTGTGTAATAAATACCTGAAATGAAACTTTGATGTTCACTGCTATTGAATAAAAAGAAACTTTAAAAAAACTGAAATATATCTTAGGTCGGGAAATTAAGTTTTATTATTATTACTATAACGTATCCACTACATTTCAATTTACAGTAGATAAGATGTGAAATATTAGATTGCAAAAATATCACTTTTAAATGTTGGTGCTTACAAATGTATGGTTTCTTGTTTTTCAATTAAGTTTTCGCCAAAAGTATTAGAACCCTAAATGAATGTGCATATATTCTTAAAGATATATTCAATTGTTACAGAGAGATTTTTAATTTTCATTAACGGGAATTTTCAAATGTGATTATGGGCCTTCAGTTTGTTTATTGGTGACCCTTTGGGTTTGTATGCATTACATTGCATTACCATTAATTAATATTTTGGAAATGAGCACATTCCATTACATTACTTTTCAAATGTAATGCATTACATTACATATTACTTTTTACAAGTTTTAAGGGTTCAAGAATCTTGAAAAAGGTGTTAAAATTATCTACTAAATTTTCTCTCTATGTACACAATACCTGCTCTTTCACACCCATAAATTGTACAATCTTCACAGACTCACTAGAAATGCTAATAAAAAGGTATGACTTACCTTTAAGTGTATTAGAAAGTTTAAATTTATTTTCTTTTAACCAGAAATCTGTGACAGCAGTGCTTGTATAGAGCTTTAAATTAAACATCAGATTCTGCTGGCAAGCAAAAATGATCAAATGCACTTTGCTTTGTTTTAACATTTGCCATTTCAAAAGACTGACAAGTGATACTTAATATTACCCAGACAACTAAGAATATTAGGATTACAAGTGACATCTGAATGCAGCCTTTAATACCAGATTGATGGCCTTTCAGGGAGATTATTAATTTGTTTGTACTTTCCATCAAAATGAGTAGCTATATTGTTATTTTATTGTATTTATCATGGTTCCTTGTACATTAACCCAAATCCTTAGTGTTACTGATATCTGCAACCCACTGACCCACCGATACAGATTGTGGTGTACATAGATGTCGCCACACTTAATTTCACCACAATTGATTTTGCCCCATCTTTTTTCAGAGGCATTGTGTGGTGAAGTCAAGTGTGGCGAAATCATAGTAATTCACAGTTTGTGTACCACCAGAATGACTTATTATTCTATTATTAATAGAATCAAATAAGCAAACAAACTATCATATTTCCGTCAGGTTTTTCCCCATGTAGCAGAACAAATGGAAACGGACAGTAAATTACAACTCTGGCTTCATACAACAAGAATTTACTGTTTTGGTTAAAATATCCATGAAAGAAGTAATGACAATGTAAGGTAAAAGTAATATGAATTCATGTAACTGTTCAAAAGAAATGCATTGCATTAAACCTTACTTTGGCCTTTTTACTGTGCATTACATATTACATTAAATTACTTTGGAAAATGTAATGCATTACAGGGCATTACACATTATCATTTCCCTAGCCTTTGTCTAGTTAGGACTGTTAGTTAGTTTTAGGACTGTAAGTAACATGAATATGTGGGCTGTACTTGTAGATTTAGGATGCGTCAAATAGGACTTTGGGGTATAAATATATACACATGGCCACAAAATTAAAAGTTTGTAATTGTAAATTCAGTTTTTTGTTGTAAATTTAACACTAGTCTAATTGCTTGCCTTACATTATGTACTTGTAAGTATCCTTCTGTTTCAGACTTACTTGTTGAGGGGTTTGATTGCCCAAGTTCCTACCCCGTAAAAACGAGTCTGGTGTTTGGGAACCACAAAGACTTCTCCCTTACTTTGACAGGAGTCCAAGGTGTTGCTAACTTCCCCTTAGAAATGTTAAAAGGTTCCAGAAAAAGGTTTACACATTCCACTGGCACAAAGGCAATAATTAAAATAACTGGTAAGTAAGAATTTGTTGTTTATCTATCACACAGTGTGTTTATGTGTTTGTTTGTCCATGTTAGTGTTACATTAAATTATGATTTATAATGCGATTATATAAGCACCTGATGTCCTATTTACACTAGAAGCAGCAATTATGCTGATGTTTGAATTTGACACTTACAGAACAGGTCGGCTGCCTGGAGACGTGGGTTATGTGCCTTTCCAGAAACTGTAACTTCTCAAGAATATATTTGTCATGATCCGCCAGCTCAAGCGTACCATCCTCTAAACGATCCCTTGTTAACTTTCTGAATCTTGTGCGCACACTTTCCAGCCAGACCTGAATGTCTTCAACTGTAAAAGCAAAAACAAAGACAAACATATTGAGTACTTTAGCATATTAGAGCCCAATAAACATTTTTAGGTTTTGCAAACGTTTGATAGGAAACATTTGGCAAAGTTTAAAAAATGATGGGTATGAAAAGCATTTGTAATAGAATGTTTTTAAAACGTTTTATGTATACCGTTTATAAAACATTTAATGACAAATGTTAGAAAAACGTTTCAAATGAACATAATAATATATGAATAATAATGGGGTCAGAGGTCAAATTCAATATCTTTGTATGGTTGCTCACTAATGAAAATATTATTTTTATGTCTAAAATTGCAAGATAGTGGCTTAGAAAATGTGCCCCCATTCAATTCTTACTTTTAGGGATTGCATGTGGGGCAATTTTTGACAAAGTCCTCTAAAATCCCCTATTACTGCTCACCGCCATCTTTGTTTGGACATGTTTGAAGGTGAAGGGTTAAAAATATGGGTTTAAAAAACTTTTTTGATAGAATGTTTTTAAAACATTTGACAAGCAATGTTGTTTAAACATTTTATGTGTACTGTTTATCAAACATTTTATGATGAATGTTTGAAAAACCTTCATTTCTTCAGCTATTTTATAAATGTTTTAAAAACATTTCTAGTCAAACCTAGCTCCTTGAGTTATTTTATAAACGTTTAATAAACGTTTTCAGTAAAAATGTTTGTATAGAGAATGTTTTATAAAACATTTTTTAAACATTACAGCATGAACGTTTACTTGGAAATGTTTAGAAAACCATAGACCTCTTATTTCTTAGAGATGGACACTCATGCTTCACATATGACGAGTTTAACATGCTAATTGACTATTTTTGTGTTAAATAGCCTTATATTGTGTTCTTTTATATATGTAATGTATCCGTGTAGACCACATTTTCCATCTTTCACTTTTCTTTTTTTTAATTTTTTAAAATGTATGTTTATATCTGTGTAATGTATTTATATATAAACATGATAAATAAATAAATAAAAAAATAAATAAATAAATAAGATAGGTTTTAAATAGGTTTTATAAAACGTTTCTAATGTTTACTGGGAGGGGTTACTGTTCCATTATACATCACTTTTATTATAAAGTGGTAGATACACTGCCGATTCACACATTTATTCACTCATTACCAATATTAACCAGTAGGTATTCAGGAGGGGCAAGTTACCATTTATTACATCATCTGATATTTACGTGTATGCTGATCAAAAAAAGCAGTTTTCTGTATGACTTATTGCACTTCATGGTGGGCACGTATATTTACACACATAAATTAAAAAAATTAAAACAAACTCACCAGTCATTTTCACCTCCGCCACCTTCTTGGCCCAAAGGCGACTTGTTTTCTGCATATCTCTGTTTTCTCTCAGACCCGTCTGGTATAGGCAAGTGGTTTCCCTAATATATTCCCTAAAATATTCCTCCGTATTGCTCCATAGTCCCCACTAGATTTTTTTTTTAAATGATGGCCATCCTGATGAGCATACCCTGTTTCCAAACAAGGTTGTCATGTGGATCACCTCCCGGAAACTTGAATCATGACAGATGTATTGCTTTCAGTCACTTTCACATACCTTATTCAGAACTTGTGTAACAGTAGCAAATTAGAAGTTGGACAACGGATGACCATACCGCATCATCGATAAAAAAAGCCATCCGAGTCGTACCTTATTTGACCCTGTCTCATCGCATCAGTGTTAGCTACTGACAGGGACTGACAGGCACAGTTATATGTACAGTTATTAGGACTGACAAGGGACGGTGATTGACAGTGACTGACGTACACATTTTCAGAGGCAGAAATTTTAAACATTTTCCAGCTTCTGAGGGATGCTCAAATATTGGGATGGTGGTCCAATGTCTCCAAATTTGCTAATGGATGTCAAATGGTACTTCAAGGACAGGGACGTTTTACCGAATGCATACTAGCAGAAGGGATACTTCCTGTAGTGTCAATGGAGTATAAGTGCTTTACAGATTGAAGTTACATAAAGTCAAGTAAATTTTTATCAACAGAGCAATAATAAATATTGGGTAACCTTTATGTCAAAAAAATTAACAATAAATAATAAAATGTTCAAGGTTGCTTGTACTTGGTGTGATTACAGATCTGTGCTGTAACTATTTGCAGCAGAATATTGAATAATGTATCATTACATCATTACAATAAAATAAAGAATCTATTACATCTTGTACAAACAACTTGTTCAATGAGACCAAGTCAAAGTAAAGGGAAACTCAAGAAAGAAAGGGACCATCTCATTTGAAATGGAATCATGTTGGACCTTGTCAGCACCTTACTTAAAGTGTTTGTTTTACCACTTGCCACAAAATGGCAATTAAATGATAAAATGACTGCAGAGGTGAGAGGTGACATTGAATCCTGGCCTAAGATGAAATGAAATAATTATCAGTTGCAATCCCTGACCATGGCGACTGTATGTCTTATGTCTTCCTCCATCTATTAAACTAACAAAAAATCAGGGGTGAAAAGTGACTTAAAGTTAGTGAAACCAATCTAAGACTTCTATGTAATGTCATTTTCTGTTGATCTCACAGCAACCTCTGGAGAAGCATTTAGGCTACCCCTCATGAGTCTCAGAGTACTGTCGGCACTTGTAAAGGTCAGGCTTACCACCAATAATGGAGCCGAGGAATTAATCACGGTAAATAAATACAACTGATGATTTTACAGAATTATTTAAATATAAAATTAATAAAACTTATATCAAAAAAACTTTGTTAACCACAAATCAGTGCGAGTGTTATGTATATCTGTTTTATAATTGACCAACCACATCCCCAAATCAGTAAATTATGTATTTACCCCAAATAGACATTGAATGTACACATGTGCAGTGACTCAGACAGCAGGGTGGAGCAGTGAAATAGTGAGTGATACACTGGCGTCCCATATGTCAAGTCTGGGGTTCAAACAACAGCCATAGCAAAAAGAGTGCAAGTTGGTAATTTCTAGCTTTGCACTGGTACTTTGTAATAGTATGCAGTACTTTCCTCCATCCCTATGGTGTGTACTGACAATGACAGTTATAAACATTGCTTGGCAGAAATGTAGTTATTTTCTAAAAATTATTTAGTGAGTCTTTATCTAAAGTGAAAGTACTTTATTTAAAAAAAACAGTTTCTGATGAACTCTGCACAGAACGTCATTCTCGATATTTTTCACAGCGAATGATTTATAATCAATAATACAATTATGCAAATGTTTCGCTGAAGTAAGTTGGCCAAATATATTCTTAAACTAGCCATGTTCATCCCTGTCTCTTTTATATTATTTTAAAGTAAGTATTTATCATCAAAACCTGTTACATTTTTTTATATTTAAATGGACTGAGTGTATTATACATTTGTTCAACATTCATGTGGTATATAGTTTGTGACATTATACCTTGTAACAATACATGAATAATGATAAGTTGATCTAAATTTCAACAGGTAGCTGGTGTATCTGGTCAATGGAAGCTTGTCGAAGCAATGCGTAGGAAGAAAAGGATTACATCAATTGTGATAAAATTTAAACCCATAGGCACAATGAAAATTACACAGTTACATCTGAATGCTTGCTTCAAAGTAATGACTACCACGTCACCAGCAACCACAATACCACCAACTACCACTACACCAAGTACCACTTCACTAACTACCACAACACCAACCACCACAACACCAACTACCACAACACCAACTACCACAACACCAACTACAACAACACCAACTACAACAACACCAACACCAACTACCACAACACCAACTACAACAACACCAACTACTACAACACCAACTACAACAACACCAACTACAACAACACCAACTACTACAACACCAACTACAACAACACCAACTACCACAACACCAACTACAACAACACCAACTACAACAACACCAACTACAACAACACCAACTACCACAACACCAACTACCACAACACCAACTACAACAACACCAACTACCACAACACCAACTACCACAACACCAACAACAACAACACCAACTACAACAACACCAACTACCACTACACCAACTACAACAACACCAACTACCACCACACCAACTACCACAACACCAACTACCACTACACCAACTACAACAACACCAACTACCACAACACCAACTACAACAACACCAACTACAACAACACCAACTACCACTACACCAACTACAACAACACCAACTACCACCACACCAACTACCACAACACCAACTACCACTACACCAACTACAACAACACCAACTACCACAACACCAACTACAACAACACCAACTACAACAACACCAACTACCACTACACCAACTACAACAACACCAACTACCACAACACCAACTACCACTACACCAACTACCACAACACCAACTACAACAACACCAACTACCACAACACCAACTACAACAACACCAACTACCACCACACCAACTACCACTACACCAACTACCACAACACCAACTACCACTACACCAACTACCACAACACCAACTACCACTACACCAAGTACTACAACATTAACTACAACTGCACCAACTACCACTACATCAACTACAGCAACCACAGTTAGTGCTGTGATTAAATCAGGATAAGTTATGCATAGGAAATATTTGTATTAAAATTGTCTGCCATAAATATTCAGGTTGCTGTATTATTCTTATTTGAATACTTGCTCATATTAAATATATTATTAGTATAACCATATAGCTAGAAATGTGAAAAGTGTTAAAATTTAAATTTTATAGTGCTATTCTTTAATACAAATTGATTATATTGTTGTAAGTTTGCACAAATAACAACATCAGTTAACACTGTATACAAGTCATGTTCATTTCTTATTTTAGACATTAGATGTATGTCCAGCCTCAGACGATTTCAATTTTTCAACATCATTGAGGTTTGTGCAATATAAAATACTGTCTTGATAAATCATTAATTGACAGTTTTAGTATTGTGTGATGTTTTAAGTGACACATTTAACATTTTTCGGGGTTGCTCATGCAAAATATATTAAATTATTTTTCAGCCATATTTTAGATGTTGTGGAGTCACAGTTTAGCACCTGGGCAGCAAGTGATGCAGCATCAAACATTACATGCATAGAATATCGTCAGTTGAAAAAATCAGAAATGGATACATTCAACAGAGTAAGTTTACTAATTGTCGGAAGTACTGTAGTCCGAAGAGTAAACATTACTTATGAATTATTACTGATTACCTTATAAAATTTAACTTGATTATTTTTCTATCTTAAGACATAAGACCCATCACAAATGCCAATATTTAAAAAAAAATTCCTAAGTTTTTTAAAAGTTAAAAACAATTAATGTTATAATAAAGTAGAACACATAAGATAATTCTACGGAATTACACTGATGGTTTTTAGGCTGTACAAGCCATAAAGGCAAGTGGAGTTTACAACCACTTTGTGGAACAGCATGATTCACTTTCAGCCCCAGCAGCTCATTTTGGGGTGGCTTTCCTGCCCTGGCACCGACACTTCTTGTATCTGTGAGTTAAACTCTTAATGTACACTTGTATTTGAATGGATCCCTAAAGCCTCATTTAAAGAATGATGTGACTGTTATTTTTAATGGATACTTAAGCATACACGTGCTACCATTTGCTGTTAAATAATAATTCAGCTTCTGCAATAATTTTACACAAAAGCAATAAAACTGAAGCAAATTAATGAAGAGCAAGAATCATGAATCAAAAAAGAGTTTTTCTATTTTACCTCAAACTAAAATGCAATGACTATTTGTTATCTGCTGTTTCCTATAATATCTAATACAGTAGGAGGTTTCCTATAAGTACTATATGATAAGAATTCATTAATTTATCTGTCATTTACCGGAAAGTGATAGGTGTATAATTAATTCACATTAATTAATTCACATCTGATGTACATTTTTGTGTATGTTATTGCAATCTCTACACAAATACATTATGCTTTCTGGAATATGTCCAGTGCAAACCTTGTACTTACAGTTTTGGAAAGGCCTTGCAGAAAGAAGAACCAGATGTGGTTTTTCCTTACTGGGACTCTGCTTTGGATTACCCGCTCAATGAATTTCCATCTGATTCAGCCGTGTGGACACCAGACTTCTGGGGCACAAATGACTGCTCCGGGTTCATGTGTCAGGTAGACAATGGACCTTTTGCAAACTGGGAAGCCCCACTTCAGTGTCAAAAACCAGATGCCACTGATTTGCGCAGAAAGAGTAATAACAATAATCTTTGCCTGTATAGTAAGGATCTAATCACAAAATTACTTGAAGCTAAAACATATGCAAACTTAATGCTTGTACCAATTGGACGTCGTGCATCACAGTTTGAAATGTTCCATGGTGGACCACACAATTTTGTTGGTGAACATATGGCAGAGCTTGCTTGTTCTCCTCTTGATCCAGTCTTCTGGATGCACCACTGCTTTGTGGATTGTCTGTGGCAGGAATGGATCGACAATGGCAATGATAACACTTACCCAGAACTGGGAGACCCTGGAGTCACACTGCATGGACTTGGTCTCAATCCAGAATATCAAATGAAATATGCTTTCATGAGACCAGTCAACTTCATGGGGAATGTTCAAAATATAGATGGGTTCAGAAATGATTTTTATCCGGGTTACCTCAAGAGACCATCCAAAATCAACTGTACAGAAGATGCAGATTGTCAGAGAGATGGTGATCTCCAGCTACTGTGGTGTAACACATGCACCAACTGCTGTGTGGCAAAGATAAAGGAAGGGGGTCGATGTGATGATTTCATCAGAAAAGATAATGCTTGCTACTGCAGTAATCCTCTAAAGATACCGAGATGTGACCCTCAGCCAATGGGAGCCATTTGTGTCTGTGGATAATGACTAAACATTGACTGAAAATATAAGACACCTTATCTCACTGTAAGAGACATTTGTGTCTGGTATACTGTAATGAGGTTTGAAAATACAGCTAATTGCATGTTGCAGAAGTAATTGTTATATTTATGCTAATTGTATCTGGGATTAAAATAAAGAATATCAGTTAAGAAGCAGAAAACAAATCTTTCTTTTTTGTTTTTTTGAGTAAAGAAAACAAAACAGAAAAACATCTCATTACACACAATTAAGATAAAACTATTTATATCATATTACTGAAGGTTGTTCAGTAAAGAATAATTTATCCCAGCTGTAGATTTATAGATAATATAAATAAATATAGTATTTTATGTCCCGCTACATACTCTGGTAACAAAGAATATTAAGATTATTAACTTTTCACTATTTATATGACAAGAAAATTACATTAAGAAAACATTTTCGATTCAATTCAATACTAAAACATTGCAAAGTTATTTTATGATTAATAAACACTTTGGTTGCCTGACATTGTCAAAGTTTCAAATGTTGCTATACACATGTATATTCAATATTACGTACTGTTATACTTTATCAAGATCACAGATATCTCACTACCTCCACATTACTTTGTCTTTGCTAGGGGAGGGCAAGATTGGCTGCATGCCATCAGAATATTTAAAAATTAACAGCACTTAGAACAATTTTGGGGGAAGATTTCTAACCAGGTGAAGATTTTACAAGAATCCCCCAAATTAGCCCAGTCTTGTGCTTTGCCACTGGGGTCTGGGGTCTATTCTGTTTCACAACAGCATAATCATGATTTATTGGCACAAAATCCTTTGATTTTAGTGTATTGGGCTTGAGAAAGAGTCAGTTTTAATCTAATCACTAATCTAAAGACTTATCATGTGAGAATAACTGTAGGACAACTGTATTTATTTATACTACAGAATGGGGTACATTCGCTACTTGGTTTTTACACTTGCTACTGTCACATAAAACATTTTCAAAGCAGGATGGCGGCTGTTTCAGGCAGATCTGTGGTTATTCTGGACACTTGTTATCTAGAGCTCTGTTAATCAGAGTCATTTGCTACTTGTGAAGAGCATTACATTACTACTTTTCATGACATTACAATCTTTGGCATCTTAAAGCATGGTATAAGAAACTTGTTTTAATTAAGAGACGGGTTAGCTATGTTGTGATTAAAGTATGACGTCACTCAGTACAAACATGAATAGTTCCTAAAAAAAGATCATGTTAAGAACATCTGTCTTGCTTACAAATGGAGTATGAAGCAATGTTAACCTAGAGGTGTGATGTCAGCTCCTACGTTAGTCATAGTATCCAATCAAAATGCATAGTCACACAGAAAACCTGACAGACCACTAATCAGTAGTACATATGGAGATGTTTAGTAGTGTCATTAATCAACTATGTTAAACAGTGGAAACTGTGGAAAAGGGTATTTATAATAAAAATAAACATGTATACGGAAGTAGTTGATAAACTAGCATTAACTAAGAATTTTATAAAATATGTAAATATTGCACATTGAAACAGCAGACAAACATAATTTTTGTGAAATGGTAGCTTTTGTCTCATTCACCAACTGATTGTTATTTCCCTGTGCTGCTCAGGATGTGTAATATACATGGCAATTTGTCCTTTTGATCACTCTTATGTGTGTACATATTTTCACCACCTGTGTAACCTTTTGTAATGTTTTACCTGCTTATGTTTATAAATTGACACATTAAGATCACAATCCTGGTATCAATATACATTTCAAGTCTACCTCTTCTTTTCCAGTCTGTAGACCAGATCTTCAATACACAATGTACAGACATATTATGGAATCATAACAATAAGCATATAAGCTTATGTAATAGTATTGTAAACATTTACAGTTTCAAATACTTCGTAAGTTTTTAAAAGGTTTTAACAAATGTTACTGGACTTCATGTGATAAATCAAGAAGCAGTAGAATATGACTGGATACACATGGAGTCTCTTTAAGATGAAGGAAAACTGTCATTATCTGTCATTTTAACAAGAGATAATTAGTAAAAAAGAACAACCAGAGATCACTATCTGGAACCTGCATTTGGATATCTTAAAGTCAATAGTCATTCATCAACCTGAATCAATTATCCATGTTTGATCGGAAAAATTTAGAAGTTACAAACTTACACTCTGGCTGATAAAGAATGAAAACTTAATAAAATTGTGCAATTAAACCCAATAAAAACTCACATCTTACATAGCTCTAAAACAGTGTTCACACATAAACATCTGTTTAATACCACAACAAATACATATAATGCCTGTCATAAGAAGTGACAATGAGCAGGAGCAGAAACTTTACTGAATGGAGCTGTTAGCAAGACTTTTATTTAGCTAGAACAAAAAAGGATATGTTGAAGAAATTTAGTGAAGAGGAAAACAATATTAAATGCAACATTGAAGAAGATGTTACTTTTAGGAAGGGAATCAAATAGTATCAAAATGAAATATGTGAAATCAAATCAAGTGGGGGAGGAAGTGACAAATCAATCAGACTTTATATAAAAAATCTGACAAATACAAAATTCAGATCAATGAACAGTTAACTAAAACATTTAAGAAATTGTATATTGCTAGACAAGAACTTCAGTGAGAAGGAAGTGGATGGAATTTCGAAGAAATGATTGAATTTGAAATTAATACTTATCAGCCTTTGCTAGCTTTGATAGCTATATCCACATACTCAAAAATGATAGCTGACAAAAAGGCTGTAATTAAAGTACAAAACACTGATCAAACGTGTTTCATGTGGTCTATTTTATCAGCACTATATCCTTGTCATAACTCTAACAGAGTAATTTACTACAATGAATTTAAGAAGGGTTAAATTTAGAAGGTACCACTTTTAAACTCCTGTGACAGAAATATCAAGGTTTGAAAGAAATGAGATTTCTATTAATGTATTTACTAATGAGCAAGAAGTGTACCCTCTGTATATAACAAAAGAGAAATCTAACATTAACCTACTGTTACACTGAGAAAATCCAAAAATGTGACTCACATCCAAACAAGACATAAACAACAAAATACCAGTACCACAATCCTTCAAATTTTTGCTAAAAGGTAGTGAGCACCATGAATCTAATCTAATCTAATCTAATCTACTGCTTTGCTTGAATAACCATTCAAAGCCAGCAATAGTCTATAGAGGACCATGTGTAGTCCAAACATTTTTAGAGAACTACTTGTAGAAGAATTCTATATTGTATCCATTTTGGATGAAATCAACCCAATGCTTATTTTATCTTATGGGAAGATCAGTTTCAAAAGGCTACACACTGCCATATTTGTGAAAAAGAGCTGGGGCCAGACCTGGTCAGGGATCATGATCATTTGATATTATACTTCAGTGGTGCTGCTCATAATGAATGTAATATACACTTAAAGTTTGTCAAAGAAACTAAGATGAAGCCTTTGTCTCTTGAAATCCCAGTGATTTTTCATAAGATAGCTGAGAGGTTAAGAGAGGTTATGGTTCCCACCACATCGTGAGTGCCATTGGAAATTTAAAGACAAAAAAGCTCAGTTGCATTCCAAATAACACTGAATCTATCATCTCATTTTCAATAGGCAATTTTTGAGCTTCATAGATTCTTTTCAGTTTCTAAATGCATCCCTGGGAAAATTGGTGTCTAATTTAGCTGCAGATGACCAGGAAAAGTTTTTCCACTTGAAATCAGAGTTTGGAAACCTCTAAGACTTACTGATCGGGAAGGTATTTTTCCATACAGGTATATCTACAGTGTGGAAAAGTTGAAACAAACTTACGCTACCAGAAAGAAAATACAATCACTTAACAGAGCAACGTGTAACACAGGAAGAGCCTCAACATGCATAGAAAACGTGGAGAGCATATAAGTGTCAGATTTTTAGTGATTATCATAACCTTTATATAAAAAACAGATGTATTACTTCTTGCTGTTGTATTCAGAAATTTGTATTCACTAGAACCAGCTCATTATTACATTTCCCCAGGATTATCTTGGGATGCAATGCTAAAGCTCACCAAAGTAATTACTCACCAGCCTCTGTAGTGGTATTTCTGTGATTACCAAAAAAATATGCAAAATCTAACAATCCTTTTCTCAGAGATTACAAATCAGATGATCCAGCCAGTTATGTTGTGTATTTAAATACAAATAAGTTGTATGCTTGGACAATGTCACAATACTTACTGAAAAAGGCATTTTGTTGGATGACAGAAAGTAAGTTTGACATGATGGGTGTAGCATATACACCTTCAGCAGGTTATATCCTAGAAAGTTCACTTAGAATATCTAAGTGATGTGCATGATACCCATAAAGATTACACTTTAACCCATTAAAGATTAAAGGTTGAGGACTGTATGTTTTTCTCATACACATCCTTTAATGAACAATTAAACATAAAAGGCTCATCTCCAGAGAAGCTCATACCAAATCTTTAGAATAGCATAAGTATGTACTACACCATAGGAATCTCAAACTCTATTGAGAGCTTAGAATGAAGTTGATCAAAATTCATTGAGATGTGGAATTTACACAATAGGCCATGGTTATAGTCATACATCTCTTTGAATACAGACGCAGGAAAAATGATAGGAATGTATTTGAAAAGAATTTCTTTAAAATAATGAATAATTCTCTTTTTCCCAAAAGATGGAACCTTTCAATAGATTTTTCATTTTCAATGAACATTTGACAGCAGGCTATTTGAATAAGGCCCAACTGGCTCTCAATCAACTTATCTGTGTTTCATTTTCTATTCTGTACTTATCCAAGACTCATATGCATGCTGTCTCCTATAGGTACACAAAGAAAAAATATGCAGAAAAGGCCAAGTTGCTGTTTTACAGACACTGATAGCTTATGCTATCAAATATGGACTGAAGACATTGACATGGACTGGTAGGATGGATGATACCCTACTTAATCTTAGTGATCACCCAAAATATCACCAACTCTTCAGTGATATGAACAAAAAGGTTATTAGTAAAATGAAAGATGAAATTACAAGTGTACCTATTTCATAATTTGTTGGACTAATATCCACTATGTACCGTACAAAATATGGAAATCAGGAAAGGAAACCAGCCAAAGGGATATAAAAATATCAAAATATGAAAAGTATAAAAGTTGCTTACTTAATCAAACTGTAACTCTGGAGCGAATAAATTTAATAAGAAGTTTTAACCACGAATTTTTAGTGTATGTGTCAATAATCAAGGTCTGCCATCATATGATGATAAAAAATATGCTCTCCCAAATGGCTGTGACACTTTAGCTCATGGACATTGCATCTGAATGTAAAGTACTGTTTGCTAAATATTCTAATATCTGTATTATATGCTTATACATTATACCAATAAGTGTTCCAATTGAGTGTATTATATGACAAAAATGTTGACTTAGTTGTGTTTTGGCATTGCTTAATCATAATGTATTTATCATTTCTTACTTATTTACTTGAGGTTTTACTTTGTTTTTAACACAGGCCATATCACAATTGGGTAGTTGGAAGGGCAGAGGAAACCAATACATACAGCTGGTCAAGCTTCTGTATTTTAAACTGCTGACCAACAGCAAGCAACTACCAGCTTTCATACTTGATGTGGGCCATAAACTGAACTCGGATCTCAGAGGTGGGAGGCGAGAGTGTTACTACTCCGCCACTATGGCCCCTATTTATCATTTCAGCGTACTTTATGTATTAATAACAGGTGCAGTAGTAGTAATGCAATTATGTGGGAAAGACCATGTTTAACACTGTAGACTTTGTATTTACTTTGGGACTATTTTGTTATTACATCAATGCTGTTAATTATAGTTTTAATAAATAAACACGAAACAGGTATCAAAAACTTTATAGAAATAATGTCTTATACATATGGTATGTATGACAGTTTGATCAAAAGTAAAGTCTTGAAACACATTAGATGTGCACAGTGGCCTAGTTGGTTAGCAACTTATTATTATTATTAAGGTATTTATAGAGCACTCTTTCTGATGTACAGCTCAGAGTGTTTTACAGTAGACTAAAATAAACTTGATCACAGTACAAAAACATTGTAAAGATAAAAGAAAAATAACATACAAAGATAAACCACAGGTATTGGTAAAAAACATAGTATGCATAGAAACAAAAAAACAGACAAAAATTCACTTAACAATATTCTTGCTTAAAAACAAAAGTCTTTAAAAGATTCTTAAACTCTATGACACTTTCTGCATTTTTTATCTTGAGAGGGAGACGGTTCCACAGAACTGGGGCTGTAATGGTGAAAGAGCGGTCACCATATCTACTTTGGGATCTGGTTTCCACCAATTTCAATCTGAGAGAATGAGTTTGGATAAAGTGTTTGATAAGATCAGATAGATATTTAGGAGCAGTACCATGAAGGCAGTTATAAGTGTGTACCAGAACTTTGATCTGAATCAAAGCGTACACAGGCAACCAGTGAAGTGAAATTAGATAGGAAGTAGCATGATCTCTGTATGTGGCTTTGCATATAATCTTGGTAGCATAATTTTGGATTCTCTGAAGTTTGTTTATATATCTTCGATTTATTCCAAACAATAAACTATTTGCATAGTCAAGTCTGGAAGTAACAAGAGCATGAATTACTGATTTGCATGCATCCATAGACAAGTATTTGCTAATTGCTAATTCTTAACTTTAGAATACATTATGAAAGCATAGTTGGAAGCACTGGAACAGGTATCACTAGGTAACGTATATTTCTTTTCACTATAACGTGAGGGAAAGACATATAACTTAAGCATATTAGCATATAGTTTTATAATACCCCTTTTATATTTCTGAAATTAATCTTCTATTTTTCTGCCTTACTGCTAGTTTAGAATACCAATCATAGGTTTTTACCTTTGACTGTAATCGTAATTATATCTGCCATACATTTGCTTGACTATGTCATTCCAGCCTGACTCATTTTCACTTTCATCGCTACTTGTAGGATAGAATCTTAGTGCTGTTCTTTTTTATTCACAGGACGCCCAGGTTTGGCATGCTTCCATTGGGGATGCAAACACAATTCCACAATAAATGTATGAAGGATTTTTATTATTCCATTTCATTATTCTATAATCCTTGTCTATCCAAAATATTATCCTGTTGCCACCCACTTTCTGACTGAAGCAATTTCAACTTGTCACTGGCTTTAATTACATCCATTTGAAGTTTATTTCAGCTGTTTCATAGACCATTTCAATATCCGTCTTGAAACAACATGCTCAAAGTCAAAACCTTTTCACTCCCTGATTGAAGCATTTGCCCTCTTCAAAAAATTCAACTTTCCCACTCATATTTGTACAGATACTATTGATCTGTCAAAACCAATAATGACAATATTTTGTATGGCCACACCACTTATGCTTTTTCTGACCACTATTGAATTAGTTTAAATCTCCCAACACCTAGTGATACTACTGTACCATAGAATTGATAAAGAAAAAATGAAATCAGATCTTCTGCTTCCGAATTTCCAAGGATGCATGTATTGTACAACCAATATCACTCAACATTGTCAAGCCTGATTGATAAACATGCCCCACCTCATACCAAACATGCCAATTTATTTATTTATTTGGGGTTTTACGTCGCTTTCAACACTGTACAGGTCATATCACGACGGGTAGTTGGAAGGGCAGAGGAAACCAGTACATACAGTTCGCTAGGGTTCTGTACTCTAAACTGCCGACCAACGTCAAGCAACTACCAGCTTTCCCACTTGAGACCGTGTGGGGATCGAACCCCGGCCTCAGAGGTGGGAGGCGAGAGTGTTACCACTCTGCCACCGTGGCCCCCACCAAGCATGTGAAAGTACAGTATAAACAAAAGCACAATAGTAGCCAAAGAGCACATTTGGCACAGAAATAAATCTTCTTTCAATAGATCACAAGACATACACAAGGTTCATCAGTACAACAGAATGTGCATGGGAGTAAAATTAGAATTCCTGAGAACAAAGTTCAAGTAAAGCATCACAACCACACAACACGCTTTGCTGGTTCAAATCATACCTGTCAGTAAGGACACACTTGGTCAAGGTAGGTAGCATTCCCTCACAACATGCCGAGCTTGGAGTCCCCCAGGGTTTTGTTCTTAGCCCATACTTTTTTCTCTATATGCAAACTATATTAGCTCAATCAGTCATACAGTAGTATCAAGTACCATTTCTACGCACATGATACAAATTATACATAATACTTTCACCCACTAATTTCTCTCACTCTGTACAAACACTCTGGAATTGCCTCAATGACATTCAAACTTTCACGTTCTCAAACAAATTAAAACTAAAACCTGAAAAAAAAAATTATCTCGATAGACTCCAAAACAATTGAAAGCAACTCCTTCCACACTTTCATATCAACATTCTGGGCAATCAGGTGTCATCTGCACAAAATGTCAGTAACCTTAAAGTGGTGTTTGACTCATATTTATCTTTATCTGACCATGTGTCTCAAGCTATAAAGTTCACCAGAATCCATGCAAGTGACCTTTACAGAATTTGTCCTCTACTGGACTTTAAAATATCAGTCCTTCTGGCAAATGCTTCGGTTAGCAGCATATTGGACTACTGTAATTCCCTATTTGCACGTCCAAAACTCACTCTGCAGGTTTGTCACTCACTCCTCTATGTTTTCCCATGTCACCACGGAATTAAAAAACTTCATTGGCTCCCAGTCAAGTATAGGGTACAATTTAAAATAGCCCTTATGACCTACAAAAAAAATTCTAAAACATGGCCAACCAGCTTACCTAAGTGAATTAACTCACCCCCCCCCACACCTCTTCCAGAAATACCAGATGCAGCCTTAAACTTAAATTCCTTTACATCACCACCGTTTAACAACAAAGTTCACAAATAGCATAAACATAGCATAGACAGAATTCCTTCTGTCATTATACACCTTCTCTTTGGAACACTCTACCCTTTCAAATAAGAAACAGGCCCTCTGTAACTTCCTTCAGGAAACATAAGAAAACGCAACTCTTTAACAGCAGAACTTCAAGCTCATGAATAATCTACAAAAGCAGAACCACGAACAAATGAGGTATGTATCTGCTTAACTTCAAACAGGTCTCCAGACCATCCTGCAACAGTCTATGACACAGATGTTGAACCACTGCCTCTCCTCCAACTGCATCTTCAACACACATAGTGTCAATTACACTGGTGTCTGTCTAGCTCCTTACAGTTTTAAGTACTTATGTCAGCACCCCAGTAGCAGTCCTTTTATCCCAAGCCCCAGCAGGACAGAGGTTGTGGTGGTTACAGGTATCGTGGCATAGGAGGCAACACTTGCAGTCGGAGGCAACAGAAGTCTTTTTATTGACATGAAGAACTATGTTTTAGCCTTGGAAAACACTGGATTAAGACAGATAACATCTCACTGGAATCATCTTCACGATTTTGCTCTTCTGGATGGATAAAAGTGTGTTAACCCTTCTGGATAGGGTAAACACTCTGCGTATACAATCCCCAAGTGTATCTTCTATAGTTTGGTTACAAAGTTTAGTGTCGCCAATGATAATGAATTCAGTCTAGTTAGGATTAAGTTTTAATTTCACACCATTCATCCACTCTTGAACAGAAAAAAAGACATTCAGTCAGCTCCATGATGCTAGAGTCAAAATTCCTAGAGTGTATTGCCAAATATATCTGGGTTTTTCAGATATTTCTTTCTGTATTGGATTACTTGCACTGACGTTGGGACCCAAGATGGTACAATTCATTCCCTTGGTGCAAAACCTCAACCTCAGGAGAGCTGGTGAGCTTCCCCTCAGACTTCGATGTGTCCTTGACCTCACCGGGGCCTTGACCTCCCCGGGGACTTCTTCCTCTAGCCAATGTCACAGTCTCCCCAGCTATCCAAACGTGCTGGCATTCAGCATATTGTTACAACAGGACAATAGGTAGGACCATTGTAAAACAATAAAATTCGAAATTTTATTTTAAATGTTGCTTTTATAAACTATCAATACCTACCTATTGTAGTACAGGCTATCTCCTTCCTGCTTGTTGCTACTGCTTTTTGGCTTATTATTTGTTTCAAGAAAAATGAGAAAGTGCAAATACAATTTCCAACTTATTAATATAGATAACAAATCAATAAAATCTGTTTGCATTGGTTTGTTCTCAGTAGTGAGAACATTTACAGTTGATTATAAAACGGAACCCATGCACAGTCGATGAATATGTGTCTCTTCTGGCCCTCGTCCTTTATTTGACGTTATTTTTGTGATTGAACCACCAATAAAGTCTGCGCATACATAGTTTATTTCTACAGCACCATGAGAGTTGTTTTACATTTTATCAACCATTCTCCTTAAATAATTAGATTTATCTAAAATTGATTTTAGATTTTTGGATTTGTGCATTAATTTTAATGCCACAATATGAGCAGTCTAGATATTTTTATCATTATATATATGCAGGTATCACAACTATTCAAGTGTAGTGCTGCGTATGGTGGATATTTAAATCCCATGAGCATAGTCAGTTTTTTAATAAATCCAGACATGATACTGTTAGTAATAGCAGTACATAATTGAATCCATTTAGCATTAAATCAGTAGTTCTAAGTTTTAAATTAAACAACCCTACATAAATAACTCAAAAAGCCCTACACACTTAAATCATAAGGCCAACATAGTCAAATCATGGAACAATTTACTGTCCTATAATAGTACGAAAATAACCAAAAACTTAAAATAGCTAACAACGTTCATATGTGTTAAATATTTTCAAATCCTGTTTCAAAGCTTTAAAGAAAATCATCAAATATTCTTTCAGTATTTCATGCTTCATAAAAATTTGGGCACAAAGAAAATACTGGAAAAGACACATACACAGAACCACACATTCACTCACTTGAGGGTAGAATTTCTGTAGTTATTGGCTTAAAACACGGCCAGTGTCCTACATAGTAAACTTTTTTTTTAAATTCACAAGAATCAAATGTGGTCAGCACTGCCTGTTAGGTGCCTGCTTGGTCAGTGGTACCTTAATTTTGTGAGTTTTTCTAATGTCCAATCAGAGTCTCTTGCTGCTCTGATGACTCTGGGGCCATATTGAATTTGTCATTCAAAGAAGAAACATCTAGTTGGAAACAGGAAAGTATAAATTTAATTTTATATACTTTGCATTTTAGTACTTGTTAGCATTATGGGTTGAAAGAAATCGACACAGTGGATGGGCAAAGGAACGACTGGATCTTCTAGTGAAATAAATGGGACTAAAGAGAAAAATGATAAGCAGACAGACATGTCAACACTTGAAGGTTCGTAACTGTCGTCGCCCCAAGTTATGTGCAGTGGCTTGCCCGACCCACCAGTTCAGGCTAATTTAGTGATTCATGCACCCGTGGATCTGGATGTAATATCACTGCTACATAGGATTGATCAGTCCAATCGTGACCTTATTCAATGGGTTGAATGAATTGAACAAGGAAACCTATATAGTTAGGTGCCTGGAAATCCGCCAGTTCCAGTGAGAAGGGCGGGTCTGAATTTGCAAGTTCCACAGTTAAATGGACACTCTCAGACTGGTGTGTTCACCAGACAACAGGGGCACCCCGCTGATGCTACTCCAATGTCACAGGGGTGGACAGGCATCATCTCAATGTACTGCTGGTCCTACAGGACAGCGGGGTACTGAGACCACCTCCTACATTGGAAGCAGTTAGGACATCCACTGATGTATCCAGGGCAGTGATACAGTTGCTGGCCTATTATGATGAACAAGTGGAAATGTGACTGACGCAACCAGTGTCAAGTCTCAGTATAAGTGGTCCAATGAAGGTTATATTACTAATTCCAAAGCCAAGAAGCCAACATATGACGACATGAAAATGGCTCAATGGGTCTCAGGTCAGTTGCACAACATCACTCAGGTAGAAGACCTCATTTTAGTAAAGGGGATGCTACATCAGGTGATTTTATCTATTAGGGATGCTGTGGCTATACCTTGGCCGCCAGTTAGAGAGGCATGGGGAGTTTCCATGACACAGTTGGATGAGGGCCGTTTGCAGTGGTCTGATCATATGCAGTGGTCGCTTAACAGAATTAATCGCCCCCCCCCCCCCAAACTGCTGTTATGAACAGGCAGGCGGTTAACAACTCATTACACCAGACACGGATGTGTAAAGTTTTCAACAAGGGCTCATGTAGTCATGAGACCAGCACTTTTGTTCAACTTGTTTCAAAAATAGACAGTCGCTCACACATCCTGGCATCAGTTTTTAAAGTTAAATCCCAGGGGCGGATTTCACGAAAGGTCTTAGCCCAGTCACAGGCTCAAACTTGAGACTTTTGTCTCAAATTATTGGAACATTTTACTTGAGCCCATGGGCTCAGCCTTAATGGATTTCACAACAGGTCTCAGTCTCAGCTTTGGCTGAGCCACTGGCTCACATGCTGAGACTGGTAGGTAGTGGGCTTAAGTTTTGTAAACAGTGGTTCAAATATGACTGCCATAATTGATTCTCCACTTCAAAATTTGAAATGGCTGAAAATAGGGTACAGGTATATAAAACAACCTCCTGAAGTAGTATTTGGGTGTTTTTACGTGTTTACAAGGTTTCCCATTGCAAAATGGTATTTAACCAGAGATATTATATGTCACACAACGAACATAGAGGTCACCAGGAGAATATTTTGACTACAAAAAAGGGTTACATGACACAGAAAACCACTGTGGTTATTTGATAAGCTTGGTCTCAACTGAGACCCTTTCTGTGAAAACCGTTGGAGACAAAGACTTAGCTGAGAGAGAAGACTCAGATTTGAGCAAGTGGCTCAGCCTGAGACTACGCTAAGTCTGAGACCTTTCATGGAGTCCGCCCCAGGGGTCAGGACCATAATCACCCATCCAGATAGGACACTAATCCACCACAGGGACGGCAGCAGCACAGTTTCATGAACTAACTCAGGACTCTGTAAATATAGAAAAAAATACAGTAAATTCATTAAAAAGATTTGTGTGTTAATACAGAAGTGACAGACGTTAATGATATGTATGATCCTGTTTATGTAACTAACAATTCTCACGTTGATGTTCAATATACATTTCCTGTATGTGGTCTTGTAGAGTCGTCTCATAGCGATGTTGTTAATAATTGTCATTTATCCATTAACGATAACTGTGATCAACCAATTGTTTTGGGTAACACTAAAATGAGATTCGATAATAATTTTCGTCATGATTGTGTTTATCCAGGTTTTGATCTCAGTATTCCTGCCCATGAGTTGGGTGCAATAGTGGGAATGACACCCTAGGAAATACTGGATACTTGTACACGTATGTCTCCAATGAGGGAGTGTGGTAATGATACTCAGAGCACTAGGGTCACCATTTCTGTCCTTAATTATGTTTTTATTTTTGAAAAACAAAAAAGTTGCAAATGCAGTGTATATGTAGGGTTCTGGGAGCTTGAAGTTAGATAGCACTTATTGTTTATATTGGGACGATGATTTGAGCTCATATTCATTGTGTCCTTGCCATTGCAAATTTGAAGGATATATGCAGGTTAGGGCATTGTTCACTAGTTGTATCAGAATTTTTGCAAACAACTACAGGTATTTCACACCCTCATTTGGCTTATATTAATTATTGTAAAGACATGCAGTCTTACCAGTACTATGGCTGCTCATATACCACGTATGTCACCTACCTTGTTGATGTGATGACTGAGGATCAAGATAGTTTAAGTAATGCTTTGAGGACAATGATTTGTTTTCTGATAATATTTACATTGCTTCTGATTTGCACTTGGCATCTTCGTTGTCTTCTGAAGGTCATTTCCACTTAGTTGATATTGCTGCTGACGTCATTAGCCGTACTGTTAAACCACGTGCTGTTGACTTTAACTTCCCGGATAAGAATCATGGTCACTTACATTTCTTTTGAAATTTTTGGTCCAGATGGAGATTTGGTACATATTAATTTGGTCCAGAAATGTATTGAAGACACAGATGTCATATTGAGTACTGGTTTGCCTAACTATTAGATGGCTTGTATTCCAATTAAGTCAGGCCTAAATTTACATGCTTGGCGAAAGTACTTAACCTATTCAGCTTACCCTATTCAATTGTAAGGAGTGACCTGAATTGTCATCAGTCAATCACATCTCATGTCTTCAGTTTCCTGCTCAAGTTATCAGTTACATAGAGAACAAAGTAAAAAAAAAGGGGTGATAGTGGGCCCAGTTGTTAATATAGATCATCAGGTGTTTCATTGCTTTCCCTTCATGACGCGACCTAAGGATGGTAATAAGCATCTCGTCATTATTGATTTGTCATACCCCAAGGGTAATTCTGTTAACGATTTTGTAGACAGGCTCAGATTTGATGGGGCTGAGTTCACACTTTGTTTTCCTACAATTGCTGATATTGCAGATGACATCATGGCTTGCACTGATGATCCGGTGTTGTTTAATATTGATGTCGTGCAAGCTTTTCGCAATTCGCATGTGGATCCAGCTGATACTTTGAAGTTTGGCATTCAATGGCAAGGTCAGCTATACGTTGATGTAGCAATCTTGTTCACATGGGTTCACAGCATGACTGCTTTTCAATTATGTTTGGACATAATTTCCTTTATTTTGGCCAAACAAGATGTAAAATTGCATTGTTATGTAGACGACTTCATAGCATTTGTTCCCAGGCCTAAGGCAGCCAGTGCCTTCAGCCGTACTTGTGCACTATTACAAGATTTGGGCCTCCCTTTAAATTTGGACAAACTTACGCTGCAAACCAAACGTTCAGTGATCCTGGGAATTGAAGTTGACGCTAATACTTTTTCCACTGCCCAGATAAATTAGAGGTAATCCATAAAGAATGTTCTCGGGTTCAAAATAAAAGAAGTCAGCTGTCACACTGCCAGTACCAGTCATTGTTGGACAAGCTTTTGTACATCCACAAGTGCGTTAGGCCCTTCTGTATCTTTGTAAACTGGATCCTTGCACTTTTTAGGTCGCACTCTAGTAAGGATAAGAATATCCTAACTGATGAGTTTCACCAGGTTATTATGGACTGGATTGTAGCTTTCCTCCCTCATTTCAACAGTGTTACATATACACAAAGCTTTGGTGGATTCTACCCAACAACTTTATTTGGATGCTTGCCTTTCTGGTATGGGGGCAGTTTGGAGGGATAGGGTGTATACTACCCCTAATATCCGTATTCTACAATTTCCATTAACTTCTTGAGATGTTAAATTTTCATTAACTTCTTGAGATGTTAAATTTTCATTAACTTCTTGAGATGTTAAATTTTCATTAACTTCTTAAGATGTTAAATTTGGTCATAACATTGTGGGTATAGTCAACTTTCTGGCAACACACTGCTGTAATTTGTCACTGGGATAACATGGCTGTCGTCCATGTGGTAGAGCCTAGTAAGACCAGGGACCCATTCTCGGCTCTTTGTTCAAGGATTATTTGGTTATTGTCTGCTACTTAAGATGTGGAGATTGAGATTAGACATATATCTGGTGAGAGAAATTAGAAAGCTGAGTTCTTATCTAGACCTTATTCTGATCAATCGTTGGATAAGCATGTTTTAAGGGATTTACGACAGAAATTTACATGGGAAGTCATCCCAGTCCAATAGTATGATCTTTAAATAATTTGCATTTGTGATAACAGGGGCTCACTACTCTACAAGACAACTGGTCCAGAGTGCTCTTAGACCTTCCACTACAGCTGTACAGTGTACTCATCTCAGGATTTATGTGTCATTTGTTACTGACATGGGTACTTCTACAGACATCACCATACATACAATTTTGTCATTTTTGGAATTTCGTTATTGTAATTCAGTCTCACCAAGGGTTATTTCAAATTATGTTTCCTCTCTTAAGGCTGCAGATCGTAGGAAACGGCTGGGATCCTTTCCCCTGCGACACTATTTGGTCTCTTCCTTTTTGAGGAGCAATTCCATTAATTCTCATTTTACCCCTACCCTACACGTTTGAGCTGGCTACTCTTTTAAGCATTTCTCAGGCTTGTGACATTCTTATGACTCTGGCTTCTATAGGGCCATATTATTTACCCCATTTTTTGCTTTCCACCTGATATCCAATGTGGCACCACATGCTCGGGCCAAATGTGACCCAGATAAGCATTTATTACATCAGGACATTATTTTTGCTTTCTCTGGTGCCACATCTTGTTAAAGTGGAGCAAGACCAGGCAGAATAGGTCTGTTCACCAGTTGGTCCAGATCCCTGAGTTGTCCGATATAAATTTGTGTCCATTGAGGAGGTTCTTTGACTGACACCAGACCTTTGTCACAATGGTCACCACTGTTTGTCCACAATGTTCCACCTTTTCGGGTGGTAATTGACACTAATATTAGAGATGCTCTTAGGATGGTGCTCGCATACTTAAACATTCCCTCCCAGGGCCATGGGTTCCATGTATTCTGCAGGTTTAGGCTACCGTTGCTTTGGACCATCAGGTCCCATTAGAGCATATCATGGTGCACGGTACATGGCTATCCAATGGATATGGAGCTATTTGCAGTCGCCTTCAGTGTCCCAAATGGTTCCCCTTATGTTCACTTTGATTGATCATTGATTGGGATTCCTTCTTCTTTTACTGCATAATATGAGACTTACTAATGTGTAAATAAAACGTGCAACATTATCACATCATCTTTCATTTTGCTTTTGACCTTGGTTTTGTGGTATCCTGACCTCTTGTGGCTTGACTCAAAGCCAGGTTTGTAGTTTATATCATGACGGTGGGGCAACTGAATAGAAGACAAATCCTACTCAAAGTAAAATCAGTTCTTCAAACTTATAGGTTCAAAGTATATGACGGAGAACAATCTCTCATGATTCTGAAGAAGCCAAACTTTCACTGAGTTCTATTGGACCTCTTATAAGACTGTAGCTCTCTGGAAGCCTCTCCTAATATGTACTCTTAATGCCATTTGACCTTCAGTTTAATAAATGCTTGAACTGATTCTTCCTCCTCGTTTTGAGATCTAATCTTGTGGTCACTACCTGGATGCTTTGAGCCAGACGTCCGCATTCATTGTTGTACTATTTCTACAAATATGTCGTGTCATAAGCCTGTCAGACGCCTGAAGTTTTGAAAATGCAACAGATTCAGAAATGATACTGGTAATAGATTTTTTCTCTCACCAAAGTTGGGGTCCTGACTGTGAACAGCTGTCTGAGAATCCCCCCCCCCCCTCAATGGCTGGCCAATCAATCCCCAATATTATCAAGCAGTGTCAAAATTCTAGCAGTAACCGATGGTTAACTTGATTAACAGGAACCTTTTAACAAAAGGACAAAATAGAACTAAAATAGATATGATGACCACTGTAAAGAAACTTACAAACCAAAGTGGTAGTTTTGAAGATACAGTAAAATTTTCACTAACAACAAATGGAGTGGTCGGAGAAAATTAGATTCAAGTGTGTATCTATTACAGATTGTGGCAATTCATACAAGTGTGTTTTGGATACACTGCAGTTTGTGCGTGTTGAATCTGGTCAGACTTCTGATCAGAAGATTGCAATAGTCAATACGCCTACTCAACAAGGCTTTAGCCACAAGGCTTGCAGTCTGATCTGTCAGGTACCCTGCATAAGGTTATGCATTTGAAGATAAGGTACAAATATATAAATATCCCCCATTAAAGTACTGTTTTGATGTATGCATGTTGTTGCAAAATTTTCCATCGTTAAAAAGTTACTAGAAATAAAAATGTATCAAACAAGGATACATGTGATTAATACAATATTTTGACCAGAAATAAAGAGTCACAGTCGATTACAGAAAGTCGCTGTGGTTATTTAATAAGCTTGGTCTCAGCTTAGACCCCATTCCGTGAAGGGCAATTGAGACAAAAACTTAGCTAAGCCAAAAGGCTCAGATCTGAGACCAGTGCTTAGCCTGAGTCTTGGCTAAGTCTAAGACCTTTCATGAAATAGACCCAAAGACTCAAAGCACAATCTGAAAAATTATCTGGCCAGGTCCCAGTTCAATGAGAGTCCTTTACTGAAAGAGGCCCTAGGATGAAAAATTATAATCTCTGAGGTTCTTTAGCCTACTACTTTTGATGGGACCCAATGGCAGAGGACCACAATTTTTAAGTGATCATCTGAACCACAATGCATCTACCTGGGTTCAGATCAATATCCTTCGTGTTCTTATGCGGGTGTTTTCCCACTAGGCCACAGTAACAGATATGCATGTGGCAATTGCAGAAGCTTATTGATTATCTGTCTTTGGGACTTATTCTGTTACTTGTAATTTTTGCTATTTAAGAGGAAGTTATGAGGAATTTTGATTTATTATGGCATAACGAATCTAGTTTTAGGGTAGGATTTTTGTCTATTGACAACCATTGTCTTATCACAGTTTAAATTAATTTATTCTTGGAGCTGAACAAGTAAACCATTGATATTTCTTGAATTAGCTCACTACTTTCTCTTTCTGTTATTAAGATTATGAAATTATAATTAATGTTGATAAATCAACCTAATTTCAGGGCATTGTTTAGATTAACAGATGCTTGAAAGTGAAAATTTTAAATATATTGGTCGCCTGCACAAACATTGTACCTCCAATACAGACTACTGACAAATGTGATTGTCAGTACAGTAAATAATGTTACCTCAATCAAGCAAATGAAATTCATCACTAGATTGAATTTATAAACTTCAGCTTGTAGAATCAATGTTACTTTACTGCCAAAATTTCAAACAATGAATCCTAAGGAAAGTAATTTCTCATGGATGGAATCTCAGCAGGCTTCTCTGACATGTGTCAAAGTATATCACAAATGGATCATCAATTATTTGTCGTGTAAATTTTATCTATAAAAACCACGGTCTATTAAATAATGCAATAGTTACACACATTGCAGGTACTGGCACACATTGGTACTTCAGACATTTCAGATCTGTCTATGAGAACAGTGACAATGCTACTTCTGCACATTCTGTTATTTGTGTCGATTCTCTTCGAGGCAGGTAAAGTTTTCTAGATTGTGATCGACATAAGTTAGCTTCTGTGTACATTGTGGTGTGGAACCAGCTCAGGTATGGGACATTTACAAGCAAAACTTTTGCTTTGCATAAATAATATATATAATAGGACAATGGTGTCTTCTAATATTTCTAGTTTGTGTTTGTATGTCACTTAAACAGCATTTTGACAGTTCAGCTTAAATGTTTCAGATCAGATTAATATCTGTTATTTGTTGAATATAAGTAGAACATGTTTCATATTGCATGTTTAAATGGTAAAGTTTAAATTTCCAGGATGAAAAACGTATTAAATTATATTTTGCATTTAAATCTGCAAACAGCTAAGTGGAATTTGAGCTATTCCTACTCAAATTTGCATTGCATTCCACTGGCTTACTGAGACACGATAGGCCATGGGTTCAAGCCTGAAACTGCATGTGTATCATCTCTCAGGCATTTGAGTCACCTATAAAAGTGCTTCTATTCGCAACAGTTTTACTACATTGATATTTTGCCACAATAAACATACAAAATCAGTAAATATATTTATATTTAATGATTAGATCAGTAAATATGCTTATTTCCTAACTTTTTTTAGTAAATACACATGTTTACTGGTTTTTTTTTTAATTTTCCAAGTTTACCTGTTTGAGTTTTAATAAATACCTGCAATGAAACTTTGGTTCTTAGTGAATAATAAAAATGAACTTTAAACTGAAACATACCTTATATAAGGGAATTTAGCCTAATGATAACTAATATAACATATTCAGTACAGTTTACCTACAGTAGACGAGATGTTCAATATTTTGATGCAAAGAGACCACTAGACTTTTATTGTTGGTGTCTTAAAATGTAAGGTTCCCTGTTTTTATTGCCTTATTTTCAATCCCACAACTACTAGGGGGTCAGAGCCCTATCGACCGGAGGGTACGGTGGCACAGAGGTAACACCATCTCCTCCCACCTCTGAGGTTGGCAGGTCAAACCTGGCCTCATGTGGGAAAAATGGTATTTGCTTACCGACATTTTACAGTACAGAAACGTAGACAAAGGTCAAAGGTCAAAGTTGGGGTTTTACGTCCCGTTCAACAGCCAGGGTCATATTGGGACAGGTCCTCAGAATTGCCACTTGTGGGACTCGAACCCACAGAGGTGACAGCCTATGATTAGATGCCAAACTTGCTAACCACTAGGCCACTGAGGACCTCAGAAACGTAGACCAACTGTATGTATTGGTTTAGTCTGCACACAAAACTACCCATCGTGATATGACCAGTACAGTGTTAAAAGCAACATAAAACCCAAAATGAATAAATAAATCTACTCACAAGTGTATATAAAGGGGAGATGACCTCTACCATCGGAAGGTACTGCCTAATCCTCCACAGATCCCTAAAGCCCTAAAAATAGTATGATCAGCAAAGTAAGTTCACCTGGTTTTTGAGCGAGAGATCACAGTGAAATAGGACTCCAAGTATTGACCAAAGATGGCTTCACATGAAGTATACATTCAACACTCGCCAAAGCAAGTCCTGATGCTTTGTTGAAGACAGTGTGAGAGTTCGTATGTCCCAGTTATACTGAGTTTTACTGCACATACAAGTTTCATATTGTTGAAACTTTTATATCCAACTAATCCACAGTGAATTGTGAATGAACTCATGTGGTGACTTGAGAGGCTTAGTACGACAATGGTCGTATTATCTTCCAGATGAAAGGCATTGTAATAAGTAGGAGATGTACAAATCTAAACCGGGGCATAGGTACTGTAAAAGCCAGTACACCCAGGTGCACCATTGTGAAAGTAGAATCATTAATGATATATACAGTACTCCACCCCCTGACAAATACTGCATACAACCACAACTTTCTGAAAATTCAAGGCATACCAAAACAAAGTTCCTAGCTTCTCCCCTGTTCAAACAGTTGCATTGTTTCAGATATTTAATGGTTATATTTTGATGAATGATGAGTGCTATGTACTAAAGCTTTCAATAGAAACACATATTTTCTGATTTCATGTGTTATACTGTGGTGTGTTTGTGTCAGGGCGTGTTCCTTTAGAACACTTGAACAGGCAAAGAGTAGGCAATTCATAATGTCCTTTTACTCATCAACTGGGGGTTGTAAACCTTGCAATGCATATTCATCCCCATAGATAACTTGTTTGGATAAAGATTGTTGTGCTGCCAATGGTGTGTGAAAATAACTTTTTATGAACACAACTACTTGATAGGAAAAAGCCTTGAATGACATTTGAAAAATACATTATGAACATAGCCAGTTTGTGCATGTCTTTAATGCGAATGCTTTATATTTATCAACCAAGGGGGCCATGATGGAGCAGTGGAATACACTCGCCTCCCACCTCTGAGATCAGAGTTTGAATCCTAGCTTGACCTTGTCAAGAAAGCTGGTAGTCGCTTGTCATTGGTTGGCAGTTCACAGTAAAGAACCTTGACCAATCATATATACTGGTTTCTTCTGCCCTTCCAACTACCCTTCAACTGATATGACACTGGGCCTGACTCCAAACACTTAAAAAGCAAATAAATTATTATCCACCATTTTGTATGGGTTAATAAAATGTCTATATTGAAAGGAAGAATGCAAAAAAGGCTGCCGTATGTATATGTAATGGCATTAGTAAGTATAAACATTGCAAGCCTGGGCAGGCAAGAACCGCAGGTTTAACTCAATGGGCAACACTATTGACATTCGGAAAATCTTAGGAACTACTTCAGTTATAAGGAGTGTAACATAATCCACGAAATGTTGTCAGATGTAAGATTCACAGGCCATGATTACTTACAAGTTGTTTTCATATTTTGAAGCCCCTAGAAACTAAGATTCCATCCATGGATGTAATCAGTTTTTGTCTGTCTTTCTGTCATTGTTCCACATTTGGTGAAATTTAGTGAAAATTAAGCCAGGAAACAGTTTTTCTTATTTTCAATTGGGCATATACAGAGAAACCTGCTTCTGTTCTTTGTGTAAGTTAATCAATAACCACAACAGGATGTCTTCTTTACGATTTTTTCTCCAATCAGAATTCAAGGCTATTGTGACGTAGGTAATGTGTAATTACGTCACTTCATTCATAAATTCTTTGCGGGGTTATTTGTCAAGGTTTTTTAACTTAATATTTTGGAAATCACTTAACCTACACATATGTAATTGTTTCATTAGAAAGGTGTTATAACTTCTGCTCGTTTTAATTGTACAAAAACATTCTGCAGAATGGTAGAGAAAGTTTCCATTTTATATGCACACATTAACAACAAACGTCTACAAATGCTTGTAATATCTCTTTAAATTTCAAGAAATTTCAATAAATTAATCATAAAAATAAGGTGAATGTATGTCGTATTTGATTTTTTTAAAATACTGATAATCTATAGCTTATGTCAAAAGAAGACAAAACAAACTAGCTTGAACATGGAGTAAATAGAATTGCAAAAGATCCATTGGTGGACTTGTTCATCTCATTAATATTCATGAGCTCATCTGTTAGATTTGGTTTTGAAAGCGTGACAAAAGAAAAAGAAGATCTGCAAACCTGAAAATCAATATATTCATAAAATAAGGTTTTTAATTTTTTTTTGAAAGTTTTATAAATATTTATATAATCACGGGAAATATTGGAAGAAGACTGCACAGGACGCTACACCAAATAGTTCCCACAAAATATATTTAGACTGCTACAAGTACACAAACCACAAATATTTGAAAGTAATATATTTTCTTATTTTAACTGATATTATTTCTTATTTTTTAACAATGTGTACAGTTTGCTTGTGTAAAATATCTGTATAACAGACTCTTATATAATTCAAAGGATTTTATATTTATTAAACATATAAATTTGTTTAATTTGTAATACTTCTACAACTTCTTCCTTCAAAATCAAAATTCAAACTGCACAGTTACACAGATGACCCCAATATTTTGTGAACCTTTCACATTTCTGGTCACTACTAGAAGTACTGCTCAGATCTCTAAGGAAAATGGCTTTTGAAAGCATTTTTCACCAAAGTATTTTTAGTCACTGAATGTCTTCCTCTATAGCTTAAAAATTAAATGACAATAGATGGGCAATAATGTAATACGTTATAACACTTGCTAGTCAGATCACACCGAGTCGAGCATTCCGCCCTCTGTGAGTGCATCTTTGATGTTCTAACATGGTTTTCATGCCATTAATGCCAGAGTCATTTCCATGTAAAATGTTGTTTCCACAAAATACAATTCAGCCTGATTTGACATCAGCAATATCAGAAAATCTCTTGGGGTGTTTGGGCACCACGGATGTCAGTCCTGCCCCAAGACAGTGATTTTGTGTGTACAATGAACTTGGGGTACCAGTCCTGGTTACCTTTGGGGTACCAGTCTAGTTTATGTAACATCACCTTGGGGGGTGACCCCTTATTACTAGGCAACTTAGTAAGCAACTATCTCTGATTGGGGGCCCCCACTGATTTACAGTAAATATCCCCTGTGATTCCCCCTGCCCTTCAACTGTATCCTAGAAATGTAATCACTCCATGATTTGACTTTGAGGGAAGGACATGTGCAAGAAACTTTTTGATTTGAAAAACTTTTTGATTTTATGGAACTGTTTAATTTTAGGGTTTTAGTTTTTTACTTTGAATGTTTTTATTTTTAAAAGTGTAAGATAGTGTACATTATTAGGACGGTCATTTATCAGTAACAGATTTTATGTTACATTTGTGAATTGTGTTGTACACTGGAACACTGCACTGGATGTTGTGATATTGTGACATTTGACGCTGAGTTGTTTGTGACACGTCAACTTTATGACGCTTGGAGAGATTTGGTCATCTTGACAGCAACAGGCTTTGAGTGCCACTGGCACAAAGGGACGGTCTAACCTATATTTCATTCTTGTGCATTGATTATGCCAAATTGGTCGTTTTTTGACATTGGTCCCATTTTCATAAGCCTGAGGTTGCCAAGAGAGAGTCTAAGTCTCTTTTGTGTATGATTTTGCAGTAACTTTGACTATTGAAAAGCAAAATTTGAGTTATAAAAAATGCCAGATAATAAACAAAAATGCAAGAACTGCAAGAACAGACATTTGCCACCAACTGGAAAGAAGTGCAAGTATGTGGACAATGTGAATTCTGATGCTGAGGAAGTGCCCAATGGACTAAGAGATGCTGCCGCTGCAAGTATGTCACTTGCCACGGATCAGGCGGATCCGGGCGGACAGCGGATCCAGGAGAAGATACTGCTTCAGCTACAGAAGATGTCTGACAGACTGGAAACAGTGGAGCAGGGGATCTCGTCCACAGAGCAAGACCAGGGCAAGTCTTCGACCTCAGCTGCAGGAACAGGAAAGTTAAGTAGAAGTAGTGACTTTTTTGAAATTAGTAAAAGTACCCCAAGTAAAAGTAAGAAAAGTAAACAGTCTGTACCCCCATCAGATTCTAGTGAATCATCGTCTGATGATAGTGATAGTCCCTCTTTGTCTTTTCTGAGATCACAGTCGATGCAGAAAAAAGTGGATAAACGAATCAGGGACCTAAAGACTGATTCACACTTGTCAGGTACTGACTGCTCAGGGAAATACAAGTCAAAAAGGGGGGGAATGTTGAGGTTTCAGTGAAAAATAAAGTATTGTGGCCACATGAGGCAATTTTGGGTGGAAGTAACAGACAGAGGGTCACTTATGACCAACTGTCTCTCACCCAGTGGGTGCAAGGCTTTTGCAAAAACATCTTAGAGGAAAAATCTAGCAAGAGAAAAAATACCATGGTTTCCTACCTCAGTGATCTGATGGAAGATGCCACAGATTTTACTTGGCAGGGGGCTAAGGCAGCACATGCTGTCTTACTGTGCGAAATGGAGCGGGGTACCCTCCAATGGGAAGACCAGGATCGAATAGATAGGATCCGTAGGGCTCACGCTCAAAAGCATGCTCCAGCTAGGGGGGGTTGGGCTAAGCCATCGGATCCGGGTAGGAAACCATGGTTCTGTAAAAATTTTCAATCTGGCAGTTGTACACATAGTAAGGATCATGAGTTCAATGGAAAAGTCCAGAAACATATCTGTGCCTTTTGCCTAATGGGGGGAAAACAGCTGAATCATGCTGAAAAAGACTGTCTTTTCAAGAAGCAAAACCCAAAAAACGACCAAGCAGCTGCCCATCACTAGGAAGGGACAGCTGCATTGGTGATGCTCAGTACAGAGTAAAAAATTATAGTTGTAAACCTAGTGTTCAGGGTAATGTAGTCAAACAATACAGAACTAGGTTGTTCTATAATTCTAGTGTCAGACCAAAGGCCATTGAGGCCTCTTTGGCCAGAAAAAGTATTGATTGTGTGACCCATGTCAAGAAAACTGCTAGTAAATGTCATGTAATAGGTGTCAACTCTCAAATGTGTCATAATGCCAAAAAGCCATCTAGTGTTGTTCAAAAGGGTGCTCAGCACAATTTCAGCCTCCCTGTTGCCCATCCCAAGGCGTCGGACTTGAGTGACATTCATAATGTGAGAGATGTTGAGATCTCGGGGGTGGAGCAAGTGTATGCTGAGGTAGACCAAAACGTTGATTCGGGTCCAAGTTTGAATCCTGTTGTCCCTCACAAGAATGGGCACAATGACAATGCAGGTCTTGGTTTGAATCCTGATAAACACGTGAGTCATCATCAGATCACCTCTGAGTCGGATCCGGAATGTCGGGGTAGTGTGCACGCAGCACATACAAATGACAAACGGTTCACAGATCAATGCATTCCATTATATGATGTCAATAATGCGGGGGTTGAAGAGAAATTTGTCAATAGCATTATGCATTTCAAACAATTTGGTGACCAGATCAATATTGGCGATTGTCAATCCCAGATATTTCAAAAATGGCGTGAACAATCAGACTTTGACTTTGGGTTTACACCATTAGGAAAGCAGCAAATGCCTACCAATCTTGACATCAATACTAATCAAACAGACAACCTAATTGAAATTCATGAGATGGTCAAAAATACCCAAAAACCAAATTTCATGCAAGCACGTATTCCTGTGACATCACAACTGAATGTTGAAGTTTGGCAAGAATTACTGAAAGATTATTGGGATCAGCAGCTGTTGCAGCTGCTTCGCTTTGGCTTCCCCCTAGATTTTAACAGAAATAGCCAGTTACAATGTGAGGGGGGTAACCATTCTTCTGCCATACAGTACCCAAAGGATGTACAGGCATATATACAGGAAGAAACCAAGTATGGTGCCATACTGGGTCCATTCAAAGAAAATCCCATTGAAAGCTCACACACTTCCCCCTTCATGACCAGAAATAAGCCCAATTCTGACAGACGCAGGGTCATAATAGATCTGAGCTGGCCCCTGGGGGCCTCAGTCAATGCTGGCATCGACAAAGATACCTACTTGGGTACCCCCTTTGCTTTAACATTTCCCACTGTTGACGTCATCACTACTGAACTGAAGCGTCTGGGTAGGGGGGCTCATTTGTATAAGATAGATGTCAGTAGGGCATTTCGCCATGTGCGCATAGACCCTGGCGACTACGACCTCCTAGGACTTCACTGGCGTGACGCGTACGTCGACACCTGTCTGCCGTTCGGGACGCGTCACGGGAGCCAAATTTTTCAACGCTTAAGCGACGCTGTGCGTCATATCATGCGTCAGAGGGGCTTTTGCGTCATCGATTATATTGATGATTACGTTGGAATGGGCGTCCCGGGCGTCGCGCGCGCGTCGTTTGCGTCACTTTTTAGTCTCATGAAGGAATTAGGTCTCACCATCAGTGATAGCAAATTAGTTCCCCCCAGTACAAAAGTGGTATGCCTAGGGGTCCTGATAGATACAGAAAAAGGCACTGTTTCCATCCCTCCTGACAAGTTGCGTCAAGTAAATGACACAGTGCGTCACTGGATGACCAAAGATACCTGTACAAAAAGGCAATTGCAATCACTTTTGGGATTATTGCTATATGTGCACAAGTGTGTTAAACCAGCTAGGGCATTTTTGAACCGAATGTTGGCCCTCCTTAGGGCTGGTCATGCTAGTCAACAAATTCACTTGACCCCTGAGTTTAGGCGTGACCTTAGATGGTTTGCAAAATTTTTGCCACTTTACAATGGCATATCCTTATATGACCACAGACCTGTTGATCATACATTGGAGCTTGACGCCTGTCTCACAGGTCTTGGGGGGCATTGGTGTGATTTTGTTTACCATCTCCCCATACCCCTGGGATTCATGAACTGGTCCATAGTACAGCTAGAAATGGTCAGCATCCTGTTAGCAGTGAAGCTGTTCCATGCTCATTGGGCCAGTAAAAAAGTGTTAATAAAATGTGACAATGAGGCAGTGGTCTCAGTGCTCAGGTCTGGTAGGACCAAAGATCCTTATCTGGGGGCCTGCGCTCGGAATATTTGGTATATCTGTGCACTGGCTGATATTGATGCACAGTATGTACATGTTAGGGGGTTGGACAACAGGGTGGCTGACTTGTTGTCGCGTTGGACTGGTAGTGGCAATGATTGCCTAGAATTAAAAATGTATGTTCAAGATCCACTATGGATCCCTGCAAATATCACTTTTCTGGACATTGATCCAGAGTTGTAGTAGTATAATGTGTTATCCTTGTTAAGGGGCCGGTGTTATCCTTGCTGGGGTGGATTAGTGTCTCATACCCTCGCAGGGGTCTGAGAAATGATACATGATAATTAACAGTATGTTATACTTTGTTGTAGGAAATGTGGCCTTGCAAGTGTTTTCAGAAAAAGCAGCCTCTAGGGCCCACTCGGCCTACAGACCCAAGACCAGACAAGCTTATGAAAGAATGTTCCAAGTGTTCCTGGCCTTTTGCATCTATGTCTCTGTGTCTATTGAAAGTGCTGATGTAAAATTAGTCTTGTCTTTCTGGGAATGTCTTGTTAGTAATAATAGTACTTACAGTATGTTATGTAATTATGTGTCGGCCATAAAGGCCTCTTTTGTCTTATATGACCTTCCACATGACCTCTTAGATCACCCAAGAGTGAAATTGTTCTTGAAATCTGTGAGGATAAATAGACCTCTGACCTTGGTATCTCACAACGTCATTGATCTTGACATGTTATCAAAAATATCTCTGGCCTGTGATGACTTGGAATTTCCACAAGTCTTTAGAGCTGCTTTTTTAACTGGCTTTTTTGGATTCCTGAGGTTGTCCAACCTAGCTCCTCACTCTTTAACCACGTTTGACCCTTCACGTCACCTCACCGGTCAGGACCTATTCTTCAGTAAAAAATGGGTAAAAATTCTGCTCAAGTGGACCAAGACAATTCAAAACAGGGACACTGTACAACTCATTTGTCTTCCAAAGCTAAAAAATCCTGTCATTTGTCCATTTAGGGCCCTTAAGGCCCTTTCCAAATTATACCCCTCGTCTGCAGTCACCTCTGTGTTTCAAGTGTATGGCAACACAGGTTGGCAACCCCTGACTGATACAAAGGTCAGGAAATGCCTAAAGACAGTAAATTTAGCCCTGGGTTTGAATCCACATTTTTTCACCTTTCACTCTTTCAGAAGATCTGGTGCCACCTTTGCCTATAATTCCCACGTCCCCTTACAACAGATTAAGCACCATGGCACCTGGTCTTCTGATTGTGTTTGGCGCTACATCCAAGCTGATCACTCTGCAGGTGAAGAATTAGCTACCACACTGGCTGCTGCTATAAATGCATAATATCCCTACTGTTGGGGTTGAGGGCCTTCATATGTCACTACTTAATACACTTTATTGTACACCTTTAGGTCTCATCCCTCCAGCTGTTACGCTGACCTTAATTTAATCCTAAAATTACTCATCTTCAAATCCAGCCTTGTTTACAGAGGTCATTTGTCATGTCAAAGTTTGACCTTTGACAGGTCAGTTTGGACTGTGACCTTCCAAGGTCAACCCTTCTGCTGGGGCCTTTGTAGACCTTTAGGTTTATCTTGCTCTGTAATAGAGTCATTTGTAATGTGTCATTTTATATCACAATTTCTCTCATGATCTGTATGGACAATGACTTTACATGATTTGATCATGAGTGTAACAAGTAAATTCTGATGTTTTATTTATATATTTTATTTACTGTGTATACTATCTGACTTGTTTATAAATTTTAGTAGTAACCATATATATACTTTACATGATTAATTATATATATTAAAATACAGAGCCCTCAACCTGTGTTTTTACTGTCTTGGGGTGGGGACTGTAATAACAAGTTTGTAAAATAGTATATGTATGTTTATTATTATAATTTTGGATGAATCTGGATCCAGTGCAGGATGTTCAACTTGTGAGATTGTGTTGTTCCTTTGAGTTCACTGACGAACTGCATTTACATTTTTTTTCAAGGGGAAAACAAACCTCCTGAACCCACCTGGAACCCACCCCATCTTACATAATTTACTTGTAAGTATGCTTCTGTTTCAGACTTGCTTGTTGAGGGTTTTGATTGCCCAAGTGCCTACCCCGTAGAAAAGAGTCTGGTGTTTGGGAACCGCAAAGACTTCTCCTTGGCTTTGAAAGGAATCAAGGGTGTTTCTAGTTTCCCCTTAGAAATGTTAAATGGCTCCAAAAAAAAGTTCACACACACAGGTCGCGCAAAAGTAACAATAAACATAGCTGGTAAGTAAGGATTTGTTGATTATCTATCACAAACATTACAATATATAATAATATGATACAATTTATGAAGCACTTATGTAAGTGTCAAAGTTCTGTACAGATTGAAGTTACATGAAGAAAAATAACAAGACTGATTCTAAAATAATGGTAAAATGCCAAAAATAATAAAAGGTATGGTTTAGTAGTAATAAAATGAACGACTTGCAGTACAATATGGAAGTATGTGTCATTGCATCAATACTTTAAGGGGAATTTCTTAAAACCTTGTACAAACAACTTATTTAATGAGAATTAGTCAAAGGAACATGAAATTAAAGAAAAATATGCCATACCATATGAAAAGGAGTATTCTAACATGACACGGCTGTGTCCCCGATTCTGATTGGCTAAGACACAAAAATTTGCTCTGTAAAACCCCGCATAACTTCCCTAGTTCTATTTTATCGCTCACAATGCTGCTCCGCAAAAAGAAAAAATCAAGTAATAGCCTAGATTTTTTTATTAAATACAAAAAATAATGGTAAATACGATATTCAGGGATTCTTATATTTGAAAATATAATATACTGATATGAATATACAAAAGTTTAAGGACGTTTAACAAAGAAAGGGTTATTTTATTTGTGGCTCTTCCAATATTTCAACAACACCATTTGATAAATAATCTTTATAGAATATTCGTATATTTTTGTAAAAAATAGCTTCAAAACTAATTTTTATAAGATAATTTTCAAATGTCATGTTAGAATAGAAATAGACAACTCCGAGCTCGGGGTTATATGCGATTTTACAACGATTAGCGCATTAGAATCACTCAGGCTTCGCCTTCGTGATCCTAATATCGCTAATCGTTGTAAAATCGCATATAACCCCTCGCTCGTCGTTGTCTATTTCTATAATCTTAGATCTTGTCAGCATCTTACTTGGACCTTTGTACACGTGACACAAGATGTTAATTAAATTATAAATGACTCCAAAGATGATGCCAGCCCTGAGAGATGGGGGTGTTCCACTGGAGCCGACCCTACTCTATGACACTAAGGGTTAGCTACAAAAGATGGGAGTCAGGGAAGAATATCCAGAAAAATCCCGGCTTGTCTGGATCAATATCCCAACCTGACTTGGGTCACTTTTCTTCACCGCAAGACGGGAAACTACTAGGACAAGTCATAAATCCTAACAGACAAGCCATATCAGAGCATGACAAGCTATAGTGACAAACTGACGGCTGGAGCAGTGGCCTGACCCACCCCAACTAAAAAGATTAAATTCTGGAGTAGTGATTGTGAGTTGGGATTACAACACCACTAGATAAACCCCTTCTGGCTGCTGTTACTCATCATTTACCACTGCAAAGATGCCAGCGCCAGATCTGAGAGACTTTTCACAGAAGCCAAGGGGCCTGTTGTTTTTAATAAGTTTTTGTCTGTTTTTTTTCTGATTTGCAAACCGACAAAAGACTCATCTGAACCCAAGACCAAGACCATCACCTGCCATACAGCCAGCAGCTTCACCACAGCCCCCAACCCCACCCAGAAGGAGATGGAAGCCACAAAACCCATGGGTGATGCCCTGGATACTTCAAAGAGAAGAAAGAGGCTGCTACAGAAGCACTGAATACAGACTGATATCCCAGGTTGCTAAAATTTTGTCAGGATTTCACCTGCATTTTTTACCTGAGTGAAGAGTGCACACACCAACACCAAGAAGTCAGTCACCAATTTCAGAAAGCCGTTACAAGTTGGATTGAAAGTGGCAATAATGCTGACCATGTACACATCCTTACAGTATTACTAACTGGTTGGTCGAATCACAATATGTAAATTCGTCGCTGTTGTCTACCAAGCCATCCTTGATGAATTCCAAAGAGAGTACCTGACCTGCCCTACCCGTCCTAAAGACTGGAAAAAACATTTAGGAAAAGTTCAGAACCAGATGGAATGTCCCCCCACACTCTACTGTCACCAGGCAGGAAACATATCGCCATGAAGCAACACAAGAAATCTGGAAGTTAATATTACAATTACAAGGACTTCTTTTCCCTTGTGCTGATAGCTCTGGTTGATGCAGACTACAGATTCCTCTGGGTAGATGTTGGGTCAAGTGGATCAAATGCACAATATATAACCACACCAAGTTTAGGACAAAGATCGAGTGGGACTTGCAAGTTCTGAACCCTTGGCAGAGGGAGGGCCAAATTTGGACTATTTCTTGCTGGGTGACAATGCTTTCACTTTGATGCCATGACTTGTGATGCCCTACAGTAAAACACAACTCACAAGGAAAAAAAAATGCAAATTACAGCATCTCCAAAAGTAGGAGGGTGGTGGAGAATGCATTTGGAATTTCAGATTTACGGTCTTACTGGACACAATGGAGCAAAGGCCAAAGGTTGTCAGAGACAGTGTTTTGACATGTGTTGTGTCGCACAACACGCAGACAGGGCATCCAACCCAGCAGATAAAATAGAAGTATGACATAAAACGCCTGATGACAACTACAGGAATCCTTTGATGGAGGCCAAAAATCATCAATACTGAAAGAATACTTTAATCACATTGGTGCATTGGATAGGCAGGGAGACAGGATCCGTGATGCGAACTACCCTGGCAATAGTAGAAGCTGGCATCTATCAATCCTTTTTAGGACTACCTAACTATGGGAAGAACTTTTATTTAAGATATGATTACACCAACACCCAACAGATCCCCCAAAAATCGAATACATTTCCAACAACCTTCCAAAGAATTTCGAAAGAAATCACAAGTCTCATAATACTGTTTAATAACTTCAACACAAAAGTGTTGTTGCAGTTGCAGCTGTCTGTTCCGGTTGTCTCCTGGCTGTGCCCAAGAAAAGATGACAACATGGTCTTCATCTGTGCAAACTAATTTATGACCAACTGGTTGACTGATGAATGCTGTGAAATTACACTTGACCTTGCAATCGATGGCTGTCGTGTGATGTCAGATCGCATGCTGATCGCCACACTATCCATGTCAATGCGACCTCTGAAGATGTAGTGTGCTGAAGCTGCAGTGGCACTGGCTCTTAAGCTTGGAGACTAAAGAGTCACTTCCTTCTGATATCCACAAGAAGGTAAATTTGTCCTGAATCTAGTTCTGCCTGTCATTTCCTTGAACGCCCGGCCAGACTTGGACTTGGTGAGTTTTCTGTAGTGACTCCTTTGGGATTCAAACCAAGTCTTGCACACTTTGAGTGACAGTTTGAGGCTGCTGGGAAACATCTCTTCAACTGGCAATCCTTCTGGGCCTTGTGCTTAAAGTGATCATTGGTCTTGTCATAAAGCTCATCACAATTGTTGAGAAAGTCTACCATAGCCTCCTCTTCTGAGTCTGTAAAGTAAATGTTTGTCATATGTCACTTTCTGCACCTTGATTGAAATTGAGTGTCTGCCTCTCCTCCACTGTCTGTGCCCATTTCATTTTCACCCCTCTCAGTTCTTTTTTTCAGCCACTGCCTCCTCTATCTGTGACTGTGGAGTTTCTGCCCCTCTGGCTTCCTCCCGTTCCTTCTATTGTTCCTCCTCCTCCATCTCCTTCTGTTTTCTGTCCTCTCTCCTCCTCTGTATGTCACCATCTGTATACACCCCTCTAGGTGTGTCTCTGTAGGGACTTATATCTTCCTCACATTCTTTCTTCCCTTTTTAGGATCCATCTTATAAATGAAATCAAAGCAGAGTTTGAAAAAAACCAAATGCCTAGTAGCAAGTCAGCCCAACTCGTATCTCAACACTAAATCCTCAGTCAATTTGTGAACAAAAACAAAAGCCTATCTGAACACCGGCAGGTGTAATCTGTAAGAGCTGATAATCCAAAAGTTGGATTATAGCCACAGATTGCATAACTGACAAGGCATGGGTTGGTATAATCAAGCCAGCTTGTCCTATACACTCCCTGGCTTCTCTGTTCCTCTAACTGCTCCTCTGCCTTTTACTTCTTGTGATGCTGTGTTGCCGGCTTGTCCTGTTGAGATTTTACTGACTCTGTGACTCAAGACTTGGAGATATTCCCTCTTGATGGGAAGTGACCAAGACAGGTTGGGGTTATTTAGGAGAGACCAGTTTGCTTTCAATTACAGTCGGTTGTGTTCCACAGTAAGAGACAATATGGTAAGAGTATATGACAAGAGGGTAAGTGACTACAAGCAGTACAGACCCGACAGGCAGAGTGCCACGTGGGCAGAGCTATGGATGGGATCAAAAGTTGGGGTTGGTCGGGAAACATTTTTGCCAATCCACCATGACAAGCCGGGAAACTACAAATGACCCTAACCGACTATGTAAACATTGCTCCACACCAACAAAAAATCCATAGTTACCAACAAGACAGTTCCAGTGGAACACCCCCAATAAAGTAAAATAATTGTCAGTTAATTAATTAATAATTGTCACAGTGCCTGGCCATGGCAAACATCTGTCCATATGCTTCCTCCATCCATTGAACTATACACAAAAAAGCAATGACACATGAAAAGTGATATAAGGATAGTGAAAGCAATCTGTGACTTCTTGTTTTGATCTCACAGCAAAATCTGGGGAAGAATTTTTGCTGCCTCTCATGAGTCTCAGAGTAATGTCGGCAAAGGTCACGGTCAAGTTTACTACCAAGAATGGAGGCAATGAATTCATCTCGGTAATATAACACAACTAAATAAATCAATGAAAGTAAATTTTTAAAAAAATCAGTGCTAGTGCTATATCTGTTTTGAAATCAACCATCCCCAGCCCAAAAATATGTGTTTACTATTTTTTTGCCTGGTAGTCAAATAAAGACAATGAATGTAGGCAGGAGCTATTGCTTTCTCAATACTGTATCATGACTCTGAGAACAGGCCGGAGCAGTGATGTAGTGAGTGATACATTGGCTTCCCCTATTTTATTTCCTGGGTTCAAACAACAGCTCTAACCAGCAGTGGGGGAGTTGGTAGTTTCTAGCTGGTGGCCAATAGTACTCACAGTGTGGAATATTCACCAAACAGCATGTGCCGCTTTCCTTCTTCCTCTCAACTATCTCACGTGATAGGACCTATAAAATGTGTTGACATTTTCTAAAAAATATTTAGTGAGTGCTTTACTGAAATAATTTGACCAAATATTTTCTTAAACTGGCCATTTCACCCCTTTCTTATGTATCATATTTCAACTTACGTAACTTTTACCAAAAGTGTGTAATGCATTTGTAATGCATTTGTTCAACAATCATGTGGTATTCACCTATTTATGATTTTTCTGATCCAGTGCTATTTTCATGATATTATTCCATGCTGTTATGTATGAATGATGATAATTTGCTCTAAATTTCAACAGGCAGCTGGTGTATCTGGCAAATGGAAACTTGTCAAAGCAAACCTTAAGAAGAAAAAGATTACCTCGATAGAGATAAAATTTAAACCCATAGGAACTATGAAAATTTCGCATTTGTATCTGAATGCTTGCTTCAAAGTTATGACTACCACGCTATCACCAACCACAACTACACCAACTACCACAACACCAACTACTACAACACCAACTACCACAACACCAACTACAACAACACCAACTACTACAACACCAACTACCACAACGCCAACTACCACAACACCAACTACCACAACACCAACTACTACAACACCAACTACCACAACACCAACTACAACAACACCAACTACTACAACACCAACTACTACAACACCAGCTACTACAACACCAACTACCACAACACCAACTACCACAACACCCACTACAACTACACCAACTACCACTACACCAACTACAACAACACCAACAACAACTACACCAACTACCACAACACCCACCACCACAACACCCACTACCACTACACCAACTACCACTACGCCCACTACCACTACACCAACTACCACTACACCAACTACCACTACGCCCACTACCACTACACCAACTACCACTACACCAACTACCACAACACCCACTACCACTACACCCACTACCACTACACCAACTACCACTACACCAACTACCACAACACCCACTACCACTACACCAACTACCACTACACCAACTACCACAACACCCACTACCACTACACCCACTACCACTACACCAACTACCACTACACCAACTACCACAACACCCACTACCACTACACCCACTACAACTACACCAACTACAACTACACCAACTACCACTACACCAACTACCACTACACCAACTACCACAACACCCACTACCACTACACCCACTACCACTACACCCACTACCACTACACCAACTACCACTACACCAACTACCACTACACCCACTACCACTACGCCCACTACCACTACGCCCACTACCACTACACCCACTACAACTACACCAACTACAACAACACCAACAACAACTACACCAACTACCACAACACCCACCACCACAACACCCACTACAACAACACCCACTACTACTACACCAACTACCACAACACCCACTACAACAACACCCACTACCACTACACCAACTACAACAACACCAACAACAACTACACCAACTACCACAACACCCACTACCACAACACCCACTACAACAACACCCACTACTACTACACCAACTACCACAACACCCACCACCACAACACCCACTACCACTACACCAACTACCACTACACCAACTACCACTACGCCCACCACCACTACACCAACTACCACTACACCAACTACCACAACACCCACTACCACAACACCCACTACCACTACACCAACTACCACTACACCAACTACCACTACGCCCACCACCACTACACCAACTACCACTACACCAACTACCACAACACCCACCACCACAACACCCACTACCACTACACCAACTACCACTACACCAACTACCACTACGCCCACCACAACTACACCAACTACCACAACACCAACTACCACAACACCCACTACCACAACACCCACTACCACTACACCAACTACCACTACACCAACTACTACTACACCAACTACTACAACACCAACTACCACTACACCAACTACCACTACACCAACTACCACTACGCCCACCACAACTACACCAACTACCACAACACCAACTACCACAACACCAACTACCACAACACCCACCACCACAACACCAACTACCACAACACCAACTACAACTGCAACTACATCACTATCTACCACCACAGTAAGTAATTTCTATATTATATATATTTCTATATATCTAATTTTTATATTGATCCTTTGTACACACTGCCAATCATGTTTATTTCTGCCTTTGATTTAATAAGATCAAAAGAACTATAAGTATCTTAGTCGCATACATTATTATATAGAAATATAATAGTATGATTCTATCAGTATGTTGAATTTTGTGTGTGGGATAAAAAAGTGTTTGTACTTTTGCTCTCCATAATGTCTGTATTTGGTTTTCAGGAAGTGTGTCCAGTTCCCGAACCTTATAATTATACCCTGCAACTCAGGTTTGTGAAAAAACATATTTCTTGATTTCTGATTGTTTGCCATAGCTGTAAATTTGAATTTGTTGTAATCTTTATGTAATCATACTGATACAAATGAGATGTGTCTTCCATTTTTTTCAGCCAAATAAACACAGTTGTAGAGGTACAGTTTGACAAATGGTCATCTGACACAGACAGCACACCTAGTGAATCTGCAGCAAGCATAAAACGTATAGAATACAGGCAGCTGACACAGACAGAGATAAATAGTTTTAACACAGTAAGTCATGAGTTTGTGTAGATTTTTCCCTGATAAATTAAAACAAAATTAATTTTGTGGATTTCTCCTATCTTATATAACAGAAAGGAGAAAAGACATTAGCTAAGCCTGTCAAAAAGATTTTGTAGATTCTCCAGCAAGTTACTTGTGAAGATAATGCAACCACAGCTTGCAAGAGATATATCAGTGACACCAAATTGGTCTGGGATATCCCTAATCTGTTGGCTGCTTGCAGCATAGTCACAAAGTTTGTAATGTAACCAAATAAAATATGAATATAATAAAGATATACAGCATTAAATATGCCCAATCAAATATCTGTTTGTAGCACAGGAACGAGTACAGTATATTGTTACTTGTACTTTATATTTATCTGGTTTTTGGATACTCATATCATAATATTCTATAGTTCCTGCAATTAATGAGCCAAAATAGTACCTCTCAAACGTTGGTATTGCAATGGAATATATATTTTATTTTTCGCCTTTTTTAAAGCTACTTTTAAAATTGATCAATATTTACCAAGATTACATAAAAGTCATATTGTATTGTTTAAAGTGTTAACATAATGGTGTGCCCAGATTGTATTTCAATGATAATAATTTGTTCAGATATGGGTGTAATCCTTTCCAAATTTGTTTAACAAAGAAATAACAATTCATTCAGGCATTGAAAAGTATAAGTTTCACTCTCACTAATGAAGTTGTACTAATAATTGATCAGGCTGTGCAGGCTCTCAAGGCGAGTGGAGTCTACAACACCTTTGTCCTCCAGCACCATTTTCTGGTAGCACCAGCAGCTCATTATGGAGTGGCCTTCCTGCCCTGGCACAGACAGTACTTGTATCTGTAAGAACCATAAACTATGACTGCACACTCAGGATGCAGTTGTGCAGCATTAGCAAAATAGAATTCATGTATTGTCTTTCAGAAACACTATGTAAACTTTGATAACTGGTTTAATACTTTAAAAATGTATTCTTCTATGTGTAAATCAGTTATGTATTATGTCTCTTTCTTAGCTGTAAAGGTAATCATGTTGCAAACATATACACAAAGATAGCAATTTGGCAGATCATACAAAGAATATCTAGTAAAACACAGTTTAATTCACATTCTATGTTTCTGTCACAAATTTCATCATTTTTGGATAAAAGTTTAAACAAGAGCACTCAGACGGGAGTCAAGTCGAGATTTTGCAAATTTTTTGGTATGATTTGAACAGGGCATTTCTCCAGAATCAATGCAATCTACTCAATTATGCCCTGATGTGAATCAATTCTTTCTTGTAACAGTTCTGATGCTCCCTTAAAATTTCATAACCATCTGTGCAGTAGTTAAGGAGTTATACTGTAAAGAAACCAATAAACCACCCAGCCAAGTTGCAGACTTCCAAATGACACTGCATATTTGTGTATGCAGTAGCTTAGTACCTTAAATGGTTATAGCTATATCAAAATATTACTGATTTTGTCTAAATTCAGTCATACTCTATTCTAACCAATGACAATGTGATATGAAAAACATGAGAATCCTAGCCCCCAAATTGTGACCTAGAAAACACAATCAAACATACAAACCGACTGATCAACATGCTTCAAAAGAGATTTTGAAGTAACAAGCAAAAAGAGTAAAACATATATAATATATAATGGTATATATTTATCATATATAAAAGTTCTTTTTAAGTAATAGTATCAAATGTGATCGAAACTTGTTTTTGTTAATGCAGCTTTGAACAAGCTTTGCAGAAACTAGGGTCTGGTGTGTTCATACCTTACTGGGACTGTGCCCTTGATTACCCACTCCCTCAGCCAGCTGACTCAGCAGTCTGGACGCCTGACTTCTGGGGAGAAGCAGTCAATGAGGTGGACAATGGGCCTTTTGCAAACTGGGCGGCACCAAGTGATACTTGCCGTAACATAGGAGCTAATTTACTTCGAAATACAAACAATAATAAGGATGATCTGTACAATAAGAAACTCATTGAAATGTTACTAGAACCTACAACATATGCTGGGTTGATGCTTAGACCTGCAGCAGAGAGGTCTTCAGAATTTGAAAAGTTTCATGGTGGACCCCATAATTTTGTGGGTGGTCACATGGCAGATATCAGATGCTCACCTCTGGATCCAGTCTTCTGGATGCACCACACCTTTGTTGATTGTCTGTGGCAGGAATGGATAGACAATGGCAATGATAACACTTACCCAGAAATAGGAGAGCCTGGGGTCACAGAATATGGACTTGGTGTAAATCCAGATGATCAGATGAAAAATGCTTTGATGAAACCAGTTGGTTTCATGGGAAACATTAAAAACAATGATGGATTCAGAAGTAATTTCTATGCAGGGTACCGTCAGCGACCATCCAAGATCCAGTGTACAGAAGATGCAGATTGCCACAGGGCAGGTGATCTGAAGCTACTGTGGTGTGACACATGCATCAACTGTTGTGTGGCAAAAATCAAAGAAGGTGGAAGCTGTGAAGGCTTCATTGACAAAGATAATGCTTGCTATTGTAGGGATGACATGAAGACACCAAAATGTCAGGAAAATATATGTGTCTGCCTGTAGAAAGCAGTCTTGAAAGGGCGACCTTGGAAGTCTGATTGGTATAAGCTATACCGCTATGACGACTTTACCATGGTGCAAGCTATAACACACTTGAACACAAAATTATTAGTAATGTAGTTTAAAAGCATATTCTTGTGCATGAAATAATATCCAAGTTATTAAAATAAATGATTATATATTTATGGTGGAGAATATAAATAAATATGCTGGGATAATAGCTGTATGTTTATTTAAATACGTAAGTACTCACTTTAAAAGTGTAACAACCAGAAAACCTGCAAAAATTATTTGCCATTTATTTACTTTCATGATTATCAATTGAGGTTTTTATTTTTAAATTTCCACTATCCCACCCCACATGTTCTGTCAGTCCAGATATTTTGAGAAAAAAAATCAATTTAACATTGGTACACTTCCAGATGAAATTCATCAAATTTATAACAGAATGATAATTTTGTTTTACTGAGATTACAAAATAATTGATCCAAAAAGTAATTCCTTGTGCATTGAAACTGAGTCTTGAAAATGTTGCAGGCAATACATTGACACTGTGTATAGAGTTTTTATACCTGTCTGCTTCTTCAGAGAGAACGCTACATGGGTATGTGTTTGGCACCAGCTATCACTGGGGAAGGTGAGATGGTCTTGACAGTAATACATGTAGACTAGTATAAATAAATGTACTGTTTTGGGGGGCAAGGTTAGCCATGGACACTAACTCATGACCACCTTTAAAGTTTCATTGTATATTTCATCAATAATAGTTATCAAGAATAGATGAGAACTGGTTCCTTCTATTATGGGTGTGACTTCAGAGTCAACTGCTTTTTCAATAGGACTTCATAGTTACTTGAAGACTTATAACAACTGGAAAATATTGATCGTTGATTTGATGAAAACTAAGTAGGTTTTATGACATTGTATATTTCACTTACTAGTAAGACAATGACATTGATAGGTCAAAGCAATAGATTTATATCCTTGTGGTCATATCAGGATAGATCCTCAATGAATACACATTTTGTCATAAATTGGATTCAAACCCAAGGCGTTAGTGACAAATGGAAAACATTTGACCAGCAAGGCCTCTAACTCTAGCAGTCACTTGAATTTATTCACCACCATAATAGCACAATTATATTGTTACCACGATGAACTGGAGCGATGGCTGTGGAAATGACAGAAACTTAAGGTGTTCATGCTGGGTAATAATTGTTTGGCTTGAAGATTTTACTGAAACATTTGTGACCAAATAAAATTTCCAGATAGAAATATGGTAGAAAGTAAGAATATATTTTATCAGTTTCATTTTAGTTTTAGTTCCTCCAGTTCCGGTTGGAACACTGGGCAACAACAGCTCTCCAATTCCTTCTGTTAGCAGCTATAGTCTTGGGCTCTTCCCAACTTATCCCCATGTCTTGTAAGTCTTGCTGTATTGTTCTTCTCCAGGTGGTGACTGGTCTGCCCCTTTCTCTTTTACCTCCAGTAGGTGTCCACTCCAGTGATGTTTTTGGTAGTCTTTCCTCTGGCATTCTTAGGATGTGACCCAGCATTTTCAAACAACGTTCTTTCACAATTTCACTCAGCTTCTGTTGTCCTGATCTTTGACCTGATCTTTGACCTGATCTTTGACCTGATCTGATTTTATCAGTAGACTGAGGTTAATAATAAAAATTTACAAGCAAAAACATTAACGTTCGATGCACCTTTTTGAATGACACCACTTTTTTACATTTGACCCTGGCAATACATTAAATATAATAACAACAGTTATATTATCTGCACAGTCAGACTAAAAGGTAAAACTGTTAAATATTTAAATCACTATCCATGAAAAAGAGTCTTGAGTTCAGCATGATGTTACTCCAACTTTGAAGACACAGGATATAGATGTGAGGAATTGTTATGTTACCCCAAAGGGTTGTGATGGATACTATGGTTTATGTTTTGGTAAGCAATGGCAATAAGTATTGAGAGATTTTCTTATTACCACTCTTTCATGAAGAGGTTTATCCCTAGGCTTTGTAAGTCTAAAGAGTGTGTTTTACCTCAAAACAACTTGTCTGGAATCGATTGACTATATTTTTGAGAAAACAAAATGGTTACCACAGCCAATATTTGGTCTCTTAAAAAAATTAAAGAGAAATGTTTACCCATAAGCCAGTGGTATTTTTGTCCTTACATACTAGCTGGACTGGCACTTAAAATAGTATCGAATAAGTAAAATTTTCATATATCGAGACCAAGGTCGGATTTCATGAGAGGTCTCAGATTCCTCCCAGTTCTAGCTAAGCCATTGGTTCTTTTATTTTATTTTTTTTACTATAATTTTTTTTTTGGGGGGGGGGGGAGGGCGTTCAGAGTTTTGGGCTCGACTCCCTTTCACAAAAGCTGATTCAACATGGCTTATGCTTACAAACATTTTCTTTAATGTCTGACAGAAAAGACGTGAAACCCTGGGCCCACAACTTCAAACACATTCTTGGTATGACCACGGTTGAGCCAACAGTCAGCCAAATGTTAAATTGGGTCTGTATGTGAGTCCATGTGAGAGCTCATATTTCAACCAAAAGTCTTAAATTTGAGTTTGAGACCAGGCTTAGACCCTAGAACTTCATAGAACTTCATAGGACTTCATAGACCGGGGCTTCAGCACAGCCACCTTCCCACCATATCAAAAATAAAAAAATAATATACCCATTTACATAGAAAGATATTAACCCAGTGACCAATAAATTCCTACTGATTCAGTCCACAACCTACATATACTAATAAGTGTCAGCAAACTGACTAATAAGATAACTCTTTTAAAATTTGTGAAAAGTAAGTACTTGTTGACCCCTCCCACCTTGCTAGGTTTTGGATGAATGGCAGACTAGGTCATTTGGAAATTAAGATGAAAGCGCACTATGGAATCTACTCTGTAGCCAACCAGAATTTATGTATGCAAAGAAAAAAAGCCTTAACAAACTGTACAGCAACATTAATGTATATGCAATAGAAATAACTATATCTATAACTTACATTACATTTTACTACATATGATACATGGCAATGATGTTTAGAACTCAAATATTAGAAAACATAAAATTTGAGGTAAAAAATGAAAATGTACTGCATTCCATTCTAAAATAGTTAGCCCAATAGCCTAGAACATCCTGGAAACTAACTCACAATGGCTGTACCTCACTTAAAACAATATATTGCATTTCACTGCAATCAATGTAACAGACCAAGATTTGTCCAGACAATTACAATAAAGTCTGGAACTAATCTTATGCAATTAAGCACTACACATAAACCTGATATACATATAGATAATTGAAGAAAGCCTTAAAACTAATACCTTAGACAAACTGTACTGCAAAACATGCTGCTTCAAACACTCATCAAAATAACTACCTTTAAACATACGTTTACCAAAACCGTTCAATCTCAAATTGTACTAATTTGTGTTGATACTCTATCATCCGATTACATAGTGTTACAATTCAATATCACTATTTCAAATAAACAACAGAACAATTCTAGGCTTTAACAGTAATTTTAGAGAGTAGTTTACAAATCAAGCATAAATAACTGACTAATTTACGCCCTTGCTGATTTGAATGAACTAAAAATGGCTTCTGTCATTTTTTATTTGAAGTAAAGCTATGGAGTTTTGACCACGAAAAACTGATGTTTTATAAGTGTTGTGCAGGTTTGAGGAGAAGAAAAGATGAATTATTTCAAGGAAAAGGAAATAAAATTGACTAGTCATATCAAAATAATTATTGAGGCTAAAGAGCTAATATTTGTAACATGTTCACAGGATGTCGCTGTTATTTCTTCTAATTTTTGTTTGGACAATAAAAACACTTAAGACAAACAAGAATATTGCTTCACAACACAAAAACACTCGTTGGTGTGTAGTGCTGATGTTTTAAATGCACAAACATTTAAGTTTTTTAATCTAGATTCAGACCGTCCTTGAGAAGAGATGTGTCTCTAGTAGACCACAAATGGCATGAAAACATGAACTCGACCAAATGTTCAGCTTACTCTCACAGACACACAAACAGACTCGATTACTAGATCCTTGCCCCTTGCCTTATGGAAGCCAAGGTGAAAAGGGAAGATTGAGTAAAAATAATTGCACTGAATATTGATGGTTTCCCTGGACACGACTTTTGATTTATATAATATGGTCTGGATGGTGTTCCTTAGAAGCTTCAAGTTTAGAGAATAAGCACTTGTCTGATATTTGATACTTGATACCAAGTACCGGAAATGTATTGTTACTATTAAAACAAATGTATCCACTCAAACCATTTAAAGTTGTTAATTCAGATGTTTAAAAGACAATGTTTAAAAAAAACTCCACAAAAATAGTAATTTTGACAAAGTAACGACATGTCATTCAAGCTTTTATTAATTAAACATACTTTTTATAACTCCATTTAAAATATCACTAACTGATTATAACGACGGCTTCAAAGGAAATCAAAAATTAATTTTTAAAGTTATATCAGTTAGGTTGTCAAGTTCAAGCAAACAGTGACCAAGTTTTAATGTCATAATTCCAAAACTGCAAGAGACCAGTTTGTGAAATCCATCCTGGTTTGTATATCACTTGGTTTGATATAAGACCAGATTTCATGTCTTTTTACCTTATTTTCAAGATGGAACATATTTTCTATGGACATTCTGCATCTTTACAATTCCTTTGTATTAGGTTTGTGAAGTTTCCTGTCGGCAGTGTGAGACTGTTCACATATTATGGGTACTATGAAACTTGTCTGCTGAATGACAATGTCTCTCTTTCTCTGGAACAGTTTGTCATGACCTAATGGGTTAACAGTTTGGTATCTAATTGCATGCCAGTCACCTCTATATGAATTTGACTCCCTCAAGTGACAATATTGAGCACTAACCCAAATATGACCCTGGCTTCTGTACGGGACATGAAACAACAACTTTGAGCTTTATTATCATGACCACCATAAAACTTGATAGCACACATTTATCAACAGTTGCCTTCTTGTGTCCTCTGGAGCAGTGTTTGAATCAAATATTAACAACAAGGAAAGCAACGACTAAACACAAGTAATACCTAGTAAGAAATTGTTTACCTTCACAAGTTTGGTAATGTGATAATTGTAATTTCTAATAAGATTAAAAAGCTACTGCCATGTCTTGGTCTCTCATACAACAGATTTAAAAGTTGTGCATAATCTACAACCAGTTCTCTTAATAATGATTATTTTTTATCATTGCAATCTTATGTTGTAGAGGCTTTTTGTCAATAAAGGACTTTGCCCAGATCGCGCCCTATCTGAAATAAAATAATGCCTGAGGTTGTACAGTGGTCATTACCTTAACAATGAACCTTTTGTCATATCAGAAGGCCCAACAGAGATCAATAGTATTGAATATACTGAAATATTACGTCAGAGGAGGTACTGTGGTCATTAAATTCTGTTTGTTTTGCTTTTGGCCAGATTGTACAGTAATATGTATTTTCCATCAAATTTAACAATAAATAGGAAACACGGAAAGCTGTGACAGAGCTGAACTAACTGGTCTAAATATTTGAGTAAAATTAACCTAATTTAACACAAAGTGTATTTTTATGAAAATACTGGGCAATAAGATTTTTGCAAGACAGTAAAACACGAGGTTGGGGGGACTTTGTTTAATACTTATAACAATGTAAATATAGTTTCTACACTAAAAATGTATATACAAGTCATGTAGTATATAAAGATTCGATAAAATATGCGTATAAAGTCAACAGATTACTAAGATTACTTGTTAAGCTCATGATCAGTAAATTTAAAGTCATTGTCCATATGGATCATGAGAATTTATAAATAAAATAGTTACATAAAATTAGATACTTTAAGGCCCTAAAAGTCTGAAAAACGCCAGCAAGAGGGTTGACCTTAAGAAATGTCACCACCCAGAATTGACCTATAAAGGTCAAAGTTGAAATTAAGAATGACCTCTAAATTTGAGGTTGTGATTGGACACTAAGTGATTGAGTAATTTAGTACTATATGCATTTATAGCATCAGCAAGAGAAAAAGCCAGGGTCTCCCCAGCAGAGTGGTCAGCCTGAATATAACACCACAGGCATTCTGAAGACCATGTGCCATGTCTCTTTATGCGCTGTATATGAAGGTGGCAGTTGTATGCAAAGGTGGCACCTGATCTCCTGAATGAGTGAAAGGTGAAAAAATGTGGTTTCAAACCCAGGGTCATATTGATGGCTTTTAGGCACTTCTAACCTTGGTGTCTGTAAGGGTGTGCCAACCCAGAGCAATGTGAACCTGGAACACTGAGGTTGCTGCTGACATTGGGTATAAAGTAGACAGGGCCTTAAGGGCCCTGAAAGGACAAATCAAATGATTTTTGAGTTCTGGAAGATAAATGACCTGAGCAGTGTCCCTATTTTGCATTGTCTTGGATCATTTTATGATAATTTTAACCAATTTTTTTAGAAAATAAAAGATCATGACCAGCTAAGTGACGTGAAAGGTCCAGAGAGGTCAGGAAATGGGAAACCAGGTTAGAGAGCCTGAAGAACCCCAAAAAATCAGTTAAAAATACAGCTCTCAGAACCTGAGCACATTAAAACAAGGTGATCTGTTCAAGCCTTTGTACATCAATAATATTATGAGAAACAAGGTTCAAAGGTCTGTTAATTCTGACAGGTTTTTAGAATAATTTAATTTTTGGGTGATCCAACACATGGTAAAATTAAGGAAGATCATACAATACAAATGAGGCATTTATGACCGACAAATAATTCGCAGGCATACTATAAGTACAATCATTACTAACAAGACTTTCAAGAAATGACAATATAACTTTAACATTGACACTTTCAAGAGCCACTTCCATGCAGATACAGAACACAAGTAACACCTTGAACATTCTTGTGTAGGCCTGCTTGGTCTTTGGTCTGTAAGCGGCCTGAGTTCTAGAAGCTGCCTTTTCTGATAAACTTTGCAAGGCCATATTTCCTACAACAAATTGTAGTATGCTGTTAGTATTTGCTATATACATTACAAGGACCCTGCAAGGAGATATCACATTTTTAAAAACTGCAACAAGGTTGACACGCTCCAGGCCAATGTCAAGAATAACAGTACATTACTGTATTATAATTCTGGATCTATTTCTAACAACCTTCTATCAACTGGAATCCAGACTGGATCCTGTATATACGACTGTAATTCATTCACATCACTACCACTCACTACCACTGTTGTCCAGCCCTCTGATATGTATATACTGTACATCAATGTCTGCTAATGCACATACATACCAAATATTACAGCATAGGCCCCCAGATAAGGGTCTTTGGTCCTACCATACTGGAGTTCTGAGACGACCGCCTTATTGTCACATTTAACTAGTATTTTCCTGTCATCCTAATGTGCCTGAAATAGCCTGACTGCTAGCAATATATTTACCATATCCAACTACTGCACGATGGACCAGTTCATAAAACCTTGGGTGATGAGGAGGTGGTATACAAAATTGCACCAGGCATTGATGTACAAAACAAACATGCATCAAGTTCCAATGTGTAGTCAGTCGGCTTGTGGTTATAAAAGGAAACCCCATTGTAAAATGGCAAAAATTTGGAAAACCATCTAAGGTCTCGTCTAAAGTCAGGGGTCAACTGAATTTTTTGGCTGGCATGACCAGATCTCAGGAGAACCAATATTCTGTTCAAAAATGCTCTGACTGGCTTCACACATTTGTGAACATATAGGAGTAAACCCAGAAGTGATTACAATTGGCGTTTTGTATATGTCCCTTTGGTCAGCCATTGACGCACAGTGTCACTAATTTGACGCAATTTTTCTGGGGGAATAGACACAGTTCCCTCTTCTATGTTGATTAAGACACCCAAGCATACAACCTTTGTACTGGGAGCTACCAGCTTGGTATCGCTAATAGTGAGATCTAGTTCATTCATGAGTTTGAACAATGTCGCAAATGATGCATGTGGGTTGTCTGGAACGCCCATCCCAACATAATCATCTGTGTAATCGATGTGAATAATAGCCCTACATAATTAAATCAAAACACTTATCTGTCCTATAATATAACTTGCAGCATGAAACAAAATACTTGAAAAAAACAAAAATAAAAACTTGAAATAGCTAATAATGATCATATGTGATAAAAATAATCAAATCTTCTTCAAAGCTTAAGTATTTCTCACTAAATCAAAATTTAGGCAAAATTACTAGAAAAGACACAAACATATAAACCACGCACCCCTGTCACCTGGGTCAAATTTCTTTATTGGCTTATAACACTGCCAGTGTGCTACATGGTAATTTCTTGACGTTTGCTAGATTCAAATGAATAGCAGCTAAATTATCTTAAAACTAAAATCAGTTTTGTTAATTTTTATTATAAATCAGTCATTGAACCAATGAAACATATTTGCCGTGCATTAGTGAAACACTTTCGGCTGGGCTTAAAAAGCTTAAAACAGACACTAGTTCTTGTATAGAACCAACCCATTTGCATTAATATTTGGATACCTGAAACAAATTAATTTTCTTTCCTCTCAATAAATATAATTTTAATAGTTACATTAAGCTTGTAATTTGAGATCAAAGTAAATGATGAAGAATGATTCTCGTATGATTCTGCAGAAGCCAGATATCTACTGAGTTCTATTCAACTAGTTATAAGACAGTTGCTCTTTAACTTATGAGGCCATTTGACCTTAGGTTTTACAAATGTTTGGACTGATCCCTCCCCCGTTTGAGATCTAATCTTGTGGTCCCTAGCTGGATGTCTTGAGAAAAATAATGTAGGCACGGTATTTTTGTACTATTCGTAAAAATTATGTCATTATGTATTGAAGATTTAAAAATTCAAAGGTTCAGAAATGACATTACCAATAGATTTCTTACTCTACTAAAACTGGGGTCCAGACTAAATCAGTCCTATATCTGAGACCTTTTATTCTTTTGGCTTTAGGACCCCCCAATGGGGGGTCCATTCTCTCCTAAATACTCTCAAGCTTTGCCTAACTATGATACTAATCAGTGCTTGCTCCTAACTGCCACTTCCATATGTTGTTCTTTTGTGCAAATTATGTTCCCCATAGTTTATGGGAGTCACTCTTTTTCAGAATGTCAGAATTGGAATATTCTATCAATATAAATACCACTTCGGCTGTCACACTCTGCAGAAGAGTTCGGTAGCTTATTACTTAACAAAAATTTTGCAAAGTATCTTACTCCGTGTGCTTGGCTGTTTCTTTGTTTATTTGTAGCAAAACATTTTACAGTTTATTAACTCAAAAACTACTTTACAAAACGCTATGAAACTGTGAGGCAGCATTAGAACTGTCACAAAAAAGAGCTGATTCAAATTTTTAGCGAAATCATCTCCAATAGCGCACATTGGTCAAAATGCTAGTATGGGTGAAATGAGATCATTCACTTTATGCTCTACACAAAAAATACAAAGTTTATACTCTCTCCACTCCAAGCACTCTTGTTCGAGTAGTGGTCATTAGAGGGCAGTAAAACAAACTCATCCACGAACTCCTCAACCTTCATTATCATAGCATGACACCTGTCTGGGATTTTATCAAATCAATGTGTTTCGCAGGCTTTTTCTGAGTAATAGTGGCCAGGTGCAAGTAAACGCATGAAAAATAACAAACCAGACAAGAAATAAAGAAAGTGCTATCTTTACATGCATCATGGCTGACTGCTGATTCAAAACTGAGGTGTGACTTTATCTAGCCAGTTTACAAGACAAGCAACCATTCAGTGTCCCATTGTGCAAGGGAAGGGGGTAGAAATGATTGGCTAGCAACTAATGCTCACTTGCAAATACAAAAATGTATTTGAAAAGTATTTCCTAGTGTTTCTGAGTATATGACCCCAGTCCTGTCTGACAGACACTTTTGCAAACCATTGTCAAGGTATTGTATATTTACAGACAACATCTCCTTGTACTATAAGACTCAAAGCGCTGTTTGACCTATACCAACCACCTGAAGTACAGCTCAAGCTGTCAAATGACTGACATTCCCCTAACTGAAACACAGAGGCTCAAGGGTAACCATGTATCAACATCCATCAGATTCTTTAGCCTGCCACTGGGATAGAAGCCACTGACAGAGGAACACCCATTTTAAGTAACAATCTGAGCCAATACGTATGTACCTGTACATTGGTTCAAACCCATGGCCTCCGCATTCCCTTGTGAGTGTCTTACCCACTAGGCCAAAGTGGTAGATATGTTGGTTGCAAATGTAGAGGATTATTGATTATCAGTCTTTGTGACTTATTCTGTTACTTGTAATGTTTACTGTTTAAGAGGAGGTTATGATGAATTTTGATTTGTTATCACATAACAAAGCTTACTTTAGGGTAGGATTTTTACTTATCTACAAGCATTGTCTTAGCCAACTTAAGTTAATATATTCTTGGAACTAAACAAGTGAAATATTGATATTTCATGAAATGTGTTGCTACTTCTTCTGTTTTTAGTGTTAAAATTATGAAACTATAATTAATGTTAAGGTAAATCAACCTAATTTTGGGGTATTGTTAAGTTTAGTCGATGCTAATTTAAATTTTGAATATCGGTTCTCTTTGAGGCAGGTAAAGTTTCCTTCATTGTGATACACAGGAGGTAGCTTCCATGTGTATGGTGTCTTGAAACCAGCTCAGATCTCTGGACAAATCAAAGCTCTTCTGTTGATGTGTATTTATACTATATATGACAGGACAGTGATGCCTAACAATATTTCTTGTTTGTATGTCAGTTCAGCCAAAATGCAACATTTTCACAATTTAGTTCAAAAGTTTCAAACCAGGTTAATATCTGGTATTAGCGTAAAACAAGGAGAATAGGTTTCATTTGTATGCTTAAGTGGAAGGGCAAGGGGCAAAATTTTGATTTTCTAGGACAAAAACATATTAAATTATATTCTGCATTTAAATGTGCAAACACTGGATTTCTGAGGCATCATAGGCCATGGGTTCAAGCCTGAAACTGATTGTGTATCATCTCTCAGGCATTACAGCCACCTGTGAAAAGAACTTCTATTTATAGCAGAATTAGTAACTATATGTATTTAATGATTCTGTCATTAAACATGTCTATTTGCTACAATTTTCAGTAAATAATTATGTTTACTCTGTAATTTTCCAAGTTTACATGTTTGTGTTTAAACAAATACTGAAATATAACTTAATTATAATGGCTAATATAGAATATTCAATGCACTTCACTTAACAGTGGATGCGATGTTCAATATAAGGTTGCAAAACTAGCACTTTTAAATGTTGGTGTCTAAAAATGTAAGTCTTCTTGTTTTTCACTGTTTTCTTTTGAAACTCACAACTACTAAGGAGTTGCAGCCCTGTGACATCACTATGACTGATCAAACGCTAGTTAAGCTTCCCCAAAATATTTGAATCCTAAATAAATTTGCATGTATTCTTAAAGATACAATTATTAAAGAGAGATTTTCTGTTTCCACTAAAGGAAATTTTTATTCAAGGATAATTGTAGGCCTTCAGTTCGTTTATTGCTGACCCTTAATAACTACATGAAAAATTGTCATAGTAGAGGACAAAAATTACATAATACAACTGTAGTGAATTTATGTTCATGAAAGTGAAATAAACACCTTTCCATTAACAGAAAAAATACTTATTTTTAGGCGCATCAGCAGGAATCTTGTTTTATTGACTTACAGAACAAACTTATATAAAGTGTTTTAGTAAACTAAATATGACTAAATAAGTTGATATGTACATGTAAAGTCTGTTTGCATTTTGATAAACCATGATATAAAGAGTTACAGTAGTCTAGCCTTCTACTGACAGGTGTATATGAAGCCAAGATAGCCACTATCTTCAGTAGCTACTGCCTAATCCTCCACAGATCCCAAAGGCTTAAAGAGTATAATCGTAAATGTTGTCCATCTGCTTTTTGAAAGAGAGATTGCTGCTAAATTGGACACTTAAATTCTGCTCTGATTCCGAAATCTCAAACCTTTGACCAAGTATGTGGGCTAAGGGGCAGGGTTTCAAACCTCTTTTGTATAGGAGCTTCTCTGATTAAGTTTAATTTTTTAAAAATAAACACTTTGCTTGACCTCAATTACTTCTCAAGATGGCAGAAAGTACTTACCACATCAGCAAAATGTTAATGTAGCAGTAAATCTGAGTATCATCTACATAAAATAGTATTTCAGTGAAGTAAAAGCTAAGATAACTTTTGTTAAAGAGACAATGTAGAGAGAGACTAAAATATGACCTAGGACTGAACCTTATGGAGCTCCATACTCCAACTTTACCGAATCAGATACAGCACGGCCAACTTTTATGGACTGGCACCTGTTTAGCAGAAATAACCATTTTTGGGGCAGCACCAGGTGAACCATACCTGTAATTGAGAGTGTCATGGTCAGTTGTATCAAATGCCACAGAGAGATCTATAAAACATGAGCAGAAGGCCCACTAGTACATGGTAACCTCAAGGGCTTGATAAATAGTCATCCTTGAGCCCCTGTCTTTAAGTTTTAGGACTGTCAGTAATATGCGAGCTTGGGCTGAGCATTAACACTTGTTGTTGATATTGCTCAGCTTACATTGTGTACTTGTAAGTATCTCTCTGTTTCAGACTTGCTTGTTGGGGGTTTTGATTGCCCAAGTGCCTACCCCATAAAAACGAGTCTGGTGTTTGGGAACCACAAAGACTTCTCTCTGGCTTTGACAGGAGTCAAGGGTGTTCCTAGCTTCCCCTTACAAATGTTAAATGGTTCCAAAAAAAAGTTTACACATTCCAGTGGCTCAAGAGCATCAATAAAAATAGCTGGTGAGTAAAAAGTTGTTGTTTATCTGTTACACTGTGTTTATGTGTTTGTTTGTCCATGTGAGCATTACATTTTGATTTATAAAATGCTTATGTAATCACCTATTGCCCCATTCACACAACAGGCAGTCACAGTTATAAGCATTATGAGATGGCAGAACTGAATCCTATTTTTCCAACGGTTTCTGGTACCATGGTCATGCTACTGTCAGGTTGCAGTGGTCTCCTTGGTTTCTTCACAGTGAGAGGGAAATTACATAAGGCTTGCCAGTGTCCTTAATGGTGGGCAATGGTGAGGTACTGCACCTGTTAAAGATTGCGATACGTTCTGGCTTTGGTATCACATGTTACTCTGAAGGTTACGTAAGGTGTGTGAAGGTTGCTGGAGGTTGTGTTCTGTTGATATGCTTTTGTAGTACTATCATGCTACTATTTTTGAGAGTCATGTCTCTGCTGCAGTACAGCTCCCAAATGCCGTGCATCATAGTGGACCATTACTATTTCTGCTTGTGAGTTAAAGTGAGAAACATCACTATGAATACCTAGTCAGCTGACAGATGAAGAGTACTTGGTAGGATTCTGCAACTACAGATTGTCAAATTTATACAAAACATTTTGCAGCTTATCTTGATTTTGCCCATCAGAGAAGAAGTAGCCACCTGAGACAGTGTTGGGTTAGAAACTGGATACTAGAGCCACTTGGGCAGTATGAAAGTCTTGTATGGTTACCAAAACGTTGTGAGATTGTCTCCAGAATTGTTCAGAGAGCATGTGGAAAGAGTTGGGCCAGCAATCCAGAAAGAGAAGACAAGATGTCGTGAGCCACTTCCAGCTGGGTTAAAGATAGCCATCAGAGATACAAGACCATAGGGGACTCCTTCAAGATCAAAATGTATGGCTTTAGGGTGGTTTTTAACACCATATCACTCTTCTTGCCACAGGTGTGTGAGGCAATCTATCAACTTTATATGGAGGATCAATTGAAGTGTCCAAGTACCCCACAAGAATGGCATGAGAAGCCGGTCTAATTTGGTCAGAGGTGGAACTTCCTCCAAGCTGTGGGAGCCCTACATAGCAAACATTTGGCCATAAAATGTGCCAAGCAGTCAGGGTCCAAATATTCTAACTACAAGGTCTTCTACTCAGTTGTGATGTTGATTCTTGTTGATACTGACTACAGGTTTCTGTGGGCAGATGTTAAGAGCAATGGCTCATGTTGATGAAACCATTGGTTTTTCAGATGCAAATCCATGTGATACGTCATTGTGGCTGATGATGCCTTTGCTATAGACTATCAACAGGCAAGATGGGTGGTGGAGAATGTTTTTGAGATCTTAGCCAATTGTGTCAGGTGCCTACTAACTACAATGGCACAAGAGCCTCACAATGTTTGATTCTGGCCTGTGTGACTTTGCACAACATACGGACATGTTACAAAGCAGACCATCAAGGAGTAACAGATGAGGAAGACAACAATCATAGACACATCCCTGGTGCCTGGAGACAAGGACAAGTTATGGCTAATATGGGAGGTGCAGGAGAATAATGCTACAGTGGCAGCCAAGAGACGGAGACTTTACTTGAGACAATACTATAACAACCCTGTTTGGGATGTTCCATGGTAGCATGATATCATTTAGTTCATGGACTCTGGTGGACAGTGTTGTTGGACTGTTTCTGTTAACTTTATAAAATAATTCGAAGTAGTACATCTTATATGACAAGTTACAACTCAGGGCAATGGTATACTAAAAGGATTTAAAAATCAACCTAAAACACATGATAAGCCAACAATTACATGGTCAGCATATAACTTAAGATGTGAAAAGGAAACACCACACCCCCCATCAGTAGTACTGTCAACTGTTCCTTTACAGGAATTGTAAATTCCCAATGGTATATGTTTGACAATCCATCAGTTCACGCACACCATCCTTAGAAAGAGGCCCTGTCAACTTTCCAAATCTTGTACCCACTCTTTTCCTGTTATTGCATGCCATGGTGTGTACATATATTTACACAAAAAATAGGTGTTTAAAAGTGTTAATAATTTATTAAAAATAAATTAAACATTTTGGAATATGTAAAAAAACCCTTAAAATTTGAAAACTCACTAGTCATTTCCACCTTAGTCGCATAGCAGACTTGCTTTCTCTGTTTCTCTGTATTTTCTCAGGCGCTTCTGGTATAGGCATGGGGTTTCCCTAATCTGTTCTATTAAAGGATCTTCTTTTTAGCAGACATCACGCCTCTTTTTTATCAAAACTGTTTCTTGATAACATTTTATCAGGCTGTTCAGCAGTAGCCAAGTTATCAACATCGTCACTATCTGAATTGTTATTATTACTCAAGACTGGCATGCATTAGCATGCAGGGGTCCTCAGTGGCCTAGTGGTTAGCAAGTTTGGCATCTAATCACAGGCTGTCACCTCTGTGGGTTCGAGTCCCACAAGTGGCAATTCTGAGGACCTGTCCCAATATGACCCTGGCTGTTGAACGGGACGTAAAACCCCAACTTTGACCTTTTTTTGCATTAGCATGCACAAACAGACTTTTTCTTTACCTTCAGCACCAGCATGATAGATTATACTTACAAAAAATAAAATAATATTCATACTCTTAGTTTTCAAAATGGCAACACGGATAAAGAATTATCTATCAGTGAACATACACTATTTCCAAATAAGGTTGTCGTGTGGATAAGTAAAAGGTTTTATTGATTTAATTGATTTAACAATTTTAAAAATGACTACAATCAACGAAGATGCTCTCAATCTGGCATACAATGACACAATAATGAAACCAATCTTACCTGTTTACAATCCCTTCTATGTAACAGTTAACTTTGTCCATTGTATCCAGCAATCTGTCCTGTGATTCATCCAGTATCCACTAACAATTGGACAATAATTATTGATCCGTTCAATGTCTGAAGACACAAAATGTCCTTATCCTGTTATATTTTCACTGTCCAATAACACAAACTATCTGTATACAAATGTGTAGAGAGATTCCACAACTATGCTGTCCGCTCAAAGATATGGACAGTATCCAAAATGCAGTAAATCTACTCTCTAGTAGGTCCACACACTATATCCAGATGTAAGCAATGTCCACAGTACAGGAAATCCACTCTATGGTGTAATAAAACACTGTATCCAGATAGCATCAATACCCAAAGTACAGGAATTTCACTTTCTGATCAATCCTGACACTGTATCCAGTTAACTCCAACAAGAATTCACAGTATAATAGTTCTAAGACATAATTAACTTTCCTCATAGCAAGCCAGATTCAGTATCATCTGCAGTCATGCTTACAAACACTTATATTTAGCTGGGGAATTGATTAGAACGTTATAGAACCAACATGAAAATAAATACTGTCACCACAAAATGTTAATTAAATGATAAATGACACCAGAATCACCAAGGAAGTTCTAGAAACTACAGGTAGTTTAGAGGATTTCCCCAAACCTATTAATAGAACTACTGAGGTTATTCAAGCCTAGAAGGATTTTAAAAGTCTATAAATAGATCAGTCTAACAGAGTGTAACATATATGAATGTTACCTGCACAAATTCTATAGAATACAAAAATCAACAACTCAGTTGCCTCTTGTGCCAACACACACATAATGGCCAAATTAAACAATGCACTGGTACCTATATAACCTGTAGTGTGAAAGGATTATAAGTACTTACAGATTGAAGTTACATAGTCAAGTAAATTGATAATTAACAAAGTAATAGTAAATATTGTTGGGCTAAGTCAAGTCAAGCTAAAAGGAAACACAAGAAAAATAGACCATCCCATTTGAAAAATGAAGATAGATCATGTTAGATCTTGTCAGCCCCTTACTTGGACTGTTTGTTTTTAACACTTGCCACAAATGTGAATTAAATGATAAATGACTACAGAGGTAACAGGTTGAATTTTGGTCTAAAATGAAGTGGAAAATTTGTCAGTTACAGTGCTTGATCATTGCAACTGTATGTCTTTGCTTAGTCCATCTACTGAACTAGAGAGAAAACAATTAGGGTGAAACGTGACCTCAATGTCTGGTTTGACGCTAATTTCTCTTTTGCATATGTCTGCAATATTTGTAAGACATGCCTCATCCAAATGCATGATCCCAGGCAGGTAAGACAGTATTTGACCAATGAGGTTGCTATCCTGGCCGCTAATGTCTTTGTGAGTAGTCCCTTTGATTACGGCAACTCTCTCTTCAGGAGTCTGTCCAGCCTTAATGTGCCAACTGCAGTGTATTCAAAACACACTTACTACGATTGTCACAAACTGTAACAAATACACACGGGGATATCCTATTCTCTAACAACTGCATTGGCTCCCAGTTGAATTTCATTGTAACTTCAAAACCACCAATCTAGTTTGCAAGTTTTTTTCCACAGTGATCATCCCAGTTACTTGGTTCTCTTTTGTCTACTCATTGTGACAGATTAGTACAAGACACAACCGTCCAGAAAAAAGTTTTCTTGGAGGTTCGTCAATTCTATCCGTCTGTACATAAATAAGAAAAACCACTTTGGCCACTTATTTGTTTTTATGCTCCCATGGTTTGGAATGATTTACCTGATGAGGTCCATTCTGCCCCAAATCACACCTTTTTCAGAAAAAGATTAAAATGGTACCTTTACAAAAAGGCTTTCCCAACCTATCATAAACTCTATCCAGCGTTTCAAGGTATTTGATTTGGACGCAGTTATAGAATGATGATTTTTTAATTGGATTTTGGTGTTGAACCTTAGAGTCTGCCTGGCAGAGATTAAGTCTCATAAAATGACAGAATAGAATATAATAGAAGAAAGTTATTTAAACCTATTTATGTCTTCTGGATAATGTAATCTTCTTGTGTTGATGTCATAGCAACTTCTAGGGAAGCATTCTTGCTGCCTCTTCTGAGTCTCAGAGTAATGTCGGCAAAGGTAACGGCCTGGTTTACTACCAAGAATGGAAGGACTCAAACTGTCACGGTAAACCAACACAATTGATAATTACAGAGTTATTTAACAATAAAATCAATAAAACTAAGATAAAAAACATTGTCAACCACAAATCAGTGTGAGTGTTGTGTATATCTGGTTAAAGATCAACCATCAACAGCCAAAATTAAGCAAATTATGCGTTTACTCCAGTTTGGCTGCTAGTCAAATGAACACAATGAATATACACAGGCGCAATTATTTTCTCAATACTATGCAGTGAGTCTGAAAGCAGGCTGGAAGAGTGATGTGATTAGTGATACATTGTCTTCCTATATTTCAGGTTCTGGGTTCAAACAAGAGCCCTAACCAGAAGTGGGCAAGTTGGTAGTTGCTAGCTGGTGGCCGATAGTTTATACAATGTGGAATGTTGGCCAACTAGTATGGACTGCTTTCCTCCCATCCCCTCAACTATCTCTTGTGATAGGACCAATAAAATATGTAGACTTTGACAGTTATAAACACTGTGTGGCTGAAGTGTTGCTATTTGTCTTTATCTAAAAGTACCTTATTTAAAAACACTTTGTGGTGAACTCTGCACAGCATGTCATTCAGAATATTTTTGTTCACAATGAATGACTTATTATCAATATTATAATTATTCAAGTGTTTCACTGAAATAAAAATCAAATATCTTCTTAAGGTAGCCATCTTCACCCCTTTTTAATGTACATTATTTCAGATTTAGCAATTATTACCATATATTATCACATTATTCATATTTAAGTGCACAGAGTGTGTAATTCATTTGTTCAACAATAATGTGGTATTTAGCATAGGATAAAATGAGGTGGTATCACCTATCCATGCATTTTTTTCTGTTCTGACCCAGTGCTATTTGTGTGATATTATGCCTTGCAATTATGTTTGGATGATGATAAGTTACTTCAAATTTCAACAGGTTCCTGGTGTATCTACCAAATGGAAACTTGTAAAAGCAATACTACAGAAGAAAAAGATAACATCAATTGTGATAAAATTTAAACCAATAGGAACTATGAAAATTTCACAGCTGTATCTGAATGCTTGCTTCAAAGTTAGGACTACCACGCCAACAGCAACCACAACTACACCAACTACCACAACACCAACTATAACAACACCAACTACAACAACACCAACTACAACAACACCAAGTACAACTACACCAACTCCAACAACACCGACTACCACAACACCAACTACTACAACACCAACTACCACAACACCGACTACCACAACACCGACTACCACAACACCGACTACAACAACACCAACTACCACAACACCAACTACAACTACACCAACTACCACAACACCAACTACAACTACACCAACTACCACAACACCAACTACAACAACACCAACTACCACAACACCAACTACCACAACACCAACTACCACAACACCAACTACAACTACACCAACTACCACAACACCAACTACCACTACACCAACTACCACTACACCAACTACCACAACACCAACTACCACAACACCAACTACCACAACACCAACTACTACAACACCAACTACCACAACACCAACCACAACTACACCAACTACAACCACAACTTCACCCTTTTATAGATTACCACCTACCACCACACCAACTACTACAACGCCAACTACCACAACACCAACCACAACTACACCAACTACAACCACAACTTCACCCTTTTACAGAATACCACCTACCACCACACCAACTACTACAACACCAACTACCACAACACCAACCACAACTACACCAACTACAGCCACAACTACACCCTTTTATAGAATACCACCTACCCCCACCCCAACTACTACAACAGCTACAACTACACCATCTACTACCACACCACCTACCACAACACCAACTACAACCACAACTACACCCTTTTATAGATTACCACCTACCACCACACCAACTACTACAACACCAACTACCACAACACCAACCACAACTACACCAACTACAACCACAACTACACCCTTTTATAGAATACCACCTACCACCACCCCAACTACTACAACACCAACCACTACAACACCAACCACAACTACACCAACTACGACTACAACAGCTACAACTACACCATCTACTACCACACCACCTACCACAACACCAACTACAACCACAACTACACCCTTTTATAGATTACCACCTACCACCACACCAACTACTACAACACCAATTACCACAACACCAACCACAACTACACCGACTACAACCACAACTTCACCCTTTTATAGATTACCACCTACCACCACACCAACTACTACAACACCAACTACCACAACACCAACCACAACTACACCAACTACAACCACAACTTCACCCTTTTATAGATTACCACCTACCACCACACCAACTACTACAACGCCAACTACCACAACACCAACCACAACAACACCGACCACCACAACACCAACTACCACCACACCAACTACAACTACACCAACTATAACTACACCAACTACTACCACACCAACTACCACAACTACACCTTTTTATGAAATACTGCCTACAACCACACCAACTGGTTTACAGGAAGAGTGTCCATTTCCCGAAGTTTATGATTATGCTCTACAACTCAGGTTTGTGAAGCACATATTTCTTGATTTCTCTGATTGTTCACTATGGCTGTACATTTGGATCTGTTGTAATCATACTGATACAAGTTTGGCGTGTCTTCTATTTTTTCAGCCAAATAGACACAGTTGTAGAAGAACAGTTTAACAAATGGTCATCTAATGACACAGAAAACATACCCAGTGAATCTGCAGTAAACATAGAACGTATAGAATACAGGCAGCTGACACAGGCAGAGATAAATAGGTTTAATACAGTAAGTCATACGTTTGTGTAGATTTTTCTGTAAAATTAGAACAAAATAAATTATGTTTGTGGATTTCAACTCCCTTACATAACCTGAAACAGACATTAGCTAAGCCTGATATGTATAATTTATAGATACAAAGATATAGAGCATTAAAGTGGTCCATATTGGTCCATGTACTATATAATTGTCTGTTTTTGGAATATCTAAATGGTAATATTTCCATAGTTTCTGGAATTAATAAACTACAATAGTACCTCTCAAATGTTGGTTCTGCAATGGAATATAAATTTTATTATTTGCCTTTTAAAATTCAAGATTACATGAAAGGTCGAATTATATTGCATAAAGTGTTAAGATAATGCACAGTTTGTAGTTTAATGATAATAATCTGTAAAGGTATGGGTGAATATATTTTCCAGCCTTGTTGAACAAGAAATTAAAAACAGTTTATTCAGGCATTTGAATAAAAAATTTTCACTGTCACTAATTACATTCTACTTTAATAATTGATCAGGCTGTGCAGGCTCTCAAGGCGAGTGGAGTCTACAACACCTTTGTCCTCCAGCATCATTATCTAGTAGCACCAGCAGCTCATTATGGGGTGGCCTTCCTTCCATGGCACAGACACTACTTGTATCTGTAAGAACCTTAAACTATGACTGTACACTCAGAAAATGCAGCTACTGTTGCAGCATTAGCAATATAGAATTCATGCATCAACTTATATATAACGCCACATAGATCTCTGATGCCAGTTTAACATGTATTAAAATTGTAATCTTCCATGTGTAAATAAGATATGTCTTATGTCTGTTTCTCAGCTGTAGAGGTAATCATTTGGCAGAACATATCCATCAATACATGAAAACTAGTCATTTGACAGATCATACAAAGAACATCTAGTAAAACACAGTTTAATTCACATTCTACGATTCCTGTCACAATTTCGTATTTTTTGGATAAAACTTCAAAAAGAACACTCAGAGGGGAGCTGAATGCAAACTTTGCAAAATTTTTGCATATGATTTGAGCAGGGCATTGCTCTACAATCAAGGATATTGACCCGATTATGCTAAAAATTGAGTCACTTCTTTGTAAAAGTTCTGATGACCCCTAAAAATTATTATCTTTGCAGTAGTTTTGGAGTTATGCTGCAAACAAACAAACAGACTGAGTAATATACTTTGAAAATAATTTGAAAGTCAAAAAGTTCTTTGTTGAAGTTATACTATCAAATATGATCAAATATTGTTTTTGGTAATGCAGTTTTGAACAAGCCATGCGAAGAGAAGAGTCTGGTGCGTTCATACCTTACTGGGATTCTGCCCTTGATTATCCACTCAGTCAACCAGCTGACTCAGTAGTCTGGACGCCTGACTTCTGGGGAGAGGCACAGAATGTGGTGGTCAATGGGGCTTTTGCAAATTGGGTGGCACCGAGTAAAAGTTGTCATAAGATAGGAACAAATTTACTTCGAAATACAAAAAATAATAAGCGTAATCTGTACAATAAGGAACTCATTGAAAGGCTACTACAGCCTACAACATATGCTGGCTTGATGCTTAGACCTGCAAACAAAAGGTCTTCCGAAATTGAAAGGTTTCACGCTGGACCCCATAATTTTGTGGGTGGTCACATGTCAGATATCAGATGCTCACCTCTTGACCCAGTCTTCTGGATGCACCACAGCTTTGTTGATTGTCTGTGGCAGGAATGGATTGACAATGGCAATGATAACACATACCCAGAAATAGGAGACCCTGGGGTCACAGAATATGGACTTGGTGTAAATCCAGATGATCAGATGAAAAATGCCTTGATGAAACCAGTTGGTTTCATGGGAAACATTAAAAACAATAATGGATTCAGAGATAATTTCTATCCAGGGTACCGTCAGCGACCATCCAAGATCCAGTGTACAGAAGATGCAGATTGCCACAGGGCAGGTGATCTAAAGCTACTGTGGTGTGACACATGCATCAACTGTTGTGTGGCAAAGATAAAAGAAGGTGGAAGCTGTGAAGGCTTCATTGGAAAAGATAATGCTTGCTATTGTAGGGATGATGTGAAGACACCAAAATGTCAAGGAAATACATGTGTCTGCCTGTAGAAAGCGTCTTGAAAGGGCTACCTTGGAAGTCTGATTGGTATAAACTATACCACTATGACGACTTTCCCATGGTGGCACTTATAACACATATGAAGACAAAATTATTAGTAATGTAGTTTTAAAGTATATTCTTGTGGATGACATAATATCCAATTTATTAAAATAAATGATTGTATATTCACGGTGGAGAATATAAATAAACATGTTGGGATAATAGCTGTACTCATCACTCATCAGTCTTTAAGTCAGTCAAACATTTTGGCCATAGTTTTGCCTTTGATGGTCCTAAGATCTGGAATGAACTCCCTCAAGATGTGTGCAGTGCAATATTAGTTGCCTCCTTCAGAAAGAAGCTCAAAACTTACCTGTTTGCAAAAGCCTATCCATCATAGCCTCCCCCATCACGCCTGTGTCTCCTTGGTATGACCTGGCTATGTCCTTCGATTAATGTTAAGGGATACATGAGAACCTGTTCCTTCTATTGTGGGTATGACTAGAGTCAACTGCTTTTTCATTAGGGCTTCATAGTTACTTTAAAACTTATAACAACTAGAAAACATAGATTGTTGATTTGATGAAAACGAAATAAGTTTTATGACATTGTATATTTCACTAGTAAAAACAATAACATTGAAAGGTCAAAGTTGGAGGTTTATCTCCTTGTGGTCATATCATGATAGATCCTCAGTGAATACACATTTTTCATGAAGTGAATACAAAATCCAAGGCATCAGTGATTAAATGTCAAACTCGCAAAACATTTGACCAGTGAGGCCTCTAGCCTTAGCATTCACTTGAACTTATTCACCACCATGACAGCACAATCAGGCTCAATCTGGCGAACACTGGCATCATGTTGTTACTTAGATGAACTAGGGCAATGACTATAGAAATGACAGTGTTCATGCTGGGTGATAATTATTTGTCTTGCCAGTTTTAGTGAAACATTTATGACAAAATACTAAATCTGTAGATAGAAATATGTTAGAAAGTAGGAATACATTGTTAGCAGTAGATTGAGGTTAATCATAAAATCTTACAAGCTAGAACATTAACATTTGAATCACCTTATTAAATACTGGCAAATATAATTGCAAAATACTAAATATAAAAAACATATACTAAATATAATTACCATTGTTATGCGCATTTGCACAGTCAGACATTACAGATAAAAAATATCTAAATATCTAAATCACTATCCATGAAAAGGAGTCTTGAGTTCAGGTTGGTTTTCCCCAGCTGTGAAGACACAGGATACAGATATAAGGAAATGTTACCCTAGAGGGTTGTGGAGGATACTGTTGAATATGCTTTGCTACACTTTTGGCAAATGTGTAGAGAGATTTTCTTATTACCACTCTTTCATGAAAAGGTTTACACCTGGCTTTCTTAATGCCCCTGTTCCACCAAAGGACTAAGCCCCAATCCTGTCCCTGACCCTTAATCGTGGACAGTCGGTGAAATAAAAGATAAAATGGGAGGAATACTGAATCGGTATTGAATTCTGGGATTAAGGTCAGATCGGCCTCAGGAAGCCTGAGGAGGCCCCAGGTGGCCCGACACAGTCCCCCACTGTTCTGCGACTAAGAACAAATTAATCCCTTTTTGTGGTCAGTTTGACGTACGATCTTGTCGTAGACATACCAAGTGGGTCCCAGGATGCCTCAGGCCCCCGATTAAGTCCCGGCTTCCTCAGGCGTCCTGAGGACTCCACAGTCTTCCCCAGACCAATGTGGCCGATTCTTGTTTCACAGAAAAACTGGATATTCTGGGTATATATATAAATTCCCCGATCTAATCATCATTACTTTTTTAGGAACACAGCAGGATGCCACCTTTTAATGGAAGACAGCTTCAGCAACAAGTTTAGGGCCTTTTTAGTTTTTTATTCATTTACATATGATGTATTTGCTATTTCTACGTCGACCACAGAAACCAGCACCAGCACCTCCACCACCACCACCACCACCAGCCAGACAGAGACCTAGAAGAAGACACAACATGTGGGTCAGGCCATGGCTACCACAGAGAGAGGAGAGGGGGCCTACCACAACATTATAGCTGACCTATATGCCACAGACATTCCAGGATTCACCAATTACATGAGGATGACCCCAAAATTCTTTGAAATGATAAAGACCATACTGGAACCACATATAGCCAGGCAGGCCACCAACTACAGAGCTCCAATCAGTGTTGGGAAAAAGTTAGCCCTCACCATCAGATATCTGGCCACTGGAGAGTAATGCACATCATTATCCTGTCAGTTCAGGGTTGGCAGATCCACCATCTCCAAGTTTCTACCCAAGGTCTGCAGGGCCATCCGGGATGAGTTCACCAGAGAGTACCTCAGATGTCCTACTACTCCAGATGAGTGGAAAAGAGAGAAAAGGGAATTCAGGATCAGGTGGAATGTTCCACATGCCCTGGGAGCCCTTGATGGCAAGCATGTGGCACTGAAGAAACAAAAGAACTTTGGAGCCCTGTACCACAACTATGAGGGATTCGTTTCAGTAGTAATGTTGGCCTTGGTTGATGTACAGTACAAGTTCAGATGAGTTGATGCAGGTACAGCTGGATCTTGCTCAGATGCCCAGATATTTAATGCCTGTCAGCTAAAGAGGAAGATTGATGATGGCAGCATAGGCTTCCCTGATCCAGCACCTATAACCCAGGGTGGTAGAGATGTCCCCCACTTCATTCTGGCAGATAATGCATTTGCCCTGAAGATCTGGCTGATAAAACCCTATGGCAGAAGGATGTTAACCAGAGAGGAAAAGATTGCCAACTACAGAATATCAAGGGGCAAGAAAGTTGTTGAGAACGCTTTTGGCATCCTGGTCTCAAGATTCAGAGTGATGTTGACCACTATTGAACTACCCCTAGAAACAGTTAGGGAAGTGATCTTTACCTGTGTGGTTCTGCATAAGATACTGAGAAGCCATTATCAAGGTCAACATGGTGGTTAACAGCCTGGTGATGATAATGATGATGTGCCTGGTGATTGTCGATTGATTGGTGGTGCTGCTGGTGGTGGTCCAGACAGAAACCCTACTAGAGAAGCCAAAAGACAGAGGGATTACCTCAAGGACTACTTCAATAATGAGGGAGCAGTGGCCTGGCAAGATGGCAGAACATAACTTCTACTGCAGTAACCAGTCTTTTTCAGGACTACCAAATATTCCAAAAACAATTAATCAGCTGTGCTTGTTCCAAATAACACAACCATTTCCAAACATCAGTCTGACAAACAGACAAACCCAATGCCAAACATACGTCCCATTTACAGAAAAACAGAGAAACCCAATGCCAAACATAAGTCCAACTAACAGACAAACAGACAAACCCAATGCCAAACATAAGTCCCACTAACAGACAAACAGACAACCCCAGTGCCAAACATAACTTGCTAAATGTAATAAATATTACAAACTACAATCATGTTTGCCTTTAATTTTTATTCTATTCTTGATAAATAACTGAAACTAAGTAAGAATTTTTATAATATTTTCTACATTATTGCTAATAATATAAGCACCCAAACGGTTGTGTTTAGGGTGTGGTTTATGTGTTTGTTGGTTTGGGGGGGAGGGTTATGTTTGCAAATTTGTTTGTGAGTCCCTTGGTTGGAGGTTATGTTTAGTATGGGATTTGTCTGTTTTTGGGTTGGTGGATGGGTGATAGCCTAATATCTTTAACTCAAGGGATGGTGTCAGTGTTGGACTTTTTTATTACAAATTTAAACCAATCCCATGGATTTTAAACTACAAATGGGCAGATTATTGGCCATACTTGGAGTTCATTTATCATTTTTTTTCTATGTGGCCTTCTGTTGTTAAGTGTATTACCATGGGTTATTTCTTTCATGTTTGGGTGGTGTAGGTGTTGGGCTTTTTTTTTCTTGCGATAAGTATTTGTACTGAACCGTTTTGCTTTGGAAGGGGAATATGAATATGAGCAACACGTAGCTAAATAATTGTTTTTGGAATATTTGGGTGGCCCTTAAAAGGGCCTAGGCAGATCAAAGACCCACCCTGACTGGATGGCTACTGAGGAGGCTGCTGCTGTTGAGGCGCTGCTGTGGTGTGATAGTGTAGAGCTGCTGCTGCTGCTGAGGCTGCTCAATGATCTGTGTTGATGTCAGATCTGGTAGCTGGCTTAGTATTCCACTTAAGTTGTGTCTACTGCCCTCGTCTTGTTCTGTGACCACTGATGGAGGGTTTCCAAAGCCAATGGGGCTGGGTGTGTAGTAGACGTAACTGCTGCTGCTTGGGTGGAACTAGAGGCGTGTTGTGTGGTTGTTGGCAGTATCCCAACCCTCTGGGACTCCGAGTATCTTGGAGTCAGTTGAAACTGTGTAGATGTAAGTATTGGTCGACTCCTACTATCCCCCAGGACACTGGTCTCTAGATGTTCTGTATCAGTAGTAGATCCACGAGATTTGTCCTGCTTGCTGGTGTTTGGACTGGCCTCGAACCTAGAGCTTCTGCTGGCCCCCTTGCATCTGATGTGGGTCTTAAGGAAACCCATCTGCTAGAAGACCCAGGACTGTCTCTTGGTCATCTCCCTTGGGGCTTGGCTAGATTGTAGCTTGGACAGCTTGCCATAACAAGTTCTCTGAGATTCGTACCACCATCTGACATCAAAGTGCTGGAGCTTCAGCTCTGCAGAAATTTCTGCCCAGAGAGCCTCTCTCCTCTCCCTGTCGTGCGTTCTCCTTGCCACAGACCCTGGCTGTCTTGGCTGCTGAGTGGCACTCTGAATCTTCCTCACACCTCTCATCTTCTTCGCAAGCTTCCTCAGTAACCTCTAAATGTTCCTCTGTCTCCTCTTTCCCCTCCTCTGTCCTCTCCTCTGTCCTCTCCTCCAACTCTCCAACTTCCTTTTCCCTCTCCTCTTGCCTCTCATCCATCTTCTTCTTTCCTCTCTTTCCTCCTTTCTCTTTCCTCATAACTCCAGTCAGTATAAAAAAGTTAAAAAATTAAACTGTGTCGCCTAACTGTAAAATTTGCTCTAAGCTCAAGTATATTATAAGATATTTAAAAAACTGAAACCCCTACAAAACAGTGACACACGTCTCTCAGTAGCCAACCAGTCACTAACAATGAGAACATGTGTGTGGCCGCTTATATAGTCCCAGACCCCCCTTGCCTCGTTTTAATTTCTGACGCACGGAAAATAGGTGGTTCGTAATCAGTACTTAGTCCCAGGCCACCTGGGGTATCCTCAGACCGCCACAGACTAAATTTGTGTGGTCCCAGGTGGCTTGAGGAGGCCGGCTTGGATTGGTTGGGGTCGGCTTCTCTTAATCGGGGCTTAGTCCCAGACCTAGATTTTTTTAGTCGCAGGACACCTCAGACGGTCTGAGGCTTCCGGGGGCTAATGAAACCAATTCCTTTTTACACGCATGAAATTCATACACATCTGTTATGAATCAGGGTCTAACAACAGGCTTCCTGGGACTAAGCTAGGGACACCTGGGAGTAAGGGTCGCAGGAGGCCTGAGACAACATAGGACTGTGTAAATTTGGGTCTGAGGAGGACTGAAGAAGCCTGGGGCTGGACATTTTGTTGAATTGGAAATATAAATCAGTTTGAGTCGTGAGAAATATCAAACATGTTTGATTTCTCTAACGGCCCCAACCGGCAACTACCGACCCTTACAGAATGCCTTGGACTAAGCAATTTTTTTAAACCGACTCCCAAAAACCCTTAATCGGGAGCCTTAGTCGTGTGGTGGAACACCCACATAAGTTTACAGAATGTGTTGTACCTCACAACAATTTTTCATATTTTGGTCAAACTTAAAAATGTCTTTGTCTCATTTCTACTTTGATAAAAATTGACCTACAAAAATGTTCAGATGGCAATAAAATCATTCAATACTATTAAAAGGTTCAATGCATTACAAAAATGAACCAAAATTATCTGTTAACCCATAACCCAGTGCATAACTTTGTTTCTGTATGCAAACATGACTGATACTTAAAAATATATCCAAGACAGCCATCACAAGTGAACTGTTCATGTTGAGACCAAGGTCAGATTTAGCTCCCTTTCAGGCTTAGTCACTGAGTACATTCATTTTTGGTTTCAAATGAGTTTTAGGCCAGAATCCGCTTCAGCAAAGCATATTGAACATGGCTTAGGATTATAAATGCAATCATCAATGTCTGACAGAGATACTAGGGGCGGATTTCACAAAAGGTCTTAGCCCGGTCTCAGGCTCAAACTTGAGACTTTTGTCTCAAATTATTGAACTTTTTACTTGAGCCAATGGGCTCAGTCTTAATGGATTTCACAAAAGGTCTCAGACTCAGCTTTGGCTGAGCCACTGGCTCAAATGTTGGGACTGGTTGAAAGTGGGCTTAAGTTTTGTAAACAAAGTCTCAATATGGCCACCATAATTCTTTCTTCACTTCAAAATTTGAAATGGCTGAAAATAGGGTACAAGTATATAAAACAACCCCACTGAAGTAATCTTTGGGTGTTTTTACATGTTTCCAAGGTTTCCCATTGCAAAATGGTATTTAACCAGAGATATTATGTGTCAAAGAAGGAACATTTATGCCATCAGTATAATATTTTGACTACAAAAAAGGGTCACATGACACAGAAAACCACTGTGGTTATTAGATAAGCTTGTTCTCAACTGAGACCCCTTCTGTGAAAACCGTTTGAGACAAAGACATAGCTAAGCCAGCAGGCTCAGATTTGAGCCAGTGGCTTAGTCAGAGACTGGGCTAAGTCTGTGACATTTCATGAAATCCGCCCTAGGACTCCAGGCTCACAACTTAAAACAACTTCTTGGTAGACCGAAAGTTGAGCCCACAGTCAGCCACATTTTAAGTTGGGTTTGTATTTGAGTACATATGTGAGCCCATATTTGAACAAAAGTCTTAAATTTGAGTCTAAGATCAGACCTACCCCTTTTTGTGAAACGGGGCCCTGGAACATTCTAAGGCTTCACAAAGTGCTCTACAGAATTGATTCTGTAGCTAACCGGAATTTCTTGATGCAAGAAAAAACCTAAACAAACGATATAATAACATTAATATATGCAATGCAAATATAAGCAGCCATAACTTTCTTCATTGCACATCATAATATTTTGAAACTGTCAATGTTTATGCGAAACTTCTGTATAAATCCATAATTTAACCATATCCTATAATATCATTACACATTGCTTGACAGAGTAATCAACAATTCACAATATACGATACCTAGAAATGGCATAGTATTCAGAACTCTGATTAAATATCAGACAACATAAAAATGAGATTTCCGAATGAAAATGTACTAAATTTTATTCTAAAAAATACCCCAATTGCCTAGAACACCCAGGAAGCCAACTCACAATGGCTGTGACCTGGAACCAACAGTTCACTGCAGCCAAGGTAAACAACTAAGACTTGTCCAGACAATTACAATAAAGTATGGAACTAATCTTTTGCAATTAAGCATGACAGATATACCAACTCTACACATATGTGACCAAAGAAAGCATTAAGACTAATACCTCAGACAAACTATACAACAAAGCATCCTGGCTTGAATAATATTCATAATAACCAAATTAAAACATAAGTTTGGCAAAGCTTTCAATCTCACATAGATATGTTACAGTGAATTTGTGTAATCAGGGAATTCGCGAATTCCCTGAATGCTTTTAGGGAATTCGTGAAATCCCTAAATGGACCAGGGAATTCGCGAATTCACTAAAATTTCTAGGGAATTCGCAAAATCCCCGAAATTTTAGCTAGGGATTTCATGAAATCCCTGAATATATTTTAATTTGCTAACATTTATTAAATAGAAAAAATTAATGCACATAATTTGTTTTTATGTTTCTGTAGGACCATAGTTATAACACCATAAAATAATATGATAGGGGTAAGATTTGTTTACAGATAAAAACTTAGATTAAAATTGAAGATTATAAGATTACTTAAGAATGCTAACATTTATTGAATGGCTATTACTCATTGTCTCTTCAAAGGTCTGAACAAAACCTTTTTAAACAGAAAAAGTTAATGCACATAATTCATTAGTATGCTTCTGTAAGACCATAGTTATAACACCATAAAATGGTATGATAGAGGCAAGATTTATTTACAGATAAAAACTTAGATTAAAAATGAAAGTTAATTATTTCTTGGGTAGAAGATTACAAAATTTCTAACATTTATTGAATGAGTATTACTCATTGTATCTTTAAAGGTCTGAACAATACCTTTAAACTATCTAAACCTTAAACTACTTGGGATTACATGCCCTTCCATCAGTCCCTTTGATCTCCAATACCAGCTACCTCCTCAAATAAATAAAATTAGTACATTTCAGTTTTCATTGATCAGTTTTGATCTGAACTGATATGGAGTGCACCATTTTGAAGGACTCGATGTACAGTTCCTGCTAATTGTAATTGAGATTGAATCTCTTTTAACCTACAAATCAAAGACATACATTATTCTTCCTCTCTCTATTGTGGATAAATTATGATTGCACGTAGTAAGTTTTAGGACATGGAAGAACAGAAATAGTAATTAGAATGTTGCAAGTATTGATAGATTTAGTGTTTGTTCTATTTATATGTTTTGATACATTAATTCAAAGTGTAAAGAAGTAACTATATTAGTATAGAACTTAAGTGAAATAGAAATACTTCAAGCAAGATATATTACTATTAAAAATACTTTTAACTACACTTAAATTGTAAACACAAACAATTGAATAGATTCAAATTTAGACTTGAATAAAAATCAATCATTTTTGTGGTATGAATTATTTTGTATACCATTTATGTTTTGTCTAAAAAGGATCAGTTAGAAAATCATATTAGTCTATAGTCCATATGAAACCTAAACTAATTAAAACAAATGAAATGCTTTCAAAAACATCACTTTATAAGTTTTCTAAAATTAATCAGTCAAGAAGACAATCAGAATTACTGTGCATGACACACAAAATCATTTTAAAACTAAGAAATTTTGTTGTAAAATACCATTAGTTTGTATAAAACCTTAACTGAAATGCACAGTAATGGATTAGTGCACTATAAATGTAATTTCACAAATTCCCTAAAATGACATTCAGTGAATTTGTGAAAAAATTTACTAAAGTTTTAGGGATTTCGCGAATTCCCTGAATGTTTTTAGTGAATTCGCGAATTCCCTGGTCCATTTAGGGATTTCGTGAATTCCCTAAAAACATTCAGGGAATTCGCGAATTCCCTGATTACACAACTTCACTGTAACAGATATACATATTTGTACTTGTACCTTATTTTCCAGATACAAGATGGCGTAATATTTCCTATTTCCTTCAACTCAAAGTGTTTCAACTCAAAGTCATTCCATTTTAAATACTTCATAAAGAGGATTGCAGATATTCGTCAAAAACAATATAAATATAACAATATGAATCAAAACTGTAACCCAACCCCAAAAAACCGGGTGATGAAGTCAAAAGTACCCAAGCATCCAAGTAGGAAAAGTAGCTCCTTATATCGAAGGTGTCTGAAAGTTTGAGGAAGTGGGGAAGCGACATTTGGGTTGCTAGTAATGTACCTCCAGATACAGAGGTCCAGGGACCCAAGGACGAATGAGTGCACATGTGCACGGAAGTCATTTGATAATGTCCTAATAATGTAATGTTGAACAGCAAAGTCATATGGTGTATATGGAGAGATCTGGTTGAATATGGAGCTTTTTTAAATAACAAGGGCGTGACTGTAGAATCCCCCTGACAGAAGTTGAAAGATGGTAATTAGTATTTAAATAAGGAAATTGGAAAGGAATTATGTAAAAGAGGTGATATAATATTTTTTTTATTATTTAAAATGCTTAGATTTTAAGGTCGACAATTCAACAAAGTGGAGGTAAAATGGGAAAATATATGTATGTATTTATATTACAAACTACCCAGTAAACATTAGAAACGTTTTTAAATTGTTTAAATGTTTACAAAACGTTTTTAAAACCCAATTAAGCCATATCTTATGGTTTTCAAAATGTTTCCAAATAAACGTTTATGCTGTAATGTTTAAAAACATTTTATAAACAATCTCTATACAAACGTTTTACTGAAAACATTTAATAAACATTTATAAAATGAATTGGGGCACAATTTCTAAGCCACTATCTTACAATTTTAGACATGAGAATAATATTTTCAATAGTGAGCAACCATACAAAGATATTGAATTTGACCTCTGACCCTATTATTATTCTGACATTATTATGTTCATTTATAATGTTTTTCTAACATTTATCGCCAAGCGTTTAATAAATGGTATACATAAAACGTTTTAAAAACATTCTATTACAAATGGTTTTCATACCCATCATTTTTTAACCTTTGCCAAATGTTTCCTTTCATATGTTTACAAAACGTTTTTAAAACCCAATTAAGCCATATCTTATGGTTTTCAAAATGTTTCCAAATAAACGTTTATGCTGTAATGTTTAAAAACATTTTATAAACAATCTCTATACAAACGTTTTACTGAAAACATTTAATAAACATTTATAAAATGAATTGGGGCACAATTTCTAAGCCACTATCTTACAATTTTAGACATGAGAATAATATTTTCAATAGTGAGCAACCATACAAAGATATTGAATTTGACCTCTGACCCTATTATTATTCTGACATTATTATGTTCATTTATAATGTTTTTCTAACATTTATCGCCAAGCGTTTAATAAATGGTATACATAAAACGTTTTAAAAACATTCTATTACAAATGGTTTTCATACCCATCATTTTTTAACCTTTGCCAAATGTTTCCTTTCATATGTTTGCAAACCCCCAAAATGGTTACTGGGTAGTGGACAGGTCGACAAAGTTGACAAAATAATGCATCCATATTGCTTAAGCTATTGCTGAAGAGGTTCTTCAAAGTCAACAGGTCGACAATATAAAAAACATGTGTAGTACATTATCTATTGTTGGAGAGGTCACTATAGTCTACAATTTGAAGAAAGCCAGAAAAGACTGATAGGTCTACAGGTCGGCAAAGTCGACAAAATGATAAAAAATAAAAGACTATGTCAACCTTAACTTAAGCATAAAACTTTTTGTCGACTTTGTTGACCGCTACAAAAGTAGACAAAATAAAAAGGAAAGACACATACATTAGGTATTGGTAAAGAGACTGACAGTCAACATTCTGATAGAAGGTCGACAGGTCGACAAAATGATAAAATAAATGGGCTATGAAACATGTAAATTCTGTCGAATCTGTCAACCTCTAGAAAAGTTTGTCCTTTCTGGTTTGTCAACCCCATGCATATTAAAAAAAATAAACTTTAATGTAACCATGATTCAATAAGTATGAATTTATTCATAGTTTTGAAGCATAATTAGCATATTTCTGCTTCTGTCAGGGGGATTCTGCAGTTCAGCCATGAAAAGGATAATCCTTCACAGTTTCTACAACATACAAAAACTCCAAACTATGATATATTGTTAAATATCCTAGTTAACTTGCAAAATCATTAACCAAGAATAACTCTAACATTTCAAATAATATAATTGCATTAAGGGAGAAATAAGGCGTTTAGGGCTATGTGGTTCCAATTGAACATAAAACACAGTCAAACAATTTGTACACATCAAAAAAGATTCATAAATGATTTCTGTTAAAGAAAGCAGGGTTAAAAGTCAAACTTTTCATGTGACTGCCCCAGTTTCTTTTACTGTCGAGCTGTTTTGCTGATTTGATGGCCCCTGGAATTGGTTATTCAGCATCCTCAGTATTTCTTTAGCCTCTTTCCACTGGGTGTGTGGATCGGCCTGGTCCACAGTTGATTGTTATCTCTACTGTCAACAGTTCCCTGTTGTTCAGCACGCATTGGTTTATGAGAATTGGTTTGGAGAGGCTCTGGCAAACGGAATGTGGCAGAACAAATCAGACATCCCCTAGAAAAACTGGATATATTTCTTAAACATTATTAAAAAGAAATGGTCTTATATCCAAATTTCAAATGACAGATAAATATTAAATAAATGACTGGTTGTCATAAGATGTTGTAACAAGTATCCTGAGTAGAGAGGCATAAAGTATCTACTGGAACAAACCATTATCAACATTAGTGTGTCAGCAAACACAAGTTGAACAAAATCACCTGTGTAAAGCCACTAGTTTTTAGTTGTGATTGGCAAAAGACTTTCCCATTATAGAGGTGGTGATGTCTGAGACTGGACCCTGTGTTTGAAGTGCCAAATACGATGGTCAAACTTTGATTATCACAAGGAAACATTTTCAAAGATTATGTCACCTAGGAAACTGTTGCCATGAATTATTTGAACAAATGTAAATATGTTGAAAATTGAAATACCTTTCAACTGAAAGGTGTCAATGCAGATATTAATCATCATAAAAACAAGCTTTTTTTTCGTCCAAGGTGTGCCAAGTTACAGCAGGAGCACTAAACATTTTGAAAATATTTTTTTGGTTGTTCAAACTGTTTATTTCATCTAAATTTAATCCTCTATTTTGATTGGCTAGTTATTTACTGGCATTTTTGACTGGTATATATTTATTTATCTGAGGTTTTAACATCACTTTCAACACAGTAAGGTCATATCACGACGGGTAGTTGGAAGGGCAGAGGAAACCAATACATACAGTTGGTCAGGGTTCTGTACTGTAAATAAACTGCTGACCATAGTTAAGCAACTATCACTTTTTGCCACATAAGATGCAGGGTTTGAAGCACTAACCTCAGAGGTGGGAGGCGAGTGTGTTACCACTGCATCATGGCCACTTTGACGGGTATGTAAGGCAGTGTTCTACTGGTAATAAAGTTGTTATTTTATTAACCCCAATTTAATTATCCTAAACAGTAGATTAAATGGCTGGATTTCTATCCCAAGAAAACAAAATGCGTTTAATGTTGACATCCCACTGAATTGCCATGATTCAAGAAAAGTGTTTTTAACACATGATCGAAAAAATAAGGGTTTTGCTCAAGACCCAGAGACTGCACAAATCAATCAATCAGTTGTCCAAGTGCTTAATCTCCGTATCTACAGATTCTAAGGCACACCATCCAATTCGTAAGGCCTAAATCTTCAGGACGTTAGACATGTTCCAAGTCGTACCCAGGGAGGCAATCCGGTGTTTGGTAGTTTGAAGCTAAGGTGGAAAAGATTTCTGAAATAGGTAGGTTTTTAGTTGACTTTTAAACATGGGAGATCTAGAGCACTGCGGATGTCATGTGGAAGATCATTCCAAGGCTTCGGGGCATCGTATGAGAAACTGTTGTTGAAGTGGACCCTTGATTTATGGATGGAAGAACAATAATGAGGAACCTAGAGGAACAAATTTGTAGGGTTAGAGCGTCTTGTATTAACGGTTGATTTGTACAAGGAGAGATATGGTGCAAAATACTTAGGCTGACCAGTAGTGAGGTACTTGTACACAAGAACTAGGGTTTTAAAGATAATGCACTGTCTGATGGGTAGCCAATGAAGTGTCTTCAAGCTAGATGTGATATGGGTGAACTTAGAAGCACCTGTGAGAAACCGAGCAAGAGCATTTTGAACATATTGGAGCCTAGTAGCATTACGGGATGACAAACTACAAAATAGAGAATTGCAATAATCCAAATGACTGCTGACCAGAGCATTTGCAATCACCACTGATGTATCAATGGAAAGAAACCTCCTGATACGATGAAGGTCCCTGAGGCTAATAAAACAAGATTTGATGAGAATTTATGTGATTGGTGAAACAAAACTTTGCATCAAGCAGGACACCCAAATTGCAAGCAACATCTGTGGGAGAGAGTCAATTTCCCAGGATATTGACAGAAAAAGAGTCACTGAGCCATTTGTATCTGTCTTTGGAACCAAAAACTATGAATTCAGTTTTATCAGGGTTTAGCTTGAGTTTGTTTTCAGACATCCAGACCTGAATATCGTTCAAACAGGATTTTAGATGGTCAAGAAACTTGAGACTATCATCAGGGGATAAGTACAGTTGGGTGTCATTGGTATAAAAGTGGTATTTAACTGCAGTATATTTAAACTAATACACAAATGGGGTGGGCTATGCTATAAAATGTTAAATTGGTGCCATATGAAATTAAACTCACACACTAAGTGCAAAATTTCAACATAGATGCGATAGAACTGCAGAATTTAATACCTCTGGTAAGTTTCTGGTAGAATTTTTTATGTGTCTGTCTATTTCCGTTAATGATACCTCCAAACTAATGAATGCATCTTTATACATTATGGCAAACGTTAAAAGAAGTTTAAGAATTTGGATTACAATATGATGTGAAATTTAAGTCAGATAAAGGTCAGCTACTAGTTTATAATGGTAGGAAACCGGAAGACTTTGAAATCTGTTTTAATGAGGTCAAGATACATGCTGTTGAAGGAGCTCAGCATTTGGGTCAGCCTATTGGAATAGACAGTAATATGAAACATATACTACACTGTAGGCAAGATTTTGTAAACAGAGTTAATTTTCTTATCATAAACTTTAATGAATGTTCATTAGATGTCAAATACATATTACTAAAAAGATTTTGCATGAGTTTGTATGGGTGTGTTTATTCACCTGACACATAAAAATGCAAAAATTGCCTTCGATTGGCTAGGAAAGTGTCTCGAAGATGTTAAACTGTGGTTGTGTGCAAATAAACTAAAGCTGAATGCCGACAAGACCGACTTCATTATATTTGGTTCCAAGTCTCAACAAGAAAAGTTAAACCCATTCTTTCCAGTAAACATATTGGGTCAATCACTGATACCTTCAGATGCCGTTAAGAATTTGGGTGTCTGGTTTGACTCAGACTTTTCCTTCACCAAACATATTAAAAGTGTATGCAAACTTTGTTTCATCCAGATGAGGGATCTTAGACAAATTCGACAGTACTTGACTCGTGATGCTGCTCTTATGGCTGCAAATGCACTTAGGGGTCTATCTGTTTCTAACCTGTGCAAGCTACAATGCATTCAAAACAGTCTGGCCAGAATTGTTTGTCGAGCCACATGTCTTTCCCATACCACTCCATTAAGAAAAGCCCTTCACTGGCTACCCATAAGGCACCATTGCATTTTCAAGACTGCCTTGTTGGTATATAAATACCTACATACCAACTGTCCAAAATATTTCAGCCCATTTCTTAAAGTTAGACAATGTGCCTATAATACTCAGTTGAGTCAATCTGATGGTATAATTCTACATCTTCCTCAATACCAACCATCTATCTACAAATCCACAAAGCAGTTTGGTCTAAGCTTTGCATATGATGCTCCCAAAATATGGAATGAACTCCCGGATGATGTACGATTGGCCACTACTATTGCTTCCTTCAGAAAAAAACTTAAGGCATACCTATTCTGCCATTTCCATCTCATATGGCGTTCTCCGTGGTGTCGACCATTGCTATGGATAAGGACAATGACTTTTGTGACTATGCTTATGATGTTGCGCCTTAGAGTCTGTCACTTTGGCAGAGATTAAGCGCTATAAAAGTTGAATTGGAATTGGAATTCTGTTTTATTGGATTTTTCATGTAATTCAATTAATAAATTTTTTACTGCCTGGAGAATTGCCATAAGAAGAATATTAGATTTAAATAGACAAAGTGAAGGTGCATATCTGCCAATGTTGGTAAATGACATACATGTAGAAGGGCAACTTCATAAAAGAGTTGGAAATAAAGCAAGATAGAGCAATTTCGGTGAAATTTTGGGGAATCGGTTTCCTGCCACATTTAGCAACCATCTTGAATTTCTGCATTAAACACAAAAACCTGTTTATCTTGGAAACGGACCAAGATCGAGCGGTTTTGATGAAATTTTTTAGTGACTTTTTGCAAAATTCGTTTTCCCACCACATTTGGCGGCCATCTTGAATTTCTGTGTTAAGCACAAAAACATGTTTATCTCGGAAACAGAGTGAGATAGAGCGATTTTCATGAAAATTTCTGACCCACAGGGTATCTGCACAGTCTACTGGCAACTTTTCGCAAAAATTGTTTTCCCGTCATCTTGAATTTCTGCATTAAATAGGAAAACCCGCTTATTTCAGAAATGAAGCAAGATAGAGCAATTTAAATGAAATTTTTGACCCACAGGGTATCTGACTTTTGGCGGCCATCTTGAATTTCTGTGCTTAATGCAAAAACCTTTTTATCTTTGGAAACGGAGCGAGATTGCACGATTTTGAGGAAATTTTTTACCCACAGGGTATCTGCAGGGCTACTGTCAACTTTTCACAAAAATTTTTTCCAACCACTTTTGGCGGCCATCTTGAATTTCAGTGTTAAATGCAAAAACATGAAACTCGAGCAAGATAGAGCAATTTAAACGAAATTTTTGACCCGCATGGTATCTACAGAGTCTACTGTTGACTTTTCTCAAAAATTGTTTTCACACCACTTTTGGCGGCCATCTTGAATTTCTGCGTAAAACAGAAAAATGTGTTTATCTCAGAAATGGAGAAAGATAGAGCGATTTCAATGAAATTTTTGATCCGCAGGGTATCTACAGTCTACTGGCGATTTTCCCCCAAAATTGTTTTCCCGCGACTTTTGGTGGTCATTTTGACTTTTGAAGTTTTGAAATCTTATCCTGGTTATATATCACAAACTATAAGGTATAGGAAGTTGATACTTGGTAGGGATTTTAGTTGGGGGTGTAGGTGTAACCTTTGTCATGGTGTGACCTTGATTTGACCTTTGACTTCTGGTTTTTTGGCAAAAATCAATTTTGCGCCAGTTTTTTGGCAAGTGTCTTGAATTTCTTTATAAAAAGCAAAAATGCACCTGTCTCAGAAACAGTGCAAGATGAATTTGGCGAAATTTTTCAGTCCCATGCACTCGTTTTCCAGCCAGTTTTGGCGGCAATCTTGAAATTCTGCATAAAACACATAAAAGGCATTTTTCTCGGAAACTGGTAGGGGCACGGCCAAGTAGGGGCCTGCCTTGTCAGTTGACCATGACCTTAAAGTATTTCACTAGGGGCTATCAGAGTGTTATTTGCTTGTTATAAATTATCCAATAAGATCACTGCACGCTTCATTGGCGCATTCCCTTCTAGGTTTCTGGCCATTATGATTTGGAGTCAATGGAATCACACAAAAATTTGGAAAATAGATTTATATTTCATGATTGTAGTTGTTTTAGTTATTTTACCTTAAGTTTTTAGTGTTATTTGCTGGAATAAGTTACCTCATGTTGTGTTTAAAGTTGTGGAATTAAGCACTATGCCATCACACTCAAAGAAAACCCCTGTAACAACATTGAGGAAAAAGGTAACGGTGTCAGCTAGGGCAAGAACTTCCATCAGGAAACAGAGGAAGCCATCAATGGCTGGCCAAGATGGATCTTACATACAAGACCCTGTAAGTACTGTAACACACACTGTCACCTCATCTTCACCAAGAATTCAACTGTCCAATGTGTATCAGATTAAGGACCGTAACACATCAAAACAAGCATTACTTCAAGTCATTATGGTGATGAAGGATGCCACCTCACTGCCATGGCAGGCTGTCAGAAGTGCCTGGGCCACCTCCATGCATGAGGTGGAGGAGGGTCAGCTTACATGGGGGGACGCCACACAGTGGGCACTGAACCGCCTCAGATAGCCATGGCCAATGCCAATCTGACGTCATCATCCGGGTATCAACAAGTGCAACACAAGAAACTGTGCAAGTATTTCAATGAAGGCTATTGTACATATAAATCAAACCATGGGAACTATAGTCACAACTGTTCTTATTGTTCGTGTCAGGGTAGACAAGCAGCACATCCAGAGGTCAAATGTAACTTTAAGTCAAGGTCACAGGACAAGCTGGACAACAAATAGGACACAAAACTACCACCTGGGGAGATTAAATTGACTGGGGACATTAAAAATGGGGGAAGTGTGAACAGTATCAGTAGTAATCATATAAGTGTCAGACCAATAGATCGTGTCAATAGTTCTGTTGATCAGTGTACTGATCAATATAATGACAAGGTGTCAAATATGAATAATGTAACTTGTGAAACCACTTCAGTATTGATTGTAAATAGGGACAGAGGTAACAAGGAAGTGGAAAGTAACACAGCTGTATATAACACTGTGCATAATCACACTCTGTTTAACATATGTAGAGGTAACAAGGAATTTAAAAGTATTACACCTGTGTCTAATACTGTGCATAATCATACTTTGTATAACATGTATGTTGGGAAACTTTATGATGTTGTGTCTTCTCAGTGTGATAGGACGGGCACTTTTCCCCGGGGTGGGGGAGTTTTACACTCTCAAAGCTGTCATTCAATGCCACATAGTCAAGGCTCCACAGCTTATTGTGAAAAGGTAGATTTTCTGTGTACTCATTTCAGTAATCACTGTAGCGGATTGGGTGCTTTAGTGTTTCTACATGGATGTAATGGAAATCAAGGGAGGCGGGGTTTCTATTATCTTACTGGAGACGGGTCCCTTGTCAAGTGCAAAGCCGTCCCCCCTGGTATCTTGCAGGTAACACTCTCAACTAATTTGTACATAGTCTTCCGTCAGCCAGTCAGTACTGTTGATAAAGAAATGCGTTTAAAAGCAAAAATTGCATATGAAAATTATCACAAAGATCTTCATTATCAGTCTGTCTTGAAGAAGTCTTATGATCAACACATAGACCAAGTAATACGAGATCTCATTTTCCTGTTACGGTCACGGGCAAGCACGGTAGCAATTACCGGTTGTCTTTAAGTTGTAACAGAAAAAGCAAAAAGTTGAACTTAACAAATTTATTTAATAGTCAACAATAATGATTACAGTCAACTGGTATGCTCTTAACCAAACACACTAATACAATAATAAGATCTAGCTGACCTGACCACAGAGATTATGAGTTAAGTTTATCCGCCGTATCCAGCAATCTGTTCCGTAATCCGTCCTGTAGTATATTCCAATGTCCTGTGGTCTGTCCTGTGATCTGTCTAATGTTCACTCACACACGGATATCTATATCTTGTGACCTGTCTCACACTCAACAACACAAAAGGTTCTTGTCCTGCTATTCTTTATATATCCAGTCACACAGAATGTCTGTCTGGAGATTTTTAGAGAGTTAACACAATTGTACTGTCTGCTCCAAGATATGGACAATGTCCAAAATGCAGTAAATCCACTCTCTGTTATATAACTGTACAATATCCAAAAATATCCAAAGTGCAATAAATCTGTCCAGACAATGTATCTAGTTCACTCCAGTAAAAGTTCACAGCAACACAAGTTATATTATATTCCAAAACACAATAGCTCTCCTTATAGCCAGCGAATACAAAGTTCACTTGTGGTCAGATGTACATTCCTTATATACATTCACAGATTCCTTCTGGAATTGTACAGAACCAACTCAAAAAATAAATCTTGAGCCGTCTAGGCCAAAGGAGGAAGTTCTAGAAACTACTGGTAATTGGGTTTCCCCAAATCTAACATAACCACTGAGGGGGGGGGGGGGGGGGGATTTCCCCCAGTCTGTGAACAGATCAATAAACACTAAAACACAAAAGTCAATAACTCCCTTACTTTAAATGTCAACACACAAAAAGAACCAACAACACAATTATCTTTTATGACAATGTATAAACATAAAGCTTAAATTAAACAATGCACTAATATAGTGCCTAATATATGTAATATACAATGTACTAATATAGTGTCCAATATATGTAACACCTCCCCCCTTAAAGAAAAATTTTGGAAGCCAAGGGATTACAAAATTTTACAAGAGATTTTCATGATGTATACAAACACAGGTAATAACATTTTACAAAACATTTTTGTCTAAATACAAAAGTAAAATTAGTACCATGTATAACCTTTATAAACTTACTAATTACAGGTATATAAATTACAATTTAAATACAGCTTCTGGACAGGGCATATCCATGCGGACGCCATATGTTACTTTTTCAAAGTCCTGTTTAGACACTGAATTCCTATCTTTAACATTGTTTTTATTAATAGCCATCATAAGCTATGTTATACCTCTTTCGAAGTATGATTTTACCATAGTAATTTCATACATTTGGTTGAAATGTCTGTTATCACAGTTTTTAATTGTCCTTTGGAGAGTTTCTACTCTCTTTGTTACTGGGTATGACCCTAGCTCTCTGGCCTGCAGTTTATTCATTTGGCCAGGTGATGACACTGAAACTTTGCCTCCAGGATTGAAGACACAATTTTGTAATTTCTTATCATAAAGCATCTTCATTTTTGACTGAGAAGTTTTCAAATTTTGTTGCGCCAGCTCACAAGCCTTCTTTAACTTATTTCTGAACCTTGAGACATAATCTAACAGATTTAGGCTCTCAGTGTTCTCAGATAACCAGTTTTCCTTCAACAGCTTGAAAGGACCACGGACTGAATGGCCAAAGACCAACTCGAAGGGACTAAAGCCTAAAGACTCTTGAACAGACTCTCTAACTGCAAACAATAATAAGCTGATGCCTTCATCCCAATCTTTTTCATTGTCTAAACAATATGTCCTAATCATATTCTTCAAAGTGGAATGGAACCTTTCAAGTGCACCTTGGGATTCTGGGTGATAAGCGCTAGATTTGATCTGTTTGGCACCTAACTGAAATACAACCTGTTGAAATAGTCCTGACATAAAATTCGACCCTTGATCTGACTGGATCTCTTTTGGTAAGCCAACTAGAGTAAAGAAATTAACCAGAGCTTTTGAGATTTTGGGAGCTGTTATGTTGGTCAACGGTATGGCTTCGGGAAATCTGGTTGAGGCGCACATAATGGTCAAAAGATATTGGTTTCTGGATTTAGTTTTTGGTGAGGGACCTACACAGTCAATTATCACTTTGCTAAATGGTTCCTCAAATGCTGGAATGGGTTTGAGAGGAGCTACAGGAATTTTTTGGTTTGGCTTTCCTACCATTTGACAAATGTGACAAGTCTTGCAAAATTCTGCCACACAGTGCCGAATTTGAGGCCAATAGAAATGTTTGGTTATCTTGTTGTAAGTTTTGTTGATGCCTAAATGGCCACCCATTGGAGATTCATGAGCCAATTTTAATATCTCACTTTGGTACACTTTTGGCACAACAATCTGGTGTACTACTAACCATTCTTCAGATGCAGGGATATTTGGTGGCCTCCATTTTCGCATAAGCACACCATTTCTGACATAATAGCCTACAGGGACCTTATCTAGCTCTACTGGTGGCAAGACCAACTTGAATAAAGGAGCTAATTCAGGGTCATTTTCCTGCTCTGAAATCAATTTTGATTTTGAAAGCGATACATCTTTGCAGTCAATTGGGTCCTGTTTTTCAGAATCTACCCTATCCTTGGGATTAGTATCATTAAAATTCTGCACATCATGGTCATAGTTGTTCAAGAATGTATCTGACAAATCAACTAAGACATCTGTAGATTGTTTACAATCTTTTGGTTCTTCTTGGGCCTTTTTGGCCATAGCTCGAGTCACAGCACAGGAGGGAAAAATACCAGGAATAACCTCTTCTAATTTCTCAGTGCTAACCAAAGTGATCGGCTTAGAAGTAACCTTAGGATCAGCAACTACCTTTCCACCTGCAAGATCATTTCCCAACAACAAAGATACCCCTTTAATGGGTAAAGTGGGCCTGGTACCCACAACAACAGAACCAGTAACTAAGTCTGATACTAACTTGACCTTATGCAAGGGAACGTTCACACAGCCTCCTTCAATACCTTGAGCAATGACACTCTCACCAGTAGATGTGCTTACACTCAATGGCAATACACCTTCTAAAAGTAAGGACTGAGTAGCTCCAGTGTCTCTTAATATCTTAATGGGGACCTGACTGGAACTACTTTCCAAGGATACAAAACCCTCAGACACAAAAGGTTTGAACTCTTCCCTAATAATCTCAGACTTGTCTAAACCAATACTAGACTCTGCTCTATTGGGATTTGAACGCCAGTTAGACTTGCTAGACACAAAGGCGTTGGGCGTTGCCTCCTTTTCTCTTCTCTTCTTTAAGAGCCAACAGTCAGACATAACATGCCCAGGTTTCTTACAATAATGGCACACAGGAGCAAAGGATCTGGGCTTCCTATCCTTACTCATAGTCTGATTTGAAGTTTGACCCTTATCTGAACTCTTTTCTGGAGCTACATTTTCAGATTTCTTTCCTATTTCTGGATACGACTTTTTAGCAGGACCAAAGGACTTATTCTTGTTGAAAGTGGACTTGTGAGTTAGCGCATAATCATCAGCATAAGCTGCTGCTTTTGCCAAATTTTCAACTTTTTGTTCATCTAGATAGGTTTTAATGTCATCACGAACACACCTTTTGAACTCTTCAATCAAAATAACTTGCCTAAGTTTTTCAAAGTCTGTACCTACTTCCCTAGAATTACACCATCTGTCAAAATACACTTCCTTCTCATGGGCAAATTCAACATGAGTTTGACTTTCTTGTTTACGATAATTTCTGAATTTTTGACGATATGCTTCTGGTACCAACTCATATGCTTTCAAAATAGCATTTTTGACAGAGTTATAGTCCACACATTCAGAAATTGGCAAAGCCGTGTATGCCTCCTGGGCCTTTCCCCTCAAAACACTTTGCAGCAATAAAGGCCACTGGTCTATAGGCCATTTCAAATTTTGAGCTACTCTTTCAAAGTGTTGAAAGTACTTATCAACTTCTGATTCATTAAAAGGTGGTACCAGTCGCACATTTTTCCCCAGATCAAATTTAGTAGCAATGGACTCTTCATGGGCAATTCGACGAGCATTGAGTTCTAAAGCTCTCATTTCTCTTTCATGTTTAAGTGCACGCTCTTCCTTTTGAGCTTCAAGCTCTTCTTTTTGCTGTTGAGCCTCAAGCTCTTCTTTTCGTTGTTGAGCTTCAAGCTCTTCTTTTCGTTGTTGAGCTTGAGTTTCAAGCTCTTTAAGTCTTAACTCTCTTTCAATTTCTAATCGCCTGATCTCATATTGCCCAGAAGGTTCCATTGGTAGAAGCTTATACACTTCTAAACAACTATCAGGTAAAACATCTTCATCAACTAACTGTTCAACAATAAGCCTTTTAAGTTCATGTTTACGTGTTGACCTTTTCACCTCTAACTGTAACTCTTGTGCTATCTGCATTAACATATCTTTTTTAAAAGTTTCTAGAACTTCCATGGATGGTGATTGTACAAACTCTTTAGCACTAGCCATTTTGAGCACTGTTGACTGTAACCAATTACTAAATCAAATGGATTTTCAAAATGTTAATTGAACGGTTGATCAAATGGTTGTAATCAAATGGTTGGATCCCGGACGAGCCCCCAATTTTCCTGTTACGGTCACGGGCAAGCACGGTAGCAATTACCGGTTGTCTTTAAGTTGTAACAGAAAAAGCAAAAAGTTGAACTTAACAAATTTATTTAATAGTCAACAATAATGATTACAGTCAACTGGTATGCTCTTAACCAAACACACTAATACAATAATAAGATCTAGCTGACCTGACCACAGAGATTATGAGTTAAGTTTATCCGCCGTATCCAGCAATCTGTTCCGTAATCCGTCCTGTAGTATATTCCAATGTCCTGTGGTCTGTCCTGTGATCTGTCTAATGTTCACTCACACACGGATATCTATATCTTGTGACCTGTCTCACACTCAACAACACAAAAGGTTCTTGTCCTGCTATTCTTTATATATCCAGTCACACAGAATGTCTGTCTGGAGATTTTTAGAGAGTTAACACAATTGTACTGTCTGCTCCAAGATATGGACAATGTCCAAAATGCAGTAAATCCACTCTCTGTTATATAACTGTACAATATCCAAAAATATCCAAAGTGCAATAAATCTGTCCAGACAATGTATCTAGTTCACTCCAGTAAAAGTTCACAGCAACACAAGTTATATTATATTCCAAAACACAATAGCTCTCCTTATAGCCAGCGAATACAAAGTTCACTTGTGGTCAAATGTACATTCCTTATATACATTCACAGATTCCTTCTGGAATTGTACAGAACCAACTCAAAAAATAAATCTTGAGCCGTCTAGGCCAAAGGAGGAAGTTCTAGAAACTACTGGTAATTGGGTTTCCCCAAATCTAACATAACCACTGAGGGGGGGGGGGGGGGATTTCCCCCAGTCTGTGAACAGATCAATAAACACTAAAACACAAAAGTCAATAACTCCCTTACTTTAAATGTCAACACACAAAAAGAACCAACAACACAATTATCTTTTATGACAATGTATAAACATAAAGCTTAAATTAAACAATGCACTAATATAGTGCCTAATATATGTAATATACAATGTACTAATATAGTGTCCAATATATGTAACACAAGACTGTATTGTGGAGAAAACCTGCCCAGCCCCTGGGTGAGAATTTGCTAAACATGGTACTAACCCTCATACTAACACCTCTGCTGACCTCATTGCCGACTTTGATGCTTATGTTGATCAGCAAGTCGTAAACAATGCTAAGGTTAACAAGGACTTTCTCATCCCCAGCAAAACTAGGGGATTTTTGAACCATCAGAGCACTGACTTCGAGTTTATTGGACCTGATAGAGCCCCTGTGCTTATCGACTCAGTTTAGACCTGCCTTGAGGTCACCAATATCATCAGGGATTCGGGGTTCCCAAATTATAGAGTTGCCAGAATTCCCCTTGTCTCTGACTTGGTCATTAAGGCTTGACAATATCACCTTAGGGATTACCCTGATAAAATTTTAATCAATTACTTAAAATTTAGGTTTCCCCTCTCCATCAATGACCCCACAAAGCTTGCAAATACAAACATTAATAACCATGCTTCTGCCATGCACTTTCCCAATGCAATTGCGGAATATATAGCCAAAGAGAAAGATTGTGGGGCCATGTTGGCCCAGTGGACAAGGTAAATTCCCCTCACTATCACTGCTCTCCTATTTTGACAAGGCCCAAAGATGATAACAAGAGAAGGGTGATTGTCAATTTATCATACCCACCAGGCCAGTCCCTTAATGACCAGGTCATTAGGGATATATTTGATAATAGGCCTTTCACTCTAAAGTTTCCAAAAATCCAGGATATAGTTGATCAGATATTAATAACTGAAGATCCCATGTTATTCAAGATCGATGTAGCCCGTGCATTCAGGAATTTAAGGGCTAACCCTGTTGATGCAGTAAAATTGGGCATTTGTTCGGCTGATAAGTGGTATATTGATCCTCGAATCGTGTTTGGATGGGCTAGTGGCACTTCCGCTTTCAGATGGTAGCAGATGCCATATCATTCATAATGGCCAAAGAAAATTGCAAAATTTTTGCCTACGTGGACGATTTTATTGGAGTGGCCTCCAGGCCAGTTGCTGCAACTCATTTTCAAAAATTATCTGACTTACTTACTGAACTGGGTCTTCCCATGAACCCCCACAAGAAAACGCCACCCTGCAGGTCTTTAACCTGTCTGGGTATCACAATCGATATCGATGCAGCCACTTTACAAATCGACAAATCAAAACTCCAGGCTATATATGAAGCTTGTCTTCAGATAAGGCACAAGAAGTTCTTCTCTAAGAAAACCTTCCAGTCCCTCATTGGAAAACTTATCTATGTCCACAAATGTGTGCAACCTGCACAAATTTTCATAAATAGTATACTAGCTTTATTCAGAAATAATGCCCACAAGAAACGCATCAAGCTAAATGAGGAATTTTTCAAAGATATCCACTGGTTTCTTACTTTTCTCCCTTCATACAATGGTATTTCGTATTTTGATAAGCAAGATGTTGAGCATTGCGACTCTCTTTACTTAGATGCCTCCCTTAGCGGACTGGGTGCTGTCTGGGCCAATAGAGTATACAGCAGCCCAGTACTAGCAATTCCGGGCTTTACATTCACCATTGTGCATCTGGAGATGCTTAATATAGTCTTGGCCCTCAGAACGTGGGGCCATTTTTGGCACCATAGGAAAATACAGATTTTTTGTGATAATATGGTTGTAGTCCAGGTGGTAGGCTCCAGCAAAACCAAGGACCCATTTTTGGCTGCTTGCATCCGCAATATATGGCTCATTGCTGCATCCTTTGACATACAAATTGATATCAAACATATTCCAGGCAAAAAGAATGCAATTGCAGACCTGCTGTCCAGATTGCATTCCATTTCTAAGGTGGACTTACAATTACTATCCATCCTTCAACAGCACTACATCTGGGACAAAATCAATGTCAAAAAATTTAAGCTAGATTTATACATATGATTTCAGGTGCATCCCAGGCCTCAGCTGTGATTTTTGATTCAGCATGGAGTAGAGTTCAATCATCAGTGAGACTGTCAAGAAGCCGAGCTCACTCCACCACCTTAGGACCTTTTTGTCTTATCTCATTTTCATGCAATTACTTGTAAAATTTTCACTACATAATATTATCACCTTCTTGGAATTTTTGCACCAAAGTTCCTTGTCTCCAAAAGTCATTTCCAACTATTTGTCTTCCATTATATCCATGGCCAAGTTTTACTACATTGAGCATTCTGCCCTTTCACACATTGCTATGTCAAGATTTTTGAGGAGTATAACCATCAACTCCGGGTTTAGCCCCACCCCAAGGGTTTTTTTGATATCTACTCCCTATACAGGCTTTCCTTGGCTTGTGACACTCTATCTGATCCAATTTTATTTTGATCTATTTTTCTCACTGCATTTTTTGCATTTTCGAGAATGTCCAATGTGGCTCCTCATAGTGCCAGAGCTTTTGACCCTACACGCCATTTTCTTAGGCAAGACCTCATTTTTGCTGATCCTGGTGCTCACTTGCTTATTAAGTGGACCAAGACCCTCCAAAGCTTCAACCCACATCATATAGTCCCGCTTCCTACTCTGGATAACATCATGCTCTGCCCAGTTAGGGCCCTTCGAGCTCTTCTTTCATCTCGACCTCTGTCCCCATCCCACCCCTTGTTCGCCAACAACTTTCCCCCCTTCTCACCCATTATCGATACCCACATTAGGGATGCCCTCTAAAATGTTCTTTCTAGCTTGAACATCTCCCCTGTGGGCCATGGCTTCCACACCTTCAGGAGGTCTGGGGGCACCTTTGCTTTTGACCACAATGTATCCCTCCAGAACATTATGGCCCATGGTCTTTGGAGGAGCTCGGCCATATGGACTTACCTCCAAAATGCATCTCTTGCTCCCTCAATCATCCCCAACACTTTTGCTGCCTCCATTCCACGACTTTTCTAGTTTGGGCTGAAAAATTTTAAACATGTTCTAAACTATTTTAAAATTTTACACTTTCTTACATTAATCTATACTAACATGTAAATAAAATTTCCCAATGGTGTTTTACTGCTTTTCTATAAAATATATAGCATCAGTTTTACCTTCCCCTTCCCTGGGGTCAGATCTCTTCATAACATCTTCATCTGATCTTTCCTTTGGGGCTTTGGTTTAGCTGGTTTGAATATGTTGCACTTGACCTTATGCTCATGTGCCCTGACCTCTCACCTCGGGGTCAAATCCAGAGATTTCGATGATATTTTTTTGAAAAACAGGGAATGTAGACAGTCATTTGACAGCTTTTGCCATATTTGTTTTCCTGTCATTTTTGTGGTAATCTTGAATTTCTTCATAAATCACCAAAACATCATTTATCTGGTAAATGGTACAAGGTAGAGTAATTTCAGCAAAATATATTGTTTTCCTGACATTTTTTGGGGGGAAATTTAAAATTTCGCCTAAAACACAAAAAAACATTTTTCAAGGAAACAGAGTGAGATAGAGAGATTTTGATGAAAAATTTTGTCCCAGGGTAAACACAGAGGTATCTGGCACTTTTTGGCAAAAATAGACTTACTGTATACTTTAGGATCTTGAATCCAACTTAAGTGGATTTCTGTATACATTTTGGGGTATAAAACCCAACTTAAGTGGACTTTTAATATATATCTTAGGAATAAAAACCCAACTTAAGTGGACATTAAGTGTATATCGTAAGGCATAAAAACCCAAGTTAAGTGAACATCTTGTATATATTTTAGGATGTAAAAACCCAACTTAAGTGGACCTTTAGTGTATATCTTAGGATGTAAAAAATCAAGTTAAGTGGACATATTGTATATATTTTAGGATGTAAAAACCCAGTTTAAGTGGGCATTTAGTGTCTTTCTTAGTATGTAAAAACCCAAGTTAAGTGGACATCTTGTATATATTTTAGGATATAAATACCAAGTTTAAGTTGACATTTAGTGTATATCATAGTATGCAAAAACCCAACTTGAGTGGACATCTTGTACATTTGAAGTGAACATGTAGTGTCATTTTAGAATGTAAAATCCCAACTTAAGTGGACATTTAGTGTATATCTTAGTATGTAAAAACCCAAATTACCCACCTCATCAACCTTCCATTTGATACTTTATTTTTACAAGTAGGTAAGGCGTTGATGGTGTGTTTTGGCTTATCCTCCATCATAGCCTATCTCCCCTATCGGACGCTAATATGGAAACGGACCTCTTTCTGGAACTGGACTATCCCTTTTTGCTCATCAGCGCCTTAGAGGATGTTTACATCAATTTCGGCGCTATATAAGTGTTTCTTACTTACTTACTTACTTTGTAAGATGAATATCTGACCATAATGATAAAGTTGTAGTTTTTGAACTGCCCTAACTATTGCCAAACATTCTTTTTCTATAGTTTAGTAATGTTCTTTTCTTTGTTGCGAATGGTGACTTATGAAATACACAGGAAATTTCTTTTCATCGTATTCCTGCATCAACACTGATCCTCTGGCTTTGTCAGATGCATCTGTTTGCATGAAAAATCTTTTGCTCTCATCTGGTAACTTCAAAACAATGGGGGTAGCTAATACTGCCTTCAATTCATCAAAACCTTGTTGATGCTTCTCTTCCCATGCAAGAATGTTCGGTCTACCTTTCTTAGTTAAGTCAGTTAAGGGTTCTGCTTTCTCTGCAAAATTTTAAACAAACTTCCTATCATAGCCTATCAGACCTAGGAAAGACCTAAGTTGTTTCTTAGTTCTAGGAGGTAGTGCTTTCATTATTCTTGCTACTTTGTCTTCACATGGATTCAGCACATTCATTCCAACAATGTGGCCTTGAAATTCAACCTTATCATAACCTAACATACAATTTGAAAGTTGAATGGAAAGATTTACTTTTCTTAGCATCTTAAATAACTGTTTTAATGTTGCCATATGACTTTGCCAATCATGTGAATATACTATGATATCATCTGCATAACTGTCTACATGGTACAAATCTTTGAGTAATAACTGCATAAGCCTATTACAGCCTGCACCTAAAGTAAAACCAAAGGGAACAACCTTAAACCTGTACATGCCATCTTCAGGTGTAACAAAGGTAGTCTTGTCCTTGTGTGCTTGTCTAATTGGAATTTACCAATACCCTTTACTCAAATCTAATTTGGAAAATATCTTGTGAGATGACAACTTTGCATACAACTGGTCAGGCAGTGAAGTTGGCATAGGGTCAAAAAAGGCACAATTTGTTTAATTTATGATAATAATCCACACAAAATCTGATAGACTTGTCCTTTTTCTTGACTAGAACAATTGGTGATGCATATGGACTTTTAGAAGGTTCTATAACACCAAGATCTAGCATGTTCTGAATTTCTTTCCTAATTACATGGCACACACTGATCTGTAACCAGTGTAATGGAATATTCAAGTAAGTTTGTCACTTTATCAACATTGGAAAAATATTTTTGTTCTCCTTAAGCATCTTCCTCAAGGTTTCCACTTATTGTGGATTGAGCTTTTCATGTTATAGGTCTAGTTTTGTTTCCTAACTGGACCTTCTAATTCAACTCCTCAGTAGCTAACTTGCATGTTTCTTCCAACCTATGCCTCAAATCCATCACATACTGGTAGGTCAGTTTAACATCTAAACTAGTTGCTTCACTTGTCCATTTTAGAATTCCTATAGGGCCTCTAATGGATCGGCCATACAAAAGTTCAAAGGGTGAAAAACCTAAATTCTCTTGGGGAACTTCCCTATAAGTAAATAAAAGTGGGCTTAATTATCTATCCCAATCATGAGGCTTTTCCTCACAAAGTTTCTTTAACATTCTCTTAAAAGTTCCATTGCCTAAGGGACAACTGCCTAAGGGACAATAGCCTATCAACTTCTTTCATTTAATTTTATTAAACTGAGGTTCCACAATCAATTAAGATTTCATGAGGGATGCCAACTCTTGAAAATATATCTACCAATGCCTCAGTCACAACTTCAGTAGTTATTGTTTTTAATGGTACTAAGGGTATCAAGTGGCAAAATCTACAATGGTCAAAATGTAGCGATGTCCTTGGTCAGACTATGGGAAATGGGACCAACCAAATCAACTGCAATCCTATGAAAAGGAATATCAATTGTAGGCATTTTTTCCAGAGGGATCTTCTGTTCTTTTCCTTTCTCAATGGTTCTCTGACACATATCATAGGATTGACAAAAACATGACACATCAGGATGTATACCTGGCCAGTGAAAACCAGACAGTATCCTATCTAAAGTTTTCTTAACACCTTGGTGTCCAGCCATGAGACCACAATGTGCAAGTTTCAAAACTTGAGAACACAAGGCTTTTGGAATGACAACCTGTGAGACAATCTCACCTGAGACAAGCTTTGGAGACTAAACTTCTCTAAGCAACAAGTCATTAGAAATTTCAAAGCAATAAGTGCTACCATTCGTACTGTGGAGTTTCTTGTGCTGTTTTGCAAAAACAAAACATCTGTCTAATGTGTTATCTTGCTTCTGTAACTCAATCAACTTTGTCTGTCTACTCATATTTCCGTGACAGGTAAAACATGTAATGGCTTTGGTTCAAGGTTAGATGATTTTTTACTTTGACTTCTAGTGATATCTATTTTGGCCATTATCTGATCCTTATCTGTAGCAGAAGGTTTAGATTGCAACTTTGGAATAAAACCTTTTGTGTCAAGAGATGTGTCACTAACACCTGCTTCAGGTTCTAATTCTGGAATAAAACCTTTTGTGTCAAGAGATGTGTCACTAACACCTGCTTCAGGTTCTAATTCTGGAACAAAATCCTATGCATCAAGAAATCTGTCATCAACACATGGAACATTCCCAATAATCAATGGGTATAAAGGACTTTCAATGAAAACTGCTGATATACATCCTTTGAAAAAAGAGTATCAAGAAACACACCTGCAACTGGGAAAGTGTGTATGGACCCATCTATGAAGACACAATGTTGAGACCTACCATTATGCTGTTTTTTAGTGACTAGGGACTTCTGCACAACAACTCCTGAACATCCTGTATCTCTTAAAAGTTGAACCAACTTATCTCCAACATAACCTTTGGATACTGGCATGTTTGTTGGGAGTTTACTGACACAAGAACGAAGGATGGGAGCCTTATGACAACAAGTGAGAACAAGTTCTGTCGCATCAGGAATTTGACAACTACACATACTAGCCTCAACTTGTTCACTATCTTGATTAGTAGCAATAGCAGAAACAATATGTTTCTTAATGAAACAATCCTTGGGAAAATACCCGACCTTGCCACAAAGAAAACAATTTCTAGAAGTTTTCTTTCCTTCCTGTTTCTGTGTTTGATTTTGTGGAATGGAATTTTTGAAAGATTTACTTTTAACTCTTTCATCAGGGGATTTGTTTGTTTTAGTACTTGTTTTTTTCATGGTTGAAAAGAAGTCATGCTATGTGCATCCCTATACCTAAAATCCACTTGCCTAACTCACCAGCTACCCTAACAAAATATTGTGAACATAATTCACCACCCACTTCAGGTTTACTCTAATAAAACTTTTTCTTTTTCAAAATAGAAACAGTCTAAAAAATATTAAAATGTCTCTCGATAATGTTGAGTTGTATACCAAGTGTGACAATGTCATACTCAGAATATAAACCATTCTGTGAAATTATTTTTGTATTCATCAACAAACTGTCTAATGTCCTGCACCAAAGGCCAAAACATGGTCATGTGGTGGGGCACAAAATATTAACAGTCTTCCTGTATGGTAGCTTTATACTCCAAGTGTGTTAATGCTTTAATATAAAAAGAAATCATTATCATAAACTATTTGTGTATTCTTCGACTACCAGCCAAATAGTGATTATTAATAAATGTATAGATCGGTTGTGGATCTGGAGTATTGTGTATTCAGCAATAAGCTGTCAAATGGTGCTTCATACTAGAGGGAAAGATCAGTGTAAGTTACTTACCTATGTCCTGCACCAAAGGCCATAATAAGGTCATGTGGTGGGGCAAAAATATGCACCAACTCTCCAAACATTATAGTTTAAATATACCAATTGTATTGATGTCTTATTATAAATAGAAACAAAAAGCTGTTAAATGGTACCTTATAACAAAGAGAAAGATTTGTGTGAGATAAATTTTATAATGAGTTACATAATTATGTCCTGCACCAAAGGCCAAAACATGGTCATGTGATGGGGCTTGAAATATGCATTAACAATCTGCCAGCATTGTAGCTTTATACACCAAGTGTGTTAATCCTTTATTACAAGTAGGAATCATCTTGTTAAAGTATTTGTGTATTCTTCGATAACCTGTCATATTGTGGTCAATAAAAAGTGTACGGATCACCTAAAGATAATAGTAGCCTTTGGAATAATTAATGTTAAAATATCCAATACAAAATAAATGTTCTACCTAAAGTGTACATGTATAGCAGAGTATACTCCCTTTTTATGACCTCTGAAACTCATCTTTTCACAGTTTTTCAGATAAATTTTGTAATGTACATATGTATTTGTTTCTGTTTTTATATGTTTGATATGTTCAACTTTCAGTTCATAGAAGGCTACATTAATCACTTAAAAAAAATGCTCCCTGTTAAGATATGGCTTAATCTTCATTATTCCAAGTATGATACTGGATTAATAAAAATATTATATATGAATGTTAATTTTGGTAAACATAAAGGGAGTCTTCCTGAACAATGTCATGGAGTTATTAAATGAACTGAGTATATTGTTAGCAAACTGTCAAGGTCTAAGAGATGTGAATAAGTGTACTGATGTCTTAAGCTATTTACAAAATTTAAAGTCCTCAATAATCTGTCTACAAGATACCCATTGGATTGAAAAGGATCTAAAACTCTTGCATAAACTATGGCAAGGCCATATACTAATTAATGAACACAAGTCAAATGCTCGTGGGGTGGCAATAATGCTAAAAAACAACTTCGAATACAAAATATTGCACACCTACTGTGATGACACAAATAATATAATATGCATAGATCTAAAATTAGATGATATGACTTTAAAAATAATCAATCTTTATGGACCTAATATAGATTCTCCTTGGTTTTATGAAAATTTAAATGATATTCTGAGAAACAATGAACTGGACTATACAATCATATGTGGGGATTTTAATCTGGTATTAAACCCCGAAATGGATTGTCACAACTACAAAACTATTAATAATTCACGTGCCCGTGCTCTCCTGATAGATATAATATCCGAACAAAGCTTAGTGGATACGTTCCGTCTTCTCCACCCATCTACAAGGCGGTACACTTGGCGGCGTAAAACTCCAATCAAGCAGGCCAGGCTAGACTATTTTTTGTGTTCTGATAATCTTTGTGAAGACATAAAGACTAGTGCTATAAAACAGGGGTACAGATCGGATCATTCCATAATAGAATTAAAGTTAACTCTATGTAACTTCAATAGGGGAAGGGGAACCTGGAAATTGAATTGTTCTCTTTTGGAAAATAAAGATTATTTGATTATGGTGAACAACATAATAGATTCAGAAAAACTGAACAATGCTGCACTAGTATATAATCCATGCGCCATTAATCAAATTAGTGATCAAGACATTCACATGAGAATTCCAGACGATTTATTTCTGGAGGTCCTTCTTCTAAAGATCAGAGGAGAAACTATTAAATTTGCATCCCGCCTCAAAAAAGAAAATACCAACTTAAAGAATAATTTAGAAAAAGAGATCGAACAACTTGAAGCAACATGTGACGCAACCAATATAAATGAATTAAGTAGTAAGAAGGAGGCTCTTGTAAAACTTCATGCAATAGAACAAGAAGCTTCAAAAGTTCGTTCTCGCGCAACATGGCTAAAAGATGGTGAAAAACCTTCTAAATTATTGTCATCCCTTGAGAATAAAGGATACATAGACAAAACTATCAAAAGGCTACAAAAATCAGAAGGTCAATATATAACAAACCAAGAAGAAATTCTAAATGAAGTTCAAAGCTTTTATAAAAGACTTTTTTCACAACCAAAAAATGAATGTGAACCACAGCTGGAAAGAATTATAAATAACTTAGAAACAGCAAAGCTTTCCTCAGTGGAAGCTATGGGTTTAGAACATGAACTGTCCGTTGAAGAAATAGGTCAGGCTTTAAAACAGATGAAAAATGGAAAAAGTCCAGGTATCGATGGCTACCCTGCTGAGTTCTTTAAGATTTTTTGGAAAAAATTTAAGTTTTTTGTACTTAAAGCGTATAATTGGTCTTACACTAAAGGTGAATTGTCCGTATCATTACGGCAGTGTTTAATCTCATGTATTCCAAAAGGTAACAAACCTAGAATATTTCTCAAAAACTGGAGACCAATTTCCCTTTTATCTTGTGTCTACAAAATTTTATCATCATCAATAGCAAATAGACTCAAAGGCGTCCTGGATAAACTGATTTCTAGAACACAAACTGGTTTCATAAGTGGAAGATACATTGGAGAAAACATTCGTTTGATCTACGACCTTCTTCATTATATGGAGAAAGAAAATATTCCTGGCCTAATAATGTTGGTGGACTTTGAAAAGGCATTCGACTCAGTTTCATGGACATTCTTGTACCAAGTTCTAGATTTTTAAAATTTTGGCACAAACTTTAAACAATGGATCAGACTGTTTAACACTAATATAGTAGATTCAGTTAGCCAGTGTGGATTCCTATCAAGACCTTTCCCTATTGAAAGGGGATGTAGACAGGGTGACCCAATTTCTCCTTATCTTTTTATCTTGTGTGCCCAAATTTTGTACCTGATGATCATGAAGGATAAAAATATAAAAGGCATCATGATTAGACAAAAAGAAGTAAAGATAACACAGTTTGCTGACGATACTACTATTATACTAAATGGAACTGAAGACTCCCTCCAAGCTGCTCTCAATATACTTGAAATTTTTGGCAATATATCTGGTTTAAGAGTAAACACTGAAAAAACCCAAATAGTCTGGATTGGGAAGAAAAAAGGAGTTAAGGACAAACTAAAGGTAAACAAGGAGCTTCATTGGGGTAGCGAATGCTTTTTGCTGTTAGGCATTAATCTTTCAGTGAACTTGCAACAAGTTCCAAGCCTTAACTATGAACCTGCATTAAATAACATACGAGCGTCACTTGCCCAATGGCAACGGCATCTGTTGTCACCCATAGGAAAGATAACAGTCCTGAAATCCTTCATAGTGTCAAAGCTAAACTATTTGTTCTTCTGTATTCCAGATCCTAGTAAAAACTTTATAAAGACTTTGGACAGATTATTCTTTAAATTTATCTGGAATAATAAACCTGACAAAATAAGAAGAAATACCATCTGCATGGATTATAAATGGGGGGGCTTGAGAATGCTTGATATAAGTATACAGATATCGGCCCTCAAACTGACATGGTTGAGAAAACTAATCCAAAACCAAAATTCCAACTACTACGAGTTCTGTATATATAACATAAAATCTTTGGAAAAACTTTTACATATGGGACCGTCGTGGTGCGAAAATATTGCAAATAAGATTTCAAACAAGTTTTGGAGGGACATCTTGGTAAATTGGAAAAGAGTACTCCAAGCAGTACTCTATAATGCACATCTACATAGTCTAACTTGCCCACAATATCTCAAAAGAAATCTTATTTCTACCACAGTGGTACAGAATGGGAATAATTTACCCTGCAGATTTATATAATAGTGAAGGCAACCTATTGACATTAGAAGAAGTGAGAAATACTTTTGGAAATAATCTTAATTTCCTAGACTATAACAGAATACGGTTAGGAATAGAAAAATTTAGAAATAAATATGGTGCTGGATTTCAAACCAAATTACCAGAGAAACCAATATGGCCAAAGACTATATCATTGATAAATAAGTCAAAGAAAGGCTCTAAAGATTTCTACCATGTGCTCACAGAAAGTGATACTCCAAAGAATTTAGTCCATATGAAAACTTGGGAAAAAACACTTCAAATAAATATAGAATTAGAAGAATGGAAAAACATACATCTGATCTGCTTTAAAACGATTCTTGATAACCAGATTATTTGGTTGCAATATAGAATACTACATAACATATTGGGAACAAAGGTTCTACTGTATAAAATGAAAAAAGTTGACAACAATCTTTGTCGCTTTTGTAACAATATGCCTGAAACAATAACTCATGCCTTTGTGGACTGCCTATATTCTACTGAAATTTGGGACTTACTTAAAAACTGGATTTACCAGGAAACAGGTTCAGCATTTGACTTAGACAAAAAATCAATATTACTTGGATTTCAGGGTCGCAGTAACATCACTTTCGCAATAAATGCCATAACCCTCATAGTGAAATATTACTTATTTAAATGTCTTAAAGATAGTCGTAAACCATGTTTTAATGTATTACAGTTAAACATCAAGCGAGTCTTTGATGAACAATCATACCTGTATGCTATAACAGATGCCTCCGCTCGTTTTACAAGAAATTGGATGCTTGTTTCAAACCTAATCCAGACTATATCGTAAATTACACTAAAAATGGATAATGTTATTTGTATCGAAAATATGTTTTATTCAGTGGTTATATTCTATTATATGGTCATATTAAGGAAATAAAATATAAATATATCATCCTAGTGTAAGGATATTGTAACAAATAACGTAGCCATGTATTCACTGTTGTAATATGTTATGTATCATTTTTGTATGCCTTTTATATTTGAAAAAGAAAATAAATATAAAAAAAAATAAAACTTTTTCTTTAAGGTTTCTTCTGTCAACTGATACCTTCTTAATAGAGCCATTTCACTGCTTTATAATTATTTCCCTCTTCACTAGACATTCTAGAATACACTTCTTAAGCCTTACCCTTACGTAATGTGCCTAGGTGAATTGCCCAATCTTCTTTCAGAGTTTTCTTTGTCACATGGTACTTTTCAATATGAGTCAAGTACAAATACAAATTGTTATCTTGCTTCTCAAAAAAGGAAGCTCAGCAGCCTGAAAGTTGATCCTGCTAGACTGTTCTGAATAATTATATTGGTGAATGGAATCTTGTAATTTTAACTTAGCTAATTCTAGTTCATGCTGTCAATTTTATCATTTTCTTTCAAATGTTCTATTTCATACTCCTTATCTCTATCATACTGTTCTTTCTCTCTCTCGTTATCATACTGCTCTTTGTTTTTCTCGGTAAGCCATTCTCTCATCCCTAATAAAATCTTGCAATTCCTTACCCTCAAGACCAATCATTTCAATTTCTCTGGCTATTTCCAAGTCAACTTCATGCAAATCCCAGTCTGTCAGATCATGGTGCTTCTTTACTATCCCAGGTAAAATTTTAATGATATGGAGGGCACACATTCTGTATTAGAATTTTCCATAATGGCTTATGGATGACATTGTGATAAGATGAAGTCAATGTTATATCCTGTCCACCTTTGTAAATGAAATTTTCATGATCTCTTATCACTGATGAGAGTTTTCTTGCAGTGGAAGGACCTCTGCCTTCTAATGGAACTTGCATCTCATCTGTCCTTATTAAACACCAACAACAGAAGAATATTCCCCTTATGGATGATAAAAATGCATAATCTCCAAACATAAACAGCCTGATTTTCTTCTTTCTCCAATCTTCTTTTTGGAGTGTTTGCATCTGACCCTTGTAAAATATTGCTAATGTGACAAGATTATCATGTAAACCTTTAGCTGGCATACATGCAACTACAAATATGTTTTGTTTTGCATTTGGCTTTTTAACATTGCATATTTGCAAGCATAACTTAAATGATTAGCATCCATGGTCAACACCAATGTTTATCCAGACTTCATCATTGTAATTATACAGCAATTCTGTAACAAATTCCACTAAGTCTCTAATATAAATCACAGGAACTTTGACATCCAGTAAAGTGTCAATACTTTTGCATGCCAACTCATTTTTTTTCTTTGGCATTGATAATTTTTGTTTCCAGATGGTCAAAAAGCAGAAATTTTCTTTCTCATCTAAACTTGGACCCGCTTTCAGATTGCACCCCCAAGAACTGTGACAAGAATTGTTTTTGTATTCTGTGTTGTGCCCATGTTAATTTCATGGAGGTTTTCATTGCAAGTGCAACTCTTTTTGACAAGAAAGATTTTTGTTGGATTCCTGCACCAGCACATATTTCTATACATGTTTTTAAAAAATCCATTTTCAGCTCACATATATGCTGTTTTTTTAGTTATAACTAATACTTGGATTTGCTATAAGAGAACATTTTTAAGAAAGATTTTTGTAACTTTTTTGGCTCTTCTCCTGTTCAGAGGTGCCTTGGCATTCTCAGAGGCTTTTCTTGGCTTTGTCAGCCTTTTCATAAGTATTGGTTGGCCTCTAGCTTTACATCTAATTGTAGCTTTATCCCAAGCAAAGTTTAACTTGCGTTTTGTTAGGTGAGTGTGGACCTTTTCTTCATCCTTTGATTATGGGGATATTGATCTGTGTAATGTTTCCAGAATAGAGTGTTCATTGCTACTCGTATTTGAAGAAATCAGAGTGTTGGCCACTTGCAGAATTGGTGATGTTTGCATTTCTATTTCAATTCTCTGAGTTTTTCCTGCATGTGTTGGTGTGCCGTTCATTATGTCCAAGCTCTCAGAAGAAGTTTCAGGTTCTAATACGAGTTTTGGTATTCACAGATATGAAGAGCTAAAGTTGACAAAGGTCACCTATAATTGCATTGCAAGCATCTGACATCAAGAGTTTTCACTTAATCGCTCATCTGAACTTTTGACATCATCTACCTGAAAAATACTCTGCTGTGTTTGAACCTTTATTTATAAAAAACTGAGACAAACTTTCAGAGTAGAAGTAATGATCACATACTGTTCTAAGAAAATGTGAACAGTAAATATCATACATAGTTTGCATATATAAGGCTTAATTTGAGATATTTTGAATTTCTATTTCCCAATTTCTTGAAGTAACTTTTTTAATGCAAAGTCTTCTGAAAATATTTTCAGCAACTGTTTCAGCATTTTTTTGGCCTTCTTGATTTTTTAGGTCTACCTCTTTTCTGTGGTGAATTGTAAATATACATACTGTATAGTTATATCTCTTATGTGTTATCCATGTTTTATTTGACAATCTTTGCCTTCTCCTTTTCTCCAAGAAATTTTACGTCATCCAGTTTTAAATTGTTATAAAAAGACTTACTTTTTTCATCTTATTGTAACAATGACATCATAAACCTTAGGGTGATCATCTGTATCAATTGAAACATCCAAACCATAAAAGCTAAAACTTTTATCTTATATATTTTCACAAAATCTTTGACGAGCTTTTTTCCGAAGCTGTGTATCTGTCTGTGCTTGTTTTCAAAAGATTCTACACAAATTTAACAAATACTCTTGGTGCTGTGTAAAAGACATTTTATCTCTAACTGATGCCAAATCATTAATCCTATAATATAATGAGGTCACGTTTGTTTAACACAGTCAGATATTCTTTTAATTCAATCAAATGCTTTTACACAATGAGGTTTAAAATTCTACATTGAAGTTGCAATGCAGAACGGTGAATAGGAAGTATTAAATCTTTCAATACATGTAGCATTTTAAAACTACTATGTGGCCTTGAATGAAGTGGAGTAGCAGCAGACAGGGTGATGTTATCTGGCCCCAAACCAGGGAGGATTTTTTCTAGCATTAGTTGAACCTTTTGCTTGGACATAGAAAATTTATCGGAATTATGGTGCCTGAATGATTATATTTTTGGTTGTGTCCATAGAAACATGCTCATTTAGGCTTCACTAGATTGGTGGCTTAGGTAGTGGCAGTAGAGTTCAGAAGTGGTTTGTCAAAGACTGGTGGATTGTTCAAAGTGCTGGTACATTGAGTGTATACAAAATATTTCCACATGACAGTAAAGCTTCAAAATGGGAAAATCGCTGTTCTAATTGTTGGTTAAGTTTATCAAAGTCTCAATTTCAAAATTCAATCACAGTGTTACTGGGACTGGCAAGGTGCTGTGCATGAGCAGTAAGGTCTTCGTTACCTCTTCCTCTAAAGCAGTCAACAGATTCTGTCAATAACATCTTCTGCTAACAATAACACACCTGCCTTTATTTCCTTGTGGATTTTATACTGTGGCATGGAGAGCCTCCTTGTGAATATTACTAAAAGGCATTGGAAATATAGCAAATAGATGTTCCAATGACACATAGATTTTGTCCAAGACCTTTATCATTACAAAGTGCATGTTTTTTTCATGCAGGTCAAAATGTGTCATAATATGGCCACTCAAACCCCTTGCTTGTCTTGAAGGTGCCATTATATTCAACTATTACCACACAATTATTTAGTTACGCACAAATATAAACTAAATATTTTTTAGTTTACATACAAAAAGTTTCTCTTGAATCATGTCACATCCCATGACAAACAAAAAGAGGAAGTATATTGCTCCATCTAGCAAGAGCTTGGGGCACTATGACCATCTGGCAAGTGAACAGGAAACTACTACTTGTTCCGGCCAAACCCCAGCTCAGGCTGTTTTTTTCTAATGTTTCTCTAGGCCGACAGCATGTCTTGTCCATCAGGGTGTAGTATAAACATATTGGGGATAAAAAGACCAAAATTAAAGCACAATGAAAGCTAAAAAGCAATTTATTAAGCAAAGCTAGTTTTAACAGAAAATCCTTTATTCTGATTATTAGTCTATGGCTAAGGGTTTATCAACTTTCTAAAATTATTGATGCATTTTCAATAAATTCCATGAAAATAACACAAATGGAAACACATGTCTATGTTTTATGTCAAAACATTGACATTCATGTTATCTGATTTTGCAATTAATTTCCTTCATATATTTCTTGTATATGTGATCACTCAAAAAGTAAACCACTATGGAACCTATCTAAATAAACTTGTACGAGAGAATGTAAAAATATGTTCATGTGTAATTCCTGGTAAAGTTGAAGTATTTTTTGCTGACTCAAAAAGATTATACAAAGATCTCAAAAAGTGTGTAATAGAATAACATCCCAACTGACCTAACTGAAAAAATATCACAAATAAAGACAACAATTATTACACAATTTCTAGCTTATGTAATTAATGTTATATGCATCAAAATTTGACGCTTAATAAATTTATATTGCCAATGCTTAGTAAGCGGTTCAAGGGAATAAAATATATATGTGACAATAATCTGCAAGAAAGCACACAAATATGTCATAAAATTTCCACATTGACCTATATTTTGGATATTTTTAAGGGATACAATTTTTTAATATACTTAAGAAGAGCTACTCAACATGAACTAGTGTAAATCACATTAATTAGATCAAATATGGATTGTGGTTGACAATAATCTGTAAGAAAGCACACAAATATGTTATGAAATGAGAAAATTCCAGTGACCAATATTTTGTAATTTAATTGCAACTAAGCTTAACAAGGTTTAATTAACATTAATTATCCATTAACGAGCAAAGTAAATCAACATTTAGCAAAATAATGTACCAATCAGCCATTAAACATGCTTACTTTTCTTGGCCATTTCTGCATGGATTTTAGTGCAATAAAAACAAGCAGAAGTTCAAAATTACTACCTCAACAATAACGAATTCAACATCTTTGAAGGATAGATAAAAATATAAATAGAAAATCTGATTTTGTTGACCAATTTGTAACTCTCAGTATCCAAACGTATTCTATTACTAGAGACTGTGCTTTTGATTTATTTATTTGGGGTTTTACGTTGCTTTCAACACTGTACAGGTTATATCACGACGGCTAGTTGAAAGGGCAGAGTAAACCAGTACATGGAGTTTGTCAGGGATCTGTTCTGTAAACTGCCGACCAATGGTAAGCAACTACCAGCTTTCTCACTTGAGGCTGTGCCGGGAACCGAACCCTGGCCTCAGAGGTGGGAGGTGAGAGTGTCACCACTCTGCCACTGTGGCCCCTAGAATGTGCTTTTGAACAGTAATCTCCCAACATTTAGGTCAACACACACAGCATGGAAGAAGATAACTATAATACTTCAGAATGTTGTATTGAGATTATAATTACTTATTTGCCTGTTTTTGCATAACATGGTTATACATTTTTTGAAATATTTACGAAAAAGCAACAATTGTTACACAAAACCCACAAAATGTATCTATACTAAGAAGTTTAATAAATTCATTTAATCAGTTTGTGGGTCAATACAAAATAAGATATTACAATCTACAATGCAACAATGATAGAGTTACATAAAATTGTATATTTCATTTCCACAAATATGTCTTGATATATATTAAACATGCACAGAAACCTGGATAAAGATCACAGAAAATATAAATATTTTCACAACTTCATCTAAAGAACCGGTGTTATGTACCTTATACATTAAAATCTAAAACATTAATAAAACAAATTGTTTTTCCTACAATACTAAAACCAAGGTAAATTTCTTTCAGTTGGGCATGGTGCGGAATTCTGACAATATGAGAGTGTTTTGTAACGCATAAACAAACGTGAAGATATAAAGTATTGGTGCAAAAAGGAAAAGCATTACACAAGGTGCAGAAAAAATAAACAAAAAAGAACTAATATAAAGCAAAGTCTGTGTGTAAAATCAAGGAAATACAATCACATCCCCTTGATATATTCAACCAACATCTACTAAAAAATATCATCAATTAAAACAATATTATGCAATTTTTAATCGATGCAATTAATGACATATTCACAAGAAATCTGCACCTAAGAAATTTGTAATGCTAATGCATGGTCAATTATTTAATAGAAGACAAAATATATATTGGACCAAAATTTGTATCCATTAGTAAGCAAAATACGTCAACATTTACCAAAAGAGTAAGAAATCAGCCAAGTTGCACACATCTTTTTAAAAGTTAAGATAATTTTGCCATATCTGCATGGATTATAGTGCAAAAAAGATAAGCAGAAGCTCTAAATTAATACAAATTTGTAACTCATATATAAACACAAAACATTTCTAGAGAATGAAAAAAAATAGTGCTAATATTTATATCACAACACTTAAGGTTACACATATGGCTTGGTAGAAAACAAAAAGCAATATTTAAGCAAGTTCTCAAATTTCCTTTGCTTGTCTGCTTGTCTGTGCATAACACGTTTATATATTTTTGAAATATTTATAGAAGGTCAATAATTCTTCACACAAAGCTCACAAAATGTGTCTATACTTAGTGGGTTGGGGAATAATAAATTTTTAACAAGTTTGTGGGTCAATACAAAATTGGATAACACAATCTACATAGTAACAATGATAGAATTACATAAAATGTTTTTTTTTTTTCATTTTCTCAAATATGTCTCGATTATATTTATAAAACAAGTACAGAAACATGGGTGAATACACACACAAAAATCAAATATTTTACCACTTTATCAAAAGAACAGGTGTTGTGTATCTGCAATACTTAAGCCAGGTTAATTTTCCAATTTGCCATGGTGCTGTATTCAGACAATATGATACTGTTTTGTCACATATAAACAAGTGTTAAGATACAGTATTGATAGAAAAAGAGAAAGCATTACCCAACGCATAAGGTGCAGAAAATTATCAAAGAAAAAGAACAAATATAAAGCAAAGTCTGTGTGTAAAATCAAGGAAATACAATCACATCCGCTTGATATATTCAACCATCATCTACTTAAAAATATCATCAATTAAAACAACATTATGCAATTTTAATTGATGCAATTAAATACATATCCACAAGAAATCTGCATCTGACAAATTTGTAATGCTAATGTATGGTCAATCATTTAAGAGAAGACAAAATATATATTGTGGCCTGTGAATCACACTGCTTGGACCAAAATGGATTATGGCTGGCAACAATCTACAAGAAAGCACACAGATATGTCATAAAAACGGAAAGTTTCCAGAATGACCGATATTTTATCATTTAATTGCCAGTAAGAAAAACTTAACCACCGATTTAAGGATGCTATTTTAAGGAGTCAAATTTTATATATACTTAACAAACGTTAATTAACATTAATTATCCATTAGTAAGCAAAATAAGTCAACATTTACCAAACAAGTAACAAATGAGACAAGTTGCACCCATCTTTTTAAAACTTAAGATATTTTTCCCATATCTGCATGGATTATAGTGCAATAAAGACAAGCAAAAGCTCTGAATTAATACAAATTTGTAACTCTATATATAAAAACAAAGCATTACCAGAGAATGAAAAAATATTGATAAAATATATATCCCAACATTTAAGGTTACACATATGGCATGGTAGAAAACAAAAAGCAATATTTGAGCAAGTTGTACTTAGATTTTCATTGCTTATCCACTTGTCTGTGCATAACACATTCATACATTTTTGAAGCATTTATAGAAAGTCAACCATTTTTTCACACAAAGCTCACAAAATGTTTCTATACTAAGTGGGTTGGGGTATAATCATTTTTAACAAGTTTGTTGGTGGATACAAAATTGGATAATACAATCTACATAGTAACAATGATAGAATTACACAAAATGTTATTTTTTCATTTTCTCAAATATATCTTGATTACATTTATAAAACAAGCACAGAAACTTGGATAAATACACACACAAAAACCAAATAGTTTACCCCTTTATCAAAAGAACAGGTGTTGTGTACCTTATACATTTAAAATGAGAAAGATCAATCACACAAATTGTATTTCCCTACACTATTAATGCCAGGTTAATTTTCCAATTTCCCATGGTGCTGTATTAAGACAATATGAGAGTGTTTTGTCACATATACAAAAGTGTTAAGATACAGCATTGATAGAAAAAGAGAAAGCATTACCCAACACATAAGGTGCAAAATATTATCAAAGAAAGAACAAATATAAAGCAAAGTCTGTGTGTAAAATCAAGGAAATACAATCACATCTCCTTGATATATTCAACCATCATCTACTTACAAAATATCATCAATTAAAACAATATTATGCAATTTTAATTTATGCAATTAATGACATATTCACAAGAAATCTGCATCTGACAAATTTGTAATGCTAATGCATGGCAATTATTTAAGAGAATACAAAATATGTATTGTGGCCTGTGAATCACAGTGTTTGGACCAAATATGAATTATGGTTGACAATAATCTACAAGAAAGCACACAGATATGTCATAAAAAGGGATAAATTTCCAGAATAACCAATATTTTATAATTTAATTGCCAGTAAAGAAAAACTTAACCAACAACCTAAGGATGATATTTTTAAGGGGTACAATTTTATATATAATTAACAAACGTTAATTAACATTAATTATCCATTAGTAAGCAAAATAAGTCAACATTTACCAAAAAGTAACAAATGAGCCAAGTTACACACATCTTTTTAAAACTTAAGATATTTTTGCCATATCTGCATGGATTATACTGCAATAAAGATAAGCAGAAGCTCTAAATTAATACAAATTTGTAACTCTATATATAAAAACAAAGCATTACCAGAGAATGAAAAAAAAATTGATAATATATATCCCAACACTTAAGTTTACACATATGGCATGGTAGAAAATAAAAAGCAATATTTGAGCAAGTTGTTCTTAGATTTTCTTTGCTTATCCACTTATCTGTGCATGACACATTTATACATTTTTAAATATTATTATTATTATTATGTATTTATACTCAGCGCAATATCTCCATGTACTACAGGACTCAAAGCGCTATTTAACCAATCCAACTGTACAGGTACAGCCCTAACTCACAAGTAACTGACATTAATATTGATATTAATAGAAAGTCAACAATTCTTCTCACAAAGCTCAAAAAATGTATCTATGCTAAGTGGGTTGGGGTATAATAATTTTTAACAAGTTTGTGGGTCAATACAAAATTGGATAATACAATCAACAAACTAACAATAATACAGTTACACAAATTGTATTTTTCATTTCCTCATAAACATCTTGATTATATTTATTAAACATGCACAGAAACTTGGACACGCAAACACACAAAAACCAAATATTTTGCAACTTCATCAAACAAACAGGTGTTGTGTACCTTATACATTTGAAATGAGAAAGATTAATCACACAAGTTTTTTTCCCTACAATAATAAAGCTACGTTAATTTTCCAATTTGCCATGGTGCTGTATTCAGACAATATGAGAGTGTGAGTGTTTTGTGACAAAAACACAAGTGTTAAGATACAGTATTGATCCAAAAACAGAAAGCATCACCCGACACACAAGGTGCAGAAAATTATCAAAGAAAAAGAAGCACACAGCATGATAATTTCAACCATCACCTTCTTGACAAAATATCATACATTAAGAAAATATTATGCAATTTTGGCTAACAAAATTAATGGTATATTCACAAAAAACTACACCTGACAAATTTGTAATGCTAATGCATAGTCAAGGGAAGAAAAAATATATATGCTGTGTCTTGTGAATGACATTTTTTAGACGGAATATGGATTAGCAATATTCTACAAGAAAGCACAAAAATGTCATAAAATAAAGTTTGCAGTTTAATTGCAAGTAAGCAAAAAAGTAATCAACAATTTAAGGATGGTATTTTTCAAGAGACACAATTTTAGATATATTTAAGGGTTAATTAACATTAATTATCCATTAATAAGCAAAATAAGCCAACATTTTCCAAAATAATGTAGCAAATCAGCCAGTTACACACTTTAGTTTTAAACTTTAGATTTCTTTTTCATTTCTTCATGGATTTTAGTGCAATAAAGATAAGTAGAAGCTCTAAATTGCTATGAATATAGCATGTTTCAAGTGTAGATAGTTAAAAATATTAACACAAATTTTGCATTTGTTCATAAATTTGTAACTCTAAATATCCAAATGAAGAATTACAAGAGGATAATTTCTAATCTTTATACTGTTATACTTAGGTCACACACATGGTATTGTAGAAAATAAACTGCAATACTTATGCAGCTAATACTTAGATGAGGGTTACTTATCCACTTGTCTGTGCATAATACATTTATATATTCTTTTAAACAGTAATGAAAAGTCAGCAATGGTTTACACAAAAGCATTAAAATATATCAATAATAAGCAGGTTAGGGTGTAATAATAATTTTGTCAAGTTTGTGGGTTAATTCAAAATTGTATAATACAATCTACAAAGTAGCAATGATATAGTTACACAAATTGTATTTTTCATTTTCTCAAATATATCTTGATTATATATATTAAACATGCACAAAAACTTAGATATGTATGCACGCAAAATTTAAATATTTTACATCATCATAAGAACAGGTGTGTGTACTTTATAAGATTTAAAATGAGAAAGTTTAATAAACATAAATTGCTTTCCACTACAACACTAAAGCCAAGCTAAATTTGTCCAGTCTGCCTTGCTGCTGTATTTAGACAACAAAAGAGTGTTTTCAGATGTATACAGAAGTGTGAAAATACTGTACCGATGCAACGAGAGAAAGAATTACCCACCAGTTACACAAAGTGCAGTATATAAATGGTAAATAAAACACACATGAAGCAAAGTTTTTGTGAAAGAAATTAATAAAAATAACAAATACACACAAATATATCTGAAATATCAAATGTAATAAAAATCACATCAAATAACAATAAATGGGAATGTCTGATCTTACTTCTGTCATGTTTTAAGGATTCAAGGAAGTTTTGTATCTCTTTTAAAGGTTAACATGTTTATTGTTAAAGTACTTTTAAACATAAAAATCAGTTTGATGATAACAACTATACTATGTATCTCTGCGATCAATTTTTGCCCTCATCTTTCTGGAATCTAAAAGCCTCCATCCAGGTGGACACTGCATGTTTTACGAGTAGCTGATCTGGAAATCTTTGAGGATCTGTCAGGATGGGCAGCGAGTCTCCTTCTGAAGACTCCAGGAATTCATACAGAGTGTAGCCAAGTCTGTAACACAGAGGTTTGTGAATACTGAGAGAGAATGTTATATGACAGACCATAAATGTTTAGGGATAGTGAGAAAGGATGTGTCATTTGTCGATAAAAAAGAGTATATGATAAAATTTGTGTGTGTAACATGACAGTTTGCAGACAGCAAATCCTGTAATGTGTAGGAAATAAGTCCACAATACAGAAGTTTGTAGATATTTAGAAAATATTTTATGTTACAGTATAGAAAATATGTGTACACATTGAAAATTACAGTAAAATTTAGGAATTGGTTGTATTCTCAGAAAAAATGTTTTTTTTTGTGTGTACTGAATATGCATGTCAAGTGAAATCATCATGAAATGTCCAGCAAATTCTGTCTCACAGCTCTATGACCAGTATGTACTGGACTCGAGTTGTATCCTTAACAAACATGCTCCTCTTGTGTCCAGTTTGAATACGAAACAGCGTGCTGACTGGTTGTCTGAGACCTATCGCCTTGCTAAGTCACTGAGACGTCAATTTGAACGAGCTTGGTGTAAGGATAAAAGCCAATACAACAGGAGTTGTCTTTGACGACAGATTTCCTGGTGTAATCGTCTTGCAAACAGGGACAAAACTGTCTATTACAGGAAACTAATCTCCGACAACAGCCATGATTCGAAGAAACTATGGCGGGAGTTACATAAGTCCTACATAGATCCCAGAGCACTACTCTGCCCACTTGTGAACCCCCAAAGTCATTGGCTGATTGTTTTGCTACTTTTTTCTTCAATAAAATCATGAAAATTTGTGAGAGTTTTTCTTCATCTGAGTCTTGTAACACGGTACATTCCCCCTTTGACCCTCCTCAACTAACAGTCTTTACTCATGTCATGCAAGATGAAATCGCAAAAATAATCAGTAAATCACCCACCAAATCATGCTTGTTGGACCCATTACCCACATTCTTTATTAAGGAATGCATTGACATCCTTCTACCATCGATAACAAAGTTGGTCAATTTTTCACTCAGTGAGGGACTGGATAGATGCCTTCAAGATGTCAAAGAATGGATGTCGGCTAGCAAACTTAAACTTAATCCTGATAAAACTGAGTTCATACTTTTTGGCTCCAAGAAGCAGAAAGAACGGTTAAATGAATGTTTCCCTGATATCCTGGGCAACCACCTTCACCCCACCAAGTCTGTCAGGAACCTGGGTGTGTGGTTTGACTCTGATTTTTCCTTCTCAAAACACGTCCAGAATGTTTGTAAAGGCTGCTTTAGTCAACTGAGGGATCAGGCAGTTCTTGACTCAGGATGCAGCTGTGTTGGTTGCCAATGCTTTTGTTAGTAGTCAGTTGGACTACTGTAACTCACTTTTCAGGAGTCTCTCTTATGTTAATCTTCATAGACTATAGTCAATCCAAAATAGTGCTGCTAGAATTGCTACAAATTCGTGCAAATACACTCGGATAACTCCGGTACTCATGACACTCTATTGGCTCCCTAATCTGTTTCGCTCGGAGTTCAAACTGGCTACCCTGGTGTGCAAGTTTATTCATACTGGCTTCCCTAAATATCTTGCTCCACATCTATCCACATACCGTGGAACTTACAATACTAGACCCAGTCAGAGAGTTGCTAATTTCCTCAATGTACCAAAATTTCAACCCACAATTCACAAGTCCACTAAGCAGTTTGGTTTCAGTTTTGCCTTTAATGCCCCCCATTATTTGGAATTCACTTCCTGAAGACATCCGTGCATCACCCACTATTGCCGCTTTTAGAAAGAAGCTCAAAACCTATCTTTTCGCAAAAGCCTATCCTCCTTAGCTTATTTTTTATGACTTCTCCGTGGTGACGACCTGTTTTTGTCCCTGGACTTTGATTTTTACATATTGCTATTGTCTTGTAGCGCCTTAGAGTCCACTATTCAGTGGAGATTAAGCACTATAAAAGTCGAATAAGAATGAAGACATTAATAACTAGACCTAGCGCATCGGAGAACCGATGCAAATTGTATCCACCGTAAAGACAATGCACCAAAAACTTTAGGACCAAAAAGAAGCGAGTTATAAGCACTTTTAAGTTTGGCTGTCCTCGTTTGACCTTCAAGGAGGGGCCCAAGGTAAAATCCGATCACACCAGAAGATTCCCAGCGCATGATTTCCTATATGTTGGTGTACCATCCCAAACATCTAGGACCAATAATAAGCAACTTATAAGCACTTTTTAGTTTGGCTATCGTCATTTGACCTTGACCGTGGGGCCCAAGGTCAAATCCGACCACACCAGATGATTCCCAGCCCATGATTTCCTATGTGTTGGTCTACCATCCCAAACCTCTAGGACCAATAATAATCGAGTTATAAGCACTTTTACCTTTGGCTATCCTCATTTGATCTTGAAGGAGGGGCCCAAGGTTAAATCCCACCACACCAGAAGATTCCCCGCCCATGATTTTCTATATGCTGGTTTACCATCCCAAACATCTAGGATCAATAATAAGTGAGTTATAAGCACTAGTTGGTTTGGCTGTCCTCGTTTGACCTTGAAGAAGGGGCCCAAGGTCAAATCCGACAATGACAGAAGATTCCCCGCCCATGATCTCCTGTATGTTAGTTTACCATCCCAAACCTCTAGGACCAATAATAAGCAAGTAATAAGCACTTTTAAGTTTGGCTGTCCTCATACTTGACCTTGAAGGAGGGGCCCAAGGTCAAATCCGACCATGACTGAAGTTTCCCCGCCCATGATTTCCTGTATGTTGGTTTACCATCCCAAACCTCTAGGACCAATAATAAGCGAGGTTATAAGCACTTTTAAGTTTGGCTGTCCTCGTTTGACCTTGAAGGAGGGGCACAAGGTCAAATCCGGCCACACCAGAAGATTCCCAGCGCATGATTTCCTATATGTTGGTTTACCATCCCAAACCTCTAGCACCAATAATAAGCGAGTTATAAGCACTTTTGCCTTTGGCTCTCCTCATTTGATCTAGAAGGAGGGGCCCAAGGTCAAATCCGACCACACCAGAAGATTCCCAGTTCATGATTTTCTATATGCTTGTTTACCATCCCAAACCTCTAGGACCAATAATAAGCGAGTTATAAGCACTTTTAAGTTTGGCTGTCCTCGTTTGACTTTGAATTAGCGGTCCAAGGTCAAATCCGACTTCATCAGAAGATTCCCGGCCCATGATTTCCTATATATTGGTTTACCATCCCAAACCTCTAGGACCAATAATAAGTGGGTTATAAGCACTTTTACCTTTGGCTATCCTCATTTGACCTTGAAGGAGGGGCCCAAGGTCAAATCCGACCACAGCAGAAGATTCCCAGCCCGTGATTTCCTATATGCCGGTTTACCATCCCAAACCTCTAGGATCAATAATAAGCGAGTTATAAGCACTTTTAAGTTTGGCTGTCCTCGTTTGACCTTGAATGAGGGGCCCAAGGTCAAATCCGACCACACCAGAAGATTCCCAGCCCATGATTTTCTATGGGTTGGTTTACCATCCCAAACCTCTAGGACCAATAATAAGCAAGTTATAGGCACTTTTACTTTTGGCTATCTCGTTTGACCTTGAAGGAGGGGCCGAAGGTCAAATCCGACCACGCCAGATGATTCCCAGCCCATGATTTCCTATATGTTGGTTTACCATCCCAAACATCTAGGACCAATAATAAACGAGTTATAACCACTTTTAAGTTTGGTTGTCCTCATTTGACCTTGAATGAGGGGCCCGAGGTCAAATTCGACCACACCAGAAGATTCCCAGCCCATGATTTCCTATATGTTGGTTTACCATCCCAAACCTCTAGGACCAATAATAAGTGAGTTATAAGCACTTTTACCTTTGGCTATCCTTATTTGACCTTGAAGGAGGGGCCCAAGGTCAAATCCGATCACACCAGAAGATTCCCAGTCCATGATTTTCTATATGCTGGTTTACCATCCCAAACCTCTAGGACCAATAATAAGTGAGTTATAAGCACTTTTAAGTTTGGCTGTCCTCGTTTGACTTTGAATGAGCGGTCCAAGGTCAAATCTGACCTCATCAGAAGATTCCCGGCCCATGATTTCCTATATATTGGTTTACCATCCCAAACCTCTAGGACCAATAATAAGTGGGTTATAAGCACTTTTACCTTTGGCTATCCTCATTTGACCTTGAAGGAGGGGTCCAAGGTCAAATCCGACCTCACCAGAAGATTCCCAGTGCATGATTTCCTATATGTTGGTTTACCATCCCAAACCTCTAGGACCAATAATAAGCGCATTATAGGCACTTTTACCTTTGGCTATCCTCATTTGACCTTGAAGGAGGGGCCCAAGGTCAAATCCGACCACACCAGAAGATTCCCAGCCCATGATTTCCTATATGCCGGTTTACCATCCCAAACCTCTAGGATCAATAATAAGCGAGTTATAAGCACTTTTAAGTTTGGCTGTCCTCGTTTGACCTTGAAGGAGGGGCCCAAGGTCAAATCCGACCACGCAAGAAGATTCTCAGCCCATGATTTCCTATATGTTGGTTTACCATACCAAACCTCTAGGATGAATAATAAGCGAGTAATAAGCACTTTTAAGTTTGGCTACCCTCATTTGACCTTGAAGGAGGGGTTCAAGTTCAAATCTGACCACATCAGACGATTCGCAGCACATGATTTCCTATAGGTTGGCTTCACATTACAAACCTCTAGGACTAATAATAAGGGAGATATAAGCACTTTTAAAGTTCGCCATGTGGGTTACTTCGGCACTCCGTGGATGACATTGAATTAGGAGCGTCAAGGTCAAATGTGTCCAAGGTTGTAGAGGACATGTATATGTGTCATACATATCACCTATGAAGAGAAGCAACCTTCTACCTATGAGGAACAGCCAGTAGAAAAATGTAGATTATTTTCAAAGAAGTGCCCATGGCGGCCATCTTGTTTTTCAGAATGAGGCTATTTTCCTTCCCAGAGAAGCTTATCCACCACTGAAGATATCCTGCAAATTTGGTGAACCTAGCTGCTGTTGTTTTCCTCTTAGAGCGTTAACGCCAAAAATCTCCCTCTTTAGCTGCGGCGGCGTAGCGGACGCTAAACCAAAGTATCCACCGGATTCTTCTGGTGGATACAATTATATCCCTGTCATACTACATGGGCCTGGCCATGTGGTTAGAAACTTTACTAATGGCACAGCCACCCAGGATGGTCATATCTTCTGGGACTGAATGTAACCATGTGCTGTTACTGTGATGTCTGTGATTTATGTATTGTGAAGGACAGTGATGGTAAACCTTTGAAGGTTTGGATTCATTCCTATTTTAGTATCAGGTCTTTGTGCAATATTTAGATAAGGTGAATGAAGGAAAATGGAGGTTGTCTCTAAGTGACAGACATATGTAGCTCTCATGCTACTGTTCCTGATCGATGTCCGATCAGTGGCTGTGTGAGTCATACTTAATTTCACCTTCAGTTACTGTATGAGAAACACATCAATTGAAAGTCACTGAAATGGTCAGACAGGGATAGAATTGCACAGATGGTGGTACAGTGGACATGAGATAGTCATTCATTGTGACAGATTGACGGTGAACTGACAGTTAAGGCTTCAGAGGTGAAAAGTTTGAATATTTCAAAACAAATAAAACAAAGAGAAAATTAAACAAAGAGGTCAATTAAACAAATATAAAAAAATCTACAAACAGTTCAAAGTAATTTTTGAGCAACAGTGGGTGGACATAACTTCCCAGTATTCAGATAGTTAGTACAAAAATACATTATCATGACTTACGGATGTCCAGTGTTAGTCATGTCATCCTCATCTGTCTGCCTGGAGCCTGGTTGACTTGTATCTTTGACTCCCAGTAGAATGTACTCAAACAAACATTCAAGAAATATTGACACATTGGTGTAGTGTAATGCCACATGCAGTTGATCAATCAACTCTGGAGGAATGTCTATGCAGTAAGACTCTGATATGTGGTTAAATGGATACTGTGAACAGAGCGGAAATATTTTTGAGTGTAGCAATATAACTAGCATGCTGGGCAGAATCTGTCATGTTTTATGGCTGCCTTGTGCATAGAAGCATCATATTAGTTAGACCGAGTTTCTATCCCATCACCATTTGCTATTGATATACTGATGGACACAATGGTGAGGGACAGAGCTCACATGTACTTGTTTTCTGTGTAAATTTTGAACGGCATATTTGTACACATAATTTTTCAAATATAAAGTGTTATTTACATTTTTCTTGTCTACATATTAGTATACTACACTGAAGTGTCTTGAAATGATGAAGAGCAATTAAATATAATATACACTGCTTGGCTTTTTTGTCGATGGACCACTTTAGTACTCTGTGTGTATTGTGATAATATTAATCTGATTACCAATTGATGTTTCATACCTGATCATACTTGGCCTGTAGCTTGGCTCTCTGATGAGACAAGACCACCCACAGGTGTTTCACATGAGACAGTGTGCAATGCTGCATAGCCTGAAAAATATAGTCTGAATATATGCCTGAAAAGTAGAAGGTCAGGTCATGTGACTGCAGATATAATGTACCAAATGAAAATGTATCAAATGTGAAATTGTTACAGAGTAAAATTACCTGGCATTGCCACAAGTACCTCAAATAATGCTATCTTGCTAAACAGTCCTATATGAGTAACCATTCTGCAATTTGCAATTAAGTTCAAATGTGGACAGTGACAATTTTTATCAAAGCCACCTTGAATGCTGACAACACAGTTAAGATATTATTAACGAAATAATACACAAAAATGTGGGAAGTATTATGTAAGTGAGCCAGGACAAACATCTATGAAAAGAATCCATGAACACAGATTATCCGTCTCCAAACCAAGGGAATGCAGAATCGCCGCAGTCTCAGAGACAAGATATTCTGCTCTGGATGTAAATTCGACACCTTGGAATGGCATTTCCTTAAATACAACATTCTCAAATCTGACCATAGAAAAATGGTGGATCAAGGAATATTGATGAAATTAATTCAACTGGCACGAACAAGATGTATTTTAAAGTTCCGGTCATGTGTTCATTCTCTAATAATGCTTTGAAGTCAAATCACAATATCTGCACATACTACCAAAAATGCTGTGAATGCAGAATGAGCAGATACCAGAGGCTGTTTTCACAGTAGGGTATTTTAGTATACAAATGTTAAAAATGGATTCTACAATGTGTGAATAACCAATCAGTGTGACTATACAGAACTCTATACTAGTTTTCATAAACATAATAATCTAAGCTATGATACTATATATAAATATGCTACATCTAAACTTCCGTCAAAAATGTTATCGAATGATCTGTCCTTACCTTATCACTGTGGAGACCTTTCTTCATTTTAAGTGTATCAACCATGAAATCTCTAAGTAACTTGTTCTTTTCTCCACCTTCAGACACCAAGAATGCATTAACAAGATTAAGGCTATCCAGAGACTCGCTCAGGCACATTACTGGGACCTGTTCTGAGCAGACCTGCTTGTGTAAATCCTGAGGCAGACGTTCCTGCATGGAAAATACCAATTTACAAGTGTCATGCTATTTGGTCAAAATTGTGACTGCTGGAAAACTGAACTTCACACATGGTTCATAGAAATGTACATTAACAAACTGAAGCCCAACTGGTATGGTGTACTTGGTCAGCTTCATTAAGCTTCATTATAATTACTCTTGCTACTAAATGTACCTGCTACTAAATATATATTAACAAACTGAAGCCAAACTGGTATGGTGTACTTGCTCAGCTTCATTTATCAGCTTCATTATAATTACTCTTGCTACTAGTTCTGAAGTTTATGAATGGCCAGATATTAAAAAGCTCTGTTCGTGAAGAGGATCATAAGTACCTTTGCCATATTATTTACATTTTAATGTAAAATTTATATTCAAATGGAACATTATTTTGACATATATGTAATTTTTGTAACAACATTTACCCTATGAGCTCCCTTGATGCAAAATTTGTTCACTTTTTTGTCTCACATACCAAATGGTATGACTGGGAAAACATGCTTATATAAATGTCATGCCCCTGTTTGCAGATGACCTTTAAATTATGTCATTTCATTGGTTACAGGTAAATATTGCTTCCTAAAATATATGATAAGTTCTTTAAATAAAGTATTGTTTCAACCTGTCGACATTGTTGAACACACAAGATCCCAATACTATAACATAAACAAAGTAAGTAATTCATAAGCACCCCCACCTGTTTAACTCTCATATTCAAAGCAGCAAATTTGGCAGCATTGCTGAAATTTTCCCTGTACAGAACTGTTTGTACCTGGTAAATTCAGAACAAATTTCATGAGTTACAAGCAGAAACACACACAACTGTTGTCTGGGTTTTATATCAATTGTGTAAAAGATTATTATGTTACGGTTATTTAATTTAAAAACTGTTCATCTGACCTCCTGAAGTATCAATGTTTAAAGCAAAACATTTACATTGCCTTTTCTTTAAAATATCAAATTCCTGTAAAAGCAACAGAAAATTGACCTACCTCTGGTAGTAACTTTGACCTTCCCCTCACAAACCTCTCCCTAACCTCTCTTGCAATAGTTTCAAGGTCATAGCTGTAGGTCAGACCCTTCTCCTCTGTGACACTGTAGTTACAACCTGCCACCACTAGAGGAAGCAGTTCTCTGTCAGGGTGGACAGATATAATATCTGCTACAGATGCAGACTGAATTGAAACTCGCTCAGGAAGTCTGCAGAAACAAAATGTAGAGCCTCATTAGGAGAGAAGTATATAAGGTATGCTGTGAATGCAGAATGAGCAGATACCGGAGGCTGTTTTCACAGTAGGGTATATTAGTATACAAACGTTAAGCCTAAGACTTACCTAAGACCTTTGGTGAATATGGTTCTAGGTCATGAAGAAAAAATAGCATCAGAGATGCCCATACCCCACAGCCTTGGGAAATATTTTCAACACCATGAGATATAGAAGTAGTGTATCAGTACAAAGTTCAGGATACTTTCAAAGCACTGTTAGTTATGTTGAAGCAGAGAAAATAATGTCTCGGAGAAAGAAAATGCATGTAAAGATGACAGCATTAATCAATAAACTAAAAATTATGACACTCTTTATCTACATGTGCCATGGCCGAAATATGGTTTGGATGTTTTGCATATTAGCCATGGATACAGAAGTGGCAATACATTCAATAAATGCTTATGTTTGGTGTTGGAGTGTAAAATTCTTAAAATTCTTAATGAATTCTAATATGACTTTAACAGTGCTTAATCTGTAAGAAAAGACAGACACAAAGGAGCAACAAGATTTTAAAGGTCAAGTTCATTATGACAAGGCCAAATCAAGCTCATATCATGATGCTGCACACCTACAACCCCTAATCAATGTCCCTATCAAGCATCAACTTCCTACACCTTACGGCTTCTGAGTATAGCCCGGACAAGAGTTTATAGGTCAAGGTCAAATGAAGGTCAGACTATGACGTTGCACACCTACATTCCCTAACCAATGTCCCTAGTAAGTATCAACTTCATACACCTCATGGTTTCCAAGATATAGCCCGGACAAGATTTTATAGGTCAAGGTTACTACAGCAAGGTCAAAGATCAAATCAACGTCAGACCATGCTGTTGCACATCTACACCCCAAACCAGCGTCCCTACCAAGTATCAACTTCCTACACATTATGGTTTTTGAGATATAGCCTTGACAAGATTTTATAGGTAAAGGTAACTATGGCAATTTCAAAGGTCAAATCAAGGTCACTCCATGACGTTGCACACCTCCACCCCCTAACCAATATCCCTACCAAACACCAACTTCCTACACCTTACGGTTTCTAAGATACAGCCCGGACAAACTTTTCCACCCGCCCATCCAGATACCATGGGTGAAAACAAAACTCCGACACCCCTTAAGGGCTGTGGGGTAACAACTAAAGTTAACTATATTTTTTCTGTTATTTCTTAATCAGCTTTATTTTTGTAAAGCAAGAAAAAACACTGTTCAATTACTTTTTCAATGATTATATTATATTTTTTCCAGATAACATTCCACCTGTTGCCCAATGGCATATGTTCAGCAGATTTTGCCACTGTTAATCAACTGGTAGCTATTGGTTGCATGTTCAGCAGTTTGCCACAATTGGGCCAACAGTGGCCTTCCATTCAATATTCAGACTCTAGAATTTTCCACTGGTGGTCCAACAGTGGATTTTTGTTCATAAGGCGGTGAGCAATAATAAGGCATTAAAGAAAATAGCACCAGAGATGCCTGAACCTGACAGCCTACGGGAACATTTTAAACACTGTGAGATATATAAGTATTGTATCAGTACAAAGTTCAGGCTACTTTCAGAGCACTGTCAGTTATATAAAGGTCCAAGCAATGCTTAAATAGAGAAAATAATGTCTAATAGAAAGATAATGCATGTACCTTATCGACATCTGGCATGGCCGAATTATGGTTTAGATGTTTTGAATATAACCATGCATACAAAAGTGGTAATACATTCAATGCATGCTTATGTGTGGTGTTGGAACAAAATCTGTGGCCCACTTGATGAAATTCCATCTGTTACAATGGGAAGTTGTAAATTAAAATTCTTAAAATTCTTCTTAATGATTTCTAATATGACTTTAACAGTGCTTAATCTGCATCAAAAGACAGACCCAAAGGTGCAACAAGATTTTCAAGGTCACGGTCACTATGACAATGTCGTAGGTCAAATCAAGGTCACACCATGATGTTGCACACCTACACCCCCTAACCAATGTCCCTAACAAGCATCAACTTCCTACTCCTTACAGTTTCCGAGATATAGCCCGGACAAGATTTTATAGGTCAAGGTCTGTACAGCAAAGTCAAAGAGAAATCAAGGTCACACCATGACGTTGCACACCTACATCCCCTAACCAATGACCCTACCAAGTATCAACTTCCTACATCCCATGGTTTCCGAGTTATGGCCTGGACAAGATTTAATAGGTCAAGGTCGTTGCACACCAACACCCCCTAAACAAATGTCCCTACCAAGTATCAACTTCCTACACCTTATGGTTTCCGAGATATAGCCCGGACAAACTTTTTTCAGCCGCCCGCCCGCCCATCCGGACACTTTGGGTGAAAACAATACCACGACAGCCCTTAAGGGCTGTGGGTTAAAAACTTCTTTCTTTCAGGGTTGAATGAATGCTTGGCAGGGCACTGACATAAACATAGAAGTGATGCAATCTTATCTAATGTCCAAGCATTTATGTAGCTCTGTATTCAATTAATTTCATTAGAGGTAAGTGATCAAAACAATAGCGCAGGTGTCACTGTATTGAAGGATTAACATAAACTGCACATACATGAAACCCTGCTATTACAATAATATTTAAAACCTGTTTTAAATGTGAAAACATAATATCAGGATATGTTTCTGAGACTAGCAGCTGAGGTTTTCACATTTACCATGTCTGGCACAAAACGGTTAACGTTATCTATAATTGTACATTGTTTCACAACTCTCTGTTGGAGTGAAAACTCAACACACTTATGAGCCAGTTTTTCATTGTCTAAATCTAGTCTACAAACTGCTGGGGTCAAAGGATAACCTTGATATTGAGTAAATTTTATAAGTTAATATCTTACCAAACAGACTAATACCATTGAACCAGCACAAACTGGCCTGTCAAATGTAAGAAAAAGACATCCTGAGTCTTCTCCAGCTGGACTGCCAATAACACTCCCTTCACTTACTAGAGGGCTGACACTTTTGCTGTCATGTCTCTTTTTGGTTTGAAACCCTACCCCTCCAAGATCCCAAGTAAGGTAACATGCAGGGATTGAAGGGTAGGAATCCATTGTCTGTTAAATTTACTAATAAAATTTTCTATTTTATTACATTAATATAATATTACACTTACATAACGGACTTATGCCAGAATAACTACTCAGAGAATGGAGGGTGTCTAACTAGAGGGCTAATTAGAACTCTAATGGGGCAATTGTTATCCCAGTATTAAGGTCTTGAGGTCCCACCAGCTAAACTAGTTATTAGACCGGACCTAGCACCTCCCCACACTAAAACCTGGAGAGAAGAGATGGCAGAACCTCTTGCACTAGGACTGGTAAGATGGAGAAATCCTGGCTAAAAGGGGGCCCTTCTCGGGGAAGACCTTGTAGGTTACTGCTTTGGAGAGAGAATCACAATACCCATCTCAGATTCCAGAAAAAATATACAGTCTATGCATAATACATAAAAAAGCTTGGAAGTTAAGAAGTTTAGTTGTGTATATGTTAGACAGACACTACTAGGTCTAGATGATGAAGTTCTGAGTCACATCGGTCAAACAGTATTTGGAGAAGGCATTGTGGGACTTCCCATGACTGGGAACTTTTGACCAACATTGACCAACATTGTCTGATGTTTTTGTTCAACCCCTTGTATCTCACGTCTGCACCTTCCTAAGGCTAAGGCCAACAGGACGACATCTTAAAGAAATATGCTTCAAGGAAACTAATTTGAGAGGCTCAAAGGGAGTTTTCATCAGTTGGTGAAACACAAGAGATGAATTCTTGGAAGATACACTTCTACAGGCTTTGTGCCTGTCCCTGAGGAAGCTGTTCAGCAAGCATTAAGGTTCTTATCCTTACTAATACACAAGGAAGAGTTTCCCACTTTATCCACCATATAGAGACCTGGGCTGATGATCTTTCCTTTAGAAAAGCTGCAGAAGAAACTATTTTATCCCCCTTATAGATGGTGAATGGAAATCCATAGACTACTCTAGTTGAGCATCTCTGAAGAGCCTCAATTTGCTCCGCCACTTGGATAGAGAAGTCCTGTTCTTTGAAGCTCTAGTAACCAAACTTTGAGATTCAGGTTCTCAAGGTCCAAGTGCTGGCTCTCATTGCAGGGCTGAGACAGCGGGTTTGGCTGGTTGGGTAGTCCAAATGGTATCTGGGAGGACGGAGTTAATAGAACCAAGGCATGCTTGGTCAACCCTGAGCTACAACTATCATTATTTGGCAGTGGAGGATCTTGTTTACCACATTTCCCACCAAGGGAATGGGAAAGAAGGCTTTAATGACAGATTTCGGGTTTAATGGCAGCCTTCATTGCTGCAGTTTGGTGCAAGGTGTTGGTGGCCCAACTCATATACTGGGTCAAATTCTTGACGTTTTGATATCTTTGACACTTCGGCGGCTTTTGATACGATTGATCATTCTCTTTTATATGACTGCTTGCATGACTGGTTTGGTATAGATGGTACTGTTTTGTCATGGATCAAATCATACCTTTCAAACCGTAAACAAAAAATTAAAATAGGTGATAGTTTTTCTGAGGCGGTAATTCTCCCTTTCGGAGTCCCCCAAGGCTCTGTGCTGGGTCCTCTCCTTTTCACCCTCTACACTAGTCCCCTCAGTCAAGTTATTTCAAAATTCAAAGTTACTCATCACCTGTATGCCGATGACACCCAGATCTACCTAGCGGTCGACTCCAGGAATTTTGACTCTAGCATGGAAGAGCTGACTGAGTGTCTCAAGTCTGTACAGGAGTGGATGGACGGTGTCAAACTAAAACTAAACCCAGAAAAAAACCGAATTTATCATTATAGGTCAAAAGGCCATCAGAGAGTCGCTTGCACCAAACTTCCCTGTTCCACTCCTCCAAAACAATATCTGTCCGTCGGTGGAAGTAAAAAATCTGGGTGTTACTTTCGACTCAGACAACTCGGCAACAAGCATGTTGCCAAGGTTTGCAGAGCATGTTACTATCATCTTCGTGATTTGCGACAAATTCGCAAATTCCTTGGAGTCGAGACAGCAATACTTCTGGCAAATGCTATGGTCAGTAGTCGTCTAGACTACTGTAACTCTCTACTCTATGGGGTAAGCAAGTCCAACATAGCCAAGCTACAGAGAGTCCAGAATACTCTTTGCCGCATCATCTTCAGACTTGACAAAATGAGTCATGTTACACCCTTTTTGAAAAAACTCCACTGGCTCCCAATTCAACATCGCATCCTCTTTAAGTATAATCTTTTGGTATTCAAGGCTATTAATCTTTCACAGCCCCCGTATCTTTCAGCTTTAATAAGATCAAGCAGTCTCACTCGTGGCAACAGGCTATCCATCTCCTCAACCGACCCTAAGAAGCAGATAGGCAGGCGTGGCTTTGCAGTAGCTGCACCAGCTGAATGGAACAAGCTGCCACTGACTGTCAGATCTCAGCAAACAATAGATGGTTTTAGAAGCCAGCTAAAGACCTACTTGTTTAGGCTGGCATACCCCCCACCTTAGTGGCGGGCGCTTTTTAGATGTTGACCCATGCCTGTCCCTGGACTCTCCCTTCTTGGACTCAAGCGCATTAGAGGATTTGTATCAATTTTGCGCTATATAAATCCTACTATTATTATTATTTATATCTGACCATGCTGCTATAAGATACCAACTTGATTTCTCCTGCCCATCAGCCAGCATTGACAAATTAGTCTTTTATCATCAATATGTGGTTGATCAGTATGTGGTGTAACCGACTTGCTGGTAGAGACAAGGACTCCTACTATACCAGTCTTATAACTGCAAACAGTGATGACCCCAAGAAGCTTTGACAGTCAATAAGGAAGGTATTGCACCACACCTCTGAGACTGTTTAGTGAGCTCACAGCTCAGATAAAGCCTTGCAGACATGTTTGCTTCTTTTTTCTCCAAGAAAATAAGCAAAAGGAATGCATTCTTTACATCTGGCGGGGGCTTAGGGGTGCTACATGTTGGAAAGTTGGAAGTTACTTGCCAATGTCTTGTGGTTTACAGTGTAGAATCTTGACCAACAAGTATTCACTGGTTCGTCCATCTGTAAGCTACCCATCACAATATGACCCTGGCTGTTGAATGCGACCTAAAACAAAAAATAATCTAAATCTCTACGTCTGGCTCTTTCAATAATTCACATTACCTGACACCTCTTGCTTTCAATTCCTTTATGCCTGTTACTAAAGATGAGGTCTGGAAGTTCATCTAATCTAATCTAATGTGGACTTTAACATAAAACAAGGCAGTTAGCATTAATCAAGGGACATAGCCAGGTCGTACCAAGGAGACACAGATGTGACCGGGGAGGCTATGGTGGGTAGGTTTTTGCAAACAGGTATGTTTTAAGCTTCTTTCTGAAGGAGGCAACTGATGTTGCACTGCGAACATCTTGAGGGAGGTCATTCCAGATCTTAGGAGCATCAAAGGCAAAACTATGGCCCAAATGTTTGGCTGACTTAAAGACTGATGAATGAAAGGGAGGAACTGTAAAGTATTGACGATCTGGGTGACTATGCCTAGTACTATAGGGACAACTACTAAAAGACAAGAATGATTCAAATAAGAAGAAGAACCACTATGCAAAAATTTATACACAAGTGTTGCAGTCTTGAAAATACAACGGTACTTAACAGGCAACCAGTGGAGTTTCTTTAGAATGGGTGTAACATGAGCATACTTTCTATTATTTGTAACAATACGAACAAGGGTGTTCTGAATACTTTGCAATTTGTGCTGATTGAAACCGGACAAACCTCTGAACAGAGAGTTACAATAGTCCAGACGACTACTAACTAAGGCATATGCAGCAAGGACTGCAACTTCAGGAGTGAGATACTTTCTAATTCTACGGAGGTCACACATCTGAAGGAAGCACGCTTTGCAAGTTTTCTTGATATGCTCAGAGAATGAAAAATCTGCATCAAACCACACACCTAGATTTCTGACAGAATCAACCGGATGAAGAAGGCTACCAAGAATGCTAACATGTGTGAGAAAATCTTCTGACATTGAGCCTTGGAACCAAAGACAATAAACTCAATTTTTTCAGGGTTGAGCTTCAATTTACTGAGGGACATCCACTCTTGGACATCGTAAAGGCAGGCATTTAGCTTGGCGAGAGCTGAAGAAGCATTCTTATGGGAGAGATGGATGCATAACTGAATGTCATCTGCATAAAAATGGAATTTAATATGCGGGTGGAGGCGAATAATTTTACTAAGTGGTGGTAGTATAGAGTGGAAACAGCAACTGACCCAGAACAGAACCCTGTGGAACACCATAGATGAGATTGCTTAATTCAGATAGTGTGGAGTCTAGCTTGATGAGCCTATCTTCATCAATGATTCCCTAACTAAATCTTGCTTATTAGCCCCTATACCAACATTCCTTCATAAGGATTGTCTTGATATCCTCCTACCATCTATCACCAAGCTGGTAAATTATTCTGTCATTGAAAGCTGTTGTCACCCTCCTCTTTGAAAAGGCTTTCCTACTCAGAAATTAGCTGAAGAATTACCACCCTATGTCTTGTCTTTGCTTCCTGTCAAAGTTTGTTGAGCAAGTTTTTGCCAAGAATTAATATCACACATCAATGACAAAAAACAGGACAATCCTCGTTAGTCAGATTATAAGCCATGTCACTACACTGAAACTGCTTTATTGTCAACAAAAAGAAGGTCCATCTGTCTTTAGCATGTGGTGAGTCCACCCCTCTAGTATTACTTGACTTGTCAGCCGTGTTTGACACTGTCGACCATAAGATTCCCTTTGGTTATTTTAAGTCCTGGTTTGGTCGTGGTGGAACCATTCTAAAGTGGTTTGTCTCCTTCCTGAGTAATCATTGCCAGGCCATCAAGATAGGTTCGACACTATCTGAATTTTGCAAGCTCCTCTATGGGGTTCCCCAATGTTCTGTTTAAGGTCCACTGTTGTTTTCACTTTATAGAACACCACATTGCAAAAATCATCAGCCTCCATCCAGATATTAATTTTCATTTCTATGCGGATGATACTCAGTTACACATACATCTCTTCCATAAAATGCCTCAACTGCTCTCACCAAGCTAAATACCTGCCTTCGGGATGTACCATGATGGATGGCTCTCAGTAAATTGAAGCTCAATGCTGAAAAAACTGAGCTTTATTCTTTTTGGTTATAAAACTCAAAATTTCCTCTCACTTTCCTGTCTTGGAAAGTATGTCTGTATTCTTGGAAGCCTTCCTCATCCAGTTGACTTTGCCAAAAACCTAGGTGTGTGGTCTGATACAGAATTTTAAGCAGGGATAAGCTGAAAACATTTCTTCCAATTGTCATCTTGGGTAGTTTTTTTGCCCTGTTGAGTCAGTCAAGATTTGAGCATGTGGTTCTCTTCTGATTTTTCCTTGCCCAAACATGTTCACGATGTACACAAAAACTCCATGACGTCGGCCAGTTTCTTACAATGCCTCTGTATTTGTGACCTATGCTCTTGTTAGTAGTCAGATGTATTACTGTAACTCACTTTTCAGGAGTCTCTCTAAGTTCAATTTATGTAAATTACAGTGCCAGAATTGTGTCAGATAGCAATAGATACACTAGTATAATTTCTTTGCTTCAAAAATTGCATTGTCTTGCTGTTAAACATCACTCAGTTATTTTTAAAAGCCACACTTGTTTACAAGTTTCTTCACACTGGTTTAGCCAAATATTTTGCTCCAAATATCTCTTACTTCAGCAGTTTTTACAGTATCAGGCACAGACAGACTAATTTCCTTGTCACTCCAAAGTTCCAACTCTCTATTTATAAACCTGTTAAACGGTTTGGTTATAGTTTTTCCTTTGATTCCTACCACCGTTTGGAATGCACTTCCTGGTGAGATTCATCTTTCCCCTACCCTAGCATCTTTCAGAAAGCAGCATTAAATCTACCTTTACACTGAGGGAGTCTCACCTTTGTTTTAATCACCCCTGGGATTCTCTGTGGTGCTTGACCTATTTTCTGCCCTGGATACTGAAACTGGTAATATTTCCAGGGGAGGCCACAACCCATTCATTAGATCGATCCACAGATCCAAAAACAGTGGTGGTAGAAGGGTCTACAAGTGTATCTGACTTTTCACTTTACCTTCAGTTTCTTCTTTCTGTTTTTGTCGAAAGGAACTGAAAGCTGTTGACGGTGATCTGGGGTTAATTCATTGCCTTATCTTAGTACACAACGATTAGCCCCTAACCCCTTCCTGCAACAGCATGCACATTTGAAATGAGAGCTGAATATAGTAAGTCGTCTTGTCCAGAATACAATAATCTTCCACACAACAAAGTAAATACACTAAAACACAAACATCAGGAAATATATGTCTAATCTCTGTCAAATAAAACGGATGTGACATCATAGCCACATAGTGAGTTTGAGAAGTGCTACCCCGCTAGGGAGTGATAGGGACATTACTACTTGTCCAGCTGTAAGAGACTCAAGACGTCTTCTTCTGTTTACAGATGAGGTATTGATCTTGTTGTTATGTGACTACCAAAGCTGGCATAATAATTGATAATGAAGTAAGTGAACTTTAAGCTATGATAATGCACATTACTGTTATCAAGTAAGTGGATTGTAAGACTCTGTGGTTGCACATCTATCAAGGTTTTCAACATACCATTAAAACCATAGAACTTGAATGGCATTGAAAGCTAAACTACAATAACTTCACTCTGTGTGAATGTGCATGGTATACATTAATATGAATATATGATTTAGATAGTGGACTGCAAAGGTCATAGAAGCATTTGTTACAACCATTAGGTGTATTTCACAACCATAATTCATAGAGTCTAGATTCTTCAGATCAACAGATTCGCTTGTGATATGACTTGAATCTGAATCTGGATTTTGAATTCAGATTCATTGGATTACCCAAAATTCTGTTGACTGGTTACTTGTATGTTAATGGTTGTAACAAGCATTCTTTGTATTTCTACTTACAACCTTAATACAGGTAACCATCACTGTGCATGCCGACTCACCTAAAACAGTGAGACCTCTTTCACAATAATGATTCTAATCAACATGTAAAGCACTTAATCTGAACAGGAAGTCTACAAGAAGTGTGACTTTTTATCTGCTTATGCTGCACTCTGTCACAACAAATACATGTTTTGATACAACTTACTTGATGGTCATGATCTCTGCATATTCCTCCAAGAAGTGGTTCTGTACAGCACACAGGAAGTAGACCATGGCCAGAGAACACAGACCTTGACCTCTCCAGCTCGGCAGTAACATAGCCAGGGGCGTGTCCATTTTAATCTCCATCTCAAGTAATTTGGTTGGCAGACTCTGGCCCACGAATTCTGAAAGAGTTTGGATCAAACATTATAGAACTTCAAGAACCCGAATGTCTGTAAATAATCCTCTTTGTATAGTTCTACACATATATATATATATATATATTTTTTTTAATTGAAATCAATACAATCTATACATAGGTGAGTAAACCTGGATTGTCTTACACACAGACTCACTTAATAATCATCAGTTCTAGTCTCAAGACTTTACTTAATATTGGTATACATATTTTTACAAAGCTGGTTATAAAATATTGCTCCTGGTCTTACTAAAGTTTTTCAGGTGCTCTCGTAACAAAATCCAGGCTTCTTTCGCATCATGGATCAAAGACCTCACTTCTTCAGAAATTGCACCTGCAACAAATTTAGTTCTCAGAAGTAATACACAGGTAAAGTTATCAAAGATAAAAAATGTGTGATACTGAACGAGGAGTTTCTTCAAGTTCAGTCAATGTAAAATGTATGTGTCTCCACAATAGTGTGGCTAGAATTAAAATACACCTTGGTAGATACACTGGTATAACTCATGATCTTAAGAGGCTGCATTTGTTTTCAGCTGAAATTCCTAGTGACAACATCCACACTTTGTAACGAGATTCTTCATACTGGTTTTCACAAGACTTTTGCTCCATTTTTTCTTCGTATTGTGATTCTCATAATGCAAAGCACAGGTAGAGTGTATGTGATTTACTTGTACCATAGCTTTGTTCATCTGTTCAAAAATCTATTAAAACGTTTTAACATAGCTTTGCCTTGACACTCTCCCTGTTTAGGATGCTTGTGCTGGTGAGGTTTGCATGTTTCCACTTGGGGCAAAGTTTAAATCCTACTTCTTCATCAAGGAATACTCAATTTTTGTTTTCAGTTTGTTACAGGTGTTCATTATAGTGCCTGACCCAGAATCTGTCTCTGGATATCAAAGTTTGGTTGCATGTGTCGTGCTGTTGTACCTTGGAATTTTCTTCATAAAAGGGAGGTTAAGAGTTAAAAAATCAAATATAGATGAGACACAATTAAATCATGATGGCTCTTGTTGGCAAATTATACAAGAAATGCTAAATATATAAGTAATGTTACATTACAAATTTACAACTGACCTGAATGATAACAGGTTAGCAGTCAGTTAGAACCATTCATAGGTACAGTTAGATTCCACACATGAGACTCTTATAATATATCATACCACAAATATTTATAAGTAATATTTATAAGTAATAAAGCCAATCAAAGATAAGTGAAGAAATTTTTATGCCAAACTATTTCTTAAATATGTAAAATATGGGGACACAATATAATTGTCTGTGACAATTGTCAACTTCTGACACATGGTGACACACCAGATACATGTTCTACCAAATTTGAGTCAAACAATTTAAATTAAAGACTTTGGCACACCTTGTGGCAGATTCATCAGCACCTTGCATAAAGTTCTCTCCTCTGCCTCAGCCATTGACAAAGAACCACTGAACCGTTGCACCAATATTTGCTGCAGCTGCACAATCCTTGGCAACAGCCGCAATCCATTCAATTTGTGCAGCTACAAGATAAGGTTTAATTTCAGTAAATAATCACAAAAAAGGTAAGTAAAGAAGAATGGATAAAAATGGCACATAATTTAAAGCCAAAGTTCATCATGTGAAAAAACAAGCATCTAATAAAATGCCAATTGTACATTTTTATTAGATATTATACTGGCATTTAGGGAATGATATGTACAAACAATTTATAAATATGACCAGTACTGAATATAGTATGGTATGCTTTCAGAATCTATGCAATCGTTAGTCTGTGTGCTCTTCACACATAGACAAAGCCTTTAGCTTTCGGTGTATTCACAGTAATTATTTTAAATACTATACAATATTTGTTTTCTGAAAAAAAAACAGTCTGCAGCCACTGTGTCCTTAACTCCTATCTTTGGTTATAACAAAAGACTCACCACCATTGTGTTAGTGACCTTTGGGCATTCCAATGACCTCTAATACTTGCTAATATTTTTGCTTGTCTTAAGTGAATGTGATAGTTTGACCTCACCTGTGCCAGGAAGAGTTCAAGTCCCCTTTCTGAATGCCCTGTTACATTTCTGTTGACCTTCTGTAGCAGATCGTCTATTGTCACTCTGTCTCTGAGTCTCCACAGTGCTGGCATCCTCTCAATATGTTCTGGGTCAAGATCAACTTGTGGCAAAGTCTCTGCCTCATAAACTTGACGAAGGAACAGGTTTTCACCTGTGAAGAAAGACACTACATGATAGGTAGCTACACATTACCTAAAGAATTACTGAAAAAATAATGAACTGGTTCTAAACATTTTGGATTGTAGAGAGCAGCATCCAAATGTACACACTATCAAGGCCCTCTCCTCACATCATTAAATTGATAAAATAATCTTATTCGACAAATTTTCCTGGTTTATTTTTGCTGGTACCTTTATATAAAATATTTATTTCTTGTAAAATAACCATTTTTGTTCTACCTGTCCTTGTATTCTTCGAAAGCCTGTTTCTATATACCTTTAGCTGTTGAAAGAGATGTTAAACCCTAATTCTGACGATACCTAGCCTCTGGTCCTCCAACAGTTTATTGTGAGCCTTTTCCAGCTCTGTCGCCATGTTTTCTAAGACCGGCTGTAAGTAGGTTGTGGAGAACTTCTCTTCCCATTGTTCTCGACTCTCTTTGCTCTGTAGGCTGCCATCAACCCTATTGTCTGTTAATAGAAAGAAAAATGTTGTTTAAAATTTATGTTATTCCCACATAGTTATTTTCACAGCATAGCAATGGTCACAATTGTTTAATTTCACTAGTTTTAAAGTTTTGTTTAGATCATATTAAACAAGATGCACTCAGAGAGAGCAAAATGCTCGACTCCATGTGACCAGTCTCTCAAGTGATATAAAATATTGTAAGGAAGACAATAAAATAAAACCAAACATGTAAATTAATTTTCATAGAAATATCAAGTAGAAAGCTAAAGTCATTAAAAATACTATCACAGTGTAAAATTTAGTATTTTAGGAGTTAGATGCATTTTAAGGATACCCCCTAGTTTTTCAGTTAAAATGTCTTATTTGTGATGGTACTTCTTTGGATATGTGTGTTTTCTTTGTAGTTTGTGTTCATTTGAAATTGCTTGTAAATTTATGTCTTTTATGATGTAATGTCTATTGTAAAGCATCTGTCATTATATCCTGTATGTTCTTCTCATTTTGTATCCTCCTGTTAGCTGTAATCTGGAATCACAGATATCCAGTTGTTGTATAATGTCTATTGTAGCTGCAGGAGGTCATTATTAGTGGGTGTATTTGAAGTTGTGTGATGATGTGAGAATGACTGTATAATTATGTAGTGATGTGGTTTGTGTTCTTGTGATGTTGTATTGTATATTGTACTATAAATGGTTATTGTTCTTTTATGTCATGTCATTGGTCACTGATTTTGTTATCTAGTGTTTTGTGTAGTCTTGTGTTTCTGTAATGTGATTGGCCAATGTCATAATTGTAACATCTTTGCACTGAGAACTCTGTCTATAAATTGTGAGGTGAATCCCACCTAAGGAGAATTAGAATTGAGATGAGAACAGAAATAGAGAATCAGTATTGAAGTTTGAATAAAACTAAAAGAAGGAAAATGAGAATTGAGATTGAGAATAAAATGAGAAATAAATGAGAGAAGTGAAATGAGAGTGTGAAGATAGAGTCAAAAGGAGAAGTAATTATTTAAACTGAGTATTAAAATGAAAATAGAATGAGAAGTGATATTAATAGATTTAAAAGGAAATTTGAATGATAGTGAATTTCAAACAGGAAGTTATAAACTGATATTTGACAATTGGATTATGCAACTTTATTATTAATTGGTTAAATGTTAAATGGTTTATAAATTGAATATTGTAACTGTTATTGTTTATTGTTAATTTGAACTACATCCCAAAGGAGGAAGTAATAAAATAAAGGAAAAGAGCACTAAAGTGACTTTCAGTTTACTCAATAGAACTTTTAGTTTAAACTTAATCACACACTAAAACAACATTTTTCTCTGTGTGATAATTGGTGGAGAAGCTCAAAGATCCCAGTTTACCTCAGCCAAGCAAGTTAGTTAGAAATTTCAAGATGAATAGCAGAACTGAAGTATATCATGTGCCTCAATTTGATGGGCCTACCTCCCCACAAGGCATGACAAGGCGTCTTCAGGAAATACTGGATAAAGCATCAGCGGCAGCATTCTACCGATCCTTTATGGATTTTACCTTCAAGCCTCATGAAAACAGGAGCAACTTTGACCTGTTCGCTGCAAAACTGAATGGTGAGGCCAACCAGTGGTTTCATAAGGCATTCTCAGTGCACTTGAGGAACAGAGTCAAACCATTTGACAGTTTGGTTAATCTGTTTCAGGTCAGGTACATGATACCAGATGAAGGTGTAATTTTGCTAGCCCTCCAGGATGTTCATACACTGTTGTCTGAACATGCCTCGGCTATTTCTCAGTTCCAATTTCAAAATAAAACCATAGAAATCCTTGTTGACCGAATTGGAAAATTAGAACACTCACTTTCAAAATTTGATGACCAAACAGCTATCATTGCAGAACTCCAAGGTAAAAACAGAAATTTAGAATCGAAATTAGCATCATTTGAAGAAGAACTAGCCAAAATTAGCAACAGTAAAAATGACACCCTTAAATCTTTAAAAGATAAACAATCACATGTTCAAAAGGAGATAGCTGCACTCAAACCTATGCTGGACCAAGAAAAAACAACACTTCAGGCCAAGGTGCATTCTATTGAAGAGAGCTGTGAGGGCCACAGGCATCTGTTGGATGAGGTCCAGCTAAAAGTCACTGCACTAGCTGAAGCACTGGAGAAACCAACATCCGTGGACAATGTGGAAACAACCGACACCGTCTCACATTCAGCTGCCAAAGTGTCTGTTTCAGTCAAAGATCGCTGTGACCTGTGTAACTCTCCTACCCATTCCAGTTCAACATGTGGTGCCAGAAGGTTGAAATGCAGGCAGTGTTACAGAGTGGGACATTTAGCGAGATGTTGTCCACAACTAAACCAGCAGCAAAGTCAGTGCCAGAGATGTCGGCTCCACAACCATAGCAGTGATCAGTGTGGCACCATTGCATTGCACTGCTGGAAGTGTGGAAGGACAGGCTATCTCCACAGAATGTGTCACCAGTCAGTGAGACACCTGGGTTACTTCAGAATCAGTTAAGTTCAGGACAGTAACTGTTTATGTTATTCTTAAGCAGTAAATCACTAAGTTTAAAAGAGAAAAATGATAAGCAAATGGTAGCTCTTTTTAGACAATGCTAGGTTTTGTGTTCTGGAAACCTTAAAAAGAATTGTGTAAATGTCTGACTTGTGTAATTTTTACAAGATGGCAGTCTTTAGTTGTATAGAATGTATATCTTATGTATCTCATTAATTTTCAGAATGTTTCACTTGTTTTAATGGTACACTATATTCATGTATTGTTATCATTCTTTTCTTTTGGACCAGGAGGTCCAAATTGGAACAAGGGGGTGTATTATCACAGTGTAAAATTTAGTATTTTAGGAGTTAGATGCATTTTAAGGATACCCCATAGTTTTTCAGTTAAAATGTCTTATTTGTGATGGTACTTCTTTGGATATGTGTGTTTTCTTTGTAGTTTGTGTTCATTTGAAATTGCTTGTAAATTTATGTCTTTTATGATGTAATGTCTATTGTAAAGCATCTGTCATTATATCCTGTATGTTCTTCTCATTTTGTATCCTCCTGTTAGCTGTAATCTGGAATCACAGATATCCAGTTGTTGTATAATGTCTATTGTAGCTGCAGGATGTCATTATTAGTGGGTGTATTTGAAGTTGTGTGATGATGTGAGAATGACTGTATAATTATGTAGTGATGTGGTTTGTGTTCTTGTGATGTTGTATTGTATATTGTACTATAAATGGTTATTGTTCTTTTATGTCATGTCATTGGTCACTCATTTTGTTATCTAGTGTTTTGTGTAGTCTTGTGTTTCTGTAATGTGATTGGCCAATGTCATAATTGTAACATCTTTGCACTGAGAACTCTGTCTATAAATTGTGAGGTGAATCCCACCTAAGGAGAATTAGAATTGAGATGAGAACAGAAATAGAGAATCAGTATTGAAGTTTGAATAAAACTAAAAGGAGGAAAATGAGAATTGAGATTGAGAATAAAATGAGAAATAAATGAGAGAAGTGAAATGAGAGTGTGAAGATAGAGTCAAAAGGAGAAGTAATTATTTAAACTGAGTATTAAAATGAAAATAGAATGAGAAGTGATATTAATAGATTTAAAAGGAAATTTGAATGATAGTGAATTTCAAACAGGAAGTTATAAACTGATATTTGACAATTGGATTATGCAACTTTATTATTAATTGGTTAAATGTTAAATGGTTTATAAATTGAATATTGTAACTGTTATTGTTTATTGTTAATTTGAACTACATCCCAAAGGAGGAAGTAATAAAATAAAGGAAAAGAGCACTAAAGTGACTTTCAGTTTACTCAATAGAACTTTTAGTTTAAACTTAATCACACACTAAAACAACATTTTTCTCTGTGTGATAATTGGTGGAGAAGCTCAAAGATCCCAGTTTACCTCAGCCAAGCAAGTTAGTTAGAAATTTCAAGATGAATAGCAGAACTGAAGTATATCATGTGCCTCAATTTGATGGGCCTACCTCCCCACAAGGCATGACAAGGCGTCTTCAGGAAATACTGGATAAAGCATCAGCGGCAGCATTCTACCGATCCTTTATGGATTTTACCTTCAAGCCTCATGAAAACAGGAGCAACTTTGACCTGTTCGCTGCAAAACTGAATGGTGAGGCCAACCAGTGGTTTCATAAGGCATTCTCAGTGCACTTGAGGAACAGAGTCAAACCATTTGACAGTTTGGTTAATCTGTTTCAGGTCAGGTACATGATACCAGATGAAGGTGTAATTTTGCTAGCCCTCCAGGATGTTCATACACTGTTGTCTGAACATGCCTCGGCTATTTCTCAGTTCCAATTTCAAAATAAAACCATAGAAATCCTTGTTGACCGAATTGGAAAATTAGAACACTCACTTTCAAAATTTGATGACCAAACAGCTATCATTGCAGAACTCCAAGGTAAAAACAGAAATTTAGAATCGAAATTAGCATCATTTGAAGAAGAACTAGCCAAAATTAGCAACAGTAAAAATGACACCCTTAAATCTTTAAAAGATAAACAATCACATGTTCAAAAGGAGATAGCTGCACTCAAACCTATGCTGGACCAAGAAAAAACAACACTTCAGGCCAAGGTGCATTCTATTGAAGAGAGCTGTGAGGGCCACAGGCATCTGTTGGATGAGGTCCAGCTAAAAGTCACTGCACTAGCTGAAGCACTGGAGAAACCAACATCCGTGGACAATGTGGAAACAACCGACACCGTCTCACATTCAGCTGCCAAAGTGTCTGTTTCAGTCAAAGATCGCTGTGACCTGTGTAACTCTCCTACCCATTCCAGTTCAACATGTGGTGCCAGAAGGTTGAAATGCAGGCAGTGTTACAGAGTGGGACATTTAGCGAGATGTTGTCCACAACTAAACCAGCAGCAAAGTCAGTGCCAGAGATGTCGGCTCCACAACCATAGCAGTGATCAGTGTGGCACCATTGCATTGCACTGCTGGAAGTGTGGAAGGACAGGCTATCTCCACAGAATGTGTCACCAGTCAGTGAGACACCTGGGTTACTTCAGAATCAGTTAAGTTCAGGACAGTAACTGTTTATGTTATTCTTAAGCAGTAAATCACTAAGTTTAAAAGAGAAAAATGATAAGCAAATGGTAGCTCTTTTTAGACAATGCTAGGTTTTGTGTTCTGGAAACCTTAAAAAGAATTGTGTAAATGTCTGACTTGTGTAATTTTTACAAGATGGCAGTCTTTAGTTGTATAGAATGTATATCTTATGTATCTCATTAATTTTCAGAATGTTTCACTTGTTTTAATGGTACACTATATTCATGTATTGTTATCATTCTTTTCTTTTGGACCAGGAGGTCCAAATTGGAACAAGGGGGTGTATTATCACAGTGTAAAATTTAGTATTTTAGGAGTTAGATGCATTTTAAGGATACCCCATAGTTTTTCAGTTAAAATGTCTTATTTGTGATGGTACTTCTTTGGATATGTGTGTTTTCTTTGTAGTTTGTGTTCATTTGAAATTGCTTGTAAATTTATGTCTTTTATGATGTAATGTCTATTGTAAAGCATCTGTCATTATATCCTGTATGTTCTTCTCATTTTGTATCCTCCTGTTAGCTGTAATCTGGAATCACAGATATCCAGTTGTTGTATAATGTCTATTGTAGCTGCAGGATGTCATTATTAGTGGGTGTATTTGAAGTTGTGTGATGATGTGAGAATGACTGTATAATTATGTAGTGATGTGGTTTGTGTTCTTGTGATGTTGTATTGTATATTGTACTATAAATGGTTATTGTTCTTTTATGTCATGTCATTGGTCACTCATTTTGTTATCTAGTGTTTTGTGTAGTCTTGTGTTTCTGTAATGTGATTGGCCAATGTCATAATTGTAACATCTTTGCACTGAGAACTCTGTCTATAAATTGTGAGGTGAATCCCACCTAAGGAGAATTAGAATTGAGATGAGAACAGAAATAGAGAATCAGTATTGAAGTTTGAATAAAACTAAAAGGAGGAAAATGAGAATTGAGATTGAGAATAAAATGAGAAATAAATGAGAGAAGTGAAATGAGAGTGTGAAGATAGAGTCAAAAGGAGAAGTAATTATTTGAACTGAGTATTAAAATGAAAATAGAATGAGAAGTGATATTAATAGATTTAAAAGGAAATTTGAATGATAGTGAATTTCAAACAGGAAGTTATAAACTGATATTTGACAATTGGATTATGCAACTTTATTATTAATTGGTTAAATGTTAAATGGTTTATAAATTGAATATTGTAACTGTTATTGTTTATTGTTAATTTGAACTACATCCCAAAGGAGGAAGTAATAAAATAAAGGAAAAGAGCATCTGTGTGATAATACATTGAAATGAGACCTCTGAAAAATCATAAATTTTTTGTATCTAAAATATGATCCTGATCTTTCTTTTAGTAACTTCTTCCTTCAGTCAGGTCCTACTCACAAATTTTTAAATAAAGATCTGTTCATTAGTTTTAGAGTAATCTAAACACACAAAAAAAAAATAAATAAATAAAACAAACATAAACAATTAACACACAAAAACATAAACTGCTGGTGGAGGTAAAAATTCTGCTTAAAGGTCACTTCTTGGTGAAAATCATGCATGGTAATTTTTTGTGATGGACTGTCAAGGAATTGAAAGAAAAAAGAGAAAATAAAACAGAAATAATAATTAATAAAAATGATGAATATACCACCTCCCTCTTTATTATGTTTATGTCAATTTCAAGACATACAATGAGAAGAAATATTTTTACTTAAAGACATCAAGTATCACAAGCTAGGTTTATGACCTCACAATGGCAGTTACATTGTGACATCACTTAGTAATGACATCATCAGAAAGCAAAATATTGATTTTTACGTATGTGATGAAGAGAAGCAGTTTCACTGTGTATTCCCAATTAAAATAAGAAAAACTCTCTCCTGGCTTTAATTTTCAAACAAATTACACCAAATTTGAAAGAATCTGTCTGTACCCCATGAAATACCTTCCCACCAAATTTGAGATTGATTGAAGTTATAGTTTTTGAGTTATAAGGGCAAAATGGTGCACAGACAGAGAAGCAGATTTCACTGAAAAAGCCCAATTAAAAATAAGAAACACTCTCTCCTGGCTTTAGTTTTCACACAAATTACACCAAATTTGAAAGAATCCGTCTGTACCCCATAAAATACCTGCCCACCAAATTTGAGCTCGATTGGTGTTATAGTTTTTGAGTTATAAGGGCGAAACGGTGCACAGACAGACAGACTGACAGAAACAAACTGATTACAATAACCCTCTCCTATCGTCGAGCGTTAACTAGAATTTTATTACCTTCATTTAAGACATTAGATGCAAAGCAAAGACAAAAAATCCCAAAATAACTCTATTTCACTTTTTACTCACATTTTCTATCATCCTGGCCAATTTTTCTAATCACCAGGTTCACCAGCAGCACACAGTCCTCCTCACTTCTACCGAGGCTACGCACCAACACCTCCAAATCACGGGTTATGTGATCAAACAGGAAGTCTTCCACCTGCTCCACTTTGACAGCTGGTTCTATCAGTTGTACAACATCCGATGGATGTCTGTTTGCTCCCAGAGACATTGCCATGTGGGTCAGCAGTCTCAGCAGTGATGTGGCAGCGGGACCAAGTCTGCGTTCTGGAACGGCCTCTTTCTGTCGAGCCTCAGGTGCCCCAAGGGTGTGACCTTGAACTGTCTTGTCTGCCACAGTTTCAACCTTGACATTCCCAGTTTCCAGTTCGTGGTACAAACCACCAATAAGTGAGCCACATTCAATGCATGTTCCTTTAGACCAAGGTCTTCCGCAGTCCCCTATAGTATATGCATGTCCATTTGGACATCTGTAGATCTCTAGTTTATCAAAATTTGAGTTTGTTGTCTCCTTTAGCCAACTCTGCATAGCTTTATTGATATAAACCAGGTCATCCTGAGGCATTGTGGGTAGAAATCGTTGATGCATCTGCAGTGGCTTGGTAGCGAGTAACCTCAGTGGTTGTGTTAGGTTGGAGTCTTCACCTGTAGTCAGTATCACCAACATGTGGACCATCATCTCTCTCACCATGGTAACAAGCCCTAGTTCTCCAGGCATCACTGTCATCTTGGTATTATGTCCTCCTAATTTGTTCTGGATTAACTCAGAAGCTAGTGCTTTTGCTTTTAATTTCTGAGTGAGGGCTATGTCCAGTTTATTCAATATATCACTGTGAACTTTCTGATTGTCACTATTTGACTGGTTTCCCAGGGTCACCTCAGTGTATAAAGATAGAAGCACTTCTTTTTGTGTCTTTGCTGGTTTAACATCTTTCAGAAATACCTCCATATCACCAGTAATGAGAAGCTGCTGCAAAGCTTGGCGTATATTATAGTAACACTGTCCATAAACCATGAATTTGTCTAGCTGTCTCGTGTCCTGTCAAAAGTATAGCCAAAATTGTGGATCAAAAATAGTATAAACTAAGTATGAAACAACTGCTGATCACAAGAGGTAATGAATATTTAGGATAATATTTTTCTTTTGAAAATTTCAGTAAAATTAACCATACCTAAATAAAAAATATTAGGTATGCCAAAATAAAATGTAGAGCTATATAGACAATAGAAATTTTACACATTTATGATTTCTTTTATAACTGATAACAGGCTATTTAACACAGGTTAAGGCTGATGCAAACAAGTGCATAGTATAAGGGTTAAACACACAAAAAAGATGGAGTTGGAAAACAAGGAGGATGAAAATGAAAATGTAGTGAATTTGTAATTATTTCCATTTGAGCAAGTAATCTACCTGTGGTTCAGAGTCTTGTAACCATGGTGTCCTGGCAACCACCTCCTGTAACTTGATCACTCCATGGTAACGATTCAACTGTCTCAGTAGATACAGCCTGTAAACAAATAATGTACAAAGCATGAAACTTTGTAAATGCATTATTATTATTAAAGACAATGTGAGACAATCAATAAAAAATATCATCAGAGATACCCATACCCCACAGCTAGGGGGATATATTTTTTCCACAAACATGAAATATAGAAGAAGTGAAACAGAACAAAGATCAGAAGGCTTTCATTTATTTATTTGGGTTTTAATGTCGACTTCAACAGTGTACAGGTCATATCATGACAGCTACTTTTATGCTCTGAGAATCCAAGTACATACAATTGGTCAAGGTTCTGTGCTGTAAACTGCCAGCCATTGGTAAGAAATTACCAAATTCACACATAGGGTCCGAGTTTTGAACCGCTGACCTAAGAGGCTGTGTTACCACTGTGGCCCTCCCCCCAGAAGGCTTTCAAAACATACAATGTTAGTTGTGTAAATGTCCAAATAACGTTAGTTGAGAAAATTATGTTTAAGAGTGAGGAACGGTCTGTAAATAATGAAGCTATGAAACTGTAAAATATATTGATTGAAGCATATCTACTAATCAAAATAGCACAATTAAGTTAAAGTAGATTATAATAATCAGTTACAACAATCCATATATCTTTGTCATATTAGAAATATGTCTCAAGTATAGCAAATGACACCATGACACAGTATAACTGCACTCATTAACCAATGACCCATCCAAGAATCAACTTTCTACACCTTTCATTTTCTGAGGTATGACTCAGAAAAGATTTTAAAGGTCATGATCACTAAAATAAGGGCAAATCAAAGTCGTTGCTCACCTACATCTTCTAATTGATCTCCACAACAAAAATTTAACATCCTTCACCTTATGGTTTCCGTGATATAGCCCGGGCAAGATTTTAAAGTTCAAGGTCACTAGGGCAAAGGTCAAATAAAGGTTACACTATGACATAGCTTATCAAAACCCAAACTAATTTCCCCGCCAATTGTCAAATTTCTACAATTTACAGTTGTCAAGATATAGCCTGGACAGATTTTAAAGGTTAAGGTCACTAGAGCACAGACACCTGCTCCGCCATGAAATGTCCCAACCAAGTTTTAATTTTCAATTTTCAATTTTTTTTAAGGTCAAGTTCACTACAGCAAGGTCAAATGTGAAATCAAGGTCACACCATGATGTTTCGAACCTAACCCCCAACCAAAACCGAAAATTCAACTTCCTACACCCTGTGGTTTCTGAGATATAGCCCAGACAAACCTTTTCCAGCTAAAGCCTGTCTGACAGACCACCCGTCTATGCTATTGGTGAAAACAGTACCCACACAGCCCTTAAAGGCTGTGGGGTAAAACAACACACATGGGTATGGAAACACAAAGACATATATGATAACAGCTTTCTTCATATATAACAGTGTTTGTCTCACATGTGTTTTTGTAATAGTTTTATTTATGACCTGGATCAGGGGATATACACAGTGGAGTATTTTCTGTACAGAGTAGCGCTTCCTTACCATGTAATCTACAAATATGTATTATATATCAATATAAACGTATTTTAATAGCATGTATGCTCATTTGATCCCAAAAAACTCTGTACAGAAATGAGTGAGATATTGAAGGTTAAAGATTGAGCTTTTTATATTCCCTTTTTATCCTGCATATATGACAGCCTTTTTAACACTTTCTCTTTAAATATGGATTTACTAATCTGATAAACCATCCAAATCAGTCGATAAAAATTGAAACATCCATCATTAGAAGTATACAAAAATATATCACTCATGAAGATGAACAATATAACAGTGCCCAACTATAGTTGACAGAATATGAATGAAAAATTGCAATTTGGAATATACCGTATACTATTTTATTCCAAAACTAGGTACCAATTGTAGAACATTCTGGGGTCACCTCATACACAAATACAGTGGTACGTCCTAAGGTCACCTTTACCCAAGGTCTAAATGAAACAGACTGAAGATGAGATACTTTAATTTAAGTAGGGTTTTTTGGGGGGTGAAATATATTTTTTATTTGATCTAAGACATTGTAGTTCATACAATACACACAAGAAAGGAAAGAGAAAAAAAATTTGACAAAGAGTAGAGACATAGGTAAACACAAACATAGCAATTGTCACACTGCATTTTGAATTTTACAAGATAGGGTCACATGTATAAACATACGTATAATTGGCACAGTATTACTAGATACTCGCAAAAAAGGAAGGCAAAAAAAAATATATATATATGGATGCATTGATGAATACTTGGTTACTATTTATCAAGTGTGAAAGGAAAAGGGTACTTATTAAATTGTACATAGTTTAAATTACTATCAGCAAGATATTTCTGCTCATTGTAAATGGATTTAAAAAAGTACTGAAATTCCAAAATGTTTGGCATTTTACCTTTCTTGATGATATGAAAATATATCTTTTACAAAGAAGTATAACAAAATTTTTAGCAAAATCACACGGTGAAGTACTCAACACCCCTAACAGGATTGATTCAGCTGTTAGCACTAGAGTTAGGCCACTAATATGACAGAACCAAGTTTTTACATCATCCCAAAAATTTTAACAGCAGCACATAGAACAAACAAATGTAATATGCTTTCCTCATGTTGCTTACAAAAGCCACAATCTGAAGTATGAATAATATTATTTTTTTAAGAATTGCCTTGTGCCTAATATTCCATGGATAAGCTTGTACTAAAACCATTTAATAGTGTTATCCTGTATTGTCCTGAAGCAAATCTGGTTAGACATACACCATTTGTTGTCTGTTATCAACAAGCTCAGTTTTTGTGCTAATTTTAGTCGCTTTTCAGGAAAAATATTATCCTTGTTCAAACGTTGATAAAATGTTTTACATCCATTTTGAGTCTTTAAAATTTTAAATATTGATGGGTATATCGGTTTAACACTTGAATTCTTGGATATTAAACTGGTTGAGGTGTGACTTTAAGAAGTATTTTAATCTGTAATAATCAAGAAAATTGATTTTTAAATTAAGAACTGCTTCAATCTCTTCTTTGGTCATTATGTTGCCATCTGACTTTAATTTGTATGGATATACAATTCCCGTTGAAAACCAATTAGGATAAAACAAAAATTCCTCTGAAATTAAATTGTTTCCCCATAAACATGAGGTTAGCACATCAAAGTCAGTTTTGGGGGTCAGAGTCCTTAAGAGAAAACTCCATGAATCAAAGACTTCTTTCCAAAAAGGATTTTGTATATTATTTGAAATAATAGTTGCCCAACTAGAACCAAGTAAAAAAACTTTTGTTTGGTTTATTGAGGCAGTTATTAATTTTATCCATGGAGTATCATTACAATTAAAAAGACGTGTAATCCATGTGAGCTTTAAAGATCTGATATGCTCAAATTAACCATTTTTAGTCCATCATTTTTGAAGTCATTACAAATTTGATGACGGTTGACCTTATCAGGTTTTCCATCCCAGAAAAAATGAAAATATTAACTGATTTATTTGTTTCAATGTATACTGACTTGGCGTAGGAAGTGTATAAAACAAATGGTTTAGGTTGCCAAGAATAAAGGTTTTAATCACAGTAATTTTACCAAGGGGTGTCAAATGTCGCCTTTTCCAACAGTTGATCAAGTTAGTTACTTTCTCAATTAAAGGTTCAAAGTTCAATTCACAAATTTTTTGCAGATCAGACGAAAAATGAATACCTAGTAGCTTAAATTCAGTAACATTCCACTTAAGATCAACATTAACATTATACGTATCATGTGCCTGTTGCTTTTTCCCAAGCCAAACGATTTTTTTTATCTTTGTTGACTATGAGTCCTGACATATTTCCAAAAATTTCCAAAGTATTCAGGGCTGCCAGCAAGGAGGTTCTATTACCATCAAGGATCAATGTGGTGTCATCAGCAAACTGTGTAATTTTATGAATGTTATTATTAATTTTAATTCCTTTGATTTCAGAGTTAGAGTCAATTAAAAGAAATATAATTTGGGCACAGATTAGGAAGAGATATGGTTGCTATAGGGTCTCCCTAGCGACATCCACGACCTATAGCAAAGGGTTCTGATAAAAAAAAAGATTGAATTATTGATGCCTTTATATTGTAGTTAAAAGTTTTGACCCACCTTTGAAAACTTCTACCAAATCTGAAAAATTTCAGTGCTGAAAATAGAAAATTCCACTGTACAGAAACAAATGCTTTTTCAAAATCTATAAGAACAAGTTGAGCAGATTTTCTTTCCATTTCAATAAGGTGGATTAAATCATAAATAAGTCTTGTACTGTCACCAATAAACCTTCCTTTGATAAAACCAGACTGTTTTTTAGAAATTAAACAATCTATAACTGTCTTTAGTCTATTAGCCAATGCAAGCGAAGCTATTTTATAGGGAACAGACAAAAGAGATATTGGTCTCCAATTCTGTAAGTACTCCCTTGGTTTATTACCTTTGGGAATACAATTTACAATGCATGTTCTAAGGGATATTGACATTTCACCCTTTCTATAAGCAAAGTTCAAAGCTCTTAAGACAAAGAATTTAAGCCCTTTCCAAAATATTTTAAAAAATTCGGCTGGTAGACCATCAATCCCCGGGCATTTATTGTTTTTCATTTGTTTCAAAGCATCTCCAATTTCTTTTATCTTTAGTTCACCTTCTAAACTATTGGATTCTTCATCAGTTAATTTTCTGATGTTTTCAAAATTGAAATTATCAAGACTTTTTTCACAGTGATGAAAGTCTTTGCTTGAAAAAAGTTTAGAGTAGAAATCATGGACCTTTTTAAAAATTTCTTTCTGGTCTACAATACGTACACCATCATTCTGTGTAATGCACTTAATTGTTTTATTTATATGATTTTGTCTTTCTAGAGCGCAAAAATATTTAGTTGGTTTTTCCCCATCTTTTAGCCATTGTGCCCGGGCTCTCGCCATAGCACCTTGCATTCTTTCTGATCTTAAGCATTCAAGCTCAGCTTTTTTATCGTCTAAGATATCTGAAAGCCCTTGAAAGAGGTAATTTTTTTCAATATATTCTATATCAGTCATAAGATTTTGTTCTCTTTCTAGCTCTTTTATCTTCTTAAAAGATGCATATTTGATTGTTTCACCTCTTATTCTCATCATAAGCATTTCCTCATCTGAAATGATTGAAAGGAATTTTGGAGAATATACTAAGGCAGAGTATTTAAGTTTTTCTTCTTTAATAATGGAGTTGTAGATACTGCTCATCCTGTAAAAGACTACAGTTAACCCTTTCGCTACCATGTTTGTCGACTAGCAGTCGACATCAATGTGTATTACAAGGGACCATGTCTGTCGACTAGTGGTCGACGGCAATAATATATATTTCTTCTTTCCCTTCAGTGTACTGTTATACGTTTTCTTTGGTGTATCAGTATTAAACCGATTTTTAAAGTGTTTTATATGAAAGTTAAGTTATATTTTTAAAAAAAAATTCACCATTTCACTTATTTTAACTGGTTTCTGTATATATTGCCGTATTTAGCGCATATAGATGCATACTGTTGCATATTGTTTACTTGTGGTTATTTTTATTTGGGAATTCCCACGAATTTTCCCATTCGACTTTCATCAATTCCTAATGAAATATGCCGAAAAATACCGCAAATAAAGTGCATAAGGTAGTGAGTTATTATTTTACTTCAATGGCGGTTCTGACGTGATATGACGTCAGATAGCTACAGTCCCATGGAATAATGTTCCTTCAGTAGCGAAAGGGTTAAATTTCCACACTCCCTTTCCCCTAACAAAATTATTTCATGAAATGTTTATTTCAATAATAGAATGGTCACTTCTATAGCTTGGATTAATTTTGCAAGAGGTAATCAAATCTGTCATTTCCTCAGAGATTAGGAAATAATCTAGTCTAGCCTGTTTGGTCGGGTTTTTGCGTCTCCAGGTATATCGCTTTACGAAAGGATGGAAATGTCTAAATGCATCAATCAGATCAAATGTATTGATCATACTTAATAATAGATATCTTGACCTTGGGTTATTCAAATTCTTATAATTATAACTATCACAGGAAGGATTTAATACTAAATTTAGGTCACCACATATAAACAAATAGTCCTGCGTATTTTCATCTAACAATCAATTTAGATTGCTAAAAATATCAGGAGTGTCTTTATTCGGAGAATAAACTGTAATGAGCCTTATCGAAAACTCTGTGAGGTTTATATCCAGTGCAATTAACCTGCCATCTTCATCTTTATATTCTGAAATAATTTTATATTCAAAGAGTATGGCTACTCCTCTGGAGTTAGCTGAGAATCCATTTAATATTGCATTACCTTTCCACTTTTGCTTTAAAATTTTTTCATCATTAGCCGTCCAGTGAGTATCTTGAAGGCAGATTATGTTGGCATCCATGGTCAACAGATAGTTCAATACATCAAACCTTTTTTTAAATCTTGGAGGCCTTGGCAGTTTACTGATAACACCTTAACATTCTCACCTATCATTGCCCTGTGAAAATAGCTCCCTACTGGCAGCAGCAAATATTTCCATGTAAGTGTTTCTACTAATTACAATACATTCACTTACACCATTTTAGCCGTAACAAACAATGACATAGTTGTTGTAACTCATATTTTACCCTTGTTAATTGTAACACATATAAAAAACATATATACAAAAAAATCAAAATAAAAATGAAAAAAAATAACTTAAAATTTAAAAAAAAAAAATTTTTTTTTTAAAAGAAACTATACACACTATTGAAAAAAGTAAATTACAAAAAAAACAACAAATATTTGCAATGTGAGTTACACATGTGTGAGCAGGATATGACTGAAAATTGAGCTGCTGCTATGGGAATATTAACTCAAATATAAAATTAGAGAAAAAGGAAGTTGACATATTTGTTCAATAACAATTAGTGGAAAGGGTTTCTTTATTTGAGCTACTTAGACTTTGATATGAAGATTTTAATACAATAAGCACTAAACTTGCATTGTCAACTTACAATTCAAATTTCAGCATATTTATGAATTACAGCATTTACGTGTATATTGGGTTCACAAGGTTATTTCAAGATCCTATGATTATAGTAATGCAATATGTAAATTGCCATTTAAAGCATCAGTGATATTTTGTTTAATCATCAAAACAGGTAAATACAAATATTATAAGAGGTATGGAAGTTAATTCAATGATGGGGTAATAGCTTTCATAATGAAACATCAGAATTAAGTATCGGATAAGTACAATATATCAGTCTGCAGGCTTGTATAGAATACTCCTATGTTTTCTGTACAGAATGTCGCAGATGAATGGTTACTGTTTTCTATGATTACATAACTTTTGACTTGTAAAGTCCAAAACACAACATAACATCAGAGTCAAGAATAAGGTAAGTGCGAAATATTAATTCATGAATTTGTACAGCATACTCCTGTTTTTCACATAAAACAAAGTGTACATTCAGTACTGAACCTGAATAGTTTTTAGTTGTAAAGTCTGAAGCACAATATAACATCAGATTCAAGAATGAGGTAAGTGCAAAATATCAGTTCATGAATTTGTACAGCATACTCCTCTTTTTCACATAAAAACAAAGTGTACATTCAGTACTGAACCAAAATATCATACCTATAGTTGAAGTAGACAATTTGACTAAAGATACACTTATGAAGTTGTCTCATATAGGAAAAAAGGAACAGGATTTTTATTTATAAGGTCTAAATTAACTACTTCCAAAAGGAGGTACTGGATAATTTATAATTAGTGACAGTTATACGTGGCTTCAGGTTCTATTTCAATAAACTGATGAAACATACCGTATGTTTTCTATGAATTTGGAAGGACATACTTTTTACAAGTCAAATTCAAGTATGAGACTTCCAATTGAAGTGAACAATTTGACTGCACAGAGACTTGTGGAACAATGTCATATAGGATGAAAAGAACAAGATCTAAATTTAGAAAGCCTAATCAACTGTTTACTTCTTAATGGAACCACTAGATAATTAACTAAAAATAATGACAGCTGTGTCTGGGATCAAATTCTCTCAATAATTCAATTAAATAAACAAGAAGTTCTTTATCAATTTGGAAGTACTTTTTACAGCGTTGTTTTAAATATCAGTGAATCAAAATCATGTTATATATAGTATACACTTTAAATCAGTATAGGTGGTATTTTAAGTAGTATTTTCCCAAAATTTTCTAAAACAAATGAATAGAAGCATTTTAAGTACAGAAAAAAATGAAAGACATGTTTGATAACTTCCACACTGTAACGTTTGCATTCAATTTAACACTATAAACATTTTGAAATTACCCATACATTGATATTTGTTATTTCAAAGTTCCAGGCGAGTGTAAAATATCAGAACCATTAATCTTTGCAATAACTTCTGCAGTATAACATCGAAGTCAATTTGATAACATAAAATAGAGATTTTTAAAGTTATCTGTCCAGTGAGGTACAAATTACCAGGTGATAACTGTTTTCTAACAGCAGCACTGTTATTTAATTCTGAAATATAATGTGTAAAATTATAGCAAGAATTTTAAGAGAGGGGAGCTGGATGAATCGGCCCTTTGCCAAATCGGCCCTCGGCAAATCGGCCCCCTAAAAAAGTCGGCCCTGGACAAATCGGCCCCCTAAAAAATTAGGCCCTGGACAAATCGGACCCCAGTTAAAAACTTTTGTAACTAAAGCTTATTTATAGACCTGCAGAGAGCAGTTGACTGTGTTGATAAAGATATTTCTTCAGGAGTATTAAAACAGAAAAATAAGGGGCCCTTTTCAACAGAAACGACATGCCTTAATTGGAATAGTGATGAATTAAAACCTTTATTATTATGTATAAGGTGAGAACTTTGGCTAGGTGTGATTGATACACATCAAACATAATTGGATCATGTAATTAATCCCTTTTAACCCATATCCATTACATACTTGTTTATGTAAGAATTGTTAAAAGTGCAATTATACTAAATGCATAGCCTCTGCAAATGGAATCATAACTTTTGTGATCTTTTAAAAGAAAATAAGAAGCCTTTTATAGAGAAATGCATCATTTAATTGTAACCAGGGTGGATTGTTGGATAAATATGCATGACTAGGTATTGACAGTAGAGACAAAAGCTTATATGTTGTTTAACTAAGTGTAATTAACACATATGAAAGATGTCAGGATACTGTAATCAATCCCTTGTAACCTAAGAATTATTAACAGTGCAATACATTGCCTGTACAGCCTCTGTTAATGGGATTATAACTTTAGTGATCTTTGGTATTTGTTTAATATAGGGATTACTAGCTAAAACTTTAAACAAACAAACAGTATTAGACGTTAAAAGCTGATTGTTAACTTTGATGTCCATGCAGAGGATAATCATCTCCCCCCTGTGGGCATCAAAGAGAACAATGGACATTTTTATTTTATTCAAATTTATTTTCTATTCTTGTGACTGGTAATAATACAATAACTATTTGGGGAAAATAAAATAATACCAGTCACTGTGAAGATTTTGAATACAAATCTATGAGAAGGTCAGAGTAAACTGATAGAACTGGAAATAGATACATTGAGCTCACAGGTAAACCTAAATGTCTGGGGGTTATTGTGAAAAAAATTACACAAACCTTATGTACACTTATCTATCTATATCTAGGGGGCCGATTTGACCATAAATTATTTTACAGGGGGCCGATTTGACCAGGTAATTTTATTTTGGGGGCCGATTTGACGGGGGCTGATTTGGCAAAGGGCCCATTTGTCTATGATTCTTAAGAAAGTATATGCACAGTAAATGTAACATCTGTATATTATTTTTAAGTAGGGTTTTAGTGACCCTAATTTTGAATTTTATCTTATGGCAGGTGTTATTCAGGAATGTAAAAATTTCAGTATAAGGCAACTATATTTATATGTGGGTCTTTTAAGCCCAGCATTTGTAAGCGTACTTATAGCAGTTACTTTTTAAATTTTTGTGAGCTGTGAAAAGGGGGACTCAACCCAAGGCCAGTATGTATATTATAAAACTACAATATATTACTGTAAAAAATATAAAAAGGATGTACACCACTGACATTGACTAGACTCAAACTTGCTCAGTCCTGTTTATCATTAACATCCTGTATATTACCTAGCTCATCCCTAACATGGACCGATACACAGCCCCATATACAATTTGATGGATGGCAATCCCTATTGTGGAAGCATATGTTTCCATGCAATTACAGTATATTCAAAATCGAACATGTGAAGGTCTTTGCTTCTGGTTGCATCACTCATGACGTGAGACATCCGCAACTGCTTTCCACAGTCACTTCTCTTGCCAATGTTATTAGTAGTGATTAATATTAGTTATTTGTAGTGAATATCAATAATATATATACTATTTCCATCTTCATTTGTGCTATATTTTTTCTTTAAATATCATTCTGGAAGTTTTCTTATAATGTAAATTTAACAAATTGTCAGATTCTGACTTCCAATAAAAGATATATTCTGCCTAATTTTATCTCACTGAATTCGATTTGTAAATTAATGACTTCTTCTTCTGACATCAACTCCCATTGTTTTTGACACAGATACAGAAATAAATGTAAATCTCATTACAAAACCATATGAATTAAAGGTGAAGTACAGGGGCCATTTGCACGAAAGGTCTTAGCCAAGGTTTTGGCTTAACTTTTGCATAAAAATACAGCCAACTAGAGCCTAAGACTTGGCTAAGACCTTTCCTGTATATGGCCCCTGTACTTCATGCTGTCTTTTCCATTTTGCACTTAATGACCATTCTACAATTTTTTGCAAAAAAATGGAGAAAAATTCTTGAGAATAGATCTGGATCAGGATTTGAATCATCTTACTCCACACTTCTGTGAATAAATGAGTAAGAGCCAATGCAGAGTTTCTGAGTTATGCAAATAGACATACATATCTGCTTATAATACCTTCGCCTCTCTCCTTCAGGGTCGAGGGTTATGACGGCTTAGAGGAAAACTCCTCCTTCTTAAGAACTAAGAATAATATAACAGATGATAGAGACACAAATTCTTTACATACCTTGGCCATACCAGTTCCTCTTCACACACCTTTTGTGTGGCACCCAGTATTTTTTGGTTGTCTATTCCCTGCACCATCCAACCTGCCACTATAGAGAGGCAGTACCTAACAGTCGCCACTCCCTTCAATTTGTTTAGCTCTAATCCTGGCTGGGTAAGGTAATTAGATGACTGGTTCAATAAATGGGTGACATGGGACACCTGTTGAGTGACTTCAACTTCCTGGTACTTTCTGTGCAAGGAATCCTGGAACATGGAACATAACAAGAGTGCAGTGGCTGGCTTTGTGCCAACCATGGAGTTAAATCTTCGGATGGCACTGGATGTCGAAATCTGTAAATTCTTCTAAAACACCCACATTTGCAAACCCGACATGACTATAATCACAAAAGCTCAAGCTCAAATTAATCAGCTCAAGTTTTGTATAAACAGATGTAAATTGGAGCTGCTTTTAGGCTCAACTTGAACTTAATATCTTTGTGAATATGGGCCCAGAAATATGACCTGAAAGGGTGGTCCCAAAGGTTCACAAATATAGGGTAACATGTGTAACTGAAGAGCTCGAATATTGATTTTGAAGGGAGAAGACATATTTTAAATTTGAAACATGGATCTTATAAGATCAGTGAACTAGTTCTTATTATAAGTAAGAAACCATTTGGATTATATATAAAAGCATACTTTCTGGATATTTTACTGAAGCAAACTGTAAATATTTCAACCAAACATTCAATAATTTTATTTAATATATGAAAATATATTGCTTTCAAATATTTGTGGTCTGTGTGCATGTTGCCATCAGTACATTTAGTGTAGCATCTTGTGCACCTTCCTCCAATATTTCTTTTGATCATATTCAACATATATAAATATTTTGAAGTAAAAGGAATATGCTAGTATTGCTTTTAAACCTTTGCAGATCGTAGTGTACTGACTCATGAAAGCAATTTCTTTTGATATATTCGTGAAGTTTCACAGATGAGCTCATGAATATTAAAGACATTTCATGAATACAGTTTTATTTCCTCCGAGGCCAAGCTAAGCATACTTAGCAATAGATGTGTAGAAAACAAACTAATAAATATCATTATCACGAATGCTTATAATATAACCAATGCAGTCACTGTTAGTGTAAAATCTAATCTACTGCTTTGCATGTGCAATATCTTTTCCAAAGAGGGGAACTCAGCGTGCTTTATTTTTAAATGCATTTGTCATATGGATAGTTGAGAGGTGGTCAAGGTCAGTAATCTGGAGTCATTGGTGTGACCGAAATGGAAGGACAGTAGGTGGGGAAACTAGAGTTAAACATGTGATGTTTCCTGAAATATGTGACAAGGCGACTGTTTCTCATTTGGAAAGGGAAAGAGTTCCAATGAATTGTGGCAGAGTGACTGAAGAAATATGAAAAGTGTGTTTGATTTGTGGACTGGGTGATCAAAGGTGAGGATCTGAAGGGACTTAAGTTCAAGGCTACGTGTTGTACCTTTACCTAACTGGGAGCCAATAGAGTTTTTTTTTCAATTGAGGGGTAATATGGGAAAACTTAGAGGAGTGAGTGACAACCCTGTAAGTTTTGTCAGTAAGTTTTGGACCCGCTGCAATCTTCTTAACTCAAAATCAGTTGTGTTGTTTGCCTTATACTGCATTTGAAATTTAGTCACTACTGTATTTCAACAGTAAAGATATTCTGTCTTATGAAAGGCTGGAGAGTGTATGTAACCTGACCCCCCCAGGAACTTTTTTGAATGTGTGAATGCACCTCTAAATTTCACCGGTGAAAAGGTACACAAATTTCACCAATTTTAGGTGTAAAATTGTGATTTCTTTACTATTTGTTAGTATAAAATAGTGTGGTGGGGTATTTTTTAGATTAATGATTTTATTAATGTTTTTGGCAAAATATATTTATGGTGAAATATTGACTACCATACCTAAAAAGTATGGTCACTTCCAGTTACTATTGGTCACATCATTTACCCAGGCATGAAGTGTATTAATCCTAGTGTTATTTACATTCTTTGGGCATTGGTGTGTGGGTGTGACCTAGAAGTTCAGCATGCTATTATTTAGGAACAGAGTGTCTTATTATTGACTCTTATTCTGCACGAGCCACTTGGATGGAGGTTCAATGCAGGAGAAAGTTTGCATGCTGCATATTGTCTGAAATGTCTATGATTATCCAACAATTGTAGAACTCCACCAATGTTGGATTCTATCATGATTTTGTTGTATAATTGGATGTGGTTGTGTTGTCAGTGAGAATAAGCTATGTTTTATTTTGTTAATATGATCCACAGGATACCTAAAGATGTTAGCACAAATAACACATGATTAGTTGAGAACAAGGTGAATAAAACAAATATGACTTTATTTATTGTTTGTATGACACATCACACTGTTTCTGTTTTATTTTTGTGATGTACTTCAGGCCTATTATATTGATTCTTTGTAGAAATGCTTTGTACTTTTTAATGAATCAGAACAATTATCAAGTCCTGGTTGTCGACACTTTACAAGTTTTGCAACAGCAAATTGTCACCATTATGTTATTCCTTGATATTATATAGTTAAGTTTTTTGGAGTTTTAACGTCTTTTCAAAATGGCATAGGTCATATCATTATGGGTACTGGCAGAGAAAACCATTGCATAAAGTTGGTCAAGATTTTGAACGAGAAGTGCAGTGATCAATAAGAAACTACCATGTTTTATGGTTCGGGTTTGAACCGCCAACTTCAGGGGTGGGAGAAGAGTGTGTTACCACTGTGCCACTATGGATCCTCATGAGGTTTTATACCCAAACTGATAAAAGTTTAAGTATTCACCAACATATATATCCACTGATAAAAGATGACAATTGTCTCTGTAAATTTGTGTGTTTCTAGCAACATGGTGGAAAACGAGAAGAGGAAGTTTAGTACTATTTCACTACCTAGGTCACCTCAATACCCCATACATTAAGGAAGATACTCAAGTTAAAAATTCTATTGATGTAGGCTTTCTGTAAACAGGGGTAAAACCAAAAACTCGAAAAGTTATAAATTAATTTTTATGAAATTTTCAGAAAATGTAGACAGTTGTACAAGAAATTGATGATAACATTTTGGATTTGAAAAGGATCACCATCTGGATCAAGGAATATTTTATGGATTTTTATCATTGCACTAATAAGAAACATTGGAGCTACTGGACCTTGTCGGAGATCTGCACTGTTTGAGTGGTTCTTGACAGTAAGAGGGAAAAAAATTTGTAAGGAAAAAAAATTCTTAAGCCAAAGAAGGTATTCAAGAGACACCACAATCCAGCAGATCTGTCAACCTGACATGAAAACAAATAAGTATCTATTATTGGGATTTTCTAAGAATATATGTGGTACTCTATCGTGAAGCAGTTTTTTTCATGGTAGGGAGACATAAGGGTCACATAAAACTGTCTGTATTAAGACACTTCTGTAGATGGGCGAAAACAGCGGTTTAACTATCTTTGAAGAAGACAGTTGAAGCGTTTTGAAGGTCAAAATGTCTAGTAATGTGAGATTGTGTGAGTGAAATAAGAAGACTTCAAGAAAACAAATGCATAATTTTTTTCTTATTTCTTGTTGGATATCATTAAACAACACATGTCTATTTTATATGATATATTTTAAAATAGAGTATATATTTTCTATTTTATGTATGTATTTTGTTCACAATGTACCTTCCTCACGACTCCTGTCAGATGAGACATTTTCCATTTAAGTTCAGACTGTTAGCAAGCCAGAGTGCTGGTCATATCTTTGAAGTGATTATTTTGTTTAAAAAAAGGGTGTACAACACGATACATATAACCTTTATTGCCATTATTGGACTCGTACTTTTGCCATCTGCTCCATATTGCCTCTTCTAATTTCCTTGTCTCAAGCTTTCAAACAACACGATCTTGACAATATATGTGTAAAGAAGAAAGAAGAAACACTTATAAAGCCCCAAAATTGATGAAAACATCCTCTAAGGCGCTGATGTCTAAAAAGGGATAGGCTATCGTTGAGGATAGGCTAATCTGAAAATATATGCTTCCAACAGATTTCTGAAACAAGAAATGCTTTCTATGGTTCTAATGACTTGAGGAATCTTGTTCCACTCTGAAGCTACTATGAAGTTGCACAACCCTGAGCATTTATTTGGTTTAGATGAGGAAATTAATAGGCAATTGCCCTGTGTGAGATCACTCCATCTAATCAGAGAGGCAAGATATGGAGGTTGGCTGAAATGTATTGCTTTATAAGTAAGGAGACTGGATTTGACGAATATACGGTAATGAATATGGAACCAGTGTAGTTTTTGCAGGAAGGATGTGACATGACAACATTTATTTAGTTTGCACCCCGTACGACATTTTGAACTCTCTGTACTCATATATGTTTTTTTGTGTTGTAAAGCAGTGAGTTACAGTAATCCAGGCCACTACCAACCAAGGCATTTGCCACCTTTACAGCTGTTTCATTATTTAAGTACCTGTGGACGCTTTGTAGTTCCCATAGATGGTAGTAACTTATGCAACATAGATTAGCCACCTGTCTTTGTATTGAATTTTCAGCATCCAGGATGACACCAAGGTTTTTGACCGATTCAGTTGGTTCCATGATGTTGCCAAACAAACTCACTGGGAAAGATGACTTCAGGGAGCTTCTCATTTGATCATCACCAATCACTATGAATTATGTCTTGTTAGGAATTAAGTTTATTATTTCCCATCCAAGCCTGGACCGCTTCGAGGCAATTTGTCAGTTCAGTGATACTAGAATTGAAGTTCCAAGTAAATTTGTGTTTCATCTGCATATAAGTGAGGGGTCACATTAAATTTAGCTATGACTAAACTGAGAGGGGTTGTATATAGGGAGTGGCCTCAGATCTAAGAGGTTATCCTCTTTTTTTCCCCAACCATGTTACAATAGTATTTGGTTTTTGCTCATTCCAAGAGGTGGTTGAAATGTTTCACTGCAGCTCTGTACCTACTATGATTAATGGCAGAGTTGTCCCTTCACCACTCCCTTTCCAGTCTGCGCTTACATCTCTTTGCCACCAAAATCTTGCTGTTTATGAACCCTTTGTTGATATGTTGTGGAGGTTTGAGTTTATGAAAAGGTGTGTGCTTGTCAAGTAGGTTACTAAGGATATGAAAATACTAATGTGACAGTAAGCTGGCTGTTTTGTAAGGAGCCTGGCCAATCTCAGTATTTGCAATATCAGCTATGAATTCAGTTTTGTTTATAAGTGTTTTACTCTGCAGGGTTTTTTTGACCGGAAATGTTGTGGTGAAAGACAGCCAGGTGGTCTGATATGCTGTCCTTTACATATTGGTGAACTGAGGAAGTAAGGGATTTACTAGTGCAGAGTACACAAAGGCTATGTTCTTGTTTGCGCATAGGTGATGACACATATTGAATAAAATCAAAATGCGACAGAACTGTGTTGAAATTATCTGTCCAGCAGTTTTGACTGTCTAGCTGGATATTGACATCTCCCAAGATGATGTTTTTATGGGGTGACAAAGCAGCCGCTTCCATGAAACAGTTGAATTCCTCAATAAATTTGCTTTTACTGGTGCTAAGAAGTTAGTAAATAACATATACTAGGAGCTGGCTTGACTGTCGCTCTGACAATTTGTTCAAAAGTGTCCCGCTGATAAGTTTGACAAGGCACACTAAAGATGTCATTCCTGACAAAGACAGTAACTCCTCCTCCTTTTTTGTTCCTGCGTGGGACATGGTGAAGCTGGAAACCTGCAGGGGTTATTTCATCCATAAGGCTCTGTGTGCTTAATGGGCTTAGCAAGGTCTGAGTGACACCAATGATGTCAAGGTCATTTAACGAAACAACATCACTAAGGCCGATGTTTTGTTATGCAATGACCGGGCATTCATCCGATGGGCTTTGATATTTCTGAAAGATGGACCAGGGTTCAAACTAATGTCACCTTAAAGAAGCAGGATGATTGACCACAAAGGGTTGACATTTCTGAACGGTGTGTCACTTGGCAACATTGAGCTTGCAGGGCAAGAAAAGCAATGTAGCAACAAAAGAGGATAGTAAACTTGAGTGAAAAATTTATGGTGATGGCAATCTAGGTGCAACTACCTTTCCTGCGTACAAACCTTTCTATTACAGCATCGCAGTACCAAAATCAAAAGATACTAGATTAATGCATATGTTTGGGATGTATAGAATCAAAATTTAACAAACAGAGGACAGGGAATGTGAATTGGCAACCAATATACAATATTTATGTTATAATATTTATTTGTTGTAAAACCTGACTTGACTTTCAAATTTACAAATTTAATGAGTAAATTAAATTAATAAAACCCTATCCAATGGACAATTGCACCAGTCAGCGCCACTGGACAGAAAAAGCCGTCCTACATATGTACTGGCAGGACTGGTGTGCATTCACTAGGTGGTACATCTTACTTCCTTCCTGTCTAGACATGCTGACATCATTGCATCTTTTTTGTTGTCTAATCCTATTAAGACCCCTAGTAAGCTGATAGCGGGATGGTTGGCATAGGGTCCACTGGATAGGGTATTAACTTAAATTTAATTTATTCATAAAATTTGCAATTTTATTGTGTCAATACATCGAATCCAATGAACAATTGCTGAATAAATACCACTTGGTAGGTACTAGGTACTTAAGAGGACAAACAGGACTGCTTTTTCTGTTGTTTGGCAGGACCGGTTGTGTCGATAGGTAAAGCAATTAACCATTGGATAGGATGTATTAAAGAAATAAGAATTTCTTGCTCACTTGTTTTTATCTGGATTTTAATGCAGTCCAAAAGAGCAGAAGAACTGGTATATTGCCTATTTGATCATAAATATTATGTATAGTTAAAATAGTTTTGAAATAGTTTCAAATGATACAGGTCTGCTAACAATGTAAATCTCACTCAAAATTTATTGAAAGTCGTTCTATGTGATGATTTTATTTATTTGACAACTATGATGCTTACACCACATTAAAGGCAATTTTTTACAGATTCGTTTGATCTTTATTTGAAGAAAACCCATAAAGTGGAAGCAGAGTTTCAGTGTTTTTGCTATGGCCCTTGTAAGTATTTTTGATTATCACAGCTTGCATTTTCCGGCGTTAAATGTTTTCCTTGATAATTATGGTGTTTAGCTGTAGATAGATATTATCAATACTGTTTAAAGGTTTTTGTGCAAAATAGGCTAGGTGTAATGGTGAAGAATTTAGATGAAAATGCTTAATTATTAACAATCTTTAAATTCCATAAAACACAGGCAAAGTGCCTCAGTAAATTAACTCTCTTTGGACAATCAATACTCACAAAGCACACCGCCCCTAATAACAGCCACAGCCAATCCCCGCTTCTGTGAGATAGCCCTCTCAGAAATAAACCCAGTAATTGGTGACAGAGAATATGTGTTAGTGTACAGTGACTAGTATAAGAACTTCAGCCTTGAGCTGAGGACATCAAGAGAGAGAGAGATCAGGACAATAACAGTGAATGAACATGAAATAGTATGCAGAGGGGGAGAGCTTAGTTTGCTCTCTCACTCATGAGAATGTGTTGTATTATTATTGGGACTTGTGTTTATTGAACTAGAATAAAGTGTGAAAGAGTTATCAAGTGTTTCGCTTCTGTCTTTATGGCGATCCTAAACCTCTCAATAGTTGCTGCCAAGCGAGTACAGACAGAAGTGGACATAGTGGAGATCTGGTAATCCACAGCTGTCCCAAGGCACTGCTGGAGTCCACCTAAACTTCCCCCAAAACCCAACATTTGGACACGGTGAGATGCCAAAGTGCTAGACAATACAACTGGATATTAGTTATAAATAAACAGTTACATCAACAGACTATAGAGGTGTTTTGAGGTGTTTTTCTAACCGATGGCTCAACAAGATGGAAGCACGGCCACTACCCGAGGACAACCAGCACCACAGACTGAAGATCATGAGGACAATGAAGTTAATTTAGTCAATCAGGACATTATCAACAGTGGTGACATTGTGACCAGTACTGCTGCTCTTGACAGGGATGTTATAAACAATAGTAATGTTATGGACATTACAGCAGCCGATTTCCTACCTCGACAATGCAGGCCGCCACAGCAACAACACGACGCATCAACACCGGACAGACGAGTTCAACAATCACAGTCACAGGCGGTAGATGTTCAGCGCAACCCTATCCAAAATCCCCTGAGAACTCCCACCCTCCCACCCAAAAACCTCCACAATCATGTAGATCCCAAAATAAATTTTAGGGCACAAACTTCACAAGACAATGAATTTCCTCAAACATCTGACAATAATCTATTCACTCCGGCAGATTTTCCACCATTGCCTTCTAGGTTTCAACCGGTCACACAACAAAATGTAGAGATCAACAACTTGCCTTTTAAATTAGACTCATTTAGTGGCAACCCAGATCAAGATGCAGAAGACTTTCTTAACAACTTCAAACTTGCAGCTGGTGTCCTGGGCTGGAATTTTGACAAACAGCCAGGTATTTTTCACATGTGTTTACAAGGTACAGCTAAAATATGGTTCCAACAACTTGATACACCTACTAGCACAGATATTGAAAAAATATTTTCTGCTTTTCTTTTCAAATTTAAACCTTTAGGTCCAGATTGGCGCAGAGAAGCTTGTTTTTTATCTCTTAGACAGCTGCCCCAGGAAAACACCCAACAATTTGCCAACAGAGTATTAGAACAAGGCACAAAATTAGGTAAATCGGACAGAGATCTTTTGACCCAGTTTATTAGGGGACTGCCCACACCCAATAGAATTCACACCATCGCACAGGACACAGACACCTTCGACGGCGCCACCAGAATTGCTACATTGTTTGAAACCGCACAGACATTTGGTCAGGATGACAGTACAGTTACTCTACAACAGCAAGGGACAAGTGTGAAAGAACAGAACATTAACATTATAGACTCTAAACTTCAGTGTGCTTTCTGCAGGAAGGATGGCCACCACATTTCTGAGTGTCACCACAGACAGTACAACAACCACAGGAGACAACACCCCTACAGTGCACAGTGGAACAGGACACAGCACAGCCCACCACAGAAAGGAACCACTAACAGACGAACTAACAAACTCAGGTCTGTGTACTATGATATTTTGTGTTTCAATTGTAATGGCACAGGTCACATTGCCCGTGATTGTCATATGGGAAAAATACAAAAACCTAATTTGCAGGGCACTAATTATCATAGACCCAATTTCAAGAAACAGGGCCACCCATTCCGACAAGAAAATTATTACAAACCCTGTCAATATCAACAAAATAGGGAGAATGTTTATCAGGGCTATAGACAATCAACTTTCCAAAAAAGGGACCTTTCCGATACCCACAGTGACAGATGCAGGCAAACTTACAAGAATAGTCATTTAAACTAGCAAAGCCCAGAGCACAAATACATAAACCCCCTTTTGGCAAACAACCAGTTTCACAGTACTCTGGGCGATTTTCTCAAACATCTCATCCCCATAAACATTCACAAATTACTGGCAGCGAACCTGAGTCACCTCATTCTTGTCAAAATGTACAGTACAGAGACAGATATTTTAATGAGACTTGTGATTGTATTCAGAAAAGGTTGGGTATCTGTTTTGTTCCTGCAAAGAAAGGTTCTGTTCATAAAAAGTGGTTCAAGGATAGTAGCCAAGAGCCTTATGAATCATGCTATCAAACCCCTTGCTATAATAGATATTCACCACTGAGTGATTTTCAAAATGCACATAACGCCTCATGCACATCTGCAAACCCCATTACAAAACCAGCACGGTTTCATACTTCAAGGCCAAATTTCCCCACTCAAAAGACGGCTTTTACAGACCATTTGTACAGGCACAGAAAACAAAGTATCTCCAATCAATACGCCCCCAGAGACCTCAGGAAAATACATCGATTGGAGACAAAACAGTTTAACCACAAACCTCCAGTTCAAGTCCATACCACCAATAACCGAATACCAATCAAATTGGATGATGCAAATTATATTGCTTTGATTGATACAGGCTCAGATATTTGTACAATCCCTGAGAAAATTTTATTGCAAGATGACAACTTGAGGAGATTACCAAGATTTAAAAGTAATATCTCAGAAGATTTAAAAGTAATATCTCAGAAGCCACAACAGCTGCAGCAAACAATTCATGTATATTAAATATACAGTATTTCCAAAGTTAACCATAGGAAACTACATAGTCACTAATAAATTTTATGTAGCCCAAAATTCAGATAATGATATCATATTAGGAATCCCATTCCTCAGACAAACAAGAGCTCATTTAGATTTTGGTTCACAAGTCTGTACATTAACTTTGAACAATGCAGTCACGACAGAGAGCTCCACAACAATTCCACCTCACTCCACAGTAAAAGTTTTGTGCTCCTCTAGGACTTCTCAAATGAATAAGGGCCCAGTTTTAATCAGCTCCCGTGTGAGAAATAAATATCAGTCTAAATTATTTGTACCAGATATTTACACAGAAATAGACACCCTGAATAAACCAGTTTTCAAAATCCCCATTTCAAATAAGACGGGAAAGCATATTATTCTCCCACACAACTTGCACATTGGCTTTCTTATTCTCCTTGATAAACGCACAAATTTACCCAGAGATAATGACACAGCAAACATTCCAAAAAAGGTTTGCACTAACTCACCACCAACAGACTTAATTAAGTCAGTCTGTATGCTGAACCCCACAACACATAAATCAGATAAATGCCTCCAGTAGCAGTAAACCCAAGACCAGTTAATGACATACTAGCATCTATACCACCTGGATCAAAATATTTTTCGACTTTCGACCTTACTTCAGCGTACTTCCAACTGCCCCTGGCAGAGGAAGACAGGAAGTATACTGCCTTTGATTCAGGGCGCGGTAAGATGGAGTACTGTAGAGCAGTAATGGGATGCAAAGTCAGTTCAAGTACATTAGTTACTGCTATAAATAAGTTATTTCATGACATGATACACACTGAGATTCATTATTTCTTAGATGACGGGCTGATAGCGTCTTCTACTTTTGAGCAACATCTAGTAACTTTGCGGAAAATGTTTGAACGCTTAAGGAAAGCTAAGCTTATGTTAGGACATAAAAAATGTTCCTTCGGTACTTCGTCTACCGAGTTTCTAGGACATAAATTGTCTTCTTCTGGCATTTCCCCTTCAGTCGATAAATTAAGGGCTGTAAAAAATTTCCCACAACCAAAGACTGCCAAACAGGTTAAAAGCTTTATTGGTTTAGCTTCTTATTATAGACGTTTTATTCCGGGTTTCTCACAAATAGCTCATAGCTTATATGAATTGACAAAACAAAACGTACCTTTTGACTGGACAAAGGATTGTGACACAGCTTTTCAAACCCTCAAAAATAAACTTTGCACAGCACCTGTTTTAATTTCTCCAGACCCAAACCTTCCATTCCACATTTTTTCAGACACTTCAAAGAAATCAGTAGGATTTGTTTTAATGCAAATGAAAAATGGTAGATTACACCCAATAGCATATGGCAGTAAAATCCTGGACAAACACCAACAGAATTGGACTATAACTTGCTTAGAAGCATTTGCGTTAGTTATAGGTCTACAACACTTCCGCTTTTATACTGAAGGCCAAAAGGTAATCCTACACACTGATCACAGTGCATTAACATATATTGCCAAACAACATCTCACAGACACCAAAGTGGCAAGATGGTTGCAAACCCTTATTAACTTTGATATTCAGATCATTTATGAAAAAGCCAGCAATAATACAGTAGCAGATGTTTTGAGTAGAAATGTGGATGAAAATAATGCCATTCCATTCTCCACAATCACAGAAAATTGGTTAGAAGAAAAATTTGATCAGTTTTCTCCACCCCTTACAACAACAATTACAACTAATAGGACAAAAAGCAGTAGCACCCAGACAGACCAATTACTAGTATATATAACTCAAAACAAATTGAATAGCAAACCAGCTATCTCCAAGTTGTCTCTCTCCACAGACAGCATCTCAGACCGGAATGATTTAATTAATGCTCAGAGATCAGATCCATATTTTGCCCCAATTATTAATTTCTTAGAACGTGGGGAGCTCACCGGTCAAGACCGACTTGATAGAAGAATTATCATAGAATCAGAATGGTTTCACTTACAACATGGGATTTTATACCGTACCAGCCTAACCCACTATTGCAAGAATATGTCTAGGCATAAAGTCGTCTTATGTATCCCAGAAAATCTAATGCTCCAGGCAATAATTCAAACACATAATGTTGGCCATCTAGGCATTACCAAACTGTATTTACAGCTCCGACAACAGTATTATTCACCCAAATTAAGACAAATGGTGAAAAGTGTAGTTCAAACTTGCGCCCAATGTGAGCTTGTGAAACCTTTACCCCCAAGTCATAAAAAAACAATCAAAATGGCGAGGCTACCGGCCCCTTATAGCAGCTATAGCATGGATTTGTTTGGACCCGTAAAAACAGATAAAGTTATCGATAACACAGATAACGCCAGATCGCCTTTTTCGTACGTCTTAGTTATCAAAAAACTCTGGTCAGGTTGGGTCACTTTGGTTCCACTGTGTGAAACAACGACGGAGGCAATCGCAACAGCAATTTATTCAGAAATCATATTGCCATTTGGAAATTTCCAGAAATTATGCTCAGATAATGCCGCGAATATGAGCACCCTAGCCGTCAAAGAAATTTGTCACCTTCTGTCCATTAAGACTCGCAAATCGATCGCCTATCACCTGTCCAGTAATGGCAAGATAGAAAGAACAATGGCCATAATCGGGGCCGGCTTTAGAAAATTTGGACAAGATACAAAAGACTGGCTCCACCTGCTGAAAGTTATAGCTTCGAGCATCAATTCCAGCCCTCAGGCCCATACACAGTTCAGTCCATTCTACCTGCAACATTTCCGCGAATATCCTTCCATCTTCGCCTTCTCCGATTCGACCGAGGGCGATCTGACAAATGACGGCCATTATTATTCAAATGTAGTCAAACGTGTTATGGAGGACAAGCGAATAAGCATTGACATTTACCAACAAATTCATGATGACTATTGTAAGACACAAGAAGACTCAAAAAATAAAGGTAGAAAGGTCATCCCCCTCGCAATTAATCAGCCAGTGTATTTAAAAATCTTCCATCCAAGTACAGACAAATCCGCAAAACTGCAACCACGTTGGAAAGGCCCTTTCTATATAGAAAGCTTCAAAGGCAACAGTGGTGTTTATCTCTCCAAAGAAATAGGTCAACCACCTGTAGCTACAGTTTTCCACAGAGATTTCGTAAAGCCATTCATCACACGCTTGGTCCAACCTCAAACAACCACTATTCTTCAGCCGACACATATCAATCCCAAAGACTGGTTAGCACTAGATTTAGACCATATAGAATTTTATTCTGCCAAAGAAAATACCTCACACAGAAATGCTCAAACCCAAAATCCACCACCAGCAAGACCCCCTGGTTTTCAATTAAAAACCCCTCCAGACAGAACAACTAAAATTTCAAATGGCCAGTTAACTGACAGACAGACAGACAAACGCACAAGAAACCACAATCCTGATCGGCCTGAGAATACAGTTGGTTCTTTAGAAACCCCTATACCAACCACACCAAATCAAAGGTCAAATGCCAATGAAGCGAATACTGTACCAAAGGAAACAAAATCTAGTGTAGATAATAACTCAGACCTACCCACCCTTCTAGGTAAGAAATATTTTGGTAAAGACCTATATCTCCAATATAAGACAGATCCCCAAAGTGACAGAATTAAATGGGTGAGAGTATCTTATCTTCCCAAAGATCATATCCATGTAGTTAATTTAGAAGCTATACCATATATTACAAGATCTGGCCGCACCACAAAACAACGCCCCTTATGAAATGTGAACCTAATTCACCCTATTTACCATCCGCTTTGAAGTACCATAAACCTAAGCTTAGTATACCAATTTCCCTACCCAATGCTTGATTTTCCAATTTTCAGCACATGTAATATAGTACCTTTTGTCAGCAAGACAAACACTGTGCAAACACAATGTTCCCCATCCGGCTATTTATAAGTCAAAAGGACTTTTAGTGAATATTGGTTAAAGTAATCCCCCTGGCCCAGCTTTCGCTTATTAATAATAATAATAATAATGCTGGGTGATTGACCGTCTGTAATTCCTTGTAATTTGCCATGATTGATAATTGTCACCATAAATTTAATCTGTTTAACTTCAAAACAACCAAAACTTACGTCACAGGTATTTATATTCTTGCGAACTACCTATATATATCTACAATTCAGATTCAGTCTTTTTAGAATGAGAATATTTAAATTTGATTCATATTCAAAACCCACTTTTAAGACAACCAGTACATTTTCATCCCCTATCTAAGTCAAATCGCCCAATGAAAGGTTACAATTTTTTTCACAGACCCCATTTCCTAAATGTACCACCACTATTTCATTTATGTGTGATTACCCTCAAGTCACTTCAACCCCAGTTATAAACCCCAGGCAAAATGCTGCAGACGCAAGTCTAGTTAATGACAAATACGACTGAGTTCCCACTGACATTGTACAGTATTTCTGGAAAAATGCCACAAAAATTGTCCATGACAAGCCACAAACATAAATGCTTGCAGTTAATTTACAGGCACATGTATGCAACATGCTTTTAACAGCAAAATTAGGGACACAAATATGACTCATTATTTATTCACTTTTCTTCATTTTCTTTCTTTTTCAAGCTCAGTACAGCTCACCAAACTATTTCTATTTCTATTATTTTATTTCCCGTCCAAAATGGCAAATTGAAAACCTAGATTTCCGTCCCAGGTAAAATAGTGAATTTTCCACAAACTTTTGCAAAAAAAAAAAAAAAACACCTCAAAAACCCAATTTTGTAAACTCCTAGTTATTCATAAGAAAGCTTATTCTTCTTGAATTTAAAGGTCCATCTTTTAAAGGAGCTTTTGGTGAAATACAATAGCTGTGATTCACCATTTCCCCACCATCATAGCCATAAGATGAGCCCATAATCACCCCGTTTCTGACAATTGACTTCCCCAAATTGAATCCAGTCTCGTAAAAGCGTCTCTTAGATGTGATTAAGACAGCTGTTTATGACTGACAATTTCCGTTATTAGTCCATAAAACCGCTCATAAAAAGAATCCCAAATGTCACCATAATGACAATCCCCCGTCATAAAATATCTGAAAATGGGCAGAAACACCGATCTGCCCCAGACTATGAATCATACATCCTGCCCACCAAAAGCTGCATATAGACGCAGCCACTGTCTGCGCATGACACCAGACAGGCTTGGCCTTGCCAAGCCATGCGCACTGCACTGGGCTAATTAACATATAGGGTTTCTTAGGCACCATTTTAAATCCAGCTCTGATGTTAGCATATACGACCAACAATTTGCCTACTTAAGAATTTTAGCTTACTTGTGACATACAAAACTTTACCCAAAGAATTCCACACTTGTGAATAATTACCAAATTCTCCAACTATTTTACGACCTCACTATTTGGACTTTGACATATTTCGCAGTATACATGCATCGGGAACACATACTTTAGCTAATCATAGTGACTGACGATAAACTCAAGCTACTTTCCCCGCCAAACAGCCCCATACAAGACACTTATATAATACAGTAATAGTTTAACTTTGGTGATTGAAGTGGGATAATTGTGAAAATGAGCAGATTTGAACCCACTTCCACAACCCTATTGAATAATGGTATAATAAACCACTACGTATTCAGTTGTTCTTATTCAGTTGGACAGAGCAGATACTTTGACTTAAGTAACTTTTTGTATTGTAATTACCAGAATAGTGAAGGGTAAAAGCAGTCATATTTCCACTACTTAATTAAAATTGTGGTGTCAGATTTATAAATTTCTGCATGATGACTATTATGTTATAAATGTAAAAGTGTATTATTATGTCAATGTTTCTTATATTCAAACACTACAGAGTAATAAGTGTGAAGGATGATTCAGTTTTTAACAATAGTTATCTTCAAATATAGTTCAGTAAAGTCATTAAGTATACATATTGTTTACAGTTATTATCAGTTCTGATGTGTTGCAGTCAGTAATTAAAGTGTTTACAGTTATTCTCCATTCTATGTTCATCTAGATTTCAGTATATCAAGTATATTTTACTTACTGAACGACTATCTTCAGATCTTGTCAATCACTAATTCACATGACATGTGTATTGTTATCAAATGAATATCTGATATGTAATAATTAACTTTAATTTGCATTATCTGTGTATCAAATGAATTTATCAGTTTTATGGTTCACCAAGCATAATAACTACGACAAGGAGTATGATGATATATTTGGGCAGATAATATTGTTCTGTATTTCAAAATGTGTGGTATATGAAATGAATATCTTATAATTTTAAAGAGTACTCTGTGTGAAGTGTGAACTAGCCAATATGTACATTTACGATGTATGCGTATAGTACAGCATTGTTGAAGTATTGACAGAAAATTTAGGTGTGACTTTCATAATGCGCATTAACCAATTGTACATTGTTGCAAAACTCATTATACTTACCTCTATCCTCTTAGGCCATCCGTCAGCTCTTGGCCCGTTGTTTCTTTACACACACCGCTGTGTTAGACAATTATCCATTGCAGCAAATCAAATTATACTTACCTTTCCATGCTGGCAGACTCTGTTGTACCATTGTGTGGGTACACCCATAAATAAATAATTAAATAATAATAAAAAATAAATACTTACTTCAAATTTACTTCATTGAGGCATTGGCAATAAATAAATGAATATATATTTTTCAGACGGTCTGTTATAAACATAAATAAAAGTATACATATATCAAAGGGTCTATTAACAATATAAGCAAAAGCAAGACTACTTATACATTTTTCAAACCATAAATCAATAACCATATGACTAAAATGAAATAATAAAGTAATACAGACCACAATGACCCGAATAGAAATCAGTATTATTACATTAATCATATGTCCAATTCTTACTTCCCTTCACGCTTGGTCACGTGGACCATGGTCTGTGTAAAGTCTACACTTCTGGAACGGACTCCACATTCTCTTATTTTCCAAAGAAAACAGAATGTAATCTTCTACTTTATTGAGGCATGAATAATGTTTTACAACATGTATAGAATAGTGGCCACATAATAGCATGTCCTGCTTACAGTTTTCATACAGAAGGCCTATTTTCAAGCTTCTTAAAAAATATACAGATGAAAGCTGTTTTCTGTTTCATTAATATAATATTATACTATGTTTCTGTATACCTTCAGAGTATGTTACAGACTGATTTGTACAACATAGTCAGCTTAGGGTGTACTTGTTTCATAGATGGATTTTAGTGATAGACAAATTTTCTATCAATTTTCTATAGCAAGTTATTGAAATTACATCCTTACAGATGATAAAATAGCTACAAGAGATGCCTCAGTTGTTATGTTTCATCTGTATTATATATACATCAGATCATTTTGGCTTGACAAGTGGAGTTATGGCGCCTAGCTTCAGTTGTGCTTTCCAAATTATAATGTTCTGATGAACTTGAAAGCTGACATTTTTTTATTAACTCATGATGTTGTCAAATACTTTTGACATTTCTTATATTCTATGACAATCATGACGTCACCTTGTATGTTTTAATCTTCAGTTATTGCTTTCTTGTTCATTGCCAAATATGTTGTTTGTTGCCAATACTAATGCATATTATTATACACTAAATGGATGCTTCATGGCACCTTACATTTTCTTATTTTCATGCTGTTGTTGCACATATCCCTATATCTGTTTGTGATGTCATCTAAGGTCTTATTTTACTATTCTATTTGACATTGATTCTTACGTAATCCACTGCTTTAATTGATGCTGTATAATTGCCATAGGCATTATCTTCTTAAACAGTTAGTACTACTGAATGCATTTCAACAAAGGGTCATAACACATGCCTTTAACAGAAGCTTCTTAGTGACATGTCTTTTGCTTTCCACTGAGTATATTAACTCAGCTATTGCGCATTTGTTGTTTCTTGACACCTTTTTGGACATCTTTGCCTTAACAGTGTCTATATGCTGGATAGCATTCTTATAATTGATACCTTACTATTAACATAATTGTGCACACCATAAAGCTTCTTTAATACCAGCATTACTTAGACCTTAAACTTAAACTAGACCCTATTTTATGGTAAAGGCATATGTATAAAAAAAAAAAATAAAATAAATAAATAAATAAAGTAAAAAACAATAATGTACAATTACTTACCTTCTTACGAGCACTGTTCTGTTCTCATACCTTTATTCCATTGTCAGGGCAAAGATAACATTCTTCTCTTCGCCTTTTTATTCTCCAATTGTAAATGATTCTCATTAGTATCACATTATACACAGTGATGCACCCACTGTGTGGTACAACTTTTACTTACCTTTCTAATTTACAGTTAACCAAATTTTATACTTTAAATGCATTAAATAAATATTACTTACCTTTCTAATTTACAGCCAAACAACTTTTTCGTGCTAAAGACATGTTAGCTACTCACAATTTCTACATTCTTCTTTCATTGGTAGATATTGATACCTTACGTTATGCGCATAACATTTTGCTTAAGATAATTGCTACATGCACGGGCTGAATAAAGGAATAATAATTATAAGAATACTGAAGAAATAATAATAATTAGCAATTTAATAAGGTGCATGATAAATAAAGAATAATTATAACAATAATGTAGTATCCAGTACTAATTATCAAATTAAATGAAGAAGAGACTAATAATAATAATACTTATATCAGAACTACAGGAGCCTAGGCTTTGTATGATCCACACTTTTTCTGTCTGGGACAAAGTTCCCTATTAGCACTGGATCATTGGGAGTGATGTCACTTTCAGTATCCAATTATTACTTTTTTATGTCTTGATGTGCTTTAATTGTGTTATCCTTTTGCTTTGGTCAACACCATTTTCCCGTACACATCACATAGCCCGTTTGGCATTAAAAACATGCTAATTGTTCAGTTACACAATGATACTGATTGGCTGGGGGAGGACCTGATCACTCCTCTCACAGCTGACTTATGTATCTTTCCATTTAACTGTGATTTTGGTTGGCATTGGATTGAAATTGGCCATTCCTTCTAATGCTAATACCACCATTTCACAAATAGTGTTATTCTTTGGCTTTACCACTAATGCACTAAAATTTCAAAACCACACCACTTCACATTTGAGTAGTTTATGTAGATGTGACAATTTCTGTATTCCATATTAAGTTTTCCTTGTGTTGTATCACATTTAATCCTGTATATGTACCTCTTACTTGTACCATTTTCCCTGTTAACTTTAAATTCTTTAAACTTGAGTATATTAACAAAATGTTGCCTTTATTGGCCGCAGTTCAGTATGTTTGCCTAAATGTGTCATTACAAGAGTTCTTACCTTAATTGGTTGGTTCTCTCAATCAAGCGTTCTTACCTTAATTGGTCGGTTCTTTGCTAACTATCATCTTATTGTTCATGTAATAGTCATGTGTACCTTACTTTTACTTGTACGTTTTTCATTACCTGTTCTTTTCAAGTGTGACCAGTTCACTATACTTGTGTCTTTGTTATATATATATACTAGTTCAATATTTACATTCTAAGTGTCAGATGGTAACAGTTGTACCAGTACAATGTATATTCAGTAATGAGGTCTATCAATTACTTCCCCAATGTGTAATGGTGAATAATGTTGAATTAAGTTGCTAAAGTTAAATCTAAAACAACATTATTTGGTTTCCAAAATATAATAGTTCATACATCCTAAGATTATTCAATTTATTTGTAACAAGTTTGTGTTAACCATACATTTAACCTTTGTCATTTGTCAAAACAAAACTATAGTGTCAGATTGTAAAGAATTATTAAGAAAACATGTGTAAAATGTTTAATTCCATAATGTTCTCTACTAGTACAGTTGGTTAAAGTATGTCTTTCAAGTTAATCTAAATTTACTTGTACATCATATTGTTTGTTCACTAAGTAATTGATTTAAGATGAACACTACAAACATTCATATACAATGATGTAACTTATTGTCTTTTAGGATTAATATGTAACAAAGTTTCCAAGTTAAAAATTAAGTAATTTAAACATTTACAGTTTATACCATTGTTATATGTAGCAAATTTAAATTCATTTTGTGGCAGCGTGGACGTGCCATCTCTTAGCCCCGGTGTGTAATGGTGAAGAATTTAGATGAAAATGCTTAATTATTAACAATCTTTAAATTCCATAAAACACAGGCAAAGTGCCTCAGTAAATTAACTCTCTTTGGACAATCAATACTCACAAAGCACACCACCCCTAATAACAGCCACAGCCAATCCCCGCTTCTGTGAGATAGCCCTCTCAGAAATAAACCCAGTAATTGGTGACAGAGAATATGTGTTAGTGTACAGTGACTAGTATAAGAACTTCAGCCTTGAGCTGAGGACATCAAGAGAGAGAGAGATCAGGACAATAACAGTGAATGAACATGAAATAGTATGCAGAGGGGGAGAGCTTAGTTTGCTCTCTCACTCGTGAGAATGTGTTGTATTATTATTGGGACTTGTGTTTATTGAACTAGAATAAAGTGTGAAAGAGTTATCAAGTGTTTCGCTTCTGTCTTTATGGCGATCCTAAACCTCTCAATAGTTGCTGCCAAGCGAGTACAGACAGAAGTGGACATAGTGGAGATCTGGTAATCCACAGCTGCCCCAAGGCACTGCTGGAGTCCACCTAAACTTCCCCCAAAACCCAACATTTGGACACTAGGTATGTCAAAAATGAATTTCCTCCACAAATTTATATAAACATGATGGAAGAATAACAAAGAAAGCAAAAGATTCCTTAATTAAAATTATTCAAAACGTGCTGAAAATGGCAATTACATTAATAATTAGATACTATTAAACAAATGCCCCACTGTACCATAACTTTCTTTCAGGAAAAACCGGAAAAACTGTTTTACAATAGGCTATCCACCATAGCCATCCCGCCACCCTGAGTCTTCTGTGGTATCACCAGACTATGTCAATGGGTCAACTGTTACTCAACATGTTTTTGTACAATTAAGACCTTAGAATCTGTCACATGATGGAGATAAAATGTTTTAAAAGTCCTTTTTAAATTAACTAACCATCTTTTTACTGATAGAGAGGACACTCCATTTGTCCATTTGTCACTATCTCGGGGTGAAGCTACTGCCTTGGTACTTCTTGATCTCTCAGCTGCCTTCGATACCATTGATCATTCCACTCTCCTCAGCTGTCTTCTGGATTGGTTCGGTGTTGATGGCTCCGTTCTCAAATGGTTCTCTTCTTATTTAACAGAACGTTTTCAGTCTGTTAAGATTGGCTCTACGTTGTCTGATTTGCAAAAACTGCTGTTTGGGGTGCCTCAGGGTTCTGTCCTGGGTCCTCTCCTATTCCCTCTGTATACATCTCCCCTTATTACACTGATTGGTAAACACAAAGACATAAACTTTCATTTCTATGCTGACGACACACAACTTTATATCCATCTATCGCACATGAATGCCTCAGCGGCTTTTGACAAGTTGAACAGATGCCTCCAAGATGTCAAAGAGTGGATGTTGGCGAGCAAACTCAAACTAAATCCTGATAAAACTGAGTTCATACTTTTCGGCTCCATGAAACAGAGAGAGAGAGGCTAAAAGCATGTTTCCCTATCAACATCTTGGGTAACCCCCTTCACCCCACTGAGTCAGTCAGGAACCTGGGTGTGTGGTTTGACTCCGATTTTTCCTTCTCTAAACACGTCCAGAATGTTTGTAAAGGCTGCTTTATTAAACTGAGGGATTTTAGAAATATTAGGCAGTTCTTGACTCAGGATGCAGCTGTGTCGATTGCCAATGCTCTGGTTAGTAGTCGGTTGGACTACTGTAACTCACTTTTCAGGAGTCTCTCCAAATTCAATCTTCGTAGGTTACAGTCTATCCAAAATAGTGTAGCTAGAATTGTTACAAATTCGAGTAAATTCACTCGGATAACTCCAGTACTCAGCAAACTCCATTGGCTCCCTATTCAGTATCGCTCAGAGTTCAAACTGGCTACCCTGGTGTATAAGTTTATTCATACTGGTTTTCCTAAGTATTTTGCTCCATATCTATCCACATACCACACTACTTACAATACTAGACGTAGTCAGAGTGTTGCCAACTTCCTCAATGTGCCAAAATTTCAACCTAAAATTCACAAGTCCTCTAAGCAGTTTGACTTCAGTTTTGCCTTTGATGCCCCCACTGTTTGGAATTCACTTCCTGAAGACATTCGTGCATCACCCACTATTGCCTCCTTTAGAAAGAAGCTGAAAACCTATCTCTACGCAAAGGCATATCCTCCTTAGCATGATTTCTCATTTGGCTTCTCCATGGTGCTGACCTATTTCTGTCCCTGGACTTTGATTTTGAATATTGATATTGCCTTGTTGCGCCTTAGAGTCCACTTCTTAGTGGAGATTAAGCGCTATAAAAGTCGAATTAGAATTAGAACAAGTATCTCTTTAAAACGAAAAATGATAGTGTAACTGACAGAGACATCAGAGATAGGTAAATAAAATGGAGTCTTCAGAAAAACTTTGGAGCTTTGGAGGAAAAACTTTGGATCTTTGGAGGATTAGTGCCCCCTTTGTTTTCTTTTCCTTTCATTGGACAAACACTATTGGCTGCTAGGCGCTTGATCTAGAGTTACTAGACCTAAAACTTGGGAAAAATCAAAACAGATTCAGAACAAAAAGAACAAGAGAATCTCAAATAACTAAAATACTAAGTTTTATTGAAAAAGTGAAAAACAATAACAAACCAGCAGTAATAACTTCCATCAACTTCAAAAAAGTCTTTTGACTCAATATACAGAGGCAAAATGTTAAAGATATTACAAGCATATGGTATACTAGAAAGACTTATACATGCCACAGAAACTATGTATCAAAACATCAAAACCTGAGTACTAACACCAGATGGTGAAACAGCAATTTGACATCACCACCAGAGTAATGCAAGGAGATACACTTGCTCCATTCCTATTCATTGTTTTTCTTGATTATGCATTAAGAAGGACACTCAATGGATATGAAGAACAATTGGGATTCACCATATCAGCCAGAAGATCTGCAGTCTGCAGTTACATTAATATTCCTAGACTTTGTGGATGACATTGCACTATTATTAGATAAAATAGACCAAGCACAAGGCATACTGGCAAGAGTTCAGAGAGCATGCCAAAAAGCTGGCCTTGTTCTCAATGCCAAGAAAACCAAATACATAAATGTACAACATAGTTACAAAGGGGACTGCTCTAAAAACAAATGATGGTATTGAATTAGAAATAGTAGAAGATTTCAAGTACCCGGGATCATGGGTTGGCAGCACTGATAAAGACATCAAAGTTATGAAAGCAGAGGCTTGGAAAGAACAGAACAAGATGACCTGAATGTGGAATTCAAACACGAGGAAAGAAATCAAAGTTAGATTCTTTGTAGCAGCCATTGAATCTATACTTCTATATGGCTGTGAGAGCTAGACAGTAAGTCAAAAGATAGAATGTATGTTGAATGGCACTTACACCAAGATGGTCAGAAAGCCACTAATGTCAAATGGTGAGAATGCAAGACAAAAGCAGAGGTGTATGAGGAACTCTCACTTCTTGGTAATAAAATAGCAATGAGAAGAATGAAACTCGCTGGTCACTGTCACAGACATCCTGAACTAGCTGCTAGTGAACTAGTTTTATGGCAGTCCAACCTAAATTTGAGAAGAAGAGGAAGGCCTAAAGTAGACTTTGTAGAGGTAATAAGACAAGATGCGAAATCTGACAACAGAGCTGTGTACAGTGATGGAAGACCATACTGTCTTGAGAAACCATGTGACTGCTCACCTGCGGGCAACCAAATAATAATATAGTAATGTAGTAATAATAATACTACTGGCTTCTGGCTAAATTCACTACGATTACTTGTCCAGATAAGATTTCATTCAACCTTTCCACTTTGGGGTATATTTCTTGCACATTTAGGCTTTCCTATTTGAAACTGGCCAAACGTTTATCAATGTGATGGCTGACATGTGGCTTATCCCCACTGAATCCACCAAGGTAATACCGTAGCCCTCTGTAAGCACTCTGTATCATCTTTGCATCGGTCCTTGAATGACAGGTTAACTTTTTCACAAAAGGTTTATATGACTAAACCTGATTTTATTTTCTTTGATATATGTTTTAAAAATCACTTACTTTCACGCCTAGATGGTTCTTATGGATAGTCTCTGAAATGCAATTCCAGAGTTGTATTTTTGTATTGTATTTATACTCAGTGGAATATCTCCATGTGCTACAAGAATCTAAGCTCTATATCGGCCATGCTACTGTACAAGAACAGCCCAACTCTGAAATTATTGACATTCTCCTAATTGAAAGACAGAGGTCCAAGGATGACCATTTATCAGCACCCTTGAGGCTTTTTAGCCTGCCACTGGGGATAGGACCCAATGACAGAGGACTGCTATTTTAAGTGGTCATCCAAGCAGTTTTGTATCTGCCTCTACCTGGGTTTGAACCCACATCTCTGTATTTCCCGGCAATTGTGTTAACCACTAGGCCACATTGGGAGATTGACCACAGTGGCAGAGTAAAGTCAACATTGCTGTATGATATAGTGAATAACCCTTTATAAAACCTCATGGACCCACGGCAACACTTGCTCATTATTTTATACTGAATTTATACATACTCACCTCCCAGCAGTTGACAAAGAGAAGTACGACTTTCATCCTATGTGAATTTGCTGTCTCACCAAAAGCATTCTGACATCTGTGGAAATAGTCACCAATGTGTTGCTCTACATCTGCGTGACTGCAAAACATTTATGAACATGACCTAATGGACCAACAAAATGCATCAGTAACAAGAACAATACATACCTCCGTGAAGGCCCAACACATCGAATATTGTTTTAATTTGTAATGATAAAAATTTCTTCAAGTATCTTACTTTGAGGAGGTAATTACATGAAAAGCTTTACACGATGAGAATGGAATGTACAGATAGTCCACATATTGTTGATTTATTTTTGCTTCTTTATTGTGGTTTTAACTTTCAACACTGTACAGGTCATATCATAACTGGTAGTTTTATGGCCAGAGATAACCAATACATACAGTTGCTCAAGGTTCTGTACTTTAAACTGCCGACCATCGGTAGAAAACTATAATCTTTCCCACATATGGTTATGGTTATTAAAGATGTGGAGGCAAGGGTGCAAATAGGTTTATCCATGTAAAAGCTTGCAAGGAGTCTATTCAGATCCAAACCTCTTGCTCATTTCCTGGCCAAAATTTCCCATGTGATGAACTATGGCACTAGTGGTATATCAGATATATTTGACAGTAAATGAGTGGCATCAGAGTTAAAAAAATGGCCGACCTTGATTCATATTAATTTATAGATGAGGGTCTTTGAGGTGCCTTGATTTTCTCTGCCAACTACTCATGGAATGATTCATCTGATTCTGAGTGGTGTCTAACATGAAGGTTTAGAAACAAGAGATGGTATTTCTGACGGAATGGTTGCTTCAACAGATGAGGCCAGTGAGGTAGTTCTAATATGAGTTTTGTTGACAAATTCACTAGGTCCTTATACCAATGCATCCTGGGCAAAACCTGGGGGGAAACGAAGATCATTTTGCCCCTGTAGGTGTTTATTTTGTTGAAGGGTGTTTGGAATGGGAGCTACAGGACAAAAGGCATAGCCGTCCAGACCCACCCACGAGATGTTCTATGAATCTGTGTTCAGTGCACTTGCATCTGAGACTAGTGAGACATAGAGTGGATGTTTGTGATTCATTTTGAGGCAAGCATATCTACCACTGGTCTGTGCTAGACTCTGCAAATTAGATTGAACATTTTAGAATGTAAGGACCACTGAGTCTGGATCACTTTGTCCTTTTTGGAGAGGCTTTTGGGAAGTAACGCTGAATGTGTCTGGCCCTTATAAGTATGTGTTGAGGATTGCAGTAGACCAAGGTGTGCCAAACAAGGAGAGACATAACCCATTAATTTGTTCCCTCTTGTTTGTTCACGTAACTCACTACAGAAACATTGTCTGATTCTATCAGGATTCTTTTGTTTAGAATTTTGTCTTGAAAGTTTTTAGGGCTAGAAACACTGCCTTTAGTTCTAGAACATTGATATTTAATGTTTTTTTCTTGATCCGTCCAAATGCTGTCTAGATGGCTCCCCCAACCCTGGTTTGATACATCTTGTAGTGTTGTGCCCTTACAACATGTTAAGGGCAGCCAGTTTTCACATTTTGTTATTTTTCCACCATTAGAGATACTTGTTCGGAAGATCTGAAACAGGGATATTCAAATCTAGTGTCTGGGTATATTATCAGTTTGTTTTTAATTACCATTGGAAGGGGCACATTGGTATTTTTTTCTACAGATTCTAGTTCCCCAATCATTGATATTAACAATCTTGGTTTTGTTTGTGATGAGATCTTCATTTCCTGAATTGCTTTCGCAATGATGTTTAGTTTTTTTTTGGTTGGAAAGACTTTCCCTTGTATCAGATCAAAGTGATGCTTCTTTTAAACTCTAAAATAATTTGTTCATTTCCATAGTTCTTAATGTTTATTTCACTAAGTTCCTCGAGTTCTTGTTTTAATAGAGTTTTAATTTCTTCTTGGCAGAGTTTTAATTTCTTGGGTTTCCAAGAGGAGAGGTGCTGTATCCAACATTAGCGTTGACATTGGACAAGAGGTTCTTTTGTAGTCTGTGGATCAATGAACACACTAAAATACTCCTGGACATCTTATATTTAGAAAAGACCAGTTTTTCAAAATTTCAAAATAACACATTCAGTTCACATAAATATAACTTTTGAATATTCATTAGTTTGTATATCACACTTGGTTTTATCTTCCACTTGGTTAACTGAAATAACACAATAATCCAATTTATATACACTTTCTAATTGATAAAATCTAACTGATAATCAAACCTAATTGTTATATTTTATATTTCTAAATGTTTTCATTGTAATAGAATGGCAGGGAAATGAATTAGTTGAATTTAGAATGTTTCCAAATTATTAGTTTTGAAGATACAAGTTTAGAAATGAATTTCGATTTAGCCAAAGATAATTTAGATGTTTCCTGTTTTATTGATATTTCCAATCTGTCCCTAGAGTAAGGTCTGGGAGGCTAGAAATAAAGCTTAGTTGCTGGACTTGTCATTGTTTGATTGGTTTGTATAATCCACGTTATGTCAGGAGGTATTCTGCACAGCTCTTGGGTGGATGACAGTCACTTGGGTTGTTAGGGCGACCCAGGTGTCAGTCCTCCTCCCAAGGCAGTGTGTCAAAGTTCACTACTACCTTAAAATGGGTTTGGGTATCAGTCTGATGACATCACATAGTTCAACCTAGAAGGTAACCCAGTTGGCAATGGCAACCCAGAAAACAAAATCATGTTTTTGGCTAATGACTTAACCCTGCTTTAGAACCAATGTTGAAAGTCAGTTTCAAACTGACATTCAAAGGACAAACATGAAAATTTTAGAATTTCTGATAAATTTGTTTTATGTTTTTTAACTCTGCTTTTAGGGATTTTAATGTGTAAATATGTAGATATGGACGGTCCTTTATCCTGCAACAAGATTTTTATTATTATTATGATTATTGGTGTGATATAATGGATTGAATGATCGAATTACCTGCCAAGCAGAGTGCTGATATTGTGATAAACTGAACTTATATGCTGAATTTTGGTCTTTTCTAGGACCTCTGGTCATCGTGTCAACCTCAGGCTTATATGATCTGCCAGAAATGGATGGTCTAACCTATATTTTTATTATTTTTTCTGTGGCTTTGCCATATAGTCAAATGGTGGTATTTAGCCTGATATTGACAAGTTGAGCAGGTCTTAGCGCCGTGGGCGTATTCTATGTGTTTCAGAGCAAAACATTAACTTAAAAATTGTGAATTTTAAAAAATTAAAATTCCAGATCATAAGCAACATTGCAAGAGCTGTAAAGTGAGTCATCTCCCTCCTACTGGAAAGAAATGCCAGTACAAGAAAAATCCCCAAGAAGAACCCAATGAACTTTCTCGAGATGCTGCCATCGCTAGTGGTATGTCCACTAGCAGAGCTCCAGAGGACGGACAGCTGTTACAGAAGCAGATATTGGAGCAGCTGAGACAGGTCACAGACAGACTCGACCAAGTGGAAAACAGAGTAGCGGCTACAGCAACAAGTTCAACTCCAAAGCAAGAGTTAAGTACAGGCAGTTTTCTTCAGTCCATTAAATCCCATAAAAGGTAAAAAAACATTACAAAAATAGTTCAAGTAGTTTGTCCTCGGACGATAGTGATGACCCCACCTTACAAACATTAAAGTAAAAAAATTGCAACAAAAAGTAGATGTCAGAATCAGGGAACTGAATCACAGTTCACACCTCTCAGGTAAAAGTAAAAAATTGAAATATAAATCCCAGAGGGGAGGAAGTGTTGATGTGCAAGTCAAGCACAAGTGCATTGGCCCCATGAGGCAGTCCTTGGGGGGGGGGTTATCTCGCCAACGAGTTAAGTATGACCAACTATCATTGACCCAATGGGTCCAAGGTTTTTGCTGTAACATATTGGAAGAGCGATCCGGAACCCGTAAAGATACCATGATATCATATCTTGCAGATCTTATGGAGGATGCGACAGATTTCACATGGCAAGGGGCCAAGGCATCCCATGCAGTGCTATTATGCGAGATGGAGAGAGGTACTCTCCAATGGAAAGATGGCGATCGGATTGACCGGATCCGGAGGGCACATGCCCAAAAACACATTCCTGTAACTAAATTTGTTTGGTCAAAAAGTGAAAAGAAACCTTGGTTTTGCAAAAACTTCCAGAGTAACTCCTGCACTTATCAGAAAGACCATGAGGTAAACGGTAGACTAAACAATCACATCTGTGCCTTTTGCTTGACTTTAGGAAAGCAGTTGAACCATTCAGAAAAGAATTGTCTAACAAAGCAGAGCTCAAAAACCGAGCAGACAGCTGCCAATCGTTAGGATGGGGCAGCTGTAGCAAAAGTGTGTCAAAAAATGACCAAATTGAGGGAACAAGTGTACAACAGTTTCTTTGTAATCAGGTTATTAAAAATGACAAATATAGAGACAGATTTGTTTACAATTCTGGGGTCAAACCTAAAGAAACTGAAACCCTGTTTGCTCAAAAAGCTGGTAAAAACGTCCCAATACTATTCAGGCATCCACTGTACATGGTCAAGTGATTTGGGCTAGTGTGAAAGCAGCCCAAAACAGTGAAAAAATTGTACAGAAACATGTAACAAATGGTGACTCTGTACATAAAAGCAGTGCCCATGTCAAGCTCCATGTTGGAGATTCAAACCCTAGCCCTCAAACGAGCATAACAGCTAAAGTCATGTCTGGTGTGGAAACACCAAAGAAACGCACGTCTCCCCAATTGCATAGGTACTAATGAATGTGTAGCCAGAGTAAGTGAGTCCAGTAGGTCACATATTCAGGATTCAAACCCCAGTCTTATTACTAATACAGCTGAGGTCGGATGTAATGCCAAAGTACCAAATGTTAATTGGAGTTCAGACCTGGTGGCAAATAATGAAAGTTTAAATACCAAAGCAAATGCTGGTTTGAATGACCTAGATTCAAGCCCAAGTCCTCTCACCAGTCCAGCAGTTGAGGTCATGTCTCGCCCTAGGGGCAAGGGCCCATTGCCTGGTGGTTACACTGGCCAATGTGGCCATACACCAAACATTGACAATGGTTTCGCAGCTAAGGTCACAATACCAGGTGAGATGGGGCAGTATGCAGATATTATTTGTGTCGGATCCGACAATGGATCCAGTGTGAACTCAGTTTATCAGAAAGTGTCACAAAGGTGTGAAAACACTGATTGGTTGATTTATGATGTCAATCAATTGGGTATTGAAGACAAATTCGTCAATTCTATTTTGCATGCTAGGCATGCTATTGATGTAAACAAATTTCCAAATGTTGACAATGATATTTTTCACAAATGGCGTTGTCAGTCTGCTTTCAATTTTGGATTTGTCCCATTGGGGGTACAATTAATGCCAGAGGTTGACGTCACATATGACGGTGTTGAACTAACTCCCATTGAAATGCACTATGCTGTCAAGAAAACCAATAAACCCTATTTTATGTCAGCCAGAATACCAGTTAGAGGTCAACTTAACGGTGAAGCTTGGTGTGAACACCTTGGGGAATACTGGGACCAACAATTATTGCAGCTAATACGTTATGGCTTCCCCCTTGATTTTAATAGGGCCTGTAACCTAAGAAGTGAGGCAGGTAACCATAAGTTGGCGGTTGACTATCCCAGTGATATTGATGCATACATTGCTGAGGAACAGAAATATGATGCTATCCTGGGACCCTATACACATAAACCCATTGAAGGGGGACATAGTTCTCCATTTATGACCAGGGCAAAGCCTGACTCGGATCGACGCAGAGTCATAATAGATCTTAGCTGGCCACTTGGGGCATCAGTCAACGCAGGGATAGATAAAAACACCTATCTTGACGCCCCCTTTGCTTTAACCTTTCCCAGTGTGGACGACATTACTAATGAGTTAAAACGTCATTACGTTGACACCTGTGTCCCGTTCGGGACAAGGTACGGAAGTCAAATTTTCCAACGTTTGAGCGACGCCATCAGGTATGTCATGCGTCAGAAAGACTTTACCATGATAGACTATATCGATGATTACGTCGGAATGGGTGTCCCTAGCGTCGCCTGGGCATCTTTTCATGCCTTCCTTGATTTAATGATGCAACTTGGCCTGACTGTCAGCGAGAAGCTCGTGCATCCCGCGCTGCAAGTCACATGTCTAGGTGTCTTGATTGATACAGTAGAGGGCACCATTTCAATTTCTCCAGATAAGTTGTGTGATGTCACTGACGCGGTGCGTCACTGGATGGCCAAAGATTTTGCCACAAAACATCAGCTTCAATCTATTCTAGGTCTGTACACAAATGTGTCAAACCTGCCAGGGTATTTTTGAACAGAATGCTGGACCTCCTTAGATCTGGCCATGGGCAGCAAAAAAATTATCTGACCCCTGACTTTTAGAGGGATCTTGGCTGGTTTGCGAAATTTTTGCATACCTACAATGGAGGGTCTTTATATGACCACAAGAATATAGACGTCACACTGGAACTTGACGCCTGTTTGACAGGGTTTGTGGGTCGTTCTGGAGATTGCATATACCATCTCTCAATTCCCAGAGGCTTTAGGAATCTAACCATTGTCTATCTGGAGATGGTCAACATTCTGCTAGCGATTCGTACCTTCAAACGTCAATGGGCTACCAAGAAGGTTCTAATTCAATGTGATAATGAGGCGGTAGTGACAGTCCTGAGGTCAGGAAAAACTCGTGATCCGTACCTTGCAGCTTGTGCAAGAAACATCTGGTATGCAGCTGCAGCAGCTGATATTGATCTGCAGTACATACATATTACAATAAAGTTGCAGATGTCTTGTCAAGAGTGGCAGGGCACTACTGATCAGTTCAATCTGTTGTATTCTCACATTCAAAGGCTAATGTGGCTGCCTGTATCACAGGATATGCTGGAGTTAGATCCAGAAATGTAAATGTTGTTGTATGTTTTAGTATGCAGTATTGTTGTTTGCATTATGACTTGCCAGGGGCCAGTTACAATGCTGGAGTAATTCTTAACTGCGAAAATTGTGTTATTATACCTTGCAGTTGTGTTGTCTATATTATGGACTGCAGGGGCCTATGCTATTATTTTCGTGATACTGAGAGATTCTACACTTTTTTTTGTAGAGAATGAAGCTCTCACAGGATGGTCAGCTAAGGCTTCCTCAAGGCTTCATCAGGCGTTCAGGCCCAAGACATACAAGGCTTACACTACAATGTTCAAGACATTTGTGGCATTCTGTATATTCACTAAAGCATGCTTGGCTGATTATGTGTCGGCCATAAAGGCCAATTTTATGTTGTATGATCTGCCACTTCAAGTGCTAGACCACCCAAAAGTCAAATATTTTATCAAAGCTGTTAAAATCAACAGGCCTCCTGCCCTGAAATCTCACAACATTATCTCTATATCCATGTTAATAGACCTCTCCTTGGCCTGTGACACGTTCCCTTATGGTTAGGTATACAAGGCTACATTGTTATTGGGATTTTTTGCCTTTTTAAGGTTATCAAACCTGGCCCCCCATTCTGTGGCTGCATTCGACCACACCAGGCATTTTACAGGCCGCAATGTATTTTTTACGAGGAAACATCTTAAGCTCATCATCAAATGGTCAAAAACTATGCAAACTTGTGACAAAGTTCAATGCATTACTGTCCCTAAGCTAAAAAATAAAGTTATCTGTCCTTTCAGAGCTGTCAGAGATTTGCAAATATTTTACCCTTTCACTAGTTCAACCTCTTTGTTGCAAACTTCATCTCATCAGGGCCTGATTCCCTTAACTGATTCTAAAATGCGTAAAATTTTAAAATATATCAACCTGTCTTTAGGCCTTGAACCCAACTACTTCACCTTCCATGACCTGCGAAGGTCAGTTGCCACATTTGCATATAATGCTCATGTCCCAGTACAAGAAATTAAAAGGCATGGTACATGGTCCTCGGATTGTGTTTGGCAATATATTCAGTCGGACCATGCTTCAGGGGAACATCTGGCTAATGCACTAGCATCTACCATTAATGCCCTATAGATATTGTCCCTATGGTTGGACTTGAGGGTTTTCTCATATGCTCAGTATTTATTTCACATAACTTTTATTTGTTGTAAACTCTGGGGTCACCTTCCTCCTGGGGCAGTTTAGGGGGGCAGTGGTCTCTCCCTAGTCAAGAAATATCACATTGATTAAATTTTACCTTGGCCCAAGAAATTGACCTTAACCTTACCCTTCTGCTGGGGTTGAAGGTCACCCCAGATGTCATATTCTTAGTTTAAATTTTAGTTGTAACAAGCATCATGAACATTAAACTTATCATGAACTCTAACTTATTGCATTATACATGACTTCATGAAATCCAATCATAGCTTATAATGTTCAAGTATAACTATTGTAGTGGTTTTTATATGGTCGGTGTTATGATAGCCTAAAAATATTTAATCTCAGTGTTGACCAAATATGAAATCTGGATTGAAAGAAGAGTTTGAGATTCCCAATTTGAAATACACCTGTAACAAATATATATATAAGAGCAACATGGAGTTGCAAATAGCAAAAGTACATAACAATTGTAATGTGTATAGCCTCATAAAATTAAAACAAATGTCAACTTCGAAGTATAAATACACAAAACAGTCAAATAAAACAATTCAATAAGTAGAAAATAAGAAATTGACTGTAGTTTATGGTGGTGTATGCATGTTTTTACAAACCATGCAGAAGCAGAAAGCAAGCTAACCATAACCTATACATGCATAATGGAGGTATAAATAAATGCAGCCCCATATTGGTGCAATAAGTAAGCATGCAATATAAGTAGATTCTTTAATAACTTTGGAAATGTTTGAACCAAAATGTTTGAACCAAAAGTAAATAACACATTTCCTTGGAGAAGTTGTTGCATCTTACAAGAGATAATCCTTTATGGGAAAAAGTGAATCATGTTTTATAAAGAAAGCCAAATCAAACAAAGGATTACAAAGTGGTAAGTACACAGACAATTATTAGGCAGAAGAACAAGGTTTCCACATATGACAATTGAAGAAATTATTTCATTACCTGTTGAAATAATGTGAAAGTGCATTAACGTGTGAAAAAGCTAGCCTATAAGTAAGAAAGAATAATGACAGAGAAAGTATTCTTCTCTCTTACTATAACCAGTCCCTCCAGTATCACATGAAATAAGGAGAGTTGATAACCAGTCAGTGCTGGATTAGTTGTTGACCACTCAAGTTGTGTTTTCTTCTTTTTCTGTGTACATTTTCAGCTGGATTATTACTGTGTTTCTGTTTTGTTTTGAATATAATTTCAACGATTCTTGGTTACCTTATTTACAATAAATACTTATACTTTAGTAGCTTTAGCTTTTTAGCTTTAGATATATATTTGTGTTTATGATTTCTTTACAACACAGACAGTCAGAGGGTTTATATTCATGCCTTTAACAGCTCCAGTAATGCACAGCTCGTGCATGTTTACACACTTCATTTAAAAGCTGGAGTTTTAGCTCAGCTTTAAGTATATATATTGTAAACTTTGAATTAGCCTACATGTCAGTTGACAGTAGTGTCTTAAATAATGAAAAGGGCTCTGTACCTGGTTTCTCAAGAGAACGCTCTAATACATTGTAAACTGTGAGACAATTTGAAAAAAATATGAATTAGCCTACATATCAGTGGATGGTAGTGTCATAAATAATGAGGGCTATAAACCTGGTTCCTCATGAGAAGGCTGTTATGCTGCCTTTAAACATGGGTAAACTGTTTGAAGTCCTCCAAAATATGGGAGAGGCATTTCAGCATATGGCATCCCAACAAGGGAGATACCACTATGAGAGTGATTTGGATGAGCCTTAGGCAAAAGTGGCAAAAACAAGTGTGAGTAAACTTCTGGATACAAGTAAAGCTCATGATATCAGTGATTTCAGTGATTTGTTTGAGGAGCATGACTCAGATGCTGAAATCTTGGATGACACTGATAACCCCTTTACTGCACCTGGCAAAGTTGGCCACTTGTGAGAGCCTTTAAAACTGAAATGATTTATCACACTATCCAGGGGAAGCAAAAAGAATATGTTAGGCCTGAAAATTGCCCCAAACTTTCAGTAATGATGATATCTAGAAGAAACTGAGCCATTTCTAGAAAAGGAAAGATATTAAATTGGCCAATATTCAGAGAGCCTTGACAATGCCACTGCCATAACTCAGGTCATAGAAAACCTGATATCTGCTGCCAAAACCAAGACCATCATGGATATTCCAGTCACTGTGTCAAGGGCTACTGATGCAGTTACCCTCATGGGGCATGCCTTACATGGAGTCTAATTTGGTAGGTGGGAAATGTTGGCACATACACCGAAAAGGGAATATGCTAGCCTTGCCTCACCAACTGTGCCTGTACCAGACTTTCTGTTTGGATGATGACCTGCTCAGAACTATGAGAGACATTTATCAGACATCAGCTATTTCTATTTCTTGTGACGCGGGAAAGAACGGGTCATCCTGGCAGCACAAAAAGAGGGGGACAAATAGAAGCACAAACATACACAGTAACTGCAACAACCCCTGTACAGCTAACAAACCCTGTTCAGTGTGAACTCAATCCTCAATTATCCAGATAAGGGTGATTCCTAGATAAGATAGATTTCATTGGTAATGTTAACAATGGTATTGAACAAATAAAACATTTTCAAGCTGGCAGATTTAAAAAGTTTATACAAAACTAGCAGGCTATTTCATCATATGACAGTATTTTAAATGTCGTGAGGGGAGCACTTAAAATTTCCTACAGTACCCAATCAAGTATTTACTCCAAATAAGTTTAAATTAGAACCTCGCCCAAAAATACAGCAATTAATGTAGAAATAAAAATGCTTAAGAAACATGGATGAGTAAGCACTATTTCAGAGAAAGTGTTGATTTTGTGTACATCTTTGAAAAAAGGGAGATACAGGATGAATTGAAATCTAAAAAGAGTTAATTATCATGTGACATACCATTACTTTAAAATGGATACCCTATTGTCTGCAGTGGCTATGATGAGACTAAACTGTTTTATGGTCTGAATTGACTTCAAAGATGTTTACTACTCAGTACAAAATACTGGGGGACAAAACACCAGTCAAAATTTCAAGGTGGGACAAAATGCTGTCCATTTTATGGGACAGGGAAAGCAAAATGCCAATCTTATCAAAAAAATGTATATATGATACTGATGGTCAAGTAAACTGAACAAGCCTCTAGCAGAAAAAAAGCCTTTGTAAAAACCTGCAGTAGATAAACCTCAGTATAAAAGCCCTCTAACTAAATGGTTTATAACACATTTAGACAAGCACTGCCAAATAGTGTACACAATGTAACAAAGGTGGGGCAAAACCGCACTGGGCAAAACCCCACTCAGACCAAACCCCATCAGACAAAAACCCCACTCAGACACAATCCCACTCAGATAAATAAGAATGAGGACAAAACACCTCTCTTCATGAAAAAAAAACGAAATATTTTCTACTTGGATTATTTGCTCATATACTAGTTTTCTACTGTGACTTTTTCTGCAGAATTTTTTTTCTACTGGGGCTTTTTCTACAATCAATTGTCAGACCAATACAGCAGTTTACTGACATAAATAAAAACACTTGAAACCTAAAATAAACTCAAAGGGGCTTCCCATAATAAACAATGGTACAACTGAATCTTAATATAAATGCCACATTTTTTCTTTAACAGTTTTATTTTAAAATAACTGATTCTTTCATTGTTTTTCTTTAACAATACATGCACCAATTGATTAAATTGGATGAAACGTTTTCAGAATTTAACTTTTTTGAAACATAGAAGTAAAATAATAAATTATTAATTGGGGTGAGTGATTCCAGTTTTGTAAACTGTATATCTCATGTTTAAACATACACTAGTAAACAAAAAAGGTTTATAAACAAAGTTATTCACAAAGGATGTAATCCACAGTTTGTTTGAGGATGAGACCTAAGTTAGTACAAACACAAAAGAGCTTAATTCCCTTTAATACTAGACAGTGAAACTTGTATAATAACTGTCACTTTAAACATATATATGACCCTAGTAAAAACAGATCTTGGGGTATGGGATTGGGGGGGGGCGTGAGCAGGGACAAAAATCCCCATGACTAAAGTTTCAAACTCTGAAAGGGGGGCGTGCGCCCTCCACGCCCCCCCCCCTAGATCTGCCTCTGATATTATTTTAATATTCATTACCCTTTTAAATATGAAGTAATCTTAAATTATATGGTTGTTTCATTTATTAAATATAATAAAATGTAAACTGCATTTTACTAAAAGAAGAGTACTCACAAATAAGAGCTGTAAAAGGGTGTGCTTATTGTCAGATTTGTTACATAAATGTTAAATGCGACATGATTGTGGGATGTGCTTGGAAATTCTATACACTGTTCTTGAGTAGTGCTGCATGTTTGGAGATGTGGATAGAATGATGAAGAAGACTTTCTCTTTGAAATGTTGAAATGCAGGATTGCAATTAATTAAAAAATACAAAAGTCTGTACCACTGTTTTACAAGATCTTCATCAAGGAACCTAGGTGGAAGAATGAATTAAATCATTAGTCAATGTGGTCATGTTTACTTGCTGTTGTTTGTGAAAAGAAAAGTCAAGTAAATGAAGAAGAGATCAGAGCTTCAACAGATTACATTGTACTTGGTATCGCCACAAATTCCTAGGTCCTTTATTGATCTAGAAAATCAACTGAAAATCATTAGTCAATGTGGTCATTTTTACTTGCTATTGTTTGTGAAAAGTAAAGTGAAGTAAATGAAGAAGAGATCAGAGCTTCAAAAGATTACATTGTACTTGGTATCCCCACAAATTCCTAGATCCTTTATTGATCTAGAAAATCAACTGACTACTATATTATTGCTATATTTCAATAACGCATAGGTGATGAAATTGCATGGTTGTGTGTTATTGAGTGTTACTGGAAAAATATTGTAGAAAGGTATTTTTACATTTCTTCTGCAATTACTACACTGTTCAGTTGAATATATTTTTTCATGGTACTTTTGTTTTTATTTCATTTACCTTTTAAATATTTATTACTTTCATTCATTACTTAGTATTTATATTACCTTATTTGTAATTATTTTATGATCAGTGTCAATGATAATTGTGATATATGTTACACTCTATATCTGATGGAGGGACTGATATCACAATGGATGTGATAAGGGCAACAGCGAAAACCTTTTTCCATTATGCTCACTGTCATTGAACATTCGTGAGATACCTGGGTTATTGTTAGAAGTAGTCCAGTTAGACAATATTTTTAACCACCCTCAATAACTCCTGTAACATTGTAGTAAAGGTTGATTATTAACACACCATTATACTTACATATAATGCTTAATTATATAAATTAGCATGATTAAATAAATATTGCACAAAAAGAATTATATGTGTAATGATGGGTACTCAAATTAAATATAGTTATGCATAAACAATTTTTTTTTAAAAAATACATCGTTTTAATTAAATCATTCTGTGATCACACCACTGAAAGGGGAACCTGCATTGCATCTCACCACCATGGCATCAGAATTCAATGTTCACTTGTATATACACCAGATATGTTAGAAATTAACAATCAGCACACTAATAAATGAGATTAAAATGAAGCTGATGTTTCATTTGATAATATGTCTTTAGCACATAAATTATATGCTCACCTACTGTAATGACAATGCATCAGTAATACACAATTAAGTTCTTGACAAATTGACACAATGATTATGTGTATGAGAAATCACAAGAAAGTGTGGATTCGTGAATCAGAAATTACAAGGCCGAAAGCCGAGTAATTTTCTTATTCACGAATTCACACTTTCGAGTAGTTTCTCGGGCTTAAACCACTAAAAAACCCATGTAAAATCAAAGTTTGCACATATTTGGCCTAAACGTCTAATTACATTGAATGTGGTGACCTGAACATTCAAATAAAAAGTGTTGATTCTGAAAATTTTCAATTGATTTAATTAAATCTTTTGTATTCTGCTGGTACATTTGTTGTTAGCATTTATGGTGTCAAATTTGCATCTTTGCAACCATGTCCAGTAAAAGTACATGGCAAAACCTGTTTATTATACAATATATATATGTGTGTATATTTCATTACATTTTGTTGTGTTCTTTGTACATTTTCTTAAAATGAATGAAAAATTATTTTAATGCTTTATTACAGAATTTTATTGAGTAATTTTAAGATTAATGTTAGGTTTTACACTTTTATTTTGAGTATTATTTTTGGTAGAAGAGTTATGAAACAGAGAAAGCTTGCAGACAGTTGATGCCAGGGTGATGTAACCCCAAATGAAAACCCTCCACCACCTGAGTATGTTGGATCAATCTGTGACCGGTTACATGCTGCTTTGGCTTTAGCTGAAGATTACTTGTTTCCTGTAAGACTTGGGACAGAGGTGGCGGTCACCATATGGAGGCAGACCCAGATTTCTACAGGAAGAGGACCGTTTGGCATCAGGCCAGAACGAAGTGCCTACAGGTACATTGGTGTGGGGTCTTGACCCCCCTCCAACTAGAAACCCAGGGCAACTGAACCACAGGTCTGGGGGTCATGCCAAAACCCCAAGGTTTGATGATAAGGAAATATGCTAGGATGAATTTATACTTCAGTTTTCTATTGTAGCATCTATTAATAATTGGGTTGAACCTGAGTTAGGACAACATCTTTGTGTGTGTTTGGATGGTGAGGCACAGTTTTGTTGTAGGGTTACGCCTGCAAGGAATGGACTATCACATCCTGGTCAGAAAGCTGGAGGGCTGGTTTGGCTCAGCCTCAAGGAAACAGTCATACCAAAACCAGTTGCAATCCCCACAGAGGTTGCCAAGAGAACCAGCAACTTCTTATGCCTCAGAGGTAAGGCGTTTAGTTTCTAGGGCCTATCAAGGGTATCCGGAGGAGATTCTGAGAGAATTGACTTTAAGGGCAATTCTTGATGGACTTCCTGATGGTGATTTGAAACTGGAAGTCGGCATGCATGGCCCACAGGATGTGGAATCAACTGTCCGACTTATTCAGAGGTGGGACAACTTGCAAAAAGTGGGAGCAAGGTCAAAATCCCAGGCAATCACTGATCAGGACAATCAGGTAAAGATGTTAGAGGAAATACTGAAGCTGTTAAAACAACTGAGGGTGACAAAGCCTAAATATCTAGTCCGTCAAGGTATGAAATACTTTAAGTATGGTGAGGAAGGTCATTTCAAGAAGGACTGCCCTAACAAGCCTCAGTCAGGAAACTAATTGATGCTTCTCTCATGGGGCTGACAGTGGCATTAGATAATGCCCCATCTGGTAAGTTGGTAGAGTTGGGACAATGCACCCTAACAATTCAGACTCTGGATGAGGGGGAGCCTGCAGACATTGGTCTAAGAAAGCCATGTCCTGAGTTGCGAGTATGCATGTGTGGTGTCCTGGTCAATCAGCAAGTTCAACTCTTGATTGACAGTGGGGCATCAGTATCTATCTTGTCAATTATTCCGAATTTTGGAACCTGGTATCCTTAAGTTAGGGGATGAGGGTGGTGACAAGTCGGCTACAGCGAATGGTAGTTTCTGTGAAGTTGCGGGTAACCTGACATTAAATGCGGTCCTTGGAAGGTAACATTTGAATTTGTTGTTGCCAACATCACAGATCAGGCAATTTTAGCTATGCCGGCTTTGTGTAAAACGAGTTGTGAGTTGGATTTTGACAAGAACCAGTTAATATGTAAGGGTGCCAGGATTAGGTGTTTTGACCAGAAGAGGAATCCCTTAGTTGGTAAAGTGGTTGTGTGTGGAACATGGGTACTTCCTAGGTGTGAGTATTTTGTGAGTAGTCATCTTGACAAGGCAGAAGAGGTCCCAGTAGTTGATTTTTATGTAGATCCAGCTTGTTAGAAAAGAGTGTCGTAGTGTTAGCCAAATCAGTAATAACACCAAGTGAAAAGTGTTTTGTGGTAAGGGTGTGCAATCATTTAGAAGAAGAAATAGTCTTGTATGCAGGGTTAACTGTAGGGTTCTTGGTCCCAGTTGAATAATGTTGTGAACTCTGAGGTTTAAGAGGACAAATAGGGTCCTGAGGACAACTTGTGAACCAAAGGGAGAACAAGTTCTTCCAGAGCATTTGGATGAACTTTATTTGAAGTCTACTGAGGGCCTTCCGGACAATAAGGACTTGGGGAGGACATTTCTTGTTTAGCATCACATAGAAACAGGTGATGCAAAGCCAATCAATCAAACACCCAGGTGATTACCACAATATCACCATAGGGAGGTTAAAAGGCACATGTTAGATTTATTGGATAGAGGACTAATAGAGTCCTCAGATAGTGCATGGGATCACCACTAGTGATGGTAAAGAAGGGGGACAGCTCATTGAGAATATATGTTGACCTCCAGTGGGTTAATATATCTAGTAGCAGATCAGGGACACCTCTGCTCAATACCTCTGAACTGTTAGCCAGCCTTGCCGGGTCTGTTTGGTTCAGTACTTTGGACATGTGAAGTGGTTACTGGCAAGTTGAGTTGGATAGAGAGTCCAGGCCAAAAACAGCTTTTGCTACTCACTTAGGGCTGCACCAATGTTTGGTGATGCCATTTTGGTTCCAGAATCTCATGGAAATTGTAGGTAGGATGGTATACAAACAACTTCTGGTTTACCTTGATGATGTCATTGTCCCAAGAAAAACAGTGTAGAAGGGGATTGAATGCTTGAGTGAGATTTTTCAAAGGTTTTTACGAAGCTAATCGCAGACTTAAACCCGCAAAATGCACCCTTTTTCAGTGAAAAGTTGCATTCTTAGGTCATGTGGTTAGCTCTGATGGGGTTGATACTGATCCAGCCAAAGTTGAAACAGTCAAGAAGTGACCTGCCCCTACCAGTAAATCAAATGTGAGATGTTTCCTGGGCTTGGCATCATACTACAGGAGTGAGCAGTGTCAGGGGGCCTTTCACCAGCTGAAAGGTTTAACTAGAACATCAATACTAGCACACCCGAACAATGAAGGAGAGTTCTTATTGGACACTGATGCGAGTGGGGTAGGTATTGGGGGAGTTCTTTCTCAGGTGCAGGATGGAAAGGAGCATGTGATTGCTTACTCAAGTAAGTCCTTAAATACAGCAGAAAGAAATTACTGTGTCACACGAAAGGAGCTGTGGCCTGTGGTTTACCATGTCAAACACTTTAGGTGCTATCTGTATGGAAGGCATTTTACAATCCATAGAGATCAAGGGTCTTTGAAGCGGCTGCACAGGTTCAAGGAACCGGAAGGCCAACTTGTTCTGTGGTGAGATGTATTGGCTGAATATGACTACACCATTGCATGTAGACCAGGTGTACAACAAGTTCTACAGGTCTTTGAAAACCCTGCACCCATTCAAAAGGTCAACTTTCATTCTTCTCCTTTATTCATATTATTTAAGTTAAATTCCCTGAAGTCCATGGGACAAAATCCATGGAGGCTTATAAAAACATGTCATCATGGCGTTTTATTTTGAAGTGGTTGTTGTATGTTTATCTTTTTCCGTAAACAAGTGCTAGGCTTTCAAAATAAAAAGTTAATATTCTAAAACATTCTTGTACCATTGGAAACATATTATTACACTGCTTTTTCTCGTTTTTGTTTGGTTAAAATCCGTTCAGTAATAAGCAAGATATTATGAGCTGAAAGTGAAAGTGAGAGTATAATATTTGTAAACAAATACTTAGTGACGTCAGAGCCCAGTCAATAATTCTCATTATTGGACCACGGACCAGCTAGCAATAAAATACTGTGTTTTAAAAGACTCTATTCTGCATTGCTAATCTACTGGTAACGCACACTCAGCTAATAATAGTAATTAATAATGTGATCTATTTCCTAATATTTGTGTTGGTGTCTTTAATTTTTTTTAATTAATTAATATTTAATCTTTATCCACTTCTTAATTACTTTCTGTTTTCAGTTTGACATGCCATAATTCATACTGTGGTTTTGGGTTTTACTTATACTTTTGAATCGTTATTTAATACATTATCCATTGTTAATAGTTTTGTTTCCTATAATTTCATTGTTAAACTATCTCATCTTATTTGCTATTTTTGTGTATTATTCTAGTATTTTATTCTAATTCTAATAGTACTTTTATAGAGCTTAATCTCTATCTAATGATAGACTCTAAGATGCAGAAAGCCAAAATCAGAGATCGTAATCGTTAAATCAGGGACATTGCAGGGGTTGACACCACGGAGAAGACAAAATGAAAAATAGGGATAATCTAGGGTGGGTAAGCTTTTTCAAAGAGGTAAGTTTTCAACTTTTTTCTGAATGAGGAGAGAGATTTAGCTGAGCATCAGGGAGATCATTCCAAATCCTAGGGGCATCATATGCAAAGCTAAGGCCAAAATGCTTTTTAGACTTATATATTGAAGCACAATGTGGGACCTCAAGCAGCACACCATCAGATTGACTTCTACGTGTTCTGTAAACACTGTGTCTGGGTTTAAGGAAAGGGCTGTCTTGAAGACAGAGCGATGCAAGACAGGCAGCCAATGAAGACTCTTTCTTACAGGAGTGATATGTGAGTACTTGGTGGTATTAGCCACAATTCTTGCAAGACTGTTCTGAACACATTGGAGCCTCCGAATGTCTAGAGCAGAGAGACCTCTGAACAAGGAATTACAGTAGTCAAGACGACTTCCCACCAAGGCATTTGCAGCCAAAAGAGCAGCTTCACGTGTAAGATAACCTCTGAGTCGCTTTAAATCCCTGATATGAACAAAACTAGCCTTACAGATATTCCTGACATGGCAAGTGAAGGAAAAATCAGAGTCAAACCAGACACCTAAGTTCCTAATTGCATCAACAGGTGAAAGGAGGTTACCAAGTATATTAACTGGGAAAAATTTGCTGAGTTTTGTTTTTTATGAGTTTTATGTTGATATTTGTTGAGTGTTTTTGGTGGACCAAAGCTTTGGATCCCATCCCTCCACATCTGAGATACCTGGGAATCTAAATATGCATTTTTGAAAAAACATATACAAGTAGTCTATGATCTGTCCTATGAAATCCCTTACTGAGAGAGACGTATTTGTGGAAGGATTTTATCCCCATAACACATTATGATAATTCGTGAAAGGATCTCTGTCTCTGTTCTCTTGGATTAAATCTAAAGGATGCAAAGTGAATTGGCTGCAATTTTTCTTTATCATATTTCTGCATTAATACTGCCCCACAACCTAGATGAGAAGCATCTGTGTCTATGTAAAGCAGCCCATGGTAGCTCATTAGTTCTATTGTGTCAGCATGTTTTATTGTTCATTAAGCTATCTGAAGGCCTGTTCACATGTATCCATCCATTCAAACTCAGTGTCTTTTCTTAACAGAAAGATAATGCATTAACAGGGATACCATAAAGTATGTCACCAATGGAAAATTTAAACTTCACCTGTGTTACATTCATGAATCATTTATTTTCTCTCTCCCAAAATACTTTTGTATTATCACAATAGAAGTGATGATGTTCTAAAGCATAAATATTATTGTGACAAAAACTGCACATACCACTTTCTATAATGTTCCACTTAAAAAGATTATAATTACAATTTAAAGTTCGGTTTAAAATTTTATACTGAAATGATAGTATGGTTCTTTGCAAATTGTGTGTTGACTGTGTTGATATCGTTCTCCAATCTGCATGCTCAAAGAATAGAAACAAGTCTAACCATGTTGACAAAGAAGTAGGCTTTGGATTTTAAGACAAAATACAAAAGTATGAAAATTCCTCTCACTGATAACAATTGGTTTTCTACTTAGTTCTCCATTCTTTGGGAATAGCAGCAATAAGGGATTGCATGTGAAAAGTAGTTGCCTTAGAGTTAACTTTACTTTGTTGGGTGTGTGCTGACAATAATTTTCCTTCACTATTTAGCACTTGGCTTAATTTTAACTCACTGAACTTGTTCTCTACTCCCACCGTCTCTGGCCTTATTGGTACACCATCACATTTTTCTCTCCAAGCTCTTGGCCTGTTTCTGGTTTTCGGGTTTTAATTTTGTAATAACACTCAAATACTTGGTACTGAAAACTTTCAGCTTTATAATTTGGAAGTGCTTGTTTAACTGTGAGTTTATGATCTAATATCTTTTTAATTTATTTCCCAATTTGAGGAATAAATTTTTCCATTTTCCATTTTTATCAAAATGTAATCTTTTGATCTAATCTAATCTAATCTAATCTACTGCTTTGCAGGTGCTATATCTTCCCCACTAAGGAGAACTCAGTGCGCTGAATTAACAAAAATCATTTCTTATAAGGAGAGTTGAGGGGCGTTCAAGGTCAGTGTACCAGGTTTGTGGGTGACCAAGAGGGAAGAGACTAAGTTGGGAAGCTAGAGTTGAAAAGGTGGGTTTTGAGGTGTTTCCTGAAAGATGCGACAGAGGGACTGTTTCTTATTTGGAAGGGGAGAGAGTTCCAAAGAACTGGGGCATAGTGACTAAAAGAATTTGAGAAGTGTTTAATTGATTTATGAACTCGACAGTCAAAAGTGTGGGTATGAAGGAACTTGAGTTTAGGGGTACTTCGTCTAGTATTTCTAAAGAAGTGTAGGGGTGGATTAGTTCTCTTAGGTAAACAGGCTGACCTTGGTTGAGGATTTTGTATGTAATGAGGCCTATTTTGAATTGTACCCTATACCTAACTGGAAGCCAATGGAGTTTTTTCAGTTGAGGGGTGATGTGAGAAAATTTTGAGGAATGGGTGACAACCCTGCAGAGTGAGTTTTGGACTAGTTGCAATCTTCTTAACTGAAAGTCTGTGAGTGATAGAAACAGGGAATTGCAGTAGTCCAATCTGCTGCTGACCAAGGCATTGACTAAAAGAACTGATGTTTTAAGATCTAGAAGGGGACGTATTCTGTAGAGCTCTCTTGTATGAGCTCTAGTGGACTTTATGACCTGTGACACATGGTTGGAGAAAGTGAAATTGGAGTCAAACACCACTCTGAGGTTCTTGACACTTTGTACTGGTGAGACCTGATTACCAAGAATGTTGATTGAAAAATGAAGAAGAAGTCGTTTGCGGTTGTTTTTCGAGCCTATCAAAATGAACTCGGTTTTATCAGGGTTGAGTTTTAATTTATTTGTGAACATGAAGTTTTGGAGAGAGTGAAATGTATAGCTGAGTGTCATCGGCGTAGAAATGGTAATTGATGCTGCTGTGAGATTGGATGATGGAGCTGATTGGGTTGGTGTAGAGGGAAAAAAGAATTGGACCAAGGACAGAGCCCGGGGGGACCCCATGCTGAAGGGCAACAGGATTTGAGAGTGTGCTGCCTACCTTGACCGAATGTTTCCTTCCCGACAGGTATGATTTGAACCAGCCGAGTGCCAGTTCATATTCATTCCATAGTAACCATTAAGTCTGTCCAGGAGAATAGTGTGATCAATGGTATCGAAGGCAGCGTAGAGATCTAGAAGGGTGAGGGCTGCAGAGGTAGATCTAGGGGGGGCGTGGAGGGCGCACGCCCCCCCTTTCAGAGTTTGAAACTTTAGTCATGGGAATTTTTGTCCCTGCCCACGCCCCCCAAAATCCCCCACCCCAAGATCTGTTTTTACTAGGGTCATATATCTGTTTAAAGTGACAGTTATTATACAAGTGTCACTGTCTAGTATCAAAGTGAATTAAGCTCTTTTGTGTTTGTACTAAGTTAGATCTCATCCTCAAACAAACTGGGGATTACATCTTTTGTGAATAACTTTGTTTATAAACCTTTTTTGTTTACTAGTGTATGTTTAAACATGAGATATACAGTTTACAAAACTGGAATCACTCACCCCAATTAATAATTTATTATTTTACTTCTATGTTTCAAAACAAGTTAAATTCTGAAAACGTTTCATCAAATTTAATCAATTGGTGCATGTGTTTTTAAAGAAAAACAATGAAATAATCAGTTATTTTAAAATAAAAATGTTAAAGAAAAAATGTGGCATTTATATTAAGATTCAAGTATGTTTCCCTCCAATTTTTTTTTCAGTTGTACCATTGTTTATTATGGGAAGCCCCTTTGAGTTTATTTTAGGTTTCAAGTGTTTTATTTATGTCAGTAAACTTCTGTATTGATCTGACAATTGATTATAGAAAAAGCCCCAGTAGAAAAACAAATCTGCAGAAAAAGTCACAGTAGAAAACTACTTTTTTCATGAAGAGTGGGGTTTTGTCCTCATTCTTATTTATCTGAGTGGGGTTGTGTCTGAGTGGGGTTTTGACCAGTGTGGTTTTGCCCCACCTTTGTTACATTGTGTACACTATTTGGCAGTGCTTGTGTAAATGTGTTATGAACCATTTAGTTAGAGGGCTTTTATACTGAGGTTTTTCTACTGCAGGTTTTCACAGTGGCTTTTTTCTGCTAGAGGCTTGTTCAGTTTACTTGACCATCAGTATCATATATACAGTTTTTTTGATAAGATTGAAATTTTGCTTTCCCTGTCCCAGCATTTTGTCCCACCTTGCAATTTTGACTGGTGTTTTGTCCCCCAGTATTTTGTCTGTTGACATTTTGTCCATGCATCGCGTGATATGTCCCGCTACAAAAGGTCCAAGTATGAAAATCCATACCCGCAATAACCCACGCCCCCCCTTTCGGGAAATCCTGTATCTGCCTCTGGGCTGTAACAGACCCTTTGGCCATATGGAGAAGAATATCATTATGAATGTTAAGGAGGGCACTTTCAGTAGAATGGTGTTTTGATCCAAGATAGTTTTTGTGTATTATGAAATATTATTATGTCTGGTAATTTTAAGCCCCCCCTGGACTGTTTTCGCAATAATAGTTTCAAACTTAATCCTTGGTGGCATATTATCCCACATAAACTTCAATATATATATATATTGTATATATCATTGTAAATAAATGGGAGAACTGAGACAATATTAATGACTTTATTACCATTATTTTTCCTCTCCATGACAGACTTCATTTTTTCCAAATATTAATAATAGTTTCATCTTTTTTAATGTATCATCAAAGTTTAATTTACTAGCTTCTCCAACTGTTGGGGTAAACCAAATTCTCAATGTCTTAAAAGCTTTCTTATTTATTTTCAGTTCACAAAGGTGCTTTGGTAAAGATAATTAAACATATTTAAAATCTTAACATTATGCAAATTTTATACTCTGCATCACCTACCGTTATACCTTGAATTTTCTTCTCTGCTGTTAATTTCAAAGTGATGGTTTCCGCTACCAATATGAATAAGAGAGCTGAGAGGGGACAGCCTTGCATAATGCCTCTTGATAGTTTGAAAGTGGGTGATAAGAAACCATTATTAATGGCACTGGAAGTAATGTTTGCACAAAGTAACTTAACCCATTTTATAAAATTTTCTTTCCACTTCCTCAACTATTTGGGCTTTTGATCTTAACATTATGCCCTCAGTTTTTACTGACTGGATGTGTTTCCACTTAATTTAAAGATCATTATATTGTAGTATTTATGCTTTGTTACTATTATCAAAATTAGTTTCTAAGTGGGTTATAAGATTTAGTAGTTCAGCTTCTTCATTTTTAATGTCTTAGCTTTAGTCTCAGCAAAAATCATGGTTTCTGTTCTTCTGTTTCCTGACCCTTTAAATATTCCCACCGGGTTGATTTATTCATGAAATCACTCTGTTTTTGTGCTTGCTGTGTAGTCTTTTAACTAACTCTATATATTCAAGATAAAATATGACAAAATAGGTTGTATTGTTTCTATAATGATTCTAATCTCAACTCGTCTTTCCCTGCACATGCATCATTTTTAATCTTGTTCAATAGGTTGAAACTCTGTTTTATCATTGCAGCTTGGGACTGCTTGTTTATACCATGTAGCTTTCTGATTACATGAAGCTTTCTGTGTGCTTTTGGCAATGGGAATTTCCCTGTGCTGTGTGTTACATTTGCTTTCACATTATTTGTCTCGTGGTGGAACTTGTGTGGTAAATGCATGTGAATGATGACTTACACCATTATTGTCGGGTGGTCCCAGCCTTTGCAAAACGTTTGTCTGGGGTCTGGTTTGTGATGCAGAAGATGAGAGACAAATGGGGTTAAATTTACAGTCAGTATGTGTCCTACAACAAAATGTTTGTAAGTGTCACTGGTGAATGTGTTATGTTTGTTAATACAAGAGGAAATGTATGCTGTTTTGGTTCTGTCTGTGTCAAAGTTCTACTCCCAGTTATTGAAGTCATTAATTGGTTTACTGTATCACCACATACAATGACATTTTTTACATCACACATTTGATTTTTAACACACCTTCTACAATTTGTTCTGACCGAGGCATTGTCACAGTTTCTTTCAATCTCCGTGTGCTATTAAATGCTGCACATATAGTATAATTTATCAGCACGTCTGACTGTCTAAAATATGGCACTCCCATAATAACGCCATTTTGTAATTCTGGTACTACATAGAATAACACCTGGAAATGTATTCCCAAAACAGATACCTTTACAGTTACCGCTGTATCGAGTTTCACATTCTGATTATAACAGGTCCTTGTAGCAGTTTGCACTACGACTGTTTTGGAGTTTTTATATATTTATATTGTCTCAATTTTGAGTAACTTTGTGTCAACCGTGGGCTTATACCATTTACTGTAGCTTATTTATCTAATAAGGTTTTCACATGCAGGCCTTCAATTCTAATCAGTATGATAATGTCAGGTACCTCACCGCTGTCGGGCTGTAAGTTGCCATATCTTTTTTCACAATTGTCTCAATCTACATTTGTTTCCATTTTTGCTCATAGTTTCTGCCTCATAGTTCCTCCTATCTGGTCTAAAGCAGGACTCTCCAGATAAGAGTTCTGTAGCATATCTGCTACTTTATCTTTGGGGCAAGCTTAGTAAAAAAGCTGCTTGTCTTTTTCTTCATTTTGCTTAGGCTTGTTTCAATCAAATGAATGCAAGGTTATGAATTTGTTTTGACTATCCCTCATATTTTGATTTGACTTATGAGCAAAATTACCTTGGCATAGGTAAATACATGACATTTTTGGGGTTTCTCGCAGAATTCTGGTTTGCAGAATAATTTCAACCCTGGCCTGATGTTTCCAAATTCAGCCAATTTCTACATATTACCGCACAATGACTGTTTTTAACCACAGAATAGGCAAATTGGTTCATTGCTTTCATCATTACTAATGCTATTGTTCACATTTCTGACTTGACTATCATACTTTAATTTCAGATGACACTCTTTTTTGTGTATGACCTTTTTTAACTACTAGTAAGTCTCCTTATGATAAATGAATTTTGTTAACTAGCACACCCTTTGTAGGGTACTGCGCCTGCAAAGCAGTAGATTAGATTAGATTAGAAACAGGTTATTGTTTTTTGGACTTGCGAGGGAAGTTAATTCTTGACTAACTCTCGGTGGCTGTGACCTTACTTGTGTTTCACCATTTGGCAGAGTTGTTTGGTTGGTCTTCCTGTGTTACCGTCTCAGCACTCTACATCTAGAACTTTCTTAAAGCTCATTGGGCCTCTGCTGAGCACTTGTCTCTAGGTCAGGAGGAGCCATCTGACGAAAGTCTCTATCATCATGTCTGTTTTCTTTCAATTTTTGACTGACTGTTCAACCCTGAGAGTGTATCTCGGTACCAGTTCTGTACTGTTGTTTCAGAGAGTCATAATTGAATTTTTTCCCAATAGATGTCTTTCGGATAAAACTGTTTTTTTTAATTGATTGAATATGCCAAGTTCTTGATACCCAGTTTAATATCATAATATTTAGACATAAAGCAACGTTAATCTTTGTCCATCAGAGACATTACCAACAAATGTTTAGTTTGAGCATTGTGGAGATGGTACAACCTAGCTAATTTACAGAAATTTTGTAGAAATTCTGTTGCATCTTATTTCTGGGTTGTTGCAAATGTGGTAGGTCTGCACATTACTATTCCTGGTGCTAGCGGAGAGCTTGAAATTGGGCTGGTCAGTGTGATGTCCTGGGTGAGAGCTGATGGTGGACCTTGATGTCGCTGCTGCTGGTGATGATGTAATGCTAACTATTGTTGATGTGGAAGATTCCTATAATGTTGTTGTCGTGGACATTGGTGGATCTTCTTTGGTTTTGCTTATGTCTTCAGATTTGATTTGGGGTCATCTCTTGATATTTTATCATGGTTAGTGTCTTCTTCTGAGGTCTCCCTGTTGATCTTCCTTTCCTTCATCTTTTTCATTTTCATTGTCATGGGGGGAGATGTTGTTTAATCGTTCTAACCTTTTGTCTTCTAATTTTTGCACTCTGACTCATACCGATATGTGTCCATTAGGTGTATTCATGGTAATCAAAGTTCTGGATACAAATTCTGGATTGAAGTATTTAATAATACCCGGCTTCTAACACCATGAACTATGCCGCTTTTAAATCTTAATTTGTATACTTTAAAAGTTTATTTCATTAAGTTCCTGGAGTACTTGGTTTGGTAAAGTCCTAATTTTTATTTAGAAAAATTTTGTTTTTAAATATTTCACAATAGCACATTTAGTTCAAATGTATGACATTTTACTGTTCATAAATTTTATATCACATTTGGTATAATCTCCCAATTGGTTTAGTGAAATAACAATATTGCCAAATATTTTGATTTTAATAGAATTATACGTTAAGTGAATCGGGTGAATTTAGAATGTTTCCAAATTAAATGTTTTGAAGATGGAAGTTTTGAAATGAATTTGATTAAGTCCAAGAGAATTTAGATGTTTCTGATTCGTTAATATTTCCAATCTTCCCCTTGAATGAGGTGTAGGAGGCTTGAAATAAAGCTTAGTTGCTTGACTTGTCATTGTTTGTTGGGTTTGTATAATTGACGTTCTGGAGGTATTCTGCATACCTCTTGGGTGGATCACAGAGAAATTTGTTACTTAATTCTTTAGCCAATACTGTAAAGTTACAAATCAATGCTAGGCAATAGTTTTAGCCGATATAGATATTATCTTTTCATCATTTTATTTACTGAATTATTAGGTTAGACAAGTATAAAAGTATATCTATTATGTTGGCTTTAGCTCGGATTTTTCAAAAGCTGAGTTCCTGAATAATTTGGATGAGTTCTTTGTTTTGAACCTGACACTGGTGTTTTGTGTTGCTCTTAACATCCAGTTGTCCACACACTGGTCAATTCAAATTCCATAAGACTAGAGAATGTGCTTTACCTGTCTTACAACTCATGTAAATTCTAGAGGAGCGGTCGGTAGTACGACTATGTAAGAGCCTACTATGGCAGTTTGTGTTTGACCTTAAGTTTCAGTTTATTTTTCTCTACCTTAATTTCATCTGCCATTCTCTGTAACCAATCAGGGCTCTTCACGCTTCATTGGCGTGCTCTCTGCCATTGGACTTCTTCATATTTGAACTTGAAGTCAATGTGAAAAAATAAAAATTTGTCCCTCCATCCCACTGCTAGTACAGAAGCACACCCCTGTTCCAGGTATCCCTACTGGGACTGGGAGTATGAAGGGATCTAATCTTTGATTGGCTTTTGACATCTGGCCATTTGGACCTGTTTTGATCGCACAGGTGTTGATCTGACTGACCAGATTATCTGATCATATTTTGACCCTCGGCTGTGACCTCTTTGACCTTGTCTCACCAAGGGAGGTCTCCAGTGGGATTGATGTAGGCCTTGGAGATGTACATTGAGACTTATTTTTGTGTTTCAGAAGAAACTTCTCGCATCTCTTCCACCGACTGGGGCCTCTTAGGTTGGTCTTGCCTAAGTGAGTTTGCCTGCTTAGGATAGATTAGGTCTGTGGATCATAGAATTAAGGCTCAATTTCAAGTTCCTGTAGGAACTTTATAAGGCGAACCAGGCTGACCCTGTGTTTCCCCTACCAATTATGACAATTATAAAAGATGATACTGTTGTGACCTTTATGGTATTTAACTAGTAATAATTCTGCAGCGAATGCATCAGTGTATATAAGTAACATAACCAGGATGGTAGATTTTGCTTGTTGTAAACCAGATTATGTGGTAACATATGGGTTAATATTTTAAAATTCATCCTTCATTTTAAAATCTTAGTTGTGTAAAGTACTAACATGTAAATAAAGATTTACCAATCTGTTGATCTAGCATCTTACTGGTACACATCACATGTGACCTTTGACCTGCATATGACACACGAACTGTGGTCACTAGTCTGAATGGCAGTGCTTGAAACTGATAGATTTGACCGTCCACATAAAACTGAAATGGGTGTTGGGATTTTGTGTGTATCTGTATGTGGAAGTATACATCTTTGAGGTCTGTCGAGAAAAGCCACTCTTCTTTTGTCACCAAATTTCTGATTATCTCTTCTGTCCATTTTGAGACTAGCAGGTATTTGTTAAGGACACTGAGATCTATCAATGTTTCTGCCTGGTTTCGGAACTAGAAATCATCTGCTGTAGAAAACTGGAGTTGTACAATTTTTCAGTTTATATATTACGTTTTTTTCTAGCATTTGTTAGATGGACTCTTTTAGAAAGACATCTTTTTTCCAATCTGACATAACTGCTTTGTAATATGGGCAGTACAGACATAGGAAATTTTGACTTGGGAATGATTTTCTGTAATAATCTAGTCATCCAAGAAAATTTTTTGAAGTAGAGGTGGCATGATTTGAGGATGAGTTGCTGTCACCAAAGTTTCTTTCCAATAAAAAAACTGTTTTGAGTCAGTTTTTAGTCTCTTGGGAGATTTCTCGTTTTTTTTTTCAATCTGATGTAAGGTGGGAGGACAGAAAAGGTTATTTGCCTCAAAACCAGTCTTTCTTAGCCTGTTGAAATCATGCTCGTGTAGATGAGGGGTACATACTTTCAAAATAGAATCATGCCTGGCCAACTGGAGATTACAGGACAATCACAGTTTCTACCACTATATCTAACGAATTCAAACACAAAAACTGCATCTGCATATTTGCTGTTAGCTTTTCAGATTCTTCACTGTGTGAGTTGGCAGTCTCGAATCAATAGATTTCACTATTTTCCCATTTGCTTTCAAAAACCAATTGATATATGACAGGTGGGGTTTTCCAAGTCATGTTTTCCCTCTAAAGCATCAACACAGGCCTCGATGTAAATAAAGTAATAAACAGGGATCTGCACTGAGAACTGAGCTTTGAATATGGCCACTCAGATGTAGAAGGGATATTATTTTGTCCAGTAAAACCTTGCTTGAACAATTAAAAATCACTAAATTTATTAAATTCATTTGCCATCTATATGTTTACAGAATATTATTCTATACACTCACTTTGAACGAAGTAACATCTGCAGGAGAAATGATCTGACCACTGGCGTGGCATCCACGGCTTTCTGGTCTTTCAGAGCCACCATCTGCTGGGTCCCCCTGGTTTCCCGCAGTGTATCCTTAGATTCTTGGGTCACCAACTTTAGAAGATGCTGAATCACCTCACTTTCAGGGGGCGTGTTACCATGGAAACACAACTGTGACACAACAGCCATATAGAAAGCGTTGAATTGCTTCTTGTGGTTCACATACTTCTCAATGGCTTCCCTGAAAGAAATATATTGGAACTTCGATTTCAAAACAATCAAATATTGGCTGAAACCAAAACAGTTACATTGAAATAAAACTCACAACCATTCATGACATGATTAATAAAATACATTATAGCCAAAAAAAAGAATAGTCCAGTAACCGAATAATCCATATATATATATATATTAGCCTGTGATAGTGGTATATCGTTGCCTTGGTAGGGGATAGGATAATGAAACATAAGGTCATTCCAGCTAATAATTAATGCAACTAAATCCACACTCATTATGATTGACAGTATGTTAATATATTGATTAAGCAATGCATAAATTAGACATTTTAGCCTATAATCTGGAATTATTTTATGAAATATTTACAATAATCTTCATTACACTTCTCTAATATACTGCTTTACAGGCACAATATCTTCCGCAAAAAGGAAATTGGTTAAATATAAAACAACATACTGTGTGAAACATTTTGAAAATGACAATGACAACTTTGCATTTATGATTTGAAATTAACTGAAAATGGGATATATTACACTCCTACTGATATATTCAGCAACATAAGTTGGGCAGTTACTTAAACTGACATCAAGATACAATGGCTTTGCTACAGATATGAACTCTTTTGCACTTACTGGTTTTCAGTTCTGGAGCTTTGAACATTTTCAGGAAATGGTTTCTTACACTGTGGACAGTTCCTTTGACTTTGGTCAGAACTCAACAGTAGTTCAGTACACGGACAACAGATTTTATGTGTACATGGCAACTGCACAGAGTCTTCCAGTAATTCTTTACAGCGAGAACATTTATCAAGTGACCTGAGATACACATAATGTTAATATTTATTCAAGATAGCACAATAAGCCAAATCAGAATAGAATTCCTGAAATTGGCACTTTAAAAGTTTATCTATAATTAAAAATGCCTGTTCCATCCAACAAGTTGAGGATTTGGGCAAGATATCCAACACAAAGGCTATTCTAGCACATGAAACATAATACAGTACTGTAATAAGCCATTACATTACAGTAATGGGCTCCATTCAGAGTCACTTCCTTTGATCACAGGAAAAGTAACACTAACAAAGTGATGCACCACCATATAAGATGACAGTATCTAGGATTGATTTTTTTAAACACTCGTGTCATAACTCACAGAAAACCAATAGGGACAACCAAAGAAATTCCAACAGGGACAAGTAGAGATGCCAAAAACACACGAATATGATAATATAGCTTAAATGTTCTACATTTTCAGGTATATTTTAATGTGCACATGTAAAAATCTACAAAGTTGTACCTTACCCCATGTAATATTTGTATGCACCATTATTCAATGTCTTCAATACTTTTTCTACATTTTCCAAACTTCCTAGTTGTTTGAAGTCTGTTGTTTCTGGAAAGTACTGTAAGCACAAGATTAATTAAATGCGTGCTTTTATAGGGTTCTAAATGCTGCATCCGGCTGCAACAAATAGTGGCGGAGTCACTATTGAACGAGAGGAAGTGGTCTAATTTTCAGAAATTACATAACCTATAAATATGTATATATACCAAAGGTACTGTTTACAATTCCTCTTCTGATTGTGTTAGTTGTATCAAAATAACTGTCGTCGTCATTTATTTTTCAGAATGATCTCACTAAACACAGTTGATTTTCATTTCACTAAAAAAATTTTGACATTGGTTTAACAAAATACATTTTATTTTATATATACGTCATGAAATATATCTCTACTACCATTCCTTATGCACAGTTTATTTCTTCTGACCGCAAATTTCTGTAACCTCAAAGCAAAAGTTTTATTAGTAATGAGTACTTGAAAAATAAAGTACCTTCCACATGAGAAAAAACTTCTTAAATGTCATTTCTCTCTCGTTTTCCACAGAGACATGCTGTATCAGTAGCCGAACAACAGATATTCTTGACCACAGATGTCTAAAACATAAATTAAAGATTTTAAATATCAGTCTGTTTGTTTTAACTTTGCATTTCCTTGCACAGAAAAACATTGAAATACAACAAGGCTCATGTTTAACTTGAATGCATCATTCATACAAAAAGTCCACTTTTTAAAAAAAAAAGATGCAAAAAGTTGTCATATATAGGGATACCAATAAATATCAAAACTTCAATTTTAATTTGCGATTGCTCCATCATTTGTGCAAGGACTTTGATGCAACAAACATAGCAGAAGCATGCAAAATTGGTGGCACCTGGGTAAGGGTGCATTTAGAGGATACTAAAGCTCACAAAACATGTTGATGCCTTCTGTGTAGTGTTATAGTCCAGCGGGCAAGCACGGTACCCATTACTATTGCTTTCAATTTGTAACAGAAAAATAAAAATCTTGGTTCTACAATTAGTGTTATAGCTATTTTTTTAAAGAAATCAGTTTCCATTTTAAAAAATCCAAAAAACATTTTTCAGTCAAGATTACAAAAATGATAGACAAGAAATAGTTAGTGACTTGCACCAATTTACCCAACAAAATTAATCAATATGATAAGGAACAACAGACAGAAGCCAGGATTTAACTTTATCAAATGATTTGTCAATCAAAAGTGTGTGGCTTGGAGAGTGCAAAATATTACAAACAGACAATTAATAATTACAGGAGAAAACACTATGCAGTATCTTATGTTGTAGTTTTAGCAAATGAGTGTCAGTGACAATGACATATGGCCGGATATAGACATTTTTCACTCCACAGTTTCAAGAAAGGGGCAGAATTCAACTCAACTGTTTTGACAGACAGGAGGCTTAAACTCTAAATTTGAGAAATGATTATAACTAATAAAGATCATTCATTTCACCTAAAAGACTGTAGCAAGAAATAAACAAACCAAATCAAAGGGGTTATATCCAAATAGGTATGGCGTTTCAGTGGTTGATGACCCCTTACATGTCTTTGGATAGGGAAATTTTTCTGTATTTGAGTTATTGGACTTGTTGCCCTTTAAAAACTAACGTTTGAAGAAATTAAGTTGAATAAGTCAAATTAAAACTATAATTATTTAACTTTTAACGTAATAGTGACCCTACATAGAACTGAAAATTATGACAAAAGTAATAGATCAAATTTAACAATCTGCCTTGATTTTCGATATACCTTTCAATGATTAATGTGTATCTTCATTTTGCCTCTGCATCATTTTGGATTCAGTCAGAATTTTCAGCATTTGAGATATTTATAACTATACTCATCAATTTTGTTGTTGAAAATTGAAAACAATGGCTGGATAACCCAGAATTGGCAATGACAATTTCTTTGGATAAAAGATAATACAAGAATATATCATGAAACTAAACACTAAGTAAACTGACACCAAGTGTCATATCCCACAGTTTTCTATCACCCCACCTTTACATGACAGAATAAAGAACCACTCAGGTTAATGGTTAGGAATCTTGCTTTTCTAAAAAAAGAAAAAAAGAAAGTAAAAAGAAAGTATCCCAATTAGCAATAGTTTTTCGTTAAAAAATCACTGTATCTGCTTTGCTCATAGTTAAATGTAAATATTCAAGATGGCTGCCAAAATAGTAAAAGAACGCTATTTTGAAGACTTATCTGTACCACAAAATTTAACCACAATTACTTTATTTCACACCATGACTGAGGTAGATGCATATTTACATTTTATGCACATATTCAAGATGCCAAAATGGTAGAAAAAGTGTTTTCCCCAAAAATGGGCAGATAACCATGTGCATACCTTCTGAGCCAAATTTTACCCTATCTCTCACCATATCCCAGATTTTAAAATTTTATGCAGAAATTCAGGATGAACACCAAAAATAGCAGGAAAAAAACAGTTTTTGAAAAAGAAACAGGCAGGTTACTATTCCAATACAATTCCAGCCAAATAGTTGGTCAAAATCTCTGTATTTCACACCATTTTTGAGATAGATACATTTTTACATTTGCAAAGAAATCCAAGATGGCCTCCAAATTGGTAGGAAGACAAATTTAAAACAAAAATGGGCATACAACTGCAAATACCCCTTGAACAAAAAAACATTCGTCCAAATCACACTATCTTGCAACATTTTCAAGACAATTGCATTTTAGGCAGAAATTAAACATGGCCACTAAGAAGGCAGGGTAATGTTTTGGAAGAAATAATGAGCTAATGACTGTGTGTAAACTCTGGGCCAAAAAAAAAGAAAAATGACCAAAATCACTTTATCTTGACTCATTTCTTGGATATTAAGGATATTTCATTTGTTCATGTTTGTTAAGGAAAATGGTAAGGTTTAATTTATTTTTAGGAAGTCTGCCATTTTATAGTAGATGACTTCCAAAGTTATTTATTTCCAGACATCTATGAAACAAACCTACACACCAAATTTCATGAAATAGGTGAAGTACTTTTTATGCAAGCACATCTCTTAAGCTAACAATCAGTGCCCATACAGATGCTCTGTTTCAGCTGACTGTATGTGTTGAGCTTCACAGTACATGTAAAAAAAGTAGACACAATAAATGTGCAATGCAAATAGTATTGGGAAGCAAGGTAAAAAGTTAAGTGTTCAGACACTTCCTAAGGGGCTACAGCTGCTTATTTTATCTCAAAAGGATAAGATGATGTAAATGAAAAGATTAACTGCAAGGCTAGCAACATTTCACTTAACACCAAATTCAGCTTTTAGATCTGAGTATGAGGTGGGGGTGTATTGTATCCCCTTTTATCGCCCACGTTCCCCGTTATCGGGGACCATCAATCTCAAAATATACAGCTACTAACCATATAACTTCCCAAATTTCAGGGTCATTTTTTATACATAAAGCTTTCCAAGTTGTCAAAAATGATTTTCTCCATATCCTACTGGCAATTCAACCAGTTATGGCTGCATATCAGCACCACATCAACTCCACCATTCAATGTCCTGGTGTTGTCAGTTTATGTCCTTTCAAACCCCCCACCACCACTTTTTGTTTACATTTCACCATGAGGTCCTCAATATCTATTCCATCAGTTTTGTCACCCTCCCGTCTCTTCATCGTACTCCTTCTTGCTGGTGATATTAACCCAAACCGAGGACCATCCAAGTGTCTGAATATCACCTACGCAAACATCAAATCAAATAACAATAAATATCTGTCATTACAAAATTTACATCCGACAGTGATACTGATCTCTTTGCCATGTCGGAGACCTGGATAAGACATGACATCACAAGTGCCAATTTATCGGAAATGACCCCACCAGGCTACAGTCTGTATCAACAGCCACGAGTGGCCCGCCGTGGTGGAGGACTGGGGTTCTTCGTTAAAGATGGACTGGATGCATCTGTGGTTTCTACAAAAACCTACACCACCTCCAAAAACTTCCTCATCAAGATATCCATGAACAAGGAATCTTTCTACTTTTTGAATATATACAGACCACCTTCCTCAAGTACTCCTGCCTTTTTTGAACATTTTCAGTCATTTTTGGAGGACATTCACCCCACCACAGAAAATCTGGCTATCATCGGTGATTTCAATCTTCACCTTGAAACAACATGTTCAAATTCAAAAACCTTTCACTCACTGATCAATTCATTTGACCTAATTTAGAAAGTTAATTTCCCTACTCATATTCATGGACATACTGTTGATCAGGTTTTAACCAAATCCAGCAATGACAACATTTCCAACATCTGTACTACTGATGCTTTTTCTGACCATCTTTCAGTTAGTTTCTCTCTAAATTTTTTAACCCATAGTTCTCAGAACAATGCTACTGTCTCTTTTCGAAAATACCATAAAATATACAAAGAGAAAATGAAAGTGGATCTCCTGGTTTCAGAACGGATCAATAATCCATCTAAAGAACATGATACTCTATACAAACAATATCACACCACCTTGTTGACCCTTATCAACAAACATGCTCCACTACACACTAAATATACCAAGGCAAAGTACATCCCAGGATGGGTTAATGACACTGTAATTGCAGCAAAAGAGACCAAACGTTAGTTTGAATGCATTTGGCGAAGAGATAAATCCACCTTCAATAGATCCTGGTACATGCAGAAAGTTTATCAATATAATAGAATCTGCATGCAAAGCCAAATCTCAATTCAATAAGGTAAAAATTCAGGACAATCACAACAATCCACAAAAATTATGGCATGTCCTGGGTGATGTCTTGCACAGACTTCCAGCCCAGATCCTCCCAACGATAAAGCCCCTCAGCTTTTGCTGACAGGTTCGTGGAGTTCTTCACAGAAAAAATTGAAAAAATATGCTCAACATTCTCTCCTTCTGTTAATTTGCAACACATCACTCCTGACTCTCCTCCCCCATGTTCTCCACTTTTTCGACTGCAACAGAGGATGAAGTCACTAAAATTATTACCAATTCTCCTAGTAAATCATGTCACTAGACCCTTGGCCTACCTTCCTTGTTCTTGATTATCTGGATATTCTGATTACCCCATCACCTCAATAATCAATGCTTCTCTTGAGCAAGGTAAGTGTCCAAACTTTTTCAAGCAGGCCCATGTTACCCCTATCTTGAAAAAAATCATCCTAAGATAAAGAAGTTTTTAAAAACTACAGGCCTGTCTCAAATTTAAACTTTATCTCAAAGATACTTGAAAGGGTTGCAGCTGTCCAGCTACAAACTCGGTCTTATGACTGGCTTCAAATCGGCTTATAGAAAACACCACTCTACTGAAAGTGCCCTCCCCAATATTCAAAACAACATTCTTCTTAACATGGCCAAAGGTTCTGTCACTGGCCTTACCCTTCTGGATCTATCCGCTGCTTTTGATACCATTGACAACACCATTCTCCTGGACAGACTCAATGCTTATTATGGAAACACTGAACTAACACTTGGCTGGTTCAAATCATACCTGTCAGGAAGGACACACTTGGCCAAGGTAGGTAGTACACTCTCCCATCCTGCTGTGCTCCATTATGGAGTACCCCTGGGCTCTGTCCTTGGACCAATCCTTTTCTCTCTCTACACCAACCCAATCAGCTCAATCATTCATTCTCACAGTAGCATCAACTACCACTTTTACGCCGATGATACCCAGCTATACATTACACTTTTACCAGATAATTTCTCCCATTCTATCCAAAAAGTAAAGAACTGCCTAAACGACATTCAAAATTTCATGTTTGCAAATAAGTTAAAACTCAATCCAGACAAAACTGAGTTTATTCTCATTGGCTCCCAAAGAAATTGTAACCAACTCCTCCGTCAGTTCCCTATCAATATTCTGGGAAATCAGGTCTCACCAGCACAAAGTGTCAGGAACCTCGGAGTGGTGTTTGAATTTCAATTGGTGTTCTAATTTCAATTTCTCAAACCACGTGTCACAGGTCATTAAGTCCACTAGAGTACAGGCAAGTGACCTCTACAGAATTCGTCTCCTTTTAGACATGAATACATCAGTCCTGCTAGCGAATGCTTTCGTGAGCAGCAGGTTGGACTACTGCAATTCACTTTTTTTATCCCTCACTGATTTTGAGTTAAGGAGATTGCAGCTAGTCAAAAATTCACTGTGCATGATTGTCACCCATTCCTCTAAATTCTGTCACATTACCCCTCTACCATAAAAATCTCCATTGGCTACCAGTCAGATACAGGTCCAATTCAAAATTGGTCTTATTACATACAAAATTCTCAACCAGGGTCAACCAGTTTACCTAAGAGAATTAATCCATCCCTACTCCTCTTCCAGAAACACAAGGCGAAGTACCCCAAAACTTAAGTTCCTTCAAACTCCCACCTTTGATCGCAGAGTTCACAAGTCAAGTGAACTCTTTCCCTTTCCATGTAAGAAATAGTCCCTCTGTTGCATCTTTTAGGAAGCACCTTAAAACTCACCTCTTCAGCTCTAGCTTCCCAACTTAGTCTTTCTTCCCTCCCGGTCACACTCACAATCCTGGATTGCAGACCTTGAATGCCCCTTGACTTCCCTAAGATTATGATTTTGTTTGGTTAGCGCACTGAGTTCCCCTTCATGCAAAGCAGTAGATTAGATTAGATAGATTAGATTAGTATTGTCTACTAAAGTGTATCAAATTGTTCACTTGCATGTGGCTAATACCTATGACTGAAATTGTTTGCTTTGCTTTGCTAGTAAGTAAAAGGCTGTTTAGTGGTGAGGACAAATGTACATATCATAACGTTGCATATTGCCATCTGTTTTGTAATACTAATTTTAAGTTTTTTGAAATAATTAGAAATTTTTAGTTTATATCTTGAGTTCATATCTTACCTAACAGACTACTGCTAAACATCGAAAGAGACGTCCTGTGTCTCCTCAAGCAGAACCGGCCATGGTATTGCCCCCACTCACTAGGGGACATCACTTTTTCTTTTTTGAAAATCTTGACCTTTATAAATCCCAGTATGGTAGATTTGCAGGGTTGGAGGATGGGACTCGCCCATGTGTTAGGTAAAATTTTCTCTTATAAAAGTTAAATTTACTATTTTATTCTCTATTCTATTGGGTTAATATATTTTACCTAACAGACTAATGCTTGAATAACTACTGAAAGGATGATGGGTGGGGGCCCCATTTTTATCTGGACCCTAACAAACCAGCTGGTTCTTGGAGAGGAAATTGGGCTAAAGATAAAGAGGAATCTGGGAGCTGTCCTCCTGATGGCAGATGTTTTTATTTACACAGGCATGGAAAAACAATTTGAGTGAGGTGTTTTAAATAGGCCTTCCTGAAAGGTCCAAATGGAGACTTGATGCAATACCAGAGAAAGATTGTTTTGGGTCTATCTCTGTGGAAACTATCCAATAGCCGAGTAAAGTTGCCATCCTTACTGGTTTTACTTATTTCAGTTGCCAACCTTACCACCTGTGGCAGTTCTATGACCATCTATGGTGGATAGCTGACATTTCCTTTCCCTGAAAAGGGTGAAGCAGGAAGTCAGCTTGGTCATTTATAGATGGCATTTTGAAGTCCACCTGATTCAATTTGCAGCATCAAACAAAATACACCACTTTGCTTCACAGACTGCTCTGGTTGAGCGTCTTTGAAGAGCCTCACTTCATTGTACCACTTGTCCTGAGAAACCCTGGACGCTAATGGTTGAGGTTTTAAGAGCCAAGGCATACTCTAAGGTGCGACACCAAGTCCAATTCAATAATCAAAATTCCAGTGATTTATATCCAGGTCAACACCACGGAGACACCTTGAAATTTAGATACTACATAGGAAAGCTTTATGAAAGAGATAAGATTTTAGTTTTCTCCTGAAACAGGTAAGAGTTGGAGCAGAATGTTCATTATCATCCTGAAACAGGCAAGAATTGGAGCAGAACGTTCATCATCATGCAAATCATTTTTTTAATTTGTGTACAGATGGGTAGAATTGAGGAACCTCCAGAAACCTCTTATCTGGGCGGTTGTATCTTGTGCCATACCTTCCACAATGAATGGGCAGATGAGGGCTGAAATAGTTTGGGTTTCCATTGTTAAGAAACTTTTAAACCAAAGTAGCTGCTTTAAAAATTCACCAAAATGCAACTGGTTGTTATGTGACACAGGAAACAAACTGATAATTGAAGCTAACCCAAGGGATAATTTTTGGTCATGTGGTCTTACACTATTCGACCAAAAAGTTTGGAACCAAAAAGTTGGAAAGGTAAAAATGCTCTTGGTGAGCTTATGATGAAAATAAGAAAGGACTTACTGTGTAAATAATAAAAGTAATACATAAAGTGCTGAAGTTTAATGGAGCAATATAAAAAAAAATTTAAAAAAAACTGAAAGGTACATTTATCTCATTAGTTATAATTTAATTGTAGTAGAAAGCTGTTTTTCAGAAGTGAAATACTTGTCAAATTATAACAAAGGGTTAAATGTTTTTAATGTACTGAAATGTGTATGCAGTGAACTGATATGTATTCCGGTATTATGAGGTGCATAAAAAATGCAGATCTTTAGTGTAATTCATAATTTGATAATATTCTCCACCTGCTGGGGACAGTGGAATGCATCTTTAATTGCCCCAATGAAATGTGTATGTAATGAACGTATGTGTATGTCAGTATTATGTTTTTAAGTTTAACTAATTCAGAATATAACGGTATGCTGTATATGATTAAGGATGGTTTAATATAACTTTAGCTATTCCAAAGAAATGTGTATAAAGTGAAGTGATGTGTTTGTCTGTACCAAAAAAGTGTATTTAAAAATCCAGCCTTTTAGTTTAAATACTTCATAAATTAATAACAAATTGTAGATGTTCTGTAATAATGAAATATATCCTCTGCTATTACCCAGTGTTTTAGGTCAAAATCAATATAACACCAGACTGTAACAAACTTTAAAAATGCAAGTAGCACTGTGGCAACTTGATAGTTGGCTACAGTGATCAATATATTAAAGTCTATATAGATGCGGATGCAAGTAACTTTATCTGCAGTCTACCAAATTTGATAGCTATCCACAACTTTCATGTATTTTACACCACACAAACTAAACAGAATGTAACTGATTTTACACTTGGTAATTATATAAAAGCAATCGTTGATATACTGTCTATATACTTGTTAACTATCTTTAGCTAGGAGGTATCTGATACTTTGGTAAACCAGAAAGGTTGTTACAGGGATGTTTATAATTATTGAGTATAAAATAATTATGTCAGTAATTACAACATATGATGACCTAAAATATGGTTTATGGTTTACATGTGTAATGTGAAAACTACAAATACAACTAACTTTGTCAGCAGTCTCAATTAATATGAGACGAATTATACTGGTAATCATATATGTGTAATTGTTGATCAACTGTCTTTATACTTGTTAACTATCTTTCACTTGGATGTATTTTTACTTTGGTAAACCAGAAAGTTGTTACAAGGAGGTTTATAATTATTGTGTATAAAATAATTATATCAGTAATTACAAACAGAAGATGACCTAAAATATAGTTATATGGTTCACATGTGTACTGGGAAAACTACAATTACAACTAACATTGTCAGAAGTCACGATTAATATATTGAGACGAATTATACATATATGTGTAATTGTTTGATCCATTATCTATATAATTGTTAACTATCTTTAACTTCAGATGTATTTGATACTTTGGTGAACCAGAAAGGTTGTTACAGGGAGGTTCATAATTTTTTGTGTATAAAATAATTATCAGTAACTACAAGCAGATGATGACCTAAAATTGGATACTGAGTCACAACTATTATGAAAACTGGAATACAATCAGACAATAAGCTATTAGTGCTTACGTATATACTTGGTTAGTAAGTGAAACATAGGTCTACAGTGTATTAAAGTGGCTGCCATTCATAAATTGTATGTTGTTGACATAAAATTTTGCAGTAGTATGAAATGCAATTGAAAATAATAATTTTTCAAATGTATAGTTTATAAACAACAGTAATAACATATGAAAATGTGACCTATGACTTACTTTCTGTGAACCAATAATGGATTACAAACTCTTACTGAGGACTGTACTATGTGAACACCATCTTTGTCTTAAAATAGTAGCAACCCGATCAGCTACCCTAAAATAGTATGTTTAATATTTTATTTTCTGTTATAACCAATTTGTATATAGTGTATGTTATGTCTTTTTCGTTGAATGTGTTTCTTTCGCCTAATCGGCTGATACATTTACAGTCTATTGTTTATTTTTTTGTATATATTCACAAGAAATCAATTGAAATTAAAGTAACTGAGTGTTCGTTAGGGCGCAGCAATGATGTTGTATCTATAAAACTGACAAAAACTAAGAGTATATTAAAGATTGTTTCAGTTCATGTAAGTGGTTGTGGTAACAGGGAAAAATTACCATGTAAATACTGGGGTGTGTTGAGTTACATTTTGATGTTAGGGACACAATACTTGAAAAATGATAAATAATGTTAAAATTGGCAGCATGAATGTCAGAGGATTAGCTGAGAAGACAAAGAGGCAAGATGTTTTTAATTGGCTAAAACAAAAAAAATACTCCATTCTCTGTTTACAAGATGTCCATGTGGGACAAAAAAACAGAAATGCCTTCATTAAAGACTGGGGTGGGGAGGTACTACTGTCTTCAGTCTCAACAGAATCTAGAGGTGTTGCAGTACTTTTTAATAAAACCCTTGACTATAAAGTAATTAGATCAGACCATGATACAAATGGGAACTTAGTAATTTTAGAATTGACAATCCATAATAAAACCTTTTGTCTATGTGTACTATATGGTCCAAATGCAGATACTCCAGGCTTTTATGCAGGCCTGAAAAATAAGCTGCTCTCTTTGGATGGTATTCCGCTGATCATTTGTGGTGACTGGAATATGGTGCTAGATTATAATAAGGATACCCATGGGTATGTGAGGGAAAATAATACAAGGGCAAGAAAGGAAGTACAATCTATGATAAATACTTTAGAATTGGTTGATATTTGGAGGGCAAATAACCCACAAAACAGAAAATACACATGGGTAAGTTAAAAAAAAACCAATAAAAATGGCCAGACTAGATTTTTTCCTTGTATCCCCAAATATTCATGCGCAAACCATAAACTGCTCCAATTCATTTGGATATAGAAGTGATCACTCTTTCATTGGAATTGAAATAGATTTGAAGGAAGCAGTGCGTGGCAGAGGGTTTTGAAAATTTATTAGTTCTTTGAAATAGATTTGAAGGAAGCAGTGCGTGGCAGAGGGTTTTGGAAATTTAATAGTTCTCTGTTACATGATGAAATCTACATAGATAAAGTGAAAAAAGAAATTAATAATGTAATAGATGAATATACTGCAAAACAAGGTGATGATATGGACCTTACAATTTCTAAACAAATGCTTTTGGAAATGATAAAATTAAGAATTCGTGGTGTAACCATATCATACTGTGCAAGGAAAAAAAAGAAACTTTGGAAAAAGAAAAAGTAATAGAAGAAAAAATCAATAATCTAGAGAAAAAGTTAGCAGGGGAGGTAGACAAAAGCCAAACTTTGGTTAATGAACTAGAAAACTCAGAAAATGAGTTACAAAGCATTAGAGAATATAAAATTACAGGATCAATGTTAAGGGCAAAGGCAGAAAAGTACTGTAATTTCGAAAAAGCAACAAAATATTTTTGTAACTTGGAAAAGCAAAACTACATATGTAAACTAATTTCCAGGTTGAAGCATAACGATATGATAATCACAAAACAAGATGAAATTCTGAATCTGGCAAAAAAATTTTACAATGGTTTATTGGAAAGCAAAAGATTAGAAAACCCAATTAAGAACTTGCATTTTTTCATTAACAACAAGCTGAAAAAATTAAATGAAAATGACAAAAAAATATGTGAAGGTAAGATCACTAAAGATGAACTATTGACAGTTCTAAAACAAATGAAGAATGGAAAATCACCTGGTACAGATGGTTACACTGCTGAATTCTATAAATTTTTCTGGCGAGATTTAGGAGATATAGTTCTGGACAGTTTAAATGAGGCTTTTACGATAGGCCACCTATCACATACTCAGAAACAGGGCATTATCACTCTTATACCTAAACCCAATAAGGATAGGGAGGATTTTAAAAAGTGGAGGCCAATTACACTCTTAAATGTAGAGTATAAATTATTATCAGGAGTTTTAGCTCACAGAATAAAACAAGTACTACCAAATGTAATTGGGAATGACCAAAAGGGTTTTCTCAAAAATAGGTACATTGGGGAAAATATTAGAACCGTTTATGACACTCTATCTTATACAAAAAATAAAAATATTTGTGGTATGCTCCTAATGGTGGACTTTGAAAAAGCTTTTGATTCATTGGAATGGGACTATCTGAGATATATTCTAGAAGCAACAAATTTTGGAGCAGACTTCTTACAATGGTTTACTGTTTTGTATTCGAATTGTAATAGCTGTGTAATTAATAATGTTTTTTTTTCATCTTTTTTCAAAATAGGTAGATCATGTAGGCAAGGTGACCCCCTAAGTCCTTATTTGTTTATTTTGGCTGTTGAACCTCTTGCTAATAAGATACGAGAGAGTGAAAGCGTCAGAGGAATAACTATAGGTACTAATACAATAAAAATTGGTTTGTATGCAGATGACACTTTCCTTGTATTGGATGGTTCCGAGGTTTCCCTGAGAGAAAGTATGCAAATTTTAAAACTATTCTACGAATGTTCAGGCCTAAGGATAAATATACAGAAAACAAAAGCTATAGGGCTTGGAACAAATAAAAATTGGAAAATATTGCAGAAAAGGTACAAGATGGAATGGGTTACTAATTTTGACTTGCTTGGCATCACCTTTGATCTAAACCTTGAAAAGATGTTGGACATAAATTTTAATAAAAATATCAATGAAATTGAAAAGGTTTTAATTTTCTATAAAAAATTTAAGTTAAGTTTAATAGGAAAGGTCAATGTATTGAAAACGTTAGCCATACCTAAGATTGTCTATTCATTAACAGTTTTACCAAACCCTGGCTCACACGTATTTACTCGTATTGAGAAACTTTTCCAGGATTTCCTATGGGGGAGCTCTACTGTAAAAATTGCTAATGGTCAGCTGGAAAAAGACTTATCAGAAGGTGGCTTAAAGTTATTGAATATTACAAACTTTAATCATTTGGTAAAAATTGGCTGGATTAAACGCCTAGTACAAAGCTCAGGAACATGGCAAAATATTTTTGAGCAAACAATCTGCCCCTGTAAAAAGCTCACTTGGGAACTAGACATAGACTCATTAACAGTTTTAAAAAAAACAACAGCAAATCAATTTTGGACAGATGTGCTATCATCATGGAAATACTACAAAGAAATGTATAGTAAGGAAATTGATGTACGAACTTATCCAATAATTGGTCCTTCTTTCATGGTACATAAAAATTTAAGTAGTATTACTAAAAAACTGATAAATAAATCAATACTCCATATAAATGATATAATGAGTCCAAACGGGAAAATACTTGGTTATCAGGAATTTAAACAATTATATAATATTAATATCAATTTTCTTGACTTTTACAGCCTTACCCACTGCATCCCTAAAGAGTGGAAACAAATGTTAAGCACTAAACTTCCAAAAGAAAATGTAAAACAAACATTTCTGGAAAGGATATTAAATGTACAGAAAGTGTCTCACTTTGTTTATGTAAACATAAGAAGTAGAGCAGAATACAACAGGGGTCATGAAGAAAAGTGGGCTGTGATTCTAAATAAAAATTTAGATACAAGCATGTGGAGTGAAATTTATCTGAATAATTTTAGATGCTGTGTTGATAGTTCTATGAGAGCCTTCCAGTATAGTATCCTGTTACGTACAGTTCCTACTAACAAATTTTTATTTCGATGTAAGTTAGTAGCAAGTGATAAGTGCTATTTTTGTAATGAGAACACAGAGAGCATAGAGCATCTATTTTATCTGTGTCCATATGTTAAAAACTTTTGCTTCAAAGTGATAAGTATGATAGATCTATCAGAATATGCATATCAAAAGTTAGAAATTAGTGAATTTCTTCTTGGCATAACAACAGGGAAACATAAAGACAGTATAAACTTTTTATTCACAATAGTTAAAAGAAATATATTCGAGGTAAAGTTATATAACTCATTGTTGAGTATTCATAGTCTCACTGCAATGGTTAAAAAGATACACCAATTGGAAAAATATGCCACTTCATACCATTTTGGTAATATAAGTAAAAAGATGGATAAATGGGACTATTTAAAGTCATTTACTGACTAGCAGATTTAAACAATCTTTCACAGTGTTGATATAAGTGGTCCAGAGATGAACAAATATAGAATAAACATAAGGAAAAATAAGTGTGCAAATTCAACAGACATTTTTGTATGATGGTTTGTTTATTGTAATTTTGTATCAGTTTATTAGACTTGTATATATTGTTTTGTAAAAAGAAAAAAAATTTGAATAAAAAAAAAAAAAAATGCAACTGGCAACCATGGAGTTTTTGAAAATAGGACTAGCCCGTGAGTATCTACTGCAATTTGTGACGATCCTCCAGCATGTATTTTGTGTACACTACAGTTTACACAGGTGGAAACTGGATAGACTTCTGAAAAGATAGTTGCATTTGCTGCTAAGACAGCAGCATCAACCGTTAGGTACTGCCTGACCAGCCTGAGATCATGCATTTGAATGAAGAAAGCCTTACAAATAGTGGGGCCATGACCAGCAAAGAAAAAAATAGCATCAAACCAGACACCCAGACTCTTTACAACAGCTGATGGATGTAAAAGTTTACCAAATATACCAACAGAGAAGTGAGAATCAAATTTCTTAAGTTGAACATGCGATTCCAATATGATGAACTCTGATTTTTCGGAGTTCAATTTAAGCATGCTTGATGACATCCATTCTTGAACATCCTGAACACAAGAATTTAATTTATCAAAGACAGAGGTGGCAATTTTCTAATACACATGAATGAACAACTGAATTTGATATTGGAGTGCCTTTGAAAAACCTTACTCTAAAGCTACCACTGCAGGTGTTTGTGGATAAACTTTGGAACAGGGATACATTTTTCAAGGGACTCATCCAGAAGAAAACAAGTCATCCCGTGGATCAGCAACAGAAACTTTTCCACTAGGTTGAGAAATGTCTCCGGTCCAAGGTTTGTCCTAGCATTAAGATCAGATGAGGTTGAAGTCAGAGACAAAAGACCATTTCGTGCAAGATCTAATGGCCCTGACAGTGTTCCAATAGCTTTGGTCCTCAGACTGTATGGCTTCTACATCTGTGGGATCAATATCAGAGCCAGACTGAACCTCATATAGGTCATCACTGGCATTGTCCCTGAAGGTGAGTCAAACAAGGCTTCAAGATCTAAGTCAAGACCCAGCAAAAGAAAAATCAGTGGAGACATAACCCTTATCACCGGTGGGTGGAACAGCATCCCAGCTGGAATCTCTGGTGAGAGGTGGGGCTGCTGGAGGAACAATAGACAAAGCCAGAGTATGGTTTTACTAAGACACTTGAGTCAGTTGCTGTATCTGGAGAGAAAGCGCTGTAAAATCTGCAATGTACCACTAGAGACCAAACTCTAGAGGAACAAAGGAATGTTCTTGAGGCTGGCATCCAACTGTGCTGGTAGCAGCAGCCACAAGAGTTGAAAAGACTGGTAACAGGTGTTGGTCAGCCTGAACAGTTGAACTAACTGGTGGAGCCGGTGTCGATGCTGGTGTGTGCATGATTCCTGGTTGGTTTGCAAAATCAAAACCATAGCTTTACGTAAACCGATCCAGCTGAACTGTGACCCTGTTCAGTGTAAGAAGTAACTAGTCTCAAGGTAGCCAAAGCAGTAACACTGGTGAAGGCAGACGCCTGTAAAATGAAAGGTGTAGTAGGTATCACACTACCGGGTGGGTGGATGAGAGACTCCTTGGGAAAAAGACAGGTTTCTGTCACAAAGGGGAACGGCTCCTACTGAGGCTAGAGCAACTTGTGAACTTATCCTGAACGACACAACAGTTTATCCTGGAACTCTGCAAACTCACTACTAGGGGATGAGTAGCAGGGTTAAGGTTCTTAGAAGGAGAGGTATCTGAAGTATCCATATTCTCCACACTTCCAGTATGCTGAATCTAGTAAAAAGTTTTAAAGGTTAGATGTTTGAGATCTGTATCTTTCATACACTCAAAGGGTGCTTTTGTTAGCTCATTCAGCTCAACAAAAACATTCCATTGTAATTTTCTAGAACTTTTTGTGCGCCCATTTAGGTCTTGGTGAAGGTACAAGTCTGAGACTTGTTTTACAAAGGGTGGGGAGAAAGCCACCAAAATTTCTCCGCATTATTTTTCCAAGGGTCCACTTTGACTTATAAACAGTCCTTGTTGATGACCTTTCATGGACAGCAATTCTCTCTGCCACTTCCACAGATAAGCCTTGTTCCTTGAGTAGTTCACAACGAGACACAAGATAGGGAGGTTCAGAGGTTGTTGGTTCTTGTGGAGCATTTGGTTGTGCGAGTGCATGAGAAGTGTTTATGCAACCAGTTTATGTTCAGAGCATGTATCTCCCATGGATGTTGGTCTGGAACTGGATATATGTATAGCTGGACCTTGTGTTTCTGACGACTGGTCAACATGAGGGGTGAATGACTTATGACAGTTCTGATGCAGTGACCATTCTGTTGATCGGATCTAATTTGATCTTGACAATAAGTCAGCTGTTGCATTTTGGTACCCTGGTATTCGCCTTGCTTATAAGGTTAATTTGTGATGATGGGACCTGATCATGATTCTCCTCAGGAGAGCACACATCTCTGCCAAGCGGGTTCTTGCCTGTTTGTTTATGTAGGCGACTACTGTTAAGTTGTCTGAAGCTACTAACTCAATCTGATTTTTTGACTCTGGCCAGGAACGCCACCTTCAGTTCTAGAATATTTATGTGTAGCCTTATTTCCTCATCTGACCACAGACCTTTTATTGAGTCTTTATCTAAGTGAGCTCTCACCCTATGTTTGAGGCGTCGGTAAAGATTTGAATATTATGGTCTTTGGGATGAAGGTTCCAGCCCTTCAGCATGTTGTCAGGATTTTGCCACAAATCTGGGTAAACTGAAATGGTCTCTGACCAAGAAAGGATGATACCCAGCAGCTAGCTACAGTTCTCTTTGAGATGCCAGTAAAAAGATTTTATTTGAATGCAATCCTCTGGACAATCTTGCCCACTGAAACGAGCAACCCAATTAGTGACATCAAACATTTTGCAGTCAAAGCAGGCTTTGACTTTATTTTAAGGATCAAATCCTGAAGTTTGAGCCATCTGTCTCACACGGGTTGTGCAAGGGTTGAAACTAAATGGTATTCATAACTCATGAACAAAAAACATCTGATTTGGCTTCAGTTCAAACTTCTCTGTATAGGCATCGGGATAACCGTTTCCCTGGAACAAACACCTTGGTGTTTTCCATTTGAACGTCTCGACTACTTGATAACAGTTGAGCCTGCTTAGCTCTTTAACTGGCATCCATGTTTGATGAGACCTTATTTTTTCTACCCTCTAGATTCTGGTCTTGATCAGGACAGACTGGATGCATAGGCCACAGCTAGATATTTCTTGTGGGCTTTGTATCCTGAGATCATCAGGAGCTGTCGCAATATGACCCTGGCTGTTGAGCGTGACGTAAAACAACAAATAAATCTAAATCCAAAGGTCATACTGTCTAGTTCAAGTAATAATATAAAGTTGCGGAATAATTTTATTACATGTTAGTTTTTAAACCCCAAGCAATAACATGGGAAATATTAAAATATCTGAAAGTTGCAAAATGACTATTTTCAGAGCACCATATAAATGTATACAATAAACGTAAAAGCAACTAGTGCCTAAAACCAGGGCAAAAGAAAATGTGAATAATAAAATTTATATATCTTCCAAAATACAATATTAGGGAGGAATTTGTGACTCACAAATTACTTGCTTGTCATACTGAAAAGAACAAATGCCTCCAAGTACATTGATAGGGAGGGATGGAAATAATTTTAACTTTCAAATAACCTTGTTTCCTTCTTGAGTTCAAATCCCAATATGATGACCCCTATAGAATTTAAATTCAATGAAGCCTGGCAGTCATTGGTGTTACTAAAAACAAATAGAAGCATAAAGAGTTTAAGGTGTACTACAAACTGAGGCAGCAGGGCCTTTCATAGACGTGCTGTGCATAACATGGGGGAAGGCCTAATTTGCAATTCCATCTGTGCAAACATTCATGTAGTTTAGAATTTGTAAGAGGTTTCCATACTGAAGCCACTTTAATCTGAAATAATGGTTCATCATATGCTGGTGCATATAACTTCATTGCTGCTTTACAGGAAGCCCAGGGACATAGGTTTCAACCTTTAAGTCGAGGCAAGGTATTGCAATGTATCCTATTTTTGGTTTGTAGGGTCTTACTCCACTTTTATGAAGTAAAGTAGTTTTCCTAGAAAAGATTGGACTTGGCGCGTTATTTCATTAATTTTAATGCATTAAAATCATTTAAAAATTTGCTAAAAATATTAAAGAAAGATCCAGGCCTAATATTTGCACAAGGGAATCTACTTGTGGCCTAGAACATAAAAGCAAGATAAGAGAGAAATCCTGTCAACAGTCAATAAATAAATAGTAATAACATGTTGAAATAATTTTCACACTTTGGGCGGGTGCACATCACTTGTAACCCCTCTAGGGAATAGACAAACAAACACACCAGCATCCTCTTGTTTCATACTCAATAAATTAGGTATTTTCAAAAACAAACTGCATGTCTCTGGGCCTTGTACTTTTGGAGAAGTTGCTCATGTGTATGTATACACAGCAGAGCCATACCCTAATGTCAGCTGACTGACTAGTCAGCAAATATAAAACATGTTTTTTATGATTTATGACTTCTCTGAAAGTTCGAGCTGTCATGACACCATACATAGAAAAAAAATCCCGGGCCACTTCATACATGTTCCAAATTTGAAGAGAAAATGCCCAGTGGTTGCTGAGTTATTGCTAAGAGAAACCGAAAGTGCTGGTGGACCTTTCAATGCGAATTTTTTTCTGAATACAAACAAGTATCCAACAAGGGATGCTTATTTCTTCTGAGGCTATTTCATTTGGTAAGGAACCAATTATAGTCAGTCATTGAAAATAAGAATGTGACATGTGCAATTAATTTGAGGCCCTCAAAGGGTATATTCATTCTGCTCCCCCATTGCACCTTCTCATTCTTATTTTTGGTTAAATTCACAAATAAGTGTCACTTTAATATAATCAATGTTATTGCTTTATGTTTATTTCCTCATATGCCTCAAAAGCCCTCCCAAACATCTTATAATTGAGCTGGGTTTAGGTTAAGGTTTTAGCCATGAAACATGGCTTGATAATCACATATAAACAGTTTATGAAAGGGTTATGAAATACAATTATGTTGCATTAACAGTTACAATAATGAATCCAACATATTCAAACACTTATAATAAAAATATGCAACATATTAATACATTTATACCAATTTTAACAATATATGGAAAAAAACGACAGTAAGTGATTTATAAAGGAACAGATTTAATAATTTTGGAGCAGAAAAATGGACAAAAAATAATTTAGATATGTTTCAGTGAAACGTAGTAGGAGATGGAAACTTTATGGTAAATGAATGGATCTTCTTTATTTCATCTTTGTATAAGCAAGACATGACCCCACCTTGACTGTTTTATAAACTCTTGACTGTGGCTGCTTAACTCTAAAGAAGCATGTTGCGTGGTCGTGTAACCAAATATTCTCTCCACTACAGCAGCAAAGCAGTCTACCCTTGTGACCCATGACTGACGACTTTCAAAGCTCTCATCCAATTCATTACAATGTTTGCATTCCTTTTCACCGGACTTCGGGCTCAGATCTTCCAGCACTAATCTGAGAAGTAGTATGTCTAACACCTGAAGAACAAAGAGATTTTTGTCACTGTCACATGATATTCCCAATCAGTACACATAATAATATGAAATTAAAACTTTCAGAATAACTACCCATATTTCATTTAATAAGGTTTCTCAGAGCCAGATCGGTATCACAGAGGTGCAAGTCAGTCAGTGATTCACAATAAGAACCAGACTTCAAGTAATTGTATTAAGAGGCACTGAATCAAAAACTAATCACTCATGATCTAGATGATGATATCTAATGATAACCTTAAAACTAATACATTGTGAAAACTAAAATATTTCATCTTTTATTTTCTTGAGGGTATACTGAAAATAGCTTAAGAGATTTCATCCCAATTTTGCATGTATATGTTAACGGACCAAACATTAAGGTGACCTTAAACTCCCAGTAATAACATAATTATATTATTTGGCAATTTGTGAACAGTATTTCAAATACTCTGCAATTCTGGACATGTGTAACTTGTGGATGTTACAAACCTGAAAATATTATATTAAACACCCCACAGCTGTAAACTAAATCTGAATTAAAAGTTGGGACAACTGTTTAGAAGATTGCTACTGTTTTACATATCTCAGCTAAAATTTGTGTGGAGGTTAAATGGCTTGATAGATTGTATGTGATGACTTTCTTGGCAATATCTAGCAACAACTTTTCCCAAGGCAACAGTTTGTTGTTTCTTGGTTTGGTAATTTTGTTGGCATTTTACATTTTGTCGAAGTTTCACAACACATTTATCATAAAACGAACTTCTTGTGATTTGGTTTTAGGCAACACTTTTTGTTCTTTTCACTTTAAATTTGGTGTGTTATTCATAAACGAAACCCATGTAGAGATTCTAACCAATATTTTTAGGATACATTTAATGCAAGGGGAACTAGACAACTAGTGTTTGTGTTTTTGGCAATCTTTTGGTAACAACTTTTTCTGTAATTTTTAAGTGCGAGCTCTAGCAAGACTCACACTTATAGAGATCCTTTTCTTCTTTTTTTGTGTCCAGAAATTCATGAATTGTAGCGTAGTGTCCCTGCCTAATCACTGAAAATTAAGTTGCAATGGGCTACATTAGTACTGGTAGGGGTAACTGCCTCAGTGAACTACTCATTTTTCTGAAGGCTTTGCGGCTCACGCTAATAGACCCTTTCAGCCTTCTTTGACTTCCATGTTGTGGGTGCTTTTAAATTCAAACCTGGCATGGATATTAATCTAATTGTCAGGATCTGTTCATTGCAATGGGAATTGTCGCCGATTAGTTTTTCAGCCATGGCAGCACTTTTTCTGTTTTCTGTTTTCAGAATGTGTTTATCATTAGAGGAATATCTTGTGATTTGGTTTCAGGCAACAGCTGTTGCCGTGACAACACTTTTCCTTTTGTTTTTCACTTTTAATTTGGTGGCTTCTTTAAACACAAAACCCACACAAAGATTTTAACCAACATTTTGTGGATATATTTCTTGCAAAGAGAAGCAGAAGAGAAGTGATGGCAACACGGTTTGATGTTTTGTAGACTTAAGTACTGGTAGGGGTAACTGCCTCAGTGAACTACTCATTTTTCTGAAGGCTTTGCGGCTCACGCTAATAGACCCTTTCAGCCTTCTTTGACTTCCATGTTGTGGGTGCTTTTAAATTCAAACCTGGCATGGATATTAATCTAATTGTCAGGATCTGTTCATTGCAATGGGAATTGTCGCCGATTAGTTTTTCAGCCATGGCAGCACTTTTTCTTTTTTCTGTTTTCAGAATGTGTTTATCATTAGAGGAATATCTTGTGATTTGGTTTCAGGCAACAGCTGTTGCCGTGACAACACTTTTCCTTTTGTTTTTCACTTTTAATTTGGTGGCTTCTTTAAACACAAAACCCACACAAAGATTTTAACCAACATTTTGTGGATATATTTCTTGCAAAGAGAAGCAGAAGAGAAGTGATGGCAACACGGTTTGATGTTTTGTAGACTTAAAAATCATTTTGTGGGTTCTTTGCATTCCAAACACCTGCATAGATTGGGGCTGATTCACTTTTCGGATTGGAGTTGATTAGCTCTTCAGCAATACCTGGTAAAACTGTTGTCATGGCAACGGTGTTTATTGTTTCTATATTGTGGATATAAAATCTCCTGAAGAAGAGCTGTAGAGTAAGTTAATCTTACACTCAACAAGAATAGACAATGATCTCACTTGTTTGCTGTTTGAGAAATGTAAGCAGTTCCTTCTTTCCTCCATGAAGAGAGGAGGCGGACAAGACAGGACCCATCTTGCACAATGAGTTAACTTATTTGGGCATATGAGCAACAGTTTAAGAGTAGGTTACCAAAATAATACATTATTAAATTTCCTGTTGAGTGCTAGTTCAGTTAGTAATAGATTTGTGTGTTTGCCTCTCTGTCTGCCGTTGTGCATAGGTTAAACCTGTGCATTGGATCTAGGATATATTTTTCAACAAAGTTGGGCCTCATTATGGCTCAATCTTTGTCAAAGATGATCTGCAAAAATACTGCCAGTCTGCCAACTATTTATGACCTTTTGAATTTCATCTGTTTCAGTCTTTAACCAAAGCTGGTGATAAAGTACAATTCTACTGAATTCTTATTTTATAATAAAGTCAAGAATGCAACACACAGTCATATAAATTCCACTTTCTACTCAGAAGTAAACCCCAAAACTTTTCCCTCTCTGTTTTCAGTACACTAGACACTGGTAAGAAACCCTTTTTAAAACATTGATTCTTGGTACTGTGGTTAGCTGTGGGGCTACAGCTCTAAAAATTTCCACAATACAGATCATCAAAAAGGAGGTAAACAACGTATTTCACAAAAACACTCTAAATTCAAAAGTTTTGTAGTTACAAGTCATTAACTCAAAGCTGACCTGTACACGTGATTTACTCATTGAAACAATATCAAAGTACCTATCACTCAGCTAGCAGGTAGCATTGGATCTACAGTTCAGAAATTTTGCCATGACATAGAGCATAAAAAGTAGCTGAAACAACATATTTACGCAAAACATTGCAACTACAACAGTTAAAAAAACATTTTGCCCACTTTTATCACATAAAATAGTTATTACTCATTTAGATATTGAAGTAGACCCCATAAACATTGTGACGTCATCTTGTAGTTACAGAGAAACTGACAGAACATATGTTAGTAAAATGTTGTAAATACAGTTTTTGGAGTTATAAGTGAAGCCAGAATGTGTAAACTTTTTTTGCGATCATATGCATGAAATATATATCTGCAGATACACCAAAGTAGGCATTAGAACTATTACTCGCTTAACTATGGACCTAGAAATGCGTGATGGAATGGCTGCTAAGCAACATTGGCATGACATTCAGTCACTCTAAATAACTCTTCATCAATAACCAAACACCATACAATGCCATAACAATCAAGGCTCAAAGGACAAAATCCAGTGGTCTCAGACAAGTAATGAATAACATATAATAAACTCGATTGAAATTAATGCCACGAGTGATGTACGAGACAAAAAAGAAATATCACAATTGATGATCACAATATTATACTCGTGAGAAGGAATGTTGTACTTTTATTATCTGTAATTTTTATGAATAATAAAGGAAATGAGTCCACATTACTTATCCCCGATATTTTTCTGAATAATAAGTAACGTAATTCCATATTTAAAGACAAAATGCACACAAATGCTATGCTATATGTGTTTACAATTTCAATCCCAATTTCTCTCCAATTTCTGTATGGATTCTAAAACAACAAAAGAGCAGAAGCTGAAAAAAACCTGATGATGAATTAAGATATTTGTAGGTAACATGGTCGCAAAAAAATATAGAAGTGGCACTTAAAGGCCTAGTAGCACCTAATATACAACTTTGTCTCAAATATTCAATTAACATACACACATCCCAGTAATTATAACCACACAGCTGAGAGTTGTGTACTTAGATAAACATTTCACTTTTTATGCTGCTTGTCGGCTTTCTGCTTCAACATAAACAGTAGCCATTTTATCTCTTGTGCACACGTCATCTGTTGTATATACAGTCAGTGTGCAGTACTGACTGCACTATATAATTTGCTGTTTGTTGATGAACTTGATAAAAAACTGTCAAGATTACATTGACCAATTGATATTTATAATTGCTTGACTATAAGTAAAGATTGTTATGAAAATCTATAGATTGAAAATCCCCAGATTAAAAATCCCTGAATATTTTTAAACCCATAGAAAATCAAGACGAGGCATTAAAAATCACCAATATAAAAACTCCTAATACTATAGTATTTACAAATGCATTATTATTTTGTCTTGTTATTAATTCATTTCTGTATACACATGTAGACCTTTAATGTGACTTCCATTTCCTGTTCTTCAAAACAGAAATGTAGTTGTTAATTACAATCAGGGAAAATAGTTTTCATTTGTCTTGTCTATGTAGAAGTTAAACAACATATACAATCCAAGGTATACAGACTATTACTGCTATTAGGTCAAGCTTACTGATTTGTTTTTTATCTAAATCTAAATCTACTGCTTTGCAGGTGCAAAATCTTCCCCGAAGGGGAACTCAGTGCGCTAACTAATCATAAATAATTTTTTGATAAATACTTAGAGGGTTAAAGGTACAATACACTTTATTTGAGGGGTGTTTGAGTATGTTTCAGACATACAGTAGAACCTCAATTATCCGAACCCCATGGGAGACATACAATCCGGCCGGATAATCGAGGGGTTCGGATAGATGAAGGAAACTGAAATTCACGGTCTATGGGTTACCGAGTGGGCGATTATTGAAGACTTGTTGTATTTATGCAATAATCATAAACGTTGGTGTTCGTTATTAAAATAATTTAATATATTTGTGTTATATAATATAAGTGACCCTTCAATTGTCGTTTATTTGCTCCATATCCGTGGATATTATTATTATTTTTATTTAAAATATTACGTGGACTTGAGCTGGTTGTGTTCGGTTTGTACTTGCATTGTTAGCATTTTAATTTTAGATTAACATCAACAATTGAAAAACTCCGGGAGATTATTTATTGTAAAACTAAACTAAAATGTTGAGTCAAAACCATTTGACTAAACATTTTAGTTAATGTATGCTCTAAAACATACTCAAACACCCCTCAAATAAAATGCATTGTATATTATTATTATTTTATTCTCTTATTTTATGGATATTTTATCTTGGGGATTTTCAATCCTACATCTTGGGATTTCTGTGCAAATATTGAGTGATTTTTGATGTGGGGATTTCAATGTGTTTCAAAAGTGAAATAAAAAATTATTTGGAAAGCAAATTAACTTTATAATATATTTTAGATAATTTTCCCTCCTTTAACAAGTAACCAACATTGTTAATTTAATCAAGTAATATGTGACATATGTTTGATGTCGAGATCCTGTGCAAACATTGGATGTATTTAAATCTACTGCCATATTCATATACAGTAGAACCTCAATTATCCGGCCTTTTATTATCCGAATCTCCAGATTAACCGAACCGAAATTGTGTCTCCCTACATATATTAATGCACCGTCTAGCAGGAGCGATAACATAGGATTTTGCAGTCTCAGAAACTATTAATTCTGGTGCTTTATAAAATGTACCATTCACATAAACGCCTAACTTCTTTGATCTTTATCACCATTGTTACAATAGGGGAGGGATTAATTCAATTACACGACCCGCTACACAACTTCTTTCATAATGCGCCACTCAATAAAAGTATGTTCGATTGGCTTTCTCAATTTATAACCTCCCGGAGTAGGTTCACAGACTGACAACGTGTATTAAAGAAAAGACATTGACAATGCATTACCAACAAAACACTTTTTTTACAATTTTACAATAGATAATCTCCAGGAGTTTCTCAATTGACAAAATGCGTGACGATATTTATCTAAAATTAAAATGCAATCAATGCATGTACTAACCGACCTCGCTCAGTTAAAATCTGAGTAATATTTTAAATAAAAATGATAATATTCATAGATATGGAGCAAATAAGTGACAATTAGGGGGTCAGTTACTATATATTATACAGATAAATTAAATATATCAAGTGCATAAAAGAGATTTTCTATTATTGCCAACTCCATAACCCCTGGATGGTGAATTTCAGTTTCCTTCATCTATCCAAACCCCTCGATTATCCGACTAGATTGTATGTCTCCCACTGGGTTTGGATAATCGAGGTTCTACTGTACATTATATTCATTTATTTATTTGGGGTTTAAAGTAACTTTAAACACTGTACAGGTCCCTGATGACAGGTAGTTCTGTGGGCAGAGGAAACCAGTGCATACAGTTCATGTAAACAGCCTACCATTTATTTATTTATTTCTCGTACATATAGTACAAACATTTTAGATAATTATAAACATGACATTTAAACAATTACATAAACACAGTGGAAACTAATAAACTGTTACATTTATATATACATGTATAAGTTTATATTACACATTGCAGTATGCTTGCTTTAACAAAATTTAATATTTTTCTGGTTAGTAACAGATGGCAATATACTGTAAAATACAGTCCAACTGATCTCTTGAAAGTTCTGTTGTTTCATAGTCCCGCGCATGAATTGTTTCTCTTACCTATTGGTTTATTTGTCTATTTGTTTATTTGGGGTTTTACGTCGCTTTCAACACTGTACAGGTCATATCACGACGGGTAGTTGGAAGGGCAGAGGAAACCAGTACATATAGTTCGCTAGGGTTCTGTACTGTAAACTGCCGACCAACGGCAAGCAACTACCAGCTTTCCCACTTACGGCCATGACAGGGATCGAACCCCGGCCGCAGAGGTGGGAGGTGAGGGTGTTACCACTGTGCCACTATGGCCCCTCATTAACATTATAACCTACTTTACTGTTTTGAAGAATACTGAGATTATTTTTAAAGGTTTATTTAAATATTCATTCTAAAAAGTGGAATAGTACTGTTTTAATAGAAATGAGAAAATTCAGATAAACCTATGGTAATGCTTTCATTTGTACAGGTTAAAAGTTATATTCTCCCTTAAAAGTTATATCCTCCCTTAAAAGTCCCATATCCTCAAAATCACCCAGAACCTATAAAACCAGATGTGAGATATTGCACATTTTTAAGATTCTCACAGGTTCCAGATATAAAATGTTTTATTATGGTTCAATATGATAATGCAGTATATATCTGATTACACAATCAAATATTGTCAATACTGTCTTACCAATGAAGTAAAGATAAATAATTTTGCTCCAAATTATCCTGCTTATTACTACTTTCATAATCAGATATACAGGCCTCAAAGTTTTATTCTTGTACATTCCTACCAATCCTATCTGGTAAGGTCTGTGTTCTCTTCATCATTTTTGCTACTTGGTAAACTGTTATTATCATCAAATCAAATAAGTTTTAAAAATTATTTTCATCAGATATATCTTTGATAAATGATGTCAGCCAGTTTGATTATCTGCACACAAATGAGAAAAAAAACATACACCACACTGAAACTGTGTGTTTCTGCATACACACACAGAGCATTCACAGTACAAGCATATTTGTTGTGCACAACAGTTGACGTAGTACACACAGTTTCTGCAGGGGAAATTTTGACAGGAGAAATGGCTAATTTAGAGTAAATAAATCAGCTGTAGAATCATGAATACTAAAGACCGGTTTGTGGAGTTCTTCACAGAAAAAATCGAAAAAAATACGCTCAACATTCTCTGCTTCTGTCAATATGCAACACATCACCCCTGACTCTCCTCCCCCTTCGCTCTCCACTTTTTCTACTGTGACAGAGGATCAAGTCATTAAAATCATTACCAATTCTCCAAGTAAATCATGTTCCCTTGACCCTTGGCCTACCCTCCTTGTTCTTGATTATCTGGATATTCTCATTACCCCTATCACCTCAACAATCAATGCTTCTCTTGACCAAGGTACGTGCCCAAAGTTTTTTAAGCAGGCCCATGTTACCCCTATCCTGAAAAAAAACATCCTTAGACAAAGAAGTCTTTAAAAACTACCGGCCTGTTTCAAATTTAAACTTTATTTCAAAGATACTTGAGAGGGTTGTAGAAGTTCAACTTCAAATTCATCTAGATGAAGCCGGCCTTATGACCAGCTTCCAATCGGCCTACAGAAAACACCACTCTACAGAAAGCGCCCTCCTCAATATTCAAAACGACATTCTTCTCAACATGGCCAAAGGTTCTGTCACTGCCCTCACCCTTCTGGATCTATCCGCCGCTTTCGATACCATTGACCACACCATCCTCCTTGACAGACTCAATGTGTATTATGGAATCAGTGAACTAGCACTTGGCTGGTTCAAGTCATATCTGTCAGGAAGGACACACTCGGTCAAGGTAGGCAGTACACTCTCCCATCCTGTCAAGCTCAATTATGGAGTACCCCAGGGCTCTGTCCTTGGACCAATCCTGTTCTCTCTCTACACCAACCCAATCAGCTCCATCATTCACTCCCACAGTAGCATCAACTACCACTTTTACGCCGATGATACCCAGTTATACATAACACTTTCACCAGATAATTTCTCCCACTCTATACAAAAATTAAAGAACTGTCTAAACGACATTCAAAATTTCATGTTAGCAAACAAGTTAAAACTCAACCCAGACAAAACAGAGTTCATTCTCATTGGCTCCCCAAAAAATCGTAACCAACTCCTCCGTCACTTTCCCATCAATATTCTGGGAAATCAGGTCTCGCCAGCACAAAGCATCAGGAACCTTGGAGTGATGTTTGATTCTAATTTCAATTTCTCAAACCACATGTCACAGGTCATAAAGTCCACTAGAATACAGGCAAGAGACCTCTACAGAATTCGTCCCCTTTTAGACCTGAATACATCAGTCCTGTTAGCGAATGCTTTGGTGAGCAGCAGGTTGGACTACTGCAATTCACTCTTCTTATCCCTTACTGATTTTTCTCATATCACTCCCCAACTAAAAAAACTCCATTGGCTTCCAGTCAGATACAGGGTACAGTTCAAAATTGGTCTTATTACATACAAGATTATCAACCAGGGCCAACCAGCTTACCTACGAGAATTAATCCACCCCTACTCTTCCTCCAGAAACACAAGGCGAAGTACCCCTAAACTCAAGTTCCTTCAAACCCCCTCCTTCCCTTTCCACGTAAGAAACAGTCCTTCTGTTACATCTTTTAGGAAACACCTTAAAACTCACCTCTTTAGCTCTACCTTCCCTACTTAGTTTCTCTTCCCTCCCTCTCTTTCCCTTTCTCTTTTCACCCACAATCCTGGATTACTGACCTTGAACGCCCCTCGACTTTCCCACAATTGTGATTTTGTTTAATTAGCGCACTGAGTTCCCCTTTGTGGGGAAGATTTTGCGCTTGCAAAGCAGTAGATTAGATTAGATTAGATTATTTATTTAAACAGGATGATCAGTGCAATGTTTTAAGCCTAAAATAATAGTATGTTAGATTTGACGCTACTAGGCCTTTAAGAAATAATGTTAATGCTTTGAAGATTTCTTTAGAGTCATGAGAATTACTTGAATTACTGATCACAGTATTCTCCGGTGGAAACTCTGATCAGAACTAATTGTAATCTGTCCTTGTGCAATTAACATTTATAACTCCATTTATGACTGTTTATTCATCAGGTGTGAATATTTATAAAAATCAGTTACAATGTTAAATAACACTTTTGGAACCAGGTTCAAAAGATTGGTAAACTTACATTACAGAAACATTTTTATTATAAAATATCAAAATACTGAAAATGGATATAACTTACAAATTCATTCCCTTCGTTCAGGACATGTTGAGGATTCTTCTTTCTGAAGTCCAATATCTCTCCCAAAGCTCCTGGCCACTGTACCAACACCTGATGTACTAGCTGCACCCGTGGCTGGAGCTCTGTCCACACAAGGTGGATTGTGGGAATGTCAAGATCAAAGGCATTAGTGCTTCTTGTCCTCGAGTATTGCCCTGCAGCATTCATTAAAGCTTCAAAAAGCAGCTAAAATAAGACAATATTTCATATAGATGGAAATTTTTTGAAATAATATACAAAAGTATACAATGAACTTATCTCAATCTCTACCTTACAGTTATTTTTCATTTTTTTTAATGGGATTCAAAAAGGCCACAAAACTTTGTAATATGTTTTATTCTTTCTCAAATGATTAGAAAAGGTAATCAGAACAAGAATTCAATAAAATTGTACTGTGTCACCAACTTTAGTTACAGATTGAAATAGATGAAATTTGAAAGGACAGACATCAGGCTGGATTGGCATAAAATCAACTCACTGGCAGTATTTTTACAGGTCCTAACAAGGCCTACCATGTTGGAAAATACACCCTAATCCAATATATAGATTTTAACTGAAACACACAGGCAGAGAGACAAACTGTATTGTCATACCAATTTCATCCTCTTTAATTAGTGAGAAAAACAAATCACACACTGTAAAATATAGCAGAAAACACTTATTCATATCTTTACTCTATTTCTCCCCAGTGTAGAGTTAATTAAGCACAAGCTCACTCTCTTCTTTTACAACCCACACAGCTATTAAGTGTGCAATCTCTCCAGACATCACGTAAATAATCTGACCTTTCACAGTTAACAAGCTATGTTTCATTCTTTGTATTTCTTGCAGATACGGCTAATGAGCTAGACAGATTAGGATTAACATCAAAACAGATCAAAATTATATTTGGTTATATCTAAATTGAATTCTAAATTTCTCAATCTTAATTCATCAAACTTTACATTTGGAAACATTATATAAATTCTACATCCATATTTCAAAACCTTATCATTGGAACTAAAATATTCATTAATTTGACCTTATATATAAAAATGTTCAATATCAGATTCGAATATACATTTATTATTATACAAGTATATTTGTATTTGGATGATTTACAGTTAAACAAAAAATAAAATGAGAATAAATAAAGTAACAGGAATGAATTATCAAGGAAAATGTTATTTGCTTTGCGTGAATGATGTCCAGTACCGTATCCTGTGTTTTTAAAGAACTGTCCATTGATTATTATTTGATCCCATTGTCCAATGTCCATGCCTCTGTTGGATTAGGCAACTAAATGCTACTGCTCTCGCAAGCCATTCAAGTACATTATTTTTGCCAAACAAGCATCAAAGACGCTACCAAACCAAGAAAAATCTAAATAAACTCAGCCAAGCGAACTTTAATCTTTGAATATTAATTAACATTTATGGTATTAAAATGTGGCATAATACATGGTGTCATAGATGCTGAGTACAGTATATGGTAGCAAAACAGTGAATAAATTGGACAGAAATTGATGGAAAAACAAAGGTATCCAACGAGGTACTGCCTACAGAAAGAAAATGAAGAATAAGACAAAACTCAATCCCAAGGAAGAAGAAACAGAAGAAGGTGAACAACTACAACAAACCTCAGAAAAACTACATTTCGTTGAAAAAGCAGAACGCCAAATCCATCCACAGTTATGCTCTGCAAGTGGAACAACTTCCAACGAAACTCAAAAAGTCAGACATTAAGAGGATGCGACCCTATCTACAAGTGTGTTGTCCTAAGTCAAGGTAGATGAGATTCAACGAGACATTAGATATCGCTACAGTTCACGATGGAAGCAGTGAACAAACCATCTTAATACAAACAGCACAACGAAAGTAAGACAACAGCAACAGACAGTGAGTCAAGAATAGAATAATAAAACTGAATGAATGGCAGTAATTTGTAACTTTGGGAGTAAGAAACATCATGAGCAAAATGAGTGTTGTGCTAGATTAAAGAAAATTAAATCAAAGCAAAGTGCATATAATTCAGTCAACAATCTAGATGGTTATGTAACAGTAATTTGTCTATTTTATGGCACAAAAGTCTCCTTTGAATAGGTTTGATTAAGAGCTATAAAACTGCAATTATAATTAGAATTACGCTGCTGTATGTAAAAATAGACTGAACCCAGTATCACCTAGTCTAAATCAAAGTTATCTTGCAAGCCAGAATTACCAAGGTACTCCTAGAACACTCAATCGTTATAAAAAATCTCGGAATTTTGATCCATCAAATGCTAGACCTGATCATAGAAGATTTGTCAGAAAGTGCAATTAGTACAAATCTCAATCAAATGACCAAAAAGACAAACAACTTTTTGACTAGGCTTGCCCCTAAGATGCTATAGTAGATGACGGCTTATTGACTAGTAAAAAAAGCTTGTCAAAATTCAATCAGACTACAAAAAAAAAAAAAATATGTTGTAACTATTTTCCAGCATAGAAATCATAATGCACATGAAAATCAATATCATAATTACAAGATGCTTGATATAAGTGTGTACTGAAAAATCAACAAATGAATAGGATATAGAAAACCTTTAGTTACAGTAGTGAAAGTAAATGCTAATAATTTGGAAAGAGTTTGGGGATAGCATCAAGGTGCTACCTTAATCAGTGCTAGTTTGAAAAAGTTTCTCTGGTCATCTAGGTCAATATCAATGATTGGCTAACCTCTTTTATGACCCGCTAAAAGCTATCCACCATCATTAAACATTTGATTTCAATCAGGCAACTTGCCTTCTTTTAAACGTAATATTTAGAATTTTTTATTGTTTTGTTTTGTTATCTACTGATGCCAAGAACTAGTTCGTGTGATGAACATTCACTGGACATGGTATGAACTGGACTTATCTGCAGTGTTCCTCTACTTGACAGTGTCAGATATACAGCTGGCACACGATCCTGGGAAGGACTGTGTCTTGTTAAATGTGAGTTTTGCTCTGTTTCAGAGCAGAAGTGAAGGGATGAGACATTTTAGTTTAATATTTTAGTATTTTATACATATTTTACAACTGTTATTGAATAATTATTTTACGTAAATTTATCTTACTGCGTGAAACCCCTCACTCATCTGAAACCGTGTTTAACAAGTCATCACTCCCGGGTGAATTTATATTTGTTACAGATACAGTAAGTGTAATAGCCATTTTATGTTATAAACATTAACTCTGTTTCATTAATATGGCTCCAAAGAAATACAAATGTAGTCAGTGTAATAAGACCCACAAGAAACCAACTGATGAACAATGCCCGTCTGTGTTGCATAATGACAGTATTCAAGTGTGAATAATGATCATCAACAAAATAGTGACGATAGTAGCCAGATTCTGGCGGAACTCCAGAAATTGAATGGCAGAATTGCCACGGTTGAGGAGAGAGTGCAACGCCCAGAAACTGTCCAATGTTGTACCTCAGATGTATAATACCCCTGTAGCACAGCACCAGTTCATGGGGGATGCGTCAAATGTTAGAAGTAGACATTCCTCGGCAGTGGAGTGATCAGGTGGAAGTCAAGATGTGGTGGTAGCGTCGCTCAACTCCCTCCATACGTCTCAGAGGATCCAGGCTGTGTTAGATGAAAGGCTGTGTCACTTGGCCCATTTATCCACAGAGCAAGGTAAATTAAAAGGCCAGAGGGGGCAGAGAATATTTATGTTAGAAAGCAGATTCCCTGGCCCAAAAATCATATATTATGGGGTCAGTCAAAAGCTAGAGTATCATATGACGGTTTGTCATGGTGTCAATGGATGGCAGGTTTTGCCACCATTATTGTGTAAAATGGAAGAAGGAAAAATACAATGGACAGACACCCATAAAATCGACCGTGTTCGACGGGCACATCCTCAGCGAGTTACCCACCAAAAAGCAAGGGAATGCCTTGTAAATGCACCTGCCTGCACAAAACAGTTTGAACTTTTACAAACGTATCTGTTCAGTCTGTGCCCCCAAGGTAAAGAGTATGCAGCCAAAGATTGTCGTGTTTCTCGGCCAAAAAACGAGTCAGTTTTGCAGTGCCAAATGTAAAAAGTCAATCTGAGTCAAAAGAAGGTCATATGGGACAGGTCAAAGGGATAATGTATAGTAGAGCTTGTACAAAATCAAAAAGTAGAATTGTAAATAATAAATGTATGCATAACAGTGAAAGTGTAAGCTGGAGGGCTGATTGGTCCAAATTCTGCAACAGGTCATATGCACAGGTGTTAAAAGAGAACACTCAGCCTAGACTGCAATCTCAAAAATGCACAAAGGTCATGTCACACCCCACAGAGATCAGTCAGGCCAGAAATGTCCCCTATAGGAGTAACACCACCCATGAGAGAAAGGGACAGTCCCAAGGTTCATGTGACCAACCCTGTGCCTCATCAAAGACAAAAATAATGAGACCAAAAGTGGCCAATGCAAGGGAGAAGGGTTCTTTCCAACTTCTGATTAAAAATAAATTCAGTTTGCTAAGTCAAAATTTGCAAGCAATCAATGACACAGACACTGGTTTTAATGGTAATGCACCAGAGTATTTTCCCATAGCAAATAGACAGGTTAAACAAAAGGGGGGCAAATAACTGGTCAAACATATACCACAGAAAACACAACTAGTGTAGAGACAAAGGGCACCAATATGAAAACACCTTTAATTTGCAGTGACGTCATAAACGGCAACCCTAGTTAAAAGGCCAGACTGTGCAACAATTCACAAGGCGTTAATCATGCAGACAAACTCGCTTATGACATCACTCCCAGTCAAAACAGTCCAGCACACAGCTCGGAGGTCAATCAGAGCAATTCTAGTACACAAGCACTACAAGCCCCTTACAAGGCTAGTAGTGAAATCCACAGCACATCTAGACAAAAAGCTATGCTATGCGACAATGCGAGGGCGGCCAGTCAGTGCAAAAGTGGGGTGGCACAGTTTTGAAACCTAGAGGAACTGTCACACTGTACCGACTCTCTTCCCAAGACACCAAGTGGGTGGTTGCAGTTAAAAACAATATTTTCTCAAAACAAAGACAAGTTTAGCTTCATAGCTTTAGATAACCTCGTTCTCCCCAATGTCAATCTAGCTAATAACTCTGCTGATAGTCCTCTTGACATCCACAAAAGGGTCAGAGCATCTCAAGTTCCAAATTTCTTAGGTTTTCCAAATTAACGTCACATCCCAGCTAAATGTTGAGGCCTGGGAAGAGGTCCTGGAAGACTACTGGGATAAACAGCTACTGTTTCTTATTAGATATGGTTTCCCCTTCGATTTTGACAGCAAATTTGAGGCAGACTTGCAATGTAATAGGAAAAACCATCTATGAGCCTTACAATTTCCCAGTCATGTGGAAACACACTTAAAAGAAGAGAGTGAATTTGAAGCAATTCTAGGCCCTTTCACTCAGCCACCCATCTGTCCCCTTCACATTTCACCTTTCCTGACAAGGGAGAAACAAGGGTCTCAAAACAGACGTGTCATAATTCATTTAAGCTTTCCTGAGGGAAAAAAAATCGATCCTAGGGACTATCATCTGTTAGGTCTAAAGCATGAAAACTACTTTGTTGACACCTGCCTGCCGTTCGGGTACAGGCATGGGAGCACAAATTTTCAGTGCATAAACTACGTAGATGACGTCATTAGGTTCAAACTCCTGTCAAAAAGCAATGACGCATTTCAGTACCTCCAAGATCTCCTTAAAAAGCTAGGTTTTTCTCTTAATGAAAAGAAAATTGTAAAACCACAAACCAAAGTCTCTTGTTTGGGGGTAGAGGTTGACACCGTCAACTTAACCATCGCAGTTTCTCCAGAAAAAATGAAAAAGATCAAATAAACATGTTATGGCTGGGTAGGTAGGAAGAAATGTACTAAAAATGAATTGCAATCATTACTGGGAGCACTTCTGTACATTAGCAAATGTGTTAAACACGCAAGAAGTTTCCTCAATAGGATGCTAACTGTCCTGAGAGACAATTATAACAGCAGTGTAATCCTCCTTCCATCTATTTTTCACCAAGATTTGAACTGGTTCATCAAATTTTTACCATCCTTCAATGGCAAAGCCTTCTTCGACTGCACTCCGGTGGCAGGTGAAATTCAATTAGACACATGTCTCCACGGCCTTGGTGCTTGTTTCATTAATCAAGTATACACCATACAGATACCATTAGGATATAAATATTTCAATATTTCACACCTGGAAATGTTAAACACCCTGGTAGCATTGAGAGTCTGGGGACCAGCTTGGCAGGGAAAAAATTGCTGATCCACTGTGACAATCAGGCTGTGGTGACCATTCATGGAATCAGCCAAATGTGACATTAATCTAAGCATCATACACATACTAGGGAAAGACAACCCCATAGCAGATCTGCTTTCACGTTGGTATATTACAGAGAACGCAAATACAAAATTGGGGGAAATGGTACCACAACCCTATTGGATAAATGCCATCCACAGCTTAGCAGAGACAGCAGTGTCCAGGACTCAAAAGGCGTTTCAACCCTCGACTCAAGCAGCCTTTTTAGGTCTTTCCTGGCCTACACCATTGTTATAAATTCTGATATCACATGTTCCTCTGTTTCTGTGATGTTGATACTTTCATTTTTGGAATTTTTGGTACAGAACAAAAGGAAAGCAAATTGCCTTTCAGCAAATAAAGCAAAATTGTCTCTCCATGGCAAGTCAGTGCAAGGCTTCAGTGATCCCAGAATAACCTACTACCAAAAAGCCCTCATCATGGATAAGCCTTTCAAAGTCAAAATTAATGCCATTATTGATATACCATTGTTGAGCAGAATCATCACTTTGTGTGACACCCTCTGTATGGGACAGGTGTATAAGGCTCCCTATCTGATCGCCTTTTTTCTCATTCCTCTGGATTTCCAACTTAGTGCTACATAAAGTTTCCTCATATTCTCCTTTAAAGCAATTGGCAAGAGCAAACATTATTTTTGAATAGATTGGTGGTAGAACATTAGTGTGGACAAAACACATCAGCACACATTTAATGTTATATTGGCAAATACAAAATTAATGGTAATTAAATGCATGCCAAAAGACCATAATACACTCAATACAAACAAAACAAGAAATGGTATAAAACACAGTACCAAACTTTAGTGGTAAAACAGAATTCCTACCAATATGACATGAGTCCAAAGAATGTGCATTTGAGGGAAAACACCAATTAAGACTTAATGTATGACTAGAGATGGATGACGATGTATTTTAGTATGACAGTGAGCAGCTATCTGCATGTACCAGCTACCAACATTGTATGAATATGAATCTTGACGCAAACCCTTGAAAACATACTCAGTATCAATACAATCCAGTAAAACAGGAAGCTATCAGCAAATAAAATCACCAAAATGGAAGCTGTTGACATTATTAAAAACTTGCAAGACAAATACCTTAGTCCCATAATATTAGTACAACGAAACACACTCAATCACCAAGATTTTTTTTAGATCTCAGAGTAAGCAACAGACATGTAATTAAGGATCTATTCACTCCAGTATCACTGCATGATGTAATCAATGCCTTACCAACAGCAACACAAATACATCACTAGTTTAGATACGAAACAGTCCTTCAGTCAAATAAAAGTAGTTCTAGACCAAAGAAAATTGGTCAACTTTAGTGATGTTCCATTGGTCACAAAAATTCAGCCCAGGCCATATGGTATCAAATGTATTAAAATGACTGTTATGGCGAAATATATTCTGGTATCTCAATCACCTACTATTTGTGTCAGAGTCAACGAACATCTCAAATTGTTAGAAAATGTCTTGCAAAGGTCTAGGGAGCAATGCTAACACTATAGAAACCCAAGAGAAGCAGACAATACATAACCACAACAAGCTCCATAGGATGTTAAAAAGGTGGAGCATCGGTTCAAAAGGCCCAATAAATACAAATGGATGTGACTTCAAATATATATTTGTGGCTATTGAACATGTGTCTCGCTATATGGAATTATTTTCACTTGTGAATTGTTCAACAAATACCATTCTGAAAACATTTTATGATAATGTCACAATTAGATTTGACCAACCATCATTAATCCAATTAGATAGAGCCAGTTACTTCATGTCAGACATTAAATTGGTTCCAAAATTGCTTCAAATGGGACTGGTTAGCAAATATTCATACATTTAATATTCAAATGGATGATGTAAAAGTATAATTTGTACTGTGGCATCTCAATTGGGCAAACTATGCTCTGAAAATCTTTCTTCATGACGTCAATTTCTGCCATCAGTTGTTCATGCACACAACACATATCAAAACCTCGCACCTTATTTCACTCCATTATCCCTGATGTTTGGTGGTGAATTTGTAGATAATTTTGAAGCAACATTTTAAACACCAAATTGGCAATTCCACAGAGTGTACAAGAAATTGCCGTTGGTCGGCAGTTTACAGTACAGAACCCTAACAAACTGTATGTACTGGTTTCCTCTGCCCTTCCAACTACCTGTCATGATATGACCTGTACAGTGTTGAAAGTGATGCAAAACCCCAAATAAATAAATAAATTGAAACATTGGGTATTGATACACAAATATCAGTTTTTCCACATAATCTAATCTACTCTAGTGCTTTACAGGGGCAATATCTTCCCCACAAAAGGGAATCTCAGTGCATCCAAAACAGAGAATGATAAAGTGACGTGTAAATTCTACCTCGTGGTATAATAAGACAAAGATTCTAGGTCAGAGATGAAGCAAAAAGTATGAGCACATCTTTTTATTACCTCTATTTCCTGCTGGTTATTTGTTACTGGACAATATTTCATAGCCACAAAGTCATACAGGTATCTCTGTACAAGCTCAGCATGCAATGTAGACTCCAATCTGCCCAGAATACTGCCCATTTGACTGCTGGAAAATTGCTGACCAATTCTCTCTTCAAAGGAAGTCTCTGGAAAACCTTCAAATTTTTCATTCAAAAATTGATTATAAAATTTTTGATTGAATGATGTATAAAATGTGGAAACTCCCATTCACTTAATGTATTGTCATAATATGGAAGTCCAAATAAAAAATATTCAAAGATGTATCTCATGTTACAATTTGTAATAAAACAATTGCACACCAACGAGGTATCATTGCAACTATTCAAAATCAGATGCTGACATTATAATTATTTACACATTTTTAACTTCACATTTAATATTACAATTAGTACATATCACTTTACAATGATAAATACAGAGAACACAAACCAAATGCCATAGCCCAATAACACATAGTACAGAGACCGGCATACTGATATTATGATTTTACAGCTAAGAACTAGACATTGTGTCTCGACGCAGTGTATCCCCAGATGGGACATAGTTAAGGCGTGAATGTGTCGGGCTTGAGCCTGTTTCCTGGAGCACCAGATCAGGATTCTCCATAGTACCAGATTACTTCAAAAAGCTAATCACTAGTTGTTTCACTTATATCTGTCTTTAAAAATTACATTTCATGGATCCAGAATATCCATATAGTGATCCGGATCACTTCCAAAATTCAATCATTTCATCCTTTTACCTTTTCAGACATATTTTAAAAATTTCATCAAAATCCGTCCATAAGTTTTTGAGTAATCTTGCACACAGACACATCTGGCAGCCTGTATCCACATGATCCAGACAGTGATCCAGATTACTCCCAAAATCCAATCACTTGTTCTTTGTCCCATTTAAGATATTTCCTGAAAATTTCATAAAAATCCATTCATGACTTTCTAAGTTATTTGTCTTTAAGAATTACATTCATGGATCCAGAAGATCCAAATAGTGGTCCAGATCACTCGCAAAATTGAATCATTTCTTCCTTTTACCACTTCTTCGTTTTACCATTTCTAACATATCCTAAAAATATCAAAATCCATCCCAAAATTATGTGGCAGCCTGGATCCAGATGATCCAGACAGTGATCCAGATCACTCCAAAAATATAATCACTTGTTTCTTGTACCATCTAGGTCATTTGCCGAAACAATCCATCCATAACTTTTTGAGGTATTTGTCTTTAAAAATTACATTTCATGGATCCAGAAGATCCATATAGTGATCCGGATCACTTCCAAAATTCACTAATTTCATCCTTTTTAGACATATCCTGATAATTTCATTAAAATCCATCCATAAGTTTTTGATTTATCTTGTACACAAACACATGTGGCAGCCTGGATCCAGATGATCCAGACCACTCCCAAAATCTAATCACTTGTTCCTTGTTCCATTTAGGACATTTCCTGAAAATTCCATGAAAATCAACCCATGACTTTTTGAGCTATTTGTCTATTTGAAAATTATATTTCATGGATCCAGAAGATCCAGATAGTGGTCAAGATTACTCGCAAAATTGAATGATTTCTTCCTTTTACCACTTCTTCCTTTTACCGTTTGTAACATATCCTAAAAATATCATCAAAATTCATCCTAAAATTATGTTGCAGCCTGGATCCTGATGATCCAGACAGTGATCCAGATCACTTCAAAAATATAATCACTTGTTCCTTGTACCATCTAGGTCATTTGCTAAAAATGTCATCACAATCCATCCATAACTTTTTGAGGTATCTGTCTTATTACATTTCATGGATCCAGAAGATCCATATAGTGATCCGGATCACTTCCAAAATTCAGCCATTTCATCAGTTTACCTTGTCAAACATATCCTGAAAATTTCATCAAAATACATCCATAAGTTTTTGAGCTACATTGTACACAAACACATCTGGCAGCCTGGATCCAGATGATCCAGACAGTGATCCAGATCACTCCCAAAATCTAATCACTTGTTCCTCGTCCCAATAAGGACATTTCCTGAAAATTACATTAAAATGCACCCATAAGTTTTTGACTGACCTGTCTTTAAAAATTAAATTTCATGGATCCAGAAGATCCAGACAGTGATCTGGATCACTCCCAAAATTGAATCATATCTTTCTTTTACCATTTTGGACATATCCTGAAAATTTTATCAAAATCCATCTGTCAGTTTTTGAGTTATCTTGTTCACAAACAAACAAACAAATATAGGGCTAAAAATGACCCTCGGTCAGGTACTTTGGCGGTCAGTGGATGACCTTCAATGAAGATCTGTAACCGGTAAGCCTGGCTGCTGGTACATCATCATGTCCTCAACCTCCAAAGTCATTTTCAATAGTTTCCATGCAATGTAGTCAGCATTAAGTGTGAAAATATCTCCAAATATGCCAAAAAATGACCCTTGGTCAGGTACTTTGGCGGTCAGTGGATGACCTTTAATGAAGATCTGTAACCAGTAAGTTTATGGTAGAAGTCCATCATGTACTCAACCTCCAAAGCCATTTTCAATAGTTTCCATGCAATATTGTCAGCATTAAGTGTGAAAATATCTCAAAAAAGGCCAAAAATGACCCTCGATCAGGTGCTTTGGCGGTCAGTGGATGACCTTTAATGAAGAGCTTCAAGGTCAAATTTCTGCATGCTTACAGAGGACATATATATGTATTATGTATACCAGCCATAGGATGATCTAACTTTCTGTATATGAGAACTGGGCCAAAATGTGAAAAAATGGCCAAAATCTAACCTTTAAGTGGTCACCAGTGACCTTGAGATTGAAGGTCAAGGTCACAAAACAATAGCGTTTGTGGCATTGCCCATATATAGCCTCATACTGAATTTGAAAGCTCTAACTAAAATATTTTGCAAGTTAACATGTGCAAAAGGAAATCTCTGCAGCGGTGGCGGCATGACCGTACTGAATCCTAAGTATCCCCGACTTTCGTCCGGGAATACAAATAGTACAATCCCCTGATGGTATACTTTATAAACAATCTGAGACTTTTTATTTTTTTTCCTGAAAAATGGCATCTGAATATTGTATTGCATTTGAAGGTACATTAAGACTAATGGTGAAAGAGTAACAAAACATTGGCCTTCAGCAAATTTGAATCGTCAAATGACCTCGACATCATTGGTGTCACTGAGACCTGGCTAAGGCCATCGGACACACAGGGCCTAATAGATGAGATAACCCCTACAGGTTTCCAGCTTCACCATGTCCCATGCAGGAACAAGAAAGGAGGTGGAGTTGCTGTTTTTGTCCAGAATGACATTGACAGTGTGCATTGTAAGACTGATCAGCGGGTCACTTTTGAACACATCACCGTCAAACTGTCAGATTGACAGTCGAGCCACCTCCTGATACATATCATCTGTCGACCTCTGAGCACCAGTAAAAGCAAATTGATTGAGGAGTTCAACTGTTTCATGGAATTGGCTGCTTTGTCACCACATAAAAACATTATATTGGGATATATTAATATCATGCTAGACAGTCAAAACTGCTGGACAGATAATTTTAACGCAATTCTGACAGATTTTGATTTTATTCAACATGTGACACATACAAGGATATATCCTGGATGTACTGTGCACTTGTAAATCCTTAACTTCCTCGGTTCACCATTATGTAAAGAACGGCATATGAGACCACCTGGCCGACTTTTTCACCATAACTTTTCCTGTCAAAAATTGCTGCAGAGTAAAACGCCTAAAAATTAGAAAGCTCTGCAAGACTGAATTCATGTCTGATATTTCAAATTTTGAGCTTATCCAGGCTCTTTACAAAACAGCCAGCTTACTATCACACCAGTATTTTCATACCCTTAGGAACTTACTTGACAAACATGCACCTGTACAGAAACGCAAAACTCCACAACATGTCAACAAAGGGTTCATAAGCAACGAGATCTCAGAGGAAGAAATCTTTAAAATTATGTTGTATGGTGTTTAAGCTGAATAAATGTTGTCATGTCACACCTTTCCTGCACAAACTACACTGGCTCCACATTCATTACCAAATACTGTTCAAGTACCATCTACTTACTTATAAAGCAATACATGTCAGCTAACCTCCATATCTTTCCTCTCTAATTAGGCGGAGTGATCTCACATGGGGCAATCGCCTATCAATTTCCTCATCAAAACCAAAGAAACGCTCAGGGCTGCACAGCTTCACAGTATAGGCTCCCACAGAGTGGAAAAAGCTTCCTCAAGCCATTAGAACCATAGAAAGCATTTCTGGTTTCAGAAAACAGTTGAAAACATACCTTTTCAGATTAGCTTATCTTTCACCATCTCCCCTTTCGGACGCTAATATGGAAACAGATCTCTTTCTGGAACTGGACTATCCCTTTTTGCACATCAGCGCCTTAGAGGATGTCTACATCATTGCTTTTCTGATGTGATATTGCTCCTATGCTACTTTTGAGTTTGGAGTGTCATCATTATATGTATTATACTTCCTTCTATTTTCAGGAAGATAATATTCACAAACAAAATGTTTGCATTTATTATTACTACTTAATCAGTGATTTGAATCCCATTCATGTAATTATGGTGACCCTGAGGGTCAGGTTATTATTAATTTCATTCATATTATTATGCTATGATTTTGTGCTTATGATAATCGTAACCCAGTTGGTAGTCAGTCATTAAGGTTTTAAATCTGTTTTAATTTTAACATATTATCAACTACATAAGTCAATGTGTCGTAACTGTAACATTTACATGTATGGCATTTAATTATAAAGGTACATACTAGCCAGATTTATCTGTGTAATCTATTGGAACTGTATATTCTTCTTATTATTAAGTGTATTAGTATTTTATAAGTGTATGTTTTATAAAAAAATTGTTTCCCCAACTGCCGTTGAGTCACTATCATTTAGGGGAATGTGGGGACAGAGAACCAAAATATTTCTCAAAGATAATACAACACACCATGACACACCAGTTAAATGCCTCTGATGCCCCTTATATTCACTCACCTGTGGTGTTTCTGATGTTGTAAATGAGTTCTTCAGTCGAGTCTCTGATGATCCAGGAAAATGGTACTTTGGCCTTAAATCTGTAACCACGGTAACCATGCTGTGCAATCTGGATATGATTGGATGTAGACTCAGGAAGCATCATCATCTTGTTTGTTACTGAGAGCCTGTGAAAGATATACTTACTATTTCATGTGATTTCTTTCTTTTCATCATTTATGACTCATTTCAAGAAGTTTTGAGGGTATGGAAGACAGTAATGCATATTAGTTGGTCGAGATATATCACTATAATCTTTTGGCTACAACTATTTTTTTTTTTTTTTTTTTTTTTTTTTTTTTTTTTTTTTTTGGCTACAACTAGCAATATTCCTTTTCTGCAGTCACATCCATATGTTTCTTAAAGATACAGATTTTTGCATATGTATATATTTTAAGATTTAACAGAGTATTACAAACCTAGATCAACATAGAATTTCAGAAAAGTTTTCGTTTGTAATGTTGCAAAAGCATGCAAGTGACAGAAATTGATAATTTTGCATTATGTATTGCATAATATAGTTGTTGCTAATGTTATGTCTAATACTAAAAATATAATTTCTCATTCTACTAAGACATCTAAATTATTGACAATAAAGTCAAAATAGGCTTAAAATCATTGATTTTCCAACCATCTTTGACAAAGTTGTAAAACCAAAATAATACAGAGTAGACTCCGAAATTTGAAAGTTTTCATGTGGAGTGCCACAGCACTTGAGAATGTACTAAGTGACAATACCCTCAAAATTGCTATACTTTTTACTAATTCAGAGATACATTCAAAAGCAATAAAATCCCGTAAATTCAAGATAGAAACCAAAGGTTAAAACTGGATGACATTTTGCTATTGAAGGATGCACAAGTTTCGTATCACAAAAGTAAAAGTTGCTACCAAGAATTGTAAATGAAATATAGTTCACTCCATAGTTCTAAAACTCATTCGGGCTAACAGAACAACATTAAATTCCATATCTCTTAAGGCTCTTAAGGAGATACATATGATTTTCAAAAATGTTATGCAGTTGCAACATTAGAAAAATTCAAAATTTCAATATTAAAAAATTTATAATTTTTAAAAGCAAGCCTCAAAAATCCAAAATTGTGGCCAAAAGTTTTAAACCTAACAAAGTTAATTTCAGATATATACAGAGTTGCTTTCAGTTGACAATAACATTAATATCATTCTGGTACAGTTTCTAGTATATAAAAAATTCTATTTCTGCCAAGATTGTAAACAAGAAATTTGGTAAGTTATGTCTCACTGTTTATGAGATACCCGTCATCTTCATCAAAACATTGTGAAAATAACTCTGTGACACCCAACCACTACAAACAGACGTAATATCAAAACAACTGGGACATTGAATGAGAATTTTGTGGTCCCTTGCATGGAATTAAAATATGATATGGTGTGGTTCACGACAAATATTCCTTTTTGTGATGTCTTTTATGTTTTAGTGTTTTATGCCTATCTCTGGTGAAGATATGAACAACTACTGAACTTTTTGGGCCAGGGCAGGATCCTTAATAATTATCCTGAAAGTGTCAATTGCGGGGGTGAAAGATGCTTTTATAAGGCTGTGGTTTTGCAGATATATTTTCACGAGCTCTTATCCATGACACAAATCTAGTGGAATGAGTTACTTGGATGGGCCCACCTGAGCTGGGGATCTCAAAGAGACTTGGGCTAAGCCTAACTGGAAAGCTTCCAGGCTTTGAATAGGCATTGGATATAGAACAGAATTGTGTCATTTGCATCTCATTGCACTAGTGCCAGGATCCTAAAGACCCCAAAAGCATGTAATCCACTGAGATCAGTTTTGGAAACTTTTCAGTTCTACCCATTTGTATTAGAATACTGCATGATATATTTGTTATTGAAATATATAAAACATATTAAATATAAAATATGTTAATATTAATTAAATATTTATATAAAACATATTAAATATAAAATATGTTAATATTAATTAAATATTCATCAGTTTTTAGCACAAACGGCAATGTGTATTTATCTGTGTGATGAATATTAAATAGTATATCCGTTGGTAGAATATGTATAATAAATAATATTGAACCTAAGATTGTTAGAATATCACATTATGTTAGTGAAAATAATTGTAATTGTGTTTCTTACTTTGCCAGAACACTTCACCATGAACCTGTTGGTGATATATGCAAAATGAAATTTTTTTTTTTTGCAAAAATACTTTTGGTTTTAAGCAAAACACACTTTCACTCAAAAATATGCAGAAAGCATAATGTGAATTTCATGTGGTCAAACAATAAAGACGAAGTAGCAAAGAATCTTTGAGCACTTCCTCTTCCTAGCGGGAGATACTAATGACAAATCTTTTTTGTACACTAGAGAGTTGAAGATGCAAGTACACGTGGTGACGTGTACTGCAAAGAGAACAAATGAACTGGAACATTTACCTAAAATTTTTAAAGAACAAATGAACGGGAGCATTTACCTAAAATTTTTATTATTAAATCTTAATTTTATACAATCAGCTTTTTAGCAATAATATATTAGTTATATATCTGTCACTAAATTTCATATTTTTAAATGCTTCTACTTACCATATGAAAACACTTGGGTAAGCGTGGCTTGGCGTTCGATGACCGCCACATACACCATACATAGAATTTAAATATATGAGGGGAGACCCTCTTTAAACCTATATACTCGCTACCTTTGACCCCTGGTGACCTGATTCACTCTGCCATGAGCAGTAATACAGAAATAATTCATTCTTTTTGTGAATAAATAAATGCTGGAAAAAGGTCTTTGAAAAACGGGGCAGGCGCGAGGGTGATTTGCTGTTTTTATATGGTAAGTATATACATTTTTCTTCATAAAAATGTATTTTACGTTTAAAAATATGAAATTGAGGAATCTAAATCAATCCTTCTCCATCCCAAAGAAAGGGAGTAAGAAAGACTGTCTAATATGTGAAAAACTTGGCTCAGCAAGAAAACAGGTTTCAAGAGGAGCCTTGGTAAGAGCCTGCAGAACCAAGGTTTAAGTACCAAAAGGTAGGTGACGACTACCCTTATTGTGGACTTAAAGAAACTCTAAAAGAGACTTCCAAACTCCCTACAAGAACCCAACTCCAAGTAGTACATGGATAGAACTGGCCTGTATCCCTATTGTCTGAAAAATAATTCCTTAAAAGGAATAAACAGCAATGAATGGAACAGTTGAAGCATGGCAGAGTGGCCATGTTTCTCACAAGTTTTAGAAGCAGTTCCACATTGCTTTATAGACAGTTATGGAGGATAAAAATCCTCCAAGACTTTATAGACAGTTATGGAGGATAAAAATCCTCCAAGACTCCTCCTGTAAAATTCCTCTTAAAGTAGACTTCAGCCAGAGAGCTTGAAGAAAGGAACTCCATAAAATAAATAACAAAACTCTAGATGAGATTGTTATAGAAGAATAAGAGGAAGGGAAGAGCCAATGGCTTTCTTAAAGGAGATCTTGAGGCCAAAACTTGGCAATTACCAAGGAAGGCTACAAGAAGAATGATACAGCTCTGAAAGTTGATTAACTTCCTGGCCATAGAGAAGAAAGAACTGCAGGAGGGAAGGAGTAAAACAAGTTTTCCGGATCCAAACACTCCAGGGCATCTGTTGGCAGAGCCTAAGGATCTAGCACAAGAGACACATGTAAGAGCAGCTTGTGATTGAATCACATGGCAAAAGAGATCTAAATCAGATGAGAAGTCTGAGACTACCATCTGAAGATCCAAGAATTGAGACCACCTTATATGAAACGTGAAATCAGACCTCTAGAGATGGTCTGCCAAGGATTCATGCCCCTGGAACATGAGTAGGTGCATAGACTTGTTCTTGTAAAAATAATGGAAAAAGGTACCGAAAGAGATACACATGTCCCAAGAGTGGACGCTCTCTTGATATAAAAAGAAAACACAGACAACAGTGTTGCCTGAGACTATCTGAAGTGTCCCTTAAAGGAAGGACAAATGAAGCCTAAATATCTTGAGAAAAAGACATCTGTGTTGTCTGAGGCTGAAAGGATGATCCTTTGATGAAAGGATAACAAAGGAACAAATGTCTGAGCAAAAAGAACAGCTATGAGCTCTAGAACTGATGATTGGATTGCAGATTGGACTGCTACATCAAAGATGGACCTTAGGTGGTCAAAATAGCACAAAGAACTCCCAAACTGTGAAGTGAAACATCCATGAAAGTAGATGTAAAAACTAAGGAATTAAATAGAGGTATGCAAAGACATCGTTCCCAGGATAGTACCATCTTAAATTAACCTTCATAGAAGGATCAAAGAATGGGCAATCCAGAGCACCTTTGAGAAGGTAAATCAAAGTGCCCTGAGATGACACTGAAGAAGTGTCATGTGCAGGCGACTTTGAAGAAGTGGCTTCCAAGTGAAAGCCCAGAGAAATAAAGGTGCCCAAAGGTGGAGAGGTAATTTAAAGGTGTTCCAAGGTAGAAAAAGGATGAGTTGCTGAATAGACAGAGCCTTGTCCCTGTGAGGAACACCTTTAGACAGGTTAAGAACCTGACCCAGGAAGGAGACCTGTTGTAGGAACGGATCTAAACACTTCCTGCTTAAAACCACTCCAAGTTGAATGTCAACTCTAAGACAATTGCCAAATGAGCCTCTGACAACTATTGGCTCTAATGAGCCAATTTTTAGTCACATGTGCACTGAGATGCCCAACCTCAAAGTCAACTTTCTTTACTTCCTTGACTAAGGAAGTAAATACTGAAAGGCTAGTGGCTAGGCCCTAAGGCATTGCCACGAAGTGGTATACCCTGCCCCAAAGGAAAACTCTGGGCAACAGTGAACCAAATAAGCCAAAGAAGAGAAAGGAGGCAAATAGAGGAAGAGAAGTGGTCCACTGGCCAATTGAGAAAATGATCAACTGATAAGTTGCATCCTGATAGTCTGGAAAACCAGGAAAAGATATAAATCTAATGGTGGTTTCCAGTATATCTTTGTCAAGGATAATGACAAAGAACAGCATTCTTCTGTGGAGAAGAGATGAAGAAGAAATCAGGAAAGTGGAATCTGAGACACCACTGGAAGGTTTTTCTTCGCGAAAAATTTCGTGAAAAGAATGGAGGAAAACCGTAAATGGGGAATTATAATGCCTGTAGAAGTGCATAAAGGAATTAATTCACTGAGGAAATTAATATTTCCAAAGGAAATCCAACATTCTGACACCACGTGACCCAATGAGCGATGATATTAATTTTGTAACTACGTGAAAACAATGCACATTAAAAAATGGACAAAATACGCGGTGAAACAAAGAATTTCGTTGAAAGAATGAAGAAAAACCGTAAATTATGATGCCTGTAGAAGTGCATAGAATGAATTAATTTACCAAGGAAATGAATATCTCCAAAGGGAATACGACATTCTAACACCACGTGACCAGATGAGCGATAATACGAACTTTGAACAAATACGTAAAAATATTGCCCAAAGTACACAATAAATTCACCAGAAATAGAAGTAAAAGGTAAATAAAATGCAGGAGGAGTGAATAAAACAGCAAAAACTACTGACAGAGCATCAAAAACGTGTAAAAGCAGGCCTTATTGAGGTAGCAAAAACGCCTGTTGGTAGTTCAACTGCCACAAAAAGAATGAACTATTTCTGTATTACTGCGCATGGCATAGTGAATTAGGTCACCAGGGGTCAAAGGTAGCAAGTATATAGGTTTAAAGAGGGTCTCCCCTCATATATTTAAATTCTATGTATGGTGTATGTGGCGGTCACCAAACGCCAAGCCATGCTTACCCAAGTGTTTTCATATGGTAAAGTAAATTACATTTTTATTAAATAAAAATGCAGTTTAAAAAAATACACTTGAAAACACTGTTCTAGTTTTTGCCATATTCTACAGATTAGGGACGGACCTTGTATTTACCTTTGTGGGAAGTATTTAAAAAAGACAATGGAAAACTTAAACTTCAATGGTGTATATATATTTTTTGCTTATTCGGTTGCTAATCCTAGCAATTGAATGACTTTAGGTAACTGTAAATTCCTGAGTGAGTTAACACCACATAAAATCACAGTAATCATGAAGTAACAAACGGTCCATCCCTCTACCATATTTTCCTCGCAGTGAAATTGAGTATGTTTCCAAGCATAAACAACCAAATGGGGAGGGAGCCTGCCTTCATCACGTACTACTTGTATCTTTACCCCAGAAGTGTCAAACGGGAAATGTCTATGTGTACTTATAGATTTTGCAGTACACAAAATTTCCAAAACATGTATCTTAAACTCTCTAGTGTGGCCCCTTTGAATGTGTACTACCCAAAAAGCAATGAGTCCCATGGAGTAAGCTATTGTAGAGCAATAAAATATTTTTTTCTTATCTTTATGAATTTGTAGTCACATAAATGTTACTGCTTCTGTATAAATACATAGGAAGAAAAAGTTACACACTGTAAATCTGAAACAGGTAAGCACCAAAAATATATCATTAAATTATTTTTACTACTATTTTCATGATTACCTGGTAAAATGATCTGTATTCAACAAATCCAACCATAAATTTCTCAGCCAATCAGGTGTGTCCAGTGAAGCCATATGATCTAAGTTGGAGTCGGCATCACAAAACGCCAGTACTGCAGCAAGTACTGGGATGACCTTGGCCTCAATATGCTGTCTCACTGAATGTCTAAAGAAAAAAAAGATTGAGTAATACATTTGTTTATGAACACAGTTTCTTATCTATAACTGTAAGAAATATAAGTGCATGCACATATACCCTGCTGGTTACATTAATTTATTTATTTGGGGTTTTACTTCGCTTTCAACACTGTACAGGTCATATCACGACGGGTAGTTGGAAGGGCGGAGGAAACCAGTACATACAGTTTGCTACGGTTGTGTACCGAAACTGCCGACCAAAGGCATAATTCTAGGATATTAACTTTTGTTTATATCATTATGGGGGGTTTAAAGGCATCAATTAGATCCTAATACAGGTATACCAGGAGTTTATTTGAACAAGGTGCTAACATATTGAATGCAAAATACTGAAATAAAGAAATTTTATAGGCTTCCCAATCAGAAGTGAAGGTCACACCAGTCACTTAGTTTGAGCAAAAATATCATAACTTCAATTCATCAAGACTGGCAATGCATGTAACGGTATTCACATCTATATCAGACTAAAATATGTTACCTCAGTGTACCTGCCCTAACAATAGCTTGCTGTGATGCAGCATCACAAGTCAGCCAGCTGCTGGCTCTGGTTTCTGTGGTAAAACTCTCCTCCTTGTCCTTCAGTAATAAGGCCACACGTCGCTTTATCACTGACAGGAAGTTCTTTGGTTTTGATGATCCTGTCAGTCTCCCTTGAAAAAGCAAGATTATCGACAGTTAATCTCAATTTAAAGTAAAAAAATTGAAAACCAAAATAGTATTAAAATTTCAGTAGTGAGGTATAAATTGTTAAGTAAATTATGCTACCTTCTATCTCCATCAAACTCATCAGCATGCTGACTCTCTCTGTTTTTCGCTGACTGGATGCATTTTCTTCCTCCAACATAGCTGCCGCGCCAGGTACACAGTTTCTAATTATTTTGTCCACATCCAAAGACTGAGCCATGGCTAAATCTCCCTTATGATCTCTGGCCTGTACTTTTACATCATTACCAAAGACCTCTTCTGCTGTTTCTTTTAAATCTTCTCTCATAATTTTTCCCTCCCCTTGTCCTTCAAACTTAAGTCTTACATCACCTGTATCTGCTCCTTCTGGGATCACAGACCTGTCAGATCCCTCTGTGATATTTGTTGATTTGCTGCCCATGTGAAGTCGTTCTGTGGCCTCCACCAAATCGTTGTAGTCTCTGTCTTCATTGTCAACTGAGGCAATGAATAAATCTCCGATAGAATGTTCTTGTAACACAGACAGACTGGGCACGCCCCCCTCATCAGGGTGAAGGTCATCGATATGGTAACACAGCCATCGGCCACCCTGAAAATGATTACTAAAACTGTTGAGATGAGATACAGTGGATTTAATCTTAGTCACACTTGCAAAATGTTAAACATTCACTTGTACTTTTGGCAACTAATTATATCCATTTTAAAAATATATGAAGGGCTAAAAATATAGGTTCTAATTTTACCTTGTTTTTCCTGTTGAAAAGTAACACTTTATACATCACATTAGGTTTTAGTTATGGCTACTTTCTGTAACTTCAACTTCTAGTTATCCTTTTTTTGGCACTTATAATTTGGACTACATCTATGACAACTTAATGAAGTTTAGGACCTTGTGTAACTTTGCACTTAAGATGAACTCATAAATGTATACACCTGACATAAATGCAAACAGAAATTGAATAAAATATCTAAATTGTATCCATAAACAAAAACTGATACTAGAATAAGCAATTCCTTCTAGGTTTTACGCCAGCTAAGGGTGTAAATTTCACACAATTTTATTACTGCCTCTTGGAAAGGCTTTAAATTTTTTAAACAACCATATTTCTTAGCAACAATTTATTGAAAGAAAGTGACAGATTAAAAATCCATGTTATGATCATTTTAATATTTCCCATACATTGACTGCAATACCTTTTATGTACAAATATTCTGTGTGATCTTGAAGCAGAGGTCAATTTAAAAAGGTCCGAGCTAAAGACTTCCTATAACTTGATTTGACATTTCCAAACCATAAAACTAGTGACGAAACCTTTTTGGTAGAAATACCAAAGTGCCCAAAGTGAAAGCCCTGTATTTCAATGTTTTTTTCTTAACCTTCACTTCTTATTTCAATGACTTCTATTGCACATTTCGACGACAAAACTAAAATGTTTGGAATTATTGCTGAAAAGGTCTTCTTGGTGGATTTTTGTGATCTTTGGATGACCTTGAAAGAAGGTCTAATTACAATTCTTATGGAAGAAATATACAACTTCTGTAAATATTAACTAAAAATAATCCAAACTGACTGAGCTGAACAAAATATGAAAAAACTGAAAGTCGAGATCAAGAAAAATACGCTTCTTGCACTATTCCACATACCAAATTTGAAAGCCCTTGGACAAATGCTCCAGGCTTGTTACTCTGAAAAGAAATCTCTGCAGCAGTTTAGCAAATAAAACAATATCCTTCCTCTAATCAGTGCCACCAAGTAGCGTAGTGGAAATTTATCTTTGTATTATAGTTACTTAATTTCTACTGCAGAGTGAGTATACTAAACTGAAACGTATGTGATGTAACAGATAATACCCCTTTCACACTACAGGCAGTATTACTTGTACCTAGTAGCGTTAGACAAAATGCTACAGTCCTTCAACTACAGTCCAATGGTCGTGTGCAAACTTGTAACACGATGGTAAAACATCCAATTCCTTCAGAGTACCACAGAAGGTTTAAAATGATCATAGTTTCTGCTTCTGAATTTGTAACCATAGGCATGGCCAGATGAACATTTTGCTACAATAACTGAAGCTGACATCTGCGGTTTAGATAAGGTTGATTTGTTTGTGTTTCAGTTTTGGGTTTCATGTTTGACAGCTACCATAGGTGAGTGCAGGTTGCCTCACGGTGACCAATGTTTGTAGTACTATCCTACCAAAGGATGGTTCCAAACCGTGTCATTTCAGTGGCCATTTGCCTGTAGTGTGAAAGGTTTTTAAAGTCTCAGAAGATATGACTTGTCCTGGGAGGCAGTTCTACCGCCTCTAAAACTTGTAAAAGGGGTATAATGGAGTTTACTTACATTCTTATTTATTAGAAACAACCCTTTATCAATATAACTGAGAAAATATAATGAAAAAATTGCAAGGATGGGTATGATTGCTAGCTTACAAATATATTTGGGCTGTCCCGTACTCTAGACCACTGGATAACATAAACCACAAAACATGGCAATTGATATAGATACAATATATATCCAGACTGGTCTTACTAATGTAAAAAATATATATTTCACTTGGACAGTCACAAAACATTTGCTCTAAAGTTGTGTTGAGATAATTTGCCTAGATTATTTCCAACAATGTTTGATCCAAAAAAGTAGTCTTTTATGGCAACAAGATTAACAGGGTCTTGTATTGAAAGTAATTGATAATTTTATTAGGAGTTTTTATTTTTGGTTTTATTCAAAATAAACCCTCTCTATACCATTCCAAATTCATGCAATCAGTACTGTTTGCACCTAAAAAGCAATCCATTTTATCACTATTGGTATTCCATTAAACTTTATATGTACAATGACTGATACAAATTTGTTCATCCTTGGTAATTTTGTGTTAGTACTTGGTGTTTTGGATATTTTTAGCTAAATTGGTTCAAAAGGTATATCATACTATAATACTGGAGTATGTTTATACCAAGCACACCAAATATTTTGCTTTTTTACAATGCCAGTATATCTTGATTACTTCTAACATTAAATAATAAAAAATCATTTTTACTCAAAATTTGAAAGTGTACCTTTTATTTTGAGAATTGAGTTTTGAAAAAGAATATGTGAGTGGACAAGTAAGCCTCAAATGGCTGATTTTGCGTTAAAGCCATACATACTCTGAGTAGTACTCTAAAGGCAATAATATGGCTACATATTGCCAAAAGCAAAACCTACCTGGACGCCCATGAAACAGCCACCAGCCTTCCTTGGAAGTTGCAGCACCAGTAACACATGCCTGGGTTTATCTATCATAAAAATTCATTATTTATGATTTTTTATGTTGCTTATATTCCAAATTTAGATGTTATACGCAGGTTTGGTTACCCTCATTTAACCTTGAGAGAGGGGCCTAATGTCAAAAGATACATAAGAAAAATTCCATCCCCTTGACGTCCTATTGGTTGACTTGACATTCTAAATTTCTAGCTGTTCTATTTTATGCTTACAGTGAAATCTTCACACGTGATGGTGGTGAAACAAATGCTTGTTAAGTGGATGACCAATTCAACATGCTTATTTGCTGAAGTTTTTCGTAGAGAGAAAAAAAAATATTAGTTTGTCAAACTACACCAACCTGTAAGGCTACATTGCCTTCCCTCCTGTTGCAAGTTGTACCTAGCACTAGCTATCATGGTGGCGTGTTCGTCTCCAGAGTCACATTGCAGGATGAGAAGCTGTGAGGAGGAATCATGGAAGAACCCCCTGCGAATAATGGAGCAGTGATAAACCTCAGTAAAAATAATCAACTGCAAGTCTGTTTAAAGAATAAATTTCAAAAGAGCCAAAAGTTCCTTCTAATAATGCATTACCATTCAAAGAAATTAGAAAATTAACAAATACAAATGAAGGAGTGTTATCTTGACACGTCTTTAATGACACTTTCTACCTTTTGTATCATAGTGCCTTAGGACTATGAAGATCAGTTTTTTGGGCCCATGCCTGGCTGGTTGATTTCTAAAATCCTAGGTTTTTTAGGTCACTAGTAAAGTTTATTGGTATCGAGGTAATGTTTTAAATTCATTGACTGAGGATTCAGTGAGTAGCTTGGAGGATGACTGAAGGGTCATTTGTTACTTCAGCGTTTGATCAGGAAAGAGTTATTTGAAAATTTTATTAACTTTAAATTGAAAGTCTATTTATAGGTTAATTTTTGTCTTATAATTTTTTGCGGTCTAGCTGGGTCATGGACTGACTTGTAAAATCCTACATCCTTTTGTTCAAAATCCTGATGACAACAGGGATTCCCAATATAAGCTGATTGGGGTGTAGAAATCATTTTAAAATAATGCGACCACTGACCAGTACCTAAACGACTGGCTGACCAGGGTGCTGATATCATAACTACATGTAAAATAAAAGCAAGACCTTTGAATGTTCCTCCTGTGATGGTATCTATGGTCAAGCGGTTGGAATTAATTGTAAATTTGGTGCAATGATAATGTTGGACGCACTTGTAGCTCCAAGTCTGGTATGGCAGAAGCAGAAGTCAGTTCTCTGGTGCCACAATAATTGAGAGAAAAAATCTTGATGTTTCTTTACTTGGATCTTATGACAAGGGCCAAGACTAACTCAGTAAATAGGTGAGTAATCATAGATTTGAACTGGCAATTTTGTCAACAATAGAAGTGGCTTAGACGTACATGGGGACAGAGTTTGCTTACTTATCAGAACATTGATGATATTACAGCAGAGTCATTGAATTGGGCAAAGGGTACCAGTGGAATTTTATTCATTATGATCATATGGTAAATTTGATCAATGTCTTCTCGTTGGTTTTGGACATAGTAGCACTTTTTTCACAAAGGGTTAGTGACACTATTAGGTTTATAATGTGCGAAAAAAAGTTTCCACAATATAAGCTACATTGATGATCTGATCACATTTGGTTACCCAGCCAACTGCAACCTGTTTTATAAATTATGTTGGTCATCATAGGAACTTTGGTTTGGTATTAGCAAGAAAAAGTTGTTCCCTAGTCAAAAGGTTACTTGTCTGGGAGTACAGGTCGACAAACTAGTTGCTGCATTTTCAGTTCCCCATGAGGAACTAGAAAGAAATCAAGACATTTGTGATAATTTGGCCACAGAAGGCACTGTTCAAAAAGCCAAGTACAGTTCTTTTGAATGCGTTTTACATATCAAGCCTTCCGCAGCTGAGGTTGGTGGTTTAAACCCCAGATCTTATGTGGGAAAGTTTGTAGTTGCTTACCGATCGTCGGCAGTTTACAGTACAGAACCTTGACTAACTGTATGTACTGGTTTCCTCTGCTAACAAAACTACCTGCCATGATGTGGCCTGTACAGTGTTGAAAGTGATGCAAACCCTAAATAAAGTGTGTGAAGCATGCCAGGTGTTTTCTAAATTTGTTAGAAATGTGACAATTGCGTCATAAATTGGACTTAAGTCATAAATTTAGCAGGGATTGTAAATGGTTCAGTGAAATTTAATAAGGCTGGTCTCTAATGACCGACACCTCAAAGGAATGTGCAACTAAATGCATTTTGTAGTTTCAAGATTTGTTTTTATTAATTATCGTTTTTATTGACACATAAGGGCATACAAAAGCAAAATGGTGTTAACAGAGGTACATATTTGTCCATACATACTTTATATGATGCTTTACACATTCATACCATCAGAAAACAGATTAAAACTTTGCTTTGACCGCTAGTCAGTTTAAATATTACCTTACTGTTAATAGTACAATAAACACAGATTCTTGAAAAAGAATACTAGATGTAACTTAAATGCTCTTGAAAAGCAGGGAAAGCAAACTCCAACTATTCTTAATTTTTGGTCTGAAAACGAGATAGTTGACAGATATTGTATTTTTTTAAATGCCAGAAAAGCAGTGACATTTAGAGAAATATTATTCACCAAAGATTTATAGCAAGCAGAAACAAGATTCCAAGCTACTTTTTATCAACATGTCCCAGTAACACTGTTTTAGTGTCAAGAGTAAACGATAGAACTACAATGTCTTAAACCCACTGCTTGATTTTTTGCCAGAACTCATGTGGACAGGAACACTAGTATTAATCTCCATCACTGACAGACTCTGAGGCCCATCTGAACATAAAACAAGGCAGTTAATATTTATCCAAGGACATAGCCAGGTCATACCAGGGAGACTCTGGCAGGGAGTATATTTTTTAGGCTTTTGCAAAATGGTAAGTTTTGAGCTTCATTCTGAAGGAAGCAACTGATGTTACACTACACACATCATTGGGGAGTTCATTCCAGATCTTAGGAGCATCAAAGGCAGAACTATGGCCAAAATGTTTTACTGGCTTAAAGACTGATAAGTGGAAAGGAGGAACTGCAAGGTATTGATGATCAGGGAGACTACGCCTGATGCTCTAAGAACAAGAGAGAGACAAGAACGGTTCAAAACAAGGAGAACTACTATGTAAAAATTTCTAAGCTAGTGTTGCATTTTTGAACATACTGCAGTACTTAACAGGCAACCAGTGGAGTTGCTTCAGGATGGGTGTGACATGAGCATACTTTCTATGATTTGTAACAATACCAGCAAGGGTATTCTGAATGAATTTGTGCTGATTGAAACATCGCAAACCTCTAAACAGAGTGTTACAATAGTCCTGATGACTACTAGCCAAGGCATTTGCAGCAAGGACTGCCACTTCTGGAGAAAGATACTGTCTTGTTAAACAAACGTCACACATCTAAAGAAAGCACACTTTGCAGGCCCGCTTGACATATTCAGAGAAGGAAAAGTCAGCATCAAACCACACACCTAGATTTTTGACAAAATCAACCGATGAAGAAGGCTAGCAAGAATACTGACAAGAAAGTGAGAGGAAATTTTGTGATGTTGAAACATACAGAACCAAAGACAATAAATTCAGTTTTTTCAGGGTTGAGCTTCAATTTACTACCAGACATCCATCATTGCACATCCTGAAGGCAGGCATTTAACTTGGCAAGAGCAGCAGAGGCATTCGTGTGGGAGAGATGGATGTATAACTGAGTATCATCTGCATAGAAATGGAATTTAATATCCAGATGGAGGCTGAGGGTTTTCATACATAGACATTGTATACATCGGGTATTGTCTCCTGTGAATCGGTATAGAAGTGACATAAAGTATTGTTTGATTTTTTTTCATCTTATTCAGGAGACTTTTTGTTCCCAAAATACAGTTTACAATTCTATATTGCATCCAAGTTATCTTATTATCTTCAATAAGTTTAAAGCAATTTGTATAGATTGTTCTCCAAGTGTAGTGATCCAACTAGTCCTGGACAACTGTTTCCCACTTCATTTCTTAAGTTGGTTTGTATTAGTCAGTAACTTGTAAAAATCTTTACTGGATTTGTTCAGATTTCTATGATGGTCAGCCAGACACATTTAACTATCGAGTCATGTAGAAGTAAAGCAAAATTTTGATCTTTTACACTATGGTACTTGACAAATTAGTTTTTATTTTTAAAGAAGATCATCTAAAGAAAGGAATTCACCTCCGCAAAATAGGTCGGCAATAAATATTATCCCTTTACTGTACCAGTCATGACAGAATAAAAGAACATTGATAATGTGTGGATTATACCAAAGAGGTATATTGAGCACGTTATCATTCTGATCTTTTGGAATGCTATCTATTACTTTGGCTCATGATAATAAAGTACATTTTCAAATATTGTTGGTGATCTTGCTTGCTAGCATTTCATGCCACAGAGAATGCATATTAAAATACTTCTCATAATATTTTTATATTAAAAAGACAAAACGAATACCACGGTAAATGTTCTTGTTTTAGGAAATGTCTTATCTAGATGCAATTAAAACTACATATGAATTTTTCTAACTCAATCATACAGAGTCCTCCTCTTATATAATTGCTACACAACTGCTTCCTGCTTATTTTGTCAGGTTTGTTATCCAAGATAAATTTTAAAAAAAGTTGTTTATAACTTGTTTATAACACTTTGAACAGGATTTGAGATAGACATAAAAAATGATTTAATTTTGAAAAGAGTTTTTATTACAATAATTGTACCTAGATGTCTAGAGGTACCTTTTTCCCATACACTTAAGAACTCGTTAATGTCATCAAGTTTTGGATCACAGTTTAGGTTAATTTGGGGGTGGGGTACAAGAAGTACCACACATTTCATTGCTCCAGTTCCTTAATAAAGGTACTTCTTGTTTGTCCCACTATTCTGTCATTGGATGACCTTTAACCTTTTAATAAAAATTTTCCCGCCTAAATCAGTAATTCTTCACTTTTGAGAGGGAAGTCGAACAGACAGGACGCCATTTTTACAGTACTATGTATCAGTAAAAAATTTTATGTTGTCTTTTGTGCTTTCAGTAACGTGGTATTAGTATTTTTCATTTAGTATTTTAGTTTGTTTTATATATTGGCGTCCTATAGTGTACATATCACGGAGGTAGTCTGTTTATGTTTTAAATTTGGTATGTAGGTCAGTTGTCGGGGTTTTCACTTGTCATTATTGAATTCTATTATGTAATACTCGTCACTTGTGCTGTCAGTAACGTAGTATTAGTATTTTCATTTAGTATTTTAGTTTGTTTACACATTGCTGTCTTATAGTGTACATATCACGGAGGCATTCTGTTTATGTTTTACAATTTTGTATGTGGGTGAGTTGTCGGGGGTTTTCACTTGCCATTATTGAATTCTATTATGTAACTTGTGCCCCCAGTAGTATTGCTAGTATCGTTTGTATTCTCCCGTCAACTTGTATGATTATCATTATTATCATAGTGGGAAATAGTAACCATGCCTAAAGTATTTCATTGTTCGAAATGTAATGGTCAGCACAAACGGCCCGTTGGCAGTAAATGTCAGCTCATGGAACAGAGTACTTCAAGTACTTCAGCTACTGTTTCTGAGCAATCCAAAGATGAAAGTTCACAGATTCTTAATGCGCTTAATGCTGTGAGTTGTAGGTTGTCTGCAACCGAACAGAGGATTGACAGGACCGAGGAACAGCTTCAGGTACAGTCAGGTGTGACTTCAAGCAGCCCCCTGAATACGAGCACTACACCCTCTCAAGATGGTGATGAGGACAGTGACGCTGGAGACGACGCCGTCATACCCACCGTCAAATATCTCAAATCAGCTAGGCACATACAGGAGGCTGTTGACCTCAGACTGCAGGAGTTAACCAAGATTAATGAACAAGGTAAGTTCAAATCACAAAGGGTTAATAATGATAGTATCACAGTTAAGCAACAAATCCCTTGGCCACAGAATTATGTATTGGCTGGTACTTCCAAAGCAAGGGTAACGTACGACAGTTTGTCAACCTTTCAATGGATGGCAGGCTTTTGTGCAATTATTAGGGAAGAAAAAAGTACAAAGGTCAAGAATGCAATGCTTGAGTATATGTCCGACCTTATGGAGGACGCTCAAGACTTTGGTTGGGCTTCAGCTAAAGGGGCAAATGCTCTAATCCTCTGTAGAATGGAGGAAGGTAAGGTAGACTGGTTGAAGTCTGACAAATTGGACCGCCTCAGAAGGGCACATGCCCAAAAGGTAGTCACTAGTAATTCAAGCTCAGGTCAAACTGCAAAAACAAAACATGAATCTCATGGTGTCATATGCAAGTACTTTCAGTCGGGCAAATGTAACCATAAAGCAGAGCATAATACAAATGGTCAACTGTACAAACACTGGTGCTCTCATTGCTATAGTCTAGGCAAGAGATTCACACATGCACTGAAAGATTGTAGAAACAAACGTCAAGATTCAAAAAACGAATGAGGCACTGCAACTCTGCAGTGCACAAAAATGCTACTACGGTCAAGGTCTCAAGTAACAAACTGAGTCCTCAAGTGTCTGAACCTAGAGTCAGTGGTAGAATAATATATAATTCAACCAACTTTGGCAAGGCTAGTAATAACTGGAGGGCTGACTATTATAGATTTAGCAATCTCTCTTATGCCCAAGTCTTAAAGAAAGGCAAACACATGTCTCATATGGTCCCTTACCATACCAGCCACCACAAAGGTAGCCCTCAGGTTTTTAAAAATAAAACAAAAACCATGATAAACAAAGCCAAAAGTACTCATAAAGTACCTAGAGACAAAAGTACTCACATAAAACAAACATGTGACAGAGCTGAACGTAGCAGTGCACAGATTAAGGTGAGTCAGAAAAAACAAAATCCACAGATTGTCTGTAAAAATAGATATGACGTATTGTCCGTCGACGCCGTCGTTTCTACCCAAACTTCTCAACCTCTCCCTGATCATGCTAACACTGTAACCTTGCACAGCCAGGGCGCTACCAACGTCTGTCACAATCAAGCAAGCAGAAAAGTGAGCATACCAAGTAATGATCATCAAAGGGTAGTAACAGAAGAATGTAAAGCCATTGCTTGTTCTAAATATGATCTCCCTCTCAGAATTAAGGACAAGGCTTTAACTTACAAACATGTACTACCTCACTGTCCAACCCTTCAAAGTTGGGAATCCCAAAGTAAGTTCAAGTTTGGATTTATCCCCCTGGGCAGCCAACTTATGCCAGAATTCCTCAACCCAGTTCAAAGTGACGCTGATCCCATAACTTTACATACTAAGATACGTGAGTCAGATAAATATAATTTCTTGCAAACTCAAATTAGTCTCAAATCTCAACTGAATCCAGATGTTTGGGATCAGTATCTTCAAGGTTACTGGGATAGACAATTGCCACTCTTGATAAGGTTTGGTTTTCCTCTTGATTATGACAGAGAAAGTAATCTAAGTAGTAATGAAGTTAACCATTCATCAGCAGTAGATTATCCTGAAGATGTCAAAGCATATCTGACTGAAGAGATCCAGCATGGGGCTATTTTGGGCCCCTATGATACCAAGCCTATCAAAGAATTACATATTTCACCCATGATGACCAGGGAAAAGCCCAATGCCCCCCATCGCAGGGTCATCATTGACATGAGCTTTCCTCATGGCCAATCAGTTAATGCAGGTATACCAAAGGATCAATACTTAGGAACACCCTTTGTCCTTAAGTTACCTACAGTAGATACCATTACTGATCAAATCAAGGCACTAGGCAAGGGTTGTAAGCTTTACAAGGTCGACATAAGTCGCGCCTTTCGCCATGTTAAGTTAGATCCACATGAATATGACCTTTTGGGATTACGTCACGACCGTTATTACGTTGATACGTGCCTGCCGTTCGGATATAGGAATGGCAGTGCTTTATTTCAACGCTTAAGCGACGCTGTGCGTCATATTATGCGTCAACGCAATTTTGACGTCATCAACTATATTGATGATATTCTTGGAATTGATTTGCCCAGTAAAATTGACGCCTCGTTTGACGCTCTTTGTTGCCTCTTGCATGATCTTGGTTTCCAAATTTCCAAGAAAAAATTGGAACCCCCTACTACTGTCTTAAACTGCCTCGGCATCGTAGTAAATACTGAAACCTTCACCATGTCAATACCCCCAGCAAAGTTTGAGGAAATCATTGCTATGTGTTCCAAATGGACCAACAAAAAATACTGCTCAAAGCGTCAGTTACAGTCATTGTTGGGCAGTCTCCTCTACATAAGTAAATGTGTTAAGGCCTCCCGTTTTTATCTTAACAGACTGCTGGATGTTTTGAGATCCATAGAAGATAAGAAAATGGTCCCTGTGACCAGGGAAGCTCAAAGGGACATTAACTGGTTCCAAAAATTTATTCCCAAGTACAATGGGGTTACCTTTTTTGACCAGAAACCTATTGACCATTCAATTGAACTAGATGCAAGTCTCCAGGGTATGGGTGCATGTTGGGGTTCCCAAATCTATGCTTTTCAGATCCCATTGGGCTATATGGACATGCTAATAGTTCATCTTGAAATGTTGAACATCCTAGCAGCCTTAAGAGTATGGGGTGAAGCGTGGAACAATGCTAAAGTGGCCATAGCTTGTGATAACTTAGCAGTGGTTCAGGTCCTAAATTCAGGTAAAACTAGGGACTTAACTTTGGCTGCCATTGCACGAAACATCCAATTCCAAGTAGCCACCATGAATATTAACCTTAAAGTCACTCATATTCCAGGAAAAGTTAATGTTATTGCGGATCTTCTCTCCAGATGGAGCAGTAGGCCTATGGCAAATGCAACATTAAATCATCTCTTACCTGTACATACATGGGTTCAAGTCAATGAAAGTCATATTGCTATAGATTGGTCTATCTAATGTAACATCTATTCTTTAGGCCTCCATCCAACAATAGCCAAATTACTGCACCTCGGCCTCCAGAAGACCCGTATGGCCTTCAGACCTTCAACAGATAGAAACTATACTAGCATGTTCAGGCTGTTTCTAGCATTTACAGTCTTCATGAAGTTAAGTATCTTCAACCTCTCTCCCTTAATGCTCATAGCATATTTACAGTTCTTAGAAACCAATCACTTTTCACCTTCTGCCATGGCTAACCACATGTCAGCTATTAAAGCCAAGCTGGCACTCTTTGGCATATCTACCCATATTTTTGAAGATCAAAGAATCAAATATTTTCACAAAGCCATGATTCTTCACCAGCCCTTTAAAGTCCAACTAAAAAACATCATTGATATTGATACCCTACAATTGATTGTAAGAACATGTGACTCAATGTATATGGGCCAAGTTTTCAAAGCAGTTTATACCCTAGCTTATTTTTCTTTTCTCAGACTATCCAATCTCGTTCCCCACACCACAGCCCATTTTTCCCCATTGTACCACCTAGCCAGGGCTGACATAATTTTTGCAGATCCAGGCATGCAAGTCATCATAAAATGGTCCAAAACTATTCAAACCAGAAATGTTGTAAAAATTCTAAAAATTCCTCAACTAGGCTCCAATCCCATTTGTCCAGTCAAAGCTACAAAAAATTTGATGGCTATCACCCCAGGGTCCAACAATCATCCCCTATTTCAATTCAAATCCTCCAAGGGCTGGGTCCCTTTGACAGATACACAGGTTAGGCGTAACTTTCGCATCATACTGCAGAAACTTAATTTATCAAACTCCCACCTTACCTTCCATGCCTTCCGTCGTTCAGGTGCCACCTACGCCTTTAACTCCAATGTGGAATTGCAACATATCCAAAGTCATGGCACCTGGACGTCGGAATGCGTCTGGAAATATATTACCCTTGACCATCAGGCCTCAGCCCAGGTTGCTTCCACCTTCAAGAAACAACTTTACATCCCTACTACTCACTAGTTGGGGCTTGGGGATTTTTCGCATTTTCACATATTCTGGATTATCAGTTGTATCTTGAATTGGACCAACCTAAACATGTCAAAAATTAACCTTCATAAAGATTTTACAAATACTCCTAACTCTAAATTCATTAAACTAAATTTAAGGCCACCTCAAACTCATCCAAACTTATGGTGACCTTAGGGTCACTGGTTTAAGTCTTCTAACCATTGGGGTGACCTTAGTTTCCCCCATTATTAGTAAAAGTATTTACTTGCTTTAAGGTGGCCTTATGCTCACCTTTTGGGCAAGTGCCAAACCTGGGTTTGTGACTTTAAGGTGGCCTTATAAATCATAATTCATATAATTGTAATAAAGATTTTATAATAATTTCATAACTTTATTTCCATATGTGTTATTCTTTGTCCAAATTGTAAATAAACATTAGTGTATTACATGTTTATATAATCAAATGTAAATAAAATATATATTGTACCCCATCCCTGCTTTTCAATTGTGTCTGGAACCTGAGGCAATGTGGGGGTGGGGTACAAGAAGTACCACACATTTCATTGCTCCAGTTCCTTAATAAAGGTACTTCTTGTTTGTCCCACTATTCTGTCATTGGATGACCTTTAACCTTTTAATAAAAATTTTCCCGCCTAAATCAGTAATTCTTCACTTTTGAGAGGGAAGTCGAACAGACAGGACGCCATTTTTACAGTACTATGTATCAGTAAAAAATTTTATGTCCCTCTCCCCACCCTTACACCACATACACATACTAATTGTTTTCTATTTTCAGGTAACTGGCAGCAGTCGCTCTGGTTGGCTTCCATCGATTATGACCCCACTCTTGATCCTGTGCTGCACTTGGGTTCTAATGTAACATAGGGTGCTGGGTTTCGGTGAGTGGGGCTCTAGGTGGAGCTCTTGGGCTAGGCATTTTGACTGTGGGCCAGGTTACCCAAACACTGGATGTCTCCATGGTCAAACATCAACCATGTGAGCATCTTCATCAAGTCGTCTCCAGCGTCACTGCATCAACATAACATCCTCAGCTCGCTGGGCTCTCTAGCAGCCCCTGCCTAGGCATTGCCTTAGGCTCCTCGGTCCTGCTTCCTCTGCTTCTCCTGCAGCCTCTCGGCCAAGTTCCGGGCGGACACCTCAGGCATCAACATCTGTCCTCACAGAAAAAATTATTCTTTAGTGGACGTTGCTTGCAACCATAAATTATTGTTTTGTATAAGTGTGTCAGGATTCAAATTACTGTATCTTGGTAAAAAAGTTGTCAAATGGGTTAATTTATACAAGGTCTGATCATGTAAGCATGGTACTAAGTATTTTTCTTGTCTTTGGTAAATAATTTTGTTTATTGAGCTCGACTTCCCTCTTCTAGAGTCAAATCTATCGTCTGTTCTTGGTTATATTCTGCTATTAAGTGTCAGATCTAGTGCTATAGAAAAGTTGCTAATGTTGACGCTTAAGTGTCGAGGTCAACCAAGAGTTGGCATAGTTAAAGTTACGTTGTTATCTTAAAAAACTTTTATTTGTTTTACCAAGTTTATGGTGTTGTACTTGGTTAAAGTTAAATGGTGTTTTGAGTCCAGGGCAATTCATTTATAGACTATGTTCACTTTAAGCTGGGTGTAATTCAAGTATCATCTTACACCTTTGTATCGTCAACAGTATGTCACTTTATGTGTCAACCTAAAGTTAAATATTGTGTTATGGTTTCTATGTCAGTACATGACTTATTTTATGACCTGGTCCAAGGTCACTTGCATGGTTAACCACTTGTGTTGTTTGCATAAACTTAACAAATGTTAGTATTGTTCATCTTAGTCTCATATTTTAATTATATTGTGTCTTCTAACTTCATTTTAGTGACTAGTGCAAAATAGTGTAGTCACTTTGTATTTTATCTAGTCATGTCAATAATATCAGTGCTCTAACTTATATGTCGCCTTACATCTTATCTACTTCATGTACAGTTATAACTTATTGTCTGTACTTTAGTGAGTACTTCGGTAATTGAGCTGTTACTTCTACGAGAAGTTGCTATTGATTGGTTACTCTAACAGAGTTTTCTTAAACATATGGTACCTAGTCATTATTAATATTTTTAATATACATTTTATGTTTATATATGTACTAAAACTTTCATATGGCTGTTAGCTAATGGAGTGTATTACCTGTAAATTCACTTATCAACATTTAGTTCAGTACATAGCCACTATGTAACTATGTGACTCTATCCTATAAAGTACAAGTTTTTCTCTAAAACTACAGTAGTATCACTTGTTTGGTTTATAGTTTTCCTGTTTCTCTTCTAAATATTAAAATTTTAGTATTTTAACTAGTCCTTCCTTCTTTTACAAATTCTTATAACTATTTTCCTTGTTATCCCTTTCCCTTGTGTGGTATAATCCCTCTTGGGGATTTTTCGCATTTTCACATATTCTGGATTATCAGTTGTATCTTGAATTGGACCAACCTAAACATGTCAAAAAATTAACCTTCATAAAGATTTTACAAATACTCCTAACTCTAAATTCATTAAACTAAATTTAAGGCCACCTCAAACTCATCCAAACTTATGGTGACCTTAGGGTCACTGGTTTAAGTCTTCTAACCATTGGGGTGACCTTAGTTTCCCCCATTATTAGTAAAAGTATTTACTTGCTTTAAGGTGGCCTTATGCTCACCTTTTGGGCAAGTGCCAAACCTGGGTTTGTGACTTTAAGGTGGCCTTATAAATCATAATTCATATAATTGTAATAAAGATTTTATAATAATTTCATAACTTTATTTCCATATGTGTTATTCTTTGTCCAAATTGTAAATAAACATTAGTGTATTACATGTTTATATAATCAAATGTAAATAAAATATATATTGTACCCCATCCCTGCTTTTCAATTGTGTCTGGAACCTGAGGCAATGATTAAATCTAAATCAACTGAAAATTTAATTCCCAAAAGATTGATTGTGTTTTCCCTATATCAAACCTTTTGAAACATTTAGTTTTTTTCTTCACAATACTTTATCTTACCTAACCAGGCTATCTGTGTTTTTTTCTGTATAAACTCTAAACCTGCCAATGTACCAAAATATTTATAAAGTGTTTAGCATTGCTTGGAGTGAACTTGTAGTGTCATCTAATATGAGATTGGTGCCATCAGCAAATGGAATCAATTTGTTTTCATTATTATTCATTTTAATTTTTTTATTGTTTCATTTTCAGAGATCAATATTTGTAGTATTTGCACACCAAGAATGAACAAATAGACTGAATTGGTGGTTGTGTTTTTTATGCAGTGATCTAAAATAATTTTTACAAGGATATGGAGCTTTAAAGCAAATTAGTTATTAATAACATTGAAGAATAACAACTACAGATAAGGATAATACCAGTGTGGACAAGCTTTACATGTGTAAAGAGATTCACGTCAGACTCTGTCACCAGTTGTCAAATTAGCCAAATGTCTAGTCAGCCTAATACTGATCACAGTTGTGTTGTCTTCAGTGCCCTACTGTCTTAAGCCTCCTCTGCACTGCAGAACTCTGCCATTGAGCACATAAATATTCTGCTATCCTTGGGCATTTTAGCTCACAGGACATCAGTAGTGATAAGGATACACTTTGGGAGAAATGTGATGTTACAGTCATTAGTGATAAACTCAAAAGGAGAAACTCAAGTGCCATGTCAGAGAAGGAAGCAAATCTACATGACCTAATGGTTGCACTTGCCAAACTTGACAACAGTGATCTTATTCCAAATTTTGCAGTAACTGCAGCTGAGCTACATAATATTCCAAAATTTGTCATTGGGCGGTTCTTGTTCCTCCTAAGGTTTTGTTTGTGTACCAGGTGGACAATAACACAAATAAAGGTGACCTTAGGGACTATATTACAGACATGGGAATTAGTGTAATTGATTTAAAATGTCTCTCACCAGGAGGCATTCTCCAAATCTTTCAAATTGACTGTTTCAAATGAACACTTTAATAGTCTTAATAAGGAAGATGTTTGGCCTGATGGAGTCAGAGTAAGAAGATTCATACTACTAAGACAAAAACCTAAAAACGTAAACCATGGAAATGAAATGTACTGACACTCTCAAGCTGTGCAGTTATAACAGTCATAGCTATTGAAAGATTAGTTTACATACAGGAGATCTTTGATGATTGTGATATACTTCTGATCCAAGAACATTGGGTACATAAAGGAAATCTTGACATCTATAAATCAGCAATAAGAACTATGAGGTGCATGGCACTTCTAGCTTGAACCAAAATGAACTGTTAATGGGTAGACCCTTTGGTGGAACAGCAATATTATGGAAATCAAACTTGAAATTCAGTGTAACTCCTATTTACCTGTCTAACTGTTGTGTAAGTGGTATCAATACCAAAGTGGGACATCTATACTATCTGTTTTTTATATTTAGATGCCTTGTGATGGATCCATTAAGTCACAAAAAGACTTTGAATTGGATCTAGCAGAGATTGTGAGCTGTTGTAGCTATCTAGAACATCATGCTTCTATCACTGCTGGAAAGTTTAACATGGATCTTTCTCATTACTCATCTGTACACACAAAACTTGCAACCAATTTCCTGCTGAGGCACAGTTTCCATCTGCCAAGTAAAGCCAGTGTGGAGTATATTTTTGAAAGCAAATCTAATGGTGAAAATGCATGGATCAATAACTTTTTTGAGTCTTATTGTTTAAAAGAAATCACAAGGCATTATACCATTTGATACCATTTTTGAAATCAACTTTCACAATGAAACTAGCACTTCCAAAGAAGAAAGTTTTGTCCATAAGCCAATGTGAACTCTTGCTTTTGCTGATAATATATGATGTTACAGATCAGATTTAGACAAAGTTTTAACAGAATGGACCTTCCCTGGCAGCTTTCTGCATTGTGAGGATCCTATGTGTATCAGCACTGAACATATAACTAGTCTAAATAAGTTGCATGACCATATTATTCATGCCTGCATCTTATCTAGTTCTGTCAATTTCCCATTATCTCATAAACCATCTCCAAGAGAGAGCCATTTTTGGCAAAATATGTAGAAGACCTCTGTGTGTCCAAAGCAAGGCATAGTTGCAAACATACAATGCTCAACTAGAGCTAAGTACTACAGCGTGGTAGAACAGCTTAAAAGAAATCAAGACTCTGTATGTCCAAAGCTGCTCACTTGTTAAGATCTAATAAAGTTACGAGCCTTTGGAAAAGCATCAAGAATTTTTGCTCAAGCAATATTGCACCCTCCAACTGTGTGGATGAAATTAGAAGGAATGAAAATATAACACAGCTTTTTAAATCAAAATATGAAAACATGTTCAGCAGTGTCCCTCTGAGCCAAAAGGATTTATATCACATTGCAACCAGCACTGAAAATAGAGGTAAAACACACTGTGTCAAAAGTTATTGTAACAGTCGCCATTCCGTTGGTTTTAATGATGTCAAAAATGCTATAAACAGCTTAAACATGGTAAACATGATGGCCATAATGCAGTGTTCAGTGATCATTTCATGCAAGGGTCTCAAAGATTACATATGATGATAGAACTACTGTTAACAAAAATGACCACATATAATATTGTTCCTATTGAACTCCTTCAATCTGTGCTGATACCAATACCCAAAGACAAGTCTAAAGTAATAACTGACTCTAAAAACTATTGTGCTATCGTATGGGTAGCATACTTGGAAAAATATTAGACATATACCTTCTTAAAACACATGGACACATTCTGGAGACAAATGATCTTCAGTTTGGATTTAAAAGAAAGCACTCTTCAAGTCAGTGCACATTTGCTGTGACAGAAGTGAAAAAATATTATAATAACAAAAAGAGTAATGTCCATGTAATGCTTTTAGATGCCAGTCAAGCCTTTGACAGGGTGAACTCTGCAGTTCTTTTCAGAACACTCTTGGATCATGGTCTCTGTGCTGTTATGTACAGGAAACTTTTACACTTGTATACCTACCAAATCATGTTATTGGTGTTCAAGGAGGGGTTCTGTTACCCACATTATTTGCTGTTTACCTGGATCACCTGTTTCACTGCTATATTATCAACAAAATTGGGTGCATGTAAAGACAGTCTAAACAGGGGTATTTGGATATGCTGATGATATAATCTTAATGGCACCATCTTAACAAGAGGGTAGACATTGCTAATGACTATTATGTAACACGGTATTAAATTTAATGCAAGTAAATGTTAGTATTTAGTATTTGGTAAGTCATGTTTAATGATATGGTCATTTTTTGCTAGTACCTGGGAAAAACACTTGAGTAATCACTTAGATGCCATCGACAGTGACAGACACATCAGTCAAGCTATTCACTTGTACTTCAGATTTAACTCAGTGATGCATAAATTTTACTCAGCTACATCTGACCTGAAGTACTTTCTGTTCAAAACATATTGCATGACCTTATATGGGTGTCAGCTATGGAATTTTGAGTCTGTCTATGTTGATAAGTGCACGGCGTAAGTGCTGTTGGCATCTGCTAGATATTCCATATAAAACACATTCAGATTTTGGTCATTTGCTGTGTGAAGATGATGATGTTGACGTACTATTACACTATAGACAACTAAAATACAAAATGAACTGCCTTAAAAGCACAAATAGTATTTTTAGACTCTGTTGCCAGTTACTGCCATTAATGGATCCTGTAACATCAACCATATTTGTTATCTTTATAATCTAAATAAGTACAACCTAAATAAATCTAGCAAGTGCTAGTAAGTACAATACACAAAGCTGGTATCATCAAAGATTTCCTATGTATGGGAGAGGACATTTTATTGACAACAAAAGCAAATGTATCTGAAATAAAAGAATTATTGTGTACATATTGATTCAATTTCTTCAAATTTATTTATTATAATTTTTTGTATGTTTTCCCCTTTCTATTTAAAAACTCTTAATTCTCATTTAATATGTAGTTATGATATAATGTATATGCATGTATAATATATATGTGTAACATAATGAATCAACATATATATATATATAATAGGAGGAGATAGGATATCATTGTCTACAACCACAGTTAACAGCTAACGGGTCTGAAAGAAAACCAGTTGCAGGACATGACTGAGAATATTAATATTGAATAGTGCAATATATTTAATCAGTTCAGGTAAAAAGCCTAATAGTTTTTAGATATGGTACAGAAAGTCCAACAGTACTGAATCGAAGGCCTCCTATCTATAAGCATGAGTAGTGCTAGAACGTTTTTTCTCAGTGTGGTGAAGAATATCAGAAATTAGTTGAGAATTCTCTCCAATAAATCTTTCACTACAAAGCCTGCTTGAGTTTTAGATATTATAATTTTTTAACAGTTTTAATTCTATTAGCAATGGCAGAAGATAAAATTTTATATACATCCAAGAGTAATGAAATAGCCCACCAATTTTTTAAAAGGTTCTAGATTTGTTTGCTTTTAGTATATGTGAAAGGACACTTTTCCTGTTTTATTGGACCAGTTGTATACTTGTAAGATAAAATCTTTGATCTTAATCCCAAAAACGTTCAAAAAATTCCACAGGAAATCCATCTATACCTGGGACCTGATCATTTTTCATACTATGAAGGTGTAATGGGGAAGAATTTAAATGAAAATGTCTAATTATTAATCTTTAAATTCCATAAAACACGGGCAAAGTGCCTCAGTAAATTAACTCTCTTTGGACTTAACAGTAGAAATCAATGGTCACATAGCTAAGGTCTTATTTTATTATTCTATTTAACATTAATTCTTATATAATCCACTGCTTTACATCATACTATAATTGCCATAGGCACTATCTTCTTAAACAGTTGTTACTACTAAACACATTTCAACAAAGGGTCATAACACATACCTTTAACAGACCTCCTTAATGACATGTCTTTTGCTTTGCACTGAGGATATTGACTCAGCTATTGCTCGTTTATTGTTTATTTACACCTTTTTGCCTTAACAGTGTCCATATGCTGGATAGCATTCTTATAATTGACACCTTATTATTAACAGAATTATACACACCACATAGCTTATTTAGTATCAGCATTACTTATGTTGCTTTTCCATTTAACTGATCGTAGGACGATTCTTGCTAGCTTTCAAAAGTAGACACTATTGTGTGGCATAGACATTTATAAAATAAAGATATGCACAAATTTCTTACCATCAGTATTCCTTTCCAACATCTTTAACTCCATTACCAGAGCAAAGATAACATTCTTCTCTTCGTCTTCTTATTTTCCAGTTGTACATGCTTCTTATCAGCATGACCAAAATGTCTGTCAGAATTTCATCATGCATTTAGGAGTCGTTAGCTCTCCTCTTATCAACTAAATATTACTTACCAGAAACACCTGATGCACCCACTGTGTAGTACCACTTTTACTTACTACATAGTAATTTCATTTACTTACCTTTCTAATTTACAGTTAACCAAATTTTCTACTTTAAATGCATTAATTAAATATTACTTATCTTTGTAATCTACAGTCAAACAGCCTTTTTGCGTTTGAAAGCCTACTATCTTGGCATAATTTGTACATTCTTCTTCTATTGGCGGATATTGATACCTTACGTTATGTGCATAACATTTTGCTTAAGATAATTACCACATGCACGAGCTGAATAAATCAATAATAATTAGTAACAGTAATGAAGAAATAATTATAATTAGCAATTTAATAAGGTGTACAATAAATAAAGAACAATTATGATGATCAGTGAGTATCCAGTAATAACTAACAAATTAAAAAGAAGAGAATAATAATAGTAATACTTATACCAGAACTACAGGAGCCTAGGCTTTGGATGATCCTCACTTTTTATTTCAGGGACAAAGTTCCCTATTAGCACTGGATCATCAAGAGTAATATCACTTTCAGTATCAAACTATTAATTTCTTTATGTCTTGATGTGCTTTACTTATGTTGTCCTTTTAATTTGGTAAAAACCATTTTCAGTACACATCCCATAGCCCATTTGGCATTGATAACATGTTAATTGTTCAGTTACACCAGAATACTGATTGGCTGGGGGAGGACTTGATCACTCCTGTCACAGCTGACTTATGTCTCTTTCCACTTAACTGTGAATTTGGTTGGCATTGGCTTGAAATTGGCCATTCTTTCCAATGCATATGCCACTACTTCACTAACTGTGTTCTTATTTGGCTTTACAACTAATGCTCTAAAATTTCAAACCAAAACACTTCACATTTGAGTTGTTTATGTTAGTGTGACAATTTGTGTACTTTGTATTAAGTAATACTTGTGTCGTATAAACATATATATGTCTGAATATCCAATTGGTACTTTGTTAACCTATTAACTTTAAATCATCTAAACTTGAATATATTAACAAAATGTTGCCTTTATTAGCTGCAGTTCAGTATGTTTGCCTAAAAGTATCATTTCAAGAGTTCTTACCTTAACTGTTTGGTTCTCTCATTTCAAGAGTTCTTACCTTAATTGGTTGGTTCTCAGACAGATGTCATTCTATTGTTCATGTGATAGTCATGTGTACCTTACCTTTACCTGTACGTTTTCAAGTGTGACCAGTTCACTATACTTGTGTCTTTGTTATATATACTAGTTCAATATTTACATTCCAAGTGACAGATGGTAACAATTGTAACAGTGTCAGGCATGTTCAATAACGAGTACATAGTCCTACACACAAGGTACAGAGACCTGCTCTCACTGAGCCAGTGGGTTTCTCAGTGCAGTGATTTCCCACTTTTCTCTCCTTAAACTAAGCACTGGTTAAGTTCTCTGCGAGGAGTAAACTGCGACATTTTTCTGCACGCTGCCTCAGCAGCTAAGACCAACAAACTGTACGGTGTGTGTGATATCAAATAGCCATTATATACTTATCTGGATATTCCTCTCTGCCTCCAACATTTTTTTCTTTTTCTTGCCATAAGTTTTTTTATGTGTGTGTATCTCTGTCATACTTTTATTAAATAATTTCCTCCAGATACACAGGATGGGTTGTTTGCTTATTAAATTGATGTTTCTGATGTCCATCTGTCAACATTTTGGTTTCAAGACTCTAATTCAACAATGCTTCCACCAATTGCTTTAAAATTTGACAGGGTGGATAGGACACCACTTTCTGTTCGCCAATATTTTGGTTACCGGACTCCAATACATAGACACTTCCGCTGATCAATTTGAATACTGTCTGTGGTAAGACACCACCAGGGCTAGGTTGCTTTGAAAATGGGTGCCAATTGGTCCATCCGCTTGTGTGAAACCATACCGATTCTAGCATATTCCCAATCAAACTGACCCATTACAGGAAGTAAAATTTGTGGAAACAAAACATTGCAGTGCTTCTGAAATTGCTATAAAAGTACTGCAATATGCAGAAATATGAGATAAAAGTTTATGTTTTTTTCAGATTTTAGGTTTCTGGTATTTTACCGTTTCAGGTGGGTAGCGTGTAACCAACCCGTCTATTAGATTGATGCGTCCGACGTCTGTCTGTCAACGTTTCCGTTTCCAAACTAACTCAAAAACACTTTGTCCAATCGAATTCAAACATGGCAGGAAGATATATCACCATCATAGCTAAGTTGCTTTCAAAATTGGTGTAATTCTGTCTTTTCGTTTGTCCTTTTGTCTGTTTAGCGAAGCAAACACTAAACCAAAGTATCCACCACATGCATCCAGTGGATACAATAAATACTTAATACCACCCCTTATTTATATACAAGTATATGCTTTGTGCAAATACAGAGGACACAGTGGCAGAGGACCTTTGCATGAAAAATAAACTTGAAATTTGTTTCCAGACCTTATCCTTGCTACCAATTGCACAACAAACCATGTCTTAATTAATTTACTCTGGATACAAAGTTGAGGAAATTAATGTGCAGAATCTTTTGGCTCTTACATTATTAAAATATAATGACAAGCTATGTATTCATTTTCCCCACCCCTTCACAAGTGAGATGTGAACCATGCAATTGCAAGGATTGGGAATTGGTAATGTGCAATAGGGGTCTAACGAAATAAAAATTTATTTGTTCAGAAATAGAGTGTACAGATATGTAGTTTAATAAGTTTAATAACCTCCACAAAAAGTTTCTGATCACAAAAATTTTCCAAAATTTTCTTATTATTGGTTCTAAAGGTTTGCAATGTCAAATCAACCTATAGGAAATGATGGGCTAATAATCTTTTGATGTGATCAGATTTGACCTTTGGCCCCTCTTTCAAGGTCAAATGAGGATAGCCAAAATTAACAGTGTTTATAGCTGGCTTATTCGTGTTTCTAGAGGTTTGCAGTGTCACACCAACCTATAGGAAATCATGGGCTGGGAATCTTTTGACATTGTCAGATTTCACCTTGGGCTTCTCCTTCAAGGTTAAGCGATGTTTGAATGGCTTTGGTGAGTTTTCTTTCTGGTGGATACAATTTGCATCGGTTCTCAGATGCGATAGGTCTAGTTTCAAACTGTTTCTGTGATCGCTATCAGATTGTGTATTCAGTTATATGTTCTAGTTATAAAAACTCTAGCCATTCCACCTCCGCAGAGGAGATATTATTTGCATGAGCATTTCTTTATTAGTTTGTCTGTTTGTTAGCTTCCTGAAAAAATTAGAAGATGAGTCTTGGTTCAACTTAAATCCCATTAAATTTTGAAAGTGATCTGGATCACCGTCTGGTTACAAAAAATATCTGGATTTGCTTTTTCCTAATTATTTAGTGTCCTTTTCAGGGATATGCAAATACTACTGGTGGGATCTTCCTGTAAAGAATCAGAAGATGGGTCTTGGTCTAACTTAGATACCAATATGAGATTCATCTGAATCCCAGCATGCATACAGAAAATATCAAAATATGGATTTTCCCATTTACTTATCAGTGAGTCTTTTTTGAAAAATTCATATCTTCTAAATTATTCTTTCAATTCACCACCACCAAGGAGGTATCATTTTCATGACAGTTTGTTTCTCTGTTTGTCTGTCCATTTCTTTTAGAGTTTGTTAACAGAACTAACAAAAACACTAGGAGAGTGCAGACCTCCACCACGGGAGCTCTCAATATATTTGAACCAGATCACTCCCAATATCTAATCACTTGTTCCTTGTCACATTTAGGACATATCCTGGAAATTTCATCAAAATCCGTCCATAACTTTTTGAGTTATCTGTCTTTAAAAATTAGGTTTCATGGATCTAGATCCAGATAGTGATCCAGATCACTCCCAAAATTGAATCATTTCTGCCTTTTACCTTTTCAGACATATCCTGAAAATTTCATCAAAATCTGTCCATAAATTTTTGAGTTATCTTGTTCACAAACAAATGGACAGACAAATGGACAGACAAACCCAGGCGAAAACATAACCTCCTTGGCAGAGGTAACTACTGCTTAGATCTTATATCTCCCACCTTACTGCTCCAATATTTTCATTGTAATTCACCACATAGTAACAAGGAATACACTGCATCAAATATCTGCATGACACAATATCTCCTTATTATGTTCTTTGGTGGAGGTATGCACTCTTTGAGTGCTCTTGTAATATTGTTACAGTCTTCCAGAGAGTCTATAAATAATTTATACTATGCAGTATTAATATGGTATCATTTGTCAATTTATTTTATGATTTTAGTTTGATTTATACTGTTGTCTATACTTTTTAATTTGCAATGAAAATGAATGCATTATATGTAACTTCCTTTTTACTTGAATGTTTGAAACACTCTCCCAAATCTTACAAATAACAGAATGTGTGTACAGTATTAAATGATACTACCTTTGTTTACACAAGGGACCCAGCAACATGCTCTATCACCACAACTGGTTTAAGTTGAACACAGATTTCAAGTTCATGTGGTTTTATGGTTTCTGGAATCAAATTAAGGCTGAAAAAACAAATTTAGAGCACCAAAGAGAGAGGGAGAGTTTGGGCTGTACCTTGTGTGAAGGACTGTACAATGAATTACTTGTCCCAATGTGTAATGGTGAATAAAGTCAAAATCGGTAGAATTAAATCTAAATCAAGATTATTTGGTTCTTGAAATATAATAGTTCATTCACCCCAAGATTCTTCAATTTATTTCTAACAGGTTTGTGTTAACCATACTTTTAACCTTTGTCATTTGTTCAAACAGAAATTCATAGTGTCAGATTGTAAACAATAATAAAGAAAACACGTGTAAAATGTCTAGTGTCATAATGTTCTCTACTAGTACAGTTGCTTAAAGTATTTCTTTTCTCAAATTATTCTGAATTTGCTTGTACATCATATTGTTTGTTTACCACGTAATTGCTTTAAGATGAGTACTACAAACATTCATACAGTGATGCAACTTATTCTCTTTAAGGATTCATATGTAACTAGGTTTCCAAGTTAAAAATTGAGTGATTTAAGTATTTAGAACTTATACCATTGTTATATGTAGCAAATTTAAAATCCTTTTTGTGGCAGCGTGGACGTGCCATCTCTTGGCCTCGGTGTGTAATGGTGAAGAATTTAAATGAAAATGTTTAATTATTAATAATCTTTAAATTCCATAACACACGGGCAAAGTAGTAGAAACCAATAGTCACATAGCACACCGCCTCTAATAATACCCTCAGCCAATCCCCGCTTCTGTGAGATAGATCTCTTAGAAATAAACAAAGTAATTGGTGACAGATAATATGTGTTAGTGTACAGTGACTAGTATAAGAACTTCAGCCTTGAGCTGAGGAGAGATACACCAGGACAATAACAAGTGAAAGACCATGAAGTAGTATGCAGGAGGGGAGCTTAGTTTGCTCTCTCACACATGAGAATTTGTTGAATTGTAATTGGGACTTGTGTTTATTGAACTTGAATAAACTGTGAAAGAGTTATCAAGTGATTCGCTTCTGTCTTTGTGGCAAACCTAGACCTCTCAATAATTGCAGCCAAGCGAGTACAGACAGAAGTGGACATAGTGGAGATCTGGTAATCCACAGCCACCCCAAGGCACTGCTGGAGTCTACCTTAATACTCCCCCAAAACTAACATTTGGACAGAAGGGCTATTTAAATTTAAGTCATTGTTAATTCACATTCCAGTTTAATCAAACTCTTCTCTATTTAATTTTGGTTATATTGAGCTTTCCAGTATGACAGACAAATTCTTTGTCACATATTGTGGCTGATTTTGAAAAATAAATGCTCATAATTTTTTTTAGTTCTTTCAGAAAGCTTTTTGTTAAGTAAATATTTGGCCTTCTTGTTTTTCCAAATGTTTTATAGTTTTTTTTATATAGTTTTTATTCTCTAGTCATGTTTCTCAGTATCTTTAGCCAGTATGCCCTTGAGCCTGGATTTTTTCATCTTGTATACTCTGCAAGGCTTGTTCCTTATTATAAAGTTTTTCAATACTATCAGATAAAAGTTTTTCTCAAGGTCTTTGATATCAGTTTCCAGCTTAAGTTCAAGTTCATTTGACTGCTTTAAAAGCACTTGCAAATTAAATTGTTTCACTATAATTTTGAGTAATAAAACTTCAAGAAAAGTATCATAAGCTATGCTAAACAGTAGTTTAGAATCTGAAATTGTAGACAAATTTATCAAATTGTAATTCATCAGTGAGTGTGTCCGCTTTTCACTATCAATTAGGTTATTAACTAGAATAATATAATCTTTACTTTTAAGGAGGGACAGTTAAGTTTCCATAATGCTTGAATCTACAAATACATAACTTTGTGATCGGTCCTGTATCCTGGCTTTATAACAGACAAGTTAATGATATAAAATAAGGAGTTACTGCAATGAAAGTAATCCAGCCTAGCTTGCTTCAGGGGGTTTCTTCTTCACCAAGTATATTGCTTGATTTCTGGGTTTAATTCACAAAATAGATCTGTTATCGGTTGACATAATATGCAGTAGCTGATTTTAGGATTTTGGGTTATTCACATGTCTGTTGTTGTGACAATCAAGAATTTGGTCCATTACTAGGTTCAGATCACCACAAATCGAAACATAATCTTGTTCATTTGATTCAATAGTGTCATTAATTTTATTATAAAAAGAAGAGGAGTCAAAAGTGGGTCCATAAACATTGAGATTAAAAAAAATTTATGTTACTGATATTTATATCTAGGCTAATTAGGTTGCCAACAGTATCTCTGAAGGAGTCTGGTCGATGTTGAAAGCCATATGTTGAAAATTAACTGGACAATTTGATGTGTGTTGCAGGCCTATTCAATGTAGCTCCATCCCCTGTGACTATGGTTTTTCATAGATTGAGTAATGTCTTACACTCAAGACTAATAATAATAATATTAGGATTTATAGAGCGACAAATTGATACAAATAATCTATGTGCTTAAATCCAAGAAGGGGGAGTCCATGACATCTGCACAAAAGTTGGCATGAAAGTAAGCTCCATCTCGAAAATATGAGATTAAAAGGATAGAAAATCAGTGAAATCAAATGCAGAAGCATCTAAACCCTTAGAATAACAACCGAGTTTTTAACAAAAGATTCCTTATGACAGAGTTTTACAATAATAGCTTAAACGTGGGCCTATGACTCCTTGTTGAGCTGACTAAACTTCAAAAGCACTCATAACACACGAGTGTGTAATGTAACAGGATTTTACGTGTAAAGACAACTGGGAATCCTGTTCAAAATATTCACCTTAGCATCTTGGTAAACTGCTGTTCCGTGTCAAAAGCTTGTAGAGACTGCAGCCACACACTGGCAGGCTTGAGGCAAAGGTGACTGCATATGTTGAGCTTGTCACATGCTGACACCAGGCGGGAATGTGTGGTGATCTGAAATACAAGTGTCCTTTGTATGCTTTCAAATTTGGTTTGGACCTGGGTTAAAATTAAGGCTTTGCCAAGGGACTGCTTTCTACACCAGTAGCTAAATATTAACTGTGCAAAATAGTGAAAGTCTCGAAGTTCCATAGCTTTTAGTTTCAGCTTGGCCTTTACAACCTTACAGCCTGCTTTGCCTGTTATAGGTTTGTTTGTCTGAAATTTTTGTTTCACTGAATTAAATGCCTTAGAATATGACCTCTGATGGAGAATAGGTGCATTGAAAGAATGTTGGAATTATATTAACTAATTTTGTTTGTCATTAGGTTTTCAACTCAATTTGAGATAAAATGTTAAAGTACTGACTTACTTCTTATGAATGTATAATCCCTTCTTTGACAATCATAGCTAATGATGATGAATACATCAATTTAGCACCGTAAAAACTATTCAAATTAAATTATTTAGTGCTAAATAATAAGTTTAACTACTTCACAATATTATTTTCTTGGATTGCTTATTCCTCACTTGAGCAATGATGCCTGTTTCCTGTTCTCTGTGTAGATGGTGCTGTAAGAACTGAGTTAGATTGTCATGGGTCTGGCTGCTGAAGTAACATTTTGCCAGTGACCCCTCTTCTGACTTGAGGTGAGTGTGTCTCACCAACAGAACAGACTCGGGTGTGGCACAGCGGAGTAATAACCCCTTGGCTTGGACCAGGACCTGAGTAATAATATGATATTTTGTAATAAAGAAAAATATTACTACACACATTTATACACTGAAAAAACACTGTGCTGTCAATTTTTCTCAAGCGGAAAGTTGCACTACAGAGGGCAAAATATGCTACTTTTCAAATCAAATTCTTTAAAAGACAATCTCCGTAAAATTCAATACATCCTGAATGAAATGGGCTTGAAATTCTAGACTTTTATAGCGCTTAATCTCTGCCAAGGGCAGACCATAAGGCACAACATGAAAAACCAATTGAATAGTCATTATTCCACAGATATAGACTGGTTGATACCACAGAGATCCCAGCTAATTTATGTGCTAAGGGAGGAGCCTTTATGAACATATAACATTTAAGCTTTTTTATGAAATAAGCAAGAGCTGGAGAAGAATGAACATCAGGTAAATTATTCCAAACTGTGGGGGCATCAACGGCAAAACTATGGCTGAAGTACATTTGGGGTACACAGTCAATTGCCAAAACTAAGAACACTGAAAGTATGAAAGTGCGCCCCCTCCCTAACAATTGTTTACAAAATAAGAATATGACCAAATGAGTCTGTCACTAATAATAAGATCATCCTGAACATTATGTTGTATTGGACATTATTTTCCAATTATCGCATTGCTTGCGTATGAGCATTTCCTGCATTTTTCTTGAAAAAACCACCATAAGTGTATTAACACATTTGATTCTTCATTCAAAGCTTTATTACTGCATAAATTGTACTCCATAATAAATTTATTGACAGTTTAGAAAAAATGTTTGGATGAACAGTGTGAAAGTGATACTTAATCATGATAAAACTTAACTCATTATCATTGGCAATAGACACACCAGAGAGTCACTTTAAATTTCCTGTTAGATTCCTTTAAAGCTCTATAAGTAGTATAAAGACCCCGACAAACTTATATTCCTCCTCATTTTTGAGGGATTTGATTGGTCCAGAGGGGTCACGTGACGTCATCATGCACATGCGCACGCTAGATTTTATTCCGCGCATGCGCACACTAGATTTTATTTCGCGCATGCGCGCACTAGATTTTATCCCGCGCATGCGCATGCTAATTTTTAGGCAAAAGAGTACTGTATTTTGGGTTTTTCGGCCATATCTCTGCGAATATTGGGCGGATTTTTAAAAGTAAGATATCGTTGGATTCGTCTTGAAGAGTTTGCTTTTTAGGAAATGTAACAACTTTAAACACAGTATTGATATTGTGCTCACAATATTCAAACTATCCTACCCATAATTTGCAAACTATGAAAACATATATAACACATACATGACTGCTGTTTTATTATAAAGAGAAACTTATATTTTCTCCCCCTTTAAAGAGAAACTTATATTCCTGTTGAACGATCTGACTGGTTGAATGGAGTCACGTGACATCGCCACGGTTGCCATAGCAACGGAAGTGACGTCACTTCATTTCCAATTTTTTACACGCGCATGCGCACGCTAGATTTTATCCCACGCATGCTACATTTTTTCCACACATTTGCAGGCCTCCTAATTGAATAGAAGTGATCGACCTCTTTTTCAGTCACAGCGCACCTTTTGTGGAAGCGGTAGGAAAAATGAGTTTTCACCACCCATACCTAGCATCAAGTGTCGGTGTGGAATATTCCTTGATTTAGTGATTGAGGAAAATAAAACATATAAATATGTATTTTTTGTAACATTCATTCACTTGTACGTTTGTTTCACATGGATACATCTCCTGGAAGATATCTTGTCAAGATCATCTTTAAGATACTGATTTTACCCTGTGTGACATACAAGATGATGAAGAAAAGAGCATGCATCAAACAAAATTTAAATGCTGTTTCAAGAGTGAAAAATATAAATGTATATAATGGTGTGATGACGTCAAACTGTATTCATTTGACGTTTTGTCATTGAAGAAGGCACATGGATCAATTTTGTGAAAAGTCTCTCGTAAAATACACGTGTCAGATGATTATTCTGGTCTGTGTCATCTGTGCCTGTATTGTAAACTTAACTAGAAATCACGTTTTAAAAGACGTTTGGTTAACTTTGCTATCATCTTCTCTGGGCTACATTCTACCAAACCCCAGTGTAAAACGCAGGAATGAACTCAAAGATTGAAGCATGGATGGACACTATTTATTTTGATCCAGCACACCCAGTCAGTTTTTCCGGGCTGCAGAAACTCTATCACTTTGTGAGAAAAGTATACCCTTCACTTTCTTTAAAGGATGTTCAGTCCTGGTTAAGTGGGAAAGAAGCTTATAGCTTACACAAACCTGTGAGAAGACGTATTAAAAGGAACAGTGTGATTGTGAAAGAAATCAATCAACAATGGGATGTGGACTTGATGGATATGACAAGAATTGCTAGTGATAACGACGGCGTTCACTTTGTCCTTCTCTGCATCAATATTTTTTCTCGTTACGTATGGACCTACCCGTTAAAAAATAAATCTGGAGAGGAAGTGAGCAAAGCCTTTATTTCTATCTTTCAAGACAGCGTACCAAAACGTATCCGTTCTGATAAAGGCACAGAGTTTATAGGACAGAAAGTTCAGAGGGTGTTTAAAAACTTTGGGGTGCACCACTTTGTGACTCAGAATGAGGTGAAGGCGAATTATGCAGAGAGAGCCATCAAAACCACCAAGGGAAGAATTTACAAGTTTTTTACACACAAACAAACTCACCGCTACATAGATATTTTGCAAGATGTTACTGGTGCCTATAACAACAGTGTCCACAGATCCATTGGCATGGCTCCCGCGAAAGTGACAGAAAAAAACTTACCACACTTCATGAAGCCACCAAAACATTTATTGAGAAAAAAGAAGAAATACAAATTTGAGATTGGTGACTATGTGAGGATTTCACACACGAAAAAGGCTTTCAGCAGAGAATACGATCAACGGTGGACAGGGGAACTATTTAAAGTTGTGGAACGATCTTGGAAACAAGAACATCCCACCTACACCTTGCATGATTATGCAGGTGATACAGTAGAGGGGACATTTTATGAAGAAGAGTTACAGAAGGTTATTCCTAAAGAATTTTATAGGGTGGAAAAAGTGTTAAAGCATCGTCACAGACGTGGTCACCCCAAAGAAGTCTTAGTGCGATGGTTGCACTGGCCACCAAAGTACGACAGTTGGATTCCAGAAAGTCACCTGCAAGATTATAAAAGTCTCATCCCCTAAGTCATCTTCACCATTTAACTCATGGCGGTAGAAGAGTGAACATGTCTCTGCAGAAATATAGACATGTCTTAAAAGCGTTATCTGAGGGAGATAAAACCACCACCATCATTGTGCTAAAAGGAGACGACAAACACCTGTTGACCTGTTTATCCGAGTGTGCCCACAACATCTTACAGGGAAACGTCCCGCTCGGTGTCATACAGAAGAGAAAGCTGAAAAAATACAAGAAAGAATTAAAACTGCTCAGAAAAAAGAGTAGCAAGGAGAAAGAAAAGAAGAAGGCATTGCAAAAAGGAGGTTTCTTACCAGCATTGTTAGCACCCATTCTCACATCAGTTGTTGCACCTCTAGTGTCAAAAATATTAAAATGAGTTGATATATTGAAAAAATTGTGATTCCCAAGTCTTCCCTTCAGTGTCATCAACATCCCAGCGGGAGAGGAGTCCCCGGTATTGCAAAAAATATAAAGACTGAGATGAATGAAGTCTTGGAGAACCCCGTCTTAAAACAAGAAGAAAAAATGAAAGTCTACAACCAATCTCTAGACCGTCTCCTCACCTATGATCAACAACTCCCCAAACCAAGACTATCAACCATAGTCCCACCCCATCCACCACCACCACCACAGCAACAAGAATCCCAGATGGATGCTTTGGTGGAAGAAGAAGAAGAAGACATAAGTTTGTCATTACCCCCGACTCTTAAGACAAAAGGCACTGCTCTGTTAAGAAAATTGAAGACCTCATTAGAATGGAACAATAGGGGTGAAATTTTATCTGAGCATGGCAAGCCTGTTCCAGGGACAAACATCACAGATTTGATTCATACTGCTGTTCGTGTGCATAGAAAACCAAAACGCTGGCCAAAAGGATGGACCTATTTTCTTCAAAGAATGGAAGAAGCCAATGTCCCACAGATATTACTAGGGTCAGGACCTCAATTTAAAGTTGAACAGGACATGGATGAGGAGGGTGATGACGATGATGTTGGTGAAGAGAAATTCAAAGATGAGTGGAGTGGACAGTGGGACAGACTATAAAAAGGGTGACACTCTTCTCTTAATCATCAGTGTCAAACCAGAGGTTGAATCATGAGCTTCTATATCACACTACCGAGTAATTCCAGTCTGAAAGACTTTCCAAAAAACACCCCTGGAGAATTTACTGTTCCTCTACCCCACCCTATTCACCTTCCAGTGGGAGAGGGGTGGGAGGTAGGCATGGCAGAAATTCAGTACACAAAATCATGGTTTAACATCCCGGAGGAGCAGGTCATCAAAGTGGGACCAAAAGAAGTGGAAATATCTGAAGGATTCTATCCTACATTAGAAGTATTGACTACAGAGCTCAACTTCCAACTCAAGAAATTTGAAGAGAAGATGCGAGCTAAAGATCAAGGAACTTTTAGCAGAGATAGACCACCACCCACCATTCGGTTTAGCACTTTCTCATTCACTAAGAAAACGAGGTTAAAAGTAAGAGAGGAAGTTACTGCTCTAGAAGACAACGAAATTCATCCTGAAGACAGTGTGACTCTATCACCATTTTTGAGTGATATGCTTGGATTTCAGAAAACTGGTCCATATGAGATAGGCGAATACAAATCAACGTATCCTACAGACATCATGAGTGGTCTTTACAACCTTTTTGTGTATTGCGACATTGTTCAACCCAATCTCGTAGGACATACTAAAGTACCCCTGTTGAGGATTGTGCCAGTGGAAGAGGGACATATCATCACTAAGAGTTATAACAACATTTTCTATCACCCTCTCTCTAGAGAAATCATTCACTCCATCCAAGTGCATATAAAGAGCGACACAAACAAAACCGTTCCATTTAACACTGGGAAGTCCATCGTAACACTTCACTAGAAGAAGTCAAAAATGAGAAAAGAAAAATACTGTTGCGATGAAGCCACAAAAAGGCAATACATGAACTATTACAAAGAGCAAGCCGGACACGGGTTGCCAGGATTTCAGGGGACACGCTTTCAAAGAGGACACAGACTTGGTGGAATGTTTAAAGGATTGTTGCGTTTGGCCACACCTCTGCTTAAGAAAGGAGCTGTCGAGCTTGGGAAAACGGCTCTGAGGACGGGGTTGAGTGCACTGGAGGGGAATAAAAGACCACCGCATCCAAGAAAACGTGTCAGTTCCAGTTCAGTCGTCAAACGAAACACATCTCACAAGAGACCAAAGAAGGATATTTTCTAGTTATCAACAATATAATTTCTAGTTAACAATCTCTAAAAATAAAAAAATAAAAAAATGGCACTCATCCACCCTTTGTCATCAGACTGCGTTAAAAATGAGCTGGACCTCTTTTCTGTTCCGTCTACACAAACTAGCATTGAAGAGGGGAGGTGGTTGGAAATGGGTCCTATTACCCCAGTTGCTAATGATTCAGACACGATTGAATTTAACATCCCTGCCTCTGTATCCGAGTACATAGACCTGAGCAGCTGTTATATACGAGTGAAAGCCAAAGTGGTGAAAGCTAGTGGAGATGCACTGACTGGACCACCCACTACAAACGCCGACCCTCCAGCTGACAATGTGGCCCCCACAAACCTTTTTCTGCACGCTCTGTTCAGTCAAGTAGATTTTTCCATGAAAAACACAGTGGTAACCACCTCAAACAACACCTACCCCTACAAAGCCTACATCGAAACTCTGCTGAGTTTTGGAGAAGAAGCCAAAGACAGTCAACTCACAGCCGCATTGTGGTACAAAGATGGAGACAATTTTCAGATGGGTGGGGACAATGGGGGATTTGTGAAAAGGAAAGCAATGGCAGACGTCAGTAGTATGATCGATATGGCTGGGAAGTTGCACGTGGACATGATGTTTCAAGACAGATAGATTTTAAATCAAGTGCCCATGAAACTGAGGCTGACCAGAAGTAAAGATGTATTCTGTCTTGACAGCCCTACTGTTGCAGCATCTTTTAAAGTCCAATTACTAGATGTGAAATTTATGTTGAGAAAAGTACAAATCAGCCCTGTGATTCAAGAAGCACATGCCAAAGCCTTAGAGGTGAGCAATGCTAAATACCCAGTGACCAGAGACAAGTGTAAAACCATTCTCATCAGTGCTGGGACCAGGAGTGCTACAGAGGAAAACTTATACAACGGGCAACTACCCAAGCGCATTGTGGTGGGATTTGTCACAAACAATGCCCTAAATGGAGCTTTTAATGAAAACCCTTTCCACTATCAACATTTTGGACTGCAACGCATTGGACTCACTGTAGATGGAAAACAGGTCCGCACGAAACCATTAAAGGTCGACTTTGCCAGTGGAGATTTCATCAACTGCTACCTGTCACTATTTACAGGGATGAACGCCTTCCATCAGGATAAAGGTAACGCTATCAGTCGAGAAGAATATAAGAATGGGTATTCTCTGGTGGCGTTTAATTTAACACCAGACTTAGAAGAAGCAGGAGGGCAAACAAATCTCATTAAAAATGGTGTGGTGAGTCTGGAAGTCCACTTTAAGGCAGCCACCACCCAAGCCATCAATATTGTGGTATACGGAGAGTTTGACAACCTGGTTGAAATTGACCGTTTCCGAGAAGTGCTGTGCGACTACACTCTTTAAACTGAAGTGAACACTTCAGAACTGCAAGATGTCTTGTCAGCCACCTCTCCAAGACCATGGAAGGTGGGTGTGTTTGCTAGAGATGAGATCCCTAAACCACCACCAAACAGAAAGTGCTTGTATATCTGCAACACAGACAGCTCTCACAAACCTGGAAGTCACTGGGTTGTTCTCTGCATTAACGGGAAAGGAGAAAGACTCTACTTTGATGCTTATGGACTGCCTCCAATGTACAGTGAATTTAGACAATTTCTCAAAAACTATGTGTACAACGATGTACAGCTGCAAGAACCATTTTCTACCGTGTGTGGACATTATTGTGTGCTGTTTGCTCGATATATGTTTGCTGGATACAGTATGGAACAGATTGTTTCTAAACTGGAACCTTATACAGATGCAGACATTGAAAGGATCTCTTTGAAAAAATTAAACACTCTTTAAACACTGTGCCTTAAAATTGTATATATTGTATATAGTGTTCATAATTAAGTTTTTGTTCAAATAAACTATGTTTTTCCAGTCTTTTTATTTTGTTTGTCTTCATATATATATATCTATATAAATGGTCACATTCCATCACTCGGGCATCATTTTGCATCTGAATGTCCATGTGTCAAGATGCAGGTGTGTCCTGAGTGCTCCAAGGCCTTTACCAGAAAGGATAATCTCCAAAGACATATTAAGTCTATTCATGGTTACACAGTAGACAATAGCAAGGGTCAAATAGAACTAAAGAACAAAGACTACACAAGTGAACGCCCAAAAGACCAAGAATTCTATCCAATCCCGAGGGAAGACCAAGATGGTTACACAGTGATAGCTCTGCCAAAAATGATTCACCCATTTACTTGTCTGGTGGCTGGCCCTTTGGGTTGTGGGAAATCAACATTCTTAAAAAAACTATTAGAACTCAAAGATGACAAGATCTTCAATGCCCCCTCCAAAGTGATATGGTGCTACACTCAGTGGCAGCCTCTTTATGCCTCCATGGAAGGAGTCGACTTTCATCAGGGATTGCCAGGGGTAGAAGAGTTAGAATCATGTCTCCTTATTTTAGACGATATGATGAGCCAACTGGGGAGTGAAGTGGCAGAAGTGTTTACCAGAGGAAGTCACCACAGAGATGTGTCCGTGATTGCAGTGATGCAGAATATGTTTCACCAAAGTAAATACCAACGCACCATGAGTTTGAACACCCATTATATGGTGTGGTTTAAAAATCCCAGAGATGCCAGTCAGATTCAACATTTGGCCAGACAGATGTACCCCCAAGATCCATTGTACTTGGTGGATGTCTATGACAGAGTTATGTCTCTGAGACCCTACAGTTATCTTTTTATGGACTTGAAACAAGAGACGCCAGAATATTTGAGATTGAGGGCCAACATCTTGAAAGATGAAGAGAGATTTTATCAAAGAAAAGGACATCAAATTGTTTAATTACAATTACCATGGCTATTTCCCAAATAAATGATATAAAACTTAACTATTGTTTTACTGTACAAGTGGTGTGACACAATATATAGACAATATATATAGATTTTCATAAAAATGTGGTGGTGGTGGTGGTGGAGGAGGAGTAAAAATGAGGGTCAAGGGTAATATTAGGAGGAGGAGGAGGAGGAGGAGGAGGAAAGAGGAGGAAAGAGGAGGAGGAAGAAAGAGGCGGAGGAGGAGGAAAGAGGAGGAGGAGGAGGAAGAGGAGGAAAGAGGAGGAGGAGGAGGAAAGAGGAGGAGGAGGAGGAGGAAAGAGGAGGAGGAGGAAAGAGGAGAACAAAATAAAGATATCCACAATATGTATTTTATTAACAATAATATTCAACAACATATGTATAACAACAAAACTTTACAACAAGTTTATGTACAAGCATATACATTTTATTCAGAAAAAACATTCAAGTTTATGTACAACTTTTTACAGTTTTATTTAAACAATATCCCCACATATTGGCACCGGGATAGTCTTCACTCGTGTCATACTGCTCTTGGGTTTGCCCACAACCCCAAAATGGATGCATGTGTACAAACACAAAATTAAAATCTTTCAAGGCTTGTAAGGCTTGGTCGAAATCGTAATCATGCAAACGTCTTTCTTTGATATAAGCTATGGCAATCTCTTCTCTTTCGCTAATTGTGCAATTATCCAAAGTGAGTAAATATTCAAAGATGGAGGGATGAGATTGATCGCTGACAGGGGATAAAATATGCTTCTCATCAAAACTAAATGCTTCTTTGGAAGGCCATGGACTTAACACTAAATCTAAGGGTTTGGTATGGATGTTGTCCACCAGTTCACGTTTACAATAAAATTGGCTAAACCCGGTCTTTTCTTGTTCATAGGTAAAAATGGTATTATTGTGCACCCTGAAGCTTTTATTGGTAGATGTGGATGGAATTCCAGTTTCCAAAAAGGATTAGGTTGCACTCGATCTAGGTGACAACTGTGGAATAACTTGTCTTCAAAATCTTGTCGTTCTTCAGGCTTGATCACATCTCTCAGGGTAGGGGCAGTAATAGCAAAGTAGGCCGAATCCGTGTCCATTTCTATGTATTCAAAATCGGACTTGTCAACGAATTCTAGTAAAAAGTCATAATACCATTCTAGCATTTTTAATTTAGCGTATTGTAAGATGGCAAATCCAATCTGAATAGGGAGGTTTAACTTTTGGTGGGATTTCATCAATTCTATTTCTGCAAAATCGTCTCCAAGATCTTCTATTTTCTTGAAAGTGGGCAGGTTTACTTTCAGTGCAATATCCCTGTTTCCTTTGACGTATTCTACTTTTTGATGTTTTTCCTGGTCCATGATCATGGACCCATAAGCCGAGTTGCCCAGTAATTTCATAGTGTCCCCCAAAAGCAAGTGGTCTGGTGAGATGTCTCCTTTGCGTCTGGCTTCACTGACTTTCTCTCTGAACTCTTTAAAAGAGGCTTGGGGAGAAAACTCAATGACTTGATAGACTTCTGTCACTTCCAAACCGTGGTCTATGTACCATTTGAGTAGTGGGGTCAGCAGCAAGATCTTTTTCGCTTTCATGCCTCCTATCAACAATCTCCTAGGTTTGGTGGACATGTTGTATTTGGTGATGTGGTCTTGCATCAGGGAACCCATGGCACTGACTGGCACATCACAAGTACAAAAGATGGGGCTCATTTCTTCGAAGTGACTTTTCAAATGTTCCGGGACTTGAATATCGACTTCTACCATGCCAAACAATTTTCCATCAACTACATCCTTTAGTATTTGGTCTTGCGTTAACGCTTTCTTATGGCTTTGGTAATAAGGCGGTAAATATTTATTCAGCGGTAAAGGCTGGTACTGACATTCTTTCATCTTGACTACTTTAAACCCTTGTTCTTTCAAATATGTCTCTTTATCCTGTGTCATCTTTTGCCTCTTGGTCATCAATTTTGGAAAATTTTCCCAGGTCTTGTTAGTGAGTCTACATTTGTGTCCATGGTACCAACACCCATCGAATTCATACACAGTTTTGTTGACGTGGTCATACCCATTGCATAAATAGGGACCTATGCGGTATTATTGGCCTGTATTCATCAGGTGTTGAATTTGAATGCCTTTGGATTCGGCCTCTTTGTCCATCCAGGCAAACATGTGCAGATACTTTTTGTTGACTTTGGGTTTGAAGTCTGGACCTTGTCTTCTCACAAAATAACCCCCCGGCATATACTCTCCTATGGCCCACAGATACAAAGCATTACAGTCATACCCCACAATATTCTGACACAGTTTGTTTTTTCTGATTCGAGTTTTCCCAGCCTCGTGGTATCTGGTGAAAATGATGCTGGGTCCGCCCACTATATTTTTCTTGATGGTCTTGTAAAGATCAACGTCTTCCGGTCCAAATAAGGAAAAGGTGGGTCTGTCTTGAAATAAAAATTTTCTGGCTACACCCGGGATACTCAAACATTCTTTCAAAAAATCGATTCCAATGTCTTTATAAAACACTTGCATGTTTTCTACTGCTTCCACAAAAGGTTTCATGTCTAAATTGTTGTAGTATTCCAGAAAATCTTGAAAGGTTTCCATGCCCTGCCTTTCCCACACTTGCTGCAACATTTCATAATTTCGTACGAGGCCCTCTCCTTCTCCCAGGGTGTTCTTTTGATTTAGCGTAGAGTAAAAAGCTTCTGGAGGAGGTAAGCTGGTGGCTTCCAATTTTCTTTCATCATCAAACCATTCATAAGGGAAATAAAATTGAGATTCTTCTGTCTGATAGGCTTTCAAAAATTTCGCATAACTATAACCAGGAGCCAAATAGTTGGAAATGTCCAGGAACCTAAATTCCGGATTGGTAACGCACATGTATTGATTGTTTTTCTTGACCACAAAATAATCGTTGGTTTCGTGCAGCATTAATGTTTTAGCAAGCTCCATTTTGATGAGGTTGATGTCGTATTTGGCACTATTGAAACCTAACACTGGTACTTCGAGCTTCGAGCTTCTTTTCTAGATCAGCTTCTAAGGGTACATCAAACATCTCGCTGGCCAAGTCATAAATGTGAGCGGCTATCTTGGTCATGTAGTCCACCATGTCCTTTAACAAGACTTTGAGGTCGGGACTCAAAACAGGTGGGTGAGTCATAGCCAGGTACATTGCTGCAGACACTGACGCTGATGAGGTGGTATTTGGTTTTCCAGTGAATGGTTTGCTGGGTTGTATTCACAGGCAAGAGCAGAGATTCAAAATCATACACAATAAACCAGGGGAAAAATGGACGTTCTCCTGTCCTCTGGTACATTTCTTCAGAAAAACTGCACGGTGGAGTATAGATATCTCCCACATACTGAAGCTTTTTGATTCCTGTGCAATTCTTTTGGTGTTGTTTCCAATCTCCTCTGTGATCAAACAGTTTCTGGCAGTGCTGACAGGTATATTTCTTGGCATAGCGTTGAAAATCTGTAATGAGGCTCAAATGGTGGTTGTGTAGATTTAATTTTAATTCCTCTTCAAAATGGTTGAAACTTTGATAGATGGGCACCACCGTTCCATTTTCTTGCAGCTCATACACATAAATATTCTTCTTAAAGCATTGTTCTAAGTCGGGCATTAGTTGTAGACTGACTGGGGTGACTTCCCCCATGAATTGTTCCCACTGTCTTAAGGCTTCTTTGGTTTTCTTCAAGTTGGGGTAAACTAAACAACGGAAGAAACATAAGTTGTCTCGATACAAATGTCCCTGGGTGTTTTTATGCATGGTTAACAATCCCTTGCAGTTGACCACATAATCAGGCAGCTCCCCATTTCCCAGGGGAAATTGTGTCGGGGTAACTTCGAATACCATGTTAGTCACCAGAAATGGTTTCCACTGGCTGTTGGGCTTGGAAGCCTGCAAATGTTCCAACACATTCATGTCCCTCAGTCTGTTTTCCACCATGTTCAGTGAATGGCGCGAGCTGATTAAGTGAGGGAGTGTTGGGGGCAAAATATCTGTATTCTCCAGTCTCAATGTTTCTCAGTATAAATCCCAGTGAAATATTAAGCTTAAATGCTGTTGTTTGCTGCTCATAAATGTCTCTTATTCTTTCAATCATTGTATCTATACCTTCTCTCAATCCATCTGTTGGTACATTGTAAAGAATGTGTCTCCCTCTATCCACTCTTTCAGGGGCCAAAATTATACTGCTTTTTCCCTCTATCACCTCCCTTAAAGCTATATCTCCAATATCTGTCCATGGAGCCTGTTGTAGCCCACCTCCGTGCTGTAGGTGCTGTAGGTTTCTATGGTAATGCAGTTGTCGTCTACTAGCAATTTGTCCACAATGGCTGCAGCAATAACCGTGTAACCTCTGAGGCTGACTGTGTGTCTCTAGTCTTGGTCTCTTTTCTGGTGGGGGTTGGCTGCCTCTTAGTTTACAAATCTTTTGATGACATTGGCAATTGTCTTTGCGCGAGAAGATCTTGAAGCAAAAAGGGCACTTTCGGTCATCCATCTCTTTAAAATAAACAGTAGCCACGTATGTGTTATATGTTTACATAGTTTGCAAATTATGGGTAGGATAGTTTGAATATTGTGAATACAAAGAATATCTGTGTTTAAAGCTATTGCATTTTTTATATGGATGGAATGACCTTTTCAAGACGAATCCAGCAATATCTTATAAAAATCCGCCCAAGTGGCTCACAAACCGCTTACAAAAAGCAGTACTTACCTCTTTGCCTGGCATGAGCGAATAAACATGTAGCATGGGCATGTGCGTGAATAAAAATGTAGAGTGTGCATGCGCATGCAAAAGATTAGGGCAGAGCGCATGCGCGTGCAAAAGATTAGGGCAGAGTTTAAATTTTAGAGTGTGCGCATGCGCGGGATAAAATCTAGCGTGCGCATGTAAAAAATTGGAAATGAAGTGACGTCACTTCCGTTGCTATGGGGACCGTATGTGACCCCTCTCAACCAATCAGATAGCTCAATAGGAATATAAGGTTTTCTTTAAAGGAGGAGTAATATAAACTTCTATTAAACTAAAACAGTAATATGTGTTATATATATACCCAAATTATGGGTGGGATAGTTTAATTGAATATTGTAAATACAATATCAATGCTGTGTTTAAAGTTGTAACATTTCCTAAAAAGCAAACCCTAACAATATTTATATGGTTGGAAAGATCTCTTCAAGATGAATCCAACGATATCTTACTTTGAAAAATTTGCCCAATATTCGCAGAGATATGGCCGAAAAACCCAAACTACAGTACTCTTTTGCCTAAAAATTAGCATGCGCATGCGCGGGATAAAATCTAGTGCGCGCATGCGCGAAATAAAATCTAGTGTGCGCATGCGCAGAATAAAATCTAGTGTGCGCATGCGCAGAATAAAATCTAGCATGCGCATGTGCATGATGACGTCACGTGACCCCTCTCGACCAATCAAATCCCTCAAAAATGAGGAGGAATATAAGTTTGTCAGGGTCCTTATACTACTTCTATAACAGGAACAGAGGAAGTAAGAAATCTAGGTGTCACTTTTGACTCAGAAGACACCTTTGATAGTCATGTAGGTAACATCTGCTGTGACTGTTATTATCACTTTAGGGATTACCGATGTATCTGTAAATCTGCTTAAAACTTGTTCGCAAAAGTCTGTCCACCTTAGAAACATCACCACCCTGTATCTTCTGTGGTATGACCAAAAATGCTTGGGTATACTTGCATTTCAGAGTCTACCAACTGTAAAAATCCATGTCAGATTAGATTTCAGTTGAATGGCCAACTCATGTACAGATTGCTTAGAATTGTCAAGATTGTTCTAGTTGTTATGGTCCATGAGACTTTTGAAAACTACCTATTCTACCAATTTAGACATGAATCGTATTCCTGATACCGGATGGTAGTTCTTCAAATCTTCACTTGGTGATAATGTCTTCATTATGAAAAAGGGTAACAGCTTTCTTGCATTTTTTGGGAAAAACACCCTCAGCAAAAAGGATATTCACAAGTTTTGTAACTGATTGAAGTAAAGCATCCAAACAAACATTAAACAGAAAGAAAGGTACTGGATCTGAGAGACATAATTTGGTTGGGGAATTTGTGACGAACAAAATTTCTCCGAAACCTCTCTGTGCTTACATTGTTGACAAACAGTGCAAGCCCAAGATCAACATATCTGTTAAGTAATCATTAAATCATGCCATTTTGTAACAAAATTTTCTACCTCTGCTTCATCTTCCAAGTGAAAATTTTCTGCTGCGCTCTCATCATCTGAGCATTGCCTATGGTGCTCTGTAACATGTAGTACAATGGAGGCGACTGTATCATTGTCATAACCAATAAACACATCTCCTGCACGCAGAGGCTTATCTCTATAGACAAACAAAAGTTCCATGAGAAATATTTTGGTGCACTTTGTTTCAAAACTTGTTTTCTTGTACTCACTTTTCTTTTTCAAAAGCTACCTCTAAAGTTAAGGTACTGCATTTTATTATATAACTAACATAAAAGGTACACAAATTGCTTTTTGCTATGCTTTCACAAAAAGACATCCCTGTAGTGATTAAGAGTCTGTTTACACCTTGGAGTCCGTTATTAGAAGCAGATTAAACATTACAAAATGAATCATTACATTACACAGTAGCTCGCATGACGAAATTATTTCAGTAAAGCCAGTTCTATTTTAAATATACTAACCATCACAAGATTTTAAAAGTCAAGCTAACTAGCTGCACACCAACAGTTTCTGAGATACAGTCTGGACAAGAATTTTCCCTCATTCGCCATAATTGAAAATAATATGCATTACAAACTTTGGGGTAAACATTTTTTACATATACAGCCTACCCACCGTGACATAACTTGCGGAGGCTTGGCATCTTTGTACATTTCCACCCAATCCTCTAATTGCTTCTTCAGCTGCAGCTGTTGCTCTGACAAAATGGTTTTCATGGCAAGCGAGTGTTTCTCAAGTCGGTTGATGAGAGGGATTGGAAATGTCTTGTACACAGTCTGCTTCTCAGACACGATGATAAGTCTGAAATGTTGATTTTTTTTCACTTTTAGCACATTAAATAGTTCCTATCACTACAGCAAATGCACTCACGAAAGACACATATGTAGAGAACTGGAATACAGATGGGATATAATTATTTTATTTTGTGATGACTTTGCTTGCTTGTTACATATTGTAGCTTGGTCATTCAAAATAAGACAAAAATACCTGAAATCTTTGTGCACACGACACTTGACTCTGTGAGTTCCCAGACCCAGGTCTACAAACTGCTGTCCTCCAAATTGTACATAATACTGAAAGAAAGAATATACATTCATATGCAGCTAACAAGGATCTCCTAAATCAATTTTCTATTGAACTGTTTAAATATTGACATTAACGAAACAAGATTTTCAAATTGTTTATTTTACATCTTACATAATATTTGGGGAATTCATTTGTTTGCCAAAATAGTCTTCAGGTCTCACCTGATTGAGTGCATCATACAAAGACTCATACAGGTTCTGCAGATTCAAAAGGACCACTTTCTTCCCAGCCTCCATGCAGATCTTTATGCGATTGATGTTACGACACACCTTATTGGAAAAAAGTATGCATGCATAAAAATTCTTACTTCTGTCATATGATAAGAAAGGATTACACAGAGTTTTATTGTGATCTGTTTCAAAATATTTGTTCATCTAATATATATATGCATTGCCGTGAACATGTAAATTCCTGTACATTTGTTATCTGTGTATATATCCATCAATGTGTTTTCACTCCAGCTGTGTACATTTTTAAACTTTGTACTTTCCTCAAGATATACATATTCCTCAAATGTCTGTCTACATCAGTTGTATCTACTCCTCAACTGTATATACATCACAAATGTATACTCCTCACTTGTGTATGCTCCACACCTGTGTATACTCCTCTCCTGCGTAAACCCCTCACCTGTGTATATTCCTGATCTCTTGGAAAACTGCTGCCAAATATGATGATAGCATCATCCAGCTTAAAGAGCTTCTGCTCAAAGATCTTCAGAGCGGCATAGTTCTCAGTTAGAATCAGCAGGTAGCGGCTTTGACTGAAACAGACAAGCACTTAGATATGAAGCTAGGGATTGCTTATTTTTAGTGTTCAGTGTGTGATTGTCGGGCTTTCAATGGAAAACTATAAAAGTGCTCATTTTTGCTTTTATTATTCAAGAAAACTACATCAACATTATGTACCCAGATATATGCTTCAGTATCTAGTTTGCAAATATTACCATAACCATTTCAATGTGTTCCAAGCCATGCAACGTCCATCAAAACATGCAAAAAATACAATTTTAAACTTGGAGATAGCAAAACACTAAATTCAATGTGACAAGACTTCAGAGTCATATAAAGTTACCAACAATACGTCAGAAGATTATTTATTCATATAGCAGACTTGGTGTTGATTGTGTTGGTGGCAAGTATATTTGCAAAATACTTTGTGAAAGCCAGAAGGTTGGTAAATCTAGAGGTTACTTCGGACATTTTTCTTAACTGTGCAGTTTAAATATGAATTTTGATGGAAGGGGGTGCATTTCAAAGTAAACTGTAGAGATGTAGTACATAATATAGAAATAACAAATTAGTTCATAGAATAAATGTGTAACCATTTTATAAAAGTGTTTCATGTGGATATTATACTCATAAAAATGTAAGTATTTTATGACTATTCAATCATTTTATAATTAAGCATAAAAGGCAGTTTAGACTATGCTGTGATGTCAGTTGTCTATATGTGAACCTATAGCAGATGGATTTCAAGCTTTCACCAAGAAAATATTATATGCATTTAGGTGGAGACAGTTGGCAGTAGAATAATCTGTTCCAATGTCAGATGGAGGTGAATCGCAAGACAGGTAAACATGAGTAAACAGTTTGGGAATTTTATTTACATGTTAGTAGACTAGAACATAAAATAAAAATTTTATTAACGCTCGACGATAGGAGAGGGTTATTGTGATCAGTTTGTTTCTGTCTGTCTGTCTGTCTGTCTGTGCACCGTTTCGCCCGTATAACTCAAAAGCTATAACACCAATCAAGCTCAAATTTCGTGGGCAGATATTTCATGGGGTACAGACGGATTCTTGAAAATTTGGTGTTTTTTGTGTGAAAATTAAAGCCAGGAGAGAGTTTTTCTTATTTGTAATTGGGCTTTTACAGTGAAATCTGCTTCCCTGTCTGTGCACCGTTTTTCCCTTATAACTGAAAAACTACAACATCAATCAATCTCAAATTTGGTGGGAAGGTATTTCATGGGGCACAGACAGATTCTGCCAAATTTGGTGTAATTTGCTTGAAAATTAAAGCCAGGAGAGAGTTTTTCTTATTTTTAATAGGGAATTCACAGTGAAACTGCTTCTCTTCATCACATACGTCAAAAATCAATATTTTACTTTCTGATGATGTCATCACTCAGTGATGTCACAATGCAACTGTCATTGTGAGGTCACAAACCTAGCTTGTGATACTTGCTGACTTTAAGTAAAAATATTTCTTCTCATTTTATGGCTTGAAATTGACATAAACATAATAAAGAGGGAGGTGATATATTCATTATTTTTATTAATTATTATTTCTGTTTTATTTTCTCTTTTTTCTTTCAATACCTTGACAGTCCATCACAAAAAATTACCATGCGTGATTTTCACCAAGAAGTGATCTTTAAGCATTTTTGTCTCTTTGTTTTTTTTTTTTTGTTTTTTTTTGTGTGTGTGTTTACATTACTCTAGAACTAATGAACAGATCTTTATTTAAAAATTTGTGGGTAGGACCTGACTGAAGGAAGAAGTTACTAAAAGAAAGATCTGAATCTTATTTTGGATACAAAAAAATCATGATTTTTCAGAGGTCCCATTTCAATGTATTTTTAAAGACTTTAGCTTTCTACTTGATTTTCTATGAAGATTAATTTACATGTTTGGTTTTATTTTATTGTCTTCCGTACAATACTTTATATCACTTGAGAGACTGGTCACTAAGAGTCGAGCGTTTTGCTCTCTCTGAGTGCATCTTGTTTTGTAATGTTTTACAAGCACTCTTGTGGAAACATAAAAAGACCATAAAGGTAAAAACTACAAAATATACACATAAAGTTATGACTCTCATTATATATGTTGGATTTGCACAAGTAAGTATATGTCCGTACTAAGTCCAGTCAAGTGGCCTACATTGTAATCGTTTTGTATTTTTGTCAGTCTAGTCGGGAATCCCGTTCATTACCCGAAATTGAAAGCTAGGTAAAACCTAGAAATAGGTAACATGGTTAAGAAGAAGGGTAGGTGAAATTTTCATTCTACCACAATGGCTACCAATTCAAATATGACCTTTGCTGTAAGATGAAGCCAAATACAGAATTGAACTGTTTTCTCGTTGGATGACCAGAGGTCACTGGTTCAAGTGAGTGTATGACTCTACAAGTAGAATTGAGCTTAAGGTAGCAGTCAACTGCCTTGGCAAGCCCCTCACATGGTCGTGCCCTACAATATTGTGTAGTTAAACTGAATTTTAATACTGTGTACCCTAGACAGGACAATAATCTCCTTTACACTGTCACGTTACATCTGACACACCACTGGTCTGGTTCCAAAAGTCTGCACTGTGGGGGAACACAATCCCTTATCAATTGCAAGTCAATTCACTGATCAAATGTTCATTACTGGAGTCATGGACCCAGTTAACTACACAGATGTTAACTTGAAATACTCCATGAAAAAGTATAATTTCTGCTTTATGAACTGAAAACTGAAACTAGCCAAAGTAATTCCAATTTTTAAAAGTGGAAATAGGAAAGAATTTAGCAATTATCGACCGGTGTCTATTTTGCCACAATTTTCAAAAATTCTTGAAAAATTATTCTATAATAGACTAGTTAGTTTTATAGAAAAGCAAAAATTATTTTCCTGTCACCAATATGGTTTCAGAAAAAAATGTTCGACTGAATATGCAGTAGGAGATATGGTAGAGTTAATATCTGATGCAATTGACAAAAATGAATACAGTATTGGACTCTTTATAGACTTAAAGAAAGCCTTCGACACTATTGACCATTACATTTTACAGGACAAACTATACTTATATGGGATCAGGGGGTTAGCACTAAACTGGGTTAAAAGCTTCTTATCTAACCGTAAGCAGTATGTAGAACTAAATGGACAAAAATCAAACCAATTACTTATCACATGTGGAGTACCCCAGGGTTCCATACTTGGACCGTTACTGTTTATTTTATATATAAATGACCTATGTAACATATCCAGTGTATTGAAATTTATATTGTTTGCTGATGATACAAACCTTTTCTATTCCAATGAAAATTTAAATGTCCTATTTGAAGTTATGAATAAGGAACTACAAACACTTACTACATGGTTCAGTGTGAATAGACTTTCACTTAATGTCAAAAAGACAAATTATATTTTATTTTCTAATAAGAATGTCGAGAAATTCAAAGGACAAATAAAAATAGATTCAACAGAAGTAGACAGAGTTGAAAATACTAAGTTCCTGGGTATTACTATTGATGAAAAATTAAATTGGAAAGACCAGATCTTGCATATTGAAAATAAAGTAAGTAGAGGGATTGGACTCATGTATAGGAGCAAAGGTCGATTAGATAGCAAATCATTACTAATGTTATACTCGGCAGTTATTCTACCATACTTTCACTACTGTGCTGAAATATGGGGAAACACTTATGACTGCAGAATAGATAAACTGATAAAATTACAAAATCGGGCAATGAGACTGATTGGCTCCTTAAGATACAGAGATTCAACAAGCAACACATACAATGCATTCAAATGTTTAAAGTTACGGGATATAATAAAATTCAAAACATGTACTCATATTTTCAAAGCTGATAGGAATTTGCTACCACCTAAACTAATGGAACGATATAGATATGTCAAGCATGTTCATAACTATAATACAAGGAACTGTGGAAACATTTATCAAAATATCCCCAAAAGTTTCCAGAAAAGTAGATGTCCTAGTATTATAGGGGTTAAACTGTACAATAAAATTCCATCACATATAAGATTGTTACCATCTATAATAAGCTTCAAAAAGAGATTAAAAGAAGAATTCCTCACTAAATACAAAAAACCATTGTCTATCTAACAAATTATGGTATGACAAATGGAAGTTATGGATCTGTGTACTAAATCTGTGTGTATTTCAATCTATATTTTTACCATAAAGTACTTTGTCAAGTATGTTAAAATATAATTAATAGACAAACAGTTCAAATTAGCATGTTCATTGATAAATAGCTTCTTTGTGTCATCAATCAAAATATATATTATCTGCTGTATTTATTCTTATCTTTCTGTTGTCAGCTATGTCCAAGTTAAGTAATATTTACTAATAAGTTCATTTGAACTTCAGACATTACTGTTCAGTATTTATTGTATGTTCTTAACTTTCTGTTGTCAGTTCTGTCCAAATTTAGGATTGTCTAGTTATAAGTTCATTTGAACTTCTGACATTTCCTTTCAGCATTTATTTTAAATTGTTGTATTATTTCATTGTAATGTAATGCTGAATAAAGATCTATCTATCTCCCCCTCTATCTATCTCCCCATCTATCTATCTATCTATCTATCTAACTCATACATCTTTCTTCAGATAATATTTTCACAAGCCCCACAAATGCTAGAAATTACCAGGATTTTTATTGTAAACCACAAAATATTTTTTTCTACTTCACTCTGTAGTATTTCATCATAAAAATATAATGATATGATATATAAAGAACTGTTTTACAGTGTGTCAGAGAGGAGGTCTTTCTTATAAACTTGTGCATGTGTAATGTTATATATATTCTAGATTTTCCAACACAACTGTTTGATAGGTAACAAAAAATGTGATCGATGTATTTATTACAATCATGATGCCTGTATTGATCTGGTGATTAATATCAGCTCGCACTTCTAGATCATTTTTTTTCATATTTTTTTAAATATTTATTTTGTCTGTGGGCTTTCCTGAAAATTCGTGTAGCAGGACCATTATATGGCTCTTAACTGCAGTTAAGCAGCAGTGGTCTACGTTAGTACTTGGATGAGTGACTGTTTTGAGTGCACTATTCATACCAATGATGGCTTTGGAGCCCGCACTAGTGGACTAAAACTCTTTTTTTGCCTTGTTTTCTTAAGCACACTGTATGGTGGACAATAATAATTAAATAGAATTATACTGTTTCAACAGTTTTAGTTAAAGACTTAAACAGATGAAATTCAAAAGGACAAAATTATGCTGGGCTGACATAAATAGTTTGCTGAAAGGCAGTATTTTTGCAGATCCAGGTCATATTTGAGACAAACCAAGCCATTTTATGGGAAAGCAAAGGGCGTGATCACTGTCTAATTTTGTGGGATGTAAGGTCATTTTACCCTACAAGTCTTCTTAATAATTTTTTACATCCACAACATAAAAAATGTATTGTAATGGCAAGTTTGTTGTGAGATACTGCCGAAAAGGTTATCATCTCCAATCTATGCAGAACCTACAAAAATATTTTTAAGTCCAGGAAACATAAATGAAATGTTGCCATGGCAACACTTACTTTCCCATTATGCTCTAGAGCTTATTTACCCAAGTTCCCTCCACAACAAAAATATCTGGAGAATCTGGTTAAAAATGTACACAGGTCTCCAAAGTAAAGTGTCCAAAATACTGTCATGGCAACAGTAGTTAACGAAAAGTTGTCAAAAAGCTGAAGCACCACCCATATATCCTCAAAATATTTGTTAAAGTCTTTGTATGGGTTTTGTATATAAAAATCCTCCAATTTATCAATGAAAAACAACAGACAAAGTCTTGGCATGGCAAACAATATCAGAAGTTTTTTAGTTATAAACATATTCAGAAATTTTTGAATAATGTAAAACAGCCACAAAATTACAAGATCAAGAAACAGAAAAACTGTTGTCATGGCAACATTTCTTGCCAGATATTGCCATGAAAGCAATCATATACAAATTTTTCTTCCAATTAAACCTCCACACCAAATTTAACTGGGATATGTATGAAAAATGCTAGAAGAATAGTCCTGACACTATAGCGCGAGCCAATCAAATTGCAGTATTTAGTCATGTGACCTTTGCGTAGCAACGGGTCACGTGACTGGGGAGTGGGCGGGGCTTAGTGACGTCATCAGCCACGTGACTGATGATTGACAGGTAGAAGACGGGGCTTAGTGACCAGTGACGTCATCAGTCACGTGACCGATGATTGACAGGTAGTGGGCAGCCTAGCCTAGGGGGAATCCCTTGACCAGTCACATGACCAGTGACGTCACAGGTCATGTGATGGGTGATGGACAGGTGGTGGGCAGAGCCTAGGGTGAATTCCCTTGACCAGTCACATGACCAGTGATGTCATCAGTCACATGACGGATGATTGACAGGTAGTAGGCAGAGCCAAGGGGGAAATCCCTCGACCAGTCACATGACCACGGACGTCATCGGTCACCTGACAGATGATGGACAGGTAGTAGGCAGAGCCAAGGGGGAAATCCCTCGACCAGTCACATGACCACTGACGTCATCGGTCACCTGACGGATGATGGACAGGTAGTGGGCGGAGCCTAGGGGGGAATCCCATGACCAGTGACATCATAGTGATTGAGAGGTGGTAACAATAACAATGGGGGGGTTAAATATGAAAATATGGTATCTGTGCAGAATAATAACAATAATATTCTAACATGACACGGACGTTTCCTCGATTCTGATTGGCTAAACGACGAAATACTTCCCCGGTAAAATACAGCATAACCCTGTCACTCCCTTTTATTGCTCATTATGGCTGTCGTCACAATGACCGTTTTACAGTAAAATTTGGAATAATTATTCATCTTAAAATAATTTGTCATGTTAGAATAGGAATAATCCCCTCCCAAACCCTCAAACCATGGTAAAATTCTGCGCATACCGTGGTTTGGTCAGGGGTTATTCCTATAATAAATCATTATTATAATGATGCCAGATAACGAACTCCATAAGGGGTGAATTTATAGTAAGAATAGTGTTTTTATGTCTAAAATGACAAAATAGTGGGTTAAAAATAAATCATCCTCTTTTTTTGTAATCTTTACCGGGGGACATTTAGTGTGTTTTTTTTAAAAAAAATAAAATGAATGACCTAAAAATCAATCAGGTTCTTTTTTTGACAAAATATGGAAAAAAAAACTACAAGTGTATATTAAACAAAAAAAACCTTTTAATGTCCAATAACATCAAATTACAGAATATTGACATCAGTACACATGGCTTTGCTTTGCTTTGGCAGTAAAAAATAGAATACCCCCAAATTCTAACATAACAACGGAATCTAATAGCCGTAAAGATGATGAATATCATGCTTTATGATGCGTTAGTAACCTTAATACGTCTAATAGGTTATAACTTCACAAGATGTCTTGTGACATTATAACCAATGATATATATATATTAGGAACATCTAAAACATAGGTGTGTTTTTTTTCCAGGAGCCATACCACAGTGAAATATCTCTATAAATAGAGTGCAGAAAAAAATATATATAAATATTTGTGATGAAAAAAAAATTTTTTTTTCTTATCTATTTGTATTGTACTGATTCTTAATAAAATAAATATAGAATGGATTGTCGATTGCAACACCCGTTTACTTGTATGGTCTCTGGGATGACTGGAAGTGGAAAAATGTATCTCGTGAAACAAATTTTGCAATCTATGCATCATTCAATTTTTCCTCCACCAGACAGGATTGTATGGATCTATGCTCAAGATCAACCCGTGTATCATGAACCAAAAGAGTCCATACCATGTATTGAATTTGTGTGCGGCATACAAGAAAATATTAATGAGGAGGGATATTTCAATATTGACAGAAATAATGTATTGGTTTTGGACGATATGATGACTGCTTGTAAGGATGATGACAGGGTAACTAAACTCTTTAGTATTGGAAGTCACCATAAAAATTTGAGTATCTTCTATCTGGTCCAAAATCTCTTTCATCAGGGTAAAAAAATGAGAAATATTAGCCTAAATACCCATTATCTGATCGATTTTAAAAATCCCAGGGATAACCAACAGGTTAGTGTTCTGGCAAGGCAGATGTACCCAAGCAAAACCAAATTCTTTATGGAGGCCTTTGAAGATGCAACATCTGCTCCCTATGGTTACTTGTTCGTGGACTTGAAACCCTGCACTCCTGAACCATACAGGGTTCGAACAAACATCTTACCTCAGCAGCTCCAGCATGCCTATATTCCTATATAAAAGCTTTGGTGCTCCAATAAAACGTGTCATTTCTAAATTAACTTGGCAAGATACATGTCTAAAGCACTAAAAAACAGTGAACATTATTTTCAACTTTTAGCTAAAAGTGGTTCAAAGAGGAGGAAGGCACTGCTGAATCAGGCCACACGCGAAGAGCTGAAAGGGCTTTGTGAAATCTGCTTGAATATTCTCAAGGGAAATATTCCCCTCAGTGATAAAAATTTCAGGAAACTTAGGAAGGAACAGCAATACAATTAAGGGGCTAGCCAATTCAAAAATTCCACTCAGGGTTAAAAAGCGGGTGGTCAGTCAGAAGGGTGGTTTTCTGGGCACAGTGGCACCCTTGGCTATACCTCTCTTGTCAAAACTCTTGCTGAAATGAAATGCTGTAAAAAGATGGTTCTGGTCCCCGAAGATCAATGCAATTTGCTACTGAAAGCTCAGGTTCATAATATCCCACCTGCTGTAAAAAAGTCTGTCCAGTTAGATGACCACATGTCTCAGTTACTTGATGATGCCTGTGCACCCAAGAATCACACAAAGGCCAAAGAATTTGAAAGTCTGTTTCGAGGTTACATGCATTATCGCAACCATGATACAATACCCAGTTTCGCACAATCTAATCCAGCCCTAGAAGCTGCACCTCCTGATGTTCCATCTGCTTCTGAGAAAGTACCAGCCCCTTATTCTAGCATGGTTTTGGAACATTTACCCGACATGTATAAAGCAAAAGGTAGACTTATGCTTCACCATCTAAGAAATGCAGGTGTTAAGTGGTCTAATAAGGGTGAGCTTATTTCAAGGTCTGGGGATGTGATACCTGGGTCTAATGCTGTAGATTTAGTCAGAGAGGCCCTGGTAGGCTCTCGTAGGATGAAGCAGAACTATGGTGAACTATCGGCTTGGGGAGAATTTCTGCACACGCTGAGAGAAGCCGATGTCCCTAGATCACTTTTTGGAAAGAAGACTCTCAGGCAACTGCAGGAGTCCCATCAAATGAAATACCATCCAGGAACCTATGGTCAGCCCAGAGATGAAGAACCAGAGGGATCACCATATCATGGCCCAGTACCCGACTGGCTGACTTTAGAGTAATCATTAACATTATTATTATTATTATTGCTATATAGATCAATAGACTCATCAGTTTTTGTTCATTATGCAACACCATGTCGGACTGTCCACTCAAATTATCCAGGTTTTTGAGAAATCTGCATTGCTTTTGTGCTTGTTGTGGAGGCACCATACAAGATGTTACAGATGGGAGCCCAAAAGAAGCAGGAGAAGAAGAAGAAGAAGAAGGTAGGGAATCGAAGGCAGAGCAAGGAACAACAGCTGCATGCTTTTCTAAAGAAACAGTATTAAAACCCAAAACAACCAGGAAGTTATGGAGGAGTGACAAGGCTTCCAAAGGTAACCCGGGAGAAATTTCAGAATCTCCCATCAAAGAAAAAGCAAGGGGTGAACAGGAAAGAGGTGGAAAAGTGGTTAGAAGGAGAGGATGCCTACACCCTACACAAGCCAGTGAAATGGAAGTTTCCCAGAAATAGAGTTTATGTAACGTATAAAGACCAGCACTTCGAAGTGGATCTGGTAAACATGAGTCATCTGAGCAAATATAATGATGGATACAGGTATCTACTCACCTGTACAGACATTTTGTCAAAATATGCCTGGTCGACAAATTGATACATAGATGTCTTGTTCATAGCTCTATAGATATGGCACCAGCTGATGTCACTGACCAGAACCAGAAAGAAGTCTGGGAAAAGTTGTATGGTAGTCATTACCCCACCAGTGACAGGTTTCAGTTTCAGGTGGGTGACCAGGTTTGCATTCCCAGAGCCAAGGGTCGGTTCGAGGAAGGCTTTTTACAGAACTGGAGTGACGAGGTCTTTGTAGTGGTGCAGTGTGTGGGAAGGGTGCCACCTGTGTACAAGTTAAAGTATGTCACAGGGGAGACACTTGATGGCACATTTTACCCCTGGGAGTTGCAACGGGTGATCAAACCCATGGACACGTACTTTAAGATTGAAAAAATTATAGATCAGAAAACAGAGGGGAGAAAGAAATTCTACCTGGTCAAGTATAAAGGCTATCCAGAGAAGTTCAATGCTTGGGTTTCCGCTAAAGATATAAAAAAGCTCTAAGGCATCGGAATAAAAAGTCATTCATCATTTAGCCATCATGGAGTTCACATTGTCGTCTTTCTACATCATATTGCCACGCAATGCTTCCAAAAGTGAGTACCCATCAAATAGTGCTGGTGAATACAAGGTACATCTGGCAAGACCGATTCAACTGAAACACGACTACGAAGTTGCTTTGAGTGAAATACATGGGACACTTTGAATGCATCCTGCAATAAAGTGTGGTACAATGACAGGACTGGGTTCAGAGAGGCTTGCATTGATCAAGGGTATTACCCAAACATCGAAGCAGTCATAAACCAGATTGATAAGGCCATCAATAAGAATGGAGAGGATGGGATTATACTCCAATACAATTCTATCACAAGACAAGTCAAGGTGTATATCAAGGCAAACTATGCACTCAGACTGCAAGAAGGCTTGGCACAGATACTGGGGCTGCCAGGCTTGGAGCTTATCTCCCAGACAATGAAAGCACCCCATTCAGTGGACATCAACAGGGGATTAACTGCCTTATATGTGTACTGCGATTTATGCGAACCCCAGATTGTGGGAGACACCCTCCTCCACTTTTGAGAATTGTGGACAGCAAGGGAAAGGATGGACAAAACATTGTGAAATTTTATGGCCTACCACATTTCGTTCCATTGAGGAAGAAATACATTGATGTCATTGAAATCAATATAAGCGATGACACTGGAAACATAATATCATTTACATCTGGGAAAGTGATCTGTAAACTCCATATAAGACTAAAACAGCCGAGTCTATTTTAAAGAAAAAAAATACCCATAAAAATAGAATCAAAACACAGTTGAACTAGACAATATGCACCACACCATTGTCTAAACTGCCTTATACATGCATTTAGTGAATGACTGTATTTCGAATTAGACTAGTGTGTCATCATCTCATCAGAGGCTAGGATAAAGTTACATTCATTCCCCTGAAGTAGGATTTTTGACTCCTCTTTGATCCTCTTTTGTTGGCATGGTAACAAGTTCAAATTTGAACTGTTAGGGGATTGCAGAAAGGGATCCTTCCAGCAGTAACTTTCTCACTGAATTACTTTTGGTAAATCATTAAAAATGAGTGATTATGATTTATATTATGGTTTAATCATATCATTAACTTATTTCACTGATAAGTTTATAATTTTTAAATAAAAAGCAATGCTCATCTAATGCAAGCTTTTATGATCAGTCTCTTTATATAGGACGAAAATAGGACAAATTATGGTTACAGTAGTTTGAATATTTATCATACTCTGTACTTTGCATATTGTTGTATATGCGTTTTTTAATGCAAATTTATGAGCTCCCAGCCTGACATATGGTGTGATATCAGAAAAGTTAGCATATAAATGATTTTTATATATGTATGGGATACCTGATTTAGATACTGTTTGTGTGTTTTTGCACAAACAGTTCAAATCAAATATGAAAGATTGTCACTCTAGGACACTAATCTCCATGTGACAGCGGCCCAATATCAGACAAGAGAAAAACAAAGGTGCACTACAGGCATCAGAAAGTGCAATAAGAGTGCCTATCTATCACATGTTTTGTCAACTGTCAAACAGTTTGTTGGGAAGTCTAGAAAATATAGAAAAAACATTTGTACATGTTTATGAGAAAGACTTCCTTTCTAACATACTGTAAAACGTGAATTCTACACTCACATCATTATAAAATTATAATGATGAATTGGCATAGATAAACAAGCATATTTTTTTGTGATTTTAATAATTAAAATCTTGATACTTTTCAAGATTTTTAGCTTGTAAGATAATTATCTGAAAGTTGATGCATTGTGCGTGAGTACATTAATCATTTTTATGTTTGTCATGAATGGCTTTAAGTTAACCTTATGTGTAGTTAACACAGTCCACAGACTAGTATTTAACTTTCATCAATTGCAATTATAGTGGGGGATGGTGTCCCCCAGAGTGTAGAGTTTTGGAACAAGTACCAGTTATGTACCAGCTGTAACTTGGCAGTGTAAGGAAAATAATAATAAAAATAATAATAATAATTATGGTTTCTAAATTATACATTCCCAATCACTCCTTGCACAAACATTACTATGGTCAAGGAATGGCCAGGTTTAAGGGCTCTCGTATGCAGTATGGAAAAGGTTTCGGTAGTATCTTCAAAGGGGTGGCCCTTCCTCTCTTGTCAAAAGGGGCAAAAATAGCAGCACCACATGTGCTGAAGGCTGCCAAGGGTATAGGAAGAGAGCTGGTGGGACAGTTACTGGATGGCTCTGCAATGGCACCCATACCAAGACCGAGGAAACAAAAAGGTATAAAGAGAAAAATTACAACAAAGGAGACCATTTCGATAAAAAAGCCCAAACGAGACACATCAGACATATTTTAGTTGTTGTTGTTTTTTCTACAAAAAAAAATAAAATAGAAGAAAGAACGACACAACAAAAAACATAAGGTGAAGCCATAATGGGGGTTCTTGGAGATGAAGCTTCGCGTGAATGTTCTACCAGTTCCTTGGAATGGTTTGATGTTTTACCCACTCAGACAACCATTGCTAAAAGTACGTGGGAGGAATACCTACCCATAGGTTCCCTTTCGCTTGATAGTGCCCTGGTGGAATTTTATGTATCACCCGAGGTAAATGAGTATATGGACCTTAAAAACAGCTACATGAGGATAAAATTTCCAATCATGAACAAAGATGGCACTCAGTGTGGAGTAGATGACCATGTGGCACCTATCAATGACGTCTTTAACGGCCTGTGGAAAAATGTAGAATTGTTTCTGAATGACCATCTGGTATCCCGGTCTAATAACTGTCATGGGTATATCACCATGCTAAAAACTCTGCTTTTCAGCACCGAAGAGTCAGTAACATCCTAAAAGACCAACCAGTTGTTTTTCAAAGATACTCCTGGCAGATTAAATTGGACTAATCCTATTCTACCCAATACAACCAATGCAATTCCCGGCTGGACCAGAAAAGATGGAGATGGGAGTGTGACTGAATTGCTAGGACCAATTGGATTAGACATTTTGAACAAGTGAGATATATACCCAATGGCGTGAAAATGAAGTTGAGGTTTGAAAAGCAAAGACATCCCTTTGTTTTAATGTCTGCACTGGGTAATTTCAAAATTGAGCTGATGAGTGTGAAGCTATACATTAAAAAAATTACACCCAGTCCAGGAGTTTTGCTGGTTCATGCTCAGGCCCTCATGAAGGCCAATGCCAAATTCCCTGTAACCAGAACCTCTTGCAGTGTCATATCTGTATCAGCGGGCCATTCCACTCACAACGAGGATAACTTGTACCTGGGTCAGTTACCTAAAACAATAGTCATTAGAATGGTGGAGGATGATGCATTCACTGGTTTGTGCACCAAAAATCCCTACAATTTCAAAAGTTTTGACCTCAGATCTATTATCTTAAGTGCCAATGGAGTGGCTGTACCTGGAACTCCACTTAAAAGCGAAGATGGAGATACAGCTATATGTTACCAGACCCTGTTTTATGGGCTGCATAAATTGGAGCAGGAGAGCGGAAGTATCATTAAAAGGGAAGACTGGTCCAGGGGATATGCCTTGCTGGCATTTGATCTCACACCTGACTTTAATCATGGTGACCACTACTCTCTGGTGGACCACGGTAAAGTCAAATTAGAATTAGAGTTCTCCAATAAGGTCACTCAGGCTATAAATATCCTGATCCTATCTCAGTTGAAATCGACAAAGATAGAAACATCCTGTTTGATTACTCGGTCAGATCCATACACTTCAAAACTGTTTGGAGGTGTTTATAGACCATTTACCCAAAACCATTAAGTTTCCAGCAGCCCTTATTGCCAATACCCAACCAAGTGATCAGGAGGGTGAACACTGGGTTTCATTCTACCTTGTACCCAAGAGGGAAGGAGACTTCTTTGATTCCTATGGCCATTCCCCAGGCAGTCTGGATCCAAAGTTTAGAAAGTGGATAAGTGTGGTGTCAAAGAAAAATGCCCAATTATTGTTACTGTTACTTCGAGCCACAGGAGTTTCCAGTGAAGATATCATCAAAAGTTTAGGACCAGAACCAATGTACAGTGACTTTCTAGTTAAGCAATTTATCGATTGTCACTTTGGTTCCATGATCTGACATTGTTGTTTGTTGTTGTTGCTGCATTAATGCATTCTTATTGTTGTTATTTTGTTGTTTGCTTTCTCGCTCTTAATATATATAAGATGAATTTTTGTTTGTTTGTTTTAGTCATAAGTGTTTTGTGTTGAAATAAAAAATGATGATATATCTTATTTTATTTATTATAATAATAATAGTATTATATACACACAAAAAAGGGTAACAACTACGAAAACAAAAACAAAACAAACAAAAAAAAACAAAAACCAATCTAATGTCTGTATACACAAAAATGTCTTTCTATATATATATATACATTCACACACAAAATGTCTGCTGTCTATGCCTCTCTCTCTCTCTCTCTCGATCTTTTTATTCCCCCCTCCCTCCCCTAGTGACTAGAAAAAAAAATTAAATTAAAAAAACAACCAACAAACTTATTTGTCATAAATTACTGCTGTTGTTACTATTATTGTTTGCAAAATAGCTGGCTGCCAGTCCCTTAATATCTTGGGTCCAAACACCTCCCGCGTCATAGAATGCCTCGGTCAGCAGGTAGCCCTTCTGCCTGGCACCACGTGAAGTATTCAAAAACCACACTGCCTTGACAAAGTATCTCCTCCAATGCCTCAGCCCAGTAGGTGTTCAAATGGGTCAGGACATTTTCTCCCAAACACTTATGATCCAGCTGGCTAGGCAGCTCCAGCTGGCATCCTTCACAATTACGTCTGATGGCCTCCTTTACTGCACTCAGATTTTCTTAAAATTGAGCACCAGCATGGCCTGGATCACAGATTTTTCCACCTCATCTATGTAGTTCAGCTGGAATTATACAATACACAAAAACACGTCCATGTACATCACATTCATCTGTGTGTGTAGATCAGCTCAAACAAAATGTCATTTTTTAAAAAAATTATTTCTCTTGTAAGTGCACACTTATGGCTGCATCGATAGCATACATGTTCGACTTGAGATTTTCCCATTCGTCTACCTTCATGGCTACACCCCTTTTTGTGGCATACATTTTACCAGATAGTGCATCGATGATGTAATCCCTCACATGTATCAGAACCCTCCCCCTGTACTTGGACATGGCTGCAAATTGGCCAGGACTTAAGGTAAACATGCATTTATCCCCATTAATGGCTACTTGGTCAGATGTGACACTTACACGCCTAAACAGGTCTCCTCCACTTCCCAATGATGATGCTCCTGCCTGGCCAGTAGGAGTCGTCTGCTGACCTTGATGAGGTGCAGGGGTCATCTGCTGACCTTGATGAGGTGCAAGGGTCACTGGGTGACCTTGAGGGGCACGGGTCACTGGAGGTGGGTTGTACACTGGTGTGGTGCTGGACACAGTCGGGTCTCCAATCATAGTGCTGGTCATATCGTCGCTTCTGCTCAAAAACAGAGGTGTGCACTCTTTGACGTCTAAGTGGCAAATGAGGCGGGAGCTGCTCCTTATATAGTGCCCATGACGTGACGTCATTTGCTCTCTTCTGATTGATCCATTTGGCCTGTGACATCATCTGCTATTGCAACGCCGGTTCCCTAGCAGCGCTCTTTTCAAGGTGAAATGTCCAGATTCATACTTTTTTTCAACCCCAAAAGTCCCATAGCCAAATCTTCTTTTTCCAAGTCACGTGACCTGGTTGCTACGTAACAAGTCACCTGACCTCTACCTGTCAATCATCGGTCACGTGACTGATGACGTCACTAACCCCCGCCCACTCCCCAGTCACGTGACCCGTTACTACACAACGGTCACGTGACTAAATACTGCAATCTGATTGCCTCGCGCTATAGTATCAGGACTATTCTTCTAATGCTGTATATGTAAATGAGCAGCAATGAAGGGTGATTCAGAGGTAAAAGCCAAAATAATATCCATATCCAGCAGGATGGATATACTAATTTAAAATGTTATAGCTTTAAACTCATTCCTTCAACTCAGGTCTTTATGGCAACATTACAGGAACATCGACATGCTAATATTGAATTTAATCAAACCATTTTTGAGATAGCTTCAAAAAACAAAGTGTCACAACAATGTTGGTCATGTATGTGATCAATGTGCTAGTGACACAAAACTGTTACAACCGTAAACTCACAAGTTTGAGAGAAGATCAGCAATTAATTGTAACCTTAGATGCACGTTCTGTTCAAAGTTTGTTACATCCACAACTCAATGATGCCTAGAAATTTACAGTATTTGAAATACTATTCAAATATTGCCAAAATACTTACAGAGAATATTTCTGTTATAAATGTGAGTTTAAGGTCATTTTAATGGATACTACTTAGCTATAAGCAGTTACATACAATTTTTGTTAAAGTATGTTACTTTTAGTATACTCAATGAAAAAATTAAAAAACCTACACCCTATATAATCCTTTTATACGTTGGAATTTTAAATTTGAATTTTGTCCGACAAGCCATTTTAGATACTGTCTGGAAGCAAAGTGTGATAATGAAGCTGACATAATGACTCTGTATTATTAAAAAGTCGGCTTCAAAAGTTGGAGGGTCAGAGACAAAAATCCACAAAAAAGGCGGGAAATTTTTGGGTCAGCTTCAACTCCTCGACAGGACATGAAACATACAGGCTTGTCTGGATCTAGAGGACGACTGGTCGTGGGGTCGAGATGTTTTGTACAGACTCATCTGGAAACTACCAGGACAAGCCCTAAAGCCCTAACAGATAAGCCCTAAACCCCTAACAGACAAGCCGTAGCAGGTCCCGACAAGCCGCAGTGACAAACAGACAGAACTGGAGAAACATACAGAACCCCACGACCAGACTTGAAGTCGGTATTGTAATAACAGTTTTTGATGAATTTTTGGGAAAAAAAAAAGGATCAAGTGTCGACCAATAAACACTTCTCAAAATAGGCCACTAGTAAATATTTGCATCCCATCACTTGACCAAAATGTCCAAATTTATTTTTTGTTATTTTAATTATAGTTTCCACGTTTTTGCTTTGATATTATATAAGAAATAAATCAACATATGTCTGATGCAGATTATGAAAAAAGCCACTTAAAATATGAAAACTGTTATATCCTGTGGAAAGAAGCAGAGAGAGGTGATCACTTGCACTGTTTCTTTGTCATTCTTAACATAATTTGTGATCATATTTTTACCTCACATCATGCTGGAAATGTACTGCAAATGAGCAGTACTTAAGTTACAAAAGACAAGCTTGCTTCATATTATGATAGGCCGGCAAGTGATAACGACAAGCCTGGAAGGCTTGCAGACAAGCCTTGAAGCGTAACCGACAGGCCCTTAAGTTAACCTACAAACTAAGGTCGGATATAAGAGTTGGTAACGGTCATAAAAATATCAAACTCACTGGCATCTGTGAGTGTAAAACCAAAGATAAAAATATTTCCTGGCACCTATGCATGTAAAGAAATAATAAGTAAAAAAACATAAGAAACACTAATGTGCTGAATTTGATGGAAACATCCTCTAAGGCACTGATGTCCAAAAAGGGAAAGTCCAGTTCCAAAAACTGAGCCTTGTGGAACCCCATAAGGCAGTTGAAAGCATCTGAGAAATGTCCATCTATTTTGATCCACTGTTTCCTTTAGTTGAGGTATGACTGAGTCCACTTAAGCACAATCCAATCAATGCTGTACCAGTGCTCAAGGCAGTTGAATAGTTGTCAAATTTAAACTGAGTCTGTCAACCCAACAAAAAACTCAATATAAGTATGCTACTACTGCGAGTTTGAAGATTGGGAATTTATGAAGCTGTAACAAGGTAAAATTCCTATTTGCAAGAGGTAGGTATCGCCCGCATGTTTACATTAGGTCAATGGCATTATGGTAACATCAATGATCAAACAAGGTCACACCATGACATGGCACACCTACGCCCCAAACCAATGTACCCATCACATATGAACTTATTTCATGGTTTCTAAAACATAGCCAGGCCCAAGATTTTAGAGGTCAAGGTTACTACACTAAGGCCTATGGTCAATCAATATAACTTTTCATCATGAAAATATGAGGTTAATTCATAACAATAAAGACATGGTAATCTTGTGGAAGATAAAGAAGTGTAGAGACAACCAGAAAAAAAGTGTGACCTAGGCAGAAGACAAAAAAGAATAAAGGAGAGAAACTGGTAAATCCGATGGTTTCAAAAGGAGAAAATAATCTCAAAGTCAAGAAAATAGGGAGCAGAAGGTATACACTCATTTCAAAAGCAAGGGATTTAATAACATAAATGTAATTTTTTTCACTAGCACTGGGGCGCTTTCTGAGACCTTAAAAATAAAAGTTCATGTTGCTTTCCTTCTTTCTCAAGTACTGCTAAAAGAGCATCAGCTAGCGTTTACACCTTGCCCTGGAGATGAGTAAGGTTAATACTGTTGATAAATGTCTTGCCTATCAAACATGAACAGATGCTAAACAGTTACGTCAGGGTAAGTTGTCAAAGTCCTCTCCTCTTATAAATGAAGTACTGTACCATTGAGGCTGAGGCCCTGATGTTCCCAGAAAAATGGTCATGGCATTGCCTAAATTAGTTGAAACTGGAATAATATTCCCAAAGAAATATTGAAACTTGCCAAGCAATCGAATCATGTTTGATAATCATTAGGTTGTTAAGCAGTGGAGGAAGATGTTTCAAGTCTTGAATATACCACCTCATATAACTATTACTATTGGCAGTATTGCCAACAATAACGTGTGTATAGCAGCAGTACTTAGAAAGCTGAGAGGAATCAACTCGTGATTCACTATGAATATAACCCATCTGACCATCAAATGACACCAAATTCAATGCATAAAAATTTTTTAAATGATTTCTTTAGAACTGTGCCTGATGCCAAATGAAAAAAAATATATTACTGTGCCTGCTCTAGACTGAACACACCATTTGGGATTAGCTGGTGTCAAGCCTGGTGATGCCTCACAATGACACTTTACTGTAGAATTTACTTGAACCTGCTGTGCACCAAAACTTACTGTAAGCTATATTGGCATAATGTTCATGCTAACCTGGACAGTTAAAGGAACGAGTGTATACCTGTTGATACATTTCAATCCCTCATCAAACAGACAGGCTGTGATCAAACCAGCTGCAGAACAGTCGGGGTCAGAAGGCTTCTTCTATACAATGAAGTAAAAAATATGTTTACATTATAAAATTTTCAAAGTTCTATTACAGTTCTATAATTTACTTGAATCTCTGAAATACAATTCTATATTTTCTACAAAAATTCAAGATACAAAATGACAAAACATGACAAAATTGATTTACACTTATTCAGATCTAGGCTGTTACAGTGGTAATCTTGAGGTCACCATGGCAAAGAAACTACCATGAGTATTAATTTATGTCTTCCAAGTCCCTATATATTTCCTTGTGCAAAATATGAATGAAATTATTGTTTTTTACATTTTGGCCTCTGAATCAGTAACCTTAATGTGGCTAGAATAGAATTTCCTTGTGAACTATAAAGCAGATACCTCACTGAGGCCCATGTAGACTTTCATGGCAATTATAACTTCATTGTGAGTTAATAATCTTGGCCTACATTCACTGTGCAATCCTATCTTTTCCTTTGCAGTTAAAATGCAGTGATAATCGTGATAACTTTTCATTTGAAACTAAATACTACTGGATAGCACAATCATGCAGAGAATTAGAAGATAAATGATGACTGAATCACAAAAATTATGTGTATCCTTTATGCCTGGAATACATAATATTTCAACTTCCAGTTGAGATATTTTTACAATTTTGGTGTCAGAAGAAGTATATTGGATGCCTCCATGAATCAATTTAGTGCAACAGTGGATAAATCCAGCACAGTACTTCAGAAAATAATGTAAATAGATGTTTTTCTGTAATTTTTAAATTCCTTTGAAGTTTGAGTGGTGTTGCCACCTGACAAACATCAGTCAAAATCATGTTCATACCAAATTCCAATTTTCACTTTTTAGGTACAACTATGAAGGATCATTTATATGACACTTTACTTGTCAGGCTTGATAATAGATAGGTAGGTGGAAATATATTTCGAAATATGTTAATATTTATGAGCAATGGCAGTTGTGAATTGGCTTAAAATAGGATATACTGCCAAATATGGCAAGAACTTTGTGGCATTGCCCATATATACCCACATAACAAATTTGAAAGGTTTAACCAAAATAATTTTTAAGCTATTGCGTTGGAAAGGAAACCTTTGTGGCAGTGGCAGTGGCGGCATGACCATACTGAATCCTTTCATCTGGGGATACAATTCTCAATAGTTCAAAATGATATCATCACTGATGAATCATACTTTACTTCTAACCTCTTTATCTGTCACCAAGTCCTGTACGTTTGGTTCAAACTTGGCCAATGGCTGTACACTTTCCAGTCCTCCAAAGTTACGCAGGATAGAGTGCTTGAGCTCATACCAGGTAGGTTTACATCCAGATCGCTTGGCAAAGGCATTCACCATCTTCACAATGCTTATGGTTAGGTAATAGTATAAATAAACATGTTTTCTAAAATATTGAAAATGAGCCTGTGTTTAATTGGTGACATATTAAATTGAACATTTTAATGAGTTAAATGTGGCTTTTATAAAATACAAGCTTGTTATGTGGGACTAAATGCTATCTCGGGGAGGCTGCTTGCATTTTGACCAACTCAAGAAAAATGAGCATATAATGACTGAGACACCAAATCAGTGGCATCACTTGCAGTGACATAGTACACAGCTTCCTTCTTCTAGTTAAATTTTGCTCTTACCTCTCAGCTGTAATACAGCAGGGAGGCACGGTGTGACTCTCCGTAGTATCACATGGTAAGCTTTCTGCTTATAAAGCTATTTAGAATTTTCAATTTTATTGTGCTACAATAGCTTAGCTTGTGGGACTAATTACCGAAACCAACTGCTTGGTGGATTACATCTGAGACTGGATTTATTTCATGAATTTTTTTATGTAGTGTTATTTAAGGTATCCTTCTTAGAGTCACCAATTTGAGTACCAAATACAGTGCACAAGCTAAAACCAGGGTGGGTAAACTTAAATGATAGTCAGCAGAGAAGACAGAACAATTACCGTCTGGAAATCTGGACATTTGAAGAGTAAGTGACATGCATTCTCAGCCAACAAGCAACCACACAGGGCTTCACTGTTTTTGAATACAAGCGACCTATTCTTTAATTTTGCCACTCACGATTTACATATTAGAAAATATAAATTACTATTGATGTTTAATGCTGGTAACCTAGAGAATAGCCACTAATGAAAAGACAATTATTGAAGTACAATAGAGTAATATGACACTCTTACCAGATATCCTGTCATGGTATTTACAGTACCTGATGTTCCTGGGTTGTTAGGCTCTGTAAGGCTGTGCCTCCTCTCCATCCCTTCTTTTTCCCTGATCATGACTATCCTGAGGGAAAGCGGCTAGAACTTGTTGAACTGCTTTTAGTGTTACTGCTTTTATTGTTGTTGTATGATCATGTGAGTTCCTTTAGATAAAAATTTGTGAAGGTGTTGTCGGTTTCCAATGACATCTTTGTATGATTAGGTCCACCAAAACCGCACTGTAGAAGGCATTAAAGGCCATGAAGGCCCTAATGATGTGAGGTTTTACCTGGACTAAGTCACGAGCTTGTTGATCTTCTTGTTTATAGAACATGAGTAGTGTTTGTTTTAACCATGTAGACGGGGTAGTTGATGTGATGTCATTGATGGAGATAAATTTAGGGATCTAGCACCTCTCAGGTCTTAATTGTGATCCAGATGGTACCTCAGGGCCTGTACTGGCAAAGGTTCCACTTGGGTAGATTTCTGGTACTTTTGGATCTATCTCTATGAAAGCTAGTGAGCAACATTTTTGAGCTACTCTCAAACCAAAGAGACCTTACTTTTTTGTACCTTTTCTATTTCATTATTGGTCAGGACAGACTAGGCTAGGGCATACTGATGGTCGAAACGATCAGGGGTTGTCTGGGTAATATTGTTTCTTAATGACTGGAAGAATGTAACAATCTGTAATAATGTTCAACACATTGGTTGAGTAGTTTTTAACCAGTCTCTTCAGAATGAACAGAAGCAGCCTACTAGAGGTATACCATTTGAGGTTTTATGTTCATTGGGAGGACTGGTTCCTGTGCCTTCTGCTCTTGCCTCTTATGTTTGCATTCAATCTGTTTGAGGATCACGACTGGTTGCTGTTTGGGGTGGAACATTCCCCATAGTGACGTCATCTGTATTGGCCTCTTTTGTTACAGTGGGGGCCATGGAAAGGCTGGTTTTGATAGCAGAGCCCTGAAAGTTTTAGCAGTGCTTTACTGAGAAAGAACTTTTCTTCTTCTTTCACCGTTTTTGAATGGAATAAGGAAGAGGGAAAGAAAAGTGACTTCCTGAGCTCCTGGCGTATGATCTCTCCCAAGTCAAGGTGGAGCTATGTCATCTCTCCGCATCTCTCCTACTGAGACCTGCATTGACCATCACATTAAGGTCTCTCTGGAGTATATGGGATAAAGGCTTGCTCTGACAGGCAAATATCCTCTGTTAGAAATAGATTCTTTTATCAAGGCTATCCAAATAGTCACAAGTTTGGTCATAGGTAATTGTAATGGCCCTTTGAGGGTTGACATCATTATAAATTGGCTTCTTGCACAGTTAATACCGTCCCTGCAGTGTTTCATGATTAGGTTACACTCTGAGATAATCTGATTAAAAGCAGCAGAAAAAATAAGGGTACAGATATTTTGTCTAGCCTGCAACTCAAATTCTTTGGCAACCTGAAGCAGAACTTTTCCCTGTGTTGATGCTGAGGGCTTAGGAGAGATGCAAATGTTCACAAAGGATTATTAGCTGGGATGAAAGTAGAAGGCCTGAGCTCTTGTATCTCAGCCTATAGGTTTAGGCTCATGACTGAAGTTGAGAACACTGGCCTGATATCCTTGGGGTACGGTATATTGAGGACTTGTCTGAATGTGTCTATCTTGTCAGTATACTAGGGGGGCAAGTCATAAATGTATTTTTAGGACATGACATGATGGTAGATATGAACCCTCTGAAGGGGAGCTAACACATCTGCGATACTAGTGTTTGCATTTGTAAGAGTCCTTTTCTAGGTTTTCAGACTTCCATGGATGGTTTTGAATCAGAGGAGAGTCTGAATTCAAGGCAGAGACAACTTCATCTCTCCCAGAAGGCAAGCTGATATGCGATAAACTATTAAGTGTTCAAACTGGCGTCCAAGAAACCTGAAGCAACCACTTAACTAGGCAAAAGTAGAAAGAAGTCACATCTGCTAGTCGTGTTGACTTACCCTCAAGATCTCATTAGGGGCTCTAAATGTTGCTGCAAGGACCCTATCTGGTAAAAGGTTGACCTTTGTGTAAAACACTCTTAATATTTGACATGTTGTCCAATTCATTAATGCAGCTTGGCCTTATTATTATGAAACAAAACAATCATATCTTTAAAACTTCTGATTACTAATTTGGCTTTAAATAGACACACTCCACAACTATGTGTACTTTTGCTGCAACTGAGACGGCACAATATTACTTAAATAATGCTAGTGATGTATATTTGTTACTCGTAGATGCTAGTAAATCATTTGATAGAGTTGAATATGTCATTTTTTTAATTACTGAACAGTGAAGGTCTTTGTCCTCTTGATACAAAACTATTACTTTGTTTATATACTAAACAAATGTTATGTGTCAAATGGGGAAATTATATGTCAGAGTATTGCACTGTACGTAATGGGGTAAAACAAGGGGGTGTTCTTTCTCCTCTGTTATTCTCTGTATATATTGATGAACTTTTCAATCGACTGAAATTAAGTGGTTATGGATGCTATGTTGGAAATGTAAACATGGGTGCCATTGGTTATGCTGATGATTGTATGCTATTGTCACCTACTATAACCTCTATGATTGTATGCTGATGATTGTGTGCTATTGTCACCTACTATAACCTCTGAAAATTATATTAAAGAATATAATGTTAGTTTCAATGTTGAAAAATACCAGCTTCTACACTGTGCTAAATCATCAGATCACATTGATGGGATTACTTACAATGGTATAAATATTAAAGCATCTAATGTTGTTGATCATCTTGGTAATAAGATATCTAGTACTTTATCATCCAATGAAAATATTAACACTGCTTGCATTAACTTTTCTGTTAGTGTGAATTCTGTTTCTGACCTATTCTCACACTCTCACTGTAGTGTCAGATATGTACTTTTTCATCAATTTTGTATGGCTATGTATGGTTGTCTACTGTGGGACTTGACATCTAGTTATATTAACAAATTTTACACTTTTTGGAGAAAAGCTGTTAGACAAATCTGGAAAATACCATACAATACTCACTGTGACTATCTTCCTCATATATATGATTCACTGCCAATTGAAATACAGATTGTTAAAAGATTCTATAAATTTTTACACCAAGTGATGAATAATGACAATAATGTATCAACTCTATGTGGTAAATTAGCCTTTGCTGGAAGTGCCTCATCTGTATGTAACAACATCAATTATATTTCAAACTTTGTTAAAATCCAAAAGGCATGACCTTGCCCTCATTCATTTTAATGAAATAAAAGAAAGACTTATGAGCCTTTTTACAAGAATTGAAGATAAGATAATATACAGTGTGATCAAAGATTCTATCATTATGAAAGATGAAAGATCAGGCCTGCTAACTTGTAATGAACTACAATACATTATAAAATGCTATGTACTGAATGACATATCAAAATGACAATGCAAATAAGTTTGTAAATACTAAATTACTCTATGTAGTGTTAATTTTTTGGTTGTAAATGTTCTTGATTTTGTATGTGCATACTTTTGTACAAATATATATATATAAATATCTGCTTACATTCATAAAATGACATAAAAGAATGACTTTTATTATTTGGCACACCCTACCTGTTTGCCATTATTTAGCAATAACATGCTTTCCAGATGACAATGACATCAGTGAGTTGCTTGCAATAAATTATGCTTTATCAAGTACGGTTGCCAATAAGGAGGAAGTTGTGCAATATGTTACTATCTTTTCTCCCTTCGAGGATGCAAGTGCTTTCGATGAATAGCTTTTAATTTTTTCTTGACTTAGCAGCGCTGCAAGCAGCCTCCAGAGATAGCAGTTAGTCACATATAACAAGCTATTGGAGCGCAATAAAACACATGAATTTTTTGTGCATATCAGCCATTAACATGGGAGCATGAAACTATGGTAATTGAACTTAGTAAGAGATACATTTATTTTAACACTTGATCATTTAACATTTTTATTGTAAAAAGGTGCAATACTAAACAGAAATACTTTCAAAAAAGATGTTGAGATTCTAATTTCATAAGCATGACATAAAGTGCTATCATTAATACTTTAAAAGGTCAAAGCCATCTACCCATAGAAATCCCGGAGGCCAAAGAACTCCCTGGATTCCTTCTCTATTGCTTCCCTGTACATATGAAGGTAACCCTTAGCCAGTGGTTCCAGAAGATCATCAATGATTGGCCTCTTGGTTGTATTTCCAGAACAGATACCCCTGTACAAATATTTAGTTATTAAAATATCTTTTGTATAGAAAAGACGTCTTTGAAATATAAGTGAACTAAAGTAACTTCAAATGCTATAATCCATTTGCAAATAAGCTATATCAGTAATAATATAGTTCAGATAAAAAGCAATAAGCCCAAACATGATTACATTTTAAAAATGTATAGGATTGTAGCAGAAAATTGTAAGGTCTATATATCAACAATGATAAAAGTATATATGGGTGGAAAAATGTCCTGCTCATTTTTCAAGTAGAAAAAGGTCAAAGAGCAAACGAATTATAGTTACAAATAAAGATCAATAGTTGTTTTGGATCCCTTGATTTGAGGAAACATATTGGAGTTTCTAAATTTACTATTACTAGGCTTGTAATAGACGTAAATATATAAAAAGAATTAGACAAAATTTGCAATAAAAACAGGTGTGTTTTAATTACAATATCATATGTCCTATATTTCGAAGAAGGGGAAAAGCCTTCCAAACTCTTTTGCTATAAGCAGGAAAAGAAGGTCATCACAAAAGTAAATCTGGATTAAAATATTTTATCGAATTCAAAATTAAAACTAAAAGAAGTGTGACAGTATTTCAAAATATTATGCAGTTAAAAATTACCTGAAAAAATAAAGTAAAACATACTGAGGAAGACATAATAATTTGCAAAAGATCAATGAAGATGAACTTAATACTATTTTGAAAATATCTGTAACTGGAAAAACACCTGGACGTGAAAATTCATCCACAATAACCTTGGTATATATTTGGTGAATAAGCTTCATTATATTTTTGCTTGAAGGACGAGTTTCCCTAAATAAGAGACTTGAAAGTTTTTGATGTCTTTAAAAAAGGAAACAAACCACATGATTTTGGAAGAACCTATGTCTCATTACGTTATAAACATCCATTATATATTTCATCATGTGTTTTGGTACTTAGAATGCAGAAAGTTTTATGGATATCATAAATGCTGCAAATAAAGATTTTCTGAAAGGAAGCAATATTGATGAAAATACTCGGATAATATGCAACATTATCAATTATTTAAAAGTGATTGAAAAGGAAGGAGTGATATTAAAATACTGCTTACCACTTACAATGAAATATATAAATAAGGTCCTGTCATCTTACAATTATGATGTAAGTTTTAAAAAAAGTTTCTTTCAATAACATGCAAGATTTATAGTGGTAACATTATTGGCCAAACTAAAAATTTATTTAACAGTTATTGAACCTTCAAACAAAATGCCTGATCCAAAAGTTTAAAATAGATTTGAGAAAGCTCCTGATCTCCAATTGAAGCAACAGTATTGCAGAAAGATATTTCTAATAGAGGTTTTAGAATAACAAATATGGACAATATTGACAAGGAAAAAACAATTAGTTCTGATGTAGTAGAAGGCACATATTTATATCTACTACCAATAATGATTTCTACCAGAGACAGTCAATAATACTTTTAACTTCATTGTTCAATATCATTATAAGCGGATGAGGGGGTAGGGGGGGGGGGGGGGGTTACCAGTATATTGGCAGTGCAGAATCGAGTCTTTTAAAACATAGTATTTTATTGCTAGCCCGTCAGTGGTCCAATAATGAGGATTATGGACTGGTCTGACATCACCAAGTATTTGTTTACAAATATTGTACTCTCACTTGAAATTTTCAACTTACAATATCTCGCTTAGTACTGAACAGATTTGGACCAAACAAACATGAGAAAAAAGCAGTGTAATAATATATTTTCAATATATATAGAATGCTTTAGTATCTTAACTTTTTATGACAGCCTGGCACTTGTTTATGGAAAAAGATAAACATCACAAACCACTTCAAAATAAAACGTCATGATTAATTATGAGAAACTGACAATTGTTTATGGAAAAGACATCCATGAACCATTAAAAACACATCATGATTACGTGTTATCAGCCTCTGCTTATATGATATCACAAAATTATATCTGTGTCTTTGACCAATGCACCATCTAATTATATAAAATTCAGCTAATAATAGTAATAATGCAATTTTTATGTGCAATATGCTGTGAAAATGGACCTTCATCAATGATTATTGGCCTTTCACATCTATTAGTGCCCTCGGCAATTCTCGGGCACAAAGGGATGTGTTAGGCCAATAATCACTGATGGCGGTCCATTTCTACAGCATATTGCCCTACAAAATTACATTATTGTACTATTAATACAGATATTATTTAAAAAGAAAATTTGAAAAAGACATGTCACATTTTGATAGGATGGAATAGAACTTAACAGGCTATTACTATATATTCATAAAATAATAAAAAACTTTCCCCAGTTGCTCCATTTTCTGTCAAAGATGTCTTTCATCATTTTTTTTATTTCAGATAGAAACTTGTGTTCACTATATAAATGCTTAATTTGTTTTTCATATAAAATATATTCAGATAAAGTTTCTTTTGCGAGCACCAATAAATCTAAAGCCTTATCTCCATAAATTTATGGCCCAGAAATCATTATCATATGTGATATATCTAAGTAATTTAGCCGTGTCATTTATTTTAGATAAATACTAGTTTGATAAGTAATCCAGTGTTCTACATTATTCCTCAATTCTACTGCTTTATCGCATTGAGAAAATAAATGTCTTATAGTTTTGGGATAGCTATTGCATAATTGACATCTAATCTAATCTAATGTGGACTTTTATAGCGCTTAATCTCCATCTCAGATGGACTCTTAGGCGCAACAGAACATAAAGCAAAGGCAGTTAAGATTAATCTGAGGACATAGCCAGGTCGTACCAAGGATACACAGGGTGACAAGGGAGGCTATGGCGGATAGGCTTTAGCAAACAAATAAGTCTTAAGCTTCTTTCTGAAGGAGGCAACTGATGCTGCACTGCGCACATCATGAGGGAGTTCATTCCAGATCCTAGGAGCATCAAAGGCAAAGCTGTAATCAAAATGTTTGACAGACTTAAAGACTGATGGGTGGAAAGGAGGAACAGTAAGATATTGACAATCTGGGTGACTATGTCTGGTACTATTGGAACTACTACTGGGAGGCAAGTAAGGTCAAAAATAGGAAGGGGAGCCACTATGTAGAAATTTATAAACTAGTGTTGCAGTTTTGAACATACATTTATACTTCACGGGCAACCAGTGGAGTTGTTTCAGAATGGGTGTAACGTGAGCATATCTTCTATGGTTTGTAAAAACACCAGCAAGAGTATTCTGAATACTTTGTGAAGATTGAAACATGACAAACTCCTAAAAAGAGAGTTACAGTAGTCCAGACAACTAATAACCAAGGCATTTGCAGCAAGGACAGCCACTTCCGAAGTGAGATACTGTCTTATTCTACGAAAGTCATGCATCTGGAGAAAGCATGCTTTGCAAGTCCTCTTGACATATTCAGAGTATGAAAATTCTGCATCGAACCACACACCTAGATTTCTAACAGAATAAACCGGATGAAGAAGGTTGCCAAAAATACTAACAGGAAAGTAGGAGGAAATCTTCTGATGCTAAGACTTAGAGCCAAAGACAATGAACTCAGTTTTCTCTGGGTTAAGCTTCAGTTTACTGAGAGACATCCATTGTTGCACATCAAGTAGGCAGGCATTAAGCCTGGCAAGAGCTGCCGAGGCGTTATTATGAGAGAGATGGATGTAAAGCTGTGTGTCATCCACATGGAAGTGGAATTTGATATGCAGATGAAGGAGGATGATTTTACTAAGTGGTGTAGTATAAAGTGAAAACAGCAATGGACCGAGAACTGAACCTTGGGAAATGCCGTAGATGAGCTGGCTTAATTCAGATAGAGTGGAGCCTATCTTCACGACCTGCCATCGATCTCCAAAGTAGGAAGCAAACCACTGAGGAACAGTTCCACCAAGACCAAACCAGGATTTAAGGTAACTGAGACAGAATGTTATGATCTATTTTATCAAATGCGGCTGAGCTGAGCTGTAGGTTCATTGCATGCCAGAAAGAGATGTACCTCATTTTTATAGACAATAGAGCTGTTTCAGTAGAATGTCATGGCATATAGGCTGACTGATGTGGATTTTCCAGTTTGTTATTATTGATGTGTTCCTTAGCAACAACTCGATCAACCAGCTTTGAGAGAAAACAAAGACCAGACACTGGGCAATAATTCTTGAGTTCATATTTGGGCAGTGATGCCTTTTTAATGAGGGGGTGACAACCGCCCTTTTGAAAGCACTTGGGAAAGAGCAATCACTAAGAAAATAATTAACCAACTTGGTGATAGATGGAAGGAGTATATCAAGACAGTCCCTGAGGAGGAATGTTGGTATGGGGTCCAGTAGGCAGGATTTAGTAGGAGACTCATTGATGCACTTTCTGGCCTCGTCTTCAGTCACAGGCTTAAAGGTACTGAAGGCAGCCTCAGTATCATTATTGAATAATTTGATCTATTTAATGAAATTATCACTAAAGCCACAGAATTTTAATGTTCTACGTAAAAGTGCAAATGAAATTGATTCAAATGCTTTTTTGAAAATCTATTGACATAAAAAGGCCAGATAAATTTTGATTATCTACTGTTTGCATAATGTCATAGATGAGCTGCATACAGTCACTCACCTGTCTCCCTGCTATACATCCTCCTTGATTCCTTTAATTGACTTTATTTAAAATTAATTCCACTCTTGTTGAAAAAAACACCCATTGTGAGTTAATAAGTGATACACAAAATAAGGTCCCCAAATTCATAGTCTGTTTTTTTCTTTCATTTGTAATTGTCAAATTGACCTCACCAAAATTGGGATTTTGATTAGAAAACAAATTTTCATAATAAGATCCTATGTATGTAAGTTGTAATTTGCTTTTGTTTTATCAAAATATCGCCATTTTGTTTCTTATCCTTTTTAGTTGTTTTCTCTTAAGATTTTTTAATCTCAAGATTTTAGAAGTATGTTGAAGGTTTTTCACCTTCAATTAGTCATTTAAATTGGCAGTGTACTATTTGACCTTGTAATCTTTCACTTCTGATGTTTTCTTGTTCTACCTTTTTGTCTGAGAGAAGTTGGAAATTTCTACTTCTTGTTACTTTCCGATGTTCAATGTCTTCCTTAAATTATCTCTTTTCCTCTGCAATTTTATGGTTTCACCCTGATTCTTAAAAAGTGTATTTAAAGTAAAAGGTTATTAACATTGGTGAAAACCAAATCTTTAAAAATAAAATTTAAAATTAAAGTCAAACATTCCTATGGTAGACTGGATGTGCGTAGTTTAGTATTTCATCATCTATGATTTTATTAATTAAATCTAAAACATCTATGTTTTAAAGCAGATTTTAAAGCAGATTATTGTTGATTTGCATATACCCGTTTCCATGTCAAATCTATTCCGATTAAGGTCTATACCTTCAACAGAGTGATCACACTGCTAACCTAGGTTTATATAACACTAAACCAGAAGACCAACCATTAAAATTGAGGTTAGCAAAAAATACAGTCTGCCTTGCCTTACAGGATTTTGGGTTCTCCATGTATATCTGTGCATTCTTAGGTAAATCAAGTGGAAGGTGCCTGATAAGCCTAGTTCATCTATGAGTTTGAGGACTTCCAATTCCTGGATTTAATATCAAATTAAAGTTACCACAAATAATGTAATAGTTATGATTATTTCTTTGAACATCTTTCATTGTAGTGAAAAGATCTAGATGGTCCGTATTGGGCAAATGAATTAAAGTTCATTAAAGTTTTTTATCATCACACAAAGCGTTGCCATCATTATCTGTTGATGTAATAGTCATTTCATACTCAAAATTATTTTTAAATAGTATTGCAACTCCTCTGGCACTGGTTTTTGTCTCATGTATGAAGCATTAACTTTTCCAAATTTCATGTGCAGACTGATTTTTTTCTACCCAATGCGTATCTTGAAAACACCCCAAGTCTATTTTCCTATTTTGTAAACCTCTACACTTTGCAGACAACACACAAATATCATTTGACAGTGGGTTGACCACTATAACGAACACACATATGCAATAACCCAGCCCCTAACAAATATTGCACACAACCACAAAGTGCTGAAAAATTAGGGGGATCCAAATCAAATATCCTACCTTCTCCCCTGAGGATTGAATTTGTAGGTCTTCTACAGATTTTTTCTCCCTCAACTCAAAGGCATAACAAAGAATGTAGGAGTATAAATGGTGAAAAATTAAAAATGTGCTAATGTGTCAAAGAGGTGTTGCTGGATGTTTTAGAAATGCCCAAAAACCTGTAAGAGTGCATACTAGACAATCATGAAATCACAGGATAAGAAACAATAAATGAACAAAAATAATCACACAAGGTGTGACAAGTGGGGTACAGACGGACCAAAGCAATCAGTTTGAAAACCCAATTATTATCTATCAGCTTAGATCTAGAAGCAGGTTTTTGTTCTAACAAAAGCACTGAGTTGAGAAAAGGTTTATAGTCCAGTAGACAAACCCCCAAAATTAGCTGAAGCGTGAAATTTAGTATGAACAAGGTTTTTTTTGCTGAAATCAATTCTTTAGGGGGTGTAGATCAATAATCTGATGGGTGCCGCTCTGGCATTGTTGAGCAATTTTTTTTATTTAGCAAAATTCAAGATTCGGTTGTATCAAAAATGGCCATTAAATCGTTATTTCTTAATCAATTTTCATGTGTAATATATCATTTTTTTTCAGACTTTTATACTCTATCACATGGTCAAAACAGATGATAGTTTTCCCCAAAATTTAAAATGGCTATAGTGATAGACCTTTCATAATTACGATTCTACAGTCATTTTGCGAAGTGACAATAAATTGTTGATGCAGTCTGTTACTGGCTAAGTTTACTTAGACACAAAATAGCATATGCATAGATTAAATATAGACATATTTATTAGCATATATTAGTTGACTTGAAACATATTATTCGTATCACAAAATTTAATAAAGTAAGTCTTCATTCAAATAATCTCACTTCAAAAAGTGAAAACCATCAATGTACTGAACTGATATATTTGAAAGAGCTTCATAGACATCAAGGTAAAAATTATATTTTTCATCTGCGTTATCAGTAAAAACACAGTGCTTGCACAATTACAGTGCTTTCATTTCCACAGTTCAATTCTGCCTCACAGTGGCAGTAAGATGTGCATGATAGTCCAGCTTTACGGCTACTACAGTGATTACTATTACATGGAATTTGCGATGAATATGAACAAACTACAACTTGTAGAAGACTTCCTGGTGCAACTGCTGCAGACCCAAAAATAGGTCAAAACTTTCCCTTTGGGATCTTATTGGAATCTGCTACACAACAAAGCAGAGTTTGTAAGTGTACTATTGTGATGTGAAAAAAGCAGCTTCATTAGTTGGTGACAGGACTTTAACCTTAGGAAGGTTTCCTTTCTTGGTGCAGAGTTGGCATCTGAAGCTATTAAGGTAAGTTTCTAAAGTAAGATGTGCAACCATAAAGGTATATCAGTACTGTTGATCCCAGTTCTAAATTGATGTCATCAGACTTACATCTGATTTGAATAGGTTAGCAGCACTGATTTTCCCCTTCTAAAGGGGTATGTTACAGTATTACAACCTGTTAATGCATGTAAGGGTAATAAAGTGATACACATAGATAGATAGATAGATAATTAAAATTTAAGTGCAAAAACACAAGTGTGTCATACTGCACTAAAAAATAAAATAATAAATACACTAATTAATATTTACAACAAACAAATATATACAAATACACAATAATTGGCAAAAAAACAAATCACAAGATTATTAAAGTTGACTAGAACACAAAAAAGATAAGTATAAAACAAAAGTAAAAGAGAACCTCAAATAAGATAAAACATAAAAATAATAATGGAGTTTAACTATTACAAAATAATTTTATAGAGAGACTAGAAAAACATAAACAAGAAAAGAATGAATAAAAAACCAAAATATAACTATCACAATATTATACAAGACTAGATTTTACAGAATAAATTAACATGAGGAACAGAGAACAAAATAAATTAATTAAAACTTTTTGAACAAAGCAACTTCTTTTAAATAATTGATAACATTAAAAATATTTTCATTAAATAAATTTTTCATTGAGTTTATATTTCTGTAATATTTAATTCTAGTGTCACGTAGGTCAATACAGTCTAATAATATATGCTTGACTGTATCGGGACAATGACATGGAATGCACCAGGGCATATCTTCACCTTTCAACAGATAACTATGGGTGAAATAAGTGTGTCCTATACGGGCTCGAGTTATGACTATTTCCTCCCTACGAGATAAACCCGTCCAAACATAAAAATCTCCTACTGTAGGGTTTATTTGGAATAGTTTATTATCAGGACACGCATTCCATTGAGCTTGCCACTTTTGTTTAAAAACACTATTTACATTCACTTTCAAGTCTGTATAGGGGACTTTCAAGTCTAAAACATTAAAATTCAAGGCCTGTTTGGCAAGCTCATCTGCTTTTTCATTTCCCTTTATGCCTACATGACTTGGAACCCAAGCTAAAACAACTTTCTTATTTACTGAACAACAATCATTAAAAAGCTTTAAAATATCTTGAATAAAAGGATGATCACAGTTGTTGCTATCAAGAGCTTGAAGACTAGATAAAGAGTCACAAAATATGATAAAACGATCCTCATCACAATTTTTAACTATATTAAAAGCCATTTTCAGAGCCTGTAATTCAGCTGTGAATATGCTAGCATTGCCAGGAAGTCTGACCTGGGCACTGAGGCCATCAGATGTAGCAGCTGCAGCAACCCTATTTTCTGTTTTCGATCCATCAGTATATATAGCCCTATGGTCAGAGTAATAGCTTCTTAACTCAGCAAATAGACTTTGAAACATACAATCATCACCAAGATGTTTCTTTTGATGTGTGAGATATAAGTCTATGTGAGGTTTCTGTATAGTCCAGGGTGGGTCATCTGGCAATGACACAGTCTGAATTAGATCCAGCTGAGGACAGACAACAGACAAATCTTCCTCTACTCGATGCCCAAAAGATCTTATTGCAGATGGTTTCTTATCATACAGATCATATAACTGAGGGTTAAAAACAACATCGTAAGCTGGATTGTCAGGATTACTTCTCAATTTCAAAGCATACTGAATACATAATTTATCAAACCTTAAATACAAGGGTGGCTCATTTGCCTCTACATACAAGCTTTGCATTGGAGAAGTCCTGAAGGCTCCCAGGCATATTCTCAAGCCCTGGTTTTGAATGGGTTCCAATTTCTTAAGATAAGACTTACGAGCAGAACTAAAAACAGCACAACCATAGTCCAATCTAGAACGAACAAATGAACGATAAAGTCTCATTAAAACACTTCTATCTGCTCCCCAATCCATTTTGGCAACTACTTTCAGTAAGTTCATGGCTTTTTCACATTTCTGGCGAATATAATCAATGTGTGCCTTAAAATTCAGTTTACTGTCAAATATAACACCAAGGAACTTAGTTTGTGACACAACAGGGATTTGTGAGTTATATATTGTCAATGTTGGGTCTGGATGAAGTTTTCTTTTATTACAGAAATGCATGCAAACAGTTTTGGTTTTAGAAAATTTAAAACCATTTTCATCAGCCCATTTCTCTACTTTATTCAAACACAATTGAAGTTGCCTTTCTATTGAAGCCATATTTCTAGAAGAACAAGTGATTGAGAAATCATCAACAAAAAGAGACTTTTCAAAGCTAGCTGGAATCACATCAGCAATACTGTTAATCTTTAAAATAAATAATGTAACAGAGAGGATGCTGCCCTGGGGAACACCCATCTCTTGCCCATGTATATCTGAATAAACGGATCCTAAACGAACTCTAAAAACTCTGTCTGATAAAAAATTCTGAATAAACATGGGCATTCGCCCCCTTAGGCCTACTTTATGTAGATCTCTTATAACGCCATACTTCCATACTGTATCGTAGGCTTTTTCTAAATCAAAAAATACAGAGACTACATGGTTGCCTTTTAAAAAGGAATCTCTAATAAAAGATTCAAGTCTTATTAATTGGTCTGTTGTAGTTCGACCTTTTCTAAAACCACTTTGATATTTTGTTAAAATATTATTTTTCTCAAGGAACCAAACTAGTCTAGTATTAATCATTCTTTCCATGGTTTTGCATAAACAGCTCGTCAGAGATATGGGGCGGTAATTGGACGGGTTTTTTGGGTCTTTGCCTGGTTTAGAAATAGGTATTACAGTGGCCTCTTTCCAGCATTCAGGAATTTCACCTGAAGCCCATATATCATTAAATACATCAAGTAACACCATAAGTGAGTCTCTTGGTAGATGTTTTAGCAGCTGATAATGGATCTCATCTGGACCAGTGGCTGTATCATGAGACTTTTTCATAGCATCACATAGTTCTCTAATTGTAAATGGTACATTGTAGTTTTCAGAGTTGTCTGTGTCAAAATCCAAGTGTTCTTTTTCAGTTTTCTCTTTATATTTTTGAAACTCTGTACGGTAATTGTTGCTGCTAGAATTCTTGTGGATTTCTTCGGCCAACCTATTTGCTATATCAACTCTTTCTGTTACTTTTGTCCCATCATTATTTTCCAGATGGTGTATTGTGGTGTTACTTTGTTTGCCACTTATTTTCCTTATCATTTCCCATACCTTCTTTGCTGGTGTCTTTACATTTAGTTTTGATACATATTCATGCCACGATTTCCTTTTATTTTCTTTAATTATTTTACGAGCATTAGCTCGACAGGTTTTATATGCATTTATGTTATCCGATGTAGGATTTATACGGCATTTATCCATTGCATTTTGACGAGCCTTAACAGCTTTTTTGCATTCACTGTTAAACCATGGTTTGTAGCTACCAGTGGACTGTCCAGTTGACTTTGGCACACATTTTGTTGCTATGTCATTTAACTTATTTAAAAATGCAGGAAACTTTTCTGTAGAGTCAGTAAAATTATGTCTATTAATATCCAGAGAACACTGAAGTTTGAATTTTGGCCAATCAGCCTTTTTAAGATTCCAACGAGGAACATTGTCCTTAGGCATACTCTTAACTATATCAATTAAAATAGGAAAATGGTCACTACCACACTGATCTGAATGGACCTGCCATGTAAAATCAAGAAAAACAGATGCAGAACATAAAGACAAATCTATTGAGGTGAATGAACCTGATGCAGGATGAAAGTAGGTAGGTGACTTATCATTAAGTAAACAAATATCTGAGGATTCAAGAAGATGTTCCACCTTATAGCCTAAACTATTAGACGAGGAACAACCCCACAAATCACTATGTGCATTAAAATCTCCAATAAATAGAAAAGGTGCAGGTAACTGGTTGACTAGATTATCAATATCACTTTGTGCAACATTAAAACGTGGTGGAATATATACATTACATACAGTTATAGTTTTATGCAGAGATACTTTTACAGCAACTGCCTGCAGTTCTGTATCTAACTCAAGTACCTCGTGGGGTATACCTTTCTTAACAAAAATAGAGCAGCCACCAGTGGCTCTCCCATCTACTTCAGACATACAAGTTTTAAAATAATGATCAAATCCTCTAATATTTACATTATCTGTTTCTTTAAAATGAGTTTCCTGTAATGCTAAAATGTAGGGTCTAAAATTGGAAATTAAATTTTTAATTTCTTCAAAATTTGGCCTAAAGCCACGACAGTTCCACTGTATTATACTTTTATTTTTGTTTGGTTCCATTATTTACACTTTTATTGCCACTCCGCCCTTGTGAACTTGTGATTGGGGATTCTTCGACACTCATTTCACTGTCACTATCACTCAAAACATCATATTTGTTGTATTGTTTAATAGGGTCATTAGATCCCTTATGTTGTTTCGTCAAATATACTTTGCTTTGACTTATTTTCAGTTTAATAGGGTCATTTTGAGATGTACTTGTCTGACTTGATGAACTTGTTTTAGTCACTTTAGGTGTCTGTTTTTCAACTGCACACTTTTTTGGTTGTTTTGTGCCTTCTGGCCAAGTCATTTCTGTTTGTGTTTCCACTGTTGCTGTTTTCACCACAGGTTTGGTTGCTGCAGCTGCCTGGGCATATGTTGTTTTCACAGAATTAAATATGTCCATCTGTTTCTTCGCTTCTATGTATGAAATTCCTCTTTCTGTCTTGATTCTTTGAATTTCCTTTTCTTCTTTCCATTTTGGACATTCTTTATTATTTGATTCATGCTTACCTTGGCAATTGACACATTTTGCTTCATTCTTGCATTCTTGATGGTCTGTGTGATTTTCTTGCCCACATTTAGTGCAAACTTCATTCTTTCTGCAGTTGAATTTAGTATGACCAAACTTTTGACACTTGTAGCACCTCACAGGATTTGGGATAAATTGTGACACAGCCACCCTATAGTAACCCACCCTGATGTATTTAGGTAAGGTCTGGCTTTGAAATGTCAATATAAAGGTCCCTGTTGGTTTTCTCTGTCCATCTCTAAATACCGAAATCCTGTCTAGTTTGATGACACCTTCAGTTTTCAGGCCTTCTAATATTTCGTCATCAGTACAGTCTTTTATGTCTGGGCATCTAATGACCCCTTTCTTAGTGTTTAAACTGTAATGTGGTGAAACATCGATTGGGATAGCATTGTCCATTGTCAGATTCAATTTTGTAGTTTTCAGTAATTTCTGGCTCTGTGTTTCCTTGTCCACTTCCACCAAAATGCTTCCATTCCTTAACTTCTTTATGTTAAATGGATCAGAACCAAGTATAGCAACAATGGCTTTGTTAACAGCAAATGGTGACAGTTTGTATAAAGGTCTTTCATCATTTGTACCTTTAATAAGCAGGAAACGTGGCCATGAGCAAATCTGAGCAGAATCAAAGTCCGTAGTCGTAATATCAGGTCTAGATCTTTTCCTATCAATCAGTAGAGAGTGTTGAGTTGCCATAATGTAGTAAAGATTTTTCGTTGCCAATGCTCTCCACCCACCCTTCGAGCCCAATAAGGGGATATCATAATAGTGTGGAGCTGAGCCCTGCACACTGATATCAGAGATACATTAGCAATATACTCAAAGAACACATAAAAAGTGAACCTTGATTGACCTGTTAAGCAGCCGCCTTCTAGATACTCCAAACCAAAGCACAGACCAAACACCATCAGAATACAACAATCAAGTACAACAGTATAAACCATTACAAACAACAAGCCATCACTAATTTGGAGTATTAGGGCTTGGCACTACCAGCCGATTGATTAAGCCAGGCCATCTTAACCTTCCGACTAAGTGAAATTGAGGCCAAAGCTGTGTATTGCCTCCTCAATGCCGCAACAAAGTATTGGCTCAACAGCCAGGACCCTCTCTTCCACTGACACGGATCGCAACCCACGGCAAACAGGCTGCCCCCAATTAGTCGCCTCTTACGACACGCAGGAGGATACGTTGGGCCTATTCTACATCCCCAGACCCACAGGGGGATAAAGTGATACACCTACTTTCAAGTCTTGATGCTGTTTTATTTGTAAGCTATCAGTATGACATCAGACAAGGACTAGTCAGGCCCACTTCAGACAGATGGGAGGCCGTGAACTCAATATAGGGGCTCTTCTAAAGCAAAAGCAGTGTACAGTGAGGCAGTTCATGTCACTGGTAGGTCTGCTCACCACCACTGAGAAGCAAGTTCCTTCATGCTGCGTACACATGAGGCCCATCCAGTGGCACCTAAAAGCAAATTGGCATGTCCCAGAGTCCTATAAAAAGTCTATCCTTGTTCCAAAGTCTCCACACAAACACCTAAACTGGTGGAAGACAATGTCCCAATAGGCCAACCCCTACATCCTCTACAACATGCTCATCAAGTATGCCTTTCCAACAACTCCCCTGATAACGAATATCATCAACAAGATTCTCAGCCATGACTGTCAAGATAATATTCATAGCTCCTGGCTGGCCCAACATGTTGTGGTTTTGGGATCTAGTGAGCCTGTCATCCCATATCCTCCTTTGCCTACCTCACCAATGCAACCTTCTAACTCAACTATTTAATGGGAGCATACACAGAGACCTCCTCAATCTAAATCTCCATGCTTGGCTTCCAGAGCCTCGACCATCAGAGTTCAAGGTTTCTCTGGCCAAGTACCAAAACAAGTTGAGGCTCCCCAGAGCCGTCCATGAGATGAAGTGGTCCATTTTTGTTCAATGGTGCAAATGGAATCATGTGGAGTTTGAAATGCCATCTATAAACCAAATAGCTGAATTCCAGTTTGTTCCAGGAAAGGAAGTTTAGACCCTCCACCATAGATGGTTACAGAACTTCCATAGCTTATAAGGTTGGCAATTCCTCAGTTAAAATAAGTAAGGATGAGAACCTTACTTGATTGTTAGACAGTTTCCACAGAGATAGGCCAAAAGGTTGCAGGGGTATCCCCCTTCTGGAACCTATCTCTAGTTTTACATCAGTTAACCAAGGCCCCCTTCGGTCTTCCTATTTGCTCTGGCATCAGGATAAAGTAGAAGTGAAATTCATGCTTGGGTGAATAGGAATATTATCCACAGGAGGACTGGTCTCAAGTCTCTCTTTACCCCTCCCCCAGTTTCTATGCTAAGAACCAACTGGTTTATGAGGGTCCCAGCAGTGTGGCTCCAGTGGTTATTCCTGTACTGGCCCCTGGAGATAGGTCTCTCTGCCCAGTTAGGGCACTGCACTACTACCTGGACAGAACCAAGGACCTCAGAGGCAACACTGGTTTTCGTCTCTTTTAAGAAGAATTGTGACAGGGGCATACACTCAGAGCTCTTGTTTTACTCTGACCAGGAGTCACTGCAAGTGTATCGGGTAAAGGCCCACAATGTTAGGGCCTTTGCTGCTTGCAAAGTCTTTCAAGGAGGAGTTTCCTTACAGCAAATCCTCTTGGCTTGTCATTGGAATTCCCACAACACCTTCACTCAGTTCCACCTTAAGGATGTTGCCTGGGCTGATTCTGACCTTTATCACTTGGGTCCCATAGTGGCAGCACATCGAGTTCATCATTGAGTGCCTGCACTATAAGATCTAGTTTTCTTCCACCACCTGTTGTATCTTGTTTAGATATTTCAGAGGAGAAACTTTTAAGGAAAACCAGCAGAAGGGTATTTTCATTCTATAGATTCTACTTTGTTCACAGAATCTCCACCTCCATCTCCATTTTGCTCCTCTAAGAGTTACAAGTTCTGTCAATGCTTCCCTGTCCTCCCTCTGAAAATCCCTAGGGACTGAACTGTTTCTCCCCTCCCTTCCCATTTTAAAGGAGAAAAAAATGAGAGGGTTACCCAGTCTGGTAACCGGTCGGACCTAGGACCTGATAAGAGGGATTTTCTGTCAAATTCCTCCTCAGAGTTCTATCTTGCCCCTCCAGTAAGCTACCCACCATCCTTTTGGTAGTTATTCTGGCATTAGTCTATTAGACAAGATATATGAACACAGTAAAATAGAAGTAAATTAACAGTAAATAGAAGTAAATTAACAGACAGAAGAGTCCAACCCACCAATCCCGCAAATCTACCTTACTAGGGTTCACAATGGTCAAGATTTTTGAATAAGTAAGTGACATCACTGGCCACCTGGCAAGTGAGGGATACACTAGCCCCTAGTGAGTGGGGGCAGCACCATGGCTGGTTCTGCTGGAGGAGACTTAGGACATCTTTTTCTGACATTTGCTGGGGCCTGCTTCTACCGGGCCAATCAATCAATCAATCATTTGTTCAAGTGCTTAATCTCCTTATCTGCAGATTCTAAGGCACACCATCCAGTTCGTTAGGCATAAATGCTCAGGCATAAACTCTCAAGGCATAACACATATTCCAAGTCACACCCTGTATAATGACATTAGGCTGTTAGGTGAGATATTAAAAATTTAATTTACTGATCAAATTTTCTAAATAACAAAGTTTGGTTGGAAACTTAAGGATAAAGGAGAGTTGTGGCCTATTTATGGGCCTGCAGCAGTTGCACTAGCAATTCTTCTACAAGTTGTAGCTTGCTCATGTTCATCGCAAATTCCATGTAATAGTAATCACTGTAGTTGCCATAAAGCTGGACTATCATGCATGTCTTACTGCCACCGTGAGGCAGAATCAAACTGTAGAAATGAAAGCACTGTAATTGTGTAAACACTGTGATTGTACTGATGACTCAGATGAAGAATATAATTTTTATTGTGATGTCTATGAGGGCTCTTTCAAATATATCAGTTCAATATGTTGATGGTTTTCGCTTTTTGATGTGAGATTATTTGAATGAAGACTTACTTTATTTGTAATAAAAATAATGTTTTAAGTCAACTAATATGTGCTAATAAAATGTCTTTTTCAAATCTATGCATATGCTATTTTGTGTCTAAGTAAACTTACCCAGTAACAGACTGCATCAACAATTTATTGTCACTTCGCAAAATGACTGTAGAATCATAATTATGAAAGGTCTATTACTATAGCCATTTTAAATTTTGGGGGAAAACTATCATCTGTTTTGACCATGTGATAGAGTATAAATGTCTGAAAAAATGATATATTACACATGAAAATTGATTAAGAAATAACGATTTAATGGCCATTTTTGATACAACCGAATCGATATGGCGGCCATCTTGAATTTTGCTAAATTAAAAAAGTTGCTCAACAATGCCAGAGCGGCACCCATCAGATTATTGATCTACACCCCCTACAGAATTGATTTCAGCAAAAAAACCTTGTTCATACTAAATTTCACGCCTTTTTCAAATTTCTACTGGACTATTAAGTATCAGTAAAATGGGATGCAATCTTCTTACTTTTAAAGATGGCTAGATCCTAATGGAAAGTTTTATGCTTTACTTAATATAAGGTATAGCTAAGAAATATTAAAATTGTTATATCAGTAAACAGTAAACCAAACAGAGACAATATTGTATTTATTTTTCTAATGTGTTATTTTTGACTAGTGTAACCAATGATGCAATATATTGCCAAAGTACCAAGAAAATGAAAACTGACAAGATAAAAAAAAACAAAACAAGCACAGTTTGGTTTGTTGTATGTATGGTATAACATTTATATATTTGGCAGTGGTTTTGTTTGACTAGCTTAGTTCAGGGATTTTTAGCACCATTCACCTGGCAGAGCGAACAAGTTCCGCTTCATCTGGAACACCTCTCTGTACAAGGATGCCTCGATTCATCTTGGCAGGATCCAAGGCCCAGTTGGAAATCCCTATGAAAGCCACTTTTTTGTATGGTTCTGGTTTCTCATTTCCCTGACAACCATCTTCTAGCAGAGGATGAAGTGCCTATTGAAATACACAACTGGGATTACATTGAAAAAAGAACATTTCCTACTTCCAACATTTATTCAATATTTTTGCTGTAAGCCTTGATGGTTTAAGTGAAAAATTGAAGTAAAGTACTGTATAAGTGGTTATGTTTACGTGGAATTACTTTTCGCAATATTGCAAATGTCTGTCAATTGCAAAAATAAAGTCCCGCTAAATAAAAAATAAAAAATAAATGAAATTCAAAATGATAGAGTAACAAAAAAAAGATCACCAAAAAACCCAAGTCATTTTATACACATAAAGGCTTTTCCTTCCTACTGATGGTGTACTGACAGCCCTAGTACATCCTGTTTTTTCAAATCCAAGTTAATCGACCTGTGTTGTTCAAAATGTATGGGGCCTATAAAATGTACAAGCTTATCACTGAGACCTGGAGGTGCATCCCTGTCCTCCTTCAATTGTATCACCTCCTACTTGCATGCATACCACACTGGGAAAAGTTGTTTAAGGTAGCCTTTCAATTTTCCAGTATATGAAAAATCTAAGGGGTTTAATTCATTTGTGCTGTTTGCTGCTGTCACATTACTGCTGTAATCCATCTTCTCAGACTGATTTTAAAATTAATACAGAAATATAGACTAATTTGATTTCATCATGTGAACTGTGAAATTATCAAGGCTTTATACACACAAATTTGTTTCTTTGATTTTATTGTTCAAAGAAATCACTTTTTTAATTTCCCCTAATATTTCTGCACAAGTGCATTCATGTGGCTGAGAAAGATTAGTAATATAAAAGGGGGGAGTTTTGATCCTCATATACACGGACATAAATTGCACTTCTAAATTACGGTTTAGTGGGTATTTAAATAAGATTACATGTACTTGAACCACACACCAGTTAGTTGTGAGTGGGTAACTTGATTGTTATTATTGGCGATAATAGAATATCTTTCACCGTGAAAATTAATTTTTGCTAAACAAGGCTTCTGTGTCAATTCGCGAACTTAAGTATCCGCGAAAATAACCACTTATACAGTATTTATAGGAATACTATTCCATTAAATAATGGCAATATTTAATGAAATATGACATCTAAAATGATAACTAAATAATCAATTCATTTTAATATATAACAAATACACCCTTTGGCAGCATCGTGTAGCCTTTACTAACCTTCAGAGGCATTCTGGGTGAATCTTCAGCCAATCCCACTTCATCAAGTACAACTACGGACACATACTTGTCTAGTTCTTTCTTCTGCTGTAAGGTGGCACATTGGTGAAACATGCCCACGATTCCCTCTGGGAATGAAAGAGGACTGCACTGGAAAGATACCATGTGGACCTGCCAAAAAGATACATATGGCTTATATTCTTCTGGTGCTTACAGTATAGATTTAGGAGATGATTACTAGTTTGAGACAACTACTGGGCCATGTGAGACCACTTATTTATTCTTGAATTCTGTTTATACTGAAAGACTTTGCAGAGTACTGTTATCACTTACAAACTTTAGTTTTTTGAAGAGGTCTGTTTTGGAGGTATCCCCCTGCATGGCATCTGCCACTATGGTCTTGGCTAGGGACTTTGAGCTGCCGGGTTTGCCGACCAGGAAGAGAGGAATGCGGAGTTCAATACACACCACCATCATAAAGACATTCTCCTTGAGAGCCTGATTATGTGCAATGTTTTCCCCCAGTGATACGTGAGACAGGAACACTTCCTGGCAGCTACAAGTATAAACAAAACTGCAAACAGATGAATTTCAAAAGGACAAAATTATGCTGGGCAGAGAAACTCCAGACTAACTTATTTTCCAAACAAACAATGTACCCTTCTACTTCGTTGAAGCTTGAATGCAGTTTTAGAACTTGTATAGAATAGTCGCCACATCATAGAAGGTTCTGATTTCAGTATTCATACAGTAGTCCTATCTTTTTAACTCCACCAATGTCTTAAAATATACAGATGAAAGCTGTTTTCTGTCTCATTAATATAATATTATACTATGTTTCTGTATACCTTCAGAGTATGTTACAAACTGATTTTCTACAACATAGTCAGCTTAGGGTGTACTTGCTTGATAGATGGATTTTATTGATAGACAAATTTCCTATCAATATTCTATAGCAAGTTATTGAAATTACATCCCTACAGACAATAAAACAGTTACAAGAGATGCCTCAGTTGTTACATTTCATCTGTATTATGTATACATCAGATCAGTTTGGTTGCACAATTGGAGTTATGGCACCTAGCTTCAGTTGTGCTTTCCAAATAATTATGTTCTGATGAACTTGAAAGCTGACATTCTTTACACAATCATGATGTTGTAACACAATTTTCATGTTTCTTATATTCTCTGAAAATCATGAGGTCAATCTTCAGTCATTGCTTTCCTATTTGTTGCCAAATGTGTTGTTTGTTGCTACTACTTATAAATTTTATCACACATCGAATGAGTGCTTTATGTCGTCTTACATCTTCTTATTTTTATGGTGTTGTTGCAGATATTCCTATGTATGTTTATGAGGTGATCTAATGTCTTATGTCACCATTCAATTTGACATCGATTCTTATATAATCCACTGCTTATATATCTTCTTAAACAGTTAGTACTATTAAATGCATTTCAACAAAGGGTCATAACACATGCTTTTAACAGACACTTCTTAATGACATGTCTCTTGCTTTGCACTGAGTCTATTAACTCAGCTATTGCTCAATTATTGTTTATTCACACCTTTTTGGGCCTCTTTGCCTTAACAGTGCCCATATGCTGGATAGCATTTTTATAATTGATACCTTATTATTAACATAATCATACACACCATATAGCTTCTTTAGTATCAGCATTCCTTATGTTGCTTTTACATTTAATTGATCGCAGGACGACTCTGGATATATTTCAAAAGTAGACCCTATTTTGTGGTAACAACATTTGTAAAATAAAGATATATACAATTACTTACCTTCTTACTACCAGTATTCCACTCCACAATCTTTAACTCTATTACCAGAGCAAGACAACATTCTTCTCTTTGCCTTCTTATTTTCCAGTCGTACATGCTTTTTATAAGCATGACCAAAACGTCTGTAAGAATTTCATCGAGGGTTCAGGAGTCATTGGCTCTCCTCTTGTCAACTAAAGATTACTTACCAAACACCTTATACAGCCGCTTTTACTTACTACATAGTGATTTCATTTACTTACCTTTCCAATTTACAGTTAAGCAACTTTTCTAATGCGTTAAATGAATATTACTTACCTTTCTACAGTCAAACAACTTGATGATAATTAGCTAGTTACAATTTCTACATTCTTCTACTGTTGGTAGATATTGATACCTTACGTTATGCGCATAACATTTTACTTAAGATAATTACTACATGTACGGGCTGAATAAGTGAATTATAATTATAACAGTAATGAAGAAATAATAATAATTAGCAATTTAATAAGCTGTACATTAAATAAAGATCAACTATAACAATAATAGAGTGTCCAATAATAACTATCAAATTAAAAAGAAGAAGACAATATTAATTATACTACCTATACCAGAACTACAGGAGCCTAGGCTTTGTATGATCCTCACTTTTTATGTCAGGGATTACTTTCTTTATGTCTTGATGTGCTTTACTTATGTTGTCCTTTTAATTAAACACCCTTTTCAGTACACATCCCATAGCCTGTTTGGCACTGATAACATGTTAATTATTCAGTTACGCCAGGATACTGATTGGCTGGGAGAGGACCTGATCACTCCTCTCACAGGTGACTTATGTATCTTTCCACTTAACTTGACTCTGGTTGGCATTGGATTGAAATTGGCCATTCCTTCCAATGCTAATACCACTACCTCACTAATAGTGTCCTTATTTGGCTTTATAACTAATGCTCTAAAATTTCAATCCAAACCACTTCACATTTGATTTATGTAAATGTGACAATTTGTGTGTTACATATTAAATTTTCCTTGTGTCGTATGACATTTAATTGCATCTATGTATATCTTGTTTGTACCATTTTAACGTATTAACTTTAAACCCTCTAAACTTGAGTATATTAACAAAATATTGAATTTATTGGCCGTAGTTCAGTATGTTTGCCTAAATGTGTCATTTCAAGAGTTCTTACCTTAATTGGTTGGTTCTCTGACAGATGCCATTCTATTGTTCATGTAATAGTCATGTGTATCTTACCTTTACTTGTATGTTTTTCATTACTTGATGTTTTTAAGTTTGACCAGTTCACTATACTTGTGTTTTTGTTATATATAATAGTTCAATATTTACATTCCTAGTGACTGATGGTAACAGTTGTAGCAGTGTCATGTATGTTCAGTAAAGAGTACAATGATTTACTTACCCCAATGTGTAATAGTGAATAAAGCTGAGTCAAAATTGGTAGAATTAAATCTAAACCAAGATTATTTGGTTCTCAAAGTATAATAGTTCATACATCTGAAGATTCTTTAATTTATTTCTAACAAGTTGTGTTAACCATACTTTTAACCTTTGTCATTTGTCCAAACAAAACCATAGTGTCAGATTGTAAACAATTACAAAGAAAACATGTATAAAATGTCATGAGGTTTTCTACTAGTTCAGTTGGTTAAAGTATTTGTTTCAAGTTATTCTAGATTACTTGTACATCATATTGTTTGTTTACCAGGCAATTGCTTTATGATGAATACTACAAACATTCATATAGAGTGATGTAACTTGTCTTTAAGGATTCATATGTAACAAGGTTTCAAAGTTAAAAATTGAGTAATTTAAGTATTTAGAGTTTATACCATTGTTGTATGCAGCAAATTTAAAATCCTTTTTGTGGCAGCGTGGACATGCCATCTCTTAGTCCCGATGTGTAATTGCTGAAGAATTTAGATGAAACTGTTTAATTATTAATAATCTTTAAATTCCATGAAACAGAGGCAAAGTGCCTCAGTAAATTAACTCTCTTTGGACTTAACAGTAGAAATCAATAGTCACATAGCACACCGCCTCTAATAATAGCCTCAGCCAATTCCCGCTTCTGTGAGATAAACCTCTTAGAAATATACCCAGTAATTGATGACAGATAATATGTGTTAGTGTACAGTCACTAGTATAAGAACTTCAGCCTTGAGCTGAGGAGAAAGAGATCAGGACAATAACAAGTAAAAGAACATGAAATAGTATGCAGAGGGAGAGAGTTTAGTTTGCTCTCTCACTCGTGAGAATGTGTTGGATTGTAACTTGGACTTGTGTTTATTGAACTACAATAAATTGTGAAAGAGTTATCAAGTGTTTTGCTTCTGTCTTTGTGGAGATCCTAGACCTCTCAATAATTGCAGTCCAGCGAGTACAGACAGAAGTGGACATAGTGGAGATCTGGTAATCTACAGCTGCCCAAGTGACTGCTGGAGTCCACCTCAAACTTCCCCCGAAAAATCAACATTTGGACAATGGCAACAAAAACTAATCAGCTTCAAAACATTTATAAGAGCAAGAACTATAAATAGTGTTGTCGTGTTAACACTTATTGCCAGATTATGCTGAAGATACAATAACCTCCAATCGATGCAGGAGTTCGGAAAACAAAGAACCCAAAAAGTCAATCAGCTGTGCATAGGTTTTGATGTAAAACACAAAAAGCAACATCACCACTCTTCTGGTTCCTCTTGCAAAAAATATATCTTGAAAATATTGGTTAAAAACTTTGCATGGGTGATGCATATAAAAACCCATCAAATTGAAAGTGATAAACAATAGGAAAGTATTGCCTTGTCAAAACAGCTGTTGGCAAATGTTGCCTTAAACCAAATCATCACAAGTTCCTCTTTTGATAAACGTATTCTGAAACCTTGGAGTAATGTAAAATGCTGAAAAAATTTAGGGACCAAAAAATTGATAAAAGTGTTGCTGTGACAACCGTTTTTGTCAGATATTGCCAGATAAATACCTTGTTTTGGTTTAGATATAAGCATATGTTTTATCTATTGGGCCTGTTCCACTTGAGTCGACCCTAACTGACCTTTACTGACTCTAGGTTTGGTTAGTTGAGTCGGGGTGGGGGACAAAATTCCAGAAAAAAGGTGGGAAATTATTGATTGGTTTCACATCCTGACAGCGAGTAGTAGTACATGCTGGCATTTCTTGATCTACATCCAGACATGACTTCAGGTCAGCCTGTTTTTCTCCAGACTAGAGGCAAAATTGTGAAGACAAGCCATAGAGGTACAAGAGACAATAGGTCATCATGATAAGTCATAATAATACTGATCTCAATGGGTATCCGCATATCCGGGTACCCAAACCCTGAATATTTATCCGAATCTGAAATCACATACCCGAGTACCCAAAACTACTGTCAATATCGCCCACTTTGGCTGACGAGTACACACATATCTCGACTTCATGAATTCACCTAAAAATGAATTTATTCAATTAAAATGCACACAAGAGTAATGTTTTTGCACCCTTCTACACCATTTAAAATATTTAATTTGTCTTTTATTTGGGGTATTAATGCATTGTTAAATGCCGATACCCTTTGAAAATCGTCAGTATATTAACTCAGTTATGTAATTCTGAGTACTTGTAACGTTTTATATATTGCCTGTAGATCGTCTCAGATCTGAAATTTTTGAGAGGTATAGCGATGTCATTAGGTATAATATGAAACAGTATGGTCATAACACCCTCATGAACTACACAGACGATCTTATACATAAAGAGTTGGTGTTTATTTCTGTGTGTAATTAGAAGGCTGTGAGATCGAGACTGCAGAACCAATCAAAAATTCTTCTCTTCTAAGTACAACACCCATCAATTAGACAACACTATAGACTTGGTATTTGCAGAATATATTTCAACAATCACAGTTACAAGATGCTAAGGGTCATTTCTATTTGATCATCTGAAAATAAAAATTGTGTGCAGCGGAAGGTTTTAAAAGTCAGAAACTTGAAGGTGATTGATTGAGATAAATTTACATGTCTATTGAAGAAGATTTCAATTTGGCAGTTCATTGTACATTACCAATCAAGCTGTAAAGTCAGAGGAAGACCTTCCAAGTTGTTTAGACGTGGTTTCTCCACAGAAAAACAAATTAGACAACACTCTATAGACTTGGTATTTGCAGAATATATTTCAACAATCACAGTTACAAGATGCTAAGGGTCATTTCTATTTGATCATCTGAAAATAAAAATTGTGTGCAGCGGAAGGTTTTAAAAGTCAGAAACTTGAAGGTGATTGATTGAGATAAATTTACATGTCTATTGAAGAAGATTCAATTTGGCAGTTCATTGTACATTACCAATCAAGCTGTAAAGTCAGAGGAAGACCTTCCAAGTTGTTTAGACGTGGTTTCTCCACAGAAAAACAAGATGAAATCCATGCGAAAAACATACCCGTGGTTCACAGGGGACAATAGGAGTACATAAAGAAGATCTCTACCGTAGATAACATAGATAACATAAAGAAGATTTATGGACAGCGTACAAAAATGTGAGAATCCAGTACAAATTCCAACAAAAGAAGCAAATAAATCAGTCATTTCCAACAAAGTTCTTGACTGCAAAGGAGACACAAAGTCATTGTATCAAGTCTTAACTGAAATAATAGGTGGTAAAACACATAATCCTTTCCACCTGGAAAAAATTACCTTGAAAATGCCAATCTATTGTTCAGCTCCGCCATGAGTTACATGTCTAGAATTTTACTGTGTTACAGCTGATTCAAAAGTAGATTAATATATTCACAAAATTATTTTAATGCATCAATTTCAAGTTACAACTGATTTACTCAACAGTGAAAACCTCAAAGTAGCTTTTGCTCAGCTATGCAATGAGCTTCAGGTCTGTAATCCTATTATGTTATAGCTGACCCCAAAGTAGATGAATAACATATTAAAACAAAATTCTCTAAATGCAACAGTTTTTGAGTTACAACTGATTGACTCAACGGCAAAAATCTAAAAGTAGCTATTGCTAAGCTTTTCAATGAGTTACAGGTCTGCAATTTTGCTATGTTATAGCTGACCCAAAAGTAGGTGAAAATCCTATTTAAAAATATTCTGCAAATACAATAGTTTTCAAATTACAAGCTATTTACTCAACAGTGATAGCCTCAAAGTCAGGTGACATTGATGAAACACTATAAATCATGCAAAAAGACATTTTTGTTATTAAGGGGTAGGGACAACAATGAATACTGTAGTAATGTGAGTATAGACCTCATGGAATATCTAATTAAGCATCCCTGAAAGCGCCTCCGCCGCATTATGGTCTCCCTTGAATTTCTCCCTTATTATTCGAAGCTTTCTAACCACATTTGGCAGTAATATACCTTAGGCATGCGTACATTTTTCCACATGCTTAAATGTGACCTTTGGTCTTTACCAAGGCCATTCAGTGAAATCTACTACTGCAGAGGCTTGTAATTTCATACACATGTTTATACTTTCTAAAACCTATTTAGATTTTGGAAGTGATCCAATGAAAATTAACTGTTTAATGAGCAATTTTCTCACAGGTAAGTATTTTATTTAGAGCTATAAAATGTATTGATAATTAATAAGACACTATATATGGAGAGTCTAGAAAATAAGTTAATGCCCCCACCCCCTGTAGGGGCTCAAACTGGGGTCATAAAATAGCGGATGACAATTTACTTTATATCTACTTTATTATTGCTTTATATCCACTTTATTATTGCTTTTACATCTTTAGAATGTATTAAGAGATATTGGGAAACCACATGTGGAGAGTCAAGAAAACCGCTGGCCCCCACTTATGGGTCAAACTGGTGTAAAAAACTGTATGAAGAGATTTACCCCCGATGTTAACTGTCTTGCTTTATTTTCAGTTGCGCCTAAGAGTACATCAGTGATGGAGATTAAGCGCTATAAAAGTCCACAGATTAGACCAGATTAGATTAGACTCCCTTTTGAGTCAAACTGGGGTGTTAAAATAACAGATTTTGGCTTTTGTCTTATATCTCCTTTAGTATTGTTTTTATGTGGACAGTCTATAAAGATGGTCACATTAATCCCTAACCCCACATGTGGGTCAAACTGGGGTAATAAAATAGATGATTTTGTGTTTTTAACCTTATATCTCCTTTATTATTGTTTTTACAACTTAAGAATGCATGGAGAGGTATAGGAAACCATATTGAAAGAGTCTAGATAGTCTGTCAAGATTACCCTTGATCCCTCCTATAGATCAAACTGGTGTCATAAAATAGCAGATTTTGTCTTTTGGCCTGATATCTGCTTCAGTATTGCTTTTACAGCTTTAGAATGTATTGACAGGTTATAGGAAACCATATACAGGGATTCTTGATATCCGGTCATATTTACCCCTAAGCTGCCCCCTTATGGGTCAAAATGGGGACATAGAAATTTGGTCCTTTTATCACTTTTATTTTGTCCTTATATCTCTTTTATTATTGCTTTTATACCTTTAGAATGTATTGTGAGGTTATAGGAAAACATATACAGAGTCCATAAAGCCACTCATATTTACCCCCCTACCCCCACAATTATGGGTCAAACAGGGCTTATAAAATAGCAGATTTTTTCTTTTTGTCTTATATCTCCTTTATCATTGGTTTTACAGCTTTAGAATGGATTGCATATATATTGCTTTATAGCCGGTCAGACTAACCCCCTGACTCCCTCTTGTCAGTCAAACTGGGGTCATATTAAATAAAGAAGCAGGTTTTGTGTTTTTGCCTTATATCTCCTTTATTTTTGCTTTTATAGCTTTAAAATGTATTAATGACCATAGAAAACAAAATAAAGCTTTACATTTTTTTTCTTTCATGTAAATGCATAAACCTCCACGCTGTCTGCTTAACTTTCACTTCTGCTCACAGCGCTGCTGGATTTTCTTTTCAAATACCTTTTTCTTCTTTTCTATTTTTTTTGAAACCTTTGGGGATGCTGTGTTTTTGTGAGCACAAATATTCTTCTAGTTAGATATTTGAATTGCTAAATAAATTCCGAACAAATCCAGTGTAGTTTTATGTATCATAGGGTTGTCAAAGCATTTTCTAAAGTAATCAAAATAATATTTTTGTGAAAAGTGAAAGAATTTGCTTTGGCTCAAAATTACATATGTACTTAGATTACCATCAATAATAGTGTTTTCAATGTAAAATATAAAACACTATGGCATGAATGAGACTTAAACTTTATTGTTATTTTAACAAATTATAATGTGGTGTCAGTTAACCAAATTCACAAAAATCAGTATGTATTCATTATATTTCATATTACCATACTTTATGAAATATTCATTATAGTGGGTGTTATGAAAAGCATGATAGCATACATAAAGCTACCACTAATATACTGCTATCATATATTTTCTAACTCTACAGATGTATACCTTCCCAAAAATTACCATGAGCATTATTCCCTTATTTAGTGCTGACCAACAATGCTGGATCATGGACTAATACATATAAGTTGTACTAGATCTACTCTACTGATCACCCATTCCTCTTATGCATACCTATACTGAAAAAAACATAAAACAGGAGAAATTATGTTGGTATTCATATTTAAATATGAACAGTGCATTTAATAGCTATTTAATAGTTTCAAAATTAGTTCTTATATGTGTAATTTTTGGAATGCTATCACAGAAATTACACTTTTATTCTTCCATAAAAACTGATATTTGCACACAATGTATTTGTACAGTGCCTATTTACAATGATGTCAGATATCACCTTTGAGCAGTTCACCCCCATTTCTATATCAAATAACATATTATAAGTAAAATTAGTGTTGATTCCAAAACATATGAAGTGAGAATCATCATTTTGAAGTCAGACACATGTCTGGTGCTATATCAACTTTTTGAAAATGTGATTTGGAGTAGGTTTATATATCATGCAATAGCACACAAAAAGCTACCATCAATGCAATGCTATCACATATATTCTGAAACTAGAGGTGTATACCTTACCAAGTTATTCCCTCAAATAGTACCGATGGCTCAAATTTGTGGTCCTGGCTCACAGACTAATATCTACATAAAATTTTCTAACTTCAACAGTTTCCTAGTCACAAGTGATTTTACTTATTATGGAGGAACTGAAAAGTTAGACAGTACCTATTACTCACCAGGCTTTCAGTATAGGCTAGAGAGCCACTCATTCAGTAATTTTCAAGTTATAAGTGAATTGGTGCCTGATCTCATGAATTTTAATTCATTAAAACTTACTTTAAAAATTCATTAAAAATAAAGAAAGACTCAGGCCTGATAGTGACAAAAGGGATCTAATTGTGGCCTAGTATATACATGCAAGATAAGAGACAAATCCCTTCAGTAGGGGAGTAAATTTTGAAAATTGTGTTGAAATTTTCACATTTTGGTTGGGGGTACATCACTTGAATGGCTGTGAGGAACAGACTAACAAACGGATCTGCATGTCTTGAATATTTTTATCCTGGATAGATAAGGTATTTTTACAAGAAACAGCTTGTTTCTGGGACTTGTACTTTTGGTGTAGTTGTTGACACCTCAGAGTGATTAGATGATGTCAGCTGACTGACAAACCTAAATCATTGGGAGCTTAAGATCACCTTAAAATATGGCACAATTGGAGTTCTAGTTACATCCACATGTAAAATATGAAACTCATCTATCAAGCCAAGTTTGAGATACTGTCTGGAAACAAAGTGGGACTGTGACACTGACCATATATGTCCTACATCATAGCTGCTTGTGGCACAAATGTTACAACCTTAAGTTCGCAAGTTTAAAAAACTATCAGCACTCTATTGTAACCTTACAAAAGAGACATTTTTCTTTTGGTCTGATATGTGTACAATCCTAAACTATTAGTCTACAGCTATGAAGGGTCTGTTCAATTTATTTATTTTTTGTTGTTGTTGTTTTGCTTTACAACTGGTTCAACATCAAGGGTCATATTGGGACAGGTAGTTTACGGATGCATACTAGTTGGTCAAGATTCTGCATTGTAAGCAACCAGGCATCAGCAAGTGACTAACTATGTTTATGTTAATACTGTGAGTTTAAGGTCACAGTACATTAGAGCGCACCTTGAAGACCAGTTACATCCACATTCCAAATTTAAAATTAAGTTATCGAGCATTTTTTAAGATACTGTCGAGAAGCAAAGTGTAATGACGATGCTGACATAGATAGTGATCATGATGCAGATGCCATAGAAAAGTAGACAAAGTAATCCATAATTGCCCAGAGGATAGATGATCGTGAGACAAAAAATAATATGTATATTCTATAACCTGAGATGTATTCCTAACTCTAGCTTGAAGTCTAAAATTTAAGAAAAACCTTACCGGAAACCACACATGAGGTGAATTGATAATTATTTATATGAAAGGTCTGGTGGTGGGATGGTCCAATTGTGCAAACAAGAATGGGGCCCAAAATCAGATTCTGCAGAAACTTATGCCTCTTTTGAATACATCTTTTGTCAGATTTTGTCTTTTGTTGTGTGCGTGTTTTTGTTGTTTGGTGTTGAGTTTGTGTGACACATCATCAACCAAATACAGAAATTCTCCCACCAAGCCAATTTTTTTAGAAGAATTCTCTGAATTGCTCAGTAAAATGGTACTACATAAAGATAAACTTTTATTGTTCATTCATTACTGGTGGTTTTAAACTTCCATATGGAAAAAATTGATAGACCTTTTCAATAATTTTGTCCTGAAGCAGCATGTCACTGGTGTCATATCCAAAAATGCAAATCATTTACTTGACTTTTTAATAACAAATTCTGAGTCTTGTGATCCACATATTGTCACAACATACTTTTCTGACCATGCATCAAATGTATTCCAACCTTACATTTCAAATCACAAATATAAGGAGTCATCAAATCTTCAGGCCATTGAACAAGTTTGATGTTACAAGTTTCAAAAGTTTCAATTGTCATACACCCAAAAGCTGAGCTGAGTGAGTTAGTAAGTCAATATAACCTATAACAGCTGCCTATCTCAGCTTCTATGCAAGCATGCTCATGCAAGTGTGAAAAACAATAGAAGCAATAGAAGCATTAATCCTTGATACAATCGAAATGTTCTTAAATTGAGGACAATCACAACAATCCACTAAAATTATGGCGTGTCCTGGGCAATATGTTGCACAGACTTCCAGCCAAGATCCTCCCATCGATAAAGGCCCCTCAGATTTTGGCTGACGGGTTTGTGGAGTTCTTCACAGAAAAAAATTGAAGAAATACACGCGACATTCTCTGCTTCTGCCAATTTGTATCATATCACCCCTGACTCCCCTCCCCCTATGTTCTCCACTTTTTCGACTGTAACAGAGGATCAAGTTAGTAAAATTATTTGCAATTTTCCCAGTAAATTATGTCCCATAGACCCTTGGCCTACTTTCCTTGTTCTGGATTATCTGGATATTCTGATTACCCCTATCACCTCAATAATCAATGCTTCTCTTGAGCAAGGTAAGTGTCCAAACTTTTTCAAGCAGGACCATGTTACCCCCATCCTCAAAAAACCATCCCTAGACAAAGAAGTTTTTAAAAACTACAGGCCTTTCTCAAATTTAAACTTTATCTCAAAGATTCTTGAAAGGGTTGTCCGTCCAGCTACAAACTCATCCTGATGAAGCCGGTATTATGACTGCCTTCCAATCGTCTTATAGAAAACACCACTCTACTGAAAGTGCCCTCCTTAATATACAAAACGATATTCTTCTGAACATGGTCAAGGGCTCTGTCACTGCCCTTACCCTTTTGGATCTATCAGCCGCTTTCGGCACCATTAACCACACCATTCTCCTGGACAGACTCAATGTTTATTATGGACTCAGTGAGCTAGCACTTGGCTGGTTCAAATCATTCCTGTCGGGAAGGACACACGCGGTCAAGGTAGGCAGTACTCTCTCACATCCTGCTGTGCTCACACAATGGAGTACCCCAGGGCTCTGACCTTGAACCTGTTCTGTTGTCTCTCTACACTAACCCAATCAGTTCAATCATTCATTCCCACAGTAGCATAAACTGCCACTTTTACACCAATGACACCCAAATTTCTCTCACTTTCTCTATCCAAAAGCTAAAGAACTGCCTAAACGGCATTCAAAATTTCATGTTTGCAAATAAATTAAAACAAAACCGAATCCAATTCTCATAGGCTCCCAAAAATCGCAAACAACTCCTCCCTGACTTTCTTATCAATATTGTGGGAAATCAGGTCTTGCCAGCACAAAGTGCCAGGAACCTTGGAGTGGTGTTCAACTCTAATTTCACTTTCTCAAACCACGTGTTACAGGGCATTAAGTCCACTAGAGTACAAGTGAGAGACCTCCAAAGAATTCATTTCCTTCTAGACCTGAATATATCAGTACTGTTAGCAAATACGTTGGTGAGCAGCAGGCTGGACTACTGCAACTCAAACTTCTTATCGCTCACTGATTTTGAGTTAAGGAGATTGCAGCTAGTGCAAAACTCACTCTGCAGGGTTGTCACCCATTCCTCTAAATTTTCTCACATTACCCCTCAACTACAAAAAGCTCCACTGGCTACCAGTTAGATACAGGGTACAATTTCAAATTGGTCTTATTACATACAAAATTTTCACCCAGGGTCAACCAGTTTACCTCCACCCCTACACCTCATTTAGAAACACAAGGTAAAGTACCCCCTAACTCAAGTTCCCTCAAACCCTAATTTTGATCATAGAGTTCACAAATCAATTAAACATTTTTCTAATTCCTTCAGTCACTATGCCCCTACCTTTTGGAACTCTCCCTCTCCATGTAAGAAATAGTCCCTCTGTTGCATCTTTTAGGGAAGCACCTTAAAACTCGCCTCTTCAGCTCTAGCTTCCCAACTTCTTCCCTCAAAGTCACACCCACAATCCTGGATTACCGACCTTGAACACCCCTCGACTTCCGTATGATAATGATTTTGTTTAATTAGCTCACTGAGTTCCCCATTGTGGGGAAGATATTGCGAAAGCTGGCAGTAGATTATGTTAGATTACATTCTTACAACTAAGCAAAAATCTCAAGTAGCAGAAAGGAAATGGACAAAAGACCACACTGATGAAACTAATAGGATAATGGAAGAAATTAGAAAAAAATATTCAAAGGTGCTTCAGAGTTAAAAGTAGCATACTATAATGGCATTATTGAAGAAAATAAAACAAATCAGAAACACCTGTTTCAAATTATCAGATTCTGAAACATGACATCTAACTATCTATACTGAACACTCAACAAAGACTCAGTCGACAAATGAATTGAGTGACTCATTCAAAGACATGATCATGAAGATTGGAGCCAAATTTCCAGCAACCACTTAACTGATGTAAATGGCAAAACTGTTGATGCAGCACTGCTTTCTTCTTTCTAACCTCTTAGGAATGACGATAGAAAACTAATCTTGTTGGCTTATCCAGAATCATGTAGCCTGACCAAATCCAAACATAATTGCTGAAGGACTCTATTGAAACACTGTTAACCCAGTATTGCAAAGTAAAAACCATGTCACCCATACAGGGTGAAATGTCGGACACATTGAAACACACAGTTGTTACTCCTCTGCCAAAAAAGAGCAGATCCTCATTTCAAAGATCAGTATCTATTTTGTCTTTTCTGTCTGAAAATGATTGCAAAGGCAGTCTCAATCCAATAACTTGACCACACAAACAGCCATGATCTCTGTGAAAAATCTACAACCAGCATACAGATACAGCACTGAGACTTGTACAGCATCAAGTATCTGAATATTAAACAAATGCTTCAATTTGGAATGAAGATATAAGTTTCTGACATAAATTTTCATACGTTCAAGGAGAATTTTAATGTTGCGTATCCAGATGTTAAACCTAATCTGCACTGCTTTTAAAAAGCATCACCACGAGAAACATAAGCTGTGTGTCATGCTTTTAAAATTTTAATTAGTCAAATTATCAAAATGATATCTGAAAATATTTTTTGTGTGCTTTCTATGAAACACAAAGGGGGCCAAGGTGGCAGAGTGGTACACTCTTGCCTCCTACCTCTGAGGCTGGGGTTTGATTCCCGGCATGGACTCAAGTGATAAATCTGGTAGTTGCTGGCAGTTGGTCTACAGTTTACAGTACAGAATCCTAATGAACTGGATGTACTGGTTTCCTCTGCCTTTACAAGTACCCATTGTGATATGACCTGTACAGTGTTGGAAGTGACGTAAAACCCCAAATAAATAATATGTTATTGTGTTAATACATCCTATCCAAAGGACAATTGCTTTACTGGTCAGCGTGACCAGTCCCGCCAAACGTCAGAAGAAGACGTCCTGTATATAATACCGGCAGGACCGGCCAGGAGGGTGGATTCGCCAGGTGGCGCATTGTACTTCCTCTTCCTGTCTAGACAATGTGACATCATAGTATCTTTTTCGTTTGGTGCGTGGAGAGTGAAGACATGGTTTTTAGTCAAATTTCTACGACTATGTCTTCTCCAGGACAGAGACAAGGCTCCTGTGGTCACGCTATGGCTGGGTTTGACTCCCACTCCAAGTGTGCACGTTGTTGAGATAAGGGGCTAGGCTATGACCCTTGCATCCTCAAGAAAGAATGTGATGTTTGCAAAGGGTTTACCACTGAGCAAATCAAGCAATTGTCTACCCCAACATACAGAGATCGAAAAGGGAAGAAGGCGACTGCGTCCTCCTCTGCTCCCACTCTCATGGACCCTGCACAAGTGAGTATGCTGGGTAAAGTGGAGAAGGTCAAGGCTTCACAGCCTCAGTCAACCTCAACTACTGCCAAGAAGACGAAACGTAGTGATTCATCCAAGCCCTCTGCCAGCAAGAAGAAATCTTCCAGTAGCAGACATTCAGCTGATAATCTGAAGCAGTTAGATGATAAATGGGCAGAGAGGTTCTCCCGGCTGGAAGCGATGCTGTTGGCCAAGACTTTCACAGTACCGGTTGAACTAGTTGTGAAACCAGCTTCAGATGTGACTACCAGCCAGAAGCCATTTTTTTACCCTGGTGCCACCACCAGCAGTCTGGCTAGAGAGACTACCAGTCCCTGCCTTGATCAGGCCATCGGTGAAGCAGTAGATGAGATGCAGACAGCCACCCAGCCTCTTGAGGCTCCTGGTGCCTGGACAACAACCCAGCCTGTTCAGGCCCCTGGTTCAGTCCCTGATGTTCAGACCACCAGTGAGGGAGATCTCAGTGGAGCATCCGACAGTGATGCTGAGCATCTCAGTTTTACCGGTTCCCTGGATGATGAGATCCACCAGGACAAGTCACCAGACAGAGATGTCCCCAGGCATGAGGCTAACCAGGAACCTACTGAGGACGCCAAATACAGAGAAACTATGAGAGATGTGAGAAGCTTCATGAACTGGCATGAGACTTCAGAGTTTGAAACTGTATCCTCTGCTGCAGGTGACAACCTCTTTGCCAGTGCACGTGTTCAGCCAACCGGTAAAGTCTCAGTGAAACTTCCAGTGGAGGACTGGTTGTGTAGGAAGATGTCCAAACTCAACCTCGCCATTACAGAAGGGTATCCCACCAGGAATACTGACAATGTTGGCCTCCTCAGAGATCGATTTATCAAACCTCCCAGGTCGTCCAGATGGTATGGAATGCATGCTGAGAAGTACAGTGAGAGTTCCACAGTACGCACCTGGTCAATGGACACTACCAAACTCAACCATTCCTTCAGCAGGGCCTTCAGTCAGGACCTGCTCAAGTGTTGGGAGAGAGCAGCATGTGAACAGACAATAATGTGCAATCAGGCTGCTGGTTTGTCAAGGTGTTTGACTAGGGATCAAGACTCAATGGCCACTCAGCTTAAAACCCTACGTCTAGATAACAAGGGCAAGTAATCAGAGACGATGAAGCAGGCTGTGAATGAACTAGAATACTTGACCACTTTCAACCAGTCAATTTCCCAAGCCATGGCCAGAACGATGCAGGACTTATCTGAGGGTGTGTCTATTAACATGGCGAAATTCACTCTGGCCCGCAGGGATGGTTACCTTAGTTACTTACATGCGGGATGAAGCAAGATACTCTGAAGGCCTTAAGAACGTCTCCAGTACATCTCAGCTCACTATTCCCGGACCAGCTTATCACCAAGGCTGAAGAGGAAATCAGTAAAAGTGAGGAGAGGCATTCGTGTGGTACATCACACCGAGACCAGAATCGTTTCCACCCTTTTGCTGCAAGTGACAAGTCAACTGGCCATCACGACAGGAAATCAAACCTCAAGCAAGGAAGGGTCATGGCAAAGCCTCAACATTCTCCCAGAAGCCGGCTAAGGGTTCCAAGTCTCATAAATGGCAATCACTGTGTAAAATCTGTGTCCGGTCAGAAGAACTCTGTATATGTTACCGGTCAGGGAGACTTGAACCCAACACCAGTGGTAGCTGGGACAGCGAAGTGACTTTAAATTTGAATGTAGACTTTTGTGTTGCAAATGCTCATATTGTCACCGGATTGCCACAAAGGAAAGGCCTAAATCACATCACACAGAAATAAAATATGTGAAAGATGTTTCTTGTGTAGGTCACTTGCGTTCTGTAAATCTTGTCACTAAAACCCCACATGCTGTTATAGATCCTCCTGTAGGGGCAAGGTTACACCAGTGTTGGGAGAAATGGGAAGCTCTGGGTTCGAGTCCAAAAGTAGTCACCACACTGAGGGAGTGCTACACCCTCCCCTTCCGGTTCAGACCCAACTTGACAAGGTCACCTACTGTAATAAGCAACTACCACAATCCAGTGAAACAGTCCTTCCTTTTAGAGGCACTGTATCAGCTGATAAACAAGAATGCAGTAGAACCGGTATAAAAACTGAACTCACTGGGTTTTAACAAACGGCTATTTTTGGTACCCAAACCCAACAACCAATGGAGATCGGTCCTGGACCTGAACACCTTCAACACCTGAGTACCTTTCAACACATGAGCACCTTCAACACAGAGTTGTTCAAGATGGAGACCCCAGAGACAATGAGAACCTCCCTACAGACAGGGGAATGGGTCACATCCATAGACTCCAAAGACGCATACTTCCATATACCAATTCACAGTCACTCCAGAAAGTACATTCGTTTTCACCTCCAGGGTCAGTCCTACTAGTTCAAAGCCCTACCCTTTGGTCTATCCATAGCTCCCATGGAGTTCACAGTGGTGGCCAAAGAGGTCAAACTCATGGCACTTCAGAAGGGTATAAGGATCAATCAGTACCTAGACGACCGGCTGGTGAGAGCCTCCACCCACGACACTTTTCTCCAGCATACACAAACCTTAATAACCCTTTGTCAAGAACTAGGGTGGCTGGTGAACAAGGAAAAGTCAGAACTGGCCCCCAAACAAGTTGTCAACTTTGTAGGTTACCAGTTCTACCTGAAAGAGGGCAAGGTCAGACCCACAACAGAATGTTGGCAGATCAGGTCAATACTGTTGGATCCTGTATGCCCGGTGCGACAGTTCATGTCCCTTATAGGTCTACTCACAGCAACAGAAAAACAAGTCCACCTAGGGCGACTTCACGTGAGGCCCATACATTGGCACTTAAAAAAAAACAACTGGAGGGTCCCAGAATCACTAGAAAAGGTGATCCTGTTCCCCAGTTCCCTCCATCCCCATCTAAGGTGGTTGCTGGAGGAAAGCAATGTGCTACTAGGTCAACCATTACACCCTCTTAAACATGCTTTGCAAATCTTTACAGACGCATCAAAAGAAGGGTGGGGTGCTCACTTAGACGAGCACACTGCAAGGGGAACTTGGTCCCTTCCAGAAAGCAAGTTACACATAAACCATTTAGAGCTAAAAGCAGTATTTCTAGCTCTAAAAGAGTTTTGAACCCTATGCTGCAACAAGACAGTTCTGATAGCTACAGACAAGACAACAGTGGTTGCCTATATCAACAAAGAGGGGGGATGAAATCGGGCTCTCCGTGTGCCCTACTGTGGAGAATCCTGTCCTGGTGTACCAGGCAGCAGGTAACCCTCAGGGCACGTCACATCCCCGGCCGGCTGAACGTGATAGCAGACAAGCTATCCAGACTTGGCCAGACCATTCAAACAGATTGGTCACTTCATCCAGAAGTGTTCCAAGCTATATGCTCCTGTCGGCACCAGCCTCAAGTGGACCTGTTTGCCACCAGGTTCAACAATAAACTCCCATAGTTTGTGTCACGGGACCCAGACCCCCAGGCATGGGCAGTGGACCTGGACCCATACGCCTTCCCACCAGCAGCCATCTTGGGTAAAGTGGTGGAGAAGTTACAGGACTACCCTTGCAACAGGATAATACTGATTGCCCCAGGGTGGTCCAACATGCCCTGGTTCTGGGATCTAGTGGCAATGTCCAGTCAGATCCCACTGTGTCTGCTCAACATACCCAACTCAGTGTCTCAGCCATTCATCAGGTCCTTCACAGGAACCTGTCAAATCTGAATCTACATGCCTGGCTCCTAGAGCCTCAGCAATCAAGGAGCAAGGTTTCTTTGAGGCAGTGGCAGCACGAATTGAGGCTCCTCAAAGAAGATCAACCAGATCTGTCTTATGAGGCAAAGTGGACAATTTTTACAAACTGGTGCCTCAGTTATCAGGTGGACTTCAGGGCACCACCTCTGAAAGCCATTGCTAGCTTCCTCCTGCACTTGTTTCAGGACAAAAAGTTACAACCAGGCCCTATTGATGGCTACAGATCAGCCATTGCTGACAAACTGGGTAATTCCACCATTAACGTCAGTAAGGATGAGAATCTCACTCGTCTCCTGGACAGTTTCCATAGAGACAGACCCAAGGGCAGGAAGGGCATCCCCTCCTGGAACCTTTCCCTGGTGCTACACCAGCTGACAAAGGCTCCCTTTGAACCCCTAAAAGAGGCCTCTATGAAGCAACTGACATTCAAGACTGTTTTCTTACTGGCCTTAGGTTCTGGTAAACGCAGGAGTGAGATCCATGCTTGGTTACATAAGAACATCAGACACCAGTCAGACTGGTCTAAGGTGTCCTTGTACCACTCACCCAGCTTCCTATCCAAAAATCAGCTGGCTAAGGAGGGTCCAGATAGTGTGGCACCAGTGGTCATTCCAGCCCTGGCCCCATCTCTGGATAAGTCACTCAAGGATGATAGGTCCCTATGTCCAGTAAGAACCCTGCGCTACTACTTGGACAGGACTTCAGATCTTAGGCAGAACAAGGAGTTGGTCTTTAACCAAGACATCTCCCCTGCCAGCATCTCCTGATGGATCAAACAGACTGTGATTCTGTGCTATGAGCTCTCTGACCAGGAGACCCTCTCCTTGCATCAGGTTAAAGCCCATGATGTTAGGGCCTTTGCTGCGTCTAAGGCTTTCCAATCAGGGATCTCCCTAAAGCAGATCTTGTCAGCCTGCCACTAGAAATCTCACAACACCTTCACTCAGTTTTATTTGAAGGATGTTGTCTGGGCTGATTCAGATTTTTTCCACCTGGGACCTGTAGTGGCTGCCCAACAGGTGCACCACCAGGCCCAGAGGTGAGGAGATGTTGTATATACATGTAAATATTCCAATTCCAATTCAACTTTTATAGTGCTTAATCTCTGCCAAAGTGACAGACTCTAAGGCGCAACATCATAAGCATAGTCACAAAAATCATTGTCCTTATCCATAGCAATAGTCAACATCACGGAGAACGCCATATGATGTGGAAAATACTAAGGAGATAAGCTTGGCAGAATAGGTATGCCTTAAGTTTTTTTCTGAAGGAAGCAATAGAAGTGGCAGATCATACATCATCCGGGAGTTCATTCCATATTTTGGGAGCATCATATGCAAAGCTTAGACCAAACTGCTTAGACCCAGGATTTGTAAATAGATGGTTGGTATTGAGGAACATGTAGAATTATACCATCAGATTGACTCAACCGAGTATTATAGGCACATGGTCTAACTTTGAGAAATGGGCTGAAATATTTTGGACAGTTAGTATGTAGGTATTTGTATACCAGCAAGCCAGTCTTGAAGATGCAACGGTGCCTTATGGGTAGACAATGAAGGGCTTTTCTTAGTGGAGTGGTATGATAAAGACAAGTGGCTCTACAAACAATTCTGGCCAGACTGTTTTGAATGCATTGTAGCTTGTGTAGGTTAGGAACAGATAGACCCCTAAACAAGGAGTTACAGTAGTCAAGTCTACTCCCCACAAGTGCGTTTGCAGCCATAAGAGCATAACGTCTTATCGGCATTCAGTTTTAGTTTTTTTGCACACAACCACAGTTTGACATCTTTGAGACACTTTCCTAGCCGATTGAAGGTAAGCTGGGTGTCATCGGCATAGAAGTGAAATTTGACATCTGGATGTTTAGAGATTACTTTGCTCAAAGGTGTTGTATACAACGAAAAAAGAAAAGGACCATGAACTGAGCCTTGCGGAACCCCAAACTTAAGCTTTCTAGTCTCAGAGAGAACAGAGCCAATCTTGATGCATTGGGTACGATCAGAAAGGTATGACTTGAACAAGTCAAGGCATCTACCCCGACACCAAACCATTTTCTTAAGCAATCAAGGAGTTTGTCATGATCAATGGTGTCAGAAGCTGCATATTAATCAAGCAGCACCACAGCTGTGACCTCACCTCTGGCTAGAGATAGGTGAATCTGATTCTTTATAGACAAAAGAGCTGTTTCAGTTGAATGGCCACGTCTATAGGCAGATTGATTCTCATTTTCCAACCCATGGAGAGAGACATGTCTATGCACATATTGTAAATATGCTAGATATGTACATAGTGTAAATATGTTGAAATGTACATATGTTATTTAAAGAAAAACTGTGACCTGTTTCCCTTGGGACGTTTATTTCTTCTGGGACTGAACTCATCCCCCCTCTCTCTTTCTTTCCCTTCTCAGATAAACCCTGGGAGGGAAAGAAAAAAGGGGGGCGGCAATGTCAGTAGACTCCCAGGTAACCGGTTAGTTGGTAGCCGACCTTGACTTCTCTGACCCTAGGTCAAATGGGCCTTCTCAGTTTTGTTTCTAGAATGAGTTCACTTAAGTCCCTAGCTGCTTATCTGTCTACCAAGTGGTAGTTATTCAGCAATTGTCCATTGGATAGGGTGTATAAACGCAATAAAATTGCAAATTTAATAAGTAAATTAATTTTTTATACGCCTGGTACCATAAGAACAACTGTTGAGAGACAGGAATGGTTGAAAATAGGAAGGAGAACCACTATGTAGAAGTTTGTAAACATGAGCATACTTTCTCTTATTTGTAACAATTCGAGCAAGGGTATTCTGAATACTTTGCAATTTATGCAGATTGAAACATGACAAAGCCCTGAACAGAGAGTTATATTAGTCCAGACAGCTACTAATCAAGGCATTTGCAGCTAGGACTGCGTCTTCTGGAGTAAGATACTGTCTTATTCTATGAAGATCGCACATCTAAAGAAAGAACGCAAGTCCTCTTGACATGTTCAGACAAGGAAAATTCTGCATCAAACCACACACACCTAGATTTCTGACAAAATCAACCTTATGAAGAAGGCCAACAAGAATACTAACAGGAATATAGGAGGAAATCTTCTGACACTAAGCTTTAGAGCCAAAGAGTCAGTTTTTTCTGGGTTGAGCTTCAATTACCTCAGAGACATCTATCGTTGCACATCAAGAAGGCAGTTATTTAGTTTGCGAGAGCAGCAGAGGCATTGACATGGGAGAGATGGATGTATAGCTGTCTATCATCCGCATAGAAGTGGAATTTAATATGCGGATGAAGGCAGAAAATTTTGCTAAGTGGTGTAGTATAAAGTAAAAACATTAATGGACCCAGAACTGAACCTTGGGGAATGCCGTAGATGAGCTTGCTTAATTCAAATAGTGTGGAGCCTATCTTGATGGTCTGACATCGATCACACAAGTAGGAAGCAAACCACTTAAGAACAGTCCCACTAAGACCAAACCAGGATTTAAGGTAACCAAGGAGAATATTATGATCTATGGTATCAAATGCGGCTTATAAATTCGGAAGAACTAGACCCGTAGGTTCATAGCAAGCCAGAGACAGATGGACTTCATTTTTATTGACAATAAAGCTGTTTCAGTGGACTGTCCTGGCTTATAAGCTGACTGATGTGGATTGTCTAGTTTGTTTTTATTGATGTGTGATGTAAGTTGCTTAGCAACAACTCACTCAACCAACTTTGCTGGGAACCAAAGATCAGATGCTGGGAGATAATTCCTTAGGTCATGGGCAAAGAAACCTTTTTAATGAGGGAAGTGACAACCATTCTTTTGAAAGCACTTGGGAAAGAGCCATCAATGAGACAATAATTTACTAACTTAGTAATAGACTGAAGGAGTATATCAAGACAATCCTTAAGGAGGAATGTTGTTATGGGGTCAATGGGCACAATTTAGTAGGAGACTCATTGATGCACTTACTGACCTCATCTTCAGTTATAGGCTTAAAGGTATTGAAAGCAGGCGGCACCGAATCTGGTGCATCATTGAAAGAGCCAGAAGTGGAAATTATGTCCCTGATTTTGCTTATGTTATTGGTGAAGAATGTAGCAAGGCTTTTTTCTGAGCTATGAGCTGGCAGAACAGTCTCAGAGGTGCAATGCAATACCTTCCTCAATGACTGCCACAGCTTCTTGGGGTCCTCACTATTTGCAGTTATAAGATTGGTATAGTAGGTACCATTGTCTTTATTGGCCAGTCGATTGCACCAGGCAATTTGTTTTCGGAGCCTGGAGCTTTTCAACTGTGTCTTATGTTAATGAAGCCATTTATGTTGGGAACTTATGCTTCTGATACTGGACCTGGGGCTTTTTGTGTGTCAGAGATAAAAGAAACCCACTTCCTGTGAGTTATGAAAGGGAAAAAATCAATTTCAATCACGGAAAAGTGTATCTTGGTATCTTGCCATAGTGGGGCCATTAAGACATTTAAGGACTACCTCTATCCAAATTAATTTGTGATGCAAACCGATAACAATAATTCATTGGATAACATCTTTACAATGTAAAAATTTTAAAACTGAGTACATAGGTGAAAGTCAAAACATTGAGGCCCTAAGTAGGGCTATCTATTTTATGTGTTATTGTAGTGACAGAAATTGTTTAGTTATGATTTTTACAGACTTTTGTAAAACATTGATAGTTGATGGTGATAATGATGGTGAAGTTTATTTCTATATGTTGATTTATTGTTTTAATTTGTGAGTATTGATAATTTAGTTTCTAAACAATTTAATGAAGGGGTAGAAATCCAAAATTAGGGAGATGTACTATCGTGGATGATCTGCTAGTCTAAACAAATAGGTCTTTAGCTGGCTACGGAAACCTGTTTTTGTTTGTCGTGATCGTACTGATTGTGGGAGTCTGTTCCATTCTGTGTGGTAAGCCATTTGAAAACCTCACCTACCAATTGGCCTTTTTGTGGGAGACTGAGGAAAGAAACAGAGGATTTCAATGTGTCAATCAAATGGTTTTGATCAAGGATGATAGGTATATGGATTGAGAAAATTTGATAGCCTTGAAAGTAATTAGATTGTACTTAAACTTTATTGTATGTGATAGGGAGCCAGTGTCGTTTTTGAAGAAAGGGAGTGATATGGCTAGTTCTAACAAGTCTAAAAACAATTCTACAAAGGGCATTTTGAATCTTTTGGAGTTTAGCTACATTTACTTACGCCATGAAATAGGGAATTACAGTAGTCAAGTCGATTGCTGATCATTGAGTTTGCAAGCAAGGCTGCAGTCTCCACACTGAGGAATTTACGGATGTGTCTTAGGTCCTTAAGGTGGTAATAACAGGCACGACACATATTGGTTATGTGGCTGGTAAAAGTGTTTCCGGAGTCAAAGGTAACACAGCAGATCATCCACGATTGACCGTATCGGAATGGGAGATAGAATTTCCAAGAAGTTGAGTAGGGAATTTGTTGATGAGGGACTCTCTGGCTTGTCTATCACCAATGATAATAAATTCAGTTTTCTTGGGGTGGAGTTTAAGTTTCACACCAGCCATCTAGTTTTGGACACATGTGAGACACTCAGTCAGCTCAGCAAAACTGAAACCAAAGTTCCTATGGTCCAGTGCTAGATATATATGGGTGTCATCAGCATATAGATGGTGGGTGACATTGAAATTGGAATGATATTACTGAGAGGGATAGTATAGAAGGTAAAAATGAGGGGGCCCAGGCCAGAGCCTTGGGGCACACCATATGGGAGTGAGAAAGCATCTGAAAAGCAATTACCTAATTTAACCTTTGTTTACAGTTTGAAAGTTTTGATCCACCTCAACACAGTGCCATTCCCAAAACAATCCCTGAGGGATTAAAAATAATGTCATGGTTGAATGTCAAATGCCACTGAGAGTTCCAGCAGTGTGAGTGAAACAGCCTTACCAGAGTTCATCAAAGCAGCAATGTCATTCTGGATTTTCAGGAGTGCTGATTCTGTGGAATGGAGTCTCCTGTAAGTGGATTGGTTGACATTGGAGAGCCCCTCACTATTGATATAATTATTTAACTGTTTGCCCTACTTTTTCGATCAGTTTGGATATAAAACTGAGGTTGGATACTGGTCTGTAATTTTTAAGGCGATTTCTGTCTAAATTAGGTTTCTTGAGAAGGGGGGTGACATATGTGGTTTTGAAACAGTTTGGGAAACTCCCTCCTCTGAGTGAGTAGTTTATAATATTGGTTATTGGAGTGCTCGGTCTTGTGAGGGAAACAGGCACTGATGATTTTAGTGCAACTCTGATTTTCGCAATTTTTCTGATTTGTGCAAGATTTTCTTAAAAGTGTTTCACAGAGCCTTGGGGTTTCCATTATTTTCAGCAATAACTGTAGAATAGTGCCTGCATCTTGACTGTTCAGCTATTTAATTAAATATTAATTAAATATCAGCTATTTAATTTTACCTATGACAACTTCTAGTTTTACCATTTTGAGAAAAATATGAAGTACTAAATACATTCTGCAATTTAAATGCCTTGCAATAATTAACACTTGTGTGATCACCCTACCAGGTAATTTGTTGGTTTGGTGTTCAGACTTAATAATACAATAGTGAGTAATTAGGTACAGAGCAATACAATAGGGTTACTTTGAACCTCTTTCATGGATATTGACACTTCTGTACACACAAGACTTATATGTTCTACTTATACCTTTTATCCCGTTCAAATGAACACTTTGTGGATCAAATTAGATTCTAGTTATGGTCACGTTCTGTATGTCAAACTATTTATCCTTGTATTATGCACTCATAATTGTTTGGACTAAGAAACAACTTCTACTTGACAATTTTCTACTTATGGCAGTTCTACTTACATCAAATCTACTGTACATATATATTTACATCGTCATTTCTTTGTCTCTGGAATGTTAAGGACAATATAATTTGCATATATAAAGAGTTGGATAATCCATTTAGTTCATTTGTGATTCAGTTTTGATTTAGAAGTGTTTTACATCAGCAGTTGACTGCTGTGAAGTTGACAAGTAACTTATGATATCTTTTTGAGAAAGTTACTGGAAGTTTTGGAAGTGTATACAGTAATACAGAAGATGTTGAAATGAACTATTCAAGGAATAAAATAATTTTTCTTTCCTAGCTGATACTCAAAGAATTTGGACTACCATTTCTTTTGACAGTAATTCACCATAGAACTTGACATGACTGGATTGTCAAGCAGAAGTCGTCAAGCCTTCTGCAGAGCCAATTTTCTGGTGGATATTGGTCGAGATCGTCAGTTTTGACCTTTCCCTGGGATTATTGATTGCCAGACACATTCCCTATAAGATATAAGTTTGTTTCTGGAAGTAACTGTTATAACTGTTCAAATTAATCTTAGGAACATTATTATATATATATGTGTGATTGGATACATCCTCACCTGTTGATTTGTTCCTCAATAGTGTTTGCCCCGTCAAACAGAGTGAGTGGGTGAATGAAGTGCTGAGCCACATGATCTCTGTACGCTTTTCGCTTCTCCTGCAGACAAGCCTGGTAACACACGCCCAGCGCCAGAACCAGGGAGCGAGTGAGGTCATCAGGAGTCTGTAAAAAGTAGTTATAATTATGCTTACCACTGAAAGACATTTAATATAAGTTTGAAGTATAAGTTCAAATTAGAAGTAGAATTAGTCTATCATAGAACCAAGGTATATTTATATCCACCAGGAAGATGAAGAACCCAGTGACTTTACAAGTAATAAACACTATTTCATTTGGCTACTCTTATTGACCTATAAGGAGGGTTTTTTGTTTAGTGTTAACTTCCTCTTTCAAGTTACCAAGACATTTGACAAGAGGTGACAAGTTTGGCTTTAAAAATCTGGCCAAAAACCAATAACATGTGAGTTACAACCACTTTTAATTTTTAAATTTTATTACCCTCATTTGATCTTAAAGGATGGGTCCTAGGTGGCATTTGTAATGTGGGTGTTCCACCACACGACTAAGGCTCCCGATTAAGGGTTTTTGAGGGTCGGTTTGAAATATTTGTTTAGTCCCAGACCTTCTGTAAGGGTTGGTTGTTGTCGGTTGGGGCCGTGTGAGAAATCAAACATGTTTGATATTTCTCACGACTCAAACCGATTCATATTTCCCGCCATCAACAAAATGTCCAGTCCCAGGCATCCTCAGGCCTCCTCAGACCCAAATTTACACAGTCGTGTGTTGTCCCAGGCCGCCTGCGACCCTTAGTCCCAGACCTCCGTAACTTAGTCCCAGGAGACCGGTTGTTAATCCCAGACTCAAATATGATGCGTATGAATTTCATGCGTGTGAAAGTGGGTCGGTTGCATTAGTCCCCGGAAGCCTCAGACTGTCTGTGGTGTCCTGGGACCCAAAAATCTAGGTCTGGGACTAAGAACCGACTAAGGGTAACCGACCCTAACCGATCCAAACCGGCCTCCCCAGGACGCCTGGGACCACGCATTTTCAGTCTGCGGCGGCCTCAGGACGCCCCAGGAGGCCTGGGACTAACAACCGATTAAGAACCGACTGTTTTCCGCGCGTCTGAAACGAAATCGAGGCAATGAGGGGGTCTGGGACTATATAAGCGACCGCGCACACATTGTCATTGTTACTGACTGTTTGGCTACTGAGAGACGTGTGTCACTGATTTGTAGGGGTTTTCAGTTTTTATTTTATATTTTATATACTTGAGCTTAGGGCAAATTTCACAGTTAGGAGACACATTTTACTATTTTTTTATTATTTTGTCGACTGGATTATGAGGAAAGAGAAAGGAGGGAAGAGAGGAAGGAAAAAGATGGATGAGAGGGAGAAGGAAAGTCAAGTAGAGGAGAGGAGTGAAGTTATTACAGAAGAAGGAACTGAGAGGAGAGAGGAGGAGGAGATTCAGGAAGATCCAGCTATTGGGGAAGCTGTGGCAGAAGAAGAAGAGAGGTGTGAGGAAGATCCGGAGTGCCATTCTTCAGCCAAGAGAGCCAGGGTGTGTGCCACTTTTACAGACAGCCAGGAAGTTTCCATTGTGGAATTTGTAAAGCTGCACCCTGAACTGTATGACAAGGAACATTCACGTTTCCACGACAGGACCAGAAGAGAGGCTCTCTGGGCAGAAATATCTGCAGAACTGAAGCTCCAGCCCTTTGATGTGAGACGTTGGTTCGAGTCCCAGCGAACCCGTTATGAGAAGCTGTCCAAGCTCCAATCTGGCCAAACCCCGAGGGAGATGATCAAGAGACAGTCCTGGGTCTACCAACAGATGGGTTTTCTTAAAACCCACATCAGAAGAAAGGGGGCCAATAGAAGTTCAGGTTTTGAGGCCAGTCCAAATACCAGCAGGCAGGACGAATCACGTGGCTCAACTACTGATACAGAACACCTCGAGTCCAGTGTCCTGAGGGAGAGGAGTCAGTCCATCATTACATCAACGCCCGTTTCAACTACAGACTCCAAGATTCTCGAACACTTTGAGCAGATGAGGACACTTATCTCAGGTTTTCTGCATCAGAAGTCAGACAGGCAGCCCTTCTTTCACTACGTGGCATCAGAGGCTGAAAAGATGACTCAAGAAGAATTTGAAGAATTAAAGGGCAAGATATTTAGAGAGTAACCGCAGACGTCAGCCATTGCTCAGAAGATCAGCCACTGTTACCACGGAGTCCCAGAGGGTCGGCCTACTGCCAACAACCACTCCACAGGCGTCTAGTTCCACTCAAGCAGCAGCTAGCAGCAGTTTTGTGTACTATACACCAAGCCCCATTGGCTTCAGCAATCCTACATCTGTCCTAACTGTACAGGACGAAGGGAGCAGACACAATCTGAGTGGAATCTTAAGCCAGCTACCAGATCTGACATCAACACAGATCGTCGAGCAGCCTCAGCAGCAGCAGCAGCAACAACCGCAGCAGCAGCTCTTTACTATCACCACTTCAGCACCGCCTCAACAGCAGCAGCAGCCTCCTCAGTAGCCATCCAGTCAGGGCGGGTCTTTGACCTGCCAGGCCCTTTTCAGGGCCACCAAATCTTCCAAAAACAATTATTCAGCTACATGTTATTCCAATTCCCCTCCCAAAACAAAGAAGTTCAGTACAAATACTTATCACAAGAAAAAAAAAGTTAAAGTCCAACACCTACACCACCCCAAACATGAAACAAATAACCCATGGTACCACACATAACAAAAAAGGCCACATAAAAAAAATTAAAAATAACTCCCAATATGGCCATTAATCAGCCCATTTTTAGAATAAAATCTATGGGATAGTTTAAAATCTGTAATTGAAAAGTCCAAGACTTACACCTTCCCTAGAGTTAAAAGTCATTATTACATACTTGCCAACCCACAAACAGACAAACCCAATACCAAACATAACCCCCAAATAACAAACCCAGTAAGAAACCCAACATCCAACTACCAATAATAAACCCAACCCCAGTAACCACCAACCAAGAAACACAAAAACCCAAAATTAAATAGAACCCATGCCAACAAACTGACAAACTATTTTGCAAACATAATCCCCCATTATTGAAAGCAAAACTAGTTCCATGGTTATATTTTCCACATTTTTGTGATTAGAAGTGAAGATTTAAATTTAAATATTTCCATAAAAACATTTCTGCTACAAATAAATTTCCAAGCCATGAACAAAAAAAAATTGGTGAAATTATGATGTGGATTTCAAAATATATAAAAAAATAATTCAATTTAAGATATTATGTGTGACTTTGTGTTTGGCTTTTGTTTAACAGTGGGTTTGTCTGTTTGTTGGGTGAGTAAGTTGTGTTTGTCTGTTTGTCCGTCTGTACAAGTTATGTTTGGCATGGGGTTTGTCTGTTTGTCCGTATGAACAAGTTATGTTTGGCATGGGGTTTGTCTGTTTGTCCGTCTGTACAAGTTATGTTTGGCATGGGGTTTGTCCGTCTGTAGCAAACATAGCTGATTAATTGTTTTTGGAATAATTGGTAGTCCTGAAAAGGACTGTTATAGTTAGTCCTGAAAAGGACTGTTTACTGCAGCAGGACTTATATTCTGCCATCTTGCCAGGCCACTGCTCCCTCATTGTTGAAGTAGTCCTTCAGGTAATCCCTCTGTCTTTTGGCTTCTCTAGCAGGGTTTCTGTCTTGGCCACCACCAGCAGCACCCCCAATCAATCCACAATCACCAGGTACATCATCATCATCGTCCTCCCCAGGCTGCTGACCACCAGGTTGACATTGATACTGGCTTCTGAGTATGTTGTGTAGAACAACACAGGTCAAGACCACTGCCCTGACTGTTGCTGGGGGTAGTTCAATGGTTGTCCTCATCACCCTGAATCTTGACACAAGGATGCCAAAAGCGTTCTCCACCACTCTTCTGCCCCTTGAAATTCTATAATTGGCAATCCTTTCCTCTCTGGTTAACATCCTTCTGCCATAGGGTTTCATGAGCCAGGTCTTCAGGGCAAAAGCACCATCTGCCAGGATGAAGTAGGGGATCTCTCCCACCCTGGGTTATAGGAGCTGGGTCAGGGAAGCCTATTCTGCCATCCTCAATCCTCCTCTTCAGCTGAGAGGCATTAAATATCTGGCCATCCGAGCAGGATCCTTCAGTACCCACATCCACCCATCTAAACTTGTACTGTCCATCTACCAGGGCCAACATCACAATGGAAAAGAACCCCTTGTAGTTGTGGTAGAGGGCTCCAGTGTTCTTGGGCTTCTTCAGGGCCACATGCTTTCCATCCAGGGCTCCCAGGGCATGTGGAACATTCCACCTGATCCTGAATTCCCTCTCCAGTTCTTTCCACTCATCTGGAGTAGTAGGACATTTGAGGTACTCTCTGGTGAACTCATCCTGGATGGCCCTGCAGACCTCTGGTAGAAACTTGGAAATGGTGGATCTGCCAACCCTGAACTGACATGATAATGATGTGTAGGACTCTCCAGTGACCAGATATCTGATGGTGAGGGCTAACTTCTCCCCAACACTGATTGGTGCTCTGTAGTTGGTGGCCTGCCTGGCTAGGTGTGGTTCCAGTCTGGTCTTAATCATTTCAAAAAATTCTGGGGTCATCCTCATGTAGTTGGTGAATCCTGGAATGTCTGTGGCATACAGATCAGCCATAATGTTGTGGTAGGCCCCCCTCTCCTCTCTCTGCATTAGCCATGGCCTGACCCACATGTTGTGCCTTCTTCTAGGTCTCTGTATGGGTGCTGGTGGTGGTTGCTGTGGTCGACGTAAGAAATGGAAATACATGATTATTTGTAACTGAATAAAAACCAAAAAAGCCCTAAGTTGTTGTTGAATCTGTCTTCCATTAAAAGGTGGCATCCTGCAGTGTTCCTAGAAAAGCAATGATGATTAGATCGCGAATTTTATATATATATACCCAGAAAATCCAGCAAGTTTGGAAAACAATAATCGGGGATCCTGGTCTGGGGAAGCCTGAGGAGGCCTGAGGACGCCTGAGGACGCTGGTAGTTAATCGTGGTTTAGTCGGCTCTTAGTCCCAGGAGGCCTGAGGCGTCCTGGGACCCACTCGGTATGTGTACAACAGGATCGTGGTTGAAACCGACCTGAAAACTGGCTTAGTCGGTTCTTAGTCCCAGACCAGTCGGGGACTGTCTGGGGCCGCCTCAGGCGTCCTGGGGATGATCTGTTCTTAATTCCAGACTTCAGTACCGACCCAGTATTCCCGCCCATTTTTGTCTTTTTTCCACCGACTGTGCACGATTAAGGGTCCCAGACAGGATCGGGGCTTAATCTTTTGGTGGAACAGGGGCATTAGCTTTATATCACAAAATAGCAGTACCATTAGTAAGACACTTTGTAGATACTATTCAGATTGGCAATCCTCCTTTGACTTTAAAGGAAGGGATTCAAGATCAGATTCTATTATATTCTATTCTATACTTCTGTAGCACTTAATCTCTTCCATGGCAGACTCTAATGCCCCTGTTCCACCAAAGGATTAAGCCCTGATCCTGCTTGGGACCCTTAATCGTGGGCAGTCTGTGGAAAAAAAGCAAAAATAGGCGGGAATACTGGATCGGTTTCCCAGTCTGGGATTAAGTACAGATCGTCCCCAGGAAGCCTCAGGACGCCTCAGGCGGCCCCAGACAGTCCCCAACTGATCTGGGACTAAGAACCGACTAAGCCGCGTTTATGGTCGGTTTGAACCATGAACCTGTCTTAGACCAACCGACTGGGTCCCAGGATGCCTCAGGCCGCCTGGGACTAAGCCCCGACTAACACCCGATTAAGTCCCGGCGTCCTCAGGCCTCCTCAGACTTCCCCAGACCAGGATCGCCAATTCTTGTTTTGCAAAGTTGCTGGATTTTTGGGGTATATATATATAAAATAAGAAAGCAAATATCATTGCTTTTCTGGGAACACAGCAGGATGCCACCTTTTAATGGAGGACAGATTCAACAACAACTTAGGGATTTTTTTGGTTTTTATTCAGTTACAAATAATCATGTATTTTCTATTTCTGCGTCAACCACAGCAACCTCCACCACCAGCATCAGCACCACCACCACCACCAGCACCCATACACAGACCTAGAAGAAGGCACAACATGTGGGTCAGGCAATGGCTACTGCAGAGAGAGGAGAGGGGGGCCTACCACAACATTATGGCTGATCTGTATGCCACAGACATTCCAGGATCCACCAATTATATGAGGATGACCCCAGAATTATTTGAGATTATTAAGACCAGATTGGAACCACACCTAGCCAGGCAGGCCACCAACTACAGAGCACCAATCAGTGTTGGGGAGAAGTTAGCCCTCACCATCAGATATCTGGCCACTGGAGAGTCCTACACATCATTGTCCTGTCAGTTCAGGATTGGAAGATCCACCATTTCCAAGTTTCTACCAGAGGTCTGCAGGGCCATCCAGGATGAGTTCACCAGGGAGTACCTGAAATGTCCTACAACTCCAGATGAGTGGATAGAACTGGAGAGGGAATTTAGGATCAGATGGAATGTTCCACATGCCCTGGGAGCTCTGGATGGGAAGCATGTGGCCCTCAAGAAACCCAAGAACACTGAAGCCCTCTACCACAACTACAAGGGGTTCTTTTCCATTGTGATGTTGGCCCTGGTAGATGGACAGTATAAGTTTAGATGGGTGGATGCTGGTACAGAAGAATCTTGCTCAGATGGCCAGATATTTAATGCCTCTCAGCTGAAGAGGAGGATTGAAGATGGCAGAATAGGCTTCCCTGACCCAGCTCCTATAACCCAGGGTGGTCCAGTTGTCCCCTACTTTATCCTGGCAGATGATGCTTTTGCCCTGAAGACCTGGCTCATGAAACCCTATGGCAGAAGGATGTTAACAAGAGAGGAAAGGATTGCCAACTATAGAATTTCAAGGGGCAGGAGAGTAGTGGAGAACACTTATGGCATCCTTGTGTCAAGATTCAGGGTCATGAGAACCAACATTGAACTATCCCCAGCAACAGTGACAGAAGTGGTCTTCACCTGTGTGATTCTACACAACATACTGAGAAGCCAGTATCAAGGGCAACCTGGTGGTCAGCAGCCAAGGGAGGACGATGATGATGATGTGCCTGGTGATTGTGGATTGATTGGTGGTGCTGCTGGTGATGGACAAGACAGAAACCCAGCTACAGAAGCCAAGAGACAGAGGGATTACCTGAAGGACTACTTCAACAATGAGGGAGCAGTGGCCTGGCAAGATGGCAGAATATAAGTCCTGCTGTAGTAAACAGTCCTTTTCAGGACTAAAAAAAAGTCCTTTTCAGGACTACCAAATATTCCAAAAACAATTAATGAGCTTGCTAGTGCTTGCTAGAGAGAAACCCCATACCAAACATAACTAGTACCGATGCACAAACAGACAAACCCAATGGCAAACATAACTTGTACAGATGCACAAACAGACAAACCCCATGCCAAACATAACTAGTACTGATGCACAAACAGACAAACCCGATGCCAAACATAACTTGTTCAGATGCACAAACAGACAAACCCCATCCCAAACATAACTTGTTCAGACGCACAAACAGACAAACCCCATGCCAAACATAACTTGTTCAGACGCACAAACAGACAAACCCCATGCCAAACAGAAGTCACCCAACTGACAAACAGACAAAACAAGTGCTAAACAATATTCTCCAAAACAGGACACAAACTCCAATGTAAATTGCAAATTAAAATAAATATTGCTTATATTATGAAAGCTACATACTCATTTCACTTAATTTGGGATTTATTTTGAAAATATATTGGAAACAGAAATGTTTTCCTAATAATAATAATAGTAGAATTTATATAGCGCAAAATTGATACAAATCCTCTAATGCGCTTATGTCCAAGAAGGGAGAGTCCAGGGACAGGCATGGGTTGACATCTAAAAAGCACCCGCCAGGGTACAACTAAAGTGGGGGGTATGCCAGCCTAAACAAGTGTGTCTTTAGCTGGCTTCTGAAACGATCTATTGTTTGCTGAGATCTGACAGTTTGTGGCAGCTTGTTCCATTCAGCTGGTGCAGCTACTGCAAAGCCTCGCCTGCCTATGAGCTTCTTAGGGCGGATTGAGGAGACAGATAGCCTGTTGCCGCGAGTAAGACTGCTCTATCTTATTAAAGCTGAAAGATACGGGGGCTGTGAAAGATTGATAGCCTTGAATACCAGGAGATTATACTTAAAAAGGATACGATGCATCCTCACGTGGGATTGCTTTTCCTCGAAAACAAACCCTCACAGAAACCACGAGGAATGCTGGGAGTAAACAAAGAACTGCTTTTCAACCAGAAAGTTTTTTCCGTAGCATGAAAAATGCTCAAAAATAAATGTTTTCTGTCATAACACACGCCCTTTTTAATTTTTTTAACAAATATACATATGGATCTACAAAATAGTAATTTTTCAGCAGGAAAACATTATTTAAAATGTTGTTTCTAGTCTTCTTACATGGGCAAAAATGGAGTTTGTGGGTAAAAGTAATTCTACGTTTTTTTAAGTGGTGATCCGTGGATTTTTCTTGCTATTAAACCTATATAATTGCTTTAAAGATTGTCACAAATAATTTTTCAAAGTAAAATAAATTTTATGAATGGAAATTTACATTTATTTGTCCCGAAAATTCAATACAACTTGCTACAAAGCTGAAAAAACCATTGATAATGCGTTAGAGTAATAAAAATTAATGAAAAATTAGTAATAAAAATGATCAATCCCACATACCTATAAATGTGTACATTTAACAAATGCTTTGTAAGATTTTCAAAATTATTGATATTTGATTATTTATTTAGTTTATTTTTTATTTTATTTTATTTATTTATTTATGTTTTTTGCATTGGAATAATAATATATAATAACCAAGGATTATATACATCTACAAAATATTACATACATTATATACAATTATTATATACAAATGTTATATACATCTATACAAAATATTAATTTTTCAACAGGAAAACAGTATTTAAAGTGTTGTTTTTAGTCTTCTTACATGGGCGAAAATGGAGTTTTGAAACCAGTACTTCTGCTACGATTTTTAATATGGTGATCCGTGGATTTTTCTTGCTGTTAAGCCTGAAAAATTGCTTTGAAGATTGTCACAAATAATTTTTCAAAGTAAAATAAATTTAGTGATTGAAAATTTACATATATTTGTCCCCAAAATTCAATAAATTTGCTACAAAGCTGCAAAAACATTGATAATGTGAGAGAGGGAGAGTAATAAAATAATAAAAAAAATAAAATAACATTAAAGATGATTTAACAACAATAATAATGATGATTGCTTTCAAGTCTATATATACCTATACATGCATACATTTAACAAATGCTTTACTGATTTTTAAAAATTACTGATATTATTTTATTATTTATTTAGTTTTATTTACTTATGTTTATTTTTGTTTTTATATTTTTGCATTGGAATTATAATATATAATGACCAAACAGTATATACCAAAAACGTCAACAAAAATAATTAAAATGCACAAAAACAGCTGTATAAAAATTATAGTAAAAAGCTATACACGATTAGTAACATAGTAAGAATATGATTCATAAAAAAATATCACATACCAATACAAAACAAATAGTTTGGCTTTCTGAAAATTATAAAATAGGCAACATTCTTTCACATAATCAATACTAATTTCGACATTATAAATGCCAAAATTATAATGGATATGACTGGCCTACACTGATGTGATAACATGCTTCCAGTTATTACAAAATTTGTTTACTTTTATTTTACCTTATGATAATATTTTAATTAGGTGTGATAGTACACTAAAAATCAGGGTGTAACTAATATCAGACATAGCACTAAAACAGTAAGATGACCTTAAACTCTTTATAATGCAAAACTTATATTGCATTCTTTTCAGGCTGTTACAAATATCTGTTTTCTGTAAACATTCTTAGAAATAATTTTATTTTATTTGCAATGTATGAAAATTTAGGATTTTATATATATATATATCAAACATACATAACATAAATAACTCTAAAAATTAGTGTTCCTCTGTAAAAATAATTTATCCACAACATTTTAGCCATACATAAATTTCCGATAATATTTTCCATATATAGTTGATTCTCTTACATTGAAATTATTTATAAATAATACATTTTAAATTATTTATAGGTTACAATATTGTATGAAGACATCTAAAATATTTGTATCCAGTATAAAATCTGCAAAATAAAATATTTAAAATATCTAAAATATTTAAAATTTTGGTGAAGTTAGATGACTAAAAATCTTTCCATGACAAGGTAGATCTAACTTATGACAAAAATTCAGGACATTTTCGCCATAAATGGGATGTGTTGACAGTCTAGATAGATGCCACGTGTTGTAAGCTTTAAAATGGTGTATTACTTGTGAAAATCAAGCAAAAAATGCCATTTTTATGAATTTTCAAACTATTTCATACGATTTCTGTTGGGGGGAATATTTTTATATTCTTGTTGGCGTAGTAACACAGTAAAGTGGTGCGTAGGTATACAGCGGGCCATAGACACGGCGGTTTCTGACAGAGATCTTTTTTCGATAGGAAAAAGTCTCGCGAGAAAATGGATACAATGTTGAATTGGAAGCCAGTGGAGTTTTTTCAAAAAGGGTGTAACATGACTCATTTTGTCAAGTCTGAAGATGATGCGGCAAAGAGCATTCTGGACTCTCTGTAGCTTAGCTATGTTGGACTTGCTTACCCCATAAAGTAATGAGTTACAGTAGTCTAGACAACTACTGACCATAGCATTTGCCAGAAGTATTGCAGTTTCATTAGTTAGGAATTTGCAAATTTGTCGCAAATCACGAAGATGATAGTAACATGCTGGGCAAACCTTGGCAACATGATTGTCAAAGGAGTTGTCTGAGTCAAAGATAACACCCAGATTCTTTACTTCCACCGATGGAGAGATATTGTTTTGAAGGAGTGGAACAGGGAAATTTGGTGCAAGCGACTTTCTGGTGGCTTTCTGACCAATGATGATGAATTCAGTTTTTTCTGGGTTTAGCTTAACACCAACAATCCACTCATGTACTGACTTGAGACACTCGGTCAGCTCTTCCATGCTAGAATCAAAGTTCCTGGAGTCAACTGCTAAGTAGATCTGGGTGTCATCAGCATATAGGTGATGAGTAACATTGAATTTAGAAATAACTTGACTGAGGGGACTTGTGTAAAGGGTACAAAGGAGAGGACCCAATACTGAGCCTTGGGGGAATCCGAAAGGGAGAATTACTGCCTCAGAGAAACTATCACCTATTTTAATTTTTTGTTTTCGGTTTGAAAGGTACAATTTGATCCACAACAAGACAGTGCCATCTAGACCAAACCAGTCATGCAAGCAATCATATAAAAGGGAATGGTCAATAGTGTCAAATGCCGCTGACAGGTCTAATAATGTCACGGCCACTGCCTTTCCTGAGTCCACTGAGAAAGCTATATCGTTTTGAATCTTCAACAATGCGGTTTCAGTGGAGTGGGAACTTTTATAAGCCGACTGGTTGACATTTAAGAGACCCTCGTGTGAAATGAATTCATTTAGCTGGTTTGCCACTACTTTCTCAATAAGCTTTGATATAAAACTAAGGTTTGACATTGGTATATAATTTTTGAGGCTATTTCTATCAAGGTTGGGCTTCTTATGGAGAGGGGTGACATGTGCCATCTTAAAACAGTTGGGAAAACTACCTTCTTTGATTGAATAATTTACAATTTTAGTGATGGGAGTGATGAGAATATCATCACACTCCTTGACCAGTGACGTTGGGATTGGGTCTAGGCCACAAGATTTGGATGGTGAAGACTTTAAAATTTTGAGTAGGCTTTCCTCGGACACAGGTATGAACGAGGACAGTGTATTTTTAATGGAGTTGGGTCTAGTGACTGAAGATGGTATTGATGACTGCAGTGTGGATCTTATTTTAAGGATTTTATCAGAGAAAAACTTACAAAAGGTGTTTGCAAGGTCGGTTTTATTTGTACAATCTGGTAGAACAGCAACAGAGGACCTGTGTAAAATCTTTTTAAAACAGTTCCACAAAGCCTTAGGATTTCCTTGATTTTCAGCCACCATATTGGAATAATGGTTACATTTTGACTTCTCAAGGAGAAAATTATATTGATTGATCGCAGCCTGGTATCGACTACGATTACTGACTGAGTTTTCACGGCGCCATGCCCTTTCATATTTCCTCTTTGAGTTGTTTTGCCTTGAGGATGTCACAGTTCATGAAACCAGTCTCGGCATGTCTTGGAATATTTTTCTTCTTCATTGGGGCATGTTTGTCAAGGAGGCTTCTCAAGGTATTGAAGTATTGATGACTCAGAAGACTGGCAGTTTTATAGGGCATCTAATCAGGTCAGATTTCAGGATATCTGCTCTGAAGTCCAGAATATTTATCTTGTGAATTTTACGGATGGAAATATGTTGAAACGTACAGGACTCTCTGACGAGGAAAATCAGGCTAAACATGATTGCCTGATGGTCTGATAGTCCTCCAATAACTTTGACTCCTAACACCTAGAAATCTTAAAAATAAATTCTTCAACCCCCCTTGACAAATATTTATTGGACATAACTACTGAACAGGTTTTAAGAATGGGAGATAATATTTGCAAACCAGTTTGTCAGTTTTTTGGTTTTGGTTTTGTTTGCTATTGGGTTTGTGAGTTTGTTGGTTGGTGGTTATGTTTGTCAGTGGGTTTGTCTGTTAGTTGGGGGTTATCTTTGTCAGTGGGTTTGTCTGTCAGTTGGGGGTTATGTTTGGTATTGGGTTTGTGTGTTTGTGGGTTGGTATGTATGTGGCAATGCCTTTTAACTCTAGGGAAGGCGCAAGTGTTGGACTTTTTAATTGAAGATTTTAAACTATCCCATGGATTTTAAGCTAAAAATGGGCCGATTATTGGCCATATTGGGAGTTTTATTTTTATATGTGGCCTTTTTTGTTATGTGTGGTACCATGGGTTATTTATTTCTTGTTTGGGGTGGTGTAAGTGTTGGACTTTAATATTTTTCTTGTGATAAGTATTTGTACTGAACTTTTTTGTTTTGGGAGGGGAATGTCAGCAACATGTAGCTTAATAAATTGTTTTTGGAAGATTTGGTGGCCCTTAAAAGGGCCGGCAGGTCAAAGACCCGCCATGACTGGATGGCTACTGAGGAGGCTGCTGCTGTTGTTGAGGCGGTGCTGAAATGGTGATAGTAAATAGCTGCGGCTGTGGTTGCTCTACGATCTGTGTAGATGTCAGATCAGGTAGCTGGCTTAAAATTCCACTCAGGTTATGTCTGCTCCCTTTGTCCTGTACAGTTAGGACAGATGTAGGGTTGCTGAAGCCAATGGGGCTTGGTGTATAGTAGACAAAACTGCTGCCAGCTGCTGCTTGAGTGGAACTAGACGCCTGTTGAGTGGTTGGTGGTAGTATCCCGACCCTCTGCGACTCCGTGGTAATAGTGGCTGATCTTCTGGGCAATTGCTGACATCTACGGTTGCTCTTGATAGTTTCAATGTCTCTGAATATCTTGCCCTTTAATTCTTCAAATTCTTCTTCAGTCATTTTTTCGGCCTCTGATGCCACGTAGTCGAAGAAGGGCTGCCTGTCAGACTTCTGCTGCAGAAAACCTGAGATAACTGTCCTCATCTGTTCAAAATGTTCCAGAATCTTGGAGTCTGTTGTTGAAACGGGTGTAGATGAAATTATGGACTGACTCCTCTCCCTCAGGACACTTGACTCGAGGTGTTCTGTGTCAGTAGTTGACCCACGTGATTTGTCCTGCCTGCTGGTATTCGGACTAGCCTCGAACCCTTAACTTCTGTTGGCCCCCTTTCTTCTGATGTGGGTTTTAAGGAAACCCATCTGTTGGTAGACCCAGGACTGTCTCTTGGTCATCTCCCTCAGGGCTTGGCCAGATTGGAGCTTTGACAGCTTGCTGGGACTCAAACCAACGTCTCACATCAAAGGGCTGGAGCTTGAGTTCTGCAGATATTTCTGCCCAGAGAGCCTCTCTTCTGGTTCTGTCATGGAAACGTGGATGTTCCTTGTCATACAGTTCAGGGTGTTGCTTGACAAATTCCACAATGGAAACTTCCTGAGTGTCTGTAAAAGTGGCACACACCCTAGCTCTCTTGGCTGAAGAATGCACTCCGGATCTTCTTCACACCTCTCTTCTTCCCCTGCTACAGCTTCCCTAATAGCTTGACTTTCCTCTATCTCCTCCTCTCTTCTCTCGACCCCTTCCTCTGGAAGTTCTGGAACTTCTACTCTTTCCTTAACTTCGCCTTCCTTCTCTCTGTCATCCATCCTTTTCCTTCCTCTCTTCCCTATTTCTCTTTCCTCATAATCCAGTCGACAATAAAATAAAAAGTAAAATGTGTCTCCTAACTGTGAAATTTGCCCTAAGCTCAAGTATATAAAATATAAAATAAAAACTGAAAACCCCTACAAATCAGTGACACACGTCTCTCAGTAGCCAAACTGTCAGTAACAATGAGAATGTGTGCACGGTCGCTTATATAATCCAAGACCTCCTCGTTGCCTCGTTTTAATTTCAGACATGCGGAAAGGAGTCGGTTTTTAGTCGGTTGTTAGTCCCAGGCCTCCTGTGGCGTCCTCAGGCCGCCGCAGACTAAAAATGTGTGGTCCCAGGCATCCTGGGGAGGCCGGTTTGAATTGGTTAGGGCCGATTACCCTTAGTCAGGGCTTAGTCCCAGACCTAGATTTTTGGGTCCCAGGATACCGCAGACGGTCTTGGAGCCTCCTGGGGACTAATGCAACCGACCCACTTTCTCATGCATGAAATTCATACGCATAATATTTGACTCTGGGATTAACAGCCGGCCTCTTGGGAATAAGCTAAGGAGGTCTGGGACTAAGGGTCGCAGGCGGCCTGGGACAACACACGACTGTGTAAATTTAGGTCTGAGGAGGCCTGAGGACGCCTGGGACTGGACATTTTGTTGAGGGCGGGAAATATGAATCGGTTTGAGTCGTGAGAAATATCAAACATGTTTGATTTTTCACACGGCCTCAACCGACCACAACCGACCCTTACAGAAAGTCTGGGACTGAGCAAATATTTGAAAACGACCCCCAAAATCCTTAATCGGGAGCCTTAGTCATGTGGTGGAACACCCACATAAGGCGCGACACTAAGTCAAATTTAATAATCATCATTTCAGAGACATGACAAGATCGACACCGCAGAGACACGGGGAAACTCAGATACTAAGTGGGAAATAAAGATAGGATTTTATTTTTTCCTAAAACAGGCAATAGCTGGAGCAGAACTTGCATCATTAGGCAAATCATTCCAAAGTGTGGCAGCATCAAAAGCAAAACTCTGACCAAAGTGTTCTTTTTGTTTTTGTGTACAGATGAGTAGAATTAAGGAACCTCTAGTAACCTCTGACATCTGACATCGAAAGTATCTCAACCCTTTATTTCTATTGTTTGGTTTCAGATCCCAAACCTTTAGGACCAATAGTTAGTTGTATATACACACTTTTAGGTTTCACAGAAATTGGCTGTCCTCATTTGACCTTGGAGGGATCCAAGTTCAACCATGAACCATTTGATCTGCAAGAAAAATGGGATGTTCAGGACGCATTTTGATTTTCACAACCTTTTTCTGTTTTTGGTTCTTTTCTCCCTGATTTATTCCCTTTCAAATTGGGGCTCTCTCCAGACAATTTCATATGGAGAATTATCTTCACAATAACTTTTCATTAATTATGGTTTAATGAGCATCTGTAGTCTGGCAGGTAAAAAAGCGTTTTAATCCATGCTTCAAACTTGGACTAAAGAATAATCGTTCCAGCTCCACTGTGGATGTTATAGTCTATCGACAGTTCATATCAATTTTGTGTGCTTTCCTCATCTGGAAGCATACAGCATCTTATTGCACTGTTTGTACAATAAAGTAGTTTCATTTGACTGAGATTCAAGTGACTTTTCAGCTTGAGAGTTTAGTCCAAGTTTTATTCTCACATTCGTGTCCTAAATATATTCTTAATTATTAGATACATTAGTGAAGCTTTTGGATTATTTTGTGACTTACATGTAGTCATATGTACCTCAGTTGTGATACAGTAGCACTCAGATGTAAGTCACGTCTGATTTAGAAGTCAGGAGTAGACAGTTGTGAAAACATTTGGGCTTTTAAAGTGAATTGTTTCTTTGGATGATACTTGTAAAAGTAAAAGTGCAAGCTGTGGATTTTTGTTAATATTTCAGAAAATATGTAAATATGTATACACGTATTTACTAAAAATTTCAGTAAATATGCGTATTTACTGATTTCACATATTTACTTTAACATATATATATGACTAATCACTAGCGGATCCAGGGGGGTTCATGGGGTTAGAACCCCCTCTTGAAAAATAATGTAAAGGGGTTCAACCCAAAGTACAAAATTATTTCTTGAGAGTGGTGCTAAATTTACTGGAACTGCACTATATTTTTACCAAAAATTAATTTCCCCCCCCCTGATCCCCTTAGATAGGATATGTCTGTTGTGAACCCCCACTCTTACTCTGATGTGAACTCTCCCTTACTTAAAATTTGAATCCGCCCCTGACTAATGAAGATTAACAATAAAATACTCATGCACTTATTTAATAAAATTTTTGCCTTCATTTGTGATGTTTGTTAAATGTCAAATGGCAATTTTCATATTGTATTGATTATTTTATTCAATTTATTAAACATGTATCAAAGTTAAAAGCAGGGAGCCATTCTAACACGGAAAATGTATTCTAGTGTATCAAAAGCATGTAAGTTTAAAATGAGAACTAAACCAAGTTTATTATTACTATTATTGCAGTTCATAATGTCTTGTAAATGAACAAGCATTGATGTCTAAGAAATGATCTTGGATATATTTAATTTGTGGTTTATGACATTGCTAATCACTTTGGTAATCTAAGTGACAGAGCCTTCAATATAAACCTCTATAAAAACGTATAACAAAACATTACACACAACAAAACTCAGAATCGCATTAAAATCTTGTGATTTATTGTGTAGCATGCACAAAAAAGCTTTATGAAACTTTTTTGTAAATAGCTCAGCTAACTGGAAATTAAGTAGAGTTCAATTTTCTGAAAGGAGATTAGCATCAGTTGGCTTACAGTACTTAGGGTCAGTTTTAGCAATTTTGTAATGTCAGAATTTTTATTTTACTTACTTTTGTGTGCACAAGAAAAAGTAAAATTCCTCAATGCAACATCACAAGAAATCCCATCGAATCTAATCTAATCTAATAAGGACTTGTATAGTGCTTAATCTCCATCATGTGACAAACATGCTGAATGAGTTGGTCCATTACTGTAGTCATGCCACACCAGAGACACAAAAAGTTGGGGTGTTTAAAGCTAGTAAGTTTCTAGCAACATGATTCCCCTCAACATGATTCCCCTCAAACTGATACTGATATATCGAAAGCTACAAACATTTAAAATGACACTGCTGTGACTCATTTCAGAAAAGAAAACATGCCAAACCATATGCAAACACACACAAACATACTCAAAATAGTGGCCAAATTACAAAAGTTATTATACATTGGATCTAAGGCAAGGTACTTTGGCAAGTACCTTAATTTAAATATTTGATTTTGATCAGAATAAAAATACTAATAGAACATTTGTAACAATAAAGTATCAGTAAATCATAAAAATATAAACTTATTGAGAATTAAGTAAGCAAATGCTAGGAACTTTTCGAACTTAGGTTGTAGATATTAATAGAAATATGTGTATAGTACAAAACTGATGATGAAAATAATCTAATGTGCTAGGCTGGGATTCACAAAGATTTTTAAGTAAGGAGTAAGTAAAGCCCTGAAATGTAAAAGTGACATTAAATAAACCAAGCCAAGAAATAACCCAGTTAGCATCAATCAGGTAAGATGAATGTAGTGGTGGGTAAGCTAGTTTAAACAGGTAAGTCTTATGTTGGCTACTAAACAATACCGCAGTGCACATTTTAAGTTTAGCAAAACTGCCCTTGCTGACCCATGTAGAAGGGGAATGCAGTAGTTTAATTGATGACTGACTATAGCATTTGATATAACAGCTGCAGTATAAACATTTAGGAATTTATGAATACATTGCAAATTTCTAAGGTGATAGTAACAGTCACAGCTCACTTTACTAATATGCTTGTCAAAGAGTCAAAAGTGACTCCTAGACTTTTCACTTCCCCTGCTAGTGTAATACAGCTTTGCTTGAATGTAATATGAAATTTTAGTATTACTGACACTCTGGTATATTTATCATCAACGATCATGGATTCAGTCTTGTCAGGATTAAGTTTTAATTTCACATCATTCATCCACTTCTGAACAGAAAAAAGGCATTCAGTTCCAAGATACTGGAGTCAAAATTGGAGTATATTGCTAAATATTTCAGGATGTTATCAGCATACAGATGATGTGTGGCCAAAAACTAGAAATGACTTGATAAGGGGACGGTATAAAGAGTGAAGAAAGAGAATGTTGAATCAACCTTGGGGGAGCGAAAAATGATATAAAAGCCTCAGAAAACCTGTCTCTTAGTTTAATTTTCTGTTTATGATTGGTAAGGTAAGAATCTATCCATGGAAAGACAGTACCATCAACACCAAACCAGTCTTTTAGGCAATCAAGATAGAGTGACATATTGTGTTCAAAGCTACAAAAAGACCTAACAATGTTACAGCAACTGCCTTCCCTGAACCCTCCTTAGTTTAGTAATTTATGATATTAGTGATATGGTTTTGAGTACATATCCAATGAAATTGGAATATGATCAGGTCACATGTTTTGGTTTTAGAGGACAGCAAATGTTTTAGTAAATTATCACCAGATACCTGATACCAAATATATTTGCCAGGTAACAAGATTTGCATGATCTAATAGTATTACATCTGAGGACTGATGCAGAATCTTTTTGAAACTATTTCACTCCACAGTGGATTCAGTCTTCCTTTAGTTTCAGCTACAATTCTTGAAAAATGACTACTGGTTGTTGATAAAAAATGGTGCATCATATAACTTGCTTGACCAATTGCAATGAATATTTACACTTTTAGTTTTCATGAATCTTAAAGACATTGAAAAAGTAAAGCAAATGGACAGCTGCCAAATATTTATGAAGCAATATGAAAAGTGAATGTGCTTTATGGTGAATCATTTAATCTGTAAAAAACAAACAATCCAAATATGGAATTTCATAAGCAAAAATAAATTATTTTATAATAAACAGTCACACACATATAAGCAAAGTTTTAGTTTAAATTATATATGCAGTAGATTGCAATATTGTGACATTATCAAACCGAGGGACTCTACATTTCCATGAGCCTGTAAATAACAATGTGTTTCGCACATTTTCACATTAATTACTCCTTTTATCTGAAGGTCGACCGTACCCTATATTGAAATTCCTTCTCAGCAGCATTATACTGATCATTGAAAAGTTCCTCTGCTCTCCTTTCCATCAGACTGTACAGCAAATCCTTATAGTGATAGAACCAGGCCATCACATTGAGAACTCGCTCCACATCTCGCAGACTCACAAAACTACACTCATCCTGCACAAAAACAACACAAAATGGATGAAATGTTACTCCAAAATTCATCAGAGATGCACGCCTGTACAAAAGAAAGAAATAAATGAACAAAACTGAAAAACTACACTCATCAGGCAGAGAAATAAATTTTAAAAGGCTACATCATAAAACCACACTCGTACTTTATAGAATTAAAATTACATACACCAAAGGTCATCAAACTATAACACTGTACTTGTCATGGAGAGATATACAATGACATGCCAATGACAATGACATTAAGAATTATGATTTAGCTGTAGCTAAACCAGGTTTTTAAAATATCTAAGAACAAGTCTGCCGTAGTGGTATAATCTTCCGCTAGGGATAAGACACTAAATAATATACAAATATGAAGCTAGTGGTTTGCACAATAATTCAAACTGGCTGCAGAAAAAATGGTGGGAAAACAATTTTTTGCAAAAAGTTGCAGAGTAGTCAATACAACTGTTGGTTGAAAATTTTTGTCATTTATGAAGAAATTCAATATGACTGACAAAAATGACAAAAATTTGCAGATGACTCTGTCTATCACTTGTGGGTCAACATTTCGTCAAAATCGCTCTATCTTGCACCACTTCTAAAAGTGAAATTCAAAATGGCTGCAAAAAATGGCAGAAAAAAGATTTTGGGAAAAAGTTGCAGATGACACTATGTATAGCCTCAAGAAAATTTCCTTGAAGTTGCTTTGTCTTGCACCTTTTCAGATCATTTTTTTTCTCAAAAATTCAAGGTGGCTGTCAAAACAATTTTTGCCCAAAAGTTGTACATGATTCTAAGCACACCCTATGGGTCTAAATTTTGTTAAAATTTCTCTATATTGCACTGTTTCAGAGATAAATACATTTTTGCATTGTACGCAGATTCCAAGATGGCCGGCAAAAATGGTGGGAAAACCTTTCTTTGCAAGAATGTTGCAGACACTAAGCACATAGTGTGGGTTGAAAATTTTGTCCAAGTCACTCTATCTCGCACAGTTTCTCAGATAAATACATTTTTCCATTTTACATAATATTCCAAGATGGCTGCCAAATTGAATAGAAAACAATTTTTAGCAAAATGTTTCACATGACTCTGCACATACGCTGCAGTTCAAAAATTTTGTTGAAATCACTGTTAGCTGTAAATATATATTTCTGAAAATTCACCATGACAAAACTTCTTACAATTACAATAATATCACAGATGCCCGTACCTCACACCCTTGGGAAACAGTTTTCAAGATGATGAGATATAGAAGTAGTGCAACAGTACAACGATTGGATACTTTCAGAGCTGTGTCAGTTATATAAAAGTCCAAATAATAATTTAGCCTTGATAGCATTAATCAATAACTGAAACTTATGAAGCTTTCAAATTTATTAATTGGAGAATAGCTGTCAATGGAAACAGCACAATTGTATAAAAGTACATGCCATATTCAGTTGCAGTAATCCAGATATATATATATCAAATATGACAGGTGAACACACTTTGGCAGAAACACAGTTAAAGTCCCTACCAAGTGTCAACCTACTACGCCTTATGGAATTCAAGAAATTGTCCATACATGATTTTAAAACTCATGATCACTACGACAAGGTCAAATCAAAATAACACCATTATGTGCTCACCTAAAAGCCCCAAACAATGCCCTTGCCATATATTATCTTACAACACTTTACAGTTTCAGAGATATTGCCCATACAAAATTTTGAAGGCCAAGGTCATAACAGCAAGATCAAAGGTCAAATCAAGGTCACACCATGACGTGGCATACCTATATCCCTGAACCAATGTCTCTACTAAGTATCAACTTCCTACATCTTATGGTTGTTGAGATACAGCCCAGAGAAGATATTATAGGTCAATGTCACTACGGGATGGTCAAAGGTGAAATCAAGGCTAACCATGATGTTGCATACCTACATCCCCCAACAAATGCCCTTACCAACTAATAACTTCCTACACATGTTGGTTTCCTGAGATAAACCCGGATAAGATTTAAGAGGTCAAGTTCACTAAAACAGTAACCATTAATGCAATTGCATTCAGAAATGGCCTGCTTGAACGCTGTTGAAAAGTTCAGGCTGCAAATATTTTACCTGGCCTGGTGTATCAGTTCTTCCAAAAGCATGAAGGGGTACTCTACCCCAATAAGCAGCTTGAGGTCTTGGCGATAGACAACAAAATTCTTCAAATTTTAAAGTCATCTCCTGCATAGATATACCCAGCACTTGTCTGATGGTCACTATATCTTCAGTATATTGTGGAGGTATGTCACTGAGGTCCATTTCCTGAGAAGAAGTTGAGTCATCAGCATTTCCCTTCCGACTTAATGCGACCTCCTGTCTTTGTCTAAATCCCTTACAGCCCTATACACATAGTGGCAATAGGCTGCCTTGAGTTTTTCCTGTTTGCTATCATTATTATTCCCTTGCTTAAGTGAAGGTTTACTAATTTTGGACCGATAGAGATGGGGCAATTCTTCAGATGAGGAGCTGACATAACATGTGCACTTTTTAAATACCCCTGGGTATTAGTTGTGATACCTGGACCTTGCTGGGTTTAGATGAGGAACTGAGGAACTGTTTATTGAAAAGCTCCCATTGCTCTTGACACTATTTCCAAGGATCTCAAGCACAGGTTCTCCCAAACAGGTATCCCAGTCCCAGTACCTGGGCTGGGCCTCAGGAACATGCTGTGGGTTGTCAAGCACAGGGGTTTCAGTCCCAGGTTTCTGGATATTCGGATATCCCAGGAGAACATTGCTGGGTATTAATGTACCCAGATTAACTTACACCTACCCATTTGGTAAACACATGCTTCCCAGACAATGACATCACTGAAGGGGTTTTGCAGGTTCAAAGAGTTGGTTTTGATGCTTTATTTAATATTTAACCTTTTAGATTTTCAAGAATGTACCACAAAGGGATAACTTTTATTTTTCAAAATAAAGTCGAGATTGAGATTAAAGTGTAATATTTTAAAAATACTCATCATTTCTGTGAATTGTCATAAAATTATCATCACCTTTATCTGCCTCCCTATACATTGTGCAATAGCTGTGAAAATCCCAATAGTCCAAGAGCTAGGTAAGATTTATTTTTGCAGAAGCCCCAAAAGGACTAAGGGTTGTTTCTTATGTGACATTTACTCAGGAATCTTATAATCCATTTCTTATGGTCATTCAGGTTGACCTAAAACATGAAATTTAATTTCAGAGTGACGTACCCCCATAGCGAAATAGGTCATTTTCTGAGACCAAAGTGTGCATGGGTACCAAGCAATATATGCTCCTGTACCAATATCTTAAACATAGAAATACTATACATACCACTAGAAAGTGCAGGCATTAAGATTTACTTTCATATGACATATCACTGTCTGAGTGGCATATAGGGTGAATAAACTATAAATCCTGGTTTTGATTTCTCATTCAAAACTTTATCTGAAGAATTAACATCTTCAAGAATGCTGGATATAAAACTACAAAAACTAGCTTTAAAAAGAGGTAGCTATGAGTTTTCATATGATATGTTTGCTGTGTTTGTACCTCAAATAGAAAATAGTTTAAATGTTTCTCTTTTTAGTACACCTATATCAGAATGATTATTACACATAATAAGGCTAGAATAGCAGAGCAATAATATGTTTATAAATAACTAGAAAATATATGTAAATTTCTATTGGTTATTACGTTACCTAACAGACTGCTGCCTTTGGTCCGAAACAAGCCAGTCCCACCAAACATCAGAAAAAGATGTCCTGAGTTTCCTCTGGAAATACCAGCAATGTCCTCATCATTTGCTAGATGGCAGATGCTTCATGTACTCACTAGTTGGCTATGACAGCGAAATCCTCTTTTTTGTTTGGCACAAAAAGGATTGGAAGTTCTTCTTAAGCTCAACAAACCTTGAACTGTATATTGAACTGTTTATTCCAGTTTCCTCTGCCCTTCCAACTACTGCCTTGCACGTATAGTTCTTACACCTGACCAACACCAGAAATTGTTTGAAAGAGGGACACGTGTTACAGTGTTCCTTCTGTTTTAAGGATTCTAAATGTGATTCTTGCCTTAAATGTTGATGTTCTGATAAATGCAAATTTCATGTTTGTTGTGACTCCTGCAACTTTGTTTATTTTAACAAGGCAGTCACCAAAGAAAAGTGTCAGTCCCAATACAGAGAAAGTCTTAATGAATCCTGTGAAAGATGCTTATTTTGTAGATCTGTCTCTTTCTGTCCCTCTTGTGACAAATGTCCTCAGTGTTGTAGAAGGTATTGTATGGACCCAACTGTAAAAATTTTGGCAGATCTTGACAGCAAAGGGTTTGAATCCAAGGGTTGTTTTGATATTGAGGGAGAGATGCAGCCTAAAATTAAAGATCACTAGGGCACTTCTATTTAGCAGTGCACATGTCAATCCCTTCAGGAACAGGCACCTAAAGGAGGCAGTCCTCTGCCATTCTACAACTATGTCTTGTTCCCAAACCAAACCAAAAGTGATGGTCCATCTTGGACCTCAGTACCTTAAATTGGTTCTTAAAGATCAAAACTTTCAAAATGGAAACTCAGAAGTAATCAGGCTGTCCCTTCAAAAAGTGGATCACTTCACTAGACTTCAGTGATGCCTGCTTTCACATCCAAGATGAAAGTATCTCTGATTCCATTACCAGAACCAGTTTCCACTTTCAGGCTCTTCCCTGTAGCCTATCCATAGCGCCAATAGAGTTCACCATAGTGGGCAAGGAATTCAAGCTCATGTTCAGGCAAGGAATGTAAGGATCCACCAGTACCTAGATGACTAGTTGATCAGGACACAAGACAGAGTTATTTCAACACTCATACCCTGTGGCCTTGTTTCAGGACTTTTCAACTGTGTAGGATTCCAGTAAGGCTGGGCTCAGGGAGTGGCCAGACCCACTAGAGAGAGGTGACAGGCCCTACATTCCCAAATCACTTCCCTTTTGTAAAACTCAGTTACTCGGACAGGCATTTTTTATCCCTGATAGGTCTGCTGACTGTAATACTAACCGGGTCACCTTCACATGAGACCCACACAATGGCACATAAAGAACCTATGCCATATTCCAGGGTCCCTAAAAAGTGTAGTCCCATCCCAATATTTCTCCATCCATATCTTCTTTGGTGGTTGTAGGAGGAAATTATCCACTGTGGCCAATCAGTTCTTTACAGAAGCATCAAGCAAAGTGTGGGGCGCACATTTAGGAGACTACACAGTAAAATGAGCTAGATCAATTTCAGACAGTAAGCTGCATATTAACTTTATGTACTTTAAGTGATTTTTTTGGCCCTGAAGGATTTTAAACTTTGTGCAAAGGCCAAGTTGTCCTTGTGGCAACCGGCAACATTACAGTGATGGCTTACATAAAGAAAGAAGGGGTATGAGACCAGGGTCTCTCTGTGAACTCCTTTGGAGACTCTTGTCCTGGTGCCACCTTCGGCATAATGTCACATATTGGGCTGTTTACATGATAGCTGACAAGCTCTCTCATTACAAGCAGATCATTCAGATGGAATGGCTCACGCTGAATTTGAATTTTCAAGCCTGGCTCCTAGGTCCTTGGCTTTTAGGGAGAGGACATATCTGACCAGACAGCATAGAGAATTGAAGTTCCACAGAGATGATCAAAGAGAGCTCTCTACAATCCAAAGGTGAAACTCTTTCCTTAATATCAGCAAAGATGAGAATGTCACTGGGCAGAGGGACTGGCCTAAAGTGTGCTGAGCCGTTTCCTCCTAAAAATTGTCCTTAGTGTTTCATGAACTGATTAAGCCTCCTGTCATGAAGCATTTTACCTTCAAGGCATTTTCTGGCTTGCCCTGAGATTGGGCAAATGCAGGATTAAAACACTTACCATGCTAAATGGGAAATTTTTGACACCAATCAGACTAATCAAAGTTCTCCCTGTATCATTTCCCAAGCTTTCCAAGAACCAGCTGGGGAAACATGGCCTGAAGAATGTGGTCCTGGTGGTGACCCCTGCCTTAGCCCTCACTCTTAAAAAATATCTTCAGGATAGGTCACTTTGTCTAGGCTTCATGCTATTACCTGGACAAAACTGAGCATAACATGTTGCTGGTGTTTCATCTCCTCCAAGAAGAATTTCAATGGGGATATCTCCCCTGCCAGAATTTCTTCTTGGATCAAGCAAAAACGAATCTGTGTTACCAGTTCTCTGACTAAAATAATTTGGTCTAATCCCATGATGTTACAGCCTTTGCTACTTCAAAGGCTGTTCAAGGAGGATTTTCCTTGGATCAGATTATGTCAGGATGTGGTTTGGGCTGATTCTAAGTTCTGTCATCTTGGACCGACATTGGCAGCTCAGCAGATTTACCTGGAAATCTGGGAATTTTTGCATAGTTAGGTGCCTTCATTGTTTCCAACCTCCTTTTGACCTAGACGCAAGTTGATGTCCCCTTCGAAGGAAGGACTTAAGTTTGATGGAATCCCTTACCCTGGTTAATGTTAAATAATGGGTTCTTTAGCTTTCCTGGCTAGTTCCCTTTGGAATCCTCCAAGACATAACTCTTTCTCTCATTCTCCCATATCATGGGAGAAAAAGAAGGATTTTGCCACCCAGTCTATTAACCTGGATAACTTGGAACCCTAAAATGAACATTCCCTAACATTCCTGCGTTCTTATATTATTTGGGACCTTATGGTAGAGTTTTTATAAATGAAAAATTGAATGTGAGAGCATAACAATCAACTGAGTACAGGAAACATTAGCACTCTTACAAGGGACCAGGGCATTCCCCAATCTGCTGGAGGAGACTCAGGACATCTTTTCCGATGTTAGGTGGGTTCGGCTTGCTTCAGAGCAATGGCAGTAGTCTGTTAGGTAAGATATTATCCAATAAAAACTTAATTTGCCTATATCTAAATTTTTTAATTATTTGTAAATCTTTAATTGTTAGGCTATTGAAGAGTATTATGTTTGATATATTCTTGTAGTCTGCAAAATGTTGGTCTCATTGAGTGAAACTGATATGGGCATACTCATCAAAAGTAAAATTTCTATCTGAAATATTAATGATTTTGGTATAAAAAACAGCAAAGAATTATAGTTTATTCAGTTTATATAACAATAACAGAGTGTGCCCTGAGTGTGGGGGGCACGGAAATGTACCAATAATTAAATAAATTGGTTAATGTCAATTGGATGGATTGCCCCAATATTCCTTATCCACCATTTCTCTCTCAACTTTCTGTGATTTATATTTGGGGTTTGGTATTTTAGGGAACACCATTCCAGCACTGAGAACTTTATGTCTTTTTACAGAATGTCCCTTCTCTGTGAAGTGTTAGAGAATGGGGTGATTCTGCTTTCCCTAGGCTGACTGACTGAAAGTCTATGGTCATACATTGTTTTCCTAAATGGGCTAAAGTAAGCTTCTTTGGGTCGCTTACTGTTGACTGCTATCAGTAGGTTGATAGTCTCATCTGAGATGTTATCCGTAGGGATTTGAGTATCTGCTCCAGTGCTCTCCTGTTGGTTGTGATCAATACCAAGCTTGGAGACTGCACTTACCAAGGTGCTGTTACTAACACTTTCTGAAGTCACACTCATATACACCATAGCCTATAGTGAATTGAGCTGTTATTAAATACACATCTGCTTAATTTTCTGTTATTCAGTTTATATGCCATTCAGACAGTGATATTTCATATGAAAGTAAAGCTTAATGCCAGCACTTTATGGTGGTATGTATTGTATTTCTATGTTTTGTATTTAAGATTGGTACAGGAGCAGATAATGCTTGGTACCCATGCACACTTTGGGTCCCAGAAATTGACCCTTTTGGCTGCGGGGGTACCTCACTTTGAAGTGAAATTTCATGTCTTAGGTCTACCTGTATGATCATAAGAAATGGTTTTTTTCAGATTCCTGAGTAAATGTAACATAACAAACAACCCTCAGACATTTTGGTGATTCCGACAAAAGTAAATCTCACCTAGCTCTTGGACTTCAAGGATTTCAAGTGACAACACTTTGAAACCTTTTCCGGGCCCTGGTGGTAGACTTATTGTTTATATAGATATCTAATGGAGTGATATCTAAAGAAACATACAAAATACTCTAAAATTCTGACTTTTCACATAAAATAACCCTGTAAGAACAATCATTGTACACACAAAATATATATAAGTCACCAAATAACACTGAATATATCCACTAAATAAAATTGTTTGCACATAAAATTGCACACTCTCAACAATAAGGTCGCTAAAAGGAAGAAGAAAACACTGTGCATGCTCACTTTCCTTGCCAACAAATAGCTGGGTACTACTATACTTGAACAGTTATTAGAACTTATTTTTTGATGGTTGCCCATGTCAGCAAGGTAGGCATAAGACTGCACTAAGAGCAGTGGTTTTGGAATTAAAAGCAAATTACTCAAATTAGCTACTAGCCCCATTGTTCACTTAGCTATTGACTCAGATCTGCAAAAGCAGCAAGAAAATGGGGGCATGAGCAATTGAACTTAATTGTTTAAGCATAAGCCCCCACAGTGATTCACTTTAGAGAAACCTGCATGGCATTCACACTCATGCACCCCTACATACACTCACACACAAGGAGCATTTTATAATCTCTTGCCGGTGGGCCGGCAGTAGATAAAACTTGACACTTCCTTCTTTCTAGGATTGAGATTAGGCTAATATCATATATAAATTGATTTTTTGACAACGTTCCCAGTATTTCTCACATTTTGTTTCCTCATGTAGTCCTGGGAAGCTGCCAAAATTTTGCTGACAACTGGTGTAATATGAACAGCATCTGTCAACTCTGCAGTGGAAGCCTACAAAGAAAAGATATGATTACTTTCTTTGGATAATAAAAAGACAGTTATTTTAGTTATTACAAATTAAACAGCATTATTAATGCATAAGGTTAGGTTATAAACACAATGATGACTTTAAGTCTTGTAGAAAAGATAATGCCAAACTTACAAACTTAGCGACCATCTGTTGAATGTACATCTCTTCTGTCTTGGTGTCCAGTTGTCCAAAGTCCCACACCAGGGGAAGAAGGGACTGGGGCAAGGCTTGTACCCGGTACACCAAACGACGCAAGGGGATGTGACCTATAATGAACCAAAATGGCCAAGTGAATAACACAAGTCCCACGCCAGGTGTAAGAGGAACTGGGGTAAGGCTTCAACCCTGTACAACAAGTGACATAAGGACACACAACAAGAAATGTACAACATAATGGCCAAGCAAAAGGCACAAATCGCATCCTTGGGGGACTATGATTTTGTTACAGACCAGAGATTTATACTAGGACTACGGAAGTTTTTTTCCCTTTTTATATGGTTTATTTACCTCCAATAGAAACTATGGTCAGAATGCTTGGACATGTGAAAACATTAATGTGGAAGATAAGAATTTTACGTGGATAGAAAAAACTTAAATCTTTATGGAAAATTTTAACCTTAAGAATAAACAAATAGATATTTTGCTCCATATCTTTCCTCCTACAGCAGTTCTTATAGCACCAGGCGCAGTCAAAGTGGTGGTAATTTCCTTGTCATTCCAAAGTTCTGCCCCTCCGTTCACAAATCTGTCAAACAGTTTGGTAATAGTTTTGCGTTTAATGCTCCCACTGTGTGGAATGCTCTCCCTTGATGAGATTCGTGCCTCTCCCTCGTTGGCCTCCTTTAGAAAGCAGCTCAAAACCTACCTGTACACCAAAGCATACCCACCTTAGCCTGGATTATTCCCCTGCGTTCTCTGTGGTGCGTGACCCCTGCTATGCCCCTTGATACAGAAATTTTAATGTCTGCTTTTTGTTTTGTTGCATCTTAGAGTCCTCTTGTTTGGGGAGATTAAGCGCTATGAAAGTCCAATTAGAATTAGAATTACTTGGGGAGGGAAGATGACATTACTTTCTCATGTACTAGCCATTTTATTAATTTAAAATGCTAAGTGAGTTGGCTCTACTAACTTAACTAGCAACCAGTGCCCTTGAACGGACTCCCTGTCATCTGCCTCTGTTTGACTCGAAGTGACAGAAGAAAAGGGCACAAAAGTTTTGCCCTGCTAATGGTATTCAGAAGTAAAGTACCAAGTTAACTGCTAAGGTGAAAAAAGGTTGGTTGAAAACATAAATAAAGTACTGTGAATGCAATAGTTTGTTGAGTTACAACTGATTTACTCAACAGTGAGAATTTCAAAGTAGCTTTTGCTCAGCTATGCAATGAGTTACAGGTCTGAAAATTTACAATGGTATAACTGACCCAGAAGTAGGTGAATAACATATAAAGAGAAAATAATGTAAATGCAATAATGTTTTCAATTTGCAACAGATTTACTTAACAGTGAGAACCTGAAACTAGTTGGTGCTGATCTATGCAATGACCTACAGGTCAGCAATTTACTATTTATGAACGATCCATAAGTAGGTGGGTAACATATTAAAACAAAATTCTGTAAATGGAATAGTTTGCAAATTACAACTGATTTATTAAACAGTGAGAACCTGAAAATAGCTATTGCTCAGCTATGCGATGAGCTATTGATCTGCAATTTCATTATGTTTGGCTAACTGAAAAGTAGGTGAATAACATATTTAAAGTAGGTACTGTAGCTTTCAAAATTTTAATTTCTTAAGTGTTGCTTTGTAAGCTTCAATCTTTTTTGTGGAACTAAATGCCATCTTGGACTGTCACAGGCAGTCACGGCCTACTCTAGAAAAGTGAGCAAATACTGGCGTAATGCCCTCAGCTGAGGTTAGCTATATAATGACGTATGTACTTCCTTCTTTGAGTTGAAGATTTTGCTACTACTCCCTCAGCTGTAATAGAGCTGGGAGGCAGGCCAGGACTCTCTATAGTTTCACATGGTAAGATTGTAGCTTATAAAAGCTACATTTAAGTAATTAAAATTTTCAAATTTATCGAGCTACAATAGCTTACCATGTGGTGCTAAGCTAAAATCCAAAAGCTAGGAGAAGGGATTTCAGCCAAGACTGGAAGCATTATGTGAGAGTTTTATGTGATTTAAATAAAATGCATGTTAAAAGTACTAATCTGATTCCCATTTACAGTGCACAAGTTGAAAATTAGGTACTGTAACAAGCCAAAAACCTAAACTCTCAAAAATAGTACAAATGCTGCCTAGATATCCAGATTTATGAAGGAAGAAGGTGCAGCCTGTGCTCACTTTTTATAACCCCTAAGGGCCTCACTTTCTATGCATACAAGCCCAAGGCTTAAAACATGTCATAAAATATAAATTTGCCACTTATGAAAATATAAAAATTATTAATGAGAATATGATGGTCACCTGGAGAGACAAATAATATATTCTACACATTATATACTTTATAAAAAGAAAAGTAAATACACCTTACCAGATATCCTGAAGAGGTAGGTATATACCTCACGACACATGTCCTTTCAGCTTTTGCCAATTCATAAGTCCCTTTGCCTCAGGACTTTGATGGCAGTCAAAACACACCTGTGCATTCTGAATTTCCCACTTGTGCTCACCAATTGCTAAAAGGACACATGACCTTTGCCTTTTTCCAATACAAATGTCCTTCTTGCATCAGACTTTTGGAAATTCTGGCACAGAGTGATGACTATTTGTCAGCTAATTGAAGTTAAGCGGCAATGGGCTATCTTAGTACTTGGATGGGTGACCTGTGGGATGTATCTATCTTCGAATAATTTCAGTCATGAGATTTTCATAAATTCTAGTGCACTACTTATGTCTCTGTTGGCTTTACACTCGACCAAAACACAATTTGACTTTGTTTTAACCAAGAGGAGAGACTAGTGGGTCTGATGTCTGAGGTATGTCCTCTCGGAAAGAAAATAAAGACTAGGGATTGACACCCTCTCAGGACTTTAGTATGATCCAGATAGTACATCAAGGCCGTACTGAACACAAGGTCCTGTCTTCTTTGAACTGTCTAATGACAATGATAGTCTAAGCAGGATAATCAATGGATACATAGTTTGAGAACCCTCTCTTTAAAGTTGGTTTTTGGCTATGAAATCTGATGAAGGGAAAAGGGCTACGCTCTCCATTGGCCTAAATTGGAAACTTCCCACAGACCAAAGCTAGCAAGAAGGCAGTTTTAAGGGTAAGATGTTCGAGGGTGTTTTTGTGAGAGTGTTATGCCAGTCCCATAGGGTTATTCTGTGATGATGGCACCAGGTTATGATTCTCCACAGGAGAACACGGCATGATTCAGACTCTTGAGCCTTTTTAGGGCCAAGAAAACTGCCTTCAGTTATGTAAAATTTATGTGAAATCTTTTCTCGCTGTCTGGCTACAGACCTTTTACCTTTTAATTTTTGAATTGTCTGTAAAGAATATTGTGGCCTTTGGGATGAAGGTCTGAGCACTAGATTACATTGACAGGGTTTTGTCTGACACTCAACTGAAATGGTCGCTGATCAATAAAAGAGGGTGTCCAGTGACTGGAGAAATCGCCAATGTTCTTTGAGATGCTAATGAAAGGGAACTCATGTGAAGATGACCCTCTGGGACTACCTTCTCTGCTGCGAGCAACTCAGGTAGTGACATCAAGCATCTTGCATCAAAGGAGGCTTTGACTTTATATTTTTGGATCAAGTCCTGAAGTTCGAGCCATCTGCCTGGTGTGGGTTTTACAAGGGCCAAATCTAGATGGTATTCTTAGCCCACAAAAACACCTGAGTGGGTTTGTGTTCGGACTTCTCCTGATGGGTTGTCCAAACTAAGGACTGGGTGAAGTTCACCACGATCTGAGTGCTCTGCTGTGCCTTTTACTGAGTCTGAACCCGGATAAGCCTTCTTCTAAGGAGGTCTATTGAAAACACCCAATTCCCAGGGAAGCCCTGATGGACTCTGGTGTTTCCATATGAGCTTTTCTTACTAGAAGAAAAGTATTGAGCCTGCTGAGATCTTTGACTGGAATCCATATTGGATGGGGCTTGAATACTAGAAATAGGCAACTGTGAAACGCAAGAGACTTTGTGTGTTCTACCCTTTCGATTGGGTTCTGAATACAAGATGCCAGAGCTAGGTCTCTCTGATTGGCCTTGTATCCTAAGAAAATCAGGGGAGGTCTGACTAACATTTGATTCATGATGAATGGTAAAATGCAGCGTTTGTAGTATTGTTTAACATGCTGTATGAGCACTTTTCTTTTAGTCAGTCTCTCCTGAGGCAAGGTGGTCATCGGGAAGAGGAACTTTTATGCTCTCTGCTCCTGTGATGAGGTCTAAAACAACCTTTGTTGCCTCTATTGTTCCAGTTCTACCTGACTGACGAAAACAACATGCTAATGCATGGGATTGATTGTAGCCATAGGGACGCTTCCTGCAGGAACCTTTTTTGTTGTTGTGGTTGGGACGATGGATGGGTTGATTATGATAGGACTTGAAGTCCTGAGCGCCCCTCTTCGTGAGCTCCTCAGCTGGTAAAAAGTTCCCTCTGGAGCATGCGGAAAAGGGCCTTACTTGGAAGACTAGGGCCCTCTGCTCAATATGGATCCTCTTATCTAGGATTTCTAAACAATCACAGGTTTCCCTATAACTGTTTCTGGATGCCCTTTGGGATTGGCACCTTTTTGGATGTGAGTTTTATCCCATTTGGATGTAGCCTTGAGGCTATCCCTGAAACTGTTTGTATTCAGGTTACAGTCACAGAGAACCTGATTGAAGACGGGTGAAAAGTTGAGGGTACATAGGTTCTGCCTAGTCTGGTTGGAACCTTACCCCTAGGGTTTGGGGGAGATATAGATACTAGCAAAATCTGTATTGAGCTCCTGTGTTAATTTAAAGAGCATGAGTTACCCAACTTGTTCCACTTTGTAGTGGAGGGAGGTGGCTGGATAAATTTCCCTTCTGGGAGACTGGAAGCTTTGAAACTCTGGTAAAAATTTTTCAGGGCCTCCATTAAGGTAGGACTAACTGGGAGCGTCGTTGGAGCACTCTTATGTCTAATTTCCTGCTGTTGAGCCATTTTATTTAGACCTCACACTGAGGCTAAGGAAACTGGCATGCTGTCCCTAGGGTCAGGGATATTGAGTATTTGCCTGTTTCAATATCCTCAGTGTGTTTAGAGAGCAAGTGTGATACATCAACAGGTATCAGGTAGCCATGTGCTTTATCTCCAAAAACATAATGCATAAATCATGAGTAGTAAACCATAACAGGGCCGTCAACCTAAGGAGGAAAAGACTTCTGAAACAGATAGGTCATGTTTTGAAACAAGATAGTGTTGGAGCAGCTACAATTTCCAGTGGCTAATCATTCCAGAGTTTTGGAGCGTCATATGAGAACGACTTTAGATTTATAAACTGAGGAACTATAGAAAGGGACTTTAAGGAACATCTTTCCTCGATTACTATGTCTTGTCTTAACAGCAGATGTATATAAAGACAAATATGGGGCAAAGTATTTTGGTTTTCCAATGGTAAGGAACTTGTATATGAGTATTAGGGTTTTGAAAATGATTCGTTGTTTAGCAGTAAGCCAGTGAAGAGACTTTAAAATTGGAGAGACAGGAAATCTAAAGGCATCAGAGACAAAGTGTGCCAAACTTTTTTGGATATTTTGGAGCCTTGTGATATTCTTGGAGGACAAACTACGAAACAGAGAATTGCAACAATCCAGATGACTGCTGACCAATGCGTTTGCTACCATAATTTACAAGTCATATGAGAGAAAGTGTCAGATACAATGCAAATCTCGGAGGTTGGCAGAGCAAGATTTAATGACAGAATTCACATGATTGGTGAAACTGAATTTAGCATCAAACAGTACATTCAGATTTCGAACAACATCCTTAGGGGTGAGGCTGTTTCACAAAATATTCACAGAAGAGGAATCTTTGAGCCATTTAAACTTATCCATAGAACCAAAGATTATAAACTCAGTTTTACCAGGATTTAATTTAAGCTTATTTTCAAACATCCAGATATTGATATCATCCAATCAGGCCTTTAGCTGATGAATGAGTTGGCATAACTTCCAGGAGAGAGGTGGATGAACAACTTGGAATCGTCCGCACAAAAATGATATTTGATATCCTTAAATTTTGCTATAACCTTACTAAGGGGGAAGTGTATAGGAATAATAGTAAAGGACCAAGAACAGAGCCCTGAGGCACATATTATTTGAAACATTCAGAAATCACCTAAGTTTGACAAATTGAAATCAATCCAGAAGATATGTTGTAAACCACCTAAGAACAGTTACAGTGAAACCAAACCTTGTTGACAAACAGGTGAGGACTGCGTCATGGTTGATCGTGTCAAAGGTGGCTGACAGGTCAAGGAGAACCAGGGCCATAGGCATATCCTTGGACAATGACAAGTGCATCTCACTCTGAAAGCACACCAGGGCAGTTTCCGTCGAGTGTCCAGCTTTGTAGGCAGACTAAAATATGTTACCAAGATCATTTGAGTCAATGTGAAAACTTATTTGAGCGGCAACTACATGCTCCACCAACTCCTTCAGCTCCCCCCCACAAACACCCCCGGGGGGCCAGGACTTGCCCTTGACTATATTGAAGTGAAAGTGGAGGCCCAATGAATTCAACTTCCATTGATTTCCTCTGCCTTTGAGTTCTTCTTGAGGTATTTTTTAGGACCAGATTTTGTGATCTGATCCACCAATGAATGTGAGGGATTAATAAAATAGTAACTCTTGTTTGAATAATGTGCTCTTGGAGGGACTCCTGCTGTTTAGACGTTTGTAAAGGCCTCCGTAATGGATGCCTGGAAAATCCCTATTTCTTGCTTCAGTTGAAGCTGCAGAATAGTTTGGCAAGCACTTTCTCTACAGACAATGTTACGGAAGGGGTTTCCAGAAGATTCCCTTCAACAAGGTCTTGGTTTTCTTACTTTATTGTATACTTGGACCCTTTAAATGGTCAAAGAATGTGGCAGATAGACATTAAACACTTAAAATAATTTATTTTTAGCCTGTAAAAAGCTACATGTGACCACCTATAAGATATTGTAATGCAATAAAGCAATAGTTTTCAAGTTACAAGCAATTTTTTCAACAGTGATAACCAGAAAGCAGCTTTTGTCAGTTACAAGTGACTTTGCTCATAATGGAAGAAGGTACTGAAAACTCAGAAAGTAGCTATTATTCACTTTATTCACTTAGCTATTAGGATAGATGCCTAAGTTGTAGCTATTATTCACTTTATTCACTTAGGTATTTGGATAGATGCCTAAGTTGTAGCTATTGAGAAAGTAGCTGAATAACATGTTTAAACAAAATGCTTTTCGTGCAATAATACAAGGGATTTATAAGGGATTTAGTGCATGATTTCATGAATTTTAATGCATTAAAATTATTTCAAAATTTCATAAACAATTATTAAACATTGAAAAATTTGAAAATTTTTACACATTGGGTGTGGGTACCTCACTTGTAATGGTTATGGGGAACAAACAAACACACAGATATGCATGCCATGACCAATTTTCCTTCCTCTGGCAGCATGTCTCTGGGTCTTGTACTTTTGAAAGTGAAGTTGTTCACATGGACTGGTAACACTCACCTTCCACCTCTGAGGTCGGGGTTCTGTTCACGGCCCTGCCTCAAGTGGGAAAGCTGGTAGTTGCTTGCTGTTAGTCGGCAGTTTACAGTGCAGAACCTTAACCAACTGTATGTACTGGTTTCCTCTGTCCTTCCAATTACCCGTTGTGATATGACCTGGACAGTATTGAATGTATTTGTTGATTGTGTGAAATAATGATGTATGATTCATGTATTGTAGTGTGGGCTATATAAACCAGAAATTATTGCATATACTTTAAACACCTATTGAATGCATAATAAATAAATGATAGAAACTCAATTTTGATTGATTTTTATCTGCCAATCTTCATAAAGTCCATATCATTTTACTTCTAATCTACTCATAAAATCAGCATGGATATTATCCTTTCCCTTGATTGACTCTGTAGTAAACCTATATAACTGGAGTTGCATGGCCCATCTCATAAGTCTTGAATTGGACACCTTATTTTTTGTTTAAATACAGAATAGGTTGATGGTTTATCAACTTGCTATACAAAGTCTTGCCCATAGAGTTACAAATGAAACTTTTGAATGGTCCAGACAATGGCTAAACACTCTCACTCAATGGGTGAATAATGCCTTTCCCTTTTTGTAATTTCCTGCTGATATAACACACTGGAATTTCATGCCTGTATGCTGTTGTAATAATGCTGTCCCTATGGCTCTTTCTGATGCATCTGTCTGGAGAATAAACCGCTTTGTGTCATCAGGTAATCATAAAATTGGTGAACTAGGAGTAGTTTTAACTCTTCCAAGACTTTTTTATAAACATCATCACAAGCCAAGATATTCAGACTACCTTCATGTTAAATCACATAAGGGTGCTGCTTTTTCTGAAAAATTTGGGATAAACTTCCATTAATATCCTATCAAATCAAAAAAAATGATCTCATTTGTTTTGGGGTTTGGGGATATTCAGCATCTTTTTTATTTAACCTATCTTGACATGGAGATATTTCATCTTGCCCTACCATATGACCTAAAAACCTAAAAGTGTCATATCCTAACATGCACTGAGGCAATGCAAGTTCTCAACTTTGTCAAACAAAATTTCTAGTGTTGTCAAGTTCTCAACTTTGTCAAACAAAATTTCTAGTGTTGTTATGTGACTCTCCTAGTCACTGCTGTGTGAAAGAACATCATCAATATAGCTCTTCACATTATTCATTTCTTGCAAAAGGATCTTCAGCATTCCATTGCAACTTGCCCCAGATGTCACTAAACCAAATGGCACTACTTTGAATCTATATGTGCCATCATCTTGTGTAACAAACATTGTTATATTTCTGTCTGATTCATTAATAGGTATTTTTTATTTTTATTTTTTATTTCATAACACAAGAACAAAAAAGGAAAGTTTTAGACACAACTATCAAAAATTATATGTTTCAAGATATAAAAATGGTTAGTATGTTATACTCTATTACACTATTTTTTGAATAATAGACACAAAACACAAATTCAATTTGACAGATTAATAGGTATTTGCCAATAGCCCTTGCAAAGGTCCAATTTTGAAAAATATGTTTTTGATGACAACTGTGAGTAAAGATACTCAGGTTTTGGGTTGGCATGTGATTAAATCAAGGCCAAAAGGTGTTTTGGTCACCTAGGGCGAGTGCAAAGCCATCAGAGACATGAGTAGTGCAGTAGAATTTACGAATGTCTGGTTACACAAAGACATTCCAACTAAAAGACATCCCACAGCAAGAGAGGTAAATTCAGAATTCACAGGTCTTGTAAAGGTCATCAAACTCTGGAGAGAAAAGGACATATGTATGGGGCAAAGATGAAAGGACATGTGTCCTTTTAACTACTGCAGTGTTGTCATGTCATGAAAGTGTGGAGACAGAAGGACATATGTATATGAAGAAATCAAAAGGGCATGCGTCCTTGTAGCTACTGGAGAGCAAAAGGGGTAAATTCAGAGTACAGAGGTAACTTTCATCAAAGTCCTGGAGACTGTAGAAGTGCGGGCTCTATCTAGGCTTGCACTTTAAAACACACTAAATTTAGTTTGTGATTATCCACACAGAAGTGTATAGTATTATCTTTTTCTTTACCACCTGAGTTTTAACAAATTGGTAACTTTTGGAACATCACTGAAAATGTCTCAATATTTTTTTCAATATGACTTGCAACTGATTGTGTTGAGACTTAGACAGCTTGGAATTAATCAGAACATCTTTGTAGGTTTTCTTTTGTTGGTGATCTAGAAATTCAGCATTATGCACAGATTTTTCACCGTCTTCTAAAACTCCCATAAAATCTGACTGTGGTACTTCTGAGTTCACTTCTATAGAATAGTACTTCTTCAGTAAGTTTGCATAAAATGTTTTGGATCCACTGGGCAATCTCACTTTGTAGTCATTTAGGCCAACTTACTCCACAACATCATATGATCCTTTCCACTGTATAAGTAACTTGTTGGCAATGATGGGTAACAAAGTTAACACCTTATCTTCAACCTCAAAATTCTGTCATGTGCCCTTTTATCAAAATGATGTTTATATGTCTCACTTGCTGGCTTTATCGGCTGGAATAAGAGTGCAGATGTTATCTCTAACCTATCTCTAAGATCTATGACATATTGATATGTCAGTTTGACTTCTATCTCAACTCCTTTTTGAGTCCACAACTATTCCAAATTGCTAATGGACCATGTTTTGATTTACCATATAAAAGTTTAAAGGAGGAAAATCCTAGACTCCCTTGAGGAACCCACCTATATGCAAACAATAAGGGACCTAAGTAACAATCCCAGCCTTTGGGTCTGTCTTCACACAGTTACTTACTTTTGACCCGTCCCATTAAATTTTTCTACTAACCTGTTGCAGATTTTATTATATGGTATATTTGTCTGTTTCAAAGAAAGCAGTCTACCTACTTCATGTATAAGATCAGATGTGAACTGACTACCACAATCACTCAGTACTTCCTGTGGAACAAAAACCCGAGCAAAAATATTAATCAAAACCTCAGCTACAAACTCTGTACTAATACTTTTAAGAGCAATAGCTTCTGGAAAGCAAGTAGCATAATCCACAACAGACAAAATGTATCTGTGGCAGCTATCTGACAATGGACAAATGGGACCAATCAGATCTATTGCTATCTTTTGAAATGGAATCTCTACAACAGGCATTATTTGCAATGGTACCTTACTGACTTTGCCTTTAGCAATTGTCCTCTGACACATGACTGACAAAATCTGTGAACATCATCATGCAACCCTGGCCAGTAGAAATTCATGAATACTCTATCAAGAGTTTTTCTGCTCCCTAAATGACTACCTAACATTCCATAATGAGCCAGCTTTAAAACTTGCTTCTGTAATAATTTGGAAGAGCTATTTGAGTAATTTCTTCACCAAACTGATCACGGAGAGACTGAAAATGTCTCAGCAAGAGTCCATCAGTAATGTCAAACTAATGCACATGTTCTCCTTTCGAACATGTAGCTCAAGTTGGACTGGAGTACAACACTTCTGAAGTGATTTATCATCTTGTTGCATGGAAATGAGTCTTTCCCGATCTGCAATACCAGCAGAAGACAAAGTTTTGAAAAGCCTTACTTTGACTACGAGTAACCATAGCATCAACTGTGGAAACCAAGGGTTTTGTACTACTGGGTAGAACGTCCTTATATACTCAGTCTTTAACCTTCAAACTACTATCATCAATTCCTGGAACGTTGCCTGTAATTACAGGATAAAGTGGTTCCTTAATGACAACTGCAATAACATGTCTGTTATAGAAAGGGGTATCCAGATAAACTGGAGATATCAGGAAAGTGTGAACCGTACAAGCAATAAAAGCACAAAGCTGAGTAAGACAATACTCAGAAGAAATACCACACCAGAACAACCAGTATCCCTCAACACATCAACAACTTGATTCCCACTAAACCCTTTACAAACAGGCATATTGGTAGGTGACTTGTTAACACAAGGACTAAGTACTGAGAACTTATGTCCACATTAAAGTGTCATCTCTGTTGTATTTGGCATCTGACAAACACAAAGACTAGTGTCTGACTGTCTTTATTTAAATACCCGACAACACTCCCCACAGTCAAGTAAAACCTGTTCATGTAAACAAGTAAAGCTATCTTTATGGTGACTTGAGTGACTAAGAACTGCAGTTGCATCTTGTTCACTATCTGATGTGTCAGAACTGGATAGCACATCTGTCTGGTCATATATGCTGTCTCAGACAAAATGTCCAGATTTACTTTATAAAAAAATACAATTTTTAATTGCTTCTTATCAACTGGAACTTTGGATTCACTGTCCATGGTTTTTTCTCTCTTTTCAAATCTTGTGTTTGACTTTTGGTTGGTTTTATTGAAAACATACTATGAGCATCCATAGAATGTTTTCTTTCGGCAGTCTTTGCAAATTCTGCGTTATCTGTCCCTCTTTTTATCTAAGAACCCTTGACATCAAAAGCATTGATAAACTGTTCCTTAACAAAAAAACTTTTCAATCCATCTAAGGTTGGTGAAATTTTAGTTGCATCAATCCATCAATCAAGCTCATTTGCAAGTCAAATCATGAATTGTGCAGTAAATTCTCCACTTTCAGGTGAGCTGGGGTAAAATTTTTTCTTAAAACCATCTTCTGTGAGTTGATATCTTGGAAGCAACATTGCTCTTTAGGACATCCTAATTATTAATTTACCATTTATTGCAAAGAAAATGGCCTAATTTTCTTTCTCACTTTTTACTGATTCATGATACTGCTCAAAACGTCTGATAAGCATCCATACTACCCACTTTCTCACTGAATAGCGGTAACTTGGCCGCCTTAACCAGTGACTATACAACTTGTGTTACATTAGTTTCCGCTGTAACAGATTGATTAATTAAACCAGTTTCAGCCCTAATCTTTGTTAATTCTAACTTGTGCTGTCTTTCCCTCTCCCTTTCCTGTTTTTCTAGTTCCCACTCTTTTTCTTGCCTCTCAAATTCCCATTCTTACATCTGTATTTCTGATTTCCTTTATGTTGAAGTTCTAATTCTAGTTACCTCTCTTTATTTTGTCTTTCTTCATATTGTTTTCCCTAAAAGCAGCTCTTTCCACCCTTAAAAATCTTTGAAGTCTTTCTCTTCCAAACCTATTTCTTTGGCTAAACTATGCAACCTTTGCAAACTCCTCTAGATCCATCACTTTGTGTAATTAACTTAAAGAAGAGGAAAAAAAAACAAATGTTTATAGTACTTGAGATAACCATTTTTTTACCTAGCTACAGAACATAAATATATAGACTTTCTTGACTGTAATGTTGCTAAATCAAACGCCCACTTCAACTGGCAGATTAGCTCACAAAGAATAGAAAGAACTAGAATTAAATAAATCATTAGAAATGTTACATTAGCTATGGTCACTAAACTAAGGTATATCCCAAATATGATTGAAAAAAAACGAGGTTTCAATCCCAAAAAATAAATAAATGCTAAGGGTATTAAATTGAAATTCTGGGAATTAAATATATATCTGTATTGTTTACCAACTATTAGACAAGAAAAAAACAAACAAACAAACAAAAAAAAACAAACAAAAACAGCAATTCTTTGAAACAGCTTGTTGAGAACCCAACAAAGAAACAATGAATCAAGGGAAATCAAAATGGCAAATGCTATATGTAACATAGCAAAGAGGAAACACTCAACAATAAAAATCCACCCAAAGGTAAATGGAATGTTACAAATATAGTAATACTGAATCTGTTGAAGTACAAAAGAACAGTTATGTATCTTGTTACCAATGAAAAGGACAACTGGTATTTCAACTTGTTCATTGGTCGTATCACTATCTGCTTTGCACCTAAAATAATTCTGGAAAATAAAACCATGCTGAGATCAAAGTGGAAAAAAATATAAAAAAAAATAATAAATGAATATCTGCGAAATTTTAAAATAAAAAAAATATCAGCTCACAAAGAATAGAAACAACTGCAATACAAATGCAATTAAATATATACTTACAAATGTTACATTAGTCACTAAACTAAGGCATATCCCAATTATGATTGGAAAAAGCAGGGTTTTCAATCACCAAAAAAATAATTGCGAAGGGTTTTAAATTGATATTCTGGGAATTAAATATATTTGTATTGTGCACCAACTATATCAGAGAAGAAAAAAAACAAACAAAAAAAACAAATAAAAACAACTTGTTGATAACCCAACAAAAAACAATGAATACAGGAAATGAAAATGACAAATCTCAGACTTTTACCTTACGGAACCCTCAATCCTGGCAAGGTTGCCAATTACTAGAGTTCTGACTGAGGACAGGTAAAAGTCAATCAAAACTGAGTTTCTATTATTTATTTATTATGTATTCAATTAGCGTTAAAAGTATATGCAATAATTTGAAATTTTTAATAACGTAAATGTAGCTTTTATAAGCTACAAGGTTACCATGTGGGACTGGATGCTTTTTCGGAGGCCGCGGGACTTCAGCCAACGATTAAGAAAAATAACCGTCCGAACTTGGCCGAGTCCCCATTGTACCCTAGCAGTTCATTGTGGTAGTTCGTCCTTCTTCTCTCGTGGTAAATTTAATCCATAGCCCCTCAGCTGAAATACAGCGGGGAGGTATGATGCGACTTTACATTTACGCAATTAAAATTTTCAATTTTATTGTGCTACAATAGCTTACCATGTGGGACTGAATGCTGAATTCAACCACCCAGCTGAGACTGGAAAAGTGTTATTTTTCTTAGAATTTAGAGTTAATATATGTGAAAAAACCCCAAAATTGGTCAAAAAGAGCCAGTCTGAGTCTCATTTACAGAACCCAAGTTCTAATGGTCGGGTCTGTAATAAGCCAAAAACCAGTAGAAGTGGTGATGGTACGAATACTGTCCAGATGGTCTGAGAGCAGAGAGTGCAGCTGAGCTCACTCAGGAAAAGCTTGTAAGGGCACCACTGCTAAAGTACAGACCCTAGGCCTGAATCTCATTACATTTTCCACCTAAAATGAGATTAGGGTACACTGGATAAGGAAATACATTACAAAGATAAAAATAAAGGATAAAAAGACCTTACCATGAACATCTTGAAGGTACCTGATACTTAGACCCTGGGAAAGACTCCTGAAGACTTGGATGCAGCTGGTGTGCCCCCCTTCTTTTCTTCCCGAAGATGGGGATGCTGAGGGGAAGGGTCTAGGACTTGTTGTGCCACTACTACTGGTCCAAGATACATATTGTTGTCGTTGTCTGACCAAGTAAGGTCTTTTAGGTAAAAATTGGTAAACGTATTGTGAGCTTTCCAGTGAAATGCTTGCATGATCTGTTCCACTGATACCCCACCGTAAAAGGCCTTAGAGGCCATAAAAGCCCAAATGTCATGCACTTTGACTTGGTCCAAGTCCAAGGCTTGTTGGTCTGTTTGTTTGTAACAAAGTAGAATGGTTTGTTTTAACCAGGAAGAGAGAGTAGCGGGTCTGAGGTATGTCCTTTCTTAAAGGAGATGAAGAGAAGGGATTGGGTCCTTGGTTTGATCCAAATAGTACCTCAAGGCCCACACCGGACACAGTGTCCTGTTTTCTTTGAATTGTCTATCTACAATGCTAGTCAAAGCAGGAATAATCACTGGAGACACACTTTGAGAATATTTTCTTGCTAGCTGGTTTTTGTCTTTAAAGTCAGAAGAAGGGATTTCACTGCAGCGCTTGCCGGAGGCCAAAGCTAGCAAGAAAGCAGTTTTGAGAGTAAGATGTTTGAGGTCTGTGTCTTTCAAAGGCTCAAAGGTTGCTTTTGTGAGCTAATTGAGAACAACAGAAAGGTTCCACTTAGGAAGATTCCTGGAACTTTTGGGACGATCCCTGTGGAAACTGGAGAGTATCCTGGTCTGCATCATCGCGGAAATTTCCGTAGGGCCCAAAGTGTCAATAATAGCAGTCCTATAACCATCAATGGAAGAGGGGTGCCTGTTTAAGTCTTGGTACAGGTACATGAAAAAATCTGATATTTGTTTCACAGATGGAGTGGAGAAATCCACCGAATTTTCTCTGCAAGATATTCCAAATAGGGCCCACTTTGATTTGTAGACGGTTCTTGTTGATGACCTCTTAGGTGCAGGAATTCTCTCTGCCACCTTCACAGAGAAGCCTTGTTCTTGGAGTTGTCCACTCCTAGACACCAGGTGTGGAGGTTGAGGTGTTGCAGATTGCTGTGGAATATGTAACTGTGGGACTGTTTGAGTAGTGTTGTTGATACTGGGAGTTGTAGTGGGATCTCTGTTGAGAGCTGCACTAGGTCCCAAAACCAGGGCATCCCTGGCCAGCCTGGGGCTATTAGGATAATTAGGCAATGGCATTGCATGATTTTTTGGATCACCCTGTGAAGTAGAGCTGTTGCAGGGTAAGCATAGGCAGTAAGCCCTGTCCAGTTTATGTTTAGAGCATCTATATCCCAGGTCTTTTGGTCTGGGATAGGAGACACGTATAGAGGGAGTTTGTGGTTCAGATGAGTGGCAAACAGGTCTACATGAGGAGTGAACCATGTTTGACAGATCTGCTTGAAAACCTGTGGATGTAAAGACCATTCGGTCAACTGAACTTGGTTGTACCTGGACAGAAGGTCCACCATCACATTGAGACAGCCTGGAATGTGTCTGGCTTTCAATGTTATGTGATAATGATGGCACCATGTCATGATCTTCCACAGGAGCACACACATCTCCGCTGAGTGATTTCCTCCTTGTTTGTTTATGTAGGCTACCACTGTTGAGTTGTCCTCGGCGACTAGAACTGTTTGCTTCTGACAGTGGTCCTTGTACTGACAAAGGGCCAGTGCGACCACCTTCAATTCTAGAACATTGATGTGTAACCTTTATTCCTGTTCTGACCACTGACCTTTGGTAGAACTTTGATCTAAGTGAGCACCCCAACCTTCGTTTGAGACATCTGTAATGAGTTGGATACTGTGGTCTTTGGGATAAAGGTCTGAGCCTTTCATCATGTTTACAGAACTCTGCCATCAATCTAGGTGTGCAGAAGTCATTTCTGTCCAAGGAAGAAGGCTGTCCAGCAACTGAGGAAATCTCCAGTGCTCCTTGAGATGAAACTGAAAGGGCCTCATGTGAAGGCCTCCCTCCCGGACCATCTGCTCCGTTGAGGCTAGCAACCAAATTAGCGACATCAAACATCTTGCAGTCAAAACATGTTTTGACGTGAGTCACAGGATCAAATCTTGAAGTTTGAGCCATATCTCTTGAGTGGGTTTTACAAGGGCTGAATCGAGATGGTTTCGTAGCCCACAAATGAAAACACCTGAGTATGTTTCAGTTCTGACTTTTCCTGATTTATGATCCACCCCAAGGACTGGGTTACATCTACCACTGCCTGAGTGTTCTCCTCCTGAGACTGGGACCTGATCAGCCAGTCGTCCAGGTATTGGTGAGCCATGTTTTGACTTGAGTCATAGGATCAAATCTTGAAGTTTGAGCCATCTCTCGTGAGTGGGTTTTACAATCTGACTTTTCCTGATTTATGATCCACCCCAAGGACTGGCTTAGATCTACCACTGCCTGAGTGTTCACTTGGGCTTCCTCCTTAGACTGGGACCTGATCAGCCAGTCGTCCAGGTATTGGTGAAGTCTGAGACCTCTGAAGAGGGCCATCAGCTTCACTTCTTTTAAAATCATTGTAAAAACCTGGGGGGCCATGGCCAGTCCCAAGGGGATCGATGTGAACTGGAACACCTGAGACCTGTAGCAAAATCTTAGGTATTTCCTTGAGAGTGGATCTATGGGGATGTGAAGGTAGGCGTCCGATAGATTTATCAACGACACCCATTCCCCCCTGAATCAGGGAGGTCCTGATTAGGTCTATTACTGGCCTCCACCTCTGGTGAGGCTTGGGTACAAGAAACAGGCAACTGTAAAATGTGAGAGATTTTACATTTTCCACCCTTTTGATTGTGTTCTTTGACAGCAGAGACTGGATACAATCTGCCAGAGCTTGGTCTTTTGGAGGGGCCTTGTATACAATCAGAGGAAATCTGACCAAGTTGGGTTTTGAGAAGAATGGCAGAACATAGCCATTGGTGATAATGTTTAACACGATTGAGGAACAGTTGTTTATTTCGCTTAAGAGGCTTAAGAGGAGTCATTGGGAGGAGGGTTTCCACACCCTCTTCCCCTATGGTGTTGTCGAAAATGACCCCTGGGGCCTCTAAAATTTGGTTTTCCTCGGTTAGAAGAAAACAACTGGTTACTGCTTTGGGAGGAATTGCCCCTATAGGGGCGTTTCTTGTAGGAGCTTCTTTCCTTATTGTGGTGGGGACCATAAAAGGGCTTGCTTTGATAGGGTCCAAAACCCTGAGTGTTTTTGTCAGTGCCTTTTTAAGGAGGAAGTCCTCTCCATCTTTTACCAGTTGAGACTTGAAGAGACGACAAGGCCAGAATGGCCAGTTCCTCATCACCTGACTTCTCGATTCCCCCAGATGGGGATGAAGGAGGGTCATTTCGGCCTCTCTTCGTAGAAGGCCGGTGTTGCCCATAGTGTTAAGTTCCCTCTGGAGAATATGAGCTACAGACTTACTGAGGCATGCTAAGGCCCTTTGTTGAATGAGAATCCTTTTCTCCATTATATCAAAGTTATCACATGCAGTCTGATAATCACGTTTGAAGAGCTTCCTAGGGTCAGCTCCATCCAGAATCTGGTTTTTGGTCTTCCTGAGAGAAGACCTGGCACTGTGAAGGCCCTTTTCCAGAACAGTGATGCATGCAGAAGTCCTGGCAAAAGTAGCCATGAAATTGATGGTGGACAGGTTTTGTCTAGACTGTTGCTCGAGTTCCTTAAGGATATGAAGAGGAACCTTGGCAACAGGGGCCCCAGCGAGTTTGGGCAATACAGATTGGCAAACTCTGACTTGAGCTCCTGAAGCTTGTCTTCAAAACAAGGCTGTCCCACCTTGTAGTATTTAGCTGTTGAAGCTGGAGGTTTTATGTACTTACCCTCACGTAAGTAGGAGAAGAGACAAATCCCCTGAAAATCGTTCCCGTCTTCGACGACAGATAAATAGATGTAACCACATCCTAAATAGAAACAAGGGGTGTTTCTATCGTGATCTAGTCAGTGAAAATTGCGGCGATAGCAAGAGGTTATGGCATGCACTAAACAGAACATTGAGTCGGTCAAATTCTACTGTCCTCCCATCCTTTGATGATGAAAAGTCTTTAGCAAACAGATTTGGTTCGTTTTTCATTGATAAAATTAAAAAGATTCGAGACACGTTTAAATACACCCGATCTCAGGTTCTTCATCCAGACAAGGAGCCGCCGACTTTCTGTTCCTTTCAAGCTGTCACTGAGACTGAAGTCCTTAAGTTTATCAAGGAATCCCCTTCTAAAACTTGCTCCCTTGATCCATGCCCCACTCACATTGTGAAACAATGTATTGACATTCTTCTCCCTTCATTGACTAAACTAGTTAACTTGTCCCTCAAAAACGGCATTTTCCCTAATCCTTTCAAACAGGCTATTGTCACTCCCCTCCTCAAAAAGTCCACCCTTTCAAAAGAGGATTTGAAGAGCTACCGACCAGTGTCCGGTCTTAGCTTCTTGTCAAAATTGGTCGAGCGAATTGTGGCTGCCCAAATTAGATCTCACATGGATTCTCATGATCTTGGTAATACTTTCCAGTCAGCCTACAAGGTAGGCCACTCGACAGAAACTGCCTTGTTGTGCATCAAAAATGAGATTCACTTATCTCTGTCCAAGGGCATGCCTACAGCACTAGTGCTACTCGACCTGTCTGCGGCATTCGATACTATCGATCATGACACACTCCTATCCTGTCTGTCGTCTAGATTTGGTTTTGCTGGATCGGCATTAAAATGGTTTAGATCCTATCTCCAGGATCGTTTTCAGTCAGTCAAGATTGGTTCTAGTCTTTCGAATTTGTTCAAATTGAAGTTTGGAGTCCCCCAAGGTTCTGTCTTAGGTCCCCTTCTGTTTTCCCTCTACACAACACCTCTGAGTCAAGTCATCAGAAAATATACCGGAGTCTTTTACCACTTCTATGCGGACGACACTCAGTTGTTCATTCACTTATCCCCTGATGATAGTCTCAAGTCTTTTGACCGTCTTAAAACATGTTTGAATGATATTCAGGTCTGGATGTCTGAAAACAAACTCAAGCTAAATCCCGATAAAACAGAATTCATAGTCTTCGGTGCCAAAGACAGACACAAATGGCTTAGTGACTCCCGCTTAGTCTCCCGCAGATGTTGTACGCAATCTGGGCGTTCTGTTTGATGCAAAGCTTTGTTTCACCAATCACGTAAATTCTGTTATCAAATCCTGCTTTATCAGCCTCAGGGACCTTCATCGTATCAGGAGGTTTCTTTCTGTGGATACATCAGTGGTGATTGCAAATGCTCTGGTCAGTAGTCGTTTGGATTATTGCAACTCTCTTTTTCGCAGTTTGTCATCCCGAAATGCTACAAGGCTCCAATATGTTCAAAATGCGCTTGCACGGTTTGTCACTGGTGCTTCAAAGTACACTCACATTACATCCACCCTTAGGACACTCCATTGGCTACCCGTTAGACAACGTATTATCTTCAAAACCCTAGTTTTGGTCTATAAGTACCTCACCACTGGCCAGCCTAAGTATTTTGCACCATATCTCCCCTTGTACAAATCTGCCGTGAATACAAGACGTTCCAACCCCAAAAATTTGTTCCTTCTGGTTCCCTCTTACTGTCCTTCCATCCATAAATCAAAGGTCCATTTTAACAATAGTTTCTCATATGATGCCCCTAAGTTATGGAATGATCTTCCATATGATATACGCAGTGCTCCAAATCTCTCCAGTTTCAAAAGTCGACTCAAAACCTACCTATTTCAGAAATCATTCCCACCATAGCTTCTTACTACCGAACACCGGACCGCCTCCCTGGCAACGACTCGGAACATGTCTCATGATTTATGCCTTACGGATTGGATGGTGTGCCTTAGAATCCGTTGATACGGAGATTAAGCACCTGGACAACTGATTGATTGATTGATAAGTTAGAGGCCAAGAAATCTTGCTCGGATTTCCTAAAGATGTCCTTGAGAAAAGGGCTCAGAGGGAGCATGGCAGAAGGGCCTCTAGGCCTTAGTTTCTGTTGGCCTTTCTCGTCATCCAGACCAAGTAGAGTAGTAAAGGACCTAGGCATAGTTTCCCTGGGATCAGGGAGATCAAGGATTTGTCTGGAGGTTTCAACTTCCTCTGTGTCCTGGGAAGGTAGATCAATCATATCTACCTCCCTATAGAAGACTGGATCTGAGCTGGCCTGAGGTTGAGGTTCTGGAGGAACCTTAGGTTGGGATTGTGTAAACCCTCAGGTATGGGCAGAGAACTCATCATCCTCTGCAGGTGACTGAGATTTGTGGATGGGTTTGGACTTACATTTCCTCTTGTCAGAGTGTTTTTTGTGTTTAGGTCTTGGTAGTACTCGGAATCGGAAGCTTGTTCCAAGTGGTCCAAGTCAGGATCCGAGTGTACACCACACTCGGAGTGAGGCTTTTGTGTAGGCCTTGGAGGAAGTTGAGGTCCATAAGGCTCCATGTCCATTGGCTGAACTTCCGATCTATCCGATTGAATGGGATCAGAAGTCCGAGTAGGGTTGGATTTTGAAGGTCCAGGCATGGGTGTAGCTTGAGCCGAATCGGATGTCTTATCTACACCCGATTCTTGGTTTTTAATGCAAGCATTTATTCTCTAAGAGATTTCATGGCATCAGGCATAGAAGCCTGGAATAAACCCATCTCTTGCTTCAGTTGGATGTTAAAGGTTTTGCCCAGGGATTTTTCTAGATTATTTTCAGAGGTCGTCCCCTTTACCAGACTCTCTGCACGTCGTACAATAGTTTTGCAGATCAAAAGAAAAACAAAAGTGTCTGCATTTAGATGACCTCGGCTTAGCACTAGTTTGGTGATAAGACATATTTTATGCAATAAAAAGAACCTGAGCTCGGAAGCACAGAAGAAAATTTCACCAACTACGGATTAAAATAAAAGATAAAAAGACACATCCAACAATACGTATGTGATGAGAAATCAGTAAATTGTTGAGAGCTAATTCAAACGACTTTCCAAGATGGCGGCCAATGAGAGAAGAAGGAAGAACTACCACAATGTAATGCTAGGGTACATACTAAAACGGTGACTCGACCAAGTTCGGATGGTTATTTTTCTTAATCGCTGGCTGGAGTACCACAGCCTCCGAAAAAGCATTCAGTTCCACATGGTAAGCTATTGTAGTGCAATAAAATTGTGGTTTATATAGCCCACACAACACATGAATCATATATCATTATTTCACACATGAATAAATACACCATTCTGCATACCACACTTCAAACACTTGCATATACTTCAGCATAGAACATACAAAACAGTTTATATGAAAACATGCAAATTATGTAATATGTAATAAATTATTCATAAACAATTAACTATTTTATTCAGTTAACACCAAATAAGTTTAACAGTAATGAAGTTCAAGTCTGTGTTTCACATCTTATTCAACAAATATATCTTCAGGGTGTCCATCAGGAAACAACAAACCCATATAATAGATTGCATCCAAAAAATGTCAACTTCTTAGCACACGGCAAAACATGCAAATCTAGTTCCCGTCATAATTAATGTGCATATTTCAGCCATTCCAGTCAACAACAATACCATCACAGGAATCTCCGTTACTCTTTTTAAGACCAGCTCCTTAGCTGGAATTGACAAGTTCCACCACAAGAAAATACAAGAGGTCCATCTCCACAGACCACTATTACAACACTCGCAAATCTACCAAGATATTCCCCAACCCATATGAAACTGTGTACATTGAAGCAATCTTGCTGAACAACGCCACTTTTGGAAACACCTTATGCAGTAATAAAGCCACAAAGCACACACTTAGTGTTGTATTTTAACAAACAAATCATGAAGTCCCAATGTTACAGAACACTTTGTGACACCATGGCAACAGTTGTTGTCCGATACCTTTCAAAACTTAATCACATTTATACCCTGTTGCAGTAAACATATCCTGAAAATTAAATACAAATCTATGCACAAGTTTAGCCTGAGGGAAACACTCAAACTTTAAGACACAAAAATCTTAAAAGTGTTTGCCATGGCAAGAGTTGATGCTTGATACTCAAAAACCTGAGCAACTCTTTAACCTTTTGGGTTTAGCATATCATGAAAATTTGGTGAAAATCTAGACCGTGAAACATCCACAAACTTTATGCCCACCACTGCCGGTTTGAGCAGGGGATGATGACTACAACCTCAGCCTTTATAAAGGAAACTTTTTTGTTGGATTATTTTCCAGGGAATCATCAGAGATAACTGTATAATATATTTTGTAGTTGCAAAAAATGTAACACCTTAAAAACTTCTCAATTTTTTGAAAAATATGAAAACTTCGATTTTGAAACTACTTAGCTCATCTCTGGTTTACAGGAAATATTAAAGTTCTTTGCAAATATTCAACATATTTTCTTCAAAGCATAGTTGGAAAAATTATCAGTGTTTTGCTCTAAAATAATAAAAATTCCATAATTATAGAGCTACTGATAACTCTGGCGTAAGGAACAATTTTTCAACTTTTTGGGTGTTATTGTCTCCGTTAATTCAAGCAAAAAGTACCAGAAACAAGTTCACTGACATGGCAGTGCTTTGCAAATTGGTATGATGACAAAATTTTAGCTGTAACATTATCACTTGATTTCAATTTGACAATTCTTTCAGAAAATAAGAAAGAAACCTCTAAGTGATAAAATCTCCCATGTATTGAATATTTATCTCTGGAAATTAATAATTTTCCTGCATTTATATTAATATATATATGTTTCATGTGTTTCATGTACAACCCTTAACCTAACCCTAACCTCTAACTTAGTTTAAGACTCCACAATTATTATTTGTCCTAACTTGTGATTGATATTAAACATAGATGCTTTATTGAAGATGTGATAAGATTGAATCTAGTGTTGATATGAGATGTGCCACCGCTCCAAGTCTTTGAAATTAATCACTTTTGTGATTAGAATCTTGTGTCTAACCAACTTATATCTTCACACAACCAACAAAATGATGAAGCTACCATAAATTTTTCAGGTAATATAGACTTCCCCTGTGCCCTTAGCTCTGATCACTGCAAAATATATAAATGTGTCTACCAAGAGAAGATTTTAAACCAAATTACAAGTTGCATACCATAAAAATAAATATTTGTTTTTGATGCACTTGAAATTGTGCCAACTTTCTGGGGTAAACTTTCAATCAGTAGGAATAGACTTGTTGGCTGAAGATAATATGAATAAAATTTTTACAATTTCAAAAAGACATAGTTACACCATCAGCCAAAAAGGTTGCTTCATTTGACATTGCTGTGAATTATTGATGCACATCAAAACAAGGACAGGTCATGATATAAAACAGGGCCAAAAGGTGTTTTGGTCCCCTTGCATGAGTGCAAAGCCATCATAGGAATTGAGGAAAATTCAGAATCCACACTTGTCAATTTCATCGAAGTCGGGAGACAAAAAAAAAGTGAGCTGCAGAGGTACGAGCCATAAAAATAACTTTGACTGTCAGCTTCCACATCAAGAACTACTACAAATTAAGTTTTAAACATACTGTATACAAAACACTAAACCTACTGACTGGTGGTGCAGTTAGTTAATTTAGTTCTCACTGACCAAGTTTATCTGTTGTCTGCTCTGCCTTGATGTGATACCCTAGTCCTGCTTCTTCAAGTCTCTTCACCATCTCATCTGAGTGTCTGAAAATGTGATACGTTTGTGTCTTCAAAAGAACACCTTTACCTTTATATTTCATTAAAGCCTATGTACATATCAATCCCTTTAAAACATGAACAAAAGTCCACCTAGAAATAATAACCTTGAAAATAATAACATGACAGAATCAACTTTTAGTTTAGGAGTTCATAAAATATATAGCTAAGATTTGAATATATATAAATTTTAATTGAATTAGAATATAATAGAAAATCCCATCCCAATTATGCAATTAGAAACTATACTTCTGAAGACATTTATTTTTGTTAAACTTACTTTCTATAGGGATTACAAGCTGCCACTATCTTCAAACCACATTCTGCCTGATTTTGGGTAAAAATTTCGTCACACATCACCTGCAAGTACACACTCACATTAGACAATATTAACTTTTGTGTGTTAGAGATGACACTAAATTTTGTGCAATTTAATGTAAATACAGTCATATTACCAATAAAATATATACAAATCATAACTTCTCAAGTTGTTATAATTTCTTTACAATGTTATATGTTTGTCTTGCCTAATAAATATTGCAGAATTTTAACCAATCTGAGCATAAAGGCTAAATTAAAAGAAGTGGTTTCAACCCTATGACACTTTATAGTTAAATAACCGAAATAATGGTTTACAAATTGTGTAAGTGATGTTTTTCAGCTGAAGCCTCGAAATAATAAAATTATTATTACTTAATATCTCACCTGACACGCAAATAAGGTTAGTCTATCAAAAGCTAGTTATATAAAAATCAAGAAAATCTGTACTGGAAATATACTCTTGGCAAAACCTGTAGGTCCTAAACTCCTTATCATATAGTGACACAATGAACACCTGTTGCCACGTGATTTATCATTTAGATAGTTTTGTTTGGCTCAAAAACATTTGTAAAGAACCCCTAGTTATATTTCCAAGTAAAATAATTAAATTAGTTTATTATACGTTAATACTGTACCTAACACACAAAAGCCTATGCATGGTGCAAGCTGGTCCCACCATATGACAGAATAGGGATCCTAAGCTGTGTTTCAATTTGACTGATTGTGCTTCAACTATGTACTATAACACCTGAGTTCATATTTCATTGTAAACTTATACTAGTGGTTGGCCCTAATGAAAATAATAAGCAATGATGGTAGAGTGGGAACCCTTGTCTGTTATGTAACATATGACCAAGCAAAAATTTATTTGGGGTTTTACGTCACTTTCAACACTGTACAGGTCATATCACGACAGGGGGGTTGGAAGGGCAGAGGAAACCAGAACATACAGTTCGCTAGGGTTGTGTACTGTAAACTGCCGACCAATGGCAAGCAAAAGCACAAATTGAATTCACAATTATAATTTTCTATTTTGTTTAATTAATATTTACCTAAGCCAGAATAACTTCTAAACATGTGATGTGAAGCTTAATCGAGACGGACTGAATGAAAACCCTGAGCAAAACACTTTCAATTATCGATCCTAAGGTATAACCAGTTAACTGCTGCAGGACCAGATTGAACAAACATCAAAAAAGGGCATTCTGACTCTCCTCCGGTAAGGCCATCTACATGCATTCCACTCATCAGCTGGCATGTCCTACATTATAAAAAGTTTTCATTCCTCAAGTCAGAGATGAACCCCTAGTAAGATAAATGCAGGGTAGGCTTGGAGGGCCTTTCATGTCCATAAGGTAAGATATTATATAATAAAAATTGAACTCAATTCTTAAAATTTTTATTTTACTGCATTAATATACCTTACCTAATGGTGAAGTAGATAGAATAACTACTACGAGCTTGAAACTGAACTCAAAAGAGGCCTTCAGTAGGTCTCACAGAGACAAATAGTATCGGAGATGCCCATACTCCACAGTCTGGGGAAATATATTTCAACACCATGAGATACAGAAGTAGTGAGAAAGTGTAAAATTTATTAATTGGAGTATAGCTGTTAATGCAAATAGTACAATTATGTAAAAGTACATGTAATAATCAGTTGCTGTAATCCATATATCAATCCATGTCTCAAATATGGCAGAGCCAAAGCTAAAGGTCAATGTCCCTACCAATTGTCACCCTTCTACATCTTCCACAATCCAAGAAATGGTTTGGTGAAGATTTTCAAACTCAGTGTCACTGGGACAAATCCAAAGGTCAAATCAAGATCACACCATGATGATACACACTGAGCAATGTCCCAACCAAGTGTCAACTTCCTACACTTTATGGTTTCTGAGATATAGTTCGAACAAGATTTTATAGGTCAAGGTCACTACCACAAGGCCAAAGGTTCAATAAAGGTCACACTTAAAACACCTACTAATGTCCCTACTAAGTATCAACTACCTACACCAAATGGTTTCCAAGATAAAGGCCGAACAAGATTTTATAGGTCAAGGCTACTACAGCAAGGTCAAAGATCAAATCAAGGTCACACAATGACGTTACACACCTGCACCCGCTAACTAATGTTCATACAAAGTATCAATTTACAACACCTTATGGTTTTTAAATGTAGACCAGACAAGATTTCATAGGTCAAAGGTCACTCCGGCAAAGGCAAATGCAGATTACACCAGGATGTTGCACAACTACACCCCCTGAACAATGTCCCTACCAAATATCAACCTCCTACACCCAGGCAATATTTTATAGGTCAAAGTCACTACAGCAAGATCAAAGGTCAAATCAAGGTCACACCATGATGTTGCACAGCCACACCGCCTAACCAATGTCCCTACAAATTATCAACTTCCTACACCCTACGGTTTCCGAGATATAGCCCGGACAAGAATTTATAGGCCAAGATCACTACAGCAAGGTGAAATCAATGTCACACAATGACGTTGCAACCCTACATCCCCTAACCTATGTCCCTACCAAGTATCAACTTCCTTTACGGTTCTTGAGATATAGCCCATACAAGATTTTCAAACTCAAGGTCACTCCAGAAAGGTCAAAGGTGAAATCAAGGTCAGACCATGACACTGCCCACCTACACCCCTAACCAATGTTCGTACAGAGTATCAACTTCCTATAACTTACTGTTTCTGAGATACAGGCCAGAAAACTTTTCCCACCACCTACCCGCTCATCTGGACACCATGGGTGAAACCAATATCTAGGTGAGGGTGACGGAGAACCCCAGGGCCACTCAGACTTGTGTCTGATTTTTTGTTGAGCCAAGGAGTGATCCCACTCCTGTGTTTATCAGAACCCGATTGTAAGAGAAAGACATTCTTGAGGGTAAGTTGGGCCCTCAGGAGTTTCAAAAGGAACCTTAGTAACCTAGTGAAAGATATCCAGTGAAAGGTTCCAGGAGGGGATGTGTCTGTCTCTGTGGAAACTGTCCAAGAGACGCGACATATGTGTGGAATATGATTGACATGCTGGGTGAGCAGATTGGACAGGTTGGGAAGGAATAACAGGAATTTTCCTGTCATAAGATGCCAGAACCAGTGCAAGTTGGGCTATATTAGAGCAATCTGGATGAGTCCCTGGGTAGTCGTTTACTTTTATCACCACTTTCTTTGTTAAGACCACTGGAAAAAAGGTAAGGGAATGCAGACCCTCTAAAGACAGACTGAGAGCGTCCACTGCCTAAATCAGGGGATCTGAAATGGGTGAGACAAACTGATTCAACATGATGAACCTGGTTGTATATCATCTGAGACACCTCTGTCTGAATGATCTTGCCCAGATCTGGATGGCTCGTCTGCTATGAGATTCAGTCAACTTTTGTATTGTCTTTTGCTGTGGCTATTGTCTTGCATGAACAGAGATGGATGAAACCTTTTAGGGCAAAGAAGACCGGTTTTAGCTCCAGGTAGTTGATATACACTAAGATCTGGTAGTGAGAGTGACAGACTTCTCCAGATACATGACTGACAGGGTGTAGGGATTGACCTTGAAGGACCTGTGATCCTTGAACCCACCATATTTTCATATTCATAGTCTCAGGTCGGTCTGATCTTGCTCTTTTTGAGGTCAAACTGATAACCTACGAAACTGAAGATTGGTTTGGGTTATTGATTCCCAAAAAATATTTGTCCATGTTCTATCCAGACTAGCTCCTGACACAAAGCCACTAAGGTCTGTGCATCCTTGAAGCACACTTGGAGGGACTTGGGTTCAACAGAGCAGTCCTATAGGTACTGTATATACCTATATTCTGGGCCATTACTTTTATATCTTGGCTCTCATCTAATTAGTGCGGCTGGTTCAAGTCTAATGTCCAACTCGTGCCAAAATGACTAAAAAAATGCCTGTCCAGATATGACATTTTTTTGCCTGTTGAAAGAGATAAAAAACCTCAACTTTCTACTTTATAAGACTGCTTAAACCAATATCAGTAATTATATAGTTTAACTTACTTGTTTAATGAGCCCGATCTCCTCTGTGGTGTTTGCCTCATCAAAGAATAACACTGTGTACATGTGAGGAAACACCTGCTTGTTTTTCCGTGCTAGTTCTTTCGCCTTTTCTAGGGTACTTTGGATGTCTGATTCAGTTGTTCCTCCATGGACCTACACAGGTTGTACATTTTTAATCAGACAAGTCAAATAATCGCTGGCTTGAATCCTTAATTTTGATACTGGAGACTAACCATGTTGCAAATGTATATCAATTACAATAAACATATTACCGTGGCTGGTTTTATGGTTACATTTGAGCTGTTGCCCCGTTTGTTACACATTTGACAAATGCAGTATCTCAACTAGAATGCAAGATATATTCACCAGAAAAAGATAGCTAGCATGGAGTTGAAGATAAACATAACTTTTTATGATTAAAAATTAATTAAGAAAATTCTACATTATTTTTCGACATTAAAGCAGTCCTTACTCATTGGGACCAACATTTGCCCAAAATCGCTTTCTATGTTTTATGATGGCTCCACACACACCATTGTTAGGTCCCCAGTTCAAATCTTAGTTGTGGAGAAAGTTGCCTTCAGGAACAATTACCATGAACTAAATTGATGAGGTAGGAAAATTTTGCACGGGATTCTTGCTTAAATCAGAAAAATCAATAAATCATAAGTTAATGGCTGCAACTTCAATTTTAGCATTCTTCTAATACAAACAAGTCACAGAGATAGCACAAACAGATGAAAATGTAAATATGACCATTCTATAAGCAGATCCTTAATTTATGCCTCCGAATGAAAATGAAAGAGGGTCTTAATCAGTTGTAATTTTAGTATACCACGATCACAACATAATAAATATAATAAATAATAGATAAGTAACTTATCTATTATTTATTATATTTATTATGTTGTGACAAGATAATTTTATACAATGAGATACACTGATATCAGATATAGCTTCAACAGAACAACTTGGTTCAATTGTTTAATCAGTTTAACATTGTAAAACTATTTATACTTCAACAAACAACTACCATTTACAGTTAAAGATCAAAAAGCGGTAAATAGTTTATTCTGGGGTGGCAGATCAAATTTCAGGCTTATGTTAAAAATGTTTGGGTCGGGGGCAGATCTGTGGGGTAAATGCGAAGCAATTGATACTGCCAGTAAAACTGGGGATAAGTGTGACGTTTGTTTTTGTAGCTTCTCAGATCAATTGGGTCAAATCAATATACAGGATGACATAAATACATGACACAACACATGATGATATACTTGAAATAACAGTTTTGAAACTTGCCATTTGCAAGTTGACAGACATCATCCTATCATGTTTGTTGGTTTGCTCTGTTGTTCTGATAAAGTAAATGTGGGTAAAAACTAGTGCAAAATATAGAAATCTGGTAGTTGTTAAATATTTAAAAAGTATTTGAAATATAACCAATTTAATCACATAAGCTTAAATTTGTACTTTACATTTTCAAATATTAGCTAGTTATTATAGGTTGTGAAGTGAAGTGAACATATTTGTAAACTAAAAATGTAGGATAAAATTTTGGTCATTTTAGCAGGATTTTGAAGCTGAAAGACTGTCGAATATACATACTTTCACTGAAATTACAAATTTTAGTTCCTGTGGTGTCCATCTTAAATTTACGGATCAAATTAGGCATGTTCCACCAACTAAAATGTTTGTAAACTTTTACTGCACAACACTGGAGTGGATTCTGATACTTAATAAGGTACTTTCATTTCTGTTGCAATTTGTTCGAGGTAAGGCCATATTCTGACCTAATTTGACTGGACTATTTCTAAAATTTGCCTGAAATCAATCTATCTTTTATGGTTTCATGATAAATACCATTTCTGTTTCCAACAAAATCCAAGATGGGAGCCGAAATTTGAAAAATCAGGTCCTAGAAGAGTACCGATTAGTATCCTTGCAGTCCAAACTTTGCTCAAAATCACTCTAGCTCTTTTAGCTCTTTGTAGATAATCATCATTTTCGATATGTTCTTAATTTTTTTTAATTTCCATGCTGTTAGTATTGTTCTAATGAGTGGAGTATATGTCATTTGTGACAAGTTAGAGCCAAGCTTTTCATTCAATATTGTTTGTTTCAAGAAATCCCCTGTTTAACGAAGAACATCAGTGATTTTTACATTGTATGATAAATTAGTTGGAAATCCATCTATGCTTTTTTGGGGGGGGGAGGCTACAGTAATGTATTTAATGTGTAAAATATATTAATTTATAATGTCTTTACTATTAATTGGTTCTGAAGATTATACATTTGTCCAGCTTTCCCAAACCTGTACAATTTTTGAATATGTATTGCAATAAAATTAATATACACAAAGAGAACTAATAGAGTAAAATTGAAAAATTAATAAGTAAATTAATTTTTATAAGTTAATACCCCATCCAATGGACAATGCTAATCTGATCAGACCGGTCCGCCAAACGCGTCAGAAAAAGATGTCCTGTGTTTCCGCTGGCTGGGCCGGTCCAATACTGTGCACTCGCCACGGGGGCATGTCATACTTCCTTCCTGTCTAGACAGAGTGACGTCATAGCATCTTTTTTATTGTCCAAACCTATTATAGCCCCAGTAAGCTGATAGCGGGGCCAGTTTTGGAGGGTCTTGTGTGTCCATTGGATAGGGTATTAACTTATAAAAATTTAATTTACTTATAAAATTTCCAAATTTATTGCATTAATACATCCTATCCAATGGACAATTGCTGAATGACTACTGCTTACAAAACACAGGTATCTACTGCTTGGCACACTCCTCAAATTGGCACTTAACAGTAGTTAAAATATTTAATTACAGTAGTTCTTTATCACCCACACTTGTGCATTTATACTTAACAAATAGGGAAGTGGAAGTGATGACAGAAATAATTAAAATGTCTTCAGCAATTTCCATGTGCAAATTATGCCAATATGAGGGGCTGATTTCATGTAGAAATTATATTATCGCCCCTTAAAACGATTCTAAAAGGTTTGTTGTTTTGATTTGCGCTTGTGTCAATTCATGTTTTAATAAAAAGAAATTCATAAAACTGCACTTAAAACAAGCAAAAATAAGGTTTTTGTGACCAAGTTGTGCCAAGTTGCAGCGGGAGGCAGTATGTGTGTCTGTCACTACTACTAGTTCACATAATAAAATGTGGTGGGCCTTATACTGTTATGTTTTTTACGCACACAACTGTATTTCAACAATCAGGTGAGTTAACTCAACAGAGGCTGGAGATTTCACAAAGCTTTATCCCTGAAGTACTTTTCCAATGCTGCAACTGCACCAGTTTATTGCACCGGTTCAGTTGCAGGTGTAGCACCAGTATTTTGGTGCATGTTGCACATTATGTTCAGAAGGTTAGTATATGTTAGATTTAGTATTCTAAATATTTTTGAAAGTTTCTTAAGCATCAATTGTTATTGATGTTTAAGTGTGGGATATAATATTATATTCATTTATTTATTTTTATTGCGTAAATAAATGGGTAATAATATTGTTTTTGTAATCTGTAAAACTTGGAATTTTTCATTAACTTGCCCAAAAGTCTTATGATGTTATGAGAGTCTAAGGTGCATTATCCGTAGTGTTATTTACACTCTTTCCTGGATATATGGACTGTCAATCAGACTTTATAGTTCAAGCCAATACCAATAACACTGAGTCATTTTTTGGCAGGTGGGGATTTATGTGACTATGTTACGTCTGGATGAGTCAAAGGTAAGTATTGGGACTGCATTTCTAGTGATGTCACTAGTGGGTCTGTCTTTGTTTCATATTTAAACACAAAGATAAATAATACTTTCTTTTGTAATATTTAATATGGGAAAGACATAAAAATAATAATAGACACACACATGTAAAATGTAACTAATATGAATCTAGTCTATGCTTATTATGCAAAGATTTAACACAAATATGCTCAAATTATTATTTATTACATAGTAGGTGGACATCAGTCCTATATATTTGATTAATAAATAATTGATTGTTGCAATATGTTGAAAAGATACCAAATAAAATGTTAGTGTTCTTATTTATCTAGTTTTACTGAACAACTTGGACAATCAAGAATCCTGGCCTTCGGTACATCTCTTTTGGCCTTAGGAACAAACATGGTGGGGCGTGTAGGTTTCCTGCTGCACATTCTTATAAGTTCCTGATTTTCATTGTCACTGTCTGAATCTGACAGGACTATTTCATCTGTGACTGCAATGGTTTTCTCGTTGGGAGGCAAGTGCTTAGCTGTACTGATGGTGGGTTGTTCCTGATTATCATTATCTGAATCTGATAGGACAATTTCAGTGCTGTCTGGAATGAGTATCTTAGTGCGAGGCACTGGGAACTGATTAGCTTTACAATTTGTTGGTTGCACTTTTAATAAACCAATCTGCGAGGTGGGCCCTGGTGGGCACTCTAAATTTGGCTAGCTCATGACTATTTTGGAATTTAATGTTTCCACAAATATTTTAAGAGACTCATTGAAAGCTGCTATGGAAAGTCCATCTTGAAACTTGATCAATTCATCTGGGCTTATCACTATAAAAGGCTCTGTGTTGGTGGCCTTGTCATATGTGTGGATTCTAACTGAATCTGTGTTGCTCTCCACATTCCTCATGTGGTGCCCTAGCAGCTGACTGTTTAGGTGTTGAGCCATTGTATTTAGTACTGGATCTGACTCATCATCTGAATCACTGACTTCAAGATCACCCCTAACCATATCTAGGTCATCCTGTCGCCTATTAGGTTGATTCAGCTGGTTGAATGTCTGTGTTTTGGCTCCTCAGCATCAAGTTTTTCTTTTAGGCAGACTTTGGCATGTTTATCCAAGTCTTCCATGAATTATTAAAGTGGACATTTTGCCTATGGCGCCTTAGGCTAGCATTTCTTGTATATGCCTTGTCACAAATGCCACAGATATATCTTGCTTTATCCATTATGAACACTATTGCAACACTATTGCAACAATTTACTATTTGTTTCTCTTCAAATAGTACAATTAAGCTTCCTGTCTCTTAAATTTCTTTTGGCACATAAGGCAATTGTATGAATTATTAAAGTGGCCCTTGACTGGCGCGATGAGTAACTTGGAGCCTTGCCTCTAGCTTTCCTGTACCGACCCTTCCCAAAGTTTTTTCATGCTGGCTTGTCTCCCTTCTTGTCCGGTCATTTATCTGACCTTCTGTCCAATCTCTCATAAGGGTGAAATGGCCCTGCCATGAACCAGAATATCCCTTGGATTCATAAGCGGATATCTCCTCCTCAGCCCTCTTGATCACTGCATGTCAGGTTTGATCCCACTCTTAACATCTCAATGGGGAACCTGACCTTGGCTAGACGTGACGCTAACCTCACGTCTAGCCACGGTCAGGTTCCCCATTGAGATGAATACAAATTCACTTAGGTGCTCCATGGATTTTGCAGCCGCCTGTGTAATGTTGGAATTGAAGTCCATGAGGTACTGTAGTTCGTCCATAGCACCTGAGGACTTTGAGGAACCCTTCCCTTTACTCTCACAATGTAGGGCTTCAAGCTGGTTCTACATGTCCTACTGCACTCTAAAGAGGCATCTGTTAAAACTGGCAGCCTGGTTGCAGATGACTGTAGCCTCTCTGGCTGACTTCTCCCATATTTGCAGAGCTTTGTGGTTGATGCAGAGTTGCAGAGGAACCCTTGCCAGTGCGCTTAGATGTAGATGAAGTAGGTTTCTATCGATCGAATGTGAGTTGGCTGGCTGGGAAGTATAGAAACCCTTGCCAGTGCCCTCTGTAGTGGTAGACTGTGAATCAGACTCCAGCTGGCTGACTGACTGATGTATTTCTGGAGAGAAGTCCTTGCCAGTGCACCCTGTAGGTTGAATAAATGGCTCAGAATCTTTGAAATGTTAGTAGGTGGAGAGCGAGGAGGTGTAACTTTCATTTTAGAAGTTTTAACCAGTTGCAACGTCTTTGACAAAAGCAAAGCAAAGTCAATTGAAACGCTCAGACCATTGGCTTTCTAACTCGGCTATCTTGGTATCAGTAGGAGAATCAGACGATTTCTTGGCTTTAGAAGGCAGCTTATCTTTCTTTAATTTATTTTCAGGAGGCACAGATGAAGGAGCAAGAGGGTAATCAGTTTCTGGTTGGCCAACAACCCCAATGATGGACATATTAGCAAGGTCAACAATGTCAGAAGATTCCTTAGTGCGGGTGGCAGTTTCTGACCACGCTGGAATCAAAACCAAACAAAACTTACATGTTGAAGTGTCTTTGTTCTCAACACAGGGGTTCTTCCCTGTATTCCTTTCACGACCACGTGCACAATATGAGTGCTGGTCAAAATTTCCCATAACATGGCCACACCCTCCTTTTTGTTGTCCCAGGGATGACATTCTGAGCTATAAGTCTAAATTTTCACTTTGGAATAACCAAAAGTAAAATATCCAACAATATAACAGAAAAAAAATCTGCAAATATCCAATCACTGAAAATTTCTGCTTGCACAGATCTCGTGCCAAACGAAAAAGATGCTATGACATCACTCTGTCTATACAAGTAGGAAGTATGACACGCCACCTGGTAAGTGCACAGTACTGGACTGGAAACACAGGACATCTTTTTCTGAAGTTTCCTGGGCCAGTCTGCACCAACCAGATTAGCAATTGTCCATTGATAGGATGTATTAACGCAATAAAATCCATTATTACGAACATATAAAGATATATCTGTGTATAAAAATTTGATCCAGGTAATAAAACTTACGCCAAAATAGAAATGTTAAACATTTAGACATGAAGTCCCATTCAATTCAGTCAAAGGCCCCTTTTGAAGGTTAATTAAGGCAATTTATCCCAGATTTTTATGTCAAGCGTTTAAGTCATAATATCTTTTATTGTTCTTATATTTTATCAATGTATCTATTCAAAAAGGAGCCAACTTGGTCTGGACTTATAATTCTAGGTAAAACCTTTTGTAGTTTTAGAGGTAGGGTTTTAGTAAGCATCTTGTAATCAGTTTGCCAAAGGCTGAATGGACACCAATTTGATGGTTATAGGGATGAGATTAAGCACTTATTACTTAATGTTCCAAGTATAAAGAATATTTGATACTGTCAAAAAGTAAGTCTTTAATGTCTATCCAGAAGAATTTGTAAAAGTTTGGGGCAAATCCATCAGATCCAGGTGATTTATTATTTGGTAAAAATTTTAAAACCTTTATAATCTCTTCTAAGGTTACAATTTCATCACACATTACTTTATCTGTGTTTGGTTACTATGGTATTGTGTTTTTTTAAAGAAAAGTAGATGTTTCATGATCCAATGTTTTATCATTTAATTTTGAAGATTACAATTCTAGGCAAAGCTGAACTCCTTCATTTACAATATCGCTTAGTGATGTTACTTTCTGGTTATCTTTTGTAATTACTTTTCGAATGTATTTATTATTAAAGTTCCTTTTCTCCAGATATAAAAATTATTAGGCATTTTCCCCCTTCTTTCTCCCATTTAGCCTTTCATCGAGTTGTTATCCGCGGATGACTTTTGTTTAATAAATTTTCCCATTCACTTTTGCAATTTAGGTATTTTTGCAATCAAACTTTTCATAAGTGTGACATAATTATTATAGGAATAAAAGACGTATTCGAGTGCTTTATGATGGTTTTAAACTATCGAGCGGCTGAATATAAAGCACGAAGCATGAAGGGCTGAGTGCTTTAATACAGCAGATCGATAGTTTAAAACCATCATAAAGCATGAGAATTTGTCTTTATTCCTATTCTAAAATGGTTACATTTATATTTTGGTCGAAATAGGCGGTAAATCTTACGCGAAAATCAAAACAACTCCAACGCCATGTTGGCTGTTCCATCAATACAACATACATAGTGATATTTATTGTAAAAATACAGGATATTTGTTACTTTACTTTCACAGAATTTGTCACGAAATATTGAGAGATTGTCACTGTAGCTGGTTTCCATTTGTTGTAAGCTTTAAAATGATATGCTACTTTTTAAAATCAAGCAAAAAATAACAATTTTATGAATATTTTAACCATGAGTCGTTTGTTTACATTTGTACGCGAAGGGATGATGTACGTAGAATTCAACAGCGTTACTTTATTTACCGTTCTATATTCACGATTTCTGAACTGTGCAAAAGACGTGTCCACGTTCACTGCGCAGCCTACCATTTTAGAATATCAGTTAATAAACTATTATTAGATTTCCAAAATCCTTCTCCTCTTTTTTGTGTTTCAGTGATTTTTAAAACTAAGGATATTATGCCATAGTCAGAGGTCGTTACCTGCATATACTGACATATTTTGAATAAGATATTCAAGTTGAATTGAAGTAAACCAGCATGTTAACGTTGGCTTTACAAAGCCAGACTTAGTAAATTCTCTTTGTGTAAACTTTTGTTCATTTCATCTGATTCTAAATATATCTACCAGGGAAAGCTCTTCACAGAAACTCTTCAATTTTTCACTATGAGTGGATTTTTTTTCTACTATTCCACCTTTTTTATCCATAGTGTCATCAAGATAGCTATTAAAGTCTTTAGAGCTTTATCACTATATTATATTAAACTATATTTTTGAGAATTCACATGAACAATATCTGTTTGTGCTGCTTATCTTTAGTTGGCAAGTAAATATATACAATGGCAATTTTTTTCTGTATTATATTCTATAAGAAGAATTCTACCTTCAGTGTCTTTATTTACAGAAAATATTTCCAAATCTAGTTTAAAGTTAGGGGGAATCAGAATTGCTACACCTCTACTGTAGTTACATCCATGTGAGAAGATAATTTGGCCATTCCACTGTTTAGTTCATATTGATTCATCATGTGCCTCCTGAAAAAGCCTCAGACTGTATAAGACTCCTTGATTGCCATCAAAGAAATACCCATGGCGGCCATCTTGTGTTTAAAATTTAGGCCAAAAATATTTATAGGCAAGCATTTGTAATGCTGAACATATCCTGAAAATTTGACAACTCTACCTGTAATACCTTTTGCTCTAGTGGGGTAACAGGAAAATCGCTGGTGGAAGTCATGTTGTTTTGAAAATGAAGCCACAAACATTCCCAGGCATTTTGTAATGATGAATATAACCTGCGATTTTGAGATCTCTGCCTACAATACCTTTGACTTGAAAGGGGTAATAAAATTCCTTGCTAAAAGTAAAAAAAAATGCCAGTGGCCGTCATCTTGTTTTTCAGAATGAGGCCAAAATAAACCCATGCAAGATTTTGGGGAATGAATCGATCATGCCAAAGATACCTACAATAGCTTAAGCTCTTCAGGGGTCAAGAGATAATCACTATACACAATCCTTCTTTGTTCTAAATGTAGACTCTCAATATGCTTTTAGTTTTGAACGAAATTAAAAGTTCCATGCAGACAGATTTGTACAGGGAATGTTCCATATTCCTTACTGCCTTATCTTCTACAATACATTTTTGTTCTGAGAATATTTTCGTAAACTGAAATTTACCACAACCTCAGATGATAATGACTTTAATTCTTGATTTTTATCACTTGTACAACTTAGGCTTTTAAATTATTTTAACAAGAACTTCGCTGGTATTATTTGCAATACTGAAATTTCATTATCCATATTTCCCCAATGTTTAACATTTTGTTGTCACCTTCATGAGGACCATGTTCTCCACTTCAGCCCCTGCGGGTTTCTGCAACTCACACAAAAAGCGCACCAGTCGGGTCTTACCACAGCCTGTCTCTCCCATGATGATCACTGGGATGTCACACCTGAAACATACACTATGATTTAGAAATATCATAGTTTAAAAGAATTTCACTACTGGAGCAGACGAGAGATCAAATATCTCTCTTCCAATGTTTAGTTGCTACTCACCCATCTAGACTACTGAAGTTTTATTTTCATAGGTTTTACAGTGTCAAGCTTGTAAAAATCAATATTTTGACTTATTTCATATTACCAACTTATTTTGTAGTAAAATTGCCTTATTTTGTATTGCTTGGCCGACTTATTTCGTATCAACAGCTGACTTAATATATTACAAAATGGTGAGCAGAATTTTGGCAAGATTTCATGGTGATACAAAATAAGTTGATAATAAAAAATAAGCCGCTCTATATACAACTTGTTTTGTATCACTGACTCATTTTGTAGTAATTTCAATTCACTTTTTATAGTGGCTTGTCTCCATCAAAGGATAGACTCATTAATCCTTACTGGATTCAATCTTGTAGTTCATTTATCATTCACCCGATAGTAATTCCTATTGTCAGCAATAACCTTCTGCAAAGATGTAATTAATTATACTAGTCAGTAGTATATTGAAAATTATATCTGCATCTGTAAATGAACTTGAGTTTGGTGTTAAATCTTGGACTGGATTATATTTGTGGATGTATAAATGCCCTTGTTGAGTCAGATAAAGTTTACATAGAGCTCAGATTTGGTTTATTGGTAGTAACACTAGAATGAAAAGGTTAAAATGCTGCAACTGGTTGCAACAAACATTTTGTTTCCCAATAAAAAATAGCATCAGTGATGGCCAGATCCCACAACCTTGGGAAAATCAATGAACTCCATGAGATTAGATGTTAAAATGTACACTTTGTACACTCAAGAAACATCTGCCTAAATATTATATTCATGTTTAACATTACTGAATAAAAGTTATAGGGAGCATTGATGTAAGACTATAAAGTTGAACAATACACCTGTCCCCCGGCCAATGTTCATGTGAAGTAGCAACCTTTTAAAGAGTATAAAGGTCAACAGTGCTATGTCAAGCTCAAAGGTAAACATGTTACACTGTACATTTCTAACTTGTACTTCCTAACCAATATCCCTACCAAGTATCAACATCCTACACCTTACAGTTTGAAAGATATTGGCTGGATAAGATTTTAAAGATCAAAGTCACTACAGCGAAGTCAAAGGTCAAATCAAGGTCATACTATGATGCTGCACACCTACACCCCTTAACCAATTCAAAATCCAACCCCTTATGGTTTATGAGATACAACAGGAATGAGTTATTACTAAAGCCAGCCCGTCCACTTGGCCAAGAGACCGGCCAACTGCCCAGCCTGACACCAATACCTGGGTGACAACAATACCTGCTCAGCATAAAAGCTACATATGTACCAAATACTGTTTTGTAAAATATCCAGTTCTATAGACAACAGGCAAATGGTAATCACATGCCAGCTCAGCATTATTCAATGGAATATAGAGAAGGTGGCAAATGTGTTTATCCATTGGTAGGATTTAAGCATCTTTTTATGCATCAGAAAGAAAACAAGAATGACTGTGAAAATATCAGGGATAAATACTATTTTTTCAATTCTTATGTGATAATTACCATTTGTAAGAAGTCCTCGCTCTACAAAATTATCATGAAAATTACATGAAAAGGATGAAAAAATAATGTCAACTTTGGCACATTGATCATCATTCCAAAAGATTGCTATGTGTTTTTTAACATATTGCACCAATTGTAGATTTTGAGATGTCCAATGATCTTCAATTTGCAATAGGAATGGCTATACATCCAAGGAAAATTGCATGGTCTTTCATGGAATGGATAATATGAGGCAAATATTTGAAAATTATAACAATTTGATTGCATTTTCTAACTTTTATGATCTATGTTTTATTGTAATCTATGCCAAAGTGTTAATGTAACATTAAAACAATGAATAAACAAATAGTTCTACAGTTTTAAAAAGAACATTTCTTACACAGTTTGGAGTTTTACAACCTGATAATACAAAATAAGTCAGTGATACCAAATAAGTTGTCTATATTGCAGCTTATTTTATATTATCAACTTATTTTGTATCACTGTCAGTGCAATCAGGCGAATGGTAAATGGACTACAAGATTGAATACAGTATAAGGATTAAATTCCTTATCTTTCATTATTTAAATTATCTTTCAAACTGTAAGGTGTATGATACTGATACCTGAGGGATATTGGTTAGAGAGTATAGGTTAGCAATGTACAGTGTAACATGTTTACCTTTGACCTTGTCATAGCACTGCTGACCTGTATAGTCTTTAAAAGGTTGCTATTAATATGAACATTGGCAAGGGGGACAGGTGTATTGTTTAACTTCATAGTCTTATGCTCCCTATAACTTTTACTCTGTAATGTTGAACATAAATAGAATATTTAGGCAGATGTTTCTTGAGTGTAAGAAGTGTACATTTTAACATCTAATCTCATTTAGTTCATTGATTTTCCTAAGGTTGTTGGATCTGGCCATCTATGCTATTTTTTATTGAAAAACAACATGTTTGTTGCAACCAGTTGCAGCATTTTAACCTTTTTATTCTATTCTAAAGGGCATTTATACATCCACAAATATATTCCAGTCCAAGATTTAACACCAAACTCAAGTTCATTTACAGATGCAGATATAATTTTCAATATACTACTGACTAGTCTAATTATTTATATCTCTGCAGAATGTTAGTGCTGAAAATAAGAATTACTTTCTGGTGAATGGTAAATGGACTAGAAGATTGAATCCAGTAAGGATTAAATTCCTTTGAGTCTATCCTTTTATGGAGACAAGTTACTATAAAAAGTGAATTGAAATTACTACAAAATAAGTCAGTGATACAAAACAAGTTGTCTATAGAGCAACTTATTTTATATTATCGACTTATTTTGTATCACCCTGAAATCTTGCCGAAATTCTGCACACCATTTTATAACATATTAAGTCAACTGTTGGTAAGAAATAAGTCAGCCAAGTAACACAAAATAAGGCAATTTTACTACAAAATAAGTTGGTAATACGAAATAAGTCAAAAATTGATACAAAATAAGTCAGGTAATACAAAATAAGTCGTTGATACAAAATAAGTTGTTACACAGGCTTCAGTTTTTGAAAAACCAGATAAGTCCCTTTTTACTCAAAGAAAGTTTTGTACCATCATTTAGCAAATAAAATGGCTGTATGATGTCGCACCCCAGTAAACATTACAAATGTTTATAAATGTTTAGTAAACCTAAAAATGTTTTTAAACCAAATATAACCTTAAATATTGACAATTATTCAATATTATGGGTTTATAAACGTTTCAGCAACATTAGTTCAGTTTATAAACGTTTTTATACACAAATGTTTATAAACGTTTTTAAATGTTTACAAAGAGTGAAGAATATCTTAACCTCGCTTTCATTTGGGATGATGACATCAGCACAGCCATTTTGAGAGAAACTGGAGAAATATTTCTGTTACGATATCTTGCTGTATCACTGTTCTTTGAAGCCATCATTATAGTCTAAGTAAAGATATTAAAGTATATAATATCATCAAATTATATACTTCTATATATCTAATTAGAATGTAATGATGGCTTCAAACAACAGTGATAAAGCAAGATATACTTACAGAAATATTTCTCCAGATTTTAAACACATGTATAAACGTTTATAAACGTTTATGTATAAATGTTTATGCTTAAATGTTTATAAACATTTATAAGCAAACGTTTAGGGACCCATCATTTTAAACCTAATCTAAACCGTTGCTAGTTAGGTTTATAAACGTTTGTAATGTTTACTGGGACATCTGATAACAGGAAGGAATGACAAATTCAAGTGCTGTTCTAAAATGGCAACTTACATATTTCAGTCTCACTACACATGAAAAGAAAAATCAATCGAACATCATTTTGGCTTCCCTATCTTTCAAACATACACAGTAATATCTAGTTTACAAAATAAAGTATATGTAAAAGTCACCTTTTCACCGCTTCAGGTAGAGTTAAACGTGTATATTTTGGGGGTTTCATGTTGAATTTACAACAAGCACATATGATAGTGCTTTAAAATCCAATAAAAACTGAAATTTAGAATATATTTGTAGACGAGGGGACAAAGTAAATAGAATTCAACAGAATTTATTTACTATTCTGTATTCACAATTATGGAACTGTGATGTATTCACGATAACTCTGCAACCTATCATTGTAGAATTTTGCTGTAATTTCTTTTAAATTCTCAATAGATTACTTAGGGAATTGGTTTACATGCAAATAATGAAATTCAATTTGCTGCTGAAATGTTATACCAGACCTTGCAAAACGATTTGTAGTTAATAGTTTCCTTCCACTTGTTACACATTTGAAACATCACACTATAGCCAGGTGTTTATTTGACGGAATGTTTTTATGTGAATAACATACCTATAATATCAACTAGATGTCCAAATGATTACCAGATCTAACATAATTGTATCATCCTATTCAATGACATATAATTGACACCATCCCAACATCACTCTGTTTAGTCATGTCAAATAATGAAAATCTGATGTTTGAATAACATGATGAGACATGATATTCTACTCGGGCATTGTTTCTGACACCTTAGTGATATTAATATGATGTCACTTTGTCACGACATTTAAAGTGGAGAATCATCATATCATATGAGATGAGATTCACATTAGTATTTTATAAAATTATGATGTCATTTTTATGAATATTACCAATAAGTCAGAATAATTTATCTAGTCTGTGTTAAGTCAAAGTTGGATTTTACATCCTGTAAAACAGCCGGGGTCATATTAGGACATTCCCTCAGCTTTTTCACATGAGTATTGCAAAACCCAGGCAGAGGTGACAACCTGTGATTGCATGCTGAACCTACTAACCAACTTGGCCTCCAGTCCGTGTGAAGTTCTTTGACAGAAATAATTAATTTCAAAACAATAATGTTTAAAACTGTAACTAACATGTTGTGTGACAGCAAAAATATTCAAGAAATGTGTTGATTTCCAAACAAATGTACACTTAAGTGTTTTCAACCAAGCCAAAGATTGAATAAATAAAGAAAAACGTTTACAAAAAAGTGCTTCTAATATTCAAACTTCTGTACCCATAATTTGTATCTTTACAAATGGTATAAATTTCCGAGCTTCTTCACACCTGATATTCAACATTTGCTCCCATGGAATAATCTGTATAATACATGGAAATGAATTTAAGCTGTGTCAGGTAAGTGTGCTCAAATGGCATTTCTACATTGGGTGTTTAAGCTTTGTAACATGTTATAAATTATGAAAACAAATATTTTTATTAACCAAACTTGTATTAGTAAAAATTGGTTTAAGCACTTGTAACTGTCAATCAGATTTTAAATCAATACATCAAATTGATGTCAGTTTCTGATGTCATATACACATGAAGTCGGTCCCAATTTGGTCATTATATTGGTGTTTTATGCTGATATCAAATTTACAATTGTCTACTAGATGTTATTTTTATGGAGATGTCAAATAGACTGGGTCACTAAAGATCTATTTGACATTTAATATATGATGTCATTTTGAATTTCAAATAAGCATGAGCGTTGGATGTCATTTCCAGTGTCTTTTTGATTTCTTTTTGATATCCTATTGCCTGCTGGGGGGGGGTGTTCCATGGCAAAAAATATGATCTAGTTTGTTTATGGACTCTAATGAACTTTGTTGTTGTACTGTTTGCTTGTGTTAACGGTATAAAGTAATTGAAATTTCTAAAGTTAAACTTTTGTTTTGTATCAAGGACTAGAAGTGATATGTTTGATTAAATAAAAAGTCATCTTTTCTTGCTATTTCTTTCACTGTATAAATTAAATTCACTGAAGAGGTAAAATCAAGGTCATTTCTAATAATAGGTCACTAACTTCTGATAATACTTACCAAAGGTCAACTTAAGAGGTCACATTAAATCCTGATTCAGTGCACCTCAGCATTGCCTTAAGCTTAACTGGTGGATTGTAACAACAGCTGACAGACAGAAAAATCATAACAAAAGTAAATAAATAATAAATAGGTTAATTTCTTACTGAACAATAATGTATTACACAAGTATCACAACTTTCCTGGAATTAATAAATAAATAAGTAAAGCAATGCAAACATAAAGTGTAAAACGAAGTTGCCAAAGATAAAAATGAACAGAAAAAAAATAATAAAGAAAAAAAAATTACCAAAAAAAATAAAAACACAATAAACAGAGTCACAACAAGCAGAATTACAGACAAACAGATAATATTTACAACATGTTACCAAAGCCTCTTGGGTTACCAAAACTGTGGAGAACTTTAGAACAGCTCAAAGTTAAAGTTATATATGAAAACACCTGAAATTGACCTTTTAAAGGTAATATTATGACATGTACATTTCCTAAATGTAATACCAGAAATGTAAAATATAAAGATGAGGTAGTAATGACTGACTAGTGTTTCATTTACAGTACGTTACCTGACATATGTGTATACCAAAAGGGACTAAAGTGTAACGCTCAAGTGTTACGGTCACGGGCAAGCGCGGTAGCAATTACCGGTTGTCTTTAACAAATTTATTTAGCGATTAACAATAATGATTACAGTCAACTGGTATGCCCTTAACTAAGCACAATAATACAATAACAAGATCTAGCTGACCTGACCACTGAGATTAAGAATAAGTTTATCCGCCGTATCCCGCAATCTGTTCTGTAATCCGTCCTGTGGTATATTCTGTGATCTGTCCAATGTCCTGTGGTCTGTCCCGTGATCTGTCCAACGTTCACTCGCATACAGATATCTATATCCTGTGACCCGTCCCACACTCAACAACACAAAAGGTGCTTGTCCTGCTATCCTTTATATATATCCAGTCACACAGAAGGTCTGTCTGGAGATTTTTAGAGAGTTAACACAATTGTACTGTCTGCTCAAAGATATGGACAATGTCCAAGATGCAGTAAATCCACTCTCTGTTATATAACTGTACAATATCCAAAAATATCCAAAGTGCAATAAATCTGTCCAGACAATGTATCTAGTTCACTCCAGTAAAAGTTCACAGTGATATAAGCATATATTATACTCCAAAACACAATAGCTCTCGTTATAGCAAGCGAATACAAAGTTCACTTGTGGTCAGATGTACATTTCTTATATACATTCACAGATTCCTTCTGGAATTGTACAGAACCAACTCAGAAAAGCTTGAGCCATCTAGGCCAAAGGAGGAAGTTCTAGAAACTACTGGTAATTGGGTTTCCCCAAATCTAACATAACCACTGAGGGGGGGATTTCCCCCAGTCTGTGAACAGATCAATAAACACTAAAACACAAAAATCAATAACTCCCTTACTTTAAATGTCAACACACAAAAAGAATCAACAACACAATTATCTTTTATGACAATGTATAAACATAAAGCTTAAATTAAACAATGCACTAATATAGTGCCTAATATATGTAATATACAATGTACTAATATAGTGTCCAATATATGTAACACCTCCCCCCTTAAAGAAAAATTTTGGAAGCCAAGGGATTACAAAATTTTACAAGAGATTTTCATGATGTATACAAACACAGGTAATAACATTTTACAAAACATTTTTGTCTAAATACAAAAGTAAAATTAGTACCATGTATAACCTTTATAAACTTACTAATTACAGGTATATAAATTACAATTTAAATACAGCTTCTGGATAGGGCGTATCCATGCGGACGCCATATGTTACTTTTTCAAAGTCCTGTTTATACACTGAATTCCTATCTTTAACAGTGTTTTTATTAATAGCCATCATAAGCTATGTTATACCTCTTTCAAAATATGGTTTTACCATAGTCATTTCCCACATTTGGTTTGAATGTCTGTTATCACAGTTTTTAATGGTTTTTTGGAGAGTTTCTACTCTCCTTGCTACTGGGTATGACCCTAGATCTCTGGCCTGTAGTTTATTCATTTGGCCAGGTGATGACACTGCAGCCTTGCCTCCAGGATTGAAGATACGATTTTGTAATTTCTTATCATAAAGCATCTTCATTTTTGACTGAGAAGTTTTCAAATTTTGTTGCGCCAGCTCACAAGCCTTCTTCAATTTACCTCTGAACTTTGAAACATAATCTAGCAGATTTAGGCTCTCGGTGTTCTCAGATAACCAATTTTCCTTCAACAGCTTGAGAGGACCACGGACTGAATGGCCAAAGACCAACTCAAAGGGACTAAAGCCTAAAGACTCTTGAACAGACTCTCTAACTGCGAACAACAATAAGCTAATGCCTTCATCCCAGTCTTTTTCATTATCTAAACAAAATGTCCTAATCATATTCTTCAAAGTGGAATGGAACCTTTCAAGTGCACCTTGGGATTCTGGGTGATAAGCACTAGATTTGATCTGTTTGGCACCTAACTGAAATACAACCTGTTGAAATAGTCCTGACATAAAATTTGACCCTTGATCTGACTGGATTTCTTTTGGTAAGCCAACTAGAGTAAAGAAATTAACCAGAGCTTTTGAGATTTTGGGAGCTGTTATGTTGGTCAATGGTATGGCTTTGGGAAATCTGGTTGAGGCGCACATAATGGTCAAAAGATATTGGTTTCTGGATTTAGTTTTTGGTAAGGGACCTACACAGTCAATTATCACTTTGCTAAATGGTTCCTCAAACGCTGGAATGGGTTTGAGAGGAGCTACAGGAATTTTTTGGTTTGGCTTCCCTACCATTTGACAAATGTGACAAGTCTTGCAAAATTCTGCCACACAGTGCCGAATTTGAGGCCAATAAAAATGTTTGGTTATTTTGCTGTAAGTTTTGTTGATGCCTAAATGGCCATCCATTGGAGATTCATGAGCCAATTTTAATATCTCACTTTGGTACTCTTTTGGCACAACAATCTGGTGTACTACTGACCATTCTTCGGATGCAGGGACATTTGGTGGCCTCCACTTTCGCATAAGTACACCATTTCTGACATAATAGCCTACAGGGACCTTATCTAGCTCTACTGGCGGCAAGACCAACTTGAATAAAGGAGCTAATTCAGGGTCATTTTCCTGCTCTGAAATCAATTTTGATTTTGAAAGCGATACATCTTGACAGTCAATTGAGTCTTGTTTTTCAGAATCTACCCTATCCTTGGGATTTGTATCACTAAAATTCTGCACATCATGGTCATAGTTGTTCAAGAATGTATCTGACAAATCAACTAAGACATCTGTAGATCGTTTACAATCTTTTGGTTCTTCTTGGGCCTTTTTGGCCATAGCTCGAGTCACAGCACAGGAGGGAAAAATACCAGGAATAACCTCTTCTAATTTCTCAGTGCTAACCAAAGTGATCGGCTTAGAAGTAACCTTAGGATCAGCAACTACCTTTCCACCTGCCAGATCATTTCCCAATAACAAAGATACCCCTTTAATGGGTAAAGTGGGCCTGGTACCCACAACAACAGAACCAGTAACTAAGTCTGATACTAAGTTGACCTTATGCAAGGGAACGTTCACACAGCCTCCTTCAATACCTTGAGCAATGACACTCTCACCAGTAGATGTGCTTATACTCAATGGCAATACACCTTCTAAAAGTAAGGACTGAGTAGCTCCAGTGTCTCTTAATATCTTAATGGGGACCTGACTGGAACTACTTTCCAAAGATACAAAACCCTCAGACACAAAAGGTTTGAACTCTTCCCTAATAATCTCAGACTTGTCTAAACCAATACTAGACTCTGCTCTATTGGGATTTGAACGCCAGTTAGACTTGCTAGACACAAAGGCGTTGGGCGTTGCCTCCTTTTCTCTTCTCTTCTTTAAGAGCCAACAGTCAGACATAACATGCCCAGGTTTCTTACAATAGTGGCAAACAGGAGCAAAGGATCTGGGTTTCCTATCCTTACTCATAGTCTGATTTGAGGTTTGACCCTTATCTGAACTCTTTTCTGGAGCTACATTTTCAGATTTCTTTCCTATTTCTGGATAAGACTTTTTAGCAGGACCAAAGGACTTATTCTTGTTGAAAGTGGACTTGTGAGTTAGCGCATAATCATCAGCATAAGCTGCTGCTTTTGCCAAATTTTCAACTTTCTGTTCATCTAGATAGGTTTTAATGTCATCACGAACACACCTTTTAAACTCTTCAATCAAAATAACTTGCCTAAGTTTTTCAAAGTCTGTACCTACTTTCCTAGAATTACACCATCTGTCAAAGTACACTTCTTTCTCATGGGCAAATTCAACATGAGTTTGACTTTCTTGTTTACGATAATTTCTGAATTTTTGACGATATGCTTCTGGTACCAACTCATATGCTTTCAAAATAGCATTTTTGACAGAGTTATAGTCCACACATTCAGAAATTGGCAAAGCCGTGTATGCCTCCTGGGCCTTTCCCCTCAAAACACTTTGCAGCAATAAAGGCCACTGGTCTATAGGCCATTTCAAATTTTGAGCTACTCTTTCAAAGTGTTGAAAGTACTTATCGACCTCCGACTCATTAAAAGGTGGTACCAGTCGCACATTTTTACCCAAATCAAATTTGGTAGCAATGGACTCTTCATGGGCAATTCTACAGGCATTGAGTTCTAAAGCTCTCATTTCTCTTTCATGTTTAAGCTCAAGTTCTTTTTCATATTTTCGAGCTTCAAGCTCTTCTTTTCGAGCCTCAAGCTCTTCTTTTCTTTGTTGAGCTTCAAGCTCTTCTTTTCGCTGTTGAGCTAGAGCTTCAGTTTCAAGCTCTTTAAGTCTTAACTATCTTTCAATTTCTAATCGCCTGATCTCATATTGCCCAGAAGGTTCCATTGGTAGAGGCTTATACACTTCTAAACAACTATCAGGTAAAACATCTTCATCAACTAACTGTTCAACAATAAGCCTTTTAAGTTCATGTTTACGTGTTGACCTTTTCACCTCTAACTGTAACTCTTGTGCTATCTGCATTAACATATCTTTTTTAAAAGTTTCTAGAACTTCCATAGATGGTGACTGTACAAACTCTTTAGCACTAGCCATTTTGAGCACTGTTGACTGTAACCAATTACTAAATCAAATGGATTTTCAAAATGTTAATTGAACAGTTGATCAAATAGTTGTAATCAAATGGTTGGATCCCGGACGAGCCCCCAATTTTCCTGTTACGGTCACGGGCAAGCGCGGTAGCAATTACCGGTTGTCTTTAAGTTGTAACAGAAAAAAAAGCAAAAAGCTTAACTTAACAAATTTATTTAGCGATTAACAATAATGATTACAGTCAACTGCCCTTATGCCCTTAACTAAGCACAATAATACAATAACAAGATCTAGCTGACCTGACCACTGAGATTAAGAATAAGTTTATCCGCCGTATCCCGCAATCTGTTCTGTAATCCGTCCTGTGGTATATTCTGTGATCTGTCCAATGTCCTGTGGTCTGTCCCGTGATCTGTCCAACGTTCACTCGCACACAGATATCTATATCCTGTGACCCGTCCCACACTCAACAACACAAAAGGTGCTTGTCCTGCTATCCTTTATATATATCCAGTCACACAGAAGGTCTGTCTGGAGATTTTTAGAGAGTTAACACAATTGTACTGTCTGCTCCAAGATATGGACAATGTCCAAGATGCAGTAAATCCACTCTCTGTTATATAACTGTACAATATCCAAAAATATCCAAAGTGCAATAAATCTGTCCAGACAATGTATCTAGTTCACTCCAGTAAAAGTTCACAGTGATATAAGCATATATTATATTCCAAAACACAATAGCTCTCCTTATAGCAAGCGAATACAAAGTTCAGTTGTGGTCAGATGTACATTTCTTATATACATTCACAGATTCCTTCTGGAATTGTACAGAACCAACTCAGAAAAGCTTGAGCCATCTAGGCCAAAGGAGGAAGTTCTAGAAACTACTGGTAATTGGGTTTCCCCAAATCTAACATAACCACTGAGGGGGGGATTTCCCCCAGTCTGTGAACAGATCAATAAACACTAAAACACAAAAATCAATAACTCCCTTACTTTAAATGTCAACACACAAAAAGAATCAACAACACAATTATCTTTTATGACAATGTATAAACATAAAGCTTAAATTAAACAATGCACTAATATAGTGCCTAACATATGTAATATACAATGTACTAATATAGTGTCCAATATATGTAACACACTCAACAGAGAGACAGACATTCTGTTTGACTGGATATATAAAGGATAGCGGGACAAGAACCTTTTGTGTTGTTGAGTGTGAGACAGGTCACAAGATATATATATCTGTGTGTGAGTGAACATTGGACAGATCACAGGACAGACCACAGGACATTGGACAGACCACAGAATATACTACAGGACGGATTACGGAACAGATTGCTGGATACGGCGGATAAATTTAACTCATAATCTCAGTGGTCAGGTCAGCTAGATCTTATTATTGTATTAGTGTGTTTAGTTAAGAGCATACCAGTTGACTGTAATCATTATTGTTGACTATTAAATAAATTTGTTAAGTTCAACTTTTTGCTTTTTCTGTTACAACTTAAAGACAACCGGTAATTGCTACCGTGCTTGCCCGTGATCGTAACAGGAAAATCATAACAAAAGTAAATAAATAATAAATAGGTTAATTTCTTACAGAACAATAATGTATTACACAAGTATCACAACTTTCCTGGAATTAATAAATAAGTAAGTAAAGCAATGCAAACATAAAGTGTAAAACGAAGTTGCCAAAGATAAAAATGAACAGAAAAAAAATAATAAAGAAAAAAAAATTACCAAAAAAAATAAAAACACAATAAACAGAGTCACAACAAGCAGAATTACAGACAAACAGATAATATTTACAACATGTTACCAAAGCCTCTTGGGTTACCAAAACTGTGGAGAACTTTAGAACAGCTCAAAGTTAAAGTTATATATGAAAACACCTGAAATTGACCCTTTAAAGGTAATATTATGACATGTACATTTCCTAAATGTAATACCAGAAATGTAAAATATAAAGATGAGGTAGTAATGATTGACTAGTGTTTCATTTACAGTACGTTACCTGACATATGTGTATACCAAAAGGGACTAAAGTGTAACGCTCAAGACAGAATACATGTTAAAAGTCAACAGTAGCATCATCAGCAGAACCACACTGGCCACCTGTAGTACCACTGTTGCACAGTAGTACCAGCAGCTGTAAGAAACCTCTCACATGTTACCATACACAAAAACAAGGCCAAGGTACTACTGTCAGCAGTAAATATCTGACATGAGATATCAAATCTTATAACTCATTTACAAAAATAAAAACTTGTCAGAAATACGTAAATTATAAGATAAAAAGGATGGAAATAAATTATTGACAATCAGACTAATAATAAAAGTGAAAACAACAATAAGCAATAGATGTTAACGACCCCACACAACTATGAATTGAAGTTACAAGTTTAAAAGTCACTGGTAATTCAAATTAACAAAAAGTCAGCAGAAAATAGAATAGAAGCAGAGTGAACCCAAAAGAATGTGAAAAAAAATAAATATACTTTGAGGTTTTAAGACTTAACTCCTTCATCAGATTAAACATGCAACTATTCAGTTGCACATGTAGCCTGGTGAAGGAGATAATCTCGAAATTCTCAAAATCTATTCATTCGTTTCAAACACTTACTTTGTGTTAACTTTGCTTCCATTTATGGTAAAAAAGGCAATTCTTGGAAATGATGTTCAGTGTTGATACAGAAAATCAAAGAGATATTTAATGAGCCACATCAATAGGAAATCGCCTCTAACTCTAAGCTTGGTCCAACAAGCCACAGTGTTCTGGGCCTGTAACAACTTATTTTGTATCAATGACTTATTTTGTATTACCTGACTTATTTCGTATCAATTTTTTACTTATTTCGTATTACCGACTTATTTTGTAGTAATGTTGCCTTATTTTGTATTACTTGGCTGGCTTACTTCATACCAACAGTTGACTTATATGTTACAAAATGGTGCGCAGAATTTTGGCAAGATTTCAGGGTGATACAAAATAAGTCAATAATACAAAATAAGCTGCTCTATAGATAACTTGTTTTGTATCACTGACTTATTTTGTAGTAATTTCAATTCACCTTTTATAGTGGCTTGTCTCCATCAAAGTATGGACTAAAAGGAATTTAATCCTTACTGGATTCAATCTTCTAGTCCATTTACCATTTGCCTGATAGTAATTCTTATTTTCATTGCTATGACAAGCTCAAAGGTCAAAATGTCACTGCACACTGCTAACCTACATTTCCTAATAAATATCCTTACCAAATATCAACATCCTACACGTTACAGTTTGAAAGATATGGGCTGGATAAGATTTTAAAGATCAAAGTCACTACTCCAAGGTAAAAGGTCAAATCAAGGTCATACTATGATACTGCACACCTACACCCCTTAACCAAAGTCTCGCAATGTCCCAAAGTTCAACATCCTACCCCTTATAGTTTATAAGATACAGCAGGGGTGAGTTATTACTGAACCTAGCCCATCCACTTGGACGAGAGACCTCCCAACTGCCCAGCCAGACACCAATATACCTGGGTGATAACAATACCTGCACAGCGTAAAAGCTACATATGTCCCAAATACTGTTTTGCAAAATGTCCAATTCTATAGAAAACAGGCAAATGGTAATCACATGTCAGCTCAACATATAGAACATAGAGAAGATGGCATATATAGAAAGAAAACAAGAATGACTGTGTATCATTTTAATAACCAAAATCTTTGCAATACTTAAATTTCAGGGATAAATACAATTTTCCAATTCTTATGTGTAATTACCATTGTAAAAAGTCCGCGCTCTACAAAATTATCATGAAAATTACATGAAAAGGAAGAAAAAAATGTTAAGCTTGGCACATTTAACATCATTCCAAAAGATTGCTATGTCTATCGCACATATTGTAGTTTTTGAGATGTCCAAGGATCTTCAATTTGCAACAGGAATGGCTTCACATACAAGGATTATTGCATGGTCTTTCATGGAATGGCTAATAAGATGCAAATATTTGAAATTATAACAATTTGGATGTATTTTCTAACTTATGATCTTAATGTATCATTAAAATAATGAATAAACAAAGAGTTCTACAGTTTTAAAAAAAATTCCTTACACAGTTTGGAGTTTTATAACCTGATAATACAAAATAAGTCAGTGATACAAAATAAGTTGTCTATATTGCAGCTTATTTTGTATTATCGACTTATTTTGTATCAATGGCAGTGCTGAAAACAAGAATTACTATCTGGCGAATGGTAAATGGACTACAAGATTGAATACAGTAAGGATTGAATTTCTTTTAGTCTGAATGGGATATAAGAGATGGGGACATAGTCTGACACACAAAAGAAATTCATAATCCATAATTTTGAATTAATTGATTTAATAGGCTGAACCGATAAGATAATGACTACAAGAGATAGTAGATCTTTTCTGGTATAAAAGCCTTGTTTACCCTTGAAGTTCATATCCACAAACCAAATTTGAAAAATATTTTGAGACATTTTACATCTGAATGAAAACCTCTGTTATGGCATTACAAGCTGAAAACCAATATATATTTGATTATTGTTTTGAGATATATGATAAATTATCACAATAGGTACCTGAATCGCATGTAGATGGCAAGTATTTTCTTCACATTGTCTGTGGTGAGGACATAGGTGTCATCAAGCTCACCTGGACAGCTGTTGCCCATCACATTGCACAGCTTGGTGATCTTCTCAGCCCTAAACATGATAGATTTTTAACAGATGTTATTTATACTTATTTTATTTTTGCATATTTAGCAATGACAACACAAAACTTTAATTTTGGGTTAAAGTCAGCAACATTGGGTACATGGATGACCTTGCACGAACAGCTTGAAGGTAGCAAGTGTTTGTACTTATGTGATGGCATTCCTACTTGGGGCATAAGCATATCAGCACTGATGTGAGGTGAGTCTGAGGCAAGAAAGGCAATTTCTCTACAGTTACTGTTTATGGGGATTAAAGTGTTTTTCACTCTTCTGGATACTAGGTCTGGCCATGTGATATCACCACTTCTGCAAAGACAATGGCATGTCCATGTATCACAGCCTTACATCAGAAAGAATGATCTAATAACTAATAATGATACTGATCTTCACTGTTTTTATCAGATCTAATGTTTGCCTCCTTCCTTTATAGGTGAAGAATGGTGTTTTTTTCTTCTTGTCATGTTGTTGGACAGCAACCAAGTGAATTTATTGTCTAACTATTCTAAGGTCGCATATGTGGCCACAGGCAAGATGTACCCACCAGAAAAGCACAGCTAACATGGGTTTAAAGATAAATAGCATTTTCCTGATTAAGAATTAAAAATTAAGAAAATTGTACATCATTATTCGATATTTGAGGAGTGGTTCTTAGTATTGTAAGGTTAACATATTTCATAACACACCACACTGAATACTTTTGAAGTCAAAAGTGACTTAATCATTGGGAAAATGTCAAAGTAGCTATTACTCAGCGTTATAGCTAGAGCTCTCAAAATTTGCCATGACACAGAATATCAAAAAATAGATGAACAAGATATTTGACATAAAACCGCTAAATTTAATACTTTTGAAGTTACAAGTGAAGTTACTCATTAGCCAAATAAGCAAAGTATTAATTAATTGATTAGCTCTGAAGCTACAGCTGTGAAAATTACTACAAAAACACAGAGACACAGAAAATAAAAAAAACTTAACGGTGTATTTGGTAAAAATAACCTCTGTTTGAATATTTTTGAAGCTACAAGCAACTTATTCATTTGCAAATGCCCAAATAGCTATTACTCAGTTGAACTGAAGCTATAAGTGTGAAAATTTGCCATGACAGAAAACAAAAAAAAAAACGTTGAACAACATGTTTCACATAATTGGTATAAATTCAATAGTATTGTAGTTACAAGTCATTTACTCAAAGATGAGCTGTGAAAGTAGCTATCACTCAGTTAACTACCGAAGTACAGCTCTGAAAAAAATGCCATGCCACAGATCAACAAAAAGTAGAGAAACAACATGTTGGATAAAAAAAATTCTAAATTTCATACTTTTGAATTAACAAGTGAGTTACTCGTTAATAGGAAATAAAAAATAGCAAAATAGCTATTACTCAGTTAGCATTAAAGCTACATCTCTGAAAAATAGGTGAACAAAATATTTAACAAAAACGCTCTAGAATCAATAGTTCTGTAGTCTAACTGATTTACTCAAAGCTGAACTATCAAAGTAGCTTTTACTTAGTTAGCTATGGAGCTACAGGTCTGAAAATTGGGCACAACACACAACAGGAAAAGGTAGCTGAATAACATATTCAACCAAAACATTCTAACTGAAACAGTTACTAGGAAGAAAGATAGCTATCATTGTAATTATTTTTAAGCACATAATTTCTATTACTTGTCATCTTGCAGGTACAGAGAAAGTAGCTGAACAAAATGTTTCAGTAAAATGCTGTAAATACAGCCATTTTGGGGTTACAAACAATTTACTGAAAATAGCTGGACTATGAGTGGATGTTTTGTAGATACTGTCCAAAAACCAAAATCAATATAACTATGTTATAAGTGTTAGTTTATGGTCACCAACATTAGACATACCTCTATGACCAGCTACATTAACACATACATGCCAAACTTTAGATTTTATTCATTTCGAGCATTTTGAGAAAATGATAACACTATCGAGGCGAATAATAATGATTAAAACAATCTTTCTACACATTGATGCAGTATCACAATGAAATGTGAGTAATATATCAACCATTTACATCTGCAATATAAGCTACTATTTTGATTAATTTTTCAGCCAGCCTTGAACATACATATTACCTGCCAGTAATAATACCTTTTAAGTTCATCAAAATTTTCCTGTAGAGGGACAAAGTTATCAGTTAGGGCATAATAAAGCAGTCTCGTCATCACACGCTGTTCTAATATTTCCTTTGTTTGCAGATCAATCATATTGCATGTCCGCTGTTCGATGTTGAATCCCAGAAAGGTAAGAGATTCATGGTCTGAGTTGAAGAACAGATATGGGTGTGGACTAGAAATACAATAATAAAATAAGTATATCAAACTTTGTGGAATTGTGTGCCAGTTAATATCTAGAGTCCCATCACTCCTTTTCTGGTAAACACTTCAATGGTTGCCTACTCACATGCATCATTTTCAACACTTATTCTCAGTTAAATTGGACAATTATAAAAATAAGGTGCCTCAGGCAGATATTTGGCTGTTAGTTAATTTATTCTCATCTTTGTGCATCTATTTATATTATTTAAGCAGATACAAATCTGGTGATATATGGTTTGCAATGGTTATGGTGTACTTTTATTATTGAAATTTACCGTGCCAATATCAAAAGTTCTTTTGAAAGACATCAACAAAATATTATTTTTTTCAAAATTTGAAAATTTAAAAAATATTCTTGTAAATTACGCTATCAACATAAATACTTAGTCTTTTCACAGTTGGTAATTCTAAAAGTCTAGCTTTTAGTCCAAATAATCCCTGAATAAGTTGATTATCAGAATGTGAAAGTAATATTTCAGTAGAATGCTACAAATACAAGCAATTCTTAGGGAAGTACCAAAACGTAGAATTTTGTATTATCTAAAATAATTAAGAAAATTGTACAAAGTCACTCATGGCAACAGGTTATCTATTACTAATGTCTGTACCCAAAAATGAGCTGGCAGTCTGAGGTTTGCTGTTGCAGCACCATCCGGTGCAATAAATTATTACTTGTAGTCAGGTCACAAGCAACCATAATTTCTGTCTGAAATAAACTAAAGATTCATCTTTTTATATTTAACATTTCACAACGAAAACCAAATCTCACCTGGTGGATGCCTTTTCGGTGAAGAATCTCTTGGGGCATCCGATAAGACTATCCCTACTGGGTAACTAGTGCCAAAAAGGATATTCACTTCGACAACTTTAGTTCTGCACTGTATCATTAATAAAAATGAACTATGTAACTTGAAGTCTGACCCCTTGTGCACAATGGATTACAAGACAAAAAATTCGGGTGACTTTCTTCAACTGGTTAATTTGAAATTCACATTTTTAAATGTCTAGGAAATGTTGCTTACTTGATAGCATTAACATGACTGAGCATGTGACAAAGACTACTGACAATGAGTTGCTGCCCATTTTCTTTAATCAAGAAATTTCATGTGAGGATTTTTACACAAAACATTGGTACTGGTTCAAGAGCTGCAGGTAGGTCAGGTGGGACCATGCAAAACTCACCTGGATTCCCAGGTTCTTTTCATCTGAAACTGTTCTATCCCTTCCTTATTCTCATCCTGTATGCAAGAATCAATCAAAACAAGCCAAGAAGTCAGTCAAAAACTCCAAAGCTATAAAATTATACCTAAATTAGTCTCAAATGAAATAATAAATTTGATACTTATTTTATAACTGTTTACAAAGTTCACTCAAAGGTAAGCCATTACACATTCTTAATTTTTGTAGATATACAACTCCGCCATATGGCGTCGTCCTTATGCTCCTGAAAAAATGGCCTTGTATCTTGGTAGTGCACATTTATGACCAAGTCTCACTGTATATCGATATCCCTGCTTTAACATATCAAACCAGTACATTTTACATCAGCTTGTGACTCAATGTGCCAGGTTTTTCAAATATTGGAAAAATGTTATCCTGAATACAAATTGAGTTTGTCTTTAGACAAGTGCATCCTATCCAAATGTGAAACACGCTGCATGTATCCTACTAAGTAAAGAAATATGCCACAACAATCCACAGGTGAAAGCACATGAGCCCAGTTGTTGTTAGCTCTTGGCCCCAATGGTGTGACCTTTGGTGTGTGAGTTTAATGCATTTATACTGAACATACCAAGAACTTTTATATACCCTGTACCCATATTCACACATTTAACTGCTATTGGCAGGACCTTCAAAACACTACTGGTGATGAAATCTAGGAAGGCTTGAACGCAATGTTTTCATGAAAGGGTAACATTCAATCACATGCTGCAATAAAGGCTAAAAAGGTATGTTGTGCAATAAGTCTGATGTCTTTTAACAAACACTGTCAGAGTGCTTTAAGTATCATACCAATCTTTGGGCAGAGCTGTAGAGCAATTGATATATCATTTACAAGTCAATATTTTGTAGAAGTTACAACTTGTATAAATAATCTGTACAAGGATATCTATTTTTGACTTCAGGCTATGCCAATGTGAAATACTAATGTCAGATGACCTTATACGTTTTAATCACGTTTTCTGTCAAAAAGTACGCTCAATTTATTTATTTCACAGAAAAGGTAAATAAAAATTATCTTTATAATAGCTCTAAAAATGTAATTTTTTAATTAGAGTCATATATTATTTTGCAATTACACAATATTCATATTTCCCTGTGACGTAACTACTTTTAATCCACCAGCTATATAGCAAAGCTAACAATCCCAGGGGCGGATCCAGCTTTTAAGTAGGGGGCAGGGGGGTTCACATCAGAGTAAGGTGGGGGTTCACATCAGACATACCATAACTAAGGGGGTCGGGGGGGCATGCCCCCCCCCCCGGAAAAAAATAATTTTTGGTAAAAATATAGTGCATTTCCAGTAAATTTAACACCACTCTCAAGAAATAATTTGTACTTTGGGCTGAACCCCATTACATTATTTTTCGGGGGGGGGGAGGTGGGGGGGGTTCGAACCGCCTGAACTCCCCCCCACGGATCCGCTAGTGAAACCCCGATACTTTTGGAAGCCCAGCAAAGATAGTTGATTTAAGTTAATTAATTTTCAATGAACTATTTATTGCTTTTTGAACTTTAATTTTTGAGGTCATATTGGTATTACTAACACTTCTCATCTGCCAATATGAAAACAGTTGAAATTGTAAGAGTCCAAAAATCCTTGCATTGGGAGTCCCATAAGCAACAAAGAGCCATTCTTCACATTCATGTTCACTGAGTAATACGTACCGTGTAAACAACTCTAACAATAAGTTGACAACAATAAGTTTGCAATTTAATATTTATTTAAATTAATGAAAATGAAGTCTGGTCATGTTTCTGTCTGAAAAACTTTTATTTGATAATACAGGATGTAATAAACTTGATTGCTTCTGATAACAAAAAACATCAAAATTTCACAACAATGTAGTAGATGTAATTTGCTGATGTTCTTTTTAATGAAAGACATGTGTCAATTGCAATTCTGCAGATGCAATCATCTGTAATTTCATAATTTCTCTTAACCACTTGTGATCCTAATATATTGCTTGGAGGTGAACTACAAACTAACCATAATACTACAGGATGCCACGCCAAGAGATTTGATTTCATTGAGAAGGTTTCCAAAGCATAATATTATATTTAGTTCTTTTTAAACGTTGTAATCATAATTGCATGATTTTTATTGGATAGTATCCACTATTCTTTGTTTTAAAAATAATTACAGGTCGAATAAATTCAAGTGTTTGCATTAGAGTAAACTTAAAGCAGCATTTGAAATTTGAAAATAACCAATACAAATAAATTTTAAATTTATTTTATGCAGATATGTATCAGTTTTTGTGGATTTCCTAACACCATGTCCATTGTTCAATTCCCAATCTAACCCGTATTCAAAATTATTGGTCTGTCCTTGGTTTGAAGATTAGAACATGCCTAAATTGCACTCACCAAGTAATGTGATTTGGAATCAGAATGACACAATGTGAAGGTATTACTATGTCATAAGTTTAATAAAACTTGGCAGATCAAAGAAATAGGGTAAATGGTTGCATCTTAGGAACTTGTAAGAATTAATTACTAATAGTCTACTATGTCATTATATGGCCCCATACTATTTTAAGAAAGAAAATGCCTATTTGTTTTGAATTCAAACATGATGACATACCTGTACTTTCTCATCAGCATGAATTAGTCTGGTTGTTTCCTCTGAGATATTCAAGGATCGTGTTGCAAAGTCTCTGGACATTTGGATCATGAATTTAATCACAAAGTTCTTAAATCCAGGCAGGTCCCGAGACATTACCTCACTGCAGTAAACGGACTGCTCACAGTCCTTCAGCTGGATGTCCAGAAAGTGCACAAAATGTCGGAGTTCTGCCCAAGAGGGGTCTGTCAGGCCACAGTATCTAAAGCAGAAAACAATCATGGACGTCTCATCCCAAACTAGAAAGCATTGTAAGTTTAGACCCCCCCCCCCCCCCCAAGGCTCTACATCTCCTTATGCTTGCAGCAACTAAAAACCTCTAAAATTCCTGGAATCAGAAAGTGATCTCAATCACTCGGAAAATTTAACCATCTGTTCCTTATGCCATTGTTTATATATCCTGAAAGTTTTATCATAATCTGTCCACAATTATTCAAGTAACAAACAAACAAACAAACACACAGACAAGTGTTGCCCACCAGTTGCATAACCTCCCTGGTAAAGTTAATTAAAGCATAGAAGTAGGGAGGCTAACCCAGACTAAAGTTCGTGGAATACAACATAAGGAGGGGTTTTTTGTCTCCAAATAAAATAATTTAACTAAGGCTGCGAAGAGTGAGTTAAATCTACCAAGGTAAGCGAGCTACCTTAATTTGTCTCTCAAATTCGGTATTTGCGTAGTTCAGTATACACATTTTTCTTCTTCACAAAAACAATGGTCATTTCCAGAAATGATGTCTTTGCATTGAAATAATTGTGAAAGGTATTTAAAACTTATTATATTGTTATAAAATGGGGAATGTCATATAAAACTCCTTTATGTACAAAGTATTCTGATGTTTTGCTATGTTGTCATATTTTGTCTTACCAAAGAACGTAACCTAGTGGGTGACAATATCATATATTGTAGTAGTTAACAACTATCAGGTGCACCAGGAAGCACTCGAAATCCCTCTAAATAGACCTAATTTACTAATACAAACCACTTGGTCATAGCCTTAATTTTAACATATGCAAGAGTCTACGAGGCAGCAGTCCCTAGAATTAGAGTAAGGCCAACAAGGTGATCACAGTAATATATAATAGAGTATGCTAGAAGAAAAACTTGGTATGGGATGTTGAATAAAATATTTCAAATAATTCATACAGTTGTGCTTTAGACATTTGATGCATCGTTTTCTATACTAGTCTTGCAATATGTGTCCGAATACAATAAGTACAGCCAGCTTTAAAAAATGTTCAAAAAATTTGTATTCACGTTTGAAAAATCATTGTGAAATGTTGTATTGTTTTTCACATCTGGGATAACCTCTTTGTTTCTGGTATGCTCTGCACAGTGCAATATAAGACAATATAATGCATTGTAGTTAGTTGTGCTTAGTTAGTAGTTAGTTTAGGTAATCATGTGTGCTTCAGTTACGTTTTAGATAGTTGTGAAGATGTTGAGGTAATTGTACTTTAAAAATGGATGTATTTCTTACTGAGCCAGGAAGGGACATAGAACTGTTTTCCCGTCATTTTTTTTATCTTGTTACCACGAGATAGTAAGTAATTCCCTAAAGATAGCAAGTTGTTCCCACAAGTTAACAAGTCATTCCCACAAGTTAGAAAGTTGCTACCACAAGTTAGAAAGTTGTTACAAGATAGAAAGTCGTTCCCACAAGTTAGAAAGTCATTTCCACAAGTTAGCAAGTTGTTACTACAAGATAGAAAGTCGTTCCCACAACCAACCCCCTAACCCCAGTTCTCTGGAACTCCTTCCCCTTCCAAATAAGAAATAGCCCCTCTGTCATATCTTTCAGGAAACACCTCAAAACCCACCTCTTTAATTCTAGTTTTCCAACTTAGTTTCCTTCCCTCTTGGTCACACCCACAACTCTGGATTACTGACCTTGGATGCCCCTTGACTTTCCTTATGATAATGATTTTGTTAAGTCAGCGCACTGAGTTCCCCTTCGTGGGGAAGATATTGTGCCTGCAAAGCAGTAGATTAGATTAGATTTCCACAAGTTAGCAAGTTGTTACTACAAGTTAGAAAGTCGTTCCCACAAGTTAGAAAGTTGTTACAAGATAGAAAGTCATTCCCACAAGCTAGAAAGTCGTTTCCACAATTTAGCAAGTTGTTAATACAAGATAGAAAGTCGTTTCCATAAGTTAGCAAGTCGTTTCCACAAGTTAGCAAGTCGTTCCCACAAGTTAGAAAGTCATTATCACAACCTACTAGCTCATTCCCACAAGTAAGCAAAGTCATTACCATAAGATACTAACTCATTCCCACAAATTGGCAAGTTGTTACCACAAGATATAAAGTCGTTCCTACAAAATAGAAAGTCGTTCCCAAAGTCAGTAAGTGGATTCCACCGGTTAGCAAGTCATTTCCACAAGTTAGAAATCATTATCACAAGATATAAAGTCATTACCACAAGATACTGACTCGTTCCCACAAGATAGCAAGTCGTTCCCACAAGGTAGCAAGTCATTCCCATAAGTTAGCAAGTTGTTACCACAAGTTAATAAGTGGTTTCCACAAGTAAGAAAGTCATTCTCACAAGTTAACAAGTGGTTTCCACAAGTAAGCAAGTCGTTCCCTCAAGTTAGAAGTCATTACCGCAAGATACAAAGTCCTTCCCAAAAGTTAGCAAAGTCTAAGCAAGATACCGACTCATTCCCAAAAGATAGCAAGTCATTTCCACAAGTTAGCAAATTGTTTCCACAAGTTAGAAAGTTGTTCGCACAAGATACTAATTCATTTTCACAAGTTAGCAAAGTCATTACCACAAGATATTAAGTCATTCCCACAAGTTAGCAAGTCGTTTCCACAAGATAGAAAGTCGTTCCCACAAGTTAACAAGTCGTTCCCACAAGTCATTCCCACAAGTTAGTAAGTTGTTATCTCAAGATACTAACTCGTTCCCACAAGTAAGCAAAGTCACTACCACAAGATATAAACTCATTTCCACATTTTGGCAAAGTTGTTACCACAAGATAAAAAGTCGTTCCCACAAGATAGAATGTCGTTCCCACAAGGTAGCAAGTGGTTCCCACAAGTTGGCAAGTCATTCCCACAAGTTATGAAAGTCATTACCACAAGATACAAAGTCCTTTACACAAGTTAGCAAAGTCATAACCACAAGATACTAACTCATTCCCACAAGTTAGCAAAGTCGTTACCACAGGATCCTATCTTCCTGTCTTGTGGTAACAACTTTCTAACTTGTGGGAACGAGTTACTATTTTTGGTAACAAGATAAAAAAATGACAGGAAAACCTTTTTATGTCCTTTCCTGGGCTCCATAGGTTCTTGTAAAAATAATGCTGCAAGTTGTGGATCCAGTGTATTAGTTTGATAGGCAGATGTGGATTTCAGCTGTTTACAGTGTTGTGCTGTATCTTTAACAGAGAAGAATTATTTTCTTATCCTGACCTATACAAAAGGAATCTGGGCTGTCACACCTTACACCATGATAAGAGTTTAGGGCACAGTATTTGGAACAAAACTCAAACGAGAAGTTTCTATTTCTTTGTTGCAAATTTTTTTTTCTAACCAAGGGTACTTACCTAAAATACATAAAAGATAAAGTGCTTTTTAATTTGCCATTTCATGTAATCCTCAACAGTTGGTGCCTGACCTGAGCAGTGTCTCTATACAATTTCCCTCCGTTCCCTCAACCTGATTTGGGTTCACTGAGTCCAGATTCAGAATGTGCTGATATCTCTTCAGATACTGGTAGACTCGCTGCCAGGACTCACTCTTAAACTGACCACGGTCCATCAGCTGGTCAAAATGTTGGTAGTCTGGGTGGGTTGTCAGGTACAGCTCTCCTGTACAAGAATATTTGCTTATAATTAATTTAGTTCACTTTTCTAGTGATGAAGAGCTTACATACTAATGTTTGTTATTTGGGGGTTCAGGTTTCTTGCTCTCCATTTTCAGGCTTTAGTTGGTTCCCATAAGTATACTAAATGTTACACAAAACAAAAATATTTTAAATCAGATAGTCTACAGATTCACCTGAATGAAAACTTTCTTTTTTATACACTTTTTATACCAAAATAACAGTGTTTGCTATGTATTTGCTCAGATATTTGAGAAATATTGCTCTTGCTTGTGTTATTTTCTTTTGCAGTTCAAAAATAATTTTTGTAAGGATTTTGTGTGTTTAAATGCAAGCCTCAAAGAGAGCTTACTGTGTTTTGTTTGTCTCTGAACTCTGATGAAATGTGATGTAGCCTGACCAGTTTCTGCTTATCATTAAAGCATTAAGGGATTGGGCAGACACACAGTGACTCATATGAACAGTTAAATTGCAGTTTATCTGGAAAAAATGTACTATGTGCAATGTTAAATCAATAAATCAATTCATGTTGCAGTTTTATATGCAGATATAAAGAACTGTCAGCCTTGTTTGCTTGGCGAGTCACCTCTGTTTCAACAAATGTTGGTTAATACTGTGTTTTGTTTTGTTACTTGAGTTTTGGGCCAGGCATTACGATATATATAGTGACTCGTATGATCACCTAAATTGTGGTTCCATTACAATATATCTGAAACCATGTACCATGTGCAATGTTAACTCAGCCAATCAATTTACTTTACAGCTCCATATGTAGACCGATAAAAGTTTCAGCCTTGTTTGCTAGGTGAGTCAGCCCACGTTTCAAGAAATGTTGGGCTACGGGAAATACTTTACACAAACTATGTTCACTTTAAAGTTCATTCTTTTGATTGCCTTTTCTGACTTTTGCCTGAGTGTTGTAAATGGGAATGAAAGTCTGCTGACTTATTTTAGACCTCAGACAGGATTAGTAAAGGAAGTGCTAATTTTATTCTTTTCTACCCGTTTTCCTTCCAGCACCAGTTTGGTTCACTGAACAGAAATATCATCTCAAAGTGGCAGATTGACCTACATATTACACTTCCAAGATACTTCAACAGTCATTGCTTTTTCTTGCGGCCACCAAAATGCATGTTTAATACTTGTTTGTTCTCTGTTTGTTTTCTATCAATTTCCAAAACCCAAGGGGTCCTGTCTGCAATCTAACAATTTGTTCAAAAACTAACCCACCTTCATGGCCTTATTTTTGATATATTAGTTGCAGTAAAAGATTCTGTCAGATTAAACATTTTATCAGGGTTGCTAGTGATTGTGACTTTATCTCTGATTCTCTCATGTCAAGTATCATTTGGACTGTCTTCCTATTACTCCCAAATTAAATACAGTGTCATATTAAAGACATTAATTAATATGTGTTCATTTCAAGCAGATGTTTGTGATATGCCATTGATCTGACAATAACTGCTACTAAATCGTACTGCTTCTGAATTGGACCTCCGTGCCCTTGTGCTATGGCTCATTAGGCAAGAGCGGTAGCAATCACCAGTTGCTTTTAAGTTGCGGTAGGAAAACTCAAAAACATTTGTGATCCGAATTTGTGTCCTGTGATCTGTTTGGTGTCCACTGAAACAAAATGTTTGTATCCAAATAGTCAAAGTCTGTAAAACTACGCCGTCTACTTCAAGATGCAAACAACATCCAATATACAGCAAATCCAATCTCTGGTAGATCCACAAATTATGTCTTGATTTAAATATTATTCAAAGTAAAAGTAAATTCACTCTGTTGTATATCCACACAATAAATTCAGATTGCTCCAACAAGAGTTTGCCACAAAATGTATATAACATAGCAGTTAATGTAGTACATCAACTTAAAACAAAAATTCAGTGGAATTGTACTGTGTCAACAACTTTGGTTTAAACACTGAAGTGGGTGAAATTTAAAGGAATAAAATAGACCAAATAGCCAGCTGTCTAGCATTAGTTTTACAGATCCAGACCATCCAGGTTTGAGACATGGTCCCATCTTGTTGAAAAATATAACCTAGACCCAATGTATATGTTTTGGCAAATGGACAAAGACAGACAGAGAGGCAAATACATGAAGATATCTTCTTGGTAACATACTGCTAAATTGCTACTGATATGCCCAGAAAAGATAATGCATTGTGCAAGTTGGGTACTGCTTGTCTCCTCATGGAGGAAAGGAGAATATACTTATAATTGTCCATCATTTTGTGGGACAGTAAACAAGTGAGATCATTGTCTAAACTTGTGGAGTGTGGGGTCACTTTACCCTACGGGTCTTCTGCAGTATCCATAACCTAGAAACAGAGAAAGTGTTGCCATGGCACTTGTCTTGTCCTTGCTCAGCTTGATTCAGTTAACCCTCACTCACAAAAACAAGTGTTGTCACATTTAGGAGGTATCATAAAATTGACATGGACAGTTTGATTAAGCATTTGAGATTTTGTTCATCGGTTAGATGTCCTGGCAATACAGCCAATGCTCTATGTGAACAATACTTAAGATGACTTTAGCAAATTGCACATACTTTTACTAAACAAGCTGCTGGTTGGCTATCTGACTCCTACAACCTGGCAATAGCTATCAAACGGTAACTGGAAGGAATCTTGCATAAGGATAAATCAGCCTACAACTGAGCCAGACTTCATAGACAGATTGCTCAGTGCAATCCATTGGTCAACAAATATAAAGCAAATTACTTTAGAAACCTGGTCAGATAAGATGCTAATGACTCTAACAAGCTATGGCAGGTCTTATGCTCCCCACTGCACTCAAGTCCTGAAACAGTACTCAATTCCCTGTAGTGAGTCCGTTCTTCCTCCACTTGATGTGCCTGAATTCAGATGTTTTAAACAAGTTTCTCGGGAGGAAATTTAAAAAATCATTGTGAAGTCACCCACTAAATCTTGTTTGTTAGATTCATGGCCAACTTTTCTTGTGAAGGAATGTATAGATATTCTATTGCCCTCAATTACTAGACTTGCTAACTGCTCATTTTCAGAAGGTTTTGTACCGGATGGGTTTAAGAAGGCTATTGTAACCCCATTCATTAAATAGTCATCCCTACCACCCAATAAGTTAAAAATAGCATCAGAGATGCCCGTACCCGACAGCCTAGAGAACTATTTTAACACCATGAGATATAGAAGTACTATATCAGTACAATGTTTAGGATATTTTCAGAGAACTGTCAGTTATATAAAGGTCCAAACAATGTTTAAATAGAGAAAATAATGTCGACGAGAAATATAATGCATGTACTTTATCTACCTCTGGCATGGCCGAATTATGGTTTAGATGTTTTGAATATTATCATGAATACAGAAGTGATAATACGTTCAATGAATGTTTATGTGTGGTGTTGGAGCAAAATCTGTGGCTCACTTGATGAAATTCCATCTCTTACAATGGGAAGTTGTAAAAGTAAAATTCTTAATGAATTCTAATATGACTTTAACAGTGCTTAATCTGTATTGCAAGACAGACCCAAAGGTGCAACAAGATTTTAAAGGTTAAGGTCACTACAACAAGGTCAACAGTCAAATCAAGGTGACACCATGATGATGCACACCTACACCCTCTACCCAATGTCCCTACCAAGTATCAACTTCCTACACCTTACGATTTCTGAGATATCGCCCGGACAAGATTTTATAGGTCAAGGTCACTAGGGCAAGGTCAAATCAAGGTCAGACCATGACATGGCACACCTACACCCCCTAACCAATGTCCCTACCAAGCATCAACTTCCTACCCCTTACGGTTTTTGAGATACAGCCCGGGCAAGATTTTATAGGTCAAGGTCACTACGGCAAGGTCAAAGGTCAAATCAAGGTAAGACCATGATGTTGCACACCTACACACCCTAACCAATGTCCCTACTAAGTATCAACTTCCTACACCTTACGGTTTCTGAGATACAGCCCGAACAAGATTTTTAGGTCAAGGTCACTACAGCATGGTCAAAGGTTAAATCAAGGTCACACCATGACATTTCACACCTACACATCCCTACCAAGGCCCTACCAGGTATCAACTTCCTGCACCTTATGGTCTCTGAGATACAGCCCGGAAAAACTTTGTCCCGCAGCCCGCCCATCTGCCCGCATGCCCATCCGGACATCATGCATGAAAACAATACCCCGACAGCCCTTAAGGGCTGTGGGGTAAAAAAACTACATGCCTGTTTCAGGGAAACTTGTTGAATGTATTATTGCTTCTCAGTTAAATGGCCATGTCAGGTTAAACAGACTAGAGAATGTCAGACAGTCCTCATATAAACTTAGTCACGCAACTGAATCTGAATTGCTTTCGATTAAAAATGATGTTCATCAGTGAGCTGCATTCGACAGTATTGACGATGACATGTTCCTTGATTCTCTCAGCACCTCAGTGGAGAAGTCCTGGACTGGTTCAAGTCTTACCTCTCAGATTGTGTTCAATGCATTAAAATTGGGTCAATTTTATTCGATGCCAAAAAGTTATTGTATGGTGTGCCTCAAGGCCCTGTCCTGGGGCCAATCCTTTTTTGATTCTATACTACTCCTCTGATTAAAGTCATACAGAATTATCCTGGTTTAGTTTTCATTTCTATGCAGATGAAACACAACTGTATGTGCATCTTACACATAAAAATGCTGCCCTGGCCCCCTGATAAGCTGTCACACTGCCTAGATGATGTTAAGAGATGGTGCTCTACAAATAAACTCAAAATAAATCCTGATAAGACCAAATTCATTGTGTTTGGCTCAAAGTCTCAGTGCAGAAGACTTAATCAATCCTTCCCAGTCAATATACTTGGTAATCTTATATCACCAGTAGATGCAGTTTGGGAACTCTGGTATGTGGTTTGATTCTGCTTTTTCTTTCTTTAGTCATGTCAGAAAGGTTTGCAAGACTTGCCTGGCTCATGTCAGGTATCTTAAGCGACCCCTAGGACATCTGACACAAGAAGCTGCCTTAATGACTACCAATGCACTGGTTGGAAGTTATCTTTGTTCATGTAACTGTCTGTTCAGAGGTCTCTCTGCTCTGGATCTGTGCAAACTTCAGTGTGTTCAGAAGAGTCTTGCCAGAATAGTTGCTAACACCACCAAGTACTGACACATCACTCCTGTTAGAAAAGCACTACATTGCTGATTAAGTACTGCTCTATCCTTAAGACTGCTGTACTTGTATGTAAGTTTCTACACAGGGGTACCCTCAAACACTTTGAACCCTTTCTAATACCCAGATACAGTGCAGATAACACTCATTGAAGTCAGTCTGATCACTTTGCTTCAATTTTTAAGTCTCAAAATCATTTTGGCCTCAATTTTCATATGAGACCTATGATTTGGAAGGACTTCCTTGATGTGGTCCACTTTGCAAATTCAGTAGCCTCCTGCAGGTCAAGGCTGAAGTCTTAGTTCTTTGGAAAAGCATATCCACTCTAATGTTTCCCTTCTTCTTCTTTACTCTCCATGGTGCTGACCCCTGCAACGTCTCTGGCTTACAAATAATGAACAATGTTTTTTGGTGTTATGCACCTTGAGTCTGCCTTTTGACAGAGATTAGGTGCTATAGAAGTGTTATTAGAATTAGAACTATTGCCAGGTATCATTGAAAAGCTAATCAGCTCCAATCCATGCAGGGGTTTGGAAAACAAAGATCCCCCAAAAAGATTTCAAGCCCAACAAACAGAAAAAGTTTTCCATGGCAACACTTGTTGCATGTGTTGCCAAAAAAATAATCAGTCTCAGTTCCCTTTACAATGACCATATCCTGACAACTTGGTTAATATCTGTGCACAGATTTTGAATATAAAGTACCCACAAACAATACAGAAAAAGTGTTGCAATAGCAATAGTTGTTACCAACAGGTTGCCAAAAGTCTTAATCATTACTCTTCTAGTTATCCTTGTAAGAAATATATCCTGAAAACATTGATTAAACTCTTTGCATGGTTTTTGTGTATAAAGAACCAATCATACAAAAAGTGAAAAACAACAGAGAAAAGAGTTACCATGACAACAGATGTTGCATATGTTGCCAAAAAGCAAATCAAAACAAGTTCCTCTTACAAAAAAACATATTCAGAAACTTTGCAATAAGGTTAAATGCCACAACATTATATGATAAAGAAACAAGTGTTGACATATTAATACTTGTTGCCAGATACTGCCATCTGTTTGAAATTTATTGCACATATTAAGAAATTATCCAAAATTTTAAAAGAAAAGTCATTATAATTATGTTATTACTTAGAGTTTATGTTCACGTCAACATAGTTATATCCGTAGCAAAATTTTTCATAGTGCAAAACCAGTTCTGAACTGGTTCCAAAACTCTAAGAACTGGTGGTGCACCACAGGATCCAAAAAAGTACTTCAGGAACCCATACAGGGCTTTGATACCTCATAGTCCCTGAAGAGACTGAGAAATAGTTTACCAGTCGCTGACTTATTTTAGACCTCAGACAGGATTAGTAAAGGAAGTGCTAATTTTATTCTTTTCTACCCGTTTTCCTTCCAGCACCAGTTTGGTTCACTGAACAGAAATATCATCTCAAAGTGGCAGATTGACCTAAATATTACACTTCCAAGATACTTCAACAGTCATTGCTTTTTCTTGCGGCCACCAAAATGCATGTTTAATACTTGTTTGTTCTCTGTTTGTTTTCTATCAATTTCCAAAACCCAAGGGGTCCTGTCTGCAATCTAACAATTTGTTCAAAAACTAACCCACCTTCATGGCCTTATTTTTGATATATTAGTTGCAGTAAAAGATTCTGTCAGATTAAACATTTTATCAGGGTTGCTAGTGATTGTGACTTTATCTCTGATTCTCTCATGTCAAGTATCATTTGGACTGTCTTCCTATTACTCCCAAATTAAATACAGTGTCATATTAAAGACATTAATTAATATGTGTTCATTTCAAGCAGATGTTTGTGATATGCCATTGATCTGACAATAACTGCTACTAAATCGTACTGCTTCTGAATTGGACCTCCGTGCCCTTGTGCTATGGCTCATTAGGCAAGAGCGGTAGCAATCACCAGTTGCTTTTAAGTTGCGGTAGGAAAACTCAAAAACATTTGTGATCCGAATTTGTGTCCTGTGATCTGTTTGGTGTCCACTGAAACAAAATGTTTGTATCCAAATAGTCAAAGTCTGTAAAACTACGCCGTCTACTTCAAGATGCAAACAACATCCAATATACAGCAAATCCAATCTCTGGTAGATCCACAAATTATGTCTTGATTTAAATATTATTCAAAGTAAAAGTAAATTCACTCTGTTGTATATCCACACAATAAATTCAGATTGCTCCAACAAGAGTTTGCCACAAAATGTATATAACATAGCAGTTAATGTAGTACATCAACTTAAAACAAAAATTCAGTGGAATTGTACTGTGTCAACAACTTTGGTTTAAACACTGAAGTGGGTGAAATTTAAAGGAATAAAATAGACCAAATAGCCAGCTGTCTAGCATTAGTTTTACAGATCCAGACCATCCAGGTTTGAGACATGGTCCCATCTTGTTGAAAAATATAACCTAGACCCAATGTATATGTTTTGGCAAATGGACAAAGACAGACAGAGAGGCAAATACATGAAGATATCTTCTTGGTAACATACTGCTAAATTGCTACTGATATGCCCAGAAAAGATAATGCATTGTGCAAGTTGGGTACTGCTTGTCTCCTCATGGAGGAAAGGAGAATATACTTATAATTGTCCATCATTTTGTGGGACAGTAAACAAGTGAGATCATTGTCTAAACTTGTGGAGTGTGGGGTCACTTTACCCTACGGGTCTTCTGCAGTATCCATAACCTAGAAACAGAGAAAGTGTTGCCATGGCACTTGTCTTGTCCTTGCTCAGCTTGATTCAGTTAACCCTCACTCACAAAAACAAGTGTTGTCACATTTAGGAGGTATCATAAAATTGACATGGACAGTTTGATTAAGCATTTGAGATTTTGTTCATCGGTTAGATGTCCTGGCAATACAGCCAATGCTCTATGTGAACAATACTTAAGATGACTTTAGCAAATTGCACATACTTTTACTAAACAAGCTGCTGGTTGGCTATCTGACTCCTACAACCTGGCAATAGCTATCAAACGGTAACTGGAAGGAATCTTGCATAAGGATAAATCAGCCTACAACTGAGCCAGACTTCATAGACAGATTGCTCAGTGCAATCCATTGGTCAACAAATATAAAGCAAATTACTTTAGAAACCTGGTCAGATAAGATGCTAATGACTCTAACAAGCTATGGCAGGTCTTATGCTCCCCACTGCACTCAAGTCCTGAAACAGTACTCAATTCCCTGTAGTGAGTCCGTTCTTCCTCCACTTGATGTGCCTGAATTCAGATGTTTTAAACAAGTTTCTCGGGAGGAAATTTAAAAAATCATTGTGAAGTCACCCACTAAATCTTGTTTGTTAGATTCATGGCCAACTTTTCTTGTGAAGGAATGTATAGATATTCTATTGCCCTCAATTACTAGACTTGCTAACTGCTCATTTTCAGAAGGTTTTGTACCGGATGGGTTTAAGAAGGCTATTGTAACCCCATTCATTAAATAGTCATCCCTACCACCCAATAAGTTAAAAATAGCATCAGAGATGCCCGTACCCGACAGCCTAGAGAACTATTTTAACACCATGAGATATAGAAGTACTATATCAGTACAATGTTTAGGATATTTTCAGAGAACTGTCAGTTATATAAAGGTCCAAACAATGTTTAAATAGAGAAAATAATGTCGAAGAGAAATATAATGCATGTACTTTATCTACCTCTGGCATGGCCGAATTATGGTTTAGATGTTTTGAATATTATCATGAATACAGAAGTGATAATACGTTCAATGAATGTTTATGTGTGGTGTTGGAGCAAAATCTGTGGCTCACTTGATGAAATTCCATCTCTTACAATGGGAAGTTGTAAAAGTAAAATTCTTAATGAATTCTAATATGACTTTAACAGTGCTTAATCTGTATTGCAAGACAGACCCAAAGGTGCAACAAGATTTTAAAGGTTAAGGTCACTACAACAAGGTCAACAGTCAAATCAAGGTGACACCATGATGATGCACACCTACACCCTCTACCCAATGTCCCTACCAAGTATCAACTTCCTACACCTTACGATTTCTGAGATATCGCCCGGACAAGATTTTATAGGTCAAGGTCACTAGGGCAAGGTCAAATCAAGGTCAGACCATGACATGGCACACCTACACCCCCTAACCAATGTCCCTACCAAGCATCAACTTCCTACCCCTTACGGTTTTTGAGATACAGCCCGGGCAAGATTTTATAGGTCAAGGTCACTACGGCAAGGTCAAAGGTCAAATCAAGGTAAGACCATGATGTTGCACACCTACACACCCTAACCAATGTCCCTACTAAGTATCAACTTCCTACACCTTACGGTTTCTGAGATACAGCCCGAACAAGATTTTTAGGTCAAGGTCACTACAGCATGGTCAAAGGTTAAATCAAGGTCACACCATGACATTTCACACCTACACATCCCTACCAAGGCCCTACCAAGTATCAACTTCCTGCACCTTATGGTCTCTGAGATACAGCCCGGAAAAACTTTGTCCCGCAGCCCGCCCATCTGCCCGCATGCCCATCCGGACATCATGCATGAAAACAATACCCCGACAGCCCTTAAGGGCTGTGGGGTAAAAAAACTACATGCCTGTTTCAGGGAAACTTGTTGAATGTATTATTGCTTCTCAGTTAAATGACCATGTCAGGTTAAACAGACTAGAGAATGTCAGACAGTCCTCATATAAACTTAGTCACGCAACTGAATCTGAATTGCTTTCGATTAAAAATGATGTTCATCAGTGAGCTGCATTCGACAGTATTGACGACGACATGTTCCTTGATTCTCTCAGCACCTCAGTGGAGAAGTCCTGGACTGGTTCAAGTCTTACCTCTCAGATTGTGTTCAATGCATTAAAATTGGGTCAATTTTATTCGATGCCAAAAAGTTATTGTATGGTGTGCCTCAAGGCCCTGTCCTGGGGCCAATCCTTTTTTGATTCTATACTACTCCTCTGATTAAAGTCATACAGAATTATCCTGGTTTAGTTTTCATTTCTATGCAGATGAAACACAACTGTATGTGCATCTTACACATAAAAATGCTGCCCTGGCCCCCTGATAAGCTGTCACACTGCCTAGATGATGTTAAGAGATGGTGCTCTACAAATAAACTCAAAATAAATCCTGATAAGACCAAATTCATTGTGTTTGGCTCAAAGTCTCAGTGCAGAAGACTTAATCAATCCTTCCCAGTCAATATACTTGGTAATCTTATATCACCAGTAGATGCAGTTTGGGAACTCTGGTATGTGGTTTGATTCTGCTTTTTCTTTCTTTAGTCATGTCAGAAAGGTTTGCAAGACTTGCCTGGCTCATGTCAGGTATCTTAAGCGACCCCTAGGACATCTGACACAAGAAGCTGCCTTAATGACTACCAATGCACTGGTTGGAAGTTATCTTGGTTAATGTAACTGTCTGTTCAGAGGTCTCTCTGCTCTGGATCTGTGCAAACTTCAGTGTGTTCAGAAGAGTCTTGCCAGAATAGTTGCTAACACCACCAAGTACTGACACATCACTCCTGTTAGAAAAGCACTACATTGCTGATTAAGTACTGCTCTATCCTTAAGACTGCTGTACTTGTATGTAAGTTTCTACACAGGGGTACCCTCAAACACTTTGAACCCTTTCTAATACCCAGATACAGTGCAGATAACATTCATTGAAGTCAGTCTGATCACTTTGCTTCAATTTTTAAGTCTCAAAATCATTTTGGCCTCAATTTTCATATGAGACCTATGATTTGGAAGGACTTCCTTGATGTGGTCCACTTTGCAAATTCAGTAGCCTCCTGCAGGTCAAGGCTGAAGTCTTAGTTCTTTGGAAAAGCATATCCACTCTAATGTTTCCCTTCTTCTTCTTTACTCTCCATGGTGCTGACCCCTGCAACGTCTCTGGCTTACAAATAATGAACAATGTTTTTTGGTGTTATACACCTTGAGTCTGCCTTTTGACAGAGATTAGGTGCTATAAAAGTGTTATTAGAATTAGAACTATTGCCAGGTATCATTGAAAAGCTAATCAGCTCCAACCCATGCAGGGGTTTGGAAAACAAAGAACCCCCAAGAAGATTTCAAGCCCAACAAACAGAAAAAGTTTTCCATGGCAACACTTGTTGCATGTGTTGCCAAAAAAATAATCAGTCTCAGTTCCCTTTACAACGACCATATCCTGACAACTTGGTTAATATCTGTGCACAGATTTTGAATATAAAGTACCCACAAACAATACAGAAAAAGTGTTGCAATAGCAATAGTTGTTACCAACAGGTTGCCAAAAGTCTTAATCATTACTCTTCTAGTTATCCTTGTAAGAAATATATCCTGAAAACATTGATTAAACTCTTTGCATGGTTTTGTGTATAAAGAACCAATCATACAAAAAGTGAAAAACAACAGAGAAAAGAGTTACCATGACAACAGATGTTGCATATGTTGCCAAAAAGCAAATCAAAACAAGTTCCTCTTACAAAAAAACATATTCAGAAACTTTGCAATAAGGTTAAATGCCACAACATTATATGATAAAGAAACAAGAAAAGTGTTGACATATTAACACTTGTTGCCAGATACTGCCATCTGTTTGAAATTTATTGCACATATTAAGAAATTATCCAAAATTGTAAAAGAAAAGTCATTATAATTATGTTATTACTTAGAGTTTATGTTCACGTCAACATAGTTATATCCGTAGCAAAATTTTTCATAGTGCAAAACCAGTTCTGAACTGGTTCCAAAACTCTAAGAACTGGTGGTGCACCACAGGATCCAAAAAAGTACTTCAGGAACCCATACAGGGCTTTGATACCTCATAGTCCCTGAAGAGACTGAGAAATAGTTTACCAGTCGAAATACAATTGACCCAGAATTAATTATATCAGGCAGATATTACCTGGTTTTGAGAATTAGCAGGAAGTAGTTTTTAGTTTTGTTCACTCTGAGTGCTCCTTGAACCACTGCTAGTCAAGCTGAATTCTGTGATGCCATGTCTAAAGACAATGTCACCTCTGACCTCCCAAGTGACTGTGACACACCCATCCCCATAAACAAGATTTCAGCAGAACATGGTCAAATCACTCCTGTCTCACATTATTTCAAGAATGATGGACACAGTCACAAACATATGCAGTTCACTATGCTAGAGGTATGTACACCAAAATTTGGATCAGACAGCACTTCCAAAGAAGGCTTATTGAGTTGTGTTGGATATTCAAATTACACTCTCTGGCCCCAAGTGGCATCAACGAATTAGTGTGATTATTTAGGGCTATTATTTGGACTGCAATGCACTCTGCAGTTTCCCCCTTTCTTTCTTTTATTTTCAATATACTCATAATTTTTATTTCATTGGAGTTTAGGATCACCTTAAAATAGGGCACAGCTTGAAAACCAGTTACAAACACATGCCAAATTTGAATTTAATCCATCAAGCCATTTTGAGATGCTGTCTAAAACAAAAAATTTAAACACCATGTAAGTATGTTACTTACAATAGGGCCCACCTTCAGGACAAATTAATTCCACATGAAAAATATGAATTTAATCTGACAAGTCATTTTTGACACACTGTCTGGAATACAAAGTGTGACGATGACACCAATGCCACAAACTGAGATTACAAAGCAATCCCTATACGCAAAGCAGCATAAATGCTGGTGACACAGAAACTGTCTGAAAAGGTCATGTCTTTATTATGTCCAAGAATGGATGTGAACCCATAAATAAAATTAAATCCTGATAAAATTTAATTTTTTGGAGTCTCCAGTTCAATGAAAAAGTTGGACTCTAATTTCACAGTAATACTTGGTAACCTTTAACAACCAGCTGAGAAAGTGAGGAATCTGGGTTTCTAGTCTGATACAGACTTTTCTCTTAGATATCATGTTTCGAATGTTTCAAAATGTTATTTTGTTTAGTTGCAAGATTTGAGTCATTTTGGATAATATCTGACAATAAATACTGCTGGCCTTGCTGTGAAGACTCTCGCTAGCACACCTTTGAACTAACGTAATTACCTTTTTAAAAGTTTGTCTTATTTCAATAAATGAAAACTTCAGTCCATCCAGAACATTCTTACACTGAAAGTACACTAAAGCACATTAAAGGGCTAAACTTGTACAAGGTTCTCAGAAGTAGTCATCCAATTTAGTTCAGTCTATTTCTGATGCCCTGTAGCACCAAAATCAACCCACCAGGAAGATCAGATAGAAGTTTCCTTAGTTTTGTCCATCCTTGAACAAATCTAAAAAAGCATCTTGGTCATAGTTTTGCATTTGATGCTCTTACAATTTTGAATGAATCACCTGATGATGTTTGTTCTACTTCATTTATTGTTTTATTCAGAAATAGGTAAAACATATTTATTTTATGTACCCTTCCAAAATAGCTTCTAATTTTAACCAGTTCTCTACAGTACAACTTTGCTTTTGCCCATGGACTGATTCTATTCTGGAATATGGCTCATGGGTATTGCTCCTTAGAATCTGCTTGTATGCAGATATCAAGTGCTATATCAATCAAATATAGTATGAAATACCTGGTTCAGCTTGCTGAATCTTGTGAAGCAGAAACAAACTGTCCTTTGGATCCCAGCATGTGAGTTTGGGAAGAAATGGCAGGATTGTGTGAACATGGCGAGACTTCACTGTCTTGTTCTGTCATAGAGAGAAGAAATTGAAAATTATAATTATTTAATGTAGCTTTCATTAGCTGCAAGCCACAAGCTTACTGTTACATACATTGGGCACTATATTAGTGCATTGTTTAATCTAAGCTTTATATTTATATATTGCCACAAAAGATGATTGTGTTATTGATTCTTTTTATGTGTTAACATCTGAAGTGAGGGAGTTATTGATTTTTGTGTTATATGTTATTGATTCTTTTTATGTGTTAACATCTGAAGTGAGGGAGTTATTGATTTTTGTGTTATATGTTATAGTATTTATATGTTGATCCATTTATGGACTGGGGGAATTCCTCTAGGTTAACCTCAGTGATACTATTTATAGATTTGGGAAAGCCCATAGGTTCTAGAACTTCCTCACTAGATCTAGTTACCTTTTGTGTACTTCAGGTTAGTTCTGTACAATTCCAGATAATTCTGTGAGTGTATATAATGAATGTACATCTGACCACAAGTGAACTTTGTATTCGCTGGCTATAAGGAGAGCTATTGTGTTTTGGAATATAATATATGCTTATATTACTGCGAACTTTTACTGGAGTGAACTGGTTACATCGTCTGGATAGACTTACTGTACTTTGGATATTTTGGATATTGTACCTTTATATAACAGAGAGTGGATTTACTGCATTTTGGACATTGTCCATATCTTGGAGCAGACAGTACAATTGTGCTAACTCTCTAAATATCTCCAGACAGACATTCTGTGTGAATGGATATATAAAGGATAGCAAGACAAGGACCTTTTGGTGTTGTTGAGCGTGGGACAGATCACAGGATATGGATATCTGTGTGTGAGTGAACATTGGACAGATCACAGGACAGACCACAGAACATTGGACAGATAACAGAACATACCACAGGACGGAGTACAGAACAGATTGCTGGATACGGCGGATAAACTTAACTCTTAGTCACAGTGGTCAGGTCAGCTAGATTTTGTTACTGTATTAGTGTGTATGGTTAAGAGCATACCAGTTGACTGTAATCATTATTGTTGACTATTAAATAAATTTGTTAAGTTTAACTTTTTGCTTTTTCTGTTACAACTTAAAGACAACCGGTAATTGCTACCGCGCTTGCCCGTGACCGTAACACTTACCATCTAGGACTAAGTGATCTCCCAGGTGGCTGCTGACAGCTCCGCCAACTCTATAAAACTGTGCATATAATGACTGAACTGTCTTTGATGGCAGCACCTGCTGCCTTGAGGAGACATAGTGCCATAGTACATACTATTCCTTCGTCGAGTTAGAATTTTGCATTTCATTTCAACTGTAATGCAGTGGGGAAGTTGGGTGGGACTCTCCTTATTACCAGATGGTAAGCTTGTGGTTATAAAAGCTACATTTAAGTAATTAAAATATTTAACTCCATTGGGCTACAATAGCTCATCATCTGGAACCAAGTGCTGAACCCAACCACTAGGCAGAGGGGTTACAGCTGATATTGGATGTATTTTGCCAATTTTTCATGTATTATATGGAAGGTTTCAGATTTAGAGTAGCAGTCTGAGTCCTGATTGCAGTGCACAAGTTCACACCAGACAGCAAAAATACTGTGTGGATATCTCGATTTATAACAATCATTTTTTTCTTGTCCAAGGGGCTTAGCCCCCACCTTTTTTCCATGAGGATGACCATTCTAGGGTTTTCTTTAACTGCCACCAGCAGGCCCAGATATATATTGTGTCATTATCTGACAATGTTAGGACTTTAGATAAAATTTGTGAAGGTATCATATGCCTTCCAGTGACAAGATTGCCTGATCTCGTCCACCAAACTCACTGTAAAAGGCCTTAGAAGTCAAAAGAGCTCTAATTTAATGAGTTTCCACCTGATCCAAGTCCTGGGTTTGTTATTCTACATGTTTGTAACACATTAGGATGGCTTACTTGAACCATGAAGACAGGGTAGCTGGTGATATCTGAGGCATGACCTTTCTTTGAGGATATAAAAGGCAAGGATCCTGCACCTCACAGATCCTGAGTGCCATCCAGATAGTATATCAGGGACTATACTGAACAAAGGGTCCTGTCTTTTTTAAATTGTCTATCTACTACAGTGGTTAAAGCAGTTAATCACTTACAACATACTTTGGTAGCCTTCCCTTGTTAGCTAGTTTATTTTTTGACACTTTGTTGGCAACCTGGGCATGGATTTTACTGCAGCACTTGCCAGTTACCCAACCTAGCAAGAAGGCTGTTTTCAGGGTTAGATGGTTGAGACGTGTATCTTTCATAGGCTCTAAGGGTGCTTGAGTGAGCATCATTTCCTTCTATCCCTATGAAACCTGCTGATCTCAGAGCTTTTAGAGAGTTTGGAGCCCTACTGGACCCATGGAGACAACAATAGCAATCCTGTAACCATATATAGACATTTTTTGGTTCAAAAACAGGTACCTAAAAGGTTTGAGATTTCTCTGGAATTCTCTCTGTACCACTTTTTAAATAGGGCCCACTTTCATTTGTAGACGGTACTGGTTGTTGATCCTTGAAGGCACTTCTCTCTGTAACTTCATTAGAGAAGCCTTGTTCCTGCCAGACATAAAGGTTGAGATATTGTGAGTTGTTGTGAAACACTTGGTTGTGTCGTTGACACTGAAAACTGGATTGGGATTTCTGTTGGGAGGTGCTCTAGGTCCCAAAACCAGGACATCCCTGGCCAGCCTGGGACTATCAGGATTATAAGAAAATAGCATCAGAGATGCCCGTACCCCACAGCCTGGGGAAATATTTTCCAGCACCATGAGATATAGAAGTAGTGTAACAGAGCAGTGTCAGTTATATAAAGGTCTAAATAATGCTTAAATAGAGAAAATAATATTTAAGGAAAAGAAATGTAAGAAAAAAATGAAGTATTAATACAATACAATTCAATCATAAAATGACAGCATTTATCAGTAAACCAAAAATGGCCGAATTATGGTTTGGATGTTTTGAATATTACCCATGCATACAGAAGTGGCAATACATTCAATGGAGTGGTGTTGGAGAAAAGCCTGCGGCTCACTTGATGAAATTCCATCTGTTACAATGGGAACTTGAAAAAGTAAATTCTTGATGAATTCTAATGTGACTTTAACAGTGCTTAACAGATGGACCAAAGATTTTAAAGGTCAAAACAGCAAGGTCAAAGGTCAAATCAAGGTCAGACAATGACATTGCACACCTACATCCCCTAACCAATGTCCCTACCACGTATCAACTTCCTACACCTTATAGGTGCTGAGATATAGCCCAGACCAGCTTTTGTAGGTCAAGTTCACTATGGCAAGGTCAAAGGTCAAATCAAGGTCACACCATGACTTTGCACACCTACTACCCAGAACCAGTGTCCTTATGAAGTATCAGCTTCCTACACCTTACGGTTTCCAAAATATAGCCCAGAAAAGATTTTATAGGTGAAGGTCACTGTGGCAAAGGTCAAAGGTCAAATCAAGGTCATACTATGATGTTGCACATCTACATCCCCTAACCAATGTCCCTACCAAGTATCAACTTCCTAAACCTAACAGTTGCTGAGATATAGCCCAGACAAGGTTTTATAGGTCAAGGTCACTACGGCAAGGCCAAAGGTCAAATCAAGATCAGACCATGAAGTTGCACACCTAAAAACGGTTTCTGAGATATAGCCAAGACAAGATTTTCAATCTCAAGGTCACTACGGAACGTCAAAGATCAAATCAAGGTCAGACCATGACATTGCACACCTACACCTCCTAACCAATGTCCCTACTAATTATCAACTTTCTACACCTTGCGGTTTCTGAGATAGAGCTCGGACAAACTTTTCCTGCCGCCAGCCCCCCCGCCTGCCATCCGGACACCATGGGTGAAAGTAATAATTGTATTGATGGATTTTTCAGATCACCCGGTAAAGGGGAGCTATAGGAGAATAAAGACATGCTATGAGACGTGATCAATTTATGTTCAGACGATCTATTTCCCAAGCTTGTTCTTCTGGGACTGAGGATATGTAAAGTGGAACTTTCTGGTTCAGATGAGTGGCAAATAGTTCTATGTGAGGAGTGAACCAAATTGACAATTCTGCTTTAATACCTGAGGGTGCATTGACCATTCAGCTGATTGGATCTGAATCGACCTGGAAAATGAGTCAGCCATCACATTTAGGCATCCTGTAGTGTGTCCAGCACATAATATTATTTTGCAAGGCTGGCACAAAGTCCCAATTCTCCATAGGAGAGCACACATTTCCACTGAGTAGGTTCTTCCCTGTTTGTTTATATGGACTACCACTGTTGAATTATCCAGAGTTTTCAAAACCATGTCTGACCACAGACCTTTTACTAAGTTTTATATTTGAGGTGTCAGTAAAGATCTGTATCATGTGGTCTCCCTTCATTACATTGAGGGGCATTTAACACCAGACCAGGTGGGCTCATATTGTCGCAGACCATGAAAGAAAGTTATCCTGGAACTGACGAAAATTTTGGTTCTCTTGGAGGTGCCACTGAAAATGTTTCATCTAAAGGTATACCCTGGGACCATGTTGTCTGTCAACATTAACAACCCAGTTGGTGACATCAACCTTCCTGCAGTCAAATCCTGCAGTTTGAGCCATCTGCCTTGTGTGAGTTTTACAAGGGCTGAATCCAGGTGGCATTCATAGCCCATAAAGTACAACACCTGAGTTGACATTAGTTTTGACTTTTCTTGGTTGATACACAGTGAATACTGCATACATTTGTGAATGTTTATGAACAGTCATGATATTTATATATAAAACACTTTACACACTTAAACAAATTGAGCAAATTTGTTCAAACTAGGGATCTTTAAAGGATTCGTCAACATTTACCTTTCATGTTTAAAATGTTTAAAAACATTTACTGAAGCATTGCTAAATGTTTTGAAACATAAATGAATGTTTTGGAGATATAATGAAAAGTACAATTAAAACAGATGTGATTTTAAATGCTTTTTAATCACACAATAAATATGCATGTTTTAATTTATATTAAACATATTTAAATTTAAACACGTCAAAATTACTTTAAATGTACTGTCATTAACTTCCAGCTTCCAATAAACCCATCCATCTCTTGCTTTTAGAAAAAACATTTGCTTGTTGCTTATATACATTAATGAATGTAAATATAACTTGATCACTCAAATGGAAACTTAACATAAATATACATTTATCAGGATAAAGATTGATATTTGATTTTTTTAAAGATTATTATTGGTTTTGGTGTTTCATTTTTTTAATGTACTCAAAAAGGCTCATTTTATACTGGAATATATCTTCAAAGTTGGTATTTCTCTTTCATAATCTTAGGATATGAAAGATTGTGCTGATTTCAACCTCATATAAATTTGCTATAACTAAACCATTCTGACTATGGAATAATAAACGTAGCTAACCATAAGACAATATGTAGTATAATGTTAAACATTAATAATCATTTATAAATATTTGCAAAATTATTCAAAGCATATGTGTAAAATAATGTTGATATACAGCAATAAACATAAATTATTTCTTTTTGCCAATTCAATTTTGGGTGTTGATGTAACCATAGTGGTTACCCATTTTGTTTACAGATTGAGAGAATACTGATAAATATATCTATTTATATCTAAGTTTATATATCCAATCAGTTAAAATGCACTAGTTTTGATGTATGGGGTTTTATTACAACATTACAAGGACTGATATGTTGTAAATAGTATGTTGTATTTCTTTAATATAGACAGTTTTTTCTAAGGAAAATTGAATATAATGTAGAAATTGCACATAAGTTATTTTGTTAGTGCAGAAATTTCTTTACTTTAAACTTCATCAAGTATCATTTCAGTGAAGAATAAGATGAAATTATTCTAATTGGTTAGGCTGTCTGTGTTTAGCCATAAAATAGTTACACTTATATTTTTAAATGATTTATAAATCTTTCTGAGTTGATTGTCTATCAATTTTAGGTTGAGATATTCATTTAAAAAATCATGTGAGCTTTAAAGATGCCAACAAAGAGCAAACTGTTGGGGGAAATCAAACAAATGTGAAGTTGATGGTGGTAAAGATTTTGGTGAAGAAAGGCTTTGCTGCATAACTGTTACGATCAGTCAAGATATATATCAGTCACTTTTTATGTCACCCCATTGAGAGTGGGTATCCACCAGATAGCATCCAGTGGTTACTATGAATTATGCATGAGTACGCCACAACTGCTGCAGTGTGTACAGATTTTTCCTTTACCTTTCCAGAGGCCAAGTATTATAGAGAGAGTTCTCAAATTTGGAGGATATATTCTATATTCATCATTACACAATCGTGCCTGGGAATATTTTTGGCCTCATTTTCAAAAACTAGATGGCCACCACAAATAAATATTTTTTGACTTTCAGCAAGTAGTTTTGTCGGCCCTCTAGAGCAAAAGATATTGTAATGGGTCTGGGGTAGATCAGTTATTTTTTTCTTATGAATTTAATTAATTCATGACTACAGGAACATATAAAGTTATCCAAGTTACAGAATATTTTTTTCTGATTATTTTTCACCAAACAGTTTTAAAATGTTATCTTACAGCCAGGCAGGGGTGCACCTTCCCACTAAGCTGTACAATCACTTGTGACCCAAATAAGGGTCACCACTAAGTAAAGCATTTCTGTAGTGAAAAACTTTGAGCGGGGGGGATATTTTAACTCTGTACTCAGTTTATTGATTTTCTAGGCTGAACATGTTTTCTTTGAATGTGTGTGTGTGTGTGTGTTTAGTTTCTCCAGTAAATCTCGACCTTTTAGAGGGTTTGTTTCAGTACACACACTTATGTAGAGTGAGGAATGTATTCTGGGGACAGTTTAGTATAAAACTGAATATCTTTATTATGTCTCAAAAGTTATTTATGCATGTATATAAAATTGTACTTATATATTCTTGATGTATTGGGACATGTTTAATAATCTATGGTAATGTAATTTTACTATATTTTGGGGAGCAACTTTGTGCAAATAATTACTCTGAATGTCAGAGCAGAGTCAGAGTATGTCAGAGTAGGCTTAGCCAATCAAATAGCTTCTAGGCATTGTGGGTATCTATGTACTCTGGAAACCAGAGTAAGTCAGAGTAGGCCTTATAAATTGAGAATAAAATTGGTAATTTGTGGAGTTCAGCTCAGAACTCCAGTGTGTAAACATCTCTCCTGAGAATTTACCAGCAGATTAGTCCACTCCACTCTGATAATTCCACACTTATCCACTGAGGTAATCTACAACCACAACTTGCCAGAAAGCTATCACCCCTCTATTCTTTGTTTACATATTATAATTGGCAGATGAGATTTTCCATATTTGGCTCCAACTTACTACATTGTTGTGACAGCTGTCAGATTGATATAAACTTAGTGTGACAGATATCTTATCAGAATACTCTTGGAAATCACTGTAAGTGCCTTTATTATTTTACCCAGTAACTTAATAGGTGATATTTAATTATTTTAGAGGGATAACTTTGGTATACTGATATTTATCAGCAGTAATTAAGGCCTGACATAGTGCTCACTAATGATTAACAAGCACTAAGAGAAACTTGGCACAAGCTAAAAAATACCCCTTTGAGTAAGTCACTCTACAGTTTTCTGGGTGACTCATAAATTTGGCCCATGACTGAGCATATTAACAGTACCGGAATATCTGTATGAATAACTGAATAGTACAATTCAGTTGGACCATTTAAATCAAAGATTATTTTTTTCTTGTCATTGTCTAAACTTTAGATTGATTCTGCATATTACACTGTACATAATATCTTACTGAATACTGTGTATCCTGTCTGTACAGATATATAATTTCACCATAGCAAAGGTTACTGTTTTCTTTTAATAAACTGACTCTGTAGTTATATATATTTGACTCTTTTCACTACTATCTTGACACTTGCTCACACTTCTATTTAAAATACTGACCAAAGCTGTGGAATCTGCTGAAGAGAAATTACTGTTATATAAGTATTAGCTAATACCCCTGACCACATAGTACCCTGACACTTTGACTTTAAGAATTAGACTGTGATCAGCACTGATGAAAAACTGGTTCCTGTCATATTATATTGAGAGACAACTCTACTTTGTGACACTCATCAAGACTAAATTTAACTGGTGGCTTCAGAATTGAGACCCCAGTATAGAGATAACAGCTACAGAGATAAGCGATACAACACTTCTGCTGGGCCGTTTCAATATATTAGGCAGAGTTCCCAAATTAGCAGGATATATCCATCATTACAAAACCTTGTCTGGGACTATTTTTGGCCTCATTTTGAAAAATAAGGTGGCACTCATGGGTTTATTTTCCATGTAGCAGACCAGTGCCCATATCTCTCTTATTCCCGATCCTAGAGGTTTGGCATGTGAAGCCAACCTACAGGAAATCATGGGATGGGAGTCTTCTGATGTGGTCAGATTTGACTTTGGACCCCCTCTTCAAGGTCAAACGAGGACCAAAACTTAAAAGTGCTTATAGCTCACTCATTATTCATCCTAGAGGTTTGCAATGTCAAGCCAGCCTATAGGTAATTGTGGGCTAGGCATCTCCTGATGTGGTCAGATTTGACCTCAGGCCTCTCCTTTGAGGTCAAATGAGGGTATAATTGTGCTATATAATTCCTGTAAATAATTTGGAATTTTTCTTAATTTTGGCTGCCATATTCAGAAATGCTGTTTATCTTCAAAACTATGTTAGTTGTCTTTTTCTGGTGGATACCTCTTGCAACCTCTTAGAATTTTCTATCTTCCTTGAATGTTGTATCTATTGTATATTTTAGTCCTAGAGGTTTGGGATATGAAAACAACTTACAAAAATTCATGTGACCTGAATGTTTTGTGAGGTCAGATTTCACCTTGGACCCTTAGCTCAAGGTCAATTGTGGTTTTTGACACTTGATATTTTTGACACTTGATATCTTCTTTAAAATTGGCTATACTTTGTGATTACAACTTATAGGAAGTCATGTGACCTAAATGTTTTGGTGGTCTGAGATTGGGCCTGGGACTCTTCTTTCAATGATCAGAGTGGTCCTTCGCAAAGATAAATATATTGCCTTGTATGCCCTTTTCGATTGCATGGAGGTTTGGGGTGTGGGGACAACTTAAAGGTTATGTAAACATCATCTTTTGAAAGGTTCAATTTTTTTCTGTTCTTCATAATATACTCAGTAGTAAAAGATTAATAATTCAGGTACCTTACTATTCATTGACAAAATTGCTGAATTCTCTGTATGGTACACCATGTCCTGTCAGGATATGCACCTTATTGAGATGTAATGGATAGCTATCTTTAATTCCTTCTAGTTTTTATTGTTACTGTTTTGGCTGTATATACATCTGTCAGTGTAATTGCATATTTAGTCCAATAACTGAAATCAAATGTGCTTGAAAATGAGACCGATATGTTACTGTATTACTTTATGAGTAATTATTTTAACTAGGCAATAACATACTGTATTTTGTTGGGCATTAATATTTGAAAGTTTCTTTCCAGAGGTAGACTGTTTCTCAGCAACAGTTTGCAGAATCTGAGATATTAAATCCTTTTGTGGAGAAATACTTGTGGGACCCTCTTAAAATAATGTTAGAATTTAGAACTGATTGGCTTTTTATTTACAGTTTTCTGTTCTATGCTCAAAACTTATTGTTTTCTTGTAGATGCCATATTAAACAGCTTCCAGTGTATCAAAGACCACTTGGGAATGGCCCCATACACATATGGTGGCTCACATTGCCACTGCTGCAGTAAGACCAAAAAATACAACCAGAGCATCATACATCTAAATCAAAGAAATGGGAGTTTGATACAATAGATACATTCTTGTGTTTAAGTATTCAACTATACAAACATGCAAGGGTTGGAAGAATTGGTTCAGATAATAGTGTTTACTGGATAAACTATTTAAGTGTAAAACAGAAGGAAAAAGTACAAATTGTTTACTCGGATAACGGAAGTTTGCACAATAGAGGCTTCTGAATATACATCTGTCATGTAAAGTATTTCACTGAAACAAATATGGTTCACTCTTATTGTGACCAGTGATTGTAATACCTTGGTAAAATATGAACATATGTTGCTACATCACTTGCACAGTATGTAAATGTGAGTCAAGTATTTCCAAATGTATTTTGAAGTACTATGTTTGTAATGCATAAAACTGAGATATTCAGTTTTATTGTTTCAGAAATTTTCTGTCCCAGTATTTTTTCAGAATTAGGAATCAGATTACATCTGTACTTACAAATCTGTAATTTACTGATGTTTTAGATTGTTAAAAATATTACTATTTGTGGCATTTTTTCCTAGCTTTGAGAATTACAAATTAGAAAATAAGACACTCTGGTGCATACAACTTGTGTGTGTTTTTGAGATAGAAATCCATATGATTGTGACCAAAATAACTTCTGGTACAATTTCTTTTAATTCCTCATTTTTGAAGTATACCATTGTTTGATTTACACTGTTAAATTTAGCACAGGTTTCGGGGAGGAAATTTAAACAAAAAATTTGTTAGTGATTGCTAGAAGGTATCAATGGTTGCCTTACAAACCAAGACATAAGCAAAAGTGAACTTGAATAATGTCACAGTGTCAACAGACTTCAACAAAATTGATATCGAAAGACCTTGGTAAACTTGCATCATTGACAATTTGATATAATATATTAAGAATATTTGTCATACCAACATAAATAAATATTTCTTACATTGAGGCATGTTTGTAAATTTAGCATTTATGTCTGCGAGTACGAAAAGTAGCGCAGAATTTCAGTCACAAGATTCAACAGTATTTGCAGGCAAAAATAAAGTAGTGGCTAGAAAAATATACATTATGGTGTGTACTGGTTTTTGGACTGGTGAATTTGGGTGAATAGTTAAATTGGGTGAATTGTCTGAACTCACAAATTAGGTGAACTGTTATTTGGCCTCAGGGCAAGGACGTTGATGAGTTTTAGAAACTGGGTGAACTGGGGAAAAATATTCAGGTGACCTGTCAATCAAGTCTGCATAAAAATAGTAAAATAGTTAACCCTGCCAGCTGGTTTGGAGTTAGTCAAAAATCAAGTTTAAATTCCGGTGAATTCACCAGAACTTTCAGATTGTGAAATTGCACTGGGCGTGCTGGCAGGTTTTTGTTGAGGGCTGAGTCGTACCTTGTCATATTTACACACGTGGTGGCCAGTTACTCAAGCTAAAGCTGTTAGGAGGATGGGTAGAAAGAAGGCAACACCGTCTACCCCAGTACCAGTTGCTGAGCAAGAAGAGACACGTTTTAAACTGTCAGAAGATAAGATGGACAAGATGATGGAGATGATGGTGGGGTTCAACGAACGCCTTCACAAGCAAGAAGAGAAGTCCATGTCTCCAGTTCCATCGGCACACAGTTCAGTGGTGGGAGAAGAAGACAAGGGTTCGCTGCCATCCTTCCAAGAATTGAAGGGCGATTCACGGATCCAGGCTGAGATAAGGAAACGTCTACATGACTACGACTACACATCACGACTTGAACATAGAGGTAGGCTTACTGATGCTTTGAAGTCGGGTAGATTTCGTACTGGCTCTCATAAGGTCCGTCATATAATTAGCTGGCCTCAAGATTTTTGTACGATTCTGGCTGGGGGGAAACAACCAACGTACGACGAGTTAAGTCCCATGCAGTGGTCCCAGGGTATTGTTGCCACAGCCCTTGAGGAAAAAGACCCTATAATAAGGGAAAACATGCTAAAGTATTTCATTAGTATAGCTCAAGACGCAATAGAGGTGTCTTTCCCCACAGCTAGGCGAGCACATGGAATCCTATTACAGGAGATTGAGAAAGGCATTTGTACTTGGAAAGATTTCGATTTAGTAGAGAAGATTCGTAGTCGTAACACGCAAAGATTTGCTTCCCCAGTAGGTACTGTCAAGCAAAACCCAGAGGTCGTAGATAAGAATTTTATCTGCAAATTATACAACAAGGGCACTTGTAGAAGTGAAAAAACTGAACATACGGAGAAAGGTATTAATTATCAACACTTTTGTAGTCACTGCTTCTCGGTTTGTGGCAAGAAATTCGAACACCCTCGAACTCAATGCTTGAGATTGAAGCGAGAAGGTAAATCGGATGAAAATGTGCAGCATATTTAAAAGTGATATTAAGGATGTGTCTAACAACTGTTATGAAGTCCGTACATGTTCTCACAATGGTCATGATTATGCTTATTGTTTACATAATGTAGGCCAGGCTGTTAAACCGAAAATTTTCAGTAAACTACCCATTTCAACAAGCAAATTGTCTGGTCTAAAATATTACTGTAATGACAGACGCGTTCTTTTTAACTTAGACGCATTTTCTTTTATCCCGGGTCAGGAATCTTTACCCTGGGGTAATGTTTTCGCTGCAGTCTTTGTCCCTGGTCAGTACAAGTACCAACATACAGTGGCAGTCGATAATGCAGGTCAAGTGTATGTTGGGGATTGTGGTTGGGAGATGGCCAACAATGGTGGGGGCAAGAACTGCAGCTATATACATGGGGGCCAAGATGGTCCACAAAAAATAAAAATTGTAACGTTTAAGGATGGGGAAAGAAGTAGTAATAACACAGGAGTAACGAAGGGTGGCCACAAAGAAATTAGGAGTGTATATAGTAGAAAGTTTTGCATGGAAAGGGCCACTGAGGCCTCCATGAGGAAGGGGGCCGATTCAGGACAAGGTATGAGGGAAGGTCCCATCCCCATGGAGAGTTTAACATGTGGCCCCAAAAATTATATGCTAGAGTCTGATTGTACAGCATTTAACATGATCCAGAACACTGGTCTAGAGGACTGGTTGGCCACCCTTACGTTTGAAAAAATTACTGGAAAAACATACAGTGTAATTGAAAGTAAAACGGTTGACAGGGCTATGTACGACAGTTACAGTTTAACAGGCACGTCCAGTGTAGTTCACAATCTATCACAGTCACGCCTTATGGTAGTTAAGAATAACAGCGTGCAATCACATACACCAGGAGTATATAAGTATTTTCCTGGTTATTTTAGTAGTTATAAAAATGATAAGTTTAGTAGTAGGGACATTGTTCAAAAAGATTTGTCATTTATCCTTAAACCAGTACACAACTTTTCGTTTCAACAAGAATTTGGGGTCATGGTGTATGATCAACCTTTCATAGATATTAATTCAGGGGCAAGACAGTTAATGGCTGCAGATATGTACACTTGGACGGTGAAAGCCCATCAGGCGGTCCAAAAATCAGGGGTCCCCAATTATGTGCATAGTAGATTGCTTATACCTTCTGGATTAAACATATATAACTGGAGGCGTTATCTTAAAGATTATAAATATAAAATTTTGTGTGAATATCTGGCCTTTGGGTTTCCATTAAATATTGACCAGAATAAATTTACATTCAACACAGATATAGATAATCACAGTTCTGCATGTCGAAGCCTAGAAGGGGTTGATAAGTATTTTGCAACAGAAATTACACATAAGGCTATGGTGGGTCCATTACAGGTCTCACCATTCGAACGTACTCACTATTCTCCCCTTATGACTAGGAATAAACCAGATGGAGGTGTTAGGGTGATAGTAGATTTGTCTTGGCCCATTAATAATAGTGTAAATTCAGCCATTCCAGACGATAGGCTTGATATATTGTCTGCAAAATTGAGGTACCCAACTATAGATAACTTAGTAGAAAGAATATCAATATTAGGCCCTTCTGCTCGGTTATATAAGGTGGATCTGCAAAGAGCATACCGTAACCTAAGGGTGGATCCGCGCGATTACCCCTTGTTGGGATTGAAGTGGCGTGACGCAACGTATTATGACGTAGCAATTCCGTTTGGACTAAAGCAAGGGGCGTTGGGGTGCCAGTTTTCCACAGACGCAGTTACATATCTTATGGCGTCACAACGCCACTGGGTTATGTCGTACTTAGATGACGTCATAGGGGCGTCGTCCCCTGATAGGGCTAACGACGCTTTTCTGACGTTGGTCCAACTATTACAAAATTTAGGGTTACCTCTCAATGAGAGCAAGGTTGTGGCCCCAGTTTCAAAGCTCACATGTTTAGGGATAGATGTGGATGCAAAATTAGGGATTCTAACTATTCCCCCTAAAAAATTGAGGGAAATCAGAAAATTATGTGTTACATGGATAGGTAAAGAGGTTGCAACCAGGAATCAATTACAGAAACTGTTGGGTAAACTGTTGTACATTAATAGATGTATAAAGCCAGCCAGGCTTTTTTCCAATCGAATGCTGCAATTGTTAAGACAATGTCCAATTAAGGGTTGCATTGCAATATCCCAGGGGTTTCGAAAGGATTTGAACTGGTTTTTAAGCTTTATGGAACAATTTAATGGTTCAGTGGAAATGCATTTAAAAAATTCCTATACATATGACATTTATGTGGATGCATCCCTGCAGGGGTTAGGAGCAAAATTGGGTAACATGGTATATGCAATCCCAATATTAAATGCACTAAAGCATATATGTACGATTGTTCATTTTGAAGCTTTAAACATATTGGTGGCACTAAAATGTTGGGCAAAGTATTTAACGAATCAGAAAGTTGTTTTTTGGTGTGATAATAGTGCAGTGGTAAATATATTCACTAATTTTAAGATTAGAGATCCCATTTTAATGTCTTGTGTACGTAACGTATGGCTATTAGCAGCAGTTTATAATATTGACCTTAAAGTTAAACATATACAAGGTGTGAGTAATGTTTATGCAGATATTTTGTCAAGATGGAGTCATTATAATAATCAAAACACATTGTCAGTCAGAATCTTGAAAACTTGTAAATGGCTGCAGCCTGACCTTAATAGTATGATTCCCGACTTTAACATATAGGGCACATGGTGCCCCCTTTGTAAGCATCAGTACTGCCTTGCCTCTTTGTTTTAGATGCGGATGAAGGGCTATTGAAAAAGTTGGCTTCCAGTGCAGCTTCCAGGATTTCAGGAGCGTTGCGTCCAAGGACTGCGGCTGCCTATGAAAGAACTTTTAAAATGTTTCTGGCTTTTGTAATTTTTTGTAAATTTCAAGACTGTACAACAGAGACTACAATAGTGTTATACTTAGAGTTTTTGATTCAGAATGGCCTGTCAGCAGTGTCGTTACATAATGCATTGTCAGTGCTGCAACATTATTTTGCATTGTATTCGTGGAATGTGGCTAATTTGTCTTCAAGGAAAGTAGTATTAATGTGTAAATCAGCAAAAAACAATCTGCCATTAAAGCCTAAAGTGAAAGGTATTTTTACAGTAGATATGTTAGAAAGACTGCTTCATTTGACCTCTGACCTCCCTAATGCTGAAACATTCAAAGCTTTATTTTTGTTCGCGTTCTATGGATTTTTTAGATTGGCTTCTTTGGCCCCCCCTTCATTGTCAACCTTTGACCCCACACGTTATCCCTTGGTTAAGGATATCATCTGGGCTTCTCCGGGTATGCAATACATCCAAAAAACAGCCAAAAATATGCAGTCTGCATCTGAGTATAGATTGGTCCAGTTGCCACGTTTGTCAAATGTACAGTTATGTCCAGTAGTGGCAGTTCAAACCATGATCAAACGAATGGCCTTGTCACAGTCTGACCCCCTTTTTATGATAAAAATTTCAATAGGGAAACAGCACTTGACAGCTCATGTGGCGAGAAAAGTTTTGAAAAGTTTAGTAATAAAAATGGATTTGAACCCTCGAGACTTTGGTTTCCATACCTTTAGGCGGAGTGGGGCGTCTTGGGCTTTTTCAAGGGGGGTGCCTCTTGAAAAAATTAAAATCCATGGCCATTGGCATAGCGAGGCGGTGTGGTCGCATCTGCCTACTACATTCTGTACTTCATCGGCTGTGACCTCAGCCTTTCAGAAATTTCTTTTCTAGCTCTACTTCTACACTACTCTTTGGGTTGGGCTTTCTATTTTATGGTATTTTATAAATGTTAACTTTTATAGTAGTTAGTCAAGAAGATTATCCTTGACTGATCATCTTTTAGTTTTTTAGTCCTACAGATTAACAGTAAAAGAAAATATTTGCTTAGAATCTTATGGGCTTGTAAATAATAGTCCCTTCAAAAAATAGCCTCTAAAGTTTTACAATAATATGGCTATGGGACTTTCAGTGTTGTAAACATGAATGTTAGATATAATAAAATTAGTGTTAACAATGCTAAACAATGTACTAATAAGATTAATAAAACAACCCAAAAAGTATGTCATTATATATTTGCTTTTATTTAAAGTATCTTCATATTTGCCTAGATTTATAATAGACACTTTACTTGGTCAAACTAATGCCTTTAACTTGGGACTGTATGTCTGCGAGTACGAAAAGTAGCGCAGAATTTCAGTCACAAGATTCAACAGTATTTGCAGGCAAAAATAAAGTAGTGGCTAGAAAAATATACATTATGGTGTGTACTGGTTTTTGGACTGGTGAATTTGGGTGAATAGTTAAATTGGGTGAATTGTCTGAACTCACAAATTAGGTGAACTGTTATTTGGCCTCAGGGCAAGGACGTTGATGAGTTTTAGAAACTGGGTGAACTGGGGAAAAATATTCAGGTGACCTGTCAATCAAGTCTGCATAAAAATAGTAAAATAGTTAACCCTGCCAGCTGGTTTGGAGTTAGTCAAAAATCAAGTTTAAATTCCGGTGAATTCACCAGAAGTTTCAGATTGTGAAATTGCACTGGGCGTGCTGGCAGGTTTTTGTTCCCCTCCCACCCTTCACCCCCTTTCACCAGTAAATAGTAACAAACTTTGGTGGGCTTTCTATTTTATGGTATTTTATAAATGTTAACTTTTATAGTAGTTAGTCAAGAAGATTATCCTTGACTGATCATCTTTTAGTTTTTTAGTCCTACAGATTAACAGTAAAAGAAAATATTTGCTTAGAATCTTATGGGCTTGTAAATAATAGTCCCTTCAAAAAATAGCCTCTAAAGTTTTACAATAATATGGCTATGGGACTTTCAGTGTTGTAAACATGAATGTTAGATATAATAAAATTAGTGTTAACAATGCTAAACAATGTACTAATAAGATTAATAAAACAACCCAAAAAGTATGTCATTATATATTTGCTTTTATTTAAAGTATCTTCATATTTGCCTAGATTTATAATAGACACTTTACTTGGTCAAACTAATGCCTTTAACTTGGGACTGAAAATATGTTGACAATATTCATATTAATAAAAGTTTATGAAATTAAGATTGTTAAGTTGTTAAAAAGATGTTAAACATGTTAAATTTATCAACATTCAACAACATTGAAATTATCAGCAATCATCAATGTTAAATACATGTTAAACACATTAAATTTATCAACATTCAAAAACATTGAAATTGTCAACAATAATAAATGTAGAAATCACCAGTATTTAACAATGCTAGTAATGCTAACATTGTTAAATGTTTACATGAATAATGTTGATAAAGATTTTGAATCTAAACATTGTACCTTTCTTCATTTTAAACCAATGTCAACAGTATTAATGTTAATAAATGTATAAAAATGTTACATTTATCAACATTCAAAAACGTTCAAATTGTCAAAATTGATAAATGTTGAAATTACCAACGTTTAACAAGCCTAGTAATGCTAATATCGTTAAATGTCTGCATGAAAAATGTTGATGAATCCAAACATTGTACCTGTTTTCATTTTTGAACCAAATATTAACGTCTTAATGTGTATTTTTATCAACATTTATCAACATATGAAATGCTCAATGGGTAATCCTCCCCAACTTGTCAAGGGCTTATTTTAGAGTTGGGTTTGCAGGGAGAAAATTAGAAGGCCCATTAGTCCCAAGTTACTGGTTTTGAGCGACTGGGTTCAGACTTATGACAGAAGTTGAGGACACTGGCATGTTATCCCCCGGTTCAGGGATATTGAGAACTTGTCAAAATGTGTCTTTGCCATCAGCGTATTGGGGGGGGGGGGGGGGGGTAAGTCAAAAAGTAATTATAATTCCCTCCAAAATATAGGGTCAGGGGAAGCTGTCTTTCATTTAGATTTCTCCCTTTGTGCCAATTTATGACTCCTTTAAATATTAGAGGAACAAGGTTCCTTAATTTCCCTTCCTCTCGATCAGATTATTCCCCCGGAGAGGGTTTTTCCCGTTGAGATGGCATTACAGATTCCTCTGAAGAGGAACTTGCATGTCTGTGAGACTTGTGTTTGCACTTGTCAGAATGTGTTTTTGACCTTGTAATCCGGAACCAAGAAAACCTCTTAAGTGTGGATCCAAACATCTTAGGTTTGGAGATAATGAGGTGGAAGAAGGGGTGTGACAAACTCGACCTCCATATCCTAAATCGGCTGTTCCAGAGGTCTTGAGGACTTCCCAAACTCAAATTTTGGCTACCGTACACCCTAGGATCAGCTAGTGCTTACTTACGGGCATGAGACCATGCCTGTGTCTGCCAAGGGAGGACCCAGGCAGTGAAGGTAGACTGTTAGGCGTTACCCTACATTTGCCAATTACTTAGCAAGCATTACACGAGGATTTGTAAGTGTGTTTTAAATAATCATTTATTTTACAAGGATGACCATGTGTGTAAAATATTATAAATATTTTATATACTCACATGTATGTTAAAAACCTGTTTTAATCCTTCAAAACTACACAAAAAAAGGATCATTTTTATTCTTTAGCAATCCCAAGGGCATACATTACCATTGTTTAACAGTCATGCTCTCACCTAGACAACAGTGACGTCACCAGGACATGTCCTCAACATTGCCACTTGTGGGACTCGAAAACCGCACAAGGGTGAGAGCCTGGGATCAGATGCCAAACTTTCTAACCACCAGGACACCAAGGACATATCCAAACAACTCTTTACCTCAACAGAAACAGTTCCTGTATATAAGCCACATACATAATCGAGTTTTTGTCGTCTCTTCTTCACAATATGAACCAAGGATTGAATTCAAGCTATGAAATGTGCCAGAAATACTTTTCATTTCTGTGATTTCTCCCAAATTATAGATTATGTGTTGTCTTATTGACAAACTGACGTAGTTTCAGTATACAATGACATGTATATCCACTAATAAAAGACCAGATTCCCTTAACCCTTCTGTAATGGTGAAGAATTTAAATGAAAATGTTCAATTATTAATAATCTTTAAATTCCATAAAACATGGGCAAAGTACCTCGGTAAATTAACTAGAAATCAATAGTCACATAGCACATGGCCTCTAATAATAGCCACTCCGCTTCTGTGAGATAGACTTCTTAGAAATAAACCCAGTAATTGGTGACAGATAATATGTGTTAATGTACAGTCACTAGTATAAGAACTTCAGCCTTGAGCTGAGGAAAGACAGCAAGGTGATAACAAGTGAAAGAACATGAAATAGTATGCAGAGGGGGAGAGCTTAGTTTGCTCTCTCACTCGAGAGAATGTGTTGAATTGTAATTGGGAATTGTGTTTATTGAACTAGAATAAACTGTGAAAGAGTTATCAAGTGTTTCACTTCTGTCTTTGTGGCGATCCTAAACCTCTCAATAGTTGCTGCCAAGCGAGTACAGACAGAAGTGGACATAGTGGAGATCTGGTAGTCCACAGCTGCCCCAAGGCACTGCTGGAGTCCACATCAAACTACCCTCAAAATTAACATTTGGACACCTTCCCATCAGAGGCAACACTTCCACCACATAAAGGTTGAGATCAGACCCGAGTCACACATGTCCACTGTGAGCTGTCAGCCGGCCCAGAATAAGCACATTTGTATGTTTCTAGCATTAAGGCAGCTGACGAGAAGAAGGATGATGTGTACTTCATCACTATCTAAGTCACCAGACAGTTTGGTCATTATATGCTTATTTTTCTTTAATTGGCCTAGCTATCAGTGACCACACAGATAGCATTTAGACATGGATGTTAAGCCATTGTAGTGCAATAAAAATATATTAGGAAGAAAACATTGTGTGATGAACAAAAACCAAGACAAAGGCTAAAACATATAATAAGTCAAAGTTTAATAATGTGATTAAAATTAGTGCAAAACATATTTCTGAGAACAGTTTAATATTTTTGGAATATTTGAAATAAACTTGCTCCTAGTATAAGCAATGGGTTTGTTCAGTTTGCTAGGTTTTCTTTATAAAAGACTAAGAATATGCAGCATAAATTGCTTCTGTCCAGTGTCAGTAAATGCTACATCTCACTACATGTTCAAACCTACCTTTCCTTCTAATACCCTTTCCATCAGAGGCAACACTTCCACCACATAAAGATCAAGATCAGATCTGAGCCACACATGTCCACTGTTAGCTGTCAGCCTGCCCAGAATGAGTAAAGAGAAGAGAAGCTCATCCACTCCCTCCTGTACCTGCAGTTACAAAGAACATAGATTAAGAAACATTTTTAGTTTACAAAATGTTAAATAATTTGCATTAGCACAAATTGCAAATATATGCACGGTCAAAACATTAATAGTGGTCAAATTTTGAGGTTATATATTTGAATCTTGCTCATCTCTACATTAAAAAGTGTGTAGGTTATCTGAAAGTAAGAAACTATTTGCATTACTATGAGACTACTATGAGTTTTACTTTTGATAACCATTTCTTTCTTTCTTTCAACATTAAACATAACTAAATATGTAGCAAGAGGGAGACACTATGGAAAGGCCTGTTTCTTTAAAGTAAAGCCAATATTTATTTTTTTTGTAAATCAGTTTCCATTATAGTATTACTTATGGACTATAGTACTACTTATGTCAGACACATGTTCACATTAGCCATTTTCCTTCTTTAAGATTATGTAGATACTTCAATTTTATGAATTTGTGTTTGGCCGAGTATGTTTCTGTCCAAAAATTCAAGACAGTAGTTGTAACTGTGAGTATAACTGTCAGTATCTGACAGATGGGGCTGCTTTCCTATCGGGAAATGCCTTGATGAATAGGCATATTGACCATTGCGATTCTCTAAGCAGAAATACACTTGCAAAGTTTATCACAAACTGTAAAAAATAGACACACACAGGCATCTATTCTGAAGAGACTCCATTGGCTGCCAGTTGAGTTTCATTGTATCATGAAAAGAGCCACTCTGGTTATATGTTTCTTAGCAGTGGTTATCCCAGCTATTTTGTTTTTCTTTTGTCTCTTCATTTTATTAAAATAGAGAACTAGATAGAATTGTGAAGATAAAAGGTTCTTGGAGATTCCTCAATTCTACCCATCTGTATATTTTTTTACTTTTAATGCTCCCACAGTTTGGAATGATTTGCCTGATGATGTTTGCTCTGCTCCAACTCTTGCACAAAAAAACTAAAAGTTTGTCTCCTCATACAGGCTTACCTGCTTTAGTGTATAAACTAATCAGCATCTCCATGGTATCAACCTGGCAATGTCTATGAAATATTGATTATTGAATTAGCTTCAGGTGTTTCATCACAGAGATTAAGTGCTATAAAAGTATGGAACTGAATAGAATATTTAGTTGTGCCAAAATGATGCAAATCGAAACAGAAATGACCAAAATAAATACTTTACTAAGTTACGATTGCCAGGCAATCCTTAAACAATAGCATGCAAACCATTGCTTTTGGAATTCCTCCTCCACAACGCCCCAAATGAAAAAGAAAAAAGAGCTCTCCCAACAATACTGTGCTGATATAAATAACAACAGTATCATAAGAAGATGTATTCATGTTTCTTAAGAAGATGTAGTGATGTTTCAAAGACAATAAAAGTTAATTAATCATGAATTAGAGTACTTTCCTCAAAGGTTCCTGAGAAACTACTGACCTCACAAGCAATATCTATGTGTACGAGATGAGGTTTGTGCTGCTCTGGTGGCTGAGTTTTGGGTAAAAGTTGTTGTATCACTTTCTCTCTGTCCACACTTCGCTTGTGTATGGAGATATGTGTCTCCTCAAGACCATATTTCTTCAGTCGTTCAGCGATACGCAACACTTTGAGTGACTTTCCAACTCCAGCACGATGTGACTGCACCATACGCACACACAAGCTAAAATAAAATTAGGCTTCAAGAATATCGATATATAGTAAACTTATAAATGCTAAAAAACAAGACTTCAAGAAAGATATGAAATATCAGAACAGAACTACTTTATTACTTTATTTTTAAAATAGTAAAAATTAAGCCCCAAAAGTAAAAAAAAAAATCTCTTCGCACTACTAAGGACTCTTAAATGTTATTTCTAATAGTTTCCATGGTGGCTGAGGGTTTCAAAAGTGCCATAAAATATCAAATTTCTACCTTAAATAATCATTAATAGCAATGTTTGTGTACTTTGTATCATTCTTGTTAAAAGTGAGCTCTAACTTATTCTGTGTCTTAATGTTCTCAGGGGATGTGCATTTTTAAAGTCTACTCTCAATGTATATTATATTTGGTTTCTTTGAAAAGCATAGTCATTTTGCATTTAACAACACTTCTAAATGAATTTAACATTTATATAAGATGCCAAGCTATTGCATATGAAATAGTGGAATGCACATATTCAATACAACTACAATTTAACTTTTGTTCATTTTGTGTTTCATTACACTACTAAATTTCAATTCCATTAATTAAATTCTTAAACAGAAAACCACAAGCTACAGCTCTTTCTAAAATTCACAGGCTAAATTACACCTCACCTCTCTGGGTCCACTGTTTTCATCACTTTACTCTGTACTGTGAACTTGTCCTTCAGATAAGCCTGGATTTCTCTGGCTGTGCAGACAAACTGGTTCTTGATTCTGAACTTGTCGAATGCCGTGACCAGACTGGATTTGTTACTGTGTTCAGAGCTACACACCACCACCAGACGGAAATCTGAGATCAATATAAAACAAGTAATTTAATGTAAAATATTTATTAGAATGATTAGTTATATTTAACCATCTATCTTGAATATTACATTTTAAAATGTGTTCCTGTTCTTCTACTACTGAATATTGTAAATACTTTTTGGAAACATAAAATTGAATATTGAATACCTTTTTTGGTTATAACTTGTGAGAGCTCCTTATATGACTTTTCAGTGTGACAACTGACTTCATAATCCAAGAGGTCTGCATTCACCATGCAGAATAATCTGTTGTCAGGGCAGTGAAAACAGCGTCGTAACAGCAAATCCACCTAATGTAGCACAGAACTGATGTTAAGATACTTATATAAATCTAGTTTAATCTAATCTACTGCTTTGCAGGTGCAATATCTTCCCCACTAAGGGGAACTTAGTGCACTAGTTAACAAAATTTTTTTTTAATAAGGAGATTTGAGGGGCGTACAAGGTCAGTAATCAGGAGTTGTGGGTGTGACCGAGAGGGAAGGAGACTATGTTAGGAAACTGGAATTAAACAGGTGGGTTTTGAGGTTTTTGGTGAAAGATGAAACAGCGGGACTGTTTCTTATTTGGAAGGGGAAGGAGTTCCACAGAACTGGGCGTAGTGACTCAAACAATTAGAGTGTTTGACTGGTTTATGAACCTTAGGGTCTAAAGTGGGGGTATGAAGAAACTTGAGCTTAGGGGTACTACAGCTTGTATTTCTGGAGGAGGTGTAGGGTTGAATTAATTCTCTTAGGTAAACTGGTTGACCTTGGTTGAGTACTTTATAAGTAATGAGGCCTATTTTAAATTGTACCCTATACCTGACTGGGAGCCAATGGAGATTTTTTCAACTGAGGGTTGATGTGAGAGAATTTAGAAGAATGGGTGAAAACCCTGCAGAGTGAGTTTTGCACTAGTTGCAATCTCCTTAACTCAAAATCAGTGAGTGATAAGAACAGGAAATTGCAGAAACCAAATCTGTTGCTCACCAAAGCATTGGCTACAAGAACTGATGTTTTAAGGTCTAGAAGGGGTTGAATTCTGTAGAGGTCTCTTGCATGAACTCTGGTAGACTTTTTGACCTGTGACACATGGTCAGAGAAGGTGAAATTGGAGGTTCTTGACACTTTGTGCTGGTGAGACCTGATTTCCAAGAATATTGATTGGAAAGTAAGAATTGAGCTTTTGGCGGTTGTTTTTGGAACCTATCAGAATAAACTCAGTTTTGTCAGGGTTCAGTTTTAATTTATTTGTGAACATGAAATTGTGAATGTCATTTCGTCAGTTCTTTAATTTTTGTATTGAGTGAAGGAAATTTGCTGGTGAGAATGTTATGCATAACTGGGTGTTGTTGGTGTAGAAGTGGTAAGTAATGCTACTGTGAGAGTGAATGATTGAGCTGATTTGGTTAGTATAGAGAGAGAAAGAAATCGGACCAAAGCCATGGGAATGTTATTAAATGACACTAAATGATCCTTCAAATGAAGTCATTGCAATAACTAAAATGAAAGTAAAATGAAAAAAGAAATATGAAAAGGAAACATTAGAAAACAACGGTTTTTGCAAACCAGAAATATGTATAAAAATTTATGTCACTTTATTTATAAAGTGAATTAGAATATTAAATCAATAAAAACAATCCAGAAAAAATATATTTGTTACGAGCCATTACAAAACCATGTTGCACCCAGCACATCATAAAAGTACACACTAGATTCTACGAGGCTTGACTGTTTCAAAAAGTGCACCCTTATTATTGTGTGCCATTTCAACACCTGATTAAAATATTCAATATTTAAGACACTACATTTTAAGGCACAAACTATTGCTTTAAATTTTATAAATATAACACTTGCTTGTAAAAGAAAAATTGATTTATAATAATTTAACTAAAATTAAAAATCAAGTTTAATTATCAATATCGGTATTTTCACCTTTTTTACACTGCTTTAATGGCTCCAGCTGGGTGTTGAAACGGCCATGCCAGGTCAACACTGATATTTATTTTATTGGTGCTAAAACAACATTGTTTGCCATTTCGACTCAGTGCTGGTGTCGAATGAGGATCATACATACAGATATGAAATCAGTGATAGCAATTTCAACATGCCAGAAAGTCAACTGTGAAAAAAGACTTATACACTGAAATTGCAAAGTGCCACAAATAATATGAAGAATGGTATATATGGATGGTAGTTGCAAAAAGAGAATCTGCACTGTGTTTTCAATGAAGAATTTAACACTGGATAACCTAATCATCCCATGATTGTAAAAGGGTTTAGTGTTTCACTTTTACTATATACATATCCTAAATGAAATATAAATTGGACTTTTACAGTGCCTACTCTCTCTCCTTTAATAAACAGACTTTAAAGCAAAAAACCACCAAGACAGTCAAATGTTGATATCTAGGAATGTTATAAGGAATCAGGCACCATACACATTTCTTTAGAAGGAGCATTCAAATAATGGCAAATTCTAATTGAAAACTATGAGAGGCAAAACTGAGAAACTTTTCGGCAGAGGAATGTTCAGCAAAAAATTTCCAACACACTGACTGTGTCTGGTGTTATCAGAACTACCATCAGAATAAAGATGTGACACAACATACTTGGTGTCAAGAAACTTGTGAACAAGTGTGACTGTTTCAACCCCTGAGCATATTCAAAGACAGTCAATACAATTTTTCAGGAACTGGAGTTATACTGGTGTATCTACTAGTGTTGCAATTTTTGTCACACTAATTTTTAAACATTGTTACATACATAAACTGTACTTAGAGGCACTTCTGAAAAGGGAATAACAATAAATCCAACCAACTACTGATAAGCACATTAGCCAAAAGTATAGAGGCATCGTAGGTCAGATTGCTTCACCCATCTGAAGTACCTGTAGTTCCTGCGGTGCATAAAACAACTTTTACAATATCCTAAACATGTTTAGAAATCAGTGTTGAAACACATAAAATTTTTGAGACTCAGTGAGATTGTGAGCACTACTCAATAAACCAATCAGAAAAGATTCTTTTTCATAGCAATTTAAAGACAAATACTTTGAAACTGGTCGCTTGGGTCATTTGGGCGATCCAGGTGTCCCGGGTGTCTCTACCTAGGTCAGGTATCTTGGAGGTTGGGTGCTGTAATAGTATTGGTTTCCAGTCTGATCAGTTGTGCTAGGAAGGCTGTTTCAATGACTTACATAACTCTTGCATTATTTTGGCATCATTTCTATGGGTTTCTTGCCTCCCTGCCTGGTCCCTATAGTAACCAGACTAACAAAGGTTTGCTATTGGCGTTAACCTCTCTCCCCTGGTTTTTATCTAGGAGTCAGGGATCTCGAGCCCGTTGTGGGTTATTTTTATGTGATTTCAGAGAGGAACTTTGACTATTATATGCAAGAAGTGCAATATATAAGTGAACATGCCAAGCAAAAAGCAATCTTGTAAATCATGCAAACAGAGACATCATCCTTCGACTAGAAGGAAATGTCAATTCAAGAAGAAGAAAGATGCGCCTGATAATCCAGAACTTTTATAATTTGCTGCCGTGGCCAGTAGCTCCAGTGGAGTGCAGACTGGTTGGCAGTTTGCAGACGGACAACAGTTACAGATGAAGATTTTGGAACAGCTGCAGAAAATCGCTAAAAGTATCAGAAAAAAACAAAAAATGTTAAAAGTCTAGTCAAGTAGATGCTAGATTGTCCTCGGATGATAGTGACACTCCTAGTATAGAATTGCTAAGGTCACATAAATTACAAAAGGTTGACAAGTATGTCAGGGAACTTGAACAGAGTTCATATGTGTTAGGTAAAGAAGCACATAAGTTACAATCGCAGAGGGGGGAGGGGGCAGAGTAGATATTCTTGTCAAGCATAAGGTGCACAAAGCTATTTTGGGGGAATGAATCACCAACATATGACTTACAACCAACTGTGACTGACCCAGTGGGTCCAGGGCTTCACAAGAAATATTTTAGAGAGTCCATGTAGCATAGGGATACCATGTTGTCGTACCTTGGTGATCTCATGGAAGACGCAACAGATTTCTCATGGCAGGGAGCAAAGGCGGCTCATGCCATCTTGTTCTGCGAGATGGAATGTGGTGTATTGACCTGGGAAGATAGTGAAAGGATAGATTGCATTAGAAGGGTGCATGCACAAAAGCATGTTATGGGAAGTGAACAAAATTGGAGTAGAAATGATACACGCAAGCCATTCCAAACAAATTCAAAAGATCATGATAAGTGCCATTGACACATATGCATGTTCTGCTTGACAATGGGGAAGCAACTAGCATATGCAGAAAAGAACTGAATAAAATTTAATAAAAAACGACCAGACAGCTGATAGGTCATTAGGGCAAGGCAGCTGTGTTAAAACATCCAGTAAAGTGAAAAAGACTGTAAATAATGTCATTGGTCATGTTGATAATACAAATCATGTAAAGGTTAACAAATCTGTTGATATAACATACTTTGGTGATGTACCTCAACAAATCACTGACACTAAAAAGGGGGTTGCAACTAAGTTTTATTACAACTGCAAAGTTAGACCAGCAGCAGTTAAAGCAAGTCTGCCCAGGAGGTCCAGAAACTACAACACGTCAGACTCTAGCAAGCAAGTAATTGTCACAAAGATTTTGTGGTCAGGGCAACGTACAACAGGCAGTAATAGTGTCAGTGGCTCGACTGAGGTTAATAACATGTTTGTAAATAGATAAGAAAGTGTGGAAAATCTCACAATAGTTAAATCTGTCAGGAACCAACAATTCCTAGAACAACCAGTTCCAAGTTGTCAAAAAGTGAAAAAGAAATTCCTGTTGTTTGTCACGTAGGTAATGGGAACTCCGATATTATTTTTTCCAGTGCATCCAAAGGTTCTAACACACCGAACAAATTACTCATCAATGCTGATATGTACAAAGCAAACGCAGCTGATATACTGGTCAGTGACCAGTTCAATGAGAACCCGGACAAGTGTTAAAATGCAATTAGTGGTGAAATTTGCAAATTTAATAAGTAAATTAAATTTTTTTAAGTTAATACCCTATCCAATGGACAATTGCTTTACCGGTCGACACGACCGGTCCCGCCAAACGCCAGAAAAAGACGTCCTGTATATAATACCGGCAGGACCCGTCAGGAGAGTGCATTCGCCAGGTGGAACATCGTACTTCCTTGCTGCCTAGACAACGTGACGTCATAGCATCTTTTTCGTGTCTAGTCCTAGTAAGACCCCTAGTAAGCTGATAGCGGGGCCAGTTGGGTGGGCCTTGCCTGTCCATTGGATAGGGTATTAACTTATAAAAATTTAATTTACTTATTAAATTAGCAATTTTATTGCGTTAATACATCCTATCCAATGGACAATTGCTGAATAACTACCGCTTGGTAGGCGGGTAAGCAGCTAGGGACTTGCATGAACTCATAGTCAAAAAATGAGATGGCCCATTTGACCAAGGGTTGGATAACCCTGAGAGGTCAAGGTCGGCTGTCAACTAACCAGTTAACCGGGAGTCTACCGACACTGCCCCCCCCTTTTTCTTTCCCTCCCAGTGATGATCTGGGAAGGGAGAGAGAGAGAGAGAGAGAGGGGCTGAGTTCAGTCCCAGACGAATATATGTACAGTGAACCTATTTACATTATGTACATATTTACAGTATATACAACATCTCCTCACTCCTGGGCCTGGTGGTGCACCTGTTGGGCAGCTACTACAGGTCCTAGGTGGAATTGCCCAGGTCAGCCCAGGCAACATCCTTCAAATAAAACTGAGTGAAGGTGTTGTGGGATTTCCAGTGGCAGGCTGACAAAATTTGATCTAAGGAGATCCCTGATTGAAAGCCTTAGATGCAGCAAAGGCCCTGGCTTTAACCTGATGTAAGGAAAGGGCCTCCTGGTCAGAGAACTCATAGCACAGGATCACAGTCTGTTTGATCCATGAGGAGATGGTGGCAGGTGAGATGTCTTTGTCAAACCCTTTTTTGAAGGAGACAAAGACTAACTCCTTATTCTGCCTGAGGTCTGTAGTCCTGTCCAAGTAGTAGCGCAGGGCTCTAACTGGACATAGGGACCTGTCACCCTTGTGTGACTTATCCAGAGATGGTGCCAGGGCTGGAATGACCACTGGGGCCACACTATCGGGACCCTCCTTGGCCAGCTGATTCTTGGATAGAAAGCTGGGTGAGGGGTACAAAGACACCTTGGACCAGTCTGACTGGTGTCTGATGTTCTTGTGTAACCAAGCATGGATCTCACTCCTTCGTTTACCTGAACCCAAGGCCAGTAAGAAAACAGTCTTGAAGGTTAGATGTTTTAAGGAGGCCTCTTTAAGGGGTTCAAAGGGAGCTTTTGTGAGCTGGTGTAGCACCAGAGAAAGGTTCCAGGAGGGGATGCCCCTCCTGCCCTTGGGTCTGTCTCTATGGAAGCTGTCCAGGAGACGAGCGAGATTTTCATCTTTGCTGACATTAATGGTTGAATTGCCCAGTTTGTCAGCAATGGCTGATCTGTAGCCATCAATGGTGCCTAGTTGCAACTTCTTGTCCTGAAATAAGTGCAGGAGGAAGTCAGCAATGGCTTTTAGAGGTGGTGCCCTGAAGTCCACCTGATTACTGAGGCACCACTTTGTAAAAATGGTCCACTTTGCCTCATAGACAGATCTGGTTGATCTTCTTTGAGGAGCCTCAATTCGTGCTGCCACTGCCTCAGAGAAGCCTTGCTCCTTGATTGCTGATGCTCTAGGAGCCAGGCATGCAGATTCAGATTCGCCAGGTTCCTGTGAAGGACCTGGTTGAATGGTTGAGACACCAGGTTGGGTATGCTGGGCAGACACAGTGGGATCTGACTTGGCATTGCAACCAGGTCCCAAAACCAAGGCATGTTGGGCCACCCTGGTGCAATCAGAATTATTCTGTTGCAGGGGTGGTCCTGGAGCTTTTCCACCACTTTGCCCAAGATGGCTGCTGGTGGGAAGGCGTATGGGTCCAGATCCTCCCAGGACAGGCTGAGTGCATCCACTGCCCACGCCTGGGGGTCTGGGACCAGTGAGACAAACTGAGGTAGTTTGTTGTTGAACCTGGTGGCAAACAGGTCCACTTGAGGTTGGTGCCACTGGTCGCATACAGCTTTGAACACTTCTGGATGAAGCGACCACTCTGTTTGAATGGTCTGTCTGGATAGCTTGTCTGCTATCACGTTCAGCCGGCCAGGGATGTGACGTGCCCTGAGGGTTACTTGCTGCCTGGTACACCAGGACAGTATTCTCCATAGTAGGGCACACAGGGAGCCCGACTTCATCCCCCCCTCTTTGTTGATATAAGCAACCACTGTTGTGTTGTCTGTAGCTATCAACACTGTATTGTTGCAGACGAGGGCTCTTTTAGAGCTAGAAATACTGCTGTTAGCTCTAGGTAGTTTATGTGCAACTTGCTCTCTGGAAGGGACCAGGTTCCCCTTGCAGTGTGCTCGTCTAAGTGAGCGCCCCACCCTTCTTTTGATGCGTCTGTAAAGATTTGCAGAGCATGTTTTAGAGGGTGTAATGGTTTACATAGCAGCACATTGCTTTCCTCTAGCCACCACCTTAGGTGGGGGTGGAGGGACTTGGGGACCAGTATCACCTTTTCCAATGATTCTGGGACCCTCCAGTTGTTTTTCAAGTGCAACTGTATGGGTCTCATGTGAAGTCGCCCTAAGTGGACTTGCTTTTCTGTTGCTGTGAGTAGACCTATGAGGGACATGAATTATCGGACCGGGCAAATCGGATCCGACATTAAGGATCTGATCTTGTCTGTCAGGGTCTGCCAACATTCTTCTGTTGGCCTGACCCTGCCCTCTTTCAGGTCGAACTGGTAACCTACGAAGTTGAAGACCTGTTTGGGAACCAGTTCTGACTTTTCCTTGTTCACCAGCCACCCTAGATCCTGGCACAGTGTGACCAGGGTTTGAGTATGCTGGAGACAGGTGTCTTGGGTAGAGGCTCTCACCAGCCAGTCGTCTAGGTACTGGTGGATCCTTATACCCTTCTGAAGTGCCATGAGTTTGACCTCTTTGGCTACCACTGTGAACTCCATGGGAGCTGTTGATAGACCAAAGGGTAGGGCTTTGAACTGGTAGGACCGACCCTGGAGGTGGAAACGCATGTACTTCCTGGACTGACTGTGAATCGGTATGTGGAAGTAGGCGTCTTTGAAATCTATGGATGTGACCCACTCCCCTGCCTGTAGGGAGGTTCTTATTGTCTCTGGGGTCTCCATCTTGAACGACCCTGTGTTTAAGAAGGTGTTCAAGGTGCTCAGGTCCAGGACTGGTCTCCACTGGTTGTTGGGTTTGGGTACCAAAAATAGCCGGTTGTAAAAACCCAGTGAGTTTTGAATTTCTACCGGTTCGACTTCATTCTTGTTTATCAGCTGATACAGTGCCTCTAAAAGGAAGGCCTGCTTGGCTGAGTTGTGGTAGTTGCTTATTACAGTCGGTGACCTTGTCAAGTGGTGTCTGAACCGGAACGGGAGAGTGTAACCCTCCCTCAGTGTGGTGACTACTTTTGGACTTGAACCCAAGGCCTCCCATTTCTCCCAAAACTGATTTAATCTCGCCCCTACAGGAGGATCTATAACAGCATGTTGGGCATTGGTTACAGGCTTGACAGAAGACAAGTGACCTACACAAGAAACACTTTTCACATATTTTATTTCTGTGTACATTTGACAAGTATTGGGATTTATGCCTTTCCTTTGTGGCAACCATGAAACAATATGAGCATTTGCAGCATCTAAGTTTACAGTCAAATTTAATGTCACTTTGCTGGTCTCTGCAATCACTGTTGCCGGGTCCAAGTCTTCCTGACGATTATAACTACAGAGTTTGTCTGACCGGTAACAAAATTTACACAGTAATTGTCATTTATAAGACTTGGACGCCTTGGCAGGCTTTTGGGAGAAGTTGGAGGCTTTGCCTCGACCCCTCCTGGATTGTTGCTTGTCCCTGATCTGTTTCCAAGCAGGGAGGCTCTTCTTGTCAGTGTGCTGATTAGTAGATCTATCACTTGCAGCATAAGAGTGGAAACGACCTTGATGTCGGTGAGAAGTACTGGATGAACGCCTCTCCTCTCTCTTACTGATTTCCTCTTCAGCCTTGTCAATAAGCTGATCCGGGAACAGTGCGTTTAGATGTATTGGAGACGTTCTCAAGGCGTTCACAGTTTCTTGCTTCACCCCAGCATGCAAATAGTCCAGGTAACTCCCTGCGAGCGAGGGTGAAGTTGGCCATGTTGATGAAAACTGCTTCTGATAGATCTTGCATGGTTCTGGCCATTGCTTGAGATATTGACCGGTTGAAAGTGGTCAAATAGTCCAGTTCACTGATAGCTTTCCTTGCCTTCTCAGATGACTTCCCCTTACTGTCCAGACTCAGGGTTTTTAACTGAATGTTTATTGAGTCCTGAACCCTGGTCAAGCACCTTGATAAACCAGCAGCCTGGTTGCACATCACTGTCTGTTCACGTGCTGCCCTTCCCTGCGCCTGAGCAGGTCTTGGCTGAAGGCCCGGGAGGGTGGAGCAGAGGGCAAGTTTCTTCTAGCAACCCTGCTGAATGAATGGTTGAGTTTGGCAGGGTCCGGTGACCAGGTGCGTACTGTTGAACTCTCACTGTCCTTCTCAGCATGCATCCCGTACCATCTGGAAGGTCTAGGGGTTTTGATGAACTGGTCTCTGAGGAGGCCGGTGTTGTCAGTATTTCTAGTGGGGTAGCCCTCTCTGATGGTGATGTTGAGGCTGGACATCTTACGACAAAGCCAGTCATCAACTGGTAGCTTTACACTGACTTTACCAGTTGGCTGTGCATGTGCACTGGCAAAGGGGTTGTTATCAGCAGTGAAGGACACAGTTTCGAATTCAGGAACCCTGTGCCAGTTCATAAAACTTCTCACACCCCTCATTGTCTCTCTGTAGTTGGCCTCCTCAGTTGGCTCAGAGTCCTGGTCATCTCTGGAGGCATCTCTGTCTGGTGACCGGTCCCTGTGGATGTCGCCATCCAGGGAAGCGGTAGCGCTGAGCCGGTCATCTTCACTATTAGAGGCAGCACTCACAGCTTCATCACCGGTTGGCTGAACCTCCGGGAGCCTCAGAAGGCTGGGTGGCAGTCTGCATCTCTTCAACAGCAATACCAGTAGCCTGGTCAAGGCAGGGACCGGATTTCTCTACTGGCAGATTCTTCTCTACAGGAAGACTGCTGGTGGAAGCCCCTGGTTGAAAAAATGGCTTCTCAGTGGGAGTCACATCTGAAGCAGGCTTCACAACCGGTTCAACCGGCACTGTGAAGGTCTTGGCCAGGATCATCGCTTCAAGTCTGGAAAATCTTTCTGCCCACTTGTCATCTAAACTCTTGAGATCTTCAGCTGATCTTTTGCTGCTGGATCTCTTCTTAGAATCACTACGCTTCGTCTTCTTGGTAGTGGGTGTTGACTGTACGGCCTTGACCTTTTCCACCCTTGCCAGTACACTGACGTGTGCTGGATCCATGAGAGTGGGGGTGGAATTGGTCATAGTTGTCGTCTTCTTCTCTTTTCTATCCCTGTATGTAGGGGTGGCCAGCTGAAGGGTCTGCTCAGGGGTAAACCCTTTACATATCAAGCATTCTTTCTTGGAGACGCAGGGGTCGTCGCCTAACCCTTTGTCTCTACAACGTGCACACTTGGAGTGGGTATCAAACCCAGCCATAGCGTGTCCGCAGGAACCTCTTCTCTGTCCTGGTGATGACATGATTGTAGATAAAACTTCTAAACTTCTTCAAAGATGAAATAAAGCAGGTGAGTTCATTATAAAATGAGAAATTCCTTGTCGTTGAAAACACGTCTTCACTCTCCATGCGCCAAACGAAAAAGATGCTATGACGTCACGTTGTCTAGGCAGCAAGGAAGTACAATGCGCCACCTGGCGAATGCACTCTCCTGACAGGGGGGACCGGTTGCGCCGACCGGTAAAGCAATTGTCCATTGGATAGGATGTATTAACGCAATAAAAATGGTGTAATACACCTATACTAATTTATGACGTTAGTCTGTCGGCATGGTTGTCACTTCAGTCATGCATGCATGTCAGAAACACCCTCAAGGTGATTTTGCAAATATAACTGCACAAATTTTACAAATGGCATAGTCAAGCTGATTTTGCGTTTGGCTTTGTTCTGTTACAAGATCAATTAATGCCCATCAATGATGCGGTTACTGAATGTCCAAAAGTAGTTAGAATTACGGTTAATTCTCAATTGAAAGTAAAGGAATGGGAACAGCAATTGAACAGCTTTTGGCTTTGTTCTGTTACAAGATCAATTAATGCCCATCAATGATGCGGTTACTGAATGTCCAAAAGTAGCTAGAATTACGGTTAATTCTCAATTGAAAGTAGAGGAATGGGAACAGCAATTGACCAATTATTCAGACACACAAATGCTTGAACCAATCAAATTTGGTTTTCCCCTTGATTTTAACAAGCCTTGTGAACTGGGAAAATATACTGGTAATCATGCATCGGCAATTTAAAACCCAGCTCATATTGCAGCATATATTGCTAAGAGTTGTCTTATGGGGCCCTTATGGTCTCTCAGACCAAGAGGACATTGTTTGCCTTTTATGACACACAATAAACGAAATTCAGACAGGCATCATGTGATAGTGGATCTAAGTTGGCTCCATGATGCATCATTAAACTCTTGCATTGATAAAACTTCCAATCTTGATGGCGAATTTGCCTTACAATTCCCAACAGTGGATGACATAACTTCAGAACTCAAACGTTGTGGTCGTGCTGTGCACTTGTGTAAAGTGGACGTTAGTCATGCGTTTTGCCACTTTAGAGCAGACGCGGGTGACTATGACCTTTTAGGACTTCAATGGAAAGGCCACTACATCAATACGTGCATCCTGTCTAGGAAGTCAAATCTCCGACTCAGTGACAGGTTACGTTTCATCATGTGCAACAAGGGTTTTACCATTATCGACTATATAGATATGATTACATTGGCATTATCATCCCAAGTGTCGAGCACATATCTTATATAACCCTAATTGAACTCATGGAGAAGCTAGGTCCCACAATCAGTCAGAAAAAGTTAGTCGTTCTGTCGATGCAGGCTGTCTGCCTGGGCTTTTTGATTGATTCCGTCAAAGGCACCATTTCTATTGCCCCAACAAACTCGAGCAGGTAAACGTCACTGTGCGTCAGTGGCTTTCAAAATGTGTAGTTACAAAACATCAATTGCAATCCCTTTTGGAGATGCTGCTCTACATACACAAGTGCGTCAAGCCAGTGCATTTCTTCCTTAATGGCACATTAGAGCTATTACGCACAAGTCACGGAATTCACCTCACTGCAGACTTTAAACAGAACCTAAGATGGTTTGCTACCTTCTTGACTTTATATAATGGAGTGTCCTTATATGACCATAAACTCATTGACATAACATTGGCACTAGATGCATGTTTGACTGACCTTGGGGGCACTGTAGTGACTGCCTCTATTACCTTCGCATTGAAAAGGGTTACTTGCAATGGACTATTGTTCATCTGGTGATTGCTAGCAATGCTTTTGTTTCACTCCCAGTGGTCGGGTAAAAAAGTGCAGGTGAGCTGCAACAATGAGGCTGTAGTCACAGTCCTGCATTCAGGGAAAACCAGTGATTCCTTCCTGACTGCTAGTGCTCAAAACATCTGGTACACTACAGCAGTATACCACATTGACACACAGTTCAGTCACATTAGGAGAGTGGATAACACTATAGGATGCCTCTTGTCTAGATGGAAGGACATTGTCCAGCAATTTCAAACGCTACATTCTCCCATTGCAAGATCTATGTGGCTCAAAGTATCAAAAGAAATGTTGGACATTAATTCTCATTTATAAGTGTAACATATTGGTTGCTTCATCATATTGTGTAAATTGGTAATTTTGTATGAGTAGACTGTGTGCCCCGCAGGGCTTGGGCTTATCTACCTTATGGAAAAGTTACCACACTTTGTGTTTTCATTTCATGCTTCACTGGCATCACTCTCAGGCAATCCATCAGTAAGATGTCATGAAGCTCTATGACCCAAGACACATTGATATGTTTCGTGTATTTGTAGTTTTTTTGCATTGTCAATAAAGTTGTATTGAGCAATGTGAATGAAAAAGTTGTCCTGACATTCTTGGAATGTCTTGTGTTGAATCATTGTTCCACCTGTGTGGTGGGAAATAACATATCTGCTGTCAAAGCATACTGTGTATTATATGACCTTCCTTTTTCTGTCTTAGACCATCCAAAAATAAAAGTATCTGAAGTCCCTGAAAATCAACCAACCTTTGTATAATCACATAGCCTCATAGACATTACCTGGGTAAGTGCCATCTCCTCAGAATGTTCAAACATCAGAGCTGTGTCAATTTATAGATCTGTTATTCAACAGGTTTCTTCGGTTTCCTCAGATTATCCAACTTATTCCTCATTCCCTTGCCTCTTTTGACCCTTCCAGACTTTTAACTGGTGAGGATTTATTCTTTTCCAAAAAAACATGTCAAAATCTTAATCAAGTGGACCAAAACAATGCAATTCAAAGACAAGGTCCACTTCCTTACTTTTTCCAACCTTTCAGATGTACGCATCTGTCATTTTAAGGCATTAAAATCCTTATTTGACCTCCATCCTATGACCTCTTACACCTCTCTCTGTTAAATACATGTGTACACGAGTTTGAATCTTGTTACAGGCTCAAGGGTCAGAGAAACTCTCAAAAACTTTAACATTAAGATTTGTCTACCTCCTGCTCATTTCACGTTTCATGACTTTTGGCGGTCGGGAGCCATGTTTGCGTTTAACGCCCATGTGCCCATAAAGGATATAAAGAGACATGGTATATGGTCCAGTGACTGCGTTTGGAGGTATTAGCAAATGCAGTTGCGTTGTCTGTTAATAAGACTTGATATTGCTCATACCCCTACTGCTTGGGCTTGAGGGTCAGTTAGATAGAATAGTTGATGTCAAGGTTATGTATTTTGGCACTTAAAGGTTATTTTAAATTATTACCAGTAACTTCTTGAATGTAAACTATGTAGGGCCTCTGGCTAGCAGCTCTAGGGGAATCATTCAATTTGACTTTGCAATTTGGCCTCTTGGCCCCTAATAAACAGTACCTGCAAGTGATTGTTTTTTCTGACTTGCGGGGGGGGGGGGGGGGGAGTAGGGGCTGTGTCGTCAATCCCCTAACTCGTTAGATCATCAACCACCACAAAACTATGCAAGTGTAAGATTAGACAAAGGCTGCTGACACACATAGATAAAATGCCTACACCACCAGTACATTGGTATTACTTCAACGGTACCAAAATGAAATTACACAGGATAACGTTTCTCTTGGTTAGTCTATATACATGTACTAACCTCCTCTGTAGATGTGTCCGGGTTACACATCAACACTTCACAGGCACTGGGCAAAGGGAGACTTGAACCCTGATCATACATGTACATAGACATCACAGTCACCAGTATTTCTCCTGTTCAAAAATGGTTTAACAAATTAAAGGTAGCCCATTACATATGAAGTATGAACATATATTTATGAACTTATCTTTATTTATCAGTGGTATACTGACAAAAAATGATTGTGTTATTTTGAGTGCATTAGAGGATGTTGTATCAATTTTTTGCTATATAAATGTTTCTATGCTATGTATCTACTCTATTCTAATTATCACCACATTGAAAGGCACATAGACCCCAAATGAAAAGGTATATGATTTCCTATTGTAATCTAATCTACTGCTTTTGGACGTAATATCTTACCCATAATGGGGAACTAAATGTTCTAGGTTAGCAAAGGATAGTTAAGGGACAATCTAGTAATCCAGGGATGATAAGGTGGCCGGAGGGAAAAGTACCAAGTGGGGAAGTTTGAATTGAAAAGGTCAGTCTTATAGGGATGTAACAGAGGGGCTATCTTTTATGTAGACAGGGCAAGAGTTTCAAAGTAACATGGTATACTGACTAAAAGAATTAGAAAGAATAAGTGTCAGCCATGTCTAAAAAGAATAAGTGACAGCCCTGTCTAATGAGTTTTAGACATTGCAATCTTCTGAGGCTGGTTTGACAAAAGGACTTTGTCTGGACTCAGGCTTAAAATTAAGATCATTGCCTTTTATTCATGCCAAGTCTGTGGTCTTAGATTCTAAAATCTAAACTTTGGCTAAGTCCTTCGCCTCAAAAGTTAAGTCCACCTGGGAGTGATCTTAACTTTTACTACAAGGACTTAAATATGGTTGCCATAAATTTACCTCCACTTCAAAAATTTGAAATGGCTGTAAATATAGTATAAATATACAGAACACCTCCCTAAAGTAGTCTTTGCGAAGTTTTCATGTGGTATCAAGGTTTCCAATTTCAAAGCAGCACATATCTTTAGATAAAATGCATCAATGTCACCAATGTATATTCTTAACATAAATAATAGGTCACATGACACAGAAAACCACTGTGGCTATTTGATAAGCTTGAACTAAGGGACCTTTGTAAGTAAGTAAGTAGCCCTTTGTAAAATATGTTTATGTCCCATATCTAGTTAAGAATAAAGTATCAGACTTAAGTCCTTTTTTTCCAAAAAGCTGAAGACCTTTATCTAAGACCTTTTGTGAAACAGTGTCAGTGACTGATGCAAATAAATATATGCAGTAGTCAAACCTACTGCTAACTAAAGCATTTGCCAGGAGGACTGATGTTTTGAGGTCTAACAGGTAACTAATTCTGGAACACCACCCCAAGGTTCTTGTTACTTTGGACTGGTGAGACCTGTTTTGCAAGAATATTTATTTGAAAGAGAGAAAGAGTGGTCTATGATTGTTTTGAGCCTATTACAATCAATACAGCTTTATTGGGATATTGTTTTAATTTATCTGAAAATTTTTGATACTGCTGTATGATATAAATGCTTGATTGTGAAAAGTATTGGGCAAAGACCAGAACCTTAGAGAACACAAAACTGAACTCCAAGTGTAACAAAGTATTACCTATCTTGACTAACTTTATCCTATCTGACTGGTGTGATTTGAACCTGCCAAGTACCAAATCATTGAAACTATAGTATGTGTACAACATCTCCAGTAGAATAGTGTGGGCAAAGGTGTTGAAAGCAACAGGGAGATTAAGTGCGAGTTTTGAGAGACCCTTCAGCCATATTGGGGAGTAGATCATTTGTATATTACAGAAGGAATTGTCAGTGGATGAGTGTTTTCTATAGGCTGATTGAAAGCCAGTGATGATTTGCTAGTTTTGCAGCAGATGTATTCAAACAGATGCTTCATATCTTTTGCACTATTACACTTTTATACCTCTAGAGATGTACCTAGCTTTGACATGTTTGGTGTTAGCTGTGGGCATATTTGTCAATTATGTTCTACAGAGCTGAATGACATTGGTTGTACAAAGCATCAGCATTTGTTTGGAGATTAGTTATGAGTTTTGAATTGCAAAGATCTGGGGCCTGTAAATATAATCCTTCATTCTGTTAACTAATTTGTTAGATCTGAGTTAACCCTAAGTCTTGTGTAAATCAAAACCTTAGTTTACTCTTGGTTATTTTTTTGTAAAGTCCCCTCAAATTTAACAATAACTCAGATCCTGTTGTTAAAAGTTAGTTGCATTAACCCTTTGTTCTTTGCTTTCAAGTAAATATGAAGCTACTATTGTTGTGTAAAAGAAAGTGACTGAATATTGGGCATAAAGGAAATGTGGAAAATTGGAATATTCATTGGGATTTTTATTGAGTGGAAAATTTCAATGGTGGTATTTCTACTGACATATCTTTGAGATCCCAATTAAATATCGCATTTTCTTAAGATACTTGGTCCACCTTTCCGAGAGACTATTTCATAGGTTTGAGATACTAATACTTTTTAATGGTTATTTAGTTCTTTTTATAAATTTTGAATATCTTTGCTTTAACTACAGATCTTAAAATTGTACACATCTTTAATCTTTACAGCTTTACTATTTAATTTACATTTAGGTATATTTATAAGTACTTGTCACTTTTATGGGTCATTGTGGCAGAGTAGTAACACTCTTGCCTCCCACCTCTGAGATCGCCGTTCAGTTCCCGGCCTGACCTCAAGTGGGAAAGCTGGTAGTTGCTTGCCATTGGTGAGTAGTTTACAGTACAGAACCTTGTACTGGTTTCCTCAGCCCATGAAACTACCAGTCTTGATATGACCTTTAAAATATGTTGAAAGTGACGTTAAAATCCAAATAAATAGATCATCACATTTAATCTATCCCTTTTGTGAACAACACAAATACGGGTACTTATTACATTCAGAAAAATTAAATTATTAGTATTATAAGTTATGCATAACCTTAGACTGGCCCCAAATCTATGTTGTTAAAGTAAACATCCCCAAAAACTACTTTCAGTTTCAAACTAAATGTCATTATCTCCATTAGTTATAAAGCCTTAAAAACTAATGGGGCAGAGCTCTAGTATAGACACCTTAACCTAATCTATGTTGCTATGTTACCTTATTGCAAATATATCTCAGTCTACTAAGCATAGGGTATGTTAAATATTAAACGATATATATTTTTAAGTTGGTCTTAGTCTGTCATTATACTAATATGAAAATATTATTTTAGATCTGTATAAGTGTTGTTGAATGAAATATGTAAACCCCATTCATATGTATCTACTTAAAAGAGTTTTTACTTTGTCACCATTCCCACCCAGGGTAGTACACTGACCTATTTATGAATTACCAATGAAATCAAATAACAGGCATGTGGATGTGGATGGAGCTAGTAACCACCAAGGATGGTAAATCCACAGTTTTGTTGCCATAAAGCGTCCATTCCTAGATCATGTAGTTCATATTTGTGGGCCATTATTACATGTTAGGGTAAATCTTATATTGGATAATACTCACCTTTGTAACCTAATATTTATTGCTTAAAGGTAGCTCTATTAAGGATTGGCAAATCCCTACTGATGTAGGTTCCCTAAATAATAACTCTCAAACTAGATCACATCAGTAATTGTGTACAGTGGTTGATGTTCAATATTGGGGTAACCCACACAATTGGCAATTAGCCAATTTATCTAACTGTGTGCATTTTGGTCTTACTTCACACTCATAACACCCCTTGTTTCTTGTTGTTTTCTGATATGTACATTAGTAAGATAATCAGAGTAATAGTTATGTGTAATAATGATTACAAACACTTTTACACATATCCCAACACATATCTGTTTTGAAAAATGCCCCAAATTGGTCCTTCACAATATGTAGCATTGTGATGTCATAATCACATGATGTCATACCAACGCAACATCATAGTTAATGACATCATGAACCATGTTACCCAGTTCACTTTGCGCCTTGATGAAGGCTGGAAACCATACATTATAACTTAAAGTATGGATATAAATTGATTAATAAATATAAACATTTAATAATTTTATATTATTATAAATTACTAATAACCGAAATATTTATTTACTGATGTTTGTAAATAAATTATTACGACACTTAAAAAACATGAAAATGTGTACATTTATTCACAACATATTCACAGATTAAATCTTATAAAAAATGAATAAAATATATATTCATGATTTTTGTCTTGTGTTCATTGATGTATATATAAGGAGTTGTTCAAAACAAGAACACCTCTAAAATACACTCACAGAGCGCAAATGCTACATACTAACATGCCCAATTATATAATGGTACTTTTGATGGTATATAGACATCAATTTAGTACCCAGATGGAATCCTTTACAATCCTACCTGATTATATAATTGCCAACTTGATTCTAGTGTCCATATGCCAGTAATATAATATGTACCCTAACATGTAATAATGACCCATAGATATGGAATACATGATCTAGAAATGGACTCTTTATGGCAACAAAACTGTGGATTTACCATCAGGCAGCCTGCACCTAACCTTCTTAAGTCTTTAAGAGGCAATGTGTTTGAATATCACAATCTGCCTGTATAAACCTCAAGCAAGCTGAATAAACAAAAAATTCCATAATAACCTATCAAAGGTATTATATAAAATTGATCCCTACCTTGTGCACCCCTAAAGTGTACAAAGTATACCTGCACCTGTGTTTTGCACCTGTGCACTGGTGCAAATTCGCTGGTGCGTTTGCACCTGTTTTTAGTACCTCAGGGAGGAGTTGCCAAAGTAATAACCAGCCGCGGATGAGAAAGTTCACCCAATTACTTTTGATTGTTTGTTTATTTGTTGCTTTACGTCGCGTTCAACAGCCGGGGTCATATTGCGATGGGTAGTTTACAGGTGGAGGAAACCACCCAGCATTGGCAAGTAACTACCAATTTTCCAACATGAAGAGCCCGGCCCAAGATTCGAACTGGCGGCCTCAGAGGTTTGAGGCGAGAACTCTAAACACTACACCACCGAGCCTCCCTCCCAATTACTTTTGAAACACAATCTATAACCACATAAACATTGTGTAAGGCATATCATCATATTAACAATTGGGAACATCACGTGGTGACTTTTTGTACACTTCAGTTTATTTTTCTGTTTACAAATTTAATGATTACTTAATGCCACAATGTTTCATAGGAATGAAAATGAAAAATCTCAGAAAAAGAGTGATTTCAATGAAATTTTTAATCCCAGGGTAAAGAGTTTCCCATCAAATTTGGCAGCCATCTTCAGTCTCTGCCAAAAACCCCCCCAAAAAATGCATTTATCTCAAAAATGGCGCAATATGAAACTTTGACCCCCATGGTATGTGCAGAGTCATCTAGCAAATATCTTTTCCCACCATTTTCGGTGGCCATCTTGAAATTCAGTGTAAATCACAAAAACTCATTAATCGCAGAAACAATGCAAGATAGAGAGATTTTGATAAAAAGTTTCGGCCCACAGAGTCTCCAGGTACTATTGCCAAGAATCCTTTTTCAGCCATTTTTTGCAGCTGTCTTGAATTCCAGCATTAAATGAAAGAAAAACACACATTTTTCTTGGAAATGGTGTTCCATAGAGTGATTTAGACAATAGATTTTATTCCCAGGATCATCTGACACTATGTCAAGGAAGCATTTCTTGCCATTTTTGCAGGCAGCTGGAATTTTGGAAAGATAAAACGAAATAACATATTAAACAGAAGAAGATAGTCAATTCGGAAAAATCATTAATCTTCAGTGGGATGCTTTGTTTTTGCTGAACAAAAGCAATTTTTTTCTCTTGTGAAGAAATATTCCAGTTTTTATTGTTTCTAAAAGTACAAGGCGGTTTTGGATTGAAAATTACACCATAGGGGTAGTTTGAATAGAAATTGCAATATCCCTTTAATTAATCAACCCTTTCATAAGCAAATTACACATGATGTTTTGGGCTTTCTCCATCATTTTGAAAAATGGTCTATGGCTTTTCTACATGGGTACCAAAAAGTGTTGGGGTTTTCTCATGTAGAGATTTTTAGGGCTTTTCTCCACGATTCCTACCTATATCTAAAGGGCTGGCACCTTTTACCAATTAATTGTGATCACATTTTAGCAAGAATTCATGCATAATGACTTGTATTTATTTATTTATTTATTTATTTATTTGGGGTTTTACGTCGCTTTCAACACTGTACAGGTCATATCACGACGGGTAGTTGGAAGGGCAGAGGAAACCAGTACATAGAGTTCGCTAGGGTTGTGTACTGTAAACTGCCGACCAACGGCAAGCAACTACCAGCTTTCCCACTTAAGGCCGTCACAGGGATCGAACCCCCGACCTCAGAGGTGGGAGGCGAGAGTGTTACCACTCTGCCACCGTGGCCCCATAATGACTTGTAAAAATCATTACAAAATATATACCACTTTTATATATATATATATATATATATATATATACACTTTTTATAACTAATATATCATAAAACAAACACTGTCTAGCACTTTAAAGGTCCCAACAGACAAGACGTGTTGTCCAGTTTTGGATGTGTACACAATGATTGATTTACACATATATAGTTACCGCCCCTCAGATTTTATGTAAATCTTACTTCTCACTTATGTACAGTAGGCACTTTTTGCAAACAAAAATCTGCGTAATCTGTGCAATCCAGATTCAGATTTGAATTCTTTGGATTAGCTAAAATTGTGAAATACAATTTCCTATAGACCTGAATCCAAAATAAAGAAAATAACATAAGCCAACATAAATATCATATATTAAAATATATTAATATAATATTATCATATTACAGTACAATAAAAATTTCCAAAATGTTAAAATTTCCTGCCACAGTTTGCCGCCATGGGTAATCCAATGAATCTGATTCATAATCCGGATTAAGATTGTGGTTGCGAAATACACCTAATGTAAAAATGCTCTGCAAGATACTGCAACCATGCAATTAACCAAAGACAGACACACACTCTGTCGTTACCACAATGCAGTGTTTTCTATTTACAAGCCCCTGTTCTCATTTTTGTGGTATTTCCTGGTTATAAGGTTAAGGGAGAAAGTAATCAAAAATGATCAGGGCAGGGTTTCATGGCATGGATGAGAGACATATTGTCATATTTGGATTTTGCTAAAAACCAGATCAATAATGTGTACATTGATTTCTAGTTCAACCTTTTATGAGTAGATAGCCTAATACATCAACCTTTATTGTATTACATTGTAATAGGTTGAACAAAATTCTTCACACTCACCTTCTGGGCAAACTACAAGGTTAGGTTTGCCTTTTGTAAAGTCTTTATGAAATGGCCTATTCAGCGATTGTTTATCTGCAAGGTGAAAAAGAATAAATCAATTTAGTTGGGGGGAATCATTAAAGAAGCTATAGATTATTATGTTTGAAGAATATGCTTGGTATGGAACAATTTGCAAGTAACTGAAATAAGAAGAAAGGCAATTCAATAACAAGACAACATTATTAATAAGTCAGCTGAAAAGGTGCTAAGTTATAAAAATTATTCATTGAAGTAGAGCTATCAATGGTAATAATACAATTATGTAAAAGTACACATAATAATCAGTTGCAGTGATCAATATATCTTCATAATAGGAGAAATATATCTCAAATATGAAAAGATTAAATGACTTTACTTGCATTCCCAACCAATAACCCAACTAAGAATCAATCTCCTACACTCACAGTTTCTGAGATATAGCCCATATTGCACAGTTACATCGACGAAGCAATGTTCCTATTAAGTATCAATGTTCTGCAACTTACAGTTTCCGAGATATATAATAAGGATATCATTTTTAAGATTATCATTACAGTAATGCTCCCGGGGGCCACGGTGGCAGAGTGGTAACACTCTCGCCTCCCACCTCTGAAGCCGGGGTTCGATCCCTGTACGGGCTCAAATGGGAAAGCTGGTAGTTGCTTGCCGTTAGTCGGCAGTTTACAGTACAGAACCCTAGCAAACTCTATGTACTGGTTTCCTCTGCCCTTCCAACTACCCATCGTGATATGACCTGTACAATGTTGAAAGCGACGTTAAACCTGAAATAAACAAATACAGTAATGCTCCCAATACTCCAGAACGTATGTCTCTACCAAGTATTAAAGTTTTACACATCAAGGTTTATGTTACATGCTTTCCCTTGCAACCTGGACCCACTCTGTGAAAACAATAGCTGCACACTTCTTGTGCAAAAACTGTGGGGTGAACAAATGACACAAATAGTCATTATAAATTTAATAATTATTATTAAAATATTGTACCTTATTCAGAACACAAACGAAAATTGTTAAAATGTAGCCATAACAGCTCTATCACTTGTCTTTGCAAATAACTATTCTGTTTTATTGTTGTTACCTTGTTTAGCTAATTCTTCCAGGATCACACCCAGGTGCTGCAGACTGAGAAAGTCTGACACACTGCTAATTCCCGACTGATGCATGTGTTCTCTCCAAAGGTTTTCAAGGGTCTCCTTGAGGGAACTGACATGAAAAAAAATACTTTCCAGCATTTAATCATCCATAGCTCCAGAAATATGATTTGGAGTAAAGAGCATTTTAAAAGTTGCAGCCACTTTGAAATACAATACCAAAAAAGGCAATTGGCTGCTAAACCTTTAATAGTGAAAATATAAAATAGACATTGATCAGTCACAACTTTGTAAGACCTGCATCAGCATTCCAACCATTTCTAACTTGATACCTCAACCAAAGGAGGTATTATGCAAAATTACACTAATTCCAACACTTTACTAGGCTCAAGCAAACTGCCATAAAGACCATCGACTACAACCAAAATCAAATCAATCATTTAAGGAATAGAATGTTTAAATGAATGAACTAAAATGATATTGATTATTCTGGATCTCATTTGTTCTACATATATCAAAGACATACCTTTGTCTGAAATTATACATTTCGAAAACAAGTGATCTCACACCAAGCTTTCCTTGGAAACCTATGTATTACATATGAAAATTAAATTTTGTGATTTTGTGATCCGCCATCCTTTTGTACCAGTTTATCCTAACTATTACCTGTTGTTCTGATTCAGAGCCTCTAGCAGTGATTTGGCAACATCCTCATTTGTACAATGCTTCATTAATAAGCCCAGATCCCAGTCAGCCACAGCTCCCCTACTTGGAATATCTTGGTGTGTTGGAGTTGTTGTTTCTTCATCTACAAAGAGGTCTTCATTTTCCATGCACCACATTATTCCTGGCAAAATATTTTTATGAATAGTTTTTGCTTGAAATTGTTCACACAACATATTTATATGTCAAATTCAAGTTGTAAAAGGTAATACCAACAATTCTTTATATAACAAGACGTTGTGTGAAAGACAAAGAGATTTATTTGGAACAGCAAATAAGTATTACAACATTCACAAATATTTAATCAATACCTAGACCAAAGATATTAACATATATTGCATAATGTGGTATGCATATGGAGTTATAAGGAGCTTTACAGGAATACATTTGTGACAAGTAAGATTTGCAAGCACAACAAAATTTAAAAACATCTGAAACATACCTTCCTGTACATCTGACACCTCTATATGCTTTGTAGCTTCCAAAGCTAAACTTCTACTGACTCCAGATTTAACCAATTCTTGTATAAATTTGGCTATTGCCTCAGTCTGGTTTTGGTTACTACTGGTACCAGTCTCCCCATCCACACAGATGGACTGACGCCCTGATTCCTCACATTCTCGTGTGTTATCACCTTTTGAATCTTGCACATTTGTCACTAACTTTGTATACGCTTCACTAAGTGCCTGTTGGAGATCCTGTACAAAAATCGCCTTTGCTTTATATAGTTTGTACCCTGTCACTATACAGATGAACATATTAGAACACTAAAAATGAGTCATCATTAATTGAAGTCATTTTGGGAAATGATTTGTTGAGTTTTGGGTTTATGACACCCTAAAATTGCAAGTGCAAACATCTCTGTATAATGTGTAACACACGACGGGCAGAAATATGTTTTCACTGAATAACCATGTGAACAAGGGTGCCAACTGATGTTCTGATATCTAGAAGGGGTTATCTATTGTTAATCTAACTTTGTTCAAATGTGTTACAGGTACAGCCCAGCTAAATGTGATCACATCTTAATATAAAGCGTTTGTACCTGTATAACTTTTACATACATGTGTATTACATTATGACTATATAGCAAGGGGTATCTACTTACATTCAACTGTACAACAACAACATACCTGTGTAGTACATCCTGGCTTTACTGCATGCAACAAGGCGTATGTCTCAGGCTGTCCCTGTTTACCTGTCCACACTGTGGCCAGATCACTTCTCAGTATGACCAGCTGTTCTGTTGTAAAGTGGTTCAGCTGGTAAAATTCTTGGCGTTTGTGGTTGATATCCTCAATCAACTGATGTAAACAATCCTCCAGAAACTTACAGAGCTCCATGATTTGGCTGGTCAATGACACACCCTTGGGTGCATGTAGCATGTTGTCTGACAAGCCAAAGTCAATGTCTGTATTGTGGACATTGTCAGGATTACAGTAAAATGTTGCTTGCCACTTCCTGAAAATGATACTTCCAGCAGAAGAGAGCCTTGTGTACAGTTTGCCAAGTCCGGTCACACCATCCAAGATCTGACAAAAATATCAATCCAGTTCTTGAGATCAAATCAAACTTAAAAGAAATCAGTTCACTTATAAATAGATCATAGATAACATTGATATTTTAAGCTTAAAACAATTATATGGTTTGAATCACAATATGCATTAGAATTCTGCTGATTTATCACAAGTATAAAAATATTAACAGTTTGTGTGGCTATGAATCTGTTATTGGATCTATTTACCTCAACAAATCTGTCTACATCTGACTTTCGCTCTTCATTGCTCCCAACCACTAACATCAACCGACTCTGAAGGTCATTAAGTTGTTGTAATGAAAGAGTCGTCACCTCACATTTCTTGTCACAAATGCTGACATTTGGCTGGAAAAATGAAAACTTTAAAAGTGGCTAAAATCATTGCAATTTGATAAATCAAACATTTTACATTACTTGCAAGCCATGACACGGCGACAACACAACATGTTTAAAAATATTAAAAACACATTCAGCTTCATATTAAGCATAGTTGTTCCTTCATGAAAATATATTAAAATGACAAAAATACATCAAAATTATCATAATAATATCAAAACAAATCTAGCTTCAGAGATACCTGATAGTGCAGCCTGAATAAATAACATTCAACACTATTAGGTTTTGCAAAGGTGCAACAGACTTGACATTTAAGAGTGAAAATGAAAAAAAAATAATACGTATATAGAAATAAGTTAATACCTTACTTATTGGACAAAAGCCCTTCCACTCAACAAACATTAGAAATGACCAGGACTGGTAGTGTCCTGTTTACACACAATAATGCCCAATATTCTTGCTATATAAAGTAACATACTTCCTCTCATTGTTTCCTTGCTTTTTTCCATTTTCTTGCTTTAATACATGTTACATAGTGAACAAATACAAAATAACTACCCAGTGGAATGAATTCAGGTTAAAGGGATTTTACTAACAACTCTCACTAACATTACTCCACTGAGACCATTCATGGTCCCAATTCTTACCAGTGGGAGGTTTACTGGAGGTGTGCACCCTTTCCCTGTCCACTTGAATTAAGCATAGAAGGAGGGAGAATAAAGAGTTCCTTAGGAAGGTGAACAGGAATGAGGCTTTCCCTGGTCTGTCACTTTTGTTCATAGTAACAAGGGGAGGAATGAAACGGCCTTAAATGGTATGGTCTTCTATCATTTGCTAGTTTTGTTCCTATCAGTATGTAACAGAAGGGACATTCTTCAGTAAAACAGAAGCATCGCTTCTCTATTTTTCACTATGTACATACCTGAGAGGTGAAAGTATCTGCCATGACACAAAAATAGGGCCCAGATGAGCTCTGAATGAGCCCATCCTTCAGGCACATTTTTATTTTATTTATTTGGGGCTTTACGTCACTTTCAACACTGTACAGGTCATATCAAGAAGGGTAGCTGAAAGGGGGAGAGGAAACCAGTACATACAGTTTGTTAGGGTTCTGTACTGTAAACTGCCGACCAACGGAAAGCAACCAGCTTTCCCACTTGAGGCAATGCCAGGAATCGAACCCCGGCCTCAGAGGTGGGAGGCAAGAGTGTTACCACTCTGTCACCGTGGCCCCCCATCCTTCAGGTACAATCATGTGAAGATGTTGTGTAACTTCCAATGACAGGAAACAAAGTTTGGTCTAAGGATAGGCATAAGAAGCCGCAAAAGCTCTGGAATCATGAGCTTTCAATTGATTCAATTTCAATACAGTCTTCAAAGCTGATAGCACAGTAGAAGTGTATGCTTAGTCCAAGAAGAGATTGTTACAGGAGCTGCTGCATCACCTGCTTGTGTCTGGACAGCCTTTGCTCTCGCACTGAGCTTAGCCAGAATGAGTCTGGCCCTCAGTACTATCTATCTGCACGTTGTACCTGGAGACAAGTCTCCAGATAAAGGGCACTGAGAGAGCATGATCTCATACCCCTCCCTATGTTGTTTCATCTGTCACAAGAATGGCCTGGAATGGCCCGGAATGTGCTTGAACTTTCTTAGAGCCAAAAGTACTGCCTTAACCTCTAGTAAATTTATGTAAAACTTGCTTTCTGGCATCTACTAAGTGTGTACCCTGTAATTCGTTTGATGTATCTGAAACCGTTTCAAAGGGTTGCATGCAAAGGCTGACCATGAAGCGCATTGTCTTCATCCATTCACCCTTTTAGAAAAGAGGCAAGTAACTTGGGCACTTGGATAATGGAAAATGCCATTGGATAATGGAGGTGCTATTGAGTGGGTCTCATGTGAAAACATCCTAATATGAAATGTGTTTCACTTACTGACAGGAAACCTCTCACTGAGCAAGACAAAGAGGAGCAAATCCAGTATGGTCTGTATTTTTTGAGTCCGGACTTGCCCCCTTTCAAGAGTGGGCTTTGGGAAGGTGACATCTTGGGTGCCACCTTATTCAGTGGCATTTGTAAAAGTTGTTCTTGTGTGTGAGTTCATTGGTTACCTTTGACCTAGTTGTATAATTAATTTCCCGCTTTCTCTTACATAAGTCACTTTAAATTTAAAAATCAAGAAGGCAGAAAGCCATTTTATTGTGTTATAATTTCACTTCTCAGAACTTTAATGTCTGGGAGTTGCGTTGATTTTAGTTTATTTTATCAAGTACATTTATGTATGAATATTCTTCATGAATAGTGAACTGTTGCTTGAAATGGACTATAATAATGAATGACACTTTGATACACGAACTTACTTATGAATTGTAAACTGCTGCAAAAAGGGACTATTATAGTGATCAAGTCAACATTGACTTCATGTGTGAAGCCAGGAAGCCCCACTGATTTGAGTCTTCGAAGCCTTTTATATGGTCGAAATTTTTGACGAACAAACATAGGATTGCCTCTTCTTAGCCTCAAACCAGTGTGTTTATGTTCTTTCAGTGAAATACTGTAAAATAATTATCATAAAGTTGCACATATTAAAGCATGGTGAAAACCTTTGATTGCAACAAATGTGGGGGTAACCACCCTAGACCAATCAATAGGAACTGCAAAGTTACCAAAGACCATTCAGACACGAATATGGAGGTCAATACGCAGATTTTACAAGAACTTAAAAGTTGAAATGCCAGAATGACAACTATGGAGAACAAGGTGCATTCATTGGATGAGCAGAGTTTGCCGGCAAGCTCTCACAGATCCTCATCAAGTAAGGAAACCTCTGATGACCAAGACGAAGAACTCATCTTACCTACCATCAGCAGCTTGCATTCGTCCAGGCGGATTCAAGATCAAGTGGATGATAGAATCAAATAATTACAGATGATCTCGCAAAAAGGCAAGTGTAAATCTCAACATGGTGGTTCAGAAACTGTGTTTGTTAAAAAAGAAATACCATGGCCACAAAATTATATTTTAGGAGGTAGTACAAAATCTAGGGTGTCATACGACAACTTGTCTATCAGTCAATGGGTGTCAGGTTTTGCTTCTATTATCAGGGATAAAAAAGATTTAAATGTCAAACAGTGTATGCTTGATTATTTAGCAGAAATTATGGATGACAGTCATGATTTCGGGTGGAAAACAGCAAAGGGGGCACACACGGTATTACTCTGTAGAATGTAGGAGGGCCGAATTACATGGCAAGATACAGATAAAATAGATAGGATAAGGTGGGCACATGCATTCTGATGCATGCATTTATCTCCCGCCATCTAAATTAGATGTACTAAAGATAGTGGAATTCAAATTTGTTGTGAGATGGAGACACATGTAGAAGTGACAACAAGCAAGAGGCACGTTAATGTTTGATTGTAATACAAGACAAAAGGCATTTACTCATTTTAGTAGCTAATACCCCGCTATCCAAAGAGCTACAGTTCTGCAACTTCACTGTGTAGTAGATCAACCCAAAGTAGGTGAAGGACATATTTAGAAGAATTGCCTATCTGTAACACTTTTAGAGGCAAGACCACTGCTGTGGTATTTATCTAGCGCCGCGCATTACAGGGGAAGAAATACCTTTTCTGAGATATTCACACTTTTTCGTTTTCCACAAAAATCCAAGATGGCTGCCAAAAGTGGCGAAAATTGAAATTTTACCCCTTGGCACAGGACACTCTTGTACTACCCTGTGGGTCAAAAATTTGCTCGAAATGGCTCTATGTTTACGGTTTTCGAGATATTCACACTTTTTCATTTTCCGCTAAAATGCAAGATGGCCGCCAAGAGTGGCGAAAATTGAAATTTTTCCCCTCTGCATAGGACATTCTTGTACTACCTTGCGGGTCAAAAATTCGCTTGAAATCACTCTATGCTTTACGGTTTTCGAGATATTCACACTTTTTCATTTTCCGCTAAAATGCAAGATGGCCGCCAAGAGTGGCGAAAATTGAAAATTTTCCCCTTTGCATAGGACACTCTTGTACTACCCTGTGGGTCTAAATGCAATAGTTTTCAAGTTACAAGTGATTTTACTCATGATGGAAGTTAGAGAAAAATCAAAAAGTACCTATTACTCACTTAGCTATTGAGATAGACACCCAAGTTACTCACCATGTTGTAGCTATGGAAAAAGTAGCTGAATAACATATTTTAACAAAGTGCTCTAAATGCAATACCTTTCAAGTTATAATGACTTAGTGCATGATTTCATTAATTTTAATGCATTAAAACTTATTTTAAAAATTCATAAAAAAACTTTAGCATGTGAAAGCTCTCCAAAATGTAGGTGAATGACTTATTTGAGAAATACTGGCTATCTGTAATACTTTTAGTGATAATAGGCGTTTAATCATTTTGAGTAGGCGAGTAATTAGCTACGGATCTGAAAGTTGACTAATTGAAAGCTCTCCCAAAATGTAGGTGAATGAGTTATTTGAGAAATACTGGCTATCTGCAATACTTTTGAGATAATTTGCATTTACTCATTTTGAGTAGGTGAATTATTAGCTACGGGTCTGGACTTCGCCAAGTAAAAGCTCTCCCAAAAGTAGCTAAATTAGTTATTTGAGAAAAATTGACTATCTGCAATACTTTTAGAGATAATTCGCATTTACTCATTTTGAGTAGGTGAGTAATTACCTACAGGTCTGGAACTTTACCATGTGAAAGCTCTTCCAAAAGTAGATGAATGAGTTATTTGATAAAAATTGGGTATGTTCATTACTTTTACAGATAATTAGCATTTACTCATTTTGAGTAGGTGAGTAATTAGCTACGGGCCTGAAACTTCACAAAGTGAAGGCTCTCCCAAAAGTAGGTGAATGAGTTATTTGAGAAAAATTGGCTATCTGCTATACTTTTAGAGATAATTCGCATGTACTCATTTTGAGTAGGTGAGTAATTAGCTATGGGTCTGAAACTTCACAATGTGAAAGCTCTTCCAAAAGTAGGTAATGAGTTATTTGAGAAAAAATGGCTATCTGCAATACTTTTAGAGATAATTCGCATTTACTCATTTTGAGTAGGTGAGTAGTTAGCTATGGGTCTGAAACTTCACCATGTGAAAGCTCTTCCAAAAGTAGGTGAATGAGTTATTTGAGAAAAATTGGCTATCCGCAATACTTTTAGAGATAATTCGCATTTACTCATTTTGAGTAGGTGAGTAATTAGCTATGGGTCTGAAACTTCACCATGTGAAAGTTCTTCCAAAAGTAGATGAATGAGTTATTTGATAAAAATTGGGTATGTGCATTACTTTTACAGATTATTAGCATTTACTCATTTTGGGTAGGTGCGTAATTACCTATGGGTCTGAAACTTCACCAAGTGAAAGCTCTCCCAAAAGTAGGTGAATGAGTTATTTGAGAAGAATTGGCTATCCGCAATACTTTTAGAGATAATTCACATTTACTCATTTTGAGTAGGTGAGTAATTAGCTATGGGTCTGAAACTTCACCATGTGAAAGTTCTTCCAAAAGTAGATGAATGAGTTATTTGATAAAAATTGGGTATGTGCATTACTTTTACAGATTATTAGCATTTACTCATTTTGGGTAGGTGTGTAATTACCTATGGGTCTGAAACTTCACCAAGTGAAAGCTCTCCCAAAAGTAGGTGAATGAGTTATTTGAGAAGAATTGGCTATCTGCTATACTTTTAGAGATAATTTGTATTTACTCATTTTGAGTAGGTGAGTAATTAGCTACAGGTCTGAAACTTCACCAAGTGAAAGATCTCCCAAAAGTAGGTGAATGAGTTATTTTAGAAAAATTGCCTATCCGCAATACTTTTAGAGATAATTCGCATTTACTCATTTTGAGTAGGTGAGTAATTAGCTACAAGTCTGAAACTTCACCAAGCGAAAGATCTCCCAAAAGTAGGTGAATGAGTTATTGAGAACAATTGGCTATCGCCAATACTTTTAGTGATAATTCACATTTACTCATTTTGAGTAGGCGAGTAATTATCTACGGGTCTGGAACTTCACCATGTGAAAGCTCTCCCAAAAGTAGATGAATGAGTTATTTGAGAAAAATTGGCTACAAGTCGTATAATTATATTAGGTAAAAGTGCTATTACTCACTCAAAACTAGGCCAAAGTTCACCAAACCTTTTTCCCCTTAGTATAGGATACTCTTGTACTACCCTGTTGGTCAAAAACTCACTCAAAATTGCTCTATCTGTTACGGTTTGAGAGATAATTGTGATTTTTCATATTTTCACTAAAAGTAGCAATAAAGTAGCAATTACTCACTTGTACATCGGGCAACAGTTGTGAAACTTAAATATGTTACAGTTCACAAAAAAGTACATGAACAACATATTTGAGAGAAATTGTGTAGCTGCAATACTTTTGAAGATATAAGCCATTTACTCATTATGGTTATCATTAAAAATGGAAAAAGTAGCTATTACTCACTTAGCTATGGAGATACACTTGCAAACTACTGCCATGTTGTAGCTGTGGAGAAAGTAGCTGAACAACATATTGGAACAAAATACTGTAAATGCAATAGTTTCAGAATTATAAGCCTTATAATTATATTAGCTAAAAGTGCTATTACTCACTCAAAAGTAGGCCAAAGTATTCACGAAACCCAAAAAATTTTGAAGAGCGTGTAACGATGGTAGTTTCAGAGAAAACTGCGTGATGCACCCACGCACGCACGGATGCACACACATGGTGCAAATTATAATCTCCCTTCCGGGCTAAAGCCCGGCGGGAGATAATAATGGTAAAGACTCCCCAACCCTGTGTAGGTACTTTCAGAAGGGTACCTGCTCCCAGAAAGTAGATCATGAAAATAATGACCATTCCTACCTTCATGTATGTAGCAGATGCTTTGAAAATAGGAAAAAATTCCCCAATTCCCTGAAAGACTGCAGAAACGGTCCAAAAACGACTAAGGCACTGCTCTACAGTGCCTAATCGCAATACTGGAGGTAATAGAGTTGTATATGGTAGAACTTTTGTAAATAGTAATGCAAGTAATGTTACTGAAAGTACCAATTGGAGAGCTGATTGGTTAAGATCATGTGGCACCTCTTATGCAGATGTTGTCAAACATCAAGGGACATGTAATAATACAACTTATTATGACAAAAAATTTGGTAATGAGTCAGTCTCTCATACTACTAGAGTTAGGGTTCGAACCATCCTTCACGGGAAAAGTGATGAAAACAGTAACCCTCTAAACTCAATGACAAAAACCTCAGATGTGTCAAAACCATTATGTAAACGTGTGAATGTCAACAATCTGGGGCTTGAATGCGAATCACCAATTTCTATTGAAAATAGATTCAATATGTTGCCGTACATTGATTCCAATGATATTGATCAATCACATGTATTGCAAAAAAATAGCGATGAACCAATGGAACAAAGTATGTGGCATAAATCGGGTACTTTGATTTCAAAACATGCAGGAAAAGCAGTAACAAAGTCATTGGGTGATCTCAATGAAAATCAACAAACCAGGTATAGTAAAAACTTTGGTTTCACGTCTCAAGTTAAAAATTACAATAAAATAGGCAAAAGAAAGCATGGCAGCAAAATCAAATTGATTGAAACTGATGGGAAATATGATTTGGAACTCAGGTTTCGTCCCAGACATAGATAAAAAATTAGTGAAGCTAAACATATACCCACATTCCAAGCTTGGGATAACCAGGTCAATGATAAATACAGCTTCATCCCTCTAGGCGATCTCACAATTCCTGTACTGGACAAAGACAATGTTGGTGACCACGACGTTGTGCATTTACACAAAAACATCAGTGCTTGCAAGCAACACAATTTCTTAGGCGCTCAAATTCCCATTGAATCACAACTGAATTATGCAGCCTGGCAGAAATATCTTACGGACTACTGGGACCAGCAATTGTATTATTTGATTAAATATGGGTTTCCTCTTGATTTTAAGTCTAATAACTCCCTAAAATATGAATGTAAATATCATAGTTCAGCTAAACTTCATTTAGATGACATCAAAGCTTATATTACTGAAGAAAAGCAGTTTAAGGCCATACATGGCCCTTTCAAAGAGTGTCCATTTGATAATATGCATTTCTCCCCCTTTTTAACTCGTGAAAAACCTGGAGCTCCACACAGAAGAGTAATCGTTGACCTTGGCTATCCTCCTGGGTGTTCAGTCAATGATGGAGTCGCTTCTGACATATCTAGATACACCCTTCTTACTTACTTTACCCACAATTGATACAATAACACAAAAAGTCAAAGAAAATGGCAAAGGATCACTTTTGTGCAAAATAGACCTTAGCAGAGCATTTTGTCATGTAAAAATTGACCCCAAGGACTAAAATCTCTTAGGTCTATACTCAGAAAACATATATTTTGACTCCTGCCTGCCGTTCGGCTTCAAATTTGGTTTTGCAATTTGTCAGAAACTCAGCGACGCTGTCAGGTATATAATGAGTAAATTTTGCTTCCAGGTGACCAATTATATTGATGATATAATTGGTCATTCAGTGGTCAGTAAAGCCAAGGAATCTTTCGATACTCTCCACAAATTGCTGAGGGAACTAGGTTTTGACATAAGTTACAAAAAGATGGTATCCCCTGCCACCAAAGTCATCTGTCTAGGAGTTGAAACCGACACTGAAAATTTCACAGTTTCCATAACAAGAGAAAAAATTGTAGAAATTATTGAATTATGTGAAATATGGAGGGGCAAAACACAATGTTCTATAAAAGACCTCCAATCATTACTAGGTAAATTACTATATATTACTAAAAGCGTTAAGTCATCTCAATTTTTTCTGAATAGAATGCTTGATCTGCTTAGGAATGCTGGTAAACATGATACAATTTGCATAACGGATAAGTTTAGGCGTGACCTCAATTGGTTTGAAAATTTCGCTCCAAAATTCAATGGTACTGCATTATTTTCACATGTATAGGTTAACCATAATATTGAGTTAGATGCATGCTTGCAAGGTCTTGGAGCTTGCTGGGAGAATTCTGTATATGCTGTGCCTTTGCCACTGGGATATGAAAATATGTCTATAGTACACCTAGAAATGCTTAATATAATGGTAACCATTCGAACCTGGGGCCAGTTTTGGGCAGGTCAGAGAAATTGTATTCACTGTGATAACCAGGCAGTGGTTTGTGTACTAACGACTGGCAAAACCAAAGATGCCATACTAGCCGCCATTGCAAGAAACATTCTAATGGAAATTGCCCAGTTCGATATTAACTTAAAAACAGTCCATATCAGAGTTAAATTGCAGATAGCTTATCTCGCTGGTTTCTGGACAAAACTTGTCAGAAAACTGTGTTCGAAGCCATTAAAAACCCAATATGTAACCATATCCCCCTAGAAAGACTTATTATCAACTGGCAAGCATAATTTACAGGAGTCCCCAAGAAGCTGACAAGATTATCAGCCAGTGCCACGAATCACCTAGGCTCTGCTCTGGCAAAGTCCACGGCTACCTCATACGGCCAGAAATTTAGAATGTTTCTTTCCTTCTGTTGCTTTGCTTCTGTATCTTTCTATCAAATCTCAACCCAAGTCATACTTTCTTTTCTTGAATTTTTAGTTCATAACAACATTTCCCACTCCTCAGTTGCTAATTATGTCTCAGCAATTAAATCCTCATTCCTTTTGTTGTGTTACAATTTATCATGTTTCCAGGATCACAGATTGAAAATGTACAATAAATCCCTCCTTAGAGTAAAACCTCTTAATCCTCATCTCAAAACCATCATAGATATCCCTATGTTGACAAAAACTGCCCTCCATTGCGATTACATTCACATGGGCTATGTATTCAAAGCTTCTTTCCTCCTGTCCTTCTTCACTTTCCTAAGAATTTCCAATTTAGTTCCACATACAATCTCCTCATATGACCCCCTCAAACAGTTGGCCAGAGGTGATATTATCTTTGCCCCCCAGGAGCTCATGTGATCATCAAATGGTCAAAAACCCTTCATTTCGCTGACAAGAATAAAGTCCTTAAAATCCCCTTCCTAGGGTCCTCACCCCTCTGCCCTGTAGCTGCACTCAAAACTCTGTTAAAATCCTCCCCCAAAGGAAAGAACCTTCCTCTGTTCCAATTCAATGTTTTGGCAACTGGGTTCCTCTCACTGACACCAGGTTAACTTTTTGCAACTTCAAGATAAAAATATAACCTTTCACTCCTTCCATCGTTCAGGTGCCACCTGGGCCTTTAATTCGAATATACCAATGCACCACATCCAAAGTCATGGCACCTGGACGTTGGAGGCAGTCTGGGCCTATATCACCCAGGATCACAATGCCTCTGACCTAGTAGCAACAACATTCCAATCTACCTTGTCCTAATGATCTACTCATACTGGGCACTTGGGGCATCTTGTAATTCTAGTCTGTATTACTATTTATGTTAAATTCAAATTAAATTTGTCATGGAACTAATTTACAACTGTATTAAGTCCAAATTAATTACCTTTTATATTCATTGTGTTATCAGTAAATGTTATTAAATAGCTGTAATAATAACTGTAACTGTTATGGATGGTAGGCAGAAAAGTTTTAAATTCTTCACTGTAGTATTGTATGTGGGCATAGTTTCACAATGCACACATGTATGTGTAACCAAAGCATTTAATTATGTAGTTTAAATCCAATATGTATATATAGTTTAGTAATATCTAACATAGAATAAACTAAATAATCCCCAAGATGTCTTCTCACTGTCTTACTAAGTTGGGCATAGGCCACTGAACTAGTAATATGAGAGGTTGAAACAATATCCTGTGTAGTCGAAAAGTTCGGATTTGTTTGTTCACTACCCAGCCCAGGTCTTGGCTAGGGCCAAATAAGTCAGGGTATCTTGTTGGCAGTCCAGGGGCTTTGAGTAACCACTTGTAGAGGTACTGGTGTACTCTTGCATTCCACTATCAGCGCTACTTCCTTTTTATACCTTTGTGGACTCAAGAGGACCCATTGCTGGGCCAAAGAAAGAGCTCTGGTATGTCAGGTTTACTGTTTAGATGGAACAATTTATATTTCCTTGAACTTGGATTTATAAAGATGTTGAAATAATCATTCTGAACTCCAAGGAGGTGGCCCACTCTTCTTCTTGTAAGGTGTGGTTTCTGGGGTTTTCATCTTGAAGGTTTTTGTTTCGAGATGTAAGTTCAGTGTGCTTAGATAAAAAAATTGTTTTGAAACACAAACAACCTGTTTTAAAAGGCTAAAGAAAACCAAACCATGACTTATTCTGCTGCCTATTTGTTGGTCAGGGAATGCAATGCCTCCTTCATATAGCTATAGGATATTGGCATATCCAGTGATTATCAGAGGTGATCTTTTCAGAGAAGACAGCTGGGTTGTAGCCCTCCTCTCTCCTGCAAGCAGCCCCCCACATTATTTTTTGCAATATTGTAGACCTTGGTGACAGGACGTCTGGTGAAATGTCCAGTACCACAGAAACATTCTTATGAAAACAAGGTAAAGCCTTAAGATCTGTTAAAGCTTCTACCACTTTATTTGGGGATTTCCCTTTGCTCAGTTCTCAGTGGAGCACAGCAAAGTTGTCAAACATTTATTTTTATTTTATTCATAAACTTACTTCCTTTATTTATGCTTCCTTTTATATATGTTATAGCCAAATGTATATAAAAATGACAGGTACAATAATGTATTTCAAACAACATTATGATTTTTTAATTGCTACCAAACAAACAAAATAAACCAGACTTTAATTAGTTATTTCTCTAACTAGGTTGCAGAGAAATATTATTTTTTCGGATAATAATGACTGACAGAATTATTGTGCTAGAAAAAAAAACCTCCAATCTACACCTTTCAGCAACATAATATAATATTTGTCATATGGTATTCCAAATCTGCTGTCAAAGGTCTCTAAATCACCATTGAGCATGTGATACATTCTAATACAAATCTTTATCTTGGTGTCTTTTAAGAAAAAATTTTCCCAACAACATAGTCCATATACAACATAGTATTGAAAAAACACCATTTTCACCATTAAAATAATGTTTTGTGGAGAAAATGATTTATTTCACACCAGGACTCCACATAAAACAGAGCAGAAGTAGAAGTAACAGCACTGGAATAGTAGTGGCACTTAATCCAGGAAATCTTATTCTATTTATACAAATGATATCTAGAATTAACAGTTCTATTAAAAATTCATGGGGAAATGACAGTAGCTATAGTTCATTTTAGATTTTATAGACATTGTTATACACTGAATTTCAATTTACACTGTCAATAAAAGGAAACAAGTCTACCTAGATTTCTAGTGAAGTGGGCTTCTTTATTTTACCACTTTATGTGTCCCAATACACTTTTCTACTTTTGACCTTTGCAATTGGTGTTATAACTAAACCAATACATGGTTGTTCTACTATCTGCCTTTTCCTTTCACAGTTTTGGTATAGCCTAAACGCAACATGATATGTTCAAACTTTGTCAAATATTTGTTATTTAAGTCCTATTTACACTCTATGTACACTGTGAATTTGTGGTGTAAATGTAGTAAATCTGTCTTCATGAAATCTGTTGTCTCTTACAGTAATGTTTCCAGTGTTTGTTAATCAGGGTGTACATTCATTTTCACAAGTAAATAGTATTACTGGCAACCGTCTGTTTCAAAGAGTAAAATGCAGAGATAACTAAAGGATCGCTTGCAAAACAAAGTGATTGTATCTGCTATGCGTCTCAAAAAGGACAAATAATGGCAGCTTAATCATGTAAGAAAGTTCTACTTATAACTCAACAAAGCCAAAATATAGGAAAAGTGGTTGTTGGGCAGGGTAGTTAAGTAAATAGTATTACTGGCAACCGTCTGTTTCAAAGAGTAAAATGCAGAGATAACTAAAGGATCGCTTGCAAAACAAAGTGATTGTATCTGCTATGCGTCTCAAAAAGGACAAATAATGGCAGCTTAATCATGTAAGAAAGTTCTACTTATAACTCAACAAAGCCAAAATATAGGAAAAGTGGTTGTTGGGCAGGGTAGTTATATTGGATACAGTGTGTTTCAAAAATTTCGATGAAATTGGTTTATCTTGCATGGTTTAGGAGACAGAGGCAATTCGGTGTTTTGCACTTTTTGTCATAAATTTGAAAATTGACAATGACCCCAATATTTTGGAAGGGTAATTTTTGGGGGAAAATTAGGAAGAGTTGTTTGTTTACATACCCAAAGAAACTTGGGGTCACCTATGGTTGACAATATAGGATTCCATCATCTGAGTGTGTCCTTTTGGTATGGGTCTATATGGTGGACCAGATGAGAACAAACCAGCAGACTTGGCACTGCGGGAGTACTCTGACTTTAGCTTGGCTTCCTTATTGCACCAACAAAAGATGATTGCTCTAGGCCTGATCAGAAAATCAGAATGGAGTCATTACATATCATAACATCTTGCCAGTTTTGGGGACACTGGTTGGCTGTGACCTTGAAGTATAGCCCTGTGTGACTTGCAAATTTAAGTTTCACATTTTCTGACAGAGCCAGCAATTGGGTTGGAGTGCCGATGAAACCTTATCAGTACTTACTAGGTTTGGGGTACTTGCCCTTCCAGAGGTTGTTGGCTCTTTACCGTTCTTGTCCATATGTAAGATCAAGGGCAGGGTCCAGCCATTAAACTATGAACAGAGTGTACTGTTTCTCTTCTTCTGTGCTCCTATAGTTTCTAGAGATAGTTCACCATCTTGACCAGACTTGATCTCACTAGCCAGATGCTGTAGAGAAAAGAGGCTTGTTATGATAATCCAATTCTGAGCAGCAAGCTTCTTCTGGAGCACCAGTTTGAAATGGTGGATGACCAGTGAAAGAGGGCCCCTGTGAAGATTTAAAAGTTGTGGCCTTGAACAGGCATGCACTGGTAGCATCAGCTGGGGGTTGTGCATCCAGAGCTTCTTTGTCTTTGGATTTCAGCACCAAACCAGAAAGACGGGATGTCATTTTTTGAGGGCTTGGATTCCTTGGTTTTGTCCTTCCTGTCCTTTTCTTGTCCTTGGAAGTTTGGCACACCTTCTCTTCTGCCGGGAGTGTTATCAGAACAGTGGTCTGGGCAAAAACAGGGGAATGAAAAGTCTATCAGTCAGTCATCTGAGCAATCTTCCTTGGAGAGACATGAATCTTGGGAGTAGCATAATGGCAACCATAGTAAGAAGGCCCTCATGGCATAACAAATGTTCATCTAACGTACCGTCTAAAGCCTCAGTGTCGATGATAGGTGAAAGACAAAGATGTCTGCACCTGTGCACCAGATTCAGTATGGTCTTGGGTTCCTCAGATAGGGTTGCAGCTTAGGAAAATAACGGAATTAGAAAACATCAGATATCTTGTCTTTTAAATTTCTGTACTAAGGTATAGCTAATGTATCCTTCTGACTGTCTGTGAAAGACTGACAAATTTTATGGACAACACCTCCAATCATACAGGAGTCCTTGCTGATGGCTCTGTCACTGCATCATGCATATTGGTCATTATATGGCCACATGAGCCACACTTTTGTCCGGAGATGCCATGATATCTAAACTAACAAACTATCTAAACTAAAATTTAACAGTTTCTCTTAAATTCCAAGCACTTAAAGATGCCTCAAGCCAGGTAAAATGAGGAAGTATGTTGCTCCATCTAGCTTGAGGCATAATAGCCACCTGACAAATGAAAAAGATACTACTGGCCCCCGTAAGTGCCCAGCTGGATATTTTTTCTAATGTGTGACGAGACTAACAGGGTGATGGGTACATGTATTAGTCCAATCGGTAAGATCTATAAATGCAATAAAATGTATGTTTAGATAAACAGAGATAAACTTCTTACACTTCTTGGTTTCCAAGATATAACCCAGAAAGGTCACAGTCAATAAAGCGAGGTTAAAAGTCAAATTCTCAACCACTGTTCTGTTAAATATGAACTTCTTACACTTCATGCTTTCTAAGATATCACTCAACCAAGGGTTTAAAGACCACTGTCACTATAGTAAGCTCACACCATGACACTACACATCTACACCAAGCAATATCGTCCCTATCAATTTTCTAAAAATGCTAGACAAAAGCCACCCATCAGTCCTTCTGGATGCAAAGGGTGAAAACAAATAAAAAACCAATCCTGAACTCTGTTCAGACTCATTTTCTCAGATAAAATATGTACTCTTATGAACATCCCCTTTAGGATACTTAAAATAGTTACAAAGGCGAAATTAATCCAGCCTCACTAAACAATTTCAAACAAGACTACATTAGGTTTTTGACCACTATGTTATGTAAATTTAGCTCTTTCTTTTTATTTCAAAGTCAAAGTTGGGGTTTTACGTCCCGTTCAACAGCCAGGGTCATATTGGGACAGGTCCACAGCATTGCCACTTGTGGGACTCGAACCCACAGAGGTGACAGCCTATGATTAGATGCCAAACTTGCTAACCACTAGGCCACTGACGACCTTCTTTTTATTTCAAAAATAAACTTGAATTGCCATAATGTACCTGGTACTGCTGTTCTGGAAGAATCACCAGTTCAATAACATTGTCCAAATTCTGAAAGATATAAAATTATTTTGATGTTACAAAATGTAATAACTTTATTAACATCTTATTTACAATATTTCTTGAGCTTCAAAGTTTATGCAAAACTGATGTATTACAGACAATAAATCATCACAGATACAGATAAAATGAAATCCATCATGAAGTTGTTGAAATATTATCCCTAAGAGCATTAACCTTAATATCGTTATAATAAAGGTCAAAGTTAGGGGTTTACGGTCCTGTTCAATATCCACAGGGTCATACTGGAACAGGCTCTCAATATTTGCCCCTTTTAAGAAGTTGAACCAACATAGAGGTAACTTGTATGGAAATAAAAGTTCAAAGTGGTGACAGTTAACAACTATAAAGTAGCTGTCAAAAATTAAATATTTCCGGATGTCACTAAAACTTAGTGAATCTATTGAATTGGTAATGTGAGAAAAGTCAATAATAGTAATAGATTACTTTAGAATGGTGGGTCAGTTGTCTCAAATAGTTGCTGTAGATACCTAATTTTTTGTAGTCCAATGCAGATTATACGAGTATTTCTAACAGAGTTATATAGATATATTTATAATCAATATGATAATCTTTCAGATCCTGTTTGTTACAAACAGTCTAAAGTGGTGACAGTTAAAATATATAATGAGGCTCACAAAACTTAATGTTTCCTGGTGTTCATTAAACATGATGGTAACACTTTAAGGTTTATAATAAGGCTTAGAAAAACTAAATGTTTTACAGGTGTCAATTTTGAACACAATTATGCTTGTACTATACAAAAAATATAGTACATATATTATCTACCTGTAATTTATATAATTGTAACATTAAATATTGTTTTATAAAATGCTAAAAACATGCTTGCTTGCTGCTCATGCAAATTGCAATTTGCTATAAATGTTTTTTGGTTTTCACCAAATATGATTACTCATTTATTTTGTGAAATTTGTAGAACGGATGTGATGTATTCACTGAGGTACAGATAGAATCTCAGTGCAAGTGTATGTGAGGGAAAATTTTATGTCATAATACTTTATTAACAGTAATCTAGTCACTGTAACATTTATTGCTGTTTTTTGCATGATTTAACATGTTTACCTGCTGCTGATACAATTTGTTGTATAACTAAATACATTTTACTAGTTGACAAAATTAAAAAAATAATTGCAATAAAGCATAAAGAAAATATGGTGGTAAGTTTGTCTGTACCCTGCTGCATAGTAACAATTTCTAAGTGGACACTATTTGTGTATACATTGTTTGAAGAGGTATCTATAATTATTTCTAATGTGACCTATTCACTCAGGTGTCGACACAAGGTAAGAAGGATATTGATAGTTGCAAAACTATGTTGCTAAAACTTTATTAAATTGCATAGTCCTAATTTCTATATGACTCAATGAAGATTGTATGTCCATGTGTTACTACAAGAGGTATTTACAATTTATCTGGTATTTGTTGAAGATCCTGTATGCAGTTACAAACAGTCTGAAGTGTTGACAGATAAAAGGTAAAACAAGGCTTACAAAACAAATGTTTTCTGATGCTCATTTAACATGATGAAGTATTTGTAATGTGAAATTGAAAGAAGTGATAAGATGTATGCACTCAGGTGAAGGTGCAATATTAGTACAAGGTTACTGGTGTGGGTAAAACAAGATCTTACATATATATCTGGTTGGTTACAATGAACAACTTTGAAATTGGAAAAGGAATACTGAAGCTCAAGGTTAGCCTCCTTAAAAATATTGATTACATAAACTTAATTAAACAATGCAACTGAGGAGAAACATAAATATCCGCTATATAATCCTGACTATTTAAAAGAATACCAAAACGTGACTTTTATAATTGACCCTGACCAATTCTTAGAAATGCTCTGCCTTAGAATAAGAGGCAAAACAATAAAATTTGTATCACTGCTGAAACAAGATGACAATAGGAGAAAAAAGAAACTAATTACGGATATAGAAACACATGAATTACAAAATGACTTTGGACTGTATCACTGTCAGGGATAGGAGCAAGCACCAACTTTCAAGTTCATTATTTGTTTGTAAAAATGAATCTTTTTTTTCTAGTGACCAGATGATTTTGAAATGGTACAGATTTGGAAAGCAATGTTCCCTAGGTGCTGCTCTACCATTCTGTCAACTTTATAATTGATAGGCGAAAGCATCTTTCAGTTGGAGTCCAGAAATAGTACTTCAAGATGCCATGGTAACCATGCCATTTTTAAAATGCCGAAAAAATAAGCTGAAGTGTACTATAAGTCACTATTTATAGTTCGATGATTAACGTGGTGTTATGCCTCACACAATGATAATTACTGGTGTATAATGTTAAAAAGTGATTGGTTGAACTGTCTCATCAGAAGCTTGGGATTTAGTGGGAAACTCTTCCCTGATGTACTCATTACAGATGCAATTGTACTGGCACTTTGCACTAGCATTTTTGCACTTTGCACCGGAATTTGTACTTTCTACCTTTTTGCTTGGGGATACTGGTTCAGTTATAAATAGATAGATAGAAAAATTTCTAATGATCACCTTCTAGCCCAGAGAAACGTATTACTGCTTCAAAAGGCTACCAAACCTGCTCACTAAAAGCTTCCATTTCGAAACCACCGAATGACATTGAAGCAAGAAACATAATGCCCAACCAATACACAAGATTAGGCAAATGTATTAACTGCCCACTTATTAACAAAATTTATAAAATCACTGCAGAATCTGTGGTCAGCAATTTACCACAACTGACCTACCAAACAGAATATCATGTAAACTAATTGACACGATATATTTAATCACATGCAAAAAATGTAATATATATTATGTGGGTAATACAGGCACACCCTTCAAAGCATGAAGAAATGAACACAAACTCTCTGTAATTAAACTAAAGGATAACACTATCTCCAACAGGTCATTGGAAAAGGACATTCTGTTAAGGACATGCAGCTCTCAATTACTGAATGGTGTTCTCCCAAGTACAACACTCCCAAACTTGCCCACAGAAGAAGGTGGGAGCAATATTGGAGCCCCCTGTTCCTTTTCTTAAATGTAACCAGTTTAAAAGCAACCAAGCCAGGATGGATATTATACCTTTCACAGATGAAAACCAGACATAGGTTGCGTAAAGCCTGATGGCCATCAGAGAAACTTTCATGGCAGACATCTTGTTTTCCAGAATTAGGCCAAAATACTCCCAGATGAGCTTTTATAATAATAAACATATCTTAGAAATTTGAAAAGTCTAGGTGTAAAACTTCTGATAGAATGGTAACAGTGACTTTCTACACACAACAGCATCAGTTCAGACAGCATAGCAAAGCGCATTCTATAGTTTATCCACAACGTACCTGATTTTGCTGTTCTACTGCCAGTGTCTCAATATACCCGACTTTAAACATGCCCCGGCTGTTGATGGTCTGCACCTGACTCAGTGAGTTGGTCTCAGTGGAGCCGTGAGACTTCTCAATATTCTCTAGCCACTCTAGATCTCTCGACAAATCACTCTGACAATGATATATTATAGTTTATTGTAATGTAAATTTATGTTTTTAAGGTTATACTAAATTGACCAAATATTTACAACAATATTATACCCATGTGTTTAAATACAACTCACATAAATTTTGTGCATGTAATATTGATAAAATTTGACTGTTGTATAATAGTTAGCCAACTGAAATAAATCATGCAACAAACATATACAATAACTATGCCTAGTCAGGTAACCTACAGGATTTACAACCAGGACAGATAACAACCTTTTTCAAACTAAACTATACAAAATTGAATTTTGGAATCAAACACAATACAATTATTGCAAAAGCAAACATTACCTAAATTGAAACATTAACTTAAATGTTAAGACTATAATATATAGATGCATATTTACAAAAGGAGAAAATGGAAATTCCAACAAAATTGCTCAATATCATGTCAAGAAATAATAAAGTCTCTATGGATTTGAATCACATAATTTCTGTCAAGGTATCAGTTTTGTTGACAAAGTAAACTAAAGAATATAGAAAGTTAATATAATAAATGAAGAAATAAACGTTATAAAATTATAAAGAACTGGGTGAAGAATTTTTTATGAAAGATTTTCTGATTGAAGAAATAAAAGTCAAAACTATATAATGACTATAAAATTATTCCAGAGTATTCAATGAGTTGTCAATGCTGGGCCGGTATTCACGAAGGGTCTTAGACTTAGCCAGGTCTTAGGCTTAAATGTGGTCTTAAAGTTGAGACTTCTGTCTCAGCTAAGTTTTGTCTTAAATCCGTATTCACAAAAAGGGACTTAGCTAAGTCCAAGATTATCAAATAACCACAGTGGTTTCATGTGTCATGTGACCTTTCTTTTATATTTCAAACTCTGCTATAAGTGATATATATCATTCATTTAATGCATTTTATCTAAGGAAAAGTGCTGTTTTGAAATGGAAAACCTTGTTACCACACAAAAACTCCCAAAGACTACTTTAGTGAGGTGTTCTGTATAATTATACTTTATTTACAGCCATTTCAAATTTTGAAGTGGAGAAAAGTTTATGGCGGCCATATTTAAGTCCTCTTTACAAAACTTAAGCCCACTACCAACCAGTCTTAGAGTTGAGTCCTTGGCTAAGCCTAAGACCAGTCTTAAATTCTTTGTGAATACCACTAAGCCTAAGACAAAAGTCTTAGCAGTTCTTGGGCAGAAACTTGAGACAAAAGTCTCAACTTTAAGCCTAAATCATGGCTAAGACCTTTCGTGAATATGGGCCCAGAAGCTTAAATGATCTAATTACCCAATACTTCAATAACAGGGTAAGGTGATGCACTATTGGGGGTACAAAAACTTATCATAGCAATTATATTACAAGAACTTTCACAAACTTCCCAATATTTCAACTGACGACTGACCATAAATGTACATAAAATGGCATAGACAATGTATAGTTAACAATTTTAGTCAAAGAGACTACAAAGGAGTTGACTTATTCATGGTATTTATGTGTACTGAAATATCTGTCATTTCTTGATTGTTATCAGTTGCACAAACTAAATTAAGCAAGGTTACACAACCGCTTACCTTTATGGAGTAATTAACAAGAAATTTTATATTTCCAATATCCTTGGAAATTCAACATAAAGAAACATTTCATACCAGTCTCTTGGGAAGATCTGGTTTTGTTTTCAATCTCTCCCACACCACTTGACACTGTCTCATAAACTCGGGGAAATCTGCGTTTTCTTTCAGCTCATAGATTAAAGGTGCGTAATTCATAGCAGCATCAGACAAACACTGCACTCTCTCCACCTCCAAGTCATTTTGACCTTGCGCTGACATCATGGCAAGATCAACTAGGACAGTAACTTCCCTTGTTCCTGTTAAACAAGTATACTGGTATCCTTATTCTCTTTTTATCCCTCTATATCTCTAACCCAATAGTAATCAGGGCCTGGTTTCACAAACAGATTCTAAAATTTTGCTAAAAAAATTTTTCTAAAAGATTTAGACTATATATCAATTAACCACAGTGGTTTTCCTGTGTCATGTGGCCCTTTATAACTGAAAATATACAAATAGATACATAGATAATCATACAAAAAGTCTCTTTTTACAAAACTTAAGCTCATTACTTGGGAGACTAAACTTTAAGCTCAAGGCTTTGCTGATTTGTGAAATCTAAGACTACAGACTTAGCCAAAGTGTAGGATAAAGGTAATAATTCTAAGTGTGGGCTAATTCCTTTTGCATGTTATCAGTGCTTGGACTATTGAAACCCAGAATGGTATAAAAAACAGTGTACTATGCAACAAATGCATTCAAAGTGAACTTTTGCAGTGAAAAAGCCCTAATTCCTAATTCTTTCTAAATTTTAATCATGGAACCGACTTATATGGATGTTTCATGGTTGCAAATTGTGCTCAAAATGAGATCAAGATTGTCACAAAGTGATTTTCCAGTATGGGCATTTTCTTGGTATATTATGATAAAGGCATTCAGCATAAGGTCATTATAGTTGTCAGTATTTGGTATTTCGAGTTTAGTTCATTCAAAATGTTTTCATGCATGCTTGGGTTTTGTTTAATATGGATTTTCAAGATGTGTGGAATGGTTTGGTTTTATATAATATGATTTGCATAGGTGTTTGGGGTTTGTTTGAAATAGTTATTTTGTATCAGTTGGCATTTGGTTCTTGTGCTGGAAAGAAACTTATTGGGGGAAATTTATTTTACTTCTTTATATATTTATTTAGACTTAAAAATAGGTTTATACTAATATTCTCACACTATATAATTCATAATTACATAGCTATATTTAGTAATGTTTATCCTTCAAATACTTGAATATTATATGAAATGTTTATAAAATACTGCCACTTATTATATGAAATATTTGTTATGTTCTTGTCAAATCATAGTTGCATCTTGGTTATTTAAAATGTTATGCCTTGCGTTGTATTTCTTTTGTTGCTGGTTTTTAGTTGTGGTAGCACACTTGATTTTGATGTTGTGTTGGTTGATTGGTGTGACCTTGAAATAGTTGAATTTGATGTTGTGCTGGTTAGTTGGTGTGCCTTTGGTATGTTTGACACTGAATGGTGAAAGCTGATCCTTGATGATGTGATGCTACTTATTTTCATGCTGGTTGCTGTACAGGACATGGAATTTCAGCTTGGACTTTATTGATGATGGAAGGTCCTCAGTGGCCTAGTGGTTAGCAAGTTTGGCATCTAATCATAGGCTGTCACCTCTGTGGGTTCGAGTCCCACAAGTGGCAATTCTGAGGACCTGTCCCAATATGACCCTGGCTGTTGAACGGGACGTAAAACCCCAACTTTGACCTTTGTTATTGATGATGGATGTGTCTCAGCTGATGAATGTAATGTTGGGCATTCACTTTAACAATGGACTTATATTTTGTGATGCAATTTATTGATAACTGACATTTATTCATTGACAATGACTTTATTTTATTGATACACTATACAAATATATGTATGTATAAACACTCATTACCTAAACAATACTTGTTGAGATATATATTTGTATGTTAACTGTGTATTGTAGATGTATTGTATTGTGTATTGTATGAGTAAGTGAAGGAGTGTTGGTTGATTGTTTGTGGCGTGTCGCTGTATTTTGGATTGAAATGAGTGTTTTCTGTGTGTTATGAATGACTTGTGTTTTCTTTTACTGTATCCATTTTATTGAATTTTGAAGCGCCAAAGATTAAGAATAAAATATATAATACATAACGAGTCTTTTACCAGATCTCAATCCTGAACCTGTGACAAAGATCAAGAAAATGAAACAGTAATTCGTATCACTCCATGTTTCATATGTATGTCATCGCACTTTCAAGATGTTAAGACATAAAGCAACTGTCCCAGTACACAGAAAATACACCTGGAGATTTAGATGACATGGGAATGACCTAAATCTTATACTTTTAAAAATCATTTTAGCATCAGTTTTATCATTATTTTCTTGTTATTTATCAATCCATTTTATGCAATAAGACAATGAGCTTTAAATACCCATCCAATGATATATATTCTATTTGAAAAGACCAGAAAAAAACACAAGGGAAGTACATGTGTCACATCTATAATAAAAGACCCTATCCATTGCATATTTTGTTAACTGTCAAACAGTTGTGTTGGGAAGTCTAGAATATATATATATAAATATACGTGTACATGTTTATGCTTGTAGTGCCCTTGTGTTTTTCTTTTCTTTCCTATTGAGCCAATATCACATGGATATATTTATCCCATAAAGGCAATCTCAGATATTAGATCTGAATTCTTTGTCCTAACACAGACAAACAGTATCCTAATTAACTGCCATGCAAATAAAACATTAATTATATGCAAAGTGCTCTTGCATCACACTATATGGAAACTCATAACTTCAAATAAACAATGCATATGTATTAATATGTATAGATCAGAATGTCATAATTATTAAAAAAAAATCACCATATTTTTTCCATCTTCTATGATGAGACTAGAAAGTAACCAACATTTATCCATGTATTGGAAGCATTTAAATGTAATCAAATGAATCAAATCAAGTGAATCAAGTGAATGACAACAAGTAATTTGTTAAGAAAGTTACTGTTGAGTACACTACTTTATGCACACCCCCCAAAGTTCAAATTTGAACTGGTTACTATATCGACTATGTCTGGCAGAGTCAAAAATCCAACCACAGGAGAGTGAAAGTAGCTTCAGCGTAGCCTTTGGTGAGATTATGATACATTTATTCAATCAAAATTTAGACAAATGCATGTATAATGTAGTTAAGATAATGGTGTTGTGTTTATTGTCTAGTTAATTAGCATTATGATTCTGAATATATTAGAAAATAAAGCTTTTAAAATATTTGCAAACATAGGCACTTAGTGACATTTTCCATTTAGACATATTTGGCTAAAGATGTTTTACAAAGTTGCTTTATTTAAGCAAAAATAAATTTAAACACATTTTTCTGTACTGTATAATACTTCTCGTTGACAGAAAACTGATTATGTCTTTACCAAAATATATCACTATGAAGTCAGTGCCTACAGTATCTCTCACCTAGTAAACATTTTTGTGTTTTATAAATGTTCAAAAGGAAATATTTGGTGAAGGATAAAAATTGCAAATTTTATACCCTACCCAATAGATAATTGCTAATTCTAATTCTGGTCAGCTCAAAAAAAACACCAAATGACAAAAAGTTGTCCTGTGTTTCCATCAACCAGATCGGTTCTAGTACTGTGCATTCACCTCACCTTAACCCAAATGGTGGTTTACGGTGACCTTAACTACTTTACAGGGCTCACATTAATCCAAGAGGGGGTCTAAGGTGACCCTTATCAGTACTGCCCTTCTGTTATCCAACAGAGAAGGACGGGTCCCTAATGAATCAGCATTGCTAACAAAACTGTTGAAGTTGAGGTTTGTATGTGTTTATGTGTCAAGACATAAACAACACAAACTCTAATAGTCTGTATATAAACAATAGAAGTCCTACATATACACATATACAATGAATATATTTAAAGATAAACAAACATATATACATATTGATAAAGAAATATGTCCTCAGTCAGTCACAAGTTTCACTGAGTACCCGGGATGGGGGGAACTGTGTTGATAACTCAAACCCAATGGACTATTGCCAGAAAAACTACTTCTTGGTAGCCAGGTCAGTTACCAGGGACTGTGGTGAACTCAAAGATTTAAAGGCAATGGTTGCCCAAAGCAGGACTCCAGTCACTCCCATTGGTCAGATTCCCGTGTCCAGCTTGCCTGAAGCATACCAACATTGCTTCCCTATTTTCATGGACTTGCTCTTAGGTAAGGGAAGAGAGGTGAGAGCTCAACCCACCAAAGAAAATAAACCTTCTGAAGGAAGCATGTTACAGGCCTTTTTAAATTTTTTATTGTTATGTACAAATATATACATATGTACAGATCTCAGTCCAATGGGCTACTGGTGGACCTGCTGAGCAGCCACTACTGGGCCCAGATGAAAAAGTAACATCCTTCAAATAAAATTGGGTGATAATGTTGTGTCACTTCCAATGGCAGGCTGATAAAATTTGTTTAAATGGGATACCCAACTGGAAGGCCTTAGAAGCAGCAAAGGCTTCAGAGAACTGTTTGCTTGTTCCACTAGAAGAGAGTAGCATGAGAGGTATCTTTGTCAAACCCTTTTGGAAGGAGACAAAGACCACCTCATTGTTCTGACTGAGGTCTGAGGTCCTGTCCACATAGTATTGCTGGGTTCTGACTAAAATTGGGGCCTATCTGCCTTGAGTGACTTATCCAGAGTTGGGACCAGTGTCTCAAGTCTGTACAGGAGTGGATGGACGGTGTCAAACTAAAACTGAACCCAGAAAAAACCGAATTTATCATTATAGGTCAAAAAGCCATCAGAGAGTCGCTTGCACCAAATTTCCCTGTTCCACTCCTCCAAAACAATATTACTCCATCGGTGGAAGTAAAAAATCTGGGTGTTATTTTCGACTCAGACAACTCCTTTGACAATCATGTTGCCAAGGTTTGCCGAGCATGTTACTATCATCTTCGTGATTTGCGACGAATTCGCAAATTCCTTGGAGTCGAGACAGCAATACTTCTGGCAAATGCTATGGTCAGTAGTCGTCTAGACTACTGTAACTCTCTACTCTATGGGGTAAGCAAGTCCAACATAGCCAAGCTACAGAGAGTCCAGAATGCTCTTTGCCGCATCATCTTCAGACTTGACAAAATGAGTCATGTTACACCCGTTTTGAAAAAACTCCACTGGCTCCCAATTCAACATCGCATCCTCTTTAAGTATAATCTTTTGGTATTCAAGGCTATTAATCTCTCACAGCCTCCGTATCTTTCAGCTTTAATAAGATCTAGCAGTCTCACTCGCGGCAACAGGCTATCTATCTCCTCAACCCGCCCTAAGAAGCACATAGGCAGGCGTGGTTTTGCGGTGGCTGCACCAGTTGAATGGAACAAGCTGCCACAGACTGTCAGATCTCAGCAAACAATCGATGGTTTCAGAAGCCAGCTAAAGACCTACTTGTTTAGGCTGGCATACCCACCACCTTAGTTATACCCTGGCGGGCGCTTTTTAGATGTCGACCCATGCCTGTCCCTGGACTCTCCCTTCTTGGACTTGAGCGCATTAGAGGATTTTTATCAATTTTGCGCTATATAAATCCTACTATTATTATTATTAATGTGGAAGTATGTGTCCTTGAAGTGTCTCCCACCCATCGCTGCTGGATCAAGCCTCTGGTCATTCTCAGTGTTTCCATTTTTAATTTCTTGGTCTTTAGAAATTTGCTTTGCAAACTGAGATCCAGGATAGCTCTCCACCGCTTGTTGAGTTTTGGTACGTTGAAGAGCCGGTTGAAGAAAGATTTCTGACTTTTGACGAGTTCTACTGCGTTTGTCTTAATAAGTCCATGCAAAGCCTCCATCGGGTAGCTAGTTCCGAGGGGATTAACATAGCAGCTTATGATTGTGACCTTGTCCAATTGGTCAAACCCAGAAGAAGAGAGTATAGCCTTTCTTAAGGATTCTTATGATATTTGGACTGGCCCCTAGGGCTTCCCACGTTCCCTAGAATTGGTGCAATCTTGCCCCTACACGTAGGTCTGGAGCAACCAGGACATTTGTGACAGGTTGGACAAACTTCAATTGCAGGCCTGTAACAGAAAGTGCACGATTTTCAACAAGTGAGCACAGATTTAAAGTCTCTTTGCACAAATTCACAGTCTCTTGATACTGACAAAAATTAACAGTCTCTTTGCTCCTTGCAAAAGCTGGAGCATTTACACAATAAGTGACATTCGTATGACAACTTACCCTTGGCAGGTCGGGATGAGCAGTGTGCTCACCTTGCCATCCTCAGATGCCATCTCCAATATTTCTTAGGGACTGTACCGACATTTCTTGTGGTTGGTGGAACTAACATGTGAGCCTCACTTGTTTTCATACAGAGATATATCCTCTTTGGCTTACTTCAGTATGTTATCTGGGAAGAGGGTGATCATGTTCGGAGCCTGTCAGAGTGCAGCCAGTGTATCTTGCTTCATACCAGACTTTGCATGTGCAAGATAAGAGTCTCTCCTAGCCAAGGTGGCATTCACCATGTTAATGAGCATGTTGATCAACACAAAATAAGTGTTCCATAGCCTTGCTTGACTATACACTAACTGATACTGGCAATAAAGTTCAACAGGTATCAGTGGTACTACTCATCTTCCTGGCCCACTTGTCTTTGCTCCTCATGGTATGAGATGTTGGTGGTGGAGTAGTTGGCCCTGATGATCTGACAATCCCATCTGCACCTACTGTTCATCTTTGCAGATTCATTGTACCAGTATGATTCTGCTGGTTTGTCTTTGCTGATATGTAGCCCGCACAACTTGCTCTATTATTTGGCAGTCTTCACATACTGGTCCCTCTATAACCCATCAGCTTTTGAGCTTCTGGATAGATAGCTTTCTACAAAGGTGAGGTTGAGCTCATCCATCTTTTCGAATAATCAGTCGTAAGTCAGCAGATTGACACTACTGATCTTTCTCACTGGCTGTTGCTGTGGTGCTGCAAAGGGATTGTCCTCAACATTGAAGGGGCAATATCCATATTGGTGATATGGTGCCACCGCATGAACGATCTGAAAACATTTGTGGGTTCTCTTCTCTCTGTCATATGTCCGCTCTTCAGACAAAGCCTGGTCAACATTTTTGGTAGTAGTGAGATCCTGATCTAGGTCGGACAATTCTCCCTCTTCTGCCTGGCCAGTAGTAAAAGGTCAACAGTTTCATCATTCAGCTCAATGTCTATATCAGAATCTGAGAGCTACTGTGCTTCAAGTAGTGGGCACCTGTCGCTGTAGAGCAGGGACCTGGTTGGTCCTTGGTAGGTTGCCATCAGGCTGAGGTCATCATGGCAATGTCGGTGAATAGGCTGAGGGCTCTACAGTCTAGAGGGCTCTACAGTCTTCACAGCACTGACTGCAGGATTGACCAGAATGACTTTCACTATCTGGAAGGTCAGTTCTGGCTGGTTGTCAGTTCTTGGCCAACAGCATAGCAACTAGCCGGGAAATTCTCTTGGACCACTTCCGATCAAATGCCTCCAGTTTACTCTTGGTAGAGTAGATGGCTTTGTATATTTTGCAGGAGTAGAATGTTGCTTCTTGCCCTTATCTTTGGTCACTTTTTCTGGTGTCTTCACCTTCTGCTCTTCTGCCAACCCAATAACCGAGTCATATATACAAGGGTGCTACTTGAGTCTTCCTTTACTATCAGACTTGTCAGACCTATCAGGCTTCTTTTGGTAAGAAGGAGTGGCCAGTTGTAGTTTCTGTTCTTGTGTGGGTATATTATAGTGTGGGCAATCTTCTGTATTCAAATCACAGGGGTCACTGCCTTTGCTCTTGTCACGCCAAAGCGCACAGTGTGAGTGTTATTCAAAAAATGTTTTTGTCGAGGTGATGCAATAATAGTCCACAATACTCATGACATGCAATAAATATAAAACAAAGTTCAAATTCACAGTGTTTCCACAAAAACTTTAACTTCTAAAAACTTCTTTTAAAATCTGTCTGCACAGTGCACATGCCAAACAAAAAAGATGGTAGGACGTAACACTGTCTAGACAGGAAGGAAGTACCATGTGCCACCTAACAAATGCACAGTACTAGACTGGTCTAGTAGGTGGAAACACAGGTCAAATTTTTCTGTACTTTGGCTAGTCAGTTGCACCAACCAGATTAGCAATTTGTCCATTGGGCATGATGTATTAACACAATAGAACCATTTATAAAAGAAGGTTTTCAAAACATCTTATGTTTTCTGTTTATTAAACATTTAATGACAAATGTTGGGAAAAAAGTTCCAAATGAACGTAATAATGTCTCAAAAATATTCAATTAAGAGCAGTTGGAGGTCAAATTCAGGTATAAAATCTTTTTAGTTTGTTCACTTATGAAACTATTATTCTAAAACTGTAGTGGCTTATAAATTGTGCTCCTATTCAATTTTTACTTTAAGGGATCGCAAGTGGGGCAATTTTTGAAAAATTCCTCAAAAATCCCCTATTATTGCTCACCACCATCTTTGTTTGGAAATGTTTGAAGGTGAAAATTCAGCATTCTGATAGTGTTTGTGTCAGAATGTTTTCAAATTATTTGATAGAAAACATTTCTAAAACGTTTTAAAATGATGGGTATAAAAACCAGTAGCTATTAAATGAATGTTTGAAACATTTCAGGAATAACCTTCATTTCTTCAGCTATTTTATGAATGTTTAAAAACGTTTCCAGTCAAAACTCTTTAGTAAGTTTATAAACATTTCATAAATCTTTTCAGTCAATATCTTGGTGTACAGAATGTTTATAAAAATTTTTTTCAAACATTGCAGTGTAAAGGTTTACTCAGACTCGTTTGGTAAACCATAAGATAGGTTTTAGAAAGATTTAAAACCATTTAACTCTCACTTTTTGGGGAATATCTAGATGTTATGTTGAAGTATATTAGAAATTTTCAAAATGAATAATCCATAAGCCTGGTAGCTTTGATATTCTTTGATATAAGTTTTGTAAATATTTGCTTTCACGCACAAAACTCTAACAGTTAAGGTACTGTACTGAATTTTCATATTTAAATATTGGATTATTGCTTTTTGTGCTTTGCAGAAGAGGCCGAGGAAGAAGTGATTTTTACTAACTCTCCAGTGATCGACTTATAGACTGAGGAAATATCACAGAGCTCCCAAAACATTCTATGTATTTTTATTGACTGCAAAGTGAATTGTTTCCATTTCTTTCTAGGATATTCTACAAGCAAGAACAGTATATAAATGGCAGAAAGGGCTGACCACAGAGTGTTTGTTAAACTTGGGTGTTATATGGACAATACTCTTTGAAACTGCTGTACTTAGTTATGCATTTATTTATCTGTGTGCAAGGCGAATATAAAGTTGATCTAATATAAATTTCTGTGGTGAATTCTCACTGAGCTGGATTTTGTATCTGAAGATACAGGATAGTGGATTGCTGATCAATGAATATTGTTCATATCTCAGAAATACTGAATACTTAGACATAAACGTGCTGTGTTGGTGAAAATGGACCTAGTTTAATGGAGAGTGTGGACAAACTTGTTCCATTTTTGTATTTGCAGATAACATAGAGGTCCGATCAGATTGGTTCATAAGTGTATTTATTATTATTGTTATCAAATAATTAATTATTGTTACATACATAATTAATAAATTGAAAATTTAATTATACGCTTGTAGCTTATAAAAGCTACATTTAAGTAATCAAAATTTTCCATTTTATTGTGCTACAATAGTTTACCATGTGGGACTGAATGTTGAATCCAACTGTTCGGTGGAGGGATTACAGCTGAGACTGGAGGATATGTCAATATTTCTTAGATTTTAAAGTAATAGATTAGAATGAATGTTAGAAAATACCAGTGCGAGTCCCATTTAAAGTGCCCCAATCCCAAAGACCGGGCCTGTAAAGAGCCAAAAACCTGAATTGAATGAGTAACAGTGCAAAAAAGCTGTCTAGATGTTTTGATTGTAGGAGAGAAGTGCAGCCGTGCTCACTGACGAAGAGTAAAGCCCTTAGGGCTAATCCACGATAGAAGACAAGCCCTAGACTTAAAATTCTCATAAATTATGGCAACCTTAATAAGTACTTAATACATAATACAATATATACTGAAAACAAAAAGACCTTACCCAAACATCCTGACGAGGTACACTGATACCTAGATCCTAGGATTTAGACTCCTGAAGACTTGGTTGTAGCAGATGATAACTAGTCTGAGGGTAAGGGTCTAGGACTTGTTGTGCCGCCACTTCTGCACCCAGATACATCCCAGTAAACATTACAAACGTTTATAAACATTTATAAACCTAAATAGCAATGGTTTAGATTAGGTTTAAAATGATGGGTCCATAAACGTTTATAAACGTTTATACATAAACATTTATAAACGTTTATACACGTGTTTAAAATCTGGAGAAATATTTCTCTAAGTATATCTTGCTGTATCACTGTTGTTTGAAGCCATCATTACATTCTAAGTAGATATGTAGAAGTATATAATTTGATGCTGTTATATACTTTTATCTCTCTACTTAGAATATAATGATGGCTTCAAACAACAGTGATACAGCAAGATATAGTAACAGAAATATTTCTCCAGTTTCTCTCAAAATGGCTGTGCTGATGTCATCATCCCAAATGAAAGTGAGGTTAAGATATTCTTTACTCTTCGTAAATGTTTTAAAACGTTTATAAACATTTATGTATAAATATTTATAAACGTTTATGTATAAACGTTTAAAAAATGTTTATGAATGTTTATAAACCATACTAATGTTGCTGAAACGTTTATAAACCCATAATATTGAATAATTGTCAAATTGTCAATATTTAGGTTTATATTTGGTTTTAAAAACATTTATAGGTTTACTAAACGTTTATAAACGTTTGCCATGTTTACTGGGATATTGCTGTCATTGTCTGACCAAGTAAGGTATTTTAGGTAAAAATTAGTAAATGTGTTTTGAGCTTTCCAGTGACAGGCTTGCATGATTTGGTCCACCGATACCCCACCGTAAAAGGCCTTAGAGGCCGTGAAGGTCTTAATGTCATGTGCTTTAACTAGGATCAAGTCCAAGGTGTGTTGGTCTGCTTGTTTGGAACAAAGTAGAATGGTTTGTTTTAACCAAGAAGAGATTGTAGCGGGTCTGATGTCTGAGGTGTGTCCTTTCTTGAAGGAAATAATAAGTAGGATCGAGACCCTCTCAGGTCTTTGGTTCGATCCAAGTAATACCTCAGGGCCCGTACTAGACACAAGGTCCTGTCTTCTTTGAACTGTCTATCTATCTACAATGGTACTCAAAGCAGGAATAGGAACTGGAGACAAACTTTGAGAGCCTATTCTTGCTAGTTGGTTTTTGGCTATGAAATCAGAAGAAGGGAACAAGGCGACCTTTTCCCATTGGCCTAGATTCAATACTTTGTTTGCAACCCAGGCATGAATTTTACTGTAGCACTTGGTGGAGGCCAAAGCTAGCAAGAAAGTGGTTTTGAAAGTAAGATGTTTGAGGTCTGCGTCTTTCATAGACTCAAAGGGTGCTTTTGTGTGCTCATGTGCACAACAGAAAGGTTCCATTTCAAAAGATGCCTGGAACTTTAGGAAACATCCTGTGAAAACTAGAGAGCAAATTGTGAAAGTCTGAATTTTGTGAAATATGGCCCCAGCTGGGCCCAAAGTGTCAACAATGGCCATCGGACTGATCCTACTCTGAAGATGAAGACACATATCTGGACCAAAGTTTGTGATCCGATGCATACCTCATTTCAGTGTCATGCTTTTTATTGTGAATATGAATGCTGAATTTGATGCGTCAGTGTCACTTCTCCTTTATTAGACGTCTTTTTGAAAGACATAAATTCTTCTCGGACAGACTGCATTGTCTCTAGCATGGAAGCCTGAAAAACCACCATTTGTTGCTGTAATTGGATATTGATGTGAGAACCCAGGTGACTTTTCGAGCTTGGACTCGATTTTCTGTTGTAAGGCCATACCTGGGGTTGGTGGGACAGATTTTGCTGGTGTTTTAAGAGGCAATGACTCAAAAGGAAGGGGCTGATGGCGTGGTGGAGAAGTAAACAAATTGTCAGCAGCACTCTCAAGGTCTACGTGAGATCCAGTAAAGGACTCAATATCCTCATCCCCTGGAAGGTTGAGTTCATTGTCTTTAGAAGTGTCCCCTTCTGTTTTTGACATAGCGTTTCCTGTGTGTGATTTTTATCATTTACTCTTCCGAGAAAGCAGCACAAATGCCACAAGGCGAGTCAAAAGTAACACAGGGATCATCACCCTTACCAGCTTCTTTGCAGGTGGGGCAAAAATTAAGTGTGTCAAAGGAAAAACAGAAGTGGCAACACTTCAAAGATCTGGGCTTGTGTTTATTCGTTTGGTGGGAGGAAACTCACAAAACACCAATAAGAAATACTTATCCTGTTGAATCAAAACTTTCACAGAATATGCTATAAGTTATTTTAAACAAAATGGCTAAAAATCAACATCCAACAATATATATGTACTGAGAAATAGTAGAAAAAAATGACTGTTTATAACAGAAGCTACCAAAACACGTGGCCAACAAAAAAGTAGGACGAGATCACATAGTGTACCACGAGATGACAAACTGAGACTACGGCCAACTATAAATGGCTATTTTTCTTAAACGTTGGCCAGGGCCTTTGGCCACCCGAGATCAGCATTCACTCCCACATGGTAAGCTATTGTGGTGCAATAAAAGTGTATTTTAGTTGACTGTAATTAGAGTTCTGATAAATACATGAATTATAAAGTAAACTTTTCCTGTTACAACTTGAAAGCAAAGAGTAACTACTGATGACTTTGTCCCATCATCAATAACACAATTAAATGGCATCTGTGTAGCTCCAGACACAAATTATTCTTGTTTATATATATATAAGAATTAAATTGAATCACTAGTTTAACATGAGTTAAATCAAGTAATAAATGAATAACAAAAAACCACGACTGTGATCCAAAAAGTAGCAACATGTGTAACATATAGTAAACATGATCAAGTACTAACAGGATATTAAGTATAAAAGATTTTGAGAAGTAAGAGATTCATTACCTTAAGTACTGTAGCAAAAAGACAAAAGAACTTCGGATTCAGATGTCACCCAATCGATTTTTTGAAAAACGTAATGATACACTCTAAATAGTTTGTCAGCAAATGTAATTTTTACACCTGTTTTGATGGTTTTGACTCACTCAGAAAACAATACTTGAGTCCACAATGTCCTGTGCATAAATAAAATAAGCAGTGCCTGAAAATGCACATAGCATCGGGTGTGGATAGTGCTGAATTTGACGAAAAAGGGGGGCGGGGGACAAATAAATGTGATATATAATTTTTAAGTTATGCACATTGATAAGGAAACCGGCAAGTGGACATAACTGATTATAATTCACTCACTTCTGCCTAAGAGGGTTATACAACAATAAGAAAAATATATTTTCAGTAGTCTAAAGAATGATTAAGAAAAATTAATGCTGATGACATATGGTCCAATTTGGAAAGTAATCAAAAGTGTCCAGCTGTGTTTCCATATTAAATAAACTAAACCCACCCTCTAATTTCTTGAGCCAAGACACCAGGTCTTGACACTTGCCCACCTCACTGATACAATTAGCCATCTCATCTGTAACTCCCATCAGCTCCTCCCCCACACTAATCACATTATCACTGATGTCGCCCAAACATGCTGACTTGTCCTCATCCTGCGAAATATGGAGATACCCCACAATAAAGCAATTTGTCTTCTGGACAAAGAGATAAAGTGCTACAAGCAACAAAGGAAAATGGTTTTGTAAACATTTGCTGTCTTATCTACCAGTTTGACATACACTTTAAACATTTTCCATATATGTACAATTTGGAGCAACGTTTGAAAAAGTATTTTACAAAACATTTTTACATTCCCTGTTGTCACACACTTACCATTGATACCAGTGTATCTAGCACTGTGAAGTTTCCTGTCAGGCCAAGAACTTGCACCACTTTTTTCATCTTCTCAGCCCCTTCTTTGTATCTGTTCATCATGTGATATTTCTCTATCTTACTCACTCGATCATCCACCCAGTCACATTTTCTGTTGAACCCCCACAACTGCTTGAGTTCAACCTTAAGTTCCTTGTACTTCCCTTTATAGTCTGCATACAACTTGTCCACCTCTGCCAGTGTGAGATTACCAGTGTTCAGTTTGTCACAAAGACTGGTGATCTCCTTGTAAACAGGTGGCCAGACCTGTCCTAAAATCTCATCTAATGTCAGAGAGCAATCACCATTGGCCATAACCTTAAGACTGTGCGCTTCTTTTCCCATGGCAGTCCATATCTTGCTGAAGGTGGAAGTGGTGTTGTACTCTGTCAACCCCTGGGCCATTGCCAGAACCTTATCTGACAGGTCAAAGTAGTGCACTACAGGATCCTGGATCACATTCCCTGGATTAGTTTGTCTCCCTTTCTCTGTTACGCAGACTTCACTCAATAACAGCTTTCTTGTATCAGTGTTCAACTTTTCCTGAAGCTGTTCAATATTCACTGTAATACATGCATACATTGAACCAAGGAAGGGAAAAAAATTCACACAAGTTGTCGAACCTGATAAAATACACTTTATTGTGATATAAAGGGATGCAGACAGCTCAAGTTGTAAATAATTTATAGATTTTCAACTTCTGTAGACACTGTGAATTTGTAACACATTAAAAATTTAATCCAAAGTACAATGTAGTTGCACAGCATAAAATTGAATAGCTTTAATTTGGTACTGAGATAGTTCAAAGACCTAAATGATCAAGTGTCTTGAATGACACCTGTTTCATAATTTGTAAGAATTGTGTGATCACTGTAGCACGGAAAGTCTCTAAATTACTTTAATAAATTGCAATTAAATTTCACTGAAAATGAGATGATGCTATCATTACTAACCTGGAAAATGAGAGCAGGCATTCACCATATTTCTGACATATGTTTTCTGAAGCTTAAATGCTTCTAACTCCTTCTTCCTCTGTTTCAGTACAGGGCCTATCTCTATTTCACAATCTGCCTCAGCCATCTGACTGTTGTCTTTCATAGTCTTGAAAATAGACACTAAAGAGTCTGAGTTTTCTAAAATCAAATTCAGTGTGCCAATGTGTATTTCACCAGAGGTAAGACTTGTCAGCAATTGGTCCAAAAGAGAGACAGCAACTCCTACCAGATCACAACAGTCATCAGTCAATACAGAGCTTTGTTGAGCCTTCACATCTGGATAAAAACACAGCTGAGTTAAGAGGCATTAATATCACTTTTTAAATCAATCTTTTTAGTTTCAATTAAGCTCCTACTGATTAAAAATGTGTACTGAATAATTAAAAGCTGTGAACTGATTGATGATGAATAGTTTCTAACTTTTAATATGTAGAAATACACCAGGTTGGGATGTATAATCCTTGTTAAAAAGAACAGACTGGTTTTAGACCTACATACATTTATTCTAGACACACTGAATCAGAGCATTATGTTTTAAATGGGTACAATCCCTGTGAGGACTATATATCACTGTTTCAGTGTGCAGTCAAACTCGTGTTTCAGGCACAGACATAGCAATTTTTGTCAAGTTTAGGGTGGTTTGGGAATGCCAAATTATAGCTACATAAATCACATTTAAACAAATCAGGTTCTTGCGCTTATACTTCTGTTTAACAATTTAAGCCACGTGATATGCTTGGTGGCATATATATTTTATTCTTAAAGGTCACATATCACACTTTGAAATAAATTTGAGATATGTTGTCCATGATGTTCTTAGATATACTCGAATACAGTCTGTATACTATATTTAGGTGTAACAAATGTTTAAACATGTAATTTAATAACAATTTAATAAATACCGCAAATCCCCACAAACTCCGCCATTTGTTTATAGACACAGTGTGACGTCATCCGGGAACAGAAATGCAGGGCCGTTTTATTTATATTGGCTTTTAAGAGTGGGTAGTCGTGTGTGTGCGGATTATATATACAGCAAATAAAGCTCTGCAACTTCAACTTTATCTGATGAATTTAGTACAGTTTTTATACAGCAGAGGTTCACACAAATAAAAATAGATATGAAGGAGTAAATTACACTCATTACAATACAGCTCCAAGGATGTTAGGATCTGGTTTGTTTACTTTGTACTAGCCTGTCAATATTTTGGCTTCAAAATTCCACAAAATTTAGTCAGAATAAGAAACATACATGTATCTGCATAAATATTCTAGATATAACCAAAGACTTAATATCTATCATCCTTTGAAACAGTTGACTTTTTCACCTCTGTTAAAAGTTGGTCTCAAATCACTGCAATTATATACTGTTTTGTGTATTCATGTGACTGTGAAATCAACAAATCCTCCTCCCCTAACCTTAATATATTATTTCAGAGACAACTTCTGATTTTCATTTCTTTTTCATGTTTAGTTTTTGTCTCTAAAAACAGTATATAAAAACAAAATATATAGTGTATCTACTTGTTCACTGTGGGTGTATAACAGCTTTAGCAGGCAACATAAAATAAAGCACAAGACACAAGATGAACAATGCACCCTTAATCTAATTTGTCAGAAAATTTTGTAAGAGCCAGCAAGTGAGGAAAGTGTGAAAACTATTTTCATTGTATTGTATATATTGAATCCATATTAACCTGTAAATGTGTAACAGCTTTTCCCTGCTGTTTTGTTGAATTTGACTGTCAAAACTTAAATTGATATTAGTTCAGCATGGTAACTTCATTTACAGAATGTACATGGTCAGGCTTATCTCAATTCAACTGCTTTCTGAAGTTTATGTCAGATCTAGCGGGAGGGGGGGGGTGAAGTTTTTTTGTTTTTTTTTCAAGAAAAAGTAGCCTAACGTAAGGCTCAAACATGTATCATATCTTTTTCAAACATGCACATAATTTCTTTAATAAAGTGGATAAACTCTCATAAAACACTCTGCCCTAGCAGCATGTTCATATAAAAGCCAACATGTAAGAGTACATTACATAAAATGATTTTTCCCATAATTGCAAAGAAATTTTAATCTTACGCAAGACTGAATATAAAGCTGCAGAGAAACTTTTTAGCAAACAAAAAAATAGAAATACAGCATCTTTTACAATGTAAAGACACACGGTGAATGGTCTGTAGTCCCGCATGACGTCACACCTGTTTCTCATCATAAAAGAAGGCATTGGAGCCGACAGAAAATTTAAGCGGAAAGTGAACTTTTAAAAACACTTTTTCGGGGGTTTTTCCAATGAATTTTCCAAAATAAATGCACCACGTGTTTAAGACTTTAACTAGTACATTATATAAAACATATTTTATTAAATGTGTGATATGCGACCTTTAAGTTTCTTGTGCAAATATTATTGACCAATATATCCACAATACATCAAATCTAAACAATCACAAGTATGAAACACCAAAATTAATATATCTGACTTAAAATACATTTATAGAAGAATTTGAGGAATCTGTTGAATAATGTCCACTCCAGAACATGTTTCAGGATCTCTTGACTGTCTTCAGAGGGTTTGTCATTCTCTTTTGGCCAGGAGTTCACAAACATGGCAGCAAAGAACCATCCAAGGCGTAATGCCTCTTGATGACTGTTTACCTGGTCAAGTTTTGCACTGTGCAAACTAAGGTCAACCTGAAATTCACAAACACCAATTATTTTTTTACTTATAAAAATTTATTTTATTTTTAAATTTGCAACGTGATTGTGTTAATACATCCTACCAATCGGCAATTGCTAAATAACTACCGCTTGATAGGTGGATCAGTTACTAATGACTTTAAGTGATCTCAAAATTTAAGGCAATGGTGTTCTTAAACCAGGTCCATCAGTGTTCTTCTTGCCGGGTGCATACCGACCTTGCCCCTGTCCCTTTTTGCAGACCTGCTCTGTGGTAGGAAAACAGAGGTATTAATTTAGTCCCAGGAAATAAACCTCCCAAAGGAAGCACGTCACAGTTTTTTTTAGTAGTTTTTTATTATTTTATATACATCTATATTAAATATATATACATTCCCTCATCCAAAATTGGTTTCTGGTGGATATGCTGAGCAGCCACTACATGACCCAAGTGGAAAAGCTCTGAGTTAGGCCATGTCACATCCTGCAGATAGAATTGTGTTAAGGTGTTGTGAGACTTCTAATGGAAGGCTGATCTTCTCTAAGGAAACTCCCGACTGGAAGGCCTTATAAGCCACAAAGGACCTAAAAGGCCTATAACCTGATGTACGGTGAGGGACTCTTGGTCTGAGAGCTCATAACATAGGATCACAGTCTGCTTGATCTCATTCTTGTGTTTGCCAGAACCCAATGCCAAGAGGAAGACAGTTTTGAAGATCAAGTGATTTGAAGAGGCCACCTTAAGGGGTTCACATAGAGCCTTTGAAAGGTTCCAGGAGGGAATGTCCTATTGACCCTTAGTTCTGTCTCTAAGGTAACTATCCTGGAGATGGGCGAGATTCTCATTTATTTATTTATTTATTTATTTCTTGTGCATACAAAGCACAAAGTTGATAGATGTTGGTTACTTACAAAAAAGAAGACCAAATGAAAAAGAAACAAAAAAAACATAGTAATATAGATGAAAATAAGAAACAGAATTATACATAAAAATATACAGGAGAGTTGCATAAACTACATAGAAAAGTAAATTAGTGTCTCATGTGGTACATACAAAATTCAAAAATTCAGCATGGTATTCAATTCTCCAGCAGTAAATCCATTTTTAAAGACCCTCATAGATAACAAATCTTTAATATTTCCTACATGTTTTAAGTCTTCTTCATTAATTGTATTGTGATCTCTCACTGCTTTTAAAAGTTGACATTTAGTATTACACATTACTTTCATTGATACATTAGTATGGTAAATAATGTGATTCAAAGTTTTGGATATATTAGAACAACTTCCATTTATAACCAATTTAGTACACAGTTTGACACACAAATTAGTGCTAGCTGACATGTTACACATAAAGTTATTGACTCTTATAAATAATTGGGCCTCAAGAGGTACATCATTCACAATTAATGGTATATATCTAGAATGTGTGGTGTAAGGAAGATCCAGTAATTTCCTCAGACATTTATTCCACAAAGTATAAAAAGATTTTATTTTTTCACTACTGAGATCCCAGAAAAGATGGCCATACAGGTTCATACAAAATGTCTTAAATAAATGATATTTCACATTCACAGAGGCTAAATTTATTTATGACCAAATCATATAATTTATCAGGATTAGGTCCTGTTACATTACCCCAATGAGAAGTAAAATCTGATTTCTTTATAAACAAGCAATCATTGCCCGTGAACGGGCTCTGTGTCAGCTGACTGTGTGTTTTGAGTTTCAGAGTAGAAGTGACAGAAGAAAAGGACACAAAAGTTGTGCCCTGGAAATGGTGTTCAGAAGGAAAGTAAGAAGGTAACTGTTAAGGTGTAAAAAGTAAGTTGAAAACATATCTAAAGAAAATATTGCAAATGCAATAGTTTTAATTTTATTATGTTATAGCTGACCCCAAAATAGGTCAATAACATACTGAAACTAGACCTACCGCATCGGAGAACCGATGCAAATTGTATCCACCAGAAAGAAAACTCACCAAAGCCATTAAAACATGCTTAACCTTGGAGAAGCCCAAATAATCAAAAGATTCTTAGCCCATGATTCCTATAGGTTGGTGTGACATTGCAAACTTCTAGGAACACAAATAAGCGAGATATAAGCACTGTTAATTTTGGCTATCCTCATTTGACCTTGAAAGAGGGGCCAAAGGTCAAATCTGATCACATCAAAAAATTCCTAGCCCATGATTTCCTATAGGTTGATTTGACATTGTAAACCTCTAGAACCAATAATAAGCGAGTTAGAAGGACTTTTAAGTTTGGCTCTCCTCGTTTGACCTTGATGGAGGGGCCCAAGGTCAAATCTGACCACACCAAAAGATTCCGTGCCCATGATTTTCTATAGGTTGGTTTACCATCCCAAACCTCTAGGACCAATAATAAGCAAGCTATAAGCACTTTTAAGTTAGACTATCCTCGTTTGACCTTGAAGGAGGGGTCCAAGGTCAAATTTGACCACATCAAAAGATCCCCAGCTCATGATTTCTTACAGGTTTGTTTATCATTCCAAACCTCTAGGACCAATAATAAGCGAGTTATAAGCACTTTTAAGTTAGACTATCCTCGTTTGACCTTAAAGAAGGAGGGGTCAAAGGTCAAATCTGACCACACCAAAAGATTCCCAGCCCATGATTTTCTATAGGTTGGTTTACCATCCCAAACCTCTAGGCCCAATAATAAGGGAGATATAAGCACTTTTCATGACTGAAAAAGAAACGCCTGTGGCGGCCATCTTGTTTTTTCAAAATGAGGCCAAAAGTATTTCCAGTCAAGATTTTATAATGAGGAACATATCCTGCTATCCGGTGGATAAAACTAAATAATCTAAATGTAATAGTTTTCAAGTTACAAGTGATTTACTCAACAGTGATAGCCTAAAAGTAGCTATTACTCAGCTATGCCATGAGCTACAGGTCTGAAATATTACTATGTTATAGCTGACCCAAAAGTAGCTGAATAACATTTTTACACAAAATTTTCTAAATGCAATACTTTTCAAGTTACAAGTGATTTTACTCATGATGGAAGTTACTGAAAAGTCCAAAGTAGCTGTTACTCACTTAGCTATTGAGATAGCGTAGTTACTCACCATGCTGTAGCTATGGAAAAAGTAGCTGAATAACATATTTTAAGAAAATGCTCTAAATGCAATACTTTTCAAGTTATAAACGATTTAGTGTTGAGTAAGAATCTCAAAGTAGCTATTACTCAGCTGTGCAATGAGCCTCAGGTCTGGAATTTTACTATGTTATAGCTGACCCCAAAATAGGTGAATAACATATGAATTTAAATACTCTAAATGCAATACTTCTCAAGTTATAAGTGATTTACTCAACAGTGATAGCCTAAAAGTAGCTATTACTCAGCTAGGCCATGAGCTACAGGTCTGAAATTTTACTATGTTATAGCTGACCCAAAAGTAGCTGAATAACCTATTTAAACAGAATTCTCTAAATGCAATACTTTTCAAGTTATAAATGATTTAGTGTTGAGTAAGAACCTCAAAGTAGCTATTACAAAGCTATGCAATGAGGCAGAGGTCTAAAATTGTACTATGTTATAGCTGACCCAAAAGTAGCTGAATAACATATTTACACAAAATTCTCTAAATGCAATACTTTTCAAGTTATAAACGATTTAGTGTTGAGTAAGAACCTCAAAGTAGCTATTACTCAGCTATGCAATGAGCCACAGGTCTGGAATTTCACTATGTTATAGCTCACCCCAAAACAGATGAATAACATATGAAACTAAATACTCTAAATGCAATACTTTTCAAGTTATAAGTGATTTACTCAACAGTGATAACCTAAAAGTAGCTATTACTCGGCTATGCCATGAGCTACAGGTCTGAAATTTTACTATGTTATAGCTGACCCAAAAGTAGCTGAATAACCTATTTAAACAGAATTCTCTAAATGCAATACTTTTCAAGTTATAAATGATTTAGTGTTGAGTAAGAACCTCAAAGTAGCTTTACTAAGCTATGCAATGAGCCAGAGGTTTGAAATTTTACTATGTTATAGCTGACCCAAAAGTAGCTGAATAACATATTTACACAAAATTCTCTAAATGTAATACTTTTCAAGTTATAAACGATTTAGTGTTGAGTAAGAACCTCAAAGTAGCTATTACTCAGCTATGCAATGAGCCACAGGTCTGGAATTTTACTATGTTATAGCTCACCCCAAAACAGATGAATAACAGAGGAAACTAAATACTCTAAATGCAATACTTTTCAAGTTATAAGTGATTTACTCAACAGTGATAAACTAAAAGTAGCTATTACTCGGCTATGCCATGAGCTACAGGTCTGAAAATTTACTATGTTATAGCTGACCCAAAAGTAGCTGAATAACATATTTAAAGAAAATTCTCTAAATGCAATACTTTTCAAGTTATAAATGATTCAGTGTTGAGTAAGAACCTCAAAGTAGCTATTACTCAGCTATGCAATGAGCCACAGGTCTGGAACTTTACTATGTTATAGCTGACCCCAAAATAGGTGAATAACATATGAAACTAAATACTCTAAATGCAATACTTTTCAAGTTATAAGTGATTTACTCAACAGTGATAACCTAAAAGTAGCTATAACTCAGCTATGCAATGAGCTACAGGTCTGAAATTTTACTATGTTATAGCTTACCCAAAAGTAGCTGAATAACATATTATACAAAATTCTCTAAATGCAATACTTTTCAAGTTACAAGCGATTTTACTCAAGATGGAAGTTACCGAAAAGTCCAAAAGTAGCTATTTTTCACTTAGCTATTGAGATAGACACCCAAGTTACTCACCATGTTGTAGCTATGGAAAAAGTAGCTGAATAACATATTTTAACAAAATCTTCTAAATGCAATACTTTTCAAGTTATAATTGATTTAGTGCATGATTTCATTAATTTTAATGCATTAAAAATTATTTAAAAAATTCATAAAAAATAACTAAGAAAGATTCAGGTCTGACACTCATACAAGGGAATCTACTTGTGGTCTAGTACATATAGGCAAGATATGAGAGAAATCTCTGCAATAGTCACTGAGAAAATTGTGATAAAAATTTGAATTTTCACACTTTGGGTGGGGGTACCTCTCTTGTAATGGCTCTAGCAAACAAACGAACAGACAGATTTGCATGCCTCGAACAATTTTTCATCCTCGATAGATAAGGTATCTTTTTAAAATAAACAGCATGTCTCTAGGCATTATAGTTTTGGAGGAGAAGTTGTTCACGCGGACGCGGACGCCAATGCCGCAGAGTGACGACATAATGTCAGCTGACTGACAAGTCAGCTGACATAAAAAGTCATTATGATAAATGTCATTAAATTCATCCCTATTGTTAATATAAGGAATAAGCTGATACATGGAGACATTAAATGTGACATCATAAGAACCACCAAATCTATCACATATGTGTAACATTTTCTTTAAAGGTGTAACTGAAGGAGCTATGAGAGCAATATCATCAGCATACTCTACAGCACTTATGCAATTTGTACCAATATGGCAGCCAAGGCCACTGTGCTTCAACATTATAAACAACACATCAATATAAATTGTGAATAAGACAGGAGAAAGTATGCCTCCTTGTTTAACTCCATTAGAAATCGAAACATTACAAGAATGCTGACTTCCCCATTTAACACTTATTGTTTAACTGATGTACACATACAACAGTAGGCGACATATTACAGGACACAAACCTCTTTTACATAGAAGATTAAATAATTTCATATAATGGACTTTGTCAAAAGCTTTACTAGTACCTAATAACATAGCATACACATCACTGTTTTTATTTCTGTAATACTGAATGACTTTATTAACAACAAAAGTACATTGCATGGTTGAATGGCTTTTTTTAAATCCAAACTGTAAATCACAGGTCTTGAAAATGTTCTTGCTACAATTAATTATTATTATATCCATAAGCTTCTCAGTAATTAACAGCCTTTAGAAATTCACTACATGAGAATCTATGTACAAGCATGCCATTAAACAAAATCATAACAGATACTGTCAATCTATGTGTACCATAAATAAAATCGTTAGAGTTGTACTCCCCATCAGAATCAATTTTATTTATTTTCATACCAGAAATTGCATTTTTCACATCAGCAACAATGAATTTATGAAGAGCACCATACTTATTTTTAGCACACAACTCTTTTATATTATCAATTATCTCAGTTTTCAATTTATTACAGTCATTTACATTATATGAAACACTGTTGTAGAAGTTCAGACCATCCAGGGACTAAATTTCTGCTAGACTTACTAACACTCTTTGAAAATACACTGCCTGCAGTAATACAGGCATCTGTAATACATTTATAATAACTTTGTAAATGTGATCTGTGGCTTTCATTATGACAATTGAAATCAGAGCTAGAACTTCCTTTTCAAGATAGATGGCTTTAAGATGAACATCTAGGAGTTACTGATACCTTTCAACATCATGGTCTAGTACTTTGTTCCAGTCAATGAACAATTTCTTGGGGTACCAATACCTGCAGCAATAATATTCAAATCTAGACCTATGCTTACTGGAAGGTGGTCAGATAGGTTATCAATGTCACAGAGTGTATCACAGAGTGTATCGTAACACAGAATTCACTAAAGATTTTCACTCAGTACAAAGTGGTCAATTAAAGACTTTTGACCTGAGCTTTTACTTTCATATGTGTATGTAACATTAGACTTTGTATGATGTAATGCACATTTCATGGTTTCTCCATTAAGAAATTCAGATAACACTTCAAGATTATTACTACACCTAGTGAATGAAACATTGGGGTGATGACTACGCCATCATAATCAGCACTTTTTATCAAGGCAGACAATTCAAAGCATGTGGATTTATATTCTTCAGTTTTGAGTGAATAATCTGCAGGCATATATACAGAACACAGAAAAACAGAGAGGGGGGTTTCCAATTACGAGATGGACAGCACAAATTCTGTTTCAATGTGCATTTACAGGGGTTATGAAGCATTTATATTTTTATTTCAGAGCACCGCACACCATAAGGGCGACCACTAAGAAGTTTACTATCTTTTATACCAGATATGCAGTGACTATTAAAGTTACTTAGACTATTATAATACATATGAAACTGCTGAGGTACCAGCCAATGCTCTTGTATTAGGGGGGGCTCGGTGGTATGGTGGTTAGAGTTCTTGCCTCCAACCTCTGAGGCCCCCGACTCGAATCTCGGGCCGGGCGCTTCATGTTGGAAAGTTGGTAGTTACTTGCCGATGCCTGATGGTATGCACTGGTTTCCTCCACCTGTAAACTACCTGTTGCAATATGACCCCGGCTGTTGAGCGGATGTAAAACACCAAATAAACAAATCTTGTATCAGGATAATATCATGGTTATTACTTAGTTTCTTCACATACTCAAGGCGACCAGCACCAGAGCCATGACTGTTGTATGTTGCAATCCTTATGTTCTTATTCATGCAGGATCAGTATTCTTGTTATTGCTGCCTCAATTGTTTACTACAAATTTCCTTATCCTAAATCCCTCCGGCCAATGAGATGGATTAAATAGATTCTTGAATTGAGATATGGCACCATTAGTCTGAATGAACAGAACTTGGAGATGGCCTTGTATTTGGTTGTAACTCTTGTTCTGTGACAAGTAAAGTGGGAAGTTGACTATGGATTTCATAGGGGGTACCCTGAACACAACCTGATTACTGTGGCACCACTTTGTAAAAATGGTTCACTTTGTCTCAAAGACTGATCTAGTTGAGACTCAGGAGCTTCAATTCATCTTGCCACTGCCTTAGAGAAGCCCTTCTCCTTGATTGTTGAGGCTGTAGGAGACAGGCATGAAGACTCAGGGTTGGCAGATTCCTTTGAGGAGTCTGATTGAAAGACTGTGTTAGCTGGTTGTGCAGGATAGGCATGCACATGGGGATCTGGCTTAACATGGCAAGCAGATCCCAGAACCAAGGTATGCTGGGCCACCCAGGAGCAATCAGAGTGATTCTCCGCACAGGTAGTCTTGTAACTTCTCCACAACTTTGCCCAACATGACTACTGGTGGGAAGGTACATGGGTCCAGATCCTCCCATGGCAGACTAAGTGTATCCACTGCCCATGCTAGGGGGGTCTGGTATCAATGATTAAAAATGAGGCAATTTGTTGTTGAACCTGATCCACTTGATATCCACTTGAGGCTGGCTGGTGCCACCGGGAGCATGTCAACTGAAAGACCTCGGATGTGGATGACCTGACCTAGCCTCGATAGCTTGTCTGCTATAACATTTAGCTGGCTTGGAATGTGTCAGGCTTTGACAGTCATCCGTTTCCTGGAGCACCAGGTCATTTTTTCCATAATAGGGCACACAGAGGGCTCGACTTCATTCCCCCTTCCTTGTTTATAAAGCCAACCTCTGTTGTTGTGACTCTTTTATTCAAACAGAGGTCTCTGCTTTCTGGAACGGACCAGGTTCAACTTGCAGTGTCTTCCCCAAAGTGAATGCCCCAACCTTCTTCTGATGCATCTGTAAAGATTTTCAGAGAATTACTGAGGGGGTGTAATGGCTGGCCTGTCAGATTTTGACTGACCTTGGGATGGGAACACCTTTTCTAGTATTTGTGGTACCCTCCAGTTGTTTTTCAAGTGCCACTGTATCTGTGAGGTTGAGAGATCTGGTCAGATTTGGACGTGTCCAGAAAGGGTGTAGCCATCTCTGAGGACTGCTATGACTTTTGGACTGGCCCCCAGGCCTGAACATTTGTCCAGGTATTTCTGCAAAATTGCCCCTACAGTTAGATATGGAGCAACAATTGGGACATTTGGGACAAAACTCTAGTGACCTACACCTAAATTTTCCTTCACATATTTTATTGCCTGATGTTGAACAATGTTTACACCATTATTTTATGGCAACCCTCTTGCATAAGGAACATGAGTTATAACACAAGAGTTTACTTGCAGGTCACATTCAAACAGTCTTGTCTGACAACCACTACACAACCCAACTGGGTAATACAGTAATTGTCATATTGCCATATTAATGAACACACCCTCAGACAAGTTCTGCATTGTCCTGGCCATAGCTTGAGTCATGCTTCTATTGAATTTGATGAAATAGTACTGTTTGCAGACTTTCCATTGGCCTTGTCACTCAATTATACTGTCAATTATACTCGTAGTTGAGTGACCATTGAATCTTTAACTTGTGTCAGACAATGCAAAAGTCAAATCTGACAACCCCTGGATTTGAATCCCAGGGTTGTGTCCATCTTATAGGAAGGCTACAATCTACCCTTCCAGATCAGTCTCCCTCTAACAAAATCCCCTCTGACACTCAGTGTATATGTAAATCCCCTCAGCAACAGATACCTGGTTGAGGCAATACATTCCCTAATGGAAAAACAAGCAATAGAAAAGGTCCGAGTCCATTTCCCCTGGCTTTATACAAGAGGTTGTTTCTGGTTTATAAAATAAACTAGAGGATCGCTCGCCAAAAAAAAAAGATAATGTTTTTGCATAGCAAAAACAAAGCGTCCCGAAAAGGATATAAAGGTGAGTGCTAAAGTATTAAGAAAATGCTTTGTTTCTAGCCTTATACTGTTGTGGCAACCAAAGTCAGCGCAGTCTGCTCTATCTAGCACGGTTTTCAAGATATAAGCATTTTTGTGTTTTGCAAAAAATAAAAAAATTAAAAATGTCCGCTATATTGGGCGAGACAAAAATATTTTGAAAATTGGCATGGCTACTCTGCAGAGATACCCAGCAGGTCCAAAATTTTGTTGAGTTCACTCCATATAGCACGGTTTTCGAGATATAAGCATTTTTGTGTTTTGCAAAAACTTTGAAAATTCAAAATGGCCACCATTTTTGGGGAGACAAAAATTTTTGTCAAGACCACTGCCGTGGTGTGTATCTCCCGCCGAGCATTAAAGCAGAAGAAATAGCTTTTCCGAGATATTCACAATTTTTCATTTTCGTGTGTGAAAGGTCTTCCAAAAGTAGGTGAATGAGTTATTTGAGAAAAATTGGCTATCTGCAATACTATTAAGAGATAATTCACATTTACTCATTTTGAGTAGGTGAATAATTATCTATGGGTCTGAAACTTCACCAAGCGAAAGCTCTCCCAAAAGTAGGTGAGTTATTTGAGAAAAATTGGCTATCTGCAATACTTTTAGAGATAATTCGCATTTACTCATTTTGAGTAGGTGAGTAATTAGCTATGGGTCTGAAACTTCACCATGTGAAAGCTCTCCCACAAGTAGATGAATGAGTATTTGATAAAAATTGGGTATCCGCAATACTTTTACAGATAATTAGCATTTACTCATTTTGAGTAGGTGAATAAATAGCTATGGGTCTGAAACTTCTCAGAGTGAAAGCTCTCCCAAAAGTAGGTGAATGAGTTATTTGAGAAAAATTGGCTTTCTGCAATACTTTTACAGATAATTCGCATTTACTCATTTTGAGTAGGTGAGTAATTAGCTATGGGTCTGAAACTTCACCAAGTGAAAGCTCTCCCAAAAGTAGGTGAATGAGTTATTTGAGAAAAATTGGCTATCTGCAATACTTTTAGAGATAATTCACATTTACTCATTTTCAGTAGGTGAGTAATTAGCTACGGGTCTGAAACTTCACCAAGTGAATGCTCTCCCAAAAGTAGATGAATGAGTTATTTGAGAAAAATTGGCTTTCTGCAATACTTTTACAGATAATTCGCATTTACTCATTTTGAGTAGGTGAGTAATTAGCTATGGGTCTGAAACTTCACAGAGTGAAAGCTCTCCTAAAAGTAGGTGAATGAGTTATTTGAGAAAAATTGGCTATCTGCAATACTTTTAGAGATAATTCACATTTACTCATTTTGAGTAGGTGAGTAATTAGCTATGGGTCTGAAACTTCACCATGTGAAAGCTCTCCCACAAGTAGGTGAATGAGTTATTTGATAAAAATTGGGTATCCGCAATAGGTTACACCTTGAAGATTAGTTACAACCACATAGCAAATTTTAATTGAATCCCTCAAGCCAGTTTGGAGATATTGTCTGGAAACAAAAAAAACTTACACTCAATATGTTACTTCTTTGGTTTTAAGTGCACCTTACGATAGGGCACACCATGAGGACCAGTTACATCCATATGCCAAATTTGAATTTAAGCCATTTTTGAGATCCCGAATATAAAGTGTGATGATGACACCAACTAAGAGGACAGAGCTATCCCTATATGCCAAAGGCTGAGGTACACTTTGGGAACTGCATTGTAAAAGGCCTCTGGTCAAAACCGAAAAGCAAGTTGCACAAAAAAATTTCTGTAACTTAAGCAGTCACATGCTAGCCCTCACAATGGTTATTTCGTACACCATCAAGGGATGAGGTATGGGCTTAGGCTCTGTTTGTGCCCTATTATGGAGACTACTCTCCTGGTACTGAAGTCCAGGCACATTACAGAATAACTGACACAACCAGGTGACTTTATAGTTGCTCTTGCTCCTAGCTCTGAGTTACTCTTGTTCAAAGGTCTCAGTGGTTCTATTCTAGAGCATATTATATAGCAACCACCTCCTTGGCAAAAGTTTGACAAAATGTTCTTACATCTGTTCCTTTCACAGGTTCCTAACCTTGGTTAATGGAAGAGGTCTGGTGAAGAGGCCTGCCTTTAGCGTTCGCCAGGGTAGACGTTGTTTTTACGATGCCGTTTTTAAATTTTCATTTTAACCATAGAAGATGCCTGTAAAATAAGTATTTGTCACATTATATCTGTAATGAACACATCTTGGTGAAATAAAGAGATTATAAGATATTTATTGTCCCTAGTCATTGTTAAACTGTTTGTTTACTTTCGAACGGGTATTATCGCCCACCCGATAATTCCCGCGGTTCTTTACTATTGTTGTCCACAATAACCAAATTAACTGTACTATATACAAAGCCCTGATTCACAATAATCAATCATACAATATTAAATGTAAAGCCGAGATACACCATCTATACCCACCTCCTTTCTACTGTCTTTACTTAACAACCAAATAAACTGCACATATTACATACAAAGCCCTGATCTACAATAACCAAAATAATAGCCTTGATTTATTATCCATATCACAATTTTTGGTTGACCAACAACTATATAAACTGTACACAGTACATACAAAGCCCATATTGTACAATAACCAAATTTAGTAGCCCTGATTACCATACCACAATTTTTGACCAAATTCACTTCATAAATATGCACTAATCTTTTTCCTACTTTCACAATCTATTCAACTTTCTCTTTTGGCTCCATTGTTAAAGACAGGTTTGTACATAGGGAAGGTAAGTTGCACCTTTTCTAAATTTTAATTCTTGGCCTCTGTTGGTCTGGCAATGCACTTTCCATTCACCTAACCCACAAAGTAGATTTGTCATCATTTCATTTTTACTAACACCATTCTTCAAAATGCACTTCTTGTATTTTGCCATTTACCTCATACTGAGCGGCATCAGAGTCTATGACTCATCTGAACCAATCATGCACTCAGGCCATCCTGTGATCGTTGAGTCGGGGATTCACCCATGTGTAGATAGCATCAATTTTGCCTATCTGGCTTTCCAAGGTCACTGTCGAAGGGTGACACATAGCTTCCGAAACGTAAGTCCATGGACATCATTGCTCTTAGCTCTCTCGGGTGATATCAGTCTCAATCCAGGCCCTGGTTCTAGATCTCTTAATGGTTGTCTTCTCAATGTTAGATCTATCAGAAATAAATCGGCTTCCTTTCTGGAGTTCGTCAAAGATAACAATGCTGATCTTATAGCTGTCACTGAGACATGGCTTAGGCCAGAGGATACTGAAAGTTTTATTTCTAGTATCACCCCTCCTGGTTATAAGTTCACTCATGTACCTCGAAATACCAAGAAAGGGGGCGGAGTTGGCTTTTTCATCAAGGACGACCTGAGTTTTGAGCAAGTATCAAAAAATAAATATCAGACTTTTGAAAGTATCTCCATTCAGATTAGCACTGAGGGTGCTAAAGATGTCATATTTCATGTAGTTTATAGACCCCCAAATCTCTCAAAGTCGCAGTTCCTGGACAAATTTGGCATGTTCCTCGAGGGTGCTGCTTTATCAGGCTATGAAAATATTCTGCTTGGTGACCTTAATTTCCACCTGGATAAACATGACACCTGGACACTGAAATTTTATGATATGCTTGAGCAATTCAGTTTTACACAACTTGTCAATGCACCAACACATATTCAGGGTCATATTTTGGATGCTCTATGTGTGAGAGATTCCTTCTCCTGGGCCATCAGTCCCAAAGTTATTGGGGGACTATCAGACCACCAGGCAATCGTTTTCAGCCTTATTTTCCCTGTCAGAGAATCCTGTAAGTTTCAACGTGTTCCCATCCGTAAAATCCACAAGATAAACATTTCAGATTTTAGAATGGATATCCTGAAATCCGACCTCATTAGATGCCCGTACAAAACTGCCAGTCTTCTCAGCCATCAATACTTTAATACTTTGAGAAGCCTTCTTGACAAGCACGCCCCATTTTTGAAAAAAAAATATACCGAGACATGCCGAGACTGGTTTCATGAACTGTGACATCCTCAAGGCAAAACGACTCAAGAGGAAATATGAGCGGGCATGGCATCGTGAAAACTCAGCCAGTAATCGTAGCCGATACCGGGCTGCAATCAACCACTATAATTACCTGCTTGAGAAATCCAAATGCAATCATTATTCCAACATTGTGACTGAAAACCAAGGAAATCCCAAGGCTCTGTGGAGCTGTTTTAAAAAGATTTTACACAGGTCCTCTGTTGCTGTTCTACCTGACTACACAAGTAAAACCGACCTTGCGAACACTTTCTGTAAGTTCTTCTATGACAAAATCCTCAAAATAAGATCCACATTCAGTCATCAGTACCATCTTTAGTTACTAGACCCAACCCCACTAAAAATACTCTATCCTCTTTCACACCTGTGTCTGAGGAAGAATTACTCAAAATTCTAAAGTCCTCACCATCCAAATCATGTGACCTTGACCCGATTCCGACATCACTGGTCAAGGAGTGTGCTGATATTCTTATTACCCCCATCACTAAAATTGTAAATTATTCAATCACAGAAGGTAGTTTTCCAAACTGTTTTAAGATGGCATATGTCACCCCCCTCCAAAAGAAGCCGAGCCTTGATAGAAATATTCTCAAAAACTACAGGCCGGTGTCAAACCTCAGCTTTATATCTAAACTTATTGAGAAGGTGTTGGCAAAGCAGCTAAATTAATTTATTTCGCACGAGGGGCTCCTAAACGTCAACCAGTCTGCTTATAAGAGTTCCCACTCCACTGAAACCGCATTGTTGAAGATTCAAAATGATATAGCTCTCTCAGTGGACTCAGGAAAGGCAGTGGCCCTAACATTATTAGACCTCTCGGCGGCGTTTGATACGATTGATCATTCGCTTTTATATGACTGCTTGCATGACTGGTTTGGTCTAGATGGTACTGTTTTGTCATGGATCAAATCTTATCTTTCAAACCGTAAACAAAAAATTAAAATAGGTGATAGTTTCTCTGACGCGGTAATGCTCCCTTTCAGAGTCCCCCAGGGCTCTGTGCTGGGTCCTCTCCTTTTCACCCTCTACACTAGTCCCCTCAGTCAAGTTATTTCAAAATTCAATGTTACTCATCACCTGTATGCCGATGACACCCAGATCTACCTAGCAGTTGACTCCAGGAACTTTGACTCTAGCATGGAAGAGCTGACTGAGTGTCTCAAGTCTGTACAGGAGTGGATGGACGGTGTCAAACTAAAACTGAACCCGGAAAAAGCCGAATTTATCATTATAGGTCAAAAAGCCATCAGAGAGTCGCTTGCACCAAATTTCCCTGTTCCACTCCTCCAAAACAATATTACTCCATCGGTGGAAGTAAAAAATCTGGGTGTTATTTTCGACTCAGACAACTCCTTTGACAATCATGTTGCCAAGGTTTGCCGAGCATGTTACTATCATCTTCGTGATTTGCGACGAATTCGCAAATTCCTTGGAGTCGAGACAGCAATACTTCTGGCAAATGCTATGGTCAGTAGTCGTCTAGACTACTGTAACTCTCTACTCTATGGGGTAAGCAAGTCCAACATAGCCAAGCTACAGAGAGTCCAGAATGCTCTTTGTCGCATCATCTTCAGACTTGACAAAATGAGTCATGTTACACCCTTTTTGAAAAAACTCCACTGGCTCCCAATTCAACATCGCATCCTCTTTAAGTATAATCTTTTGGTATTCAAGGCTATTAATCTCTCACAGCCTCCGTATCTTTCAGCTTTAATAAGATCTAGCAGTCTCACTCGCGGCAACAGGCTATCTATCTCCTCAACCCGCCCTAAGAAGCACATAGGCAGGCGTGGTTTTGCGGTGGCCGCACCAGTTGAATGGAACAAGCTGCCACAGACTGTCAGATCTCAGCAAACAATCGATGGTTTCAGAAGCCAGCTAAAGACCTACTTGTTTAGGCTGGCATACCCACCACCTTAGTTATACCCTGGCGGGCGCTTTTCAGATGTCGACCCATGCCTGTCCCTGGACTCTCCCTTCTTGGACTCGAGCGCATTAGAGGATTTTTATCAATTTTGCGCTATATAAATCCTACTATTAAATCCTACTATTATTGTCACTTCTACTGTGTGGTAGTGTTCGTTAACCATAGTAATTGCCTTGTTGTTCCAAAGTTCTGCTTAAAAGTCGGTCAAAAGGTGTGTATACAGGTTTTAATTTAAGGTTTTAATGCTCTATTAGACATTTCTCAGCTGTGGAGGTTTCCCCTACCTAGGTAGTTAGTTTTGCCTCATTCACATACACTGTTTATGATATAAGTGGAGATTCTCTAGGTCACTTTTGTGAAATACCCAGGAACAATTCATGTTAATTTGGTGTCAGCTGACATTATGCTAATTCAGTGCACCATATAAACCAATAGAATTTTCAAGTAACTTATATAAAACACAAAGCCATAACTAACATATGATGAACCATGAACAGATTAATCAAGACAGACTCTAATAAACATTAGGAATACCCCTGTTCCACTTTTGTGATAGACCTTAAAACACAACCAATCTTAAAACTGGAGAAGAACTGGCAAAACTAAAATAATCTAAAATTTAATAAAATTATTGGTCCACCAGCCAAATATTGAACTTATGACCTGCTCTGTGACTACTACAATTGATAAAAATAACTCAAATAAAACTGAGTTGCAGTCACTCTTGGGAAAGATTTGTTCATCATGAGAAATGTGGACAACATAGGCTCTACCACAGAACAAATTGGTCCTAATGAATCATACACAAATTGGCATTTTTACCAAATTGGCACCCATCAGATTGATTCCAAGATAAAATACTATAATCCAATAGGCCCTCAGAAAAAACCCTGGTTAAATTTGCCTGCAGGATAAAATACCCTTATCAAATTGGCCCAAAAATATTATTGTGGTTTCAACGAGATTATGTGAAACAAAGGGAAAAGGTCATAAAATTTTATGTTGTTGAACAGAAGGCATGGGTTAACCTTATATATGATTCAGTAAAACCTTTATAGCACTTAAACTCCATAAAACCAATTGCACTTTTAATAACTCTAATTAAACAAATGAGCAAATAACAGACCATAAGTGGCATTGGTTAAAACATCAAAAATCATCATAAAATGATATATAGGATATCAAACATGGAAAAAGTACTCTTTTATTGCACATAATGATTGTTTCCAACTGGGGGCCAAGCTTACTTGGTCAAGATTTCATGGGATTGATTTGCCGATTTAGGAAAGATCTGTTCTGTCCAGTTTCCAGCCCTGACACCAAAATAGCAGTTACAACAACTTGGGAAATAAATGCTTACTGAAACATCCTTAATGTATTGGATTGTCCCAAATGACCAAAGTCAACATGATCAGAACGTGCTACAATGGAAAAGGGGTATTATTTTAACAACAAGAGGATAATCTTAGTAAAGACCAATACCTCCTTTTTGGGGGATTTCATTTCATATTATTTTACAATAATCTCTCAGTATTCAAATATTTTTATCCAAATTGTTTCTGTGCATTTGCAATTATATTGGCTGGGCAAATTTCATGACATTTATTAGTCAAACATTGATATAATTAACATATAGTAGTAGTCATGTTTGACTCTCTTTTATAGCAATATATTTGTTTTCCATACATTATCTACACCACATGGTACAATATTTTAAAAAGCATCAGTGCTCCATGAATGTAAAGCATAACTGTTATTTTAACTTTTTCTGTCTAAATGAAAAGTTAAGTTTCTGTTTGATTTGTTTATTTACAAGTAATACTGGCAACACTATCAATATTAGATTTAATGGGTTTGGTACTTGGTGACTTTGTGGGGAAAACAAATGTGTCAAAGAGAGTGTTTTTACTAGCAACTTCATTCACAAAATGATGACCTTTTTGTCCAAACTTAATATTATAAAAGTAATTATATTAATAAAAATAGCAATGCATCTTTATTTTATCATAAAACAAAAAATCACATAAAAATTTATGATGATGGGGTTGCCTTTTGGCTTATTTATTTTTATATACAGAAGTTTGCAACAGGTAAACTCAAGCAATAAGATTGGATGCAGACAGATCTTGCATGCCCCTTCAATCTAAACAGAAAATGTCATTTGAATGTTGCTTGTACATGGTCTGGTCAATTAGCATAATTTTCCTTGGGTTTTCACAAAAGTGACCAGGAGAATCTCCACTTTATATCATAAACAGTGTATGCAAATGAGGCAAAACTAACTACCAAGATGGGGGAAACCTCCAAAGCTGAGAAATGTCTATTGGAATACTGTTCCTATTAGACATTATTCAATAAGCAGTGTTTTACCCCACTCCAATGTAATTTGCATATCCCCCAGTGCATTAAAATCAATGTAAACCTGGTGTTTCTACCAGAGTTTCCACCAAAACTCTTGTTCATTAGTATGTTAATTGGTCATATGTCACAAATGGAAGAGGTGATTCTTTAATTATGTTAGGAATGTAAGGGAATCAGACTGGTTTTAATTCTGTGTTCACTGAAGAAATGACCGAAACTTAAAGTGAAACGGTATTTTAATGAACAATTGGATATACTTGCATATGAATATCAATGTATGTCATTTCCCATTACTAAATTTTCATCATTATTTTAAAATTTCAATAAAGAAAGATCACTAAACTTCAATACATGTATGTTCATTCTTCACTTCATAACTAAAACTGTTGTGGACAAATGTGACATATTGACAAAAATACACTTGGTTTTGTTGTAAAGGTTTTTTACCTTTGGCAAAATTCACCTTATAAAGTTGCAACTTAAATTTTAAAACCTATATTTTAATGCATTTATATCGTAGTGGTTTCAGCCAGCCTCACACACCAAATAGTTATGTGTGTTGAAGGCCCAGTAAGTATGTAGAAATAGAAATATTAAATCTTCTTATTGTTATAATCTTGCATAAACAATGTATTTAATAGTTAAATATTCAAGACCTCACTCCCTTTTTATTGTTCACCTCCTTTCACAATAATGACCTACATCTGAAATTGAATGGAATTTATTACAGATATCGTAAATTGTCTATTTAAATGTCTCTTGTTTGATAAATGTTCCTTTTATGACAATCTTATAACAGAATCAGTCAATAATTAAAATATAAAGACAGTCTGGATGTTTTCATTGTTTCAGTAGATAGCTTATCTTCAGCAGCAGTCTAAAACAATATGCCGCTGATCCCTGTCACTGAACAAGTTTCAAATGAATGTCAAAATATTATCTCACAAATAGCAATGTTGAGAGCCTGTCCCAATATGATCGTGGCTGTTAAATGGGTTGTGAAAACCCTAACTTTGACCTTTGAACTTTGCTATTTGTTATATACTGTTGTGGAAGTTGTTTCTTGAAATTATATAGACTAGATTCTGGTAATAACTATATCGTACACTTTAGTTTGATTGGCTGGCTGATAACATTTATTTTATTATGGTCTTAAAATGTAAAACTTAGCTGAGACAAAAGTCTTAAGTCTGAGCCCACAGTTGAGTCTAAGGCCTGGCTAATTCAAAGCCCCATTGTGAATACCAGCCATATTTGTAGTCACAATATTGTACTGGTGACACATATCCTTTGTTTAACTTAATTTATCTTTTCTAAAATGCTGCTTTTCAATGTAAAGCCTTGTAACCACATACAAATGTCCAAACACTAATTTAGGGAGATTTCCTCTTTGTTTATTCCTTCTTTTTAGGCATTTCAAAATGTGAACTGAGAAAAATGGGGTTACATTTAAGTCTTTGTTTACAAAAGTTAAGTCCACCTCAGAGAGGCTTAGTCAAAACTGAGACTTAGCAACTTTGTGAAACCCTCTAAGTTTAAGACTACACACTAAGCCTGAGTTTAAGACACAAGTCTTAAATTTGAATCTAAGTTTAAGACAAAAGTCTAAAATTTAAATCTAAGTCTGTTTTTGCCCAGTTTCTGGTTAAGTCAAAACTTAAGTCTAAAGTTTTTGGTCTTACCTAGGTCTGGGACTTAAATGGATTTGAGAAGGCGGTGCAGTTATCAACGACCAAGATTATCAAATAACCAGAGTGGTTTCATGTGTCATGTGACCTGTTATTTCTATTCAAAATATACTATTGGTGCCATAAATTATTTACTTGAGACATTTATCTTATGCAAAAAGCCTTGTAACCACATAAAAGCTTCCCAATAACTACTTTAGAGAGTTGTTCTATATTTAATACTTTATTTACAGCCATTTTAAATTTGAAAAGTGGAAAAAATATGGCAGTGATGTTTAAGTCTTTGTTTACAAAAGTTAAGCCCACTCACAGGTGGTGGGGCCACGGTGGCAGAGTGGTAACACTCTCGCCTTTCACCTCTGAGGCCGGGGTTCGATCCCCGTCATGGCCTCAAGTGGGAAAGCTGGTAGTTGCTTGCCGTTGGTCGGCAGTTTACAGTACAGAACCCTAACAAACTGTATGTACTGGTTTCCTCTGCCCTTCCAACTACCTGTCATATGACCTGTACAGTGTTGAAAGTGACGTAAAACCCCAAATAAATAAAACACTCACAGGTGGACTGAACTTTGAGCCCAAGACTTAGCCAAAGCTTCCAGTTTGGTGTTTTGTCAAACCCTAAATCTAAGATCACAGACTCAGCTTGAATAAAAGATTAGAGTCTTAAATTTAAGTCTAAGGCCAGACTAAGTCCTCTTCTGACACTGACCCCTAGGTGATGTCCCTTTTTTAAAACAGACCGCAGGTGTGTATCACATAGAATATGCTATACCAAGTATATTCATTGTCACCAGTTTAATGTACACATATATAGCTGGATTAGATTGGAACAAGCTGTTTCTAGAAACAGAAAATTTGTTTTCTTAAAAAGTGCAAAAAATCATTCACCTTTAAGGAGTTCTAATCCATGTTTTAAATTTTTACAATCAAATTTTGTAATTAGCTTTCGCTTATGATTTGGTCTTGAAAAAGGAAATGTGCCTTAAAAATGGAGAGAAATTGACAATCAGCTGTCCGTCTACCAGAAATAACTTCCCAATCTAAGCCACCCTGTGACTAATTAATTTGCAAATTGGCATGCACTGCCTATTCTATAGTAAATCCTTGAAAACCTTGAATGAAAATTGCCTCTTCCAAATATGTAAATTGTTTTATTTCTCTCAGTCTTTTGAATAAACACCAAAATCAGGATAAAACACCACTTATTGAATAATGTCTAATAAGATTTGTGCTTCCGCTTCCCTAGCCTTTTTGAGAATACACCTCAAATCCTACGTGCACACCAAGACATGCACACCTTAGTTTTTAGCATCCCCTGGCAGTCTATGTTGTTCTTGACCTCTCTTCTGTACCTGAATACTGAAACTGACTGATTAAGCGCCATAAAAGCTAAATTAGAATTAGCCGCACACTATTGCTTGTCTGTTTTTATCATTGCTTGTCTGGTTCTTGTGGGCATACAATGTTGATTAAGTTCCAATTTAAAGGAGCTTGGAAAAGGGCCCAAAATCCATGGCATAGAAGTTAGTTTCATAGCCACAGGACTAAGGATTTCTTGAGGGTCGAGAGCAATGTGTACAGAGTTGGTAAGAATCCGTAGTAGTTTGCCAACTTGTCAGGGTGGATCGGCATAATATCAAACATGTTTGATATATTACCGACTCTATATCCAGACCTTGGCTCTGCCCACCTGATAACCATCCTGTCATGGATCTCTAAGGCTTGTCGTACACACTTCCCATCTTGTCCTATACTGTAACCATCTTGTCTGGAAGAACTACTCAGCCGGCCTTGGTTAAGTACCTGAACACCACCTCCCAACTGGCTGTAGACATAAACTAACCGTACTTTATAGTAAACTGGCCTGTCACAAACATAACTTATCTAACTTGGTCACTTTCCATCAAGGCAGGAAGTCTAAATCTTTGACCGTGGACTCAGTAACATCTCAGTAGGACAAGCCGGGAACACACCACAACAGGCCATAAACAAAAGCTGACAAGGCGATCAGAGCAACAGACAAGCTGCGAAGTGTGTATAAAAGCCAGCCTCGTTTTACTGACCCACAGCTTGTCTCCTATGAAATCCATGACTATATAAGTAAAGTAAGTTCTGGTCATTCATTATTTGGAATGTGGCATATCACAACTAACATATAATAACATTTAATATAAGGCTTTTGTTTTTTACAAATTAACCAGGATTTGTTTTGTTGCGATACTACTTCGGCTGACTTGTCATTAGGCTATTGTTTTTATAACAAATGCTGCTTTATTGCAAAGAAAAATGGGTCTTAAGGAGGGCAGAAGAGTGAAGAAGATAGAAGTCCCCAGAGACACACCTACAGAGTTTGAATTGGGAGATAAAACCGCTGACATACAGAGGAGGAGGGAGGAGAGGGAGACAAGAGAAAAGGAGGAAGAGGCACAGAAACAGAGGGAAGAGAAGCAGAGGGAGGAAAGCATGAAAGGGGGGGAACTACAGACTCAGCAGAAGAGGGTGCAGCAGAAACACATGCAAGGACAGACAAAAGTGACACAGAAATGGACACAGATGGTGGAAGAGAGGCAGGTACATCTCAATCACAATCCAGGCAAAGAAGGGGCACATGACAAATGTCCATCTGACTGTCTCGGATGAGGAGGCTATTGTGGACTTTGTGAAGGACCACAAGGAGTTGTGTGACTTGTCCAATGAACATTTTAATGACAAGTCTTGGAAGGAATGAAAGTGGGAGAGGTTTGCCAACAGCCGCAAGCTGTCTTTCAAAGTGTGCAAGACTTGGCTTGAATCCCAAAGGACTCACTACATCAAACTCACACAGTCCAGATCTGGCCAGGCTCAAAAAGACATGACAGAGAGGCAGAACTGGATTCAGGATAAATGTAATTCCTTCAAGATGCACATCAGCCACAAGGGACTTCTAAGCGGCATCCAGAGCAGGGCAAAAGAAAGGAGCCATTAGCCCCAGCAACCTTCATTTTCGAGGAGCAGCAATGCAAGTTCAACTTCGACATTTTTGCCACAGATATTTCAACAGTCACAGTAATCAGTACCAGCTGCAACTGAATGCATCTTAACCATCCCAGAGACTCAGATGCCAGTAAGCCAAACAATCCAACTTGCTCAGCAGAGCCAAGTGGCAAAGTGGCAATCAAAGCAAAGCAGAAACCTAGAGTGTAGTTGACCTCTGTCATAGTTGTTGACAACCAACAAGCAGGACCTTCAAGACGGCCAACCTTCACACTTACCCCAATGAAGCACTTCAGTCAACTGTCAGTTGCCTCTGCCACAGAATAAATGTTGACTTTCAATAGAGAACACTTTTAGTTTACTTAGTTTGAAGTTTTTCAACAGTCTTTTTTATTTTTTAATGTTTTTATTGCCAGAAAACAATGTTGCATACAATAAGACAAACTCTAAAAATTAATTGACTAACATAATATGTCAATAATATTTACTTTTAAGCTTTTCAAAATTCTAAAAAAGAAAAGAGTAGAAAGAGAATAAACTCAAGATAAAACAGGAAGATGCACATTTATAAAACTGTTAAGCTATTTCAGAGAATCAAACAATATTCTGTATGTTTAATTGAAAGTCGACAATTTGTTTGATAAAGATTCCCTCTTCTAATTTCAAATTCCATGTCAAATTCTGCAAGAAATTGTTTACAAACAATTCATTGTGTTCTTTTTAACGTTTTTCTTTGTCAACAACACAAAGTTAACTAGAAATCAATATTTTGGTTCAGAATTTATAACCCCGAATAGAATTTGTAGAACAGTGAAGTTCAGTTTATTAGATAACAACTGGCTCAGCCACTTATTAACATGACCAAAAAAGTTTTGGAATCACTACAAAAGTAGAAATAATGTTCAAGATTATCTGTTTTTGACAGATATTGCTCAGAGGGGAATTTTTTCATATTCTAATTAAAGAGAATTATAGGTACAAGAAAATACTCTATGAAGTTTTTTATATTGAAAAGCTTCAGGTAGGCATCATTCATAATTCTAATAATAATTAGATAAATAGGTTTCCAGTCCAGAGTTTCTAAAAATGGATGACATTAAATCTTTTTACTTTGACTCTTGGGGGACTGTAGTCAAGTGCTAAGTAATAATAAATCTCTGAACTTTTAATTTGACTTATGTCAGTGAGGTACTTATTAGGATTGTTTAGTGCTCTTGCAAGGGCTATATTCCCTGCACATTTACGGACAGATTTTAATACAGATGATACTGTACATATATTTTGATTTTAAAGCATACATGGTGTAGTAATATCAGATACTCATCCTAAATAACTTTTGGAATTGATTGTTTTGCTTTGGCTGTCCAAAATATCCCTAACAGTAATGAGTCTTCAACAAGGATTGTGTTCCCCCTGAATTGATATTGGTGCATTGCCTACTAAAAGTGTAGATTGTCAAAAATTGGTTCTTGAATAAAGCTATCCATATTGTGTAAGTTTTTCAACAGAAAATAAAACCAAATGTATGGTAAATTGTCAAAACTGGTCTTTATATTTAATCTTAATTTATAAAAAATTGTTTTTTTTTCAGCAAATTACTTTTATCCAGTCACATCAATTCTGAAGCTAGAAGTTTCCAGTTTGCATTGATGTCATTACAATACCTTTTAACCCACATGACTTTTGTTGTTTCAACTATATGTTTAACAGATATCAGTTTTAAACCCCCAAGATCATGGGGCAGCTGTAAAGTGCACTTTGAAACTAAATGCTTCTTGTTCCAGATGAATTCAAAAAATATTTTCTCCATGTCAGACAACAGCTTTTGACTGAAAGTTACAGAAGAGGCAAGTTGCAAAATCTGTGGGATGACCAGAGATTTAACAACTAATATCTTTTTCTGTAAAGTAAGGCATTGTGGGGACCAGGAGTTTAGGATTTTTTTAATGATAGTCATTTTTTTCATTTATATTTAGAAGCGAGAGCTCAGCAGTGTTGCAGGAAAACCAAGTACCTAATGTTTTGAAGGGTTTGGATGTCTATTCAATACCAATGTGTTTGTCTTATTATCTGTTACTGCCAAGACAACAACAGTTTTAGATTTATTTAATTTCAAACTAGCATACCTGCTATTGCTATTGCTATTTTTAACAGTCTTACGGTAATTGTGATTTGGTTAGAAATGTCGAGATGTGTTGAGCAACACCAGCTCAGATAAAAGTTCTTGGAATAATTGGGTAGTCCTGAAAGGACTGACAGTTGCCCGCTTCTTCTGTCCCCAGGGTAGCTCTACTCTCAAATCATGTTATCCTGCCCAGTCAATGCCCCTATATAATTGAAGTAGTCTTTCAGTATTTCTTGTTGATGTTGGCCTCCCTCGAAGGATTCCTGTAGTTGTCATCTGGCATATACACCACCTGTTCATTTCATAGGGCTGCCACATAATTTGCTGTATTTAGTGCCGTTTGTTTAGATTGGTGGGTCCTCCGCATGTTGTGCAACATCAGACATGTAAAAACAATGTCTCTGACAACTTTTGGCCTTTACTCCATGGTGCCCAGTACTATCCTCTGAAGCGGTTCACTAATATCCCAAATGCATTCTCCACCACCCTCCTGTCTCTCGAGATCCTGTAGTTGGCTATTCTCTCTTCCCTTGTGAGTTGTCTTCAGCTGTAGAGTTTCACCATCAGTGGCATCAAAGCAAAGCGTCATCACCCAGCAGAAGATAGTGGAAATTTGACCCTCTCTCCCCTAGTGGTTCAGGTGGTGGAAGCCCCAAGGTGCAATCCTTGATCTTCTCTCTCAAATCACTTCTATTGGAACTCTTTGCATTTAATCCAGACTCTCGATCCTGACTCCAGGAATTAATTAGTCCAGTCGGGGTGAGGCGGGAAATGCTCCAGTTGCATTGATTTGTCAGTACGGCTTGTTGGGGCTTGATACAGCTTGTAGGCTAGGGGTTAACAGCTTGTCCTGGTAGTTTCCCATCTTGTCATTGAGAAAATCATATGGATCCCAAGTCAGGTTGTGAGGTAGATCCGAACACTGTAATAAACTGATCTAAGACAATAGTCACAACTCTAGAAAGTTGGGCAAGAGCTATACAAAGGGGGTTTATGTAGTGACACTTCCATCCTATGAATCTGAAGAGTCAATGTTGGACTAGTTTGCTTCCTTTTCTCAGATAAAATTAGGAAAATAAGAGACACTTTGGTTAATTCTGGTACTGAAAATGATGTTTCTCCTCTTTCTGATCTTCCAAAAATTACTGACCTTACTCAACTCTGTAAAAATTTTGTTAATAAAATAATTTAAAAAGCATGTACTTTTTATCCATGGCCAACTCATCAAGGAATGTAGCGATATATTACTGCCATGAATCACAAAGTTGGTCAACTGCTCACCCATTGACGGACATGTCCAATATGGTTTCAAAACTGTTATGGTACTTTTCTTTTTGAGAAGGCTTTTCTTCCAACTGATGATGCAAAGAACTATCACACTGTGTCTGGCCCTAATTTCATATTAAAACTGGTTGAATGTGTCATTGCTAAGCAATTATTAGACCATGCCCATGAATTAGACAACCCTTACAAGTCTGCATAAAAACAGGTCATTCAACTGAGATAGCTCTTCTGTCCATAAAAATGAAGATCACTTATCCTTGTTTCCCAACTGACATATTCATTGCTTTTTCTGACCAGCTTAGTCAGTCAAGAACCTGGGTATGTGGTTTCACTCTGATTTTTCCTTAAAAAACATGATAGGAGTGTTTGCAAAAGTTGTTTTGTGCAACTCCGGGATTTCAGATGTATCAAGCAGTTTCTTACTCATGATGCTTCTTTACTTGTTGTCTATGCTCTTGTCTGTAGTTGGTTGGATTACTGTAATTCACATTCCAGGTATCTTGTTCAGTCTTCATAATTTACAATGTATCCGAATTAGTGCAGCTAGAATTGTGTTAAACAGCAGTAGATAAACTGTCCATTAGACGTGTGTAGAGGAGACCTGTTTTTTTTAAATCACTGGGATTTTTGGAAAAAATATAAAGGGCTTTGGATTTCTTCAGCAGTAAAAAGTACATCACTGGTAAGATAATTCTTCAAGATCATGATGAGATATTACTTACACTAAAGGAATTGCATTTTTTTAGCAAAAACTATGGATATATTTATGTGCAAAATGTAAATATTTCAAAATTAGTGACGTATGACATTTCACTTGATTATTTAGTGATATGCGTTTAACTATTGTGCTACTGTTTAAACAAGGAAACCTTAATTGGTGTTGTGTTAATATGGTGTTTATGTTTCCAGTATGCCAGTTTGTTGTGGCTTACCAGATTAACCCTGCACCTTTAATATTAAGGGAAAGATTGTTAAATTCAAATATACAGAATTGGATTAGTGCCCCTATTGTGAAAAGTCAAGGAGAGAAATAAATGGTGCCCATATTAATGATGATTTATGTAAAGAGGTCAAGGCCTTACAGAAGAAGTTTGATGATGACACTGTACCAAAGAGTGCTCTATTGACTTATTCTCAGAAGGGAACAAAGTCTAGTAATCAAAATGAGGAGTCTATTATTGATATAGATGCTGGTTTACTTGACAGGAACAAGGTCCTAATTGACAAATTGGGGAGCATAGAAAATGTGAAGAATGCAGCCCTCGGTCACTTTACTGAATAGCAGATATCCTTGGCTAAAGATATTCTGTGGAGTCACTGTGATTGAAAGATTATTGGTTTGAGACTGAAAAGAAAAGGCTCGCCTTCAAGATCTGTCAGGGAGCTGATGTTATGGATATTTTGCACGCATTGGCTAAACTTGAGACTAGTGATAATCTACCAATGGTTGCTATAAATGCTTTCAGTTTGGGAGTGATACCCAGGTCACTCCCTGAAGAAATCAATAACATATCACTCCTGGATTGACTTAATAGGATGGAAAAACATATGTCTAACATGCAGACAGGGCTTGATGAAGTGGTTGCTCAGAATCTCAAATTTCTTACTCAAAAGACAACATCAACAAGGGAACTCAGCAAAAACAGATCAAGTGCTGCTCAAAGACAACCAATATCTAATGCCCCCTTTAGCAGCTACTTCTAGTAACATAAAGACTCATACCACAAAGGATATTGACAAAGAGGGATTTGAAATCCCTGCTTATCACAAGAAGCAACGAAGGAGGGCAGCAAATAATGTGACACAGAGGAAAACAGTGTTAGGAAATGCTAAAAACATTAAAAATATAATAGACCCAACAGACATTTATTCATTTTTAGGCTTGATGGAAAGACTATACTAAATGATCTACAGAATTATATCAAGGAATGCGGTTTTTCTGTTAGATTACTCAAACAGATGTCAAAACCAGAATCGCAATTTAATTCTTGTAAATTGTCTGTACCTGTGTCAGAATTTGAAGCACTGTTTGATCCAGATTTATGGCCTGAAGGTGTTTGTGTAAGAAGATTTTGGGGAAAAAAGGTGGAACTTGTGACAATTCCATATAATGGCTACCTCACTACATATTATGAGTTACAACAGTCAGGGGATTGGCTGACAAAAGTAAATTATGTTCAAAAACTGTGTGATGATTGTGATATAGTGCTACTACAAGAAACTTGGTTATATGAGGACTCAAATTTTTTGGACAAAAACTTTACTGGAATAAGACATCATTCAGTGTCAGTAATGGATAACACCGTTCTTTGACATGGTAGACCACATGGTGGTTGTTCTATTCTATGGAAGGAGTCTATGCTGGTTACCATAACACCCCTAATAACCTCATCTAAAAGACTTTGTGCAATTAAAGCAAACTTTCACCAGTTTTCTTTACTTCTGTGTAATGTATATATGCCTCGTGATTCTAGTATACTATCTGACAACAATGAATATATAGACATTTTAAATGAAATTTCAGTATTGCTTAATAACTATGACTCTGAATATGTTATTGTAGCAGGTGATTCCAACACAGACTTTAGCAGAGGCAATTTTTTTCTCTAACTCTCTTAATACTTATGTCATCTTAACTCTTTCGCCGCGAGTTTCACGTAGTAAAATGCGTATAAAACGCGGCAGTCACCTTTCGTTGACACTTCTATGAAGCGCGAAAGTCGACAATAGTCGCCGTGACGTATGAAATTATTTACCGTGATAAAGACATGGTGAATACGTCATTGCTCTGTGTAAATAGGCTGTAAATAAGGGGTAAATATTTCGTTTGCATCACATAGTTATTTAAAATGCATAAAAGACATTATTCTGCAAAAGAAGCAATTAATGTAGTACTATTTTCTCATTCGGCAATGAACCTTTACATACTTACATTAATTATTCCATATCTCCAGCAGAGAGCCTGTCAATCAACAAATACTCAAATTCTATTGGATAGCCGTCGGCCAATGAGAAAGCGAAGAAAATATAATACTTTCATTGGTCAAGGACTCAGCCAATGAAAAAAAATCCTGTTTTCTCATTCGCTACTTGCGAAAAACACATCCGCGTTGAGCGGATCAAAACTTAGGTTATCGTCGCGCTTGTTATATATGTCGACGGAAGTCACCAATCGCACCGAAAGAGTTAAACTATGACATGTGTTTCAAATTATCTTAATCCTACTGTTGACTACACATTCGTAAGTAATGCCAATGGAGGTAAATCCAATATTGATCATGTCTTTGTAAGTCATAACTTGCTTCGTTTAATTTCAAACTTTTGTGTCAATAATGATGGTGATAACTTGTCTGATCACTCTGTTATCAATGTAACCTTTTTCATTACCAAATGAAATAAGCAATGTTGCAATATCAAATATTAAATGTGGTGAGGGTGTATGTTGGAACAATGCAAGATATGAAAATTACAAAGTGACACTTGATCAAAAACGAGATGAAAAAGATATTCCCTGGGATGCTCTACATTGTAAAGATGTATCTTGTACTGCCCATGTTAGGGATTTAAATGATTTTTATGATAAGATTATTAATGGATATATTATTATAGGAAAGGAGTGTATTCCATTTACTAGTAATGTAAAGAAACCAGCATCTGTTCCTGGTTGATGAATGTTTGTTGAGGATAAACATAAATCATGTATACTGTGGCATAAAATCTGGAAGGAGAATGGTTCCCCCGGTTCTGGTGTACTGTATGAGTTGAGAAGATATACTCATTGTCAATACCACTATGCTATTAGGCATGTTCAAAAGAACAAGAATTATATAATGGCTAAGAAGTTGGGGACTCAATGGCTAATGGTTGTAGTAGTAATTCCTAGAACACTGCAAAAAAATCAATGGTAAAACAACAAAGTTAGCCAATAAAGATGACAGCACTGTTGGTGAAAATGGTGTATGTGAAGTATTTTCAAACAAATATAAATCACTCTACAATAGTGTCTCTTACAATAAAAGGGAAATGGATGTAAAAACTTAATAAAAACAACTTATGATTGTGGGGTTTGTTATGCATCCCATTTTGTTTTTGTGATCGATGTTGAAGAAGCAATTAAACATTTAAAAAGTTCAAAAAGTGATGGTAGTATTCCTGGTATATCGGATTATGTCATGAATGGTACCAAAAAAGCCAGCTGTTTAACACTAGTATTCAACAGTAACTTACTTCATGGTTTTGTTCCTGAAGAAATGTTGCTTGGTACCTTAATACCCATACCAAAACATAAGCGCAAATCACTAAATGAATCAAGTAACTACAGAGGAATTACTCTTAGTAGCATCATAGGTAAATTGTATGATTTTATACTGTTTAAAATGAACAACAGGATACTCAGATCATCAAATTTTCAATTTGTTTTCAAGGAAACCATTCAACAAGCATGTATACATTTGTGTTTAAGGAAGTAAGCTAGTATTATATAAATAGAGTTATGTACATTGTATGATGATAGATGCCTCTCAGGCTTTTGACAGAGTGGAATATGTAAACTATTTACTCTTCTGTTAAAAAGAGGTCTTTGTCCAATCGTAACCAGATTCTGGCAGCCACACTTGTTTCCAACTTTCTTCACACTGGTTTTCCCAATTATTTTGTTCAATATGTTTCTGCTGTAGTAGTTCTTACACTACCAGGCACAGAGTGGTGGCTATTTCCTTAGTTCTACCATTCTACTCAATCTCAAACCATTGATTATAGGTTTGGTTTGGATGCTCCCAATGTCTGCAATGATCCTCCTGATAGGATTCATGCGTTTCCCTCCCTATCCTTTTTCATAAAGAACCTTAAACCTACCTGTATACCCAGGCATACCAATCTTAGTGTTAATCATCCACTGACATTCTCTGTGGTACCACTTTTCTGCCCCTGATACTGAAATTGGTTGACTGTGCAGTTGTGCCTTTGAGTCCCCTCCATAAAAGGGTGATCAAGTGCTATAAAAGTCCACTTAGAATTAGATTAAAACAAAATTGTGTCTCCTACAGGATGTTTTCAACTACAAATGTGACAGATGACAGATATGACAGTATTGATGGTCCTCTAAGATATTCAAACAGAAATGTCTATGAGCCAAAGTGGTCCATTTTTTCAGCTCAACAAATTAGCACATAGTTAGTTCCTAGTTCTGTACATAGTGTAAATATTTTCTCTTGACCCTCCTTAAGGGTTCCCCTCCGTGCTGTCAAGACCAAAATGACCTAGTCCCTTTTAGCTGCCCACCATCCAATAGGTATTTATTCATTAAAACATTAGTTCATTATTATTTTTAAAAGCCAACAAAAGCTGGAATATAAGTACAAGCTTTGCTATTACATGTCAAGACTGGCACTTGAACACACAAGCTCAGAGAGGCAACTGTTTTACGACTGCACCACAAGGCCAAGATACAACCTCCTGCATACATTTTTAGTACATACCATGTTTTCACTGGCTATGGCGTCAAGTACACATTCACTGATTTGATTTTCAACCTTTTTCGAACATCCCTGTCTCAAATTACAGAATAAATCAATCTGCGCATGGGGTGAAACCTAAGGGCAAACAAAAATACAGATACATATAACTTAATTGAGCTTTTGTACTCGGAAAAAGTACAATATACACAAAAATAATGTCCAGACACTGAGGAAAAAATAATAGTGGAAAATTGGTCTAATCTTCTTTGATTACTCTAGAATTTATAGTAAAATCATAACCATCAGGTGAAAAAGCTACTCACCTGGCTCAATCTATTCTTAAGATACTGCAAAACATTCTCACTCCAGAATGCAGTGAGGTTTTCACTGTACCGAAATCTGACATCAACCAAAGAGTCAAATATCTGAAATCGTATGTGTTTCTTGTATTATACTTCGGCAGAGCATACATTTGCTGAGATTAAGAACAGACACCTTAACAGTTTATTGCAAACAGTAGAAGTGTTTGAATGAATATAGACAGGTTAAAAACTGAATTTATGTTGCTTAAAAGGCTATGTTGCTAAGAAATAGATTAACAACAAATTTTGATCATGTATGCAATACATACATTATAAATGGAATGCCAAGGTAAAAGGAAATATACTCAGTTGGTTATTTATCTTCACTTAAAAGAAGAAACATATGTACCAAGAGCTTGAATTGTACTAACATGAAAAAGTTTACGACATTGTTTCATTTTTAATTAACTATGCCACCATCCTCTCATCCTAAGCATCATTATCAAACCTTTAAAATTAAAATTAACAAAGATTTCCTATCAACGCTACTTGCCTGCAGTTCTGTCGGATCTGCTATAGTGTAACTTTGGTACCCACTTTTGTTCATCATGCACCTTGGCATTGTCCTGCCACACCATTCCAGAATAGCTGCAGCTAGACGTCGAACTAGGTCTTGGTGTTGTATCTCATATGGATTCAATATGTTCTCTGCATTCTGGTCAGATATCCCTGGTGCAAGCAGAAATCCAAGTCTGTCTATAGAGGAAATCACCACTGACACAGCACTCATAGTAACATTGAAGTGCCCAGTACTTGTTATCTTCCTGAGTGCATGCTCCAAAAAGTCCACAGCAATCGTACCTGTTGCAGATGCTTGTGGCAACTCAAAGCGCAGATCTCTGAAAAGAAGTAATTTTTCCAAATTTACAATTAATAGTTCCATGTAAAACACTTCTTCTTTACAACAGGTCATTTTATAGTCTTAACAAGGATAATATAATTCTAGAAACCAGCACCCCAACACAATTTGCATCACATCAATTTCCTTTTTTGGTATGCGGAAAAACACGAGTGTGACCAATAAAGAACAATTGTTGTTAAATATTCTATTGTCCAGTTTGTTCCAAGATGTGATCTACACTATGATATGACACCAAGCAGTAAGCTCTGCAGTCCTAAAATTTCCAAAGAAAAGTGGGTGCCATGGCAACATTTTTTGCAATTATCTTGACACAAATTTTTGTTGTAACATTTCGCAAGGGGATACACATCCTATTTTGGTAAAGATTGGTCAAGTATTGTGGATGTGAGTGGATGGACATTGATATTGATGGACAGGCTGAATGACAGATGCTGCCTGTTCCTATAAATCAAGCCTTTTATACAAAACAGAGTCTTCTGTAAGACCCTTTCAACATCTCCTGCACCAAAAACGGTAAATATATGTTTATACACAGACCACAATCCATGTCCCACTATAGTTTTTCCTTTGAGCAGACCCCATTAACAATTACCACGTGTATCTGACAACTACAGATTATTGCCCTAAACTATCACAAATAATGATTTCAAGTCACAGATTATCTCACACTTTGTGGGTAAATGTTACCTCCTGAACCGTCTTACCATATGCATAAAATTGTTTATATGAGAAAAAATATTGATGAACCAACAAATATACAATTTCTTTACATAAAAGGACTCTTGTATCAGTGTCCTCCTAGTTGAGAAATTGTTTCAAATCTAAATTTGAGAATTGGTTTCAGCTAAGACATATGCAATCGCAAATCCCTCAGACTATCTTGAATTTCAAAATTTGGTATCCTTTATGGATTTGCCTTGAATAATACATACGTTGAAACAACTTCTTGGTTTTTCTGCAGCTGACTTTTCACTGGCTGCACTAACTCAGCTATGGTCTGAAAGTACACTGACATATGTTTAACATTATTAAAATTAAAGTAAAAATATATTGAACAACATGTCAAGTTTTAACTTGAGGAATAAGGTACCAACCTGAAATCACCATTTTTAATATCACTGGATATTGAGAAACAAAGAAATGGTATTCTGATTTTTCATATAATGTAAATGGCCCTCTTACCTTAACATGACGTGGAAAGTACTTATCAATCTTCATAAAAAAGGACAAGTTAGCCAGACAGATTTCTGGAGCAAAGACCTTCTTGTTGAAGAGTTCTCTTAGATGACAAGGACTCATGACAGCCATCAAAGTTCTGGGGAGGAGGGGGTCCAACTCAAACATAGGGACCAGGTACTTCATGTACAGGTCTATGGGCCTACAATATACACACAAAAGAAGACATTGAAACAGATCCCAGATATTTTACAAATCTCTTCTGCATGTAGGCAACATACCAAAGATACCTTCTTCGGTTGATGTTAAGGTTCTATAACCTTTGAAATTATATAACTAATTTTCATACATACATAGGTTACTGCCAGTGCAAGGTCCTTAATCTGATTATATACACACAATATGTGTAAAATGAATCAATTACATGTTTCCTTCACTAAATAATAGTCAGTCAGCACTCAATTGGTCAATTATGGCCTCATTAATCTAAAAAACGACTGGTGCATAGATTTTAATTTGAGGAAAGCATCTGCCAATCTCGTTGATCTACATTTTGTAGTTTTTGAGAAAATCTAGTGAAAAGTAAGTCTAACCAAAAAATGTTCTTGATCGTGTGATCTTGATAAAGGTCAAGAGGTCATATATCAAAATATTCTCCGAGGTCTATAGATGATTACTACCCAAAATAGTTTGATAGGCCTTCAAGTATGGGTTCTATAAAATTTAAGCACCAAAGATATCTTCCCACTTGTGCTACAAAGTGCTTTAATACATGCAATGTAAAATTAAAAGCTGTCGCAGACCAAATTCATCGTACCAATTGTAATGATACCATGCTTCACAAGTAGAACGGTCCACCTTTGACCTTGAAAAGGGAAGTCAAATGTCAATTTTGACCATGAAAAGGCTTGAGGCACATGATTGTGATGAGTGGTCTTCATATCCTATACCATTACGATCAATAATAAAGGGGATGAAAATCATTATACATATCAAAGCCTACATTTGATCTTGGAGGACAGTTGAAGATCAAATTTGACATTAGAGTGATTTCTCAGCTAGAGAGTTATGTTGCAGTACATGAAATGTGTTTACAATATCTTCGAAAAATTCTCTATATTAAATAGTGTTGCAGTTACAACTGATTTAGTGGCGAAATGTGAAAGTAGCTTCGTAACCCAGCCATGATACAATACATGAAAGAGTGGCTGAACAACACATTGTAAAAATGTTTAAAAAATTGTAACTGTATCAGTTTTGGAAGAACGTGTACATAGTAGCAGTCACTGTCACTTGAAGGGGTGATAGATCGTGTAACTGGGACTTTGCTCTTACGACCTTCAGTGTCATTCAACAATATATAATTGGGTTAAATATTCAATGCGTGTACTGACTTAAGGACGAGTTACTCTGCAAACCTAGACAATTTCCCGCCAAATAGGCTTTTTTAAACTAGTTCACGACACCGTGGTTTTCAGTTGTGGGGTTGAAAGTCGAGAGTCATATAAATGCTCCCTCCCACCTCCCCCCCCCCCCCCCCCCCCCCCCCCCCCCCCCCCAAGTATATCGCATTATAGTTTGGGTATTTTATTTTAAATTTTTACTACAGTTTGGTAACATTCTTCATATGATAGGAATTAAATCCAAACATACACTGCAAATATGTATCATTTATTTTAAACTTCTATGGCAGTGTTGTCAGGCTTGAACGCTTTAATACAAGCTACAAATATGTGTACATATTGTAAAAAAATTTTAACATAGTGGTAGTAGTTGTCAAAGAGTTGCTTAACTAGACTGTAACTGATACTTGTAGTGAGAAGTTCTTTGGAAATCTCTATATAGGCAATTCAGGTAACTGTAATGGTAGTAACTTGGTGTATAACAAGACTAATTGTTTAACTAACATATATGTACTCACACTTGTTCATATAAATGTCATTTTATAAATAAAACTCCAAACTATAATGGTTAAAATATATATCAGTGTCTTCTTTCCAACTGTGTTCACCTCCTGTAACTGATATAGACAAAAATAATTTACTCATATGATAATTCCTAAAGATGGATAATATATATTACTTTATTAGCTATCAAGATAGATGTCTAAAACAAGAACCATCTTGTAGGTTCGAAGACTGTAGCAGAATGGCTGAATAGATATGAAACTAGGTTTACAAAAGAACTCATCTGTTGGGGACAAGAAATTCAGCAAAATCTATGTTTTTTGTTCTGAAAGATACTTGAATGACACACATGCAACTACACACTTACACAAAAATATTTTATAACTCTGACCCTTCAAGGAGGGGTCAAAAATAATTCACCTGTCAAGAACAAGTAAAACATGGGATGTTAAATAATATAATATATGATGAGCAGTAAGGCTTTGTTTTATAAACTTATGTGATTGGATTATCTACATCACTTATTTTAATCTCCTTTTGAAGGCAGCTGTTTTATATTGGTTTATCTATTCACTTTGTTTTAAAGCCTAAATTTACAGAAAATGTCAGACAATATGTTTGATTTATTTAGAACTATAAAAGGATTTCCCAGTAAAACATTAAATGTACAAGTACATCTTACATCTGATGTTTGCTGGCCATGGCTGTTTTGAATTTGTTCACTTCTTTTACAAGATGTTCAAGTCCCCACCACGCAGCAGATTCATGTTTCACACTGGGCATCAGTCGTTCAAAGGGAGCCAAATCCTCTAAGAGAAAATGAATGAAGGGGACAGCAAATAACCAGGTGGTGTGAATATATCCGTGGGTGAACATATTCTCACAGTACATCAGCAAGGAGATTCCAACATCCCTGAAACATCATCAGATAACACAAAAGTCTGAAAAATCTCTGCAGGGCAAAGTTAAATATCTCATGTAACTGGAAATCTCGAGCATCAGGTTTTACATGAAGAGCTCAAGTTGCAGTATTGATAGCTGAAGAAATTATTTCAAATCACTTAATTTTGTCAGTTTTTTTTATTTTAAAGCACAGTCACAATGGAAAATAATGAAACCACACTTACTTCTTCAGACTTTTGTCGTCAGTCTGTAAGACTTCCTCATACTCGGGACAAGACTTGGCCTGGTTATCTGGTGTTACACAAAGTGCATAGAACACTGCCTCATTCACATTTGGTTTTGTCATTTGGAGGTCATACAAGCGATACAAGTGGACTATGGACAAAGCAGTAACAATGTCAGTGATCTTCTGCCTTCGACTGGTTTGCAGACCTTCTTCAAGCTGTTGTTGATGCTGTTCCAATCGTTTTATTCCCTTGTTGGTGTAGTTAGATAGCGCCTACAGTTACACATTAAAGTTACAAGGTACAAGTTATAAAGCTGTATTTATATCATCAATCTAAAACACTAAGTTTGTGAGACTGGGTTTGAAAACCACTGCTGAAACAAATGTTTTCCATTCTAAAAACCATTAGATTGGTCTTCAATATACAAGATGCCATCTGTAATAACAAAAGACCGACAACTTCAAAACCAACAGTATAGCATAATCCAGACATGCAGTGTGTAATTATAATTTATACATGTGGCATACTAAAGAAGCACCAGAATATCAGTATTGTCAGGAAGTAGATACAATTGAGCATGTATTTTATTATTGTCCATATGTCAAAGTAATTTGAGATGTTCTAAAAACATTGCATTGTCAAGTTTTAAAAAGGAAATGTGATCTTACTGTTGTAGAAGTTTTATCAGAAATGCCATGTAAAAAATTTCAATATTGCATATCTTAAATCTGCTTATAATGGCAACTAAACATTATTTTACAAAAAAGTGTAAAACAGTACAACCTCAATGAATTTTCCTACATAAGAGTTTTATTTAAGCAAGTGGGAACTGAAGTCTTTTTTGATACTGCTAAGACAAAGAAATGTCAATGATATGGTTAAAATGTATGGCAAGGTTATGTAATTCATTAAAGACAAACTGTAAAGTAATATAAATGCAAACTGTAATCCTGCCAAAGTAAAAAACCACCACCTTTTGTGTTGTAAAATGTTACAGAAATATGTACATTTGTCATACTAACATAGAAAATAAAATATGCTCAACAAAAAAACACCTACACTAAGCTAAAGGGAAAAAAATAACAAATAAGGTCCTCCAAATATTGATTCAGTGAATCAGATTCACTAAAGCAATCTGTAGTGAATTGTATGAACAGACAAGACAGTTTAGATTAATTACACACACAAAACAACAGATGACATGAGTTTGTGTTTGTTTGTAAATACTAAAGTGCAGAATCCTTGTTATTGTTGTATCATATTGCCAATACAAAGTTTGACATTATGGCTCAGCTGCTGAATTGTGACGAAAGTGGTGAAAGTGTGCGGTTTGGCTGAATGTGTTCTACAAGTTATTTTATTCCAAAACACCGGTAATATTAAAGGGCCACTGTCGGAAATCAACTATGTAGTACATAAATAAAATCTCCCAGTTCACTGAAGAACATCAAAAAATAGCATCAGAGATGCCCTTACCCCACAGCCTGGGGAAATAGTTTTAAACACTATGAGATATAGAAGTAGTGAAACAGTACAAAGATCGGAATACTTTCAGAGCAGTGTCAGTTACATAAAGGTCCAAATGATGTTTAAGTGCAAAAAATAACAAGAGAAAGAAAATGTAAAAATACAGTATTAAAACAAGACAATTCAATAGCAAGATGACAGCATTAATCAGTAAGCTAACAATTATTATGCACACCCACAACCCATAAGCAATGTACCTACCAACTATCAACTTCCTACACTTTAGAGATATTTTAGAGATATTGCCTGGAAAAATTTTAAATGTCAGGCCACTACAGCAAGATCAATGGTCAAAACAAGGTCACACCATGACATTGCACACCTACAATCACGAACCAATGTCCCTACCAAGTATCAATTTCCTACACCTTACTAGTGCTGTAACGAGTTGACCGAAACTCAAGTTGTAACTCGGTGGGCGATACTTGGGATCACATCTGTTTACGCAATTCAAAAGCAATGGTCTTTTTTTATTTTCCTTATTTACGTGGCTGTTCCATAAAGTGCACATACATATCTGCACAATTTAACCGGCACAAAATATATTTCTTTGCAATAAATCGTACTAAACACAATTAATGGTGGACCCCTTAATGACAATGTTTGGACATTGTTTATATTTGTGTCATTTCCTTGAGTTCACCTCGAGTTCACCTTGCATCTAACAGGTGATCCTCGATCTACAGAAATCGCTCATAATTACAGCCCTACACCTTACGCTAGCCAAAATATAGCCTGGACAAGACATTATAGGTCAAGGTTGATATGGCAAGATCAAAGGCCAAATCAAGGTCACACCATGACGTTGCATGCCTACACAGACAAAATTGCTAAACTTAGATCTGGATTATTATCTACTGATGTCGACCCCTGTCTCATGTTCATACAAAAATAAGTTTGTTTCTTTCCGGATCATGTCAGAGGAAGAAGTCCTTAAAATCAAATATTGTGAACTACTCCCTTACAGGAGGGCAGTTTCCCATTCTCTTTTAAGACTGCACATGTTACATCCTTGTTGAAAAAAGCTGGTCTTGACAGAAACATTCTCAAGAATCATCGACCAGTGTCAAACCTCAGCTACATCTCCAAACTCATAGAGGAAGCTGTGGCCAGGCAGAAAAACCAGCACATTGCTCAAGAGGGTATATCCAATGAAAATCAGTCAGCATATAGAGTCTTTCTCTCAACTGAAACGGCATTGTTAAAAATACAAAATGACATTGCCATCTCAATGGACAAGGGTGCAGCTATTGGATTAGTCCTTTTGGACTTATCTGCAGCCTTTGATACAATAGACCACACAATCCTATTCAACTGCCTTCAGCACTGGTATGGCATTGATGGGGTAGTGCTTAAGTGGGTTCAGTCATACATCAATTCAAGGAAACAGCGGATTAAAATAGATGGACATCTTTCAGATGCTTTTCAACTCCCTTATGGGGTTCCCCAGGGCTCAGTCCTGGGACCACTCCTTTTCACCCTATATACAACCCCTCTCAGTTCAGTTATATCTCAATTCAACATGACCCATCACTTATATGCAGATGACACACAAATTTACTTGGAACTTGGCTCTAGGAACTTCGATTCCAGTATCACAGAACTGACAAATTGCCTTGAGGCGGTCCAGGCTTGGATGGGAAATAATAAACTTAAATTAAATCCTGACAAAACGGAATTTATAGTGATTGGCGATGATCAAATTAGAAGCTCCCTGAAGTCATCTTTCCCATTGAGTTTGCTTGGCAACAGCATGGAACCAGCTGAATCAGTCAAAAACCTTGGTGTCGTCCTGGATGCAGAAAACTGAATGCAAAGACATGTGGCTAATCTTTGTCGCATAAGTTACTACCATCTCCGGGAACTACAAAGGGTCCGTAGGTACTTAAATCATGAAACAGCTGTAAAGGTGGCAAATGCCTTGGTTAGTAGTCGCCTGGCTTACTGTAACTCACTACTTTACAACACAAAAAAGCATATACTATCAGACTACAGAGAGTTCAAAATGCCTTATGTCGTACAGTATACAAGTTAAATAAGTATTGTCATGTCAAACCCTTCCTGCACAAACTACACTGGCTCCCCATCCATTACCGTATATTGTTTAAACATAATCTCCTTACTTATAAAGCAATACATTTCAGCCAACCTCCATATCTTTCCTCTCTGATTAGGTGGAGCGATCTCACACGGGGCAATCGCCTATCAATTTCCTCATACAGACCAAATAAACGCTCAGGGCTCCGCAGCTTCACAGTAGGGGCTCCCACAGAGTGGAACAAGCTTCCTCAAGCCATTAGAATCATAGAAAGCATTTCTGATTTCAGAAAACAGTTGAAAACACATCTTTTCAGATTAGCTTATCCTCCACCATAGCCTATCTCCCCTATTGGACACTATCCCTTTTTGCACATCAGCGCCTTAGAGGATGTTTACATCAATTCGGCGTTTTATAAGTGTTTCTTACTTACTTACTTACTTACACCACCTAACCCATGTCCCTACCAAGTATCAACTTCCTACACCTTACTGTTTCTGAGATACAGCCCGGACAAACATTTTCCGCTCTTTTTTTCCCCTCTTGCAAATTATACCAAGCAGGGCTCCCTAAACAATATTTTACGCCAAGGACACAAAGAGTTATAATAACAGCTACCAATAAATATCCTAGTTATAGCTAAAATCAATTTAGTCAGAAACAATGTCATTACTTCAACAAACAGATGAATTAATACTCTTGGAATAATACTCGACTGTCTGTTTTTGGACATTGGATCCTTAGGGGATTTAGGTTTATCAAATTGACCCTTTATAAATGTTTAAATTATTATTTATTATTATACACAACAAACAGATAAACAATTTTATCTTACTAAAACTAATGGCATGTCACACTTATATAACTTGTAATGTCTATTTACCTGACCAAACTGCTTTCCCCCATCATATTCTAAATTTTTATCCACAAAAAGCGGTCTCATGGTTATTCTGACTTGACTGATTTCTGACAACACCTCTTCTATGGTTCTTTGATCACAGAAACCTTCCCATTGTGGTAACAAAATGGCAGCACTGCGGATATTGTACTTCTCAAATCTTTCAAATTCAGATTTTTGGAAAACATAGGACTTGAATCGTTCGAAAAATCCGGTATCTGGTTGTCTGTGTACCATGCCGTCATACTGATGCCACTCAGCAGGAACTGAAACATATCAACAAAAATGATGCACTCAGAGAGAGCAAAATGCTTGACTCCATATGACCAGTCTCTCAAGTAATATCACGTAGAAAGCCAAATTCATTAAAATACATTGAAAGGGGACCTCTGGAAATTCATTGGTTTTTTTTGTATCCAAAATAAGATCCAGATCTTTCTTTCAGTAACTTCTTCCTTTGGCCAGGTCCTACCCACAATTTTTTAAATTAAGATCTGTTCATTAGTTCTGGAGTAATCTAAACACACACACAAAAAAAAACCAGACACATTGACATACAATATGCACACAAAAACATAAACTGCTAGTGAAGGTAAAACTAAATATTGCTTAAAGGTTACTTCTTGGTGAAAATCATGCATGGCATTTTTTGTGATGGACTGTCAAGGAATTGAAAGAAAAAAGAGAAAATAAAATAGAAATAATAATTAATAAAACTGATAAATATACCAGCTCCCTCTTTATTATCTTTATGTCAATTGCAAAACATAAAATGAGAAGAAATATTTTTTCTTAAAGACAGCAAGTATCAAAGGCTAGGTTTGTGACCTTACAATGACAATTGCATTGTGACATCACTGAGTAATGACATTATCAGAAAGCAAAATATCGATTTTTTATGTATGTGATGAAGAGAAGCAGTTTCACTGTGTATTTCCAATTAAAAATAAGAAAAACTCTCTGCTGGCTTTATTTTTTAAACAAATTACATCAAATTTGGAAAAATCCATCTGTACCCCATGAAATACCTGCCCACTAAATTTGAGCTCAATTGGTTGGAAACGGTGCACAGACAGACAGACAGAAACAAACTGATCACAATAACCCTCTCCTATCGTCGAGTGTTAATAAATAAATATATTTCATTTTGAAATATTATTTCAATGGTCACATATGGGCACAGAATTTGACTGAAACCGGATACAGTTTCTCAAGTGGTGCCTTCTAGCTGTAAAGTGTTTGGTGATGGAGGGGTCCTGAACATGAAACCCCGAAGGTTTTGCAGTGTCAAAATCCAGCATGAGTTTACATCTAATGGCTCCAATAATACACTATGAAGAGATTTTAGGTTTACAAATTGTATATGAAGACTTGAAGGTGGATCAAAAAAATAACCATGAGATGTAGAAAATGTTTGCAACGCACGAATTATTATTGTGAGGTTGTCTATTCTCACCCCAATCTTCCTCCAATAGATTTTTTCAAAATTCTAACCATTTAAGACCATTTATTGATACAAAGGATTTGGTGTTATAGAAGCGTAATTTGACACACACCACTGATCACTGCATACTCCTTGGTTACACAAGCACCTGTTTTAGGACAATTCATACCATCCTTTACTTATACTTGTGTGACTGTTATCGGGCCTTCATGATCAGGTGGACACCATCTGAACTATATTAGTTCATCTATAGGATAACTCAATCTTCAGTTATATGTTTTCACTTTTTATGAAACCCTTAAGAAAGAACAATGCGAATCATCCTGATATCAAATTTTACATTTATGATAATGATACACAATTACCTGTTTACTTGTCCCATAAAACACTTCTACTGCTCTGGCTAAACTTAATTCCTGCCTTCAAGATGTGCAAAGCTGGAGGTCATCAAATAAATTTAAACTAAAATTTCAGAAAAGTATTTATTGTATTTTGTTCAAAGGCTTACCATGAAAACCTGGTATCTAACTTCCCTACCAATATCCTGGGTAAGCTTCTCTGTTTTGTTTGAGACAAATTGCACCTTTTCAAATGTTTATGAAAATTGTAAAGACTGTTTCTGCAAATCTGATCTAATCTAATGTGGACTTTTAGAGCACTTAAACTCCATCACTGATGGAGCATCTGAACATAAAGCAAGGCAGTTAATGTTAATCGAAGGACATAGATAGGTCATACCAAGAAGGGACAGGGGTGACAGGCTATGGCTGATAGGCTTTTGAAAACAGGTAAGTTTTAAGCTTCTTTCTGAAGGAGGCAACTGATGCTGCACTGCACACATCATAAGGGAGTTCATTCCAGATCTTAGGAGCATCAAAGATATAACTGTGACCAAAATGTTTGACTGACTTAAAGACGGAGGAGTGTAAAGGAGGAACTGTAAGGTATTACCAATCTGGGTGACTACACTTGGTACTATAGAACAACTGCTGAGAGACAAGAACAGTTTAAGATAGGAAGGAGAACCACTATGTCAAAATTTATAAACTAGTGTTGCAGTTTTGAACATACATCTGTACTTAACGGGCAACCAGTGGAGTTGCTTTAGAATGGGTGTAACATGAACATACCTTCAATGATTTGTAACAATACAAGCAAGGGTATTCTGAATGCTTTGCAATTTCTACTGATTGAAACATGACAAACCTCTAAACAATGAGTTAGCGTAGTCCAGACGACAACTAACCAAGGCATTTGCAGCAAGGACTGCCACTTCTGGAGTAAGATACAGTCTTGTTCTACAAAGGTCACGCATCTGAAGAATTCACACTTTGCAAGTCTTCTTGACATGTTGATAGAAGGAAAATTCTGAATCAAACCACACCTAGATTTCTGACAGAATCAACCAGATGAAGAAGGCTACCAAGAATACTGACAGGAAAGTGGGAGGAAATCTTCTAACATTGAGCCTTAGAACCAAGGAAAATAAATTCATTTTTTTCTGGGTTGACCTTTAGTTTGCTCAGAGACATCCATTGTTGCACATCATGAAGGCAGGCATTTAGCTTGGTGAAAGCAGCAGAAGCATTCTTATGGGAGAGATGGATGTATAACTGAGTATGGTCAGCATAGAAATGGAATTTAATATGTGGATGATTTTGCTAAGTGGTGTTGTATATAGTGAAAACAACAATGGACGCAGAACAGAAACCTGAGGAACACCACAGATGAGCTTACTTAATTTGGATAGTATGGAGCCTATCTTGATAGCCTGGCAATGATTCCTCAAGTATGAAGCAACTACTTTAGAACAGTTCCACCAAGACCAAACCAGGATTTAACATAACCAAGGAGTATATTGTGATCTATAGTATCAAATGTGGCTCATAAATCAAGAAGTACTAGAGCTGTTGGTTCACTGCATGCCAGAGAAAGAAGGACCTCATTTTTTATTGACAATAAAGCAGTTTCAGTGGCGTGTCCTGGCTTGTAAGCTTACTGATAAGGATGGTCCAGTTTGTTATTATTGATGTGTGACATTAGTTGCTCAGCAACAACTCACTCAACAAACTTTGACAGGAAGCAAAGACCAGACACCGGGCAATAATTCTTAAGGTTGTTTCTGGGCAGAGAAGCTTTTTTAATGAGAGGGGTGACAACCGCTTTCTTGAAAGCATTTGGGAAAGAGCCATCAATGAGAAAATAATTTACCAACTTAGTAATAGATGGAAGGAGTATATCAAGACAATCCTTAAGGAGGAATGTTGGTATGGGGTCCAATGAGCACGATTTAGTGGAAGACTCATAGATACACTTACTGACCTTGTCCTTAGTTACAGGCAGAAAGGTATTGAAAGCAGGAGGCACCAAATCAGGTGCATCATTGAGAGAGCCAAAAGTAGAAAACATGTCCCTGATTTTGCTTATTTTATTGGAGAAAAAGAAAGCAAACATGTCCGCAAGGCTTTTGTTTGAGCTATGAGCAGGCACAACAGTCTCGGAGGTGCGATACAATACCTTCCTTAATGATTGCCATAACTTCTTGGGGTCATCACTGTTTGCAGTTATAAGATTGGTATAGTAGGAACCCTTGTCTTTATTGGCCAGTGGATTGCACCAAGCAATTTGCTTGCGGAACCTTGACCTGTTCAACTGTGTCTTATGTTTTCTCCACATTTGTTCAAATTGCTGCCTTAAGGGGTGGACCATGTGATATGAATCAGATAACTATTCATCTGACTGCCATTTTGCCAAGCGTGAGATGGCAGGACCATGCTTGTCAAATACCTGGGTTACACCAACCATGTACTGATCATACAGTTCTGCCACACAAACAAGTACAAACGGTATATTATTAAGGTCATTATGGAACTTGTCAATATTAATCTTGTGATACCTATGATAAGAGACCATTTTTTCAATACGGTTGATGGGTGGGAGAAATCAAGTTGGCATCATATAGCAGCATGGTCAGATATAAAGTCTCTGACACTAACACTACAGATAAAATCAGTGTCACAAGGAGATATTAAAATGTCCAGAGTGTGACCCAGTATGTGAGTCAGGCCACTGACACCTTGAATCAAACCACAACACTGAAGGATGTCGTTGAACCTAGACCTATCACCACACTCAACATCCAGATAAACATTTATGTCACCACAAATGATGAAACCAATTGAAGACAGAAAACTAGAAAAAGACAGAAAATCTTTTAGAAATTGAGTAGTACAAGAACCGAGGGGGCGATAGACACATGCAGCAACAAAGCTAATGTAGTTGGACTTAAAAAATAGCATGATGATTTCAAATGATCTAAAAACCGGTGAAGAGACACTAGGAGCAAAGGTTTTTCCACATAGAAAGTCACCACCACCACCCAATCCAGTACACCTTGGTTTTTAGTAGGAGACCATCAGTATCAGTATCAGTCTAATATGAGTCTCGGCCAGCCCAAGGATATCCAAGTCACTGTGTTGTATAAGGTCATGCAGGAGAGAGCCTTTATTGCCAATGGATCTACAGTTGATGAATCCAAAATTTGTTGGGCCATGGTTTACAGCAACATTGTCACACAACAAGAGTAGGAGTAGAGCTTTTAGTTTCAATTGTGGAGGAACCTGTTTACCGAGTTACCGAGGTAAAAATATTTACACACCACAACAGGACAATTCTGAATCTTGTCAGCATTTAGCCAGTTCCACGAGAAACCAACACATAGGAAACTTATCACTAGAATGATTAAAAGAAAAAGAAAAACAAGAACTATGCAAAAATGAACTTTCGAAAGAAAAAATGCAAAAAAGATCTTAACAAAAAATGTTAACAAACTATGAGAGCAGAGAAACCAATAGTTTACACTCAATCAAAAGCCAGAGTTAAAAACACACAAGTATATACTCAACATAAAAACCACAAAATAATTACTAGGACATAAAAAACCATTAAATGGTCACTGGGACATATCAGGTGATAACGGGGGATGTGAACTACATAAACAAAGGGGTTGAGTAACTACTACCATGATAATGGGGGATGTGGGCGATAATGGGGTATAACAGAGAAATCTCAATAATTCTGGCGATATGAAGTAGATTAACCAATATTGTAAATAGATTAATCTAAAGGTGGTATGTATGAACTAAAAACAGCAATGAGGAACTTATCAGACCAGCCTGTAGAACAATTCTTGAGTCTAATTTCTGATCGTTGAAAAAACAATACCTGCAAATGTGTGATCACCCTTGAATCAGTTTGTATCTTACCCAGTAGTCTTTTGGAATACTGTAACTCACTATTCTGAAGTTGACCTAGATTCAACCTATATAAACTCTAGTGCATTTAGAATAATCTTTTATGGATAGCTTCAAATTACTGGGCCTTTGCTCATGTAACACCATCTTTAAAATAGAATTCAAAATGCCTGTACCTCACAGCCTGGGAAAATAGTGTTGAACACCATGATATTTAGATGAGGTAAAAGTACAGACACAAGGAATGGACAGTGTAATCAGAATGGACAGTGTGATAACACTATTGAAAGAAAAATTTGTGTAAAGACAATTGACAAAACTAAGATAATTTAAGAGCAAAATTACAGCATTAGTTTGTAAGGAAAACTTACGAAGATGTAAAATTATTAAAATATTTCTTCATTATTTAAAGTGTAGCTGTCACTGGAGATAGCACAATGACGTAAATAAATATAATAACGAGTCACACCAATCCATAAACTTAGGAATACGTCTCAAATGTGGCAGTACTAACATTCTGGCAGAGCCAAGGTCAAGGGTCAAACTAAGGTAACATAATGACGTTGCCCACCTACACCTTCCAATCAATATACTTACCATTTAACTTTTTACACCTTACAGTTTCTGCGATATATCCCAGACACAATTTTAAGAGTCAAGGCTACTACAGCAAGATCAAATCATGGTCGCTCCATGATGTTGCTCATCTACACCAAAGTGGTGGGACCATTTCCACCGCATTGAAACTGAATTAAATCCAAACTTAGAGATATGCTGAGAGATATTTTACTTAAGGGCACCAACATGTCTGAAAGTGCTAGTCAAATTACCTTGGTCACTGCCATGGATACCTTAGGCATAGAGTCTAACACAGCTATCACACCCACTATTGGCACACCTATTCCTAAGTCAACACTGAGTAGTGAAACTGTCAAATTGTTAGAGAGTGCTGCTACCATATTAGGTCAACCTAAAGAATCTTCTTCCATACAGCCTAATAAAAGAAAGCGCCTGGAAGCACCTGAGGGAGACATTAGAAGTGCATACCCCAAAGAAAGTAAAGCACTATATCTTAAAACTAAAACCTTACATAAGAAGAAACTGAACCTGGCAACAAACATACACCAGATTAAGAACAACTTGCAAGACAAGAAGTTCCCAGTACAAGCTGACTTCAACTGCAATGTCCCAGCCAACAGAGATGCAGTCTTTAGGGATAAATGGACACAAATCACTAATGAAGCCAAAATTAAACTCACGCAAGTCCTACTGGAAGATCTCAACTCAAGATACCACCAAGTCAAGGTAGAAATCCAATCAAATCTTGCTCAACTTCAACAGATGCTGACCAACACTCAGTATAATGAAATCTGCTTGTTCCTGAGTGACAAATACAAAGCTGCTGCAGGAGCTGCCCTCAACAAAGCATCCAAAAGATTAGAACAAAGTGGACCAAGGAGATTCCCTCAGAACAAACAGAGAACCTTTCAACAGGCCAGAAGAAGTCAACCCAACAAAAAAAGAGACAATAATTCCCAACTCAAAAAATTACTTATGGGACTGCTCAACAGCATGTAATGACCTAATTTAGGCTCCCCGGAGCCTAAAAATACACCTCAATAAAACAATTTCTCCACTAATCTGTTGTTTCAATTATCATGGATAATTCAAAGGCATCAAATCAAGTTGGGGAGCCAAAGCTACCCAACTGGCATTTTACTACCAGGTAAATCTATGGAAAGTCTAATTGGTCATACAGTAATTAACATATCCAATTTAGACTTAACTGAACCACAAGTAGAAGCCCTCCAAAAAGGCCTCACATTTTGCCCTACCCCAGGACCACCTAAGAAATCTTTGATTTGGAATGACTTTAAGGCCTTTCACAGGAGATTGGTTTTACAACATCACTTCTATAATGACAACAACATTTTAGACTCGGATGATAGAGAACTGGTTAATATACTGGCTGAAAACCTAGACAGTGAAAACATCACATATGATGCAATTCATGCCCAATTCAAACCAAAAAGCAATTGGCTTCCTAATAATACCCACATCTCACTTAAAAGCTTCAAAATGGCCTTCAAGAATAATTTACTATATAGCAAACCAACTAGAACTAGACATAATAATCTCACCAAGGAACAAAGATCTGGATTGCTTGAACTGACAAACAATTCAGAAATTGTCATCAAAAAAGCTGACAAAGGGTCAGCTGTAGTGGTCATGAACACAAGAGACTACTTAAGAGAAGGATATAGACAACTAATGGACCAAAACTTCTATACACAAATCCATAAAGACCCAACAGAGGAAGTGAGCAACAGAATCACCTACAAGTTGATCCAAATGAAATCCAAGGGACTAATCACAGACAAAAACTTTGATTACCTCAAACCTGTTAATTGCAAACATGGACAATTCTACCTGTTGCCAAAAATACACAAAAAAGGCATCCCAGGTAGACCCATATGCAGTTCAGTTAATCACCCAACTTCAAACATATCTAAATTCGTAGATGAACATATCAAAAAATATGTCCCTCACACAAAGTCTTACATCAGAGATACTCAAGACTTTATAAGCAAAATCACCAGCCTAGGCAAAATCCCGGAAGGCGCTATTTTAGCTACATTATATGTTACTTCCCTTTACACCAATATTCCAAACCATGAAGGGATACTAGCAGTGGCTGACCACCTTAGGACAGACCCAACCAAAGGCCCTATTGCCAATTATATTCTTGATTTACTCAAATTAGTACTGCACAATATGTACTTTGAATTCAATGATGAATTCTTCTTACAAATAGGGGGGGCAGCAATGGGCACTTCACTAGCACCCAACTACGCCAATTTATTTATGGACAGGTTTGAAACAAAAGCCCTAAATAACTACCACCTAAAACCACTAATATGGAAAAGGTTCATAGATGACATTTTCCTGATTTGGACTCATGGAGAAGACTCATTCAAGGACTTTGTTAACTACTTAAATTCCCTTCACAATACAATCAAGTTCACATCAGAGACTAGCACCACAAGTGTTAACTTTTTAGACACAACTGTCAAACTTGATCAAGATAGAAAAATCATCACTATCTTGTACAACAAACTACTGACACCCATTTATTCTTGCATCATACCAGTGCACATCCTAGTAGTGTCACTAGTAAGGGACCCTATGGGCAATACCTACGCCTTAGGAGGATCTGCACTTTGGATACAGACTTTGAAGAAAATGCAGATAAGCTAACCCAATATTACCTAAAAAGAGGCTATCCCATCAAACAACTCAAAAATCACCATCAAAGGGTCAGGAAGTTTACTCAACAAGAACTACTACAAGTAAACTCAACTAAAAAGACCACCAACACTCCTCCAGTAATGGTCACTAAATACAATCCTAAAAATCCAAACATCAAAAAATTCATCCATTCCAACTGGAATATGATTGAACATTGTGACAAACTCAAAAAGATATTCACCCAAAAACCACTAATAGGATTTAGAAGATTCCCTATTTTAAGGGATATACTCACTAAGAATAAAATATCCTTTCCTCCAAAATCAATTACTGAAGGAACAGATAAACCCAAAATCTGTACCCGACTAGGCAGATGTACATACTGCCCCAGATTAACCAAAATCAGTGACTTCAAAAGCCACCACACTGGCACTAATCACAAATGTATTAATCTACCAAAAATACATGGCTAACATGTGAGATTAGTAATATAATATATTTAATTGAATGCACTAAATGTGGTAAACAATACATTGGAGAAACAGGAAGAGCGTTCAGACAAAGAATGTATGAACACATTGCAAGTGTCAAAAAACAAAATCATTTGACACCCCAGTCTCAAAACATTTTCACTCAGAACATCACACTCATGCACATATGAGATTTAGTGTGATACAATGGTTGGGATGTACCAACTATAAATCCAATTGGCATCAACCAATTTGTGTAAATATTTCCCTCTTATTGGTATATTTGGTGCCCATATACCCATATACCCTTATTTTTCTGAATTAAATCCAGTACATTGTTCACTTGCCACTGATATGGTGGAACTTAACTGCAAACAACCATGAGCCATAATTTAAAACAGGAATTATCTTCACAATATTAAGTTTTAAGACTGAATATACAATTTGTTTTGTACTGTTTTGATCAGTAGCAGTAACCAGTAGAAAGCAAAAATAATGCAGTTTTCAATAACCAGTTCTTAAATATTCTTTGTTTCATTTCTACAAAGCCAAAAAAGGCAGAATACCAGATTTCCACTCAAATGAACTTCAACCATGACACTAATGTTAGACAGCATTAATATGAGGTTGTCTGAGTCTTATCGACATGCAAAGTCACATAGGCGCCAATTTGAAAGAACTTTGCAAAGAGTCAAGAATCGACTGAACAGAAGTTGGCTTCATCACAAAATTACTCGGTGAAATGGACTTGTAAACAAGGATAAGTCAGACTATTGTAGTTAACTTGTCTCAAACAATAGTCGCAATACTAGAAAATATTGTAAACCCTAAACAGGGTTTCTGAAGTGACACTTCCATCCCACGAGTCTGAAAAGGCATTGGCTAACAAGTTTACCTCCTAAGTTTGAACAAAATTAAGAAAATTAGATATAATTTTGTATGCCCTCTGGCACTGAAAATGATGTTAATTCTCCTTCAGATCGTCCAAAGATGCTGTTGATAAAATAATCAAAAACACACCTAGAAAATCCTGCCTCTTGGATCCTTGGCCAACATTCCTCATCAATAAAAGTAGTGATATACTACTACCATCACTTACAAAATTGTTCAACTGCTCACTCATGGTTGGATGTGTCCCTGATGATTTCAAAACTGCTGTAGTTACTCCTCTTATTGAAAAACCTCTTCTTCCAGTGGATCACTTGAAGAACTTTCACCCTGTATTTGGCCTTTAGTTTCATATAAAAATTGGTCAGACATGTGGTTGCTAAGAAACTGTTAGAACACAATCATGCCCATAACTTAGACAACCAGTCTGTATACAAAGGAGGTCATTCAACTGAGACAACTCTTCTGTCCATTAAAATTTAAGTTCACTTATCCTTGTCAGGAATCGAACCTACTGCCTTGGTATTCCTTTACCTGTTTGCCACATTCGACACCATTGATTATTCAACTTCTGTCCTTAAATGGTTCACTTCTTTCTTAAATGAGCGTTATCAATCAATAAAATTTGTTCTACTTTGTCTGATCTTTGTAAACTCTTATTTGGTGTCCCATAAGGTTGTGTCCTGAGCCCTTTTTTTCATTGTACACTACTCCTCACAGTTTGGTTATTGGTAAACACAAGAGATAAAATTTCATTTTTATACGGGTGACACCCAAATTTATGCACATTTATCCTAGAAGAATACATCAGCTGACAGAGGGATAATTTGAAAGCATGTTTTCGAATTGGTACCTTGGGTCGTCCTCTCTGCCATGTTGAGTCAGTCAAGAATCTGGGCATGTAGTGTAATTATAATTTTTCCTTGTCCTAACTTGTCCAGAAATAACTTCAGAAATACTTATGATGCTTCTGTACTTGTGAATAATGCTATTGTTAGTTGTCAGTTGGATTCCTGCAAACTCACTTTTCAGGAGTCTTTCTAAGTTCAATCTATGCAAATTTTAGTGTATCCAAAATAGTGAAGCCAGAATTGTATCAACCTCCAGTAGATACACCAGTATAACTGTTGAACATTGCAAAGTTTTTAACACAACCACACTTGGTTACAAGTTTTTCTTTTACTCCATAATTACTTCCTACAGCAATTCTTATAGTACTAGATACAGTCAGAGTGGAGGTAATATCTTTGTCATTGCATAATTCTACCCTTCTATTCATAAAACTGTCAAAAAATTAGGTTACAGTTTTGCTTTTGATGCCCCCACTGTTTGGAATGCTCTTTCTAATGAGATTCATTATTTTCCCTTCCTAACCTCTTTCAGAAAGCAGCTGAAATATTGCCGTTATCATCCCCTGGCGTTCTCTCTGATGCTGACCTCTCTTCTGTCGCTAGATACTGAAATGGATTGACAGTTTTTGGACCTTAGAGTCCTCTTTATAAAGGGGAGATTAAGTGCTGCAAAAGCCCAATCAGAATTAGACAGGTTGTCAGTATCTGGTCCCATTTTTGCGATACCCTAACAATGTTAAGAAATGAAACCAAAATTTGATTACCAATGTGTATTTATCACATAAACAGACATGACTGCCTATTTCGGCCATTGTCTACATTAATGCTGTGCTACACTACTGACAGGGGTTACTAATGAACTTCCTGAACCTTCCAGTTTCACAGATATGTTCTAGACAGGTTTTTATAAGTCATGATCTGTGCAGCAAGATCAAAAGTCAAATCAGGTTGGCTTGACATTGGCTGTCCTTTTTTGACCTTGAAAGAGGGGCCCAAGGTCAAATAAGACCACATCAGAAGACTCTGAGTCCATGATTGCCTACAGGTTGGTTTCACATCCGAAGCTTCTAGGAGCAATAATAAGTGAGTTATAAGCATTTTTAAGTTTGGTTATGTTTGTTTCATCTGGAAACACGGTTCCAATGTCAAATCTGACTACATCAGAAGATCCAGTGCTCATGATTTCCTGAAAGTTGGTTTCGAATGGTAAACTTCTAGGAACAATAATAAGTGAGATATAAGAACTTTTAAGTGTGGCTGTCTTCATTTCACCTTGAAGAAGGCCCTAGGTCAAATCTGACCTCATAAGAAGACTCACATTCGTCCTGAAGTAAAGGCCCAAGATCAAATCTGACCATATGACAAGATTTCCAGTCCATGATTTACCGTAAGTTGATTTCAAAATGCAAACTTCTAGGACCATTAATAAGTGAGTTATAAGCACTTTTAATGTTGCTGTCTTCATTTCACCATGAACGAAGGGCCCAAGGTCAAATCTGGCCTCATAAGAAGACTCACAGCCCATGATTTCCTATAGGTTAGTTTCACATCTCAAACCTCTAGGCGCAATAATAACCGACTTATAAGCACTTTTTAGTTTGGTTACCTTTATCTGACCTTCAAGGAGGGGCCTAAGGTCAAATCTGACCACATCAGAAGACTCCCAGGTTATGATTACCTTTAGGTACACTTGACATTTTAAACCTCCAGGACCCATAATAAACGAGTTATAAGCATTGTTTCAGCACCTTTCATAAATTTATGGCTCGATTGATCTCAAAATTGACTGGTGCCCAGATTTTAATGTGAGGAATATGCTTACCAAAGTTGGTTGACCCACAGTCTGGTGAAATGAAAGTACAGGAAAGTACAGAAGATTACTGCTAAAAATAATTTTCAAAATGCCAATATCATAGGAGATATTCAAGGAAGACGATAATGTGGAAGTAGCTCTCTGAACACTGGGGATGAAAACAAAAAGTGTCCCATTTTCAAGGAACCCTTAATTACCTATGTGGACACTGGTTTTTTTGACAGTCAGGTTCCTGAACTGATTATCCTCTCCATTAGACTTGTGGTAGAGGAATTCATTTTCCTCTTTACCATTCTTCAACACTGCATACCGGTACAAAAATGTGGCTTCATGGTGGATGTATTGCTTGGGTATACCCAGAGTGAGCTTCATCACATAGTAAGTGTGATTATCACCCGACCTACAATAAAATAAAACAGTCATTATTTAATATATATAACTAACCTGAAGATTTTTTCTAGTGTAAAGGAATTCAAAGTTTGGAATCACAAAACACACTTTGAGAAAGACACTTAATAAATAATTGAGTGCTGATTTTCAAAAATTTATTAATTCTTTTTGTAAAAAACTTAGCAAAAGATTAACAAAGGTGATTTCAAGGAGACATCAACCTGATATAGGGTCAAACCATCGTCGCCCTGTCAAATAAACATAAAGGGATTTATATTGTTCAAATTTGATATACTACAAAGAACTTTACTTATTTTAAATGTACTTTGCTAACCTAATATCAACAATGTGTATCACAGGAAGTTTAAACAATTGTCCGATAATTGGTAATGCTACCTATTTTTACCAGCTGGTGGAGTAGTGGAGATTACACTTATCTCTCCACTCTCACATTCCAGTTTTGATTCCCAAGCCAACCAGAAGTAAAACAGTTTAATGCAGGTGCTAAATGGTTTTCAGAATAGAATTTCGACCAAATTTTAATACATTTCTTCACACCCTTCACTACTTATAATATTTTTATATGAAGCTAAACCCAAATCAAACCATCAACACATATTAACATATACACGTTAAATTTATTTCATGTACTCTGTCCTGTCCAGTTCCATCACACGACATATATCCTGGAAGTATGGAAACAGGATCAACACTTTATGTTGTGAATGAGAGAATTTGAAATCAGGAGAGATCACCACTCTAAAGGTAACCCAGCACAGCTGATCATCCGGATAACGCCAGTCCAATTTGCTGTAAAGTAATAAAACATGCAAATTATATATCAAAAGTCACTGCTTAATTAACAAAACTCCTCCACAGTGAGCACATTTTAGCAAAAAAGTTTATTTTGAAAATAAAATTATTTTTAAATTTTTATTCAAGATTGCATATAAAATGTAATGTCGGATTTTATAGATTCAACGAAATATGATTTTGATTGAGTCACAAATATTTATTTACAGATAATTTCTTACATTTCTTCCACCCCATTATGATACAGCATGTGAGGAAAATTGTGTATGAACCAAAAACTGTATATGTTTTACCTCTATATGATTTTATATTTTACTCTATCAATAAAAATCACCCCTCTCTCTTACAGTATTTAAGAGATCCTCATTTTTCAAATAATTAAATATCAAAAATCCAGAACATTATTGGAAAGAGTCTGGGAATTGGTGAGTCGAGTTCTCGTTGATCATAGAATATCTATTCATTTGTAAATAATCTCTTTTTAGAAGACGCTTCATGAATCTTTCATTTGTTGCCAAACATTTTATTTAGACTCTGGATAAATAACCTGGCAATTAGCTTGAAATGCCTCTACCAATTGTAGTGTTTGCATGGCAGCATATTTTTTATGTCAAAATCCTTCAAGTTCCTTGAAATTTAAGGGAGTTTTCAAGGTCTCCTTTAAGGAAGGAGGCTTTTTGAAACTGAGATTTCTTAAAGGGGTAGAAATGCAAGGAAAACCTTGAATTTAAGCTGACGTTTATCTTAGGGAGCCTTCATGAAACCGGTCCATGGCTTTGATTTTTTAAGACATTTGATGAATCAAGACCATGCTTATCAAGTACTCACCTGTTGTTTGATTTCTGACTGATTTCTGGTCGTTGGTCTGTATTCCTGGTTTGCATCACTTCAGCCTTCAAATTAAACAGACAAGGTCTTACAAAGAAGTTTTGAAATTGATGAATACTTTTAACTGGCTTTTACAATATGGTATTTGTATACAGTTACTTTTTGAACACATGTTCCTAGTCTGGATTCCTTAACTGTTTTTGATAAAAAAACTCATAAATTTGAAATTCTTTTATTTGAACAACAAAACATTTTTTTCGAAATATGTCCAACAACATCTGCAATCTGTTAGTGAAAATCCCCTTGAATTATACCGTTGGGGTTGTTTGACATATCTTTATAAAACACACAAAAACAAATTTGTTTGTTATTTTGCAAAAGAGGTTACAGGGGTGGCCTCTTGTTTCTTTAATGTATGCTGAATTAGCTTGGCATTTTTTATATTAATCCTCATTAAAAAGGAAACACATACAATGAATCTCATATACCAGACTGTAACACACAAAAAGTCCTTGCCAACAGATTTACTCATTTTACTCAATTGTCAGTTATGAGACATCTTGTGATTGTTGGACATCTTCTCATCATACCTATTTCTATTGGATTTTTGAATCACATATGCAAAAGAAAATATCAACATACCTGTTTCTGGTTCCCATCACTGCTGGCTGAAGTTATTGCTGATGTATGTGTACCTGTATTACAAAATGTAGAGAAATATCAGCATTACTTTTGTAACATTGATCAACAAATAAATAAATAAGAGTCATATCAAGCAACCAGTAATAACATATATTTTATGCTTAACACAGTTTATATTGAAGTTAAATCAGGTTTGTATTCTAATATATTATATATTTCAGTGGTATCATTCTTTAAAAAATTAAAGCATGCAATAATATTGATACCAACTCAAGAGACATTTGCATTAAACTAGACATCGCTTCAAGACTTTGATTACTTTGATTAAAGACTTTGAGTATCCATAAGCATAATACCTGCAAATTACACAATTTGGATTTTCATGAAATTAACTGTTTGATCTATTTACACAAAACTATGACCATCTTAATTTTCGTAACAGATAAGATGGCTGTGTGGTGGTTGTTCACTTGCCTGGAACCTCTGAGGTTATGTATTTGAATCTAGGTAAAAACTTTTAGTTCAAAGGTTAGAACTTGCTTGTCAATCAGCTTTTACAAGTTTGGCTCGTACAAGCAGTAATTTATGAACTGGACTAACTTGATCAATAACACTTTTATTTAACAGGTATTTTTAAGACAACACGGGGACAATGGAAAACTTTTATGGCTAAGTACTAGAAAATGATCACTTATGTCAATGTCTCCATGAATGTCTAAGAAGAGTTGCTTTCACTAGTTCTATCCAACAACTACTCCACTACACTGTTCTTTTAATGAGTAGTGAAGTACTCGTTAACATAGAGTTTTCTCAAACTAACTGCACTGCTTCTTACTACCATCAAAATTATCAGACATGATCAAACATCAAAATTATATTATCCACCATTGTTTATGTTTGACCTATGTAGTGTGACATACAGACCAGGGCATATTTTTCTTCAACTGTGTAACTGACAATATATGCAGACCTTCTGCTCATTTACAGACCTTCTGCTCATTTGTGTTGCATTAAAACCATTGCAGAAAGTTTATCTGTTGTGTTTGAATGGACACAACTTAATCAGTTGACAGAAACCTTCATAACACTTATTTCCTTACCTGTACCATTTTCACGTGTAGCTAACAATCTCTGTGTATGGTCATCTTTATTGCTGATTGGTTGTTTCTTAACATCCGCTCCAAAAGTGGATGTAAACTTTTCTTCACCGGTGGGCTTGATCATCTCCTGTTTGACTGCCCCCTTCTCCATGTTTTCTACCCTAGACACTGGTATTTTGTCCTCATCAGTTTTTCTAATATTGTAGTCAGACACATTCCAGTTCTTATCAACATCTGTTCCCACATCTGCATCTGGCAGTATGCCTAATGTATCCTGATTTACCAGACATTTGTCTCTTTCACCCATATTATCCCTTTCCATCCTTGGCCATTGAACTTTGTCCTGGTCATGACCCCCACCTGTCACTGCACCACTGATTTGATCATTTTGGCCTGCCACTGTACTAGACATTTGATCACCCCCACCTGTCACTGGACCAGTGATTTGATCATCTTCACATGTCACTGTACTAGACATTTGATCACCTCGATCTCCCACTGTACCAGACATCTGATTATCTCTACCTGTCACTGTACCCATGATTTGATCATCTCCACCTCTCTCTGTAATAGGTATTTGATCACCTCCACCTGTCACTGTACCAGTGACCTGACCAGCTTCACATGTCAATGTACCAAATAATTGGGTGTCTCTACCTTTCACTGTATCAGTGTTTTGATCACTCCCACTTTTCACTGTACCAGATATTTTGTCATTTGTACCTGTCACTGTACCAGTGATCTGGTTATCTTCACCTCTCACTGTACTAGACATCTGATCACCTCCACCTGTCACTGTACCAGACAATTGATTATCTCTACCTGTCACTGCAACAGTGATTTGATCACCTATACCTGTCACTGTACCCATGATTTGATTAGCTCCACCTCTCTCTGCACTAATCATCTGATCACTTCCATGTGTCAATGGACCAGACATTTGATCATCTCTTGCTGTCACTGTTCCAGATATTTGATCTTCTCCACATGTCACTGTACTAGACGCCTGAGCACCTCCAACTGTGACTGTACCAGACATTTGTTTATCTCTACTTGTCACTATACCCATGATTTGATCATATCCACCTGTCTTTGTACTAGACATCTTATCACCATCACCTTTCACTTTACCAGGCATTTGATCATCTCTAGCTGTCACTGTACCTGTGATTTGATCATCTCTAACTGTCACTGAACTAGACATTTGATCACCCCCTGAGACTGTACCAGACATTTGATAATCTCCACTTGTCATTGTACCCAACATCTCATCATCTCTAACTCTCGCTGCACCAATTGTTTGATCATCTCTGCCTGTCACTGTTCCAGACATTTGATTATCTCCACATGGCATTGTACTAGACACTTCATCATCTCCATCTGTCACTGTACCAGTGACTTGATCACCTTCACCTGTCACTGTACCAAATAATTGGCTGTCTCTACCTTTCACTGTGTCAGTAGTTTGATCACTCCCGCTTTTCACTGCACCAGATATTTGGTCATCTCTACCTGTCACTGTACTAATAATTTGATCGCCTTTGCCTGTCACTGTGATAGACATTTGATTATCTCTACCTGTCTCTGTACTAGACATTTGATCACCACCAGTCACTGTGCCAGACAATTGATCATCTCCACCCGTAATTGTACCAGACACCTGATCATCTCTACCTGTTATTGTACCAATTGGCTGACAATCTCTGCCTGTCATTGTTCTTGACATTTGATTATTTCCACCTGTCACTGTACCACTCATTTCACCATTTCTATCTGTGGTTGAACTTGTCACGCCATGATTTCCATCTGTTACTGTGCTAGTTAACTGATCATTTCCACCTGTTACTGCATCATCTCTAGTATCAGTAATTTGATTATTTCCAACTTTGGATGAATTGGTCATGCCATCATCTCCATTTATATTTGTATTAACTGACTGATCATCTCCAACTGTTATTACACTGGACATGTGATCGCCTTCATCTGTTGTTGTACTCTGTAGTTGACCATTTCCAGCTGGTAGTGCACTTGCTATGTTATGATCTGTATTTGGTTTTCTACAAGCAGTTTGGTCATTTGTAGCAGTTTGTAGTTTATTGCCTCCACTATCAGCTATTGCCAGCTGCACAGGATGCTGAGAACTGACTGCATGTGGATCTGAGAAATAAAATAAGGACAAGTAAATTAAACAAGTAACACTGAATAAATGTGAATGTAACTGCCTTTAAAAAGCAACAATTTAATTTGAAAATAATGGACTGTTTAGGAGGTCACTTAAGTCAACAGTCCATTATTTTCAAATCTTGGACATTTTTTTGAACATCCTGTGAAAATTTCGTAAAAGGCTTCTAAATCAAAACCATAAAGTGACCAATAATGAAATATATTGTGCATTTATAACACAATAAAAACTCTCGGTGTAATTTTAAACTAGGTAAATGTCACGTGGACCAATGCACAGCAAAATTAAAGCATCCCAAGATAAACAGATTTTTTGTGTTTTGCACAGAAATTCAAGATGGCTGTTAAAAGTATATAATTTCCACATGATTTTTCTCCTATATAAAAACAAGCATAACTTGCAGGATGCTTAATTAACAACGGGTTGGTAATCAACTGGTTAAACTGAGAACTATATGTCATCTGTTCAAAACAAATAACAAATCTCTGCTTTAATGTTTTACAAACAAGAACTGAAGAGTTGTTTGGTTTCTTAAAAAGAAATTTGATACTTGAAATACTAAAGATGAAAATATAGTTATTTAAGGATGTTTTGATACTTCACTGGATTATTAAACCTGATACACACACATAGAAATGTTTTTGTTACAGAATTTTCTACATGTTACATATCGTTAAATTTGCTTCAGTGATTACACTTTCTGGTCAAATACTCTTTTTGGTACTTTCAGGTTAACTTTCACAAACTCCAATTTTTAGGCTATCTATGAGTATTCTGTTTAATATTTACACATTTTTATGTACAAAATGTTGGTCTCATAGAGTCAAACTGATGTGGGTGTACTTACAAAAAAAAACAAAAAAAAAACATTGAAATTGTTTTCTGTTTTAGATACAAACAAAACAAACATATCATATCACACAGCTCCCTCATTTTAAAGACAGTTTTTATATCCAGCATTCATTAAGATATTATCCCTTCAAAGAAAGTTTTGAATGATAAATCAATTTCTATCTGAAATATTAATGATTTTTGGTATAAAAATTGGTAAAGAATTGAAGTTTATTCACCTTATGTGCTACACAGACATTGCTGTTTCATATTAAAGTAAGGCTGAATCCCTACACTTTATATTGGTAAGGATAGTACTTACTAGTGTTACACTTAACATTGGTTCAGGAGCAGATAACGCTTGGTACCCATGTACACTTTTGGTTCCAGAAATTGACCCTTTTTACCATGGGGATATCTCACTTTGAGGTAACATTTCATGGCTTAGGTCTGCCTGTATGATCGTAGGAAATAGATTTTAGATTCCTGAGTAAATTTCACAAAAAAAATGATATATTCTCTGTTCCATTAAGAAGTCTTATCCTGAAGTAGGAAAGAAAACTGAAAATGGTTTGGTTGGTACCACTCCGACTTGGGTATCTTTGCTGTTGGGAAGTAATTTGGCACGTGGAAAGGCAGTTGCTGATCCTAGTTACTTCAAACCTAATCACTTTGGTTAGTGCTGAGTAATTAGGAGTGGTTATTCCTGGAAATTTCCCTCCTGTGCTGTGCTTGGTGCAGAATCATTTTGATACCGACCCTAGGGAAGATTCTGAAGATGGTCCTGCTGTATCAATTTCAAAATCAAGATTGATCAAAAGGCAGGAAAATGACCTCCTCTATTCAGGTTGGACGTACCACCTGTTGAGCTAGGTAAGGTCCCAGTAGGCTATTATGTCAGAAATGAGTCTTCAATGGGTTGTCATTTAGGCATCAATAAAACCTTTTCGTAAATTAAACAAACATTTCTACTGTTTTAGATCTGGCAGAATTTTCCAGGACTTGTCACATTTGTCAAGTGGAAGGGAAACCAAACCAGAAAATTTCTGTAGCTCCTCTGAAACCCATTTCATCATTTGAAGAACCATTTGGCAAAGTGATAATCAATTGTGTAGGCCCCTTGCCAAAGCCTCAATCCAAGAACCAATATCGTTTGACCATTATGTGTGTCCCCACCAGATTTCCCAAAGCCATATCTTTTATCAACATGACGTTGATTAGCACGTTAGCATAGCCACCACAGAGACGCTTTTTCAAAATTATAATTAAAATGAGATCGTTTTCGGCTAAATCTCTCAGGTTTTACCCACTCTTTTTGTAAAATATAGATAATCTGTCAATTTATTGTGTATATCCTCTTTTTCTCCTGTCTTTTTACCCCATTTTGTGTGGTTTGGTAGTATTACCTAACATGCGGGTATTATTGCCCATTTAGCGGGAATTACCGGCCCTTTTTTTTTCCTCCCCACTGTGTTCAGTGGCTATATCTCATTAATTTACATCTCTCATATGACTTATTTGTGATTTCCCCTTGTTGTTTAGACCTCTTGTGAATTTTATTGTAAAATTACTATACTCCAGTTTGCTTTCACGTCATTTGTCAGCTTATAGGCCCCCTTTTAGCTTCTAGGGTGTATACATTTGCTTAGAAATTTAAGTTTTTCAGCTGGCTTAGTGGGGAGTATAGGGTGCCCGTGAGTCGCCCACGGGACGAACGACATGACGGCTTGATGCTGGGATGACTGAGCTGTAAGGATTTTAATTGGTCAGACTCCCTACAGTCCCTTTTCTTCACAGCTTAAGGATACTGGAGTATTACTATTCCTTGTGCTCAAAGATGTATGCCCCTTGTTGTCTGGCCCTTTTGTTGCTTTTCCTTGTGAATGTCTCGCGCATAGGCACTGAGCTGTGTGTCTCAGGGACCACTCAAGACTCTAGCGTCCTCCCAAGATCCTTTAGGCAGGCAAGCTGTAGCAGAAATGTACATCACTTTCCTTGTTCAACAAAGTTTAGAGGTCTGGCAATTTTGCTCCTACTGTGTGGTGATATTTCTTTAAACCCAGGTCCTATTTCATTCGGCGTGGTCAACTGTTGATCAGTCAGAAACAAGGGACCCAGTATTTCAGACATGATGTCTACAGGCTCTTTCAGTATATTGGCCATGACTGAGACTCACATTCATCCATCTGACAATGACAGTTTTCTCCGCTCAATCACTCCTGCTGGTTTTACATTGTGTCATAGACCCCGTCCTCACGGCTTCGGTGGTGGGGTTGGCTTTTTTGTCATTGAAAATATCAAATTCAAAATTCTTGATAGTCCTACATATACAACTTTCAAAAACTTAGTTGTTGACATTGGCTCATCTACTAGTCCTTTTATGATAGCATGTGTTTACCGACCTCCAGGCTCATGTTCTGATGAATTCTTGGACCAATTTCTTAACCTTTTTGAGTATCTCTCCTCTGTAAGTTCCTCATTTCTTATGTGTGGGGACTTCAACATTCATGTTGATACAAGTTCCAGTGACAGCACCAAATTTTTGAATTGTCTTGACTCATGCAATATTGCACAGCATGTGCACTCACCTACATGGTCACATCCTCGACCTTGTCCTTGCACCCACTGAGCCCAAGGTTGTTTCCAACGTACGAGTCGGTGGATTCTTTTCCGATCACGCCGTTGTTCATGGTCAGCTTGATTTTGTCAGTCCCATTGCACCCAAGTCAAACACAATTACCTTTCGAAGGTATCATAAGATAAACATGCAGAGTCTGATGTGTGATCTCGTAAAGTGTTCATTTGTTGCTAGTCCTGGCAGTACCGTTAGTGCACTTCATGACCAATACACAAGGGATCTGAGTGACTTGCTCGACAAACACGCTCCTCTGGTCACTCGAACCTTTACCAAAGGGGCTGCAGGTTGGCTATCAGACACGTACTTGCAGGCCAAAGCAGTCAGGCGTCAATTTGAACGGTTCTGGCGGAAAGACAAATCTCCACAAAATAGGGCTAGACTCCGTAAACAGATTGCTAGGTGCAATGCCCTAATTACTAGGGATAAGTCCAACTACTACAGGAACCTCATTAGTGACAATGCTCATGATTCTAAGAAACTGTGGCAGATTCTACGCTCAGTCCTGCACTCTGTTCCTGAGAAGGTACTCCCCTCTCATGCCTCTCAGATATGCCTTGCCAATCGTTTTGTCACTTTTTTCTCAGATAAAATTAGAAAAATCAGGGACTCCTTTACTAACACTGACTCCTTCACTCTTCCTGCTCCTTCGGATGTACCCAAATTTGACTTTTTTAAATCAGTTTCTGAGGATGAAGTGCGGAAAGTAATTACCAAGTCACCAACCAAATCTTGCCTCCTTGATCCATGGCCAACTTTCCTAGTTAAAGAATGTTTGGATATTCTCCTCCCCTCGCTTACTAAACTTGTTAACTGTTCTCTAACTGAAGGTGCTGTCCCGGGTGACTTAAAAAAGGCTATTGTCTCTCCTCTGATTAAAAAGTCTTCACTACCACCGGATGAGTTAAAAAACTACCGACCTGTCTCTGGCTTGAGTTTCATCTCCAAACTTGTCGAGCGTGTAGTGGCTTCTCAGTTAAATGACCATGTTACCTCTAATGGACTTGAAAATGTCAGTCAATCAGCCTATAAGCAAGGTCACTCGACTGAAACTGCATTACTGTCTATTAAAAATGAAGTCCACCTTGCTCTTGCTAGAGGTGAAGCTACTGCTGTTGTTCTCTTGGACCAATCAGCAGCATTTGACACCATTGATCATGGTACGCTCATTGAATGTTTGAGTTCCTGGTTTGGTGTTGGAGGCGTGGTTCTGAACTGGCTCAAGTCGTACCTCTGTGACCGCTATCAGTGCATCAAGATTGGTTCTGTTTTATCCGATGCTAAAAGGTTATTGTACGGTGTGCCCCAGGGCTCTGTCCTGGGGCCGATCTTGTTCTCATTATACACTACCCCCCTCAGTAAAGTTATTCAAAATCATCCTGGCATATGTTTCCACTTTTATGCGGATGACACACAGTTATATGTTCATCTCACACATAACCATGCCACTCAGGCCTTTGATAGACTGAAAAACTGCCTGGATGATGTCAAAAAGTGGCTTTCTGCAAATAAGCTTAAACTAAATCCAGACAAGACAGAATTTATTCTGTTTGGCTCAAGAAATGTCCGCACAAAACTCAGCAAATTTTTCCCAGTTAATATACTTGGTAACCTCCTTTCACCTGTTGATGCAATTAGGAACTTAGCTGTCTGGTTTGACTCTGATTTTTCCTTCTCTTGCCATGTCAGGAATATCTGTAAGGCTAGTTTTGTTCATATCAGGGATTTAAAGCGACTCAGAGGATATCTTACACGTGAAGCTGCTCTTTTCTGCTGCAAATGCCTTGGTGGGAAGTCGTCTTGACTACTGTAATTCCTTGTTCAGAGGTCTCTCTGCTCTAGACATTCGGAGGCTCCAATGTGTTCAGAACAGTCTTGCAAGAATTGTGGCTAATACCACCAAGTACTCACATATCACTCCTGTAAGAAAGAGTCTTCATTGGCTGCCTGTCTTGCATCGCTCTGTCTTCAAGACAGCCCTGTTGGTGTACAAGTTTCTACATAGTGGCCATCCAAAATACTTTGAACCTTTCCTTAAACCCAGACATAGTGTGTACAGAACACGTAGAAGTCAATCTGATGGTGTGCTGCTTGAGGTCCCACATTGTGCTTCAATATATAAGTCTAAAAAGCATTTTGGCCTTAGCTTTGCATATGATGCCCCGAGGATTTGGAATGATCTCCCTGATGATGTACGCTCAGCTAAATCTCTCTCCTCATTCAGAAAAAAGTTGAAAGCTTACCCACCCTAGATTATCCCTAGTTTTCATTTTGTCTTCTCCGTGGTGTCGACCCCTGCAATGTCCCTGATTTAACGATTACGATCTCTGATTTTGGCTTTCTGCGTCTTAGAGTCTATCATTAGATAGAGATTAAGCGCTATAAAAGTACTATTAGAATTAGAATTAGAATGACAGCACCAAAAATTTTTACTTTAGTTAGCTTGCAAAAACTGATCCAGACAGGTCAAGAGTCAAATTTCCTGTCTGGACTATTTCAACAACTTGTATTTCAGCTGGTTGCCAAGCAGATCAAATCAAGTGCTTATCACCCAGAATCAAAGGTGAACTTGAGAGTGTCCATTCAGCTTTGAAAACTATGATTAGGACATATTGTTCAGACAACTAAAAAAACAACTAAAAAGTTGGGCATCAACTAATTGTTTCCAGTTAGGGAGTCAGTTCAAGCAGCTTTCTGTTTTAGTCTCTTTGAGTTGGCCTTTGGTCAATCAGCCTGTGGTCATCTCAAGCTAATAAAAGAAAGTTGGTTGTCTGAGTACACTGAGAGCACAAACCTGTCAGATTATGTCTCAAGGTTTAGAAGCAGGTTAAAAAGGCCTGTGAGCTAGTACAACAAAATTTGAAACATTCTCAGCCAAAAAAAGATGCTTTATGATATTAAATCACAAAACTGTGTATTTAATATAGGAAGTAAGGTTTCAGTATCAAAACTTGCCCGAAGTAAAACACTGAAGGCCAGATATCATAGGTCAAACCTGGGATATAGAGAGTATGGTACTCTCAATTGTATTCTTAAAAACCCTTTCAGAGAAAGTTTAAGCAAGTGTTTGAAATGAATCTGGTAAAGCCATACTTCAAATGGGTATAACATAGATTATCTTGGCTACTGACACTGTTAATGACAAAATTCATTGTATAATAAGGACATGCTAAATGTAAAATGGAGCATCCACAGATATGTGTTTTTCCCAGAGGCTGTATTTAATCTCGCTTTATATATTGACAATTGAAAATTACATTTGAAAAGGTCCTTTTATAAGGAAATAACTGAAAAGTATACTTGTTAAGTTTAAACCAAATATGGTTGGTACTTTAGTAATTTATGGTTGTTACTTTGTAATATAGTAAACAATGTATGGTGAAATAATATTGCATAAGTATGTATCTATAAGTATATCCTGCTAATGACTCTCAGATTCCTATTTGCTTGCAAAAGCTGTCAGGCGCCAGTTTGAACGTGTATGGTGCAAGAACACATAAGATGCACTCAGAGAGAGCAAAATGCTCGACTCGATGTGACCGGTCTCACATGTGTTATAAAGTATTGTAAGGAAGACAATAAAATAAAACCAAACATGAAAATTAATTTTCAGTGGTTTTCTCTGCACTGAAGAACACATATATACCTGAACATACCACACACATCCAGATATTGAATAAATATTTTGTCGGTGTTTTGTGAGTTCACGATAGTGTGGCTCACTCTCTAGCTGACATTATTATAAATGTTAATTGATAAAATGGGCACAAAGTATACCAGTAATCACTGAGCACTAATGCCCACCATGGTGGCATTTCCAAAAATTTTGGAAGTTTATTGGTATGCAGAATATTAACAGGATCTTCCTAAAATGAAATCACTTCTCCCCATGGCTAGACCCTTGTTACTAAAAATTTAACATCAAAATTTGTTCATTATATTTGAAGAAATATCAAGTAGAAAGCCAAAGTCATTAAAAATACATTAAAAATGGGACCTCTGAAAATTCACAAATTTTTGTACAATATGATCCAGATCTTTCCCAAAAATTAATAACTTCTTCCTTTGGCCATGTCCTACCCACAAATTTTTTATAAAGATTGTTCCATTAGTTCTGGAGTAATCTAAAGACCAAAAGAAAAAAAACTCCTGGTGGAGGTAAAAATATTGGTTAAAAGCTGCTTCTTGGTGAAAATCACTCGGGGTATTTTTTTGTGATGGACTGTCAAGGAACTGAAGCAAAAAAAAAAAGAAAACAAAAGAAAACAGAAACAAATAATAATGATGAATACACCACCTCCCTCTTTATTATATTTATGTCAATTTCAAGACATAAATTTAATGAAAAGAAATATTTTACTTAAAGACAGCAAGTATCACAAACTAGGTTGTGACATCACAATGACAATTGCATTGTGACATCATTAAGTAATGACATCATCAGAAACAAAATATTGATTTTTATGTATGCGATGAAGAGTACAAATTTCATCTTGGTTAAGTTTTTTTGGACAGCAAAAATTTAAATGTTGTGTTTTAATTTTCTCAAATTATCACCAAATTTGAGCTCGATTGGTGTTATAGTTTTTGAGTTATTAGGGTGAAACTGTGCACAGACAGACAGACAGACAGAAACAAACTGATCACAATAGCCCTCTCCTATCGTCGAGCGTTAATCACCACAAACCAAACTAGACTGTGTAAGCAGATTACCCACTGTAATTCATTAGTAAACAAGATGCACTCAGAGAGAGCAAAACGCTTGACTCCATGTGACCAATCCATCAAGTGATATAAAGTATTGTAAGGAAGACAATAAAATAAAACCAAACATGTAAATTAATCTTCATAGAAATATCAAGTAGAAAGCTAAAGTCATTTAAAATACATTGAAATGGGACCTCTGAAAAATCATGAATTTTTTGTATCCAAATTAAGATCCTGATCTTTCTTTTAGTAACTACACCCCCCCCCCTCCACCCCCACCCCCCACACACATAAAATAATAAATAAAATAAAATAAAAAATAAACAATAAGCACACAAAAACATAAACTGCTGGTGGAGGTAAAAATATTGCTTAAAGGTCACTTGGTGAAAATCACGCATGGTAATTTTTTGTGATGGACTGTCAAGGAATTGAAAGAAAAAAAGAAAATAAAGCAGAAATAATAATTAATAAAAATGATGAATATACCACCTCCCTCTTTATTATGTTTATTAAAATGAGAAGAAATATTTTTACTTAAAGACAGCAAGTATCACAAGCTAGGTTTGTGACCTCACAATGACAGTTGTATTGTGACATCACGGAGTAATGACATCATCAGAAAGCAAAATATTGATTTTCTACATATGTGATGAAGAGAAGCAGTTTCACTGTGTATTCCCAATTAAAAATAAGAAAAACTCTCTCCTGGCTTTAATTTTCAAACAAATTACACCAAATTTGGAAGAATCCATCTGTTCCCCATAAACTACCTGCCCACCAAATTTGAGATTGATTGATGTTATAGTTTTTGAGTTATAAGGGCAAAACGGTGCACAGACAGAGGAGCAGATTTCACTGTAAAAACCCAATTAAAAATAAGAAAAACTCTCTCCTGGCTTTAATTTTCACAGAAATTACACCAATTTTGGAAGAATCCGTCTGTTCCCCATAAAACACCTTCCCACCAAATTTGAGATTGATTCATGTTATAGTTTTTGACTTATAAGGGCAAAACGGTGCACAGACAGAGAAGCAGAATTTTCACTGTAAAAGCCCAATTAAAAATAAGAAAAACTCTCTCCTTGCTTTAATTTTCACACAAATTACACCACATTTGGAAGAATCCGTCTGTACCCCATAAAATACCTGCCCACCAAATTTGAGCTCGATTGGTGTTATAGTTTTTGAGTTATAAGGGCGAAACGGTGCACAGACAGACAGACAGACGGACAGACAGATGGACAGACAGAAACAAACTGATCACAATAACCCTCTCCTATCGTCGAGCGTTAACAAGGACAAATTATATTATTACAGAAATCTTGTCAGTGAAACTGGTCAGGATCCTAAGAAATTGTGGCAGATGTTACATTCTGCATTGCATAGCAATCCCAAAAGTGTATTCCCTTCTCATGAGTGTCAGGAATATCTTGCTAACCACTTTGCGATTTTTTTCTCAGACAAAATCATCACGATTGGGGACTAATTTTCCAGCACTGACTCTTTCACACTACCTGTGCATTCAGACTTAAATTTTACTTCTTTAAAGCAGTTTCTGATGAAGAAATTTAAAAGGCAATAATGAAATCACCCACAAAATCTAGTTTTTCGAGGTAACAAGCATATAAGAATAAGGGGAGCCAGCACAAGTGTGCATGCTACATTGTACTTTAAAGGATGGCCTGTTCTGATATTATGCCAGAGACTTAAGATTTGTTAATAATTGCTTGGATGATATTTTTATATATGACAAGGTTAAACATAAAAAGAAATATATATATTAAATTTATGACGTTAAGAATTATGATGTGTAGCCACTTTTGGAGAGATTCTGAATACTCATACACCAACAGAAAGCAATTTCAGAATTAGCTGTGATTTATCAATGCAATGGTTCAGACTTTAATAGATAAATAATCCAACTTTTTCCAACAACATCTAATAAAGCAGAATACTGAATTACCATACAAAGAAGACATCTGGCCTAAACTATTTCAGAATGATGTGAATGACATTGATTTTAGAGTTGATTTTAGGGTGTATATCACTAAAACAAAAAGGTGTCCAGATTTTAAAGTGGCTCAATTTAATTACAAATTATTATGTCCACCCCACTGGTGTGGATATATTGCTTTTGCTTTTTCGGCCGTCCCTCATCGCACTCGGATTCCGCTCATTTCAAGAAAAAGTATTTATCCTATCTTTACCAAATTTGGTATGGGTATTTATTGGGTTAATAGCTTGCACGGAATTGCTTTTGGTGAAGATAGCTCTATAGCTAACTGAGTAATAGCTACTTATCTATATTAATATACTTCTTTGTTTCCGGGCATTTTAAGGAAAAATATTTGACTTATCTTACCTAAATTGGTGTAAGCAATAGTTAGGTCAATAACATGCTTGGGATTGCTTGTATTGATAATATAACTGACTGAGTAATAGCTACTTAGCCACTTGGAGCAGCCTTTTTATTTTAAGCATTTTAAAGGAAAACTATTTCACCTATGTTCACAAAATTTGGGATGGAGGATTATTGGATTAGTAGCTTGCTTGGGATTGCTGTTGGTGATAATACTTTTATAGCTAACTGAGTAATAGCTACCGTCCTGTATAGCTATTATGCTATTTTGAGGTGACTTTTTTCTGGAAATTTTAATCACAAAAATTTATATGAAATATAATTGGGTCAATAGTTTGGCCAAGATAGCTTTTGGTCGATGATAGCTTTGTAGCTATCTGAGTAATAGCTACTTTGTTACTTTGAGCCTACTCTTTTAAAGTAAACATATTTAATTCATCTTTTTAAAATTCGGTGTGAAGGTTTATAGGGTCAATTGCTTGCTTGGTATTGTTGTTGATTGTAATAGCTTTAACCTCCTGAGAAATAGCTACATAGCAAAAAGCATAAATATGTCTATCTCCTAAACTGTGCGAGATAGAGCAATTTCATTGAAATTTTCGACCCACAGGGTATCTAAGAAATGTACTATTGGTAATTTTCAAAAAAAATTCCTAGCCAGAAAAACTGGCGGCCATTTTGAATTTCTGATAAAAAAGCAGAAACCCAAATTTGCTTCTATCTCTATAACTGAGCAAGATAGAGCGATGTATGGAGTTTCTTGAACATTTTCTATGGTGTTCGTACCATAATACTATAAATAAATAAACCAGAAACAAAAATTTTAACATTTGAACCATGAGATGAACAAAAACAGTCCACCAGCGCTGGTTAAGTGCCTTCCTTCCTTATATGATTTATCAGTCTAATGTTTACAAGTTGTCGACTTTTTATAAATGTGGCACATGACAACTTCATTTCGATGGTAAAAAGTAAGTTGTTTAGATGATCTAATTCACTAGGGCCTACAATGAAGGGGGAAGGCCGTTTGACCTTGAAACAAGAGTCAAAGGTCACATGAACAAAGGTGCACATGGTAAACATCACAACTTCATCATGTTCACAAGCTCCATTGCAAAATTAAATAGCTTACATTGTATTTTCTATTTAATTACTAGCTGGAAATACAAAATCAAAAAATTATTGGAATAGTTGAGAGCATCAAAGGTGTATCTTTATCCACTGGAAAGAAAAGACACCCTGACTAGTTCTGTTATCATATTCTATTAATGCTGAAAGCTTTTGCATTCAAAATTACATGATTGGGTTTCACATCATAAATCAGCAGGACTAATATTAAACATGAGATAAATATGAAATACTTGCACACACTCGATTTGACCTTAGAGAGAGGACCAAAAACGATTCCCAGAATCTCTGTCAAGTTACTTCAATTTTATAGCACAGGAGAGAAAAAATGTGAGTTAAAATAACTTAAACCCCTTACAGCTGTCTTTATGTAATTAAGTTGCAGCAAGAAGTGAAAGAATATACAATCATATTTAGCTCTGTCTTAAACATTTTGAAACATCCGTAAATATGTCTATAATATATCAAAACCTTGGGAGTTTCCTACATTAAAGGTTTTTCATTGCAAAATCAGTAAATATTAATAAGATATGTCATGCTTCTAACTTACTTGGGGTTCCGCACAGTGGGCAGAAGTTGTTTTCCATTGGCCACTCTTTGCCGCACTTGCATGTGTATGTCAGTGGCTCAACTGGCTTTCCACACTTTGGACAGAATTTAAAGGAGGCTGAGATAGTATAGCCACAGGCACTACACTTTTTGTCATCCATCCTGAAACACACAAGTTCATCTTACCTGCCATGGTTTTTCAGTACCTCCAATGCAATTGGAATGAGTATCTTTAAATAATGTCTTCATTGACAATTTATAGATTATAACCTACCAGAAAATATTCTTGAGAAATATCTTCCAGAGGATTTTAGGGTCTGATAATCAGGACTGAATTTTTCAATTTGTGCACAATCTAACTTATGTTTATGATCATTATATTTATAAGTAATCTCAAGGAACAACAGGTAAAAATGTAGCTCTAGAGATTTTAGCCATTAAAGTTTGTTAAAATTTGTCATGTATTATCTTGTGAAATGGAGTGTATTGAATTGAAAAAAAAAATTAAATTGTGGAAAAATTATAGACACTAGATAATATAACTTTTAATGAAATTTAATCCAAAACAAGGGATATCTCGAAGACCTGAAGAAATATATTAGGAAGAGGCTGGACTGCCTGGTCAAAGCCCATGACAATATTTCACAAGATATGGTTTCAAGACAATTTTTCTACCTGACCGTCACAATAATTTTAAACTGACACTTAATTTTTCCTCCCTGGGATACGTTTCACCAGCTTTTCACAACTATTACCCTTTTTCTTTGCCAGGTTTGTTTTTCCCCAAGAGAAACCTATTTTTCTAGATAAAACAGAAAAAACTGGAAAAAACTTAAGTGACTAATATAACATATAAGTTATAAACTTTAAACAATTTAGAAAGAATACAAGATCAATGTTTATCATATAAACTGTTAAAATCCTAAATTTGACTTCAGTATTATTAATCAATCAGGACAAAAGGGAAGATTAGAAAAATCAATTGACACATGAGTGTTATACTGAGAGTCTGACCTTACATATATCATAAGACAGAAGCTACCATTGCAAAAGTCCCTGGTTTACCAGGGGAGGGAAATAAAAAATTCATACTTCAATTTAAGTCAACATTCAATTTAATATATACTATGAAATTACTATAGAAATTAGACAAAAATAAGTATCACTTAAAGAATCAATAGTCACAATGTCACCGTGTTTTAAACATGTTGATGACATTTAGCTATTGATTAGAGGTACCATGAATTAGACGTTGATAAGATTAAGATGCTTCAACATAACCCAGCAGAATACATCATTTTAAGATACATCAAAGCTTTAAAACTTCAAACGAGGGAAAACTTTGCACAAAGAAAAAACAAATAAAAATAGCCAGCCTCTTCAGGCAAAAGTCCCAACCCACAGGTACAACTAAATGGGCAACAACATTGAGATTTGGGGAAATCTTAAGAACAACTTCAGTTGTAAAAAATAAACAGAATCCACACAATAAAGGGTTTTTTGTAGTCGGTTTGAAAAATTTGCGTAGTCCCAGGCATTCTGTATGGATCAGTAACTGTCAGTTGGGGCCGTGAGAAATATCAAACATGTTTGATATTTGTCATGACCCACACTGATTCTTATTCCCAGGCGTCCCTAGCTTAGTCCCAGGAAGCCTGTTGTCAGTCCCCGACTCATAACAGATCTTTGAAGTTTCATGCATGTGAAAAAGAAGCCTCAGACCGTCTCAGGTGTTCTGCGACTAAGAAATCTGGGTCTGGGACTAACCTCTGACTAAGAGAAGCCGATCCAAACCAATCCAAGCCAGCCTCCTCGGGCCACCTGGGACCACACAAATTTAGTCTGTGACGGTCTGAGGACGACCCAGGTGGCCTGGAACTAAGTATCCATTCAGTACCGACTATTTTTTAACCAAAAAGAGGCTATGGGGGGGGGGGGGGCTGGGACTATATAAGCGACAACACACACGTTTTCTGTGTTTAGACTGGTTGGCTACTGAGAGACGTGTGTCACTTTCTGCTAGGGGTTTTCAGTGTTTTTACATTTTACATTTAACTTGAGCTTAGGGTAAATTTCACTGTTAGGCCACACATTTTATATTTTTTTAAACTTGTTTTAATATTTGCTGGAGTTATGAGGAAAGAGAAAGGAGGAAAGAGAGGAAAGCTGGAGAAGAGGCAAGAGGAGAGGGAGACGGAAGGTGGAGATTTGGAGGAGAGGACAGAGGAGGGGGGCAGAGGAAACAGAAGAGAGGATAGAGGATACACAGGAAGGATTTACTGAAGAAGCTTGCAAAGAAGATGATAGGTGTGAGGAAGAGAGTTCCACTCAGCAGCCAAGAGAGCCAGGGTCTGTGCTACATTCACTGACAGCCAAGAACATGCCATTGTAGAGTTTGTGAAGGAGCACCCAGAGCTGTACGACAAGGAGCATGCACGTTTCCACAGCAAACAGAGGAAGGAGGCTCTCTTGGCAGAAATCTCTGCAGAACTGAAGCTCCAGCCCTTTGATGTGAGAAGGTGGTTTGAGTCCCAGAGAACTCGTTATGGCAAGCTCTCTAAGCTACAGTCTGGCCAAGCCCCAAGGGAGATGACCAAGACACAGTCCTGGGTCTACCAGCAGATGGGTTTCCTTAAGACCTACATCAGGTGCAAGGGGGCCAACAGAAGCTCTGAGTTCGAGGCCATTCCCAACACCAGCAGGCATGAAAAACTCATCAATTGACTACTGATACAGAACATCTAGAGTCATGTGTCCTGAGTGAGAGTAGAAGTCAACCAATATTTACATCTACACTATTTTCTACAGATTCCAAGATACTCGAGCACTTTGACCAGATGAGGACACTGATCTCAGGTTTCCTGCAGACAGCCCTTCTTTGACTATGTGGCATCAGAGGCTGAAAAGATTACCCAAGAGGAGTTTGAAGACCTTATGGGCAGGATATTTAGAGACATTGAAGCAGTAAAGAACACTCATAGACATCAAGTACTACCCAAGACATCAACCACTATTACCAAAGAGTCACAAAAGGTTGGGATACTGCCAACAACCACTCAACATGCGTCTAGTTCCACCCAGGCAACAGCAGACAGCAGTTCCAGCAGTTACGTCTACTACACATCCAGCCCCATTGGCCTTGGAAACCCTCCATTAGTGGTCACAGTACAGGACGAGGGCAGCAGACACAACTTAAGTGGAATACTAAGCCAGCTACCAGATCTGACATCTACACAGATCATTGAGCAGCCTCAGCAGCAGCTCTACACCATCACCACCACAGCACCGCCTCAACAGCAGCAGCCTCTTCAGTAGCCAGCCAGTCTGGGTGGGTCTCTAATCCCCCATAGACCCTTTTCAGGACCCCCCAAATATTCCAAAAACAACTAATATCTGCAAGTTGTTCAAATTCCCCTCCCAAAACATAACAGCTCAGTACAAATACTTATCACAACACAAAAAAGTCCAACACCCACACCACCCCAAAAATGAAACAAATAACCCATGGTAATACACATAACAACAGAAGGCCACATAGAAAAAAAAAATAGATAAAGGAACTCCAAATATGGCCAATAGTCTGCCCATTTGTAGCTTAAAATCGATGGGATTGGTTTAAATCTGCAATAAAAAACTCCAACTCTGACACTATCCCTAGAGTTAAAGACATGCTGTCACATAGCCACCAACCAACAAACAGACAAACCCAATACCAATCATAACCCCCAACCAATGGGCTGACAAACCAATTTGCAAACATAACTCCCCACCACCAACAGACAGATAAACTATACTCTAAAGAGAACCATTTTGGTGGATATATTTTCTAAACTTTCTTCAAGTAGAAGAAAAAATATTATTTTGAGATTTGCAATAAAGGAAAAACTTTTAGTTTCAGCTATTTTTCCAGAAGAAAAGAAAAATGTAACTGAAATTAGGGTGTAGCTTTCAAAATGTATGCAATATTGATTCCATTTAGCAACTTATGTTGTGCATTGGGTTTGTCTGTTTGTTGGTTGGGGGACTTATGTCTGGCATTGCGTTTGTCTATGTTTTTGTGGGACTTATGTTGGGCACTGGGTTTGTCTGTTTGTTGCTTTACACGACTTATGTTTGGCATTGGGTTTGTCTGTTTCTTGTGGGACTTATGTTTGGAAATGGTTGTGTCATTTGGAACAAGGACAGCTGATTAATTGTTTTTGGAATATTTGATAGTCCTGAAAGGGACTGGTTATAAGTCCTGAAAAGGACTGGTTACTGCAGTAGCAGTTGTATTCTGTCATCTTGCCAGGCCACTGCTCCCTCATTATTGAAGTAGTCCTTGAGGTAATCCCTCAGTCTTTTGGCTTCTCTGGCAGGGTTTCGGTTGTGACCACAATGAGCAGCACCAACAATCAAACGATCGTCACCAGGCACATCATCATCATCATTGCCAGGCTGTTGACCACCATGCTGACCTTGATACTGGCTTCTCAGTATGTTGTGCAAAACCACACAGGTCAAGACCACTTCCCTCACTGTTTCGAAAATGCACAATAGCCGCCATTTTGGGGAAGAGGAAAGCTTTTTTGAAAAAAGTACATTTCTGAAATACCCTGTGGGTCAAAAATTTCGACGAAATCACTCTATCTCACACGGTTGAGGAGATAGAAGCAAATTTGTGTTTTGCGATTTTGGGCAAAAATTCGTAAATTCAAAATGGCCTCCATTTTTGGTGAGATGAAAATTTTCTGAAAATTGCCAAGAGCACATTTATTAGATCCCTTTGGATCGAAAATTTTGACAAAATTGCTCTATCTTGCACGGTTAAGGAGATAGAAGCAAATTTGTGTTTTTCCATTTCAGGTAAAAATTCGAAAATTCAAAAATGGTCACAATTTTTGGGTAGAGTAATTTTTTTTTGAAAATTGCCAAGATTGCTTTGATTAGATATCCTGTGGGTCGAAAATTTCAATGAAATCGCTCTCTCTCTCTCGCACGGTTTAGGAGATAGAAGCAAATTTGTGTTTTTTTTTCATTTTTTGGCAAAAATTTGAAAATTCAAAATTACCGCCATTTTGGGGGAGGGGAAAATTTTTTGAAAATTGCCAAGAGTACATTTCTTAGATACCCTGTGGGTCGAAAATTTCGACGAAATCGTTCTATCTCACACGGTTAAGGTTATTTGTGTTTCGCCAGTTTTGGCAAAGTAGCTATTACTCAGTTAGTTATATAGCTATTATCACTAAAAGCACTACCAATCGACCTAACTATTGCTCATACCCAATTTGGTAATGATATGTCAAATATTTTTCCTTAAAATGGCAGGAAACAAAAGAAGAACACAAAAGTAGCTAAGTAGCTATTACTCACTTATCTATAGAGCTATCTTCACCATAAGCAATCCCATGCAAGCTATTAACCCAATAAATACCCATACCAAATTTGGTAAAGATAGGATACTTTTCCTTCAAATGAGCAGAAACCAAGAGTGCGGACGCCGAACGGCGGAAAAAGCAAAATTAATATGTCCACCACCCAGTGGGTTGGATATAACAAGCTGCTATTTCATAAAACTCATTGTACGGGGTCTATGCAACCCAGAGCATAGTGTTGTTGAATTCTGCTGTAATAAATACCAGCTACTAAATTCTCAGTTCCATTTATGTCCAGTTGTCCTAGCCATCAAATATTTTAATGAAACATTGCTTAAATACAAAATATGAAAACATAAATATGAACAAGTTTGTAGAATAAAACTACATTGAGCATTTATACTGAACAAACACAACTGAAATGCTTGAATAATTTCAAAGGATTTACTTTTATTGCTTTTTACAGAAATGTATTGTGTGAAAATATTGGTAAATTATTAAATTCAAAAGAGTGTTCATTTGTAGAAAGTAATAATGATGATATTGTAAATTATTTGCTCTTGTAATATCTGCACAAGAGTAAAAACTTGACAAAACTAAAAAGTTGACATTTTTCCTGGTTTAACTTAGTTTTCCAAGATCTACGACAAAAAAGGAGGAAAAACAAGCAGAGAGAACTGTCTTGTAAGAATTTTGACTTTTTTGTATTTTTCTTAAGTTTCTTTACAATTTTTAACATGAAACAGCTTCAGTGTATTTCTTCTTCTTGACAACTTTTGTCTTCTTGTTCGGGGGATATGTGTAATTTTATGTAGGTGTATATGACTGAAGCATGTTTCGTGCAAGGAGAATCCAATGTTCAAAGAAATTCATTTTAACATACAGTTTAAGAATTGTGGTGGAAAGACTAGAGTTTAACCTTTTGGTTCTGATAAAGGCTGGTGTTGGATAGCACGACTGAGGTGCTGGTAACTGCCATGACTGATGTGTCGGCAGAGACTAGTGCAATAGTAGTCGTGATCGTTCATGTTTTGCTTAGCTCTGTGAATGTCACAGCTAGAGATCCTATAAGATAGTGGTTGACATGCGTGGACTTTATTTTAGTTTTACATTGTGATCCACAGCCAGTGTCATATTACGATGGGTAGTTTACGGGTAAAGGAACAAGTGCATACCAGTTGGTCAAGATTTTACAATGATGTGTGATGTGGCCATGGTGGTAAAACAGGTGAAGTGGTAGTGTTTATTGTTTAGTGTCTTTATGGTATATTCACCTTGTAGTATTGTGGCAGTGCAAGTGTATAACGAAGCTCGGGTCTAGCTCTATACAACTTATAACTTCTGTCCCAAGTCAAAGGCCACAGAACATCAAAGATGCTGATGATGTTTAATGAAGAGGTTGGAGAGATGGTGATTAGATGTAAGACTAAAAGACCTCTGTAAATATGACTCCTGAACACGAAGTCATTAAAGTTCAGGCTCAAATTCTTGTTTGCAAAGCCTTCCTACCATAGTCATCTCTTCACCTCTGCATTTTCTCTAGTATGACCCGGTTATTTCAGTCGACCCATGACTATTCAGTTTGTTCATATTTATCTGTGCCTTAGAGTATGTCACTTGATAGAGAATCAGCATTATAAAGTCCAAATTAGATGATGATCGTCATCCAGTGAAGTCCATCACTAGACTTTAAACAATCATGAACAGTGATTTCAATATTCAGTATAACACCAATATCCAATATAGTCATAGTTCAAATCACTCATAGCATCATGTAACCTCGATCAATCAGTTTATTTCTCAACAAACATGCATGGTCATACTTTGGATATATTATAACATCTTTATCTTTTCCTGATTTCTCCAAAGTACAGCAAAATGATTGTGCTTTTGACCACTTTGCTTTTTTGTACCTTAGATTTTGTGACCAGGTTCACGATAAAGCAGCTGATGGGGTTCACTTCAATCAAAATCATAAACCGATATGGATTGATTAGCGCTGACTTGAACAATACAAGCTTTGTTATGGCTCTTGCTGATCCCTACAACGCTATATGAACAGTAGGTATAATATCTGTTAGATGTCACAGACAAACATGGCCAAGTGATTAAGTCTTTTAAGAAGCAAACCCCTGGCTACATCACAGATGAGCACCCAAGCGCAAATTACCTTTGCTGCCCCTATGAAAGAGTGTGGGTGTAAGAATCAGCAGAAGCTTACGTTATTTGTTATATACAAGTCGAGGCTGAGGCAGCTTACACATAGATGCCATGTTCTTATCAACAAAGCCATGTCTAAGTACTATTTGGGAATTGTCCAACAAAACGCCAAAGGCCCTCTTGTGAGTATTGAATGAAATAGTTTATGGAATTCACCCCTCTCAAAATTTATGCACACTTTCTCAAAACGAGGCTCTGGCTGGGACTAGTGTAAACAAAACAATCTCCATGCCACAGGTTTTGTTTTGTGTGAAGGACTGTTAACATAATTATCAAAATGTTTCTGAATAAAAACACTGTTGTGTCCCATTTTGCAACAACAATGCAAGTAAAAATGCAAGTTTGGACACTAAATTCAGTTATAACAGATATCCAAAGGATGAACTATTAAAAAACATTTGATAAAAAACACTTGATAATACTTAAACATGATGAACTGTCAAGTACTTAATGTACATACTAGTTGTGTGTAATTTAAATCAACTGCTTTTCATCTTTTCTGAGTTAATGCTTATCTTGTCTGCAATAAATTACACAGTAAATCTCCTGCCAGTGCTAAAACCAAAAATAATTTAATAGACACCAGTGCTTCTATTTTAATTGTCATAACCTTGTAATATGAAGAAATAACAGGGCAAGCTACATTCCAAGATCTAGTCATTCTTAATCATTTCATTCAATACACTTTATCAATTGAAATTCATATATATAAGACTGTAAATGAAAAATTTAATGTTATTTCCTTCAATACTGACATCAAAGTCTGTTTAGAGACTGTAATATCTAAAATATAGTTTATGGCAACCTGTTACTTACTACAAGAAAGAGACCATGATTTATAACTTATCTGATCCTTGCTTTGTCACCATGTTATTTGGTCCTTTTTCTATCCTAACTAAGGGGGTCACTCCTAGTTTCCAGCTTCTTTCAGATCACAAGCCCACTTTAAAGCCAGTGATTTCAAATGGACATCAAACAATGAAACATTAATTTAAATGGAGTAGTGAGGCACTAAAGAGAAAGTCACCAAAGAAATAATCATTTATTGAATCTACAATTGCTGCAGATGAGAACAGGTATAGTGACATGGACAGTTCAGATACAGATGATGCTCTAAAAACATTGGCCATGATGAAAATTCAAAGTTTAGAAGAAGAATTGGAAGATTAAAAACAAAAGCTGAGGCTAGAAAGATCTGGGCTGAACAGGTTTCATATGATGATGACAAGATTAATTTCTACACAGTATTTTCCACCTACAAATCTTTCCTAAATTTGTGAGAAGCAACGGAACCCACAGCTTCAAATATGCAAAGTGCATATTATCAACCAAGCGAAACATTAAGTTTAAAAGGAAGGCCAAGACCCATGATGTTGATTGATGAATTGTTTATGACATTATGTATAATAAGGCTCAATCTCCTGGAGGAACACCTTAGTGACCAAGTTTTGGTATCTTTGTTAACAATTTGTAATGAATAAAGACAGAGTTTGTGTGTAAATTTGATCTCCTGTAAATCTCAGTGCAGTCAACGATAACCTGTGTTTGGATACTCCCCTTGAAAACATATCTGGATATTAGTTTTTGAGGAACTTCTCTGTCTAGCCAATAGGAATTTTTCCCAGAACAAAATACAGATAATTCACCCATGTGATTATTTTCCTGCTTACAAATTCACAACTTTATTCAAATTATAAAAGTCACACAACATTTAAAGCTTTGATAATGTATATCAAATACGCATTATTGTTATACATACTGATGAAAGTAAAAAATTATCAAGTTTCTCTTTTGTGTCCTTCCACAATACTGAATCAAAATATATTTTTTTCCATAAAGTCCTCTACAGCACTGTTGGACTTTTTGGTGTACACATAGAAATCACACCAGAATAATCCAGATATATCAAGCTGAGTTTGTACTAGATAATAATAAACTTGATTTCTTTTCAATTTTCTCTGTCCATTACAGGTTTCAAGATACATAACCTCATCTATGGTTTCTTTCAAAGGCTATTTAATTTCTAACAGGCCAAATTGTGCAACTCTAATCGGATTGTACACTTTCCTATTAATTGGGAAAGATTTATCTGTAAAAATGACTTATAAGTGACCCCCCTCATTTCTTTGATTTTTGCCAAAATCTACATTCAATGATGAATGTAGTAGTCATACTTATTTTTTGTCTGTTTATAATTTAAGGTTACATTTCTTCCAAGTTAAGTTGTGAAATGATAGGAATTATTTCTCATTTACTGAGGATATCTTTGTTGATGGAATTACATGATTGAAAACAGAGTAAAAATACCAACTGATATTTTCTTGATAAACTCTTCACGCAAGTAAATGTACCCTTTATCCACATGACTTTTTCCTAAAGATGTAGAATTAGACTTAACATAATTTTCAACAAAACCTGTAGTAAAAAACGGATATCACACACTCCGTCCATGTTAGATGGTTACTTTGTTTACATGCTTACCAGCCAGAGCCTCCCTGTGGATTTTTAGGGGGGGGGGATATTAAGAGTAGTGAATAGCAGATTTAAAGCTGACAATTCAGATACTTCAGTTGCAAATATGTTTTATCAGTACAGTCAGGACAAAATATAACTCCTTCAAAGTAGTTTTTCTGACAGTCGTGCAAATGAGGCTGCACTTGTTTCACTGAAGTTAGTTGTGATGACATCAAGAATATGATTTGGAAATCACCAACTAAGTCATGTAGCCTTGATCCTATGCCTACTGTCCTGGTAAAAGACTGTGTTGAAATTCTTGCACCTTCTGGCACAAAATTGGTCAGCCTGTGTTTATCTGAAGACACAGTTACTGACTCATTCAAGAGTGCTATAGTCACGCCCATCATCAAAAAGTAGACATGATCCTAAAAATCATAGACCTCTCTCAGGCCTCCCATTCATTCTCAAACTCCCAAACGGGTAGTTGTTGTTCAAGTTAAAAACCATATTAATATGAATGATCTTTGCATGGTGTACCAGTCAGTTTACAACAAGTATCATTCCACAGAAACAGCTCTCCGATACATAAAGAATGGCATACAGTCTTAACATACTGAGGGTTTCACAGTTTAAAAATGTAATAAAATCCAATTTTGCATAATCATTATTGATAAGCCTTTCTGAATAAGTATGTCTTAAGACTTTTTTGAACACCAATATAGAGTTAGTTTTGAGCTTGGAGCTTTGCTGGTATGCTATTCCACAGACGAGGTGCCATTGCACCAAATATACGATCTCCAAAAGTTTTGCATCTGGTTCTTGGTACTTCTAGGAGGTCATCATCAAAGAATGCACTTTTTGCCCTAATCTCATTGGATCTCTCAGCCTTAGACACTATTGACCATGCTACTCTCCCGGGCCACATCAAACACATGTAGGGCATATCAGGCGTTGCCCTCAAATTTTTTTGTCACATCTCTTGAATAGTACTCCGAAGTATTAAGTACCTCAGCCCCATTCAGTCCTCAGCCCCATTCAGTTTTCCATTTATACAGCACCTTTAGAAAAGATCTAAAAGATCATCTCTGCCGTCAAGTCATTCAAATGTCATTTTATGCAGATGACACTCAGATTCACTGCAATACTACTCTGGATGATGCAGAAAATATTTCAGCCTTCTTAAGAAGTGCCTGAGCGATCCAACTATGGATGAATTCAAACTAGCTTATGCTCAATCTTTCTAAGCCTGACATTATAGTATTTGGTGCAGAGGAGAGAAGCAATAGTGCCAACCAAAAAACTGGAAGAGAGATTTGAGATTGCTGAATCAGTGCAGAACCTGGATGTCACATGATTATGACATCTCCTTCAAAAAGCATGTGTGAGGTAATGGATGTTTTGCCAATGCGTCACAAGCTTGCATATGAATCTCAGACGATATTACGACAGGGGCAATTTCCACAACACCTAACTGCAGGTTATACTGCCTGTAGTGTGAATGGAGTATTACAAAGAGCAGATATGCATTCTGCACTTTGCATATGTCATTAATTGTAAATGTATACATACATCTAACAATGCATCACACATTTTGTCACCATTTTCTGCATTTGTGTGCTGTATTGAATTTTTGTTAAACAAAAATTAGAAACACAAGTTTTAAGACGGCCATCTTTAAGACAATCATGTTAAAGCAATGATAATATGTCATTTTGTTTTTATATAAAATAAATATACACAAAGTAAAACTTCCATTCGTCGAACTGTATAAGTTAATGTTTATCGTTACAGCTATGAATAATGTGGAAAAAATGTGTTGAACAGCCTTCACAAATAATATCAGATGTCTTTCAAAAGTTGAGTTTAATAAACATGTGACAATCTTATTTAGAGTGGAATGTTTGACATTAATTGAACACTATTTGGATACTCAATTGCTTATGTTTAAAAAGGTCCTCAGTGGCGTAGTAGGTCGGCGGGTCTAATTAGTCTAATAACAGGCTGTCATCTCTGTGTGAATTCGACCCCCACAAGTGACAAAACTCCAAATTTCTGCTTTGCTTAAGTATAAAATAATGCATTTTAATATATTTTACAGACATAAATGAACTGCATATTCATAATTCTAGAAGAGAACACAATTGATTTTATTTAAGCCTATTTTTATTGGGCATCAATTGTGAAATACATTTATATTTAGTATTATTGCAGGGGGATATATATACTGATGATGTAAAGATGAGCCTGCACAAGATGGTCGCTACTTTCAGGCAAATGATAAGCATTTTGATTTGCCGCTAAATCGATGGACTGCTTCAAATATTTTCATAATTAACTCAAAATTTAATTTCTTGTTTCAGAAAAGGATATGGTCAAGAAATATGTCTGATATTTTTGAATAGCAGGCTAAAAAGAAGTTCTGTATTGTGTTTTCCTTTAGGTAATTGTAGCCTCAAAACAAGTCAATAATTACACGTAGATTGTTTTTAAATTTGTCTTTAGGCTTACCTGAGCCTAACATTAAGTATAATGAAAACTAACAAATACAGTCCTAAACCATAAGGTCTGTTTGTTTCTTTTTCAAGTAAGTCATTTAAATGCATCTAGTGAAGTGCTTTTGAGAAACACCAGAATGATGGTTTAGTTCTTACTTCAACAGGGAGAGAATTCCAAAGTTCAGAACCCACAAGAAAGCAGTGCTCACTTAATTTTGTCCTCACTATGGGAATCAGATAATCACCCAGTTGAAAGTCTTGAATTAATAGATTCCTTGCCTTTATCATTGCAGGTCATCTTATCAATATGCGATTGGAGAATATCAGACAGATACAATGGACGAAGGTTATTTTAAACTTTATATATCATATTCAAAATTTGAATTTCACCCCTTTTCAATAATAACTGCTTTATATATCATCTTCAAAATTTGAATTTCACACCTTTCCGATAATACCTGCCAACTGATTTCCCTATCCAGTCAGTTATATTAGTAGGACATCTTGTTATCATTATATTTTGTCTCAAACTTTTAAAAAACTATGCGATCTAACTTGAAACGTTCACACAGTTGTACTCCATACCAAACTGTGCCTGTTTATTCCATTATTGGCCTAATGTATGACATAATTGCACATTAAAGAATTAAGTTAAATTTTTACAAGTTAATACCTTACCAAATGGACAATTAGCTATCCTGCCTGAGCAAGCAAGCCTTGCTAAACATCAGAAAAAGACCTTTTGTGTCTCCACCAGTAGTCAGGTTCATGCACTCCGCACGATAGGTGTCATGACCTACTTCCTTGCTAGAGAATATGACATCATAACATCTTTTGTTTCCGTTTTCCTTACCTTACATGAGCCTCTAGTAAAATGAATGTGGGGCTCATTGGAAGGACCTTTCCTGTCCATTAGTTAAGGTAATAAGTGAATTCTTAAATTTGCAATTTTATTGATACATTTTACCAAATGCACAATAAGCTAGAATAACTACCACTTGGGTGATGGGTAGCTTACTAGGGACTAGAATGGACTCAACAGAGACACAAGTTGGTTTCGGAACGGGACGGGAATGCCTTAGAAACTGCACAGCCCTGACATCATGGGCTTTAACTTGACATCCTGATCAGAATGCACAAATTCACACTCTGTTTGATCCATGATAATATTGTGAGAAATAAGAGGAGAGAAAACTTTGGCGAATCCTTCCTTAAGGAAGACAAAGACCAGCTTTTTGTTTTACTCAAGGTCTGAGGACCTATCAAACTAGTAGTGACGGGCTTTAACTGGCCACATAGACCTTTCAGTCTTGAGTGATTTATCCATAGTTGGGGCCCGGGCAGGCATAATCACTGGGACACTACATTGTGGGCCCTCCTTGGTCAGTAGATTCTTCAAAAAGATAGTTGACGGGATGCATGTCTGTAACAAACCAAAGCTAAGAGAAAGGTTAGGTACTTCAAGGAGGCTTATTTAAGGGTTTATTAAGGTCTTCGTAAGTTGGTGAAGTACCATAGGAAGCTTCCAAGATGGAATGCCTCAGCAGAAGTCAAAGAAGAGGTTTTACGTCCCGTTCAACTTGCAAGCCAGTAGGCCACCAGGGAAACTGTAAGGTCTGACTCTGTGGAAGCTATTCAGGAGAGGAGTGGAATTTTTATCCTTGCCAACATTGAAGGGTTAATTTCCCAGTTTGCTATGGCTGATCTACAGCCATTAATAGTACTTGGCTGTAAATTCTTGTCCTGGAACAGATACAGGAGGAATTTAGCTATAGATTTGATAGGCGGTGCACTGAAGTTCACCTGATTACCTGGCACCTTTTTGTAAAAATAGCCCACTGCTCTTCATGGACTGATCTCGTTAAGCCTCTCCCTGCTAGATGAGGCTCTGGGAGCCAGGCATGTAGACTTAGGTTTAACAGACTCGTGTGGAATCTGATTGAAGAGTTGAGTCAGCAGAGGTACATTGAGATTTGGCATAGCCACCAAATCCCAGAACCTGGGTATCTCAGGCCACCCTGGAGCAATCACGATGATTCTTCGACACTGACAATTCCTTTGGTTTCCACCACTTTGCCCAGAACTACTGATGGGAAGGCATAGGGGTCAAGATCCTCTCAAGGCAGGCTGAATGCATCCACTACCTAAGCTAGAGAGCCAAAAACTGGTGACCCAAGCTGAGATAACTGGTTGAACCTCCTTGCAAGGTCTACCTGAGACAGGCGCCACCTGTTATCATATACTAGACCTCTGGTAGTGGAGACCAATTCATTTGAATGGTCTCGTCTAGCTTGGATAGCTTGTCTGTTACCACATTCAGCTTGCCTAGAATGTGTCAGGACCCCCAGAGTTACCTGTTTCCCGGAACACCAGGTGAGAATTCTCCATAGTAGGGCACACAGTGAGTCCGACCTCATACCCACTTCCTTGTTTATGTAGGTAACAACTCTGGTGTCGTCTGTTGCTGGGGACAATCATGTCTGAGCAGAGGTCTTGGAACTTTTAGGGCAAAGAAGACCAACAGTAGTTCCAGATAATTTATATGTACCTTGCTTTCAGGGAGGGATTAGGTCCCTCTTGCAGAGAGCTCTCCTAAGTGAGCGCTAAAGCCTTCTCTTGAAGTGTTTCTACATATCTGAAGAATATGACTGAGTATGTGTAGTGGCTGACCTGAAATCACATTGGCTTCATGGAGCCACCATTTTAAGTGTGGATTGAGAGACCTTGGAATAGGGATCGCCGTTTATAGATATCCTCCAGATATTGGGGATTTTTTTATGATCCCACTGAATCAGTCTCCTATGGTGCCAACCTATTTGCACTTGCTTCTTAGTCGCTATTAACAGGCCTATTAGTGACATGAGCTGTCAGCATGCAGGGTCAGTGTATTTCTGAATTTTCAAGTTTACATAACCCAGAACAGATTGATAGTTTTGACTTATGCAAATGGGCAGACAAACAGACAGACTAATATGCATGCACAACAAATATACATAGTTATATGTATTATGTATTATTGCAGTGACCTACTTTTAAGATGCATGTCATCAACCAGTATATAAGGTAATGTGTCATATGTTTATGGAGAAAAGAGTGGTGTGCTTGGGAAATAGTGAACAAACAAGCAAACAAGTCAAAGTTTGGGGTTTATGTCCTGTTGAACAGCCAGGGTGATATTCGGACAGGCCCTCAGGATTGCCACTTGTGGATGTTGAACCCAAACAGAGATGACTGCCTGTGATTAGATGCCAAACTTGCTAACCACTAGGCCACTGAGGAACTGGGAAAGCCAACAACTGAGTTCATTCTCTAAATATGTGGAGTTAAAGGTCACCTTATTCTACTGGTTTTCTACATGGTAACATTACAATAAACATCTTCCATGGTTTAATTTAAATGAAAACTTTCAATTACCACTTATGTAGCATCTAAACACAATAACTACTGGTCCTAACCTTCAAGTTACTGTAAATTTACAACTGTGAAGGGTTTACAACCATCATACCATATAGGCTCCATCCTGTGTTAGCTACATCAAGATCTTGATGAAATATGCTTAGAAATATGCTTAGAATCCATTGCACACAATCTCTATACACGGCAAACTTAAAGTGATTATAATTTTGTTATTACTGGGATTGTTAGGTAATGTACCTCTCTTACAAGATCAGTTACATGCATTTGCCAAATATAGATCAAGTATCTCAACCAATTTTCGTGTACTGTCCTGGAACATTTCAAAACTTTCAATAAAATTCTTTTATACATCTAATCTTTGGGTCGCATTGCTGGCATTTTTCGAGAAGTGCTAAATCTTCTACTCCCCAGAAGTGAAGTCTGACCATAATGCTGGGGACCATAATGTTAAAATACCACCAGTTTATGGTAACAAACAAAAAAAGATCTACTTTAGGTCTACATAGGTGTACATTTGTAAAGTCAATGGAAAACAATTACCACATAAAAAAATTTCCAAACACACCAAATATTACCCTAACCTTAAACTCAATGTTCGTTTGCAACTGTATGGAAGTTTAAGGTAATCTCATTTATGTTGGTTCCGATCAAGGATTATTAAAACTAAATGTGCTCAGAATCAATCATCTTTGAGATATTGTCCGAAAATAGCCAAACTTTTAAAAATGCCATTACTTGGCCTTTAAGGTTATCTTGATGTAGGGCACTTGGGCCAGTTACATGTTCATGCAAAATTAGCTTGTAAACATGTCTGAAAATAATTCACTGAAATATGTTACCTAACATACAAAAAAAATATACTGGCCAAAGTTTTTTTGTACAAAGGCAGTTATCTGCCTTTTTCCAATTATATAGACATATTCCATTGATAAAATGTAAGATAAGTAAGATAAGATGTCAGACAATGAAGTTAGTGGTTCAACAAGAGAAGTACCAGGGATTTTAATAAATCTTGGTGAAATGACCTCTGGTCCATACGACTTGTTGCAATCTATGATACTGAACTGGTCACACCTATTCCACTTTTACCATAATTTGACTTAAAAATTAACAGGTTCGGGGTTTAATGAGGGAAGGCAAGCTGAAGGATCTTTCACAACGGAAGACTGTGTAAAAATTCATTGAAGTATTGCTTTTACATAGTTATCAACAATAATATCGCCATTGCCAGTGTTCAGTAGTACTTAGCAGTATCCATTGGAGAAGAAACATTAGATTTTGTGAGACCAAATTCCCTGTGATGATTTTAATGAACTTCGACTGAGCAAATTTTGCCTTAGCTTTTTAAACTCTCATGTATATATATTTCTGTCTGATCCAAATTTTGGTTCTGATCAAGGGTTTTTAAATTAGGGATGAACTGTCTTGTAGCACTCAGATGTAACATCGTCACATATATCAGTTCTATTAATAGCTGGGCTTCCAGGGATTCCACTTTAGCTTAGCTGGTTGCAGCGCTAGACTTGTGTTTATATCAGTGTGTAATCAGAAGGCTGTGGGATCGAGAAACAGCAGAACCAATCAATAATTTCTCTCTTTCCACTACACTATGTATGCAAAATTATCACAGCTTTGTTTAATCAATTCATCACAGTGATTTAGAACCATCAGTATTTGCCTTGCTGAGCTTGCAGTATGTCTGCTTAAAGGTTTAGCTGGTTAAATTTTGATATAGGTTTAACATGTAATCGTTCTATGGCCATTATTGGCCAGTACTGACATCAAGTATAGAACTGGACCTGTCAGTAATCCTAGTTGGTTGACTGATTTGCATCTATTAAGACTAGCAAATATATTCAATTTATCCCCCGAGAGGGTGTTGGAATCTGAATTTAAATCTGGTGGTTAGAAGTATATAACATATTTGGTGTCTAATATTCAGCCACAGAGCTTCCATCTCCTTTAGTTCAAGGTCCTTTCATATTTGTGTTACTATATCATTCATTACCCAACATAAAACACCAGCCACATGAGTGGGTCTGTTCATAAAGTAGTCATGAACATTTTCTCCACTAGATAGGCATGTCTCACTGACTGTAATGGAATTGAATCTAGATGCAAGATCATAACAAATGAGTTCAAGCTAAAAGTTGATTCAATTTAGTTTTGTTTTTTTTACTATGTAGACTGAAATAACAAATTGAAATTTCTGTAGATGTTATTTTCTGTGTTAAAGTTTTCAGGTCTTGGATATAGCCCAATATCCTATGCATAAAATAGAGTGCACAACCTTGGCAGTCCAGAGCTTCTGCAAAAATGTGTTTTTTTTTTGTTTTTTTGTGTGTGTTTTTTTTTTGTAGAATGGAAAAAATCTAGCCAATATAGCAAAAGACAGTAGTCCTGTCAGGCAATACAAAGGCAACACTAACTAGGTGTGGTTAAACAACTGGTATTTTGACAATGGCGTGCCACAGTATTTTTATTTGGGGGTTTTACGTCGCTTTCAACACTGTACAGGTCATATCACGACGGGTAGTTGGAAGGGCAGAGGAAACCAGTACATAGAGTTCGCTAGGGTTGTGTACTGTAAACTGCCGACCAACGGCAAGCAACTACCAGCTTTCCGCGTGCCACAGTAATCCAGTTGTCCAGCAACAATAATGATTATAACAGAAACAGGAAAAAAATACACATAAACATGGTAAGGAACTAAAGAAATTAAAGGAATACAACCATAGTTATCAAGGAAGGTTAAAAAGGTAACATTAGAAGGAATGAAAATCAATAGTAAATATCAATAGTAATTATAACTCAAGTCTTAGGTAATATTAGTCAAGAGTAATGTTCAGGTTATATCAGCGTTGCTCAAATCTGATAATCTAACAGTCCAGATATTCAATGATTAGCTGATATAAGAAATAGACAAAATGATGAACTTCTAGACAAATGGAATAGGGAAATAAGCATATTGTACCAATTTCATGCATTTACCGGAGAAAGCTATTCAGATAAATACACAGAACTAGTAAAGAATTTTTTACAAATGTGTACAGAAGAAAGTGTTTGAATAGGGGACTATTTATCAGCAGTAAAATGCACTACATAATATACTGAGAGACAACATATTAGTTATTTATTACTTTGCTGCAGTGTATCACGCAAGTCTTCCAAAACAGAAAAGTGAACGAAGAACATTTTTCACTTTTCCACTATAGCTGCAGTCCTGCAAAGCAAGACTCCGCAAAAGGGTGTTGTTTTGTTGGCTTTAATAACTCATGGATATAGTTCATTAACCCATTAAAGCCATTGTCGACAGCAATGTGTATTCTACAGTATCATATCTATCGGCTATCAGTCGACATCCCCATATGATATGCTAGCTTTCCTTCAGCACTGTAGAATTTGCACGTCTTGGTACTCTGAAATACGTTATTTAAAGTATTATGTACGGGGACGTTATGGGTGGCACGACACATTTGTGGTGTGTGTTTTAGCAACTTGAACTGTCTGTATTCCTTCAGTATAGTAAAATACTGTTCCCTTGGAGGTGTAGGGGTTAAAGAAAGTTTGAGAAATGTACCTATGATATTTTCACATATTTGGCTGTGACATGACCAGTCAAAATATGCTACTCTATTAAGGGATTTAGCATGCGTGGAACAAGTTGTTTATTTTAGCTTTGATGTCTTTTTTTGAAAGCAGAGAGCTTTTCTAAATAGAAAACCTGTTCTGTTGAAATAAAGATGTGATGGTCGATTGTAAATTCACAGTGATGGTTGTTGGACAGTGGAAAATATATTTGTATTTTTGTGCTCCACACTCTGTGCAGAAAAATATTTTCAGCCTTAAATATGCTGGCGCAAACTGATCTTCATTGAACCATTGAAAAGTTGTCACATTAAAAGTCAAACTTGACTAAGGTGAACTGCTTACCAATTAAGAAATACTGCATACTGATATTTCAGGTTTATTGTTACCATACAGCCTTCAATGGCTCTTCAGCTAATGTTTTCACCCAGACTGAATCTTACAAATTATCAGGTAACAGAAGGTCATACCTGATGGTGACATAGGTTGTGCAGGTGTGCAATGTCATGATGTGACATTAATACGACCTCTGACCTTCAAAATATTGTCCAGCTTATATCTCAGAAACTGTAAGGTGGGGGAATTGAGACTTGGCATGAACAGCGGCTAAGTGTAGGTGTACAACATCATGGTATGATCTTGATTTGACAGTGATGCAGTGACCTGGACCTTTGCAACATTGTATGGGCCGTATGCCCGATACATTAGGTATGGGAAGTTGATATCTGGCAGGGTTATTGACTGGAGGGCGCAGGTGTGCAACATCATAATGTGACATTGATTTCACATTTTGTCTTGCTGTAATGACCTAAACCTTTAATATCTTCCCATGCTATATCTAAATTTTAAGGTGTAGAAATTATGTAATATATATATTAGTTGAAGGATATAGGTATGTAATATTATCGTCTGAACTTGATTTATACTTAGATCTAGCCATAGTGACTTCGACCTTTAAAATCTCATCTGGTTTATAGCTTGCAAACCTTAAGGTATAGAGGGATTACGTTTGGTAGGGACATTGGTAAGGTGTAGGTTTGCAAGGGCATGATCTGACCTTGATGTCAGCTTTGACTTTGTCATAATGATCTTGACTTAAAATGTTTAACTAGTTATATCTCAGAAACTGTAAGGTGAAGGAAGCTGAATTTTGGTAGAGGCATTGGTTATGTTTAAGTGTGCAATAGCATAGCGTAACATTGAATAACATTGAAGGGACCCTGGTGGAGTGAAGGTGTGTAATGTCACAGTGTGGCCTTCATTTGACCTTTGATTTCGCCATAGTAACTATGACATTTAAAATCTTGCCAGTTATATCTCACAAACTGTAAGATATAGCAAGTCCTTACATGGTAGGTACACTGGTTGGAGAATGCAGGTGTGCTACATCATGCATCCTGGGTGTGACATTTGATCTTGGATCTGCTATCATGTTTTCTACTTCCACATTTGAGACATAATTCTCTTATCACAAAGCTATATGCATTATTGCAACCAATCATTGTATTTATTTTTACTAAATTTGGCTATCACAATTGGCAGATATTCTTTATCAGTTCTAACCCATGCAGGGGTTTGAAATGTAAAGCACCCATAAAATTTTAAGGCTAAGAAAAAACAACCAATCAGTGACCAATGAAAAAGTCAATAATCTAGAGCTGGAGTCAGACCTTAATGAATGACAAGAAACATTATATGACCAGTAAGATTTTGCTCTGAAATATGGACATAGCTACTTATATGAAGCCAGGTGCTATATTTACCTCCACCAGTAGGTCTGTTCTTTGGGTGTGCTAGTTTATCTGTCTGTGTGTTTGCAATAACTCTGTGTGTGCAATAAAACATGGCTATTCCTAAATTTGTATGGGTAGGGCATGGCTGAAGGCAGAAATGATGAAACTTTATGAAAGATATGGTTCAGCTGTAGATACCAAGAAATCCTGAATGTTCAAAGAGCTTATTTCATTGTATTTTCCATGACTTTACCTTTCTGCTTCATATTACTCGTAATGTAATGAACGGATTTTCATGAAATGTAGTTCAATTTTCCTTAAAGCCAGACATAGTGTACAGAACTCATAGACATCTGATGGATGTTTTTCTCCATGGTGCCAATCCCTGCAATGTTTCTGATTTAATGATTATGATCTCTTTTTTCTGGCATTGTGCACCTTACAGTCTGTCAAACGTAGATTATGCACTATAAAATATTACTAGAATTAGAATAAGGACAAATAATAAGGGAGATGGCCATTTACTCAAGAGTGAGTTTTTTAAAAGAACTCAACTAAGCAATGAGCTACAGGTATGTAATTTTACAGTTATAACTGACCCAAAAGTGTAAAACATGTTAAACAAAATACTCTAAATGCCATAGTTTTCAAGTTACAAGTGATTTACTCAACTGCGAGAACCTAGCAGATTTTGCTGCAATGAAGTACAGGGCTGCAATTTGGCTTTTGCTGACCCAAAAATACTCTAAATGCAATAGTTTTCAAGCTTCAGGTGATTTACTCAACAGTGAGAACTTTTTGAAATAAGCTCAGTTTATAGGTTTGCAATTTTACCATATTATAGCTGACCCAAAAGTAGAACAACATATGGGAAAGGAATAGGCTATATGTGTAGCATTCTTGAGGTCTTAGACATTTACTCTTTCAAAAATTTTCTTAAAATTATTTGTAACACCATAATGCACTGGTGGCAGTGGTCAGTTAAACTGACATGAAAACAAATATGTACATCTATTATAGGGAGCTAGACGAATCAGCCCTTTGCCAAATCGGCCCTCGGCAAATTGGCTCCCTAAAAAAGGGGACCCTTGGCAAATCGGCCCCCAGTCCAAAACTTATATAAATACAAATTATCTATAGAATTTATAGACCTGCACAAAGCATTGGACTGGGTTGTTTGAGATATTTTTTCAGCATCATTACAACTTCTTAAGTTATATTTGACTAAGTGTGATTAACACACATCAAAGATAAGATGCTGTTATCAATTCCTTTATACCAATATATTTTATATTCCTGTTTATGTCAGAATTATTAAAATTGCAATTATATTAAATTCATTACCTCTGCAGATGGGATAATAACTTCTGTGATGTTTTACGAGAAATTAGCTTTTAATGTATGCTACTTCATAGGGGCAGAGGTGTTATTAAGTTTTGTGATGTTTCAAGTGCAATTAGCTTTCAATGTATGCTACTGCTTGATTAGTATCTGTTCTAACAATCCCTCTACTTAGACATTAAACTGTTTTGTAACTATTATTGGAGCACAATTGGCTTTAAGTCATTAATATTTGTGTTCTAATTCTAATTCGACTTTTACAGCGCTTAATCTCCACTGAGTAGTGGACTCTAAGGCGCAACAAGACAATAGCAATAGGCAAATTCAAAGTCCAGGGACAAAAACCAGGTTGGCACCACGGAGAAGCCATAAGAAAAGTGAGCTAAGGAGGATAAGCCTTTGCATAGAGATAGGTTTTGAGCTTCTTTCTAAAAGAGGCCATTGTGTTATATTTTGTATAAGTTTGTTTCATTAACATTTGTGTAATATTTTTTATAAGTTTTCAGGCTGAGCTGAATAATCTTTATGTTTATATTTTATCTAAAAGTTAGGAATGACATTGTTATTCTTGAATTTTCACATAGATTTATATGCATTTACCATTTCAGGGGCATAGGAAGCAATTTTTGGTTGGGGGGGGGGGGGGGGAGGAACTAGATTTTACCGACTCAACACCCGTATCAACAGACAGGCCATCCTTCATGCTATAGGCATTCACTGGGTATTATTGTAGCACCCATTAGGTGTGATTCACAATTATAAATTATCAGAATTAACTAAAGTATTTTGTTAGGATGTTATTTGGTAAAGTTCCTTTACCAAAGGAAATCTTTGTGACGACAGTGTGACTGACATTAATCCAAAGTTTCCCTGACCTTGTCCTGGTAGAGAAATACATATAGTCACCTTTGCATTTGAAAGGTATTTCTAATATCTTGACTACATGTTTCCAGAACTTGTGACCTTCCTTCAAGTGCCTAGCTGAAACAAGATCTATTTTGAGCAAGATTAGTACCGAAACTGAGGGGGATGTATGATCATTGAACTGGCTTGGTCCAATAAACACACAGTGAAGAAAGAAGAGTTTTCTGGAAAAACTTTCATCAGCTGACAAATTGCTGTGTTAAACTGTTGCTCTGTGTGAATTTGAAACTACATGTCTAAGTTCTAAATAATTAGCAATACGGTAAATTAAATGTAGAAGATTACTATATGTATGATTTTGGTCTGCATAAGTGAAACATTTCACAGAATTTTGCAAATCCCATGACAGGTTAACTGAAAACTTTTTATAGTTCAAATGGTAGCTTACACAATGGTACATATGAGCAGTGAATAGGGTAAAAGTGTAATTTGACCACATATTACTGAGTTACCTTTCAAAATTCACATAAGTTCAAAATTGGAGTTTAGTTCTGTTGCATAAAGTTGGGGGACGAAAAGATATCCCCACCCCCGCTGCCCCCCCAGTTCCTACGCCTATGCATTTAGGGGCCGATTTAACCAAGTTAAAATTTCCAGGGGCCAATTTGACTAGGGTGCTATTTCCAAGGGGGCCGATTTGACCAGAATACTTTTTTCTGGGGGACCGATTTGACGGAGGGCCGAATTGGTAAAGGGCCAAATTGTCTATGATTCCTATTATATATTGCCATAAAATGTGACGTTTAATATATTCATTATTATCAGATATTTGTGACAATCAGTTGTTTTGAAAAATTAAAAATCTTAAAAAATATTCAATATGTTTGAAGCGGTGCAAGACAGAAAACAACAGGGATGTGCATGTGGAAGCTAAGCTGTCTGCAAGGAGTGGTGCATTTAATATGCAAGTTAACAAATGCAAAGCGGTCCAAAGTTTCTCAAAATCATTCTATCTCTCTAATGTATTTTGAGATAATTGAAATTTTAATTTTTGGTAAATTAAAGATGGCGGCCTGATTTCAGGGGAAGTACATCCAAGGTTTAGAGTACCCAAAGGGTCCAAAATTTGCTTGAAATTGCTTTATCTCTGACAGTTAAGGGGCTCGGTGGTGTAGCGGTTAGAGTTATTGCCTCCAACCTCTGAGGCCGTCGGTTCGAATCTCGGGCTGGGCGCTTCATGTTGAAAAGTTGGTAGTTACTTGCCGATGCCTGGTGGTTTACAATGCAGTATGCACTGGTTTCCTCACAGTTTTCTAGATAATCAATGATTTCCATTTCCTCCAAAATTCAAGATGGAGGATAGAATTCGGAGAAAAAAGAACTTTTTTAGATACTTTATTTCCGCAATCTATGGTATCCAAGGGGTCCAGAATATGTTTGAAATTTCAACATTTTCCAGTTTCAGCAAAATTCAAGATGGCACCCGGATTTTTAACAGGCATTATATTCAGGGTCAATCGTACTCAAAATGTACAATATTTGCTCAAAATCGCTCTGTGGTTTTCGAGATAATCAACATTTTCAACTTCCGCCAAAATTCAAGATGACAGCCAGATATTACTCAGTTAGCTACACAGCTACAGCTCTAAAAATTTGCCATGACTCAGGTCATGAAGATGTAGAACATCTTTCACAAGGAAACTGTAACTTCAATAGTATTGAAAAAGTAGGAGCACAACATATTTCAGTAAAAATCTGTAACATCAATAGTATTGCAGTTACAAATGATTTACTCATTCTCAAAATGTTAAGGTTGCCATTACCCAGTTAGCTATGAGGCTACAGCTCTGAAAATTTGTCATGACACAAGTCATCAAAAAGTAGGCGTCATCTTTAACAAAAAACTTCAAATACAATATTATTTACTTGTTAGCAAAATGTGAAAGTGCCTATTGGTCAGTTAGCTATGTAGCTACAGCTTTAAAAATTTGCCAAGACACAAAACATAAAAAAGTAGGTGAACAGCATATATCCAAAAAACTCAACGGTATTGAAGTTACAAGTGATTTACTCACTGGCAAAATATCAAAGTTGCTATTACTCAGTTACATATGGAGAAACAGCTCTGAAAAGTTGCCACAGGAAGAACAAAACATTAAGAAGTAGGTGAACAACATATTTCACTAAAAACTTGTATATTCAAATGTACTGAAGTTACAAGTGATTTACTCATTGGAAAAATGTCACGGTAGCTATTACTCAGTTAGCTATGGGGTTACAGCTCTGAAAATTTGTCATGAAACAGGTCATGAAAGTGTTGGTAAACAACACATTTCATAAAAACACTAAATTCAAAAGTATTTAAGGCGTGAGTGATTTACTCATTGGCAAATGTAACACATATAGGGGCACTATATAAGCGTATTGCTTATTCTAAGCTTTATGTCTGTATAACCCCATATAAGGAAATTGTGTTATTGATTCTTTTTATGTGTTAACATTTAAAGCAAGGAAGTTATTGTTGTTTGATCTGTTTATAGACTGGGGGAAATCCCCTCAGTGGTTGTGTTAGATTTGGGGAAACCCAATTAACAGTAGTCTCTAGAACTTCCTCACTTGATCTGGTTACTGATGTTAACTTCAAGTTAGTTCTATAAGACTCGAGATGCTTCTATGAACATATATAAGGACTATACACCTGGCCACAAGTGAACTGAGTATTCACTGGCTATAAAGAAGGCTACTGTGTCTTGGAATATAATATTCAAGTGGAAATATATAAAGTGCTTGTGTTGCTGTGAACTTTTAATGGAGTGAACTGGATACATTGTCTGGATAGATTTACTGTGCTTTAGACATTCTCGGATGTTGTACATTCATATAACAGAATGAATTTGCTGCATTTTGGACAATGTCCACATCTTGAAGCAGACAGTACAGTTGTGCGGTCTCTGTGCAGACATTTGGTGTGGTGGGATATCAAAATCATCACAGGGTAAGAAGATTTTGTGTAATCAGATACTTAACAGATCACAGGATACAGATATCTGTGTTAGTGGACATCAGACAGATCACAGGACAGATTACTGCATACAGTGGACAAACTTTACTGTCAGCTATAGTGGCCAGGTCAGATTAGTTTCATTATTGTGTCATTATATGTATTGCTGAGAGCATACCAATGGACTGTAATCTTTATTTTTTTAATTGTTAAATAAATTTGTTAAGTTAAACTTTTTGTCTTTTCCTGTGGTAACTTAAAGGCAACCAGTAATTGCTACTGTGCTTGCCCGTGACCGTAGAAGCTAGTACTTTGTTAGATATGGAGCTACAGCTCTGAAATCTGTAAAATAGCCTTAATAATATCTTTGACCAAAGCACTATAGCTTATATTTACAAATAAATAAGCTATATACTAATTTTCCTCACTGTGAAAACCAGAAAATAGCTATTACTCACTTAGCTTTTGAGATACACCAATATAAAAGGTACCATCTTGTAGGTACAAAAAGTATTTGCAAAATGCTCTTAATGCGCTGGTTTTGGAGTTATAAACAATTTACAAGTGGCTACTAGCCCTGTTGCTCACTTACTGAACTGCATATGCATAAACGCAAGAAAATGAAGGGCATAAGAACTAACCGAACTAATACTATACAAACATTCTTTGTAGATCTTAATGTCATAAAATAACTGTTTTTCCTCCAAGAATGTCACAAGTCTTCAGATTATCCAAAATTGTTTAGCATGCTTTGTCTCGTGCTTCCAGATTTTCTCATGTCACTTAAACCTTAAAATCTCTCCACTGGCAAATAATTTTCAAAACTCTGGTACTCCTATATAAGTACCTTACCCCTACCTTACCACTGGCAAGCCAAAATACTTTCAAAAAAATCTTTCCTCTGTATATGTCTTTATAAACGTCTGCTGTTAAAACAAGACGTATTAATCCAGTAAAGATGTTTCTCAAAGTTCCATTCTACAGTTCTTCAGTTCATAAATCTAAAGTTGATTTCAACAAGTGTTTCTAGTATGATGCTCCAACACTTTGGAATGATTTGCCACTCAAAATTCAAACTCCTATACTATCATATTTCACAAGGCAACTTAAAACTTATCTGTTTCAAAAGTCTTTTCCTCCATGGGTTTTCTTACTACCGAACACCGATGGTCCCCTGGTGACGACCTTATTATGTCTTGCAACTTATGATCTATGCACTATGATTTGGATGGCGTGCCTTAGAATTTGCATAATACAAGTAATAGAAAAGTAATGGATTTTTTTAAATTTAAATGTAACAGTAATGTAATAGATTGTAAATTTTAAAATGTAATAGTATCAGTAATAGATTGCAAAGTAATAGAAAAATCTATTCCTTTTTCTATTATTTTCTATTACATTGGCTAACTGTTGTTTTTGTTCAATATTTCTCTATTTGTAAAGATTTCACTGAAATTGGATTTCTCAGAAGTTGTATTTTTTCGTTATTCTTATGGCAGAGGATATTTACACCACCGCTGTGTACGCAATGCCGAAAAGTCGTCTTATGTACACCACCGCTGTGTACATAAGCTACATATGGTTCCTTATGTACACCACCGTTGTGTATATTAGCCAGATAATGTCTCTTATGTACACCACCGTTGTGTATATTAGCCAGATAATGTCTCTTATGTACACCACCATTGTGTATATTAGCCAGATAATGTCCCTTATGAACCTTGTGCCCCTGCTATCTATCTTTTTAATGTTGTGGTAGATTGCCGTTCGCTATGGCTGTCCCGTTCGCTAACATAACCCCCTCTGTATATGTGTAACAATATATACAGATTGACAGATTTTTGAGGTATTTTTGAAAATGTGCATAAAATGCCTTTTCCATGCAATTGTGTTTCATTCAGTTGTTATATACAAAGTATTTATTTCTGCAAGAGTTGTCTTCAAACATTTAATTTTTTAATGTATTTTCAGGTAAATAATATGAGGCATAACATGAAGAACAAAGATGCAAGTGAAGATGCCAGATACATATACAATTGTGTCTTATCCTAAGTTCTTCTGAATGACTTTGCTGTCCCACAGAATGGATATTTTTTCAAGGCTGATTGACTGATAAACCTCATTACTATGACCAGATAATGATAAATCATTTAATGAAATCAAATAAAATTGGCTTTAGAAATTATTTTTAATTTTTAAAAAAAAAAAAAAGAATATTAATGTAAAGAACTTGTGAAATAAACAACACAAATGGCGTTTGAATATGAATAAACAAAATATATGAAATCAAAGAAAAGATTTTTTTAACACCTATATGGAGCACCTCCATACAAACCTGGAGTAAACCCCACAAGCATAGTGGAGTTGGATGGTCTCCAGTCAAAACAATTTTACAATTCCAAATTATTTATTTGGGTTTTTGTCATCATTTTGAACACTGTATAGGTCATTTCACGACAAGTAGTTTTGTGGACAGGGGAAACCAGTACATGCAGTTGGTCAGGGTTCAGTACTGTAAACTGCCTACCATTGGCAAGTAACTACCAAATTTCCCACATAGGGTCTGGGTTTAAACCATAGACCTCAGAGGTGGGAGGTGAGCGTGTTACCACAGTAAATACCACTGCATCCCTGCAATTTCAAATTTGACACTTACTTATGAAAAGCAATTAAAAACAGGAAAAATACTAAGAAACAAAACTGTGGGTTTGATTTATTTGTTGTTTTAAGTCGTGTTTAACAGTCAGGGTCATATTGTGACGGTATACGGGTGGAGGAAACACTGTATACTAGCTGCTGAAAATTCTGCACTGTCCACCATCAGGGATTGGCAAGTAACTACCAACTTTTCAACATGAAGCACCCAAGTCGAGATTCAAACCGGCAACCTCAGAGGTTGAAAGCGAGCACTTTTACCCCTACATCACCAAGCCCCAATCAAAACTGTAGGAGAACCATGCATGATTTTTTGGTTAGTCAATCCTATTTGACCTTGAAGTGAGAGTCAAAGGTTATATGAACAAAAGCACTCAAAGTCTGTATCAATACTTTATTGTTTCTAATGTTGGCACAAGGGTACCAAAAACTGCCAACAATTGCCCAATAGCCAATGCACATCAGTCCAAAAGCAGAATCGTATCTGGCCTAGGTTCAATGTCTCCTCTATTGTTTACACATTTTTGAATTTTAGTGGCAACCTTAAGATTAATGAATAAGTTACTCATTCATTTTGAGTACATCCAACAATTTATAAGCCCTTAATAATAACAGCACTATATCATATATGTTTTTTGCATATAAATTTACAAAATCGTAGAAAATCAGGAAAATACTGAGACAATAGCCTTAAATCAGTGAAAAGCTACGATTCTGACTTTCAGGTGGCCTTGATTTAAAAAATATCTATTGGAAAATGCTAGAGTTATTCAGGATTTAATGGCCCTGGTATATACAAAGTTTGCATTAAAATCTTGACATTTTGACTTTTCCAAAAATTTCTCAAAAATCAGTCGTTAAACCTACATCCATTAAACTTATATCACTGGAAAGCTATGAAAATAACGTTTCTTCTGGTTTTTATTTCATGAAAATCCGTTCAGAAATGCCAAAGTTATTTAACATTTTACAACACCCTGTCATAAAATGAGTAAAAGTACCCTAATATGCACTGAGCGATAATCGGCTATCCATGGTCAAAAGTTTCCTTTTACAAAATGACACAAGCAAAGTGATGTGGATTGCATTGGTTTAGTATATCATACAACATTTTGTATTAATATACTTCTTAAACTATCAATACTTGGTTTACATTAAAGAAATTTTTTTTACTGGTTTCTGTTATTCCAAGTTACTTCCTACACCTCTCGAACTTTGACCCAGAAACGATACGACCTGTTACCACATGCGCACTTCGAAACTGTGAACTCGCTTACTTGCAGTAGTTTCTCTACTCAGGAATGTGACAGTTTCAATAGGATTATGTGACACCAGCATCATTGTTAGGCTAATGACAAGACTGGGCTCTCTCCCTGCATGCGTTGATATGATTATGAAATAGTTTTGTTTTGAAAGCTTTCAAGACAGATATACCCATATTATTTTATAGATCTACATGTGTAGAGTGTGACATATAGATTTAGAAACTGTCTCTTAGGTGTTATTCAACAGAGATTGTAATGAAAGTAAATTATCAAATTTGCGACCAGACTGAAAAAATATACTCTTCACAGATTTCCTGCACTGTGAAAGTCTTTTCAAATTTGACAACCCATTTGAAGGTAGTTATAATTTTGAGTTTCATTAATTGACTTTCTGTTTAAGGATTTCTGGCTGCACTGAATGCCGGTATAGAAATTTTGAAATAAAACTGTGGAATATTGTTTCATTCAATGAATTATGGAAATATCTTGATGGCTTTCTTATAATTTCTGTGTGGTTTTGTAAATCTATGTAGACAATGCATTGACTGCCAGTAATGTAAAAAAATGCTCAAATTTTATTTTTACTTACTAGCCGATTTTTTACAAAGTAATAGAAAGTAACACAAGTAATAGAAGTAATAGATGATGATGTAATAGTAATAGCTTTGAAAATTTGAAATGTAATAGTACTAGTAATAGATGGCACTGTAATAGTACCAGTAATTGACAGTATGTAATAGTCCCCATCCCTGTTGGATACCTGATTAACTGATTGAACTGTATGATTTCACTCATTATCATCTTTCACCATGAATATCATGCAACAAGTGTGACCTGTTTGTTTTTTATTTTCCCTATTTTGATCTGTGGAGGGACTTTTGTCCATGTGCAGGTGTACAAAATATTTAGTCATAATAAGTAACAGGTTGCTGCACATCTGTTGGATATTTTATGACTGCCAAGGAATGGGTGCATTGGGACTTGAACTGTGGCATAGATGTCTGAAACAGTCACAGGACTATGGGTTGGTAATCAGAATTTTAAGGTGGCAGCCATCTTGTTTTTCCAAATGGCACAAATTTTGAAAGCACCTTAGCCGAGGTGGTGTCCTACCACCCTGTGAAGTTTCAAATTATTTGGCAGAAGCGTCTTGGAGTTACATTCTGTGAAACAAATTTCAAAATGTTGGCCGTGGTGGCCATCTTGTTTTTTTTTCCCAAATGGTATCAACTTCGAAAGCAGCCTAGCCTAAATGGTGTCCTAGTACAGTCCTACCACCCTATTAAGTTTTACATCAATTGGCTGAATTTTATGATGCAAGCCACAGCAGCCATCTTGTTTTTTTAAATGTCATCAATTTTAAAAGCAACTTAGCTTTGGTGATGCCCTACCACCATGTTAAGTTTCAGATTGATCATCAGAGGTGTCTTTGAGTTAGAATCCGGAAAAAAAATTCAATATGGTGCTATGGTGGTCATCTTGTTATTCCAAATGGCACCAATTTCGAAAACAACCTAGCCTAGGGTGCGCCTTACCACCCTGTTAACTTTCAAGTTGATCAGAGTGTGTTCAAGTTAGAGTCCTGAAACCAAAATGTTGACAGTCAGACGGACATAGAACGCGACAATCTAAGGTTGGTTACATGCAAACCACCAAATTAGCTTAACTTTGTGAATACCATTTTCGGTGAAAGTTAATAAGCTATTTTTTGGCTTTTACAAAATGTGATTCGTTATATTTGTTAAATGTCATTAGCCACTTGAGTTACAGGTTAGGGTCAGGTCTCCTGCATTATTTAGCTTCGTCATGCAACTTGTTTCAAGATTCAGATTCATATCACCTATGAATTGAGTCTTGGAGTGAATTTAGTGGAACTGACAATAGTTGGACCTTTACATGGCCAGGGTAAAGTTATGTTTTGATGGTTTCATTGAGCCATAATTCAACTTTGTTATAAACGGTCTGAGAATTTTGAAAAAACTATCAAAGTAAGAAGATCTTAAGATTTTGGACAAAATCGTGAGAGAACTACAATTTCTGTCAATTTGATGGAGTGCATCCCCTAATCAAGAATTTGGAGCCTATCATTAGCCTATATCATTGGTATGCAATACCCAAAGGGTCCAGAACTTCGCTCAAAATCACTCTAACTTTAATGGTTTTTAAGATAATCAAAATTTTAATTTCTGCCAAAATTCAAAATGATGGCCGGAATTTGGAAAACAAACAATTTTTCATAGGCACTATTATGCAACATAATTGGCTCTATTTCTAACTGTTTTGACATTTTCAACTTGTGCTTCAATGCCACCATTGGTCTTCTAACTGAAGTCCAAGGCCAGAAAACAATAGGCTCAAGGCCTTACCAGTACATATCCACATGACAAATTGAAAAGGTCTACATAAAAGCCAGAAAAATGTTTTTGCTAACAAAAACAAAGCCGCCCCAAAGGTTAGACGTAATATTGTATAAAGTAGAAAAAGGTTTTTGAAAAGAAAAACATGTAGGAAAGTGAGTTAAGCAGACAGTGTGGAAGTTTATGCATTAGCATAAAAGAAAAATGTAAGCTTTATTTTGTTTTCAATGGTCATAAATTGTGAAAAGTTAATTTAATAAATGCTATAGTTTGTAAGAAAAGTAGTTTTAAAGGAGATTTAAGGCAAAAGCAGCAACTCTGCTATTTCATGACCCCAATGTGATCCATAAAAGGGGTAAGGTGTAAACCAGAATGGCTATACAGACACCAAATATGGAATCCATTCTAAAGCTGTGAAAGCAACAATAAAGGAGATATAAGGCAAAAAGAAACAAGCAATCAGTGCAATCAGTGTCAGCTTTGTTTTGAGATTAATTGTGCGAAGGAAATAAGAAAAGAACACAAAAGTTGTGCATTGGAAATGATATCCAGAAGCAAAGTTCGAAGTTAGCTGTTAAGGCATAAAAAGATGGTGGAAAACATATTTAAACAAGACCACTGCCGCGGTATGTATCTCCCGCCGAGCATTACAGGGGAAAAAATACCTTTTGCGAGATATTCACAATTTTTCATTTTCCGCTGAAATCTAAGATGGCTGCCAAAAGTGGCGAAAATTGAATTTTTTCCCGTTTGCATAGGACACTCGTACTACCCTGTGGGTTAAAAAGTTGTTCGAAATCACTCTATCTCTTACGGTTTCGATTTATTTACTTTTCCATTTTCCGCAAAAATCCAAGATGGTCGCCAAAAGTGGTGAAAATTGAAAATTTTCCCCTTTGCATAAGACCCTCTTGAACTACCCAATGAGTCAAAAATTCGGTCGAAATCACTCTATCTCTTACGGTTTTCAAGATATTCACATTTGTTTCGGGTGAAAAATTTGCTGGAAATCGCTCTATCGCTTACAGTTTTCGGAATATTCACGCTTTTTCAATTTCCCCTAAAATCCAAGATGGTCACCAAAAGTGGCGAAAAATTGGAATTTTTCACCATACAATACTGTTGTACCACCCTGTGGGTCAAAACTTCACTTGAAATTGCTCTATCACTTACGGTGATTTTTTACATTTTCACTAAAAGTAGCAATAAAGTAGCCATTACTCACTTGTAAATTGAGCAACAGTTGTGAAACTTAAATATGTTACACTTCACAAAAAAGTAGATGAACAACATATTTGAGAGAAATTGTGTAGCTGCAATACTTTTGAAGATATAAGCCATTTACTCATTATGGTTATCATTAAAAATTGACAAAGTAGCTATTACTCACTTAGCTATGGAGATACACTTCCAAACTACTGACCATGTTGTAGCTGTGGAGAAAGTAGCTGAACAACATATTGCAACAAAATACTCTAAATGCAGTTTGACAGTTATAAGCAATATAATTATATTAGGTAAAAGTGCTATTACTCACTCAAAAGTAGCCCAAAGTTCACCAAGCCCAAAAAATTTTGAAGAGCTTAAAATTCATTAGGACAAGTAATTTACCAAAAATGTGTAACTGTAGTAGTTTCAGAGAAAACTGCATGACCCACGCACGCACGCACGAACACACGCACGCACACACATGGTGCAAATTATAATCTCCCACCGGCGAGCCGGGCGGGAGATAACATAATACTGTAAATGCAATAATTTTCAAGTTACAACTGATTTATTTAACTATGAGAATCTCAGATTAGCTTTTGCTCAGCTTTGCACTGAGCTACATGTCTGTAATTTTTACTATGTTATGGCTGAGCAAAAGGTAGGTGAGTCATATGTAAACAAAATACTGCAAATGCAATAGTTTTCAAGTTACAACTGATTTACTCACCAGTGAAAACCTCCAAGTAGCTATTGCTCATCTATGCAATGAGCTACATGTATGCAATTTTATGGTGTTATTGCTGACTCAAAAGCACCTGAATAGCATATATATATACAAAATTCTCTGAATGCAGCAGTTTTCAAGTTACAAGCAATTTTACTCACTATGGAAGGTAACTGAAATTGAAATGGAAAAAGGAAAAACAAACATACATTTGAAAGAACAGCATACACAGATAGGCATAATAAAGCTCAGTGAAAGTGAACCTTCCCATTTATTTTGATATCTTATATTTGTTACCAAAACATATGCAAGAAGGAAGAGACACAGATCTCTCCTCTCCCTCACCACTTCAACTGGAACACTGAAGGGAGAAACCGACATATACACATCCTCCACCATCCCCTCCCCACTCCCCATACACAGAAGCAATTCTTTTCTCTGTTAAATGAAGGACACTCAGAGGAAGAGAGAGGAGGATTCTTTGTGTACAGATTGGCATTGCATAGTTGATGTAGGTATAACCATGCAGCGTTCGAAACTGCCGCCTGCCTGCAAGCAATTTGCTCTTAAGTTTAAGGACAGGCGCTCATATTTTTGTTGATGCAAGCCTGGATGCTTGTAACATATCTGACACGATTTTTTTATAAAATAAGGGTTAATAGAGGAATATTCACCTTTTGTCTTGTTTTCATCATTGTTTCGGCGGTAGCCATATTGCTTTAGTGTCAAGCAATCTGATTGCACAAAAATTCGTGAAGCAGAACCCAGTGTTGATGTCGAAATGTATTATTTGGTGACACAAGTGTAGTCTGGTTCCCGACCCTACTGTCCAATATAGGGTTGTAGGTTGGCTGGTTCCCCGTGTAACACAAGTGCAACACATGCGTGGAATCGATAAGGTACTTTGATATATTTAAGCAAGTGTATTTGTTGGGGCTTGTCACCCGAAATTCATCAGTTCTATTTTATCTTTTCAACTTAAGTGATCCCTGCTTTTTGAATAGCTATTTGATCCCTTGGCTCACTTTAAGCTTTTTCTCAAATTTGATCTGGTCTTAATCCATGTTAGTGAATACCGCTCCTGAGCATCCCAGCCTCAGGTTTGTTTGCTCTGACTATTGAGGGTATTGGTCACCCTTTAAAAGGAAGATAAAATCTTCAAATTTTGGGCGAATTTTATAATTGAAACAAGTCAAATACTATGAAAAATCTTGGAGACTGGGTGAGGGTTGGGACGGGGAGGGGATGTTTATGTGGGTGTTCCACCACACCACTAAGGCTCCCCATTAAGGGTTTTTGGGGGTTGGTTTCAAATATTTGCTTAGTCCCAGACCTTCTGTAAGTGTTGGTTGTGGTCGGTTGAGGCCGTGTGAAAAATCAAACATGTTTGATATTTCTCACGACTACAACCGATTCATATTTCCCGTCATAAACAAAATGTCCAGTCCCAGGCGTCCTCAGGCCTCCTCAGACCCAAATTTACAGAGTCGTGTGTTGTCCCAGGCCGGCTGCGACCCTTAATCCCAGACCTCCCTAGCTTAGTCCCAGGAGGCCGGTTGTTAGTCCCACACTCAAATATGATGCGTATAAATTTCATGCGTTTGAAAGTGAATCGGTTCCCTTAGTCCCAGGAAGCCTCAGACCGTCTGCGGTGTCCTGGGACCCAAAAATCTAGGTCTGGGACTAAGCCCCGACTAAGGGTAACCGACCCTAACCGATCCAAATTGGTCTCCCCAGGACGCCTGGGACCACACATTTTTAGTCTGCGACGGTCTGAGGACGCCCCCAGGAGGCCTGGGACTAACAACCGACTAAGAACCAACTGTTTTCCGCGCGTCTGAAATTAAAACGAGGCAATGAGGAGGTCTGGGACTTTATACATTCTCATTGTTAATGACTGTTTGGCTACTGAGAGACATGTGTCACTGATTTGTAGGGGTTTTTAGTTTTTATTTTATATATCATTTATTTGAGCTTAGGGCAAATTTCTCAGTTAGGAGACACATTTTACTATTTTTTTATTATTTTGCCGACTAGATTATAAGGAAAGAGAAAGGAGGGAAGAGAGGAAGGAAAAAGATGGATGAGAGGGAGAAGGAAAGTGAAGTAGAGGAGTGGAGTGAAGTTATTACAGAAGAAGGAACTGAAAGGAGGGAGGAGGAGGAGATTGAGGAAGGTCCAGCTATTGGGGAAGCTGTGGCAGAAGAAGAGAGGTGTGAAGAAGATCCGGAGTGCCATTCTTCAGCCAAGAGAGCCAGGGTGTGTGCCACTTTTACAGATAGTCAGGAAATTTCCATTGTGGAATTTGTCAAGCAGCACCCAGAACTGTATGACAAGGAACATCCACGTTTCCATGACAGGACCAGAAGAGAGACTCTCTGGGCAGAAATATCTGCAGAACTCAAGCTCCAGCCCTTTGATGTGAGACGTTGGTTCAAGTCCCAGCAAACGCGTTATGGCAAGCTGTCTAAGCTCCAATCTGGCCAAGCCCCGAGGGAGATGACCAAGAGACAGTCCTGGGTCTACCAACAGATGGGTTTCCTTAAAACCCACATCAAAAGAAAGGGAGCCAACAGAAGTTCAGGGTTCGAGGCTATTCCGAATACCAGCAGGCAGCACGAATCACGAAGTTCAACTACTGACACAGAACACCTCGAGTCTAGTGTCCTGAGGGAGAGGAGTCAGTCCGTCATTATATCTACACCCGTTTCAACAACAGACTCCAAGATTCTCGAACACTTTGAGTAGATGAGGACACTAATCTTAGGTTTTCTGCAGCAGAAGTCTGACAGGCAGCCCTTCTTCGACTACATGGCATCAGAGGCCGAAAAGATGACTCAAGAAGAATTTGAAGAGTTAAAGGGCAAGATATTTAGAGACATCGAAACTATCAAGAGCAACCGTAGACATCAGCAATTGCCCAGAAGATCAGCCACTATTACCACAGAGTCGCAGAGGGTCGGGATACAGCCACCAACCACTCAACAGGCGTCTAGTTCCACTCAAGCAGCAGCTGGCAGCAGTTTTGTCTACTATACACCAAGCCCCATTGGCTTCAGCAACCCTACATCTGTCCTAACTGTACAGGACGAAGGCAGCAGACATAACCTGAGTGGAATTTTAAGCCAGCTACCTGATCTGACATCAACACAGATCGAACAACCGCAGCAGCAGCTCTTTACTATCACCACTTCAGCACCACCTCAACAGCAGCAGCAGCCTCCTCAGTAGCCATCCAGTCCGGGCGGGTCTTTGACCTGCCAGGCCCTTTTCAGGGCCACCAAATCTTCCAAAAACAATTATTCAACTGCAAGTTGTTCACATTCCCCTCCCAAAACCAAAAAGTTCAGTACAAATACTTATCACAAAAAAATTAAAGTCCAACACTTACACCACCCCAAACATGAAATAAATAACCCATGGTACCACACATAACAACGAAGGCCACATAAAAAAATTAAATAAAAACTCCCAATATGGCCAATAATCAGCCCATTTTTAGCTTAAAATACATGGGATAGTTTAAAATCTTTAATTGAAAAGTCCAACACTTGCACCTTCCCTAGAGTTAAAAGGCATTATCATATACCAACCCACAAACACACAAACCCAATAACAAACATAACTCCCAACTGACAGACAAACCCACTGACAAACATAACTCCCAACTGACAGACAAACCCACTGACAAACATAACCATCAACCACAAAACTGACAAACCCAATAGAAAACAAAAAACCCAAACCAAAAAACTGACAAACTGTTTTGCAAACATAATCTCCCATTATTGAAATCAGTTTAGTAGTTATATCGAATAAATATTTGTCAAGTGGAGTAGAAGAATTTATTTTTAAGATTTCCTCGAAAACATTTCTGTTTCAAATATATTTCCAAAATAAATGCCAAATTAACTGATATGAAGATGTAGCTTTCACATTATATGCAATATTTATTCCAGTTAGCAATTCCTGTTTGGGTTTGGGTCCTGCTTTTGAGAATATTGTTTAGCACTGGTTTTGTCTGTTTGTCAGTTGGGTGACTTCTGTTTGTCATGGGGTTTGTCTGTTTGTGCATTGGTACACGTTATGTTTTGCATGGGGTTTGTCTGTTTGTGCATTGGTGCAAGTTATGTTTGGCATGGGGTTTGTCTGTAGCAAGCATAGCTCATTAATTGTTTTTGGAATATTTGGTAGTCCTGAAAAGGACTGTTTGTTAGTCCTGAAAAGGACTGGTTACTGCAGCAGGACTTATATTCTGCCATCTTGCCAGGCCACTGCTCCCTCATTGTTGAAGCAGTCCTTCAGGTAATCCCTCTGTCTCTTGGCCTCTCTAGCAGGGTTTCTGTCTTGGCCACCACCAGCAGCACCACCAATCAATCCACAATCACCAGGCACATTATCATCATCGTCCTCCCCAGGCTGCTGACCACCAGGTTGACCTTGATACTGGCTTCTCAGTATGTTGTGCAGAACCACACAGGTGAAGACCACTTCCCTGACTGTTGCTGGGGGTAGTTCAATGGTGGTCCTCAGCACCCTGAATCTTGACACAAGGATGCCAAAAGCATTCTCCACAACTCTCCTACCCCTTGAAATTCTATAGTTGGCAATCCTTTCCTCTCTGGTTAACATCCTTCTGCCATAGGGTTTCATGAGCCAGGTCTTCAGGGCAAAAGCATCATCTGCCAGGATGAAGTAGGGAACATCTGGACCACCCTGGGTTATAGGAACTGGGTCAGGGAAGCCTATCCTGCCATCTTCAATCCTCCTCTTCAGCTGAGAGGCATTAAATATCTGACCATCTGAGCAAGATCCTTCTGTACCTGCATCCACCCATCTAAACTTATACTGTCCATCTACCAGGGCCAACATCACAATGGAAAAGAACCCCTTGTAGTTGTGGTAGAGGGCTCCAGTGTTCTTGGGTTTCTTGAGGGCCACATGCTTCCTATCCAGAGCTCCCAGGGCATGTGGAACATTCCATCTGATCCTGAATTCCCTCTCCAGTTCTTTCCACTCATCTGGGGTAGTAGGACATTTCAGGTACTCCCTGGTGAACTCATCCTGGATGGCCCTGCAGACCTCTGGTAGAAACTTGGAAATGGTGGATCTTCCAACCCTGAACTGACAGGATAATGATGTGTAACACTCTCCAGTGGCCAGATATCTGATGGTGAGGGCTAACTTCTCCCCAACACTGATTGGAGTTCTGTAGTTGGTGGCCTGCCTGGCTAGGTGTGGTTCCAGTCTGGTCTTTATCATTCTGGGGTCATCCTCATGTAGTTGGTGAATCCTGGAATGTCTGTGGCATAGAGATCAGCCATAATGTTATGGTAGGCCCACCTCTCCTCTCTCTGCAGTAACCATGGCCTGACCCACATGTTGTGCCTTCTTCTAGGTCTCTGTATCGGTGCTGGTGGTGGTGGTTGCTGTGGTCGACGTAAAAATTGGAAATACATGATTATTTGTAACTGAATAAAAACCAAAAAATAGCATCAGAGATTCCCGTACCCAACAGCCTAGGGAAATATTTTCAACACCATAAGATATAAAAGTACTGTACCAGTACAAACTTCAAGGATACTTTCAGAGCACTGTCAGTTATATAAAGGTCCAAACAATGTTTAAATGGAGAAATAATGTTTAAAAGAAAGATAATGCGTATAAAGATGAAGTATTAAAACAAGATAATTCAATAACAAGATGACAGCATTAATAAGTAAACTAAAATTCAACACTCTTTATCTACATCTGCATGGCCGAATTATGGTTTAGATGGTTTGAATATTACCATGCATACAGAAGTGGTAATACATTTAATGAATGCTTATTGTGGTGTTGGAGCAAAATCTGTGGCTCACTTGATGAAATTCTATCTCTTACAATGGGAAGTTATGAAAATAAAATTCTTAATAAATTCTAATATTACTTTTGTTTAATCTGCATCAAAAGACAAACCTAAAGGTCCATGAAGATGTTAAAGGTCAAGGTCACTACAACAAGGTAAAAGGTCAAATTAGGTTCACACCATGATAATACACACCTATAGCCCCTAACCAATGTCCCAACCACGTATCAACTTACGGTTTCCAAGATATAGCCCTGACAAGATTTTATAGGTCAAGGTCACTATGGCAAGGCCAAAGGTCAAATCAAGGTCACACCAAGATGCTGCACACCTACACCCGATAACCAATGTCCCCACCAAATATCAACTTCCTACACCTTACAGTTTCCGAGATATAGCCCGCACAAGAATTTATAGTTCAAGGTCACTACGGCAAAGGTCAAAGGTCAAATCAAGGTCAGATCATGACGTTGCACAACTACACCCCCTAACCAATGTCCCTACCAAGAATCAATTTCCTAGACCTTACGGTTTCTGAGATATAGCCCAGACAAGATTTTACAGGTCAAGGTCACTACGGCAAGGTCAAAGGTGCAATCCTAGTCAGACCATGACCTTGCACACCTACACAGCCTAACCAATGTCCCTACCAAATATCAACTTCCTACACCTTACAGTTTCCGAGATGTAGCCCGGACATGATTTTATAGTTCAAGGTCACTATGGCAAGGTCAAAGGTCAAATCAAGGTCAGATCATGACGTTACACAACTACATCCCCTAACCAATGTCCCTACCAAGTATCAACTTCCTAGACCTTACGGTTTCCGAGATATAGCCCAGACAAGATTTTATAGATCAAGGTCACTACGGCAAGGTCAAAGGTCAAATCCTGGTCAGACCATGACCGTGAACACCTACACAGCCTAACCAATGTCCCTACCAAATATCAACTTCCTACACCTTACGGTTTCCGAGATATAGCCCGGACAAGATTTTATAGGTCAAGGTCACTACGGCAAGGTCAAAGGTCAAATCCTAGTCAGACCATGACCTTGCACACCTACACAGCCTAACCAATGTCCCTACCAAATATCAACTTCCTACACCTTACGGTTTCTGAGATGTAGCCCGGGCAAGATTTTATAAGTCAAGTTCACTACTGCAAGGTCAAAGGTCAAATCAAGGTCACACCATGACGTTGCACACCTACACCCCCTACACAATATCCCCACCAAGTATCAACTTCCTACACCTTATGGTTTCCGAGATATAGCCTGGGCAAGATTTTATAGGTCAAGGTCACTACGGCAAGACCAAAGGTCAAATCAAGGTCACACCATGACGTTGCACACCTACACCCCCTAACCAATGTCCCTACCAAATATCAACTTCCCACACCTTACAGTTTCCGAGATATAGCCCGGACAACATTTTATAGGTCAAGGTCACTACAGCAAGGTCAAAGGTCAAATCAAGGTCGGACCATGACGTTGCACACCTACACGCCCTAACCAATATCCCCACCATGTATCAACTTCCTACACCTTACGGTTTCCGAGATATAGCCCTGACAAGATGTTATAGGTCAAGGTCACTATGGCAAGGTCAAAGGTCAAATCAAGGTCACACCAAGATGCTGCACACCTATACCCCCTAACCAATGTCCCCACCAAATATCCACTTCCTACACCTTACAGTTTCTGAGATATAGCCCGGACAAGATTTTATAGGTCAAGGTCACTATGGCAAAGGCCAAAGGTCAAATCAAGGTCAGATCATGACGTTGCACAACCACACCCCCTAACCAATGTCCCTACCAAGAATCAACTTCCTAGACCTTACGGTTTCCAAGATATAGCCCAGACAAGATTTTACAGGTCAAGGTCACTACGGCAAGGTCAAATCTTAGTCAGACCATGACCTTGCACACCTACACAGACTAACCAATGTCCCTACCAAATATCAACTTCCTACACCTTACAGTTTCCGAGATGTAGCCCGGACAAGATTTTATAGTTCAAGGTCACTACGGCAAGGTCAAAGGTCAAATCAAGGTCAGATTATGACGTTGCACAACTACACCTCCTAACCAATGTCCCTACCAAGTATCAACTTCCTAGACCTTATGGTTTCTGAGATATAGCCCAGACAAGATTTTATAGGTCAAGGTCACTACGGCAAGGTCAAAGGTCATATCCTTGTCAGACCATGACCTTGCACACCTACACAGCCTAACCAATGTCCCTACCAAATATCAACTTCCTACACCTTATGGTTTCCGAGATATAGCCCGGACAAGATTTTACAGGTCAAGGTCACTATGGCAAGGTCAAAGGTCAAATCAAGGTCACACCATGACGTTGCAAACCTACACCCCCTAACCAATGTCCCTACCAAGCATCAACTTCCTACACCTTACGGTTTCTGAGATATAGCCCGGGCAAGATTTTATAGGTCAAGGTCACCACAGCAAGATCAAAGGTCAAATCAAGGTCACACCATGACGTTGCACACCTACACCCCCTAACCAATGTCCCTACCAAATATCAACTTCCCACACCTTACAGTTTCCGAGATATAGCCCGGACAGCATTTTATAGGTCAAGGTCACTGCAGCAAGGTCAAAGGTCAAATCAAGGTTGGACCATGACGTTGCACACCTACACCCCCTAACCAATATCCCCACCAAGTATCAACTTCCTATACCTTACAGTTTCCGAGATATAGCCCAGACAAGATTTGATAGGTCAAGGTCACTACGGCAAGGTCAAAGGTCAAATCAAGGTTAGACTATGACGTTGCACAACTACACCCCCTATCCAATGTCCTTACCAAGTATCAACTTCCTACACCTTACAGTTTCCGAGATATAGCCCGGACAAGATTTTCAAACTCAAGGTCACTACGGCAAGGTCAAAGGTCAAATCAAGGTCAAACCATGACGTTGCACACCTACACCCCCTAACCAATGTCCCTACCAAGTATCAACTTCCTACACCTTACGGTTTCTGAGATACAGCCCGGACAAACTATTTCCCGCCGCGCACCCAACCACCCGCCCACCCGCCCGCCCATCCGGACACCGTGGGTGAAAACAATACCCCAACAGCCCTTAAGGACTGTGGGGTAAAAAGCCTAAGTTGTTGTTGAAGCTGTCTTCCATTAAAAGGTGGCATCCTGCTGTGTTCCCAGAAAAGCAATGATATTTGCTTGCAGATTTTATATATATATATACCCAGAAAATCCAGCAAATTTGCAAAACAAGAATCGGCGATCCTGGTCTGGGGAAGACTGAGGAGGCCTGAGGACGCCTCAGGATGCCGGGACTTAATCGTGTGTTAGCCGGGGCTTAGTCCCAGGAGGCCTGAGGCGTTTGTCGGTTTGTCTGCGACAGGATCGCGGTTGAAACCGACCAGAAATGCGACTTAGTCGGTTCTTAGTCCCAGACCAGTCGGGGACTATCTGGGGCCGCCTGAGGTGTCCCCAGGCTTCCTGGGGACGATCTGCTCTTAATCCCAGACTTTAAAACCGACCCAGTATTCCCGCCCATTTTTGCTTTATTTTTCACCGACTGTCCACGACTAAGGGTCGCCGACAAGATCGGGGCTTAATCCTTTGGTGGAACAGGGGCATTAGTTTTAATTGCTTTCCAGAACTACATTCCTGGGTTGAAATCCATGTGGAAAAATTAGGCACGGAACTCAATTTGAAAATATTTCAGATCAAAATGTTAAATCAGAATGTATAGAGTAACTTTTGACAATAAATAGATTAATCAAGAGTTATGGTTTTTACCTAGTGGTCAACAATCTGTGGGCTGTTGAAAATGATGTACATCTTAACTTTAACCAATTATCAAAACAAATCAATACAACTAACTAGTGACTTGTTTATTTTTCACATTTTTTCTGTCTTGGAAAATATCAACTTCTAATAAAACTTGCAACTTTTGCTTGGGGCTTCCAACTTTACAAAGTTACAAGCCCAAATGCCATTAACTTTTTTGCACGACTTTCGAACACTGGGTATAACTTTATTATGCAATGAGCTACAAGTCTGAAATTTTACTATATACAAAATAGTTAACAAAACATATTTAACAAGATGCACTCAGAGAGAGCAAATGCTCGACTCGATGTGACCAGTCTCACAAGTTTTATATAGCATTGCATTATCACCCATCTATTATTTGCACTTAAGACAGACAAATGAACATGCAAAAACATAAAATCTTGGTGGAGGTATAAATATTGGATAAAAACCACTTCTTGGTGAAACTATTCACGGAAAAGTTTTTATGATGGCCTGTCAGAGAAAAGAAAGAAAAAGAAAAAAAAAATGAAAATAGGAATTAATAAAAATGTAAAAATCATGAATATACCACCACTCTCTTAATTATCTTTATCAATCTCAAGACATAAAATGAGAAGAAATATTTTTAACTAAAGACAGCTAATATCACAAGCTAGGTTTGTGACCTCACAATGCCAATTGTTTTGTGACATCATTAAGTACTGACATCATCAGAAAGCAAAACATTGGTTTTCATGTTTGAGGAAGAGAAGCAGATTTCTAAGTACCCGGTATATGTGCAATTGTAAATAAAACAAGACCACTGCCGCAGTATGTATCTCCTGCCGAGTACCGCAGGGGAAGAAATACTACATTGAAATTTTTCCCCTTTGCATAGGACACTGTTGTACCATCCTGCAGGTCGAAAATTCGCTTGAAATCGCTCTATCTGTTACGCTTTTCGAGATATTGACACTTTTCCATTTTCAGCAAAAATCCAAGATGGCCGCCGAAAGTGGAGAAAAATGAAATTTTTCCCCTTTGGACAGGACACTCTTGTATCACCCTGCGGGTCAAAAATTCGCTCGAAATCGCTCGATCTCTTACGGTTTTCGAGATATTGACACTTTTTCATTTTCCGCAAAAATCTAAGATGGCCGCCAAAAGTGGCGAAAATTGAAATTTTCCCCCTTTACACAGGAGACTCTTGTACCACCCTGCAAGTCAAAAATTTGCTCGAAATCGCTCTATCTCTTACGGTTTTTGAGATATTGACACTTTTCTATTTTCCGCAAAAATCCAAAATGGCCGCCAAAAGTGGCGAAAATCGATATTTTTCCCCTTTGCACAGGACACTCTTGTGCTACCCTTCTGGTCAAAAATTCGCTTGAAATCGCTCTATCTCTTACGGTTTTAGAGATATTCACACTTTTCCATTTTCCGCAAAAATCCAAGATGGCTGCCAAAAGTGGTGAAAATTGAAATTTTACCCCTTTGCACAGGACATTCTTGTACTACCTTTCAGGTCAAAAATTCGCTCGAAATCGCCTATCTCTTATGGTTTTCGAGATATTCACACTTTTTCATTTTTTTCCGCTAAAATCCAAGATGGCCGCCAAAAGTGGTGAAAATTGAAATCTTTCCCCTTTGCATAGGACACTTTTGTACTACCCTGAAGGTCTAAATGCAATAGTTTTCAAGTTACAAGTGATTTCACTCATGATGGAAGTTAGTGAAAAATCCAAAAGTAGCTATTACTCACTTATCTATTCAGATAGACACCCAAGTTACTCACCATGTTTTTGCTGTGGGAAAAAGTAGGTGAATAACATATTTTAACAAAATGCTCTAAATACAATAAGTTATAATCGATTTAGTGCATGATTTCATTAATTTTAATGCATTAAAAATTATTTTAATAATTCATAAAAAAACTTTAGCATGTGAAATATCTCCAAAATGTAGGTGAATGAGTTATTTGAGAAATACTGGCTATCTGCAATACTTTTAGTGATAATAGGCAATTACTCATTTTGAGTAGGTGAGTAATTAGATATGGATCTGAAAATTTACTAATTGAAAGTTCTCCCAAAATATAGGTGAAGTGAGTTATTTGAAAAATACTGGCTATCTGCAATACTTTTAGAGATAATTCGCATTTACTCATTTTGAGTAGGTGAGTAATTACCTACAAGTTTGGAACTTCACCATGTGAAAGCTCTTCCAAAAGTAGATGAATGAGTTATTTGATAAAAATTGGGTACCCACAATACTTTTAGAGATAATTAGCATTTACTCATTTTGAGTAGGTGAGTAATTACCTACGGGTCTGAAACTTCACCATGTGAAAGCTCTTTCAAAAGTAGATGAATGAGTTATTTGAGAAAAATTGGCTATCTGCAATACTTTTAGAGATAATTCTCATTTACTCATTTTCAGTAGGTGAGTAATTAGCTATGGGTCTGAAACTTCACCATGTGAAAGCTCTTCCAAAAGTAGGTGAATGAGTTATTTGAGAAAAATTGGCTATCTGCAATACTTTTAGCGATAATTCGCATTTACTCATTTTCAGTTGGTGAGTAATTAGCTATGGGTCTGAAACTTCACCATGTGAAAGCTCTCCCAAAAGTAGGTGAATGAGTTATTTGAGAAAAATTGGCTACCTACAATACTTTTAAGAGATAATTCGCATTTACTCATTTTGAGTAGGTGAGTAATTAGCTATGGGTCTGAAACTTCACCATGTGAAGGCCCTTGCAAAAGTAAAAGTAGCTGAACAACATATTGGAACAAAGTTGTGTAGCCGCAATACTTTTGAAGATATAAGCCATTTTCTCATTGACAGTCATAAGTCATATAATGATATTAGGTAAAAGTGCTATTACTCACTCAAAAGTAGGCCAAAGTTCATCAAACCTTTTTCCTTTTAGCATAGAATGCTGTTGTATTACCCTGTGGGTCAAAAATTCGCTCGAAATTGCTCTATCTCTTATGGTTTGCGAGATATTTGTCATTTTTCACATTTTTACCAAAAGTAGCAATAAAGTAGCCATTACTCACTTGTACATTGAGCAACAGTTGCGAAACTTAAATATGTTACAGTTCACAAAAAAGTAGATGAACAACATATTTGACAGAAATTGTGTAGCTGCAATACTTTTGAAGATATAAGGCATTTACTCATTATGGTTATCATTAAAAATTGACAAAGTAGCTATTACTCACTTAGCTATGGAGATACACCTCCAAACTAGTGACCATGTTGTAGCTGTGGAGATAGTAGCTGAACAACATATTGGAACAAAATTGTGTAGCTGCAATACTTTTGAAGATATAAGCCATTTACTCATTATGGTTATCATCAAAGTAGCTATTACTCAGTTAGCTATGGAGTTACAGCTGTGAAAATTCACAATACAGTATATCCAAAAGGTAGATGAACAACATATTCGACCAAAATCCTCTATATTCAATAGTTTTTTAGTTATAAGTGACTTGTTCAATGGTCAAATGTTAAACTTAGTGTAGCTATTACTCAGCTAGCTATGGTGCTACACCTTGGAAACCTCACCATGATATAGTACATGAAGGAGTTGTTCAACAACATATTTCAGGCCAATATTGTAAGTAACAGTTACAAAGACAAAATCAACTTACTGATTTTGTTCATTGTTAATAACAGAAAATAGCTATTACTCACTTAGCTATCAAGATAGACCCCTAAAAATGGTACCATCTTGTACTCATGGAGAAAGTAGCTGAACAACGTATTTTACAGAAACACTCTAAATGCAGTCGTTTTGGAGTTATGAGCACTTTACTCAAAGTAGCCACCATTGCTCTTAGGTAAAAGTGCTATTACTCACTCAAAAGTAGGCCAAAGTTCACCAAACCTTTTTTCTTTTAGCATAGAATGCTGTTGTATTACCCTGTGGGTCAAAAGTTTGCTCGAAATTGCTCTATCTCTTACGGTTTGCGAGATATTTGTCATTTTTCACATTTTCACCAAAAGTAGCAATAAAGTAGCCATTACTCACTTGTACATTGAGCAACAGTTGCGAAGCTTAAATATGTTACAGTTCACAAAAAAGTAGATGAACAACATATTTGAGAGAAATTGTGTAGCTGCAATACTTTTGAAGATATAAGGCATTTACTCATTATGGTTATCATTAAAAATTGACAAAGTAGCTATTACTCACTTAGCTATGGAGATACACCTCCAAAACTAGTGACCATGTTGTAGCTGTGGAGATAGTAGCTGAACAACATATTGGAACAAAATTGTGTAGCTGCAATACTTTTGAAGATATAAGCCATTTACTCATTATGGTTATCATCAAAGTAGCTATTACTCAGTTAGCTATGGAGTTACAGCTGTGAAAATAGAGAAAATAGAGTCCGGAAACAAAAATGTGGCCAAAGAGACAAATGGACAGACAAACGGACCAAAAAACGGACAAAGAAACAGAATTTCACCAATTTCGAAAGGAGCCTAGCTATGATGGTGATCTATCTCTCTGTCAAGTTTGCATTCGATTGGACACACCGTTTTCGAGTTAGAGTCCTAAAATGAAAATGTGGATGGACAGATGGATGGACAGTCAAAAGGACAAAAAAAAACGGACAAAAGAATGGACGGAATTGCACCAGTTTCAAAAGGAACCTAGCTATGATGGTGATCTATGTTCCTGTCAAGTATGAATTTGATTGGACAAACCATTTTTGAGTTAGAAGCCAGAAACAAAAATGTGGTCAGACAGACGGATGAACAAACAAATGGACAAAAAATAGACAAACAAACAGATTTTCACCAATTTCAAAAAGAACTTAGCTATGATGGTGATCTATCTCCCTGTCAAGTTTAAATTTGATGAAAAATGTGGACGGACAGACAGATGGACAGACAAACTGGCAAAAAACAGATAAACAGACAGACAAACATTTGAAAGGAACCTAGCTATGATGGTGATCTATGTCCCTGTCAAGTATGAATTCGATTGGACAAACCATTTTCGAGTTAGAGTCCAGAAACAAAAATGTGGCCAAAGAGACGGATGAACAGACAAACGGACAAAAAACGAACAAACAAACAGATAGAATTTCACCAATTTCAAAAGGAGCCTAGCTATGATGGTGATCTATCTCTCTGTCAAGTTTGAATTCGATTGGACATACCGTTTGCGAGTTAGAGTCCGGAAACAAAATTGTGGATGGACAGATGGATGGACAGTCAATAGGACAAAAATAACGGACAAAGGAACAGACTGAATTGCACCAGTTTCAAAAGGAACCTAGTTATGATGGTGATCTATGTCCCTGTCAAGTATAAATTCGATTGGACAAACCGTTTTCGAGTTAGAGGCCAGAAACAAAAATGTGGACAGACAGACACATGGACAGACAAATGGACAAAAAACAGACAAACGAACAAACAGGTTTTCACCAATTTCGAAAAGAACTTAGCTATGATGGTGGTATATCTCCCTGTCAAGTTTGAATTCGATTGAACAAACTGTTTTTGAGTTAGAGTCTGGAAATGAAAATGTGGACGGACAGACAGATAGACACTATTAGACAGACAAACTGGCAAAAACAGACAAACAGACAGACAAACAGATGAAATTACACCAAAGGAATGTAGCTATGATGGTGATCTATGTCCCTGTCAAGTATGAATTCGATTGGACAAACCGTTTTTGAGTTAGAGTCCGGAAACAAACATGTGGATGGACAGACGGATATGGACAGACAAAAGGACAAAAAACGGACAAACAAACAGATAGAATTTCACCAATTTCGAAAGGAACCTAGCTATGATGGTGATCTATATCTCTGTCAAGTTTAAATTCGATTGGACAAACCGTTTTTGTGTTAGAGTCCGGAAACGAAAAATGTGGATGGACAGACAGACGGATGTTGGACACATCAATCTAATAGGAGGGTTGGTTACACTCAACCCGCGTAAAAATCTGCTATTTTATTACCATAGTGTGACCCCTACAAGGTGGTTGGGGTTGAAATTTGACCACCTATCTAGACTCTTCACATATGGTTTCCCAGTACCTCTTAATACATTCTAAAAGCAATAATAAAGGAGATATAAGGCAAAAATACAAAATCGGCTCTTTTATGACCCCAGTTTGACCTGTAAGGAGGGGTCAGGAGGTAAATCTGACCGGCTATCTAGACTCTTCACATATGGTTTCCCAATACCTCTGAATACATTTTAAGGCTCTAAAAGCAATGATAAAGGAGATATAAAGCAAAATGTCGAAATCCACCATATGACCCAAGTTTGATCCCTATGGAGGGGATTTGACTTCCTTTCTAGACACTCCACAGATGGTTTTCTACTTCCTCCCAATACATTTTATGGCTCTAAATGCAATTCTTAAGAATATAATAGGGGGTTCACGTGAATTTTAAGCTTTCTGATTAGTACCTGTGAGAAAATCGATCATAAATTGGTAGATTTTCATCGGATCGCTCCCAAAATCTAATCAGCTTGAATAAACACATGCATGAAATTACAAGCCTCTATGGTCAGTAGATTTTCCTCAGCAGTGATGATGCGCGGGTGTACCTAAAAAACTATTTTTTGATCATGTGACTTTGCTAAAGATCAAATGTCAAATTTAAGCATATGAAAAATTTTCCCATGCCTAAAGTATATAACTGCCAAAAAAGGATTAGAAAGCTTTCAATAATAAGGGAGATATTCAAGGGAGACCACAATGCAGTGGCAGCAAGGAAACTGACACGAAAACAAATAAGCACCCTTTCAGGGATGCTTAATTATGATATATAAAGGCTAAAATGTGAAGAAACCTCACATTTGACATTTTGAAGGCTGTCATTGGTATTCTAGTTTATGATCAAGGCCACAAAACAATATGCTTCAAGACCTTACCCATACCTACATACATACCAAATCTGAAAGGTGTACCCAAAATATTTTTCAAGTAATTGCCTATGAAAGGTCATAATGTAAAGATATAGCCCAAATTTGACGTTTAGAGTGCTGCCATTAGTCTTCTAGTGGAAGGCCATAGCCATTAAACAACACAGTTCAAGGTATTACCCATATATACAAACATACCAAATTTGAAAGGTCAACCAAAATATTTTGAATTATCGGTGAAACTGTGAAGAAAGACTCAAAGTTTGACCTTCAGAAAGCCAATATTGGTCTTGTAGCAGAAGCCCAAGGCAAAAAAAAAACAATAAACTCTGTGGTCTTACCCATACATACCACTTACTAAATTTGAAAGGTATACTTAAAATATTATTTCAATTATGGCGCAAGAAAGGAAATATCGACAGTAAAAAAACAAAAGGCCAATGTTTGAAGGCCAGCTATTACCTTGAAAAAAGAGGTCAAAGATCAAATTTTTGCATTCTTATGGGGGATCATATATATGAACCTCTGTTGTTTACATCAGCCAGAGGATGATCTGACCTTCTGTGTGTGATTACTAGACCCAAATATGAAGAAATAGCCAAATTTCGAACTTTGGAAGGCTGCTGTCAATCTCTTTGCATATGGTCGGGGCCACAAAACAATAGACCAGAATAGAGTCTTTACCCATATATACCCACATACCAAATTTGCCAAGTCTGCCTCTATCTTTTTTTAAGTTATCACATTTGAATGGGAATCTCTGCAGTGGTGCTGTGACCACGCTAAATCCTAAGTATCTGAAACTTTCATAATGGGTGCCCAGTTTCGAAGGACAACCCTTTGTGGGTTGCCTGCTTTGTCGAGTGCATTAGCACCACAAGCACAAGATCTTTCAATGAATGGAAACCATTGTAAAATCCATCCCTTGAGCCAACACAGTGGAGACAGTCCAAGGCCTGGGTCCTGTCTCACCACACAAGCTGTGGCTTCAGTTATGTTGTACGTTGATACAGGAGAATTTCCTTTCCTGACAACGATACACAACGAATCTGGGCTCTCACACCTTACATTCAGGTCATCTTAATGTAAGGCACTTATCTAAGGTCAGTTACATGTATATGCCAAATACAGATCAAATATTTCAAGCCATTTTAGTACATTGTGTGGAAATACAAAATATTTAAATTCAATCTAATTCTTTTATACACTATATTTCATGTTCCCCTTAAAACAGAACACACTTTTAGGAGTAGATACATCCACATACCAAATTGAAAATTAATCCTAAAAGCCATTTTCGAGCTATGATCTAGATACAAAAATGCTAAATTTTATATTTGTGTATATAAGTGGTTGTTTCATATCACCTTACCATGAGGTACATTTCCATGACTTTTTACATCTATATGCCAGATTTGTATTCCATAAGGCACTTTTGCAGATACTGTCAAGAAACGATTTGTGGCAACAATGCTGACCATATATGACCTCATTATAGTTGCTTGTGACCAAAATATTTTGAAATTTTAAAGGCATACATTTTTTAAAGGTCATAGGCAACATTTTACCAAGGTAACTGTTAAGGTGTAAAATGTACGTGAAACCATATGTAAACAAAATACTGTAAATCCAACAGTTTTCGAGTTACAACTCATTTACTTAAGAGTGAGAATCTCAAAGTAGCTTTCACCCAGCTGTGCAATCAGTTAAAGACCTGCAATTTTGCTGTGGTTTGGCTCACCCAAAAGTAGGTAATAACATATTTAAAGAAATACTGTAAATGCAATAGTTTTCAAGTTACAATTGATTTACTTAACAGTGAGAACCTCAAAGTAGCTATTATTCAGATATGCCATAAACTACAGGTCTGCTATCTTACTATTTCATAGCAGACCCAAAAGTAGGGTAACAACATAAATAAAACACTGTAAATATTATAATTGTCAAGTTTCAACTGCTTTACTCAACAGTGAGAATCCCAAAATAGCTATTGCTCCGCTATACAATGAGCCAAAGGTCTGCAATTTCACTATATTATAGCTGACCCAAAGGTAGGTCAATAACATATCTGAACAAAATACTCTAAATGCAATAGTTTTTTTAAGTTACAACACATTTACTCAACAGTGAAAACCTGAAAGCAGTTATTGCTCATCATATATAGCTGACCCAAAAGTAGCTGAATAATGTTATTAGACAGAATACTGTAAATGTAATAGTTTTAAAGTTATAACTGACATCCCTTATTATACCTCAAATCCTACAACTAGCCTATGTTTTACCTTTCAGCAATGCCCTTTTAAATGATCTAGATGATATGTGTTTTTCTTTCTTGTGGAGTAAAAAAAAAGCACAAGATTGCAAAACGAGTCATAATTCAGCCTTTTGATCTTGGTGGCTTAAAAATGGTATCTGTATTTGCTTTATACAATTCGTGTAAAATCATGTGGATGCGAAGGTATTGTAATAGTATTAAAGCAAAGTGGAATGTTTTATCTGAGTGCTTAATGAATATTGAAAATAAGATGATATATCAAAAGAAAATCTACAAGAATATTAAACATAAACCTTTCAGCACCTTTTATGCTGATCTACTTACTGTTTGGTACAATTTTATAATGGCTGAACCAAAAACTTTTGATGATCTTTTAGAAGAGCCTCTTTATAACAATGACCTTATTACAATAGACAATAAGGCTATTTCTACCGAATATTTGGATTGGAAAGATCTTGGTATTTTAAAAGTTAAAGATATAATAAATAGTGATAAGACTTTGATTGATAAATTAAACTTAGCGGAAAAACTTGGAAAGCAAATTCCAGACATGAAATACAATAAATTTAGCAGTACCATATGATCCAAAATTAGAAATCTTCCCAAAACAAGCCTAGTTGATAATTCAATTCCAAATTTATGTCTGACAAACTTTTGTAAAGTTAATAATAAAAAAGTATATATGCACTATGTGAAGGCATTGTATAGTACTCCCACAAGTCAACATAAATGGGTAGAGTTCTTCCCTTTCTTAGAAATGAATGACTGGAAGCAAATTTATCTTCTACCATCTAAATTGGTTTCTAACTCTTACTTAACAAATTTACAGTTTAAAATAATTCATAGATTTTTCAATTGCAATTATAAATTATATATATGGAAGATTATTAGGATTCACCAGATTGCAGTCTATGCTCCGACACTGACAATCTGGAGCATTATTTTTACTATTGTCATTTTGTAAAATACTTCTGGGACCAAGTTGAAAATTGGTTGCTCAGCAAATTTCAAATACAAATTAAGTTTACTGTTTTAGAAGTACTACTTGGTGTAAATACCATTGAAAATCACTTTTATTTTCCTGTTAATTATATAATATTAATGGGAAAATACTTCATTTACAAATGTAAAAAAAATGACAGAGATTTGATTTTTAACTGTTTTTTATATACTCTGAAATATCATCTTAGCATTGAAAACAACATCAGTATCAATCAGGGAAATATAGAAAAATTCAATTTAAAATATGGTACTCTGTATGCTGTCTTATAATCTTGCAGTAATGTAATTTGTATGTGTTATCGCTAATGATCATTTTTTTTTTCTGTAATGATTTCATACTACCCCTTTTTGTGTTAAAGATTGTATAATGTATTTTATAGTTGTCAACTGTGTAACTGTTCAATGTATGCAACCAAAAATATAAATTAAAAAAAAAACTGACATACTCAACAGTGAGAACCTCAAAGTAGCTATTACTCAGCTATGCCATGAGCTACAGGTCTGAAATTTCACTATGTTATAGCTGACTCAAAAGTAGGTGAACAACACATTAAAAATAAAATACTCTAAGTGCAATAGTTTTCAAGTTACAACTCATTTACTCAACAGAGAGAACTTGAGAAAAGCTATTGCTCAGCCAAGTGATGAGGTACACATCTGCAATATTACTATCTTATAGGTGATTCAAATGAAGATGAATAAAATATTTATACAAAATTCTCTAAATGGAATAGTTTTCAAGTTACAAACTAGAAAAAGGTTTTTGCTGACAAAAATGAAGCGGCCCTGATGAAAAAGTGTGAAGTCATCCGTAAAAGATGTCAACATATGCATCATTAGCAGCAGAAACTGTGAACTTTATTGCATTGTGTATGTTACTTGTCATTATTTTCATCTTTAATAAATGTGCAAAATAAAACTGAGGTCAGCTGAACAATACAATAGCTGGAGATTAAAAACTCCATAATTTCACTGCAATGTGGCCATAACTTCATTCATATTGGGACTTTAAGGTGACCATAAAATAAGAATGTCCCTTTTTGTTCTTTATAAGTGCATAAAGTTTAGCTCAGGTCAGTTGAACAATAAGATAGCTGGAGGCTGAAACTTCCTTTTTACACTGTAAGGTGACAATAACTTCATTCATATTGCGACTTTAAGGTGACCATAATCTGAGAATGTCCCTTCAATAGTAATACATTTTAGATATGGAAAAAGAAAGGGGCCAGACGGCTTATTCAAATTTTATGACTTTAGGAGGGCCATAACCAATTATATTATTAAAGGTCACCATAAAGTCAGGATAACCCTTTGGTTTGCCATCCTTTATAGGTGTGCAAAGTTTAATAGAGGTAAGTTGAACAATAAGATACTTGGAGGCTGAAAACACCCTTATTTCACTTTAAGGTGGCTATAACTCCATTCATATTGAGAGCTTAAAGTGACCATAAGTATTATTTTTATCTAGTTTAATACCAGTGATAATTTAGACATAAAAAATGGAAAAAGAAAGGAGCCAGAGGATTTTATTCCAATTTGATGATTTTAAGCAGGCCATAGGTCCATTAACATTTTGAGTTTAAGGTCACCATAAAGTCAGGATATTCCTTTGGCAAATCTGAATATATGTGCCAAGTTTGGTTGAAAAAAGTGAAAAACAAGAGGGTCACAGATGCCCCGAAAGGCGGGTTGTGCAGGCAGAAATAAGGTTAGCAACTGCTGTAATTACATTCAGAAAAGAAGGAAAGAAATGTTAGGTTACCGAGTTAAGGTGAATGTGGAAGACGTGCTAACAAACGTAAAACTTGTAATCTAGGTTACATAATTGTATCTATTCTATAAACGGACAAACAAAAGGACGGAATTACACCAACTTAGCAACTTAGCTATGATGGTGATGCATCTCCCTGTCAAGTTTGAATTCAACTGGACAAAGCATTTTCCAGTTAGAGTCCAGAAACAAAAATGTGGACAGACGGATGGACAGAAAAATGGACAAAAAACAGACAAACGGACAAACAAACAGACGGAATTACACCAGTTTCGAAAGTAACCTAGCTATGATGGTGATCTATATCCCTGTCAAGTATGAATTCGATTGGACAAACTGTTTTCGAGTTGGAGTCCAGAACGAAAATGTGGACAAACAGATGGATGGACAGACAAACGGACAAAAATGGACAAACGAACGGATGGAATATGATTGGACTAATCGTTTTTGAGTTAGAGTCCGGAAACGAAAATGTGGACGGACAGATGGATGGCCTGAAAAACGGACAAAAAATTAGCAAACGGACAGAAAAACGGACAAACGAATGGACAGAGTTACACCAATTTCGAAAGGCACCTAGCTATGATGGTGATGTATGTCCCTGTGAAGCTTGAATTTGATTGGACTAACCGTTTTCGAGTTAGAGTCCGGAAACAAAAATGTGGACGGACATATGGATAGACAGAAAAACGGACAAAAAACGAACAAACGGACAGAAAAACGGACAAACAAACGGACGGAGTTACACCAATTTCCCAAGGAACCTAGCTATGATGGTGATCTATGGCCCTGTCAAGTATGAATTCGATTGGACAAACCGTTTTCGAGTTAGAATCCGGAAACGAAAATGTGGACAAACAGATGGATGGACAGACAAATGGACAAAAACGGACAAACGAACAGACAGAATTTCACCAATTTCGAAAGGAACCTAGCTATGATGGTGATCTATGTCCCTGTGAAGCTTGAATTTGATTGGAGTAATCGTTTTTGATTTAGAGTTCGGCAACGAATATGTAGACGGACAGATGGATGGACAGCAAAACGGACCAAAAATGAACAAATGGACAGAAAAACGGACAAACGAACAGACGGAATTTCACCATTTCCGAAAGGAACCTAGCTATGATGGTGATTTATCACCCTGTCAAGTTTGAATTCAATTGGTCAAACCGTCTTCAAGTTAGAGTCCAGAAACGAAAATGTGGACAAACAGATAGATGGACAGACAACCGGACGAAAAACGGACAAACAAACAGATGGAATTTCACCAATTTCGAAAGGAACCTAGCTATGATGGTGATCTATCTCCCTGTCAAGTTTGATTCGATTGGTCAAACCATTTTCGAGTTAGAGTCCGGAAACAAAAATGTGGACAAACAGCCGGATGGACAGACAAACGGACAAAAAACGGACAAACAACCAGACGGAATTTCACCAATATCGAAAGGACCCTAGCTATGATGTTGATCTATGTCCCTGTCAAGTTTGAATTCGATCGGACAAACAGTTTTTGAGTTAGAGTCCGGAAACGAAAAATGTGGACGGACAGATGGACAGACAGACAGACGTTGGACACATCAATCTAATAGGCGGGTTGGTTACACGCAACCCGCCTAACTAAGTGAACTGGAAGGCTAAAAGCCACTTTTTTGACATTAAGGTGACCTTAAGATTGCAGATATAGGGCTAAAACTTTGGCATGTGAAAGATTATCCAAAATTAGCTGAATAAGTTATTCCAACAAAATGCCGAAATCATGACCGCTTACGAGACACAGATCAAGTACCCATTTTTAAAAAATGTACAAAAATAAAACATCTCCCATTCAGGCATCTATGGTCTGATTAATGAGAAAATCCTTTTCAACCTTGGAAATTTGGGCTAGACTGTATCTGATAAATTTTATAGCACAGGTGTTTGTAGTTTTTTCTGAAACACGATGACGGAGTATTTTTGAAAAATGCCTAAGGTTACCTCAAGTAAAGCTTATGGGCTCCACAAAGTAGGGCCATCACGACTAGCAGACTAATCGACAACGGTTAGAATAATGCCATTTACCGGTTCATATTTTAAAGTTAGAATAATCGCCTAATATAGTGTAAAAGATGGCAGAAGGTCTGAATCTACAAAATATGTCCATATTGTCACATAAAATAAGCTAAAATCCAAAAACGGTCACGTTTTCTGCATTGTTTATGCATTAACGTAAAACCAGAAGTACCATATATCTCTTATGACGCCCACTTCCTGTCAATAATAAACAAAGCAAAAGTTGCAGGAAAACGGCAAATCTATTAAACTTTAAAGATTGTATACACATATTTTCATTTTATTTCACATATTTATCATTTTCAATGCTTTTTACAATATATGAAACTTAAGATTTTTGGTTATTTTATAAATTCAATGACTATTCGGTGTCGACACGAATAGTACTTACCGATTAGTCAACATGAAATATTTAGAGTCGTGACGCCCCTACCACAAAGTATCCCAAAAATTTTTCCCGCCCCTATAGGTTAAAAGAAAGATAAGAAAGAAAGAAAAATTTGAAAGCCCAAGAAGTTATTCAAGGGAGACCATAATCCTGCCGTGGCAGCGGTGGCGGCGATGGTGATCAGTCGAACTTCGGTGAAAACAAATAAGTGTCCCTGACGGGCCACTTAATGATTTACTCCACAGTGAAAACCTCAAAGTAGCAGTTGTTCAGCTATGCAATGAGCTACAGGTCTACAATATTACTATGTTATAGCTGTCTGGAAAGTAGAAGAATAACTGATTTACACAAAATACTCTAAATCCAATAGTTTCCAAGTTACAACTGATTTACTTAACAGTGAGAACCTCAAAGTAGCTATAGTAAATGCAAGTTACAACTAATTTACTCAACAGTGAGTCCCTGAAAATACCTGTAGCTTGATTATGCCATGAGCTACAGGTCTGCAATTTTATTGTATTACAGCTAACCCAAAAGTACATTGATAACATACTTAAACAAAATACTCCAAATGCAATAGTTTGAAGTTACAAGTAATTACTCAACATTGATAACCACAAAGTAGCTACTACTCGACTATGCAATGAGCTACAGGTCTGCAATTTTACTATGTTAAAGGCTTAAAGCTGACCCAAAAATAATTGAACAGCCTATATATACAAAATTCTCTAAATGCAATAGTTTTTGAGTAAAAAGTGATTTTACTCATGATTGAATCTATAGAAGATAGCCCACTTAGCCCCTTTTTGAGATATTTTACGGAAATCCGAAAGTTGTCAACAACACCAATGCTTATGCAGGACAAACCGATCCCTACATGCCCCCAAGCATAGATGTTGGAGACACATAGATCAATGCAAAACAAGCAGAAATTAGGTCACACTTAAATCCACTGTCAATTCTTCTTGAATCTGAATATGGCTTGACTGGTCAGTTTCTTCCAAAAACTGACTGGTCCAGACAGTGATCCACATCACTGTCAAATTTAATGGCACCTAGGTTGACCAAGACCCACCTTCTGAACCCAAATGGGTTCTTATATGGGGCTTTTGTGGGTTCCCTATATGGGCCCCAGTCAGTTTTTGCAAACTGTTTTCTGATGGGACCAATATGGTTTATCAATATGGGTCATATATGGGCCCCATATGGGGCCTTCCTTGTGAAATAAATGGGTCCCACATGGGCCCAACTTGTAATTTCAACATGGGGCCCATATGGTTTTTGCAAATGGTTTGGTGATGGGATCAGTATGGGCTCTGTATATGGGTCATATGTGGGTCTGACAAGGGTAGTATATGGTAAACTGCATCCAGGTCCTTATTGGTCCTACTGAGAATGCTTCTAAAAACAGACAAACGGACCAACAGCCATGAAAAAAATATCAACCCGTTGTGAAACTTCCACATAACGAAAATTCCTAACTTCATGACACGTCTCTACTTGCAAGTTCATAAGAATTAATTCAGGTATAACTACGTTTTGTAAACATACTGAATTATAGTTACCTTGAGAGAGCTGAAGGATGGTGGCTTCCAGAAGCTGTCTACTCACATCCCATTGAACTGTTGTACATCTACTGTGTTTGTTTCAATTTGTTTGAATTTTGCAGCATAGAAATACAACCTAGCCGGCACAGATTCACGGTAAACAAATGTTGTTAAGGACAACTACAAATCATATATCAGTCTCGCGAGAGAATGGTCATTGATCAGACAAACAAGAACGAAACCACATAAGTACCGAAACCGAAAGTGGGATTTTCCCAGTTGTTACTAAAGCTCTTGTTGATTGTTCCATTATTGGATGAAACCCGAAAATATGTTAGGGGTGCTAAAAAATATTAAAGCAGTGTATCTTAAAACTATATATGTCCTATAGACAGTACATAAATTAAATCACTCGATTAGCACAATTTTGTTCTCCTATCGTGAATAATTAAATTTTGGTGGACATAGCAAAACAGTGTACATTAACGGCTAGCAACTAAAAAACTTTCAGAACAAGATAGAAATCCAGATTATCAGAAGTGAAGATGCAGTTTGTTATTACTACAGGATCATATGACAATCATCACGACAATCATCTATGTTAAAATCATGAATATTGAATATTTTTAAGTCTACTAAATGATTTGACAAGAAAGAAGGTTATTTTTTTGTGTTAAATTGCCAGTTTAAAAATACTTCAAGGTAGCTAACTGAAAACAAATGAAGATTTTATGATAAGTTGTTTCCCCTGATAGTGCACCAGAATAATACCGTTTTATACATTTTCATTGAAAATAAATGTTTACACACATGTATCTGTTGCTTGCCATTATGAAACCATCCATTGACAACTTCAGAATGGCAATGCATGACAATTCAAAATAAACATTTAGTTTTAGAATTATAATCATGTGTGTGAAAATGTTTTCAAGACAAAATTTATATACAAGTGGTACACTTTAGTTAATATTTATACACAAAAAGGAAATTATGAAAACTTTAAAAAGTATATATTGTTTAAAGAGCTGTAAATAAAGTAACTGGATAATACCAAGGTTTATATCTTGTAGTAGCATTCTTTTGAACTGGATTTGTTTCACGGCTGGTAAACTAAACACCCCCTGAAAACACCTAGATGTACAGTTCCCCCCTCTCCCCCCACCCCCACCCCCGTTTGAGCTTTGGCAGGAAGAGAGTATTGGAAAAATATGTACAAATCCATTTAATAAATTATGACAGTGATAAACAAATCAGCACTAAACAATGCACTTTATCTTCGCTTTTGTAACTTAACCTTAATGTAAGACAAACCAACTGCCATCAAAGGGCAAATAGGAATTCAATTTATTTTGTTTTCTGTAATTAAGCATTTTTGTTGAGATAAGATCAACAGAAACACATTAAAAGTTACCAAATTAAAAGTTATCAAATTAAAAAGCATAGTGAAACTTTAGTAACTAATACCTTTGCCAAATGTCTAACTAGGAAATATTTCAAGTAAAAGGTCCCATTGAAGATCAACTCAAATAGGGTGAATACAAAATTTCTCAGGAAAGGTGATGGGTAACAAAGTTTTCATCAATTTTATATTGTATTCCATACTTACAATTAATTTCAAATTTTATTTCACAACAGGTCCCCAGTGGCCTAGTGTTTGGCAAGTTTGACATCTAATCACAGGTTGTCACCTCTCTGTGTGGGTTTCACTCCCACAAGTGACAATACTGAGGACCTGTCCCAATATGACCCTGGCTGTTGAACGGGACATAAATCCCCAACTGTTAACTTTATTTCATAGTAATCATTCAAAATATATATAATCATAAATTCATATTTAATTTATCACAGCCTTTGGCACTATTATATGAGTCATACAATTTAATAACATTAATTAACTTACACTGAAAATGAGTCTTTTAATTAATCACAATTGACAATTATCACAAAACGCAATCTAATATCAATTGCAAATATCGTTTGTGTTGTGCTCAGGAATGAAAATGGAGAGTCTTTTAAGTAATTGCAATTATTAAATATGACAACACACAATGATAGAACCGAGTATTTACCACTATATTAAATTTTAGTTGAAAGGCATGTCTTTCTGACAATTTCATTAATTCTTGCAAATATTCCTCTGTCTTAAAAACTATTGATTTAATAATGTTCACAGCGCACATTCTAAAAGGGTCATCCACTGCAAGAGTTAAAAACAAGGATTGATATGTCCAAATTAAAGGGTCCATGCAACCAAAAGCACATTTTTCAGTTATTAATTCATTTATATATTACAAATGATATCAACCAAAAATAAAACACCGGCAGCAGTGTATAATACTCAAAACCTTGACTTGGAGCTTTAAAAAAGAGTGTGCCTCATCTTAACATTTGACCCCAGATTATTGTTTATGATATGTCTACTACACCGCTGTACTGTACATGATGTGGTATCTCAGATATCTGTTTTGTTACTGGTTCTACTATGTTTCTATTATGATCAATAATGTCTACTTCTTTGTCAATAAAATGTAAAACAAGTGATAAAAACAAAGTATCAGTGTTTCAAAATATTATTTAAAACTTTGCATTACGTTTGCTAATATAAGCAATTAAGTTCTATTTTTGGCTTTTTCTGTTCTGTTCTCATTATTTCAGGTGTTAATTCAAAATAATTTTAGTTTTTACTCTTTAACATTTAGTAGTTCTGCTTTAAACAAAAGTCAGCTCATTTCTTCATCTTGGATAAAAAGGATTTTTCAGCAAAAAATTAGCTCATTGTTCAAAGGTCAAAGTTGGAGTTTTATTTCCTGCTCAAAAGTCAGGGCCTTATCGGGACAGGTAATTTTTTTCAAAGATAAACACTACCATTTTGTCTTTATTAAGGAAAGTGTTATTGAGAACAGAATAAAATAAAATAATTAAAAAGCAGTATGCGTTGTTACTTTTGGCATCTTAGCTATCAAAAGTGAAAAGTTTCACAATCAATTATAATTATCTCTATGTTGGATCTTTAGGTAACTCATGTTAATAAAAGTAATAAAAGGAAAGACATTCACAGCAAAACAGTAGACAGGAATATTCAGTAGATGTAACAATGGATGAATATTTAGAGACATTATCAAACCAGAACAAGATTACTTTTACAAATATCAAAATATAAGAGGAGTGAGAAATTATGAAGGAAAAATTGAAGTAATCAAAGTGAGTACAAATATAAAATACCATGCTTCCAACAAGTGAAAAACATTGAATTGATAAGCTGGCTTTGAATTTAGCTTTTTTAGGGAACTTATCTTGTTTATGAAATGAAAGCAAATCTGCTTGATGACATCTCAAAATAATGCTATCAAAAATAAAACATATATCCAACACGGCAAATGCAGAGATACAAAATGTTTAATTTGCACTCATACTTTACGGGGCTGTTCTTTATTTGGCTATTTTCCCACGTTCTTACAAAGTTTTCAGTAAAATCATTTAGTCAGTCTATCCCTGTTGTACATGGAGAGGTAACTGCATGTACATGTTTCTCCTACTTCTGTTCCAAATTTTAGTTCTACAAAGTGGATTGAGAAGTGTATAGTCTGAAACTTTTATTCAGCTAAAACTTAGTCCTGACATTATAATGCACTTAATGCACATGTATTTCTAGATTACTGGGAGTTGCTCTCTGTAAAATTCAATCTGCATGCATGTGTGATGAACTACTAAACTAAAAAAAAATACAAAATTTACCTCTTTTCCTTCATTCAGACACACAAAAAAATGGTCCACAATGGTTCCCTGTTAGGACATGCACAAAGTTACTGTATAAGTTAAAATTTCAACTAGGCATTAATTTTAAGTATTTTCGCTAATGAGCTCGGAGAGTGAAAAGCCTTTCCTAGTGAAAATTTAAATCTGTTCCTATCAAGTAGAATCTAGCCATCAGTGAAAATTATTTCTGAAGAATTAGTGAAAAATTCTTCTTAGTAAAATTTTGACTTATACATGTACACTAACCACTTGAATAAATAAACCTCCCCATCCAAAAACAACACCATTTTGCCCCATTTTTACAAACTAAATCATGTGATATCAATATCCTGTCCTCCCAAGGTAGCTTTTAACTTAACTTAAAATCTAAGTACACATTTAAAGGTCACCTTAGAGTTAGGAATGTTTGTGAATACAGCTATACAAGCTATATATAAGTTAAGAATACAGTTTCATAATTTCTTACTTATTTATTTATTTGGGGTTTACGTCACTTTCAACACTGTAGAGGTCGTATTATGACAGATAGTTGGAAGGGCAGAGGAAACCAATACATACAGTTTGTTAGTGCTCTGTACTGTAAACTGCCGACCAATGGCAAGCAACTACCAGCTTTCCTACTTGAGGCTGTGCCGGGAATCGAACCCTGGCATCAGAGGTGGGAGGCGAGAGTGCTACCACTCTGCCACCATGGTCCCCATAATTTCTTACTGGAAATCTAACTAATGCTTAAAATCTAAGTTAGGAATGGTCCGAGTATTGTCAGCGAATCTGGTCCCTGATGTGTGTCAGTTGTCCTTAGACTGCAGCTGTCCTTTGTCACTGGAAATATTGCTTGGGGAGATGAATCTCTAACACATAATGTACTTTGTATGTCATTAATTTTGGATAAATGCAACAGTGGTTTCTTGGCCATCTTCTTGACTTTCTCCTCTGGCTCTTCCTTTTCCGGGACATTTCTACTGTGCCAATGTTTCTTAAATTATAAGAGAAATAACGTGACCATTTGGACAGTCAGCTATACACACTTTATGCAGAGTAAGAAACAGACATTGATTCTTATTGCAAGTCTACTTACGATTTTTTTCTAATGGAAAAACTACATTCCTACCTCATTAGCCGAATCGCGAAAGTTGAATGTGGCTATTAGTATGTTCCTGAACTTTTTCATACGAAAGGTGTGATATCTGATGTTTGGCCGTTGATGTTTGATATCTTGTCCTAAAAATAATCTAATGGCCGAGCATGGAGATCAAATACCAGAAGTTAAAGAACATTACAGAAGTCCTCTAGGAGGTAGTTTGCCTATTTACAGAAATTAAGGGCACACCAACGCAAAGTTAATGGGCGATAATAGAGTTTGAAGCAGAGACTACTGCCTTGCTACCAATTATCGCCGGGTACCAATTATCGCCACCGGAAAATAATAAATAAATAATAATAATAATAAATAATAGTTTATTTCAAAGCCAATTACATCACATTACAAAAGTTGATAACTTTATCCAAGAACATGTAAATAAGATTAAAGTTACAAATATTATGATTTTACAAAATTATTATACATGTATGTTTTTTATTTCAACAATTAGCTTTAGTATGAAAAGGAGGAGGCTGAAGCAAAAGCTTGTATATTCGCCACCCCCCAACTTCCAGTTATTTAATAATTCTATATTTTATTTCCACCACATATTTTTTTAATAAATTAGATTATATTATTACGATAAACATTTATTTTACAGTACAAACAAACAAGCTCACATTATGGAATTAAAGGTATTATAGGAAACAATATATGACATTGATCTTAGTTTATCGTATTTTTTAGATTTCAAGATCATTGATCTTAGTTTATCAGATTGTAAATTTAAGTAATTAACCATAATATTAGATAAAGTAGAAACTGAGTATAATTTAATAGTTGTTCACATATGTAAGTTTTAACATTTTTTTAAATTTTATCAATGAACCGCTGGTTTTCATCTTCTCATCAAGTTTGTTCCATAATCTTACTCCAATACTTGACAAACAGTTGTACTTAATTCTTGATTTAGAGAAATTGACTTTAAAATTATACAATCGTCTGGTATTATATACATTGTCAGTTTTACTCTGAAATAGACATTGCAAGCTTTTAGGCAAATTAACATTCCAGGCTTTAAACATTAAAATTAGTATTTTAAACTCCACTAAGTCCATAAACTTGAGAATGTTGAGTTCATTAAAGAAAGAACTTGTATGATCTCTACTTCTTAAATTACAAATTACTCTTACTGCATGTTTTTGAGCCTTTATAATTGGCAAAAGATATGTTTTACTACAATTACCCCATAATTCGACACAATAATACAGGTGTGACTGAAAGATACTACAATATAATTTAAGCAAGGCTTCTTTATGCAATATTGGTTTAACTTTTTTAAGAACTGCTAAATTTCTATATAATTTATTTTTTATATTTACAGTTTGTGGTTTCCAAGACAATTCTGAATCAATTAACACTCCTAAAAATTTTATTACATATACTCTTTCTATTTTAAAATCATTAATGTATATATTACAATCGGTTTTCAACTGTTTCTTACCAAATACCATAAAGTTGGTTTTACTAATATTCAAAGACAATTTGTTGGCTGCAAACCAAGTGTGAAACTTATTTAATTCAAGTGAAACTGTTTTACATAAATCTTTTATATTATCAGCAGTACAAAAAATATTTGTATCATCTGCAAATATAATCAGATCCGTTACTTTTGAAATATTACACATATCATTAATATACAGGATAAATAACTTTGGGCCCAGTATTGAGCCTTGCGGTACACCACATATAACATCTTGTAATTCTGATTTTATACCATTAAAGTTAACAAATTGCTTACGGTTTAATAAGTATGATTTTAACCAATTACTTGCTATACCTCTTACACCATAATGACCAAGTTTCTTTATTAGTAATGAGTGATCTATAGTATCAAACGCCTTTTTTAAATCTATGAATACACCTAAGGTAATCTTTTTGTTATCTGTTGCACTTCCTAATCGTTCCATAAAATCTAACAAAGCCATAGCTGTTGATCTATTACCCCTGAAACCATATTGTGAATTACTTAAAATGTTATGTGTTTCTACAAAGTCTGTTAATCTTTTATCAAATAATTTTTCTAGAATTTTAGAGAACTGAGGTAATAAAGACACAGGTCTATAATTAGAAAATATTGATTCATCACCAGATTTAAATAATGGAACAATCTTAGCAATTTTCATGTCATTAGGGAATACACCATTACTGAATGATAAATTACAAATATGCATAAATGGCTTAATAATAGCATTAAATGTACATTTCACAATGTTCATACTGAGATCATTAAAATCACATGAATATTTATATTTACATGAGTTAATTGTATAAACAAGTTCTTTTTCTGTTACTGGATGTAAAAACATGGAATTAACATTACTAGGACCCATAGTGTTAAATATACATTGGTTATCATTTGGGGCTGTAATTTTACTGGCTAATGATGGCCCCACATTTGTAAAAAAGTTATTAAACCCATTGGCTATAGCTTTACAATCTGTAATACAATTGCCATTATCATTAAACTTTTCCTGGTAGCTATTACCGCTACTGTTACCTTTAATCATGCTGTTTAGAATTTTCCATGTACCTTTTATGTCACTTTGTTTACTGTTCAACAATTTATCATAATAATCTTTCTCGGCATTTCTCAATATTGTTGTTAATTTATTTTTGTATACTTTATATAAAACATTCATATTTCAGTTATGGCCACACATTTTGAAAGCCTTTCATTGTGTATCTGTTCTATTCACTGTTGAAATGGTTTTACCTCATTTGCTAGACTTTGGATGTACTTTTGGTCAAGTTATGTCTATTTGAATTTTGTCTGGCGATAATTGGTACCCGGCGATAATTGGTGGCAAGGCAGTAGCTTTGATAAGTGGCATTCTTCCAGTGAACGCCCATGCTGAAGTTAATATGTTGAATTTAAATTAGATTGACAGCTTTATGTTTTATTCTTCTACCACCAGATTGTCAAATCATATACACTAGCCTTACGTGTTGATGATTCGCGAGTTTTAGCGTTTTAGTTACGAGGTTATTTCACGTCTAAATATTTTATTTTGGTACATACTAAAACTCGGACTTCTGTCCAACTTGGAATTCTACTTGGACTAAGCGGTGATAGCAGCGATGAGATGGAGGGGGGCAGCGGCGATGGGACTGGGAGGGTGGGGGAGGGGCTGTGTTATGCATTAATTCAGCCAATCAAATGCATAAGGGGTTATATAGGTGTTTTCTGTTGAAATATCCAAAAAAATTACCTGCGTCCCCCAACACCCCCTCCCCATTTCCAGATGGGGGCTATCCGCTATCCTGCAATATTTTACAAATATAAAGACATCACAGCCATCACCGCTTGCCTTGGACAATAAACTGTGCATGCTGGCCAACTACCCTTCTTCATTGACGTCCCCCAACACCCCCTCCCCATTTCCAAGTTGGACAGAAATAAAGGTGATCGCCGCTTGTGGCTGTTAATTGAGGAAACATGAGGCTCCAGGTGTGGGTTTTCTAGAAATATTTAATAAACTGACACAGATTACATCGTGGATTTGTACATCATATGTTAATGAAGAAAGGTGAGGCTCCAGATGGGGGCTTTCCTGCAATATTTTACAAATAAAAATTTTTTTTTTTCTAGAAATATATAATAAACTGACAGAAATCACAGATTTCCTGCAATATTTTACAAATAAAAAGACATCACAGCCATCGCCGCTTGCCTTGGACAATAAACTGCGCATGCTGGCCAACTACCCTTCTTCATTGACATCCCCCAACACCCCCTCCCCATTTCCAAGTTGGACAGAAATAAAGGCGATCGCCGCTTGTGGCTTTTAATTGAGGAAACATGAGGCTCCAGGTGTGGGTTTTCTAGAAATATTTAATAAACTGACACTGATTACATCGTGGATTTGTATATCATATGTTAGTGAAGAAAGGTGAGGCTCCAGATGGGGGCTTTCCTGCAATATTTTACAAATAAAAATTGTTTTTTTTTTCTAGAAATATATAATAAACTGACAGAGATCACAGATTTCCTGCAATATTTTACAAATAAAAAGACATCACAGCCATCGCCGCTTGCCTTGGACAATAAAATGCTGGCCAACTACCCTTCCTCATTGACGTCCCCCAACACCCCCACCCCATTTCCAAGTTGGACAGAAATAAAGGCGATCGCCGCTTGTGGCTGGTAATTGAGGAAACATGAGGCTGCAGGTGGGGGTTTAGTGGGTGTAGTAAAATATTGCTGGATTATATATTTGTAAAATATTGTTACATCCCCTCCCCATTGCTGCTGTTGCCACTTTACTTGGACTGTCGCCGCTATCGCCGCTGGCCATCTACCCCTCCTCACTTCTTCTCAATTAAAATTAACATCGCTGATGTTAGTCCAAGCGGCGACGGAATCGCCGCTTTTGTCCGACTTTTAGGAAGAACCAATATTTATTGACCCGAATTATTATGATTCGCTTTTTGCCGCTGTTGACATGTATATGACTGTCCACCTTTACACTTATTCATGGGTAAAGCAGTGACTTCAGAATCACCCCTTCTTAGTAGTTTAAAGGTGTAAAATGTTCTTGTTGTTTCCCACCCGCCACATTTTTTGGTGGTGGTGGTGGACTTCTAACATTTTTAATTTGGTCCTGGAGATCTTCTAGGCGACTCGTCTGATGTGTGATTTTGCCTCTCCATCAGCCTGGATGATCTGGAACTTGGACTTTCTTTAACGCCAATCCATGTTATAGGATCGGTCATACTCCTGCTTTTGGAAAGTTTGTTATCTGGGAGTATAGTCGGATCTGGGACTCCCTGAAGCTGAGAAACACTTTTTCTCGGACAGTCATGCATAGTGGTCCTACGATTAGACGGAAAATCGATTCGACATCTATTTAAAACTTTCGATGTAGAAAATCGATTCTCATTTTAAGAATCGATTGTGAATCGAAAGTAAGACTTAAAACTAGTGGTGGGATCGCCAGCGTAAATGGCAGATCGAGCATCACATGTTAGAAGCGAGTTGAACTCGAGTTAAACTCGAGTAATTTTCGGTATAAAGTATTTCGTTTGTTAGCCATTAATATGGCGAAAATATTTTACATAACCGTACATGAGGCAAAACTTTTACCTGGAAATGGGCTTTCGCGATATAACTTAAGTTAAATCTTCATTGATTTAAGCTAGAATAAACTAAAAAGCAATATATTTTTGAAAATTTCAGATATTTCCATTATTTTGGTGAAGTGTCAGCCTTAGATGGTGAAAATATTGACGTTTTCAAAAACTCGAGTTTCACTTGCGCAGATCGATGTCACCCCAATTATCGCCCATCGAGTTGTAACTCGAGTTTCCGTCAACTCGTCCCAGCACTACTTAAAACCCACCTAATTTTCCCCTTTTTCTATAGATGTTTAACATTTTATTTTTGTAACATTTGTTTACATTATCTGCCATGTTTCTTTCACTGGTATCTACTTCCTGTTGTTACAACTAAAACTCAAAATTTCTGTAGGTATTTAGAAGATCTTTTAATAAAATAAACTAAGTTCAACCTAAATTAAATTTAACTTTCACTGCTTCATACACAACATGTATACCCCTATAAATGGGGAGTAATGACCTTGGCCATAAATCAAGTGGAGAGAGAGATCACACTACTGTAAGACTTCAGCAGTCTGTCATGAATATTTTTGACAAATTTTGTTGAACAAGAAAACTGAAATGTTTACTACATTGCCATACTTAGAATTTTACAGCATCTAAGAAATTATAATTATATGAATTGAATAGGTCATGAAGATCTGCTTAAAAAATGAAATTTATGGAATATTGTTTTCAGGATGAGAGAAATTTAACAGAATAATAGACAAATGCTTTACAGTAGCATAAACAGGCAGAGAGAGTGAGGGGGATCTGACTTCCTTGAAGCTGGTGGGAGATCCTTAGCCTTGCCACAGGCGTTTATATATGTATAAAGAAAGCACAACTGTTTGACTGCATTATAAGTATTTTTCATAATGTTCTCATACACTTACTTAGCCCAGCTTGCTGAGGAGACTCCCAGACCAGAAAGGCCTTTGATACAGTGTGCATTACGGTTAGTGCTGTAAGTCATGAAGAAATACTAGAGTCGACGCGTCGGAACTAATAGACGACGGTGAACCGACGAAAGTCGTACTAGTGTTGATAAAGGACTTCAGAAGAAATATACTTTATTAATTAGCTGCTTTTAAATAAAAAATGAATTTCTGTAGTTTGATCTTTGACCCTAGGCAATAAAGCACTGAATCTCGCGAGAATTTATATTTGCGGTTAAAAGATTGAGGGAAGCAGCCATTGTTGTTTCCACTTGAAATCCGTGACAACTTAAAAATCTTATTGCTTTCTTTAAAAATGCAAATTATCATAAGATTTTATAAGGTCGGTAGTAATTTTGTGTACTAAAAAGATTTTGATGAAAAATCGATCTTTATAATATATGAACCGACGCGTCATAATTTTAACCCTCACGACCGACTATGACCAAGTCGAGCCGCGTCGTTACTGATATTTCACGTTTACATTATGGTTCACACAGCCTGGAAGGCCAGGTTAGGAGATACTTTCAGTTTGAAGTTTAATTATGAAAGAAAAAAGATATTTCATTTTCTGAGGTGGTTGTATTGACACCCTGGACTTCTCATTTACCTTTCTTTTAGCCGTGAAAGTTCTCACTGATGGGTCATCAACCGAACTAGTTTGTGAAACATCAGAATCACTATAAACCATGGGTTGCAAAGGTTTTACTTTCCTAATGGAACCCTTCCTTCAAGAATAGCTTTCTTCACTTGCTGTTCAGTTTTAACACAACTGTACGCTTCTTCAGGGTTGAAGGTCATTTCACACCTGCTGCAACAGCGGCGGCTTTGTCATGACAACCTTTCAGGAATGCCTTGCAATGAGAAACCAAGTTCATTACAGCCGGTTCCTTGCAATAAGTTTCGGTATGGGGTACCTTCAAATTATGTAGTTCAACAATCCTGTCCACTCCAGGTCTTTTTCCAACCTGAAGGCGTGATATAATACTTGTCGAAATTGCATTTAATGCTATTTATACTGTCTTCTATTCTTCTTTTAAGAATTCCAGAACGGCTTTTAAAATAGTCATTCATGAAAGACAGGTTCTGCTCCTACATGGCCTGAGCATTGACCAGAAGATGGTCCCCTTCTTCCTGCATGTCCCTGATGCGTCTGTTGCATTCTTCATCTTCCCTAATATACCTGACAAGGAATGACTCCTTCTCAGACTTTAGTTCAGATATTTCACAGATGCAGCAATCACTTGGCAGACTGTTAACTTCTCCTGAGTCTGGGCAGGTGGTGTGGGTTGCGTTATTGCCGTCTTCAATTCTCGAACATCAGAAGTTAATGTTTCCAACTGTTTCTGATGACTGTGTCCCTCAGACTACAAAGTCCCAACACTGCAAGTCATGGTTCCAACCTGTTGTTTCAGTTGTATGGTGTCACCCTGCATCAGCTGACATGTCTCGTCTATCCTTCTGTGGACGGCTATTAACTCTTGTGGCACCTTGACACAAAGTTGAGTAACACTGTCCGACACCTTTGTGATATCAACTCTAATGCTACGTTGGCTGGATTCAAAATTCTTGTGAATAAGCACGATTTCTTCTCCACAAACACTGATCTGTTGTTGACAATTAATAAAATTGATCACTGATTCAGTACTGTGTTGATAAGTATCAGATCTGATTTCATTGATGCTTTGGTTCACTTTGCTTGTTTACTGTTGAATAGTAATTAAGCGGCCCGTCAGGGACGCTTATTTGTTTTCACCGAAGTTCGACTGATCACCGCCACCGCCGGATTATGGTCTCCCTTGAATAACTTCTTAGCCTTTCAAATTTTTCTTTCCTTCTTATCTTTCTTTAAAACTATACGGGCGGGAAAAATTTTTGGGATACTTTGCGCAGACATTAAGCTTTAGTTAAGGTAACCTTAAGCATAACTCCAAAACATCCCATCATCACGTGTCGGAAAAAACCACACACACCTGTGCTATAAAATTTATCTGGTACATTCTAGACCAAATTTCCAAGGTCGGAAAGGATTTTCTCATCAATCGCACAATAGATACCTGAATGGGAGGCGTTTTATTTTTGTAAATTTTTTAAAAATGGGTACTTGGTCTGTATCTCAAAAACGGTTAGGATTTCGGCGTTTTGTTGGAATAACTGATTCAGCTACTTTTTGATAATCTTTCACATGCCGAAGTTTTAGCCCTGTATCTGCAATCTTAAGGTCACCTTAATGTCAAAAAAGGGGGTTTTAGCCCTCCAGTTCACTAAGTTTTTCACTTTTTTCAACCAAACTTGGCACATATATTAAGATTTGCCAAAGGAATATCCTGACTTTATGGTGACCATAAACTCAAAATGTTAATGGACATATGGCCTGCTTAAAGTCATCAAATTGGAATAAAATCCTCTGGCTCCTTTCTTTTTCCATTTTTTTATATTGAAATTATCACTGGTATTAAAGTAGATAAAAATAATACTTATGGTCACCTTAAACTCTCAGTATGAATGGTTTGCCACCTTAAAGTGAAATAAGGGTGTTTTCAGCCTCAAAGTATCTTATTGTTCGACTGACCTCAGCTAAACTTTGCACACCTATAAAGGATGGCAAACCAAAGGGTTATCCTGACTTTAAGGTGACCTTAAACTGTTAATATAATTTTAGCCCCGCCTAAAGTCAACATTTGAATAAAGCCGTCTGGCTCTTTTCCTTTTCCATATCTAACATATATTGATATTGAAGGGACATTCTCATATTATGGTCACCTTAAAGTCGCAATATGAATGAAGTTATGCTCACCTTACAGTGAAAAAGGAAGTTTCAGCCTTCAGCTATCTTATTGTTCAACTGACATGAGCTAAACTTTATGCACTTATAAAGGATGAGAAAAGGGACATTCATATTTTATGGTCACCTTAAAGTCCCAATATGAATGAAGTTATGGCCACCTTGCAGTGAAATTATGGAGTTTTTAATCTCCAGCTATTGTATTGTTCAGCTGACCTCACTTTAATTGTGCACACTTATTAAAGATGAAAATAGGGACAAGTAACATACACAATGCAATAAAGTTCACAGTTTCTATTGCTTATGATGCATATGTTGACATCTTTTATGGCTGACTTCTTTTTCATCAGGGCCGCTTCGTTTTTGTCAGCAAAAACATTCTTCTAGTTTTAACATGGTCAATGTCAGCTTCAGCTTTGTTTTTATGATCTTCAAGATCAGCTCGATTTTCAGCAATACTGGATTTTATATCGCTTATGGTGTGATTGACACCTTGAATTTTGACATTGAAATCTGATTTACAATTTTTAACTGCAGTGTCAGTTGGATCCCTAACCTGTGTTATTTCCAAATGTAAATCACAAACATCTGTCTTCAACACAGTCATACCGCTTTCCACCTAGTCAACTTTTTGTTCAAATTTTTCCTGTTGCTTCGAAACTTCATCAGAAGCCTGGTTCCACAAATTTTCTAAATCCGATTGGTTTGTTTTTTGCGCACCTTCGAAGGTCGTCACAGTTGATTTTACTTCATCAAGACTCTATTTCATATCATTGATCTTATCTGAAAGTGATGAAGTTACTCATCTGAACTCATTAATAATACGACTCTCAAAAACAAGCAAAGTACTAACTGTCACAAGTTCATCGGGTGCTCTTACGGGTTTTTCATTGTGAAACACAGTTGGTTTTGTATCAGTTTCAATATCTGATTGCAGCGGATTCGATTTGTCGTCGCAAATATCAAATTCAGTGTTTCTATGTGATACGTTATCAACTGCATCTTTTTGATGTTGAAAATCGGCACTGGATTGTACCGATAACATATCTGATTTATCATAACCCTCAATTTGTTCAGAAAATTGAATATAATTTTCTCCAGAATCTGTTGAGTACAATTGGATGGAAAACCAAGTTCCAGAAGTTCAGATTTGGTCATGGTACCACTCAATGTATTTCTACGGGCTAAACTTACATTAACCATTTCCACCCCAATACCTGGGACTTGTAATAAGTCCTCCCTACTGGCATGTTCAATGTGTAATGGCTTGGCGGCCATTTTGTTCAGTCAAGATGCAGCAGTAAAAAGTTTCAGATTTAGATCAAGTACTGTACAGTTACAAAATATAGAAATAGTTAATATCTACTAATTTTGTAATTTATGAAGTAATATTGATGCAAATATCTGAAAATAATAATTTCTAAAATTATTTCTAATTTAATTTCTAAATTTTAATGAGAAGTTACATGCACTATCAAATATTAATATCTGAAAGTAATATTACTATTTCCTATATTAATTATATAGTAGAAGTAAACAAACTTTGATGAAATAACTTTTTATCTAAATTCACTAATACCTCTTGGAAAAATACTGTATTTTGTTGCAGTGTTCGCTCTCGTCAAAAATGAATGCGAGACAGACTGTCTCCCTTCACTTGAAAAGGCGAGACAACTGTGAAAAAATGTGAGACATGTTTTGCGTCAAGATATTTTGAAATATTTAGTTCCAATTTGAGACTGTGTTGAATAAAGTGCCTACCTTTGACAACTGATGCCGTGCCGTGCCGGTACCGACACATCCACAGGAACTACGTTCCCCCCAAAGTGTCTGTGTAGCTATGTGGTTACTGCATCAATGGTCTGTGTACCTGTAGCTCACTGCATTAACTGTAGACCACTAACAACTGTAGTTCACTGCATAAACTGAACTGAAGACACTTCATTGACACACGTGGCGGATCTGACACTGACAGTTCTCACAACCCCTGACAATTAAACTGCAGGAACCCTGTTCCTTACAATGTTTTCAGATATACATATGAATGACAGGAACCCCTGTTCCTCACAACTAACTACAAATAATCACTGTACTGTGAACAATTCACGTCCGTTTAATACAACATATTTCCTAATTCTGACACATTTCTCTTCTTAACTTGACACTTCCGACAGATTCGCGGGCATCACAGTGGCCATGTACACGTTGGTTACAACTAAACCTAATCTCCGCGATAACCCGCGCAGCCCCGCGATTCAGCACTGGCCATGCGCACGCAGACGACACAACAACTGCATAAAATCTTCTTTATTTAAATAATAAGAAATAGATGCTAAACTAAAAGTTCAAATAAATAAAATATTTAATTCTGTTTTTATTTGTCTTTTATTTTTTTTTTTAATTTCACTTCTAAACCACATCTTAATGGACTAATGGTTGGGTGCTACTGTTTTTTTTAAAAAAAATATTTTTTTTACATTACTGTTATCTGGATTCATCAAATAAATAAATAAATTGCATTTCTTCTCTTTTCTTTGAAGAAATATATATTTTGTCTCTTCCGATAATAGACAAATTTCTTTGGTCAGTAGTTGTTTCGACTGTATCGCCTGTGATACAATATGCAGAAGACGAGTTAAAAAATAGACATAAAGCACGGAACTCTCGTGAGAATACCCGAAATCTCGCGTGAATTACTATTAGCTGGATGTATCATTTAAAATAAACTCAATTTCATGTCTTTCTCGCCTGTTTCTATGAGGAAATATGTATGTCGTCGCTTCCGATAATAGACGAATTTCTTTGGTCAGTAGTTGTTTCGACTGTTTCGCCTGTGACACTATAAGCAGAAGACGAGTTTAAAAATCAACAAAAAGCACGGAAATCTCACGAGAATATCCGAATTCTCATATGAATTACTGTTAGCTGGATATATAAAATAAAATAAACTGCTTTTCTCAAACATTTCTATGAGGAAATATGTACATCGTCGCTTCCGATAATAGACTAATTTCTTCCGTCAGTTTTGAGTGTTTCGCCTGGTAGCGACAGCACAGACGCGTTGGTGAGTTCGTTTTGCGACAACTCGCCCCAGAGTGTGTACAAACTCGCGAAATCGCGCTCGAGAGCAAACACTGTTGTTGAACAGATGATCTGAAATTGCTGAACAACTTGACTATAAACTTAAGTAACCAAATCAAATCAATAATTTCCAAAATAAATTTGAATTTCGAAATTTGATTATCACATAATGATTCAAAAGCATGTATAATTTAACTAGGTTAGTAGTACTTACAAAATACTGTCAAAAGATTTATATTTTTAAACAGTTTACATTCTGAACAAATTTATTATAATATACTGGAAATCTATTTACTTTTCAATCTAATTAATTAAATCTTGTTACTTTTGTTTTCACTGACAGAAATTATTTTACTTGAACAAATAAATCTTGCAAAATTCCAAATATTTCAGATTTTATCAGTTTCCACCAAATTTTACTTTCAATTTGTGAAAAGTCAACTACAGAAAATTCTAATGGAACCCAAAATGTAATATTTCACAAATATTGTTCTCTGCTGTCAATGTCAATACTTTACTTCAGCATATATTATTAATATTGACATTTACAACAGCATTGCTCACTACCGTCATGGTCAATTTTTACTGCATTCAATTCAAAGAAAATAAAATTTCACCGGTAACACTCACTGGCGTTACCGACAAAACTCAGTGCATAAAATTCAATGAAAAAATAAATTTCATCAATGTCACTGACTGCCGTCACCATCAGAATTTAGTGCATTAAATTATCAACTAATTCTGACAACAGTGGACCAGCAGTACACAAGCAAATTCAATTTGTCGAAGTTCCATACACTCTATACAGCAATAATTGGGCTCAAAAATCAGTTAAAATGACAAATATATGGCCAATAACTGATTAATATTTCATTTACAATAATTTGGAGTCAAATAACAGTGAATTTAATGCTCCAAAATCGGCAAATTCACGTTCAAATATCGGCGATTTTGCGTTAATTACGTGCTGGAAATTGGCGTGAATTTCTACTCAAATGAACCAAAAAACAGTGTATAAACTCTCAACATACAACAGAATTGAATATAAATAAAATTATTGGCACCAAGTAGTGTGAGTTTTTCACACACTTCTGGTATTAATAAAGTATGGACTCACCAAGAATTATGTCTGCTGTCGCTTGGTTGTCTTTCCACACAACAAACTTGCCAACTTCTTCTATTTACAATATTTATATACACAGATTGTTTTATAAACCTGTGCTGCCATATACAAGCAGCAAAGGCTGACAACTTATTTGTCACTTGTGACCATGTGTTATCAAACACTGTTAGAGCTAGACTGACGCTATATTTAAAAAGGCCAGACAAACTCACTTCTGTGTCCTTGACCCCTGACCTAATTGTTGTGAAGCAGTGGATACTAAACATCGGTGCCGAAAACACCGAATTTCACCACAATATAACAGCAATGCTATATATGTTACAGTCAATCTGTGAAACCAGTCATTACGTGTAATGACTAAAATTTTCAGTCATTTCATGTAATGACTGAAATATATGGTTCATTTTTACACAGATTGACTGAATTAATTTCAGTCAATATGTGTAATTGATTTAGAGTTGTTTTTCATCACACCCTTTGTATTATTCAGAACCTTTGTACATTGTTCCCCTGCATTTTGAAAATTTTTGTGCTAGAGAACATTAAACTATTTTAATCAAATAAATAACTTTGGAATTCTCACATGCTTCCTGAATTTATAGCCAGAATTTTCAAACCTACACACAGACTTGTGTAATAGTTCTATTGTGGCAGGTTGTTAGGAAGCACAAAACCATGAAGCTTTTGAAGTGAATCTTGTCCACTCTTGTCCTAATTGCAATGCAGCTCTTTCATCCTGTTTTGTTCTTTCAGGCCTTGTTACTGTTGTTTGACCTCTCCACAGAAAGAGCCTGTTTATCAAAAATGGGGTTGACCTTTAATGTTCTAAAATAACTGGGACAACTTATTCCATTCTTTTAATAGTTATTAAAGCCTGAGTAGGATAACTTAGAGCTCTAACTCACACCTGAGTACCATTGTAACTATAAATAACCATCAATATACTTGATTTACTCTATGTTCTTCAGTTGAACATACATGTTACACAGAAATTTAAATTTTAGTCTATAGATCGGGTCCCCGTTTGTTAGGAATGCTACCTATCCATTGGGTCCCGTCATATTTTACAAGGGAGTACATATTTATGAAGGTCATTTTTATGACATGAATTAAAAGAAGTGGGGCTTAGTTAAAATAACTGCAAAAAGAGTTTGATAATTTGATCATTTACCCATGTTATCAATCAGTAATCATGTCAGAATATGTTCAAATCTGAAGTGATAATTTCATTACCCCTCTTTAGTAATCACATGAGAATGCAATTTAAATTACTAAGTGAGGCCAGACAATTTCATTTTTAGTAAAGCAAGTATTTAAAGCTATTTATCACAATTCAGCCATTATGTGTAATGACTGGACCTTATTTTCAGTCATTACGTGAAATGACTGAAAATTTTAGTCATTACGCGTAATGACTGGTTTCACAGATTGACTGTAACATATACACGGAATCGCCACTACATATATGTTACAGTCACAGACTGTGAAACGAGGCATTACACGCAATGACTAGAAGTTTCAGTCATTTCGCGTAACAACTGAAATGGCCAGTCGTTTTAGTCATTTCACTTAATGACTGAAGTTTATGGTTCATTTTTACACAGATTGATTGAAAAGATTCCAGTCAATCTGTGTAATTGATTTAGAGTTGTTTTAATCAGAACCTTTGTATATATTGAAAACCTTTGTACATTGTCCACCTGCAGTGTGAACATTTGTGTGCTAGAGAACTGTTATGGATATTAAACTATTTTAATCAAATTAATAACTTTGGAATTCTTATATACTTTGTGTATTTATATTAAGGATTTTCAGACCTAAACCCATACTTTTGCAATAGAATCTCACTCATGCCCGTCACTCCCTCTGGAGCATAGGCCGCGCACAACAGTCCGCCAGAGTCCTCTGTCCTGGGCTGTTCTCTCGAGGTGTCCCCAGCTGTAACCCGTCTTCTTGGTGTCAGCCTCAAGGTCACGTCGCCAGGTGTTTCTTGGCCTACCTCTCTTTCTCTTGCCCTGTGGGTTCCATTTTAATGCCTGCCTGGTGATGTTGCTGGCCGGCTTCCTCAGAGTGTGTCCAATCCATCTCCATCGTCGGCTCCTGATCTCCTCTTCTGCTGTGCCAGAGATCTGGGTTAGTGATGGTGTCGGGCCAGCGTATTTGGAGGATCCTTCTCAGGCAGCAGTTGATGAAGGATTGTATCTTGCTGGTTGTGGATTTGGTTGTTCTCCATGCTTCTGCACCATACAAGAGAATTGACTTAACATTGGAGTTGAAAAGCCTAATCTTTGTCCTTATAGACAACACTTTCGAGTTCCAGTAGAATCTACTGTCATTTAAAAAATAATAATAAAATATTAAATGGTCAGATTTATTTAATTACTTTTTAAACATTATGTGCATTTTACATTTCATTTGTGGTTGTTAAAACTAAACTCATATTTTGTTACAGAATGTAATATAACTCTTTGTGGTCAGTAAAATGAAAATGAAATTTATGTCTTGTTTGAAGACTAATCCTCATTTATCCATCATAATTTATAATACAATTTTGCCTTTTATGTTATTAATTAAAGACTCCCTTCTATTATGGAAGGTTGTTAGGAATCAGAAAACCAGAAAGCCTTTGTTGTGAATCTTGTCCACTCTTACTTAAGTGCATTAGAGGATCTTGCATCAATTTTGCGCTATATAAACGATTCTATTCTATTCTATTCTACTTGTCTTGATTGTAATGCAGCTCTTCTCATCTTGTTATGTTCTTTGGGACCATGTTACTGTTGATTGACCTCTCCACACAAAGAGTCTGGTTATCAAAGCTGGAGGTACTTTTAATGTTCTAAAATAACAGGGACAACTTAATCCATTCTTGTAATAGTTAATAAAGCCTGAGTAGGATCATTTCTGAGCCTAACTCGCACCTGAGTAGCGAGTACCATTGTAACTATAAATAACCCTTAAGATGCATGATATATATACCCTATATAGCCCTGCAGTACCATATGAAATGCTCAGGGGCAGAATGAGTAATATTCACACAGAAAGGAATTGAGTATCTTCTTTCCAACTAATTCAGGCTGAGCATATGTTAAAAACATGCAGGCTTGAACTACTACTGCAAACCCTCATGATAATGATTTGTATACTATTTGTGTGAAGCAAACTGATGCAAGTGTTTCAAAAGCAAAATGATATGCTCCACTCATTGCTACAGCAGCTTATCATGTAACAACAAATAACAGACATTAACATTTGAGAAAAAAACATTTGTACACCTTGATTTATCTCAATTCAGCCATTGCGCGTAATGACTGGACTTTATTTTCAGTCATTACGTGTAATGACTGATTTCACAGATTGACTGTAACATATATACACGGACTTGTGTTTTGAATGTAAGCTTCCGGTAACAGAAGACAAATTTCTTTAGTCTGTGGTTGTTTTGAATGTTTCGCCTGGTAGCAACAGCGCCTGCAGACACGCCGGTGAGTTAGTTTTGTGACAACTCGCCCCAGAATATGTACAAACTCACAAAATCACGCTCGAGAGTGAACACTGCATGCATGGAAAAGCATGTGAAACAGAGCAAAAACATTAATGCTCAGTGGAGGGCTTTGTTTTTACTGTGCAAAACCAATTTCTTTTGCGTAACAATGCTTTGGTTTTTCTGTCCTCATTATGTGATTGGTTGTCTAATCACATGACCTGTGTTTCAGTGACGGCTGATGAAGAAGGTGATGACAAGGTGCGTGTGTGTGTCGTCATCCCCGGGTTGAAGTCCAAGCTACTGGAGTCACGACCGGATTATGTAAAGGTGGAAATTAAAGAAACGTAGGAACTCTTGTGAATTTTGTTCTTATACTAAATTCTGTATATTTTTCTGTATGGGAATCTCATTAGTTTATTGTTAAGATTCACACACAGAGTGGATTGGTGATGCACTGATTGTGTACAGTCAGGCTTGGTTACTGATGCTTTTAAATGATCATTTATGCAGTCTATCTTGCCCTTCTATAAATACCTCTCTATACCAATGCTTTTAACCAATTTCACACAGTATTTGTCCATTGAATAACAGTTCTATTAGAGCTATGACACTGTGTTTAGTTACTCATAAAGATACTGTTTTTAAGCACTGTATACAAACTGGCGAAGTGGCTATATTCTAACTGTTCAAGTATTGTGTATTTCCATAAATAGTATGAATGAAACCAGAGTACTGGTCAAATTTTTGTACCTAATATTGATTTTTAAAAGACTTCCCTTTATTTTGATATATATTTGAGATTTTATTATCTCCCGCCGGGCTTTAGCCCGGGAGGGAGATTATGAAATGATGTCTGTGTGTGCGTGCGTGTGTGTGTGCGTTAGTTAGTCACGCAGATTTCTCTAAAACTGCTACAGCTACAGATTTTTTGTAAATTAATTGTCCCAATGAATTTTCATGCCCTTGAAAATTTTTTTGGTTTTATTGACTTAGGCCTAAAGATAAGTGAGTAATGGCAATCTTAGCTACTTTGAGTAAAGGGCTCATAACTCAAAAACTATTGCAGTAACAAGTTTTTCTTCAAATATGTTGTTCAGCTACTTTGTCCTTAGCTATAAGATGGTACATAGTTTGGGGTCCCATTGCATGTCATAAGTGAGTAATAGCTATTTTCGCATTTGTAGCTAAATAACAGAAGAAGTAAATGTCAAATATCTTCAAAAGTATTGAAGTTAGGGAAATCTTTTCAAATATGTTGTCCATCTTCTTTTTGGTAAGCTATCACATACTAAAGTTTCAGACCTGTTGCACCTTGGATAGCTGAGTAATAGCTACTTTGAAATTCTGACTTGTGAGTAAAGCGATTGTAACTCCAAAACTATTGCAGTTAGAGTATTTTCCTAAAATATGTTGTTCAGCTACTTTGTCCTTAGCTATAAGATGGTACATAGTTTGGGGTTCTATTGCATGCCATAAGTGAGTAATAGCTATTTTGTCATTTGTAGCTAAATAACAGAAGAAGTAAATGTCAAATATCTTCAAAAGTGTTAAAGTTAGGGAAATCTTTTCAAATATGTTGTCCATCTACTTTTTGGTAAGCTATCACATAGTAAAGTTTCAGACCTGTTGCACCTTGGATAGCTGAGTAATAGCTACTTTGAAATTCTGACTGTTGAGTAAAGCTATTGTAACTAAAAAAGTATTGCAGTTAGAGTGTTTTCCTAAAATATGTTGTTCAGCTACTTTGTTCTTAGCTATAAGATGGTACATAGTTTGGGGTTCTATTGCTTGCCATAAGTGAGTAATAGCTATTTGCTCATTTGTAGCTAAATAACAGAAGAAGTAAATGTCAAATATCTTCAAAAATATTAAAGTTACGGAAATCTTTTCAAATATGTTGTCCATCTACTTTTTGGTAAGCTATGACATAGTAAAGTTTCAGACCTGTTGCACCTTGGATAGCTGAGTAATAGCTACTTTGAAATTCTGACTGTTGAGTAAAGCCATTGTAACTCCAAAACTATTGCAGTTGGAGTATTTTCCTAAAATATGTTGTTCAGCTACTTTGTTCTTACCTATAAGATGGTACATAGTTTGGGGTTCTATTGCTTGCCATAAGTGAGTAATAGCTATTTTCTCATTTGTAGCTAAATAACAGGAGAAGTAAATGTCAAATATCTTCAAAAGTATTGAAGTTAGGGAAATCTTTTCAAATATGTTGTCCATCTACTTTTTGGTAAGCTATAACATAGTAAAGTTTCAGACCTGTTGCACCTTGGATAGCTGAGTTATAGCTACTTTGAAATTCTGACTGTTGAGTAAAGCCATTGTAACTCCAAAACTATTGCAGTTAGAGTATTTTCCTAAAATATGTTGTTCAGCTACTTTGTCCTTAGCTATAAGATGGTACATAGTTTGGGGTTCTATTGCATGCCATAAGTGAGTAATAGCTATTTTGTTATTTGTAGCAAAATCATGACATAAGTAGATGTCAAATATCTTCAAAAGTATTAAAGTTAGGGAATTCTTTTCAAATATGTTATCCATCTACTTTTTCATAAGCTATCACATAGTAAAGTTTCGGATCTGTTGCACATTGGATAGCTGAGTAATAGCTACTTTGAAATTCTACAGTTGAGTAAATCCATTGTAACTCCAAAACTATTGCAGTTACAATATTTTCGTAAAACATGTTCAGCTACTTTGTCCTTAGCTATAAGATGGTACATAGTTTGGGGTTCTATTGCATGCCATAAGTGAGTAATAGCTATTTTCTTATTAGTAGCAAAATAATGACATAAGTAAATGTCAAATATCTTCAGAAGTATTAAAGTTACGGAATTCTTTTCAAATATGTCATTCATCTACTTTTTTGTAAGCTATCACATAGTAAAGTTTCAGACCTGTTGCACATTGCATAGCTAAGTAATAGCTACTTTGAAATTGTGACTGTTGAGTAAATCCATTGTAACTCCAAAACTATTGCACTTACAGCTTTTTCTTCAAATATGTTGTTCAGCTACTTTGTCCTTAACTATAAGATGGTATATATTTTGGGGTTGTATTGCATGCCATAAGTGAGTAATAGCTATTTTCTTATTTGTAGCAAAATAACGACATAAGTAAATGTCAAATATCTTCAAAAGTATTAAAGTTAGGGAAATATTTTCAAATATGTTATTCATCTAGTTTTTGATAACCTATCACATAGTAAAGTTTCAGACCTGTTGCACATTGGATAGCCGAGTAATACCTACTTTGAAATTGTGACTGCAGGGTAAATGCATATAGTTTGGGCTTCTATTGCATGCCATAAGTGAGTAATAGCTATTTTCTTATTTGTGGCAAAATAATGACATAATTTTTCTCAAATAACTGCTTCATCTACTTTTGGGAGAGCTTTCACATGGTGAAGTTTCAGACCCGTAGCTAATTATTCACCTACTCAAAATGAGTAAATGATAATTATCTCTAAAAGTATTGTGGATATCCAATTTTTATCAAATAACTCATTCATCTACTTTTGGGAGAGTTTTCACATGGTGAAGTTCCATACCCGTAGCTAATTACTCACCTACTCCAAATGAGTAAATGTGAATTATCCCTAAAAGTATTGGGGATATCCAATTTTTCTTAAATAACTCATTCACCTACTTTTGGAAGAGCTTTCACTTGGTGAAGTTTCAGACCTGTAGCTAATTATTCACCTACTCAAAATGAGTAAATGTGAATTATCTCTAAAAGTATTGCGGATATCCAATTTTTATCAAATAACTCATTCATCTACTTTTGGGAGGGCTTTCACATGGTGAAGTTCCAGACCTGTAGCTAATTACTCATCTACTGAAAATGAGTAAATGTGAATTATCTCTAAAAGTATTGCAGATAGCCAATTTTTCTCAAATAACTCATTCACCTACTTCTGGGAGAGCTTTCACTTGGTGAATTTTCAGAGCCGTAGCTAATTATTCACCTCCTCAAAATGAGTAAATGCTAATTATCTCTAAAAGTATTGCGGGTATCCAATTTTTATCAAATTACTCGTTCATCTACTTTTGGGAGAGCTTTCACATGGTGAAGTTCCAGACCCATAGCTAATTACTCACCTAATCAAAATGAGTAAATGCGAATTATCTCTACTTGCAGATAGCCAGTATTTCTGAAATAACTCATTCACATACATTTTGGAGAGCTCTCAATTAGTGAATTTTCAGATCCGTAGCTAATTACTCACCTACTCAAAATGAGTAACTGCCTATTATCACTAAAGGTATTGCAGATAGCCAATATTTCTCAAATAACTCATTCACCTACATTTTGGAGAGCTTTCACATGCTAAATTTTTTTAATGAATTTTTTAAATAATTTTTAATGCATTAAAATTCATGAAATCATGCACTAAATCAATTATAACTTGAAAAGTATTCCATTTAGAGCACCTTGTTAAAATATGTTATCTTTAGTACATCTAATTTATATGGCGGGAGATAAATGCGTGCGTCAGAATGCTTGTTTTTGATAAATTAGCTCACATCAGCCATGATATTTGCTTCATTAGTACCTCCAGTTAGCTCCCTCTTAAACAAACATGAGAATCAGATTTGAGTGTGATCTCGCAATACAGATATCAGGCCCGATGTTATCTTCCTATGCGTCAATAGATTTCACCGCCATCTGTAAGGGAAGTGGCTCTTTTTGTTGGCACATTATTTAGAATGTTAAAACAACAAAAAATCTTTATTGAATGTGTATGTTCTTTACATAAGGATCATAATCCAAATTTTAGGATGGCTTATAATCATCAAAGCATTTATAAAGTGCCGAATTGATCTAACCATCTCCTAAGGTACTAGTGCCATAATAACCAAAGTCAATTTTGAGGCTCAAGTCGTCATCAAAGAGAGAGCATTTACCAGGGGATGTCTGATCTATCTAATCTACTGCTTTGCAGGCACAATATCTTCCCCACAGAGGGGAATTCAGTGCACTGGTTAACAGAAATCGTTTATCGTAAGGAGAGTCGAGGGTCGGTCAAGGTCAGTGATCCGGAGTTGTGGGTGTGACCAAGAGGGAAGGAGACTAAGTTGGGAATTTGGAGTTGAAGAGGTGGGATTTAAGGTGTTTCCTGAATGATGCAAGAGAGGGACTATTTCTTATTTGGAAGGGGAAGGAGTTTCAAAGAACTGGGGCATAGGGACTGAAAGAATTAGAAAAGTATTTGATTGATTTATGAACTCTATGGTCAAAAGTGCAGGTATGGAGGAGCTTAAGTTTGGGGGTGCTTCACCTTGTATTTCTGGAGGAGGTGTAGGGGTGAATTAATTCTCTTTGGTAGACTGGTTGACCTTGGTTGAGAATTTTGTATGAAATGAGGCCTGACTGTCTGATGGGTTTACTTTACAAAATGGTGATCAATGAGTTTGCACGGCTTTCCTCCATCTACTGAACATCTCCGTTTTATAAGAAGACAAAGTTCCAAAACAATTGCTGTGTCTTTTTATTATCAGTTTTTTGTAATTTTGTTTATTTTATTGTAGTTCCCTAATGGTTACAGTCGACCTGAAAACAAAGGATAAAAAAGGTCAAACTAAAATAGAGAAATACCGCTACCAGGTGAAGAAACTGCCAGATATTGTGAAAGTTGGTGAAGAATACATGAATGATTGGAAGGTGAGAGGCCTTGGGTTTTCATTAAGAACATATGCAGACACTGATGAGGTCATTGTCAAATAGAGATCACTGGTTGGATTTCATTACTGACAAATAAGGGTACCAGATAGTGTTGTGTGTGTTTAATCAATGAAAAATGATGTAATTTAAAATGAAGTTACTAAGAATGTTCAGTGCTATTCTGTTAAACTGTTCAGTGGACCCTTTGGTGACCAAAAAACTTCCACTAAACTGGAATTTTCAGAGTATGGTCGTTCGTAATGGGTTAATTTTCTGAACCCATAAGTGTTCCTCTTTAAGATTTTGCATTTACTTTATATTTTATTCTTTATTATTTATATATATGTGGAATCTGGGAGTTTATAGATGTTGTTTTGTACCCTTTGATAGGATAAAGTATGTTGTATAGTTCTACATTCTGAAATCTGAAACTCTTCTTTTGCACCAGCTTTTCACAAAACTTCTTCTTTGGCAGCTTCATTTAGTGGTTGGACCAGCTTCAAAAAATCAAGTCAATTTCCTGTTCAGATCATGTGTTCTGTAATTTTCTTTATGGTGTCTTGTAGGGCTCGGTCATTAGCGTATTTTCCATTCGGTATACTAAAATTACAAAACTGTTTCAACCATGAACAAGTCGGGACTTGGCAATATACCTTATATACCTGATTTTGATCAAACTTGGTCTAAGTGCCTTTTTCTGTCTTATGTTTGGTCCTTGAAGTTTAAAATATGAATCCAGCCTCTGGGAAATTGTGTACTGGGGCTCTTTTAATCTGGTTAGATTTGACCTTGGACCCCCTCCTTTAAGGTCAAAAAAGAGAAGCCAAACTTAACCTATTTTATTGCGTTAATACATCCTATCCAATGGACAATTGCTAATCCGGTCGGCGCAGACCGGCCCGCCAAACGCCAGAAAAAGACGTCCTGTGTTTCCACCGGCTGGCCGGTCCCAGTACTGTGCATTCACTAGGTGGCGCATGGTATTTACTTCCTGTCTAGACAACATGACGTCATAGCATCTTTTTCGTTTGGCGCGTGTTCTGTGCAGACGTAGTTCTACAATCTCCAGATTTTTTTTTAAAGAAAAGTGTGCATTATGGCTGATTTTCAACCTCATATGTGGCTAGTTTCAGTGTAGAAGTGTTATCTACTGATCAAGCACGGATATACATTTAGAAATCTGCTGGAAACGCTCCCTAGTTGACTCAATTTAATTTTGATGATAGGGCAGTAATCGACGAGAAATATGAAGGCAGACATTTTGCTAGTTTCCTCCCAGTCAACCATTGTGTTAGGGGCAGATCGACAATATGGAGGAATTATGGATATACTTCTTTCAGGTATTTTTATCCGTGTCTTTTGTTTGAATGAACCTTCTGTAACCTTCCAGCTACAGTTACCATAGAACGTCTTTTCTAGTACTACATATGCAAATCCCGGGAATCTTCAGTCTACGTAGTTTTGAAGACTGTATATAGAGGGAATTCCCCTATGGAAGGTGCATTCTTCATCAGAGCGCACTGGTACAGACTTCTCTGCTGTAAAGCATCAGTCACACCAGCCTAGCTCAAGTATTTTTTCATCAGAAGCAATAGATGAATTCTTCAGATTTCTTCAGAGCGCACTGGTCCAGACATCTTTGCTGCAAAGCATTAGTCGACCGGCAAGCTTATATATATCTACATAGAAGGCATCCATCAGAAGAGCATGAAGTTTGAACACACGTCTATTGTGATATCAGTCCCTCCCTTGCGGACCCGGCTTCGTTGTCGGTAGTGAGGGTTGTGGATGGCCAACTGGTTTTATCACGAAACGAAGAAGGAATTTCATCTACAAATCTTAAGAGCGTACTGGTCCAGGCTTCCCTGCTTTAAAAGCATCAGCCGGCTGGCCAGCTTAAAAGAATGCGACCTCTGACGTCATATCCAGTCAGCCAATCGCGTCCTTCCTTCCAACTCACAAAGCTGGTCACGTGATTCACCGACCAGGTCACAAAGTTAATCACGTGATTCACCGACCAGGTCCCGAAGCTGATCGTCATCTCCAATCAGCCAATCACATTGTCCCTCCGACCCGCAAGCGGGTCACGTGACACACCGACCAACATTTGTTTCTAATTATAGCTCACAAGGGCTTTCCCAGCAACTGTCAAATCTACAAATAAGACATGCGTTCAAAAGAAATACTTTTATTAATGGTGGAAACCTACAGCCAGCTGAATTCAACACAAAAGATAGTTGTAAAATTGCTTTAGCAATTGGTTACAGAGTGTACCGACCAGTACCGGCTACACTGCTTTGTATACTTGCTTCAACAACTGGTTACAGAGTGTACCGGCTGGTACTGGCCACACAGCCTTGTACACTTGCTTCAACAACTGGTTACAGAGTATACCGACCGGCTACACAGCCTTGTACAGTTATTTCAACAACTGGTTACAGAGTGTGCCGACCGGGTACCGGCTACACAGCCTTCACTTAACGGTTCATATTAGCCGGTTACAGAACCTTCCTGCCTATTACCAACCAGCACCAAGAATCACAACTCCAAGGTCTACCAGCTGGCCATTCCTCATCAGCAGCCTATTCACCGGCCTAAGACTGATGACAGGCCTAATAATGTGTAGTTCCTTCCTACACAGAAACTGCTTCAACCGGTTAGAGTTCACCAACCGGTTACCGGCTATATAGTTTTCACTGAGCAGTTTTGCTTCACACCAGCTGGTTACAGAGACTACCGACCTATCTGGTGCAATTGCTGTCTTGCCCCTTTTTGCAATACTGGTTTCAGAGGACTGGAACTGACCGGCAGACCCATCTGGGGATCACCTAGTTAGTAGACTAGTAACTAAATTCAGTGGTCAGCCTAACCTACCAGTTTTACTGGTTACAGAATATCACAGGCTACTGTGGCCATGAGTTGCTGGCTACAGAGAAAACAAATTGGTCTTTTGAACAGCAAAAGAAAAGGTGGTCCACACTCAAACAAGCCTTCATCGTGTCCATTCAGGGTTCAGCCGTCATACAACTGACAATGTGTACATGCTCCACCTTCAAGGTGGCTGACCCGGGGCCAAGGGTCTGTAAAATGGGAAGAGTTTTGTCATCCCCACCGGACTGGACCACAGCAATAATAGAAGGACTGTTAACTGTTTTCATTGTCACCAGGCCGGACCAGTGTCCGGAGGGACAGAAAATGTTTGTCAAACTACCAAATGTCCCAAATGTGGCACACAATCTGCCTTTAGGGTCCAGATTAACCCTTTTTAGGAACTTAGGAAGCCTTGGGGGCTGGACCCTAGGTAGTACATATGTTGAAGGAGGGCTACCAGTTCGACCTTGGGTCTGATCGGGTCCAACTGACTCCAGACCGGTGGCAGAACCTTTCAAGAAAAATGCTGAAACTGCTATCCCTACCGGCTTGCCCGATCCGGGAATTCATGTACTTGATAGGTTTACTAACAGCTACAGAAAAGCGAGTTCATCTAGCCCGACTTCATATGAGACTCATTCAGTGGCATCACAAACACAACTGGAGGGTTCCAGAATAACTGGAAAAGGTGATCCCAACCCCCGGGTCCTTGTACCCCCATTTACAATGATGGCTGAAGGAAGACAATGTACTTACAGGCCAACCATTACACCCAATAAAACATGCTCTGCAAATATTTACAGATGCATCAATAGAAGGGTGGGGCGCTCACTTAGACGAGCGCACTGCAAGAGGAACCTGGTCCCCTCCGGGAAGCAAGCTGCATATAAACTATCTAGAACTTAAGGCAGTCTTTCTAGCTTTAAAGAGTTCCAAGACCTTTGCTCAAACAAGATAGTACTTGTAGCAATTGACAACACCACAGTAGTGTCATACGTAAACAAGGAAGGAGGCATGAGATCGGGCCCACTTTGTGCCCTACTATGGAGAATCTTGACCTGGTGTACCAGGAAACAAGTGACTCTAAAGCCCGACACATTCCAGGCCGGCTGAATGTGGTAGCAGACAAGCTATCCAGGCTAGGCCAGACCATCCAAACAGAGTGGTTTCTCCTTCCAGAGGTCTTCCACTCTATGCAGCAAGTGGCACCAGCCCAAAATAGACTTATTTACCACGAGGTTCAACAACAAGTTGCCTCTGTTTGGGTCACCGGTACCAGATCCCCTGGCCACAGCAGTGGATGCGCTCAGTCGACCAGTGTAGGATCTGAAAGCATACACCTTCCCACCATCAATCATATTGGGCAAGTGGTGGAGAAGTTGCAAGACTCCCCATGCAAGAGAGTCATTCTAATTGCTCCGGGGTGGCCCAACATGCCTTGGTTTTGGGATCTAGTGGCCATGTCCAGCCAAATCCCACTGAGCCTGCCCAATCTGCCCAACCTGTTGACAGCCATTCAGTCAGATCCCTCACAGAAATCTGACAAATCTGAATCTCCATGCAGGGCTTCTAGAGCCTCAGCAATCGAGGAGCAGGACTTGTCTGAGGCAGTGGCAACAAGAATTGAGGCTCCTCAAAGGGGATCAATCAGATCGGTCTATGAGGCAAGTGGCCATTTTTACAAAGTGATGTATCATTCATCAGGTGGACTTCGGGGCACCCCCCCAGTAAAGTCAGTTGCTGACTTCCTTATGTACCTCTTTCAGGACAGGAAGTGGCAGCCCAGCACCATTGATGGTTACAGGTCAGCCATTGCTGTATCATTCATCAGGTGGACTTCGGGGCACCCCCCCTGTAAAGTCAGTTGCTGACTTCCTTATGTACCTCTTTCAGGACAGGAAGTGGCAGCCCAGCACCATTGATGGTTACAGGTCAGCCATTGCTGTATCATTCAACAGGTGGACGTCGAGACACCCCCTGTAAAGTCAATTGCTGACTTCCTTATGTACCTATTTCAGGACAGGAAGTTGCAGCCCAGCACCATTGATGGTTACAGGTCAGCCGTTGCTGATAGTCTGGGAATTTACCCATCAATGTCGATAAGGATGAAAATCTCACTCGTCTCCTGGATAGTTTCCACTGAGACAGACCCAAAGGCCGGAGGGGAATCCTGGGGTCGGGCAAGCGTGGAAGTGAGATACATACTTGGCAAAACAGAAATATTAGACACCAATCCGACTGGTCAAAGGTGTCCCTGTACCCATCACCCAGCTTTCTCTCCAAGAATCAGCTGGCCAAAGAGGGTCCAGACAGTGTGGCCCTAGGGGGTTATAACGGCCCTGGCCCCAACTCTGGATAGATTCCTCAAGTCTGACAGGTCCCTCTGTCCAGTCAGAGCAGACCGCTATTTGGACAGGACCTCAGACCTCGGGCAGAATAAGGAGGTGGTTTTTTTGTCTCCTTTAAGAAAGGTTTCGACAAAGACATCTCACCTGCCACTATCTCCTCTTGCATCCAGCAGACTGTGATCCTATGTTATGAGCTCTCTGACTAGGAAGCCCACACTTTACATCAGGTTAAAGCCCATGACCTTGGGGCCTTTGATGCTTCTAAGGTCTTCCAGTCGAGAGTTTCCTTAGATACAGTCTTGTCAGCCTACCACTGAAGTTACATAATACCTTCATACAGTTCTATCTGAAGGTTGTGGCTTGGGCTGATTCAGGGCTTTACCAATTGGGCTCGGTAGTGGCTGCTCAGCAGATCCACAAATGGCCCTTAGATTGAGGAGATTTGTATATATATGTATAAACAGTTCTTCACGTACATTAGAATTACGTGTGGCGTGCTTCCTTTGGGAGGTCTATTTGCATTCTGGGACTGAACTCATCCCTCTCTTCCCCTACCTCAGAGCATGTCTAAAAAGCGGGGGGGCAACGGCGGTATAGCCCCGGGTAACCGGCTGCTGGCAACCGACCATGGCCTTACAGGGTTTCCTGACCTTAAGGTCAACCCAGGCCTGGGCCTATAGGTCTCCTGACGAAGTCAGCCTAGACCGTAGGTTAAAATTTGCTATTACTTGTGAGTTCACATAAGTCCCTAGTAACTTACCCGCCGACCAAGCGGTAGTTATTCAGCAATTGTCCATTGGATAGGATGTATTAACGCAATAAAATTGCAAATTTAATAAGTAAATTAAATTTTTATAAGTTAATACCCTATCCAATGGACACACAAGACCCTCCCACCGACCCCGCTATCAGCTTACTAGGGGTCTAATAGGTTTAGACAATGAAAAAGATGCTATGACGTCATGTTGTCTAGACAGGAAGTAAATACCATGTGCCACCGAGCGAATGCACAGTACTGGGACCGGCCAGCCGGTGGAAACACAGGACATCTTTTTCTGGCGTTTGGCGGGCCGGTCTGCGCCGACCGGATTAGCAATAGTCCATTGGATAGGGTATTAACTTATAAAAATTTAATTTACTTATTAAATTTGCAATTTATTGTTACACTGGGAGTTTGGGGTGTGTAACCAACCTTTAAGAAATACTGTGCAGGGAATCATACTATCTAGTTATTTCGGTATCAAGTATTACACAATTAGTTCATTGAATTAATGCTTGTGTAAGTTGCAATGACCCTTCTAGGTGAGAGTGTGTTGTGTTTAAAACTGTAAACAAAAATTCATTGCACTTGCAGTCTTTAAGCCAAATAGAATCTAGTTGTTTGGGGATAAAGCACTGTAACATTCCTCCTAGGTGGACCATAAGAAAGGTAAGGTAGAGATTTACTTGACGAAGACCGTTCACCGTTCATGGCGGCGTGAGATGCAGCGCCAGTGTTTCCGTGTGGTGGACGATTCCAGTAGCGGGGAAGACAGCTCCTCGACATCCACAGACTCATAGACACGTGTGTAGACTGTCTTTCCAGCTATTTTGGTCACAGCAAGAATTTTGTATGTCCCTATGTTGCTATCACCAATCTTATAAGTTTGAAAGAGAACCAACAGTGATATATCAGTTAAAGGAACTATTCAATACTGTTAGTATAATTTTTCAGTATTTCAGTTTACAATATTAATTATCAATCCATAATGGTCCTGAATGTCAGTGGCGATATTTATGAGCAGCGGGAAAAAGTTTGTCCCTGCTGTATCTCAGAAACTGTAAGACTGGGTCTAACATCAAGTTCATACTTGGTAGGGACATTGGTTAGGGGGTGTAGGTGTGCAACCTCATGGTGTGACATTGATTTGACCTTTAACCTTACCGTAGTGACCGTGACCTATAAATTCATGTTCGGCTATATCTTGGAAACCATAAGTTTAAGGAAATTGATACTTGGTAGGGACATTGCTGGTGTGTTGTAGGTGTGTAACATCATGGTGCGAAGTTGATTTGACCTTTGACCTTGCTGTAGTGACCTTAACCTATAAAATCTTGTGCGGGCTATATCTCAGAAACTGTAAGGTGTAGGAAGTTTATACTTGGTACGGACATTGGTTGGGGGTTGCAGATGTCCAACTTCATGGTGTGAACTTGATTTGACCTTGCTGTAGTGACCTTTACCTATAAATCTTGTCCAGACTGTATCTTGGAAACCGTAAGATGTAGGAAGTTGATACATTGGTTAGGGGTTGTAGGCATGCTACATCATGGTGTGACCTTGATTGAACCTTTGACCTTGCCGCAGTGACCTTGACCTACAAAATCTTGTCTGGAATAGATCTTGGTAACCATAAGGTGTAGGAAATTGATACTTGGTAGCGACATTGCTTTGGGGTTGTAGCTGTGAAAATGTCATGGTGTGATCATGATTCGACCTTTGACCTTGTCGTAGTGACCATGAGTTTTATTTTATTGTCTGAGCTATTTCTTGGGTTTCATTAGGTGTAAATGGTTGACACTAGGTAGAGACATTGGATAGGGGGTGTACAAGTGCATCATCAAGGTGTGACCTTTAACTTTGGCTCTGCCAAAGTGTGTTCACCTGCCATGTTTGAGACCTGTTTCTCTCATGACTGAGATTTATGGATTGCTACAACTGATTATTATATGTACTTTTACATAATTGTGCTATTTCCATTGACAACCATTCTCCAATTTATAAATTTTACAGCTTCATAAGTTTTAGTTTTCTGATTAATGCTGTCGTCATCTTGTTATTGAATTATCTTGTTTTAATACTAAATAAATTTTACACCTTCATAATTTTTAGTTTACTACTTAATGCTGTCATCTTGCTATTGAATTATCTTGTTTTAATACTTTATCTTGACATTTTCTTTCTCTTAGATTTCATTTTCTCCATGTAAAGATTATTTGGACCTTCGTATAACTGACCGATTTTTGTTCTGTTTCACTACTTCTATATGTCATGGTGTTGAAAACTATTTCCCCAGGCTGTGGGGTACGGGCATCTGTTATGTTTTTTTCTATGTGAGAAATGATATTTCAGTGTCACTTGATACATGGAAAGTCAAACTTAAAGCATTGACTGAAATACCTAAATAAAAATATTCGAACTGGCATCTTGACTTTTAGGGTGTAAAATTGTGGGTATATTGTGAATATTATAGGAAATAAATCTGAATTGATTTCCTTTATTACTCCCACTGTTGCTTATCAGACCTCTTTGTTTTGAGATTACTAATAGAGTACCACTACAGAACCAGAAATGTTTTGCATTGGACAGATACCAATGTGTTCCCATCCCATTCATGATTAAGATTAATGTTTAACTGCAATTAAATAAATATGTATGGGCTGATCATGATTGTTGTAATGACCACAATTGCTTGGCAAGTGGCAAAATTTGACTGTATTGGGACTAAAGAACTTAGAATACAGTATTTTTTTGTTCTTAAATATTGGCGCCTTTCAAAATTTGTGGGTTTTTCTTACACTAATATAACCACTGCAACCTTTGTTATACCTGTGTGTAAAGCTTGTACACACTCAACCATACACCTGTGTATGCACACCTTGACACAACACTGTGTACACACCTTGACCTATCTGTGTACATTCCCTAATGCCTGACGCACACCTGTGTACAAACTGTACATACCCTGACAGGCCTCTGTATACATTCTGACACACGGCACACACCTGTCTACATTCCCCATTTCACACCTGTATGCGCACCAAAAACCCCTGTGTGCATGCCACTTAACTGTGTATATACCTTGACACCTGTTTACACACTGATGTGTAACTGAGTACGTACCCTGGTATTTCTGTGTACACCCTGGCCCATAACTGTGTACACACACTGACACCACTGTGTATATCCTGACAGGTAAGTGTGTATATGTTGTATTGAATGTAGATAACCATTGAATGTATACATTCAATGGGTTAGTCATTGAATGTGACTGAAATACCTAAATAAAAATATTCGAACTGGCATCTTGACTTTTAGGGTGTAAAATTGTGGGTATATTGTGAATAAAAATGGTTTAAATGGAATGTGTACATTCAACAGTTAAAGTCATTGAATGTGTAAGCGAACTTAATAAATGGAAATATTAAGTAGTTGATACTGTATAAAATCTAATTTATTTTATCATTTTCTTAATATCACATCTGTTGATATTAACTTATAATGAAACTTTTGCAAAAAGTTTATTATCTGTAGGCAGTCCGACATTTATGTCTTTTAACAAACACTGTTGTTTTCTTAAAAATGTTTATCTCTATCTGTTATTCTAATTATTTTGCCCCAATGAACCTCTAAGATTATAGGGGTGCTATTGTGGGCTAATTATAATTAAATCCCCAAATTTCATACGTAATTAGATGAATTAATTACTGTCACATTTTAAAATCATACACTTAAAGACCATAAAATTACTCCTCAGGCTTCAAAGGTTTCTCTTTCATTCTTTGATTCAGAGGCAAAATGTTTTAATATTTATGGATTAAAGTAGAGCTTATTATACAGCTTTCATAATTGTTTTGATCGCAAATATTTGTGGATTAAAGCAGAGGTTATTGTTCAGCTTTCATCATTCATTATATCCACCGGATAGCATCCGGTGGATACTATGGATTTGACTTCGTTACGCCTACGCCGCCGCAGTGTGTAGAGAGATTTCACCGTTACCGCTCTAACTAAAGAAAGTATTATAGCTAGCCTTCTCAAATTTGCAGGATATATTCATAACCATAAAATCTTGCCTGGAAATAATTTTGGCCTCATTTTGAAAAAGAAGATGGCCGCCACAGGCGTTTCTTTGCAGTCATGAAAAGTGCTTATATCTCCCTTATTATTGGTCCTAGAGGTTTGGGATGGTAAACCAACCTGTAGGAAATCATGGGCTGGGAATCTTTTGGTGTGGTCAGATTTGACCTTGGACCCCTCCTTCAAGGTCAAACGAGGATAGCCAAACTTAAAAGTGCTTATAACTCGCTTATTATTGGTCCTAGAGGTTTGGGATGGTAAACCAACCTATAGGAAATCATGGGCTGGGAATCTTTTGGTGTGGTCGGATTTGACCTTGGACCCCTCCTTCAATGTCAAATGAGGATAGCCAAACTTAAAAGTGCTTATAACTCACTTAATATTGGTCCAAGAGGTTTGGGATGGTAAACCAACCTATAGGAAATCATGGACTGGGAATCTTTTGGTGTGGTCGGATTTGACCTTGGACCCCTCCTTCAAGGTCAAATGAGGATAGCCAAACTTAAAAGTGCTTATAACTCGCTTATTATTGGTCCTAGAGGTTTGGGATGGTAAACCAACATATAGGAAATCATGGGCTGGGAGTCTTTTGGTGTGGTCGGATTTGACCTTGGACTCCTCCTTCAAGGTTAAATGAGGATAGCCAAACTTAAAAGTGCTTATAACTCGTTTATTATTGGTCCTAGAGGTTTGTGACGGTAAACCAACCTACATGAAATCATGGGCTGGGAATCTTTTGGTGTGGCCGGATTTGACCTTGGACCCCTCCTTCAAGGTCAAACGAGCATAGGCAGACTTATATGTGCTTATAGCACGCTTATTATTGGTCCTAGAGGCATGGGATGGTAAAGCAACCTATAGGAAATCATGGGCTGGGAATCTTTTGGTGTGGTCGGATTTGACCTAGTGGACCCCTCCTTCAAGGTCAAACGATGACAGCCAAACTTAAAAGTGCTTATAACTTTCTTATCATTGGTCCTAGAGGTTTGGCATGGTAAACAATTCTACACAAAATCATGGGCAAAGAATCTATTGCTGTGGTCTGATTTGACCTTGGACCCTCCATCAAGATCAAACGAGGATAGCCAAACTTAAAAGTGCTTATAACTCGCTTATTATTGGTCCTACAGGTTTGGAATGGTAAACCAAAATCTAGGAAATCATGGGCTGGGAATCTTTTGGTGTGATCGGATTTGACCTTTGGCCCCTCTTTCAAGGTCAAATGAGGATTGCCAAAATTAACAGGTTTATATCTTGCTTATTCGTATTCCTAGAGGTTTGCAGTGTCACACCAACCTATAGGAAATCATGGGGTAAGAATCTTTTGATATGGTCAGATTTCACCTTGGGCTTCTCCTTTAAGGTTAAGCAATGTTAGAATGGCTTTGGTGAGTTTTCTTTCTGGTGGATACAGTTTGCATCGGTTCTCCGATGCGATAGGTCTAGTTTAATCAGAATGGACTGATGTGCAGAAATTAGTAAATGTTCTTTGCAACAGCAGAATGAAGCCTCAAAAGCTTATTGTGTAATAATAAGTAGGGCTGCGAACGAGTACTCGAGTCTCGGTGTACGAGGCGATCTTGGCTTCTACTCGAGTCCATCTTAAGTACTCGGTTACTAGCGACGTATTGTATTATCGCCCACGTAATGAAACGTTTGTGTAAAATATGCTGCAATTCAGCATTTCCGTCACATAACATCAATTAAAGTTGTTGTTTACGCTTGAAAACCTATAATTTACTCCATAATCTATAATATCTGGTTAAATAGGAGACGTTTTTCTTCAAAAGTTTCGTTTCCGGAATTGACTTTTTGTTTACAGAAGACTTCTAATGGTGGGAACTAAATCTCGCGGTTACTCGAATTCGGGCCGGTTTTCAGAGGGTGAGTACTCGATGCCGTTTTTTTGTACCCGTCCCAGCCCTAATAATAAGTGATTTACAAAAGACAGTAGATAAAATAATGTGATGAAATCTATGAAATATATGACATATATGTTTATTAATTTCAATGTTGTAAATCGATCCTTCTTTATGTCAGTTCATAAAAAATCTATCACCTTTATTTCAGTTAATTTAATTGCTTAATATTATGATAGAAAATATCCAATCTATGTTATAAATTTACTCTTTGTAATCTATGTCAGCATTTCATATTTAATTATTTATACATTCCATGCCTTTGGTTACTGAATGTACACATTCAATGATTTTAGCCATTGAATCTACACATTCCACAGCTCAGCCATTGAATGTACACATTCAATGATTTGCCCATTGAATGTACACATTCAATAGCTTGACCCATTGAATGTATACATTCAATGGTTATCCACATTCAGTACAACATATATACCCTGACACCTCTCTGAGCACCCTGACACATAGTTGTGTCTTGACGTGGCTTTACAATGTGAGACCTGCTGTATTTACAGGTGAAGAAGGACCAGGTGGTGATCAAGTTACACAAGGAGAAGTCGCGGAGCTGGGCGCGCGAGTTGTCACAGTCAGGACTGGAGACAGAACAGGAACCCAGCAGCAGTGAGGAGGGGTCAGACTGAAACAGTGGCTAAGGACGGACATGGTGTTAGTAGGATTAGTACGGATGAATGGAGGATGTGGTAGAAGAGGGTAGTCAGCGTAGAGTAGGGGTTAGGGGCTATAGGATATTGTGGTTAAGGGATAGCCAAAACTATGTGACAACTCTGTCCAACATACTAAGGGTGCCGGTGTAAAGAAAAGGTAAATGGGGGGGGGGGGGGGGGAATACAGGTTACAGTGGAAAAGTGGTAGACAGACTGAAAGGCTGACAGCAAATAGAATTACCGTTTGAAATTTTTTTTCAACAAATATTTGACTATTTGGTATCTGTTTAAGGGTATAGAATTACCTCAAATACGCTTTTGCATTGTGTTATACTCCTCATATAATTTACAAAATTTGCCACAAAACTTAGATGTTGCTAGATATTTTAATATCTGTGTTAAGAGAAGTCACTTTTGCCTGTGCATGCAAATGCTGTTAGTTTGAAAATGACCAGTGGAGAAAACTGGTACACAAAAAAGTTTTCCATATATAAAGTTTGCATTTTAATGTAAAAGCTTTTAGCCAGGTGTGGAAACAACACAGTAAAACAGGAAAAGTGTTTGAATCAATTACCGCCATTACAGTCACAATTTAGACTGATTGGTGGGTTCATTTGCAACAAAAACTCAGGGCAGGGGTAAGGTGAATAGCTTAAGTGAGACAAGAGAAGTAAAATTATATGTCTGAAACTGAGGTAGCTAACTAAGATATATACATCTGTTTATAGTTGGTATACTCCTACATTGTGAGTTCACTTGACATTGTTAGAGATCTGCGTTCAAAGCTTTTACAAAGTGTGGAGTTTTTGTTAAATATCACTTTATAACAAAGTTTTATATTTTGTGATTCAGTCATGTAGTTGTAATGATCTGCTTGTTGTTATATATTGAGCAAGGTACTGTTGTACTGCCTTTGATCAATTCATCTCGCACCTCTCAGTTTGAGGATTTGATTTCAAGGATAGCCCCTGATAAGTGAGACAGTTCACAGTTACTTGCCAATGACCAGTGGTTTTCAGGGCTGACCAACTGGTATGCACTACTTACTGCCATCTGCGTAACTATCTACGAGATGGTTTCAAGTGATGCAAACTCCCAATCTGTAAATAAAATGCCTTTTGCTAGTTAGTCACAATGTGATTGTAGATGATGTAGTTTTTGTTTTCCTTTATAGAAATTTACTTGGGTTATACACGTGTGCAAACAAATGTTATTCTGGTACCTTAATGGAAACTGTGTAGTATACAATTTTGTAGTTTGTTGTACAAAAAAATTAGTTCCAGTTTTACAGTAGGGACAGTAAGGTTAGAGGCATTGTCCAGTTGAATAGGCCTGAAATCAAGAAGTGAGGAAAGCTTGCTGGTTACATTCGTTAAAATTCTTATGGAAGCAAAAAATACCAGCAAAAATGTATTGATAAAGTATTCTCATTTTTACATTCAGTTTCTGACAATCAAAATGATGGTTCAAACATTTTCTTTTTGGTATTTCAGAAAAGTCTTCTGAATTCTGTGAAACCAATACTATATCACCTGATCTTTAATTAAAATACCTGTGGTCATTTTAAAATCATCCTGTATGTGGAGTAAGAGACTGTGTTAACTTTGTAAACCTATTACCATGTTGTTCCTTTTAAAGAAAAACATTTGAATATGCAACATGTATATTTGTGAATGAGTAAGTTAGCCCACCAAACTGTTTTACTTTGCAAGTCAGTCAACATAAACTTGTTTATCGTTAAAACAATATACTTGTTGATATATTTTTCGCTGTTTTAAGTATTGATGGCCATCTTAAAACTAGCTGTACATAGTAAGTACTGTGACAGAATTCACTGCTGTAAACTGTTCACTCAAATTGAAGATAAACAAATTGAAATCTGAGCTTTAAATCCACTTGAACTCCTTACACTAAGACATAGGTGTTACTATTACTGTGTAGCTTAGAACAAAGATAACAAGTAACATAGATAACATAACAATAAAATAAATTTGAAATTTAATAAAATGTGATGACTTGTCAAGCACCCAAAAATGAGATATAAATCTGTAAAATTTACAGGATTTTCTCTACATTTCAGATGAATCGCGACTTAAATACAATGAATCCTGTCATAGTACTGAAAGGGAGAAATGTAATGGGTTTATAGATCTTGTCAATTTATATTGTGTTCTGTTGCTCTGAAATTCATTTTGGAAAAACACGATGAGGTGCTGTGTTACACTTTTTAATTGCATTCAGTTGTGTTCAGTAATTCGTGTTCTCCATGCTTTTTTACTGCCACTAGGAAAGTCATGTTTGAGTATGTGTTTATTTCATTAACAGGATCAGTCAAAGCTGATTTTGATTAAAGTTTTTATAGAAAGAACTTAGTTTATTGGAAATATCTTTAAAGGGAGGTGTTTTCAAACTGTGATGAAAATCCTATTTCAGTTTTGGTGCCTTTAAAGATGTTATCTACAATAGTCCTAATCAACAAATGCAAATAACTGCTGAGGTGTGTTGCATGCCATCTGTATGACGGTGAAATTCTCTATAAAACTGTATATAATCACAGTAGTGCTATTATTTTCATGTGTAAATGAATGATGTGGTCTTTGTCATGTGTATGTCAGAACAGGTTGATTACTTCAGTAGGTGTCGGTGATTCTTGAGGATTTGGACCGTTTAAAGTTGGCTTTAACCCCGTTAAGTCAGTTCTTATGTGAGAGAAAGGTGTTTCTAGGTAAACAAATTTCCAGAGTAACTATCTGCAGAAAATGTCTATAAAGACCAGGTATTCACTTCTATTTGAATGAATTTGCACACAGCAGAGCTCTGAAAATGTTCATTGTACAAGATACCATTGTTCAACGTAGAATTGTGACAGGGTTTATAGATCTTGCCAGTTTAATGTGTTCTACTGCACTAAAATGTATACCTGCAATACAGTAATAGAAAACTCCACGTGGTGCTGTTTTCCATTTTTAAATGCGTTCAGTTGTGTCCAATTATTTGTGCTTTCTTTATTACTGCCACTGGGGAGGTTATGTTTCAGCAAGTGTTCATCTGTTTGACCGTGTCATTCTAGTAACAGGATCATTCAAAACCTGACGATGACATATTTTCGATAAAATTCTTGGTAAATATTTGCCATCATCCCAGAAAGAGGGTTAGTTTTATGGAAGTACAATAAAAAGGAAAAGGTTTGGTCTGTGATGAAAATCCTATTGAATTACACTTTTGGTGTATTTAAAGATGTTCTCTACAAGAATTTTAATTAACAAAACACAGATGATTGCTGAGGTATCACAAATCAAAGGTGAGAGCTAAATAATCTATTAACCGTTATATATTCACTGCAGTACTTCTGTTTTCATGTCCATATGAATTATGTGACACTTGTCATATATATGTTAGGATGATTGTTTAAGCATCATATTTAACTGGAGAATGCTGATTCTGAGTGAATTTTGATCCTTTAATTTTGGGTTTAACCCTGTAAAGTCAAATCTCAGTAGACCAAAAATATATTTCTATTTTACAAAAATTCCAGGTAAATGAGTAAATATCTGTAAAAACTCTCCATAAAGACCTGATTTTTACTTCTATGTAAAAGGAATTTTCAACAAAACAGAGCTCTAATTGGAAGGGTTCAAGGTACCATGGTACAGGAATCTTGAAACCATTTCTCAACATAGAGACAGGGGCTCAATGGTTTTAAAACATTTACCTTAAATACGTCCAAGGACGTTGGTTCAAATCTTGAGTTGGCATTTTCTGGGACTGTTGTAAATATTGGTTTATCATGCAGAATCTTGAACTGGAAATATATACTGTTAATGTTCTAGCAGTGTTGGATAACCTACATTCAAATGATTGATCATTATTTGGCACTAGCAGAGTTTTGCACTCTTCAAGTGATCTTATTAACATTGAATTATTACACATTTAATTGTCTTCTGTTTTTGTGTTCAGCAAAAATGCTTTTTATTCTGCTATGTTTTATTTTATACTTACAGATGTTTTTATATGTTAATACTGCCATTTTATTTGTTTAGTGTTTATGGTTCCTTTATCAATCTCCTTCAAAGTTTTGTAAAATATCAATAATGAGTTTTACATACTCTTGTATAGGAAAATGTCACCTTGTATTTTTTTCTCACTAAAGAATTGTATCAGAGAGGTCCTGATGGACTCTGGAGTTTCCATTTTGAACTTTTCTATGTGTTTTTCTTTTCTATCAGATTCCTCTCCAATAATACTGCATTTTTTTCTTAACTTAAATATTAACTGGGCATTAATTGTTTTCAAACATCAGGAAATGCTGCTAACCCGCGGTTGTTTTCTGCAGCAAAAGTAAATATTCTTGAGGCTTGGATTATTGTATGAGAAAATATCTCTCATGTGCCATAATATGTATTGTTTTGACTTAAAAGTTTGTAAAAGTATGGGAAGAAGGTGTTATAAGATCCAAATGATTAGTAATATAAACAAAAATATTGATGAGTTTTAAGTTCTTATTATTTATAATACTCATATTTATACTGCATTATCATCCTTTAAAGAAATGAAAGAAAATAGTTTTAATGTTTTGTATCAACCAGAATTTACCCAAAAATCAGCTGTTATTCTATATATCCTTTTCAATAGAGTATTAGACACATATGTCCTTGGAATTAAATTTTGTCAATATATTTCTTTTATTTTACCAAATTATCTTCTATTATCGTACCAAATTTTGTTCAGTGACGTACCATGCGTACAATATGAGGTAACCTAGTTCTAATACGTATAAGAAAAAATGCTGAAGTATACTTCAAACATTTAACTGTTATATTTGTATAAAGTAACTATATCTCGCAGCCATTTTTACTGTTTTCATGAGAGAATTATGTACACTAATAAATGCCTTTGTTAGTGAATTTATATCTGGTGTAGAATTTTCTTTACATACAAAAACAGTTGTATTGAATTTCAATAAAATAAAATTAAAGTTTTTTTGTCTTGTCAGTCAGTGATCCCCAAATGTGTTTAAGATAGCTTGGCAATGTAATTTAGTCAGATTTTATGCCACTTAATACCACTTTATGCCACTAAATCAAACAAAAACCATTCTTGAAACCATGTTGTCATTGGACAGGCATGATTGATTTGATTATCTGTTGAGATACTAGACAACCAAGTTAGTCATCTGCTTATATTTGCTTTGAAAGGACTATTTGGTGATGAAGCTTTTTAGCATGATAGTTGTAAGAAATTGACTTACCTGAAGATAATATATTAAACTTTATTTTTCCTCTACAACAAACTTCATGGTGCATTAGCAATAACTTCTGGATGGCCTGCAGTGTAGAATCTTGTTGGTACGGTGAGGTTACTTTATTGCACTTTTTTTACTTCTCGTTTTTTTGTATCATACGCAGAAATCTGGCCTTGAAACTATGTCAATAAATTGTCTACCTACTGAGAAGTAAAATTTTGGGCTGGCCCTAAAAGATAAAAATGGACTGAAAATGGCTAAAATAACTGAAGGGTAGGTATTTACATCTATCTAGAAAGTCGCAAAGAGATGATGTCAACTGTCAGTCATACTGGTTTGGCTGTCCAGTGAAAATGCTGCCAAGACTGAATAATTTTGTCATTTTTGCTTATTTGACAATTTCACAATGTTATCATTAAACATAGTTACTTCTGTAATGACTTGTAGCATCGAAAAGATCTGATCTGGGCTTTGTACGAGAAACGAGGTATAGGGGCTCATACTTGGCGAGAACATTATGTGGGTAATGTAAGTGTTCAGTGTTGTGACCTTGACCTTTCTGTAATGACCTTGAGGTTAAAAAGCTTGTCTGACACTGTTAGGTGTAGAAAGTTGATAAGTGGCAGGGACATTTGTTGGGGATGTACGTATGTAACCTCATGGCGTCATATTCATTTCACCTTGCCATAATGCGGGCTCGCGGTGGTGTAGCGGTTAGAGTTCTTGCCTCCAACCTCTGAGGCCGCCGGTTCGAATCTCAGGCCGGGCGCTTCATGTTGGAAAGTTGGTAGTTACTTGCCGATGCCCGGTGGTTTACAGTGCAGTATGCACTGGTTTCCTCCACCTGTAAACTACCCTTCGCAATATGACCCTGGCTGTTAAACGCGACGTAAAACAACAAATAAAATCTAAACCTTGCCATAATGACCTTTTAGACCTTGGCTTTTAGATGTTTTTTGGGCCATACTTGGGCTGTTGAATGGGACGTAAAACAGACGGACTTTTTGGACTATATCTTAGAAAATGTAAGGTATAGGAAGTTGTAACTGCATAAATTTGTTTAAATTGTAATCCCATGATGTGACTTTGATTTTGACCTAAATATAGTGACCTTAAGACCTGTAAAACACCCTCCAGGCTATATCTTGGATACCATAAGGTGTAGAAAATTCTTTGAATGCATATTGGTTGGGGGTGTAGGTGTGCAACATTAGTTTTGTGACCTTTGATCTGGGCTCTGCCTTAATACATACTATCTCTACATTGAGGCCTTTCACTTATCAGAAAGTCATAAAGCTTTCTGCAAGTGACTGTTATTTGTAGTTTTACCAAAGTGTTGTATATCTCCATTGAGAGCTATACTTCAATTAGAATAGAGTTTTTACTAACAGAAAAACAAGGCATCCCACAGCAGATAAAGTATACAATAGTAAAAAATAGTAAACATAAAGGCTACTAAAACTGATGTTATCCTGAACTGGATTATTTTTGCGTTGATTTACCTCCTTGAGATTTATTGGAATACCAATAATGCTTCGCAGAATAATGGCTGCAAGTTATGCATTGTGAGCATGTATACACCCAGCAGGTACACAACTTTGAAATCTGGTTGTATTACATGTAGAAATCTGGTTGAAATACGTGTAGTTTTTGCAAACTGTTTTTAGTTGGATCCAACTCACTGATTTCAATGTTGAAATCTGGTTGAAATACTTGTAGATTTTGCAAACTATTTTTAGTTGAATTCAATGGGTGAAATCAGGTTGTTTACACTTTTATTTATTTGAATCATTGTAGCTTGTGTGTCATAATTATAGCTGCTTAATAATATTATACAATAACTAACATATACATATTTTACAATTTAGATACAACTTCAAAGTAATTAATTCTTTCCAAGATGACATGTTTTCATGAATCATTATATATACAATATTCTATTTCTGATGACATTGTAATGACCATAATTTTGCATCAGCTTTTAAATATAACTGTTCAAGATATGTAAATCCATATTTTCCAACTAGATATCCATTTTTATGTCATTAATAGGACAGGTATTCCTCAATGTTTTCAAATGAAATTCTTTTTGTGAAATTTTAAAATAAATTTATACTTTTTTCTTTGTTAAAACAATTGTGATATTATTTATATCTTCAGTATTTTATCCAATAACTTTCTTTTAAATGTTTTATTAGGTTAGCTATAAGTATACTGTAATTATAAAGAAGCTATAATCATGTAGCAAAGTCACAATGCTCCGTTCAGAATCTTGTGTCTCATGTAACTTAGTCATATAAACTGAAAAAAGCACAAGAATAGCCACATTTGTAGAACTCCACCCATTACTGTCAGTTCTGACCACAAAAATACAGGCCTTAAGAAGTAAACGCCATGCATGCAGTTGAACAAGGGTAAATCCCAACCTCCACCCCTACTGTGTTATCCAATTACTTTTAGTCACAGGCCTAATGTTCTGTGTAGCAGGGTACAGATTAAAAAACCAGGAACCCCCATGACCTTACTGTGTAAACTTGCAAACTGAAAACTAGTTATTTGAGCATGCGTGGGAGCATTTGAGAAACAAATTCAAATTACTAAGTTTCAACGCATAAGTTTGAATTGATATTTTTGTTTATTTAAGATAAGTTTGACTTCAATTTTTTTTTAATTATCAGGAATTACATTAATCAAAATATAATTATAAATTATAAAAATTATGTTTGGGTGCATCAGTTTTCTTTTTGCTATAAATTAATAAGGAGAATAGATAAAAAATGTACAAGAATAGCACACATAATCTTTATCATCTTTATAATCTTAAGTCTCAAAATTAATCTTTGCTTTACAAATACCTACAAATTCAAAAAAAAAAACTATTGCAATAATAGTTCTTTCAAAAAGTTAGGCTTAATCACTTCTCACTTCTGAAGTGGCAGTCCTGGCTGCAAATGCCTTGGTTAGTAGTCGTCTGGACTATTGTAACTCTCTGTTCAGAGGTTTGTCCAGTTTCAATCAGCACAAGTTGCAGAGTATTCAGAACACCCTTGCTTGTATTGTTACAAATCATAGAAAGTATGATCATGTTACACCCATTCTACAGAAACTCCACTGGTTGCCTGTTAAGTATCGTTGTATTTTCAAAACCGCAACACTTGTGTATAAATTTTTGCATAGTGGTTCTCCCTCTTACTTTGAACCGTTCTTGTCTTTTAGTAGTTGTCCCTATAGTACTAGGCATAGTCACCCAGATCGTCAATACCTTACAGTTCCTCCTTTCCATTCATCAGTCTTTAAGTCAGCCGAACATTTTGGCCATAGTTTTGCCTTTGATGCTCCTAAGATCTGGAATGACCTCCCTCAAGATGCTCGCAGTGCAACATCAGTTGCCTCCTACAGAAAGAAGCTTAAAACATACCTGTTTGCAAAAGCCTACCTACCATAGCCTCCCCGTCACATCTGTGTCTCCTTGGTACGACCTGGCTATGTCCCTTGATTAACGCTAACTGCCTTGCTTTATGTTTAGATGCGCCTTAGAGTCTCCTGAGGCCAATCTGAACTTAATCCGAGACTTTGACATCAATCCAGTATTCCCGCCCATTTTACCTATTTCTTTACCGACTGTCCACGATTAAGGGTCGGGGACAGGATCGGGACTTAGTCCTTTGGTGAAACAGGGGCATTAGATTTCATGTCGGAAAACCTAACTTGATTTAGTGTTGATTTTTTATGAAGTATTTTACTTTTTCTAGTCAGGATCCAGTTTTGAAATAGTGTTGAAATTGTGTCAGTTTTTCAACCAAAAATCACCATGATTTCTGGTCAAAATATCACTACTTTTTCATATCAGAAAATTAACTTAGATTTAGTAGTTGATAAGATGGATTTCAACGTCCTGTTTTTAACTCTAAATCAACGACATTTTATGGTGTGTGCCACCTGGTCAAAATATTGCGAAAAGGGTCCATTTTAAAATGTTTTAACGAAACTATTAACACTCACACTCTAAATGTCAGATCTGACATGATAACTGATTCATGAAAATAATGCAATAATTAACTTTGTGATAATCATAATAAAGTATTTATTCATAAAGTGTCAGATTAATGTAGACATTCTCTGAGGTGCCAATGTCCAAGAAGGGATAACCCAGTTGCCCAAAAAGAGTCTGTCCATGTTAGCTTCTGATGGGGAGAAGACTTTGATGGGGGATAGGCTAAGACTGAATAGGTTAGTCTTCAACTTTAGCCTAAACACCAGTGACACGATCTTGGATTTGGATGGCTTGAGGGAGCTTGTTTCATTGAGTAGGAACTTCTACTGCAAAATTGGGCATTCACATGCATATGTTGGTACTAGTTGAGGAAACTGAAAGGTGGTTGCTGGTGTGAGGTTAATACACTTGATGAGTAGATGAAAGATGTGGAGGCTGGTTCAAATTGATTGATTTGTATGTGAGAAACTTGCATTGAAACAATTTGTGATACTCAGTACGGGCTGGTGTAGTTTATATATGGTATAATGTCAGGTGGAGAGTTTGACAATTGGTGGGTTGGTTTGTAATAAAATTCAATATTTTCTGGTCTTCTTTTTTATTTAAATATTTACAACAAAAGCATAATAAATTTCTTGCAACGTGCTGGAGTTAGTTAAAAAATACTCTTTTAACAGCATTTTGGAGCAAGGCGGCCCCCTTCTGCTTTTGCTACTTGCACTGCTTCTACTCGTTACTTATTATTGTTACTTCTACTTCTTCTACTACATGATGTTTTGTTTCTGATCTCTCTTTGGAATGCCAGAGATAACTAACAGTCATTACAACCTCTGGAATGTGAGAGGAAGTTGTAGTCACATGACCTAGGTTCTAGACAAATTTAGAGAATTTATAATTACTTGTGCTTCCCTACTTCATTTCCTAATAAGTTGTGTCATGTGACCTAAGTTCTATGGAACCTGTTTCCTATGGAGCATGGTCTGCATTGTATTAAATAAACACCACATATTTTAATAAACATGAAACTTTGTTGGAATGCTGCATTAAAACTTTCACTGAAAACTCGAGATATGTTTCAAGGACAGCAATGCACAATAATCTCATAAAAATAACACACACACATAGTACAGACTATGAAGACTTGTATGTTACAACACTAGTTCTCACATATTAACACATATTTACATGTATCTGCTTCTTGCTGTGCATCTTGATTTGTATAATTTATACATATTCTTTTGATCCTTCTTAAATATCAACACAACTGAAACAATATGATTAATTTTGCAATTAGTAATAGTTTGAAAATTCAATTAATTGAGCTGTTTTCTTTCCCAATATTAACAAGTGTGACCCTGTCAACCAATACAAAATACCACTAAAGGTATCTTGAAGTCTCTGAACTTTGCCAATGTTTGTTTTTTCTAATGTGATGAAACATGGTGTTACTGTAGTCCAGACAAGTACTGATTTATGTGTGTGTGTGTGTGTGGGGGGGGGGGGGGGCCTTCATTAACTGAGAATTGTCAGTGTTAGTGAGTCGTGTTTTTATCTTGTTCATTTTTCTTACTTGGTATTTGTACCTTTTGCCCTGTAAATATAAGTAATATTTTATCAACAAGTTTAATGTAAAACTAGTCTCTGGGTGTTTTTCAAGAAAATATAGGAGTCATCTATTTTTCTAAGATGCGGTGTTAATACTTTGAAAATGTACAAGTTTTACATTTTGCAAAGGTTACAACACTGAAAAAATTTTTTCTTACTTATATCTGGCCAATTTGAGATGTGTATAAACAGCGATAATTTCTACACGCAAGTCCACAAGGTCATAATTAAGTGACCAGCCTAAGTGAGTATTTGATTGTCATTGTTTATCAATAATCCCCAACAACTTAAAAGAGCTTTCATCTCTCTAGTTAATTTATCAGCACAAAGAGGACACAAACAAATTACTTCGTGCTGTTTGCATTGAGTAAGATTTAGCTATGAAAGATCTGATATGTGCGCATTGTTAAATGTACATTAATATGATATAAATAGGTGTGATAATTTCTTCTCATTAGAAATTAAAGTTATAATGTGTTTTGTACGGTTGCTGCTCTTCTTAATTTAAAAGATACAAATGAATAGTTATTAAGAAATAAAAAAATCTAAAAAGTAAAAATATAAATTAAAATTAGTTTATATCTAATCACATAATTTCATCAGTTTCATGCATTTTTTTACTAATACATTGAATGCACAGAGGAAAAGTAAAAAGGTTTTGGTTTGCTATTTTAGAACGCATATTCAACCATTTAAACTGATTGAGAAATGGTAAAAATCATTGCAAGAAGATAGAAAATGAAATAATGTAATCCATTTAATAATTAAGCATCCCTGAAAGAACCCTATAGCTTCCTGTGCTCGGGTTGAGATTCCTCGCCCCTGCTGAATTTCCATCTTCCTGCATTATCTCCCTTATTAGTTACCCCAGCAAAATGATTTTGGTAGTTTTGTATATGAGGCATGGTAAATAATTTCACGTTACCACAATATGGTACTTAACGTGAAAGTACCATATTGTTCATTATTGAGTGTAGAGTAGTCGTAGATAGATAATTAAACTGGAAACATGACATAATATATCTTAAAAGTAAGATATTCATCACCAACATCCACAGAAAAAATCGCCCAATTAAGAAACACTGGGAAATCAAGGGCTGAGTTAAAGTACCTGTAAAATGCTTAATATTTGCTTAATTTTAATAAGACAACCACCAATTTTTTCATTATTGTGTGGGGAACACTCTTTTATAGGTAACATAACTGGATAATTAACATAAGATACGTTAAAAATAAGATATTCATGGAGCATATTTCTGGGAAAATTTGCCCAATTAAAAACACTAGGAAATTAGTTTCACTGCCCTGTCTATCGGTGGCGCCCTGTGTTTTGCAAAATGTCTTTTATTTATAGTTTACTACAAGATACCAAACAAAGTGAAGGTTATATATCAACCTTGTCAAAAATAATAAGAACTCGGATCATACATAATAAACCTTAGGAGATATAGCCACCGCCCTGGTCCGACCGCCCTTCTGGAAGTCCGGCCTGAAACCATGCATAGTCTACAGTGCTGCAGAAAGTTTATTGATTGCTATATAACTGACCAGATGATTCATCGCCCTGCCTATAGGTGGTGCATTAGTATGAAGGCTTAGAGAATTAGAGATAGCTTAGGAGATATAGCCACCGCCCAATTCTACCGCCCTACCGCCCTGGTCCGACCGCCCTTCCGGAAGTCCGGGTTTTATAATGAACCCGTTTTGTACGAACTCCAATCTCAATATTTTTGTATTTATCATGTCCCTGTAATATTGTGGGCGATAATTTAAAGTTTAAAGCGTCCTGAAGGAAAGAGACAAGAACCCTGGCTGTTAAAGGTTTGTTTACTGAGTGTGTAAAATTAATGTCAGTTATTCGGTAAAGCTCTCACTATTTGTGTGATAAATACAATACTGGTAAAGTAAACCAGCAGGAATTACCCTCAAGTCACCGACAAGCCAACTCTGACAGACTCTCAGCAGTGCCCATTCTTTTGTCCGGCAAATCCGGGACATTTCCGGGAAGTGAAAACAAACTTTGTTTGTGACATCGAAACCACGAAATTACAAAAGTAATTTATGTACGTATTCACACATATATATATATTGTAAGAATTATTTATGTAAATAGTAGTGGTGGTGGACCAATTCACACCCAATTCAGACCCACCCTCAATTTTCTTGAAGATTTATAAGTTTTCATAGAGAAGATGTTTACCACATCATAGATAATCATCAAATTGATCAAATACATTTGCAATTTATTGTTTAAATGCGATTGTTTTTAATAAATTTAGGGGTGGGCGTGAATAGGTACACAGGCGTGAATTGGTCCACCACCACTAGAGGAACACTGTAGACACTATAGATCATTCTTTATTAATTAGAAAATTGGAATTCTATGGAATAAGAGGAAAAGCATTAAGCTGGGTTAAGTCATATCTAGTGGTGGTGGACCAATTCACGCCCGGGTACCAATTCACGCCCACCCCTAAATTTATCCAAAACAATCACAGTTAAACAATAAATCACAAATGTATATGATCAATTTGATGATTATCTATGATGTGGTAAACACCATGTCTATCAAAAATTATAAATCTTCAAGAAAATCGAGGGTGGGCGTGAATTGGTACCCGGGCGTGAATTGGTCCACCACCACTAGATAATAGAAAACAATATGTTCATTTTGATGGTGTAAATTCAAGTTTGCTAAAAATATTATGTGGTGTTCCACAGGGTTCAATCCTTGGCCCAAAGCTGTTTATTTTATATATAAATGATATCTGTAATGTGTCGAAAATTTTGAAATTTATCTTATTTGCAGATGACACAAATTGCTTTTATACTGGTTCAGATTTTAATAGTATCTGTAATGTTATAACATTGGAATTAGAATATTTAAATGTATGGTTTGCATTGAATAAACTATCACTAAATGTAAGTAAAACCAATTATATGCATGGTCTTTACAAATAAAATTTTACATGGGGATGCCAAAATTGTAATAAATAACCATGATGTTGAAAGGGTACAAACTACAAAGTTTCTTGGTGTCATTATTGATGAAAAATTAACATGGAAATATCATATAGCTCATATAAGTGGTAAGATCAATAAAAATATATCAGTTATCTATAAAGTAAAGAAAGTTATAAGCTTTGATGCATTAAAAACATTATATACGTCCTTGATTTTACCATATTTAACTTACTGTTGTGTAATTTGGGGCAATGTCAGTAAATGTAACCTGAACAAAGTCATTGTATTGTAGAAAAGAATTCTAAGAATAATTTGTAACTCTAATTACAGAGAACATACTTCACCACTTTTTAAGAGATGTAAGTTACTAAAATTTAATGATTTAGTAAATATAAATATTTTAATAGTGATGTTCAAAGTAGGGCTGCAAGCGAGCCCGAAAATGCGCCTCGATTCCTCGTTTTAGAAGAATCGATTCGGACTCGGTTAATCGCTTGATTATCGCCCACGAAATAAACTGCTTCATATTTTGACATATCACGCCTTATAAAATGGTTACAAACCACACAACAGGAAAGAATGTTGATAATTTATTGAATTTTGGGAAAAAAACGCATTTATAATGCAAAATATAAGAAGCTTTAACCATCTTCATATTGCGAGATTTGAGGTATCTTCGAAATACGTTATAATAAAATACCATCTTATAAAACATTGTCAGACAAAGAATTAAAGTTTGCAAATACTTAAAATATAACATGCTGAAGATTGCAAATACTTAAAATATAAAATGCTGAAATGGAAATGCCTTATATCAGTAAAATATGTAAATATATTAATATATTTAAAGAAAAAATAGAATTTTTATAGTAGATTTTACGTCTATGTTCAGTTGTTTTTGAAGACCCGGTTCACTTTTCTTGCCTCGAGTATTGTACTGAATCGTTTCCGAGTAACCGAAGAATTGTTGCAGCCCTAGTTCAAAGTGTATAATAATTTATTACCTGAAAATATTCAAATATTCTTTTTAAAGAATGTGAATTGTCATTATATAACCAGATCACATGGTAAATTTATTTTCCAATATTCCAGAACAAATTTAAAATCTGAAAGTGTTTCTGTCATTGGTGTCAAGCTTTGGAATAGACTCAGCAATGAGAAAACAAATATAACTTGTTTAAAAAAGTTTAAATATGAGGTTAAAAAGAGTATGTATGATATGTATGTTTGAAATAATGTTGTTTATAATTGCTTTAATTTGTAATATCTATATCTGACATTGCAATTTCAAAATTGTATTTATTTAATAAATATATAGCCTTGTATAATTATAAGCTAAATTAAATATAGTTGTATAAATAGGTAACCGGAAAAAGGGGTGGCACTCATTAAAAGCCAATAGCTTCTGCCAACTCCTTTTCCCAAATTTATACAATTCATATGTATTTTGAAGATGTCTGTTGCTTTCATATTACTTTCTTTTTTTGGAAATGTTGTTTTCATATAACTACCGTAAATTTCCAAAATAACGCCCGGGTTCAAATAAATGCCTGGTTCAAATTAACGCCTGGTACCAAGCACACTGTTTACAATTTATAACACTGTTTTTTGTAATTCAAAAGAACGCCTGGTTCAATTTAAGCCTGGTCTGATGCAATTTGAAAATAATTAACACCCGGCCCATATTGTGTATGATTATACATTGATTATATGGGAAATAAACTAAACTAAACTAAAAAAAACAAATTTGGGAACAAATTAATTAGTTTTGTTTTATCTTACCAATATATACTGCTTCTAGGCATAAGTTGGCCGCGGGTCATAAGTTGGCCGCCATCACCAAAACTTGAAATTACTACAAATTTAAAAGCTGATTGCACTTGTAAATGGTTCATTATTATTAGATCTATGCTTTTTATTTGTTTTAAACACTGTATAAAGACTTATTTGTCTGTTTGGCCAAATTAAAGTAGTGGTGGCCAACTTATGCCTAAAAGCCGTATAGGTCGTTTATGATGCATTACTGGACAGAAGAATGTGCATAGTCTATTGCACCCCTCAATAACTTGACACAACTTAGACACAAAAACCTTAGTTTCGCTTGTTTTGAGTGTAGTTTTGTGTATTTGTTTTTATTAAAATATTAATTGATGCAAACACAAGTTACAAAAGCATTTTACTAACATAAATTCAAAAGATTAAATTCACTTCTAATTCCTTTTTAGTATGCAAAAGTGATGGAGTTTTATCCATGAAAGTTAAATCTCAATAAATATTACAACTTCCATTTTGTGCCATTTTGAGGTTTGTGCCATGATATGGCACCAAACAGTATCCAAGTCAGTCTCCTGTGTCAAACACGGCTAAGGACAGGCAATATTTATAATGAAAGAAAAGATACACATATTGTGTCTATAGTATAATCGACGGCCGCATATTAATGCATTGTAGTTTTATTTTTTGCACATGCTTTTCTTGTTGGTAAAGTGAATAAATAAAAAAAGTACTGATCTAAATTTACTGGAAATGAAAAACGTCATTTATCTAAAAAACTGTAACACATAGAGTCATTTCGGGCAAACGTTGGCCCCACTGGATAATAAGGACTACTCCTTTAATTCCTGTGAATAATTTAGAATTTTCTTAGTTTTGGCTGTCATCTTGAAAAATGCTATTCATCTTCAAAACCATGTTAGTTGTCCTTTTCCGGTGGATCTATCATGCATACGGCCACAGATGCGTCCTTGGTCTAGTTTTGTTTTTTATTTTAAAAAATATTTCCTAATTTTCCTCTTAAACTCTCAATTCACATAAAAATTATTAAAAGACATTTAAAAGAATAAATTTTTTGGTTTTCTGAAGGATATTGAAAATTGGAAGTAAATTCACCACAAGAACATAAAATACTACGGAGATGAAATTTATACGTAGTTTACACTTTAAAATGGCATTTTATGTGCTAAAATAAAGCAAAAATATACTTTTTTATAATTTTACTGGTGAATTAATGATTGTTGTTCACATATGCCGTTTGTTTTTCCACATTTGGACTGTAAACACATTTGCAGCACATGCGCACTGGGACCTCCAATAAAGCTTATCTCCTGAGGTCACAGATTTCTTTAAAAATGAACTTAAAATTGGACAGAATTTTAAATTCTGTCGACAGAGCTTAAAATTTTAAGTCATGTCGACAGAACTTACAATTCTAAATTCTGTCGACAAGATTTAAAATTCTGTCAAAATATCTTGACAGAACTTAAAATTCTAAGTTCTGTCAACAGAACTTAAAATCCTGATAAAATCCTAATTTTCTTAAAATTCTAATTTCTGTTGACAGGATTTGAAATTCTGTCGACAGAATTTAAAATTCTGTCAAAATATCTTGACAGAACTTAAAGTTCTAAGTTGTGTCAACAGAACTTAATATGCTGATAAAATCCTAATTTTCTTAAAATTTTAATTTCTGTCGACAGGATTTGAAATTCTGTCGACAGAATTTAAAATTTTGTCAAAATATCTTGACAGAATTTAAAATTCTAAGTTCTGTTTACAACTTAAAATCCTGATAAAATCTTGATTCTCTGTATTCTGTTTAACTTCTTGTAAACCCCACATGCAGGTTTTCACAATTAACTGATATGTCCAATACTAATCAGAGTTTAACTGTATTATTACAGTGAGGGAGTATTTTACATTTTATTTGGGGCTTAGTACTTGTGATGAAAGTAATGCATAAGACAGATATTAAATAGATTATTTACTGGCTTGTATCCTTAACTGGCATTCATTTTTATTGTATCCACCGGAAGCATCCGGTGGATACTTTGGTTTAGCGTTCGCTACGCCGCCGCCGCGCGTAGAGAGATTTTCGGCGTTAACGCTCTAAGAGGAAAACAACAGCAGCTAGGTTCACCAAATTTGCAGGATATCTTCATTGGGGGGTAAGCTTCTCTGGGAAGGAAAATAGCCTCATTCTGAAAAACAAGATGGCCGCCACGGGCATTTCTTTGAAAATAATCTACATTTTTCTACTGGCTGTTCCTCATAGGTAGAAGGTTGAATCTCTTCATAGGCGATATGTATGACACATATACATGTCCTCTACAACCTTGCACACATTTGACCTTGAAGCTCCTAATTCAAGGTCATCCACGGAGTGCCGAAGTAACCCACATAGCGGACTTTAAAAGTGCCTATATCTCCCTTATTATTGGTCCTAGAGGTTTGCAATGTGAAGCCAACCTATAGGAAATCATGTGCTGTGAATCTTCTGATGTGGTCAGATTTGACCTTGGACCCCTCCTTCAAGGTCAAACAAGGATAGCCAAACTTAAAAGTGCTTATAACTCGCTTATTATCGATCCTAGAGGTTTGGGATGGTAAACCAACATATAGGAAATCATGGGCTGGGAATCTTCTGGTGTGGTCAGATTTGACCTTGGGCCCCTCCTTCAAGGTCAAACGAGGACAGCCAAACTTAAAAGTGCTTATAACTCGCTTATTATTGGTCCTAGAGGTTTGGGATGGTAAACCAGCATATAGAAAATCATGGGCTGGGAATCTTCTGGTGTGGTCGGATTTGACCTTGGGCCCCTCCTTCAAGGTCAAACGAGGATAGCCAAAGGTAAAAGTGCCTATAACTCGCTTATTATTGGTCCTAGAGGTTTGGGATGGTAAACCAACATATAGAAAATCATGGGCTGGGAATCTTCTGGTGTGGTCGGATTTAACCTTGGGCCCCTCATTCAAGGTCAAACGAGGACAGCCAAACTTAAAAGTGCTTATAACTCGCTTATTATTGGTCCTAGAGGTTTGGGATGGTAAACCACGATATAGAAAATCATGGGCTGGGAATCTTCTGGTGTGGTCGGATTTGACCTTGGGCCCCTCGTTCAAGGTGAAATGAGGACAGCCAAACTTAAAAGTGGTTATAACTCACTTATTATTGGTCCTAGAGGTTTGGGATGGTAAACCAACATATAGGAAATCATGCGCCGGGAATCTTCTGGTGTGGTCGGATTTGACCTTGGGCCCCTCGTTCAAGGTGAAATGAGGACAGCCAAACTTAAAAGTGCTTATAACTCGCTTATTATTGGTCCTAGAGGTTTGGGATGGTAAACCAACATATAGGAAATCATGGGCTGGGAATCTTCTGGCATGGTCGGATTTGACCTTGGGCCCCTCCTTCGAGGTCAAACGAGGATAGCCAAACTTAAAAGTGCTTATAACTCGCTTATTATTGATCCTAGTGCTTTGGGATGGTAAACCAACATACAGGAAATCATGGGCGGGGAATCTTCTGGCATGGTCGGATTTGACCTTGGGCCTCTCCGTCAAGGTCAAGTGAGGACAGCCAAACTTAAAAGTGCTTATAACTTGCTTATTATTGGTCCTAGAGGTTTGGGATGGTAAACCAACATATAGGAAATCATGGGCTGGGATGGTCGGATTTGACCTTGGGCCCCTCCTTCAAGGTCAAGTGAGGACAGCCAAACTTAAAAGTGCTTATAACTTGCTTTTTATTGGTCCTAGAGGTTTGGGATGGTAAACCAGTATATAGGAAATCATGGGCTGGGAATCTTCTGGTGTGGTTGGATTTGATCTTGGGCCCCTCCTTCAAGGTCAAACGAGGATAGCCAAAGGTAAAAGTGCCTATAACTTGCTTATTATTGGTCCTAGAGGTTTGGGATGGTAAACCAACATATAGAAAATCATGGGCTGGGAATCTTCTGGTGTGGTCGGATTTGACCTTGGGCCCCTCGTTCAAGGTCAAATGAGGACAGCCAAACTTAAAAGTGCTTATAACTCGCTTATTATTGGTCCTAGAGGTTTTGGTGCATTGTCTTTACGGTGGATACAATTTGCATCGGTTCTCCGATGCGCTAGGTCTAGTTTAAAATTGTTAGTACATTAATATGTGACTTAACTTTCAATACAAGAATATAAAATTTTCCCCCATGTAGTTGATCTCTCCATGTGATTACTGTTATATAGCCATGATTTTAAGCTCTGTCGACAGAACTTAAAATCTCTCCAAGTTAATGAAATTAAGGGATTTTAAATTCTGTCGACAGAATTTCAAATTCTGTCAAATTTTAAGTTCTGTCACGACATATATATATATAGAAACTAGCTTATACTTTAAAATAAGGTTTCTGTTGAAAAATTGAGTGAATTTGATGTTAAAAGCAATATTGATACAGAAACAAATGGAACAAATGAAAAAGACTGATGATGTACAACCCTTCAAGGAAAGATTATGGTAAAGAGGTTTTAATATTGTCAAAAATGCAGGTGACAAACTTGGTTCGGCAACAAAATTCGGTAGCTGAGCAGAGCTGCACTGTCATTTTTCTGTTCAACTATGCAAGTTTGCCCCACTCCCAAGTTGGTCACCAGCCATAAAATCTCTCAGTGAGAAGCAATATTTCACCGCGGAGGCACTGTTCGGTTGTTTTGTGGAGGTTTATTGGCAGGGGTAATTAACTTATTCAGCTACTTTTTGATAATCTTTCACATGCCGAAGTTTTAGCCCTGTATCTGCAATCTTAAGGTCACCTTAATGTCAAAAGGGGGGTTTTAGCCCTCCAGTTCACTTAGTTTTTCACTTTTTTCAACCAAACTTGTCACATATATTAACATTTGCCAAAGGAATATCCTGACACTATGGTGACCTTAAACTCAAAATGTTAATGGACATATGGCCTGCTTAAAGTCATCAAATTGGAATAAAATCCTCTGGCTCCTTTCTTTTTTCCATTTTTTGATATTGAAATTATCACTGGTATTAAAATAGATAAAAATAATACTTGTGGTCACCTTAAACTCTCAGTATGAATGGAGTTGTAGCCACCTTAAAGTGAAATAAGGGGGTTTTCAGCCTGCAAGTATCTTATTGTTCGACTGACCTCAGTTAAACTTTGCACACCTATAAAGGATGGCAAACCAAATAGTTATCCTGACTTTAAGGTGACCTTAAACTGTTAATATAATTTTGGGCCCCCCCTAAAGTCATAACATTTGAATAAAGCCGTCTGGCTCTTTTCTTTTTCCATATCTAACATATATTGATATTGAAGGGACATTCTCATATTATGGTCACCTTAAAGTCGCAATATGAATGAAGTTATGGTCACCTTACAGTGAAATTATGGAGTTTTTAATCTCCAGCTATTGTATTGTTCAGCTGACCTCACTTTAATTGTTCACACTTATTAAAGATGAAAATAGGGACAAGTAACATACACAATGTAATAAAGTTCACAGCTTCTATTGCTTATGATGCATATGTTGACATCTTTTATGGGTGACTTCTTTTTCATCAGGGCCGCTTCGTTTTTGTCAGCAAAAACATTCTTCTAGTTTATTATTTACTCTAAACAGTAAAATTTTCAAACCACAGGAGCCTGCTATTGGCCGACCTGTCCCACTATGACCCTGGCTGTTGATTGGGATGTAAAACATGAACTTTGACTTTAATCGGCTGATCTAAAGGCCTGGATGGCCAGGTGTCATCATAGGTTATCTGTACAAGGTTATTATTGTTCAAGTACAGTTACGCTTGTAATAATGAACTTTGTTAAGAATTTTACAACCGTTAACTGTACAATGTACTGTTTTCACATTACTCTCAGTAATTTGTGTCAAGTTAATACATGCTTAAATAGCCAAAAATTGTTTTACAGAATCAGTGTTGAGTTTGTGAGGGTTGCTATGGCAACCTCTAACAGTTCTCCAGTTGTATCTGGAGCTGCAAGTGTGGTGACAGCAGCCAGTTTGAGTGGACAGGGTGGTGGGGGAGGCACTCCAGTCAGACCTCCGGCCATGGTGAGTGTGGGTTACAGTGGTTTTAACAGCAAACTGGTATTCTAGTTTTCATTTGGTTGTGTTAGAAAATATGTTTTGTGGAAACAAAATAAGAAAAAAGACAATTAACATGGAAAAAATGTCTCCCATCTATAACTATATATTATGTGTTAAAATGAAGCTTATGTAACTTTTGACATTCCCATTTCAGTTATGGCTTTTTCGGGCAAGCAGGTAAAATTTCACCAAATCAGTGGCAAACAGTAGAACACCTTCCATCTGTTTCAAAACTAAATGGAAATTTGCTTTGTATATGAAAATATTTATTTTTTGCAATCAGTATCTAGTAGGAGTCTAGGAGAGGGATTGAGTGCTATACACTCTGATTTGTGTATGGTTTTGTACTTTTTTATCTCCCCCACCTTGAGGGGTACAGCTGACGTCGCTTTGTCCTTCATTGCTGTCAACACATCTTGCTTACAGGAAATATCTAAAATACTATTGAAAATGGATATTTCTTCTATTTGGTGGTTATCATAGGTTTTGTTTACAGGAAATATCACAAACAACATTTAATTAATTTGGTTCAAATTTGGCTGTTGTCACAGTCATTGTTTAGAAGTATTATGATAATAGCACTCTATTGACTTGGTTGGCTGCTGTCATAATTTTTGTATGTAGGAAATATCTTGAGAAATACTCAATGAATTCACTTCATATTTGGCGCATCAATATATGTGTATTTTCTGCAAATTAACTTGTCTGGTTTTAGATATCCTCTGTCGAGGGCTCATTCTATAATGTCCATATCATGTGACCATTATGGTTTTTACAGGGAGGCACTGAAGTCAAACTTCTAGACAAGCGGCGTCTGGATGAGTTGGTGAAAGAAGTTGATCCCATGGAACAGCTGGATGAGGAGGTGGAAGAGGTGGGTACTGAGTGATACCTCTTGTTTCATTAGCACAGTAACAGCCCTAACACTCCCTGATTTTGTAGTTGAGAGTATGATTGTGTAAGTTATCATTTGTCAAGGTCTGGAAAGTAGATGTGTATCAGTCGTGGACCTCTGTCCCCTTTTAGACAACATAACTAGTACTTTTTAGACTGAATGTCTCTATAGCTTATCATTTTGTCAAAACTATGATGACTCAACGTTTCATTCCTGTAACTAATCATTTTGACTGTACAACTTATTTTGGCCATTCCCTCCATGACATCACTAACTTGGTACAAAATCAAAACAAGTCAAGTGACTTTTTTCCATGAAGATATAATTCTTAACGAGTCTTTAGGAGAAAAGCTGCCATTTTTATGTCGTCACTCTGCGGCGTTGGCGTCCGCGTGAACAACCTCTCCTCCAAAACTACAAGGCCTAGAGACATGCTGTTTTTTTTAAAAAGATACCTTATCCATCGAGGATGAAAAGTTGTTCAAGGCATGCAAATCTGTCTGTTCGTCTGTTTGCTAGAGCCGATACAAGGGAGGTACCCCCACCAAAAGTGTGAAAATTTCAACACTTTATCACAATTTTCTCATTGACTATTGTAGGAATTTCCCTCATATCTTGCATATATGTACTAGACCACAAGTAGATTCCCTTGTGTGAGTGTCAGACCTGGATCTTTCTTAATTATTAAGCGTCCCGGAAAGGGCGCTTATTTGTTTTCACCTCAGTTTCATCGCCGCCGCTGCCGCATTATGGTCTCTCTTGAATATCTCCCTTATTATTAAAAGGTTTCAAACCATATTTGGCAGTTATATACCTTAGGCGTGGGAAAATTTTTCTGCATGCTTAAATTTGACCTTTGACCTTTACGAAGGTCACATGATCAAAAACAATTTTTTGAAGTACAACCCCCCCGTCATCGCAGTTCAGGAAAAACTACTTGCTACACAGCCTTATAATTTGACACACCTGTTCATACTATCAAAAACGCGAGCTGATTAGATTTTGGGAGCAATCCCTTGAAAAATGTCTCATTTATGAGTGATTTTCTGACACCTTCCAATCTGAAAGCCTTAAATTTAGGCCAACCCCCCTATTATCTTCTTAAGTATTGCATTTAGAGCTATAAAATGTACTGGGAGGTAATAGGAAACCATATGTGGAGAGTCTAAATAGCCGGTCAGTTTTACCCCATGGCCCCCCCTTATGGGTCAAACTGGGGTCATAAAATAGCTGATTTTGAGTTTTTGCCTTATATCTCCTTTATTGTTGCTTTTATAGCTTCAGAATGTATTAAGAGGTATTGGGAAAGCATATATGGAGAGTCTAAATAGCCAGTCAGTTTTACCCCCCGATCCCCCCTTATGGGTCAAACTGGGGTCATAAAATAGCTGATTTTGAGTTTTTGCCTTTATCTCCTTTATTGTTGCTTTTATAGCTTCAGAATATATTAAGAGGTATTAGGAAAGCATATGTGGAGATTCTAAATAGCCGGTCAGTTTTATCCCCCGACCCTCCCTTATGGGCCAAACTGGGGTCATAAATAGCTGCTTTGGAGTTTTTGCCTTATATCTCCTTTATTGTTGCTTTTATAGCTTCAGAATGTATTAAGAGGTATTGGGAAAGCATATGTGGAGAATCTAAATAGCCGGTCAGTTTTATCCCCCAACCCCCCCTTATGGGTCAAACTGGGGTCATAAAATAGTTGCTTTGGAGTTTTTGCCTTATATCTCCGTTATTGTTGCTTTTATACCTTCAAAATGTATTAAGAGGTATTGGGAAAGCATATGTGGAGAGTCTAAATAGCCGGTCAGTTTTACCCCCCGCCCCCCCCCCCCCTTATGGGTCAAACTGGGGTCATAAAAGAGCTGATTTTGAGTTTTTGCCTTATATCTCCTTTATTATTGCTTTTATAGCTTCAGAATGTAGTAAGAGTTATTGAGAAAGAATATGTGAAGAGTCTAAATAGCCGGTCAGTTTTACCCCCCCCCCCCCGTATGGGCCAAACTGGGGTCATAAATAGCTGCTTTGGACTTTTTGCCTTATATCTCCTTTATTGTTGCTTTTATAGCTTCAGAATGTATTAAGAGGTATTGGGAAAGCATACGGTGCAGCTTTGTGCATTCTTAGCTTTACAGCATGCTTATTAAAACCACAAAACATTTTAAACTTTAAGGGACGCTTCGCTTTTGTTAGCATAAGCATTCCTCTAGTTTTTTTATGAATTTTAAAAATAATTTTTATTGCATTAAAATTAATGAAATCATGCACTAAATCAATTATAACTTGAAAAGTATTGCATTTAGAGCATTTTGTCAAAATATGTTGTTCAGCTACTTTTGGTTCAGCTACAACATGGTGAGTAACTTGGGTGTCTATAGCTAAGTGAGTAATTGCTACTTTTGGACTTTTCAGTAACTTCCATTATGAGTAAAATCACTTGTTACTTGTAAACTATTTCATTTAGAGAATTTTGTGTAAATATGTTATTCAGCTACTTTTGGGTCAGCTATAACTTAGTAAAATTGCAGACCTGTAGCTCATGGCATAGCTGAGTAATAGCTACTTTTAGGTTATCACTGTCGAGTAAATCATTTATAACTTGAAAAGTATTGCATTTAGATTATTTAGTTTCAGTATGTTATTCACCTATTTTTGGGTCAGCTATAATATAGTAAAATTAAAACTATTACATTTGCAATATTTTCTTTAAATATATTTTTAACTTACTATTTACACTTTAACAGTTACGTTCTAACTTTCCTTCTGAGCACCATATCCAGGGCACAACTTTTGTATCCTTTTCTTCTGTCAATTCTACTCTGAAACTCAAAACACAGAGTCAGCTGACACAGAGCCCGTTCACGGGCACTGATTGCTTGTTGAAACATCACATGTTACTGTGACCCACATATAATGAAAGAGATTGGAATGTAACTTACTTAGTTGTTTACAAGCTACCTTGTATGTCATCTGGTCTGAACTATGTTTTAACATGAATACTTTGTTTTAACAGCTGTTGCTGCAAATTGCTGATGATTTCATCGACAATGTTGTTTCCTCTTCCTGTCAATTGGCGAAACACAGGAAGTCCAACACACTGGAGGTCAAGGATGTCCAGTTATACTTAGGTAGGTATACATTGCTGCGATGAACATGTGAAGAAAGAGACAGATTATCTAACCATTGAAAAGGATAATTTAGTTCAATATGAAGGCGTATTATTTGTATCTTTATGTTACATGACACTAAGGTGGTAATTCTAGCTTGGTAGGTCTGACTCACTACACCACTCATTCCCTAATTGTAACTTTATTTTTCACAATTTCGATTTTAACTACATGGCTTCATTGGTGTTAACAATCCCATACAGACCTCAGAACTCTGTCCATATGAAATAATTGAACACCAAAGACCTTTTTTGTCCTTTGTCCCTTTGAAAATAATTTTTTTTTAATATTTGGAATAAGTGTGCATTAAGTGTGAGTTATGTACATGCTAGTCTTACATCAAAATATAAATTATAGACTTTTAATATATAATATTATTCAGAATCATTAATTGTTCTCCTTGTCATATCTTACATTAATATATGTTATTGTTACCGTTTCACAAAAACCTTTATTCCAGCACAATGTCTTGAATTTCAGAACGATCGTGGAACATGTGGATTCCTGGTTATGGGACGACAGACGAGGGTCGGCCAGTCCGCAGAGCGGTCACAACAGAGGCCCATAAACAGGTTTGTACAGAGGCAATCTTATTCTGGTACAGTCTCGGCTTTCAGCACATTGTGTAGGTCATATCAAAATGGATAGGGCATGGGAGTATACAGGGCATACAAGGTGTCAGGGCCGTGGAAAATCAGGTTTAATTAACAGTAATGATTACACTATGAGGTTATAATATACTGAAACTTTAGATGTCTATGTTTGTAAGCCATAGCTCAAAATAAGAGATAGCACCATAAGATATTTAAAAGTATGTTTACTTCAAATAGAGTGATTTTATGACAGACTCGGATCAATTTTAGAATGTTTTGTTGCTTTGATAAAATGTGGGCCATAATAAAGGGTAAAATGTAGACACTTTCAAGGACCAGTTCTTTTAGAATGAAAATCAATTTCTGCCAAACGAAATCAAACTGGGATACCCAGTAACAACACCAGTTACTATCAAATCATCTGTATTTATTTGCTTTGTTTCTGTGTTTCAGAGGATGGCTTTGATCAAGAAAACATTGAAGAAATTCTAGCAGCAATGTTCTCATGTCAACTATAAGACTGTTGATTGTTTTATTGACTGTGAGACATCTTCTGTAAGGATGTTGTACATCAGCTCATGAGAAATGGTTGAATAGATGCTTGCTGATTTGCATTTTTAAAGATGTACTTCTCTTTAAGGAAATGCTTTTCATTCGAACTTGACGACACTTTGTGAGACAATGTGTGTGCTTTAAGACATGAGACATGAATCACGGGATATTATAATGTCGCTGTGAGACACTAGAAATCAAGATTGCAATTTACATCTTGTGTTGTGATGGATATACAAAAAAAACATTCTATTTATTTTTGACAAATTTTATACTCGGTGAATATTAGTGTTGGAAATCACCTCCAATTTTCATGGTCGATTATTCGTCTGATGATCGACCCCTAATCGAGTATTTTACGCCATAGTTGTTTATTATTTAAGAAATACTAGTGGTCGGAATGGTTCTGAAAATAAAAACCTGTTTTTGGGGCTTTGAAACCAAACAAAATCCGGGATTTCGAAAGTGTACAGAGGTATGGTAAAAAATTTTACGTGAGCGTACATGAGCTGTATTCTCAAGAGGAAATATGCATTCGCAAGATATTTTGAACTTTATAAACTTCATTTACCATGAATATAAAGTGAAAATGTAAGTTGTTTCCTCAAATATATATGTTCTTCATTGTTTTTTGATGAAGTATTAACCAGTAGAAAGCCTAATATAATGATGTTTTCAATAACCGGTACTTAAATATTCTTTGCAGATTTTGTCCTTTCTACCTAAACAAAACAAAATGCAGTATACCGGTTTACTGTTCACACCACTAAGAAATACTTTTCGGGATAAATTATAGGTCAATCCTGTAAGAATAACGGTGTTCCGACATTTCGAATCTACTGAAAGCACCCACTTCCTGTAAATAAGGCGGTAGACAAAAACAAACTCGAAATGCATGATAAATCTGTTTTTTTATTAAGTAAAAATTCGCAAAATATATGGAAAATATGTGGATATTGAGATAAATCAGGAAAGGTAAGATTCAAGCTGAATATTCGATCATTAGAAAACGTTAATGACCGACCGCAATTTTACACTGTCATTGACGATTAATCGAGCACACGTCTAATCGTCCACCCATTAGTGATTATGTAAGCATTTTAAACTTAGAGAAAATACATTAACTATGATAATGATAACTATAGTATAGATATAAATGTGTCTCATGAAAAAGTTTTAAGTGTTTTTACCGCTAGTTATTTTTCTATTAAAAACAGGATATAATGAATAGTTTACTGTCACAAATGCTTCATAACATTATACTTTTTTGAAAAACAAAACAATGATTTTATGGTATCATTGTTACAGTTAATGTTATTGTACAATCAGTTATTTGTGATAGTAACCTCTCCAATCAGGCTGCAATAAATGGCTACTCCTGGACAGTTACGTGACTTGAACTAAGTTGTGCAGGCTCTGATTTATGTCACCCTATGGCCAGTATGTTTTGGCAAAAAGTCTACAAAAAAATTTCATTTCATTTTTATCATGAAATCATATTTATATAGCAAAACCTACGACTATGAAAATAACTTTGCAATTTTTGTTTAATCACGTTGTTGTATTGATTATAGTTTGGTTTGAATAATAATAGATAATAAATAGAGCAAAAACTGGAGTGCATGCCAAGTCATAAGGAATAACAACTCGGCTGATTTTCATAAAACTTGAATTTCAACATTTATGCAGCACAGGATGTGAGGTGTGTTGTTCATTTAGAGCAAGAGCTTTAATAATAAGACATTAAATCTAATCACAGTTTGGGGGTCTATAGTGAGTCGTACTTTCATTTCATGTTGTCCATGCTCAAGATAGTTTTTGTCATATTTCATATTTGTCGTAAATATATATTCTAGGTTATCTTGTTGTGTGATTGTTGGTGTATGTGTGTTTCATATTTTTGTGTTTTAAATATTTACCTCCTCGCCTTAAGGCAGTTTATCATGATATTTGAAAATATCCACTTCTGCCCTATTCTGTTCTGCCCTGTACTGGGGTGTGAACTCGTGTTTTGTTGAACCAACTGGGGTACCAGTCAAGTATATATAGCAGTTGAAATGAAGATTTCTATCAAAAATGAAGTGTCAAATAGCAAGTATCTGTATAAATTACTAAAATTATGTTAATACTTTATACAATAATAGATAATATATTATAAACAAATGTGGTTGAATATTGGGTGTTACGCATGAAAGTTTTGAACTTAATAATACTTGAGTACTTGGATACTCTATCTTCATGATAATGATTAAGTGTTATAAAAGTTCAGAATTTTAGGATTTTGCCTGGTTTCATAGTTTGAACTTGGTTGGAACTGTTAGCCTGTTATTTCAAGAGCCAGTCATCCCTGTCACTTATCTGGTGTACACATTTATATAGCAGTAGAAACTTCACAATGTAACATTCTATTATATCCCACCTCAAACTCACTCTCTCCACTTGATTTAAGCTTGTTATTTTAGCTGACTTATCTATAATATGACCCATATGTTACTCCCCCAAGAGGGTCGGATAATAAGAGTTCTACTGTATTCTCACACCACACACAACTGTATACACTCGTCTCTCTTTGTAGTAGATATGGATTGCAGTAGTCCTGACAGCCTACATTGTGGGAATAAGTCCAAGAAATTTGTACTTTGTTGTTAAATTAAGGATGGTCTTATGTCACTGTATTGTAGTCAGTTATGCTGGATGGTCGCCCTTCATTTGCCAACTTAAGCTCAAACCTGAGGACTCGGTATCTGTTATAAAAATAATTTACAGCGTATTTGAAAGTACATAATAAATATTTTTCAACTTGAAACTGTCCCCGCTCCTGTGAACCATTTTTCCCTTTCGTTGTATTTAGTTGATATAGACATTGTATGACTATGAAATGCAGATGGATTTTGTGTGTCATGTGCATTTCTGGTTTCTGTTTGCACTACACAATGTAAACCCAATGTATTGTCAATAAAATATCGTATAAAAATTCCTTGTGAAAAAAAATATTATTTTCTTACATCTGGTTACATAAAACGTATTGTTTGTGTAATTGGTTAGTTGTTTGTCTTATGTCTTGTTGATTGGACCAGATTCGCCAAAGAACTCAAGTCTTGGAGTAAAAGCAAGGAGTTCTGTCCAAATCCTGACTTGAGTCTAAAACTTTTGTCTGAGCTAAGTTTCGACTTAAGGTTTTGTCATTCATGACAGAAGCCTTTATGCAACCTAAATTTAGTCATAACTACATCCCACACAATTAATGCTTAAACACCCAAATACAGTCGAAATGTCCAACTAAAGGTAGGATCTTTGTGCAGGGTGTATAAAGAATTATTACCTGCAGAAGACCTATAATGTTGGGCTTTGAAAAAAAAAAATTTTTTTTTCAGTTTTGCATTGGCCTGCTTCCAAAGGTGGTATTCACTAAAGGACTTAAGTCATGTCAGCTTTTGTTTTCTTGTACATTCACGTTAGTTAACTCGTATGCTCCAGTTAGTAACTGGTATATTCAAGTTAACTAACTGGTATATTCAAGTTAGTAAAATAAAAAGTTTGGCAGTTCAGAGCTTCCATAAAAATGCATCAAAAAGAGAAGAAACTATTTGTAGCAAACACATCTTCTGTAGAAGTCAAGTATTTTTTTTCGCACAAAAATAATTTCCAACATTAAAATTATCTAAATTTCAGTGAATTCTCCCAAGAAATTTATTGACTTCCTTCAGAAAAAAAGGTGTGCATACCTACATCTTCATTCACTGTGAAAGTATGTGAAATTCTGTTACTTTCAGTAGTAATAGTAAGTATACCATCCTCATTCAAGTTTATTAGTACAAGCTATCAACTGAGGGCAATTCAAATTTGGAAGACTGTTTATAATTTGTCCAAGTAACATGTATGTGTACATTGTACAAATGAACTCTACAAGTGTACACTCTTGTAACATGCTGCACTGAAAAATCAACAATATCCATTGTTGGGGCAACATGCCCTAATCTAATTCAGTAAGCTCCGATGGAGACCAGTTTCAAGCTAAAGATAATGATGAAAAAGTTTTCGAAATCAGTCCAAAAATAAGTAAATTATGTCTAAAATAATAAAAAATTTGGGTCTGTGTTACATGCTGACAAAGACTATCGATCTTTTAAAAACTAGAAAATTTTTCAAATTATAAGTTGCTTTTAATTGTCTTCAAATACACAAGGTATATCCTATGGATTCTATCATTCTAATTTATCATATGACATTGTATTGCATATGGGCTTCAAGAATGGCTCCACAGGAGTGGGCGTCTGCCTCTGAATGGTTAAAAGTAAGTGTTAATTTCAGCACCTAACGTAATTTATGGTCAGAACCTCTGTCCACCTCGTGTATTGAGCTAGATTTAAACCCACGACCAGGGCTTGAAAATGATATTCCAGCATGAAATGGTGAAAAAAAAACACGATGTTTTTGTTATTTGTTGTATACCCCATTCAGCTGTAGTTCCAGGAACATGGATCCTCATACAGTGACACGTGAAATCAATATAAATTAGAAAAGCACTCAGAGAACACAGATCTCCGCCATTGCCCAATATCTCCAATATTGCTTGTGACTGGAATAAAAAAATATTGTTAAAGATTCTCTGAATCCATCAGGATCAGCAGCAGAAAGTAATAGTCTCTTTCTTGTGTTCCATTCTGGACATTCTCTGAGATATTCTTCAAAATCCATCCAGAACTTGTTGAGTTACATTTGCTAACAAAGAAACAAATGGACAGACAAATACACAGTCAATTACATAACCATTTTGGCAGAGGCTATAATGGTGTAGAGTGAAAACGGTTCAACACAAAGATAAGTTATCAGTTTGAATTTGACACAGCAGAGCATGGTGCTATGATGGCATCACAATTCCACTTCTTCGCTAACAGCATGGGTTCAACTCTTGCTGTTGGTGAGCTTTGGAATTTGAAGCAGATCCTTAAAGATTAAGAACAATAAATCTTGTGGCGTTCTGTGATTTGCCAACATTAATGACGTTTGAAAACCTGCAAAAACTTGGACTACTTCTTGCTTTGGTAAGTTGGCATATACTTAATTTGGCACAAATAGGAAGTAAACAATACAATCAAATATAACCAGTCTTGATAGTCGATACCTATATAAAGCATTTTAAGCTCCATGTTCATTGGTTGTGTGCTAATTGAGGACACCACTTCATGTAGAAGTAAAATCATTTTAAAAATTCCAGGTCACTTCAAAAGAGTTTTAAATGAACTAGTTTAAAAGAGGGTTTTACATTAATTCAACAGTCAAAGTCATTTGGCGAAATCCTTCATACAAATCTGTTAAACACTTGGTCAGTCTTGCTGCATGTCTGTTCATACATTATTGCGTTGGCCTTAAAAATAGACTAAAGTTCTGGATATTACACAGATTTGGAGTTGCAAAACAACTGGCTTGGAAATCTGTCTTGTTGGTTTTGCTCTGATGTGAAACTGACTTTGACTTGAATTGTTTTACTGGTGACAGAGCATCAGAATGTGAACCAAATTTGTTGAAATCAAGATCATTTGTGTGATAAGTTTGGCTCAGTAATTTCTTTGAAGAAATATACAGTTCCCAACAGAACTCGAGATTTTGAGAAAATGTCTACATGTACTGCATCGTATGACATAATGTCCTAATGTAGTGCATCAAATGAAAAAATGTCATAATGTAGTAAATCACGTGAGAAAATGTCCTGATGTCTAATGCATCATTTGACAACCAAGTTTAATGTATGACATCAGAAAATGTCCTAAAATAAATGTGTAGTATGTGACCATACGTTAATGTAATGCGTCATATGATAAAATGTCAAAATGTAATTCATCTTATGAGAAAACATTCTAATATCATTCATTTATATAAGAAAATGTCCTGATGTAATCTCTCATATGAGAAGATGTCTTAAAATAATGCACACAAGAAAATATCAGAGTGGTTCCTTCATTCTACCTTGTAGTTTTAGTAACTCTCAGGTGACTTCTACAAGCCATAACATCTTTAAAAGAACATACTACACCGTTTGTAGATCAGGTTTCAGTGCTAAAATCACTTTAAACAAGAGGCCAGCTCAAATGTTTCAGTTTCTCTTCAATTATCTGTTTGGATGGCAGTTCAGCAATGAAAGCTAACTCGTGCTGACATATTGTTTTTAACTCAAGCCCTTATGTGAGCTTTTGCTGTTAAAAGAGACATAAAAGCACAACTTTAATTGTAATGGAGCCTCTTTAAGACTTTTCTAATGGAGTTCTCTTTGCTTTAACTTTTCGCAAGAGAATATCTCTAATTTTCATCATTTGAATTATGCAGGAACATATGCCAAAGTGTCAGGTTCCATCTGATCATCTTTATATACAAACAGATGACTATATTATACAGTTTCAATTACACAGTTTTGAGACACACAAGAAACAATGTCGGCAAGAGCCTTACAAAACACAGAAAATGTGGCCATATTTTCATCACCGTCAGTTTGTACTGTTCCAATAAGTCTGGAATAATTTCATCCAATTTGTTGATTTATTGTGTTCAGATCAGTCATATTTTTTTGTGACTATGTTGTAAACATGCTCTGTCACCTCACTCAGCCTAAAACAGGATTTCTTCCTCAAAGTCACTTTGATTGGCAGAATAGCCTCATTTGCAGGAACAAATTGACCAGACAGACAGCCATTTGCTGTTTGATGGAAACCACTTTGTAAAGCTTTGAAACTAGATTTTCTTGTATACCACGGAGGTGTATTCAGAGACAGGGGGTGGATACAGATGTGTCTTAATTTAATACAAATGAGACAATGGGCTACAGGGTGCAACTCGGTAGAGTGAGTGACAGATGTTAAGTTTTTTAACTTTGTTATCTTAAATCCCACCACAATAGTCCTACACCTGCCTCCAATCAACATCAGAATCTAGACATTTTAATACATGGAAAGCCAAAAGTAGAATTGTGACCAGAGTGTAACCCAGGTCTTAAGCTCTGAGCTTCTGTGGAACATATTTTATTGCGCTACAATAGCTTAGCATGTGGGACTGATTGCTGTTCTCGGATGGCCGCAAGGCATCATGGCCAACGTCTAAGAAAAATAGACATTTATAGTTGGCCGTAGCCTCTGGTTGTCGTCTCGCGGTACACTCTCACATTCGTCTCCTTTTCTCGTTGGCTGTGTGATTTAGCAATACTTTATTTTAGAAGGAAAGTTATCTCTTTTTTACAAGGATAGACTTGTCGTTGGATATGGAAACTACATCAGTTTCTTTGTTTTAATACATAGAATCATAATTCAGTGTCTTTTCATGGTTCAGATAAGTATTTTTAGCATATTTTACAACTGAAGTCCACTTCCGGGTTCACGTTGTAAAGAAACAGTGACTCCTTTGTGGTTTCTAATACAGGATATATATATATATGCCTGTTGGTACAATAAAATCAAATCAAATCAAATATTTAACCCCTATCTGCTTCATTATTGGACCATTTTAGGGTTTAAAAAATATAAATTTAATACAAACGAGTCCTTGTCGAGTGAAATCATCGGAAACAACTTCCGTTTTTGTCGAGACAGCAATTACGTACTTACAACTAATGCACGTCTCGTGTAGGTAGTTTACATACAGGAATATATGCCCGTTGAAATCAAATAAGATCAATTTCTTCATGGTTTATCCCCGTTCTTCAACAGTATTTGTCCATTTTAAGGGTTAAAATATGATATAAAGCACGAAACTAATTTGGGTAATCCTCGGGGAAACCCCTGTGATGACGTCATGTCTAGACAGCATGTACTGAGAGACGCTTGTTTCTTACAATAGTTTACCAATAAAATAAAATGAAATAAAATATTTTATCCCTTCTTTCCTGTATTATTGACCATTTTTAAATGTTACATAAAATTCTGTGTAATTATTGCTTTCCTTATCTCACAACTAGCCCTACCTGCAGTGAGGCGGGTGGGGCAGATGACCTTGTGTCACTCTTGATTTGCATACGTAAATCCAGTTGTGTAGTTCTCTTCAAAGAACCCTTTAAGGAAAGCATAATATCCAACTTCTTTCTAGCCGGGGTGGATCAGATCCCTGCTTGAATCTGAAGCCAGATCCGATCTTAGTTCATCCGAGTTTTTAATTCACCTGAGAATCGGATGCATTATTCCCAACTTCTATCCACCCGAGTATGATTTGATACTCGGATTTTCCTTGCATCTAGACCCGATGCTCAGATATCAGATCCGAGGTTCGGATGTCTGCTACTCCCATCCTATGCTCGGATGATCGGATGTCACACTAAGTTCCAATGCTTGGATGATCTACTGTAAAATCCGATGCTCGGATGATTGTATCTAGATCTAATCCTCGGATGATCAGATCTTAAATCTGATGTTCGGATGATGGTTCCAGATCAGAACTCTGAACAATTCTAACACACACTTGGACTAATAGTTCACAAGCCTGGCAGTAAATATCCCTTATTGGAGGCTTCGGTGCAAGTCCAAGTCCTCCAGCCTTTCTGTCCTGACTCTATATTTTTAGGGAAGTAGGTTGCCTGACTTCACCCTAACCATTTTCTGAGGACATTGAAACTTAGGCAGTTTTTTGAACCTAACTGCCCCCGGGGAATTTATGCCTAGATCCTCCACAGTCTGGACTCTGAATGATTTACCAGGCCAACAGGAACTTAGGCTGTTAATTTCTCTTAAATGGAACAACCTTGTTTTGAACACAAATTACAAGTTTTCAAATCTTGTATCTCCCTAGGGGCCTCCTTGGGTAAGTCCCGCTCCCCCTTCTGGTCATTAAGAGTTGAGCTTCAGGCTGCTCTTCACTAGGTTCCTCTGAATAAAACCTGGTTATGGATATCTGTTAAGACAGTAGCATGGCTACTACCAGACAGGTCAATCTCAATTTCATGGTGCACATAAGTAGTCAGAAGGGGTATGGTGAATTCAGGTGAGATACTGGATCTTTAGATCTTAAAGTTCCCCATTCACAACTAGTTTAGGAGGGACAGGAGTTCCTCATCAAGGCACCTGTAATAACTCAGGGTTTAGGCCCTATTAATCAGCCCTTTCCATTCCCCACAATCTAGAGGCTCCTACAGGAACCACCCCAAAGGGGGTCATTCCATTCCAAGCAGTATCCATCATTTTCCCCAGGTAGGGGGAAATCGAGTAACAGAGGCTCCAAGGTCGTTTTCAACCCCACTCCAAGGGACGAGGGCATGAAAACCCTTCCCCAATGACTCCTCCAAAGCCTCCCTCAGTCCACCAGTAGGAGGTCGCCTCCGGTCTTTCAGAAGAGACTGGCAAACAAACAAATGTTCTCCAAATGTGTTAAACATTATCACCAATGGCTACGTACTGCCATTCCTTTCAAAGCCAAATTTGGTCAGATTCCCTCTGATCCTGTCAGAGTACAAGGCCCATCAAAAGACAAAGCCCTGGCCACTTGTATCCAGTCTCTTCTGTCAAAGAACGCAATCGAAAGGGTGGAAAATGTAAAATTTCTCGGGTTTTACAGTCGCCTGTTCCTAGTTCCCAAGCCTCACCAAAGGTGGAGGCCAGTCATATACCTAAGCAGGCTCAACACTTTTCTACATGTAGAAAAGTTCAAATGGAAACTCCAGAGTACATCAGGACCTCCCTGATTCCAGGGGAGTGGGTATCGTCGATAGATCTGTCGGACGCTTACCTGCTCATCCCCATCCACCCAAACTCAAGGAAATACCTAAGGTTTTGCCTCAGGTCACAGGTGTTCCAGTTCACCTCCCTTCATTTCGCACACAGCCCCCCAGGTCTTTACAATGATTGTAAAGGAAGTGAAGCTAATGGCCCTCTCCAGAGACCTACTCAGGTGTTTTTTGTTCGTGGGCTCCGAATACCATCTAGATTCAGCCCTTGTAAAACCCACTCAAGAGAGATGGCTCAACTTCAGGATTTGATCTTGACTTAAGTCAAAAGGTGTTTTTGACTGCAAGATGTTTGATGTCGCTAATTGGGTTGCTTGCCTCAACGGAGAAAACGGTCCCAGAGGGACGCCTTCACATTAGGCCCTTTCAGTTTCATCTCAAGGAGCACTGGAGATATCCTCAGTCGCTGGACAGCCTCCTTCCTGGGACAGAAGCCATTGCAGCACACTTAGACTGGTGGCAAAATCCCTCAAAAGTGATGAAAGGTGCAGGCCTTCATCCCAAGACCACAGTATCCAACTTTTTACAGACGCCTCAACGAAGGTTGTGGCCCTCACTTAGATCAAGTTCTACACAGGGTCTGTGGTCAGACCGGAAAAAAAAAGGCTACACATGAACATCCTAGAATTGAAGGCGGTCTCCCTGGCCCTTCGAAGCTTCAAGGACCAGTGCCAGAACCAACAGTGCTAGTCACAACGGACAACTCAACAGTGGTAGCCTACTTAAACAAACAAGGAGGAACTCACTCAGCAGAGATTTGTGCTCTCCTGTGGAAGATCATGACCTGGTTCCATCACTATCACATAACATTAAAAGCCAGACACATTCCAGGGTGCCTGAATGTGATGGCCGACATTCTGTCCAGGTCGAACCAAGGGCAGTCAACAGAATGGTCCCTGCATCCGCAGGTGTTCAAACAGTTCTGCCAAATGTGGTTCACACCTCATGTAGACTTATTTACCACTCATCTGAACCACAACCTTCCACTGTACGTATCTCCTGTCCCAGACCCAAATGCTTGGGACATAGATGCTCTGAACATAAACTGGACGGCTCTCACTGTAGAGAAAATTTGGTGGATTTCTCCACTCCATCTGTGAAACAAGTCTCAGACTTTTCATGTACCTGTACCAAGATCTAAACAGGCGCCCCTCGACCTTCAATGGTTACAGGACGGCCATTGTTGATACTTTGGGCCCAGTGGGCCACCATATCTCTCAAAGTTCAGACCTTAATAGATTACTCTCCAGCTTTCATAGGGATCGTCCCAAAAGTTCCAGGAATCTTCCTAAGTGAAACCTTTCTGTTGTTCTTAATGAGCTCACAAAAGCACCCTTTGAGTCTATGAAAGGCACAGACCTCAAACATCTTACTCTCAAGACTGCTTTCTTGCTAGCTTTGGCCTCCGGCAAAGCGCCGCAGCGAAATCCATGCCTGGGTTGCAAACAAGGTATCTAATCTAGGCCAATGGGAAAAGGTTGCCTTGTTCCCTTCTTCTGATTTCATAGCCAAAAACCAACTAGCAAGAGAAGGTTCTCAAAGTGTGTCTCCGGTGACTATTCCTGCTTTGACTACCAATGTAGATAGACAATTCAAAGAAGACAGGACCCTGTGTCCTGTGCGGGCCCTGAGGTACTATTTGGATCGAACCAAGGACCTGAGAGGGTCTCCATCCCTCCTTTTCATCTCCTTTAAGAAAGGACATACCTCAGACATCAGACCCGCTACTCTCTCTTCCTGGTTGAAACAAACCATCCTACTTTGTTATAAACAAGCAGACCAACAAGCCTTGGACTTGGTCCAAGTTAAAGCGCATGACATCCGGGCCTTCGCGGCCTCTACGGTGGGATATCGGTGGACCAAATCATGCAAGCCTGTCACTGGAAAGCTCGCAACACATTTAAAATTTTTACCTAAAAGACCTTACTTGGTCAGACAACGACACCAATATATATCTGGGACCAGTGGTGGCGGCACAACAAGTCCTAGACCCTTCCCCTCAGACCAGTCATCCTCAGAAAGAAAGAAAGGGGGGGGGGCACATCCGCTCACAATCCCAGGATCTAGGTATAGGTTTACCTTTCAAGATGTTACGGGTAAGGTCATTTTGTATTTTTAGTTTATCAAGTATAAGACGTATTAAGGACTTATCAAGGTTGTCATTAATCTCATATTCGGTGGCAAAAAATTCATGAGAATTCCAACCAGTGGGCTGGTTTTTCTCTCGTGGATGGTCCCTAAGGACCCTTACACTCCTTAAGTGAGCATGTCTGCACTTCTCTCCTACAATCAAAACATCTTGACAGTTTTAGCACTGTCATCCATTCTATTCAGGTTTTTGGCTCTTTACAGGCCCGGTCTTCGCGATTGGGGCACTGTAAACGGGACTCAGACTGGTATTTCTAACATTCATTCTATCTATTACTTCAAAATCTAAGAAAAATTGACATATCTTCCAGTCTCAGCTGTAATCCCTCCACCGAGTGGTTGGATTCAGCAATCAGTCCCATATGGTAAGTTATTGTAGCGCAATAAAATTGAAAATTTTAATTACTTAAAAGTAGCTTTTATAAGCTACAAGCTTACCATGTGGGACTGAGAAGAGTCCCACCCTGCCTCCCCGCTGTATTTCAGCTGAGGGGGTATGGTTTAACATTGCAACGAGAAAAGGAGACGAATGTGAGAGTGTACCGCGAGACGACAACCAGAGGCTACGGCCAACTATAAATGTCTATTTTTCTTAGACATTGGCCATGATGCCTTGCGGCCATCCGAGAACAGCAATCAGTCCCACATGGTAAGCTTGTAGCTTATAAAAGCTACATTTAAGTAATTAAAATTTTCAATTTCCTTGGATTGGTTGCATAGATTGTCCAATTACTGTGGATGCTGGGTATAACTGATCAACCACTGGTGTAATTGTCATGTATTTGAGGTCATGTATTTGAGGTGTCAAATGGTTTGCTATATAGTTTAGTATTCAAATGCCACTCACAAAGTATCCACTTTGTATGTGTAGACAAAATAAATACTTGCAGGACCCCTGTGGCCGGATTCACGAAAGGTCTCAAGTCTCAAATCTGAGATTTTGGTCTCAAATCTAAGATTTTTCTTAGATTTTTCTCAGATTTGAGACCTTTTGCTCAGCTGGGATTCACAAAACATCTCAGGCTAAGATTTTTCTCAGATTTGGTCTCAAATCTAAGACTGCCTAGGGGGTGACTTAAGTTTTCATAAAATAGAGTATATGTAATAAAAAGTCACAAAACAATATGAAAATAGTGAAGTATGACATATTATTTAACTTGTAATACAAAATATGAATATATATTAAGAGTTTGTACAAAAACAACAGTAAACATTTATATTACAAATTTACATGAGTGGCTTGTTTTGCTGTTATAATCAGTTCTTTTGAATGTCAGTACAAATTATAGTAAAAAGACAATGTTTTGCTTGATTCCAAATATTCTAGAATGTGAATATATATATATGGTGGAGTGGTAAAATATAAATGTGTATGCTTTCCACTAATCTCAACAAAATGTTACACCAATTTTGATTGGTCCAGACGCAAAACTTGGCTGAGATTTTGGTCTCAGCTGAGATTCCCTTTGTGAATCTCAACTTAAGCAGAATCTCAGCTGAGCCAAAAATCTCAGATTTGAGAAAAATCTCAGCTGAGATTTGGCTAAGACTTGAGACCTTTCGTGAATCCGGCCCCTGGCCTGGACTAAATTCAAGCTTTCCCGACACATTTATTAGCTAGAAGCTTGTGCTACTGGTTTCCTCACTTTAAATTTGTCGATCAAGGAGTGAAAAGCACCCACCCACCATCCCCACCATCCCCACCATCCCCACTCACTTCACCTCCCCACAGGTTGTATGTCCATCTTCACTACACTACTCCTAGTTAGGTGATGAAGTTTTATTATTACAAGAGGTTTTCAGTGTTTCATTTTAATGATATGTTTACACTGGTTGAGTATACCCAGAGTTTCTAAACTTTTACTATCTTACATAACTTTTTACAGGCTATGTTGGGGCCTTTTCATGTCCTCTGTTTTGCCCCATTCCACCACAGGACTAAGGCGCAACAGCACAAAAACAGCCAGCCAGTTTCGATATCCAAAAAAAGAATCAAACTTAGAATGCCAGAGACTAAGGTGGGTATGCCCTTGTGTGGAGATAGTGTTTAAGCTTCTTTTTGCATTAGGCAAATGGAGGCAGACATGCGATTCTCGTCTGAAAGAAAATTCCAAGCAGTGGAATCCAAACAGCTACCGCAATCGTCAAAAGCAAAGCTTATAACCGAATTATCGGACAAACTTTTTAGTAGGTGGATGAAACTATGGTACAAGGAAATTACCAATGCAGTGGAATGATATGAAGTGATTTTTGGGGAGGGGGGGGGGACCAGCTGTGAAGAAAGTTGGCAACAGACATGGCCCATGAACCTTGTGATGTGATGCTGTATCATATTTCACTACCAACAACGGACAAATGCCTGAACTATGCAAGAACTTTCTGGGCCGTGTACTGGTAACCTGTAATATCACTGAAAAGTACATAATGTCAAATTATGAAATCCATTTTACATAATAGGGCATTGGGAGGAGTTTGGCCAGATGTAGTGATAACACATTTCATCATCTTCCAGTTCATAGGTTCTGGGTTTGAATTTCAGTTCTGATACTAGGTGTAATGACTGGTGGCTGTTTAGGCTGGTAGAGTGTACTGCACACTAATCGACCAGCATTCTGCACTATAAACCATGACATAGTCAAAAAAGTAACCAGATCCCCCATGTTAGATAAAGGTCACCATATGAGAGGCAAGTGAATCACCATTACGGGCATTGTACGTGCCCTACCACGGCCATCAGTGATTTGTCAGTAAGACTCTATAAAATCATACAAACTTCAAGTGGTACTGACAACAAGTTTAGCCAGCTAGGATTGCCGATATAAAAATGAACTAATGGAAAGCTCCATGTTGACTGGTAGTGTGCCCATTTGGGGCACCCATTTCACGTAAAAATTATATTATCACCAAAAGTTTTATAAAGGTTAAGCCCTTTTTGTTATAAAATTTAATCCTATCTTTGGCTCAGATAATACTTTTTTTGTGCATGAAAAAAAAATACTTGCAAAAAAAATAAAACTCGCCTGAGGATGGTGAACAAGTCTAAATCACGGAAATGAGCGATATTGAAGGGCTTTTGATGTCTATAATTATACAGATAGACCAGAAAATAGGGACTGCATTCAACAAAATTACTTCATTATCTTGACTTCAAACTTTTCACATAAAAATGCTGGGTTCAAAGGCTGCAAGGTTTGTAAACCAAATGACAGCTATGCAGTGACTGTTCAAATAGGACAAGACAATTTGTCATTGACAGGAAAACAAACATCTCTGAAGTTATAAATTGGGCTATTATTTGAAATGTCTTGTATTTTTTCATATTAAAAACAACTCAGAAAGAGAAGCATTTTGTAAGACAGACTACAGATTTAGCCGTCAAAGAAATCAGATGACTCTCTTCAAAATAATCACGTTTCAGTTGAATTGCTGGCATCTAAAGCTAAGTTTATAGATATGGCAATTTATTGAGGAACCATTTTGAAAAGTTGGCAGATTTGATGTTTTGATTAATTTAAGGTTATTTCTAGTGGTAAAAGCAATTAGAAAGAGCCGAAAATTCTTTAGTTATCAAGTTTTCAGAGAGATAATATATTGATGAAACTAGATCAACAGGAAAATGACCTGTGTGTGCATAAAATTAAAACTGTCATCACAAGAGAAGACATCACAAAAGAATCCCATTCTAAAGGACTTACTTTTATTGTCCAGGGGCGGATTTCATGAAAGGCCTCAGACTTACCCCAGTCTTAAGCTGAGATACTGGCTCAAATTTGAGTCTTTTGGCTCAGCTAAGTCTTTGTCTCAAACAGTTTTCACAGAAGGGGTTATTGAATAACCACAGTGGTTTTCTGTGTCGTGTGACCCTTTTTGTAATCAAAATATTCTACTGATGACGTATATATATTCCTTGTTTGACACAAATTATTTCTGGTCAAATGCTTTTTGCAATGGAAAACCTTGTAAACATGTAAAACACCCAAAGACTACTGCATGGGGTTGTTTTATACATTGGTACCTTATTTTCAGCCATTTCAAATTTTCAAGTAGAGAATGAATTATGGCAGCCATATTTGAGCCTCTGTTTACAAACCTTAAGCCCACTACCTAACAGTTTCACCGTTTGAGCCAGTGGCTCAGCCAAAGCTGGTTTGTCCATATTTACCAAAGAATACACACAATCAGTTGTGTAATGAATCTATAGTTCTGACCATCAGTGAATATAAGAACTCCAATTTAACTTGAGATTTTCTCGTCATATTTACATTGATTTTAATGATTAAATAACTTTCTGGGCAAATCTATATAACGTATTTGTAGCCTAGGTACTATAAATACATGTGTTTACGACAAATCGCACCTGTTTATGCATTAATTACATAATATTATTACACGGGCCAAGTCTTTTGTCACTTACGTTCACACCCTGGCTCAGCTAAGTTTGTGCTTAAGGTGGGATTCATGCATGAATATCTAGCTCAGACTTTTGTCTTTACTAAATATCACATAAACAATACTTATATTCATAACAATGCAACCAAAATAACAAAATGAAGTTTATATTTGGCACAGGAAGTGTAAAAAGATAGAAAAAACCCCACAGAAAATATAACAAAAGCTTTGGGCGCTTTCATCACGAAAAGACTTCAGTCCTGTCAGCTTCTGTTTTTTTTCATATTTCGAATATACAACAATATGTAAACAAATTTTGATTTAATTTGTTTAATGAACGTTGCGTATGATGTATTCGCCAGGAATCTAAAATTCGCCACCTCTAAAACCTTAGTTAATTTTATGAAGAAAATGATTTGTTTGTCTAACAATTGATATTTTTCAGTTCAAAAAGCCTTAATTTATTATACAGTCAACAAATCTCACCACAATTAATTTATTTTATTAGTATTTTCACATGTGGCGAATTTCAGATATGTGGCGAATTTTAGATTTCTTACTCTATAATTAAAACAGCTTTTAGTCATAATGAAACGAATGCAATGGTAATGCCAAGGTGTCAGGCTTAAAATTAAGCTAAAACTTAAGTCCAAATTGTGACTTAAGTCTGAAACCATATTCTTAAGGTAAGACCAACGTCATAGACGTAAGCAATAAAACTGACTTAAGTCCTTTAGTGAACTCAACAAAACAATCCTGGCACTTGAAACTCTACAATAAATTTCCTTAAAATAATCATCAATCTGAACGAAAACCTCAACCTCAAGCTAAGCTAAACATTATTTCAGAATTTAAATATTCCTACACATAAGTCTATAGAACTCTCTCTCCTCTCCGCTCCAGAAAGAGCTTTTGTTAGTTTTAAATTATTATTTTATTATGTATACGAAATTTCAAATATCGCCTGGGAACAAATTAAGGCCTGTTTCAAATCTATATGTTATACAGAATATATATATGTGGGCTACTTTTACCATCTAAACACCCAGTAAAGAAGAATCTGGACAGACAGACAGGAAAAATAACACATTATGTTGAAAACTCACATTTAACTCTAGTTTGCCCACTTAGTCTTCCTCCCTTTGGTTCCACTCATAACTCTGGATGACTGACCTTGACCACCTCTCGACTATCATATTGATCAATATTTTTGTTTATTTAGTGCACTGAGTTTCCCACTGTGGGGAAGATATTGCACCTGCAAAGCAGTAGATTAGATTATCATGTGAAAAATGGTATTATGTGTTCCACACTTAAGAATGCACAGAATTTCTCACAATAACAAAAGGACATACCCTTTTAATTGTATCTTAATGTTCACAGCTGTACAATGGTACTGTTCTGCTTTACCAAATGGCCCAGCGACCTCCCTAATGAACCTAGTTTACTATTCCTGGCCATTTTGTATGAAAATTGTATTTTTAAGCATGAGCTCTAGCGAGGATTGTGCTTCCAGAGATTTCTTTGTGTCTCCAGACTTTCATGAATTGTGGCGTAGTGTGATGATTAGTGTCTGTCTTTTGCAGAAGTTAAGCGACAATGAGCTCCATTACTACTGGGATGGGTGACCTCTTTAGTGCACTACTTTTGTCTCTGATGGCTTTGCAGCTCTCGCTTGTAGACCGAAACCTCTTTTGGCCTTGTTTCTTGCACTTGTTCAGTCCACTTTATTCTGTTTGTCTAAATCATTCCTGACACCCTCTTTAACACACAAAACATTTCATCAAGGTAAGTAATATGTCATTGATGGTATGGTATGACATAGGAGCTGTTGCCCAAGTAATCCTTAAGTCAGCTTGTGATTCAAGTGATTCCTTCCATCAGTCAATAGTTTGGTTTTACTTCCAGAATCAAGGCATTATATGTTTCTATTGAACACTGAAAACCCTCATAGAGATGACAAAATACGGAACAGGTGGGCTTATAAATGTTCTACCAACCATATCCAAAAGCTTCCCGGATGACTTCGGAATCCAAGAGGACTACAGCTTGAATGGTGAGGAACTGCTCCCAATGATTTTGTGTTTCAACAATTAACTGGAGTGATGGGTGATACAGCCAAATGCTATCCTGAAAAACCTCAGAGCGGCCCAAGCCTCTTTTCCATTTGTAAATCTTGTGATGTCATTTGGGACATCTTGGGATGTCATTTGGGACAGTCAAGTTTGGGCTACTGCACAACTTAGATATTTTTATCAGTATAATGTTAAGGCACAATTTCAATTCAGAGGTTTTATAAATTTACAGTTATAATAACGTTAAAACATGATAACTGAAAGTTGTGAGAATACTCGGGTTTAATTTTGTGTCATTTATGTGAGCTGTATATTTTGCTTGTCACTGTCAGTAGTTATTAAATAAAATATTAATCAAACAAAATTAACCAATTACATAAACTGATTTATGGAAACTTCATGAGCTATTTAATTATACCTTTTTAACCAAAATATAAAAAAGTGGTAATGTTAAAATGATTTTTCATCTAAAATAGTGTGTTGTAACGGAACCCCATTATGTAAAGCTTAATGTGATGCAAGTATACTGCATTTTGATTGAAATAAAATGATTAAAAACAAATAATATCAGACAAGTGATTACTGTATAGAACACATACATATACAGTTAATAGATTATCAATGAAGAATCATTTAGCTATCCACTCTGTGGGTTTGGTTTCGAATTCAAATCATAACAAGTGACAAATACTGATGTCTTGGCCCACACTACCCTTGTAGCTGTTAAAAAGAGATCTGAAACCTCTATTTTCACCCGTGATGCATTTCCAGTGGAAACTGATTCTTCGGTGTTAATGTAAATAAAGCCTTAAACCCCTAATTTCCTGATATACATTTCAAGAAATGATTTTACCCATTACTTTTGTCTTATAAGTTGTTTGTCTAGTTTTATAATGTAATATGGGAATTGATATTTCTGTTTCCATTTCCGGTTATTTTCAGTTATGCAACGAGCTCTAGTTTCCTTTGTTTTTCTACTTTCTGTTAACATCAATACCTCTTACTTGATGACACAAAATGCTTAAAATTAGCTTAGAATGTTCTAAGCTGTAATACATATGACATTTGTCTGATGTATCACCATTTCCCGCCCTTTTCCAGCCACCTAACACCCGATTTCCTCTTTACTTTGCAGGGGACCCTATTACCGAAATGTGGAAGACAGGAAGTGAGGTGTAGTCTTACCAAATTCAATATTGGGTTCCCGCCACAAAACCACGTGATTTTTCAGGCATTTAGACTATTTTTTCAGAAAGATATTCTGAACATTTCCGCGAAAACATTACCTTACTATGATACCCCATAATTTACTTAACCCTCCGCTTTTAGTAAAATGAGCTCATACTGGGGGTTTTATAAGGACCTGTCAGAGGTCTGGGGGCCATTGGAACCAATACAGAGTCGGGAATGGGCTGTCAGCAAGAGTTTTAACTAAAGCAGACGACATTAGACACAGGAATGGCGCAAAACACAAAATGGACATTTTCACAAGGTAAACATTCACTGCTTATTGTCATTTTTTTAGTTTTTATTAAAATTTAAACTTTTAGAAAAGTGTGATGTATATATATAACTCATATTATAATTTTAGACAAAGGATAAATATCTTTTAATTAGTTTTCTAATGCAGCCTGAACCAGTTTTGTAAAATTTTAAACTAGTATTCAGATATTTATGAATTTTAGTATATTTGGTGCTGCCAACATTAATTAAACACATTAAAATCTTTAAGGCAAATACAAACATGTATTAAGACTTGATACTGGAAATATATCAAAACTTTAAGCAAATTAGGATGGATTTCTTTTCATAACACCCTATGTGCCTTGTAGGCTGCCTTTTAAGGGGCGATAATATAATTTCTACATGAAATCAGGACCCTAAATAGCCACATGACTGGTCAATATACAGTTATAAATCACTAATTTGATCTTATTGGTCTTGAATGGCTGGGATCATATTCAGCAAAGGTTTTAGCCATGCCTTAGGCTTACTTGGCTGAATTTTTATAAAAAAGTTAAGCCTTAGACATATTTAAGATGTTTGGTAAATATAGTCAATAGGGTTTAATTAATTGAATATGTCATTTTGCCAATTTGAGATGCGTGCCAGGTTACAAACTCCAGTAGTAGTGTTGCTGTAAGATTGAAGAAATATTCTGATTAAGTAAAGTCTTACGTGACATCTTGAAACCCAGTGATGTTCCCCATTTATATGTTATAAAGTGGATTTGGATCAGAATAAGTATTGACAACAAGAGCAAGGTATGAATACACTTCACACTAGAAGCAACCAATTAAATAACATTTTATTTGATTCTTCGATGGGTGATAATATAATTTTTGCCAGATTGGTACACGGCCACTCAACTCTTAACTTTAAAAGCTATTAGTGATCCCCATTGGCTGCTGTTTTGGGTCGTAACTTGGCATAGACCTTAAATTGGCATATACTGGAACTCACTCGTGCATTTCCGGGAAAGTATAAATACCAAATAAGGAAGCCAAAGTGATGATTGACATAAATTAATTTTTGTAGTTAAAATCTACTTATAAAGTACATTTGGGTCAATGCATATTTTCATCAATAGAAATTTATTTTATTATTAAGAAACAAGCAAAATAAAGATTCTGTCTTCTGGTTAAGCAAAACTCTGATGTGAGGCAATGGATGGTTAATTTACTATTTACATAGATTTTGAGTTGAGGTTTCTTCCCATTTGTCAATCCAAGAGGTATTAACATATTTCATGGTTCCTTATCTGTGTTCTTTTAATGTTAAAATATTTCCTCTCACAATTTCTATTTTGTTTAATGTGATAAATAACTTCACTAAACAACTTCAACATGTCTCTCCCTCTAATCTGCCGTTCTAATTTGTTCATTACAGTTGCTTTTAAAGATTTCCTGTTTGTTAAAAAAACTCCATGTAATGTTATGGGTAGCTTCCTGCCATTAGTAGATTCTCCCTGGAAATAAAATAAATTTTTTTTTCTAGTGAACTGGATGAAAATTTTTTTTGTGGTCGAATTGACACTTTAAAACAACCCGCTGTGAAAACATTTAGCAGATTTTTGGAGCAAATTGAAAAAAAATATATCAACCATTAAGCGATTTTATTTGTTTTTGCTACATTTCATGAACAAATTAAAGTAAGTGTATCAACCATTGGTAAAAGGCTGCTTTATATGCCTGTCCCACTGTTACGATGTTTTTTCCCTGACCACTGCAATAGTCTGAGTGTCATCTTGTTTGTTATGTGAATTACCTGTTCTGTTGGTGAGGTAGAGAGTGTAATTATGACAATCCTAAATGGTCACCTAAAATATTATACATGTTTAAAGACCTTTATGACCATCGTTTTGATTGTAAGGCTGTTACCACTTACCTTTATGGTGCCACGACTTATTTTTAGGGTGCTAGAACTAATCTCTTGATTGTTATGATCTATCAAATAGCTAAGTAGTCTTTTCTTAAAAGAGGATTTGTCTTTGCTGTGACAGGTTACTGCATGACAGTGATCAAGTCTTGGCATTACAAGTGACATTCATGAATTATAGCAGTCCCAAGCAGGCCTTATGGCCGACTGTTCAGACATACCACGGATCATTTTGATTGGGAGAAATCACATGGTTTGCCATGGGTCAGTCTGAGCAGCAACCAAATGTTTTGACATCAAATGGGTTTAGTTGTTACAGTGGAACAGTGGTATAAGCAAATTAGTGGTCATACTAAGAAGGAAAGGAAAGCCAAAATAAGCCTGATGCCACCCGAATGGCATCCAGCAGAATCTTCAAGAATTACCCCTATACCTTATTGAACTTAGTAGGCCTAGAATGTTGGCAAACTGAGTGTCTACATTAAATTAATAAGTTTCCTTATTTTTACAGACATTTGATGTTTTCTTTTCAATAAATCTGTCATGTAGAAGACAGCCATGTTGGCTTCACTGGTCCTTCTAGCTGGTTCATACTAAAAACGTTTTGTCCTGAGTTACCCCCTGTTGTAACTAGCCCGTTGTTTACCTGACGGCAACCACTTTTTGGGCAAAGGTTCAATAAATTATGCTATGGACCAAAGTCAATCCTCAGTGACTTTATATTCAGTATAAGTGAAATATTTCATTAATTTTAGCTGTTTTGTCTTATGAACTTTGAAATAAATAATTTGACGGGATAAAATGAAATAGCTTATGCATTAATATATCATTTGAACTCACATATCCTCATATGTAAGTAAAGTCAAAGGTAAACCTGAAAAATGAGGAAATATCAATTCATTATAACCCTGGGTATTGTAAAGGTGAACATGAAAAAAAATTCACTGAATAGGGAATAGTAATTTCCAGTGATAGTTTAATATCTGTATTGATTACTTAAGCTGTCACATGGAATTGTAAATTGATTTTGATAGCAAAACCCGTTAAAACCCAGGAGCACATAGATGAGTGTCAAGAGATTGAACATCAAACTTGTTTAATTAACAACTTAAGTAAACATTAACTCAAGTATTTTATTTATTTATTTGGGTTTTAACGTCACTGTCCATACTGTATAGATCATATCAACATTGATAGTTTTATGGGCAGAGCAAACCAGTACATACAGTTGATCAAGGTTTTGTACTGTAAACTGCCAACCATCGGTAAGCAGCTCCCAGCTTTTCCACTTAGGGTCCATGGTTTGAACTGCAGATCTCAGAGGTGGTAGGTGAGTGAGTTACCACTTCACCACCGTGGCCCTCCACTAACTCAGGTAAAAATCTAGTCTTATGTTTCATAGTCCTGGTTGAAAAATCCTGAATTTTTGGAAATGCCCTGCTAGTGGAAGTCTGCACTCCACAAGGTCTCCCTAGTTACAGTAGTATCACCAGAGGTTTATGAAATTGCTTTGTTATGGAAATTCAGCTTTATAATGGTGTCATTAGGTTGGGATTTCAATCTCAGAAGAAATAAGTTTGCTGTCAAGAAGTAAAAGGTTACACCAGCACATACATCAGTGGTATCTTCAGAAAATTGGAACCAAGGGAATCACTAAGTCTAATGGCCTAAAGCCCACTGTTGGGGATAAAGGAGACTCAAACATAATCTGTCTTAAGAATTGTGTCTCTTCAAAGACTCCACTGGACTTATATGTCCAAATTAAAAGTAAGCTATGGCTTCCTTCTGATCTTTGATTTAATCTCATTGGGGTTACTGTAATATCACTGAGAAAGTTATACATAATGTCCACTGCGACTGATTGATGATGTTTGTGTCTTGTAAGAAACTAAAGAGGTCCTTGGTGACATAGTGGTTAGTAAGTTTGGCATATAATCATAGGCTCTAACCTCTGTGTGGGTTAGACTCCCACAGGTGGCTATGCTGTAGAGCTGTCACAATATTACACTGTTTATGGAACAGCACCTACCGGTATAGGTAGGATTTAACCAAATAAACAAGTACTATTATGGCATAAATATATAGTAAATATAACTTGTGAAAAAAGTGTGCTGAAATCAAAGTGAATCACAAGTTCTGTGCCTCTTTTTTCACTCTTGTACAGTCTTTTTGTTTATCAGAGGTTTAATTGGCCTTGTGAGTAAAAATGTCTTCCATCTCTTTAAAAATAACTTTTTGGGTGATGTAACCAATATGCCTTTCATATGCTCTTCTTTTCTACTCGAACTTTTCAAATCTTGTAAAATATATTTAAAAGACATTTTAATTGCCGTGTATACTGGCTAAAACAAAAATTTTCAAAAAAACATAAAATTCACTGAAAAACTCAGAGGCAGATACAGGATTTTCCCGAAAGGGGGGGCGTGGGTTGACGCAGGTATGGATATTTCATACTTGGACATTTTGTAGCAGGACATGTCATGCGGTGCACGGACAAAATGTCGGTGGACAAAATAATGTTGGACAAAACACCAGTCCAAAATGCAAGGGAGGACAAAATGTTGGCCATTTTAAGGGACAGGGAGGGCAAAATGCTGATTTTATCAAAACACTTTATATATCATACTGATGGTCAAGTAAACTGGAAAAAGCCTCTAGCAGAAAAAAGCCTCTGTAAAAACCTACAGTAGAAAATACCTCAATATAAAAGCCCTCTAACTAAATGGTACATAACACATTTACACAAGCACTGCCACGTAGTGTACACCATGTAACAAAGGTTTGGGTATTTTCTACTAGTATTATTTGTTGATGCACTAGTTTTCTACTGTGACTTTTTCTGCATTTTTCTTTCTACTGGGGCTTTTTTTAAAAACTCAATTGTTAGACACATACAGCAGTTTACTGTCATGAATACAATAACATGAAACCTAAAATAAACTTCAAATGGGCTTCCCATAATAAACAATTGGATAACTGTAAACAAATTGAGAGAGAAACATACTTGAATCTAAATTTATGATTTACTATGATTTTGCCACACGTAATTTCGCCACACTTGATTTCACCACAGTTTTTTCAGACATTGATTTCGCCACAGGGGGACATTGATCTTGCCACACTTTTTTTACATGTTTCATTTGCTATATATATTTTTGCCATAATAAGTTGTACTTTAGATTGCTAGTAGCACAAATAGAGACATATAAAATTGTATAATAACAACAATTCATCTGGTGTATGGTAGCACTATAGTTACTTAAAAAACATGAAACAGTGTGTAATCTTTCAAAAGAATAACTAGAAATAGTGGATTACAAAGATAAACATTTGAGTCTTGGTATATGGCCAGTGTCTGTGGCTTCTCAGTGAAAACTTCCATCAAATCAAATTTTTAAATGGAGTTTCTTAATTTCAGTTAATGCAACAAAAATACAATATTTACCTTCCTTGTTCACATCCTCCAAGTTATAATGATTTTCCAAGCCATAGTAAAATCTGTAAAACTCCATAATTATTACATAATAAATTTTCTGTTACTAATAAAAACTAATAAAAATCAATACAAAATTAGGCAACACAGTGTGGCAAAAAGGTAACAAAGTGTGGCAAAAAGGTAACAAAGTGTGGCAAAAAGGTAACAAAGTGTGGCAAAAAGGTAATGAACTGTGAGAAGCAGTGTGGCTTTTTCATGTTGAATATATGTGTACTAATACTATAAGCAACAGAGTGGTAAAAAAGTGTGGCGAGATCAATGTCTCTGAAAAACTGTGGCGAAATCATGTGTGGCGAAATTAAGTGTGGCGAAATCAACGTACACCCTAAATTTATATGCCACAATGTTTCTTCAACTTTTTCATTTTCAAATAACTGATTCATTCATTGGTTTTCTTTAAAAACACATATTAAGTCAATTGATTAAATTTGATGAAACGTTTTTAGAATTTTTCTTCTTTGCAATTTAATCTTATCATAGCTACTGCAGAAAATTCTAACTGTAACATAGAACATTGTCCTATTCACAAAGATTCTTATTCTTTAATAACGCTTATTCTTAGTTTTTTTTCTAAGAATGGTTTTTATTCTTAGAATTTTTCTAAGTATAAGAGTTTTCTATTCACAAAGATTCTTACTCTTAGCATGCTTAACTTAAGAAAAATAGCTGTTTTGGTGATTTTAGTGCAGCAACTGATTGCAAATCGACATCCAGAACAGAACGTTATATATTAAGTTGTCTATTGTATGTACTGTAATGAAATACAGCTTCGTTATATTATTTCAAAATTTCTAACTTTCTGTTCACATATGCCAAGATCTGTATTCTTAGAATTTTTCTTTGAATTACACTTAGCCTAAGAAAGATTCTAAGAATTTGCATACATTTCCTTTTACTTCTATTCTTAGAATTATTCTTAGCTAAGAATTGTTTTGTGAATAGGATTTTATTCTAAGAATAAGAAAATTCTTAGCATAGAATTTTTCTTAGACTTAAGTGTAATTCTAAGAAATATTCTAAGAATATTTCTGAATTCAGACCGTGGTGGAGAAAAGACCTAAACGTTTTGACACAAGGAGAAATACCCCACACCCTTTTTCTCTGACCACAGGGAAAAGCCACATGTCATTTTTTACCATGAAGAGAATCCCTAAAAAATCCCTATAAAATACTGCTTCAAGATTGAGTATTTTACATTTGTTTTCAATAAGTATATATAAAAATTGTGAATACATCACAAAATTTGATAAAGTAATAAATTTTTTATAGTTCTACAATTCTCTTTAACCATAATCCTTCTTTATATCTTTATTTTATAAAACAACAACAAATGTTTAATTTGTATTTTATATTAATAACAACAATAATTTTGATTTGATAAAACTATAATTTTGAAACAGAGCATGGTTGTACTCTGTACTATCTAAAATATTGTGTAGGGTCTGATCTGCTCCCTACATCTTCAGGCAGAGCCACTGACTCAAATATGAGGTTTCAGACCCGTTTTAGTTTTTGGTCATATATGTGTCAAAAATGTGTCTCAAATGTTACTGGTCTGAGCCGAAAGTTTGAATTATGTAAGTTCCTAACACTTTTACTTTGCAATATACATTGTTTACAAATATAAACATTATCATGAATAATTGGCACAAATATTATTGTACAAAATATTGCTAAGAGCAGTCACAAGTTTAAGACTTTCATCTTGGCTAAGATTTTATCTTAACTTGGGATTCACAAAACATGCTTAACAAAATCTTAGGTAAAACTTTTATCTGAGCTTTTTTCATCAAATAAACTACTGTGTCTGTGAATCTGACAAATTGTCTGTGCAAATTCTTGTACAAGAGGACACTGTGACAGACATATTAAATGTAATTTTTCTGTTTATAAAACCAGTCAATCAATATTCTTGTTATGTTTTGCTGCTGTATAGTTGCATACATAATTCTTTTGTATATTAACATTGAAAGACATATCCACATTGTTTTCACAACTGTTTTTAAAGATATGTATTGCATGACATTTTTACAGAACACACAAACATTGAAAAAAATTAAATGTTTTCCCAACTACTTTATATACTTTTAATATCTTCAGTGTGTGGTTTATGCTGCATATAAACACTGATATGCTGTCCTTCACTGAGTTCAGTTAATGTGATTGCTTTATGCCAGAGAATATAAAAACAAATGAGCAGTGGGTTTGACCCTACATGTGTCACTTTGATAAAAATCAATAAATGAAAACTATACTGAGCAAATCATGCCATATAAATGCTTTGTTGAGTCGAGGTCAGTAAATAAAAAGCATATTTCTGGGGAAAAAGAAAAAAAAAACTTGTTCACTTACTGTTAATAAATGGATCAGAAGGGAATAACTTTTGCAGTTAAAAACCTTCAAACTACTTTGAAACATAAAGTAAAATACTTTACAGAAATGTGATAAGTATTCTAAATTTAATGTTAGCCATATGAAGTTTTGAAGTGGGGAAAACATGACAAAAGACCAAATCTAAGACCAAATTTGTTCTTAGACCCTTCGCCTAACTTTTGCACACAAATATAGCCAACTTACGCTGAATAACACAAATGGCCAAGTCTTAAATTTATGCACACCTGTGAGTAACTTTTTAACTTTTGTAAATAAAGACTTTTAATTATGGTTGCCTTAAATTTTCATCCCATCTGGGAGTGGACTTTTCTTTTGTAAATAAAGACTTTTAAATTTGGCTGCCATATATTTTTATCCACCTCAAAATTTGAAATGGTCGAGAAGAAGCTAAAATGTGTAGAACAACTCCCTAAAGTAGTTTTAGAAGTTTTACTGTGGTTCCAAGATTTTCTATTGCAAACTAGGGTGTTTATTCACGAAAGGTCTTAGTTGACCCCTAGTCCTAACATTTTCATACAAATTTAGCCAACTTAAACTCAAGATCTGACTTAGATCTTTCGTGAATACTGTACTTGCATTTTAATAAAATAAAATACATCAAAGAAAAGATATGTGATACTAGTAGTTTATTTTTGTGGGTCACCTGAAACCACTGTGGTCCTTTGTTAAATAGATTTAAGCTTGGGTCTCACCAAATCACCCTTTCGTCTTTACCAAGTCACCTTTTGTCAAGTCCATTTAAGCCCAAAAACAAAAGGGTCAGATGTAAGTCTCTGACTAAGACTGCATTTGAGAAACTGGTCCCTATTATATCAATCATACATGCATTTATTTCCAGGTACTATTGCAAATGCATATGGACTTTGGGATATTAATGTCTAATACGGTAGGTTTATGTGTATTATTTTTGGTGCATCTTTAACATGTCAGGTGCAAGTGTACTGAGACAGGTGACTGTGACTGTTGTGTCTGTATGCTTTTAGGTGCCTGTATGCTATTGTGCCTTTTACTTACATGTGAGCCCTGTCTGACCAAGAACATTGATGGGATATTAAGGTACAGTATTTATATATTGTATTCCATAAACATTTAAACATGCTGAAAGATGTTTTGTGTCCTAACAAAAATATTAAAATGTAGGATATACACAGATAGTTTAAAGAGATCAATAGACATCTAGTACATGGCAATTAACTTGGGTGTTTCTTTTCACTAACCATTGCTGATCTCTTATATAGTCAGGGGCCGATTTCACAGAAGGACTTCAACCCAGACTTAGACTTAAATTTAAGATTTTGTTCTTAAGTTTTGTTAACAGAATGGTAAGTCCGTGGTCGTAGAATTACCAGATTTCACAAAGCAGCTAAGTTAACGAAATTGCTAAGTCAGTTGACTTAACTTAAAGTTTGCTATGTAGTGGGCTTAGATTTTGTAAAAAGGACTAAATTATGGCAGCCATAAACTCCACTTCTCCACTTCAAAATTTGTAATGGCTGTAAATAAAGTATACTTTATTTACATGACACAGAAGACCACTGTGGTTATTTGATAAGTCCAAGACCTAGCTAAGACCAAAGTCTTAGATTTATGTCCCTGACTTAGCAAAACCTCTGGTTAAGTCTAAGTCCCTTTGTGTAATGGACCTCGGGTGTTAATGTACATGGATTGTGGATATGGATTGCATGAAAACTTATTTATTTTCGTGGGAAATAAATTCACAATTTTTTAGTGGCCATAACTGATTTTATTTGTTTTTCCATTTTTAAAAATTCTTTCACCATTGTGTTTATTTTAATGAGATGTTTGATACAACAAAATAAATATCTTCAGGGTGGTATTAACAAAATGTCTTGCCAAATAAGGCTTAGGTCAACTTGTGGCATAATTCAATCCATGCTCAAAAATTAACGCAAGCAACAATGTGCACCTGCAAGCCACATTGATAAGTCATGTACATGGAAACACTCCCTGTATAACTATATCATTTGATTTTTTTCCCAAACTGCATCCATAAGCCACATACCACATCTGTGCACATTGGTACATACACTATGAATGTATCCCATACCACATAACACTACATCAATACTAAGCCAGGGCATAAGTAGTAACATACTTTGTGGTACTAAGGAAGAAAGATATTGTTATAAAGACTGAATGGGAAATATTTTCTCAGACATTGTATCATTGTTTTTGATGCTGTTAAAGCCAGTTAAACCTTCATGAAAAGCTATTTCTGTTTTGTTTCTAGTATTTCACAAAATCTGACACCATCTGAGAATTCCCTTAGAGACTGTACTGCCAAGAACTGCCCTGATGCCCAGGCATTCCCACAATTCCTAGCATGTTTAATGTCAAACTGTGCAGACACCATTCATGGGAAACGTTGGTTGGACACAGGATACTACTCTGTATTTCCCCAATCCAAAGAGCCAGAAGAGTGTATCCAGGATGGATGCCAAGCCATTGACGATGATGTTCAGATCAAGTGTCGACAGATCTGCCACAAATTGGCATATAAAAGAGACTGGGTTGATACAAATGTGTATAAGGTAAAGAATGGAGAAGGCAAAAGGGATTGGATTGATCCTACTGTGTATACAGGAGGAAAAATGCTATGGGTAGATCCAAGTGTGTACTCTGATGGAAACAAAAGATGGCTTGATACAAATGTGTACAAAAACAAGCAAAAGAGTTGGGTAGATCCAAGTTTATACACAGGCAAAAGGGATTGGGTGGATCCTAGTTTGTACAAAGTGGGTCAGAAAAGTTGGGTGGACCCAAATGTTTATGGTAAAAGAGACTGGGTGGATACCACTCTGTACAAGAACAAAGCAAATAGGCCATCATGGGTTGATCGTGCAGGGCATGGTAAAAGAGAAGAGGAGGATAATTATGTAGATGACCATCATGGCGACAAAGAACCTGACAAAGATAACTGGCTGGAGCAGGTGTTGTTTAGTAAAGTAGCAAGTGCTAGTTCAGCTGTTAATGGTGAGGGGACAAAGAAGTGGCTTGATCCTATGGCTTACAGAACCAAGCGCTGGCTGGATCCCATGACCTACCGCAACAATAGGGCCAAGCCAACACCTAAAGAAGGAAAGCGATCTCTGCAGTTCAGTGAACTGGGCAGACAGATGCTGCCAGAATGCGAAGGTTATTTGTGTAAAGTGGAGGGTATGAATCCATTGGTGGCTGAAAAGAAAAATCATAGTGGGATTGGAGCTGTCATTCGTTGTTTGCAGAAGTGTGGAGAAAAACAAGGCAAGAAAGAGCTGAAAGAATGCTCCACCAAATGTTTCAATCACCCAAATACTGTAGAATAGATATTGCTTGGTATGATTATTCTGTGAAAGGTTTCTGGAACCATGTACAACATATGTCAAATTTGTGTGGGAAAACAGCATGGTCCAGTGATGACTTTTGTACATTTTGGCATCCCTCCTGTGGCTTATATGGGAATAAACATTTTGTTTCATAAATTTTAACTACTGTTTGAGAAAATATACAAATTATTTGTTAGTTATTTCTTTTATTTATCTATTTTTGGGGGATGTGGGTGTGAGTGATTGTAAATATTTATATTTATTAAAAATTCAAACACATTTTTGAACCATGGAAATTGTCGTTTATATTTTCCATGATTTTCTCTTTTTGTGATTACATAAATAGAAAAATACATTTTGTTTCATGAATAAGAACCTCAGAGAAAGCTTGGATAATGAAGAAAATCTGCAAGCAAGAACTATAAATTAAATAAGTAATGAATTAACTTCCAGTTTAATTCAATTTTTTATATATTATAAAATAACTTTCTGGAACCACGAAAACCATGTATTAAGTCGGTAAAGAGAAATTTAATATTTGAATATGTTTAGCTTCTGTTGTTTATGTTTGTGTATTAAAATATACACTGATTATGGAATTATATTTAATAAAAGTCAAGGTCATAGTTATCCAGAACAGGGACAAACTAATATTGGTAAATATTGATTTAGCATAACGTACAATCAAAATAATAAAATTTTACTAGTTATTTCAACAAAATCAAAAATAATTGCAGTTAACATATCAATAAATTAATCCAATATTGACATAACATTGATGTTTATTTTAAATGATCTGTAATAATTCATTTGTTTAGTTTTCCATCCTTTATAAAGTATATCTCGAGGAATGTATAAAAGGAAAAAAATCCTATTTTATAATTATCTCTGTGTCTCAAAATCTAAATGTTAGATGATCTGGTGTCGTTTAAAGCAGTGCATGTCAGTTGGTCCTTATTGTGCACTTACAGCCATCAAGCACTGGGGCCGCATTCACTAAAAGGATGAAGTTCAAGTTGAAGTAAAAATCAGCTCAAGTTTAGTTATAAACAGCTGTAAACTTGAGCTGATTTTTGGCTCAACTTGAGCTGGATCCTTTTTGGGGATGTCGGCCCTGGCAAGTAACTACCAAATTTTCCACTTTATAAGCCGTGCTTGTTTACAAGTTCCTACACAGTGGTAACCCCAAATACTTTGAACCCTTTCTGATACCCAGACATAGTGCATATAACACTCGTCAAAGTCAATCTGATGGCATGTTTCTTGAGGTTCCCCACTTTGCTTCAGTTTTCAACTCTTTGGAAAAGCATACCCACCCTAAATTTCCAATCTCCTCCTGCTTTCTCTGCAGTGCTGACCCCTGCAATGTCTCTGGTTTATGAATATTGGATAATGTTTTTGTGTGATGCACCTTAGAGTCTGTCTTTTTTGACAGAGATTAAGCGCTATAAAAGTGCTATTAGAATTAGAATTAGGTTTGTTTGGCAATTAAACCCCTCACCTGAAAGGTCAGTGGTGTATGGTACCACTATGGTGCCAGAGAGCCCTGTAATTTAATGAAAAAATTTTAACCAAACACATATATGCTAAGTAAACACTACTCAAAGATAGATTGATGCATCCTTTTCAAAAGCTGTGGTTATGTCACGACAGACCCTCCACAAATACTGTGATTAGCTCGATTTGAACCCATGGATCCCGAAATGGGAGTCCAGTGAATTAATAAGCATATGACCAGCGACATTACCTGTTAGGATATGGAAGAGGCAAAAGGAAAGCCACATTGTCATCTGTCCACCATTTCATAAGTTCAACATGTACTACTCCATGCCATAACTTGGAACACACAAACGTTACTTTTACTTGTTCTGTGTATAATACTGTGGATTACTATTGATTAAAATATGTGTTAACATAAGTGTAACCTCTAACCAGACTTTAAATGTACACTAAATGTGTCAAATCAATTAACATTTTACAGAGCTTATAATGGGCGATAATGTAAGAAATACTTCTACCCGCCACTTAAAGCTAGCACAATTCTTGGAATTTGCAATCAGGATTGCTGAAATCAATTAATTTATATCTGTCACCGGTTTTTGGTATGGTCCATTTGTGAAAATAATGGAGGTATGTGGATGAAAAATATTTGGCAATAATTATTCAGTCTTCAGGTTTTTGAGGAATTAAGATATGTGCAAAATAATGACTACAAAAAGTGTTTGCATAAAAGGGAATCTTTATAATTGCTTCATCGTAGCCATGTGAACCACCACTAACCACTGGCTATCAAAAATTGACTGATAATTGGCAACAATATTTTTTATAAAGAGATCAGGTCTTCCCAAACTCTAAACAAAGGATGTGTTTTCATCAAGTTAGTGAAATAATTTTCACCAGAATAAAGGTTAAGATAATATGGTATTTCAACTGCCTAGCTTTCAATAGCTTTTAAAACACAAAATCAAAATCTTCAGATCGACTGAGTCAAAATGTACAGCTTGAAAGTTAATAACCAGTTGTTGATTTTATGATGGTACCAACGTAGACCAATAGCTAAAAATTACTCATAGAGTGGGGCCCTCCAGCAGGGGGGTGTTTAGAAAAGGGGACATTTTGTATCCAGCATACGATCCAGATCTTTCCTAAAATTTAATTACTTTTTCCTTTGGTCTGACGCTAAACACATAGACAGACCGACAGAAAGAATGGACAGATGAACAGATCCAAAACATAACCTCATGTTGCGGGATACCCGGTAAATGTATTTGATTTTTTTTCAACATTGTTCAAAGAGTCACAAGCTATATTTCAAAAATAATGCAGGGACCACGGTGGTGCAGTGGCAACACACTCCATTACCACCTCTGAGGTTTGCAGTTCAAATCTCAGACCCTATGTGGGAAAGTTGGGTAGTTGCTTCTCCTTGGTCGGCAGTTTACAGTACAGAACCTTGACCAACTCTATGTACTTGTTTCTTCTGCCCATAAAAGTAAATTAAGAGTTTTGTCTTTAGTTATGGCTAAGTCTGTGGCCTTAGACTTTCACAAAGCAGCTACTAGGAGCTTGGGTAAGTCTTGAGTCTCAAAGTTAAGTCCACGTGGGAGGGGGCTTAACTTTTGTAAACATAGACTTAAATACGGCCGCCATAATTACTCTCCACTTTAAAATTAAAATAGTTTCGAACCCTGTACAAAGGTGGCCCTAATAAAGCTACCCTTTTATAACATCTTGAGTCATGAGATCATTTTTCGTCTATTTAGCAGTTTATCAGAACAGTTAGAACACATCTTTAGTTTTTAACATCCTCTGCGTTAGTAGAAAATTTATCAGTAACATGATTCTAATTCTGTTATGCATCACCCTTTTACATTTGCTGCGACCCCTTTTAGAGTACTTCTTTGTCAATATGACAGCATATCAGTTACTCAAGTGAAACCATTCATTGTTTTACACTTAAGAAAGGGATGCAGTCAAATATGAAACAAGACTGAAAGGGGTTTCAGTCTACTATGGCGAACAACAAAGCCATCAGAGACACAAGTATTGGACTGAGGTGGTCACCCATCAAAGTACTAATGCAGCCCATTGATGTTTAATGTCAGTGTTGATACGAGTACATCATGACGGTATGCCACAATTCATGAAAGTCCGGAAACAAAAAAAAAATTAAAAAGTGATCCCTAGAAATATTTTAAATAGCTGGCCACCAGTGGATTATAAATATTTAATATAATGTTAACTTGGAAATGGGAAATGTTATAGTTATTTTTACTGTACGGATATTTTCTATATGAATGTTTACTTCAGATCAACTCATGTAAGATGCGTTCACTAGACCAAATGGAATTTTAATCCTATCCTGAAAAGTGTTGTAATGATTTAAATACATTTAAAAGATCCAAAATCTTAGATATAACAAGGTCATTTAATATTTCAACAGTTATTTTCTAAATGTATAGAATGACCTTATGAAACTACCAAAACGAGGTGTTGAAAGTGACAAAAACCAAATATAAATAGTAATTTAATTTGGGGAAAATGTAAAGAACAAATTTTATTTAATGAAAAAAACTGGAAATTACTCAGACAGAACAGAGCCTCCTCACAGGCCTGATACCTCTGGGGCAGGTCTCACAAAGGGTCTTATACTTAGCCAACTTTTTGGCTACATCGGGGATTTCAATCTAAGACTTTGATCTTGGCTAGGCCTGGGACTTAAATGGATTCCACAAAGGGTGACTTAGCTAAGTCCAAGCTTATCAACTGACTTTTAATTTCTGTTCAAAATATAATATTGGTAACAAATGTCCTTTATTAACGCATATTATGTTAGGATAAGTACTGTTTTGAAATAGAAAACATTGTTACCACTTAAAAACTTTCCAGAGACTACAATAGGGAGGTATTCTATATTATTAAACTTTATTTACAGCCATTTCAAATTAGCACCAGTCCGCCACTCCGAGACCGACAAAAATGTTACTGGGTCGAAAAGATTTAAAGCCTTCCAGTCCATGTGTCCTACTAATATTTCTTGTATCCTACGATTCCGCCATTTTGTGAACAAAGCACACTCGCGGTATTTCTATTCAGCTATCTGATTAGTTTAAAAGTGAGGCGTATCACGACGTCGGCCAATAAAAAGCTTACATACATCTAGCAAGAGGGATCGAAGGCATTTCTTTTCTGTCTTTTCATTGGTTCTACCGCGCATTGAAGATCTTTACTTTCAGCTATCTGATTAGTTTAAAAATTAAGGCGTGTGCTTGCGTGGGATCAAAAGGTCGAGAGGTAAAGAGTTCACGAGGTTACGAGGTCACGCATGGGCATTCGCGTTATTACAAAGGACTCAGATTTAAATGGCTAGTATTACAATGTACCCTTGCAAATCTTATTCGAAACGTTACATATTGAAAGAAAATGTGATCTTTGCGGACACAATTGGAAACAATGTCTTCGAACGATGACAAATACCTTGTGCAGTGGGAGACACGTATCACGTCTACTAATTCTCGGAAATTCTTGAATTTTTAACCCTGGAAACCTTCTCAGAAAATATTACCTCTGAAATTCGAAAATATTTACAGGGGTTGTAGCAAAAACATTGTAATTTTGGATCCACTCAATGGATTTTTGTCAAGTAAAAAGCAACATAACTGCAATAGTTTGTCTTTCAAACAGTATAGATATCATATTTGTAGTGTAAATAAAATATTTGTTTAGAAACTATCAACATATACTATATGTCATTGAAAATTGAGTAGTGCTTCTGTTCATTTTTGGTACCTTAAAAATCTTCCAAAAATAAGAGGAAAAAAAGTCAGGTGTATTTTTTGACTGTTTTCTTTACCCTTGATGGTGTAAATTAAATTTTTTGTCCCCTTTCTACGTAAACAGATCATGCATGTATGCATCTTTGATCCACATTTTTTTTCTGTATTTTTTATTTACATCTCCCTCCCCCCAACATTGCTTCTCCTCATATCATTAAATAAAAAATAATAAAATTATTGAAATTTCAATATGTACACAACTATTTTCAAGTAATTAACACAGTAGCTGGTGTTCTCAACAACTTTCCAAATTTTTTTTAATACTTTACTGATTTTCTCAGATAAAAAATATCTGAAACAACAAAATTTTTTCAACATATGTATATAATTTAAAAATCAATCAAAAATCATCTACAAAATAACCCCAGTTTGGCTCACCTTAGAAGCAAATTTCCATTCTGAGAATGGCAAGTTGACAGTCCTGTGGTCCCAAAACTATATCGGCTTAATTTCGAACCCTACCTTTGTGTTAGATTTAGCAGGTGTAAGTCTTAAAATTACCAGGTTTCATCAAGAATGTAAGTTTAAGTTTTTGGCTAAAAGCTAAGTCTGCCTTATGTTGAGCTTAACTTATGTAAAAAGACTTAAATATGACACTCATATATATTTTCTCCACTTCAAAATTTGAAAATCAGTCAATCAAACAATCGATCGGACAACCAACCAACCAATCAATCCTTTGAATCAATCAATCAATCAAATGATCGATTGACGACCCGACCAACCAACCAACCAACCAACCAATCAATTAATTTTATTTCAAATGTAGTCATATAACAAATATAACTCATTTACAAGGAAAAATATTGTGATACTGTAAGGTCTGAAGTATGAGTGGACTCTAATTCTAACAATAGCACTGAAAGTTACTTAGTAATTGTTACTTTAATTTCTAATATTTTATATTCTTATAAAGTACTGTGATTTGTAAACATATTGGTGTTATTTTTGTTATTTGTTATTTTCTATCATTTTACAGGATTTGTAAACAACAATTTTAAGATATTATTCAATTTATTTGGTAATAGTATTACAGGTGGATTTAAATCTAGTCTGTTATTTAAAATGTGAAAGTAAGCAGTCTTTTCTGGTGTTTGATACATTTCACTCTAGAATCTTGCTATGGATGAGTTGTCCGAGGCTTGAGCTTCTTCCAGACCACTTCATTGTTTTTATATGCTGCACCCTACATAACTTGTGGCATTCATCTCATATAAATCTAATGTGAATCGTGGCTACATTTTGACATAAATTGCTTTATATTAGCCATTAGCAAAATAATTTTTATTTGGCTTAAATTAGTTCTCTTACACATATTCACATAATCCATCTTACAAATAGGATTTCTTTGCATGTCACACCCTGAGAGGTTTATGTGTCACCACCCATCTGTTGTACTGCAGGGATATTTTGATTCATTTAGACAATGTCTTATATCTGTTCATAACCAAATAGCCTCAAATAATATATAGACAGAAATGAGTGTTTCTTGATCTCTTAAGGTTAAGCTTATTTATTGGGTTTTAGTAACAATTTGCTTCAGGAATGGTGAAAATGAATCATTTTATATAAAGGCCACAGCCATTCTGTTCTATTCTGTATTTTTATAGCAGTTAATCTCTGTCAAGTTGGACTCTAAGGTGCAACACCAAGTCCAATTCAGTAATCATCATTCTAGAGACATAGCAAGATCGATCACATAGAGATGCCGGATAGTTTATATGCTAAGGTGGAAAAGCTTAAAATGTTTATATAAAGCTTATACAAAGCTAAGCTACCTCTCCCTAGATCTGAAATAAATATTATCTGGTGTTAACTATATGGTTTGTTGCAAACCCACTGATGTATTAAATGCAAGTGCTAAATTACTAAATTTGCAATAATTTTTGTAGATGAAATCAAAGTTTTCTATTCTATTTTATTCTAGAAATTTATAGAGTTTAATCTTTGCAAAGGAAACAGGTGCAACACCAGAAACAAATTCAATAATTATCATTTCATAGATATAGCTAAGTCAATACCTCAGGCATACAGGGAAGTTTTGTTAAGGTAGGAAAGCCTTTTTGAAGACTCTTCATATCAGCGTGCACCTTGACACAATATTCAAGAATTTTACATCTATTCCCAAAGGTTAACTTTGAAGTTTATAAGTAATGTGAGAACGCTGATAAGTACTCAATTCACAGAAACCTTTTATAATCCGAAATAAGTGTGTTAAGAAAATTAGTGTCAATAATTGTTACTGAGGTGAGACACAAGGACAGCTCGCTAAAATAGATACATTTGGGATATCATTGTCCAACAAGTCGTCATTTTACAACAAAAATAATTATTTACCAAAATAGTTTTGTCATGTATCTCAGGCAAAATCTGTCTAAAAGGAAATTAAAGTATTTAACATGGGAAATAGACTTTACAGTCGTCTATATCATTAAAAGGAAATTGATATCTGTCGTTGATAAAATTACTTTTTGACAATTTTTTTGAAACAATAAAATCCTATCACCAACATAGAAATGATGAAACTATATAAATTGCCGTCTTACTCATAGAGTAATGCCTTGAATAAGTTCATATAAGTTACAAAACACCTCTTAATTAAATATTTATTTGATTTGAATAACATATAGATTGAGTTTTATTAGAATTCTTATTCTATCTTGAGGTTACTCAGTGCATTCTGCACAAATTAAGTTGCCAGTTAATGTGATTGTAGGAAGGTAGTTCACACTTGTTGGTAAGATTCCTGTGATTCAATTCATCAGGGTTGGGACCAAGTACAAATCAAAGTACTAAGTCCTTGAATACAAGTACTTTTAAAAGTACTCGAGTACAAGTACTTTTTAAAAATAATGGAGTGCTAGTACTTTTTGAAAGTACAAAAGTACAATTAGTTAACATTCAACTGTATGTGTTTTACAGAAATTTATGTAGTTTCTTTGTGCCCAGAAATAACTTAACTAGAGTGTTTACAGATCCCTGTAACCTCTCTCCTGCTTTTGAGATTGATTTCAACTGAGGTGACATACCTTATCTCAAGCTGAACTTAGAAAACAATTTACTAACAATTTACTAACAATTCTTTTTTATCAGGTTTAAAACGTTTGAATGAATATTTAGTCTGGACCGAGGAGTCATGAATTTTGGGTATGATACAGTTAATTAAAATAGTAACTGTATGGTCTGTCATTTCTTTTCTTGGAGACGCAACTTTCAAAAAGTTAAGAGAAAAATGCATTTTAAATTACCACAACCAAGGATAATATTAGCAACCCAATACTCATAGTTTTACTGCAGTTTTTGTTCAGATATCAAACAGATGTATTTAGATTTTGATTTTTTATGGCCTTACAATCTGCCACAACGAAGATCAAGCACTACAAAATTGTGGATAGGCTATGTTATGCTCAGGTCGCACACAGGAGATCATCTCGGCACATATACAAGAGTACAGGTCATTTCAAACTTGTCAGAATTTGTCAAAAAGAGATGGGAAAGTGTGGTCATATGATGAAAAATTGTTTTTAGCTCTACGATGTTCTATGATGGTTTTTGACTGACCTGAAATTTAATCTCGAGAATACCCCATAAAATGGTGCAGGTATCTGGTGATTTTACTACAATTACTCCTGCTACGGAAAAGCGAGAATCAATGAGATCTGTGAAGACTCTTCTATATATATATCACAAAAAAAATTGAGGTGAGAACAAGGAAGAATATCCGGCAAATTTACTGAGAACAAGAAGGTAGAACGACAATGAATACCCTACACCAGAGCTATGATACATAAAATATGCTAGCTATATGCTATAATGGGGAGTTTTCAAGGCTAACTTAAAATGCGACAAATACTCGCCTATCTTGAACATGAGGTTGTTGTCGCCTTGAAGTGGCAAATAATGTAGAGGACTGAAAACAAATGAATAATGAGGAATCCATCACGAACATTGACAAATTTGATATTCACAGACATTCGCGATTTAAAAATTCTCCACTGTGTGACCTGGGCCTTAGATATGATTTCGATATATTTTTGGTGTAAAATTCTGCTTCAGTCAGGCTAGTACATACCAGTTCAATATCTGAAGATGTCTTTCAAAGACGCTCTTAATTAACCAAGGTTGCCATAAGTCATACACGTGGAAACGTGTCTTTAGAAAGCCAGATAAAAATGCACTTAAATAATCCTCAGAATGACAACCTAAAGTTATTTTTAAAATTCCACACTCACAGCTATTTTTCATGCTCAGATATCAAACATCTTAATATGTTACTTGATAAAGAAAAATGACCATGTAGATGATCTATGACCAGCGTAGGTTTCCCTTGAAAGAATTCAGATCATCACAGGTTGTAATAACTCAATTCTTTAAAGTCCCAGCTTTGAAATACATTCTTTGATTCATGGTTTATTACTTTTTTACTGAATACCACCTGACAAAGAATCCTATTGGTTTTTGTAAAGATGAAAGTGAAACCTTGAAGTCTGATCCTTTTAAGGACACGTGACCCAATCTTTACGTGCTATAATCATGTAAGCCTGCCAAACTATAAAGGTTCCTATTTAAATATATCTAGCTCATTTAAAGGATAAAAATGTATGAAAAGTAATTAATATTTGTCAAGTTATCTGAGGCAAGTCTAGATGTTATAATCATATAAACTTAAGTTAAAACTGTTTTTGTTACAGTTTGCTAATATTTCAAACATCTCCTGAACTGTCTCACCCTCAGTTAAATGCAACAAAACATTTTAAGTGAATGAAAGGAGGGGGGGGGGGGGGGGGGGGCATAAGCTGATTTCTGATGCAAATGGTGATTTTTTTGCGAAATGATCTTCCACATGTTATACGTAGTGTATACCCAAATCTCTTATGTTTCAAACGTGGACTAAAAACCTACTTATTTCAGAAATCATTTCCACCTTAGTTTCTAACAACTAAACACCAGATTGCCTCGCTGGGTGCGACTTGGAATATGTCTTAACGTCTTGATGATTTATGCTTAATGAACTGGATGTTGTGCCTTAGAATCCGTAGATACAGAGATTAAGCACCTGGAAAACTGATTGGTATACAAAAGGCTGCAATAGGAGCTGAAAGCACTTAAAATATTTGTCACTGAAATTTTGAAGCTGCAGATTGTACAGGCGATGGTTTGGGTTGCAGGCCGAGTTATAGAAATATGATAGTGATTGGAAGCTTATGATGAATCATGTGACCAGTTGGGCATGAAAATTACCAGTAAAATATGAGTGTCACATGACAAAATACCACATAAACCTCACAAAATGAAGGTAAACTCAGATGAAATTGACATATATGTCACCAGGCCAGACATTGTACTAACAATGTAAAACAATTCAACAATATGTATTTTTATTTGGCCTGAGAAGTTTTCCATAAGATGGCTTTTATCATTAGGTCATATTGGAAGAAAAATGGCTATTTGACACAAATCAAGGCTGTGACTTTAGAGCCCTGTCTGTCCACTTAGGAAATGAAATCCGTTGAATTCTTTCACTGATATAAAACTAGGCCAGACAGAAAACATCCTAGAATTTGGTTTTCAGCTAAAAGTCCTTTAGGTAAAAACACTACTAAGATATTGTTCTCTTCTATATGGTATGTTCAAGCAGTAGTTATTCAATTTTCACTTCTTAAAAATTCATTAGTTTACTTCAAATTTTATATCTTTGTTTTGAGAACTTTATCTGATCAATTTTGACAATATTCCCTTAAATTATAACTTATGTCATTCATGTGTTTATTCTATTCGATTGTAAAATTTTACAGCATTTAATCTCTACCAAGACAGACTACAAGGTACAATAAAAGAAACTAATTTTTGTAGACATAAAAAAGGTTGACACAAAAAGAGTTTAATTAACCAGAGGAGAAGACTCCATGGAGGACAGGCTTTGTAAGGTTAGCCTTGAGCCTGCTCCTGAAGGACGATAGTGTGGGAACAGACCATCATTCGGAAAACATCCATTGAAGTGAGTTTTAAACTTATAACAATGCAATAGAAACATTTACATAAAGGGAAGGTCCAGAATGGATAGTTATTAAAATATGCAAAATTTAAATATGTTTCTTACTAGTTTCTTTGTAAAATTTTGAGAAATTATGAAATCCGAAATGGTCAATTTTGGAAAAAATAATCTTTTCAGTAATTATAATCCTCAAATGTACGTATTGATTACTCTTTTGGAACATGTATCACATGCAAATGTCAATTTAATCTATTTGGCATAAATATGAATCTATACCTTTTATGACTGAACCTGAAGTCACATGACTGTATCCCCAGCAGTAGGCGCAGTGCAAAGCTCTTTTGATGTGAGTTATGATAAGCCCAGGTTACTAACATGAACATTTTTGTCAATAGAAGAAGTAATAAGTCAGATGTAACTTTAGATGTGAGGTCTTTAAAGTCAATGTTAGATGTCACAACTCTTTGTCTATTGATTTAAGACTGACTAATATTTCATGGTCTACAAAGCAACATTGTAAAAGCAATATGAAAAGATGAAAGTACGTTCATGAATAAAAGTCTCCTTAAAATGGTCTAATATAAACTTACACGATTTTAAACATGCAACAATTAAGGGGCAGACACACCTATGCACTCCAATGGTTTACCGTCGTGGTATGCTTGATATTTAAAAAATATATTTACACAGTATATGAAATACGATATGAGCTATTTTCATAAGTTTTGGGTGGGCTGACATTTATGTGTCAACCTTAGGCATTCCTTGGTCCTATTAAATAGTCCACACATGTGGACAGGAGGAAATCTTTTCACATTTGGTAGTTCTCATTGACTAGAGTGTGATTAAGTATCAATGCCTGCATGATTTTCTAGGGCCATGTGAGTAGATTTGAACTGGCAGTTGGCAGGAAAGGACTTAAAATTCTTTTATTTTAGTTGTTTTTATATTCATGTTAATTAAAACATAGAAGTGACGTCACACTATTGTTAAAACAGTAGATTCTTACAACAGAATGTGCTGTTTTTTTCTACTGTTTTTTTAAGGGAGCCAAAGTACAAAGCTTCACCATTTACAGTTTAGCCTTCAAATATCATTACATTTTAAATTCCTGTATCAGTATTTTACATTCTTTAAAAAGGCATTCATAGAACATCTTGTGTGTAATATTCGTACTTTTTATGTAATACAAGTTGGGATTTAAGAAGTATGTAAAAATGTGTTCATATTTATCTACATTTATTTTTTGTTTGCGAAACAAAAAACATTTGCGAAAATATTAAATATACCAATATTTAAAGCCTTTACGTTTTGCAAGACTATGTGTAACATGTAGACTCAGTCAAAGCCAGATTTATTTATTCTAATTTCTACAGTTTAAGTATTTAAGATCTAATTTAGGCTGAAATGTTTATGATTTGACATATTTACAACAAGTAATGGTAATGTGATTATATTGGAAAGTAACTAATAATATTTCCATGCTATGAGATATGTCTTTTAAAATGTAGAAATAATTTGAAACCAAAAAAAGGACTATCATACTATTATACAGTATTTTAAGTCAGAGAAAGCACTTAGATTCGTAGTACAAATGTACGAGGGCCGACAAATGTACGAGGGCCTACGAATCTACTGTTCTTTGTGCATTCTCCATGACAGAATTTTTAGCAAATTTTTAGTCCTGGTGCAGAATGACAGCTTGACAGAAGCAGTCAGGTAATACTGAATCCAAACATGTAAGCACCAGTCGATGAGGTGTTTTATTTTAAGACAAATCCATTATATTGTATTACACGGAAACAAATGTGCAAAAATTTCAATCTTCTTACATTTCAGAGACAATACATCAATCTCTCCAGTTTTCACGAAGCAATCTCTTCAAAACAGAAGAGATTTGTGCATCATGTTGCATTCATATGTTTGCTCCAGTAAGCACATTTTCTTGAAAGTCATTTATTTTCACTGCTTTATTATTACACAGTTTGGTTTAACCAGCAATGGCAAATAATATTTGTAAGCAATTTTCTTTGCAGAATTAACTTTTCTTTAAAATTGACTTTTTGTTCTGTATACTGCAGGGTACCTATGAAGGCTAAAATGATGAAATTTTCACATAAACATGACAATGGATAATTATGTGTAGGCTGTCTTAAAAGAAAACGCCTTTATGGCAATGGAAACTTCAGTCTGTATAAACCCCTGTCGCACTGTCAAGTTGACCTTCTGACCTCCCTCATTATCCAAACCTTGACCCTTGTAGAAGTATAACCCTCGCTCCCTCAGGGGATGGGTGATTGTAATCATGTTCATTTGTTTGTGTGTTTGTCCATATGCATCAGTTGGTGGTCATGTTTTCACTATAGAGATGGAGTCTACCATTGGCTCAGTAATCCTCAAAGATGATTCAAATCGGAATCATAAAGGCCAGTATTGTTTTTTCACTGATATCAGCATTATAATGTCCCTGATGTATATCAGTTCTGTTAACACCTGGGCTTTGGTGGATTCCTCTTTAGCTCAGCCGGTTAAAGAGCTAGACATGTGTTTACTTCTGTGTGTAATCCGAAGTTCTTGGGATCGACTCCCAGCAGAACCAATCAATGATTGCTACATACAGCACAGCATGCATAAATGAAAAACTGAAAATCAGATCAGGATTTTATTTTCAGACAACATGGGGTCTACCTCTGGTTTAGTCCTCCCCAAAGTTGATATGAATCTATGGTTGAGCTCTGGATCCGGATAGAAAATTCAGGATTTGTTTTATTCTCAGCATTGCCTTCGGGTGAGGTTTAGTCTGTTCTCACACACTGTTGGTTGGTCTCATGGTCTGTATTTACACTGGTAAAGGTTCAGAATCTGATCACAGTAAAACAACTGGGTAGTTGAAACCGGTATTTTCAGTTGAAGCCTCCTTCGGGCAATATTTTGGGTATAAAGATCAATTATTCCATGCTGTTACCTCTATTGTCACATCGTTTACTAATACGATCAGTGTTCCTGTTAAAAATAGAATTGAGTGATATTATCACCACATTAGTCAGTCAGGCATGTTGTTTGTAATAATGCACTGCAGGTTTATGTGTTCAATTGTCATTTCATTGTTAATTTAAAATCACAAAGCTTTTGTGTTTAAAAGCTCTTTGCAAAATTCACAAAACAATTTGGTTTGATTGTTCGGCAATGTTAGAGAAAAAAGACAACAGATTTAACAATCAATATTCCCCAGAGACCCAACCCAAGCCATTGATACAATAAAGGGTCTTTTAAATTTTATTGAATTATCCATATGTATGTTTTATGTACGTTTTATGTTGACATATTATATGTCGAAATTGGCATATAATGCAGATCTCTTATACTTGATCTGCAAAGTAATAGTAACTATCTGCTAGAATAAATCATAAATATTTTTTCTGCAGTAAAATAAAGCTACTTAAATTTAGAAATATATTCCCAAATCCTATACAAATGGCATGAATTATATTTCTATGTGCCGATGGCTGCTGGATGGTATTGGACACATGGTGCGGTTTGTTCTTCAGTACATAATACGAAGATACAAGGTGTCTTATTGGACCTATTAGGATTCGATCATCAGCTGGAAGTCAGTCATTTACAGATATGACCATCCAGAGAGGTGTGACATAGACACAAGGTCATATAAGAAAGGTCATCAATACAGTCTACATGTTATCATAAGTTTTGGGTTAAACCCACAGCTACAGAGTCGAGACTCAACTGAGTAAATTGCAAACTTCCTAACCATATGGTCATTGAGATTTCACGTCAGTGATAAAAAATCACTTAATGTTTGTGATAAAATGGCATTATGATCATTGATGCCTAATTGTGGATTTTAGAAACTCATTTCATCAGCTTTGTTGATTCTATTGTAGTTCCGGGGCCACGGTGGCAGAGTGGTAACACTCTCGCCTCCCACCTCTGAGGCCGGGGATCGATCCCCGTAGGGGCTCAAGTGGGAAAGCTGGTAGTTGCTTGCCGTTGGTCGGCAGTTTACAGTACACAACCCTAGCGAACTCTATGTACTGGTTTCCTCTGCCCTTCCAACTACCCGTCGTGATATGACCTGTACAGTGTTGAAAGCGACGTTAAACCCCAAATAAACAAATCTATTGTAGTTCCTAATGCCCTGATTTCACTGGCACGATCTTATATGGTTTCTTATTTAGCCGTACGGCTCTTATGGCTAATTTTGGGGTGTTAGAACTTAATCTTAACGGTGTCGTAACTTACTTTCTTGCTGATGGACCAATTGTGATCACTATTCTGTATACATGGACCAAAGAGGCCTTTGTCCAAGACAAGAGTCATTACAGTCCCCTCATTACTGCACCAGAGGGCTACAAGTTATCTTTTATCTGTCGTAGCAATCGTGAGCAGGCCATGAAGTCAATATATTCAGTTGGATCATTTATCTCCTCACTCACGACAAATAACATGGCACGTCAGTTTTTCAGCCTGGTCATGTGACATATATAAAAAATATCAATTACTTCAACATTGATATAATAGCATGTGGATAGTATCAAGAATATATGCCACATTTTATTGTTCAACAGTTCAGTGGTGCCCACGGCTACTCATTGGTAACACACTCACCTCCCAAATCTGAGTTTGAATCCTAGCCTGAACTCGAGCCTAAAAGCTGGTATTTGTTTCCCATTTTTCAGAGGCTTACACGACCGTATAACTGTGTTATGATTTAACAGATACAAGAGAGCTAGGCATAATGTGAAGCACCAAATAAAACTTTAATGGATGAATTTATCAGATATTACTGTAATTGTCTTAAAAATACCCCAAAAAAGTTGTTATTTGCTCAAAAAGAGCGCCCAAAACATGAACAACCCTCTTAAGAAAATCACTGAATGGACCAAATTGAAGAATTAGGATTGGAGATTTGTAAAAGGACTGAAATTAACCGAAATAGGTCTTGGGAATATTGAAAAAGCTGTAATCAGTGATGTCAATAGAGTTGAAAAGAGATTTTTTCTGGAATCTCGCAGAACCATTCTTTGAAAAGGATAATCCATTTGCCTACTTTCTCTTTTCCAGTATTTGGAGTAAATGCGGACATAAAAATGTGAATTTTTGTAATGCATGCATCAATGAAACATAAAAATTTAGGGATGAGAGAATATTTTCAATTCTGACTTTTTCATACTGTCAGTTCCTCCACTCACGAAGTTAATTGCTTAAAAGCTCAAAAGCAGCAACAACTATACATTTGGAGACCACATGATCATTCAAAGCAATGAAAAAATAGTCCCATTCTGAATCAAGCAATATTTGTTGTTAAGCATTGCAAAATTTGTCAAGAACTTTGTCCGAGAACTGAACCAAATAAGATGAAGTTAAAATAAAAAATATTAATTCTAATTCTAATTGGACTTTAATAACACTTAATCTCCCCATACAAAGAGGACTCTAAGGTGCAACAAAACAAAGAAACAGTCAACCAATTTCAGTATCCAGGGACTGAAGAGGGGTCAAGCACCACAGAGAATGTCAGGGGATGATCCAGGCTAAGGTGGGTATGCCTTGGTGTACAGGTAGGTTTTTAGCTGTTTGTTGTGAAAGAGGCTAGGGAGGGAGAAACATGAAACTCGTCCTAAAGAGCATTACAAACAGTTGGGCATCAAAAGCAAAACTATAACCACACAGTTTGACAGATTTATGAACAGAAGGGTAGAACTTTGGAATGACAAGGAAATTACCATCACTCTGACTGTCTCTGGTACTATAAGACAATCCTTACTAATTCATCAATCTAGATACCAATGCCAATATGCCTCCATCTGATCTGTTGGTCTCCATAATGGTGTACAAAAGATGGATTAATTGAAGGGTTGGAGCAAAGCAATGCCTACTGGTTGGTCAACAGTCTGTACTGAAAATTATTGGATGCTGGAAATTAACGATCAATTGCACTACTTTAGGCTGGGACTTGAACCCATTAATGGGAAGGAACGTATATATTGAATTTAGAATTTTGATATTTAGCATCACTACATTTTGGCAATTGTCTTTTGATTTCATTACATATTATCATTATAAATTATAATCAAAGTACTGGCACTTTCACAAAGTTTTTTGTTTTTTGGGTTACTACATTAAACCTAACATCATCTTTCGAGGAAGATGTCATTTACTGTGAGTACAATTATCTTACATTGCTAATTTAACTTGTCAATTTTGTCAGAGTTATGACATCTTATTCGGCATAAACTTCAGAAAAAACCATTGTTTTTTTATATCAATCAATTTCAGGCTAGCTTACTGATCTGTCTCCATGTTGAGGAAATAAAACCAGTGTCCCTGATGAACTCTATCAAATGGACAATGACTTAGATGCACTTGTTTAGGAAATATTTCTATCCTGTCAATTTCACGACTGTTCACATGATTACCCCAGCCAGTGCGATGTGACTCACTCAGAGCTAGTTTTTTGTTTATTTGCTTTTGTGTTTTTATGTCTGTCTGGTTGGGAAGATTATACACACATTGATGAGCTCTAGCAAAGCTCACAGTTCTAGGAATCACTTTGTTTTCGTTTTTTTTGTCACTAGACTTTCATGAATTGTGGCGTAGTGTGGTTAGTATCTGTCTATTCACTGAAGTTAAGCGGCAAACGGATCTTGTTAGTACTGGGATGGGTGACCTCTTCAGTGCACTTCTGCAGTCTCTGATGGCTTTGCAGCTCATTCTAGTAGACCACAACCCCCTTTTGTCTTGTTTTAATGAAAAGTATTATTCTCTAACAAATTTTTTAAACTTTTTTGCTTCTTATGGTCAATGGGGCAATTGTGGTTGCTTTCAAGTTTTAACAAGAAAAGACAAAGTTTTACTTAAGAATTTTTTTGACAAACAAAAAAAAAAATAATTACAGTTAACTGAGATACTTTAATAGGTCATACAATAATACAATAATGAAACTAATCTAACCTGACCACAGTCCTATCAACCTCACTAACAGTTAAAACGAGTTTTTCAATTCTGTCCAGCAATCTGTCCAGTGATCACCAGGAAAAAAATGTCTGTATTGAACCATTCAATATGCATTCCCACTGTGATGTTTGCACCAAGATATAAACAATATCCAATATTCAGGGATTCAATGTCTATAGTAGATCCAGACAATACATCCAGTTTACTCAAATTAAGAGTTCACCTAAAATGAACATAACAAGTACTTTGCGTCCACTTGACACACAGATAAATTAATCCACAATGTAACAATTCCAAATACCTCTGTCTAAATAGCACACTGGTTCAATACAAAGTAAACTATGGTCTATCTTTTCACCATTCATATACTGTTCTGGTTACTAGAATATTCTAGAGAGAACTGTAAGCATCAGTATATTTCCAGAAATACATATAATGTTCCAGAAACCTCTCCCAACTAATTATGTTGTCACAGCTGCAGAATACAGAAATATTAATACTACCTAGGCCACTTATGCACAATACAGAAATAGAGAAAAAATTCAATGTCTTTATATGGTAAAAGAGCTGACCAACACAGAAAAGATTCAATGTCCTTATATGGTAAAAGAACTGACCAACAACAATGCACTAGTACAGTATCTTTATATCTAACATGACAAAATGAATGAAATCATAAGATAGACAACTGTAATAAAATTACACTTTAATTTCATTTGCTGTAAGTTAGTTGCTTGAATACAGAAATTTATTGAATGTTTAATTTTAAAATATATTGTTTTTGAAATTTACTAACTGAAGTAAATCTGTGTGAATTCTGACGGGCTGCTAGTTTTGTTAGACAAGCATTCTGTTAACGTTTATTTTCACAATTAAACCTTTGGCCATCTGTGTCCTGGTAACATGTCAAGTAAAAAAAAATGGTGTTCCTAACACTATATTAAATAATAATTGCCTTCCAACAGGGTAACTAGACATGAAGTAACACTTGTATTTGGGCTAAATACCATTTACATGCTGGAAATGATTTGCTATTAATGTGACTGTATCTATTGCTTATGTAATACCCCATTCACACTACAGGTGGTACTCCTGCAGTTATAGGCATTAGATGTAATGTCCCTGTTCTTTAACTACTGTCTGAGTTTCTTATAATGACCTTGTAACACATTGGTGAAATGTCCATTACCTTGCATATCATACGAAAGTTTTAAAATGTTTATAATTTCCACCTCTGCATTTGGTACCGTGAGCATGCGCAGATGAATGCAAGTATGCGTGGATGAATTTCTTGCTACAGTGCCTGAAGGTGTGGTCCAAGGTGTATATAAGGTCGTGACTTAGTCGTCTTTTGATGTAACATGGTGACATAAGGTGAGTGGATGTAAATGAACATTATGCCACTGAGTCATAAGGTTGCATATGAACCTTAGACAGTAGTTAAAGTTCAGGGATATGTTGCCCAACATCTATAACCTCAGGCTACACTGCCTTTAGTTTGAATGATACACCAAATCTTGGAAGGTATGTAGCATCCCTGGAGGTAGTTCTGCTGTCAAACAAAAGCTCTAACTGCAGGACATATCACCTGTAGTGTGAACAGGGCATAACGTAAGTGACAAAGTTGCAGCATTAGAAATTAACAGTGTTGAAACTCTGAACTGGTTCTGAAGAAAATTACAAACTATAAACTTAAATATATTATTTAAATAGAACCCTATAATCTGAAACATATTTCATCCACCTATTTTTATTATCCACGACTCACCATATCTGACCTCAACAGCAAGACCTACAGTACTATTTTCTGGTATTTTCCAGTGCTGCTTGCTGTCTCTAATTAGCTTTGCAAATTAGTCAACAAGTGCCAATGTGCAAATATGCTATAACCTCAGTAGAAAGCTGCTTTATTTTACAGCCGAATTTTAGCCAATTAGTATGCACCTATTTCCTCCATTCTGTCAACTACCTGTTGTAATACATTGATTAGGTGAAACTCACCCTTAACAATTAATAAGATAAGTTGACACTAAATTGATTACTTTACATTTCATTAAAGATTGTCTTAAAGTGAGTTTAAGTGTACTAAAATTACAATTAAGTTAATAACAGAATAAAGAACTTAAGTTAAGAGCAACTATTACAGTTTAAGTTTAATTTAAGATATAGTCTTGAGTTGTTTTTCTTGCGGGGGATATAAAGTCAAAGTTATGTCTATAGATGTTAGGACTTCTTAAGGGCCCCTTCCAGGTCCTGTGTACATACAGTTTTGTTTTCACAAAAAATCTGTGTTAATGTAGGAACATAGACTTTCCAGTACATAAATATCTCGTTATCTTCTTAAAAGAAGCTTTCAAAAATGTCGTGGGAAGATCATTGAATGGGTGAAATCAAGAAAGAAGCTTGGGCATTTGTGAAAGTAGTCCAAGTAACAGAAATTAGATTAGAATACTAAAATCTATTCATGTGTATGAATAGAGATGACAAAGTATCTAATTGAAAAAAATATAGTGCAAAATAGTACTGATTGGACTAAATTGACATTTTGTACAAGTTCTTGATGAGCTTTAGACAGTAATGGAGAGTAAAAGTGCCAATATAGTAGCATGATATGTTTAAGTGTGTCTACTAATCAGTTTAATAGATGGTGCAAAATGATCCTTTGGTCATCAAATTAAGCAACTGTATTGAGATATCATGACCCAGTAATATTAGAATTTACAAAACGTTTTAAAAACCTATTTAAACCCTATCTTATGTTATAAACATTTTCTATAGAAACGTTTTTACTGAAAAGATTTATTAAATGTTTAGCAAAAAAACTCAAGAAAGTAGGTTTGACTGGAAACGTTTTTAAAACTTTTATAAAATAGCTGAAGAGATGAACGTTATGCTAGAATTGTTTTATAAACATTCATCATGAAATGTTTGATAAACAATAAACATAAAACATTTAAACATTTGTTGACAAACTTTTTTGTAAGTGTTTGCTCTGACAATGTTTTACAAAGATTCAATAACACCCAGTTTTCATATCCATCATTTTATAACGTTTTTGAAATGTTTTGTGTCAAATGTTTGAAAAACATTTTATTGAAAACGTTTTTTAAGTCCATATTTTCAGAAGGCTTACCTTCAAACATATCCAAACAAAGATGGTGCTAAGCAGTAATAGGTTATTTTAGAGGATTTTGAAGATATTATTATGTTCTTTTGTAATGTTTTAACATTTATCATAAACGTTTAATAAGCATGGTTTCAATTTAACATCATCACTGCATGTAAGAAGTACAGTCCACAACATCACATTTGTAAATATTTTGAAAGCATTTCAAATTCCACGTCATTGGATCAGTACATTACTGAGTGTGTTATCCAGTTTTAAGGGCATCATTGTCTTGAGGGTTCCCGAATTTCTTACTTATTTATTGGACTTTAGACTCCGTGGACTGTCGTTCCAGTCTATCTTATTCTCAAATGAAGTCACTAGTTGAAGCATGAAAAATACAACTTGGGTCTTGAATAAGATGTAATTTATTGTAATTACACATATGCTGTGATCTTAATTCAATCTGCCAAAATTGTCAGGATTATGATATTTGTCTTTGGCATAAAGTTCAGAGAAAAAGACTAATTTTGCTTAATATCAATCCATTGTAATGTAAGTTACCGACCTGTGTTTATGTTGAGGTAATGAGAGCAATGTCCCTGATGAACTCTATCAAATGGACAATGACTTTGTTGCACTTGTTTGGAAAAGATTTTTAAGCCCGAGCCTCACTAGAGCTTGGGCTTCTACAGATCACTTTTTTGTCTCTGGACTTTGATGATATTTACCTGTGCATTCTGAATTTTCCTCTCTTGCCCTCCAATAGCTAAAAGGACACATGTCCTTTTGCCTTTTGCCCATACATATGTCCTTTTATCTCCATACTTTGATGACATTGAAAACACTCCAATAGCTAAAAAGACACATGTCCTTTCGGCTTTTGCCCATACATATGCCCTTTTGTCTCCAGACTTTGATGACTTTGACAACATCTGTGCATTCTGAATTTTCTTCTCTTGCACTCCAATAGCTTAAATGACACATGTCCTAATGCCTTTTTCTGATACATATGTCCTTCTTGCTTCAGACTTTTAGAAATTGTGCCACAGAGTGATGACTATTTGTCTGCTCACTGAAGTTAAGTGGCAATGGGTTATGTTAGTACTTGGATGGGTGACCTTCTCAGTTCGGGACCAGCTGTGGGATGTATCTAAGTTGGAATTTCTTTCTGTGACGAGACTTTCGTAAATTCTAGTGCACTACTCATGTCTCTGATAGCTTTGCACTCACGCTAGGGTATCAAAAAACCTTTTGGCCTTGTTTCTTCTCAATTTCATGACAGACTAGTGGGATATTTATTTATTTGCTTATTCGTACAATGTACCAATGGAGGAACACCAAGAAAAAGAACAACACAGAAACACTTCAACATATTTACACTACAGTACAAGGCAGTGAACACAAATGTTATCTACTTTAGCTTGTGTGCATACACAAAGCTATTCTAACATTTCATTAATTTCACTTTCTGTAAGGTTGCCAACCTATATGGCCTCATGTTCAGCAAGTCATTAATGACACTTGTATTGACATAATCAACATTATTATATGTCCTGGTATTCCTGACCTCGATTAACTTTCGAAATCTTCTTGGTAACAAACTCACTCTACCCAAATTTAGTGTATATGACGTAAAGTCAAAACTCTTACAGACATTTGAATTATTACCATTTTGCATTAAAAATTACATAATTATACAGAGGGGTTATTACTTTGATTTAAGTTCCACAGAAATTTGTTCAGCCTTTGAAACTACTGATTTTGAACAGTTTGGTCTCCTACTATTAATGGAATGTACTTTGATTCGGTTTTAAAAGGCAGGCCCAACATGATTCACTTAGACCTAGTTTTGTTTGTTTATTTATCTGCCTTTGTGCCTTCCTGTTCGTCTGTTTGGAAAAATTATGCACAAAAATGATGGAATTGTTTTAAGGAGATCATAAGCAGATTACTTATGGGGCTGTTTCAGTATGTCGATTTGATCTGCAAAGGTAAAATATTGCATGATCCACGGGTATAGTTTGAGATAGGTTTAATATCTCATCTCAATATTGCAAAGGTTGTCACACAAAAATTCCTAAAAAGTTTCTCATAAGTTTACAAACCTTAAAGATTGAATTAGCTTGAAAAAGATAGATTTATGGTAGGTTATGATCAAATATGACAGTTTGTGATAATTTCAAACACTTCAATAGTGCAATAAACTGTCAGCGATGGACTTGTGAGTCCTTCCAATCGGGAACATATCACAAACTTCCATACACGATGAGTTTACAATGGCCTTAAGATGGTTCCAATGAACAAAATCTACCTCTCGATCTGACATTTTACAGGAATGCATACCTATCATTATATTATATCATTATCTCCATAATGGATCAGCTCTCTTAAGGCCTAATCATACTGCTGCGTGCAATTGCGACAACCCGTTTTTGAATTTTGCTTCACAAGCTTGTTCTTTTAACTCTAATATCTTAGTATACAGTATCTTGCTACTACAGGTTTAAAAACAAGCAGCCCTGTAAAGTCATTCTGTCCCCCTGCTGTGTATGTCGTGGTGTAGCATGTAAGAGCTCGTGGGAGGTTTTTTAAACTTTTAGAAAATCTGCTATGTGTTGGAAATATTGTCCATCTTGTTACTTATGTGTTCTACCTAAAGATGCATCCTGAGTTATTTATGCTTATGAAACCTAATGGATACCACCACCACATAAAATATATCGAACCAAAAATGTGCTTCTACAAGTTAAATATTTTGGGGAACTGAACAGTGTAAGCAGGGTATTAAATAATTTTCAAAATAAAGTTTTTTTGCCAAGTGAAGGTAAATCATAAAATAAACCAGTACAATGAAAATTAATGAGAAAGAAGTTAAGTGGGTAAACACTAGCCTGCCAACAAGGTCAAGCGTTCAATTCCCAACACAGGAAAGTGTGTAGTAGTTTGTGTCGGTATACAAACTTGTATGCGCTGATTTCCTCCATCCCCTCAACTATGCATGTTGTCACAATTTGTTTCAATGAAGTAAAAAATTGTTGTAATGTTATTGTAATGCTGTATTTTTGGAGAAGAAACCATATTGAAGTTATATGTTATATTGTCTGTTTTTGTTTTGACTTTGGGGTCTCCTTAGTTCAGTTCCAATGTTCATCCTATGTTCTTATAATGACAGGATTGTTCTCACAAAGAAACCAGTGTCAGTGTAAGGAGCCTGGCTTTTCAAAAGCCAAAAATCTCGTTCTCTCCCCAAAAGATTCTTTCAAAACCATGACAGGAGTTTAAAAACAATGTTGAGGGAAGATTAATGAATGGACCACATCAAGAAAGGGGACTGAGAATTTGTGAAAATTAAACCCAAAATAACTGAAATAAACATGAAATGCTGGTGAAAAAGTATTTTGTAAAAGAGGATAGATAAGACTGGATTTTGTGGCACATTTTCTAACTGAGCTTTGGAAAGGTAACTTATAAAAGTTATTTCAGCTATTTCATCAATTGTTATCCAAGATTATCCAATAACATTATTATTTATGACATTTTGGATATCAAAAATAGATAATACATTTACCAACTTAAGTTCTTAAAACTTGCTATTTTTCCAAAAGATAAGTTTGTAAAATTCATATCCATTTTGGGTTGAATGCATAATTAATATTGAAAAAGCCAATATTAACCTTATTTTGTTTAGGATCAAATGAAAAGAGGATACTAAATGGTCCTGAAACTGAAAACTTAATCTTCTAGCATCCATTGTAAAATTTTTTGCAACAAAAAATAGCTTATAGTTACTTGTTGGCATTTAGAAGCCAACCTTAATCATCCCTTCTTATATAGTACCATTCATCTATAAGAGATATTTTGGATACTGAACCAAATGGCTATTTTGATTGGTCAGTTTTAAAAAGGATAATGGTCAGATCTGGATTTGCAGTCAACAAGACAAGGCATGAATTTTTTTCAAATATATACCAATACAATCACCATTGTCACTTGTGGGAGTCTAACCCACACAGAGGTGACAGCCTGTGATTAGATGCTTAACCTGCAAACACACTAGGTTAATGATGTCCCCACCAACATTATGGAAAATGCCAATTAACACTTACAATTTGCATAAAAAAGTTGAGATCCTGATTGAACTCCAACTGGGGGATGATGGTATACTTTTAAATGGATTTTCTTCACAGCCAGCCCTATGTCAGTCAAGTTCCAGACCTTTGTCTGATGCTAAAAGTGACATTGAATTTAATATTGATGTGGTTATGAAGGTTTCAACACGTGAAGGTACTAAATCTGAATAAGACTATCCAGTTTCAAAACAAACACTTTGATGTGAGTAAGTTAGAAAAGGTGCCATGTGGTTCAGGCAAGAAAATATTGGATCAGCACCAAGCAGGATCTGGTAACAAGTGGATTTGATCTCAACTGGACTCAACTGGTAAATGTTTAACTACAGTTTAAAGTTATTTGGCTACTGTTCTAGGCTTAAGACAAAAAATCTCTGTGTTAAAAAATCAAATCTCTATGATTCCTTAGTTAGGGAAAGATTGCACAAAAATTTGACTAATTTTAATTGACAGTTTAATTGCTTTTGTTTAATATACTATACTATCACACTGGTGCAAGCTGACCTTCATTTAGATACGTTTTTGGTTGGTCTGTGGGTTTCTATGGGAATTTATGTTATTAGTTTTTTTCAGATCTACATCCTGGCACAGTCCACCTGACCACAAGGGTGTATGGCTGGTTTGTTACATTCCTTTAGGCCTGCAACTCGAAAGACCTAAACTCGGATTTTTTGCTGACTTCCTGGACTCTGGTCTGTCCCTTTTGCAGGTAAATGAAGGATTTCTAGAAATTTCTAGGATACCTGCATGATAAAGCATAACATTACTGTTATGACAAGGTGCATTTAGATGTTTCCCTTTACTGGGATGATGATGTACCTTAGCTGTATCCTTCCTCCATTTCTCGTTGGGATAATAAAAGAATCAAAATTTTCTGTGAAAACCTCGTAGTTGTCAAATGGCTCACCTCAGGTAAAACTAGAGACATGATGTTGGCCACATGTACCCACAAAATGTGACTTATAACAACCTAGCATATTATAGACTTTGTCATCACTTTTACTCCTTGCAAACACTATTCGATTACATATCCTTTGTCAAGATGTTCAGCCACTTCTCAGCTTAAGCAAAAAATATCTAACCTCACCAAAACTCATATATGTATACTCACTCATTTGAATCTCACCTTGCTCAAACCTTCTACATAATAATTACTGCATTATGTTGTTTATATTAGTATTTTAGAGCCTCCAGGGCTGGTTTGCCGAGTTGGCCACCCCAGCCTCTGTAAGACTCCTACATACCTTCAGGTTCTTAACTTTCAGAGAGTATCAAAGAATGTGCTCAAATCTTCCTTACCTTGCAGGTAGTGGCTGGGTTGCCACCGTCTCTGCTAAATTTATCAATCCTAATATCTTACATGGAGCTCTTATTCCAAATTGACCAATCTAAAGCCAATATTTCTAATCACATGGCGGCTGTCAGGGTCTTCCATATTATTCATGGTTTAGTCATCTAATCATTCAGAGATCAAAGGATTCAGAAGTTTAGTCAGATATCTGCTCCTTTACGCGGTACCAATTTGACAAATTGCAGTTTTTGCCTGTGTTTAGGGGAGATTAAGCACTATAAAAGTCCAATTATAATTAGAATTGGTTTAAAGCCTTATAACTTGCTTGTTTTTTCTCATTCCTAACACTTTGTAACTTCAAACACATTCAGTTGGGTCATTTCATTTTACTACACACACGGGGCACAATTTTTCCTTCCCAATGAGCAGTACCAATCACAAACTGCTCTAAAGTAGTTTAAAACAAGATAAACACAGTGACTGTTCCACTTCCTTCCTTGGGTTCTTCACCCATTTGCCCCATTAGGACCTTCAAAATTATGTGTGAAATAATTCCAGCTGAACCCAATGACCCCTTATTTATACTCCCTAGGAGCATACATTATGCTTCTTTGCCCTATTTGTGTGTGAGGAAACATTTTAAAAATATTTCTGTAAGGGAGAAAATAGTCTTTTTTTGTGCTTTTTCAAAATTGGCTCAAGGTTCAATGATGCAGTGTTTTTAATATTCAGTTATATTCAGAATATCCTTGCTGGTTTTTACCATATTTTTCCTTTAGGATTGCCTTTCAGGTATTCTAATTTAGAATGGGTTGAGATTTTGATGTTGAAACCTGGTCGCTGGAAAATGATTATTAAATCTGAGCTGATTTTTTGGCTCAACTTGAGCTTGATCCCGTTTCTGAATATGGGTCCGAAAACAGTTTATGACAATATAAAGCTGTTTGAATTTATCGTAAACTACTCTCAATCCTTATCAGATCCTCCAATCTGGAGTCCATCTTAAACCCATCTAAAGCAAAGTAACTGTTTGTAAAGTCATTGTATTGATCTTACAGTGATCTTGAACCTATCTTAATGTTTACAAAGCAATCTTTTTTCATCTTAAGTAGAGCTTTAAGGTTAGTAAACCAGTTGGCTAGGTTCTTTGAAGACTTCTTGAGGCAATCACAGCATTAATAGGGAAATATTGGGAACCTATCTTAAACCACATCCATGGATCGTATGTATGTTTTCATTTTTTTCCAACTGGGCTGTATGTTTACAATTGAATCGTAACAATGGAACAGGCTCATAACAAAATAGATCCCAGAATTCATTGCAGTTGCTATGGAAGAAACCTTTCACTTCACCTTTCCAGATAAAAACCCCCAGTTTCAGAAAAAAAAATATTACTGATAAATTAAAGTTACCCTGATAGACTAGATCACAGTTAATATTGTGAAAAGAATAAAAACCTAGTTTTACCAGCATTGTCTCATGACATTGAAGTGAAACAATGAATTATTAATCACTCACTTAGATATATTCACTTGAAACTTTATTTTTTTTTGCTAGGAATAACTGCCATCTTTCGTTTTGATGAATATAGTGAATATTGTTTTTTTTTATTTTGAAACTGTGCTGTCAAACTTTCAGTTTACTTTGCAGGCATGGCCTATGGGCTATGCGGGTCAGTTATGGAAGTGACCCCATCTGGGGTACCTTAAGATCAAAAGTGTGACCCCCCTACATGTAAATAAGAACTATTTCTTAGTATTCTTACGCCTGTGGCGTGCTTATATAAACTGATCACGGCCTTTGGCGCCAGTTTTGAATTTTACAAATAAGAAGTATGGAACTTTTGCTTACACTTTCACGTTTTTAGTATTTTAGTATCACATTTTCAACTTCTATGTTCCTGGATCATCACAGTGTCAGGAGTATTGTCAGCCCAGGTCACTTAAACTATGGGTGGATCACGTTGGTGCAAAAACTGCCACACTTCTCACGAGGGTCCTACTGGAAGCAAGTGTCAGAAGTTTGATAGTCAGGCTCAGGAAGATGGGGATCAGGCGTTGGCAGAAAATCAGGCGAGTAATATTGCTCTTACAAATGACATTGTGCTCACAGAGGAACAGGCCAGGTTGGTAGCACAGCAAATAGACATTTCAACAGTTAGTAACAGCAATGACACCAGTACAGGTGATAGAGGTATAGATGCTGGACAGCAAATGATCTTACAAGAATTACAGAAGATGTCGAAGCGATTCGGGGTACTAGAGGAGCAAGCAGCAAAAGACAGAGAGGTATTGACAGGACTGGTCAGTCAAGTACAATTTCAAGGCCAAAACCAGAAAAAGGTAAAAAATCTATCATCCCCAGAATCTGTCAGCACAGTTAAAAGCACATGTCAGAGCAATGTTACTAAACAACGTCATAAAAGTGGTTCAAAAACCCATGTAGTTTCTGCAAATCTACCAATGGGTCATCAGAATGACACAAACAGGGAGTCATTATTCCCCAGAGACAATGCAGCCATTAATATCCATAGTAACGCCAATAATGACACACCTTTCAGTAGCACAGGCATAGTGAATTTAGGATCAAGTGTCAGGTGTCACAATAATGACGCACACCACATCACTCCACAGAACACTCACTTCATTAACACTAATCAGCAAGTGTTTCAACAAGGTAGCTCCACAGTCGCACCGACCCGAATTGTCACCACTGAATCCGCAGGGTCACTGAGTATGGGTCAGGGATTGATGCCAGAGGGTGTCAGAATGAAAACATATGACAGCCATATGTCCACTATGACCAAACAAAGCATGTCTTGGCCCAATAATGCAAGTCAGAACTGTACCTTATCTCAATTGCCAAATGTTAACAATGACTTGTCTTTCACAGCACCACAGAACCAGGCAGTGAGCAGCAGGCAGGCAGGGAACAGCACGGTTCCTGGCAGAATGACATCACAACAAACCACAGGGGCGACTGGAGGGATCAACAACGCATTCACAAACACAGAACAACAAACCCTGGGACAGGAACATGTGATACCATCTCTACAGACATTACGCCAATCAGCTCACATCAATGACAGGGTACAACAACGATATCAGGAGCTGGAGGAGGCCATATCTCTAAACTCACAAGGTAACATTGAACTGTTATTAGAAGCACTTAATCAAAGGAAAAAGAATGAGAAAATCAAAGTCAAATGGCCACAAGACTTGGCATTCATTGGTAGCTTAAGGAAAAGGCCGACTTATGAGCAATTGAGCACTTGTCAGTGGTTACTGGGGTTTTTACGTATAAGACAGGAGGAGACAGATCCCAACATCAAGGAGAACATGATTGACTATCTAACAGAACTAATGCAGGATGCGTGTGATTATACCTGGGAATCTGCCAAAGGTGCTCACTCGGTACTCCTTCATCGCATGGCAGATGGGGTACTCACCTGGGGACAGGCCAAGGAGGTACACAAGATCAGGAAACGGTATGCACAGACAGTGTCAACTACAAATATTCAGGACAAGAACAGTAGAAGTAGTAAGGTAGTTCCTTGTTTGAAATACAACAAAGGTACATGTTTAAAGGGTAGTGATCATGAATGGCAAAATCTATTTTTGAAACATATGTGTCAATATTGTCACAGTACATTCAACAAAGTTGAATATCACCCAAGGAAAGACTGCTGGAAGGCACCTAAAGAGAATCCAAAAAACTAGGAAAAGCTGCCAACACTGCTATTGTACATACTAGATATATTTACAATAAGGGGGTAAATTGTAGAGTGAGGAAATTGTTGGACAGCAGGGTACAAAATACCAAAAATTCTTTGATAAACAAGCCTTCCAGGGGTCTTACAGTAGTTCATACTCGTATTGTCACAAATAGTACAAAAAAGAGGTACACAGATGCAAAGCATGACAACAAAGTCGTTGGTAATAACAACAAAACTGTCCCTGAAGGGGTTGGTGCACCAGAAGTTATAAAATGTAAGAATAGATTTGCAATACTAGCTGAAATTGATCAAAATTGGACTCAAAAGGCTAGAAATAGTCAAAAATCAAAAACTGACCTTATTCGTAGTAAGGGAGGGGGGGGTAACATAAACGCAGCATGCACCAGCCAACTCGTACATAAGGGGACTGGTGTAAATATGCTACCATGTAGTTACCAAGTCACGAGCCAAGAGAATGTAGTTGAACAGTGTGTAGACAATAAATTACCTGTTGAGAGAGACAACCAGGGAAAAATTGATGTTACAAGTACTAATTCCATAACAAAAGCAGTTATGGATGGTAGCAAATGTCTTAGACATGTAATAGTGTCTAATATTAAGGACAAATGTATAGATTTAAAGAACTGTATTAGACAGCAAAGTACTCCCATGGGTTTTTTGCCCATAACTAATCTCAAGAGGTTAAACATTGCCAGTTCCCTGAAACCAAATGTCATTGTACAGGACAGGGATTTTGACCCTGTAGCAGTCCACAAAGTGGTCAGGGCAACTGGGAAATTCAATTTTGAAGGGGCAAAAGTACAACTACCTTCCAAAATCAACTTTCCTTTGCTAGAATACCTAGCCAAAGATTATTGGGATTATCAACTTCCATATTTTTTGAAATTTGGATTCCCTCTAGACTTCAATCCAGTAAATGACAAAAACCTTGTGTCTGCTGAAGAAAATCATTCATCAGCAACAAAATTTCCAGAACATGTCAAAAAATACATAGAAATTGAGAAGGAACATAAGGCCATCTTTGGTCCCTTCACACTACCCCCCTATGGGGAAAGTACTCATGTATCACCCTTCATGAGCAGGGATAAACCTGACAGTGAGAACAGACGCATTATCATAGATCTTAGCTGGCCAGCAGAAGCCTCTGTGAATTATTTTACAAAAGGAAATTTTTACCTAGGTACGGTTTATAAACTGCAATACCCAACAGTAGATAACATCACAGAGTCCCTATTGAGGCTAGGTTCTGAAGCAGTTATATACAAAATAGATCTGTCACGCGCGTTCAGGCAACTTCGCATAGATCCTTGTGACTACCATCTCTTAACACTTAAGTGGGGTTCGCACTTCTTCGCAGACACATTTTGTCCGTTCGGACACAGAAGTGGCAGTATGATGTGTTCACGCTTGAGCGATTTCTTCAGATATATAATGTTTAATCATGGTTTTGTTGTGTACACCTACGTGGATGATATCCTTGGAATTGGTACAGAACCCAAAGCAAGTGAAGGTTTTCAATTCTTGTTACAAACCTTGAATGATCTGGGTTTCCCAATCAGTAAGTCCAAGTTGGTAGCTCCCACCACACGTTGCAATTGCTTGGGTATCATGGTGGATGCAAAAGAACGCACCCTCTCCATCCCCCATCACAAACTAAAGGAAATATTGAGCAAGTGTGAACGCGTCTCACAAAGTCATGTTATCACAGTTAAACAACTACAATCTGTCATAGGGTCGCTTATGTTCATTTACAAGTGTGTAAAACCTAGCAGATACTTTGTTAATAGATTGCTGGAGAACTTGAGAAGTGCGAACGCAACAAAAATTGTAGTAAATGAAGATATCAGGAAAGACATTGCATGGTTCATAAAGTTTCTCCCAGTATTCAATGGCAGTACTACGTATGACCACAAAGACATAGCCTGGGCTCAGTCCCTAGCCATTGATGCATGTTTACAAGGGGTGGGGGGTGTATGGGATGAAAATGTATACACATGTGTCCTTCCGGAAGTCATGAGGCAAGATGACACACTAAATATAACACATTTTGAAATGGTCAACATAATAATAGCTTTGAAGCTATGGGGCCAACAATGGGAAAATAAAAAAGTCTTGTTAAAAACTGACAACATGGCTGTAGCTCACATATGCACCAATGGCTATACAAGGGACATGGTTTTAGCCACATATGTTAGGAATATGTGGCTGCTGACCGCTAAATATGACATTGAATTGGTTGTTCAACATGTAGAAGGAAAAAATAATGTTATAGCTGATGTATTATCCAGGTGGAACGGAAGTGAAAGTAATTATAAAGTGTTGAATATACATGTGAAGAATCCAAAATGGCACAGGGTTCAGGAAGAATGGTTCCAAATGGATTATTGTATATAAAGACTATTATGTATTTACAGATCATGACCCACTCATGCAGGTACTAACCCAGCATGCATCCAAAAGATTAACCAGTGCATACAAACCCAAGACTTGGGAGGCTTACAAGGCCATGTTCATGGTTTACATGGCCTTTTGTGAATTCACCAACATCCACTTTTGGGCCCCCACCGAATGTGCCATCATTGCCTTCATTGAGTTTTTATGTTTCAATGAACTCAGGTCCACGTCAATTCAGAATTACATAACTGCAATTAAAGCTCAGATGAAATGGTTCAACCTCCCAGTTCACGTTTTTGACACTCCCAAGGTCAAGCTGATGCTAAGAGCGGTTGAAAACACCAACACCAAGCCACCCCTTTTTAAAGGAGTTTTTGACTTGGACCATCTAGTGAACATTGTATGCCTATGCCAGTTGTTACCATTTACGTCCATGTATCAAGCCTTGTACCTCCTAGCCTTTTTTGGCTTCTTTCGTATCTCGAATTTGGTACCTGTGTCTAAAGCTAGTTTTCACATTGGTAAACATTTGTGTAGAGGTGATATTCTGTTTGAACATTCTCAAGCTGTAGTAATAGTAAAATGGTCAAAGACCTTACAAACCATCAACAAGGGCACATATGTCATCATACCTCGTCTCCCTCACAACGTCCTGTGCCCTGTTCAAGCCTTAGAAGTAATGTTCCACCAGTTTCCTGCCCCTCCCAATGCTCCTTTGTTCTCGAATATGTCTGCCATACTCACCCAGTCTCAAGTCCGCACCCATCTCTCAAAAATTTTGAAGTGGTTACATCTGGACTCCAAGTCCTTCTCCTTCCATACCTTCAGACGGTCGGGGGCCACCTTGGCCTTCAATAATAATGTTAGTATACAGAATATACAGCGTCATGGTACCTGGTCTAGTGAAACAGTACATAGATACATCATTTCTGACCCAGCTAAGGCATCAGCGGTGGCAGACTCATTTAAAACTTTATTTCAGTAACTACTACCACCTACTAACTACATACATTGGGTGTTTGGTGGCTTATTATTGTATTACTGTACACAATACAGAAATTTGCATAGTATAATTATGTATTAGCAGTGTGCTGGGCAGCAAGCACAGTAAAGGAAAATACAAATGTGTAAATAGTGTAAAGTCATTGTAGAATGTAGTAACTTGTATGTGTACTTTATCATTGTAAGTTGGAAATGGTTTACAAGAACCTCATGTAGTGTCTTCATATACAATTTTTAAGTATTTTAGTGATTATACATTTTATGTGGTAACTATACAGAAGTACTTTTATTTAAGGCACCACATTAAGCGTGCCAATACTAATTTAGTTGTATCACAGTTTAACTGCACTTAAGCTGTGCAGTCACGTGGTATAGATACTATAAATGTTCAGTAGATATAGATATGTGTTGTAACAATACTAACAATAATAATAAAATAAAATATTTTTCGCAATGGTGGTGTTATCATTGCTTAACTTCACTTACAAATCAAATTGGTCACTTCCTGAACTGTGCAGGCATGGCCTATGGGCTATGCGGGTCAGTTATGGAAGTGACCCCATCTGGGGTACCTTAAGATCAAAAGTGTGACCCCCCTACATGTAAATAAGAACTATTTCTTAGTATTCTTACGCCTGTGGCGTGCTTATATAAACTGATCACGGCCTTTGGCGCCAGTTTTGAATTTTACAAATAAGAAGTATGGAACTTTTGCCCCTCCCTCCCTCCCTAGTTAACATTGTCAGGGGTGGGGGGGTGGTGGCTTATTATTGTATTACTGTACACAATACAGAAATTTGCATAGTATAATTATGTATTAGCAGTGTGCTGGGCAGCAAGCACAGTAAAGGAAAATACAAATGTGTAAATAGTGTAAAGTCATTGTAGAATGTAGTAACTTGTATGTGTACTTTATCATTGTAAGTTGGAAATGGTTTACAAGAACCTCATGTAGTGTCTTCATATACAATTTTTAAGTATTTTAGTGATTATACATTTTATGTGGTAACTATACAGAAGTACTTTTATTTAAGGCACCACATTAAGCGTGCCAATACTAATTTAGTTGTATCACAGTTTAACTGCACTTAAGCTGTGCAGTCACGTGGTATAGATACTATAAATGTTCAGTAGATATAGATATGTGTTGTAACAATACTAACAATAATAATAAAATAAAATATTTTTCGCAATGGTGGTGTTATCATTGCTTAACTTCACTTACAAATCAAATTGGTCACTTCCTGAACTGAAGTGTTATTCAGTGGTTGGAGGCTGGTAGACACCCATCTGTAAATAGTCCTTGGTTATGCATAAACTGCCACTTCCGGTTTGCATGGAATAACAGGAAATAAAATGTAGAAAATAGAGGCTTTCTGTTGTGAAGTAAACTTTTCCAAAGTTTATATAATTACAATATAAAATATAGCCACTAGCAAGCATTCTTTGCTAGATTTATTCAAAAGATCTTTGAATATTTGTCTTTTTCAATTGGTAACAACATGTTTACTCTGTATAAACGTGGACTGGTTCACAAACATGATAAATTATTCAGTGAAGTGTTTTTCATTGTTGAACATTTCACGAAGACTGATGTCAGCTATCCAATATGTTTTGTCTTATTAGCTGAGAAATTGTTAAATTATACAGCACATTAAGCCCTTTACCTTCCATTGTGCACTCAGGAAATGAATAAATGGCTTTCAGTAAGTAATGAAAGAATTACATGAAAGCCTTGAATGTTTTACAAAAATGTTTAATAGAACCATTTAAAAGTAATCATCTTCAACATGGGTCAAAATTCTATTGAATTTCAAGCTCAGTGTATATGGAGACATTACTGCAAGAACCAACAAAATCCAACTGGCTACAGAAGTATTTATATATCATTTGTGTCACACTTAAAACCTCTATAAACCCTTATTTACTGCTACTGTTTGATATATGTATATAATTCAGAGAGAGAGAGAGAGATGGGGGGACTTCCTCTGAGGCCCAGTAGCTCCACTATGGTCTATGAATGCAATTATAAAACCTTTAAAAATTCCTGCATCCAGACAGCCATCCGGATCACCACCAAAGAGGAAAATGCGAGAGAATCTATAATGTGTTTTGCCAACATATATCTAGAACCCTTTATGTGTGTCCCACAGACCACACCCTTAAATCAAGGTTCCTCACTTAACATCTTGTCCTCATTCACAACCACCAACCCTGGATGACTAACCTAGATCTGCCCCCGACTATCACTTTTTCGATTGTTTTATTAGGGTACTGAGCTCGTCTGTGTGGGATATTGTAGATTAGATAAGATTAACAGAGCAGCATTTGTATAGATTAGCTTCTTGGGATTGCAGAATTAAGCAAGCTTGTTCCATTCAGTAGGAGGAGGTACTACAAACTTACGCCACCCAATGTGATTGCGGTAAGATCGCTGTGCTTGATGAGAAATTAAAGATATAGAGGTAAGTTTTATCGCTTTTTACTAATACCCAAATCACATTAAAGGCCATTATGTCCCATGGTTTTAGGCATTGTGGAAACACCCCTTATTGAAACTATAGTCTGAGGTTTGTATGTGAACTTGTGACACAGAGGCAAAATGTCCAATACCTTGCAAACTTCTATGGAAGTTTTAAAATATTTAAAATTTCCGCCTCTGACCACCTCACCCTGAACACGTGCAGTCAAACTTTTTCATATGGTAACTGGAGGTGTGATCCACGGTGTATATAAGGGTGTGACCTGGTCATGCTTTGGTGTGATACTTCAAAGTAAGGCGAGTGGAGAAATTTGACATTTTGTCAGTGTTATAAGTTTGCATAAGAACCTTGGATGGTAGTTGAAGGACTGGGGGATTTCGACCAACGCCTTTAACCATGGGTTACACCAGCTGCCAGTGTGAATGGATACACCAAATCTCAGAAGTTATGAGGCATCCCTGGAAATGATTCCTTCTGCTGAGTAAAACCTATAACTGTGGGACGTACCACCTGTAATAAGATTGGGCAATGAAGAAGTTTGTTTTTATGTATGAAATACTCAGTTGGGATTCAGTGCAGTTTCTTATTCAAAAATGAACTGAACCTGTTTAACTTGCAACATAACTTGCAACATAAGATGTTTTGAATTCTATGGAGTCTACTTTTATTTGGATTTGCTATGTGATAGACCACAAAGTTGCAGTGGTCCAGCCAAGAACTGACCATAGCATTGGTCACCATCACCACCTGTCGTGGGTGAGGTAGGATTCTACAGAGATTGAGCAAAAGATATACCACATACAACAAACATTGGCAACATGCCTGTGCATTGAATTATCTGCATCTGGGGGATACCAGCAATCTATGACTGTTTTTAATTTAAGTTATAATTGTGATAATATCTTTCACAAACGTTACAAATTGCTGTGAATATAGCTACATTGATCAAGAGGTAACAGACCTCACGAGTGTGAACAATGCATAAGCTATGTTTTACAGGGTTTGTCATAAAGGTTTATGTAGTTATTTATATCACGACCACAAAGCAAGAACAGCATGGCATAAATTGGTCTCCCCAGGTGTTAATATACAGAAGTATAATGAGATTTGGTATCACAGAGAACTGCCGGGATATAACAATAGTAGGGACCAGGGGAAACAAGGGGTAATATCTTCTTCACATGTTGATGACTAAGGGGTAATATTTCATATATATGACACCAGACTTAGCCTACTTTGTAACTCCCAGGTTCCACATTCAGGACCTTGCTACGACTGGGTAGACTATTTAATGATAGTGTAATATTATTAGCAAAATATGGCTACTGATTAGCCTCACTTAACACAACTTAAAACAGAAACCCTGGCTTGTTGGACTTTGATTTTATTACTGCTTCCTGCCTTAGCATGTCACAGATTGAATTCTTTGCTTATACCTGTGTTATGTGCTATAGATGAACTTCTGCTCACTAAATTGTGTATAAATATAAGATCACTTGGAGAGTGCATACCTTTACCAAGGCACATAATAAGTAAATGGTAAAAATGTAGATTTTTGTATCCATATGGTGCTCTAGATCACTCTCAATATTTAATGGGATCTTACTTAGACCAAGTCTCATCGTCTGATGTGTTTGCAAAGTTCCAACCAGTGGTATTTGTATCAAACTGCTAACAAACACACAAACAAACTGACGTCAATATAATGTCTCTTTGCTAAGGTAACCAATGCAGGTTATGAATAGTCTCTACTAAAAGATTAAACAATTAAATTTGTAGAGCTCTAGCTTCTTGAGATCACTTTTTTCTGTCTCCAGACTTTTGTGAATAGTGGAGCATCATGATAAGTATCTGTCTATTTACTAAAGTTAAGCAGCAATGTGTTACGTTAGAACTCAGATGAGTGTACTAGTGTATCTAATGGTATTGTGGTTCAAACTAGTAGACCGAAACCACTTTTGGCCTTGTTTCTGTGCCTTTTAAAAGAGCATAATACAATTTCCGCTTGAAACTGGTGCCCCAGTGTGGCAAAATCTACTATGTGAAATTCTGAAATATATTTAATTTGTTTGACTCCCATCGCCTCCACCATGTACTTCCCTGGGAAAGTAAGTGTTGTTGAGGACAAAGTACAATGGAATGGTTATGCATTCTGTTCTCTATGCCAAGGCAAGGCATATGACAAGCTGTGGCAGGGAAAAGTGAATTATGCAGGCTGTAAAAGGCTGTAACATAATGTACTAGCGGGTAGCTGTATGAATTAACTGTGCACTAACCGGTAAGCTGTTTCTGGTGTAATACCAAAGAGGTTACATATTGACATGTCTCCCCAGCGTATACAATGACATGGCAGATTGGAAGATCCTAGAAAAGTAGAAGTTTAGTAAGGTAATAAGCAAATAACGTCATACTTTTAACATCATATTTAAATAAAATGATTTGAACTGACACCAATCCAAATATTAAAAATTCAAGCGATCATCTAGAATCCTATATTAAGCTATATGTATAAGAAAATGGTTAAACAGTTCAATAGTATTAGTGTCAGCTAGTGTTTGGATAACCTAATATCAGTTAGTATGGTCAACTGTTTCAGTCTTCGTAAATTCTGCAACATTTATTGTTAGATTTTACAAGTTATTTTTCCTTCCCTTCACTGTGAAACCCGGGCATAAACACAAGTACAAACATTATGGCATGAATCTGTCCTACACTTGATGTCACACACAGTCTATTATACTCCCTCTCTAGTGACTACTAAAGCTCATTCACAAATATTCCGTCTTTTGCACTGGTTTTGCATATAAATGAGCTATAGCATCTTCCCTATATTATCACCGACCCAAATTCACTAAATGACCAAAACAACTCCATTTATTGACTTTTCCACGTGACTAGTGACGTCACTGACGAGTACAACATGATGGGCGATAATTAGATTTATTGAAGATCTGAATAATCAGCAGACTCTCTGGAGAAAAGGGTGTGTTTAGGAGTGCCTAGATGGATGAATGGGGGGATGAGGGGTGTAATGTCCCATCTGCAAAATGTCTAGTGATTGGACAGACAATTAAGCTGGATCTGGTGGACCAGATGGAATCCTTCAGTCCATTTAGCAGACCATTCAGCCTTAAGCATGGGGATTGTATAAACTAGGTCAACTTGAACAGTTTTGATTTTGGAAGGGTTTGCAAAGAGCTTGACATGTGAGAAATTAATATAATTTGACCAGGCTGTTCTACAGCTTAATCTTTGTAGTAGCAAATTCCGCCTGCGTAAACAGCTTAGATAGTTTGGTTTACCCTGATAAAAATAAATAAGTTGTTATTCTAAGCTAATAAAAGGTTTGTAGCATTTAATATCTACAGCAGAAGATTGAAATTGATAAACATATTGGGAAGTTTGATACAGGGTTATTTGAGAGAAATCTAATCAGTATTTGACAGCACTCAATGCTTGTACTAGCAGATTCAAAACAAATTACATTTACAAAGCTGGCATTGGACCCACATAGGTTCAAATTGATGAAATGATTTTTCTAACACTATTTTCATCTTAGTAAACATTTCATTATATAGTAACAGCTGTTTAATAGTTGAAATCTATAGCCATCAATATGTAACACCAACACAAGTTACTGTATATTTGAGTTATCTGGGAACTGACCCCTATCTGCTATCATACAATACTTGTGGTTATACCTGTCGGAAAAACTCGACTTTTTCAAACGGTTATTTTATTGAGAGTAAATCAGTACTTTTTGCGAGTGGCAACTTGTGATTGGGTTCATGCTGAGGTACACTATCCAGTTGGACTGGACACAACAAAATTAGACAGAAAAGTAGGTCAACGTGAACAAACATGCCCGCATTATTAAAAAAATCACCCCTAAATGTGTATACGACCAATCAGCATTCAGCTTACAAAGGTGTAGTTTTGTAAAAGTAACAGTTTAAAAAGTTCCCGTGGGTATAATATTCTCTATGTCTGTGCCAAATCAGGGCATATACCAAAGACATAACAATTATACAAAATATTTTGTACCTTTCAGTAAACCTAGACATAGTGGTATACTAGTGTTTCTTGAGGTCCCACACTTTGCCACTTTTGTATATAAGTCTACTAAGCATTTTGGCCTCAGCTTTGCTTATGATGATTTGGAATGATTTGCCTGATGATGAAAGTTCGGCCACTTCTCTCCACTCATTCAGAAAGAAGCTCATTTGCACAAACATATCCACCCTAATTTCTCCTTTTCCCAATTTCTCTCCATGGCACTGACCCCTGCTATGTCTCGGGTTAATGAACATAGTTTTCTTTTTTGTGTGCCCAGAATCTGCCTCTAGAGTGAGATTAAGTGCTATAAAAATACTATTAGTATTAGATTTAGCATTAGAACTGATGTCATGCAATCTTTATCTCAGCCAAAACTATAAATACAATAGAACCTCGCTTATCCGGCCTTCTATTATCCGAATCTCCGGATTAACCGGACCGAAATGATGTCTCCCTACATAATGCACGGTCAAGCGTGAGCGATAATACAAGATTTAACACAGTCTCTTAAACAATGAATTGTAGTGCTTTGTAAAACGTACCATTCACAGAGACGCCTAACTTCTTTCATCTTTATCACCATTGTTACAATAGGGGAGGGATTAATTCAATTACACAACCCCGCTACACAACTTCTTTGATAATGCGCCAATCAATGAAAGTGTGTTCGATTGCGTTTCGCAAATTTATAATCTCCCGGAGTAGGTTTACAGACTGACAACATTTAGAAAAGAAAAGACGTCAACAATGCATTACCAATCAAACAGGTGTGTCACTGAAGGCGTGTTTGCTTGGAGTTTTACAATAAATAATCTCCCGGAGTTTTTCAATTTCAAATGCGGGATGATGGTAATCTAAAATTAAAATGCTAACAATGCAAGTACAAACCGAACACAACCAGCTCAAGTCCGCGTAATATTTTAAATAAAAATAATAATAATATCCATGGATATGGAGCAAATAAAGTTATATTATATAACACAAATATATTAAATTATTTTATTAACGAACACCAGCGTCTATGTATATTGCATAAAAACAACAATTCTTCAATTATCGCCCACTCGGTAACCCATAGACCGTGAATTTCGGTTTCCTTCATCTATCCGAACCCCTCGATTATCCGGCCGGATTGTATGTCTCCCATGGGGTTCGGATAATTGAGGTTCTACTGTACATAAACATGCGTAGTGCAGGTAACTTCAAAAGACAAATCAGCCACCCAGCTAACAAATTAACTGCCGTGGAGTGTTCAGAAGTGACTGCAGGGAATGACATCCTTTTAGTGCAGCATCCCACTCCAATGGTCATCTGCTTAATGAGTTAATGAATCCATGACTATTTTATTGCAAGCTTTTAGAACAGTCATTTAGAGTCTCATGCTCCAGTAATCTGAGGGATGCTCTGCTTTCTGAACATTTTAAGGCTTTACCCACCTGTCACATTGCTCCATTTGAGTGTCTGGATAGCTCCATGATTGATAAGTGTAGTTTGTATTTGTGAATGGGTTTCTTTTTGTATTGTATTGTATTTATATTCAAAGTGCAAAATCTTGTTAACTGTTGTACTTCAAGCACCACGTGACCCATCCAGACAACACAAGTACAGCCCTAGCTCTCTGGTGACTGACATTCCCTTAGCTGTAAGACAGTGTCCGGGATGACTATTTAGCTATGTCCCTGAGGTTCTTTGGTCTGCCACTAGGGATAGGACGCAACCACATCTGCCTACACTTGGTATCAAATCTTGGGAGCCACAGTGGTACCACACTCGCCTCCCACCTCTGAAGTCTGCGGTGCAAACCCCAAACCCCAAAAAATTGGTAGTTGCTTACCAATGGTCAGCAGTTTACAGTACAGAACCTTGACCAACTGCATGTACTGGTTTTCTCTGCCCACAAAACTACCCATATAGAAATGACCAACACAGTCTTGAAAGCAAGGTAAAACCACAAATAAATAAATTATGAGAAAGCTTGAGCAGTACATATGCAGTTGGAGTGAGTCCTGTAGTGAAAGGAGTTATTGGGCTGAACGAAAACAGACAATACATATGCATTACATTCTAACAAGGCATTAAGTTTTTACATTAATCACTTTGTTTACTAATTCTCTGCTTGCCATTTCTTTCTTAAGATACCCCCACCCACACACTTTTATTTGGCAAAACGTAAAGTAACATGCATGTTAAGATGTAAATGAGGTACTTATGTTGAACTATTAAGACCAAAAGAGTCATTTGCTTTTGTTTGGAAGGTCCATAAACTGAACGTAAATCCCTGTTAATGGTTCCTTGAAAGGTCTGATTAATGTCTTGTTCACACATCTCCGGTCTGTCTTTGTAAAAATATTAGTGGATGGAAATGCAAATATTTTTGTACATTCCCTAGATTCGGAGACTGTTATTAGTTCCTACAGATCAGATTTGTTAAATGTAACTCTGATTAAATGGAAAGCAACCTAAACCAGCTATGTTCAGATGCTATTCTAGTTTCCAACAGTTTAAAACATTTGGGAAATGTTGTTTTTTTCATACACAAAAGCAAAGAGATTGTTCCCTGAAGCCAATGATGTCACACAAACACAAACTCTAAAGGTACATTTCCACACATCGGTACATCAGAGGTTCGAAGAGGCAAAGGGATAAGTTGAAAGCATGTTTTCCAATTGATATCCTGGGCAACTCACTCTGCCCTGCAGATTCAGTAAAAAATGTGGGTGTGTGGCTTGATTCAGATTTCTCTTTGTCCAAGCATGTTCAGAATGTCTGCAAAAGTTGTTTTGTTAAACTCCGTGACTTCAGACATGTCAGGCGGTTTCTTACTCATGATGTTTCTGTGCTTGTAGCCAACGCTCTTGTTAGTAGTCGGTTGGATTACTGCAACTCACTTTTCAGGAGCCTGTCCAAGTTCAATCTACGCAAATTACAGTGCATCCAAAATAGTGCAGCTAGAATTGTATCAAACACCAGTCGATACACCAGCATAACTCCTGTGCTAAAGAAACTGCATTGGCTTCCTGTTGAACAGCGCATTGTGTTCAAGACAGTCACACTTGTTTATAAGTATCTTCACACAGGTTTTCCCAGGTATTTTTCACCACATCTTTCTTCCTACAGCAGTTCTTATAGTACCAGGCGCAGTGAAAGTGGTGGTAATTTCCTAGTTATTCCAAAGTTCTGCCCCTCTGTTCATAAATCTGTCAAACAGTTTGGTAAAAGTTTTGCGTTTGATGCTCCTACTGTGTGGAATACTCTCCCTGATGTGATTCGTGCCTCTCCATCCCTGGCCTCCTTCAGAAAACAGCTTAAAACCTACCTGTACACCAAAGCATATCCACCCTAGCCTGAATCATCCTCCTGGCGTTCTCCGTGGTGTTCGACCCCTGTTATGTCCCTGGACACAGAATTTTGTTGACTGCTTTTTGTTTTGTTGCGCCTTAGAGTCCTCTTGTTTGGGGAGATTAAGCGCTATAAAAGTCCAATTAGAATTAGAATTAGAATCAGGTGTTTTACCTGGAAAGTGTGAACGGATCATAATAGAGCGTGGCCAGCGGCATTTCTCCCTCTTCAACCCCCCTTCAAAAAAGTACAAAACATGGACTTCAAGATGTTTCAAGACGCTTTAGCAACACAATTGATAGAGAATAAGTGATTTTAAATAGTCAACTATCGATAAAATTACTGTTGTCACATGAATAGTAGTATACTATTAATAATATTATTTATCATTAATATCAACTTATGCTTTTGATGAAACAGGCTTAATGTATGAAAATTTTGTCTGTATGTCTGAAACCCACTAACCAATCAAATGCTTTCATTTATGAGGCGCCATCCGAACACAGTAACGATTTTGAGCTATTTCTGACATTGGCAATATTATTTTTAAAAATTATATGTACAAAGTTTAAAGTTACATATTTTCTTGGATATAACTCCTCTGTTCCTTCTCAGTTCAAGTAGCCCCAAACATTGTCCCCATGAGGTTATTAATGAAAAACTATCTCAGTTACAAAAGAAGCAATTTCACCAGAGAGGCAATGTTTATATTTCTCCACATCATTGGATAGATATTTAAAAGGCTCCCATTTTAACAGGGAGTAGTAAACAGGGCAGGACTCATAGTTGGCTGTCTGCAAATGTATCCATATGGCTCTAATTTTAACTTGCGACATCAGAATGCAACCAAACCTCCCCATTTGTTATGTGCAGTAAGTTTGTCAGTTAAACACTTATCAGTTAAACACTTGTCAGTTAAACACTTGGGCCAAAATTTAGCTTTTAATGGTTCCAAGATTTGGAATGATCTTCCTGATAATGTATGCTTTGGAACATCTATTTCCTCATTCAGGAAAAAGCTCAGAAACAGCAACACCCTATCTATCATAGCCTCTTTGTCATGCCTGCGTTTTGTGGTATACCTGGCTATGTTATTAGACTTATGATTATTCACAATGTTTATGTTCAGTTGTGCCTCAAAGTCTGTCCAGTGATAGAGATTAAGAGCTATAAAAGTCAACATTAGATGACATTAGATTGTGGAAAAGATCCACGATATTTTCAGGATGCAAAAAGAAATCCTGAATTTGCTTAATGCCTCTGGCAGAGTTATGCACTCTATGAATGCTTTGTAGTTTTATTTGTTATTAATTGGTTGGTGTGTGTTGTTTTCCAATGTTTGTGACATGAAATAATTTATATATACCTTACCACCCCATTTAAAAACAATATATTTCCTTTGATGTCCCAAAGGAAATCTATTTAGAAAGGACTGTGGTGTGACTGTATATACTAAAACTATAATTTGTCAGAGATAAATTAATATATACACAAAATAGGTAGATGGTATTGTAAATAGATTGTTGCTTTGCTATAACTGAAGGCATAGAAGATACTATATGGTTCTATCATCTTTACAAAATGACAGAAAGTTAAGTTTGTCATGCGCCACAAAAATAATGAAATGCAGTCCTGGCTTGACTTTAACCTCTAAAAAACTTGTGTGTTCTGCTGGATAACTTTACTTGGTAGAAATTGATTTAAGAGGTTATTCAAACGTATACATAGCTATTATATTAACACATTTTATGGTACATCTACAGATATCAATTTACACTTAATATACTGTGCATTTCAAATGGGGTACATTCATATATTTGTCTCTTTGTCTAAGTGTGCATGTTTGTGTTTACTCTACAACCAATAATCTTATCTTTATAAATTTATATGTGGGTTAAGTGAGACTGACAGAAAAATAATCAAAAAGCAGTATTTTGGGTGAAAATACAATATGCGAATACTCAGCTGGATCGGCAGATGTTTGCACTCCACGAATGCTTTCATTATTTTTATTCCACTTGACTTTTAAAGCAAACTTTTTAAAAACAAATAGAATAATTGAAAAAATTAAAGAGATTAAGCCAATGAGAATGCATTGCCCGTTAATTTCTTATTTAAGCAGTAATTTTGAACGAATCTTTTTAAATATTGTATCTGTTAGTTAGCTGATAATCATTTACAGATCACATTTGGCTATCTTATGCCCCTGTTCCACCAAAGGATTAAGCCCCGATCCTGTCGGCGACCCTTAATCGTGCACAGTCGGTGGAAAAAAGACAAAAATGGGCGGGAATACTGGGTCGGTACTGAAGTCTGGGATTAAGAACAGATCGTCCCCAGGACGCCTCAGGACACCTCAGGACGCCTCAGGCGGCCGCAGACAGTCCCCGACTGGTCTGGGACTAAGAACCGACTAAGCCAGTTTTCGGGTCGGTTTCAACCACGATCCTGTCGGACACAAACCGACTGGGTCCCAGGACGCCTCAGGCCTCCTGGGACTAAGAGCCGACTAAGACACGATTAACTACCGGCGTCCTCAGGCGTCCTCAGGCCTCCTCAGGCCTCCCCAGACCAGGATCCCCGATTATTGTTTTGCAAAGTTGCTGGATTTTCTGGGTATATATATATAAAATTTGCTATCTAATCATCATTGCTTTTCTAGGAACACACCAGGATGCCACCTTTTAATGGAAGACAGATTCAACAACAACTTAGGGCTTTTTTGGTTTTTATTCACTTACAAATAATCATGTATTTCCATTTTTTACGTCAAGCACAGCAACCACCACCACCAGCACCACCAGCACCCATACAGAGACCTAGAAGAAGGCACAACATGTGGGTCAGGCCATGGCTACTGCAGAGAGAGGAGAGGGGGGCCTACCACAATATTATGGCTGATCTTTATGCCACAGATATTCCAGGATTCACCAACTACATGAGGATGACCCCAGAATTCTTTGAAATGATGAAGACCAGACTGGAACCACGTCTAGCCAGGCAGGCCACCAACTACAGAGCTCCTATAAGTGTTGGGGATAAGTTAGCCCTCACCATCAGATATCTGGCCACTGGAGAGTCATACACATCATTATCCTGTCAGTTCAGGGTTGGCAGATCCACCATTTCCAAGTTTCTACCAGAGGTCTGCAGGGCCATCCAGGATGAGTTCACCAGAGAGTACCTCAAATGTCCTACTACTCCAGATGAGTGGAAAGAACTGGAAAGGGAATTCAGGATCAGGTGGAATGTTCCACATGCCCTGGGAGCCCTGGATGGAAAGCATGTGGCCCTGAAGAAACCCAAGAACTCAGGAGCCCTCTACCACAACTACAAGGGGTTCTTTTCCATTGTCATGTTGGCCCTGGTAGATGGGCAGTACAAATTCAGATGGGTGGATGTGGGTACAGAAGGGTCTTGCTCAGATGCCCAGATATTTAATGCCTCTCAGCTGAAGAGGAGGATTGAAGATGGCAGGATAGGCTTCCCTGACCCAGCTCCTATAACACAGGGTGGTACAGATGTCCCCTACTTCATTTTGGCAGATGATGCCTTTGCCCTGAAGACCTGGCTCATGAAACCCTATGGCAGAAGGCTGTTAACAAGGGAGGAAAGGATTGCCAACTACAGAATATCAAGGGGCAGGAGAGTTGTGGAGAACGCTTTTGGCATCCTTGTGTCAAGATTTAGAGTCATGAGGACCACCATTGAACTACCCCCAGAAACAGTTAGAGAAGTGGTCATGACCTGTGTGGTTCTGCACAATATACTCAGAAGCCAGTATCAAGGTCAACCTGCTGGTCAGCAGCCTGGAGGGGATGATGATGATGATGATGTGCCTGGTGATTGTGGATTGATTGGTGGTGCTGCTGCTGGTGGCCAAGACAGAAACCCTGCTAGAGAGGCCAAAAGACAGAGGGATTACCTGAAGGACTACTTCAATAATGAGGGAGCAGTGGCCTGGCAAGATGGCAGAATATAAGTCCTGTTGCAGTAAACAGTCCTTTTCAGGACTAACTATAACAGTCCTTTTCAGGACTAACTATAACAGTCCTTTTCAGGACTACCAAATATTCCAAAAACAATTAATCAGCTATGTGGACAAACAGACAAACCCCATGCCAAACATAACTTGTTCAGACGGACAAACAGACAAACCCCATGCCAAACATAACTTGTTCAGACGGACAAACAGACAAACCCCATGCCAAACATAACTTGTTGAGACGGACAAACAGACAAACCCCATGCCAAACATAGCTTGTTGAGACGGACAAACAGACAAACCCCATGCCAAACATAACTTGTTCAGACAGACAAACAGACAAACACAACTTACTCACCCAACAAACAGACAAACCCACTGTTAAACAAAAGCCAAACACAAAGTCACACATAATATCCTAAATTGAATTATTTTTTTATATATTTTCAAATCCACATCCTAATTTAAACATTTTTATTTTTTCATGGCTGGGAAACTTATTTGTAGCAGAATTTTTTTTATGGAAATATTAAATTTTAAATATTCATTTCTGATCACAAAAATTTGGAAAATAGAACCATGGAACTAGTTTTGCTTTCAATAATGGGGGATTGTGTTTGCTAAATAGTTTGTCAGTTCGTTCGCATGGGTTCTATTTACTTTTGGGTTTGGGTGTTTGTTGGTTGGTGGTTAATGGGGTTGGGTTTTTTGGGGGTAGTTGGGTATTAGGTTTGGTACTGTGTTTGTTATTTGGGGGTTATGTTTGGTATTGGGTTTGTCTGTTTGTGGGTTGGTAAGTATGTAATTATGCCTTTTAACTCTAGGGAAGGTGTAAGTGTTGGACTTTTCAATTACAGATTTTAAACTATCCCATGGATTTTAATCTAAAAATGGGCTGATTAATGGCCATATTGGGAGTTATTTTTAATTTTTTTTTTATGTGGCCTTTTTTGTTATGTGTAGTACCATGGGTTATTTGTTTCATGTTTGGGGTGGTGTAAGTGTTGGACTTTAATTTTTTTTTTCTTGTGATAAGTATTTGTACTGAACTTTTTTGTTTTGGGAGGGGAATTGGAAGAACACGTAGCTGAATAATTGTTTTTGGATGATTTGGTGGCCCTGAAAAGGGCCTGGCAGGTCAAAGACCCGCCCTGACTGGATGGCTACTGAGGAGGCTGCTGCTGCTGTTGAGGCGGTGCTGAAGTGGTGATAGTAAAGAGCTGCTGCTGCGGTTGTTGCTGCTGCTGCTGCTGAGGCTGCTCGACGATCTGTGTTGATGTCAGATCTGGTAGCTGGCTTAAGATTCCACTCAGATTGTGTCTGCTCCCTTCGTCCTGTACAGTTAGGACAGATGTCGGGCTGCTGAAGCCAATGGGGCTTGGTGTATAGTACACAAAACTGCTGCTAGCTGCTGCTTGAGTGGAACTAGACGCCTGTGGAGTGGTTGTTGGCAGTAGGCCGACCCTCTGGGACTCCGTGGTAACAGTGGCTGATCTTCTGGGCAATGGCTGACGTCTGCGGTTACTCTTAATATTTTCGATATCTCTGAATATCTTGCCCTTTAATTCTTCAAATTCTTCTTGAGTCATCTTTTCGGCCTCTGATGCCACGTAGTCAAAGAAAGGCTGCCTGTCTGACTTCTGATGCATAAAACCTGAGATAAGTGTCCTCATCTGCTCAAAGTGTTCGAGAATCTTGGAGTCTGTAGTTGAAACGGGTGTTGATGTAATGATGGACTGACTCCTCTCCCTCAGGACACTTGACTCGAGGTGTTCTGTGTCAGTAGTTGACCCACGTGATTCGTCCTGCTTGCTGGTATTTGGACTGGCCTCAAAACCTGAACTTCTATTGGCCCCCTTTCTTCTGATGTGGGTTTTAAGAAAACCCATCTGTTGGTAGACCCAGGACTGTCTCTTGGTCATCTCCCTCGGGGCTTGGCCAGATTGGAGCTTAGACAGCTTTCCATAACGGGTTCGCTGGGACTCAAACCACCTTCTCACATCAAAGGGATGGAGCTTAAGTTCTGCAGATATTTCTGCCCAGAGCCTGTCGTGGAAACGTGAATGTTCCTTGTCATACAGTTCAGGGTGCAGCTTGACGAATTCTACAATGGAAACTTCATCACTGTCTGTAAAAGTGGCACACACCCTGGCTCTCTTGGCTGAAGAATGGCACTCCGGATCTTCCTCACACCTCTCTTCTTCTTCTGCCACAGCTTCCCCAATAGCTGGATCTTCCTGAATCTCCTCCTCCTCTCTCCTCTCACTTCCTTCTTCTGTAAAAACTTCACTCCTCTCCTCTACTTGACTTTCCTTCTCCCTCTCATCCATCTTTTTCCTTCCTCTCTTCCCTCCTTTCTCTTTTCTCATGATCCAGTCGACAAAATAATAAAAAAATAGTAAAATGTGTCTCCTAACTGTGAAATTTGCCTTAAGCTCAAGTATATAAAATGTAAAATAAAAACTGAAAACCCCTACAAATCAGTGACACACGTCTCTCAGTAGCCAAACAGTCAGTAACAATGACAAAGTGTGCGCGGTCGCTTATATAGTCCCAGACCTGCTCATTGCCTCGTTTTAATTTCCAACGCGCGGAAAACAGTCGGTTCTTAATCGGTTGTTAGTCCCAGGCCACCTGAGGCGTCCTCAGGCCGCCGCAGACTGAAAATGCGTGGTCCCAGGCGTCCTGGGGAGGCCGGATTGGATCGGTTAGGGTCGGTTACCCTTAGTCGGTTCTTAGTCCCAGACCTTGATTTTTGGGTCCCAGGACACCGCAGACGGTCTGAGGCTTCCGGGGACTAATGCAACCGACTCACTTTCAGACGCATGAAATTCATACGCATCATATTTGAGTCTGGGATTAACAACCGGCCGCCTGGGACTAAGCTACGGAGGTCTGGGACTAAGGGTCGCAGGCGGCCTGGGACAACAACCGACTCTGTAAATTTGGGTTTGAGGAGGCCTGAGGACGCCTGGGACTGGACATTTTGTTGACGGCGGGAAATAGGAATCGGTTGTAGTCGTGTGAAATATCAAACATGTTTGATTTCTCACACGGCCTCAACCGACCACAACCGACCCTTACAGGAAGCCTGGGACTAAGCAAATATTTCAAACAGACCCCCAAAAACCCTTAATCGGGAGCCTTAGTCGTGTGGTGGAACACCCACATTAACACACTTTTTAGACATGATTGATTACTTTGGGGTCAATTTTAGCACACTGTATATGGTCATATCATGACAGGTATTTGAAACAAGTGGAGGAAATCAGTGTATACTTGTTGTTAATCATTTTGCACTGCAAACCCACGAGCATGGACCAGCAATTGCAATCTTTGTCACTTCATGTTGTGAACCTAGGACCTTGCAGTTCAGAAGTTATCACGTTGCCCAGTGAGCAACTATGCTACCTTAAGGAAGATTCTAAAATTAAATGTAAATCACATTTCTGTGTTGTATTTTTTATTCAAGATAAAAATACAATAAAAAAATGCAAAAAATCCTTCTCACAAGTTTGATGTTTCACACTTAGTTGTCATTCAATAATTAAACCATACACTGTATTAAGCCAAAGTTTCCAGTTTCCTAGCAAAGAGATAAATTGATAGTTGATTCATGTAGGCACTTAATTTATCCCCCCCCCCCCCAAAAAAAAAAAAAAAAAAAAAAAAAAAAAACTAATGGAGGAACCATCAGCTTCTTTAACAATATATTCCTACAGTTAATTAGAAAATTAATCAGACTAACCAGTATCTACATATTTCATATAAAATCTTCGTTAAAAATTCTCAAATAGATTTACTGATGCTAATACGGATGTCACACTGACCAGTTTGAATGAATATGTTTAGAAACTTAACATCAGTGTTGTTTTTGAGAGTCCCTGTTATCTCCTTCAGACAGAAACTTAAGTCTTACATCTTCCTCCGGACCATTGAAATTTAAAGGGATATTTGATCATTGTACCAGTAAGACATTTTTGAAGATATTAGGCCATGGGGGAGGTTTTCCACTTTCTAGGTGCTCCTCTAGTTATTGTTATGTTATCCATGTTTTATGAACATAGTGGCTTTTTCTGTCATGCTAGAAATGCATTTCATTTCTGGTACTGCAGTGACAAGTATTTAAAAAACAATATCATTTATGCTCTTGAACTGGATTTCTGGGTTGGGATCAAGTGGTGTAATTTAAACTATCTGAGGTTAGGTTGAGCGCACCAACTGGTAAAGATTTTACCCGGAAAAATCGGGTAAATCGGGCCAATGCTAAACCATTCCAATTCCGGGGTTCCATGTTTTAGTACCCCCAATCCAACATGGACGTTTTTTGGTCCATGAAATTGCAATAAAAGTCCCTAAATGCAGAAAAACTATGGGATAAAAGTATGCAATTTCTTCAAATTTGTGGTTTTTCCTCAATATTTTAAAGTTTTCCTTTGATTTATATGTGTTGACAATTGAGATAGAAGTTATAAATTGTTATAACCAAAACATTGCAGTTCTGCTCAATGTAATCGTTATCGTAAGCTGTGAAATCGGGGAAGTTTGACAGTTGCATAACATTCGGAGAAGTGTAGCTGCACCATAAGCGGTCCGTGAGCAATTCGGCAGAAATCTGGTGTGTGCAGACTTCTGTGCTGTGTGTCACTTGAAGTCTAGATCCCAAACAGTTCACATCAAAGTAAGTTTGGTATATATTGTATTTGTATCGTGTATTCATGTGTTATAAAGTGTTACATTCTTAAAAATACTATATCGTTATAAACGTCTGCAAAATGCACAAAAATAAAATAAAAGCTTAATTTTTATGTTTAAGTCTTCCTACCACTATATATGCTGACAAGTGAAGTGGCGGTTGTAAAATCTTGTCACGGTATTTCATTAAAATGCTCTTGATACCGAGACAGCTTGCCTACCCACCAATCCCTACCGGAAAACCATCGAGAACCAACAAGCAGCTTCAACTAGAGAACTCACAGAATGCATGCCTCCACCAAGGTACATGATAATAAGCCAACAGGAAAATCAGGATTACTTTTTTAGTATCCAGACGGTGACCTAGATGACTCTCAAGAGTTAATGCGATCTAAGTTGGACCAAGACCAATGTTCTGAATTTTTTAATAAGATTTAATGTATAGTATTTTTGGTAATCCTGCTAACAAACAAACAGACACCTCTGGGCCGGTATTCACGAAGGGTCTTAGACTTAGCCAGGTCTTAGGCTTAAATGTGGTCTTAAAGTTGAGACTTTTGTCTCAGCTAAGTTTTGTCTTAAAACCATATTCACAAAGGGTGACTTAGCTAAGTCCAACATTATCAAATAACCACAGTGGTTTTCTGTGTCATGTGACCTTTCTTTTCTATTCAAACTATATTTTTGGTGACATAAATCCTTAATTTAATGTATTTTATCTAAGCAAAAGTGCTGTTTTGAAATGGAAAACCTTGTTACCACATTAAAACTTCCCAAAGATTGCTTTAGTGAGGTGTTCTGTATAATTATACTTTATTTACAGCCATTTCAAATTTTGAAGTGGAAAAAGGTTTATGGCGGCCATATATAAGTACTCTTTACAAAATTTAAGCCCACTACCAACCAGTCTTAAAGTTGAGCCCTTGGCTAAGCCTAAGACCAGTCTTAAATTCTTTGTGAATACCAATAAGCCTAAGACAAAACTCTTAGCAGTTTTTGGGCAGAAACGTGAGACAAAAGTCTCAACTTTAAGCCTAAGCCCTGGTTAAGACCTTTCGTGAATACGGGCCCTGGAACTAAGAGGTGGTTTTAATCAAAAGGAATCTTGTATGGAAGAAGCTGAAAGGTATTGTACACAGCACTTCTGAACTTCTTGTGGGAAAAGCCAGCCTAATAATTCTATACAGGTGGAAAAAAGTCTATATTCCATAGTTACTATGATCGTTTGGACATAGTTTAAACTATGTTGGTGAAAACCCAAATATGGCAGATTATAGGTTCGGTAAGTGTCATGGTCTATCGCTGTGATAGTATCAGATAATACTAGAATTGCTTTAATCCAAATTCATATATTTTTTTTTCAAATATTTAATGTTATGAATATATTTCAGGTCTCCCTTATTTTATTCTGTGATTCGTAAATAACACTTTCTAACATTTTTATTAGGATTTTATTGTTCAGCCAAAAATCTCATTCTCCATATGATGTTGGATAGCAGATTTTCTGATGTATGAAACGACACACTTATCAATTTATTAGATCTCTGTTGAAACAGATGTAATGACTTAAAAAAACAAAAAAAAAAATCTCTTGTAGACTGCAGGTCTCCACAAGGGCATGTTACCTAATATTTAGGATTTTTGTGTGTCCAGACAATGATGAGGACCATTTTGCAATATGTAATCACTTCTTCCTTTGGCCAGGTCATTCCCACAAGAAAACCTAAACATTTCAGAAAGACCCATTTGTTACTTTTGGAGTTGTCAATAATACACAGGGCCGCTTATCTATACAATTATTATCATATGTGTGATATATTGCATTTAAGTAAATATGTTTTACGATCTGATCCTTTTGTCAGGAGAAGTGTGAAGGCTCCAACAGACACAGACATCTGAATATTTCATGAAGTGCTCAATAATCTAATCATTTATTTGTGGTGCAAGTGTCTTGCTTCATAAAGTGCAGTAACTTTATCTTTGAATATAAATGTTTAATTAATGCAGAGTACTACAGAAAATATCTATTTATTTAAACATTATGAGAAATTGGACAACAATTGTACAAGTACAATTATAATACCTCCTTTTGCAGAGTGATATATTTACGTATGATACGAAATGAAAATAAGTCTGTTGGACAGTCACGGGTAGTCTAGTTCTAATTAGACTTTTATAGCGCTTAATCTCCACTGAGTAGTGGACTCTAAGGTGCAACAAGACAATAGCAATATGCAAATTCAAAGTCCAGGGACAAAAACAGGTTGGCACCACAGAGAAGCCATAAGAAAATGAGCTAAGGAAGATATGCCTTTGCATTGAGATAGGTTTTGAGCTTCTTTCTAAAAGAGGCAATAGTGGGTGATGCACGGATGTCTTCAGGAAGTGTATTCCAAACAGTGGGAGCATCAAAGGCGAAACAACTGAAACCAAACTGATACGAATGATGTCTTTAAGAGATACTTTTCGTATTAAGTTGCTGGAAAACATTTTGATTGGGAGACTGTATGGGAGAATGTACTGGGAGTGCATATAGACTGTATCAAAGATAACTAGGCTTTGTTCATAGCCTACAAGATTACTATCGTAGAGTCGGATTTCAGAAGAGATTTCGATATTTCCTGCTGATAGATATTGTCATACATTGCAGAAAGAAATAATCTATGTTGTCTTTCAGGTACCCACAAGCCTCATTATCTAACATGTGTAGTTTCAGCATTAAGTATACATTCAGCTTGCAACAGTCCAAAATTACACCTGTTTAGGTTATATTATCAATACAACTGCATATGGCAGTATATTTTGTAGGTTGACTTTGAAAGTCAGATTTTAGGGGCCCCACATTGTTGCAGTGATAACACACTTGCCTCCCACCTCTGAGGTCGACTGATCAAACACCAGACTTTATGGGAGAAAGTTGATAGTTATACCGATGGTCAGAAGCTTATAGTACAGAACCTTGACCAACTGTATGTACTGGTTTCCTCTGCCCACAAAACTCCCCGTCATGATATGACCTGCACAGTGTTGAAAGCGACATAAAACCCCAAATTTAAAAAATTGAGTTTAATGTACATTTTAGCTCACATTTCTAGCTTTTAAAGCCCACATTTCTACAGATCACTTTTCTTCCTTTTTCTTCATCTGTCTCTGGACTTTCATGATTGGTTGCATAACTTGTTGCAGTCCGATTGCTGACACTAAGCAGCAATTGACTTAGTTAGTACTTGGATGGGCAACCGTCTGACTTCAGTACTAAGTATGGCCAGATACATAGTGGCTTGACTGATTATGTAAATGGTGGTCCCATTGCAATATAACCCCAACATAGTACTAGACGCAACTTTAAACCAATCGATCAGTCAAAATTCTTGAATCGTGTTTTCTGTTTACTTACACCTCATGAGTGTAGACAGAACAAACAAACAGACAAACGGCCAGATGAACAACGATGGCACGGGTAATGAGCCCTAAATGTTGAAGGTTGTCCAAGTTACCTTATCAAGCTATTATAACTTCTGATGACCCTAGAAATCGCCATGAGAAAAAATATTTCCATTTTTATTGGTATAAAAAATCCTATTTTTAGAGGCAGTGTCTATATTTCCAGCCATCCGCTATCATTAGTGACAGACAGAACACACACTTAAGCAGGTTCTCCCTTAAAGTTCTGTAATCTACCCAGACAAGTCTGTTTTGTATTAAACATCATAAGCAGTGACTTATATTTTGTCACCAAAGAGTAAATTACTGTGAGATAGAGGAACAGAGTAAGACAGCATTCACACTTTTCTGATAAGACTGCTCGATGTACTCATATTTACAGTTTTTATAGTTTTTATAGATTCAAAGATAATCCAGAGGCTTAGATAACAAATTAGACAAATTTGAACACTTTCCGACAATTTGTTTACAAATTCAATACATCCACAATTTCATCTTTTGTGATAAGTTGATAAAATATTCAATAATTGATCAAACTTTACATAACAGTAGGTATTATATCTTCAATCTCATGATTTCACCTTTTCAACTTTATATTACATAAGAATTAGTGCTTTTGTAGTATTTTTATGAGAGTTATTTCTGAATGTTAGCAAGACAAAATAATGTTTGTGTCGTAAAAAAATTCAAAATGTAGAAGGAATTTAATCAGTTGTAAAAACAACTTGGAGTCTGGATTTGATGAATGAAGTGACCCAAAGCATCTGATAGTGATAAATGATGGTAAAATGAAGTCAATAGTTTGGGGGATTTTCACAAGAGACAAAAATGTAAAAAAAACCTTAAATGAAATTCCACATACAAAACTCCTTGGTTTATGCATATGTCACACTTCTCCGATCTATCTTCACCAGTATCTTTCTGACACAGTTTAATCTGATAGATCTGGAACAGTTTCACAGAATAACTTACCCTGGACTTAGACTTAAAGTTTGTCTTAGGATTAGGCTAAGTACATGTTTTGAGAAAAAGCAAATTAAAAAAAAACAGCTTTTACTAAGTCTTGGGCGTCAAGTTAAGTCCAACTTTGAGTGGACTAAACTTTGTTATAAAAAGACTTAAGTGTGGCGACCATAATTGTTTCCCCACTTTATAGTTTGAAGTGCATGAAAATGAAAATATATAGAACACTCCGTAAAATAGCTTTTGGAAGTTTTTATGTGGTTACAAAGTTTTTTTATTACAAAACAACATTTTCCCTGAAATAAAATGCATCAAAATATATGTGTCAACAGCAGTATACTTGGATTAGAAATCAAGGGTGACATGATAAAAACACCACTGTAGCTATCTGCTAAATCATTCTAAGCTTGGTCTTAGTCAAGTCCCCTTTTGTAAAATCTACTTCACCCCAAAAGTAAAACCTCTTGAAATTAAGCAGCAAAACACTTTTTAGGGGTTGGAGGAAAATATATTTTTATTGGTCTTAAAACATTTCAATGCATACAACACACTAGAAATTTTACAAAGGCTAAAGACATATACAGAGAGGTAGAGAGAGACACAGACATTATATGTTTTACAAAAAGGAAGAGACACATACATGAATATACATGTAGTTAGTACAGTTTCAACGGTCAAAGAGTCAGAAAAATGAATAAAATGGAAAAATAAATTCATGAATACTTGATTACTATTTACCAAGTGTTAAAGGAAAAGGATACTTTTTAAATCATATATTGTTTAAATTACTGTCAACAAGATATTTCTGCTCATTCTAAATTGATCTGAAAAAGAAATTTTACAAAGAACAAAATTTTTAGCAAAATCACATGCAAGGTACTTAACACCCATGTAAGGATTGTTTTAGCTGTCAGAACTACAGTTACATTCTACAAATTTGTAACAACAGCACACACCAAAAAAATGAAATACGTCTTCCTCATGTTGCCTACAAAAGCCACCATCTGAAATATGAATGATGTTAGTTTTTCAAAGAATTGCCTTGTGCCTATTATGCCAAGGATAAGCTTGTACTGAAAGCATTTATACTATCATTCCTTCTCCACAAGGTAGTTCTAAACCGGTTGAACGGCGCTTATGGCCAAGCAATTCCCATACCCAACAGTTTTCAATACCCTTGACCAATCGCTTTACAGCATTGCAAGAAGCAGTGCATACGCAGAGTGATCAACATGAGGCGACAAGTACTTCTCATACTGCCACTGTTAATCATTGCATATCCAGGGGCAATAAAAACGGAAAATGGGCAAAATTGGGCATAGCAGGGCAGCAAGAACATACTACTGTAGTGGACCAGTCATTTGATTCCTCTTTCAAGGGCAATAAAAACAAAAATGGGAAAAAATTGGGAGTGTTCACGGATGAGAAAGTTCACTCATGTTCAGATAAAGGTCCTTCACATAGACAAATATCACAGTGTCCCCTGCATGCAGATTTCACATTCAGGGGCAACAAAAACGGAACTGGGTCCAAATTGGGTCGCATGCGGGTTCAAAACTGTGACTATTCAGATAATATTGCTACAGCTGATAGCAATAATAGTGATAAACAGTCACATACTGCTGACAATATTCAATTCTTGGGCAACAAAAACGGAAATGGGACCAAATTGGGTACTATGTCAGTAGTGGCTACAGATATAACTTCTGTTAACAATGCCCCTCATGACTCACAGATATTGCATCTTACTGACTGCAATTCTGACAATTCTATTCATAATAACACTCGAATTAGAAGAATACCACCTCATATATATGGGGCTAGATATCAGTCTGTTGATTATAAAAATTGCATATATCAAAATGATAAAAACTTTGGCTTTTGCCCTTTGAATGACCTCATGATATATACAGGTCATGATGTTACTTGGGGAAATATTCCAAATATTCTTCAAGCACACGCTACTGTTAGGCAGTCTGGACTTCCCAATTTTATGGGGTGTAGAATTCCTGTTGAAACACAGCTCAAGGTTCCGGCTTGGAAAAAATACTTACAATCTTATTGGGATAACCAATTAGTTGACCTTATACAATTTGGTTTTCCTTTAGATTTCAATAGAGATATTGACCTCCAATCCACAGACGTTAATCATACTTCTGCTTTAACATATCCTGATCATGTCTCCAAGTACATACGGGAAGAAATACAATATGGGGCCATATGGGGACCTTTTAAAGACTTACCCTTTCACTGTCATGTATCCCCATTTCTCACAAGGGAGAAGCCCAACTCCAGCAATAGGAGGGTCATCTTGGACCTTAGTTTTCCTCCTGGTCATTCTGTTAACGACGGGGTAGACAAGGATAAATATCTAGGTTCTTACTTTGAACTTAAGTATCCCTCTGTGGATGATATCGTACATAGTCTCAGACAGCTTGGCCCCAATGCTCTATTATATAAAATAGACATAAGTCGTGCTTTTAGACACATCAGAATAGACCCTGGGGATTTAGACTTATTAGGTCTCAAGCATGGGGACTATTTTATTGACGGAACTCTTCCCTTCGGATTTCGGCATGGTTCAGTTTTCTTCCAGCGTTGTACGGATGCAGTACGGTATGTCATGAAAGAAAAGTTCCATTATCCGAACTTGTACAACTATATTGATGATTTAATCTATACTGGCTTGCCAGGGGATATATATCAATCATATCATACCTTAATCCAACTGCTGCATGAATTAGGCCTTGATATAAGTATTTCTAAGCTTATCGAGCCCACAACAGTAGCCATATGCTTAGGTATTGAGATTGATACGGTTAACAGAACTTTGAAAATACCTATCGACAAACTCAAAGAGATACAATTAATCTGTCAGGAATATGTCAGTAAACATAAGGTCACTAAGAGGCAGTATCAATCTCTTCTAGGTTCATTGTTATACATAACAAAATGCGTTAAGCCTGCTAGGTTTTTCTTGAACCGTATGTTAATGTTGTTGAGGGAAAATGTATATACTCATTTCATTAAACTCGACACAGAATTTCATAGAGACCTTCAATGGTTTAACACCTTTTTGCTACAGTACAATGGCATCACTTTCTATGACAATGCTCCCACACAGGCTACTGTGTTTCTTGATGCCTCCCTCCAAGGATTAGGTGGCGTATTCCAAGACATGGTATACACACTCCCATTGCCTAGAGGTTTTCGAAGCTATTCCATTGTACACCTCGAGATTTTAAATATTGTCGTAGCACTTAAGTTATGGGCCCCACTGTGGAAAGATCAAACCATTGACATTAGATGTGATAACATGGCTGTGGTTGAGGTTTTGAATACAGGTCGGGCTAAGGATGCTATTTTAGCCACATGTGCAAGGAATATATGGCTTCTGGCCTCAATATATAATGTTCATATGGTGATAAACCACATTCCTGGAGTTTCTAATGTCATTGCAGATTTGCTGTCCAGGTGGCAAGGTACTGCCCTGAATATGCAAACGTTGTCTAATTTGGTGCCCAATTTCCAGTGGGTTCCAGTTCATATTGACCACACAAAGTTGAATGAAGATATTTAAACCTGTTCTATGTTGCAGATATACCAGACAGTACAGTGGCATTGGCACACTCTGCCCTCTATAGGTTGCATTCTGGCTTCCGCCCAGCCACCACCTCTCAATACAACAGAATGTTTCGCCAGTTTCTGCTTTTTCTGGAAATTTCACAGGTTCCAACATCTCAGGTGAATACTGTTATCATTCTTGCTTTTATGGAGTTTCTCACACAAAAGGGTTTGTCACACAGTAATATCTCCAATCATCTTGCCGCCATTAGGGCTTCCTTCATCCTGTACGGCTTGAATACCTCACCATTCAAAGATGAAAGGCTTCCCTTGTTTATAAAAGCTTTGAAAATAAATGCACCATTGTCATTTAAATCCCAAAAAATTATCACTATTGAGGTCTTGCAAAACATTCTTTGCATCTGTGATTCCCTACACGAACCCATTGTCTTCAAAGCCTTGTACTTGTTCACTTTCTTCTCCTTCTTAAGAATGTCAAACATACTTCCTCATACCACAGCCCAGTTTGATGTCACAAGACATCTGGCCAGAGGGGATCTCATATTTTCCCATCAGCAATGTACAGTAATTATTAAGTGGTCCAAAACCCTACAAGACAGGAAACAAAGCCGTATGATATCCATTCCACACTTAGGTGCCTCCATATTGTGTCCTGTGCAAGCTCTCCAAAATATGTTTAGCAAATTTCCAGCTTCTAAAAATCAACCTTTGTTTTCAGTTTACAGACATGGCCAACTCACCCCTTTGACAGATTCTGTAGCTAGAAAACATCTAAAGCAAGTTTCAGCTACCCTTCATATTCAACCTCCCTTAACTTTTCACATGTTTAGGAAATCAGCCACTACATGGGCTTTCCATAAAGGGGTACCAATGCAAGATATAATGCATCATGGCACATGGTCATCGGATGCGGTTTGGAGGTATATTCATTCTCTTCCCCAATCCTCACAAGTCTCCAGTACTTTCCAGCGCTTTCTTCACCTCTAACTTGGGGTTTGGCAGACATTTATTTCACATTGCTTTCTCATATCTTACCATTTTACAAATATATACATATATAAAACTTCAATAAAGCCATGCAACTTTAAATTCATGTAAGTTATGTAATAGGACATTAGAAATTTTAATATTTCCTGTTGCAAATGGCTTGCTTTGTCACCTTTAGATTGGGTGTATATTTCTTATTAAATCGATATAATATTTCATGTTGTTAGTAATGCTTCTTTCGGGGCAGTAAACTCGTTTATTGCCCCGAAGTTGAGGGGCCTTCATAAGTCTCATTGAATATTCACTTAACCTTTCTTTTCCTTGTGTATTAGGTGACAAGGTTATGAAGTTTATTGCTATGCTTTAATTGTATGACTTGTTGTGAAGATCTGTTACAAGAAATTAATAAAAAATATTTTAAACCCATATCATTTCTTATTCATCTTGGGTGGGTCGCAGGGAAATGTGCGGGATGGCATTTGGGTGCCATCAAGTTCATTTCTTGTGACCTTATACTTGGCAACTAGTTGTACACCTTATTTGCATATCACTGGCCATTGGTCAAGTGGTCAAGCGTGGGACCTCTCTGATTTAACCCCGTATGCCACCACTTGCATGCTGGACACACGAGAAGAAACAATAATTCACCCACCCCTTGTCTCATGGGATAACCCCACCCTTATTGTATTATGAACAGATTACTGCTCTTAGTTTATTTGTAGGTATTACTGCTGTCAGTGGTCAATGGTTGGCTGTGTCCACTTGATCCTGCGTCTTGTAATAAATGGAAGCCACTTGGTTGGCCATATATGGAGATGGCTTCAGGATGGCTAGCCAGCTAGAGATGGTTAACGTTTGGTTTGTGTTGCAAGTCCCTTGCTTCTGGAAGTCTGACATCTGTCATTTATGGAAGTGCCTTCAATGCTTGTGATTGGCGTTAAAGAACAGTTACCTTCTCTGCAGCTTTACCTTTAAGCTGTTGCTGGTCATAAAATGTTACACATATTTTCTACAGTTTCATTAAAAGAACAGTTACAAATTTTTAGTAGCTTTGCTGTCAGCTGTCTGCTGGTCAGCCATGTTTCACATTTTTCTTCAGTCGTAATTTGCATTGCTTTTAATTTGGCCTTATGGCCATGTTGGCAGATAACGCATTGTATATTTTACGTGACATTTTATATATTTTAGTATGTTTATAACATTTGAACTTTCATGATTTGTAGGGGTTATTTTACAATATCTGATATATACCAACTGTGATATTTATGATTTATACTATTTACATTGGGGGTTAATAGGCCAAATGCATGGCAATATTGTCTGCTTATATTTTCTTAGGGAAAAATCGGGTGCAGATCCAGATCCTATGTATATAGTTTCTCGATACTGCTCATTATTTGTGGGTCTCTTGGATTTAAGGCAAGCAGACATTTATTTCACATTGCTTTCTCATATCTTACCATTTTACAAATATATACATATATAAAACTTCAATAAAGCCATGCAACTTTAAATTCATGTAAGTTATGTAATAGGACATTAGAAATTTTAATATTTCCTGTTGCAAATGGCTTGCTTTGTCACCTTTAGATTGGGTGTATATTTCTTATTAAATCGATATAATATTTCATGTTGTTAGTAATGCTTCTTTCGGGGCAGTAAACTCGTTTATTGCCCCGAAGTTGAGGGGCCTTCATAAGTCTCATTGAATATTCACTTAACCTTTCTTTTCCTTGTGTATTAGGTGACAAGGTTATGAAGTTTATTGCTATGCTTTAATTGTATGACTTGTTGTGAAGATCTGTTACAAGAAATTAATAAAAAATATTTTAAACCCATATCATTTCTTATTCATCTTGGGTGGGTCGCAGGGAAATGTACTACCATCAAGTATCAATGTGGTGTTATCAACAAACAGTGTCACTTTATGAACATTATTCTGAATTTACCTCCTTTGATTTTAGAATTAGTATCATTAACAGAAAGAGAGTTTGAGCAAAAATTAAGAACAGATAAGGTGCTATAGGGTCATCTGTGACCTATAGCAAAGGATTCTTGTAAAAGCCAGATTGAATTACTGATTCCTTTGTAATTAAACATTCTGAACCACCTTTGATACCTTTTCCCAAATCTGAAACATTTCAAGGTTAAAAACACGAAAATCCAAGATATTGAGTTAAATGCTTAAAAAGCTATAAGGAACAAGTTGCGGAGATTTTATTTCAGTTTCAATTAGGCGCATTAAGTCAAAAATAAGTCATGTACTGCCACCAATAAACCTTCCACAAAAAGCCAGACGCCATTTTAGAAATAGCCTTTGACCTGTAGGCCAAAGCAAGTGAAGCTATTTTAATGGAACAGACAAAGGATATATCTAATTTTTAAGTACTTTTTAAGTACTCAAAACTCTTTAAGTACTTAGGGATATTAACATGTCACTCTTTTTGTTGGCCAAGTTAAAAGCTCCTTTCAAGAATATTTAAAAAAAATATGGCTGATAAACCATCAATCCCAGGATACTTTTTGTTCTCCAGTTGTTTCATAGCATCTCCTATTTTTTCCATTTTACTTTTCCCTCCAACTATTAGAGTGTTGAGGTACTTTTCTGACATTTTCAAAATTGAAATTATCAAAGTTCTTTGACAGTGGTGAAGGTATTTGCTTGAAAGAAGCTTGAAAGAGTAGAAATCATGAAGCTTTTTCAAAATTTCTATCTAGTCTTAATATGTGCATCATCATTCTGTGTAATATACTTGAATGTTTTTAGTTATATGTCTTTCTAGAGTGCAAACATATTTGTTTTTTTTCCTCCTCTTTTAGCTATTTTGCCCGGGCTCTTGCCATAGCACAGTTTATGAATAATTCAAAAACTTGAATCATGATAACCCAATTTTAGAGGTCAGTCGTGACAGTGGAACAGCTGCCTAAGAATACATTTAAGGATAATTATTCATACACAATGCAGTGAAATTACAATTATAAGGAAAATATGGGCTTATTTTATTTGTCAATTAAAGAAAATGATCAGTAATAAAAGTAAAACAACCTTCTTTGGAAGGCAAAAACAACAAAATTGTATATTGAGCCTTCATTTGTAATAAAATTTAAACACTACACATAATTTGGGTAATTTTCATTTTTATGGACATAAAAATCTAGGTATTCAGAGATTAAATTCTGTTATAGTTTGATGAAATTATATTTATGCTTTCGATACAGATGCAAATTATTGTTCCATAAAAACTATAATATCTTTAACAGACCCAAATATACCATGAAAATTTAATATTCATACCATTAAGAAGTAAATAGATCAGTTTAATAGAGTCATCCCAACGTTTAATGGCTCTGGATATGATATATTCACTGTCTCATACAAATAAACGTCTTTTCATGTCTACTTTTTAAAACTTGATTTCTATGTTTTATTATTCATAACAAAGATCTAACAGAAATGGATGTGTTATTTTATAGGTCTTTATAGACTTTAATAATCTGCGGTTTTGTGTGTAATTTAGATCTGTGTTTTCGTATCGTTGATTTAATTGTTAAATATTTGAATGTGACATATAAGTTGGTTTCAATTATCTTGTTAGAGGTAAGGATGCTTGTATTTCAAGGTGGGTTTAAATAAACTGGACTTGATGCTAGGTTCACATTGGTGACCTTGAGAGCTAATGTTTTTGTTGATTCTTTAGGTAGTGAGAGGAGCAAACTGTTTATATAGCCAGATATCTGTCTATCTGTTTGTCTGTCTGTCTGCTCGTCTGTTTATGTGTCTGTGTATGTACTGTTTGTCTCCCTATAAGAATTAGCTAATTTGTAAAATTTTAACCGCACAATGGGAAATTATGTGCATGAAAATCATTAAAAATGAAACTATTGAATGTTTGTTTTTTTTTTTGGTATCTAGAGTACAATTTCACTTCCTCTTTGTTTGATCAGGCCTACATAAAAAACTCATAAATATATGTTCATTAGTCTTGGAGTAATCACCAACACACAAACAATTGAACACAACCCTAAAGAATCATACCCAACTTGGTGGAAAAAAATCGTGCAGGTGGAAAAACAACGTTAGTCAGGAAACAGGCCAGAACATTACAATATTAAAAAATGAGTATTTACTTTACATGACAACTAGTAATGCATTGAATGGGGTAAAAGTAGTATTGCCGCATCATATACTACTGGTAAACGAAATCTGAAGCTCCTTCATAAATGTTTGTGGTGTATCTACTGAATTGTAAGAAGTAGCTAGATATAAACTTTATAAATATGTAATGCTAATATTAAATATAAATATTCAGAGAATCACTTTTAAGTCATCTTAAGTTTAAAATTTTATCCATAAAAACTTTTTTGAGTCAAACCTAAACTGGGAATTTAATGAACCTTTAAGTAAATAAATTAATTATTTTAGTTTAATCACAGCATAGCAAAACAAGGGTATAGAAATTAACTTTGAGGTAACCATAAAACATGCATCTGACTTTTAAAATGAAATGGCATGAAAAAATCACTTTTAGATTGCCATAGAATTACATTAATTATGTTGCAAACAAGTCAGTTTTGACAAACAGAGGTTATAAGACAAGTGAGGACACTTATCATGTTATACAAATATACTCATGTAATATATAAAATTAACAAGGCAGAAAGGGGTTTCGGTGTCCATTAGAGACATGAGTAGTGCACGGACACGGTCATCAATCCAAGTACTAATGTAGCCCATTACTGCTTAACTTAAGTGATGAGACAGGTAATCATCATGCTAGGCCAAATTTCATAAAAGTGATTTCTAGAAGTTCAATCCTGGCTAGAGCTTGCGCTTAAAAAATCTTAATGTTTTGTCAGGTTCTTCAAGATGCCATATTCGCAACCATGGTAACATTTATTGAATATAAGCCTACAATATGTCTGCTAAACGGCGAACAATGAGTCCTGAGTCTTAAGATGATTGCTAAAAGATGGTTCTTGTATCTCTAGGAACAGAGTTCCAGAAAATTATTCCATTAACTTGAGCTTGGGTTGTACTTGTACAGTCTGAATGGGTCAAACATTGCTTTGAGCCCGGTAGAACCAGGAGATATTACTGTGAGTACAAATATACAATTCAATACAATAATAATCTGGGGCCGGATTCACGAAAGGTCTCAAGTCTCAAATCTAAGATTTTGGTCTCAAATCTAAGATTTTTCTTAGATTTTTCTCAGATTTGAGACCTTTTGCTCAGCTGGGATTCACAAAAGATCTCAGGCTAAGATTTTTCTCAGATTTGGTCTCAAATCTAAGACTGCCTAGGGGGTGACTTAACCTATCATAAAATGGAGTATATGGAATAAAAAGTCACAAAACAAAATGAAAATAGTGAAGTATGACATATTATTTAACTTGTAACACAAAATATGAATATATATTAAGAGTTTGTACAAAAACAACAATAAACATTTACATTACAAATTTACACGAGTGGCTTGTTTTGCTGTTATAATCAGTTCTTTTGAATGTCAGTACAAATTATAGTAAAAATACAATGTTTTGCTTGATTGAAAATATTCTAAAATGTGAGTATATATATATGGTACAGTAGAGTTGTAAAATATAAATGTGTATGCTTTCCACTAATCTCAACAAAAAAAATGTTACACCAATTTTGATTGGTCCAGACTCAAAACTTGGCTGAGATTTTGGTCTCAGCTGAGATTCCTTTCGTGAATCTCAACTTAAGCAGAATCTCAGCTGAGCCAGAAATCTCAGATTTGAGAAAAATCTCAGCTGAGATTTGGCTAAGACTTGAGACCTTTCGTGAATCCGGCCCCTGGTTGACAGCCAGTTTGGTGTAAAGTTTGGACTTCAATTGTGGAGTGGTTATCAAATAGATCTGACCTCTGTGGTCTAATATCACTTACAAACACATTGTTCAAGACATATCATAACAGGTAGTTATTGATATGGGGTAGATCAATGATAATTACTTTGAAAAGGTATCTGCTGAGCAATGCTAAAATCGCTGGCCTTTCCAAACAGAGGTACCAATGCTTCTTCAATAATCTTGTGAGCATTGGCACCGTGCCACTGGATTAGTGTGAATAATCCATAAGTACATAACCAGGTATGTCCATCACTTATATCACCATCTGATAACTTTGTATCCAATGTGATGTAAGAAGCTAAAATAATATATAAAATAAAAACATGATCATCCACGTGCGATGTGCTTTATTTAAATAGAGACACTTAAAGATTTGAACAGTTTGTCTGAAGAAGTGTGAACATGCCATAAAGTCTTTTCAGATGACTATATACATGTGACCACATACCTGAGTATGAGACTTAACTTTTGATTATTGTTTTTTTTTTAATTTGGAGCAGTTTTATATCGATTATATTCTGACAGTTCATGTGTTCCTCAGAGACTGGTATGTCTTATGTTGACATATATTTAGAGCTTTGGGAACCACTAACCAAGTGATATGTCATAGTAAGTCAGGCTAAGTGACAAATATAAACTCCTGTTGATGAACTTTTACACAAAACAGACCTTCCAAAAAAGCCATAGAATTTATATGAGTAGATGTCTGCAATTCCGGATTTCTTCACTAGTAATAAGAAGTGATGGGACAGTTATGTGTGTGGATCTACAACAGAGCTAACATGTGGGATACTTTCTTTCTACTATCCACCATTTGACTTAAATAGCCAAATGCTGGGCAATAAAGCCTAGAGATCTCCTTACTTTGGATAATAGGGATAGAATATGCTAAGTGCAGGTTTTTTCAAAAATATTTCTGATAGTATATTACCTATAATTATGTAATATCATTACAAAAGTAATTTTACTGATGTCCTGTTCATTATAGTTTTATTAATATTCACGTAGAAATGACAGAGAAATCTCAAACTAAAGAAAATGAATTTTTAGTGTCCTCCTTACTTTGAATACATTCAAGGTATATTTTTGTGCTTAATAAGATAAAACATAAAACTGTCATCGTTCTGACTAGTGTTGTATTGTCTTGTCGCTTGTCATCATAAAATTTTAAAATATGCTCTGCTAAGAAAATTTTCTAGTTAGATGCTTTTAATGCACTGTGGTGTGATCAGTAATATACCACCTTTGTGATCATGGATGTCAATTGAGGACCTGAGCTTGCAGGTGTCATCTGGCCCAAAACCACAGCCTCTTATACAAGTGCTAGACTTTATTGGTGATGATGTAAGAACACTCGTGTGTATCCAGTCGCTGGAAAAATCATGTTGACTTTTATGTTAGTTTTAGCAATGAAAATGAGATATGCATGACCGACCTTTGAGGGATAAAGATCATAGTTATGAATAGTGTTTGGTCATGCAATATTTTCTCACAACTGGATGACAATAATAGTGACTAACTCCATGCCAAGGTTCATTAGACACATTGGTAAAATGATAGTCATCACAGCTTATGAGACAGTCTGCTAGGGCAACTTGCTGGAAGATTTGCACCTTGCAAATTGTGGATACCTACTGGTGCCAAACTAAAGGCTCTTCATTACAAGGTATGCTTGTCTTTTAATAAGCAGAATGTACCCCTGGCCTGCATTAAAATTACCATATAGTCCTTTGTCATAATTAAGAAAACCATTACTCTGCAATTAGTTCTGCAATATTTTAATTTCAGACATTCATGCTAAAATGTTTTCTCAAAAGAATAAATATTATACACATTATAGAGAAGAGACTTTAGTTTCCTCCAGGGGGTCAATTGGTTCATGCAGACATATCAATATTACACTTAAATTATTATTTAATAAATTACAGGTAATTATAACGATGGCATTAACCTCATGATATTTTCCAGACAGAGGCCAAAGTACGGTTACATAATAAAACATTCCAGTGCATTAAAGTTTCAAGTGAATTGCATTGAAATAAAGTAATAATATAACTCATGTGTTTGGGATTGAATTTCAATCATCTTCAATATGGTGCTATGGTAACTTAGCTCATTTCACTTTGAGATATGGTGTAAGGGTAATGTCATGTAAAGTGCACTTTTACAGCACTTAATTATCATCCTATAACATGCTCTGAGTCACTTGTGCAGCAATAAGAGAAAGCAAAAATCATAATATACAGACATAACCAGGACAACACCAATGATACCAAGGAGGGGGGGGGGGGGGGCTATGGAGGGTAAGCTTTACTTAAGACATATGTCTTCAATTTTCACCTGAAAGCACGACAGAGAAACTGCAATTTTGATATCATTTAGGAACCAATTTCTCAAAGTAGGAGCATCATATGCAAAGCTGTGGCTAAAGGGCTATTTGATTTGGGTACTGAAGACATGGACTTTGGAATCTTTAGGTACTTTCTGTCTCTTTTGCTGCATCTGGTGTTGTGGGTGTATGATGCTTGGTTAAGGTAGGAGCTGAAATGCTGTGGAAAACTGGTGTTGATGGTCCTGTTGTCAGATACACTAGAGATCTTTCACACCTACATTGCCAATATTAGACCTATGTTACTGACACATTCTGTCAGGTTAGAACTAGAACAATCTCATTCCTCAGAGGTACAAACAGATGAAATGCCACCAGGTGGACTTTATATAATTTATTATAACTAACTTTTCTTTGTGAACATAAAATTGCTGTTTAAATTATTACAACATAAAATATATAAATCACAACTTTTATGGTGTGACAAAAACCAGCTGCCCATTGTCTGACCGACAGCTCATGAGAAGTAACCCTGTCTCTGTTTACTCCAGATAGGGCCAATTCATGAGACCACAGGGTCCCAACAACACCGCCCTCCACCAGGAATTAATTTGTTGTTCCTGACCTATATTGTCTAGCTGATTCATTTCTGAAAGGTGTTGCTGCACCTGAAACTGGATATGGGTGTCTTGTCTGATATTGTTCAGATTTGGTTTAGAATCAACTGATTAATTCCTATTTTGCACGGCAGAACAACAAGCGGAGGATGACCTTCACCATTTTTCGTAATAAATATTATTTTCAACTGATCTCTAGTTTTCTTAAGTTTAACTTTCTCTAAAGTATTAAGTTTTTGCCCTATATTTTGGAATACAATCAGTACTGCCAGACTTGGAGGCCGGCTGATGGTCTACACCAAATTAAAAAAAAATGATCTATTTTACTATCCAGATTTTCCTCATCAGCTGACAAATCAATAAAACTAGACGATCCAACTCACCTTCTGAATTTGAATCGTCACCGGATACCAACTGACTTTATTTATTTGTTCTTAACCTTAGAAGTTCCTTCATAACGGTGATTTGTTGCATGTTTATCTGAATCTTGTTGATCCTATAAATCTCAGTCAAAATAACATCTGACCAGACAAGTATGAACCTGGGGGTATTCATTTTAACGTCCCTCCCGACAGCAACCATTTATTTTGGACATTTTAATTTGATAATTCTCTTTTGTTTGCTGTGACTTAGCATCTCCAAGAACACATATAACGCATCATTAAGGCATAGATTAGATAAGACTGGTATAATAACAAAAAAACTTTGCTATGCTAATTATTCACTCATTAATTAAAAAAATGGGTAATTTTATCATGGAGAAAACTTCAAAGCCATTTAAAAACTTTCTTTTTAAAAGCATTCTAATAGCTATATTCCATTACCTCTGATGGAATTTAGATGTTAATGGAGTAATTAAAAGCCAGATAGTATTTTAATCTTGTTTATCACTTTTGTCTAATGCACATTAAGGACTTGGTTTCCTGAAAATATTCATCTTTTATCACCACATCAAAAGGGATATTTATTCCAGACTTGTTACTGATGCTTTTTTTCAATTTCCAGTAAAAGGATCCTTATCACAAACCATTGTATCTGCTGCCCATTGCCCCTTGCATATATTTTACAGAAAATATACTTATATATACATGACAATAAATAGTATATATTTATATATTACAAAATACAACAGTATTCAAACATTGTTTCACACTTCAAGTGGTATGTCCCGCGGTTTGAAGTTTTACAAGGAGGCAGACCTGAACATTCAAGGACATCTCATATCTTCCGAGCTTTGGTGTATCCATAAGGTATGATATGGCCACTGTTTGGACATGGTGTGCAACAATAAATAACAGTAGAATGACAGTAGGAAGACAATACAGTAAGTAGTACAATAGTATATCACCGAGAGACAACCTCCATTTACATGCACTCACCTTGTGTTTAGATATCAGGTATCCATGTGCTTAATCTTTGAACCTATTCTAAGGCACACCATCTAAATTGTAATACATAAATCAGAAGTCTTAAACATAACAGGGTTATCACCAAAGGGAACCACCGTGTTCGGTATTAAGAAAACCTAGGGAGGTACAGACTTCCGAAGCAGATAAGTTTTAAGTCACCTTATGAACATGAAAGTGCTGTTCAAATTTCCAGTGGCTAATCATTCCAGAGTATCATATGAGAAACGTTTGTTGAAATGAATGTTAGATTTATGAACAGAGGATCTGTAAAACGGAACTTTGAGAAACATCTTCTCTGGATTGCTATGTCTTGTTTTAGCAGCAGATGTATTTAAAAACAAATACGTGGCAAAGTTCTGTTGTAATTCTAGTGCTGTATTACACTAAAACACGACCAAGTCACACCCTTAGATACAAACCATGGACCACACCTTCATTTACCATATGAAAAATTTCATCTGTGCATGCTTTGGATGAGAAAGACAAAGGCGGAAATTTTAAACATTTTGAAACTTACGTGGGAAGATTAAGTATTGGGACATTGGGCCACTGACTCGCAAGTATGCAAAAGGACATCAGGCAATAGCAAAGGACAGACATTTTGCCCAATTCTAACTACTGTGGGATGTACTAGCCGCAGATTAAACAGGTTTTAACATATGTTTTTATGTCCATATTCTACAGTTGATGTCAAACATTATTATAGATTTGATTTGATGACCATTGACTGACCGATGACCCCTCACCACCACTTTGTCATGATAAAATATATTTGGGGATGGGCAGTGATTTCATGATAGGACTTTAGCTTAGTCTCAGACTCAAATCTGAGACTTTGGACTCAAATATTCGACACTATTTTATTGAGTCCGAAGACTCAGACAAAGGAATTTTACAAAGTGTTACCATGGGATTAGGTTTAGTCTTGGGCTCAACTTGAAGCCTACCAAGTCTTAACAATAAAGTCTCAAGCCCTGCTTATACCATTGAAAATAATAAACACACACACAATCATACATATTAATAATTTTAAAGCTTGTATTTTAAATTTGTCACAACAAAGATGACAAGTATTTTAATGTGAAAAATTTCAAGAGGGGATTTAATCTTTGATCTAGAATAAGGCTACTTTTCTAAGCTTAGTTTCAATACAATCAAATAAATTAATTTTTGTGTCAATATTTCATACTATGATTTGTCAACCATAACTATTCCAAAGTATATACGTTGATAAAATGAGTTAAAATGAGTTAATAAAATGAGTTAATAGATTAAAATTTTATAGTCCAGCCTTGTCACTCAGACTATTCTCAGTTGAGCCGCTGTTATAAAAGCACTTTTGAGCCCAAAACTCAACAGGTTTCAGACACTCAAGTTCTAGACAGTGTTTCAGCATGAGGCTTAAATTTGTCTGAAACACATCATAAATTGGCCTAGGATATTGTTACCTGCCCTGAAAATTTCCACAAATAACATGTACTTGTGTATGTAGTTTGAATTCAAATTCCAATGAAGCAGAATTGCTAGGGTAACTACTTTTATTTTTAATGGGGCTTTTACCCTGTTCTGTGTGGTCGGTATCTACATGTACATTTGTATGTTAGTTCTCAATCTTGCCGTCCTTATTGCTCCGTAAATGACCCTCTTATGACCCCTTCACACTACATCCTTCGGTTAGAGGTGTTAATCGGCTGTGGAACCACCTCTTAGGACTCTGAATACCTTTTGAGATTTGGTGTATCATTGACATTACTGGTGTTATAACCCGTGGTTAGAGACGTTGGGCGAAATGCCCCTGTCTTTCAACTATATTTTCAGGTTTGTATGAAACCTTATATATAACTTTACATAGTTGTAAAATGTCTATGTACCTCCACTTGCCTTATGATGCCACGTTACACTGAAAGAAGACCGAGTCACAAACCTGATATACATCGTGAACTACACCTTCAGGTATTGTAGCAATATATTCATCTGTACTTGCTTGTATATGTGTCTGTGCATGATCCATTCCCAAATTCTGGGGCTGAAAGTTTAAACAATTTGAAACATCCACAGGTTATGCAAGGTAATGGACATTTTGCCACTATATCACAAGTTTGAACCTGGGACAGTAGTTGAAGGACAGGGGCATTTTGTCAAACACCTATAACTGTAGGTTATACGGCCTGTAGTGTGAATAGTGTATTATGGCACTTATGCACATTTAAAATGAGCAGGGCTGTACAAACAATAACACCCCTTTCACTCTTCCAGTACGTACGTTTTAATTTAGCTAAATTTTTAGAAACTTTTCAAAAGATCTGCCACATGTTTAAAATTCCATACTGTCCATACTGCGTCAAACGTATCCCTTACGTAAATAAAAATCCCAACTTATTTATGCTTATTGCAATGAGCGGATACTACTAAAGCACAAAATCTGTGGAACCACAAACGTATCCTGGCAAAGTGCATATTTTGGACTCGGTTGTTGCTCGTGAGGGTAAAACAGAACAGTATGATCTAGGTATTCGCTGCATGTTAATTGAACTTGTGTACAATATGAGAAACAATTTCATGTAGCAACTGTATTATTGCCTCTTAGAAAGTTTATTTGCATATGGGAAAAATGTTTCATATATGGCAATGACAGTTCTATCCTTCATGTTGATCCATTTATTTAAAAAAATCAATAGCACACCAGCACTCACTTCTACCAAGGCATATAATATTAAGTAAATGAGGCAAACTGAGGAATATTTTATATCGAAATGGTGAACCAGCTCACTCTCAAAATTTTGATTGCCCAAAGACCCATCTTCTGATTTTATTTTTGGAGAAGATCCAACCAGAAGTATTTGCTTAATCCTGCGTACTAACAATAACAGGCATATGGACAAACAGACAAACCATCATGAAAAGAATACCTCCTTGGTGGAAGTAACAAATGCCAATTCATAACAAACAATCAGAGTAATTATTTCATGTTTGAGCTGTGTTGAATCTGTTAGCAAAAACACCAAGAAATACTACCCAGAGATCATAGTTACTAATATTGTAATTCTTAGAATTATTCTTTTGCTTAGAAATTCTATAACAAATTAAGTATTTTTAAGAATAGTTTATGGAATATAAAATTTCTACATATAGGATTTTAAATTCATAGGAATTTTTAGACTTCTGGGGCCGGTTTCATGAACAGACTTAAGCCTTGAGTCAGACTCAAAAGTTGAGACTTTGTCTCAAATTTTGGAAATATTTTGCTGAGTCTGTGAACTCAGACTCGATGCATTTCACAAACATGCTCAACTTGAGACCTGGCTCAGTCACAGGCTCAAATTTGAGCCCATGAAGGAGGTGTCTCAAATTTGAGTCCAAGCTTTGATGCCAAAAAACACATACATAAAGCGATACAATTTGTTCCAAAATGAAATTGATAAATCTTGAAATCTTCTATTTTCATTTTATTTTGTAATTACAGCCACATATTCAATATTTACTAATAACAAAAGTCAATAGAATTGACATGCTTTATAGGCTATTATCAAGTGACAGGCCTCAAGGGTGGACTCAAAGCAAGACTCAACCTCAGTTGAGTCTCAATCATATGGATCACATAGAATAATATATTATAATATAATTTCTTTGTATTATGAGTATTAAAGATATTTAAAATGATAATAATCATGAAATATAACTTTTTAAACTAAAAATAAACCCACTAAATATATGAAATGAGATTAAAAAGTTGAGACCATAACTTGAGACTGGTCTCAGCTGATCCACCCTTTGTGAAATCCATTTGAGCCAAAAACTGAGCCGAGACAAAAGTCCCAAGTTTAAGACCCTGACTTAGCCTTGAGTCTGGCTCAGTTTGAGACTTTTCATGAAACCGGCCCCAGGGCCCATATTCACGAAAGGTCTTAGCCAGGGCTTAGGCTTAAAGTTGAGACTTTTGTCTCAAGTTTCTGCCCAAAACCTGCTAAGACTTTTGTCTTAGGCTTAGTGGTATTCACAAAGAATTTAAGACTGGTCTTAGGCTTAGCCAAGGGCTCAACTTTAAGACTGGTTAGTAGTGGGCTTAAATTTTGTAAAGAGGACTTACTTTTCTCCACTTCAAAATTTGAAATGGCTGTAAATAAAGTATAATTATACAGAACATCTCATTAAAACAGTCTTTGGAAGTTTATATGTGGTAACAAGGTTTTCCATTTCAAAACAGCACTTTTCCTTTGATAAAATGCATTAAATGAAGGATATATGTCACCAATAGTATAGTTTGAAGAAAACCACTGTGGTTATTTGATAATGTTGGACTTAGCTAAGTCACCCTTTGTGAATACAGATTTAAGACAAAGCTTAGCTGAGACAAAAGTCTCAACTTTAAGACCACATTTAAGCCTAAGACCTGGCTAAGTCTAAGACCTTTCGTGAATACGGGCCCAGAGGGTAAAAATGACTAATTATATGGAATAATCTTTGTCAAAACAGGCAGGCATTAGTATTTAAATAGTTCATCAACATGAAGGTAACATTTGTAAAAAAAAACTGTTTTTATAAAAAAATTTAAATTTTTTTATGCTTTGAAATATATCTTATTAAAATAATTTTGTCTAAGAACCTTTATATATATTCTAAGAAAGTTCTTATTCTAGAAAAAAAGAACATTGTTGCACATGACAAAAGCTATTGCAAGTGTCTTTAATCAAGTCCATACAATCCTTGCAATACACTGTATATATTCAGTCAGACCAAAACAGTTTATCAGATAATTATATTTCTGAAAAAATTACTCCCAAAAGCATACAATGATTTATTTAAGACAGTAACTAGAGTGTAATTAAGTTCAGCCTTTTGACCAAAAAATATAGACAACAACATTAAGCGTCTGTTTTTCTGTGACGCTAAGGCTCAGTACAATATTCACAGGAACTCGAGACTGATATGGATGGGGACTTTATTAAATTCTCTGGAGTTTTTTGCGGGGTCTTTAAATTCCCCGAGACACAATAATTGTGTCTGATGAATAAATAAATAATAATTTAAAATTCAACCAACTAAATGAAACCAAAAAAAGTAAAGTCCTATCAAAAGTCGTCTGCAAGGAAAGAAGAAGATATATATATATGTGTATATTGTTATATGTTAAGAAAATTAAATCAAGGAAAATAAGACATATTGGCTTCACTCATATACATACATCCCATTCCACAAAATTTCGTCTGCAACTCCAGATATTGGCGGGAAATTGGTGGATCAGTCTATCTTTTCGGGTTAAAGTAGGGGTGAAAGATTTATCTCTCTTGTGTTAGCGAGCTTTAAGGAAGACAGAAGTATAGAAATCCTGAGAGCCCCCTCCCCCCCTTCATCTGTCTATGCCAAGATGGGCGATATTATGGGAGTGAGGGGGCGGCCTATATAAAATAACCATATCCCAAACATATACACATTTATAGAGGGTTGGTCTGAGGGAGCCATCTTCAGTGACAAAGCAGGCTTCATTGCAGAAACAAGTGAGACAGCTATGTGGCAGTGACAGTAACTTAATGTAGTGAGTTTCTGCAGCAGACGACTTTAATTAAACCTTGTACACTGGTTCTCGTTTATTAGGTGGATTTAGGACAGTGGGATAGGACAGTGGGAGGTTTTGTTAGGGAAGAGAGTGATTTACAGCCCCGCAGATATGAATGGCTTGGATGCTGTATATTCATGGTGTTTTATTATAACCTAGATGAAGAAAAAACTGGTGTTATTTTTGCAAGAAGTTAAAAAAGGGTGAAGATGAAATACATAGCAGATTGGTAGCATGGATAATTCATATTTAGACAGACATACAAATTATGTATATAAATAGTGTGAGACAGATACATTAAATATATTAAAAAACCTGATGATTATTATGTATTTAATGTAAACAAAACATTCTTAAGTGACAAGAAATTGAGAGAGGAGGAATATAAAAAAAACATCTATTTTGAAGTGAAGAGAGATTTTTGGCAGCATTCAAAAGGTAAGTGTAAAACTCATGTGGGAACACATCTATTTCAGCTGTTCCCCTTTCACGACTCATCGTTAGATCTAGACTATTTTGTGCTTGGGATCATGTTTTAATTCTGCCCAAAAGGCAGGAGAAATTGAAAACCGTGTGATTCTGCTCAACTGAAGAGATTTGTTGTGATTCTTCTGAAAATCATCTCTCAGACAGTAATTTGGCGGCTACTACCAGAAATTTTCTGTTGGTACAATATTACTCTGCTTTTTGTAACAGATTGCACAAGATAGGGCAGAGAAACTATAATTGTAGACTATAACAGTCTAGAAATTAATTATCACGCCCAAAAAATTAATAGCTGTTTCCTCACGAACAAGAGCCTGGTCTTGAGAACTCAAACCAGAAATGAACACTCAAAAAGGTTTTTTAGGATGTTTAATCGTTTAGATTGGTAGGCTGCAAAATTTCGTTCCAACTCCAGGATATCCGAAAACAATGTGTTTTAGTACATCCCAAATTCAATAAGCCACTAACAGGAAGTAAAGCTCATGAAACTAAAACAAAGCAGTTTCTTCTCAACAAAACCTCAATAAAATTCCCAAATGTAGAAAAATATAGGAAAAAAGTATGTAATTTCTTCAGATTTAGGTGGCTCTGTTGAGACTGTGAAACTTGGGTATTATATCACTCGGCCATAAAAGGATTAATTTTATAAGATTCTCTAAAATAGTTGACAATTTTGATTCATAAATGATTGAATGTCATTGGTTTCTCATGAGATTTCTAATACATCTTCAAACAAAATTTTTAAATAGTATCAAAGTAAGTGATGGAAGTTAGTAAATAATAAATCAATATATTGGATATAAAATAAACAAATGAAGTTTATTAAGAGAATTTGCTGTTAGATATATATGACAAATGCAAGAACATTTTACATTACATCAAGTCCAGATTTCCACATAGTTATTGGGAGCAGTTATTTATATTGTCTACTTAATACTTTCTTAGAATTAGATTATGACAACCAAGAATTCATCTGATTTCAAACTGTCAGAATTATTTCTCAAATGGTTACTACATGATATTATCTTGATTTAACAATTTTAGTTATTCGGGTTTTAATGTCACTTTCAACACTGTACAGGTTTTGTGGGCAGAAAAAAAACAAGTACATACAGATGGTCAAGGTTCTGTACTGTAACCGACCACGGAAGTAACTACCATCTTTCTCACATAGGGTTCGGGGTTTGAACTGCTGACCTCAGAGGTCGGAAGTGAGTGTGTTACCACTGTGCCAACGTGGTCTCTACAAATTCATTTAAAACTTTTATAATTCATAAATATAATTTAATTAACCTATTCTATGTGTTGAGGGTGGGTACAATATCATTAAGTGACAATGTATGTGCCATTTTAAAGTTATAAATAAAATTGATATTTAAATCTAACAAATGGAGATTAATAACAAAACTTTTACGTCAAGGTAAAATAAACTTTTAACAAAAATATCCCTAATAATGTTTTTCCAAAACGTTTTAAAGATTATAATAGATCATAAATTTGATGAACAAGTCTGATATATAAAGTTCATTAAAAGTATTATTTATTAAATGTGTTTTTGTGATTCATTCAAAAACAATGTTAAGGCTGTTATTATATTACTGAATTTTGCCCTATGTCATTATTTGTTTTTCAATTACTGAATTACTAAATAAATTTTTTCAAAATATGAATAAGATTTGACTATATTTTCCACTTAGAAAAAAAAGTTCTTTAGTTGTCAAGAAATAAAAAAACCAACAAATTCACAAAGTCTTCTGTACACAATAAACAAACAGTGCTTGAGAAATTGCAAACGCTCGCCTGGAAATCCAAAACCAGATACAATGAAAAATTCTTCAAAAATTCTGGTATCTTGATATAAATCTTTGGCGAGGATTGGGCTAAGTGTAGACCTCACCTTTTTTACTGCGCATGTGCCAGACGAATTAGTAATTTCTCAATGACCTTTGACCCCTGAACTTTAAATTTGATATTTGAAGCATATCACAATTAATTGTCAACATAATTATCACAATTCAGGTTAATTGTAAGCATATCAATTGTACCTAACATGCACCACAGCAATATAAAAAAATTAGCATTTTAAAACAATTTCTAGTTGAAATCAATCAGTCAGGTCCCTGTAATAAAAAAACTTACATTTAATTTTTTAAATAACTTAATTTAGACAGGTTTAAATATTACATTCTTTCTAAAGTCGTACCTTCTGTAAATTTTATAGTTACATCTGGTTCTGTTTTGTCCTGCGACCATTCATTTCATTCTGTCTATCATAGTGCTAATAAAAAAAAAATAGGCAACCGATTCAAATTTTCACGAGTTTTCAAAATGGCTGTCCGAATCATCATATTTAACTAAACTTTATTTTTTTTACATAGTTGACTATTGATGAAAAAAAACACAGGTTCAGAATATGTCAAATTTCATCTTAAGAAAACATGATATATATATCTTTAGTCATAATTCTTTCCATAAAATATGGAAATTTAATCTCTTTTTTTTTGCCTTACAAATTTTCTTTTGGAAACAATGGCAGTACAAAACCCTTTATTGTCAGATACAGTGCAAGTTTTATTGTCAATATTTATGTGATGTTATATGTTTGGCTCCTTGTTTATATTTTGATTACATCTAATACTGGAAATATAAACTCAAGCCCCCCAAAACAAGCCTAGCATCTCAATGTCTCAGCTGGTATTCTGTAGCTGTCACTGACAGCAGACATGTACAAAAGCTGGTCACCTCAGTGTTATGGGTGAAATGTAATTGACTCAGTTATGGAGCATTCACACTTATCCAGATAAACAGCTCAAATTTTGTCTCTCTATATACATTTTTTTGTTTTCCAAATTTATGACTATAATAACAAAATTCATCATTATTGAAGTACAATAGAATATATCAATAACATAGGTCGAATTAGGGCAGATAAATAACAACAGATTCGTCAAGTACTCTATGGTGATTTTTTTAATTGGATTTTGGTTTCGAGCCTTAGAGTCTTCCTTGCAGAGATTAAGTGTTATAAAAGTACAGAATAGAATAGAAGTACCACAAAATAGAGAGGCATGAGCCTTACTGAACCAAAAACATACAAAACAAATCCCTAAGACAGCCCTGTTTTGGTTTAATGACTGCTTACGACTGTCATTGTTTATTTCATTAATTTTATTTTTTTTTTTCAGTTGCTGCCTTGAATGCTATCTAATACATTCAAGATAATTTTTTGGCTAACTTGAATATTCCAGTTGCAAAATGTTTTAAGTATTTTTTGTAACTTAAACATTCAGGTTACAGATTAGTTGCTCATTTTCCTAATTTATTAACTATGCCATTAACTTGAATATTAAAGTTAGTTACAAATCATAATTATTATAGTGGAAACTTTGGCACACAAAAGGGTTTGTACAGTGATAGCGTTAAACAATTTAAAACATCCTCGGCGACTTCTAATATGGATCCAAAAGAAAATTGATGTTTTACACTTTAGAAATAAGGTGACTTGATAAGACTTTTTTCTTAATGTGCTTACATAGTAGTGCCTTATCGGAGAAGTCTGAACAGGGTATAAAGACTGATTGCTCAGTACACACAACTAAATCTGCATAACAAGGGAATCCCCATAAGATAAACTCTGCTGAAAATATGGTCCTAATTGTTTGTCAGGGATTGCTGTTACCAAAGTTGTAAACAAGACAGGATGTTCAGTAAATGTTTTTCAGATGACAAAAAACAGATGTTTTGAACGTTCCATATGTATTTGGACTTTCAGCGATTTGAGATATGTTTATTTAATTATTATTTTAATGACAATCCAATCTTAAAGAATCAATAATTTAGAAAAACCCTTTTGGAATCTTTTGTGAAATGCAAGATATTGAAATTTACTGATATAACATTCATTTGGCATCAAATTTACCACTATATGTGCAACTTACCACATTATGTTTTTACTGTAGTATGTCAAATTTACTGCAGTATGTCAAATTTACTGCAGTATGTGAAATTAACTGCAGTATGTGTAATTTGATGCAGTATGTGAAATTTACCGCAGTATGTAAAATTTACTGCAGTATGTGAAATTTACTGCAGTATGTAAAATTTACTGTGGTATGTGACATTTACTGCAGAATGTGAAATTTACTGCAGCATGTGTAATTTACTGCAGTATTTGTAGTTTACTGCAGTATGTGAAATTTACCACAGAATGTATAAATTACTGCAGTATGTGAAATTTACTGCAGTATGTAAAATTCACCATAGCATGTATAAATTACCACGAAATGTATAATTTAATGATAGTATGTGTATTTCACCACAGTATATGTGTAAGTTAGTGCAGAATTGAGAACAGATGACAACACAATAGTTTACTTTTATTCTCTAGCCATTTCACTCCCTTTCCCCCCCTTCTTTGTTATTATGTCCCTTTCTTTGTCTCCACTCTCTATAAGGCCACAATGTTACCATGTCTTTACACAATCTTTACAATATCTTTTTTGGTATCATTTTTGTATAAAACCATGGTCATTGTGCTCCTAGATTCTCACACTCTTCTGTAAACGATACAATAGCTATAGGTTGGAAAATGGATTTTTGGCAGAAAACGGCTCGTCTCTAGTTTCCCTACTGTAAGATATTAGAAGTACTTTGTGTATTGACATTTGAACAAAACATGGTCAAAAATTAAAAGCTTCAAATTCTAAAAAGATCACCACTTGTCTTGTAGGTATGTTATAAATAAAAACAAAACTTAACTGAAACAACAGAAAATTGTTTGAACAAACTGCTAACCAAATATGTGTGGTATTGTTATTTATATTATCGCTATATCATGTACTCCATAATCTTTATTATGTATTTCTAAGCGTAATTTTTGGTAAAATACATACAAGTGAGAATATTTAATTTTCGGAAGCTTTACAATTAGCAGTAGAAAAATATCTGTTCAATTTAATGCATTATTGGCAATGGTTGTGACTAAAGTACATTAGCCAGCTGGGCCGTCTTCAAGATACCATCTAACTTCCATTAATTGGACTGATTCCTGCCTGGGAACATATTCTGGAAAATTGTAACTCTTAGAATTGCTCCATAAAATATGATACAGTTATATAGAAGTAAAATAGTCTATTTGTTTCATGACGTTTGGTTATAAGGAAAATATAATTTGATTTGAAGGGCCAAAAAATGAGGACTTTGCAGATAATGTTGGGAAGGCAGTTCTATCTGCTTCCATCAAAGTGGGATGTAATTGCCAAAGTAATGGTTAATATTGCCTGCCAAGACTCCCTTTTGATGGCTTCGTTACTTTCAAATTTGGACTTATATCATACACAATTCATACTTTTCTGATAACTCTCCGTCACGTTCCCTTATGTTATGTTAGAACTGGGATGGGTGACCGCTTCAGTACACTACTTGTGTCTCTGATGGCTTTGTGGCTCGCACTAGTAGACCAAAACCCCTTTCAGCCTTGATTTAGAAATTGTGCAAATGGCTTTCTTTGGGATCTGTTACCTGTTACAGGTCTGGACATCCAGACCTGTCACTTTAGAAAGATACAAGCCTCTGAGAATAGTTACCAGTCTTGCATGGGATGTTGGATAGGTTGTTAATTTCGTGTACTGACTTGACCCCGCAATAACTTGCCAGAACAAGACCTGTTCTAGAACAACACTTCTTTCGTATATATTATATTGATTAATAAATACATTGGTGCAATTTCAAGGTATAATCATCTTTTAACCAGAACCTTTTAAATCAATAAACCTCAGGGGCCGATCCAGCTTTTAAATAAGGTGGGGGTTCATATGAGACATACCATAACTAGGGGGGTGGGGGGCATGCTCCCCCAAGAAAAAAAATTAGTGAAAATATAGTGCATTTCCTATAAATTTAACACCACTCTCAAGAAATAATTTTGTACTTTGGGTTGACCCCTATTACATTATTTTTCAAGAGGGAGGGGGGTTCAAACTCCCTGAACCCACCCCCCTTTGATCCGCTAGTGAACCTCTACAGTGAATGTTTTAAGGGCAATAATATAATTTCTACTTGCAATCATCGCTCCAACTCTTATAGCATTCATACTCCATTTAATCAATTGTACTTTTGACAAATCTAACAGAAATAAGTGAGTAAGGGACAAAGGGTAAAGGGTATTGATTACAGCATCACCAAATCTTCCATATATGTGACATAATATGATCATCTAATTACCCTTTTAATTGTTATAACATAAACAAATAATTAAGTAAAATAACTTGATGAATCATCCAAATATCTGTCATATGATGGAGACAATAAGAGAACTCTTATTGGATAACATTTTACACGTTTTTACCTGGGGGCCGATTTGCCGGTGGCCAAGTTTTTATGGGGCTGATTTGGCAAAGGGCCGAATTGTCTAGATCCCCTCCAAAACTAACCAATGCATTTGAATGAAATATTATAACTGTTGGACCTGACCAAAGGCAAAAGTGATTAAGTTTTGGTAAGGTACTAAATACTTTTATAAGACTTAATATTTGCCATCAAGAAGGCTCTAAGGCATTAGACGCAGGTTTGAAAGGCAAAAACAGAAGCCATAAGAAATTATAGGTTCTACTCCAGAGGGCCTGAAAGTGATGTGAAAATAAAGGGTGAAAAGGTAAGGCTTCAGTTTACTTCCTAATGATGGAAATAAGGATTCTGAAAAGGCCTCATCAGGCCACCCATTTGACAAAGACTGGAGCATCATACGCAAAGCTATAGTGGAAATACATTGTAGATGTGATACCGGAGAAGTTTGAACATAGCTTTATGATATCTTACAAGTTTAAAGTAATAAAGAGTGGAATTAGTGAAAAGGGGCAATAACCCAAATGACACCATTGCAATGGGTGCTCAGAATGTAGACCTACTGTTTGAGAGAAGTTTGTCATCTAAACCAACTGAAGCCACAAAATGTCAGGTCAGACACTTTGGTGAAATTACTTTCCAATCCCATTCACTCCATACTGTTTACACTGCTGAAATGACTGTTTTTCTCTGACAGTTTACAAACAGTTTCAAAGACTATTGTTTTTCTTGTACCTTGGAATTCATTGTAAGTATTCTTTGCTAATTACAGTAGCTAAATAGGGTTATGGATTTGCATGTGTTTGTTTGTCCGTGTGTCTGTGGTAGTGATAAGTCCAAAAAGTAATTAATATATCTTAATAATTTTCTTCTGTGGTTAGGGCATGACGTTATTAAGAAGTTATTAAATTTTGGAAAAGAACAGGGCCATATTCTGGATACCAAAAAAATTCCAAAAGTTTCAAAGGCCCAATTTTCAATTCTTAAAGTGTGTAGGTCCTGACGATAGGAATATATGATTAATATTTGAGGAAGATTGGACCATTTCCAGAATCTCCGGATGAACACAAAGGATCTTACTTTAGTCCCAGGTTTAGGCAGAAAAATATAGTGACTCAGATGAGATGACCACTTAAAATGGCGGTCCTCAGCCTTTTGGTCCAGTCTCCAGTGTCAGGCTAAAGAACCTCAGGGGCATTGATAAATGGTCATCCTTGAGCTTCTGTCTTTCAGATAAGTGAATGTCAGTCACTCCAGAACCTGGGCTGTACTTATGCAGTCCTGTTAGGTCAAATAGGACTTTGGGTCCTGTAGTGAGGAGATATTATGCCCAGCATAAATATACAATACCGTCCTAATTTATTTGTTAAATATGTTGGCATAAACCCAGTTCAGTTTTTCAATTACTCTGGAATATTTGATATTTTGGTCAGTTTAACTTGTACACAGACTGTACTCTAGAAACAAAAAGAAAGCGCCAACTAGGATAGTTTTCCTTGAAAACTTGTATATTTTGTTGATGAGTTGAATCAGTTATAATATTATGGGTTTCATATTTTATTTTATGTTTACAACTTCCTTTGTTTGCCTTCAAGTAATTTGTCAGATTCTACTGTGAACAAAGGCAGTGCATTTATCAAGCTTTCAAAATCATAAAGTCTTGTCATTCTTCATTTTCATGTGCTGAAGTTTTTTTTCTAAATTGTTAAATGACCAGAATGAGTGATGATCTGACTCAATATCACATTACTAGATATTGAATGTATTGTAACATTTGCACTGTAAACCCATGTTCCCCCCCACACAATTTCCATTCTCTGATTGTTGCTCACTGTTTACAAATTTTTGGATTAAAGTTTGATAGTAATAAACAACATAAAATAAATATATATTGACCAAATATGGACATCATGTGACCATAGCTGTGGAAGTCACATGATTAAATGCCAAACTTGTTGACATCTAACTTTCTCACATACTTAAGAGTGAGCGAATTGTATCATTGATTTAGACAAAACAGACAGGAAACTTCTCAAAAGAAATAATTAGCAAATATGGACTTAGACCTAAAATATCACTTGATCATAGATGTGAAGTGAGTGAGTGAAAATTACCATCACTAAGCGGAGATCAATAATTGAAAATTGCATGGATGGAAACACACATTAAAGCTATCATTAAAATGTGTCTAGGGTATTGTTATTAATTGATTCAATAAAATGTGCACTTATTTATCTTGAGATGAATGTTTTTATCAGCAATTTGTAGATATAGAATTCTTAATATATCTGACAATTCAGTTTTCATGAACAATATTTCAACTACAGCATCAAAAGGAAATCTTCAGAAATAACATCCAAGGCTTTAAAAATATTTGTAGAAAAAATGAAATAGCTAAATTTGTTAAAATGTCTCCAGTGAACTTATATTGAACACAGTATTCCAGAATATCAGGATTCAAATGGTCACTTAACCTTTTTGTAGATTGCTTTGAGGCAGCCAAGCTGGCAGTAACTGCTATTGTCCTCACTTTTAATCATGGCAATTTGTCTGACCCTTCAGACCCCAATAATATAGACTGGCAGCCTAAGATGGCCAGTTTGTTAGGATCAAGTCATTGCCTCTGGGAACCAGTTCACACCATCTGTACTGTTCACTGCTGTAATTTAACACATCAATTTAATCATTCAACCTGTGACACGAAAAAGTATTTTCTCTGGCTGGAGTTTGTTATTTTGGAAATTTTTTTGAAGTATATCACCGTCTGTTTGTCTGTTATTTCGAAACCTTACAAATTCAAAGTATGTTGGTCACTCTGTTTGTTTGCATGTTTGTTTGTTATAGCACATTCCAGGCCACACTTTTTCAGCTCTGATTCTCATTTTTTCCTATTACATTATCATTGGCTAGAATAGGGCACTTCCAAATTTGAGCCTAATCGCTTTGATTTTGAATTCATTTTTTTAATATTTTTGAAGTTTACTTAAAACCTTTCTATTTAAGGACGTTTAGCTGAACTTGCGCAGTCATTAGCCAATCAGTGACTAGAATTGCGCTATACAATAACTATTATAATTACCACTACAGCCTCCATGTTTGATCTACATTAGTAATACATTCTTTCCTGTTGCAACTATGATATTGTGAACTGGTTTAGTCTTAACTTAAAATTGAAAACTATCGACAAGAATAAGCAGTTTTTATTTGTCCCATTTGGTGAATATGTTCAACTAGAGATCAAATATCAGAACCGTTTATCTGCTGAACTGTGAAAGCACCATAACTTACTATTGAGTTATTTGTCAAACTCATTCACTATTTCACATTTGAGAGAAAAAACTTTATGCAAATGAAAATGAAAAATTACAACACTTTGTGAAAGGTTGGCAAATGTCTTCCTTTTATGCACACGGACAATTTGACAAACGAGTTTAAGTTATAGAGATGAAATTGTAAATATAAAACATCCTGAAATGAATCTTATAGGAATAATACAAAGGTAATGGTATAGCTGATTCATCAGCAAACAAAATCTATAATTTTCCAATGAAAACTAACCTAGCTGACATTTCCATATTTTTGTATCTCAGAGTAATTTGCTTGTACTTCCATAGACAAGGATTTTGTGAGTTACTTGATATTCAGAAGCTATTGTTCTTACATTATACCTATATCACCCTACTCAGTTTCAACACCTGCTAACCCCCACCCCCCGCCCCACCCCCTACAAACCATGCCCCTCTGCCTAGTACTATATCATATATATCTGAGTCGTTCAAAAAACAAAACATTTAGTCTGGGCCTGTATTCACGAAGGGTCTTAGACTTAGCCAGGGCTTAGGCTTAAATCCAGTCTTAAAGTTAAGACTTTTGTCTCAGCTAAGTTTTGTCTTAAAACCGTATTCACAAAGGGTGACTTAGCTAAGTCCAAGATTATCAAATAACCACAGTGGTTTTCTGTGTCATGTGACCTTTCTTTTCTATTCAAACTATAATATTGGTGACACATATCCTTCATTTAATGTATTTTATCTAAGGAAAAGTGCTGTTTTGAAATGGAAAACCTTATTACCACATATAAACTTCCAAAGACTGCTTTAGTGAGATGTTCTGTATAATTATACTTTATTTATGGACATTTCAAATTTTAAAGTGTAGAAAAGTTTATGGCGGCCATATTTAAGTCCTCTTTACAAAATTTAAGCCCACTACCAACCAGTCTTAAAGTTGAGCCCTTGGCTAAGCCTAAGACCGGTCTTAAATTCTTTGTGAATACAACTAAACCTAAGACAAAAGTCTTAGCAGTTTTTGGGCAGAAACTTGAGACAAAAGTCTCAACTTTAAGCCTAAGCCCTGGCTAAGACCTTTCATGAATACATACATTTAAATGTATGTCTACATATTGATTGGTGTATTAAAACCACATAACTTCATTGTTTAATAATACATTTTGGGTATATACTGTAATTCAGGAAATGTGTTTTATTTCTCAAACCTAAGATTTATTAATAATTGAAATTCCTTCTTATTTTACTTCAGCTAGAAGTCTCAGGAGATTTTTGTGGCTTTGATTTGTCGATTTCACTATTTTACAGGGGCCGATTTCACTAAAGGACTTAAACTAAGTCCCTTTATTGGCTCAGTCATTGACTTAAATCTAAGGCTTTGGTCTTAGCTAGGTGTGGGACTTAAAATGGATTTCACAAAGGTGACTTAGCTAAGTCCAGGCTTATCAAATAACCACTGTGGTTTTCTGTGTCATCTGACCTTTTATATCTATTCAAAATGTAATATTGGTGCCACATATCCTTCATTTGATGTATTTTATCTAAGGATAAAGGCTGTTTTGAAATGGAAAACCTTGTTGCCACATATAAACTTTCCAAAGACTACTTTAATGAGGTGTTCTGTGTAATAATACTTTATTTACAGCCATTTCAAATTTTGAAGTGGAGAAAAGTTTATGGCAGCCATATTTAAGTCCTCTTTGCAAAATTCCACTACCTCCCAGACTTAAAGTTAAGTCCACTGACTTTGCAATTTTATGGACTTAGCTGCTTTGTGAAATCCGCTAAGTCTAAGACCACAGACTTAACATTCTTTTGACAAAATTTAAGACCAAAGTCTTAAATTTAAGTCTAAATCTGGACTTAAGTCCCCTTGTGAAATCGGCCCCAGAGGTCAAATGAATATTTTAAAAGATTTTTGACGGGTGAAATATCAAATAAGCATTTTTTGTCAGGTAAGCGTGCTTTATTAATCCCATAGGAACTTCAGAAAACACTCTGTCAGAGGATATTTTGTTTGAATAGCATTTATAACTTTCCCAAATATAGATCCTAAAACCCCAATCACGCTATAGATGGAACACCCTGCTGCAGTTTATGTTGGATAAAACGTCCCTGTCCTTTGATTATTGCCTGACGTCCATATGTGAACTTGCATGTCAGTGGCCAACCATCCCAATCTTTGCGCGTCCCACAGAAGTTTTAAAATGTTTATAATTTCTGGCTCTGACCATCTCACTATCAGCATGCACAGGCATTTTTTTGATATGATAACTGAAGGTTTAGCCAAGGTGTATATGACCTTGTGAATAGGTCATGTATTGATGTAACATAGTGACATATGTGAGTGGAGGTATTGGACTTTTGGCCACTGTGTAACAAGTTTGCATGCAAACGTCAGACAGTAGTTGAAGGGTGGGCATTTTGCCCAAAGTCTAAAACCGTGGGTTATACTGCCCGTAGTGTGAAAAATAGACCAAATTTCATTATGAATTTGATGCAAGAGTTTTTACTGTGTGGTACTTGTTCTTTCTGAGTACTTTTATTTTGACACTTGAGTACTATTCCTAGGAGCAGATGTTATGAAAACTTAATTTTGGTAAGCTATGAAAACATCTTATATCATAATGAGAATACTTTATGTATAAATGTCATTATTATTCGTATTGTATACAAATTATATAAAAAAATAAAACTAAGGAACTTAATTGTAAAATGTTTATATAACATTGTAACTCAGCTCCATATTTGTGTCAATTAAAGGGAGATGCAAAATTACTAAACTGCGCAGTAAGTGTTTGAAGCCTTCACTATGAATAAACTGAAATCCTAGATACATTAAGAATGCGTTTTTAACTATCAATCATTTCAAACTCTAAATCATCAATCATTTTAGAATCTTTCTGCAAACGTTATTTAAATTTCTAATACATTATAAGCATGATGATAGAATCTAGATTGTTAGAATTGTCAATGTCTGCAGAACTGAATGACAGATTATTTATGTGTAGTTCACACTTCTTCTGTGTATAGTTGATTATGGCTTGGCTTCTTGGTGCAGTCAAGATTAGGAAGGAGGGCGGAGGGTGTCAAAAATTCATATATAAAGTATCCCAATCAGAAGATCTATTCCATTTTGTAATTTTGGATGATATGGAAATGAATATTAGTGCTGTTCAAACATGTTGGATTCTATCACCCATTTAGTTCAAATGATGACACAGTACAGGCACATCCCTAAACTATCAGGAAAGCCTAAAACATGACCATTATTGTATTAAATCAGAAGAAACAAAACAATGTGACATGGTCTGGTACCACTGTTCCATTGCCTCTAGTTTGTCTCCCGACTTCCCCCAATAATGCTATTTAGAGAATAATATTATTCACTGTATGACATATCTTAGTATTAAAAGTTCACCCCAGCATCACCGTGCTGGTAACAGTTGGCCTTAAACTGAACTACTACTACCGTGCAAGGTTTGTATGCAACCTTTTGACACAGTGGCAAAAATGATCCTTTACATCCAATCGCATTATGTCGCCATGTTACACCAAAAGACGACCTTGTCATATCTTTATATACACCGTGGAGTACACCTTCAGTTACCGTCAGAAAAGGTTCATCTGTGTATGCTCACATTCATATGTGCATGCTCACGGTACCAAATTTAGAGGCGGAAATTTTAATCATTTTAAAATTTCCGCAGGACACTCACAGATTGTTACAGTAGGCCACTGACTGGTATGTTTGCAAACAGACATCAGGCAGTGATCCAAGGACAGGGACGGTTTATCAAATGTGTCCTACCTTTGGGGATACTGCCTGCAGTGTAAATTAAATGTTAGACCATAATAAACCATTTCAAAACGGGAATACATTGTGATGTCCTATCCGACAAGTGTGAATGAAGTTTAACAATGCTCATTACAGCTGGGCTCCTTTTTTCAAGTCGCCCTGTCTGTGTGTGTATTGATGAAGATATTATACACATTCTGATCAGCTCAAATCTATCAATAAAGTTAAGATGTTTGAACTGTGTGTATTATTGTGTGTTTGAGAAAATACAGTTGTATACAATATTCCCTCAATTCATTCAAGGGGCTTTCACATTTCCTCTGAAGAGACGATTGCACACTTACAATGTATTTGAGAAATACAATTGTATACAATATTCCCCTTCTCAATTGACTCAAGGGTCTTGACACTTCCTCTGAAGGAAGGGTTACATACTTAGAATATCTACAATTTAACAATAAACAATAAAAATTCATTTGACCAAATATCCTTACTCCCTTTATGTTCGAAAACGGCTTTCACTTTTCTTTAAAAATAAACTGAATGAATGTCAGAACTCTCTGTTACTGGCAGTTGCCCTTGTTTACATTGTATTTGCACTCTCAGATTTGCCCAGACATTCTGCTCCAGTTTTAGACTGTAGGGAATTGAACAGAACACTACAGCAGTTTAATTGTACACAAGATGCCTTACCAAATCTAATTAATTTGATACCTAAACGTGTAGCTGTGACATGGGTTTAAGATCTAAGTCCCACAATACTGTGAATTTATTGAGGGAAGTCTGTCTATTGGTCAAATGCACGTGTTGTCACTTCATTTCAGACCTCTAGCCGACAAGGTGTCCAAATACTGGCCAGCTGTCAATTAGTGCAGACGAGTTGGCAATGGAAGGTACTGAAACATTAATAAACTGAATGTGAATAACTATGGCAATAAAAGGATAGCTGTATGCATACAAGGATTTAAGCAGGATTTTACACATGTCAAATAGTTTAAAAGGTAAGAATTATACCAAAGGTAAGTTCTTTATATATCTTTACTGCGCATCAATTTTGTACGTGTCTTAAATTGTCAAACAAAAGAACTTGGAAAAGCACTCAGGAAACCTCCACCAAGTAGGTTGGTGCCACTTCCATTTCTTCCTGCTCTGGGTAAAAAATAAGAATTTTGTTAGGATATGGATCAAGTCAAATTATTGACATTATTGTGGGAGGTTTCTGTATATTGAGTCAAGCAACCATACGGCTAGTTATGGAGGTATGTACACATGTATCGAAAAATGGGCCCGTCTCTCATTGTTAGAAGACCTTCAGACAATTCTTGGATCCAGACATTGACCCAGATCACTGCCAGAAATCAGTCATCTGTTCCTTGTGTCATTGTCAAGATTTCCTGAAAATTTTATAAAAAATCCATTCAGGAATTTTTAAGTTATTTGGCAAACTGGCAGACAGACAAAACAATGCAGCCAAGAACATAGCCTCCTTGATGGGGGTGGGGGTGGGGGTTTAATAAATTTAACATCTAACCAATATAGATCACCGATAGAAAAACATAGATTTGTAAAGTGTATTGTGATTGGTAAAATGTTCAGTTTGGAATCCAACTTCAACAGAAATTATATTATCGCCCATGTAAAGCACTTGAAAAGTTAATTACTCAGCACTTTTTGTGTAAAATGTATTTATATGAATTGAATTGAAAAATGTAAATTAAGTAAATAAAATAAGGGCAGAAAACAGAAAAATTGTGTTTCAGTTCTAACAATTTAGTTCGAATGGAAGTTTGTATGTGATACATGTTATTGTATTTATTAATTATATTTCAAGTGAAGATTTTTATATTATTAATATTTGATGAACATTATTATTGCCATTGTTGATAATTTTATTTAAATTCTTAGAACTATTGCAAGAATTGTGTTAACTTTTAATTAAAAAAGAAAATTTTTCATGATCCGGAATTTACCATTAAGTCTGAGTAAAAGATTTTTAAATTTTAACATCTTTATGCAACTGAAATTTTTTGTTACCATGGTTATTGGAAGCAATTTTCCTCTGTAAAAATAAAGACAGGTACAGGACTATACCTGAGAACATTATTACAAATGGTTACCGTCTTCTACAATATTGTAATTTTTTTTCAAGTATATCATTATAACACCTGACCCTATTGGTTACACAAACATTGCTACTCGTCTATAGGGGCCTACTGATCCACAGCTCTGTCGTAGCTTAGAGCAAGTTCCTATCCGAAATGGTCTGAAACCAGGGTTTCTACTTTACTCCATTTTTTCTGGAAAGTTTCCATAGTTAAGTTTATATAACTGGAGAGCAATTCCTACTCTTTGTACACATTATACAATTTGTTTAGGAGTATTTCTAATTGAAGGGGAAAAATAAATTTGTCTCAAGAAGGTATATTAGCATAGTGGAAAGTGGGGATGTGTCATTTGATTTTCTATATGCTACATACGTTACATTGATGCCTTCCAAATACCTATGTGTGACTGTTTTTCCTTCCTTGTTTTAAGACATAAACAACCATTGTTGGATGATTACTTTTAAAATGCCCCTTTCTGCACAGGTCAAGCAGGGACACTGTGGTACATTTAGTAGGACACTTGATCCCCCCATCCCAGGTCTTTGACTCAGTTTCTGTGCTGGCCTGAGTTGGTATTCACAAAAGGGATCAAACACAAGTTGATCCAAAAATCAGCTCAAGTTTACAGCTCTTTATACTACACTTGAGCTGATTTTTGGCTCAACGTCATCTTGATCCCTTTTGTGAATATGGCTCTTGAAGAAGAAAAGTTAGTGGATACTTACTTCAGCCTTGATGGCTTTGAAAGAAAAATGAATGAGTAGGTTTAGTTTTACATCCTGTTCAATAGCCAGGGTCATACTGGGACAGGCCCTCAGCATTTGTCCCTTGTGGGAGTCAAATCCACACACAGAGGTGACAGCCTGTGATTAGATGTCAAACCAACTAACAACTAGGTCACAGCACACCTAGTTTTCAGTAATGAATCTTGACCAACTAGTTCACTCTACTTTGCTCCATCTCCTCGCCTACCCAATGTGATAACAGTCAATGAATGAATGAATGAATCAAAGAATCAATGAATCAATCAATCAGTTAGTCAATCAATCAATCAATCACCACATGTCACGTTCAAAGCACTGTCTCTAATATGGAAGTTTATTCTTATTTTGTCTTGTTTTTTAATTGTTAAATTTATTTTTAAACCTATGCGTTTGAAATGCGTCTAATGAATTTAAGAATTTGGAATCATATGATTATGCCATGACTTTGCATGTTGCAAAAAAGCAAGCAACCATAGCATTGAACTATCAATTACACCAGTCTGGAAATATATACCTTAAGTTACATATTGCATATGTATGCACTTATAACATAGGGTTCTTAATTCTATTTAATATAAGTCAACATAATTCAAATATTTAACCAAGTTTTTCTACATGGTTTTTGTGATGTTTCCCAAAATAACTATGTCACAACCTGTTACTCACTAGGTCGATATTTCAAATCACTATCCTGTATCTAGGAGGCTAAATGTCATCTGCTAGCAATCTACTGTCAAGATTTTGACCTCCTAAACCTTTATTAACTTCATGCTATGAATGGCAGAGATTTGGGGAGGTCTATGTCATAGCCTGCATACTAATGCGGCAAAATAATCTAGGCCAAGGACACTGGTATTAAAGTGGTGTATTAATACTTTAGCAAAACACTAGTACTGTACCAGTACCGTACTTGTATACAGTAGTACCAAATCAGTACAGTGGTACTATAACAGTACACCAGTACTGTATGAAGTGAAAAGTGCTAATTAGATTAAGCGCTATAAAAGTGCTATTAGAATTAGAATGAGTTCAGTAGTAGTAGATCAGTATACAAGCATCACACCAACAAACTTTTACTATACTAGTACAAGAGTCCTGTAGAAGTTCACATTCGTACTGTACCAGAACACTAGTATCATGGCAGTACACTCTTACTATCTCAGTACCCTATTGACTCCCACAAGTGACCATGCTGCTGTTGAAAGGGATATAACCCCAACTTTGAGCACATAATATCCTCTGTGGAGGGAAAAATATGCCATCTTAAACCATGCTTTTATATGTCCAGTTCAAACAGTGACAACCTAATGAATTCCATCCTCCTCCGGACAAGTGGGAAAGCACCATAAGTTGGCATGCTCATTGCTTCCAGAAATCAACTGCTCACTTGAAAGGATTCTCTTTCCACTTCCGCTAAAACCCCTTTTACACGCAAGTCATAAATCTTACTTAGTGTCCTGCAACTCTTTAAAATGTCACACTAAATGAATTCCTGAGTTTCTGATGTGGTTTTATGTGGGATGTGACAGGTCGTTTCTTCTGATAAATTAATAGCTGTCCAGTTTTGCTTAAAACAAAATAAGGAAAAGAAAATAGACAAATAGTCCAAACAGAGTATTCAACATGGGGTGTAATTTAGTGAAAAGTGCTAAAAATGGTGTTTTTGTTAAAATAAACTACAGCTTATGGAAGAAGAAACATTAAGGAACAATGTAAATGAATGAGTAAACTAGATAAGATAAGACAACCAGATCAATTGGCTTAAAATGTGTTGTGAGGTGATAAAAAACAGTGAGAAAAGGCAGTTCTGTCAAAATAAACTGTTGCTTATGGCAGAGAGGTGAAAGGAACAGTGAAAATGGTTCTAACTCACACTTGAACATAATTCTTCCTCTAGGAGATTTCTCATGCAAAAACACCCCTTTATCTGGGTTCACACTGCTATGGTACTGTGGTCTAACATCCCTAATACAGTAACCTCCACTATAAAGGTAACACTTACGGATTGTTATGAAATGTTTTATGGGTGTAGGACCTGGTCTACGGAAGAATTGATTCTAATTTGCAATAGATCTGGATCACATTTGGGATACTTCAATATTATCTCTGCAAAAGAGATCATGCTTTGGGTACGTTTGTTTACCTGTCGGTTTTTTAGTTTGTCATTCTATGTTTGTGATTATTAAGTAATAGATCTTTTGAAATTTACCAAAACAATAAAAGTTTGGAAAAGTTCCCAGTCAGACACAAAAAAATTCCTAATGTACAAAAGTCTCACTTCACTGAATTTTAATGTCTCAGCCATTGTTTTTAATACAACTCCAGTAATCAATGGGACTTATGTAAGTACAGGTCTGACCAATGGAAGACTTGGACTCAAATTTAGGAAATATCTGGATTATATTCTGGATACAAGAAAAAACGTGAATTTTCAATAAGTTCCATTTTGATTGGTTATGATATTCGATTATAAATATTAAAGTGAAAGCTGTAGAATTTTGGTGAAATTACAACAAGTTCAATCTCTGCTACCTTACAGGTGGTTAGCACTTAGAGAAGAGCTCTTTAGATATTACTGAAAGCTCATTTATATAATAGGAAAACTTCCCGAATGATATTTACAGAAAAAATATATCACGAATGAAGATAACAATATTATACAAGTGCGTAGCACGAGTATTATATTGTTAATCTTCATGAGTGACCCATTCATGGGTGTCTTATCGGAAGAGTGTGAACAATGTATTAGATGGAAATAGATGAACTTTTCTGCTGAAACAAACCTTAAGCAATCCATTCTTGAGGAGGAAGAAATATGAGGGGGATGCTTTTGAAGTTGGTTGAAGATTGGAGAAAGCCATAGACAACAACAGAGCATTGTTGCACATTATAAAAGACACACTCAGAAGTTTTTTCACTGACTGATAAATCAACCTTCCAAGGCCAGCAGATATTTTTTACTTTGTTTGCACTAGAAGGAATCTCACTGTTGGTGTAGAGGTAAAAAATACTTTCATATCTTGCAAATTATCATTGTAAAATGTAATTCACGTTTACATAATTATTGTATAGATAATGGCCAAGTGGCGCTCCATTATGTAAACTTAATGGCCTGATGCCCTGAAAGGCCTCAAGTTCATGGAAGCGTCACGAGGCAATTATCTATCATAAAACCCTGTAAATTAAAACCAATTTATTAATTCAACATCTTGTGTCAAATGATCAACCTTTACAATCTTTGCAATGTTTCCTTTGGTGTACATACCATATGGGGCTTTCACTAAATTAGTTCTATGATTGTTTTTTATGTCAATACAAAATCAACATTGTTTCACCATGTGTACCACTGGTTTTCCTTTATGGAAAAATATAATTTTGGATAAAGCTTGAAAAGTTTTAATATAATCTGACTGCCACAAAGTTTAACCATGGATAATGATAATCAATAAAATATGGATCTGTGGCTTACAGAAAGCACTTTTCAGAAACAAATTAGACTGCTTATTTAACAATACTGTGGATAATTTATTGTGGTGAGTCTTTCATGTTACTTTATTAATCTGTACTTATTTTAAGAAAGTAAGCTATTATTTTTTGGTGTTTCAGGCTTTGAAAGTACTAGAAACTGGAGAATCACTTGTTTTATTTTGTCTTGAAGTTTTTGGGTTTCTCAAGATTTTTATTTTGCATGCTTCTTTGTCTCTTAACTTAGGATTAAGGAAAAACACCTGAAAAGATTGTCTCCTGGAAAAAAGCCTCATAGAAAGAATGTCTATTCCACATTTTGTGTTTCAGTAATACCTCCTATAAAAATTAATCCACAACGTTAAGAACAAAATTCATTTGAAGCACATACAGTGTATCATTTTAGAAGTATTTAACAAAGTGTAATAAGATAAATTAAAATCTTTGTTTTGAACTTAAAAACATTGAAAATCCAGCAATGAAAAATTTCAGAACTGCATTTTTCCACTACCTTTTATTTTTCATTTTACTTGAGTAAATTTTGAGCCACTAAAAACACTCCTTTTAATATAGTATGCTGGGTTAGATTTTCACAGTGAGTTTGTTTGAAAGTTAGCTGCTCCTTTGATTAAGTTTACAGAAGATTATTGTAAAGTCAGATTGTAAAGAAATGCTAAGAAGTAAAGAAATATCCAACTTTTCAAATTAAATTGCTTCTTATGTGTCAGGAGGTATTTTTTCAAGGTAGCATTTTTCCATGAGGTATTTTTCTATGCACTCTCAATGTCATTCAGAATTGAAAAGACTTGGTAAATGTACCCACTGAACTAATTGACATAAAAGAAGTTGTGAAAACATTTCAATATTGAATGCATTGTGCCGAGGATGACTGACAAATACTAAGTACACTTTTGTTCTTGGCAGACTGGCCATTGAACTGAATCACAATTCACTGTTAGAAAATAACGTAGTGTTAACTCTCCATTATGCAAAAATAATGGAGAGTTGAGACAATGGCAGGGTCGCCCGTCTGGGTTTTATTTGGACTGAAGTTCTATTAACTGTAATGTAGATATTTTCAAAAACAGAAGTAGTTAAGCAAGGATCGCACTTACCCGTTTGGCTGTTCCAAAATGCTACCACATAACCCCTTTCAGAGGCGTCCATGAACACACTATGAATCCACAATGATCCGTTTGGATAACCATTGAACTTAGATTGGCAGAAATCCGGTGAAGAGACTTTGGGGTTCGAGTAACATGGGTAAATCTGGGCGCATCATTAACAAAGTGTGCCAAATATATGTTATATATCTGCAGACTTGTAATATTTTGGGATGGCAAACTACGAAACAGTGAAAATCTATTCTAGTTGACTTTGTCAAGAACATGTCTGTTACACCAGACAATGTGATGTGGTCTTAGAAAATTTAATAATACTTTATATTGATCTTGTTATCCGGTGACACTTCTCCAGATAAACAGATCTATACAAATTCACAACAACCCAATTCTGCCTGGTTCTTAACCGTTTTAACATTTAGTTCTTATGTCAAAGAATATAACATCTTGTGGTTAAAACTGGACCATCATAGCAGACATATTTTCCTAATTACTGGAAAAAATATTACACTATCAGGTCAAAAAAGTATAACCTTGTTCAAGTTTATACAACAATGGTTTTCTTTATTTAAGAATGGACCTGGCAGCCTCCTGAAATGGTCCAAATGGTTGAATCATATAACTGAGCCAAAATTGCACCAAACTCGTAAATGGTGTCTGACTGGAGAGGTGTGACAGATGTTTTAATTTAGCCTGTATCTTTATGGGATATTCTTCACTACAGAACCAAATCAAGGAGTTCTGGTACAAAGCCAAGCCAGAACTGATCCTGGATATGCGTGTAAATTGCTAGTTAGATATTCTAAAGAGGGTTTGTGGTGGATGAGAGTTGTTTATTAAAGGAAGGTCACACTGTCACGAACTAGGGTAGTGAAGTGCAGATAAATTCATTACACAGAATGGAAGGCCATTGACTGTGTCATCTGCATATTCCTGAATTGTGGGTAAAATGAGATTTTTAGGCCACCTGCGGTCACAAATAAGAATATATAGTATGACGATAAAGTTTAATCCAATCCACCTTTTATATAACTGAATCTCTATAAAAGTAAATTCTAAGATACATAAAATGAAAATCAATGTTCCAATATGAAATAGCCCCATATGGATGAAGCATCTGACTATTGGCGCGAAAACATTAATACTTTATAAGCTTTAGTTTTTAAGAATGATTTTTCAAGTATTGAGTTTTATTATTAGGTTGTAAGATAAATTATTAGTAAGTTTTATTCATAATTACATTGCTAACTTTATCCTTAGAACATTTAATATTTATTTGTAAGATAAATTAGTTTGTTAAATTTATTTTTAGTCTGTTATCCTTAAGATTGGTATATATTATTCATTAATAGTTTCTAAATATTAACATTACTTTATCATATTTTAAATGAGCTTGTTGTATTTAACATTTGTTGTAAGTATAATATTACCTTTAACACTTTTATGTTAGTTATTTAGATATGTCATTAGTTTGTAGCATTTATCATAAGCATTTGAAATTTATTGCATGTACAAATAGAGTTACAATTAGCACGTTAAATTATTCATAAGTATGTATGTAATCCAACATATGAGTGGAAGTTATTTCTGTCGCCCCCAAAATCTATATTCATCTTCTTTAGATACTTGCATCAATTAAGTCTAGCTTGCTCAATATAAACACACCTGTTTAGATAGGTGGGCCCCAATCTTCGGGGACCACGCTGGCGCATTGGTAAGATACTCGTCTCACACCTCTGAGGCTAGCAGTTCAAACACCTAACCCTATGGGCGAAAGATGGTAGTTTCTTACCGATGGCCAGCAGTTTACAGTACAGAACCTTGACCAACTGCATGTACTGGTTTTGTCTGCCCGTAGAACTAACTGTTGTGATATGACCTGTACAGTGTTGAAAGCGGCATTAAAACCCAAATAAATACAAACAATACATGTATTTGTTTTAAGACCCATTGCTACAAAGGTGAAAGGAAAGCAATCAAATGTAAAACTTCTAAACAACTCATCCATTGAAGCCTCAAAGATGACCAAATGTTTTTTCTGTGGCTAAGTGGCTAGCAGTTCTTGCCATCTCATTACAGGTTGTCACCTTTTTGTGGGTTCTATTTCCACAAGTGATAAATGCTGAATGCCTCTCCCAATATGACTTAGGTTGTTGAACTGGAGACAGAAAATCCTGATTTTTTCCTTTGTCTAAGATAAGTAAACTATTCTAAAATATTTTTAATTACTGAGAACCAAAGCATGCAATTTTATACAACGTACATGTCATGGGATCTCTGTGTTTTAATGGGTGAGATACTCACTTCCCACCTCTGAGGACGGTAGTTTGATCCCTCGGCTCACCCCTATGTGAGTACGTTGGTGGTTGCTTACTGATGTCCGGCAGTTTATAGCGCAGAATCTAATTTGTACTGGTTTCCTCTACCCTTAAAACCACCTATATGATATAACGTATGCAATGTATTAAAAGCTACATTAAATGCAAGTAATTAAATAAAAATATGATTAAGGTAGCTGGCCAATGTGTCAAAATAATGTATATTGGGGATTATATGTCCCATTAGACACAAAATGTCGTATCCATAATGGCTCCAGTATATCAGACGTATTGCCATGAGTTCCTTTCGAATCCGGGACCAGCGAGTTGAGAGAAAAGCAACTTAATTCCAGAATTGTTCACAACCCCAGTAACTGAATCCTCTCATATACACTCACAGTAATTGTAACAGTCAGCCAGTTTGTAAGTTCAGGTATTCTCTATTTACCTTTGTCTCTAATTGTGTTGTTTATTTGTTGACAGAAACCTATATTTAGGCTTTATTGACCAGTGTTCTAACAACCCTCCCTCTGCCCATTAATTCTCATATTCTACTTTCATCAGTAGAAATGGCAGGTTTAATTGATAGGTCATCATTGCACTGTAGTAAATCTAGCCAATTCCAGCCATATAGGAACGACAGGCAATGATCATTTAGGTCAGAGTTCACACTTCTCTAGAGAACTGAGTCAGATCTTTGATTGTTGCCAGTTTGATGGCTACATTGGAAGAGTCTGATACATGGCTGAAAATATCTGAACGTGTTTCCATATTTTATTTTTAATCTTATGCAATGACGTCACTATGGTAATACCAATCAGGTTAGGATTTTGTAATGCATTGTATTGTGTAATTATACTTGGTACCCTATCTGCTTGTACTAGAGGACCTGTCCGCCTGCACACGTACAGGTCAAGCCCTCTAGTGACTGACATTAACGTAATTGAAGGACAGGAGATTAAGAAGGACCATTTATCAACATCCCTGAGGTTCTTTAGCCTGCCACTGGGGATAGGACCACCATTGTTGGTGGTAGTTTGAGCCGCTGTATATCTGCCACTGAATGGAACCCTTCCGCGTTAATAGGCGAGTGATCTTCACACTAGGTAATAGTGGCAGATGTGGGGTATTTCCAACATAAGTTAAATATGGATTGTGCCAATATAATAGATCCATAACATATCAGAAAACTTTGGACATGAGACCCTTATTTAACAAGAAGCAGATTCAAGTGTGCACAGTCTTTTGTATTTTATTACAACTTTGGTGACACAAGAGCAAGGGATACATGTACCTTATGGACTAACATTAAGATCAATCCATCTATTTGAGTGCTGTTAAAGGGTTGACAATAAAATATGTGTGTGGAATCAGCACTCTCCATTGGCACAGAAATTCCATGGTCACTGCAACTACCTTTGCCTCAACCTTCCATGGTGTGGTACAGGACTGGAATTATACTTGTGTTGCCAATAACAGTTGACTGTTAATAAGGTTTGTATGTTCTGTTTTGTGCAAAGTTCGGGTGCATTCCCGTTTATGAAGCCAGGCAGTAAAGGTTTTGTTTAAATATACTAAAATGAATCTAAATGCACTAAAAATATACTAAAATAAATCTAAAGTTTATCACACACTTTAGAAAGCAGTCTTACACAGAGCCTGATTTAAAAGACAAACTCTTTAAGATGGGTGAATTATTGGGATACCTTATCGGGTAAGTGTAAACAGGGTGTTACATAAATAGCTGAATAACAAAAACAGCATCTTCTTCAATTAACAAACTGGTTGTTTGTATGGGTGCGTGTATGGCTGGGTGATGCACTTAAGTGGCTGCTGCATCTGTCCACTCTTGTCAATATGGTGGACCATTCATCTCAAGAGATATTGGCAGGTTGGTCATTCTGCTTAAATATGCCTGGTCAGTAACATCAACAACTTCATCCAAGAGTCTCATTAAAAGGGAAAAGGAACAAGGGACGGACCAGTGTATATCTAGAAAGGATGGGCTAAATGTTAGGGACTGACTGTTGGATATTTTTTTAAGGGCGAACTCTAGCTAGGTTCGCGCTTCCAGAAATCACTTTTTTTGTCTCCAAACTTTCATGAATTGTGGCATAGTGTGATGAGTATCTGTCTCTTCACAGATTTTCAGCGGCAATGGGCTACGAGACTTTCATAAATTCTAGTAGACTACTCATGTCTCTGATGGCTGTCTCACTCATGTAGACGGAAAGACTTTTCAGTGTTGTTCAAAGAGCAGTTTGAAACTTTTAACTCCTTGATAGGATGATATTGAAAAGTTTCAACAGCAATTGTTTATTTGCAAAATATATGTGTAAATCTGAGTGAAAGTATTTTGGTAATTATTTGTATAGATAAGAACATAAGTAATTAAGATACTTTACAAAATAAATGTATATCGATAACAGTGGTTAGCAAGATGAACATACAACAAACTAAATACAGCTGTTTAATGTCACAGAAACTTGAAATAAGTCAGTCAAATGGGGCTACAAGGTCCGAAGAAAGACTATATCTTTTTAAGGCTTGTCGGGGGCCACGGTGGCAGAGTGGTAACACTCTCCCCTCCCACCTCTGAGGCCGGGGTTCAGTTCCCGGCATGACCTCAAGTGGGAAAGCTGGTAGTTGCTTGCCGTTTGTCAGCAGTTTACAGTACAGAACCCTAATGAACTGTATGTACTGGTTTCCTCTGCCCTTGTAACTACCCGTCATGATATGACCTGTACAGTGTTGAAAGCAACGTAAAACCCCAATAAAATTAATTTAAGGCTAGTCAGTGTCTTTAATTACTGTTTAAATAAACAGTCACAATTGCATGATATTTATTTTGAATCAAGATTTTAAAGAAGCTGTTACATATGAATTACCTATCACATATTCAAATAGCTATATCTGTCTTATGACTCGTCTGTTGATTGACCGATTGACCAATTGATTCAATGATTGATTGACTTGACAACTGATTGATTGAGTGATTTATTACTTGGCTGATTGATTGGCTAGTTGGCAAAGTATTTGATAACATGACTGATCAACTGATTGATCAGTGATTGATTGAATGATTGCCTAGCTAATTTATTGGTTCATTGGTTGATCAGTATCTGACTTTTCTGTTGAATGCATGAGTAACTGACTAGCCAATTGATTGATAAGTTGATCAATTGATTGATGCAATTATTAACTAAGAACCTGATTGATTTATTGGTTGATTACTGACTTTTCTATTTCACAATTGACTGACTGCTGAATCGCTAATTGATCTGTGTGTTGATTAACTGACTGGCCTATTGACTGACCGACTGGCTGAATTAAATACATTTTACTGCATTTGAACAGTCCTTTTTACATAAGGGCAGATTGATTACAGCTTTTATTTTTTAATGTCAGTTATTCTTTTGTAAACTAGTAAGTAACTTTACTGTGTTGAATAATTTATATTTTGCAAAGTGCTAGATTTGATTTGAGGTTCTGTTTTTGTCAACTTTTTTTCTCCTTGCAAAATGGGAGATTAGATTGGAATTTTTCAAGAGACATATCCATAGTTAGGAGTCTCCTAATGCACTCAGGTTTCAAAAGTTTGTGTTTTTTGTACAATGTTCGAGTGACACTAAAACCAATTTATTTGCAGTGATAAAGAAGCTATGATAAATAAATAGACAAAAAATACACTATTCAGTGGGTGGGAATAACAGCCTGGTTCACACTGCCCCGGTTTGTCACCTACAGCTCACCAGAAGAGGCTAGGTGGAACTCTACAGAAAACACCTTTTAGTTGGATCTGTTTTTGTTTTCTAATTTGTTGTAATAGAAACGTATCTTCTGGTAGTTCTGGGGTTGCAGAATATCTAAAATGACACTTGTTGAATATTGACAACACAATGGAAATTACCAGAAAGTCTTGAGAGCTGACAATATTTGCCTACTGATTTCCGGAAGTTTACAGTACAGAATCTTGACCAACTCCTATGCAATGATTTCCTCCACCCTTAAAGTACCTGTCATGATATAAACTGTATAATATGTTGAAAGTCATATTAAACTCAAATAAATAAAACATATTAAGTATCCAAGTGCCTATTCTCAGTGTTAGTTGATTCTAAAGGAACAACTTCCAAAAAACCTGAGACAAAAAACAGAAGTCATGAAATGTGATAACATGTTGTGAAAATGAGACCATCGATGTTTGGTAGTCTAAAACTGTGAAGGGAAAGATTAACTGACTGACTGACTGAACTAACTACTTAACTGAATGACAGACTGAATAAATGACTGACTAACTGACTGACTGACTGACCTACCAACCAACTAAACAAACAAATTAGTGTCAGCTTGCTATTGGACCATCCTTTCCGTGCCAATTTTCCCTACAGGAGGCTTCATAGTGATTGTACGCTATATACATGATACAAAGCAAGCCATTCGTTGATCAAATATGTGGGAACCTACCCTTAAAGCCTTCATCATTTGACATTAAATAGTTAAAAGTTTAATTCATGATCATTCAAATAGCCTTTAAAGGGCAGAGACAAATTAGTCACTGTCAGATTAAAATCTAATTGCTCTAGTTTTTTGTTTACTAACAACAGCTGTACCTCCAGTTGTTGTCAACACAAACAGAATGAAACAAATTGTTTATCCAAACATATACTAATTCTTGCTGGCCAGTAGCATTGGGACGCAGCTTATCTATATCAATATCTAACTTAATCTAATGACAGCTTTTTTATGGCACTTAATCCTCGGGCCTTGAGCATTTCGATAAATCAACTATCTACAAATTTAATTTGCTCCAATAGTAGAAACAACAAACATTAAATTTAACTTTCAATATCAATGGAGGCGGGGGTTCGGGGCCATTGGTGTAGTGGCTAACATACTCACCTCCACCTCTAAAGTTTACAGTTCTAACCCTGGCCCCTATGTGGGAAAGTTGATAGTTGCTTACTGATGCCTAGCAGTTTACAGTGGCAGTTGTAATATAACCTATATAATATACTGAAAGCGATATCTCAACCTAAAGAAATAATTAAATATCAGTACAAATTAGAAGTTGCAGTGGCTTAAAGGATATCAAATTTGGCAGATAATTATTTTACTCCTATTTCTGTGGTGGTGGGTACAATTCCATTCAGCTTATGGGAATATGTATAAAATACTAATATATGTCCTTTTATGAACCTAATTATTAATAATAATAATAACTTTATTTCAGACATAATATTACAGTATATTAGTCCATAGAAACATAAGTGTACAACATAGAGTGGTAGTAAAGAAGAACAAGATTTGTGTAATTAGTTCATATAAATATAAATATGAAAAAAAAAACATGTACTAATAGAGAAAAAAATGATACATTTATCTGTTGATCACATGGCACTGTTATCCATTACATATATACATATTTGTTCCATATTTTAAGGATAGTAGAGAGTTTTACAGCACAACTTGTTAAATATGACACCATAAGAGCATTATCACTTGTATTTATTCTTTGTAGCAAACTGTAGCAGGATATTCGACGAATTTCTGGCAAAGAGCAAATATTTTTACTTACAAACATGTTGGAAGCACTGCAGTACATTGGTTGCTTGAACAACATTCTAAATATGTTATTGTAAGAAACAACAAATTTTCTGTAGGTAGTGTTTGAGTAGTTACTCCAAAGTGACATAGTATACATAGAATACATGTAAGTTTTAAAAAGAACACCTTTAACTTCTGAGGAGCTATCTGAAAACTTATCGCATAACATGTTTCCTTTAGCATAGTTAGCTTGAACCTGTCTTAAAATGTCCTTGTCATCTACCAGATTGCTACTAATGTAATGTCTTAAGTATTTGTATGTGTCAACTAAAGATAATGCTTTATCATTAATGTATATGTCAGGAAGTTGATTCTTACAGTGACAGTCAAATTTACTTAAGGCTGTCATGTATACAGTTTTATTTTCATTGAATCTAAGATCTAGCTTATTACCCTCATACACACAACAATTTATCAGTTCTTGTAAGCCTTTAGCTGAAGGGCATAACAAAACAATATCATCAGCATACATAAGATGATTAATGCGCATTCCTTTGAAAGAGCAGCCTATAATTTTACTGTTTAACTTTTCACTTATTTCATTCACATGAATATTGAAGAATAGGGGAGAAAGTATTCCACCCTGTCTAACACCATTTATTGTCATGAAAGAATCAGACGTAACTGAGCCCCATTGAACACACACTTCACTATGAGAGAACCAGAAGACCAGAATTCGTAAGATGTAGAGAGGTATACCCTTTTTGTGTAGAATGTGTATCAATGTACCATGGTTCACTCTGTCAAAAGCTTTGGAGGCATCCATAAAAGCAATGAAAGATGTAGATCCATGCTTATGCATAAAATTCAATATTTCCTTCAGAAGAAAAATACACAATTCTGTCGAATGGCCTTGTTTAAATCCGAATTGATTAGGTGTAGTATAAAGTTTATCCTGGAGTCTTTTGAGTAAGATAATTTCAAATATTTTTGATGCTGTAGAGTTGAGTCCAAATGGTCTGTAGTTACTTTTGGCAGATATATCACCAGATCTGTCCTTCACAATAGGTACAATCACACTTTTTATCATGGAAGAGGGAATGAAGTTGTGGCTAAGCAGTGAGGTGAACAGTAATGCTAAACAGAAATTAACTCTATTACTGCTATATTTAAAATGCTCTGTTGTTAATTTATCAAGTTCAGGGGACTTTCCTAAAGGTAGATCCCTTGATAGCTGTTTCTACTTCATCCCATGTAACAGGGACTATATCTTTATGACTGAACTCATCAAAGACATTAGGATCATAGTCGAGTTTTCCTCTGATCTAGGGACTTTGTTTTGTCCCGAGGGAAGTGTTTATTATTACAATAATCACATAAGTCCATGTCACCCTGTCTCAGTTTAACTAAAACTCCTTTCCTATTAAAAGGGCATTGTCCATCTGGGGGCCCCCAGCAGGCTGGCATTGTTTAGTTTTAATTGTTCACAGTGTAAACATTATATCCCACAAACAAACTTGTCTTTGAATAAATCTGTCACTTTATGCTGAGGAAAATGTTACAGAATCAGCAAGCCATCCCAGAATTTTAAGATGCTTTAACTTATGTTATCCAGAATAACAAAATAACGGTGTAAATGAGATGAGATGTAAAATCTTTGGAATGTCTCCACTTGAGGCTGATGAAATTGTCCATATTTTTTATTTCTATTTTTTGCAGTAAATTGTGAGTGCCCTGATTCGGGAAATTATTGCAAAATACAGAAATAACCAATGGCAAGTGAGGGGTTATAGGGGATCTTACAATGAATAATAATATTATTATCACAAAGTTGAAGCAGGAGATTTGAATCATTTAACATATTGTAGACATAATCTATTGCTTACAATCTTGAAAAGTGTTCTGAAAAGCAAATCCTAAAAGGGGCAAAATTGTAAATCTTTTGATGGCACAGCCAATTTTATGTAAATTAGCAATAATTGAATAAGAGAAAAAAGATTCGCTGACACAGTCAGTTCAGAATTGATGTTTAACCCCCTAGGTGTTACTGTCCTGTCTGTAAGACTGTCCACCCCTGTATTCCGTAACATTCCACTGGAAAATAGACTGTGTGAATTATGCAACTCTTTAGTGGAAGATGAAAAACATCTTAGATGCCAGTGTCCATTTTTTCTCCAATTTAAGGAGTAATTTATTATCAGATTTAGCACTGTTAAATATATCACTTTCAGGTGAAGATTTGTTTATAAAAATCACGTCAACTGAAAACGTATATTCTTTAGCGAACTATGTAGAAAAAAGCATGGTATTTATGAAAGATTTACCGGTTTAATTTATAATATATAGTTCATTATTATCAAATCATCTTGAGCTAATTTAATTACTAATGCATAAACTTGTTGATTTCTTTTTAAATCTTCACATCTTGGTCTGTTATTATATTTTCATTTGTAGTGTCTTATAAGCCTCTATCAGGCTGGGTTTGCTATGAACAACTTTACTGCATGTGTGTTGTACAGTGTTGTAAATCATTGTTTTATATGCAAACAGGACACTCTAATAAAATGTATTCTATTATATACTTGATTACAATCTTACTTGGTACTTAATAGGCGGACACAAAAATCTACTTAGATTAATAGCCTGTCGATAACAGACTGAGAAACAGTCATAAAGATATAAAGATAGGTCAGTGACAAAATCAAATATGAATATTACAATGATCTGTTGGCTGGATCCCAAGTCATGTTCATTCTCTGCTGAATAGTTTAAATATTATAGATAAACTCTGTTAATCTAATCTTATCTACTGCTTTGCAATATATTCTCCACAAAGAGCAACTAAGTGTGCTAAATTAACAAGAAAACAAGAAAAACACTCAGAGAACGCAGACTTCCTCCACGATCAAGTACCTTCAATATAGCACCTAAATGCAATTATAATAAATAACCATTTAAACATTCCTTGACAATTTTCTGAATGTTTCATCCAAATCCGTCTGCAACTTTTTGACTTGAAAACAAATTACATGTGACTCCTTGTCCCATGGTAACAATGAGAAAGAGCTTTATTATTAAGGGACATATTAGGTCAATATCAAGCTATGGTAGTGTGAAAGAGAGGCAAACACTAGGTAGGGAAACTTAAATTGTAGGTATCAGGCTACAGAAACTTCCTAAGATCTTACCGAGGGAATGACTCTTATATAAACACGGATAGGGTTCAAGAAAGTAAGGGCATCTTGGCTTACAGAAAAATGCTTGTAGGATATATAAACTTTATTAAGAAACAATTTGACTTGAAGAAACAATTTGAAGGGACATACTTTTTTATTTTATCAAATCCAGCATTCATACTACAAGCCGTACTTCCATTGTTGGCGGTTTTACCCAGTGGCAGAATCACCTCGCAGGATGCCACATACCTTCTGAGATTTGGTGATTCATTCACAGTCCAGGCGGTGTAACCCACTGTTACAGTTGTTGGTCAAAACGCCCCTGGTTGCAAGTCATGGAAGAAATGGTAATTGCTTAGTTCAATATATCAATTCACAGCTTTTATTTATATATTTGGGGTTTGATATCACCTTCAACACTGTACAGGTCATATCAGGACGGGTAGTTTTACGGGCAGAGGAACCAATACATCTGTAATATCCTCACGTATATCAGTTCTATTAATACCTTGGCTTCCGGGGATTCTCCTTTAACTCAGCTGGTTAAAGAGCTAAACTTGTGTTTATTTCTGTGTGTAATGAGAAGGCTGTGAGTTAGAGACACAGCAGAACCAATCAATAATTTCTCCCTTCCCACTACAATACAGTTGGCCAAGGTTCTGTACTGTAAACTGCTGACCATTGGTAAGAAACTACCATCTTTCCCACATAGGTTTTGGGTTTGAACTGCCGAGCTCAGAGGTGTGAGGCAAGTGTGTTACCACTGTGCCACCATGGCCTCTCCCACTGATTTTTAATCTTATTAAAAGGGTTTTCTAGCATGTGTAATACATGGTTTGGCATATGCTCAACATGTTAAACAGCCAAAAACTGTAATAACAGATCTTCAAATTCTGAAATCAAGATGTATATACAAAATGCAATATTTTGTAGATGTGTTGAGAAGGCCTTCTTTTTCTGACAAGTATGAATATTGTATAAAGTAATAGTATCAAGATTTAACCTTAAAAAGGAAAGTAAAATGAATCAATCACCATTGGCTGTTGAAATGTTTTTAACAAGACAGGGATTTTGTCAAAAAGATGTTATAAATCATTTCATCTGATGAACCTTTCAACAGAGTCAGCAAAAAGAAAACCAAAACTGATAAAACTGGTAAAGATATGAGAAAATCCAATTGTGACCTTTGACAAAATATGACAAGTTGTCACTAGAAAACAGGAGAGGGAGATAAATTACTTTAGTTTTAGAAGTCTCTGGGGTGTAAGGCGATCTTAGTGTTCATCATTTTGAAGCCAAAATAGACTGACGGCTTTGAACTTTTCACCCAATCAAATCAACCGCAACTGTCGCGTGACAAGCTATCAATAACAGAGCATTGACCAGCCCTTAAAACTGACTTGATAGTGGTTTGTGTTGCAATTTGACACACACGTTAATTTGGCAAAAATATAGTGGAATATCAACAGACTGTTACTTGTGCTGTTACTGCAACCTCATTTTCAGGCACAAATTGACAAAAGTCTTCAGTAAAATCTCCCCCCCCATAGCTCACAAGTCTCTTTGATATCAGCCTGCTATGCCTTTGGAATCTGAACTTTACCTCATCTCATTGTGGTTGTCAGTGTGTATTTTAATCAATGGAAATCTATGGTATCACATATAAATAAGCAAACATCAGGTTTTCGTCATCAAGTTTGGCCAAGGTTTGGCAGGGAGTTGTAGAAGATTACTTTCAAATAATGAACAGTAAATTAAACAGTGTATTTTCTAAACAAAAGTTACTTTAGTAATATATAGCAGTATAAGTTGAGGGATTACTAACTTGCTTCTGACAAATTAAAAGAAGACTTTTTTTTTTTTTCTTCTAGTCAGGAATTTGAATATGTAAAACATTTCCAAAATTTGATGAGAAAATTGAAAATTAATCCATGAGGGACAACATTTTAACTGTTAATAAATCAGTGTACATAATAATAGACTAATGCAACTACCATAAATATAAAGGTTCATGGAGTGCAAGACTACCACAGATTCGTGTTTCATTAATTGAAATTCTCCCTTAAACTTTTTGCCACTAAGAATGTAATACTCTCTACTCAACAGTGTATAATCGAGATCGGAGAAGTGTGAAAGCTGTTTAAGTGTTCAAAACAAGTGGGTATTTTGCACTTGCCAAAGAATCCCATGTCTAATTAATGATGTTCAGAAGTTGGCGGGGGAGAGGGGGTGTTGTGGTCAGGCCTGTGGTCTGTAATACCAATCTCTCAGTAGCAAATGACAAGCTGTCAATAACACAAGATAGAAAACGCTCTGGCCTCTCAGGGATGGACTGCTATATATCACACAGGGCGGGAAATAAGGAAGGATAATTTTATATTACATTGATTGTCTGACAAATGAGTTCTCTTGTAAAATGAGGTAGCCTCTTTTCCAGTATAACATCTCTGATGCAATTATTACATTTTAGGGTGGGGTAAAACCACTTTTATGCATGAATTTGTGAAGTTTTGCTGTAATTTTGACACAATGGAGTAAGTGATTATGGTAATTGTATCTAGCTGATCCGGAGGATACTTTGGTTTAGCGTTTGCTACACTGTCACGTGAAGAGAGATTTTCGATGTTAATGCTCTCAGAGGAAAACTACACCAGTTAGGTTCACCAAATTTGCAGGATATCTTCATTGGGAGGTAAGCATCTTTGGACCTGAAATTAGCTTCATTCTGAAAAACAAGATGGCCGCCTCGGGCATTTTTTTGAAAATTATCCACCTTTTATTACTGGCTGGTTCTCATAGGTAGAATGCTGAATATCTTCATAGTTGATATGTTTAACAGATATACGTGTCCTCTACATACTTGCAGACATTCGACCTTGAAGCTCTTAATTAAAGGTCATACAAAGAATACCCAACGTAATGGACTTTAAAAGTGCCTTCGATGTCAAATGTGGATAACCAAACTTAAAATTGCTTATAACTCGCTTATTATTGGTCCTAGAAGTTTGGGATGTGAAACCAACTTATAGGAAATCATGGGCTTGGAATCTTCTGATGTCATCAGATTTTACCTTGGGCCCATCCTTCAAGGTCAAACGAGTATATTGACACTTAAAAGTTCTTATACCTTGCTTACTAGATGTTCCTAGATGTTTGCAATTTGAATCCAACTTATGGCAAATCATGGGGTGGAAATCTTCTGATGTGGTCAGATTTGACCTTAGGCCCCTTTACAAGGTCAAACAAGGATGGCCAAACATGAAAGTGCTTAAAACTCTCTTATTATTTGTCTTAGAGGTTTGCAATGTGAAACTTATAGGAAATCATGGGCTGGGAATCTTCTGATGTGGACAAATTTGACCTTGGTCCCGTCTTTCAAGGTCAAACGATGGTTCACTGGCTTTGGTGTGTTGTCTTTCAAATGAATAAAAAATTGTATCAGTTCTCTGATGCGTAAGTCTAGTATAATCTGTTAGAATAACTTACATTGGTCAAACTGTTGCATTGTAACAGTTGTGGCTTCTCAAAGTACTTCTATAAATAAAAAAGTACTTGTATAAATAATATGTATTAATTTATGCCATATTTTGCAATGTCCTCATGTTTACAATACTCTTAAATGCACAGTCTGTCTTTAGATAGAGATTAAGCTCTACTATTAGAATTAAAAGCAAAAACTAAACATATCATGTCAATGTGCTTGCTATGCAGCTAGCGTATCTAATTGTTGATAGAAGTCTTAAGAATTCTATAGAATTCTCTTAGAATTTACTTGGAACAAGATAAATTACTTAAGCATTCTATGAACGAGAATGTAAGTGATTATGGTCCCAGATTTAATCAGTAGAAGAAAGGAAATACTAACAGGGACGAACTGCAATATATCATGCAGAGCAGGTGAAGGACGGACCATTCGATATTGAAGCAGAGTCAAGATTAGCTTTCCAGTAAACAAAACAATACATCATTTGACTGACAGAAAATTGGGTGAACGAATTTACAGATAACTTCTGATTTCCTAACAAGTGCAAAGTGTGTTTTTCAAGTCCCTTTTCACAACTACGATCGTATTTAAAATTGATAAGACATTTACTGAACCAAAACTACCTCCTTTTAAGAGGGTTGAAGTCCCAATATGTTTGCTTAATTTAACACATCCATTACAGCCTTAAACATAAGGTCAATCCATCATGATTACATATTTTTGATCAGAATATACGGTTGAAGTTGGGGATGTAAACGGATGAGTGTGAAGTAAGTTTAATTCCATACATTGTCATGAGCTATATTCAAACCTACAAATCCTCATTGGCAAGATCTGGGTTGGGTTAATTCTGAAAAAAATAAATTTTCTAAAAAAAGTAATCTGTTTAAGGTTCTAAGAGGCATGTGTATGAAGACAAGGGATTGACTGAAGTGATGGATGACTGCAGCTATGGGATTGACATCTGTACAGCCACTTGGTGATGGTGGGGGGTGGGGAGGTATGGGGGGTGACACAGGGAACTCTGGATATTGAAAACCATCAGAGAGGTCATCTTGGCTTATTAATATCAGTAAAATCTGTGGGACAGGCGACAGGTTGTCAATAAGAAAATGAATGGAAGATAGCCCCGAACCCTTAAAGGATTTATTACAAATTTCCTCCCCCAGAGAAAGAAAAAAAACACAAAATAAATAAATAAACCCTTCTGCAGAAATATGTACTATATGTGTATGGATTTAAAACCCAGCTGCAGAAATATAAACAATATGCATGGATTAAAAACCTGTCTGTAGAAACATAAATTATGGATTTAAAGTTTATAGTTGAGAGCTGGTCTAAGTGATAGATTTACTGAAAGTATATGTGTTTTATTGATTGCCCTATATCCCCAGAAGGGGGGTGGGGGGTGGGGGTGGGGGGTGTGTGTGTGTAAGAGTACTGTGATTGGGTCTGTTTCTCTATCTATGTACAAAACACCAAAACTGGGTCATATGTTCACACAAGGTAGGGTCTCTCTGTGACTTGGCCCTACTGCAATATGGTCTGGATACAGGTCTGCATTCGGAAATGTGCATTGTGTCTCCATTTTTTCAATTGGCCATGGTGATGTGACTGATGCAATGGAGTTTAAATCAACATTAAAGTCTTATCTGTCATCTTTAATCTGAGCCATTTAATGATATTACATTTTGGTTACAACTCTTATCCTTACAAATTTCTGAGATTAAATGATAAGAAACCACATCTGAAACAAATCAATTTCTCAGAAAAGTAACCCAAAGTGTACTTTCAGTAATATTTTGTCATAAATTGGTCAAACATAATTTAAGAAACGTAGAACTATTTCCTTATAATTTACTATTCTTTATATTTTATTAAGTGACCATTGTCTCTCCTAAAACAAGGAGGTAAGAATATGAATATTTCTGAGTAAATGTATGTTATTGACTGTATTTAATATGTACACAACTCCCTGTTGTGGGATTCAACTCTGGTTATTATCAACAACACTATGACAAGTTTTCAATTTTGCAGATAAGACAGATTGACAGAAACTCATTATTAGTCCCCTACCAGCAGACACCACTGGGTTATCTGAGTAATAAACAGGCACACGTCCAGTGGTCCTGAGAGGCCAGTGGATGGGTCAGTCTGGTCATTTCTGGGGAATCTCTAGAGTGACAAAACAACCTCACAAAACATGCCAACAAGATGGAATGCTGGGGGATTTCTAGGCTTTCCAAGGCGCACGCATCAATAAAAAAGTGTCAAAGGTCAAAGTTGGGGTTTTACGTCCCGTTCAACAGCCAGTAAAAAAGTGTCAAACAGCAAGGCCACTTGTAATTGATTTTTTCAGGATTGAACTTTCAATACACAGATTGACATCATGAGTTAGGAGATGGCTAAAAGCAATGGTTTACTAATAGGGCAATAATAATAATAATAATAATAATATAATAGTTATATATATATGGTCATGAATATTGAAGTCACATTATTAAGTTAGTGTGTGTGTGTATTCAATGAACTGAAAACCTTGTGTTTTGCTGTATATAACTTCTAAATACATGACAACTTTAATTATATCAAGATTATGAATAACACATAGAGAAAGGACAGTACAAATAACCATGTAAGGTTAACAGCTGAACAGTCTACACGGAGTGTGATTACTTTAAATATCCCATGTAAACTAATGTATTTACAGCGTAGTGAGTTCATAGTGGTAATGGATTCTTAAAGCATCTGGAAATATCTGGAAATTTTACCTTCACTGACCCAGAACAATTTGAGAGATACTTTGTTTTATACTTTGTTTTATATTCCAAAGCAAGCAGATCACACACTGTAGAAACTAGTGCAACAAAGACTGGTTTCACACAGATGTACACTGGGCATCTCACTGGAAACGTGTGAACAAGGTATAAGTAACTAGGAAACTTTCCAAATCTGGAATTTCTCCATTTTAGATCCCAGTCTACTACAGGTTTATGTGTAGGCAGCCAAACGGTTAAGTGTGACCAAGGTTTAAAAAGCTATTCAGTGATCTCCACAGGACTTTGAGGAATCCCAGTAAAATCACTTACACATTCAGAACTCATTAGCCCTAGCATCTCCAATTCTCTGTGACATGTTTTGGAAAGACACTGACCTGTTAGCCTATATGTTTGGTTGTTTGGATGGGTAATTGTCTGCCCATTTGTATGTGTAAGTCGTTTTTGGTATTGATTGGTATTATAAAAATATTGTTTATGTTTTTCATCCAGAAGTTTTATTAAAGCTCTAGAAAGCAATTATTTATAAATATGGCCTTTTTCGCTTATTAAATTTTCTTATTGATGGTACTTTTTCGAGACTAATTCAGTAAATGCCCTAAATGATAAGAAACCAGAAAAAATGGTAATAATTTCAAACATAGCAAGAGTTTTATTTTTTTTATTATGAAATAACGCCTTCTGGAAATATACATAAAAAATATAACTATCTATTCTCAAAAATAACATTGAAAAGTTTTTTTGATAATATGTATATATAAAAATATCATTCTGTCAAGAGATATTTGAATTAAAAGAATTTTATAACAATTTATATAAAACAAGTTTAAATGAATTTTTATATTTTCTTTCAATTACTAGGACAAACCATTTCTGTGCATTGAAGACATAGGATAAATTAAAATATATTTTGCTCTCAGTTATATTACAAAATTCCCTTTACAGTCGAACGTTTACACTCTCTGAGCACTCTTAATTAATGGTCAAACATCACTTTATTTTCTACAAACCAATAAAAACAACGAAATTGCTGTAAATGTTTTGCCAAATGAAAGGAATTTAATATATCTTGACAACCTTATATATATATCTATTGAAATACAAGCATTGACAAGATCCAGCCAATATGGTTCTGGCTGATTGCAATAACCTTTTGATCTGCAGAACTCAGTCAGCCATCTATTAGAAGCTATTGGACAACTATATAGCTAATAACTTGCTCATTGGAGGGAATTTATTAGATAGCTTGCCACCCCACACATATATATTGTAAACAGGAAGTGATAAATTACTTCTGTTGTAGGAAATACTTGCCCATGTTATAAAAATATGTAAAAAAAATGTAATCACATTTTTTCAATAAAGAATGACATATTAGCCAAGAAAGATGTTTGATAACAGATGTCTGGAATGTAAACATGTAATAATTTTAATGAAAATACAAGATGAATACACAGACAGGAGCACTCTGAGAGCACAAATCTCTATTTATTTATTTGGGGTTTTACGTCGCTTTCAACACTGTACAGGTCATATCACGACGGGTAGTTGGAAGGGCAGAGGAAACCAGTACATAGAGTTCGTTAGGGTTCTGTACTGTAAACTGCCGACCAACAGCAAGCAACTACCAGCTTTCCCACTTGAGGCCGTGACGGGGATCGAACCCCGGCCTCAGAGGTGGGAGGCGAGAGTGTTACCACTCTGCCACCGTGGCCCCTCACAAATCTCTAATGAAAACATTTAAAATAGTGCATGTCATGTTCAAGATGGCATATCATGTGATGTAATGTAAGTAAGGTGTGTTATCAAAGCTTAATAATGCAAAAAAACATAACCATTTCAATTTGGTATTTTATATATATATGCCATCATTCAACCCTTATGATTAGCATTTAAATTTTTTTATAAACTTCGGCTTGTTCAGTGAGCGTCAACTACTTGTTTGCATCCCTAACTGCAACAAAATACTCATTTGAGGACATGGGGGCAGCAATTCATACTAGCAGGTCAGTATTCTGTGACAAACAACCATCCAGTATACAAAAGCCAGTCCAGACTTTAAACTTCAGGCAATGTTAGGAATTGAACCACAGCCATGAGAAACAGGAAGAAAGAGTCCTAAATCTACCCTAATTTGCATAAAATAAACAAACAAAAACGAGTTTGTGTTCAGGTTATGAAAAAAAAATTTACTACATCAAGCAGTCACCTTTTATTTTATCTATTTCATCTGAGAAATTTCTATAGCTTATATCAGTTCCTAATAAAATCTTAAACCTTTATCTGTCACCGTGGCTTAGTGGGTAACACACTCGCCTAGGAACACAAAGGATGTGGGCTTAAACCCAGGTACAGGTAGATACATGATGGCAAGGATGGCCACTTAAAGTGGAGGTCCTCTGTCATTGGATCCTATCCCAAATGGCAGCCTAAAGAACCTCAAGGACGTTGATAAATGGTCATCCTTGAGCCTCTGTGTTTCCATTAGGGGAACGTTAGTAAATCAAATACTTGGGCTGTACTTGTGTAGTTGGATGGGCCAAATAGCTCTTTGAATTACTACCATACAAGAAGACATTGTGCTGAGTATGAATATACAATGCCAACCTTTGTTAATATCTTAGCTAGACTTCGGACCACTGATGGCCATTAAATGGGGTTCCTGTCTTTTTTTATTTTAGCCAATAAACTTCTGTAGCTTGTTTTAATTTCTGATGAAATCTGAAACCTTTATTAATATCTTAACTAAAATTCGGACCATTAATGGACATTAAATAAGTTTCTTGATTTTATTATCCAGTAAAATTTATATCCAGCTAAAATTGTAAGTTTTACAGTATACTTCCACAGAAACTATTTCACATCACGTGGTCTCTAGGGACACAAGACTTTGGTTTGCTGGTCAACTGAGGAAATTATATCACGTGATGTGAATTTAACTGGTGCAAGTTTAGATTTTGGAGGATAAAAGAAGTTTTGTTAAATGATAAAAAATTGCTAAGAGTTAAATGGAAAAGTTTTAAAAGTTTAGATGCATTATAATTGGATTTTGTTTCATGTAATTTTGTCATTAATAATTTTGGCCTAGTTCACACTTATTCGGTTTATGGTCCCTGATCTAGTTTGACATGGTTTATTAGGCCATACAAGATTGATAAGTGAAGGATGTACAACACAAATAATATTACAGCTCAAAGTGTCCGTGTTTATCTGGTTGTTTGAATGTAATCATTTTGGTTTTAACATATTGTAATGAATTGCTATCCTTTGTCTATTGTTTATATCATTGTGGTAATAAATTTGGTGCCATAAAAGTCTAGAAGGATTATCCTCATTGGTTCAAAAAACAGCAAAGGCAGCCAAAATTAAGATTCGAACCACCATATATTTTGACAATTAAGCATAATAACATACACTTCCGAAGGACGTTTCAATCTGATCCAAAATCGTATGTCATGATAGAACAGTTTAACTTAGGCTCATCTAATCGTTGGTATAACCTGAGATCAGCCATTGTCAATATTAAACGATAGTATATACTTCAACCAAAATTTTAAATGATAATATAGACTTCAACCAAAAATTTATTCAACAATCAGCAAAGGTGGATAATTATAATATGCAATATTTATCTTCAAAGGCAATTATCAAGTAGTATGGGACATTCAAGTATCCAATAAAAAATTTTCACTTCAGATCAAAATATCACTGTCAAAGTAACAGCCAAGTTCCAAATAAGAGGACTATGCTGAGACCCAGATGATTTTGAAGTGGACTTGCTGCAAGCAATCTTGATAAAATCGGTGACAACTGTAAAGCGGTATTACATACTAGCTAGAAATACCAGACCCCAAATCTTCGTCAGAGGTTGGAGATGCGTGGGTTACCCCTAACCCTAAAACAAGTGGAAAAAACTATTTTATATTCTTGTAAACAGGTTGTATGATAAGTTTTCAACACAATACTCCAACAGACAGATTTATATTAAGAAGCCATCCAATACACTCAGGGGAACAGGAAGGTGTATTAGTCACTTCTTGGAAGAATATCCTGTACACCCAGCAGGCTGAAAACTATATCACACAATCAAAGTGTGATTATCACATGCAAGCAGCAGACAGCAAGATATATCTAATCCCTTCCTAGACTCTGTGTTTCATCCAACAGACATCTTGTGTAATATTCACGTAATATCTTGGATGTTAAAAACAGTGGTAAGCAAGTTTGGCATTTTATCATAGGCAGTCACCTCTTTGGGTTCGAGTCCCACATATGGCAAGGCTAAGTACCTGTCCCAATATGACCCTTGCTGTTGTGCAGGATGTAACACCCCCAACTCTGACTTAGTAAATATGACAGAAATATGCCTGTATGAGTTATTGCTGATTTGACTTTTGATCTGTTGATTCTCAAATCTGTGGTCGCTGGTTCGAATCAAGTATATGTTTATATGTTCAATGGAGTAATGGTCAATCCTGATAGGATTTAAAGGGATGAACTTTTGACTAATTTTATACACAATGTAATATTCTTGTTTATTGTGAACAATGTATCATCAGAGGATTGGGAAAGAAATATTTTTTATTATCTGAAAACTGATTGGACTTTTGCCAAATTACGGTGCAAATTTAATCTCCAAATATAATTTAAACTAGAAAGACAAGACTGTGATTTTACTTTGTCTCACGAATCCATTTTGTAATTTGCTGTGAGGTGCCAAATTAGCTTGACAAAAATATGCTGATGTTCTAACATCATTTTCAGATTCTTGTATTTTATAAACATGATACACTTAAGTAAATTATAAAAACCCCTAAAACTAGTAATTGTTAAGCATGTAACAGACAAAGTAGGATATTGTATTTAAAGATAAGAATATGTTGTGAAGAAATTTGTGAAGAGACTTTTTGGCAAAATTGGAAAAATTGGTTTACCAAAATGAACAATAACATGTTTCACAAGTTGTTGATTAACACCAGTGTGCACTTTTGCCACCTTTTATCCCTCTTCATTAAGCCCTTGTCACATATCTCCGTTACAGAATTTACAAACTTAGTGTATGCATATAAATCAACCCCATAAATGTTGTCCAAAGAGTGTAAGCATTCTGGAATTGTCACCTAAAATCTTAAAAGGATATTTTTATGCAACAAACTGAAAAAAATATAGTCACCCTTCTTAAATTATTAGATTTAAGACAAATCTTAACCCAAATATCAAGGTCAGGTCTTGAGTTTTGTCATTTATAGGGAATTTTTTCTCTTATATATACTAAACGAATTCTACTTACCTCCTAAGAGTCGCATATTTAAGATGAAACTAAAGCCGAAACTCTGTGATGGGATTTTAGATTTAAGGCATTTCATGGATCCGATCAGTGGTATCTAGACTACATTGGTCACTCTGGCCTAGTGGGTAGAACACTCATCTGGGAACACAGAGAACTTGGGTTTGATGCCAGGTATGGACAGATACACGGTGGATTGATGGCCACTAAAAACTGCAGTCCTTTATCATTGAGTCCTAACCCTAGTTGGAGACTAAAGAACCTCAAAGATGTTAATACATGCTCATCACTGAGACTCTCTCTGTTTCACTGAGGGGATTGTCAGTCATTATAAATCTTGGTTTTACTTGTGCAGTTGAGAAGCGTCAGTTATTTTGTTCCAGTAGACATTGTGATGAGTATAATGCGTTATATTACAATTCATGACCGTTTTATCATCTATGGTTAACAACGGGAGACATTTTTATGGGAATTGCACAGTATCAGATTCCACTGTACAGTTGTGTTGATTAGAATTTTGTACAACAATAAATGCAGCATGAACTGTGTTGTTTCTATCCATAAAGACTGGTTTGATGAAAATTAACTGAAATTAACTGAATGATTTATAGATTAACCAAAATTGTATAGTTAACAAGATAATTCTATCCTAACTGATCCTAACAGATTTAATAAATTATCTATAAATATTTTACTACATTGATGCATTAAGGGGCTATTTTGTGCTGCAATTATTAAAATATTCAAAAGTTCGCCCACATTCAATTATATAAACATATTTATGTGTGCAAACCAAAATTCAATCAGAGAAGTGTGAAGTTACCACAAGGGAGAAATTTATCGCCTGTGTGTGGGATTTAAAGACTCGGTGTTATCGGATGTTCTGGGTGATCAGTGGAGTTGGGGATGTGTTTATTAGCTTACAGTTGTGGGAGGACAGGGTGGAGGAGCTGTAGATTAAAGGAGAGGACAGGGCTTGAAACGAGTGGTAATACTTGGACAGATGATATGAACATTGGCATTCTGTCGGTAAAGTAGCATTGCTCCATTTAATGAATGGAATTTGGCGCGAAAAGTGATGATGATATTTGGATATATAAAAGGTCAGTGAGTTTACATATTTACTTTCATGTTTATTATGTAACAAGTTACACAAAGCATGTATAGTAATGTAATCTAATATAGCCATACTTTCATAGGGTTTAATCTGTCTACCACCAGCACAGACTAATCGTATATTAAAATATTATTTAAGCATTCAATTTACTTTTGTCATAAAACGGGAAATTTGGTGAGGGGGGGGGGGGGGGGGGGGGTTATAAATAAATTTAGGTAAAAAATCACTATTTAATAGACAGGCCTTTATTCCTTCACGGAAACATGCTAAGCTCTCTCTGACATCTGTAGTGTCAGCTTGATGTTTCATTCTTCCACTGTGGCTCTAGCGCCTTGGAATCTGTCATGCGATTACAATTAAGTGCTATGAAAATACTCACTATATAGACCAGGAGTGCTATGGATATCAAGGGACAATTTGTATGTACAGATAACGGGCATTGTAGGAAGGTCAGTAATTGAAGCATCTTTTTATAGTTTTAACTTTAAGATTTCTAGTATAAAATTTGAAATTACCTACACCTTGGGTAGTAATGGTAGTTTATGTAATAAACTGTGCAGGTTAAATCTTGAACATGACAAGTATTGGCTACATTGAAACATGTACATCAGGCGATTTAATGCAAAACATTTTCTTAATAATGTTTTATTCCACAAATAATTCTAGAGACAGCAAGAATTGGTATGTGGTTTGGTGACAATAAATAAGCAAAAATAATACTAGCATCAATGAACTTGCTTATATTTTTCTCATGACGATACATTGGAAAACGTGACTATCATGTTTTTAACTTGACAGTTTGCTAGTTCAGGCGACTGCTCTTTTGACTTACTAAGTTGAACAATCCCACAAACACATCCAAGACTAATCTTAAGAAAGACTCTTTTCTGAACCTTAGTGTCTGTTGTATGATGCAGATTAAGTCATATAAATGTACTCCTAGTGCATTACATTTCACTATTTTAGACCTTGGACCGATGTGCCAAGGGCCAAGTTTTTAGGGAACCAATTTGCCAAGGGCCAATTTGGCAAAGGGCCAATTTGTCCAGCTTCCGTGCAATTGGCACTTAACTTGGACACAGTTTTTAACCATCAACAAATACAGGATGATAGTACTACAAATGTTTATCCCTGAGAAGCAACCTTCACTAACCATCAGATGAACATAGTGGCGAACTGTTCGATACCCCAACTCACCTTATGTCGACATATTACACCAAAAGACGGCCAAAGCACAACTTTATGTACACTGTAGACCACACCTTTGGTTACCATAGCAAGAAATTCATACTCACATGTGTACATGCATATCCAAATGCTCACAGTATGAATTCAGAGGGGGGACATTTTAAACATAGCGTAGGTAGTTGAAGGTCAGGGGCATTTTGCCCAACGCTTATAACCTCAGGGGACACCGCCTATAGTGTGAAAGGGGTATCTCTTAATATTGGGATTAGTCGATTTAGTCATGTCAGAAGATACTCTGTGTGACCGCTACATGATGTCACAGGACTTGAACTCAAAACCATTGAGGTTAGAGACAAATCATTTAAATGTCAAAGTTATTACAGGCTAAGCCAATGGGGGCTAACAATATCAAGATGTAATGTTTAAGGAAGTCGTGTGTAGAGTCATCTTTTATAATTATTACATATATCAAACTAGGCTCTTAGAAACAGAGAAAGAGATGGAAGTATGACGTCATAATTATGGATAATAGATCCTAGATTGTCCGGGATTTTAAGGCTGAGAAAAATATATGACTTCTATGAACTTATTATTTTTATTTATGTGAAAAAAATCCTTTATTAATGTTACTTTATTGTGACAGCGGGCTGTCATGAAAATAATAGTCCTAACACCACATTCACACTTCCCTGATAGGGATCTCCTATTTAACACCACCTGGAAACATGGCTTTAAAATCAGTGATGATGTCACATAGCTTTATAAAGTGCTATATCAACCCATTGGTCAGTTCTTCCTTTATATTTTAAACCAGAAATCACCCAAAAGCTCTGCTTTTTAGGTTTTAGGGTTACAATTTTTTACTTTATTTGATGGATCCGTTAGCATATGAGTGTTAATACGTGTCCTACATTAATTATATATTTTGTAAATTAAGAATTTCAATAACATCTCTTTCCTTTTTTGAGAAAAAATTGGTGAATGCTCATCCATCAACTCCTACCGCCATCACTCCTTTTACCATGTGAAACTGTGAAGGAATTACAGCAGAAATAATAAATCGGAGGAGTGTGAACTAAACGTAATTATTTTAAGATGTTGATATACTTCTTCATATCTTTCTGTAAGAAAAAAAATAATTAAAATAATTATTACGATTGTGTTTGAATGACAGCAATAGTCCAAACTTAGCCTGTAATCTTAAATAACTGGGATTTATGGTTTGCCTTGGAGGACGAGGAATGTTAAATCTATAGAAAATAGGCTGTGAATAATTTGAGATGACATCTATTTATGTTTATTCCAGTACATGATAGAGGCCATAGCTTAAAAATTATGGTTTCTCACCTATAGTGATGTATTTAAGTCTGAAACAGATGTCAGTTTAAGACCAACCTTAAATTGAGAGAATTATATAAAGATCTTATAACTTTATATTAAAACATGTTCAATTAAATATATAAATATTACCTATATCTATATTTATGGTGATGTTATTTGTTATTTATGGTGATTGTATTTTTCAAATAAAAATTATAAGCTATAAAATTTTAACATATTTAAATAAATTCATATTTATAAATATATAAAATAATATCAGTTTTAGTCTTTTGAATAAGAAATTAAAAAAATATGTTGAATGAGGCTTTCCATAATAGTTTGGCATATGAAAAAATCAGCAAAAGCCTGAATTAAAGATTATGTAAAAACTCCGAACAATCAAGATTTTTGACACATAAATATAATTTGTAATCTCTGTGCTGATTGGTCAGTTGCTAGTTTATGCCACTAATTCCCATTAGATAGTTTTATATTTATTTAGTTTAATGTTGCGAGAAGTATTTTTTATAATTTGTTATAATTTCTATTAATATCAAAACATGTTTTGATCAACAAAATCTCATCCTTAGTGACATACAACGAGTACAAATAAGGATGTTTCTCTTAAAGTTTTGATGCCTTAAGAAACCAGACAGTAAAATACAAGTGTGTATCTGAAATGATGTCATTTAATGCCTAGTCATAAACAAACTAAGGCATTGCACTCCGGATAATGACATGGGGGCCATTAGGCAGATTGTTTCTAAGACATATGGCATGACCTGGATGACAGGCAAACAGCCTCATCCCTTGTTAAATCCACTTTCACACTTACCTGTTTAGAATTGTGGCATAAATGTTCTTCAAAATGCCTCCTGCTTGATATATATCTCAAACTGGCATAGAACATGAAGTAAGCAATAAACTCATATCAGCCATATTAGGAAAACTAACATTTGAGCTGTGTGTTGACTGGTTGTGAAACAGCTAGAGATGTATACTCCCCAGATGTCTGAATGTCCGTCGCTGCGCATAACTTGTAAAATAAAGTAACTGTTATTTTGGATAATAGAAGGGCTATAAGGTGTAAATAGATTTAGGGTCATTGAAAATTCGGATAATATTTATGAAAAAAATGACTGCTATTAAGGGTCACTTGGGAATAAAAATACTACCTAGGTCTGTATTTGCCTGTATATAGTGGTCAAATGCTTGGGGGGGAAAGCTTTGTTATCCAATAATGGCCATATTTTTTTCCAAATAGTGCAAAACAGATTGTATTGTGCTGTGTATTTATACTTAGAGCAATATCTTCGTGTACTACAGGACTCAAAGCACCATTTGACTCATCCAACTGTACAAGTACCGTCCAACTCTTTTACTGACATTCTCCTAACTGAAAGACAAAGGCTCAAGGATGGCCATTTATCAACATCCTTGAGGTTCTTTAACCTGCCACTGGGTACAGGACCCAATGACAGAAGACTACCATTTTAAGTGGTCATCCGAGGCACTCTGTATCTGCCTGTACCTGGGTTTGAACCTATGTCCTCTGTGTTCCTAGATGAGTGTTTTACCAACTAGGCTACAGTAGCAGATTTAGATACATTTTTTTGTTTCGTATGTATGTTTCAGTGAGATTGAGTTGTAAAATATTGGACAAAATTATGTAATAACATAAAATATCTCATATCAGTCCCCCAGTCCCCCCACCAACACAGCTAGACACACATTGAGGGTATCTTGGTTTATTATACATAACATGGTAAAGTAAATAAAATACAATAAAATAATAAAATAAATTGTGAGTAAATACAACTAATACTACTTAGTATGTACATGTCTGCTAGGATACACAATACAAGCTCACCAACCGGCATGCAAAAATTAGAGTCATTGTCCATAGCTTAGCATGCCACAACACATATACCAGTGAGCTTCATAGCAATGTTACTTGTTAGTAATTATTCAATAAGTTGGTACTATGCCATAATGTTACTTATCCATAGTAAAGTTAGAAGTTACTTATTTGTGCATGTTGAGTATGACAGATATAATCACACTATTACTGGATTATTCAACATACAGTTACATGATACTAAAAATTACTTAAATAAAGTGTTACATGACTAAAATGTAAAAATGTGTTACTAAAGCTTTTACATAGGTGATACAAACCATCAGGAACTTGTTAGCAGTAATTACTTAATTCCTGACACTGATGTGGGATGACATTAATATGACATTGATATGACCTTGATGTGATTCAAACCCCCAGCCAACCCCAGTGATGAGCCAGAGGGAGGGAGGGAGGGAATTTAAAATTGCATGTCTGTTCACTTAAAAGGCTGGCTTGTAAGTGACTGTTGCCACAGACTCAGAAAACACCAATATAAACGAGCCAATGAGAACCCTTGTAACAACCAACCACAGTCTGTATATTGACAACCAACATAGACTGGTATCTGACACGAAAAATTAAGGTTACTCTACAATAAATACCCCCAATGACCCAGGGACCACCCCCAGGAATACAGGGGGGGAACAGAGGACTGAATCCTGCAATGCCCTGACATTGCAAGCCACAGTCCCCCAGTCCCCCCACCAACACAGCTAGATACACATTGAGGGTATCTTGGTTTATTATACATAACATGGTAAAGTAAATAAAATACAATAAAATAATAAAATAAATTGTGAGTAAATACAACTAATACTACTTAGTATGTACATGTCTGCTAGGATACACAATACAAGCTCACCAACCGGCATGCAAAAATTAGAGTCATTGTCCATAGCTTAGCATGCCACAACACATATACCAGTGAGCTTCATAGCAATGTTACTTGTTAGTAATTATTCAATAAGTTGGTACTATGCCATAATGTTACTTATCCACAGTAAAGTTAGAAGTTACTTATTTGTGCATGTTGAGTATGACAGATATAATCACACTATTACTGGATTATTCAACATACAGTTACATGATACTAAAAATTACTTAAATAAAGTGTTACATGACTAAAATGTAAAAATGTGTTACTAAAGCTTTTACATAGGTGATACAAACCATCAGGAACTTGTTAGCAGTAATTACTTAATTCCTGACACTGATGTGGGATGACATTAATATGACATTGATATGACCTTGATGTGATTCAAACCCCAAGCCCAACCAACCGTAGGGGCATTATAAAAGCATATCTTGCATAGCCCTAGCAACATTTGAACCCTTGTCCACATCCCTCTGGATGTACCTCCACACGCAGTCCGACGTCCAGGTGCCATGCTCCATAATCTCCCTTATGGGTGCATGAGCCTTGTAAGCCAAGGTGGCACCTGAACGTCGGAAAGCATGGAAGGTGTAAAAATTCTTTGGCAAGTTTAGTGCCAAATTGATAGAAGCCAAGGTTTTTCTAACTTTGGAATCTGTGGCCACTTGATAACCAAGGTGAGTGAGACATTGAAAGAGAGGCTCCCTGCTGGAGGGGGCATATAAGCGAAATATTTGTTTCAAAGCCTCATATGGACAAATAGTACGACCTTTTAAGCGAGGCAGAGTGATGACCTTGACCTGGTCATTAAGTTGAAGGGTTTTCGACCACTTGAGCAACATCTTGACTTGTGACTTTTCAAAGAATACGTCACCACCCGTGAAATGCTTACTGGGGTCGAACTCGTTGGATGAATGGGGGGCAAGGTTTGATAACCGAAAAAAACCAAAGAAAGCTGTGAGGAAAATGGCTTTGAATGTAATAGCATTTGGCCTACCTGTACATAAGGCAACTACATTCTCTAGTGTTTTGATATCCATTATATTGCGTTTGGTCACAGTAAGAGTACGATTCATTCTAATAGATTTTATAAAATATTTAATCCTAGGGTGCTGAAATACTTCATGTGGTATATTGTATACAATAGCCATGGCTTTCAAAGCCGACACATAATTGACAACCATACCCACCGATACTTGGTGAGATACTAAATACTCTAGAAAACACAATATGACAGAGGGTGACAAATCATATAAGACCACGTTCACACTTATACAAAATGCGACAAAAACCCTAAACAGCCTCTCATAGCATGACTTGGTCTTGGGTCTGAAGGCCTTAGAGAGCCTGGCAGCAACCTTTGTTCGCAAATGATGACACTTCTCGCTTCCTACAACACAAAGTATAGTATCTTTAGGCTATATATATTCATTAATTTGTAGCAAACTGAGGTCTGTATTTAACCATATGGGATTGGTTATTAAGGAACCTAGTTCAGTGATATCTTGCTGGGTACCAGACCACCTTGACAACAGGTCTGCTTTCCTGTTATTTCTACCTAATACATGAACATATTGCATTTCTACATCTTGAAGGGCAGCCAGGTACCAAATATTTCTGGCACAGGCACCAAGAAAGGGGTCCCTGGCCTTGCCTGACCTGAGGACTGAGACAACCGCCTCGTTGTCGCATTTGATAAGAACTCTATTGCCTCTCCATGTTTTTCCAAATAATTTGAGAGCAACCAAGATGTTTACCATTTCGAGGTGTACAATTGTAAATTGGTTATAACCTAGTGGAACTGGTACATGATACACAATGCTGTTGACACAACCCCCCAGCCCAGTGAGACAGGCGTCTAATTCGACAGTAAAGTCAGGTTTTTTGTGTCCATACATGGACACCCCATTGTACTCTTGAAGGAATGTTCTGAACCATAAGAGATCTCTATGAAAAGCATCATTGAGTTTAATGTTGCCATCACTAGCTTGTCGTAGAACCTCGAGCATTCTGTTCAAAAAACATCTAGCCGGACGAACGCATTTGGAGATATAGAGCAATAAGCCTAGTAGTGACTGTAACTGGCGTCTGGTACATTTGTTTTTGTGAGTCCAGAGTTCGACTTCAGCTTTTATCTGGGCCAATTTTTCTTTTGGGATGGACAGGGTGGCCTTGACTGTATCAATTTCGATACCAAGACAAATTGCTTTAGTAGTGGGGGGGACCAACTTTTTCTCGCTAATAGTGAGACCTAGGTCAGTTAGGATTTGTAAAATTGCTTCGTACGACTCGTGGGCTACAGATGGAACGCCAAACCCAAGAAAATCATCAATATAGTTTACGACGTCGAAACCACGCATGCGCAAGGCGTAGCGGACGGCGTCGCTGGCACGTTGAAAAAATTGGCTACCATGTCTGGTCCCAAAAGGCAAATTTTTATCAAGATAGAAGCCTTCCCAATGCAGTCCCAAAAGGTCATAATCTAAGGGGTCAATGGGCAGATGACGAAAGGCCCTGCTGACATCTATTTTGTATAAATGGGCCCCTTTTCCCAACTTTGTAAGTTCAGCAGTAAGGTCATCTATGGTGGGGAACGTAAGATGAAAATCAGTCCCCATGTATGCACTCTTATCAACCCCATCATTTACTGAATGTCCTTTGGGCCAGCTAAGATCTATGATGACCCGTCTGGTATCCGAATTTGCTTTAGGTCGAGTCATAAATGGTGAAATATGACAATTATGGATGGGAACATTATCAAAGGGGCCAACAATAGCTCCATGCTTCAACTCTTCTTTGATATATGCTTCTACATGCGAGGGAAAGTCAATGGCTGATCTATGATTGCCCATGTCACATTGTAATTTACAGTCCCTGTTGAAGCCAAGAGGGAAGCCAAACTGTAGAAATTGAAGTAATTGCTGGTCCCAGTAATCTCTCAGTAAAAATTTCCAATTTTTAATGTTCAGTTGAGAAGACACTGGGATACGAGCACCTATGAAGTTTGGTTTACCATGTTCTTTGACCTTGTGATGTAAGTCGACAACGGAATAACCACCATTCGAATTCAACTGAAGAGTACTGGGCATCACGGGTTCAGACATGGGGACAAAGCCAAAGGTGTATTTGGACTGAGCTTTAAATTGCTGCAATATGACACTATTACATGCATCGACTATTTTTCTGTCACCATTGAACAATAATGAGTACGCAAATTTGTCATCTGCATTTGAATTCACATCATACAACAATACTCTGTCCCCTTCTATGTTCACCAGGTCATTGCGACCATTGCCTAAGTACGGCAACCTTTTTGCACTGGCTGCATTCGGTACAGTCGCCTGTTTATCAACACTATTATACTCAGTATCTGTGGGTTTTCTAGGAACCTCACGCGTAATATTGTTATTATTGTTGGTACTGATGACCTTTGTGTACGCTCGCTGCGCCTCTTTGACCTGCTGTATGCTAGTTACAATATTACTGGCTTTGGAGTTCTTGACCACTGAAGCGTACGACCTGTTGTTGTGTACTAACGACCTGAATGTGTTGATGGAAGCCTTTAAAGGACGAACCATAGAACTTTCTATGTCCTTGGGGTTGTTATTACTGTTGTAAAAACATCTAGCCCTGTGACCCCGACAAATTGTCTTACCTGTCTGCACAACCACCTTCTGCACAGTTTTATTGTTTGCATTTTTGGACAGATTTCTCTGAGAAACACATATTTTTTCACCTACAGGTGCGTTTTCAACAGTCGGATCGGTACAATCATCACTCCAGTTGCCCATCTGTGATGGACAGCTGCTCACTCGTTTTTTGAGTGTTGTTTTTTAATCACCAAGCAATTTTGTTCTGAATGAGGTGACACTTTACCTTGTTGGAGGCAATGCGCACAAATATGTCTGTGAACTTTTCCATTTACTTCATGGTCTTTGCTATGTGAGCATGCATTCGTTTGAAAGGGTTTGCAAAACCAGGGTTTACGACCTGCTTCATTCGATTTAGACCATGATCTTTCAAACTGACGTACATGTTTCTGTGCGTGAGCACGGCGAATGCGGTCTATTTTCGCAGTGTCATCCCATGTGACTGTACCCCTTTCAAATTCGCAACATAACACTGCATGAGCAGCTTTAGCCCCCGACCACGTGAAGTCTGTACAATCTTCCATTAAATCAGCCATATAGGCTACCATTCTCTCACGTTTACCCTCATCCTTCTCGTCTAGTATATTTTTGCAGAATCCCTGCACCCACTGTGATAATGTTAACTGATCGTACGTGACCCTAGAGCGATTCGTACCCCCCAGTATTGCTTCATGAGGCCATGCGACCTTGTGCTTCAGATAAACGTCAACTGGTCCGCCCCTTTTTGACTTAAGTTTCGTACTTAAATGCATACCTGAGGTTTCATTAATCACTTCTAGTTCACGCAACCTTGCATCAACTTTCCTCTGAATAATTTCTGAATTCCTTAACACATGTAAATCTGGAATACTACTATCAGAATCTGATTCACTGTCACTTTTAACAATAACATTCTTTTTTTTACTGCTAACTTTTTCACAATGAGTACCAGAATACTTGCTACTTAACTTAGACTGTTCTTTTTTTGATTGACGTTCCTTTGGTCACGCACCACCATTGCTGTTGTTCTCCACCTTGTCCTCAACTGCATCCAGCCTCGCATTGACCCTTTTCAATTCTGCCAAGATCTGCAGTTGGACTGCGTTCTCTTCCTCCTCTTCACTGGACGTGTCCACACTGGTATCAGCAGCACCACTACTGTTACTAGCATCTTTCTGACTATGCTTATGAAGTTTTGAGAGTTCTTTCAAGTTCATCTCACTTTCAACGTCACTAATGTCATTTTTAACTCTACGACACTTCTTCCCCGTAGGTGGGAGATGTTTCTGGCCACATTTTGTGCATTTATTTTTACTAGGCATTTTTATGAGTTCCTTTAATAGTCACTCTGTAAATATATAAACAAACACCCGCAGTGCTCTCTCCCTGACAGATTATTGCTTGTTCACGAATAATTTGTAAATTTGAAAAAAAGAAACTAGCTTCCCAGCCTAACTGGAGGCCCCCTTATGCAAATATAGGTTAGACCGTCCCTGTAACCGTGGTGAAGCAAGCAAAAGTTGTCAAAGTCAGAGCATCAGTGGATGTGGAAGGTACGACTCGTGTGAAACATTGTCCATATATCAAGCTCGTATATACAGTAAAAACAGCACGGCCAGCCACATAAAAACCTTAAAATTTAAAATTGCATGTCTGTTCACTTCAAAGGCTGGCTTGTAAGTGACTGTTGCCACAGACTCAGAAAACACCAATATAAACGAGCCAATGAGAACCCTTGTAACAACCAACCACAGTCTGTATATTGACAACCAACATAGACTGGTATCTGACACGAAAAATTAAGGTTACTCTACAATAAATACCCCCAATGACCCAGGGACCACCCCCAGGAATACAGGGGGGGGGGGGGGGGGGGGGACAGAGGACTGAATCCTGCAATGCCCTGACATTGCAAGCCAAAGCCATATACAAAGTATGTCACTCATGTAGATAAACAACTTAGTACTCAAGCTACGAGTGATCTAGTTCTTTCATATTTTTCATTCAAATTTTCCTAGTGTTTGCAATATTTGCTGTGTCACATTCAACCAGACAATTATAAGCATTTTTCTGTTCATCCAGACAAGTGTGACAGCTGCTTTATACAAGTAAGTCATTATTCCCACAGCACACAATACCATGGTATGATTAACTTCTTATATTTTGAGCTGGAGAGCCACCGTGCTATCTATCATAACAACAAAATCAGCCAAAAATGAAAAATTGATCTCATAATCCTCCAAAAAGCTATCAGAAAGCTGGCTGATCCAAGTTTGTGAGATGTTTACATTACTGAGGTGTTGTTTGTTATTTTTAGATTCTTGATAATATAAAGAAAAGAAAGGGCTAATTTATCACAGTTAGACCCCTCAGGCTAAATGAAAGCTTATCTGTCAAACAAAAATAAGTAGGTGATTTGAGGAATTTGCCAACAGGAATACTGATGAGTTTATATGTCAATAAGCCTCTGTAAAAATGGCTTAAGTTTTGCTCAAAAGTTTCAAAACACAGAAATATCAAGTATCATTGTAGCAACGAGGTATCTTTTTATCTAAAGGTGAAATAAAATGACGAAAGGATTTAATATCATTATTTACTAGGTTATTTCTTAACTATTTGATTTTTTCTGCATGTTGTTTATGTGTTAATAAGAACCGTGACACTGAACTACATGAAATATTCACAATTAGCTGATGATACAAACATTATATCTGTTATATTCCCTGTTTTGTATTTTAAAAAATATTCAGACATCTATCATTTTAGAACCTTAGAACATTTAAGTATTTACCCTATACAGGTAGTTGTTTTGTCTATCAGCTAATCTTTGGTGAAAAGGCAAGTCTATGGGCAGTTTGGTAGAGTCTGTAATGAATGAGGTATGTTTGTTTGTTTGTCTGCATATATTACTGAAAAATTATACATAAGATTGGAATTATATATTCATCAAAGATATGATCTCGCTCAGTGACTTGATCCTTGTCAGTTTCAGTTGAAATAACAAAGTTTCAGTTTATATAATGTACTATTATATATACTGGACCTTGCATCAGCATACTGCTGAACTTTATAAGATGAGCTTATGTCTCCTAACATGCATGAGTGCTTTGTGAATACTAAATATATGTGTACATGTTTGACAAAATAAGGCGCAAATTTGAGTCTTAAGCAAGGTTATTTTCTTTCACGACAGCCTTCAAATATTCCTTGATCCCCCAGATGCTGAGTCATTAAGAAGTTAGTTATTTAATAACTTGACCGTCAATTATGAGGGACCAGGTTCAACTCTAGTTCACATCAACTTGTGGGATTCATTAAACATTTGTTCTTAGCAGTTTCAAGAAATCTGAATCAGCTGGGGAAATTGATTAATCAATACTTTGTCTAGGTCACCTGCTTCTATCATTGATATATAAGCCTGTCAAAGTGTCGCTCCAAGTAAAAATGTTAATGTATTACAAAGGTTAACTAGTGCTTGTTTATGTGTTTATTTGTGGTTGTAAAACTAATAACATCAGCAAATCAAGATATATTACTAGGATGGGACCTTTAGGCGGATTAAGTTACTATTACTTAAATTATCTTACTCCCAAAAGTTGATATTAGACCGTCCTAAGTCACATAAGTCAATTTTCATCATGAAAATCAGACATTACTGTCCCTTGACCCTGAAAGTACCTATAATGTACTTAGAACTCCCTTTCCCTTCTTGACCTTGTTTGACCTTTAATCCCCAGGTCGTGTTTGACTCCCATGATCAGGGTCAAAATCTTTCTTATAAGCTCTACAGTTTTACTGGTATTTGAAAGCTCATTCCAAAGCTGTAAATTAAGAGGTAAGTACAGATGTGAACGATTAAGAATTATTACTTAAAGTTGATAAAGTGCAAAATATCACAATACCATTGGCATTTGTTAAATGAGGTAGTTTTATGATATGCAAATTACATAACCCATGCAAGGCTTTAATTTCTCTCTTGGCCCCCTTGAGGCTGGTCTGGGTATTGCAGAAGAGAATTAAAGTGTTTGTTATCACTATTGGGTGTCTGTGGTGAAAATATTGTGAAATTAAGACCAGATAATATTTTTTATAATGCCCCTGTAACCCTTAGTACTGATATATTCCAACCACTTTTTCACAAAAATGTTTCAATATTTATGTAACTTTAAAAAAATATTATACTATGCATCATTACGAATGTAGCATTATAAAGAATTCGGATATTTCATTTCACTGCTATTTTTGGCATTTTCTAAGTAATTATAAACTTATGTCCTCTGCAAAGGAGATATTAAATTCATGACCATTTGTCTGTTTGTTTGCCATCAGGATTAAGCAAAATATTACTGGTTAGACATTCCTGAAAAAAATCATCAGATGTGTCTTGTTCAAACTAAAACCCGATTAAGTTTTAAGAGTCATCTTGGTCTGGATACAAAAAAAAAAAAAAAAAAAAAAAAAATAAATAAATAATAAATAAATAATAAATAAAAAAATAAATCAGAAGTTTTCCATTTTCTCATTAACACTCACCTTGGCGGTAGTATGTGCTCCCAAAGTGCTCTTATGTTATTTAATATTTCTATTAAGTAGTGGATGATAAATGTAAAGTGACGCTTATGACACTTTTAGTTTTCTTAGTGAAATCCAAAGGGCTAGGATTTTAAGCACAATAAAATTTAAAAATCACAACATTTTGCTGTTGCAATACCCAGCATAGCATCAGATTGATAGTTTTTACCTTTGATTTTACTAAAAATTACTGTCTGTAAATAAATACATGAGGTGCTATAGTTGTGTCTATTAAGTGCTAACAACTTGGTTCAGAATCAGTACATTATTCTGAGCACAAAGCTTTCCATTATGTGTGACATCTGTGTCTCATTCTGCAGACATATGTTTTTTCACCAGTTGTGAGATTTCACAAACAAAATATTTGTCCATTTTTTTCCACGAAGTAGATTATAAGTGAATGAACTAGTAAGGACTCGGGTAACCTTCCATAAGAATTGTGTCACTGTTGATAGATATTTTTACCTGGAAATAAGAACTTTCACATTGTTCCTTGCTTTTCAATTTGGCCCATGGCTTATATTGGCAAGAGAATGAAGTATAAACAATATATTCATAAGATCTAGCCAATAAGATTCATTGAGGTTAAATTATGCTTATGCAAGCTGAATTTTTACTGGCTTAAAGTTCAAATTGTATTTTTACGTCTTATAAATAGGTCATACCTTTTTTGTAACGTCAAAACCTACGATTGACGGGGTCTTGTACCATAAGCTGTCGTTGACACTGCCTAGGATTTTTGTAGGCTCATTATGTGGAAGTCTCTGGGATGGATGCAGATTTGAGTGAGGTGTCATTTGGGGCGACAAAAATTTGTAGAGAAGCCTGTTTTTAAATAAAGTATGGAATGAGCATTTTGTTATATACCACATGTCGTATTTGACCTGTATAGGGAATATACAAAGAGGGATTTTTTGTATACAACCGCGCCTCCTTACCATGGATAATTAGTGTCAACAAGTTCTGGGTTTTCAACAATATCTCGGAAACTATGTAACCTACTAATATATATTATATATCATTTCTTGCATGAAAATCTATAAAGAAATGATAGAGTTATTGTAAGGTAATAGCTACAGGATTTATTTTCAGTATAAAAAGACTGTGTATATGATCGTCTTTTTTGCTTGTTTCTGTAAATATGAATTTATTTGATCCATGAATCATAAAAAAATGGTGGGTAATAAAAGTAAAACATCCCTTATTAGACATATATAGAAAAATATTTTACTCATAAAGATTAACAATATAATGTGCTACGCACTCGTATAATATTATTATCTTCATTCGTGATTTCATTTTTTTTTCTGTAGATGTCATTTGCGAAGTTTTCCTATAAAATCCTTTCATGAGCTATATCAAATTAGAGAGGCTGGATGGGTGGTTGGGTGGGGGTCATGTGGATTCTACACGACAGCATAGTCTGCAAAAACACTGGATTTTTTTAAAACTTTCTATATCGACTAAAGGGAAAACATTAAACAATGAATATAAGGCCAATTTTACAAGTGAATAGAACTTATAATTTCGTTGAAGCTAATTTAAACTAATAAAAACAATATGTGATTTGTTAGAATAGGTGGTAACATGATTTCCCTCTGGAAATTATGTGTCTAGAATCAAATTAAAAGAATTAAGTTAAAACGATGATCTGTTTCATTTGGTGTTTCATAGTTCATTAGAATTGCAGATTACAGATAAGAAATGTGGAATTTGCATTTAATTGTTAAGTTTACAACTGGAGATGTACATTAAAATGTAAATTAATCAAATAAAACAAAAATCGATAAAATTTTCAAAGAGATAAAATAACCATCATAAAATTCACAATTAAATGTGAGAAAGATGGATTTCTTTAGTCAATTTTTCATGTAGTCTGAATGTGTGCTAAGACACATAGACGTAGTATTAAGTATGTTCCTTTCAGGTTATCTACTAAAGGAAGTATAATGGGGCCACCCTTGTTCTCAAAATTCTACCTTGGTTTCCTGTGAAATACCACTCAGTTTTCAAGACAATCATGCTTCTTAAAGCTTGTCAATAGGGTTATCATGTCTAATTGAGTCCCTTTTGGCTCTTCTTTGGAATAAATATAGCACCAGATGTCGTAGTCCTTGACATAAAGTTCTTGAGGTTCCTAAACTGAGATGTGTCAATCCATCCATATATAGTCCTACAGGATCCTAATGATCCTACATCCTGTAATGAACTGCCTGATAATGTTTATTCTGCCCCTTCTATGTGTCCCTCTTTAGAACTTGACACCATATCTGTCTGGCTAAAACCTTCCCACCATAGTCTCTTAGCCAGTCAGTATCTCTGTGGTAATGATTATTGCTCATTAGCAAATTAACTTTGCTATCATCTGTGGCTGTCATACGTATAAGTGTCTACCTCCTTCCAGAGATTAAGAGCTATAAATGTCTAGTTTTATGTCAAGGAAGATAGTTTGAAATTTTTTTTCCTACTTTATATAAAGAATCTTCTCTGTAAACCATCAACCATAGAAAAGTAACTGTCAACTATCTTTATCTACCACTGAATCTGATTTACAGAACTGAACTTCCAGGTGCCTTCACCACAGTGCAACTGGGTCAACCAAACCAGCACAGTATTAACTCACTGTCTGAACAGTTGATTTAGATAGCATACTTGTCCAACTTAGAAAACAATTCTGACCACAGAGATACTAAGTTATATTCTAAGCATTCCAGCAGTCCATTAGTAATGAATTGTAGAACAGACATGTTTTATTCTCCTGTCAGAGCTTTATTTTGCAGTGTGAGGGTCTGTGAAGGCAAAACCTGAGTTAACACATATTGTATATTTTTTTTCAGTTTTGCAAAAGTTTATCGTTGACAAGCCTTTAAGTGAAGTTTGTTGAAGGTTCTATATTCTGTGGTGTGAATTGCTTCATTTATTGAGTGTAATGTAACTATCAACACACTGTGTTTGTCGAATCAACATTGGCCAGTATTAATAATCATTGATTAGTCAACATGTTCTAATCTGATATAAAAAGTAGACTAAACAAGGTATTCTATTTACATCTATTCCTCTAGTTTACACTGCTGAAATTGCCAATATACCATTCATGTTTTAAGATATCAAATTTATAATTCCATTATCTTTGTTCTTGCAGAATCATTGTACAAATGTCGGAAGTTTACTACCACTGAAGGCCTCTGGTAGAGTGAAGTTTACATTGGTGAGGTAGGTGTCATTTCTCAAACTTTTATTTATCCAGCTTTACAAAACTGTTAATGTCAATGGCACCAGCAGATAATCATCCCCAATATGTAGTTAAACGAAGGACTTCCCATGGAACCTCTTAATTTTCAAAGCAATGTTGTATTAAAATCTTTTGCACATATGATTTTGCAATGAAGATATTTTTCAGACACCTCAGATAGCCAATGGTTTTTGAGGTCCTCAGTAATCTGGGGGTTAACAGGTTTGGAATTTAATCACAGACTGTCACCTTTGTCTTGGTTTGACTGCCAAGTGACAGTCCTGAGGACCTGTTCCAATATGATCCTGGATGTTGGGTACAGAACATAAAAGCATAACTTTGAATTTTGACTCAGTAGTTTTTGGATTTATCAAATGAGTCTCCTATGTAAAGGCTTTCAATTCTATGTATTAGTGTAATTCTTGATATGGCTTAAGCTGTTGACTGGTAGCAATATCCTAAATTTGATTTTGGGGCCGATTTCACAAAAGCACGTTGGCTTAGACTTAGATCTGAGACTTTGGCTCAACTTATTTTTTGTTGATTCCACTGACACAAAATCAATTGATTTCTCAAACCAGTAAGACGAAGGCTGAGCTCCCATTCTTGAAATCGATTTAAGCCAAAAACTCATCTGAGTAAGAAATCTCAGCTTTAAGCCAGTGGCTTAACCCCATTTCTAAAAGTCTTGATATTTGACACTATTTTGTTCAAAGACCTCTCATGAAATCTTTTCACGACCTTTGTGCTTTGAACACAACAGTATCTAATTGTGCCAAATGGATGCTATAAAATTAGATGCTTTATTAACATGGTTGCTAAATTTATTAGATTAGATATGAAATCACAGATATAAAATTATGAAATATTACTTCTACTGGAACACATTTACAGATGTTGCTACAGGACAGGATCCACCTTTATGTAAGGGGATGGTTTCACCTGTCCAGTGCTGGATGTTTAACTTTTAACCATTTGTCTGTTAACTTTGGGTTCATTGTTGAACTTCCAACATTCTCGAGGGGAGGGGTTGGAACCCCCACCCCCCGATCCTCTAGTGAGTTACATCTAGGGCTGCAAGATGGGTCATTGGTGCTTTGAGTCCCATAATAAAGATGATAATGCAATGTGCATAAATGTATAACAATAACCTGCGATTTAGAACTTCTATTCTGATATATTTGACCAGTCAAAACACCCATGGAAAATTTTAATTTTTGAATCAGAAAGCGATTACAATAATGTGAGTACTTATTTCTAATCGGTGATATGTGAGGTCAGATGGGCCCCAAAATTATTATTGAACATATTTTTAGATAGTTACACCTTTGATTCTGTCACATGGAGGAGATAACATAAACAAGTTAGAATAAAATAAATGCATGTTAGGTTAGATTTCCTTGTATGTCATTTGAGAGATCCACAAAATCTTTGTTTCGTGTCTTCAAATTATGTAATGCCGTAATGAAAAAAGACAAACTTAAAATTTACTTGTTTGCAAACCAAAAGCCTATCCCTCATACCCATCTCGCCACCCTTATGTCTTCTCAGATCTTCTCAAGTCTTAGAATCTATCAATGATGGTGATTAAGTGCTATTAAAGTCTATATTACATTATATTACATAATGCATCAACAAACAAGAGCTGAAAGGTAGCTTGAAACACTGGCATCTAATATGACGAGAACAGTGAATCATAAACAGCCATCACAAAATAAACACATAGATCATTCTGTTTCATCCCACAAGCCATTGACAAAAACTCTTTCTTGACTGTCACAGGTAATTGGTGATCAATCACAGTTTTAGCAATAGCCAGGTAATGGAATTGGTGTGCTGTTGGTATTTTTAAGTTACCTCTTTAGCCAATGTTAATTACTCTTAATCACAAAGAAGCTGTTCGAGATTTTGTGTGTTATGCATAAAACATGAATATACATGTTTATATATAATTTGTTATTTTAGTTATTTGTATAACAGGTGGTACAGTAGGGTATTCCAGGGTTAAAGCCAATTAATATTGGAATGTAATCTTTGTAATGACTGATTCAAAACAGTTGAATGGGTTTACAAAAGTTTGTGTGAAGTTTGTAAGTTCACTTTCTTGTTTCCAGTTCAGTAACAGATATTCTCCATATTTTCCAGTTCAGTAACAGATATTCTCCATACCAGAAATCCCCAAATTTTCCAATTGATGAATGGTTTCAAGTTATATTATGTCTGGCCCAATTTACCTCCACGCAAGTCCCGAATTCTTAAGTAGTAACCATTAGTGTATTTGTTTTTCTAATGAAAACACAATGTTTTCAACCCAGTAAGAATGATGTAGTTGTTTTCTAAATCTCAAACCTATTTATGTCTGCACCCAGACCTTATCAGTCTGTGGTTCAAGTTGTTTATGTTAAAATGCCCACTTTTAAAACCATACACGTCTTGCTGACAGTTCTACTGGTGACAACTAATAGCTTCAAGGTAATAGATAGGATTTGGGGTTGTAGGGGTATCAGTAGCTACAGCAGAGTTGTCACCAATGACAGTCGCAGCCATCTGTGCAATTGCCACCATGACCTATCCTCCAATACATTGTGAACAAACAGTGTGATCTGTGTGAATCTAAATCTTGTGCATGACCTCTGATTCTACCATAACCAATCTGTAACTCTATCCCATCGGACAAAAAAGTTGCCCAGTGACAGAGGCCTTGGGTTTGAGCACTGGTATAGACAAGTGCATAGCTGCCTCAATGGTCACTTAAAATAATTGTCATCTGTTACGTGGATCTGTCCACAGTGACAGGCTAAAGAACATCAGTGATCATAAACCAACATTTCTTAGTTAATCTGACTCATGTAATTCTTTTGTAAGCTGAACTGTTCGTTACCAATTTGAATATTTTAGACAAGATAAGTGAAACATAAATGTTGAAAATATTCTCTACATAATGATTAATATTGTCTATAATGTTATGGTATATGTGATAGTAAGTACTATTTTGTACCACACTCTTACTATAGATTTGTATGACATTTTTATATCCGTTTATAACCAACAGTATTACTATTTCTGACACCAAAGTTCATATAAGAAGATGCCCCAATTACTTAACATAAGGTATAAACTATTAGGGCTGAAAATTGTTAATTAACTGAAATCCTATGTTTTAAGGAATTCTGACATAAGACATTTAGGAAAGCATTAGCCCCAGTCAAATATGGCTTCTGATTGGAGCCTATTTCTGGCTAGTATTATAAATGTTACTTCACCATCTTTCATTGTGCCGCTATTTGGACATTCATTTACTTGGTAAGGTTTTTGCCTAATGCATCTTCATTAAAGGTAAGCTTGTGTAAACACCAAAATGTTACATATGCTGCTAAATGCTACAAATTATGATTGCAACACTCTAAATGCCCACAACATAACTAGCTCTAACAACAACAACAGTCAGTATTGAGTGGAGGGACAATGTAAGTATACTTATAAGCCTTGGTCTTTATCTGCTCTCTATGAATGCTTTCTAGATTTAATAGCAATGACAAACGTTATGGCATTGCTGTTTGAATATGAGATCAATATACATTGTATGTGGCTCTTAAAGAAATCTGATACTGACATTAAGTATTCTGCAGGTCTTATTACATTACAAAGGATTCATCTTTCATGTCACTAATAATATGGGTTAGTACTAGTCTCACAAAGAACTATCTGTTGATTTGGATCTATTGAATAATATGATATCTCACAGTGCAGTGCAGTTTGAAGTCATTCTAACATTTTTATCACATATTGACAACAGATTTAATGGTTTACCCTATATGTCCCGTTCACACTCCTCCATGCAATTGTATTGGAATCTTACTTCCTGATCTTGTTTTTATTGTTCCGTAAATTGACCTCATCCGTTTGTAGTGCACGTTTTAAAAACAAACCACGGACCTGCTTTTTAGAGGATATGGAAACTATTTCAAACATTTAAAAAATCAGCTGCATGTTTAATAGCTATCCATGTTATGTCATAAACACCCTGCTTAAATATAAATCCCAACTTATTATTATAGCTAATGGATACTATTAAAACACAAAACACATCAGACCAGAAATGAGGAAATAAATATTATCCGCTCGGATGTATCTTGTGGGGCAAGCCCAGAACTGTTTGATCTAGCTATTACCAGTTTTACTTCCATCAGTTAAGTTATATTCATAAAATATTAATCTGTATACTTTAATTTGAAGTATTACTTCATTGTCAGCTTCAGAGACATGTTCCATGACCTTGGGTTGATATATATATATATATTTTTTTTATATTTTTATTTCTTTTTGACTTGTACAATTTAATAGTCTTTTTACAAGAAGTGCACATATACAATGATTAATTTCAATTGAAAGTAAAGAACAAAATTAAAACTTTTAGACAAAGAAATTGAACAAATGCTTAACATATTATTAACATTCACTGTACTGCTATTATTTTGATAACCATTTTTCCCTTTTGGCATCTGACAAAATATTAATTATATACATGTCAATAAATCTAAGACCATAAAGAAGCCAAATTTTAACATACAGTTACAAAACAGATCAATATACATTATTTTATTTTAAATGTTTTATTTACTGTATGGTATGTTGTTAACATTTAGTGGTCATTAATAATTTTCTTAAAACACTGCTTTTTACATTTATGTATCAGACAAAATATCAATCCTCTAAATACCAACAAATAGGTTTTTCCAGGTGTGCCAAATTTTGTTAAATTTTTCTGTGGAGAAATTGATTTTAGCTAAGTGACTCTGTTCTACAAATTTGCATTTGATTTCTTTTTGCAGGTCAAAAATATTTAGTTGTATTTTCTTCCTTGAGCAACTAAAAATATAATAACGAGTGATTATTAACAAAAAATTGACAGGCCAAAAATTGTCATTTGATTCTGTATAGCCCAATATCATTGCAGTTTTATTAAAATTAATATGAATATCAAGAATATTAGAGATCCACTCTTTTAAATTATGCCATAGTTGCTGAACATGAGGACATTTGCAAAATATATGAGATATACTCTCAGATTCTGTTTTGCAAAAATAACATTTGTCACAATCAGTTAGTTTAATTTTGAATAGATACTCTTTTGTTCCCAAAATACTAAAAATAATTCTATACTGAAACCAACTATATTTGTTTTCCTGGATAGATTTAAAACATGCAGCAAAAACCTTTCTCCAGTCGTTATCTGGATTCTGTATGAGACCGTGCCATTTTACTACACAGTTAGGTGTACATTGCTCTTTATTCATAAGGGTTAAACAGAAATCTTTACAACCTTTTTCTGATCTCTTTAAAGTATTCAGGTGTAGAGGTAAACTAGGTTGGGGGAATAAAAAGAGTCATTTTTCTTGTATTTTGAAACAAATTTTTTAGCCAGTATTTTAATTCTGTGGTATTCCAAAGGTCAAAGTTGGGGTTTTACGTCCCGTTCAACAGCCAGGGTCATATTAGGACAGGTCCTCAGAATTACCACTTGTGGGACTCGAACCCACAGAGGTGACAGCCTATGATTAGATGCCAAACTTGCTAACCACTAGGCCACTGAGGACCACTGTGGTATTCCAAAAAATTAAAAAAAATTAATATTCAAATTATACTTTAAGCCCAGCATTTCTAAAGTCATTACTGCCCCACTGGCATCAATAATATCCCCAACTTGTCTAATTCCTTGTCTTGACCATTTATCAAAATATAAAGGGTTATCTGAGAATTGATAATTGTACCAGAGGCATGAAGAGTTAACTTCTATGTTTGATTTAGGTTCTTGCACTCTACATAGTTGTTTCCAAGAATTTAATACCTCTAACCAGAATTCATTAGTAATCTGTCTTTTTTTGAAAAACCATTCACCCCATTCACCGCCCAGTGTTGTAAAGTTATCTGATTTACCATAAAACCCAAAAAGTTCACTCCACTGTGAGTTGTCATTCATATTGTTGATTAACCTTCTAATCCAACTGACCTTTAAGCCTTTTACAAAGTTGTAGATATTGATTATCCTTAAACCTCCCTGCATGTAATTGGCACATATAACTTTTCGTTTAATTTTGTCCCGCTTCTGGTCCCACAAAAAGTTATAGAATTTCATTGATTTGATCCAAATACAGTTTTTTAGTTGGTATACTTGTGAACAAATGAACAAATTTTGACAAAATAGTTGACTTTATCAAAGATATTTTCCCAATGGGTGTGAGGTTTCTATACTGCCATTGCTTAAGAAATGATTGTATTTTTGTTATAGCTTTTAAATAATTTATTTTTGGAATGAGAATCTAGACTTGTTGAGAAGTCGATTCCCAAAAGAGTGAATTCTGAAGTATCCCAGTCAAGATTTTGTGCAATTGACAGCTTAATTTTGGAATTTCTATTTTTGCCTATCCAAACAATTTTTGTTTTCTCCTTGTTAATTTTTAAACCTGAGAAGGTACCAAATATTTCTAAAGTATTTAAGGCTGACTGCAAGGAGCACTCACTCCCATCCAGAAGCAAGGTGGTGTCATCAGCAAACTGTGTTAGTTTGAATTCTTTTCCATTAATTGTTATTCCTATTATCTCTGGATTTATTTTTATTAATAAGGCAAGAATTTCTGCAACAATTAAGAACAAATATGGAGAAATAGGATCCCCTTGCCGGCATCCTCTTCCAATAGGAATAAACTCTGAGAGGTATCCACATTGGTGGACATATAATTTAATATCTGTGTTGAAAAGTTGTATCCAGCGAATAAAATTACTACTGTATCCAAAGAACTGAAGTGTTTTATAGATAAATTTCCATGAGATCGAATCAAAAGCTTTTTCAAAATCGACAAGCATAAGGAGGCCAGTAAGATTTTTAGATTCTGCAATATGCATTATATCGTATATAAGTCTAGTGTTGTCACGGATCATTCTTCCACTAATAAAACCAGTTTGTGTTTTTGAAATGATCATTGGGAGGGTTTTTTTTCAATCTTTGAGCAATAACCCCTGATGCCAGTTTATAGATTATGTTTAATAAGGTAATAGGCCTCCAATTTTTCATTAAGCTTCTGTCTTTTTTACCTTTTGGAATACATATTATTATACCCTGGCACAATGAGGTTGACAACTGACCTTTGGTGAAACAAGAGTTTAATGCTTTACAAATAAAGATTTTTAACTGTCTCCAAAAAACCTTCAAAAATTCTGCCGTAATACCATCAATACCTGGTGATTTGTTGTTCTTCATGGATTTTAAAACTTCGCCCAACTCATCTACATTTATAGTATTCTCCAAAGATGAATCGGAAACTTTGTTTATTTTAATGTTATGTAAAACCTTTTGTAAATTAACTTCATCAAGCACATTGTCCCTATTCTGAAATAAAGATGCATAATAATTTCTTATAGTTCTTAGTATTTCTTTTTGCTCTGTCAAAAGTTGACCTTTTTCATTCTTGTAGTTTTTTTACTGTTTTTTCAATAAAATTTTTGTTTTCTAAATTACAAAAATACTTGGTTGGCTTTTCACCTTCTTTTAACCATTGTAATTTACTTCTAACCTGTTGCCCTTTTATTTTGTTTTCACGGATTACTTGTAATTCTTTTTTTTTATCCAGTAGCAATTGCAAATTTGCAGTCAACAAATCATTATCAGATTCAAGTGTTTCAATATCTTTTAATAATTGTTTTTCATTTTTATCAACTTCCTTTTTCAAGTGTGAAGTATTTTTGTTGATATTATCCTATGTCTTGAAAACTTTCAAAACGTTCGTTATTCTATATCAAAGAAGGAGTCAATGGCCTAAAATTCAAAAGTATCTAATTAATTTAAAAAGAGTACTTCCATTTCACCCAGAGAAAACTATTTTAACTTTTCCCTACTTATTCTTTACTTATCTGTTTTTATTTAGTTTGACTTTGCTGTTCGAAGTTTAAATAACAATTTCATCCATGCTATTAGAAAAAATGTCTATAAATGAAGCATAGGTCAACTTGTTTTGTTGAAAGGGTTTCCAGAGATCCACAGAATTTTCCATTTCATTAATGTTTTCAAGGTTTTCACCCCATAAAACCAAATTCCCCTCAACTGATTACCTGACGTGTTGCAATCAAAGGCCAAAACAGTCACAAAACTAATCAAGGTCTATTTACATTTCTAATGAAAAGAATGTTTCATGTGTATCCTGAGAAGAATAATGCAGTTTTATCACCAAAGTTTTGTGAGTCACTTAATCCAATTTTATGTGTTAATATTTCTATTATTAATGCTATAATTAAATATCTATATGGCATTTTCTATGTATTAATAACCAGTCACACGACTTACACTATAACCGGTGGTTATAGGGGTTGGGCAAAACTCCCCTGTCCTACAGCCACCTTCAACTACTGTCCAAGGTTCATATGTGGCATTAGCTTTTTACCTTGATACCGTGGGCATGCGCAGACAAACTTCTTGTTATGGTAACTGTGACAATTGTGATGTGGTGACCAAGGGTGAGTGGAGATAAACAGACATATTACCACTCTGTCATTAGGTCGCATACGACCATCAGATGGTAGTTAAAGGACAGGAGCTGCCAAACTCTATAACTGTAAGTTATACCACCTGTAGAGTGATGGACGGAAGATATGAGGCATCCTAGGTGGCAGTTCTGCTGTCAAATAAAACCTCTAACCATGGGACATATCACAAGTAGTGTGAATGGGGGCATAAACAACAATAGCGTGACTAATCTGCAACCGTGGCCTAGCCGGTAACACACTTGTCTAGGAACTCAGAGAAATTGGGTTTAAACCCAGGTACAGGCAGATACATAGTGGCTTGGATAACCACTTAAAATTGTGGTCCTCTGTCATTGGGTCGTATCCCCAGTGGCAGGCTAAAGAACCTCAAGGATGCTGATAAATGGTCATCCTTGAGCCTCTGTCTTCGAGGTAGGGGAATGTCAGTTACTTGTGAGTTGGGGCTGTACTTGTACAGTCAGATGGGTTAAATAGTGCTTTGAGTCCTGTAGAATATGGAGATATTGGTCTGAGTATAAATACACAGTACAATACAATACAATTAACGAGAAATCCCTCATAGACTGCAGGTCTCCATCAGTCTCACATTTTCCAAAAATTAAGGAATATCTTTTTTTGTTCAGAATATGATCCAAATCTCTCCAGAAATGTAATCACTGCCTCCTTTGACCAGGTCATACCCACAAAAAGTCACATCTATAACCTGAGATTTCTGACCCCTTTAGATTTGATAAAATATTACACGAAGATCTGTTCATTACTTTGAGTATAATTTTCACCAGAAAGCCAAAGTCATGGTAAATACATTGCAAATGGAACTATAGTGAAAATTCCACATTTTTTGGTTTCCAGAATATGGACTGGATCTGTTCCAAAATATAGTCACTTCTTCCAGTAGTCAGGCCATACTCACATAAAAAAAATAGAAATACGTGTTCATTGCTTTTGGAGTTAACAAAAACACAAACTGATATGCAGAAAGACAAATAAACACGCCCAAAACATAACCTTTCTGGTGCAGGTATTTAAGAAAAATCTAAATCAAAGTTTTAGTAAGAATATATCTTGCAATGCAATACAACTGTTATAATATCTAATAATCTTCTGTAATTTGTAAGGACATTCATAGCTTTGGATCTTTAAATGACTTCCAGATGCTCCAAGATTGTAATCCCAAGGTCAGACCTTTCCATACAGTCATTTCTATATATATTTGATTTCTGCATCACGGCCTTACCATAATGGATGCCAAAAGTGACCTATTTTTGTAGTACATGTTCTACAACAAGCAGCACCGTATATCCATCCAATGTTCCCACTCCATCATCCCTACACCATGTATAGTTAAAAATAAAAAAAAACATTCATAATCCAAGGATGTAGTTTATGATAGATTCCAGATACTTTTTTAAAATTCTGCGGTTGACTTCAAGAAGACTTCTGATAAGTTCCTGAAAAGTTTGAGATAGTTTCCCAATCCATACGATTGCTTTACAAACCTTAAATCTTGACTTATAACTGAAAAGACTGTTTGCCAATGTTAAGATAGATTTAAGGATTCAGTGTAAGATCACAAAGACTGGTTTAAGATATGATCCCTGCAGGACCTGATAAGGATTTGGAGCAGTTAATGAGAAATCCAAACAAATTAATATTGTTGTAAACCATTCCCGATGGACTCCCGAACACGTCCAATCTGGAAGCACTCCGGAAGTACCACAACTTATGTACACAATTGTCTTGGTTGTAGTTTCAGAAGGCTTTAAGATAGTTCAGTTGAAAAGATTGACTCAAACTGCAAAAATGAGGGATCGTATTCCAATCGGGGACACGATCACAACACTGGAACAGTCCTCTTAGGATAGAAGGCTTTCCTTCAAAAACCACCAGAAAACAGTGCAAAGCCAAAATTCATTATACCACCAAGAATTTCCTCTGTGGGGTTTACTTCCTGAATGATCTGTTTGTTTGTGTACAGCTTGTTTGATTCTGATAATATTGTATTCTCTGAACCACAATGCAAGCTTTCTCCATAAAGATATATTTTATATGTCATGGTTGGGGACTGGTAAGCATTGATAGTTCTTTAGGGGAATATTTTGGGAGGGTTGAAAAGACTGGGTAAGGATATATGTGTGAACTTTGCATTGGACATTGTAAATTCATAGACTATGTAACCTACAAATATGTTATATATATATATATATATATATATATATCATTAGATGGGTTTCTTTTTACTGTATCTTTATCGCTCACAGTCTTTTGCCATTCTTTCTTTAAATATGAATGGTGGATAATAAAAGTAAGACTTCAGAAATACACTGTATTGATTTGACACCCCATCACAGATTCCAAGCATTTTCCATTCAATACACCTTTTTAAGCTTTTACTATGTTTACCCTAATCAAGACACAACTGATTTGCAGCAAATCAGCAAATAAAGTTGTCGCCACAATTGGGCGAGGTCTATTTACATTTCTAATGAAAAGAACCTTGTATTTCTACCATGATAAGAATAATGTCAACTTTGCTCAACCTCTCTAAAACAACCCATTTGTTGAGTGTCTCAACCAAGGCTTTATCAGTCATTGGGCCCAATTGTTTATGTTAAAATTCCCATTTGAAACCAAGAAAGTCTTTCTGATATCTCCCCTTCTCTGCTGATAATGGATAGCTTCAACCTAATAGATTGGATTTGGTGGCCAGGCTATCTTCAACTACAGCTGACGTAGTAAACGTTTTCATCTATGCTTACAACAGGCACCGTGACCTGAGGTCCAAACATTTTAAGGAATAGCATTATTCATTCCATTTTAAGAGGGCTTTTACCATGATGGGGAGTCTAGCATTTCAGGGACTTGGACTGGTTTTGCAAAGGACTAAGCCTGGACTTAGACTTAAAATAAAGACTTTTCTGTCAGACTTACACTAAGTCTGTGGCCTTAGACTAAATGGATTTTCATGATGCAGCTAAACAAAAATGAAAGAATTTTGTAAGCTTTAAGGGTAAGATTAAGTCCACTATGAGATAAACATAAATTATGAGTACAAAGACTTTACTATTGTTCTTGTTTAATAAATCGTTCCAAGCTAGGTCTTGGCTATGTTTCCCTTTGTAGAATCCATTGAAATCCAAGCCTGAGCTACAACAAAGTCTCAAGTTCTTTTTAGATTTGACAAAACATGACAAAACACTCCTTCCCTGACATATTTCTAAAAGTTGATCAAATGTCACAAAAACCAATGTGATTTCCTGAATCACAGTTTATACACTTTAGATTCTACCGTAGGCCCGCTATTGCCTATTTCAGAAAGAAACTTAAATACTGCCTCTACATCAAAGCATACCCACCTAAAGTCTCAATATAGAAATTTGATTGTTTTTGTGATAATGTGCTAAGAGTCAAGTTAATAAATGGGAGATTAAGTGCTATAAAAGTCCCAGTTAGAATTAGATTAGATTGATTTGTATATTTTAAGATGTACCCTTCATGTATGTGGTCCTAATTATTGTAATCATCAACCAGTTTTATTTGTTCTTGCAGAACCTTTGTGTAAATGTTGAAGTATCCTGTGACGGAGAGTCCCCTATAAACAAAAGATTTTACTAAACAGGTAGGTGTCCTGTCACAAACATCTTATTGATAGGCCTTTCCTGAAAAGCCAATATTAACAACACAGCGAGAGAAAAGAATCCCTTAAACATGTGAATTGAAATAGACTCTACTACACTAAACAGCTTTGCATTCTTCTAATAATGATAGATTTATGAAAAATGATTTTAACAGGCGTCAGTAGCCAAATTATTGATACCAAGTTCACACATTTCCATGCCAGAGCAATGATTTACAACCAAACTCACTTATTTCATCTCTCCTTTAATCTACTTCATATTTTGGTAGCAACGCTTGGGTTATTTTGGACCACTTTGGAAATTGGTTAAAAAGCTCACACGTATCTTCACAAACTATGCTAAATAAATGCTTGCTGGAGGGTAAGAGGGCATGGGATGAATATATGCCAACCAGATAGGATAGAAGCCACGGTGGACCAGTGGTAACACACTCGACTCCCACTGGTTTCCTCTGCCCATAAAATTACCCGTTGTGATATGACCTATACAATGTTAAAAGTCACGTGAAAACCCAAATAAATACTATAGGGACAGCATTGTAACATGGAAAGCAAATACATACAGATCCAACCACAAGGAGAGACTGACTGGGTCATAAGAGTTTCAGATTTAATCATGTTACTCCTTCTGAGGTCATCATTTAGATCCAGTTCTAGGCCACATTTGAGATGTACTCTGTGAATTCCAATCCTGGTATAATATGTTTGCTGTTCAATGCGATAGTAAACAACACTCGTTGATTGATTTATTTATTTGGGGTTTTACGTTGCTTTCAACACTGTACAGGTCATATCATGACGGGTAGTTGGAAGGGCAGAGGAAACCAGTACATACAGTTCGTCAGAGTTCGGTCCTATAAACTGCCGACCAACGGCAAGCAACTATCAGCTCTTCCATTTGAGGCCATGCTGGGAACCAAACCCCAGTCTCAGAGATGAGAGACAAGAGTGTTACCACTCTGCCACCATGGCCCCGCAAAAAGCACTCATTGAAGGCAAATCACCGCCTAGGTGGCTATGTATCCCCTGTGTTGTAATTTAACCCCAATGTCAGCTTTGACAATTTGTGACATATAACATCGTAACAATCATAAATTTCATTGCAGACATGTATAAATGTGTAATTAATAAGTTAAATTTAACAGTTTATAGGTTAGTCTTTTACTTTACTTTAGCCACCCTAGCTATTACTACATTCTCTGCAATAGAGACATTTAGCAGTGATTTAGTTTCCCCTAATGATGGCTGATGAATGAAAACTGTTCAGACGGAGTAGCCATAAATTTTCAGTCTGCCCTACTCCATGTGTGTTTGTAGACATTAAATCTGGGGCACAGATGGACCAACTTGTATCAGGCTATCAATATAGAAGTTTTATGAAGTATTACTTTGATCAGATTAATTACTGGTTTGTTCCAAATAAGATTAAAAAGCTGACTTGTTGCATAAGCTGTCTGTTTTTGGACTTTTTGCAGATTACTGACACAGAAAGTTATGAAAACTGGCTTAAAATATGTATACCTTTGAGACTATGAATTTGTTAGGATTAAATTAAACTGTAACTTTATAACCATGTAGAAAAAAAGTTTTTTTTTGTATTCTCAGTGTATTGCCTGAATCTACGAAGACATTTTCACGCTAACTTGTCCTCCTAATCTAATCATTCATATATCAAATCTAGGTATCATTATTAATATTTAGTTTGCAACCCTTTGATCATGTATATTATTCATATTTGTACAAGCTCATAAGAATAAGTATATCATTTTAAAATTTACACAACCCATCCAAACAAAACACATAATACTTGGTCCAGATATATGACTGTTCTCAGTTTTTCTGCAAATTTATCAAATATTTTACTGAAATATAAGGTATTTCTGTACTAATCTTTTGATTAAGTTGCAATAATATTTACCTGAGACCAAAACTGATCAGATTTTACCAGCCAATTAAAATTTTGACAAAGTGAAAAACCTAAGGCATCCTGATATATTATTACAGTTTAAGACAAAAATACGAGTCAGAACTAAACCTAATACCTTGACATCTAGAAATAAATTCAGATTTAAGACTCTTGCCCCAGTCTTTGTATTTCATTTGAACTATTTTGTAACACCTTTCTTTCTTATCAGGTTCAAACTACTTCAGCAAAGGCTGTTAAGGTGTCTTCTAATGAAACGTGGACAAATAGAGAATAGGTATATAACTGATATAAATAGTTTATTACTCAAACTAAAGCTTGCGCAGCTTGCAATATGAAAAATATCTTTATGGTAAACATTTTTTAGTTTGATATACAATTTAAGATAAAAAGAAACCTTTTTATAAAAACTAACAATTTTGCTTCTTCTCTGAAAAGGACATTTTTTCTCAAGATTTGCTATCCTTTAAAGATGGCTGATGAATGAAAGCTGTTCAGAAGGAGTGGCCATCAATTCTCATCAAGTAAATTTTGTGTGTTTGTCCACATTAAATCCAGGACTCACACAATCCTACTGACTGTGTTCTGTCACAGTCAATGTGGGAGTTTAGTGTGAAGTTGCACTCAGATAAAACTAATTAATGCTACTCAGTAGGAATTAAAAGGTAAGAAGTTGAAAGAGGGTTATGACATTTGATTGATCTTAAGTTACGGCATAATTGAAATATAGATTTAAGTGATGTTGAGAATAAAAATTAAGGATTATTTTTTAAAGTCAGTCACAAGAAATCATCTATCAACTTATTGTTCTTCAGTATATAGTCTAGGACTTACCCTCTTATAAATCTACAGCTCCAAACGCTTTAGTGAAGTCTAACAGTAAATAGTGACCTTTGGCCCTGTCACTGGACTTGCTGGTTGTGTACTAGAAAAAATTTACAATGCAACAGTCATACAGAGTAATTCTTAAAGATCTTAAGCATTGTGGTTTCTAACAGTTAACAAGTAATCTCAACTTAATAACCCATTTAAATACTGTAAATAAACAGCAGATGGGTGTTTAAAAACTTAAAAATTATGGCAGTAAATGTTCTAACTGGTTGTTTTAATCTTTTAAAATATGTTTTAACATGTAACTTATTTATTTATTTATTTGGGGTTTTACGTCACTTTCAACACTGTACAGGTCATATCACGACGGGTAGTTGGAAGGGCAGAGGAAACCAGTACATACAGTTCATTAGGGTTCTGTACTGTAAACTGCCGACCAACGGCAAGCAACTACCAGCTTTCCCACTTGAGGCCGTGCCGAGAACTGAACCCCGGCCTCAGAGGTGGGAGGCGAGAGTGTTACCACTCTGCCACCGTGGCCCCCACATTATGTTTATCATATTTTTGTTTTAAGTTACTTATGCTATATCTAATAATGCATATTTAATGATAATCTTGTAATGAACAAGGTTATGTTTTTGAAAGAGTGGAAGTAGATGGCTGGGGTAACTTGAGTTGAAGAGGTGGATCTTAACACGCTTCCTAAGAGATGCAACTGCTTACTTGAGTAGAGGGAGTTCCAGGAAGGCGGTGCCTAATGGCTGAATGACTCATAACTAGTTCAGTCCAAGTTGCATCATATATATAGTTTATTAATAACCAAGAGAATTAATTCACCCCTACACTTCTTCAGGAAATACAAGACGTAGTACCCCTAAAGTCAAGTTCCTTCATACCCCCACTTTTGACCGTAGAGTTCATAAATCAATTAAACACTTCTCTAATTCTTTTAGTCACTATACCTCAGTTCTTTGGAACTCTTTCCCCCTCCAAATAAGAAACAGTCCCTCTGTCACATCTTTCAGGAAACACCTCAAAACCCACCTTTTCAATTCAAGTTTCAAAACCTAGTCTCCTTCCCTCTCGGTCTCACCCACAACTCCAGATTACTGACCTTGAACGCCCCTTGACTCTCCTTTAAATATCAATTCTAACTATTACAGAATCAAAGAAAAAAGGTTAAAATGAGTGTGAGACGGGGGAAATGTGGGGTGGGAGAACCTTGTGTCATGCAACAGTACAGTTTTGTTGAGTTGGGGCCACTTTGAAACTATAAACTACTGATTAAGTGCATGATACAACAACTTTATTGTATGGATTCATCTGATCAGTACATTGGGGTTGCTAACTCTACCCAAATTTTCATTATATCGCCTTATTTTTAATAAAATTTAAACTGAGTTGATAATTACTTTTTTGAAATCATAATAAATATTATGTTTAGTGACGTTTTTTGTTGTAAGCAGCATTTTTATCTGGCAGTAATTCTGTCCATATAAGGAACTACAAGGGGATTACATATAGATTGTAATTAAGTTTCTGGTCAAGTGTAATTGTAATATGCTTTCCTTGAAAGGTTTAATGTGAATTTAGTATAAAATAATGATCAACTTCCTGTTTACATTTAGTGAGGCTAAATAGTTTGACAACATACAGAAGTTATATTAACACATATAGTAAGGTATTATCCATTTAAATGAACTAGATTTGTTTGATTTTACATGTGATTTGTAAAAATCACTTTCACTGCTGTCAGTTAGTGTTGAGTTAAGGTCACTTTCAAGATAGGAGACGTTGATAAGTATCCATCAGGGTATAGCTGATAGTAGACAGCAAAACTATGTATTTCATCTTAACAATCACTAAATGTTGGTGCTTGCAAATCATTTAATGTCCTTATACTCACGCTGATTCAATCCAATCAAAATTTATAGAAGCTTTTCTAAACTATAAGATTAATCCAAATTTGGATGGCTCAAAGCTGGTTTATCAACAAATCTTTATGTTTTGTCAGTGCAGAATCTTTTAGGTCAGCCAATCTATTAATGGGTCTTTGGAAGAGAGAGATTTGGCCAAGATTTACTATCTCCCAGTGGTGGTTGATGAATGAAATCTATTTAGCTGGAGTAGCCATAAGTTCAATGTCATGTACTTTGAACGGTGTGTGTGTTTGTGGGAATTATATCCAGGACACCCATGGTCCTACTGTGGTCAGGTCACATGTAATCACTGTGGGGTTTGTAATATTTATTGTAATAATGTTTATTAATGCTTTTCCCAAGATAAATGACCAAAGCGTTGCTGGTTATATCGAGGGAGTTCAAGATCTTAATTTGGTGTTTTTTTCACATTAAGTAAGAGGTTATGTGTTTCTAAGCTGTTGTTTGTCCATTTGTCTGTGATTGGGATAACCCCCCAAAATAATAAGTGGATCTTTCCAAATTTTTTATATGGGAAAGACCTGGCCAAAGGAAGAAGTGATTATATTTTGGGAAAGATATGAAACATTTTGTGACCTGAATTCGAGATAAGTTTTGCATATGTCACACTATTTAACTGAGTGTATTAGATCTGTAAATAAAAAAATTAGTATGTTGAGTCCACTATAGACATTAAAGAAATAAAATAATCTCACTAAAATTTTAATTTGAGTATGTAAATACTTCCACAAATTTGTTCTGCTAATTATGGAACAGTATAAGGTATTCTGCTTATCTTCAATTCATTGCATAATAAATCAGTCAGTTTGAGCTTACAGATTAGCACACGAAGCAGTTGTAATAAATAATGGAATCACTTGAATGATGAAATTTTTTTTAAAAGTTTCCTTTAGTAAAAGCAAAGAGAAATAAAATCTTAATCTGTAGGTGATAACTTTTGAAAATATTCTTCATGTATCTTATGCCCAATTTACTCGACAGGGGGTACATCCTGTGGTTACAGGTTTTATGAGGTGGTGGGCGAGATGCCCCTGTCCTTCAACTACCATCTGAGGCTCCTATGCCACCTTGTAACACAGTGGTCAAAAGTTAATTTACATTGACTCACCTTATGTCACTATGTTACAGAAAAGACGACTAAGTCAAAACCTTATATACACCGTGGACTACACCTTAAGTTACCGTGGCAAAATATTCATCTGCACATGCTTGTGTTTGAAATTTCTCTGTCATTTCTACATAGATTTTAGAACAACAAACTAAAATATATGTTTAAAGGATGTTCATTACATATTTTAATGTCACATAATTGTATATTTCTATAAAATAATAGGCACTGATTAAACCTAAATGAACAAAAAGTGTCCATAGAAATGATTGCTGGGCATTAGCAAAACACTATTTCCCAGTCTTTATTACCCGTTATTTAAGCCACATATATCTCATGGCTGGTGAATACATAGAATATAAACTTTTGTAAGAAAAATACTCATATGCTGCTTTTTGAAGAAAAAAAACATTTATATTAACCTTTCCCCCATTCTGAGTATTTACAGAGGCAAATCATTGTATTGCTGAGCCCCTGGTTCTCGTAAAGAGTTTTTACAACGTATCAGCTGACTAGTCATTTACTCTGTTTTTATGGACCCATTTTCCCAGAAGTATGTATTTACTTCAGCTTTAGTGTCATAAATATCAGTTACAATGTCTCGTGAAGTAAAAGTACAAGGCATAAACATTACATAGACCTTGTTCTATTTTGGCAAAGTAGTTGCTATAATAAGATGGCAGAAGTCCTTAATTGTCTTACTGCAGTTTTTATGAAAATGAAAAATCATGTAAATACTTATGAATTGTATGTGAATGTTAGTCCTGGCGTGGCATTAGATATCAGAAAAACTATTAAGCAAACCAGCTTTGACTTAAGCTTAAATACATAAGGAAAAACTAGTAACTTTACATGCAATTTATTAATCTCAGGGCTATCCAACCAAGATGAAAGTTAATATTAGAAGTGTCACCCAGAAACACCAACGTAGCAGTTAAACTTTCTTTTTGTAAAGTGATTTTGTTTGATGTCACAGGATTTTAGTGGCAGAGCCTTCAGTATTAACAGACCAGGGCCATTAGATAATTGTGATAGTAAAAGTTAATCTTTCAAAGATTTTTTAACACTATTAATAGTTAATTTTTCATATTTTTTTCCATTCCAGGGAGATATCTTGAAAAAACCTTTTCAGTTAAAATAAAATATGTGTAAACAACACTGCCAGTGTAGACACTGTTGCCAGTAGGCAGTGTAGGTAGAAACAATAAAACAAACAGTATGGATTCTGTATCCAGATCTAGCTGAGGATTATATAAATCTGGATGAAGGTTAAGGTTGAGATGGCTCCCACTGATACTGTAATATTAGTACCAGAGATAAATGCACAAAATCTGGTATTGGAATGAATTATACTGTGAGTAACTCACATATGTCACTAGATAGTGCTTTATTTTTATCATGAATATTAAGTGAGTGCAGATATTTTATTAAAAATACTACTGGATCCTAGCAAAGATGTTTATTTTGCAATTTGTGGTGTTTTTTTTCTTTGATGCTAAGTTCTCCTTTGTTTAAATACAACTGACTGATGTGCATTAATTTTTCTCTTCATCAAAGAAGGTTATATTTTCCAGTGTATTCGTTTGTTTGTCAGTGCGTCTGTTTTTGTTATCACTCTAAAAACTAATTACCATATCATTATAACCCTATTTCATGTTGGTAGGCTCAGACTATGGGAAGAAGTGACTGAATGTTTAGAAAGATCAGGCTCATACTGTGGATGTGAAAAATGCCAGATCTTTAACAGTGCCATTTTTGTGAGTTTCATGGCCTACTATCCCATAATAAAGGTTGAAATAGAAAAGTGGTGACAAATTACTAAGCAAGGTAGTAATTGAATTACCAATACTACCAGTTGAGCAATTGAAAGAGATGTGACACTTCAGTGTGACATCTAGAGGTTTCGTAGGATCTTATTGCCCGAGTGGTTAGTTAAGTGTGGCAAATGACTGGTCCATCGGCTCAAATCCAACTCATGGTAAAATGTATGACAAACGAAAGGCATGTCAATACATGATTTAAGTTGTGTTCTTAGAGGATCAAGTGGCTATCTACTGTATAAATTGATATCAAGGGTTCAAACCCAGGTACAGGCAGATACATAGTGGCTCGGATGATCACTTAAAATGGCACTCCTCTGTCATTGGGTCCCATCCCCAGTGACAGGCTAAAGAACCTCAGGGGCGTTGATAACTGGTCATCCTTGAGCCTCTGTCTTTCAGTTACAGGAATTACAGTAACTAGAGATTTGGGCTGTACATGTGAAGTCAGATGGGTCATATAGCTCTCTGAGTCCTGCAATACATAAAGATATTGCACTGAGTATAAATACAATACAATATAGTCACTTGGTCCTTACTCCTGTAGTACATGGGTGTCATTAATGTTAGACGTCATTAATGTTAGACAATGATAAAAATAGGTGGCTAAACACATTTAATGTGATACATATACACCAATACATATAAACAAGGGATTGTTTATTCCATTTCTTAATAATTTAAGGAAATAACATAAAACCAGACAATATAAAAACAACTTGTCTAACATTAATGACGTCTAACATCAATGACACCCGTGTAGTGGGTGCATATATTTAGATATTTATTTAATGTTTCACATGATGCCTAGTACCTTGTATCAGTTATATTTTGACGGGGAATAAGTAAGATAGCTTAAAAAATAATACATTCACTTCTGCCATGCTCTGTACTGTAAACCACCCCACCCACATCAAGAAACACCAATTTTCACACTTGATGCCGTGGATGGAAGGCAATGGTGCACCACCTCTGTGGCCCCTTGTGGGTTCGAACAAATGGCAATATGTTAGATGTAGTTTATATACTGCATCACTTCGTAACTTGGCACACCTTAACTTTGCACAGAACGTAAGGACATATCAACAACATGACCAATGTTGTAAACTCAACAATTGGTTGTCCTCGGACATGCTTTTATGTTTTCAGTGATGTAGTAATACCATGTTAGGTAGCCAAGGTGACAATGGCCATAACTTAGCTGGTTTAGGGGAACTTTTTGTTTGCAAATTCCAAGTATTTTGCCAAGTTTGGGAATCTGCTTTAATAAAGAAATTATATTATCGCCCCTTAAAAGGGGTTACTACAGGTCAATCAGCTTGGTTATTTGTGGATGAAGAATGTTTATACCTTGTGATAATGTCAATACATATTTAGTTCAAAAGAAATCTGTGCACAAATAATGATTTTTGGGCCTATTCTTCCAAGCTACAACAGGGAGTACCAAGTGACCAAGTGGTCGTATCCATGATTGAGGTACATTTGGAAAGGTGCTTTCTGGCCTACTAGATAGTCATTTACTACTACAATATATTATATTATACCCCCTGGGGCACATTTTTGAACAGGACAAAACATGACAACACAACAAGACACTCGGTTTTTATACCCTTCACATTTATTTTAATGCAAAGACATACTTTGTTGAAACCACTTTTTTATCCAGAGAAAAAACAAACAAATATGTACATACTTAACCACCAAACTACAAAAAATGCAAGACAAATTTAGATAGCCTGGCTCTCAGGATAGGTTTTTACAATTTGTCACAACCTTACTTAAAAGGCGGTATTAAGATCCAACTCCATCTCCCCTCTATTGTATTGGGTTCGAACCCAATTCATGATAACATATTGAACACACTAAATGCCAGTCCTTAGGTGACCAGAAGTGCTGAATGAAACATAAAGAATACCTTTGACCATTCATTGTCGCCCACTGTCTAATTTCCATCTATTTGATCTAATGGAAAGTTGATATAAAAGTGTTTATGTCCACAAACAACGTGTGTTTTTCATTCCATAAAACGGTGCCAGACTCCTTTACCATCGCAAAGGTCTTACTCAGTCACTTAATGTTCCTATTAATGGTCTTGTTTGGTGTAATCTGTGAGTGTAAACTTTATGAGCTGCGTTTGGATGACTCCCCAAAACTGTTGCTCGCAGTCTCACATATTTCGACTGATTTCAGTAACGTATGTTATATTCATTTTTAGATACAAAACAAACCTTTCTGATAAATTTTTAATTTTTGCTGTCAACGTTTGAGATATAACTATCTTGTTTTTACATGACATCTTTTTCACATATCATAATGAGTTTTCTAAGTCTCTTTCAAACCATTTGTGTCTATGGCAGCTCTTATTGTCTTTAACCAGCCCATTCTGTTTCAGATCACGTGATAAAGAGGTCAATTAGTGCACCTTTCAAAGTAATAAAAGGTCATTACTTTTAATGAATTTCTAAGTTCAGGATTGCCACAATATGTTAGTGCTTGCTCTACTCCTTGCACAAGTCTTGAATAATCAATATAACTGATTAAAAGCAGTTTCACCTTAGATACACCTTAAAACCACATTCACATTTTCCCGATAAGGTACCCTTATATCATCATTTGAAATGTATCTTTAAAATCTGGAAATATCTCCCATCATCTTAAGTATCTATATGATTATCCTGCTTTCGACTGTGTAACAAATTACAAAACAGTTAAAACAGTTCAAAACTATCTTGGCAGAAACCTGAAATGAATCTCTGTCTTGTTCTTTATCTAGCAAGGATGATGCTTATGGGCTTTAGGTATACACCCGGTAACAGTCATCGGAACGGGACAGTGAAACGGAACGCAAATATAAATTGTAAACAATCGACATTGAAAGCACATTCATACCTACCTATTGATATTTGTATCATTATTTTATATATTTTAACTCATTTCTACACTGACGGACAATAAAAGCCTTTCCTAATTTGGGGGGGGGGGGGGGGGGTCTGTTGCTTGCGTGGTTTCCATGAGAAAGGGGTTCAGCACTGGAATGAGGATGAAAGAGTCGGCACCTGGCCCATGTACTGCACTGTTTTAATGAGCATTATTCTCAATATGTGTTCTACAGAATCTGTTCAACACCTTTATAACCTGTAAATGGAATCCTGAGCTCCTCAATGTTTTATTCAGTGGGCCTGTACCCCTCATTCACTTAGGCCTGTGCACAGAAATAGTGTGCACTACTCTTGTTATTTATGTTCCAAAGTACTTTCTGAGCAGGTTGTAACTGGCCTTTGTAATAAATTTTGACACTTATTTCTCATGAAAAATTATATATTATTATAAAGTATAATAGTATAAACATTTACCTTGTTGCTTTATCTCACCCATTTGTGCACCTATATGCAATCAAAACTGAATCTATTGCAATGTTTTTTTTTCTTTCCATATGTTGCTTTATGGTTTCTCCAGACCTTCAGACTTTCGTAGTTTCTTTACTCCCAACTTTTGACGGAAATTATAGTCAGTAGTTAAATCAATGATTCCAATTGGGACCAAATGGCCCACCATCTAGTAAGACATCAAAGGGTACTTGGGATTATAAGATTTTGAGTGTCAGAACCAACAATATTCTTCATTAAAATGGTGAAAGTACCATATTGTACCCTTCCCAGATAGCAAGACGCTGTAGGGCCACCACTGGCCCACCAGGTCGGTCCGATATTGGCTGTAGCTGGTGGCTAGCCATTGGCGCGACCAGCTGTTAGACAGTAGTCCACCATTGTCAGCCGACAATAAGGTTTACTGGTGGTTCATCAGTGGCCCGCTGTTGGCAGCCAATAATAAGCTTTTCTATTAGTCCACCAGGGGTCATCTTCATCTTTAACCTTTACTAAAAATAAAATATTTGCCACCAGTGGCCCACTGGGTGCCCATCATGGGTCCTTTACTACTTATGTAGTGGGTGGACCATTGATGGACCACCTGGGGCAAATACATAAGCAAGTAATATATGACGTAATAAAGTGGAGGAAAGTCTGACTGAGCAAAATGAAGGACAACCAAATAAGTTTGTTTATATACATGACATTAACCAAGTCTTATGTTAAGTGAAAGAAAATGCACATTTTACCTAATTTTCTCCAGAATTTTACACCAGTGGGTGTAGGCTGGTCCCTGAGATGCAGCCACTGACCTTGGTAGTTGGTGGGCCAACAGTGGCCCACACAAAATATTTAGATTTTGAAATATTAATATTGAATATTGTTAAATAGTATGTCAGAAAACAATAGTTGAGGTTGCTTATGAAGTTGTTTATAATGCTTTAAAAATTTTGAAAAAAAATGCAGTCAGTGGTTCAGCAGTGGCTCAGTGGTGGCCCACTAGCTATATTTTGCCACCCATAGCCAATGGTGGCCCACTAGGGTCTTGCTATCTGGGTTATTAATAGCCTCAAAACTTTGTTAAGATTGAGTTTCTGCAAATTCATTTCCCCTAAAAGTATAGTCAAAGTATGTTCTCTCATCAAATATATGAATGATTTTACAATGATTTTAATTGATAATAAAACTTCAATAAGGTATTCTATATAGCTATCTTCTGTTGTCAGTTGCTACTTATTTTAATCCTCAATTTGTCTGTGACTCCTATAAAAAGAATGCAACATGTATCTTGGAATTGCTTTAATTTTTCATTGCTCTGAGGAATTTCTAGGTAAATTATTTTCAGAATTTCACTATAAATACAAGAAGTCAGTCAGAATCATAAAGTAGATCATATCACTTGTATCAAACTGGGTATGGTGTTGTGGGGAAAACAGTGCAAAACATTTGGTAGGTCATATCAGTTGCAGTATTTTGGGTTGGGAGTTGTGGCAAAAACACTGCAAAACAGTGTACAGGTCATATCAAAGGAGGTAGATGGCAGTGGAATACATTGAACAGGTCATATCACAATGACAATATGAAGCCAAGGTACATCATAACCAGTTTAACCAGCATACATTCACAGTTTTTATGTGAAATAGTAATACAAACAAAATGCATGGAGAAAAAAATTGTTCTAATTGCATTCAGAAGCTTTGGAAATATGTTATATACTTAGAGATTAGTAAAGTTAAAGATTCCAGTGTCTCTCATATATATTGAAAGTGTCATTAATGCATGACAGAACATAAATTTTCTAGAAGCAACAAGTTAGATATATTGTTAGCCTTTGTAGAGAAGGCTGAAAAGTCTCAAAGCTACATAAATCTACAAATGAAATATCTTCCAAAATCTTCAATTTGCTTGTGACTTCTTAATAATTGTATAATGTATATGAGACTACATTTAGTAATCATAAAGTTTTTAAATAGATGTTCATATAATAGGAAATAATTCTAAAAATCACTATGCAAATGGAGTCAACATTATCAGACTTGCACACAAACAACTTTGATGAGGGACTGTGAATTGAGTGAAGGCTGAGGTTGGGGATCAACTATTCTCAAATATTAGTGTGCAGATTGAGAGAGTCCACTGTAAGGTATCAATAATATGGTGATTTTAGTAGATCCTGATCGAGTTCTTTGGGGAAGGGATCAAGAAGTTTTAGTACATAGTGTGAATGAGTGTTGAGAGACACACACAGAGGCTGAGTGGGGGATCAATGATGTATGTCTTGAGGATTGTTTTACCAGATGATATTTTGATAATTTGATCCATGTATCTCTATTTGCTTCATTTTTATTTATTGCTGTTCACTTTATTATTTTCTCATTTGCTTATTTCATGGATGATATAATTGAAATATAACTGATTTATGGGTTCTTAACCTTATAAATATCTTTGGCAATGCCCAAGAAACTTTGATTAAATAAAAAGTTTCATAAACTACAATGAAATGGTGTAAAACATTAATAGCAAATATCACAATTGTAACATCTGTAACAATATGTGACATATGCAATGTCTCTATCAAAGTTACTTAGTTCTAATGCAAATGATTTGTATGATGTTCTTGATGTTGATTCCATTGAAAATTAGTCGAATAAAATGACTTGAATTGTAAATGCTTAGTCAATGTTTGTCACCAGACGCTTGAATGATAATGATTTCCATCCCAAATTAGCCAACATTTGAAAAAGCTAGAAAAATAATTTTAGTTTTTGCTTTAGAGGTAAAAATAACTCAAATAATATGCACATATTTCCCACCTATGAAGACAGTTGCTTCAATTGGACTGGTTTCCAAGTAAATATACCAATCACTTTAGTAAATAGAAATCACTGGGAGGGCACGGTGACACAGTGGGTAACACTTCCCCTCCCACCTCCGAGGTCTGGGGTTCAAACCCTGAACTGAATGTGGGAAAGTTGGTAGTTACGTTCTGATGGTCAGCAGTTTACAGTACAGAACCTTGACCGACTGTATGTACTGGTTTGCCCTGTTCATAAAACTACCCATCCTGATATGAAACAGTATTAAAAGTGACGATTAAATCCAAATAATTAAATAAATATATCATTGAATTTCATCTACTACCACTGGTCCCAAAGTGGAATTAAATCCATTCAATTATTTGGATTTGTTTCTTGGTTGAGCCTTAGAGTTTGTCTTTTTATGGAGATTAAGCTCTATAACAGTCATACAAGAAATTAGAAATTCATGCAAAGATCCAACAAGCACATACTTAATTTCTGGTACTTTTGTCAATCAGTATTCCAAAAAACTAATGACAGAGTAAATATTAAGCAGGAACCATTATAAATATTTTGATTTTAAATAAAATGTATCTCTATATTATATTACAATGGACAAACAATGGTATGGGTTTATTACTGCCTCATACATACCACAAGTGTCCCAATGACCCACTCAATTTTATTTATGAAATAATAAATGATCATCCAACCACTGGAGAACCCTGCCCAAGCTGTCTATTGTCTCATTATTGTTGTTAAATTACGTTCCGTTTCACTGTCCATATTACTGATGTGAACCACGGAGTAGGTACCTGTTTTAATCAGTACTTAAGTACACAAATCTTATAGCCTATCAATCTGAAGTACTATATATATTTAATTAAAATATGTATCTCCATTTTACAACACAAAGGTTTGATAACAGATTGAGTTTAATACAGACGTTACGTAAAAATCAATAAAACGTTCCGATCCACTGTTACCGGGTGTACTATTATGTGTCACTTTTTCATTAGACTTACATATTAGCCTTTTAGAATGATAACCTGTGTTTTGTTTGTTACAAAATTATAAAAATATAGAAACTTTGTTGATTTTGAAAATTGTTGATTTTTTAAATAATGTATTCATACTTTCTGACCAAATGTACCCCATTCATACGTGGACTAGTAGAGGAGGAATTCAAATATACATATTTGTCTCTATTGCAGCATAATATCTCCCCTTCCTACAAGACTCAAAGCACCATTTACCCTGTCCTAACTGTACAAGTAAAGCTCAAGCTCTATTGACTTGCATTCCCCTAGCAGAAATACATGTGCCCATTGATGACCATTTATTAATATCAATGATGTTCCTTAGCCCTCTGCTGGTGATAATGAATATGAGTTTGAGTTTTGAGTTTGGCCATTTGAAGTAGGTATTCGAATCACAATATTTTTGCTGGTAGTTGTGATTGAACCCAATCCTTCTGTACTGAGTGTGTTACCAACTTGGCCACAGTGGCAGATAAAAAAATAGGTAAACAAATTCTCATGCCATGAAGTTTAACAATAATCAAGAATTAAAAATATATTGCTTTGCCAACCAGGGTTATTTGATGTTTCTAAAGAAATGATAAATTGTGCAAAATAAGATCAGTATATTATCAATCTGTAAACCTCCCATGTAATTAGACTCACTGTGATCACTTTCAGATGTGCTTTTGATTTAGTAAATTGACTGCAGGGTTTCACACCTGCGGAAGACATGAAGTTATAACAACAGGCTGTGTTTTATGGCACACTATAGACCCCTCCCCTTCCTCCCATTACATTAGTCACATCACAAAAGTATCACTAACAGACGAAAAAACTCTCTTTTGTTTCAATTAAAGCATCTTGTCACATAAATTCCAGCAGTGTTTTGCCTTTCTTTTCAAAGAAGAAGGAGAATTTCTTATTTGTGTCTCATTTTGCCATTTGAAATAGGGAGCATAACATTTTTTCATTCACACAAGTTCCAAGCTAGTCAGGCTGTTTCAATGAGAGTTTTAGAGAGGTGATTAGGCTGGTAACAAGTCCCACACAATTCCTGGAAGATGACTCTAGTCCAATAAAAACATTGGCAGAACCTTAAATAACACACCATCAGCCAACATATATGAGTGTTCAAACAGATCTGGGGATAGAAAAGTATTACAATCAGAATAGTTACAGCTATGGTTGAATAGCTGCCATCAATTAAATGAATTTCATCTTTCTTGGCTTTATATTGTATTGGATAACATTTAGAGGTATTTCTGAGCACAATTCTTTCACAGGATCTTGCTGGACAGAAAACAAGCTTTCGCAGAAAGTGTATTGTCTGTGGTCAGTTGTACACCTTCATACAAATGCATATTGTTACTGGAACATATGTGAAGTAATATGCTGGGATATACAAAAAATCGTATAATATTTATAGTTTATACATATGAGAATTATATAATAATATTATTCCTTTGATTAAAAAATTACCTGTCTGTCTTCTGAGAGAAGATTGGAATGATTTATATAACATGATTAAATTTTGATTTTTGTGGTTTTGATGATTGGTTGATTGTTTAACGTTTTTAGTTTATTTGCATACGGATTTTAGAGAAATGTCTGTCTACCACTCTAAATATGTGATTTAATTTACTGTGAAAGCAAAAATGAATTAGTAATTGTTTGCATGGAAATTTATCCTTTGGCTATTTTATGCTTTAATATCATTTGTGAGTTTGGAAAATATACTACTTCATAATTTTTATACATATAATATTTTGCTTCAGTATGGGTTTATATTTATATATTAATAAATATGTAAGTTAGCCTGCAGCCTGAAGCCCTTAGCCAATCAAAGCTTAGTTCTATTCTATTGTTCATCTGTCATGATGAAGAAATTAATTATTTTATTTATTAAAGCATTTTAACTTTTAAAATCTCTGAGTTTCCGTGTGTAGACAGAGGTATTTAGTGGGAATCCCATAAACAGAACAGATTTTCTCGAAATATTTTGCAGGACAACATTTATGAACTTCATGCTTCTTGAATAAATAACACACCCATATTTGTGTGATAATTAAGTAATATCTTTGTACTTGATGTGTTAATGTTATCAGCTACATATCTTTGTCTATTGTTTTCCAAGCAGAATCTTGAACAGCTGGAATTGCATTATTTCCACGAAATGTCTTTTTATGATCCTATGATCATTAAAATGTATTTAAGTTTTGATGTCAAGGTCAATATCAGGGTTTTTCATCCATTTTAACAGGGGATGTTGTCTCAGAACCAATCTTAAATGCATCCCACATAATGCTGTAAGCCTGGAGTCAAACTTGTGCCAATGACCTATGAGCACAGTGATGTAATTTAACATGTGTTATCCACTAGTCCAGGTCCCTGTAGTGAGGTCTATTTCAAAGTTATGGCGTAAAGCATTAGATGTTAAAATACACTTTATATATCAAATTGTGAACCAGCAATATAATGTGGCTTAAAATATATCATACTAATATATTATTTCTTCTTTATGTTACAGGTAACCTTATTCAAAATGGAAATGGATACAGAGATTAAGTCACACGACTACCCTGCAATCCCAATTTCCAACACCAATAGTACAAAGACCAATTTCAATCCCAGAATGGATTATGGTCCTACATATTTTGATGGTGCCAGCGACATTTCATATAATGACCCCGTGGAAGAACTTTGGGCTAGATGTTATAGTAAAGCACTTGAAGGAGGGCTAAACACAAGTCTTGGAGATGATTATGAACTCAACTTCTCCTGTTCAATAGATCAGCTTGATATTAAATCTGCAGAATTTGATGCAATGAAACAACCGCTGTTTGCCATTATAGCTATCATTTCTTATATAGTGGTGATATTTCTTGGCGCTATTGGCAACACAATGGTTGTTATGACAGTCATCAAGACCAGGCCAATGTGGAATGCCACCAACCTCTTCATTGCCAATCTTGCCCTGGCAGACATCTTTGTCTGCATCTTTGACTTGCCATTCTCTATCTATAGCCAGTTTACAGAGGTGTGGGTGTTTGGTGCTGTCCTATGCAAGCTCATTCCCATGATGTTTGGGATGGTGGTGTATAGTAGCACTCTCAGTCTAACTATGATAGCCATAGACAGATATATCCTTGTGGTTCATCCTCTTGCCACCAGAATGTCCATAAAAGTGGCCATGGTGTTGATCATTGTTATAGCCATAATGTCAGCTGCAGTGGCCTCACCTATTGCTGTGTACAGTAAATACGGGGAAAAGCATCCAGTGTTTAAGATCTACAAGCCTTGGTGTTATGAAGTGTGGCCATATCATAACCGTCGCCTCTATACAATTCTAACACTCCTCCTCCAGTACTTTATTCCATTGGTGATCATCGGAGTGCTGTACACATTCATCTTTATCCGTATCAGACGACGTATTAGTGTCTCACGTCAGAACAGTAGAAAAAACAAAACGACAAAGATGCTGGTTGCTGTGGTTACTGTTTTCGCAGTTTGTTGGACTCCGTTCCATATTCAGTCTATCCTGTCTGACTTTATGATCAATCCCTTTGGGAAATACTATAAGTTTGCAGATGCCATGTTGAGGGTGTTTGCCATGAGTTCGTCCTGTATCAACCCGATTCTGTATGGCTGGCTCAATGACAACTACAGGAATGCTTTCCTCAGTATTATCAAAAAGCCCACAAAAACACCCAAAAACATACACAGAGAAGACTCTGAACGCACTGCAGCCAAATCAAACAATACTCTTAATTCCAATGCTAGCCCACACAAGCCTCTATTGAAGAATAGTCCACAAAATGTCAGCAAATCGCAGACACTCACCGTACCCGAGCACATAGCCATAAGACACCTACAGTCCAGCAGTGAGTCAGTTAATGGGACATCTCTGGAAACTTTAGATAAGCAACAACCTAGGGAGTCAGTTGTTCAGCTTAATGGTTCAGGGAACCATATTCAGGTTGTCTTGGATCAGTAAAAAATCTGCAGTTTGTGTATTTTATCAAATTCCAGCAATGGATATATACTGAAGCCTGCCTTCAAAGATTTACACAAAATTTTGGTTATAAGACAGGATACCGTAAGAAGTATTTGGACATGGATTTTTAAGTCTGATACTATATGTCTAATCAATGTGGAACTGAGTGCTTTAAACTAACAAAGGAAAGTGTATATTGCAAGAAATGTTGCTCCAGAAACTGTTGAAAACTATTGTGGTGTAGACCCATTTTTTTTTACTTTCCTGATATTTCAGGAAAGTGTTATGTCTATGACTTTCCACTGTTTGAGCTAAATTAGTGTCACATTCTGTTGTGTTAGAAGTAATATACTCACTGTTTCCAAACTGACAATATTGGATAAAATATAGTCACATTCATCTTTGTGACTGCCCTCTGTAACTGTATCAGAGATGATAAAACAGAAATATGTGAACTTATCAGTTGTAACTGGATCAGATGGATGTTACAAGTAAAAGAATGACTGTGGTCATACCGGACATATCATGGATATATTCTGTGGATGTACATAGAAGTACTTGAAGCTCAAATCCTGTTTTGCATTTGATTTTCTCTGTGTTTAAAGATTTGGAAAATTGAAGTTTCCCCTCTCTAGTGTAAATAGGCATAGTCATATCAACTAATGTTTTATATTGTTTACCTATACACAATATGTTGGTTCTACAACAGGACTTAAAACACTCTTTGATCAATTCTGACCGGACAAGTACTGTCCAAGCTATAGCCATTGACACATTCCCAAAACTGAGGCTCTACAACTGGGAATTTCATGTGATTTCCATTTACAAATTTCTTTTAAAACTAATATATATTACAATATGCAAGTTAAAAATATAATGTATGCATCATGAGAAAGGATTTTTTATACCATGTATGCTATGTACAAGTTGACATTTTATCAAGTTGCTTTCCCTTACTCACTTTTGATCTTAGTTTATTGCCTTGAGGTAAATCACAAAATATCCCCGATGCAAAAGGAAGCCAAAGAAAGACAGCGGATTGCATTTCGAAATTTTATTTCTATTTATTAATTATTACTTTTTCAACTTTCACCATTAAAGTTAAATTGTTGCTATTGAAAGTTTTCTGGCTAAAGAATTTTGAAAAGCAAAAGATCCAAGTCTACAGTTCCATAACTTGGATGAGAATAAAGCTGGAGTTTCACAAGTATCAAAAAGGAAACCTTCACATTCATGCTAAACTTAGTAACAAATACAAAATCTTAAGTTTTTTCTTTATGATAAACAATGTCAATTGCTTGACTTTTGAGTGATAAACTAATAACTTAATTTATAAATATTAGTAACTTTTTGTTTGCATTTTAAGTGTTACTGGCAAAAATTTTCAAAGTTTCTATAAATTATTTTATGTTATTTTTTATTTTGGAAAAATTATATATGTGACACTCTCACATTAATTTTGATATCTTTAGACATAAAATAAGGTATAATTTCAATAAAATTTGTTAATTTATCTTTTTAAAATTCAACTTGTACAAAAGTATGCTGGGTTTATTTGTTGGGGTTATTTGATGTTTGAAATTCTGTACAAGTTACAACTTCTAAAGCCAATCTTGTACGGGTTACAACTGTTACAAACTACGGTAACAATTTAGCATTCATGCTAAAGGATTACTGTATTTTAGCCAAAGCAGGGATTGTAAATACAAACTAAACGGAGACATTATGGAAACCCCGAGCTGAGTCTCAAGCATTACGTCTTGTGGTGTCATAATGTACTCATGTATTAAACTACAAATTAAAACTTTTCTTTTTTTTGTGGTGTCATAATGTACTCTTGTATTAAATTACAAATTTAAACTTTTCTTCGCTTTGGACGTTTTCATTCTTATATTACTGTTTGTTATTTAAATATTATATTGTATTTTAAACATATATCTGTTCATCGATCTAATTCTGATTTAGCTATGCTTAATACCTTTTAGGTAGTGTAGTTTCGAAACTACAATGTATGAACAAATATAGAAAACTTTGTTTTTTAATAACTGATGATTTTATGATATTATGTGCCATAACCCACTGCCAAGAGTAACTTACTATATAATATATATTGTTAAATGTGTTTAGTATATAATGTATATTATTATTGACTCATTACTAACAATTATGTTAATAGAAATATTTAAATAGCAGAAGTATTTGTATATAACAAGTAATGTTTTCACGGAATGTCCTCTGAAACACAGAATTTGGTAACTAAATACTCCAGAAATAGGTTTTAACAAAAACAGCATTCTAGCAGAGGAGTCATAAGGAAGGTTGGCATGCTTGCTGTAAAGGGTATACATTGAAAATTAACAGATTAAAATTCCTGAAAGTAAAACTGTTGAACATAATAATAATAAAATTATTTTTTTTATATTGGAGTTTTGCGTCACTTTCAACACTGTGGGCAGAGGAAACCAGTACATACACTTGGTCAAGGTTCTGTACTGTAAACTGCCGACCATTGGTAAGAAAACTACCAACTTTCCAACTTAGGATCGGGGATTTGAACCACCAACCTCAGAGGTGGGAGACGAGTGTGTTACCACTGCACAACCATGGCCCCTACTACTACTACTACTACTACTATTACTACTACCACTACTACTACTACTATTACTACTGCTACCACTACTACTACTGCTACCACTACTACTACTGCTACTACTACTACTACCACTACTATTACTACCACTACTATTACTACTACTACTATTACTACTACTACTACTAATAATAAATAAAAATAACAACTTTTAATTAATATGTCAACAAAATATAAGCTGTGGTGTGCAATTCTCCATTTTGAAGATGACATGAATTGGAAGCCACATCATAAAGGATCAATGTGTAGCAATAAATAAATTGCAATACAATGCATTTGTTAATGGTATTTTATTAGATTATATCAATGGGATTTTCAATGCCACATGTGAAGATTTTGTATGTGTTTGTAAATATTTGGGGACCTTACATTTTGAGATTTTCAATCTAGAGATTTTCATATGCAATCGTCTGAAGGGATATGTTTTCAGAAGATTTGTGAAAACAGATACTGTGTTCTGTGACCTGGGGCTGACTTCACTAAAGGACTTACCCAGGACTTAGACTTAAATTTAGACTTTTGTCTTAAACTCAGGCTAAGTGTGTGGTCTTATAGGCTTTTGAAAAGCCGCTTATCCTAAGTTCCAGCTAGCTTTATATGTTATGTAAAATACTTAAATGTCGCCACTGTAAATTTTTCTCACTTCAATTTTGAAGTAACTAAAATAAAAATAAATATACCTCCCTTTAATTAATCTTTTACCATGTTTATGTGGTTACAAGGCTTTCTATTGAGAAATTACTTTTTACCAAAGATAAAGTGTGCCAAAAAAGGATATTATCACAAGTAAATTTTGTTGACTAGACACATTTACACAAGGGTCACATGACATAATAAAACCACTGTGGTTATTTGATAAGCTTGGTCTTGGCTAAGTCACCTTTTGTGATATAGATTTAAGTCCCTTGACAGAGCTAAAACAAAAAGCTCAGATTTAAATCCCTGAATTAGCTTAAGTTCAGGCTAAGTCTAAGACCCTCTGGAAACCGGCCATTAAGCAGATGTTGTTTAAAACATCATCTATCAAGTTTCTATGATGGGTTTGAAGGAATAGGTTTCCTCAGGTATGGTTGCAGGCTGATGAATGTAGATATTGAGGTTGGCTCATTTTTTTGGCTTTAAAACCCAGTAGATTGCATTTAAAAGGATAATGATTTAGATGTAAATATATTATACATCACTCTGACTTAGAAATAATTACACAGCTAACAACTAGTGCTTTTGGTTTCAAAAAATCAACGAAATCATGTTGAATTCATGAAAAAATTAATTTAAAAAATATATGCTCTTTACACGTAATTGATCAAATATTTTTATCATATATCAACTAATGTTTCATTTTTGTTCAATTTCCTTAAAACTACAATTGAAATCTCTCAATGAACTAAATCAAATGCAATGGAGACATTACTTCAGTTTTGAATCGTCAATTTAGTGTATTTAGTCTCAATATTCCTGTAATAGATAGCAATTTTTAGTTTGTGAGTTACTTTTCAGTTACTTAAACATATGCATTTTAGTAGTTATCTAGATTTGCATCTGATCTTCACACCTATCCTTGTCTCAGTCCCTGGGACGATTCATATCTGAATAATTGAATCTATGATTTAAGTTAATATAATAGAATATTGTATTAAAATATAGTTAAACATATTTGAATTAAAACCAAATATGTTAAGAAATTAATATTACTATGAGTTACATTAAATTTAAGCCTGTCCCATAAAATTACTTTAAAACTAACCCCGCAATATTACAAAGAGGAAATTCATTTTACTTCAGAAAATTCTGGAGTTTTATTAGAAATCATTTAAAAGAGTTAATAAAATAATAGCTTAAATTGTTCTAATTGCTACAAAATGTATAAATATGTATATGTTAGTATAGTAAGTTAGGTTCACTTTTTGTGTAATTTATATTTAAACTTATCTCTGTTAAATTCATTGTTAATTTAGCATATGCTTTAAAGTGGCTAACATATGAGGTACAGAATTAATATAAACTCTAACCAAAGCAGATTACCAATTTTTAGGACACAACCATATTAAGGGACAGTCTTGACATCGCCTGACTAACACATTTTAAAGTAATCCCATCTTGACCAAATTTGGGTCAATGTTGTCTGGTTCCTTTACCAGCTTTGTTTTCAAAAATGGTCCAGTATCAGCCACCATTTTGGTTTATTTTATTTGTTTATTTATTTGGGGGTTCACATCGCTTTCAACACTGTACAGGTCATATCACAATGGGTAGTTGGGAGGGGAGAGGAAACCAGTACATACAGTTGGTCAAGGTTCTGTACTGCTGACCAATGGCAAGCAACTACCAGCTTTTCCACTTCAGCTCGGGTTGGGAACCGAACCCCGATCTCAGAGGTGGGAGGCAAGTGTGTTACCACTCTGCCACCATGGCCCTATTTACCTATTTTTTATTTACCTTACTTGTTTATTTACTTATTTATTTATTTACCTATTTAGGCCAATACCCTTATATTGGTTGTGTTGTTGTGGGTTGTAAGAAGGTTAGAGAAAACCAGTACATACAACTGGTCAAGGTTCTGTACTGTAAACATCTACCCAAAGGCAAGGTAATTTGAACTTGAATCTCAGAGGAGGGAGATGAGCCTATTACCACTGTACCACCATGACCCCTGATAAAAGATCATGAGATAGGTTGGTAATCCAGTAATATGATGCACAGTTTGCTATTGTGTCATCCATTTTGGATAATTGTATCGGATAGTACAAGCTTTAAAGGTTTGAAGTCTTCACCATTGCCCAGAAAAAAATTTCAAAATTGCAAGAACCAATTTCAGTTTGCTTCATTATCAATATTTGATCTCATAATTATGATTATTTATTCTAAAACTAATTTTAAACCTTTCTAAAGTAGATAATTCAGTTTATTTGTAAAAAAGAATCAATCAAGTTCCTGATTTACAACGACAATGCATTGCAGTTAAGGCGAATTAGGTGAAGGTCACTGAAGATGATACCAGCCTCCATTTTGTTAAAGTGGCCTTGTGCAACTGTCAAGACAGGTCCCTGACGGGGAAACAGAACTATTGCTTTTGAAAATATAATTTATTAACTGAGGACTCACAGGTGCTCACTCTGGTATACCATGGTCAAAGGCATCTATGTCACAATTTAAGGCATATGGTAACTTACGTGAAGATGCTTTGATTCAATCTAATTAACATTTTCAAATATATCTGCTTGTTGCTGGAAATTTTCACAGCTTGGCTGCAAATATTTTATGGATGGTAGTTTTGTGTAGGTTAAAATTGATTAATTTTATTAAAAGTATGCTTGGACGAAACTCCAGCCTTTAAAAAGACTTTCATTCAAAAACAATGAACAATATAATTTACTGAATGCAGTTAAACAGGCTACAATGCATTTTATAGGCAACATATAAAATTGGGAGAAACCAATCAATATAGAGTTTACAAATTACATTCTTTGTATCAGCCGTCTTGATTGGTTATTGCGTGAATTTACTTGTTTACTGAATAATGTTTACTTAAGGATTTAAAGCGCGAGATGAATCTTGACCAAAGGAAGAAAATAAAAATATCATATAACTTGGGCAGAAATTTGAAACAAAATGCAATACTATAAAGTGTTTTGTAGTATTTTCCAAGCAAGATTTCTGTTCAATGTTATTACTCATTCTTTTTAGTCATTGTAATGTTTTATTTGTTTGAAATTAACATGTTTTAATGGATTTCATTTGTCATTATCATGCAAGATATTTTAAAAATTGTACATATATGGATTCTAAATTTACTTACAAAGAAACTTACTTTCTCTTTTTGTAATTAAGATAAATCTTATATATGTTCAGTGATTCCATGTCATTCATATTTCTGAAATACTTTTAAATTGTTTTGCTGTTATGAAATAAAATTTATTGAAATGCACCTGTGTCATTATAAAATGCATGTTTAAACTGTCAAGCTAATAGCATTCTAATGCTGGTGTTCCACTGGAGCCAACCTGTCACTAAGCATTTTTGGAGGGTTGGGAACAATGTTAACATAGTCGGTTAGGGTCTGTTGTAGTTTCCAGGCCTGTTGGGGAGAGTCTGCAAAATATCAAACATGTTTGATATTTCCCCGACTCTTGTTCCTGACCAAGGCTCCGCCCCCCTGGTAACAGGCTTGCCCTAGTCACTTTCCATCTTATCACTTCCAGGCTTGTCTGTAACCCTTCCAGGCTTGTCCTTACCACCTCCAGGCTTGTCCTAACATGAAGCCGGCTTGTCTTTTGCAACTAAAGTACTGCTCATTTGCAGTCCATTTGCAGCGTGATGTGAGGTGAAAATATGACAAAAGTTATGTCAGGAATGACAAAAATACTGGACAAGTGATCATAATTTTGAAGTCAACAGATAGAAAGGGTCCACATGTATATTGTAGCTAATTGAGAAACGTGAAAGAGTGTTTTATTTGGTCACATAATAATCAAATTCTCAACATATTTCAACAGAGCAATTAAAAAAACAGTCCACAAACTATTTGGATCCCACCACAAGATGTTTCTTCTCACTGTAAAAAACCATAAGCAATTTTTCGAAAAAAAGAGGATCAAGTGTCGACCAATCAACAAATCTAAAACTAGGTCACTAGTAAATAATTGGATCCACTCACGTAACAAGCAAGAAGGTTTTCATTGTCACGTGAGATATTGTCAGAAGCACATCTCTCTCTGCTTGTTTGCACAGGATATAACATTTTCAATGAAAAGTTCTTAGTTTAAGTGCAATTTTCGTTCATAATCTGAAGCAGACTTATATTGATTTATTTCTTATTTATTTCTTATATATTAAAGCAAAAACGTGGAAACTATAACTAAAATAACAATAAAAAAAATTTGGACGTTTGGTCATGCGATGGGATCCAAATATTCAGTCTTGACCTAGTTTAAGAATTGTTTTTTTGGTCCACACTTGATCCTGGTTTTTTTCCAAGAAATTAATCAAAAACTGTAGTGGCAATACCGACTGCACATCTAGTCCTGGTGATTCTGTATATTTCTACAGTCCTGTCTGTTTGTAGGGACAACTTGTCGGGACTTGATACGCCTTGTCTGTTAGGGATTTAGGGCTTGTCCTGGTAGTTTACAGACTAGTCCCGTACAAAACATCCTGACCTCAAGGCAGGTCAGCTTCTATCACGTCCTGTCAGGGAAGTGCATCCAACCAAGAATTTTCCTTCCCTTTTTGTGGATTTTTGTCCCCGAACTCTGACTTTTGCAGCCGACCCTGGAGTCGTAGGGTCGGCTGTAGGGTCAGCTGCAGTGGAACACCTGCATAAATACCAGTGGTTGGGACTTCCAGTAAATCGATTGTCTAATTTGGGTTCAAGATTATTTTACACACATTGTGTGGGGTCATATCACGATGATTATTTAAACAGTGGAGGAAACCAGTGCATATTAGTTGGTCAAGAATCAAAATCATTGGCCATAGACAAGGCCCTGCCAACTACTCTAATTAAGGTTGGCTTGGAAGTTTAAAAACACAACCAAAGTAGTTAGAGGAAAGTTGATTGTGCAATACCCAACCACGCCCCTTTGGTGACACATAAATCCTTTGTTTTATATCTTCCACTGTGGCCCAGTGGGTAACACACTCACCTAGGAACACAGACGAAGTGGGCTCAAACCCAGATACAGGCAGATGCATAGTGGCTCTGATGACCACCTCTGTCCGATCCCCAGTGGCAAGATGGAGAACCTCAAGGACCCGAACTCAGGGTAATTTACATCCAGATTTTGTGTATGACATGTTGCATACATCTGCGTCGCATGAATCAGAACAGAAAATACCCGATTTAGAGTTGCAAAAAATTGAGCTGCTACAAAGCATGATAAAGATTTTGAAGTGAATGTGGAGGTGAGAATGTGGTAATATTTTGTTGTAAATAGTAACATATAAGTTGTGTTTTAGATGTGGTTCTTTTGAACTGGTTAAGTGGCTGTATGTTTCTTAAGTATGTGTAAGACAACTGGTTGAATGTTTTTGGGGTGTGTTCAGGAGCTGGAACATCTCCTGTAGTATGTTTGGTTTGGAGTGGTTCTGTTAAGCTAATTAAGCTTGGGGTAGATTGAAATGTCAGGATGTCATTTCCCTGTGACAAATGTTGAGCCTGTGTCTTCCAGATAGCGGGATCTCAGTAACTTGAAAGCTATACTTGGGCTATACTTGTATAGTCGGATGGGCAAAGTAGTGCTTTGAGTCTTGTAGTAAATGGAGAGATTGGGTTGAGTATAAATACACAACATCATTAAAAATACAGTATGCAATAAAAATTCGATTACATACACAATAAATCGCGTTAACTAGTACTTGCTCTTTTTGTATAAACTGGGCCAAATTAAGAACTTTCTGATTTAACAGAAAACTCTATAGATTGAATGCTGAATGGCAGTACACGGTATTCTATATATCGATTCCTCACTTGATTCAATCAAAACAAGCCCTAGGGGACACAAGTCTTCACCCAGGGATCTGGAATTAGAGATATCAGTGAAAAAAACTTTGAAGAAATCATGGAGTGTCGATTCAGATCTGAATCATCTGAGGAAGAGTGACCTTGAGGAGATACTACCTTGTGTAAAACTATGACCGCGATCCAATAAATAGTTTTCGAATTACATCTGACAAACAGATAGACAAGCAGATATGGTTACAATACTCTCTCCTTTTTATTTTAGGGTGATGATAATAGGACTACTTTTTAAAATTTCCGTTGCAAAGCAGTGGGGAAGGAATCAATCACTGATATTGAATTTAATTTTAATAGAAGTCTGGGACCAGTTTTTCAAAAGGCTATTACATCAAAGGAAAGTCAGGACTAAGCCTTGATTCTAGGCCAAGTCTTGAACTTAAAAGGATGACACAAAGGTTGACTTAGCTAAACCAAGCTTATCAAATAATGACAGTGGTTATCTGTGTCGTGTGACACTTTATTTGAAAACGAAATACTCTCCTAGCGAGAAAATGGCTTTTTTTGACAGTTACTTCACCTCTGTGGTATACTTAACTTTAAGCCCAACACTTGGTCAAAGCTTAGAAATGTGTAAGACCAATGAGATTGCCATTGTTATGGACAAAAGTCTTAATTCGAAGTGTAAGTCCAGGTTAATTCCTTTTGCGAGTAAATTTCCTTACTAAATTCATAAGTTTACCACATATCACAGTTAACTGGGTCTTAGGTATGTGTGTATAGGAGGTTCTCAATCCTTAGTATTTTTTTCAACGAAGATTTGTTATAATTTTGGATTTTTTCTATGTTTTTTTTCTATTAGGGTTTTTATCCTAAACTCAATCACACAATACACCTCAGTTTTGGATTTAGACCCATCGTTGCAATGGCCGAGCCTCAATTGCAACAAAAAAGCCTTCAAAAAATTATATTTGCTTTTATCATACCGGTATGCTTATTAAAGCAACAACACTTTGGCTGGAATAGTTACCTGCATTGTAAAGAACAGAATGTGTCAATAGAGGATGCTTTAACTGTACAATCAAGCCATCACAGTAAGAGGTTTCACATGACACTTGATACTTTTTATACACATCTGATCAAATACAGTAATTAAGGGCCACAAACAATATCATATTATCACACACATAGTGTTCAGGGGTTATGAATACTTGACATACTTAGAGACTCTAATCTCACATAACTTAAGGCTTCTTATCTGTTATGAGAAGTTCACACTAATCCAGACAAAGAGCTATAAAATTAGAACGTCTTTAGTCAAAGTGTTCGAGATGTCATTAGTGGCCTAGAGGTTAGCAAGTTTGGTATTTAATCACAGGGTGTCACCTCTGTGTGGGTTGGACTCCCAAAAGTGATAGTGCTGGGGACCTGTCCCAATATTACCCTTGTTGAGGGGGTTATAAACCTCCAACTATGGCCTTTAGCCAACAGTGTCCTTTAAAATGGTGACGAAAGCTTCTCATATGGCATGAAAGAGTTAAACTTCTTCAGACAAATGCATTTGAACTTAGATCACCTCAGGTGAACACGTAAATAAAACAACTTAGAAAAGTTGGTGAAAGGTGGGAGATAACAACTTCCAAACAATCTTAAAACTACTCCTTCCTATTTTTCCAATCAGGTTTCTCATCTCCAAATGTCTATAACCTTGGTGTGCTCTTTGACTTAAATTTGTCCCTCTCCGGCCATGTGTCAGAAGTAAGAAAATTTACTAGAGTCCATCCAAGAGACCTTTAAAGAATTCGTCACCTCTTAGACCTTAAACTTCAGTCCTTCTTGCAATTGCTTTATTAAGCAGTACATTGGACTACTGCAATTCCCTGTTTGCATCACTCTTTGCCTTTGAGTTGATAAAATTGCAGCGCATCCAAAACTCATTGTACAGGATTACCACTCTAAGTATTCCCATATTTCCCCTCAACTGGAAACATTTCAGTGGCTTCCAGTTAAATACAGGGTACAATTTAAACTAGACTTATCACATACAAAATTCTAACATATGGCCAATCAACATTCCTTAATGAAACATTTTTTTTTCGTACACCTTATCCAGAAATACTAGATGCAGCAACCGTAATTTTAAGTTCCTTTGATAGCTCAGTTCACAAATCACGAAAACATGTTTGAAACTCCTTCATTATCAGCCAATTTGCCCAAGCCCTATGAAACGCTTTATTTGCTTTCCACATAAGAAATAGCCCATCTATTGCATCATCCAGGAATCATCTTAAAACTCACCCTCTTAACTCATGCATCACCACATGTTATTCTTCCTTTAAATCACACCCATAACATTGGATTACTGACCTAGATCATCCCTCGACTATCCCTATGAATAAGACTTTTGTTAACCTATCAAAGATAATGCCTAGTAAAGATATTCCACATGTAAAGCAATAAATTAGATAGAATAGAATATAAACATTTATACAGTGAAAGTGATGTGATATCCTCTTATGCTTTTGAGGTCAAACATGGAAATTCCAGGGACAGGTGAAGGTCGAATATATACCATGAGATATACCATGTTGGAGGGTATGCAAGTCTAAACAAGCAGGTTTTTAACTGGCTTTGGTTAGATTGCAAATGTAATCCAAACTTAGAGGACATAGTGATAACATAGCTCTGAGATATTATTGTGGTCTCGTTCTGAGGGTCTAACTGTTCAGTAAAATCTACCCCATGTTTATGGTAGGCAAATAATGATTGTCTTGATGCCCCTAGTCGGTAAAGTGTGCACGTAGTTTTAATGGACACAAACAGCATGGACTTGATGTACAGAGTTCATCAGCTAAGTGGGCATATGGCTTTGATAAGAGACAATCACACTTTTCAAGACCACTCTAATAGACCTAAGATGACTGACTTAATGGCTAGTCTATTTTTCATACCTGTAAAAAACTTATTTCCAAATGACATTACAGTTGTATCTTCTATGCTTATAAGCGTTTTGCATAATTCCTCATTCTTCTATGTACTGCCAGACTTCTGTTTGTAAAGGTCACGTACTGTAGCATTCTCCTGCGTTCCGTGACCACACAAACAAAGAAACTCTAAACTGCTCAAAATATCCACACACCAAAGGTGGTATCAAATTTAGTAACTGCATGGTGTCTTATCAAATATGAAGCTGCTCTGCGACATTCTAATTCTATTTTTCCTGTCATCTATAATCTCCAAAAAAATACTAACTGAAGTGTCACTGTGGTATTTATAAATATAATAAACACAATGTAACAGCTGAAATGTATTTATTTATTCATTTCTCGTGCACACAAAGCACAAAGTTGATAGAATTTGGTTAATTATTAAAAATAAGAGTAAAACAGAAAGACCACATAGTAATACAGATACATAAAGGAGCAATTTATACATGAAAATACACATGAATGTTGTAGCATAAACTACTTCAAACAACGACATACAGTGTCTCAGGTGGTACATACAAAATGTAACATGAAAATTATTTCTTCAGTAGTGAATCTATTTTTAAACACCCTCATATATAACAAATCTTTAATATTTCCTACATGTTTTAAGTCTTCTTCATTAATTGTATTGTGGTGATCTCTGACGGCTTTCAAAAGCTGACATTTAGAATTATACATTATTTTCATTTGATACATAATAATATGCTTCAGAGTTTTAGATATATTAGAACAACTACCATTTATAACTGATTCAGTAGACAGTTTTACACACGAGTTAGTGCTTGTTGATATGCTACACATGAAGTTATTGACTCTTCTAAATAATTGGGCCTCAACAGGCACATCATTCACAATTAAAGGTATATATCTAGAATGTGTAATGTAAGGAAGGTCCAGAACCACTAATGACACAGAAATGGCTGTGGTCTAGATGCTTTGCATTAAGGAAAGTTGATCTTTTTGAAAATATTAGCCCCCCAAAATGCAGTACTTATATGTTATCTAACTTTTTACTGATTTTGGTTGCTTTACAACCCTTGTCGAAATGGCAGAAAGCCTAGAAGGAAAAACAAATTTTTTAATAAAAACCAATGCACCTAACATTCTGCCACTGTGGCTAAGTAGGTAATAGACTTGGCCCGGAATACAGACGACCTGGGTTGGAACCCCGAGAAAGGAGATATATATAATAGCTCAGATGACAACTTAAATTGGAGGCCATTTGCCATTGGCTCCTATTCCCAGTGGCAGGCTAAAGAACCTCAGGCATGTTGATAAATGGTCATTATTGAGCCTCGGTCATTCAGTTAGGTGAATGTCAGTCACTTGTGCAGTTAGGATGAGTCAAATAGTATTTTGAGTCCTGTAGTACAAGCAGGCGTTGCTCTGAGCATAAACATACATTACAGTACTACCTCTATTGTGTTTGTAGAGGCTTTGTAAATCACCCCATTCCTCCCTAAACTGCCAGACCTCTCTCGGTAAACTTTGCATACTGGGCTATACTGCAGTTCCCAGCCCACCTACACAGACATTTGACAGTGAACAACATTACAAAATGATAATTTTGATACCATACTTTACAATGGTAAAAGTCATATAACTTTATAACATCTAAACAGTGATAAAATATTCTGCACTTTTTCAAGTCAATGGTGGTGTTTTGTCTTCTGTTCAAGGTCCACACCTGGGGTCTTACATCCAGAGCAACAGGTACGGCCATACTGGGATAGGTCTTTAGCTTTACTATTTGTGGGAGTCTAACCCACACAGAGATGACATCCTGTGATTAGATGTCAAACCTTCAAACCCACCAGGTCACCCAGGACTGTGTCTTCCTTCTGTTCAAGAGTCAGGATCATGTCATGACAAGCCCTCGGCATTTGTCGTTTGTATTGGTCGAACACACTGGATTATGCCACAATTTACTACCTAATTTAATCTATTTATTTTGTAATGTTTTTATAAGATTTAAAGTTTGCTTGTTCTTGGTTTGGTAAATTTGGTAGAGTCTTAAATGTTCATTTGGTAAAATTACTGTTCCTAGTGTAAGAGCAATGGAATTTAGTTGCCATATCCAACATTAACATGGACATTGGACAACAGAATCATGAAATAGTCGTTGCAATGGCAATGAGAACACTGAATATAGTTCTGCACATCTTTTATTGCTCATTAAGTAGATATTGTTTCTTTCACACAATTACAATTCACATAAATTATGTAACTTTTTCATTTATAACTCATTGTTTTATATTTCAATTAACACTTGTTTCTGATATCTGAAATACTTTTAACATCCAAATGTAAATACATTTTTATATCAATAAACATGGATTAGGTATCGAATGTATAATCATATATTTTATAAATAATTATTTGAATTTATAATAATAGTAATAAAATTTAACATTATGAAGGATAAATTTGTGTTTAAATCTTAGTAATTTTGAGATTAAGAATTTAGAATTGAATTTAGATGTAGTCAAATAGAATTTTGATGTTGATAGTTCCGATGTTAATCCTAATCTGCCCCACTGGTGATCTATCAATAAACATCAAATATAGCTTTGTTTATGAGCTTGTATTTCTGTGATTGGCTATAATTACTCAAGGTCCTCGGTGACCTAGTATTTTGCAAGTTTGGCATCTAATCACAGGGTGTCACCTCTGTGTGGGTTGGACTCCCACAAGTGGCAATGCTTAGGACCCTGGGTGTTGACTGGGATGTAAAACCTCAACTTTGACCTTTGGCTATAATTACTCGAGTGATGTCTTGAGAGATTATAAGTAATAGCTATGTGGGATGAAAGAGGAAGAGCTGTGCTTGTTTAAGTAACTGTGTTCTTGTGTAAAATATCGTTAAACCAAGAATAAGTGCTACATTTCATTGCGTGTGATTTGTTTTTTTTTCCATGATGTTATTTCACTACTTACCTCCGCCAAGGAGGTTATGTTTTCGCCAGGGTTTGTCTGTCTGTCTGTCTGTCCGTCTGTTTGTTTGTGAACAAGATAACTCAAAAACTTATAGACGGATTTTCATAAACTTTTCAGGATATGTCTGAATTGGTAAAATGAAGAAGTGATTAGATTTTGGGTGTGATTCGGATCACTGTCTGTATTTTCTGGATCAATGAAATGTAATTTTTAAAAAAAAGATAGCTCAAAAACTTATGGAGGGACTTTGATGAAATTTTCAGGATATGTCCTAAATGGGACAAGGAAAAGATTAGATTAGATCTTAGACAAGATTAGATTTGGGGAGTGATCTGGATCACTGTCTGGATCAATGAAAAATAAATTGGGAGTGATCCGGATCACTATCGGCAATATTGTAAATAGAGAGTGGAATATTAGTGCTAATGGTAGGTTTTGAAAGTCCAGGAATTGAGCTCGCATAGTGGAGGTCTGCGGTCTCCGAGTGCTCTTGTTAAGAGAATGGAATAGTATGATAGTACACCACACAGAAGTGACAGCCTGCCAACCAATAGACCACTGAGGAGGTTTATACAGTAAAATGTTTTTACCTTTTCTTTGGGTGTTTAAGCCCAAGTGGTTTTCTTAGATGTATAGATAAGTTCCATATTTACTGATCAAAATAATGAGCAAAAAAATTTAATATTCAACTAGCTAAGCAAGCTTGGGTTTCCCCTAAAGCTCACATGATAGAGATAGAGTATCTGATAGTGAGAGGTTTGGAGCTGGATGCTCCTTTAAGACTTTATTTCTTTCTTTATTTCTGCCACTTCCATTGCTTCCTTCAGAAAAAAACTTAAGGCATACCTATTCTGCCAAGCTTATCCTCCTTAGTATTTCTCACCTCATATGGCGTTCTCCATGATGTCAACCATTACTATGGATAAGGACAATGATTTTTTGTGACTATGCTTATGATGTTGCGCCTTAGAGTCTGTCACTTTGGCAGAGATTAAGCGCTATAAAAGTTGAATTGGAATTGAAAAGTACACATATAAGATGGTTAGCCAGTCCCAGGCTAGCAAACTTTAAGAGATGATTTTATAGTGAACTGCACTTATTACAAAGTGATTGTCAATCTAGAATAATGGTTTTTGTTCTCACATATGTATTAAAAATTGCAAGAAGTTAAATGAAGCAGTAAAATCAATGTGATATCTTTCCCAAGATAGCATCCAATTGTGTGACTGTCTATGAGATTGCCTATTGGCTGAAAAGTTAACATAATTTACAACGGCATGACCAACTTTTGGCCAACAATGGCTTTCCACGCACTTTTTAGACTGCATATGTCTAGATTTGACCTCTGTTGGGCCAATGTTGGGAAGCAATTTTTATTTCGATTTTTATTTAAGATGGGAGTTAGCAATATTGGATGACTTGTAGATACATAGTAATAATTATTATTGTGTTCCTAATAATCAGATTCAGTGGGCTAAGAATTTAACAATCTTAAAAATAAAACTAATACTCCATTAAAATTTTATAATGCCAAATTTGTTACTAATATTACCTTTTTATCACTGGATTGTGGATTATCATCTTAAAATTCCAACCATTATTAATGATTGACTATGACCAAGTAGAATGACTGATTATATCCTTGGCCAAGTGACTGATCAGTGATTCCCTTAGTTAAGATCCTCCCACAAGCTGTCAATCATTTGCCATTTCTACACAATTGTCACATATCTCCATGATGTAATTCTAATTGGCTGATGCTATAATGGTACAATTCTTACTGGCAACTGGCCAACGTTGGCTGATAACATAAGATTGTTATCTGGGTTTCTATTCCTCAGGCATTTTGTAGATATTTTGATTGGGAGCTCATTATATAAGAGACCAATTTGAGGATGCCAAAAATTACCCAAATACATCTGCATGTAAACAGCTTGCAATGCTTAGTGGTTTTTCAACCCAGTACTTGCTATACTAACAGGTCAACTAGGGGATTTCATCAGATCCTATGACTTTGAGATGAGAAATAGGAACAAATTCATAGGCTGGATTTGTGACAAGAGACAGCCGGTCTCTGGTTCTTGTTGAGTCATATCCAGGACTACTGATACTGTAGGGAAACCACCGTCCGGATTCAACAGCATCCAGATCCATATCTGACTGGAGAGTATCTGATGTGAGAGATGAAGCATCCGAGAAGTCGGGTTTGACCTGATAAATATATAAGTTTAGTGATGGTCATTAATATAATTAATGCAGACTAAACATGATTAATGTACATATAAGGGATATATTGGTACTTAACTGAATTACACATCCAGCTGATTAATACCTAGAAAACAGGCCATTATAATTATTTTGCAGTGAGTACAAGACACACCTGTTCTGCCAAGTATTCCCATATCACCCACAATTAAAAAATCTCAGGGTAAAGTTTTATATAGGGGTTATCACATACAAAACTTCTTAAACATGGTGAACCAGCATGCCTATCAACTGTACACCTCACCTAGAAATACTAGATGTAATAGTCCAAAATTTAACTTTCTAATTTTTTCCCACTTTGGAATGTAATATTCACAAAACACAAACTTGTCCCAGCTCTTGAACAAGCTTCTTCTCCACATAGGAAACAACTCCCAACTGTTGCGTCATTCAGGAAATATCTTAAAACTCATCTTTTCAACTCAAGCTTCCCCACCTAGTACTCTTCCCTTTGTTCATACCTACAAGCCTGGATTACTGACCTAGATCATCCCTTGACTAACCTATTGAACACTATTTTGTTAACCTAGCACACTGTTTTCCCATTTTTGGGAAGATGTCGTGCCTACAAGACAATAGATTAGATTATGCTAGATATTTAAATGCTACAAGCCAGGCGTGACATTGAGCACATAAGAGGAGACGTGTGTTAGAAGTAGTAATATCTTTCTGCATAATAGAGACAGAAAAGTTACAGTTCTTATGATATTAGATATTAAAATTAATATGCTGATGTGCTCTATTGTCGATTATGCCTTACACAATATTTATTATAGAAATAGACAACGACAAGCGAGGGGTTATAGGCGATTTTACAACGATTAGCGATATTAGGATCACGAAGGCGGAGCCTGAGTGATTCTAATGCGTTAATCATTGTAAAATCGCCTATAACCCCGAACTCGGAGTTGTCTATTTCTATTCTAACATGACATTTTAGAATATCTTATAAAAATTAGTTTTGAAGCTATTTTGTACACAAATATATCATTATTCTATAAAGATTTTTTTATCGAAGGGTGCAGTTGAAATATTGGAAGAGCCACAAGATAAAATAACCCTTTTCTTTGTTAAACGTCCTTAGACTTTAGCTCATTCATATCATTATATTCTATTTTCAACTGTAAGAATCTCTAAATATCGTATTTACCATTATTTGTTTATTTAATGACAAAAATCCAGGCTGTTACTTCAAGTTCTCTTTTTGCGGAGCAGCATTGTGAGCGATAAAATAGAACTCATGAGGTTATGCGGGGTTTTACAGAGCAATTTTTCGTGTCTTAGCCAATCAGAATCGCGGACACATCCGTGTCATGTTAGAATGCTATTTTTAATTATTGTGTTTTGAAAATTATCATAACAACTTTCTCATCAGATGCTTGGAAATTTGGGCTAACACCCTCCCTGAAGTACTTTTTAATGTTCAAATGCACCGGTTATTTTTCACTGTTGCACTATTTGGTTCAAAAATGGTGTAGTCTTTAATATTTTTTGTATTGTGTATTTATACACAGCATAATATATCCATATACTACAGGACTCAAGAGCTATTTAACTCATCTAACAGCCCCAACTCAAAAGTAACTGACATTCCCCTAACTGGAAGATAGAAGCTCAAGGATGACCATTTATCAACGTCCTTGAGGTTTTTTAGCTTGCCACTGGGGATAGGACCCAATGTCAAAGGACCACCATTTTAAGTGGTCATCTGAGCCACTATGTATCTGCCTGTACCTGGGTTTGAACCCACGTCCTCTGAATTCCTAGACAAGTGTGTTACCTGCTAGGCCACAGCGGCAGATGTGGTTAGAGGGGTATACAGTAGATTGGAATATACAAAATGATGAATTACACATTATACCTGCAGATACGCCTATACCTAAAGAGAAAATATCAGATGACAGATTGAGTCTACTCACAGCAGCAAGTGCCAAGCTCACAGATGACTGTTAGTAAAGTAAACCACCAAAAGGAAAGAAGATACAGTGGTTGGACAATGACAATGACCAAGCTCCCACCAGAACTGCACCAGATAGAAACAGCTACCCAGTGGAATCTAAAACCATTTATTTGAGGTTGAAGACTAATCAAAGACAAAAAGGTCAGCCTAGGTAGCATGATCAACAAGAAACCTATAGAATTGCTTAGAGGTGTATTCCCTGCCTGTGTCCAGTTTAAGTTCAACATTAGCAGTGCACAAAGTGAGCCTGTTAAAACAGCATGGGACGCTTGTATGAGAGAGTACAAGGACAAAATTACCAAGGCTCTCCTCGGTTACCTGTTTTCAAAGTAAAGTGCTCTCAATGAATCCATCAGAAAAGATTATGATCAACTATCCATGATCCTGGATGAGACCTACATCAAAGAACTGAATGACTCACTTAGGAAGCGAGATACGGGCATGGCACCCATTCTGGAGCAGAAATCAAGGAGCCAGTATGAAGTACCAAAGCCGCCCCCAACAGAAGCAAAGAAATAAGCTAGTACCCAAGAGAAGGAAAATGAACCAACAACAACCAGAAATCAGAACAATGGACAACTCCAAAGTTTTATTAAACAACTCAAACAACTATAAAAATTAATAGGCGTCTTTGTTTGCATAAAATACTCGAGTGGACACACAGGTCAACCTTCCATTGATATTTTCTGATTATAATCTGATATATTCATCAGTAAATACCAAAGAAAGTATCGTGTAATAATAAAAAGGTGCAATTCCACTTTGTTTTTTCTGACTTCAGGGACACAGCATACTTACCTACCAACTCTCATTGTACACCATGACATTGTCAAAGGAACAAATTGAATTAGCAGCATTGAATGCCACAACAGGCAATGGAATGAAAAATCAGGACCATCTAATTTCACAAAGTATATTTGACTTTATGAATGAGAATACCAATTCTTAGGCTACTGATGAAAGTATAATAGACCCATACAAGGAGATTCATAAATCATGCAAAAACAAATCTACGTGGAAGCCAAATCCACCAAGCAAAACATTAGACACATTGAAAAGAATTTTCAAAATGCACTTATTAGAAATTCCAAGAATAACTTAACCAAAGATGAATGGAAAAGAATTAAGGAATTAAGATAACCCAGAAATTGTGATTAAAAAGGCAGATAAGGACTCGGTTGTAGTAGTAATGAATACTTCAGATTACCTTAATGAAGGCTATAGGCAATTAAGCAATTGTAACTTCTACACTAAACCCAGACAAGACCCAACTCAAGACATATCTAATAAGCCAAGTTCTTACTGAAATGAAAATATTAAAACTAATCACTGAGAAGAATTTTGAAATCTTAAATATCAAGAATCCAAAAGCAGGCAGATTTACCTATTACCCAAAATACACAAGAAACGTGTACCTGGAAGAGCACTTTGCAGCTTGATTATTCATTCAACTTGAAACATTAGAAAATTCCTTGATGCCCATATCAAGGTATATGTGCCCAGAATAGCATCATATGTTAGACACTCAGGATTTTATCAGTGGATTAAAAACTTTAGGCCAACTCCCACCAGGCGCATTATTAGTGAGCTTGGATGTGTCCTCTCTGTACACTAATATACCCAATAGAGAAGGACTGCTAGCTGTAGCAGCCCAATTAAGGAGAGTTAGGACAAAACACCCTATCACACCTTTCTTACTCAAGTTACCAGAATTGGTGCTACATAGTATGAACTTCACATTTAATGATGATCATTACTTACAAGTTGGAGGCACTACCATTGGCATAGCAGATGTACCCATCTATGCCAATTTATTCATGGATAGGTTTGAAACTCACGAGTTGGAACTCACAAATGAGCACTTACTGCTCCCTTATTACTAAATTAACTGAGGTCACCTTGTAATTTAGTGGAGATAAATACCAACATAAAAATCTCACAAACCAAATTTCGTGTGAAATAAGTGACATAGTGTATTAAATTACATGTACAAATGTAACAAATATAATGTAGCTGAAATTGGCAGGGAGTTCAGATTAAGAATTTATAAACAGAGACTCTCTGTATTTTAACCAAAGGATAATAGAGTGACTCCTGTTTTCAAACATTTCAAAATCACTCTACGAAGGATATGTAGTTTCTATCATGGATTAGTGCACTCCCAAGTACAACACACCATCAACTGTTAACAGAAGGTGTGAACAGTGGTGGATGTGGAATATTGGAGCAATCTACCCTGTAGGCATAAATCCATTTATTTGAACTCTATGCATGTCCAAGGTATTTTTTCACACACATGGGACCAAATTATATCTTTTCTTATGGTAATAGCCCATTAATATTTTTCCAATAAACTGGAGAGATATACTTTCGTTTGGAAATAAGTCTTGGGTCAATTAAAATGTTATGAATAACACTTCATAACCAGTTTTAAAGTATAAAATTTTTGGCTACAATTTATATATTGGGGTTTTATCGTCGTTTTCAATACTATGTAGGTCATTTCATGCTGGGTAGTTTTATAGTCACAGGAAACTAGCATATAGTTTTGGTCAAGCTTCTGTAATGTAAACTGCAAACCATCTGTAAGCAATTATAAACTTTCCCACATAGGGTTCGGGGTTTGAACTGCAGATCCCAGAGGTGGGAGGCAAGTGTGTTACCACTTCTCCACAATGGCCCCTCTGTAAGTTACAAATACATGAGTAAACAAATTTACTCAATCATTTAATATGAAGTCAAAATCACGGTTTTTATATCGGTTTCAACAGCCAGGATCATATTGGGACAGGTCCTCAGCATTGTCCCTAGTTGGGAGACTTGACCTACATAGAGGTGACAACGGGTCATTGATGAAACAAATTTTACCAATCTTCCCTTGAAGGTTTGTGTGTGATTATCTCTTTACTAGAGTGTAAAGAGGCAATATAAGTAATTAATTTATAAATGTATCCAATGACTAAAGGGTCTTACCTCTTTGTCCTCCTGGGTATACTTTCTAGATTTCATGTCAGTGACACTTAAGGGCCTGTAAGATGGAAAACAATATACTATTAACATAACAATTAATCCTGTTTAACACAATTGATGTTCAAACACAAGAATGTACAGTAAGATTTTGTTTAATATATATTCATTAAAATAAATGATTCATCTGCATTAGTATAATTAATATTCAAAGACAAAGTATAGAAAAACTTAGCAATAATCATACATGATCATTAAAGTTATATTAATTAGTGTGCCAACAAAGAAGTGTTGGTCATTATCATAATTTATTCACCCCACGGATTTATACAAAGAACAGGATGTCATATGACAAACTCATTTACATTGATTATGTATAAATGTTGGTTAATTAGTATACATATTATGCCTAAACAATACATCAATGTATCATTAGGACGTTAAATTGAGAAAATTGCTTGTTATAGAAAATTGTAAATAACCCTCCCTTTAATTTCATCTTATTAGTGATGGCTTAATAATGTCATTAGTGCCCACATAAAAAGATCCTACACAGATAAAACAATTATTGCGACAGAAGTGATTAAAACCTCTACAAAGTAATAAGTAAAGCTTAATAATAACTTCTTTATGTACCAAAATAGAGCTTATCGGATGACACTTTTTTGTTATGAGACTACATAATTACTTCCTCAAGTAAATATAGAAATACACTCAACTGTTCAATCCTTTTTATTAATGGTGCAAACAATTTCTTGACATTATGAAATATTAAAATAAATTCTAAAGAAAGAACTGCCCACTTTTAATATGAAATAAAAACAACCATGTGTAACTTCATGTTTAATATTCTAAAAGCTAAATTTGCAATTTCAAAAACTGAAACGCAATTGCTCGTACTTTATTATTTTTTAAGGTCATGCCAAAAAGTAAACCTCTCATATTGCCAGGAACTGAATTTAAATCCAGGACTACATGAATAAGACAATTAGAGCCGGCTGTTTAAGGGTAATGCTTGTGGAACTTGTAAATCACTACTTCTCCAAGCTACATATCAACACTAGGTGTGTTGCGCTAATACCGGTATCTTTGGTACAGTAAATAAAATTTTGCAAACTGCCATAAAATTCAGCTATGGGTTTACACGTCAGTGTAAAGTAACTTTACTAGAATTCCCCTTTACTAACCTTATATTCAAATAAATGTCATAATCCACTTGTATTTGCAGAGATGATTGTTTTTGAGATGATTTTTTACCACAGAAATTCACTGCATCTTTTACAGTATGGAAAAGTAATTTATTCTCATGTTTTATTAAATAAGAGATGGCTTACTGGTAACTGACTGTAAAGTACAAGAAGGAAAAATGGCTACCGCAACACCCCTTATAAATATTGTAAACATTTTTGTTCTGTAAACTTACCTGTTTACATACCTACAACAGCAAACTACCAGTGCCAGAATCAGAAGTAACACCAAAAAACAGAAAGTTGTTATAACAATGACAAGTGATGGTCCTGTGTCATCAACTGCTAAAACAAGACAGAATAAAGATACATAATAAAGACTTTCTTAACATAAACTAGCCATATATATTCAAAGTTTTTAACGCTTTAATGCTATTGTTCAAATTGACAGGGGTTTTCAGGGTCGATGAAATGAAATCCAAAATTAGAAATAATGACAGTGCAAATATCATTATTTGGCATTACATAACAAAATTTCCTAAAATTTTGTAGTATAGAAGAAGAAATTAAATTTGCAACTCAGAAAATAATTTCTCTGATGAACATACCAGTTGTTGTTGGTTCTGTCCATGTATCGGTGATGTCACTGTTAGAACTGCTTTGTTTTTCACTTGTTCCTGTGTATAAACCATGAGCACTATCACTGGTGACCAACCTGGTAGCATCAGTAATTGTGGCCTTTTCATCTGTAGCTGTGAATGAATTGGTGATATGACTGACAGTTTCACTGATGTCAGTAAGTGGATGAGTTATGTCACTAGTTTCATCAGTTGCCTTTGTCTCTGAATGAGATATGTCACTTACTGATGTCACTGAATGGCTTATTCCACTCATTTCAGTATTTTTTGACTGAGTGACATGGCTAATTGTATCACTAACTCCTGTTGTTTCAGTAGTAATTTCACTTGTGTAACCATTCCCTGTATTTGTGTGAGTGAGGTCACTTGATGTGTGAGCACTTCCTGTAATTGATTGAGTTAAGTCACTTGTGTGACTTATTCTTGTCAGCTTTCTAGTGAAATCACTTACCTTCTTGCTAATACTTGTCACTGATTCAGTGACATCACTTCTCATATCACTAAATCCTGTCACTGATTGAGTGACATCGCTTGGTGAATTACGAATTCCTGTCACAGATTGAGTAAAATTTCCTTCTGTGTCACTAAATCCAGTCACTGATGGAGTGATATCACTTGTTATATCAGTAATTCTTGTCACAGATTGAGATGCGCCACTTGTTGCTTCATGAATTCCTGTTTCTGATTTTGTAACATCACTTATTGTATCGCTAAACCCTGTCACCAACTGAGCAACGTCACTTGTTGTATCACTAATTCCTGTCATTGATTGAGTGATGTCACTCACATCATCACTAATTCCTGTCCTTGACAAAGTGATGTCATGTAATGTATCACTAATTCCTGTCACAGATTGAGTGCTATTTCTCGGTGAATCACTGATAGAGTGAGTAACCCCAGTGGTTGTATCACTATTAATTCCAGTCTCTGACTGTGTGATGTCACCTGTTGTTTCACTATTTCCTGTCACTGATCGAGTGACATCACTTGAAATATCACTATTTCCAGTCACAAATTGAGTGATCTTACTTAGATTATCACTAGTTCCTGTGATTGGTTGAGTGAAATCACTTACTGAATCACTAATTTCTGTCACCAATGGAGTGACATCACTTGACATATTACTAACTCCTGTCATAGACTGAGTGACACCAGTTGTTCTGTCAGTTATTCCTATCTCTGATTGAGTGGTGTCACCTCTTGTGTTACTAATTCCTGTCATGGATTGAGTGATGTCACTTGTATGCCTTATTCCTGTCACTGACTGAGTGACATCACTTGGTGAGTCACTAATTCCTGTCACAGTCCGAGTAACAGTAGTAGTTTTATCAGTTACCCCTGTCTTTGATTGCGTGAAGTCACCTGCTGTATGACTAATTCCTGTCACTGACCAAGTGATATCACTTGATATATCACTAATTGATGTCATAATTTGTGTGATCTTACTTTGTGTGCCACTAATTCCTGTTGTAAGTTCAGTGAAGTCGGTTACTGAATCACTAATACTGGTCACAGATGACCTGGCCTTACTTGTTAATTCACTACTTCTTGTGACGGTTTGAATGGCAGCGCTTGGTGAGTCACTAATTGCTGTCATAGGCTGAGTAATTTCACCTATAGTATCACTAATTCCTGTCCTGAATTGAGATATGTCTCTTGTATGACTTATTTCTGTTACTGTTTGAGTGATGGCAATTAATGTATCACTAATTCCTGTCACCAATTGAGTGAAGTCACTTGGCGTGTCACTAATTTCCGTCACTGATTGGGTGACATCAATTACTGTGTCACTAATTCCTGACATAGACTGAGTGCTACCTGTTGTTGTATCAGTTATTCCTGTCTCTGATGGAGTGATGTCATCAGTTTTATCACTAGTTCCTGTCACTGACAGGGTCAAGTCAGTTGAGGTATGACTCATTTCTGTTATTGACTGAGTAATCTTATCCGTGATGTCACTAGTTTCTGTCACTGAGTGGGTGATATCACTTGAAGTATGACTAATTTCTGTCACCGATTGACTAACCTCAATTATTGTTTCAGTGATTGCTGTCTCTGACTGAGTGGCATCACTTGGTGTATCACTAGTTCCTGTCACTGACTTGGTCATGTCACTTGATGTATGACTAATGTCTGTGACTGATTGAGAAACTTCACCTATTGTTTCACTAGTTGCTGTCTCTGACTGACTGACATCACTTGGTGTATCACTACGTCCTGTCAACAATTCGGTGACATCATGAGATTCAGAGGTGTGCATGGACACAGCTGTTGTCAAACAGCGGTAGGAACAGTCAAAGCCTGGATACAGATGAGTACACAGCGATCTGTCAATATCATATACACAAGCACGGTCATTGTAATCACACTCATCTGCTGGATAAGCACATTTAATGCGGTTGAGATTTCCACTCTCACAAAGGTAGTAGTATTCACAGTCAGACAGGTCGGGGTATTTTATTCCCTCCTCACAAGGGTCAGGAACATTGGAACAGACACCTGAAAGACAGACATAAACAAGGGCAGTCAAATTTTATATTAGAAGAAGTGATCTACATCAAATGAAGAGAAGACATGAAAAATTTCCTATTTTGATTGGCAAAGTGTTTAGTAAACACAGTAGAATAATATTTGTTTTTTTTAAGCTGCGCAATAAAATATACTTATATGATGCTAAGGGTATAAAGTTATATTTACTATAACTTAGATTAGCCAAATATGAGCTCTGCACAGATTATATAAATTAATTCTTTTATGCACTCCAACTTTTGTTCCAAAATTATTCAACACATTTTGGCCAGACCTTGAAATCTAAAATGTTAAGTTTAAAATATACTTGCTGTTAAACATAAATGACACTCGGTATGATGAATCGAACCTGACCTTATCTAATCATATTCACTAGTGCTTAATCCCCCTGCCTGTAGAATATAGAGTACAAAAACATAATCATAATTCTTGTTTGTCATAAAACTTGTTTGGGTTGTATAAATAGACTTAGTGATATGGACGGTGATCTAACACATTCTGAGGTTTTCAAGAAGTATCTTACCAGGCTCCTTGGTGACACTTGGGGTAACATCTGAACAGTTTGCACAATTGGCTTGTTCTGTGTAATCACAGACACAGTTCTCACTGTCAAAGTACAGATCTCCGCAGGTCATGGACGTCCACTCGTGGTTGTCGCATATGTAGTAGGAATTGCAGTCGTAGGGGTCTGCTGTCAATGTGTTTAAGTCACAGAACCGTTCCCTGTAGCAATACGTTTGTAAACAGGTGAAGTTTGCCTGAGAATGGCAGCCTGTTATCAGAATTAAAAACAAAAAATATGATATTGATAATTTATACTAATCCTAATATCGTTGCTTTTGACGAGCCTAATATTCCACAATCAGAAAACATATATTCTAGCCTTTTTATTATAATTTTAAGTCATGTGAGTTGGGGAGGCGAGAAACATAATTGCATAGACTTCTGGATGATTGATAGTCTCTAACCCCAACTGCTTGTGTTCAATTTTGCCATTTGTATAGTTTAGACTTGTGGTTTTTATATGTAAGACAACATGTGTTTAATATTAAGGTAAAATTATTTTCACCTGTTTATAATCTGTTTTTGTGATCAAAAAATTCAACAAAACTACCACAAAAATCGGACCCGTCATAAACTGACAATATTTTGAAGAATCTGGTTAAATGAATTTTCTTTATTATTGGAAAATATACAGATAGGTGAGACCAATTCATGGCGCTGATGTCAAATCTTATTTTGTCAAAACTCAGAGAGGCCAAAAGTTAGGCATCTAATGACAGGCTGTCACCTCTGTGTGGGTTTGACACCAACAAGTCGCATTGCTGAGGACCTGTCCCAATATGACCCTGGCTGTTGAACGGGACCTAAAAACCTAACCTTTAACTTTGTACAGATTAAGCTTGTGAATCTTCTATAGATTGAAGTTATTTCCACATTAAAACCTTGCGTGCCCTATAGTTTTTTCAAACCTACATGCCCAGATTTTTATTGTGATTGGAATATAGTAGTTCTGGTTGTACGTTACGTCATTCTAAGTTGTTTACAGTGTGAATATGATTACCAAAATTCTACACTGGTTACCACTCCTATGAAATCTACCCTAAAAGGATCTGTTTAATTTGTTTATTTCTAATAAAACAAATCATTTTCAAAAAGTGAAAACATTTTCACTGACTAAAAAAGCCAACAAAAAACCAAAGTATGTTTGTATGGTAAAGCTCTCTTGTTTCTCGCGATCAGTATAAAGATATAACCTTTCGAAATTTTTAAGCCAAGAAAAAAGAAAGTATTTACCAAATATCACAGAAAACACCAGAACTCCACAGAAAAGGGTATTTTTACCCAAAACTCTGCAGCCCAAGCCCCACCCATGTCTGACGTCACCAATGATTGACATGCCGCGGAGTTAATCCATCATGTTTACACTATAACCACTCTTTAAATTCTCAAAGTTGTCAGATGTGATGTGACTATTTATATATAAAGTGTTATTGACATAACTAAATGACTGAGTGAAAGCTTGTCAACAATTTGTCATATGTTGTTTAAACGCATGTCATACGTTTCTGTTTGAGTGCCTTGATCAACCTCGTTGGTAATTGAAGCATGTACATATGTGTCCATACTTAAGGGTAGCTCAAAATATGTTAACATCACGGATTTGAATCCATTTTCTTGGAGGGAAAAACTCCTGTGATACCATGAGCTACAATAAGAAAATATAACCGACTTACTAATTTCCTTCGAATCAGGAAGGTGTGAGAGTTGCCTTAATCTACTAGAAATGATAAACAAGTGGATGAAGTTCATTGATAATCTAAACAGTCGAATCAAGTCAGACAGGTGCATTAGATGCCATGAGCGGTTGGTATTTTCCGTAACAAATCCATCAGTTAATTATATGTAAATCAATGCTAGTACTACTACTACCACCACCACAACCACTACTACTACCACTACTACTTCTACTACTACCACCACCACAACAACCACTACCACCACTACTACTACTACTACTACTACCACCACCACCACCACTACTACTACTACTACCACCACTACTACTTCTACTACTACCACCACCACAACAACCACTACCACCACTACTACTACTACTACCACCACCAACAGTACTACTACTACCACCACCACCACCACTACCACCATGACTACTACTACAACTACTACCACCACCACCAACACCACTACTACTACTGCTACTCCTAATGTTAGCAAAAACCTTTCCACGATAGCCAACTTGTCATCCCTGTGTCATTCGTATGACTTGGCTATGTCAATGGACCCAAGATTATTCAATTTGTTTATGCTGAGGTGCGCCTTAGATTCTGTGAATTGATGGAGATTAAGCAATCTAAAAGTCCATATTAGTTTAGATTATATATTTCTACTACTAGCACAGTAAGGAATTGACATTGCAATTACTTCAGTTATTACAACTGATTATAATTTTATTACTACTGCCTCTTCAACCAGTTCTAGTATTAATACTTCTAGTACTGCTACTTACACCATTACTGCAAGTACTGCTAGTACTTCTACTAATGGTGCTGACACTCTAATTGCTAGTACTGCTGTCCTTCCACTAATGATGGTACTAATGCTATGTGCACGATTACTAATATTCTGTCTACTACTGGTACCATTACTCTGATGGCTAATGTAATTTCTACTGTCATTGTTATGGCTACTACTACTTTATCTTATTGTATTACCACTGAGCTCATGAAGGCTACTACCACTATTAACATTACTACTACCACTGCTACTACCAATAGGTCATAATTCGTATCAATTAACAATGTTACTAGGTTGCCATTACGGGGTAATAATTCTAATAAAAGAGATGAATTATTATTTATCAGTTATATGTTGAAAATTTATATAATGATAACTATTTAAATCATAGCATTTTACAAAGTTTAGACATATTATTTTTTATATTACAATTGGTAGCTAAACTGGTTTCATAAACTAAAGTATGTTACAATACTCAAACTCTCAACTGTCTGCAGTAAATTAAACAAAAGTGCAGCCTCTGAGGTTGGTGGTTCAAACCCCGAACTCTATGTGGGAAAGATAATAGTTTCTTACCGATGGTCGGCAGTTTACAGTACAGATACTTGACGAACTATATATACTGGTTTCCTCTGCCCATAAAACTACCTGTCGTGATATGACCTATACAGTGTTGAAAGTGACATTAAACTACAAATAAATAAATTGTATCTGTAAGGAGTGCATGTACCTTTTCTTGCTGATACCAAATTTACACTGGCATGACTCCACCTCACGCCTGACCCTAAGTAAAATTGTAAAAAGTGTATAACTGCTCTTTTGACTCATGAAGGTCAGCAGCATAGTTTGCTGCAATCATGGGTACCTGTCCCAATTTTTACCAATGTTTATAAAAACATTGTGAGTAAGTATTTCTGCCCAGCCTTGTGATGACGTATTGTTTTATTTTTTGTCATAAATTGCCTACAACTAATGTTTAAGCTGCTGCAACTTAATCTTGCATACTGTATCATAAACATGAAGCCAAGTAATTTTCTGATATTAAAGTTCATTGTATGAGTCAGCCAGATATTGCACAAGACTTGACCAGGCTTTGTGCCATGCCTTAATGTAAGTGTATGAAGTATTTTTAAATAATCATACTTTTAATTATCATCATGTTCTCTTTTATTACTTAGGTCCACGGTTGGCATCAAGTTGTATGAGTACATTGTAACATTATTGTAGATAAATGATGCCGTTTGACATTTTTAGTTCAAACTGACATAATCTGACCTCTGTCCCCAATATTGTGTTTGAAACACTTTGTTGTTAATGTTATTAAACGTCAACATAAAACAAGTAACAGCACACTATTATAAGTTGTTTTATCATGACCATCATTTCATAACCTTTTTCATGTTTGCCTTCAAACATTTGCAAACATGAGAACTTGTTTACTGGGAAGGGAGTGATATGTTCAACAAATAGCAATCAGTAGACAGTTCAACTGTTTTGTAATATTATTATCAGATACATATACAGTTTAAATTAAACAGTTAAACCTGTTGATATTATTGGAACCTACTGGAATTGTTTAAAATGGCTTTTGGGATATACGTTTTACTTTTCATTTGTATTATGGTCCCATGTTGAAGTCACAATATATAGGCATACAGCCCAAAAGGAATTGTGAGCAACAATTGTCAGAGATGAATGTCCTTATACATACTTTGCAAGGAACAATAGATTGTTTTATCCCTGAAATAACAAATAAATTACATGATGATAAGGATGAAATTGGAAAACTCAAAAGTGCTGTTAATGCACATTTTAGATGTGAAAGCAAAACACCTTCAGAGAAAAACAATTCACACCACTCTGTGAAGAACTGGATAGATGCTGATTTGTCCTGCAAAGCCGAGGGTGGCCATCTAGTGTCGTTTGAAACTGTGGACAAGCAAAACTATGTGTTTAGGCTCATACAGAAAAGATGTCCAGTCCTTGGCTTCTGGACATCTGCCAGAGATTTAGGAGGGGACAACTGGATCTGGAAAAACAGCAGAGAGGCGGTTCTGAATGACGTTTGGAGATCAAGAGAGCCAAGTGGTGATGGTGATTGTGGTCATATACAATAAGCCTGCCCTATTGAATGACCAGCCTTGTGAGAAAGAGATGTGCTTTATTTGTGAAAGACCTTGAGGTACATTTGAACAGAACAGTTGAAAGCATACAGTATCATTTCAATCAGACCATATATATTTTGTTGTTGCTTGTCTGTACCATTAATCAGGTTCATTCACTACTGCTTTCTTAGAGGATTTGTTGTGACTTTCTCTTCCTTTTGCATAATCAATTGGTTCAAATTACATTATTTGAGGCGAGATAAATGTTCATCTGGATGTGGAGTAACGTGATAAATCCAGGTTCAATAACTTTCTCAAGTGTTCCAACTTGGTCCAAGATATTACTGGCCTGACACCTATGACTCTGAAGGTATTGACCTCTACAACTCCGATTTTGTTTCAGATTTTAGTGTTGGTGATTTCATTTCAGACCATGTATTTATAAGATTTCATTTGGATTTTTCTTCCAATGCAACTATCATTTAACAACAGGTCTCTCACTATCTGTATGATAAGATTGATATAGATCAGTTCTCTATGATAACCTCAGAGACATTCTGTTTGCATTATTATCAGAAGTAATTGCCTCAGAATGTTATAACTAGTATGTAGATGGTCTTACTCATGTGCTCGACAAGCACGCACCAATGGTGTGATGCAAGATAAATTGACTGTCAGTTGAGTGGTTCAAAGAATCATATGACATAGCACTCTCAAGACAGCAGTTTAAACAAATATGGATAAACCATAAATCACAGCTAAACAGGCCAAAGCTCAGCAAGCAATGTGCCCAGTGCAACTATTTGGGTAACAGCTACAAGGGTTCTTATCCCTCTATCTGATCACCGAAAGCAGATACATGTCTGACTGGATAATTTTGTACATGATAGTTAAAGTATCCAAGTATGTTTGTGTTTACCTATGTCTCTACTTTTTTTTCTCTTTCCTTTCTTGTGTGTATTGTATGAACTACGATGTCTTACATCAAATAAAAATATATTTCACCAAAAAAAAAAAAAAAAAGGTTTAACCTAGTAAGTATACAAGGTTTATTGTAGTCAAAATCATAATTAATACAGCATACCTTAATATATGTATATGTGTAATGTGATATATACGTACTTAACATAATTAATATAGATTTTTCCTTAGAATGAAGTTATTATCATATTTAATTTTCGATGAATCAAACTTTATCTGGAGAAAGTAGCAAACACATAAACCTATGTGAAAAAGACTTACTTGAGAAGAGGAAAACATCAGCCAAGATAATGGATTCTAAGATATACGACACCTTACACCAAAGGGAAAGCAATGGTAGACTGGCCTTTTATTTTATGAAATACACCCTAACGGAAACATAAAACAAAACCCTAAGTAACAGAGTGTGTGTACTGTACACCTAACTGCGCAAGTATAAGTATAAATATTGGGCAGATTTTATAGTTGAAAGCTAAACAGGCAAGTTAAAACCAAGGCCTCAAGTTGGTGCGTAACCCAATCAAAATTTGACTGATAATTTATAATTAAATATATTTCAAACAAAAATCTCTTACCTTTTCATAAATGTGTTATGGTAAAAAAGTAGAGGAAGATGTGGGTTGTCAGATATTCTCATAGCAGTAATGTTTTTACCTTTTATTAGTATAATTATTGTTCAAGTACAAATATACAAAGAAACGTGCAGTTTAACATGGGGATCATTAACATAATATACACACCCAATAACCAATGTACAAACACAAATTACAAAGTGAGATGTGTTTCATTAGAATAATTAATTCAACCCACAGTACCAAAATAGGTCACGTGGCAGAGTCATTAACAGTGTTAATGTACAAGTATAAAGAAATATATATGCTAATTAACTTAACTTCAGTATGTAACAAAACAGAGCTAATCTTGTGACATTTATTAAAAACTGCTATGAGATTACACAATTACTTCCTGAACTAAATATAGAAGAAATGTCTTGAAACAAAGACATCGTGACAAAAAGTTTATTCTTTTCTTATTTAATGGCATCTGCAAACGCTTGTTCTAACAATAAATTGAAATTAATTTTCTTTTTTCAAATTCTTCTAATTTTTAATACTTTTTTGGTGGATATTTACAAATGAAAAAAAACTTTATGTAAAACAACTCTAATGGTTTTTGACTAATAATAGTTGCTACACTGTTACATCTTATGTAAACAATAAATGTTAATATATAGTGCATTGTAAAGGCTTTTTCAAAAGTTATTTTGTTCTTAATTTTAAGAAAAAAAATTGCTATTATGGATTGGACTTGAGTTCACGGAAGCAAGGAGTTGAAATTAAATAAATACAAGGCCAAAAGGTGTTTTAGTCGTCTAGCACGAGCACAAAGCCATCAGAGAGACGAGTAGTGGACTAGAATTTATGAAAGTCTTGTGACAGAAAGAAATTGCAACTTAGACACATCCCAAAGCTGGTCCTGAACCGAGATGGTCACCCATCCAAGTACTAACGTAACCCATTGCTGCTTAACTTCAGTGAGCAGACAAATAATCATCACTCTGTGCCACAATTCCTGAATGTCCAATGAGAGAAGGATATATGTATGGGCAAAAGCCAAAAGGACATGTGGCCTTTTAGCTATTGGAGAGCAAGAGAGGAAAATTCAGAATGTACAGGTAAATTTCATCAAAGTCCGGAGACAAAAAAGTGATCTGTAGAAGCTCGAGCTCTATCGAGGCTCTCACTTAATAACCATGACAGATAAATTCTTATTCATGTTAACTTTCAAAAGTTCTTCTACTTCATTAAAATGTTTTACAAAAGAGACCAGTTTCCATTAAAGATTTCTTCTTTTAATCTTTGTGTAAATAATGATTTCTGTTCTAGGTATTTTTGCCCTATCAAGTCTGTTACATCAAAAAGTTATCCATTGTCAAAACTGAAGGTCTATTGAATGTTTGCATTTTAAGCCATTTTAATGAAATGTTGGAAGAGGCCTTTAGAAAATCTCACTTAGTTTGCAAAAGCTGGATTCAAATTCTCAACCCCAGAAGTGTGAGCCAATAGATTAAATCTCAGACTTAAATTGTATACATCTATTTAAATACCTATAGCAGGTAGGTATCAGTGCCATAATCAGAAGTAACACCACAAAATAGTTTTTATTAGAATGATAAGGAATGGTCCAGAAGCATTAGTTACAGAAACAAGGTGGAATAAAGATGGGTATTTACAGAATTGAAACATGTTGATTGATATATTTCATTAGCCTTATACATCGTACTTTTATACTTATTTATTTCTTTTATAGCATGACCTCTATCGAGGCTCACACTTCTAGGAATCACTTTTTTGTCTCCGGACTTTCATCAATTGTTGCACAGCATGATTAGTACCTGTCTCTTCACTGAAGTTAAGTGGCAATGGACTACATTACTATTTGGATGGGTGACCGTTTCAGTGCACTACTTGTGAGGTGAGTGGCAGGGGAGTGTATTTCCACCGCCCTTATTATCCTTGTAAAATATCTTGGATAAACACAGATTACGTTTTGTTTATGAGGTTATAATGCCATATTATTGGTCACTCTGGCAATTAAGGGCACTACATCTGTAAGATTAATCTAAATACCTAGATAAAGTGTCAGTTTAGAAGAAGGTGGAATTAAAATATTAACCATCACTGGAGTCTTGCTGATGTTATTATGGCTACAAACCGACAGGTAATAGACTATACTGTTAGCACCAAAAGCAATTATGCAGCATCAAAGCGATTTTGTTGTTTAAATACGAAAAGAAAATAAGTAAAGGGGTAGTGGAAAAATAAAGTAAAAAGTCGTCATAAGAGAATACATCTCACAGAATTATCAACTGCTTTTTATATTCTGCCACCATGTTGGTGAAGTAACTATTAAACTGCTATGCTCTTCAGGCCTTCGTATAGACATACCATTTGGACTATTAGTGATTTCACTTATCCCAGTTACTTAACTTGTAATATCAGTGACTGTTTCTGTGGTGTTTTCATCAATAGCTTTGAATGAGTTGGTGATATCACTGAAAGCGTCACAGCCAGCCACTGGCTGAGTTATGCCACTCTATGTGAATGAAAAATGCCACTTGTATGCTTGCACATGTCACTGATAGTCTGTCTTTACTAATGTATTCAGTATGTGTACAGGCTGAGTGACATCACTTGTAATTATACCCATATGTGTAACAGATTCGGCAATTTCACTTTTTGTATCACTAATTTGTATTCCCGATTTAGTGACATCACTTGTATCACCACTATCTTTCACTGTTCCATTGACCTCCTAAGGCTCAGATGTCTAAATACTGCTGTAGTCATACAACAAGCAGAATAATCAAAACCTAGGTACAAATGAACACACTGACAGCTATGGACGTCAAACATGAACTCTTAATCATTGTATTCAAACTCTTCTGTCGCATAGCTACTTTGACAGCAGTTAAGACAGCTTTTTTTCTCAGATGTCATGGTAATGGCAGACAACTTAGGGTACCTTTATATTCTTATAAGGCTCCATAACATTGGAACCAATTCCAAAATTAATTGACCTCAGATAAGAAAATGTTTTACAGGAGAAAGTCATTTCAATCAGAGGGTAACTACATATAAATGATTTTGGCTACTTTGAGTGGATAAAGACTGTTTTGATAAAGATTTCCCAACTTATTTACTCAGCGAGCTGAACAAATTGCACCCTAAAATACTTAGCCCCTAATAACTCAGCGCCAAGGTGAAACAAATAAAATTTAATGATAGCAGGATATTAAGATTCGCAAATAATTAATAATTACTTGTAATCAGAGGTTGTTACTGTACATGAAGTAGTAAACGCTATTATGAAATAAAAGAAAGATAAAGGTGATGGTAACATCACTAATTTGTCAATTTGTTTATCCATACTACTTTAAAATTTAAATCTATTCTTCCTATGTTATACACATGTTAACTGGGCCACTGTGTTGTTCCAAATGAAATTCTATTTGGAACTATTAAACCAGTACCAAACCTAATGCAGGTCAATAAATGACTCGGAAAATCATAGATGAATCTGTTTATGTAGTGTATTTAGTATGATTCTTAACAATACCCTACTTGAAAATAACAAACACATATTTAGCTCATTGAGTCTTCAATTTGGGTTTGAAAACAAATGTTAAATTACTCAGTGCACTTTTGTACTCAACAAAACCATACAGTACCATTTGAATCAAAACAGGTGAAGTATATTGTGTGTTGCTAGATGCATCTAAAACTTTTGATAATGTGAAACATATCACGTTGTTCAAACTATTACAGTAAAAAGTCCAGTGACTATTCGATTTCTTATTAAACTGTACAAATGTCAAAAATCAAGAATTTAATAATGTCACCTGAATTCCCTGTTTCAAATAGTTCTAAGCAGGGCAGAGTGCCATCTCCTATTTTATTTTGTATATGTTACAGTGAATATTTGAAATCAGTAAACAAAAATCATTTATCATAAGGAGAGTCAAGGGGGGTTCAAGGTCAGTGATCCGGAATTGCGGGTGTGACCAAGAGGGAAGGAGACTAAGTTGGGAAACTGGAATTGAAGAGGTGGGTTTTAAGGTGTTTACTGATATGACGGAGGGACTATTTCTTATTTGGAATGGGAAAGAGTTCCAATGAACTGTGGTGTAGTGACTGAGTGAATTAGAAAAGTGTTTGGTTGATTTATGAACTTGGTTTTCTTGGTGCTTTGCCTTGTATTTCTGGAAGAGATTTAGGGATGAATTAATTCTCTTAGGTAAACTGGTTGACCTTGGTTGAGGATTTTGTATGTAATGAGGCCTATTTTAAATTGTACCCTAAACCTGACTGGGAGCCAATGGAGTTTTTTTTAGTTGAGGAGTAATCTGAGAGAATTCAGGGAAATGTGTGACAACCCTGCAGAGTGAGTTTTGGACTAACTGCAATTTCCTTAACTGAATATTAGTGAGTGATAGAACAGGAAATTGCAATATTCCAATCTGCTGTTTACCAAAACATTTTCTAAAAACACTGATGTTTTAAGGTCTAGAAGGGGACGACAGGTATTATTTGAACCAGCCAAGTGCTAGCTCACTGATTCCATAGTAATCATTAAGCCTGTCCAGGCGAATGGTGTGGTCAATGGTATTGAACGTGGCGGAGAGATCCATAAGGATAAGGGCTGTGACAGACCCTTTGGCCATATTAAGAAGATTATCGTTGTGAATATTAATTGTGAATCTCCACGTTCAGTAGAATGGTGTTTTCTATAAGAAAACTGGAAGGCAGTTATAAGGCTGTCTTCATCAAGGTGAGTTTGTAGCTGCCTACCACCCTTTCAAGCATCTTTGAAATAAAGTTTAGATTACAGACAGGCCTATGGTTTTTGAAAACTTCTTTGTCTAAGGATGATTTTTTTGAGGATTGGGGTAACATGGGCCTGCTTGAAAAACTTAAGACACCTTATTCAAGAGTGGCATTCATTATTGAAGTGATGGGGGTGATGAGAATATCCAGATAATCAAGAACAAGAAAAGTGGGATAAGGGTCAAAGGAACATTATTTGTTTGGAGAGTTCATAATGAATTTGGTAACTTGGTCCTTGGTTGCAGTAGAGAAAGTGGAAAACATGGGGGGAGGAGAGCCTGGGATGATGTGGTGCAAATTCAGAGAAATATGGAAAGTTGAGCATATTTTTCAATTTCTTTTTGTGAAGAACTCCACAAATCTGTCGGCCAAAAGCTGAGGAGGATTTATTAAAGGGAGGATCTTGGCTGGTAGTCTGTGTAACACATTGTCAAGGACTCGCCATAATTTTTTGCGGTTGTGGTGATTATCCTGAATTTTTTCTTTAAGAAATTCAGTTTGACCTGCATGCAGATTCTATTGTATTGGTGGACTTTCTGCATGTATTGGGATCTATTGAAGGTAGATTTATTTCTCCGCCAAATCTGTTCGAACAAACGCTTGGTCTCTTTTGCCACAATTACAGTTTTGTTAACCCATCCTGGGATGTACTTTGCCTTGGTGTGTTTGGTACATGTAAATGATGTTATATTGCTAACCCCAAGATTTTCAAGTTTGAAGTGTATGTTAGGTGCAATTCAGAAATTTGGTAAAGAATTGAATGTTAGTATTAATCTTTCAAATTATCAACATTTAAATCACTGTGAAACAAAATGGTAGATGTGATATCCAATGGTTGCGACATAAAAGCTGTGCCATAGACTAAACATCTTGATAATTTTGTTGGACCTAAGGTGAGACACAAAATGATAGAATATGTACAGTATGATTTTATGAAGTCAACTTTATAACCTCATACTTTGGAAATTGATATCATGTTAAGTACAAACTAATGAAAAGTTACTGTATGGTATTATATGGTGCTACACAATGGGATGTCACTAAGCCAAAAATAAATGCTTTTTGTTCTTCATGGAAGAGATGTGTTCCTAAACTGACAAAGATAAATGCTAAAACTTATGCAAATTTGTTGTACTTGGTTGTGGAGGATTTAAACATTGAAGGCCAGATACATAGCAGAATAGTACAGTTTAGAAACAGTATTTTGACTAGTCATAACCCTATGTTATCAAGGTGTGGCAATCTGGTAAAGGAAGGCAGTAGATCAAGTGTTAGCCAAAGTATCCGTAGAATAATTTCAAAATATAACGTACATTGGAACTTGCTGTATGATGTAAAATGCATGTGTGATACTATCAGAAAATACTACCTTACCAGTTCTTATACAGAGTTAGAGTATTTGTTTGATGAAATCATAAAGACATTATTGTACTACACAGGTGGTGTTATGAAAAGTGGAGTGGGATGTATGCTTACTGATGAAGAACTGCATATTATACTTGACTTTCTGTACATGGTGTAGTAATACTGTATGATGTGTTTTGAATTGTGCAGCTCTGTATACATCTAATCTAATACCTGCAGATCTTTTCTTTTGTTTCTATGTTCTGTGTTTGTAGTCTTTTCTTCTTCTGTATTCTTTAACATGTATTTATAAGAAATATAAGAACAAAAAATAAATAATTAATGGATGACAACTTCTAAAGTGAGACATATCATGTTGCACGTTGTAATCAAATCCTTTTAAATTAAGCCCTTTAGACACTTGTTTATGTTAAAGTAATTAAAAGTGCAATTAGATCAAGACATCCTCTGTCCTTTAATAACTTGTTTGTGTTAGAATTATTAGAAGTGCAATTGATTCAGTGGAGATTAAGTATATATTATTATTATTATTATTTGGTCCCCCACAGGCAAGCAGTCACATGATGTCTTCAGACAGTCCAGTCTTCCATCACTGTACACCTCTACAAAGTATATTTTAAGTCTTCCTCTTCTTCTCAGTTTTTGGTTAGGCTGCAATAGAACTAGGTCGCTAGTTGCTGGTTCAGGATGTCAGTGGCAGTGAACAGCGAGTTTCATTGTTCTTGCTGCTATTTTATTACCAAGAAGTGGGAGTTCTTCATACACCTCAGCATTTGTCTTGCGTTCCCACCATTTGATATTAGAGGCTTTTCTGAGCATCTTGGTGTAAGTGCCATTCAACATACATTCTATCTTTGGGTTACTGTCCAGCTCTCACAGCCATATAGAAATACTGATTCAACGGCTGCTACAAAGAACATAACTTTGATTTCTTCCCTCTTGTTCGAATCCCATATGCAGTTAATCTTGTTCAATGCTTGAAAAACTTGTACTATCCTAGTTTTTATGTCTTTATCAGTGCTGTTAACCCATGATCCCAGGTATTTGAAATTTTCTACTTTTTCTAATTCCATCATTTGTTTTTAGAACAACCCCTTTGTATCTATGTTGTACGTTATGTATTTGGTTTTCTTAGCATTGAGAGCAAGGCCAACTTTTTGGCACTCTCTCTAAGCTCTTGACAGTATGCTTTGTGCTTGTTGTATTTTGTCCAATAATAGTGCAATGTCATCCCCAAAGTCAGTAAATGTAACTACGGACTGTCTCTGTGATCTTCTGGGTGATATGGTAAACCCCTATTGCTCTTCATATCCATTGAGTGCCCCTCCTAAGGCATAGTTGAGAACAATGATGAATAAGAATGGAGCAAGAGTATATCGTTGCATTATTCCTGCGGTGATGTCATATTGCTCAGTTTCACCATCTGGTGTTAGTACTTGGGCTATGGTGTTTTGATACATAGTTTCTATGGCATGTACAAGTCCTTCTGGTATACCATATGCTTGTAATATCTCTATCATTTTGCTTCTGTGTATTGAGTCAAAAACCTTTTTGAAGTGAATAAAATTTGTTACTGCTGGTTTGTTATTGTTTTTCACTCCTTAAATAATTTTTCGTATGGCAAGTAGACAGGTTAGGCTGATGCCTCTGTAGTTGTCAGTCACAGATAGATCACCTGACTTAGGAACTGAAATTATGTTCATGAAAGACCATTGTGGTGGTTTGTCACATGGCATAAGTACCTTGTCACAAAAATTAAGACAGATGTCATCAAAATTACAGCACTTAAAGACTTCTGGTGGGATTTCGTCCAGTCCTGCACTTTTACCTAGTTTGAGTGATGTTTTTACCTTCTTGAACTCATCAAGAGTAAATGGACCATCATCTATATCTAAACCCTGCTGGTATTGTCTCATCTGGAGATTAAGTGCTATAAAATTTTCATTAGATTTTATGTTAGGTTCAATCCACAGCTTCTTTTCACTAGCACATAACTTTGTGATTTTTGTCCTTTGTTTAAAACAATCTCTTTGACTATGATAGTTTTTTCCCACTAGACCAATATGAACAAGGTATTTTATCTTGGAAACAACCTTGACCGGGACCAATTTGGTAAAGGGCTGATTTGAAATTGGCTAAAGAAACATAAATCCAATCCGTAGTATTTGTCACTCTGTAAATAACCTTTATCGTTAATGCTCATACATTAAATTATCCTCTAATCCAATCTAATCTAATTTGTAACTTTGTAAATCGCATTTGTCATGAATACAAATACATTAAATTCAAACAATCAAATAAAATCTAGGCTAATATGGGTATTAAAAGAGCTTTATCTTCATTATAATGCATTGGTTTATTGCCTATACTGATTACATTATTTGTAGGATTCCAAAGCTCTGTCAGCCAAAAATAAATTGTCATTTAATATATTTTCCGGGAGCAAATGTTAAATCAGGACAAAGTATCAAGGCATCCATTAAGTAGCCACAGTCTGGAATTGAAATCCATATCATAGAGATAAAAACAAATCCATTCACACTAAACTTGTTGCATCATATTATGCGACTGAGGTTTTTGCAAAAATCTTTTGCCCCCAAAATAATGTGATTCATTAAGTTTTTAAGTTTGTATTTATTGCCCTAATTTATTTTGCTATTGCAATATCATCATTTACTTGTTAATTCTGTAAAAAATAGTCTTGGATGTTATTTCTACAATTGTCATCACATAATAATAATAATAATTGAATTTTGCTGCATTTTCAAAATGACCACTTTGGTTTATAAGTTTAATCACAGTGGTCATCCCATCTGTAAGATATGACACCAGATACAACGGTCAATATAAAAGATTTATGGAGGTTCCTCAGTTCTGTACATAAATCAAAATAAACACTTCGGCAATAGGTTTGCTTTGATAGTCCCACAGTGTGGAATGGTTTTACTAATGTTGATTTTTCCCAACTTTTGCATGTTTCAGGTAAAACCCAAAATTCTTTCTCTTCAAAAAGGCTTTCCCTACCTCTCTGCTATTGATCTGGCTATTTTCTGTGGAAGATGATTCTTGAATTAGTTTTTTCGGAGTTGCATCTTAGAATCTGCCTTAACAGAGATTAAATCCTATAAAATACAAAAATAATGGAATAGTGTACGATAGAATTATGAATAACTGACATTCATATAATCACTGAAAATTTTTCTTATGATCTACCCAATTAAAAAAAATTCAATACAGACAATTCATAGTATTGACTAGCATTTAATTCTCTGGTTCGAAGATGAAGAGAAATATTTTATTTACATAAACCTAAACAAATTTGTTGTTCCTATATGTACCTATTTTCAAAGTAGGAAAACACCTTCTTTGCGACAGGGCTAAAGGGTGTATATGCATAAAACGTATATGTAATGGTTTCTAATCTCCACTGAACAGGTTATTATCATAAAAAAATCCCATAACAAGCTTCAAATCATGTAACAAGAAGGTAACATTTATTAGTAACATTCGTGAAGTAACAAAAAGAGTGCATATACTGGTTTGAGTTACACCCTAGTGCATGCAATAGTATTTCCATAATAAAAATCTGAGTCTTCGTCTATGATACTGTATAAACTGGCCCAATTCCCTGTTATACATTGCCTTTTTATGTAACACAAAACTATTCTATCGAAGACTTAAAGCAAGTGATAGATTCAAACTATTAATTTATGTAACACAAAACTATTCTATCGAAGACTTAAAGCAAGTGATAGATTCAAACTATTAATTTATGGAGGGTTAATCTGATTTATAATTTTATTTATACAAAATAAATATAAAGTTAGACTTCAACAGCTAAGCATGCAACATTACTGGAACTAGATGCAAATGGCTTTCGGGATATATATTTCACTTATCATCTGCATTATGATCCCCATTATGAAGTCACAAAATACAGTCTTACAAACTACAAAGAACTGTGAGGCACAACTGTCAGAGATGAATGGTCGAATGAATGCTTTGGAAAGTTTAATCCCAGAAATAATGGGCACTCTGAAAGATGTTAAAAACCAAGTGGATGAACTAAAAAAATCTTTTAATGCACAAGTCAATTCAGAAACAAATAAATCATCTGAGTACGCAATTCATTATTACAAAAAGAACTGGATGGATGCGGACTTATACTGCAAGGCTCGCGGTGGGCGCCTTGTGTCATTTGAATCTGTTCAGGAGTACAACCTTGTGGCTGACCTCATACAGAGCAAATGTTCAGGTAAAGGTGGCTTCTGGACATCTGCCAGAGATTTAGGAAGTGACTCCTGGATCTGGAGAGACAGCGGGGAGTTTGTTATTGATGACATTTGGGGGACAAGTGAGCCAAATGGTGATGGTAATTGTGGTCATATGAAGCAAACACAACCTGGTTATCCACTGAAAGACCGGTCTTGTGACAGTGAGATGTGCTATATTTGTGAAAGTCCTTGAGACACAATAGGGGTGTCTAAAGGAAAGTTTTTCAAATGGAAACGTATTAAAAAACAATTTTGATAGAATTGTATTGTGATAGAATGGAGATTCACAATAAATGGTTTCGTATGAATTAAACGATTAATGATTTCTGATACTCAACTGATCTTTTCTTTGGATTTAGACATTTTAATCTGAAACAGGTTTAAATAAATAAAAATTATACCTGATGTTTTATCATATTAAATATAGGATAATCATGTTACCTAAGAGGTTGGTTTGCACATGTGTGTTTTTGCTTTTTGTTTGTACTTCTTGAAAACTCTAGAATTTTTGTTTTCAAAACAAATATTATTCATAACAAATGCCTAGTCTATGTAAGGTGAAGTTGTGTAGTAGCTAACTCAATTTTTAAATATCATTTACAGTCTAGTAGTGCAGGTTTATGTAATATTTCTGAAAAAAAACTTTTCCTGAAATTCATCCTGTTCTTGGCAATACATTTTTCTTTATAATATCTGATAAAATGACCTCAGTAAAATTATGATTTAACCAATTCAATTACTTTGATGTCATATTTTGGGTAAGTCTTGTCAAGAAATATTTTAAGCGCCTAAGATTAAGTACTTAAGATGGGCAAAATTAGTTTTAATCTGAAAGTTTTAAATCTAAATTCTGTATCTTAATAGATGTTATGTTATATTCATTAGTGTCTAAATATTGAAAAAAATCAAAATGTCAAATAGTTAACGTTTTAAAGGCTTTGTATGTTCTTCAATGAAGGGGCATTTAGTGAAAATATTCCAAATTAGCCATATATTAAATTTATCTCATTTATATAAAGATATTGGAGAATCTTCCATATACATTGTAACAGTATGTTGATTTAATCATAAGTTAGATTTTTAAAATTTATTTATTTGGGGTTTTACATCGCTTTCAACACTGTACAGGTCATATCACGACGGGTAGTTGGAAGGGCAAAGGAATCCAGTACATACAGTTGGTCAGGGTTCTGTACTGTAAACTGCCGACCGATGGCAAGCAACTACCAGCTTTCCCACTTGAGGCCGTGCCGGGAACCAAACCCAGGCCTCAGAGGTAGGAGGCGAGAATGTTATCACTCTGCCAACGTGGCCCCCCATAAGTTAGATTTGTCTCATTCTGTGTATTTGTATTCTGTTGTATTTGTAAAAAGGAAGCAAAGGATGTATATGTGGTGTCCCTGTTTGTGTAACTGCTTCTGTTTCCATATGAGGAGTGTTTGGCATTTATATTCTGTCCAAAATGTTTGCTACTTTGTTAAGCGTCAGCCTGGATGGATAAATAGAGCTTTGTCTACAGACTGTCATGAATTGTGGCACGGCCACAGTGACTGTCTGTTAGAGAAGTTAACCAGCAATGGGCTACGTTAGTACAAGGATGGGTTAGCGCTTCAATTCACCACTTGTGTCTCTTATTGCTTTCCCCTCGTGCTAGGGGACCGAAACACATTTTGGCCTTGTTAAAAAAAAGGAACAAGCATTCAGCGATTGCTCAAAGCGATGCCATATAAGAAATATTTAAACAATAGAGTTAAATCAGTGTGTTAAGTGAATTTTATTAATTTTGGAATTGTCCATATACCTTCATGTTGTATGGTTGTCAATGCTTATTTTTTATGCTTTCTCGCAAATAACTTTCAAATGGTTTTACCTTCGTAGTTTCAATAATTTTTTCACCGTTGCATTCAGTTTCATGAGATGCAAACTTTACTATCTCAAGAATATATGTCCTAGTGTGCATGTAGTGCCTTGCAGAAAATTTCGATCCCTGCTCTAAAATTTATGCAAACCAAAAGCCTAAAGAAATGTACTGAATTATTTGTTTATTTGAATTATTTTTCATGTGAACACATATACTTAAGACTAGGGCTCGTACAAATAATAGGGTGCTATTGCTATCAGATAAATTTGGAGCCCTCACGAAGTTTAGTATTCACCTTGACAGGAAAAAAACCAGCCAACCTGGTAAAGTGTAAGATGTGTTATTAATGTTTCATTGTGTAAACATGTAAACAATTCAATGGTACTTTATACTTACAAAGTTGACTCTTAAAATTGTTATCTAATTTTCATGAGATTTACCATATTTGATAAACTAATATACATCTGTGGTACTTTTGTAAAAGGTATGCTATCGAGAGCAAAAACCTCCCAAACCTTTATTCAGATAATCACTGGTATGGCTTTCAACCATCCGTTGAATCATTAGATTAAAGTAGCGTTGAAACCAGAATTCCAGATTTGCATTTATTGTTTCTAATTGGCTTGGCAAAGGGGGGGTACTCTTGCATTGGAGGTAAATAAGTGTAATTTGCATGACTTTTTAGTTGATGAAAAATCACAGTTCGGGTTAATAACATATTAAAATTGTACAAATATATTCCAGTGTCACAAGGTACATTTTTGTTAGTTGTTGCTTCAAAAATATTTATAGGGTAGTTTGTCTATTTGACAATATATTTGCTAAGCGATTGCAAAAGTCACACTTTCATTTGTGATTTCTCTTGTGTAGTTAGGTATGCTAGGCTCTTGTACTAGTGACCAGCTTTTTTTGAAATATTTGAAAAAAAAAACTTTTGGAGTTAAAGCATATTGAGGTTGATTGAGGATCACTGTAAGTAATGGGCAAAAATGTTTTCAAGTTTTGCAAATGACAGATGTCAAAAAAGTTTTATTTCAAAAGTCATGCTTTCATGTGCAATGTCGTCTGTGTTGAGAGATGTTTTGAATATTTTTATGGTTATAGCAATGTGACATCAAAGGTTTCTAAATCAAGGTTATTGAGGTTATTTGTTTACTCTTGCAGTACGATTAATGCTTTTGGTTATGTATTGTAGATATAAATAATGAACTAGTTTATGTAATAAATATGTTACCATTTGCATTACGTAAAAGTGTGTTAGTAGAAGTTTATATACAAAGAAAACTGTATTTATTTTTTATAAAATATGCAACATTTTGCAGTTACATATGGATGTAAATATTTTGTTTTCAGATCATGAAGTAGCAATCCCAGTTGTTAATTTTGTTTTGGAATATAGGACATTTTCAAATTAGAGTGTCCAACTATTTCGAAGATAAATTTAATGCTTTAAAATATTTTAAAGGAAAATAACATTATGTTAACACTTTCATTATCCAAGGTTTCCATTGTGAAGCTTTGTACAAACAAAAGTATTCACTTTCATTTACTAAAAGGAGTTTAACTGAAAACTGACTGAGAGGAAAATGGTCTCCAGGAAACATTGAGGTCAAGTTAATGCAAAAACATACCAGAATACAGTGACACGAGCATTTAAATATTATACAAAATTAAAAATCAGCTCAATTATTCATCTGTTCTTTTGTGATAATTGTATAATTGATACTCCCACACTTTCATTAAATTATTTTCTCTAATTGTTGTGTTTGTGTCAATAACCCTCTACTGACTTAAAGTAACAGTGTTGTGAAGGGGTTGTGGGATATAGAACAGAAACTGTACTGAAAAATATTCTGTTTTTATCTAGTTTACTGCACCTTTCATATTTTTGTTGAAATTTTTTTTATATATTTTTCAGTATATGATTCTAAAGCGCTTTGCAATAAAGTAATAGATCTGAAATTGTGTGTGTTTTGATATATATTTAACATTATTATACCAAAAACTATAAGTAAAATCACCCAGCTCCTCAAGGGCTCATCAGTCCCCAAACCCCAAGACAGTAAAAACACCACTGCAGGTACTCTTTTATTATACACATGAGTAATACAGTAAATCGAGTATTATATACCATTCAGTAAAAGTTACATATAAAAGTCAGATGAGGTTAAGACATATAAAATTAATGATTAACCAGGCTGCAACTGATCATTACTATAAAGGCAGCCCATAAGTAAATTAAAATTTAATCTACCAACTGTGACTAGCATCATTTAACGTAAAGTTCAGAGTTCAAAGTTCATAGTTCATAAGTTCATACACATTACATCAAGGTCACAGTTGAAGTTCAAGAGGTTATGCAAAAAATTACGACCCATTGAACCCTGGGGTGACCTTCAACCTCAGCAGAAGGGAAGACTTGAAGTTGCTAAACAGCAGAGAGATGCATTTACAGAATATAAAGAGTTTAGAGCAAAGGTAATCAAGCCCCCCCTAAACTGCCCAAGGAGGAAGGAACCCCCAGAGTTTACAGAAGTTAGGCTAAAGTGTTAAGAATTTACTGAAAATAAAACAATATCAAAAAGACAAAAACCCTCAAGCCCAACCTAGACATAGATCATTATAGAGCATTTATTGACAGGGCCAGAGCATTAGCCAAACTTTCACCTGATGCATGATCTGACTGTATATAGCGCCACACACAGTCAGAAGACCATGTGCCATGTCTTTTAATGTCTTGGATAGAGACATGGGCATTATATGCCAGAGTTGCCCCAGACCGTCTAAGGTCATGAAAAGTAAAGTAATTTGATGGGAGATTGAGAGCTATGTTAATTCGCTTCAAAATTTTTCTGACACGAGAATCTGTAAGGGGTTGAAGACCATACTGGGATGGTAGTTGCAATAATGAGGAGTCAGATGACATGGGATATAATTTGAAAATTTGTTTAAGAGCCCTGTAGGGGCAAATGATTCTGTTCTTAAGCTTGGGAAGGGTGAGACATTGGACCTTGCCCCTGGTCTGAATCGTCTTGGACCATTTGATTAAAACCTTAGCATAATTTTTGGTGAAAAAGACATCATGCCCAGTAAGATGTCTAGTCGATTCAAAACCTGCCAGTGCATGGGGAGGGGGGGGGGGGGGGGGGCAAGTTTGAAAGCCTTAAAAAGGCAAAAAAACCCCAAAAGTATAGCCATTTTATAGATAGATCCAGAGGTGAAACCTTCATACGCCTTGGAAATCTCAATGAGCCATGAGATGGTGATAATATTATGTGACTTTATTTTTAGAGGTCTGTTGATTTTAAGAGCCTTGAGGAAATACTTGATCTGAGGGTGATCCAAAACAGAGAAAGGTAAGTCAAACAGCACAAAATTGGCCTTTATGGCCGACACGTAATTTGCAACCATACAATATGAACATGAATTGACAACTAAACATTCAAGAAATGACAGAACCACTTTGACATTGACATTGACAATGGACGCTTTTGTGTAGATGCAGAATGCCACAAACATGGAGGCATATGCAGAACGTGTCTTGGGTCGAAAGGCCAAGTGCAATCTGTCTGTAGCCTTTGATGATAATGAGTCCAACACCCCATTTCTTACAACACAAAGTGCAGTACCTTACCATCATATTAAAACTAGCCAAGGCCCCTGCAAACAGGGGGACTTGAAACACTGTAACATTAACCATGACTCATAACATAGGCCCCTGGCAACACAAAGGCCTTCCAACACAAAGGAAAGTTATACTAAATATGACCATTCACAAAAGTCACTACAAGGAGTATGAAACTACATGAAATTACAATTCTGGATCCAATTCCAGTAAATGATAAGAGGCATTCAACCATATGGGGTTGGCAACCTGTGACTGTAACCATTGTATTTGCTCTAATGAGCCTTGTCATCTGGATAGCAAGTCCGTCACTTTGTTATCAACCCCCCTGATATGACCATATTGTAAATCTTTATCCGACAGTGCAGACTCCAACCATATGTTGCGTGCGCATGCTGCTAAGAATGGATCTCGAGTCTTTCAATTTTTGAGTACTGTGACTACAGCTTCATTATCACAGCGTATGAACACTCTACGCAATGCCCACTGAAACTTGAACAATCTTATGGCCATGAGGATGTTCACCATTTCTAAGTGTACTATGGTCCAGTTTTGAAAACCTCTTTCGATTGGCAAATGGTACACAAAGCTACCAGAGTGACCCCCAAAGCCTGTCAGACAGGCATCCAACTCGAGAGTTACATCCACTTGCCTATGGTCATACAATGATATGCCATTATAATTTGGCAAAAACTTCGCAAACCATCTTAGGTCCCTTTTGAAATCAGGCGTCAACTTGATTTTTTGACGCCCCTGACATGATCTGAAAAGATCCAACATTCTATTAAGAAAGATACGTGCAGGCTTGACGCATTTATGGACGTAGAGCAAGAGGCCCAAGATGGATTGCAACTAACGTTTTGACGCAACGTCTTTGCTCAACGAATGACACACCGCTTGCGTCACATCACGCAATATTTCAAGAGGTATTGAGAGAGTGCCCTTGACAGTATCTATCAAAACGCCTAAACACGTCACTTGCGTCGAGGGAGCTACCAATTTTTTGTCACTAATGGTGAGTCCAAGCTCGCCCATGAGTTCAGTTAAAGCACTATATGACGCCCACGCGACACTCGGGATGCCCATCCTGACGTAATCGTCAATATAATCGACCATGAGGAAACCTTTCTGATGCATCATGTACCTGACGGCGTTGCTCAAACATTGAAAAAATCAAAAAATCTGGCTCCCGTGGCGCATCCTGAACGGGACGCAAGTGTCCACGTAGACGCCGAGCCACTCTAAACCCAGCAGATCATAATCCCCAGGGTCAATCTTGACATGCCTGAATGCCCTGCTGATGTCAACCTTGTACAACCTATGTTTTTGAGCTGCTTGGTTACATCATCGACTGTGGGGAATGTCAGTGAGATAGTATTACCCAAGTAGGAGGTCTTGTCTATTCCCGCATTAACTGAGGCCCCAATGGGCCAACTAAGGTCGACAATCACCCGACGTCGATCAGAATTGGGCTTAGCCCTTGTCATGAAGGGAGAACAATGACCTGCTGAAATGGGATGACTGTCAAATGGGCCCAACAGGGCATTATATTTCTTTTCCTCCTCAATATAAGCACTTATGTCATTGGGAAACTCAATGGCTGATTTATGGTTGCCCTGTTCATGAATTAAGGGACAAGATCTGTTAAAATCCAAAGGGAATCCAAATTGAATTAGGTGAAGGAGCTGACGATCCCAGTAACCATGTAAATATTTTTCCCAAGCTTTGACATTAAACTGGGACTCAAGTAGGAACCTGGCCTGCATAAAATTAGGCCTACCAGTAGATTTGACAAGCTCGTGTATCTCAAAAGGAGACCTACCCATAGCGTAATATCTGACCTGTGTTTGGTGTGTGTTTGGTAACAGTTGCTCACCAATTGGGACAAAACCAAGGTCAAAATCTGACTGACGATGCCATGCGTTGTATATCTCAGTGTCAACTTTGTCACCAGTACCCACCAATTTAAATTGATTTACATGCAGGATTGAATTTGCAAACTTATCTTCCATGCCTGCATAGTTGACGTCATAAATTTGACAGAAGTCACGTCTTGCGTCATTTACATCACTGGTCAGGTTATTATTGGTTACAGCCACAGATTTGTCAGCTACAATGTCCAAACACTCACCTTCACACCCAGGGGAAGATACAACCTTAGCTGGATTAATGGGCTGATCATTACTTCCATTGTTTGACATGTTCTCGTCCATACTTACCCCTTGGGCGGATATGACCCTAGCAGTCGGATCCGACATTGTCTGAGACCTGTCTTGTGAGTTTTGACAAACATTGTCACCTGTTATGACATGGGAACTTGAGATTAAACTACTACCACCATTGCCATAACACAGAGGTTTCACATTAGGTTTTGATTCACATACTTGCTTCACATTAGCTTGCTTGGTTCCCCAGCCTTATCCACTGGAGTATGCTTCAAAGGGACTTTTGCCTCACTGGCATGATCAGCTTCACAACTACTGCTCTGCTTTACTATACCTTGGGCAGCAACAACTCGCTTCCCATGACAGTCTGTGTCACATGGTGGATTCACACTAGCCCTATATACTTTACTTTAAACAACTGGATTCCAATTAGCTTTGGTATAATAACCTTTTCACTTCCTAGCTAGCAGAGCTTCAATATAAGCCGCGTTCACACTGCAGTTATAAAAGAATCTTGTATGCTTACCAGTCTTAGGTATTTGTGAATTTGCAAGAGAATCACATGTGACACTGACTTTACAAACAACATGTTTTTGAATATTTTCAACACTTGACATACTGGTGGCAGTTGTACTACTGCCATTTTCTGTACAGCTGCCCCATCCTAATGATGAGCAGCTGCTTGCTCGTTTTTTGATTGGTTGTTTTTTGTGCGACAATTTTTCTCAGAATGGTTGAGTTGTTTACCTAATGTCAGGCAGAAGGCACATATATGTCTACTCAGACGACCATTTACCTCATGACCTTTCTGATGGGAATATGCATTCGATTGAGAGCTCTTACACAACCAGGGCTTTTTGTCTGCCCTAACCCAATTTTGTCTACTTGAAGGGACATGTTTTTGGGCATGAGCCCGTGCACTCGATCAATTCTTTCAGTATCTTCCCACCTTAGAGACCCCCTCTCCATTTCGCATAATAGGACAGCGTGAGCCGCCTTCGCCCCCTGCCAGAAGTCTGTGGTGTATTCCATTAAGTCTCCTAGATAGGAGATCATTATGTCTTTCCTAGATTCAGACTTTTCCTCCAACACATTGCGACAAAAACCTCGAATCCACTGAGTTAAGGACAATTGATCATACCCCACCCTTTGACGATTAATCTCACCCAGGATCGCCTCATCGGGCCAATGTACCCTGTGCCTGACCTTGACATCAATGTCACCACCTCTCTTGGATTTATATTTCAATTTACGTGCAGAGTGTGAACTTTGACTAAGGTCCCTCAATCTCTTGTCAACTTTACATTGCAGACGACTAGACTTCAATAACTCAAGGGAGGGTTCATCACTGTCGTCCGTGGACGAACTACTTAACACAGGTTTACTTTTTTTTTACTTTTACAACTTTCAATATTTTCAAGGAAACTATCTGTACTTAACTCTCGTTTCTCTGATGTGGAGTGCCTATCTGTCATTGACATTCGCTTTTCTACTTGATCCAGCCTCTCTGTGACCTTCTGGAGCTGCTGTAAGATCTTCAGCTGCAACAGCTGTCCGTCTCCCTGAGCCTCTGATGTGGACTGGGAAGCAGGTGTACTTCCTGCAACGGCAGCATCTTGTAAATGTTTATTCACAGGTTCCTCTTGCTTCTTTCTCTGGCACTTCTTCTCAGTAGGCGGTATATGTCTCACCTTACAACTCTTGCACATTTATTTACTGTCTGGCATGATTGAATTCATGTTTGCCCTTCAAGTGTCAGAAACAAAGTGATTATGGTTGGGTTGCAAAACAGAGGTCACATTCTTAACCAATAAAATTGGTTTGTATTTTGGTTGACAAGGAGACTGGGCACACAGCACAGAAACCCCACATTGGGTTTTCATGCTGGAAACCACAGAGGTCTGGCCTGGTATCCACGACCCCAGATTAAGGTACCCACCTGTACAGCTGCCTTGAGGCTGGACTGACACCTGCGGTGCCCAAACGCCCTAAGTGAAAGTCACTGTGAAATACAATTATAGTGATATTGTGTGGTAGATTCTGTTAGATATCATTACAACGTCTAAACAATAAATTATTTTTGTTTCATTCCAGTTTCAACTATAAAGTTAAAGTATTTGAAAATGATTTTTACTCCTCTATAAAATTTTAATTTCATTGTCAAGGTTACAGAACCGGTGTTTAAGATTGTTATATATTTCAAAATATTTTTAACGAATTAATTGTAATTTGAGACAGACACAGAGAAAGTGAACCTCATTCTTAATTTTTTCATTATTACTCAAACTTATCACCAAAGATGCAGAAGCAAAGTGATAACATATCATTTATGATAATCATTAAATATTAATATTACTTCATATGAACCATATACATTCAATATACTCACTGAGTTAGTGGTTTTCCCTGGTAGCAGATACTGTCAGTGTAATGGGTACCTAAACTGCCAGGAAAGTCCGTAATTGTGGCACTCACTGGATGATAAAAACATTTATTTTGGAGGTGACTCCATGATTGTTTTAAGTACATTCGCTACTAAATACCTTTAATATTACTTATTTCACCAAAGTTTGTAAATAAGTTCATCTTAATGTTTTATATCCCAGTGAAAAAATGAAGGGTCACCGATGAAGTTTTTTTTATACTGAAGCCGTGAATTCTTTATTTCTCATATTGACAGGACGGCCTGATAGGGGCCTTCTGTGCCAGTTAACCATGAGACTTTAAAATGCTATTCTTGTTAGCCTCATTATAGAATCGCCTCGGGTGTTTACCTAGTTACAGCCAATTTGTTTATTTAAAAGTCTGGCATTTTGTTTATTGTTGTGTAAAAAGTAACACAAACATTTTAACCCCCCATCCCTCCCATATGCTATATATTTTAGGAGGTTTACACTAGTTGTTTTATGTGACCCAAGTTGTCAATTTATAGTCTTTTATTGTTTAAAATGTATGTGTCTATGGTGCTATGAAAATTGGGCCATTTTCAGAGGTTTTAGTTCCCTAAACTTTTAACTTTATATAAATAGGTATACCAACATGTACAATACAATTCCGCAAAGAAATTCACATAGAGTATAACATAGACCTTAACTTTCAAAGTCACTGGTGCACAAAATTCCTTGCCTTTTATTTATCTCTCAATGCAAATTACATGCAAGACAAAACAACTATTTTACTGAATATATTGTATTTTATGTCAGTCCCATACAGTCTGCAAGACACACACACACACACATAAAACCAGCCACACAGAGAGTGGAGACAAAGACTCTCAGACGTCTGTTTTATTTACTGCCCATTTTCTCTGTGCTATAAATATGTGCACTGACAAAAGCCACAATTTTCCTAAAGTGACTTATATACGTTCATCAGTGCCATACCAAGTTTACTTTTTTCTTTCTATTGGTCAATATTCCAAAGGTTTTGGATGGTCAAAGATAGTCCAAAAGATTGTCACGTGGATTGGTCTCTGTCAATGTTCTGTCAGCAGTTGACTTCAGGAAATTTAGTAGGCTTTTATTCTGGCTAAATTTTTGCTGAAAGTCCCTGTTTCTGAATTTCATCAACTTTGCTTTTCAACACATCTCCTTAAAGCGTTTTACCTATGTCTCAGTCTTTTAACCAGTACCGGGTCTTCTGCTAAACCCATCGTCCCAGCAATTCAGAAACTGTCATATTAAATGGTGTCAGTAAATGCTCTATATGCTGCATACCATATGATTAGCCATTAAGAAACAGTCTATAATCTCTCTGATTTTGTGCCTTTATCAATCCCTGGTCAGCAGTTTGCTAAGATGACCTAAATGCTCCAAAGACAGAATATTAACCTCTCTTATCTATTTCTATTTTTTTGAACATATCATCAAACATGCTGATTTCATGTTTGTCCCTCAGTTGATTACTATCCTGTATGGCAATGATCTCATCTTTTCAGTTAGCGACTCTGACAATATTGGTTCTAGCTTTCCCTTTTCGATATGGGCTAAGCCGGTGTATTCTGTCCAAAGTGTGGTGGTTGAAATAATAATCCTTGTTCAAAGATTCGTTTTTATCCCCACTTTGTACATGTCCAGGTTCTCATGTATGTGCTCTTGAAGTCTTGTCATTCTTATATTGTTTTCGTCACTGAAATCTATACAGCTTCTGCTAATGTTGTTTCAATGGAAGATGTTCACCTTTCAATTGTTTTATATCAGAATTTACAAATTTTATTTTTTAATTTTTATAATATCCACTTTTTTCTATGTTCAAATTTACTCCAAACTTTTTTTGCTCTACATTCTATCCATTTTTGTCTCTAATAATTAATTATGTACTTGCTGCATTTTCTTTGTTTAGATAAAGTCCACAAACAAGTAACAAACTAAATTCTTCTTTACTCTAAATACTATCCAATTTTGCCTCATAATTAATTATATACTTGGTGTATATTCTTTATTTAGTTAAAACGTAACTTTAACTGATAAATTTTGCATTATTGTTTGTTTCTAATGTATCACAGTTTTCATAAATACTAATACATTTAATTTTCACCTAATCTAATGCAATTTAATCTTATGATGCCCTTTTATTGAGTTTTATCTCAATCATTATGCACTCATCTATTGCTAATACCAACTGATCACATTATATGTTAATTAAGGTGTACAAGAACAATATGCATGTAACACAAATGTATTTTGAACTTTTACAGCTTTACCAGCCAAGATAAAGTGTTGATATTTAATATATCTTTCAGCAAGGAAGGTCATACCTTGACAGATCCTTATTGAAAGTACCATATTGCCATCAGACCCCTAACATGCCAGAAAAACTACAGGCTGAAGTTAATTTGTTTATAAAATACATTGCTTAAATGAGATTACTACATTAAATACAGCCCAAATATATAGCTTACAAATTTACAAAAAAACCTGACAGTACATTACAAGGATCAACCAATAACTAGTAAATACATGAATGACTAATTAATACTGATAATGTTGATACATGTAGTAATGTAGAAGCATATTATAGTAAACTACACTGACTAGTAACATACTTAGTAATATTAATGTAAGTCATATAATAAATCAGTAACATTTACTGCATATTCTAGTAAATCTAAGTTCGAGCTTGACTGAAGGATACATAATCTAGTAAAATGAACTTAGGTCAAAGTTACAGGAATTTTTAATCTATATGATTTCAACTGAATCCAGACCATTTCATGAAAGAGCCTGGATTAATTGATGTACAGGTGTTGTTATGTAGTATACAATACATAGAATACATAACAGAATGCCCCAAGCCCAAACATAGGGGCAGTTAAGCATTAACCAAGACTGCAGCAAGGGAGTCAGTCACCCCTTCCCTAAAGGCCTGTTCCTGCTGGATGTATGTCCAAAATCCAACATCCAGGAGCCATGCCTTTTGATTTACTGGATAGGAACATGGACACTATGCGCAAGGGTGGCCCTTGAATGTCACAAAATGTGACACAAAAAAGTGAAGAGAATCACAGCCCAACTTTTCATAAAGCCTGTTCAATCATTTTGTAACTTTTGAATCTGTAAGTGGGATCCATCCAGCAAAGGATTGACCCTGGAACAATGGCTGAAGTGACAGAGATTTGTAAAACTTGGAGACTTGCTTCAGGGTCCTGTAAGTGCAAATGTCCGGAATCTGAAACTTTAGAAGTGTACTGCCTGACACCATAAACTGGCACACCTTGGACAAAAAATCATTATTTCTGGTTACTATCTGTTTTATTTTGTGGATTTTTAATCTTTCAAATATGCATTGACACAAGCGCAAACTATAAACGTATTTTAACAAGAAACAGTAAAAAATATAAGCATTTTAGAATTGTTTTTAAGGGGCGATAATATAATTTCTACATAAAATCAGCGCACCACCTTGGCAGAATTTGTATACAGAAATCACAGAAGATATATAAATTATTTCATCACTTCCGCTTCCTTATTTAGCATGCAAAAATGTACGAGTGTGTGCAATAAACAACAATTGTTATTAAATATTTTAACCTTCGATTTGTGCCAATTTGATTTGTTTATTGTTTATTTGGGGTTTTACGTCGCTTTCAACAGTGTACAGCTCATATCACGACGGGTAGTTGGAAGGGCAGAGGAAACCAGTACATAGAGTTTGCTAGGGTACTGTAAACTGCCGACCAACGGCAAGCAACTACCAGCTTTCCCACTTATGGCCATGACAGGGATCGAACCCCGGCTGCAGAGGTGGGAGGCGAGAGTGTTACCACTCTGCCACCGTGGCCCCTTTGTGCCAATTTGAGGCGTGTGCCAAGATATGAAGGCAGGCAGTAAGGATTTGCATTTTATTTCTTGTGTGTAGGATCTTAGACCATTTCAGGGTCAGTTTAATATGCTTTGAAGTGAATGATATGTCCTTAGCTGACAGGTCAAACTGTGCTATCGTGTGTGGAGCAATATTTGAAAGTCTCAAAAAGGCAAAAAATGACAAGAGAAATACTGTTCTGTAAACCTGGCCCATCAAAACCTTGTATGTTAACAACAAAAATGAGAGCCAGATGATTAAGCACTAAACTTGTGACGTCACATCATGAGAGGTACTTTCTGCAAACATCTTATTTTCCATAATGTTAGTCACCAATTCTTTGATGTTGTATTTGTGGCCTCAATTTATTAAGATCATACTTAATTTGTTAAATAAGTAAAATATATCAGATTTTATTCCACAATTATCATAATTTATAACAACAATTAATACCTAACATTATGGCTCTGTGTGATCTACTCAATTCCAAATTGAGGAAATATAATTGCTTTGCTGAAGAAGTGCCGGTGTATTTATGTATACTGGGTGAAGTTACAAGTCGTATTACAGCAGCTAAAAAGGTCTAATCAGTCCTGATCTAACAAAATATTACTTGCATTAGTTCTGGTGCCACGATATAGATTGCTTCATTTTTGCCTTATATTGTGTCATAAAGTGAAATTTACCATATGTCTTGCTATAATCTTGGTTTACAATAAAAGTAATAATAATTAAAACAACTCTATCTCAAACAGATCTTTCAATATGTGAGTACAAAAGTAAAAATAGTATAAGAGATGAACGTAATCCACAAAGCCTTGGACACCATGACACATAAATGAGTTAAAAGGCATGAAACAGAATTCAAAAGTCCATATACCATTGCGATATTGGAAATATGTTTCAAATATGGCAGTAGAGAATATTCTGTGAGAGAACCAAGATTCGGTTCCAAGATAGGCACAGACAAGCTTTTAAATGTCAATATCACCACGTCAAGCTCAAAGATCAAATCAATGTCACATCATGACATTGCACACTAACAGATAATGCTTATATATCTGTCAGATATTTCCAACACCTACAGTTCAGAAATATATCCCAAACAAAATTTTAACAATCAGTGTCACTACATCAAGCTCAAAGGTTGCATAAAAGGGCTTCTGAATGCCATGCTATGGAACTGTACACCAACAACCCCAACCCAATGTCGTTACTAAGTATAAGATTCTCACAGCATAAGGTGTCTGAAATATAGCCCTGAAAAGATTGTAAAGTTCAAGGTCAGAAACACAAGGTCAAAGTATGGTCTTACCATGATGGTTCACACTTACACCTCCAACCTATGTTTTTGCTAAGTATCAATTTACTATACATCCAGTTACTGAGATTAGGCCTGAGCAAGATTTTAAAGGTCAGGTTTACTATGACAAGGTCATAGATCAAATCAGGGTCAACCCATTAAAATTTACATCTAAAGCCCCCAACCCTGTAATATGTATAAACATTTTACACCTTAAGGTGTGTGACATCTTGACTGGATAAGATTTTTAGGTCACTACAGCATGGTCAAAGGTCAAATCATGGTCACACCATGATGTTGCACCCCTACATCCTACCCAGTCAATATTTGCACCAAGTATGGACTTACAGTCCAAACAATATATTTTCATTGGTCATCAACTCCAGCTGGGTGTCATGGGTGCAAACGATACCTGCACTTTATTTAAATGCGGTGCAATAATTGACAAAATGAAGTACATTTTTTCTTCTGTAAATGTGTGTTAATGTGGATTTAATTTACTGTAACAGGTTATGGACTGTAATCCAACACTAGAGGTGGTTAGTGACATAGTGGGCTAACCAGGTTGCCATCTCATCCCAAGCTATCACCTCTGTGAGTCTGACTTCCACAAACAACAATGCTGAGAACATGTCCCTATTCGACTCTGGATGTTGACGGGACATAAAATCTCCAACATCAACTTTGACTTTGGCAATTAAGCTCTGACATATTTTGTATTGTAACTGATTATTATATTAGAGCCTATAGTTTGACTATGTGTCAATTCTATTGTCAAGGAGTTGTGGTGCAGTATTCACTAAAATGGATAAAGATCAAATCAAAATCAAAACCAGTGGATCAGTGTGAGAAATTCGTTGCCAAGCAATGGTGGCCCCATAGGGCCACTAGATTCTGAAGTTCTGTGACCCCTGTTAAAACTTGATGGGCCAAAATTTTTTTAAAATTTTTTTCTGACAAATTGTCTTTTTAATTTATTAAAGTGACACGTCAGAAAGATACAAAAGTGATTTATGTTAAATTTCTTTATTCAACTTCAAGCTTGAATACAAACTATACAAGATGCACTCAGAGAGAGCAAAACGCTAGACTCCATGTGACCAGTCTCTCGAGTGATATAAACTATTGTAAGGAAGACAATAAAGTAAAACCAAACATGTAAATTAAATTTTGAAGAAATATCAAGTAGAAAGTCATTAAAAATGCATTTAAATGGGACCTCTGAAAACCTATGATTATTTTGTATCCAAAATAAGAACTAGATTTTCCTTTTTTAGCAACTTCTTCCTTTAGCCGGGTCCTACCCACAAAAATAAAGATCTGTTCATTAGTTCTGGGTAATCTAAATACACACACACAAAAAAAGACCCAGAGAGACAGACAAATAAAATAGACAAATAGCACACAATAACATTAACTGCTGGGTGAGTGAAAGAATATTGCTTACAAGTCACTTTTTAGTAAAAATTACTCATGGTAATTTTTTTTTCTCTTTTTTGATGATAACCCTCTCCTATCCTCGAGCATTAAAAATGAAACTAAAGTCTTTTTCATGATTATCCCAATGAATTTTACACAAGACATTTAAATTTTGCAAGTTTTATGATTACTTTAAGCTTCAAAGAAATAATGTTTTTCTTTTCATACAATTTATACAGAGTGTCTGCCGCAAAACAAGCCTTTTTTACTTGTAGATATGTGAAACAACTATACTTGTGTGAAGGGAGGGGGGAGGGTTAAGAGTCACATATAGAATCTACCTGTATTCAGTCCACTTTCCCAGCTTTGTGTGAGTGAGGGGGGGACAAGTCAGTGTACTGGTTATAAAGCATTAGCCTTGCCACAGGTGTTTATATGTATAATATAGACATAACTGTTTGATTGCATTATAAGTATTTTTCATAATGCTCTCATACATTTACATAGCCTAGCTTGCTGGGGAGAACTCCCACACTAGAAAAGCCTCTGATACAGTGTGCATTATGCCAAAAAATACTTCACATTTGCATTATGGTCGAGACAGCCTGGAAGGCCAGGCTAATAAAGCATATGTATTAATTGCTTTTCTGCAGTCTTCCCACTTGGTGTACTAACTCTTGGAGGAGTGACAGAAACAGTGTGGAGTTTAGCTGCTTATTAAGGGTGAACTCAATCCGGAATATGCAAAACACAATTCATAATTAAGGATCCAGGGGGAAAGAAAACCAATGAAAGAAAAAAAATGACAGCACACTGGATTGTATTATCACACGAGGCATGTTGTAGTCAATTTGGTGGCCCATTGGGGCCCATGAAGGTCAAGTTGTGGTGGCCTTAACTTAAAAAGGGGGAGCCCGGGGCCACACTGCAGTGGATTAAACATCTCTTCATAAATATATTTGTGGCATGTTTAATCATCTGTCATATTTATTGAATAATATTTGGATTTAAACAAGAATAATGCATCACAATAGCATTATAGAACCACCCAATTGCACGAAATAGTGAGGAATAGTAACTGGTCAGAGAAGGAAAAGAAGGTATCATTAAACAATGCATCTAAACTTCCAATATCATTTATGAAAGCATTAGTTTCTCCCAAGATATAGTGACTAAATAAAAGACAAGTCTTTATCCAAAAGTTGATGCATCGAAGTACATGGATCAAAGTGAAACCAAAATTTGAAAAGAATCACATGTTTTCATGAATACCAATCTCAGTTAATCCAAAAATCTGACAAAAAAAATTATCAATTCTGCTCAAATTTGATCTGATTTTCACTGATATTTGTTGGTGAATTCTGCCTCAGGCCATGATAGCAAGTTGGATTCACCTGTTGTGATATTACCTAAAGCCTATCTTTCATTACAATACATATACATAAAGGTGATGATCACTAGAGTGGGTTAGACTTCAAGTTACACCTATTTGACCCCCATGTGATTTGTAGGTATTTTCACCATGGAGACAGCACGACACTGTGGCCTAGTGGGTTACACACTAGTCTAAGAACGCAGAAGACATGGGTTCAATCCCAGGTACAGGCAGATGCATAGAAGCTCAGATGACCACTTAAAATGGAGGTCATCTGTCATTGGGTCCTATCCTCATAAGCAGGTTGATAAATGGTCATCCTTGAGCCTCTGTCTTTCAGTTAGAGGAATGACAGTAAGTTGGTCTGTACTTGTACAGTGGAATGGGTAATATTAATACAGTTAAACTCTGAGAAAGTGTCCAATACCAGAAAATATTGGAGAGTGAGGCCCGATAGGTCCGAGATTTTCAATATTTTCTGCTATTGGCCACTTTTGAGGAGTTTGGCTGTTGCAAACCCCACTGTCTATTCTATTTGATGCCTGGTTCCAAGATATATGATACTCTAGCCCCAAATTCTGTAAATTCTCTTTTTACAGGAATAAATTAATTCCCCAAAAATGGTCACTGAGAGAAAGTGTCCAGTACTGATTAGTATTGGACATAACAGTCAATCGTGAAAACCTGCAAGTGGGGTTTACAGCTCTTTCAGTCCTGTACTACACAAAGATATTATGCTCAGTATAAATACAAATACGGCACAATACAATCCCATAGATGTTGAGAAGGAATTGGTATGAAAATTAATTTCTACTTTATATAATTCCCAGGTCACACGCTGGAGATCATTCTATGATCATCTTGGGGAGTCTAGAACAATATGGCGATTTAAAACTTGTCAGAATTCACCAAAAGAAAGGCAGGAAAGTGTGATTACATTGCGCCAAATGATTATTGCATGGCAATGGCTCATTACTCATTACTCTCATCTACAAATACCTCCTTCATCATTTGTGGTGACTTTAATATTCATATTGACACAACATCAAGGGATAGTGTTAATTTCCTTAATACTCTTGACTCGTACAATATTACTCAACATGTTCACTCTGCTACACATCTTCATGGCCATACCCTAGATCTCATCCTTGCTTCTGATAGTTCTCTGGTTTCAAATGTGGTTGTCAGTGACTACATCTCCAACCATGCAATGATCAAATGCCAAGTTGAAACTCCAACAACTGCTAAATCACAAGCTAACAGAGTGACTTACAGGAGATATCATAAAATAAACATGGACACTCTATGCAATGACTTGAGCAATTGCTCCTTTGTTGCTTGTCCGGCTGACACTGCAAAAAAACTGTATGATCAATACACTAATGATCTTTCCAACCTTCTGGACAAACATGCTCCAGAGGTTACTCGCTGTCTTGCCAAGGAGCCAGCAAAGTGGCTATCAGATACCTACAAAAATGCCAAATCCATTCGACGACAGTTTGAATGCATCTGGCGTAAAAACAAAAATCCTCTTAACCGTGCAAGGCTGCGCAAACAAATTGCCAGGTGTAATTCACTTGCCAATAAAGACAAGGACACATACTACAGAGCTCTTGTGATGACCCTAAAAAACTATGGCAAGTTCTGCGTTCTGCCTTACACCGTATCCCTGACAAGGTTCTTCCATCATATAGTTCACAAAAAAAAATTGGCTGATCAGTTTGCCGCTCTTTTCACCAATAAGATTGCTAAAATCCGAGAGTCTTTTTCCAGTTCTTCATCGTTTTCCTTGCCATCTCCAGTGAATCCGCCAGGACTTGTCAAATTTGATGATGCCTCACCTGACGATATTGCGAAGGTAATCAAAAATTCACCTACAAAATCCTGTCTCCTGGATCCTTGGCCCAATTTCCTAGTTAAGGATTGTCTTGATATACTGCTTCCTTCTATCACAAAACTTGTGAATTGCTCTTTGTCGGAAGGTGCCGTCCCAGATGGCTTCAAAAGTGCTGTTGTCACTCCGCTGATAAAGAAATCTTCTTTATCAAAGGATGAACTAAACAACTATCGCCATGTGTCTGGGCTGACCTTTATCTCAAAACTCCTGGAACATGTAATTGCATCACAACTCAGTAGACATGTCTCTCTCCATGGGTTGGAAAATGAGTCTCAATCTGCCTATAGACGTGGCCATTCAACTGAAACAGCTCTTTTGTCTATAAAGAATCAGATTCACCTATCTCTAGCCAGAGGTGAGGCCACAGCTGTGGTGCTGCTTGATCAATCTGCAGTGTTTGACACCATTGATCATGATAAACTCCTTGATTGCTTAAGAAAATGGTTCAGTGTCAGGGGTAGATGCCTTGACTGGTTCAAACCATACCTTTCTGATCGTACCCAATGAATCAAGATTGGTTCTGTTCTCTCTGAGGCTAGAAAGCTTAAGTTTGGGGTATCACAAGGTTCAGTTCCTGGTACTATTCTTTTTTCGTTGTATACCACACCTTTGAGCAAAATAATTTCTAAACATCCAGATGTCAAATTCCACTTTTATGCTGACGACACACAGCTGTTTATTCACCTGAAACACAAAAATGCAAACATTGCCTTCGATCAGCTAGAAAAGTGCCTCGAAGATGTCAAATTGTGGTTGTGTGCAGAAAACTAAAGCTGAATGCTGATAAGACCGACTTTATCATATTTGTCGCCAAGTCTCAACAAGAAAAGTTAAACCCATTCTTTCCAGTAAATATATTGGGTGAATCACTGATACCTTCAGATGCCGTTAAGAATTTGGGTGTCTGGTTTGATTCAGACTTCTCCTTCATCAAACATGTTAAAAATGTATGTAAACTTTGTTTCATCCAGATTAGGGATCTTAGACAAATTCGACAGTACTTGACTCGTGATGCTGCTCTTATGGCTGCAAACACACTTGTGGGGAGCAGGCTTGACTACTGTAGCTCCTTGTTTAGGGGTCTATCTGTTGCTAACCTACGCAAGCTACAATGCATTCAAAACAGTCTGGCCAGAATTGTTTGTAGAACCACATGTCTTTCTCACACCACTCCACCAAAAAACCCTTCATTGGCTACCCATAAGGCACTGTTGCATCTTCAAGACTGCCTTGATGGTATATAAATACTTACATACCAACTGTCCAAAATATTTCAGCCCATTTCTCAAAGTTAGACAATGTGCCTATAATACTCGGTTGAGTCAATCTGATGGTATAATTCTACATGTTCCTCAATACCAACCATCGATTTACAAATCCATAAAGCAGTTTGGTCTAAGCTTTGCATACGATGCTCCCAAAATATGGAATGAACTCCCTGATGATGTCCGATCTGCCACTTCTATTGCTTCCTTCAGAAAAAAACTTAAGGCATACTTATTCTGCCAAGCTTATCCTCTTTAGTATTTTCCACCTCATATGGCGTTCTCCGTGATGTCGACCATTGCTATGGATATGGACAATGATTTTCATAACTATGCTTATGATGTTGCACCTTAGAGTCTGTCACTTTGGCAGAGATTAAGCCCTATAAAAGTTGAATTGGAATTGGAATTGAATTACGTGTCCATTGATTTAAGAAATGAAAAACCCCAAAGCGGTTAATATTCTATGTTATACATAAAACAACTCATCTATTTTATATGTACAGTTATATAGATACATAAAAAGCATTTGATAATTATACAGTTAGATGTTCAGTGAAAACTTGAGACCACCTTGGTACAATTGGACCCACATAAGAATAAGTTTTGGGTGGTCCTAACCCTGCTCCAGGGAATATGGCCACCCTGAAAAACAGAGAGACAAGCTTTTATATACACAAGGTAAGACTGTCAATGTTACAATTAAGTACATAGCCAAAGTTGACATGACATTTTTATTAATTTATAATGATTATTTTTAAGTGAACAATAATGAATATGTTAATTCCATCATTAACCAACACCATTAATATGCAAGAGTAAGACTCACTCATATATGCCAAGAAGTTCAGTACAACATAGTGAGTGAAACAACAGGTTACAACTAGAGTAACACAGTGACTCTGATACTGAAGTATTTACAGTGAAACTAAAAAAAAGCAAAATGATGTTAAAGAGCAAAATGATATAGATTTCATTTAATTTATATCTGATCTCTAAATTAGATTGAACCGGACATTTAAAGGGGAAAAATGATACAGAACTAATCACCAAGTAATTGACATAACATTGTATAGATAATGTTGTATAACTTCAACTTTACTTTAAGTGAGCCAAAGCCTTGACCTCTGAACCAAAGTGACTAGCAGGGCCTGCTAGGGGCCTGCTAAATCAGTTTACTTCATACCTTAATTTTGTGGGTCTTTCTTCAGTAGTTAGCCTTATTTACATTCCAACCAATCAGAGGGCGATTGGGGTTCAATTTTGGAACCCATATGTATGTGGAGCCATATTGAAACTAAGATTTGAAGATTAAACAGGTGTATGCAAGATTTCAATTTATGATAGTTTTAGTTCATGTTTTAGTATTTTACAACATGGGATATGCCTTCTTATTGTAAGAAGTCTCCTTCTATTGAGGGCAAAGGAAAGACTAGAACATCTGACAAGGCTAGAATGTCAGCAACGAAAACTAAGAAATCAAAGTGTGCGTCAATAAATATGATGGTTTGTACTTACAGTTACAAGTCCAGCAACAGTAAGTACTGTTACCTCCAATCCTCAGTCTGCAATATCAGCGTCAACTGGCCAAGCTATACTTGAGATGTTAAACAAGCTATATGTATCCAACCAGGAACTTTTGAAAATAATGCACTGGTTTGAACATAACAGCAGCATTAGCTCAACACCTTTGACTTCACCTACCATTCCGCCAGCTGGTCACATTCACAGAGCTAATGTCCAGCAGAGCATCCCTGGTAGACTCACAGCCATGCCTACAGAAAGTCATGGTATCATCACAGATCACAATAGGCCATTTACAGTCACCAATGAAATCAGGGATGCCATAGCCCCTAAAGTGGATGCCAAGTCAATTGCTAGTATTTCTATTGCTATATCTCAACTGCTAGCGAATTATGAGCAGCAAACAAAGTAAGGACATACATACAAAGTAAGAGTACTGTAATCAGGAATAAGTCAGGTCGCTATAACACCACTGACACAACATCCATGGGTCCTCAGTTTTGTTGGCCCAATGAGGGGATAATTTTGGCTTCATATCTCAAGAAGCCAGCATACAACGACTTAAGCTTAGCTCAATGGGTGTCAGGTCAACTTGCTAACATTCTTTTGGTCGAAGATCAGGCCTTATCCAAGAATATGTTTGATCAGATGGCTGCAGCTGCTGTTCACATAGCTATGGTTGTGGGTTTGAATACTATCCCCGTGCTAATAGTGAGGACTACAATGTTTATATGGCTGGGCAGATGCCAATCATTGTATACAATCTAAAGATCAAATTAATATGGGTAGCATTGGCACAACTGTTATCCACATGTAAATTGATAAAAATGAGCAATTTTATGATGCAATACATTTATAATGCAATGCATTTTTGTCGGCCAAACCACAATGTATTAGAGTTTGTGCAGGGCCTCATCTCTAGATATGAATCTGACAAGTATTTGTGATAGTTCGAACACCAATCATTGTTCACATAACAATAGATAGATGCAAATTTTAATTATCCCGATAAAAGAAACAGGTTATTTGAATCAAGCACCTACCTATTTCTCTTTCATGGTTCTGGATAGGGAGCCCATTGAGATCAATTTGACTGATAAGTTGTTAGAAATGGCTGATGCTATGTTGAGTACTGCAGTGCCTAACTACCAGATGGCGAGATTACCTACAAAATCTGATTTCAATGTAGAAGCAAGGGAACATCAACTTCACGATTACGCACACAAATGCCTTCTCCAATACATTAAGTTTGGTTATCTATCGTCTTTGAACAATCTGCATGAATTATGTAACAAAGAAAAAACTAATCATTATTCTGCTTCAGGTTCAGGAATATCTCGACAAAGAGAAGGAATCAGGGGCTTTGTTAGGTTCCATAAATGATATATTAGACATAGCCAATATCACTGTTCCCCTCTATTAACCAGACCTAAAGAAACCGACAAGAGGCTAGTTAAAGTGAACCTTTCTCACCCTTATGGCCAGTCAGTTAATGACCACATGGATAAAGACGTGTTTGATTCTTCCCCATTTATATTAAAATTTTCATCTATTGACAACATAGCAAGATATCAAGATATCAAGGACACGGCTGGGACACAGTACATTTCGAAACCTAAGGGTTCATCCGGCTGATGCGCTTGAGTTGGGAATTAAATGAAATAAAGCATTCTATGTTGATCTTGTGATTGCTTTCGGTTAGACGTACAGGTTGAGATTTTTCCAGATTTTATCAGATTCAGTTGCTTACAATTATGGCCAAGAAGGGAGGTACATTGATGACTATATAGTAGTTACATCAAAACTTAAGTCACAGAACAGTTCTAGATTTTATGTGACCTCTTGAAGGAATTGGGTCTCCCACTGAATCAAGATCACCCTCCTTCTCAAAGACTCATATGCCTTGGTATTGATATTGATATTGACAACAATGATCAATGAGTATTGTACAGGACAAGCTGGAAGCCTTTTATGAAGAATGTCTAGTGGTCACTAACAAGAATTTCCTTTTAAAACAGGCTTTTCAATCTTTATTAGGTAAACCTATTTACATTCAAAATGTGTCAAACCTTCTCAGATATTTATCAATAGAATTCTTGCGTTATTTAGAAACAACTCCCAATAGTAGAAAGATTCAGTTGACCTTTGACTTTCATAGAGATATACAATGGTTCTTGGCTTTTCTCTCATCATATAATGACACTCTTCTTGGATACTTGTCTGACAGGCATGGGAGCTGTTTTGCGTAACAGAGTTAATGCTACCCCTATACATAATTGCTGTGACCTTAAACTTACACTTGTGCATCTAGTATGCTGAACATTGTGGTTGTGTTACGAATCTGGGTAGATTGTGGCAACATGGTTCCATTTCTGTCAGACGTGACAACTTAGGGGTCGTTCAGGTGGTTAAGACCATCAAAATGAAAGATTCTGTTTTGGCTCTGTGTCAGGAACATTTGGCTCTTAACAGCATCATATGACATTGAACTTTACATTGATCATATTCCTGGGTGTAGAAATGACATAGCAGATACACTTTCTCGAATTTATTATGAGAAGCCAGTGAATTCTCATATTTTGTCTTAACTGTACCTTGGACAGGGTTCCAGCCAAGTATTTTAACCTTGATACCCATTTGTAATTTCAGATGTCAGCTTTCCATCAGCTACACTTGTGAGATCTGCTTTGGATAGAACGAAGACCGCTTATAGACCTTCCACAAAGAATGCACACAGCAAACACCTGAGGACTTATTTATCATTCAGCGTATTCATGTCTCTGCCTCACCAACCCTCTGTTCATTCATTGCGTGCTTTTTTGGAATTCCTGTATGCTAATTTTTTACCCACAGAGTGATATTGAATTACATTTCTTTCATTAAACAAGCTGTTAGGCAATTCCTTAGCACCATTCTACATCACTTAATACATTCATATCTCATGCTTCCATCTCATGGGCATGTAGCCTTCTGTAGGACCCCCCCTTATTTAGGGCAGCATTCCTTCTGGCTTTCTTTGCTTTCCGTAGAATGTCCAATTTGGCTCCTCACGCTTGGTATAAGTTTGATACAAATAGGCATATTTTGAGGCAAGATGTGATTTTTCAAGAACCCGGAGCTCATATTTTGATAAAGTGGACAAAAACTTTGCAGGATAGATCAGCACATCACTTTGTCCAGATACCAGCATTACACAATAAAAACTTATGCCCAGTCTTAGTTCTTCAACAACTCCTCTCATCTTGCAAACTGCCTCCTTCTGGTCCTTTTTTTGCTCACAAGTCTCCTCCTTTTAAAGCTTTTAAAGCATAAATTTCTCACAAAATTTTAATTTTTCGTATTTGGTTCCATGCATCACACAAAGCAGCCTGCAATGCTAACCAGCATTGAATAAACTTGATTTCACTTTCCAGATGTGTTGAGGAAAAATTGGGTAACCACCGTTTCCAGATCTACAATCTACAAAGTTTTAGTTTGGCATTCCCAGTGGGCCATTATGATGAAGACAGTCTAAACAGTCTAAAACCCAGTAGCACCAGCACCTCTCATAAAACTACTTCTGCTCACAGCATCAAATGAATGATCACCAGGGGTCTGTGCATGAGGCAAAATGGGCAGGAGTGGAAGACTATGCTACTAAAGCATTCGTGCCAATCCTGTTTTACTCATAACAACAGAATTAAAGCTCATCCAAGAATGATTGTTAGAAGGCCAACAAGGAGGCCCCCAAAACATGTAAATGCGGTCAGACAAGACAACTCAAAATTTTCTTAGAGATAAAAATCACATTTCTAACTTGTTATATTTTCGCAATATCTCATTTGGGTCACTCTGTCACTCGTGCAGTCAAAAATTGCCTTTTAATCTAATCTAATCTGCTGCTTTGCAAACACAATATCTTCCCCACAGAGGGGAACTCAGAATAGAACAAAACAATAAGAAACTTGATACCGTTACCAATTTGAAAACTGACAGACATCAGGACAAACAGAATGATTAACAATAAAAAATCTTTTGTTATGCCATTATATAACAGGTTTCAGCCATTAAATGGAATATGAGAATTGTTTGAACATGTGTAGAAGTGTCATATAACACAAACAAATCACAAAATTGAGGGTAGTCTTGCACAAGGCGTTTGCAGCAATATACAGGAAAATGATCTGACATAAATTGACACCACTGACTCTGCTATGATGTAGTGACCTTAAAAAGTGTCAAGACCAACACACAAATGTTTCTTGTTTCCTTCTTATTAAAGATCTACGGAGGTTACATAAAGGTCACAGTATGAAATCTAACAAGGCATTGAATTATACTGAATTCGACCTTTTAAAGTACATACACAGATAAAATCCACTGGTCAGTAAAATTCACTGGTCAGTACAATTTTCAGGAGGCAAAAATTCAACTTCCTTCAAAAATCAATTTTAAACTTTTTGAGAGTCTAAGTTCATAATTTTGAGACTATCAGTTACCCTATGTTATTAAATACGTGTCCCACATGAAGAGAAAGCAAAAATATAATCTACAGAACAATCACAACTCATTCGTCAATTATCCCTCTCATACACAGACCTATTTAAATACTGAAACACTCATTGGGCCATTTATGGCCCTTATAAGACACCCCCTTTTGGGACTTATAGATAGGTGTTCATGTTTGGGGAAAAGCCTAAAAGCAAAAATGATTGTATAATTATTGATTTGTGTTTTCCCCTGGGGACCTCCATTAATAGTTTTACCCCTGCTAATCTGTATTTAAACACAGTATATAAATTCAATATACGACTGTAGACAACATAATATACTACTTGAATAGCCTAATAAAATAGATTTATCTCGAACGTTTAGGAAAAAATGATAAAAAGACCCTGAGGACTCCTTTGTTTAAAATGGGCTGGACACTATCACTGGAATGTATTCTGTCCATTTGGATACAGCGGGAAGCATGGAATGTACTAGACTTTCAGACTTCTTTAGACATGCATTTAGACAACAAGGCTACACAATATTTAACTACTTGAATGGCCTAATAGGTATTATTCATAGGTATAGCATACCATTGTTTACTGAATTTATTAGAACAGTTGGGATTTCCTATTAGTAACTCAAAATAAGAGCCTCCCAACAAACTGTCTTCGAGTCATAATTGATACAAATTACATCACTATTAGTAGTATATAATGCAGCAATCGATGGATATTTGTAATAAAATTTGAGCTGAAGTGCTCGGAAAATGATCAAGATCACTATTGATAGATTATTGGCTTCTGATGCTGCAATACTGGGTGGCTAGTACAGTGTTGTATTTTTGCTGATGGTGCAACACAAACATAGAACTAGGCTATTGGAATATTCCTGCACTTTCAAAAATTTTAGGCCAGTATCTAACTTGCCTTTTCTGTCCAAGATGATTGAAAAAGCAGTCTCAATCCAATTACTTGACCACACAAACAGTCATAATCTCTGTGAAATCTACAGTCAGCATACAGATGCCACCACAGCACTGAGACTGTTCTGATGAAAATCATGAACGACCTTCTACTGGAAGCAGATAATCAAAAAGTAATACTTATGGGTTTTCTAGATTTATCAGCTGCATTTGACACTGTTGATCACTGTATTTTGCTGCACCGACTTAAGAAAATGTTCCGAATTGAAGACAAAGCTTTAGACTGGTTTAGAACATATTTAACAGGAAGAACTCAATCAGTAGTTGTTGATGACTGTGAATCTCACAAAAAGGTTCTAGAATGATGTGTGCCTCAGGGATCAGGTCTTGGGCCTGATCTCTACTGCAAATATACATTACCTCTTGGTGTCATCATCAGAATGTTTCACATACTTTTCCACATGTATGCTGATGACACACAGCTTTACAAATCAATCGACCCAAGTAATTTTGAAAACCAAAAACAAACTGCAGAACAACTCCATTTGTGTACATCTGAAATAAGCAACTGGATGTCTAATAACCGGCTCAAGCTAAATGAAGAAAAGACAGAGTTCTTAATTGCTGGCACTGGAAGACAGTGCTCCAAAGTCATTATTGATTCATTAAATGTGGTTGGTATTGACATAAAGCCAAGCACAAGTGTCAGAAACCTTGGTGTAATCATTGACCAAGACCTATCACTTAGGCAACAAGTAAATGCCATATGCAGATCTTGTTATGGTCACCTTAGGTCCATCATTCAAATAAGACCTTACCTGACTAAGTCTGCTGCACACACAATAGTACAGTCACTCATAGCTTCCAGATTGGACTATTGCAACTCTCTCCTAGCTGAACTTCCACAATATCTTATCCATAAGTTGCAGAAAGTACAAAATTGGGCTGCCAGGATAGTTTTGAATGTCAAGAAACATGATTCTATATCAGTTCACCTGCATCAGCTCCACTGGTTGCCTGTTAGGTCTCGGATCAAATTTAATATAAATGTACTAGTATATAAGAGTTTGAATCGACAGGCACCATCATATTTGACATCAATGCTTAACTACCAGCAACATCAACGCACCACAAGATTGGCAAGAAAATCATACATGCTACAAGAAAAAAGATCAAAACTCGTCTCTATGGGTGACCGTGCCTTCAGTGTTGTAGCACCAAAGTATTGGAATGAGCTGCCAGATGATATCAGGAACATTGAACTTCCATTGGACATCTTCAAAAAGAAACTAAAAACTCATTATTTCAAAACAGCATATTGTGGAGAAAAAGCGCAATGATTGTTTTTCTCTTAAGTAGAATTGCGCTATATAAATATGTTATGTTATGTTATGTTGATCTGAAAGGATCAGAAATGATCTAGATCAAGAAATTTTAATTTGCATACTTGCTAACACACAAAAAGGGAACTCTGACTCTATGACCCTATACCATTAATTATATAAACTGAATTTCAACATCTTCAAAAGCAACTTTTGCAAATCTCCCATTTCAAACTTAGAACAACCTCAATGTAACATCTCCAAGTAGCCTCACATCTGACCTTTTTCTCAATATGCATTGACTTTTTGGGTGGAATCTAATCAATTAGTTGGATAACTGCATTAAATTGAATCTTTTTTGTATGTATTTTTATTTGGGGAAAAATATAATACCTAATAACACCTATAAAAGGAAACATTTAATCATGTTTTCTTAAAAAAAAACAATGTCAGTATAAAAAATTTCAATTCCAACTTGTTATTTAAGCTCATACTTAATGCTCAATTGTCATTATGAATGAAATTTTTCAGCAATCATCAACCTCAGAAAAAGTGTCCAAACAATCTGAATCAAGAGCAGATATCTGTAAGGCTGCCTCTACCCCGACATATTCCTTCAAATTGCCTACTGGTAATCTCAATGAATCAGGTAATGCAACTGACAGTAAAGAGATGAGACCAAACCAAGCCTTTACTGGAGGTTTGGCTCTCTGTACTAGGGGCAAAGTACATTGTACTAGTTTACATCTTTCAACTGAAAGGTGTGACAAAACAGATGCAATAGCTGACAGATCATCAGATCCTAGAGGACATAGATCGGATCCGAATTCCAAAGTTCACCCTGCAGATGGATATGATGACAGAATATCTACATTTGCAACATTACCCAAATCTCACCCAATTCCTGCTCAGAGATATGTGAAGGTTGGTTTTTATTATTCTGGTAAAGGAGATAAGGTCATCTGTCCTTGGTGTAATCTTAACCTAACAGAGTGGGAGACCTATGACATCCCAATGGAAGAGCATCAGAAGCATTCTCCTTACTGTTCTTTTGTTTTAATGTTAAATCCATTCCTTAATTATCACTTGTTGTAAAAATAATTTAATAAAAAAAATGCTGAAGCTTATATTATGTCTTTTATGTCAATGCATTTATCAATCTATCTCAAGCATGGCCACTAAGTGCATAAAAAATGACTTAGACGCTCTACATACAAATGGTTGGATAATATGGTTAGACATTGACCTAGAATGCCTTTCTCAATATGTTGAAATCTACGTGTATATATCGTCTAAGTTTTACAATATGACCTATTGACAAAAATTTTCATCTGAAAATTACATTATCATTTACAGTGAAAAAAATCAAATGAAGATCTACAGCTCATTACAATACAGATTTGTAACAAATTACACTGTTTCTTCTTACCAACCACATCCTATAACTCAGCATAATAGAGATATGTACACCTCAGCCAATAATTTGCACTATTTTCACAAACTCCATATGTCCTAATATCTGAGTCAATACCTAGACTTGTTAAAACATTATTTGAATGTAATAAGTGAAATGCATGCATCATCTGACAAATTTGTTAATTTTTATGTCTTATTTCATCATCTGTCCTTATTAAATCTTGTTACAAGCCTGAACATGCTTTTGAGCTGAAAATTTTCTGCTTGTATTGCAATTATTAACTGCCTCATCAGCTTGTTAGTGCATGTTACAATCCTATTGTTCAATCCTTTACAATTGCATCTGTAACACCTCACTTCCCAAGTCTATATAATCCTCCAGATAATATTGATTGTCACGGAATCTACTGTGAAGAATTTCTCATCTATCTGATACTTGTCACCTCATTGTACATCAAATCTGCATAATGGCTGAAGCTGCGGTAGTTAAATCTAATAAAGGATCCTAGAAAAGGAAAAGTGATGGTTTGGGTGGAAGCAATAGTAAGAAGTCTTTAGCAAGTACTTCTACTGCAAACATTACAGAAACTTTTGAGGACTCATTTTCGGGTCTGCTGATGAGTAATGTACCTACATCTGAATATAGTGATGCAAAATCCAATCTACCGGATCCGAATGAAGGTGCTGAAGCAGTTATCAAAAGAACATTTCACCTTGGAGGGTCCAAGTACGTAATATATCAAGGTTCCCATGGACTTATTAAAACATATATTTGAAAGAATGGAGATGGAGAGGTAAAAAATCAAGGCATTAAACTCTCAGTCCCTAATGTAGTCGTAATTTTACATTTTGTGGAATTCATTATGAGTGCTATTCGAAAAATTTCAGAGGGTAAAGAGGCAGTGGACTCCAGTTACCACATAGGTTCTGGGATTTATGTCACATGTGCTGCTCCATAGAGAAATATGTCTATTAGATATTGGAATACGGCAAATGGAAAGAGGTATCCAACACCTGAAGGGGTATCATTTAAGTTCAATGAATGAGATGAATTCATTAAGGTTGCCCAAAGGATGTATTCAGAATACACAGAAATATATTGTCCACCTTGTTTTCTGGATGAGGATAGAGCTGGACACAACAGCAAGACCTGTGATGAATGTAGAACATCTCAAGAGACCTTCAGCAAAGGAAAGGTGAATGAGAACATACCTCTGTAAACCGAGGTTTTGAAAAATGATTTAGATATAAAAAAATTAAATTTTATTTTGTACATAAATTAAGACCATAAAAGTTAGTCAATGTGTAAGTGAAGTGCAAACTCCTAAGCCTTATAATCTCTCTGTTTGATTGATTATTTCGAATCTCTTTAGTGTAGTATTCTCATCAGAGACAATAAATGGTTGGGCCAATTTTCCTCTATAAGGTGGAAAAAACGGCTCCGTCAAGCTCCTCCGGATCAGGGGAGTTGCTCCTATGCTCCTGCGGAGCAAAGGAGTAATTTTCAAATTTTTGGGATTTTTTAAATTAACAAAATCTCCTGAATTGTTGTATGGTAAAAATAGCATCCATTTTAAAAATAAGTAGGTTTAAACCAGTTTTAACTTATTTTTCAGGGAAGTCCTTATTACAGGCCTCTCTCAGTGAATAGTAGTCCGGTGCACTTACAAGCCCAGTTAATAGTAGTCAAATGGGTTGTAATATAGTTGAAATCAGTGATCAATATTTTATTTCATCACAATAATATGAAATATTTGTGGCAGTATATTCAAAAACAATAAAAGATGATTTATTGCCAGGACAACAATATGGTTCATAGTGTATTAGTGCATTATGACGCAAAAAGTCAATAAGTAGGAATGTAAAAGTCCACAATATGGGAGCGAAGGTTTGAATAAAGTCTGGTTACTGGATTCCATTGAAAACACAAATATGTGGTTCTTGCGAGTTCAGTGTAGTGTGGGAGTGTGATAGGGACCACATTAGACCTGAGAAGATGACTGAAAACTAATATTGATGCAGATTTTGTCCAACTGTGTAGTGGATTACACATTTGTGTAGTGGTGCCTTACTACTGTTATGTTAGACAGGAGTGTGATTGCACTGAAATAACATCTGAAGGCTATTGTGAAATCTTATATAGATTCCAACATTATTATTTTAAAACACAATAAAATAACATAATCAGTTATGACAAAGTGTTTTAATAAAATAAAGCAAGTGGTTGAAAGAATCATCACAATGTGAAGAAAGATTATTTTAAAATCTTAGAGCGAAAATTTTCCCTGTTTTTTTGTTGGGAAAAAATAGGTTTTTTGTATGGTGGCAAAATAACACATTAAAAATCAGAAAAACCTGTTGAGATTGATAGGAAATTGTCCTGCCAATTTTATAATAAATTAAAATTACATAACTTTTTATAGTTAATAGTAGAAAAACCGGATTTGTTGAAAGTATATGAAATCCGAAAAGTCACTCATTTGAGTAAAAATGCAGTGTCTCATTAGTATATTAAACACAATATAACAAAAATGATGATAACTCAAATATCCAGTAAAAGTCCAGGTAAGACTTTAATAGTCAGCAAACAGTTTAAATTAGTCCCAAATTCCTGAATTGGTTGGTGGGAGCGGGTCTTCTGGGGACCACATAGGGAAAGTTTCAGGTGGTTCAATCCCTCCACTGTTTTCCAGAAATGCCTGTCTAAATTCAGAAGTGTAATAACATTGGATAGGCGAGAGTCCTTCAAACAGTACACTTCTGTTTTCTTGTGGAGTCATCAAAGGGGTGCTTGGCGAGTGGGCCAAAGGTGAATCATCTAAAGGAATCACATAATAATCCTGCATCTTAATGTGAGGGGATGTACCAGTGGAGACCATGATGGGTTTCTCCTGGACCGCCTTGTCTTGAAAAAGGATAGATGAAGTGCTACTGTGTTGGTGCTTAACAGACAGTTTCTTAGGTGGTTTACTCCTGTCAGTCTGGCTACTAGCTGTCTTCTGTTTGCAAATATCAGTTGAATACACACTCTGAGGTTCTGATTGAATCTCATGGTTGAAATTCACTGTAGGCTGGATGAAGAAATTATCCAGGTTGAAATCTGTGGTGGGATCCCAGGTACTGGTAGGAGGAGTGCAGTTTTCCTGATGTAGTGGATGATTACTGTTACAAGGAGTGGGGTGTGCTGACCTCATGTGCCTGGTTAGGTACTCCTTTCGCTTGAACTCACTTTTACAGACATCACAAATGAATCTTACATTCAGATGGGCACTTTTTATATGTCTCTTCAAATTAGCCCTCTTAGTGAAGGAGCTGTGGCAAGTGGAACATAGAAACCACATGATTGCTTGTAAAAAACGTAAATCAGCTCTTGACCGATCACTGTTAAAACAATTTTTAAAAATTCAAAAATGCCTCCAAATAAGGTAGGAGTGGTATCTAGGAGACCAGGGTGGGTCAGGTAGATACAGGATGATATCATACTCAATGACACTTTATAGTGTCATAGAGTTGATATTACGTCATAATAATGTAATTTACGTCATTTAGGACCAGATGTGGTCATGGGCCTCTTGTGTGAGTGGTCAAATAATGAAAAATAAAAATAGGTGGCAATAAGATGACACTACAGCTCACACAAATATATTAATGCCTGCTGGGTGAAGGGTGGGGAATGCCCAAATGTAAAATAATTCCTGGTCTCTGCGACCTACAGTGTCATTTGGGTCACTATCACTCCCCATCCAGTGAAGCACTGAGAACTCCATATTTCTGGAAGAGTGGCCTTGGTTAGAAAAGTGTCTAGCCACTGGGGTTGAACTTTGAAGTTTAATATTCTGAACACTCCTGAAGTGTTCATACATTCTTTGTCTCAGTGGTCTTTTGGTCTCCCCTATATATTGGAGACCACATTTGGAACAGTTGATGAGATAAATCAAATTACTCAATTCACATGTAATTTGATTTCTAGGTGGGAGATTTTTGCACTGGAAGTTTCTTTTGGTTGAGAAACTAGTGATTGAATCCAATTTTCTAATTTTTGGACAATAGGTGCATTTCCCCAGTCTAGTACATACTGGGGTGAAAACTCTAGGTTTGAGGGGTTTATCCATGGGTGGGAAGCTGATCCTCGCAGAGGTAAGTTTGTCCCTTAAATTGGGGAGTCTTCTGAACCCCATTATGGGTGGGTCAGGGAAGATGGAATGAAGTTCCTCTGTGTTTTGGATAATGTTCCAGTTATCCCGAATCAATTGTGTGACATTGGGATTTTTGGGACTAAAGTTGGTGACCATGACAGGCCTCATTGAGTCTGTTTTGGTCTTGACCACTAGCAATTGGTCCTGGGTGAAGGAACTGGCTCTCTGAAAGTGTTTTTTAAGGGATTTGAGGGGATATCCTCTTTTGAGGTAATATCCAGTAAGATTTCTGGCATTACTATAGAAGTCCTCATCAAGACTACATATGCGTCTCAGTCTGAGGTACTGGCTATATGGTCCTTTTGTAAGGATGCTGGTCTGATGTTCACTTGTGTAGTGGAGGTATAGGTGTGTATCTGTAGGTTTGTTAAACAGGGTGGTAATTAGTTCCCTGTTTTCATTGAGTTTAACTCATTGAGTTCTTAATTCCTTCAATGAATCTTCTCCATGTGTCCATATCATGAAGATATCATCAATAAATCTGAACCAGGTTAGTGGTTTGAGGTGGAAGCCTTCTAAGGCTTTTGTTTCGAACCTGTCCATAAACAAGTTGGCATAGTTGGGGGCTACAGAAGTGCCCATGGCTGTTCCACCAGTTTGGAGATAATGTTCCCCATTAAACTCAAAGTTCATGTTGTGGAGGACTAGTAACAGTAAGTCTAGAATAAATTTAGTAATTGGTGATTTACTAGGGTCAGATCTCAATTTTTCTGCCACTGCCAAAATCCCTTCTTGGTTAGGGATATTGGTATATAGTGAGGACACATCTAGGGTGCACAGTATGGCACCTTCAGGGATTTGTCCTAATGATTTTATCTTGGTGATAAAATCTTGTGTGTCTCTAATATATGATTTGGTATGTGGTACATACCCTTTGATGTGCTCATCAACAAATTTACTGATTCTGCTTGTGGGATGGTTGACAGAACTGCAGATGGGTCTCCCTGGGACACCCTTTTTATGGATTTTGGGAAGTAGATAAAATCTTCCCTCAGAATAGTTGTCAATGCTCAGGTGGTCAAAATTGTCTTCAGTGATTAGTCCCCTAACCCTCATTTGGGTTAAGGTTTGGTCAATTTTCTCCTTTATTATGGGAGTAGGGTCATGATTAAGTTTACAGTAGAATTCAGGATCACTAAGTTGGCGATACCCTTCCCTCAGGTAATCCTTGGTATTCATGACTACAATGGCTGAACCTTTATCAGCCTTTTTTATGACAATATCAGGGTTCTGAGATAATTCTCTCAGTCCCTGTGTTTGGTTTTTAGTCAGGTTTGTTTTTCTTACAGCCTTTGGTTTGGCCTTAAGAAGGCTACTTTTGAAAGCTCATGAAAAAACTTCTAAAGATTGGTTTGTGTTTGGAGGTTTCCAATTGCTTTTATTTTTGAACTGAAAGTGGATATCCTTATAGGGATTTTCACTTTCATCCAGGTTTGAAGCAAGGAATCCTACCAGATCTGCCTCCTCAGGGGTGAGGTGGTCGAAATGGCCATTATCCTTATGAAAGTGGTATGTGAGACAAAGCCTCCTATGGAAGTCCTTGAAGTCAGACCAGATTTTTTATTTATCTGGTGGACCTGGTGTGGGGCAGAAGGTAAGGCCTTTCTCAAGAGCTGAATATTGATCAGGGGTGAGGGTGATATCTGATAGGTTTATCACTGTGTGGCCAATATAGTTGTCCATAGATTTTCCCTTAGGGAGGATCCCAGGGGGAGCCGTTTTGGCTTCCTCTTTAATAGAGTCCAAGATGCCAAGGTAATTAATCCTCTCCATCATGAACAATGTGGATGGGATAGATCAAGCTTAAGGTAAGGAAATTCATGATATGGACACATGGAGAAGATTCATTGAAGGAATTTATCACCTATTTAAATTCCTTACATCAATCTATCAAATCAATCTATCAGCTTAAGGTAAGGAAATTCATGATATGGACACATGGAGAAGATTCATTGAAGGAATTTATCACCTATTTAAATTCCTTACATCAATCTATCAAATTCACCCATGAATTTAGTAGAACCTCCATCGACTTCTTGGACACTTCAGTTAAACTCAATGAAAACAGGGAACTAATTACCACCCTGTTTAACAAACCTACAGATACACACCTATACCTCCACCACACAAGTGAACATCAGACCAGCATCCTTACAAAAGGACCATATAGCCAGTACCTCAGACTGAGACGCATATGTACTCTTGATGAGGACTTCTATAGTAATGTCAGAAATCTTACTGGATATTACCTCAAAAGAGGATATCCCCTCAAATCCCTTAAAAAACACTTTCAGAGAGCCAGTTCCTTCACCCAGGACCAATCGCTAGTGGTCAAGACCAAAACAGACTCAATGAGGCCTGTCATGGTCACCAACTTTAGTCCCAAAAATCCCAATGTCACACAATTGATTCAGGATAACTGGAACATTATCCAAAACACAGAGGAACTTCATTCCATCTTCCCTGACCCACCCATAATGGGGTTCAGAAGACTCCCCAATTTAAGGGACAAACTTACCTCTGCGAGGATCAGCTTCCCACCCATGGATAAACCCCTCAAACCTAGAGTTTTCACCCCAGTATGTACTAGACTGGGGAAATGCACCTATTGTCCAAAAATTAGAAAATTGGATTCAATCACTAGTTTCTCAACCAAAAGAAACTTCCAGTGCAAAAATCTCCCACCTAGAAATCAAATTACATGTGAATTGAGTAATTTGATTTATCTCATCAACTGTTCCAAATGTGGTCTCCAATATATAGGGGAGACCAAAAGACCACTGAGACAAAGAATGTATGAACACTTCAGGAGTGTTCAGAATATTAAACTTCAAAGTTCAACCCCAGTGGCTAGACACTTTTCTAACCAAGGCCACTCTTCCAGAAATATGGAGTTCTCAGTGCTTCACTGGATGGGGAGTGATAGTGACCCAAATGACACTGTAGGTTGCAGAGACCAGGAATTATTTTACATTTGGGCATTCCCCACCCTTCACCCAGCAGGCATTAATATATTTGTGTGAGCTGTAGTGTCATCTTATTGCACCCCTAACCCAGGTGCCACCTATTTTTATTTTATTTTATTTTATAAATGTAAGACCACATTTAATCTGCACATATGTGAACAATTTTTTTCATCAATACTAACATATGTTGGTATTCAGGTTGGAAGAATTTACTTAATCACAATGAAACATATGTTGAAATACACGAACCATGGAATCTTTTCAATCCTATGTCTATAAATGTGACTGGAATTTCAGGCTGCTCTTTACTTTTTGCTATGAATCTTAGTTTAGCTGCCAGTTTTAAATGTTTTAAAAAGCAAAACTCTATATCTCTGTATCTGTACCATGGATGGAATGTTGAATGTGTTTTTGGGAAGGAAATATGTGTACTCTCCTAATATGAAATCATGTGCAACCGTCACTGTAATCCAAATGGTGGCCATGGTGATTGGAAGTAACTTTAAGGAGGCATTCATCATTTTGTTATTGCTGAATGATGTGATTCCAGCTTACATTGTGTAAGTACTCATTAATCAATTACTTTGCAAATATAATTTTTTAGTAGCCAATAAACCAAATATTAATGCTATTATAATAGTAGCCAATAATATTTTAGGATAAACTACTCGGCGAATACCTCTTTTCTGTATGAGAGGTCATTCCTGATCTGTATCCACTCAAGCATCGAGGCACAGTGAACATGTGAGTTAGCAGGGTTCAGCACTTAAGCACAGCAAACGTGTGAGTTTGCTAGGTAACGCAATATGTTTTAATGAGGTAAATGGACTGCTTGCAAGGTATTCTGTGCAAAAAAGACACTCAAACTGATGGGAGTGTTTGTATCATTTATAACAGGAAAAAATTAATATTCTACAGTGACTTTTAGCTCCAAAAAATTTTTAAAAATTATGATTGGAATAATTGAACATTAGGGCCAATTTTTGTTTTATACAGTCAGAAATATCCAGATTTCATTCATTATGTGGATGTCGAACTTCAGCAGATGAAGTGTTGTGTATGTTCCATGGATATGGAAAAAGACCGAATTGTCATTTCAAACCTATGCAGCCACTTTCTATGTCCGGATTGTGCAGTGAAATTGATTTTATCCTGGAATCTTGATGGCCGAAAAAATGTCCAATGTGCAGAACCATTTTAGTGGAAGATTTCTTCAATAAATCATTTGCCTGTAACATGACAAAATCATATTCTACTGATGTTTTCATTTGGATTCCCAAAGGGGTCTACCTGAAGCCAAATTATGAACAAGATTTACCTTTTTCTTTGACCAATAATGATTTACATATGGCCTTTGCTGGTGCTTTTATATTAGATCATTTACCAAATCATTTAGATCTGTAATTTTCCACAAATTAAGAGGAATATTATTATTATTAAAATTATGATATTGAAATTGACCTGCTCTTTATGACGATATGTGGTCGTTTTTGTACAATATGTGCCATATTCATGCAGCACAAAGAGATGGAAGAGCCTCTAAAATGCACTGATTGTTTTGAGGTTATAGAAAACACTGAACTTGCTCTCATTTTTATGAGGCCAGTTTGAAATGTCATATTCTGAAAATATGTATTTTATTGTGTTAATACATCTTACCTAGTGGATAGATGCATTTGTCTGGCGCCTTGCTGGTCTCGCCAAACGTTAATAAAAAACGTCCTGAGCTGGGCTCTGGCTGGGACCAGTAGTGTCGTGTTCACTCGCAAGGTGGCTGTGTAGCATGCTCGCGCATGCGCTCTTCCTCCTTTTGTTTGGTGCCATTTTAAAAGTTCAAGAAAAATCTTACAGAGAGGTTTTAATAAATTAGTGTTGGATATACCGTTTAAACCTTGATTCTTTTACCTTTTTTGTTACTGGATATTCATGGCATCCCCAGGAGATTTTAAGGGTCAGCACAGAGGCGTTTGCGGACATATAATGGCCGCGTTTGATCTGCATGAACGTTGTGCCCGCTGTAGGGACAAGAAGTTAGGAGCCGACCCTTGTGTTAAAGACAAGCCTTGTTCTTTATGTGGCAATTTTTCAGATTCCCAGAGAGAGACTTTGTCTACTCCATCTTATAGAATACGGAAGGAAAGGAAAGCAGGATTGCTTGTCTCTCTCAAAGAGGTCACAGTTATTTCACTGGTAGAGGGTTAGTCGTCTGCTAATGTTTCGGCAGAATCTTCTTCTGCACAAGTTTCTACGCACTCAGCAGCCCTCTGTGCAGGTCTCCACGGAGGCACCTGCCGCGTCCTCTGCGTCAGTATCAGACTCCTCTTATGTTATGTCTGATCAGTTTTCTGCATTATCTGACAAGATGTCTGAGCAATTTGCAAGATTTGAGGCACTTTTTTCATGAGGTAACATTTTTAGTGGCTCTACTATGCCTATTAACCCTGTTTCTGCTCAGAAAGTGCTCTCAGACACCCCCTTTCTTGACCCGTCTTCTGCTCGACCCACCGGTCCGGTGTGGCTTCCGGCAGGAGCTGAAGATGATAAAGGGTCTGATAATAAACTTGAGAAGAAAAATTCTCGCAGGTCTAAACACAAGTCTGACAAGAAATCTGATAAGAAGTCTCATAGACATTCTGGTAGACATTCTGATAAGTCCACCCACTGGACCAGGGATAAGTCTGAGTTGAATCCTCAATCTTCCACTGACTCCACACAGGCAGGCACCGACTACACTCCTGGCACAGGGTTTACAGCTATGCTTTTCAAATTGCCTCTCTCTCAATCTGCTGTTCAGCCAGTGGGTCAACCGGTTAAGGAAGTTTCAACAACCGGTCCGACCCCTAGTTTCTCTCAGGCCAGTGCTACTCCATCTTCTTATGGGACCACCGGTCCGGAGGATTATCCTAGTGTATACTCTGAACTACCCTACGAACCGGAGGACAGTGATCATTACTCAGGTTCTGAACCGGATGAAGGGGAGCTGTCGGAAACCGGTGAAAAACAAGAAGTTACATAGGACTTGAACTTCAGAGAAACCATTCGATCTGTCAGATCGTTTATGGGGTGGAATCATATTCCTGTCTTTGAGGCTGATTTTAGTGAGCCTGATAAGAGCAACAACCCCTGGAAAGGAAAAGTGCCCAAGCGACAAGCCTGTGTGTCTCTAGCAATGCCACCGGACAATTGGTTGTGTCAAAAACTGGAACATCTCAATACCACGGTGGCTGAGGGTTATCCCTCTAGAAGTCATGACTCAGGTGATCTGAAGAAGGACCAGTTTATTAAGATGCCGAAGTTGCAAGCTTGTTGGTATCAGATGCACACCATCAAACCTGATACTCCTCATTGTCCTGGCAAGTCTGTGTTCAGTCGGAGGAATACGAAAGCTAAGGTCAACTCGCAATTTCCACATATAACCAAGGCTTCTGCTTATCCACTCTCAGGTCCTGTATCACGTCCAATTTCCCAGGAATACCTGCAGCGATGGGAAAGGAATTCTAAGGAAGGCAGCTACATTGTCAATCAGGCTGCGGGTTTTAACAGGTGCTTGAGTGAGCTGGAAGACCATATGGCTGAAAGTTTAGTGTGCCTTCAATCCAACTTTAGCAAAGGAAAGGCTCCAAAAGAAGTCTTGGAGGCTCTTCGCGACCTAAAGAACTATCTAGCTTTTCACCAAAATGTCTCCATTGCGATGGGAACCTCATTGCAGCATCTGGCAGACAGTCTTTTTGTCAAGATGGCAAATCTTGTGCTCTTGAGACGGGATTCCTACTTAGAACATGTCAAGCAAGTTGTCAAACCTGACACTTGGAACCGGCTCAGGAATGTTCCACTTTTCAGTTATGGCCTCTTCCCGGATGACATGATATGCATTGCTGAACAGGATATTACTAAGTCTGAATCCACCAGTACAGCTCCAAGACCCGGTCTGGGTGCTATGCAGCGCACTGGGTGGCGTAACCAAAATAGGTTTCAACCCTATGACCACCGGGAAGCTAGGAATACAGCTCAATCTGAACCAACTCAACCGGCAGTTTGCAAGGGGCAGAGGCAGATCAAGAGGAAGGGGTCGTAGTACTAACCCTCGTTTCTCTCGCTCCCGAGGATTTATAAACCAAAAATGACAATTACCAGTACGACCCAACCTCTGTAGTCAAGAAATTCAATCAGTTGGGCAGAAAACAGACTCTAAATTTAGTCAAGAAAGTTTTCTCAAACCAGTTCTTTGTTCAAAGTTAAGTCATTCTCTACCGGAAAGATCCAGTTCAAAGTTTCAAAAGACAGTAAAAGACATGTTATCAGAAAATTTGGGTCAGTTGTTGGAATCAGTACAGGCAGACAACTCACAACCCCACACATCTCAGGATCAAGACCTCCTTCTGAGGCAAGTAGATCATGTAAGTCAGGATGTGTTTTGTTATGTTGTAACTCAAAAACAGTGTTTTTTGGGTCGATCCATGTCCTTTTGTCCAAAATGTTCACAGTGCCCCCACTGTTGTAAGCGATGGTCCTGTAGGAGGCTGTCTTCAAAAGTTTTGGCAAGTTTGGCAAAGGTTAGGCGCAAACCCTCGAACAGTGTCCATTTTAAAGGAGGGTTACAGCCTGCCATTCAAGTTAAGACCACCTCTCACCAGGTTTCCCATTATCCAGAGCAGTTATGCCAATCCAGTCAAAAGCCGTTTCCTCAAAGAAAATCTGAGTCTTTTAAACAGGTTCCTCAAAACCGACACATTCAAGATGGAAATGTTCGAAACCATCCAGACCTCTCTGCAAAAAGGGGAGTGGGTAACATCGCTGGATTTCAGTGACGCCTACTTTCACATCCCAATTCAACCCTGGTCGAGGAAGTACATGAGGTTTTTCCTAAACAAACAAGCGTACCAGTTCACTGCCCTTCCCTTTGGGTTGGCCACAGCTCCTCTGGAGTTCACCAAGGTGGTCAAGGAGGTGAAACTTATGGCTCAGAACAAGGGTATAAGAATCCACCAGTACCTAGATGACTGGTTATTGAGAGCCCCTTCACGGGAGATTGGCTTACTTCACACCCAAGTTCTGTTGTCCCTTTGTCCAACTGGGTTGGCTGGTGAACATAAAAAAGTCAGAGTTGATCCCTCAACAGGTTTTCACCTTTGTCGGTTACCGGTTCGACCTGTTGAAGGGTCGTGTTTTGCCAACCCAAGAAAGATGGGCAAGTTTGCGTCAGAAACTTTTGTTTTTAAAAGTTCGGGACATTTGCATGGTCAGGCAGTTCATGTCCTTGATAGGACTCTTGACAGCCACCTAGAAACAGGTGTGGTCAGGTAGTCTCCACATGCATCCCGTTCACCTAAAAAGGCAATGGCATATTCCCGAGGTTTTAGAGAAAGTCATTCCTCTGCCTCTATCTTTTCACCCCCACTTAGACTGGTGGCTGTATGAGGGAAATGTGCTCAAAGGTCAACCTTTACATCGGTTAAGTCACGCCCTTCAATTGTTTACAGACGCATCAAACGAAGGGGGCCCCACCACAGATGGATCTTTTTGCAACCCGGTACAATTACAAACTTCCCAAGTTTGTCTCACTGGTACCAGACCAGACTGCCTGGGCTGTGGACGCCCTGAGTCTACCCTGGCAGGATCTGGATGTGTATGCCTTCCCTCCTCAACCAAGTGATCTCCAAGGTAGTGGATCAGGGGTGTCGCAGGATGATTCTCATTGCTCCAGGTTGGCCCAACATGGCCTGGTTTTGGGACCTAGTCAATCTGTCAGTGCAGATTCCATTCAGCCTGCCGCTGCAAAGGGATCTGGTGACTCAACCGTTCAATGGGCTTCCTCACCGAGATCTGTCAAATCTAAATCTGCATACATGGCTCCTCGAACTGCCTTCATTCAAGGAAACGGGTTCTCTGGCAAAGTGGCAGTACGAATTGAGGCTCCTCAGAACCTTTCACTGGTACTCCACCAACTGACTAAATCTCCTTTCGAACCTCTCAGGAAGGCTTCTCTGAAACACTTGACTTTTAAAACTTTAAAGTCTTCCTTCTAGCCCTTGGCTCAGGCAAGAGAAGAAGTGAGATTCATGCCTGGCTCTTCAGGAATATTCGATACCAAGAGAACTGGAGTCAGATCTCCCTTTATCCTTCTCCCAGTTTTCCTTCAAAGAATCAGCTAGCTTGGGATGGCCCAGCTTCTGTAGTCCCGGTGGTTATTTCAGCCTTGGCCCCTTCTCTGGATAAGTCTCTGTCTGAGGACAGGTCACTCTGTCCAGTACGAGCCTTGTGCTATCACCTGGATAGGACCAAGCATCTCCGTCAAGAAAAAGAGCTAGTCTTTGTGTCTTTTAGGAAGGGTTTTCAAAAGGACATTGTCCCCGCTACTATCTCTTCCTGGAATAAGCAAACAGTGCTTTTGTGTCATCAGCTCTCAGACAAAAAAGCCCAGGATTTACATCAGGTTAGAACCCATGATGTCCGGACTTTTGCAGCCTCTCAGGCCTTTCAAGGTGGTATATCCTTAGATCAGATCCTTTCTGCCTGTCATTGGAAGGCCCATAACACATTTACCAAGTTCTACTTAAAGGACTTGGCTTAGACGGATTCTGAGCTGTATCATTTGGGCCCAGTGGTAGCAGCCCAACAAATTCAAGAGAACAAGTAATTTCTCTCTATATCCTTGTACATATTGTGTTGTCTGTTAATAATAAAAAAACCTTCCACTATCTTCATTCTTGGTCAGACACGATTCAAAGTGGGGTAGAAGTAAGATAGGCTTATTGTCCCTGTTCTTCTTCCTCGTTTGTCAGAATTCTCAACCTCCTTAGGTTCTATCGTACTCTCAGTGCGAGTCAGTACTAGACCTATTTGGAAAAACAAGGGGTGGGGGGGCAAAGGTGTTTGATCCCCCTTCTTTGGCTGCCCTCCATCCAATGGGTAGTTATTCTGCATCTGTCCACTAGGTAAGATGTATTAATGCAATAAAATGGAAAATTTAATAAATAAATTAAATTTTTATAAGTTAATACCTTACCTAGTGGACATGGGGATTCCCACCCTACCTGCCCTGCTAATCTTAGCCATAGGGGATTCCTCTAGGTTGGCAACAAAAACAGGAAGAGTGCTACACAGCCACCTGGCGAGTGAACAGGACACTACCGGTCCCGGCCAGAGCTCAGCTCAGGACGTTTTTTTCTAACGTTTGGCGAGACTGGCAAGGCACCGGACAAATGCATCTGTCCACTAGGCAAGGTATTAACTTATAAAAATTTAATTTACTTATTAAATTTTCCAATTTTTGTATACCACTCTTTTTTATTTATAGTAAAAAATCATAATTACAAATGTAGAACTACCAGTGAAAGAAGTATACTATATCTGTAGAGTACATGATATACATTAACATGTCTTAAGTTAACATCTGGAAAACAACATTTACATGGAGTAATGTATGTGTGAATTACAAATTTTCAAAATGTATGAACACTGTCAGGGGGTAACTACCCCTCACCCATGTAAATATATCTTCTTAATTTTTTAGCAAATTGTTTTTATTCATAATGTCATCATATGGTAATTAAAGTCATAGCCTTTCTAGCAAGTTCATACAAATGTTAAAATACTTTATCTCTTCTTACATACTGAATCCTCTATGACAATATATACATATGAAATTATGGCTAAATTACACTTATTTAATTACATTAAACATTCAAAAAATGTATTTTGTAAACTGTTCTTTTTTTCATTTTAAAATAAAAACTTATCAATTTCAAATAGTCTTGTACACCTTTCCTAACCTTGTCTTACTACACTTCTGTATACCCACTCTATCTTCAACAATATCTGACACCGAACTTTTCCTATCTACATCTTCATCACTCATGTCCTCCATTCCAAAATTAAAGGAGGGGAAGTGCTCAGGAGTACTTGTGTAACCGTTCACATTCTCATCCTCAATTCCTGATGAATCAAGATTAGGATTTATTTGACTGCGTAATTTTTGGCTTTCCTCTCCTAATACTGGATCAGATCTTTTGTTAATATTTTACAAAATTTTGAAATATTCACCAAAATCTACATCGATAATTGTACTGTCTGAAGACTGACTCTTATCTCTTTCCTCCTCATGATTTTCATTATTCCTGAGATCTTGGTTGATATTTTTAACAATTTCTTCAGCGTTTTTCTCAATGGAGTTATCCCATATTTAACAGGGGTTTGATCCAGGTCCTCATCAATGGAGAGCATGTAGTTGTCAACATTTCTTATTAGATTTCTAACCTTTCTAACCTGTTAAATTTCATGGCTGCAAATAAACTCAAATTAAACCCAGACAAAACTGATTTCATCCTGATTGGTTCAAAATACAGTCGTAAACAACTTCATTCGCTTTTTCCCACCGATATTCTTGGGAATAAAGTGGCACCTGCCTCGAATGTCAAAAACCTAGGAGTGGTGTTCGACCCCAACCTGACCTTCACAGATCACATTTCCCAAGTCATTAAGTCTACTCAGTTCCATATAAGAGATTTATATAGGATTCGCCATCTCCTTGAACTTAACACAGCAATACTCCTTGCAAATGCTCTCATCAGTAGCCGAATTGACTACTGTAATTCCCTCTTTGCCTCACTCACTCTTTCTGAGCTCAAGAGGCTGCAGGGTGTTCAGAACTCCCTCTGTCGAGTAGTCACTAGATCCTCGAGGTACACTCATGCAACTCCAAATTTGGAAAAACTACATTGGCTACCAGTCAAATACAGGGTTCTTTTCAAAATTGGGTTGACCACATATAAGCTCCTTAAGTATGGTCAACCTGTGTACCTCAAGGATAAACTTCATCCATATAGGAACACCAGACGTAGCAGTCCAAAATACAAATTCCTTCAAGTTCCTTCTTTTGACTCTAAAATACATAAGTCTCATAAGTATCTTACCAAATCTTTCAGCCATCATGCACCTGCTTTCTGGAACTCACTCCCTGTCCATGTAAGAACCAGTCCATCTGTCACATCCTTCAGGAAGCACCTGAAAACCCACCTTTTCAAATCTGCTTTTCCGACCTAGATTTCTTCCCCACGTTCACACCCAGAACCATCGGAATACAGACCTGGACACGTCCCCCACTATGACTTGGAAATTATATATGATTAGTTAGCGCACTGAGTTCCCCTTTGGGGAAGATATTGCGCCTGCAAAGCAGTAGATTTAGATTTAGATTTTTTTTCAAAAATGACATTTTTTCAGATACCCACATAAAACACCAGTAAATATCAATATAACAGGAATAACAAACAGTCCATACAGTGGCCTTTCTACAGCTGCATTTGGATCTCTCTCCGACTCTCCCAATACCTCCACTGTATCTGTCACACCTTCATCACTAGACTGGGGAATCAAAGTAAGCTCCTCCATCCTAACTAAGTGAAATAAATAAATGATAATAAATATATTACATGAAATACAGGAAGAAATACAGAAAGAACAGGAGAGTACATTGTTATTATTGCTATTATTTTTTTAAAATTTTGAAACCCCTTTTGTGGATTGATTTCTGGAGAAACCAAGATTTGCCTCAGGGTTGAGATTTATACTGAGAGGTGACAGCTCATATTTCCTCAGCACATATTACATCTGTGAAAACAGAATCAAATGAAAATTTAACTACCTAATCACAAAAATACAGTTATTTATCTTACATGTACGATATGAAAATCATTAAATAAATTTACCTGTAATGCACCTGATCACCTTTAATTTGGTCTTTTGATTAACATAACAATCTCCCCGACATCTCCAGACAACAGTTTTGACTGAAGAAAAAGTTTCTTTAATTATCTTTAATTGGAAGAATTACATGTTCCACATTACACTTTTCATATATAGCTATTTTTGATTCATCATTTCCACAGAATCTTATTTTCTCTTTGAATTCTGCTGTACTGTTTATGTCCGTAACGGTTGTTTCAATTTTACCATACGTCACACTATTGTGTGAGGTCACATTTCATGTCGAGAAATCTTAAGCAAGTATAAATACCTATATCTAATAGATATTTATGTGCTGTAAGCCAAAATTCTTGGAATCTAAGATCTTTATGTAATTCCCTGCATTAAATGTAATAATAATGGAAATTTTATCTATATTTGCGAGAGCCTACGAATGAATTTTTTCCATCATACTTTGGGAGGAATTTGTGAACATAGATTAACTGCAAATTCAAGAAATTTGCAAGTAAATATTTCATTGTATCTAGGCGAGAAAGTATCATTTACACTAAATTTTACAAATTTCACTTACTTTATACTACATCTATCTACAGTAGAGGTTTCTGATAAAGGGATGATGCATTCATTTTGATCACTATCTCTTTGGTGACATCATTTCTTTCTGTGGATAAGATATCCCAATCCTACCAATAATCTCATGAAAAATTTTATCGATAAAGAAATAGACACAATGAATCCAATTCCCTTGTTTCTGTTGATGTTTTGATTCCATTTTAAAGGAAAATTTTCAGATTTAATTAAAGATTGTGTTCCAATTTCATCTCTTACAGCAAGACCTCATAATGTCGAATTTTCAATAATTAAAAAGGGCAGTGTTTTCATTTCAACATTCAAATAAACTTTGCTATTTCCATCTCCAGGAAGATAGGTTACATCAGAGGTACTCCTCACATATTCATTTTTATTCACTCTTGTGTATCTTTGAAAAGTAGAACTGTAGACTGATATTCTTTTTTTCAAAACACACATATTGGTCCTAACATGGGTGAAATTTACAAACTACTCTAACCATTTACATTTGAAATAATTCACGTTAACCAAAGTTACATATTTAAGGTTAGGTAAGTTGTGTATTAGCTTTCGAATATCCATAATTTGGACATTTTGCAAATATAACCTTGTTACTATTGGTCTATATTTGAATCTTGGTGCTGCTACATCTATGCAAGTTATAATTTGATCAACACAATTACATTCTGTATAGTCACAGCTACATCTACAACATTTCCAGGAGTATATTAAACCAAATATAAACAGAATATTAACCACCTTCACATTCAGTTTTTCCAAAAAAATATCCTTCCAAAAGGCTCTTGAAGCTAGTACGAGTAATTTCCTAATGAAACTGTTTAATATCTATGCAATCTACCACATATCTGGAAATTGCTATAAAAGAGAGCATTTCCTTGGCATCAGGAATACATACTGGCTAGCTTCAATTTTATTTATTTATTTATTTGGGGTTTTACGTCGCTTTCAACAATGTGCAGGTAATATTACGACGGGTAGTTGGAAGGGCAGAGGAAACCAGTACATACAGTTCGCTAGGGTTGTGTACTGTAAACTGCGGACCAATGGCAAGCAACTACCAGCTATGCCACTTAAGGCCATTACACGGATCGAACCCCAGCCACAGAGGTGGGAGGCGAGAGTGTTACTTGCTAGCTTCAAAGGTTTTGTGCTTTTTTATTGCAAATATCTTAAGCAGATAGCAGACAGGTCAAACTGCAAAGAGATTTTAAAGAGGGTGGAGATAGAGCGAGCTGGCATAGATAACACTGCTTTCAGGACAGATTTGGTTGGCTATTTTTTCAACTCAGTGTGAATAATTGCTCTGCATTTTACTGATACCTCTTGATTGATAACAGTCAGATTCCTGTTATCTCTGGCCTGAAATCGCTTATCAGCTTGTAGACTGCCATGAGAATGCAATTTATGGATCCATTTTTCTATTAAAATCCATTCACCTCCATTGTATGTGGTCCAACAGGATCATTACCTTTGCAATGAGAGTGCTGAAGAATATCAATCAGATGTTTTCAGAAAATTTTTTAAAAATCTACTATTTCTACAACAACTGACAGAAGAGTTATGAACAACAGACAAATGTTAATATAGAATTCAGACAGGGATTGCCCTCAGAAGATGATTTTAGATGGTTTCCTAATTCTGAGCACAGCCTAGTAGTTATAGATGACCTCCAGATTCCAGCCTTAAATAACATTTTTATTGCTAATCTTTTCAGCAGGGAGTCACATCATAGGAATATTAGTTTAATGTTAATTTTACAAAAATTATTTCATCAGGGTGAATATTGTACAGATATATCCTTAAATACTCATTATTTTATGCAGGGATATGCAACAAATTAAGTTACTCGGAAGACAATTAGGTATTCAAAAGAAATTATTAGACATCTATACGGATGCAACTGAGACCCCTTTTGGTTATCTGCGGATCGATTTGTTACCAGGGAGTAATGATACTTATATGTTGAAAACTAGAATCTTTCCTGATGAAGATACAGTTGTATACAAATAATTTTTTTGCCCAATGTCCTAATTATGTTAACTATATATACATCATTATTCTATTTAATGCACTCACAATGTCTAGGAATCTCACACAGTCGAGACATTTTATTCTTCTCTTATTGGAAAAGAATTTAAGTTTAAATCAACATATTCTGATTCATGCAAGTTCTTCTCAGTTGAAAGCAGTAGCTGAGATTTTCTATAATGTCTTCAAACTTCCTTTAAGTAAGAATACCTCACCAAAACCAATGTGTCTTGGGCTATCAGACACCATAATGTACAAATGTATATATGTTTATATTGTTTGTCTTTTGTTGTTATATAGTCAAGTTCTTTCTTTTTTTAAAAATTCCTTCAGTACAGCAAATTTGGTTATTAGAACCATCTATGGCATCAGTGCCTTGTTCTTTGAAATGCATAATAAAAATTGGAAATGTCAAAAAATACAATACAAGTGTTGTTATGGCAGTTGCATGCTTCCATTTGGCTTTAGTGTGATAGTGATTGATATGGATTGTAAATTTTCTTGTAAAAAATTCTTGCAGAGATGCCAAAAGATGTCATGAAAATCATAAGTTTGAATTGCAGAGGGTTACGAAATAAAGTAAAACGATATGACATCATTAACTATCTAAAAGACCAAAATGCACAAATAATATGTCTTCAGGACACACACTTAATCGAAACTGACATTGGGGATTGTAAACAACTGTGGAATGGGGAAATTATTTTACATGGACAAAGTACAAATTCAAGGGGGGTTGCAATTTTACTAAGTAACACATTAAATTATACTACAAAAAACATGATCAAGGACAAGGAGGGAAATAAAATAGTACTTGATATACAGGTTAATGACCTTAACCTTAAATTGATTAATATATATGGTCCAAACAAAGATGAAGTAAGTTTCTATAATTCTTTAAATCAGAATTTAAATGATAATGAGCAAGATTATATACTTTGGTGTGGCGACTTTAATATGACCTTGAACCCTGAACTAGATAGTTACAATTACTCAAATATCAACAATCCAAATTCACGTTGTGTCACCTTAGATATTATAAAAGATCATAGTTTATTTGATCTGTACAGGCATTTTCACCCAGACACAAGGCGTTACACCTGGCGCAGATACAAACCCCTAAAACAAGCCAGACTTGACTACTTCATAGTATCAGAGAGTGTAATAGATTTAGTCGAAAGTGTAAATATTAAACCTGGCTACAGAACAGATCATTCTATGTTAGAGGTAAATATTTTACAAAGCAAGTTTACAAGGGGAAAAGGAGTGTGGAAATTTAATACAAATTTATTACGAGATCAGGCCTACTTAGAATTAATAAACCAATGTATAAAGGATGAGGTGATAAAATATGCTGTTCCAGTGTATAATATGCAATCTATAAATACAATCCCAGAAAATGAGCTACAAATAACAATATCTGAAAATCTGTTCCTTGAAATGCTCTTCCTTCGTATTAGAGGGGAAACTGTACGGTATTCAAGTACAAAGAATAAACTGGAGGTCTCACGTGAATCTGAGTTGTTATCCGATCTAGAAAAACTTGAAAATGAAGAAGACATGGCAGATAGTCACAACAAAATAAACCAAAAACAATATGAATTGTTGGAGATTAGGGAAAAGAAAATGAAAGGACACTATGTCAGATCTAGAGCGCAGTGGTTACTAGATGGGGAAAAACCTACCAAATTCTTCTGTTCGCTTGAAAAGAGAAACTATATAAATAAAACTTTAAAACGAATCAAGAGGTATGATGGCACTTATATTACCAAACAAAAAGACATTTTGACTGAATTCCAAATGTATTATAAGAAATTATTCAAATCTTATGACAATCAACTTGAAGACTTAAACCTTAAACATTTGTTCTGTGACACTGAAATTAACAAACTTAATGAATCACAAGCTAAATCTCTTGAAGGAGAGCTTCAACTTGAGGAGTTGAACACAGTTTTAAAAAATATGAAACACAATAAGTGTCCCGGCATAGATGGCTTACCAGCTGAATTCTTAAAGGTTTTTTGGAATAGAATTAAATTTTGGGTTCTACGAGCTTTAAACTACAGTTTCAGAAGTGGCACAATGCCTTTGTCATTGAGACAGTGTATTATCACTTGCCTGCCAAAGCCTGGAAAACCAAGGGATTGTATTGGCAATTGGCGTCCTCTATCAATGCTATGTGTTGTTTATAAATTAGCTTCAGGAGCAATAGCCAATCGAATAAAACCATTTTTAAACTTTTTAATCAATAATGAGCAGACAGGTTTTGTGCCTGGCAGATTTATAGGTGAATCAACTCGACTAATATACGATATAATGCATTATACTCAAAAGGCACAAATACCAGGGCTCCTCATCCTCATTGATTTTCAAAAAGCTTTCGATTCGATATCTTGGAATTTTATATACAAGACTTTATCTTTTTTGGGCTTTTCAAATGAATTTTTGAAATGGATAAAATTATTCAATACTGAGATTAAAGCAACAGTATTACAAAGTGGTTTCATGTCTGAATTTATTAGCATTGGCCGTGGTTGTCGACAAGGGGATCCCATTTCCCCTTATTTATTTATTATAGCAGCTCAGATACTAAACCTTCTTATAATCAAAAATGTAGAAATAAAAGGGATCACTATAAAAGACTGTGAATTCAAAATATCTCAATTCGCAGATGATACCACACTCATATTAAATGGCTCACGTGAGTCCATGGTAGCAGCTTTAAATACTCTTGAACTTTTTGGTAGCATATCAGGGTTGAAAATTAATACAGATAAAACCAAGGTAACTTGGATTGGTAAAAAAAGATATTCTCAAGATCAACTAATTCCAAAAAAGTTTGAGTGGAATACTACAAAATTTGACCTGCTAGGACTAAAATTTTCAGTAGATCTGTCTGAAATGCTTGATCTTAATCTAACAGAGAAAATAAATCAAATAAAAAGAGAAATATCCATTTGGAGTAAAAGACACTTAACTCCATTAGGAAAAATAGTGGTGGTCAAAACAATTCTTTTATCCAAGTTAAACCATTTGTTTTCAAGCTTACCTACACCAACTAATTCTTTATTGAAGGAATTAAATGATATATTTTTTAAATTTGTGTGGTCAAATAAACCAGATAAAATAAATAGGGATGTAACAATTTTAGATCATTCAATGGGAGGACTGAAAATGACACACTTGCAGTACTTTCTGGTGGCTATAAAGGCCAGATGGATAAATAGACTGATCAGTAAATCCTCCCCATGGACAAAATTATTCCAACTAACAATCCTTTGGGACTTAAGACGACTTACAGACTTTGGGCCTGACTACAGCAATGCTATACAAATGAAAACAAGTAATATATTTTGGTTAGATGTCCTTGCTGCATGGAAAAAATTAACAAAGGAAAAACAAATAAATTCCAATTTACAAATTGCATCAAGTCATCTTTGGTACAATGAGGATCTATCAGTTAAAGCTATGTTTTACCCGAAATTGTATTCTAAAGGAATAATAATGATTTCTGATATAATAGACAATGAGGGAAAGGTTCTCACAAGCCAGAAATTGAAAGATCGTTACAATCTGGATTCGTTGAATTTTTTAGATTACCTTCGTTTATCAACTGTTGTCCATAAATTTATTAACAAACATAAGCATGGAGATTATAATAAAATAATTGGCCCTATTATGCCACTGAATTATTGGATACTCAAGAATAACGACACCAGCGGTTTTTATAAAAGTTTACTTGTTAAGCATCAAAATGACCATGTTGCAAGAGGCAAATGGGAAAATGAATTAAATGTTACAATCAATAATCAAATATGGAAACGTATATTCCAAATTTGTCATGGGTCAATTAGAGACAATACATATAAATGGTTCCAATTAAGAATTTTGTATAGAATACTGGGAACAAGGTCATATTTATCTAAAGTAAATATCAGTGAAGACGCTAGATGCTTTAGATGCAGAAATGAAATGGAAAATATAATTCATATGTTTGTCCTTTGTCCGAAGGTAAAAGAGTTTTGGAACCTAGTTCTAACATATATCAAAAGTAAGGTCACAACAACATTGTCACTTACACCTTTTAATATTATATTAGGCTATACTTTAGCGGAGTTCAATCAGCAACCCATCAATACAATTCTTCTTGTTGCTAAAAAATATATATTTGAGTCTTCAAATAAATGTCAAAATCTTAATCTAAATGGATTTATCCATCGATTACATCAAGTATACTCGGAACAAAAGTTGTTAAGTCAGTTATATCATAAAGAAACTTATTTTAATAAAATTTGGAAAAAGTGGCAACCACTTATTGGTCATTTACTTTTAGTTTGATATTTCGTCTAGGTATTATGTTTTTTTTCTTGCTTTATTTCATTTTTCTGTCACACAGAAGACCTTGTGGAGTTATGCAATTGCAAAAAAAAATCAGTTGTTATTTTTCTATTTAAAAGTATATAAAATAGCAAAAATGTTGACCTTGTTGTCTTTGCAATACACTGCACTTGTAAATAGATCTGATGGAGGGTTTGCCACTCTCGCCCTCCCAGATTCTTTTGCACTGATGTGAAAAAAGGGTGAATAAAAAGTATATTGAAGGTAAAAAAAAAAAAAAAAAAAAAAAAAAAAAAAAAAAAAAAAAAAAAAAAGAATAAAAGAGAGAAATTCATAAATTACCTAAAAATTCTTAAAAAATTTATTAAGTCAGAAGAAAAGGGAGAAGTATAGCTAGAAAACATTTTGAAAGATTAACCAATCTCCTTGTATCAATAAAGTATTATATTGAAAAATTTTTAGAATGAATAAATATATATTAATAATACATGACCAATATCTTAGTTTTAAGGCTTTTGCAGCTGGAAATACAGATACTCAAGGCAAGCAGCATCGAGAGATAAATAAATCTGAAAAGTTAAAGGTTAAAGTTAAATCAGAGAATGTGTTAGAACCTCCAGCTGAAAAGAAAGAAAGTATTATTAAAACAGATAACAGTGAGGAAAAGGAATCAGAAAGTACCCAAAAATTGCGTGAGACTACTCAGTTGAACAAAACTTTATTCCATAGCAAATAAAGAAATAAGACATACTCTTCCTCCACCAGGTGTTCCAGCAAAAGGGACTTACACCAACAATGCCGGCTATCTCTCAAAAAAATTTAGAAAATATGAAAGAAAAAAATCAGGGAGGGAGAGGAAGTAATGAATGGATCAAGAAATGGAACAAAAAATTTTAATCAAACAGTAGAAATTAATTCATATCTTCATATATAACCCTTATTATAACATTAAGAGTCCAGTAGGTTACAGCAGTTACAGTAAGTTATATCCACATATTAAAAGGGAAGGGAAATACCATATAACTCCTAAGTATTTGAAGAACTGGTTAAGTAAACAGGAAAGTTTTACAACTTTTCGTCCAGCTCAAAGAACTTTTCGAAGACCTAAAGTCTTAGACATGGCAAAAAATTATCAATGGGATAGTGACACTGCTAACATGGTGAAATATAAGTCAGAGAATAATGATTACGCTTACTTTTTAGTTTTTATAAATATTTTTACTCAATTCTTGTACACAGTACCATTGAAAAGTTTAAGAGGGGAGGAAATGGTACTCGTATTTCAGAGTCTGATTAGAGAAATAGATGAGAAACCAAAAATTCTAAGAACCGACCAAAGAAGTGAATACAAGAACCAATCTTTTAACAGGTTATTAAATGAAAATAAAATAAAACATTTGTACACATATTTTGAAATCAAAGCTAATTATGCTGAAAGAGTTATTAAAACTATTCAAAACAAAATAATGAAATAGTTAAGTGAAAAAGACAGCTTAAAATGGATTGACATTCTGTCTGACTTAACTTATGGTTAAAAAAATTCTGTCCATAGATCAATTAAAATGACTCCCAAAGATGCAAAATTGAAGAATCAGTACTTGGTTTGAAAAGCCCGGTATGATAACTTGAGATACCCTAAAATTTCTTTAGCTGCAAAAGACAATATAAAAATTTGAAACTGGTACAAACCTTAAATAACAAAACACTTAAGTTCAATATATCAGACAGGGTTAAGATAAGTCATCTAAAAATATGTTTGATAAAGAATATACTGAGAAATGGTCTGGGGAAACTTTCACTGTAATTAATTGTAAATTAAACCAAAAGATACCCATGTATGAGTTAAAGGATTACAATAATGAAATAATACAGGGGTTTTTATGAACCAGAGTTACAATTAGCATAGATAGATGCTGATATAATGTATAAAATCAGAAAAATTCTCAAAAAAGAAAGAAAAAGAGTGGAGAGGTGGAAATATTAGTGAAATGGAAGGGATGGCAGTCAAAGTTCAAATACTGGATTCCAGGAAAACAGGTGGGAAATATATAGAATGTAAATATGGGTACATATATATATATATTTCATATTTTGACATCTCAAATAAAGGTTAAGATGGAAGAGGACAGCATTTACTTCTTCTTATCTTCAGTAGATTTCATAAATTTTCATCCCAATAACAAGGCTTATAATTTTACAGTTGAGGTTCCTGAGAGGACTAATCTAGTAGGTGAATGGGAGGTTGGAGTATGCGATTTCTATGTAAGTACTGTCACTAATGAAACTCTGTATTTATTTTCAGATATTGTAGATTACTCTTACGTTAGAAATTCAATGCAAGGTATATGAAGGTTATTACCACAAACCAATCCAATAAATATCAGTTATTTAATAAAGTTTTTACTATTTATCTGTTTAAAACCAAACATTCAGTCGAATAGAAATATATATAAAGAACAATAACCTTAGTTTTGCAATCAGGACATATTATGAGTAACCCAATTAAAGGTCATATATGGTTAACTGAGATTTTCAAAACCTTTATCAGAAACTATAAATATTATCATTTACGGAAAATTTCCTGAGACCTTAAGTATTGATCATAGTAGAAATGTGAAATGAAAAGTGACAGAGAAATCAGTAAAAGATTCATGGGCGTATATCCCATAGATCTAATACCACATAATCTTCCCATACGACGTATCATTGTAGTGAATCTGGACAGTTCTGAGATGAAAGGTAGTCATCGGATTGTTCTTCATTTTCAAAGAAAACATGTAGAGTGCTTCGACACGTTAGGAAAAGAACCAGAAAAAAGTATTCATAATTTATTGACAAGTAATGGATTCGATTATAAGTACAATAAAGAGGTTGCAATCACCATATACAGAGAGCTGTGGTTTATTTTGCTTCTATTACAGTTGCAGAAAGATAGACTATAACATGATATTATCAAATTTCAGCAGTAATGTCGAATGTAATGAACAAATTGTTAAAAATCTGTTCAGTGAGTTCAGAAAGTATATTTAAATATATATATGTGTACATAGTAATCAGTGTTGTATATATTCCAGATTTATATATTAGAAAAATACTAACATAATAAAATATTGTTATTATATTCCTTTATTTGATTTTCTTTTGAAGAACTGAATTGGAATTAGATATCAGTGCTGTGTGATCATTTAGAATGTTGGGTTCAATGTTCTTAGTTCTAGTTAGATTACTGAAACAATGTTTAGAAAACCAGTAAAAATGCTGCAATCTAACAAAATCTTGTCAATCTGCTGAAAATAAACTAAAATATAAAATCTTGGTATATTTGGAATTAATATCACCATGATGTATAAACGTATTGCAGAGTCCAAATTTCAGACATTTGAACCAAACTTTGAAATCGGGAGAGTAAGCTAGTGAACTATCAAATTTCTATGAACATTGTCACAGCCAAAATCTTTGTTATAGGTATATGCAGAAGCATTTGGTGATAAATGCTGAATGATTTACCTGTTAGGGCATTCAGTAGCATGTAGGGTATACTACTCTATGACTATTTTATATTCTAAATTTAACTTCTCATATTTTGTGTTATATATTTATGTTTGTATGTTCATTGTATGTTGTTTGTGGAACAAAACTAGTTTACAACGCTGCTTTACTTATTTTCAATTAATGACTGATAAAGAATTTTTAGTATGTGTTTGGAATGATTCAATTCAGCGCTTAGAAATGAGTTTTTATTTGTTTGTTTGTGGAACAACATTGCTTTTTATTGCAATAATGCAGTGTCTTATTTGTCCTGATGTATAACTATAAAAATGTAACTATAAACTCCTTCAAATGATGAGGTCTGAGAGATACAAGAAAAAGGCAAAATGTTTTTCAGTGGCTTCAAAACTCATACAATGGAATTGTTTTTCTGCAAGAAACCCACTGTACACAAGCTGATGAAAAAGATTGGATAACTGATTGGGGAGGGAAAATTTATTTTTCAAATGGGGATAAGAGAAGTCGAGGAGTAGCGATCTTGCTTCCACGTAACTGTGACCTAGACATACACTTAAATACAGTAAAATCTGATCAAAATGGCCGTATACTGTTGATTGATTGTATATTAGAAGGCACAACATTAGTTTTGGTCAACATTTATACACCAACTAAAGATCATATACTACAACAATTAAACTTCATTTCTGAACTTGATGACCTCCTACAAACTTATTTGGGGAAAAATGCGTTACTAGGGGGGGACTTTAACACTTGTTTAAATGAAAGAATGGATAAGAAAGGTGGAACCAGTAACATTCAGTCGACATATAATAAAAGAGTAAAGGGACTAATGGAGAATATGAACTTAGTAGATATCTGGAGAAAAAGGTATCCAAAGGAAATGAAATTCACTAGGAGAGAAAGATCTAGGGGAGGCCTAGTGCAAGCTAGACTCGATTTTTGGTTGGTTTCAGAACAATTAAGTTTTCAGATTAAAAAGTGTAAAATAAAACCAGGAATTAAATCCAATCATAGTTTAGTCAAAATAACTCTTGACCTATTACACACTCAAGCTCGGGGTCGCAGTTATTGGAAGTTTAATAATACTCTTCTTAAAGACCAAAGATATGTCGAAATGATAAAAAATGAAATATCCGCAATTAGGCAGGATGTTGTGATGGAAAATAAAAACACACTCTGGGATTTTGTAAAATGTCAAATTAGAACCAAAACCATTTCCTTTTCAAAACAAAAATCAAGAGAAAACAGAGAAAAAGAAAATAACTTACTAGATATACTAAAATATTTAGAAAAACACTAACAGATAACCAAGAAATCCTGGATGAATATTACCAAACAAAAACAGAATGGGAAGCATTACAAACTATAAAAACAGATGGTATCATTTTTAGATCAAAGGTAGAGTGTATAGAGCTTGGGGAAAAGAATACTTAATATTTCTTGAGTCTTGAAAAAAAAATTATGATGTAAAATATATTAAAAAGTTACTGAATCAATCAGGTGAAGAAATTGTAAACCCTGAAAGCATTCTGTCAGAACAAAAGTCGTTTTATCGAGAACTTTACTCAAGTAGCCAAAATGATAAGAATTCTTCTTACCAAAATTTCTTGTCTGATGATACTCTTCCAAGATTGAATGACTCTGAGCATGAGGAATTAGAAACAGACATACAAATAGAAGAATTAGCCAAGGCTTTAAAAGAACTTCCGAATGATAAAACACCAGGTAGTGATGGATTTACTTCAAATTTTTTCAAATTTTTCTGGCCTGATCTCAAGGAATTATTATATGACAGTTTTCAGTACTCTTTCCAAAATGGTATGCTATCAGCAGATCAACACAGAGGTGTTATTACTTTGATTCCCAAAGAAGGAAAGGATCTTAGATTTTTAACCAGTTTGCGGCCAGTAAGTATTTTGAATACAGACTACAAGATTTTAACAAAAACATTGGCAAACAAACTTCAAAGGGTTAATCCAGATCAAGTAGGATATGTCAAAAACAGATATATAGGTCAAAATGTTAGAATGATTAAAAATGTGTTATTGTATGTCAATCTAGAAGGTTTAACAGGCTATTCATTGCTACTGGATTTTGAAAAAGCCTTTGATAGTATTGAATGGCCATTCATGATGAAGTGCCTACAAAAGTATAACATGGGCAGTAAGTTTATAAAATGGATTAAAATTCTTCACAATCAGACCCAGTCATGTGTTAGTAACAATGGTTACCTGTCTGAGTACTTCTATCTTGGGAGAGGCATCAGGCAGGGATGCCCAATATCGGCATTACTTTTTATATTAGTAGCAGAAGCACTTGTTAAAATAAGAAATTCAAAAATAATCAGTGGAATTATGATCAACAAAGAAGAGTACAAAATCTGTCAATTAGCAGATGATGCTACTTTATTTTTAAAAAATATTCCTTCAATATTGTCGGCAATTTCAATTGTTGAAGACTTTCAAAAATGTTCAGGCCTAAAAATAAATATGCAAAAAAATGTATTAGTCCCTATAGGCACAGCAAGAGAAAAGAAAGTCATCTTAACAAAACACTGCAACCAAATCTTAATACAAAAAGCTCCATTTAAAACCTTAGGTATTTGGTTTTCAGATAATGATGATGAAATGGCTAAGCTAAACTTTGAAAAGAAGATTGAGAAAATGGAAAATCTAACAAACACTTGGACAGCAAGACACTTATCGTTAAAAGCAAAGGTGACAGTTATAAAATCTCTGATTTTACCTCAAAATAGCCATCTATTGTCAATGTGTTATTGTCCACATACAATGCTTGAAAAAATAGACAAGATACTATTTAACTTTTTATGGGGTAAGAAACCATCAAAAATCAAACAGGAAACAATAATTGCAGATTACAGCTTGGGAGGGGTAAGAATGCCTGATATTTTCACTGTACATGCTGTAGCCAAAATTAGATGGGTTAACAGGTTAATATCAGAAGGGGTAAAGCATAGATGGTCAAAATTATTTTGGAAGATGGTGAACTTAGAATAACACCTTTTTAAGTGTAAAATTCCAATTTCCTATAAAAACAGATGCATTACCATTTTCCACCAACAAATTATAGAAAGCTGGTTCAAAATAAAATGCAAATTTCCTCTGAACACGGAAGAAATTGGAAATGAATATATTTTTGATAATACATATATAAGGTCAAATGATAAACCCCTAGATTATCTACAATTTAAAATACCACAGATTATTGCCAAAGATATACAAGTAAAACATCTTATGGATAATACCGGCTATTTATTGAACTTTCAACAAGCTAAGAATAAAATTAAGTGGAACATAAGTATCAACATCATCACCCAAGCTATACCAAAAGACTGGAAGAAAAAAATGAAGGGAAATCCCTTAAGTATGAATCTATATAGTGATTTCCATGTCAGAATCAAAGATGATCTTGTCTCATTTGAAGGTATTAGGAATAAAGTGTTATATTGGGAAATGATATATTGCACAGAACCTTCATCTTTAACAACCTGGGTGGATATGTTTCCCTTTCTTGAAATGGTGTCCTGGAATAAAATTTTTAAGGCGATTCATTATACATGTTTGGAAACATATTTGCAAAATTTTCAATACAAGATAGTGCATAGAATACTTAACACAAATTACTACCTTTACAAATGGAAAATTATTGATAACCCCTTGTGTAATTATTGCAATCATGTTGATACAATTGAACATCATTTATATCTTTGTGGTTTTTGTAAGCAATTTTGGGAAAAATTAGAAATATGGATGCTAAATTCTCTGGATCTTCACAGTAATCCAAACTTTACTATATGTGAAGTCCTTTTTGGAACTAAACAAAAAGGAGAAACCCAATCAGTGAAAAAATTAATAAATATTATAATAACAATAGCAAAATGGTACTTAAACCACTGTAGAACAAACAAAAAATTAGAAATTAAAAATATTTAAATATTTACAGGTGCATTTTTAGGGCAGAAGCTGAAGGAGTTAATAGAGACCTTTATTGCCTTTTAGAAGAAAAATTGAATAGCTTGAATAGCAAGACTTAAAATTATAAAAGAAATGTTGTATAACATAACATAACAACATAACATATTTATATAGCGCAATTCTACTTAAGAAAAAAACAATCATTGCGCTTTTTCTCCACAATATGCCGTTTTAAAATAATGAGTTTTTAGTTTCTTTTTGAAGATGTCCAATGGAAGTTCAATGTTCCTGATATCATCTGGCAGTTCATTCCAATACTTTGGTGCTACAACACTGAAGGCACGGTCACCCATAGAGACAAGTTTTGATCTTTTTTCTTGTAGCATGTATGATTTTCTTGCCAATCTTGTGGTGCGTTGATGTTGCTGGTAGTTAAGCATTGATGTCAAATATGATGGTGCCAGTCGATTCAAACTCTTATATACTAGTAGATTTATTTTAAATTTGATCCGAAACCTAACAGGCAACCAGTGGAGCTGATGCAGGTGAACTGATATAGAATCATGTTTCTTGACATTCAAAACTATCCTGGCAGCCCAATTTTGTACTTTCTGCAACTTATGGATAAGATATTGTGGGAGTTCAGCTAGGAGAGAGTTGCAATAGTCCAATCTGGAAGATATGAGTGACTGTACTATTGTGTGTGCAGCAGACTTAGTCAGGTAAGGTCTTATTTGAATGATGGACCTAAGGTGACCATAACAGGATCTGCATATGGCATTTACTTGTTGCCTGAGTGATAGGTCTTGGTCAATGATTACACCAAGATTTCTGACACTTGTGCTTGGCTTTATGTCAATACCAACCACATTTAATGAATCAATAATGACTTTGGAGCGCTGTCTGCCAGTGCCAGCAATTAAGAACTCTGTCTTTTCTTCATTTAGCTTGAGCCGGTTATTAGACATCCAGTTGCTTATTTCAGATGTACACAATTGGAGTTGTTCTGCAGTTTGTTTTTGGTTTTCAAAATTACTTGGGTCGATTGATTTGTAAAGCTGTGTGTCATCAGCATACATGTGGAAAAGTATGTGAAACATTCTGATGATGACACCAAGAGGTAATGTATATTTGCAGTAGAGATCAGGCCCAAGACCTGATCCCTGAGGCACACAGCATTCTAGAACCTTTTTGTGAGATTCACAGTCATCAACAACTACTGATTGAGTTCTTCCTGTTAAATACGTTCTAAACCAGTCTAAAGCTTTGTCTTCAATTCGGAACATTTTCTCAAGTCGATGCAGCAAAATACAGTGATCAACAGTGTCAAATGCAGCTGATAAATCTAGAAAACCCATAAGTATTACTTTTTGATTATCTGCTTCCAGTAGAAGGTCGTTCATGATTTTGATCAGAGCAGTCTCAGTGCTGTGGTGGCATCTGTATGCTGACTGTAGATTTTCAGAGAGATTATGACTGTTTGTGTGGTCAAGTAATTGGATTGAGACTGCTTTTTCAATCATCTTGGACAGAAAAGGCAAGTTAGATACTGGCCTAAAATTTTTGAAAGTAGGATCAGCATCTGTCTTTTTTGGCAGAGGGGTAACAATTGCGTGTTTGAACCCCTCTGGCATTTCACCTTGTATGAGTGACATGTTTATTACTTTGCTAATACTGGGTAACAGTATTTCAATACAGTCCTTCAGCAATGGTGTTGGGATTGGATCAAGTCTACATGATTTTGGTGCTGCTGATAAGATTAATTTTCTAATATCTTCATTGCTAAGAGGCTGGAAAGAAGTCAGTGGTGTTACATCAACAGTTTTGTCATACTCATTGAATTTACTGGTTGATGGAAATTTAGCTCTGATTTTCATGATCTTTTCTTCAAAATAATCACTGAATTCATTTGCCAACTGAGTCTTTGATGAGTGTTCAGGATAGATAGTTGGATCATTGTCCTGCTTCAGCTTTTTAATAATTTGAAACAGTTGTTTCTGATTTGATTTATTTTTTTCGATAATTTCACTATAGTATGCCACTTTTGAACTGTGAAGCACCTTTGAATATGTTTTCCTCAATTCCACCGTTACTCTATAACTTTCATCCATGTGGTCTTTTCTCCATTTCCTTTCTGCTTGTCGGAATTTTTGCTTAGCTGTACGAATGTTTTCATTGTACCATGGATTAATGTTCCTATTGCCAGTCTTTTTCACTCTTAATGGAGCATGCTTATCTAGAAGCTGAGATAGGCAGCTGTTGTATTGATTCACTAACTCATTGAGCTCAGTTTTTGGTTTTGTGACAATATCTGAGTTTAGAAGGTCCTGCCTGAATCTGGTTACATCAATCTTATTCAAAGGTCTGTAAGATTTTTGTGACTCTTTTTGTTTGTGATTTGAAGAGTTGAGTTGGAATACAACTGATGCATGGTCAGACAGGTAAGTTGAGATCTTAGGTGTATCATATATCAAAGACTCAGAATTTCTTGTTACTATCAAATCAAGCATATGATTTGCATGTTTGGATGTGGCATCAGTGACATGCTGCTTCAAGCCAAATTCATCAAGAAGGTCTATCATGTTTTTAACAGAATAACTATCAATGTTTTCCATGTGAAAGTTAAAATCACCCATAATCAAAAGTTTTTCTTTCTGTAGTACCATTTTACTGAGTAATTCTGAGAATTCTTGAAAGAACTGGCTTGTAGTGATATTTTCTGTATTTGGTGGCCGGTATACAACACAAACTCTTAACTTGCTGTTGCTATTTGTTAAAACACAAGAGATGTACTCAAAAGAGGTAAATGTTTCTGCTGAATCTAATTTGGGGCCCCATTCTTGCTTGCACAGCAAGGCTACTCCACCACCAGACCTACCTTTCCTATCAATACATTTCAATATGTATCCAGTGGGCGTTAATTGTTGTTTGACAGCATGATCCTTTTCCATAAGCCAGGTCTCTACAATCCCTATAATACTAAAGTTTTTATCTGACAAGTGATCGTTTATGTGTAAAAGTTTATTTCTGACTGACTGGGCATTGAAATAACACACAGAGGTCTTTGATTTAGATGATCTGTAACCACCTCTCACTCCCCTTCTTGTCTGGGTCACTGAGTTTAAAGTCAAGTTCTTAAGGAGTGAAACATCAGCTTGTGGTAGTCTCAGGCCGACACATTGATTTCTGATTGCCATTAACTCCCCCCTGGTATAGGCCAGTCTTTGGCAAGTTGTGGTATCCATACTACCCCATAAGAGTTAACCACAAAACTCACAGAGCATCTAAATATATCCATTATTCACCATTTAACTGCTTATTCAATGTTGCTGTATCAGGTGTTACATGATATAAGCACATTTCCCTTTGATAAAAAGTTTATCCAAAAAAGAAACAAATATTTGTAGTATAACTACTTGCATTTTGTGTATTTTACTCAGACAAACTATTTTTTCATTCTCTGTATATTGTTCTTTCATGATTTCAATTTTGCAGAACTTATGATATCCATTAATCCACAAAAAACAGCATATTGTGAGAGCTTTTATGACATGCTGCCACATGGGCGCTATCAGTGCCTACCAACGGGTTGATCTACCTAATTGTATATTAGGTAACACACAAACTATTTGATTACTGTTCCTTATATTAACAAAAGGATACAAAATATGGAAGAGCAGCAGAATAAATGTTATTTTTGTCTGAAGTAATTGAAATTGTTCCAGTTAAATTCAGTCAATGTTTCCTGTGAATTTTGTACATCTATGTTCTGTCTTTGACTGTACTGTACTGGAATTTTTTGTATGAGTATGTAAAGTGTGCATCGTTTGTCCTTGTTTTATATATCCGTATACTTTCTTATTTTGTATGTAATGTATGTCAAAAAAAAGAATAAAAAAAAAGAACTGAATTGGTTTACCGCCTTGCAGGTATTCTATGAGAACTCACATTGGTTTCAGTGCCTTATTTGCACAGAATAGGTTGCGTTCAATCCATTTCCGTATATCTGAAAGGTGGAGAACTGCATTAGTTTGGTGACGGTCGAATATTGAAATACACAAGGGACAGGTATTCTGTGCAAATAAAGGCAATGAAAGCGATGTGAGTTTTTAAATTTTCTCCAGACTTTGATGAAAGTTACCTCTGTACTCTGAATTTACCATTTTGCTATCCAATAGCTACAAGGACGCATGTCCTTTTGATTTCTTCATATATAGATGTCCTTCTGTCTCCACACTTTCATGACATGACAACACTGCAGTAGTTAAAAGGACACATGTCCTTTCAGCTTTTCCCCATACATATGTCCTTTTCTCTCCAGAGTTTGATGACCTTTACAAGACCTGTGAATTCTGAATTTACCCCTCTTGCTGTGGGATATCTTTTAGTTGGAATGTCTTTGTGTAAACAGACATTCGTAAATTCTACTGCACTACTCATGTCTCTGATGGCTTTGCGCTTGCGCTAGGTGACCAAAACACCTTTTGGCCTTGTTTTTACTCAATATTAAATCCTCTCTAAAAATTTAACTCTGAGTAAACTTTTGCAGTACTGTGAATCCCATGATGCATTCTCTGAGGTCTGAGTCCATGTAGACATCTTATATGGTTTCATGATTTCTGCTAATTTAAAACAATCAGTTTCGAGAGCTATTTGTTCACATAGCTCTATGTTTTCATAATCTTTTGCCAATAAATAAAAATAGAGCTGTTCCAAAGAGTAAAAACAATATTTCTTGTATCTTATTTTAGTAAAATAAATATTGGATAGGGAAGATTGAATTTTTCAACTAGTTCCACCTCGTTGTCCCAGGGACATAGGGGCACATCTAATGGAGATGTACTGACACTATCATTCTGAACCGCTCTTTTGCAATAAAAATAGTTGAAACCTATTTGTTCTTGTGAATATGTGAATATACTACTACCTCTTAATCTAAATCCTACATTAATTGAAGAATTAACGTCCTTCTTATTTAATGTTTGAAGGAATTTTGACATAGGATTAAGCAACTGTTTCTTAGTATTTCTTAGCCAGTCTATAATCAAATTTAATGTCATTTTCTGTACAGTATTGTGTCATATGTTCACGTATATTGGACATTGGTACCCTACATGTGCAAAAGAAGGGAGGAAATTTGAAAAAAAATTCTTTAAATTCATCTTTAACAGTTATATCTACCTCAAGGACACCACATAGTTGACCATTGAAAATATCTGATTTTATCTTACTTTCAGTCAAAGCGCCTCTATTTTTGGTGTAGTAAGAAGGTAAATATTCATCATAGAATTCATGACAGAAAGGGTTAATTTCTTTGTTAAAGTTACATTGTTGAATGGATATATAATTATATCCCATTGGCAAAATAAATTCCTTTTTTCGGATATCTTTCTTCTGAGTTTTCTTAATTTTTTGGATCAAATTGTGAGATAGGTAACACTATGAGGTAACACTTTGTTCAGTGGTACTATAGTCAGTGATTGTAGATAACTGCCATTGGGCAACACCTTCCCAACAACAGGCTAAATTGCAATAATGACAAGTGACATCTGAGATAACACCTTGTTCACTAGTACTATAGTCAATGATTATAGATAACTGCCATTGGGCAACACCAACAACAAGTGCCACTTGAGGTAACACTTTGTTCAGTGGTACTATAGTTATGTAATCTTATTGGCCAGTAATGTATTATTTTGTATCAAACTGATATATTAAAATATGTGTGTAGCGACAAGTAATTAGAAGTTGTGATAAGCACCAACCCATTTAACAAAGAGTAATGGAGTTACAATAGTTACCATTGGAAGGCTAAATTGTGCAGTGTTAAAGTAAAAACAATGTATATAACGAAATATGAAATTCACTGGCCTACATGTAACCTGAAAAGCAAGATAAACTACCCTGCAATGGTGCAATGATAACCGCCATTGGGATAACATCTTGTCAAAAACAGATTATAACAAAAGTAACAAAAACTACTGTTGAAGTGATATCGTATCCAGTGATACTTTAGTCAGTAGTACTATGGTCATGTAACTTTACTGGCCAGTAAGGAATTATCCTGTACCAAACTGGTATATCAAAATATGTGTGTAGTGACAAGTAATTAGAAGTTGTGATATGCACCAACCCATTTAACAAAGAGTAATGGAGTAACAATAGTTATCATGGGAGGATTAGTTTGTACTGTGTTAAAGTAAAAAAATGTATGATATTATAAACTATGAAATACACTGGCCTACATGTAGCCTGAAAATCAAGATAAATAGTCCTGCAATGGAGTAATGATAACCGCCATTAGGGTTACACCTCGTCAAAAACAGGTTATAATGATAGTAATGAAAACTACTGTTGAAGTGATACCGTGTCCAGTGGTACTTTAGTCAATCAATGTGTTATTTTGTTGAAGTGATACCGTGCCCAGCGGTACTTTAGCCATTCATTGTGTTATTTTGTTCTAAGGAAAAATATGCACGTATAGGCAACCAAACTCAATTGTCACGGAAGAAAGTGTAATTATAGATGAGATATTAACTAGAAGAAAAAGTTCAAGTAAATGAAACAAATTTTTATTTCAAAAAAGTAGGTTTTTCTCTATCAATAGGCAATAACTACAAAAATATATTATCACATGTATATTCCAATGTATATATGTTATGTTTTACTCGTTGTATTTTTACCAATCCAGAAACTAGATAACTCAATGTGTCATAGGGAATATGGAAGTCTCTCCAATATATTATGAACACAAAGAACATATGACGAACAATTTGAGTGCTGGCCAAAGTGATTATGCTGAGTGCAGGGAATAGTATTAAGGTGTTGTCCACGAACTGCCAAGGTTTAAGGAATATAGAAAAATGAAGGGACGTACTATCTTACCTTAAAGATAAAAATGCAAACATTGTGTGTTTACAAGATACACATCTAATCGAGGATGATATGATGGCCGTAAAAGACCTCTGGAATAATGAAGTTTATATAAATGGTGGCAAAACTAACTCATGTGGTGTGGCTATTCTTTTGAACAATAATTTTGAATACGAAATACTGTCATGTAACAAGGATGAAAATGGCAATTACCTAAATTTACTTATAAATTTAAGCTCAATGACGATAAACTTGATAACCTTGTATGGACCAAACAATGATAGCCCTTGTTTTGAAGAAATTTCTAAATTATTAGAGAATGTAAATGCAGATTACTATATTTTATGCGGAGACTTTAACATTGCTTTAAATAAGGAGAGTGATACCTTTAATTATAAGCACATAAACAATCCCAAGGCTAGACAAGCTACTGTCAATCTAATGAGACATCATGATTTGTCTGATATTTATAGGGACTTACATCCCAATACGAAAAGGTTTACTTGGAGGCGAAGGAATCCTGTAAAACAGGCCCGGCTGGATCTATTCCTTGCATCTTCAAATATACTAGATATAATAAATACATGTGAAATCAGAGCCAGCTATAGATCTGACCATTCAATGATTGAACTAGATTTAACAATAAACAAATTCAAACAAGGTAAAGGCCTGTGGAAATAGAATAACAGCCTCTTGGAATGCCTGGAATATGTAAATCTTATAAATAGTATTATAGAAGAAGAAAAGCTCAAATATGCAATTCCTGTGTACAATCGTCATTATTTGAAAAACAATTTTACTAACATTGAGATGACAATAGACCATGACTTATTTTTAGAAATGTTGTTACTACAAATAAGAGGTGAAACTATAAAATTTGCCACAGCCCAAAAAAGTAAAATGTTAAAAGTAGAAAAACAGTTAATATCGGACATTGAACTTTTAGAAGCCCATGATCCAAACTGTTCAATAAACTCCACGTTACTACTAGATAAAAAAACAGAATTAGAAAGCATAAGGTCAAGAAAACTAAAAGGTCAACTAGTAAGGACTCGCTTACAATGGTTGCAAGATGATGAAAAACCATCAAAGTATTTGTCGAATCTTCAAAACAAGAATTATATTGAAAAAACAATCAAAAAGGTAAAATTAAATACTGGAGAAGTAATCACCGATCAGGAAGGAATACTAAGCCAGGTACAACAGTACTATTGCAGACTATTTGAAAATAAAGACGATACTCTGCAAAATCTAAACTTTAAAACTCTAGGCATCACATCAAGCAACAGAACCCTAGAAGGTGACATTGACACACCTTTAACTGTTGATGAAATAGGACAAGTTCTGAAGAAAATGAAGTCAAACAAATCTCCAGGTATTGATGGCATAACAGTTGAATTTGTTGAAGTATTTTGGCGTCAATTGAAATACTTCATTGTAAACGCTATAAACTGTGGCTTTTCAAAGGGATGCCTGCCAGTGTCACTTCGGCAATGTATAATAACATGCCTACCAAAAGCCAAAAAAGATCGCTCTTTAGTCAAAAACTGGCGTCCGATTTCCTTGCTGAGTGGAATATATAAGTTAGCATCAGGAACCATAGCAGAACGACTTAAGAAAACCTTAAATTACGTCACTTCGGATTGTCAAACTGGCTTCATCAAAGGAAGGTATATAAGTGAAATAAAGAAAAAACCAAAGTAATCTGGATAGGGCGAAAAAAATTTTCAAAAGGTAAACTAAACGTAACCACAAACTTAGAATGCGGATGTACCAACTTTACCTTATTAGGCATAGAATTTTCAAAAAAATTATCAACAATACCAGAGCTTAATTATACAAAGGCTCTAGAAAAAATTAAAAAGTTGGTAAAAACATGGAGTCATAGATATTTGACACTTCAAGGCAAGATTACAGTCATTAAGACCAACCTAATATCACAGTGTGTCCACCTTTTATCTTCTATACCAAGATCAGAATCATTTCTCAAATCACTGAATACCATTTTATATTCATTCTTATGGAATGGAAAGCCAGATAAAATAAGAAGGTCCACCATAGCCTCAAGCTATATACAGGGAGGTATGAAAATGATTAACATTCATAATTTTGACAAGGCACTTAAAATAAGCTGGATGAAAAAACCATTACTCAACCAAACTCACAATGGTACAAACTCATGTCAGTAATGTACGAAAATTTTAGCCAAATCTTAAATTTTGGAGATCAGTGGTACAGTAAGAGGTCGTCAATTGTGTATAATCAATTCTGGCATGATGTATTCAAAGATTGGCAAGCTCTAAATAAACCGCAAGAAGCACAGAATGACTGTAAACTCTTGAGAAGCTGCATTTGGTACAATTCTCAAATCTCTAAAGACATTATATTTTTTCCCGACTGGTACAAAAAAGGTATCTATTTGGTAGATGATATAATAAATAGAGATGGCAAAGTAGTAAGTAATAATGACTTAAACAATAAATTTAATATAAATGTGAATATTCTAAACTACTAAACCATGAAAACTAAATGGAATTATTTATGTCAAAACACAAAAATTTAGGCAATATGACCTTAGAAAGGCCAATTTATACATTCCATCTAGATATACTCTTTAAGTCTAAAAGTGGTTGTAGGAGTTACTATAATATTTTTAATAATACAGAGGCTCAAAATAATAGACCAACTTGTGAACTAATATGGACGAGTATTGTACAAAGGGAAAATTTAGATATAACAATTGAGGAAAGATGGAAATCAATATACAAAATTTGCTTTTACTCTGTTCGAGACAATAATGTTACTTGGTTTCAATACCGTATATTAAATGGCATCCTAGGAACTAAAAGCTATTTGAAAAAACTAAAAATAAAAACAGATAGTGCATGTTCTTTATGCGGAATGTACGATGAAAACATGGAACACTTATTTTATAAATGCAGCGAAGCAACTGTGGAATAATATTCAACAATGGATTAATAATAAACTTAGAGTAAACCTAGTTCTAACAAATTTAATGAAATTGCATGGCTACCTAATAAATGAAAACAAGTTTTGGCCCTTAAACCTAATACTTATGATCACTAGGAAATATATATTCTGTTGTGCAAAGAATGCCTATAAACTAAATATCTTCTTCCTCCGAAAAGAAATTTAAAAAAACCTATTTGGAACAAAAAACCTTAAGCCTGATAAATTTACAACCGGACCAGTTTACAAAAAGATGGAATCTTTGGAATGATATTTTCAATGGAATTGAGTAGTAGAAATGTCTAGATAAAATCCTGACCCAACCCAAGAATCAAGACTTCCACATCCCCTTCTGTTATTAATGTATTAAATCACCACATAATTATATCCATTGCCCATTACCAATAATAATTTATAAAATTTCTGTAAGTGGACATGTAAGTTATAACTAAAACTGCTATTACAATTGTATTTAATGAATATAAGTCATACTGCTCATATGACATTTTTGTAAGGCACCGATGGGTGGTTGGCCACTCTCGTCCCCCCCCCCCCGATGTCACAAACGTAATGGGAAAAAGGAGTGAATAAAAGCAATTTTTTTTTAAAAAAAAGAAAAAAATTATTGTGAGATTTTATCTTCATAACAATTGGACAGTCACTTCGGCAGTGATGATAATAACAGCCCTGGAATTCATAGATAGTGTTAGACCTGGTGAATATCCATCCACTAAAAATTTGCCAATTCTAACTTCTTTAGAATATTTAATTTATGCAAAATCTTGATTTTTTCCCTTGTGCATAATGTAGCCCATCCATACATATGAATCTATATATATTTTTGATAGAATATCTCCTAACATATACACCGGTTGGCATATTTTGCTTTATGGCATAGGAATATAGACCATTGCAATCATATTCTACAATAGATTGACATTTATTACCTTGCATTTTTTCAATGTCAGAGAGCCACTTTTCATAATAGCGACTAAAAATAATGCTAGGAAAACCCACTATATTTTTTCTGTAGGTGTAATATAAATCAGCATTTTGTTGATTTATGAGAGAATAATTAGAATTGGTATACATGTACAATAGCTTCCTGGCTACTCCAGGTATGGCAACAAAATCTTTCAAAATGTTGATTCTTTGTCCTGTGTAAATCCCCACAAAGGAGGTGAGTACAGTAACAAAAGGTCCTGTATCTAGATTATTATAATATATCAGGTAATCTTTAAAAGTTTGCTTTCCTTGAGAGCTCCATATCTCTTTCAGTTTTATGACAATCTCCCTCTGTCTTCAAAGGATTGGACTTAGATAAGGTAGAATAAAAATCCTTTATTTCAGGCAGTGATGTGTACTGAAGCTTAACAAAGGAATCAAACCATTCATAAGGGAAGATACCTTTTGGAATTTCTCAGCCATAAGCTTTCAAAAATTGGCTGTAGGAGGAACCTGCTGCAAGATAATTAGAAATGTCCAAAAATTTCGAATGAGGAGTGGACATTGCAAGATAAAAATTTTCCTTTTTGATTGTATGGATATCTTTATCCAGATAATTAGAGGCTATATACAGCATGATCTCCTCTTTTATCAGATTTATGTCATATTTACCAGAATTGAACCCAATAACAGGTAATTGTGAAAGATATGTTTTGAAGTCTCTTCTAAGAGAAATTATTCTGGTTAACAATGAGTTTTAACTTTAGAAGATAGAGAATTTTTATTTGTGGACTGAGGAGGTGCTGTCTGAGGATTCTGTCAGATTTAGCACCAGTCCTATATTTGTCCATAAGGTCCTCTAACTCATGAAATACTTATTCATATTGCAATTTAAGTCTACTTAAGTTAGAAGATTTATTTGTTTGTAGTTTTTTATGTCACGTTCAACAGCCAGGGTTATATTGCGATGGGTAGTTTACAGGTGGAGCAACCCAGTGCATACTGCACTGTAAACCATTGGGTATCAGCAAGTAACTACCAACTTTCCAACATGAAGCACCCAGCCCGAGATTCAAACCGGCGGCCTCAGAGGTTGGAGGCAAGAACTCTAACCGCTACACCACCGAGCCCCCTAAGCTAGAGGAACTAATGTCATTAAGATATGACATCATCATCAATATAAGATTATCTGATGATATATCTACAAAACATTTGGGTTCACAAAATCCTTCAACATTTGAGCAGACACTAACACTCACTGGTACATGTTTTGACAAAAATTGCATCTGATCTGTAGATAGAGTATTTATCTTCAATAAAATAGCCTTCATATCCCATACAATAAATTGTGCATAATATCTCTCAGATTCAGGTACATGTATAGTCAAAGATTCTAGTTTATCAAATATAGTTTCATCATTTCTATAAAAACCTCCAGGAAAAACATATTAGTCCTTTCAAAGCAATTTGTATAATGTCTTTTAAGATCCCATTGCCTTTTAAACATTTTTGAACATTTTCCAGATTGAGATTTGCTTGCAAACTTCGAATAATTGGTTATATAGCTGAGGTGATCTTGATAGTTATTCAGATACTTTATATTTTCACTTTGAAATGAAGATTCTTATATCACACCAGAGCCAGAAGAATTCATGGACACAAGATTTATATTCAAATTAAAACATTCCTCCAGTGTATTCATCTCTTGAATAGTCACACCATTAAAATTTTTCGTTTGATCAGTTGTAATTTCTGAATAATTATTAAATCTTCTGCACTGATAAAGACATTGTATTAATGACTTATCTGTATCTTTGAAATGTTCATGTAAACATCTAAAAATATAACTTATCTTCATAAGGCTTCTTGGTAACTCTATTAATGTAGAAAGATAGCAGATAAGGATTTTGCCTTTAAAAACTTGGAAGGTTATCTATTTGTCCCAAAGGAAATTGAGTTTCAAAAACTACATATTGGATATTGGTTATAAAAGCTAGTGTCCAAAGAGTTGATGGTCTCACAGCACTAGCCTTTTGAATAATATCTAATCTTGCGAGTTAAAATTAAAAATCTGATACTATTTCGATTAGATATAGTAAATAGAAATGGAAAATTTTATTATTGAAATAAGGAATATAATAACGATATTCACCAGTTTCTCTATTCTGCAATATCATCCCAAAAGGAAAATTAATTCTGAAGGCATGTTCTTGGTCATTGTATATTTGGTGAAGATGTCCTCTGATTTTGTTGAATCCTCTGTGAAGATTACTGGATGGAAAATTGTAGACCATCTTCATGTCAGTGTCTCATCATCTGACAGAATATGTCTCCTATTCATAGCATACTCAGCCTGAAGTTCTGGATTATTCAGATCTTCTACATAATTTGGAATTTCATACAAGTCAATTCCACCATGTTTGGACATACAATGGCTGTAGAGCTCCTTCCTGTTTTGACATATGTGTTTACATATGGCACATTTGTAAACTTTGTTCTTCTTAGCTTCCTGGCTCCTATGAGAGCATTGAATGTGAGAATTCAAGGAACTTGACACTAATAAATGGGTAGTCAGACTGTAAACAAATAAACTTTCCACACTTCCTATAATGTTGAAATAACTGTTGTGATAAGTGGAATTCCGTGTCACATATGTTACATTTCTGCAGGTTATCCTTGTTCTTAGAACATATCTTCTTATGACAGTTCAATAAAAATGGATTAGGCATGCCATATTCACAATGTTCACATTTAAAGCTCTGTTTAGAGGTATTTCTCTGAGATAAGAGCTTGTGACATAAGCTCTGATGAATTTTTTAAGAAAGCAGTGTTAAGCATATTTCACTGACAAAATGGACAAATGAAAGCCATTCTTAACAAACATGCCAAAATGATAGAATCTGGGCATGAAGTGGATGTTCATTTATAACAAAATTAAGTGATGAGACAGCAATTCATGATTGCTAACATATGTGATTTTTGGATTACATATCTTCGATGATGCAAGAGTTCCCTAAGACCATATGTTACCATACATATGTGACCATACATTTCCATTACATATTATTGATGATGCAGCAGTTTCCAAATATCATATGGGAGAAGATATGGTCAGGAGATCTACTGTAATGACATGAAATGAAAAGAGTTCAAATTAAGATTTAAATTTTTATAACATATTTTTATATACAATATGACACAAAAATGGAAAGGATAATGCCAATAAAATAAGGCCATATAATACACTGAAATTCCAAATCTTTCAGGACAGGTTATTGGGAAAGTAACACAGGCAATTGGGGAATGCAAGGTATTCTACGCAAAAAAGACACTAAAACCAATGCGTACCTCAAATTTAGTTCTTTGGGTATCGCAATAGTGGAATCATCAGAATGTTTCAATAAAATTATGTAGGTACCACATCAGCCAGTATTGCACCATCAGCAACCAATAACCAATCAATAGATCTAGATCATTTTCCGATCACTTCAGATAAATTTTTTCATCAGAATGTTTCAATAAATGAAATTATGTATTATTACACCATCAGTTAGGAGCATAAAGTATAAGCTATTGAAACATCAGCACCTAATAATCTATCAACAGTGATCTAGATCATGATCATGATTGCACCTTATAATCTAACAACAGTGATCTAGATTATGATCATTTTCCAGCAGGATTACCATATGTTACAGGTCTGCCATTATTGCACCTCAGCACCCCCAATAAGCTATCTAGGCACCATCTCCCCAAGCCAGTATTGCACCATCAGCAACCAATAACCAATCAATAGTGATCTAGATCATTTTTGGATCACTTCAGATCAATTTTTATTACAAATGTCGATCGATTGCCGCATCATATACTACTACTATTTCAGTACAAAAGGGAAAATTTGAAGAGATTTTCGTCAAGTGTAATGAAACCTTGAGCAAGGCTATCATACCAAAAAAAGAAAAAACAATTGCAATCTGTCATTGGATCTTTAATATTCATAGCAGAATGCATTATATTCAAAAGAATTTTTGTTAACAAGCTTTTAGACGTCTTAAGAGAGGCTAGGACCAATTTTATGAAAGGCAATAACACAATGACAGATCTGAAGTGGTTCTTTTAGTTTTTTTACCCTTCTTCAATGCCTCTGTCACTTACAAATGTCAAAATACAGTGCAGGCCCATAGATTCTACTTTAGCCATAATAGATGTGTGTTTAGAAAAGGTGGGAGGAGCAATGCTTCCCAATAGTTGGAAAATAATCTCACTATGCGGGTCACCAATAAGTGAAACAAAAAATGTTATTGAAAACAGACAATACTGCAGTTGTTAAATATGCGATAATGACTACATTAGGGATATTAAATATGTTACTAGCCCAGACTACACTAGGATATTAAATATGTTAATAATTTACAAGTTCTGGTAATTGTCCTTTATTTTTTCTATCACTTTCCAATCCATACCTTCAGAAGATTCGGTGCCACTCTATTGAATTACACCATATCAAGAGGCATAGACCTGGAATAGTGATGTGTGTAATGCTTATTTGGTAGCTAATCCTCTAGCAACTTCTTCAGTGGTCACCTCTTTCCAACGCCATTTTTGTCAGCAACTACTCGGGTGCTTGGGTTAAAGTTCATTCAACACACTTCTCATCCATCAAGGGTATACATTTAGTGTGGTTTAGATTTCCTCCTGGGGTAACTGTTACTCAACACACCTTTCTTTCATCAAGGTTTACAGCAGTTGATTTACATTTCCTTCAGTCTTAGGAGGTTACACTCACTCAAAAGATATTCTATATTATGTGTTTGACAGCATGTATTAAAAGTTTTTATCAGTAAATGTTTTAGCATGTATCAGGTATTTGTGACATGTTAGTATCAATATACAATTGCCTGGAGTACAATGTGAATTCAAATCAGGGAGAAAGGAGAATAAAGGAGATCTCAGCTAAGTATAGCACCAAAATTGACCTACCAACTGATATCCAAACAATATGCTGATTTTGGCTGTTGTCAGTCATCACAAACTGATTTGAGACAACAAAGAGTTAACCAACACACACATAAATAGACATGTGCCAGCACACACATCCAACTTTGCTTATTACAATATGAAATACCAGTTTTGACGCCTTTGCTCAACATTTGTTGAGACAATTGCAATCAGTAATTCAGTTGTACAGCCACCTAGCTGCACTTTCTGAATGTAATGGTCATCTTGATCAATTTATGGAGCTATTATGCTCTTTCCTCACAAGTCCTTTTATTCGTGTATCTACATATTTATTCAAACCTTCACTCCCATAAAATGGTGTGTTCAGCCAATACTTAATACACAAATGATTTGAACTTTTATAGAGCCACAATCTCTTTAAAATAGCTATTTCATTGATATGTAATGGTTATTATGACTGAAATACTTTAAATAACCAATATTTAAGATTTCATATCTGTTTCCTCTCCAAAAATCCCAAATCCACCAAATCCTCAGTTTAGAGGCTCTATTTGGCGGATAAACCGCTCAAATTAGCGGATATAAGTGTATAGGTTTTTTGTACCTTAGGACCAAATGTGGGATGACTGTTCAGCCTCTGATGAGAAAATCCATAGTATTTTCGAAATATTGCCAAACACTTTGGACAATATAAGGCAGTTAATTGAGGGATTAACAGTCTGTCACTGACACACAAACTCCTATTTATCTATGGGTAATAACGAGTGTCAGTGACAACAGCTCTGTCTGTTATTCCAACAACCTACAGTTTAAAGTGCAAATACTTTTAACATCCCTTTGAGTGGTGCACCCATACCCACCACCGCCATAGGTAATTACATTATTTCATTACTAATGGGGTCCCTACCAGATCACTTTAGTCTCTATGCATTCACACAGAAAAACATTCTGTGAAATACAAGGAATCCAGTATCTTGCTTTGGAGGGGGGATCCAACAAGCCCACATGCCACCACCAGGTCCAGGCGCCAATTACTATATTTTATTTGGGCATTCCCTACACTCCACCTTGCAGCCACCAACATGTTTGTATGAAGCTATGTCCTCTCAATGCACCCCTTACCGAGGTGCACCCTTTCTCCTTTATTTTTCTTTTTTTTAAATTCAAATCAGGTTTTAGTGTTAGATGCCTGTTATTGTGTGTTAATGTAGTGTACATGTGCAATTATGGAGTGTCTCAAGACTACATGATTTAGTTTAATGTATCTTAGTATTTTAAAAAGTAACTGTATGTTAATTTTATTCATGATAGTTCAGTACACTTGGTTATGTAGTTGTAGAGAGCATTAACAATCTTAGCAATTAATATTTTTTCCGCATTGTGGATCTTTTATTTATATATGGACAAAGTTTGGTCTAACAATCTTCACTTTGGGCACTTCTTCAGATTGTGTAGTCTTATGGAGTAACTTTGTTCTGTCATTTTTAGCATCATATTTACTCTGGTGACCCCATATACTTGAGTTTACTTGTACATGGATAACTCAACCTCAACTTTGAACATTTTCGGGTAATTTTATGATCTATCTTATGAACACCAATCTTTGTTTTACATGTCCATATTTATCTCTGTTACACACTATATACAGTGCAATTTAAAGTTATTCAGAGCGAGCCTTTCCTTGTCACCCCTCCCACATCTGTAAATAAGTAAAGCATCAGTTCTTTTCTGGAAAATATTACAAAATTGTTCTCATTGAGTAATGAAACAAATTCCTTTTTTAACAAATCTGATTTTAAGGCCACCTTAACCTCCTTCATATGAAATGTAATGAGAAATATTTGAGATTATGTAAACATTATATAAATATATATAACATATGGATTCGTTACTATTGTGAATAAATAAAAACTTTCCCCACTCTCTGAGGCAATGTGGAGCAATTTGAAGGTACTTGCGCCTATGTAGGTTGTGTAGGGACATCTTGTGGGATATCGGACTGCATTTGGCATATCTGTGGATGTTTGGAAACCAAATCACATATTGGCCTTCATTTTGCCCACATTCATTAGTGGTCCTTCTTCACAATGGACTAAGAACTGAGCAGTGGACTAAGAGCAGAAGTATGTGTATGTGGTTGCAATGAGAACATATTAGGAAGGGTTTAAAGAGGAGAAGACATCTACTCATATTCAATGTCATACATATGAGAAACACCTGGGGAATTCAGTTGGACCAAATGCTGGGGACAAAGATATTAGAAGCAAGATTACTGAAATGTTTGTGTATACTAATGATATCATATCTGTGTTTGGTAAAGCATCATATAAAGTAAAATACCAGTTATTCAAAACTTATTGCATGCCACTGTATTGTAGTGTTTTGTGGGACTATTCTCAGTCTTTTATTGAACAATTGTAACTTGGAGGAAATGTGTTTGGAAACTAATTAACATCCATTATAATACACACTCAGCTTTTCTACTCCTTCAGGAGCTCCCCTCACCCTCACCATGCTTGGGGGAAATAATTTTTATTATTATTATACATATATTTAATAACTTGTATGTATTATTCATCAATGGTTACACATATCTATTTACTTCTAAACTACTGCTATTTGCAGTCCAGTCCATGCTATGTAGTAGATAATCTAAATAATTCATTCATGATACATAGTCATAACATATTCATTAGAATTTAAGATAGAAATATACCTAAGGTAACCTAAACCCCGGGTGTGGGTAGAGCAACTTGGGAGATTAAGGCTAGCACTAAGTAAGAAGTTGATGAGTTTAAGGCTAGCCTGAAAATTACAACTTAAACCCCCCCGACCCACATTTAGTTGCAATGATTTGCCCATTGATTGTCAAATGCACAAGAGAGGGCTAAAATTTATTTACTGCTTAAATATATCTTGTAACTTGTACAATGAGATAAGTTTACAGTTAGTCATTAATGGAAGTCAATTACATATGTGTAACACAATTAATTATGTTTGTTATAAATATAATATTTGTAAGTATGATTTATTTAGTGCAAAGCCTCCCATGTGGTGTCATAAGATAAATAACTATGTTCAACCTGCTGATTCTGCACTCGTTAGTACTGAAATCATAAAAGATATGTTGCAATGCAGAGATAGTTATAATTACTCATTTTTCAAATTACATAAAATCAACACAATTTTATCGACAGTGTGTACAGCTTGAAGTTCTTAAATAACCCCAGCAAGCTTATAATATTTCTGTATTTAGGTAGGTTCATTTAGTTGTATATATGTATGTTTTTCACTAAGGTGTACCTACAAATATACATGTATATATTTTTTCTTTGTGTTAATAACAATTTGACAGTGTATTACAATATTTATGTTGTATATACGAGAATAAATAAAAATAAATAAGTATACCATCTGTTGAACTGCACTGTTACATAAGAACAGGTTTTTATGACAAACTGGTTCACAAATGAGTGTACATGGGTATTGTAACACCTTGGTCCATAATTGTCTTTGTAACCTCTTCAAATAAAACAAGCTGAAGTAGAATGTCTTTCAGCTTCCATATTTTTGTCCCTCTATTCACCGATTAAATAAATATTTAATCACTAAAATGTAGCTTTTATAAGCTACAAGCTTGTTTTTTCTGCATCATTCTCAACTAGGGCCCACTTGACATGTAGGTGGTCCTTGTAAATGACCTTTGAAGGACAGCAATTCTCTCTGCCACTTCCACAGATATGCCTGTTCTTGGAGCTACTTTGCCCGTCTTGCCCATCTAGTTTAACAGTTTCATCTAAATTCTTCACCATTGCACACAGAAAGCCTTGTTCTTGGAGCTGTTTGTTCCTAGAACGAGATGTGGAAATTCAGCTGTTGTGGATTGTATGGAACACTTGGTTGTGGGACTGTTTGAGAAGTGATGTTGACACTGATAACTGGAGTGGGATCTCCGTTGAGAGCTGCACTAGGTCTGAAAATCAGGGCATCCCTTTCCAGCCTGGGGCGATTAGAATGATGAGGCAACTGCTTTGCTGATTTTTACCACCTTGTGAAGGAGAACTGAGGGTGAGCATAAACAGCTAGACCCGAATAGTTAGTTCAGAGCATCTATATCCAAAGCATAGTTGATCTTTGTGGTGCAGGTGAGTGGAAAATAGATCTACAGGAGGAGTGAACGACTTGAGAGATCTGTTTGAACACTTGTGGATGTAATTACCGTTCTGTTAATTGGACTTGATTTGACCAGGACTGTTGGTCAGCTTGGAATGTGCCTGAGTCTGAGAGTTATCTGGAAATGATGGTAACAGGTCGTAATTTTCCACCGGAGAGCAAAAATCTCCACCGAGTGGGCTCCTCCCCATTGTTTATGTAGGTTACTGCTGATGAGTTGTCCAGAGCAACCAACACTGTTTGATTTTGACACTAGTCCTTGAAACTTTTCAGGGGAAGAGATACCGCCTTCAACTCCAGGAGGTTTCTTTTGTAGTATCTTTGTGTTTGTTGATCACTTCAACGATTTCCTGCACCTTAGCAACTAAAGTTTGCAGAGATTAAGAGCTATTAAACGATATTAGAAGTAGAGCTACAAGATAACAGCATCTTTTGGTAAGTTGATTTACTATTCATCTATTTTACTTTGCCTTTATGCATATTTAAGACTGTGTATTTTATGTGTAATAACATACATTTTGAAAAAGATATTTTTGTGTAGATGATAAGATAACTCATTCACATTAAAATGTATATATTTTTCATTTATATAAGAAAATAACTTCAGGAACAAGTTGAGAGTTTATCTGTGCAATGTACAGTCCAGGTTTCTTCCATGGCAAAACATTCAATAGTTGTTTCTATAATTCTACATAAAAATATCAACAATATATCATTATCATGAAATTGCTACAATTGAAGAAAACCCCCGAAATTCCTAACGACAGTTTTAATGACAAGTAGAAGAAAGAAAGACTTTGGGAGGAGCTAGCAGCTACCAGAAACTTGCCTATCTAGACTGTGAAGAAGTGGTTCAAGACTCAACATACCAGATATGACAAGCTCACTCAGACAAAGTCAGGACAAGCAGCTGAGAACAGTACAGAGCGTCAGACCTGGTTGAAGGACAGTTTCAGTTTTCTACGAGGTCACATCAGAAGGAAGGGAGTTTCCCGAGTCTTCTGCATTGAAGTAACTCCAGAGGCCTTCTGCAGCCACAGCCTCAGCTTCAGTTTAGGATACATCCAAAGACACAGAATCTGAGATGGAAATCAGCATCGCTTCAGATATTACTCATCAGCCTGCGAGTACCAGTCATAAGTGAGGACAGCCTCCAGTCATGACAACTACATCATCTGCAGATCCAGTCTTAGATCACTTCCAGCAGATGAGGTCGATGATTTCCACATTTCTGGGTGCACATCGACCCCACTCCAAGTCCATGACAGTCATTCTGCAACTCTCTCCACTCTGAGATTGAACACCTTGAGGACAGAGACTTTTTAACCTTCAGGAATGATGCTGTCAAGCTTCTCAGTGAAATACAGTACAAGGCCAAAGAATGCAAGACACAGGTCACCACAAGTCAACAGGCCACCATATGTCAACTTCCAGAAGCAACACAGGCCACAGCAGGACATGAATTCATACTCACCATTCCAGAAACTCATACAGTTTCCATTCCAGTTGTGCAGCCAACACAGGTTTCCACTGGAGAACCTGTTACAGTGATTGCAAAAGTTCAGCAACAGCAACCACCAAGGCCTTCATCTTCATTACCGTCTACACAGCCTGCTACTTCTTATATAGTTGTGAATAACCAACAGTCTGGGGCTTCCACAGATGATTTACAAGCCCCCCTTCAGTTGCACCTTCACAACAGGAGGAGAGTCAGCATAACACTTCAGCATTATCCAGTCTGTTTGTGGTTATTCCAAGTGTTCTACAGTATCAGCAGATAGACACATCACAGCCATTTTCACCATCTCTACTTCAACCAGCACCTTCACCAGTGCCATCTACCACTCATCAAGAACAGTCAAGACGTCCCAGCCAGTCCAGCTAGCAGAGTCAGAGTCAGCCCAAATCAGCTGATTAGCCCACACAAGTCACACCAAACCCTGCCATTTTCAGGGCAACCCGAATCTTCCAAAACAATTATCAAGCTTTATTACCCCAAAACAAAAAAGCACACCATCCAACACTTACATTTCGCCACAGTACACAACAAAAATTGTCTGACTGACAGCGTGAATGTTGAACTAATATTAATAACTTCAAACCCAAAACCCCTGCAAAAAATTAGACCCCTAAGAAATAAAAATAAAAAACCACCACCACCCGAACCAAACAAAATAAAAAAAAATACCCAACTCCCAACAAAACAAGAACTCAAACCCACAACTCCCCTCCAAAATGTGGATTCAAACCCACAACCCTCCAGAACCAAAGTTGTAGACTCAAACCCATGTCCCCCCAAAATAAAGATGTGGACTCAAACCCATGTCTCTGTGTCCCAAAACCCAACATTAAATAAAAAGCCACCTCCACACTGACATACCAAAAAACGTGAGCCATAACGAAATATTCAAAAACGTGTGTGGCAAGGGATTGATAAACTGAGAAAAAATAATTTATCTGGGATTGCAAAGCTTGCATTTCTTTTTTCTGGCCAATTTCCTTGCATTTTTTTTAATTCTTGTAAATTCCTGGCAGGAAATAGTTACAGGTATTTATTTGGACTCTTTTCTCAATACCACTTTGCAATTTTTTAGGAGAATAAAGCCAGGTCATGTTGGGGTGGCATGTTTACTTTGTTAAGTGAGGGCCTTGGTTTGAATCTGTGAAATAATTTGGCTTTTTTCAACTGAATGTGGGATGGAGTTGTGTTTGTGATGGGAAATATTTGTGGTGATATTGAATTTGAATTAAATTGCTGTAAAATTGGGGTTACTTTTTGGGAAGTAGCACTTTGCTAAATAAAAGTTCTTGGATTATTTGGGTAGTCCTGATAGGACTGATATATGACAGTATCTGCATCCCCTCAGTCTTTTCCCTTCAGTCTTCTTAAACTCTGTCCTCCTGTCCAGCCAGTGACCCCACATGGTTAAAATAATCTTTCAGTAGGTCTTGTTGATGTTCGGCCTCCCTCCTGAAGTTTTCATGCTGCCCTGTTCCCCCTGGTCTGCCTGTGGTGCTACTTTGTCGTCGGCTGGAGTGGATAGTCTGTCTCCTCCCCCCGATGGCTTCTTAACAGGCTATGTACTACCACACATGTTAACACAATGTATCTAACTACTTTTGGCCTCTGTTCTATGGTGGTCAACAGCACCCTGAATCTCTTGACAAGTATACCAAATGTGTTCTCGACCACCCTCCTCCCCCTGGATATTCTGTAGTTGGCTATTCTCTCCTCCCTGGTCAGTTGATGTCTACTGTAAGGCTTCATAAGCCAAGGCATCAGGACAAAGGCATCATCCCCCAGCAGAAAGTAGTGCAGATCTGGCCCCCAGGTCCTATTGGCTCAGGTGGTGGTATTCTCAGGGTTCCGTTCTCAATTCTTCTTTTCAGTTTACTGCAGTTGAATATTTGAGCATCAGATGATGAGCCACTGGACTAAAGCCAGAAGTACCACAGAGAAGTAGCCCTGGTAGTTGAAATATTCACTGCCTGACTTCTTTGGCTTCTTGATAGCAATGTGTTTTCTATCTAGTGCACAGACTGCATGAGGGACATTCCATCTGTGTCTAAATCTTTCTTCAATTTTCTTCCAGTCTTTAGGATCAGTGGGGCACACCAGATACTCTTGTTGAAATTCTTTCAAAATGGCTTTGCAGACCTGGGGACAAATTTGCAAATAGTCATTCTTCCAACCCTCCTCCTTTGGTATTGCAGGGAAGTGTAGCTTTTCCCTGTGGATAGGTGTCTCAAAGTAACTGCAAGTTTCCAGCCAACTTCCAGTGGCTTCCTGAATTTGGTGATTCTCTTCCTGAGGTGGGGGGTGATTCTTTCTTCAAGCAAGTAAAAAAATGTGGGTTCCATCGTGGTGAAGTTTGTGTAGCCTAGTATATCAGTAGTGATCAGTTCATCCAAGAGCGTTCTGTAGCAACCTCGCACTTCCCTCTGAAGTATCCATAGTGCTGGGTTCTGCTGTCTTTGATGTCTTACAAAGATCAATTATAATAAAAAATTAAACTCAATTAAAAATAAAAAACTCTTGCTCTTGCTGTATTCCAGACATCTTTGAACTGAGAAAGGAATGGCAAATCACATGTGATTGGGGTTTATATAGTGTGATATGGATCCGGATTCTGGATCCTGACTTTTAAATCCCGACCAACCAAAACAATCAGTCCTGTCGTGAAGGGTATGCTCCCAACTTGTCTGTCTTTCTGGCTTGTCTGTTTGTGATCCCGCTTGTCTGTTAGGAGTTAGGGTTTGTCATGCAACATCTACTACTGGCTATGCCAAAAATGTACCCGACCCTTCGTCTTGTTGGGATGAGGTTCACGTCCTGTCTGTAACTTTACCTTCCTGTCGGGGATATCATAACCGACTCTGCACTTTCACGCACTTTTTCTCATGACACTACAACTTTTGCAACTGACCCGAAGGTCGTAGGGTTGGCTCTAGTGAACACCTGCATAAACTGTAAACTTGGGATGCTTAAAATTAGTATAAAGTTGGAGTTCTCAAAATGTAAGAGTAAGACATTGTATAACTGAAGTCAAACTAGCCTTTTATTTTTTCAGCAAAATATTAAAGCACATTCAGTTTTGCACACAGCAACCTATACATATAAAAAATAGCAGAATTACACTGAGATAGGCTTTCCAGGAAACAAAGGTTGTTTCAACACTCAAATATCACTGATTAGAAAGAATCAAAATTATGACTCAATAAAAACTAACAAATTATCATAAAAGTACAAAAGAGGTTCCATTACAAGAAAGTTTCTCTGGCAATAACACTGAATAAAACTCATTTACATTATAATAAATCTGCACCTCTAATACACAAAAAATTAAGCTGTGCTGGAAATTTATAGGTCATTTTCAAATAATAGCTTAAAGTGTTAATGTTTTTGTTAAAAAATGATCTCCAAAGGTTGACAATTCTGTTTTGCTCCTTACCTCTTTGTTTTATTGTCCAGTAAACATGAATGACGGTGTACCATTGAGGTAACATACTCTTAAGGAATATCATTGTAATTCTAATTCTAATTTGACTTTTATACAGCTTAACCTCCCCTGTACAAAGAGAACTCTCAGGTGGAACAGAAGCAAAAACAATCAACCAATTTCAGTATCCAGTGACAGAAAAAGGTCAAGCACCACAGAAAATGCCAGGGGATGATTAAGACTAAGGTGGGTATGCCTTGGTATACAGGTAGGTTTGAAATGCATTCACTAGGAAGAACATCAAAAGCAAATGTATAACAAAACTGTTTGACAGACTTATGAATAGAAGGGTAGAACTTTGGAATGGCAAGGAAACTACCACCACTTTGGATGCACTATTTTGCATCCACTGTGAGTTAGGTAGACTGAACTTGGAGACACTCTTGAAAAGTGAGTTGCAGTAATCCAACTAACTACTACTAACAAGAGCATTAGCTACAAGTATAGAGGTATTGTGAGTGAGAAACCATCTGACATGTCTGAAGTTACAGAGTTGCACAAAACAACTTTTGTAGACATTGTATACATGTCTCGACAAGGAAAATCAGAATCGAACCACACAATCTATATACTTGACTGACAGAGAGGACTACCCAAGATATCATTTGTAAAACATGCTTTCAATCCCTCTGTCTTTTTAAATCAAGTATGATTAAGTCAGTCTTGTTAGGATTCAGGTTGAGTTTACTAGTTCATATGCACCCTTTAATATCATTTAGGCACCTGTTGAACTGTTCAAAGGCAGCTGCTGTGCCAAGCTTTGTTCCAGTTTTGGGTATTCAGGGATGATTGCAATCTCAGAGCAACTCCACTGCGTGTACTAGAATTATTAGGATGCGTAAAACTGAAATTGCTGATATTGAAGCAGTAACAAAGCCATCAGAAAGAAAAGAATACAGGACAATGTATCTTATGAGAAATACAAACTCCACATTTTGAAGTTAACAAGCACACTCTACGTTTTGCAACCCCACTTTACGTTTTGCTGCGCTTAACATTTTGTGGTCAAACTGATGATCTTGTATTAAGGGGCTAACAATTACTTTTTATTTAAGCTTAATATATTAGTGACGTTTGCCCACAGCTTTACAGCCACGAGGAGCTTTAATCCAACTTTGCAAAAATTTATGATATGCCATACATATATACATAAATACACAATCAATTAAATCATTTACATTTTAACCTTTTTGTAAATGTAACCTCTTGTATGTATAATTTATGTACATACAAGGTGATGTAAATAATAAACTGATGTAACCATAAAAAGGTATATAACATGTATATAATATGAGCAGTGTATGGATATAAAAGACCAGAAGATTGCTTTTTTAAAGAAGAAAATCTTTTTGTCTGAGATGTATAAATATCAACTTTTTTCAAATAGAACAATATCTCTCTGAAAAGTTCATGTTATGTGTAACAATAAATTCCCTATGTCAGATGTTTTGTTAGAAGTCTGATATTGTATAATTAGTTGAACATTCTGTAGCATTTCCTGTCTCAGAGAAGTATAAACTTGACATTCTAAGAACAAATGTATTAGAGTTTCTTCATTTGTGTGCCACATTGGACAAAAATACTTACTAATAAAATTATATTCCTTACATTGAAAATTTAAAGCACTTAGATTCAAGCATAATCTATTGTGTTGAATTGCGGAATTTCCAGTATGCCATGGGTAAGTTTTATTCAAAATTATACTACTTTTGAGTTCAGTTCTGATTATAACTCATTGAGTGACAGAGTATTCCTACGGTGCAAATTAAGATTATCCCAAGGTCTCATGCTTGAAGGGAAAAACAATTTGTAACAAAAAATCCTTTTTGCAAAGAAATTCAAACTTAGAAGCATTTGTAATGACTAAACAAAATTGTATTTGCATAGCTTACTAAGAGTACTGTTTTTTTGTGCAACTGTCATAAAGTTCAGCCCCATACTGAAATAATGAAAATACATAACTTATACATATTTGTCATTTTACTAACATAAAATTTTAAAGGAAATTTGTTTTAAATGAGTCAGTGATTTCAGAGACCTATCACATTGCTTATATGACAATTCCAAGTCATTTGAGAGTTTAAAGTAATACCAAGATGTGTGAGATCTATCCAGTACTTCACTGCCTAGATATAACATAGGACAGTCAATGTGCAAGTGTCTTTTAGAAAAAATGATATATTTTGTCTTGGCAAGATTGAAATTTACCAATCACTGTCTCTTCCAGTTAGAAAGATGATCAAGACCTTTGTTAAGTGTATAAAAGTCTGTTTCTAGTTTTGTTATTGGTCAAAAAAGTATCATCAGCAAAATGGAAACAATCAGACTCAATATAATCAGTTAAATCATTATAATATATCCAAAAGAGAAGGGGACCAAGAATTGATCCTTGAGGAACACCACAGTTTAAGTCAATATAACTTAAATTAATACCACTGATTGCAACCTTTGTTTTCTATTTTTCAAATAGTCTATCAGCCAGTGTATGATTGTTATACCAAGTCAAATTTTATGCCAAACACGATCAAAAGTTCTGGGAGGTGATTCCTGATAAATTCTCCATCGACTTCATCTGTATTATGCAGTAGTTTATTGATCAACCTGACAGAATTTTTCTTTTCATCTGGAAAATCCCTTTGCAGCTCTTGGAACTTTGATATCTGTGCCTTGTGCAGTTCCTGTATTACTGATGGCACTCGTTCAGTAACACTACAGCTTGTCCCCTTTAAATTTTGAAAAATTTAAATTGTGGTTTGCTTCTGAGGTCAGCCTTCTTCGTTGATCTATGGGCCACATCAATTCTGAATTATGTGAGCTATGGATGTCCTTTGGATTGACTTTAAGGCATTGAAGAACAAAGTCCTTAAGGATATTCTTCACAACCTTCTTGATTGGTCCTTTTTATTCCATGGAGCACTAAATTATGTTGCATTGGGATATTTGAGATATTTAAGATCAAGATATTTAGTCTAAAGTAACCAGTACTCCTGCTCAAGTCTTGTATTCCTTCCGCCAAGTTGATCAACTTTTAGTTGCAATTTTCTCAATGATAACTCACTCAAAGTGTTATCTTCAATCATCATTTGATGATTTATGTCTGCTTCAGATAATCATTATTCGGTCCTTTTTTCACTGGTATCAAGCTCACCCCAGTTAAATGGTAATTCATTGTTTTCTGCCATTTTATTAGGTTATGTAGTTTTCTTATCAAATCAGGTGGCGAAGCATCTGTAGGGTTAAAAAGTATTCTAAAATTTCATTCATACTAATAGTATTCGTAGTTGTAATTTACATTACTTAGATGTAACTACACTCTGGGTTCTCTGTGGTAATCACACAGATATAAGGGAACACACAAACATAGGACTTGTAGATATTTATATTTCATTAGCTAGATGTTTTGAATAGGGCAGTTTTAAATGTATTTTGGATTTTTTTCAGTTAATGAAGTAACTTAATTCTGCTCATAATCAAAATTTATGTAGACTCTGTTTGGCATCCAAATGAACATTGAAATGATGTGGGACTACAGAAAAGTTGCTTTAAAAGAGATTTTCACGCAGACAAATTCTACACATCGGACATTTTGTCAAGGCCTTGATCTTTTCCAAATCTAGTAAAATGAGCACCACAGTGGTCACAGACGTGGTATGGGAATTAGTAATTTTAGCTCATCTGCCTCAGTTGGGTCTAAGCAGACGCAATATTGAAGATTCTAGGGTCTGGATATTTATCTCTGTGAAAGAGGCATAAAATTTACTTAGCTGGTTTTGTAGAAATTATATCTATATAAGACACTACACAGAGTAATTAATGTAATATGAGATATATATTATAACCATTAAAAAAGAAAATTCTTGTCATTGATAAATTGCAATAAGGTCTTCCAGAAAAAAACACACCGCTTCTTAGAAACAAGCTAATGTAGCGCACACCAAAGAGTATTAATCTAAGAATTTGAATTGAAGTAATTCATTTACAAATTTGAGCAGATTCTAAATTTAATTGGACACTTTTCTTCAATAAGGCGTGGGAGCATTGGGTTGGGTTTTCTGGACATCAAAATTTATCATGATGGCTATTCTTAATCGAATAATAAAGCTTACTTACCATATAATGAAAAATAAAAAAAAAGTAAATGGACTTATACTATATAGGTAGAAATCACATTAAGAGAAGCACTATAATCATTGCTTCACTGTACTTACAGCCACAAGTTGCATCAATATCCCTGTATAGCTAACTATGAGATGTGGAAAAAATCACATATTTTTTTTGCCTGGAAAAATACTCATGATATTGTATATTTTAAATGCAGATTAATTAAAGTCAGGATATCATTCAGCTTCATGTACAAATTTGTCATCCCGATGTAACAAATTATTTTTCCCTCAATATATCGTCTATTACATAAATCAAGCATGTCTTCTTAATTACACATTTGTTTCCACATTGTGAAGTATTTTCTGCATTTCAAATAGGAATGTTTTTTGCAAAGTAATGCATTATTTATTTCTGTCATATTAGCATTCAACTCTATTTACAGAAAGCACTGACCATTCTATATTTAAATTGGAATATCAATAGAAACTTGGTCCTTAGCCTGGATTTTTCAAGAATTAAACATTCTTTATATTTTTTACATCAAGTCCAGGACTTAGCTCTATATCAAGTGCAAAGGGTTCACAAGTGAAGTGTTCGGTGTATTCACTGAAAATTTGTTGTGATACCTTTGAGCCAGTGCTATACAGGAATGTTACAATGAAACGGGAGCTGGACGAATTTTGGTCCTGGGCAAATTGGCCCCCTAATAAAGTCGCCCCTGGGCAAATCAGCCCCTCTAAAATTCTACCCTGGGCAAATCAGCCCCTAAGTGAAAAACCTTTGTAATTAGAACTTATTTTTAGACCTGCAGAAAGCATTCAACTGGTTAGATAAAGATATTAATATTACTTCAGGATTAATAAACCAGATGAATAACGGGTCCTGTTTAATAGAGACTGCATGCCAGAATTAAAATTATGCTAGGAGACATGTAGATGTCTCGGGGCTCATTCCTTTATGTCCCACCTTAAGGTTACTTCAGATGCTGAAATGCTGTGCCACCTCCAGTTTGCAGGTCACTTTGACTTTGAAAGCTGACCAGTGCAAATCAAAAATTTTTTTTTAGATTTTTAGTTTTTTACTTCTATATTCATGTTATTGTTTTGATGGAGGCGAATAGATATAACCTCAGATTGAACAGAAGAGAGCACAGTATTCCTGTCCAGTTACAGTTGGCCACTGATGAAGACTTTATGATGGTGTCAAGGAGTCACATGGAGTCAGCGCAGGCCGGACAAGGGTTTTCTGAACTTTCAGATAGTGAGTCGGACATTAACATATCTGATTTTATTCATAGTTTGGCTCATATTTGTCCCCCATTAGTTCAGATAAGCAGATTGCTTTGACTGGTGGTGGCAAGTACAGTGCCCCTGGTATCTCGGGTTCGAACTCCTCCACCTCTAATCAGGCAGTCATTAACCAAAAAATTTTGCAGCAATTAAATGCATTGGGTCAATGATTGGACAGTATTGAAAAGAATACTCTGTCCAATGCTGGTGCTAAACCCAAAGTCAGAGCGCAGGCTAAAAAAGTTAAATGTCCAAACAAGGTTAAAGCACATGGCCAACTGCCACAGGGCAGGTCAGATGTAAATGATGCCCCAGTGTCCCAGCGTAGGGGTTATGTTCCCCCACCTGATAGGTTGAGGCATGAATTAAATATTCAAGAGGTGACATACAATGAATTGTCCCCCATCCAGTGGATGGCTAGTTTTTGCAGGACTATCCAAGAAGAGTCAGACATGATTACAAAAGAGCACATGTTAGAATATGTAATTCATCTTTTAGATGATGCCACTGACTTCTCCTTGGCTTCTGCAAAGGCCAGCCATGCGGTCTTACTGTGTCGCATGGAGCAAGGGGAGATTGCAGGATGGTAGGAGACTGAAAAATGGACAGATTTAGGAGGGTCCGTGCACAAAGGCATGTTGTTGGTCAAGGTAGCTCTCACAGGGCACAGGACAAGGGTTCGAATGGAAGAAGAGTGTTTCCTTGTGTTTATTTTAACAAAGGTGCCTGTTTGCAGAAGCAAACTCATGAGAATAAAGGTGTCACGTACAGGCACATTTGTTCTCATTGTTGGAACAAAGAAGGTAAACTCTTCCGCCACCCACAGGTGGAATGTAGAAAGTTCCAAGGCAATGTCAAGAATGAAATAAAAAAACGAGTAAGTGAGGGTACGACCACTGTTGGTTGGATCTTTTGAATCATCATAGCTTTCTTAATGATGACTTAGCTGCTACTGAGGCCACTTGCACTGTTAGAATACCAGTAGATTATTCGGTGAATAAGAAGGCTGCTGTTGTCAATGATAGGGAGGGCTCGAATCTGGATGGTGAATTTTTGATGAGCATACAACAGCTGGGTTCAAACTTTGGATGTATTCCACTCACCCCTATACAATTACATCAAGGCAGTCAGAAAGTGTGGCAGAATATTCCTGAGGTCTTGCAGGCACATAGGATGATTCGGGACAGTGGTATTCCAATTTTTTTGGGACTCTGTATTCCTGTTTAGACTAAGCTCTGGTTGGAGGGCACATCTATTATTTTGACAAGCAACTGTGTGACCTAATTCAGTTTGGGTTTCCTCTCGATGATAGATCTAGACAGTTGGAAAGTACTCTTGATAACCATGCTTCATCTAGGAATTTTTCTGAGCACAATGACAAATACTTGCAGGAAAAATTATAGTTTGAAGCTATACTCAGACCTTTTGATCACCCTCCTATCATCATGCATCTTTCTCCCTTCATGACAAGGGAGAAAACCGAATCCGATTCTCGTCATACTATTATAGATCTGAGTTTTCCCCAAAGGATTATCAGTCAATGATGGGGTAGCCAAAGATTCTTATCTTGGCACAGATTTTCAAATGCATTTTGCATCAGTAGATTCTATTATCTGAACTCTCAGGGCTCTGGGTCCTTCGGCTAGGATATTCAAGGTTGACATTAGCCGAGCTTTTAGGCAGTTAAAAATTGATCCAGGTGACATTGGCCTTTTAGGTTTACAACATAAAGATCAGCTTTATCTCGATCTATCGGTACCATTTTGATATTGCTTGGGTTCTTTTTTCTTTAGTAAGATAAGCGATAGCATTAGATATACCATGGCAAAAATGGTCATAATGCACTCATAAACTACATTGATGACCTCATATACTGCAGTTTGCTGTACACTGTGGATCAATCTTATCAATTTTTGTTGAATTTGTTGCAAGACCTAGGTCTGGACATTAGCCAGAAGAAGTTGTGTCCCCCAGATACCAAGGTTATCGGTTTAGGTATTCTATTCAACACAGTTGACAAAACAATATCTATAGCTTCTGATCAGCTATCCGAGATTGTCAAAGTTTGTCATGAGTGGTCAGATAATTGTCACTAAGAATCAATTTCAGTCCCTTCTTGGTCTGTTATTATACATTTCCAAGTGTGCTAAACCAGCTAAGTATTTCTTGAATCGTATGTTACAGTTGTTGAGAGAAAATTTCAATAATGATCATATTGTTCTCACTCATAAGAACTTTTTTCGAGATTTAGTCTCGTTTCAAACTTTTCTCAAGTCTTATAATGGAATCACCATTTATGACATTAAGCCACTTAACATTCCCATATATCTTGATGCTTGTTTACAAGGTGTCTGGGGGGTAGTTATAACAATTTTGTTTATACCATTCCCATTCCCAAGGGCTTCAATGGTTATAACATTGTACACTTGGAGATGTTGAGTGTTGTGGTCGCCCTTAAGATTTGGCCTGCCTCTTGGGCTAATAAGTGTGTACACATTTATTGTGGTAATCATACGGTTGTGGATGTCTTGACTTATGGCAACACCAGGGACCAAATGTTGGGCACTGCTGCCAGAAATGTGTGGCTTCATACTGCCATGTTTAACATTGACCTAGTGGTCTCACATATTAAGGGGGCGGATAACAGAGTGGCTGACCTCTTATCGAGATGGCACCTCACCACAAATAATGCTAGTAAATTATCTCATTCCAGTCCCCTATCTGGATTGATAAGCACATTGATCTCATGTTGTTAAATCATGATATTTAGCCTATGTCTTGTGTTTTAGATTCTGATGCAGAGACAGGCCCCTTGGCTGCCAGGGCCTTTGAAAGACTGTGGTTTGGCTTCAGACCGGCTACATTGGCCTCTTAAAGATGTATGTTTCGATTGTGTATGGCCTTCTTGGTGGTCCTGGACCTGTCCCTGCATCGGATCTCCACCATGGACATCTTGGCCTTCATGCAGTATCTGTCAGAATCGGGTATGTCTCCTAACAAAATTGTTAATCAACCTACTGCTGTCAGACCATTAGCAATAATTTATGCTTGTGATACTTTGCCTTTCCAGGATCATGGAATTCCTCTTTTTATTAAAGCATTGAAAATAAATAGAGTTTACAACCCAAGATCAAATTGCTGATAGATGAAGACCTCCTCCTTAGGATCATCACTGTAGCTCATCATCTTTCCAATTCACAGGTCTTCACAGCCTTATATTTTTTTTGTTTCTTTTCTTTTTTAAGATTGTCAAACATATTACCACATGCTGTGAATGCTTTTGATTCCACCAGACACCTTTGTGTTGGAGATGTTATTTTTTCAGATGGTGGTGCCACAGTCATTATTAACTGGTCCAAGACCATTAAGGATTGGGTCTCCTACCACTGTTAATAATCCTTCTTTAGGTGCTTCTGCTCTGTGTCCCGTTAGAGCCCTCGCATCCATGTTGGGCCATAGGCAGGTGTCTCTGGATACATCTTTATTCATACTTCCAGCAGTTTTACAGTGGCTCACCCTCATAGACTCCAGGGCTAGGAAGCACCTGAAGCAAGTCTCACATATCTTGGAGTTACCAAGAATCCTTACTTTTCATGATTTCAGGAGAGGGGGTGCCACATGAGCTTTTTACAGAGGGGCTCCTATCGAGCAGATCCAGATTCAGGGTACCTGGTCCTCCTCCTGCATGTTGAGGTACATTTCACTTCCTCCCTCTGTCACTTCCCAGGTGGCCTCTACTTTCCAACACCACCTTACTGCTTAGCCAACTCTTACTGGGTGTTTGGGCCCTTTAAACATCAGTTTGCTACAATCTTTCCAGTGTTATGTAATCTGGTAGGGTTCCTAATTATAATGTGATACCCCATAGTTACTGTTTTGTTGAGTTCACCTGTGGGGCCTTCACCTATTTAATATCATTTTGCTGAATTATTTCACTGTGGGTCTTTAATATGTACTGGTAGCTTTCACCTTCCTGTGACCTTGTGCCATCTGACATTAATTCATGGTGGTTACTATTCATGTAATTTTAATTGTTCTATTGGTGACCTTTCATCTTTAATATCTTAGTATCCTTACTATCCCCTCCCCCTGTGGGCTAGGGCTTAGTCATTATTTGTCTTAACTGCTAAGTATTATTGCTGCTTTGACCTTCCTCTGACCTTTATGTTGATTTATGTTAAATGATAATCATTACTGGTCAGCTTGATCATTATCTGACCTTTATGTACCATATCAGAGTCAAAGTAAGTTGTTTATAATTGACATGCTTATTACTTTAACAATTCTTTTAGTAGTCACATTTATCTACGGTTGTTATTATAATAAATATATAATGCCATAATGCATTTTCTTGTGTTGGGGGGGCTGGAGGAATGAGTGGATTTATAATCTGGTCTGTGTAAGTACTGACTGAAGAGGGGATATTTCTGTATAATTATGTATAATGACAAGAGCTATTATATTTGACTAAGTGTGATTAACATACATCAAAGATAATGGGATGCTGTAATCAACCCCTTTTAGCCTATATCTTTTATATTTCTGTTTATGTCAGAATTATTAAAAGTGCATTTATATTAAATATATAGCCTCTGCAGAGTGGACATCAACTTTTGTGATGTTTTAAGAGCATTAGCCTTTAATCTATACTACTGCATAGGGCAGAGGGAATATTAACGTTTAGTTAATTAGTTTTTAATGTATGCTACTGGTTGTTTAGTATCTGTGCTAATAATCCCTCTGCTTAGACATAAAGCAGTTTTGATGATGAATTTCTTTTGTAAATTAAAACTTAAAAGAATATAACAAATATTTTTTCAGTCTTTTGATAATTTTAACTCCTAGCTTCTAATTCTAATAGTATTTTTATAGCACTTAATCTCCATCTAAAGACAGACTCTAGGTGCACCAAACAGACGAAGGAAGCTATATTCATAGCCCTGAGACATAGCAATGGTCAGCGCCACAGAGAAAAACCAGGGAGACCAAAAGTTAGGGTGGATATGCTTGTGCGAAGAGATAGGTTTTGAGCTTCCTTCTGAATGAGTGGAGAGAAGTGGCCGAACGTACATCATCAGACAAATCATTCCAAATCTTTGGAGCGTCATAAGCAAAGCTGATGCCAAAATGCTTGGAAGACTTGTATATTGAAGTGGCAAAGTGGAGGACCTCAAAGAACACACCATGAGCTTGGCTTTTGTGTGTGTTGTAGACACTTTATATGGGTTTATGAAAAGGTGCAAAATATTTTGGATAACTACAATTTAGGAACTTGTACACCAGTAAGGCAGTCTTAAAAATGGAGCGGTGTTTAATAAGTAACCAATGGAGAATCTTCCTGACAGGAGTGATGTGTGAGTACTTGGTGGTGTTGGTGACAGTTCTAGCCAGACTATTTTGAACACATTGCAGCTTATGAAGATCAAGAGCTGAGAAATTTCTAAACAAGGAATTAAAGTAGTCAAGTCGACTTCCAACCAAAACATTTGCATTCATAAGGGTGGCATGATGTTTGAGGTAACCTCTGAGACGCCTAAGATCCCTGATTTGAGTAAAACAGGATTTACAGATATTTTGGACATGCCTTGAAAAGGATAAAATCACTATCAAACCATACACCAAGGTTCCTGACTACTCTAACAAGAGAGAGGTAATTGACAAGAAATTTAACTGGAAAGGATTTCTTGAGTTTTTTACTCTGTATTTTTGAACCAAAAACAATGAATTCGGTTTTAACAGGGTTCAGCTTCAACTTATTTGCAGACAATCACCTTTTGACACCCCCCAGGCAACTTTCCAACATGTCAAAGGCATGAGACACATACTTATGTGTGAGATGAACAAAAAACTGTGTATCATCTGCATAAAAGTGAAAACCTATGCTGGGATGGTCTTGAATGACTTTGCTGAGGGGAGTGGTATATAAGGAGAAGATTAAAGGACCTAGGACAGAGCCCTGAGGTACTCCAAACAGGAGCTTCTTTGCACCAGACAGGATAGGGCCTATCTTAATGTACTGCAAACAATCAGAGAGGTAGGACTTGAACCAGTCCAAAATTGCACCACCAATGCCAAAAAAGAAATCAGACATTCTGTGTGTGCCATGGCCAATTGTGTCAAAAGCTGCCGATTGGTCAGCGGTGGCCTCACCTTGAGCCAGAGCAAGGTGGACATCATTTTTGATTGATAGCAGTGCAGTTTCGGTTGAGTGACTTAACTTATAAGCTGACTGCTCGACATTCTCAAGACCATTTGAACAGACATAGTCATTTAGTTGAGATCATCTGGTGGAAGTGAGGCTTTTTGATCAGTGGAGTAACCACAGCGTTTTTAAAATCTGCAGGAACAACACCTTCTGACAAGTTTGGTGATTGATGGTACAAGAATGTCAAGACATTTCTTGAGCAAAAAGGTAGGCCATTGGTCCAACAGACAGGATTTAGTTGGTGATTTCATAGCTACCTTTTGGATTTATTCATGTTGTTTCATGTTGTTTCTCCATAGCTTGTTGCATTGTAAGCAATAAGTTTAGGAATGACAGAGTATTTACTCAGATTTATATGCATTTAACATCTAGGGGCCAATTTTACCGGGTTAAAATTTCCAAAAAGGGGCCAATTTGACTAAGGTGTTATTTCCAAGGGGGCTGATTTGACTAGAATACTTTTTTCTGGGGGCCGATTTGAAGGGGGCCAAATTGGTAAAGGGCTGAATTGTTTATGATTCCAAAGAAACCTAAGCCAAAATGATGCCGTGCCAAAACTTTTTTCTTACCGTCTTTTATTTTTATGGCTCCCATTATAAATTTCACATTATTTAAAATTTCACTAAGTTTTGGTGCAGACAAGCTAATATCCTTATTAGGCCCTTCCCATCTTTATACTCCGAGATATAAATATTCTGGATTGCTCCATGAGGCCCATGGAATATCAGATACCTGTCACCTCTGAGGTGAAATGAATGTTTAATATCAGTATTTATACTCTGAGTGACTTCGGAAGTCAACAATTTTGCAAATGAAGATTCTATAGAAGTACATGCATTTAGATTGGAGGAACTTGCCAGTATCTTTTTAAACTTAATTCTAGATCCAGGCTCACCCTTACTCTTCTTAGCACCTGAGGGAGTCTTTATAATAAGGGAAGTCTCCTTCATATTATCAGACAGCAAATTTCACATTCAGATTTAAGAAAAAAATGAAAATCTAGAGATAATGAATCTAGATTTGATGCCAAGTTTTGTATAGAGATCATTCAAGAAGATTCATTCAATTCAGGTCGGTCAGACTCCAATCCTGATAGCCAAGCTTGGAAGAATATAGGCAAGAAACAGTTCAGACAAGGCAAAGGCAAAAATTTCAACTATTCATCCCGACCAGACAAGGGCTAGCAGTCGTATAAATGACAATTACTGTGTAACCAAGTTACAGGCACGACTGCTGGCCGGGAGCACACCAAGAAAGACATTATTTCAGAGACATCTAAACTTTCCTGTTGTTTTTTGTGTTTCTTCTGCAACTGGGCTTCCACAAAGGAAAGGTCTAACAGATGCAGATGTAAATCTCAGAAATTGTCAATTAAAATATGTCAAAGGTGAAAAAAAAATCATTCAATTAATATATCGCCAAATCATTTCACTTGCATTGCCATCATATTGCCATATATCTGTATGTATCTAGATTCAAATTTACATAAAGCAATAGATTTGACCATATGTTAGCGAAATATATGTTATAAATTGCTCCTCAAAATTTGTGACAGCCTGTTACTTTATAAGTGTAAGTTTATACTCACTGGCCAGTTATTGAAATACAGTAAAAACGGGAATCATTAACTTAGGTCCTTTATTTAATGTAAGAAACATAACATTAGATATAACATCGGAACAAAGGCACAATAAAGAGAATGCCTCTTATGTTTTGCCTATTGTTATATCATACCTCTTTCAGTCCGTCAGGTTTATTCTGCACCATGGACATATCTCCTTATCACCTTCTGCTTAATACTAAAGCAAGATTTAACAAGCCTTGTTTTAAATAGGGATATTCTGTCATCATATCTGAAAAAGGAATCAGAATGGTGCCCCTTTGGTTTCAAATCCAATCTTTCACAAGCAAGTAGGGAACCCTGCTACATATGCAGCAAAAACAAAATACAGGGATAGAGGCTGCTTTAAATGTGTCATCAGAAGATTCATTGAGTTTAAAGATTATATCATTCACAGTTGAAGATGTTTCAGTGAGGTGATAGATAAAAGTAAGAATATGAGGGTTTTTACAGAGATACTGCAATTTAAAATTCTGCTGATATAAAAATATATTTGTTACCTCTGAGTATTTACATCAAAGGGTTCAGTATGTTGTAAATATGTTTCGAAGTTTATGAGTTATTGTTAAATCGAGAGCTCAAAATTATGTGGATGATGTATGTCTAGACATGCATCATAAACTGATGCTTGATGTAGAGTTGTAGATTCAGATCTTATGTAATACACATTCACAGTAGCGTTGTCATTTGTGATCAGTACCTCTCAAAGGCACTTAAAGATCAATTTTGAATCAATTTCTGATCAGGTGATTTCTAATCAGGTGTACCTATATTGACTCAGCTAATACTACTAATGACATTTTGTGGAAAGTATGCTTCCAGTTTGCTTTTCTTTTTATTTTCAATGAAGCTGTTATAGATTGACAAACTGTCATATGTAACATAATTTTATTCGTTAAATGTTAATTTTATGCACTGCTGATTCTATATTTCCATACAAAATATATAAATCTCATTCAACTATCTTTCTAAAAAAATATTGACCAAATTACGACGGTTTTATTTTTATCAGTACTATGTAATGCTTTATTTTCCTTGGTAGGTTCAGCTGTCAATCATTTTATTCGTTGTTTAATGCTCTCACCGAGGGGGGGAGACATAGTAACCTCGCACATGCGTAAAATCTACTGTATGAGACAGTCGAGTAAGCCTACTGTTGCCTCGTTTGAAAAGAATGACGTCACTTAGTAATGCCAAGTTTTATCTTGGAGACAGAACACAAATTTATAAGACAGTAAATAAAGTGGCAAGACAGGGTGTGTTATAAGCAGATTGTATTGTGGCTGTGATTATTTTGGCAGTATGTGAACATTTCTACAAAATTGGAAAAGTATAATTTTTGCTTTGAAGTGAAGTTATGTTGACTAACTTTTTCATCATTGTTGCATGATATTATATGTGTTGGCTGTATTAACTGAAACAAAATAAATCCGTGAGGCTGCCACAGGTTTGTTAACATTTTTTCACAGATTTTTATGTGAATGTTTCTAATTTTAATAACCTCGAATATGTATTTGCAATTATTTATTATTTTCAAACTATGTTTTATTTAATTGTGTTTGATTGTTTTACAGAAAACATTACTTATAACTCATGGTAAAGGTCATATCAGTCAGGATAGTTGAGGTCATAGAAAAGCTGACTGGTTAACATTCTCCGCTAAAATTATTAAGAAGGTGCAAATAATAAACAAACTTTCTCAACAAATTGGGATATAAAATATATATTTTAATTGAAAAGAATTGGCTGTTTCATTAAAATGCCACCTTGGTGTCTATGTTTTTGATATTGTGCCATAAAATAAACTATACAAGTTAATGCTCACAGTACAAGTGTCATAATAACTAAGCATAATTGTTATAATACAAATTGTGCATACACGATTTAAAATACTAAGTGTATATAATATATGGATATTTTCAGCTCATAGTACTCATGTTTTGACCTTGTAAATAATATATTTCTACATCAATATTCATTTACATCATGACATCACAATTTGAAAATTACAAAAAATTACAGACTTTTGTCAACGGGTTGTCAAGTTAGGTATTAAATCACTACACTGTCATCTCTGTCACATCCAGCTGATGGCAGCATGTGTGATACACTTCTGACATGACTATATCTTTTGACGGGGATGTAAAACCACTATGCAGGTATACCCTGGTCAACTGGAGTCAAGATGCAATCAAGGTCATTCATCCACAGAAGTATGAACTTACCAAATCCAAACAATCTCTGAATGTTTATGTTGTTTTGCAGGGTAACTAAACCATCATTTTTTCCTTTTCTTCAGGATGGATGCTGGGAAGTGTGCATCCTGTGGCTTTCCGTTTACCACAAGCGTAAATTTCTGTCCAGATTGTGGTAAAAAGGTTCTGCCGATGGTATTCTGTTGCAAAAAATGTGGAAAAACATGGCCTCCAACAACCAGGTTCTGTGGTGAATGTGGAACCAAGAGTAAGTAATTTCATTGAAAAATAAAGAATCAACAATTTTGCATGTAGGGGCTGATCCAGCTTTAAACAGGGGTTTGGGGTTCACATGTCCTTGACATGTGTGATCGAGTTCAAGTTGTAAATATGTGCCTGATGCTTGTGTTCACTGGCGAACCCTTAGCATTTGAAAGGGGAGGGTCACACCTTCCTGAACCCCTCCTCCTCTGGATTTGTTTGTAGCTCGACAAAAATGACAGAAAGTCAATGACAATAATGGAAAAGCTTTATTAAAAAGAGATGGTGATGATCAAATATTCACAAAAATTTCACTCAATCGAGTAGTAAAAGAAGTTTCTGTAAGATTTCTATCCTCAAACACATATTTTTAAAAATATGTAAGGTGTGATGTCCTTAGTGGTTGAATACCAATTTATTTATTTTTCACTAGTTATCAGAAGTTCTGAGTTCACAATACAGTTCTGAATGTAGTTATTAGCAAAAAGTAAAGGTCGATAAAATTATATGTCTCAAGATTTACAAGCACCCACATTGCGTATTTTTACTTACAATATTGGAAATATGATCGTCATGTTTGCCTCTAGTCTTGCTTTGTGAGACAAGATATATCCCTTATGTAAATCTCTTTCGAATGTCTTTAACGCATGAGTTAGCCACAATACATGGTCATCATTGTCAAAGCTAATCCAGTAGTTTCCAGAAAATGGTTCTCAGTGTTTGAATTATTCTTTTTTCTTTGGTGTCAGTATTGATCCTATTATGTAAATATGAGCCCAACATTCAGAATAAAGTAGTTGTTATTATTGAGTAGTCTATTTCAATAAATTTTATGTGTTACACCATTTTCCTTTACTTACAGTCTTCATGTTTCACGTACAGTTATTTTCCTTTTGTCACCCATTGTATTCCCTGTAAAAAGTATTGTAACTTCAAATTAATTAATCTATATTTCAGAAAAAATATACTCAAAACAAACTTGCATGCTTTGGCCATTGAGATTTACCACTACTAAATACTTTAAACATTAAAAGTTTCAGAAAAGTTTGAAAATAAGTTCATCTTGATGTTTTTATCTAGAACAGGGAAAAATAGGGGGTCACCAAAGAAACCTTTTTATTGATGCAAAAAGTTGATCTATGTTTCTTTCAAATTTAGTGTGACCCGCATAATTGAAGTAAGAAAGGAGTATACATAAAATTTCTTAGTGTTTTAAATTTGTATTTCATTAATTTGCAGTGAATATTGAGAAATCTATAAAGGGAACTTTAGATGTGCTGTGAAGCCTTCTTTGTAATTAAAAAATGCAGCTTACAAACTTTCTATACGGTTATATTTTCTAAAGTCATACCTCGATGGCTGCCATATTTTTCCACAAATTCGATGTTTAAGTATTTGTGATATTTTGTATATGTTTTATTCTAAATGAGACTAGGTATGTTTGTTTATTTTTACACTATAACCTCAGTTGAATTAGACTTTATTTTTGAAATATATTAAAACATAAAACTATAAATTTAGTTCTCAGTCTTGTCTTCTCTATAAAATAATTATTGTATCTGATGTTGAAACATATTTATCAGAAAGAAAAGACCATTCAGTAAAACATTCAATTCAAACATTCTCCCCCAAACACACAAGACAAACATGCAAGACAAAACAGTTACAGATTTTACTGAATACATTGCCTTTTTTCACACATACAGTCTGCAAATACAGAGAGCCACGCATACACACGTAAAAGTCAGTTTATAATGCACACAGAACCACACAGAAAGAGAAAGACTCTATTGAATACAGCCCAATGTACCAAATAAATATTCTCATTGACAAAAGCCACCGTTGTCCTAAATGTGTATAGGATCAAAATCAGTTATTAAAATAAACATAACAGTGTAGGACTGCATTCAATTGGTAATTTGTTCAGTACATTTTCAGGGGCCACGAGAGGGGGGAGGAATGACAGTGGTAACACACCCCCACCTCTAAGATCAGAGTTGACAGTTTACAGAACAGAATTTCTACCAAATCTATGCACTCTGTCAATAAAACTACCTGTCACAATTAATAAACACAAAGGTACTAGGTCTTATTACATGAAATTGCAAATAAGTAGAGAGGTTGCACACTACGTTTTTCACCTCCGCTTACATTATAAATGCATGTGTTACGTCATGAAATGTTGTGTTAAACGTCATTTCCAGCTCTCCCCAAGACAATAAGAAATGATATGGGTTATATAATTTATTATAGATACATTTCATTATTATATTATACAGTTCATTGTAATACAGATATATATAATACTAGTAGTGTTATCATGGAAACCAATGTTACTGAAGAAACAAACAACAATTATAATAATATATCCACCCCAAAAATTAAAAATCCCTAAGTGCCAAAAATAACTGGGCTCAATCGGGTGAACAAGAGTATGCTAACCCGGGAGCCGAAAATATTATGACCTAATAATTTAGCCTAAGAAAATATGACCAGCAGGCCATAGACAAAGAATAATTACAGCATGTCCAGTATATATGAGGACATTATGAATTTTTCATGTAGATATGAAAAATGTAGAACCATGTCACTCATAAGTAAGAGACACAGCATACGTAAAGCCCTAACCAAAAATAAATACAGCACAAACCCCAAAGTTTCCTAGTAAACCCAATAAAGTTACGGGTTCACAAATGAAATTTGCAAACCCGAAACAAATAAACAATAAATTTTTAACAGAATTTTTTATAACTTGCCCAAATGCTACGACAATGCATTGGTATTATGTAGGGTTTTTACTGGTGACCTAGTTTTAGATTTGTTGATTGGTCAACACTTGATCCTCTTTTTGCCCAGAAATTGGTCTGTTGAAATAGGCTGTGAATTTAATTATTGTATGACGAAATAAAACACTCTTTCCAGTATTTTAATTACTTACAGCATATATGTGGACCTTCAAGATTAGGATCAACTGTTTTTTCACATTCGTGACATACCTTTTGGTCATATTTTTAACTCACATCATGAGAAATGAACTGCAAATGAGCAATGCTGATTGACAAAAGACAAGCCAGGTTTATGATACAGATAACCCTGGAAGTGATACAGACAGGCCTGTTGTGTTAACTGACATGCCAGGAAGTGTGACCGATAGGCCCTTAAGTTAACCAACAGACCTGTTGCTAGGTGGATAAAATCAGGGTCTGTAAAAATGGTCAGAAACAGTCGTCTCTTGCCAACAGGCCTGGAAACTTCAACCATCTGTAACTGTCCATGTAAACATTGGTCCTGACTCTTAAAAAATACCAAGTTACCAACTGGTCAGCTCCAGTGGAACGGCCACGTTACATACATAGTTTCCCTTGATGTTTTGGTGTACTTATAAACTTTATATTTGTAAAATTTATGGACATATGTCTAAACAAATACGTGTACAACAATTTAGAATACTCACTGCATCCATCCAATGTAAAATGACCAGTTAAAGAAAAAAAGTTCAATAAGCAACCATTTCTTTGAGAAGTCTTTCATCAGTGCTATGATATTTAAGGCTAAGGTCACGTAAATCATTTTCATACAATGTGGTTTACAGGACATTTTATTCCAAACACAATTTTATGTGTAGCTTTTTACATAATGAGAGAATGTGTCCACTTCTCTTTGTTGGGTAAAATTCTTTATACAGAACATGATTGTGTTTTCATGCTTAATATAGGCTTTGAATAACACCAATCATGCATTTCAATGCCTACATCTTTTAATCCTCTTCTATACTGCTGTTGTAGGGCACAACATCAAATATCTGCTGTAGTGTAAATGTTCTTCCAATTCTCTGCATTCATTTCTCATACTCATGGTACAAAATTACAATCAAATAAACACACACAAAAAAGAACATCCAGTTTGTACAATGCAACGTATATGTATAAAAAGAAAAAAAAAATAAACTGAGTACATGCAGAGTTAATTTAGGTACTCACTGACAACACATAACCTGGAGAAGATCATTACTTTATTGGTATGTGAAATAGGGATGGTCATTGTCTCTCAAACATAGAGTATCATGAATTAGACCTGAAATGACAATGCCCTAACCCCAGGGAAGGCAAACACCTGGATGTGGAGCATTAAGTTTATTTATATGCAACATGTGAATATAATATATGTAACACAATATAAAAAATAAAATAAAATATATAAGAAATAATAATGATAATAATAAGACTACTTCTTATTACCATCCAGTATACAACTTGACCAAAGGTCAAATAAACGTCACAGTTCACTGATGCACAGATCAAATAAAGGTCATTGACTTTGATGCAGTGACAATACGAGTATAATGACTGTAATTATATATAACTGGATATTTACATATTAAAGTTAAGTTAACTGTACAGAAGTTAAGTTATTGTCACCTTAAACTGGCTGAGATACTACAGACCCAGTATTTTGCATAAAATATCCCTAAAATAACTAAAAAGAAACATAACCTTGACTTTAAGAAAACTAAAAAAATATTAAAAATTAGGCGTTCTATGGTACAGACTTCCAGGTATTAGGGGTTTGGGAGGGTGGGTAATTCAATTTAAACACTAATACCAACAAATTTCTCTTGCTCCATACAAAAACTAAAAAACTGCCTAAGTTTATTTATACATAACATGTGAATATAATATATGTAACACAATATAAAAAATAGAATAAAATATACAAGAAATAATAATGATAATAATAAGACTTCTTCTTGATACCATCCAGTAAACAACTTGACCAAAGGTCAAATAAACATCACAGTTCACTGATGCAAAGGTCAAATAAAGGTCACTGACTTTGATGCAGTGACAATATGAGTATAATGACTAATTACATGTAACTGGATATTTACATATTATGAAGTCATATTATTAAATGACCTAGCAATATCTTCGGCAGCAGTGTGATTTTTTTTGTATGTATGTCCAAACATAATCAGACGACCAGGAGTCATGATTTTTATTTGTTGTATTGGAACATGGGCACTGTATGCAAGGGTGGCACCTGAGCGTTTGAAGGAGTGAAAGGTGAAAAAAATTTGTGACTTTTTATTAGTTTTTCAAGTCTTTCTGATTCTTGAATCCGTCAAAACTTGCTATGAACCATTGCAAGCATACCAAATTAAGGGGACATTCTCCTTAGGGGCATATAATCTGATAACTTACTTGCAAGCCTTATAAGGACAAAGATTTGAACCCCTAACTTTGGGAAGGGTTAGAAAATGGACCTTGTCCCTGGTCTGAATAGTTTCGACCACTTCAGGATGACCTGAAAAAGTCCTTTGTAAAAATAAGGTTGCCAGCAGTAAGATGATGAGTGGGATCAAAAGCCGCCACTGCATGTGGTGTAATATTTGACAGGTGGTGGAACCCAAAGGGAAAAAGGAGGAAAGCTGCTTTAAAAACTTTACCTAGATGTTACGGTCACAGGCAAGCACGGTAGCAATTACCGGTTGTCTTTAAGTTGTAACAGAAAAAGACAAAAAGTTAAACTTAACAAATTTATTTAATAGTCAACAATAATGATTACAGTCAACTGGTATGCTCTTAACCAAACATACATTAATACAATAATAAGATCTGGCTAACCTGACCACAGTGAATAACAATTAAGTTTATCCGTCGTATCCAGCAAACTGTTCCGTAATCCGTCCTGCGGTGTGTTCTGTGATCTGTCCAATGTCCTGTGGTCTGTCCTGTGACTTGTCCCACGCTCAACAACACAAAACGTCCTTGTCCTGCTATCCTTTATATATCCAATCACTCAGAATGTCTGTCTGGAGATATTTATAGAGTTAGCAGAGTTGTACTGCTCAAAAATATGGACAATGTCCAAAATGCAGTAAATCCGCTCTCTGTTATATGAATGTGCAATATCTAAAATATCCAAAGTACAATAAATCTGTCCAGACAATGTATCCAGTTCACTCCAGTAAAAGTTCACAGTAATATAAGCATATATTATATTCCAAAACACAATAGCTCTCCTTATAGCCAGCAAATACAAAGTTCACACTTGTGGTCAGATGTACATTCCTTATATACATTCACAGAATCCTCTGGAATTGTACAGAACCAACTCAAAACAAACTTAAGCAATCTAGATCGAATGAGGAAGTACTAGAACCTATGGGCTTCCCCAAAATCTATAAATAGTATCACTGAGGTTAACCTAGAGGAATTCCCCCAGTCCATAAATGGATAAATATATAAATACTATAACATATAACACAAAAATCAATAACTCCCTTACTTTAAATGTTAACACATAAAAGAATCAATAAAACAATTATCTTTTATGACAATATATAAACATAAAGCTTAGATTAAACAATGCACTAATATAGTGTCCAATGTATGTAACATACAATGTACTAATATAGTGTCCAATACATGTAACACCTCCCCCTTAAAGAAAAATTTTGGAAGCCAAGGGGTTACAAAATTTTACAAGAGATTTTTACCAGGTATATATACACAGGTAATAACTTTTTACAAGACATATTATCTAAATACAGAAGTAAAATTGGTACCATGTTTAACCTTTATAAATTTACTAATTACAGGTATACAAATTACACTTTAAATACAATTTCTGGACAGAGCAATTTCTGGACAGAACCAGTAACTAAGTCTGATACTAAGTTGACCTTATGCAAGGGAACATTCACACATCCTCCTTCAATACCTTGAGCGATAACACTGTCACCAGTGGAATTGCTGACACTCAACGGCAATACACCTTCCAAAAGTTAGAACTGAGTAGCTCCAGTGTCTCTTAATATCTTAATGGGGACCTGACTGGAACTACTTTCCAAGGATACAAAACCCTCAGACACAAAAGGTTTGAACTCTTCCCTAATAATCTCAGACTTGTCTAAACCAATACTAGACTCTGTTCTATTGGGATTTGAATGCCAGTTAGATTTGCTAGACACAAAGGCGTTGGGTGTTGCCTCCTTTTCTCTTCTTTTCTTTAAGAGCCAACAGTCAGACATAACATGCCCAGGTTTCTTACAATAGTGGCAAACAGGAGCAAAGGATCTGGGTTTCCTATCCTTACTCATAGTCTGATTTGAGGTTTGACCCTTATCTGAACTCTTTTCTGGAGCTACATTTTCAGATTTCTTTCCTATTTCCTGATAAGACTTTTTAGCAGGACCAAAGGACTTATTCTTGTTGAAAGTGGACTTGTGAGTTAGCGCATAGTCATCAGCATAAGCTGCTGCTTTTGCCAAATTTTCAACTTTTTGTTCATCTAGATAGGTTTTAATGTCATCACGAACACACCTTTTGAACTCTTCAATCAAAATAACTTGCCTAAGCTTTTCAAAGTCTGTACCTACTTCCCTAGAATTACACCATCTGTCAAAGTACACTTCTTTCTCATGGGCAAATTCAACATGAGTTTGACTTTCTTGTTTACGATAATTTCTGAATTTTTGACGATATGCTTCTGGTACCAACTCATATGCTTTTAAAATAGCATTTTTGACAGAGTTATAGTCCACACATTCAGAAATTGGCAAAGCCATGTATGCCTCCTGGGTCTTTCCCCTCAAAACACTTTGCAGCAATAAAGGCCACTGGTCTGTAGGCCATTTCAAATTTTGAGCTACTCTTTCAAAGTGTTGAAAGTACTTATCGACCTCTGACTCATTAAAAGGTGGTACCAGTCGCACATTTTTACCCAAATCAAATTTGGTAGCAATGGACTCTTCATGGGCAATTCTACGGGCATTGAGTTCTAAAGCTCTCATTTCTCTTTGATGTTTAAGCTCAAGTTCCTTTTCTCGCTGTTGAGCTTCAAGCTCTTCTTTTCGCTGTTGAGCTTGAGCTTCAAGCTCTTCTTTTCGCTGTTGAGCTTCAAGCTCTTCTTTTCGCTGTTGAACTTCAAGCTCTTCTTTTCACTGTTGAGCTTCAAGCTCTTCTTTTCGCTGTTGAGCTTGAGCTTCAAGCTCTTCTTTTCGTTGTTGAGCTTCAAGCTCTTTAAGTCTTAACTCTCTTTCAATTTCTAATCGCCTGATCTCATATTTCCCAGAAGGGTCCACTGGTAGAGGCTTATACACTTCTAAACAACTATCAGGTAAAACATCTTCATCAACTAACTGTTCAACAATAAGCCTTTTAAGTTCATGTTTACGTGTTGACCTTTTCACATCTAACTGTAACTCTTGCGCAATCTGCACTAACATATCTTTTTTAAAAGTTTCTAGAATCTGTCCAATGTCCTGTGGTCTGTCCTGTGACTTGTCCCACGCTCAACAACACAAAACATCCTTGTCCTGCTATCCTTTATATATCCAATCACTCAGAATGTCTGTCTGGAGATATTTAGAGAGTTAGCAAAATTGTACTGTCTGCTCAAAGATATGGAATATGGTATCCAAAGTACAATAAATCTGTCCAGACAATGTATCCAGTTCACTCCAGTAAAAGTTCACAGTAATATAGCATATATTATATTCCAAAACACAATAGCTCTCCTTATAGCCAGCGAATACAAAGTTCACTTGTGGTCAGATGTACATTCCTTATATACATTCACAGAATCCTCTGGAATTGTACAGAACCAACTCAAAGCAAACGTAAGCAACCTAGATTGAATGAGGAAGTTCTAGAACCTATGGGCTTCCCCCAAATCTATAAATAGTATCACTGAGGTTAACCTAGAGGAATTCCCCCAGTCCATAAATGGATAAATATATAAATACTATAACATATAACACAAAAAGCAATAACTCCCTTACTTTAAATGTTAACACATAAAAAGAATCAATAAAACAATTATCTTTTATGACAATATATAAACATAAAGCTTAGATTAAACAATGCACTAATATAGTGCCCAATGTATGTAACATACAATGTACTAATATAGTGTCCAATACATGTAACACTAGATAACGAAAATCACATTGACATATAATAGTTTCTAAGGTTGGCAAGTCGATAATATTTCTTCTTGTAACTGACATAGGCTTATTGATCTCTATTGACTTTAAAAAGTATCTGACATTGGGATAATCCCAGGCACCCTGATTAAAATCGGACATGGCTGATCTGGTTTTGCAAGCAGAGACATAATTAGCCAGCATATTGTATGAGACGCCATTCTTAAACAAATACTCCAAAATGAAAATATGGGATCAACACTAAGATCATGAAGACACAATTTAGTGAAAATACAAAATGCTCAAAAAGTTCTAAATAACATGATGTAGCATTTCGGTGTCTTTGGCCCCAAGCCAGAGCTAGGTTGCTTTCTGGCATCCAGGGCCAAGTTTTTCAAGGCTGGCTCTTCAAGTGCAGCATCTCAGCTATGCAAACCTAAATTTCATTATCAATATCAAGTAGACTATGTGAGACTTGTAACCACAGCGGATTATGTTTGCGTGAATGTAACTTAAGTACATCATTTGGACAACCAGTCTATCTTGAGAGGAGATCTACCACATTGTTTTACCTTTGATATGCACAATGTCAAACAAGGCAGCCAGAAGCCAGACATTCCTGGTGCTTGCAGCCAGAAAGGAATCTTTTATTCTATCAGTAGGGAGGACACTTACAACTGCCTCATTGTCGCACTTTATGATTTTTTTTGGTTCTCCAGTAATGGCTAAAAGCCTTGATGGCCACTAGGATATTTAACATTTCCAGGTAGACTATGGTTAATGGGTTTTTACAGTGAGAAGAAATATCTTGTGATTGGATCCAAATAGTTTGTTAACTTTCTTAAAAATCGCTCTGGTGTAATCGGCTGAGAGTTTGATTATTATAGGACAGGACACACACTGGTGTAAGACTGTTTTTTTGTGAGGAATCTTTTATGTTTTTTTTTAAAAATAATACAAACGTTTAAGACTTGGATAATACACATGGAGAGTTTTTTAATAACATAGATACCTATATAGGAACTATCTTGCCAAAAACTCCAGTTGTTCTGTTATAAAAGTGATATTAAAAAGTGAAGCGTCTGTGTTTTTTTGGTTTTTTTTCCATCAAGTTTCATGTTTACATGTGTCTCAAAGTTCACCCAAGCATGACTGGATAAATAAACAGTGAGGACAATTTATCAAGTGATTAATTTGGAACCAATTAATTGAGGAGAAAAATGCCTAGATGTTGTGGTCTACCAAACACCCAATGCCCATTCAAGGCTACAGGAAAATGTGTTCAATTCAGGTATGCAGAGCTTGATTTATGTCCCTGTTGTGAACTAGAAAGAAGAAGTATTGATGGGGCTAATGTGCCAGAAATTTTAATTATTGAGGCAACACAGTTTTCCAATAAGATGAAATCTAAGTCTTCCAAACTTGCAACCTCAATTCAGTCCATGGGGTTCAACCCAGCAGATAACAGTGAGGATGAGACATCACTTAAGTCACTCCAAAGCAGTTCTGTAAGAGATCCAATCAACTCTACAAATACCAATGTGGAGACTAAATGTAACACTATTTTTGACCCATTACTATCATATGTTGTTTTTTCTCTGCAAAACTGCACAATTGACAGCATTAGAAAATCAGTGATAGACTTTTTCTCACAAGATGCAGTCATTCACTCCAAAAATCGTTTGTGGAATGCATGTGATACTTCAGTTATTGGAGAAAAAATGGTCCGTACGGATAGTTCTGTTCGAACCCAGAAAGAGGCTCATATTGATGATATTTTAAAAGCCTTCCAAAAGCTTGACAAATGCAATAAAACACCACATATTGCATTAGATGCTCTCAGTTTAAGTGAAATTCCAAAATTCAGCCCTGAAGAACTGAACAGTCTATCAATGGTGGATAGACAAAACAGGTTTGATACTCGCCTAAATAATCTTCAAGAAGCTTTAGATTTTGTGATTGCAGAGAACCTGATCTTAAAAGAAACATTTGAAGAGATTAAAAGGTCTATTAAACCATCTTATGCCCAAATTTTTGCCAGGGAGATCCCTCAAACAGCTGGGCAAATGATTTCTCATGCAGGGACCCCAGACATTTCAAAACAAGGAAACCCTAAATCATCAGGTGCCCAACCTACTGAAAAACAAGCAGTTAAACAGCCATTGGGCCACAAGACGGCTGATAGGAGAGAGTCTACTCAAGCTATTCCATTTCTTAGTTACAAAGAACTTAAAGATACTGTTCAAGATGGGGATGGCTGCAGCACCACATCTTCTGACCCTTTTGAATTGCCAAAACAACAGAGACAGTGTATTCAACGCAGAGAACGGAGAAATAATATTGTTAAAAGAATGGCTCAACATGTAAGAGTCAAAGGTGCAGGGGAACCCTCGCGCAATCTTTTCATTTACAGAGTTAATCCTGACACACAAACAGATGATTTAAAAGCATTTATATCTGACAATGGATTCAGTGTTGTTAAACTAGAGTGCATCTCTAACCCTGCTGCTAAGTACAAATCATGCAAGCTTGAAGTGCCTTCTCATCAATTTAAAGACCTGTTTAATGAAGAGTTATGGCCTACTGGGATATATGTCCGAAAGTTTTTTAACCCAAGCAGAAACAAAGCAGCAGGTATTGTTCATCAAACCAGCGACCAATAAAATGATTAATGATGACAATAATTTAGTTGTGGCTACCTACAATAGTCATGGTCTAGGTCGCATTGATTATATTTCTGAGTTGTTAAACAAAACTGACTTATTACTTTGGCAGGAGCATTGGTTTCTGACAAAAGAACTTGATCAAGTTGTCAACAAATTTGGGGACATGAATGTATCCTGCCATGGAACTTCTGGTATGGACGAATCTGTAATTCTTGAAGGTAGGCCATATGAAGGTTGTCTAATAATGTGGAAATCTGCAATAAACGCAGTTATCAGACCTTTAGTTTGCATCAGCAAACGTATATGTAGAATCCAAATGTGTCTTAAAGGTGTTAATTTTTTAGTAATAAATGTGTATATGCCATGTAGCCCAGATAGTAAGAAAGAGTCAAAAGAAGAGTTCATTGACATAATTGCAGAGATTCTTTCGCTATGCAGATCATATGACTGTGAAAACATAATAATTGGAGGAGACTTCAACATAGATTTTAACAGAAATGGCAAGTGTAAAGAGCTACTGTGTGACTTTATTTCTGCTGAAGGACTTTCACTTGTAAAAGACTCTGATGGTACAAATCCATACTCTTTCAGAAGCAAGGCAAACAAATCTCAGTCATTAATTGATCATTTTATAATTTCAGATGCTCTTTGCTCAAAGCTGGTAAAGTATAACATTTTACATAGAATAGAATAGAATAGAAACATTTATATAGCGCAAAATTGATGCAACATCCTCTAATGCGCTTGAAATCAAAAAGGGAAAGTCGAGGGACGTTCGAGGTCATGATCCAAGGTTAGCGCCCACCAGGGAGATGTACTATGGTGGAGGATATGCTAATCTAAACAAGTAGGTCTTTAGCTGGCTACGGAAACCTGTTATTGTTTGTTGTGATCGTACTGATTGTGGGAGTCTGTTCTATTCTATGGGGGAAACCTCTCCTACCGATGGCCTTTTTGTGAGAGGCTGAGGAAAGAGAAAGACGATTTCCACGTGTTAGACAACTGGTTTTGATCAAGGATGATAGGTATATGGGTCATAACATGTCTGACCATTCATCAGTAATGATTGAAATTGATTTCCCAATTGTTAACTTCAAAACTACATCTGACTCCACTGACTGCAATCAAATCAATTGGCATAAATGTACAAAAGAAAATTTGAGTAACTACTCTCAAGTTCTAGCCAGTTTACTCTATCAAATTGCTCTTCCTAGTTCAGTAATCCTCTGTCAAGGTCTTCATTGTGATACACATCATGCAGAAATTGAGGAATTCTATACCAGAATTGTACTGGCATGTGTATCTGCTGCCTACACTTGTTTGCCTAAGTTAACGTCAAAAAAGGTTAAAAAAGTTCCAGGATGGACCTCCATAGTGCAGGAAGCAAGAGAAAGTGCTATATTTTGGCATAAGATATGGAAGGACTGTGGCTCACCACATGAGGGTATTGTATCTCAAATCCGACGTAATTCTAGGGCAAGATATCATTATTCCCTTAGACAAGCTAGAAATAATGAGGAAAAAATTAAGAAATATTACCTGGCATCAGCATTAATTTTGAAAATAATAGAAAAGGTTTCTGGTCAAGTGTGAAAAAAGTACTGGTAAAAAGAATGTAGTGGTGAACAATATAGACAATTGTAATAACTCAGACGATATTAGCTTATTGTTTGCTGAAAAATATGATTCTCTTTATAAGTCTGTTGGTTACTGTTCCTCAGATATGAAAAGTATTATCTCTACTCTAGATAAAATGTCAAGCAGCAATCATTGTGTGAAAATGAAGTGTGTACAAAAACATTATGTATCAGAACATGATGTTGTTTCTGGTGTGAAAAAACTCAAGTTTGGTAAAGGAGACATACAAAGTGGTCTTATTACCAACCATATTATATATGGTGGCCCAGTTTTATGGAAATTTTTATCAATGGTGTTTAATGTCATGATTACACATAGCTTTGCTCCAAATAACATTTTATGCTCAACTATTATTCCTATCCCCAAAAACAATAGAAAGTCACTTAATGACTCAAATAATTATAGATCTATTGTGATGTGCAGTGCCTTAAGTAAGCTGCTAGATTATATTATACTTGAAAAATTTGAAAATGTACTTGTCACGTCTGACTCACAGTTTGGATTTAAGAAAGGTCACAGTACTACACAGTGTAGTTTTGTGGTAAATGAAGTCATACAATATTATAAAAACAGAAACTCAAATGTTTATATTACTATGCTGGATGCCTCAAAAGCTTTTGACAAAGTCAATTATGTGAAACTATTTAAGTTATTGATAAAAATGGGCCTATGCCCATTATACTGTAGGTTCATGGTTAATCTTTACACATTACAATCTCTGAATGCAAAATGGGGTAACTGTCTTTCTCACACCTTTAAGGTTTGCAATGGTGTGAAACAAGGAGGGGTCATCTCTCCAATACTGTTTGGTATATATATTGATCAGCTGTTGAAAGTTTTAAGTAATTCTGGGTTTGGTTGTTATATTAGAAAGGAATTTTATGGGTGCATGGGTTATGCAGATGATATTGTAATATTACCACCTACTCTACTTAGTACCAATAAATTACTAGAATTGGCATACAAAGTTGGCTTAGAATATAATATCATGTTCAATGTTGAGAAAACAAAGTTCATAAACATGGATAAAGATCCAAGTAGAGTTAAAGATCTACACTTTAATGATACAGCTATTAGTGCATGTGAATCTGGAGAACACCTGGGTAACTGGATTGGTAGAAACTGTAACAGTTCAAACATTGATAGAACAATAACTGAGTTTAATTGTATGGTAAATTATATTCTACTTTTAATTTTACACCATTTGATGTCAAATTGCAACTCTTCAATACTTATTGTATGCCTTTGTATGGCTCTGTCCTTTGGGATCTTAGTAATAAGAAATGTGAGGAATTTTATACACAGTGGCGCAAAGCTTTGAGAAAATTGTTGTCCCTTCCTAAGACAACAGCAAGTAATTTGATACACCATATTTGTAATTGCCATCCAATTGACAATCAGTTGGCACTTAGGTTTTTAAAATTTATGAACATGAATTTCACATCTGATAATATAAAAGTTAGAATATGTGGTAATCTGGCTCTGCAGGGAAGTGGCTCAGCATCAAGTACGACTCTGCAGTTTCTTAGCCAGAAGTTTAATGTTAAGTGTGACTCTGATCTCTATGGTAAATTTAAGAAAATTTTAAGATGCCCTCTTGTAGATCACAGTGAAAATATCATTTCAGGTCTAATTCGTGATACTCTATATTTGAGAGACTATGATTACCCTTATTTTACATACCAAGAATGTAACGATATTCTTCAGTTTATGTGCTGTCAATGAGTACTTAAATCTACTCAGTATGTACTTTGCTTAATTTTCTTTTTGTACATATATGTTGCATTGTACAAACTGTATGTTCTTTTTTGTGTGTGTTTATTTGTACTGTCGCAATTTTGTACCATGAGTGCGAGAAATAAATAAATAAATAAACTGAGGTAATTCCTAGGAATGGCTAATTGATAAATATAATTTTTCCAGACAGCCCAAAGTCTGTCAAGACACGTGTCAAGTTTTACAATGTGATAAACGGGTCTTCAATTAAACATGAACACTCCCTTGAATTTATTACGAAAACTACTGAATCACCTAAGGTCACGTTTGAATGCAGGCGTCAACTTTATGACCTGGGCGTCATAATTTTTGTGAAGCAGATCCAACATGCAATTCAGAAAAAATCTGGAGGGACGAACACACTTATGGATATATAAGAGCTGTCCTAGGAGTGCCTGGAGGTCATGCTTGGTGCATCAAACCTACGTAGCCACTCAGTAACACTTTCAGTAATCTGACGCATTTTTTGCCCAGGGATAGTGATTGTGAATTTGACTCTGTCAATTAGGGCTCCTAAGCAGACCGTCTGAGTTGTGGGTTCTACCAGTTTTTCTTGCTAATGGTGACTCCCAGACGATGATGGAGTTGACACAGACAGTTGAAAGAATGACACCCGACATCAAGCGTATCGTATCCAAGGAAATTGTCTATATAATTCATGATACTGTTACCATGGCAATGTAACATGTACTGTACAGTGTCGCTGAAGTGCTGAAAATTTTGGCTGCCATGTCTGCTGCAAAATGGCAGACAGGTGTCAATATAGGCGTCATACTACTGTAATAACCAAGCTAGGGGGAGGGGGTTGCATACAGGAGTTTACAACAATCAGAGAGTAGAACCAATTTTTTTGACTGATAGCACTCAGAGAGGTAGGAGGTGAACGATTTCAGAACAGAACTCTCAGTTCCAAACCAGGGCTGAAGACAATGAAGAAGGGTGGAATGATCAATTGTGTCAGGGCAGTCAGTTCGCCTCTTGACAAAGATAGGTGAACTTTATTTTTTATGGAAAGAAGAGATGTATCAGTTGAGTGACATGTTTTATATGGTGATTGATACAGATTTTCTAAGTTATGGACACAAATATGTTCTAATAGTTGCTTTGCAACCACTCATTCAACCAATTTAGAAATGACACTAAGGCCACATACAGGATATAGTTCTTGAAATCATCTGCAGGAAGAGTAGCCTTTTTCATAAGATTACTAACTACACCCGTTTTGAAACCATCAGGGATGAAAACCATCCATGAGTGAGCAGTTAACCTGCTTTGTAATTGATGGTAAAGTATGTCACTACACATTTTGATAAGAAATTTGGGCCAAGGATCCAACAGGCAGGATTTTGTAGGCGAGTTTCTGATGATTTGATCGACAGTATCTTGAGGAATCTTCAGTAAAGGCAGTAAATTTCAGAGGATCAGAAGGAGGGACATCCTTTTCAGTGCCAGAAGGGGGTGAAAGTATCTCTAATTGTCTTGATTTTATTATGGAAACAACATTAGCCCTCCTCTATTGACCAAATTTGGAAATTTGTGACATGAACAAAAATATGAAATTTTTTGGCAATTCTAATCATTGTAGTACTTAATGTATTGGATACACTAGTGTTGAACCACTCAGACCTATGAGCCAGTGCAAATGTGAACAGTGCCATAAGGAGGAGTACCCGAAGGCTTATCATGACTAGTGGGACTGTTCAAGCATGTCACCCTAGTCTAGAGTCTACCGTGGGGGTCTCAAGAATATTTTCCTAACCTCACAAAGTCACAACTCTTCGTTTTGTGGGTGACTCACTGGCACCCCACTGGCCTCCCACACTACAGCCTCACTATGGCCTCCAGGGGCAATTCGCACTAGTTCCTGAGTAGGATTATCAATAGTGGAAAATGTTAAGGCAAATTCCGAACCCAAATGTGAATTTTTATCCACCCCTGCATTCCACGAGGCCCCTTTCGGCTATGATTAATCCACTATGACTCGCCTGGTTGGAGTATTTGGTTTATCTTGAGTCATGATTGGTGATGTGTGGCAGTTTGGGATTAGATTTATGCCAAAGAGGTCGATAATAGGTGTAGAAATTGGAGGGCAGCGGGGGCTGGGATATCTTTTCGCCCCTCTAAACTTTTTCCAATAGAATGAGATTTATGTAAGTTTGTACAAGAAACTGAATAATATGTGATCAAATTACACTTTTACTTTGCTCACTGCTCACATGTACCATTGTGTGAACTACCATTTGAACTATAAAATATTTATTTTTTATGATTTGTAAAAGGAACATTTTCAGTTAACCTTTCATGGGATTTGTAAAATTCTGTAAAACATTTCACTTATGCAGATCAAAGTCATACAAAAAGTGATCTTCTACATTTAATTTACTGTATTGCTAATTATTTAAAACTTAGACGTGTAGTTTCAAATTCACACAGAGCAATGGTTTAGCACAGCAATTTGTCAGCCGATAAGACATTTTCCCAGAAAACTCTTCTTTCTTTCTGTGTGTTTATTGGACCTAGCCAGTCGAATGATTTTCATCCTCCCTCAATATGGGGATTAACATTGCTAAAAATAGATCTTATGTTGGCTCAGCACTTGAAGGAAAGATCACAGGTTGTGGAATCATGCAGTCAAGATATTAGAAATACCTTTCAAATGCAGAGGTGACTATATGTAATTTCTATACCCATATAAGGTTAGGGAAACTTAGAATAATGTCATCACAAAGATTTCCTTTGGTAAACTAACTTTAAAATATTTTAATTGGACAATTTGAATTTGTATATTACCTACATGCAATATATTGTAAAATTAACCAAAATTGTAGGTGTCAGGTTGCATCGGTGCAATCTAGTTCCTCGCCGCCCAACCAAAAATTGCTTCCTATGTCCCTGAATAATGGTGCCATATTGTTTTTCTTCAGCTAGATAAGCCTCAATATTTATGGGATGATCAGTGATTGAAGAGTAGTTTTTGTTTTCATGTTTTAACGGGTATGACCTATTGAAGTCAAAAGGAAAACCAAATTCAAGTAAACAAATTAGCGGTTTATCCCAATAATTTTCTAAGATTTGTTGCCATTCATTGAAACCTAATTGTGAACAAAGTGGTATCCTGGGGCCCTAAAATTTGGTAAACCACTGGATTTCACAGCAGAATGCTGTTCAATAGGGTCATATATGATGCAACCACCCCCATAACTTGATTCATCAGGTACAATGAGATTTATCAAGGGGACAAAACTAAAATGGAAGTCTGTTTGGATTCTCCAATGTTTAAACCCGGAACAGATGGAAACCTTGGTATTCACAACATTATTGGGTTTCACCTGTTTTTCAACAATGATAGCTCTTTGTTATCTGACTATAAAACCTTCCAACTGTTCTCTGTCAAATTGTTGTAAAAACATTTCTGACATAAAGGCCAGTGAGGTTTTCATTACTTCGACATACAATTTTACATAGCACAAAGATTGAATCACTCTGAACATGGTTATGATCACCTTGATGAATAGCATCAGTATTGTTAAAAACAGATACAGGTTCTGCATTCATGACAATATTTTTTTTGTATCACTGCTGCCCAGTGTAGTTACTGGTTCTCGTTTTTTGAAACTGGCAATCTTTTTCAGGGTGACCCACAAATCTTCCCTGGGACAAACAATATGAACATATATGTTTTTGTATTTTGCCACCTGACTCGTGGTCTTTGGTAAATTAACACTATCCGGAATGAAAAGTTTACAAAACCATGGCTTTTTACTTTCATGTGTTTTTGCCCAATTTTGTTTCCCAAAATTAGAATGGTTCTGGGCATGTGCCTGACTAATTGTGTAAATTATACATGTATCTCACCAAGACAGACAGTACCCTCCTCTCCAAGAACCGTATGGGCAGCCTTTGCACTTATACATGAAAAATCTGTGGCACCCGCCATTAATTCTGTTAGATACAATAGCATATAATCACATGTTTGTTCATTTTTGCATCAAAAATGTTTCTAGTGAAGCCCTGTACAAATTCGCTGAGAGACACCTGATCATAGGTGACCCGATGTCTCATGATGCCCCCCCCCCAAAAAAAAAAAAAAAAATATATATATATATATAGGGCCAAGCTACTTTTTAGCCACCAAAACTTCATTCCCACCTTTTGATTTAATTTTTGACAAATAATCAATGCCGTCTACTTTAGATTGTGACTCAATTTCTCTCAATCTATCATCAACTTAAATATGGACCTCATGTGAGGCTCTAAGAACTCTCAATGGTTCCAAAGCTTCCTTATCTGAAGGGGATTCAGAAGTCAACATAACTTTTTAACTTTGACGTTTTTTTCGTTTTTTTGTATTAGAAACCAAATGTTTCTCAGTACTTTACTTTTGACAGTCCTTCTTAGATCGATCCAAGCTCAAATTGACCTTTTGAAGCTCCTTCAAGATGAATGACTGCAGACCACCAGACTGGTGCTCCTCTCCAGGGGAAGCCAGCTGATTTACCTGGTCAGTTGGGCCTGGTTGTCCTGGCGCTGATGCCCTCTTAATGAGTAGTCTTTCTGATTTGTGATCTTAGATTTCACACCTGTATAAATTTTGCAGCCCCCATCTCTTTGTCCCGTACACCACTCTCACTACCTGACTGGTCACTGCTTGTCTGTGGATCCAATTCATTGCTCATTTTTTACCCTTGGGTGGGCAATGTTTTTTTTACATTTACTGCAATAATTTTTACTTTTTCCTTTAGCCATAGTTTATCTGTGAAATACACTAATGTGGGTGTTCCACCACACGACTAAGGCTCCCGATTAAGGGTTTTTGAGGGTCGGTTTCAAAAATTTCCTTAGTCCCAGGCGTCCTGTAAGGGTCGGTTGTGGTCGGTTGGGGCCGTGAGAAATATCAAACATGTTTGATATTTCACGCGACCCCAACCAATTATTTTTTCCCGCCATAAGCAAAATGTCCAGTCCCAGGCTTCCTCAGGCCTCCTCAGACCAAATTTACACAGTCCTATGCTGTCCCAGGCCGCCTGCGACCCTTAGTCGCCGACCCTTAGTCCCAGACCCTCTATTCTTAGTCCCAGGCTTCCTGCGACCCTTAGTCCCATTGCAAAACAAAAATCGGCTGTCTCGGTCTGGGGACGCCTGGGGACGCCTCAGGACACCTTGTGCGGTCGGGACTTAATCCTGGGTTAGTCGGGGCTTAGTCCCAGGAGGCCTGAGGCGTCCTGGGACCCAGTCGGTTTGTGTACGACAGGATCGTGGTTCAAACTACCAGAAAAATGGCTTAGTCTGTTCTTAGTCCCAGACCAGTTAGGGACTGTCTGGGGCCGCCTGAGGCGTCCTGAGGCTTCCTGAGGACGATCTGTACTTAATCCCAGACTTTGAAACCGATCCAGTTTTGCAATCCATTGGTCAATTTTTTTCCATTTTTTTCCAAGACTGTCCACGATTAAGGGTCCCAGACCCAATCGGGGCTTAATCCTTTGGTGGAACAGGGGCATAAGAAATGCTGGGCATTCCTCTTCTACTTGAACTACTTCTACTTGTATTAACAAGCACAACTGGATGACAAATTTAAAGGGAAATATAGGGTTAATCGTTCCTTTCTATCTGGGTTATACAACCCAAAACAATCATGAAGTCAAAGTAGACCAATCTCCAGGAACAGCGTGATCTCCGAATCCTCATAAAAGTACACAATAATTCAAATGCAGCCACAAATTAGGCTCTATAAAATTACGACTAAATAACCGCTCTGGCCTAAAACTTGTTAAAAACATAAAATAATAAAATCAGATAAGTTAACTTCCTGATTCAATTTCACGCCCATTCAGTTCAAAAGTCTATTCAAAAGTGGCCTTTTCCCACTCTTTCTAACTCAGAATGTCATGACTGACCAACGGTCATTCAGTACACAAGGATCACTATGACAATGACCTGGTTGGCATTTGCTGTGTTATGAAAAGTGTGTTGTTGACTAAGAGTGCAGGCAGACTGCTCCGATTAACCCTTGGCCATGATGTCTTAAAACCACTAATGACATTTTCACTGTGATCCACAATAGGGCATCTCAATATTTTTCTTAAATTTACTCTAGAAATCGGATTCACACTTTATATTAAACTTTTGGATAATAAAATGCAGAGTCTTACTTTCTGCTGAACCACTTCCCTGCAGACCCAGGTTACCACATATTCTAACTGTCATATTACTAGATGTGAGATGTTATGGGAGAAGAAAACGTAGTGCGCAACCTCTCTATTAAATAATGAAATTGTAACAGGAGTTACTGTAAAAGTAGCACCAGTAGGTATGTTGATATTTAATATGTATACATACATATTTTTTTCTTCTAATAGTGTCCTGCTTGATGGTATTTCTTTGTACAGAAAACCCAATTTATTTTGCACTTGGTTCCTCATACAACTTCAAATGGGAAAATGAAATATTAATTTTAAAAATAAATAAATAATGTACATTTTTTGAGATGAGCGCAAGTTCAGTCAGTCAAGGGAATAGTGTATACAAGAATTCCAGGACATAAAATCAGTTATTGTGAAGGACATGTGTCAAAATAAAAGTTGAAAATTGTGAAATAAAGTAAATATCTTGAAACTTTCATGAATATTCATGACCTATGGTTGACCTAAAGCATAGTTACTGGGCCAAGGTGAGTGACATTGTGTTAGTGATTAAAATAACCAAATTTGTAGTAAGTAAATATTTGAATTATTTTGCTACAACACTTATATTGGGGAATTTTGTCACATAAAACGTGCCATGCCAGCATGTGAAGAAAAGAAACCTGTGAAGATAAAGATACAGGGAGTGTTGCTAGCTTTGTTGAAAATGATTTGGATAGAAATAAACTTTTAACAGTTAAAATAATTGTGATAAGCTGTTGAACACTGTACCAACCAAAGAAGGTTGTATTCAGAAACAAGAGGCTAGACATCGGATCCCAAGACTCCCTCATCTTTTGCTGCTAACCTTTAAGGAGTTGAAATCTGATGAAGAGATCCAGAAGGATCAACAAAGGGATCTACATCAAAACGACTAAATGTCTTTATCTGAAGGTAAAGATAGAGTTGATGACTCTTTCAAATCTGGTCATTTTACACAAGGGGTTCATAAGGTCAAACATTGATTACAGGATTATTGAACATTGGCTAGTGGTGGTCGCCAACCATCCTTTGATGGTTTAAATATAAATCAATGGACCCAGATCTATATTTGTAGATGGAGTTCTTTAGAAAAAGTAGTAGTATTATCGAGCAAATATGTTAAACTTTAAGATTCTATTCAGCTGTCTTTTCCCACAGCTAAAATGAATCCATGGTTAAATATTTCAAGACATGGAAAACAGGTAACATTGCTTAACACTGAAAAAAGAAATTGAAACACATAAAGAGTTTGGCAAAATAGTGTATTGCGAAATGTAGCCGGAAGTAGGAAAAAGTAATGCTCTGCAAGTTAATCAACAATGGAACGTTTTAAGAAAAAAAGTCAGAGCATGCTTTGTCATACTGCTTTACAGTAGCTCGTAGAAGTATGGGCATGCTAAATGACAAAAAAGATGATCATGCTTAACACAAGGTTACTGTAGTCAGTGAGTGTAAATATTGTGACTATAAACCTAATGATTAAGAAGAGACTACGAAAATTTTGAACATTTGGACAACTAGGTCAAGAACCATCAAATGTTTAGTAGCAAAAATAATAGTTTAAACTTGCATGTGTTGGTTGACCATGTAACTGGTATATAGCAATGATGGTGAATATGACGTCACGTCTGGTGCTTTGCAGTGCCACCTGTCAAGGAGCTGGTGGCAAATATTCTTCTGTGATTGATAATTTTGCAAAGCAAAACACTCATGAATAAAGCCCGGCCCTGGAAGTCGACCTGGGGAAGGGAAGCTAGTAAGAAATGTGGTCAATTTAGAAATTTAGGAAAGGTATGAACAAAGGAGGTCAATAACAAATGAGAAAAGAGGAGAGACGATTTATCAGCTAGAATTCATGGTATATTTTAAAAGTATTATTATAAAAGTTATTAGTGTGCTGACATTAATCCACTAAGCTGCCAAACTAGGAATGAAGATAAGTACAGAATGAGGTTTAGATTGGAGAAGTGGCTACTGGTGTAGGCTTAATATGTATCCTAACTGCATTTCTAGACCAAGTTCCATCACACATAGTACAATGCAATGGGATGCAACAATTAAATGCCAAGGTAATTCCAACTTTTCTGAACATATGGAATGTCAAGGCTGGATTTATAAAGGGCCACGGAGACCTTATTCAAGTGTTTTCGCCATAGATTCTGTCAATGCTACCTTTTTTGACTGTGTCCTGATATAACAAAGCTGAAAGCGGTTTCGATCTACTAGAACAAATGTCAAAGCCATCCCAGTACAAATGTAGCCTATTGTGGCTTAATTTCAGTAAGGAGGCATGATCTCAACCCTCTATGTCATAATTCATGAAAGTCCTAATAGCAGTTAAATAATTAGAAGTATAGAAAATAGAACAGTATTAGAAACTGAAATGTTTTCATGTTGATAGTCTAGAATAGTCATTCTAGTGACATGTGAAGGCATCAGCCCAGCCATCACCAGAATAGCCATATAGTTCTTTAAAACATCCCAGCATAATTTCTCATGGTAGGCCCCAGTTGGCTGGGCTGTAGTTGGAGAAATATCTTCTTCCCAAAGTCATCAAGGAATCTGTGATCAATTGAAGGGGCATTCTCCTGAATCCCTCAACACGGAAAAATATGAGCTGGGATTAATATATGTTTATTCTAAAATTCGTTCTCAGTAATAGCATATGCAATAGCTCACGTGTACTTTATGAAGTACATTACTAAAAATTTGTGATACTCTGGGAGATAACCTGGGTGCCAACATGTGCCTAGGGGAGCCTCCAGCAACAAAGTAATAGTAGATCAAGCAATATATAAGCAAAATAGCCAAACATACGCAGATAACACTACTGGTGAAATAATGGTGAAATAGTGACTTGGTACATCATATTGCTGATATTTATTGCTATGGGACTTGGCTCCCCATATCAAGATCTAAACATGTATATTAATATCGCCATTTTAAGTAAAACTTTAAACTTACACTGCATTTATTTGAAATAAAGCTTAAATTTGGAAAAAAATTGTACACTTTGTCTCATATTTTTGAAGTTTTGAATGTGATGTTGATTAGGGCTGCAAGCAAGCCCAAAAATGTGACTCAGTTCCTCCTTTTGAAAGAACTGACTTGGACTCGGTTAATTGCTTCATTATTGCCCATGAAATAAAGTTTATCATATTTTGACATATTACACGTTATAAACAATTCAAATGTGCACAACAGGGAAGAATGTTGATAATTCAATGAATTTTGGAAAAAGAAACATTAGTGATGCAAAATACAGGAAAGTTTAATCATTTTTATATTTGAGGCGTCTTCGAAATACATTTTATTAAATTGCCGTCTTTTATAAAGATTGTTACACAAACAATTAAAGTCTGCAAATGGTTCAAATACAAGCAATCAGTGCCAGTGAATGGACTCTGTGTCAGCTGTGTTTTGAGTTTCAGAGTAAAAATGAAAGAAGAAAAGGACATAAAAGTTGTGCCCTGCAACTGGTATTGAGAAGTAATGTACAAAGTTAACTGTTCAGGTGTATAAAGTAGGTGAATAATATATTTAAAGAAAATTATCTAAATGTGATAGTTTTTGCATTAGACCTGATTTACGCAACAGCTAGAATCTCAAAGTAGCTTTTGCTCAGCTATATAATGAGCTATTTTACAGGTTGTCTATGACTTTGATCCTAGCAGAATCAAACCTTGTGCAATCACCCGTCAGGGCTTCTCCATCATAAGCATCGTTGAAATGTACCAAAGAAAGCTTTGCTCCATCTCTGGAAATATTTTATGTCATTGAAAAGATGTTATGATCAAAATATCAGCTATATGTATGACATATGTTTATTGTGCAAGGTTTAAAATTATTTATAATATGTTATTGTACGATATACACTGTGTTTACAAATAACAGTTGAATATACATGCATTGTCTTAGATTACCTATATATACACAATGTTTGAAAAGCATCCCATAACAAAAAGTTAAGGGATTACATCTGGATTACATGCTGGTGACAACCTAGGATTAGATGCCAAACTTGTCAACCATTTGGCCATTAAGGACCCTGTGTCCCACAAGTGTTGCAGTAAAACAAATGTTTACCTTTCTTTGTATGTTAGTAGTAAAAGTTTGGCTGCCCCCAGTTCATTAAAGATGTCACAAACAGCTGTTTTTCTTTTTTGAAAACAAGAGAAACATACACCAAATAATTAATGACATCAAGCATGAAGTGAAGGAACATCCACATGTCCTTCTGCTGCATGTTCTTTATGAAGTTCCTCGCTTTAGCACTTTGTTTACCCCTGACAGAAGAATCTAATCTAGTTATAATGTAAAATTAAAGTATAACATACTCAGTAACACATCTGCCACTGTAGCCTAGTGGGTAACACACTTGCCTGGGATCACAGAGGACATGTGTTTAAACCCAGGTACAGACATACAAAGTGGCTCAGATGTTGGCTCTCTGTTATTGGGTCTTATTCCTTAGAACCTCAAGGACGTTGATGGTCATTCTTGAGCCTCTGTCTTTCAGTTTAGAGAAAGTCAGTCTCATGAGAACTTGGACTGTATTTGTGCAGTTTAGTTAAATGGCGCTTTGAGTCCTGTAGTATGTGTAGATATTGAGCTGAGTACAACACCTAGGTTTTAAGTTGGCTGCTGAAACCAGTGATTGCTGTGTGAGAATTTTTAGGGAGTTATTATCTAAAACTAATGCCAATGTACACCTTGGGGTCCACTTAAGCAAAGTGATTCAGTTTGAAAAATCTGGGGTATATGCATTTCAGGTCAAATGGATCAAAATTTGTTAGGTCTGTCGATGACAAGTTGCCCAAAGTGTTATGGAGCCATAATTAATTCCTAAGTATTTTTATTACTTTTTATTTATGACTCTTTACCTGCACCAAATGCAACATGATAGGACCATATCCCTTGAGGACGTTATCTACCTTGTCCCACTAACTCTCACTTGCATCAGTGGCTCCCTGTTGACTATTTTGAATGCCTCCTTTAGGTGGTGACAATTTAAAGGGCTCTTTCTGTAGAACAGATACAGGTCTAGCATCAAAGATCTTGAAAAGGGCAACCTCTTTGCATGATTCTTTATAAGCAAGCTCCAATCTGTGAGCACAACAATGCATTAAAAATATGAAATCACGCTCAATGTGGTTTTTTATTTGCATAGCGAAGCCATTTCTACAACCCAACATGACAGCCCCAATCTATCCCTGTTCCCACAATTTTTGACAACCAAGACTGTCCAAAATACTGGTTAAGCATGTTGGTTGTAGCTCGTAACATGTTCTCTGCATTGGCTTTTCTAGCATTTGTTATGCCCAGGAAAAATTTGTTAATACTTTCTTTTTTTTAAAGTCGGCCATAGCAAATTTCTGCTTCATGGCTCAATATATCAGTTGTTCCATTCAGTATGACACAAAAAAGTTGGATTCTTGAAATTCTTCTTTGATTTTGTTTCTTGCATCTTGTGCCATAGCATGTATGAACTCAGCTGCCATTTTGTCTGTCCACTAGCTTGTGCCAATATACACCCCTTTGTCCTCATCAAGCTGACATAGCCACTCAAAATCTTTGTATTGGCGATTGTTCTTTGACATATTTCACTGCTGCACTTGTTCCTGGTTTAGCCATCTCTGTTTTATATCCGGCCATATGTTTTGTATGACTGAAGCTTCTGTCATGTTTCCGGATAGCTTCAGTTTTGAAGTTTGTACATCCAGTTGAAAAAGTTTTTTTCATATTTTATGCACATCTTGCTCTTCATTCCTGTATTTCCATCATTCTCAATCCAGTCAAATTTAGTTTTCCAATCAGGCTGAAATGTCCTTTGTCTTTTAGTTTCATACTTCTGATTTTTTTCTCAGTAATCCTGCACTGTCAGACTCTTTTATGTTTTTTTGCTGATGGGGTGTTACTCTTACCACCTTGCAAATGTAATCCTTTCTCTGGAGTATCTCTGTTTTGCTGTCCTGCCACTTTCATAAACTAGCTTTGTATATTCTGGATTTGTTCATATTGGAAGAAAAGAAATTGAAATGTGTGGGGAAAACACAATAACATGTGCATTCATACTGCGAAAAAACTCAAATCCCCAACTGAAAATAATTATTTTCGAATGAATTCATAGCTGAAAATAAAAAGTGCCATGGCTGATGTAAACAATGATGATGGTATTACAACTATTTCAACAATTGCTTTGTAAAATAAAACTACAATATATTGAATTATGTATGTATTTAGGTATTTTATTTGCTAGCAGCCCTTCAGTCAGCCTCTCAGTGTACAAAGGCAGCCTTGTTGGCAGACAATTTTTGGAAGACTCGAGCTGCCGGGCAACCAAAAACGTTGAGCCCTGTAAATGCAATAGTGTTGAAGTTATAACTGATTTACTTAACAGTGATAACTCAAAGTAGCTATTACTCAGCTATGCAATGAGCTACAGGTATGAAATTTTACTATGTTATAGCTGACCCAAGAGTAGATGAATAACATATTTATTCAAGATTCAAATGCAACAGTGTTCAAGTTACTAGTACTTTTGCTCACTATGGAAGGTAATGAAAAGTCAGAAAGTAGCTATTACTCACTTAGCTATCACAATAGATGCCCAAGTTACTCACCGTGTTGTAGCTATGTAAAAAATGCTGAATATTATATTTTAATGAAATACTGTAAATGCAATACTTTTCAAATTATAAGAGATTTAGTGCATGATTTTATGACTTTTAATGCACGAGAAATTATTCAAAAAATCATAAAAAATAATTAAGAAATATCCAGGTCTTGTACTCACACTCACACAAGGGAATCTACCTGTGGCCTAGTACATATATGCAAGATAAGAGAGAAATCCCTTCCATAGTCAATGATAAAATTGTGACCTGGTGTTGAAATTTTTGCACTTTGGGTGGGGGTATCCCTCTTCTAATGGCTCTGGGGAACAGACAGATCTGCTTTAATTTTGCGAGTTATCATCCTCAATAGTTTAACTATCTTTTAAAATGAACAGTATGTCTCTGGGCCTTGTACTATCAGAGGTGAGGATGTTCACGTGGATGCCACAGAGTGATGCCATAATGTCAGCTGACTGACAAGTCAGCTGGCATAAAAACTAAAATGGAAACACCTTTAATTCGGTTTTTCGTTCATTTCTGAAAAAAAAAGATTCGCAGATAATATTTGGGAACCGGTTATTGAATATGTCATCATTTTAGACAACCTAATAGCTGATACTTCATTGAAAAGACAAGAAATTTATGTAGATTGTGAAATATGTCTCATTTTTACTTTATATTGAGCAAAAATCTTGCTTACGTGCCTAATAATTTCTCTCAGATGCCATTTCCAGCTTTATGCCCCTGTTCCACCAAAGGATTAAGCCCCGATCCTGTCGGCAACCCTTAATTGTGGAGAGTCGGTGAAAAAAGGTAAAATGGGCAGGAATACTGAATTAGTATTGAAGCCTGGGATTAAGCACAGATCAGTCTCAGGAAGCCTTAGGAGGCCCCAGGTGGCCCCAGACAGTCCCCGACTGTTCTGCGACTAAGAACCGACTAAGCCAGTGTTCTGGTCGGTTTCCCCAGACCACTATTGCCGATTCTTTTTTGAAGAAAAGCTGGATTTTCTGGGTATATATATATATATATATATATATTCCGCAATCTAATCATCATTATTTTTTCTAAGAATATAGCAGGATTCCACCTTTTAATGGAGCAGCAACAACCTAGGGCTTTTTTAGTTTTTATTCAGTTACATATAATGATGTATTTGCTATTTCTACATTGACCACAGCAACCACCACCACCACCACCACTAGCCAGACAGAGACCTAGAAGAAGGCACAACATGTGGGTCAGGCCATGGCTACTACAGAGAGAGGAGAGGATGGCCTACTACAACATTATGGCTGAACTGTATGCCACAGGCATTTCCGGATTCACCAATTGCATGAAGATTACCTCAGAATTCTTTGTAATGATAAAGACCAGACTAGAACCATGTCTAGCCAGGCAGGCCACCAACTACAGTGCACCAATCACTGTTGGGGAGAAGTTAGCCCTCACCATCAGATATCTGGCCACTGGAGAGTCCTACACATCATTATCCTGTCAGTTCAGGGTTGGCAGATCCACCATTTCCAAGTTTCTACCTGAGGTCTGCAGGGCCATCCAGGATGAGTTCACCAGAGAGTACCTCAGATGTCCTACTACTCCAGATGAGTGGAAAGAACTGGAGAGGGAATTAATCTAATAACCAGTCCTTTTCAGGACTACCAAATATTCCAAAAACAATTAATCAGCTGTGCTTGTTCCAAATATCACCACCATTTCCCAACATAAGTCGCTCACACAACAAACAGACAAACCCATTTTTTTTCTATGTGGCCTTTTCTGTTATGTGTAGTACCATGGGTTATTTATTTCATCTTTGGGGTGGGGTGGGTGTTGGACTTTTGTTCTTGAGATAAGTATTTGTACTGAACTGTTATGTTTTGGGAGGGGATTTTTTATAACATGCAGCTTAATAAATTGTTTTTGGAATATTTGGATGGCCCTGAAAACAGCCTGGCAGGTCAAAGACCCACCCTGACTGGATGGCTATTGAGGAGGCTGCTGCTGTTGAGGTGGTGCTGTGGTGGTGATAGTGAAGAGTTGCTGCTGCTCAATGATCTGTGTTGATGTCAGATCTGGTAGCTGGCTTAGTATTCCACTTTGGCTGTGTCTACTGCCCTCGTCCTGTACTGTTAGAACTGATGTAGGGTTTCCAAAGCCAATGGGGCTGGGTGTAGACGTAACTGCTGCTAGCTGCTGCTTGGGTGGAAGTAGACACCTGCTGAGTGGTTGTTGGTAGTATCTAGACCCTCTGGGACTCCGTGGTAATAGTGGTTGGTCTTCTTGGTAGTGGTTGACGTCTATGATTGCTCTTAATGCTTTCAGCCTCAGATGCCAAGTAGTCAAAGAAGAGCTACCTGTCTGACCTCTGCTGCAGGAAACCTGAGATCAATGTCTTTATCTGGTCAAAGTGCTCGAGTATCTTGGAGTCTGTTGAAACTGGTGTCGATGTGAACATAGGTTGACTCCTACTCTCCCTCAGGACACTGGACTCAAGGTGTTCTGTATCAGTAGAAGATCCACGAGATTCATGCTGTTTGCTGTTGTTTGGTCTGGCCTCGAATCCTGAGGTTCTGCTGGCCCCCTTTCATCTGATGTGGGTCTTAAGGAAACCCATCTGCTGGTAGACTCAGGACTGTCTCTTGGTCATCTCCCTTGGGGCTTGGCCAGACTGTTGCTTGGAGAGCTTGCCATAACGAGATCTCTGGGATTCAAACCATCTTCTGACATCAAAGGGCTGGAGCTTCAGTTCTGCAGAGATTTCTGGCCAGAGAGTCTCCATCTTCTGTCAGTTGTGGAAATGTCCATGCTCCTTGTCGTACAGCTCTGGATGCTCCTTCACAAACTCCACAATTGCATTTCCTTGGCTGTCAGTGAATGTTGGACAGACCATGGCTCTCTTGGCTGAGTGGATCTCTGACTCTTCCTCACACCTCTCAAAGTCTTCGCAAGCTTCCTCAGTCACTTCTGAATGTTCCTCTCTCTCTTCTGTACCCTCCTCTGTCCTTTCCTCTGTCCTTTCCTCTGCCCTTTCCCCTGTACTTTCCTCCACCTCTCTACTTTCCTTCTCCCTCTCCTCTTGCCTCCCATCCATCTTCTTCTTGCCTCTCCTCCCTTTTTTCTCATTCCTCATAAATCCAGGCAATAGCAAAAAAAAGTAAAAAACTAAAATGTGTCTCCTAACTGTAAAATTTGCCTTAAGCTCAAGTATTATATGATATTTAAAAAACTGAAAACCCCTACAAAACAGTGACACACGTCTCTCAGTAGCCAACCAGTCAGTAACAATGAGAATCTGCGCAGTCGCTTATATAGTCTCAGACACCCTCATTGCCTTATTTTAAATTCCAAAGTGCGGAAAATAGTCGGCTCTTAATCAGGGCTTAGTCCCAGGCCTCCTGAGGTGTCCTCACACTGTCACAAACGGTGTTGTCCCAGGTGGCCTAAGGATGCCGGCTTGGATTGGTTAGGGTTGACTTCTCTTAGTTGGGGCTTAGTCCCAGACCTTGATTTTTGGGTCCCAGGACGCCTGGGACGGTCTGAGGCTTCCGGGGACTAATGAAACCGATTCCTTTTCACATGTATGAAACTTCAAAGGTCTGTAATGAGTTGGGGACTGGCAAACAGGCTTCCTGGGACTAAGCCACGGACGCCTGGGACTAAGGGTCGCAGGCGGCCTGGCACAAAATAAGACTGTAAATTTGTGTCTGAGGATTCCTGAGGAACCCTGGGACCGGATCAGTGTTTGCTCTGACCGAAAATTAAGGGCATGGCTGTGGTATGGTAAAACTGTTCTGTAGAAAATATGCTACAGTACAGATCACCGTACTCCAAAACTTTGTCTCGAGTGGATTTCAGTAATAATTGTTTTCATTGGTTAAATTAATTAAGAACATTGGCAGATGAAAAATACACTGGTTGGCTCGATCTTCTGTTTACAAGAGCTAACATTGGATATTTTATTTGTAAAATATTGCTAGATCTTTTATTTCTAAAATATAGAAACCCAATCATGGCTTCATATTTCCTTCACTCTATGAGATGTTTCAGATACCAGTTTGAACTGTACTCTAATTAACTTAATGGATTACGGCAAAACAAAGCTACTGTACTGTAGTGGTGGTGGACCAATTCACGCCCGTGTACCTATTCATGCCCATCCTTAATTTTCTTAAAAATTTATAAAGGAAAGATATTTACCATATGATAGATAATTATCAAATTGATGATATGCATTGGTGCTTCATTGTGTAACTGTGAATGTTTTGGAGAAATTTAGGGGTGGGCATCAATATGTACGCGGGCGTGAACTGGTCCACCACCACTAGAATTTCTTCTTGAATGCAGTGATTTACTGTACTCCAGCCACTTAATTAAAGCAAGACACTAATTTAAGTTTTTTCAAAATATAAAACAAATAAAATATGAATTGCTGGTTGTTGTACACTCAAGTAGTGAAGGAAATATGAGGCCACGATTGGGTTTCCAGCAATATTTTACAAATATATGACCCAGCAATATTTTTCTGTTAATACATCTACGGTCTTCTCACAATATAAAACAAATACAATATGATTATTTACAAGTAAAATATCAAATTCTGATAGTTCTACACAAGGGAATGTGAGACCACGATATTTCCAGCAATATTTTACAAATATATGATCTAGCAATATTTTACTATCACCACACCTAATACTGTCTTCTGGCAATATAAAGCAAATAAAATATCAAATGCTGGTAGTTGTACACAAGAAAATATGAGGCCACTATGTTTCCAGGGGCCGATTTCACTAAAGGACTTAAACTAAGTCCCCTTTATTGGCTAAGTCAGGGACTTAAATCTAAGACTTTGGTCTTTGCTAGGTCTGGGACTTAAATGGATTTCACAAAAGGGTGACTTAGCTAAGTCCAATCTTATCAAATAACCACAGTGGTTTTCTGTGTCATATGACCTTTTATATCCTTCATTTGATGCATTTTATCTAAGGATAAGTGATGTTTTGAAATAGAAAACCTTGTTACATTATAAAAAACTTCCGAAAGACTACTTCAGTGAGGTGTTCTGCATAATTATACTTTATTTACAGCCATTTCAAATTTTGAAGTAGAGAAAAGATTATGGTGGCCATAATTAAGTCCTCTTTACAAAATTTAAGCCCACTATCTCCAAGACTGCACAGACTTAACATTCTTTTGACAAAATTTAAGACTAAAGTCTTAAATTTAAGTCTAAATCTTGACTTAAGTCCCTTTGTGAAATCGGCCCCAGGAATATTTTACTGATAGATGATCCAACAATATACAGTTCCGCAGCCATATTGACCAATATCAAGAGCACTGGTTATGAAGTGTAAACAAACGCAAGTGTACACTATAAATAATCAAAGATGTTGCTTTCTTCATATCTGTGTTACTTACACTTGGTTTATTTACATTTTAAGTATTTTGCTTCATCATACATGGTAGTTTAGTGGTTTATCGGTATAACATTTGTGTTGTAACTTTATCAGAGAAACATGGGTCTCAGCTAACAAGCACTTTATTCTGACTCTTCAGATTAACAACTATCAGTCTCAGTGTTATTTACACTAGGCACCATAATATTGTTGCAGTCTGCCCATTGAGCAAGTAGTTAATGCTGCTTTTGATGGCATATTATGTTATTTGGGTAATACATGAGCCCTACGTTGGGACCATGTTGTAAAATAAAATAGCTCCCACATGGAACCAATGTGTCATCCAAATTATTTTTGGGAAGACCAATATGCTGTATATAATATATATGTTTAATAGATGGGTCTCATATGGGGACCATACTGTGAAATAAAATGTGATTTGAATATGGACCCCAGATGGGTTTTGCAAATAATTTTGGTGGGGCCAGTATGACTTGTGCATATAAGTCATATATGGGCTTAACAAGGGCTCAAGATCCTGCATTGGTCCCACACAGGTTGCAAAAATGCAACCCCCCATGGTTTTGCAAATGGTTTTTGAATGGACCAGTATAGGTTATGTATAATGGGTGACATGCAAGTCCATCAAGGCCTGTATAGTAAAATGGATGTGCATTCATGTGCATTCATACTGCGAAAAAACTCAAATCCCCAACTGAAAATAATTATTTTCGAATGAATTCATAGCTGAAAATAAAAAGTGCCATGGCTGATGTAAACAATGATGATGGTATTACAACTATTTCAACAATTGCTTTGTAAAATAAAACTACAATATATTGAATTATGTATGTATTTAGGTATTTTATTTGCTAGCAGCCCTTCAGTCAGCCTCTCAGTGTACAAAGGCAGCCTTGTTGGCAGACAATTTTTGGAAGACTCGAGCTGCCGGGCAACCAAAAACGTTGAGCCCTGTAAATGCAATAGTGTTGAAGTTATAACTGATTTACTTAACAGTGATAACTCAAAGTAGCTATTACTCAGCTATGCAATGAGCTACAGGTCTGAAATTTTACTATGTTATAGCTGACCCAAGAGTAGATGAATAACATATTTATTCAAGATTCAAATGCAACAGTGTTCAAGTTACTAGTACTTTTGCTCACTATGGAAGGTAATGAAAAGTCAGAAAGTAGCTATTACTCACTTAGCTATCACAATAGATGCCCAAGTTACTCACCGTGTTGTAGCTATGGAAAAAATGCTGAATATTATATTTTAATGAAATACTGTAAATGCAATACTTTTCAAATTATAAGAGATTTAGTGCATGATTTTATGACTTTTAATGCACGAGAAATTATTCAAAAAATCATAAAAAATAATTAAGAAATATCCAGGTCTTGTACTCACACTCACACAAGGGAATCTACCTGTGGCCTAGTACATATATGCAAGATAAGAGAGAAATCCCTTCCATAGTCAATGATAAAATTGTGACCTGGTGTTGAAATTTTTGCACTTTGGGTGGGGGTATCCCTCTGGGGAACAGACAGATCTGCTTTAATTTTGCGATTTATCATCCTCAATAGTTTAACTATCTTTTAAAATGAACAGTATGTCTCTGGGCCTTGTACTATCAGAGGTGAGGATGTTCACGTGGATGCCACAGAGTGATGCCATAATGTCAGCTGACTGACAAGTCAGCTGGCATAAAAACTAAAATGGAAACACCTTTAATTCGGTTTTTCGTTCATTTCTGAAAAAAAAAGATTCGCAGATAATATTTGGGAACTGGTTATTGAATATGTCATCATTTTAGACAACCTAATAGCTGATACTTCATTGAAAAGACAAGAAATATATGTAGATTGTGAAATATGTCTCATTTTTACTTTATATTGAGCAAAAATCTTGCTTACGTGCCTAATAATTTCTCTCAGATGCCATTTCCAGCTTTATGCCCCTGTTCCACCAAAGGATTAAGCCCCGATCCTGTCGGCAACCCTTAATTGTGGAGAGTCGGTGAAAAAAGGTAAAATGGGCAGGAATACTGAATTAGTATTGAAGCCTGGGATTAAGCACAGATCAGTCTCAGGAAGCCTTAGGAGGCCCCAGGTGGCCCCAGACAGTCCCCGACTGTTCTGCGACTAAGAACCGACTAAGCCAGTGTTCTGGTCGGTTTCCCCAGACCACTATTGCCGATTCTTTTTTGAAGAAAAGCTGGATTTTCTGGGTATATATATATATATATATATTCCGCAATCTAATCATCATTATTTTTTCTAAGAATATAGCAGGATTCCACCTTTTAATGGAGCAGCAACAACCTAGGGCTTTTTTAGTTTTTATTCAGTTACATATAATGATGTATTTGCTATTTCTACATTGACCACAGCAACCACCACCACCACTAGCCAGACAGAGACCTAGAAGAAGGCACAACATGTGGGTCAGGCCATGGCTACTACAGAGAGAGGAGAGGATGGCCTACTACAACATTATGGCTGAACTGTATGCCACAGACATTTCCGGATTCACCAATTGCATGAAGATTACCTCAGAATTCTTTGTAATGATAAAGACCAGACTAGAACCACGTCTAGCCAGGCAGGCCACCAACTACAGTGCACCAATCACTGTTGGGGAGAAGTTAGCCCTCACCATCAGATATCTGGCCACTGGAGAGTCCTACACATCATTATCCTGTCAGTTCAGGGTTGGCAGATCCACCATTTCCAAGTTTCTACCTGAGGTCTGCAGGGCCATCCAGGATGAGTTCACCAGAGAGTACCTCAGATGTCCTACTACTCCAGATGAGTGGAAAGAACTGGAGAGGGAATTCAGGATCAGGTTGAATGTTCCATATGCCTTGGGAGCCCTTGATGGAAAGCATGTTGCCCTGAAGAAGCCCAAGAACACTGGAGACCTGTACCACAATGACAAGGGGTTCTTTTCCCTTGTCATTGGCCCTGGTACATGGGCAGTACAAGTTCAGATGGTTGTATGCTGGTATGATGGATGATGGATCTTGCTCAGATGCCCAGATATTTAATGCCTCTCAGCTGAAGAGGAAGATTGAGGATGGCAGGATAGGCTTCCCTGACCCAGCACCTATAACCCAGGGTGGTAGAGATGTTCCCTACTTCATCGTAGCAGATGATGCATTTGCCTTGAAGACCTGGCTCATGACACCCTATGGCAGAAGGATGTTAACCAGAGAGGAAAGGATTGCCAACTACAGAACATCAAGGGGCAGGAGAGTTGTTGAGAACACTTTTGCCATCCTGGTCTCATGATTCAGAGTGATGTTGACCACTATTGAACTACCCCCAGCAACAGTCAGGGAATTGGTCTTTACCTGTGTGGTTCTGCACAACATACTGAAGTCAACATGGTGGTTAAGAGCCTGGAGATGGTGATGATGACGATGTGCCTAGTGATTGTGGATTGATTGGTGGTGCTGTTGGTGGTGGTCCAGACAGAAACCCTACTAAAGAAGCCAAAAGACAGAGGGAGTACCATGGCAGAATATAACTAATGCTGCAGTAACCAGTCTTTTTCAGGACTAATAACCAGTCCTTTTCAGGACTACCAAATATTCCAAAAACAATTAATCAGCTGTGCTTGTTCCAAATATCACCACCATTTCCCAACATAAGTCGCTCACACAACAAACAGACAAACCCATTTTTTTTTCTATGTGGCCTTTTCTGTTATGTGTAGTACCATGGGTTATTTCTTTCATCTTTGGGGTGGGGTGGGTGTTGGACTTTTGTTCTTGAGATAAGTATTTGTACTGAACTGTTATGTTTTGGGAGGGGATTTTTTATAACATGCAGCTTAATAAATTGTTTTTGGAATATTTGGGTGGCCCTGAAAACGGCCTGGCAGGTCAAAGACCCACCCTGACTGGATGGCTATTGAGGAGGCTGCTGCTGTTGAGGTGGTGCTGTGGTGGTGATAGTGAAGAGTTGCTGCTGCTCAATGATCTGTGTTGATGTCAGATCTGGTAGCTGGCTTAGTATTCCACTTTGGCTGTGTCTACTGCCCTCGTCCTGTACTGTTAGAACTGATGTAGGGTTTCCAAAGCCAATGGGGCTGGGTGTAGACGTAACTGCTGCTAGCTGCTGCTTGGGTGGAAGTAGACACCTGCTGAGTGGTTGTTGGTAGTATCTAGACCCTCTGGGACTCCGTGGTAATAGTGGTTGGTCTTCTTGGTAGTGGTTGACGTCTATGATTGCTCTTAATGCTTTCAGCCTCAGATGCCAAGTAGTCAAAGAAGAGCTACCTGTCTGACCTCTGCTGCAGGAAACCTGAGATCAATGTCTTTATCTGGTCAAAGTGCTCGAGTATCTTGGAGTCTGTTGAAACTGGTGTCGATGTGAACATAGGTTGACTCCTACTCTCCCTCAGGACACTGGACTCAAGGTGTTCTGTATCAGTAGAAGATCCACGAGATTCATGCTGTTTGCTGTTGTTTGGTCTGGCCTCGAATCCTGAGGTTCTGCTGGCCCCCTTTCATCTGATGTGGGTCTTAAGGAAACCCATCTGCTGGTAGACTCAGGACTGTCTCTTGGTCATCTCCCTTGGGGCTTGGCCAGACTGTTGCTTGGAGAGCTTGCCATAACGAGATCTCTGGGATTCAAACCATCTTCTGACATCAAAGGGCTGGAGCTTCAGTTCTGCAGAGATTTCTGGCCAGAGAGTCTCCATCTTCTGTCAGTTGTGGAAATGTCCATGCTCCTTGTCGTACAGCTCTGGATGCTCCTTCACAAACTCCACAATTGCATTTCCTTGGCTGTCAGTGAATGTTGGACAGACCATGGCTCTCTTGGCTGAGTGGATCTCTGACTCTTCCTCACACCTCTCAAAGTCTTCGCAAGCTTCCTCAGTCACTTCTGAATGTTCCTCTCTCTCTTCTGTACCCTCCTCTGTCCTTTCCTCTGTCCTTTCCTCTGCCCTTTCCCCTGTACTTTCCTCCACCTCTCTACTTTCCTTCTCCCTCTCCTCTTGCCTCCCATCCATCTTCTTCTTGCCTCTCCTCCCTTTTTTCTCATTCCTCATAAATCCAGGCAATAGCAAAAAAAGTAAAAAACTAAAATGTGTCTCCTAACTGTAAAATTTGCCTTAAGCTCAAGTATTATATGATATTTAAAAAACTGAAAACCCCTACAAAACAGTGACACACGTCTCTCAGTAGCCAACCAGTCAGTAACAATGAGAATCTGTGCAGTCGCTTATATAGTCTCAGACACCCTCATTGCCTTATTTTAAATTCCAAAGTGCGGAAAATAGTCGGCTCTTAATCAGGGCTTAGTCCCAGGCCTCCTGAGGTGTCCTCACACTGTCACAAACGGTGTTGTCCCAGGTGGCCTAAGGATGCCGGCTTGGATTGGTTAGGGTTGACTTCTCTTAGTTGGGGCTTAGTCCCAGACCTTGATTTTTGGGTCCCAGGACGCCTGGGACGGTCTGAGGCTTCCGGGGACTAATGAAACCGATTCCTTTTCACATGTATGAAACTTCAAAGGTCTGTAATGAGTTGGGGACTGGCAAACAGGCTTCCTGGGACTAAGCCACGGACGCCTGGGACTAAGGGTCACAGGCGGTCTGGCACAAAATAAGACTGTAAATTTGTGTCTGAGGAGGCCTGAGGAACCCTGGGACCGGATCAGTGTTTGCTCTGACCGAAAATTAAGGGCATGGCTGTGGTATGGTAAAACTGTTCTGTAGAAAATATGCTACAGTACAGATCACCGTACTCCAAAACTTTGTCTCGAGTGGATTTCAGTAATAATTGTTTTCATTGGTTAAATTAATTAAGAACATTGGCAGATGAAAAATACACTGGTTGGCTCGATCTTCTGTTTACAAGAGCTAATATTGGATATTTTATTTGTAAAATATTGCTAGATCTTTTATTTCTAAAATATAGAAACCCAATCATGGCTTCATATTTCCTTCACTCTATGAGATGTTTCAGATACCAGTTTGAACTGTACTCTAATTAACTTAATGGATTACGGCAAAACAAAGCTACTGTACTGTAGTGGTGGTGGACCAATTCACGCCCGTGTACCTATTCATGCCCATCCTTAATTTTCTTAAAAATTTATAAAGGAAAGATATTTACCATATGATAGATAATTATCAAATTGATGATATGCATTGGTGCTTCATTGTGTAACTGTGAGTGTTTTGGAGAAATTTAGGGGTGGGCATCAATATGTACGCGGGCGTGAACTGGTCCACCACCACTAGAATTTCTTCTTGAATGCAGTGATTTACTGTACTCCAGCCACTTAATTAAAGCAAGACACTAATTTAAGTTTTTTCAAAATATAAAACAAATAAAATATGAATTGCTGGTAGTTGTACACTCAAGTAGTGAAGGAAATATGAGGCCACGATTGGGTTTCCAGCAATATTTTACAAATATATGACCCAGCAATATTTTTCTGTTAATACATCTACGGTCTTCTCACAATATAAAACAAATACAATATGATTATTTACAAGTAAAATATCAAATTCTGATAGTTCTACACAAGGGAATGTGAGACCACGATATTTCCAGCAATATTTTACAAATATATGATCTAGCAATATTTTACTATCACCACACCTAATACTGTCTTCTGGCAATATAAAGCAAATAAAATATCAAATGCTGGTAGTTGTACACAAGAAAATATGAGGCCACTATGTTTCCAGGGGCCGATTTCACTAAAGGACTTAAACTAAGTCCCCTTTATTGGCTAAGTCAGGGACTTAAATCTAAGACTTTGGTCTTTGCTAGGTCTGGGACTTAAATGGATTTCACAAAAGGGTGACTTAGCTAAGTCCAATCTTATCAAATAACCACAGTGGTTTTCTGTGTCATATGACCTTTTATATCCTTCATTTGATGCATTTTATCTAAGGATAAGTGATGTTTTGAAATAGAAAACCTTGTTACATTATAAAAAACTTCCGAAAGACTACTTCAGTGAGGTGTTCTGCATAATTATACTTTATTTACAGCCATTTCAAATTTTGAAGTAGAGAAAAGATTATGGTGGCCATAATTAAGTCCTCTTTACAAAATTTAAGCCCACTATCTCCAAGACTGCACAGACTTAACATTCTTTTGACAAAATTTAAGACTAAAGTCTTAAATTTAAGTCTAAATCTTGACTTAAGTCCCTTTGTGAAATCGGCCCCAGGAATATTTTACTGATAGATGATCCAACAATATACAGTTCCGCAGCCATATTGACCAATATCAAGAGCACTGGTTATGAAGTGTAAACAAACGCAAGTATACACTATAAATAATCAAAGATGTTGCTTTCTTCATATCTGTGTTACTTACACTTGGTTTATTTACATTTTAAGTATTTTGCTTCATCATACATGGTAGTTTAGTGGTTTATCGGTATAACATTTGTGTTGTAACTTTATCAGAGAAACATGGGTCTCAGCTAACAAGCACTTTATTCTGACTCTTCAGATTAACAACTATCAGTCTCAGTGTTATTTACACTAGGCACCATAATATTGTTGCAGTCTGCCCATTGAGCAAGTAGTTAATGCTGCTTTTGATGGCATATTATGTTATTTGGGTAATACATGAGCCCTACGTTGGGACCATGTTGTAAAATAAAATAGCTCCCACATGGAACCAATGTGTCATCCAAATTATTTTTGGGAAGACCAATATGCTGTATATAATATATATGTTTAATAGATGGGTCTCATATGGGGACCATACTGTGAAATAAAATGTGATTTGAATATGGACCCCAGATGGGTTTTGCAAATAATTTTGGTGGGGCCAGTATGACTTGTGCATATAAGTCATATATGGGCTTAACAAGGGCTCAAGATCCTGCATTGGTCCCACACAGGTTGCAAAAATGCCCCCCCCCCCCATGGTTTTGCAAATGGTTTTTGAATGGACCAGTATAGGTTATTGTTACATATATTGGACACTATATTAGTACATTGTATATTACATATATTAGGCACTATATTAGTGCATTGTTTAATTTAAGCTTTATGTTTATACATTGTCATAAAAGATAATTGTGTTGTTGGTTCTTTTTGTGTGTTGACATTTAAAGTAAGGGAGTTATTGATTTTTGTGTTTTAGTGTTTATTGATCTGTTCACAGACTGGGGGAAATCCCCCCCTCAGTGGTTATGCTAGATTTGGGGAAACCCAATTACCAGTAGTTTCTAGAACTTCCTCCTTTGGCCTAGATGGCTGAAGCTTTTCTGAGTTGGTTCTGTACAATTCCAGAGAAATCTGGGAAGGTATATAAGGAATGTACATCTGACCACAAGTGAACTTTGTATTCGCTGGCTATAAGGAGAGCTATTGTGTTTTGGAATATAATATAACTTGTGTTGCTGTGAACTTTTACTGGAGTGAACTGGATACATCATCTGGACAGATTTATTGCACTTTGGATATTTTTGGATATTGTACAGTTATATAACAGAGAGTGGATTTACTGCATTTTGGACATTGTCCATATCTTGGAGCAGACAGTACAATTGTGTTAACTCTCTAAATATCTCCAGACAGACATTCTGTGTGACTGGATATATAAAGAATAGCAGGACAAGAACCTTTTGTGTTGCTGAGTGTGAGACAGGTCACAAGATATAGATATCCGTGTGTGAGTGAACATTGGACAGATCACGGGACAGACCACAGGACATTGGACAGATCACAGAATATACCACAGGACGGATTACAGAACAGATTGCGGGATACGGCGGATAAACTTATTCTTAATCTCAGTGGTCAGGTCAGCTAGATCTTATTATTGTATTAGTGTGTTTAGTTAAGAGCATACCAGTTGACTGTAATCATTATTGTTGACTATTAAATAAATTTGTTAAGTTTAACTTTTTGCTTTTTCTGTTACAACTTAAAGACAACCGGTAATTGCTACCGTGCTTGCCCGTGACCGTAACAGGAAAATTGGGGGCTCGTCCGGGATCCAACCATTTGATTACAACTATTTGATCAACCGTTCAATTAACATTTTGAAAATCCATTTGATTTAGTAATTGGTTACAGTCAACAGTGCTCAAAATGGCTAGTGCTAAAGAGTTTGTACAGTCACCATGTATGGAAGTTCTGGAAACTTTTAAAAAGGATATGTTAATGCAGATAGCACAAGAGTTACAGTTAAAGGTGAAAAGGTCAACACGTAAACATGAACTTAAAAGGCTTATTGTTGAACAGTTAGTTGATGAAGATGTTTTACCTGATAGTTGTTTAGAAGTGTATAAGCCTCTACCAATAGAACCTTCTGGGCAATACGAGATCAGGCGATTAGAAATTGAGAGAGAGCTAAAACTCAGAGAATTTGAGGCTAGAGAAAGAGAGCTTGAAGCTCGACAAAGAAAAGAAGAGCTTGAGGCTCGAAAAGAAGAGGTTGAAACTCAAGCTCAACAGCGAAAAGAAGAGCTTGAAGCTCAACAACGAAAAGAAGAGCTTGAAGCTCAACAACGAAAAGAAGAGCTTGAAGCTCGACAACGAAAAGAAGAGCTTGAAGCTCAACAGCGCGAAAAGGAACTTGAGCTTAAACATGAAAGAGAAATGAGAGCTTTAGAACTCAATGCCCGTAGAATTGCCCATGAAGAGTCCATTGCTACCAAATTTGATTTGGGTAAAAATGTGCGACTGGTACCACCTTTTAATGAGTCAGAGGTCGATAAGTACTTTCAACACTTTGAAAGAGTAGCTCAAAATTTGAAATGGCCTATAGACCAGTGGCCTTTATTGCTGCAAAGTGTTTTGAGGGGAAAGGCCCAGGAGGCATACACGGCTTTGCCAATTTCTGAATGTGTGGACTATAACTCTGTCAAAAATGCTATTTTGAAAGCATATGAGTTGGTACCAGAAGCATATCGTCAAAAATTCAGAAATTATCGTAAACAAGAAAGTCAAACTCATGTAGAATTTGCCCATGAGAAAGAAGTGTACTTTGACAGATGGTGCAATTCTAGGGAAGTAGGTACAGACTTTGAGAAACTTAGGCAAGTTATTTTGATTGAAGAGTTCAAAAGGTGTGTTTGTGATGACATTAAAACCTATCTAGATGAACAGAAAGTTGAAAATTTGGCAAAAGCAGCAGCTTATGCTGATGATTATGCGCTAACTCACAAGTCCACTTTCAACAAGAATAAGTCCTTTGGTCCTGCAAAAAAGTCTTATCCAGAAATAGGAAAGAAATCTGAGAATGTAGCCCCAGAAAAGAGTTCAGATAAGGGTCAAACCTCAAATCAGACTATGAGTAAGGATAGGAAGCCCAGATCCTTTGCTCCTGTGTGCCATTATTGTAAGAAACCTGGGCATGTTATGTCTGACTGTTGGCTCTTAAAGAAGAGAAGAGAAAAGGAGGCAACGTCCAACGCCTTTGTGTCTAGCAAGTCTAACTGGCGTTCAAATCCCAATAGAGCAGAGTCTAGTATTGGTTTAGACAAGTCTGAGATTATTAGGGAAGAGTTCAAACCTTTTGTGTCTGAGGGTTTTGTATCCTTGGAAAGTAGTTCCAGTCAGGTCCCCATTAAGATATTAAGAGACACTGGAGCTACTCAGTCCTTACTTTTAGAAGGTGTATTGCCATTGAGTGTAAGCACATCTACTGGTGAGAGTGTCATTGCTCAAGGTATTGAAGGAGGCTGTGTGAATGTTCCCTTGCATAAGGTCAACTTAGTATCAGACTTAGTTACTGGTTCTGTTGTTGTGGGTACCAGGCCCACTTTACCCATTAAAGGGGTATCTTTGTTGTTGGGAAATGATCTTGCAGGTGGAAAGGTAGTTGCTGATCCTAAGGTTACTTCTAAGCCGATTACTTTGGTTAGCACTGAGAAATTAGAAGAGGTTATTCCTGGTATTTTTCCCTCCTGTGCTGTGACTCGAGCTATGGCCAAAAAGGCCCAAGAAGAACCAAAAGATTGTAAACAATCTACAGATGTCTTAGTTGATTTGTCAGATACATTCTTAAACAACTATGACCATGATGTGCAGAATTCTAGTGATACAAATCCCAAGGCCGGGGTAGATTCTGAAAAACAAAACTCAATTGACTGTCAAGATGTATCGCTTTCAAAATCAAAATTGATTTCAGAGCAGGAAAATGACCCTGAATTAGCTCCTTTATTCAAGTTGGTCCTACCACCAGTAGAGCTAGATAAGATCCCTGTAGGCTATTATGTCAGAAATGGTGTGCTTATGCGAAAGTGGAGGCCACCAAATATCCCTGCATCTGAAGAATGGTCAGTAGTACACCAGATTGTTGTGCCAAAAGTGTACCAAAGTGAGATATTAAAATTGGCTCATGAATCTCCAATGGGTGGCCATTTAGGCATTAACAAAACTTACAACAAGATAACCAAACATTTCTATTGGCCTCAAATTCGACACTGTGTGGCAGAATTTTGCAAGACTTGTCACATTTGTCAAATGGTAGGAAAGCCAAACCAAAAAATTCCTGTAGCTCCTCTCAAACCCATTCCAGCATTTGAGGAACCATTTAGCAAGGTGATAATTGACTGTGTAGGTCCCTTACCAAAAACTAAATCCAGAAACCAATATCTTTTGACCACTATGTGCGCCTCAACCAGATTTCCCGAAGCCATACCTTTGACCAACATAACAGCTCCCAAAATCTCAAAAGCTCTGGTTAATTTCTTTACTCTAGTTGGCTTACCAAAAGAAATCCAGTCAGATCAAGGGTCAAATTTCATGTCGGGACTATTTCAACAGGTTGTATTTCAGTTAGGTGCCAAACAGATCAAATCTAGTGCTTATCACCCAGAATCCCAAGGTTCACTTGAAAGGTTCCATTCCACTTTGAAGAATATGATTAGGACATATTGTTTAGACAATGAAAAAGATTGGGATGAAGGCATCAGCTTATTATTGTTTGCAGTTAGAGAGTCTGTTCAAGAGTCTTTAGGCTTTAGTCCCTTCGAGTTGGTCTTTGGCCATTCAGTCCGTGGTCCTCTCAAGCTGTTGAAGGAAAATTGGTTATCTGAGAACACCGAGAGCCTAAATCTGCTAGATTATGTTTCAAAGTTCAGAGATAAGTTGAAGAAGGCTTGTGAGCTGGCGCAACAAAATTTGAAAAATTCTCAGTCAAAAATGAAGATGCTTTACGATAGGAAGTCGCAAAACTGTATCTTCAATCCTGCAGGCAAGGCTTCAGTGTCATCACCTGGCCAAATGAATAAACTACAGGCCAGAGATCTAGGGTCATACCCAGTAGCAAGGAGAGTAGAAACTCTCCAAAAGACCATTAAAAACTGTGATAACAGACATTCAAACCAAATGTGGGAAATAACTATGGTAAAGCCATACTTCGAAAGAAGTATAACATAGCTTATGATGGCTATTAATAGAAACACTGTTAAAGATAGGAATTCAGTGTATAAACAGGACTTTGAAAAAGTAACATATGGCGTCCGCATGGATATGCCCTGTCCAGAAGCTGTATTTAATGTGTGATTTATATACCTGTAATTAGTAAGTTTATAAAAGTTATACATGGTATCAATTTTACTTTTGTATTTAGATAAATATGTTTTGTAAAAAGTTATTACCTGTGTGTATATACCTGGTGAAAATCTCTTGTAAAATTTTGTAACCCCTTGGTTTCCAAAATTTTTCTTTAAGGGGGGAGGTGTTACATATATTGGACACTATATTAGTACATTGTATATTACATATATTAGGCACTATATTAGTGCATTGTTTAATTTAAGCTTTATGTTTATACATTGTCATAAAAGATAATTGTGTTGTTGGTTCTTTTTGTGTGTTGACATTTAAAGTAAGGGAGTTATTGATTTTTGTGTTTTAGTGTTTATTGATCTGTTCACAGACTGGGGGAAATCCCCCCCTCAGTGGTTATGTTAGATTTGGGGAAACCCAATTACCAGTAGTTTCTAGAACTTCCTCCTTTGGCCTAGATGGCTGAAGCTTTTCTGAGTTGGTTCTGTACAATTCCAGAGAAATCTGGGAAGGTATATAAGGAATGTACATCTGACCACAAGTGAACTTTGTATTCGCTGGCTATAAGGAGAGCTATTGTGTTTTGGAATATAATATAACTTGTGTTGCTGTGAACTTTTACTGGAGTGAACTGGATACATCATCTGGACAGATTTATTGCACTTTGGATATTTTTGGATATTGTACAGTTATATAACAGAGAGTGGATTTACTGCATTTTGGACATTGTCCATATCTTGGAGCAGACAGTACAATTGTGTTAACTCTCTAAATATCTCCAGACAGACATTCTGTGTGACTGGATATATAAAGAATAGCAGGACAAGAACCTTTTGTGTTGTTGAGTGTGAGACAGGTCACAAGATATAGATATCCGTGTGTGAGTGAACATTGGACAGATCACGGGACAGACCACAGGACATTGGACAGATCACAGAATATACCACAGGACGGATTACAGAACAGATTGCGGGATACGGCGGATAAACTTATTCTTAATCTCAGTGGTCAGGTCAGCTAGATCTTATTATTGTATTAGTGTGTTTAGTTAAGAGCATACCAGTTGACTGTAATCATTATTGTTGACTATTAAATAAATTTGTTAACTTTAACTTTTTGCTTTTTCTGTTACAACTTAAAGACAACCGGTAATTGCTACCGTGCTTGCCCGTGACCGTAACAGTTATGTATAATGGGTGACATGCAAGTCCATCAAGGCCTGTATAGTAAAATGGATGTGCATTCATGTGCATTCATACTGCGAAAAAACTCAAATCCCCAACTGAAAATAATTATTTTCGAATGAATTCATAGCTGAAAATAAAAAGTGCCATGGCTGATGTAAACAATGATGATGGTATTACAACTATTTCAACAATTGCTTTGTAAAATAAAACTACAATATATTGAATTATGTATGTATTTAGGTATTTTATTTGCTAGCAGCCCTTCAGTCAGCCTCTCAGTGTACAAAGGCAGCCTTGTTGGCAGACAATTTTTGGAAGACTCGAGCTGCCGGGCAACCAAAAACGTTGAGCCCTGTAAATGCAATAGTGTTGAAGTTATAACTGATTTACTTAACAGTGATAACTCAAAGTAGCTATTACTCAGCTATGCAATGAGCTACAGGTCTGAAATTTTGCTATGTTATAGCTGACCCAAGAGTAGATGAATAACATATTTATTCAAGATTCAAATGCAACAGTGTTCAAGTTACTAGTACTTTTGCTCACTATGGAAGGTAATGAAAAGTCAGAAAGTAGCTATTACTCACTTAGCTATCACAATAGATGCCCAAGTTACTCACTGTGTTGTAGCTATGGAAAAAATGCTGAATATTATATTTTAATGAAATACTGTAAATGCAATACTTTTCAAATTACAAGAGATTTAGTGCATGATTTTATGACTTTTAATGCACGAGAAATTATTCAAAAAATCATAAAAAATAATTAAGAAATATCCAGGTCTTGTACTCACACTCACACAAGGGAATCTACCTGTGGCCTAGTACATATATGCAAGATAAGAGAGAAATCCCTTCCATAGTCAATGATAAAATTGTGACCTGGTGTTGAAATTTTTGCACTTTGGGTGGGGGTATCCCTCTTCTAATGGCTCTGGGGAACAGACAGATCTGCTTTAATTTTGCGATTTATCATCCTCAATAGTTTAACTATCTTTTAAAATGAACAGTATGTCTCTGGGCCTTGTACTATCAGAGGTGAGGATGTTCACGTGGATACCACAGAGTGATGCCATAATGTCAGCTGACGGACAAGTCAGCTGGCATAAAAACTAAAATGGAAACACCTTTAATTCGGTTTTTCGTTCATTTCTGAAAAAAAAAGATTCGCAGATAATATTTGGGAACCGGTTATTGAATATGTCATCATTTTAGACAACCTAATAGCTGATACTTCATTGAAAAGACAAGAAATATATGTAGATTGTGAAATATGTCTCATTTTTACTTTATATTGAGCAAAAATCTTGCTTACGTGCCTAATAATTTCTCTCAGATGCCATTTCCAGCTTTATGCCCCTGTTCCACCAAAGGATTAAGCCCCGATCCTGTCGGCAACCCTTAATTGTGGAGAGTCGGTGAAAAAAGGTAAAATGGGCAGGAATACTGAATTAGTATTGAAGCCTGGGATTAAGCACAGATCAGTCTCAGGAAGCCTTAGGAGGCCCCAGGTGGCCCCAGACAGTCCCCGACTGTTCTGCGACTAAGAACCGACTAAGCCAGTGTTCTGGTCGGTTTCCCCAGACCACTATTGCCGATTCTTTTTTGAAGAAAAGCTGGATTTTCTGGGTATATATATATATATATATATATTCCGCAATCTAATCATCATTATTTTTTCTAAGAATATAGCAGGATTCCACCTTTTAATGGAGCAGCAACAACCTAGGGCTTTTTAGTTTTTATTCAGTTACATATAATGATGTATTTGCTATTTCTACATTGACCACAGCAACCACCACCACCACCACCACTAGCCAGACAGAGACCTAGAAGAAGGCACAACATGTGGGTCAGGCCATGGCTACTACAGAGAGAGGAGAGGATGGCCTACTACAACATTATGGCTGAACTGTATGCCACAGACATTTCCGGATTCACCAATTGCATGAAGATTACCTCAGAATTCTTTGTAATGATAAGGACCAGACTAGAACCACGTCTAGCCAGGCAGGCCACCAACTACAGTGCACCAATCACTGTTGGGGAGAAGTTAGCCCTCACCATCAGATATCTGGCCACTGGAGAGTCCTACACATCATTATCCTGTCAGTTCAGGGTTGGCAGATCCACCATTTCCAAGTTTCTACCTGAGGACTGCAGGGCCATCCAGGATGAGTTCACCAGAGAGTACCTCAGATGTCCTGAACTGGTCCACCACCACTAGAATTTCTTCTTGAATGCAGTGATTTACTGTACTCCAGCCACTTAATTAAAGCAAGACACTAATTTAAGTTTTTTCAAAATATAAAACAAATAAAATATGAATTGCTGGTAGTTGTACACTCAAGTAGTGAAGGAAATATGAGGCCACGATTGGGTTTCCAGCAATATTTTACAAATATATGACCCAGCAATATTTTTCTGTTAATACATCTACGGTCTTCTCACAATATAAAACAAATACAATATGATTATTTACAAGTAAAATATCAAATTCTGATAGTTCTACACAAGGGAATGTGAGACCACGATATTTCCAGCAATATTTTACAAATATATGATCTAGCAATATTTTACTATCACCACACCTAATACTGTCTTCTGGCAATATAAAGCAAATAAAATATCAAATGCTGGTAGTTGTACACAAGAAAATATGAGGCCACTATGTTTCCAGGGGCCGATTTCACTAAAGGACTTAAACTAAGTCCCCTTTATTGGCTAAGTCAGGGACTTAAATCTAAGACTTTGGTCTTTGCTAGGTCTGGGACTTAAATGGATTTCACAAAAGGGTGACTTAGCTAAGTCCAATCTTATCAAATAACCACAGTGGTTTTCTGTGTCATATGACCTTTTATATCCTTCATTTGATGCATTTTATCTAAGGATAAGTGATGTTTTGAAATAGAAAACCTTGTTACATTATAAAAAACTTCCGAAAGACTACTTCAGTGAGGTGTTCTGCATAATTATACTTTATTTACAGCCATTTCAAATTTTGAAGTAGAGAAAAGATTATGGTGGCCATAATTAAGTCCTCTTTACAAAATTTAAGCCCACTATCTCCAAGACTGCACAGACTTAACATTCTTTTGACAAAATTTAAGACTAAAGTCTTAAATTTAAGTCTAAATCTTGACTTAAGTCCCTTTGTGAAATCGGCCCCAGGAATATTTTACTGATAGATGATCCAACAATATACAGTTCCGCAGCCATATTGACCAATATCAAGAGCACTGGTTATGAAGTGTAAATAAACGCAAGTGTACACTATAAATAATCAAAGATGTTGCTTTCTTCATATCTGTGTTACTTACACTTGGTTTATTTACATTTTAAGTATTTTGCTTCATCATACATGGTAGTTTAGTGGTTTATCGGTATAACATTTGTGTTGTAACTTTATCAGAGAAACATGGGTCTCAGCTAACAAGCACTTTATTCTGACTCTTCAGATTAACAACTATCAGTCTCAGTGTTATTTACACTAGGCACCATAATATTGTTGCAGTCTGCCCATTGAGCAAGTAGTTAATGCTGCTTTTGATGGCATATTATGTTATTTGGGTAATACATGAGCCCTACGTTGGGACCATGTTGTAAAATAAAATAGCTCCCACATGGAACCAATGTGTCATCCAAATTATTTTTGGGAAGACCAATATGCTGTATATAATATATATGTTTAATAGATGGGTCTCATATGGGGACCATACTGTGAAATAAAATGTGATTTGAATATGGACCCCAGATGGGTTTTGCAAATAATTTTGGTGGGGCCAGTATGACTTGTGCATATAAGTCATATATGGGCTTAACAAGGGCTCAAGATCCTGCATTGGTCCCACACAGGTTGCAAAAATGCCCCCCCCCCCCCATGGTTTTGCAAATGGTTTTTGAATGGACCAGTATAGGTTATGTATAATGGGTGACATGCAAGTCCATCAAGGCCTGTATAGTAAAATGGATCAGGTCCTGCATTGGCCCTATATAGGTTCCACATGATTATCATCTACCAACTTTCCCACTAATGATCCAAAGTTTGAATTGCCGACCTCAGAGGTGTAAGGCAAGTATGTTACCAATGGTTCAGATGTTGTGGGTTGTTGTGAAACATTGTGGGACTGCTTGAGAAGTGTTCTTGACACAAGGAATTAGAGATGGGTCTTTGCTGGGTCCTGGAATAGGTCCCAAAAACCGGGACATGACTGGCCAGTCTGGGGCTAATAGGATCATGAGGCAATTCTGTTGATATATTTTTTATTATCCTGTGAAAGAGAGCTGTAGGAGAATAAGTTCCCGCAAAGGGGAACTCAGGGTGCTAATTAAACAAAATCATTATCATAGGGAGAGTCAAGGGGAGTTCAAGGCCAGTAATCCAGGATTGTGGGTGTGACCAGGAGGGAAGAAAACTAAGTTGGGAAACTAGAGCTGAAGAAGTGGGTTTTGAGGTACTTCCTGAAAGATGCAACAGAGGGACTGTTTCTTACATGAAAAAGGAAAAAGTTCCAAAGAACTGGGGAATAGTGACTGAAGGAATTAGAAAAGTGTTTGATTCATTTGTGAACCCTACGATCAAAAGTGGGGGTTTGAATGGACTTGAATTTATGGGTACTTCACTTTGTATTTTTGAAAGAGGTGTAGCATAAATTCTCTAAAGTAAACTGGTTGGCCTTGGTTGAGAACTTTGTATGTAATTAAGCCAATTTTAAATTTTATTCTGTATCTGACTGGTAGCCAATGGAGTTTTTTAGTTGAGGGAAATGTGAGAGAATCTAGAGGAACGGGTGACAACCCTGCAGAGTGAGTTTTGGACTAGCAGCAATCTAATTAACTCAAAATCATTGAGTAATAAGAAGAGTGAATTGCAATAATCCAACCTGCTGCTCACCAAAGTATTCTCCAACAGCACTGATGTATTAAGGTCTAAAAGGGGGCGAATTCTGTAGAGGTCTCTTGCATGTACTCTAGTGGACTTTATGACCTGTGACACATGTTTTGAGAAATTAAAATTGGAGTCAAACACCACTACGAGGTTCCTGACACTTTGTGCAGGCAAGACTTGATTTCCCAGAATATTAATAGGGAAGGGAGGGAGGAATTCTTTACAATTTTTGGGAGCTTATGAGAATAAACTCGGTTTGTCTGGGTTAAGTTTTAATTTATTTGCAAACATGACATTTTGAATGTTGTTTAGGCAGTTCTTTAGTTTTTGCATAGAGTGAGAGAAATTTGCTGGTGAAAGTGTTATGTATAACTGGGTGTCATCGGCGTAAAAGTGGTAGTTGATGCTACTGTGGGAATGAATGATTGAGCTGATTGGTTAGTGTAAAGAGAGAACAGAATTGGTCCAAGGATGGGGCCCTGGGGAACTCCATACTGGAATGCAGTATGACGGGTAGTTTTATGGGCAGAAGAAATCAGTACATACAGATGGTCAAGGTTCTGTAGTGTAAACTATCAACCATCAGCAAGCAACTGTCAACTTTCTGACATAAGGTCCGGGGTTTGAATTGCCAACCTCAGAAGTGGAAGGCGAGTGTGTTACCACTGCGCCACCATGACCTTGTATGTAGAGAAAATAGCATCAAATATATCTGTGTCAAAAGATATATAAGTAGTGAAACAGTACAAAGATTGGGATATAAAGATTAATTGCATGTAAAGATTAAGCATTGTAACAGGACAATTCAGTAAGCTAAAACTTATGTAGCAGTAAAATTTCTTAACTTTCAGAGTAGTGCACCAATACACAGATTGGGATACTTTCAGAGCCCTGCATGTAAAGATTAAGTATTAAAACAAGACAATTCTCTAAAGTTAAAGTTATGAAGCTGTAAAATATCTTAACTGAAGAATAGCTGTCGATGAAAATATCACAATTGTGTATGATCAAATTATGATTTGAATGTTTTAAATATTATTTTACATACAGATGTGGCAATACATACTTATATGTGGAGTTAGGGCAAAACCTGTGACTCAAAAGTTGCAAAAGTAAAACCTTAATGAATTCTAATATGACTTTAACTGTGCTTAATCTACATAAAAAAAATATCCAAACGTGCAAAAACCAAGGTTCAAATTAAAAGATATGAGAGACATAAGAGAGATAAAATAGTACAACATATCCGTGTAGAGAGATAAAATGACATCAGATATGCAAGATCAAAGGTCAAATCCAGGTCACACCATGATGTTGCACACCTAGAACCCCCGACCAATGTCCCCACCAAATATCAAAATCCTGCACCTTTTGATTTCTGAAATATAGCCTGGACAAGACATTTTAGGTCAAGGTCACAACGGCAAGGTCAAAGGTCAAATCAAGGTCACACCATGACGTTGCACACCTGCACCACCTAACCAATGTCCCTACCAAGTATCAACTTCCCATACCTTACAGTTTCTGAGATACAGGCCACTCACCTGGACACCATGGGTGAAAACAATACCCTAACAGCCCTTAAGGGCTATGGGGCATAAAGTATTAAAACAATGTAATTCAACAGCAAGATGACCCCATGAATCAGTACACCAGAAACTATTTATCTCTAATATTTATTAATGGATGTATAGCTGTCAATGGAAAGGGCATAATTAAGTTAAATTACATATAATATAGTTACAGCTTACAACAGTCTATATATCTTTTTTGCAGATAGAGCGCGGACAAGATTTTATAGGTCAAGTCACTACACAAGGTCAAAGGTGAAATTAAGATCACACTACAATGTTCCAAATTTACACCCCCAGCTAATGTTCCTACCAAGTATCAACTTCCTACACCTAACAGTTTCTGTGATACGGCCTAACACTAAAAAACTAACACACACTTAACCTCATTCAAACCCTAACCATACAAAGGAAATAAAAGGGACAATAGTCCCGAGTTCAAACCCTTTCACATTATAGTCAACATCAAGAGTTATGCCACAGGGTCATAACACTTTAGTTCGACCCTAAAAATTAAATGTACTACCCATTTTTTCTCAAAATGTTGTGCCACCTCAGCGCACCTATCCCCCTGCCCCGTCCTCAGAAAAGATCAAACAGGCCATAGTTTAACACCTTTCATCTAACTCAATGGTGACAATGAAACCCTCACCACAAAACAAAAATATTTGCATTTTAATATGGGAGCATTCTAACCCTCACACCTCTGTCATCCACAGCATAAACAAGTTTGAATTTCAATGGGAGAAAGTTGAAACCATCACAACTTTCTGTCTTCAACAGCACAAACAAGTTCGCCTTTCAATGTGGGAGGGTTCAAACCATCACACATCTGTCAAAGTCCAAACAAGTTTCATATTCAATGATGTGGGGGCAAAAGTTAATTCAATGAAATCAATTTATTTAAAAGCACACATATATTTATTGTTATGGCTAAAACACATAAAACACATCTTCACACAATATTCTTAACAAAGCATATTGACAAGAACACATTAAAGAAAACAAAAATTATAACTTTTTCACAGGTAGATATGGCATTGTATCACATGCAAACAATTCACAATTCTAGATAAACACATATGACTGAACATTTTTTGAAAAAAAATCAATTTTTGAGTATTTGACATTCTTTGAGCATAGTCATTGATTTTCTGGGATATATTATTGAATCACGCATTTTTTTTCTGTGGATGTTAGTGCTTAATATTGTTAGTTTAAATATTTTAGATGATCTTAACATATGGTTTGATTTCCTAGAATTATTCAATTAGGCACTTTTTTCCATGGAACTTGCCTCCTCTATCTTATTTGTAAGATATCTTGCATCTATCTACTTTAGTTACCTATAGACGAGGATTCTACACTGACTTATAAACAATTTGGTTGTTTGCTTGATTTCTCAAATTCCATGATTTTTTTCTGTGGGTGTTATTGTTGATTATTTGAATTTAAAACATCTTGTGCCAAGTTTTAGATTAAATTACCCACAACCGAGCATTCTACACATAAAAAACGAATATTTCTGTCATTGTTTACACCATAACTTGAAGTACACTGCAAGACTGCGCCACCATTCCACACTATATTCATTTACGAAAGAGTATTGGCGCCACCATAGTGTTATGTTTGTTTTATCATATTATTTTCCGTTAATGGAAACAGTAAACTTCGCCAACAATGCAAACTTCAACAACAATATGTAAACTTTTGCTTATAACGCAAACTTCAATAACAATATGCAAACCTCGCCAATAATGCAAACTTCAACAACAATATGTAAACTTCGCCAATAATGCAAACTTCAACAACAATACATAAACTTCAACAACAATACATAAACTTCGCCAATAATGAAAACTTCGCCAACAATGATGAACAGTGTTTCTAAAAATAGTATCAAGCAGTACATTATAAAACATGGAATGGAAATGTGGATGTAACATTAACAAGCGGTACATTTTAAAACATGGAATGGACTCTGATTTTATGATTGAGTGTGGGGGGGGGGGGGGGGGGGGGTAACAATAAAAGGCGGTACATTAAAAAACATGGAATGAACCCTGATTTATTTCCTTTATGGAGCAACTGTCTGAGTGTTTTTACCCCACAGCCCTTAATGGCTGTTGTGGTATTGTTTTCACCCATGGTGTCCTGATGGGCGGGTGCGCTTTCAAAGGGAAAAGTTTGTCTTGGATGTTTCTCAGAAACTATAAGGTTTAGGAAGTTGATACTTGTTAGGATCATTGGTTAGGGGGTGTAAGTGTGCAACGTCATGGTGTGACCTTGATTTGACCTTTGACCTTACCATAGTGACCTTAACCTATAAAATCTTGTCCGGGCTATATCTCGGAAACCGTAAGATGTAGGAAGTTGATACTTGGTAGGGACATCAGTTGGGGGTGTAGGTGTGCAATGTCATGGTGTGACCTTAATTTGACCTTTGACCTTGCCATAGTGACCTTAACCTATAAAATCTTGTCCCAGCTATATCTCAGAAGCCGTAAGATATAGGAAGTTGATGCTTGGTAGAGACATTTTTTGGGGGTTGTAGGTGTGCAACATCATGGTGTGACCTTGATTTGACCTTTAGCCTTGGCATAGTAACCTTGACCTACAAAATCTTGTCTGGGCTATATCTGGGAAACCACAAGGTGTAGGAAGTAGATTTGGTAGGAGCAATGGTTTTGGGTTGTAGGTGTGCAATGTCATGGTGTGACCTTTATTTGATCTTTGACCTATCCATAGTGACCTTGACCTATAAAATATTGTCCAGGCTATATCTCGGACACTGTAAGGTATACAAAGTTGTTACTTAGTAGGGGCATTGGTTACAGCTTTCTCTTATGACAATAGCTGTTAAATTATCTTGTTTTAATACTTTATCTTTACATACTTATAATAAAAAATTAAAATATGGGACTAGTGTTAGGGCATATTGATTCTGTAGCACCAATCAATTATACTTATTTATAATTTCACTAGTTTTAATGCAGCAATGCACAAACTTGGTACTATTTTTATAACCCTGGCAAGACTATTCTTGATGCACTGTAAGTTTCATTGGTTTGAGCATTGCAATAGTCGAGTCTGCTGCTGACCAAAGCATTTGCAGTCATAGCAGAATCCTGTAAAAAGTGTTTTCAAACCTGCCTAAGACTTATAACCTTTTTCATTTTATTCGGTTCAACTTTTATAGTGCTTTATCTCCATATCAAGACAGACTCTAAGGCACTTCATTATTGGCATATTCAATCTCGTAGTCCAATATCTTTTTGTCAGATATCATTTAAATTGACAATCTTAGGTTTGGATAGCCCTAGTTGTGTTAGACCTATAACCTTTATCATCACTTAAATGTACAATTTTAACTTGAGTTAGCCGAGCATAAAATTAGCTACCAACTTGGTATCCTAGCTTAAACTATAGCCATTCATGAAATGTACTGACTCTGAAATTGGGCACATTATGATTCATTTTAAACTTCGCCAACAACAATGTAAACATCGCCAATAATGAAAACTTCACCAACAACAATGAAAACTTCACCAATAATGAAAACTTCGCCAATAACAATGTAAACTTCGCCAAAATAAATGGAAACTTCACCAACATCAATGAAAACTTCACCAACAACAAAAACTTTACCAACAGCATTGTTAGCTTCGCCAACAACAATGTAAACTTTGCCAACAACAATGTAAACTTCGCCAACAACAATGAAAATTTCACCAACAACAATGAAAACTTTGCCAACAACAAAAACTTCACCAACAGCATTGTTAGCTTCGCCAACAACAATGTAAACTTTGCCAACAACAATGTAAACTTCGCCAACAACAATGAAAACTTTGCCAACAACAATGTAAGCTTCACCAATAATAAAAACTTCGCCAACAACAATGTAAACTTCGCCAATAATGATGAAAACTTCACCAACAACAATGTAAACTTTGCCAACAACAATGTAAACTTTGCCAATAATGATGAAAACTTCACCAACAACAATGAAAACTTCACCAACAACAATGTAAACTTCACCAATAATGAAAACTTCACCAACAACAATGAAAACTTCACCACTAATGAAAACTTCGCCAACAACAATGTAAGCTTCACCAATAATGAAAACTTCGCCAACAACAATGTAAACTTCGCCAATAATGATGAAAACTTCACCAACAACAATGTAAACTTTGCCAACAACAATGTAAACTTCGCCAATAATGATGAAAACTTCACCAACAACAATGAAAACTTCACCAACAACAATGTAAACTTCACCAATAATGAAAACTTCACCAACAATGAAAACTTCCCCAATAGCAATGTTAACTTCGCCAACAACAATGAAAACTTCACCACTAATGAAAACTTCGCCAACAACAATGAAAACTTCACCAACAATGAAAACGTCACCAACAACAATGAAAACTTTGCCAACAACAATGCAAACTTCACCAATAATAAAAACTTTACCAATAATGAAATCTTCGCAACAATATTGTAAACTTTGTCTTCTACCTCATCTTCCTTCTGATTGTCCAAAATGTCAACCAATCACAGAAGGGGTGTGGCTCAAGCATATATATAGTTTATGAAACTAAAAAAAATCCTTGTCACCAAATTAATTTTTTCATGGAAATAATGAAATAAATGTTTGCTATGTAAATGCATCTCAAGAGGCCATGGTGGCAGAGTGGTAACTACGGAAGAGTATTAGGGCCAAGTAAAAAATTTTTTTTTTCAATTTCTTGAGATATTATCTCAATTTTTTGAGATACTAAGTTAATTTCCTGAGATAGTTTTCTCAATTTCTTGAGATACTAAGTCAATTTCTTGAGATATTATCTCAATTTCATGAGATTTTAAATCAATTTTCGAGATATTTATCTCAATATTTTGAGATATTATCTCAATTTTTTTAGATATTAAGTCAAGAAATTGTCATAATATCTAAAAAAATTGAGATAATATCTCCAAAAATTGAGATAATATCTAAAAAAATTGAGATTAATATCTCGAAAAATCCAGTCTAAGAGGCATCATGGTCTTTGGCCTACAATGCTCCCAAAATTAGGAATGAATTGCCTGGTGATGTTAGGGCTTCTGCTTCCACTTTCCTCTTTTAGAAAGAGATTGAAATCCTACCTCTCTGATGCTGACCCTTGCTATGGTTATGTTAATGATTTTGGCTGTTTCTCGCCTCCAACCTCTGAGGCTGCCGGTTCGAATCTCGGTAAAGTTTTCATTGTTGGCGAAGTTTTCATTGTTGTTGGCGAAGTTTACATTGTTGTTGGCGAAGTTTTCATTATTGGTGAAGTTTTCATTATTGGTGAAGTTTTCATTGTTGGTGAAGTTTTCATTATTGGTGAAATGTTCATTGTTGGTAAAGTTTTCATTATTGTTGGCGAAGTTTACAGTATTGTTGGCGAAGTTCTCATTGTTGGTGAAGTTTTTATTATTGGTGAAGTTTACAGCATTGTTGGCAAACTTCTCATTGTTGTTGGCAAATATTTCATTATTGGTGAAGTTTACAGTATTGTTGGTGAAGTTTTCAATGTTGGTGAAGTTCTTATTATTGGTGAAGTTTTCATTGTTGTTGGTGAAATTTGCAGTGTTGTTGGTGAAGTTTGCATTGTTGCTGGTGAAGTTTTCATTATTGATGGAGTTTTCATTGTTTTTGAAGTTCTCATTGTTGTTGGTGAAGTTTTCATCATTGTTGGTGAAGTTCTCATTATTTTTGGTATAGTTTACACTATTGTTCGGCGAATTTAACATTATTATTGGTGAAGTTTTCATTGTTGATGGAGTTTTCATTGTTGGTGAAGTTTTCATTGTTGGTGAAGTTTACATTGTTGTTGGTGAATTTCGCATTGTTGTTGGGGAAGTTCTTATTGTTGTTGACGAAGTTCTCATTGTTATTGGTGAAGTTTTCATTGTTGTTGGTGAAGTTAGTTTTAGAGTAGTAAGTTTGCAGCAAAAATGATATGATGGTTTTTGAAACACTATGATGGTGCTAATACTCTTTTGTATTCATTTAATATCTGCTTTCATTTCATAAGACATAAAGTATTTGGACTACATATTGTTTTGTAATATGTTTCTACACATGATAAAAACCAGTTTTTTCAGTCTAAAACATTCCAAGGAATCATTTTCAAATGACTAAATGATCTTACAAATGAAAGTTCATATAATTTATGAATATAGACCAAATATTATATGTATGTCTCAGTGCGGGTAGAATCTTATTAGATCCAAAGAAGTACCAGATATTTTATTTCAAACTATTTAATTTCCCGCTTTCAGATAACCCATGTTCATAAAAAGTATCTTCAATTTATTTCCAGTAATTGTTATTTGTTCTTATATTGATTCTCCAGTAGCCATAGCAAACCATTACCTTACCATAATCTTATGATATCTTGTTTAATTTTAATAATATTTAAGTTATTTTTTATAAATACAGTGTTGTAATATGTTTTATAATTGACATGATAAACACTGATTTTCATCTGTTTGAAATGTTTTAATTTCTGACATTAATAAGATTTACAGAGATCCCCTTTAGCTTCAAAAATAGCTAAGTTATAATAACATATATAGTGTACCAATTATTAAGTTTTTAAATTTGATCATGATACAGAATTTGTGATTCAGCTGAAACCATTGACCAGAATACAGTAATATCCAGATCATTTTTGAAACTATTAGGAACTACGGAATGATAGGCAATAGTGTGAAAATTGTATAAACAATTAAATTAGTTGTGATTATACATTGCATGATTAGTAGTGATTATATATTGCAGTTGTGTTACATTTTTGTAAAAATGTTTGACATTCAAATCACTCTTTGACAGATATGAACCCACAAGTAGTCAAAACATCCCAGGAATCATTGACAAAGGAGACTGCAAAAGATGACAAGAAGAACTCAACAGAAACAGATGAACTTCAGGAAAATGTTGGTGGGAAACAGACTGCTACACAGGCAGAAACCAGTGATATTATTCAGCCTGTGGAAAGACAGACTGAGACAGAGGATGCTGCTACTGACCAAACAACTGAGTCAGTGGAAAGCTCGGAAACAGGTCATACAAGCTCTTCTGTAGATAACAATACAAGCAAGTGATAAGTTGGAGAGTCACACAGTTCTTTTCCCCATGCACAATGACTAATGAAATAATAATATCTTAACTAAGTCTCAGCATATTGAACAAGGCATCTGAAATAGTGAATACATAAGACCAACTCATTTGAAAGTAATATCAAGACAATTGCCAATATTTATATTTCTCAACGTTTTATTTAATAATGACTTTTACCTTTGGTTTACTATTTATACACTGTAATGGAAACTTTATTGTCATGTCACACCCTTTTTGAAAAGACTCCACTAGGTTACAATTCAACATCATATCCTCTTTAAGCATAACCTTCTGGTATTCAAGGCTATCAAACTTTCACAGCCACCGTATCTATCAGCTTTAATAAGATCCAGCAGTCTCACTCATGGTAACAGGCTATCTGTCTTCTCAACCTGCCATAAGAAGCACATAGGCAGGTGTGACTTTTCAGTAGCCACGCGACCTGAATGGAACTGTTGCAACAAACTGTCAGATCCCAGCAAACATTAAGTGGTTTCAGAAGCCAGATAAAGACTCGTGTGTTCAAGCTGGCATACCCCCCACCTTAATTATACCCTGGCGGGTGCTTTTGGAATTTTAATCCATGTCTGTCTCTGGACCATTCATTCTTGGGCTTAAGTGCATCAGAGGATTTGTATCAATTATGCGCTCTATAAATCCTATTATTATTATTGTACATAGATATTGCATGTTGAATCTTTCTGAGGCATTGCTGAAAGCATTTTGAAATAACTAAATGATCTTTTATGGATATAACCCATATATTATATGTGTGTCTCAGAGCGGGTAGAATCTGATTAGGTCCAGAGAAGTACCAGATATTTTATTTTAAAGTAATTAATTAACTGTTTTCAGATAACCCAAGATTATAAAAAAGTATCTTCAATTTGATTTCCAGTAATTGTTATTTGTTGTTATATTGATTCTCCAGTAGCCGTAGCAACCATTACCTTACCATAATCTTATGATATCTTGTTTAATTTTCATGATATTTAAATTATTTTGACCAAATACAGTTTTGTAATATGTTTAAAACTGACATGATAAACACTGATTTTTATCTGTTTGAAATGTTTTTATTTCTAACATTAATAAGATTTACAGAGATCCCATTTAGCTTCAAAAATAGCTAAGTTATAATAACATATATAGTGTACCAATTAATAAGTTTTTAAATTTGATCATGATACAGCATTTGTGAATCAGCTGAAACCATTGACCAGAATACAGTAATATCCAGATCATTTTTGAAACTATTAGGAACTACAGAATGATAGACAATGATGTGAAAATTGTATAAACAATTAAATTAGTTGTGCTTATACATTACATAAATAGTAGTGATTATATATTGCAGTTGTGTTACATTTTTGTAATAATGTTTGACATTCAAATCACTCTTTGACAGATATGAACCCACAAGTAGTCAAAACATCCCAGGAATCATCGACAAAGGAGACTGCAAAAGATGACAAGAAGGACTCAACAGAAACAGATGAACTTCAGGAAAATGTTGGTGGGAAACAGATTGCTACACAGGCAGAAACCAGTGATATTATTCAGCCTGGGGAAAGACAGACTGAGACAGAGGATGCTGCTACTGACCAAACAACTGAGTCAGTGAAAAGCTCAGAAACAGGTCATACAAGCTCTTCTGTAGATAACAATACAAGCAAGTGATAAGTTGGAGAGTCACACAGTTCTTTTCCCCATGCACAATGACTAATGAAATAATAATATCTTAACTAAGTCTCAGCATATTGAACAAGGTATCTGAAATAGTGAACACATAAGACCAACTCATTTGAAAGTAATATCAAGACAATTGCCAATATTTATATTTCTCAACGTTTTATTTAATAATGACTTTTACCTTTGGTTTACTATTTATACACTGTAATGGAAACTTTATTGTCATGTCACACCCTTTTTGAAAAGACTCCACTAGGTTACAATTCAACATCATATCCTCTTTAAGTATAACGTTCTGGTATTCAAGGCTATCAATCTTTCACAGCCACCATATCTATCAGCTTTAATAAGATCCAGCAGTCTCACTCATGGTAACAGGCTATCTGTCTTCTCAACCTGCCATAAGAAGCACATAGGCAGGTGTGACTTTTCAGTAGCCACACGATATGAATGGAACTATTTGCAACAAACTGTCAGATCCCAGCAAACATTAAGTGGTTTCAGAAGCCAGATAAAGACTCGTGTGTTCAAGCTGGCATACCCCCACCTTAATTATACCCTGGCGGGTGCTTTTGGAATGTTAATCCATGTCTGTCTCTGGACCATTCATTCTTGGGCTTAAGTGCATCAGAGGATTTGTATCAATTATGCGCTCTATAAATCCTATTATTATTATTGTACAAAGATATTGCATGTTGAATCTTTCTGAGGCATTGCTGAAAGCATTTTGAAATAACTAAATGATCTTTTATGGATATAACCCATATATTATATGTGTGTCTCAGAGCGGGTAGAATCTGATTAGGTCCAGAGAAGTACCAGATATTTTATTTTAAAGTAATTAATTAACTGTTTTCAGATAACCCAAGATCATAAAAAAGTATCTTCAATTTGATTTCCAGTAATTGTTATTTGTTGTTATATTGATTCTCCAGTAGCCGTAGCAACCATTACCTTACCATAATCTTATGATATCTTGTTTAATTTTCATGATATTTAAATTATTTTGACCAAATACAGTTTTGTAATATGTTTAAAACTGACATGATCAACACTGATTTTTATCTGTTTGAAATGTTTTTATTTCTGACATTAATCAGATTTACAGAGATCCCATTTAGCTTCAAAAATAGCTAAGTTATAATAACATATATAGTGCACCAATTAATAAGTTTTTAAATTTGATCATGATACAGCATTTGTGAATCAGCTGAAACCATTGACCAGAATACAGTAATATCCAGATCATTTTTGAAACTATTAGGAACTACAGAATGATAGACAATGATGTGAAAATTGTATAAACAATTAAATTAGTTGTGATTATACGTTGCATAATTAGTAGTGATTATACATTGCAGTTGTGTTACATTTTTGTAATAATGTTTGACATTGAAATCACTCTTTGACAGATATGAACCCACAAGTAGTCAAAACATCCCAGGAATCATCAACAAAGGAGACTGCAAAAGATGACAAGAAGGATCCAACAGAAACAGATGAACTTCAGGAAAATGTTGGTGGGAAACAGATTGCTACACAGGCAGAAACCAGTGATATTATTCAGCCTGGGGAAAGACAGACTGAGACAGAGGATGCTACTACTGACCAAACAACTGAGTCAGTGGAAAGCTCAGAAACAGGTCATACAAGCTCTTCTGTAGATAACAATACATGCAAGTGATAGGTTGGGGAGTCACACAGTTCTTTTCCCCATGCACAATGACTAATTAAATAATAATATCTTAACTAAGTCTCAGCATATTGAACAAGGCATCTGAAATAGTGAATACATAAGAACAACTCATTTGAAAGTAATATCAAGACAATTGCCAATATTTATATTTCTCAGCGTTTTATTTAATAATGACTTTTACCTTTGGTTTACTATTTATACACTGTAATGGAAACTTTATTGTCATGTCACACCCTTTTTGAAAAGACTCCACTAGGTTACAATTCAACATCATATCCTCTTTAAGTATAACCTTCTGGTATTCAAGGCTATCAATCTTTCACAGCCACCGTATCTATCAGCTTTAATAAGATCCAGCAGTCTCACTCACGGTAACAGGCTATCTGTCTTCTCAACCTGCCATAAGAAGCACATAGGCAGGTGTGACTTTTCAGTAGCCACACAATCTGAATGGAACTATTTGCAACAAACTGTCAGATCCCAGCAAACAATAAATGGTTTCAGAAGCCAGATAAAGACTTGTGTGTTCAAGCCTGCATAACCCCCACCTTAATTATACCCTGGCGGGTGCTTTTGGAATGTTAATCCATGTCTGTCTCTGGACCATTCATTCTTGGACTTAAGTGCATCAGAGGATTTGTATCAATTATGCGCTCTATAAATCCTATTATTATTATTGTTATTGTACAAAGATATTGCATGTTGAATCTTTCTGAGGCATTGCTGAAAACATTTTGAAATAACTAAATGATCTTTTATGGATATAACCCATATATTATATGTGTGTCTCAGAGCGGGTAGAATCTGATTAGATCCAGAGAAGTACCAGATATTTTATTTTAAAGTAATTAATTAACTGTTTTCAGATAACCCAAGTTCATAAAAAAGTATCTTCAATTTGATTTCCAGTAATTGTTATTTGTTGTTATATTGATTCTCCAGTAGCCGTAGCAACCATTACCTTACCATAATCTTATGATATCTTGTTTAATTTTCATGATATTTAAATTATTTTGACCAAATACAGTTTTGTAATATGTTTAAACTGATATGATAAACACTGATTTTTATCTGTTTGGAATGTTTTTATTTCTAACATTAATAAGATTTACAGGGATCCCCTTTAGCTTTAAAAATAGCTAAGTTATAAAAACATATATAGTGTACCAATTAATAAGTTTTTAAATTTGATCATGATACAGAATTTGTGATTCAGCTGAAACCATTGACCAGAATACAGTAATATCCAGATCATTTTTGAAACTATTAGGAACTACAGAATGATAGACAATGATGTGAAAATTGTATGAACAATTAAATTAGTTGTGATTATAAATTGCATGATTAGTAGTGATTATATATTGCAGTTGTGTTACATTTTTGTAATAATGTTTGACATTCAAATCACTCTTTGACAGATATGAACCCACAAGTAGTCAAAACATCCCAGGAATCATCGACAAAGGAGACTGCAAAAGATGACAAGAAGGACCCGGCAGAAACAGATGAACTTCAGGAAAATGTTGGTGGGAAACAGTCTGCTACACAGGCAGAAAGCAGTGATATTATTCAGCCTGGGGAAAGACAGACTGAGACAGAGGATGCTGCTACTGACCAAACAACTGAGTCAGTGGAAAGCTCAGAAACAGGTCATACAAGCTCTTCTGTAGATAACAATACAAGCAAGTGATAAGTTGGAGAGTCACACAGTTCTTTTCCCCATGCACAATGACCAATGAAATAATAATATCTTAACTAAGTCTCAGCATATTGAACAAGGTATCTGAAATAGTGAATACATAAGACCAACTCATTTGAAAATAATATCAAGACAATTGCCAATATTTATATTTCTCAACGTTTTATTTAATAATGGCTTTTACCTTTGGTTTACTATTTATACACTGTAATGAAAACTTTATTGTCATGTCACTCCCTTTTTTAAAAGACTCCACTAGGTTACAATTCAACATCATATCCTCTTTAAGTATAACCTTCTGGTATTCAAGGCTATCAATCTTTCACAGCCACCGTATCTATCAGCTTTAATAAGATCCAGCAGTCTCACTCACAGTAACAGGCTATCTGTCTTCTCAACCTGCCATAAGAAGCACATAGGCAGGTGTGACTTTTCAGTAGCCACACGATCTGAATGGAACTATTTGCAACAAACTGTCAGATCCCAGCAAACAATAAATGGTTTCAGAAGCCAGATAAAGACTTGTGTGTTCAAGCCTGCATAACCCCCACCTTAGATTATACCCTGGCGGGTGCTTTTGGAATGTTAATCCATGTCTGTCTCTGGGCCATTCATTCTTGGACTTAAGTGCATCAGAGGATTTGTATCAATTATGCGCTCTATAAATCCTAAATGCGCTCTATAAATTATTATTGTACATAGATATTGCATGTTGAATCTTTCTGAGGCATTGCTGAAAACATTTTCGAATAACTAAATGATCTTTTATGGATATAACCCATATATTATATGTGTGTCTCAGAGCGGGTAGAATCTGATTAGGTCCAGAGAAGTACCAGATATTTTATTTTAAAGTAATTAATTAACTGTTTTCAGATAACCCAAGTTCATAAAAAAGTATCTTCAATTTGATTTCCAGTAATTGTTATTTGTTGTTATATTGATTCTCCAGTAGCCGTAGCAACCATTACCTTACCATAATCTTATGATATCTTGTTTAATTTTCATGATATTTAAATTATTTTGACCAAATACAGTTTTGTAATATGTTTAAACTGACATGATAAACACTGATTTTTATCTGTTTGAAATGTTTTTATTTCTAACATTAATAAGATTTACAGGGATCCCCTTTAGCTTCAAAAATAGCTAAGTTATAATGACATATATAGTGTACCAATTAATAAGTTTTTAAATTTGATCATGATACAGAATTTGTGATTCAGCTGAAACCATTGACCAGAATACAGTAATATCCAGATCATTTTTGAAACTATTAGGAACTACAGAATGATAGACAATGATGTGAAAATTGTATGAACAATTAAATTAGTTGTGATTATACATTGCATGATTAGTAGTGATTATATATTGCAGTTGTGTTACATTTTTGTAATAATGTTTGACATTCAAATCACTCTTTGACAGATATGAACCCACAAGTAGTCAAAACATCCCAGGAATCATCGACAAAGAAGACTGCAAAAGATGACAAGAAGGACTCAACAGAAACAGATGAACTTCAGGAAAATGTTGGTGGGAAACAGACTGCTACACAGGCAGAAAGCAGTGATATTATTCAGCCTGGGGAAAGACAGACTGAGACAGAGGATGCTGCTACTGACCAAACAACTGAGTCAGTGGAAAGCTCAGAAACAGGTCATACAAGCTCTTCTGTAGATAACAATACAAGCAAGTGATAAGTTGGAGAGTCACACAGTTCTTTTCCCCATGCACAATGACCAATGAAATAATAATATCTTAACTAAGTCTCAGCATATTGAACAAGGTATCTGAAATAGTGAATACATAAGACCAACTCATTTGAAAATAATATCAAGACAATTGCCAATATTTATATTTCTCAACGTTTTATTTAATAATGACTTTTACCTTTGGTTTACTATTTATACACTGTAATGAAAACTTTATTGTCATGTCACTCCCTTTTTTAAAAGACTCCACTAGGTTACAATTCAACATCATATCCTCTTTAAGTATAACCTTCTGGTATTCAAGGCTATCAATCTTTCACAGCCACCGTATCTATCAGCTTTAATAAGATCCAGCAGTCTCACTCACAGTAACAGGCTATCTGTCTTCTCAACCTGCCATAAGAAGCACATAGGCAGGTGTGACTTTTCAGTAGCCACACGATCTGAATGGAACTATTTGCAACAAACTGTCAGATCCCAGCAAACAATAAATGGTTTCAGAAGCCAGATAAAGACTTGTGTGTTCAAGCCTGCATAACCCCCACCTTAGATTATACCCTGGCGGGTGCTTTTGGAATGTTAATCCATGTCTGTCTCTGGGCCATTCATTCTTGGACTTAAGTGCATCAGAGGATTTGTATCAATTATGCGCTCTATAAATCCTAAATGCGCTCTATAAATTATTATTGTACATAGATATTGCATGTTGAATCTTTCTGAGGCATTGCTGAAAACATTTTCGAATAACTAAATGATCTTTTATGGATATAACCCATATATTATATGTGTGTCTCAGAGCGGGTAGAATCTGATTAGGTCCAGAGAAGTACCAGATATTTTATTTTAAAGTAATTAATTAACTGTTTTCAGATAACCCAAGTTCATAAAAAAGTATCTTCAATTTGATTTCCAGTAATTGTTATTTGTTGTTATATTGATTCTCCAGTAGCCGTAGCAACCATTACCTTACCATAATCTTATGATATCTTGTTTAATTTTCATGATATTTAAATTATTTTGACCAAATACAGTTTTGTAATATGTTTAAACTGACATGATAAACACTGATTTTTATCTGTTTGAAATGTTTTTATTTCTAACATTAATAAGATTTACAGGGATCCCCTTTAGCTTCAAAAATAGCTAAGTTATAATGACATATATAGTGTACCAATTAATAAGTTTTTAAATTTGATCATGATACAGAATTTGTGATTCAGCTGAAACCATTGACCAGAATACAGTAATATCCAGATCATTTTTGAAACTATTAGGAACTACAGAATGATAGACAATGATGTGAAAATTGTATGAACAATTAAATTAGTTGTGATTATACATTGCATGATTAGTAGTGATTATATATTGCAGTTGTGTTACATTTTTGTAATAATGTTTGACATTCAAATCACTCTTTGACAGATATGAACCCACAAGTAGTCAAAACATCCCAGGAATCATCGACAAAGAAGACTGCAAAAGATGACAAGAAGGACTCAACAGAAACAGATGAACTTCAGGAAAATGTTGGTGGGAAACAGACTGCTACACAGGCAGAAAGCAGTGATATTATTCAGCCTGGGGAAAGACAGACTGAGACAGAGGATGCTGCTACTGACCAAACAACTGAGTCAGTGGAAAGCTCGGAAACAGGTCATACAAGCTCTTCTGCAGATAATAATACATGCAAGTGATAAGTTGGAGAGCAACATAGCCATTTTGCCCATGCACAATGACTAATGATATAATAATATCCTAACCGAGTCACAGCATATAGAACCAGGCATCTGGAATAGTGAATACATAAAATCCACTTATTTGAAAGTAATATCAAGATAATTGCCAATATTTATATTTCTCTTTATATAACTTTTCATTTAATAATGACTTTTACCTTTGGTTTGCTATTTATACTCGGTAATGGAAACTTTATTGTACAAAGATATTGCTTATTGAATCTTTCTGAAGCATTGCTGAAAATATTGTCAAATGACTGAATGATTTTACTAATGAATGTTCATATATTTTTTTAATATAACCCAAATATTATATGTGTGCAGTAAGAATCTAATTAGATCGAAAGAAGTACCAGACACCAATTTGTGGAAATATGTGAACTTTGCATTATTCAGTGACTTGCCTTTTCAATAATAAGAAATCTCAAGTTTTATTTCAGCATTTAAATATTTGTAAAGGTATCTCTTGTTATTGCTTGTCTTTATGCTTTTTGAATAGTGTTTTGATTTGACTATGCAACTTATTCTCTTTTTTTATAGGAGAGGTGCAAGCTTCCACAGACACTTGTGATAAGACCAAGACACAGGTGCGATAATAATGACCTAATTCCTCCTAATTTATGACTCCTTTAGAATGTGGATGATATTTATTTCCTTTATATGATATGTCTGAATTTGAAGGAGTTTATAGCATAAAGAATCACAAAGACTGAAACTGAATTCACATATAAACTTATTGCTTAGCAAGCTTGAAGATTTACATTCATGCTTAAATATAACATTCAAGTGTTTTACATCATAAAATTTTGTTATTGAATAACTGTCAAAAATTTAACAAATAACATTTCACTGATTCATTCACTTGTTTTCCCAGCAACACCACCATTTTGTGATTACACAAACATTCATCAGGCTACATCTCAAAGTCACATTTAAGTTCTCAGTCAGGGAGCAATTTGAGTTGCAATGGCTTGCTTTTAATATAACCTGTAAATGTATTACTTATCCATTATAATTACTTTAATACGATTTTTTTATCAAAAGTGCATTTTTTCTCAAAACCACAACTAAAGTAAAATTAATGTTATATCCAATATATCACACCTAAAACATAAATTACTTGAAACATGACACTTTAAATTTTCAATCAAGTACTGTCAGTGTATATGTGCATTTACATATTTTGCATTTGGGCAGGCGGGCGGCAGGAAAAAGTTTGTTACAAAGCCGATACTTTGTAGGGACATTGTTTAGAGGGTGTAGGTTTGCAACGTCATGGTCTGACCTTGATTTGACCTTTGGCCTTGCTGTGGTGACCTTGACCTATAAAATCTTGTGTGAGGTTATATCTCGGAAACTGTAAGGTGTAGGAAGTGATTCTTGGTAGGGACACTGCTTGGGAGTTGTAGGTCTGCAATGTCATGGTGTAACCTTGATTTTACTGTGGGGTACGGGCATCTCTGATGCTATTTTTAACGCATATACTTACCTTCTGCACCTGCAAGTCATGTACAATGAAACTGTTCTATGTGAGCAATCATTGACTTTTTTACTGTACATTCAAGATGAATTCGCAACCTGGACACATTGATACATATTTATTTAGAAAAAAACTAGATATCACCAATATTTTATTCTCAGTCCTTATTGGTTTGTATCACTTTTGCACAAACATAAACAATGTAATGGGACTGTTTGTCATCACTTTCCCAGTAAACATTAACATTTTGAAATGGTTTAAGTGTTTACAAAACGTTTTAACTCTCTCTTATGGGTTTCTCAAGAAACCAAGTAAACGTTTACACTGTAATGTTAAAAAACTATTTTATAACTATTCCCTATACAAACGTTTTAGCTGAAAACATTTATAAAATGTCCCAAGAAACTGAGTTTTTTAAACATCAATAAAATACTTAGGTTATGCTGGAAATGTTTTCAAACATTCATCATGAAATGTTTGTTAAACATTTTTAAAATATTTAATAGCAAATGGTTTTTTATACCCATCACTATCAAACATTTTGAAATGTTTTCTATCAAAAGCTTTAAAAATAATTTTATTGCAAATGTTTTTGTACCCATATTTTCAGAATGTTTATTAAAAGAGTTACCTTTAAACATTTACAAAGCAGGTGGGGAGTAATATTACGGGATTTTAGACGACTTTGTAAAAAAGTGCCCCACATGCAATGACTTAAAGCAAGAATTGAATGGGGGCACAATTTTTAAGCCATAATCTTACAATTTTAGACATAAAAATAATTAAAAATTTATTTTTGAGCAACCTAAAAACATATCGAATTGCACCTCTGACACCAATTTAGTTTAACACTGCTAAACAATGCCAAAGTAATATTTGGATACCTTATTGTGTTCACTTGTTATGTTTTTTTCAACATTTATCATTAAATGTTTATTAAATAGTGTACATAAAATGTTTTTAAAATTTTCTGCTACAACAAAATTTTGTGCCCATCAGTTTTTAACCTTTGCAAAGTGTTTCCTTTCAAACATTTGCAAAAACTCAATAATTTTAACCTTGCTTGCTATTTAATGCATGTGGCCTTTGCTAGGTCAACAAGTTAATTCTCAATTTATGTAGTTTACTTTTAAATATGGGTTTTCTATAGAAATAATATTTATTACAAAGCATACAATTGTTGCAGGTGGCACTGCAGTTTCAATCAAACAATGTGACCCACAAACAACAACATACAGAGCAAGAGAGCGGACAGCCACCAACTCCTGTAAAAAAGAACCAGGACACAATGTGAGAACAAAGACATCTCATGATTCCTATGATAGAGGCTCATCTTTTATCAGTTATCATGTCATGTACTCTCTTTATCATTTAACAGAACCTGCATTAATATTAACATTAATCTTATTGTTCACAAATTTTGACAAAATTTGCCTTGCTATACATATATATCTATGTTCATGTCACAACCGGCCAGTTGACTGGTAGTTCAGTAATATTATATTTGGTGAAACCAAGTCGTTGTTAATATAAGCAATTGTATGCAGGTAGAGGCCTGGACACATTTTTGGTTAATAATAAATACTCAGTTTACTGAGGATGTTAATGAATAGTCTAGTCAGTGGCTGGTAGTAAAGCTGTCGAATTACAATTTTTATCAACAAACATTGATATCTAGAAGATGTATATTTTAAATGAATTATATTACTTTTATTGCTGGTTATAAACAACTTGTAATGACAGTAACACAGAGCAAAAGCGAAGTACTTTACTTTTACAGCCAACTCATTTGTGGTGCCCCCGACCAGTTCTGCAAGGTGACATTTAATGTGGTGATTTCTTCAGAATTCAAATTCTCAATCACAGAAGACAAGTTACAGATACAGTTCCAGCACCTGCAGTTTGAGACAGCGATGTCACTGAAAAGGACAGAGTAGGTGTTTTCTTCTATCTTTGTAAAATGTGTATTGATGCTGAAATTTCTGATAGCTTCATCACTAAGAGACAGAGTAAATGTGCCTTTAAAGTTAGATAAGGAAGTTGCTTTCATTTAGTTCTTGTGTGAGTTGGCAATAATATGCAAGACTCTCTGTCTGGACATGAAAATCATGTTTTGTGTGAGAAAAGGGTTTTAACAGAAATATAACTCGTATATATCACAGGATATTAAATGACTATAGGGGTCATTTGAGTCCATCAGCATTAATTGTGAAATTTCTGTCTTAAAGTCATTACGAAGATTTTTTTGGTGATACAGAATTGTATGTGTCTGTGAGTCAGGTACAATAAAGATTTTAAGTCTGAATTTTAAATGATTTTGAGCTTAATTTGGGGTTAATGAAAGAACTTAAGCTAAGCCAGAGCCTGTTGTCTTTGCCAAATTCCATATAAATTACTCGTTAAACAATACATAAAGACACTTCGTGTAACCATATGAAGTATTTATATCTGCACATGCAGTGTAAGAAGTACATAAAAGTGTACGAACTATATTCCAATGTGTTTAATTTTGCATATGATTACTTGTTAACATGCGATACAGTTTTTTCAGTCCTATCAAGTTATTAACTAAGTCTATATTGTAAATTAACATCTGAAATATTATTGAAGACTTCAGTACATTGTTAAGGCTCAAAGATAAGCCAAAGCTTACGATAAGACCAAATCCCAAGTCATTTACTTAACGCTTGTTTAAAGCCCGCCCCTGAAAGCATTGTTTCATAATATTGAGTAGGGAATCAGTTCACTGATCTTGTGACAGAAACTTTATATTGCCGGAAAATACAAATTTAAATTGCAAAGTTGTTAAGCTCTCTCAAACTATATAAAAATAAATTAATCGATATTTTTTCAGGATTGCTACAATTTTTAGAACATGACAGAATCTATATCCTGAATAAATGAAATGCTGAATTAGAGTCAAAGATACAACTGACTAATCATATTCTGACACACACCTGTGTGGAGAATAATTTGTCACATAACCACCCTCTATGAGAAATTATTTGGAAAATAATTTATCTATACTCTCAAATTACAAAGACAAAACAGCTAATATGGGAGAAACTTAACTGTCAAAAATAACTAAGTTTTACTAAAATTAATAAAGATCCTAACTACACAGTGTCTTGTGATACAGTAACACATAAACTAGAAAGCTTTACTTAGATTGTCGACACTTTATTCTAAATTATTACTGGTTTGTAGTCAGTTTGTATCATAAATTTAGTTCCATACAAGTACCTCTAGAACTTTATGGCACTATGGTAAGACACTCTTTCTCCATGGTTGAATAGGATTTCCAGCTTCTTGTGTAACTCGTGGGAAATGGTTTACATTCTATGCTTGGAAACGAACAGCCCCAAGTATGCTATCAGAAGCACCAGTCCTCAAAGTAATGGCAGTTTGAGGATGAGGTTGCTGCTGAATAAGACCTCAAGAGTTGTATAAGCCCTCTCCGGTATTTCACCACTACTCTACTTTCTTCTGAATTCCCTTCTTTATCAAATCAGTTAACAGGGAAGCGATCATGCAAAATGAATTAATCATTCCAAATGACATTCCCAGAAATTCATATTGTTCATCAGATGTCACAGGATCAGTTTCATGGATGTCTTCCGATGCAATGTGTATCTGCCAGTAGCCCTTGTGGAGGTCAGTCTTCAAAAAGTATGTATCTACTGCAATTTTCTGATAAGAAACTCTGGGCCATCCATCAATGTTGGACAAAAAATACAAACGCGATTCAACTTCCTATAATTTATGCTAACTCAATTTGATCTGTCACAGTTACCACTAGAAATGCACATGAAGACTTAAATTACCAAATGACACCCAGACACATCATATCAGTATCATTGTTTAGCATCTGTTTACAGATATGTGGAATTGGCTAGACATTTGAACTTATCTGAGTATCATCTTCTAGTTCAATCCTGTGTTTGATCAAAAATGTAGAACAAGGGACATCAGTAATTATCATGTGATGCTCTTCTAGTAATTACTCCAATCGTCTTGTCTTTGCAAAAGGTAACTCTAGTCCTGTGGTTACATTTCTGAAGATTTCCTTAGATTTGACACCTTCCAGGGTAATAAGATCACCATTACTATTAGAAAGATCTGCATCACTCTCATGTACAACAATGATACCAATGCTCGTTTGTTGAAAATAATGTTCATCTATGCTCTAGACATTTCCTTCACTCCACGTAAAGCTTCTGGAAGTTGGAATGGTAATTAGTTTTAACCTTGCCCCTCACCTTTACCCTGTAGTCATTTCTATTGACAACACCCTCAATTACATAAGGCCCTTTCTATTGAAATCAGAATACATTGAGGTCTGTTGATAAAACTATCACCACTTGTCACACAGATGAATATTCTACTCTTGGCTTTCCTGTCGCAATTTTGCTTGTATGTCACATTTCATTTTCAAGTTTTTGCTTAGCTAACTTTAAGGTATTTTCTGTTAATTCAAAACCATACTTTTAGCTGTTGCGTACTTTAGACTCTACTGTACCATCTGTCCACAAGTATTTGAGGATATGCATTGGTACTCTGCCATACAACAACAGGAATAGTGAGAAACCAGTATATATGTAGGATTTTACGGTTTGTGAATATAAGAGAATTAATGGATCTGTACTGCTGTCTTGGCTGACCACAGACTTTTTAACTTAGTCTTCAGGGTACCATTAAATCTTTCATAGAGACCATTGCACATTTGGTGATTCGGTGTAGTGTCTGCTTCAGACTCAGAAGCATGATACTTCATGCACTCTTAAGTGAACTGAGCCACAATATCGCTCAGTATCTCTTCAGGGATTCCAATGCGACTGTAAATGTCAACCAGAGCCTTTGCTACATACTTCCTTGCTTCTTGGCACCTGGCAGAATAGTCAACATGAGTTTGCATGTACATATGTCCTTTTCTGAGGAAACATTTAGAGTCCAACTTGATTATATAGAGCATATTTGAAAAGTGTATATATCAGACCCTTTAGAACCCTTCCCCTTGAAAAATTCTTTTTTTTTTCAAGTTATCATATATCATTTTCTCTTCTCTGGTTAAGCAGTGACTTATCATCCGCAACAATCGAATTAACTCTGGCTTTTTTATGCCAGTAGTGTTTACACGTACATTTAGAGTACTCTCTTTTCCTTGACATTTGGCCTGGGGTCTTGTAACAGCGGCACAAATGTCTTAACCCTTGAGGCTGTGGTAATATGGGCCCTTAGCTCGATCAATATTGCCCATTATGAAATTACAATTGATGTCAGGCATACACATAGTTTTCACATCCCCTCTGAAATAAGGTCCATGAACACAAATCTTTACTGTTGGCAAAGTTTTCATACTGATATACAGTATTTGCAATTCAGCATATTCGCCATTTAATTGACCTTCATAAACATACTTTCTATTCATAATTGTGCATCCTGTATCTCGAACAACTGGCACTATTTCATCTTGGATATAGCCGCTGGTCACAAATAGGTTTAAACCAGTATCAAACTATAAACATGAAGCAGATATAATATCCATTGTCTCATCTAAGTTACTGGTATCGACATTGCATCAGCGGCATTATATGAGGTTATTTACTTGACTCTGCAGGTTAATGCAATATTGCCAAGTTATAGCAGTTGTAACAATCTGACATACTTTTGATGCTTGAGCCATTGGAAGAACACTTGCTGACTTTGTAACCCGCCTGTTATATTTGAATCAGTACAAGTTCTCATTTTCTTCATTTTGTTTTGGACCTCATGATGCCAATGTACATTATTTGTCACTGAAATGAGATAAAGGTCACAAGTGATGTAGTAACATTCTACAAACTGATGACGTTCTGTTAAGTTCTTAGGTACTTTCGCATGCAGATGGACTGCCAGAACCTTTAAACACATCTCCTCAACACACATATCACATCACATGGTCCAGTTGGCTTTGAACAGGTCCTACCATCATTCAAGACATTTCTTAAGCCTCTCAATGTAGATCAGGACTTGTCACTTTTCTCAGGTGTGGACTTGAAGAAACTTCTGTCTGTCCTCAGAAAGATTGTAACAGTTGAGAAGTACCTCCATAGGGAAGACATAATCAGCTCTAACTTCAGTGGGAAGGCGAAAATGCACATTCAGTGCCTTTAAAGTCAGAACTTTCAGTAAAACAATCTTGTCATTTTACTTTCATTTGTCAGTAACAGCAACACTGAAATTGCCGCAAGCAGCTAGCTAGTCATCCTTTCAATCAATAAAAGATGGGAACAAAGACATTTTTATCACAGCCTAGCTATCATTTACATCACGACCCATCCATAAATTCAACTATTGCATCTGCAGTTTATGCTTTCTTTATCTTTTTTATGTTTACTGCTTCATACTGTCTTTGTTCAAAATCATGTTGCTTTGCTTCTCGCACTCTTCTATCTCTAACCAGAGCTTTGCTTCCTCTTTTGCACAAGCTTTTCTCTTTCGTTCATCTTGTTTATCTCAACTTTCGCTTTCCTGCTTTTATATTTCCGGTCTTTTTCTTTCTTCCATTTCATGACCTCACTCCTAGAGCTGCTGTATAAACTGCACATCCTCTTTGAATGTTAGCTTCATAAGCTGTCTTAGAGCTGCAGTAACATATGCTAAGTTTGGTGAATACCTAGAAGTTGACCATTCCTTTAAGGGTTTGAGGTTCATGCTTCAATTCAGACTTCATATCTGCAATCGTAGTGATTTTAGATCCATTCAAAACTGCTTCCTGCTAGGTTGAATTTCACTCCATACTTGCAAGCTCTGTTAAAAAGCTTTCTCAGTATGACATTGTGCTCTTACAAAATTGTTGAGAAGTTCTGGATGTCATCTGCATCTGCTCCATTTCAATGCCTGTTATATCATGAAATCTATCATTGATTCTCATCTGAAAGACATCTTGAGCCGATTTTAGGCAAAAAGAGAGCCTGAGAAAATGATACCGGCTAAATGGTGTGTTGAGTGTTGTTAAGTATGAGCTTTCCTCACTTAACTTCGTATTGCAGTAACCTAATCTTTCAGCAACTTTTGAGAATATCTTTTCACTCTTGAGTTTGTGTAGGAGGTCATTAATTGTTCTGGGTCTGTAGTGTTCACATTACATTGCTGAATGTAGAGATTTGGGGTCAATGCAAATACACAGCAATTTTGACTATTTGACAATTTTGACTATTTCGTCAACCTTAGAAACAATCTCCAATTTTTTCATTCTGTCCAACTTATTCTCTACCTATTTTGGAATTCTGTCAATTGGATTCACCACTGGTAAGACATTTCATCAATTTTGATATAATATTTTCCAGGGAATAGCCCAATACCTTTGAATACATCTAGGTATTCTTCTTCTGGCTTTACAGTGTCAACTACCAAGATAATCTGGATCAAATTTAGCTCCTGACATGACCTAAATACAAGGAGAGGACCTGCATTTGTCTTCACCATAACAAAATTCAGTTTACTCTGCTTTCTTTTGTGTGAACACTCAAATTCAGCTTGTCCAGCAACGCCTAGTTGATGACCAGTATATTAAGTGAGCCTAAATTCAGTTGGTTTTAACACAATTTGTTGAAGGGATATGAAGAGTTTCATAGGCATCGTGTTCACTTCAGCTCCAATGTCTAACTTGAAACTCACATGTTTTCTAGTTTTAGTTTTATAAATGTAGTGTCATGACTGTTTTCTTTTTTGACCCTATCTATGAAAAATTCAGTGTTTTCTTCATAGACTGTAGTTTTATCGTGTGCATTATTATTTTATGTATGTGTATTATTTTCCATGTCTTCAATTGAATGGACAGGCTTTGACCTACACATGAATGAGAAGTGGGGGTGCCAGGTTGGGGTCAAGTACAATGAAATGTACTTAAGTACAAGTACAAGTACTTTGTTAATTTTCAAGTACAAGTATAAATACAAGTCCTTTTTTCATCAAAGTACTTAAGTACAAGTACAAGTACTTTTCAAAGTACTTAAGTACAAGTACAAGTACTTTTCATCCATGAATGACAAAGTAAATTTTAAAAAAAAGACACACCACCAAGTTTATTTAAACATTTATACAAAATTTACAATTATACACTAATTGGTTGTTATCCACTTATTACTATTATAATTGTTTATTCAATTTTAGTGACAGGGGCCACGGTGGCATAGTGGTAACACTCTCGCCTCCCACCTCTGCGGCTGGGGATCGATCCCTGTCATGGCCGTAAGTGGGAAAGCTGGTAGTTGCTTGCCGTTGGTCGGCAGTTTACAGTACACAACCCTAGCGAACTCTATGTACTGGTTTCCTCTGCCCTTCCAACTACCCGTCGTGATATGACCTGTACAGTGTTGAAAGCGACGTAAAACCCCAAATAAACAAAAAATCAATTTTAGTGACTACCAATATTTCACAAATAGATGCAACATATAAAAAAAATATCCAGCCTGGCTTGTAAGTCACTTTAAGTTAGAAATTAATTAAGTGTTATGATGATGGAAAATTAGTTAATCTGATACTGTAACTAGTCTTTCTAAATTGAAGTATTAGAGAGAAAGCAGAAAGCTTGCTGTGTATTACATTCTCCTTTAAGAAATAGGTGCGTTTCTTTGGAGTACAATGTTATCACCCAAAATTGCTATTCAATAAAAGTGACAAGTAAACAATGAACTAATCCTCACCTTCAAATGTTTGACAGAAATTAAAGTGACTTTTGTGCTGCTTGCTATAACCTAAGTACAATGTTTACACTTTGCTGTGACACTCCCTTCAGTATAAGCTGGAATCTCAAAATACTTTAAAATAGCAGCCATTGTGCTAACACAATGTGATTACCATAAAAGTGAGTGGTTTGTCAATCCCCTTGTCCTAGTACTTATAGTGGTCAGACCATGGCCAGTGAGAGAAATAATCTTTTTTTCTGTAATCAACAGTCTTTCCTACTCCAACAATGTTCTGATCTCTACTCATTCCTGAGCAATTACATCACAAACACTGTGTCAATTACATCACAAACACTGTGTCAATCTGTGTCAATCTGGTCCTTATGATTTACTTGGACCAATTGAAAGCTCTTAAATGCCAGGTGCAATTTACAAAGAATACTCATACAAGGGTAGATATTATTAACTGAGATCAGGCAAGTTCAAAGTAGACAGTTATAAGAGGATTAAAGAAGGGGAGTAATATGCAATCTTGGAACAATTGTCCCTCTTTTTAAGATGTGATTGGCTTATTGAATTGAAACTTAAATAATTTTATTCATTATTATTACCAATTATACTAATTTTTTTAAAAGAAACACTATAATCAAAATGAATCAGATATATCAGTGAAACTTTTATGAAAATTTTATCTAAATGAATGTTTATCAATAAAGATATGGAGAAAGCTCACTTCAGTTGTAATGATTATATAATATACAAACTTTTGAAAAATTAGCAAAAAATTACTTAAACTAAAAGTACTTAAAAAGGACTTAAATGTACTTGTAAGTACATCAAATTTAAAATGTACTTAAGTACAATTCAAGTACATGTACTTGGAATTTGAAAATGTACTTAAGTACATTTTAGTACTTTGAAAAATGCACTTAAGTACAAATGTACTTAAGTACAAAGTACTTCGACCCCAACCCTGTAGTGGACCAAGGAAAATCATCTGAGCATGTTATAAAAACTTTTTCCAATTTTTGTCAATATTTCCACTATCCCAGTTCATTTGTTGATTTGGTAAGATCCTACTAGCTATTTTGTGGTCTACTTTTAACACTTTGTCCAATTCTTTGGCAAACTTCCCTTTTAGCAAATTCACCAATGTGCACCGTTATTCAGTATTGTGTTTCTTTTAAATAGCTAGACCATGTAGAAGTCGCATCTGTAGCATTAATTTCAATGGTCTCAAAATTTATAAAACCATGATCCTTTGAAACAATATCCCACATCTGACACCATTTTTAATATTTTGTTTGGGAATTTTACCATAGACAATGTTGACTCTTTCAAGACATCCTTATTTCTATCTTACATGCATAGTAACTGTTAGTTTAATACATCAGAATGGCATAAATAAAATATGGGAATGGCATTCAAATATTGTTAATAAAATTTTCGACAATCTAGCATATTTACATACGTCATTGTATCATTAATAGCAATTATTTTTGTTAATTGTTAATTTTTGTTTATTCTCATAAGTTGTTATTAAGTAGAATTTAACATTTGAATACACCTCCATAAACAGTGTATGTTGTAATTACGAAAGTTGTTTCACAGTGTGGAACACACAGTTCCAATTTCCAAGCTCAGATTTTATAGTACCTGTCAATGTTGATTCTAAATGTACATTTTGTATATTAATATGTTATACAAGACATCTCATTGACAAAGTTTCATTTTATTTACCAGATTATATATAGGGATTTCAATATAAATGCAGATTTCAACAACCTATTATTTCCATCAGCAAAGACAAGCTGATCAAGTTCATTACTAAATCATCCCTTCCAGATGCAAAAAAACAGACAAAATGTAGCATTATAATCCAGTTTTATCATAGTCTCAGGTCAATATGCAAAGGTACATTTAGCAAATAGGATACAGGGAGGTACAGCCAAATAAAAGGTATTCCGATTACAGCACATGGGTACAGTAATGACAAAAAGTAAAAAATATTGGGTGGAAAAAAGAGCCTAATATTACAAAACAAGGCACACTTTTTGGTAAAACAACAGATTTCATTTTGGTTAAAAATTTAAAGCAATGTGTAAATTGGAGGTAAAAGGAGGCTCAAACAGAAACTGGGAGGAAGTGGTTTGCAGGTTTTAACAAAACTTGATCATTGTTGCTTGTTCTATTACAGGACACAGGATAAAGTCACACACTATGTAATGGAACTGATTCTGTACATACGCAAGATGTCTTTATTCCTGGAATCCAAACTTTTGTACAGCTATGCAGTGTCAAGGAAAGACAAATTGTACAAGGAATTTCTGATGGGAAATAAAAATCAAAGCAGGATGCTACGTGTTATTGCAGCTGGTTCCTCTTTGGGTCAGTTAATGATATTTTTGGCCCTCATTCAGACCAGTAAGGTCATGTATATAGTGTTGACAAAACGACTAACAGTGACGAATTGAGCTGACGAAAAAATCTGGTTCAACCCTATAATTTAAAATGACTGCTGTTGTTAAAGTTACTTACTAATTTATATTTTTAATTTTTGTAGCTATGATAGATTAAAATACCCATTTTGCACATTGGTATAATCTTAACCATCCAATGTAAGGTATAAAGGCTTAGTAAATTAAAGTTATTAGAAATTACTTTGACGTCAAACTCCACTTGAAATATGGTTATTTGTATGTAATGCAGCTTTGGCTTACAGAAAAAAATGCATTGTTTTCTTCAGGATGTTAAAGAAAGGATGGTGCTAGTAATTACAATTAAACCCCCAAAAGTGTGCTCAGTATCAATGAATCCCAGGGTCAGATATTTAGCCCCTGTCAGATATTTAGCAATTCCATATATTCACCAGTCGTTGTGACGAACCTAGGTGTCTTGATGTGTGGATTGATGCCAATTTTTCATTCGCTGATCAAGTCTGTAATATTAGTAATACTTGTTTGTCAGATACATGGTCTCAGGTGGGTTAGACAGTATCTGACAGGTGATGGTGCTTTCCAGGCAGCAAATATCTTCTGCTGAATAGTTGACTACTGCCATTCTCTCTTCAAACCAGATCTGTCCAGTATTAACATGCTCGAACTCCACTTGCTAGAATTGTCACACATTATAATCGATATACATTGGGATATATTCTCAAAACAGTCCATCAGTTGCCAGTTAACTACCGCTCCATATTCATAACAGACACTGTATACTGTATGATTTAGTGTGACATCAGAACAATTTCCCACAAAATAGAATATTCAAAAGTTTTCTTTCAACTAAATTGACCAAATTAATTGTAAATGGTTAAAAATGAATATGCAACACAAATTTATTTCATTTTTAGACAATCTAATGAAAACACAACTCAAAGTGAAATATGTTTATCCAAATATTTTAGTTCCTGCTGAGTGGCACCAGTATGATGGAATGGTACAGCCAACGCCGCAAAAAGATTGGTGGCAGTTTTGGCCTAAGGACACATTTGCCAATAACAACATCCTATCGGTTCAGATGCTGCTACCAAAATGGGAATGTTTCATTGAGGAGGAAAATCCCTCACCACAAACAATAAAACAGGTGTTGTCAGAGATCGAAAAAGTTGAAACCACCATGAAACCACTGTTTGTTGATAAAAATGGAAAATATGATGGAGGAAAACAGTTTCGGAAGGTAATGTTGCTACCAGCTGTGTATCTTTATCATGCACCACATTTGACATAATGTCCGGCAATGAAGACTGGGAAACAATTGAAATTCCTGAAACCACTTACTATGCGCTTTCCAGTGACTATTGTTTTCACCCATGATGTCCGGATGGGTGGGTTGATGGGCGTGCGTTTATGTATCTAAGAAGCCGTAAGGAGTAGCAAGTTCATACTTGGTAGGGACATTGGTTATGATATGGTGGTGTGCAGCATCATGGTATGACCTTGATTTGATGTTAGACCTTGCTGAAGTGACCTTGAGTTTGAGAATCTTGTCCAGGCTATATCTCGGAAACCGTAAGGTGTAGCAAGTTGATACTTGGTAGGGACAATTGTTAGGGGATTTAGGTGTGCAAAGTCTTGGTCTGACCTTAATTTGACCTTTGACCTTGCTGTAGTGACCTTGACTTTGAAAATCTTGTCCAGGCTATATCTCAGAAACCGTTAGATGTAGCAAGATGATACTTGGTAGGGACATTGGTTAATGGATTTAGGTGTACAACGTCATGGTCTGACCTTGATTTGACCTTTGACCTTGCCGTAGTGACTATGACCTATAGAATCTTGTCCAGGCTATATCTCGGAAACCGTAAGGTGTAGGAAGTTGATACTTGGTTGGGACATTGGTTAGGGGATGTAGGTGTGTGGCATCATGGGGTGACCTTGATTTGACCTTGTCGTAGTCACCTTAACCTAGAAAATCTATTTGCACCTTTCATGCAATGCAATTCATTTCAATGCAAATATTTCACTAGGCTGTGGGGTACGGGCATCTCTGATGCTATTTTGAACTTAATCTCCATCATTTGACTCACACTAAAGCCACAAGAGAGAAGGAAAAGCTTAGATTAGGAGTCTCAAATAGATGCAAATTTCCTGAATATATGTCGATAATTTTATGGAATTAACACCAGACTAAACAACAAGCTATAGTGCTTCTAAATGAAAGGGTATAAACCTCAAACCCTAAGTAGAAATATTTAAAATTTGGAGGTACATATGGCTACACAGAAACGCAGAATCCAAAGTGAAAGTTTCATGGCTAATGATATCTTGTCCGGATACATGTGAGTTTAAGGCCAAGGTGGCACCTGAATGTCAGAGAGAATTTAATGTTTGAAAAGTTTCACATTCCCCAGGGCCACTCAAAGAAAAGAATGACAATCAGCTGGGATAATATTTTATGCTACCAAAATGTCCATGTGTAACTAAATTTTTGTTCATATTGTTGTTGAGAAATTATCTGTCCCAAGTTTTTCTGGCCAACGCCTTTACTTACTTGTTAATGTCTTTGTTTTTCCTGCACTCCACCTCATGGTGAGCAAATATCTTGCCGTTTTTGAACATGCAGCACATACTTATCTGTAATGCCCCTGTTCCACCAAAGGATTAAGCCCCGATCCTATCTGGGACCCTTAATCGTGGGTAGTCGGTGGAAAAAAAGCAAAAATAGGCGGGAATACTGGGTCGGTTTCACAGTCTGGGATTAAGAGCAGATCGGCCCCAGGAAGCCTCAGGACGCCTCAGGCGGCCCCAGACAGTCCCTGACTGGTCTGGGACTAAGAACCGACTAAACTGCGTTTCTGGTCGGTTTCAACCACGATCCTGTCACAGACCAACCGACTGGGTCCCAGGACGCCTCAGGCCACCTGGGACTAAGCCCCGATTAACACACAATTAACTCCCGGCGTCCTCAGGCCTCCTCAGACTTCCCCAGACCAGGGTCACCGATTCTTGTTTTGCAAATTTGCTGGATTTTTGGGGTATATATATAAAAATCTGCAATCTAATATCATTGCTTTTCTGGGAACACAGCAGGATGCCACCTTTTAATGGAGGACAGATTCAACAACAGCTTAGGGCTTTTTTGGTTTTTATTCTGTTACAAATAATCATGTATTTTCTATTTCTGCGTTGACCACAGCAACCACCAGCACCAGCACCAGCACCACCACCACCACCACCACCCATACACAGACCTAGAAGAAGGCACAGCATGTGGGTAAGGCCATGGCTGCTGCAGAGAGAGGAAGGGTGGGGCTACCACAATATTATGGCTGATTTGTATGCCACAGACATTCCAGGATTCACCAATTACATGAGAATGACCCCAGAATTTTTTGATATGATTAAGACCAGACTGGAACCACACCTAGCCAGGCAGGCCACCAACTACAGAGCACCAATCATTGTTGGGGAGAAGTTAGCCCTCACCATCAGATATCTGGCCACTGGAGAGTCCTACACATCATTGTCCTGTCAGTTCAGGGTTGGAAGATCCACCATTTCCAAGTTTATACCAGAGGTCTGCAGGGCCATCCAGGATGAGTTCACCAGGGAGTACCTGAAATGTCCTACTACCCCAGATGAGTGGAATGAACTGGAGAGGGAATTCAGGATCAGATGGAATGTTCCACATGCCCTGGGAGCTCTGGATGGGAAGCATGTGGCACTGAAGAAGCCCAAGAACACTGGAGCCCTCTACCACAACTACAAGGGGTTCTTTTCCATTGTGATGTTGGCCCTGGTAGATGGACAGTATAAGTTTAGATGGGGGGATGTAGGTACAGAAGGATCTTGCTCAGATGGCCAGATATTTAATGCCTCACAGCTGAAGAGGAGGATTGAAGATGACAGGATAGGCTTCCCTGACCCGGATCCTGTAACCCAGGGTGGTCCAGATGTAACCTACTTCATCCTGGCAGATGATGCTTTTGCCCTGAAGACCTGGCTCATGAAACCCTATTGCAGAAGGATGTTAACCAGAGAGGAAAGGATTGCCAATTATAGAATTTCAAGGGGTAGGAGAGTTGTGGAGAACGCCTTTGGCATCCTTGTGTCAAGATTCAGGGTGATGAGGACCACCACTGAACTACCCCCAGCAACAGTTAGAGAAGTGGTCTTAACCTGTGTGGTTCTACACAACATACTGAGAAGCCAGTATCAAGGTCAACCCAGTGGTCAGCAGCCTGGGGAGGAAGATGATGATGATGTGCCTGATGATTGTGGGTTGATTGGTGGTGCTGCTGGTGGTGGACAAGACAGAAACCCTGCTAGAGAAGCCAAGAGACAGAGAGACTACCTGAAGGACTACTTCAACAATGAGGGAGCAGTGGCGTGGCAAGATGGCAGAATATAACTCCTGCTGTAGTAACCAGTCCTTTTCAGGACTAAGAAACAGTCCTTTTCAGGACTACCAAATATTCCAAAAAAAATTAATGAGCTATGTTTGCTACTGACAAACCCCATGCCAAACATAACTAGTACTGGTGCACAAACAGACAAACCCCATGCCAAACATAACTTGTTCAGACGCACAAAGAGACAAACCCCATGCCAAACATAACTAGTACTGACACACAAACAGACAAACCCCATGCCAAACATAACTTGTTCAGACGCAATAACAGACAAAGACAAGTCACCCAACTGACAAACACACAAAACAAGTGATAAACAATATTCTCAAAAACAGGACACAAACCCCAAAATAATTTGCTAAGTAGAATGAATATTGCATATAATATGCAAGCTACATACTCATTTTACTTAATGTGAGATTTGTCTTGCAAATATATTTGAAACAGAAAAGTTTTCCTAGAAATCTAAAAAATAAATTCTTCTACCCCACTTGACAAATATTTATTGGATATAAATACTAAAGTGGTTTTAATAATGGGAGATTATGTTTGCAAAACAGTTTGTCAGTATTTTGGTTTGGGTTTTGTTTGCTATTGGGTTTGTCAGTTTTTTGGTTGGTGGTTATGTTTGCCATTGGGTTTGTGTGTCAATGGGTTTGTCTGTCAGTTGGGAGTTATGTTTGTCAGTGGGTTTGTGTGTTTGTAGGTTGGTAGTATGTGAGAAGGCCTTTTAAGTCTAAGGAAGGTGAAAGTGTTGGACTTTTCAATTAAACATTTTAAACTATCCCATGGATTTTAAGCTAAAAATGGGCTGATTATTGGCCATATTGGGTTTTTTTTTCAATTTTTTTTATGTGGCCTTTTTTGTTATGTGTGGTACCATGGGTTATTTATTTCATGTTTGGGGTGGTGTAAGTGTTGGACTTTAATTTTTTTTCTTGTGATAAGTATTTGTACTGAACTTTTTTGTTTTGGGAGGGGAATTGGAAGAACATGTAGCTGAATAATTGTTTTTGGAAGATTTGGTGGCCCTTAAAAGGGCCGGCAGGTCAAAGACCCGCCCTGACTGGATGGCTACTGAGGAGGCTGCTCCTGCTGTTGAGGCAGTGCTGAAGTGGTGATAGTAAAGAGCTGCTGCTGTGGTTTTTGCGGCTGTGGTTGTTCTACGATCTGTGTAGATGTCAGATCAGGTAGCTGGCTTAAAATTCCACTCAGGTTATGTCTGCTCCCTTCGTCCTGTACAGTTAGGACAGATGTAGGGTTGCTGAAGCCAATGGGGCTTGGTGTATAGTAGACAAAACTGCTGCCAGCTGCTGCTTGAGTGGAACTAGATGCCTGTTGAGTGTTTGGTGGCAGTATCCCGACCCTCTGCGACTCTGTGGTAATAGTGGCGGATCTTCTGGGCAATTGCTGACGTCTACGGTTGCTCTTGATACTTTCGATGTCTCTGAATATCTTGCCCTTTAATTCTTCAAATTCTTCTTGAGTCATTTTTTCGGCCTCTGATGCCATGTAGTCGAAGAAGGGTTGCCTGTCAGACTTCTGCTGCAGAAAACCTGAGATAAGTGTCCTCATCTGTTCAAAATGTTCCAGAATCATGGAGTCTGTTTTCGAAACGGGTGTAGATGAAATTATGGAATGACTCCTCTCCCTCAGGACACTGGACTCGAGGTGTTCTGTGTCAGTAGTTGACCCACGTGATTCGTCCTGGTTGCTGGTATTCGGACTAGCCTCGAACCCTGAACTTCTGTTGGCCCCCTTTCTTCTGATGTGGGTTTTAAGGAAACCCATCTGTTGGTAGACCCAGGACTGTCTCTTGGTCATCTCCCTCGGGGCTTGGCCAGATTGGAGCTTAGACAGCTTGCCATAACGCATTCGCTGGGACTCGAACCAACGTCTCACATCAAAGGGCTGTAGATGGAGTTCTGCAGCTATTTCTGCCCAGAGAGTCTCTCTTCTGGTCCTGTCATGGAATCTTGGGTGTTCCTTGTCATACAGCTCAGGGTGTTGCTTGACATATTCCACAATGGAAACTTCCTGAGTGTCTGTAAAAGTGGCACACACCCTAGCTCTCTTGGCTGAAGAATGGCACTCCGGATCTTCTTCACACCTCTCTTCTTCCTCTGCTACAGCTTCCCCAATAGCTTGACTTTCCTCTATCTCCTCCTCTCTTCTCTCAACCCTTTCCTCTGGAAGTTCTGGAACTTCAACTCTTTCCTCAACCTCACCTTCCTTTTCCTTGTCATCCATCCTTTTCCTTCCTCTCTTCCCTCCTTTCTCTTTCCTCATACTCCAGTCGACAATAAAATAAAAAAATTGTAAAATTTGTCACCTAACTGTGAAATTTGCCCTAAGCTGAAGTATATAAAATATAAAGTAAAAACTGAAAACCCCTACAAATCAGTGACACACGTCTCTCAGTAGTCAAACAGTCAGTAACAATGAGAATGTGTGCGCGGTTGCTTATATAGTCCCAGACCTCCTTATTGCCTCGTTTTAATTTCAGACGCGTGTGAAAGAGTCGGTTCTTAGTCAGTTGTTAGTCCCAGGCGTCATCAGGCCACAGCAGACTAAAAATGTGTGGTCCCAGGACTCCTGGGGAGGCTGGTTTGGATCGGTTAGGGTCAGTTCCCTTAGTCAGGGCTTAGTCCCAGACCTAGATTTTTGGGTCCCAGGACACCGCAGACGGTCTGAGGCTTCTGGGGACTAATGCAACCGTCCCAGTTTCTCACGCATGAAATTCATACGCATCATATTTGAGTCTGCGACTAAGAACCGGCCTCCTGGGACTAAACTATGGAGGTCTGGGACTAAGGGTCGCAGGTGGCCTGGGACAACAACCGACTCTGTAAATTTTGGTCTGAGGAGGCCAGAGGACGCCTGGGACTGGACACTTTGTTGAGGGCGGGAAATATGAATTGGTTTGAGTTGTGAGAAATATCAAACATTTTTGATTTTTCACACGGCCTCAACCGACCCTTACAGAAAGTCTGGGACTGAGCAAATATTTGAAACCGACCCCCAAAAATCCTTAATCGGGAGCCTTAGTCGTGTGGTGGAACACCCACATAAAAGATCTCACTTGGTTCATGTGTTTTGTGAAGGTGAACACAAAACATTGAAAAACTGACATGGCATGGATTTGGTAACCGTACTCTTTTCACTAATTTATAATTGAATTTTGGGCCACAGTTACATGCCTGTGGATATGAACAATTCTTACACAGGCAATTTGATCAATGCAAGTAAAATCTGTTATTTCACCTTGTTCCATGTGACACAGGACCACTGCATGGCAGTACTTGGCTGCAGAGTCATTACAATCATTGAAATAGGATAATCTAACACATCATTTTTTTCCGATCACTCCTCTCTCATGGACAGTGGTTTTAAAGCAAGTACTTCCTGTGTTTTAGTTTGATTGTGTTATTTGGCCTACATACGATAAGTTCTGGCTAACACTTACACAACAGCAGTTTACAACACACACACACACACTCCACACATACAAATTTAATCGTGGAAGAAAAGCTGTCAAACTTGGGATCTCTTTTTATAATCAACTTTTAAAAATACTTCTTCCCAAAATTTTTATGCAAAACCTATATGTATTAAAAGCTTAGAACATACTTATTTTGAATAAATAAAAATATAAATATCTTTCTTTCAAAATTAACCAACAAAAGAGATGACATTCTATTCATCCCTAGATCTAAACATAAGAGAATTGAATTTCCAATGAACTGTTATTTCACTTCTTTTAAACCTGTAAGTTTTAGTGTTTCCTCATTTTTCTCCAAGGTTAAATTTATATCAGAATACAGCCCAGATCCTGTGCTTTCTGATGCACCAAGGTACTTTTCTGTATATTTTTGTTTAATCATTTTAATAGCCCCATTTATTACACTACACACAGAGTATTGTGCATATGCTTGAAGTTGCATGTTTGTTATGCATATGATAAAAGTTGCTGAAGCAATAGGCATTGCAGACACTGCAATGTTTTTCATGGTATGCAATTTCTAAGAATGTTTTGTAAAATGACATCTTATAAATATGTCTGTTTGGTTTTTCTTTTCATAGAATAAAATATACTCTTGACATAATCTTGAAAGATTATTTGTTTAAATCCTTAAATATAATTTGTGTCTAGCTCAAATTTTAATCTATGTACATTTAGATTAATGAATATTGGAGAATAACTCTGATCATTTTATATATTTCTTAAAATTTATAATTTTGCCCAAGAAATATGGCAAAAATGGACCCAATGAATCAATGACAATGGAATATCACTTCAAGTGTCTCGATAATATGTGCAGGATCTGTAGTAACAGAGTCCTGACTCGTCTACAGAAAGACAAACGGCAGGTGCCAAGACTCTGTGTCAATAGCAAAGATGAATAGATGCTACATCAGACACTGAAATACATCCTCAGAAAATCTGCACCCATTGTTTTTTTTAGATGAAAAATGCTAAAGTTAAAGAAAGAGCAAAAATCGCTTCAGACATGTGGCAGTGCCACAAGCAATTTGATTGTAAAGTGTGCAAACAATACGATTCTCAATCTGGCACCCTGTTCTGTGTCCAGCATGTTCTGATTTTGTTTCAACTAGTGATGTTAAAAGTGCTGATGAAAGGTTTCACGAGCAATTAACAAAGCTCCCTGTGAAGTGTGGAAAATGTGAAAAGACAATGTCTTATGATCTTATATCCCATCATAACTGTGATACCAACTCTCCCCTAAGTATACAATCCACCAGTGAGTCAGTTATAATTGAAACTCCAGGTGAGAAGCATGCACATAGTACACCAAAACCCAATAAATCTCATGTTGAAATGCAAATTCAAACATCACCAATTTTTGGAACTTTCACTCAAGAAGAATCATCTGATAGTACATTCAATAAAACAGCTTCTAGATCAAAGGAAAGGTTCCATACACATTTAACAAAACGAAAACTGAACTTTGCTAAAGAAAATATCATAGCTTGCAAGACTGGTGGTCAACCATTACTTTTGAAAAGAATAGTGAAACCAAGAAAGGAAAGTGCCAATGTTTCGTCTCCATTAAAAAGAAGAAGAGCACATCAAAGTGCCTTATATCGTGTTGCTGTAGCAGGAAAAAGTAAGGATTCACACAGTGCCCAACAGTCATCTGAGCTTAAAGTGCTTTCAAAAAACTCTACACTTAAAATATGTTCCAATGCTGGGGTAAAACAAAAATCTTTCCTGTCCTGACATAAATGATAGGGCAAAACAAACTGCATCTAAATTTTTGAAACTTAACCAATATTTCTCTGACATTCACACTAAAGTTGGACACATAGATAAAATATTACAAGATATGCTTCCAGATATCAAAATTTCCATTGAAAATTACTTGAAATATTACAGACAGTACTTTCCAAATTTACTCATCCTTAAGCATTTTTCTGGAAGATCATGTCCTAGACTGGATTAGTAAATGGGGTTTTGGAATGGGTGTCCATGGAGAACAAGGAGGAGAGTCCATCCATAGAGAATTCAACAGGATTCAGCGAAATATGTGTCATGTCACAATACTACACAGAGATTGTTATTCATAATGAAAGAGCACCATACACTCACTAATCCCTCAATACAAAGCCTAATTATTAAACCAAGAAGTAAAAGCAACACTGTTAAAAATTAAAACCTGGTGGCACCAAACTGTGATATTTCATTGAGACAGTAATTATCTCTTCTGTACATAAACTGATTATTTAAAACTATTTTGAATATAATGTGCCTAATTATTAACATATCAGAGCAGGGACTATCAATGTATTTACCATGTGGATAGTTTAGCTGTAATTGGATATACTAGTAACAGTAAGTTTAACAAGGTGAAATGGGTAACTTTTTCATTTTTCAACGATACTTACAGAATACACTTATAGTCCTATCTATGTTTTATGCAATCTTTCTCTTTGTTTTAGCATTTAATTGCCTATTTGACAATAAATATGGGTTTTTTTCAGGGAATTGTGTCTTTATACAAAAATAAACAACAATGAATTTGATACCATTGAATTGCCCTGACATTTAGGAAAAAGGACATATAAAATATATGTTTATCAAAAATGAGCAACATTAATTAATCATTGATTAAAAGTTTGTGATATTTTCCAGAAACTCTGATTATTTCACAACGCATTTTGTTCTGTTACATATGCACATGGAATAGAATGTGTAATATTTCAGCTTGGTTTTTAAAAGTAATTACTAGAATATATACACCAATGCATTAAACAAAGATAGCACTTTTAATACATATAATGTGTTTTTTATGTGCACTGAAAAAGTTTTATAAAAAACAAAAACAAAATAAAGTACCTTTTTTCACAGACTTTTCTTCCGCATAAAATCATAGTGAGAGTACAAGCTGTGCTCTGTTTATACCACCAACAACACACACAAGTCTTCTCTGAGTGTGTGTGTGTGTTTATGTGTATTATTTTATCTTTATTTTATTTGGGGTTTTACATCGCTTTCAACACTGTACAGGTCATGTCATGACGGGTAGTTGGAAGGGCAGAGGAAACCAGTACATAGAGTTCGTTAGGGTTCTGTACTGTAAACTGCCGACCAACGGCAAGCAACTACCACCTTTCCCACTTGGGGCCGTGCAGGGATCAAACCCCGGTCTCAGAGGTGGGAGGCGAGAGTGTTACCACTCTGCCACGGTGGCCCCATGTACCATTTTAAACTAAAGTTACAGCAGAAAAACGACTGTGCATGGTCCAGCAAAATGCAGCCACCCACTTCCCCATAGCTTATCACACTCCATGTTTACCTCCACCAAACCGTGCCTGTGGGGCCATTTGACTTTATTTTTGATATAAACTTCCATTGGCACTCTTCTCTGAGATTTCATTTTAGAATCAGCAGATGTGTTAGTGAGTGAGGGCAACACTGATTTTGCATACCAGATGCTGTTTGCATGCCAGTACTTGGTAAAGATTCAGCATCAGATGTGTGCAAAAATGTGAAATTTTTGCTGTATTACACTATGATATTGCATGTTTTTACTTATTAGTTTTATTTACATTCTTTTTCAATTTGACTGTTCCACTTTGTCCAACCGCTTTCCAATATTGTATAGCTGCTCTAGAATTTTTGATTCCCAAGTCATTAGCCCAATACTTAATGAAACAATTCCCAGAGTAAGATGGTCTCAAGGAATGAATTTGTTGACGTCTAGGCACCAACCCACAATATCATGGTCCCTTCTATAACATCTTATTTAAAGCTTTTGCAAACTCTAGAGGCAGTCAAAAGAACCCAAATGACCCATTTTCAAACTGAAATAAGGGGCAGTTTTTAACAATGCACTGAATCTTGTACTAAGAGTCATTATTCTAGTTCTAATTTGACTTTTATAGCACTTAATCTCCCCTGAGTAGTGGACTCTAAGGCGCAACAAGACAATAGCAATATACAAATTCAAAGTCCACGGACAAAAACAGGTTGGCACCATGGAGAAGCCATAAGAGAAAATGAGCTAAGGTGGACATGCCTTTGCGTAGAGATAGGTTTTGAACTTCTTTCTAAAAGAGGCAATAGTGGGTGATGCACAAATGTCTTCAGGAAGTGAATTCCATACAGTGGGAGCATCAAAGGCAAAAACTGAAGCCAAACTGCTTAGTGGACTTGTGAACTGTAGGTTGAAATTTTGGTACGTTGAGGAAATTGGCAACACTCTGACTCTGTAGTGTGGTATGTGGATAGATGTGGAGCAAAATATTTAGGGAGACCAGTATAAATAAACTTGTACACCAGGGTAGCCAGTTTGAACTCTAAGCGACACTGAATAAGGAGCCAATGGAGTTTCCTGTGTACCGGAGTTATCCGAATGTATTTACACAAATTTGTAACCATTATGGCACTTAAGGAGGAAATAATGATGAGTGTGTTCTTGGTGCGGAGGCAAATATCACATTAGACCTGTACAGCTGTTAGAGATAATTAAAACTACTAAGGGTAGGAAGGATAGGGTAGGTGAATTCCTGAAGAAGAAGAAAAGTGAAAGGTGGAAGGCAGCTTTTAGATCTTGCCCACATACATATAATCACATTGCCATCCCGCGGCTCTAAGCATTCCAACATTTATAATAGATTTTACCACGAACTGTAATAACTGTAAATGAAATGTGATTGAAAATGGTAGAAGGTGAAGCATTATTTTAGACTAGAAACTCCAGGTAGAACAAGGCCAAAAGGTGTTTTGGTCCCCTAGCGGGAGAGCAAAGCCATCAGAGACACGAGTAGTGCATTATAATTTATGAAAGTCTAGGGACACAAAGAAATTCCAACTGAGACACAGCCCACAGCTATTATAGAACTCAGGCGGTCACCAATCCAAATACTAATATAGCACATTGCCTCTTAACTACAGTGAGCAGAGAAATACTCATAATGCTGCGCCACAATTCACAAAAGTCCCATGCAAGAAGGACATATGTATGGGAAAGAGGCAAAAGGACATGTGTCCTTTTAGCTACTGGAGAGGAAGAGAGGCAAATCCAGAAGGACATATGTATGGAAGAAGGCAAAAGGACATATGTCCTTGTAGCTATTGGAGAGCAAGACAGGCAAATTCAGAATGCACAGGTGTTGTCATCAGGTGTTGTCATCAAAATCCGGGGACAAAAAAAAGTGATCTGTAGAAGCTCAAGCTCTTCTGAGGCATGGGCATAACAAAGAGGACTAAGGTAGCAACTTCAGCATAGTCTTGGTTGATGAATACACAGAAGGCGAGGTAGATCATGACGATGTGCTAGTAGGTCCTGGATGTAGAGTCTCTTAGTTAATCTGTTAAAGACTAATTTATTGTTTTGGTTCGTCTACCATCTGAAAAACAAAAAAAGTTTTCCTTGTCAGTATCTTTGATAATTTCTTCTCTCCTGTTGTGGCGGTCAGGAATCTTGGTGTTTGTTTGACTCAGATTTCTCTTTTCAGAGGCCTATTCAGAACACCTGTATGTCCTTTTTGCTCAAATCTGTGATCTTAAGCCTATCAGAAACCATCTAACATCAGTGGCATGACCTTAAAGCCATTGAGCAATACACATGTGGAGTATTGTTTATCACTATACTAATACTAATAAACTATATACACACTCTAATGTTGTAAATACAATTACAACATCAAGGCCACCTTAACATAAACCTTGCTTTGTTGACTCAAATAAAGGTGGCTTTAAGTTGTCACAGATAAGTAATAGTTTGTACATATGACGTTAAGGTAAATAACAGTAACATGTGTTATAAAACATTAAGATAGATTAGGGGGAAATGTGGCACTAAGTTTATAATATATACACTTAAGATACTCTTAACGAAATGAGCACTTCATCTGAAGACAAGTTTCACAACTAACATGGACAGGAGTCAATCAAAGTTACAGTTAGTTCGGAGATGCTAAAAACATTGAGTAACATGTAAAATTAAGCTTAGAATATGTATTTTATTAGTATTTTAGGTGTTTTTAATGTTCCATAAACCCCATTGTTTTGGTGATGTAAGGCCGCACAGACACTGGCATCCAGGTACCATGTCTCTGGATGTCCTGAAAAAGGACTTGTGAGTTGGAAACTATTGATGCACCTGAACTGTGGAGTGAGTGAAATGTGATGTTAGAGTCCGATGAACCTAATTTCTTTAAAATTTGGCCTAGATTTGTATGCAGCTGTGTATCAGCAACTGGAACCTTGGAGCTGTATTCACAAAAGGTCTTATTTTAATCTTAGTCTTAAATCTAAGACTTTTGTCATAAGTTTGAGCAAAGACTTGTTACGACATTTGTCTTCGTCTTAGAACAATTCACAAATGGTCTTAGTCTTATCTTAGTCACTTTATTTTATATTTTACAGTGGTTAAATTTTTTTTCAACTGCAATGCTTATCTCTTTCTGATTTATGTATTAACAGTAAGTGGACAAGTTTTACAATATACATCAATACATATTAAGATAAATACATAACAAGATTACTAAATAAAACCAAAATATAACAAATATCCAACAAGATTACTATATATAGCAAATATTTAATAAATATCCATAACCTGTTATAATTCATTTGATTGCAATGAAAATGCTCTCATAGCCATGTACTGAACTTACAAAATGAACAAGTTTGTAATCATAATGTATTAATTAAAAACACTAAATTCGTAATAAGAATTCCATATTTAAAGCATTGCCATATTGTTAGCTCTATAAAATTAGTCTCAACAAAAACTCCAAAAATAAGGTCGAGATCAATAGAAAAAGACAGTAAAATTAAAAAAAAATATGTTTCAGGAATGCACAAAAAGTAACAGGTCAACAGCTGTATTGACATTTCGTTAAAAAGTCATACACAATGGACTTGAGTTATAACAAAATTGTTGTTAGGTTTTACTTGTGAAATAGAGAAACTAATTGCATTTATTTCAGCTGTCGCTTAGTCTCTTTCAATTTGTGAATATGAGTCTCTCTTGTGATAATGTCAAAACTTGCTCTCATCCTGCATGGCAGTATCTCAGAAGCAAATAACAATTTACAATGTCTTTGTCAAAATTGTTAATGTACAGTAGATCTGTTCAATAATATAACATTTGAAATTCGATCTGCACCAGTGGACCATAATGATCATGTAATATCAACTTTTTATTCTTGACACATGGCACATATGAGTTTATGACCAGTCAGATTGCAAAACAGAAGAGGTAAATTAATAACATACAAATCCTGTGTTTTGACGAAATCCCACATAAGATACAATTTTTAAAATTAAAATAACACAAAAAACTGCAGATAAAGTGCAGAAAAAACTATGAAATATCCCATCAATTGGCACAAGGGTCTATTTTACTTGGCAATAACTTTGAGTATGATTAGCTTAAAGGGTTAGCCCTAGGGTCCCTGGTTTACCTGTGGTCATTGAAAAAAAACTTTTCTTTTTAAGACAGGCCGATATACCAATGCAATCAATGACTCTTGTCCTGTACATAAATTTTGTTTATTACGTCAACATTAAGCAGAATACACATGTTGGAAACTTAAATAAATTTTGCCTCAGAGACACGAACCAAAAACAAGAGGTTGCATTACCATAGTCGATTCCTCGAGCCCCAGTAAGTCAGCCACTTATCCGTTTAGCCAAGGTCAGTTTGGTTAATTACTAATGATATGACCCAGGGATAACAACAAAGGTCAAGACAGCATTGCAGTTATAAATTTATTAATTCATTAATAATACATTCTAGACTAGTTGTATTGACAAACCCAGCAAATGTTTAAGTGAACATAGGGTCACCTTACCTGAGGCACAATTTTCGACTACCTTTAAGACAGTAAGGAGGGAAGCTAAGGTTAGCTTTTGAAGGTCAAGTGACAATTTTGAAGATAATAAGAGAGTGCCTTATTGAAGGTGACCCTAACTAATAATGAATAAGAGTGTACTCAAGCCCTACATAAGAGCATACAACTAAAATTATGAAAGAGTACATTTTCACACAAACCCCAACAGTTTTAGTAGTTAAGCAGACAATTTAGCCCTAAATATATTAGCAACTTGGTCATCAGCATCTGCTGAATCAGTGATGTACCTCCACACACAGTCCGAAGTCCAGGTGCCATGTTTCACGATATTTTGCAAGGCTACATCATTATTAAAGGCAAAGGTGGCACCCAAACGTCGGAATGTGTGGAAGGTAAATCTAAATTGATGTAAGTGTAATTTGGCTAGGACCATAGCAAAATGTCTCCTGACTCTATTGTCAGTAAGAGGGAGCCAAGTCTGACCTATTTTAGACTGAAACAGGGGAAGATTTGCACCCCTGGTGAGGTCCAACAAGTTCTTGATAGCAACAACAGGACAAATGCTGGTATTCTGGGTACTGTTATCAATTTAATTTGATTATTAGTTTGCATGTTTTAGACCATTTTAATATGACAACAATTTTGTCTGGTCTCAGTATGACATCCCCTCTGGCTAGGTGTTTTAATGGTGAAAACTGTGCAACAGTATGAGGCACCAGGTTTGATGAACGCAGAAACCAATAGAAACTGAGTAAATACAGAGCCTTGAAAATTTGGTCCATGTAAGTGACATCACATTGGTACACAATTCTTTTTAATAGGAGTATGTCAATAATACTCTTCAATTTGACATTAAGTGGAGAGTACATTTGCACAGCTTTTTGGTAATATCTTAAGCGATGATCTGAGAAGCAGGCAACATCCAGGCCAAAAATTAAGAATTTTGTCTTAATTGCAGAGAGGTAATTGGCCATTTTTGGCTGTTTAACATTCTTATACTGTAAACACTCCAAGAAACAAAGCAATCTTAAGGCTGTCACCTGATAAATGTCCCAGGATATAAAAGCCACAAATGCCAGAAATGTTCTGAAGAGTAATGCATAAGCTCTCTGTGTAGACTTTGAAAATGCATGGGGAAGCCTGGATGTTGCCAGCTGTGACAGATGACGTTTGAGTGGCAATGCACCTGAAATACATTATGAAAAATTCTAAATATTCTCATCACAATACAGTAAATCCACAGAAGTGTGGATCCAAGTCACAGGGTGAATCAAAGCCTGCAATTTAGAAACATTATTAGCAGTGTTATGCCATTGTATTCATCTTCCCTGAAATGTGGACAACCTGAATATCGATATTAAAGGCACTAAGCTACAGAAAAATATTTCTTGCATACTTTGCCATAACTCTATCACGTGTTGTACCAGTATTCAACATTGAGAAAACTGCTAAGTTATCGCACTGTATTGGGACTTTGAGACCAGCCCATTGGATATGCCAAACTTTCAGGGTCACTAAAATGTTGATAAGAGGTTGCGTTAGTATGTGGTACTACATGCACATGTTTTTATATTTCTGATAGAACATGTTATTTTTGAGAAGCAAATTTGATTACAAATGTGAATATGTATATTAATTTTCAGGCTCTTCAGGAATACCTAGGTGTTGGCTCACATCGCTTACAACAACATCAGCAGATGGTAGAAAAAGGTCTACAGATTAGTAGCAGAAATAAGGTTATGGACATTGTCACAGCCCTTACCATTGTGTACTTGACAGTCAGGTTTAAACTGAAAATCCAGGAAGCAGCGACCAACGGGGCAGTGTTCTTTGCTCTGGCTGTAAGACCAAATAACAGAACCAAGACTTGTCTCGAGTATAAAGAAGTGCTTCACATTTGGTTCATTAGTCTAAAGAAGTGAGTAGTGATATTTTTGTTTCCCATCTGGAAGAGTTTGAGCAGAGAGTTGAAAATAAGAAGAGTCGGGTTTCTAGTATTTAGTGAAAAAGGAAATTCAGAGGATATAGGCAGTGTATATAGATTCTGAAATGATATATGATTTGTCAAATATAAATCTCATTCTCATACTATAGTTTGAAAGTTAAAAAAATACTAAATGAGTTAAACCAAAGTGTTCCATTCTTTGTCTTCTTTAACATCGAACATACCATCTGTGAATTTAGGGTTAGGGTCTCCTAAAACTATATTATAAGCATGTATAGGTTATAAATTGTACATTCATTATTTTGTTTGATTTGGTGAAGGTCAAAGATTGGGTTTGGTGAAGGTCAAAGATTGAGACTCGAACCCAGAGAGGTGACAGCCTGTGATTAGATGCCAAACTTGCTAACCACTAGGACCTTGTTCAATTTTGGTTGTGCAACATATATTTTTAAAAGTTTGTGGAAAGGAATTTTTAATGGGATGTAATTGTACAAGTTAGTTGTGTTCTGCTATTTAATAACTTCATATCTCTTAAAATCATGCATGAGTTGATGAATGAGTAAATGAGAAAATTCCAGTTGTGTCCTTTCTCTTTCCATTTGTGAAACAGAACTCAAGGCCGACTCTGGTCTGTGTTGTTGTGAGATTTACACCATACCATGCACTCTGTTTCAGAGAGCTTGCAGAATACATGTTGGAATACATAAGAAATATGGTCACAGACAGTTATTGTCTGCCTTTCTGGATTCTAGCGGTCCCTCTGATTCACTTCCTGCATTCTGAGTCAATTCCATTTCAACCAGTGCCACCACTGAAGACGGATCTGCCACATGAGCATGATATGTGGTGGGGAATTGTCACTGTGAAGGATGTTGTGTCAAAATATCAACACCATAGGGCTAATCCAAACATGATGTAAGCTTTTCATTATGTGTGTGTAAAAATATACAGATAGTGCTGCATTTATAACAAAGCATAATTGTGTCAGGATTTCAGCAATCATTGACTTCAGTAACAGAATAACTGTATGAAGCATACTTTTGGTGTGTTTGGATGACCACTTTTTATTTCTTATCACAATCCCCGAACAAATTTCAGTTGTTTTTATCCCTAGAAGAACCGGAACTGACTTGTTTGGGGACAAATGTCGCCATGGCAACACTCTTAGCATTTTTGGCTGTTTAAATAATAACCTAGGACTGGAGTCCATCCTGCCGAAGCTGGCTATTGTGATTTAAATTGTCCAACAAATTACACTGTCAATATCTTTAGAACAAGTAGGCTCCTTGGTGTAGCAGGTAACACACTCTGTGTATTTTGTGACTCAAATACTTGACCATATGTGGGAAAGTTAATCTTTGTATAGCTATGGCAAACAGCTTTCACTGCTGAATCTTGACCGTATGTAATAGTTTTCCTTGCCCTAAAACTACCCTTCATGTTATAGCCTATGCAATGTGCTGAAAGTGATTTAACCCATATTAATCCTTAGAAGCAAATCGTATGTGCTTATTCAGAAACCAATGCATAAGTCACATTGTGGTGACAGTCATTTCTTAGGATTCTAAGTGACCAGATATGGGACTGTGAAAATCCAATTGTCTACCAAAGAACTTTTATATAATTAATTTGATTAATTTTCAGGAAGATGAACTGGGTTAAAATGGACTCTTTCATGACTTGGAAATATGTTTCTGTGTTATTTTTGGTCCATTCAGGCACAGTCAAAAAGGAATGTGATATGAATGCTATCTATCATTGTACATTCAAAAAATGTTGAACTTTTACGACCACTAAACCTTAAGCCATTAACTTGTGTTGAAAATTCATCGTTATTGGTCTTGACAAATATAATCTCAATTGATGCCATGGACTATAATTCTAAAAATCAATGCCACACGTTTTATGCTCTGTGCATGTTAGCTTGAATAATTTTTATGAATTTCCTTCTGATTTAGCAGGGATATGTATTTGAAGTATGTCTCTTATTTAAGACACAGCATAAGACGTTTTTAAAACATTTTTTATAAATTCTATAAAAGAAAATGCTGTTAACTAATTTAAATTAATATTGTAGGTTATATATTCAATAATAACAAATGATTCACCCTTTTTTTGTTTACAGAAGATTTCATGCAGATGAATAAAATGTCGTACACAATTCTTCGTCTATTTTCAGTTATCTTTGTAATTATTTTAAAATTAACATTTAACTGAGTTATTTAAAGCCTAAGCTTATAATCTGACCTTGTATACTGTCATTTCCCCAAAACATAAGTTTACTTTAATACTGAATTTTATTAACTCATTCGCATGACTTACTAACTTGTTCCCACCAGTTAAAAAGTTGTTAAGATATTATGTTATTCTCACACGATAAGTTTGCTATGACAAATAAATTGCCTGTACATTGGTATCAAAGCATGAGTAAGTTGTGGGCAGGACTTAGTATCAGGTGGCAACAACTTCCTAACTCATGGGGAATGAAATAGTTTCATGCTGTAATGACTTGCTAACGTCTGGTAACAACCTATTATCTTATGGAAAAGACTTTCTATCTTGATTTACTATCTTGTGAGAACAACTTATAATCTTGTGGAAACAACTTACTATCTCATCGAAATGAGAGAACAAAATTTTAGAAAAACAGTTGTACACTAGAAGATCCGGGGGGATTCAGAGAGTTCGAACCCCCCCTTGAAAAATAATGTAAAGGGTTTCAACCCAAAGTGCAAAATTATTTCTTGACAGTGGTGTTAAATTTACAGGAAATGCACTATATTTTTACCAAAAATTAATTTTTTTCTGGGGGGGCATGCCCCCGATCCCCTTAGTTATGGTATGTCTGATGTGAACCCCCACCTTACTTAAAGGCGGGATCCCCTTTGCTCATTGGAAAAGACTTTTGTCTTGTGGTAATGATTTACTATCTTGTGGGAATAGCTAACAATCTTGTAGAAACAACTTTCTGTATCGTCGAAATGAGATAACAAAATTATAGAAAACAGTTGTTTATCCCTTCTTAGGCCCAGGAAGAAACATAGAACACTGCATGACTGTGTTGTCACAAATGTTTATTAATTTCTGTTGAAATTATTATCTTTATGCAATTTACTTTAATTATTTACCCAAATATTAGCTCCAGGGATGCTTTAATTTGAGTGATAATAGCAAATCGTTTAAATTTTATTTTTATTGAGAAAATCTTGATTGTGGGTTTTTTTCTAACCAACTTCGTGTTGTAACTACATTGGCAAATTTTAGTTTTTCAATGCCTCTGATGATTTCTTTCCTGTACATTGTAGGTCCATAGACCTGTGCACAAACTTCCTCGTGCCTATGTTTGAGTTGGACCCCTTCCTCCCCAGAACTCTGATGAGTGTCTTAAGTCCGTGTCACCTACAAGAACTCTTCATCAAGCAGATATTTGCTCCAGAAGTCTGCCTGGCTAAATTGTCGAGAGTTATTGGAACTTCTTACTATTCCACACCAAATTTGGAGGTGAATAATCTTTTAAAATTGGTAAAAAAAGTTTTGACTTGATTTTCGAATTTTAATGCACTCACTGTAATGTAATTCCTAGTAAATGCAGGACTTGTAATGAGGGTATCTTCCATTAATTTCTTTAGCTGGCACTATTTTCTAAAATTTAAAATTGAAAACTACCCATTACCGTTGTATGTCGAATAATAAGTAGAATACAATTTTCACAAATTTTCACCTGTAACTGAAAACTAGGAAAACTACATTTTAGCCATTTAAGCTTGAACTTTGAAAAACAGTCACAGCGTATATTAATGAAAAGGCAAAATGGTTGACTTTTAATGTTCCATAATAAATAGAACTAATCATATTCATATCTTCTAAAATATTCATTGAATTTAAACAAGGGCCTGGTTACTGCCAATGACAACCACCAAAAGAACAATAGAAAAACAAAACCTGTAAAGAGTCCAGAGTATGTTCTTCACATTCACTTTGTACTTTATTGTTCACAGTATTTATGAATTGTACTGTCTTAATCTGTAAATTTTTAGCTTACATAAACAGGAACCGATGGTTTGTGATTATTCAGTATTTAATGGAATCATTGCTTGACTGGGCAAATTTTAGCAAGTTTGCACCTTAGAGTGCACTGAATCCATTAACATTAATTATAGTAGAATAATCTATACCAAGATCTGGAGTTGTGACTGTACACATTACAGAATATGCACAAATGAATTCGAATTAGATTAAGATTTGAACTCATGATGTCAAGATGCACTGGCAGGCCCTTTCTGAGCTATGCTGAGCACCCTTTTACAATCCTACAAATGCATGCATATCTGAACAGATAAAGGTTAAACTTAGACTGTTTCAGATTTTGTAATTGTAAAATAGCATTGGAGATGCTGTACCCCACAATGGTCCTCTGTGGCCTTGTGGTTAGCAAATTTAGCATCTTATCACAGGCAGTCACCTGTGTGAGCTTGAGTCCCACAAGTGGGAACATCTGAGGACTTGTCCCAATATGACCCTAGGTGTTGAACGGGAAGTAAAACCCCAATTTTGACTTTGGTCTTTACTCCACAGCCCAGATGAAAAAAAAAATTAACACCATGAGATACAGAAAAAGTGAAGCGCAAACACTTCTGGAGACTTTATGACCAAAAAGTGTCGCTTATATAAATGTCCAAATAAAATAAAGAGAGCAAAACTTTATGTAAAGATAAAGTATTATAGCAAGGCAATTCAATGCAAGATGATTACATGTGGACTGAAATGTTTTGTGTAGTTGTCTGTGCATGAGATAATTTGATTTCAGTCATATGGTTCCAGATTTCCACGCTGAATGCTGGTTATTTGATAAATGTTTCATGGGGTAGCATCCATGACTGAATGAATTTATTTCAAATAATTTGATCAGGTACTGATTCTACTATTGTACTTGGGAAAAGGATGGAACCAGTGTTTTGAAATAGAGTATGATCCAAAGTCTAAGTGTTAGTAGACAGTAGGTTTTCTAGTGTTATGTATTGTTTTTATTTATTTTTTTATTATTTTGATGGAGCTATTTGTGACGTATAACATGTAAATATGTTTTCTGGTAACTTTTGAAGGATGTAATTTGAGTGCCTCAGCAATCCAGCCCCAATTCAGTTTGTAAAATATGTGTTATATTTTCGTAAATAAATGTTCACTTATACTACATAAAGTTTTCTCTTCACTTTTGTCATCTTAACTCAAGACTATGACACATTACAAAAAGTCCTTGGTATTTGCCAGGATTAACTCCCTTGCAAATTGTACAGTTCCAGTTCCTATTGTAATCACAAGGGTCTGCATCTATTTGAATATTCCAGCCTTTTGGCATTTCCTACAGCTAATTTTTGTGCAGAAAATGATGATTTTCAACATTTATCTATTAAAGTTTTAAAACTTTCAACACTTAGTAAATAAATAATTAATAAACAATTAATAAATAAATTGTCCCAAATATTTGAAGTGTTATTTATCCTATCAAACGTTTGACATTGTAGATGGCTTATTTGACCTTTTACTAACTAACTACTTGCCACCTTATAATAGGTGGCAGAATTCTAAAGTGATCTCTGTTTGAGTCTGTTCAATTCAGGGTTACGCTTTACTGCTAATGAGTATTCTAAGCATGGAGTTTCATTTTCTCATTTTTCGTACAGGGATTATTTTTAACAGCATACATTTCTGTACTTTAAGACCATAGAGAACCTGCTGCAGCCAGTGAAAGGTCTCTTGCTGAGCAACATAGAAGCCCCTATTGGGTTAGTACCAATTATATTATTTCTAGGAAATTGGATTATAAGTTAGCATTACTTTCTTGTTCAGTTTTTTGCTTGATTTGGATTTTCCTGATGTGACATTTGTATTTCATCACTTTTATAAAAATGTTTTTTTTTCTGATTACAGATAAATAAATAAATAAAATGTATAATCTGTACATTCTACAGTATTTTACTTAACACAATAGTAGTCAAAGCTAAAACATCATTTTGCACTAAGCTTAAAATCTGAAAAGGAAATTATGTTAACCGTTGCCAATTATTGTCAGGAACATTCGAGGTACATAAACAAATTGCTTTCTATCTTATATCTAATTTCTTCATGGTGTAGATGTGCATTATTATGTAGCTTTTAGCCAAGTGTTGCATATTTGCTAAGTGGTTATGTAAACTTAATAGGGGATGATGCTCGAAGAGCCATTGAGTTTAAATAATGAAAGTGCCACGAGGCAATTATCTATTATAAAACCCCTTGAACTGAGACCAAATAGTTAATAAATAGATAAACCTTGAAAATTGTGATTATAATTCTAGACCAAAAACTTTAACCATGGATATCAATAATGTATAGATTACAGATCTGTGTATTACAGAAAGCACTTTCCCGAAAAGTTTGATCCGTTTATATGACAATGTTCATGCTGTGTATAATTTGTTCTGGCGTTCATGTTACAATAATGACTTGTGCTTATTTAATACAGTAAATGATTAATTTTGTGTTTCACACATTGAAAGTACCACAAAATGTTGAGCTACTGTCTTTTGTTTTGGGGAGATTGAAAGTTTCAGGTTTCATAAGATTGGCATTTTTGTCTCTAAATTTGAATCAACGAAAAACACATGAAAAGACTGTATCCTGGAAAAAAGCCTCAATGAGAAATGAATGCATACTTTACATTTTGTATTGCAAAAATGAATACTATCAAATAAATCCACAATATTTAAACTCAAAATTCATTTCCTCCACAAATAGTGTATCATGTGCAAAGTTTATTAAAAATTGTAGGAAGATCAATTTATATCCATGTTTGAATTTAATACAAATTAAATGTGTATTAAATTTAAATCGAGTAAAATGCACTTCAGAACTACATTATAGCATTTTACTTCATGTGGCATAATTTGGATTATAAATCAATGGCAATGTACATTCGGAGCCAATAAACCACTCCTTTTAATATGGTACTTTGTAATATATGTTAACAATTGCCACTGGAAGCCACTAAAACCACTCCTTTTTATGAATATCACTACTCATCACAACACATGAATTCAATTGAGACCTGATCCAGGGTTATATAGTAAAGAATATCCTTTAAAAATGTAAAATATCGATCTAATCTAATGTAATCTAATCTACTGCTTTGCAAGTAAAATATCGTCCCCACGAAGGGGAACAAAAATCATAATCTTAGGGAAGTTGAGGGGCATTCAAGGTTGGTAATCCAGGATTGTGGGTGTGACCGGGAGGGAAGAAAGACTAAGTTGGGAAGCTAGAGCTAAAGAGGTGAGTTTTAAGGTGTTTCCTAAAAGATGCAACAGAGGGACTATTTCTTACATAGAGAGGGAAAGAGTTCCAAAGGGAAGGGGCATAGTGACTGAAGGAGTTGGAAAAGTGTTTCACAGATTTGTGAACTCTGCGATCTATGGTGGGGGTTTGAAGGAACTTGAGTTTGGGGGTACTTCGCCAAATTTGTTTGCAAATATGAAATGTTGAATGTCGTTTAGGCAGTTCTTTAGTTTTTGCATAGAATGGGAGAAATTTTCTGGTGAAAGTGTTATGTATAACTGGGTATCATCGGCATAAAAGTGCTAGTTGATGCTACTGTGGGAGTGAATGATTTAGCTGATTGGGTTGGTGTAGAGAGAGAACAAAAATGGTCCAAAGACAGAGTCCTGGGGTACTCTGTAACGGAGCACAGCAGGATGAGAGAGTGTACTGCCTACCTTGACGGATTGTTTCCTTCCTGACAGGTATGATTTGAACCAGCCAAGTGCTAGTTCACTGATTCCATAATGAACATTGGGTCTGTCCAGGAAAATGGTGTGCTCAATGGTATTGAAAGCAGTGGATAGGTCCAGAAGGGTAAGGGCAGTGACAGAACCTTTGGCCATGTTAAGAAGAATGTCGTGTTGTGAATATTGAGGAGGGCGCTTTTGGTAGAGTGGTGTTTTCTATAAGCCGATTGGAGGCCAGTCATAAAACCAGCTTCATCAAAATGAGTTTGTAGCTGGACATTTACAACCCTTTCAACTATCTTTGAGATAAAGTTTAAATTTGAGACAGGCCGGTAGTTTTTAAAAACTTCTTTGTCTAAGGATGTTTGTCAAGCTGTATATATGTCAAGCTGTATAAATTAAATTACTTGTTTTTATTTTGTCAAGAGGTGTTTTTTTCAGGTAATATTTTGCCATGGGATATTTTTCAGTGCACTCTGAATTTCATGCATAATTTAAAAGACTACAAATGTACCCACTGTACTAACTCATACAGCAAAGTTATGGAAACAATGTGATATTGAATGCATTGTGCTGCTGATGACTGAAGAATACTTTTTAAGCAGGAGCCTTGCTAGAGCTACAGATCACTTTTTTTGGTCTTCGGACTTTGATAAAATTGACATCACCTGTGCATTCTGAATTTGTCTCTCTTCCTCCCGAATAGCTGAAATAACATATGTCCTTTTGGTTTTTTCCAATACATATTTCCTCCTTGCATCAGATCTGAATTTGCCTTTTTTATTCTCCAATAGCTTAAAGGACACATGTCCTTTTGATCTTTTCCCAGACATATGTCCTTCTTGCATCGAACTTTCATTAATTGTGGAAGAGAGCAATGACTATTTCTCTGCTCACTAAAGTTAAGCGCAATGGGCTATGTTAGTACTTGGATGGGTGACAACATGAATTAAACTAAGGGTCGATGTCAGTACTTAGACTAGACTTAAGGAGTCACACAGCAATCACTGTGGTTATTTCAAAAACTTGGTTTTATGGGGATATTTCACTGGAGCCCATCCAAGCCAACCCTAACTGACTCATTGGTCAGTTGTGCAAGATAAGAAAAAGGGCAATTCACACATCAGGCCATCTTAACTGAGGAGTAACAACCATAGTATCAGTACCTGGGAAGGCATCCTGATTCACCCTCTGGTCATAGGAAGCCAGTAGCTGTGTGACTGTTGAGATACTGGGGATAAGTCTCAAAACATCAACTTCGGGAATCATGGCATCCCTAGTATCTGTGCCAGGGGCTGGTAGTTGGGTGGCAGTTCTGACTGTTGTATTGCTGAATTGTCCAGTGGCTACAGCTCCGACTGCTGACCCAGGAATTAGGGTGAAAAATAGTAGGAGAGGTTATTGGAGTGGAACTCCTACTGTCATTATGCTGGTCCATATGCCTTAATAATTCTTTATTAGGAGCGTGAATCTGGTTCAACAGGGATACAATGGTCTGCCCAGTTTACGCTGGCATATTGACTTTATCAGAAGATTATGTCACAGTAATTACAACTGGGTGAGACGCCTGTACCTGAAGGTAAGAACGGTCATTCTCAACATTAACATCATGTTTTGCTAGGTTTTCTAAAAGATGCTAGGTTTTCTAACAGCTTTATCTTGTCTGGGGATGTCGTTTTATGTAAACACATCTTAGTACTATGTATAATAACTAAACTTTTTTTAACTAACTAACTTTAAATAAAAACCAAACTAAAATTTCTTTGTTGACACTTCTATCGCACTATAATCGCAGAAACTCTAATTGGCAGCAACCCATGACAATGTAATGCCCCATTCACACTACAGGTGGTATCCCCAACTTTGACCCATGATCCATGGTGGCGGAACAGCCTCCCAGGTTGCATCATTTTTGATGGTATTTGTTGCCAATGTCCTGCTACTGTCATGTCACGTGGTTCCCACGGTCTATTCATGGTGACACAGATTTTCCACAAGGTTTCTCACTCTTTGAAATGGTAATCAACAGACATCTGTCAGTGATGCACATTTGTAGTATTCTCCTGCAACTGTCAGTCTCATGTCAAGGGTGCAGTATGTACCCAAAAGCCAATAAAATATTTTGGGTCAAATAAATCAAAGGTAAAATCTTGTTAAAGGTGAACAGTTTGCAAAAACCACTGAAAGGTCATCATTCACTTTGCATTCAAATGTCACACTGGAGTTCACTGCAGTTGCTCCTATGTATTTATTGCAAATGATATATTTCATTTTTTCAATAGAAGTTGTCATAAGTCTGGAGAAATAAAAAGGCAATTTATACATTTATAACATTTATTGTTTTAACAAAACAAGCCAAAAAATCAATAAAAATGCATAAGCCAAAAAAAAAAAAAAAAAAAAAAAAAATCACAGACAACCCCCAAAAAACAAAGTTCAAAACTTACATAAAAACAAATCATAACAGTTGTGTAAAGGAACATAATTTAACCTTCCAAATAATACAGAGGTAACACAACTGATAGCTGGTAATAGAAACATTATAAATATTTATGAAACAGAAACATTAATTATCCTAAGATAAAGTTCAGCAAATGTTAATATAAGGGAAAACACTAATATTTACAGTTTAACATGTTTAACATCAGTACACAGTGACAAGAGTGGGACCCAAAAATACAAGTGGAACAAAACATTAAAAGCATATTTAAAGGTTGCTCTGGTGGCCAGAAGCTGTGGAGAACTTTGAAGCAGAAACATATTACCCCCCCCCCCCCGTCGAAAAAATAAATATATTAAATCTTTAATGTAACATCACACATTACCTGAAAGTGACACTCTGAAACTTGAAAATATGTACATTTCTGAAAATGTACAAGTAATTACAAAGTAGAACTGAGATGGATATGACTGATAATAGTTAACCGTTACAGTAGTTATAATACACATGTGTATACCCTTATTATAAAGTAATAAGTCAGAATAAAAGTAACCCTGAAACACATGATAAGAAAACAACTTCCACAGTGTTCTGGGCCTTTCATGACCAAAGGCAAAAAACCCAACTGAAACAGATCACTGATCGCCCTCTAGTATGGCAGTTGGGGTAAAAGACAAAGTAGGGGAACCCACTGATATGTTCAGTGAAACGCTGCACAGGTCTGTGAAAGTATACTGAGACAGGTTCATCCTCTGTTATGATAATATGGATCTGATATCCAAAAGCAACATACAGTGCAGGGGATGACACCCTGGGAACAGTCGGCACCTGTGATGCGTTAGATGTGGTAATATGTGTTGGAACATTTCACAAGATGTACGTCTGTCCTGTATCACTTTGCCTGATGGCAACAGACTGATCAATGTACCGTGGGATCATCTGATACGACTGGTCTTGGTAGGACCTCCACAAAGACAGTTGGATCTCCCTCACATTGGCCTCCAGCCAAAGTCACCAGAACTTCTTCGCATCAGAACTGGAAGCAGCCGACGTGCTGCCTATCTGGTTCAAGGTCTTTTTTGTCTGATTCTGACTGGTCTTTACGGTGTTCAAAATCTTTTCAGTCTCCTGACTGTCCTTAATATAAATCTTGCTGGATACAGGGGTGACCTGGTCAACCAACCCTGCCAACACTTCTCACTATCTTCATTACCACCAGAGCCAACTGAACTGCTGGATCATTGGGGTGCCTGTAAATGGGGTACTGGGTCAGCAGCAACAGAAGACAGGGAACCTGTGGCAGCAGCCGGTGCAGCAGTTGTAGACACAGGTTTCAACTGAAAACACAAAAAAATGTTGCCAAACCCGAGAGACATTAAAGGTAATTCATAAAATGACATCGCTGCACCATATGCATCTGTCTGCATTTAAAGGGTTCAGTGCAATATAGCAAAAAGTACACATACTTTAATGACAACAGATTAACATTAACACATTTATATAGCATTTAACAGTTTAACATATTGTCATTTACATTAACACATTGCACAGCAGCTAATGTAGAGATGTGTATGTTGACATATACATTTGATGCTTACACAACAAGTCTGCGAACTAGGCACACAGGCAATGTACTTATCATGATCCATCATTCACTCGCACCATCCCCTGAACAATGCCCTGTTAACTTGCCAAATCTTGTGAGCATGCTTTTCCACCAGACCTGGATGTCTTCAACTGTAATAGCATAATCAACTGCAACCATATTTAGTTCTGCTCTATTTTCAGTAACCTTATTTATACATTCTACATCACATGAGTTTCACACTAGCACATACATACCAGATTTACAATATATTTAATTATTATTGTTATAATATAGGGAGCAGGGTACACACTGTCAGAGCAAGTTATCATTTATTACTTCATCATACAGCATATATATACTGATCATTTCTGGTGGGATAATGCAGCATATAGTGGCAGTAACATGTAAACACACAATCCAAGAGATGTTCAATTAATAATACTAGATTTTTCTTCTTTTCGACATTTTCTTGGGATAACACATCCTCAGACTCTGGCTGTTCAGCAGTTGCCAGATTATCTACTGTATCACTGTCACTATCATCATTATCAGTAACAACAGGCATGGGTCTGTGAGCGCAAACAGATTTCTTCTTTTCTTCCTTTCTTACATAATACTTACAAGAGTTAAATCACAAAATAATAGTCCAAAGAAATAAAATAAAATAAATTCCTCCACAGCTTCCAAAACGGCCATTCAAATGAGTGCGTGTCTTTGAGTGAGCATATACTGATTTAAATATGATGTCTATGTCCTTCAGTATTAAACTTTGACAACCAAATCATGACAGATGCAGAGTCAGCCACAGCAACCTTGTGTATAACTTGTGTTTCACCTTGTGTAACAGTAGCAAGTCGTAATCTTGACAGTAATTCACGGTCTTCCTTGAGTGTCCGTGTCCCATCAGTGGGGAACCAAATTGCACCTTATTTCACCCAGTCTCTCCGCATGGTGTGCACATGGTTTGCCACTGACAGGGACTGACAGGTGCTGACAGGCATGGTCACTTGTATACTGATAGTTCTCACATGGGACAGTGAGGGACAGGCACTGACGAGGAAATTTTCAGTGGGGAAGCTTTAAACAATTTAAACCTTCTGTGAAATATGCAAGGATTTAGACGGTCAGCCCCTGACTACCACTGACTCAAACAGGGACCGCAAGGCAGTGATCCAAAGACAGGGATGTTTCATCAAATGTGGTTTACTGCAGGGATTCTGCATGGGGCATAAACAAAAATGGTTGATTCCAAATGAATGTAGGTAGAAAACTGAAGCAGCAGGCCCTGGACAAGCCGTTCTGTACAAAGCCACCATTGTTAAGCAGTCCTAAGAAGTCGGTTTATAGCTGGCCATGACACCTAGACACACACCACTGGAGAAATTTACACATCAATGGAGCTTTTCTTGCTGATTGCATGAAGGACCATATGTAAACTCTTTCCCATTGTCTGCAGGACCACCCTTGATTATTTGATATTCCCTACAAATCTTGAAAATAGGAGATAGATTTAGGAGAAAATCCAAAACATATGGAATAACCCCAATGCTATTGGTACAATAGATGGAAAACAAATCACTCTAAAGAAGCCTAGCAGATCTGAAAGTGAATTACGGTTGTTTTCCTTAGTTCTACTAGCCCTGGTTGACACTGAAGACAGACTCCTTTTGGGTGGATGTTGGGTTCAGATTCTTAGATTTTCAACCACTCGGAGTTGAAGGGGAAGGCAGTCGGTTGCAACCTGGGGCTTCTGCCACCTGAAGCCCATTGGGATAGGGGTCGTTTGAACTATTTATTGCTTGGTGATGACACTTTCGCCTTGAAACCATACATCAGAATACAACTGAGAATGGAGAATAGGAAACTATTAGATCTCCAGAGTCAGGAGGGTAGTGGAGAATGCTTTAGTGAGCAGAATCAAGGTCCTACTTAGCAAAATAGAGTAAAAGCCACAGGTAGAGACATGGTATTAATATGTGTGGTGTTATACAACTTCCTGAGGACACATCAAGGGGGAGTACCTTGCCACCCAAATCACAGAATGAGGTGTCCCAGTCATAGTAGATGAACAGATAGTACATGGGGCAGATAAAAATTGCAGGAATTGCTCAAGGGTGGCAATGCAACAGACAGACCTACTTAACGATTAGATCAGCCATGTTGGTGAATTGGCTAGGCAAGAAGACAGCATGGGAAGATATCACATGAGAAGCACCTACCCAAGGGGCAGAAGTACCTGATATCTATCGGTCCTTTTTAAGACAGCCCTATGGTGGTTTAAAGATCTTTCTTGGACTGATGTAGAAATTTAACCCGTCTTTGTGTCCCTGACACTTAATCGCCAACCACTAGATATGAAACCTTCTGAGAGTTGGGCTGTTGTCCTACCCACGACACTGGGTCTGGTTGTACTTGTTGGAGAACCTAGATAGGTTTTATCTGGGAGCAGCTGCCAGCTGCTGTGGCTATTGCTGGTAAGTTTATGGCACATATGTTGAAGTACCACTGGTGGGTCATCTTCCCCACCTTACACTGTATCATATTAAGCATCATTTCAAAAAGTCTTTTTCCTCCATGTTTTCAACCTCTGTGGCCAGGTAGTTACTGTTCTGGTGGTCTCCTAAGACACACGAAAGACGTTTAAATCACCTTTGATCTGTATGAAGTGATCTAGGATCTGCTGGTCTGAAGGCTGAGACACCACACTGGTACTGGCAGTGTCGACAATGTCAGAGTTAATGCTGGTTTCCACACTGCCTGTGTCTGTTTAGCGTCTGGAAATTTCATCTGCAAAGGCTACACTGACACTGGTGTTTCTCTGTAGGTTTGTTTGTTTATTTGGAGTTTTACGTCGCTTTCAACACTGTACAGGTCATATCACGACGGGTAGTTGGAAGGGCAGAGGAAACCAGTACATATAGTTCGCTAGGGTTCTGTACTGTAAACTGCCGACCAACGGCAAGCAACTACCAGCTTTCCCACTTACAGCCATGACGGGGATCGAACCCCAGCCGCAGAGGTGGGAGGCAAGAGTGTTACCACTCTGCCACCGTGGCCCCCCGTCTCTCTGTAGGGACCTGAATTCTGAGAGCTTGCTGATACCTTTTCATATGATGTGAGACTACAAAATGTTAAACAGGTACTGTAAAGAGTGCTGTCTTTTAGTCTTTTCCTTTGAAGCCTGACCAAACTGGGACTGTACGACTTTTCCATATGGAGTATCTTAGGCTTTTGGCAAATCTTTCCCAGAGTCAATTCTTCGAAACTCTTCCTAGCTTCCATGACAGTTCGTCATGTCCTTTACAAAATCAACAATTGCTTCCCCAATAAGTAAGGACGATATTGGCCATCTTGCCTTCTTACTTCATGATTGGGATGGCGACAGTGGGTAAGTTGGTGTCTTGTTTGCCCTCCAGTCTCTGTCTCCATCTCACTTTCACTTCTCCCTGTCCTCTATTTCCTCATCCCGATGCGGCCTGCCCTCTTGTTGTGTCTCCTCTAAGGTACATAATACAGCTATATCTCCTTGTTATACATGCTATTGTTATATACAGGTTCGGTGTTCGGTAGGACCGTAACGGACGCGTAATTTTAACAATATATACAATTGATGGAAAATACCAAATAATCTGGGCTTTTAGTCGTACTTTTTCTTATCATTACTGCTTTCCATGATATACCTTTAGTTATTTATCCTTTTTATATTGTTCTGAATGCTTTTAACTGTACAACAGTTGTCCTAGTTGATATTGCGGGTATTATTGCCCACTACCGGGAGTTACTCGGTGCTGTTTGGTTGTGTTTTATATTTTGAATATTCTGCTAGTGGATATTATGGGCATTACTGTCCTTTACCGGGATTTACTCTGTCATTTTTGGTTGTGGTTTGTACTTTATTGTCCTTAATGTTTTTGCTGTCAATTTTTTCATGTTTCCATTTCGTCTGTGGTTTGTAATTCCTTATGATGCGGACTGTTACACTCCTTCTTTGTATTGTTGGCCTCTTTGTACATTACCATAAGAGTCAAAACAGAATTCAGACTAGGTGCGATGTCGGCCTGCATGGACGTAAATTTGCAAATTTAATAAGTAAATTAAATTTTTATAAGTTAATACCCTATCCAATGGACAATAGCTTATCCGGTCGGCGCAGACCGGCCCGCCAAACGCCAGAAAAAGACGTCCTGTGTTACCACCGGCAGGTCGGTCCGTAGTACTTGTGCACTCGCCAGATGGCGTGTCGTACGTCCTTCCTGTCTAGACAGAGTGACGTCATAGCATCTTTTTCGTTTGGCGCGTGCTTGTGCACAAGGGAAAATTTTCTCATCAGTTTTTTGGTGAATTTATTAAGTTCTTGAAGGACTTTCTTTTCTTTGAGTATTTTATTTTACTGCTACATACTCATAGCACACTATGTCGTCCCCTGGACAAAAAAAGGGGCAGTTGTGGACACGTCATGGCGGGGTTTGATGGACATGCTTTTTGCGCCCGCTGTAGGGAGAAGGGAAAGGGTGAGGAACCCTGTATTTCTAACAAAGACACTACGGAATGTAAGTTCTGCAATCTTTTTTCTCCAGAGCAACGGGCTCAGCTTGCAACTCCCTCTTACAAACTCAAGAAGGAGAAACGGGATGCCAAGCGCGTGGATAACCCCACACCCACTGAGGACATTGCCCTAGTAGATCCTGCTAGCGTCTCCGTTATAGGGGCTGTGGGTGGAGCCGCTTCTTCTCATTCACCATCAGTTCCGCCTGAAAAGAAACCCAAGAAGGACAAACCTAAGGCTAAGAAAGCTGCCTCTTCTAGTACGGATGACAGGTTTTCAGCACTGGATGCTAAGTGGTCTGAACGGTTTAACAGGCTGGAGGCCTTGTTGCTGGCTCGATCTGTGGAACCTTCCTTCTCTGCGGATGTCAGGGTTACCCCTGTACACTCACCACCAGCTACTGTCTCTAAGGACTCAGAGCCTTTCTTTCAGCCTTCTCACCGACCTGTGGACCCTATTGCTAAGCGCACTGGCCCAGACTCTGATGCTGCTTTGCAGCTGTCGGCTGGCAAGCTTCCTCCAGGTTCTTCTTCTCACAATCAGACTTCTTCTACGCGCACTGGCCCAGACATTACTGCCACCAAGCAGAAGTCGGCCGGCAAGCCTAAGTCGGATCTCCCTTCCAAGACTTCATCAGGGCGCACTGGTCCAGACGTCGCTTCTAGTAAGCATAAGTCGACCGGCAAGCCACACACCGACCCTTACCGACAGGCTGCATCGTCGGGGCAGAAATCTGTCAAATCAACTTCCGACCGACCTCACACCGACCGCCCCTCATCTGCAGGTCTCACTGGTTCGGAGTCACCTACCCTCCTTAAGTCGTCTGGCAATGACAGCATATCCAGTGGAGAGTCGGATGCGGAGAGCAGTTTTTCAGACACGCCCCCCCCTGGAACTTTTTGTTGAAGAGGGCGAGCTCTCTGATGAGCATGAATTAACCGAACAGGACTTACCAACGTCGGAAGAACAGACATATAGAGAGACTATGCGAGGGATACGTTCCTTTATGGGGTGGTCACATGTACCAGACGTAGATAGTTCCAACCCGTCTGATGACAACCCTTTTGCTGGCCCCAAGGCACCGGCTCCTAGTAAGATCTCAGTCCATATGCCGACGGAAGACTGGCTCTGCAAGAAACTTAGCAAACTGAATCTTACCTTGGTTGAGGGATACCCCTCCCGTACTGCAGAGGCTGGTAGTCTACCTATGGATCAATTCTTGAGGCCACCACGCCCTCAGTCGAAGTGGTACGGACTTTATTCAGAACAACCGGCTGATCCGACCAAAGTCACTTCTTGGAGTACGGGACATTCTAAACTTAACAGCAGTTTTGGTCGGATAGCTAGAAAGGCGGCTTTGGCATCGACACCACCAGCCTCACGCAGAATCTCCCAGGATACACTCCGGAGGTGGGAAAGGACTACTAGGGAAGCTTCTGTAGTGTGCAATCAGGCCGCTAGCTTTAACCGCTGCCTTTTCAAGGTGCAGGCCGACATGCAGTCACAGCTTAGGACAGTCCGTAGTGAAGGCAAGGGAAAAGGGTCAGCCAAAGTTTCAGAAGCCACAGAGGAGTTGCAGTTTCTGATGGAGTTTAACTCCAGTATCACCCAGGCTGCCGCTAAGGCGATGGAACACTTGTCAGAATTTGTATTTTTTACCATGGGTAATCTTACTCTGGCTAGGAGAGACTCTTATCTCAACCATTTGAAGAATGGTATCAAGCCGGACACGTTTGCTGCTCTCAGGACTGGCCCTCTGCACATCAGTACTCTTTTCCCAGAGTCAGCTATCAAACGGGCCGAAGAGGAGATCTCACATTATGATAGCAAAAGCCAGCCGACAGCTACATCCTCACGAGGGAAGGCACGCTTTCACCCGTATGAGAGACAGGATAAGAAACAGGAGGGTCGGTCGGACAACAAGCAGGATAGACCCGCATGGAAAAACATCAACCGAAGACAGTTTAGACGACCTAAAGGCAAGGGTGCTAACTTCTCTTCACGTTCTGCCAAGGGCCAGCAGCCGTATAAATGACAATCACTGTTACAACAGGACACGGCTGCTGGCCGGGAGCACCTCCACAGAACTGACTTTGAACTCAAATTTAAATGTAAACTTGCATGTTGTCTCATTTGTTCCTTCTGCACACGGGCCTCCGCAAAAGAAAGGAGTAAGTCCCGGCATGTCAGACTGTCAGTTGAAAAAAGATCTATTAAATTCTGTGAAAGGTGTTTCTTGTGTCACTCAATTGTCTTGTGTGAATCCTGTAACAAATGTCCAAAATGCTGCACAAAATCTGCCTGTAGGGGCCAGGCTTCAAAACTTTAGGCAAACTTGGCTGGATCTAGGGGCCGGTCCGAAAATAGTTCAAATCCTGAGAGAGGGTTACACCCTTCCCTTTCGGATCCGGCCACATCTTACAAGGTCTCCGACGGTCATAAGCCGTTATGTAGATCCCCACAGGAACAGCTACCTGTTGGAGGCATTGCATCAGCTTATAGACAAGAATGCAATAGAATTGGTCCACAATCAAACGTCTCTAGGGTTTTTCAACCGACTTTTTCTGGTGCCCAAGCCCAACAACAAGTGGAGGCCTATACTGGACCTAAGCAAACTCAATCTTTTCCTCAAGGTGGAAAAATTCAAAATGGAGACACCGGAAACCATCAGAACATCCCTCCAACAAGGGGAGTGGGTAACCTCAGTAGACTTCAAGGATGCCTACTTCCACATACCAATACAGGCTCAATCCAGGAAATATCTCCAGGGCCGGACATACCAGTTCAAGGCATTACCCTTTGGCCTGTCCACAGCGCCCATGGAGTTCACTGTATTAGTAAAAGAGGTGAAATTGATGGCCATACGCACGGGTATAAGAATCCACCAGTACCTAGACGACTGGTTGGTGAGAGCCAGATCCCAAGAAACTTGTCTCCGACATACCCAAATCCTCATCAAAATGTGCCAGGACCTAGGTTGGCTGGTAAATTTAGAGAAATCAGAGCTGGAACCCAAACAGGTTTTCGACTTCGTAGGTTACCAGTTCGATCTCCGATCCGGCCGGGTCAGACCGACCCCGGACCGGTGGAAAGCCTTCAGGACAAGATACAAGCACTCCTTGTATTACCGGCCTGTCCGGTCCGACAGTTCATGTCCCTCATAGGCCTGCTGACAGCCACGGAAAAACAGGTTCACCTCGGCCGGCTGCACATGAGACCCATACAGTGGCATCTCAAAAACAATTGGCGGGTACCAGAATCTCTAGAAAGGATTATCCCTCTTCCAAGATCCCTGCACCCTCACTTACAATGGTGGCTAGAGGAAGACAATGTGCTTCAAGGTCAACCATTACACCCAGTAAGACGCATCAAAAGAAGGGTGGGGCGCTCACTTAGGCGAGTTCACTGCAAGAGGGTCCTGGTCGGTGCCGGAAAGCAAGCTGCACATAAATTATCTGGAACTCAAAGCGGTGTTCCTAGCTCTCAAAGAGTTCCAAGACCTCTGTGCAGGCAAGATAGTGTTAGTGGCAACCGACAACACTACAGTAGTCGCTTACATAAACAAGGAAGGGGGCATGAGGTCGGGCCCACTGTGTGCTCTACTGTGGAGAATCTTGACCTGGTGTTCCCAGCGACAAGTGACTCTAAAGGCCCGACACATCCCCGGCCATTTAAATGTGATAGCAGACAAGCTATCCAGGCTGGGTCAGACCATTCAAACAGAGTGGTCCCTCCTTCCAGAAGTTTTTCAGCAAATATGCAAACGATGACACCTCCCTCAAATAGACCTGTTTGCCACGAGGTTCAACCACAAGTTACCTCAGTTTGTGTCTCCAGTACCGGACTCCCTGGCTGTAGCAGTGGATGCACTCACTCTGCCATGGGAGGACCTGGATGCATACGCCTTCCCACCGACCGCCATATTGGGCAAAGTGGTGGAGAAACTACTGGACTCCCCGTGCAAGAGATTCATTCTGATTGCCCCGGGGTGGCCCAACATGCCTTGGTTTTGGGACTTGGTGAACATGTCCAGCCAGGCCCCCCTCAGCCTACCCAACCTGCGCAATCTGCTAACACAGCCCTTCAATCAGATCCCTCACAGAAATCTGACAAATCTAAATCTCCATGCCTGGCTCCTAGAGCCACAAAAATCAAGGAACAGGGCTTCTCTGAGGCAGTGGCAGCAAGGATTGAGGCTCCTCAAAGAAGATCAACCAGATCAGTCTATGAGGCAAAGTGGACTATTTTTACAAAGTGGTGCGTCACTAATCAGGTGGAATTCAGGTCTCCACCTGTAAAGTCGGTGGCTGATTTCCTAATGTACCTTTTTGAGGACAAGAAGTTACAGCCCAGCACCATTGACGGATACAGGTCTGCCATTGCTGATAAACTAGGTGATACCTCAGTAAATATCAGCAAAGATGATAATCTCACTCGTCTCTTGGACAGTTTCCATAGAGACGGACCCAGAGGGCGGAGGGGAATACCCTCCTGGAACCTTTCCCTGGTCCTACACCAGCTGACAAAGGCTCCCTTTGAACCTCTTAGAGAGGCATCTCTGAAGCTTTTGACCTTCAAAACTGTCTTCCTTTTGGCCCTAGGCTCTGGCAAAAGAAGGAGTGAGATTCATGCATGGCAGCACAAGAACATCAGACACCAGTCGGACTGGTCTAGGGTGTCTCTGTTTCCATCTCCCAGCTTTCTCTCCAAGAACCAGCTGGCCAAAGAGGGTTCAGAGAGTGTAGCCCCAGTGGTCATACCAGCCCTGGCTCCTACCCTGGATAGATCCCTCAAGTCTGATAGATCTCTTTGTCCAGTCAGAGCTTTGCGCTACTATTTGGACAGGACTTCAGACAGTAGGCAGGACAAAGAATTAGTTTTTGTCTCCTTTAAGAAAGGCTTCAACAAGGACATCTCGCCTGCCACTATCTCCTCATGGATCAAGCAAACTGTGATCCTATGCTATGAGCTCTCTGATCACCAGGCCCACACCCTACATCAAGTCAAAGCTCATGATATCTGAAGGATGTGGATTGGGCGGACTCAGAGCTCTACCATCTTGGACCGGTTGTGGCTGCTCAGCAGATCCACCAACAGACTGGTACCTAGAGGAGATTTGTACATATGTAAATAGTTGTACATATTTGTGTAGATATTGCACATATAGTTAAGGAGTAAAAAAAAAAAAAAAAAAAAATTCTCTGGACGTGCTTCCTCCGGGAGGTTGAATTCTAAGGGACTGAACTCATCCCTCTCTTCCCCTACCTCAGAGCAGGTCTGAAAAAAGGGGGGGGCAAGGTCGACTGACGGTTCCATTCCGAATAACCGGATGATGATATTCGACCATGGACCCACTACCAAATCCATTTTGTTCATTTATGTCAGGACACATAGAGTCACTTTTTGTGAAAAGGCGTCTTTCAGGCAGCTTGCTCTGGTTCTACTGTCGGGTGATGTCGCTCTAAATCCTGGGCCATTGAAGTTTGGGTTTGCTAACTGCCGGTCCATTAGGAATAAAGGTCCAATTCTCTGTGATGAAATCCAAACTGGAAATTTTGATGTTTTTGGTCTCACCGAGACCCATATTAAAGCTCTAGACACACCCTCATTTTTAAATGAGTTAACGCCTGAAGAGTTTTCCCTTGTTCACACCAATAGAGAAAACAAACGTGGTGGCGGTGTTGGCTTTTTTATTAAATCTGCTCTTGATTTTAAAACCATTCATTCCCCTGAGTTCTCCTCCTTTGAAAATCACACTGTCTGTCTCACTCTTGATGGGCGTCGCTTGTTTCTTGGGGTCATTTACCGTCCCCCTGCCTCATCTGTAGTAAAATTTTTTGAAGATTTTCTGTCATATGTGGGTTTTTTGTCTTCCTTATCCCCCTCCTTTGTCATTTGTGGTGATTTTAATCTTCATGTCGACATTATGTCTCCAACAGTCTCTGAATTTAAATCATTCATGGATTCTTGCTGTCTGTCCCAATACATTGATTTTCCAACTCACCTTCATGGTGATACCTTAGATTTGTTGATGGCTCCATCTGAGTTCTCTGCAATTTCTGATGTGAAAGGTTCAGGCTTCATTAGTGATCACAAAATTATCTCTTGTGTGGTTGACTTTCCATCTTTGGATACACCAATTCAGAAAGTTGTTACCTTCCGTCAGTACCATAAATTGAATATTGATAAATTCAGAAGTGACCTCCTGACTATTCCGTTTGTTAGCTCACCATCTGATGACATAGATTTATTGCATGAATAGTACATGTCTGGTTTGTCTGGCCTTCTAGATATTCATGCACCAGTGAAGACTAAACAGCTCATCAAACCAGCCCCAAGCTGGATAACTGATGAGTATAGAACTGCCAAGTGCATGAGAAGGCAGTTTGAGCGTGCCTGGAGAAGAGACAAATCCCCTGAAAATCGTTCCCGTCTTCGACGGCAGATAAACAGATGTAACCACATCCTAAATAGAAACAAGGGGTGTTTCTATCATGATCTAGTTAGTGAAAATTGCGGCGATAGCAAGAGGTTATGGCATGCACTAAACAGAACATTGAGTCGGTCAAATTCTACTGTCCTCCCATCCTTTGATGATGAAAAATCTTTAGCAAACAGATTTGGTTCGTTTTTCATTGATAAAATTAAAAAGATTCGAGACACCTTTAAATACACCCGATCTCAGGTTCTTCATTCAGACAAGGAGCCGCCAACTTTCTGTTCCTTTCAAGCTGTCACTGAAACTGAAGTCCTTAAGTTTATCAAGGAATCCCCTTCTAAAACTTGCTCCCTTGATCCATGCCCCACTCACATTGTGAAACAATGTATTGACATTCTTCTCCCTTCATTGACTAAACTAGTTAACTTGTCCTTCAAAAACGGCATTTTCCCTAATCCTTTCAAACAGGCTATTGTCACTCCCCTCCTCAAAAAGTCCACCCTTTCAAAAGAGGATTTGAAGAGCTACCGACCAGTGTCCGGTCTTAGCTTCTTGTCAAAATTGGTCGAGCGAATTGTGGCTGCCCAAATTAGATCTCACATGGATTCTCATGATCTTGGTAATACTTTCCAGTCAGCCTACAAGGTGGGGCACTCGACAGAAACTGCCTTGTTGTGCATCAAAAATGAGATTCACTTATCTCTGTCCAAGGGCATGCCTACAGCACTAGTGCTACTCGACCTGTCTGCGGCATTTGATACTATCGATCATGACACACTCCTATCCTGTCTGTCGTCTAGATTTGGTTTTGCTGGATCGGCATTAAAATGGTTTAGATCCTATCTCCAGGATCGTTTTCAGTCAGTCAAGATTGGTTCTAGTCTTTCGAATTTGTTCAAATTGAAGTTTGGAGTCCCCCAAGGTTCTGTCTTAGGTCCCCTTCTGTTTTCCCTCTACACAACACCTCTTGGTCAAGTCATCAGAAAATATACCGGAGTCTGTTACCACTTTTATGCGGACGACACTCAGTTGTTCATTCACTTATCCCCTGATGATAGTCTCAAGTCTTTTGACCGTCTTAAATCATGTTTGAATGATATTCAGGTCTGGATGTCTGAAAACAAACTCAAGCTAAATCCTGATAAAACAGAATTCATAGTCTTCGGTGCCAAAGACAGACACAAATGGCTCAGTGACTCACTACCTGTCAATATCCTGGGTAATTGCCTCTCTCCCGCAGATGTTGTACGCAATCTGGGTGTTCTGTTTGATGCAAAGTTTTGTTTCACCAATCACGTAAATTCTGTTATCAAATCCTGCTTTATCAGCCTCAGGGACCTTCATCGTATCAGGAGGTTTCTTTCTGTGGATACATCAGTGGTGATTGCAAATGCTCTGGTCAGTAGTCGTTTGGATTATTGCAACTCTCTTTTTCGCAGTTTGTCATCCCGAAATGCTTCAAGGCTCCAATATGTTCAAAATGCACTTGCACGGTTTGTCACTGGTGCTTCAAAGTACACTCACATTACATACACCCTTAGGACACTCCATTGGCTACCCGTTAGACAATGTATTATCTTCAAAACTCTAGTTTTGGTCTATAAGTACCTCACCACTGGCCAGCCTAAGTATTTTGCACCATATCTCCCCTTGTACAAATCTGCCGTGAATACAAGACGTTCCAATCCCAAAAATTTGTTCCTTCTGGTTCCCTCTTACTGTCCTTCCATCCATAAATCAAAGGTCCATTTTAACAATAGTTTCTCATATGATGCCCCTAAGTTATGGAATGATCTTCCATATGATATACGCAGTGCTCCAAATCTCTCTAGTTTCAAAAGTCGACTCAAAACCTACCTATTTCAGAAATCATTCCCACCATAGCTTCTTACTACCGAACACCGGACCGCCTCCCTGGCAACGACTTGGAACATTTCTAATGTCTCATGATTTATGCCTTACGGATTGGATGGTGTGCCTTAGAATCCGTTGATACGGAGATTAAGCACCTGGACAACTGATTAATTGATTGATTGATTGACAGATGTCTCTGTCTTTTCTTTATCTGTCTCTTCCTCTGTAGCCTGTCTTTGAGAATATCTATCTTCCTGGCACTCTTTCATCATTTCGTATAAGCCACCATAAAGCACTTTACAGTAGTATTTAAAAACAAAGTATGTCAAGTAGCAAAATTTATATCTGTGCACTAAACCCTAACTTTATTTTCAAAAAAGCAAAATCCTTTCTCAACGCTACTTGTCATCCATTGGTGTACATTCCAAATAATGCATTCTGCATTCCAACTTGCCTATTTATAAACAGATTTCATTACTGACAACAAGTGATAATGAGACATGAAACACAGGTTCAACACACGTAATGGCTTATTGTTTGTCGGTTTCCAGTCACCAACCCCCAAGACAGAAACAAGACAAATGAGGGTACCATTTATTAATGAAATATATATGTGTGTATACAATACTAATACTATATAATATGTACAGGGATAATAAGTTTACATGTATGTCAAATTACATGAGTCTAAGGTCACTACACGACCCTGAGGGACCCCAGGACCCTGACAGAAGGGGAGGCTTCAAACCTACCATTAAATCAGAAAAGGGAGAAAATTACAAATTGTACAATACAGTTGTTTGACTGTGGTCAAATCAAGGTCAAGACAAAGAACCCCTCCTAGACTGGCCAAGGAAGCGAGCACACGTGTCAAGGTATGGATCCTGAGTCTTCCCAGTCTTCAGTACTGACACTACAGCCTCGTTATCACATTTGATCAGGACTTTCCTAGTGCTCCAGAGGAATTTGAACAGTCTGATAACTATTTCCATTTCCAGGTGTACTATTGACCAATTCATGAAGACCGTGACTGTGGGAAGGCGATAAATGTAATGCCCACAGTGCCCACCAAATCCTTTCAAACAAGCATCCTGCTGTAGGGCGGCATCTTTTGGCTTATGCTCATATAAGGAGACACCATAGCAAACCATCTTAGGTCTCTCCCCCATGAGAAGATCTAAGCAGATCCAACATTCTGTTGAGATAAACTCTGGCAGGTGTGACGCATTTATTGATGTACAACAAAAGAAATAACATGGATTGCAACTGACACTTTGACGCAACATCCCTATGCAACGACGGACTCACCTCATACAAAATGGTTGTTAATTTTTCTGGTGGTATGGCAATAGTTCCTTTTACAGTATCAATCATGATGGCCACGCACGTCAATGGAGGAACAAGTTTTTTCTAGCTTATAGTCAGACCCAGCTGGACCAAAAGTTCCAATAACGCCTCATATGACGCCTACCCAAAGCTTGAGACACCAGCGCCTATGTCCACATAGAAGCCGTGCCATTCAAGGCCTAACATTTTATAATTGCCTAGGTCTACCTTTACGTCCCTGAAGGCCCTGCTTATGTCGGCTTTGAAAAGCAACATCCCATACCCCAAATATATCAACTCTGTGGTGATGTCATCAACTGTGGGAAAAGCTAGGGAAAAAGGACTGCCTTGATAAGAAGTCTAGTCAATCCCAGCATTGACAGACGCATCCAGGGGCCAGCTGAGATCAATGATGACTCTCAAAAGGACCTAACAAGGGGTCATATTTTAACTCTTCTGAAATATGTGCAATATTATGCATCAATGTCATCAATGGGAATTCTGTGGCTGATTTATGATTTCCTGGTTCATGATTCAAGAGACAATTTCCATTAAATCAAGAGGAAACCCAAATTCAATGAGTTGCAACAACTGTTCATCCCAATAACCTTGAAGATGGCTTTTCCATGCACCAACCTTGAGTTCTTTATTAATGGGAGCCTATCCTCCATATAATTGGGTTTGTTGCTTGCTTTGATAATTTTATGCATTTTTAATGGGTTCGTGCACCCAATTATGCATTTTCAAATTATCTGGGAAGATTTGGTCACCTAAAGGTACAAAACCAAAATTAAATTCAGATTAGTAACACCACTTGTGATATATTTCAGTGTTAACATCAGGAATTATGCCACTGAACTGCACTGGCATGCAAAATTGAATTCACAATTTTATCAAATACCCCTTGATTATTCACATCATAAATGGCTTGAGAGTTACTAAGTGCAGTTGTGTAGCATTAACGTTATCACAGTTCACACCACCCCATTCAGTGGGGGGTTTTGCTCACCTCAACCCGATCCTCAACAGTTCCCCTGGGGGCAAATATGACCCCAGCTGTTACATCACTGTCTCTGTTCCCTTTCTCGGTGACTATCATACAAGTGAGTGCACCATTCACACTTACCCCAGAGTAGGATATGACCTTAGCTGCACTTTGGGTGTGATAGAAGAACTTCAGAAGTGACAGTCTCCATCATACTGTCTTGTTTTGTATCATTCAATACTTTGACATCAGGTAGTTTAACCCCAGAGACAATGCCACAACCAACATTCACACTTGACCACACTATTCTACCTTTAATCTATGGTGTTTCTGTGGATCTACTGTCACACTTGTTAACCTTTTTTTACAAATAATGCATCAATTTCACTAGGTCTAATATTCATGTTATACACATAATGAGTAAAATATATTTCATTTCCAATGATTTTACTAGTGACAATACTGCCTGTGACACCTGATTTACATGCTACAATATTTTCTGATTTTGTACTGACATTTAAACCCAGGTCCTCACTATCTTTGTAACAACTGTCTCGACAGGTGCCCCATCCCAGTAATGAGCAGTTGTTGTGTGTTTTTTTGTCTGATTTTTTTTGCTAAACAATTGTTTTCAAAATGGTTCAGTTGTTTGACAGTAGCTAAGCAGAAGTTACATATGTGTCTATGAAGGTGGTCATTCACCTCATAATCTTTCTCATGAACACACACATTGGTTTGAAAGTTTTTGCAAAACCATAGTTTTTTCTAACCACGGGCCCAATTTGGTTTATTTACTCGGATACGTTTTTTCTTGTCCAACCAGTCTGTATCTTCCCATTGCAACGACCCCCTCTCCATCTCGCATAAAATGACAGCATGTGCTCCCTTTGGCCCCTACCAGGAAAAATCTGTTTCGTCTTCCATTAAATCTCCTAAATATGCAACCATCAGATCTTCAATTTTTCCGGATTTTCCTTACAGAATGCTAAGGAAAAAAACCTTGGACCCACTCATGACGCCAGTGTCCCTTGTATTTAATTTGCACATCTACCTCCCCTCCCTCTTTGAGACTTAAACTTCAAATTACCATGACAGTGTGAATTTTCTGCTAACTGTTTGAATCTTTTATCAACCTTTTTGTTGCAAATGGTGGGACTTTAAGACCTGTAGAGTAGGATCATCACTTTCATCTAACAACTGGTTACAGGTTTACACTTTTTATGATTACTTGATCTAATATTTTCAAGAAAACTGTCTGTACATAACTCTTCAGATGGGGTAGAACTCCTCGTTGACACTGTCACCTTTTGCTCCACCTGGCCCAGCCTCTCTGTCACTTTCTTGAGTTGTTGGAGAATTTCACCTGTGGTCACTTTCCCTCGTCCTGCACTGCCTGTGCAGACTGATAGACAGGTAATGAACTTGTGACAGCAGCATCACTTAAAAGTTCATTTCTTTGATCTTGATCCTTCCTTCTGCACTTCTTGCCCATTGGGGGTAGATGTCTGGTCTAACAACCTTTGCATAATTATTTATGATCTTGCACTTTGGTCACATATATATATAACTTCACCAAATATAAATAGCAAATGCTTACATTCTGAAAATAGTAGAAAAAGGCACCCCAGCGCCAAGATTGATGCTCATGGGGTCAAAACCAGGCTTCATTCGATCACTATTTGATTATAAATTGGCATGCCATGTAAAAAAAATATAGGGTGTACCGTCCCTCTATGGTGTGTCAGAATAAGCCTGGGGTTGACTTGATGACCATAATCTTAAGTCTCAAAGACAGATTTTTTTAGAGAGTCAAATGTCACTGATTCACACTTCTTATAATCAAATAAATATAAAATATTTGTTGCGTGATAAATGACTGCCCATATGGTACATATAAACAAGTTTAAAACTTTAAAAACAAAAAAAATCCTAAAATAAGTTCAGTAAAAGAAAATTTCATGTTTCTGCTCCTAGCTTTAAGTTCAAAGTGACAACAGCCACAGTAAAATGGCTGAGGATGGAGTATAAGCCAATGAAATTGGCTTGGTTGCTGGGGAAACCCAGCAGGGGTTCTAGGAACCCCAGAAGTCATGTAAAGGTTAGAATTAGAGTGGTACCCTTTGATAATTTTTAAGTACAACACAACATAAACAACTGCCTTGGGAGAAGGACTGACACCTGGGTGCCTGGACACCCCAAGCCATTCTCATGTCTTGTTCTGCTGTGTTCCCGACGTGTCTTTGTGTGACGAAACTGACTCTGCAAGTGTGGGAGACTTGCCATCTTGACATGAACCCATAAGTCTGATATTGTTTGATCACGACAGGCTGGTTTCCTTTCAAGGACACTTAGTTTTGTTGACTGTCCTGCAGTGAGGCAGGGGTACTTAAAAAGGAAGATGGTTAGTGAATAGGACTGGACCGGATGTGACCAGGATAAGATGTAAAGAGACAAAGACAAGACAGTTTCTTTGTAGGCAGAGCCACATTTGGTATCAAGATTCTAGCAATCTCCGCCCTGACATTAATCCCAGGAAACCATAGCAGATTCTAAATGATAATCTAATCTAATCTAATGTGGACTTTTATAGCGCTTAATCTCCATCACTGATGGACTCTAAGTTAATAATTTAATAATAAGATAATTTTCACAAGTCAATGTGACCCATTGATTTGGGGTGGGTTTGCTCCAGTTGAACACCCCCTTAGCTATTTGTTATTTTTGTGAAATCTATTTAAGTCCCAGACTTAGCCAAAGTCCATGAGAATTTTAAGAACCTTCAGGAAACTGGCCCTAGAATTCTATTTATACCCTTAGCCTTTATGAGTTTAACACATTAGATATCTGTCATATGATGGAGATTCAGCGTTGTAAAAGTACTCATTACATAATATTACACATGTTATCAATTGATGTAGTAATTTTTTTTCCATCTCATGAAGCCTAAAAAATGTTAAATATATGTAATATATTTAGTTACCATTATGATTTGTTCCTTAGTGTAGAAAAACATCACCCACTACACTGTATTAATTATTAGAAAATATTACAAATGAGCTATTTCAGAGATGTATTTTTGAAAAACATCTTGTAGCGTGCCGAGGTGGTGTTACCCAAAGTTTCAAGTGGTAGTGGGCTCTTAAGTTTGGGATTGGATCTGCTGCAGTATACGCGAAACACCTATTTTATCAAAACATAAACTTTATTTGCATAAAACAAGTTCAAAAGCAATACTTTTATAAATACAAAAACACCAGCCTAGGCTGTGGTTGAGTTGACAGAGTCCAGATACAAATTATACAAATGTGCAATCAACTCATCAAAATCTCTAAACATAATACTCTAGCATAGCAATGGTAAATTTGAGACATCAAAAGTCTCTAATCAACCTTACAGCTTTGTCCTTCACACAAGGCTTGGATATCGAAACATGCACTGCCAAATGGCTAGGCTTCAATCTTAAAACAAACCCTTGGTTTCAGACTATGCAGAAGGAAAAGACTGATTCTGACATCTCTAACTACATATCTATGTCATTTCAATAACAAAACATAAGCATAATATTCCAATCTAAAAAAACCTCAAAGTAGATTACATACTAGTGAAACACAAGCATGTTATTCTAAATCTACAACCTTGAAGTAAATTAAATATTAATGAAACACAAGCAGGTTATTCTAAATATAACAACCTTGAAGTAAATTAAATATTAATGAAACACAAGCAGGTTATTCTAAATATAACAACCTTGAAGTAAATTAAATATTAATGAAACGCAAGCAGGCTATTCTAAATCAAAAACCTTGAAGTAAATTAAATATTAATGAACATAGTATTATGAAATCACAATTTTAGGTTTCACCCTGAAATTAAGAAATTTCAGATATTAATTCATTTGAACTCTTCCAAGTTTTCAGGTTGACCCTGAAATCAAGAAAACTATGTATTATTAAACGTAGATTCTATCTTTCAGCATTAAAACATATACAGCATCCTCCTACAGGACATCAGGACTTTGGGTTTGACCCCAACTCCTCCAAACCTAAATCACAAAAGAAACTTCCGATGACATCAAAAGTTTGGGTTTGACCCCAACTCCAAACCTAAATCACCAAAGAAACTTGCAGTTACATATATGACATTAAAAGTTTGGGTTTGACCCCAACTCCAAACCTAAATCAGAAAAGAAACTTCCAATTGTGTATCATAAGTAAACTTCAAATTCTAAACTTCATCTTCAAACTTTGGGTTTTACCCCAAAGTGAAATCACTTTTTATCCTGAAATCACCAATACCTTGCCATCTCTCTGTCAAACTGCCTGTCTAACTGACAGACCAGAATTACTCAGGGTACCAGTCTAATGATTGGCTGACAACTTCAGTTGCTGACACACTTTCACAGAGAAAACTTCCTGTGATACAATATCGCCAAAAACAACGTGAACAATGTAACCATTTACCCAACAATATTCATCAAAGAACTACAGAAAACATATAAAGGTAAATAGTTTCATATACTTCAATAATACGAACGTTTATAATACAAACAATAGATTTATGAAACGGACAATAAATAACATAAACAAACGAACGGTCACATGCCGTTTGCTTCAATCTTCTCCTGCGAGTGACTTGATCATCGATGTTCAGACTTATGTGTTGAACTGATTGACACAGAAAGTACACAATATTGCTGTAAATGTAAGAAACATTTCGAAGTTCCTTTTATCTCAATTCGTTTTAAATAGTGCCGATGCACATATCTTCCACCTAGCAACTATGCCACTGTCATCATCTTCACAACCATATTAAACAGTAATAAATTACATGTATCGATGCACTATGTCAATATTTTGTGTTATTAGTTTTGGGTCAATGAATTCCCTCCCCCTCCCGAAAAAAAATTTAAATAAATTAATTAAACAACAGAAATATGAAACGGAAACCTCAAGGGATATCTTCACTGTAGAACCTATTTCTGCGCTTGATTCATAGTTTAATTTTCACAGCTCTAACAGGTTTAAAAATTTTTGTTTCAAAAGCAAGTTATAGTGATAATTGTTTCAACTAAAGTATAGGTGTAATTTTGAGAGGCAGGTGAACATTAATCACTGGAGCAATACAAAAAGTAAAAGTTGAGACTTTACAACAACCAGGGTCAAATTTGGAGAGGCCCTCAGTATTGTGATTCGTGGGAGTCGAAAACATACAGAAGTGAGTGTCTGTGATTAGATGCCAAGTTAGTAGACAGCTGAGGACATTTTACAGCAAGATACAATAGAAACACAGGGGTTATTCTGTGCACAATCATTATTATAGCTGTAAGATAGTGTGAGTTATCACTGCATTAACAGGGGCCACGGTGGCAGAGTGGTAACACTCTCGCCTCCCACCTCTGAGGCCGGGGTTCGATCCCCGTCATGGCTGTAAGTGGGAAAGCTGGTAGTTGCTTGCCGTTGGTCGGCAGTTTACAGTACACAACCCTAACGAACTCAATGTACTGGTTTCCTCTGCCCTTCCAACTACCCATCGTGATATGACCTGTACAGTGTTGAAAGTGGCGTTAAACCCCAAATAAATAAAAATAAAATAAAACACAGCATTAACAACATTTTACATGCACTGTAAAACAGTATAACTTATCTCCTCTACTAATGTGGTGTCAAACACCATTGACTGGGACAGATTATTTTGTATAAATCATAAGTCAGTGAAAATTTATTTATATTTTTAGAAATGTATGGCTTCATTAAAAAAAAACAGTTTGATTATTAAGAAAGTCATATTATTGCACTACTTTTCCTTCAGGGATATGAATCTGGACTTGGCCAAAAGCTATGAAACAGTGATGATTGCTCTGAACTGCTTGCGAACAGTGCTGGGGGAAGTAAAGTCTACCAAAATGTACCATGTTGCTGAGTTAGCTGTCTCAACAGTGATTTTCTCTATAGAAAGAATGGGATTTGTGCTTAAACAAGAGTCTTCAAGACAGGGTGAAATAAAAAAGCATGTCCAATGTCTGGCAGAAACTCTGAGCAACTGGTGCCATTGGATACTTCAGAATACAAAGTTGACACGGACGTTTAAAAGAAATGGAAACGCTTACACTGAGCTGGGAGACCAGTTTGAGTTGAAGGTAAGTTGGTACTTCTGTGATGAATAGTACAGTAACGTGATTTTGTAGTGCATTATAGGTTTTTACGGGCACGCCCCCAGGCTTTAATGATTCATGAAGTGCCTGTAAAAACTTCAAATGCCCTAAAAGTGCCTGTACTTTTTAAATATGAAAAACCTTTAAAATAAATGGCTCAAAAAAGCTGAATGAAAAAAAGACTAACAATGATGGGATGTGAATCCCAACTGGACAATTCACTCACAGCCACAGAGTTTCACATCTAAACCTGTTAAATGTTATTTATTCCTTCATAAGTAATGCACTCATTGAAAACATTCACTTTTCTAACGATTTTCATAACTTTACTTTCTTTCTAATAATAATGTACTATTCCATTGTAAAGATACTTTCAAGCTGCATGTTGAATGCCTGTCTATCTAATAATGGTAAATGTTTATGTATGTACAGTAGAACGTCCATTATCTGGCCCTCTGGAATCTGAATCTCTGCATTAACCAATCTTAAAAGCCTTGCCTCCCTACATACATGTATTTGGCACGGTCTAGCAGGAGTGATGAAACAGGACTTTGCACATTATTGGAAAACATTAATACTAGTGCTCTACAAAACACACAGTACCATAAACAAAAATGCCTAACTCTCTTCACCAGTGTTTCAATTTAGGAGGGATTGATTCATTTAAATGACCCCACTACACAACTTCTTTGCTAATGCTCCAATCACTAAAAGTGTGTTCAACTGGGTTTTGCATAAATAATCTCCCAGAGTAAGTCAATTCTTAGACTGACAGCCTGTATCAAAAGAATAATATCAACAATGGATTACCATCCCGACATACACAAACACTGATACTATTGTTTCTTCTATAAAATCTAAAACTATAGTCAAAATATTTTTAAGAAAGAGAATCCTATGAAATGCTAAGCTTACCCGACTCTTCCCCAATAATAAAATAAAGATAAGTGACACCGGTTCATTTTTGTTTACAGATATATGGCTGGTTGGTTAGTGTAGAATTCAGAAATGCAGAAGACACGAATACATTTTGGAAAGAACGGATTTCGGGCATACTGGAACACAGACTACAACAGGTCAGTGCTAATGTCATCCGGAAAAATTGCTATGTAACCATTTACATGACTGTTCTATCTTGTGCTTGATTCTGAGAATTTTTGCTCAACTTATGGTTTGACCCTTCTTTTGAAAAAAAGTTTTGCAAAAGTTTAAACTAGATGGATAACCAATTTTATTTTTCAAAATCGAAATTGGGAAACTGAAAACATGTCTGTTCTAGAAAGCTGACACCCATCTCCCCTTTATTCATCCAAGCGTAACTATGCATATTGGGATGATCAAGATGATATATATCAGGCAATTTAAAATTAATAGAGTTGATCTTGCATCATTGAATTTTTTTTCAGCAGATTTATCCACTTTGATGTAGTGGATGAAGTAGAGAAATATAGGTTAATTTAAATATGTCTGCCACAATGGATTTTTTGTTTTCTGCAACTATTTTATTTCACAAAACAGGTTCTTTCATAGTTTCCCTTAAAAGAAGTTGATAAAATTTACTGAAACTATTTCAGGATTTAAAATGTTTTTCCAATTTACTTTTGTAAAAATTAGTTAATAGAATCAGTTAAAATTCTTCTGTAATTCTGTTAATTATGAACCTGTCGTTGAAACATACCCTATAAAACTGATTCGGTTGACTAACCAAATTAGCAAGAAAACATGAGTTTGTTTGAACATAAGACCTAACTTGGTACAAACATGAAGGAGTCTAATCCTCCAGGGTTGTGCTTCTTTGACACTGACACAGGTTTAATAGTTGTCAATTCAAAACGGTATGTGTGCAGAGGCAGTGGGGAGGGGAAAAGGGTTAGGGTAAAAGTATGAGAAAACCTCCAATGACAATTGCTTCATACTCTGATTATAGTGTGTGGTCTCAACGCAACCTCCCCTAAATCTAGCTCTGGTAATAATCCCTAATTATACAGTAAGAGGAATACATACAGTGATGTATTGTTTACTTTTTGCCTGAATTATTAATTGTAACTTAGTAACAAAGGCCATCATCTTTAAATAATAAAGATGCAGGGATAAGTAAAAGTAGTATTAGTTTACTATTAAGCAATACTATAGTATTGATGCAAAAGTAAAGTTAATCTTTTATTAATCTATATAGTGTCCTACTGTTTACTTTTATTCTAATGTCATCTTTACATAATCAATGGGTAAAACAGTTATATCTCTGGATATAAGCATATGTGACATATCAGCTCAACTCATAAATTTATATGCACCAAAAAGGGATAATCCTAAGTTTTTTTAACAGTATAAATTATATTTTGGAAAATAGTACCCGAGACTACACAGTCTGTGGGGACTTAATTTGATACTCAATCCAGACACTGTTAGTTTTAACTGCAAACATATTATTAATCCTAATTCAAGAAAAATATGTCACTGAAATGATTGCATCTCACATATTATCTGATTGCTTCCATGAGCTCCACCCATCCCAAATGATATACTTAGAGGCCAAAAATATCCATTAAAACAAGCCCGCTTGACTGCTTCCTTGTTTTAGAAACTTTCATATATCTAATATCAGATTGCAATATATCTCCAAGCTACTGAACTGACCACTCTGCTATTGAACTAAGCATTTTTATTAGCAAATTTGAAAGGGGCAGATGACTCTGAAAATTCAGTTCACAATTTTTCAAAATAAGGACTATATACAATTAGTTAAAGATGTAATCAAGGAAGAATTAGTTAAATATGCACTACCAGTGTACAGCCAAATATTTTAAAATATCATTGGTTGTGAGAAGGAGATACAATTAATTATACATAGTACATTTCTGGAGGTTTTGTTATTGCGTATAAGGGGAAAAACTATAAAATATGCCTCACTACACAAAAAATTAATTATGGCCGATGAAAAAGACTAATAGCTGATATAGAAAAAATGAAAAGTCTGGGCTAGATCATGGCTTATCACAAAAAGACTGAACTGGAAACAATACACAATGAACAAATGCAAGGGGTTGCCTTGAGAGCTGGGGTAGAATGGGTGCAAAATGGTGAAAAAAGTCTAAATACTTTTGCTCACTTGAAAAACAAAATTATAATCTAGTATAGTGAGTTGCATTGCAGAAGGAAACAAATCCTGTGAATATCTAAAAATTTGGAGACCAATCTCGCTTTGACTAGCCTGGCCTGTCAGGGGCCTGCTACATCAGTTTACTTCACACCTTAATTCTATGGGTCCTTCCCTTCCCCAATTAACCTTAGTTACATAACAACCAATCACAAGGCGATTTGGGTTCAATTTTGCAAACCCTGTCTAGGTGTAGCCATATTGAAACTTGGATTAGAAGCGTAAACAACTGTATGCTACATTTAAATTCCCTCTTCCCTCCCTGGTACACAGGGCTACGGCTGACCCTGGATGACCCCCTCTCGATTTGACATTGTGGCAATTCACGAATTTGTATGTACAAGGTAGGGCCAGGCAATTCCCTGGTAGCCCCCTCTCGAACTTAGGTCCTTCACTAACACATGACTAGGCAGGGGCAGGCATCACCCTGTTCCCCCTCTCGAACATTACTACTTCAGTACTGTGCATGGTCTAATTAAAGAGTTATTAGTAACACTGTGATATGTTATAACTATTAAGAGGTGTATGAGCAGGAGTTGCCATAGTTATTATATTATTTGATGTACGAATTACTCTGTGATATGTATGGTGTTTTTAAAACCTTTCAGATTTACTGAAAACTTTTAAAACTTTTACCTCTGTATAAATACTAACATGTAAATAAAATTCCTCAAAGTAGAACTTGACCTTCATTAACCTACCTTGACCTTTTCCTCACTAGCCATACCCCACATTCATCTCAGCTTAGGAAACTGTTGTCTGCACCATATAAGATAGCCTCTTAAGCCATTGCCAATTGCGTAAAGAAGGCTTTAGACTCAATTATATAAAAATCCCGGTCAGATGTTATAAATGGTAGGTTTATAGGAGAAAATACAAGACTTATATATGATGTGATGCCCTATTTTGAATCAGAAGATTTGTCAGATCAACTATTATTAATTGATTAATTGGAAAAGCATATCTTGACTATTTTTCACTGCATTTCTCATTTTTTTTTTAATTTGGGCCAAGTTTTATAAAATGGATCGATATGTTAAATTGTGACATTTTTCAAAGTGGTTTCTTGTCAGAACCTTTTAGCATAGAGAGAGGTTACTGTCAAGGGGACCCATTAGCCCCATATTTGCTATGTGCCCAAATACTGTATTTGATGATGGATTTAAAAAAACTTAAAGGAATAAATATTGATAATTAATCTTTTAAGATTGTACAGTTTGCTGATGACACTACACTTATATTGGAGGAAACTAAAGACTCCCTGGTGGCAGTGCTAAATATTTTGGAAATATTTGGAACTCTTTCTGGCTTGCGATTCAAAATGGATAAAACAAAATTTGTGTGGTTGGGGAAAGAAAATTTCTCAAAAAACAAATTTAATACAGGTTTAATTTGGAATATAACGTTACTGAATTTAAATTACCAGGAATTATGTTTTCTGTTGATCTTTACAGAATTACAAGCTTAAAATTTGAACAGTACAGTACATTAGTACATGGAAAAATGTCATTTGACGAATCTAGGAAATATTACTGTTTTAAAGACATTTATTTTGAATATGATTATTTGATGGTGGCATGTGTCCATTAGGGAAGAACCGTTTTTTCTAAATTATTTACCGTTAACGCAATATTTACAATTAAACCCCCTCTACGTCTTCCTAATTCTAGTGTTCAATCCACAAGCTATTTTCATCTTAAATAGTCCCTTTTGTATATAATTTATAAGATAGTCACACACAAAAACTGCCCACTTTATCGTTTGATCCCCTTTTATCGCTAACATTCCCTGTTATCAGGGACCATCAACCTCACAATACACACCCACTAATCATACAGTTTCCCAAATTTTATGTTCAATTTCAAATACAACCCCTCTCCCAGTTCTCAAAATGATTTTCTTCCATATTCTACTGGCAATCCTACTGGTCACTTATCTCTTTGCCATGTCAGAGACCTGGATTAGACCTGACACCACAAGTGCCAGCCTGTTCAAAATCACAACACCAGGTTACAATCTTCAGCAACAGCCATGTGAGGGCTGCCGTAGTGGAGGATTGTTTTTTTTTTGTAAAAGATGGCTTGGATTCTTCCATTGTTCCCACAAAGATCTGCACTACCTTTAAAATTTTGTTATCAAAATATCCCTACACAAAGAATCCTTTTACTTTTTGAATATTTATATACCACCATCCTCCAGTACTTCACCTTTTTGAACAGTTTCAGTCACTTGTGGAAGATATTCATCACACCACTGAAAATCTGGTGATAATTGGCAACTTTAATTTTCACCTTGAATCAACATCCTCAAATTCAAAACCTTCAATTCATTGATTGACTCATTTGATTTAACTCAGAAAGTAAACGTCCCCACTCATATTTACGGACGCACTCTTGACCTCCATTTTGACCTACATTTCCCAACTCCTAGATCCCAGTTCAGTACTACTGTTTCATTTCGAAAATATCACAAAATCAATAAAGAGAAAATGATAACAGATCTCATAGCTTCTGAGCTAATCAACAACCCGTCCAAAGATGCTGATACTCTCTACAAACAATATCACACCACCTTGACCACAATATTGACAAACATGCACCACTTCATACCAAACATACCAAGGCTAAGTACATCCCAGAATGGGTTAACGAAGCTGTAATTGCGGCAAGAGACCAAGCATATATTCAAATGGATTTGGTGCAGAAATAAATCTCACTTCAAGAAATCTCAATATATGCAAAAAGTCCACCAATACACCAGAACCTGCATGCAGGCCAAATCCGAATTTCTTAAAGCAAAAATTCAGGATAACCATCATGACCCAAAAAAATTATGGCGAGTCCTTGGCGATGTGTTACACACGCCAAGATGCTACCATCAATAAATCCCTCTCAGCTCCTGGCTGACTGATTTGTGGAGTTTTTCACAGAAAAAATTGAAAAAAATATGTTCAATTTTTCCTACTTCCCTGAAGTCACAACACATCGCCCCAGACTCTCCTCCCCCAGTGCTTTCCACTTTCTTTACTGTAACCGAGGATCAAGTAACCAAAATCATTATGAAATATCCAAGTAAATCATGTTCCCTTGATATGTAGTTTTAGAATATGTGTAAATATTTTAGTGCAGTACAACACTTAGGTGTTTTTGCTCTGTAATTTTAATTAACTAACTTTAACTGCTATGGGATTGTCAACGAATGAAACCATCAGGCCCCCATATGACAACTCTCCCTGAATTTTTGCTTCAATATCTTTTGGATGTTTACATGCTGACACGTGATTGCCAGTATATTTGCCTGGTTCACAAGATCTATTGAAGTCCAGTGGAAATTCGAATCTAATTAATTATAATAATTGTCTATTCCAGTAATCAACCAGGTGATATTCCCATTCTGAGACTTTGAGCTTTGAATTGACCTGAATTTTGACCCCTAGGAAATTGGGTTTTCCAGTGGAACTAATCAAACCATGTATCTGCAACTATGATGCATCTGGGAATTCAGTGACCTCTTTATTTACTGGCATTAGCTATTCTTGAAGAGGGACAAAACCAAACGTAAAGCTCACATGACTACACTATTTTTTGAATAGTGGAGCAGTAAATTTGCACAATCACTATATTTCTGTCTGTGAGACACATACATTATTGAAGAGACAACTTTGTCTTCCATGCCTGCATAATTGATGTCATATATTGGTGGAATTGTTTCCTGAGTCATATTATTACAAACTGGATTCGGGCGTGTGCAAAATTTCACAATGCACTGATCATCAGCCTTACTTGCTACGTTTTCTGTCAAGCACAAGCCTGGAGACAGGTCAGTGGAGTGAGATAATTCACGTACCATACAATTGCCATTCTGGTGAATACTGTTTACACAATTTTTTGACATGGTTTCATTGTCATCTGACAATATACTGACCTGTTCCTTTTTCTGAAAGTACACTATGAACTACACTGATAGGTGTACCAATACCATTGTAAATAACACCAACATTAGTATTTACATTTGAGGTTTTAACCCCGGCAACACCACTGACACCTTTACAATTATTTCTACCAGCACTTGTCCTGAAAGTCTTTGATCTGAGGACTTTGACTCTAGATTCACACTTCTCATTTTTCCAACGGTCCTATCTATTCTGTCACTCTCTTCCCTCTTGACCACTCCGCACTCCATCTCACAGAGCAAGACGACATGAGTCGCCTTTGCTCCCTGCCAGGAGAAATCTGTGGCATCTTCCATAAGGTCACCTAGGTACGACAACATGGCATCTACGACCTACAGATTTTTCTTCTAATATATTTTTTGTAAACCCCTGGACGTATTGGGTCAATGACAACTGATCATAAGTTAAACGCTGCAGAGTTAAGCCCCCCCCCCCCCCAAATAGATTCATGTGGCCAGTTTACTTTTTGTTTTACCAGCACCTCAACTCCCCCCCCCCCTTTGCAATTTACTTTTTGTACACTACCTGAATCGTGTGAATGCTGGTTGAGTTCTTGTCGACCTTAGCAGTTCCAATTAAACTAGGGGCATCAGACTCGTCCGAGGACAAACTATTATCTATTTGGCTAGACCTTCTACATTTTTTACTGAAAACTGTTTATACTTAACTTGGAGTCTGGTGTCGAGTTCTGTATTGCTGGAGCCATCTTGTCTTCAACTTGATCAAGTCGCTCAGTCACCCTCTGCAGCTGCTCCAAGATCTTCAACTGTAGCTGCTGTCCATCTGCAGATGACTCTCCTGTTTGCGCTCCACTGGGGTTACTTGCCACAGCAGCATCCTGTAAGAGTTCTGTATTGTTATGCACTTCTTTGATCTTCTTAAACTGGCACTTCTTCCCAGTAGGTGGGAGATGTCTCTGCTTATACGATTTACAAGCCTGCTTATTATCTGGCATTTTGTAATTTTTTATGTAACAAATGACAAAGTTCCTTTCTGAAACACATAAAAAGGGCCCAAAGGGCTTGAGATTCCATACTGCACTTGGCAAAACACAGGCTTCAGAACCCGACAAGCAAATGACAAATTATGGCATGCGCCCAAAAATAAAGCGTAGACCATCCTTTTCTGGTCTTGTAAGTAAGCCTGTAGCTGTCAAATAGACTACAAAATCTCAATCAAATGACGGCGTCAGATTTGGTTCACTTCACAAACAGTTCATATTTCTCCTCAATGCAAGGCAATCATAACAAAAGGTACATACTAAATGGCCGTCCTGTTTTACTTACACTATCTTACAGTTTTAAAACTTTAAACACATCACTAAAAACTTCTAAAATAAAAACCAAAACAACCTAAATTGCTGGTCACAGTCCCAAAATTTCTCATGTTGACAGTTCAAAGTCAAACTCAATGTGAGCCAAGTTCTAGCAATGGCAACAGTGAGAGTGGCTAGACCAATAAAATTAGTTGTTATACCGCTTGCTGGAGCAACCAAGCAAAGGGGCCAGGAACCCCTAGAAGTGATGTCATTATGATGCAACTGGTTACATAAGCTGAGGAAACAGAGTACCAACCCCTGTAACATAATCTTTATTATGGGCACCAAACTATAACAGTACCCACTGTGAGAAGAAGAACCTGACCCGGGTGAAGGACTGACACTCGGGTCACCCAAACGACCCGAGCGACTAGTTGGATATTCACATTCGTCACTCACTAGTCAAATCATCCATTTCATTTGTCAAAACTTCAAGTCTGTTTACATGAATCACATTGCTTACATGCTGAATTGGCTCACTACAAATTATGTGGTGTTTAGATTGATTCACAAGTTCATACCTATGTGATTTTTCAATACAATGTGTGTTCACAGGTTTTGTCATCTTGTCCCCACATTGGTGTGCAATGTAAACGTGAGATTTTTGGCTACTGCTACTATTGCCACTCCAATATTGGTCATGGCTATTTTTCGACATGATTTTCAAGTAGTAACAATGCCACATTTAACAACGTCAGAAAATAAAGTATTAGGGTTAGTAAACTTACACATTAACATTAATCTATTTACATACTGGACATTAACTAACTGTTTATCATGAAAATCTGCATTGTACACGTACCTACTTTTATATACATGGTTGCTTTCTCCACCCATTGTATTATTGCAGTGGCCCAATCGTTTTTGTCCCACTCTTTTGATTGCAATTTTTGGTTGCATGTGCACCATCACACATTTCACAGACATGCCTATAAAATTGGCCAGCTGTTCTATGGTGTGTTGGGTATTTACAAGTACCTTCTTGAAAGTATCTGCAATTGACACCATTTTTTTATTGACGGTTTTTGTGCTTTTTAACTGACAAATGTGAGGCAGAGGTTTGTGCTCTGGAAGTATGCCTTTGCACATGAGCATGATGAATGTAGTCAGTCTTATCAGTGTCAGTCCAATTAAGCCTGTCATCCTCCATATTAGTAAGGACCACAGCATGACATGCCTTGGCTGAATCCAAAGTAAAATCTGAGGCATTTTCCATAATGTTTCCCAAAATATCAAGCATGCATATTCTACTTTGCTAAGATTTTCCCTCCTTTATAAACCGTACGAATCCGGACACCCACTTTGTGATAGTCAAATCATCATAACTGGGATGAGTTTTGTGTGTGCCTGAATGAAATGAAATGATGTGGCCAGTCCACTGATTTTTGACAAAAACCTCACCTGGACCTCCTCTCAGGGACTTAACCCTACCTTTGATAGCCGTTTTGTTAAGATTTTTTAACTCTGCCAATTGTTTCTCAACCTCAGCCTGTACCGACTTATTATTCCTCAAATACCTCATTGAGGGGACAACACTCTGGGAAGAAGCCAATTCTGCATCAGTACTATGCGATACTGTATTATACTGAAATTGGCCTTGGGAAATATTAGGAAGCTGACTTACATATGAGCTATTCTGTTCTAGTGCAGTTTCCGTATGCTGCACCCTCCTGTACATGGCCTCCATTTTTTCTGCAATCTGATGCAATTAATTGTATTAAGATTTGATCAAAAGCAGTAATTTTGTTAGATGGAGAGGGAGACCCACCTCCTGACTTCAAGCACTTTTTCCCCACCAGACGGGCATGTTCCTCCTGATATTTTGAGCAATGAAACACTTTTTTGAAGTGAACTGAGTAACAAATAACTAAATATAAAATAAAATAAAAATAACTAAAATATATTGTTAAAATAACAATGCTCAGTTCAAAACATATGGCTTCCATGAAAATTTAACGAGTGTGGCGCCAAATCCACACAAAGGGTGGTTTTTATGCTGACAGTAACTGACCGTTACAACCCACAATACCTCAAAATGGTCTGCTGCCAGAACTGAGAGTTATAACCCCAATTGGTCGTATCCCCAATATCTTTAAAATTATTGCAATTTTATTTGAAAATTATGACATGTATTTTACAGGTGTCCGCACATGAAAGAATGGAGTTGTGTGGTAAACTGATACCCAAGGACTGTCACCCTGCAATAAAACAGCAGATTTTTAAGTGTGTGCTTAATGACATGATGAATGAAAACAAGGTGTGTGCATTTATTTCTATGGTAGCTAAATAAGTAGTTTATTACATGAGGGAATGTCGTCTTTTTTTACCCATGGCATGCCACTACACAGGCGGACAGGTGGTCGAAAGGAAATATTTTCTTTAGTCTGTATCTCAGAAACTGTAAGGTGTAGGATGTTGATACTTGGTAGGGATATTGCTCAGTTCTTTTAGTAGAATTAATATGCCACAGAGTGACCTTAGTCTGTCCTTTGAACTTGACTGTCTCAGAATGATTTCCAGAGTGATATTTGAGACATATTTCTCTTATTGCAGAGATACATGGATTACTGCCACTCATTTTTAATTTTGTTTTACCTAATTATCCTGTTTCCCTTGACAGCTATACTTCAATTTATAAATTTTTAGTTTCGTAACTAAATTGGTTCATACTTATAGTTATGAACATACTGAATTGTTGTGTTTTGATACTTTGTCTTTGCAAATATCTACTCATAATTGGATTATTACAGCGGAAGGACTGCTCCAGTTGATCGAAAGGAAACTGACTGGTGCAGAATTTTCTGCCCCAAGATACTGTTATGTTCAAATAAATGTACATGAATATGTTAAAAAGTTTGTGCACAAATCTCAAATCTCGCAATATAAAAATGGTTAAAGTTTCTTATATTTTGCATAATAAATGCATCTTTAGCCCAAAATCTAACAAATCATCAAAATTATTTCCTGCTGTGTGGTTTGTAACCATTTTATAAAGTGTGATATGTCAAAATATGAAGCAGTTTATTGCGTGGGCGATAATCAAGCGATTAACCAAGTCTGAGTCGATTCTTCCAAAACGAGGAATTGAGGCGCATTTTTGGGCTTGCTTGCAGCCCTGGTTCTGAAGCACTATCTCCACCGCAAGGTGCATGAGAGTGTGGCATATGATCAAAAATGTAGTTGACAGATAAGAGTTCCTTTATGAATGCTGGTTTTGTATGGTTCTATGTGAGGATATCAGAGCTAGTACTATTTAGAAAATCCTTCACAATTCAATCTATGTTGTGGACAGAACTGCATACGGCATAGTATATTAGGATATTGAAATATCAAGCGTGTACCCAGCAAATATTTGCACATTAAACTTCCCAAGGGAGTCATCATCAACAGTAATAAAAATTTAGAAAATAGTGTTTCCAGTGGTCAAAGTTTACCCAGTATCGTTCAACAACAAATATACATTAGGCTTAGACTCTCGTATGAATTTACCTCAAGAAAGTGACACACAAACAAATTCCAGGAGGAGTGACATACCACTAAAAGGAGCTTTCCAATGTCAAATTAAATATACCAAACAGACTGCATCAATAGGATTCCACACTTTCGCAATTGTAGGCCTAAAAAGGGTCAATGTGGATTCAAGTTTACCCCTGAACAGGTCAGCTAGGGTGAAGTTTTTATGCTCAAAAAGGACTTTATAAATGAAAAGCAGCAATGCTGAAGTCATATGTAGCCCTTTCATGACGTACGCAAAAACATCCATATCATCCAAGCACGCCAGTGGTCTTCAGTAGCCTGTCCTGGTTTTTTGAAGTTCTTCAAGAGGTGACACGTGACAGGTATGTATCCCGAGATGAAAGTTGGAAAAGTTAAGCTTAGTCTAAAATTGCAGGTTAAGTTTGAGTTAAGCTGACATTAAGTTAATTTTTTTAGTTTAAGTGTAAGTTACTAACATATGGTAGAAGCTTAACTTCACATGAGCCAACTCATAATTTTCCTGAAGCTGAGTACATAGGTTGGATATGTAAGGATCTGGTGTTGTATGTGCTTTACTGGCTCCCTTTCTAAAGCAAAATATGCAGCTATGAGTGGATGACGACCAAACAAAGGTAGGGTGAAAACCCTGTGCTGTCATTTCTGGTACATTTGACCTACTATGACTTTTCCGTGAGTAGGGGTCATGTGTGCCCAGCATGTTGAAGAGAGTCGAGTTGGAACACTACACAGCCCCATAACCAATTGTGTGACAAGGAGTATTTCTGCTCTTGTCTACACCTGCTAAAACAAAACAGCTGCTGGATGGTTTTGCTTTTGCAATGCCTACCCTGGTCACTGTGTAACTGATGTGGGAAGCCATAGTGCACAAAGAAGATGTCAAATAACACTTTTGCAATTGTGGTGGTGCTGTCTGGTTCTGGGTCGGATACACTTGAGCATGCCTAGCCAAATGGTCTGTGACTACCAAAACAATTCAGTGATACCCTTTGATGGTACAACTCCATTTACAGAGAAGTCTGTATTAACTAGTGAGAGGACGCAGCTGATTGTAGTCTTTCTGTTGTATGCACATGAACAATGTAGTCAACAACTGATTGGTGCATGCAGACCCAGTAAAACCTTTCTCTCAGTAACTTTTCAGATGTACCTTGTCTGAGATGGCCCATAGGGTTGTGCACACAGCCCAAAAACACATCAAGGTGATTACCAGCTAAATTGCCATTGATTCAGATCTCTGCAAAGTCTAGTATGCATCAGTTTACCACTAATATACCAGAAAAATGTTTTCTTTCCTTTTCACAAGAACTGCGCTTGTGGAGACAACTAAGAATCATTTAGTTTGTTGTCAAGTTTAAGTTCTAGGGATTTATCACAGGATCTTGATCCTGCTCCTGGGCCCAATCAGTGACCTGATTCAAGGTTCAAGTTTTGCTTTTCTGGTACAACAAGAATTGCCTGTTCATCATAACTGAAGTTTCCAACCAAGGGATGGCTGCCTGTTTCAACGTTTGTCACCTGATTTAGCACCTCAAGTCTTCAGACCTTTGGATACATGACAATGCATGTATAATGGAATTTGAAGCTCAGGTACAATAATTTCAGTGTGAAGCGATAAGTTGCCAGTTGGGCAATCAAACAGTGCCCTTAGGAGTATAACTTTGCTTAACTAAAAGGGTTAGTATCTGTGTTCACTGTGAACTCTGAAGCTTCCCTCAAACTTAGATAAGCCCAGGCTTGCATAAGCAAGACCACATTTTACGCAATTGTCCTCTTGATATAAAACTGCACCAGTAACCTGTATACTTGCATCTGTGTGTAAAGTAAATGGTTTAGTGTAATCAGCGAACCCAAGGGCTGGAATGCTGCAAAAGCCTTCTTAATAATATCAGTGAATACCAAATTTCATTTTAGTCTTGATTTGGTTGTGAATACCTCCCTGTGTTACTATGTGCAAAGGATGAGTAAAACCCATGAAAACTCGTAAAGCCAACAATATGTTTCACCTCCGATACAATCTTTGGAGAAGGCAAATCATTTACACAGGAGATTTTATCGGGGTCTACTAGAATGACTTCTGAGATTATGTGTTCCAAATACTTGACCTCTGACATTTACACGGGCTTGACTTTAAGAAAGCAGTCTTCAGTTCTTCAAAATCATCCTCAAAACAGAGTACATGATTTTTGTACTTTTTACTGAAAGTTGGTTGTCATTTGTGCTGGTCTCAAGCTCTAACACCACACTAGATCTCATCAGGGGCTCTAATTTTGATGTCGTCTTTTCTAGTAGATAGCAAAGGTCGCCAGATGATTGAGTTAACAGTGTTTGGGGATGCCATGAAAACACTTAACTGAAACCTTGACTACTTTATTCCTCATTATGGTGGTCCTACCTTGGACAAAGTCACAAGACACAACACTGATCTACAGGACAACCATATGGGGGTGTTCCATTGGGGCCGACTTGTCACTATGGATTTTTCGAGGGCTGGGAGGAATGTTTACAGAGTCTGTTAGGATTGGTTGTACTTTCCCATGTTGTTGGGGTGGATTAGCAAAATATCAAACATGTTTGATATTTCACCAACCCTCCCCCACTGTCTACCTAGACCTTGGCTCTCCCCACCAGGTAAGTGTCCTGTCACTTATCTTTGCGGCTTGTCATTGTCACTTTCTGTCTTGCCATATAATGTTACTGTCTTGTCTGGAAATACTTGCCATCCTATTATAGGCAAGTAACAGGACACCAGTCCACAACATCAAGATAATAAAAACAAACCATTCTTGAAAGCAAACCAGCCTCTCATAAACATAACCGGCCTGATGGGAAGTCTCCAAGTCTTCAAATGTGGAGTTGGTAACCTCACAGCAGGACAAGCCAGGAACATAGCATGACATAGCTGTAAACAGAAACTGACAAGGTGGTTACAGCAACAGACAAGGCGGGAACTGTGTAGTTCAAGCCTGCAATATTTTCTTTACTTACTGCTTGTCAGTTATGAAATCTGTGACTATATAAGGACAGTCAGTTTCTGCAATGCTTCATTTGGAATCTGCCATCTCACGGATTACATCTGGCACCGTTTAAGATAAGGCTTTTGATTTTTTTTACAATTTAACTAGGATTTACTGTTTAGATACAAGTTGGGTTGACTTTATACTAAGCCTTTGTTTTTTTACAAAGGTTGCTTCCAAATAGAAAAATGAGTCATAAATAGAGCAGAGAAAGAGAGAGAAAGGAGGCACAGAAGCAACAAAGGAAGGAAAAGGAGAGGCAGGAAGCCATGATGGAGGAAACCACACACTAAGCAGAGTAGGGAGTGGCTGATAAACGTCCAAGGAAAAGCAGGAGTGACAAAGAAATGGATACACAGGGTGGAGGAGATGTGGGCACATCTCAATCGCACTCAAGCCAAAAGAAGGGGCATATGACAAATATTTACATAACAGACTAAGATGAAGAGGTTACTGTGGACAACTAACCAATGAACTCTTTAAGAACAAGACCAGGAAGGATTGCCCATGGGAGAGGTTTGTAACAGTTGCAAACTGTCCATCAAAGTGTCCAAAACTTGATTCGAATCCCAAAGGACTACAAACTCACTCATTGCATGTCTGGTCAGGATCCAAAGGAAATGACAGAGAGACAGAACTTGATTCAGGATCAATTTAACCTCTTAAAGGCACACATCATACACAAGGGACTCAGCAAATCTTCCAACTTCAAGTCTCTCTCCGGAGAAGCCAGTGCATCTGCTGCCTCAGCACACAACACCTCCAGAGGTTCAACTGACATGGATAGTATGGAGATCAGCATGCAATCAGACACCACAGTACAGACTTCAGTTACAAGCCCAAGTCAAGCTTCTCAGTGTTCCAGTGTAAACTAGTTTCAACTGATGAAAACCATGCTGTCATATTTTCTAAGGTCAAGGCAGGAGACCACCAGAACAGCTTTCTGCAACTACATCTGAAGTTGAGGCTTTATAAGAAAGAGACATTCGAAAATGAGGCTGTGAAACTTTTAAGTGCCATCCAGAGCAGGACACAGGAATGAACCCGTCAGCCCCAGCATTCAAAGCAACCTACACTTTCTAGGAGCTCAAGTGCAACTTCCAGATATGTGCCAAAGACTTTTCAACAACCACAGCAACCAACACCAGATGGCTTGAGAATATATCCTAACTATTCCAGAGACCCAGCTGCCAGCCAACCATATCATTCAAACAGCTCAGCAGGGCCACGTGGCACCCAGAGGATAGCAGCAGCTAAGAGGTCAGCCGGCTTCCTTTGAACTTGTTGACGACCAACAAGCCCAGCCTTCAAGACCACTTACTTTCACATTGACCCCGATGAAGCACTTCAATCCACCATCAGTTACCTCAGCCACAATCAAAGAAAGTCAACACCACAACACGTATGGTGGTTTTGAAAACTTTTATTGTATACACCAAAAATTCTTAAATCCTATTTTATATATATTTAACCTTACTAACATGAATAATAAAAATTCCCAAACTTACTCTTCAATGTTTTAACTGCAATTATCGTTTTTACCATGCTTACTCCACTTTTTGGTTCAAATCTGTAACACCTTTCGATTTACACTTCACCTCTCACCTTAATTCTAATTCTAATTGGACTTTTATAGCGCTTAATTTCCCCAATAGGAAGGGGACTCAAAAGGCGCAACAAAACAAAAACAGTCTACCAATGTCATTGTCCAGGGACGGAAAAAGAGTTCAGCACCACGGAGAACACCAGGGTGAGTGAAACTAAGGAGGGTAAGCCTTGGTGTAAAGGTGGATTTTGAGCCTTACTCCTCCACCTTTATAATATGCCATTTGGGCTAGCAACTGCTAGCAACTTTAAAATATGAATAAATGAGGACAGGATGTATATGAAGTTGAAACATACAAAACTCGTATATCTGTAGACACTCTCATTCAAATTGGTTATTTATTTTGCAAAATGTCAAGTTAAGAATGTTGGAATTTTAGTATGATTGTCTCAACCTTTATCTTAAAAAGGATTATTTTTAACTTACTCAAACGGATAGAGATAGTATTTACATGGCTATAAACCAACCACTCCTCGATGAATGCATATCCAAATAATATAAGACTAGATATCACACGGAAATTTTTGACTCCTGTTCAGATGAAATCTCTCCTCCTTGGTTTCCTAGGAGATATTGTGATCATCATATAGCATTACATAGCTGTATTGTCGGGATTTTTAAGAAAGAGGTCCAAGGTTGTCAGATGATTTCTTTATGTTCTAAATCATACAGTAGAGAGTTTAAAATAACCGTTCCCGTTGTGACTGGTACTGCAAAGTGTCATAATGACGTCATCAGCTCACAGGTAGAACTTCATGCTTGAAGTTTTACAACATGGAGGAGGTGATTTGAAGTTGATAAAGTAAACTGATAAAGTAAAACTGGTTTTCTATCTTTTATAACAGACTATATACATGAATATTGCAGAAAAATGGGAGTTTAATATGTGTGTAAACCTTATTTATATATAACATTAAATCAGGACAACCTTTCCTGGTAAAAAGTGCTGTTTAAAAAATCTTGTAAAACCTTGCTATTGCTGTATAAAACCATGGCCTATGAAGGTACGAACTATTTAATATTGGTATGGGTGTGGGCATGGAAGAGTCTGAAACTTAAAAACTTTAATGTTAATTTTTTCAAATTTGAAACACGACTTACTGTTAAATCCTTAGCAAATGAATGTAGGAAAGTAAGTTACCCTGAACTAAAATAAAAAATAAGTACAACCAATGAGTCCTCAGTAGTACCACCCAAAACAATATATTCCACAAAAGGAAAAATGTGAATAGTTAGTCCCTTTACTCTCATCAACACCTAAGACTCTTGGTATATATGAAAGAGGGTTTTCACTTCTGCACACCAAACGTGTATTTTAACTGAAAAGTCCCTCAACTGGTACATGTACCTACACTTGTAGTTTTGGCGTACACGTCATCACGTGTACTGGTATTTTAAACTCTCTATTATCCAAGAGTCTGATGGGAAACAAAAGATACCTTTTAAGAGAATTTCTAAAAAAAAATGGTCAAACATATGACTAAATTTTAGCAAACATTAAACGGAAAGCTAACTAATTCATCAATCAATGTAGGATTTCGTACAAAGAGTAATACAATTTTCACATATTCACAAGAAAAAAAATTGGTTTCAATTTATTATTCTTATTGTAAACGTGTGGTTGCAAATGATGGTGTCAGTACAATTTTCTTAGATATGGATATGTCTTTGGGAGGATCAAGTGGTTTTGATTGAGAAAATTCAATCTCCTCTCTCTAATATTTTTGTCGTTTAATTAAGATATGAGAATTATTTTTTCTACGGAGCCCAGTAAGGGACATAGAACTGTTTTCTTAGCACTTTTTTATCTTGTTCCCACGAGATAAGAAGTTGTGGCCACAAATTAGCAACTCATTACCACAAGTTAACAACTCATTAGCACAAGTTGACAACTCCTTACCACAAGTTAGAAAGTCGTTCCCAAAAGTTAGCAAGCTGTACCCACAAGATAACAAGTCATTCCCACAAGTTAGAAAGTCGTTCCCACAAGATAGCAAGTCGTTACCACAAGTTAGAAAGTCATTCCCACAAGCTAGAAAGTCGTTCCCACAAGATAGCAAGTTGTCCCGACAAGTTAGAAAGTTGTTCCCACAAGTTAGACAGTTGTTCCCACAAATTAGCAAGTCGTTCCCACAAGTTACCAAGTCGTTCCCACAAGATAGCAAGATAGATAGATAGACAGACAGACAGATAATATTTTTATTTTCCTGTGTGTTATACAGAGTTACATATATATAAACAGAAAGTTTATACAACAGTTTTACTCAAACAAAATATAAAACCCAGCCATTTAGGCTTACAGGTCAGTATGAAATCTTCCAACAGAATATGTATGTGAACACTATGAAGAAAGATTAGAAATATACACCAAAAAACAGCTTCTATCTTTAGTTTTAGTTAAATAGCTCTACTTTAAGATTTTAAATAATGTGGATTTCCTGCAATCCCAAGTTGAGGTTTTCTATTTAAGAAAAAACATTAAATTTTTGTTGTTTAAAGTCATCAGTTTTATACACTTGTCTTCAGGATTTAAATTATCAAAGTGCTCAAAAACATTACATGAGATATAATTAAGAAAAGAGTCTTATAAAATGGACAAGTAACAATAAAGTGCTCTTCATCTTCAGTTACATTACTGTTACACAATTCACAATAACTTTCAGATAATTATTTGCCTTTGAATCTTCATGTTTCTACTGCCAGTGGCAATGTGCAAGACCTCAATTTGGCAAAAAACCATCTTTCATATTTAATAATATTTTATGAAACATAATTTTCAGTAGAAATGTGACATTTGAATTTCACATATGTTCTCAATTTTGGTTTAGTGCTAATAGAATCCTGTCATTCTAGGTCATAAAGTGTAAATAATTTCTCTCTTGCTACATCAATATTAATTTCAATACCATCGATTAGATTCCCCAGCATGCCTATCTGGTCAAGAATATTCTCTAATTATCCACACCAGCTATCATTTGTTATATTCTGAGGTCATGTTCTAATGTACGGTTAGTTAGTCATGATTCATTTTAATAAGTCTATTATAGTATTTAAGTATATTTAAATAAATCCTATATTTTGGTTTCAACCAACCTACATCACCTAGAAGTACATGCAGTGGGGTTTTTGACTGTACACTCAAAAAGTATCGACAGGCCTTGTTTTGAATCTTTTCTGCAAATGATGAATTTGAAAACCCCCAGATACTGCTACAGTAATCGATTATTGGTATTACTCCCTGTTCATACAATTTTGTAAATGTACTATAACCAATACCTTTATATGGTTTGAATTTTGATAAAAAACTACCTAGTGCATGACCGCCAGCATCTGCAAGTTCTTGGGCACCAGCTTTGTAATCAAGGTTTTCATTCAAAGTTATCCCTAAATATTTATATTGATCAAAAATTTTTAATTGTGTTGGATCAACAGAAAATGAGAAATCTGATCTCTTCTTCCTTTTTTGCTAAATGCACAATTTGACTTTTAGCAGTATTGCTAGTCAGACATCAATGAAAGCAAAATGCCTGTTTTGTGGCACTTTCCTTGGTCCTTTTAAAGATATTTCAGTATGTTACCTTGGACTGGGTGCTTTTTGGCACAGCATACCTTGCAGTATCTCCACTGGATTCTCATACAAGCTATGTACTTGGTTGCAACAAAACTCATGTTTGTGTGCTGCAAATTGCATAGACTTTTCATACAGTAAATTGCATAGTCTTATTATTCTCAACCCCTTCTTTATACCCATTACCTTGGTTCCCCCTTAAGTGCCACATATAGACACTGTAAAGCAATTAGTATTAAACCTCTAAAAGACAGTATTGCAGTATACCTGTAACAATAAGTAGATGATCTCTAAAGGTCACTAATTAGGTAACTTAGAAGAATAACCATTAAAATTGACTAAATGAAAGTTTGACATGTGAAATAACAGGTAACATGTGAGCTCTGGAGGGCTACAGGGAGTGACCTCTATATAAGTTAGGTATCATAGACAAAGAAATTGCCTGTACATTGGCATCAAAGCACGACTTAGTAAAACTCGTGGGAATGACTTCATATCTTGTGGTAATGACTTGCTATCTTGTGGTAACAACTTGTTATCTTGTGGGAATGACTTGTTAACTTCTGGGAACGTCTTAGTATCTTGTGGTAACGACTTTGCTAAGTTGTGGGAACAAGTTAGTATCTTGTGGTAATGACTTTGCTAGCCTGTGGGAATGAGTTAGTATCTTGTGGTAACGACTTTCTAACTTGTGGAAACGACTTCCTATCTTGTGGTAATGACTTTCTAACTTGTGGGAACGACTTCCTATCTTGTGGGAATGACTTTCTAACTTGTGGGAATGACTTTCTATCTTGTGGTAATGACCTTGCTAACTTATGGTAATGACTTGCTAACTTGTGGGAACAACTTAGTATCTTGTGGTAACGACTTACTAATTTGTACGAACGACTTAGTATCTTGTGCTAACGACTTACTAACTTGTGGGAACCACTTAGTATCTTGTGGTAATGACTTACTTACTTGTGGGAACGACTTCCTGTCTTGTGGGAATGACTTTCTTTCTTGGGGTAACGAGATTAAAAATACAAGGAAAACAGTTCTATGTCCCTTCCAGGGCTCTGTAGTTGTCATTGGTTAGAGCAACTGTATTTTTATTTATCAGCAAAACTCTATCAAAACATTCAGCCATGTGAGCAAATAGTAGTCAAAACTGATTGCTTCAAATTACCAGAAATAATGAAACCTTATAAAGATATATTCATGTATTCAGACCTCAGAGAATGTATCATGTTTTTTGTAAAAAATTAACTGTAAAGATATTTAACAATATCGTTGTTACATTTCAAGTTTTTCTTGAAGTTTGTGTCTTAGTTTAGATGACTTATTTTAACCCTGTCAGATATGCTAAATTTAAGTTGTTTTTAAGTTTCCCATAAGTTTAGGTTTTTAAGATTGTCTTTTGTCTTAAGATTGTCTTTTCAGATATTTTAAGTTATCATACTGATATGTCCAAAAGAAATATGAATTCCTCGAATTTGCATCCTCAGAACTCATTTTAATGGATCTATATATAGAATTATTGTAGCCATAAGTTAAGTCAGATAAAATATCAATCCATTTTTATGCTTCTTTATCATTTATATATTTCATTATTTTAGTTTTTATACTTTGAGAAGTCTTTCAGGGTAATTAACTTTTTCTTCAGATACCTAGTTGTGGCATTGTACTTCCACTCCCTTTTAATATTGGGCTATAGCTTACTGAAACTGCTGTATCCTACTGAGCTTCTAGGGTCATAATAATGTTATGTAGATATGAATCCACATCTTTGCCCTCAAATTTTTTATCCCCCTGTTTTATCCATTCTGTATGTCCTCTTCCCCTTTGTTTCTTGATTTCCTCTTTTCTAACTTTTTGATTTGAACTTGCATTAGCTGAGTAATATGATGTTTCTCTTGACAGAGTACTCTTTGAAGAATGCTTATTCTTGGCTGTATTTTCTTGCATACTGTTATTCTGTTTGTTTTGGAATTTTATATTATTATAAAATGCTGTAGATTCCTCATTTTTAATATTAAGAGAACTATCATTTATATTGTCTGTTGTTTTATTATTCTCTCTCCCTTTATTTCTGTCTTTCTCCCCATCATTTACAGCAAGATATTCTTTAAAACTCTCATATTGATCATGCAGTATTAATACATATTTATTCATTCTAAAATTTTTTAATTAAAAATTTAATTGATACAAGTAATTCAGTTAATCTTATGAAATTTTTTCTTGCTATCCTTCTTCTCCTTCCTTTGTCTTTATAAATGTTTTAATAATTTCATGTAATTTAGGAATTTATCATTTTTATTTTTATGTAACGGAAGCTTAAAAACATTATAAAAAATTTCAACTAATGCCTTTAATTGACTAGTTTTAGCATGAACCAATATGCACTTATTTAAACCTTAAGTATTTCATAATACACAGGTAATAAAATGTCTGGACTGTATGAGATTCTTAGACATTTTAAATGCTATAAACCCCAAAAATTAAGTCTATATACTCAAAAATATATATTTAAGTAATTTATTAATTATTGTATGTTCATAAAAATATTGACGTTTTGAACATATAGATAAAACCTTTTTTATACCCTCTCACTAGTGGAAGGTACCTTTTAAGAATTATTTGTAAATAATTGTATACTCATAAGGAAATATTCGACTTCTCAACATATAAGTAACATTATTACCAGGCGATAAATCGATTAATAGATAAATGTATGGGGTTGCAGTAGCATCCAGATAAGATTCTAGTATTTTTTGGACATTCTTAATTGTCTCCCAAACAGTTTAATCTGTTGAATATCTCCAGGGTTCATAAATAGAATAAAGTAATGGGTGTTAAGAAATATATCCCTGCAAAATTTTCCTTGATGAAATAAATTTTGTAAAACTAAAATAACACTTATGCTTCTGTGATTTGACTCTACTAAACATTGGCAATAAAGATATTATTTAATGCAGTCTGCATGTCATCTATCACAACCAGCTGTTGATCTCCATAAGTGATCTGCTTTAAATCTTCCTCTGAGGGCAATCCATGACTGAACTCTATATTCAAGCTATTGTCCTAGATGTCTTTCTACCAATTATTGTAAAAATAATAAGTTTTTGGATCCTGTCTGTAAACATATGACTGCAATATTTAATTAATCTCAAAACAAAGGTAGATTTTCTGGATCTGGATCTAACACATATTATAGATGTAAAGGGATTCTTGAAGAGTAATGGATCCTTATATTGCGCTACAATAGCTTACCATGTGGGACTGAATGCTTACTCTGATGGCCACGAGGCATCACAACTAACGTCTGAGAAAAAAGACATTTATAGTTAGCTGTAGCCTCAGGTTGTCGTCACATGATCAACCCCAATTGTCATCTCCTTTCTTGTTAGCCGACTCCATCTTGGATATTTTGGGAAGTTTTTACTGCCGTTTTCTACTTAATTCTCAGTTAATTTTGATTGTCGTTGGTACTTTTTTATATCATTCCCTTAATTAATCTGTATAGTTCATTCTTCTCAACTTTCTGCCCTGTCGGTTATTTAGTTTTTGTTTTATTTGGACTTTTATTCTGTTGTGAGCTTTGGCTTTCGGCTTGCTTATGTGATCGGGTGCCACTGTTTTTTGTTCAGTCTTTTTTATTGTGTTCAAACATGTCTTCTCACCAAACTAACAAAGATAAACCCAAAGCATCCAAGTGTCATCACTTCTGTCATGCCTTTGATGTCCACAATTATTGCCCCACCTGCAGAGAGGCGGGTAAGGGCGACGACCCCTATGTTACTCTTATATCTCCATGTGAGATTTGCTCTTCATTTACTGAAGAACAATTAACAAAAAACACACTCAGGAAAAGGTATGTCAAGAGGGGCGACAAAAACCTGACAGAAATGTAGATGAAGACACTGACCTTTGGGTGATAATTCGATTGAATCCTTCGGGGGTTCACAGGCAGAACTCGTGGTTGCTGCCAAACGTCTTTTTACTTCTCCGCCTGAAACTCAACCTCTTGCCTTCGAGGCATTGTCTCTTTAGAATGCCAGCTGGTACTGTTCCCCCTACTCCAGGCACTGTTTTACAACAGAAAGGTTAGTCCATCATCGAGAAGTCCTTGGGATCTCAACTGGATATGCGGATTGATCAGAAAATGGGTGTTTTTCAGGCCACCATGCTAGAAGCAATGCAAAGTCTTCGTGAAGATTTTCAAAAATCTTTACAAAAATCTAAAGAAGTGGAGGTAGATCAGACCTCTGCTTCAGCTTCTAAACCAGGCCCTTCCCAACCCCAAAATCTGGATCCTTGAAGAACTAGTGCTGTCGAGGCAATGGATGTAGAGTATGGTCCTACCTTACCTCCTCGTCTTGACCTTAATGATAGTCGCGTTGATGATGCCTCTGGTCATAAACTCAGCTTGATCGAGGACCCCTCAGGTGTTGCCTCAACCAGACCCAAAAAATCTTCTCATGTTTTTTAAACAATATGATGTGGTGCCTAGCTCCGCCTCGGATCACTATTCTGACTACCCTCAGCCTGCCCCGAGCAGACCTAAAAAGCACTTTGACAAATCCAAGCATAAATCTAGATCCAGATTCTTACCCTTATCTTCAGAGGAGGATCAGTCCCCTGAACGCAGGCATAGGTCTCCTAAGCCTCAAAGGAAGTCTTATCCTGATCAGGACCACCCTCAACATGACCCTGACCCTCCTTATTACAGGGAAGTAGCTCTGTCTGACATCCCATCTCAATATGCGGAGGAGATGGATACATTTCGACGCATCTTTAAATTGCCTGATCCTAGGGAATCCTTGCCCAGGTCTTCCATTGCAGTCATGGGCCTTGATGATGAGAAAGGCAGACAAGAACTCAGGCCAAGGGGTCCTTCATCAATGCTTCCTCTCAACTCTATTATAAAGGCTGCATTTGACAAATTTGATCAGGACTTCCAAGCAGCAATTTTACCAGAGGGTAAGTACATCAAAGCCCTTCCCTCCACTGCAAAGTGATACAAGATAGGTCAACCTTGTTATGAAAACAAAATACAAGAACTTAATACAGACTTTGCAAAGATCTGTATTTCTCCTAAGCCATCTGGGGCCCCTATGGCCAAGGTTCCTGTTCCAATTCTTAAAGAATTGGAACATCAAGTGAGGCAAAACATTTTCACGTTGAACTTCACTACTACCTTTGCCAAGACTTCTTCTTCCTGCAATTACACTCTGGAAAAGTCACAGCATAGTCTGAAGTCGACCTTCAAACCGGTCGTCTCAAATCAGGAAAGGTGCCAACCCTAATAAAGTAGCAAAACGTGGTTATGGGAAGGCCTGTGAATACCTGGATCTGTGGAACAAAACCATCTTGATCCAGCACAGACTTGCCTCAGTAAATCACTGGCCCATATACTCCAGAGGGAGTTATATTCGATGGGAAATACTGGCTTCCTCAGGCATGAAGCCGAAATGACCCTATTACAACCTCAACTGGGAGTGACCAGACGCCAGGAGCTCAGGAATGCGTCCTTTTGGCCTTCTTCCTTATTCAAATCCCAGTTAGTGAAGGAAGGTGAAGACTTCCTGCTCAAAAAAGGCACCTCAAAAGATTCTCGGGGTTTCAGATCCTACCAGAATAAGCCCTTTCATTGTCCCCACAAGAAAAGAGGCTGCTACAGGAAATGCCCCTATGGGGGCAATTCCTCCCAAAGCAGTAACCAATCGTTTTCCTCAAACAATAGAAAACAAAACTTCAGAGGCTCCAGGGGCCGTTTTTGACCCCACAATAGAGGAAGGGGGAGTGGAAACCCCTCTTCCCAATGACTCCTCCAAAGCCTCAATCAGTTCACCAGTAGGACGTCGCCTCCATTCTTTCAGAAGAGACTGGCAAGCAAACAATTGTTCATCCAATGTACTAAACATTATCATCATTATCAGCTATGTACTGCCATTCCTCTCAAGACCAAACTTTGTCAGATTTCCTCTGATAATTTCAGAATAAAAGGCCCTTCTAAAAGACCAAACTCTGGCCGATTACATCCACTCCCCCTTCCTCTATTGTGGGGCCGAAAACGGCCCCTGGAGCCTCTGAAGTTTTGTTTTCCTCTGTTTGAGGAAAACGATTGGTTACTGCTTTAGGAGGAATTGCCCCCATAGGAGCATTTCCTGTAGCAGCCTCTTTTCTTGTAGGGACCATGAAAGGGCTTATTCTGGTAGGATCCGAAACCCTGAGAAACTCTTTTGAGGTGCCTTTTTTGAGCAGGAAGTCTTCTGTCAAAGAACACTATTGAAAGGGTGGAAAATGTAAAATCTCTCGGGTTTTACAGACGCATATTTCTAGTACCCAAGCCTCACCAAAGGTGGAGGCCTTTAATAGACTTAAGCAGGCTCAATATTTTTCTACACGTAGAAAAGTTCAAAATGGAAACTCCAGAGTCCATCAGGACCTCCCTAATTCCAGGGGAATGAGTATCGTTGATTGATCTATTGGATGCCTATCTTCACATCCCCATTCATCCAAGCTCAAGGAAATAGCTAAGATTTTGCCACAGGTCTCAGGTGTTCCTGTTCATCTCCCTCAATTTCGGACTGGCCACAGCCCCCCAAGGTCTTTACAATGATTGTAAAGGAATTTAAACTCATGGCCCTCTCCAGAGGACTCAGACTTCACCAATACCTGGACGACTGGCTGATTAGGTCCCAGTCTTAGGAGGAAGTCCAAGTGAACACTCAGGCAGTGGTAGATCTAATCCAGTCCTTGGGATGGATCATACTTCAGAAAAAATCAGAACTGAATCCCAATCAGGTGTTTTCATTCATGGGCTACGAGTACCACCTAGATTCAGCCCTTGTAAAACCCACTCAAGAGAGATTGCTCAAACTTCAGGGCCTGGATTTACAAAGATTCTTAAAATCATGCTTAAACTCAGACAAATAATCTCAGTTTTTGTCTCACCTGAGATTATGGTGAAATTCGTATTTTGAAAAGTAATCTCACATGAGACAAAAACTCAACCTCTGAGTTTATGCTTAAACTCAAATCATGCTTAAACTTAAGTTTGTCAACAGCATAGTCTGTGATATTTTGACATAGTTTGTAAATATATACACATGGAGAAAATGTATGCAGGTACATTTAAATAATTGTACGTATCCTAGTGTGGAAATGAATTATCCCTTTTATTTACCATGTCTGTGAGCTATTATTGCAACTAGAATAATATTATTACTTTTTTATATTAATTTAACTCAAGTATTTCAGAAAAACAAACTACTGAAAAAGAAACTGCTAGAAAAATGTTCTATTTATTTTACTGACATAAATACAAAAGGGAGAAATGTTTATTTTCCCCCTGGTAAAATATGTCCTTGTTTACTGTCCTTGACACAGCTACAGATCACACCTACTCAGAGCACTTTGTATGTATTGATTTATGTCATAGTGGCACATGTAGGGTCAAACCAAAGGCACACTCTCTGTTTACATTCCTTGGTATAACCAATCATATTTCTTAAATCATAAACCAAATAGAGGACAGCATGTCAGGGTTTATATATTATGTGTTTCTTTAATAGTTTTCAAAACAATGTAGATATTTTACCAGGGAAAAATATAATGTAGCTCTACAAACACAGTTGTTTAAACAATGGAAATATTTGTTATGTTTATATATGCAGCAAAGTAATATATTATATGTCACTAAAATACAGCTAAATGGATACATTTTTAAATATTTTTGTGTCCAGAAAAAGAAAGACATAAAATGATATTTGGCTCTAAAGCAGTTGTCAAAACAATGGATATAATTTATTGGGTATCTGGAAAATAAACATAAGAGAAACTGTTGCCCGAGATTTGGGAAACAATATTTCAGTGCTTATTATTATTCATAGCACTGTTATTTTGTTTTTCTTCTGAAGGGTAAATCTGAAATTTAATGTACATTTTAATTTGGTCTAAAATAATTTATTGAAACAATGGAAAAATACATCATTAAAGTGTATAAAGAGACCAAATCATTTGTGAGTATTGATATTTTCAGTAGTTTGAACCTCTATTATGTGAACAGGTCAGGAGTGAAATTTTTGTTCAGATAATGGAAGCCTCATAAATTGCACTACAAATTGAGAGAGTAGTAATGAGTTTATCAATATTCAGATAAAAAGTTGAATAATGAAGATTTTACTATGCAAAAATTACCTCAAAGATATTTTTAATATAGTTTGAAAGTTTCCTTGAAGTTGAAGAATTCTATTTAAGCAGAGAGGCCTTATGAAACCTTTATATTTTGAAGGTTAACGAGACTTTGTGAAACTGAGCAAAGGATTGGTATTTACAAAGATTCTTAAACTTAAACTCATGTTAAAACTCACTCATGAACTCATTTTTTAAAGCACAAATTTACCAGCATGTACTCATCAGTAAAATAATGCAAAGGATTGCTACAGTCTTTGATTATTGTTTTCACAGTGCAAAGCCCACTGTAACAGTATGTCATCTCTTTCAACTACCATTTCAAGAACAAACTCAAAATTTGAGACTACTAGAAGGTAAACTCAAATTTTTGGGAAAGTTTAAGCAAAATCTCAGTCTGAGATTTTTTGTAAATACAATCTTCACTGAGTTTAAGCATAAACTCGGAAAATAAGTTTATGTCTGAGTTTTAAGGTGAGTTTAAGTTTAAGAATTTTCTGTGATGCGAAAAGTTTAAGTTTGAGCATAAACTCATAAAAATGAGTTTATGGGAGAGTTTTAACATGAGTTTAAGTTTAAGAATCTTTGTAAATCCGGGCCCAGGATTTAATCCTACAACTCAAGTCAAAACATGTTTTGACTGCAAGATGTTTGATGTCTGTAATAAGGTTGCTAGACTCAACGGAGAAAATGGTCCCGGAGGGACGCCTTCACATGAGGCCCTTTCAGTACCACCTCAAGGAGCATTGGAGATATCCTCAGTCACTGAACAGCCTCCTTCCTTGAACAGAAGCCATCTCTGCTCAACTGGACTGGTGGCAGAATCCTGTGAACATGATGAAAGGATCAGACCTTCATCCCAAAGACCACAGTATCTAACTCTTTACTGACGCCTCAAACGGAGGCTGGGGCATTCACTTAGGACAAAGTTCTACCAAGGATCTGTGTTCAGACCAGGAAAAAAGGCTACACATAAACGTCCTAGAGTTGAAGGCCGTCTCTCTGGCCCTAAGACACTTCAAAGTCCAGTGCCAGGACCAAACATTGCTAGTTGAAACGGAAACTCAACTGTGGTAGCCGACATAAACAAACAGGGACGAACACACTCAGCAGAAATGTGTGCTCTCCTGTGGAAGATCATGACGTGGTGCCATCACTTCCACATAACTCTGAAAGCCAGACATATTACAGGCTGTCTGAATGTGTTGGCCGACCTTCTGTCCCAATCAAACCAGGTGCAGTCAACAGAATGGTCTCTACATCCACAGGTGTTCAAACAGATCTGCCAAAAGTGGTTCACTCCCCACGTAGACCTATTTGCCACTCATCTGAACCACAAGCTTCCACTGTACGTATCTCCTATCCCAGACCTGAAGGCCTGGGACGTAGATCCTCTAAACATAAAGTGGACACTCTCACTGCATATGCTTACCCTCCAATGGCTTTCCTTCACAGGGTGATCCAAAAAATCAGGCAATGTCACTGCCTGATCATAGTAATAGCCCCAGGCTGGTCAGGGATGCCCTGGTTTAGGGACCTAGTGCAGCTCTCAACAGAGATCCCACTGCAACTTCCGGTGTCAACAACTCTACTCAAACAGTCCCACAATTACTTATTCCACAGCAATCCGCAACATCTCAACCTCCATGCCTGGTGTCTAGGAGTGGACAACTCCAAGAACAAGGCTTCTCTGTGGAGGTGGCCGAGAGAATTGCTGCCCCTCAGCAGTCGTCAACAAGGACCATCTACAAGTCAAAGTGGGCCCTATTTGAAAAATGGTGCAGAGAAAATTTGGTGGATTTTTCCACTCCATCTGTGAAACAAATCTCAGATTTTTTCATGTACCTGTACCAAGATCTAAACAGACACGCCTCTACCATTGATGGCTACAGGACTGCCATTGTTGACACCTTGGGCCCAACGGCCCACCATATTGCACATAATGAAGACCTTCACAGGTATCTCTCCAGTTTCCACAGGGATCGTCCCAAAAGTGCCAGAAATCTTCCTAAGTGGAACCTCTCTGTTGTTCTCAATAAGCTCACAAAAGCACCCTTTGAGCCTATGAAAGACACAGACCTCAAACATCTCACTCTCAAAACTGCTTTCTTGCTAGCTTTGGCCTCCGGCAAGTGCTGCAGCGAAATCCACGCCTGGGTTGCAAACAAAGTGTTTAATCTAGACCAATGGGAAAAGGTTGCCTGGTTCCCTTCTTCTGACTTCATAGCCAAACACCAACTAGCAAGAGAAGGTTCTCAAAGTGTGTCTCCAGTGACTATTCCTGCTTTGACTACCATTGTAGATAGACAATTCAAGGAAGACAGGACCCTGTGTGAGAGGTTCCCAGTCTCTCCTTTTCATCTGCTTCAAGAAAGGACATTCCTCAGACATCAGACCCACTACTCTCTCTTCTTGGTTGAAACAAACCATTCTACTTTGCTATAAACAAGCAGACCAACAAGCCTTGGACTTGGTCCAAGTTAAAGCGCATGACATTAGGGCCTTCGCAGCCTCTAAGGCGTGGGGTATCGGTGGACCAGATCATGCAAGCACGTCACTTGAAAGCTCTCAACACGTTCACCAATTTTTATCTGAAAGACCTTACTTGGTCAGACAACGACAACATTGTATCAGTAGTAGCGGCATAGCAGGTCCTAGACCCTTCTCCTCAGTCCAGTCTTCCTTGGAAAGAAAAGAAGTGGGGGGCACATCCGCTAAAATCAAGTCTAAGCCCAGGGTCTAGGTATAGGTTTACCTCATCAGGGTGTATCGGGTAAGGTCTATTTAGTTTTTTAATTTAACATAAATTGTGTACTATATTAAGGACCTTAAGGTTGTCATTAATTTTAGATGGCAGTTCTTCAGTATCTGAGCCTTAAGATCAGATTCTTCCGTGATAGTCCTTGGGGCTGTACCCCGCCTTGTGTAATTGGTTACACATCCATCTCCTACCAAACACCCTGACAGTTTTTAGTACTGTCTGTCATTCATTCAGGTTTTTTGGCTTTCTACAGGCCCGGTCTTCAAGATTAGGGGTCTGTAAACGGGACTCAAACTGGTATTTTCTATCCTTCATTTGATTATTATTATCAAAATTGTAAGAAAAAATAGACATATATTCCAGTCTCAGCTGTAATCCCTCCTCCAAGCGGTTGGATTCAGTATTCAGTCCCACATGGTAAGCTATTGTAGCGCAATAAAATTGAAAATTTTAATTACTTAAATGTAGCTTTTATAAACTACAAGCTTACCATGTGAGACTGAGAAGAGTCCCACCCTTCCTCCCCGCTGCTGAGGGGTTATGGGTTCAAATCTCTATGAGAAAGGAGATGACAATTGGGGTTGATCACGTGATACCAATCTGAGGCTACAGCTAACTATAAATGTCTTTTTTCTTAGACATTAGCCGTGATGCCTCACGGCCATCACAGTAAGCATTCAGTCCCACACAGTAAGCTTGTAGCGTATAAAAGCTACATTTAAGTAACTAAAATTTTCAAATTAATCTCATTGCTTTGGCAGTGCACAAGGTGTTAACTACCTCCAGGCGAGAGAGAAACAAATAAAATTGTCTGTCTTATCTGTAGCTTATACTCAGATGAAAGAAGGGGAAGGGGCGGCTGATTAAAAGCAAGCCAATGTGTGAACTCTCAGCATCTTTCATTTGCCCTTATATATTAGCTTTAGATATCAGAAAACTGATGCAACAGCTCCCTCTGTTGCTATGAGATATATTGTACCAGATAAGAATCTGATTGTGTGTAGACATGGAAATGCAAAATTTGTTTTAATTTTCATATCAAGCTTGATTTTCTTTTGTAAGAAAGTATGAAGGATATAGTTGTGACTATAAGAAATGTAGCTGTCCAGACGACATGATAACGTGCATTGATGTGACAGCTCCTAGGTTCAAATGTTGACCTTCAGTAAAATCAATTTACATGGAAGATGTTTAAATTATTGACATCCAAAAGTTTCCAATGTAAATGGTTGGATCTCATTCCAAAAGAAATTTATGTCAGAACTAATATGTGGCTTTCTCCGATCCCAAGTTTTGTTCCAGAGGTTGGAATGACATCTAAAATCATTAAGGGCAATGATTCAAATATACCCACATTGAATCCAATCATCTATGATTCAATCATATCAATATCAATAAGTTCTGAGAGGAAATATGAAAATTCCACATTGAAAATGTTCAAAGTGAAAATTGGAAGGAGCAAAGGAGGCAAAAGAAGCACTTGTTGATCGTTGTTTGCATTGTCTTATCAGTAGCAGTTCTTCTTGGAATATTAGCAGCAATGGGTACGTTATCTACTGGAGGAAATATTTGCAAAGAAGAAGAAATTCTAGAGATTTTGAGAGTATCATGCCTTTGTCTGATAATATATGTGCTAAAAGATCCGATGCAAAGTAAGTAAGCTTTCCTTGTACAACTTAATTTTTCTTTTAATAATGAGGTGAGATCTACTCTATCTATAAGTAAAGAAGTGTAAATGCATAATGTCATGAAGAAAAAAGAAATGTATGAATAATATTGCTGTATGAGTATTTTAGTTTGTTTCTTATATAGCTAGCGAGACCTACTTAGCAGACATAGAATGACAGAGGTTGAGGTTGAATGAGATAACCTCTCCAATATTGATATTTATTTTTAGTTAGCATTTCTCAAGAGGAAATAAAATATATCACAAAAATGTGACAGCATACCAAAAAAATCAATATGTCACAAAATGTCGTCTTGCATCCCTTTCAGTACTTTTCCAAATGGAATACCTTTATTTGCTATCTTTATTAAAACATTAAATAAATAATCTGTTAAAATGGCATTATGTAGCATTGCAGCCCATCTATGAAAGCTCATAGCTCTGTGCATAAGATGGAGAAATTAAGCTCCCTTATTTTCTTAACCATAGGTCAATCTGGTGCTCTGATCATCTGTTGCCTTGGTTTCAAATGTGACGTCATTACCAAAGCAAGACATCATATTTGACGTTCTTTTACTACTGCCATGTTTATTCCTGCCTCTAAAGGGTTCTTAATGTTATTTTTATTTATGAAAAGGAAACAAGGATCATTTCAGGGAGTATTTTGTGATTTCTTAAGACAAGATGTAGCTTTGTATTAGAATGACACTTATCTTAGTTTGCATCTTATCTTTTGTTCTGAGAGTTGTCTTGATAGCATGTAAATCGACGGACACTGAAACCAATGTGTTGGATATCTTTGACAAAACATTTTTCTTGAATAATATCAGATTGTGTACAAAATTCAAACTAAGATCATTATTTATCAAAATTGTAACGTAGAACATATTTTCTGCCCATTGATACCATCAAGGAAGCATGTCCATCTGCCACAACAATGAATTGGGCTTGTCATGGTCAATGTTATATTGATTAGGGGTGCGACTGAGCAGTTGACACTCGACGAGCGAGGCAAATTTCACGAAAATTTGATCCCAATTCTCAGGGTCAAATGCTCGTGTATATATCACAACCTATAGAATCGGTTACGTTTTTAATTAATAAAACATAAATAACAGGCCTTACTTACATTAAAACGCATAATCCACCATGTTTAACATGATATCATTGATATTATATGCTGAAAATAACTAATTCAAGCAATTCAAAGCTTTTATCTTTATATTTTTTTCATTTATGGGAGCCGCCATATTGGATGTTGTTTCCTGTTGAGGTGGATACTAAACTTCATGAGTGCTCGATGTCACATCGCGCTTTTATCTGCGAACAATCGACCAAATTATTTTTACTTGTCATACCCCTACTATTGATCAAAACATATTTAAAGATTCTGGTATGTGTTTCAGGTAATTTATTTCTTCTTCTCTTATATCTTTTATTTTCAAATTTTATAATCCAGATAACTTTTGAAAGGTCAAAAGTGTAGCGACCCAAGCTAAATTATGTGTCAAGGCACAATAACACAGTTAATAAAAACCTATTCTCAACAAATGATTTTTATTATGCCAAACAAATAAACAAACTGGAACAGAAATTATGTCAACATTTTAATTCAACAAGAAGAAAATCATATAGCCCAATTCCCCAGACCTGACTCCCCAAGAATATTCCTAACCAACTAAGCTAATCCCCACCCAATACATCTTTAATATTCACCCAAAGTACAAAAATGCCATCTAAAATGCTAACCCCCAAGGACTAAAATTACTAAAAATGTGGTAACTTAACTGAACCTAAAACAGAACATAGTTGTTCAGTTACCTCTCCATGACTGACAAAGCTTTAAGGCTTAGTGGCAAGAACAGTGTGTTCAATGAAAGGTCAGCCCAGAATGTGGGAAATGCACCCCCTTTTATAGCGAAAAAGTGAACTACTCAAGTCTTTGGTGTCAGCACCTTTGACCCACATCCTTGAACCAAATACCAGTTCCCTGATTTGTTTATAAAAAATAGACCCAAAATACCAGGATAGTAAACAAGGTCAAACATGGCTACCAAAACATGTGAGTTCCCCAAATATAAATAAAGACCAAATTCCCACAATACCCACAAGTTAGTAAAACAAATATTTAATACCATTACACAACCAAACCCCAAGAAACCATTTAATTATATCCAAAAACCCCTGAATATCGCCCGTAACTCCCGTAAACTCCCGATATTCATCATAACTCAAAATACCACAATAACGGTCGTTGTTACAAAAGTTTTCAAGTTGAAAAGAAGCAGTTGTGTATTATATCCATAGTGGACTCGGATATAGCAGAAAAATATGCTTCATATGTTTGCACTATGGATCTGCATGCAATAAGTATTTATCAACATGGAGATGACTTGAGACCTCCATATAATTCTGGAGAGGTGGAGGAGAGTGGTGCTGATGTGATAGAAGATCATTCGGATATATCTACTGGAATGATCAGACCATTTTATGGTCTATTTGCATTACCCCTCTTCATAGATTTCACTTGAATGTTTTGTGCATCAGTTGCCCAGCAAGATAATTAATATGACCTTAGCTGTAAATAAAGCAAGCAGTGACACATGAAAAAGGAAGAGTCATGGTTTGAGGTCATTTATTTACATGTTAGTAAAATATAAATATATATATGTGTAACAGACCATTGTATCATTAAAATTACACAGTTTTGAAATTCATATAATGAATTGAGAAGCCCCATAAACATGGAATTGCAGGCTTAGTAAAGTATAAGGCTCACACAACAATCACATTCAATTGATAAAATGAAATAATAGGTTACATATAAAAGTACCATATAAGTTACACATAAAAAAACAACCTTCAATATAAATTATGTATATACCCAATCCAAGGGTTTACAGCACAGCACTTACCATAAAGGTTACAAACTCTAATTTAATAATACCATATAGGTTACATATAAAATACAACCCTCAATATGAACTACATATACCCAGTCCCAGGGTTTACAGCACAGCATATACCATAAAGGTTACTTATTTATTTATTTGGGGTTTTACATCGCTTTCAACACTGTACAGGTCATATCACGACGGGTAGTTGGAAGGGCAGAGGAAACCAGTACATAGAGTTCGCTAGGGTTGTGTACTGTAAACTGCCGACCAACGGCAAGCAACTACCAGCTTTCCCACTTAAGGTCATCACGGGGATCGAACCCCAGCCTCAGAGGTGGGAGGCGAGAGTGTTGCCACTCTGCCACCGTGGCCCCCACCATAAAGGTTACAGACTCTAATACAGACGGACGCCAATGCCCAGCCCACTGAAGAGGCATCAGACTAAAAGTCTGAAGACTCTCTGGCCAGTGATACCAGTCACAGTTCAATGGAATAATACACAATAATAACTATATAAATACAATACGGCCTCCCATGCCCAGCCTGCTGAGCAGGCTTCAGGCCAACGAAACCAGGCATGGAAAATGGAAAAGAAATAATCTACCCTAAATAAATATGCAAGGTATGCCCCTGCCTAAAATTTTCCCTTTATTATGGTTAGTGTTGGGATGGAGGGAAATTAAATATCATGTGCACTGTTTGTTTGCAAATTTCAAAGTGACAAACCCCAGACAATATTAAGTCATGGAGAAAGCACAAGAAAGCCGAAGGCCCGAGTACATTTGTACTACGAATCTACTGTTCCAAGTGCTTTCTCTGACTTAAAATACTGTTTAATAATAGTATGATAAGAGTTTTTTGGTTTCAAGTTATTTCAACATTTTAATAGATATTTCTCATAGCATGGAGATATTTTTAGTTACTTTCCAAAATAATCACATTACCATTACTGTTTGTAAATATGTCAAATCATAAACATTTCAGCCTAACTAAGATCTTAAATACTTAAACTGTAGAAATTAGAATGCCAAATAGATCTGAGTATACATATTACACATAGTCTTGCAAAACGTAATGCCTTTAAATATTGCTATATTTAATATTTTCTCTTTAAAGTTATGCACGACAAAAAACACACAGAGGTAAATGTTAACATTTTTACATACTTCTTAAATCCTAACTTGTATTACATAAAAATACGAATATTACACACAAAATAGTCTATCTTGAATGCATTTTTAACGAATGTAAAATACTGATACAGGAATTTAAAATGTAGTGATAATTGAAGGCTAAACTGTAAATGGTCAAGCTTTGTACCTTGGGTCCCTTTACAAAAACAGTAGAAAAAAACAGCACATTCTGTTGTAGGAATCTACTGTTTTAACAATAGAGTGACGTCACTACTGTATTTTAATTAGAAAATATGACGCCTGAATGTCATTGGCTGTTGGTAGTAAACAATTTTAACTCAGTGAGGATAGTCCCCAGTATTAGAATAGCGTCAAGTAGAAACCACTAGAGTCAACTGCCACAGCAGGCCCCTACATGGCCGTGCTGTACACAGTTGCCCAGCAAGATAATTAATATGACCTTAGCTGTAAGTAAAGCAAGCAGTGACACATGAAAAAGGAAGAGTCATGGTTTGAGTTCATTTATTTACATGTTAGTAAAATATAAATATACATATGTGTAACTGACCATTGTATCATTAAAAATTACACAGGTTTGAAATTCATATAATGAATTGAAAAGCCCCAAGCCCAACTAAAAATGAGAAAGGATGGAGGAAGCAAAGGTTTGAGGGACAATAAAAGGGGCTACAGAGGCATTCTGGAGGTACAACCACGCAGCAGAACTACGCCAAAGGCCATGTGACATAATATTTTGAAGAGATACATTCCTATCAAAGACATAAGTGGCACCAGAACGCCTGAAGGCATGAAAACTATGTCCCTCAAGGTGAATATTAAGGTACCTGAGCACCTTCTTCAAGGCTTCTCAAACCTGGGTATCTATGACCTGGTTAGGAGAGGTACCATAAGTGGAAAATAAAGGGGCTGATGGAGGGAAACGCCTGGAGCCTAGCAATGCCCTCGGAGCCTTAACAGGGCACAAGAAGGGGTTTTTGATCTTTGGCAACTGGAGAACATGATAACATGATCTTGCAAAGTTTTTGTCCACTTAATCAACAACAAAGTCCCATCCTGTGTAAATGTTAAGTCCCTTCTTAGGAAATGTCTATCAGAAGTAAAATCCTTTGACCTATGAGGGGCAATGTTTGACATACGCAAAAATCCATAAAATGCAGTCAAAAATAGAGCTCTAAAAAGTACTGGATCCTGCAAAACATCACATGCCAAAGATATCTTGTACAGTGTAGGGATATCAAAGACTCCCCTAGGAGTAGGAGCAAAAGGTGAGTTAAGAGACAAACTACGGGAAAATCTAACAATGAGAACATGCAAAGTATCCACATGTTGCAACTGATATACTTTTGCCATTGCAATCACAGAAGACATGTAGTTCCTTATAACCTTTGGTGACAAATATTTCTGAGCTAAAAATCCCAGAAAAGTAAGCATATTGTGTAAGCTAATCTGCAAAGGCAAACCAGCAAAGATAAGATAAGAGAGGAAAGTTCTAAAATGTAATCTATGAGCCGAAACTGTCAAGGGCCTGTAAGCTGAGTTAGTTCTTCTCCAAACAGCTGACAGAAGTACAGATGATATACCAGAAGCACCTACAATTACAGAAAAAAATTTAAATCAAAATATTGAGGAGGAACATAGTCCCATATAAATTCCTGTTGCAATTTTCTTAATAATTCATAGTTAATATTATTATCTGCATGTAACCTAGATAAAAGATCCGTCACCTCATTTTTGCCACCTGGTATATGAGTAACCTCCAACTCTATATCATGTACAGCAGTTAACAGCCAAATGTTCCTGATACATGCTGCCAAGAACATATCCTTAGTTTTTCCACTATTAACCACCTGAACAACTGCTAAATTATTGGAAAAAAATATTCACTCTAGAGTGACTCCAAAAATGGCCCCAAAGCCTCAAGGCTATGATAAAATTGACCATCTCATAATGTACTACAGTTAGCCCTTGCACTGGCAGTAAGTGAAGGGGGGAGGTATAGACCCTGGAAGCCCAGACCCCACCAATACCTGTCAAAGATGCGTCAAGATATAAAGAATCAGCATCAGTCATCATCTCTCTCTGTATGTAAGTAATCCCATTGAAACTTGGAAGAAATCTGACAAACCATTCAATATCACGATAAAACGACTCAGATAAAAGTATAGTTCTACCATTAGTAGTTCTAAACAAATGCAATATTCTATTTATAAAGCTTCTTGCAGGTTTGACACATTTATGGATGTAGATTAACTTACCAAGGAGGGATTGCATGCCCTTCTTATTTAACTTCTTCTTATGCCTGACCCTGCAACTTTCATCATAAATAGCCTGAAGCTTATTGGAGTCTATACTAAGGACATTGCGGGCAATATCAATATTAATGCCCAGGCAGGTCAATGCTTTAGTAGGGGAAACTCGCTTATCTGGATTCATAGGAAGGCCTAGCTCATCAAGAAGTTCAGATAACTGCTTAAAAGCCCTATCAGCCTCCTCCTTAGAGGAGACAATGATGTAATCATCAATATAAGCAAACATTGTATGACCTAATTTTTCATTAGAAAAACGACGGCGTTGGACGCCCTCTGAAATGCCGAAACAGCCATGGACCCAGCCGAACGCCAATGCAACGTCAACATAATAATATCCTTTCCAAAATATACCAAATTTCAAAGCATCAGCTGAATCCATTCTTCAATTTTTAAAAGCATGAGCAACATCAATTTTTGCCAACTATGGATCTTCCACACTGAGAATTTTTTCCACAATGTTATCAATACCTGGAAATTTTAAAGTAAAAGCATCGTTATCAAAAGCACATCTATTAACATTATCATTAACCAACTGACCATGAGGAAAGGACAAGTCCAAGATGACCCTTTGCTTATCTGTATCCTTAGGTCTGGTAAGAAGAGGTGAGCAATGAATATGGAAATTATAAATATCCGACATTGGGCCAATAATGGCCCCAGCTTCAAGCTCTTTAGCCAAGTATTCATCCACTGCTTCCAGATACTGCAATGCAGAAATATGATTTTTAATAACTTTTTTGCCCAAAGCCTCAGGTTTACTGAGGGATAAGGGGAAACCAAAAGTCAAGATAATCGAATAACAACCTATTCCAAGCCTCCAAATTAAGGCCAGATTTTATAGGATATCTCGCCTCCATATAATTAGGTTTACCAGTACTTTGAATCTGTTGAGCAATATTAACACACTGCTGAATATCCGTAATTTCAGCCAGCTGCCTATCCGGACCAATAAAGCCAAAGTCAGTACTCTGCTTGGCCAAATAGCCTAATTTTTTGTCAGAAAAATTAACATCATAATCCAAATAATTATACAAAATAGCCAAATCAACGTTTACGACATAAATAGATCTATCAATAGATTCCTCGACCTTCCTCCCATAAACTGGGACCAAGGTCGAAGAATCAACCACACTGTCAGGTTCATCACTGAATGCACCCGAATCATTATATTCCAATAACTAATCAATTATGTCCTCCATATACTTTTCAAATGTTACACCAAAAGCATTTTTAACAAAACATTCTTTTTGATAATCCTGCCACACAACTTTTGGATTATTTTCATCAATAATATTACTCATAAACGAATCCTCCAAACCATCAGCATGAGACCAATGAATTACCAGATATTCTGTGCAAATAAAACTCAGAACTCCCGGAGGCAAACAATTACATGCAAATAATAAAAAATTAGGAAAATCCCAATATTTCACGAGATATGCAAACCTTAGTTGAAAACCAGCCCTATAAAGTAGGACAATATACACAGTTGTTCTATTAATAGGACAATTGTACTCATGAGAAGTATAATCTACTCTGGTTTCAAACGAAGAAAAATTAGTAAAGGTATCACGGTCATACAATGATATAGTAGAATACTCAGTAGTATGTTCAATGCCATTGTTAAAGCAATCTTCACACTTTCCAACAACCATGTTTCCACAATGATCACAATATAAAACATTGTCAACCTGTTGTGTTATTATAAAATCATACATGTGACCTTGAAGCTTATTTGACCTTGATATACATGACAAATCAATAGCAGCAGATTCAACTATATGGCTATCAACAGACAAACCTTCATAGTTACATGACAGAACATTTACGCCAGTATCCACTGCCCCATCAATTAAACTGTTACTAGGTTCCCCACCTCCACTAACATCACCTTCAAAAATATCAGAATTGCTATTATGTCCCATGGAAAGCTGCCCAGGCGGTGATTGTAGCTCCTATTTCACAGTTACCTTGTCTTGACCTTTGTTCCTAGCAAAACACTTGACCTCTGGATGAGAAACATAATGACCATGTTTAGCACAGAAAGAACAGTTATGACGAAACTGACCAAGATGACCATCATGACTGCATGAACCTTCATTGTAGTAACGACAAACCTTTTTCTGTGGAACTGTTTACTGGTTCACCATGGAAATCTGTGATGCACTTAAACAATTTAAGGACCACTGAGTGGCGTCGTTCCATCCTAAATGACCATCCTCAACCTCATGCATTGATATGGCCCATGCTCCCCTCACCACAGGCCAGGGTAGTGATGATGCGTCACGTAACGAAAAAACTACCTGTAGCAAAGCCTGCATCATAAGTGTAGTATCACTAATCTGTTGTACATTCGTCAGCTGACCAGCTGCCCACTGGGGAAGGGTTAAGTCATCATAAGCAGTACGCTTGTTACCTGAGGAGACTTGAAATCCTTCATTGGGCCATCTAGCTTCTGATGGAGCTGTACACAGATCAGTAAAATTGAAACGACCAGATTTCTTGCCAGAATGTGGCTTACCTTGAGAAGCCTGGAGCCTTGACTGCTGATCATAAGAAGTGAACTCTCTCTTGAGACAGCATCAGAAATATTAGGATTATTTCTGATCACATTAATGTCAGGTAAGATGGCATCCCTGTCATCAGAAGCACTCATCTCAGAAGGTAAACTGGATTGGCTAACAGACCTGAAGAACTCTGAGCAGAAAGCGGATCTGATCTGTCACCCTGGCTGGATGCCAGCAGATGATTCAGGGAAGTGTGAATGCTGCCTATTCTGAATGGGGTAGAATTTGCAGAATGTTCAATATGTTCAACACGACGGGCCAAGGCTTGAGTTGAAGTGTCAATCTTCTGTAAATATTGTAAAATGGCAACATTACTGGTAGATTAAGATGAAGAAACCATAGGTTCAATTAAAGTACCTACAGCCGTCCCACCATTGCTGTCCTGTATATATGAACTGTCAACTTGTGACGCAACTTTCCTCACTTTCCTTGTAGAAATCTTGGTCCTGGCTGAAGCTATAACCTTCTTATGTGTATTACTGGCTGGAGTTTTCTTTCCCATTGTAAAAATAAAATAAAATCAAATAAAAAAGTTCATGTAAATACCTACCTCAACATAAACAACTAAAACCTAACTAAATCCACATATAAATGTAAATATAAATCCTTCTGCACAACAAATTAAATATCATGTGCACTGTTTGCTTGCAAATTTCAAAGTGACAAACCCCAGACAATATTAATTAAAGAATATGAGGCCTGAATGCCATTGGCTGTTGGTAGTAAACAATTTTAACTCAGTGAGGATAGTCCCCAGTATTAGAATAGCGTCAAGTAGAAACCACTAAAGTCAACTGCCACAGCAGGCCCCTACATGGCCGTGCTGTACAATTTGAAACATTATTTGTATCAGAGAATTGGAAGATTAATAAGTATGGTGGACAATTAAATGGTATCAGTCGATGAGGATATTGATCAAACTCCTTTCAAAGTATTTGATAGATTGAAGTATATATGATGAGAGTCCCTCATAAGGTTTACTTTGGGATGATTCCATCGAAACAAATGTAGAGGAACTTGTGAATGAATCTGACATTAAAACTTCAAGTTAATCATCAGATAACTCATTAATGTACACCTAAGCGAGTATCTGAATCTTATGGAACAATGTTGTGTACATGGAGATCATTCTAGGCCAAAGAATCAAGAAAATGGAGTAGACCCACAAAGACCCACAAGTCCTATATCTGAGGTCTCACCTTCCACAAGGGATAAGTACAACAGTACCCCAGATCAATTCCCCTCATTTAATATTCAGATGGATAAATCAAGTGAATAAGGTCCAGATGATTCAGATTCCAAAGTAAATATAAAATATATTCAGCAGAGGAAAAAATGCCCAGTATGACCAGAACGGGCAAGGTATATAAAACAATATGAATGAAATGATTTCTTTGTTTGTAATATTTTTTACAGATATTGTAGAAATTATACCGCTATATATTTATATTTCTTTCTCTATTTTCTTGGATACTCGAAACTTAGTAATTTTAAAGAAAGGTTGCTGTACTGGAAGTGTAATTACATTTGTAAGTAACATCAATTTTTTGTGTGTAAGAAATCATTACAAAAATTTTTCTTAGAACTATTATTTGACTTAACTAAAACAGCCCCTGACATTGTAATTTTTTGTTGTTATAAAGTTATAACTATTCGGTAAGTTTAAACTCTATGGGGTAGATTCGATGACAATCAGTATTATCTAGGAGTTTACATAGATTTTTTTGTGTGAGATATCAGAAAATAACAAAGGCGCACATCCAAATGAAATAATTTAACCAATGAAAAAACAACATGCAATAATAAGCTGATTTAGGCAGTTAGTTGTAATACAGGTAAAGAGCTGTGGAGAGGTATTACAGGTCTAGGCATGGTTCCATTTTGAAAGGGACATATGTCGAAATTTGACCTAGAAATAAAAATATTTTCAAATTAACTCTTTCGCCGCGAGTTTCACGTAGTAAAATGCGTATAAAATGCGGCAGTCGCCTTTCGTCGACATTTCTATGAAGCGCGAAAGTCGACAATAATCGCCGTGACGTATAAAATTGTTTACTGTGATAATGATGTGGTGAATACGACATTTCTTTGTGTAAATAGACTGTAAATAAGCTGTAAATATTTCATTTGCATCACATAATTATTTAAAATGCCTAAAAGACACTATTCTGCAAAAGAAACAATAAATTAGTACTATTTTCTCATTTGGGAATGAACCTATACATGCTTACGTAAATTATTCCTTATTTCCAGCAGAGAGCCTGTCAATCAACAAATACTCAAATTCTATTGGATAGCCGTCGGCCAATCAAAAAGCAAAGAAAATATAATACTTTCATTGGTCAAGGACTCAACCAATGAAAAAATTCCTGTTTTCTCATTCGCTACTTGCGAAAAACAAAACCGCGTTGGACAGATCAAAACTTACGTTAGCGTCGCGCTTGTTATATATGTCGACGGAAGTCGCCAATCGCGCCGAAAGAGTTAAGTCGATTATTGTATGAACAGGTAATAGCATTGAGAAGAAAAATAAAGTAGTTTACATTGAGAAAATGGAAAAAGCTTAAGACATGACCACATTGACAAGTCCAGGCATCTGGTCCACTTAAATGTCATTAAGTGTACCCAATGACTTAGAATTGAAAGTTTGATATGATACATTGCACGTGCAGTGTTAGATTAAGTGATAACAAAAATATGGAGTTTTCTCCCCATCTGTGATGTCTAGTCATGTGCACACAATGACCTAGAGATGTACATACGTGTGTTCTAGTCAGCTAATGATCTAGAATTGCAAACAAATTATATGCCACCCTTTAATCTACATTAGAATTTATGTCCGATATATAAATTGAAAGAAAATTCATCACATAAGTTTAATACGGTATTTATTACAATATTTAAAACAATTGATAATTCAAAAATGGATATATAACATTAAAATTAAGCACAGTAAGAAGAATGCGCCTGATGTTCCTCCATTGGTATGCCATAGCTCTCTCATTCAATGAGGTTGAGATTACACCAAGGACAGATCACCTTATATCCCTCGCCAGAATAATAACAGCCGGGTTTAAAATGTCTCTGAGCAGGAATAGGGTGAGACTTCGACATGTGCTAAAAGTGGAAATTCTATCATCATATCTGTAAAATCCATCTACAGGGTGAACTTTGGATTTCAGATCCGATCTAACAGCTCTAGGATGATGATCTGGCACTTCTTCCATCTGTCCTGTCAGCTCTTTCTGATGTCAGTGGAAAGCCAGCAATATAGATCTATGCATTTTTGTCTAATTTGCTTCTGGTAGTTAAAGAATAATCCCCATAGGATGGCTAAAAAAGTATGAAAAGTCTGAAATAATATGTTTCACTTAGTCAGCACCACAGAGAACGTGTCTCATTTTAACTGTTGTAAAAAGAACATCTCACGTCAAATATACAGTACATTTTTTATTTTATTATCCAGTCTTTTAGGTTTATTTTATTATCTACCTGACGCTTAATTTGATTTTTTATCCCTTATAACTCTAATTGTGATTTCACAATATTTTGGGTATTATCACCCACCTAGCCATAAATTGACGGTAACTGTTTTCAATCTTATCAAGCTCATTGTATATTCATGCTAATTGTGTGTAATTTTAACTTGGTTAATTACCCTCATAGATGGTTTATAATGGCACTGTAGCTTCTTTTGTCAGTTTCTCTTGCATTTTAGTATAAAAGTATTCTTTGGGTTGTGGTTGGTTCATAAGGTTGGCTTGAGTGTGGGTTGCTAGGGTGCCGTTGAGTCGCCCACAGAGCAAAGTTTTAAGGCTTAGTCCTTAAGACCATAAAGGTTAGGCCACCCACAGGTGATTTTGATCCTAGGGCATTGTCATTCAACCAAACCAACCAAGATGATTGCCATGCACATTTTTCTCTTCTGCACCATGTTGATGGCTGCCACTCATCTCAGGAGTGTCTCCCAAAATTTCACTGGAAGTGGATTCCTCATTCCATCCATGTTGAGGATTGCTAAAAATTACTCTTATAGCTGCTCCTGCCTTGTTTTTCCTCCTACTGTAAAACAAAGTGGGCTTATGCTATTGCTTCTTATGTGTGGTGATGTTGCCATGAATCCCGGACGAGTTATACTTGGCTCAGTGAATGCGAGGTCAATCCATAATAAGGGCCCTGTCCTCTCTGATACAATAACATCTCACACCTTTGATTTCCTCTGTCTCACAGAAACACATATTTGTACCACTGATTCTGATAGTTTCGTTCGTTCCCTCACCCCTGATAGATTCCCATTGAACCATAGGCCACAATCAAGAGGTATTGGTGGTGGTGTTGGTTTCTTCATTTGTGAATCATACAAATATCGCAAGATAGATACCCCAAATTATAGTTCCTTTGAAAATATTGTCATATTAATTTCAGTCTCGTGCCAAACTCCTAGCTTCTATCTATCATCCTCCTGGGCCATGTTCTTCCATTTTTTAGATGAATTTACGTCCTTTCCTTGTTTTTTCTGTCTTCTGCTGATTGCAATTACTTTATCTGTGGTGATTTCAATATACACATTGATGTACCTTGTACTGATAGTTACAAATTGGAATCCCTTTTAGAATCATGTAATCTAACACAGTCAGTTAACAATACCACTCATTTGCACGGTCATATCCATGATCTTATTCTTTCCCCCAGTAATCAAGATATGTGCGTTCATGTTGACATCTGTGAATTAATATCTGATCATGCAGTCATTAAATGTGCTATTGACTTTTCTTCCTCTCTTGCTAACTGCCAAACAAGAATTTCCTACAGGAGGTGCAATCATATAACTATGTCCAACTTTAGGTCTGACCTTAAAGATATGCCTTTTGTGAAATGTCCAGCAAATTCTGTGTCACAGCTCTAGAATCAGTACACACATGACTTGAGTCATATCCTTGACAGGCATGCTCCTCTTTTGTCCAGTTTGAAGATGAAACAGCATGCTGACTGGCTGTCAGAGAGCTATCACCTTGCAAAGTCACTCAAATCTCAATTTGAACGTGATGGGCAAAAAGATAAGAGTTAATACAACAGGAGTCGTCTTCGGCATCAAATTGTCTGGTGTAACCATCTTGCCAACAGGGACAAGACTGGCTATTACAGGAAACTTTTCTCTGACAACAGCCATGATTCCAAGAAACTATGGCGGTAGTTACAAAAAGTCCTACATAGATCCCACAGCGCTACTTTGCCCACTTTTGAATCCTCAAAGTCATTGACTAATTGTTTTATTACATTTTTCTTGAATAATATCATGAAAATCCATGAGGATTTCTCCTCATCTGAGTCCTGTAACATGGCACATCCCCCTTTGACCCTCCTAAATCAACAATCTTTACTCAAGTCACTGAAGATGAAATTGGTAAAATAATCAACAAATCACCCACCAAATCATGCCTGATGGACCCATTGCCCACATTCCTTATTAAGGAATGTATTGACATCCTTCTACCATCTACAGCCAAATTGGTTAATTGTTCACTCCAGGAGGGACTGGTTCTAGATGGGTTCAAAAAAGCTGTAGTCACTCCACTTATAAAGAAGGCCTCACTTCCTGTTGAGGATTTGAAAAACTACCGCCTAGTATCTGGACTTCATTTCGAAACTGGTGAAACATGTAGTGCTAAACAGCTGGTTGAACATATTCATCGACATGGCTTGGATAACTCATACCAGTCAGCATACAAGTCAGGTCACTCAAAGGAAACAGCTCTGCTTTCCATCAAAAATATCATTTGTTACTATCTCAGGGTGAAGCTACTGCCTTGGTACTTCTGGATCTCTCGGCCACCTTTGATACTATTGATCATTCCACTCTCCTCAGCTGTCTTCTGGATTGGTTCAGTGTTGGTGGCTTTGCTCTGAAATGGTTCTCTTCTTATTTGACAGAACGCTTTCAATTTGTTAAGATTGGTTCCAATTTGTCTGACTTACAAAAACTGCTATTCGGTGTGCCACAGGGTTCTGTTCTGGGTCATCTGCTATTCTCTCTTACACATCTCCCCTTAGTACTCTGATTGGTAAACACAAAGGTGTAAGCTTTCATTTCTATGCTGACGATTCACAACTTTATGTCCATCTGTCACACATGAATACCTCAGCTACTTTGGATAAGTTGAACAGATGCCTTCAAGATGTTAAGGAATGGATGTGGGCTAGCAAACTTAAACTTAATCCAGATAAAACTAAGTTTATACTTGTTGGCTCTGGGAAACAGAGAGAAAGGTGAAATGTATGTTTCCCAGTTGACATCTTGGGTAACCCCCCACCAAGTCAGTCAGGAACCTGGGTGTGTGGTTTGACTCTGATTTTTCCTTTTCTAAACATGTCCAGAATGTTTGTAAAAGCTGCTTTATTCAACTGAGGGATTTTAGAAATATTAGGCAGTTCTTGATTCATGATGCAGCTGTGTCAGTTGCCAATGCTTTTGTCAGTAGTCGGTTGGACTACTCTAACTCACTTTCCAGGAGTCTCTCCGAGTTCAGTCTTCACAGATTACAGTCTATCCAAAATAGTGCAGCTAGAATTGTTACAAATTCGAGTAAATATTTACTCAGATAACTCTGGTACTCAGGAAACTCCATTGGCTGCCTGTTCAGTTTTGCTTAGAGTTCAAACTAGCTACCCTGTTGTACAAGTTTATTCAAACTGGCTTCCCTAAATATTTTACCCCATATCTATCCAGATACCACAACACTTACAATACTAAACATAGTCAGAGTGTTGCCAATTTCCTTAATGTACCAAAATTTCAACCTACAATTCACAAGTCCACTATTCAGTTTTGCCTTTGATGCTCCCAGTGTTTGGAATTCACTTTCTGAAGACTTTCATGCATCACCCACTATTGCCTCTTTTAGAAAGAAGCTCAAAACCTATCTCTACACAAAGGCTTATCCTTCTTAGCTCATTTTCCCTTATGGCTTCTCTTTGGTGCCAACCTATTTCTGTAGCTGGACTTTGAATTTGCATATAGCTATTGTCTTGTTGCGCCTTAGAGTCCACTGCTCAGTAGAGATTAAGCACTATAAAAGTCGAATTAGAATTAGAATTACAATTGGTTTGGATGCTGACTGTACTTGATTCAGGATGGTTAGACGTTTTGAGGTTGATGATTGTGGAAAAATTTCAATAAAAATGTTAATTTGACATTTTGCTCTCATTTATATATCATTTTCCAGTGTAATTTTTTTTTTAATTTTCAAATTTAATTGCTAAATCCACATATATCATTAAAGATAACCAGTTAAAATCTAAATATATTTATAAATAAAAAATGTAATAAAGAACGAAGCAATTTTAATCAACTAGTTGATTAGATTCAATCCAAAAAGTCATTGAATATTGAGAAATCTAAATATATTTATAAATAAAAAATTTAATAAAGAACGAAGCAATTTTAATCAACTAGTTGATTAGATTCAATCCAAAAAGTCATTGAATATTGAGAAAAAGGATGGATTTAAGGCTATATCGGAAGGTTATGTTGAGGACTTTCTAAATTTAAAATTGGAATGCAGTTTAAATGCAGTTCAAACTAAAATCAGAAAAAAAGACAGGATATTAAGGATATATCATCAGTTCCTCAGTTACTACATCTACCCCTTAAATCAGTTTCCTGATTCAGTGCCATATAATCAGTTTTCTGATTCAATATCATATTGCAGCAAGGAATGTCAGGTTATTAAGGAGAGTGGCTCTCAACAGTGGCTCTGTAGTTAGAAGATATATACATCTAGATCAGCACTACAGCCAGCCTCCAGTTAAGATCTAATCTAGATCAATTCTCGATCAATTTAGATCAATTTTTATGACTTTTGTAGTTCGATTGACTAAACAACTACTACTAATAGTAAAGATAGGTAGACAATTAAAAATTCTCCACTGATTAAGATATTGCCAGACTGTTTTAATTTTCTTATTTTTAAAATGAAAATGATTACATCTAAAATGTATAGATTATCCTCATATTTTTCTTACGTTTTCTAGTTTTATGCATTGTTTTCAAATAATGACTATTCCTCAAATACAATGGTAAGACATCAATCTGTCCTTAAGGAAATTGCATCTTAAATACCACATATTGAATATTTGTATTGAACACAAGTCCCAACAGTCGATGGTCTCACAGCTCTACTTTGATCCACAACATCAAGTCTGGCAAGTCTGTACATTTAAAAAATCTGATGCCATTCCTATTAAATAAAGTAAATGGAAAATAAAAAACTTTGTAATTGAAACAAGGTATATATTATCTGTAATTAGCATTCACCAGTGTCTGCATTCTGTGGAATCATACCAAAATTAACTCTTAAAGCATTTTGCTGATCAACTTTCTAGCATGAGAAAATATGATGATAAAATAATTATGATCTTATTCATTACTGGGGAAATTAAAGTTGAGTTACAGATTGTCACCAATAGATCTTTTTGATTGAATTTGTGATCAGTTTTCATTATTTTTTTTTTTTTTTTTTGGAATTAGGAAAGTCAGTCAATCAGTAAGTCAGTAAATCAGGGAATTTTTTTGAGTTATACATTTGTTTTGTTAACCATATTAAAGTTAGTCAGTGTAAAATATGACTTTTTACATGTATTAAGCTGATATTTATAATCAATTATTAGAACAATAAGGCATATGTAAATCGGAAATTTATAGTTTTTGACAGTAACGGTGGAAACTATGTATGCATTTACTTATTGGCTAATTTATCTGTTCTTCAGGTTAGAAAAATGACAAAGGTTTTTTTGCATTAATTACGTGTTTTACATATGTTCTGATAAATGAAAATAATTATATTAATAATACTTTATCTTTAGTCCTCTACTTTAGTGCATATAGACACCAAAATGTAATCATGCTAAGACCACTTGTTATCTTAAGCCTCTCTCACATCCCATCGTACGAGTATAGACACGTAAGTGTGCTGCAAATATTGTTGAAAAATATGAACGTAAGAAGAATGCACATGCGCAAGTCTCTCGTAAGTTACCCTTGAGGAATGGATGCATTTGTAGACATCCTGCATGCATGCATAGAAAAGGTGCATACCAATTTTCATTGCAGGGACTGTGCGAACTTGATATTTTGTTCTAAAATCGCAAGTGTGCCTTGAGGGTCCTTTGCAAAACAGGCGATTTTTCTCCATAACCAGGACGTACGTGCATGTACGATGGGATGTGAGAGAGGCTTTAATAATACATTGAACTGTGAATTTACTTTTGAAAACTCATTTGTTGAATGACAAAAGGAAAAAGCAAGGATTTACTATCGGGTATCATGTTGGACATTTTCGGGAAATCATGTATTAATTTATACATTGTGAAGAACTACACATAAAATATTTTGTTCAAGTCATAGTGGATTGCTGCAGTTGAACATTGGCAGCTTACTACCCTGTTAGATTCACGATAGATTGAATGTTAGCTCTTTTAAGAATGTCTGCCTTGACATTTCTCTTGGCTGCCTCCACGACCTACCTCCTTATTTTGACCTAGAATATCTTTGCTGCACCATCTTTATAGTCTGTGGTACCTTTAGCTCACAATTTTTTATCTGTGTATCACTTGAGGAACAGCTAAAGCTGTGGAGGGTAAGGTCAATATCACTGTTTTCACTTTCATTCAATAGTATTAAAATCCAAATAATAAAGCTTAACCACATGGTACTACCCTTTCTAGCTGGTTTGTTTTGAATAGGGCAAACAAATTTTATCACAATTGAATTTCTGTGGCACTGACAAAATAAGTTTGTCCTTTCCACATCAATTTGCCCCCCATATCCCCAGTCCACTTTTACTCTAAATCTTTCCGACCTTCTGTAATGCTAGCTATTATTTATATTTGAGCCACACCTCAATTTGGAAAGACAAAAATAAATTTCTTCTTTATTGTATTGGATAATAATATGTGTAAAATAGTCTACTTCAGCGGGGTCATTTATGACCCCAGGAGTAAGTGCCATATTCTTTTGTGCACATCTCATACATGAATTCGTTTGTCTTGGTTTGTGAAAAGTTTGTAGTAAAAGAGTAACAAAGTCATGAAATATGATAAAGAAAATTGAACGTATTGAAATTTTATCAAGCAATTTTAGTGTGTGGGGTCACAAAGGACCCTACACAGTATGAATAGGGTTAAACTCCATCTAAAGACAGACTCTAGGCGCATAATACACAAACATCCAAGCAATAGTTTAACAAAGTAAATTTCTGTCTGAATACATATAAATATAATGTACATATAGAGATCCTCTATCTCCTTATCTCTTTATAATTGCTGCTCAAATTTTGAGCTATTTTATATACAACTTATCAGATTACTGAATAGCTGTAATCTTTCCTCAATTTAGTTGCATTCACCCTTGTGTTCAAATAGTATTTTTTGAGACACAGTAAAATTTTGAAATTTAAATTGGATGCAAGCTTGGAATTTAAAATAAAACCGTCTTTCCTCTCTGCTCAACTACAGCTATGAAATAGGATTCGAACAAAAAGAGGACATTTTACTTACCAACTCCCTTTTGATGTATCCTAAAGCATTTTTTTTTTCTGGAATTTGGCAACCCATTGGTTTGAGTTCAAGTGGGTAAGTTTATATCCTATAAAATTACATACAAAATGAAAATTCCAGTTACCAATTATTACATTTTAGACTTCAGGGATGATGGTCAAAGGTTCTATTGGCTTAATATTGCAAATCATTTATCGAAATATAAGTTAGATTTTATTGTATAACTGATGTTTTCTGGACTGATAGCTGATTAACTGTTTAGAAATAGCTTAAATCTGTGATATCTCTCTGCTTTATATTTCAGATCAAACGTGATTCAATCAAAGCTTTGCTGGAGTCGACTCCAAATAAGGCAGAAGCATCAGCACCAGAACATTGGTTTTCTACAATGTTCATTGACTCCTGGCCAAAAGACAATGGCAAGATCTCTGAAGACAAGCAGAAGATAGTGAAACACATTCTAGGGTGGCCTCCATTCAGAGACTTCCTCATTCTTTTCTGTATGTTTATTTAACCTTTATCTATATATGAAACTATTAAGATAAGATTTTCAATGAGGAAGCCAATGTAGTGCTTTATAAAAAGAGAAAAAAATACATGGTGTGAACAGTTTCAAAGTAACCCAGAATGTTCGGTACTATCTGTGATATGCCAATAATCACAAATTCCCAATGACGTGGGTATACTAGATGGCCCAGAAAAAAAGGTGGAACTGAGTATTTTAAATAAAAGGGCTTTAACCCAAAAGCACTGCTGGCCCTTGTTGATGCCAACTGCTGCGTTTGGGTAAATGAGTGTGACTTAAGGGATATGATAGAAGGTGGGTCCATTGGAATCCCATAAGCACAGCAAATCAGTCAAAAACTGAACTGTACTACCCTTCTTCATCTTTGACGAGGAAGCTTTTCCGTTAATTCTCTTTTCTGTTAATTCATTTTGATATCTTGGCCTGTTGGTGGAAAAGTGTTTGGTATCACAAAGTTTACAACACTATAAAGGAAAAAGTTGCACCTGAGTAAGGGGTGATATGAGAGGACATAGCTTCATACAAACAAGTTGATGCCTGCAAGGTGGAGTGTAGGGAATCCCAAATATAATATAGTTCTTGGCACCTACGCCTGATGGCTGCATTTGGGCGTGTTAGATCCCCCATCCAATACAAGATGCTGAACTCCATATTTTTTACAGAATGATTTTTTTTCTGTGAAATGCCTGGACACTGGAGTCAAAAGGAATGAATATTTGAAGAGACATGTGAGAAATAAACATACTGTTAACAGTATTTTTTCCAATATATTAGACTGTGTGGGTATGGGATACACTGTTGTGGTTCCTGCAACTGTCACAAAGTTTACCATAGTGGAAACAGATTTGCAGTCAACCCCTATCACAACCACTGCGCCCACCATAGTAGAACCAGTACTGAATTTCAACTACACTTCTGTTGATAATTTCTTGTACAGCCTAATCAGCACAGATGCTGCCTATATAACTCCCACTTTGATTACAACAGTGGAACCAGAGGTACATTAAACTTCTACTACCTTCTTCAAACCCATCAGTGTGGAAGCAACACAGTCTAGTAACATAACACTAGTCAACCAGGGAAGTCAAACAGACATCTGTACTCTCCCAGCTATGAAAATGCCTGTCCATGTAGGCACCACTACTACACCTAAAATCTTTCAGGATAATAACAGTTCCAGGTCTAAAAGATGGACATTAACACTTCTCCACATATCAAGATGGTCAATCACACTAAGATCTTACTGGGACTCACCAGACATCAGCCCCCCACCCCTCCTTATCTGGATATACCCCGATATTTTACCAGTGACCGTCAAGCATGAATTACCTAAGGAAGGTTGCTATCAAGGACACTCATACTCCATTTCTGATCAGGATCCAATTCCACCCCACCTATCAGACACACAAATGAATTGAGGTCAAGCTACCAAGCATCAGTCACCCCAAGAGTTTGGACAATTTAATTATCTAGAGGATATTTGTGCTGACATCACACCTCCCATCAACAGACTCTGATTGACTTTAACTCACACTAATCCTGATAAGTAATTAGTTATCAATTTAATTTCTTACATGACAATAACTATTGTATATTCTTAAAATAATTCTAATTATCCAATTTGATAATTAAGATAATATATTGTACATAACCTTAATACCAATCTAAGTGTTACTATGTTGCCAATAACACTATCTGATTATTAAATGCACCATCAGTGCCAATTTTTTTCTTCATTTATTTTATTTCAGGTTTTACACTTTAAAACCATCTTAATATTAAAGGCCTTTAATATGATATCCTGATTTCACCCAGGTATTTTAAACTATAACACCACTCAAATCTCGATTTTGTACAACTACCCAAAACTGTTAATTTGGCTTTGTTGCTGATATAATCACCTTATTTTCCACATATTGCCAAATATCAACAAAATCTACTAGCTAGTATTATCTCTGACCTCGTCAATTGATACATCAACTTCCAGCTGAAGTTTTTGGTATAAACTGGTCACCAACTGGTTTCAGACATTTACATCAAACATAGATGTGAATCTCAGTATAGTGCAATGACACATCTAAGGAAGCCATAATAACCTGAAATTATTGCGTTTGCACGTCTAGTACTATCAACTACTAGACAACTGCAATCGATTACCCAGGAGTCCAGACCAGCTACTGACACAAATTAATGACTCAAAGTCCCAATTGTTATCTAGTGGAATTAGTAAGCTCTAACCACCCATTATCCACTTTTATAGCTAATCTCAGTCCCCATCACTGTGATTTATGTAGAACATGACTGCCATGATCAAGACTGCCTAATCAATACTTAACACATGAATAGTATTGATTCAGTCGCTTTCATACTTTTATGTTCTTTCTCATGGAATATACTGATATCTTATATCAATAATCTAAAGTTTGAACAAGTATAATCCGAATTCAACACCACATTTGAGATTTTGGCTCTAACCCCCTGATCCTCCATTTTAAGGCTCAATCTGGCGGATCTTCTGCTCAAATTAGCGGATCAGAGGGGATAAGTAAAATACACTTTAGGACTAATGTGGGATGGATCTTTAGCCTCTGATGGTTAAATTTAAATAATTTTCGAAATATTGTCAGCCATCTTAGTCAATATAAGGCAGTTTATCTGTGGGAATAACTACTTAGTTACTGACACCAACACTTACATTTACTTAAAGTTTACAACAACTTTTACCTTTGCTTATTATATTATTTGTCTGTAACATTCAAAAATACACCAAAAGATGTCCTGAGAATTAGGTTCCCATGAAACTCCAGAATCAAAATGACCATACACTGCCACAAAGGGATAAGATAATAGGCTAGACTCTTCTCTGAGCTTTAGTCAAGTGAAATATGATATTTATTGGGGGCTGACTTATCATAATTAATGTCCAATACACATGTAACACAATCTGAAGTAGGTCTGGTAGATGCTGTATATAATATAACCAACAGCATTATATTATGGTCCCTGCAGTTTAGAAGTGTCAAACATAATGCTTGTCCCAACAAGGCTACTTATGCATACACCTTAGTAACCTGATAAAATAATATACATAAATATTTATAAGAAGGCACAAGAATAATTTTCGTTATTCGCAATTTCGATGTATATTTTTTCTTTGCCAAGTGCTGTGATCGGATTTTTTTGTTTAATCAGCATTGACTCTTGTCCAATTTTGTGTTACACTAATTATGGACAGCAGACAAATTATTTTCATTTTCACAACATCATAACAGAACACACAGATTATTGTCACCAAGTTAAATCCCTAATTTTTCTGACAGTTCAATTACTAAATTAATCAAACCAATAAATATGAAGTCAGTGAAACATTATCCCATTGTCTAACACCAGATTCAGTAATTGCTAAGTCAATTACATAAAAAGCTTCATATTTAAAACTGCAAATGTACTTTATTTTGAAGTCCTTAGATGAGAATTAAACTATGTAACGTACCTAATTTATAAAAATTTTGTTTACCATCATTTAAATCTCTTGATTTAAAATATTCACCAATATTTTTTATCCAATATAGCCAACTTTAGCTGAAATTGGGCGAATACAGACACACAGTTCCAAAACATGACAGCAGACTGAGACACTGATAGTTTAATGGTAGTTAGGAGTCTTGATTTCCACAGTTTGGAAGGGGCTTTGTTCGAGTTATTGTCTCATATCTGTTGATATCTGGTTTTGTTTAGATCAAAATGATGGGAGTAGTTCCATGCTGACAAACGACTGTTATCATCTAATGGAGATTGCTGCATATTGGATGCATCAGATACAAGGGGAGCTTCTTTCTGGAAACATAAAGCTTGATATGCTCAAACAAATTGTGGATAATTCAACATCATTCGTGTCAACTTACCAGGTAATAAAGGGTAACAATGAAGCAACTGAAGCGAAGGCAATGAGTCTGACCCTGGTAAAGAGGAAGAAGGAATTAGAACTTTTCACCCTCCAGAGAAGACTAGTTAAAAGGATGGTGTCTTTTTGTTCTCAAATTCCTGGTTAGTTAACTCATTATCTTATTTATTGGTTTATGATTAATATTAAAGATTCATTTTGGATTGCAAATTGGGAATAAGCCTTTGTGCTAAGCTGTTTTTCTTTTCTAAACTATTAGTATTATTAAACAACTGATATGTAAAAATAGGAATTGGAATTCCTGCTCAAAAGGTCAAAGCCTGAGAATCCTTGTGGTCTATATACTACTGTCTGCTTAAGACATATCAATTCAGATATGCCCATATCACTTTGCATCTGCTATGAACAGCTATAAATATCAACTGACAAGACTATGATACTTGACATTTTGGTTCGAATTTTACTTTCCCTTTAATGAGCTGAAACAATGTAGATGATGTCCAAACCTATTTTGTCACATAAGTGTCTTAACAACTATCCAAAAATGCATGAATGTACGTTTGTTAGAGGCTTTTTCAATTTCTGCGAGTGTGGTATACACGATCCAAGGATGTAGTTTATGAAAGCTTTATGATGGGTTTAAGCCCTTTTAAGGGCTCATCCAGATAGTTTTACGTTTAAGGCTGATATTGCCGCACATTTTCCCTGAAAAGTTTATGATTGATTTATTGTAGGTTTATAAGTCTTAAGATAGACTTAAGATTGCTGTAAGATTGAAAAGATTGCTTTGCCACTGTTACGATAGGTTTATGATTGTAATAAAATGGTAAGGATTGTTTTGCAAGTGTTAAGATGGGCTTACGATCACTTTAAGAAGAAACAAATGATCTTATAATTGATAAAAATCGGACAAGCCTTGGGGGAGGATGGCTATAAATGGTTTGAAATCCCCATAGACTGTTCCCGATTGACCTCCTGAGTGCTGTTCTCATAAACCTATTGGGAGGTACCTTATTTTTCACACGGGATCTCTGTACAATGGCTTTAAGATCATCAAGATGTATGTTCCAGATTCCCAAATATTCAAAATAAGGAGCAAGGTTTCCGATTAATCACTGGAATAGAACAGCCCCATTATGAGTTTTATTTTTGTAAATATTTTTATGTAGATGTTCCAGTGGATACTAGTAAGCTGCAAGAGAAATTGAACAGAGATAAAAAAACCCTGGTTCTGAGCGATGTATGCAATACAGAAAGTATGAGTAACAGTTACCCAGAACAAGAAATACAGGATCCTGTAGTCACTTACTTTGACCTCTCTGATGGTGTCACTGCTATGGCAGAGAGTCTGGCCAAATATAATAACACTTCCCTCTTCAGGAACATCTGGGTTAGCTTTGGGATGCATGCTCACGCAGAGCTTGGTAAACAAGGAAATTGTCCTTTAATGTTGGAAGAAGTTGCTGCACATGTGTGGAAACCTATGTGTGAGGAAATCACCATCATATGTGATGAACTACGCAATGGTACACTAAACCTGACATCAGTGGACAAGTTATTTGCAGAATACCAAGAGAAGTACAGTGAGCTGAAAAATGACCTGAAGAAACTGTGTCAGTGTAAAGGTGAATGTGGATGGTTGGACAGTCAAGTGGGGAAGGTGAAGCAATACCACAAATTGAACAGATGCAAAGAGGCGGCTGAAAAAATGAAAAGAGTGGTGCAAGTCCTGGGATTGACAGGGGATTTCAAAGTCTTAGATACAGTATCATCGGTGGTAAGTGTGTAACAACTGGACTGTGTCTGTCAATTATAAAAGTTTGATACAATTTTGTGGCAACTGTCATTGTCAGTAGCAACAAAACGTTTAATGTGATATGTCTACTTCTGTTAATAAAGAAGTAAACATAAACTGTACATGGGGTAATCTTACAATATTAAATATGCGATAATATTAACATTATGATAATATTTTCTAGGAGTATCTGCCAAGGAGATGTTTTCACAAATAAATTAACCAGGTATCATAGCATAAAGCAAACTAAATAAATGCCATATTTAAAAAATGTAAGCTGTCTTTCGCTATGAATAGAGAACGTTTACGTTACTACATTTCATTGTTGAATTTTAATTGTCAGGAAAACAACACAACATGTCTGAATGACATTAGTGAACATGAAACAAGTGCTGGACGCGATTTGTTGAATGTGAATAAAGAGATGGCTGATTGTATTGGTGTGGTGGGTCAGTGTCAAGACCTTGTAAATTGGTTGAGAGAGTTAAAAGGTATGTACTCCTCAGCCAAGTGAAGTTCGTCACCCCCAGTGAAGTTCGGTACCTACATTTAAGACAATATTAAACAATTTTTACTGTCCAGTTACAGCATACATGTATACCTTGTCGTTAAAAGAAGCTATTCCATTTATTTAAATGTGAATATTGTCTGTCCTTGAGCATTTTTATGGCAGGTGACGAACTTAACTGGGGTGACGAACTTCGCTGGCCGACCAATAAAGGTAACATGTTACATTTAACTGAAACCCCCTTTTTACAGTAATATGCACACATGCATTCATTATCAAGATGTATATTTGTTACATTTGAATGTGGATACGGCAAGACCATAAGTGTGCCAAATATGTCAAAACTGCTCGTAGATTTTAGTAGTTTGTTTTAAATGGATACATAAATTTTGCGGAGTGTAATGATTAGGTTATGGAGCAGATGATAAAGTTACTAATGATGTTACAGGTATGCATGTTTGTTTCACAGGAACCAGAGAAGTCACCGTCTTGGTTGACCTTGCCATGATGTTAGTTCAAGGTCAAGATGCGTATGAATTAGAAAAGGTTCAGTGTTTATCAGATGCTGCAATGGGCTATGCTCCTCTGATCTACGAGCTTCCACCTGATGCAGATTTTTCTCTGTTTCTGGCACAGTGTCAGGTTGTGTGGAAGACTTTGGACAATTCTCCAGACCTTCCAGAACGAATGGTATAGAAATTTTTGTAAAACTTTACTTTGTCTTCAGTACACAATGGACACACAATATTTTAAACATATTCTTACAAATTGATCCAAAAGTGTATGTTGAAATAAATTGATAAAGCATACATAAAATATTCCACAAAATACTTTGTATGCAGGACGAAGACTAGATAATCCATGGATAAACAATAGGCAATTGACAGGGCCATTAGCCATGCAGTGTATAATGCTTGTGTAATGCCCTTCTTTTGGTTTGTGTAAAAGACAAATATGTAATATCCAATTCAGCCATAACTTTAGTAACCATTACACACTCGGCATTTGTATTCTCTTGGTATGAAATAAAGTTAAAATTGAATCCAGTTGGTCTGCATGTTGTCCTGTGATGCATTTTCTCCATCACATTCCTAGTGTGCTAAGTTTCCAAACCATGGGATGGATGAATCTGGACATTGGCTGCTTTATATATATTAAAAAGTCCTGCTCTCCTTGAGATACTACTGCTCTCATTGTTCTAGATTTGTCTCGGGTGTTTGATAGTATAGACCATGGTACTTTCCTTGATTGTCTTTTTCCCTGTCCTGTGTGTGTGAAACAGCATAACAGGCGAAAATTTTTCATATAATCCATTGAGGCCAGGCCAATGAGATTCTCGCTACACTATTAGAAATTCATGACCTTTACGAGGTCTTCAACGACTTATTGCCAAGTCCACTACTGTTTCTTTATACACCACTCCTCTGGTATTGAATTTCACGCTTGATGCAATAACACACAGTTATTTGTACACCTGTCTAAAAATGCCTCTTCACTGTTTGATAACATGAACTTTTTTATCTTCATGATATTTTATAATGGATAGCCTTTTGGGTCTCCAGCTTGAGTGTATCAATAAGCATACTTGGTAACCTTTTACACCCAGCATTGAAAGTGAGGAATCCTGGAGTCTTGTTTGATTCTGACTTCTCTTTTGCAGATTATGTGTCCAAGATGTTCACCAGAATAATTTTGTTCAGTTGCATGTTCTCAGATGTTTTAACATATATGGGATGCTGCATAATGATGTCCTTGCTGAATATGCTGTTGTTAGCATTAGGTTGGATTCTGTCTTTCAGAAGTCAAATATCAACTAACTGCTATGCAATTGATTGTGGCAAACCATAGAAAGCATACCAGTGTTACCTCAATTCTAAATAGTCTCCACTGGTTACCTGTTAGATACTGCTGTATGTTAAAGATGGTTGAACTTCCCCACAAGTTTCCCATTAGTTGTCATCCTAGTGTCTATACTGGCAAATACAACACAACACAAGAAAGAAATTGCATAGTAGGTTAATGGAGGTTTCTTATTTTTATCCATCTTTGCACAAATCAAATATTCAATTTCGCTATAGTTTTTGATGCTGATATAACCTGGAATAAATTGACTGATGATTAGTTCATTTTGCTTCCTCTGTTCCCCCTTCAGGAAGATACTCAAATCATATTTGTTTTCCCAAAACCTTCCACCATAGTTCTTATTCAGCCAGTGTCTCTGTGGTGAAGACCATTGTTATGCCCATGAACTGATATAATTTGCAATGCTGGTTATGATTGTTGTGACTTAGATTCTGCTTAAATGTCGAGATTCAGTGCTATCAACATCAGTGTAGTAGAGCAGAGTATAGTGCAGTATCCGAATCAATATCCAACGCTTTGCACAACAACTGCCTTTGCTTTCTACACTCACGAAGTTAAAAGGTTTACTCAGTGGGTGGATCACCTCCCAGGATGTCTCATCTGCTGTATTCATAAGATATGACTCATACGGCCACCAATTGGACATGCTGTGTGACTGTAAATAACATTACTTCAACCCATCTTCAATAGCTGTTGGATGAACAAGTGCTACCAAATGAGACTGATATAACTGTTACATAGACCATGCCTTCAGCTACCATATGCTAAATTTATCTATAGAATGTCACTGAAATGGACAGATGGGGACATTTGTGTGTATATCGATGGTACTGACGTGGGATGGTGCATGGCAATGCCTAGGAGTACAACAGTCAAGGGTGAAAATTTTAAACATTTAAAAATTTGCGAATGCTCAAGGAATTGAACATTTCAGCACTGTGTCAAAAGCTTGCATACAGAAGTCAGATGCCAGTTGAAGGAATGAGGCATTGTTGCCAACGGCTACTACAATAGGGTATACCACCTGCAGTGTAAAAGGGATGTAAGCCTTCTTTAATAGGTTACCTTGTCTTTGTTGACTTGAATTTTGGTTGACTTCAGTCCTGAAGCGTGCCATATAAATCTAACAATAACACCTGTGAAAAACATCAGCAGATTAACAATAGCATGGTCAGACAGGAATTCACATATTTGAGAGGTGTTTATATATGAAGACCTTTATCTGTAGTGTCCCTGCCTTGCTGAAAACAAAGCTGATTTTTGGGCAAGACAAAGTTTTTCATGATATTCCTATCATGGTTTCGTTAATTAGAAGGGTGACAAAATCTGTTCTACAACAATTTGGACAACAAAGATCAGTGACATCAGTGCATGTACAGAGGGAAAGGTGGAAAAGGCAGGGACACTGGTGCTTAGACAAGAACTTATCTGATATGTGCCATATTCTCACACAAGTATGCAACAAAGTCCTTGGTTAATGTCAAAATATTCCCTACAAGTCGCCACTTGTACAAATGTCTATGTTACAGCCCTCATTGTGTTATGTGAGGGTGTGTAACACAAGCTGTTTTAAAGTTGACATGTGTGTCACATATAGCGTAGAAGAAATCAGTATGTGTTGGTATAACCAAATAATTGCTTATTTTAATATAGATTATACATATCTATTCACAGAGAAGCTATTCAATTTTCGTTTTAATTAAGCATTCAGCTGTACAAAAGCATAGCTATATTATAATGAAACTTTTGGGTATAATTATATAAATTATGTTATTTAACATATTTTAGATTGTTTTCAGACATTACTTGTGTGTCACAATCTAAAATTTTTGTGAGTGACGAAGCATTATATATTTCTTTTTTATATTGTACTTGTCTCTGAAATTGCAATTGTTTTAGGTTTGCCTGATGGGCTGGTTTGAGTAAATTGTTTTGAATTCACACAGGACCGTGGAAAAAATATTAAGCCTCTGCAGTTTTGCTAAGACAATTCTTGAATTGTATGATGCAGATGAATTTAATTGACCTTGTTCACAAAGTTACTTGAAAAAACATGCACTGATTTATATGAAATGTTAAAAAGACATATGATTCATCTTTCTTTTGAATCTAGATATTTATAACATCCATCGACATTTTGACCTTATTGTTTGAAGAATAGCACAAAAGTTTCAGCCAAATGGTACATTGTCTTTAATGCATAGTTATTCTAGTGCTGTCAGAGTGAAAAAGTCTAGTAAATGTAATTTAACAAAAAAAAATAATAAAATAACCAGAACCCTTGATCCAGTTAAAGTAGAATAATGAGGTGACACTATTCCTAAATATCTTCTCTCTCCTTGGTTTTCTCACTTAACTTGGATAATTTGGTTATTAAAACTGTCTCTGTAATATTACTGCAGCAAAATTGACGTATACTCAATGTAAAAATAAGAAAGACAAGGAAAAATGCGAAAATACACAAACGGCTGGGCTCTACAAGTTGCCACTTGTACAGCAGCAACTATTACACCAGTATAATTTGTAAAATTTTCCTGTTATAATTGTACAAGCACAAAATGTCAACTTATGCATACATATTTGTCCTTGCTGATAATATATTATTTTCCATAAAGCGTGTGTCAGCCCGACATCTGGAATGGCTGAAAGAAGTAAAGAAGGCACATCGCTACACAGAGACCAACTCACTCAGTCAGGTGCAGACCATCAACAGTCGGGGCATTTTTAAGGTTGGCAACATTGGCAAACATTCGCAAACATTGGCAATGGGACAAGAAGACCAGGTAAGATATAGGAGTAGCACCACTTTCGTTAAAAACAGTCATTCTGGTTAATTATCCCAATTATGTGATTGTATGAAGTTTCACCTCTATGGTCACGTCCTCCCGCCAAATTCCAACCTTCCTCAATTAAGATTAAGAAGGAAGCATTCACCATTTTTATAATAGAAATTTTTCAATTGTGAACCTCGGAAACCAACCCCAAAGTTGCTGCAAGTTATTTGTGTGGAACTGTCGAAAACAAAGTTACAAGAACTGAATGTATGACTGATTCAGTGCGGACTTAACTAGAGCTGATTGCATCTCCGAGAATGGTCTTTGTGACGACAACTTGATACTTGTGGAATTAACCTTACGGTCTACCCTAAGTATTGTTATACCAAGTGTCATTTCATTTAAGCATTGTTTTGTAGCCTTGATCGATACCCAGAGGTGGGGTATTGCATCTTACCAGGAACTATTTAATGCAATATTTCAAATCATATGATATCAAAGGGAATCAGAAACTTGAAAAAAGCCTAGATTGTATAATTGCACCAGAAATGGACAGCAACATAAGAAACCACGGCTAAGAAATATCAATTTATTCCAGAAGACATCAACATTAGTGACTCCAATGTTATTGAGTCAGGTAGGATTTTAGATATTAACTAAGACATTTTGAATTTGTTAAGTGCATTGAGCTCTAGATTATTGTCAATTAATCAAATGATCTGAAAAAACAGAGGAAAATATGCATCAGCAGTCTACTAAAACACCAGTCGTTATGAGGAGACACTGGAAGCCACAGCAGCCAGAAGCAGAAGCTCCAGCTCTGAGGATTAGATGATAATTCCACCATCACTTGAGGGAAAACAGGTACCCTGAGGCAGGTCGACTACAGACTCGAACAACTGTCAGCCATGACAGAAAAAAGAAACTACAAATCACAACATGGCGGTTCAGAAACTGTATTCAGCAAAACAAGTCCCATGGCCAGAAAATAGAATCCTGTCTAACTCCTACGACAGTTTATCAGTGGGTTTCAGGCTTTGGTACTAAGATAAAGGAAGAACAACATAAGGAATAAAGATGAAAGATGAAATGTTAAACTATCTCAGTGAGATAATGTATGACGCCCAAAGCTTTGGCTGGATAGCAGAAAAAGGCTCCCACGCTGTACTACTTTGTCACATGGAAGAAAATAAAGTTACATGACAACATACAGAAAAAGGTTTTCCTCATATTTGTACACAATATTTTGTGTTATCGAACACTAAAATCATAATAAGACAGTAACATTTTGTATCACCGGACATTGAAGAGATCACAGGATACAGATATTTGTGTATTAGTGGACACTGACGGATCACAGGTCAGATCTAGGGAAAGACTGCTGGATACAGTGGACAAACTTAACTTTCAGTTACAGTGGCCAGGTCAGATTGGTTTTATTATTGTGTCATTGTATGTACTATACTAGTTGACAGTAATCCTTATTATAATTGTAAAATAAATTTCTTCAGTTTTCCTGTTGCAACTTAAAGGCAATTGCCGGCTAATTGCTGGCTTGCCAGTGACCATAACACCTGACTTCAGAAACCTGTGGGAGTCTGTTCCATTCTGTCTGGGAAGCCATTGTAAAACCTTGCCCCCCAATTGCCTTTCTGGGACAAAGAGAAAAGAGGGATTGCACAAGTTAGACAACTGGTTTTCATCAATGTGTGTGGGTTTGTGAGAATTAAAAGTAATTAGATATTCATGAAAACAAAAACAAAAAATTCAAAAACCTATGTGCACCTATTGACCCTGATTGTCAGCCTAAAATATGTCTCCAAGTGAGCTACATTTCTAGGCTTTTTCTAAACAGGATGTTAAAATTTTTAAGAAGAAGTGATAAAAAATATAACGTTCCTATACCTATTGAGTTCTCCCAGGATCTTAACTGGTTCCTTGAATTCTTAAGATATTTCAATGGAGTGACGTTTTTTGACCACAAACCATGTCTCACATTCATGGGGCTTGAGGTATGCCCAACGGAACTTGGAGGAAGATTGAGTAACCAAATATATACCATGCCCTTTGATGCTAATGTAAATAACTATAATGTCATACATATAGAAATGCTCAATGTCCTTGTTGCATTAAGAATATAGTGTAATGATTGGAAACAAATAGAAAATTCAAATTTTCTGTGCTAATGAGGTATCAGTTCTTATCTCAGGCAGAACTCATGATCATACACTGGCTGTCATTGCTAGAAACATACAGTTAACTGCAGCCCTTAGTAACATAGATTTGAAAATCACATATATACGGAGAAAAATGAACATTGTGGCTGACCTTCTCTCAGGATAGGATATTACTCCCCTCCAAAATGAGAAATTAGCTCACATTATATCCCATCATAATTGGGTTGATTGTTATTCTTAAGTAGTTAATAACTATTTTGTTTGATAGGTTTGAGAAGAAAAATCACAGCCCTGTCAACATGAAACCATGAGATCCTGACCTATCCTACTTTTGGAATTAGGTGTTTCACAAATTACCACATCACCTTTCATCTACTCCACCCTAAAAAGTTAAATAGTATCATCACATTCATTTAAGGGTAACTAAACTTCATAACCTTAACTTTCAAAAATAGTAACATTTCTAACATTATGAAATTTTAAACCCAATCGTAACTTAAATTAAGGTCCCCTTATCTTTTAATTCAAGTCATACAACTAAGGTAACCTTAGGTAACTTAATTGATGATGACCTAGTTCAGTGGCCTTTGTTTGCTTTTGTTGAAATATGTACTTCATGTATCTGTAAATGTATAAAAATAGTTTAGATTAAATATAACATATAATCCCTACATGGGATCTTACTGACTTGGGCCCGAGGTAATGTCTATCATAGATGGCAACCCACAGAAAGAAAAAAAAGCATAAAAAGATATAAAAGTCTTTCAGTAGCTATACCTTTTATAAGCTACATTAATTCATTGACGTTCAAGAGGCACAGGTGCCAAGCAGCTAAACCACTAGAAATCGTTCAGCATAATCCACTCAAGACTGGCTAGATTTCATAGTTGAAATGCTTGATGATATTTGTATCTTTTAAGTTTGAGGTTTACCCTGGGCTGGAATTTGAATTCTGAGGCATGGAGGCTGTCAAGTATCGAATCTAAAGTGGTAAACTTCTTGCTTATAAAAAACTATTAACTCATGGAATTTCCAATTCCATGGCACTACTATAGCTAACTCTATGCTCATTACCGATTACAGTTGTTTACTAGTTTTTCAATAATAATAATAATAACAATAAAAGAGGTCTAACCTACAGGGAATATATAGAATCATAGGAGGACTTGGCTTGAGATGACTGGGATGCTTAGGAACATGTTAGATATTCCCCTTCCTTTTGTCCTTTGGACTTAGTCTTCAAACTGAAAGGGCTCTATAATCTATTTGGCCCCACCCGCTGGCCTGCTTAATCATTCTACAAATGAACCAGATCTATGAAAAGTTGATTGTCCTGTTCATAGCATGTTCTGAATATCTGTTTTAAACCATGAATAATGCATGATTGCTGGCTTTATGCCATGAAATAGTTAATCCACTAGGTCTTTAGTTGAATATTATCTTTGTTATCTGAGATCATACACTAGAAAGTAAGTTAACTCCTTACATAGTAATTTATCTTGAATGACCACAGCAGGGATAATCAGTGGAGAGAAAGAATGAGCTCATTTTTGGTTTGTTGATTCTTCACTATTCAGTCAGAAGAGGGAAAGAGTGGTACTGACCCAGCTACGCAGGCATGAATTTGACTTCACCATGTGCTAGAGGCTAATGGTCCTTAATAAGTTAAAAAGGTTTCTTATTTAGTTTTTGACAGTACAGAAAAGTTACACTTTAGTATGTACCTGGTGAATTAGGGTTAATCTTAGTAATTGGGTAAAAGTGTGTCAATACCGTGATAATGAAGAATGGCTTGGTCTGTTTGACCCAAGAGGCCATTAGTGTAGTGTAATAGCACCAAAAATAGAATGACAACATTTTCAATTTTCAAAGAGGTGTATTTAAAGTTTGTTACATTTTTCACATGTGGTTTACTAAAGTCAAACTTAATTTTATTTTCCTTGAACAGTTTTCCAAAATGTGGGTCTGCCTTTTTTTCTAGTCACGTGACTTATCAGAAGTCAAAGCAGTGATCTTATTTAGTTTCAAAATTACAACCTAGCTTAATTGTTAAATTGTTTAAATAACCACATCGCTGCAACCGTACAATATACTGGGAAAATCGATTGTAATGTGTATGTCAAAGATATTGCTATTTTCCAGAATTCTATATATTTGGAATTCGATTTATAACAGTTTTTAGTTTATAAAAACTGTCTTTGCTTTGTACAGACCTGCTTCGACCTCATATGTATTATGGAGATAAGGTGGGTTTTTGGTAACCACCCCAGAATAATTTCCCCCATAACACCACACAAATATGCTTGAACAAACTTGAGCGTTTTCAGGTTTCCCTCCCCTGGTCATATTCTGTTGGTGTCGAGAGGTTTTGCTGGATTACAGGAGGTTTTGTGGTATGGAGTCTTGGGGCAAACTCACTGGATGAATTGTGTTAAACTTTTATTATTTCTTTCAAGTTTGGAATGACACAAAATCTTTACCTATGGGTGGATTTTGATCATTGAGGTACCAGGTTCCAGTTTTTAATCTTGCATCTAATGGTGTGTGATAATATTAAATTATGTTGAGATAGGACTTTAAATTTCTGAGTAGTACAGTAGTGGGTTTAATACATACCACAGAGGACGCATCCCGTTTCAAAAACTGCTGTGAAAATAACATCTCACGGCGATTATACAGTACATTTTTTTATATTATTATCCAGTATGTTATGTTTATTTTATTATCTACCTGACGTTAATTTGATTTTTTGATCCTATAACTCTTGTTGTGATTTTACAATACTTCTGGTATTATCGCTCACCTAGCCAGGAATTACTGGTAAGCGGTTTTCAATCTGATCATGCCCATTGTCTATTCTTGCTAATTGTGTGTAATTTTAATTGGGTTTGTTACTCTCATAGATGGTTTTTCATTGCATTGCAGCTTCTTTTGTCAGTTTCTCTTGTATTTCTGTATTAAAATCCTCGTTGGTTTGTGGTTGGTTTTGAGTTCATAAGGTTGGCTTTATTGTAGATTTCTATGGTGCCTGTGAGTCATCCACGGGACAAAGTTTTAGTTTTTTCAAAGTGTTAGTCCTTAAGGCCATAAAGGTTAGGCCGCCCACAGGTGATTTTGATCCTAGGGCATTGCCATTTAACCAACCCAAAGATGATTGTCATGCACATTTTACTCTTCTGCACCATGTTGATGGCTGCCACTCATTTCAGGAGTGTTTCACAAAATTTCACTGGAAGTGGATTCCTCATTCCATCCATGATGCGGAGTCACTCTTATAGCTCCTCCTGCCATGTTTTTCACCAACGCAAGGTGGATACCCCAAATTATAGTTCCTTTGAAAATATTGTCATATCAATTTCAGTTTTGTGCTGAACTTTGCTCCTAGCTTTTATCTATCATCCTCCTGGGCCGTGTTCTTCCATTTTTTAGATAAATTTATGTGATTTGTTGGTTTTCTGTCTTCTGTTGATTGCAATCACTTCATCTGCGGTGATTTCAATATACACGTTGATGTACCTTGTACTGATAGTTACAAATTGGAACCCCTTTTAGAATCATGTAAGCTAACACAGTCAGTTAACAGTATCACTCACTTCCAAGGTCATATCCTTGATCTTATTCTTTCCCACAGCGATCAAAATATGTGCGTACAAGTTGACATCTGTGAATTCATATTTGATTATGCAGTCATTAAATGTGCTATTTACTTTCCTTCCTCTCTTGCTAACTGTCAAACAAAAATTTCCTATAGGAGGTACCATCATATAAATATGTCCGACTTTTGGTCTGACCATAAAGATATACCTTTTGTGAAATGTCCAGCAAATTTTGTCTCACAGCTCTATGACCATCACTTGAGTTGTATCCTTGACAGGCATGCTCCACTTGTATCCAGTTTGAAGATGAAAGAGCCTGCTGACTCGCCATGCAAAGTCACTCAGATGTCAATTTGAATGTGCTTTGTGAAAAGATAAAAGTCAATACAAGAGAAGTCGTTTTCAGTGTCAAAATTGCCTGTTGTAATCATCTCTCCAACAGGGAAAAGACTGTCTATTACACGAAACTTTTCTTCAATAACCGCCATGATTCCAAGAAAGTAAAGCTGGATTAACACAAAGTCCTACATAGATCCCACAGCACTACTTCGCCCACTGGTGAATCCTCAAAGCCATTGGCTGATCGTTTTGGTACATTTTTTATTTTAAAATTTGTGATAGTTTCTCCTCATCTGAGTCCTGTAACATGGTACATCCACCCTTTGACCCTCCTAAATTAACAGTCTTTACTCAAGTCACTCAAGATGAATCAGTATAATAATCAGCAAATCACCAACCAAATCATGCCTGTTGGACCCATTGCCCACATCCCTTATTAAGGAATGCATTGACATGCTTCTACTATCTATAACCGAATTGGTTAATTGTTTGCTCCAGGAGGGACTGGTTCCAGATGGATTCAAAAGCGCTGTAGTCACTCCACTTATAAAGAAGGCCTATCTTCCTGTTGAGGATTGGAAAAACTACCGCCCAGCATCTGGACGTAGCCTCATTTCTAAACTGGTGGAACGTGTAGTTGCTAAACAGCTGGTTGATCATATTCATCTACATGGCTTTAATAAGTTGTACCAGTCAGCCTATAAGTCAGGTCACTCAACAGAGACGGCTCTGCTTTCCATCAAAAACGGTATTCATTTGTCACTATCTCAGGTCAAAGCTACTGCCTTGGTACTTCTGGATCTCTTGACTGCCTTTGATACTATTGGTCATTCCACTCTCCTCAGCTGTCTTCTGGATGGGTTTGGTGTTGGTGGCTCCACTCTAAAATGGTTCTCTTCTTATTTGACAGAACCCTTTCAGTCTGTTAAGATTGGGTCTGTTTTGTCTGATTTACAAAAACTGCTGTTTGGTGTGCCTCAGGATTCTGTTCTGGGTCCTCTGATATTCTCTCTTTACATATCTCCCCTTAGTACATTGCTTTGTAAACACAAAAGCGTACACTTTCATTTCTATGTCTACGATTCACAACTTTATATCCATCTGTTAAGCATGAATGCTTCAGCTGCTTTTGATAAGTTGAACAGATACCTTCTAGATGGTCAAGAATGGATGGCTGCTGGCAAACTTAAACTTAATCCTGATAAAAGTAAGTTCATACTTATTCCAAGAAACCGAAAGGTTAAATGTATGTTTCCCAATCCACATCTTGGGCAACCCCCTTCACCCCACCGAGTCAGTCAGGAACCTGGGTGTATGGTTTTACTGATTTTTTGTTCTCTGAACACGTCTAGAATGTTTGTAAAAGCTGCTTTATTAACTCACTTTTCAGGAGTCTCTCCAAATTCAATCTTCATAGATTACAGTCTATCCAAAAAAGTGCAGCTGGAATTGTTACAAATTTGAGTAAATATACTCGGATAACTCCGGTACGCAGGAAACTCCATTGGCTCCCTGTTCAGTTTCGCTCAGAGTTCAAACTGGCTACCCTTGTGTACAAGTTTATTCATATTGGTTTCCCTAAATATTTTGCTGCTTATCAATCCACATACTGCACTGCTTACAATACTAGACTTAGTCCCAAATGTCCTAAAATTTCAACCTACAATTCACAAGTCCACTAAGCTATTTGGCTTCAGTTTTGCCTTTGATGCTGCCACTGTGAATTCACTTCCTGAAGACATTTGTGCATCACCCACTGTTGCCTCTATTAGAAAGAAGCTCAAAATGTATCTCTACCCAAAGGCATAACTCATTTCCTCTGATGGCTTCTCCGTGGTGCTGACCTATTTCTGTCCCTGAACTTTGAATTTGCATATTGCTATTGTCTTGTTGCGCCTTAGAGTCCACTACTCAGTGGAGATTAAGCGGTACAAAAGTCGAATTAGAATTATCAAGAAAACGAATGACGTATGACAATATTATTTGAGTGCATAGAACCAGTATTATATTGTTAATCTTTATGAGTGATATACTTTTTTTCTGTATATATCTGATGAAGAATGTTTTAGTTTTATTATGCACCATTTTTTTAACGATTTATGGGTTAAATAACATTAACATTATTGAGAGAATGTGAAAAGGCTATCAAAAAGCACAGGCAACAGTAAATATATAAAATTCAATGTTTAACTTGCAAAAGCTCCTTTACTTCTGCATGGAGTTTTATTCAGATATGAGCAGAAGCGCTGTGAAAAGATATTTCTAATGATATATAATACATATTTGAAGATAATATGGTTTGCGAGATATTGGTGAAAACCGGAAGTTATTGACACTAGTTATCCATGGTATGGAGGTGCCGCTATATACAAATGAAATATTTCCCTGTCCGTATATCCCTCATTTCAGATTAAAGATGGTGCTTGGTCGATAATAAATTATAAAATACTAATAATCTTTAAGGGGCTCCTGTGTTTGATAATGAATATACTACTCTGTTTTGAATTTATAGAAATCTATATAGTTAACAGTGCCAGGGTTTTGATTGCACCGGCAGATGACACAAAGTCAAGATTACCCTAAAATACAGTATGACTGTGTCGTTTGTTAAAAAAAAAACGGTGGCAGATAGGAAATTAAGCAAATGTCTAGATCCCATGGTTTGAATGAGTTTTAAGTTGTAAATGTGGAGATTTTTGCATCACCTATTATTGCAAGAGTAAGAGTATCCAGGTTCCCACCAATTAAAATCGCTACCCACCTGGTCCTGGGAAAGTATTGTTTTATGTGATCCTGTTATCTGAATAGTGTTAAGACTAATACCATACTTTCTCAGAAGCATGTGAATACTTCAGGTAATAACAACCAGTTATATCTAGGGTTTGCGAAACCTGATTTACCTAGGTACAAATTGCTACCAGAACATTGTGCATTTCGAGATGCATCATACCCATTTCATGATAATTAGATGGAAATGTTATTGCATAAACTTGGTGGCCACAGACTGCACCTGGGCCTTGCAAGGAAGCATCTATTTGTCTTTTCAATGTTCAATTATAGTTTGTTCACATTAAACCATTCAACATGTTGATCCATCTTGATCCACTTCATTGATTACATATCTATTTGCACAAAACGACTCTGAACCCAGAAAATGAAGATTTTTATTAATGATATCATGATTCGAAGTGTCAAATATTTTTATGTAAGTCCCAAAGAACTCCTATATATACTGTATAGGTGTGTTTTTTTCCCCAGGAATTTTATTTCGCTATTTTAAGTTCTTGCTAATATTTATGTACACTTTATGACTGTATAGATATTAATATGCATGAATAAAACATTGCACCCAAATGACAAGACCCCTTTTATTCGTTATAACTTTTGACAAAGGAAGTACAAAAAACAGCACAGTTTTATTCACGAAACATTTATTACGACATTTAGCCATAATGTACAAAAAAGTTGTCAAGTGAAAAAAGGAGGGAAACTTTGGGAAAAACCTCTAACATACAAAAAACGCCAGTACACAGTCACTTCAACGCACTTTACACCTCTATATTTGTCTTTTATTCTAAGCCTGTTTTCTCCCACCTAACATTTCAGGGGGTTCAGTGGTGTAGCAGTTAAGCCCTTTTTACACTCTCGCGGCGCGGCACAGTGTGGCGCAGCTAAATAAAATAGAAATAAAGGAAGTAGTTCACTGCCTATACATATGTGCGTCGCAGCAGTTAGCGGTGTGACACAGTGTTTTCTATTTAGAAAATTTTCTATTTTTTTCAAAAACCGCATGTTTTTTTATTATTTTCCCCAAATTTTCATTGATATTTAGATTCCCCACAGGTCAATAATGGCAGTCTATCACAGAACTCTGTCACAAATATATTAATTGGAAAACTGGAACTTGATCTAGAACACATTGAATTTCCACTTATTAACACAAGTAATTTTAACTATTATAATCTATGTCAAAATCATTGTTTGACACCATTGTCTGAACACCATTCTGGATTAATAACCCATTCGTTTAACTGTGCTTTTTGCTCATCAGTACCTGTCCACCTGGACAATAGGTCAGCTATACAATTTTTCCGACCTGCTATGTGACGTAGATTAATTCTATATCAAATTTAGCTGTTAACAACCAGATAATCCTAACAAAAGCGTTTGTCTCTTGTGAAACCACTCTTACATATGTTTACCACTGCCATATTATTTGTGTTCAAACTCACTTTTTTGCCATACCATTCTTTGCCCCAAATTCGCAAGGCAACCACTATGTTGATCATTTCATAATTATGTGTATGATTATTAGCAAGATGTTGAGGTAATTTAGCAAAATAGACTTTTGATCTCCAACACCTACTGCAATTAAACATGTGTCGATGTGCAGAGTTTCATTTGCTTCTATGATAACCTGGTCATAGGTAGTGGTGCCATTGAAAATTGGGATGAATTGCATTAGCCAGGCCAAGTCTCTGTGCATATCTTCAGTCACTTTAATTCTCAACACCTCTCAAGGAATCTGATAATCTGTTGATAAAAATTCGAGTTGGTCGAACACATTTGTGTAAAAACATTAAAAACCCTATGAGGGATTGTAATTCTTTGAGTGTAACTTGAGTACTATTGTTAACTTTTTTACATTTTTTCAACATTTCCTCTAATTTTTCCTGGGTTACAGACACAGTTTTGTTGGTGGTGTCCACCATGACGCCTAGGCAGTTGCACACCTTGGTAGGGGGGACTAGCTTGGATTTACTTATAGGGAAGCCTAGTCTATGTAGGAGATCCAGTAGATAGTCAAATGCTTCATGAATCCTGCATAAAACCCCTATGAGACCTAAGTAGGAGTAGATGACGTCGTTGCGTTGATGCATAATGTAGCAAAAGAAATCTGTCAGTCTACTACACGCCATACTGCCACTTTTGTAGCCAAATGGACGGAAAGTGTCTGAGAAGAAGTCATTGCCCCATTTTAGACATAGGAGTGTTTGGGATCAATGCGTAGTTGGCGAAATGCCCTTGACAGATCGACTTTAAAAAGGCGAGTATTTGATCCTATGGAACGCAAGCTATCAGTTATGTTATCAACTGTAGGGTATTGTAATTTATCTGCCCCATTTAAATAGACATTACCTCTAGTGAATAAATTTACTGAATCCCCCAGTGGCCAGCTTAGATCTATAATAACTCTCCTGTTATCACTGTCTGTTTTCTCGCGAGTCATAAATGGAGATACATGTGTACTGTCTCCAAAAGGTGGATCCTTATAGGGTCCATATATGGCTTTATGACCAATTTCTGTATCTAGATAGTGGTTAATATGTTCTGGAAAATTAACTGCTGAGGCATGGCTACTTTCTGTGGATTGTAAATTACTTTCAAATTCCGTAGGAAAGTCCAGAGGAAAGCCATATTTCAAGATTCAGCTGTGGCTCTAACTGCTTTATGAGCTATAACAGGATCAAAAGTCTCATTTGTAAGTATCTGATTAGGTTTCAGTGATTAATTGAGTCTCAAACGTTTCAGATTACTAAAAGGAAGAACATTTTTTCAGGTCTATACATTTGTCTTCAAAGTTGCTAACAACAACTTTTCTCAAACATTTCCTACCTTATAGAACTCCAGCAACTACTTCATTGGAGTTTTTCACATCTATGCTTGCACCCTGTTCAAGGCTAATACCCAAGCTTTCTTTGACACTTTTGCACTGAGTGTCTACATCATTGTCGACAACATTTATTGAAGCATGTACACGTGAGCCAAGACAGGTGGACTGGACACCAGAAATATTACCACTGTCATCATTTACGTCTATGGTGTCCCTGTTTCCATAACAAGGAATTTCCTCCTGCAAATCTGGTAGCACTGTGAACCTATTAAAAGTTGGAATGATAGTCTCACCTTTGTTGGTATCACATGTGATAATACTTGTGTCTTGACAGTTTCTGGACGGAACTGTCACTCTGATGGTTTCAACTTTAACATTTTTTTTTCTTTCTAAATACTTGAGTTCGAAACATAGAAAGACCGCTGGCAAGACCCTTGGATCTCTTAAGTTTAGGTGCCTTAATTGCAACCCACCCCTGCTGAAAAAATAAGCTTTTTTAACCCCCGTTATAAGCTGAATTATAAAAATATCTGGTTTGATGCTGAGGAGTGTTGACAGCTACTGTACGTTTTTTGTTGGTTCTTTTGGGGCTTTCCAACAGTCTTTCTTGGAATGATTTTCCTGTTTATTAAAAACATTATGACAATATGTGCACATATGCTTAAGAAGCATGTTTTGCCACTCATGGTCTTGAGACCTTGAACACTGCCCTTTGTTGAATTTGAGACATGGAACTATTTTCAATGTTTTACTTTTGTCTACATTCCCATGATTTACCACAGTATGGGCATACTGTTTCCTAATTTTAAGTACTTCCCTGATTTTGCTCTAATCCAGAACTCCATCTTGCATTCTGTTTAGTAACACAGAATGAGCACCCTTGGCACTTTCCCATCCATAATCACAGGCGTCCTGAAGAAGCCCTGTTACATAATCTGCCATATTTTCTTGTATACCTGGATCTTGCTCCTCCTGCCTTATCTTCATTAAACCTAGGAACCACTGACAAGTCTTTAATTGTTTGTAGGAAGGTCTTTTGCACATACTGCCCACAAAGGCCAGGTCCTGGGGCCATTTCACTTTGACTTTTTCTTGCTTTTGTTTTTCACTTAGAGCCTCTAACAGTAATTGTAAATTACCTTGTGTGTCCGTGGAGTTAGCAGCCTGCTCTAGGTCTCTGTACCTTTGTTGAACCCTGTTGTGAATATCCCCTGCCTGTCTTAACATTTGTAGCGAAGGGATGATGAAGGGATGACTGTGTCTCAAATGTTTTATCGGCCTAAACTTGAACACTTTCCTGTGTGGCCATTAACTGACTGGCCGGGTGTGTCCCCCCCTAGATCGGGAGCTCTCATGTTCTGATTAACACCTTGATAATTAGCCGTGACAGTGTTCAGTGGATTTGAATCGAGATGTCTGATATTTCCTGCATTTTATAGATTCGTAGGCATTGTCTGGATATTGACAGTGTTGTTTCCACCTGTTAACCCTGCGGTGTGTTAACTTGGTACTTTTGTGAAGGATGTGGTGCTAACCAGTGTGACATGTGTGTGATCAGTCAGTGCATTGGGCACTGTGAGGTGACTCATGGAACTGTGTGTGGCTATGGGATTTGGTGTTCGAAGATTTGTATTACTGCTTTGGCCTGAATTGAGTGAGGCTTTTCCCCCCTGATCCATCAGATTGCTCAGTCTGACACTAGAGCTGGCAATGTGGTTTGCATTATGCATACAGCTGAACAAAGAAGAGTTGTTACCCGATTCCCTTGTTTTGTTAGACTGTTTATCATGTTGATTCAGTTGTTTAATAATGCCTGATAACACTGCTCTGTCTTGAGTTGCTTGTTGCTTGTTTCAAGTTTGCCTAAACGTTGGGACATTTTTTGAAGTTCTAGTAATATCAGGTCTTGTTGTCCTATGGCCCCTGTACTGGTGGCCTGTGTACTGTCTTGAGAACTAATAAGCTGATCTGCCACCAACCTTGCTTGTTCCTGTGTTACTGTGACCTCCTGGTCAGTAATATTACTCGCCTGTGTACCAGCACCTTCTGAAGTATGAGCTTGCTTCATGTTCACAGATTGTTGACATTTACTACCTGTGGGGCCTTCGTGGCTGGAGGGACAGTTTTTACACCAACGACTTCCACCCATGATGTGAATTATTAACAATCCATAAAATCGTTACATGAAATACATAAACTTAAAATCCATATATGAGATTAGAAACCATTTTTTAACATGTTAATTGTGTGTTCAACACAAAGAGTGTTGCCCAAAATCATGTGAATAGATTATATACCATGGAAGTGGCGCAAGGATATCAGAAATAAAGTTCTATGTTACATAAGAAAGCTAAAGGGGGCACACAGGTTAAACACATGGATGTGATTAAGTAAAAGTACATAACACAATGAGGGGGATCACTCCCAGGACTGAACCTCACAGCCTACTTGTGGCCATGAAGCTAAACACATGGGATTTATTGGGTATATAGATATGACTGATACTTGGAAATGCTTAACAGTTGGCATGTAACCTTATCACTTTTTTGTTGGGCGACAATCTTTAACCGTGAAAATTAATTATCACAAAAAACAAGCTGTTTGTGTTGATTTTTGAACTAAAGTTCCAGCAAAAAACACCTATGCACGATTTTCATCTAATGAGTCTTTGACTTCTTGAATAAGACCGAGTTATGCAAAGTTTGTTGGTAGTTTTTCTCTGAAACCATATTGAAATTCAGTTACAATATGACAAAACTCACACGTCTGTTGTAAAATACTCTTTCTAACAATTTTGAGAAAGTGCATAGTACGAAAGAGTATTGGCGCCACCATAATGTTATGTTTTTCTAATCATATTGTTTTTGATTAACCAACACTGACAAGTTCACTAACAATACTGTAAACTTCGACAATAATGAAAACTTCACCAACAACAATGGGAACTTCACCAACAATGCTGTAAACTTCGCCAACAATGAAAACTTCGCCAACAACGATGAAAAGTGTTGCTAAAAATAGTTACAAGCGGTACATAAAAACATGGAATGGACTTTGATTTTATGGACATGTGGGTGTAACAGTTAAAGGTGGTACATTATAAAACATGGAATGGACCCTGATTTATCTGCATTATGTAGCAATTGTCTGAGAGTTTTTAGTAGTTGGCAAGAATTTGATTTATTACCTCTGCTGAGGTTATGTTTTCGCCTGGGTTTGTTTGTTAGTTTGTTTGTGAACAAGATAACTCAAAAACTTATGGACAGATTTTGATGAAATTTTCAGGATATGTCTGAAAAGGTAATAGGAAGAAATGATTCAATTTAAGGAGTGATCTATATCACTATCTGGATCTTCTGGATCCATGAAATGCATTTTTTAAAGACAGATAACTCAAAAAGTTATGGATGAATATTGATGAAATTTTCAGGAAATGTCCTAAATGAAACAAGAGACAAGTGATTAGATTTTGGGAATGATCTGGATCACTGTTTGGATCATCTGGATACAGTACAGAACAGTACAGAACCTTGACCAAGTGTATCCCAGATAGCAAGACACTAGTGGGCCACCGTTGGCTATGGATGGCAAAATATAGCTAGTGGGCCACCACTGAGCCACTGCTGGCCCACTGACTGCATTTTTAAAAAAAAAATTTTAAGCATTATAAACAACTTCAAAAGCAACCTCAAACACCGTTTTCTCACATATTATTTAACAATATTCAATGTTAAAAACAAAAAAAATTCAAAATAACAATATATTGCACGGCCCACTGTTGGCCCACCAATTACCAGAGTCAATGGCTGTAGCTCAGGGACCAGCCTACGCCCACTGGTATAAAATACTGGTCAAATTAGATTAAATGTGCACTGTCTTTTCACTTTCAGTTACTGTCATTTTTTAACAAACTTATTCTGTATTCCTTCATTTTGCTCAGTCAGTCTTTTCTCAACTTTATTACTTTATATATTACTTGCTTATATATTTGCCACAGAGTGGCCCATCAATGATCCACCCACTATATAAGTAGTACATGACTCATTATGGGAACCCAGTGGGCCACTGGTGGCAAATATATATCTTTTTAGTGCAGGTTAAAGAAAGATATTTTCATTTTTTTTTCCTTTTGATATAATTTTGTTTTTTGGTGAAACCTAAAACTATCGCAGAATTTTTTTTGTCTGACATGTGCAACTATGATCTATAGGAGCTATACTTAGTTGGTGGACCAATAGTGGTCCTCTGGTGACTACACCTCAAGCTCTGCTGAACGCCATTTGTTTTGACAGATCTTGAAAAGAAACTGTCTTGGCTTAAATTCATTTGTGTTAAGTGAATTACTTTCCTAAAGTGGTTGTTTTGAATTTTATTTCACAAAATAATTGTAAGATTTCCCACTGGTGGTCCATCAGTGGTCCACTTTCTGCCTGAATGGTACACATACTGTCCGTCCAACGGTGGCCCACCAATGGCAAAATATTGGATATTTTATGTATTTGTGTGGCCACCGCTGGATATGGATGGCAAAATATAGCTGGTTAGCCACCAATGAGCCACTATTGAACCACTGACTGCATTTGTAATTTTTTTAAAGCATTATTGACTACTTTATAAGCAACCTCAATTATTCCTATATGGTACACATACTGTTGGTCCACCAGTGGCTCACAGACGGCAAAGTAATTGGATATTTTATGTATGTGTGTGTATATCACTGAGACACCGACATTTTTATATAACAGATGTCACATCTCTGCATTAATATATATTTCTTTTTTCCCACTGTTGTGCCACAAATTTCTTCCAAGGTTTACCACTGGCAGCCCACCAACTATATCAGGGGTATATAATCTATGATTGATGGGCCACTGATGGGAATTTTCTAATTTTCACCCAGAGTTTAGATTGAATCAATTAAATTATCTGAGAAAAGTAAACAGAAGTGAAAGTTTCCCCTGTAAACAAACCATAAAACATGTACAGGAGAAAAAGATGATATTTAATCAAAACCCTATTAATTGGGGTGAAGGTGTAACCACCACTGGACTACCGTTGGTCCACTAGTTGCAATATGTATGTGTCTGATATAAATATAAAGTTTCTTAAGTTGAAAGGAATAATTACACTTGAAACATATTCCAATCAGTGGCTGAATTACCCTTGAAATATATTCCAGTGACCAAATTACCCATGCCAACATTGTCCCAATGAAGGCTTGCCATTCAAAACTCAGGCTGCCGAGGTTGGGCCAACAGTGGCTTTTTATTCCAAGATGGCAGCGAGCAATAATAGGGGATTTTGAGACACTTAGTAAAAAATTATTTATTATGGTATATCTAAAAATCCTATTTCAGTCAGCCCACATTTGTTAACTAACTATTTAACAATTTTAGACATAAAATAACATTCTCATTATAAATTCATAGTAAGAAAAGTTGTTTCTGAACATTATAATTTTATTATTTGACTATGGAACATATCATCCTAAGATACTGTTCTACCATTGTTTATGTTTGGTCATGTGACTTATCAGGGATTTCCTTAACTAAAATCCACCCACAATCTGTCAACTAGTTGCTTTCTGTTAAACATTGGCCACATAACTTCATGCTGCAATCTGATTGGCTGATGCTATATTATAGTGTAAAATTTTACCCGTGGCTTGCCAATGTCAGACCGACATAGCATCCACCGGCCAAAAAGCCAGTAAATCATATTGTTGACTGCCAACAGTGGACCACCGTCTATAAGCTGGTCACGCCACAAGAGAACCACCATAAAAAGTTTTTGGCACCCAACAGTGACCCACTGCTGGACCACCTGTCAACCTTGTTGGCCACTGAAGGTGGGCCACTGGTGGACCAATAGAAAAGCTTGTCATTGGCTGCCAACAGTGGGCCACTGAAGGACCACCAGAAAACCTTATTGTCGGCTACCAGGCAGTGGATCACTGCCTATCAGCCGGTCATGCCAATGACTGGCCACCACTAAAGCCAATGTTGGACTGACAGCTATGCCGCTGGTGGGCCAGTAGTGGCCCTACAGAGTCTTGCTATCTGGGATGTATTGGTTTCCTCTGACTATGAAAGTACCCTTCGTGATATGATCTATACAATGTGTTGAAAGCCACGTTAAAACCCAAATAAATAAATAATTTATTTATAGCTTAATAGTTCCACCTTGACCTGTATCGGACCTTACATGGATTGGTCCATGTAAGAAGAGAGTTTTGATGGTGTATTAAGTTTAGGGTTGAATCCAAGATGTAATTTACCTTACCCTCTGAATTGAGTTTGAGCTTTGAGTGGCTGACCTGGTGTCAAGTCAAACCAAGACCATGAATGATTGATAATGGCTTAGATGCCTTTATATAATAAATCTTTGTTTTGTTAGATTCTTATTAAGAAATTAATTTGTTGACAAGGAATGCTTGAGTTTCATAAACTGTGTTTGCTTGAGCCACACCCAGAATATATAAGTGGATATGCCACTGTATAACAGTGGCTTAAATTTTGTATGTGCAACTTTTTCGCACACAAAAAAATAAAATCTGGGACTAGAGTGAGGGCATACTGATTCTGTAGCACCAATCAGCTACATTTATGTGTCATTTCATCATTTTAATGCAGTAATGCACAAACTTGGTACTATTTTTCTAACCCTGGCAAGACTATTCTTGATGCACTGCAAGTTTCAGTGGTTTGAGCATTGCAATAGTCGAGTCTGCTGCTGACCAAAGCGTTTGCAGCCATCATAGCAGAATCCTGTAAAAAGTGTTTTCAAGCTTGCCTAAGACCTATAACCTTTATCATTTTATTCAATTTAAGTTTTAGAGTTCTTAATCTCCATATCAGGACAGACTCTAAGGCAATTCATTATTGCCATATTCAATCTTGTAGTCCATTATCTTTTTGTCAGATATTATTTAAATTGACAATCAAGTTTGGTTAGAACTAGTTTGATTAGACCTATAACCTTTATCATCACTTAAATTTACAATTTTATGTTAGCCTAGCATAGAATTGGCTACCAACTTAGTATCCTAACTTAAACTATAGCCATTCAGGAAATGAACTGACTCTAAAATTGGGCACATTAAAATTCATTGTAAACTTCGCCAACAACAATGAAAAACTTTAATAATAATGAAAACTTCACCAACAACAATGAAAACTTGTCCAACAATAATGAAATCTTCACCAACAAAACAATATAAACTTTGCCAACAACAATGAAAACTTCACCAATGATAAAAATTTTGCCAACAATAATGAAAATGTTACTAACATTGAAAACTTCACCAACAACAATGAAAACTTCACCAACAACAATGAAAGCTTCACCAATAATGAAAATTTCGCCAACAACAATGAAAACATTATCAACATTGAAAACATCACCAACAATAATGAAAACTTCCCCAACAACAATGAAAACTTCACCAATAATGAAAATTTCGCCAACAACAATGTAAACTTCATCAACAACAATGAAAACGTCACCAACAACAATGTAAACTTCGCCAACAGCAATGAAAACTTCACCAATAATAAAACTTCAGCAACAAAAACGAAAACTTCACCAATAACGAAAACTTTGCCAACAACAATGAAAATTTCACCAATAATGAAAACTTCACCAACAACAATGAAAACTTCACCAATAATGAAAACTTCGCCAGCAACAATGAAAACTTAACCAGTAATGAAAACTTTACCAATAATGAAAACTTCGCAACAATATTGTAAACTTTGCCTTTTAACGCATCTTCCTTCTAATTGAAATGTCAGCCAATCACAGAAGGGGTTTGGCTCAAGCTATACAGTTTATGAAACTCAAAAAGAAACATTCCTTGTTACCAAATTATTTTCTTCATTGAAATAATGAAATAAATGTTTGCTATGTAAATGCATCTCAAGGGGCCACGGTGGCAGAGTGGTAAGACTCTCGCCTCCAACCTCTGAGATCGGGGTTTGGTTCCAAGCCCTACCTCAAGTGGGAAAGCTGATAGTTGCTTGCCATAGGTCGGCAGTTTACAGTACAGAACCTTGACCAACAGCATGTACATGTTTCCTCTGCCCTTCCAACTACCCGTCGTGTTGAAAGTGACGTTAAAACCTAAATAAATCAATACATCTTAGCTAGTATGTGAACAGCTTAGCTAGTATTTGGATTTTAGCTAGTATTGGATTTGTTTAACTTGTTTTTAAAAATATCTATTTCAAAATCTTTCAAAATTGCTGACTGCATCTCGGGGCTTCTACTTTTATAAGGCACTGTAATCTGGAAATAAATCAGACTCCATTCCATGTTTTTAATGGACTGCTTGTTACTTTTTAGCAACGTTTTATGGCACTTCCTTTGTTCTTTCTAAGCTGGTTTACTGTGTCACATTGGATTAATTGCTTTTAGACACAGCATACCTTGCAGGGTGTTCATCAGATTCGAAATTTTCATTTTGGTGAAGTTTTCATTATTGGTAAAGTTTCCATCGTGTTGGCAAGTAAACATTGTTGTTGATGAAGTTTACATTGTTATTGGCAGAGTTTTCTTTGTTGGTGAAGTTTACATTGTTGTTGAAGTTTTCATTATTGGCAAAGTTTTCATTGATGGCGAAGTTTGCAATGTTGTTTAAATTTTCATTATTCGTGAAGTTTTCATTATTGCCAAAGTTTCCATTGCTGTTGGCGAAGTTTTCATTAGTGTTGGTAAAGTTCTCATTGTTGTTGGCAAAGTTTTCATTGTTGGTGGAGTTTTCATTGTTGGCGATGTTTTTATTGTTGTTGGCAAAGTTTACATTGTTGTTGGCCAAGTTTTCATTATTGGTAAAGTTTTCATTGTTGTTGGGAAGGTTTACATTGTTGGTGAAATTTTCATGACTGGTGAAGTTTTCATTATTGTTGGCGAATTTTGCATCGTTGTTGTTGAAGTTTTCATTATTGGCGAAGTTTACATTATTGATGAAGTTTACATTGTTGTTGTCGAAATTTACACTGAAACATTATGTGTCCAATTTTAGAGACAGTTCATCTTACGAATGGCTATAGTTTAACTTAGGATACTAAGTTGGTAGCCAATTTTATGCTGGGCTCACACAACTTAACATTGTAAATTTTTAAATGATGATAAAGGTTATAGGTCTAACCCAACTAGGGCTAACCAAACTTAAAATTGTCAAATTAAAAGATATCTGACAAAAAGATAATGGACTACGAGATAGAACATGATAATAATGAAGTGCCATAGAGTCTCTCCTGAGATGGAGGTTAGGCACTATAAAAGTTAAACTGAATCAAATGATAAAGGGTACAGGTGTAAGGCATGCTTAAAAACACTTTTTACACTTTTTCTGCTATCATTGCTTCAAATGCTTTGGTCAGCAGACTTGACTATTACCTTTTAAAGAGACTTTTAAGATCATCCCTTGGGTACTAGTAGTTATGACAATTTGTTGCAAAGTTTGTGCAATTGCTGCCACTCCTGTCATTTTCTAAAAAGTGCTAAAGTGGTGCTAAAATGGTTTGTGGGGCTATTTCATGTAAAATATCTGTAATTTGTGCTTCATGCAATGAGGAATCTGAGATAAATTTGATAGTATCTAACACATGATGCTGTTCTAATGGTTGCCAGTGCTTTTATATGAAGTAGGCTTGACTACTGTAATTCTTTGATCAACAGTTTCTCTGCTGTTGGTCTATGCAAGTTACAATACATTTAGAACAGTCTTGCTACAGTTGACTATAAAGCCACAAAGTATCTCATATTACCCCAAAAGAAAGGCCATGTGCTGGTTACCCATTCAGCAATGCTCTGTTTTTAAATGGCAGTACTGTAAAATCTTTGAAATAGTTGCCCAAAATATTTCTATCCTTACCTTAATCAGACCACCAGCCAACAATACCCACGGAAGCAAGTCTAAAGGTGTAATGCATAAAATCGCCCCGTTTGTACCATATAATTGTTACAATGTTGGATGCTGCACCTTAGAGCATGTCATTATGACAGAGATTAAGTGCCATAAAAGTAGCATTGGAATCAACCTGGCCTTTTAGAAACTAAGAAATAGCTTTTATCATTCAAAAATGGCCTTGACTCACAGGTTTTGAAACAGACTCGAAGTCAGGGTTGGTTGAGATCAGTGGAACACCCCCATTACTGATTGATTTTTACTAATGGTGACAACTTTTTTATCATTGTTGGTGGAGTTTTGATTGCTGTTGGTTAAGTTCTCATCATTATTGGTAAAGTTTTCATTGTTGGTGAAGTGTTCATTATTGGTGAAGTTTTCATTGTTGGTGAAGTTTTCATTATTGTTGGCAAAGTTTTCATTATTGGCGAAGTTTTCATTATTGGCAAAGTTTACAGTATTGTTGGCAAACTTCTCTTTGCTGTTGGCAAATATTTCATTATTGGTGAAGTTAACAGTATTGTTAGCGAAGTTGTTATTATTGGCAAAGCTCTTATTAATGGTGAAGTTTTCATTGTTGTTGGTGAAGTTTTCATTGTTTTGTTGTTGCTGAAGTTTTCATTGTTGATGGAGTTTTCATTGTTGGTGAAGTTCTCATTGTTGCTGGTGAAGTTTTCATTATTGTTGGTGAAGCTCTCATTATTGTTGGTGAAGTTTACATTGTTGTTGGCGAATTTTTTAATTATTATTGGTGAAGTTTTCATTGTTGATGGAGTTTTCATTATTGGTAAAGTGTTCATTGTTGGTAAAGTGTTCATTGTTGGTGAAGTTTCCATTGTTATTGGTGAATAGCACTAGCATAGCACTAATATTACTGTGTAATTTGAAAGAAAAATATGTATCGCCACTTTTGCAATTTTGATATTGTCTAGAAATAATCCCATTTCTAATAGTTAAACATGGTTTGCATAAAACATCAGCAATTTGATAAACAATATCAATACAAATGTTATCATAGCCACTAGCTTTGTTCCAACTTGTTTTATTATGGCATTAAATATTTTCTTATGTGCAGTACAGAAAGATAGTCCTCAGGTAGTTATCATTTAAGTAATTAGATGGGGCTGTATCTGCAGTTCAAATATTTTTTCTTATGCTAAAGATGGGCCAATATTGACAAAGTAGTCATTGAAAATGTTTACAATTTTGCCATTAATTGTTATTTTTGAGCCTCTAACTGTTTAAATATTTATGCAAGTGATCAAACCCAACTTGACCCATTCTCTATCCACAGGAATCTGCATTCGGCTTGAACTAGGGCTAGCAGAACCAGGGAAAAGAAGCACTTCATTACAAAATTCACTCCTACATTTCATCGTGACATGTCCCAACAGCTTTGGAGACATTTCAATTTCTAAATCTGTTTCCAGTCTGTCAGTGATAGGGCAGATCAAGTACTCTTCCTTGAATTCAACAAGGTTAACCCTGCAGACAATAAATATGAATTTACATATGGGGGTGCCAACCAGCCACATATACTGTAATGTACGATTTGTAAGTTTCCTCTGTTGACAGATATGTTCGTGTTATTGCCAGTTAGAGGCCAACCTGCAAGGGCTTATTAAACTTGATGACTTCCTTAATGATGTGATGTTGTATGCGTTCTTCAATGAGATATAAAACCGCAGGATGCATTGTGACAAAGTTATTGTAATCTAAGATATCAGTGTGTATAAAGTCGGCAAGGATGTAGCCATAGTATCCTTTGTCTTTTCTTTGGCAGATCCATGGCATGACCTGGGGGTTATGTGGCCTTCTTCTTGGGCTGGTAGCTGGTGAGGCTTTTGGATAAGGTATTGGGAGGGTATGGAAGGTGCTGGTCCTCGTTTCAGATGTGTCCTGTGTTTGTCTGCAAACCAGGATGACAATCAAAATATTTAACTCAATAAAAATAAAAAGTCTATCTGCTGTTGAGCTGGCATCTTTGCAGTGATAAATGTTTAGTAATATTAACAGCAAGGGATTTATATAGTGTTTTTTGGATCTTGACTAGTGATCCCGACTCCAGAAATTATTCAGTCTGGATGGGTCGGCATACTGCTTCAGTCTTGTGGGTTTGTCATTACAGCTTGTTTTGACCAGGTACGACTTGTCAGTTTGTCCCCTATGGCTTGTCCCGCTACTTTGATGCCTGATCAGTCAGAAAAAAAACATTTCGCCCATAAGTCAGGTAGATCTGTTCCAGACAAGCTGCAATACACTACACCCTGTCAGGGAGGTGAAACTGACCTATATTTTTTTATTAATTTTTGTCCCTGATCCCCGGAGTGTACAATGGTAGAAAAGTTCCCATATAGGGTACAAGTTAATCATTTGAGCATCATGTCTCAAAGGACCAAGATCTATGTTTCCTATGATCTTGGTCATAGTTTAGAGAAATCCCTGTGAACTTCTTAAGCCTTTTCCTGAATAGTAAATCGACTGTTCTATTGGCAAGTTAAATTTGCAGGTTTAATAAACTTGTCCAGTCTACTTTTGGAAAATCTTCCTCCCACCCTCTGAGGATGATTGAAAAGACCCGACCAATTGGTTAGTATATTTAAAAGCCTTCTCCAAGGATTCTGTGTGTATTTAAACAATCTATCAAGTCCTCATCCTGTGTCATGGAAAATTATATAACATGTTGTGGGAAGAAGGTCAGCTTCACCTCTTCCCAATAGAAGTGGGCTCTTTGTATCTTTCTCAGAAAGTACTACGATGGATTTCATGCGATAGGCATGTCTTATCCCTATAAGAGGAAAGCTGAGACTTCTGGGGAATGATTGACGTACCAAGGTCAGATACCATTTTGCTGTGTTATGATTTAGCCTACTTCTTACATCTGATTAGAATTTCACTCACTGATGAAAAAAATAGTTGCCAAGCGTTGGCGGAAAGGGCGGTCCCAATTTCCCGATTCTTTTTGGGTGCATTGGACTGTTTGCCTCTGAGGTAATTAATATATTTATGTCCTTTATTGTATATATATAGCACAAAGTCTATTGAACTTGGTTTATTATTGAAAAAAGACGTTACAATGATTTACCATGTAGAGAGGCCAACTAAAGTATGAAACAAACTCCAATACATTTATACATAATAGAGCTATTTATTTCCAGACACTAGACAAGGTTATTAAACTTCTCATCACACTAGAGTCAAGAGATGGTCCATCAGAAAGGAAGGACAACGGTCAAAGCTCTACGTCTACAACACCTTCAACAACTAATCCAACAGAGCCAAACGTTGAGGTTAGGGAGTTTTCCTTAGAGGAGCTGAATGATCTGCAGAGTCGGCTCATGTTAGTAGTTGGCATGGATGAGCAGACAAAGCCAAATGTGGAGAGATTTGTGGAGGTAAAAATGTTGGTGACCATGAAAAATAATGGAAAAGGCTGTAGAATAAAACAATTTTCAATATATAAAATTCTTTTTTCATCTATTGTGATCATTGAGAAATATACTATTTTTTTTCGGAGGGGGGGGGGGTGTCTGTGAGGTTGAAAATACAGATAGAGAAAAGTCTGCAGCTTAACGTGTAGTAAAACTTTCGTTGGTATTAAGAGTATTTACACCCATTGTTACTTTTTGAACAACTTTCAGATCATGAATAGAGTGACAAGTCTTGGTAAGCTATATATGGAGCTCTGTTCTGCTGGATGCATTATCTTCAAGACGTGGAAAGCAACCTTCCACTGTGACCAAAGTAGACAGGTCACTGCCGACATTGATTTTGGTTTGTCAAAGAAGATTTTACATTCATCCCCAGGTGAGACAATGATTTCACAGCTTAAGATGCTCTGTACGCTTCTGGAGGAATGTTTGAAGGAATTTCTTCAGGACATCAGCCAAAAAAGAGAAGAGTTCTACCACTTGAATTACTTTACTACAAAACAACTGGTGATACTGAGAACTGAACTGGCCGAAGTGTGTACACAGGGGGGAGAGGGGAAGCCTGAGATTTATGCTTTGTTGCATGCAGTGAAGCCTGGATGTACTTATCAGGTATATTGATATAGCAATTATAACCGATGCGAGTGATATCACACACATATATATTGTAATTAAAATGTATACACCTTTGTTATACATTAGAGATGTGCAGTAGTTGTACAGCTGAATGCAAGTTAAATCATGTCATGTTGTCTACAGTTTGGTTAAGGGAGAATAGACATGTATGCTGTAGTTATAAAAATGTTTCCTGAAGATTATATTTTCAGCATCTAATAGCTGAACAATGCTCAAGGCAGAGCATACCTAATCCATACTACAGTTATGTATCACATTCAACATTGCAAGTCTCAACGACACTGTACCACTTTTTAAATCGTTGTTCCAGAAAGCTCATTTATGTGCATATACATCACTTCATGTACTCTTAAAATAAGTGTATAGGCATTATGGATATATGTTTATGTGAATTATTAACTTTATTCTAGGATATCTGGGATGCAATGCAAGCTGCATTTAAGAAATTGATTGCTAGTGCAGAACACGCAGCAACTAACAGTGCTGACAAATGTGCTAAATCGGGGAACCAAGTCGCTGGTGAGGAGACCAGTAAAGAAACTCAGGCTAAAGAAGTGTTTATTCAGAAGATGATGAAATCACGTTTTTCAAAATCACTGGCTTTGCTGGCACTTGATCATGTGCCCTGTACTGATCCCAGTAAAGGTATGGTTGATGAAACTACAGCATTGTGACTCACTGGTTTGAAAGTTTATGCCATATTTTATATCAACTATTGTATGGGTAAAAATGCAGGAAACTATTATGTAAGTGAAACATATTCATCTTTCTTGCCTTTTAAAGCAACCACTTTTAAGTTTGAGCAATTGTTACATGTACGGATATCTACATGGTGCTTCTATTTGTAAGTATTAGAGCCCACACATCTATACTGACCTAGGGTTTACCTAATCGTTCACTGATACATGCAGCAAATTTAATATACTGTGTGTGAAAATCTCAACAATGTTTGTCATGTTTCTACATGAAAATATGAAGACCTTTATATGTACCAGACAGTAAAACAATTTCCTGTTTACAAGCATACTAAAATACTGATAACTTCAAACTTGTAAATTGCATTTGAGAGGCATTCTTATTGTACTACAATGTCATACCATCTGGGACTCATTGATATTCCCAGAAAGTTGCTCGCAATGAGTCCAACTCTGGGACTAAAGAGCTCCCATAGCTGAGTCTTGATGCTGGGAGATACAACCTTTATAGTGAAATGCGATTTTTCACTTATTGCCTGAGATATAGGACATACATAGTTTTGCAGTTGGATACATTTACTTTTTTTCTCAACATATATATCGTTTCAAAAAATGTTTGGTGTTATTGTGTATTAATGTACGTAGATCATTGTTGCATCAATATGTCAACTTTACATCAGTTGAGGGATCTGAAATGTAATCATAACTGTTTGGATTTTAACTCCCACATACATTGCCCCGCTTGTAGAGAAGGGGGTAAGAATGATGACCTTTGTGTCACTATTTGAGGGATCTGCCCCCTGTGTTCTGGATTCAAGAAAGAAAAAATACTATATAAGGTATCAGAAAAGATACCAAAAGAAGAAAAATCTGATAATATGAGCCCTCTTATTTGGACTGTGGAATCATGAGGAATCCAGGGCAGTTCAGGAAGTCTCTTTTGGATTCCAACAGGAGCTAAAAAAACATCGCTAGTATTTATTATCAATAGCATAGCTACACAAACTGCACTGGCTACAGCTCACCAAGTCTCGATACTAGAACAAGAACTATTTTTGGAATCTGGCAAGGTACCTGAGGTACCTCCAACTGTGTGACATCAATACTCATTTTAGGTCCTCCCATAATGAAACCCTGAAATCTTACTCCCATATCAAACACAAGTGAAAAGCCAATTAAGTCTTCTAAAGTCAGGGTATGCCCCCCATACACAGTTATTCACAGACTGGATTGCACACAAAATCTCACTACATGCAAGACACACACTACAGAGTCTAAATGTAGTTGCAGATTCTTTGTCCAGATTGACTAAGATGCATCAGTTCCTCAGAGGATGTTTATATCAATTTCGACATTTTATAAGTGTTTCTTAGTTACTTTACTTATATACAGTCTACTGATAGTTCACTTCACCATTAAAGTTCAAGAAACTATGCCAGAAGTGGTTCACTCCACAAGTAAACATGATACCGCTCATACAAAAAGCCTCTGTATGTATCCCAAATTCCGGGTCAACAAGCTTAGGTAATAGATACTCTGAACATAAACTGATCAGGTCTCACAGCATGTACTTACCCTCCTACTGTTCTAATGCTGAACGTAATACAAAATATATGACAGTGCTATTGTGTTCCAACAGTGATTGCTCATGGGCTAGCCAGGAATGTCCTCGTTCTGAGACCCAGTGCAAATATGAACAGAAATTCCATCAAGGTTACCAGTGTTTCAAACACTGCTCAAACAGTCTTGCAACCATTTGTTTTTAAACAACCCACAGCATCGCAAGCCTCACTTTTGGTGCCCTACAAAGGACATCAACACGAACTGCCTACCACGCCATATTTGAAATATAATTTGAAAAATAGCATCAGAGATGCCCGTACCTCACAGCCTAGGGAAATATTTTCAACACCATGAGATACAGAAGTACTGTACCAGTACAAAGTTCAGGATACTTTCAGAGCACTGTCAGTTATATAAAGTTCCAAACAATGTATAAATGGAGAAAATAATGTTTAAAAGAAAGACAATGCATGTAAAGATGAAGTATTAAAACAAGATAATTCAATAACAAGATGACAGCATTAATCAGTAAACTAATATTCAATATTGTTTATCTTTATCTACATGACCGAATTATGGTTTAGATGTTTTGAATATTATCATGTTACTTGATGAAATTCTAACTCTTACAATTCCTAATATGAATTAACAGTGCTTAATCTGCATCAAAAGACAGACCCAAAGGTGCAACAAGATTTTAAAGGTCAAGGTCACTACGACAAGGTTAAAGGTCAAATTAAGGTCACACCATGATAATACACACCTAACCAATGTCCCTGCCAAGTATCAACTTCCTACACCTTACGGTTTCTGAGATATAGCCCGGAGAAGATTTTCAAATTCAAGGTCACTATGGCAAGGTCAAATCAAGATCAGACCATGACGTTGCACACCTAAACCCCCAAACCAATGTCTCTACCAAGTATCAACTTCCTACACCTTACAGTTTCTGAGATAAATACCGCCCACCCTCCCGTCCGCCCGCCCGCCTGACAGGACGCCATGGGTGAAAACAATACCCTGACAGCCCTTAAGGGCTGTGGGGTAATAAAACTTAGTAGACTTTTCGAACCGTTAGAGACCTCTTTAATCATCCGTGACAGGACTTGAACAGGAGTTATTCAACATTTGGTGGCTATAAGACTGCTCTCACAGACAGTCTGAGATATGGAGGTCATCATATAAATCAGAGTTTTTAAAATAAATTATTAAGTTTTCACGGGGATAAACCCAAAAATGCCAGAAATACACCTCCGTAAAAATTATATGCTGTATACAAAGAAATATTTGAGTCTATGAAAGATTTGGATGACGAACATATATAACTCTAAACACTAAACTCTAAACATCGCAGTAAATCTACATCTGGGTGGTTAATAAAATGCGAAATCTAGGTCATTTGGTAACAGTTGCTTTGTTGTTACCTTCATCAGACCTTATAGACAAAAATTATTTAACTCTGGAAGGAGAAACGAGCGTAGCTCCAGTGATTATTCCTATGTTTTCAATTGTTTGAATTCAATGATTAATATAGGATTGGCATATGAAACATATCTCCCCAAAACTGTGACACATTTCAAACATTTCATTTGTTTCTATTTCCTGTAATTAAAAAGTAAGACTTATCTCGATTGTGAAAAGCATTCATTCATACATATTAGGAGATATATATCACATTCAACATTTGCATAAATCTGGTTAACTACAGCATTGAATTTCTTAAATACACAGCATATATTTGTTTAAGGGGTTCTATGGTGTATGAAACATAGACATCTGAATGTGCCTGAACCAGAGAAAGATGTCGAAGCTCCTGAACACCCAGACACTGAATCAGTTGACCGATCATTCCCTGGGTGGTCTGGCCTTGATCTGAGCTCACTGATGAAACGTGACAAAAGTTTGGATGTAAACAGGTCTCTACTGGAAGCCTCAAATGAGCCAAATAGGTAAGAAACTAGAATATTTTCCCCAAATGATTTCTTCTGCACAATACTTAATGCCTTGGTCTTTTTCATTATAGATAGATCTTGAAATATTATTTTAAGATATTATATTTATATCACATTTTCGAATGTCTTTTTGTAAATAATAAATATGCAGGGGCGGATCCAGCTTTCAGTAAGGTGGGGGTTCACATCAGAGTAAGGTAGGAGTTCTCATCAAACATGCCATAACTAGAGGGGTCGAGGGGCATGCCCCCCGGGAAAAATATTTTTTGGTAAAAATATAGTGCATTTCCTGTACATTTAACACCACTCTCGAGAAATAATTTTGTACTTTGGGTTGAACCCCTTTACATTATTTTTCAAGGGTGTGTGTGTGTGTGGGGGGGGGGGGGGGGGTTCGAACCCCCTGAACACCCCCCCTGGATCCTTTAGTGATATGGTAAACCTATATCAGGACTATCGATATGTCCTTAAATAATGGGAATTTGATTTAAAGGCGTTATAAGTTAGTTAAAGATTGTATAGATGAGATTGTTTACATGACTTATATTCATTTCTTTTTGAAAGAATGACCTTTTTCAAATACCTCTTAAAACACCAAATTTTTAAGAAGCAATACTAAGACCATAAAATCTTATTTTTAATTTTTTTAGGGGGAGGGAATTTTTTTGCCTTTTACATAGTGTTGAAAGTTTCCTGGCAGCTACGGTCTTCCATTATCAGAATAATAATGTCAAACAAGTAGAGCCAAACTCTCAAATTACTGACATTCCCCCTAACTTAAAGACAGAGGCACAAGGATGATCATTTATCAACGTCCTTGATGGTCTTTAACCTGCCACTCTGGATAGGACCCAATGACTGAGAACCACTTTTTTAAGTGGTCATCTGATCCACTATGTATCTACTAGTATCTGGGATTGAACCCACACTCTCCTTGTTCCTAGGCGAGTGTGTTACCGACATGACCACAGTGGCAGAAAATTTAAACATACACCAATATCATGGTTGGATAAACACACATCTACTTAAGCCTATTTTTTAACCAGGAGAATTTGTTGGACCATAGGTTATTACTTTCTGAACATGCCAACATTAAGCGTTGAATGGTTTCAATATTGCTGTTACATAGTCCACATAAGTAATCAAATCTATCTTGTTTGTAATACCAGGAAATTGTATGGAACAACGTGCAATAGTCTGTTAAGTTTTACTTCTCTTTGTCTCTGCAAGACACCGTAGGCTATTGATTTAATCAAATGTCTGGCAACTTTGCCAATATTATCACTTCGCCAAGGTATTTTTTGAACAAAATCTGTTTTCATTTCTAACACACAAACTTATAAATTTTTGATACCATTTTCTTAAAATCAATATCTAGCAACTTTTCATCTCTTTTTGAATAATTGGTTCTTTGCCGTGTGTATAACTTTCTTTTCATTTACTTTTATAACTGCAGTTAGCTTTAAATTTTAAACACCCAGCCTGACAGAAGTGAGAAAATGTCTTCAGCTGATATACATAAGAAAGATACACTTTTAACTCATATGTGAATTTCAAGACATACATTCAGATGGTTCTGTCCTGAAGTAACAGAAGGACCTTTGGGCCAGTGAAACAGTTTCTACCTCCCCTGTGTCAAGGAATGACAATATTGTGGCATTATTACAATAACTGGCTCAATGCAGGAGGGCCTTATCAAACAGTAATGTATAGGATGGAGCAAGACAAACTTTTGTTCTATTCACTAGAACCATTGTTTACACACTAAGAACCATGGCCCATGTTGAAACAATTGACAAAAGTGACTGAACAGGGGTATCACATTGTAAGGGTAGACATCAATCAATATAACATAGCTCTACACCAACACAGGTTCAGCATAAGACATAGAAGAGAAATCTGGTAGATTTTATTCAGTAGACATCATTACCCCCATCACACTTAACCCTAGTCATACCAAAATACTTTACAACCCATTCATACCATGTGTGGTCATAAGAAATAACTGTTCAAAATATGATCTCGTGTTTTACCCAATGTTCCCTCACTTGAAACACTTTCATCAGCATTTTGTTATTTGTTCAAACAATCTATTTTTTTCCAAAATGGCTAGCTAGTTTTTGTATTTCAGCAATATTTCAATTTAACAAGGCAAATCTAATTCCTTTTTGCTTTATGTGACCATGTTTTGTACAAAATGCTATATTTTAGGAAGGTCATTTATGACCCCAGGAGTAATTAGCATTTTTTTGTTCACATTGCATGCATGAAATTGTTTGTCTTAGTTTGTGAACTGATAGTAAAAGAGTAACAAACACATGAACTATGGAAAAGAAAATTAAAGGTATAGATAATCTGACAATAATACATACATTGAGGAATATTTCAACGCCATTTTTTGTTTGTTTTTATGTCTGTGTTGTGTCATTTTGAAAATATTAATTGTTGAATATGTACAATACTACAGGATAATTTCCAGTTATATTCAAACACACGTATATTTCACTCTTAAAATTTCTTATGGGCGTCTTTCCACTGGAACAGACCCTGTAACTGACTCTAGGACTCTGGGGTTGGTTGCAAAAGTCGGAGAATCGGATACGTAAAATATAAAAAGCACACAACGAGCCAGACAAGTTGTGCTGACAGACCGACAGCTCTGGAGTATTTTCGCAACTCACCCTGACTAGACCGATTAAATCCTGGAGTTGGGATCCAGGGTAGAGATCAATCCAACACTGTCTAAAGTGAAACAATTCAATCTGAAAAAAGAAACTGTTCGCAGATATTTATTATTTAAAATAATTTAAGCCAGATAAAATATCAGAAATTAAAAAATTACTAATTATTATATGACTCAAGCCAGATGACAGTTTTTGAATTGGGTTGAATTTTTGGGTGAATAGACCTACTACATCTAGGTCAACCAATTACCTATAGGTCCTTGCTGCTTGATTAATTTTCACCCCTGAATATTTGACCATCTGAACTTGAGTTAACATTGGATAATTTTATTCTGTTTTATCTAACATTGTGTGTAAAAACTAACATGTATATCAAAATTGCATAAATCTTGTTTCACAAAGTTGTTAAAGAGTAAATTCTGTGCAGTGTTGGATGATCGGTTGGTTCACCTTGACCTTTTGACCTTGATCTTGCAAATGACTTTGTGTCCAAATGTTGATTTTTGGGGAAAGTTTTGAGGTGGACTCCTGTAGTGCCTTGGGGCAACTGTGGATTACCAGATCTCCACTATGTCCACTTCTGGCTGTACTCGCTTGGCAGCAACTATTGAGGGGTTTAGGATCGCCACAAAGACAGAAGCAAAACACTTGACAACTCTTCCACAATTTATTCTATGTCAATAAACACAAGTCCCAATAATAATACAACACATTCTCATGAGTGAGAGAGCAAACTAAGCTCTCCCCCCTCTGCACACTTTTTCATGTTCTTTCACTTGTTATTGTCCTGATGTCTCTCTCCACAGCTCAATGCTGAAGTATTTATACTAGACACTGTACACTAACACATATTATCTGTTACCAATTACTGGGTTTATTTTCCATGGCACTTTGCCTGTGTACTTTAAAGATTATTAGTAATAAAACATTTTCATTTAAATTCTTCACCATTACACCTTGCGTTTCAATTTTGGCCTTACTTGTCTTGTGAATCTCAACTTTTGCTGAAGTATTCTGGAAACTTTGACAGACTCTGCAGAGCTTGTGTGTGCAAAAGCTGAAAGCCAGAAAGAATTACTATGCTGGCTATAACAAAGGTAATGCTAAAGATTATGGACAATATGACATGGGTCATACTGTGATGATTCCTTGATAAATAGTAGTTGCAGTTAATGATTCTATGCAAAACTTTGAATTGTAGGTTAATGACAAAAGTAGTCTTGGGCTATCTATTGGGCAATAAATGGCCCCTTTTCCAATCAACTGAATCTTTCAGGTACCATATTAAATCTTGGCCTTCAAACAGCTAGGCAGTTTATTGTATCCCATCTGGTCCAGAATAATACACTGAGCTTAATTATCTTTGCTCAGAAATGTGCCATACTCAGTCACAACGTCTTCAACTCTGCTGATATCACCACCAGCAAAGTCACTATATTCATTACTTCTATCATTTACCCTGATCGCTATAAGATCATTGTAGAAGAGTGGTTCAAGCTTCTTGAAATGGTTATGGTTCAACAGTCACAAATCTGCACTAAGTCGAGATGAGGCCGCAATAAAAAATATTTTGTGTTTACACTTCAAACTTTGCAGAAGCACTTTTGAAACAACAAATTGTCTTTATGGCATGCATATATATGTGGGTAAATCGCTCTCTAAACTGATATGATACCTTATAAGTTCGTAGAATTTGGTTTAAAATCATTGTATACTATTTGTTATACTATTTCGAAAGGAAATTATTGTAATTTATCTTGGTTATTATCGAATCAAATTGCTGAAGTGATGGTCAAATAATACATACGTCATAGCTTCACCAGAAATTAAGTTTGAATAGTAGTGAATTTTGGCAAAGATAATGTAAAGACTAACATTGTTATGAATCTATTTATTTATTTGGGGTTTAACTCTGCTTTCAACCAATTTAATAGGTCATATCATGATGGGGGCAACCAGTGCATACAGTTGGTCAAGGGTCTGTACTGTAAACTGTTGACCAACGGCAAGCAACTACCAGCTTCTCAACTGGAAGTCGGGTTGTGATTCAAACTCTGATCTCAGAGGTGGGAGGCGAGTGTTTCCACTCTTCCACCATGGCCCCCATTGTTATTATTATTGAAGCTAAAAGTACGATATTTATATCATTAAAAAAGAGAAGTTATCGTAGGCTGTACTGCTTTTTCTTTCATGAAGTTTGGTTGTATATTTACTTAAGATTTTTGAGGGATTATTCTGAAAACTTGATGTAAGTAGATTATTGTATAAAAAGGCCCAAACTTTTAAGTTAAATTTTTATCTTTTATTTTGGGATATATTTTTATGCTTTTACCAGCACAAACAATCTTCAAATACTCTCAAGTATTTTTTTAAATATTTGCAAAAAGAATAACACCTTCTGATGTCCTCCATCTTATTGAAATTTGGTTGAAAATCAAGTTGTTCAGCAAAGTAACAAGTTATGTTGGTACATATGGAAACAAGCCAATTTGATGCCGGATAACAGACTTGGATGCCATATCTTGAGGCTGAATACCAGTTGCCACATTCATGCAACCAGCCCTTAATATCACTTATAAATCTTGGCACAAAGCAAACCTGACATCATGTCACAATCAGCTGCTTATCAGCCTTTTAGATTTATTAGATTTCTTGCTGTCACACCAAAACATATTTGCAGAATAGATTTACCAGTTTTGTCACAGAATGTGGCTCAACAAAAAGATGAAAGAAGTATCCCATGTCTGCCAATTAGGTGAATGTGTTTTCCTGAAATTTATATGAAAAATATTATCGGGCCAGGACTCTGAAAGCGTGAACTTTAGCTCTTAGACACAAGAGTTGGATGGTAAATTATTTATTTGCTCAGCTTTTCATTGCAACTGTTAAAATGGCTGTTGTTAATTGTAATTTAGTCCATTGATCAAGCAGCTAAAACGTCTGTGGACACAACACATGAAACAGTCAGGGACCAGCAGTGTGTCAGATTTCCTCAGTCTTCAGCACCTGGGTTTGATCCTGGAGGAACTTTCCAGACAAAGTAACATAATTATGATACTAAATTCAAATGTTAAAACCATCATATGTACCAGGAAGTCACTGATAATTCTAGTTCTGTTAAGTATTCTTTTTCTTAGATATGGAGAAAATGAAAAGTTGTATGCTCATGAAATTCTTGTGACACAATGGTAATAATATTAATATTTTTTTCATCCTTTATGCTTTCAAGGAATGTATCTCCCTTTGAAACACGTGCTTGGTCAGAATATCAGTTTTCAGTTAACCTGATATTAAGGAAAAAAATCTAAGTTTGGAGAAAACACAAACATGTTTTGGAAAAATGCCTTGGCTAACCAAACTTGTCTCCTGTTTTTGTCTGTGCATGATTATTTTAATGAAGAAAACAAACACTTCGTGTTCCAGTATTTTGCTTCATAGATTGAATAAATAACTGTATCTCAAGATAACAGTGTGCTTATTTTAAGAATCACTGCCGCTAATTTTAAAACTATTTGATTTTAACACAGTGGTCATACTTCATATCAGTGTAGAACTTTGGATATGTACAAAATATTAATGTGTAAGCTTATTTTTCCGATATTTTCCATGTAAATATTAAAATCATAATTTATTTTTATGGTTAACACGAAAAACAATACAAGCCTTCAGTGTGAATTTATTGTGTTTAAAATTATTGATTGACGAGAAACTTTATACATGCGTGTTTTCATTTTGTTTTTTAATACAAGTTCTTCCTATGAGCCATGCGGGTGAAAACTTTTTGCATTTATGTAATTGTGTTATTTAAAATGCCCTGTATTTATAGATAAGCAGTCATTAGACAGGCCTTTTCCTGAAGGATTTGCAAAGGGCAAGCCAAACCTGGTGATATGTCCTCAGGGTGAGTATTACACAAATACAAAGGTGTTTGTTACAACCATTAACATATCAACAACCAATAATGTATCAGCTAACCAATAATGTGGCACAAACTGACCAATAACGTATCATCAACCAATAATGTATCAAAATTAATCATTAATGTATCAGTTCTCTAACCAGTAATGTAAAAATCACTTGCTCCAATAATGTATCAACAAGTAAGCAGTAATAATGTATCACCCCTTAATGTATTAGGCAGCATTTGAATTGATGTTAAACACTCATTTTCAACAGGTCAAGAGCAGTTATGTGTTATCCTCTGTGATTTACAATTTTCTCAGTATTTAATGAGTATGTCAATCATGGCAATCAATGGTGTTGCAGAATTGAGTAAAGACATACAGTACAAGAGGATAAGTCAAGTGTTAAAACAAAAAATGCGCATCATCAACAAACATCAATAACACTTTCCAAACATTTTTTCTCTGGTCATCACATACTAGAGAATAGTCATAGGTTGGATGAGATCAAGCCCAATAACCTTCTAAAGATAGATTTGAAGCCATAACCCTTACTATACCTCAGGGGTCATGGATTCCATGTCCTTACTGCTATGCACTGAGCTTTTGATATCTCTTCCAAGTACACAGGGTTTAGGTTCAAATCTTGTCATAAAATGCCCAAGCATAAAAAACCTACACACATATACTCATATATGCCTAACTAGCTATCTATCTACATACCTACCCATCTACATTGAGTTGGTGAACTGTAAACCAGAATTTCATTAGTAGAAAGTTGCAGCGAGTTGCAGTGTGGTATGGTATTGGAGCAAAGCTGTAGTTTCTTTAGGACAAGGAGGTCTGTAGTGGCCAAATGGTTAGCAACTTTGCATCTTATCACATGTTGCCACCTCTGTGTGGGGGTTTGATCCCCACAAAAAGGGAAGTGCTGAATAACCCTTAGGTTTAACTTTGGGCCTTTCTCTAGGTTGAGGGCTGGATGAATTGACACATTGCTAAATCGGCCCTTGGCAAATCGGCTCCCCCAAAACCTCCCCCAAAGGTTTCCTGTTATATTCCCTGAGGAATGTCAATATTAGTGGCTAGTGTTTAAAAAAAAAACAAAAATAAATCCAATATACCTGGAAAACAGCCCTTATCCTTAGACATAATGAGTCAAATGAAGGATATTTGTCACCAATATTATACTTTGAATAGAAATAAAATGTCACATGACACAGAAAAACACTGTGGTTATATGTTAGATTTGGACTTGACTAATAAGTCACCCTTGGTGAAATCCATTTAAGTCCCAGACCTAGCTGAGACCAAAGACTTAGATTTAAATCCATGACTTTGCCAAAAACTTGGATAAGTCTAAGACCCTTTGTAAAACCGGCCCCAGGGGTATTGTGTAATACACTTTCACACATATTTAAAGGACTGATTGCAGCTATTGTTGCTTAGAAACAGATTATGGATGCTCTGAAGTACAGCAACCTAAGGGTTATAAACTTTTATATCGAACAGCCCATTCAGCATGCAGGTTTAACAGTAGTATAACAAGCACAGAATTCTACATTGTCACATGTGGCCCATTTTCGAAGGTAATCAAAGACTTGTCATAACAAATAATTGCTTATCACACTATAGTGGATCTATAGAACTAGTTTTATTTATGGTTTAAGGTTAAACCTATGCCTCAGCTGCTGGCTGGCAAGTTTCATTACTTTTTATTGGTAACACCTGAAATTATGTTCTATTGAAAATCTTAGCATATGAAATATTTTCTAATAGATTAATGGTTGCTGCATTATTGCTGCTTACCTGTTGATACGTTATTGGAGCAAGTAACTTTTACGTTATTGGTTAGAGAATAGATACATTAATGGTTAATTCTGATATATTTTTGGTTGATAATACATTATTAGTAAATTTTTGCCCCATTATAAGTTAGCTGATACATTATTGGTTATTGATACCTGAATGGCTGTAACAGGTGTTTTATAGTCACATGTAATCCAACCCAGTGATTGGCCATGGTTAAAACCACGATGTTGTTGTGTTCTGGTTAAGAAAATTTAACTAGGACCTGGTGTAATTCAAAGGCATGGTTATTTTCACTAGTTGTTTTCTCGTTAAAACATTGATTATTTACTATGACTGTAGACAAGTCGTTACACTTTGGTTAATACTTCAAGTTAAGATTGTGTTTACTTTTTGGTTGACATAAAGTACAATATCGGACTTTTTATCTTAACGACATTTAAAAAATATGTGTAACTATTGAACATATTTTAATGTTTAAACTGGACATATAATGCATTTGTATGCATTGAAGCAAGTTGTATATAAACTGTACTTAAATATGCGTGTACACCAGTACACATTTTTAATTAACACAGTCCACACTCGTACCAAAATTCTATCATTCATCTCTAGTGCCAAATATTTTATATTTGCCTGTTTGGGGACTGATAAATATTTTATATTTGCCTGTTCCACTGATAAATCGTTCAAAATGGTGAATAATAGAAATAGAGTAAAATCCGACCCTCTTTGGGGAGAAACAATTGGGTTTGATAATAGAAACTTGTACAATAGAAAGGCTAAAATAACAGGGTTACATGCATGGGAAGAGTGTATTTGAAAATTCAGATAATTAAGGGTTAGATAATAGCGATTCTAGTGTGTAACATCTCTAATTAGAAATATACAGAGAAATACATCACTCATAAAGACTGACAATATATATAAAATAGTCATGCTACCCACTCATATAATATTGTCATGTTCATTTGTGATGCATTTTTTTCATACATATCATTTGGGAAGGTTTCCTGTGATATTCCCTGAGGAATGTCAATATTAGTGGCTAGTGTTTCAAAAAAGCAAAAATAAATCCAATATACCTGGAAAATCTTGATTTATCCTTCTGACATTAATTTTTCACTGTGTATGGAATTATTATATAGATAATGGCCAAGCGGTGCTCCATTATGTAAACGTAATGGCCTGAGGCCGTGAAAGGGCCAAAGGGTCATTAAGGTTACATAATGGAAGTGCCACGAGGCAATTATCTATTATAAAACCCTGTAAATTAAAACCAATTTATTAATTCATTAATTTAACACCTTCAAAATGATCAACCTAGACAATCTTTGCAATGTTTCCTTTGGTGTGCATACCATATGAGTGTTTCATGTTATTTTATTAATCTGTGCTTAGTTTAAGACAGCTATTAGTTTTGTGTTTCAAGCATTGAAAGTACTAGAAACTGGAGAATTATTTACATGTGTTATTTTGTGTTGAAATTTTTGGGTTTCTCAAGGTTTTTATTTTGTGTGCTTCTTTGTCTCTTAATTTCTAATCAAGGAAAAATGCCCCCTGGAAAGATTGTCTCCTGGAAAAAAGCCTCACAGAAAGAATGCCTACTCCACATTTTGTATTTCAGTAATACCTCCTATGAAAATTAATCCACAACATTAAGAACAAAATTAATTTCAACCACAAACAGTGTATCATTTTAGAAGCATATTTCAAACTGTAATAAAGTAAATTAAAATCTTTGTTTTGAACTTTAAAACATTAAAATTTAAATCAAATTTAAACCCAGTAGTTTTCAGCACTGCATTTTTGCACTACGTTTTTTTTTCTTATTTTACTTGAGTTAATGAGCCACTAAAAACACTCCTTTTAATAAAGTATGCTGGGCAGATTTTCACAGTGAGTTTGTGTGAAAGTAGTGTTCTCAAAATACCTTTTTTGGCGGGACCGGGTAGGTATTGATTTCAACGGGTGGGTACCCAGGTACTCGCGACAATGGGTGATAATTAGTGATAGTACAAAAATCTCAACATTTACAAACTTGAACATTACACAAACGATGGGATCAAACCATTTGCTTTATTTCATGTCGGCCACCTTTTTTGCATCAAAACAGTACGACACAGAAGATATGTTAACCAAGGAAAGATTTCTGTACAACACAGATGTATCCGCAATGTTTGGCTAAGCGATAAAATACTTCAAGAGTAAAATACAGCATAACCCTGTACCTCCCTAATATCGCTCATTATGGCTCTCGTAACAATAAAAGTTTTTCCACAAAAAGACAAATAAAATACTATAAATAGTGTATTAGGGTGAGAAAACATTACTTTTGTGCATTTTAATTAAATAGTTTAATTGGCTTAATTAAATTTTGAACGGCATATTTGTGCACATATTACCACAGGTATAAAGTGTTATTTGGTTTCTTTAAGGTATGTATATGTGCCATTCACTAACATTTCATGCCAATCAAATTGGCATTTATATATTTGAACCTGTTTTTATAAATGTAAACAAATCTTCAATGTTACAAAGTTATCTAAAAAAGAAGTTCCTGGTTTGCAAAAGCAGTTAAGTTTAACAATATATGTATTGCAAACTGGAAACAGCTATATTGACATAACAAGAATTTTTAAAAGTAACTGTAATGATTTCTCATAGTTCGAGATTTACACAAAAAACAAGTACAAGTGAGCTCTGTCCCTCGCCATTGTGTCCATCAGTATATCAAAAGCAATTGGCGACGGGACAGAAGCCCAGTCTATGTATGCAGGAGAATTAATAACAAGTATGTAATGGATACTTAAGCTTGATTGTGTGTTTTTCTTCCAAGTACATTCATAGATTGAATATTGAAAAAAGGACAACGAAGCTCTATGCTTTTGCATGAATGTTTACTGTATACTTTAAATTTATTGAAAATTGCAATGGGTATTTTTAACATATGACAACATCAATACACACAAGCAATAATCACTGGATTCTAACTAGAGGATAACAATGATTGCAAATTTATCGATTTATCCATGCAGTAACTATGGCTTTTATTTACACTTTTTACAAGGTCTGATTAAACACTCTCGATTTCACAAAGGGACTTAAGCCCAGATTTAGACTAAAATTTGAGATTTTGCTCTTAAATTTTGTCAACAGAATAATAAGTCTGTGGTCTTAGACTTAATGGATTTTACAAAGCAGCTAAGTCCATGAAATTGCTAAGTCAGTGGACTTAACTTTAAGTCTGGAAGGTAATGGGTTTAAATTATGTAAAGAGGACTTAAATATGGCCACCATAAACTTTTTCTACACTTTAAAATTTGAAAGGGCTGTAAATAAAGTGTAATTATACAGAGCAGCTCACTAAAGTAGAATTCGGGAAGTTTATATGTGGTAACAAGCTTTTCCATTTCAAAATAGCACTTATCCTTTGATAAAATGCCTTAAATGAAGGATATATATCACCAATATTGTATTTTGAACAGAAATAAAAGGTCACATGACAAAGAAAACTACTCTGGTTATATGATAAGCTTGGACTTAGCTAAATCACCCTTTGTGAAATCCATTTAAGTCCCAAGACCAAAGTCTTAGATTTAAGTCTCAGACATTGCCAAAAACTTGGCTAAGTATAAGTCCCTTTGTGAAATCGGCCTCTGGTTAAAATTTCAAGTATGGCTTTGATTTACGGGCCCCTGGGGCAGATTTTACGAATGGACTTCAGCCTGGTTTTGGGCTTAAGTTTAAGCTTTGGGTCTTAAATTCTGTCAAAAATGTGCTAAGTCAGCGGGCTAAGACTAAGTGGATTTCACAAAGGGGCTTAGTCCGTGGAAAGTCACTGGACTAAGATTTAAGTCTGGTTAGTAGTGGGCTTAAATTTTGTAAAGAGGACTTAAATATGGCTGCCATAAACTTTTCTCCACTTCGAAATTTAAAATAGCTGTAAATAAAGTATAATTACACAGAAAACCTCACTAAAGTGGTCTTTTGGAAGTTTATATGTGGCAACAAGGTTTTCCATTTCAAAACAGCCCTTTTTCTTAGATATAATACATCAAATGAAGGATATATGGCACCAATATTATATTTGAATAGATACAAAAGGTCACATGACACAGAAAACCACTGTGGTTATTTGATAAGCTTGGACTTAGCTAAGTCACCTTTGTGAAATCCATTTTAAGTCCCAGACCTAGTTAAGACCAAAGTCTTAGATTTAAGTCCCTGATTTAGCCAATAAAGGGACTTAGTTTAAGTCCTTTAGTGAAATCGGCCCCAGGTCTGTAAAGGCTAATCATGCTTGGAAGGATATTTACAGCTAAAATGTTTTATATTTATTATTAACAGTTAGTACAACACAAAAATTGCTGCTCATCTTGGTGACGAACACAAACATTTTAAAGAGAATGATTTCAATAGCACACCAGTCTTCATAGTCTGTACAATACTGAACAAAATTCAACCGAAATGTATATGCACGGCTTGTGAGGGGCCTGCTACGGCAGTTGGAGTCGACCTTAAACTAGTCTTTTATTTATTCTCATCCACACCTTATCTACTTTGTTTACCAGATCTTAGTATTTTAGTGATATATTTCCAATTTTAATATTGCAACGTTCACAATGCCATCAACACAGAAAACACCTGCTAACAAGAGGAAAAAAGTGACTGCATCTGTGAGAGCACGAGTGTCAACATGAAAAGTCAGTAAGCAGTCCATCAAACACTTGGGTGAATCATATATTCAGCAGTCAACACCCACTGATGTAAGTACTGTAACACAAGCCCAAAATCCGGATCGAACACCAACACACTGAGTCCAACCAAGTGCTGCTAGCCAGAGTAGAATCAATTGAGGAGAAGCAAATAGCGAAAAATTTCACACAGACCAGCTACCCGGATCCGATACTGCAGGGCAAGGGGTTTCGAACCTAATTTCTGATGGTATAATGGTGGGCACCAGAAGTCAGGACACACATTCTTGCGCACCACCACCCCTTGCAGGGTCCAGAGTTAGATTTCCATCATTGCCTAGAACACAGACCCACCCACAGGGAATAGCCCCGGGGGTAGGGGACCACTTTGCTACACAAACTGCAGCCAGGAATGACATCCAGTCAGATGGAGTAGTTCCTACATTGGAGGCACTCAGAAGAGCACCATCTATTGCCATGTCAGTTACACAGCTGATAGAATCATATGAGGACCAGGCACGAGCTTCACTACAAGGTAGGCAGGCCAGGAAGTCTGGCAGATACAATACTACTGATGTTGTTCACACTACCCCAGAACATAGGTGGCCAAATGAAGGGTATCACGCCCCTGCAGGCAAAAAGAAGGTTGCCTACAATGACCTGACCCTTCCCCAATGGGTAGTAGGGCAATTGTCCAATATCTTTCATATGAAAGACCCAACAACAGCCAAACATGCCCTCCTCCAGGTTATACTAGCAATGAAGGATGCCACTTCCCTGCCATGGCCAGTGGTTAGAGGGGCATGGGCCACATCCATGCATGACCTTCAGGAGGGGCATCTAGGATGGCAGGATGCCACACAGTGGTCAATCAACCAACTGAGCTCTTCGCAAATCTCCATGGCTTCCTCCAAATGTCACAGCCACCCCGGAAGTTATGTAAATTTTTTAATGAGGGCACTTGCTCCCATGAGACAAATCACGGAAATTACAGGCATGTGTGTTCATATTGTGAAAGACCGGGGAAGGTGGGGAACCATCCAGAAAGTGCTTTGCAAAGTTAAGGACCAAGGACAGACAACCAACGATTTAGGACAGGCAGCCGCCTGGACAGTCACCACATTTCAGAGACGGCCACAAGGAAGTTAGACTTTCGGGAGAGGAGGGTAAGACATTTTCTGTTAATGGGGAAACTCCAGATATCCATAATGTAAATGGTTTTAAACATTCACTTAAAGAATGTGGCAGTAAAATACTTGTTGAATATGAAAGACAATTGAACTTTGCTCAAAATACTGTATATAATTCCATGTATTCTAACTGTATTGAGAATTTTGACTTTGCAGGTTGTACATACTTTTGTGCTAATAACCCAAATTTGGGTGTAGAGGATGTTACTCCTGATAAGATAAATTCAAGCAGACATAATTGGGAGCAAAATGTTAGTTTAAATCCTAACTGTACTGTAAACCAAAAGTTTGCTGCAGTTGCCAGTCGACATAATGATGCTGTAATTGGGGAAGTCTGACCGCAACATCAGTGCCCTTATTTTGATTGTACCAGGTCACAAAGTGGTATGAATACAAAGATACTTTCGTTGTGTACTGTCATGTTTACACACAAATACTGGCAAAATATTCCTGAGGGATGTGTTAGTTATCTGGTATCCATTTCTGACGGAGAAAAATTTCAAAAATTTTGTTTTTGGAATGTATTCAATGACAGTAGGATAATAAAGATCACAGATTGCACTGATGTTGAGGTGGGGTTCTTACAGATTGTCTATCCCCATTTTGTTTGATAAACCTTTCAATGTTAATGTTGAACATAAATTGGCATATGACAACTACACAAAAGATGTATGGTGTTTCCAAGCATATGGCTGTTCACACACAGCATATGTGAATCAATTGATTGATACGCTAATCCTGCAGCAGGATCATATGAAAACACTTAAGACTGAGGGCAGTCGCCCTGTTACTGAAACTATTGCTCATACCGTGCACAGTCGTAGTGCTGCTGCTGTCATCTCTCTTCCTCCACATATTGACATTGACTCATCTGGCATTAGTCGTGACTTCAATGATAACTCTAAAACCATAGGTTTCCTTAATTACGAAGTAGCAAACTTTACGTTCATTGGCCCAGATAGGCAGATTCAAAAATACAATTGAGGCTTATGAGGATATGGCTAAGGTCATTCTTGACAGTGGGGTCCCCAATTATAGGTGTGCAAGGTTTCCTTTTCACTCTGGTCTTAACATTCCAGCTTGGGACCATTATCTTAGGGATTACCATGACAAATTCCTTATTCAGTATCTTACTTATGGCTTTCTTCTTTCTACTGTAGACCTTAACTTAAGCTGCAATACTAAGATAAGCAACCACCACTCAGAATTGCAATTCCCAGCTGCCATTGATCAGAACTTGTACAAAGAAGTGAGCATGGGAGCAATATTAGGTCCTTACAATGGCATAGATTATGACAAACTTCACTGTTCTCTCCTTACTCGCCCCAAGGATGGGGATAGCAGAAGAGTTATATTGAATCTGTCTTTTCCTGCTGAGGAGTCATTAAATGACACAGTCACTAGAAACTTGTTTGATAATAGACCCTTCACTCTGCGTTTTCCTACTGTAGATAATATACTGGATAGCATTAGAGGAGTGTAAGGCACTGCCATGTTGGCCAAGATTGATGTGGCCAGGGCATTTCAGAATCTGTGTCTGGACCCAGTTGACGCCTTCAAATTTGGCATAAAATGGAATAATAAATACTACTTGGACGTTGCGTTGGCGTTCGGCTGGGTCCATGGCAGTGCGTCATTTCAGATGATGTCCAACGCCATCTTACATATCATGAAGCATCACGACTGCAAAGTCTTTGTGTGCATAGATGATTTCATCATAGTTTGTGAGAAAGGTGACACTATGCGTCATTACCAGGCTTTATTTGACTTGTTCACAGAGTTAGGGCTCCCCATGAACCAGAATAAACTCTCTCCCCCTACAAGAACTCAACCTACATAGAAAAAAAGCAAGATTGAGGAGATTTATAAGGAGTGCCTCTTGACGAGATCCAAAAATCCCTCACTAGGCATCAATATCAATCACTGTTGGGCAAACTCATTTATCTGCACAAATGCGTCAAGCCAGCCAGGGTTTTTGTCAATAGGATCCTCTCACTGTTTAGAGAGAGCCCTGGGGCTAAGAAAATCAAACTCACACCAGAATTTTTCATGGATCTTGACTGGTTTATATCCTTTCTTCCTAAATTTCAGGATCTTCAAGAAATTTCAAATCTGACATTAGAGATATGAACTCTTTACATGTTGACGCTTGTATGACAGGCATTGGGGGCATTTGGAACGGCAGGGTTTATGCAGCTCCTGTCCCAACATATGTGGACTTTCAGCCCAACATAACCCATCTGGAGATGCTTAATGTTCTGATAGCCCTGAGGCTATGCGCTAAAGATTGGGCTGGATCTTTGGTTACACTTCACTGTGACAATCTGGTGGTTGTCCAGGTGGTTAACTCTGGTAAGATCAGGGATAAGTTTCTCAATGCATGTATCAGGCATATCTGGTTTATTACGGCAATTTATGACATTGACCTTCGGCCTACCCATATTCAGGGTCACAAGAATCTTATTGCAGACTCCCTTTCCAGAATATATTCAGAAAAAGGCATACCCAGTAGGGACTTTACATACATGGACACAAATTATGTGTGGGAAAGAATTCCACTTGCATTTTTAACTTAGACATTACTATATGATTTCAGGATCTCATCAAGACCCCCAGGGCCTTCTCACATCAGCATGGAACAGAGTACTCAGAGCTTACTGACCTGCCACAGCTCAAGCCCATAGGACTCATTTTTCTACGTACTTATAGAATAGAATAGAATAGAAACATTTATATAGCGCAAAATTGATGCAACATCCTCTAATGCGCTTGAAATCAAAAAGGGAAAGTCGAGGGACGTTCGAGGTCATGATCCAAGGTTAGCGCCCGCCAGGGAGATGTACTATGGTGGAGGATATGCTAATCTAAACAAGTAGGTCTTTAGCTGGCTACGGAAACCTGTTATTGTTTGTTGTGATCGTACTGATTGTGGGAGTCTGTTCCATTCTATGGGGGAAGCCACTGCAAAACCTCTCCTACCGATGGCCTTTTTGTGAGAGGCTGAGGAAAGAGAAAGACGATTTCCACGTGTTAGACAACTGGTTTTGATCAAGGATGATAGGTATATGGGTTGAGAGAAATTTATAGCCTTGAAAGTAATTAAATTGTACTTAAACAATATACGGTAAGTGATAGGAAGCCAGTGTAGTTTTTGAAGAAAAGGAGTGACATGGCTAGTTCTATCAAGTCTAAAAACAATTCTACAAAGGGCATTTTGTATCTTTTGGAGTTTAGCAACATTGTACTTACTGATGCCATAAAGTAGGGAATTGCAGTAGTCAAGTCGACTACTGATCATTGAGTTTGCAAGCAAGGCTGCAGTTTCCAGACTGAGGAATTTACGGATACGTCTTAGGTCCTTAAGGTGGTAGTAGCAGGCTCGACACATATTAGTTATGTGGTTGGAAAAGGTGTTTCCAGAGTCAAAAATTACACCCAGGTTCTTGACTGTATCAGTAGGGGAAATAGAATTTCCGAGAAGTTGAGTAGGGAATTTATTTATGAGGGACTCTCTGGCTTGTCTATCACCTATTATAATAAATTCAGTTTTCTCGGGATTGAGTTTCAATTTCACGCCAGCCATCCAGTTTTGGATACATGTGAGACACTCTGTAAGCTCAGCGAAACTGGAATCAAAATTCCTATTGTCCAATGCTAGATATATTTGGGTGTCATCAGCATATAGATGGTGGGTGACATTGAAATTGGAAACGATATTACTGAGAGGGGTTGTGTAAAGGGTAAAAAGGAGGGGGCCCAGGACAGAGCCCTGAGGCACACCATACGGAAGTGAGAACACATCTGAAAAGCTATTTCCTAATTTAACCTTCTGTTTCCAGTTTGAGAGATAGGATCTGATCCACCTCAACACAGTGCCATCAACCCCAAACCAATCTCTTAGGGAATTAAAAAGAATGTCATGGTCGATAGTGTCGAATGCCGCTGAGAGGTCCAGCAGTGTGAGTGCGACAGCCTTACCAGAGTCCAACGAAGCAGCAATGTCATTCTGGATTTTCAACAGCGCTGTTTCTGTGGAATGGAGTCTCCTGTAAGCGGATTGGTTGACATTGGAGAGCCCCTCGCTATCGATATAATTATTTAACTGTTTGGCAACTACTTTTTCGATCAGTCTATACGATACCGGTCTATAGTTTTTTAGGAGATTTCTGTCTAAGTTTGGTTTCTTGAGAAGAGGGGTGACATATGCTGTTTTGAAACAGTTTGGGAAACTCCCTTCTTTGAGTGAATAGTTTATAATATTGGTGATTGGAGTGACCAAAATGTCCGCACACTCTTTGACTAGTGCGGTAGGTATTGGGTCCAGGTCGGATGATTTGGTGTTGGATGACCTTAGGATTTTGAGGATGTCATCCTCAGATACAGGCTCAAAAGAGGTCAGGGCACTGCTATTACTCTTCGGTATTGTGAGGGAAACAGGCACTGATGACTCTAAAGCAACTCTTATTTTCACAATTTTGTCACTGAAAAAATGACCGAAAGTGTTAGCTAAATCAGTAGGACTAATATGATCGGGTAGGATGATAGTTGAGGTTTTGTGCAAGATTTTCTTGAAAGTGTTCCACAGAGCCTTGGGGTTACCATTATTTTCAGCAATGACAGTGGAATAGTGCCTACGTCTTGATTGTTCCAGTAGGAAATTGTAGCGATTGACAGCAGCTCGATATCTTCTCCGGTTGATTGCAGAGTTGTTACTGCGCCATACTCGCTCACACTTGCGCTTCAGACGCTTTGCTGAGAGGATGTCTGAATTTACAAAGCCTTTGTCGGGGTGCACTGGAGCCATTTTCCTCTTTATTGGGGCATGCTTGTCTAGAATGCTGCGCAAGGTGTTGAAATATTGGTGACTGAGCAAACTGGCTGTTCTGTGAGGATGCTTGATTAGATCAGAATTCAGGATGTCCTCTTTAAAATCCGTGATGTTTATCTTGTGAATTTTCCGGGTATTAACTTGTCTAAATTTGCAGGGAACCTCAATAGGTATATTGACCGAAAAAGTGATGGCAAGATGGTCAGATAGCCCAGCTATAACCTTAGCGCAGAGTGCCTTTGAAAAGGTGTCCCTCACACATATGACATCTAATATATGGCCATGAATGTGTGTTGGGGAATCAATAATTTGGGTGAAATTATATTGGCAGAGGGAATCATTGAATTTCTGCGACCAACCGTCCTGTTTATCCAGGTGTAGATTTAAATCACCTAATATTACATTTTCACAACATGATAAGGCAGCACCTTCGACAAAGGAACTGAAATCCTCAATGAAATTGGCTTTGGAAACATTGGGAGGCCTATACACAGTATGGAAAACAATATCCTGAGCATTGCCTGTGGATAGGTGAACAGATATGGACTCAAAGGTATTGAAACACGGTTGAGGCAGAACCTTAAAATCAATATCATCACGGATGAAAAACCCGACACCACCACCTCTCCCCTGCTGGCGTGGAACATGAGTACATTTATAGCCCGGAGGAGTGACACTTGCTATAAAGCTGTCTGTGTCGTCTGGTCGAAGCCAGGTTTCAGTGACCGCAATAATATCAGACTTATTGCTATTGATAAATTCTGCAAGAGCAACAGACTTGTTTCTAATGGATCTAATGTTTATTAGACTCCCAGTTAGAAGGCTAGTATTTGGGCCAGGATTTATACTGACATCCCCTGAGAGGATCAACAAGATGGACACCCATGGGCTGACATGTGCTTCTGTTTTACCCTCTTCCATTGGATCTCTCAGCTCAGAATATTTAGATTTTTCTTGAATTTTTAGCTAAAAATAATCTATCTCCCAAAGTTGTTAGACACTATTTTGCATCTATCTCATCCCTTTCTAGGTTTTACCACCTTGATACATCTGATCTGTCTCATCCAGCTGTGCTTAGATTTCTGAGGAGCTTGTCCATTAACTCTACTTTTAGACCTACCCCCGGGGGGGGGGGGGGTCTTTGGAATCAGGGTCATGTATGACATTTCAAGAGCTTGTGACTCCCTTCATGACCCCATTTTATACAGAGCCATCTTTTTAGTAGCTTTCTACGGGTTTTTGCGACTCTCAAACATAGCACCACATTCCATCAGGCAATTTTTACAGTTCAAACATTTTTTGAGAAAGTACTTAATTTTTGGCCCCCCTGGGGCACACTTTCTAATCAAATGGACAAAGACCATTCAGGACAACAACTCCTCTCACATAATCCGACTGCCAGAGGTGAATAATTTCTACTTGTGCCCTGTTAGGACTCTTAAAGCACTTTTGTCATCTAGACTTCTTCCTTCAACAGCCCCCCTTATTTGCTACCAGCTACTACCCACATTTGCAAATCATAGACACACGTGTGAGAGATGCACTTAAGGTAGTCCTCAACATAGTGAATATATCACCCATGGGTCATCGGTTCCATTCCTTCCTGGGTTCTGGTGCAACTTTTGCTTTTGAAAATAACATTCCTCTTCAGAACATCATGGCTCATGGCTTATGGCAAAGTTCCTCTGTTTGGACATATCTCCAGAACACCTCTTAAGTACCCTCCATCATTCCTACTACTTTCTCTTCCCTCATCCCTACCTTTTTCTAGTTTGGCTTTGGTGGTTTTAAAAATTTCTCATTTACATTCATAATTTTTAAATACCTGATTTTAACTCTATCTATGTATACTAACATGTAAATAGATGCCTCAAGACTATCCTCACTGTCACCTTTTTCACCCCAATGACCTTTGACCTCATTTAACCTCCCTAGGTCACACTCCAACTGGTATATGCACGGCTTGTGAGGGGTCTGCTACGGCAGTTGGAGTCGACCTTAAACTAGTCTTTTATTTATTCTCATCCACACCTTAGCTACTTTGTTTACCAGATCTGACCAATAAGAATTAAGCTATACCCTATCCACTACAATTAAACTGACCTTCTACCATATTGAATTTGAAAGTCAATGGAACAACAAGTTTTGCCCACCACCTCTGCCCTGTTACACAACAACTACCAGTGAAAGCTTCACTGGATGTAGGTAGGGCCAGGCTGACCCTGGTTCCCCCTCTCGACCTTGACACCTTGACCTTTTTACCTCCAAACCTGATCCCTTTGGAGGAGTAACTTAATGATCTTGTGACTGGTGATGTCCCCTTAAGTTGGTACCTTAAGTTTGTTTCACACGCATCCATTTTTCACAGTAACCCTCTTGGGCCCTGACCCCTTATGCCTGTCCCAGCATAAGGGAGGTCTCCCTATTAGGGATTGATGTAGGTCCTTGTAGTCTAGGGATAGGTAGGACCAGGCTGAGCCTGGCTCTCCCTCTGTACTCATTCACTTTCGATCTGAATTTGACTTTTCGATGACCATACTTGTGTTACATACATACTGACAAGTGTGATGGTACCGATTATGAGTGTTACATTAATGCTTTTAGTAGGCACTGTCATATGTAAGGGAAATTAATGTTTATATAATAAGTAACTGTATGTAAGGCTGTTGTTTGTGTCATACATCTGTAATATGTACCTATACGTTGGTGGTTTTAACAATTTCTCATTTACATTCATAATTTTAAATACCTGATTTTAACTCTGTCTATGTATACTAACGTGTAAATAAATGCCTCAAGACTATTCTCACTTTCACCTTTTTTTCACCCCAATGACCTTTGACCTCATTTAACCTCCCTAGGTCACACTCCAACTGATTAGTCAAGGCTCAGGCTATAAAGCTTATACCATATCCCTATAAATGTATCAAAAATAAGCTGGTAATTGCCAAGCGTTCTCTGCACTTTATCAAAGAACAGCGATAGACATAATACTACAACTCTATAGTTACAGCTGTCAAAATAAGTACTTGGTTTTACAAGCACAGAGACCAAAACCAAATACCTGACATTAGGTATTAAAAGGCAAAAAATCCCGGGCACTATTTTATATCATTAATCATTTGTAAAAACGGATCCAGATAATATTCAGTCAAATCAAAATAAATGAATAAAAACTCAGTGCTGTAAACAAACTGGGTGTACCTTCTATTATGCCCACCCAATACACTTTCGACACCAAGATTGCCTACAATGTATAACAAGGCCAAAAGGTGTTTTGGTTCCCTAGCATGAGCGCAAAGCCAACAGAGACTTGAATAGTGCACTAGAATTTACAAAAGTCTTATAACAGAAAGAAATTCCAACTTAGATAAATCCCACCACCGATCCCAAAATGAGACAGTCACCCACATAAGTACTTACATAGCCCATTGCCGCTTAACTTCAGTGAGTAGAGAAATAGGCATTACTCTGTGCCACAATTCACAGAAGTCTGATTCAAGAAGGACATTTGTATGGGAAAAAGCCAAAAAGACATATGTCATTTTAGCTATTGGAGAGCAAGAGAGGCAAATTCAGAATCCAAATTCAGGTGTTGTCAATTTCATCAAAGTCAGGAGACAGTTATCTGTAGAAGCGAGGCTGTAGTGAAGCTTGCATTTAAAAAAATGATGAAAGTGATGATGTCCTCTCACAAAGATGGATGACATAAGCAAACAAATATTCAACGAAAATTTAATAAACTACTGTAATTATGTGTGCTGGCAAAAATAACTACTTGGTATGTTAATATGTTAAGGCAATAATATCATGGACAGTCTACCCTAAATTGAAAGACTAAAATCAATAACTAAACAGCGATTATTTATTGAATTATGGAAATAATGTGGAGTCAACCTTTTTCTGGGGTGTCTCTTATTTTTTTAGATTGATAATCTAAAAAGAGCGTCCACATTTCTGTTTGTGTTTTCTCAGTGTATATTGTGTTATATGTGTTAGCCTCAATTACGTGATTTCACTTGTTATGTGTCCAAAGCAATATTAAAGGCATATGACTACAGCTTATGACGAAAACAAATATCTCTATATATGTTGTAGAATAGAATAGAATAGAACAGTAACATTTATATAGCGTAAAATTGATACAATATCCTCTAGTGCACTTGAGGTCAAAAGGGAAAGTCTAGACACATGTCAGGTTGAGATCCAAATTAGGTCCCGATGGGGGAGATCTACTATGGTGGAGGATATGCTGGTCTAATTAAGTGGGTTTTTAAATGCCTTTGGATACCTGTTATTGTTTACTATGATCCGACCAATTGTGGCGGTATTCCATTCAGTGCAGTATAAAATAGGGAGCTGTTGTAACCTTTGAAGATAGAGAGTGACATGGCTTGTTCTATCAAGTCTAAAAATGATTCTTTTGGAGATGAATTCTGTTTTCTCTGCATTGAGTTTCAGTATATTACCATCCATCCACTTGTGAACACAAGTAAGACACAAGTAAGAGACATTACTGGAATCAAAGTTCCGAGAGTTAGGTGCTTGATATATTTGAGTGTCATCAGCATACAGATGGTGGGTGACATTAAAACTGGAAATAATGTGACTGAGGGGGTAGTGTAGAAGGTAAAACGGAGGGGACCTAGGACTGAACATTGAAGACACCCTAGGGGAATGGGAAGGTATCTGAAAACTTATTACCCAGTTTAACCTTCTGTTTGTGACTTGTAAGATGGGATCCACATCACCACAATGTTATGTTGTGGTCAATAGCATCGAATGCTGCTGAGAGGTCAAGCAATGTGAGTGCATTAACTTTACCTGAGTCAATTGAAGTAGCAATGTTGCTTTGGATTTTAAGGAACTGCTTCTGTAGATTGTAATCTCCTATAATAGGACTGGTTGACATTGGAGAACCCCTCCTTATTAATGTAACTATTTAGCTGTTTACTACCACTTTTCAATGAGTTGGAATGTGAAAATTAGATTGTAAAATGGTTTGTAATTGTTCAGAAGATTTCTGTCTGAACTATGTTTCTTGAGAAGGGGGTCATATAAGCAGTAATGAAGGACATTGGTAATTGGATGCCATGCATAAGCTGAAATTTTTAAATCATACAATAAGCCCAAACAAGTTTCAACTTGTACAAGATAGGCTTTAGAAATTCTTGTACAGAATTTCATGAAATATAGTCAGCGTGTACATCAGAGTTGTATTGAGAAAGATTCTATCCTAAAGTTAACATATACTTTATTAAATTATATCTTTTTCATGAAAATGGATATTGATGGTAATGTGTCTGTGTCATAAGTATCAATTCACAGCCAAAAATAAGAATAAAATTTTGAATATAAGCAATTGTACTTTTCAATTGAAAAGTATAATTCTAAACAAAGTGTCATTCATGGGTGTTCTTCATTTTGATTTTATGTATTTTAAAGTATATTTTAGCTACGTACATTGATCAGTTAATGTAATTAGAAGCTTGTATAAGTTACTAGGTATAAGATTTAATTTTAGATGTTGAGACACTTTATTATTTAATTCAAGGATAAGAAGAGGTTAAGAGTATATTACTATATTACAGCATGATCCTGGTTTAGCTTAATCTCAGCCTGGCTCCTCATTGAAATTAAGCAGCAATGGACAACATTAGTACTGGGATCGGTGATGAAGTGCACCACTCGTTTCTCTAATGGCTTTGCGGCTCATGCTAATATCCCTTTCGGCCTTGTCACTTATAAATTCCTGACTAGTCATTCTTAAAATTTAAATGTGTTGTTAATCTTCACGGAAGAATAAATTTCATTTACGTTGAATTTATGAAATAAGATTTTGGATGATTCTTGATAAAATAATAATGGAGTGATAAGGGTATTAGAAATTTACTTTGCATGTTTACAATTCACTCAAAAATTAGCCCAAAATCAGAAATAGACTTCAGGTTCACAACTATAATTCCAAATTTGTAATAATATATACACATACCAGTCAACAATTTGTTAATTTGTCATGTGAAAAGAAGTTTAACTTAAATTGGAATGTATTTATGAGTATTAAAATGTTGATTTTATAAATTCATTAAAACCCAGTGTTGAGTTCAGTGTTCAGCTTATAAAAGTTACGACTTGTACTCAATGTTAGTACATATTATAACTTGTACAGATTTTGTGTACAAGTTACAACCTGTTCAGATGTTTTGTACAAATTCCAACTTTTACAAACCTCAACTTATACATAATACATATCTGTATGTAAAAATTTCAAGTATCTTCAACAGTGGCAACTAATTGACTTGTTGCTGTGTAGTTATTAAGGCATCATTTACAAAAATGGAGTTCAAGATATTAAACCAACCTGTAGTTGAATTTTTTGTTTTACATAATGTCATTCTTTACAGATGAGGTATTGGCGAGTGTACTGTCTCTGTACATATATGGAGAGGGAAGGAATCTTCCCCTGCCCAGTACATCAGAAGTGTTGATGTGTAATCCTGACACATCTGCAGAGGAGGTAGATACATTTTAGTTTCCATCTAGTAAATGATGTTCGTTGAATTTATTTATCAAGAATATTTATCTATTTATTTATTTAAGTGAGGTTTTACGTCACTTTCAACACTGTACAGGTCATATCACGACAGGTAGTTTGGAGGAAAGAGGAAACCAGTACATACAATTGGTCAAGGTTCTGTACTGTAAACTGCACACCAACGGCAAGCAATTACTAGCTTTCTCACTTGAGACCAGGCCAGGAACCAAACACTGGCATCGGAGGTGGGAGGTGAGAGTGTTACCACTCTGCCACCGTGGCCCCCCATTAAGAATATCAGACAGACTTGTTCATGTTATGAATTTTTACTGGAATCAGCTATAAATAGTGGTTCATCTGAAAGTGGTGTGTCCTTGCTGTGTTCTTAAACTTCAAATAGCATTCTACCTTATGCAAGACAGACTCCAATATCAGGGTCTAAGATGGCCCTGCTGTTAAAACTTTGTTTCCACTGTGCTGAGAACAAGTGGTTCTGCTTGGTGAATGCTGATCTGTTGAACTATGATGTCAGCTCTCACACCTCCTGGATCCTGTTCTTAAGCTTCAAATAGCATTCTACCTGATGCAAGACAACTCCATTATCAGGATACCAATACCTTTCTTTCACAATTTGATAAACCGAAGTCAATTTTCTCTTTCAATGAGGTTTTGGCATATAAACAGTAATGGTGAAAATATGAAGATTATACATGAACTAATGATATCTGTAATTCTGTGTTATCTCAGGTGGACCTGCTGTTGCAACGTTGTTTCCACTGTGCTGAGAACAAGTTGTTCTGCTTGGTGAATGCTGATCTGTTGAAATATGATGTTAGCTCTCACACTAAAGACTCTTATAAAAAGCTCTCGCGATTGACTACAAGAAAATTAGGTATTGTGTATAGTTTCCGTCAAAAATTAGATTATATCTTATTTTGTTTAGAAAACATATACATTCCATATTTATTGCCTCACATATTCATTGAAATAAAATCAGTAAATATGTGTAATAGGCCATCATTAAAGTAATATGACTTAAGCAACTTAGAACCTTCACATAGAAATCTGACAAATTAGTGTTTCAATTTTCTACAAATTTACAGCATTTTCAGGTATTTATTCTTGACCAATATTTTTACACTGAAGACTTTTTGTTTGAAAATTGAAGGGATTTCTTTGAAACGAAATCTAAAATAACTGTGAAAGTATTTCTTTAATATGATTGCAAGTGATTTAATGATAAACAAATCTATTGGTGTTCTCATTAGTTATTTCAATTTTCCATATATTCGTTTCTTTGTTGTGATTATGAAGTAAAATATAGACTGTTTAACATATTTGGTATATATTTATATGGGTGTGTATGGTGGAATTTTTCCAGTAATTCTGTAAAAAGGTTTTTACCACATGGAGCAAATTTATGCGCAAGCTTCTATCAATCACATCCAAAAGATATAGGAAATTGCTGTTTTAGTGTTAACATTATGTCAGTGAAGTTACAAATAGATTTTTTTAAACATTCAGTTATATCAAGTGATAATAAGATATTATGAAAATCTGTGGTCAGTTGGTGCTTACTGGCAGTACATCTGCAGCATGTAGTACTACAGACTAGACTGATCAAAATATAATATGGTAGGCTCGAAACACATCACACGGAGGAAGTGGCTAACATAAAATCCCTGTAGAAATTATGTAACAGTACTGATCATTGGAGACTTTTTGCATATTAAAAATGGCAAAAATGGTGTATTAGGCCTGGAGGGAAGAGAGAGTATGTGAGAATATTTTGAAACATAGATTTTATTCAAGTACACTTAATATTTTTCTGTTCTGTTGTTTTCTGTGTTTAATTAAACTCAAGTTAAATATATTAAAATTACATATTGTACATAGCAAATTACGAACAAGCGAATTGAATTGAATCTATCTGAATCACACATTTGTTCACTGAAGGAAATATGAATTGAAAGTATCAAATTTCAAAGAGCTAAGTAAAGTCAAACCATAGGAGTAGAAAGCAATTGGATTAATTGAGAATTGCAAATTTTAATTAGTAAATCAAATTTTTATTAGTTAATACCTTACCTACCAGACGATAGCTATAGCCCGGCGCCAGCCGGTCCCGCCAAACGAAAGAAAAGACGTCCTGGGTTTCACCCCCGGCAGGACCGGTACACTAGACTCCACTCGCCAGGTGGCCTAGTTCCTGCTTCACTCGCCAGAGGGACGTGACGTCATAGCATCTTTTTCGTCCCTAAGGTTGAATTGTAAGGCTGAAAGCGGGGAAGGCTGGGTGGGAATTTCCCGTCTGGTAGGTAAGGTATTAACTAATAAAAATTTAATTTACTAATTAAAATTTGCAATTTCATTGCGTTAATACATCTTACCTACCAGACGATAGCTAGAATAACTACCCAGTGGAAGGAGGGCAGCCTTCTGAGGATTGGAGAGAACTCTTATATTATGCCTAGGTGTGAGGTTCTAGCCCTTAGAGGAGACATGTTAGTCTCGAGGGTAACTAGACCCACCTGCCCCCCCCCCCTTTTTGACTGCTCTGAGGGGAGGAAGAGAGTAAGAGTTCAAGGCAATGATTCCCACGGTTAACCTGGAAGAGTGGGGAAAGTCCTATACCCAGAGGATTATTCTGAAGTAAACGACTTTGAGAAGCCAAGGCCTAGGCTAAAGGTGAGCCTACACCTAAAACTAACTAGTATGTACACTATATATAATTATATACAAAGAAGCTTAGGGGACTAGTGGTGGATCTGCTGGGCAGCCACCACAGGACCCAAGTGAAAAAGCTCCTTATCGGCCCATGCAACATCCTTAAGGTAAAATTGTGTAAAGGTGTTGTGGGACTTCCAGTGGCATGCTGCTAGAATCTGGTCCAGAGATATGCCACCTTGAAAGGCTTTGGAGGCCGCAAATGCCCTAACATCATGGGCCTTAACCTGATGTAAGGTCAAGGTATCTTGGTCAGAAAGATCATAACACAACACTACTGTTTGTTTGATCCAGGATGAGATAGTGGCAGGAGAGATGTCCTTGTTAAAACCATGTTTGAAAGAAACAAAAACTAACTCCTTTCCCGTCCTTAGGTCCTGGGTTTTGTCCAGGTAGTAGCGAAGAGCCCGAACGGGGCAAAGGGATCTGTCTTCTTTCAACGACTTATCCAGAGTGGGGGCTAAAGCCGGGATGACCACCGGGGCCACGCACTCTGGTCCCTCTTTTGCCAAGTGATTTTTCGCCAAGAAGCTTGGTGAAGGGTAGAGGGAAACTTTGGACCAGTCAGCTTGGTGTCTGATATTTTTGTTTAACCAAGCGTGAATCTCACTCCTGCGTTTTCCCGAAGCCAGGGCTAGGAGAAAAACAGTTTTGAAAGTAAGGTGCTTCAGAGAAGCCTTTCCGAGTGGTTCAAAAGGCGCCTTTGTAAGCTGGTGTAAAACCAGGGAGAGGTTCCAAGCAGGAACCCCCCGGCGCCCTTTGGGTCTATCTCTGTGAAAACTGTCTAACAGTCTAGTCAAATTATCATCCTTGCCAACATTAACCGAGGCATTTCCCACTTTGTCTGCAATGGCTGACCTGTAACCATCAATAGTGCTGGGCTGGAGATTCTTCTCCTGGAAAAGATGCAGGAGGAAATCTGCTATTTGTTTTATAGATGGGTTCCTGAAGTCCACCTGACTTGTTTCGCACCATCTAACAAAAAGGGCCCACTTTGCCTCGTAGACTGCTCTGGTTGAACGTCTTTGAGGCGCCTCAATTCTTGCCGCCACTGGGCTAGAGAACCCTTGCTCCTTGATGGTCTGGGCTCTAGGAGCCAGGCATGGAGATTTAGGCTTGTCAGATCCCTGTGACGTGCCTTGTTGAAAGGTTGGGTCACTAGATCTGGATGGTGTGGAAGACAAAGAGGAACCATGGCCGACAGCTCCACTAGGTCCCAAAACCAAGGCATGTTTGGCCATCCCGGAGCAATCAGGATTGCTCTGTGATACCAATGGTCTGACAGCTTGCTGACCACCTTCCCCATCAGAGACACTGGGGGGAAGAGGTACATGTCCAGGTTTTCCCAGGACAGCGTCAGAGCGTCCACTGACCAGGCCTTTGGGTCTGGAATTGGGGACACAAACCGGACTAGTTTGCAGTTGTACCTTGTTGCAAATATGTCCACTTGGGGATAATGCCAAGTTCGACAAAGGGTGTCGAAGATCTCCTGATGGAGGGACCACTCTGTCTGAATGACCTGTCCCTGGCGAGACAACTTGTCTGCAATTACATTCAGACGGCCCGGAATATGTCTGGCCTTCAGTACTGTTTGTCTGAGATTGCACCAACATAGGAGCCGCCAAAGAAGGGCACAAAGTGAACCTGACCTCATACCTCCCTCCTTGTTGATGTATGCCACAACTGTGGTGTTGTCTGTGGCAATCAGGACGACCTTTCCTTGCACTAATTGTTGGAATCTTAGGGTTAGGGTTATGTGCAACTTGCTTTCGGGCACTGACCAAGTACCGCTTGCTGTGAAGTCGCCTAAGTGAGCACCCCAGCCTTCTTTTGAGGCGTCTGTAAAGATTTGTATCGCGTGTTGTAGGGGGTGTAAGGGTTGACCCTTTAGGACATTTTTCTCCTGGGTCCACCACTGCAGGTGCTGATGGAGAGACCTCAGAATTGGGATCTCCTTTTCCAGAGATTCCGGGACTCTCCAGTGTTTCTTGAGGTGCCACTGAATAGGTCTCATGTGCAGTCTGCCTAGGGGCACCTGTTTCTCTGTCGCAGTGAGTAGACCTATAAGAGACATGAAGGTTCTCACTCGGCAAGATCTCCTCTGTAATAGCCCTGTTATTTTTTGTTGAAGGGCTTCCCAACGGTTTTGAGTAGGTCTGACCAGTCCGTTGAGTAGGTCGTACTGGTAGCCTACAAAATCGAAGATTTGTTGGGGTTCCAGTTCTGATTTTTGCATGTTTACCATCCAGCCCAACTCCTGGCAAAGGGCTAGGAGGGACTGGGTTCCCTGGTGGCAAGATTCTTTGGTAGGGGCTCGAATCAACCAGTCGTCTAGGTACTGGTGGATTCTTATACCCTGTGACTGAGCCATTAACTTGACCTCTTTGACCACAGCAGTGAACTCCATGGGAGCTGTTGAAAGGCCAAAGGAAAGAGCCCGAAACTGGTACGACTGGTTCTGGAAGTGGAACCTGAAGAATTTTCGGGATGTGAAGTGGATTGGAATGTGGAAGTAGGCGTCGCTGAAATCTATCGATGACACCCACTCCCCTTGTTGTAGAGAGGTCCGGATTGTCTCTGGAGTCTCCATTTTGAATGTTTTTACGCATAAAAACTGATTTAGAGTACTGAGATCCAAGATTGGCCGCCACTTTTGGTTCGGCTTTGGGACAATGAACAATCTGTTGAAAAAGGCTAGTGAGGTTCGAACCCTGACCCTCTCTACTGCCTTTTTCTTGATCAGAGCTTGCACTGCTTCTTGTAAGTGGGAGTCTCTGGTGGGGTTTGCATAGCCGCTTACTATCAGGGGTTCCCTTATTAAGGGAGGCCTGACCTTGAAGGGAAGCACATAGCCCTCTTTCAAGATGGATACTACCTTCGGGTTTGCACCCTTGAGAGCCCATATTTTCCAAAAATTTTGTAGGCGTCCCCCTACTGATTGGACATTTGCAACACTGAGGACATTTGACACACTTGGGGCAAAGACACAGTGATTTACAAAAGAAGCACTTTTCACATACTTTATTGTATTTTGTGAGTTTAAGATTGGACTTATGCCTTTCTTTTGCGGCTGCCTGATGTTTTTTACAGAAAGTACATGATGAGCAACATTGTGACAATTTACAGAGTCTTTCACAAGAACAGGAAGACTTGTCTTTGTTACATCCACAACACCAAACTCCGGACAGGATGTTACTTCCGGAGGAAATTTGCAGTGATTGTCATTTATACGCCTTAGCATCCTTGGCAGGGCGCGAACCGCGACCGGGTTGACCTCCCCTGCCTCTGCCACGGGCTCTCCCGCGATTGCCAAATGTCTTCCATGCAGGCATCTCTTTGCCGGGAGCCCCGGAGTTTCCAGAATCCTCCTGTTTCCATGTTGAATATGGCTGGTAACGGTGTTGCTTCTTTTGAGTACCGGCGAACCCACCACGGCCCGGACCGGGCTGGTTGGTACGCTTGTGTGACTCAAATGCTGCTATTTCATCTTCCGCCCTCCGGATAATGTCGTCCGGAAACAAAGCCTTGGTCTGTAGAGGACAGTTCCTGAGGGAGGAAAAGGTATCTGGCTTGACGCCAGCTTTCAGGTGCTCAAGATAAGAATCCCTCCTGACCAGAGTTAAATTAGTCATTTGTATAAAAGTAAAATCTGAGAGGTGTTGGAGGGATTTGCCAACCGCGAAACTCACATTTTGATTGAATGCAGACAGGAAATGTAACTCATCAAGTGCACCCTGAGCTTTCGTGGAAGATTTTCCTTTTCCCAACTCTGTCTGAAGAATTTGTAACTGTTCTTGTACAGAGTCTTGTATTTTGGTGATGCACCTATTGAAACCAGCGGACTGGTTACAAATATAACTGGTCTCTTTTGCTGCTTTCTCCCACTTCCGGAGCGTATCCTGAGCAATAGGGCGGGAGGTGGGTTGGGATGAAGCAAGAGCAGGTTTACCAATTCGGGCAAAGGAACTGTTCAACTTAGCAGCGTCATTGGGCCAAGTAGTTACATATTTGCCCGGCCTAGTGATGTCTTTATTTTCAGCGGGATGAATCCCGTACCACCTTGCCTGAGACTTGGGAGGGCGGAGATACTGATCAACATGAAGTCCACCTGGTTCCATAGACTTGGATGGGTACCCTTCTATGAGGACGAGGTTTAAATTTTCAAGTTTTTTACAAAGCCAGTCCTCTGGTGGTAAGTCGATAGAGACCTTGCCTACAGGTTGTGCCCGGTGGCCAATCCAGGGATTGTCTGACCTGGAACTTGGTGTATATTCAAGATCTGGGATATGTGACCAGCCCATGAATGCACGTACTCCCCTAACAGTCTCTATGTAGTTTTGATCTTCGCTCAATGTCTTATCCAAGTCCGGAGATTCTTGATCAGGATGGTCAGTGACGTCTTCTTGGTCAGATACCTCACCTTCCTCAAAGTGCTCCTGAGCTGACTTGAACAAGCTGGATTGCGGAGGAGGTTGAGGAAAAGCAGAGGCCACCGGGCCGGAAGAACTCTGTTGAGAGAATACCGGTTCCGGGTCCTGTTCAGAATAAAGGCCTTCTAGAGGAGACGTCCTAGCTATTGAGCTAGTAGTGACAGTGGCACTAGGTTTTATCCTATCCGGGCCAGAAGCCGGGCCGGCTTGGCCGGAAGGGACAGATGATAAGAGAAAAGGTGCCTGAGAGAGAGCTCCCACGGGAGCTTGATGCGGTACCGGTGCCTTGACCGGTGAGAACGAAGGTTGAGGTGAAGGACGCTGCCCCAAAGTAATGAGTGCTTCCAGACGGGCCATACGTACTGACCACTTTTCGTCCAACTCTTTTAACTCTTGGCGGAACATAGGTGGAGGTAAAGAGAGATCTTGCTCAGCAACATGGGGTGGAGAAGTTGAAGCAACTTCCTGAGATTCCACCTGCGACACGATAGTGACAGTGGACGGATCCACAAGGGTTTCTTTGCTTTTAGATTTCTCCTTCCGCAGTTTGTACGTAGGGGTTGAAAGCTGGAGCAATTGCTCAGGGGTTAAATTGTCACACAATTCACACTGCAACTTTAAAACACACGGGTCTTGGCCCAACCCTTTATCTCTGCATCTGGCACAATGAGAATGAGGGTCAAAAATAGCCATGATATGTCCGCAGGCTCCTTTCCTTTGTCCTGGAGATGCCATGGTAGTTTATCCAACTAACTGACAAATCGTAGCACAAAACACAATATATAACTTAAGAAATACTCAAAAATAAAAAGAGTTTACAAAATTCAAACTTTGAATATCGCGCCAAACGAAAAAGATGCTATGACGTCACGTCCCTCTGGCGAGTGAAGCAGGAACTAGGCCACCTGGCGAGTGGAGTGTAGTGTACCGGTCCTGCCGGGGGTGAAACCCAGGACGTCTTTTCTTTCGTTTGGCGGGACCGGCTGGCGCCGGGCTATAGCTATCGTCTGGTAGGTAAGATGTATTAACGCAATGAAATGTTATTTTAATGAATTTACCCTTAATTGTGGTACAGTAAAATATATTATCAAATCCTACAGAAAAATAAAGAGGTTCTATGAAATTAACAATTGTATTCTGAACATTTTTATATTAATGGAATCCATGTATTCCCTGGTTATCAAAGTTTATACATACTCCCCAACTACACAAATTCAATGTAGCATATTTATTCATTTAATGATTGACATATTGTAAATTGTCCCCAGATTTCTGTCTGGCTGTGGTGTGCAGCTCTGAACACAGTGGGAAATCCAGTCTGGTCACAGCATTTAGCACGTTTAGAATCAAAAACCAGTTTGTGTGCACTGCTGAAGAAATCCAAGCTTACCTAAAGGACAAATTCTCAGTGAAAGGGGAGACATTTCGCAGCATAGATCCTGAGAGGTAACATAAATGCTATGCACAAATTGAAACATTGTACAAGTTACAGCTGTTTATATGTAAAATAACATTTTGAGTTATAAGCAGGTTTTCTATGAGGTATTGCCCTAAACTTAATTACTCAATAAAAGCGAAGTAAATAAAATTGATTCTTGTGTGATGAAAAAAAACACATTTAAATTTCAAGACCATGCAATGAACATAATTGACCAAGCTTTTATTAATTAACACATATCTAAAGTGGATTTATACACACAGTTATCTGTCTTTGGATGCTTTCACTTAATTACTTTGATCCTTGAGGTATCTCACAAGTACATTTAATACTGAAAACTCACTCAAAGGCAGTTTATTGAATTTACAAGATTTGTCCAAGTTCTAATTCCTACCTTTTGGGTATTTCTGTTTGAGGCTATAATGTTATCATTAACACTTTCTGTCTGAAAAATTTTAAAAGGGGTTGAAAAGTATGTAAAATAGTAAAAACGATTGGAGTTGGAGCCTTCCAAACATAAATATTTCATGGCTCAAATTTTTGTAAATCTTCAGTTATCTTATGGTTTCTTATTCTTTTCTTATTGCCTTCAGATAAACTCCAAAACATCCTTGTTATTACGGATAATTCCAGAAACCAGTATTTCGGAGATTTCTAAAGTATCATCTCTTATTTCTTACTTTTTAAAGTTTTACCTTTAAGGTGTGATTGTTGTTAGAAAAACTTTTCTGCTGAAAGATTTTTTGCAAAGAAAAAGACATCGGTCCATGGTACCATTTCTGGGATAAACACAAAGCTACAGTCTCACAAGCATCAATAAACCACACCTCACATTCTTGCTGAGCTAAGTTACAAAATCATTTGCTCAATTTTAAAGTGCACAGTGCATGAAAAAAATTTCCTTTAAAACGTTGTATGTGTATACCAGAGATTAAGAAAACTCCAGTAAAGAAAATCCCACATCAAGCAAAACATCCCCGACTGAAATACAGATTCTTAAGGTGGCGTAAATAAACCATCCCTGAAAATATGTGTGGTGGAGTTGTGATGAAGCAAAAGCACTCAACTGTATATTTGCCATGGTTTTCAGTCGAATCTTGGATTCGAGTTTTGTACTGGGTTCTGGTTGTTATTTTAAAAACACCATTTTATCCTCTAAACGCTAAAGATATATACAATATCTATACACATATATCAAATATAAGGAGTACTTTACATACTCAATTTTTTAATATTGCAGTTTATGAAATGAATACACTGTCTAGCCTATGTCTAGCTTCTTGCAAAGTACCAGGATGTAGAAAATATTTTGTCTTTTTCTTTGTCTTCTGGTGCTCAGTGGAGTAATTTTCCCCAATATAAATGTCTGGTTCTTCAACACTTGGGTCCAAGTTTTTGTAACTTTAAAGTTTAACTTAACTTTAAATTTCAAGATTCAACTTTGTGGTTGTCTGAAAGACAGCCACTGTTCCCTTGTTGTTCTAAATGTATTGGGAAGGATTTGATGTAACTGAATATGTAGCCAATTTAATTTTATTTTGAAGTTATTTAAGTTTACCTGAATAAGGATGATTATGTTTGCAAAGTCTTTATAATTTTATATGATAATTAGCATTTATTCTTTTATATGAAACCTCCATATAAGAATCCATCTGAAACTATCAATGGTGGAGGGTGTGTAAGAGTGAGGGTTCTGTTTGAAGGCGTTGGTATTCTTCACTTGCTGTTTTGATTCCAAAAGGCATCCTAAGCCAGCGATACCTCTGAAATGGCGTCCAAAAGGTAGTGAAGTAACTGCTTTCTTTGTCTAGTATGGTTTGCCACTGTGTGCTATATGTTATGTACACACTCCTCGTGGATGCATGTATGATCCGTCATACAGGTTTTATTGGGTCTGGCTTTCCCTCATCACTGCATTTCTGCTGATCTTATTTAGGTCATATATTGATATTACACTGCATGTGTTGCCTGTACCAAGTAGACATTCCACCGGAACCCCTCTTTTGTCCTTTTGGTGGGACAGTGCTAGCTGGACACTTAGTTGTTTCTTTATCATCTTCACATTATTTAATGTGTGTTCTATAATGAATTTATTTATTTATTTGTTGCTTTACGTCACGTTCAACAGCCAGGGTTATATTGTGACGGGTAGTTTACAGGTGGAGGAAACCAGTGCATACTGCACTGTAAACCACCGGGCATCGGCAAGTAACTACCAACTTTCCAACATGAAGCGCCCGGCCCGAGATTCGAACCGGCGGCCTCAGAGGTTGGAGGCGAGAACTCTAACCACTACACCACCGAGCCCCCTGTGTTCTATCATGAATACTGAATTGTCAGAGTCACTGTGACCAGACTCATTTTCACAGAAATTCGTAGGTTGCTTTCTACCTTTCCATGACTGACACACACTAGCAAAATAGTGAAGTCTATTACACTTAGAGCATCTTTTTCCATAAGCACTACAGAAATTACTGCCTCTTTTATTTGACTTGCCACAGTACTTACAGTCTCTGTACTCCTGTTTGTCAGCATGCTTCCGGTTCTTTGCTTTTGGTCGCTGTGAGGTTTTCACAAACTGAACTTCTGGCTCTGACTTTTCAATTTGCTTCAGCTTTGTAAAAGTTCACTTACTCTGCATATGTTGATTGCTGCATCCAGGGTTAAGTCCTTTTCTGTAAACATTCTGGCACAAGCTGAGTTGTCATTTGTTCCCAAGACTAATCTGTCATGAATAAAATCATCAAATAAGGCTTCAAACTCACATGAATTTGCAAGATGTCTTAGTCTTGTGACATACTGATCAACTGTCTCATTGGTACCTTGGTTTGTGATACCAAACACATATCTTTCATAAACCACATTTGTTTTAGGAGTGAAATATTTTTCCAAGGCTCCAACAAAAGAATCTGAATCCTTTTTCTCATCTTCTGACATACTCAAAGTTTGTAATATTTTCAAGCATTCCTTACCCATGATGGATCTTAATGTTACTATTCTGACAGTTTTATCCTTTTCTTTCAACTTAGTTGCTACTTCATAATCAGCTCACTGTTGCTTAAAGAACTGCCAATAGCTAGGCAAATCACCTTTAGTATCCATAGGAGCTGGAACTGGTAGACCAGATGTAGCCATGTTGTATATAAGAATGTTCAATTTAACATGTGTGCTCAAAATCCAATGTTACTTACATTTCTTTGAGTGAAACTAGTAACTGTATCTTTATTATTTGTGTTATCCAATTCTAACATGCACTGTATAATCATGTACTTCTGACACCATGTTTGTGTGTGTGAATATGGATTAAAACACAAAGTTTTTAGAATTAGTAGTATATTATTAAAGAATAGATTTTAACACATGCTGCATGCTTGACACACACACAATGACTGTTTTAATTGCCTTTGTTAGAGCACACGCACAGGTCATCACAGTGCTTGACAATTATAAACCATAACAGGATATGGTAAGCACAAACTGCTATTACTTGCATTAACTGCATTTGATAGAGAACATTTCAAATATTAACCATAAATAGTATCATGAACTGGTTGGCTTAGTCATACATTTATTAATATGTATCAGTCATTGTTAGTTAGTTTGTCAGTTTGTTTTTCTTTTGCAAAATTTTCAATGAAACCTCGAAGTATAGTCTTTAATTTGGTTATTTCTTACATGCAATTCTACCAAAATACATTCAAGTTGTTATTATCAACAAAATACATTACTCTTCTGTATGAATACAAGAACTTCCTGCTTAAAAATAAAAATATTCAGAAGAAAATTTACATGAACACTGCAATCCGACACCTACAGTTATTAAAAGTAGATGTCCCAAGGGACACACTGCTATCAGTACATTCAGAATGTGGTTAAGATCCACTGTGTATGAACTCTACATCCTGGTACTGAACCAGTGTGCTTAAACATTTTGGTCATTTCATGCCGCTTTCATTCAATATTGGCAACAGTGTAGACCAATAAAAGTCTTTTATAGCGTGTTTTGACAAGCTGGTTTTATAAATTGTCACTGTGAGTTCTCAGTGGTCAGCTAGAGCTATTAATGAATGTTAATCTTTTCATAAAAGCTAATGCAATGTACTATTGACATAAACATTGGGTTAAATTTCTCTGCTCCAGTAATAAGGAGTTTGGATAATCAAGAGCACCATGAAATTTTATATCACTTTCAGAAAATGTCGACAAGAACTACAATCATAAGATCATTATTTGTGTGTAACCACAGTATATTGAGAGTTCTTTTGAAATAAAAATCTTAAGTGTAGAAAAAATATTTTTTGACTGAAGATCTCCTTTCCAAGAGAGTTAAAAACAGTAATGTCACTTCTTTTTATACTATTTTCTAGTGTACACACAGATTTGAGTCTCAAATAACCTTGTGTGACAAAGCACATTTTCAGGGAAGGATCTGTTTTAACTGGCTTTGAAAGTACTTTGTTTTAAGAGTTTGAATATGAGACTTGGTAGATGTGTTGTTACACAAATAATCTGTACAAGGATGCAAAGGAAAATTTTTATGCACTGTGGTCTTTAATCCAGCGTGTACAGTGTTAAAGGCTTCATTTTGGACTGATAAATTAAAAACTTAATGTTATAACTGTAAATACTCCTTCTGTGCATTACAGTTTGCAGGTGCCAAATTTTCCAGGTTTTTCTGTGAATTTAGTGTTAATGTGCTTTTTCTGAAATTATGTTTGTGACACTCTTAAATTAATTTGGACATTTATATGTCTAAAATCAGCTATACATTTCAATAAAATTCACTTTAACGAAAGTTCTTTTTAAGTGCAAATTTTACAACACTGTACAAGTTAAAAATCTCAACTTGTACATAACATTTACATATATATCCATTGTATATACAAGGTACAAAAATAGGATTGCGCCTAAGCCAAATATTAACATGACCACTTTTCAAGTGCAATCCGTATATCCAGTATTTCAGTTTTGTAACATAGAGTGTTCTTCAAATGTTGCTGCAGCTTTGTGTTTTGCAAACTTTAAATAGGTATGTTCATTAAAAAAGTTTTGCTATGCTTCCAAATTAAGCTTAGAAATAACAAAGTGGATGTTCATGTCACCCTTTTATTCAAGGGGTTTCACATTTTAAGTTTTAGAATTACAGAATTCACGTGTGTCACATGGAAAACACAAATATATATTTAAAATTTGCATGTCGGTTGCCACTTCACATTTTTCTTTCTTCTTTGGTATATCACCCCCAAAATATGCACTTATCATGTCTGTATTTTCATCTGCTTATTTTTGGGTTAAAAAGACAGGTTTGTACATAAGAATGGTAGGTGCACCTATTTCCAATTTAATTTTGCTTTCACATTTGCCATGCATTGAACCTTTTAGTTGTTTGCCTGCAGAGGAAACCAACATCACTGACAACAAAACATTACCTCTAATTATTCAGTTTGCTTGTGGGTATAGAGTCAAGAAAAGGTCAAACCCAAGGACAAAGGTCATCTCTGATTTGAGGAATTATATTTTACATGGTAATTTTTTATGTACAGATCGTTATAAAGGAAATAATTTTAAAATAGTTACAGAGTAAGAATTTTAAAGCACCAAGCCCAGTCTAAAAAGAAGGGGAGATGTTAGAGGTGAAGGTCTGTGGTATGAAGGAGGCAGCTTGTGATGCGCCTTGCAAATACGTGAAGATGGCTGAAGATCTCCAAAGCCCATGTGCCATAATATTTTGAAGAGCCACATTGTTGTCAACTGCAAATGTGGCCCCTGACCTTCTGAATGTGTGGAAACCATGATTCTTATGGGGTATGCTCTTATGAGATAAGACCTTCTTACGTGCATCATATATGTGTATATATGTGACTTGTTTATGAAGAAGAAAGGTATTCCCAAACAAAGGAGCTGAAGGAGGCAATGATCTTGAAGTAAGCAGAGCCCTCAGTGCTCTTACAGGACATAAATACATATTGTCTATTGTTGGGAGCTGTATGACTTGAACGGATTTGTGGTCTTACAAAGTCTTGGTCCATTTCAATAACAACTCCAGGTGCAGCGAAAATCAGATCTTGCCTCAACTGTAGGATCAAATTTGACTGAGCTGTGGGGAGCGAAATAAGCAAAATTTCACAGGAGATGGACAAGGGGTACAAAGTCTTGACGTCAAATATGCCCCTGGGTTTCGAATTGATGGAAATACTTCTAAATTGTCTAATAACACAACTGTCTCGCAGAGCATTGTGTTCGTGAAGAAATATAATTGGAGATCACCTTATTTGAGAGAGCATTCAAATGCAAATATTCAATGAATGGCAATGAATTATGAATGTTTATCAGAATAGGCAGATTTATGAAAGTAAGGTAAGCCAAGAAAGACTTGAAGTGTGTAACATGAGTTGTTGAGGTCGAAGGTCTGTAAGCTAATCTAATCTAATCTAATCTACTGCTTTGTAGGCGCAATATCTTCCCCACTAAGGGGAACTCAGTGCGCTAGTCAACAAAAATCATATCTAATGAGGAGAGTCCATGGGCGTTCAAGGTCGTTGTTCCAGAGTTGTGGGTGAGACCGACAGGGAAGAAGACTAAGTTGGGAAGCTAGAATTGAAAAGGTGGGTTTTAAGGTGTTTCCTGAAAGATACGATAGAGGGACTGCTTCTTATTTTTAAGGTGTGTTAATCTTCTCCAAAGCAGATGCTAGCAGATGTGCAGATGAAGTGTTACCACCTTTAATTATATTTAAAGATTCAGAACAAAAAATTGAACAGGTACCACATCCCAAGTATAATCGGTTTTCAACTCATTCAATAACCCCTGTTCTATAACACCAAAAGAGCAGGGATGTGAACCACTTTGAATTTTATGTCCCATTTGCTAATAACCAGATGGTCTTTATACAGGCTGCAAAAAGTGGATCCCTAGTTCTACCTCTTGGCCTACTGCAGAATTGTGAGCTGTGACTACTGAATTTCTGTAAAAGTCCCCCACATTCTTAAAACTATGACCAAATTAATCCTCTCGATGTGAATTATAGTTGGTGAAAAGTTTGGGATGTCTTGAACTGGGGAAGGATAAACTCGACTGTTCCAAAGTGCACCAACTTGAGCAGGCTTTAACAAACAAACCAACAAGCAGGCTTCAACAAAAATGTCATGACTTTCATGAGTGATGCTTTTGTTGAAAAAAGTTTGAGCACTGACATGTGGTGAAAAAACAAAGAACCAGTCTATGTCCTTAAAAATCATCAGTGAGTTTGATCTTATTCAAATGAAAATTTTTCCTGAACAAGGCCAAAATTCTGTTCAGAAAGAGTCTGGCTGGTACAACACACGTGTCACAAGCACAACACAAGCTTCTCAGACGAGAATGGTAAGATCTCTTTGACAAATAGTGATATTGCTCGACCTTACAGCATTCCTGATATATTAAGTCAAGCTTATCCTGATATAATGAAAAAGTAAAATCTGAAACCCTGACAACTATGCCTAGGCATGTATGTTGGCTAGAAGGGGCCAAATTCAGAGGGAGACCCAAATATTCAAAATGCGAGTCAGCTTCATTCGCTTCGGCCATCACCACAAAATTATCAATGTGCGGAAACAACTGACACAATGACTCTTCATGATGAGAGCTATTGTGTCCACAACCATCTGAAACAGTGACAACCCTACCATTTAATGCCACTTTTCAAAGCATCTACAGAATCAGGCCTCAGATTTCTGAAGGCACGTGCAATGTCATTTTTGAAAAGTACAGGATCTGTTTACTACAGATAGCTTCAGTAATATCATCAATCACAGGAAGTTTCAAGATAAAATGTCTACCTTCAAACTTGAGCCTGTCAACTTCATCATTTACAAAATGGCTTGATGGATGAAATAAATTAAGAATGACTCTGCATTTATTATTGTCCTTTGGCCTTGTAAGCGTAGGTGAACAATGAAAATGTGGTGAATTGACCTTGTTGGAAGAGCCTAACATTGCCCCAAAAATCCTTTCTTCTCAAGGTAGCTTGTGACACATTGCTGAAAAATGGTTAGAAATATCAATTTTAACCAGATTGTTGGGACATTTACACATTTCAGTCCCCAACCCCAAGACAGAAAGACACAAATGCGGGTACCATTTATTAATACAATAACAGTGTATACATTTCTAATACTACTTAATATTTACAGGTCATATAAGATGATACATAAAATCTCTTGGAATAAAAGGAGTATAAAATAGTATACAAGTTCAACAACTATAGTAAACAAGGCTGCAAAATAAAAGGTTACTGTACATGTGGCAGCCATTAGTGAAAAGATTTAAATAACACTGTGAACTTCGAGTTAGAGTTCATAGTTCATAGTTCAAAGGTCATGGCAGAAGGTCATGACCAGAGTTCACAGTTCAAAATAAATTACAATAACATGGTTAAAGGTCACTACTTGACCTTGAGGTGACCTTAGACCACAACAGAAGGGGAGGCTAAAGTTGGCAATTCAACAAGGGAGGAAACAACTACCAACTGAAGTCAAGGTCAATTTGGACAAAGATCAAGCCAAAGCCCCCTAAACTGTCCAAGAAGGAAGAAGGAACCCCCAAGGCTTACAATGGACAACTAAAATACAATTTTTAAAAAAGGATATTTGACAGAAAACATTATATCATGACTAGAATAACCCTCAAGCCCAACAAATAGGGGTAAGAGCATCAGGGTTGGATATTATTATGCATTTATAGACATAGCTAAGGCATCAGCAGGACTCTCGCCAGAAGTGTGATCAGACTGAATATAACCCCAAACGCAATCTGAGGACCAGGTGCCATGTCTCTTAATCTGTTGGATTGGAACATGGGAATTAAAGGCATAGGTGGCACCTGATCTCCTGAAATCATGGAATGTAAAGAAACTTGATAGTTTTAAGACTTTTACGAACTGGCGAATCAGTAAGAAGATTTGGACCCTGGTCACTTTGGATTTGAAGCTAAGGGGCAAAACTTGACATGGGGTAAAGTTTAAATAGTGCTTTGACTGCTCTAAAGGGACACAAGGGCTTAATCTTCAATTTTGGAAGGGTAACACACTGGACTTTGTCTCTTGTCTGCATCGTCTTAGACCATTTTATCAAAACCTTGAGATATTTGTCAGTAAAAACACATCATGGCCTGTTAAGTGCCTGGTACAGTCAAAGCCAGCTCTGGCGTGAGGGGCCAGGTTCGAAAGCCTTAAGAAGGCAAAGAAACCCAGTAGGAAGGTTGCCCTGTACACTTGAGGTGAGGTCAGAAGGTCACACGCCATGGAAATATCAACAAGGTGAGAGATTGTGATGACATTGTGAGAAGAGGTTGTGATAGGCCCGTTGATTCGTAGTGCTTTAATAAAATACTTTACTTTGGGGTGATCCAAGATTTCATGATAAATGAGGCCTTTATGGCCGACACATAATTTGCTATCATACTAGCTGAATATTCATTAGTAGCTAAACATTCCAAAAATGACAATATTACTTTGATATTCATATGAATCAGTGAAGACTTTGTAAATACACAAAATGCAACAAAAGTTCTGAACATTGATTCATAGGCTCTGTGAGTTTTAGGTCGAAAGGCCATGTGAAGCCTCTGGGAAGCCTTTGCTGACAGTGACATCAGAGCCTCATTTTCTACAAAACAAAGTGTAGTATCTTAAAGTATTGGTATATGATAGCATACGCCCCTACAATAAACTAAAACACAGTACACAGAACAATTAAGCTTACAAATTACACATGTACTACACGTGAATAAAAAATAATATTTACATTTCTGGATCCAAATCAAACATTTCATAAGACACTGGCAGCCAAATAGGCTGCTTGACATTGGAATACAAATAGCTAACTTGATCTTGGGTACCCTGCCATCTAGACAGAGTATCAGCTACTCCATTTTCAGAACCCCGGATATGGGCATATTGTATGTCCATGTCTGACATGGCGGAAGCGTACCATATGTTACGGGAACAGGCGGCTAGACACGGATTTCGAGTCTTACCAGATTTGAGGACTGTCACCACAGCCTCATTGTCACATCTGATTAGTATTTTCTTTGACGCCCATATGAATGCAAACAATCTGACAGCAAGGAGAATGTTAATCATTTCCAGGTGGACAATTGTCCAGTTTCTGAAGCCCCTTTCTATGGGCAAATGGTACACATAATGCCCACAACGCCCACCAAAACCAAATGAGACATGCATCAAGTTCTAAAGTCAGGTCTACCAACTTATAGTTGTACAGTGAAACACCATTGTATCTTGGCAAAAACTTTGCAAACCATCTTAGGTCTCTCTTAAAGTCAGGTGTCAGGAAAATTTTTTGACACCCCTGAGCAGCTCTGAGTAGCTCCAACATCCTATTGAGGAAGACCCGAGCGGGCTTGACACACTTGTGAACGTACAATAAGAGACCTAAGATAGATTGCAACTGACGTTTCGACGCAATGTCCTTATCAAGCCAATGGCGAACAGCGTCATTGATGGTGTCGAGTTTTTCTGGTGGTATGGAAATAGTGCCTGCAACCGTATCAATCATGAAGCCCAGACACATCACGCACGTAGAGGGTGCTACCAATTTCTTTTCACTAACAGTAAGGCAGTATTGGTATTGGTAACAGTATTGGTAACGCCTCATATGACGCCCACGCGATGCTAGGGATGCCGACGCCGACATAATTGTCAATGTAGTCGACAATGGGAATCCTCTCTCAAGCATCATGTACCTGACGTCGTCGCTGAGGTGCTGAAAAATTTGGCTACGTGTCCACGTAGAAGCCCTTTAAACTCTCAGTTCAAAGCGACTTTGGGTCAGAAAAACATGTGTGAGGAAAAAGGCAGCAGCAAATGAAATTTGAATTACTTCTGGGTTGCTGGGGCGACCCAGCAGGGATTCTAGGAACCCCAGAAATTATGTAAGGCTACTTTGTTAGACTGGTACCCCATGTTTGATTAAAGTACATGCAAACAACTACTGCCTTGGAGGAGGACTGACACCTGGGATGCCTGAACACCCCAAGGGAATGTCATGTAGTGGTGGTGGACCAATTCACGCCTGTGTACCTATTCATGCTCACCCTTAATTTTCTTAAAAAATTATAATTTTTCATAGAAAAGATGTTTACCATATGATAGATAATTATCAAATTGATGATATACATTGGTGCTTCTTTGTGTTACAGTGAGTGTTTTGGAGAAATCTAGGGGTGGGTGTCCATAGGTACCCGGGCGTGAACTGGTCCACCAACACTACCAAGTCAGTATCAAAACCCCGAGAAATGCCATACTCACAGTCTGTTTGCTTCTTATCCTGATCACATAATAATTCATCTATAATCTTTTACATGTAACACTCATGAGAGAGGTTTTATCTTTGTTAAGGTGTACAATCTGTCACAAAATCATTGTATGTATCCCTAGCATACTTGTTGTTGACAGCATTGGGTTCACTAATCAAGTAGATACAATAGATAGCGTTCACACTAATCATACTCTTTGAAGTGATGGTATTTGGAGTATTGTGCCCCAGTGAGTTGCAAATGCTCTGAAAAAGCCTGTACAAGCCACTCCTAACTCGTGTATACATATATATCGCTATATTTTTAATTTCATAATAGTTCAATTTTTTTCAATTTGTTATACTTGGTGTTACCATTAATGTTCTTATTTGGTTCAACAAAGCCCAACAAAGTCAAAAAAGGCAACAGACTGTGAGGCGACACCTTGTAACAAGTTGACGAGAGACAACATTCCAGGGTACATGTGCATAACGCCACCATACTCATTACCTTTATTGCAACATGCACAATATGGGCTTTCCTCACCAAAGGATGGATCAATACCATTTGAAGCACTGCTCTTATCAGGGCCTCCCCTATTGAAAGACCGTGGAACCTACAACCATCAATTCCTGTTGTACTTTTACATTTAGAAGTGTCCTCGTTGTTGTGTGAACTACACCTAATGGCAGCCAAGCATCCACAATGATCATTGATACATGTAATTTTAAAATTGGCCACAACAATAGTCAATTGTTCATTAATTGTATTTATATTATTGTTCATGTTCTTGTTGCGTTTCCAAGTGGTAGACCTGGCTCCTGTTTGTCATTACTACAAATAAAACTAAAAAAACTACAAATATGTTTGAATTGTCCATGATTCGCATTATGTGTACAATACTTGCATGTCCTTGACTACTGTTGGTTCTGCGAGATTGACAATCCGTTGATAGCCCACTGTGATGTGTCTGCCCAACTTAAACTTCCTTGTTCCACCTCATGCATTAAGGTGGCCCATGCTGATCTTTGAGTGGACAAAGATGTTGCATCCTTGGCTTCTAAAATGATGTGCATGAGTTAGTGTTCCAACATTACCATGTCCTGCATCTGTTGAATATTTGTAAGTTGCACTACTACCCATTGGGACAATGTGAGATCATCGTATGTTACCCTCTTCCTGCCATTGCCTGTATGAAAACCCTCATTGGCCCATCTCAAATGCAGTGGTGCTGTGACGATGTCTGCACTGTTATAACGCCTAGAGCACTTAACTGAATGCTACGTCCATCATTGCCCGCTACTCATAAGCCACCACTAATTGAGCCCAGCCTGCGATACCATCTCTTTCTGCGCACAGGATTCACATCTGGCAGAACCATATCTTTCTGTCTGACATCACCTCCCTGTGTGGCATCAGGCACTGACAAATATGTAGGTAAGTTGTATGCAGTAGATGGGTGAACCCTGAACAAGGTATACACGTGAGCTCTTATGCTAGTTGGTGTACTACATGTTTGATGATGTACACCAGGAAATTGTACCTGTTGAGACATGAAGGGTGAAAGACTCAAACCCACGTCACCTACATGAGATTGTCTGTTAGGGAATTACTGTTTCTGTTCCAACTGATCTACATGCTTCATTAACTCTATGTTTGACTGGTACCGTCTTTGTAAATATGATAAAATAGTTGAAGTTGGTGGTACCGTATTTAAATCCATCTCTTTCTTACTTATAGAATGTCCTTGATTAAAATATGAATCCTAAAGATCTTCACACAATTTTGTTTTCTCTGTCGAAGTCATGGTTCGTGCATACACCTTAACCTTTCTTCTTGAGGTTGAAGCCGGGTTTTCTTCTCATTTCTACCTGACATGAGAAATACAATGTATAACACAAACTATAAAGTCAATGTGTATAAAATAAACTAAAATCTCTTTGTTACAACCTTTTCAAATTTTTTTCATCCGTTCTGTTTGACTTTCAAATACAATATGGCCTATCTGAATTTTCTTGTTAGGAGCCCAATTGGGCTAACAGTCTTATTGGCTATCAAAACACAACCTCCAATTTCCAATCTTCAATCAATGTTCAGGTAGATGCAAACTGCCACGCCAGATGCCTGAACAGGCCTGGCAATCTCACTTACATTTATTTCCCACCTTTGAACAGTTGCAATACTGATTTTGATGCCATGCAGGCCCATGGTTGTCAAATGACTTCAAAAGTGTTAACCCTTGGTGGTCCATTATCTTGATCCTCTCAGGTGATATAAGCTCAAACCTAGGTCTGTCTGTCTGAAGCATCCAAGTCTGTTGGGAAACAAAGTGTTAGTTTTCACCTTTTTGTCAAAGGACCTTCATTGGTGGCACAGATACCAGGTAGGAATTTAATAGATTCATGGAAGCTGCTGCTTTGTCACCACATGATTTATTTATTTGGGGTTTAGGTCGTTTTCAACACTGTACAGGTCATATTACAATGTGTAGTTGGAAGGGCAGAGGAAATCAGTACATACAGTTCATCAGGGTTCTGTACTGTAAATTGCCAACCAACAGCAAGCGACTACCAACTTTCCCACTTGAGGTCGTGCCCTGGCCTCAGAGGTGAGAGGTGAAAGTGTTACCACTCTGCCACCGTGGCCCCCTTCTCACTACATGAAAGCATCATCTTGTTACATATTACTATCCACACTGACAGTCAAAATCGATTGGCTAAAAGTTTAACATCAATTTCATCCGACTTTGATTTTATCCAACACGTCTTAATATCCACACACATACTTGGGCATATTCTTGATGTACTTTGTACTAGCAAATCCCTCTCTCCCTCAGTTTGTCATAAGTAAATGAAGGCACATCGGACCACCTGGCTATCTTCTTTACAACAGTATTTCCTGTTGAAAGCGCTTAAAAGTTACAAAATTTGGTAAAAAACTTCAAATTCATATCTCAAATTAGAAAATCTGTGCTTATTTACACCCCATATAAAACAACTAGTGTATTGCCGCACCAAAATATTTTTATTTGTGAAATTTACTAGGCACAATGCAAAATTTCACAACATGCCAAAACAGGGCTCATGAGTGACAGACAAATGGCAACAGAATACGGAAATGCAAACTTGAAAAAGTGTCATGAAAGAACAACTAAATCACATTAGGTATAGAGTTGCAGTGATGGTTTAACCTACAATTATCAAAAAAAAAAGATATTACAGTAACAAAGTTAGGGGACATGAAGATAACCGCAAGACATTGATCATATAACTATTACTATTTAAACCAATACTTTTAGCAAGTACTTTGCAGACAAATTTGCTAAAATAAGGTCCCATTTAGTGTGAACTGGTGCTGATAACCCTCCCTATCCAAGGTCTCTACATAAATAAGTTTGTTCCTTTTCAGATGGTGTCAGAGGAGGAAATTCTCAAAACATCAAGTCAACAGCAAATAAGTGATGTGACTTGGACCCAAGTCCAACATCATGCTTCTGTGATTGTATTAGTGTACTCTTGACCCCAATACAAATATTGTGACCTACTCTCTACAGGAGGGCAGTTTAATCTCCGGTTTGAAGACTGCCGATGCCACGCTCCTTCTTAAATAAGCTGGTGTTAACAGAACCATTCTCACAAATTATCAAGCAATATCTAACCTCAGCTACATCTCAAAAGATGAGCACATTGGTCAGGAGGGTATAGCAAGCATAAATCAGTCTGCATATGGAACTTTTCACTCTACTGAAAAAGCTTTGCCGCAAATACATTGCCACCTCAATGTACAATTGTTGGACCAGTCTTTCTGGACCTATCTGCAATTTTTGATACAATAAACCACTCTATCCTATTTGATTTCCCTCACTTTGGTTTGGTATTCATGGGGTTGTGTTGAATTGGCAGATTCATACTTCAACTCAAGGAAAAGCAGATAGATGTAAATCTTTAAGATGCTTTTCAACTTCTTTATGGGATTCCTCGGGCTCAGTCTTGGGCAGATGATAAGCAAATTCACTTGGAACTTGACTCAAAGAATTTTAATTTCAGTACCACTTAATTGGCATGGGTTGGAAATAACAAACTCAAATTAAATCATGACAAAACAGAATCTACTTTGGCAATGATTAAATTGGAAATTCTATGAAGTTATCATTCCTTAAAAGTCTTCTTGGTAGTATTAAGGAACCAGTTGAATCAATCTAAAAACTTGGTGTCACCCTAGATGCTGACAATGAAATGTCATGCGGCTAATTCATGTCATATATGGTACTGCTACTTCCAGAAACTATGGAGGGTCTGCAGCACTTTAACCCATAAAATGTCTGTGAAAGTGGCAAATGTCCTGGTAAAGCTGTAATCCATCTATTACACAAAAAGTGTATTTCTAGACTTGAAAGAGTTCTAAATGTCTTATGTTGCACCATGTGAAAACTAAATAATTTCAGTCATGTGCCACTCTTTCTACACAAACTACACTGGCTTCCTATTCGGTACCGTATACTGTTCAAATACAACTTGCATTAAAAGCAATAAATTTAGTTCACTCCTATATCTGTCCTCTTTAATTAACCGGAGTGATCTCACATCTTTCCTACCATCCATTGGTATGGATTTCTTCAACACAGTAGGTATTCGTGACTCTGTTGATGACTTGAACAATACAGTAGCGTAGGAAGCGTATGAAAAGTGGGGGGGCCAAAGTTAAACTCAGCTGTTGTGTTAACTTATGACACTGGTTGAAGTGTTACCATTCTCAAGGAGACAAGGGGATGTTAAGTTAAAATGTTAATATATTTGTAATTCGGTGGGGGTGGGGGGGTTGAGTCCTAAAGCTATATTTCAAACTCCCATTCAATAACCAGAATCATATCCCTGTATGATTCTGGCTATTGAATGGGACGTAAAACCCTGTTCTTTAACCTTTGTTGTATTACAAACTTACTGTATATTTATGGGAATAAAGTGCTTTAAAAATAATTTGTCAACCTAGGTTTTGAGTCGAGCATTAATAGTGTCAATGGGTTATTGAGTTAAAAATATTAGGTCGCTTTGACAATGAAATGCAATTACTGTGATTGGGCTACAGAATGACTGGATTTGGCATCCCGTGAAAACAACGACTAGGTACAACATACCCAAACTCACTGCATCATGACGTAGAACTGAATAACAAGCAATACGTTCTTGCCCAAAGCCTTGGAAATAAACAAGAATAAAGTTGTATATAAATGCATTTTTATTTTGATGACCTATATTTTGACATTTCAATGTTTCCAATGTTACCCACATGCAAATTTTAAAAGTTCTAAGTAAAAAATTTTCTAAGTTATTACATGCCGAAAAAAATCTATGTGGCGGCAATAGTGGCATGATTGGGCTTTATGGATCATATTTTTGTTTCCATCATTATAATATTCAAAGATCCAATTACAGTCATCTCCCAGAAATTGACACTACATGTAACCAGGGTATGCACACCTCAGTTTGGTTGTAGATAATCCCCTCATCCATCTATAACATCCCTTCAAAAACTCTCTCATGTAATTAAAATACCATTAACAACTTTCATTAAATGTACCCCTCTTTACAATGGAAAATATAGGTAGGAAACTGCTCAGGATACAACACAAAAGCACTGTAGTTGAAGTATAGTGCTGTCTGACAGGCCTTTCTGTCAAAACTCAAGCTTTTTTCAAATATTATATATGTAGTACATTTGGGACACTAAACACACTTTCAACACCACATGCTCTTGTGGCTCAGTTACCTACTACACTCTGCAATGACATCTTAAAGTCCAATAGTCAAAGGGTGTGACATAAATTTAGCAACATATTTAAAACATACAGTGGCTACATCAGTATCTCATTGCACTTTAAATTACATGGACATGTTTCTTAATATTATATGTTTAAGGTTATATTTTTCATAAAGTTAAGTTGTGTTGGATTCATCTGGTTAAACTAGTTTAAATAGTTTATCTCAAAATGTATTTAACCTTGATAGACTGTGAATTTCTTGGAAAAGTTTCTAAAATTTATCCGATATCATGGGTTTCCAATGTCAAAAAGTGGGGGGGGCAAAAGATATGTTGGCCCCCCACATTTAAAAGTAGGGGGCCATGCCCCCCCCCCCCCCCCCCGGCCCCCCGCTTTCTACGCTACTGCAATAGGTTTATTTTGTAAGAAGAATATATTTCATCACAGGGTAGTGGCTTTTTCTTTATATAACGAAACAAACAGCAGTGAGGATTAAACTTATGAAGCCTTCTCTTCGATGCAATTCTTTGTTATAGCATTTCTGTAAGAATGGTGCAGTCATATCGTGCTGGGGCAGGCAAATCGCTAAAAGTGGCACGTTTTGCTGAGCAGATGGAGAAATGTGGTGGCAAGAACATCCACATCTCCACATACAAACGTTGTGTGGACACCCAGAAAGTCATGCAAAAACTCTTACCTGAAACACAACAACCAGACCAACACAACCCCAAGCTCATACACATAGATATTGCACCTGAGGTGAGCTATGCAACTGTTCGCTAGTTTCAGTAACTGTAATGTGAATTTGTTTATCTTTTATCATTAAAAAGATTTGTAAGCCAAACTTTCCTAAACTCTGTAATTTAAAGGTTATGGCAAGTCACTTGAGTTTTAGTTTTTCCAGCAATCCAACGAAATTTAAACCCCAACATTACTGTTTGAATGTGCTAAAATGATCTTATGATCGCTAGCTGCTGTAAAGCTCACTATACATATATGTAAGGGTAAACAAGGCTTTTGGAGTTAATTGCTTATAATGTCTGGTGTATTTCAGGGTTATTATTAATTCATGTAAATTATTTTGGCTAGTTAAACTGGTCTCTAGCTACCCTGCATTTTCTACCTCAGTTGGCTCTCACAGATATATATAGCTAAGCGAAACTTAGATTCTAAATTTGAAACGTCACTTTAGCTAAGCATATCTGTAGTACTAGGTTTATTTTTGTAACGTTGGTTTCTGACCTAATACAACAATCAATTTAGGCTAGAGTTTCAACTTTATGTGTATTCACCTACAAAAAAAACGTGCTTTTTAGGGTAATTTAATATCCGAAACACTCCTTATGATCAGTTATTTTTTAAAATTTTGACATGAATGGGCGCCCATTTATGCAAAATTGATTTTGTACTTGTAACTAAAATTTACTTTTATGGAAATTTACTACCAACCAAATAAATAACTGATGAGACAAAAATGTCTCAATTCATATTTAAATATTTCAAAATGTTGACTGATGCAGGTCCAGGAGGGAGTGGACGAACTTCTCTTCTCTCTTCTCATTCTTGGCCAACTGACAGCTCACAGTGGACATGTGTGGCTTAGGTCTAAACTGGACTTTTATGTGGTGGAAGTGCTGCCTCTGATGAAAAGTACACGAGGGGAAAAGGTTCCAATTATTTTTGTTATTTTATATTATTTTAGTCCGCACTACATAGACAATAAGTAAAAATGGATGCATAACATTTCTTTTAAAGTGGGGTTGCACTGCATGATTTATGGATGGCTGTATATTCCAGCGTACCAGTAAAAAATTACATACAAAAAGTTGCATTTTCGAGACATGACCAAAGTTTAAAAAACTCAAACAACATGCTCACACATGCTCAGAGTCAGAGTCCCAGCAATTTGGTAAATACATAACCTTCAGGCAGGTCAACAGAGCATTGTGGATGATACATTTCCTTTTTCACATAAAACAACTAATGCATCTTTTATTTACAGATTGTTACTAGATCCAATGATCCAGGTTTACAACATTAAATACTATAGACATAGGGTCTTCACAGTTAAAAAGGTTCTTACTGAAAACAAAACTAAAGCTCCCTTTAGATGTTTATGAAACTTAAAAATGAAGAAGAAATAAAGGAATAAGTAAAAGCCCTCTCCCGCAATAAATAAATAAAAAATAAATAAATGGGTAAATAAATAATTAAATAAATAAAATGAAAAATATAAATCCACACATCTGCACACCATTTGTTCAAGTGTGACGGTACACATGGACAACCATGGCCACGCATTGTGTGGGGATGTGCTACATCACTCTCTGTATTTATAAGGGTTTTAATGTCACTTTTAACTCTGTATAGGTTGTATCACGTTGAATTTATGGCCAGAGGAAAACAATACATCTAGCTGGTCAAGGCTCTGTACTGTAAACGGATGACCATCAGTATGCTACTATCAACTTTCCCACATAGAGTCCCGAGTTTAAAACACAGGCCTCAGAGTTGGGAAGTGAGTGTGTTACCACTGTGCCTCTGTGACCCCTAATAATCACTCATTATATTATATTTTTAAGGGCCAGTCAGAAGATAATATCGTTGAGAAATATTCGAGCAGAAATTGTCATATTTTTATGTTGGCACCTTATTGTTGACCTAAGAAATACTGATATTTTGTTACTGGTATTGCAGTAAGCAGAATGTATGTGATTTTTTGTGTCTTGATTGACACCATGGAATGGTCTTTCTGTAAACCAATTTTTACTTACAGGATGAGCTTAGAAAGTCCAGCCACCTCCACATGATGCTACTCTTTCTGCCCAAACTAACATGTTGGAACCCAAACGACAGCATTTTTCTACTGGAAAAGATTCGTGAACAGGAAGGAAATGGTAAGATTTTTCTCAGCATAAAATTCACGATCAAATAATGAGTTAGTTTTGCAAATAGCAGAATGAATGTTATGTGCAATCATTCACACAAAAAATATGAAACATTAACAATGAAACATACGCTACTTTTTGTATATCTTCAATAGCAACAGAAATATGTTGTATTTATTTTCCATTCAGTCATAGGAAATGTTTAGAATGGAGCTGTTCCACTGGAGCCGAGTGGTCGGCTTTTAACCATTTATCCCTAATTTTCTCAAGAAACTCCTGAAAAATCACTGAATTTCTGAGGGAATTTTAATTTTAAAGTAATATGTATTGGAAATCAGGAAATTGGTCAAAAATGGTTGAAAATATTGAATGCAAACCATACATCATATTAAAGAGCATTTGTCTCTCCATAAGAAGAATCAGGTATTTTTAAAAATTTCCGTAGCAACGGATTATTGTCCTCAGCAACCATATGACATTGACCTTAAAATTTGACTATTTATATAATTTGTGGTTAGAAATTTGTGTTATTACTTACAGGAAAAAAAACAAAGCTATAACAATTTACAAGAACAAAATCTGTTGTGATATTTCTATAATATCTTCACAAAATTCAATTAAGGACTAAACTTACCATGAAGGGTCTTTATCAATGTACAATATTTATGAATAAACTCACCTATTCCCTTAGTTAAAGGTGAATTTCCTTAGAAACCGTTGGAAATTAACTTATGTGCTTTTCCTTCTTAAAATCAATCATCTGTGGTAATAAAATGAACTTTGTCACACAGGAGAGAGAACTAGCACATAGCCCACCTCTGACCCCACGTTATAGGTCAAACTGGGCTCATAAAATAGCAGATTTATTTTGTTTTTGTCTTATATCTTCTTTATTATTGCTTTTACAGATTTAGAATGGCTTCTATATTTGGAAAGTCTAAATAGCTGGTCAGAGTTACCCCCGACTGCCTCTTATGTGTCAAACTAGGATCATAAAATAGCAGACTCTCTGTTTTTCCTTATAAATCTACTTTAAAACAACTCTTCTTACAAAGTTTGGCATTTATTAAATTAACTTTTCACAATTAATGACCATAGAAAACAAAACAAAGCTTACAGTTTTCTTTCATGTAAATGCATAAACCTCCACACTGTTGGCTTAATTTTCACTTCTTTCAGTGCTGCATGCTTTTGTTTTTCAAAAAACCTCTTTCTACTTTATGCAAAATTGCATCTAACCTTTTGGGGATGCTTTGTTTTTGTAAGCAACAACATTTTTCTAGTTTTTTTTAAATGAGCCTTGATTAAGTATTTTATTTAGGATTGTAGGGATGAAATGTTTAAGGGTTTTCCAAAGGTCAGTTGCCATTGTTCGTTTCATCTGTTGGGCACATTGCCAACATTCTTAATCAAGGAATGTATTAACATCCTTCTACCATCTATAACCAAATTGGTTAATTGTTTGCTCCAGGAGGGTCTGGTTCCAGATGGGTTAAAAAAGCTGTAGTCACTCCACTTATAAAGAAGGCCTTGCTTCCTGTTGAGGATTTGAAAAACTACCGCCCAGTATCAGGACTTCATTTCCAAACTGGTTGAACGTGTAGTTGCTAAACAGCTGGTCGACCATATTCATTGACATGGCTTGGATAACCCATACCAGTCAGCATATAAGTCAGGTCACTCAACGGAGACAGCTCTACTTTCCATCAAAAATTATCTTCATCTGTCACTATCCCAGGGTGAAGCTACTGCCTTGGTGGTTCTGGATCTCTCAGCCACTTTCGATGCTACTGGTCATTCCACTCTCCTCAGTTGCCTTCTGGATTAATTCGGTGTTGGTGGCTTTGCTCTCAAATGGTTCTCTTCCTATTTGATAGAACGTTTTCAATTTGTTAAGACTGGTTCTACCTTGTCTGACTTTAAAAAGTTGCTTTTTGGCGTACCTCAGGGTTCTGTTCTGGGTCCTCTCCTATTCTCTCTTTACACATCTCCCCTTAGTTCTCTGATTGGTAAACACAAAAACTTAAAATTTCATTTCTATGCCGACGATTCACAACTTTATGTCCATCTGTCACACATGAATGCTTTTGAGCTGCTTTTGAGAAGTTGAACAGATGCCTTCAAGATGTTAAGGATTGGATGTCGGCTAGCAAATTTAAACTTAATCCAGATAAAACTGAGTTCATACTATTTGGCTCCAAGAAATAGAGAGAAAGGTTAAATGTATTTTCCCAATTGACATCTTGGGTAATCCCCTTCACCCCGCCGAATCTGTGAGGAACCTGGGTGTGTGGTTTTGACTCTGATTTTTCCTTCTCTAAACATGCCGAGAATGTTTGTAAAAGTTGCTTTATTCAACTGAGGCAATTTAGAAATATTAGGCAGTTCTTGACTCAAGATGCAGCTGTGTCGGTTGCCAATGCTTTTGTTAGTAGTCGGTTAGACTACTGTAACTCACTTTTCAGGAGTCTCTCCAAATTCAATCTTCACAAATTACAGTCTATCCAAAATAGTGCTGCTAGAATTGTTGCAAATTCGAGTAAGTTTACTCGAATAACCCCGGTCCTCAGGAAACTCCATTGGCTCCCTGTTCAGTTTCACTCAGAGTTCAAACTGGCTACCCTGATGTACAAATTTATTCATACTGGCTTCCCTAAATATTTTGCTCCATATCTTTCCACATACCACAACACTTACAATACTAGACGCAGTCAGAGTGTTGCAAATTTCCAAAGTTTCAACCCAAAATTCACAAGTCCACTAAGCAGTTTGGTTTCAGTTTTGCATTTGATGCTCCCACTGTTTGGAATTCACTTCCTAAAGACATTCGTGCATCACCCACTATTGCCTCCTTTAGAAAGAAGCTCAAAACCTATCTCTACACAAAGGCTTATCCTCCTTAGCTAATTTTCTCTTTTGGCTTCTCCGTGGTGCCGACCTATTTCTGTCCCTGGACTTTGAATATTGCTATTGTCTTGTTGTGCCTTAGAGTCCACAACTCTTTGGAGATTAAGCGCTATGAAAGTCAAATTAGAATTAGAATTACTTGAAAGGGTAGTAGCCGTCCAGCTACAAAGTCATCTTGATGAAGCCGTTCTTACTTCCCTCCACTATGGAGTACCCCTGGGCTCTGTCCTTGGACCATTCTCTCTCTACACTAACCCAGTTGGCTCAATCATTCATTCCCACAGTAGCATCAACTACCTCTTTTTGCCAATGATACCCAATTATACACCACACTTTCAGTAGAAAACTTCTCTCACTCTATCCAAAAACTAAAGAACTGCCTAAAACGATATTCAAAATTTGAAAACTTAACCCAGACGAAATTGAGTTCATTCTTGTAGGAGTGGTGTTCAACTCTAATTTCAATTCTCAAACCACATGTCACAGGTTATTAAGTAAGCTAGAGTACAAACGAGATACAGAATTCATCCCCTTCTAGACCTGAATACATCAGTGCTGTTAGCAAATGCTTTGGTGAGTAGGCTGGACTGCTGCGATTCACTCTTCTTATCGCTCCCTGATTTTGAGTTAAGGTGATTGCAGCTAGTCCAAAACTCACCCTGCAGTGTTATCACCCGTTCATCTAAATTCTCTCACATTACCCCTCAACTAAAGAAACTCCATTGGCTACCAGTTAGATACAGGGTCTTATTACATATAAAATTCTCAACCAGGGACAACCAGTTTACCTAAGAGGATTAATCCACCCCTACACCTCTTCTAGAAACACAAGAAGTACACCCAAACTCAAGTTCCTTCAAACCCCCACTTTTGGTCGTAGAGTTCACAAATCAATTAAACACTTTTCTAATTCGTTCAGTCACTATGCCCCTGCCCTTTGGAACTCTTTCCCTTTCCATGTAAGAAATAGTCCCTCTGTTGCATCTTTTAGGAAGCATCTCCAAACTCACCTCTTCAGCTCTAACTTCCCAACTTAGTTTTCCTTCCCTCCCAGTCACACCCACAATCCTGGATTACCAACATTGAATGCCCCTTGACTTCCATACGATAATGATTTTATTTAATTTGCGCACTTAGTTCTCCATTGTTGGGAAGATATTGCACTTGCAAAGCAGTAGATTAGATTACATGTTGTTGTAACCAGGAATGACTTCTTGGTTTGGCCTTTACTTTCACATATGATCATGTAGAAAAACATCGCAAACACCAAGTCAGGTCAGATTTGGATCCAGACAAGACAGCATGCATTACATTCTGCCAGAGAGATGAAACACACACATATTTTCCCCCCATTTTCGTATTGAGTTTTGTCCCTGATCCCAGATTCAGCTGACACTGGAGTAAGTAAGGGTCAGGAATGGTCGGCTCCATTTGGACACCTCGATAAAGGGACCATGATATAATTTAAATTTTACCATCTGTGTTTCTTGAGAAAAGACTGAATAGTAAATGTAATACCAATGATGCTCAGATTATAATATACCAAGGAAAGTGGTAATGTGATCAGATCTACTGAAGTGGTAAGAAGCAATTTATCTTATGTATTTAATTTCCTAGAAAAGCTGCATCTGTCCACTCACCCAGACTACCAGTGGTTTGATCAGCTGATGGACCATGGTCAGTTTGAGAGTGAGTCCTGGCAGCGAGTGTACCAGTACCTGCTCAGATATCAAAGTGGATTTAGTTACTTTGTCACAGTGCACCCTAGTCTTGTGGAGGGAACACCTGAAGAGTGTATAAAAACCCTGCTCAGGTGACAGAGCGAGAGAGAGAGATGTCATATTACATACACTTTTAAAAGTTACTTTTTATTATATTTCATGACTATTTCATTCATCTGTGATCACATAAATGTCATTTTATTCACAATTTTGAATAATTATTTTTGTTTGCAATATTCATATTCTTGGGTTTGAGTTGATTTGATCTACCTCCATATTTATCCACAAACCTAAATTATCTAAATATCCCAGAAACGATATACAAGTGTTAACTTCTACTTACCAATTCTTATGTACTGACTCTAATCAAGTTTTAATTTTCTGAACATTGACTTGTGCGGAGTAATCTGATTGTTGACCATCCACTCTTGTTTTTATGTGAGATAGTACTGAAGGATTTTTATTCTAGACACTGTGGTCTGACTGACCCCTCCTGGGCAGAACTCCGCCATTTTGTGCACTTCCTGGACATCCAGCTCAAGGACTGTGAGCAGTCAATTTACACCAGTTTATTGGTCTCTCTAGACCTGCCTGGATTCAAGCTGTTTGTGGTCAAATTGATGATCCAAATGTCACGGGACTTTGCAACACGATCTTTGAAAATTTCTGAGGAAACACCACAAATGAGATGTCAACAGCAAAAGGTACAACAACATAACTATTCTTATACAACGTAACTTAATACTTAATCATTTTGTGTAATACGTGTTAGACATACCATCATTCAATGTGATTTTGCTGGTGTGTTTTACACTTGTTGTTTGTTATAAATATTTGGACCATGTTAATGTTTTCTATCTATACCAAGGGGCCATGGTGGCAGAGTGGTAACACTCTCGCCTCCCACCTCTGAGGCCGGGGTTTGATCCCCGTACAGTCTCAAGTGGGAAACTGGTAGTTGCTTGCTGTTGGTCGGCAGTTTACAGTACAGAGCCCTAACGAACTCTATGTTCTGGTTTCCTCTGCCCTTCCAACTACCCATCATGATATGACCTGTACAGTGTTGAAAGTGACGTAAAACCCGAAATAAATAAATCTATCTATACCAAAATATGCATGATTAGTTATTTTATTCCATTTTACACTATAGGATAGCCACATGGCAGGAATAGAGGAGTTTCAGATAAAAAGAACATGGGAATCAAGGTAAGCTTCATTTTAAAATTCTTTGAGTACACCTTGAATTTTTACTTTTTTTTAAATAAAAGGTCGTATGTGTGCATGCAGTGTTGTGTGAGAGTGTTCTTTTACCATGTAAAGAAATGGAATAATGGACTTTCTCTGTATTTGTCAGCAGCAGCCTAGTTAGTAATGATCTTTCTTACGCACTGCAGGAGTAATCCATTAATGAACTTGGGACAAGCCTCATTAAGGTTCTGGAACCTTCTGTGTAGTTCTAATTCCAGAATTATGTTCCAAAGTTTACATTCCTTGCAGGGACCTTATGGTATCTTTCTTTCTAGCAATATATAATGGGTGGAAGGCCTGGCTACAGTTTAACATTAAACCGGTGTGCTATATGATTTGTTCCTGTTATAATTGTGGATTAATTTTCTTGAATGTAAAGTTGATAAAGACTGTTTTTTTTATGGGTGATGCATAAAGTTGAAGCACAGAAGTTCAGTACTGGAAGAGGAATGTGCTTTTAAAATATGGGGTTCTAAAACTAGTTAGTTGAAAATGCTTTGTTGTGTACTTGGAATGTGTAGATGGTTGAATTACTCTACTGTTTAGTGTCGTCCTCATGAATATTCGTGATATATTTGCGAAAACTCACCTGATGTCTGCAAATAGAGGTCATAGTGTGAACAGCATGGGTTCTGTGCATTTAACTAGTATCGAGGGGACTGGTTGTGTAAGCTAACCAGTGTTCTAAACAGTGTTTTAGTGAAGTTTGTTTAATTTAACAAATTTATTTGACAATTAAAAATAATGATTACAGTCATCTGGTATGTTCTCAATAGTACATACAATGATACAATAATGAAACCAATCTGACCTGGCCACTGTAACTGACAGCCAAGTTTGTCCAATATATCCAGCAGTCTGTCCTTTGATCTGTCCTGTGATATGTTCATTGTCCACTAATACAGAGATATCAGTATCCAGTGATCTGTTTAATGTCCGATAACACAAAATATTGTAATGCTGTAATCCTTTTGACAACAAATCTCAAAAAAATGTTTGTATAGAAGTATTCAGAAAGTTTGCACAACTGTTCTGTTCGCTTAAAGATGTGGACAATGTCCACAACACAGTAAATCCACTCTCTGGTAGAACCACACGCTGCATGCATACGAAAAAGTATCCAGTTACTATTAGCTACTATTGAGAGCATACCATGCATGATATATTTTTATTGAGTACAGCAAATTTATCCAGACACTGTAGCCAGTTCACTTCAGCAAAAGTTCACAACAATACAAGCACTTTATATCCACTTGAATACTATGTTCTGTCTGTGGTCAGATGTACAGCATTTATATACAGCTATGGAAGCAGCCAGAAGCTTATAGAACTTACATGAAAATATATGCTGTGACCAGATCCATTAGGGAAGTTCTAGAACCTACAGGTATCTGATAGGGCTCCCCAAATCTATTAACAGAATCATTGAGGTTAGTCTACAGGGATTCCCCCAGTCTATAAATGGATCAGTACTATGAATATTAATAAACATCAATACCACATAAAAGAAAAATTCAGTAACTCCATTACCTTTAATGTTAATACATTTATATTAGATTAAACAATGTACTGGCACAGTGCCCATATATGTAACAGGCTGATTTGATTTGATTTTACCTGAATACTTTTCACTTTACACTTGGAATATTTTGGTAGCAGCATACCCATCCCATACAACGACAATATCGAAAGGAATACAATTAAAGTATCTGAAACTCAAGAATCCCAGAAGTCAAGTGACGAAAATAAACTGGTGGCTGTGGAGCAGAAGCTTGATATAGACTCTGTGGCAGTTATGAAAGTTAGAATTGGACTACAAAATCTATTGCCAGTTCCGTCCACATATAGTTCCCTCAGAATTTATAAGGGTGACAACTGTCAATATTTGAGGAGTTTAATCCGAAAACTATTGCATTTATAGTATTAACTTTAAATATGTTTCCTCCTACATTTTACTCCTTAATAGTTAACTTTGTACCTTACTTCTGAATACACTTGCTGGGCACAACTTTTGTGTCCTTTCCCTCTTTCATTTCTACCCTGAAACCCAAATACACAGTCAGCTGACACAAAGCTTGTTCAAGGGCACTGACTGATTGTTTAAGTATTAAAAGTAATAAACGTAACCATCTGTTGTTGCTTAAACATATTTAAAACACAATACTTCTATGTTGAGAAGAATGACATTTTTTGTTTGTTTACTTAGTCTGGTCTTTAAAGGAGTTTTTTTTGCTGGTTGCTAGCCTTTATTGGGAAGTCACAAAAGAATAAAACTTATTGTAAATTAAAATTGAGATATCCAATAATTTTTGAAAGAAAAAGAATTTTTAGTATTGGAATAAGCTTACCCCATGAAGTAGTAAGAAAATACAAATAAAATCTGTGAAATAAGATTAACAACTTAAATAATAAAACAAAGTAATAGTAAGAAATGGGAATAAATCAATGTCTTGTCTGCCCAAATTAGTGATTAGTATACACTGATTATTGTATTCTTCTATAACTTAATATCCAACACACAATTCATATTTTTAGTAACACCTATGTTTCTAAGTTTCTTTAAAATGACATCTGATGCTGAAATATTAGTTAGTGTAATATTATGTACATTTTGTAGTTTGTATATAACTATACCTTGTTTATCTACATACATTTGTATATAGATCTTAAAAATGAAAATAGCCAAATCTTAGAAATTGTGCAGAAGGAAAACAGATTATATGTGCAAGTTTTATGTTATAAGTTTGTTTATCATACATATACAGCAAAATTTTGTGCTCTTATGAGAGTTGAGAAACTCTCAGACAGAATACATTGTAAAATGCCACATAACTGCAAGGGCCACCATATTATTAAAAATGTTTCCATCTACAAATAACATTGTGGTGTTATCTGCAAATTGTCAAGGTTTATGTACTTTTGAAAAGCGCATTGATGTCTTATTCCATACAAAAGAAACTGGGGCATCAATAGTGTGTCTACAAGATACACATCTAACTGAAAAAGAAATAAAATCAGTAAAACAAATTCCGCCGGACTGCTACCTACATGGTTTCAGAAATAATTCCCGAGGAGTAGCTATCTTATTTAACAATAATTTTGAATATACTATTCATGATGTAAATAAAGATGATAATGGCAACTGGTTGCAACTGATAATAACTGTAAGTGGCATTAAAATAAACTTAATTACAATTTGTGCACCAAATCAAGATAAACCTACTTTCTTTGATTCGATTAGAGATTCAGCAGTAATAAGTAATACAAATTATGTCCTAATATGTGGAGATTTAAATTTAGTGCTAGACCCATTGAAGGACTGCTATAACTATACAAATGTAAACAATCATGGTCCAGACAAAAAGTTGTTGATCTCATTACTGAATTAGAGTTAGTTGATATTTACAGATACTTGTATCCAAATCAAAAACAATATACGTGGAGGAAAAAGTACCCAGTTAAACAAGCAAGACTTTATTATTTTCTTGCAAATGCTTCAATGACCGATATTATTGATAAATCATTTTGATCACTATACTTGAGCTACAAATAAGTATAAATACATTTAAACAAGGTAAAGCATTATGAAAATTTAATAACAGTTTGCTAAAGGATGAGAACTATCTCGAATTAGTTAACAATTTAATACAGGAAGAAAAATAAACAATGCTTAGCCTGTATATGACATTGACTTCTTAAAAGCTAATGACAATATTAAAATGTCAATTGATAGTGACCAATTTCTTGAGGTTCTTTTTCTACGAATTTGGGGTAAAACAATTAAATTCGCTGATTTTTTAAAAGTGTTTTGGTGTGAACTCAAAATCCATGTATTGAATGCATTAAATACCCGTTACAGAAAAGGAAAACTTACAGTTTCATTAAGACAGTCAGTGATAACATATTTACCTAAGGGAAGTAAAGATAGAAATCTTATTGAAAACTGGCGGCCAGTATCACTGCTATGCTCAATATATAAACTGGCTTCCGATATAATAGCCAACAGACAGAAACCACATCTTGAATACTTTATCTCAAAAAACCTATCAGGATTTATAAAGGGGCGGCCCATTGAAGAAGGCACAAGATGAGTATATGATGTTATGAGCTATGCAGAAAAGGGAAAAATAGCAGGGCTATTAATGCTGATTGACTTCAAGAAAGCTTTTGACTCTGTGTCCTGGAATTTTCTCTATGAAATTCTAAAAACCTTTGGATTTGACAAAAATTTTATATATTGGATTAAACTTTTCAATAGTGACATTAGTGCATATGTTATTCAATGTGGTTTTTTTGTCAGAACCAATTAAGGTAGAAAGAGGATGCACACAAGGAGATCTGATTTCGCCATATCTATTTATCTTGGTTGCAGAAATACTTACTCTAATGATAGATCAAAATACAGATATTAAAGGAATTACAGTCGGTAAAAAGAAATTAAACTAACACAATTTTCAGATGATACCACTGTTATCCTTGATGGAAGTCAAAAGTGCTTGCAGGCCACTTTAAATACTTTAGAGATATTCAGTAGTATATCAGGTCTTGAAGTGAATAAAGATAAAACAAAACTTATCTGGATTGGAAGCAAAATAAACTCTAAATCAAGAATAGACACTAACCCTGAAATGCTTTGGGGAGAAAACGAATTCACACTTTTAGGGATTATTTTCTCAACAAAGCAAATGCTTTGGCGAGCAGCAGACTGGACTACTGCAATTCCTTATTCTCATCATTTACAGATTTTGAGTTAACAAGACTGCAGTTAGTCCAAAACTCACTCTGTAGGATTGTCATCCGATTCTCTAAATATTCTCACATTACCCCTCAGCTAAAAAACTCGATTGGATCCCTATCAAATATAGGATACAATTTAAAATTGGTCTCATCACATACAAAATTCTCAACCAGGGTCAACCAGTTTTCCTCAGAGAATTAATTCATCCCTCAAGTTCCTTCAGACTCCCACTTTCGACCATAAGGTTCATAAATCAGTCAAACTTTTCTCCAATTCTTTCAGCCACTAAGCCCCAGTTCTCTGGAACTCCTTCCCCTTCCAAATAAGAAATAGCCCCTCTGTCCCATCTTTCAGGAAACACCTCAAAACCCACCTCTTTAATTCTAGTTTCCCAACTTAGTTTCCTTCCCTCTTGCTCACACCCACAACTCCGGATTACTGACCTTAAATGCCCCTTGATTTTCCTTATGATAATGATTTTGTTAAGTCAGCGCACTGAGTTCCAATTCGTGGTGAAGATATTGCACCTGCAAAGCAGTAGATTAGATTAGATTAGATTAGACAGACCTAAATAACATTTCAAAAATGAATTTTGAAAATGTTTTGCTTAAAGCAAAAGCTGAATTAAACTCTTGGAAATTCGGAATACTATCACCCATTGGTAAAATAACTGTTTTAAAAACATAAATTTGGCCAAACTTTATCTATCTATTTTCATAAATACCCACACTTAATTCCATTCTAAATGAAATTAAATTGTTTTACAATTATCTTTGGAATGGGAAACCTGATAAGAGGAGTAGGAAAACATTATCCATGAACTATAACAAAGGTGGTCTAAAAATGATAAATATATTCAACTTTGAAAAGTCTGTGAAACTTAAGTGGCTTAAATAAATTATCTTCCAAATGGAACACACTTAGAGTGATCTGCTGATGAGTAAAATACAGAAACTCGATAACATAAATATCTATGGTGGACAATGGTTGTTAAATTTTCAACAAGTTCTAAACCCATTTTTGAAGGTGGTACTTAAATATTGGTCAGAGCTATGTGCAACACAAAAAATCAAATCAAATGAAGACATTTGTAGCAGTAGTATCTGGTTTAACAAACAGTTAAGTGCCAAATACACTTTCTACTTGAACTGGTCAAGAAAAGGTATTAATGTTATAAATGATGTTATAGATAATCAAGGTAATGTACTATCTCAAGACACTTTAACAGAAAGGTATAAGGTAAATATAAATTTTTTGGATTATTACAGTATAAAAAGGTTGGTAAAAGCTTTTATTGAAAAACACAAAAAGGAAAATAACTTTGTTTGTATGAAACCATATTTACCTATCCATTTGAAAATAATTATGAACTCCATGAAAAATAAAAGGGAAATATATGAAGCAATGTCTGATTTTGAAGCAGATCAACCTGGCAACGAAATTAAATGGAATTCTGAATTTGGAACAGAACAAGATAGCAAAAATTGGCAACATGTGTATAATATATGCTTTAATGCCATAAAAGACAACATTTACATATGGTTCCAATATAGAATTATTCAGAGAATACTAGGTAAAATAAAAAATTACAAATAATGACCTATGCCAAATGTGTGGTGGATAGGCTGAAACTTTAGTTCATTTATTTTCAGAATGTGAAAAAGTATGCAACTTATGGTACATTGTCAAAGCATGGATAAGATCCAAAATAAAAGTGAATGTAATTTTGACAAAAACATATTGGTTTTAGGATACAATGAAACTGACGCAAACTCTTGCCCATTGAACTTTATTTTGATGATTGTCAGATACCATATTTTTAAATGTGTCATGAAAGGTAGTGATTTAAATGTTTACCAAGTCCAGGAAATTGCTAAGGAAAAATTCATAGAGCAAGAATTATTATCAAAAATAAATTATAAAATTTATTTCAAGAAAAAATGGACACTTTGGAAACGTCTGTTTTCAGGAACTAAAAAAAAACAATTATGACAGTCATTTTGGAATTAGTATTTCAAGCACAGAGTCAATGTAAAAAGACCTGTTGTTTTGTTTTAACAACCTAGAATTCAGCCTAAATATTTTGTTCAATCGATTTTTGCTATCAGTTACTAATATGCCTTTTTTCTATTGATATGAACTTATTGTGATCTGTTAATCTGTTTTACTTATCTTTCTTGCATAGATGTGTATGTATATCCTGTACTCGGTTCTGTACAACACAAATGTATGTATAATTGAGAGAATAAAAAAATTTTTTTTGAGGAGTTGCCTTTTGATGACAAGATCTAGGCCGAGGTACAGCCCTGATTACATCAATGTAGTGACACGTCTAGACTAGAAGCAAGTTTATATTCGATGTGTTTTAGAAGAAACTGATTAACTGAGAGAATAAAAAATATGTTGAAGATCTTTATTAGTGCTATGCAAAATGCTATCGAGCTGTCATTCCAAACAGTAAGATGGTCCCATGTATTCATCTTACAAGAGATGTAAAGAGGTAATGTTACTTGGTTACAGCCAGAAAAAAGTGGAAAAGATTAGGAGTTAGTGCAGTAACGACGCGGCTCGACTTGGTCATAGTCGGTCGTGAGTGTTGAATTTACGACGCGTCAGTTCATGCATTATAAAGATCGATTTTTCATCAAAACCTTTTTAGTAGAGCAAAATATTACCTACCTTATAATATCTTATAATAATTAGTGTTTTTAAAGAAAGCAATCACATTTTTAAGTTGTCACGGCTTTCAAGTGGAAACAACAATGGATGCTTCCCTCAATTTTTTAACCACAAATATAAATTCTCATGAGATTCAGTACTTTATTGGCTAGGGTCAAAGGTCAAACTACAAAAATTCGTTTTTTATTTAAAACCGGCTAATTAATAAAATATATTTCTTCTGAAGTCCTTGATCAACACTAGTACGACTTTCGTCGGTTCACCGTCGTCTATTAGTTCCGACGCGTCGACTCTAGTATTTCTTCACGATTTACAGCACTATTAGGAGTAGGAACAATCAGAGAGTTGTGCAAGTGTCCAATTGTAGGTCTAGTGGGTAAGACTGTATCGATAAAATCATGCTTTGTAAGGAAGCTGGACTAATTGGCCCTTTGCCAAATCGGTCCTCGGCAAATCGGCCCCCTAAAAAAGTCAGCCCTGGGCAAATCAGCCCCCTAAAAATACAGCCTTGGACATATTGGCCCCAAATTGGAAATTGGGAAATAAAAATTATTTATAGACCTGCAGAGAGCATTCGACTGGATTTATAAAGATATAAATATTTATTAAAACAAAAAAATATGGGGTCCTTTTTAAGAGAAACTACATGCTTTAATTGAAATGGTGTTGAATTAAAATCCTGTCCTTGTTAATGTTGACTAAAGGGGGCGGGGGTAATTCTGTATAATCGTGAGAGCTTTGGCTAGGTTTGATTAACACACATCAAAGATAATTGGATGCTGTCACCAATCTTTTTCATCCTATATCCATTACATACTTCTTTATGTAAGAATTATTAAAAGTGCAATTAAACTAAGGCATAGCCTCTGCAGATGGGATCATAACTTTTGTGATCTTGTTAAGAGCAATTGGCTTTCAATATATGTAACTGTTTGATTAGCATCTTTGCTAATAATCTCTCTGCTTAGACATTAATTTTTTTAACTCTTGTGATCATTTGAGAACAGTTGGAGTCATTAATATTTGTGTTATATTGATATAAGTTTGTTTGATTAACATCTCATATTTGTATAAGTTTTAAGAGGTTAAGCTGAATAAGCTGAATATACTTAACATTTTATATTTTTATGACGGATTTCAATTATGAATTAAAACTTAATAGAATAATGAATATTTATTCACTGTTTTATTAGTATTCATTCTGTGGCAATGTAAACAAAATTATAGACTGATATAGAATAAATTGAGGAATGATATTGTTATTCCTGAATATATTCCTAATATTTGTATGTATTAAACATCTACGGTCTGATTGGGCCAGATTAATATTTTCAAGGGCCAATTTGACTAGGGTATTATTTCCAAGGAGGCAGATTTGACCAGGATACTTTTTTTCTGGAGGCCGATTTAACGGGGGCCAATTTGGTAAAGGGCCAAATTGTCTATGATTCTTATGTAACCTCTATAGATTTAAATTTATTTGTTGTTTTACGTCGCGTTCAACAGCCAGGGTCATATTGCGACGGGTAGTTTACGGGTGCAGGAAACCAGTGCACATTGCACTGTAAACCACCGGGCATTGGCAAGTAACTACCAACTTTCCAACATGAAGTGCCCGGCCCGAGATTTGAACTGGCGGCCACAGAGGTTGGAGGCGAGAACTCTAACCACTACACCACCGAGCCCCCTATGTAACCTCCATAATAAAGAGACATGTAGATATGAAAAGTAGGCAGAGCATAAAGAAAAGGGTATCACTTCTTAGCATTTCTGCATCTACTATTTTGTAAATACAACGTGCAAATAAGACCATCCAAAACATCCCTAGTTGATGTTGAAAAATAATAAGAAGGAAAGTCAAACTATGCTGATTGTGTTAAAGCCCGGTTTGGTACAGTAGTGGATAAGTACTTGTTCGAGCATGGGGCTAAAAATGAAGCTACAAATTCGAGTCAAGTCTCTTTTGCTCATTATTTTACTAATAACACAGTTTTAAATAATGCTATTAAAATCATAAAAGCTTCTGTTTTTAGGGTCGGTTTTCATGATACAGACAAAGGTACTGTAAATTGCTTAGTGCCAAATGAAAAAGACTAATCAATTTATTTCTAATTTATTTCAGTTTATACTTTTGGTAGTGTTGGTAGTTCTAGTTCTATGTTCAATTCTAATTTAGAACTGGAAGATACTAATTAGAAAAACACTATTGCTTATAACACTTGAAGTTCTAAAACTGAAGATTCAATATGTTTTTCAATATATTTTTTTGTCATATTCAGTAGACATTCTTATGCAAAATATGTTACAGGGATCCAATTGTCAGTCGTTTAATGATAGCCAGATGTATGGCAATTTTGTCTAAAGCTTCCTCAGTACGGTTAACAATTCTCTCTGTTGTACAACATATATTAAGTATAATAAGTTTAGGTGGCTATTATAACAGTATCAAATGAAGTTGTTATGAAAATCCAGAACAACGTGGTAAGGTCCTAGAATTTTTTAGTATTTTAAAGGGTACAAGACAGTTAAGCAGTAGTACCAAATATATTAGATCTTTTGGGTTCATTTCAATTCAAAAGTATCAGTTTTACACCTTTGCTCGTAGTCAACAGATTCACTATATAGATATGGTTGAATACATTCAACAATCAAATGCAATAGTTTGTAATGCCATATATTTTAATTATCAGAATGCAAAGATCAAAGTAACTTCAGGTTTAAATATATTTAATTGGAGAAGGTATCTAAAATACTTTGACTTTTCCATCATTTCTGATTAATTCCAGTTTCCTTTAACTATTGATTACAAGGTGTTTTAATTTAATGATAATCTTATAAATGACCCTTCTACCAGGTGTAATCCAGTTGGCTTATATTAATATTTTTAGCAGGAGTCGGCCATGGAGCTATGCTGGGCCCCTTTACAATATGTCCATTTGATGCAATGCATATTTTGCTTTTCATGGCGAGGTCAAAGCCAGATGGTGTAACACATGTAATAGTGGACTTATGCCCTCATGGTAGTAGTGTAAGTAGTTGTCGCCTTATTGGAACCCTTGATAAAGTGGAATTTAAACTAAAATATCCGACTATTGATAATGTTATCCATAAACTGAGATTGATGGGTCCTGATACCTTGATGTTTAAACTTGATCTTCAATGTGCATTCCGAAATTTCTGGATAGATAAACTGGATTATCATACCTTTGGTTTGCAGTGGCATAATATGACGTACATCGATGTAGCGCTTCCTTTTGGATTTAAACAAGCGTCTTCTAGCTGCCAGATGGCCACTGACACCATTACCTATTTTTTGTGGACTCAAAATATCAGGATCATGACCTACTTAGACAATCTGCTGGGAGTAGCTGATCTTGACACAGGGTGCTTTTCTCATGTTATCAAGTCGTTTTCAAGCTTTAGGCTTGCCATTCAATTTGAAGAAAGTCAAATCTCTTAGTCATAACATTACATGTTTGGGTATCCAAATTGATGCAAAATGTAGTATTTTGGAGATCCCAGAAGAAAAATAAATGCAAAGAATGAAGATATTTGTTATTAATGGAAATTTAAAACTAAAGATACCAGAGATCAGTTGTAAAATTACTTGGTAATCTGCTATATTTGCATAAATGTATTCCCCCAGACTGTTCACCAAACATATTTTATCTGTACTATGTAATCTTCTGAGTTTTTGGCCATCACAATTAAGGCTAGTTTCTAATCTAATCTAATGTGGACTTTTATGGCGCTTAATCTCCATCTCAGATGGACTCTAAGGTGCAACAGAACATAAAGCAAAGGCAATTAACATTAATCCGGGGATATAGCAAGGTCGTACCAAGGAGACAAAGGGTGACAAGGGAGGCTATGGCGGATAGGCTTTTGCATACAAATAAGTCTTAAGCTTCTTTCTGAAGGAGGCAACTGATGCTGCACTGCGCACATCATGAGGGAGTTCATTCCAGATTCTAGGAGCATCAAAGGCAAAGCTGTGATCAAAATGTTTGACAGACTTAAAGACTGATGGGCGGAAGGGAGGAACAGTAAGATATTGACAATCTGATTGACTACGCCTGGTACTATAGGAACTACTACTGGGAGACAAGTAGGGTTGAAAGTAGGAAGGGGAGCCACTATGTAGAAATTTATATATTAGAGTTGCAGTTTTAAACATACATCTATACTTCACCGGCAACCAGTGGAGTTGTTTCAGAATGGGCGTAACATGAGCATACCTTCTATGGTTTGTAACAATATGAGCAAGGGTATTCTGAATACTTTGTAATTTATGAAGATTGAAACATGACAAACTCCTAAAAAGAGAGTTACAGTAGTCCAGACGACTACTAACCAAGGCATTTGCAGCCATGACTGCCACTTCCGTAGTGAGATACTGTCCTATTCTACGAAGGTCACGCATCTGGAGAAAACACGCTTTGCAAGTCCTCTTGACATGTTCAGAGAATGAAAATTCTGCATCGAACCACACACCTAGATTTCTAACAGAATCAACCGGATGAATAAGACTGCCAAAGATACTAACAGGAAAGTAGGAGGAAATCTTCTGACGCTGAGACTTAGAACCAAAGACAATGAACTCTGTTTTCTCTGGGTTAAGCTTCAGTTTACTGAGAGACATCCATCGTTGCACATCAAGAAGGCAGGCATTAAGCCTGGCAAGAGCTGCCGAGGCATTTTTATGAGAGAGATGGATGTAAAGCTGTGTGTCATCCGCGTAGAAGTGGAATTTGATATGCGGATGAAGGCGGATGATTTTACTGAGTGGTGTAGTATAAAATGAAAACAGCAATGGACCGAGAACTGAACCTTGGGGAACGCCGTAGATGAGCTTGCTTAATTCAGATAGAGTAGAGCCTATCTTAACGACCTGGCAACGATCATCCAAGTAGGAAGCAAACCACTTAAGTACAGTTCCACCAAGACCGAACCAGGATTTAAGGCAACTAAGAAGAATGCTATGATCTATGGTATCGAATGCGGCTGATAAATCCAGAAGGACTAGAGCTGTAGGTTCACTGCGTGCCAGAGAGAGATGTACCTAGTTTCTGCGAGAATATTGCTTTGTTTTGTGAATTTTTCATGAACTTAATGGTACTGTTAAAATTCACCCAATTCAATCTTTTACTAATCATACATTTGTGGATGCCTCCTTAAAGGGTATGGCGGAAAAGTTTAAAGACAAATTATATGGGGTATCTATGGATAATAAGTTGCAAAATTTGTGTACTATTGTTTACTTAGAAGCTGCAAATATCATGTTGGCAGCTAATTTAGAAATTATTAAAAATGTAATTGGTATTGGCCTGAAATGCAGTATATAACTTTGACATTTAGTGACACCGATTTAAAACGGAGGGGCTTGCCCTAGTATACAGGCATCAGTAAGGTCTTGCCATTATATGTTGTATATAATGATTGACTACAATTGATGACAAAGAAAGCTGCACAGCAAGCTGAGAATGATTTACTTTACCATACTACTACCATGTATACCAACAGCCGCAGGCTCTTTATTGCCTTCACAGTATATATATGTGTGCATTGACCTTGGACAGAGATACCAGTGATCACCTCCCTGGAGTTCTTGGCCCAGAATATGTTGTTGTTGTTGTTTTTAGGATTATTCATGTTCCAAAGCTTGAATCATTAGAAATATGTCGGGTCCTGCCCGTCAAACATATGTTGAAATCTGGTAAATCTCAACAAACTGATCCCTTACTTTTGCTTTGATTGATGGTCAAAATATCCTGTTACACTTTTAAAGTTTGTAATGTTTTCACCTCAGCTGGTACACAAATGCATCAAAATATAAAATGTTATGGTTTTCATTGTTTAAGTTGAAGTGGTGCAACCTTGGCCTAGAATTGAAGATCCCTCTTGAAAATATAAAAATTCAAAGCGATTTGAAGTTGGATGCCATTTTGTCTTATTTGTCGGATACCCCCAAGACTGCCTCAGTTGAATATCTGCTTTTCTATAACATATAAAACAATATCTTCTGCAACTTTTAGCAACATACAATTTATTTGTCTGTGCTTCTTTATATAACATAATAGCTTCAGTCTTCTGTCACTTTAAGGTCAAATTGTTTGTGAATTATAATAGCCAACCAGATGGTACTATTGGTATAGCTAGTTGGTGAATTAACTAAAGTTTATCCAGTATCTTGGGTTTTGTAATTTTGAGATTTGAAATTTACCTTCAAAGAATTGACCTTGAACTTTAATATGAGTTTATATGTACAGGAAATAATCAGTTCATTAACAATGCAATAGGTTAACAGGCTTAAGAAATGTTCTTAAAAACTCTTAACGTATTGTGTTTGCTTAACAATGATAGAGTTATTTATTTACTTGAAACTTAAGCAGGGACTGTAAATTAATCGTTTAAAGGTAACTAATGATAGTAACTAAATAAGTCATGTTGTTACATACATAGGCACTGCGCCAGTGCATTGTTTAATCTAAGCATTATGTTTATACATGTATATTACAATATAAGGTAATTGGGTTATTGATTCTTTTTATGTATTATGTAGTATTGAGCTATTTATAGACTTAGGGAATCCCTCTGGGTCAACCTTGCTGATTCTATTAATAGATTTGGGGAACCCTATAGGCTATCTGTCGGCTTTAGAATTTCCCTGGTGAAACAGGTGTTAAATTCAAGTTAGTTCTATAACTATCTGGAAGATTCCATAGTTGTATATAAGCTCTGTACACCTTGCCACGGATGAACATAGTATTCACTGGTTATAAGGAAGGCTATTCGTGTTTTGGAACTGATTGTGTTGTTGTGAACTTCCACTGGAGTGGACTGTATACAGCATCTGGATAGATTTGCTGCACTTTGAATATTGTGCATAGATATATAAGACAGTGGATTTGCTGTATTGTGGACATTGTTACCTCTGAATATATTGTGCTATTATGCCAGAGAGTGGATTTACTGGATTTTGGACATTTTCCATATCTTGAAGCTGACAGTACAGTTGTGCAAACTTTCTGAATATATCTATAGAAACATTTTGTGTGATTGGATATCAAAATCATCACAGGATAAGGACAGTTCGCAATATTATTGGATATTGAACAGATCACAGGAAACAGATATTTGTGCATCACAGGACAGATTGCTGGATACAGTGGATAAATTTAACTGTCAGTTACAGTGGCCAGGTCAAATTGGTTTCATTATTGTATCATTGTATGTACTATTGAGAGCATACCAGTTGACTGTAATCATTATTTCTAATTGTTGAATAAATTAAGTTAAACTTTTTGTCTTTGCCTGTTGCAACTTAAATGCAACCAGTAATTGCTACCCCGCTTGCCCGTGACCGTAACAAAGAAGTAACCATAATATTATTTTATTAACAATTTTTATGTATCACATCACTAATAAATAATGAGTTAAACAAGGTTTATCTTTTTATTATATAATACTGACACTTATTTTGAACTTTTATCAAAGTGCATTGTATAAAGTAAGATGATCTGTCAGGGAGTAGATGTACTGAACATTTGATATTGGTCACATCTTGGGATAAACAGTATATCTGTACAGATACTCACAGCATCTACATACAGATACATCGTTAGTCGATGCCGAGCAGTTCACATGAGATGTTACTGGATATAGTGGATTAACTTGTTTAACTGTTAAATTGGTGGATAGGTCTATGCTAAGGTAATCTTGGTTTCATTAGTTGACTGTAGTTATTATTTTGATTGTTAAATATATTTAGTAAAACTTGCAACTTGCAATTGCTACTATGCGACAGGAAAATTGGGGGCTCATCTGAAACCCATACATTTGCTTTTTTTCGAAAATCGGTTGCACATAACAGTGCCCAAAATGGCTAGTGTTAAAGAGTTTGTACATTCACAATCAATTGAGGTTCTACAAGGGATGTTAAAGCAGATAATACATGAACAACAGTTAGACATATAAAGGTTAATACATAAGCATGAACTTATTGTTGAACAGTTAGTGGATAAAAACCTTTAAATAACAGTTTTTGAGAAATGTATAAACCTCGTCAATGGAACCTTCTGTGTAATTTAAGATCAAAAGAGCACACTCCAGAGCTCTAGGACAAGTGGTTTCTCTATAGGTAAGTGGTAGCATAAAGAAGGCAGAGCAAATACAATTGCAGAAGAATCATAAGTCATTGCGTAACATTCTGGAGAAAAATAGACCTGGGAAAATGAGAAAAGGACAGCAAGATTAGAGATGAAGGATGATGTTCACAGATTATGCATACAACATGATACCACCAGTAGCAATGAATTGCAGCAGGTGGTAGTACCCACAACTCATAGACCTCAAGTAATAAATGTAGCCCACTGTTCAATCACCGGAAGTCACCTAAAGTTAAACAAATTGAACAGAAAGCCCTTTCAAAATTTTATTGACAAGGATTCTGTTACAATTACAATATACTGAATTTCTGTAAGTTTGTTGATGTCTGTCAGATGACTATTTCAAAGAGATATATGTCAAAGATTCCTCTGGGGAAAATGAAATAATACACATGCCACATAAGTACATATTGATTCTTGTTGCCTATGCTACCAAAAAGCATTCCTCTTGAATGGCCACACTACAGAGGATGAAAACACACTGGAATTCCTGGAATGTTACTGAGTGATATAGTGACCCAACTAGCATCAGACTGCAAAAAAGAAGCATTAAGGCTTGTAACAACTTATTTTGTATCAACGACTTATTTTGTATTATCTGACTTATTTGGTATCAATTTTTGACTTCTTTTGTATTACCAACTTATTTTGTAGTAAAATTGCCATATTTTGTATTACTTGGCAGACTTATTTCGTACCAACAGTTGACTTAATATGTTACAAAACGGTGCCTCAGAATTTTGACAAGATTTCAGGGTGATACAAAATAAGTTGATAATACAAAATAACCTGCTCTATAGACAACTTGCTTTGTATCACTGACGTATTTTGTAGTAATTTCAATTTACCTTTTATAGTGGCTTGTCTCCATCAAAGGATGGATTCGAAGGAATTTAATCCTTACTGTATTCAATCTTGTAGTCTATTTACCATTCGCCTGATAGTAATTCTTATTTTCAGCAATGACATTGATACAAAATAAGTCTATAATACAAAATAAGCTGCACTATAGACAACTTATTTTGTATCACTGACTTATTTTGTATTATTAGGTTATAAAACTCAAACTGTGTAAGGAATTTTGTTTTTAAAACTGTGGAACTCTTTGTTTATTATTTTTAATATTACATTAACACTGGCATAGATTACCCATGCAATTTTCCTTGGATGTGTAGCCATTCCTATTGCAAATTGAAGATTCCTGGACATCTCAAAAACTACAATAGGTGCAATATGTTTAAAAAGACATAGCAATCTTTTGGAATGATGATCAATGTACCAAACTTGACATTATTTCCTTATCCTTTTCATGTAATTTTCATGATAATTTTGTAGAACGAGGACTTCTTATAATGGTAATTAGCACATAAGAATTGGAAAAATTGTATTTATCCCTGAAAATTTAGTATTGCATAGATTTTGGTTATTAAAATGATACACAGTCATTCTTGTTTTCTTTCTGATGCATAAAAAATGCTTAATGCTACCAATGGATCAACACATCTGCCACCCTCTCTATATTTATTGAGTAATGCTGAGCTGACATGTGATTATCATTTGCCTGTTGTCTATAGAATTGGAGATTTTGGAAAACAGTATTTGGGACATATGTAGCTTTTATGCTGTGAAGGTATTGTTGTCGGGCTGGGCTTTTGGGCAGTCTCTCGGCCAAGAGGACGGGCTGGCTTCAGTAATAACTAATCCCTGCTGTATTTGATAAACCATAAGGGGTAGGATCTTGAACGTTGATAGAGACATTCAGAGACATTGGTTAGGCATGTAGGTTTGCAGCATCATAGTATGATCTTAAATTGACCTCTGACCTTGCCGTATTGACTTTGATCTTTAAAATCTTATCCAGCCCATATCTTTCAAACTGTATGGTGTAGGATGTTGATACTTGGTAGGGATATTGGTTAGGTAGTATAGGTTAGCAATGTGCAGTGTAACTTGTTGGCCTTTGAGCTTGCCATAGCAATACTGAGCTTTATAGTATTTTAATGTTTGATATTTCATGTGAACATTGGCCGGGGGACAGGTGCATTGTTCAACTTCATAGTCTTACATCAATGCTCCTTTTACTTTTACTCTGTAATGTTGAACATGAATTTAATATTTAGGCAGATGTTTCTGGAGTGTACAAAGTGTACATTTTAATATCTAATCTCATTGGGTTCATTGATTTACCCAAGGTTATGGGATCTGGCCATTTCTGATGATATTTTTTATCAGGAAACAATGTGTTTGTTGCAACCAGTTGCAGCATTTTAACCTTTTTATGCTAGTGTTTCTACTGATAAATTAAACTGAGCTCTCTATAAGTAAACTTTATTTGACTCCACAAGGGCATTTATGCTTCCACAAATATATTCCAGTCCAAGATTTAACACCAAACTCAAGTTAATTTACAGATGCAGACATAATTTCCAATATACTACTGACTAGTCCAATTAATTATATCTCGGTGGAATGTCAGTGCTGATAATAAGAATTACTAACAGGCAAATGATAAATGGACTACAAGATTGAATCCAGTAAGGATTAAATTCCTTTGAGTCCATCCTTTAATGGAGAAAAACCACTATAAAAGGTGAATTGAAATTACTACAAAATAAGTCAGTGATACAAAGCAAGTTCTCTATAGAGCACCTTATTTTGCATTATCGACTTATTTTGTATCACCCTGAAATCTAGCCAAAATTCTGTGCACCGTTTTGTAACATATTAAATCAGCTGTTGGTACGAAATAAGTCGGCCAAGTAATACACAATAAGGCAATATTACTACAAAATAAGTTGGTAATACAAAATAAGTCAAAAACTGATACAAAATAAGTCAGGTAATACAAAAAATATCATTGATACAAAATAAGTTGTTACAAGGCTTCTGAGGCTGAAACAGCTTATGATTATGCTGTGCTATTCCATGTGCAATCTTAATCTTAACACGAAGTTTTTTGCTAAAAATTGCAGTGAGCAGACAGGACAGTGGAACAGATACATCAAGCTGTTACATGGGAAAACTCTTCGAAGCCCAATATATATCATCAAATAACCACGAGTAGAAAAATTATCTCAATGATAAAGTGCTGATACATCTACTAATAGATCACAATAGGCTCTTAATTTGGTAGAAAGAGCCTTTTAAGTTTGAGAGTCTGGTTAGCAGAAATAATTACAGCGATTAAGGTAAAAGACAATGTTAAAACTTATGCCAACTTGCCGAAACTTTATGTGGAGCAAAAGTTTACTATTAAGACTTCATTTACTGTTAGTAAGTTGATAAATACAATGTGGTAGTGGTAGTGGTAGTGTACAGACATGCATTTCTGTCACTGCTAAAAGTAAAAGTTTTAAGGTGCTTAAAGGCATGAAAGTGAAGTAAGTTTTATATCACAGGGAAGCTTAAAAACTGAAGATGTTACAAGCTTAATTGGAAAAATTATCACATAAGGAAAATAAATGATGAAATAGTCTGAAAGCTCAATATTTGTGAAACAAGAATGACACAAGAATTATATTTAACAAGGTGGAAATAGTGAATGAACCAATTTAACTGTCAAACTGATTATGCAATAACAAAGAGGCAAAAAAAAGAATTGTGTGATAGAACTACAGAACAAGAGGTCATGCTTTGACCTGTATGAATGCCTGGTGTGACTTTCTACAGAAACAGAGGAAAGTTTATTTGTGTATCAAAGTGAAGTAAAAAGGCTCCCTTTTGTTTTTGTTTTGACAAAGAGGATCATTTAGTGCATTACAGAGAAACACACATGTGATGTGATGATGATATTAAACTGAAACAGAGGGAAGTTTGTTTTTGTTTTGATTAAAAGGGACATTCTGTGTATTACAAAAAACAAGACATTCTACAGAAACAGAGGAAAGTCTATTTGTGTATCAAGGGTCATTCAGTGTATTACAAAAACAAATAAAAAAAACAATGGCTAAACCTGTAGCTACACCAAAACGCCAATGTCGAGAGATGTCTTTCTCACCAGAAATGATAACTCAAACTGAAAATCTTAGAGACATGTTGAGAGAAATACTTGATGAAAAGTTACTTGAACATATTAAACCATTGAAGGATAATTTTGGATCTATGGAACATGAGATTTGTCAACTAAAGTTAAAACATACTGAAGAAGTTGCACAGCTGAAAGAAGAAAATAAAAAACTTCAAGATCATGTCAACAGGTTAGAAAGTTTCCAAAGGAAAAACAATATAAAGTTTTTAAGTGTGCCCGAAGAAAAGGATGAAAATTTAGAGCAGAAAGTATTAGACATTTGCAACCAGTTTCTAGAAGGGCCGCACAGATTAGACTGGAGATCTTTTGAGAGAATTCATAGACTAGGCGGTGTTCAAAAAGGAATGAGTCGTGCTGTGATTGCAAGATTAGCAAACTTTAAAGACAAGTTGAATATCTTGAGGATAAAGAAAGATATCTATGTTAAATATAAAATTGTAATTGCTGAAGACTTTCCATTGGAGATTGCTGAAGCCAGAAGGAAGTTGTACCCAGTCAAGGAGGCAGTAAAAGGTAGTCTGGAGCAGGATGGAAAAGATCCAAGTGGAATATACCTGAAAGATGACAAGCTAGTTGTAAAATGTGAGACATATACAATTAGAGATTTGGACAGTCAACAGTGTAATCTAGATTTGAACAATTTATTCACACCAACAAGAAATGACATAACAGCATTTTACTCGATGTACAGCGTCCTTTCTAATCACCATCCATGTTGATTTACTGTAAATGGAGAGTCATATAGTAGTATGGAACAATTTCTGTTTATACAGATAGCAGAGCTCTTTGGTGATCAGCAGTTAATCCATAAAATATCATCAGAGCATGATCCAGTTATCATAAAAAGGCTGGCTAAGAAGGTGAAGAATTTTGATAAAAGCGTTTGGAAACGATAGATACTCCATGATACTCCATGATGGTCTGTTAAAAAAATTCATGCAAAATCCAGAATTAGGTGCCTTTCTCATATCAACTGGAGACACAATTATTGTGGAAGCAAGCAAATATGACAAAGAATATGGAATAGGACTCTATCTTGGTGATAAAAAGTTGTGGGACAGAAAGCAATGGAAAGGAAACAACTTGATGGGACAAGCATTGATGAAAGTAAGAAGTGAACTTAAATCTTTGGATTAACTTTTATTTTAATTATCAACTATAACTATGCTGATCCGTGTTTAATATTTTAACTTGTGATCCTGTTTTGTTGTAAATCTTAAAGTATAATCTTTATCCCTAAAACCTTTGTCACTGACTTATTTTAAGTAAAAATACATACTTTGAAGTTGAAGATCTTGACTTACAGGTAAATTATAGTTTTTGTTATTGTTACTTAAAATGTACTGTTGATGTAAAGTTCATAATTGGGTGCATTGCTTATAATTCACCACCAAAGTTTCTAAGCAAACTTGTTCTGCTGCAATAAGATGTATATGCATAACTGATTTCCTGAAAAGGGATATTTTGGTTATTATATTTTGAACATATATATTATTTAAAGAAATATGGGAAATTATATCACTGTTTGTATTACATATATATAGAATTCATCTTATCCTACTGAATTAACTCCTCTAGAGAATTGTAAATGTTAAGCTATTGCATCTTTGATTACATGTAAACAAAGTAAACTCTAAGTTAATTGTTAGTTATGAAAATAAACAATACACAGTATCTTCATTTAATTGCCTCCTGGAAAGTCAAAAGTTAAATTCTTGCTGTAACATAGTATGTTGGCAGTTTCGATTACATTTATTAGTGTATATGTGAATGTAATTTTAGTGTTAGTATGTACTAGTGTGCTCAGTTAATCTCATTATTGAGTCTTTAGCTAATACGATATTCATACAATTGGTGTATTTTCCTCTATCAACATATTATCCATAAGGGTCTTTGATAATAGTTAAAATACTATTTCAACAAAACTTGCTAAAAAATTTGAAATATTCCAGAATTTCAGTTAGTATACATTGATTAATCAGACAATTTAAAATGCCGTATCAAATAATAATAAAAAATAATAATAATAAAAAAAAAATAAAATAAAATAAAAAAGAACTCTTATTTAATATGTTACGGTCACGGGCAAGCACGGTAGCAATTACCGGTTGTCTTTAAGTTGTAACAGAAAAAGCAAAAAGTTGAACTTAACAAATTTATTTAATAGTCAACAATAATGATTACAGTCAACTGGTATGCTCTTAACCAAACACACTAATACAATAATAAGATCTAGCTGACCTGACCACAGAGATTATGAGTTAAGTTTATCCGCCGTATCCAGCAATCTGTTCCGTAATCCGTCCTGTAGTATATTCTGTGGTCTATCCAATGTACTATGGTCTGTCCTGTGATCTGTCCAATGTTCACTCACACACGGATATCTATATCTTGTGACCTGTCTCACACTCAACAACACAAAAGGTTCTTGTCCTGCTATTCTTTATATATCCAGTCACACAGAATGTCTGTCTGGAGATATTTAGAGAGTTAACACAACTGTACTGTCTGCTCCAAGATGTGGACAATGTCCAAAATGCAGTAAATTCACTCTCTGTTATATGAATGTACAATATCCAAAATATCCAAAGTACAATAAATCTGTCCAGATGATATATCCAGTTCACTCCAGTAAAAGTTCACAGTGATATAAGCATATATTATACTCCAAAACACAATAGCTCTCCTTATAGCAAGCGAATACAAAGTTCACTTGTGGTCAGATGTACATTCCTTATATACATTCACAGATTCCTTCTGGAATTGTACAGAACCAACTCAAAAGAACTTGAGCCATCTAGGCCAAAGGAGGAAGTTCTAGAAACTACTGGTAATTGGGTTTCCCCAAATCTAACATAGCCACTGAGGGGGGGATTTCCCCCAGTCTGTGAACAGATCAATAAACACTAAAACACAAAAGTCAATAACTCCCTTACTTTAAATGTCAACACACAAAAAGAACCAACAACACAATTATCTTTTATGACAATGTATAAACATAAAGCTTAAATTAAACAATGCACTAATATAGTTCCTAATATATGTAATATACAATGTACTAATATAGTGTCCAATATATGTAACACCTCCCCCCTTAAAGAAAAATTTTGGAAGCCAAGGAGTTACAAAATTTTACAAGAGATTTTTACCAGGTATATATACACAGGTAATAACTTTTTACAAAACATATTTATCTAAATACAAAAGTAAAATTAGTACCATGTATAACCTTTACAAACTTGCTAATTACAGGTATATAAATTACACTTTAAATACAGCTTCTGGACAGGGCGTATCCATGCGGACGCCATATGTTACTTTTTCAAAGTCCTGTTTATACACTGAATTCCTATCTTTAACAGTGTTTCTATTAATAGCCATCATAAGCTATGTTATACCTCTTTCGAAGTATGGCTTTACCATAGTTATTTCCCACATTTGGTTTGAATGTCTGTTATCACAGTTTTTAATGGTCTTTTGGAGAGTTTCTACTCTCCTTGCTACTGGGTATGACCCTAGATCTCTGGCCTGTAGTTTATTCATTTGGCCAGGTGATGACACTGAAGCCTTGCCTCCAGGATTAAAGATACGATTTTGTAATTTCTTATCATAAAGCATCTTCATTTTTGACTGAGAAGTTTTCAAGTTTTGTTGCGCCAGCTCACAAGCCTTCTTCAACTTATCTCTGAACTTTGAAACATAATCTAGCAGATTTAGGCTCTCGGTGTTCTCAGATAACCAATTTTCCTTCAACAGCTTGAGAGGACCACGGACTGAATGGCCAAAGACCAACTCAAAGGGACTAAAGCCTAAAGACTCTTGAACAGATTCTCTAACTGCAAACAATAACAAGCTGATGCCTTTATCCCAGTCTTTTTCATTGTCTAAACAATATGTCCTAATCATATTCTTCAAAGTGGAATGGAACCTTTCAAGTGCACCTTGGGATTCTGGGTGATAAGCACTAGATTTGATCTGTTTGGCACCTAACTGAAATACAACCTGTTGAAATAGTCCTGACATAAAATTTGACCCTTGATCTGACTGGATCTCTTTTGGTAAGCCAACTAGAGTAAAGAAATTAACCAGAGCTTTTGAGATTTTGGGAGCTGTTATGTTGGTCAATGGTATGGCTTCGGGAAATCTGGTTGAGGCGCACATAATGGTCAAAAGATATTGGTTTCTGGATTTAGTTTTGGTAAGGGACCTACACAGTCAATTATCACTTTGCTAAATGGTTCCTCAAATGCTGGAATGGGTTTGAGAGGAGCTACAGGAATTTTTTGGTTTGGCTTTCCTACCATTTGACAAATGTGACAAGTCTTGCAAAATTCTGCCACACAGTGCCGAATTTGAGGCCAATAAAAATGTTTGGTTATTTTGCTGTAAGTTTTGTTGATGCCTAAATGGCCACCCATCGGAGACTCGTGAGCCAATTTCAATATCTCACTTTGGTACACTTTTGGCACAATAATCTGGTGAACTACTGACCATTCTTCAGATGCAGGGATATTTGGTGGCCTCCACTTTCGCATAAGCACACCATTTCTGACATAATAGCCTACAGGGACCTTATCTAGCTCTACTGGTGGCAAGACCAACTTGAATAAAGGAGCTAATTCAGGGTCATTTTCCTGCTCTGAAATCAATTTTGATTTTGAAAGTGATACATCTTTGCAGTCAATTGGGTCTTGTTTTTCAGAATCTACCCTATCCTTGGGATTAGTATCACTAAAATTCTGCACATCATGGTCATAGTTGTTCAAGAATGTATCTGACAAATCAACTAAGACATCTGTAGATTGTTTACAATCTTTTGGTTCTTCTTGGGCCTTTTTGGCCATAGCTCGAGTCACAGCACAGGAGGGAAAAATACCAGGAATAACCTCTTCTAATTTCTCAGTGCTAACCAAAGTGATCGGCTTAGAAGTAACCTTAGGATCAGCAACTACCTTTCCACCTGCAAGATCATTTCCCAACAACAAAGATACCCCTTTAATGGGTAAAGTGGGCCTGGTACCCACAACAACAGAACCAGTAACTAAGTCTGATACTAACTTGACCTTATGCAAGGGAACGTTCACACAGCCTCCTTCAATACCTTGAGCAATGATACTCTCACCAGTAGATGTGCTTATACTCAATGGCAATATACCTTCTAAAAGTAAGGACTGAGTAGCTCCAGTGTCTCTTAATATCTTAATGGGGACCTGACTGGAACTACTTTCCAAGGATACAAAACCCTCAGACACAAAAGGTTTGAACTCTTCCCTAATAATCTCAGACTTGTCTAAACCAATACTAGACTCTGCTCTATTGGGATTTGAATGCCAGTTAGACTTGCTAGGCACAAAGGCGTTGGGCGTTGCCTCCTTTTCTCTTCTCTTCTTTAAGAGCCAACAGTCAGACATAACATGCCCAGGTTTCTTACAATAATGGCACACAGGAGCAAAGGATCTGGGCTTCCTATCCTTACTCATAGTCTGATTTGAGGTTTGACCCTTATCTGAACTCTTTTCTGGAGCTACATTTTCAGATTTCTTTCCTATTTCTGGATACGACTTTTTAGCAGGACCAAAGGACTTATTCTTGTTGAAAGTGGACTTGTGAGTTAGCGCATAATCATCAGCATAAGCTGCTGCTTTTGCCAAATTTTCAACTTTCTGTTCATCTAGATAGGTTTTAATGTCATCACGAACACACCTTTTGAACTCTTCAATCAAAATAACTTGCCTAAGTTTTTCAAAGTCTGTACCTACTTCCCTCGAATTACACCATCTGTCAAAATACACTTCTTTCTCATGGGCAAATTCAACATGAGTTTGACTTTCTTGTTTACGATAATTTCTGAATTTTTGACGATATGCTTCTGGTACCAACTCATATGCTTTCAAAATAGCATTTTTGACAGAGTTATAGTCCACACATTCAGAAATTGGCAAAGCTGTGTATGCCTCCTGGGCCTTTCCCCTCAAAACACTTTGCAGCAATAAAGGCCACTGGTCTATAGGCCATTTCAAATTTTGAGCTACTCTTTCAAAGTGTTGAAAGTACTTATCAACTTCTGATTCATTGAAAGGTGGTACCAGTCGCACATTTTTACCCAAATCAAATTTGGTAGCAATGGACTCTTCATGGGCAATTCTACGGGCATTGAGTTCTAAAGCTCTCATTTCTCTTTCATGTTTAAGCGCTCGCTCTTCCTTTTTTCTTCCTCTTTTCTTTTCGCTGTTGAGCTTCAAGCTCTTCTTTTCGCTGTTGAGCTTCAAGCTCTTCTTTTCGCTGTTGAGCTTCAAGCTCTTCTTTCCGGTGTTGAGCTCCAAGCTCTTCTTTTCGCTGTTCAGCTTCAAGCTCTTCTTTTCGTTGTTGAGCTTCAAGCTCTTTAAGTCTTAACTCTCTTTCAATTTCTAATCGCCTGATCTCATATTGCCCAGAAGGTTCCATTGGTAGAGGCTTATACACTTCTAAACAACTATCAGGTAAAACATCTTCATCAACTAAATGTTCAACAATAAGCCTTTTAAGTTCATGTTTACGTGTTGACCTTTTCACCTCTAACTGTAACTCTTGTGCTATCTGCATTAACATATCTTTTTTAAAAGTTTCTAGAACTTCCATAGATGGTGACTGTACAAATTACTAAATCAAATGGATTTTCAAAATCTTAATTGAACGGTTGATCAAATGGTTGTAATCAAATGGTTGATCCCGGACGAGCCCCCAATTTTCCTGTTACGGTCACGGGCAAGCACGGTAGCAATTACCGGTTGTCTTTAAGTTGTAACAGAAAAAGCAAAAAGTTGAACTTAACAAATTTATTTAATAGTCAACAATAATGATTACAGTCAACTGGTATGCTCTTAACCAAACACACTAATACAATAATAAGATCTAGCTGACCTGACCACAGAGATTATGAGTTAAGTTTATCCGCCGTATCCAGCAATCTGTTCCGTAATCCGTCCTGTAGTATATTCTGTGGTCTATCCAATGTACTATGGTCTGTCCTGTGATCTGTCCAATGTTCACTCACACACGGATATCTATATCTTGTGACCTGTCTCACACTCAACAACACAAAAGGTTCTTGTCCTGCTATTCTTTATATATCCAGTCACACAGAATGTCTGTCTGGAGATATTTAGAGAGTTAACACAACTGTACTGTCTGCTCCAAGATGTGGACAATGTCCAAAATGCAGTAAATTCACTCTCTGTTATATGAATGTACAATATCCAAAATATCCAAAGTACAATAAATCTGTCCAGATGATATATCCAGTTCACTCCAGTAAAAGTTCACAGTGATATAAGCATATATTATACTCCAAAACACAATAGCTCTCCTTATAGCAAGCGAATACAAAGTTCACTTGTGGTCAGATGTACATTCCTTATATACATTCACAGATTCCTTCTGGAATTGTACAGAACCAACTCAAAAGAACTTGAGCCATCTAGGCCAAAGGAGGAAGCTCTAGAAACTACTGGTAATTGGGTTTCCCCAAATCTAACATAGCCACTGAGGGGGGGATTTCCCCCAGTCTGTGAACAGATCAATAAACACTAAAACACAAAAGTCAATAACTCCCTTACTTTAAATGTCAACACACAAAAAGAACCAACAACACAATTATCTTTTATGACAATGTATAAACATAAAGCTTAAATTAAACAATGCACTAATATAGTGCCTAATATATGTAATATACAATGTACTAATATAGTGTCCAATATATGTAACAAATATTATTTTTTTTTGTTCTGACTTTTATTCATAAAATGTATATATGCCAAAAAGCACCTTCAGCTTTTGCTGTTCATTGTGTTAATTTGTTAAATGTTTTTTGTTGAACTTCTCTTATATTTAGGGTGTGTGATGTTTGGTTTCATTAGTATTGTTTTAGTGTGTTTTTTGTCTCTTTTTGAAAGTGGTATGTTTTGGAATAATGATCAACATATTGCTGAAAATTTGCTATTTATGGTTGGTATATTTTGTTTTGAGACTCTTATTGTGTTGAGTATACTGGAATATCAAATTGCTGTATATTATTCACAGTGATAAGTTCAAATAAAGATGAGATTGGAATTTGCTCCTTTAATTGCAGGCGTCTGTGGGATAAAAAGAAAAGATTGGCAATATTTAAATGGTTATCATCATCTGACAATGGCCTGATTATGTTACAAGAGACGCACACTATTACTCATGATGAAAAAAATTGGCAAGATGAGTGGAAAGGGGATATTTATTTTTCACACGGGACTAATCAAAGTAAAGGGGTTGCAATTTTAATACCTAATGATATTAAAACAAGAGTAACAGTTTTGAATATGACAAAAGATAACGAGGACAGAATGATAATACTTGATTGCAACATAGATGACAATCCATTTTTGTTAATAAATTTATATGCGCCAACAAAAGACCATTGTGATGCACAACTAAATTTTTTACAGCACTTTACAGATACATTAGAACAGTTAGACAATAAGAACTTAATTATAGGGGGAGACTTAAATACCTATTTGAATCCAAAACTAGATAAAAAGGGTGGAAATATTGAAAATGCTTCAAAATATGCATCTGGTCTAAAACGTGTTATAGAAGAATACAACTTAAGTGACATATGGAGGTTAAGAAATCCTTCAGATTTAAAATTTACAAGGAGAGAAAACTCAAGGGGTGGCTTAGTTCAAGCAAGATTAGATTATTTCTTAATTTCAAATAATGTAACCTCTCAAGTGTCAAATTGTTCCATTAAACCAGGCCTGAAATCTGACCATAGCATAATAAAATTAACCATACAACTAATTAATACTCAACGTAGGGGAAGAGGGTATTGGAAATTTAATAACAAACTACTGCATGATGAAGTCTATGTTAGTTTAGTAAAAGAAGAGATACAAAAAATAGCTTTGGATACCTATTTAAAGAATAAAAATGTATTGTGGGATTTTGCCAAATGTCAGTTGAGAACAATAACAATAACTTACTCGAAAACTAAAGCAAGAAAAAATAATGAAAAGTAAAAGTCTTTACAACAACAACTAGAAGCTCTAGAGAAGGATGTCACGGAAAATAGCGATAAAATACTGGAATACAAAGTAGCAAAAACCGAATGGGAACAGTATCAAAATGAAAAAGCAGACGGGGCTATATTAAGGTCAAAAGTGCAATTTACTGAAATGGGAGAAAAGAATACTAAATATTTCCTGAATCTAGAAAAAAGAAACTATAATTCAAAGTATATAAAAAATTAATATGTAGTAACAATTATGAATTAACTAATCCTGAAGATATTTTGGAAGAAGAAAAAAGGTACTATTATAATTTATACTCTTCCAAAGTTGCTGAAGAACAAAACATTGAAGTCTTTTTGAAGGATGAAAATATACCTCTTTTGAGTGATACTGAAAAAGAAATGTGTGAAACTCCTTTAAAATTACAAACACAGGGCTATATTATTTTATTAGATTTTGAAAAGGCATTTGATAGTGTAGAAAGGTCTTTCCTTTTTAAAACGCTAAAAGCTTTCAATTTTGGACCAAATTTTATAAAATGGATTGAGATAGTATACAATAGTATAGAATCATGTGTAAGTAATAATGGATACTTCTCTCAATACTTCAAACTAAATAGAGGAATACGGCAGGGGTGTCCAATTTCAGCACTTTTGTTCTTACTGGTGGTAGAGGTGATGGCAGTAGTAATAAGAAATAAAAAATTAATAAATGGAATAAATATAGAAAACAAAGAATATAAGATTTGTCAACTAGCAGATGACACAACTATATTTGTAAGAGATATTGAGTCTGTTGTCCATTTAATTACATGTTTAAAAAAATTTTACAATTGCTCGGGATTAAAAATTAACTTGGAAAAAAGTGAAATAATTCCCGTTGGATCAAGTAGGTTTCAGAATATTTATCTGCCAAAAATAATTAGTAAATTAACTGTTAATAAGAACAGTTTAAAAACATTGGGTGTATGGTTTTCATATAACTTAAATGAATCTATATCATTAAATTTTGAAAATAAGCTAAGCTCAATGGAAACCATAATTAATATCTGGAAATGCAGAAAAATGTCACTTAAAGGTAAAATTTTGATATTGAAATCACTTGTTTTGCCTCAGATAAATTATCTCTTGTTGGTATGCTTTTGTCCAATGAATATATTGGAAAAATAGATAGATTATTATTTAAATTCTTATGGGAAAATAAACCAGCAAAAATAAAAGAAATACAATAACTACTACTTACACAATGGGTGGGCTCAAAATGCCTGATATTTTTGCAATCAATGTAGTATCTAAAATAAAATGGATAAAACAATTATTCATAGAACCACAGGGTAAATGGCAATGTTTAACCTGGTTTTTATTAAATATAGCTAAAGGCAAACTGAGAAATAAGTTACCACCAACACAAAGTTTTAAGTGTCTCACCCCTATTCACAGACAGGTTTTTGATTGTTGGGTACAATTTCATGGGATTCCTCCAAAATCATGTGAGGAAATCATTAATGAATTTATTTTTAATAATAAACTTATATTTTGTGGAGATAAACTTTTACAATCCGTCGAACTTAGAATACAGGAAATTGACACCCACAATTTAGTAATAGGAGATATATTATCTAAAGATGGTTCTATTCTGTCTTTCGAAGAGTTTACTACTAAAGCTAATTTAAACATAGACATATTGTCATATAACAAGATAATTGACTCAATACCAAGAGCTTGGAAAAATACAGTCAAAAACAAACCTTCACCAAATATTATAAGAAGTGTAACCCCACTCATTCCAGTTAGAGGTAAATTAACAGAAATTTTTAATTTAAAGAATAAAGTATTATACTGGATAACCTTGAATGATAAGTTACAGGTGTCATCATCTGTGGAAAGATGGATAGAAGGGGAAAAATATTTCACATGGTTCACTATATAGTAACAGAACCGTATCTTCAATCTTTCCAGTACAAAATCATAAATAGATTAACAAACTGTAATTTAAATCTATATACATGGAAAGTAAAAAATTCTTCAAAATATGATTTTTGTGAATTAACAGATACAATAGAGCATCACTTTTTTGTGTGTGGGTTAAGTAAACAATTTTGGGAGGAATTACGGAGATGGGTGAACAAAGTGTTAAATATAAAGGATAGACAATATACTGTTTGTGAAGTACTTTTCGGATATGGAGTAAATGAAAAAAAATTAAGCTCTATTAATATGATTCAAAACTTTCTAATTTTGTTAGGGAAATGGTATATCAATATCTCAAAAACAAATGGAAAACCATTGGTTTTTAATGAATATCTGCTTTTGCTTAAATCAAAGTCTAAAATATATTTAAAACTCCCAGACTACTCTGATAATGCTGAAGGAGTTAATAATGATATTAAAGGATATCTTAAAGCTATTTCAAGCAATATATAGCATACAAATACGGTTGGAGTCTCTGAAAAACAACTGATGTTACAAGTTATTTTTTTTTGAAGTGCATTAGATATTTTTTAAGAAGTGTATTTAATGAATACCACTATGTGTTTTTGTTTTGTGAAGGTTTTGTTGTAGTGTCATGTAGTTATGTCTCTGTGAATTGTCAATAACCATGTCACTAGTGTATAATAAAAAAATTTAAAAAAAAAAAAGTTGATAAATACAACATTGACCCCCAGTGGTGGCCTCTAACCTCGGCAGAAGGGAAGATCAGGGCAAGGTCATATTGAAGGATAAGTCAAGGTACAGACTGTGCTGGATTGTTTGACTAAGGAGGCCCAGCCTCCCTAAACTGCCGAAGAGAAAGGAGACCACAGGGGTTGACAATAAGAACATAACTAAGAACATTAAGCTTGTGGGGAATTTAACATAATCAAGCATACAACTGGCCCTCAAAGTCCCAAATATGCATAGGAATAACTAAACATTATCAATAACAGAGGCAAGGGCAGTAGGAATAGCATCACTAGAAGATTGGTCAGATTGGATATACTTCCATACACAATTGGATGACCAAGTACCATGTCTTTTAATATCATGTATGGGGATCTGAGCATTAAAGGCAAATGTGGTTCCCCCTCTTCTAAAATCATGAAATGTAAAGTGGGCTAGATGGAAACCCAATTTTGATTTACAGCTTTAAGAATTTTTCAAACCCTTGAATCAGTGAGGGGGTAGAAGCCAGAGGGGAAGGGTCCTGAAATAAAGATGTATGTGCCGACATGGGATATAACTGAAACAAAGCTTTTAAGGCACTAAAAGGACAGATGTTACAATCATGTAGTTTGGAAATGTGATATATTAAACTGTGTCTCTAGACTGGATGGTCTTTGACCATTTGATCAACAACTTAACAAATTTTCTGGTAAAAAATACATAGTGATGAGTGAGGTTTCTGGAGGGATCAAAAGATAATACAGAGTGAGGTGCAAGGTTCGAGAGCCTGAAGAAGGCAAAAAATCCAGTCAAAAATATAGCCCTGTAAGCCATTCCATGTGGGAGATCCAGAGAGGCCCTAGATATAGGATAGAAAGGTCAATGGTGTTGTGAGGTCGTAAGGTCAAAGATCTGTTAATTCTGATGGATTTAATGAAATACTTGATCTTTGGATGATCAAACACACCAAATGGCAAACCATATAACACAAAATTTGCCTTCATGGCTGACATATAATTTTCCAACATAGCACATGAACAATGATTTTCACCATACATTCAAGAAACAACATGACAATTTTAACATCTGGCAGTAGAACACCACCCGCTATGCAGAAGGCAAGAAACACCTTGAACATGGTGTCAAATGCTTGACGTGTTTTCGGACGGATGGCTTGATGTGTTCTGAGAGAAGCCAGAGGTGTAAGCACAACATTCTTTACAAATACAAACTCTAGCACCTTTAATGTCACAATTTAAAATAGCAGGCGCCTGTCTTTTTAACTGTTTCCTAAGTATCTTAAGTAGCAAGACCCCTGACAAGAATGACACAAATACATATTAATACAATACAAATCCACACATTGGTTATAACATGACATATGACTATAAATACGGATCCAGTTCCAACAGATCCACAGATACATTCAACCACTGTGGGTTCGAAACCTGAGCATACAAAAATGCTACTTGTGCTGGAGAACCTTGCCATCTAGACAATACATCAGCCATCTGATTGCTTGCCCCACTAACATGCTTTTACTGGACCTCCATATCACGAACAGCTGTAACATACCAAATATTTCTGGCACTAGCTGCTAGAAAGGCATCACATGTTTTACCTGTTGTTAGTACCATCACCACTGCCTGATTGTCACAGTTGATTAGTATTTTCTCTGATGACCAGATGTTTGCAAATAATCTCATTGCCAAGAGTATATTCACCATTTCAAGATGGACAATTTTCCAGTTTCTGAAACCAGGAGCAATAGGGAAATTGTACACAAACTGACCATTCCTGCCACCAAAAACCTGTCAAGCATGCGTCAAGATGCAACGCCATGTCAGTTGGCCTATGGTCATACAGAGAGATGCCATTATATTTGGGCAGAAAGGTGGCAAACCAGTTTAAGTCTCTGTTAAAGTCAGAGGTGAGAGTGACTGTTTGTGTGGCATGAGATGACTTTAGAAGTTCAAACATCCAGTTGAGAAAGATTCTAGCAGGTTTGACGCATTTGTGGACATATAGTAGAAGCCCCAGTATAGATTGGAGCTAATGTTTCGAAACGACGCTCTTGTCCAGCCACAGACGTACAGTGTCATTAATCTGCATTAATTTTTCTGGAGGTATTGATATGGTACCTTCAACAGTATTATCATGACGCCCAAACACGTCACTTATGTCGAGGGGGTCACAAGCTTTTCACTTACCATCAGACCCAGGTCAGACATCAGATTCAACAAAGTGGTATATGATGCAGACGCGATGCTTGGAACACAGATGCTGATGTAATCGTCAATATGGTCGAATATAGCATGACGCATCATGAACCTGACGGTGCAATGAGGCGTTGGAAAATCTGACTTCCATGCCGTGTCCTGAACGGAATGCAAGAGTCCACGTAATAGCCCCTCCAGTGTAAACCTAGCAGGTCATAGTCCCTGGGGTCCACCTTCACATGGCAAAAAGCCCTACTGACGTCAACCTTATAGATCAAAGCGTCACAACCCAAACACTTCAGTTCAGAGGTAATATCATCTACAGTTAGAACGGTCAGTGCAAAAGCACTGTGCAAATATGAAGCATTGTCAATACCTGCATTTACTGATGCTCCCTGGGGGCAGGCTAAGATCCACAATCACACGACGCCTATCAGAGGTGGGCTTGATATGAGTAATAAAGGGAGAACAATGCCCCCCTTGATAGGATGTGTTTCAAAGGGGCCCGAAAGGGCACCATATGACAATTTCTCATCTAAATAGGCTTCTATGTCTTTACGAAAGTCATTTGCAGAGCTAAGATTGCCAGTATAGTGGCCAAGGTCCAAGGGGAAGCCATATTTAATTAACTCCAAGAGTTGTCTATCCCAGTAACCAACCAGTGCTTTTTCCCATTGCTTAGCATTGAGCTGGGACTGGATGGGAATCCTAGCTTATAAAAAATTGGGTGTCCCTGTGGCCTTGACTAATTCGTGTATCTGCAACCATGACCCAGAGAGGACACTTTCAGGAATATTTTTTCAGGCATAGCCTGCTCTTGGACGGGTACAAAACCAAATGTGAAGTCAACTTGATCACGTCACAGATTAAAAATGGGGGTTTGTTCCTTGTTCTTATATTTAGCACTTGCACAAATAATCTCAGTGGCGAATTTGTCTTCAAACCCACAATAATTCACGTCATATATTGGTTTTGTACAATGTTCAACACTTGGAACATCTGTTTAAGCGTTCACACTGATTCGAACCTCATTCTTAGCATTTTGTAAACCACTGTGGCCATGTTTGCCTATGTCAGACGAAGTATCTGCCATGCTGCAGTAACTTTTTGGGGGTGAATCAGGAGTACTTTCATGCAAATGACGCTTGACGGCACAAACGACACCACCTGAAGCTCTAGTATGATCCCTGGTCGACTTTGGGCCATCATGGCCAGCACTCTGAGTGCCACATTTTTGTTTAACTTTTGTTTAAGTACACTAACACTTTAACAATTACTGAATTTTTTTTTACCACTACAAGTACCTGCCCAAAAGGTTCTACTCGTGACTTTACTAGACAGACTTTTTGAGTTTAGACTTCTTTTTACGTGCACAGTCCCCACCATTCCAGGTCCAAGCAACAAGACAGTGCGGGTTAATATTTTATTGATATACAATAACATGAGTAAATTACAGTTGTACAAAGTATGTATATATATGTAAATCTACTTTATTTTTACAGATTACAATTATCATAATGCAGCAGTAAGTCCATTAAATGTAAACACAGGTTAACTTTAAATAGAGCAGTGTGTTAAAGAGCTAAGTATAAATACAGGTCTGATTTTTACATTTTTTAGCATTTTTACATTTTGATTAAACTATGATAGGACACAATCACAGGAAACCAGCCCACATCTGTAAATTACACCTTGACCCCAAGGTCAGACTAAGATTAAGGTCAACTCCCACCTTCAAATTTGAATTCCTAATCAGGTGACTTACGAGGGGACCCAGAGGTCAAAGGTCATAGAGTTTTGTTATTACTTGTAGGCACTGGATTTTTACACATCATTTCTAGCCAACTGCCTCAAGCCCAATTACCACATTATGAAGCATTTATTAGATCTTTAAAAGAAGCAGCTATCTGAGCACTACGACTACGATCTTGCTTTATATATGTCCAGACACAGTCTGACACCCAGGAGCCATGGGACTTTATATACGCTGGACAGGGACATGTGCATTATATGCACAGGAGGCTCCTGAGCGTCTAAATGTGTGAAAGGAAAAATGTTGAGGTTCAAACCCTAGTTTTGCATTTAATTTTGACAATGTTTTACGCAATCTGGACTCAGTTACCAGACTGTAACCATCACTGGTGTTCACTTGAAACAAGGGGTCATCAGCTACTGGTGTGTAATGAACCAAAGCCCTCTTGAGGGTATAAACAGGACAGAGGGGAGAAGGGTGGAGGAGAGGGAAAGTGATGACATGTACCTTGTCTCGAGTTTGCATAGTTTTAGACCATTTGAGGGTGATGCGCATGCCAGACTTGATAAATTGCACATCAGACCTGGTGAGATGTCTTGTGGCATGAAATTGTGTGTATGAATGTGGGGCTATATTTGATATTCTAAGAATACCAAAGAATGCTAGGAAAATTGCTTTAAAAGGAGACACCAGGTCATCACATGCTTGAATGAGTTGATTTTGTGATGAGCCTGATACGAGGGTGTTCTAAAAGGTGAAACATGAGGTCGTACAAAAGAAATTTGCCTTTAAAGCCGAAATGTTTTTGGATATCATATTATATGACACTCCATTTTCAACTTAATACTCCAAGTACTCAATTATATCCTGTACCTCAATACATTGAACATTTAAGCTTGCAATTTCACAGAACCCCATGAAATTTTGAAATAATAGTTTGTAACACCTCCTTGTCTTGGGGCGGAAGGCCTGAGTTACCCTGGAGGCTGCTCTTGACTTCAAGGCTGTTAACGCATTCTGGCCTGAAACAAAGTATAGCATTTGTTAGCATGTTATATTTTATTGTCAGTTTCTAGGATGTTATGGGGAATATACATCCAAATGGGGTTTTTGACATATTGACTCAGTACTTAGTGTTGGAATTGTGTATTTTTCGACCTAGACAACATATCAGCAATGACATTTTTTCTACCCTGTATATGGGAGTTAGCAATGTCAATGTCTGCTTTGGCAGCTTCCACCCATATGTTACAGGCTCATGCACCTAAAAATGGGTCTCTCACCTTGCCTGTCTAAAGTACTTGGACAACTGCCATATTGTCACATTTGACCTGAATTTTTTTACCCTGCCAACATCTGCTGAAAATTCGCAAAGCTACCAATATATTCAGCATCTCTAGTTGGCTAATGGCCAGGTTCTGATAGTGCCTTTCAATTGGTACATGATATATGAGATTCTCCCTGCACCCCCCAAAACCAGTCAAGCATGCATCCAGCTCAATCATGCCAAAAATTGGCTGGTAGTCGAAGAAACATGTGCATTTATATTTCGCAAGAAATTTGTCAAACCAATGTAAATCTCTCCTCAAACCTGTGGTCAGGGTGACTGAATTTTTATTATTATTCTGCCTCAGAAGTTCCAGCATACGATTGACAAAAATTCGAGCAGGTCTTACACACTTGTGAACGTACAATAAATTGCTGATTACTGCAATAATGACTGTAGCTGTTGTTTTGAGCAAAAACGCTTGCGACGCCAATCACCTAGTATGACGTTTATAAAATCCAATTGTGGGATAGCAATGGTTTTTGCAACTGTGTCAATCTCGACGCCCAGACTAATTGCTGACGTAGATGGTGACACCAATTTTTTTACACTGACATCAAGACCTAAATGTTCTAAGAGTTTTGTCAAGTGATCTTAAGACTTTCTCCCGAACGGGAGACAGATGTCAATGTATATGACATCATGCCAACGTAAAGTCCAAGTCAAAAGGATCAATTTTCACATGTCTAAAAGCACGACTTATGTCAGTTTTGAATAGATGGGCCCCAGGGCCTACATTTTTGACTGTGTCAGTGATGTGGTCCATCGTTGGAAATGTAAGGTCAAAATTTGTAGCCAAATATGAGTCTTTATCGATACCCAGATTGACAGATGCATCTTTTGGCCATGATAAGTCAATGATGACCCTCCTATGAGCTGCGTTTGCTTTCTCAAGCGTCATGAATGGTGAATAATGCAAATTTTCTATGGGACTAACCCCAAAAGTACCCATAATGGCCTTGAACTTTGTCTCCTCTTGGAGATACGCATCTACATCCATGGGATACTGAAGTGGTTATGGTTTTTTTCCCTCACCACGCAATTTTGAATCAAGTGGGAAGCTGTATGTTAAAAATTCAAGTCACTGGGTGTCCCAGTAACCTTCCAATTCTTGAGCCCACACGTCAACTTTTAAGTGGGACTTGATGGGAATTCTGCAACCCAAATAATTATACGTTCCACTGTTTCTAATGATTTTATGGAGCTCGATTGTGTTTTCTGTCATATTTTTTGATTGAACACTGGTGTCAGAGTTTACAAAATCCCCAAGAGGGATGAACCAAAGTCGAAAGACGTTTGATATTTCCTTTTCTCATAGTTGTCACAATTCAGTTCAGCATGACGCCTTCAAATGCTTTGCAAACATTGTGTTGACAAATTTGTCCTCATCAATGCTATTGATGTCAAATAACAAAGCCTGTGTGTTATCAAGTGTGACGCCTTCATGTGGAATGCTTATAGCAGCTGAAGCATGATATTTGTTTTGTGACACGCTTTGTGTTACATTTTTGCATTGTTTTTGTGAAATGACGGTCTCTCGATTTTGGGGGCACTGGTCAGTTTCCACCCGAGTTTCTACCGGCCAGTGTCCCACTTTTTGACACTAAATACCATTGTTTTTGTTTTTGCTATGGGCTGCACTGTTTCTTAACACCTTTGTTTTAACTCATCATTGTGGTGACCCTCTGACTTTTGGTTTACTTTTGGGCCCGTGATATGCTTTTGTTTCATATTTTCAAGCATTTTGTACTTGTAACCCCTAGCCATTAGAGCATTAACAGTCTTGATGGATAGGTTGGAATTATTGAATATTCTGCTAATCACAGGACGCTTTACTGCATCACCCTACTGACTTTAAATTATCATTGAGATGTGTGCTTATACTACACTTTGTGGATTTTTAATACTATCTGTCATTTGTGGGCTGCCCCCCCTGACCTATGGGTGGGCAGCTCCCTGGTCGTTTTTTGGACCCAATTTTATCGAAAAATGTCACTCATGCTCTGAATGGTTTAACTGTTTGCCTTGGGACAAACAGTAAGCATAGATGTGTTTGTTTAACTGCCCCCCAACCTGATGGTCTTTATTGAAAGTGTAACTCCCTGTTTGATAATTTTTACAAAACCATGGGCGTTTTTCTTGTTGCCTATACCCCCAATTTAGTTTACTTTGATGTTGTTGGACGTGAGCTCTCCTAATCCTATCTATTCTAGATGTATCTGATGTAACTTGCCCCCTTTCCATTTTGCAGAGTAAAACTGCATGACTCGCTTTAGCACTAACCAATGAAAAGTCTGACGTGTCTTCCATGATCTCCCCCAAGTATCTCAACATAAATTCCCTATTTTCCAAATTTTTTTCATCTAAAATATTTTTAACACAACCCTGAACAAATTTGGACATGGTCAGCTGGTCGTAGGTCACTCTTTGCCTGGTTTGACCACCGAGAATGTGTTCATGTGGCCAAGCCACATTTTTCTGCACTGTGACCTCCATAGGACCCCTTTTCAACTTTAATTTTTGGGACGTATCATTAACTTCTGTTTCCTACTGAGCTTTGCTATACTTCTGTCTATCTGCCTTTGGACATCTTTGGAACTTTGAATACATTATAACTCTGGGATTTTTGTTTCATCGTCAGAAGATTCAAGACTTTCATTTGACTCACTTGAACTAGTATCAGATTGTTTTACAAACTTTTTCAATTTAGCACAACTACTTAACTTATGTCTCTTTGCCTTGCTCTTGCGGTTGACCCTCTTCTGCTGGCATACTTGTCCTTCTACTGTCTCCAACTGCGCTGTCATACTTCTTAATTCTGCCAGTGTCGTTATGGCCATGATGGCTCTTGACAGAGGAGACCTTATCCAATGTGACACTTAGATTTTTGACACTTTTCTTAGCTTTTTTGTGAATTTATACTTGGCTTGCTGGAGAGTGCCATTCATCAAGGCTTTCATATGTACTGACACTTGTCACAATTTCTTCTTCTGGCTTCTGGGTATTTTTACAGTTCTTTTACAGTGGGTAATGTTTGTCGCCATAAGCCCAACACTTATTTTTATTTCTGTTATACTGTTATATTTTGTCAATTTTTATTTAGACTGAAAATACAAAGACCCTGTGCCCTGGTGATGTGCACATGACAATCCTTAGGTTGAATTTGGCTATTCACTGCAACAGAATTATAGTAACATAGAGTAGACCATCCCTTGAGAGTAGCCAAATAAAGATTGAGGTTGTCTCGGTGACTTTCCAGAGTGCAGACCCAGCAGGCACAGGTCCAATTCTTGACATCATGTTTTGGTCATGTTAGTATATGACATCAAGTAACTATCACTCGGACATGATTTAAGGTGGTCACGTCATCTGACACAAATCTGACATCCAGTTTATGTGACATGACATGACTTTATGTCAATAACATACCTACAATATCAACTAGATGACAAAATGATAACCAGACCTAATGTGATTGTATTATCCTATTCAATGACATAAAATTGACACCATCCCAACATGACTTTTTGTAGTCATGTCAAATGATGAAAATATGATGTTCGAATAATATGATGTGACCTGATATTCTACTCGGGCATTGTTTCTGACATCTTAATGATATTAATATGATGTCACTTTGTTAAAACATTTCAAGTGGAGTATCATCATATCATTTGAGATCGGATTAACATCAGTATTCTATAAAATTATATCATTTTTAGGAATATTACAAATGTAATATCATCCTGTACACCAGCCAGGGTCATATTAGGACAGGACCTCAGCTTTTTCACATGAGTAGGGTCAAACCTAGGCAGAGGTGACAACCTTTGATTAGATGCTGAACCTACTAACTTGGCCTCTAGTCTCTGTAATGTTGCTTTGACAAAAATAATTAAGTTTTGGTACAGACAAAACAATTATGTTTAAAACTGTAACTAAAATGCTGTGTGACTGCAAAAATTTACAAGAAATATGTTGTTTTGTAAACAAATGTATACTTTAGTGTTTGCAACCAAGCCAAAGATTGAATAAATAAAGATAAAAGTTCAGAAAAAGGGCTTCTAATATTCAAACTTTTGTACCCATAATTTGTATCTTTACAAATGGTATAAATTTTTGAACTGGTTCCCACTGTACATTAATTATTTTCTCCCATGGAATAATCTTTATAGTACATGGAAATCACTTAAGGATGTGTCAGGTAAGTGTACACAAATGGTAGTTAAAGCAATGTAATGTGATATTAATTGTGAAGACAAAATGTTATTAACCAATATTTTTATTACTGAAAATTAGTTTCAGCACTTGTGAAATGATGTCAATCAGATTTTTATATCAGTAAAATTGAATGTTGATGTCAAATTGATGTCAGTTTCTGATGTCATATAGACATGAAGTCAGTCCAAATTGGTGATCATATTGATGTCTCATGCTGATATCAAATTTATATCGGCTACTAGATGTCATTTTTATGGCTTTTGGAGATGTCAAATAGACTAGGCTACTAAAGATCTGTTTGACATTTAACATATGATGTCATTTCGAATTTCAAATAAGCATCAGTTTCTGATGTCTTGCCCAGTGTCTTTTTGATTTCTTTTTGATATCCTATTGCCTGCTGGGGACCCAAGTAGAAGGTGTTGACAGATGATTCCATAGTTCAATCAAAGGTGTTGATGGATATTTCCACAGTTCTTTTCATGACACAAACAGTTCAAAATGGCAATATATAATCTAAATGACCGTTCATTGGACTATCACACATAAAAACCATAAAACAAATAAAACCATATAGCTATAAAAACAAAGTTTGTAAAATCAAAGTTTGTAAAAACAAAGCTTATAAAATTAACGTCTTTCACAGATCTTGAATATCAATGTCCACAAAAACTTAAATTTTTAAACATGTCCTCCTAGTTTCATTGTTCCATGTCCTTCCTTCTAAATTTTCCCTCCTTTAAAATGCCCAAGCAATCAGATTGCTTAACACATATGCCTTTGCTTTCCAAGTGTGAACCCCAATTGGGGGCTACTATATTCCAGATTTATATGGAACCCCCCTGCCCATGGAATGGGGGACTAACCTCCATGATGCCTTGTACACCATTACTGAAAAACAGCGTCAACCATGGCTGGGTTTACATGTGAATTGTAAATAAATCTTGTTGCAGATGAAGGTGGAGTTACCTTGTGAGTACCATTTGTAACACACTTACTGTCAAGCAACTCATTCTTTGCATCAAAACTGGTATCACACAAAGACATAGTATCATCTGACGCTTTGTCATTTTTGATACTTGCTCAGCTGCCCCACCCTAATGGTGTACAGCTAGCATCTCATTTTTTGTTTGCTGATTTTTGTTCTGACTACTTTTTTCAGAATGGCCTAATTGTTTGCCTTGTAACAGACAGAAAGCACAAATATGTCTCTGTAATCGCTCATTCGTTTCATGGTGTTTCGAAAATGAACATTAATTTGATTGAAAATTCTTACAAAACCAAGGCTTGCGAGTTTCAGGCCTACCCCAATTTTGCCTACCCCTTGATATGTGTTTTTAGGCATGAGCCCTACGAATCCTGTCAATTCACTCCTGATCTTCACATGAAACAGTTCCCCGGCTCATTTTGCAGAGCAAGACACCGTGGGCTACCTTGGTTCCCTGCCACAAGAAATCTGTGGCGTCCTCCATGAGGTCACCCATATATGCTACCATGGATTTTTGACGGGGAGCTGACTTTTGGTCTAAAATGTTCTGACAAAATCCTTGGACCCATTGGGTCAAAGATAACTGGTCATAAGTAATTTCTTGTCATGAGACCATGAGACCCCCCCCCCCCAAAAAAAAAAAAAAAAAAAATTGCCTCATGAGGCCAATGAACTCAACAATATCAACTCCCCCACCCCTTTTCGATTTCAAAGTTTGTCATTCTTTACCTGGGGATTGTGAACACTGGTTCAACTCTCTAATCCGTCTATCAACCTGCTTCTGCATTTTTTTGGACCTTAATAAGTCACTTTCATCAGACGAAGAATCACTTGAAACAATGTGTTTTTAACCACTTTTTTGCTAGATTTTACATTCTCATCAGGGAACAAATCAACTTGTAACTTTTGTTTTTAGTCAATTTTTTATTTGGCCTTACACTTTCTAAAAAAACTATCTGTACTTAACTCTCATGTGGGAGTTGAGTGTGAGATTGATGCTGCCATCCTGTCTTCCATCTTCTCCAGCCACTCTGTGACTCTCTGCAGTTGCTCTAGGATCTTGGCTTGCAGCAGCTGTCCGTCAGTGGCCTTACATGGCGTCATCTGTGACACAGTTGCACCACTGGGAATGGCAGCATCTCTTAAAAGTTCATCTTCTGTCACTGTCACTTGCAAAATTTAGATTTCATCCCTGTTGGTGGTAGGGATCTTTGCTTACAGGACTTGCACTTTTGCTTGTTATCAGGCATATTACCTATATTAATTTTAAGTCAATGTTCTTTATCTGGAAATTAAGCACAATAGGCCCACAATGGGCAGAAATTCTGTACTCAGGTACAGATTCAGGCTTTCAAAGCTCGATCAAAAATTGACCAAAAAGGATTGCACCCAAAAAATATAAGGTAGACCGTCCCTTTGTGGTCCCAGTTGAAAAGCCTGAAGCTGTCATTTAGACTACAGAATCTCGAGAAGTGTCAATAGTATTCAGTAAATGTCCAGCCATTCATGTTGGTTTCAATGTTCATTAAAAAGTTTAAAAAAAGGTTTTTTAAAAATTTCTCACATAGAATTCAATAACACAGATGTGTAAAATAAAATCATGTAAAAACAGTAAAATCCATAAAAAAGACGATAAAAACACTCGACTCAACTGAGGAACAATGACCAGTATTCTAAAATCTCATCCAAGAGGGCAACCATTTCATTTACAAATCCCCCTATTTCACTTTACTTTCACACCTTCCTAACCCCCTCTTGTTGTCATCCCTCAGTTATACAAAATTGTAATCCATTCAAAAACACTTCAATAGGACCTTCTTTTTGAAGATTGACCTCAGTAAAGGATACTGGCAGATACATTTTGCCATTCAAGAAACTGCTTTTGTAGCATCTGTATGATATAATTTTCTGAGAATCCCATTTGGAATTCGAGTGTAACAATCATCAGACAGATTTATTGATGAAATTGTAGTAGATAGAAAGACATGGGAGGACCATTTAAGTGAACTTAAAAACCTTTTCATGTGACTGAAGGAGGCTAACATCACAGCCAAACCAAGCAAGTGCGTTTTTTGGTGCTGGGAACTTAAAACGATTGGACATGAACCGAGTTCAGGAATATAGTGGCTACATGAGGACAAAATTGCCATAATTGAAAATGTGTTATAGGGAATTCCTCCTGAACAATTGTTGTGCAATGATCACTGTCTATTTAGCTGATCTGACGAAGTAGGGAATACCAAAAAGTCTAGTGGGGCAAACCACAGGAGAGTGCTTTTAAGATTCTCAAGGCCCCACTCACAAAGCCATTTATTTCGAGAACTGGTGATCCGATACCAGAATTGGGTTCTTTTTCTACAAAGAATAGAAGGTAAACTATTTTCTGTCAGTTATGCAAGTAAGAAGTTTGCTTCTGAGAGGAAAAATCCTACTCAACCATGGAGTGTCTTGTCATTACTAACTCTGTGGAAACTAATCTGTGATACAAAGTGACCATACACCAAATAATATCTTTTTAAATGCTACAGATTAAAAACTAAGTATAAGTGACAGTCAGAACATTGGTGCTGACTATACAAGTAGGGCTATGTAATTTGTGAGTTAATTTAGTGGGGATTTTCTGTAGCTAAGGTTGTTATGTTTTTTGTAGAGCATGGAATAGTTATTAATGAAGATGAACTTTTTTCTCTAAATTTGTTTTACTTTTGCAATTTTTGAGTATTAATAAATTAGTTTTCAAATTATTTCTTGAAAATGGAGGTTATGTCTCAAGTTACCTTGCATAAATAGCGTGGTAGAGCAGTGGTAACACACTCACCCCCACCCCATCTCTGAGATCTGCATTTAAAATCCCGGACCCTGTGTGGGAAAGTTGGTATTTGGTTACTAATGGTTGGCAGTTACAGTTCAGAACCTTTGATTAACTGTACATGCTGCATTAATCTTCCAATAAAACTACCAATCGTGATATGACCTATACGGTGTTGAAAGCAACGTACAAATACAATCAAAAATTGGTAATAGAAATTACCCGTTCTTTGTTGTTTATTCAGTGGAACAAGTTCTAGCATTCTATGAACTAGTGTGATTGTTTGTTACCATAATAGTGTAATCATAGTGTAATGATTTTTGTTTGTTTTTGGAATGACTAGAACAGTATAATTTGTACATAAAAGGAGTTAAGAAATTCCTTTACTTCAGATTTGATGAAGAACCACTTTAAAAATGTTTCAGTTTTGACTTACACACTGCTTTGTCACCGAAATATTAGTATTTTCTCATCATGAGGTTTGTCCATTTTAGTAAAAAAGTTTGAGTTCTTTCGCCCATCATTTATGCTAAAAGAGCAAATATCTAAGCATACAAGAGGGGTGACAACACACGAGGATCTTGGTGGGCAATGAAAGTTTTTCTACTGGATTTATTTTAATATCTATGCATTTCTCTTTTATTTGATTTCATTAATTCACAATATTTTATTCACTTATGGTCACCATTTTAGTCCACTAGAGGATCCAGAGAGGTTCAGGGGGTTCGAACCCCCTCCCCCTGTTGAAAAATAATGTAAAGAGGTTCAACCCAAAGTACAAAATTATTTCTTGAGAGCGATGTTAAATTTACAGGTAATGCCCCCATGCCCCAACCCCCTTAGTTATGGTATGTTTGATGTGAACCTCTGCCTTATTCTGATGTGAACCCACACCTTACTTAAAGGCTGGGTCCGCACCTGTAGTCACTGATATTCATTTCAAATAAAGTCAAACAACTGTTACATTCTGCAAAACAATCATAATTAATACAAACTCTACTTTATTTCTTATATGCTTTGTGAATGTTAAGTATTATCTTTGGATATCAATTTTTGTTGTCAAATTTGGATTAACAGAATTTTGAATGCCAAAGACAATTCGGTTATGAAGTCGAAATTGTGTACATCAGTGAATAGCTGAAAAACTATATGGTGATTTTATGTTGTTTCCATAATTGTTCTAAATATGTAATAATAAATGATTTTGTTAACCAGTCTCTCTGAATATGGACTGCGTGGATTCAACTTGTAGAAGTGATGCAGAAAGGCTGTGGATTCAGCATAAAGATCCGTTATTTCAGCTTTGACAGGGGTTGTATTGTAGATTTTTTGCAGAAAAATTTGAAATAAACTATCTAAGAAATAAAATAACAATATCTTTTGAAAGCTGCAGTGTACTAAGAACGATTTTCCTAGAATTGCTACTGAAGCCCTTTGTCTAGGTCACCTAGGTGTCACCTTTGACTTACAAAATTCATTACAAATCATATAACTAATGTTTTATGGGTTTTTACTACCATCTAGGGTATTTTGAATCCATTTGTAAAATCTTAAGTGTTGAAACTGAAGTTCTGTTGGCAAAGGTTCTGGTCAGTAGTTGATTAGATTACTGTAATTCCTATTACGATATGGGATCAACTATGTCAGTGTTGCAAAACTTCAAAAAGTTTAAAATGTGCTCTGCCACATTGTTTACAGACTTATCCAAGTAAGTTTAGATACACCATATCTAGAGAAACACTGCTGGCTTGGATTTCAATATTGTATCCTTAGATATAACCTCTTCACATTTAAAGCTATAAATTCCTCTCATTTTTGTCATCTTTAATCAAGTTTATCAATCTCATTAGTTCCGCAACCAGCTCGAAAAAGATAATATGCAAAGGTAGTTTGGAAAAGGCTACACCAATTGAATTAAACAGGTTTCCACTAATTGTTGATTCCAACAGACGAAGTTCAGATTCAAGAACCAAGTAAAGACATACCTGTTCAGATTAGCAAATATTCTTCCATAGACACCTCCTCGGTGGGCACTTACTTGATCATAACCTTTTCCCTACTTTTGGACTCTCCCATTTAGGAATCCAATACATTCTAGGATTGTTGTCAATTTCGCACCATATAAATGTTTTAGTTTTATTTAAGATTAAGTTACCGACACCACCCAGTACTCAAATATCCTTCCTGTAAGAAAGACTCCCCATTAGTTATCTATTAAACATTGCTCTGTATTTAAGATTACCTTACTGCTGTAAAAGTTCTTCAACAATGGTTTTCCTGAATGCTTAGCCTCATATTTCCAGTATGAGAGTCCTGCAAGAATCAACGTGTCTACATCCGTAAAGTTCATAAGATAAATGTCTCAGATGTTAGAACAGATATCCTAAAATCTTACCTCATTAGATACCTGTACAAAACTGGTAGTCATCTTAGTCAAAATTATTTTAATACCTTGAGAAGCCTGCTTGACAAGCATGCCCTAATCAAGAAAAAAACATACCAGGACATTCTGAGACGGGGATCATGAACAGCGATATCCTCAAGGCAAAGATTTTCCAGAGGTCCTCTGTTGTAGTCCACTGTTGTAGTTCTAGACTGTACAAATAAATCTGACCAAGATAATACTTTTTGTAAGATCTTTTGTGACAAAATCCTGAAAAAGGTCCGGTCATCACAACCAGCTTTGGTCATCAGACCCAATCCCACTAAAAAATACTCTGTCCTCTTTAAACTTGTGTCTGAGGAAGACCTACCAGACATTCTGAAGTCTTCACCATTCAAATCCTGCGACCTTGACCGGATTCCAACTTCACTGGACAAGTAGGGTGTTGATATTCTGATTACCCCCATCACTAATATTGCCAATTTTTCACTCAGAGAAGGCAGTGACCCTATCATTATTAGACTCCCCACACTGTTTCATACCATTGATCACTCCCTTTTATGTGACTGCTTGCATGACTTTTTCAGTTTGGGCGGTACTGTATTGTTAACTTTCAAACTGTAAACAAAAAACTAATAAAATACTAATAAAATCTACTTCCTGCTTATTGACAGACTAGGCTGAATAAAATGCATAAGTGCCTTATATAATTAACTCTGCGTCAATTGTATTTCGACTGATAAAAATAGTAAGGTAAGTCTCCTAAATAGGTGTAATTCTTCCTCTCAGTGTTTTCCAAGGCTACTTACTGGGTCCTCTCATTTTTATTCTCTACCTTAGTCGCCTCAGTCAAGTAATTTTCAAACTCAATGTCACTCTCTACCGGTATGAAGATGACACCCATATATAACTGAGCAGTCGACTCCAGGAACTTTAATTCTAGCATGGAAAGGCTGATTCCACTCCTCCATAAAACTATCTCTGTTTTGATTTAAGTAAATAATTTGGGTGTTATCTTTGTCAACTGCTGTGACAATCATATTGCCAGGTGTGCCGGGCATGTCTACTGTCATCTTCATGATTTGCGACAAATTCAAAATTCCTTAATGTTGACACTGCAATACTTGAAAAAACTTAACTGGCTTCCAATTCAACATTATATCCTTTAAAAAACAACCTTTTGGTTTCAAGGCTATAATTTTTTCTTAGCCTCCGTATTTATCAGCTTTAACCAGACATAGCAATCTTGTTCATGGCAAGGCTATCTGTCTCCTCAACTTGCCCCAAGAAGCACCTAGTTAGGCATGGTATTGCAATCACCACTCCAGCTGAATGGAACATTCTGCCATAAACTGTTAGAACTCAGCAGATATAGATGGTTTCAAAAGCCAGCTGAAGACTCACTTATTCCGACTGACATACCCCACCTTAGTCTTACCCTGGCTGGCACTTTTTTATATTGACCCATGCCTGTCCCAGGACTATCCTTTCTTTGACTTAAACACATTGGAGGATCTATATTAATTTTGCGCTTTATAAAACCTAAAACTATCATAATAACTTCTGTATCTCGGATGTTTATGGATCTCTGTTTTGTTCCACCTTAGAGTCCGTCTCTAGATAATGATTAAACACTATCAATGGATAATTAAAATTAGAATTATAAACTCCAGAGGTGCCTTTTTAAGTTTCTGAAGTACGAACAAGTTTGAGTTAAAGAAATACATGTGCATCATACATATTATGCTATGTGATTTTAAACTATTAGCTTGTTGTAAAGCTCTATGTTTCATGCCCCACACAAGAGTTATGGTAATGATGTAACAAAGCCATGCATAAAATAATGATTCAAACGAAGCCATATGATGATCACTTCATGTCTTGCTTGGTAAGCAACTACTACAGGCCAGACATAAGGTGATATCCTACACCACTGCATACAATGGTATCATAGGAGTCACGGATATTTCGGCAATCTTTTGTATCAGTATTACAGCGGATCAAGTTGGTGACACTTTTTGTGGGTGGGGGGGGGGGGGGGGGGTTGAAAATGTATACCATAATCAGTCTCTGGTGATATAATGCACATTTGCTTAAAATTATGTATAATTTGCTTACAAACTGACAAATAGAATTCTAATTCCTCTTGAGTACATCAAGAGTAAATGTTATACCACCTTGATGTGTAAAATATAAAATATTTCAATATTTTAATATTTTAACACTATTTCCAACTACCAGTCATAGAAAAGTTTATTTGACGCTGCTGGAAGTGACATATGGAAGCTATAGATGTATTCAAAACTAAGAACTTCAAAGGTTCATCCATGCCTCCGGATATTTTAAGAAAAAACATCTCTGTGAAAAGTAGGGATTTAATCTTGGGGCAATTGCCAGAGTTGCTTCAGCAACAGTCATTGGCAAACGTTAGCAGAATCTGTCAGTTTAAATCGAAGCCATGAGGGTAGTCCAGGCAGAACATATCACTTTAAAATTGTAAAATTAGTTATTTACTAATACATAAATTAAAGTAGTTATGCATCAAGGCAATGAAGGCCAATGTTTAACCGATAGAAGATATTTGATACAAACTGTCGAAAGTGATTTATCATGACATCAACAAGAACAGGCTTGAAAAAACAAACACTGAATGAGGTGTCATGTATATGACCGCCAAATTAAAAATGTTATGTTTATAAAATAAATAAATAAATAATTATTAACCTATGTATTATGTTTTAGGGAGCAGCAAATTGGACTACTGCAATTCCCTGTTCTTATCGCTCACTGTTATTTATTTAAGGAGACTACAGCTACGCCAAAACTCACCCTGCAGGGTTGTCACCCATTCCTCTAAATTCTCTCACATTACCCCTCAACTGAAAAAAAAACTCCATTGGCTCCCAGTCAGGTAGAGGGTACACTTCAAAATAGGCCTCATTACATTTAAAATTCTCAACCTAGGATCAACCTGTTTACCTAAGAGAATTAATTCACTCATACATTCCTTCTAGAAATAAAGGCATAATACCCCTGAACTCAAGTTCCTTTATACCCCTACTTTTGACTATAGAGTTCATAATCAATCAAACACTTTTCTAATTCTTTGAGTCATTATGCCCCATTCTTTGGAACTCTTTCCCCTTCCAAATAAGAAACAGTTCCTCTGTCTCATCATACAGGAAACACCTCAAAACCCACCTCTTCAATTCCAATTTCCCTCTCGTTCACACCCACAATTCCAGATTACTGACCTTGAACACCCCTTGACTGTCCTTATTAAAACGATTTTTGTTAACCAGTGCACTGAGTTCCCCTTAGTGGGGAAGATATTGTGCCAGCAAATCAGTAGATTAGATTATTAATAACTAAAATATCCATTAAGCTTTATTTTATAAGTAAAATCTGCATGAAAAAGTAAATGTTTACCATTTCTGATTACTGCCATAATTTTGATGGTTTTTTTCCCTTTTAGCCGACATCCATATCTGTTCTTCAACTCAGACCACCACTCATTCACCTTCCTAGGCTTCCACATAGATGAAAAGACATTCAACATGATGGATGATAAAACTATGGAAGTCTTAGAGGAAAATGCAATGACAGAACTTCTTCATCGTGCTCTGAAAAGCTATAAAGTTCCTTTGCAGGAAAGCTTTGACAAATTAACCAGGTTGTAACATTGAAAGGTTTTTCTGAAAAAGTAGGCATTCATTGGTCTGTCAGAATGAAATGAGTTGTTTGTTGACTTCATTCTGTGTCAACGATGTTTTATTTTTTATTTTTCCAACAAGAAAGTAGAATTATTTGTTGAAACAAGCATTTTGCAAAATCTCTGTCATTTTGTAAGTCATATTACACAATAATTCACCAGTATCCCATTTGCATTACAGTTTTTATATTTTCACCAAATGGTTAAAAAAATCTTAATGATGCAAGATCACTGTTATTAATGTACTAGTTTAGCTCTTCATTGAAATAAAACATCTGATGTAACTGATACCAGGACTATCTCCCCAACTAACCAATGAGACATATCGCCCGATATACTTATTAAATGTTTACAATCTTGCTGCTACATCAAAAGTTAATATGAAGTGACCTTTACATCATGGATTCCCAGTCCTTAATACTAACATGCAAGCTTAATATCTAAGCGTCCCTGAAGAACCCTTTAAAACTAAAAAGGCCACAGTAACTGAAGGGAAAAGAGGGGAGAAGACATTTACTGTCCAAGTTCTCCCACTAAAGTGAAGAACCATCTTGCTCAAGTGGAAAAGCTGGAAGTTGCTTACCGTTTAGTTGGAAGTTTACAGTACAAAACCTTGATCAACTGTATGTAATGGTTTTCTCTGCACATAAAACTATCTGTTGTGATATGACCTATACAGTGTTGAAAGTGATGTTGAATTCCAAATAAATAATTCATTAACACCCTGCTTTAAAGTCAAAAGAGATCTAAAACAGGAGTAAAAATATGAGTAATTTCTATTTCGATGAATCGCCTTATGAACAAAAATACAACAATTTAAGTATTCAAATATGAATACAAATGTTTTGAAAATTTTGATACATTCATCAATAAATAAACAAAAAATATAATTTGTTTCAATTCAGTTCAATATATTTTCAATTCAATAATTTCTATTGAGAAAAATATATATACACAAAAGAAACAATTGAGTAAATGGTGGCTCATTAGCCTGTGATGCCAAGCTTCTTGGCCAATAGGCCAATGAGGACCTTTTTACTATTTAAAAACATCTTAGTCAATTTTCTATTGTAAAAACAGGCTAACACACCTGTCATTTTAAAATGAATAACTTGGTGTTTACTGAAACTACATTGGAACACATTAAATACTTTATCAAAATGATATAACTCACTAACGCAGGTATAATGACTTAATTTAATACATAGTTATATTAAGTAACGTTAAGGCAAATTATTATCCTATGACCATTTTCCTCCAGCAAGACAGTGTCATTTTTGTACAATATGAAATTTACTGATACAAAGTATTTATTATGTGTGTCTTGGTAGTTTTATAGGCACAAAGACAGCAAATTTTAAACCCAATACCTGTAAGTTCAGGGTTATGAGGAAAAAAATCTACAAAAAGTAATTAAACGTATTTGTATTAAAAGCATTCATTAATTCAAATACTTTCAAAATATATTCAAATACAAATACTTTGCTTTTTTAGTATTTGACTATGAAATGTCCGTTCAAATACTTATTCAATATGAATAATATGCTACTACACCAGGACCGGGATTCACAAAAGGTCTTAAGCAAAATATGTCATAACTTTAAGAGAAAAATATTAACTCTGCAAGAATTTTGTCATAAAGTTAAGACCTTTTTTACTTAGACAAAATGAGATTCACAAAAGGTCTTAGACAAAAATTTGTCTTAGATTTTGTCATAACTTTAAGACCACTGCAGGGCAGACTTAAGTCATTTTTAAAATATTCCATTGCATGTGTTAACATTTTACCCATTGTTATGTCAACAAAATATATATGCTATGGAGATCTATACTTCCTATAAAAGTAATTTCCGTGGATTGAAATAAAAATTTACATAATTTAATTACCTATAAATTTCCACATTTTACCTTCTTGTGGTAAAAATAATGTCATAAAAATGGCTGACTCACAATAAAACATAAAGACTATTATTTAACCAAAAAAAGTAACAAACCTGTTTTATAATTCTGAAGAGCATGTTTGGTGTATTTATCGATGAAAAATGTTTTTGTTTTAGTAAAATTTGTTAATTTGAATTCAAAGTAGTTAAGACGTTTTGCACAAAATTTGTCTCAGCTAAGATTTTGCTAAGCACTATTTGTGAATCTCAAATTAAGAGAAATCTTAGCTAAGACAAAAGTCATAACTTTAAGACTGGTTTAAGCAACAAAAATGCCTAAGCTTAAGACCTTTAGTGAATCCCGGCCCAGGACTGCTTAAAACAAAAACACCTTTATTGTATCTACTCCTTGGAACCTTATCATTACACAAACCTTAACTAGGCAAAAACCAGACGCTCCAATATTGATTAGCATTTGATTGTCATGTATAAAATCCATGCATTTTTTTGCATATCAAATATGGAAGTTGCTGCCATTCACAGTTTCCGTGTATCTACAACAATTGTGCCAAGCGGGGGAAGGGGGGGGGGGGGTGATTTCATGTTGAAATTATATGATCCTCTCTAAAAATCCCTCTAATACAGTTATTGTTTCACCTTTTGGTGTTACAGTACATTTATAGTTTTCACTTGTGTCAATGCATATTTTAATCAATAGGAATCAACGATATTAAAGTGGTAATAAATACAAATGGGGATTTTGTGTACAAGCTGTACCGTCACATCATTTGCATTTTCTTTTGAAAATCGATCTGCAAAGTGGTAATTAACCATTCTTTTCCCAACTATACGATATTCATACCTGAAGCAAACATTAAAGTAGTAAAAAAATTTATAAGTTGAAAAAGTTTATATTTTATCAAGATTTTTACCTTCTGGGCATTTTGTGACAAAAAGATAATCACCTTCATAAGGACAAATTGGTATTTTAAAGATTAGAAAAGAAGTAGAAAAAGATTATAGTAGTTTTACGCACTTCGCTTAATTGCACACTTGGCACTGTGGCTTCCAATAATGTAACACAACAGTGTTAACAAGATACCTCTATGTATATGCTATTAGTTTGATAACACTTATGTTTATTTAGAGCTGAGAAGATTGCCAAGCTTTGCAGTGTGATAGGAAATGACAACCCTGGTGAATATGATGAGACATATGTTCTAACCACAGACAATGCCAAGAAAATACTTGCCATTTATATGCGTTTCAGGTAAGTTAGCATGCCACATTGTAACATACATTTACCAGTGTAGGGCATTTCCCAAGCTAGTGTTAGTGGTTTGCTATATGGAAGAAAGTTCAGTGAAATGCTACATGTGTGTTTCACTACCATGAAAATCCATATGTTTCTGGAATGTTATGATAAATTTTGTTTGCAAAATTGAGACCCAATTACTGTAATGGTGAAGAATTTAAATGAAACTGTTTAATTATTAATAATCCTTAAATTCTATAAAAGACAGGCAAAGTGCCTCAGTAAATTAACTTTCATCAGATTTAACAGTAGAAATCAATAGTCACATAGCACACTGCCTCTAATAATAGCCTCAGCCAATCCCTGTCTCTTTGAGAAAGGCCCCTTAAAAATAAACCCAGCAATTGCTGGCAAGTAATATGTGTTAGTGTACAGTGAGTTGTATAAGAGCTTCAATCTTTGAGATGAAGGTAAGGTAAAGTAAGAGTGATTGATTGGAGAGAGAATAGAAGAGAGAACATGAAATAGCATGCAGAGGGGGGAGCTTAGTTGGTTCTCTCACTCGAGGGAATGTATTGGATTGTAATTGTAACTTGTGTTTATTGAACTAAAATAAACTGTGAAAGAGTTATTAAGTGTTTAACTTCTGTTGTCGTGGTTTCCCTGAACCTCTCATAAAACCAGCCAAGCGAGTACAGACAGAAGTGGAGATAGTGGAGATCTGGGAATCCACAGCTGCCCCAAGGCACTGCTGGAGTTCACCTCAAAAATTGCCCCAGTCAACTACAATTACTCAAGCTAATGAAACTAATAAGCTAATGGAACATAGTCAGCATAGCCCAGTCGATTCTAGGTGTAAATAGTGTTAACAATATTACTTTCCTGAAGAATAGACAGACTATCTGAGCTGTTAACTCTCTACAATGTGACAAAGTAAGAAGCTACTCTGGATTGGTCATATAAAGGTCTAGCTTTGGTCATGCTTCAGAGGTTGCTAAATTAATTACATTAGAGAGGCACAAGAAATGGCTAGACAACTTGAAAGAATTATTGATAAAAACAAGGCCAAAAGGTGTTTTGCTCCCCTAGCATGAACTAAAGCCATCAAAGACATATGTAGTGCACTCGAATTTACGAAAGTCTCGTGACAAAAAGAAATTCCAAGTGGGACATATCCCACAGCTAGTGTAGAACACAGACAGTCACCCATCCAAGAACTTACATAGCCTATTGCCGCTTAACTTCAGGGAGCAGAAAAATACTCATCATGCTGCTCCACAAACCATGAAAATCCAATGCAAGAAGGACATATGTATGGGAAAAAGGAAAAGAAAAAGGACATGTGTCTTTTTAGCTATTGTAGAGCAAGAGAGGCATATTCAGAATCCACTGTGGCCGGATTCACAAAAGGTTTCAAGTCTTAGCCAAATCTTAGATGAGATTTTGCTCAAATCTGAGATTTTAGTCTCAGCTGAGATTCTGTTCAAGTTGAGATTCACAAAGGAATATTAGCTGAGACCCAAATCTCAGACATGTTTTATGTCTAGACCAATCAAAATGGCTGTAACATTCTGTTGAGATCAGTGTAAAGCATACCCAATTATATTTATAGTTGTACCACATGTATTCACATTTTATAATATATTCTAGCCAGTAAAATGTTTTCTTTTTACTATAATTTGTACTGGCATACAAAAAACTGATTAAAACAGTAAAATAGACCATTCATTAAATTACAAATGTAAATGTTTTACTGTTGTTTTCATACAAACTCTTAGTATATATTCATGTTTTTGTGCTAAAAGCTATAAATATGTCATACTTGGCAATTTTCATTGTAACTTGAAACTACACATAATCTAATTTATGACAAAAATAAGTCACCGCCTAGGCAGTCTTAGATTTGAGAGAAAATCTGAGCCAAATCTGCCTGAGATCTTATGTGAATCCCAGCTTAGCAAAACGTCTCAAATCTGAGAAAATTCTAAGATAAATCTTAGATTTGAGACAATATTCTGAAATGATTTGAAATGTAAGAACTTTCATGAATCTGCAGAAGTGCGAGCTCTTTCAAGGCTTGTGCTTAATAAAGACAAGAAGAATGGGATAATGTTAGGAAAGAGATTGACGGTGAAAATCAAAGAAACCGTGATTTCTAAAAGCGACAGTCTTCACTGATACATCCTTATGATGAATCCAGTCTCACTGTGCCACTTCCAGAAATCGCATCTACACCTTGCAATGTTACTTTGTAAGTAATTTTCCAGTCTATTTAAAAAGTGCAAATGGCTAATGAATTTCATAGTTTCTAAAACACGACTGATTAAATTGACTCCTTGTATGCTCAACTAATGTATACACAAATTATATTATTCAAAACAGTCAGTGTATATGGATTTTCCCGGTTGACACAAATATATGCAACTTGGTCCAGCAAACCAACAGTAGTTACTTCCTAGCACTGATTCAGATTCCACTGATACACCATAAACGTCAATAACAAAACTGAATCCCATGGCAATGGTCATCATTCCAACACATAAGCATAGTGTGACACCACCTAACTTTCATCCCTTTCATCAGTGTGAAATAGAATTAACATTTGATTGTGATAGATAAAATTCGTGCATTATCACATTTCAAATAAGTAAGTTACACCCGGTAACAGTCATCCGAACGGGATAGTGAAAGCAAACGCAAATATAAATATTAAACAAACAACATTGAAAGCCACAGATAATTACGTCAACACCTACCTATTGTGTTTTATGTCATTTTTGTATGTATCTTACTCCATTCCTGCAATAATGGACAATATTTAGTCTTTAACTTGAATTCTGCTTTAGGGTTTCCCCAGGCATGCCTAGTTTCAAGGAGAAGGGGGTTCAGCACTGAAATGAGATGGACAGAACCTACACTTGGCCCATTGCATTGTTTTAATGAGCATAAAGTTTTTCATACATTTTTCATAGTTTACTTTTAAATAGTGACCTTACCCATGCATTAAATGGACTAGTTTCTGAATAAGTTTACCAAACAGTAAAGTAAATGGAAATCACTGGGTTTCACCTACAACACTGGTCCCCAGTTAAACTGGAATTTAAATACTTATTCTATGGCTTGTACAGTGTTGAAAGCAATGTGAAACCCCAAATGAATAAATAAATATAAATATTTTGATCATAAATAAAATGTATCTCCACATTATATTACAATGAACATGTATAGAATAGAATGGAACAGAATTGAATGGACAAGCGACAGTATAGGTTTACTATTACCTCATTTTTACCACAAATACCCCAACTACTCACTAATTTTATTTCATGACATAATGAATGATCATCCAATCACTGGGGAACCCTGACCAAGTTGTTCATAGTTAGAATATTTGTTTTTAGACTGCTGTTCGGTATCACTGTCACATTTACTGACGTGAACCACTGAGTAGGTACTTGTGTTAACCTGTACTTAAGTACACAAAAGATTTAGCCAATCAATCTGAAATATTACAAATATTTGAGTAAAACATCTATCTCCATTTGAGAACACAAATGTTCAGTAACATATTGAGCTCCATACAGACGTGACGCAAAAATCAATAAAACGTTCGGATCCACTGTTACCGGGTGTACTGTGACGACAACAATGTCTTCGACAGTTTCCGTGTATCTTCGACAATTTCAGTGATGCAAATTGTGCCAAGTTGGGGAGCTGATTTCATGTAAAAATTATATTATCACCCCTGAAACCCCTCCAAAGTATTTATTGTTTAGACTTTTGTTGCTAAACTACGTTTATAGTTTATGCTTGTGTCAATGCATATTTTATCCAATCCAATATATTAAACTGACAATAAACACAAACGACTTTGTGTGCTTAGTTACGGCCAGTAGCAGTACAAAATCAACTTTATCTTGCTTTGCATTTGTCTCATGAGTTTTAGAATGTGAAAGGAATCACTGGATGTCATTTACTGTGAATCTTTTCTTGAAGATAGATTTCAACCCTTCTCCAGATAAGAAGTGGTGGATATACGAGCAATGCCTTGGATCTTAATTATAATTTACCAAGGGGATTGAAGGTGAAAACAACATAAGAAATCACGGGCTGCATTTTTGTTCTTTAAGGTTAACTAAAATCAACATACCAGTATGAGTTGCGATTCTTATGAGTGTCATTGTCTAGTTATTTATTCTACTTTTACCAGATGCAGCATACCTGTGATCATCATGGGAGAGACAGGATGTGGTAAAACTAGACTGGTGCGCTTTTTGTGTGAACTTCAAAAGCCGAGAGATGTTAATGTTCAAAACTTGGTTCTCATGAAGGTGAGAAGAATCTTTTCTGTTAAAGAGAAACATCCTTTGATGAATAATGAAACAAATCTCTTTCATCCATATTTCTTTCATCTCTACTCCTTACATTTACTTTTTATATTTTGCATCAAATTGTTTGTTGCTTAACTGTCAAATATTGGTGATAATCCCAGTGAAATGGTTAGTTTTGAAGAATATATGTCTTCAGAAGCATATTATTAGTGCTTACTTTATGTCATTGTCACAATATACTTGCCGCATCAGGATTCACGAACTTCCAAAGTGTACACCCAGTGTGTTGTATTCCAAAACCTGATTTTATTGCACTACAATGGCTTACCATCTGAGAGTCATTGCTTTACTAGGGAGTTGACAACCCACACTGCCAACCTGTAGAAAAAATACTTCTGCATTACCTGTGGTGGTTGCTACATGGCACTAGTAATCCGAAATGGCGTAGATAGTGATGTGTATGTGTTCTTTGTTTTTCTCTTGTTTGTGTGTGAAGATACACGGAATATTATTACAGTGAATTTATGTTAGGTAATTTGGTGATTTTTTTGGAAGTTGGATACTTCATCATGTTGGCTCCCACAGCCAGGTGCTTCAAAACCAAGAGAATGTAATAATCTTCAGTTTGGTCATGGGTATGATCTGCATGGTTGTGTAACCGGGTTGCCTCTACTAATTAATGAGTGGGTTACACCCATCATATAACTGCTCTCATCATTAGTGAAAGTCCTGTGTTTCTTTCCAAGTTTTATTCACATATAACACCCATGCCAATTGAAACAATACCCACGTTCGGGTGGGCTTTTCAGCACTTACCAAAAGTTACTGAAAGATACTTTTTTCTATTTGTGTGGTAGCTTCCGGGTAAACAAGTAAGTACTGAAGTGATCGACATATCTCCTCTGATTTTATAGTAAGTAAGTCACATGATAAACAAAGGAAAAGGGAAGGAATCACATATTTTATTGTAGATTTGTTATTGAGCATCACAATGATTGTTTGTTTTGTTATTATTGCAATAGCAGTAGAAAGCTATGAAAGAAATAAAACATTTACACCTTTGTCACACATATTAGGATTAAATAACTTGTTTTATTTGATATAAAACAGAAGTAAAAGGCTTCAAAATCAATTTAATAAAACTAACCATGGAAAATATTTTTTGTACACACCCCTAATATTGACTGGTTTATGCAACAACTATAAAATTTTCATAACAAGTTGTGAGTTTATATGCAAAGTTATTGATTAAAAATGGGCAAAGGAAATAAATAAAAAGTTTAGAACATATTTCTAATACCTCCAAATACCCACGTGGAATCAACCTCATTTATAAAAATAACTGCCAATCAGATTTACTTTTTTCATTTTTGTGGTCGAGTTTCCAGTAAGTACTGGTTGTTACTGCGCACGTGGGTGGAGCTTATTTTACATGCCGCCTATTTTCCCACGCGAATGACCCTAATCAAACGTTTTTACTTTCTTTAAACATAAAGTTAACTTTCTAATCAATCTGCCATGCGGGTCTTGTACTCAGGGGACTTCAACCTCGACTCTTAATAACTCTTGCAATTAAAATCACAAGATTTTCCTGCTGATCATGTTAGTGGAGAAACTAACTCTCCAACTATCTCAGCCACCAGCTGTTAGCTACCCTAACAGACTGCTCACTAATCTGCCTGCAAACTGCAGATTAGCCTAGTTGCTCAACTCTCTCTCTCTCTCTCTCTCTCTCTATCTCTCTCTCTGACTGACCCCTTAACCTATGCTGCTTGATCTTTTATAGACAGATATGTCACTTAATCTTTGTGTTGACATCAGCAAAAACTAATTGTTGTGCAAATGATATAAAAATAAGTTCAAACAAAGAGACTCTGCTTACTGAATTAAATATTTTTGGCCTAAGAACTGTACACCCTAACATCAACTACATGACATTATCAGTAATTTGTTTTTCAGATGAAGCAGAACATGGTACTTGGTAATTGTATACAAAAGTATGTAATTGACACTATTACCTTCCAAATGACCTATGAAATGAATATCCCCTAATTATTTATTTATTTATGCAACAGCTTGTCAGTAGATTGATACTCTAAATCCTGGCAAAAATCTTACTATTGGAATGACAAAAGGTTACTTGTAAACATTTCATATAAAAATTGAATCTATTATCTCTGTAAGTTCAGATTATCTCTAGTCATCTGTAATAGGTGACTGAGTAAACTGCATAATTACTGATTGCTACATTTGTGTACATTCATAGATTCTTTTAATCAAAAAGATTTGACCTCTTTAATCTTTCTTAATAATATTACCATTAAAAGTCCCAATAACATGTGTCCATGTTATAGTTGCTATTCTAACTAACCTAAATAGACCAATAGAAAACATTAACAGATTAAAGATCCAAAACCTCAATCAGAAGTTATGAGAAAAGAATCGGACACATCCTCCGGTGTGGTTTTTGTCGGGTGCATTTAAGAACTGTAACCAGCCACTCAAGATTTTAACTACTTCACTCCCAGATCTACCAAGATAGCCATAGGGTAACCAACGGCTCAACGCAGTGATTTACAAGGTATGTCATGAGAATGCTTCAACATGTAACAAATAACACGGATACAGTGGCTTTAAGAAAACAAAAAGAATCTGGGTTTTGAACTACATCAACAAATGGGGCTTTTCAGAAGTCAATGATAGATGCTTTTAATCTACTTTTAATCCATGCCACTGAGCTGGGCTCACGGTGCTTTCAACCACTATTTCCAAGCCTTCATCGGTTCTAAATCTCCAGCCAGTGATCACACCCTCAGTATCTCAACCTTCTTGTGTGGTGTCTAAGAGTGAGCAAGTCCAAGAACAAGGCTTTTCTACTGAAGTGGCAGACCCAATTGCTGCTTCTCAAAGGGTATCAACAACGTGGGGAACAGATGCTCTGAACATTGATTGATTGAGTCTTATAACATACACACATCCTTCAAATGAATTTTTGGCTCAAGGTGAAGATCCAGGCTGGCCTGGGATGACCTTGCTTTGAAACCTGTATCACGACTTCCACTGACACCCTTCAACTATAGAAGGTTACAGAACTATTATGGACTGCCGGGTGTCTAATTAGCCAAAGGTATTAAGTTAAAAAGTATTCTTACCAGATATGCATGAAATATACTAAAATTGAATGCTTCAGTTGCATTAAGTCAACCTACAAAGAAACCTTCAAGCATTTGAAAGGCGCAACGTAAATACTTAATGCCCCAAAACAGCCTAAAAGTGTCCCTGGTCATTCACTTGGAAAAGGTGGCCTTGTTTTTTTCTTCAGACTTCATAGAAAACAATCCGTTAGCCTAGGAAGGTCAGAGTGTGTCACCCGGGATTATCCCTGCCTTAACTAAAGAGGAAAGGCAATTAATGGAAGACAGGATCCTATGCCCAGTACTTGTCCTAAGTACTGTCTGGATCATACAGAAGACCAGAGAGAAGTGACCACTCCTTTTTATCTTTAAAAATGTTATTTTCAGACATTAGATCATCCACACTAAACAAAACCTTTTTAGTGTACTATAAACAAGCAGAACAGCAGGTCGTGGTCAGGAAAGGAAATCCCCGACATTTAAATTTGACTGAGGAGCAAGAGGAGATGATCTTTGACATCATTAGGGAGCATTAAGAACTTTTTAATAAGACGCAAAAGTCATTCAAGGATAGCCCTCCCCTTCAACTCCCTGCATTATTGCTATGGCAAACATGAAGTCAAAACAAATGCTGTCCCCCTGCAGAGTGTCATTTATATCCGAGACCAACAACAGCAACAGTGACAGTCATTGAAATGTATTACACAAGCCAGTAATTACAACCACTTCTTCACTTGTCTGATCTCTCTCTGATCTGTCTCTTTCTTTAACTCCACCCCCTTTATACTCTTTCATGTGTTAGCTGCCTGCATCGCAATAACAACTAGCACCTGGTGTGCATATGCTTGTCCAGTGCCCACAGATTCTGCACATTCTGGTCTCCCATTAATTCTGGGGTCCCTAAAACTGCAGGAGTCCTCAATACTGTGGAGGGACCGCAAATCTCAAAGAAAAGATTTGGTATGGAAGAGTTACTGGCCTTTATCTTTAAAACACTGCAAGACTATTAAAGTATGAGCCTGGAAAAAAACCCAAAATTTATGCATTTTAAAACCATAACAATATCAACATCCACACATTCTCCTCTTTACACTTAGCCCCTCTTCTAAATTACTTGAAAAAAGTTAAAAGTTTGCAAAAAAATAAATTTTTAGTAGAAAAATAACAAATATTAGTAGAATAAAACTAAAAAAAAATAAAAATACAATTTATAGCCTTGTTGGCTGTGTAATATAAAGGCACTTGTCACAAGAAATGCTCCTCTTTGATCTGTGGTTTAGGGTTTTGAACCGAGACAATTCCCCATTTCACACAGAAACTATCAGAAGACCAGAAAACAAATATCCTTGCAGAAACGATGTACTCAGTAACCATAAATATTTTGCTAATTTTAAAATGACAGAAATATTGACTTTATTTTTAGTTTGAAGTATGTGGGTTCAAATGCAGTGTGTTTCTTGATTTGAGACCAGTTAAGGACGTTTTATGTATATGGCTTAGAGTCTGCTTTAAGAGACTACAGGTAAATGGGCTTATGCCCAATTTTATAATGCACTTTTTATTGTATTTTACTCTGTACTTTTTTAATCTCTACAAGCAGACTCTAAGACACAACACAAAAATAAGATCTATCCTCTATTCATAACCAGTGCCAAGTCTAGCACCATGGAGACACCGGAGAGAGTATGCTAAGATGGGAATGCGCTTTTGAAGAGATACAATTTTTAACCTTTTTTGAAACAGGTGAGAATTGAGGCAGAATGGACCTCATCAGGCAAATCATTCCAAAACATTGGCGCATCAAAAACACAGCTGTATGCAAAGTATTTTTTTATTTATGTACAGTTGGACAGAGCTGAGGAACCTCCAAGAACCTTTAATCTGGTTGGTTGTCTTTTGTACTATATTTTCCACAATGAGTAGACAAAAGAGAATCAAAGTAAGTGGGTGATCACTTCAAAGAAACTTGTGGCCCTTTTGAAAATACCGTAAAATTCAACTGGGAGCCAATTTAGTTGCAGACCAATGCAGTAGGCTTGCTCCATGATAGTGAGAGATGAATTTCATTTTTGATATGCAGCAGGGTGCTTTCGGTGCAGTGACCACTTTTTTATGCAGATTGCCTATGATAATTAAGATCGTCACTGTTGAGATGTTGCATGAGCTGGTTGGCAACTACCTGATCCACCAATTTTGACATAAAACAATATAACATTTTTTTGCAAATCTTGGCTTGGAAATGATGCCTTCTTAATATGGGGAGTAACAACCACCTTCTTGAATTTTTGAGGAAACACGCCCACAGCTAAAGACAGATTGACAAGTTTTGTAACTGACTGAAGCAAAATTTCCACACAATCTTTCAAAAGGAAAGTAGGCACTGGATCTAAAAGACATGATTTTGCAGGGGAATTTTTGATGATTTTTAGTACCTCATTCTCTGAGACCTCATTGAAGCAAGATGGGTTGGCAGGTGTTCTCTTGGATGGTAAAACTGTTGTGGAAGAAGCCATAAACAAGTCATAAATCCTTTTTCGGTTTGCTAAGAATTTTTCTGACTGATGAGGAAAAAAAGTTATATATTGGCCCTTACCAAGAACATTACAACGTGCCTGCCATAGCTTCTGTGGGTTATGGCTGTTGTCACTAATGATGGTGCTTTAGTATTCAGCCTTGTCTCTATTTGTGATTGCATTGCACCACACAATCTGTCTGTGCAATCTACTTCTCCTCAACTGAGACCTATCCTTACACCACATGCGTCCAAATTGAGGCCTGATAGATTTGGCCCTGCAATATGAATCAGACAGCGATCCAGCTGGTGCTTTCTTAGCCTTATGGCAAATAAGTTTAATTTCTGTTGGAATTGGACTGATGTGTTTGGTATGGGATTTTGGGTTTAAAAAGTAAAGTTCTTGGAAGAGTTGACAGTCATTGAAATTAGCATTGCTTAGTTCTGAATGGCTGGCTATGGGCTCAGGATATGTCTTCTCCCATATTCTGCCATCTTGACATGGGAAACGACACTTCTTTCACATAGGAGTCCATAAGTAGGTCTCATTACTCTTTGCTGCACAGTGATTAGAATAACTCGGAAACAATTGGTAAAGATTCTGAATCAATTTTCAACCAGTCTTCCACCCCTCCACATTCTGAAGTTAAAAATTGTTTCATTTCTAGTGAGGACTGTCCCAGAGAAAGTCTTCATGAGCCATGACTTGAGGCCAAATGCATCATCTATCAACAGGAAGTACTGCATGTCCTAGCCCTGGGTGGATCTGTCCACCAGCTTTTCCTTCAGTTGACAGTGATTAAAATTATCCATTGGAGCTGGAACCGCTGGAGCCAATCCTGAAGGAATTCATAGCCTTCATATACCAGGTCAAGCGACACATATGTTCTATAGTTTTTTCTGTTTAATTTTTTTGTGTGCACATTCCATTACAAAATGTCCAGGTTTATCAAAGTAGAAACAGATAATCTTTGCTTTTAGTTTTGTCCACTCTTGTGTAAATTGAGCCTTGAGAATTAATCAATTAAACTGATTAAGTATGAACCGATTTTCTGTCAGACATATTACGAGAATATACTTTATATCAGCCAAATGAGAAATGTGGCGGGATGAGCTGCATTCCCCTGCAACCCTCTAAAGAGTCAAAGTCCCCAATCGTACTACCTGATTCTCATGACCAGAAATTCACTTGCATGGGTTCCTCATGGATAGGGTTCCATCCTACACATGTACATAATGGACAAGGATCTATCCTACTTGGGTACTTTATGGATAGGATTCCACTCTTTCCACCATGAATCACACAGAGAGATATCACCCTATAGCCTGCCCAGAACTGCAACTACAGCTCCCTTCAGACAAGGAGACCAACAGCACCATGACAACCTACAGACCATCAAATGGCCCAAAGGTAGAACCGCACTTATACACTGAGTAGACCACCTCACAATTCACCCACCAATATCCCAATTTGAACCTTTAACACCTCAGCTCAACAAAACTATATCCAGTTCTCACCTACTTTGCCTCAAGAAGGAGGCGGGATATGTCCTGGGTTTTTTTTGATTGATTAAATAACCTGTCAGAATTACATTGTCACATCTCAACTTTATATATGAACCAACCATATTCCCAGGTTCCTTATGCTGACAGAGGTCATTTTGAAATTGACCAGCTTTTATAATATTCCCCCAATACAAAACCATTTTTAGACAAATGTAAGATTCCATTCCAGTTAAGTGACCAGTCCAGTTCCCGCTTGGCATTGTCAAGGTCTCACAAGGAAAATATCAGGAAAAAAGCACGTTTTAATTGTAAAGTCATGTCTCAGAGAAATGCAAGTCTAAACTTTCCTAAACAAGTCTAAACTTACCTAATACTTGCCTACACTTGACACAGTAAAAACACAAGTGTTAAATGTTATTATACATACTAAAGAGAAAGCAGTAACAAGGAAAATATGTTGTCCAAATGTTGGGTTTTGGGAGAAGTTTAAGGTGGACTCCAGCAGTGCCTTGGGGCAGCTGTGGATTACCAGATCTCCATTATGTCCACTTCTGTCCGTACTCGCTTGGTAGCAACTATTGAGAGGTTTAGGATCGCCACAAAGACAGAAGCGAAACACTTGATAACTCTTCCACAATTTATTCTAGTTCAATAAACACAAGTCCCAATAATAATACAACACATTCTCACAGAGAAACTAGGGGGTTCGGTGGTGTAGTGGTTAGAGTTCTTGCCTCCAACCTCTGAGGCCGCCAGTTCAAATCTCGGGCCGGGCGCTTCATGTTGGAAAGTTGGTAGTTACTTGCCAATGCCCGGTGGTTTACAGTGCAGCATGCACTGGTTTCCTCCACCTGTAAACTACCCGTCGCAATATGACCCTGGCTGTTGAACGCGACGTAAAACACCAAATAAATAAACAAATAAATAAACACAGAGAAACTAAGAGCAAACTAAGCTCTCCCCCTCTGCATACTATTTCATGTTCATTCACTTGTTATTGTCCTGATCTCTCTTGTTGACACATATTATCTGTCACCAATTACTGGGTTTATTTCTGAGAGGGCTATCTCACAGAAGCGAGGATTGGCTGAGGCTATTATTAGAGGCGGTGTGCTATGTGACTATTGATGTCTACTGTTAAGTCCAAAGAGAGTTAATTTGCTGAGGCACTTTGCCTGTGTTTTATGGAATTGATCACTCTACTCTTCTGGGTTGCCTCCAAAACTGGTTTGGGGTCAGTGGCTCCGTTCTGAAATGGTTCACATCCTACCTAATGGACCGTTACCAATCAGTAAAAATTGGTTCTACTTTGTCAGATGTTTGTAAACTCCTATTTGGTGTTCCCCAAGGTTCTGTCCTGGGTCCTTTGTTGTTCTCATTGTACACTACCCCCCTCAGTTCCATTATCAGTAAACATAATGGAATAAAGTTTCATTTCTATGCAGATGATAGCCAACTTTATATACATTTATCCCAGAAGAATGCATCTGCTGCCTTTGAAAAGCTAAATAAGTGCCTAAATGATGTTAAAGAGTGGATGACAACTAGTAAGCTCAAACTGAATCCTGATAAGACTGAGTTTATCATCTTTGGTTCGAAGAGACAAAGGGATAAGTTGAAAGCATGTTTTCCAATTGATATCCTGGGCAACTCACTCTGCCCTGCAGATTCAGTAAAAAATCTGGGTGTGTGGCTTGATTCAGATTTCTCTTTGTCCAAGCATGTTCAGAATGTCTGCAAAAGTTGTTTTGTTAAACTCCGTGACTTCAGACATGTCAGGCGGTTTCTTACTCATGATGTTTCTGTGCTTGTAGCCAACGCTCTTGTTAGTAGCCGGTTGGATTACTGCAACTCACTTTTCAGGAGCCTGTCCAAGTTCAATCTACGCAAATTACAGTGCATCCAAAATAGTGCAGCTAGAATTGTATCAAACACCAGTCGATACACCAGCATAACTCCTGTGCTAAAGAAACTGCATTGGCTTCCTGTTGAACAGCGCATTGTGTTCAAGACAGTCACACTTGTTTAGAAGTATCTTCACACAGGTTTTCCCAGGTATTTTTCACCACATCTTTCTTCCTACAGCAGTTCTTATAGTACCAGGCGCAGTCAAAGTGGTGGTAATTTCCTAGTTATTCCAAAGTTCTGCCCCTCTGTTCATAAATCTGTCAAACAGTTTGGTAATAGTTTTGCGTTTGATGCTCCTACTGTGTGGAATACTCTCCCTAATGTGATTCGTGCCTCTCCATCCCTGGCCTCCTTCAGAAAACAGCTTAAAACCTACCTGTACACCAAAGCATATCCACCCTAGCCTGAATCATCCTCCTGGCGTTCTCCGTGGTGTTCGACCCCTGTTATGTCCCTGGACACAGAATTTTGTTGACTGCTTTTTGTTTTGTTGCGCCTTAGAGTCCTCTTGTTTGGGGAGATTAAGCGCTATAAAAGTCCAATTAGAATAGAAAAAAAAAAGAATAAAGATTATTAATAATTCAACATTTTCATTTAAATTCTTCACCATTACATATGTGCATATATGAAAAAATATTGATGAAAGAATGACTAGAATTTAATTGGTTATAACAATTTTAACAACGATTATATATTTTATTGTAGAAAAATGACTAAAGTGTCCAATTACTAAATCAAGATTATTCTGGAGATTTTAAGATAACTTAGACAGGCTACATATAGTTCACAAACCAAAAACCAGTAATCCAAATATTAAACGAAAATCAAAAAATTGAATAACAAATAGTTTTTACAAAACTTTTGTAACTTTAGATAAAGTGAATATATTATAAAAGTTTGAAGGAACTGAACACTCAAGGCTTCGACCAAACTGAATAGGGATCATACAACATCAGCAAGTATTTGTAACAGCACAGCACAAGAAACAGAATATAGTACCAGGTATAATAACCAAATCAAAGGAAACAAGCATAAAGTCCAAAAATAAAGTCAAAGAAAACAAGTAAGGCTAATAATTCTATAAAGAATGACTGGAAACTAGGCTGTCTTTGCGAGTGCACAGGTAGGAAACCCAACCCAGGAGGGATTGTGTGGCTGTGGATGAAATAGATGAAGAAATAAACAAAAGTCACAACAAACCTGAGGATTAATGACCCCATGAATGATTAGCATTTGGGCAGATTCACTTACCTATGGAAGCCAATACTGATATCTAACCCCCACCCCGACCCCATCATTGATGTCATCTGCTTCTTATAAACTGCATTTATTCACTTGGTTGTTAAGGAGAGGGATAGATAACATGCTAAAAGCATTATATAGGGGCATTCAGTCCCTCTATCTAAGGGCTCGGTTGCAATGTAAAATTAGTGAACTTTGCTAGGAGGACAAAGTCTTTTGTGGGTAAAAATTGTAATAAGGATGGCTAACCTTAACTAAACAAAATGCCAAAGTCTCAAGGTCCACTTTACACATTCATACTTTACAGTTCAAAACCCTTTTGATCAAACTTGCGTGCCATAAATTATGTGGTTCCCATGGGTTTCCCAAGGGTCAGTTGTCTTTGTTTAAATAGCCGGCTAGGGTAGGTTATGGTTTCCCAAGCTTGCTTTGCTTGGTTGGCTAAATATCAAGCATGTTTTAGCTTTCACCAATCCTTCCCAACTCAGCCTCAGCAAGTCTGCCACTTTTAGTCTCCCAGAGAAGAGCTAGTGGTAGGTAGCCTCATTGCATGACATTTCACAATGAGAGTATGAAGACAGTAACAGTACCATCATGCACTCTGAAGGAACACAACAGCATCCATCACCTACACTGTCAGTATAAGCGTAGTGCCTTCATCAGTCAACCAGCAGGTCATGGATCAATTTTCCCAGATGAAGACTATGCTTACATCTGTCCTTGGGCCCAGACAGGAGAGCACCATCACAACCTTTGGCAACTACCTGGCATCACAAGTAGAAAATTTGGGGAAAAGAGATTTTCCGATTTATTAAAATGAGGCAGTTAAACTTTTAAGCGGGACACAGAGTAGGGCAGAGGAAATGAACTGTCAGCTACACCAACCTACATTTCCTTGAACTTCAGTGCCACTTCCACGTATGTGCCAAAGACTTATCAGCAGCAGTCACTATTCCAGAGACTTTCTCAGATCAGCCCCCCCCCCCCCTCAGCAGAGAGGTACCCAGGTAGTAGCAGTAGACATACTGAAACTACATCCAATGGTCCTTTTTAAGACCATTACTGTTTAATGTCCTTTTCAGCACCAGTGCTTATTCAAAGGTTCTTCACAAGAAAATTTGAAACTTTTCAAAACAATTATTGTGACCAACAGTTTACATACAATCTAGACCTTGATGTGTATCATGGTTGGTAGAAACAAGCCTTAGTCGTTCATTCAAGTCACAGTATCTTAGTATTGGCGAAATTTTAACATTAGTTTTCAGGCAACAAGCTTTTTATCTGGGACCCATTGCTGATCTCAAACTTCTAATCTTTCAACTTAGCAAGAAAGGTTTTGCATGACCAAAATGGGTGTTTGGAGACATTTGAAGCCCCAAAGTGAACTGGATAGTGATGTATAACATTCTTCCTTTTACTGCTCCGGATTTATCCCCTATCAAGTTTGACAATCGTCTATATAAATACGTTTAGGTTCATGGTGGAACAACTGAGACAGACCTAAGGCAAACAATTGATGATGCTACAACTTTGGCAAGGGAGAACAAGAAAAACTTTCCTCACATGTATACAGTGTTATTTTTTGATGAGGCTAACACAACCGAAGAAATTGGGCTCATTAAACAGGTTTGTAAATTGATTACAAAATATTGCTGATAAAAAAAGAATCATTTAACTCATTACTGATGAAAAAGACTCATTTAACTATGCAAAAACATACCAAGGTTCAACAGTTTGATGTTGTAGCTATCTGTGTAGATACATAGCTCCTTTACACACATTTTGAACATCAAATTATGCGATAAACATTAGATGATAGTGAAAGCTTCCAACTTTTAAGTTATGAAGATTGTATTTGTATCACTGTATGAAAGTTATGGAGATATTGCTTTTGGGACTCCACAGAGATTTCTTTCTCACGTCGTAATGGAAACACTGAACTAAAACTGATTTTTAGATTGTGTTATGTTGTTATATACAGGTAAGTGAAAGAAGCTGGATCAATGGTAACCATGACCTGCAGTTCTAAGATCAGCAAACAATGAGAAGTCATTTTTGGCTATTTTGTAATGTCAGTTACATCTGACAATTAATAATATTTATGAGTTCTTGTGAGGTCTAATAAGAATTTATTGGGATCTGGAATGTAATCTGCAACAAAAAAGTTATATAAAATTTTTTTGCCGATGCCATGGACAAACTGTAGTAGACAGTTTGTAGACAATGGACTAAGAACAGATGACTAAAAAATAGCGGTATCTAGATCAAGTATGTAGTTTTATATTTGTAGGTGATGTCTGACCAGATTTTAACCAGAGATCACATGGAATCTGGTTTGATGATGGTGGCAGCTTGTAATCCTTACAGAAGGTATGTATTAGACAAAATCATGTGCTACATATTGCAGCAAATTATTAAATTTGAAAATCTTCTTGACTTTATGTATAATATTGTGGTATGATTCTCTTGTTATAAATTATTCATAGTAATGAAACCAAACAAACCTGACCACTGGCAGATTGGTTTTATTATCGTATTATTATGATTTCATAAGAGAGAGTTTGCCAAAAATAGTCATTTGACTTTAAAGCTAGATAGATAGATGGTGAGATAGATAGATGGTGAGATGGGGATATGGGGAGGGGATGGGGAGATGGGGGGAGATAGATAGATAGTTTATTTATTATAGTGACATGTACATACAAGTATAAATACAGAGTATACTATAACAGATGGAGTTGTACCCAGCCCTGCATGGGCTTATATGTCACCTATACCAACTGTAGGTATGAAGACCTATACATTGTCCTAATCTTAAAATACTTTATCATACGCAAAATCATAACATTTATCTATTTTTTCTCGTAACTTGGGATATAGTTAGCAATTTGAACATTATTAATTATATAAAACCCAGATGGGCGACCCTTCCATTGTCTCAACACTACATTATTTTCTAGCACTGGATTGTGGTTTAGTTCAATGGCCAGTCTGCCAAGAACAAAAGGGTACTTAGTATTTGCCAGTCATCCACAACGCATTCAATATTGAAATTGTTTCACAACTTCTTTCATATTAATTAGTTCAGTGGGTACATTTACAAAGTCTTTTCAATTCTGAATGATATTCAGAGTCCATAGCAAAACCTCATGGAAAAATGACACCCCGGAAAAATACCTCCTGACAAATACAAAACAAGCAATTTACTTTACAAAGTTGGATAATTTTTAATTCTTTGCATTTCTTTACAATCTGACTTAATCTTCTGTGAACTTAATCAAAGGAGCAGTTAACTGTCAAACAAACTCACTGTGAAAATCTAACCCAGCATACCATATTAAAAGTAGTGTTTTTAGTGGCTCCAAATTTACTCAAGTAAAATGAGAAAAAAGCGTAATGCAAAGATGCAGTATTGAAATGCATTACTGCTGAGTGTGTATTTGATTTAAATTTGCAATGTTTTTAAATTCAAAACAAAGATTTTAATTTATTACAGTTATTTATTTACAGTTATTACTTATTACAGTTTGTTAATGACGTTACACTGTTTGTGGTTGAAATTAATTTTGTTCTTAATGTTGTAGATTAATTTTTATAGGAGGTATTACTGAAATACAAAATGTGGAGTAGGCATTCTTTCTATGGGGCTTTTTTCCAGGAGACAACTTTCCAGGAGGCATTTTTCCTTGATTCCAAATTAAGGGACAAAGAAGCACATAAAATCCAATCCAAAAACTTCAACACAAAATAAAACAATTAAGTAATTCTCCAGTTTCTAGTACTTTCAATGCTAAAAAAATAGCTTACTCTCTTAAAATAAGCACAGAATAATAAAGTAACATGAAACACTGCATTGTTAAATAAGCAGTCAATTTTTTTCTGAAAAGTGCTTTCTGTAAGTCTCAGATCCATATTTTATCAGTTATCATTCTCCATGGTTAAATTTTGTGGCAGTCAGATTATTTTAAAACTTTTCAAGCTTTATCCAAAATTATATCTTCCATAAAGGAAAACCAGTTATACACATGGTGAAACAATGTTGATTGTGTGTTAAAATAAAAAAATCCATACTGCAGAGCTAATTTAGTGAAAGCCCCATATGGTATGCACACCAAAGGAAACATTGCAAAGATTATCTAGGTTGATCATTTGGTACAAGGTGTTAAATTATTGAATTAATAAATTGGTTTTAATTTACAGGGTTTTATAATAGATAATTGCTTCGTGGCGCTTCCATTATGTAAACTTAATGACCCTTCGGCCCTTTCAGGGCCTCAGGCCATTAAGTTTACATATTGGAGTGCCACTTTGACATTATCGATACAATAAAATACTCTTTCTCCTTTCCCAGGAAAGACATAAATATTTCGCTAGATTTTTTTATACATCTTGTCAATATATATAAATTTCTTTTCCATGGTGATTGTATTAAATTCACGTGACACTCTAATGCTGTTGAATAAATTTGCCCTATAGTCATTATATACCTAAAGGAAGTGGAATTCATTTTCTATTTCATGAGAGTTACACATTTGGCAGGTCTGTTCTTCAACCTGAAGGTGTCTAACATTGCCATTTTCTATATCTCTTTTGACATGAAATCTTCCTGTTTCAATCCTCAATGGTAGGATACCAGCCCTAAATTGAGACAGTAGGGAGCGCTGGTATTTTGTCATACACAACTTCAAGTATTCTTCTATATGATACTTCATCTTAAACTTTACATATGTTCTTAGTTTTGGTTTGGTGTGGATAATCTGTCTCCACTCTTCCTCACATTCAAGCCTTAGTTTTTCATGTACTACCTTAAGATTACACGGCTGTTATTGGTCATAAATATCCCATAAATTCAAGGTACTAAAGATCTTCTTAATGTCATTTGACCAATTTTGATATGATTTTTATAATCCCCCAAAAATACCTGCTTTGTTAGTCTTTTACTTGGCATTTTAAGCAAACAGTTCCAAAATCTTATAAGGGATAATTGCCTCCTGTACTTATCTCTTAGCCAACCTATATAACCAAGTAACATTGCATTTGGACAGTACCGATGAATACCTAGTATAAACAGTGCTGCTTTATTTAGAACAATATCAGGTGTTTTAAGTTAAATGAGTCCCATATAACTGAGCCATTTTCAATTGGTATAACCCCTGATTCAAACAGCTTGGAGAATGATTGGAATCCAAGATCTCTGTAACTTTTACATTTTGTTATTATCAAACCTAGCACCCTACTGGCTCAATCACTCAAGGACTTTATAAACTCTTGGATTGTCAAATGCTCATCAAGAATAACACCGAGATAGTTGTATGATTTTTATAAATTTATCTCCTTCTCCCCAAAGTAAAATTTTTGTTTGTTTCTGATGCCTCCTTCTGTCTGAAATGAATGATATTGCTCTTAGCTATATTTATGTTTATTCTCCATTTTCTACACCAACTATACATTACATTAAGCATATTTTGCACCTCTCTTCTTTTTTTCCTATTAGTACCATCCTATCTGCGTATAGTAGAATCAAAACCTTATTTCCATTTATATCAATGCCAAGGCCTAATTCTTTTATTTCTTTAGCTAGGGAATTAATATAAATAGCAAATAATGTAGGCGAGAGTGTGTCTTCTTGCCTTACGCCAGAATTTACTCCAAACCATTGTGTGAGGTAGTTATTAATTTTTAAACAAGAAAATGTATTTGTGTATATATTAAAATTCAACAGTGCATAAAATAAAAGATATGTATATGCCCAATCAAAAGCTTTCTCAAGATCAATAATAGTGCAATAAACAGGTTTCTTACAGGTGATATGTGTTCTTAAGATTAAAAATATGATCCTCACAAGATCTTTTAGCCCTAAACCCATTTTGGTCTTCCACCAGAAGTTGAAGTTCTTCGCAATAGGAAATGATTGTTCTATTTAGAATATAAGAAAATATTTAAAACCGATATTTGCAGCAAGAAACGTTTATTTCTTTGGGTTCTTTGAATCCATCAGTTGTTTTTATTTAAATCTGCTCATTGTCCTTCAAAAAGGCTGTTGTTTATCTCCTTCTCCTCATTTAAACCACGGAAGTCATCCTCATAACCTTTTTCCCTTTCCTCACCTCAATTTTCTTCAGTCTTCTGTTTTGTTTTAGCCTGTGTAGCCTCAATAGCTTCCACCTCAGATTAGTAGCCAACTCGGTGTCGTCAATACTGCCAATTAACTCTCTTGAATCTTGTTTGTCTGTAGCAGCAAGTTTTCACTTACCCTTCTTCTTTGGAGGCATTTTTGTCATATATTTTTGAGACCCTGGCATAATATTCCGCTCATAAAAATAAAATAAAGTTCAATAAATGATTTTCAATAAATTTGCAAAGTATCAATTCCAATAAAATATCTTATGTTTACCCAAATAATTATCATTCCATTTCGAATTCTTGCAATGAGATGAAAGCTGAGGTGAGGATAGGGGGTTAATATATACTATATTATACCTGTGAAGTAATCATAAACCTACATCTTTTGAATCAAGATGGCTTCTTTTGACATTGTATACCTTAATTATATTTGGGAAGACAATTGGATTGGCTATTTCATGTACGTTCAAATGTCAGTGACAATGAAAAGAGGTTAATGATTAAAACGTTTTCCAAAGGTTTTCAAGCCAATTCGGAATTAAGATCCACATATGACCCAAAAGTTGGATAAAAAGATTCATATGATGGCTTCCTGATAGGCTTATGATAGGGTTAAAAATGCAATATCAACTAACGCAGGACAAATTATCGGAAAGGCAGTCAAGAGTGACTCGATGGGCTTTACGATATTACCAAATGTCCAAATCCAGATTGACAATGAAAAAAATGGAAAAACTTACCTTCAAGACATCATGTTGTCTGCACTTTATTAAGAAAATTTTATCCCAATTCACATGCATTTGTATCATTATTAATAACAAGACCTCCATTCAGCAAACCATGAAGTAACTGATTCAGCCATTGGATTATAGACAGCATCATATAAAAGTACCCTGTACCCTTAAGCTTCTCTTACATCCCACCATACGTGCATAGACACATAAGTGGGCTGCAAATATTGTTGAAAAATATGAATGCAGCCTGGTAGTGGGGTAGCAGAGATTTGCATGTGCAAAGAAGGACTATTTTTCTGACAAGAGTGTCAGTACTTGAACATCAAAGAACAGACTGCAACTAGCTACAGGTCCTTGCATATGGATGCAAGGTACACGTGAGTGTATAATACGGCATATGCAAACCCTGTAAGTGAATGGGGAGATCTTGCAACACTTGCAAGGGTAATGCACATGAGCAAGTCTCTCGTAAGTAACACTTGAGAAATGGATGTATTTATGGCTATACTGCATGCACACAGGAAAATATATGCATACCAATTTTCATTGTGGGGTCTGTGCGACCTTGAAATTCTGTTATAAAATCACAAGTGTAGCTTAAGTGTCCCTTGTAAATCAAGTGATTTTTCTCTGTAACCAGGACATATGTGCATGTACGACGAGATGTAAGAGCGGCTTTGTACGTGTTGCAAATATCAGAGTATCTTTGAAATTAAACTGTTTCTACTTTGAATTACATTGTTGAATGTGCTTGCCAGGCACTCTGATGAGATGGTGAAGAAACTTGAGGCAGCTGGACTGGGGTATCACATTAGTGCTGACGAAACTACTGACAGGCTGGGTAAGTGAAAAAACATACCAGGTAATCATCATAACAATGAAAATAAAAAAATAATGAACATTGTTTCTGTTTTTTTTTATAATGGCTACATTCATTCTCATAATCAAATGTAATTTGTTAGGTAAATCTATGCGATGCACCATACTCTCTTCAACTAATATTCTAAATCAAGAGGTAGTCACTGATTGACTCACATATTTACGGGTTTATTGTAAGGTATAGTATCATAAACAAACTGCTTGAATACATTGTTCTTGACAGAGTTTTAGATGTGGTGGTAGACAAACCTAATGTAGATTCCTGATGACTGAAATTACAGAGTAAACCCATATTATATATCTATATAGTTTCTATATGTTATTCTACTTGATTCAGCTAAGGATTTTGAAAAGTAATTTATGTGTAACTGTTTCAGTTATTACTAAAAATGATATTTGGCCAAGTTACAGCTTCAATATATATCGCTCAAACCTTGAATATTATTTAGTAACTATTTATCACAAATTTTAATGTTTGCAATAGCTTGGTTCAAGCAAAAGCTATTTCACCATTATTATCTAGTATTTATATGGATCATTTGTTTCAATGCTTTTCATTCTGCTTTTGGTTGGTTTATTGGAAAAAGAGTTGTATGTCTTTGTAGAAAGGCTAAATAATTATGACACCATGAAAATGTCAGAAATAACATACCAGTTAAACTCTCAGAGTACAATATTGCACTTAATGTAGATCAAAGTTGGTCAAAGTTGGGGTTTTACGTCCCGTTCAACAGCCGGGGTCATATTGGGACAGGTCCTCAGAATTGCCACTTGTGGGACTCGAACCCACAGAGGTGACAGCCTATGATTAGATGCCAAACTTGCTAACCACTAGGCCACTGAGGACCTCTGCACTTAATGTAGACAAAACTTAATTCATTGACAAGAATTTATTAAAACTGTGAAAATAAATAATGTATCTGTAGAGACTTGCCATTTTGGAGAATATCAGACATTTTATTGGTGTTAATAGTAATAGTAGACAAAATACAGAGATATAGTAAACTACATTAGCTCCAGCTTTGGTTTGATATCATTCAGCACATTCAACTGCTGGGGATATGCCTGTCTAAGGCTACGTTCAATGGACCTGAGCAATATGTGTGATTCTTTTGATACCCAGTGGCATATAGATATAAAATTATTATTTATTTGTGCAAAATCCAAAGCAAACATATATGCAGTACTCATTCCCTTGATGATCAATTTGCACTTAGGTTCTTAAAACATTTAAGAATATGTATCTCTTTTTGGTAATGACAATGTAGGAATCTGCTGCATTCTTTACCTGCAAGGGAAGTAACTTAGCAGCAAGTACAAATTTACAGTTTCTTTTTCAAAAATTGTAAAAAGATGTCCATGTGATTCATTTAGTTATGTGACATACAAAATGGAGATATACAGATGACTGATTTTGGTAACTGTATATCAGATATTATTCTGGATACTTTGTACCATCTGGAATATGGCCAGTCAGATTTTGCAACTGTAGTGGGATGGTAATCACAGTAAAGTTCAGTGATCTTCTTTTATTCTCTTACAGTAAGAAAACCCTTAACAAAAGATACAACACTGTCAGTAGTGTCGTGTATTAGTATAGTATTACTATTATTGATATTTTATCGCATAAGATATTATGACAACAATAAAAACAAGCCATATTTACATTATATAACTGCATACTCCATATGATTATTTACATGTTCATATCATACTTTCTTATTAATGATATAATCTAACCATTCAACAATCCATTTAATTACATACATTCTAAACTTACTAACCAATAATATCTGACTCAAACATTTGAAGTTATGATATTATAGACAATCAGAATTCAAATTACCCCATTCAAAACACCGACCAGGAATCGTTCAAATACATGTGTAGTACATGTGTATCAATGGATGGCAAACTGCACTGAACCAAACAATCATCTGTTATAACCACAGAACAACCAACTAAGAATTGCTCAATAAATTACTTGCACACCTGGAAACAACTTACTGCAATTAAGCACATAAGATATTGAGATACATTTGATACTAAAGATAGTATTAAAACTCAACTCCAGACAAATACCTTGTATAACAAAGTACAGCAAATATGTACCTTCCAAATAACACCACCTACATGTACACAGTGTCTATTAATATTCATAAAATACTTGCCTTTATCATAAGAATTAACTTTACTCTGCTTACAGCATCAACAATTATAAAAATAGAATACATATATTTACATTAAAATTCAGTTGAATATAACACACACAATAGTTGAAATTCACTCACCAAACACAGTCTCCAAATCCAAGTATTACACAGCTTAATTCCACATCCAAATACTTCTAACACCAAACACCAAGTGACCAAATTCAAACTTCAAAATTCCCTCCAAATCCACAAAACTAACCAAAGTTTTCAAGGCAAAATATTCCAGTACTAAACAAACATCATCTAAATTGACACATTTGACCATTACCTATTTAGTACAAAATTAGACTTTCTATTGACTCTTTACAAATATACACAACATTTAATACAATCTAGCCTTCCAACATGCACAAAACTTCATCACTAAAAATCAGCAAAATGCAATGTTACACTTGGTGGCAGTGGTGGCATACAATGTCCACATTGTCTGAGAACCCATGCTTTAAAGCCAAACCATCAAATCAATACCAAAATCCTGCACATATTTACTGACTAAAATGAAAAATTACTTAGTTACAGGACCCTTCTCCAATAATTTACCCAAACTATCAACCATGGTTGCTCCAAGGTTATTAACTGACTTTGAGAATTCTGCATAATCTACACCAGATTCCATCCTGACAGACGCCTTCACCGCTGATCTGGCCAAATTGTATGGGTTTGAATGCTTTCCCACCATTTTCCTTTGTGAACGTCACAACTTAGGATGTGCTCCTTGTGTCTCTCATGCCTCATCCTCTGACATAGAAGGTATACACAACTCATCTGGACTGGAATCTGTGTCAGTATCTGTCTGTGACTCACTAGACTGACGTACCTTGCAAACCCTCAGATCAATAAAATTTACAGTCTTGGTCCTCCCACAGCCATCTGCAGCTTTCACTATGTAAGCATTTAAGTCAGGATCACACTTCCTCACCACAACATATGGAATGTCACTCCAGGCATCCTGAATTTTGTTCCTGCCCACAACGCGGTTACGAAGTATTACAAATGTTCCTGGTACAAGATCTCCGTGTTTGACCTTCTTATTATGCCTAAGTCTCCTTTCTTCAGCCTTTACCTACAATCTTTTGCAAGCCAATTTATGAGCATCAACCATCTTCTGATGATGACCTCTCACCCACTCATCCATGTTCTCATAATCCTCAAGTGCAGCTAAATTCAACAAGTTGTCAATTGGCAATCTGGGCTTTATTTCGAAGTACAAAAAGAAATGGGACAATCCTGTTGAAGCATGAGGAGTACTATTGTAGACAAAACACATTTCTCTGATGTGCTCAGGCCATTTCCGCTTCTGTGAATCCTCTAAGCACCTGAGAAGATTATGCAGAGTCCTGTTAAATCTCTCACACTGTCCATTTCCTTGTGGGTGATATGGTGTTGTCCTGGACTTTCTAACCCCATACATAGTACACAGCTCATCAATAATCTTGTTTTCAAAACTGCGACCCTGATCTGAATGTATGCGATGTGGTATTCCAAGTTTCAGGAACCATTCATTTACAAGTACTCTTGCAACTGTTTTGGACTTTTGATCCTTTGTGGGAATTGCCAATGTGTGAACAGACATCTGATATGAACAGATGTACCTTCCAAATAACAGACATCTGATATGACCAACACATTCTCAAGTCCTGATGAGAACTTGAAACTTCACTGTATTGTTGTACACCTTGGTCAAAGTTGAAAAAACCATAAGCCCTTCTGGTACAGATGCAATATTAGCAGTCTCTATGAGCACCTCAGATCCATCAGGTAAATGTGGAGTACTGCCCACCATCACTGATAATGTGCGTGCTGGAATGCTGACTGGATTACCCTTGCACAAAACCTTGACAGCCCCAATCATACCAGATCCAGTTTTGGAAATCTTTGCCTCAATCCTCTCACTCCAAACTTGTTTAGACTTAAATACCATAAGTTCATCCGTCAAACCTGGATGCCTTTGTGAAGAATTCCTGAAAAAGTCCATTCCTTTCCCATCCTTGAACATTTCCTGTAACACATTGCACCCAATGACACCAGGCACCTTCAACTTCCTGTCCTTTGTAGATTTGTCCAGAGGATCCTTTTCCACAAAAACACAAACTTGATCATAATGTTTATTGTCAAGGGTAAGATTAATTTCCAAAATTCCTACACATGGAATCTCTATTCCATTTGCTGCTTTTAAACTAATCCATCCATGGAGGTCACTAAGTGGTTTCTGAAGGTATTTCCTGTAAAAGGTTCTGTAACGGTAGTTACTTCTGAGACTGAGTCCACTAAGCACATCATATCAACACCGCCCCTCTGCACTACTACAACTGGACAAGTACCAACCAAATCACTCCTTGATTTTTTTGAGTTCTTGCTGTGAAAAATCCTCTTCACAAGTCCCATGTGAGCTATCTTGATCCCCCAATGGGTCGCTCTCTTGCCCACTGGGTCGCTTGAGTTTAAATGCTCCTTCCTGGACTTCAGTTTGAAGCAGTTGGCTTTGATATGACCCGGCTTCTTGCAGTAATGACAAATTATGTTCTTCATTTTAGCGCTACTCACAACACTAGCTTGACCAACTCCGCTACTGCTACCAGAGTTATCCTTAAGTTCCTTCATCATAGCAGTGAGATCCTCAATTTGCTTTTGCTGTTTCTCTAATAATAGACACATGTCATTTTACTTCAGACTCTCCAAAGAAGCTTGCACCTCACTGGATACCTCTGCCTGATGAGATGAAGCAACACTATCTACCCATGTTATAGCATGTTGTCATACTTCCCAAAACTGTAAAGTTGGATGTTCCTCATTCAGTCTCCTTAGCTTCCTTCTCAAAACCCAGGTCTAACACTCCTCAGGAAATTTATGTTTGATCATATTGTTCCTTGACTTGTAAATACTCAGCTGTGCTTCTACAATGGCATTTAACTTGGTCATAAGATCCAGAGCATAATCCTGTACAGTCTCACCAGTGACCTGGTTCCTGCTGTAAAATTGTTGCTGTAGTTGTACCGCTGAATCTTTGAAACCATACAAGTCACGAAATACTTGAAGAACTTCATCTAATGTTGCCTTGTCCAATTCTATCCGGAATCTAACCTCAGTTTTTGCCTCTTTCTCCAAATGGTCCATCACAAACATTACCCTTTCTTTTTCATCTCCAAATCTGTTCCTTACAAAATCACCTAGGCTCTGTAACCACTCAGTAACATCAACTCCCCTAGTTAGTTTAGGAAATATCCTGTCCTTGGAGTACACCATCTTACGAGCACTGAGCTCCTTAAGTTGTAACTGCAGTTGGTCAACCTGTTCTTTCAATTCAGCGGCAGTCGCCATATTTAACAAAACAAAGAGTTATATACCACAATAGTGTTTGGGGGTTTCAATACAACAAAGTACAATCACATTAATACACCAATGACACATCAACTACCACCATCATCTGACAATACTTGAACCAATCAAAAAATGCTAAGTATACCAAAGACAAACAACTGTAAAACACAATTACATATGATAACCAAAACCTAACCAGTCCTCAAACAAAAATCACTACAATAACTGAAGTTAAGCACAGCTGGTTACGCAAGACCAATTTCACATGTATAACTATTGCCTTTAAAAGTTCAGCAAGTACAAATGTTTTACTGTGATCTGCTGCTGTGATGCTGTCTTCACAATCACCACATGTAAGGTCTCAAGAATAACAGCAACCACGAGTCAAGAGAGAGAAACAAGAAATAAAATTGTCCTACAAATACCAGTCACTGCACCAAATTGTCCTGGACTGAAGTCTTTAATATCTGTCTTGGCTATCAGATGCTCCAACAGCTGCTGTAGTTGACTGCCATCATGAAGCCACTTGAACTGTTACTGTGACTGCTGAGTGCACCATTTGTAGTGGGATGGTAATCACACAGTAAAGTTCAGTGATCTTCTTTTATTCTCTCACAGTAAGAAAACCCTTAACAAAGATACAATACTGTCATTAGTGTAGTGTATTAGTATAGTATTACTATTATTGATATTTTATTGCATAAAATATTACGACAACAATAAAAACAAGCCATATTTACATTATATAACTGCATACTCCATATGATTATTTACATGTTACATATGATTAAATCCATTTAATTACATACATTCTAAATTTACTAACCAATAATATCTGACTCAAATATTTGAAGTTATAATATTATAGACAATCAGAATTCAAATTATCCCATTCAAAACACTGACCAGGAATCCTTCAAATACATGTGTAGTACATGTGTATCAATGGATGGCAAACTGCACTGAACCAAACAATCATCTGTAATAACCACAGAACAACCAACTAAGAATTGCTCAATGAATTACTTGCACACCTGGAAACAACTTACTGCAATTAAGCACATAAGATATACCAGATCGAGAAACATTTGATACTGAAGATAGTATTAAAACTCAACTCCAGACAAATACCTTGTATATCAAAGTACAGCAAATATGTACCTTCCAAATAACACCTACATGTACACAGTGTCTGTTAATATTCATAAAATACTTGCCTTTATCATAAGAATTAACTTTATTCTGCTTGCAGCATCAACAATTATAAAAATAGAATACATATATTTACATTAAAATTCAGTTGAATATAACACACACAATAAAAATGAAATGAAATTCACTCACCAAACACAGTCTCCAAATCCAAATATTACACAGCTTAATTCCACATCCAAATACTTTTCCACATCCAAATACACATCCAAATTTAGCACAAAATTTACAAATATACACAACATTTAATACAACCTAGCCTTCCAACATGCACAAAACTTCATCACTAAAAATCAACAAAATACAATGTTACACAACCTTTAAGCGTTACATGCAATACTGCAATTACATGAGTTTTGAAACTGTGAGTTATATGCATATATTGACTTTATTTTTGCTAATAAATGAATATTTCTTGTTGTGTTTTAATCACTTTTTTACTTGCAGTTGTATCTTGAGTGCAATAAATAAGTACACAAGTAATCATTGGGAGAAGTCAATAAGCGTTTAACTACATTCTCAAATTGCTTGGCAATTACAAAACACGTGCAAATAAAGTTAGGAATCAAGGTGTCACAGTTTATATTACTCCCTTTTGATATTGATTTAATGATAGCATATAAACAACTTAAAAGTTCAGAGGTACAAATATATATGAGGTACAAAAATCAGGCTCTCAGGCAAAATAGTTCTCTATCATATTTCTGTTTTACAGAAACTTCACATGTACCCCACAAGACCAACAAAGTATAACTAGTTTTAGAAATGCACACATCTCTTTAGATTATCATATCCCTGACACCAGCTGACTTACAAAATCAACAATGCCTTCTAAGATATGAGGGAGTGGCTGGTTACATCAAATTTGGGCAGTTTCAATGACTTTAATATAATATACATTCTGACAGAACGCTTGACATATGAAACTTTATTGGATATTATTCACATATATATACGTAATGCTAAAAATTAATTAAAGTAATTTGGTTAACCCCAGAAAAAAAATTTTATGGCTTATTTAGGCAAGATACCCTTGCGCCAGTTGGTCTACCGAGTTCATGCCTTACCTCAATCCCTTCTTCCCCTGGTGTGGGACTTTGGAACCTTAGACACAGACACGGAAGAAATGTACATCAAAGAGATGGTTTCCAAGTTTGTAAGTTCCAAATTATTTCTATGGCCTGCCTGTAGCCACTTATACATATACATTAAGATTCTTTAATATGAAGAACAGTTTAAACTGTTGCTTACAATCAAGGTACATACCGTTCACTGAAAAAAATCAAAATGGTAAAACCCAGAGTTTTGCCCACTTTTGGACTGTTTTAACACAAATAAAGGGTGAGGTACATAATTTTATTTTGCAGAATGTCGATGAACAAAGTATAGAGTCCCTTTTAACAGTTTACATGCTGCAATAACTTTCCATCTTGGATATCAGACCATATACTATTAAATGTGACAGTTTTTAACAATTTCCATATGTTTGATCCCCTCATTGTTATGTGTGAGTGTCTCTGTAATTTTGTATGTATGTGTAAATAATAACATTTCAAAGTCGACTTTTGTAACATACGCTGGTAATTTCACAGAATGATGAACTCTCTACATTTCATGGATGGTTTCATATGTGTTCAACATGTCTTATTTATTAATATGTGACTTTATTTGATATTTTGATTGGTATTATTTATGTTAGCGCGTTTTTATTTGATATAAATTACTTTTAGATAGATCATTGCATATTTTTACTTTTACTGTTGTTTGTAAAAAAATCTATGGATTCCATTTCAGTGACCCTATTTCATGCAGACAATAATAATAGTACAATAAATTGTTTTTGTAGGGCGTTATAGGTTTTTAGCAGGACAACATTAATCATTAACAGCCCAAGTGTGTCTACGTCTGTTTTGAAAGGTTTACCCTTAACTGTCAGCACATAGTGAAACCTATCAGTCAGTGATCAATCAGTATTTACTAGAGCAACGTAAACACATATAAACAAGTGCCGACTTCAACGAAAATTGTCAAACCACATATTTGGCCTCTATGTCATTGGGAAGATATTTATACACTGCTTTTTCTCATTTTGTTTGATCAAAATCCATACAGAAATAAGAGATAATAGAGAGGTTGCGCACTACGTTTTATTGTCCCGTAACGTAAATATGCAAAAAATTAGGTTAGCGTTTACCTTACGGGAGATATTTGATATTGCGCACTACGACAGCATGTAGGCCAAAGGTATTTAAATGTATGTTTGATGCGCATTCAAAACCTTTTTAAACCCGTCAACAGCATGATATATTGTACAAATAAATTATGTTTTGTCAATAAAAAGAGGTGATTACACATTATTTATTTTATAAATGAAAGCCAGCATAAAAAATTTGTTCGCAAAACAAATAATGTCCTGTAAAACAAAAGTGTATAATAATGAATCAAATGAGCTTAATGGCCTTAAATATCATGGTGGCGATGAAGGACTTCTCCAGGAAATGGTTGGTTGTGAAAATTTGTCGTTTTACTGGTCATTTTACAATACATAGACACATTGAGTTTTATAAATGATTGTACACATATTTCTTTGGATATATATTCACCAAATTTCAAAATATAAAATTTATAAGTAGACTAAAAATGTTAAGGGAGACAATGTACGTAAGTCAGGCCTCACTTGCGTATAAAACGTTAATTTTTACCGTAGTTCAGTCTAGACCTGACGTTTCACACAACAATTTATGATGTCACACAGGCATTTTTAACGTTAGCGGAGGTGAAAAACGTAGTGCGCAACCTCTCTAGTATTGTAAGTTGAAAATTTTAGCTGAGAGTAAAATTTTTATTGCGTTATTACATCTTACCCACTGGACATTTCCCATACTGGTCAAGGCCAAATGACAGAAAAAGCTGTCCTGTGTTAAAACATTAACAGCGCCAGTCACCTAGTGTGTGTCTGATAGGCGGCGTATTGTGCTTCGTTCCTGTCTAGACAGAGTGACGTCTGTTCATTTTTTTTTTCATTTGGCGCGTGTAGTGTGCAGATGTGTTTCTGAAAATATCTCGAATTTTGAAGAAAAAGTGTTGATTAAGGCGGATTTTCAACCTTAGTTGCAAATTTTTGAGTATAGGAGTGAGCAGGGATTCAGGTGAAGAAATCTGCTTGAAATGCTCCCTAGTCAGCTGAAGTTCATGTTGATTATAGGGCAGTGAACAATGAAAAAATATACAGGAGGCCATGTTGCTAATAGATGATGAATAGAACTGATCGATATCAAGTTATTTACTTTACATCTAAAACTACAAAAACCTTTTTTAAATTTTAGCAACCATATCTTCAGATGCTAAGTTTTTGTGGGAACAATGGATGAAATTAACCAAAACAATTAATATGTTTATTTTTAGTGTTATAGAATCATTGCTTTAAAACTGATAATTGAGTAAAACAATTTTTCAGGCTGTTTGCTTTAATATGAATACAAAATGTGAAAAGTACACCCAAAATAAATTTCAGCCAAACATACAGATTCAGCTCAACATGAGTCAACCTTAAATGTGGAATGTGAAACCACCATTAAAGCAGTAAACCTTCTGATTCGTCTTTTGTGAGAATTCTTAAATTCACACATGTCAGCCCTGTTATTTGAAAAAGATGAGTAGCTTAATTATTCTTCAAAAAGTATGAGGAAATTAGCAAGTTATTCAGCTGGGATATTCAAGTTCAGCATCACAAGAAATTTCAGACATCTAGACACATATTAATTTCTTTGATTGTCATTGAGTAATTTGCTTGGTTCTCAGTTTTCAGAATTGTTTTCTTGTCAACTGATATTGTGTTAAAATGTTGTATTGAAAGCATACAGAACTCTTGGCTGGAGGTAGTACTGAAAAACAATTTGGATTTTTGAACCAGATCCAAATCGGTAGTTGTGATTGTAGTTATTGCAGAAAGGTAACAAAATGATTCAGTTTGTGATGTTTGAACTGATGATCTCAAGTTGCACTGACGGGCCTAACTTTTTAAAAATATATTTACCTTCGGAAGAATTTATAAATTGTCTCATTTATGAAGTTTAGTTTTCTTATAGGTTTTAAACTATCAGCTTAGTAGTAATTAAGATTTTCTAATGTTCAATCAGTATAAGATCTGCGACTAGTGTAGAACACTCTTCTTAAAAGAGTACCAGAATAAATTATTTTATGAAATACTTGGTTAAGATTTAGTTGTATGTAAACCATGGTTTTAATTGCATTTAGTAATCTTAAATTAATGACTGCTAAATTATCGTTGGTGTCTCTCCCTGAATCTTTGCGCAATCATATATCAAGAACAAATTGAACCCATCAAGTCATTAGTGTTTTATTAGCTCTTGAATGGGTAACCTTAAAGTCATCAAGTTTCAGATTTTAAGACCACCTTAATATATAGCACTGAAGGTCCAAACAATAATCATGTTTACTTTGCAACTGAAATTCACCTAGTATTTTTTTATTTTTGGCCTTGTAAATAGTAAAGTTGCTGTCCAAATGTTGGGTTTTGGGGGAAGTTTAGGTGGACTCCAGCAGTGCCTTGGGGCAGCTGTGGATTACCAGATCTCCACTATGTCCACTTCTGTCTGTACTCGCTTGGCAGCAACTATTGAGAGGTTTAGGATCGCCACAAAGACAGAAGCGAAACACTTGATAACTCTTTCACACTTTATTCTAGTTCAATAAACACAAGTCCCAATAATAATACAACACATTCTCACGAGCGAGAGAGCAAACTAAGCTCTCCCCCTCTGCATACTATTTCATGTTCATTCACTGTTATTGTCCTGATCTCTCTCTCTGTCCCCAGCTCAAGGCTGAAGTTCTTATACTAGACACTGTACACTAACACATATTATCCGTCACCAATTACTGGGTTTATTTCTGAGAGGTTTGATTCACAGAAGCGGGGATTGGCTGTGGCTGTTATTAGGGGCGGTGTGCTTTGTGAGTATTGATTGTCCAAAGAGAGTTAATTTACTGAGGCACTTTGCCTGTGTTTTATGGGGTTTATGGATTATTGATAATTAAGCATTTTCATCCAAATTCTTCACCATTACAGTTGCTATACTAGACTTATAAGAGTTCAAGGTTACCAGTAAGGGGAAGTACTTTCTATATTTTGTGCCATATGCATACCAAATATTAGTGAAATTCAGAGACCGGTTTTGGAATAAATCATTGTGTTCAAATATAAATCTCTAAAACCCTTTCATAATTTTTAAATTTTTGGATTGTGCGTTACAATCAAGACTACTGTGGTTACCAAGGAAATGATTTTCACTAAACTGAATATGGTAAAGTGTGAAGCGCCAAAATAAACCACAGTTCCTCGAGCCCCAGAAGTTGGAAAACTCAAGTGACCCCCCAAGGGTAAAGGTCAAACAAGCAATGCAGGTTATGATATTTATCCACTAATAATACAGACTACTTTTATTTAACTCTGTCAAACGCTTCTCAACCTCATGCTGTACTGACTCATTATTCGTCAAGTAGGACATACAGGAGACCACACTCTGGAAGAAGCCAAATCCGTATCTAAACTGTGTGACACTGTATCATACTGAGACTGACTCTGGGGGAGTTGCAGGAAGCAGACTTACACGTGAGCTGCCCTGCTCCAGTGCAGCTACTGTGCACTGCACCCTCCTGTCCATAGCTTCCATTTCCAACAATCTGATGCAATTGTAACAAAATCTGGTCAGAAGTAATAATTTCGTTAGTGGGGGAGGGGGTACATGCACTTGGGCAACACTAGAAAAGAAGAAAAACATAGAGACACCACAGGCATCACGAGTACAGTTACAGAGCACTATCTATCACATGTTTTGTCATCTGTCAAACACCTCAAGGGAATGAAGGTAGCTTTATCCTAGCCTCTGATGAGATGATGATACACCTATCTAATCGAAATATAGGCATTCATTAAATGCATATATAAGGCAGTTTAGACAATGGTGTGGTGTATATTTTCTAGTTCAATTGCATTTTTATTCTGTTTACATTACAGGCATCAACCTAGACTAGACAATAATCTCCTTACACTGCCAAGTTACAGCTGGTACATCACTGGCCTAGTTTCAAAACTCTGCACTCTGGGGGACACCACCCCCTATTAATTGCAAGTCAAGTTACTGATGAAATGTTCACTACGATATTTGTGGATAGAGTTAGCTACACACAGGTTAACTTTAAATATCCCATGACAAACATAATTACTGTTTTGTGAACTCACACATTAATCATCAGCCTTCAGGTAATAATATCACAAGCCCAAAATTCCTGAAAAGTATCAGGATTTTAATTATAAAACAAATAATTTGCTTGTTTATCTGTAATACCTCATTATAAAAATATAATGATCTGGGTGTAGAACTGTACGTTTTACAGTGTGTTAGAAAGGAAGTCTTTCTTATAAACATGTACATATGTATTTTATATATATTCTAGACTTCCCAAACACAACTGTTTGACAGTTGACAAAACATGTGATAGATAGTGCTCTCTTATTGCACTCGTGATGCCTGTGGTGCCTCTATGTTTTTCTCTTGTTTTATATTGGGCCACTATCACATGGAGATTTATGTCCCATTGTGACCTTACATGTTTTGATTTTAGCTGTGTGTCCTAACTCAGACAAAAAGTATCTAAATCAACAGTTGTGTATATAATGTATAAATTATGCATTTCATTCTCTGATATCACACCATATGTCAGGCTGGGAACTCATAAATTCAAATAAACAATGCATATGTATTAATATGCATAGATGAGAATATCATAATTATTCAGACTATAATGACCATAGTTGGTTATTTTTACATCTTTTATAATGAGACTGTGAAAAAAACTGACATAAAAACATACATTCATCCATGTATTGTTTTTTATTTATGTATTATGATTACACAGTCCTACATACAAGCTAGATAGACCTGCTCGTTTCGAGTAACCACAATCTCTCTGCATGTTTTTCACAATTATCCCTCCTCTATGTAAGAGTGGCTTAAGTTTCTGCTTACAGTGTGTGCAGTAGTACTGTATCCCAGCTAAAACAAATAAACTGTGGTCTGTTGTCATTCTAGTGAAAGGTAATTTCCCCATACATTGCATACACTCTTTTCTCTGATTTTATAAACATAAAAGAATAGAAGTAACTGCTTTTTATCAACATCAGATGTGGAATAATACTTAATATTACAGAAATCTTTTGTGGATTTCTTTTTTGTGAACATTTAAAGCTATGTTTTTGTGAATAGTATGTTGGCTGGATACAATTTTGAAGCTTTTTGAATTTTCTTGGATTATCAAACTAGAAAATAAAAAACTTAGGGCTGTGTTCCCCTTTGGTGAATGCCTGCCCTTGATTGGGCTACAATCTTAAACAATCATCAAACAGGAGTGTTGGGAGAACTCTTTTCATTTCGGGGTGTTAGTAAATTGTGATGTTGCTGTTTAGGAAGGGCCTGGGACTGACCGTCAAACTTTGGAAGCATTTATGAGTGAATAGCATGTGTTCCTGATGAATTCAAACTGTCGGAATTTTTCATAAACTACAATGACCCTTATCAGATGTACCATTCAGGTACTCGATCTGAAAGCCAGCTTAACATTCTTAAAGCAATTCTTTCGATCCATTTGAAGTCAATTGTTATAATCGTCTATAGACTTTTGTAATGTTCGTATCCAAGTTGGAAAATATTGAAAACCAATCATAAATGTTTTTCAGGAATCAATGTTGTAACATTTCTCAGAAACTGTTATTTTTCACCCCCCTCTTCTTCTGTGGATCTCAACCAATCTCAATTTTTCCAATTGGGAACCACATATACAATCCAATAGCCATAGTGGAAGAGCTACCTTAGTATTAGTTAATTATGTCAGTCAGCAATAAATATGATAATTAGGGGATGACAAGCACATGGCCATTCCATTAATCATTTTGGTCAAAACTTGGGCCAGTAAGTCTCTAACCTGTATGATTTTAACATAATTGATTGTAAGAACAATACGATTAGACTTATTGGTGGTAAGATCGGAATGGAGTGGGTCCTAAACATTGCAATTTGATTTAATGGCATCAACGTAAGTTGGGCTCTAAATTAGTGCTGGGACGAGTTGACTGAAACTCAAGTTGTAACTTGATGGACGATTATTGGGGGTAACATCGATCTGTGCAAGTGAAACTCAAGTTTTTGAAAACGTCAATATTTTTACCATCTAAGGCTGACACTTCACCAAAACAATAGAAATATCTGAAATTTTCAAAAAAATATCGCATTTTTACTGTATTCTGGCTTAAATCAATGAAGATTTAACTTAAATTATATCGCGAAACCAGGTGAAAGTTTTGTCTCATGTACGGTTATGTGAAATATTTTCCATATTAATGGTTAACAAACAAAATACTTTATCCCGAAAATTACTCGAGTTTAACTCGAGTTCAACTCGCTTCTAACAAGTGATGCTCGATCTGCCATTTAAGCTGGTGATCCCACCACTACTCTAAATCCTGACATTTGGGGAGTCTCAAAGTCACCAAATTTTCCCCCAGAAATATCTAACATGTTTAATATTCTCCCAAATTTTGCCGCCATCCATGAAATTACTTCCTGACATATATGACCAGAGGAACTTTGGTCCTAACTTAAAATTTTGCATAGTAAGACCATAGTTGGTAATATGGAAACACCACTTAATATAACACTGGATATTGTAGGAGCCAGTTGAGTTTGTATTGATAGTTAAGGCCTGGTTCCATATTCATGGACTGCCCAGATGGTGACTCAAACTTTAAAATCAGCAACTCATGAAAAATGCTAAACTTTACCAAAACAGGTCAGACAATTTAAATGCATCTCTACCCTGGGGATCAGATTAACAAATACAAGATTTGTCCAGCTTAAAACTTGGCAAGTTAGGGTGAAAAATTCCAAAATTTATCAAAAACTATCCTGCATCCTAACCTGGAACTACCAAATAATCTAAAAACCTGTCTGACCAATCCCAACCAAATCTTGAATGTCCAGGACTTTTGGCCCAACCTGCACAATTTTAATATGATTAGACATATTTGATTGGACAGGTTCAGATCTTCTACCCTCCTGATATGTTGGCAATGAAAATGAAAGTCAAGAAAGTCTGTGATCTATATGATTTTAAAATGACTGATCTTACCAACAAGAAGATTGGTCATATGGGTGGTAGGATCTGAATGAAGCGCATCCGGAACATCACAATTATATTTAATGACATAAATATGTGTCTGGCTCTAAATCCCAACTTTGTTAGTCACACAGCAAAATCTCTGATTTATTTCTTCTGACTTCTGTCAATTTTCTGGATTTTATTTACTTAAAATAGACAGCCTCCCCCACATACTCTATTCTAAATGCCTCTCTGTGTTTTGGGAGTTTTCTTCAGCTTTTTTAAAATTCAGAATTGATAACTTTATCATCTGTGCAATAATGTATGTTAAGGAATATATTTTGTATTTGTATACCTATTTTTTAAAACAAGAACACAACACATTTTAATGCAAAATTTATCTGACATTATTACACAAATAAATAGTTTGAAACACTTAAAGCTCTTTCACAAAAACGTGGCGCAGTGTGGCACGGTAAGATTTATACTATATGTTAAGCAGGGGAATTTTCTTTACCCTGGACATTTAGGCCACTTTTCCCAGTGTTTTTTTTTTCAGTAAATTGACAAAATATTTTTAAATTACAGTTAAAGTGACTAGAATGGTTAATTTAATGAATTATAATTAAACATCTAAGACGCCACACATAAAAATACTGGTGATAACACCCCCTTTTAATTAATTTACTTCTGGTTCTGTTATGTCTACATACGTTGTCACACACCTAACCTGACATCCTTTTCTCCAATATAAGAACTTAATCCATCTATGAACAAGACCTTCATCCTGTGTGTCCCTTTTAGAATTACTGGTAATTGCAATCCTCATCCAGTTAAACCTTTTTATGTGTCTATATGGACACACATCAGATTTTGTCATCTGTCTCCCAGTAGTTAATCCCTTCACAATGAGCCTGTCTGTTTTGCATTTTGTTTTGTAATTAATATATTTCTGTATAGTTCATTGATATACTACCACTTTTCACATGTGGGAAATCCAAATATCTAAGAAAACTTGGCCAAAACAAGCCGTGCATTTTTAAAAATATTTTTCTAAATAGAAGAATCAGCACTGCACCACTAGCTACTGCACTGTACATATGTATAAGCAGTGAACTATTTCCTTCATTTCTATTTTATTTAGCAGTGCCACACTAGTGTGCAATGGGCTATAGAGGGAAACAAATTAAAAGTGCTACATTTCAAATGCTCACAAACCCCCACTGCATGAGAATGTGAACAAGTTCTCTTCATCACATATGAAGATCTCCTCACTGCATGTTTGTTTCTACAACCTTTCTGTGGTTTGTGTTTTCTCTTAGAGCCACATGTTTTTTCAACTTAAATCCTATCCCAGTCATTTAGATTTTTAAGTTAAGGTGAAGAAAACCAAATTTGTGGTGTGGTTGAAAGGCAAGAAATTCAGGGGTCGCTTGTATGTAGGACTGTACAAACTTATTCACTTTATAAGTTCAGTACATGATTATAAGAGCATTTTAATTGTAATCAATCGTGAATTAAAAGAATTACCATTAGGAATTCATTGAGAAAGTTACTGTAGAATACACCACTTTCTACACTCCCTCCAAAGTTCAAATTTGAACTGGTAACCATGTCAACAAAAGAGGAGTCAGGCGGAGCCAAAAATTCCACCCCAGGGGAGTGAAGGTAGCTTTATCCTAGCCTTTGATGAGATGATGATACACCTATCTAATCGAAATATAGGCATTCATTAAATGCATAAAACAGGCAGTTTAGACAATGGTGTGGTGTAGATTGTCTAGTTCAATTGCAATTTAACACTAGAAAAGGACTCAGCTGGTGACTTCATACATTTCTTCACCATCAGACGGCTGTGTTCCTCCTGACATTTTGAGCAATAAAACACTTTTGGCATTTTTTGATGAACTGAGCAAGATTAAAAACTAAAATAGATGTAGAATATAAGAAAAGTAACTAAAACTTAAAACAATTGCAAATAAACGATGCTCAGTTCAAAACAAGTGGCTTCCATGAAATTTCAACAAGTGTGGCACCAAATCTAGATAAAGGCTGGCTTTCATACTGAAATCAACTGACCATAATGACACACTATGCATCAAAATGGTCTGGTGCCAGAACTGACAGATATGACCCCGGTTGCTTATATCCCCATAAACACTCAAATAAATGGGTCATTTACTGTTTCAAATCCTGATTCCAAGATGGTTTTTTTGTTTCAATTGTACATGATCTTTAGGTAAAGATGGAAGTTGGTGCTTTAACATTTTGTGTTTCTGTATATATAATTGAGTAAAGTAGTGAATGGTATGTACCTAGATAGTTTATCAACTGCCTTACTATTTTTGTAAAAGCAGCTCCACCAGTTATATCATCTTGAATTTGACATAATATTACAAGCAGGATGTTCTAGTTTTTGTAAGAAATTATATACAGAAAAAAGTTGCCATCCCTAGCTTTATCTGTAATTTTTTCAATTCATTATTATCATGCTTGAGTAAAATTTTGTTACATTTTGCTTTTAAAGATTTCCATGGAAAAGTTGCCCAGCATCGAAAATCTAACCACAGTTGTTAGTAGAATATTGGTGGCTTCTCAGAACTTCATGAGGCAACAAAAGGTAAAATGATTGGTATCTAAATAAGTGCTGATATAGTGATCATTTATATGCTGTGAGGTCCATGTCACAAATTTCTGATCTCAAAAGTACAACACCACAAAGTTGTTTGTGGATTCAAGACTTGCCATTTCCCACATAATAACATATTTATTTGGCCTTCCCAAGTACACTACTAACTTACTAATATGATTCCAATTACAACTAATATATAACTACAAAATCTTTATGAGACCAACCATTATATTGCAACTCTTGAAAATACGTCGTGCCAGGAATCGAACCCCGGCCTCAGAGGTGGGAGGAGAGAGTGTTACCACTCTGCCACCATGGCCCGCGTTACTGTGATGAAGCAGTCCAGATATAGTAAAGCTTTTCATTCGTTTACAATGAGGTTTGACATGCAAACCTAGACACTGAAATTGACCTAATGATCTCTGAGGTGGCCTTAAACCCCGGCAAAAGGGGAGACTTTGCAATTTACTGCACACGGATGTATTTAACCCAAAAATCTGATACATAGCCAATTTGGAATAAGGTTACTAAGGTTAAACCAAATCCCCGCCTAAACTGCTGAAGAGGAAGCGACCCCCAGAGTTTACATTAAAATAACTAGTATTTGTAAGAATTTATCAGAACTTTGTAAAATCTTGGCAAAACCTGACACAATATAACATAAACAAACACCCTCAAACCCAAGCTCAAAAGTAGGGTATTTTTATTTATGAAGCATTTAAAGTAGAGGCAGTAGTTGTAGCCAAACTTTCACCAGAAGGATGGTCTAACTGTATGTAATGCCAGACACAGTCTGATGACCACATCCCATGACGTTTGATATCCTTGAAATGTATTAAAAACTGGGTTCAAACTCAGGGCCTGGTTAATACCTTTCAATACCTTCTGAACCCTAGAATCAGTTAGGGGAATGTAACCATGTAGGGTGGAAATTTGAAAGAGAGAAGAAGAGGAGGACATGGTGTAAGCTTTGAACAACACTTTAAAGCAGAATGAGGACAGATAAGTTTGTTCTGCAACTTTGGAAGTGTTATGCACTCAACCCTATCCCTAGTTTGCATGGTCTTGCTCCACCTCAACAATACTTTCACAAATGTTTTGATGAAAAATATGTCTTTCCCTGTCAAATGCATAGTAGTATCAAAAGCCGCATGAGGGGCCAGACTGGATAAGCAACAAAAACCGAAAAACCCCACTAAAAACACTGCCGTATACACTATGCCTGAGGTTATATTTTTACAAGCTGCCAAAATTCAGGCCAACCTCTCTACAGATATGATATTGTGTGACCTGTCAAGGGACAATTAATTCTAAGAGCTTTGAGGAAGTATTTCGACTTGGAGTGCTCAAATACAGTAAATGACAAATCATGAAGCACAAAATGAGCCTTTATTGCTGACAAATAATTTTCAATCATTGATATTTAGCAGTCAATCATAACAAGACACTCTAGAACGACAGAATCACTTTGATCTTTACATCTGCCAACACACGCAAAAAGCTACAAAAGTTCTGAACATAGAGGTCATATCGTTGATCTCATTCTTTTCCCCAGTGACCAAGATATGTGTGTACATGTTGGCGTCTGTGAATTCAAATCTGACCTTGCAGTCATTAAATGTGTTATTGACTTTCCTTCCTCTCTTGCTAACTGCTAAACAAGAATAGGTGCCATCATATAAATATGTCCAACTTTAGGTCTGACCTTAAAGATATGCCTTTTGTAAAATATCCAGCAAATTCTGTTTCACTGCTCTATAATCAGTACGTACAAGACTTGAGTCATATTCTTGATAGGCATGCTCCTCTTGTGTTCAGTTTGAAGACCACTCAGTGTGCTGACTAGCTGTCAGAGAGCTATCGCCTTGCAAAGTCACTCAGACGTCAATTTGAACATGCTTGGCAAAAAGATGACAGTCAATACAACAGGAGTCGTCTTCGGCATCAAATCGCCTGGTGTAATTGTCTTGCCAACAGAGACAAATCTGTCTATTACAGGAAACTTAGCTCTGGCAGCAGCCATGATTCCAAGAAACTACTGAGGGTAGTCTTACATAGATCCCACAGCACTACTTTGCCCACTTGTGAATCCTCAAAGTCATTCGCTGATCGCTTTGCTACATTTTTCTCAAATAAAATCATAAAAATCCATGAGAGTTTCTCCTCATCTGAGTCCTGTAACATTGTACATCCCCCCTTTCACCCTTCAAAATTAACAATCTTTACTCAAGTCACTCAAGATGAAATTGGTAAAATAATCAGTTATCAGTTAATTACAGTTGTCATTTTTTACACACCATCAAAAACCATTTCTTGCACATGTTTTCTACTATTCAAAACAGTTCTATTTTTAACTTTTCCAATATTGCAATCACCTTTCCTGGGTTTCCTAGCCAACAATGCATCCACTTGCCTGGGGATGACCCCAGAATTATACACATATCTGACCTGATAGTTTTTACTGTTGTCTGCCATGTGAAGGTTTTCAGTGGCAATATCTTCACATTGAGATGTATGTGAAGAACAACCTTTCATACCAGCAGTGCTTGCCATACTGGATTCACGTTGATGGTTATGTGAAACATTTGAAGTAGTAGAATTATCTCTGACCAACTGACCTGTGCATTGTAGACCACTGGAAGCAGCATATGTCGCTAAAGTTGTAGTGCCTGCACTGGTTTCACATTGAGAGTTACGCGAAGCAGCAGTACCAGCTATGTCATCTTTGACCAAGTCATCCTTGCACTGTAAACCACTAGATGCAGCATACTTCACAACACTTGCCGCCCCCTCATTGGTTTTACATTGAGTGTAATGTGAATCATTTGTCTTCATGTTAGCTGTGCTGGCCACTTTCCTTGTGCACTGCACAGCCCCTAGAGATCTGCCATTCCCATTATCTTGTACAACCAACTCAATGTCTTTTTTATACCAGTTGCTCCATTCTAGTGATGAGCAACTGTCCTACCTACCCCAATTTTGCCTAGCCTGAGACACATGTTTTTGGGCATGAGCCCTGCGTATTAAATCAATTCGATCACCATCCTCTCACTGCACTGTCACCCTTTCCATTTTGCACATTAACACAGCATGTGCTGCCTTGGCCCCTTGCCAGGAAAAATCTGTGCCATCCTCCATCAAGTCTGCCAAATATGAGACCATTGTATCTTTCCACCCCTCCATCTGTTTCCTCCAGAATATTTCACAAAAGCCCTGGACCCATTGGGTCAGGACAACTGATCACAGGTCACACGTTGCCGTGTGACCCCACCCAAAATAACCTCATTGGGCCAATGCACTTTGTGTTTGACCTGAATCTCGATATTTCCACCCCTCATAGATTTAAACTTTTCTTTACCTTTACCATGCAAACTCTGGGTTAATTCCCTTAACCTTATGTCGACTTTATTCTGCAACAAGTGTGATTTCAACATTTCTCCAGAGAGAAAAGGACATATGTCCTTTTAACTACTGCACTGTTGCCATGTCATCCAAAAGGGTGCAAAAGAGGTCATGAAACTCCAGAGAGAAATGAAAGTGTGCTTCTAACTACTGCAGTGTTGTCATGTCATCCAAACGGGTTGGGAAGAGGTAAATTCAGAGTAGAGAGGTAAATTTCATCAAAGTCCGGAGACAAAAAAAAAAAAAGATCTGTAGAAGTGCAAGCTCTATCGAGGCTAGCACTTAAAACTTGTTACATTACAAAAACCGTCCACTTTTTACATATATACGAGTTAAAATATTAAAACAGAAAAAAACATAAAATGATTGTTGTAAAAGTTCAGAGATTTTTCCATGTTTCTCCTTTCAACATCACATTCAAACTGAAGTTCAAGCCAGGAAGAAAAATAAAGGTCAGAAGGCCCACCAATGAATTTAACTTGTTTACAGGTTGCTAGGAAACTGAGCAAACTTCTAGGAAGCCAGAGTGAAAACAATCAGACTGGTACCCAACCCACCAAATAGTTACACAGAAAACTTTAACTTCAAACAACTGCTTTGGTGGGAGGACTCCCCGGGTCGCTCAAACAACCCAAGAGAGTATTTTTAACAGTAATAATACAATAACAATACTAAATTATTTGTACAGATCAATTAAAACATGCATAAACAGTTCTTGATGTAAAGTTCAGTTCATGTATAGATACAGATATACTTAATATAACAGGGGCTGCATAAGTTACTTGAGGCAGCCAAGTATAAATTAACATTTAAATCTTACTTTGCAGGTAGTGAAAACAAATGACCTTACTATGACCTCAGGGGTGAACTTGAAGCCCAGTAGAAGGGGAGGCAATGCAACGGTTAATGTAGAGGACAAAAGAGGGACGATTTTAATGAAAACATGCCCATTTTTGACTAAGGTCAAAGCAAAGCCTCCCTAGGCTGCAGGAGAAGTACCCTCCCCCCCCCCCCCCCCTCCATTAAAATTAACTAAAAATGATGAGTGAAGCTTATGAAACTAAAAATGAAGGAGAGATTATATGCAACCCAATAATCCCTCCAAACCCACCCTACAGAGGTAGGAACATTTACATGGCATTTATAGTGGAGGCAAGAGTAAAGGCAAGATTCTCACCAGATGCATGATCTGAATAAATGTACCTCCACACGCAGTCAGAGGACCAAGTTCCATGGTGCTTTATATCTTGGATTGGAATATGAGAGGCATGTGCAAAAGTCGCCCCTGATAAACCAAAGTCATGAAAGATATATAAAGCCACAAAGATCTTGAATATTGAAGTGTAGGCACCATGTGTCTTGGGCAGAAAAGCTTGGTGAAATCTAGAAGCTGCTTTAGCCGACAGTGACGTCAGAGCCTCAGTTTCTACCAAACAAAGTATAGCATCCCTCAGTATCTTATTATGATTGCATTTTGGCACCTGCCATGCATGTACAATACTAATATTAATACTAATATCATCATACTGTACACATACACTTCTTCATTACAATTCTGGATCTATGTCCAGCAAATCATGTGAAACTTTAAGCCATATTGGTTTCTGAATATGATCATGCAACAACTGCCAATGATTTGGTGTGCCCTGCCATCTAGACAGAACATCAGCTACTTGATTATTGACCCCTTTTATGTGAATGTAATGCAAATCCATGTCTGATTCAGCTGCTAGATACCAGATATTGTGCACACAAGCCCCTAGATAGGGATCACAAGTATTTCCATTCCTAAGGACAGACACAACTGCCTCAATATCACACTGAATGAGGACTTTGTGCGATGAACAGTGACGTTTGAATAGCTTGGCAGCAAAGACAATGTTAACAATCTCAAGGTGACCTATGGTCCAATTCCGGAAGCCGTTAGCAATAGGGAGATGATACAACAAGAAAAGTGACTGTCCACAAAAACCTGTCAGACACGCGTCAAGCTCAAGTGGCACATCCACTGGTCTATGATTGTACAGTAACATTCATTTGCTCCATCTAAGATATATATCACGCATCAGGAAATACTTGTCCATGGATGCATGCAAATCAGTTATACATGCTCTTGTTACTTCCCGACTTGACTATGCAAATAGTTTATTGTTTGGGATAAAACAAACACATATAAACAAACTTCAGAGAATCCAAAATTATGCTGCCAAGATTATATGCAAAGCCACATACAGAGATCATGCTACTCCCTATCTGATTTCACTTCACTGGTTGCCTGTGCATGCTCGGATTCAGTTCAAAGTTCTGGTACACACTTACAACTGCCTTCATGGTACTGCTCCGAAATAACCGCTCTTTCACCATTGCAACCCCTGTTCTGTGGAACCGTCTCCCTCTCAAGATAAAAAATGCAGAAAGCGTCATTGAGTTTAAGAAACATTTAAAGACTTTTCTTTTTACACAAGAATATTGTCAAGTGAATCTTTGTTTTGACTTTTGGTGTCTATGCTTTTTGTGTTATTTACCAATACTTATATTTTACCTCTGCATGTTATAGTTCTTTTATCTTTACAATGTTTTTCTACTGTAATTTAGTTTATTTTAGTCTACTGTAAAGCACTCTGAGTTATTCGTCAGAAAGAGTGCTCTATAAATACCTAATAATAATAATAATACTGAGGAAGAAACTTGGCAAACCATCTTAGTCAAGGTAATTTTTTGACACATATGAGCATACCTTAGTAAGTCTAACATTCTGTGGAAAAACACACAAGCAGGCTTAACGCATTTATGAACGTACAAGAGGAGGCCTAAAATGGATGCAGTTGACGTTTTGACGCAACTTTCTTGTTTAGCCAAAATTGTACCGTTTCAGTGATGTCACACAATTTATCTGGAGGTCTGGCAATAGTTACATGCACAGTGTCAATGAGGATGCCCAGACACGCCACTTGTGTCGCAGGGGGAAGGAGTTTGTTCTGGCTGATGGTCAGTCCCAGACGTCCCATAAGGTCAATAAGCACAGCATAAGAGGCTGACGCAAACCTGGGAAAGCCCATTCTGATGTATTCGCTGATGTAGTCAATGATTGTGAACCTTTCTGATGCATGATGTATCTGATGCCGTTGCTTAAATGCTGAAAAATTCGGCTCCCATGACGCACATATCAATGTAATGGCCATTCCCTTCAAGACCCAAAATACCAAAATCACCAGGGTCAAACTTGACATGATGGAACACACATGAGACATCAACCTTATAGAGGAGAGTGCCACATCCCAGCATTTTCAATTCCGCAGTGATATTTTCAATTGTTGGAAAAGTTAAAGTAAATTCACTATTTAGATAAGAGTTCTTATCTATGCTCGCATTGACAGAAGTTCCTAAAGGCCAACTTAAGTCGGTAAGGACTTAACGTCTGTCTGAATTTGGTTTTGGCCTAGTCATAAAAGGGGAACTATGACTCAAAACAATAGGTTTTTTCCTCATCAATTTAGGCTTCAATAGTAGCAGGGAACCTATGATTTCCCATTTCACATTTAAGAGGGCATTTCCTGTTGAAATCTAACAGTAAGCCCAACTCTAACAGTTTGAATAAACTGTTGATACCAATACTGAATCAAGTTTTCTTTCCAAGCATGAATGTTAAGTTGTGATTTGACGGGTATTCTGACACCCATATAATTTGGAAAACCTGCTGCCCGACTGTGTCAAAGGGGGAGATGTCTGTACACCCATTGACAGTAAGTGTGTGGCATTTTTTGTTCATCAATCGGTACAAAGCCAAACTCAGACTGGGAATGGTTCCTGCCATGTTTTTTGTGTGTCAACATGTTGACATTTTTTATGGAATTCTTGCCAAATTGGTGGACATGTAATATTTAATTGACAAATTTGTCTTCAACACCACTGTCATAAATAGGTGTGAAATTTCATTCAGTGGCATCAGCTGTGTTCATACAACCCTGATCATGGTCATCACTGTCTAAGTTATGACTTGTGTTCAAGAACTTGTTTTTTTTACAGATATGAGCTTCACAATCGTCACCAATATGACGCCTGATGTCATTGTTGTTGCTTTGCTCACTTGTGGGAGATTTACTAACCTCAACCATTTCATCGTTATTTGTGTATATTTGTTTGTCATTTGTCAACCACAATTCATTCTCAAACATTTTTACAATTTTTTTCCCAGTAGCAGCATTCACACTTCTCCTTGGTGTGACTAACAATTTGTTTACCCAATTCATGACAACCTCTAGCAATGACGTGACTACTTTTAAACCATACAGTTCTACTCTTGACAACATTTCTGTTACTTTGGTTTTCATACTTTTTTACTTTACTACCCGACAATGAATCAATCTGCCTCAAATCTTGTTTGAAAGACATTTTTTTCTGTTGTCATTAGTTACAGGTGTATCCACCATGCCAAACTCACTGAGCATCCTGAGCTCTCGGCTCAGCCATTTTAACATTTAAGGCTTTGACATGTTAGATCTCTGAACAGCTGCCCCATCCTTATGATGAGCTGCTGTCTGCTCGTTTTTTGCCTGCTGGTGTTTATTGGTACAATTGTTTTCTGGATGGTTGAGTTGTTTGCCATCGGCCAAGCAGAAATCACATATTTGTTTGTGTTGCCTATGCGATCAATATGATCACCATCTTCCCATTGCTACAAGCCCCACTCTATCTCACATCATAATACAGCATATGCCGCCATTGCCCCCGCCAGGAAAAATCTGTGGCATCTTCCATTAGATCTGAAAGATATGAAATATGATGTCTCTACACACTCTATTACTTTCCTCCAACACATTCCTACAAAATAACTGCACCCACTGTGTCAATGACAGCTGATCGTAATTCATACGTTACCTTGTGGCACCCCCTAAGATGGCTTCATGTGGCTAATTTACTTTATGCTTGACCTGTACATCAGTGCTACCGCCTCTCTGAGATTTAAATTTGACACTCTCTTTACCTGTTGATTGAGAACTCTGATCTAGTTCTATTAACCTTTTGTCTACTTTCTTATTGCATAGAATTAGATCTGAGCATTTCTAAACTGGGACTATCACTTTCATCAGAGGATGAGTCAGTAATTACTTTGGATTTTTTGTACTTTTTACTAGACTTGATACTTTGAAGGAAACTGTCACTACTTAACTCAGATATGGGTGTTGATCTGGTAGTTGACGCCTCCATCTGATCTTCTACCTGATCTTCTACCTTGTCGAAGCACCTTCTTCAACTAATGAAGCATTTCCATTTGCAACAGCTCTCCGCCCTCAAGTGTCCCCTGGGATTGAGTGGCAGAACTAGGTCCTGCAGCGGCAGCATCTCATAAAAGTTCATTTTCAGATGAAGGCTGTGTCTTTTTATACAGGCACTTTTGATTTTTTTTCTTGTTTTACATCGCATTCAACAGCCAGGGTCATATTGCGACGGGTAGTTTACAGATGGAGGAAACTGTAAACCCCTGGGCATCGGCAAGTAACTACTAACTTTCCAACATGAAGCGCCTGGCCCGAGATTCGAACCAGCGGCCTCAGAGGTTGGAGGCGAGAACTCTAACCAGGTGTCTTGTTTTACATGACTTGCACAGTTGTTTATGGTCTGGCATCTTGAAATTTCACTCTTGAAACTGACAAATAATATTTCTTTAATTTAATAAGTCTCCGTCTCTGTAACTAGCAAATACAAAGGCACACAGGCCTAAGATTTCATGCTCAGCACATCAAACACAGGCTTTAACAGACCAGAAGACTATACATATAAAACCATGCACAAAATAAATATACGGTAGACCGTCCCTTTGTTGTCTGAATAGCAAAGCCTGAGGTTGACAAGATGACCATATAACAGTTCAGCAAAGTTTACTTAGTCCACTAATGACTTGTGTCCCACACACTTCAAATCATGAAGTAAAAAATTTTTAAAGGTAAGAACTGTCCTGTATTTACATATATACAAGTTAAAAACACTAAAACCAACGTTAAAAAACTAAAACCAGTAGAAATAGTGCTTTCCATGTTCATCCTTCAAATATCAAGTTTAAACTGAGGTTAAGAAACCCAAGAACAGGAAGGGTCACAAGTGTGACCAATGAGATTGAATTATTTGTCTGGGCGCCTAGCAACTGAGTAAAGTTTCTAGAAACCCAGGAATGTGTCATAAAAGGTCAACCCATATCATTGTCAGACTGGTACCCATACCACTAAATAACTTTCAGAGAACCCTTACACTCAGCCTGCCCTGGGGGAGGACTAACACCTGGGTCGCCCAAGCAACCCAAGCGACATTCTGCAGTCTCCCGATTTTGTAAATACTTGTAGGTTTAATTGCAAAGCTGCTACTCTTTAACTGTAAGCATTTCCTAGATTGGTGTTTAGTTCATGAGTTTTTCAACACTCTTGGTCCCTTGGAACTGATTCTCATTTTGTAAAGATATATAAAAGTGTGAGCATTTCCCGCTGTCAAACTCATTATTTCAATCCTTGGCACTCCTTTTGTTACCCGTAATGCTGTTTGGTGTAGAGATTTCACCAAACTATCCTGCAGGACGTGTTGTATATGTACTATGCTATTAGTGATCTAGAACATAGCTATTTCAAATCATGCTTGCCCTTGCTTTCTCTAAGATCTAATTAATTTATTCAAGCGAATAATCCAGACTCTACCAATCAAGGAACTTTGAACTTTGTCAAGAGAACCTTAGATTTCATGGAAAAAATGAAAAATGAGCAAATTAGATTAGGTATTTCAAACACCAGACTTCCTTATGCTCCGATCACCCTGCTGTCTCTGGTGTTGCCTTACTATGCCTCTGGATTCAGAATTTTTCCCTTCCCTTTCAACTCAGAGGATATCTATATAACACCAATTAATGCTTGAAAAGCACATTACATTACCATTAAGCTTTCCGGTCATCTTGGATGTTTGTGTATGACAACACATGTGATTTTCATATGTTGTTTTAAAGTGCAAATATTTCACACATGATCACAATACAAGAATCTGGAGCATATTTATTCGAGTACAGCCAACAGAGATTTTATTTCTGCAGAGAATCAGTGTTGTTGTTTTTTAGTTTAGGGAAAGCGTCATTTATTATGGGTTTTTCTGTACAGAAAAAGAACAGTGAGAGAGGCATTTTTCATCCATTTTGCTTTCCTTTTGTACAGGATGAGTGTAGTTTTGTGAGTCTGAGAGAAGTGGAGCGAGTTCTCAGTGTGATGGCTTGGTTCTATCAGCACAAGGACGTACTGTACAGTCTAATGAACTGTAAAGCTGAAGAAGAGTTTGGAGCTCTGTATCAGCGGGATGGGGAGAAATTCCAATACAAGGTATGAGTGAAATGATAAAAGGAGAAAACTTTAGCTGGTAATGTAAGGCAATTTTATGATGTATGATTTGAAACTGCAAATACAGCAAAAAGTCTACAACTTTATTTAAATTGTTGTGGAGATAAGGTTATATGCTTTCTGCAAGAAAAAAAAGTTGTTTTTTTGTGATAATTTATTTTTCCAGGAGCATTCAGTTTGTTAAGTTTCATTTTAGTTGTAAAGTCCTATTTAAAATACACTTTTCAGCCTCCTGGTGACGTGACTCGCTCGCTCGTTCTTTCACTTGGTGTCTGTTACCAGGCTTGTCTGCATGAAAAGAGGGGAATGTACAGGGATCATGTGGCCCAGCACTTCACTCATCCACTACATCTGACAAATGGAGCACAAACTATTGAGAAGGAAATTGACAGGTGAATGATTATTAAATTTAAGATTTTTTTTCAACATAAAAATCTTAAATGGTGCTGTATCTTGCGTAATGGACATCATATAATGGAATTATGTTACAGTCATATCAATAACAAAACATATTATTCAAAATAGTTTATTTTGCAACTAGAGAGAAAATACACAGGAAAGAAGGGAATGAATTAGTTACGAAAAAACCTTAAAAGCCTTATTGTCACATTAAAAAAATGTTTTGTTATAGAACCTCCCTTAAACGTGCAACACATAAAACCATAACAAACTCTCAGTAACCATGCATCTTTTTAAAAGCTGGTAAGGTTTCCACAAAGTTAGAAACTCTTTCAATTAATTTTGGTATGTAGAGAATCTGTGATATATGTTTTTATCAGAGAGGGTACTTTCTATGGGAGCTGGATGAATCAGCCCTTTGCCAAAATCGGTCCTCCACATATCAGCCCCTTAAAACAATCCACCATCAGCAAATTGACCACCTAAAAATTTGGCCCTTGGCTAATCGACCCCCAGTTCAAAACCTTTATAAATACAAATTATTTATAGAATTTGTAGACCTGCATAAAGCACTTGACTGGGATGATGAAGGTACAGAAACTGCATGCCTTAACTGAAATAGTGTTGACCTATAATATGGTCCATTTTAGTATTAAATGTAGTTTTGTTAACTGTGCACATGTGGCTCTTAAATAAATGAAATTTATTCTCTGTCTCTCTATTGACTAAAGAGGGGATCATTCTGTATAATTATGCACAATTGTGGGAACTTCTTAAGCTATATTTGTCTAAGTATAAAATACATCAAAGATAATTGGAAGCTGTAATCAAACCCCTTCAACCTTGATTATGTCAAGATTATTAAAATTGCAATTATATGAAATGAATAGTCTCTGAAGATGGCATATTAACTCTGTTGATCTATTTGAGAGCAATTTTAATGTAACCTACTCCTTAAATAGTAGCTGTGTTAATAATCCCTCTGCTTAGACACTAAACTGTTTTGTAACTCTTGTGATCAGTTTGGAACAATTGGCTTTAATTCATTAATATCTTTGTAATATTTATGTACGTTTTCAGACTGAGCTGAATATTCTTAATGTTCATATTTATATTTTATGATGATGAATTTCACTTATGAATTGAAACTTAAAGAATAATGAATATTTGTTCAATCTTTTGATAGTTTAACACCAAGGTTATGGTAATATAAACAATAAATTAAGAAATGACATTGTTATTCCTGAATATTTACACAGACTTATTTGCATTTCACATCTACGGGCCAATTTGTCCAGGTTAAATTTTCAGGGACCGATATGTCTAGGGTGTTTTTTCCTCCAAACTCCAAACCCGCCCCTCCAAAAATAAAAAAATCTTTTTTTGGCCATGTACGTAGAAATTATGTGAGCATTTAAATTTGGTTGTGTATAATATGTTCCGCCTTGACATAAGAATATAAGTAAACACCTAAAAAATTACATCACTGCACTGTAATAAGTCGAAAATAATTTGTTAAAAATAATTCAACTTGAAGCTGGTTTGAAACCCATTGCCCATTTTATTCCAAAATATCATGTTAATATCATGTTACAGCTACAATACATAACACTGGACAGTGTCGGCATAATTGCAACAGCCCCCATGCCAATAAAATAAACAACAAATAATTATTATTATTACTTGTATAATATGCATTTCAATATATGTGATGTGATAAATCACAGTTAAAGTTAAGAACAGCCTAAAGGCGATCTTAAACTGGGTCTGTCAAGCCAAAATTCTGCAACAGATAAATTTATAAACCAGAAGCCCATAAAATGTAATTTTCGAAGGTTCACTCCAATTATGAAGGATAAACTTGAGACTTCCAGTGCAGTTTTTACTTTACTGTTTAAGATTTCCTTTCCGACTTGACAAAAAGAGCCAAAGATGCAGCTTAATTGGGCAGCAAGTATACCAGCAGAGTAGAATACCAGCAAAATACAAAAAATCCATAAGTGGAATATGTCAAATTGTTCTCACATCTTTTGAAAAGAGGTTTATGCCCAGTAATATGCAGGTTATTAATTTATATGTGCACCAATCAGTCATTATGTGTCAAATGGGACACTGTAATCTCCAGAAAATTATCAGTACGGAATGGTGTAAAGCAAGGAGGTATCCTTTCCCCTATAATGTTTACTGTTTTGAAAAAAGCAAAATTGGGGTGCCACATTGGAGATCTATTCATGGGTGCATTAGGCTATGCTGATGATGTTGTCATTATTGCTCCTACTGTATGCTCTTTGAAATCAATGCTCCGTATATGTGATGACTTTGGTAAAGAATTTCATGTCAAATTTAATTCAAACAAATACCAGCTTTTACATTATCCTTGTACCACTAATGCTACTGTTGATAATTTAATATATGATAATTATTTGATCAAGTGTCAGTCTATAGCTACACATTTGGGTCACACCATTGGTCCTGCAGCTAAAACTAAAGCTATTGAAGATGGTGTTGATAAATTTATTGTTGCGCTAAATGGCATTATTGCTACTTTTAAAGATGCATATTGTGATGTCAAATATAAACTCATTAAAACATACTGCATGTCTCTTTATGGGTGTGTACTTTGGAACCTTGGCTCTAAAAGTATGTCAGATTTCTATGTTACATGGCGTAAAACCATTAGAAAACTGTTGAGGTTACCACTCAGAACTCATAGTAAATACTTGCCTCTAATCTGCGATGATCTACTCATTGTTTACAGCTGTTTAAAAGGTTGAATAAATTCTTAAATAAAGCCTTATGTAACAGTAATGTGTGTTAAAACTTGTGTACAGTTGGCAATAAATGGTAGTGGTTCTAGTGTATCTGAAAGTATTAATGTAGTATCTCAATCTATGAACTGCAATAGAAACTTGGTATATGCACTACCAAGTGTTTTCAGTAGTAAGGTCGATTCTTATATCCATAGAATATATATTACACCAGATTAGTTTTATGTTTGCAACATTAAAAATCTACTGTATATTAGGGATAGTAAATGTTCCCAATTTAACAGTTTTGAGTTGACATGTTTACTGGAACATTTTTCAACTTCGTAAACTGAAATGACCCAGTGTATATTTTTTGTAGTGTAGTTTTGTAGTGTGTATTTTTTTATGCTAGTTCTATGTTCCTGATTCTGAGTTTTTTTGTTTTTTTTTCTTTTAATTGTACTTTTACTCTTTATGTACCATTCTATTGCATATGTATACCTTAGTGTATGAATTGAATAACTAATAATAATAATAACTTTTAATCTATAATCACATTTCATTTCAAATTGACTTATTGTATCATTTTGGAAATACTGATTTCTCGGTTACACAGTTGAGTAATCCTGCGTCAAAAAATCTTTGTGTCAGCTTTCTGAAATTAATTCACCATAAAGTGTGAGGCAATTGTTTGTAACCAATTACCAAAATAAGCCAGTAATTGAGATTAGATATACAGTCCAACCTGCTCGAGCAACCAACTGCAACTTCTGGCAAGGAGCATTAATTTTAACCTGCAAAAAGCAACCACCTTCTACTTGCGACCAGCAGCCAGTAACCACCACCCTTTTTATGTCCCAAGGGAGCTCTGAACCTGTAAAGAGCAACCACCCTTCCCTTTCAAAAAATCCCAATGTACTTTAAATTCTTGATATATTTTACTAAGTAACAGCTTCTCATTACAACTAGATAAAATATATTATACTTTACTTTCATATTGTAAATGTTCTAAAGTTTTTGGTTTTTTTTCCAAACAGGGTGCTTTTTAACTTTGCTTTTTCTAAACAGGGTGTTTTGAAATGCTCTCTGTATTACAAACATGATAAAGAGTCAACATCAGATCATGTACTTTCATGTTATTATCTTTGCTAACAGGTTTCAATGAAGTGGAGTGTTTCTTCTTGTTTGTCTATAGGATTACTCATAAATAGCTTGTGTCAGTAGTAACTGGACTGTGGATTGACACCCCCACCTTGTGCCTCACCTTAATGACAATTAGATCCCCTAGAAGTGACTCTTAGTTGTATGTTATTGTGTACAGTTCACTCCTGAGTTCACTTCATAGTTTTCATCACACTATATTTACTATCACCAGTTAATTTTAAACTATCAAAAGGCATTAAAAACATTAGTTTAAGTGATATTGTTAAACTTAGTTTTAAAAAGTTTCTACTTTATCATCATATAAATAAAAAGCAAATCAAAATAAATTATCTATTGAAGTGTAGTCTTCAGTCCAGTTCTAAAAGTTATAATGCTTAACACTTACAATGTACCTAAGTTACCCAATTTATATATAAATAAAAAAAATTGCTTCAAGTTTTATTATTTCCTCTTACATAACAATCTTGGGCAAATCTGACTGCTTTCTAGATTCCCTGTATATGGTATCCTGTTACCTTCCAAAACATTGAAAACCTCTAAAAGCAATAATGAAAGAGATATAAGCTCAAAATTTAAAATCTATGACCCTGGTATAGCTACAAGAGAAGGGGGACCGGGGTAACTCTGAGCTGTTTTTAGACTCTCTGTATGTGGTTTTATGTTATCTCTCTGTACTGTTTTGGTTCGAAATGCAAAAAATATTCAGATAATAGGGGGTTCGGATGAGTTGAAGCTGTCTTAAATGAAAATAATAAATATGTGAACTAAATTGATAAATGAGTTTACAAAGTAAAACATATGAAGCTGTTAAATGCATTTATTGATCTGTTTAAAATGATGTATAGCTGTAAACACAATTTCCACAATTAGGTGCTATTAAATATAATAATCAGCTACACCAATCCATATCTTTGTGATGGGAGAAATATGTCTCTAATATGACAGCAAAAACATTTTTGCAGAATCAAGGTCAAAGGTCACAAACACACCATATCTTTGAATTATACCTCACAGTTTTAACATGTAGTTAGGATAAGATTTTATAGATCAAGGTCATTTCAGTATAGGAAGGGCCATGACATTACACACCTACACCTCGTAACCAATGTCCCTCCCAAGTGCCAACTTTCTTACACCTTAATTTGATGATATAGCCCTGACAGGATTTTGGAACTTCATGTAACGAAAACATAGGCAAATAAAGGTCACACCATGACTTGCATAACTACACTGCCCAATCAATGTCCCCACCAAGTTTTAACGTCCTACACCTTCCCGAACAGGTCCAGCCTAGGGCAGCAAGGTCCAAACACAATCACAACATGCCATTGCACTACAACATCCCCAACAATGTCCCTACAATGTATCAAATATACATTAGGAAGAGGTGAAAAGAGGTGAAAAAAACTCTGATTAAACTTCTTTTTTCATGGGATTTACTGAACACAACATTTAGAGATTACTGGATATACTTTGTTAATATGTAAGGATCATGCTCACTTAAATTTTAGTGGACTTCACTATGGATTCACCTTGGATTTTTATGTGACAACTTTGGTTAAAGCTTTAGTTAAAACCAAAAACAAAAAAAAACTGCAAATTATTTAAAATAGTACAAAAGTGTCACATTTGTTCGTTTTTCATCAATGAACAGTGTCAATACTTTAATTAATATAAATTGACTTGCATGGATTATATGGCCTAGCTTAAGGATATTGGGAAAATAATTGAGTAAATTAGCATCAGGTATTGTTAACAGTTGAAATAAAGAGAAAAGCATGCCTTCTTGTAATGGGCCACCTGATGGTCCTTGTCCTTACAATGCAAAAGGGGACATGGTTTATTTCAATTATGCTGAACTGGGCCTTTGTGATGAATGTGAGAAAGAACACAGGGAAGCCTTCATGGGATTGAAGGAGGCCAGCCAGACCTCTGTAAAATCAGTAAATACAAAGGTACACAACAATGGCCAGGGACCAACAACAAAACAGAATGAATCAGTTGATTGCACACATTCTCTACTGATGGATTATGGGCTCTCATATATTTTGTTCTCTCTTTAAAGTGCATCAGTTGACAATGTAAAATGAGCACTTTTGGGTTACTTTAGTGAAGACGAGATTGTAAAAGCCAAGGATAAACTCTGGAATAAATGAGGATCTGAAAGTATTGGAGACAAGCCACGAAGGAAAGATTCATCTGTTAGATCAAGTGGAGAGGCATATGTGTGCGACATCCTTTCTGCACTAGTCAAATTAGACAAAGCGAATAAAACCCCTCATATTGTGATAAGTGCATATTCTCTGGGGTCAATTCCACGGTCTCATCCAAAGGAGTTAAACAACATCTCCTTGCTAGATCATTTGAATCAATTAGAGAAACATATGAGCAACATGCAATCAAACATTGACAATGTTGTTGCACAGAACCTAGCATTGCTAGATCACATAAGGGACACTACTAGTTATGCATCTAAAGTTAGAGACCAATAGACAAACAACACCTGTATAACAAGAGATTTTCAATTGGACTGCAGTCAAGCTACAATGATGGTGCTAGAGATAGTAATCTGAGAAGCCACAACAAACAAAGTAATTTGGATGCAGTATCAAAGAAAAAGAGTGAAAATAATACTACACACAAAGAGCCAATATAATGTACAGGAAACCAAGAGGGAAATGCTAATGACAGTTTTCAGCTACCTCCATATATTATTCGTCAGCAGAGGAAAGAGATTAAACGCAAACAAAAAAAATCTCTGGTTCATATTCTGCTAACTCAGCCAGAGAGAAAGGAGCTCCGGAGCCTAGTAGAGACATATTTGTCTATAGAGCGAACCTTAGTACCTCTGAAGAAGACATGATGGTCTATATTGTAGCAAAAGGCCTTGCCGTATGTAATGTTGAATGCATGTCAAAACCTGAAGCAACCATGTGGCCAGAAGGTGTGAAAATGCGGATATTTTGGCCAAAGAAGGACAGGAGTAACCAACAAACACAATAAAAACAATGAATAATAACTTAAAGTAATATCTTACAACATTCAAGGTTTCTCCAGTGTAAAATTTGAGCATCTTCAAAATCTATGTAAGAATAATGACATAATTCTTGTACAAGAACATTGGTTACCCAAAAATGATTCACTTAAATTTAATCAACATTTATCGAAAATCAGGGGGGCCACGGTGGTAGAGTGGTAACACTCTCGCCTCCCACCTCTGCGGCCGGGGTTCGATCCCCGTCATGGCCGTAAGTGGGAAAGCTGGTAGTTGCTTGCCGTTGGTCGGCAGTTTACAGTACAGAACCCTAGCGAACTATATGTACTGGTTTCCTCTGCCCTTCCAACTACCCGTCGTGATATGACCTGTACAGTGTTGAAAGCGACGTAAAAACCCCAAATAAACAAATAAACAAATTATTGAAAATCAGATCATATGGTGGGACTACTTATCATTTGGAAAGATTCTCTTTTAATGACTATGACTCCAATCAAAACAATTAGTAAAAGAGTGTTGTTAAAGCTAGTATAAATGATGTTTCAATTGTATTTTTCAATGTTCATATGCCTGTTGATAATGTCACTAATACCAATTTATATGGGGAGATTCTTGATGAGATTTCCTCTGTACTTTCAAAAGGTACAGATGAATATATTATTATTGCTGGGGATTTTAATGTAGATCTGGGTAGAAACGCCTTAAATTTAAAGTTACTGAAATTATTTATATCATACCATCAATTAGAAATATTGACAAATTCCAAACACTGTAACATTGACTATACTTTTGAAAGTAAGGTTATTAGTTTTTAATTGATCATTTTATAGTTAGCGAAAATGTGTTGAGTAATGTAAAAACATACAGTGTTTTACATAGTGTTGATAATTTATCTGATCATTCACCTATACAGGTTGTTCTTAATAACATGAATATACCATATGAAAAATTTTACTCAGGAAATGCAGGTGAGAGGTTAAATTGGCACAATGCACCAGAGGTCAATTTTCAACATTATGTGTGCAAAATGGATGATATGTTATTGAATCTGTCAATCCCATGGAAAGAATTAAAGTGTCAACATAGTAATTGTAGTAAGTGCTAAGATCTCCTGTTGTAAAACAGTTATTCGAAGGAAATATGCAACTGTTATAAGTATGCCTCATGTCTAATAAGCATTTGATGTTTTCAACATTAATCTTATCCTGCTCATCAAAATCAAACATATCTTTAATACTTGAAATTTGTACTGAATGTTCTCTATGTACATTAATATTATATATACTTTTTATGTGGCTTAACGATTTACATACACTTGACCCACTGCCATTCACAACTAACAATTTACACATATTTACAACTCTATTAGTGCTATGCACATTTGAGTTAAAAAATTTAACTTCTGTGTATCTGAGTCTGTATAGATCAATCTTCAATGATTAATGGTAAGTATAAACTGTTAGTTTTATAACTAACATTCAACAGTTTTCTCACGATAACTCTCCAGGCTGTATATATCATATCTACTGATTTACTAGATAAATTCCATAAAGCATACCCAAATAGGCTCAGACAAAAAGATTTAAGTAATTTATACTTAAGATGAACTGTAAAAGAAGCAAAGTTAGAAATCACACAATTTGCTTTGGACTCAAAGTCATGTTTACACTGTAATGTATGTTCATTACTATTACTAACAGAAATTGGATAACCAAGGTGATTTGCACATTTAGCTGTTGTTATTGATACATCATCAAATTTAATATTACATGGAGTTTTGTCATCAGAGAATACTATAAACTGACTTTTTGCAGGATTGAACTTCATATAGAAATATTTACCAAATTTTGAGAGAATATCTAACATATTCTTCATACTAAGTAATGTTGGCCCCAGTAGGGTACAATCATCTGCATAACAAAATGCTCCCATAAATATATTGCCAATATAGCAACCAACCCCACTTCTTTTCAGCCTTTCAATCAATTCATCCATATATATACTGAATAACAGTGGTGAAAGGACACCCCCTTGTTTAACACCATTACAAACTTAAATTCTTCTGAAGTACTGGTGCCCCACCTTATTTTCAGACATTGTTTAGTACACAACTTTAGTAAGAAATGTGTAATTAATGGACACAAGCCCTTCTTAATGATTAATTTAAACAACTTTGCAAAGTTTACTGCATCAAAAGCCTGAGAGGCATCTAAAAACATGGCATGCACATCATTGTGATTTCTTCTGTAATATTCAACAGTCTCTTTAACATTAAATGTATATTGTGTGGTTCAGTGTGCACGTTTGAACCCAAACTGGTAATCAGAGGATTTAAGTGAGTCTTGGTGTTTTATCAAAAATAGCATTATCCATTAGCTTACCAACAATGCTATTTAGGGTTATACGTCTATAGTTTAGTGAGTCATTGAGGGATTTTCTTTTATTTTTATAAATAGGCACTATAGTGCCACTAAGCATTTCATGGGGTATGATGTTATGTACTATAAGACCATTTAACACAAAAGTTAAAATAATTGAAAATTTATGAGACATATTAATAATATAGTCAGACATTGATGATATATTACCATCCCCTTTTCCTTTTTTGAGAAGCTTCTTAGCGCTTATTATTTCATTGACATACAGTAATGTGGATCCAATATTTGACCTATTATGGTGCAATTCTTTCACTTTGTTTTCAATAAGTACAGATGAATAAAGAGACTTATACATATTTTTAAATAGATTACATATGTAATGTGATCCAACTTCATTATCTACAATATTTGGAACTTTGCCCTTTTTATTCTTCTTCAGTCTAATAACTCTCCAAAAATCATTTAAGTTACTGTTTAACAAAAGTTCAGACAGATTGTTTTTTTCAATATGATCTTTATGTTTTTTAACCATTTTACTGCATAATGGTATTTACGTCTGGACTGACACTGCATTTGAAACACAACACCCTGTTTTGGCCTTTAATTGTCAATCCATAATTTATGCCCATAATAGATTGTTTTCTGTATTTTTCCAAATGGTTAGACCATCCATGTATAGGTCTTCTATTGCTTGTTACAGTTTGACTTAAAGGAGGTATACTTTGCTGACCAGCTTGTAATAATATATCTATTAGTATATCATACAGATTACAAATTTTTTCATTACACTTATACAATTACTATGTTGACACTTTAATTCTTTCCATGGGATTGACAGATTCAATAACATATCATCTATTTTGCACACATAATGTTGAAGATTAACCTCTGGTGCATTGTGCCAATTTAACCTCTCTGTCGGAATTCTGTGTGAAAACGTATTAAGCTCAATATATGTATGTTCCTATTTGTATATGTATATATATTGATTCTCGTTTTTTCACTTGAATTTTTTTCTCTATCATCTTTTTGTGTTACCTACATTGTTTGTATACTCTATGTATGATAAATAAATAAAATGCTACAACTCACAGTTTTCAAGATATAGCCTGGACCAGATTTTGAAACTCAAATTACTGCAACAAGGTAAACAGTCAAATCATGGTTATACCATGAAAATGTACACCTACATCCCAACCAATGTCCCTTTGAAGTATCAAATTTTGTACATCTTATAGGTTCCGAAATAAAGCCAGGCCAAAATTTTTCTCCACCATCTACCCAACCAAGCAACCATCCACCTGCCTGCCTAGCCAGACTCTATGGGTGACAATAGCCACACAGTCTTTAAAAAACTGTTGATTGAAAATTAAGTGTTGTTGTTTCACAGATAACAAGTATATTGTTACAAATCAAAATAAAAAGTTGTTTCAGTATATTTAATTTGCACATAAATATAAAACAAAAACAATCTTTTTTTCAATAACAATTTGCAGTTTTCTAAGTGACTGCAGTGAAAGTTTCTGACAACACGCTATAAAAGGTGGTTTGTCATTGCTGTCTGCTGTGCAATGTGATCCCTTCCTCCTTGGTTACCATCACTGACCTAAGCAGTCTACAGTTTCTTTCTAATTGGTGTTATCAGACTACCTCATCAGATCCCAGCATCCTCAGTAGTGTTTATTTCAACAACCAAAGACTGACAGATTTACTAGTCATACAGGGAACATGAAAGGATTTCTGAATCCCCGTTCACTAACTAAAAGCGAGCAGATCTGGGGACTAAAATATAGAGAAGTGTGCATCCTGGACTTTCTCTCTTTGTAGTGTTTCTTTTTCACAGTAGTCTCATGGGTCTAGAAACGGTGTTTGTTGGATTTCCGCTATGATTAAAACCAGAAAGTGAACTCATAGCACTCAAATTTCTCCAAAGTATGCTTCCAGATGTTATCAAGCAACCGTTGATCAAAACACTTGTCCACTGTCCTTCAGGATAAAGCATTAAAATAGAAACACTGGTAATGCTGAAAATCTGTCTCAATATGACACTGGACGTAAAATCCCAACTTTGCTTTTATCCAAACCTTAAGTGGACATAGTTTAGATCTAGCTTTACCTTAAAACTGGATTTAAGCCCTGTTACTCTTGTTTTTAATTTGTTTAATTTTAATTACTAGGTATTGAAATTACCAAAGTTTTACTGGATTAAAGCCAAGTATTTTGACTGATTATTGGTTTAGTTTTTTGTGGATCTCAACTATACATATGAATTAAAGAACTTTACACCTTTTCTATAACGGGAATGTTCCATTTTAGTAAAATATTGTAAAGCCTTCACCCAGTTGTCAATTTTAAAACTTCTTAAAGCATCTTAAAACCATTGTACACACATCCTGTATGGAAAATGCTGAGCTTCCTGATAGGTTTATGAGAGCAGCACTTGGGAGTCATTCATTGAAAGATTATAAGAATTTTAAACATTTTGAAATTATCACAAACCTTTGGTGATCCTTAACAAATTCCTAACATTGACGAGCAATTGCATTGTCATCTATATAATCTAACAGTAATTTTAAACCTAACTAACATCCTATAGTAATCCTAAACGTATCTGTTTCATCTTAAGTCCATTGTAATCCAATCAGTTTGATCAGGGAACTATCACAAACCTAATAAAAGATTTTCTGAAGCAATGCAATGTCCATTGGGAAGCTATAGGAAAAATATACATGGGGAACACATAGTGAACCCAGACTAAACCTTTCATAAAATATACCCTGGATTTTGGATTTTTTTTAACTCTTTCAGCACTGTTGACGACTACCGTCGACACAATGATACAATGCTATATATAATGAACGCTTATTTTGCATCACACATATGCCAATCAAAATGGATTGCATAGTGCAAGGCTCAATCTGTGTATATCTCCTGGCCAACGGTAAACTTAAATTTAATTGGCCTGATGTTTTTAGCCAATAAAATATTGTCTGGACTGCAGAAAATTTTGACTGACAAAAAGGAAGAACTTGACACTATCAGGTCATACAAAGTAGGAGAGTTAATAAGGTCAAAGATACAATGGTTGATAGAAAGTGAAAAACCAAGTTTCTTTTGTAATTTGGGAAAAAGCAACTTGTGAAAAAAAAATTTAAAAACTAGAAACATGCGGCGGTCAAATTTTGCAAGATTCGACAGAAATTTTGAAAGAAATTACTAAATACTATACTAATCATTATAAATATAAGGATAATCAAATTGAAACAGTTTATGTTAAAGTGCTTTTGAAGGATGCAGTGATGTTAAAGGTTAATGAAGCAAATCTAGAAAAGCCCTTGATGACTAAAGAACAAAAAAAAATAATAAAACTCCAGGTATTAATGACAAATAAGTTGGGAATTTTTGAATTTTTTTTTCAAACTAAAAATGGTTATTAGGGCTTTAAATCATTGTTTCGAAAGAGTCATGTTATCTACATCATTACGTAAATGTGTATTAGCCTGTATTTCTAAAGGAACTAAGAGTAGAACACATACAATATCTTTGTTGTGTGTAACATATAAACTTGCCTCTGGAGCTATAGTTAATAGACTTAAAACAAACACTAGGAAATGTAACATCACAGTAACAAACCAGATTTATAGAAGGAAGGTAAATAAGTGACAGCACTCAACTAATCTACAATATAATGCAGTTTGCAGAAGTTAAAAAAAAGAAGGCTTACTTCTGATGATTGACTTTGAGAAAGCATTCGACCCAATATCATGAAATTTCCTCTATAAGGCTTGTTTCTACTTTAGTTATTGTGAGAATTTTATCAAATGGGTAAAAGTTTTTAACACAAATGCAAATGCTCATGTTATTCAATATGGTCACCTATCAAATGAAATATCCAATGAAATGCCATCAAGGTGACCCATCATCACCCTTTTTGTTTTTGATTGGACAATTGCGGTGATAGCAAGAGGTTATGGCATGCACTAAATAGAACATTGAGTCGGTTAAATTCCACTGTCCTCCCATCCTTTGATGATGAAAAATCTTTAGCGAACAGATTTGGTTCGTTTTTCATTGATAAAATTAAAAAGATTCGAGACACCTTTAACAACACCTGATCTCAGGTTCTTCACCTAGACAAGGAGCCGCCGGCTTTCAGTTCCTTTCAAGTTGTCACTGATACTGAAGTCCTTAAGTTTATCAAGGAATACCCTTCAAAAACCTGCTCCCTTGATCCATGCCCCACTCACATTGTGAAACAATGTATTGACATTCTTCTCCCTTCAATGACTAAACTGGTTAACTTGTCCCTCAAAAATGGAATTTTCCCTAAACCTTTCAAACAGGCTATTGTCACACCCCTCCTCAAAAAGTCCACCCTTTCAAAAGAGGACTTGAAGAGCTATCGATCAGTGTCAGGCCTTAGCTTCTTGTCAAAACTGGTCGAGCGAATTGTGGCTGCCCAAATTAGATCTCATATGGATTCTCATGATCTTGGTAACACTTTCCAGTCAGCCTATAAGTTGGGGCACTCAACAGAAACTGCCTTGTTGTGCATCAAAAATGAGATTCACTTATCTCTGTCCAAAGGCATGCCTACAGCACTAGTGCTACTCGACCTGTCCGCGGCTTTTGATACTATCGATCATGACACACTCCTATCCTGTTTGTCGTCTAGATTTGGTTTTGCTGGCTCGGCACTAAAGTGGTTTAGATCCTACCTCCAGGATCGTTTTCAGTCGGTCAAGATTGGTTCCTGTCTTTCGAATTTGTTCAAATTGAAGTTTGGAGTGCCCAAAGTTTCTGTCTTAGGTCCTCTTCTGTTTTCCCTCTACACAACACCTCTTGGTCAAGTCATCAGAAAATATACCGGAGTCCGTTATCACTTCTATGCGGACGACACTCAGCTGTTCATTCACTTATCCCCTGATGATAGTCTCAAGTCTTTTGACCGTCTTAAATCTTGTTTGAATGATATTCAGGTCTGGATGTCTGAAAACAAACTCAAGCTAAATCCTAATAAAACAGAATTCATAGTCTTCGGTGCCAAAGACAGATACAAATGGCTCAGTGATTCATTTCCTATCAATATCCTGGGTAATTGCCTCTCTCCCACAGATGTTGTATGAAATCTGGGTGTTCTGTTTGATGCAAAGTTTTGTTTCACTAATCACGTAAATTCTGTTATCAAATCCTGTTTTATTAGCCTCAGGGACCTTCATCGCATCAGGAGATTTCTTTCTGTTGATACATCAGTGGTGATTGCAAATGCTCTGGTCAGTAGTCGTTTGGATTATTGTAATTCTCTTTTTCGCAGTTTGTCATCCCGAAATGCTACAAGGCTCCAATATGTTCAAAATGCGCTTGCACGGTTTGTCACTGGTGCTTCAAAGTACACTCATATTACATCCACCCTTAGGACACTTAATTGGCTACCCATTAGACAACGGATTATCTTAAAAACCCTAGTTTTGGTTTATAAGTACCTCATCACTGGCCAGCCTAAGTATTTTGCACCATATCTCCCCTTGTACAAATCTGCCATGAATACAAGACGTTCTAACCCTAAAAATTTGTTCCTTCAGGTTCTCTCTTACTGTGCTTCAATCCATAAATCAAAGGTCCATTTTAACAATAGTTTCTCATATGGTGGCCCTAAATTATGGAATGATCTTCCATATGATATACGCAGTGCTCAAAATCTCTCCAGTTTCAAAAGTCGACTCAAAACCTACCTATTTCAGAAATCATTCCCACCATAGTTTCTTACTACCGAACACCGGATCGCCTCTCTGGGAACGACTTGGAACATGTCTAATGTCTTATGAGTTATGCCTTACGAACTGGATGGTGTGCCTTAGAATCCGTTGATAAGGAGATTAAACACTTGGACAACTGATTGATTGATTGATTGGAGCAGAAATATTATCAATACTTATTAAAATTAATCCAGATGTAATTTGTTTTCATTTTTATACAGAACAAATAATGTTAACACAGTTTGCGGATGATACCACACTTATTTTAGATAGCAGTAATCACTCTATGCAATCAGCCTTAGATGTTTTGGGAATTTTCGGTAACTTTTCAAGTTTACAGATGAACATCAAAAAACTAAAGCCATATGGGTAGGGAGAAAACACTATTCAAAAGACAAGCTGAATGTTAATGCACAACTTGATTGGGGAAATGTTGAATTTAATCCATTAGGAATAATGGTTTTTGTAAACTTCGATGCAATGGTAGAACTAAATTACACAAAGTAATAGACAAAGTTACTAAGGATGCCTTAAATAGCAAAATCAAAATCTAACTCAAAGTGGTAGGGTAACAGTCTTAAAAACAAATTTTTCCAAAAATTATCCACCTCTTTACATCTTTTGTAACTCCAAAATGTAAAATAAAGAAAATAAATAATAGTGTTTTTTTATTTTTACGGAATAAAGAACCTGACAAAGTCAGTAGAATAACTGTTTGTATGGATTATCATGAAGGAGGTCTTAATATGATCATTCCCTTAATCTTCCTTGGACCAAAAGAATAATACATAGAGATGATTTACAATTTACAAAAACTTTATTCTCTGTGTTGTAAGGGTGGTGAATGGTGTAAGAAAAATAATTTTAAGGGCCTCTTCTGGAAAGAAATATTAGATTTCTGGCAACTTTTTTTGCAGATACCTCACGGTGAGAAATAATTATGATACTATGCAGTCTTGTCTCTGGTACAACACTAAATTATCTTCCATGATGTTACATTGGCCGGGGGCCACAGTGGCAGAGAGGTAACACTCTTGCCTCCAACCTCTGAGGTGTAAGTTCGGTTCCCGGCCAGACCTCAAATGGTAAAGCTGGTAGTTGTTGCCGTTGGTCGGCAGTTTACAATACAGAACCTTGACCAACTGCATGTACTGGTTTCCTCTACCTGTCGTGATATGACCTGTACAGTGTTGAAAGTGAAGTGAAACCCCAAATAAATAAAGTTACATTTGTCATATTGGTATGAACCTAAAATAAGTGTCTTGTGTTAGTCAGAGGTAAGTTGCCCGATATATTGACTGAGTTTAGTACATATATTTCGACACTCTTGGATTAGAGTTGGTCTAATCAGAGGCTGAAGTGTTTGAGGAGGTGTTTGACCCCTTATGGTGCAGAAATTGGTTCCGGCAAGATCCAGAATTTTCTGTTTGCCGCACAATATCAAAACTTGGCTGATTTTTTTGGTATGAAGTATCGGTGTGTAAATGTAATTTTTCTGGGTTTATTTAAAAATATGTATTATATTTCTCTATTCGATTCCAATACTATTAGTGTTAGTATTAGTATGCACCTTAAGGTGGTTGCCATGGAAACCTGAACTCGTATATCACTCAGTCCCATTGCCCACTAGAGCCTTAGGAAGGATGGGAGATGGTTAAGGCATACCAGTGGTTGTATAATGGTCAAACATAGTTTTATATCTTGTTTATGTATTCTCATATGACATAAAAACTTAATAAACATTTATGCATAAATATCAACGGTTTTATTATTTTATTCAATTGCCAACTGGTGAGTATATATGTTTTATTATATTTAAACAATAAAAATAACTTAATTAAAACAGTTGTATAAATGTTTCACTTTCTATAGTGAAACTTCACCAAAAAGTTCATTCAGTTTATCTTTGAATTCACTGTCAAACATAATGGGGTTGGTTGCTCTTTTGGGTTGCTCATCCCCACTATCACTGGACAAGGACATCTATCTCCTTGGCGGCTGCAACTTCAACATGGGCCAGCCAGTCCATTTTAGAGTTATCAAATTTTGGCTAAAATATGTGCATGTTGGGGTTTGGCTTTAAGTTGTTGTTTGAGTCTTGGGAAATATCTATCAACTAGTTTGTCTAGATTGGGTTTATTTGGGTTTGTTGCTTTTGAGTTTTTGGACTTGATCAATGGTGTTTTCCCTAGTGTCAACCAGTGTTTCTTGAATTATCTGGTTGATTTCACTAATTTTTCTTTCAATCCTGGGTTTTTCTTTACTAATGGGGGTTGGGATATACTTAGGCACATATTTTTGCTCTGATTTTGATGTAGTTTGTGTACTGTATGGTTTGATTGAACTATTGATAGTGGATGGATAGATATGAGGTATGGAATCAAAGCCATTGTCTCCAGTGCCTATATATACATCCATACTGTATGTGTAATTTGGCATAGTAGGTGATAATTCCTGTGAAAATTCTCGAGTGAAGCAGCAAATTCTGTGTGAACTGCTTATTGTGTCACTTGATCTATCTGCACTGCTTAGAGTTCTGTTTGACTATTATTGTAAAAGTTCAAGTGCTGAGTGATATTTGCTCCACTATGTGATTTATCCACAGAAGCACAACTATATGATTATAGTTCATGAATTTTTAACAAAAATCCGGTAACCCGTAAATATAGTCAATAAAATCATGTAAACTGACTAAAATAATTCATAACACATCCTCACAGTCCAAGTATCTGACTGGAAATGATTTCAAAATTTCAACCTTTGATGGTTGCTAGGCGATCAATGAAAATTTGAAAAAGTTTCTCAGAGAATTTTAAACTAGTGTGGTTATGGGACGTCATACATCACTATTCACGTCATTTGGGGCGTAACGTAAATATTCCCCTAATATTTATGCTATTTAAATGTCACTCTGTGTAATACAATCCAATATACAGGCAAAAATGAGGGAATAGGGGTATAGTGGCACCAATTATACAATAAAAGGAAAGTTATTACACAAATTGATTGATGCCAATTGGGTATATGGTAGGGACCTCTCAAATAAATTCCAGTTCCTTTGCTCTGCGCCTTTCCTGTGTTTTTGGGTTTATATTGATACCTAACCATTGAATCACACTGAATCTCATGTGTTTGTGAGAGTGATCCTCTAAGTGGAAATGTTTAGATACTGGTGTTATTAAACCTTCAGTGTTTTTGACACTAGCTATATGTTCATAAATCCTATTTCTGAATGGTCTTCCAGTTTCCCCAATGTATTGCTTCCTACATTTTGAACAATCAATCAAATATATGACATTCGAAATTTCACATGTAATGTGCACTGGTTTGGGTAAATTAATACATTTGTGTGTTCTTCTAGTGTGGTTGCTGTCAAACTGGGTAAGTTTTATTAACTTTGGGCAGTATGTGCATTTACCTAGTCTGGTACACACCGTAGGAAATTTTATTTGTTGTTAAAATAGTCTTCTGAAACCTACTAGGGGTTTTTTGGGGAACACACTCTTGAGGCCATCAGTATTGTCAATGATATTCCAGTTTGAGTGGATGTATTTCTTAATGTTTGGGTTTGATGGGTTGTATCCTGTAACCATGAACGGTGGTGTTTGTTTTTGGGATTATTAGTGTTGTCTAATAAATCACTTTGTTTAAATTGTTTTACTAGGTTGTAGTGTGTCCTCAATTGTTTGATTGGGTATCCTCTATCCAAGTAGTATTGGGTTAGTTTATCAGCATTATCCTTGAAGTCTGTTTCTGGTGTGCAGATTCTCCTCAACCTGAGGTATTGACAATATAGACTTTTCTTGTCACACTTTCTGGGTGTGCACTAGACTAGTGTAAAAACAAGTGAGTGTCAGTGGGTTTATTATAAAGGGTGGTTATTATGGGTCTTGAGCTGTCTAATTTTTCACATTGGTGTCTAAGAAATTAATGCTCTCTGTGCTTGTTTCAGAGGTGAATTTAATTGTTGGGTGTAACTGATTTAAATTTTTCAGAAAATCGTTTAGTGAATCTTCTCCATGGGTTCATATGAGAAAAATAACAGCAATAAAAGCAATAAATCTTTTCCATATAAGTGGCTTTAATGGATAATTCTCCAAAGCATTGGATCTATGGTTAAGAGATTTAGGATGGTCGGAAAAAGCATCCCTGGTATGGACATTAGAAATATTATCAATGTTGGCTTCGGTTAAACCAGGTCAAGAGTATGTTCATGAATATAAGTCGGGAGGTTAACTTTCTGAATTTAATCAAATGAATCAATCAGTGAGTGAAAAGTTTTTGAACTTGAACTCGTCTCAAGGTGAAAATTGAAGTCACTGATGGTCACCAGATTTTCAGTGGTGTGATGAATATCATCCAAAGTGAAAATGTTCAAAAAAAGTATTGCAGGAAGGTGGTATGTATATATTCAGAAAATTAAAAGATTCTTGATGTAGAGATGTCTTGATGAGGAAATTTTCAAAGGTGGTGCAGGTCTTTCTAAGAACAATTGGTTAAAATAACGCTTTGAGTCCTTTAGTATATGGATATATTGCGCTGAGTATAAATACATAATAATAACAATGGAAGGATCCAATCCATCTTTGATGAAACACTCTAGTCCTCCACCACGGTGGACCTCTTGTGGCTGTTGATAAAGATTGTAACCTGGTGGGGTAATTTCAAACAAATTGGCACTCATGGTATCTGGTCTAATCCAAGTCTCAGACATGGCGAAGAGATCAGTGTCATTGTCTGAAATAAATTTTACAATGGCAGGATATTTATTGTGTACTGATATTGGCGTAGGTGAACTTTGAACACTTGCATGGTCCTGGGTTTGGGTTGATGTCACCAGCATGCAAAGTAGGATGAAGGTAAAAAGATGGTAGAGGTGGTGGGATTGTTATTGATGATTTAATGATGAAATGTAGACAGAAGGTGGTGGTGGGGGTTTGAAGGGGCAGAAACTGACAACATCAGGGCATTGAATTCTTGAAATACTGTTGTGCTGGTATGTAGTAATGACTGGTTGGATTGCCAGCAAGATATGAAGGAAAATCATTTTTCATAACTTGGGAGAGGGGGGTTAAAAGTAAGAAACTGGACATAAAATTTGTGGAATTTTGTGGTTAAAGGGTGTATATTATAAAAGTGATGGTCCCCTATAATGAGGAATGTGAGTGATGAAAGGGTATCGTGCAATAAAATAGGCAGTTTAGATGGGAAATTATCAAATAATTATATTAAAAGGGCAGTATAAAGTTGAAAAAGTTATTTTTAAGTTGTTTTCAACAATAATACTGAGGCAGACGTAAGGTGAGTATAGTGAAAATATTACCTTAGCGTTAAAGAATTTGGAAAACAGTACTTCCTTAATGGACACACACCACAACAATAATTCTAATACTGTAGTAGAAATAACCTTAAATGAAGTCTTTTTTATATTTTTATTTCTTTTTGTGCGATACAAATAACAATCATACAAAGCACATATAAAAATAAAACAAGAATATAGATCCAGTGTTTGAAATTTACTTTCATGATAAATTGTTATTTGTACAATCAATCAAACAGATGTTTCCATATCAACCATTTTTATTAAATCTTTGTTCTAAAAGGTTAATTTTTGTCAAATGTTTCTGTTCGGAATATTTGCCTCTAATGTCTTCTTGGATAAAGTAAAAGTTCAATTGTATTTTTTAACACCAATACACATAATACCTTGTAGTTGTTAGTATAAAATGTAGGGGCCAAAAGTGGATGTTGTGTTCCTCATAGTCAAGAATTTTTTTCTGGTTTGTTAACTCTGTTGGTATATTTAATTTGATGAAAATCCATTTTTTAAAATTTTTCCACAAATCTTTAACAAATTCACATTGAATGAAGAGGCGCTCAATGTTTTCTGGTTGTTGCTTACAAAAACTACAAAGATTGGTCCTACAAAAATACCCAATGTGTTGGAAAGAGAAAAATTTTTGATTGGTTCTGCTGTATCTCGATCTCACAGCCTTCTGATTACACACAGAAATAAACACAAGTCCAGCTCTTTACCATCTGAGGTAAAGGGGAATTCCTGGAAGCCCAGGTGTTAACAGAACTGATATTGATGTGAATATTACATCAATGAATGCCTGTGGCGTGCGAGATGGCCTGTCCAGGAATATGTTGGCGTCAACTAGCAACAATCTTGTTTGCCACTGGTGATCTATCTATCATCTAGTGATGTCGCCACTGAATAATTTTTTTTCAGTAGATGCTACAATGTGGAATGTATTATTTTACTGGTTACTCTGTCGGATGTCACTAAATAAGTTTATGAGACTAACCAAACTCATTTCTGTGTTGAATAATTTTTTTTTTCAGTGAAGAATTAAAGTTGCAATGTGGTGTTTAAAGTGGCAACTCTGTGGGTTGTTACTGAATATTTTTTTCAAACTTGTATGTTTAGGTAAAGGTGTAAGAGGTTTGATGAGACAAAATTCGGTGTGGATTCGGTAAAACACATATTCATGGGGGAAATAACATACCCAATACAACATTACCTTTTGGATATGTAGGGGCCACGGTGGCAGAGTGGTAACACTCTTGCCTCCCACCTCTGAGGTCAGGGGTCGGTTCCAAGCACGATTTCAAGTGGGAAAGCTGGTAGTTGCTTGTCGTTGGTTGGCAGTACAGAACAGTACAGAACCTTAACCAATTGCATGTATTGGTTTCCTCTTCCTTCCATCTACCTGTCGTGATATGACCTGTACAGTGTTGGAAGTGATGTAAAAAACCTAAATGAATAAAATAAATTCTGGATATGTAGATTATATCCATCTTAATAAAATCTTTGAAAATTCCCTAAATTAGTAAAATAAATTGAAATGGATAACAGAAAGTTTTGTTAATTGGTTCAGTCACTATCATTCAACATATTCTCTCCATACAACCCCTCACCTAATTACCCCAATTTCTTTAATAGAATAAGCAGCTTATTTTATATTGTTTTGGGGTGGATAGAGCTTTTAATCAATGAGATTTAGCTTTTAATCAATGAGATTACCAATGAAAAATGCTTTTGTTTAAAACTTATAAAACCAAAAAATCCATTTCAGTATAATGTCTTCTTAAATTATATTAAGTTTTGTGAAATGCAAACGCCAAGTAAAATCACAGAAACGTTGCAAACCCTTGAATTGCAACAATCTTCACATCTGTATCTTGTATTTCTCTTGTAATAAGAATAGTTCATCAAAAGAAAAATAAATGATTTATTTTTCTCTAATGTACAGTCCTCTAAAAGTTGAAAAAAGGTTAATGATATCAGATTCTTCACCCTAAAAACACTTGGATGATAATCTGATGCTATACGTTACACAGTGAATATATTTTTATTAAAATTTAACAATTCCATTTCTTATTTATATGTTTTTTAATTTGGCTTTCAACACTGTATATGTCATATCACGACTGGTAGTTTTATGGGCAGAGGAAACCACTCCATACAGTTGGTCAAGGTTTTGTGCTGTAAACTGCTGGACCATCGGTAAGAATCTACCAACTTTCCCACATATGGTCAGGGGTTTGAACCGCCCACCTCAGAGGTGGGAGGCAAGTGTAACAATTATATTTTAGTCTAATGAAATATATAATTAATACACAATGAATATCTAGATATATTATTAACATTTACATCTACGATAACATTAATACAGGCTCATTCAACTACTGTAAAATTATTTGACAATGTTAATTTTTTTTCTCTTGGAGAAAAGTTTATTTGCCTTCCGATAAATCATAATATTTTAATTTTTTTTTCTCCAATACAGATAATGTTGCAAATATATTATTAATATGTGAAGCACTTTCTTAAAATACAAAGTAAAACTGTAAGATGTAGATATAACTAATTCTGGATTTATATTGAAAGCAGTCAAGATTTTATGTCCCTTTCAGTACATAAAGTGAAATCAATACAGGCCTTCAGTGGATTGCTTTGGCTGGATTCATACATATTGGTACAGCAAAGTGCCACCGTGACTTTTGCACTTTTGTATCATTTTAACACTTACATCACCGTCATTTTTGTGTCTCCTGCATTATATTTCTATCTGTCAGAGAGTGTTTTCCCATGTTTCACTCCTAGAGTTGTGTTTCTGTTTACCCACTAATGGATTTCAATGAGTTCTACTTTGTCATATTTTACAATTACAACTGAGAGTCATTGCTTTTTGCCAATGTTTACATATCTAGCTGCCAGGAAGTGTTCCTGTCGCATGTCTCACTGGAGGACAACATTGCACGTAATCAAGCTCTGAAGGAGAATGTGTTTATGATGGTGGTGTGCATTGAACTCCGCATTCCTCTCTTCCTGGTCGGCAAACCTGGCAGCTCCAAGTCCCTAGCAAAGACCATAGTGGCAGATGCCATGCAGGGGGACACCTCGAAAACAGACCTCTTCAAAAGATTCAAGTTTGTAAGTCTAATATAGTTTGCAATGGGGATGTATAATTTATTCAGGTATTGAACAACATGCCTTATTAGGACTTGTAATATTCCTTAATGCACCTATAGGTTCTTTGTAATATTATTGTTTAAGAGACAAGGGACAAAACGCTCGATTGGATGAAACTATGTTGTATAAACGTGTGTAATACTTTAATAATTGACCTACCAAGAACATCATTCATTATCCACTGCACGTCGTATTTGACCCATGTGGGCAATATACGGAGCAGGATATATTTTCTCTGTCACATGGATAATAAGTTTCAATCATTAGACTCTGTGGTCAGTTAGCTCTTAATGGCAGTAAGTCTAATGCTTCCTGTAGTATCTACCATATCTGTTATCTTTATAACCTTAACAAGTGTAGCCTTAACATGAACAATAAGTGCTTCAAAGTAAAGCAAGAAGGTAAAATACAATGAGCTGGTATCATCAAAGACTTTATGCATATGCTTGAAGGCATTCTATTAAATACAAAAGACAAATCAAATGTATCTGAAGTAATAGAATTTTTGTGCACATCTTAATATTTTTAATCCTCCCTTTTTCTATTGTTTTTTTCTTCTTGTCAGTTACATGACGTGTTACTTTTTGTTTGGGGTTTTTCTAATTTGATCCACACAAAACAAATCCTGTCAAAGCATCCTTCCCCCAGGAATAGTCATTGTTTATCCCTGAACCTCCTTAAAAGTGAGTGATTTAGGATTTTGTACGTGTACTTTTATTTGATGAGAAATATAATGTTATATGATGCAATGTAGGAATACTGAAATACTTGCAATTCTTTTTTATCTGAATTGATGTTAAAATATAGTAAACAAGAGCACTTGATGAGCACATATTGCCCATAAATGCAATGTTTACGAAGAAACCTTTAACAATTCTGTGATTCAGAACACAACTTGAATATAATCCCCTGTTCCTTGTGACATTATCAACGTGTCATGGTATTTTTATTAAATGTTTTTGTCAAACATCCTGGAAGAGGTGAATATTAAACTCCTGGTATGGCTTTCATATCATTGTGAATGCATATAACAATCAATTTATCTGCATCAATATTTTTATTTTAGCAAGGATGCAATACTCTAGAAAAAATAACTTTGAGAGTGCTGACCTCTGCCAAAACTGATTTTTCTCTTAAGCGCCAAGGTAAAATATGAATTAAAAGCTCCTAGAAGAAGAGGGTGATCATTATCAAAAACAATATTTCAAAGCAGTAGATTAGATTAGATTAGAATTATCTGTTCCATTTGGCAGTTATTTTGGAGCAATTCGACAAAAAAGACAAATCGCAAAAATGTACTGGTAAAAAATGGTGAACAAAATACATTGTATGATTAAGTTTTTCAAATACCAAGTTAACTGGCTAAAATAACAAAACTATTGAAATAAAGATATACAACCACTTTTCATCGATGATGAAAGAGTTTACTTATGTCATACACTTTAATAAAGTATAACGTTAAAATGCAAAACGTGTATAGTGAGAAAGTCAATTTCTGTGTATGTTTGCTTTTGTGAACTGTAAAGTGTTTACTGTGAAGTATTAAATTTATTGTGGTTTTATTCGTGTGCATTACAAAATCCTAAAACGGTTTTCAAAATGTAAATAATTTTTGCAAATACTATATTTTATCAGGCACAAATGGTTTCTTTCCAATGCAGTCCACTCTCCACCCCAGAGGGAATTGCTGGCGTGTTCCACCACTGCGCCATCCTGCAGCAAAAAAAAGAACTACAGAAGTATGTGGCAGTAGTTGTATTGGATGAAGTAGGCTTAGCTGAGGATTCATCTAGAATGCCTCTGAAGGTGACCATAACCATCGCACTCAATTTGGAGTAATTTAAGTGTGATGTAGATTTATTTCATTTGCACTAAATTTAATGTCCTATAAACTTTCCTAGGAACTCTGTGATTACTTTCTAGTCAGATGAAGATGAAGTGTTAAAGGTTAATTTCCTAATTTCTCAGTGCTTACCAAAGTGACTGACTTAAAAATCACCTTAGGATCAGCAACTAGCCTTTCACGTGGCGGATCATTTTCCAATAACAAAGATATCCCTTTTATGGTAAGATGGGCCTGGTTCTTACCACAACAGAACCAGTAACTAAGTCTTATCATAAGTTGACCTTATGCATGTGTTCCACTGGAGCCGAACGGTTGAAAGCTAGGTATTTTGGAGACTTGGGAACAATGTTTACATGGTCAGTTACAGTGGGTTGTGGTTTCCAGGCCTGTCGGCAAGAGCTGGTGAAATATCCAACATGTTTGACCATTTCTGACCCTTGTAACAGGCCCTAAATTCATCAACCTAGCAACAGGCCTGTCGGTTAACTTAATATCTTGTCAGTTACACTTCCCAGCTTGTCAATTAATGAAACAGGTCTGTCTGTATCAGGTATTAGGCTTCTTCCAAATATAATGATCCAAATATGGGCTATACTTGAAGAGAAACTGACTGTGCGGGTAAAATAACTGTACAGTTGACAACTTTAGGCAACCTGTAAATGTTCCTGGCAGGCCTGTAACTTTGAGTTGGGAAATTTTGTAACCGACAACCCATAAACAAGAACAGACAGGCCTGCAACACTAACGGACAAGCCAGGAACTGTAATCGACAAGTCCCCTATATTTTTTCTTATTTGGACTTATAATCTGTTGCTATAAAAGGGCGAGTCAGCAGTCGTACTTCAGTCATATGGGCTTGACTTGTCGAGAGACAACTGATGTGCAGCTTTTGAGTTTTAAGTTTTCATTTTTTTTTGAAAATTAGCTTAAGTTTGCGCTAGGCCACACTGGCTGGGATTAAAACTTGTTATAAGGTTTTACTTTTAAGTTCATGTTTTTTTAATAAGTTGTATATGTAATTGATCAGCATGCCAGAAGGAAAAAGATCGAAGTACCTACTGATGCTCAACCACAGTTTGAGTTAGGAGATACTGCTGAGTATGTAAAGAAAAAGAAGGAAGAGATAGGAGAGGGAGAGGATATAGCAATAGGAGAGAGACAAAAGTCGGAAAGACAGGTGCTAGAAGGGATAGAGATGCCAGTGGAGCCTGAGGAAAAAGGGGAAAAACAACCTAGGAAGAATACACATACGGATCCAGAATCCATGCAGTCCATGCAGAAGGAACAAATGAAGTCTATCTTTCTGAGCGTTTCTGATGAGGAAGATGTTAAAAAGCACAAGGAACTCTATGACAAGACTCATGCAAAGTTCAAAGACAAGCAGAGGAAAGAGGGACTCTGGAAAACAGGAGCAGCTTCCAGGAATTTATCTGTTAGCACTGTCAAGAAGTGGTTCGAGACTCAACAGACCATAAATGGCAAGCTCAAGCTGACCAAGTTAGACCAAGCTGCAGCCAAGAACACTGAAAGACATACCTTGTTGATGGACAGTTTCAACTTTCTATGAGGTCACATCAGAAGGAACGGGGTGTTTAAGTCTTCTGGCTTCAAATCACCACTGCAAACCTTTAGCTGCCACAGCTTCAGTTCCTGAGAGACTGAATCTGATATGAAAATCAGCATGTTACTCATCAGCCAGCTGCCATTGCCACATCTATTGCTTAGGATCCAGTTTTAGATCAGTTCCAACAGATGAGGTCATGTCAAGTTTTTTTTTTGGGTGCACGTCAAGATCCTACTCCTGGTCCAAGACGGTTGTTCTGCAACTACCTCCACTCCGAGATTGAACACCTTGAAGAGAGAGATTTTTTTGTCTTCAGGAATGAGACATTGATGAGACAGTGAAACTTCTCATTGAAATACAGTACAAGGCCAAAGAACACAAGAGACAGGTCACTACAACTCAACAGGTTCAATTTTCAGAAGCACCTTAAAAGTTCTTGGAATATTTTGGTAGTCCTTAAAAGGACTGATTTATGACAACTTATTCTTCCCTCAGTCTTCTTAAATTCTGACCACTTGCCCAGCCAGTGCTCCAAAGTTGCTAAAGCAGTCTTTCAGTAGGTCTGGTGATGTTTGGCCTTCCTCAATGGATTTCTGAAGTTTTCATTGTGTCCCTTCTCTCCCTGGTCATTTTGTGGTGGTAGTATATCGTCTGCTGGTATAAGTGGTCTGTCTGCTTTCCCTGATGGCTTCTCCCCATGTTATGTAACACCACACATCTTAACACAATGTCTGTCATAACTTTTTGCCTCTCCTCCATGGTTGTCAGCAGCACCCTGAATCTTCCAACCAGTATCCCAAAGGAATTTTCTACCACCTTGCATCCTCTGGATATTCTGTAGTTGGCTACTCTCTCCTGCCTGGTCAGTTGTCTTCTGCTGTAGGACTTGTCTAACCAAAGCATGAGGGCAAAGGCATTGTCTTCCAACAGGAAGTAGCGTAGATTTGGCCCTCCAGGTCCCAGTGATTCGGGTGGTGGTAATCCCAAAGTGCTGTTCTCAATCTTTCCTCTCAGTTTGCTACGGTAAATATCTAAGCATCAGATGATGAACCACTGGCTCCCACATTGACCCACAGAATGTTGTATTCAGCGTCAACTAAAGCTAATAGTACAAGAGAAAAGTAACCTTGTAGTTCAAATATTCACTGCCTGACTTCTTTGGTTTCTCTATAGCTGTGTGTTTGCCATCTAGTGCACCAACTGCATCGGGGACATTCCATATTTTTCAACATTTCTCAATTTATTTCCAGTCTTCAGGCTCTGTTGGACAACTCAAATATTCTTTCTGAAATTCATGTAAGATGGCTTGGCAGACCTTGGGTACATATTTACAGTTTGTGGTTCTTACAACCATCCAGTGGTACTGCAGTGAAGTGTAGGTTTCTCCTGTGGATAAGTGTCTCGATGTAACTGCTAGTTTCAGTCCATCTTTCAGTGGCTTCCTGAAATTTGCTGGGGACTTCCTGAGGTGGGGGTAATTCTTTCTTCTATTAAATTAAAAATGTTGCTTCTATCCTGGTGAAATTCCTGTAGCTCGGTATGTCAGTTGTGATTAGTTCATCCAAGAGTGTTATGTAGCATCCCGTTTCCTCCCTCTGCAGTACCCAGGGCATAACCCATAGATTCTGTGGCTTCTGCGGGGGCTGTGGTTATAGTGATGGTTCTGGCTTGGCAGGTACTGGGTTCTCATGAAGAGTAATAACATATTCAGCTCAATATAAAAACAAAGCACCCTCAGCTTGTCAAAGAGTTCCTCTTGATGTGTTGCTGCCATCTTTAAGGTGTTATGTGAGTGTCACATCCCTGGTTACGGGGGTTTATATAGGTGTGATATGGATCCCGATTCTGGATGATGACTTTTGTTACCAACCCACAAAATCAATCAGTCCTGTTGGCAAAGGTCGGGAACATGCTCCAGGCCTGTCTGTTTGACCTTACGACTTTTCTGTTTGCAAGGCAAATTGTCTGTTAGGAGTTTAGGGCTTGTCGTAGTACTTGTACAACTGACCATGCATAAAACGTCCCCGACCTTACATCATGTTGGTGAAATCATCACATTCTATCTCACTACACACAAAGCAACTCCAGAATTACCTGAGATAAGGAATGCTTATCACTCAGTCTTGGTTTCCTTGTTGCTCAGCGTAGACATGTTTTTTCTCTGTGTGTGTTTTATAGGATGTGAAGCTTGTTGGCATAGTTTTAAATCTTTGTTGTACTGTATATGTGCTATATACCTTTGGATATTTCTTATTTTAATATTTTGAGGACATTTGCTATGAATCAAACTTTATGAATAGTTTATTGCTTGGACAACAAAAACAACACTAGGAACATTTTATTTTATCCCAATCAGGATTTTATATCTACTCAGATGGATGGTGGTGATACCCTTTCGGGATGTGACACTCAGTCTGTTAATAATGATGCATCCCAAGACACTCAGTATGTCAGTATGGAGGGTAGCTCTAGCAAGGACACTCAGTCTGTCCAATCTGAGATACAAAACATGAAACAGAATATGTCTGCAATGCTATCTGTTGTGCAACAAATGGGTGAAGCATGGTCAACTCTTGACAAGAAACGCCATAGTCATGACTTGGACTCAGATTCTGATTCACCACCACCAAAGTCTAACAGGTCTGAGGATCAGGATTACATTGCAGATCTCTTCAATAATTGTAATAAATCTGAAGATGAGGATGACAACTGGGACCTGTTAAAATGACATTGAAAATCTGAAGGATGATGATGAACAAGTGCCACCTGAGAAAGATAAGGTGGCAGAGAATGTCAATAACCGCTTCATGGGAAACTTAGGTTCTGAAAAATTAGGCATGAAGAAAAAAAACTACTTGTGCCCAAACAATTGTAATACTTTGATGGTGCATTGGTACAATGAAGAAATATGGTGAAAACTGGACAAAAATCAGAGGCAAACAGATATTTGTATGGCAGGCATTCAACATGCCATCACTTCAGGTGCCACAGCTGTGGTTCAAATTTTGGAAGCCCTGTTATCTAGTGGGAAGTCATCTGGATCAGTCAACAGATAGTTGTGACTCTCTTGCAATGCTGGGATATGCCAGTTAAGAGTTATTCCAAAAGAGGCGTGAGGCGATGCTCCCGGTGCTCAAGAAAGAATATGCCGGACTGATGTCGTGTTCCATACCAGTGACATCAAAACTATTTGGGGATGATCTCCTGAAAATGATGAGAGACTTGAAACAAGAAGCATCCCTAGACAAAGAGGCGAGTACACCCTGGAATTAAAAAATCTACTGGCGCCGGTGATTCCCTCCCCCAAAAGGCTCTTGGAGACCCAAAAAGAACTGGGAACACAAAGAGAGACCCAACCCAGCCGGCGACAAGATGAAAAAGAAGTACTAACTCAAGGTTCCAACAGTGTGGTATGCAAAATTAATACTCTTCCTCATGGTTTGTCAGAATTACTTGCCCACCACCAGGCACATTTACTGTGATCCCACCCATATTGTTTTCTAACTTGGCTTTCAAAATATGTCCTTAAACACTGAGTGATAAGCATTCCTCATCTCAAGTAATTCCTTCGTTGCTGTGTGTGATTTGACAGAATCACAATCAAACTTCACTTACAGGTAAGTTCGTTTAATTTTAGATTCTGTCTGGATGTGTAACATCCTGTCGGGGAGTTCTAAACTAACTCAGCATTTTATGCCCTTTTTTCTATGATCCCACAACTTTCACAACCGACCCTAGAGCAGTAGGGTCAGTTACAGGGTCAGCTCCAGTTCACACAGCCTCCTTCAATACCTGGAGCAATAATACTCTCACCAGTAGAAATGCTGACGCTCAATGACAATACACCTTCTAAAGTAAGAATGTAGTAGCCCCAGTGTCTCTTAACATCTTAATGGAAATCTGATGGAAATCATAGACAAATCGGCCCTTTGCCAAATCGGCCCCTGTCAACTCGGCCCCCTAAATAAAAATAGCTGGTCAAATCGGCCCCCTATAAAATAATTTATGGTCAAATCGGCCTCCTAGACATAGAAAGATAAGGCTACATATAATTTATGTATTTTTGTACAATTTCACACCCCCCCTAAACATTGGGGTTACCTGTAAGTTTTATGTATCTACAATAGACAAAATATTATCTATTTACAATATAAAATTAACAATAACAATTAGTTTAAAGTCTAATACTGTTTGTTTTACATCTTAGCTTGTGATACCTATACTAAATAAATACCATAGATCACTAAAGTTATAATCCCATCAGCAGAGGCTGTGGAGACAATATAATTGCACTTTTAATAATTCTAACATAAACAAGTTTTATTGGTCATAGGTTGCAAGGCATTTATTCAAGTATCTTGACATCATTGATATGTGTTAGTTACACTTAGTCAAGCATATAAACAATTGGCACTTTTGTGATAACATTGTCATGCATATTTATCCACCCATTTTTAATAAGAGCCTGATTACAATAAATAAATGTCATACCATTTCAATTAAGGCACAGTTTCTGTTGAAAAAGACTCCTTATTTTTTATTTTATTTTTCTGTTTAATAATCCTGAAGAAATATATTTTTAAAACCCAGTCATATGCTCTCTGTAGGTCTATAAATGAATTCTAATTACAGAAGTTATCAATTGGGACAAATTTGCCTAGGGGAGACATTTTAGGGGGCTGATTTGCCCAGGGGAGACTTTTTAGGTCCGATTTGTCCATGGCAGACTTTTTTGGGGGGTTGATTTGCCAAGGGCTGAGTTGGCAAAGGGCCGATTTCTCCAGCTCTCTTCTGAGGCTACAAAATCCTCAGACACAAAATGTTCCCTAATAATCTCAGACTTGTCTAAGCCAATACTAGATTCGGTTCTAGTTTCGAGTTTTTACATTGTACACCAGTGGGAAGTAAGCCAGATAGTGATATGCCTAATATGGCAGTGCCTGATTTAAATAAAATTTGAGGGGTGGCAACTTTATGTATGTGTAGAGCAATATTTGTGTTCACATAAAAAACAGGACAATATGATTTGTTGTCTGTTGGAACCTTTTAAGGATTGGCCAGTAGAATCTATTATGAAGTCTCAAGTGGCTGGTTATAAAAAGTGTTATTGATTGGAAACGGGAAAAAAGGCCTACAAAGAAAAGCCCTACAGGAGAAAAGCCCAACAGTTTTTAATATCCATGTAGAAATGCAAGATACCATTTTTTTAGATCTTGGAGAAAGCCCTATAAATTACGGTTAGTTTACAAATGAAAGGGTTGATCATTACTTAAAGGGTATTTCAGTTGCTAGTCAAACTACCATGTGCTGTAATTTCCAATCCCCACGCCCCTTTGTGATGATAACTGATCAAAAAGAACATTGCAGTGAAACTTCAAGTAGAAATGGAGTTATGTTCCAAAATTTTTACAGTCAGTTGAACTTAGAATTTGTTTTTGACAATTAGGATTTGTTTATTTTCCTTTCAATAGTAATACAGTAATTTTTTATATGTTATTTGTATTGTGAATGTTAAAAGTATTTCTTCATATTTTAGTTTGCGAAACCATAAATGTGTATTGAGCAAACACTAAAAACTACAGAGCCCAGGAAGGGACATAGAACTGATTTTCTCTCATTTTTTATCTTGTTACCACAAGATAGTTACTCATTACCACAAGTTAGAAAATCATTCTCACAAGTTAGCAAGTCATTACCACAAGATAGTAAATCGTTCCCGCAAGTTAGAAAGTTGTTACCACAAGATACTCTTTTCCACAAGTTAGCAAAGTCATTACCACAAGATACTAACTCATTCCCACAACTTAGCAAAGTCGTTACCACAAGATACTAACTCATTCCCACAAGTTAACAAAGTCATTACCACAAGATATAAACTCATTCCCACAACTTAGCAAAGTCGTTACCACAAGATACTAAGTTGTTCACACAAGTTAACAAGTCGTTCCCACAAGATAGCAAGTCATTCCCACAAGATAGCGAGTCACTCCAACAAGATAGCAAGTCATTACCACAAGTTAGCAAGTCGTTCCCACAAGTTGGCAAACACGAGTTTTGCTGCATCCAGGTACATAGCTTGTATGAGAATCCAGTGCAGTGGAGATACTGCAAGGTATGCTGTGCCAAATAGCATCCAGCCCAATCTAACATACTGAAATATCTTAGAAGGACCAACGAAAGTGCCATAAAACAGGCATTTTACTATCTTGCTATCTTGTGGGAACGACTTGGTAACTTGTGGGAATGACTTGGTAACGGGAAAAACTTGCTAGCTTGTGGGACCAACTTGCTAACTTGTGGGAACAACTTGCTAACTTGTGGGAACGACTTGCTATCTTGTGGGAACAACCTTCTAACTTGTGGGAATGACTTTCTAACTTGTGGGAACGACTTGCTATCTTGTGGGAACGACTTTCTAACTTCTGGGCACGACTTGCTATCTTGTGGGAACGACTTTATAACTTGTGGGAACAACTTGCTATCTTGTGGGAACAACTTGCTAACTTTTGGGAACAACTATCTAACTTGTGGTAATGAGTTGTCAACTTGTGGTAATGAGTTGTTAACATGTGGTAATGAGTTGCTAACTCGTGGCCATAACTTCCTATCTCGTGGGAACGAGATAAAAAATGCCAAGAAAACAGTTCTATGTCCCTTCCTGGGCTCCAAAAAAACAATATTAATTTTGAAAAAATAAAAGTGATATGTAACTTGGAAACAGTTTATGTTTGCACATTTTACTATCTGAAAAGGACTATCCAGTCTCAAAAATGGTGTAGGGTGTTCTCAATGGGGTCCACAAATTGTATGCATTTTTTTCTGTATCGGTTTTCCCTGCAGGGCTTTTCTATACTTTACATGAGGCAAAACTGGTGCAGGATAATTTGGAAAAAGGAAGTATCAAGAAATTATTTGTGTAACTTGATAAATTTTACCCATCATTGAAATATGTCATATATATGGAAGAGTGTTAGTGCCACAGAAAAAAAAGTTTTTTTCTTTAATCATCAACTTATATTATCTCAAAATGATGAGTTAGTATCTTAACATGTTGACTTAGTATCTCAACATGTTGAGTTAATATCTCAACATGTTGATTTAGTATTTTAATATGTTGAGATATTAAGTCAACATGTTGAGATACTAACTCAATATGTTGAAATACTAACTCAACAAGTTGAGATACTAAGTCAACATGTTGAGAAACTAAGTCCACATGTTGAGATATTAAGTAACTGTTCTTCACTATGCAAATGCTAAGATAGTAACTCAACATGTTGAGATATTATGTCAACATGTTGAGATATTATGTCAAGATGTTGAGATACTAAGTTGACAATTCAAAATTTTTTTTTCTGTGGCACAAATACTCTTCCATACATATACTTCAAGTGATATTTTCAATACATCAACCCCACACCCTGGTGCATCATATTATCTATTCAGTGTACCAATACATCTAGCCTTGCCCATGGTCTGTACCAAAGCTCCTGGCTGAATACATAAAATATTGTAAGTCTGTACAAATAATATGCTGGCTTTTACATGAAACATAAAAACTTGGTATTTGATCCTGGACCATAGCTAATAGGCTCTGGTTAGAATTAAGTAGAATGTACCATAAAATGTAATGCTGATTCCCTTTGAAAATTAATTATGTTTTCTGTAGGTCAGATTGTTTCTTTCAGTCACACTTAGTACTTGCTATTGGAAAAATATAATAATATAGAAAAATATATAAAATATAAAACTTTAAAAAATATCTAAGAGCCTAGAATAAGACTAGCAAAAGCCAAAAGGTGTACAATACTGTACATACATGTTCCTTTGCATTGACCATTTGCATAGTGAAGAACAGTCATATTTGGCCCTGCTGATGGTGAAATGTGAACTATATCCTTCATCCCTCCAATAAAATGGGTTAATATTAAAATTTTCTTTGTTAATCAGCTAAAACACCCTTTGTACACCACTGACCACCCATGCTACCCTTGATGGTAACTTTAAGCTCCACCCACATGCCTGTTAAATGATTTCATTGGTAATTCACAAATAGGTCAGTGTACTACCCTGGGTAGGAATGGTTTCAATGTAAAAACTTTATTAGATTTGTTAGACACAAAGGAGTTGGGCGTTGCCTCCTTCCTTCCGTTTTTTCCTTTAAGAGCCAACAGTCAGACATAACATGTCCAGGTTTTTTATAATAACGGCATATAGTAGCAGAGGATCTGGGTTTCCTACCCTTACTCATAATCTGATTAGAGGTTTGACCCTTATCTGAACTATTTTCTAGATTTACATTTTACCTTCTTTAGGATAAGACTTCTTATTGGAACCAAAGGATCTATTCTTGCTAAAGTGGACTTGTGAGTCAGCACATAGTCATCAGTATAAGTTGTTGCTTTTGCTAAATTTTCAACTTTCTGTTCATCTAGATAGGTTTTAATGTCATCACAAACACACCTTTTGAACTCATCAAACAAAATAACTTGTCTTTTAAAAGGTTTTTCAAAGTCTCTACCTACTTCCCTAGAATTACACCATCTGTCAAAGTACACCTTTTTCTCAGGGGCAAATTAAACATGAGTTTGACTTTCTTGCTTAAAATACTTTCTAAATTTTTGACGATATGCATCTTCTCTGGTGCCAACTCATAGACTTTGAAAATAGCTGTTATGACACAGTTGTAGACACATTCAGAAAACTGTAAAGCTGTATATACCTCTTGTGAATTCCCATTCAAAACACTATGCAGTAATAAAGGCCACTGGTTTGTAGGCTATTTCAAATTTTGAGTCACTCGTTCAAAGTGCTGACAATATTTACAAAATTTCGGACTTCTTAAAAGGTGGTACCAGTTACACATTTTTACCCAAATCAAATTTGTTAGCAATGGACTCTTCATGGGCATTTTGTTCTAAACCTTTCATTCTCTATCATCTTTAAGTGCATCTTGAAGAGCAAGTGTTGTGGATATTAACACAACATGTTGAGATACTAAGTCAACAATTAAAAAAAAACGTTTTTCTGTGGCACTAATACTCTTCCGTAGGATATATAGTTTTTATGAATTTTAAAGTATAAATTCATTAAAATACATTGTTCATCTGAAAAATATGGAGCTTGTGCAAGTAAAGGTTCAGAATGTGTACATTTTGTAACTTGTACAAGTCAGCCTGTGCAAGTTGCAACTTGTACAACTTGCAACCAGTTTGTAGAAGTTGCAATTTGTACAGATTTCTTGCAAGATCTTCTTCAAGTTGCAACTTGTACAAAATCTCAACTTATACATAACATATATATATTTATATATATATATATATATATATATATATATATATATTACACTTTATTCATCATTACGTAGACAGTGTGTAAAAACCCACCTTAAGTCGACATTAACCTATATCTTTCATCTTTAATGATAATAACTTGAAATTTTAAAAATTTCTTATATTTTAAATGAGAATTTTAAATATATATCCATGCAACACTTTTAGTTTGAAATAAAATATATAACTCAAGTGTCTACGTAAAAATGTCTACTTAATGTTTTACCCGACTAAAATCATCATTAAGTAGACTGTCCCCTTAAGTGATGTAAAAACAGCCACATTAAGTAGACATTTTAATGTGCAGAAATATGAATTGGAAATCAGATAAAAAGATACAAAAATAATTGCTTTTGTATTTATCCTAAATCTAGGGCTCTTTGTATAAAATACATGACATTTTGTATGTAGTTTTAGCTTTATTTTTTCACAGATCCAATGCACAAGTGACAATTATTAAGTCTAGTTCAACACAACTTAAGCTTCCTTTGAAAACAGCCATCTCATATTCAAGTGAAAAATTCTGACTTCTACATAAATATTCCAGTTGAAAATAGAAATCTTTTTGGTTATTGAAAAAAAAGATTTGAAATATTTTGTTTTCAGACTTATATACATGTATCTATACTTCCTAAAATTGGTTTAATATAGATATTTTTTAGGATTCTTGCAACAGTTTTCTCTTTTTAGTTTTAGTTAGATAATCAATTGGATAATAAATTTCCATGAAAGTTACTACTTGCTAAGTTTTATGCCAAATATTTATGTTATGTATATTTATAATGCATGTATGGTGTACACAAAATGTCCACAAAAGTTGGGATTTTACATCCTAGAATATATGCTAAATGTCCATTTAAGTTGGAATTTTACATCCTAAAATATACACAAGATGTCCACTTAAGTTGGAGTTTTACCTCCAAAGATATACACTAAATGTCCACTTAAGTTAGGTTTTTACCTCCTAAGATATACATTAAATGTCCACTTAAGTTGGGATTTTACATCCTAAAATATATACAAAATGTCCACTTAAGTTGGAGTTTTACCTCCAAAGATATACACTAAATGTCCACTTAAGTTGGGTTTTTACCTCCTAAGATATAGACTAAATGTCCACTTAAGTTGGGATTTTACATCCTAAAATATATACAAGATGTCCACTTAAGTTGGGGTTTTACATCCTTAAGATATACACTAAATGTTTACTTAAGTTGGGTTTTTACATCCTTACAACCTTAGTTGTAATGGTTCTAGCAAACAGACGAACAAACAGATATGAATGCCCTGAACTAATTTTCATCCTTGATGGATAAGGTATCTTTTGAAAAAAAAAGCATGTCTCTTGGCCTTGTAGTTTTGGAGGAGTAGTCGTTCATGAGGTTGCGTACACCCATGCCGCAAAGTGATGACATAAAAAGCTAGGGTTACTTCAATGTTCTTAGTAAAATAACTTTAGGACTTACTATGCATGAGCATTCTACTCATGAAAATAATCATTTTGGTGTTTATTTTATCAAAATCACCCAATTATTAAGCATTTGACAATCTGTTTAACTTAGTCGTTGATTTCTAGTTATTTTCAATTAGGCAACTTGTTTTCATGTAGTTTGGCCCTCAATATCTTACTTTTAAGATATACTTTTAATTTTTCAGTTAAATGATATATGGGCAAGCATTCTATGCATAATATTGGTAGTTGTTGGTGTTAAATATTTTACTTTTAAGATATCTTATGTTAGATTTCTAGTTTAACCAGAATATTCCTTCGCAATAGAAAAAGAAATTATTTTGCGTAGCAATGTGCAAGGTTTCGTAGATGAATGTGTATTTTTTGGTGTTTTATGCAGAAATTCAAAATGGTCACCAAAGGTAGCGGGAAAACGTTTTGGCGAATAGTCGCCGGTAGACTGCAGATACCCTGAGGGTAAAAAACTTTGTCAAAATCAGTCTCACTCACTCTGATTCATAGATAAACGTGTTTTGCATTCTATGCAGAAATTCAAGATGGCCACCAAAACTGGCGGGATAATGATTTGTCAAAGTTGCTCTATCTCACTCTATCTCGTTTCCAAGATATAGGCATTTTTACGTCTTATGAAGAAATTCAAGATAGCAGCCAAAAGTGGCAGGAGAAGGATTTCAGCGAAAATTCACCAGTAGACTCTGCAGCTACATTGTGGGTCAAAAAATTAGTCAAAATCGCTTTAACTCTCTCCATTTTCAAGATAAACACATTTTTGTGTTTTACGCAGAAATTCAAGATGGCCGCCAAAAGTGGCGGGAAAACAATTTTGGCAAAAACTCGCCAGTAGAATCTGCAGATCCCCTTGGATCAAAGTTTTGTTGAAATCGCTCTAGCTCTCTCCATTTCCAAGATAAACACGTTTTCCACAGAAATTCAAAATGGCCACCAAAAGTGGCAGGAAAACGATTTCAGTGAAAAGTCGACAGTAGAACTAAACCTACGCATCAGAGAACTGATGCAGATTTGTATCCACTGGAAAGAAAACTCACCAAAGCCAGTGAACCATCGTTTGACCTTGAAGGAGGGGCCAAAGATCAATTCTAACTCTAATTCAGAAGATTCCCTGCCCAAGATTTCGTATGAGTTGGTTTCGCATTGTAAACCTCTAGGATTAATAACGAACAAGTTATAAGCACTTTTAAGTTTGGCTATCCTCATTTGACCTTGAAGGATGGGCCCAATGTCAAATCCGACCACACCAAAAGACTCCTAGCTCATGACTTCCTATAGGTTGGTTTACCATCCCAAACCTCTAGGACCAATAATCCAATAATAAGCGAGTTATGGGCACTTTTAACTGTGGTTATCCTCATTTAACCTTGAAGGAGGGGCACAAGGTCAAATCTGATGACACCAAAAGATTTCCAGCCTATGATTTCCTATATGTTGGTTTACCATCCCAAAGCTCTAGGACCAATAATAAGCGAGTTATAAGCACTTTTAACCTTGGCTATCCTCGTTTGACCTTGAAGGAGGGGCCCAAGGTCAAATCCGACCACACGAAAGGATTTCCAGGCCACGACTTCCTATAGGTTGGTTTATCATCCCTAACCTCTAGGACCAATAATAAGTGAGTTAAGGTCAAATCTGACCAAACCAAAAGATTCCCAGCCAATGATTTCCTATAGGTTGGCTTATCATCCCTAACCTCTAGGACCAATAATAAGTGAGTTATAAGCACTTTTAACTTTGGCTATCCTTGTTTGACCTTGAAGGATGGGTCTAAGGTCAAATCTGACCACACCAGAAGATTCCCAGCCAATGATTTCCAAAATGTTGGTTTACCATCCCAAACCTTTAGGACCAATAATAAGCGAGTTATGAGCACTTTTAAGTTTCGCTGTCCTCGTTTGACCTTGAACGAGAGGTCTAAGGTCAAATCCGACTACACTAAAAGATTCACAACCCATGATTTCCTATAGTTTGGTTTACCATCCCAAACCTCTACGACCAATAATAAGCGAGTTATAAGCACTTTTAAGTTGAGCTATCCTCATTTGACCTTGAAGGAGGGACCCAAGGTCAAATCTGACCACACCAGAAGATTCCCAGTACATGATTTTCTATATGTTGGTTTACCATCCCAAACCTCTAGAAACAATAATAAGCGAGTTATAAGAACTTTTAACTTTGGCTATCCTTGTTAGACCTTGAAGGAGGGGGTCCAAGGTCAAATCTGACAACATCAGAAGATTCACAGCACATGATTTCATATTGTAAACCTCTAGGACCCATAATAAGGGAGATATAGGCACTTTTAAAGTCCGCCATATTGGTTATTTTGGCACTCAGTGGATGACCTTGAATTAAGAGCTTCAAAGTCAAATATCTGCAAGGTTGTAGAGGACATGTTTATCTGTTATACATATCACCTATGAAGAGATTGAACCTTCTAACAGCCAGCAGAAAATTGGACATTATTTTCAAAGAAATGCCCGCATTGGCCATCTTGTTTTTCAGAATGAGGCTATTTTCAGTCCCCCCCCAATGAAGATATCCTACAAATTTGGTGAACCTACCTGGTGTAGTTTTCCTCTTAGAGCGGTAATGCCGAAAATTTCTTTACAGATATCGTGAAAGTAAGATATTAATGGACTAATTCTATATAAAAAAATCGCCCATTTAAGTGACAGTGGGAAATCAATGGCTTTGTTAAAATCCCTGTAAAATGCTTAATATTTGCTTGATTTTAATAATACAATCACCATATTGTCCATCATTATATGTAGAATATTTGTATATAGATAATTAAACTGGCAACATGACATAAGATATCTTAAAAGTAAGATATTGAGGGACTACATCTATGTAAAAAAAATTGCCCATTTAAGTAACACTGGGAAATCAAGGGCTTTGTTAAAATCCCTGTAAAATGCTTAATATTTTCTTGATTTTAATAAGACAACCACCAAATTATCCATTATTATGTGTAGAATACTCATTTATAGATGATTAATCTGGAACCTTAACATAACATATCTTAAAAGTAAGATATTAAACACCAACATCCACGGGAAAAATCGCCCCATTGAGTAACACTAGGAAATCAAGGGCTTTATTAAAATCCCTGTAAAATGCTTAATATTTGTTTGATTTTAATAAAACAACCATCAAATTGTCCATTATCATGTGTGGAATACTCGCTTATAGATAATTATACTGGAAACACAGCATAAGATATCTTAAAAGTAAGATATCGAGGGACAACATCTAAGCAAGAAATCGCCCAATTAAGTAACACTGGGAAATCAAGGGCTTTGTTGAAATCCCTGTAAAATACTTAATATTTGATTAATTTTAGTAAAACAACCACCAAATTGTCCATTTTTATATGTAGAATACTCGTTTATAGATAATTAAACTGGAAACTTAACATTAGATATCTTAAAAGTAAGATATTAAAAGCAAACATCCATAGAAAAATTCGTTTAACTAAGTAACACTTGGAAATCAAGGGCTTTGTTATAATCCCTGTAAAATGCTTAATATTTGCTTGATTTTAATAAAACAACCACCAAATTGTCCATAATTATGTGTAGAATACTCGCTTATAGATAATTATGCTGGAATCCTAACATTAGATATCTTAAAAGTAAGATATTAAACACCAACATCCATGGAAAAAATCTCCAAATTGAGTAACACTTGAAAATCGATGGCTTTGTTAAAATTCCTGTAAAATGCTAAATATCTGATTGATTTCAATGAGACAACCACCACATTGTTCATAATAATTTGTAGAATACTCATTCAGAGATAGATAATATGGAAACTTAACATAAGATATCTTAAACATAAGATATTGTACACCAACATCCACAGAAAAATCGCTCAATTAAGTAACACTGGGAAATCAAGGGCTTTGTTAAAATTCCTGTAAAATCCTCAATATTTGCTTGATTTTACAATTGGTTAATTATGGAGCATTTGACAGGCATTTTAAACAAGTGGACACTAAAGATCTAAACCAATATTTGTGTTTGGTGTCAGATAAATTTTGTACAAAATATAACAAATGCCAAAATGTCAGCTTGTCAGATAGTATGTATATTTTACAAACTTGTTTTCTCTATCTTGTTCTCTATTGTAAATACACTCTAAATGACTAACAAACACCCAACAGAATGTACACTAGCCTTCTTCATGGCTATTATTTTAGGATATTGTATTAGACAAGACCAAGTTTTAATTGTCAATATCTGACATTAATAACTTTAATAATTATGCCTTAATATAATTTCAGATAATTTGACAATATTTTAGATGGAAGAATCATTTTACATGATTTCAAATTAAATTCACTTTTACATATCTTACTTCTTGTAAGCCTTGTGGAAGTCTAATTACCTCACTCCTGTCTGGCACATGCCATAAACAAACAACCTTCAGATTTCCACAATGAGAACACAGTTATGCTTGTTTAACACATGCTGTGTTGTAATTAGTTCTTATCTCTAACACTGGGTTCCCTGTATACATTCTGCATATCTCAATGTACCTCCTCTGTTTTATATAGCTATCCCATATATTTACTGAAACTTGGTTTGAATAAAAATGTAAATATACAAACTGGCTTTTCTAGCTATAGTTACAGTGAATTTTAAATCATTCATAAAATGCTTATCAGTTGATCAATAATTAGGCAATGTTAATAAAATAAATGTTAAATTGCTCATTATCATGTGTACAGTGTTTGCTCGTAGATAATTAAACTGAAACATTACATATATAATATATAATTTTAATAACACAACCACCAAATTGTCCATTATTTGTGTAGAATTCTCGTCTATAGATAATTAAACTGGTAACATGACATAAAAGAAGATATTTAGGTACTAAATTCATGGAAAAAATCGCCCAATTGAAAATAACTTTTAAAAAGACTGAAAAATTCTTCATATTTGAGAGCTTTTTATGAGATCACCACCAAACTGTGTATTATAATATGTAGAATACTCGATTATCATTGTTACATGTACATTGTTTGTCTATAGAAAATTAATCTGGGAAAACTAACATCAGATATCTTAACATTAACATATTGAACACTAGCATCCACTGAAAAAAACGTCCGATAAAGTTATATTAAAGAATCAAAGGCTTGTAAAAATCCCTGTAAAATGCTTAATATTTGATTGATTTTAATAAGACAACCACCGAATTATTCATTATTATGTGTACAATGTTCGTCTATAGATAATTTATCTGGAAACCTAACATAAGATATGTTAAAAGTAAGATACCCATTGGAAAATCCACGGAAATAAGCCACCACATTGTTCATTGTTTGTGTAGAATGCCCGTCTATAGATAATTTAACTGGAAACTTTGCATAAGATACATTGAAATTAAGATATAAGATATTGAGGGCCAAATTCCACAGAAAAAAATCCAGTTTAGTTTGCTACAGACAAGCATTCTGTATGTAACATAATGCAAATTGGTGTTTATCTTGTTAAAATTTTCTAATTATTGAGCATTTGATAGGAATTTTGAAGTAGCCTTTGATTTCCCAATGAAGTAATTCTTACAGAGCCCAGGAAGGGACATGGTTGAGCAGATACCCTGTGAGTCAAAAACTTTCGTCGAAATTGCTTTAGCTTGTTCTGTTTCCAAGATTAACACATTTTATGCAAAAATTCAACGATTTTAGTGAGAAGTCGCGAATAGATTCTGCAGAAGCAGTGTGGATCAAAAATTTTGTTAAAATCGCTCTAGCTCTCTCCGTCTCCAAGATAAATGCATATTTATGTTTTATGAAGAAATTCAAGATGGCCGCTAAAGGTGGCAGGAGAAGGATTTCATCGAAAACTCACCAGTAAACTATGCAGCTATGTGTGGGTGACAAAAGTTTTTTTGAAGTCACTCTAACTTGCTCCAGTTCGGAGATAAACATGTCTTTCCATTTTATGCAGACATTCAAGATGGCCGTCAAAAGTGGCAGGAAAGTGTTTGGCAAAAATTCGCCGGTAGACTCTGCAGCTTCACTATGGGTCAAACAATTCATCAAAATCGCTCTAGCTCTCTCCATTTCCAAGATAAACATGCTTTTGTGTTTTACGCAGAAATTCAAGATGGCCACCAAAAACAATTTTGGCAAAAACTTGCCAGTAGAATCTGCAGATCTCCTGGGATCAAAAGTTTTGTTGAAATCGCTCTAGCTCTTTCCGTTTTCAAGATAAACACCTTTTACACAAAAATTCAAGATGGCCACCAAAAGTGGCAGGAAATTGCGCTAGCTCTTTCCATTTCAAAGATAAACACATTTTATACAGAAATTCAAGATGGCCACCAAAAATGGCAGGAAAACAATTTCGGTGAAAAGTGGAATAAGCAGATACCCTTAGGGTCAAAATTTTCGCCAAAATCGCTCTAGCTCTCTCCATTTCGGAGAAAAACTATTTGCGTTTCATGCAGAAATTCAAGATGGCTGCCAAAGTGGTGAGAAATGATTTTTGGGAAAAATCACCAGTAGACTCTGACATAAGATATCTTAAAAGTAAGATATTGAGGGACTAAATCTATGTAAAAAAGTCGCCCAATTAAGTAACACTGAGAAATTAAGGACTTTGTTAAAATCCCTCTAAAATGCTTCATATTTGCTTGATTTTAACAAGACAACCACCAAATTGTTCATTATTATATCCAGCGGAGGCATCCGGTGGATACTTTGGTTTAGCATTCGCTACCCCTTCACAGGTAGATTTTCGGCGTTAATGCTCTCAGAGGAAAACTACACCAGCTAGGTTCACCAAATTTGCAGAATATCTTCATTGGGGGGTAAGCTTCTCTGGGAAGGAAATTAACCTCATTCTGTAAAACAAGATGGCTGCTGTGGGAATTTCTTTGAAAATTATACTGGCTGTTTCTCGTAAGTAGAGAGTTGAATCTCTTCATAGGTGATATGTATAACAGGAATACATGTCCTCTACAACCTTGCAGACATTTGACCTTGAAGCTCCTAATTCAAGGTCATCGCGGACTTGAAAAATGCCTATACCTCCCTTATTATTGGTCGTAGAGGTTTGCCATGTGAAACCAACCTATAGGAAATCATGTGCTGCGAATTTCTGATGTGGTCAGCTTTGACCTTGGACACCGCTTTCAAGGCCAAATGATGATAGGCAAACTTAAAAGTGTTTTATAACTTGCTTATTGCTGGTCCTAGAGGTTTGGGATGGTAAACCAACACACTTGAAATCATGGGCTGGGAATCTTCTGGTGTGGTCGGATTTGACCTAGGGGCACTCCTTCAAGGTCAAACGAGGATAGCCAAAGTGAAAAGTGCTAATAACTTGCTCCTTATTGGTCCTATAGGCAAACTTAAAAGTGATTAGGTCCTAGAGGTTTGGGATGGTAAACCAACAAATAGGATATCATGGGATCGGAATCTTGTGGTGTGGTCAGATTTGACCTTTGGCCCCTCCTTCAATTTTCAAACGACGGTAGCCAAACTTAAACATGCTTATAAATCGCTTATTATTGGTCCTAGAGGTTTTGGATGGGAAACCAACATATGGTTTTGGATGGGAAACCAACATATGGGAAATCATGGGTTGGGAATCTTCTGGTGTAGCCATATTTGACCTTGTGCCCCTCCTTCAAGGTCAAACGAGGAAAGCCAAACCTAAAATTGCTTATAACTCGTTTATTATTGGTCGTAGAGATTTGGCATGATAAACCAACCTATAGGAAATCATGGGCTGGGAATCTTTTGGTATGGTCAGATATTTGACTTTGGGCCCCTCCTTCAAGGTCAAACGAGGATAGCCAAACTTAAAAGTGCTTAAAACTTGCTTCTTATTGGCCCTAGAGGTTTGGGATGGTAAACCAACATATGGCAAATCATGGGCTGGGAATCTTCTGGTTTGGACGGATTTGACCTTGGGCCCCTCCTTCAAGGTCAAGCAAGGACAGCTATACTTAAAAGTGCGTATAACTAGCTTATTATTGATCCTAGAGGTTTGAAATGGGAAACCAACTTATATGAAGTTATGGGCTTCAAATCTTCTGTTGTGGTCAGATTTGACCTTTGGCCTCTCCTTCAAGGTCAAACAATGGTTCACTGACATTGGTGAGTTGTCTATCTGATGGATACAGTTTTGCATCAGTTCTGCAAAAAACTGTTCATTATAATGAGGAGAATACTCATTTATTCATTAACAGATAATTAAACTGATAACCTAACATAAGCTGTCTTAAAAAGTAAGATATTGAGGAATTAAATCTTCAGAAAAAAATCGGCCCATTGGAAAACACTGGGAAACCCAAAGTTATGTTATAAGCCCTGTAAAAATGTTAATATTTGATAGATTTTATTGAAACAGCCAACAAATTATTCATTATTATGTGTACAATGCTCGTCTATAGATAATTCATCTGGAAACCTGACATAATATATCTTAAAAGTAAGATATTTAGGGACTAAATCCATGGAAAAAAATCGCCCAATTGAAAATAACTTGTAAATAAAAAGCTCTTTTGAAAAGACTGTAAAATTCTTAATATTTGAGAGCTTTTTATGAGACTACCACCAAACTGTTTATTATAATGTATAGAATACTCGATTATAGATAATTTCACTGTCATTAGATATTGAGGGACTAAATCTACCCAAAAACTCATCCCACTGGAAAAAACTGGGAAATTGAAGGTTATGTTAAAAGCCCTGAAAATGCTTAATATTTAATAGATTTTATTAAAACAAACATAAAATTATTCATTATTATGTACAATGTTTATCTATAAAAATTAACCTGGAAAACTAACAAGGTATCTTAACATTAAGATATTGAACACTAACATCCACTGAAAAAAACGTCCGATTAAGTTTTATTAAAGAATCAAAGGCTTGTAAAAATCCCTGTAAAGTCCTTAATATTACCTTGATTTTAATAAGACAACCACCAAATTATCCATAATTAATTGTAAAATGTTAGTTTATAAATAATAAATCTGGAAACCTAACACAAGATAGGTTAAAAGTATGATATTGAACACCAACATCCATGGAAAAAAATTGCCGCATCGGAAAATTCTGGGAAATAAAAGGCTTTGTTAAAGTCCCTGTAAATGCATAATATTTGCTTTATTTTAATGAGATAGCCACCAAATTGTTTATTATTATGTGTACAATGTTCATCTATAGATAATTAATCTGGAAAAACTAACATAAAATATCTTAAAAGTAAGATATTGAACACCAACATCCATGGAAAAAATCGTCCCATTGGAAAATTCAGGGAAATAAGCCACCACATTGTTCATTATTTTGTGTAGAATGCCTGTCTTTTGATAATTTAATTGGAAACTTTGTATAAGATACATTGAAAGTAAGATATTGAGGAGCAAATTCCATGGAAAAAATCCAGTTTAGTTTGCTACAGACAAGCATTCTGTATGTAACATCAAGCAAATTGGTGTTTATTTTGTTAAATTTTTTAAATTTTTGAGCATTTGATAGGAATTTTGAAATAGCCTTCGATTTCTCAATGAAGTAATATTTATAGATCCCACGAAGGGACAGAGAACTATTCTGTTATCATTTTTTATCTTGTTACCACAAGTTAGCAAGTTGTTAACACAAAATACTAGGTCATTCCCACAACTTAGTAAGTTGTAGTAATGAGGTACTAAGTTGTGGTTATAAGATACTAAGTCATGGGAATAAGATACTTACTTTTGGGAACAAAATACTAAGTGGTTACAACAACAAAGTAAATCTTTGTGTTTTTATTCATAACCACCCTTTGCTAACTCATTGCAACCACTTCTTATGTCATTCTCACCACTTAGTAACTTGTTCCCAGCACTTACTAAGTCGTTCCCACCACTTATCAAATTATTCCCAGCACTTCTTCAGTCATTCCCACCACTTGGTTACTTGTTCCCACCACTTGCTAAGTCATTCCCACCACTTAGTAATCATTCCCATCACTTAACAAGTCGTTCCCACCACTTGGTTACTCCTTCTCACCACTTGCTAAGTCATCCCCACCACTTGCTAAGTCAAATATGACCCACAGCAGAAGAATACCAGCCCATGATTTCTAATAGGTTGACTTCATATCCATAACCTCTGTGACCAAATATAAATGAATTATAAGCACTTTTAAGTGTGGCTACCTTTGTTTGACCTTGAAGAAGGGGCCAAATGTTACCAAGATACTATGTGGTTACCACAAGACAGTAAATCCTTGTGTTTTCAGTCATACCCATCCCTTACTAGCTCCTTCCCAGCCCTTACTAACTTGTTCCCACCACATACTAAATTGTTCACCACTTACTAAGTCATTCGCAACACTTAATAAATCATTCCCACCACTTACCAAGTCATTCCTACCACTTACTAAATTATATCCAACACTTACTAAGTCATTCCCACCACTTGCTAACTCGTGCCCACCACTTCCTAAGTCAAATATGACCACATCAGAAGAATCCCAGCCCATAATTTCTCATAGGGTGGTTCATATCCATAACCTCTATGACCAATAATAAGTGAATTATAAGCACTTTTAAGTGTGGCTATCGTCGTTTGACCTTGAAGAAGGGGCCCAAGGTCACCAAGATACTAAGCAATTACCACAAGACAGTAAATCCTTGTTTTCAGTCATACCCATCCCTACTAACTCATTCCCACCACTTGCTAACTTGTTCCCACCACTTACTAAATTGTTCACCACTTAGTAACTTGTTCCCACTACTTACTAAGTCATTCCCACCACTTGCTAACTCGTTCCCACCACTTCCTAAGTTAAATATGACCACACCAGAAGAATCCCAGCCCATAATTTCTGATAGGGTGGCTTCTATATCCATAACCTCTATGACCAATAATAAGTGAATTATAAGCACTTTTAAGTGTGGCTATCGTCATTTGACCTTGAAGAAGGGGCCCAAGGTCACCAAGATACTAAGCAATTACCACAAGACAGTAAATCCTTGTTTTCAGTCATACCCATCCCTACTAACTAGTTCCCACCACTTACTAAATTGTTCACCACTTAGTAACTTGTTCCCACTACTTACTAAGTCATCCCACCACTTACTAACTCATTCCCACCACTTCGTAAGTCATTCCCACCACTTATCAACTTGTTTCCATCACTTAATAACTCATTCCCACCACTTACTAAGTCACTCACATCACTTACTAACTCATTCCCACCACTTATCAACATGTTTCCATCACTTACTAACTCATTCCCACCACTTACTAAGTTTTTCCCAGCAATTACTAAGTCGTTCTCAGCGCTTACTAAGTCTTTCCCACCACTTAATAACTCGTTCCTACCAATTGCCAAGTCACACCCACCACATGCTAACTTGTTTCCACCACTTATTAACTTGTTCCCACCACTTACTAACTTATTCCCACAACTTTTTAAGTCATTCTTAACAGTTAAAATGTTCTTACCATTGTTACCTTCTTATTTTGTTCCCTCAATTAAGTTACGTATTATAAACAAAAAAAATGCCTGACCATTGTGCGGAGCCCAGGAAGGGACATAGAACTGTTTTCCGATCATTTTTTACCCCACAGCCCTTAATGGCTGTTGGGGTATTGTTTTCACCCATGGTGTCCGGATGGTCGGGCGGGCGGGCGTCTGGGCGGGCGGGCGCGCGGGTGGGCGGGCTATGGGAAATACTTTGTCCGGGCTGTATCTCAGAAACCGTAAGGTGTAGGAAGTTGATACTTGGTAGGGATATTGATTAGGGGGTGTAGGTGTGCAACGTCATGGTCTGACCTTGATTTGACCTTTAACCTTGCTGTAGTGACCTTGACCTATAAAATATTGTCCGGGCTTTATCTCGGAAACTGTTAGGTGCAGGAAGTTGATATTTGGTAGAGACATTGGCTAGGGGGTGTAGGTGTGCAGCATAATGGTGTGGCCTTGATTTGACCTTTGACCTTGCCATAGTGACCTTGACCTATAAAATCGTCAGGGCTGTATCTCGGAAACCGTAAGGTGTAGGAAGTTGATACTTGGTAGGGACATTGGTTATTGGCTATAGGTGTGTATTATCATGGTGTGACCTTAATTTGACCTTTTACCTTGCCGTAGTGACCTTGACCTTTAAAATCTTGTTGCACCTTTGGGTCTGTCTTTTGATGCAGATTAAGCAAAAGTCATATTAGAATTTATTAAGAATTTTACTTTCATAACTTCCCATTGTAAGAGATAGAATTTCATCGAGTGAGCCGCAGATTTTACTCCAACACCACACATAAGCATTCATTAAATGTATTACCACTTCTGTATGCATGGTAATATTCAAACCATCTAAACTATAATTCGGAAATGCAGATGTATATAAAGAGTGTTGAATTTTAGTTTACTGATTAATGCGGTCATCTTGTCATTGAATCATCTTGTTTTAATACTTCATCTTTATACTCATTATCTTTCTTTTAAACATTATTTCTCCATTTAAACATTGTTTGGACCTTTATATAACTGACAGTGCTCTGAAAGTATCCTGAAGTTTGTACTGGTACAGTACTTCTATATCTCATGGTGTTGAAAATATTTGCCAAGGCTGTGGGGTACGGGCATCTCTGATGCTATTTTTTTATCTTGTTCTGAGTTAGTGAGTCTTTACCATGAGATTCTAAGTCATTCCCATAAGGTAGAAAGTCGTTTCCACAAGATAGTAAGTCATTCCCACAAGTTAGTAAGTCGTTCCCACAAGATAGCAAGTTGTTCCCACAAGTTAGCAAGTTTTTCCAACAAGATAGCAAATTGTTCCTACAAGCTAGTAAGTTGTTCCCATAAGTTAGCAAGTTGCTCCCACAATATAGCAAGTCATTCCCATAATTTAGCAAGTTACTCCCACAAGACAGCAAGTCGTTCCCACAAGCTTGCAAGTCATTCCCACAAATTAGCAAGTCATTCCCACAAGTTAGCAAGTCATACCCACAAGATAGCAAGTTGTCCCCAAAAGTTAGAAAGTCATTCCCACGAGATAGCAAATCAGTTCCGCAAGACAGAAAGTCGTTCACACAAGTTATCAAGTCATTCCAACAAGATAGTAAGTTATTCATAGAAGTTAGCAAGTCATTCCCACAAGATAGCAAGTCATTCACATAAGCTAGCAAGTCACTCCCACAAGATAGCTAGTCATTCCCACAAGTTAGCAAGTCGTTCCCAAAGTTAGCAAGTCATTTCTGCATGATTGAAAGTCGTTACCACAAGATACTAAGATACCTTTCTATCTGGCCTTCTGCAACAAATTTTAAAGGTCAATACAGCAAGCTCAAAGGTCAATAAGGGTCACACCATGACGTGGCACACCTAAACCCTCAACCAATGTCCCTACCAAGTATCAACTTGCTACACCTTACCCTTTCCGAGATATAGCCCGGACAAGATTTTATAGGTCAAGGTAACTACAGCAAGGTCGAAAGTCAAATCAAGGTCAGACCATGATGTTGCACACCTACACCCCCTGACCAATGTTCCCACCAAGTATCAACTTCCTACACCTTACGGTTTCTGAGATACAGCCCAGACAAACTTTTCCCGCCGGCCCGCCCATCCGGACACCATGGGTGAAAACAATATCCCGACAGCCCTTAAGGGCTATGGGGTAATAATATTGCCAAGCTGTTATGTATAATAAATATTTTAACCTCTGCATATTATTGGTCCCTGGGAATTAGTAAGTAAGTTGTGGGAACGATTTATTAAGTGGTTGGAACAAGATAATCAGTGGTGGGAATGAGATAGTAAGTGGCGGGAACAAGTTAGTAAGTGATGCAAACGACTTAATAAGTTGTGGGAATGACTTAATAAGTGGTGGGAACAACTTAGCAAGTGGTAGAAACGAGTAAGTAAGTGGTGGGAATGACTTAATAAGTGGTGGGAACAAGTTAGCAAGTGGTGGGAATGAGATAGTAAGTGATGGGAACAAGATAGTAAGAGGTGGGAAAGAGATAGTAAGTAGTGGGGAAGAGATAGTTAGTGGTGGGAGCGAGTTAGTTAGTGGTGAGAATGACTTAATAAGTGGTGAGAATGAGTTAGTAAGTGTTGGGAATGAGTTAAGTAAGTGGTACGAACTACCTAATAAGTGGTGGGAACGAGTTAGTAAGTGGCAGAAATGGGTTAGTAAGTAGTGGGAATGACTTGGGGATTTACTATCTTGTGGTAACCACCTAGTATCTTGTTACCGCAAGTTAGTATTTCATTCAGTGTTCGAAACTCACGCTGGTCCGTCGGCCCAAGACCACCAATTATGGAGACAGTCCAGTAACTCTTCAGAGTTTGTGGCCCGTCAGTCTACCAAGTGTTTGAAGCAAGGAATTAAGATGTATGCATTTAAAAAAATGTCACAGGCATTTAAAATCGTGCGAGATTTTAACAAACAAATATTGGACCAGGACCTTTTCATTCAGGCCATTAAGTTTTTCAAGTTACTGGCCCGTTGGACTGCCAACTATTTTGGCTAAGCCGAGAACACTGATTTCATTAGTACGACTTAGCATTAGAATTACTCAGTAAATTGTGGGAATGATTTATTAAGTTGTGGGAACGAGATAGTAAGTGGTGGGAACAAGTTAGTAAGTGGTGGGGACAAGTTAGTAAGTGGTGGGAATGACTTTCAACACTGTACAGGTCATATCACGACAGGTAGTTGGAAGGGCAGAGGAAACCAGTACATAAAGTGGGTCAAGGTTCTGTACTGTAAACTGCTGACCAACGGCAAGCAACTACCAGCTTTCCCACTTGAGGCCGGGCCGGGAACTGAACCCTAGTCTCAGAGGTGGGAGGTGAGAGTGTTACCGCTTGGCCACCATGGCCCCTAATAAGTGGTGGGAACGAGTTGGTAAGTGGTGGGAATGAAATAGTATGTGGTGGGAATGACTTTATAAGTGTTGTGAATGTGTTAATAAGTGGTTTGAACGACCTAATAAGTGGGAACGAGTTAGAAAGTGATAGAACTAGTTAGTAAGTGGTGGGGATGAGTTAGTAAGTGGTGGGAATGATATAATAAGGGCTGGGTATGAATGAAAACAAGGATTTACTATCTTGTGATAACCACTAACTATCTTGTTACCACTAGTTAGCATCTCATTCCCACGACTTAACATCTCATTATCATAACTTAGTATCTGATTACCACAACTTACAAAGCTGTGGGAATGACTTACTATTGTGTATTAATGGCTTGCTAACTTACGGGAATGACTTAGTATCTTGTGGTAAAAACTTATTAACTTGTGGTAACAGGATAAGAAAAGATAATTAAACAGTTCTATGTCCCTTCCTGGGCTCCGTAACATTGGCATCAAAGCTTGACTTAACTCGTGGGAACGACTTGCTATCTCATGAAACATCTTAGTATCTTTTGCTAATGACTTGCTAATTTGTGAGAATGACTTGGTATCTTGTGGTAATGACTAACTATCGTGTGGGAATGACTTACTATTTATTGGGAATGACTTACTATCTTGTGCTAATGAGATAAAATAATGATAGAAAACAACAGAGCCCAGGAAGGGACATAGTACTGTTTTCCTATGATTTTTAATCTCGTTACCATGAGATAGCAAGACAGTCCCACAAGATAAGTTGTTCCTACAAGATAGTAATTCATTCCCACAAGATAAAAAGTTGTTCCCACAAGAAAGTAAGTCGTTCCTACGAGAAAGAAAGTCATTCCCACAAGATAGCAATTTCTTTTAACAGGTGGAATGACTTATCTATTAAGTGGTGGGAATGAGTTAGTAAATGGTGGGAATGAGTTAGTAAGTGGTAGGAATGAGTTAACAAGCAGTGGGGAAGACTTATTAAGTGGTGGGAACGACTTATTAAGTGGTGGGAACAACTTTGGAAGTGGTGAGAACAAGTTGGTAAGAGATAGGAATGACCTAATACATAGTGGAAACGACTTTGTAAGTGTTGGGAACGAGTTAGTAAGTGGTGGAAGCAACTTAGCTAGTGGTGGGAATGATTTAGTAAGTGGTGGGAATGAGCTAGTAATTTGTGGGAATGAGTTAGTAATTGGTGGGAACAAGCTAGTAAGGGATGAATATGACTGAAAACCCAAGGATTTACTCCCTTGTGGAAGCCACTACGTATCTTTATCTCGCAAGTTAGTATCTCATTCCCACAACTCATTACATCAACTTAGTATCTCATTACGATGACTTACTAACTTGTGGGAATGATATATTATATTCTGGTAATGACTTGTTAACTTGGGGGAATGACTTACTATCTTGTGGTAACGACTTGTTAACTTGTGCTAACAAGTTAAAAAATTATAGGAAAACAGTTCTGTGTCCCTTCTTGGGCTCCGTAAATACTGGTAAATCAAAGGCAAGTTTTAAATTCCTGTCAAATGCTCAGTCATTGGAATTTTTTAACAAGATAAACAGCAAATTGTTTGTTTTTATGTATAGAAAGCTCGTCTGCAGAACACAAAACAGGAAATTTAACTTAAGATATCTTAAAGCTAAGATATTAAGCAACTATACTCACAGAAAAATTGTCCACATTAAATAACACTGGGAAATGAAATGCTATTTTAAAATTCCTGTTAAATGCTCAATAATTGGAAAATTCTAATGAGACAAACCCCAAATTGCTGGTTATTTTACTTAGTTGCATAAAACTAGACTGGAAACCAAGATATCTTAAAGTTAAGATATAAAGCAGCGATACCCACTGAAAAATCGCCCAATTTAATTAAAAATAATTGAAAATTAAAGATTACTTTAAAATGCCTGTCAAATGCTCTTTACTTAATAAATTATATGATGAGACCAGCACCAACTTGCTTAGTTTATGTACAGAATGCTAGAGTATAGATAACTAAACTAGAGATATCTATTAGTCATGATATTGAGCAGTAATATCCATTGAAAAATCGCCCAAGTGATTAATATTGGGAACCCAAAAGCTTTGCTTAAATCCATGTATAGTACTTAATATATGGCATATTTTAATGCAACAAGCACCAAATTGTTTATTATATTGTGTAAGATGTTCACAATTAATTATTTAAACTGGATATTTAACATAAGATATCTTAAAATTTGGATATCTAGAAGCAACATACATGGAAAAATTCACCAATTACGTCATAGTTCGAAATTAATGTTAGAAACTATTGGTTTAGATCAAAAACAAGTAGTCAGTAAGCTACTAAAATGATCACTGTTTTGTGCAAAATGCTCTTTATTAGACAAGTAAAGAGAACACATGGGACATGTCTTACAAATAAGATACTGAGCAGCAATATTTCTGAAAAATTACTATCAAGACCTGTACTGTGTAATTCTGTACAAATGGATATTTTTAAATTATTGTGTACAATTTTAAGTTGTTCATAATATGCTTATTTTAATCAATATGCAATTATAAGTAATATTGTACCCTTTTCTTGATCAATATTGAAACAAACAAAATTTATTGTGCATGTATATAATGTGACAGCTATATATGAGTACAAAAATACAATGTACACATGCAGTGGTTTAAACCCAAATGTATATTTGGTATGAAAAAAGTATATGTCTTCTAATTTTTTTATTTGTTGAGGGAAGAACTTAAAATAAATTTTAAACAATGCTTTCAAAAGTCCTCTACTCCACTGTATAAATATAATTTACATATACACTATTAACTTTTTTAATATTTTAAATTTAATTTGAGTCTACTTAAGTGAGTTTTTTTCACACTGTCTACTTAAGGAAAATATACACATGAAAACTTTTGGCTGTTATTCTTGGTTTACTTCATAAAAAATGGAGATGCAAACTAATTTTATTCAAAATACTGCTACCAAAGAACAGGACTTAGCTAAAGTTTCCATTTTTAAACCACTCCAAAATATTTTTTCAGAGGTCTAAACATTAAGTAGACACGAAAATGTCTACTTAAGTAAAATGTCTACCTAAGGTGGTGTATTTACACCAAACTGTCTACCTAATGATGAATCCAGGAGTATATATATATATATATATATATATATATATTTCATCTTATAATGGTATAAATACAATGAATGTCTTATTTAACAAATAGTGTGTTTTAATGATATTTATTATTTGAAAGAAGTTGGCTTGTGTAAAAAGGATTAACTGTTTTATTTTGCATTTTGTGCTTTTTGTTAGTATATTGTAACTAATCTAGTTTTGTTTATTAGCATATTGTGACAGTAATTCTTGTATCTATTTATTTTTACGTTTTTAAAATTTCTTGTTTTTGTGTTGTTTTTGCTGTTCTTTAGCTTTCTTTATTCTAATGATTCATTGTAATCTTTTTTAAAAATTTGTATATATATACTTTTTTGTAAATACTGACTAGCTACTGTATTAAGTGTTTTGATAATTTTAATTTTTTTATTCCTCTACACTACTTTTCAGACACTTCATCCACTTCTAGAAGATGGTTGTCAGGGAAATGAGAAACCAGAACCATACAAAAAGGTGGCTTTCATAGGGATCTCCAACTGGGCCCTGGATCCTGCCAAGATGAACCGAGGCATTATCTTACAGAGAGGCGGTTCAGAATTGCAGGAGTTGATTACATCTGCAAGGTGGGGATTTAGAAATTCAAAATACTAGCAATAAAATTTGATTAAAAACCAGATGATAGGGTAACTGTCCAATGTTGTGTTTCGGGGAAGTTTAAGGTGGACTCCAGCAGTGCCTTGGGGCAGCTGTGGATTACCAGATCTCCACTATGTCCACTTCTGTCTGTACTCGCTTGGCAGCAACTATTGAGAGGTTTCGGATCGCTACAAAGACAGAAGCGAAACATTGATAACTCTTTCACAATTTATTCTAGTTCAATAAACACAAGTCCCAATAATAATACAACACATTCTCACGAGTGAGAGAGCAAACTAAGCTCTCCCCCTCTACATACTATTTCATGTTCTTCCACTTGTTATTGTCCTGATCTCTCTTGATGTCCCTTCCTCTACTCAAGGTTGAAGTTCTTATACTAGTCACTGTACACTAACACCTATTATCTGTCACCAATTACTGGGTTTATTTCTGAGGGGCTATCTCTAATATTAGAGGTGGTGTGCTATGTGACTATTGATTTCTACTGTTAAGTCCAAAGAGAGTTAATTTACTGAGGCACTTCGCCTGTGGTTTATGGAATTTAAAGATTATTAATAATTAAACAGTTTCATCCAAATTCTTCACCATTACTCACCGGGGCTAAGAGATGGTACGTCCACGCTGCCACAAAATAATTTAAATTTGCTACATATAACAATGGTATAAACTGTAAATGTTGAAATCACTTAATTTTTTAACTTGGAAACCTTGTTACATATTAATCCTAAAAGATAATAAATTACATCGTTGTGTATGAATGTTTGCAGTGTTCATCTTAAAGCAATTACTTCGTAAACAAATAATATGATGTACGAGTAAATTTAGATTAACTTGAAGGAAATACTTTAACCAACTGTACTAGTAGAGAACATTATGAAACTAGACATTTTACACATGTTTCCTTAATGATTGTTTACATTCTGACACTATAGTTTTGTTTTGACAAATGACAAAGATTAAAAGTATGGTTAACACAAACTTGTTACAAATAAATTGAATAATCTTGGGATTTATGAACTATTATATTTTGGAAACCAAATAATCTTATTTTAGATATAACTTTACCAATTTAACTCAACATTATTCACCATTACACATTGGGGAAGTAATTGATAGACGTCATTACTGAACATACATTATACTGTTACAACTGTTACCATCTGCCACTTGGAATGTAAATATTCAACTAGTATATATATAACAAAGACACAAGTATAGTGAACTGGTCACACTTGAAAAGAACAGGTAATGAAAAATGTACAAGTAAAAGTAAGGTACACATAACTATTACATGAACAATAAGATGATAATTAGCAAAGAACCAACCAATTAAGGTAAGAACGCTTGATTGAGAGAACCAACCAATTAAGGTAAGAACTCTTGAAATGACACATTTAAGCAAACATACTGAACTGCGGCCAATGAAGGCAACATTTTGTTAATATACTCAAGTTTAAAGGATTTGAAGTTAACAGGGAAAATGGTACAAGTAAGAGATACATATACGGGATGAAATGTGATACAACACAAGTAAACTGAATATGGAATACACAAATTGTCACATCTACATAAACAACTCAAATGTGAAGTGGTTTGGTTTTGAAATTTTAGTGTGTTAGTGATATAGCCAAAGAATAACACTATTTGTGAAATGGTAGTATTCGCATTAAAAGGAATGGCCAATTTCAATCCAATGCCAACCAAAATCACAGTTAAATGGAAAGATACATAAGTCAGCTGTGAGAGGAGTGATCAGGTCCTCTCCCAGCCAATTAGTATCCTGGTGTAACTGAACAAGTAGCATGTTATTAATGCCAAACAGGTTATGTGATGTGTACGGAAAATGGTTTTTACCAAATTAAAAGGAAAACACAGGTGAAGCACATTAAGATATAAAGAAAGTAATAATTTGATACTGAAAGTGACATCACTCTTAATGATCCAGTGCTAATAGGGAACTTTGTCCCTGACAGAAAAAGTGTGGATCATACAAAGCCTAGGCGCCTGTAGTTCTAATATAAGTATTATTATTATTATTCTCTTCTTTGTGTAATTTGATAGTTAGTACTAGATACTACATTATTGTTATAATTATTCTTTATTTATCGTGCACCTTATTAAATTGCTAATTATTATTATTTCTTCAGTATTCTTATAATTATTATTCATTTATTCAGCCTGTGCATGTAGCAATTATCTTAAGCAAAATGTTATGCGCATAACGTAAGGTATCAATATCCACCATGTCCAATGTTGTGTTTTGGGAAGTTTAAGGTGGACTCCAGCAGTGCCTTGGGGCAGCTGTGGATTACCAGATCTCCACTATGTCCACTTCTGTCTGTACTCACTTGGCAGCAACTATTGAGAGGTTTAGGATCGCTACAAAGACAGAAGCGAAACACTTGATAACTCACAATTTATTCTAGTTCAATAAACACAAGTTCCAATAATAATACAACACATTCTCACGAGTGAGAGAGCAAACTAAGCTCTCCCCCTCTACATACTATTTCATGTTCTTCCACTTGTTATTGTCCTGATCTCTCTTGATGTCCCTTCCTCTACTCAAGGCTGAAGTTCTTATACTAGTCACTGTACACTAACACATATTATCTGTCACCAATTACTGGGTTTATTTCTGAGAGGGCTATCTCACAGAAGCGGGGATTGGCTGAGGTTATTATTGGAGGTGGTGTGTTATGTGACTATTGCTTTCTACTGTTAAGTCCAAAGAGAGTTAATTTACTGAGGCACTTCACCTGTGTTTTATGGAATTTAAAGATTATTAATAATTAAACAGTTTCATCCAAATTCTTCACTATTACAGTAACTGTAACTGCTCTGGCTTTCTTGTCTCTTTATGTGCTGTATGTACCTATTGAGCAGGCATATCCCATAGTCCATAAATTAATCAATTATTTTTCATAATCATGGTCTGTTGAACAAAATGACTTTTATTTTACTTTGTTTGTCTTTTCAGTGTGTTTACTATTACTGCTTGCGATTTCTTCATTGTTATGTACTGCAGATAAATACTGAAATAGAGAAATGTTATGGCCTATTCACACTGAGGTCTATTGGTGTAATGTGTATTTATACTCAGCGCAATATCTCCATATGCTACAGGACTCAAAGCGCTATTAAACCCATCCGACTGCACAGGTACAGCCCCAAATCACATGTAACTGACATTCCCCTAACTGGAAGATAGAGGCTCAAGGATGACCATTTATCAACGTCCTTGAGGTTCTTTAGCCTGCCACTGGGGATAGGATCCAATAACAGGGGACCGCCATGTTAAGTGGTCATCTGAGCCACTATGTATGTATCTGCCTGTACCTGGGATTGAACCCACGTCCTCTGAGTTTCTAGACAAGTGTGCTGCCCGCTAGGCCACAGTGGCAGATACACATATTTCAATATTGATTGAGTAGATCGAGCAGATCAAAGAGAGTATTGATTAAGCAGATCAACGATTGATAAGATCCAAGATAGTACAGATAATGATAAGCAAAGCTGAGGGAATATTTTTATTTTTACATCTTTATTCTGTATTCTACTAATAAGTTGTATATTATGTTTTTTTTATTATTTTTCCACATTTATAATTACAATACAGTACATAGCTTTTTACATGGATAAACAAGGGACATACACTAATGGATGTACACCAACAACACATAACAAGTATAAACCAGTACAGTGTTCCACATACTGACATTCAATCAATATTTGACAAAATGATACTAAACAGAACTTGACCAATGGTAAAGCTACAGCCTAAATCTAGGTTGAGCAAAATCTAAATCTGAAGTTCTTTACAGAAGTTGACTAATCACATAAAACAAGTGATGTTTTAAAGTGTAAATGATTTTATGGTTACACTAAGTACAAACTGGAGATTAGTTTCAGCTAGTTTACAGTTAAACATAGTATGATTAGAATTTTGGTTCTATTAATAACCTTTTACTGGAATGTTTGAAGATATGGCTCAGTTGTAATAGTGTATACTACTTTGAAAATTTTACTCCATTCAGCAAATTCCAAAATTTGGGGGTATTTTTGGAAATAGGAGACTAATATGTTCACTGGCAACGGATTATAAATAGGAAATTAAATAATTATTTATCTTTTCAAGTTATATAACAAGTGTATATATTCTGCTGAATAAATAATATAAAATTTGGGATAACTTGATATTTTAGTATTTTAATTTTTCCTTTCAAAGAAAGGTTTCTTGAACTCCACATACAGAGCAAATTTATCACTGTTTTAATGTATAATTTGTGTGTTTTAAGTTACTTGCAACTGCATTTTCTGTTAAACAGAAAGGTACCTAATGATACAATCTCACTTTTTTCTCTACTTCGTCTTAATCCAAAGTGCCTCAAGTCATTAAACAGCTTAATTACCTGTTCAACGGAACTTATTTTTTTTAAAATAAAAAGTGGTCTCACTAACTAGTTGAATGATCTTAAAGAGATCCTCATCAATTCTAAGCCCTTTAATTTTGCCATTTGACCTTCTGTTTACAGCTATTATTTCAGCCACTAGAAAGGAAAAGTATGGCTGAAACTTGGCCACCTGCCATATTTCTCTGCTTTGTGAAAAATATTCAAATTAAAATCCATTCTTTAAAACACACGAATGAATGTTTTTTTTTCAATTCAATTCAATTAAACTTTTATAGTGCCTAATCTCTGCCAAAGTGACAGACTCTAAGGCGCAACTTCATAAGCATAGTCACAAAAATCGTTGTCCTTATCCATAGCAATGGTCGACATCACGGAGAACGCCATATGAGATGGAAAATACTAAGGAGGATAAGCTTGGCAGAATAGGTATGTCTTAAGTTTGTTTCTGAAGGAAGTAATAGAAGTGGCAGATTGTACATCATCAGGGAGTTCATTCCATATTTTGGGAGCATCATATGCAAAGCTTAGACCAAACTGCTTTGTGGATATGTAAATAGATGGTTGGTATTGAGGAATATGTAGAATTATACCATCAGATTGACTCAATTGAGTATTATAGGCACATTGTCTAACTTTGAGAAATGGGCTGAAATATTTTGGACAGTTGGGATGTAGGTATTTGTATACCAACAAGGCTGTCTTGAAGATACAACAGTGCCTTATGGGTAGCCAATGAAGGGCTTTTCTTAGTGGAGTGGTGTGAGAAAAACATCTGCCTCTACAACAATTCTGGCCAGACTGTTTTGAATGCATTGCAGCTTGCGTAGGTTAGCAACCGATAAACCCCCAAACAAGGAGTTACAGTAGTCAAGCCTACTCCCTACAAGTGTGTTTGCAGCATCACGAGTCAAGTACTGTCGAATTTGTCTAATATCTCTCATCTGGATGAAACAAAATTTACATACATTTTTAACATGTTTAGTGAAGGAAAAGTCTGAGTCAAACCAGACACCTAAATTCTTAACAGCATCTGAAGGTATCAGTGCTTCACCCAATATATTTAACTGAAAGAATGGGTTTAACTTTTTTGTTGAGACTTGGAGCCAAATATATTAAAGTCGGTCTTATCGGCATTCAGCTTTAGTTTATTTGCACACAACCACAGTTTGACATCTTCGAGGCACTTTCCTAGCTGATCGAAGGCAGTTTTTGCATTTTTGTGTGTCAGATGAATAAACAGCTGGGCATCATCAGCATAAAGGTGAAGTTTGACATCTGGATGTTTAGAGATTACTTTGCTCAAAGGTGTGGTATACAACAAAAAAAGAATAGGACCAAGAACTTAACCTTGTTGAACACCAAACTTAAGCTTTCTAGCCTCAGAGAGAACAGAGCCAATCTTGATGCATTGGGTATGATCAGAAAGGTATGACTTGAATCAGTCAAGGCATCTACCCCCGACACTGAACAATTTTCTTAAGCAATCAAGTAGTTTTTCATGATCAATGGTGTCAAAAGCTGCAGATTGATTAAGCAGTACCACAGCTGTGGCCTCACCTCTGGCTAGAGATAGGTGCATCTGATTCTTTATGGACAAAAGAGCTGTTTCAGTTGAATGGCCACGTCTATAGGCAGATTGATTCTCATTTTCCAACCCATGGAAAGAGACATGTCTACTGAGTTGTGAGGCAACTACACGTTCCACGAGTTTAGAGATAAAGCTCAGCCCAGACACAGGACAATAGTTATTGAGATCATCTTTTGTTAAAGAAGATTTCTTTATCAGTGGGGTAACAACAGCACTTTTGAAGCCATCTGGGACAGCACCTTCTGACAAAGAACAATTCACAAGTTTTGTGATAGAAGGAAGCAGTATATCAAGGCAATCCTTAACTAGGAAAGTAGGCCAAGGATCCAGGAGACAGGATTTTGTAGGTGAATTTTTGATTACCTTCGCAATATCATCAGGAGAGGCATCATCAAATTTGACAAGTCCTGGCGGATTCACAGGAGATGGCAAGGAAAAGGGTGAAGAAGATCAGCCAATTGTTTTTGTGAACTACTTGATGGAAGAACCTTGTCAGGGATACAGTGTAAGGCAGAACGCAGAACTTGCCACAGTTTTTTAGGGTCATCACCGTTTTCATCGACAAGTGCTCTATAATATGTGGCTTTGTCTTTATTGGCAAGTGAATTACACCTGGCAATTTGTTTCCGCAGCCTTGCATGGTTAAGAGGAGTTTTCTTTTTACGCCAGATGCGTTCAAACTGTCGTCGGATGGTGTTGGCATTTTTGTAGGTATCTGATAGTTACTTTGCTGGCTGCTTGGCAAGAAAACGAGTAACCTCTGGAGCATGTTTGTCCAGAAGGTTGAAAAGATCATTAGTGTATTGATTGTTCTTGGGATACAAAAGGTTGATACAGTTGATATTCGTTTCTCTAACTTTAAATGTTTTCAAAATTTCAATTGAGAAAGGTCATTCTTTAATGCTGAATACCTTTTTAAAATTGACAAACATTAAAACACCATTTATTCATTGATGAAAATGACATATCGTCTTATTTTCTTACCTATATACCTACCTTTTCTATCTATCTTATATTCTTACCTATATATCTATCTTTTCTGTATCCGACCTGAGCAGAGTTTACCAAGGTTGAAATCACTTGTTGTAATTAGTTCCTAGCGCTTTTGTAAGTATCTTATAATCTGTTGCCAGTAAACTCATTAGTCTCCATGATTTTAATATCTGCGCTCTTTCTCAGCTTTTGGTATAAGCCTAAGTAAACCTCGTATTTGACTGTCCTTTACAACTGGCCATCAACAATGGAATATAAGTAGCTGTCATAAAAATGTACTTGAAGGTTAATCCAAATTTTTTTTATAAAAGTTGCTTGTAAAGCAATCTCGCCCAGGTGTTTGTCATTTGCGATTTGACATAAATGACTCATACAAGTCTTCTAGTGTGATTTACAAATATTCTTATTAACTGCATGAAGGTTTGGGATATAGTTTTCAAATACTTATTGAAGAGTTTGGGTTGTTATTAATGTAAATTCAACTTTTGCATAAGATTGTATAAAATGCTTTCTATTAATTTATTATTTGAAGTGGTTGTACAATTTTTGTTTGATTTGGTTTTATAATATTTTTATATATTTGGGATTATAGGAAATGTGAGGAAATACCTTTAATGTTTTCCCTGAATTCCACAAACTGTCCTTTTAACCTCAAGATTATTCAATTCAGTTTTATTGTTTATATCTTTTCCCATTTACTTTTTATGGTTTTATAATGTAGAAAATTACGTTTTGATTTACCTGTACCTTTTCAAGTATGCATAGTTGTTTTGTTTAACAATCCTCTTTATCTTTTTAATTTTTTCTCATTTTACTTTATAGTTTTAGTGCACATTTGACACTTCAAATATTCCCACAGTAATTTTTTTTACAAAATTTGTATCAGCTAAAACTGAGGATATTGTATGTTTTATCAAAGTCACATATTGTTTATCATTTATTAAGTTTTAATTGAATTTCCAACAACCCCTGCACCTTCTTTGTGTGTCGAATAGGTCCACTTTCTTTTCAAATCCTCAAGAAAAAGATTTTGAGAGGCTATTTTGTTTTTACTTGGTGCCTACACATTAAACATAATCATAATATTTCCCTCCAACATAAAACTTAGTAAAAGTATGTGACCATCATTGTTTTCATCAATATTATCACACTTAAAGCCCAGTTGTAATATTGGAGGGATTAGCACTGAAACCCCACTACTGTTGGAACAAACAGTAGAATAAAATATGGTGCAACCCCATTCTTTTCTTCATATCTGTTCATCAGACCTTATGGAATTCTTTTCCTGCAATAATGTGATACCCCTATTATTTTCTTTTAACTAATAGAGTTTCTTTTAGCTTTATTTCTCAACCTCTACAATTAAATGAATATATATAACTTTGAGGACATTATTGAATATAACTGAAACTACTTCCAATACACAAAACTCAATGCACTAATTTCTTTATCTAATGTTTTATTTTCGATGCAAATGCCCCAATTGGTCACAAGATGCAAATGCCCCATTGGTCACAAGAGTGACATGTAAAGACACACACACAAAAGCAAAGCAAATAATACACATAAGAGACTGACACATGTAAATACAACATATACACAAAGTAAAAAAATCGAATACAGATAGATACAGCTTTGAAACTGTAAACTTAAAAAGTATTTGAACACTACAGGAATTCTTTCAATTTCATTGATGCATTTAGAATACTTCCACTTCCTTTAGATTGGTGATAAGAGGTGTTTTAAAATCAGACAATAAACAATTCATGTAAATTAATTCTGTCAACTATTTTATTGAGTTTGCAAAATCAATTCAGGTTGCTCCACCTCTGCCACTGACAAGGGAATTCACTACATTTTATACCTAAAATAGTATTCATGTCTCAAGAAAGGATTTTCGAATATTCTTTGGCCTAGATCTTACACTGTGTTTTCTTACTTGTTTAAATTCGCAGTAAATTTCTTTTACATGGTTCTCCAGAGTGAGATTTTGTCATTGCTATATTATCACAATGAGATGTGATGCAGAAAAAAATTAAAAGCTTACATTTTTGTGATTACTTCAACAATTCTATATTATACTAGTATATATCTTACTTGTACGTGTCTGATAGAAGTTTGTGATTTTATGTGATATCTATGTAAAAAGATGGATTCCATAAGTTTGTGATTTTATATGATATCAATATAAAAAGATTGATTCCATAAGATTGATTCCATAATAAGTATTATCTTCTGTATTAGTAGTGCAATTAATTTATGCTTTCTTATTATTAGAAGACTACAGTGTAAAACAAAAAAAATAAAACTAAATCTAAACCACACTATTCATGTCTGGACTTCACATGTATACACAACTATAAATACATTCAGCCTTAAACTGACTGAAGTGTTAAACTTAAGGCCAAGCTAAGGCCACCATAACTTAAATAATTACTTTACATTAGTACAGTTACAAGTGAAAGTTTACAAAAAGATGTGCTGACAATCACCCAAGCCCAGCCTAGGGCATAGACTTACTATCTCCATACAAAGTTCGACTTGCAGGTGCCATGGGACTGAATTTCTTGAATATTGAAATTATGGTTGCGGACAAATGAGGCACCTAAATGCTTGAAGGAGTAAAATGAAAAACAAAGAAGGAAAGCAGAGGAACCATCTAAAATGTGAAGGACATTTCTGATAGTCATGATTGGGCATAAGGGGGAACTGCCTAGACTAGGAACTTTTACTGTCTGTGAGGGACTAGGATGGATAGGTTAAACAACTGGAAAATTATTCAGCCTTGTAAATCTGATCCATATACATAGTGTCACAAATGTTTACTCTTTTGAGTAGCACATTCTAGTTTATTATGCCTGTTTGAGTTAATGTGAGGAGAATGTTTATTTGTGCAGGGTGAGTGAACATTTTAATCTTGTGGTGGTGATAGAATACTGCATCAATTTTATGAAAGAGTCTCATTGCCTTAACACCTGATACATAATTTGGGATGAGTAAATAGGTAGTACCATTTTGCATGAGTAACTCTAAAACTGCTAAAGTTACTGTTACAGTCACGGGCAAGCGCTGTAGCAATTACCGGTTGACTTTAAGTTGCAACAGGAAAAGACAAAAAGTTTAACTTAACAAATTTATTCAACAATTAAAATAATGATTACAATGAATTGGTATGCTCTCAATAATACATACAATGATACAATCATGAAAACTATCTGACCTGACCACTGTGATTGACAGTTAAATTTATCTACTGTATCCAGCAATCTGTCCTGTGGTCTGTCCAATATCCACTAACACACAGATATCTGTATCCTGTGATTTGTTCAATGTTGTTTTATGTCGCTTTCAACACTGTACAGGTCATATCATGACGGGTAGTTGGAAGGGCAGAGGAAACCAGTACATACAGTTCGCTAGGCTCATGTACTGTAAACTGCCGACCAACGGCAAGCAACTACCAGCTTTCCCACTTAAGGCGGTCACGGGGATTGAACTCCGGCCTTAGAGGTGGGAGGCGAGAGTGTTATCACTCTGCCACCGTGGCCCCCTGTAGGCACTTCAGGTTACAGGTCTATAACTAAGCTAAGTCCTCTGGGAAGTCAAATTAGATGCAACACAGGGAGAGACACCTGCAATATATTACATTTTCAAAACTAAGTTAGAGCATGTCAGCATGCAGGATAATTTCTCAAATATTGAGGAGTTTCATATCAAGGTAACAGCAAATTGGTCCCACCGTTGGCTATGTCAGGTATGCATATACTCTAAGCAATGGCTGTCTACACTGTGTCCCTGTTTTGCCACTTTACAGGGCAGCTATGACTGCACAATTTTACATTCAACTGTAATTCTCTGACCCTCTAAATCCTGCCCTGTACCCTCATAGGCATTTAGACATTCCACACCTTCAAATGGACACCAGTTGTTACGACCTGGAGGAATGTGGACTTTGCACACTCTGCTCTGCTAACAAGCAGAATTCACTGTCTGAATGTATCCTTCTAGCATGGTTAGGCTCTCTCAGAGAGGCAAATTTGTGGTTCAGAAAAAGTCGTGAGCTCTTATCACATTTTATAACATGCAAAATTTAACCGGTACAGATTGGTACAGATACTTTTTGTGTCCCATTCCTTACAGAGATTTTAGAAAATTTTTCTTGCTTGTCTGGAAGGACATTGTTTTTTCAGTATGTATTAGTACTACCAGAGACATTAATGTTGTTGCAGGTGGACCAGTTTTTCACTTATTCTAAAGCCAAGATCACATAAGAGGGTTCATAATCTGTTAAAGCACTGCTCAATTTGACTGGAAAGCCTATAACCAATCGAAGCATCAGTATTTGTGATTGGGAATTTTTTTAGTTCATGAATGAATTGGATAACATTGTTCACTCTCTGGAATATTGTACTACTGCGTCTGTACCCAAATGGAAGGCAGTTGTCAAAGCTGAGCTTGTCCGATTTGAGACCCAATTTGAAATAATCTTCTGGATCTATTTTATGGCGGAATACCATACTGATGTCAATTTTGTAGAGCATGGAGCCTTTTCCTAGTTTTAGATACTTCTCATTAGACGGTTATGTCAAATTTAACAAAGGTGACATAGTCCTTAGTTTTTATAGTGTTTTACCAATGAGATTAAAAAGGGCATGAACTGATATGCCCCTTGTGTCTGTTGCTGCCATTGCTGAAATACTTTAACCCCAGCAGCCTTGTGCATTCAATCTTCTTTAATGTTATGAGAGTCCTATATCAAAATAAAATCATCAATGTCTGCATTCAAATCCCACTAAGAGAGACGATGTGCAGGTGTTTTCCCCAAGAGAGAGGAACCAATTTTGTTCTCATTGATTCATTTACAATCAGGAAGTACAAATTCATCATCAAAGCATTCTCATCTTTTGCCATTTGACAAGTGTATGATGAGGACATTTTCTGCAAGTCAACATTATTTTTTCTGCAGAATTGTATGCTGTGATTTTTTACCATCTATATTACCACAGCAGCCTGAATCATTTATTTTTCATTGAATTTCTGATATGGCTGGGTTCTCTATCATTACTGTGTACTTGTTGTATATCATTAAGCTAAATAATATGTTTGACAAAATATGATGGTTGTTTATTGTGTAAAAGTTCATAATTGGATACACAGGATCTTTAAATATCATTCACATTGGAAAAAAATCACCAGTTTTTCCAAGTCCACTCTTTAATGTGACATTTCCCAACAAGTTGCAATATGGCCACTACATTTGTTGGTAGAAGATTAATCTACTGTTTGACATTGGATACCTATCCCTGACCTTTACCACATTAGTGCATTCTAGATCTGAATCCTTGTCTTTTTCACACCTCAAGTCCCTGTGTGAATTGCATCCCTTTTGGGGGTTACGTGGCATACTTTTATAAGGTTATTAACAAAGCTTTGCTTCCTGAAATCATCTGAGTTATTTTCATTCTTAGACATTGCATTTACCTGTTGAGCCGTGCGTCTTACAGTGAATGGACTCATGCTGCTGTCGTAATGACATCACTGGCAGTTATGTTGTGTGTGCATTGCATACCATTATTTTCTACATATTGGCCTTCACAATCTTTTTCTCCCAATTACAAACCACTCTTTCTATATAAATTTTGTTATGAACTGACCTGACTGCATACTCATGTTGACACTAGTTTTATGCCTGTTTTACAGGTTTTGTTTACAGGTCTTTTCTGATTTACAGGTCTTTGCTGAGTGATTTCCAATGCAATATGTACAAACGTGCCTGTATTCATGGCCCCCAGTGACATGATCTTACTGTGCAAGCAAGAGCTGTGATGAAAGTATATGCATGGGACAAACTTGTCTTTATTTCAAAAACTGTCAGCGTACCCACCATTTGTGTTAATTTTTTTTCTGATGCAGTCAAGTTTTTGTGTTCTCCCAGTCTACCTTTCTGTCTTCCATTTTACACAGTACTATTGTGCATCTTCCATGAGGCTTTTTTCTTATAGCCATTCAATGCTTCTTTGACTTACCTGCTAGAGACAGCCACCCAGTGATATATAGACAAGAAACATAACTTGGCTTTACGCTAGTATTCCCCGGCAATACATTATTCAGGCTGTGAAACACTATCCAGGGCAGTCAAACCAGTTCTCTGTGAACACTAATATGCTTCAAATAGCTATTACCTCCTTTATCACGTTTCACTAATTAAAAGTCAATGTGCTATGGATCTAAAACATAAAAATACATTTCCTTTAAGACTACTGTTACATAAAATTAAGCCAGCTTTTCATGTGATTGAAATGGAACTACTAGACCAAGAATGATTTAAGAACAAGAACAATAAGTAATTAGACGTCATTACAGTGAAAATACGCCTAAGGTTGTCTCACAGTAGTATATACAGCCAACAAATGGGGCAACGGTGGTAGAGTGGTAACACTCTCGCCTCCCACCTCTGAGGCTGGGGTTCGGTTCCCAGCACAGCCTAAAGTGGGAAAGCTGGTAGTTGCTTGCCATTGGTTGGCAGTTTACAGTATAGATCCCTGACGAACTCTATGTACTGGTTTCCTCTGCCCTTCCAACTACCCGTCGTGATATGACCTGTACAGTGTTGAAAGCGACGTAAAACCCCAAATAAATAAATACAGGCAAAAATGACACTCTAAGTCCGTTTCACAAGGTTAGGCTAAAATATCGACACACTTAAATTGTACAATCCAGATTAAAAGAGTCGCATGTCACAGATAAATCTCAGGATCATTAACAAGTAGGCCCCAAATAAATTAATTTGTTTTCTGTTCAAAGTCTTGTTTAAAACCTAAGTTGGCCTCCAATTAACAAAGCTGCCCCCTCCAATGTGGCCAGTTGTCTATAAGACCACAACTAAATATTTAAACATTTTGAAAACGTCATGTCATCAGTAAAAAGGTATTCATTCTGTGTCAAATATGTTCTATCCAAGTACGTGTCCTGACTTATTTAAAAACAGATACTACCAAGACTCGAAAAGCATCCAGTCAGGAATGAGCTTATTTCATCTTTTGATTTGCATAACAAATTCTCTCAGAAAGTGGGGGCTGCATTAATTTGTTTTCAGTTATTTTCATTTATCTTGCTAGCATACATATATCTATGTATTAAATGCATCTTAGGGTATTTGTCAGAGGGTGTCATAGTCCAGCACATGCAGATATATCAATTTAGCAATATATTTTTCTTAGAGAACTAATCAGTTGCGGTAAACATCGCAAACAAAGTTCATAAAATAAAACCATGATTAGATATACAGATTTTTAAAGTTTTAAACATGAACAGGCTTGATTGCAGTATCAGTGTTCAATTTTATTTGTCCAAGGATCCAGTTGTTAACACAATTAGTCCTAGCCTAGCCTGTGATATGCTTGTGAAACATCTTTTTTGCCTCCATCAGGCTTGATTTTTTTTTGGTGTGGCCAATAATTCCAAAGTAATTAAAAAATTTCTGAAACCTTCCTTCAAAGGTAAAATTTTTAACATTTTGGGAGATATTTGGGTTACATTCAGAAACCTGCTGTGTTGGAGAAATGCTTTCCAGTTTCGTTTGTTTTCCTTTAACTTGATTCATATTATTAGTGCATTTTAAACGTTGTTTTACAAGCTCATATTGGTGTATTTGAAAACCGTTATCAAAGAATTTCCATGTCGAAATGTACACTGAGAAACTGCCACTGCAAAATTACAAAAGACAGGACATGTATTTTGCAGTGAACTCCGGACAATGAAACTCACACCTACTACTTGCCCTATATTTATTGAAATAGCAATTAAAATTACAATGAATTAATCATCCTTGACTGCACTGACATGCCGAACTACCGTATAAGCAATGCCAGTAAACTAATGACCTGTTTATACTTTCAAACAAGGTGGGGTGGGGCTAGTCGTTGTAAAAGAGGATCTCATCAACATCCAGAAAACAGATACAGAATTATTTTCCCAGTAATATCAAGACACATAACTCCAATTCTCTGCATTAGATCAAGGTCATATTTTCACACATTGTGAGGTCTACCAGCCACATGGTTGTTATTATTAAGCAGCATTTATAAAGCGCTTTATCTTTGGAGCTCAAAGCACTGTACAAAAATAAGAAAGTAAAAGTAACAGATTAAAATTTAAGAGTAGGCACATCTAAAAAGAAAGGTCTTTAAAAGTTTCTTAAAACATGTGACACTGCTGGCATGCTTTATTGGCAATGGAAGACTATTCCAGAGAGTGGGGCCAATGTTCTGAAAAGCTCGGTCCTCAGCTTTACTGAAAGTTCTACTCTGAACTAAGTTAAGGTTTGAACTTGATCTCAATTGACATTGAGAGGTTGCTAGTTGAAGAAGTTCAGACAAATACGATGGTGCACTGTTGTGTAGACATTTGTAAACATAAATCAGAATTCTGAATTCAATTCGTTGCTTCACTGGTAGCCAGTGCAGTTTGCGTCGGAGACCAGAAGAGTGCTCATAAGAGGGAAGGCGATAGATCAGGCGTGCAGCTGAATTTTGTATTCTTTGGAGGTGGCTTATGCTTTGATTTTTAATCCCATACAGCAAACTAGAACAGTAGTCAAGGCGAGATTGGACTGTGGCTTGCACTAGCGATCTGCATGCATCATCTTTGAATCATTTAGTTTCAGGAAATTTCTTTCCATCATAATTTTGATGTCCTTAATACAGTTCTCTAGTTTTGACATAACTTGATCAGTATTTCCCTTGGGATTTACTGTCACATACAACTGGGAGTCATCAGCATAAAACATGCTATTTATTCCATAGCTGGTCGCAATATCACACACTGGGGACATGTACAAGGTGAAAAGGAGAGGTCTGAGGACTGACCCCTGAGGCACACCAAAGTGAAGATAGTTTTTATCTGATATATAGTGTCCAATCCTTACAGATTGTGACCTATCACTGAGGTAAGATTTGAACCAATTCAGAAGAACACCAGTAACTCCATATGTGGCTGAGAGTCTGTCTAATAATTTCTGATGGTCGATGGTGTCAAAAGCTGCGCTAAGATCCAGCATGACCAGTGAAACCAGCTGTGTTTTTGTTAATTGATGAAAGAATATCATTTTGCACACGAAGCAGAGCAGTCTCTGTACAATGAAATGCTCTGTATGTTGATTGATTCTTCATCAAGATGAGCCTTCAGTCTGGACGAAACCACTTGTTCTAAAACCTTGGATATGAAAGGTAAATTTGACACAGGGCGATATTTTGTTATCTTTATCTAAGTTTTCCTTCTTCAGTAGGGGAGAAATTACAGCATGCTTAAAAGCAGTAGGAAATGCACCAGTTTCAAGGGATGAATTCACCATCTTTGTAATGATGGGAGCTAGTGTGTCAACATGTTCCTTCAACAAATATGTAGGCATTTGGTCTAGCTCACATGTAGCCGATGAGGATTTTTTCAGAATTTTCTTGATCTCTTCCTCACTGGCTGGAGTGAAATGTTGTAGTTTGCTCATACTGGTCCCTGGAAACAGCTTTTCCTTAAGTGTTTGCAATCAATGTCTGGAGAGTGATGAAAATATACCCTCCCCTGTTATTGTTTATCGCCATCTGGGTTGATGGATCAAAAATGCATAATTTTTGTATTACTTCCAGATGAGGTCTGTGCATTCTTAAGCATTGCTTGCTGACTAGTTATTGTGTCGCTTTTACTGTAATATTTTAATTAGGACATAATATGGTAAAATTATTTTATCCTGGTATACATTTCATACCATTTATTAATTTTTTGAAGAAAACAAATACATATTGTATTTGAACATCAGATCCCTGGAAAAATGATAATTTCAGGGTTATGCAGTATAACAAACTGCAATTGCTGTGTTATTTTGATTTACCAAAAATAAACCTTGTTTTTCTAATAAATGTTACTTGCTGAATCGTTTAAAGCAGTGCCCACTTTGTTTTCAATGGCTATAACCTGGATTTTGGCGGAAATGTTAAAATTTAAAACTAGAATGTAAAAAGCAAAGAATGTTGGTTACAATAAATTAACAATAAATTACTAACTTTTGTTCTGTCTCTACAGAGGTATTTGTTCTGGTAATGCGACCATTGACCACACAACAGATGAACTTCTTGAACCACTGGCCAAGGGCTACCTCAAAGTGCTAGAGATTAAGACAGAAGCCAGGGAGTTCTTTGGACTTCGGGATTTCTACAGGTCTGTAGGAGAGCTTAATTGGATTTATTTTTGTTCTCAAAATCAATGTGTGATTTTAATTTCAAAGTGGGAAATCCAGAGAAGTAAAACATCAAATCACAGAACAAATCACTTGAAAGTAGGTAAAGGAATTTCGAGAAACACTCTACTTAAACTCTAACATTCTAGAATTATTTAGAGACCTTTAACAAAAAATGGCTGTTGCAATGCTAGTATCTGGTGTCCTGGACTTAATTGAAAAAAACAACAAGAGTTACATTAAATCCCAATACATAGGAGTAGTATTCATCTTGTTTATGATTTGATTAATTTTACAGAAACGCTTAAAATCCCAGGTCTAATCATGTTCATAGATTTTGAAAAAAAACCTTTGACTGTGGCATTGAAATTTTTGTAGTTTTGATAAACTCTCACTTGACATAATTGTATAACAACATAACTGATTTTGTGTTGCAATGCAGTGAGCTTTCAGAATCCATACAAACTGCCAGCAAGTGTAGACAGGTTGTATATAAGCACTCTATAAATTAAAATGTTTTTTGTTATTTCACCATATTCTTTTTTGACTCACTGCAGAAATGTTAAATGTAATGATTGAAAACAATATAAGCATGAAAGGAAAATGTTGGTGCCCAGGATTTAAAAAATATACAATTTCTAGACGGCAATACACTCACTACCTTACAGAAGTAAAATTTCCCTGCAGATACCTTTAGACACATCGGATTTTTAGTTATTGTTGATTCTTGAAATAAATACCAAAAATACTAAAATTGCATGACAAGTAGCAAGAAGTTGAATGTTTCAGCAAAGCTGCACCAGGGAGATACAGAATTTTCATTTTTGGGTATTGACTTCTCAGTTTACCTCGAAAATATACTTTGAGCTTAACTTCAGCAAAATCATGAACAAAAGAAAAAGTTCTAAATTGTTGGAAGAGCAGGTGTCTAAATCAAACTGGGATAATAGCGCTGATAAAATCCATGATTCTGAACACATTTAGTCACTTACTAATGTCCATGGTGTCCCCCGAAAGATTAGACGATATAAACAGAATTTACTCTTCTCAAACACACAAAACTAAGAGAAAAATATTGGTATCGATTATAAAAGAGGTGGACCATGCATAGTTGGTTTTTTATATTTTTTGGAAAATTATTGAAACTTTGTTGGATATATTAAAACGCTTTATTAAAATCACATAGAACTTGCAACCCTTAAGAAAGTTGTAAAATATGCACAAAATGCTTGTATGTAGGTTCAGAGTGGTTGCTATGGCAAAAAATACATTGATAATAAGAACAGTCAAGGGGCAGTCAAAATCAGTAATATGGAGAAATGGGTGTGACCAAAAAGGAAGTAGACTAAGTGGGGAAACTGAAGTTAAACAGATGAGTTTTCAGGTGTTTGATGAAGTGACTATTTCTTATTTTGATGGAGAAGTCCAAAACAGGGCCCTAGCGATTGAAAGAATTTGAAAAGAGTTTGTTTGATTTTTGAACTGTGCATTCAAAGGTGGAAGGTGAGGGGATATGTTTCTGTGTAGGGCTGAATTAATTCACTTAAATATGCTAGTTGGTCATGGTTTAGAACTTTGTGTGTAATGAGGCATATTTTAACCCTTTCACTGTGAGGGGGTATGTATTCATGTGTGCAAAATTTTTTTGCCAATTTCACGAAAATTCTTGAAAAATAGCATATTCCTATTGAAGTTGTTTATAAAGTTGTTATTTCAACCCTAATGTAATAAGTTAAGTAAAAACTGTTTGAAGCATAACATTTTATTGTTAAAATCTTCAAAAAGAATCATTCTGTTATTTATTTTATCCTCAAATTAGTCTGTGAGTACAGTCGATTTCATTGAACATCTTAAATCAATTAGTCTGGTGAAAATAACATGTTACTGTCTCACAGGAAGTCTACTTTTTTGTGCCACATTTTAAAACAATCCGACAGGCACAATCCTGGTTTGGAAGGGCACTGTTCACAGTAGTAACATGTTTCCTGTCATCTGCCTTCGACATAACAAACACGACACCTCTTTTGTTGCTCTTGGTTTGTTGACTGTGGGGGAAATTAGACTGAGAAAGTGCCTTTCCGTTAATCATATGAGATTTTCACCTCTACCCATATGTGGAATATTGTTCCTACAGAATATGAGCTGTGAAAGCACCTTTCATTGAAAAGCAAGAAAATCTCTCTTCATGCCCATCTGTTTTGGATACTATGTAGGCATTGAACAATCTGCAATCTGCATGTAATGTACCATAAGTTTTTGAAACCATTTCAAAGTTTTTATGCAAGCCTTGTATGGCTCCAGCATCCGATCAACATGATCAACCCCGCCAATATTCTTGTTGTAAGACAGAACACAATCAGGCTTTTGGATTTCCACATTGTGCCGGCCTTGTTTCCTGACTGCTGTAGTTGTGGCTTCATGCATAGTGGTGAGTAAAACATTTCCTTCTTGTCATGGAATTTTACACATAATAGTTTATTTCTTCGGAATGGCCTCTGCTCACCTTTTGGACATGGTGTGCTATGAATGTCTTTTGGAACCATATTCTTCTTTATGGTTCCACACACATTGGTTTCCCTTTGGTGAAAGGTATAGAGTGGTATGGAAAAATACCAATTGTCTATATATAGGGAATACCCTTTATCCATGAGACCAGTCAGCAGAAAAACAAAAACTTTGCCTGGTTTTGGTAGGTGTGCAGCTGAATCGGGCAATGGAATTTAATTGTGAAGAAAGGCATGTTCATCTTGAAAGGTTTGATACCAAATCGCGCCCATGTCATTGGTATATATTGTCTGAAAACCAAGCGACCTTTCCACAGACCAAGTGATTCATCAATGCCTATGTTTTAACTTGGAGTATAAACAACTTGGAACTTCTCATTCAGATGCTGAAGCAATGGCCTTATTTTGTGCAAACTGTCATAGCCTGGTTGACCACGGGGAATGGCAGTGTCATTGTCAGCAATATGCTAAAATTTCAGGATAAGTGTGTATCTATCTCTATCTATTACTGCTTTAATTAGTGGCACATGAAACAAGGAATCCTTTGTCCAATATAAATCAAGTCTTGGCAGCTTTACTAATCCCATCAAACGAGTCAGGCCAATAAACACTTTTGTTTCATCAAACATAACATATCGCCATTTGTGAGCTCTAGAATGTCTACGCAGATTATGTTCTTGTATCCATGATTGAGCATATCTGTTAGTTTCAGCAACAAAAGAGTTCAGCAAGTCATCAGTGAGATACTGCTTATAGTAGTCTAGCGCATCAAAGTTGGTAGTGTCTATCATGATGCCTCATCAAATGTCATTGGTATGTGTCGTTCAGTTTGATTGTCAACAGCAACCCACCCCTGAGGTTCCATTCCCCCCTCATTCTGTTCATCAAGTCCATTTAGTTTTCATTATTTGCAGCATCATTTTGTTCAATCATTTTATTTGGTGCATTTGCATCAAAACTTCCCTCTTGTTCGTCACCTGATAACTCCCTTTCACCACCATGTGCAGTAGCTCCACCACCTGCCTCATGTATCCCGACACCTCCCCCACATGTCCTAACCCCTCCCCCTCATGTCCTAACCCATTCCCCTTGTGTCCTAACCCCTCCCCCACGTACTCTAAACACTGCCCCATGTGTATTTCTTACCAGTCTCCCAATACACAAATTATTTTCATCATCACTTTCAGAATTATCTGTATCTGGACTACTGTCATCACTACTATTTTGCCCTGATTCATTTAAAAATGCATTCGTGAAATTGGGCTGAAGTAAAAACCCTCTTGGGAGGCATATTTCCAAGAATTATCACAAATAAACAATGAAAATCACAACAATTATAATCACTTGTTTACAGTGTTTCTCTCATATTATATAGCAATATTAGACTGATTATATAAACAACAGCACTACTTGTTGTCAAGGCTAGTGATCACAAATCAATAAAATAACACTTCTGTTTTATTTTACAAGTAATTTGTGCTTCATAGTATAGCATTCTAATGTGCTGATTTAGATAAAAGAAACAAAACATTGTGACGTACGATGTACAGCAAAACGTACATTTGATCAATGAAATGATACGATGTACGATGTATGTCACAAAGCAGCGAAACGGTTAAATTGTACCCTGTACCTGACTGGGAGTTGTTTTCAATTAAAGGGTAATATGGGGGCATATATATATTTCTATATAAAGTCAATTTTGTCTTTGCTATTCTTAGGAACTCAATAAATACAATATTTTGTTCTTTTGATCTACAATGATTAATAAACCATTTACCTCAACTGATGATCCAATTAATAATTGTAGTTGTTATAGTCGGCTTTTTAAGCAAAGAATAGCCAAACATTATTTCACAAATTGTAAAAGTTAGTTTTTCACTGATCTTGAGTAAATCCACCAACCAGTTTCCACATTTTCCCCAAATATTTTGCTAAAGCCACAGAGATAAAAATGGTGTTCAATGTTCAAAATGACTGCAAAAAATGCAAAAGGGATTTTCTTTAATGTTCCATTTATACAAGTTTTACTTATAATTTATTATTCTGTGTACATCCTTGTACTGAAACAATTGTAAGTAGGTTTCAATAGCACAATGATGTACAGCATTAAAAATTTTATACAATTTTACTGCATGTAAAAACAGGTATAGGTCAATCCATGTATTGATGGCGGATGCTTGTATTTCTTTGTTTTCTATCAGCTCCCAATATATGTCTTTATTTTTCATTTGTGATAAGCTGGCCTCTTACTGGCAGTGTAATGTTACTATATAAATTCATACTAGGTACATTATCTGACATTTTCCTTTTCCATTCTGTAGGTAGGGGGCTTCGAATAATGTTATATTCAAAAATACTAATATTCCATTTCAGCCATTCCTTTATTTCCCCTAAAGTTAAAAAATGTCCATTATCATTAATTATACATTTTACTGTTAATTCCTTGAGAGACTCATGTACTCCTCTAAAATCTACTAGTTTTAAAGTTTTGTTATTTGAACACACAAACTTATTGGCAAATATATATTCATTATGAATTTCTTCCACATTTTGTGGTGGTTGGCTTTTCAATAAGAGCCAAAAATCCAAAAAAGCAGTTTATGAAAGGGAGTTACACAAGTTTTAATATAGCTGTGAGGCAAATATGATTCAAATCATTTTTATCAAAGTTTAGCATGGCCCACATGAGTTTAGCCCATGTGGCATTAGTATTAAAGTCCATTGCTAATCTTTTAATCCAACTGATTTTTGCTTTTTTATGAACTATGAAAATACATGGCATCCTTATCCCTCCTGCACTGAAATTTTAAACAACTATTTCTCTTTTAATTTTGGGGGGATTACCATCCCATAAAAAGTTAAAATTAATTTATCAATTTTCTCTAGAGCTTCTTTTGGGCAATAAAGCACAGAAAGGAAATGTTGAATTAATGATAAAGCTTAAGTCTTAATAATTATAATTTTCCCTTTCAGTGACAGTTTTCTTAAAGACTAACTATGTAACAACTTTTCCATTAATACAGTTTTACTATCAAAATTTAGCTTTATCCTTTCTTCAGTATTTTCTGAAAAGCAAATTCTTAGTGTTTAAAATTCTTTGGACAAAACAGGTACTTTTTAGCATTCCTTTGGAAGAATAAGTTTGTTAAATTGATTTAGGCCATTGGGAATTACAGTTGATTTTTCAAGGTTGACCTTTAAACCTGAAGTTCTGTCAAACTGTTTAAGTATTATAAAAGCTAAACCAATGGACCTACTATCTTTTAAAAACAATGTTGTATCATCTGCGAGCTGGCACATTTTCATCTCAACATTATTAAACTTTATACCCCTTAATGATATTTCTTGTCTAACTTTTATTGCAAGAGTTTCTGCTACTAAAATACACAGTCAGATAATGTCAGATTAAAATTACTGGAATAGAAACCATTATTTCCAACACAAGATTGAATATTGTTGTAAAATATTTTATCCATATAATAAAATTAATCCCAAAATTGGATCACTTCAATTAAAAATAGAACACTTGATGCTGTTAAAAACCTTCTCAAATTCTACTAAAACTATGTAACCTAGAAATTTTGAAATAGCACAAGAGTTTTGAATATCATTAATAATTCTAATATTCTGACCAATGTACCTTCCCTTTATATAGCCAGCTTGGTCTGGGTTAATTAGTTTTGGCAGGACTTTCTGAATTCTATTAGCTAGGGCCTTTGTTACAATTTTATAATCTGTTTTTAAAATTGTTACAGGTCTCCAATGATGAAGATATCTTAGATCTTTTCCTTCTTTTGGAATTATGTTAATAATACCTCTTTGTTGGTTAAGTGATAAGAGGCCACTATGAGAGGAATACTTTATACTTTCAAAAAGCAAATATTTAATATTTGGCCAAAAAATTGATATATATTGAAAGAAAATCCATCATTTGCCGGTGTTTTGTCATTTGGAAGGTCTTTTAGTGCTTGACCGATTTTTGTTAGTGTGAGCTCCAAGTCGCACATTTCTTTTTCCATATTATTTAACTTTGGAATTCCAGGATTATATTATATGAAGTTGTGTGCTTGGATTAAGGGATACAGTACTTGCATACAAAGATTTATAAAATTTTTCCTGTTCTTCTAATATCTTTTCTGGTTTTGACTCTAACTGCCCATTTGTTAATATAAAAGTTTTTATATGTTTTGCCTTAAAATTTATTTTTTTCTAAATTTAAGAAGTATTTTGTATTTTTTTCACCTTCTACACATTGGGCCTTTGACCTCATAATAATGCCCTCTGCCTTTTTATTCTGAAAGCTTTCCCATTCCAATTTTATTTTATAATAATCTGGTAATTTTGAAGGATCATTAACAATTTATTTTTCCAGAAGGTCTAAATTTCTTTGTACTCCTAGTTCAGTAGTTACAGCTGTTTCTAGAGCCTATGAAGCTAAAACCACTTTAATCAGGGTTTAGTTTTATTATTTTTTGTGAACAAAAAATTTTGAATGTCAATTATCCAGTTTGTAAGTGTTTTATTGAACAAGATAAATTTGCTGTTGAGAGTGTCATGTATAACTGGATATCATCAGCTTAGAAGTTGTAATTAATGCAACTGCATGATTGAGCTGATTGGGTTTGAAAAAAAAGGAATTGGTCCAAGGACAGGTTCAAAAATACGTAATTGCTTACATCATTTAAATTATTTAAAGTATTTTTTCAGTCTAGATGAACTAGAACAATGTTTGATTTAATCTGAAAATATTAAATTATTACAGGATAAAGCATTTAATTACCCATTCTTTGCATAGCTACAAGGTTGCGTCTAAAGTTAACTTGGTAATACAACATGCTTCATTTAACATAATTTTTTGTTACATTCTGATACTGAAAGGCAACAATTCTACACAATATTATCATCTGATTACTTTGAACATCCAAACACTGATAAATGGTCACTTTGGTAAAATATTTAATTTAAGAAGTTTATCTTACAATATATGTTTGGAAGCTGTTTTGGATAATAATTAATGTATTTGGTTTCAGTACAGAACTCTGCATATGAAATTTAGTACTAAAGACTACTAATGCCTCATTCACACTACAGATGGTATGTCTACCTTTTTTTAGATTTGATGTACCATTCACACTAATAGCAATGTAATTCACAGTTATAGGAATCGAGTGAAATGCCCGTCTTTCAACCAGCATCCCAGCTTTTTATGTAATCTTCTGACAGAGTGACAAAATGTCCCCTTGCCCACATGCATTTTGTTGCCATGTTCAAGACGTTCAAGTCATAACCTTATTTTTACTGTGAACTACACCTTCAGTTCCCGTAGCAGGAAATTCATCTGTGCATGCTCACATTTGTCTGGGTATATTCATTATACCAAATTCAGAGGTGCTTTAAACATTTTAAAAATTTCCATAGGATGCACAAAGTAATAGATGTTTCGCCACTGAGTCACAAGGTTACATTAACCTTTGACGGTAGTTGAAGGACAGGTTCGTTTCCCAGTAAACATTACAAATGTTTATAAACGTTTATAAACCTAAGTAGCAACGGTTTAGATTAGGTTTAAAATGATGGGTCCCTAAACGTTTGCCTATAAACGTTTATAAACGTTTATACATAAACGTTTATAAACATTTGCCTATAAACGTTTATAAACATTTGTACATAAACGTTTATAAACGTTTATACACGTGTTGAAAATTCTCTCAAAATGGCTGTGCTGATGTCATTATCCCAAATGAAAGCGAGGTTAAGATATTCTTCACTCTTTGTAAACGTTTAAAAGCATTTATAAACGTTTATGCATAAACATTTATAAATGTTTATATATAAACATTTATAAATGTTTATATATAAACGTTTATAAACCAAACTAATGTTGCTGAAACGTTTATAAACCCATAATGTTGAATAATTGTCAATATTTAGGTTTATATTTGGTTTAAAAAACGTTTATAGGTTTACTAAACGTTTATAAACGTTTATAAACCTTTGCTATGTTTACTGGGTTCAAACAATGCCTATAACCGTGGCTTATACCACCTATAGTATGAATAAGGTATTACTTAAATTGAATCTTGGTGAATCAATTGTCTGTGGAATATATATGTGGTCAATACTGCGAAAACTTTAGTCACTTATTTGCAAGAAGTAAAAAGTACTTGACCACTGGGAAGTCATTGAAACATGTTCTGAATTAGCATTTTCTACTAAAATAAAGCTCAATGAGATGGACTGGATTTTATACAAGAAGCACGGTCAACATTCCTGGTCTTTATACTTTGAATTTTAAATTACCAGAAACCATGTACTTTATTGCTTAAAGTAGGAAACATGAAGTTAAAATGGAACATCTACAAAAAGTATATAGAAAAGTATATAGAACAACACATAACATAGTTAGTAAAACGATACACTTAGAAAATGTGACCAATTAATGTTCAAAATAGAACCATTGAAATAATACAGCAGTCCCCAACCCCCAAGACAGACAAACAAGTGCAGGTACCATTTTATTTATATATATATGTATATATATATATATATATATATATATATATATATAAGTTACTGTATAAAATGTAAATACAAACTAACACTAATAATATTTACAGATCACTAAAAGCACATATAAAAAGTCCTTGTAAATATAATGCAATAATAAATAATTAAATACTGATAAAGGCTGCACAGAGAAGTTACTGTGATGAAGCAGCCCTGATATGGTCAAGGTTTACATTCATTTAGAATGAGGTTTGAAATGCAAACCTAGACACTAAAGTTAACCTACTGACCTCTGAGGTGACCTTGAATCCCAGCAGAAGGGCAGGCTTTGCAATTTACTGCACAGGGACGTATTTATGCCAAAACCTGATACATAGCCCATTTCGGCTAAGGTCAAACCAAAGCCCCCTTAAACTGCTGAAGAGGAAGGGACCCCATGAGTTTACATTAAAATCACTAATATTGGTCAGAATTGACCAGAGCTTTGCAAAATCTTGGCAAAACCTGATATAACATTAACAGGCATCCTCAAACCCAAGCTCAGAAGTAGGGAATTTACGAAACATTTAGGGTAGAGGCAATAGTTGTAACTTTCCCCAGAAGCATGGTCTGACTGTATATAATGCCAGACACAATCTGATGACCAGGTCCCATTTCGTTTAATTTCTTGTATTGGAATGTGGGAGTAGTAAGTCAAGGTTGCCTCAGACCTCCTGAAGTCATGAAATATGTGAAAAGCTGGGTTCAATCCCAGGGTCGGGTTAATGCTCTTCAATACTTTCCGAAATCCTTGAGTCAGTTAGGGGAATGTAAAAAGCTACTGAACACAGTGAGGTAGGCATCCCGAGTCTTTGAATGAAAAGCTTGATGCAGTCTGGTGGCTGCCTTGGCAGAAAGTGACGTCGGTGCTTCAGTATCTACAACACAAAGCATAGTATCCCGCAGTATCAATATAACATTGCAGGCCAGCCCTAATCCCATGCCTTAATGTACAACTACACTGAACACAAGATATGCAACAAGTAAACTAAAATATTACAATTCTGGATCCAACTCCAGCAAGTCATGTGAAACCTGGCGCCATACTAGGTGCACTACATGCAAAGCCAGCAGCTGCCACTGATCAGCACTGCAATGTCATCTGGACAAGGCATCAGATATTTTATTGTCAACATCCCTTATGTGGGTGTACTGTAAATCTATATGTGAAGTTGTAGCGACATACCACACATTATGAGCACATGCGCCAAAGTAAGAATATCTGGTTTTGCCAGATCTGAGCACACAGACGACCGCTGAATTGACACAATCAGACTTGTAATCTATTATAGCCAATCTATTACTATTACTATTACATTGGAAAATATTCAATCTATTACTATTACATTTTAAAATTTTAAATCTATTACTATTACTCTGGCATCTATTACTTCTATTACTTCCCATTACAATTTGGCACAAACTTGAGAGGTAATTTTGACACAGAAATAAACTGACAGGATACATTATACATCTAATTTTATTGAAAATGCTTCAGGTTATGCCATGCAAGGATAAAATATCATTAATATATATCACTTAATATATTTACAATTAAATAGATCCCGTATTTATTTTATTTAAGAATGACCTGACTACGTTGAGAATTTATGAGAATTCTATACAAAGCCACTTACATGCTCTAAATTTTGTAATGAGAGGTATATTTCTGTCAAATTCTGTGAAAAGCTTTTTAAATGCTGAAAAATGTTATTATTGGTAAATATTATCTGGGGAATATACACTGTTATTAAACAGTTCTCATATTTATTCACTTTATGATGAGTTGTTAGATTTGAAAAGCTGCTATTATTATGAGAAATACTTGATGAGCTGTGTTTGCAAAAGAAAAAAAAACTGCTTTCAAAGAACCCCTTTCTTTCAAATTCTTTGCTTGTAGAGCCCACCTCAAAATGATTCAAAAATGACATTTATGTTTGAAAATAATTAATCTGGTAATTAATGTAAATCAGTGAAACAGCTAACACATGCCACAATGCTGCCCTTATTATACACAATAGTGACCTGTGTGATTGTCTTTCATGCGTTACAGTTTCTCCTTACTCAGGAGTATTTAGTTAATCATTCCAAAGGTTAAATTGGCCTCTTTAAGCCTTTAATAATACCACCTCAAAGTTATTTATTTCAAGATTTGTGTGTTATATTTAGTATTTTGTGATGAATATCAATACATTACATATTGATTATTTGAAAAGTTTATGTGTGAAAGTTTAAAATGAACTTGACTTATGAGTGTTACAAAATTAATTCATTATTGTGTTGAAATTTATTTGAAGTGATGTTTTATGACAATTAAATCATTATTGTAACAAAGTACATTTCAAGTATTCATTTATATGAAAACTAATTCATTACAGAATTAAAGTCCAGGTTAAGTACTCATTTTTCTACAACCTCCTTCTGAAAAATAGCAAAGGGTTAATTGTAATAGAAAAATAAAAGAAAGTAATAGATGTAATAGATAGAATTTCAATCTATTACTATTACATTTGAAAAATTTCAATCTATTACTACTACTATTACATCGAAGTTGACTCCAATCTATTACTTTTCTATAACGTCTATTACTTTGTTTACAAGTCTGGCCACAATGTATGAGGACCTTCTTTGACCCCTATTGACACCTGAACACTCTCATTGCCAAGAGGATATTCACCATCTCAAAGTGAACTATAGTCCAGTTTCTAAACTTCTTGACAAAAGTGAAATGGTAGATGAAGTTCCATAATCGGCCTCCCAAACCTGTGAGGCAAGAAAATTTGCAGATCCAGCTGAGATCCCTTTTAAAGTCTGTGGTAAGCATCACTTCCTGATGCCCATGAACAAATCTGACCAGATCCAGCATCCTATTAAGGAAAATGCGTGCAGGCTTGGGGTACTTACGCACATAAAGCAGGAAGTCTAGAATGGACTGATGTTCACACTTGGAGACAATGTCATGCAAAAGCTAATGACACACAGTATCCGTGACGTCACACTTTTTCAGGTGGTATGGAAATAGTGCCATTGACCGTGTCAATGAGGACTCCAAGGCATGTGACTTGAATCAAAGGAAATAACCAACATCTTCTGACTTATGGTCAAGCCATGGTCATTCATCAAGTTAATAAGAGCAGCATATGACTCCGTCATGATGCTCGGAACACTGATGCCAATGTAATAATCAATATAGTCAGTTATGGTGTAACCTTTTTGACACATGGCAAATCTGACACCATCACTCAAACTTCTGAAAATTTGACTGCCATGACACGTCCCAAACAGGATGCATGCGTCCATGCAGTGACTGTGCCACTCAAGCCCCAACAGGTTGTAATCACCTAGATCCACCTTGACATGACAGAACGCATGTGAAACGTCAACCTTATATAACAATGTGCCACATCCCAACTTCCTAAGCTCACCAGTGATGTCATTCACTGACGGTAAGGCAAAAATTGCTGTCAAGGTTTGAATTCTCGTCAATTCCAGCATTGACAGAAGCCCTAAGGGGCCAGCTCAAGTCTATTATAATTCAACCCTATCCAAATTGGGTTTGGTTCAGGTCATGAATGGTGAAGACTGGCTCAAAGCAATAGGGGTCCTTTAATGGCTGCAAAATAGCACCATGTTTAAGTTCCTCTGCTATGTATGTGTCAACATTCCCAGGGAATTCCAATGCAGAGGTCACAATTTCTATTAAAATCTAGTGGGAAACCAAATTCCACTAATTAACACAACTGTCGATCCCAATAATCTTCCAGATTATGTTTCCAGGCCTGTACATTAAGTTGTGACTTAACAAGAATTCTAGCCTTCATGAAGTTGGGGACACCAGTGGCTTTGACAATACCATGCAAATCTAAGGGAGAAACGCCTTCCCTTTGCTGATATGCAAACTTCCTGGCATTTTTTGTTCATCAAAAGGAAAGTAGCCAAAATCAAACAGTGATTGATCTCGCCATTTCTCTAAAATTTCAGTGTCAATATCAAGGTTTCCCACCCCCACACCTTTATTTTGGTTTACATGCATGATTGAACTTGCAAATTTGTACTCAATGCCTGTATAATTGGCATCATAAATCGAAATATTTTCTAAACTTGTGGTATTTCGAAGCTCAGGGTTCACAGTGACCTGATTTTTGGAAATTGCATCCGGAAGGACCCGTATTTTACTGGATGTGTCCGGAGAAGATATGACCTGACCTGTTATAGCCTAACTCGCACGATGCCCAAGAATACTGGCAGCTGCTAGATTTAGATTTTGGTCATGACCCCTGCTAGTTGGGCCTTTTGAAAATGACAAATTGTCAACAATGATATTACAAGTGTCATTTTTGATACACTATCAAAAACTATTTTTACACAGTTTTCACTACTCCTTCTTTAATCTATATAAACCTCTGATTATAAAAAACATTGATCCAGGGTAAACCCACATAAGTTTCCCTGTGCCAAGCTATAAATGTATTCTTTAACTTCAAATGTCAATGTAGACTGTATGTATCTTATCTTCTCTGTGAATGAGTGTTTCACAATAAAACCAAGTGATAGTCATGGTCTTAATACCCCTTTCCCAAACATCCAAATTGATCTCACTTGAAATTCTGATTAAGAATCCATTCTAGACATATATCATTTATTATTTATTATAAACATTTATGTCAAATGTATCATCATTTGTGTTTGCAGGATAACTCTTTTCAAAATAATTGCTCAGAAAACTGCGATGAGAGTGACGGAGAAAGATGAACTGATATCATTAATTTTATCATGTACCTGGTTATAGTAGATATTGTCCAACTAACCTGGAAAGAATGTTATTGCATTTGCAGCATGGTGAAGATGGTGAATGCGTTTGCAAAGCGATCCAACCCACCTCAACCCACCTGGCATGAAGTAAAGTATGCCATCCTCCGTAACTTTGGTGGACTGGACAAAACACGACCAATTGAGGTGTTTGAAGAAGAAATAGAAGAATTGGCCAAAGATGAGGAGGTGCAAAATATACATAAAAAGTATTTCGACTAACAGATTAAATGTCAAAAACATTTTGAGCAATTCATAATATGTGTTTTTATTCCAATGACAGAGTAAGTTATTGTCACCTGACAAATTTAACTACTATGTTTGTATATTTAATTTATTTGTTAAATTCGCACAGTAAATACAATCCATTTTAACACACCATTATGCATATTACTTAAAAAGAAAAGTATTTGTACCTAATACAATGCACAAAAATGAACACATGTGTGCACAGTACAATAACGCAAAGTTACAGTTGAAAAAAAAAACAATCATTGAATGCGGGAAAACTCCGGCAAGACATTTATCTCACTACTTTTAAACAAGGTTCATCCACTCTCTCTAATTAACAGAAGGTACCTTCTGTAGCCAATGTTTTTAAATCCTTGATTTTGTAGACATCTTCAACATATTTATGAATAACAATTTTAAACGCATTGAGTCTTGCCAACACTGTACTTCTATCGCACTGAAAAGTTTTAGTAAGAGCATTAATATTACTAGATAGAGCTGATCCACCATATCCTGATATGCTAGCTTCCAAAAAATATCACCAGTTCATTGTTATTATTGCATGGTGTGAAGGAAAATGTATGTCACGTTTTAAATTGCAGTATGGGTTTTAAATCACAAATAAGTTTTTTATATTTTCTGGTAGAAGAAAGATACTGACCTTGATTGTTCAGCTGGTAGTTTAATCAAAGACTGCCTGTCCAAGGAGGGGTTGAAGGACATTGACAGGTATACACAGGGTTTTGCTAATTGATTTATTAAATTGCACTTAGAACTAATTATTGATAAGCCAGCACAATACTCTGATATGCCATATATATTGTAACACACAAAAAATCGGTCAAACGGGTATGCAGGCTGTGGGAAAATGTTTGCCCAGGCTGTATCACAGAAATCATAAGGTGTAGGCAGTTGATACTTGGTAGGGACATTGGTTGTGGGTTGTGGACACGCAACATCGTGGTGTGACCTTGATTTGACCTTAGAGCTTGGGGTAGTGATCTTTAGTTTTAAAAATATAGTCTGGGTTATATCTCATAAACTGTAAGGCATAAGAAGTTCATACATGGATGGGACATTCCGTGGAGGAGTAGGTGTGCACCATCATGGTGTGACCTTAAGGTTGATACTTAGTAGGGTCATTGGTTATGGTGTCGATATGCATCATCATGGTATAACCTTGATTTGACCTTTAACCTTACTGTCATCATCTTGACCTTAAAAATCCTGTCCTGCTATATCTCAGAAACTGTAACATTTAGGAAGTTGACACTTGGGCATCAATTAGGAGGTATAGGTGTTGAATGTTATGGTGTGACCTTGATTTGAGCTTCACCTTGCCACAGTGACCTTTAACTCATCATGTCCGGGATATATATCTCAGGAAGCGTAATGTGTAGGAAGTTGATACCTGGTAGGGTCATTGATTAGGGAATGTGTGTTTGGAATATCATGGTATGAAATGGTATCGACCTTTGACCTTGCCATAGTGATATTGATTCTTAAAATCTTATCCGGGCTATATCATAGGAAATGTAAGTTGTATTAAGTTGATACCTAGTAAGGACATTGGTAAGGGGGTGTATGTGTGCAATATTGTGGTGTGAGCTTGAACTGACCTTTGACCTTCCTGTAGGTACCCTGACCTATGAAATTTTATCCGGCTCAAAAACTTTTCAGGTGTAAGAAGTCCATACCTGCTTGAGACATTGGTAAGATGTGTAGGTGTGCAACATAATGGCGTGACCTTGAATTAAGCTTTGGCCTTGCTGTAGTGACCTTGACCTTGAAAACCAGTGTCTGCTTAATATCACAGAAATAGTGAGGTGAAGAAGTTGATACTTTAAATTGATTGATAGGTAGGTGTACATTGCATGGTGTGCCCTTTGCCTTGGCTCTGCCAAAGTGTGTTGATATGCCATATTTGAGACATATTTGTCCTATGAGAAAGATATGCGATTACTGCAGATTCATAAATTTTGTCTCCCTTTATCATTATTTTTCTTTACCTAAATATTATTTGGACCTATACAAAGCTAACACTGTTTACTCTGAATGTCTCTTTGAACAGCTTCACTTCTTCATGGTGTTAAAAAAATATTTCTTTGGGGCTGTGGTATACAGGCATATTCAAAGTGATTTTTTAAATATTGTTTCTGCTGTTGCAGCCAGAGTCGATACCTTTTGATTCTGACTGAGAACTATGGAGCCTTGCAGATCATTGAACATCATTTCTTGAAACTGGATGACACCGTTATCATTTTTGGAAGCAGTTTCCCCAGAGACCAGGAGTATACAAAGGTAATGATACATACATAGATATTCAAAGAGTACACTTAGCGAGGCAAGAGCAAAATATCTCCTTTGCAGTGTGCTTTTCCTCTGACTACATTTAAAAGCTGCTTTTCCAAAAATTTTGTGCTGAATTCATTGCCAATATTTCAGAAACTGCGTTTTGCTATACACAAAATTGCTAAACATTGCATGTGCATACTTATTAATAAAGACATTGGCATTGACTCGATGCAAGATATGTTCAGAAGACTTGTAAAGCTTATTTCCTGCTTATACATGATCTGTGTTGTATTAAACAACAAGTTACACATGAAGTTGATGTTCTTGTGGGAAATGCCGTAGATAATAGTCATTTAGATTACTGTAGCTAACTTTGCAGAAGTTGGAATATGTACATACGTGCATAACTTCCGTGTATTGAAAACACTCCTGCTCTGATTCAAAACTACAATGTTGTTCTTCATATGGGGTCCAGTGCATGCAGATCATTGTTGCTACATTGTGTGTCCAAAGCCACTTTGTATAATAACTCTGAGTCAATGCATAACCTTTGTGCCATCAGACAAGTTCTTACCCATGAGTAAGAAGTAGTTGTTCTTGCAGAAAATACCTTGGTTTGTAATTCTTTGGACTATTGCTAAAAATCTTTAAGAAGTATATCAAGATTCCACCTAGAGGTCGCCCCTGCAATACCAGATATGGTCACCATGTCCTGTAATACTCATCTGTTCCTTATTTTCATTTTTGGCCACAGCTTTGCACCTAAAATCGGATGATCTGTCCTACTTAATAGGATACAGAATCCCCCCTTTATAACCTCCTTCAGGCGCTTTAGGCCTATATGTTTGTAAATCGTTATCTGCTGTTACCACTGGAACTCTGTGTCTTCTGTAGACACATGAAAATAAAAGCATACTTGTTGCTCAAAATTGATGAAAATCCTCTTATGTGCTGGAATCCAAAAAGGGATAGTCCTTAACCCTAGGGAAGCCTAGTGTCCAATAAATATACGGAAAGACCAGGTATAATCCTGGAGAGATCATTCAAAGCACCATAAAGATAAAGGAAAAATTTAAGAAAGTTGCATTCAAAGCACCATAAAGTTAAAGGAAAAATTTAAGAAAGCTACATCTATAAACCTCATCGTCCTCTTAGAGATTTGTTGAATTTTGCATGGAAAACTCAAAAATCCATTCTACCTTTCTTATATATTGTTTTATGCAACACATGTATGGTAACCCCCCTCTGCGTTTTCTGAGGGCAGTATCATCAAAATCATTACAAATTTTCTAAGTAAATCTTGCTGTATAGATCCATTGCCTGAGTTCCTTGTCTTGAATTATCTGGATATTTTTATTACCCTTACCACTTCCCTCTAAATGGAGAACTTTAATATCTTAATATCAACCCTCGAGAAAGAGGTGTTCAAACTTACAGGTCTCACATTCTAAAGTTCATTGTTCAAAACTGAGTTCAAAATTGAGTGGAAGCATCTTAACTTTGATATCCCCTTTAAATTTTAACGAAAGCATCACTCGATTAATAGTGTCCTCTTTAGTATAATCTACCCAACATGGCCAAAGAAATGGTAACTGCTCTTACTTCCATTGATTTTTTTCTGCCATGGTTTATTCTATTCACCACACCATTCTGCTGGGCAGCTTGTATTTATAACATGGTATAGTGATTCAGTACTAGTTAAGTTCAAATAATAACTGTCAGAGAGAACCCAACACCTGCACTGCTGTTCGAAATTTACACTTTTTTCGAACAATCATAAGTGGTGTTTGGACATCATGGGTGTCAGTCCCCCACCCTGGGGGAAGTGTGTTACCCTCTTAAGGGGTTTTTCCAAATGTAAGGTGTTTGGGTAAGTACGGTGTCACCCTAAGATGTGACCTCTAATGATGGCCACTATTACTTGAGGAAAGTAGTTGCTAGGCAATGACCTGGGGTCAGCCCATCTGATTGGCAGGTGCATAAACTGTGGGGTTTGGGTCTGTGACCAAGCATCAGTTTAAAAAGTGCAGTGCACTGAGACAGTTGAAAATTCAGTTTTGAAATGGATAATTATATTTTATTCTTTTTATTGTGTGTTTTTTACTTGTGAATGTCTTGAAGAACGGTCAGTTAGTCTTTACATGATGTACACACTGTAATTAACCGTGTTTCTACCTGAATTGAATGTGTCAAACTGCTGCCGCTGTCATCTGTGATCTGGAAAGGAGACAACCTCAGGCTTTATTTGGCTGAGCACAAAGGGACAGTCAACTCTAAGTTATTTACAGTCTTGTGCAGTGCATTAGCCAAATTCAACCTGATTTTGTCGAGTACAGATCCTCAGGGCGTTGTGCCTTTGTATTTTGCAGTATTTATTAGAAATTTTTAATATGGGAAAGCACAAAGCTTATTGTTGGGCGTGCCAGGACAGATATTTTTTGGCCACTGGAAAAAATGCCAAAATCTGGAACATTTAAACAGTAATGAAGACCAAGTACCAGGGACCAAGAAAGTTGCAAAGACCAAGAGTGGAGGTAGTCGGGACTCTCAGTCGAACAAAGTGTTTGCTAGTGTTTCCACACTGAACAGGACCCCCTCAGTCACTCATGAAATAGACTCACACGTTAAGAGGGTCTTGAATCCCCTGTCATTCTGACCAGAGTGACTCTGATGAGGGTGGGGATTCGACTGGTGAGATCACAGGGAGTGTAACGAACAGGATCCTGGCAGAGCTGGAGAAGATAATGCACGCCTGGACATGGTAAAAAGTCAAGTGGCTGGAGCAACTGGGAGCAGCAAGCAGGGAAACCAGGACTCTGAGTTAAGTAAAACCGTAAAAAGTAAAAAATATCAAAAAAGTGTAAAAAACAGAACTGTGTCAAGTGAATCAAGTGACTCATCGTCAGATGAGGATGCAATTCTAAGCTTATCAGAGTTAAGGGTATCAAAGAAAATACAAAAACAGATTGATCGAAAAATTACCCAACCAGAAAAGAGTCAAAAAGAAGGTAATGTACAGATTGAAAAAAAATAAGTCCCAAGGTTGGGGGCCGGTTGATGTGGTCGCCCGACATAATGTTCGTTGGCCATGAACACATCTTGTGGGGGTCCCACCAGGCAGAGGGTAACCTATGATAATTTGTCTCTCATCCAATTTGTACACGGGTTTGTGAAAAATGTTCTGGATGAGCCATGCCAAAAATCCAAAGAAAAAAAATGCTACATTATCTGGGGGACCTTATGGAGGATGCCACTGATTTTTCGTGGGCCAATGCAAAAGCAGCACACGCAGTCTTGCTATGTGAGATGGAGAGGGGGCACTTACATGGGCTGACACATCTCGCATAGAACATATTCGTAGGGCTCATGCCCAGAAGCATAACACATCTAAGCCAAATTGGACCAAAAATCAAGACAATAAGAGACCTTGGTTTTGTAAACAATACCAAAATGGCAACTGTAATTTTTTCAAAGATCATGAAGTGTCAGGCCGGTTAAACAGGCACATATGTGCCTTCTGTCTATCTCATTTTGCAACGAGAAATGGTCCAAAAAACGACCAAGGGGCTGCTCAACAGTAGCTAAGTTGGGCAGCAAGAGTTTTAACCCAATCACAGTCGCAGATCAGGTAGACAATGTTTTTAATTCAAAAATCCCTGATAGTTCAGGGAATGCTCTAAATACTGACCAGAATAGGGTTTTTTCCAGAAGTTTTTACAATTCTGCAGTCAGTAAACGAGATATCCAGTCATTATTGGCAAAAAACAGTAAAAACAAGTATAAGGTGGGTAAGACTTCAAAAATCAAGCAAAACAATCAATGTGGCCAAAATTGCCTCTCTACTGTCAGTACTCAGGGTAAGTGTGACACACCCTAAGTATTACATGTGTTGACCTTGAAAAGGGTAGTGACAGTCAATACACTGCTAAAGACGAGATGAATCATGCCCAGTCTCTAGGTGTGAAAAACACAATAGCCAGTGGTCAGCAGAAAGTCGCACCTCTAACTGACCACAATAGATGTGTTAACAAGTTGAAACCCAAGAAAATGGAGAGTGGGGGATTGCTTTCATCACCTAGTGTCATGAACAATCAAGTTGATAGTGTGAAACAGATCTTGACCAGTGTTTGAGCGAATGTCACACCTTTAACTGACAGCAATAGTTGCAACAACAAGTCCAGACGCAAGACAATGGAGAGTGGGGGATTGTTTGCATCACCTAGTGTCGAGAATAATCAAGTTGAAAGTGTGAAAGACATATTGACCAGTGGTCAAGCTAAAGTCACACCTCCTGAGGTAAACAATGCAGGGGATATTCAGAGCCCAGATATCACCCCTTCTCTGTAACAAACACAAGGAACATGTAGCCAGGGGTCAGGACATGGCGTTGTTTTTTTATATCAATGGGCTTGATGATGACAAATTCACACATATTGTTGGCAATACGTATAGTAAACCACAAGTTTTCAAAACTGATCATGATTATGGCCCTTATTTTAGTTTGTGGCGGCAACAAAGTTGTTTTAACTTTGGTTTTATCCCTTTGTCCACCTTTATATTGGGAGATCAATGCAAACAAACCGAACCTATTCACTGCCAAATAAAAATTCACAACTTAGTCAAACAAAGTGGTGTCTACATTTTTCTGAAATGCAGAATCCCTGTACAAACCCAGTTGAATGTTGATGAATGGTCCCGTCAACTAGATGGCGACTAGGATGCCCAGTTGATAGATCTAATAACATATGGCTTCCCACTAGATTTTAACAGAAATTCATCCCTAAAATGGGAGGAAAAGAATCATAAGTCGGTTTTAGACTATCCCAGGGATGTAGAAACATACCTACAAGAGGAAATATGACATGGAGTCATCACGGGCCCGTATTCAGCTCACTCAATAGCCAAAAGCCATTTTTCTCCATTTATGACTAGGGAGAAAAGTAATGCTACAAATAGGTGGGTTATCATTGACATATCATGGCCCAAAGATGCTTCAGTAAACTTAGGCGTGGACAAAAATTCATATCTAGCTACAGATTTTTTGATCAGATTTTTTGATCAAACCACTAGTGAACCAAAAACCATAGGCAGAGGGCACACCTCTTTAAAGTCGACGTCAGCCGTGCATTCATGTCACATGAAGATAGACCCATCAGATTATGACGTCCTGGGCTTAAAATGGAATGATTTGACGTATTTTGACACTTGTCTCCCATTCGGAGCAGGCAAGGCACGCAGATCTTTCAGCGTCATACGATGCGTTGTCTGGGCTTTGACGTCATAAACTATGTAGATAATTTTGTAGGGGTCAGTACACCGTCCATTGTGCATCGTTCCTATGACGCCCTGATAGAACTCCTCAAAAAATAGGTCTGGAAGTCAGTAGCAAAAAAATAGTACCTCCCAGTACCAAAGCAAGATGCTTAGGCATAGAAATTGATTCAGAAAGCTGTACAGTAGCAATCCCACCAGACAAGTTGTGTCAGATTTGTCACATGGTTGAGGAGTGGTGTCAGGTCAAGTTTTGCTCCAGACGTCAACTCCAGTCCTTGTTAGGCAACCTTCTTTGCGTTCAAAATTGTGTGAAACAATCCAGAATATTTTTGAACAGGATGTTGGAACTCCTCAGATAGAACTATGACAAAAATTCCATCACCCTTACTCAAGACTTTAAAAGGGATTTACATTGGTTGCACAAATTTTTGGCTACATACACAATGGTGTTTCATATTTTCAACATGCAAAAGCTGATAAAATACTTGAATTAGATGCCTGGTGGGGTAGCAAGGTGTATCACCTCCCTGTAGCAAATCAATTAAAAAATCTCGCCATCACACAGTTGGAAATCGTGAACATATTGGTAGCTGTCAAACTGTTTGCTAGGGACTGGCAAAAGAAGAAAATATGTGTGAAAATGACAACATGGCTGTTGTCCAGGTCTTATCTAGTGGTTGAACCAAAGACCCATTTTTGGGTGCATGCGCAAGAAACATATGGCTCATACCAGCAACAAATGACATAGATTTGGTGTATGTACATATTCAAGGCAAACTTAACTGTGTGGCTGACCTCTTATTAAAGTGGCAGTATACATATGCAAACCATATTCAGTTACAGAAACACATAGACAACTCCATATGGTGTAGGGTTTCACCAAAATTACTTAATATGGATCCTGAGATTTAAAGTAAATTTTCATCTATGATATCTACAAATTCTACACTTTGTTTTAGGTCGAGAGCAGCCCTTGGCGGCATTAATGCAGAGAGCCAGCACAAGAGTAAAGCAAGCCCTAAGACCAAAAACATCCATATTTTATGATCTATTATTTCGTAATTTTTTTGGCTTTTGTATACGTAACAAAATCATCATGCCTTCCATATCCATTGATGAGATCATGGCATATATGGAATATTTAGTAGAAAATGGTGTCAATGTAAACATGGTGTCAAATAATGTTTCAGCCATCAAGGCCAAATTTGTCATGTATGGTCTTCCTCATTGCCTTCTCCAGCATCCTCGGATTGCCTATTTCATAAAATCTCTAAAAATTAACAGACCTCTCACTGTCACCCCTAGAAATATCATGTCACTCTCCACCCTTTCAAATCTGGTCCATTTATGCAAGTCCATCACTTCAGGTGCATCCTTCAAAGCCATATTTTTTATTGTATTTTTCGGTTTCCTTCGCATCTCTAACCTTGCCCCTCAGTCCCTTTCCCACTTTGACCCCTCCAGGCAACTCACCCCTTCAGACGTAAAAATTTCCAAAAGATCAATAAAATTGGTTATCAAGTGGTCTAAGACCATGCAAACCAGGGATCGAACCCACACCATCACCCTCCCCAGACTTTACTCATCTCCTATATGCCCAGCTACAGCCCTCATCTCAGCTATGTCTCGGTACTCACCGGGCCCCCATGACCCTTTATTTCAAGTTAGAACCGCTGCACGTTTTAAACCCATTACTGAAAGTCGTTTGAGAAAAGTGAAAAACTAATAGTAAAATTCGGCCTCCCCAAGGGCCATTTCACCTTTCACACTTTCCGGGGTTCAGGGGCCACCCTCGCTTACAATGCCCATGTACCAATACAGAGTATTAAGAGTCATGGCTCCTGGACGTCAGACTGTGCTTTGACATATATTCAAGAAAATAATAAAAATTAAGTGCTCATATTGCCTCTTCCTTTGCTAAACTAATAAATGGTTAAATCCTACTGTTTGGGCCTTTGAGGCATTGTGTATTGTATAATATTACATGTTTCATTGTCCCCTGACTCCATGTCTGGGCCAGGTACAGCTTTCCCATGGTGAGGTCACCTCAGGGTCAGTTGACCTTGATTGGGGTCAAGCTGGTGACCTTTTAGAGCAAAGGTCAATGGTATAACCATGTCAGTATTCACTGTAATTTGTTATTTACATAATCCTGTATAGTTGTAATTGTGGATTAATAGTGTTTATAGTAACTGTAATGATTGGTACTTGTAATCCACTGTAATCTGTGAATATTACAATGTAATTCTGTTATGACTCTGAATGACTGTTGATAATGATGAACGTTATTCTTATCCTGTATAACCAACAGTAATGTGTATATATCAGCTATGATCTTTAAATATTAATAGCCTAGTCATATATATACAAATTTTTTGATTACATATATGTTATCATGAATAAACTAATTCTTCGCATGTTGTCTTCACTTGACCCAGGGTGGGAGGGGACTGTTTTGAACAACTTCTTCATATCTCTCTCTGATAATGGGTTATGATAAGTCACATAGAGAACTGAAGTCTACATAAGACATTTATACACGAATAAAGTACAAAATGCAGTTCAAAGCTGGACTGATGTTACAAAATTGTAAATGTTGTTAACCCATTTACATCAGAGAATCTCCATCCATACATACCGTTTACAAATACAGCATAGTGCTTATAAAGTTCCAACACTTTTGACAATAAAGTTCACAAATCCCACAAACATTATTCAAAGTCTTTTAATTGTTCAATCACACCAAGTATTTGAAACTTTATTCCCTTCCATATAAGAACCAGCCCCTGAATTATATCATTTAGGAAACTTCTTAAGAATTACCTCTTCAACTCAAGAGGCCACACTCGGTATTTCCCAATTTCCCTGTTCACAGCCACAACCCTGGAAAATGGCTTTGAATCAATTTGACTATAATGAGTGTTTTAGGAAGAGGTTTTAGAGCCAGACTTGTCTTGCTGAAAACAGTCATTCATGGATGGCAACCATTCTACTGAAAAACAAAATTTTTCTGTGCTGCTGTTGAACCTGCAATGAATTTCACCATAACCCTATACTAATAAGAATAAGGAGTAAACAACTAATTAAATATATATTTATGATGACTGAGATATTGGAATGTTAAATTGTATGCCAAGAAAAAACCTTTCACCTCACTGATTGTTTTACCATTAAACTTTTTAATGTATGTGTTTGTATATGCTTAAAATATTCAGCATGTTCTTTAAACTGACGATTACATAAATTATACAAGGTATTAATCATTGTTGTAGACTTTTCATTTGGATGATGTATCAAATTTTGCCAGGATATCAGCCAATATTTATCTGCTAATTATTTGTATTATATAGCTTTTGCCTTTAATGGTAAAGAATTGATTTGGAAAATATTTTAGCAGTTGATTCAAGGTATATATTTCTGGCTATAAACCAGCAAGCTAAATGAGAAAGTTTGAGATATCTAATCTATTTCAATGCATAATATCATACCAAAATAAAATAGAGCATACAGGAAATCTAGCCTGTGAAATTATCAAAATTATGTTGGAGATGTCAGTTGTGTTTTCATCAGGTGTGCTATAACATCAACCGCATCAAGATCTGCATGGAGACTGGGAAGACTGTAGTGCTTCTGAATCTGCAGAATCTGTACGAGTCATTGTATGATGCTTTTAACCAGGTAGGATTTAGGGTTAATTGGGTGAATGTGTAAATGATAAAATCATAATATAAAATAGTGCCTGGTGAAAATATAATAAAGACTGCTTTTGTGCTTTTGACAAATTTAAGTAGAATTTACTCTCTGACAATTTTATTTTCTCACATGCGACCTATATTTTTATTTTCACAACATTAAAACTCTTCTGTTTTTGAGTGCAAGAGACTACTTTAAAATACTATAATAATGCATTTTACTTTCTCTACGGAATCATCATATCCAAAGTAAATATGCAAGTTTCAACCCACCAAAGATCTTAAAGTTGACATTGAACATTCTGTTAACAAACAGACTAGCGGGATGCACACACTTATGTATGACCTTCTTGGTAAACTCTGTAACTGACACCTTGTTGTCCATGTCGTGGTAGTCGATCCCTCTCTTTTACCACATCCAACAGAATAATCATATATATCAGTGGCTGTGTATGGGGGGGGGTCCAATGTATCTTGAGTAATTGGGATCCCAAGATATCCCAAGAACTTTTAAGATCTCAAGCGGTTGATATGCGCCATGTTTGGAATGAACTCCAATGATGTCATCAATATAGTGATGGAAGAAGAATCCTTGTGATGTCATGGCATCACATACAATATCTGTGACCCTTTCACAGAGCGAACTCCTAGTTTTCAGGCAGAATGTCACAATAACGTCTACATAAATTTGTCGCTTGTGTGTAACGACCATTATGTCATAGTCCTGAGCATCCAAATACAGGTTGTGGAATGCTAACTGATGTCGATTTTAAACAGAGAAGCATCTTTGTCAATTGGTCTACTTTCCTGGACAAAGACTCTGTTGAAATTCTTGTGCCTTCGATCATGAAATTGGTCAACCTGTGTTTGTCAGAAATCATGGTTCCTGACTCCCTCAAGTGAGCCATTATTACACCTATTATCAACTACTTGAGAAATTTAACGAAGACATGAGTACAAATTTGTCGCAAAGTGAGTAATATTTTCATGGTCTGACTTATGTTACAGTTGTAATATATATGTGTCTATAGAAAAAGTAAAATGCTCACAAGACCAGAGGTGTCTCACCCTGCAGTCCTAAAATTTCAGTTGCCAGGTTGATTTTCACCCCGCAGGTGATTTATGGGGATCCTGCACAGCCTCATATTTGCCTAATGAACACAAAAAATCACTATCACAAAGCTGAAATTGGATGTCAAAGAGGGGGCCATAAACATATAGCTACTGTAAGAAGGGATATGGTCACACAAATTATTGTCTCATAAGTTATGGCTGCACAAAGGATTATCTAAGATTATGGTCACAGGCTGGTCACACAGTAATTAAATGGAATTTGACCAAATGTAGTCACAGCTGGTTTATGGTCATAAATTGCACTCACAGATCAGACATAGCTCATTTCTTCTTCTCATTTTAGCGTCAATAGATCCAATTTTAGTGTACACCATCTAGCACTGAAAACTCGGAGCCATATAGGGAGCCATTTGTTTACTCAGTATTTTATTGACATGAAATAAACATTATTTTATTTTGGTATATACAATCATATTGACATTTTGTACACACAAACAAAAGCAACCAAGAAATATTGTAAATGCAGAAACTTAGCAGTCATTTTGTCTATAATTAAAAAAAAATATTAACCAATCTAGTCTTTATTTATCACCCAACTGGTGTAAAAATCGATTAAGGGGATTATATTGTTGGAATATTTTCATACTATGGCAGATCAGCATCACATTGTGTTGTCAATATGAATGCGGCACATCAGCTACACTCTAAGGGATACAACACCTGCATATAAAAACAGTATAATTTTTAGCTTCAGTGTTTCTATGGTTGTATTAATAATATCCAAATTAATGGACGAAAGCACCCACAAAAACACTCAGTGAAAGTACACCCTACTGAAGTACACTCAGGCAAAAAATCTGAATTTCTAAAAATAGTATTAAATTGACGTTACCATTACACCCATTAAAACCTTAAAATGGTATAAAACCAGTTCATAAATAGGTTTAAACCATGCAAACTAGTTTGTTGTACCGGTTTAATGTTCTTCAGGTCCTTTATCACTGTAGACATTTCTCAGCTTTGGAGGTCCCCCCACCTTGGTAGTTAGTTTTGCCACATTTGCATACACTGTTTATGGTATAAAGTGGATATTCTCCTTGTCACTTTTGTAAAAACCCAGGGACAAATAATGCTAATTGACCAGACCATGTGCACACAACATTTAAGTGACATTCCTAATGGAGAAATAAAATCCAGAAAAGGGGTTAAAATATTATTTTCATTTTACTTTTTAACGTGTAAGTTTTTCTTCAAGCAGCACATTTTACTAGCACAGATATTTTAGGTTGTTGACCAACATAAACCTTTTATGATCTTTTCCCTTTGTTTAACATAATTTCTTTGAAAGCACAATAATTTTTCAGGGCCATTTTGATGAGGGTACTTAATCCTGCGATACAATTTGACCAGGTTTTTTGAGGGCCTATTGGATTTGATTATTTTATCTTGGGATTTTATCTGGTGGGTGCCAATTTGGTAAAATCGCCAATTTGTCTGTGATTCATTGGGACCAATCTGTTTTGTTATAAAGCCTAGGTTGTCCACATTTCCCATAATGCAACAAATCTTTCCCAAGAGTGACTGCAACTCAGTGTTATCAGAGTTATTTGTATCAGTTTTGGTAGTCAAAGAGCAGGTTGTAAGTTCAATATTTGGCTGGTGAAGCCAATCTTTTAATTTTAGGAAAATAAAATAGATTGTTCCAGTTGATAAATTCGTGCATAATCTTTGCAACCATACAAAACTAACATACAGTTGTTAAACATTTGGCCACCCCAATTGTCCAAAAAAGAAATGTTGGTCATATAAGGTTGGCAAATTTACAGTTAAAATATCTGACCGGAGATCGTCTTGATGATCTGGTATTAAAACAATAATATTATAATAACAATAATGTTTCATAAAAAAGGAATATTTCCTTTCAGTTATAGTACTATTTTTTCTGACTGAAATACTGCAAGATATTATATTAATACCTGTTTTGTCAAAGTCATTGTTTTCTGTTTTATGAACAGCTTGTGCCTGTATGACATTACCTAAAGGATTATAGAATGAAACAATATTACTTTGTTTTTAATATTAACTGACATGAATATTGCTGAACTGAGTTTCATTTACACATTGGATGAACAAAGCGTAAAAATGTTGTATATCTGGTTATTACACAGTTTAATTCAAGTTATTACCATGAGGGCATTGTGGTACAGTGGTAACACACTCACTGCCCACCTCTGAGGTCAACCTCCAGCTCCTATGTGGGAAAGTTGGTAGTTTTTAAAAATAATTGACAGTTTACAGTACAGAACCTTGACTAACTGTATGTACTGGTTTCCTCTGCCCATAAAATAGAGGTATGAAAGATTAATTTTGACAAGTTTTTATTTTCAAATTGGTGAGGTCTATTGTGCTTAAGTATAAATGGCCACCAACATTTTGCTTGTTTGTCATTAGCATTTCATCCAGCTTTGTTAATATTTTAACCTGTGAAAAATGTCTGATAAAAGTGTACAAGTGGACACTGTAAACTTAAAGGAGTTAAAATAAGTATTATTTTACATTACACAGATATTTTCAATGGAGTTTAGTCTATATATAACCAATATATAACCCCAATCAAAAGGCCAGATTACGAAACAGTCCTGAAGTGAAAAAGGCCCAAACCTTTATTTAGAGTCCATTCCGACATACACATCTACAGAGTTGGGCCACAGAAGTGTTCCACCCCCAGACTATGAAAGACAATGTGCAATGCAATAGGTGCACCAAAAGTGTACATTTAGAGCACCTGAATTGAATAGGAACTCTCCACAACTTTGAACCAAAATACTCTTTACAGACAGTTGAAAATTGCATTATATATATGTGTAGACATAAATATGTATTCTTTATGAGTAACTATAATGTAATAATGAATACAATTTTGGGGGATTTGTAAAATGCATTTTCTTTTATGTGTCTTAAATGTTCTAAATTTTAATTTTCAGAAATTTAGATATATTTGAACATCATCAAATGATTTTTATTAAAAACCAAAATTGGACTGACCTTCCGTTCTGAGTCTTCTATGAAAGTGTTTTTGACAAAGCAAAGAAATACCTATTTGGGCATTTGTAATGATCAATATTTTGAAAATTAAAACCTAGCAAGTTTGATATCAAAGATATCTTGTGATTCACATATCTTAAGCTACATAAAAATGATTTTTACATCCCTTTTCAGAGAGGGGGGATTGAGTCAATCATAGTTATCACAAGTCTCACTTTTCAGGACTTCTAGCTGTGACTGACATGCATGCACACAAAAACACTGCACTGAAGAATTGATACAAATCTTTAACACACTAGTAATGACACATTATATAGACAACATATAATAAAATCAATTATGCAAATTATGAACAGTGAGGGAAATTTCACGGTTAATCATTTTCCAAGGGATTCATTTAGGGACCACATTTTTCATATGACATATTTATCGAGAGCAAACACTGTACACCAGACTGGAATGCAATTAGTCTGATTGATTATAATTCCTGTGAAATACTTCACAGATAAATCTACAAGTAAACTCCACCTTTCAACTTTCCGAAATCCCGTCAGGCCATACAACCATGATTAAAACATCTATGTTAAAACACACAATGACTACCTAACATCAAGTATCAACCACCATGGCCCACTAAAAGTAAAATATCAACTTCATGACATAGTTGCGCTACTCTACAAAAGCAGTGAACTAAAATTACAACAAAACAACATGAAAGTACACAGGCCCAGGGTGAGGGAGGACATGAGATCAGAAGAGCAGAGTGAAGGAAGAAGGGCAAAGAGGGGGCACAAAACAATGACGGGGGGGGGGGGGAGGAGGGGAATAAACTGTCACCACCCCCAATACTAAATCAAGTTACACACAAATACGCAGGATAGCGCAGTGTATCATCCCATAAGGGGCTGTAGCGGGTCATTGTACTATTGAGTTCATCTACCATGTGTTTCTTTGTGGTCAAGGTAGTTGGTGTAAATTGAGGTCACTACTGGCCAGCCTTTGTAGTATTTTGTCATTTGCTCACATATTTTTGGAAACTGGGCCACCTTCACGTGGCTTTAGGTCTATAATTCTAGTATTTAACCAAGTGAATGTCTGGTATTTGTGTGTAACTTGATTTGGCATTGGGGGTGGTGACAGTTTACCACGAATATGTTTTACTATTAAGTTAATTTTATTAATTGCACAAACATACCAGGCTGTTCTAACACAGGCTGACAAAAATTCATCTTTAATTGTGTGACTAAAAAACGAATTAAGAACAGCAAAATTATCACACAATATTATACATGATGCATTCTTCAATTTACTAGCCCAAACATCTTAATGCCATTAACACATTGGCTGCCTCCAAATGGACGGTAGGGGGCCACGGTGGCAGAGTGGTAACACTCTCGCCTCCCACCTCTGAGACCGGGGTTCGATCCTCATGGCCTATGGCCTCAAGTGGGAAAGCTGGTAGTTGCTTGCCGCTGGTCGGCAATTTATAGCACAGAACCCTAACAAACTGTATTTACTGGTTTCCTCTGCCCTTCCAACTACCCGTCGTGATATGACCTGTACAGTGTTTAAAGCGACATAAAACACCAAATAAATAAATAAATAAAAAAAAATATATACCATAATACTGACGATTTCTGTTGATGAAGATATGCATTTGCAGTGAAATACAAGCTACAAATAGTCTTTAACTGCTTAAACTGTATGTACTGGTTTTTCCAGCCCTTCCAACTACCCATCGTGATGTGACCTGTATAGTGTTGAAAATGACATAAACCCCAAATGGACGATAGAGTATGCTTGCAAAATGCGAATAATTGGAACCGCATACACACGCTTCTCAAAGAATGCACCCATGCCCTGCAATGAACTGTCCACATATGTTTCCCTTACAGGTTGATCATTCTTGTGGATTAAATTTATCAAGGAAAACACAAAACCAATTTATATCTCGAAAGAAATCAGATGGGAGAACAGTACTGCCATGTCTGGGAGCCTTCTTTAAGGTTCTCAAGATCCTGTTGGTAAACAAACGGGCTGGCCTAACACAGCGATGGATATAAAGTAAATTGCCTACCAATTTCTAAACCTCATGACAAGAAGCAGAGGTTTTACAAGACCAGATGTGAAGTAAACCCTTAATTTTGTAATTTTTTTCTTGAGGGATAGTCAAAACCCCTGTCCTAGCATTTATATTGATGCCCAAGCATGTGATTTCACTAGGTGGGCCCTCAACCTTCTTAAAATTGATGGGCAGGCCCAAAGCTTGCAAGAGGTTACGCAACGGACAGAAAGTGGCACGTGCATCACGAGCCTGGGACACCCCAATGATATCGTCCAAATAATTTACTACCCAGTGACGTTGCCTCCACATGAGGTATGTGATGACGTTAGTTGCAAGCGTACACCCTGACGGTCCAATGGCCCAGGAAAGGTCCACTATCACTCTAGTGCTCCCATCAGCCTTGGCCCTTGGCATTAATGGGGTAAAATGGAGATTTTCAAAAGGATTAACATCTAAGGGGCCAATCATAGCTTTGAAGGCAACTTCTTCAAAAAAATAGGTGTCTACTGCTGCTGGATGTTGTAATGCCGAAGGGTGGTTCTTGACAGCAGCATTAAAAGAAAAACTAGTGTATTCTATATTTAAGGGAAAGCCAAATCGCAGATAATCACAACGAACAGGAATGTCATAGCTTGATAAATATATCTACGCTAATTCTGAATATTTAGAGCAGATGGAATACTTATTCTGACACTCTTATAATTAGCTACACCTGACCTTTGAACTAAGGAATGGGCTTCCTTCACTCAGATAAGAGGTATCGTTGGTGTAGTGGTTAGAGTTCTCGCCTCCAACCTTTGAGGAGGCCAGTTCGAATCTCGGGCCGGGCACTTCATGTTGGAAAGTTGGTAGTTACTTGTTGATGCCCGGTGGTTTACAGTGCAGTATGCACTGGTTTCCTCCATCTGTAAACTACCCGTCACAATATGATCCTGGCTGTTACATGATGTAAACCAACAAATAAATCTAAATCCCTAACCCAGGCGACCATATCATGGTTCTGAAGCTGCTTGAAACCATCGTTAATTTCAAAAATGTACTGACAAAGGAAAAATCCAAAACGTCTAACATAAGTTTCACCTCTAACACGAGAACTGAAGTCCATAGCCTCAACCTCACAAACGACTCCTGGTTGACAACTATCATGAAGCAAAATCTTAGAGTCAACCAAAACATTAGAAAAAGAACCAAAACTAATCTGGGGTTTAACACCACTGCCTGTGGTATTCATCTAAACTGGTACTACATCTAAACTGTTAAAAGAGAAACTAAAAGAACCTGCATCCACATTAAGACTACTGTTAATAAGGGGGGGCGGAACTTAAGATGGCACTGGGGGCTCTTGCATCTAAACCTTGGTCGAAAGCTATCCCCCAAAACTTACCACAATTCATACTTAGTTTCGAACCCGACTCACTATTGAAGACTGTCGTTTGGGTCACCACTGAACTAAGCATATCCACCTGCCCAGAAAAATTGACTTGCTGTACATCTTCTAGAACACTTGTTACTGATAAAAACCCGCTTTGACTAACTAGCATGGATATTAAACTACTATCATTACCATTGACCTTACAGTCGACATCTTGCCACATAAAACCATCCTGGTCAGGGCAAGCCAACACATACCATCTACTAGAATAACTAAAAACCTGAGACATATTTGCCAACGACACATTTGTAGAATTACTGAATACTTCTTCTGATCTAGAAATGTAATTAGCAGAACCATGAATGTCATTATCACAAACAGAACCCCCTGGCAGCAACTTGCTAAATAAGTCAGCCTCATAAAGCGACACCTTGTCACAATCTTTTTCACAATCCATAAACATTGGGACACATGAGTCATAGTAAGCTTGCTGGCAATCCACAACTTCACTATATGAAAGAAACGCCTTGTCCATGGCGGATAAATCCTGCCAGCATTATTGACCACGCACAAGCCTTCCGGCTTTTGACAATGTTGGATGGGGATGAAAACCTTAGCAAAAACATTATAGCGGGTGGAGCACCAAGAAAATTGTTCTTGTGCATCAATACCTTCGATTGGGTATTGGGGTATTGCTAATTAATATTGGCTTCAAATTCATTTATGTTTCATTCAACATTGTAAAGTCAAAGGGGCAAGACGCCATTTTACATCAAGAATTTTAGGAATTTTGGACTTTAAGTTTTTTAGCCCTCAATGTTGGATTTTGGTTTCCATGTGTTGGCATCCACTGTGTGACTTCCCTTCATCAGATCTACAGATTGCGGCACAGAATCCAGTAGGATTAGTGCCTTGATTATTGCATGTCTTGCTCTGGGGTGCTGGAGCCATGGAAGAGGGATGAGTTCACTTTAATTTTATATGTATCATGTTAATGTTGTTTTATTTATTTTAGTAATTATTTTAGTCAGATTTTAGTCAGATTTTAATATGGAACGTTATGTAGTTTTACTTTGATTATAAGAAATTTGCTAGCTATTTGAACTCATCCGCCTGTTAGACCTGCAATACTCTGTATTAGTTTCAGAAACAGTAACATTAACGGTGACAATGGCTCCAGCCAAGGAACTTCTTTGTAAAAAGTGTGGCAATATGCACAAAAGGCCAATCAACAGCAAATGCACATTTCATGAAAATAATAACGATTCTAGTGACTTACCTATTAGTGATATTGAGGCACCGAGTGTCAATGATTCAAGTGCTCTTAACTTGCAAATTCTAGCCGAATTGAAAAGCCTAGGTGGCCAAATGTCTATGATTGAAGAGAAGATGGCCAGCAGAGATGCCAGAGATGCTACCATGTCAAAGCAACAGTCCACAGCTGCAGCCACAGGTGGGACTACTTCAGCAGCCCGGGCAGAGATCCACAGCACTTCCGAGTTGGATCAGTTGGTCATCCCAACACTGGCTACCCTGCAAGGAAGTCAACATATTCAAACTGAGGTGAACAAGCGGCTCAGGCAACTGGTTGACCTTAACGAATCAGGCAAGTCTAAGTCTCAGAGGGGAGGGAACAAAATTGTCTGGGTAAAGAGACAAGTTCCTTGGCCTCAGAATTTTGTACTGGGAGGAAGCAATAAGGGCAGAACGTCTTACGATTCACTAAATTGGCGTCAATGGGTAGCTGGATTCGCAACAATTGCAAGGGAGGAGCAAAATGTAGAAATAAAAAATTCAATGTTGGAGTACTTAACAGAAATCATGGAGGATGCTAGTGATTTTGGGTGGCAAGCAGCAAAAGCCTCTCATGCTGTGATTTTGTGTAGGATGGAGGATGGGAAAGTAGACTGGAGTGAAACTCAAAAATTGATAGAATTAGGAGGGCTCATGCCCAGAGAGGGGTTACTCAAAACCAACGGGGTCAAAACTCAAAATCAATCAAATCAGATTCAAAGCCAACTATGGCATGTCGTTTTTATTAAAAGGGATTGTGTCATAACCAAAGGGACCACAAAACCGGGGGAACCTTTTATAAACATATCTGTGCCAACTGCTTTAGTATGGGGAGGGAGAATAGGCATATGTCAAAAGACTGTAAAGTGTCCTCCAGGAATTCAAAAAACGAATAAAGCACTGCCAGAAGGCAGTGCAAAGTTGTACTGATAGTGTAAGTAGTAGTCAATTACCTAACAATGGGTATTGCGCTAGCAGAGTTGTATATAATAGTATTTTGTATAATGGTGCCAGTAGCAACTGGAAAGCTGATTGAGCCAGATTCATTGGAAAATCTTATTCACAGGTCGTGGGTTCGAATCTGGCCACAGCTAAGGTCAAGGCTCAACACATCAGCTGTAGTACTATGAATAGTCTAGCAGTCAAACCAAAGACAAGTAGTGCTAAAAATACAACACAACTCACCTTGTCAATTCAGAACAAGGAAAGACATCATAACTCTACTGATAGGAAGAAAAATATCCTCCAGACGTTATCCAAACACTGTCAAAAGTCATAGTTCTGAGTTTCAGATACCACTTCAGAACAGATTTGAATCCATTCACCTGCCTGATCCGATATATCCGAATAGTGAAGCAAAACTCCAACAAGAAATACTGAAATCCCCAGTACATAAACAAAGTACTGAGTGCACAGAGGTCTGCAACAACACTGTACGTTTATGGCATTCAGCTGATAACAATGAAAATGTGATAAAAAGTAACACTCCAAATATAGAGCAGGGTAAATGTCAAAAAACCCAAAAATTTGGCTCTAAAATGATTTGGCCACAGGATAAATATGAATTGGCATTGCAGGTTTAAAAGAAAAATAAAGATATAATTCAATTAGCAAATTCGGATCTGACATTTCAGAAGTGGGCCGAACAGAATCCAGACAATTTTGGTTACATCCCACTGGGTCCCCTTCTTCTACCACAAACTAATGGTAAAAAATTTTGTGGTACAGATCCAATAAAGCTATATGATATAACAAGAAAGGAGAACACTTTTAACTTCATGTCTAGTCAGATACAGGTCAAGTCCCAGTTAAACCCAGACGTTTGGGAAAAATTCCTAGAGGGATATTACGACAAGCAACTCCTATACTTGATCAGATATGGATTTCCACTTGATTTTGACAAAAATTCAAAATTGAGCAAAAGCACTGAAAATCACAAATCAGCTTTAATGTTTCCTGGTGACATAGACCAATATTTAAAAGAAGAAATTGAATTTGGGGCTATTGTTGGACGTTTTAGCAACCTCCTTTAACCAACTTTCACACTTCCCCATTTATGACTAGAGAAAAACCAGGAGGTGATCACAGGAGAGTTATCATGGACTTGAGTTTCCCACATGGCCTTGCTGTGAATTCAAAAATTAACAAAGATTCTTACTTGGGAACGAACTTCATACTGACCCTCCCCTCCATTGACCATATTACAAGTAAAGTTAAGAAACTTGGTAGGGGTTCCCTATTATACAAAATTGATATAAGCAGAGCCTTCAGGCATGTCAAAATCGATCCTAGGGACTACTTCCTCTTAGGTTTAAGGCACAAGAATTACTTCTTTGATACATGTCTGCCTTTCAGATACAGACGCGGATCCGGAATTTTTACTAGACTAAGTGACACCGTCAGATTCATAATGAAAAATAAGGGATATTACGTCATAAACTATATTGATGACGTCATAGGGGTTGGTACTGTTTCCACAGCAACTCCATCCTATAATGCATTATTTCAACTGCTCCAGGAATTGGGTTTCGACATTAGCATGAAAAAAATGGTACAGCCATGTACAAAAGCCATCTGTTTAGGAGTGGAAATTGATACAGAGAATTTCACAGTATCAGTCCCACAGGAAAAACTAGAAAATATTCAAAAAATCTGCGAATTGTGGAAAAATAAAAACAAATACAATAAAAAGAGCTCCAATCTTTGCTAAGGTCACTTTTGTACATCTCAAAATGCGCTAAAAGTTCAAGATTTTTTTTAAATAGAATGTTGGATATACTTAGAGCTGACTTTGGTAGCAATGAGATTAACTTGGGCCAAGATTTTCACAGAGACTTAAACTGGTTCAGAAAATTTTTGCCACAGTTTAATGGCACAGCGTTCTTCAACCGTTCTCCAGTGCACATGACCATAGAATTGGATGCATGTCCGGTGGGCTTCGGGGCCATTTGTATGAACGAAGCCTATGCCATAAAAAATCCCCAAAATTATGAAAATTACTCAAAAGTACATCTAGAGATGCTCAACATTTTGGTAGCACTAAGGGTCTGGGCAAAACAATGGTCAAACAAGAAAATATTGTTAAAATGTGACAAGGAAGCAGTGGTTTCCGTATTTAACTCAGGGAAAACTCAAGATATGACATTAGCAGCCATGGCTAGAAATATTAATATGCTTCTAGCGGTGGAGGACATTGATTTGCAGGTTATTCATATTCTGGGCTCAGATAACAAGATAGCTGACTTGTTGTCAAGGTGGAGCATAGCCAGTAATCTTGATGCAGAACTATGACAGCTGATTAAAAATCCATTGTGGTTAACGTTATCTAGTGATATTCTTAACTTAGATTGGTCTATATAAATTCAGGTCTTCCACAAACAGTCAAGTGCCTGGCACATAAATTAGCAAACAGAACCCACCAGGCCTTCAGACCAGCTACACAGGCCTCTTAAATTTTAAAAATTTAGAGTTTTTGTAGCCTATTGTTGTTTCATAAAAATGCAATTAAGAGATATAACACCAGTAGTAGCCCCTTCCTTTTTGGAATTTTTGACAGAAAACGCAGTTTCACAAACGTCCATTGCAAACTACATATCAATGATATCAACGAATTTGTCTCTGTATGGACTGTCCACTGTAGCTTTCTTGGATCCAAGAATTGCATATTTTTAACAGTCACTAACCCTTAATAAGCCGTATGCACCCACATTGAAGAAAATCATAGTTATTCCCTTATTACAGGCAATTGCAGCAACATGTGACACAATGTGGATGGGGCAAATTTTTAAGGGTTTATACCTCACTGCTTTTTTCTCATTTTTGAGAATTTCAAATTTAGTACCACATTCAATACTAGCTTTCTCACCCCTGGAACAAATTACAAGGGGTGATGTGTTCTTTGTCCCCCCCGGGATTCACCTCTTGATAAAGTGGACAAAAACCATACAAAGCAGAGACTCTATCAGACTTTTAAAAATCCCGAGCTTAGGAAATTCGCCTATATGTCCTGTCAAGGCAATAAAAATTTGTTGGCCCTAACTCCTCAGCATGAAAATGCACCATTCACCAAAGTTAGGCGAAATTTTGCCACCATTCTTCAAAGACTAGTTATGTCAAAGAATGACATGTCTCTCAACACCTTCAGGCGTTCAGGTGCAACACTGGCTTTCAATTCAAATACCTCACTGTATTCAGAGTCATGGCATCTGGACATCTGATTGTGTGTGGAGATACATTGTCCAGGATCACAATGCCTCTCAAGAGGTGGCCAATTCCTTTAAAAGGCTACTGTTTATCCCCCCTACAGCTACTTCCTAGTTGGGGCTTGGTGGAGGTTGGGTATCTACCTCAAATATACATCTTTTTTATTTTTTCTCATGTGCAACTTAAAGTCATGTTTAAGGGTCACCTTAATATTTGGTAAGAAGTAGGTTTAACCTCTTTTGTCTAAGGTCACCCTAATGTTAGGTAATATGGACTGTAATTGATTTTATGAACATGTAACTGTAATGGTAAAGTTGCTTAACCTTAACTTAATTTAAGGGGGCCTTATATTTGAGTTGTCTTCAAATCACTTAAGGTGACCTTAAAGATGCCTGTAGTATTGTATATAAAAGTAGAAAATATTAATTAAAATATTTTATCCCATTTGGGCTTTCTATTCTGTGTTAAATTGTGCCAAACTGTAGGGGCACTGTAGCAGGTGGAGCACCAAGATCCACCTTATTCAGTGCTCCCAGTGAAAATTGTTCTTGTGCATCAATACCTTCGATTTGGGTATTGGGGTATTGCTAATTAATATTGGTGCCAAATTCATTTATATTTCACTCAACATTGTAAAGTCAAAGGGGCAAGACGCCATTTTACATCAGGAATTTTAGCCACCCCCCGGTTCATCTCATTTCATATAGGAGCAAGATTCAGGAGGTTGGCCTTCTGCGATCCTAACTCAGCACCTTCTGTGGCGCAGGGGAGGGGGTGAGTTCCATGTATGTGCCCCTACCTTGTTACCAATGGGGTTCACAGCACTGGCGCTTGTTAGCTAGTATGTGGGCCTCCCTCCTTGTCTCCTTGAGTAGACCCGAAAGGTCCCACCAGCTTAAGTCTTTTTTCATTATTTCAGGGTGTGTGTCCCAAATTTTTCAGAACAACTATTCCTGATAGGAGCAGAAGAACAGAATTCAATGTAAAATTGTATTGACTTGTAACAGTACGCAAATATATATAAATAAGGTGTCAGGCTTTCAGTTATTGGCATTGTATAATGTGTGTTTGTATCCATGTATTGTATTCATATACTAACCCAGTTGTATATAGTTGTAGATCTGTGGCACCCAAGACCTGAAAAACACAACTTGGTCACCATCACAGCAATAAAAAATCACCTGAATGAAGAATCTGTATTTTATGTTCGATTTTTCGATTTATAATTTGCTCATGTAAAATAGGGGGCTATTCCAAAACAAAGCACATTCAACTGTGTCATGTTAGTACTAAGGGCCGTATTTTTTGGCCAAGTAGGCTTGAGAAAGGTTGCATCCAGAACTGAACTGTCATGAGTGTAGGGTTTTTATTTTAGTGAGGAACATGTTTTATGTTTTTTTTTTATTTTCATTTTTAAATTGCTGGAGGTTGGGCATCTACCTCAAATATACATCTTTTTTATTTTTGTCATGTGTAACTTAAAGTCAAGTTTAAGGGTCACCTTAATATTTGGTAAGAAGTAGGTTTAACCTTTTTTGTTTAAGGCCACCCTAATGTTATGTAATATCGACTATAATTGATTTTATGAACATGTAACTGTAATGGTAAAGTTGCTTAACCTTAACTTAATTTAAGGGGGGCCTTATATTTGAGTTGTCTTCAAATCACTTAAGGTGACCTTAAAGATGTCCGTAGTATTGTATATAAAAGTAGAAAATATTAATTAAAATATTTTATCCCATTTGGGCTTTCTATTCTGTGTTAAATCGTACCAAACTGTAGGGGCACTGAGATGGATCTTTTGTCAAAGTCTATCCTTACAAACAATGACATTCACTTGGTTAAATACTAGAATCGTAGACCTCAAGCCATGTGAAGGTGGCCCAGTTTCCAAAAATATGTGAGCAAATTACAAAATACTACAAAGGCTGGCCAGTAATGACCCCAATTTACACCAACTACCTTGACCACAAAGAAGCACATGGTAGATGAACTCAATAGTACGATGACCCATTATAGTCCCTTATGGACTGATACACTGCGCTATGCGCCACTTCAAAATGACAAAACAAATGTTTTCTTTTGCTACTTTTTTCAAAACTCGGACAATATATGAGACATTTCTCTGACTATAATTAGTGATGACCAGCCATTACTTCTGTGATTATCATAAACCAATCGTGACCATATTTGATCAAACTCCACTTAATTACTTTGTGACTGACCTGTGAGAATAATCTGCGACAATCCTCTGTGCGGCCATAACTTCTGGGACCATAATTTGTGTGACCATATCCCTCCTTATAGTAGTCATTTACAAGAAAAGTTGATTTAATGGAGAGGTAATTAATGGTAATTTAGCTGATAATATCCATAATAAAGATAGCTGTAATAAATAAAGCATATAATGTCTTCATATGTGGACAGTATAGACAAAAATATATATAATCCAGTGCATAATTGCAGAACAAAATAAATAAAACAGTCAGTTTTGTTCACGTAACATTGAAAACGGTGTTTCTGTTGTACATTCTAACTAATTGCTATCTATATATCTATGTTAATTGACCATTTTTCAGGTTTACATGAAAATGGGTGACCAGAAGTTTGTTGATTTGGGGCTAGGTACTCACAGAGTGAAGTGTCGAGTGCATAAAGATTCCAGGTGAGATTCCCAACATGCTTTTCCGCTCGCCCATTGTGAGTGCCTTTAACTAGCAATCTCATTTATTTCAAGTCCTTTTATTGTAAATAAGCAGCAAACAAAAATAGCGCTTATTTGGTTTTTGTCAAGGTTTTCTCATCAGCTCCACTGGCACTGATGGATTGTCTCCCTTGAATATCTCAGACTAAAACATAGGCTATAAGTTAGAAAATACATCCAAATTGTTATAATTTTCAAATATTTGCCTCTTATTAGCCATTCCATGAAAGACCATGCAATTTTCATTGATGTGTAGCACTCCTATTGCAAATTGAAGATCCTTGGACATCTCAAAACTACAATAGATGTAATATGTTAAAAAAGACATAGCAATGTTTTGGAATGATGATCAATGTGCCAAACTTGACATTATTTTTTCATCCTTTTCATGTAATTTTCAGGTTAATTTTGTAGAATGAGGAATTCTCACAACGGTAATTAGCATATAAGAATTGGAAAAAATTTCATTCATCCCTGAAATTTGAGTATTGCAAAGATTTTGGTTATTAAAATGATACACAGTCATTCTTGTTTTCTTTCTGATACATAAACAATGCTTAATGCTACCAATGGATAAATACATTTGCCATCTTCTCTATATTCTATTGAATAATGCTGAGCTAACATGTGATTAACATTTGCATGTTGTCTATAGAATTGGACGTTTTGCAAAACAGTATTTGGGACATATGTAGCTTTTACTCTGTGCAGCTATTGTTGTCACCAAAGTATTGGTGTCAGGCTGGGCAGTTGGGCGGTCTTTCGGCCAAGTGGACTGGCTGGCTTCAGTAATAACTCATCCCCGCTGTATCTCATAAACCACAAGGGGTAGGACGTTGAACCTTGATAGAGATATTGAGAGACATAGATTAAGGGGTGTAGGTGTGCAGAATCATAGTATGACCTTGATTTGACCTTTGACCTTGCCGTAGTGACTTTGATCTTTAAAATCTTACCTGGCCCATATCTTTCAAACTGTAAGGTGTAGGATGTTGATATTTGGTAGGGATATTGGTTAGGAAGTGTAGGTTAGTAATGTGCAGTGTAGCATGTTGATCTTTGAGCTTGTCATAGCAATGCTGACCTTTATAGTATTTAAAAGGCTGATACTTCACATGAACATTGGCTGAGGAACAGGTGTATTTTGTTCAACTTCATTGTCTTACATCAATGCTCCTTATAACTTTTACTCTGTAAGGTTGAACATGAATATAATATTTAGGCAGATGTTTCTTGAGTGCACGAAGCATACATTTTAACATCTAATCTCATTGAGTTTATTCATTTTCCTAAGGTTGTGGGATCTGGCCATCTCTGATGCTATTTTTTATCAGAAAATAACATGTTTTTTTGCAACCAGTTGCAGCATTTTAACCTTTTTATTCTAGTGTTACTACCAATAAACCAAATCTGAGCTCTCTGTATGTAAACTTTATCTGACTCAACAAGGGCATTTATACTTCCACAAATATATTCCACACGAAACTCAAGTTCATTTACAGATTTTTGCAGATTTAATTTTCAATACACTACTGAATAGTCTAATTAATTATATCTCTGTGGAATGTCAGTGCTGAAAATAAGAATTACTATCAGCAATTTGTAAATGGACTACAAGATTGAATACGGTAAGGATTAAATTCCTTTGAGTCCAACCTTTGATTGAGACAAGCCACTATAAAAGGTGAATTGAAATTACTATAAAATAAGTCTCATAGAGCAGCTTATTTTATATTATCAAATTATTTTTTATCATCTTAAAATCTAGCCAAAATTCTGCACACCATTTTGTAACATAGTAAGTCAACTCTTGGTACAAAATGAGTCGGCCAAGTAATACAAAATAAGGCAATTTTACTACAAAATAAGTCAGTAATACAAAATGCCACAGTCTAAAGCTCTCCCCAAGTATGAAATGAATTTATGTTAAATGTTACTTCGGGGGTTGAGGAGAGCCTTGAGGTTCACAATATCAGGGTTGAGAGTAAAAGTTTCTTGTGAACATTATGAAAAAACAGTAGGAAGGCATTTATCTTATTAGCTAGAGAAAGGAATATCTGCTCCCCAGTTGACTGGGCTGTCTGTATTAATCATAGACAATTCGGCCCTTTACCAATTCGGCCTCCGTCAAATCGGCCCCAAGAAAAAAGTATTCTGGTCAAATCGTCCCCATTTGAGTTAATATTCCATCTGCCCCTATGCAATCGCACACATTGAAACTTAATTGCTCTTAAAACATCACAGAAGTTAATATCCCCTCTGCAGAGGTTATGCATTAAATATAACTCAATCAATCAGTTGTCCAAGTGCTTAATTTCCGTATCTACGGATTCTAAGGCACACCATCCAGTTCATAATCAGAAATCATAAGACATTAGACATGTTCCAAGTTGTAACCAGGGAGGCGATCCGGTGTTCAGTAGGTAGAAGCTATGGTGGGAATGATTTCTGAAATAGGTTTTTCATCAACTTTTGAAACACGAGAGATTTGGAGCACTGTGGATATCATATGGAAGATTATTCCATAGCTTAGAGTCATCATATGAGAAACTATTGTTGAAATGGACCTTTGATTTATGGATGGAAGCATAATAATGATGAACCTGTGGGAACAAATTTTTGGGATTGGAACGTCTTGTATTCATGGCAGATTTGTACAAGGGGAGATATGGTGAAAAATACTTATAATTGCAATTTCAATAATTCTGACATTAACAAGAATATAAAGGAAAAAGGTTAAAAGAGGTTGATTACAGCATCCAATTATCCTTGATGTGTGTGCATCAAATATAACTTAAGAAGTTTTAATGATGCTGAAAAATAGCTTTAACAACCCAGTTGAATCCTTTGTGCAGGACTATAAATTCTATAGATAATTTGTACTTATAAAAGTTTTCAACTGGGGGCCGATTTGCTGAGGCCCAAATTTTTAGGGGCCGATTTGACCAGATGAGACTTTTTAGGGGGACGATTTGTCGATGGCCGAATTGGCAAATGGCCAATTTGTCCAGCTCCCATCTGCTCACACCTCTATACCAGGTACCATGCCTTTTGATACTTTAGATATTGACAAGAATGTTATGGTCATGGATAGGTTATAAAAGGTTAAATGAGAGGGAATCAAACCAAGTTTGACATTAATTTATTTTAATACTTTCCTAAGTTTAGAATCAGTTAGGAGGTACCAACCATTTGGACCTTGAAACAGAGAAGTCTGTTTTGACATAGGATACCAAAAGCCTAAGTAGAACATTGAGTGCATGGACATAAAGGTTTATCTACTAGTGTTGGAAGAGTTAGAATTTGTACAGCATCTCTAGTTTTTATGGTTTTAGATTATTTTGTTATTACACTATTTAAGCCAAGTGAATTTAAATTATTAAGAAAAACTTTGAATATTAATTTTTAATTAACTTTTAATTAGGTGATAAAATAAAACATAATACATGGAATAGAAGTCGCATACAGGATCTGACATGAGAACAGTAAATAAGTTGGATATAAACTATTGATAATATTAGATATTAACCCTCAAGCGACCAAGCTATTTCGACGACTAATATGACCAAATGGGGTCATTTATGACCCCATTGATATTATATAGAAATATTTATATATACATGAGTGTTCCATTATTGTATCGATTTGTTACATTTTCTAGTATATTTGTACATCACATTATGCTAAAATGTATAGTTTTGACCTGTTTTTTTTCACAAGAAAGCTGCCAAAGCACACAATGATAAACAATATTACATTTATTTAGGAAACCCCTGCTTGCTGCATCTTGCAATATGTATGTTAAGTTTAAATTCTTTTGTATTTTCTTTATTGTTAAAATCTCAGGAAATCGGAATAAAAGCAAATAAAAATAAAGCTCCTTTGTATGAAGTAGATATTTCAATATGGTACTATAACTATTAACATGCATCATTGTGTAGAATAAGCAGTGCTTTGCAAATATGCCAAGTCATTTCCACAAACTGAAAAACAGATTAGTTACTTTCAAGCTTGTCCAAAACATCAAATTATTGTTTGCTAATGTATAATAACATATCTATTAAATACTTGGACATAGTAATAAAGTAATAATTATATTTAGATTTTTGTCTTGTTTGACATGATAATGTTAACATTTGCTGGGCCTGCCTGCTTCCTCTGGTTGTTTGGTTATCAAAGTTTGGTACTTTAGAATGCATCTGAATATTGTTCTTGGTATTGTAGCTGAGAAAATGAATCTTTCATCTGAGACAATGCATCTTTCAAACTACACAAATTATTGTGGGTCATGGTTGCTTCTTTACAACCACCCAATGACAAAAGGTCCGATCATAACATAGATTTCTGTACTGTCAATTGGTTTCCACTGGTAATTTTTATTTTCATGATGAGTTTCATAGCTCTCCTTTGTTTTCATTTAGCATCCTTGTTGGTTTCTAATACAATGTGATCTATCTGTGATGTAATAAGCAAAGGAAATTTTGATGCCTCATATAATGGTTTTGTTTTGTTATCCCTTGTGGTGTCTATATCATGCCCTTGTCATAATGGTGATATGCGGGAGGATTTTTCCCCAATTTACAGTCTGGCCTGTGTCAGGTCTGTGTTGGTCATGCTGATCATTTCTTTCTTCATGTTAATACATTATTGCAAACCTTGGCGTGATTTTTAGAGGGGCTCCTCCTTGAGCTCATCCCGTGCCTGCCAACTTGTTACAAGCATGCTTGTCCATGAGTTCTAGCACCACTATGGGCCTGTGTCTGGCCTATTTTGACTTTTCTTCTAGACATAATTAGCCCTACTTGTATGTATGGTATGTACATCATGTTTACATTTTATATAGGTTGATTTGACATCTCAGAGATATGATCGTCACTTTTTGGTGCAGACTCATATCCATCAACGGACAGGTGCTAGTTTTATCCTCATTTTGGGCATTTAGAATCTGTCTCAATGCTATTCCAGCTATAAATCTTTCTCTTGTAGCTTTTTTGGTCATGCTTTTACCCATAATAATTGATTGTAATGCTCAGAGTTGACAAATTGCAATACTATCTTAAGTTATGGTGTCACAAATCTCATTGATCTTTCTGGGGTCATAAGTGACCCCGCAGAAGTTTTGCTTACCCATGCCACACAGATTGGCCAATCCTTGCGAAATTCTATGAACAAATGTAAGAGAGATAGATTGAAAAATTCATGGTAGAAGACATTCTGGATATTAAAACAAAAAATGGTGCACAAATATATATGCCCGGGGTCATAAATAACGCCACTTGGTCGCTTGAGGGTTAAACGAGGAATTGACTTCACAAATTTAAGCAACAACAATAAGAAAAGGCCAACAGAAATTATAAGTAAACTAAGGCCAGCAACTGAGGTTTACCTCTCTCCCTTATACATATTCCTCATTCATATTCATGATGTATTTAATAAAAACTTTACATACATGCTTCTGTGGTGATTATTTCTGTATGAGGAAGTTTCAACATCATACTTTCTTCCCTTCTTTTCAACTTTAGCACTTCTATCTTAAAATTTATTTTTTGCTTACAAATAGTTTTTTTCTAGTATAAAATCTCTAAACTTTAAATCTTTAAGCTGTTTGTGTTCAGTCATGACATGGCTCTCTTCAATACATCTTATTCATTCTTACACAAGTGAACCATCTTACAAATAACATTGTGGCATTTTTAGCTTTTATTTATCACTAATTGTCAAGATAAAAGCTATTCTATGTATATATTTATTTCAGACTGATTGTGGTGGCTGACAAACAGACTGTGTACAAGACATTTCCGATCCCTCTCATCAACCGATTAGAGAAGCACATACTTACCATGGAAACCATGTTGTCAGAGCAACAACTGCAGCTCACAAAGCAGTTAGAGAAGTGGATGAAAACCTACAGCAAGCCTGTGTTGCTCAGGTATATACAGGGCAGGTGGGTTAGAGCTTCAAATAAAATTAAAACAACTGACATTTTAATCAAAATGACACCTAAGTAATTCATGCGCAGAAATGAAGAAATTTTAAAACCTACAACATGGTACTTAAAGAAAGACAGTATATTAAAACACTGCTCACTCAACACAAGAAGTACATACTTTTATAGATTGACGGTTTTTAATGATAAATAATAGGAGGGGGGTCATTAATATCAGTTTGTGTCTGTCTTTCTGTCTGTGCACTATTTCGCCCTTATAACTCAAAAACTATAGCATCAATCTAGTGTAAATTTGGTGGCCAGATATTTCACGGGGTTCAGAGGGATTATTCAAAATTTGGTGTAATTTGTTTAAAAATTAAAGCCAGGAGAGAGTTTTTCTTATTTTTAATTGGACATATACAGAACTGCTCTCAGATTTAAAAGGGAAAAATCAGAGTGTCCCTTTTAGGCATAAAAATTCAGCATTTTGATACTTTTGCTGCAAAAGGCTATAAATATTTCCTACATTTACCCTAGTTTGGTGCATAAGAATGCACAGAAAGTGCAAATATTCACTTTTGTGAAAAGGACGATTCCTTAAAACTGCAAATTTTCCTTTTCACAGAAACTGCAAATCCTCACTTCTCTGAAAAGGACGCGTCCTTTTCACAGAAACTGCAAATCCTCACTTTTGTGAAAAGGACGTGCAAATCCTCACTTTTCTGAAAAGGACGCGTCCTTTTCACAGAAACTGCAAATCTTCACTTTTCTGAAAAGGAGGCGTCCTTTTCACAGAAACTGCAAATCTTCACTTCTCTGAAAAGGACGCGTCCTTTTCACAGAAACTGCAAATCCTCACTTTTGTGAAAAGGACGTGTCCTTTTCACAGAACCTGCAAATCCTCACTTCTCTGAAAAGGACGCGTCCTTTTCACAGAACCTGCAAATCTTCACTTTTGTGAAAAGGACGCGTCCTTTTCACAGAACCTGCAAATCCTCACTTTTCTGAAAAGGACGCATCCTTTTCACAGAACCTGCAAATCTTCACTTTTTTGAAAAGGACGCGTCCTTTTCACAGAACCTGCAAATCTTCACTTTTTTTAAAAGGACGTCCTTTTCACAGAAACTGCAATTCCTCACTTTTGAAAACAGGATGCGTCCTTTACAGAAACTGCAAATCTTAATTTTTTTGAAAAGGATGTGTCCTTTTTACAGAGACTGCAAATCTTCACTTTTGTGAAAAGGACCGGTCGCTTTCACAGAAACTGCAAATCCTTACTTTTCTCAAAAGGACGCATCCCTTTTTTTCTATAAAGTAAATATACTTTATTTAATGTTCCCTCTGTTAACAATTAACTAATTTTGTTAATGTAACTAGACTTATGCTGTTCACTTTATTGCGAGCCGGCAGTGTATCCCCGAACATAGCAAACCTGTAGAAGTAATAATAAAAGACATAGAGGCTGAAGATTCCTGAAGTTATAAGCACTTTTTGGCTGTCCTCATTTGACCTTGAAGGAGGGGCACAAGGTCCAATTTGACCACATTAGAAAATTCCAAGCCCATGATTTCCTATAAGGTGGTTTCACATTGCAAACTTCTGGGACCCATAATGAAGAAAGTTATAAGCACTTGTTTGACCTTAAAGGAGGGGCCCACAGTCAAATCTTACCACATCAGAAGATTATTAGCCCATGATTTCCTATAGGTTGGTTTCACATTGCAAACTTCTAGGACCAATAATAAGCGAGTTATAAGCACTTTTAAGTTTGGCTATGCTCTTTTGACCTTGAAGGAGAGGACCAAGGTCAAATTTGACCACATCAGAAGATTCCTAGGCCATCATTTCCTTTTGGTTGTTTTCACATTGCAAACATCTAGGACCAATAATAAGTGAGTTATAAGCAATTTCAAATTTGGCTATCCTTGTTTGACCTTGAAGGAGGGTCCCAAGGTCAAATCTGACCACATCAGAAGATTCCTAGCCCATAGTTTCTTTTTTGTTGTTTTGCACATTGTAAATCTCTAGGATCAATAAAAAGCGAGTTATAAGCACTTTTAAATTTGGCTCACCTTGTTTGATTTTATTTTGTTTATTTGGGGTTTTACGTCGCTTTCAACACTGAAGGAGAGGTGAAATCTGAGAACATGAAAAGATTCCTAGCCCATGATTTCCTATAGATTGGTTTCACATTTCAAACCTCTAGGACCAATAATAAGCAAATTATAAGCACTTTTGCAGTAGTTTTCAAGTTGATTTACTAAACAGTGAGAGCCTCCAAGTAGCCATTACTGGGCTATGCAATGAGCTACAGGTCTGCAATTTTACTATATTATAGCTGACCCAAAACTAGCTGAATAACATATTTAAACAAAATTCTCTAAATGCAACAGTTTTCAAGTTACAAGTAAAATTTTTTGAGGCTTTTGACTCCCCAGAGCATAATTTTGACTCCTGGGCTTAAAATAGCTATTAGTCGCTTGATTTTGACCCTAGTCATACAAAAAGGTAGGGTGGTGAGACTTAGCTCCTATCCACCAATTCATGCACTAAATAAAAAATAAATCTGAAAGAAACTGTGCCCTTCAGCTTGAACACAAACAACAGTCAAAATTTTTGATGTTTTGACTCCCCAGAACATAATTTTGACTCCTGAGCTACCAAAACAATAGGGTGGCCAGATCTCTGCCATAGCAAGCCACTTGCATTGACACTGATATTTTTTAAGATTCTGGATCCAGATATAAAAACTTTAATATTGTCCAATATGATAATGCAATATAAATGAAATTTAGATGAATCAGTTTTATGTCGTCACTCTGCGGCGTGTACGTCCGCGTGAACAACTTCTTCTCCAAAACTACAAGGCCTAGAGACATGCTGTTTTTTTTTAAAAGATACCTTATTTATCGAGGATGAAAAATTGTTCAAGGTATGCAAATCTGTCTGTTCGTCTGTTTGCTAGAGACATTACAAGGGAGATACCCCCACCAAAAGTGTGAAAATTTCAACACTTTATCACAATTTTCTCAGTGACTATTTGAAGGATTTCTCTCATATCTTGCATATATGTAGTAGGCCAGAGGTAGATTCTCTTGTGTGAGTATGAGACCTGGATCTGTCTTATTTTTTTTTTAATAAATTTTTTTAATATTTTTTAATGCATTAAAATTCAAGAAATCATGCACTAAATCACTTATAACTTGAAAAGTGTTGCATTTAGAGCATTTTGTTAAAATATGTTGTTCAGCTACTTTTTCCATAGCTACAACATGGTGAGTAACTTGGGTGTCTGTCTCATTACCTAAGTGAGTAATAGCTACTTTTGGGCTTTTCAGTAACTTCCATCATTAGTAAACTCACTTGTAATTTGAAAACTATTGCATTTAGAGAATTTTGTATAAATATGTTATTCAGCTACTTTTGGGTCAGCTATAACATAGTAAAATTTCAGACCTGTAGCTCATGCCATAGCTGAGTAATAGCTACTTTTAGGTTATCACTGTTGAGTAAATCACTTATAACTTGAAAAGTATTGCATTTAGAGTATTTAGTTTCCATATGTTATTCACCTATTTTGGAGTCAGCTATAACTTAGTGAAGTTTCAAACCTGTGGCTCATTGCATAGCTGAGTAATAGCTACTTTGAAGTTCTCACTGTTGAGTAAATCAGTTGTAATTGGAAAACTATTGCATTTACAGAAATTTGTGTAAATATGTTATTCAGCTACTTTTGGGTCAGCTATAACATAGTGAAATTACAGACCTGTAGCTCATGGCACAACTGATCAATGGCTATTTTCAGGTACTGACTGTTGAGTAAATCAATTGTAACTTGAAAAATATTGCAGTTGGAGTATTTTGTTAAAATATGTTGTTCACCTACTTTGGGATCAGCTATAACATAGTGAAATTACAGACCTATAGCTCATGGCATAGCTGAGCAATAGCTATTTTCAGATTCTTACTATTGAGTAAATCAGTTGTAACTTGAAAACTATTGAATTTACAGTGTTTTGCTTAAATATGTTGTTCACCTACTTTTGGGTCAGCTATAACATAGTAAAAATTCAGACATGTGGCTCATTGCATAGCTGAGTAATAGCTACTTTGAGGTTATCACTGTTGAGTAAGTCAGTTATTACTTGAAAACTATTGCATTTAGAGTATTTTGTTTAAATATGTTATTAACATAATTTTTGGTCAGCTATAACATAGTGAAATTGCAGACCTGTATGTCATGGCACAGCTGAGCAATAGCTACTTTCAGGTTCTCACTGTTGAGTAAATCATTGTATCCACTGGATAGCTGCAGTGTGTAGAGAGATTTCACCATTACCGCTCTAACGAAAAAATTTTTGTAGCTAGCCTTCTCAAGTTTGCAGGATATATTAATAACCATAAAATGTTGCCTGGGAATATTTTTGGCCTCATTTTGAAAAACAAGATGGCTCCCAGGGACGTTTATTCGACTTTAAACAAGGACTTTTGTTGGCCCTCTAGAGCAAAGGGTATTATGGGTAGAGATCTCAAATTCTCAGGATATGTTCCTCATTATAAAATCTTGACATCATTTTGAACAACAAGATGGCTGCCAAGGGCATTTCTTTGTCAGTCATGAAAAGTGCTTAGATCTCCTTTATTATTGGTCCTAGAGGTTTGGGATGGTAAACCAACCTGTAGCAAATCATGGGCTGGGAATCTTCTGGTGTGGTCAGATTTGACCTTTGACCCCTCCTTCAAGGTCAAACAAGGATAGCCAAACTTAAAAGTGCTTATAACTCACTTATTATTGATGGTAAACAGACATGTAGAAAATCATGTCCTGGGAATCTTTTGGTGTGGTCGGATTTGACCTTGGACCCTGCCTTCAAGGTCAAATGAGGATAGCCAAAATTAAAAGTGCTTATAACTCGCTTATTATTGGTCCTACGGGTTTGGAATGGTAAACCAACCTATAGGAAATCATGGCCTGGGAATCTTTTGGTATGGTCGGATTTGACCTTGGACCCTCCTTCAAGGTCAAACGAGGATAGCCAAACTTAAAAGTGCTTATAACTCGCTTATTATTGTCCTAGAAGTTTGGGATGGTAAACAAACCTATAGGAAATCATTGGCTGAGACTCTATTGGTGTGGTCAGATTTGACCTTTGGACCCCCCCTTCAAGGTCAAATGAGGACAGCCAAACTTAAAAGCTTATAACTCGCTGATTATTGGTCCTAGAGGTTTGGGATGGTAAACCAATCTGTAGGAATGCATGGGCTGGGAATGTTTTTGTGTGGTTGGATTTGACCTTGGACCCCTTCTTCAAGGTTGAACGAGGATATTGCTTTGCAGTATTTCTTTAAATATGTTTTAACCTACTTTTTACACTTAAACAGTTACCTTGTTACTTTCCTTTATAATACCATTTGCAGGGCACAACTTTTTTGTCCTTCTGTCACCTTCGGAATTTCTTTAGAACATGCTGTTCAATTACCATTTACTGTACTTCTTTACAGCACTTTCCCTGATAATTATGCTTTCCTCTTATTATCACCTTCACAAATCAAAAACACTCAGTCAGCTGACACAGTGCCCGTTCACGGGCACTCTACTCTTGTTACTCCAATTTATCCTTTTTCAAATTATTGCTACTTTCATAATTAGATACACAGGGACCAAAGTTATGATGTTTTATTCCTGTACATTCCTAATGTGGTAAGTTCTGTGTTATCCCCACCATTTTTGCTATTTGTTATACTTTTATTAGCATCAGAATTATCTAAATTATTTGCATATGCAAAGGAAAATAACTCTGCACACATAAAACATTCTCAGTTTACTTAGAGCGAACAGTTTTGACAAGTGAAATAGGTAATTTCAAGTAAAAGCAAGCAATCAGCATGGGCTCTGTGTCGGCTGACTGTGTGTTTTGAGTTTCAGAGTAGAAGTGACAGAAGAAAAGGACACAAAAGTTGTGCCCTGGAAATGATGTTCAGAAGGAAAGTAAGAAGAAAACTGTTAAGGTGTAAAAAGTAAGTTAAAAACATATTTAAAGAAAATATTGCAAATGCAGTAGTTTTAATTTTACTAGGTTATAGCTGACCCCAAAATAGGTGAATAACATACTGAAACTAAATAATCTAAATGCAATAGTTTTCAAGTTATAAGTGATTTACTCAACAGTGATCACCTAAAATTAGCTATTACTTAGCAATACCATGAGCTACAGGTCTGAAATTTTACTATGTTATAGCTGACCCAAAAGTAGCTCAATAACATATTTACACAAAATTCTGTAAATGCAATAGTTTTCAAGTTACAAGTGATTTTACTCATTATGGAAGTTACTGAAAAGTAGATATTACTCACTTAGCTATTGAGATAGTCAACGTAGTTACTCACCATGTTGTAGTTATGGAAAAAGTAGCTGACAAACATATTTTAACAAAATGCTCTAAATGCAATACTTTTCAAGTTATAAATGATTTAGTGTTGAGTAAGAACCTCAAAGTAGCTATTACTTGGCTATGCAATGAGCCACAGGTGTGGAATTTTGCTATGTTATAGCTGACCCCAAAATAGGTGAATAACATATTGAAACTAAATACAGTAGAACCTCTATTATCCGACCCTCTTGGGGGAGGGACAATTGGTTCGGATAATAGAAGGATCGGATAATAGAAGGGCTAAAATAACAGGGTTAAATGGAGTTGGGGGAGTGACAAGTCAGCTGACATAAAAATCTGCTGTAGAATCATAAATACTGGATTGCTTTTCAAAAGCTTAGAGTGGTATTTATGCAAATTGAATGTTTAGTTCAATGCTTTATATAAGCCTAAAATATTAGTATATTTAATTTGACGCTACTAGTGGTGTTGGACCAGTTTAACATAACTTTAAAATATTTTAAAATTGTTTCATCACAGCAGTTGTCCTTGTATTAAAACTTTTTGGTGTCTTTTTGTCCAGTATCGTTTGGTCCATTTTCTTTTGTCTAGTTTGTTTTTTGTGCAATCCTCTGAATGTAATCATTTCTAGAAGAATATATCAGCCACAAGTATAATATGTCCACACACATATACTATTAAAATTTTTTTACAGTACTATTTGTTTTTGTTGCATTCAAAAATAAGGGACAAAAATGTTTTTTTGATAAAAAATTTATATATTAGAAAGTTAATAATTAAAACTCACCTGAGATTTGTTTGATTCCAAAACAATTAATAATTAAAAGCAACAGGATTCAGTAATTCTGATAAGTCACATTAAACTGATATTAAAACCATATTTTATATGTTCAATTTTGTTCCATTGAAGAGTGAACAATAATACTTGATAATTATATCATGCAATAAAGAAAATCATCAACTCATCAAAACTCCACTGCAGTAGTATGTTGATATGTGTCTCAACTACCAACAACAAAAAGTACCCAAAAGTGCACACATACACTGTTTAATCAAATACCGTATTTATCCGTATAATAGCCCCCTCCCTATTAATCGCCCCTCCCCCCCTCTTCTCAACCTTTTGCAAAGTTCATATTTTGGGGTTTTACATCCCTCTCAACAGCCACCAGCCTCGCGATTCCGGGATTCCGAAAAAAGATACGTTTTAGTACTTCCCCAATCGAATACCGCTTACGAGAAATAAATAAAATGACAACAAAACATGGCAATTTTGCTCAACGACACAATAATATCTGTAAAAAATGAGATAAAAGTTTATAATTTCTTGAGATTGAAGGTTAGTTGCTAATATTTTAAGTTCTCTCGCCATTATACATCCTGGGAAGCGAGATGAAGGCTGTAAGTGTCCATTATCGCCCATGGCCACTGGACTCGAGAGTTGATTTTTTCTATAGGCAATAGTCGCCCCCCTTTTGAAAAATGCATCGCCCCCGGGACGTTTATACAAATAAATATGGTACTCATCTTTAATCACAAGACTCTCAACTCAGCCCTAGGAAATATACATCACAACACACCAAATCTGCAAGGAAAGCTTATCCATTGGTATCTACTACCCCACTGAAAGTGTTTATGTTATCTGAAAACCATCTATTTAATAGCCCATCATCTGCATCTGTGTTTTGTGGTTGTAACTGACTCTTTCAAACAAGATATTTTGCCAGTACTGGAAGAAAGCAAGTATTCAGTCTAAGGAAAATCTCCAACTGGTTCCTTTTACTGCTTCCCCACCCCACCTCTCCCAGCATTACCCCCTCCCCACTGTTTTGTATGTTTTACAACTGTCAAGAGAGTGAAATTTATATCTTGTGGTTTCTATCAAGTTGATTATCCAAGTAGCAGGGGTATGTACATGTATTGCTGAGGTTACTGTTACCAAGGTGTGTGTGCACATTTATCAGAAAAGTAAAAGCTTTAGAAGATTCATTCACTTGTACATGTTGCATATATTTAACATGTAACAAATTGGAATTGTCCTTCTCAGTCCAGGGAAAAAGTGCTGGAAAATGACTGAATTTCAGGTTCCTCATAAAGTCACTCAAATTACATTGAAGCATGCCCCCAAGTGTTATCAAAACAAACACGATACTTACACTATACCAGTGTACTTCTACAGAGGGTGGATTTTATTTATTGTACATACTGATATACTGTAAATATAAAAGAGACTAGAAATCACTTGTAGAGTGCAAAGCCCACTCGATGCAGCATTTCTGAAAATTATGGATTTTTTTGGTATCCTGAATGTGATCCAGATCTTTCCCCAAATTAAATCACTTCTTCTTTTGGTCAGACCTTATTCACATAACAAGCAATCAGTGCCCATGAATGGCCTGTGTCAGCTACTATGTTTTGAGTTTCAGAGCAGGAGTTGAAGCAGAAAGGGACGTAAAAGTTGTTCCCTGCAAATGGTATTCAGAAGTAAAGTACAAAGTTAACTGTTACTGTGTAAAAAGTAGGTAAAAATATTTAAACAAAATACTCTAAAGCAATACTTTTCAAGTTACAATGGCTTTACTCAACAGTGAAAATCACAAACTAGCTTTTGTTCAGCTATGGCATGAGCTGCAGGTCTACATTTTTACTGTGTTATAGCTGACCCAAAAGTAGCTCAATAACACACTTAAAGAAAATACTTTTTCTTCAAGGTCATTGGTTGGCCTCCAAACTTGTGATTTTATAACAGAATTTTGAGGTTGCAGGCACCTTGCAATGACAACTGGCATGCAAATTATTCCCTGTGTGCTCACAGCATGGCTACAAATACATACCTATCTCAAGGGTAACTTAAGAGAGACTTAGGCACGTGCATTCTCCTTACCAGTGTTGTAGGTTTTCCCCATTTACTTACATTGCTTACTTACATTAAATACACTCACATGTACTTTGCATGTGTATAAACCCACTGTATGACTTGTTGCTAGTAGCAGTTTGTGCTTTGATCTTCAAGTTGTGACACTGTTGCTAGCAGAATACACCTTGTTTGCACGTGCAAATCTCTGCTACCCCACTACCAGGCTACGTTCATATTTTTCCACAATATTTGCAGCACACTTATGTTTGTATACACGTATGATGGGATGTAAAAGAAGCTTTATCTAATCTAATCTACTGCTTTGCAGGCACAATATCTTCCTAACAAAGGGGAACTCAGTGCGCTAGGTAACAAAATTCATTTATCATCAAGTGTTGAGGGGCGTTCAAGGTTAAGGTCTATATTGTAAAAGGGGTTACCTGGTTTAGAGGTCCATCACAATAGCTAAATTAAAAATATCTGTGTTTTAAGTAAATGGCCTTTTTTTGTTTTTGGTACAAGGATATGAAGTCTGAAAATAACCAACAAGAAACTTGGATTGTAAATCTTAAAGAATGGTCAGATTTGAAATTTCACATTTGACCACTATTTCAAGGTCAAACAAATGGCCTACAAAAGTGCCTTGTTTGGAGTGTTTTGGAATGGTTTTTGCATGCTTCAACAACCTACAGAAAATCACAGATCACAGATATTTCACGGGATCTAATATGAATTTTTGACCACGGCTTCAAGGACAGTGTTTATTAGTCGAATCTTTGATTCGAGTTATGTACTGAGTTGCGGTCACGATTTTAAATTCGCCGTTTAAACCCTTAAATATCAATTCTGCATAATATTTTCTTCACATATCTGTACATAAAGGTGTATATTATACACTCTGCCATTTTGAAGATTTTTAATGTTTTTATTCAGTTATATTTTATAAAGTAAAAAGCTTGTCTAGCACTTCGTCTGGCTTTCTCAAAGAACCCGTATGTCCTAGAAACTATTGTTTTCCCCATTGTGATGGCCTACTCGAACGAGTCTTTTTTAACGGTTTCGTCTGCTGGTTTCTAGACGTGGAAACCCCAATTAATTTATTTGTCTGCTGGTTTATCACGCAGTCACTGTTAATGTAAAATTGTTGTCTGGGCATCTACCCATTTATCAAACAAATAAACTGCAAAGAAATTAATGAATGAAGTGACGTCACGGTAGTACTACACCTTTGCCGTTCAGCCAATCAGAATCGACCATGAAAATGTTCAAACTTCGTAGTTCTACATTCAACCACTCGAAGGCGCTTTTGCATGTTCTAGAAGTTATCACGTCATAAAATACAACATAATCTGTGGTTCCCTATTTTCGCTCATTGTGGCTATTCGTAATATTGTAGAACCAACACACGAATATTTTATTTAAATACTTACAATTTGCTTCTGTAAAATATCCATATACCGTACTATATATCCACGCTTCAAGTCCGTGAACAGGAAATATGCTGGTAGTTTTCATCTTAAACCAGCCTTAAAGAATATTGTCAGGAAACCCCACAAAGAACTGCCGTGACTGCGCATATTTGCTCATTAATATTAATGAGGCAAGTCCGTGAACAGGAAATATGCTGGTAGTAGTTTTCATCTTAAACCAGCCTTGTAAAATACTAAGTATTGTCAGGAAACCCCCTCAAAGAATTGCCGTAAAACTGCGCATCTACAGACCCTTTACATATTTGTAAACAAATCCCCATCTTGCGACACAAATCTGAAAGCGGTTTCTAAATGCAGGCGATAATACAGAGTTTACAGATTTCAACACCCAGTGCTGTCCTAAGATTCGACTCTATGGTTGGGTGAAAGCTAACCACGTCACCCTTGTATTAAAAATGTGCAAGTATCACCAGCCATATTCTGAATGGTAGAATTTTCTGTGTCACATTTGGAGATGGATTGCATTGAAACATAATCTCCATTTACTATTGGAGTAATTACAAACACAAAAAGATAAACAAATGCTCCAAAAAAGTAATCTCCTGATGGATGTAAGGAATGAGTTTATTTTTTCCCACAATACATTTCAGTGTACGTATTTGGTTTCTAGTGTGAAATAATTTGGGAAATATCTGAATCATGTTCCAATACCCAAAAATCGCAAATTTTCAGAAATCTTCCCTGGCGGAGGTTTGCACTACACAAGCACTTCTGGTCCAATTTTGTAATAATAGGATAAAATTGGAATACTTATTATGTTAGGAATTGTATGATTGAGGTTAATAAAAATATACTCTAGATATATTGATTGATGTAGGTTTTATAATCACATGTTTCTTTTTTCCAATAGTCCTCTAAACTCAAAGAACAATGTTTTCCTTTTTACCTTGTATCAGTGTATGTAAGCACAACCCTGACAACTCAAGAAAATAGTTGAAAAGACAGTTTACTGCAAGTACCTTATACACCATCATATCTGTGCTATCAAATGAAAGAAAACACAACCTGACAACTGATAGCAAAAAGCTCAGTGGGGTATGCCAGGGAGGGTCATGGGGAGGGGAATGAATTAAAGGAAAACTTTACACTTTTTCCCTAGACTGTTCTAAAGAGCAGAAAATCACATGGAGAAAAACTGGAAAGCACTCATAGAGCACAAACCTCTACCAGGTTTTTTCCATAACTATGGGAATTATAGTTTCATGTGTATCTTTATTTGAAATTACTCCAAAAGCAATTAGCATAGTTCAATAAATTTTTACATGAGTAGGGCTTGTCCAAAGGAAAGAAGTGTTTATGGTCTAGGAAAGACCAGTCATATTCTGGATACAAAAAGTCCTTAATTTTCTGAAATGTCACCTGATTGACATTTTCACTGTGAGTGCTTTTATTATGTCGACATTATGTCGTCACCCTGCGGTGCCCATGTCCGCATCCATGTACACATGAACATATTCTCCGATGAAACTATAAGGCCCAGAGACATGCTGTTAATTTTAAAAGATTCCTTATCTATCAAGGCTGATAAATTGTAAAATGTGGGAGATCTGTCTGTTCGTCTGTTCGCCAGAGCCATTAGAAGTGAGGTAGCACCACCCAAAGTGTTAAATTTCAACACTTTATCACAATTTTCTCATTGACTATTGAAGGGATTTCTCTCTTATCTTGCATATATGTACTAGGCCACAGGTAGATTCCCTTTTGTGAGTATAAGACTTGGATCTTTCTTAATTATTTTTTATGAATTTTTTAAATAATTTTTAATGCGTTAAAATTCATGAAATCATACACTAAGTCACTTATAACTTGAAAAGCAGTGCATTTAGAGCATTTTACTAAATATGTTATTCAGCTACTTTTCCCATAGCTACAACATAGTGAGTAACTTGTGCGTCTATCCCCATAGCTAAGTGAATAATAGCTACTTTCTGACTTTTCAGTACCTTTCATAATGAGTAAAATCACTTGGAACTTTAAAACTATTGCATTTAGAGAATTTTGTATAAATATGTTATTCATCTACTTTTGGGCCAGTTATAACATTGTAAAATTCCTGGCCTGTTGCTCATTGCAACGGTGAGTAATAGCTATTTTGAGGTTATCACTTGGTTAAATCAGTTATAACCTGAAACCTCCTGCAGGGGGACTTTTATTACATTCTTTTGTATCAAAAGCTTTGGGTCAAAAATTGCTCTATCTACACAGAAATTGAAGATGGCTGATAAAAATGGCAGGAAAACGATTATTGGAAAAAATCGCCTGCGGGTCAAAAATTTCGTTGAAATCACTCTATCTCGCACTGTTATCAAGATAAATGTGTTTTACACAGAAATTCATTAGATCAAAACTAACATTGATTAGGGGTTGTAGTTGTGAAACATTATGATGTGACCTTGATTTGACCTTTGACTTTGCAGTACTGACCGTGACCTTTAAAATTTTGTCCGGCCATTATCTGAAACCGTAAAACATAGGAAGTTGATACTTGGTAGGGACATTGCTTAGGTGTTGTAAGTGTGTAACATCATGGTGTGATTGTGATGTTACTTTTCAACTTGTCGTATTGACCATGAGTTTGGAAATCTTGTCAAGGTAATACTTGGATTCAGTAAGGTGTAGAATGCATACACTTGGTAGGGACATTGGTTAGGGGGTGTAGGTGTGCAACGTCATGGTATGACCTTTAACTTTGGCTCTGCCAAAGTGTGTTCACCTGCCATATTTGAGACATGTTTATCTTATGACAAAGACATATGGATTGCTGCAACTGATGATTATATGTACTTTTGCATAATTGTGCTATTTCGATTGACAGCTATTCACCAGTTAATAAATTTTACAGCTTCATAATTTTTAGTTTACTGATTAATGCTGTCATCTTGCTATTGAATTGTCTTGTTGCTTTATATACATTTTCTTTCTCTTAGATGCTATCTTCCCTACTTAAACATTATTAGGACCTTTATGTAACTGACACTGCTCTGAAAGTATCCTGATCTTTATATCATTGTAGATAGACAATTCAAAGAAGATAGGACCTTGTGTCCAGTATGGGTCCTGAGGTATTACTTGGATCGAAAAAAGACCTGAGAGGGTCTTGATCCATACTTTTTTATTTCCTTCAAGAAAGGACACACTTCAGACATCAGACCCGCTACACTCTCGGTTAAAACAAGCTATCCTACTTTGTTACAAACAAGCCAACCAACAAGCCTTGGGTTTGGTCCATTTAAAGCACATGACATTAGGGCCTTCATGGTCTCTTATGGTGGGGTATCGGTGGACCAAATCATGCAAGCCTGTCACTGGAAAGCTCACAACACATTTACTAATTTTTATCTAAAAGACCTTACTTGGTCAGACGACAACAATATGTATCTAGGTTGAGTAGTGATGGCACAACAATTCCTAGACCCTTCCTCTCAGACTAGTTATCCTTGGAATGAAAAGAAAGGGGGGCACATCAGCTACAACCAAGTCTTCAGGAGTCTAAATCCCAGGGTTTAGGTATATGTTCACCTCATCAGGATGTTTGGGTAAGGTCTTTTTATTTTTCAGTATATGTATTGTGTATTTCAGTATATTGTATTACGTATTAAGGACTTATTAATTCACTTTACACAAAGGACCTATTAAGGTTGTCACCTAATCTCATTTTTGGGGGTCAAAAATTATGAAATTTCCAAGCCTAGGGCTTGTTTTCCATCGTGGCTTAGCCCTAGGGGCTTTACTCTTCATAAGTGAGCATAGACTGCACTTTTCTCCTCCAATCAAAACTTCCAGACAGTTTTTCGCACTGTCATTCATACAATTCAGGTTTTTGGCTTTTTACAGGCCCAGTCTTTGAGACTGGGGCACTGTAAACAGGACTCAGACTGGTATTTCTAAAACATTCATTCTATTACTTCAAAATCCAAGAAAAATTGACTACTTCTTCCAGTCTCAGCTGTAATCCCTCCACCGAGCGGTTCAGCATTCAGTTCACATGGTAGGCTATTGTAGTGCAATAAAATTGAAAATTTTGATAACTTAAATGTAGCTTTTATACGCTACAAGCTTACCTCATCGAATTGCAAAGAGTCCAACCCTGCCACCCTGCTGTATTACAGCTGAGGGGGTATGGTTCAAGATTGCAACAAGAAAAGGATGAATTGTGAAGAGTTCCATGAGAAGACAACCTGAGGCTGTGGCAAACACTAAATGTCTATTTTTCTCGGATGTTGATCAGGGCCTGTGGGCCGAGATCAGCACTCAGTTCCACATTGTAAGCTTGTAGCTTATAAAAGCTACATTTAAGTAATCAAAATTTTCAAATTAGATAATTTGAACCTGGGAAATGATTTTTAGGTGAGTTGCGTGTAACCAACCCGTCTATTAGATTGATGTGTCTGACATCTGTCAGTCTGTCTGCCCGTCGACAATTTTGTTTCCAGACTCTAACTCGAAAACGCTTTGTCCGATCGAATTCAAACTTGACAGGGAGATAGATCAGCATCATAGCTAGGTTGCTTTTGAAATAGCAAATTTAATAAGTAAACTAAATTTTTATAAGTTAATACCCTATCCAATGGACAGGCAAGGCCCACCCATCCGGCCCCGCTATCAGCTTACTAGGGGCCTTCATATGTTTACCAAGGTCTGTGTATGCTGGAGACAAGTTTGGTGGGATGTGGTTCTCACCAACCAGTCGTCTGGGTACTGGTGGATTCTTATACCCCTCTGTAAAGCCATCAGTTTGACCTCTTTCGCCACCACTGTGAACTCCATAGGTACTGTGGACAGGCCAAAGGGTAGGACTTTGAACTGGTAGGACTGACCCTGGATGTGAAAATGCATGTACTTCCTGGACTGACTGTGGATTGGTATATGGATACATGTACAGAGTACAGGTACTTGCCGGATACATGTAGAGTCCTTCACCCTGGCTACATTTAAAAGACAATAATTGTCATTTCTTCTTCTTTGAACCCTTGGTCGGCTTCTGGGTGAAGTTTGAGGCTTTGCTATGACCTTTCTGTCCTAGTTGCCAGTCTCTAATTTGCTTCCAGGCCGGTGTAGTGGACTTCTGGTCCGGTAGCTGTGTTGATCTGCCATTTGAGGAAGCGTATGAGTGGAAACGACCGGGCTTCCTGTGTGAACTGCCAGAAGAACGTCTCTCCTCAGTATGAGAGATTTCATCTTCAGCCTTGATCAGTAAATTGTCTGGAAACAGTGAATGAAGAACCGGTGCTGTACATAAGGCAGTAAAGGTACCTGGCTTTGCTCCACTACGTATGAACTCCAGGTAGCTGTCTACATGCCAGAGTGAGATTAGCCATGCTGATAAAAACTCCCTCTGAGAGATCCTGCATAGTATGCTGCAAGGCTTGAGAGATTGACCAGTTGAAGGTCACTAAATATTCTAGTTCTTCACTGCCTGCTGCATTCTTTCTGCTACCTTGCCCTTAGTCTTGTCTACACGTAGTGTCTTCAAGTGTGTAACCATAGGGTCCTGTACTTTTCTCAAACATCTTGACAGACCAGCAGTCTGGTTGCACATCACAGACTGTTCCTGGAATGCTCTCTCCCACTGCCTTAAAGTGTCCTGGCTGAAAGGATGGGAGGCTGGGGCAGAGGGCAAACTACGTCTGGCCACTCTGCAGAAGGTGCTGTTCAACTTTGCCAGTTCCGGAGACCAGTTACACACTGTAGTTGAAGTAGATTTTTTTTTGTCTGTGTGCATGTCGTACCACTTTGATGACCTGGGTGGCTTGACAAACTGGTCAGGTAGCAGTCCACCAGTCTCAGTGTTTCTAGAAGGGTACAGGGAACAGTCTGGTTCACTCTCTCAAATTTTCGACACAGCCACTCATCCACCAGAAGTTTGACAGACACTTTACCGGTTGGCTTGACTCTGGAACCAGCAAATGGGTTATCATCCAGGGAAGAAGAAGTGCTGTCGAAATCAGGGATCTGATGGCAGCCCATGAATGATCTGACCCGTCTTATTGTCTCTCTGTAGTTGGCTTCTTAAGAGAGGTCCAGGTCTAGCATTTTCAGGTAGTTCACCCTGGACGTTAACCCTAGCTAGTGAAGCCTGTTTCCTATCTAGCTCTGGCTCACTCTCAGATTCACCTTCAATCTCCACAGCTCTTCCACCGGGAAGTGACTGGTCTAGCTGAGCAGGATCATTACCGGTTGGCAGCACTTCAGGACCTGTACCGGGAGCCTGTAGAGGCTGGGTGGCTGTCCCTGCACAGGTGCCTGTGAAGGCTCGGTTCCTGTCTGCACCGGGAGCCTGTAAAGGATGGATGGCTACATCAGAGGTACCAGGACCCTGAACAGGGCAGGTAGCACACTTACTGACATCCTGCACAGCTTTCATACCGGGAACCTCCAGCGGAGGTTGGGTAGCAGACAACTGGACAGCTTTACCGGTGGTCTGTACAAGAGTGGGTCCGGTATCCTCAGTGACCAAACCAGCAGACACAACACTTGAAGATGCACCCGGATCAAAGAAGGGATGTTCTCTGGTCACCACAGTTGAAGATCTCACAGGTTCTACCGGCACAACAAACAACTTACTAAGAAGCAAAGCTTCAAGTCGTGAAAACCTCTCACTCGTTATCTAGACTTCTCACGTCTTCAGAGGTAGGTTTACTGCTGTGCTAGGAGAGCCATCAGAACACTTATTCTTCTTGGTAGGTGTTGATTCAACAGAAGATGGCTCGCCTGAGTGTACTCGTCCCAACAGAGTAACATCTGAAGGGTCCCCGAGAGTGGGGTAGTTTCTACCACTACTGGTAGTTTCTGTCATATTCTTCAGCTCTCCACGTTCTTTCCTGGATTTGTAGGTCAGGGTGGCCAATTGTTGAACTTGAGCAGGCGTAAAAGCCTTACAAATCTGGCATTCAAGTTTCTTGACACAGGGATCCTCTCCTACCCCCTTATCCCTACATCTGGCACACTTCTTGTGGTTGTTGAACAGAGCCATCACGTGCCCGCATGTTCCTCTTTTCTGCCCAAGAGAAGACATGATATAGAACTCGTAGAAGTAAGGAAATGAACTTAAAAGTTCATAAAATGGATCAATTTGTTGATAAACTTCAAAAACGTCTCTGTAGAAAACACGTCTGTACACTCCACGCGCCAAATGAAAAAAAATGCTATGATGTCATGCTGTCTAGACAGGAAGGAAGTACAATGCGCCATCTAGTGAATGTACACTCCATCACCGGTCCTGCCGGTAGTATATACAGGATGTCTTTTCTGGTGTTTGGCGGGACCAGTCGCGCCGACTGGTAAAGCAATTGTCCATTGGATAGGATGTATTAACGCAATAAACATGGCGTAATTCTGTCCGCTTATTTGTCCGTTTTTCATCTGTCAACATTTTTATTTCCGGGCTCTAACTCGAAAACACTTTGTCCAATCAAATTCAAACTTCACAGGGAGATAGATCACAATCATAGCTAGGTTGCTTTCGAAATCGGTGTAATTCCATCCGTTCGTTTGTCTGTATTTTATCTGCCAACATTTTCATTTCTGGAAGCTAACTCAAAAACACTTTGACCAATCAAATATAAAACTTGACAGGGAGATAGATCACCATCATAGCTATGTTGCTTTTGAAATTGGTGTTATTCCGTCTGTTCGTTTGTCAGTTTGTCTGTGTCAACATTTTCGTTTCCGGAGTCTAACTCAAAAAAGGTTTGTCCAATCAAATTAAAACTTGACAGGGAGATAGATCACCATCATAACTAGGTTGCTTTTGAAATAGGTGTAATTCCGTCTGTTCATTTTTTGTAAGTTTGTCTGTCAACATTTTTGTTTCCAGACTCTAACTCGTAAACACTTTTTCCGATCGAATTCTAACTTGACAGGGAGATAGATCACCATCATAGCTCGGTTACTTTCGAAATTGGTGTAATTTTTGTCTGTCCGCCAACATTTTCCTTTCCAGATTCTAACTCAAAAACACTTTGTGCAATTGAATTCAAACTTGACAGGGAGATCGATCATCATCATAGCTGGTTTGCTTTCAAAATTGGTGTAATTTCGTCAGTTTGTTCGCCCATTTATCTGTCTGTCTGTCTGTCAACATTTTTGTTTAAGGACTCTAACTCGATTACACCTTGTGCAATTGAATTCAAACATGACAGGGAGATAGATCACCATCGTAGCTAGTTTGCTTTCGAAATTGGTGTAATTTCGTCAGTTTGTTTGTCCACTTGTCTGTCTGTCAACATTTTTGTTTCTGGATTGTGACTCAAAAATGCTTTGTCCAATTGAACACAAAAAGTCACAGGGAAATATATCACCATCATAGCTAAGTTGCTGTCGAAATTGTTGTAATTCCATCCCTTTGTTTGTTCGTTTTTGTCTCCGTCAACATTTCCGTTTCCACACTCTAATTGCTGGGGGCATTTCTGACCCTCTTGTTTAATCAATGGATTAATAAGCAATATTGGAGGTGTTGGGCCTTGGCAGAGGTGTGCACTCTATGAGTGCTCTTGCGGTAATGGTAATCAAACACCACACCCTTTAAAATATGATTAAACTGGAATTTATTAGCAACAGATCTTTTCAGCTCCCTTCAATTTGAGGAGGGGTTTTGGATCCCCATTAAAGATTAAATTTCTTTATATAAGTTTTACATTGATATTTCAAGGCAGTAATACTGTGATAAAGTATATTGTATCAACTGACATTGGAGAAATGTCAAAATTAATAAACAGTTACACAGAGGAGGAATAAAATGACTTAGTTGGAAGTATTGAATTCATTTGTGCATTAATTAATATTTTTTGCATATTTTTTCTTTTCTTTACAACAGTGCATGAAAAGTGATTTTTACAAATGAAAAGGAGAGAATGCTTTTTCCATCAATTTGAAATAAAACCTATTCCCAGATGCTTTGCATGATGGGGTATGCCATATAATCAATCCAATGGAGTTGTTATCTATAGCCTGTGGTTATGTAGATGAAGTGTGACAAGAAAGGGTGTGAGATTTCCAGGGACTAAGGGACTAAGATGCAGGAGTGTGCAGTAAATTGAGAGTGTGAAGGGTAATGATTAGAATGTACCCAATATCACCATATACATTAGCTTTATGTGTTTGAGGATGAGATAGCCAATGGAGATTTTGTAGTCTTGCACAAGACCTTTGGTTCATTAGTTTTCTATGTATTTCTTTAGTACTGTTAGTTTCAGTTTACAATTAGCTTCAGTTTTGTACAGGCTATGGTTCTATATGCCAGATATAAGGATTTATGTTTTTGTCAAATATCGCAAATGTAGAGATGCTACTGGTTTTTTAGTTGAGTAGAAATATGATATAGATAGGAGCAGTCAGATTATTGTTTGAATAGAAAGTATAAATAGTAAAGAACAGGAAAATATAGTTATTGTGACTTTGAATAATATACAGTGATAGTTTGCATAATAGCTCAACTTATAGGTTAAAATATAGAATAGTGACATTGTTAAAACTGGGAAAGTGTAATCTGGAATTATAAGATTGACAGTATAATTGAACATACTGATAGCAATTAAAAACAGTACATGATTAAAGTGTGACATTTCAAACCACGGCATTAGTATCTGTAGGGTATATTTATCTAAATAAACCTAAGTGTATATATTCCCTCACCATTAAACATTTAAATTAGTTAATGGTTGTTTTTCATTCAAACGCTTCCACTGCATATAAAATAGACAGATATTAACTAGACCTAGCGCATCGGAGAACCAATGCAAATTGTATCCACCAGAAAACTCACCACAGCCATTAAAACATGCTTAACCTTGGAGAAGCCAAAGGTGAAATCTGACCATATCAAAGGATTCTTAGCCCATGATTCCTATAGGTTGGTGTGACATTGCAAACCTCTAGGAACACAAATAAGTGATATATAAGCACTGTTAATTTTCGCTATCCTCATTTGACCTTGAAAGAGGGGCGAAAGGTCAAATCTGATCACATCAAAAAATTCCTAGCCCATGATTTCCTATAGGTTGATTTGACACTGCAAACCTGTAGAACCAATAATAAGCAGGTTATAAGAACTTTTAAGTTTGGCTATCCTCATTTGACCTTGAAGGAGGGGTCAAAGGTCAAATCCGACCGTACCAAAAGAATCCCAGCCCATGATTTCCTATAGGTTGGTTTACCATTCCAAACCTCTAGGACCAATAATAAGCGAGTTATAAGCACTTTTAAGTTTCACTATCCTCATTTGACCTTGAAGGAGGGGTCCAAGGTCAAATCTGACCACACCAAAAGACTCCCAGCCCATGATTTCCTATGGGTTGGTTTACCATCCTAAACCTCTAGGACCAATAATAAGCGAGTTATAAGCACTTATGAGTTTGGCTATCCTCGTTTGACCTTGAAGGAGGGGTCAAAGGTCAAATCTGACCACACCAAAAGACTCCCAGCCCATGATTTCCTATAGGTTGGTTTTCCATCCCAAACCTCTAGGACCAATAATCAGCGAGTTATAAGCACTTTTATGTTTACCTATCCTCGTTTGACCTTGAAGGAAGGGTCCAAGGTCAAATCCGACCACACCAAAATATTCCCAGCCCATGATTTCCTATAGGTTGGTTTACCATCGCAAATCTGTAGGACAAATAATAAGCGAGTTATAAGCACTTTTAATTTTGGCTATGCTCATTTGACCTTGAAGGAGGGGTCCAAGGTCAAATCCTACCACACCAAAATATTCCCAGCCCATGATTTCCTATAGGTTGGTTTACCATCCCAAACCTCTAGGACCAATAATATGCGAGTTATAAGCACTTTTAAGTTTGGCTATGCTCGTTTGACCTTGAAGGAGGGGTCAAAGATCAAATCCGACCACACCAAAAGAATCCCAGCACATGATTTCCTATAGGTTGGTTTACCATTCCAAACCTCTAGGACCAATAATAAGCGAGTTATAAGCACTTTTAAGTTTGGCTATGCTTGTTTGACCTTGAAGGAGGGGTCCAAGATCAAATCTGAGCACACCAAATGATTCCCAGGCCATGATTTCCTATAGGTTGGTTTACCATCCCAAACCTGTAGGACCAATAATAAGTGAGTTATAAGCACTTTTATGTTTACCTATCCTTGTTTGACCTTGAAGGAGGGGTCCAAGGTCAAATCCGACCACACCAAAATATTCCCAGCCCATGATTTCCTATAGGTTGGTTTACCATTCCAAACCTCTAGGACCAATAAGAAGCGAGTTATAAGCACTTTTAAGTTTGGCTATGCTCGTTTCACCTTGAAGGAGGGGCCCAAGGTGAAATCTGACCACATCAGAAGATTCACAGCCCATGACTTCCTATAGGTTGGTTTCACATTGCAAACCTCTAGGACAAATAATAAGCGAGTTATAAGCACTTTTAAGTTTGGGTATGCTCGTTTGACCTTGAAGGAGGGGTCCAAGGTCAAATCTGAGCACACCAAATGATTCCCAGGCCATGATTTTCTATAGGTTGGTTTACAATCCCAAACCTGTAGGACCAATAATAAGGGAGTTATAAGCACTTTTATGTTTACCTATCCTCGTTTGACCTTGAAGGAGGGGTCCAAGGTCAAATCTGAGCACACCAAATGATTCCCAGGCCATGATTTTCTATAGGTTGGTTTACAATCCCAAACCTGTAGGACCAATAATAAGGGAGTTATAAGCACTTTTATGTTTACCTATCCTCGTTTGACCTTGAAGGAGGGGTCCAAGGTCAAATCTGACCACACCAAATGATTCCCAGCACATGATTTCCTATAGGTTGGTTTACCATTCCAAACCTCTAGGACCAATAATAAGCGAGTTATAAGCACTTTTAAGTTTGGCTATCCTCATTTGACCTTGAAGGAGGGGTCCAAGGTCAAATCCGACCACACCAAAAGACTCCCAGCCCATTATTTCCTATAGCTTGGTTTACCATCCTAAACCTCTACGACCAATAATAAGCGAGTTATAAGCACTTTTAAGTTTGGCTATCCTCATTTGACCTTGAAGGAGGGGTCCAAGGTCAAATCCGACCACACCAAAAGATTCCCAGCCAACGATTTCCTATAGGTTGGTTTACCATCCTAAACCTCTAGGACCAATAACAAGCGAGTTATAAGCACTTTTAAGTTTGGTTATGCTTGTTTGACCTTGAAAGAGGGGTCCAAGGTCAAATCCGACCACACCAAAATATTCCCAGCCAATGATTTCCTATAGGTTGGTTTACCATCCCAAACCTGTAGGACAAATAATAAGCGAGTTATAAGCACTTTTAATTTTGGCTATGCTCATTTGACCTTGAAGGAGGGGTCCAAGGTCAAATCCGACCACACCAAAATATTCCCAGCCCATGATTTCCTATAGGTTGGTTTACCATTCCAAACCTCTAGGACCAATAATAAGCGAGTTATAAGCACTTTTAAGTTTGGCTATCCTCGTTTGACCTTGAAGGAGGGGTCCAAGGTCAAATCTGACCACACCAAAAGATTCCCAGGCCATGATTTCCTATAGGTTGGTTTACCATCCCAAACCTCTAGGATCAATAATAAGGGAGATATAAGCACTTTTCATGACTGCAAAGAAACGCCTGTGGTGGCCATCTTGTTTTTCAAAATGAGGCCAAAAATATTCCCAGTCAAGATTTTATAATGAGGAACATATCCTGCGAATTTGAGATCTCTACCTATGGTACCCTTTGCTCTATAGGGCCACCAAAAGTCCTTGTTTAAAGTCGAAAAACGCCCGCGGCGCCATCTTGTTTTTCAAAATGAGGCCAAAAATATTCCCAGACAAAATTTTATGGTTATAAATATATCCTGTAAATTTGAGAAGGCTAGCTATAATATTTTTTTAGTTAGAGTGGTAACGGTGAAATCTCTCTACACACTGCGGCGGCGGCGGCAGCGGCGGCATAGGCGTAACAAAGTCAAATCCATAGTATCCACCCGGTGGATACAATTACAAACCTATTTTTGATTCCCCACCATTTCACTTGTTTGGATTTACCAAAAACAGTAGCATTTTTATGGATGATACTTTTAGAATCATTTTACAAGTTAGTGTTTTTAAATTGGTACTATAGGGCAGTAACACTGTGGCAAAGTATGCTGTATTAACTTTTATTGTGATAGTATCAGAATTAATAAAATTTAATCAGAGGAATAGAATTACTTTTGTTGAAAGTATTTTATTCATTTGTGCATTGCTTGCCATTTTGGATATTTGTTTACTTTATAACAATACATGCATAAGTGAAAGTTTTATAAGTAAAAAAGAGAGTGCATTTTCCCTTCATTTGTTTGTGATTTGGAATAAAACCTCTTCCCAGATGTTTTGCATGATGTGGTACATGGGTATGCAAGATAAACAATGGAGTTGCTATCTTTAGCCAGTGATTTAGTTACATGAAGTGTGATAAGAAAGGGGCTGTTTTCCAGTGACTGAAGGACTAAAATGCACAGCTGCTTGCAATAACATTACTCTACACTATTACAACAAAGATCATGATATATAGAGAGTGAATTATCTTCAAACTTGAACACCAGAGTTTGTATGGTAGTGTGTGCATGTGGTAAACTAGATGGTTGAAGTTTCTAATAGGGCTGTTCCACCTTGGCGATAATGCCTTACAATAGGCTTACATCCGTGTGAATTGTCAGTTCGGAAGGTGGAGCCTTTCAATTGTAATAATCATAAAGCCATCGTGTAGGAAGCTATGGAACTTCCACAGTCTGTCCGATTGGATGCATTCATAAGTCCACTGGGAACAGTGTACAACAGTAATAAACTGTTTGAAATTATCGCAAACTGCTCTTTATCAAATCCATATCACCTTAAACGCATCTTAAACCTAGCTTTCACTCATAAAATCACCTTTTTGACCTTACAGTGATCTCAAACATATCTTAAAAGTCACAAAGCAACATTTTCCATGTTACAGTGACCTTAAGCCTATCTTTTCCCATCTTAAATCTATCTTTAACATTTGTAAAGCTATCATAAACTATCATGACTTATCAAACTTTTTGGGAACCTATGTGGTAATCTCAAGATCACTTGTAAAGTTATCAGGTATTAAACCTATCTTTACCTATCTTAAACCTATCTCAAATTACACCTAGGGATTGTAAATAACTTATTTTTTTTCCAATCAGGAGGCAGGTTTAGGTAGATCACCATAATGGAACAGCCTTATAAAGGTCATCCCACATATGAGTTGTTAACCAGGCAACACCACAAGTACTTAGGACTAATTCATTATCATGTAAAGCTCTTTTCAGTATCCAGTGTTTTGTGGGTTATCAGATGGCAGTTCAAATCATGTCTGTTCCTTGTGTGTTTATGAATGGGAGAAGCAAATGAACTAAAAAAAATGGATTTAACATAAAAAACAAAAGGCAACTACAGAGGTTAGATAAATTTTTATACTTTTGAATGTGTCAAATGCTATTGTTCAGAACTTAATAAATATACAATTAGTTATTCTGCCGCTGAAATTTTAGATATTGTAATTAAAAATATTCTACTAATATATTTTATTATGTAATGTTCTGTGTTATTTTTCTGATGGAAAAGCTGGTGTATTTTTACTGAAGTGTTTCAATCACTTGTGTTGTCACTTCAGTTATTTTTAGTTTATTTCTGAATGTCATGATTAGACATTCTATATTCTGGTTATTGTATACAATCATCTGTGGTAGCTTCATGTTCACATTTTCACCTATCCTGCAAAATGTAAAATGTGTCTATAACCTCACTCGTTCCACCTGATTCCAAAAGTATCATTCTGAATTTTTCATTTTGGTAGGGCTTTAACACAGGCATTGTTAAATTGTAAATTATTGAGTACTATTAGGGATGTTAAATGTTTATGTGTCTCATATTATTGTCATATTATTATTCTTCCCCACGTTCACACCCACAACCATCGGAATACAGACCTGGACTCGTCCCCTACTATGACTTGGAAATTATACATGATTAGTCAGCGCACTGAGTTCCCCTTGGGGAAGATATTGCGCCTGCAAAGCAGTAGATTGATTGATTGATTGATTGATTTCTCACTTTATTTGCCATCCCCTACTTTATTTTTCTCTATTGCCCAGGGGGATGGAGCTACCACAAATAATTGTAGCACATGGATAATTCTGAAAAACCATTTCTGGCATATGTCATTATGTTGGTCATTTTTATTATATACATTGACTTAACCTTTTTATGTCAGCTGATATTATGGCATCACTCTGCGGTGTCCGCATCCGCATATGGGTTCGCATGAACAACTTCTCCTCCAAAACTACAAGGCCGAGAGACATGTTGTTTTTTTAAAGGATACTTTACCTATCAAGGATGAAAAGTGCAACTCAAAAACTATTGCGTTTAGAGAATTTTGAATAAATATGTTATTCAGCTATTTTTAGCTCATTGCATAGTCGAGTAATAGCTACCTTGAGGTTATCACTGTTGAGTAAATTGCATCTATCTTCAAAACTGTTGCATTAGAGTATTTTGTTAAATATGTTTTTCATGTACTTTTCGGGTTGCTCATTGCATAGCTGAGTAACAGCTAATCTCAGGTTCTCACTGTTGAGTAAATCAGTTGTATCTTGGAAACTATTGCATTTATTTTAGTTTTTTTGTTTTAATATGTTGTTCACCTACTTTATGGGCGGCTGTAACATAGTGAAATTGCAGACCTGTAAGTCATGGCACAGCTAAGCAATAGCTACATTCAGGCTCTCGCTGTTGGGTAAATCAGTTGCAACTGGAAAACTATTGCATTTAGAGTATTTTCTTTAAATATGTTGTTAACCTTAGCTTTTGGGTCAGCTATAACATAGCAAAGTTGAAGACCTGTAGGTCATTACATAGCTGAACAATAACCACTTTGAGGCTTTCTCTGTTGATTACATCAGCTGTAACTAAAACTATTGCATTTAAAGAATTGTGTTTAGAGTATGTTATTCATCTACGTTTGGGTCAGTTATAACATAGTAAAATTACAGACCTGTAGTTCATTGCATAGCCGAGTAATAGCTACTTTGAGGTTCACACTTCAGTAAATCAGTTGTAATTTGAAAACTGTTGCAAAAGTGCTTATAATTCACTTATTATTGGTCCTAGAGATTTGAAATGTGAAACCAATCTATAGGAAATCATGGGCTAGGAATCTTTTGATGTTGTCAGATTTCACCTTGGACACCCTCCTTCAAAGTTAAACAAGGATAGCCAAATTTAAAAGTGCTTATAACTCGCTTATTATTAGTCCTAGAGGTTTGAAATATGAGACCAACCTGTAGGAAATTATGGGCTGGGAATCTCCTGTTGTGGTCAGATTTGACCTTGGGCCTCTCCTTCAAGGTCAAAAGAGCATAGCCAAACTTAAAAGTGCTTATAACTCACTTATTATTGGTCCTAGAGGTTTGAAATGTGAAACCAACCTATAGGAAATCATGGGCTAATAATCTTCTGATGTGGTAAGATTTGACCTTGTGCCCCTCCTTCAAAGTCAAATGATGAGAGCCAAAAAGTGATTATAACTTAAGGAGTCTCAGCCTCTATGTCTTTTATTATTGCTTCTACAGGTTTACTATGTTCGGGGATATACACTGCCAGGTTGCAATAAAAGGGAGCAGCATAACTCTAGCTAAATTAACAATATTAGTTAATTGTTAACAGAGGCAACATTATCTTAATAAAGTGTATTTACCTTTTAGAAAAAAAGGATTTTTAGAAAAGTAAGAATTTGCAGTTTCTGTGAAAGTGACGAGTCCTTTTCAGAAAAGTGAACATTTGCAGTCCCTGTAAAAAGGACACATCCTTTTCAAAAAAAATGAAGATTTGCCATTTCTGTGAAAAGGACACATCCTTTATTCAAAAGTGACGATTTGCAGTTTCTGTGAAAAGGACGCGTCATTTTTAGAAAAGTGAGGATTTGCAGTTTCTGTGAAAAGGACGTGTCCTTTTTAGAAAAGTGAGGATTTGCAATTTCTGTGAAAAGGACGTGTCCTTTTAAGAAAAGTAATGATTTGCCCTTTCTGTGAAAAGAACCTTTTTAGAAAAGTGAGGATTTGCAGTTTCTGTGAAAAGGACGCGTCCTTTTCAGAGAAGTGAAGATTTGCTGTTTCTGTGAAAAGGACGCGTCCTTTTCAGAAAAGTGAAGATTTGTAGTTTCTGTGAAAAGGACGCGTCCTTTTCAGGAAAGTGAGGGTTTGCAGTTTCTGTGAAAAGGACGCGTCCTTTTTAGAAAAGTGAGGATTTGCTGTTTCTGTGAAAAGGACGCGTCCTTTTTAGAAAAGTAATGATTTGTCCTTTCTGTGAAAAGAACCTTTTTAGAAAAGTGAGGATTTGCAGTTTCTGTGAAAAGGACGCGTCCTTTTCAGAAAAGTGAGGTTTTCAGATTCTGTGAAAAGGACGCATCCTTTTCAGAAAAGTGAGGATTTGCTGTTTCTGTGAAAAGGACGCGTCCTTTTTAGAAAAGTGAGGATTTGCTGTTTCTGTGAAAAGGACGCGTCCTTTTTAGAAAAGTAATGATTTGCCCTTTCTGTGAAAAGGACGCGTCCTTTTCAGAGAAGTGAAGATTTGCCATTTCTGTGAAAAGGACGCGTCCTTTTCAGAAAAGTGAAGATTTGTAGTTTCTGTGAAAAGGACGCGTCCTTTTCAGAAAAGTGAACATTCGTAGTTTCTGTGAAAAGGACGTGTCCTTTTCAGAGAAGTGAGGATTTGCTGTTTCTGTGAAAAGGACGCGTCCTTTTTAGAAAGCGAAAATTTGCAGTTTTAAGGAAGCGTCCTTTTCACAAAAGTGAAGATTTGCCGTTTCTGTGCATTCTTATGCACCAAACTAGGGTAAATGTGGGAAATATTTATAGCCTTTTGCAGCAAAAGTATCAAAATGCTGAATTTTTATGCCTAAAAGGGACACTCTGATTTTTCCCTTTTAAATCTGAGAGCAGTTACAGTGAAATCCGGTTCTCTTAGTCATATAAATAAAAATCAATATCATGACAGGATTTCTTCTTCGTGAATTTTTGTACAATCAGAATCCCTTGTGACTGTCAGTGTAACAAGTAGAACTTATAATCTTGTGGTTGGGATTCCATACAGCTAAATTCTAGATTTTATTTTTTAAGCAATCGCTTTTAAGTCTTTTGCAAAAAACTAAAAGGAAAAATTAAAATACAGCATTTAAAATTTGCTGTCCAGAAAACTTTAAAAAGAGGATATGCCCAACTTGACAGATAATGATTTTAAATTGGGCAAATACAGAGATATCTGATTCTCTTCATCACATCTGTAAAAAATCAATATTTTGCTTTGTAGTAATGTCATTACTTAACGAGGTCACAATGCAATTGTCCTTGTGATGACACAGATCTAGCTTGCAATACTTGCTGTCTTTAAGTTAAATCATTTCTTCTCATTAAATTTATAACATAAAATTGACATAAACATAATAAAGAGGGAGATGGTGTATTCATCATTTTTACTTGTTTCTGTTTTTTTTTTTTTTTTTGGTTGTTGTTTCATTTCCTGGGAAAAGAACGGGATAGTATTTTGGATAAAATCGTGAATTTTAAGAGTTCCCATTTTCAAAGATCTTAATGACTGGTTTTCTGCTTGTTATTTCTTCAATGTTTCTTATGAACAAATTTCTTCCTCCAAAATTTTGGGAAATGCCACCCTGGTGGTCGTCTGTGCTCAGTGGTTCCCTTTGTGCCCATTTTATCAATTAACATTTATAGTTTATGTCTGCCATATTATTGTGAACTCACAGAATACCTACAAATATTTATTCAGTCTCTGGAAGTGTATGTGTTCAGGTATGCATCTGTTCCTCAGTGGGGAAAAATCCACTGAAAATTAATTTACATATTTGGTTTTTATTTTATTGTTTTCCTTACATTACTCTATAACACTTGAGAGACTGGTCACATCGAGCTGGGCATTCTCTCACTCGTTCCTGCATTAAAATGCCTTGCATAGTACTTGGTTTTGGTTTGGCCATCATTTCGCGATGATCTGAGTTATTATGTATCTTCCCATACCTGGCCCAGTTCTCAGACAGTCACCTTTCCGAGTACAAACAAGACCATGGCTGCTTAACTTTGGTGATCAGGCGGTAACTGGTTACACTAGACCACATAGGCAGATCAAGAACTACTACGTAGACATTTGTTAGACATGAATTTACAAGAGTGCAAAATGTCCTAATGTTGCAACTTATATATTCTACCTTGCAGCAGTGTGCAAGACATTAATACATTTATTGAGAAAGTAGTTAAAACTATTTTGTTATCAAACACTGGATAAAAACTGGAATGAATTTAAAAGTAGACTTGCCAATCGCATATACACCACATGTATTATTTGTAGTTTTTAAATACTATTTAATATAATGCAATATTTCTACTATGATCATAATAAAGTGATTAATTTATATTTGTTATCAAGGTATTCCAATTGTCAGTCAACTCTTCAGACGTAAAAAGTCAGATTATGCATTTATACATGTATTTATTCAATAGAAGCTCCCAATGGTATTCACATTTATAGACATTGCCAAATGACATTGAAAAAATGTTTCATATTCATTATTCATAATGCTTAGCATTTCAACCTTTCAAATTTGAATTTTTCCGCAACATTTAAATGATATTTCTAATATAGCTATATTGAGACAAGAACATGCAATATTAGTTTGGGTAGGTTGGTATTTAATGACAAAAAATGTTTATTTTAATAGACACCAGAAATTGAGTGAAGGGGATGTTTTTATTGGCTTTGACAAAGACACAGTAGCATCTGTGGTGCTGCAAGTCACTGAAAAACTAGCCACCATACCAAAGTACCAGCAGAAGCAATCCTCAGAAGAAAAACAGGAAGACACAAAAGATAGAGAGATAGATGAAGAAAAGGTGCAAAAATTTGATTATTTTCACACAAACAACACGATAGTATATGCAAGTAATGATGACAAATTTGAAAATGTACAAAAAGTCAATTGTTTCATGCTGAGTTTAATGGCAAATTAGAACATACTTAAATCTCTCAGTGGCACCATAACATTACCTTAAATATGCAATTAACTCAGGTAATGGAGCAAGCCAAGGAGTTGTTACTCCACTGTGCCACACCCGAGTCTGTTCTGCTTTTGAAACATACAAACCTCAAGTCAGAAAAGGTGTTACTGGCGGAGTCTTACTTCAACAAACAGACCCATGACAACCTCGCTCAGTTCTTGCAGTGTCATCTAAAGGGTGAAACTGAAAAAGGGTTCTTCGCTCAGGTAAACTAATTCTATATACATTTATTTCATTCTGAGTGTAGAAAAAAAATATTACTGTATATTTTAATTGATCCCATTGTGATCAACCTGTATGCAAAACTTTACTTTTAAATATTACTTATTTTTTATAAGATTATCAGTGTTACTGGAGGGAACTCATAGAAACCAAGTACTTTTTCAACACATTTGGGCTTTTATTATTTTAGTACAAGTTAGTTACATTTAAAATTCCCAATAAAACACCTGTTAGTCTAGTACTGTAACCTGTATTATCTTTAAGAAAATACAAATGAAAACATTTGCATAACTGTATCACAGCACATAATGCTAGTTAAAACTTCTACTTCATTAGTTACATATAGTTCGAGTATTTACAAATTCCTTTAAAGTTATTACTTGCATATTACCAAGGTAATCTGTAAACTTGTCAAGGAGTATTAGTTAAATATACACCATTTACACTATACAGCTAACTCCAGTAAGAATAAGACCCCATTAAGAAATTTGTGATTCTGTAAGAATTAGCAAGATGCAATTAAGATTACCACTGACATGAATCTGTAAGCATCCAAGTTAATATTGATAAAAGTATAAAATGTTCAATAAAATGTACCAAGCCCAACGTGTAGGGGTAGGGTTTATGTTACAATATGTTGTTGAAAAGCTAGTGGAACAACTGCATCAGCAGTAGTAGTAGACTTTAGAAAAGTGTAGATAGCCTAATATTTAATATTTGGCAGCGGTACTTGCAAATTATGTGCTAAGGAAGCCCCACTTCTCCAAAACATATGAAACACATAATCTCTGGGGTCCAAATTCATCTGAGTAATTACAATTGCAAGTTGCTTTCTAACTTTAAATGTTGTCAACAGTTGTAATTCAGAGTTTTGACTAACCATAAACAAGGGGTCTTGTGGTTGTAATTTCATAATTTTTCTAAATTTTTGAAGAGCAGTAACTGGGTATAAAGGACTTCCTGGCAACTTTGGGATCTGGAGAATTTTGAATTGATCACATGCTTGCATACTTTTTGAACATTTGAGAGTAAAGTGAAGGCCAGGTTTCGCCCATACTAAGTTTTGTACTAGTGGGCATCTTGAAGAATCAAAAGCCCCTACGGAGGGGAGTACAAGAGATGCTAAATGGAAAAATCTGAAGAAAGCCAACAAGTATAAAGGCACCAAGGTATTTGCATATGACCTCTGAAGGGTCAAATCAACCAGTTGCTGTAACATAATCATATTCAATATACCTTTGATCTTTGGTTTTACCATTACATTATATTTAACAAACATCAACACCTGACGATTCTGAAGACCTTGTACAGGCCAGTTATATATCTGAAAATAGTGACTCAGTACAAATAAATGATTTTTTAACAGTTACAGAGCTTAGATTGTTCTGTGCCAATAGTTTCATATATGCCAATATTACATGATCAGTCCAAGGCTCCACCACGTTCATATACACTGCAAATGCCAGAAACAACTGGAAGGCCGCCTGGTAGGTCCTCTGGCTCCTTGGTCTCAGACCAGCCACACATCTAAATAATTCCTGGGAGTACATCCTGGAAGGTAAAGGCAACAGCAGTATTGATGTATATAATAGGGGGTTATAACCCCCTATATTTCAAAGTCTGACAACATATCATAGGGGACTGGGAACATCCATTTACATGTTTTAAGATATTTAACATGTATTAATTCTAAAATGACCAACGAGATAAGATATCTGCATACGTATTATCTATACCTCTGATATGTTTTACTTGCAACTTTATATTATCTATAGCACATATTAACCAAGCAGTTCGTACACAAGCCATTAAGAAAACATCTCTAATCCCATGGTTGGTGAAGGCATTTACTACTGCCAAATTATCGCACCATATAACCATGCATGAATTTTTAATAGATTTTCTCCAACACTTTAAAGTAAGAACGATATTTGCTGCTTCTAAATGTACTATTGACATACTGTTATGTAACACCTCTATGATAGAGACACTATATACCTGACCATTATAATAAGCTCCCATTTCTTGTAAACTACTGTCGACATACACAACATTTTCAACCTCATATACTGTATGTATCTCTACCGAACCATTAAAAACTTCTAAAATTTATAAAACCAATTTAAATCTTTTAAAAATTCATTATTCAATGGTATTGAACCCTTTTTTGGACATGCACAAAGAACCTGAAGCATTCTATTAGTGAATAATCTTGTAGGTTGGAAGCACCTGTGCAATACATTTCCTAATAATTTTAATAATTAGTTTCTTGATGCACACGTTTACACAGTAAACAAATTTTCTCCATTTTTTTATCAGGTACTGCCAAAATACCATTTTTTGCATCAATATCAATACCAAGACATGCAATTTTAAATTGTAGCTTTTCGACTTTCTTAAAGTTTACCAGTAGATCTAATGCCTTTAATAAAGAAAAGAAAAAAAGCATTGTTAGCATGGGAGGGGGGAAACCCCGATTACGTCATCCAAATAATTGACACAAAAGTGACGTTGCGTCCACATTAAGTATGTTATTGCGTCGGTGGAAAGCTGGCAAGAAGCAGCACCTCGTTTTAGGCATAAGGGAATCCCAACGTCCATGTATGTGACGTCACGCCAACGTATACTCAATGCTTTGTAGTCTAAGGGATCAACTCTTATATTGCGAAACACTCGCTGTAAATCTATTTTATACAGCAGGGTACTAGGAACTAGCTGTCGAATTTTTGTACTATATTATCAATAGTAGGGTATTTAAGTTGAAACTTAAAGAAATCAAAATAATTATCAGGAACGGTGTCGCGTGAAATTTGTTACCCCGTGAAATAAGTTTCTCAAAATTGAAACTAAACCACGGATAGCACCGTACACCCGGGAGCCGAGATGTCATGTATTTTAGTAAACATCCAGCGGCCATATTGAATGTTTGAATTGAAGAGGAGGGAAAATGAAAAACCAACTTTTAAAAGTCAAAATGTGAGTAACTCCCTTAATATTGGGCCGATTTTGATGGGACAAAGACCTACTTGTTCAGTATAAAAAGGGCTTGTACAATATTTACACTAATCCAGTGACAAATGTTAAGTTTTTGGTGAAAATCGGCGATCGTGAATGGGGCCGTATTCACGAAAGGTCTTAGCCAAGTCTTAGGCTTAAGTTGTGGTGATTACACCATCATTTTGCGTTTGTTTATTAATATTTTGGGCTTTCGCGTAACGCAAATGCGGCTTTGTCAAACGAAAGCCAGAAAGCCACTGACAGTGCTTCCTTATATAGATTTCACGGCTGCTTTCGTGTATCCGTACGCCAGCCTACCGCAAATAGTACCAATGCAAATCCGTTAGTTTCAACTCAAATTCAACATAATATCACCTAAAAATGTATAAAATATGCAAATTAAATAAACCGTAATACTGCAAATATTTTAAAACAATGGTTTGTCGGTGATATACTTGTACAACAATGGCGGCTAGTTTGACAGTAGAAATACTGTGGCGAGACGGGCCCCCACCCCTCCCAATCTCTCTCTATCAATCAATCACTCGCAGGGGGGGGCGGGGCGGTGCAGGGTGCGTGTTCACTCTCGATCACACCATACCCACAACTGAACCAGCCCGCCACAGAAGAAAAACCCTCTCGACTTGGGTTTTTCATGTATAATTCTTTCCTTATTATATACATCAACTTTAACTTTACCACTAATGGTTATTTCCAGATCCTCGTGTTACAATACAACACTAATATATATAGCGGAAGGCTGACTGAAGTACAACCCGGTCATGGATATAGGTTGATAGGTGACCAGTACTCTACAACCCGGTCACCCCCTCGAGATCTCACTACTGAGGCCTCAGTCAAGTTAGCCAGTACCGAAACCTACTAAACTTCAAACTCTAAGGGTAGACTGCCACCAGGTTAAGTAAATTAACCAAAATAAATAATAAAGTGAAATCTAGTTTATATTCAGACTAAGTTATCTAGACACCTTAAATGGAATCATCAACAGGATTTAGTATGTACCATTAGTATCCATGGTTACCACCCACTGACCACTGTCACCCATCCAGGTCAAACAACCAGACAGTTCCCCAAACTGTCCAATACCACAACAGACCCTTCCAGTGTTTCAAGTCAATCAGCACCCATAACCACTCCCAACTTCGGGTGCACACTAAAGCCACATAGTCCCACTAGTTAAATCTCTAACACCCATGGTGTATATAGCTTCTAACCAAAGCTCCAAGGTCATTCTCAATTCAGCTCCATGTTCACAGAAAGTGGTAGCGTGAACGTGAACATCAAGTGTTAACAATCCAATAGCATGGCCAAGTACAACTGTAGAGTAGGAAAACATGAGCAAGATGAGATATTTGCAGCTTTAACACAACTGAAGTGAAGTAAACCCCCAACAATAAGATCAAGTTCAAGTCTAAGAACTATCCTAATTAAATAATATTGATTTTAGTTTTAGTACACCCCATGACCTCTGAAGGTCAATGCCATTAATCACCAGCCTATTCCAACCAAGATCCATTAATCAACACAAGCTCCAATTTACTGTGACCCTTGACCCTGAAAGGTCACCACGTTAAACTCTCAATGTATCTTCCTTGACCTTCAAAGGTCACATGCTTCCATCTTGAAAAGGCCACTGCCTTAAATTCTCATGTTTTACTTCTAAGTTCAACTATTCCAACTGTTGATAAATATGAGCTTCAAGGTCACCGAACTAACCGTCATATCTGACCTTTGACCTAACATGACCAAAGGTCACAGTTGAAAACTGGAAGTCGAACAAATCTAAATTTAAAATTATTTTGACAAGTTTCACTAATACAAGTTATTTGAACCAAGAACTGTCAAACTATAAGTCTCGGCAACATACCAATAAAGTTTACCGAAGGTCAAAATTCAAACTTTAGAGTAACTTGTGGCAACTAAGGTTAAAAGTCGGACCAAGTTCACTCAGGATTTGAACCCGTGTCCTCCATGTTTACAGTCCAGTGATTAAAATCTCAAACTTGTTAATCACACAGATTAAAGTTACTGATCTACATATTCTCAGTGAAAGTATAAGTATTATGGTAACAACAGTTTATAGAAAACACAATGTTTAAATTCAATAGCAAGTTTATTAACAATTGTAAAACATGGAAACATATGTAAAATTCAACAGCAGACATCAACTTTTATACAAATTGCGCATAAACAAACGAACACACAGACAACACAACAAGCATCTGCGCAGTCCTATGCGCAGTCAAACTGACAACTTGCACACATTCACCCAAATAATAAACAACCAAACCACATACACACTGGGCCATTTGTGTTAAATCAAAATTATATACAGGCAGGATATGAATATCTAAAGTAAATTAAAATGAAATAATTAAGCGTCCCTGAAAGGGCGCTTATTTGTTTTCACCTCAGTTTCCTCACCGCCGCCGCCGCATTATGGTCTCCCTTGAATACCTCCCTTATTATTAGAAGGTTTCAAACCATATTTGGCAGTTATATACCTTAGGCATGGAAAATTTTTCTGCATGCTTAAATTTGACTTTTGACCTTTATGAAGGTCACATGATCAAAACCTATTTTTTGAAGTACACCCCCCCCCCTTCACAGTTCAGGAAAAACTACTTGCTACAGAGCCTTATAATTTGACACACCTGTTCATACTATCGAAAACGCGAGCTGATTAGATTTTGGGAGCAATCCCTTGAAAAATGTCTCATTTATGAGTGATTTTCTGACACCTTCCAATCTGAAAGCCTTAAATTTAGGCCAACCCCCCTATTATCTTCTTAAGTATTGCATTTAGAGCTATAAAATGTACTGGGAGGTAACAGGAAACCATATGTGGAGAGTCTAAATAGCCGGTCAGTTTTACCCCACGGCCCCCCCTTATGGGTCAAACTGGGGTCATAAAATAGCTGATTTTGAGTTTTTGCCTTATATCTCCTTCATTGTTGCCTTTATAGCTTCAGAATGTATTAAGAGGTATTGGGAAAGCATATATGGAGAGTCTAAATAGCCGGTCAGTTTTACCCCCCGACCCCCACTTATGGGTCAAACTGGGGTCATAAAATAGCCGATTTTGAGTTTTTATTGCGTTAAGACATCCTATCCAATGGACAATTGCTTTACCGGTCGGGGTGACCGGTCCCGCCAAACGCCAGAAAAAGACGTCCTGTATATAATACCGGCAGGACCGGTCATTCGCTAGGTGGCGCATCATACTTGCTTCCTGTCCAGAGTGACGTCAGTTCATCTTTTTCGTTTGGCGCGTGTGGTATGCAGACGCGTTTTGAAGTTATCTCCAAGTTTAAAGAAAACGCGGTTTATTCTACGAATTTAAAGCTTATTTTCTTCTGAAAATATATATATTGTGTTACATACATATCAGGGCCTCTCCAGGACTTAAACGAGGCATTATCCAGTGTTTTATTAGCCAGTTTTGAAGAATTCTGTGTACTTGTCGTCGAGACGAAGTCGTGGGTGAGAGGTCGTGTGTCGTCCCTGCAGCATTCCTTCTGCTGTTTAGAAGCGTGTAGTTTCCACGATTCACCCTCCTTTTATTTCTACCTGGTCGAGTAACACTGAGTGTATGTCGACGAGAAGATATTAGAAGGAAAGAAGAATGCATTGTCTGACGTCATCACTTCCAGCATATGCTTGTCACGTGACACGGACCTGGTCACGTGATACGCATTCAACAATGGAGGAATCGTGTTTTCAACAGAAGTTTTAGAAGGAAGACGAGTATTTATTACTCTACACCCACTTTTTAACTGGCAAGAAGAAATCCAGCAACTCGTCTGTTGGTCTGAAGAAGTTAGATGACAAATGGTCATTGAACTCTGCGAATTTTTGCCGGTGCCGGTCATGTGACTTTACAGATCTCAACACAACTACCGGCAAGCAAATCCCCAAGCGTGACTGGTTCAGCTGACAAGAAGTGATGAGTTGTACCGGTACCAGTTCTGGTCAGACTACCGGTGGGGAGCACTAGTGATGAGTTTTACCGGTTCCAGTCTGTACAGACTACCGGTGGGTGCTGCTCCTGTGGAGAACCCCTTCAGTGGTTACCAGTGATCAGCCCTTTTTGATCCTGGAACCCCCACCAGAGGTCTTTCCACTGGTGGGACTGTTGGGGTACTGGTTCCAGTCATGTTCCTGTGAAGCTGTCAAGGAAGCCCCTTCAGTGGTTACCACTGATCACCCCCTTTTTTATACTGGAATCTGCACCAGAGGCCTTTCCATTGGTTGGGGGTACCGGTTGGGCGTACCGGTTCCAGTCTTGTTCAGACCACCGGTGAGGCTGCTCAGAGGGTTCACCTACCAGAAGCTGCTGTGACCATTGAGACCCTTATCTCCCCAGTGTAGATTTTTGGACCGGTACCAGTCCTGTTCAGGCTACCGGTAGGGTCACTAGCCAGCCTGTGCTGAGGGATACCGGCACCAGTTCTGCTCAGACTGCCAGTTGTGGTCACAGAAATCCAGCAAGGACTACCGGTTACACAGGATTACCGGTTACACAGAGTTGCTGGTGGTGAAATACAGCAGGGCTACTGGTTACAGAGCATTGCCGGTTCCAGAACCGGAGTGATGCCAGTTCGGGAACCGGAGTGCTGCTGGTTACACAGAAATCTGCTGTTCCCCTCATTACTGGCAAGGAACCAGCCTCAAATCCAGTGCTGACAACAGGTTCACCGGTTACAGAGGTTTCCCGGTTACAGAGAATTGAGGGTGACAAGTTAGTTGGACAGGAAGTTTCTTCAGTAAAATTCCTTTAACCAACCGGTTACAGAGCCTACCGAGTTCCGGTTTACACAAACTTCAGTGACGGTTGCTTCACAAGATCTAAAGATACTGGTGAAGTAATCAGGTACAGATCTGTGCTGCCCCAAATTTTTGGTTACAGAGAGACACTAGCCTACCTGGTTTGACCGGTTACAGAGCTTGTTGGTTGCAGAGAAAAGCTGCTGAACCACCACTGTGGACAGGAAGAAGGCAGCTTCATATGAGCCTATCCCTGCTAAGAAGTAGTTCAGTTCACCCAGGTCTGCCACCTCCAGTGAGTTTATGTAGAAGTGTGGAGCCACCAGGAACCGGTTACAGAGCATTGCTTCACGTATAACCGTTTAGGGCCTGGTACTGGGCAGGTCTCCAGGACTGACTAACAGACCAGCAGAAGTTCTTTAAAGGCCCAAGCAGCTGTTTAGGCCAACCAGTGGCAGCCTAAGGAACTGGTTACAGAGGAATTCTTGGCCCAGTCACTGGTTCCGGTGAAATGTCTGTCAATCTACCAGACTAGTCAGCCAGCCTACCCTTTTAGGACCTAGCTGGTGAGACAGTGGCTATAGATACGAGGGAGACTGTCAAGCAAGACTTGTCCAACTACCAGTCAACCTCCCCTTATCAGACCTCACCTTGTAGACTGGCCACCCAGTTTGTCTTTTTACTCAACCTGTGACCAGTGTCAGCTGCATCAAGGGGTCCTGAGTTTGCAAGCTCAGCTTTCCCCTCAAGATTAGAACCCGTTTTGCCAGTTTTCAAAACTCAATCAATGGGAAAAATATCTGTTAATCAGACCAGGGGTCACCGATGTTATAAATGGCTATGTGGATGAGTGAGGTGTAGCCTGTCACCAGTGTTGACACTGTTTTTTGGCTAACTATACCTGCTCAAAACTTGGGCCGTCCTAGGGGCTAGCCCAAGTTCCAAAGAAATCTCCCAGGAAGGCTACACCCTCACCTTCCGGAACTGACCTCCTTGATCAGATCTCCAGCCTGGAGCAGTGACCCAGTACCCTGAATAATTCAGTTTGGGAAACTTTAAGAACCATTTTAACCTCTCTTCAGCAGGGGAGTGGATAACTTCAAGGTTCCCTACTCCCTCACCCTCCAACAAGGAAGTACCGGAGTTTTTTTATGTCCAGGGTCTTCCCCACCAGTTCAGTCACTCCCCTTTGGTCTGTTCACAGTACAATGGGAGTCTTCTCTCGGTGGTGGCGAAGGAGGTCTAACTATGGCATTACAAAGTACCACAATCCACTGGTACAACTGGTTGGTCAAGCCAGTTCCCACCAAGCCTGTCTCCAGCATACACATTCTCAAGGAGCTCTGTCAGGAGTTAGTTTGAATGGTAAACATGAAAAATTAGAACTGGACCTTGAGCAAGTCTTCGACTTAGTAGGCTTCCAGTTAGCTTGGACGAGCGTAAGGTCACACCCACCCTAGAGCATGGGTAGACCTTGAATGCTTATCCAGAAGCTTCTCACCGGACCTTTATGCCCGGTCTGGCACCTGATGCTCCTGATAGGGTTACTGACAGCCATAGAGAAGCAAGTGCACCTAGCTCACCTCGATATGAGGCCGATAAAGTGGCACTAGAAGAACAGCTGGAGGGTACCAAAATCACTAGAAAAGGTGACCCCAGTTCCCTCTACCCCCATCTTAAATGGTGGCTGCAGGAAGACAATGTGCTTCAGGGTCAACCATTACACCCGCTAATATGCTCTTCAATCCTTACAGATGCATCAAGAAGGGTGGGGTTCTCACTTAGGAGAACACACTGCAAGGGGAACCATGGTCTCTTCCAGAAGCAAGTTACACATTGAACTATCTGGAACTAAGGTGGTCATTTGGCCCTTTAAGAATGCCAAGACATCTGGTTGAACAATATTGCTGTCATAACTACAGACAACACAACCGTGGTTGCCTGTATGAAGGAAGAGGGGGGGGGGATGAAGTCAGGCCCTCCTTGTGCCCTTCTATGGGGAACCCTGACCTGGTATTCCAGGAAACAGGTGATTCTAGCCCGACACATTCCAGGCGGCTGAATGACATAGCACACAAGCTATCCAGTCTCACGCAACTAGACAGAGCAGACAGAATGGTCCCTCATGTCAGAGTTTTTTCAAGCAATATGCTTCTGGTGGCACTAGGCCTAATTGGCCTGTTTTTTGCCACCTGGCTCAACAACAAACTGTCTCAACTTGCATCACTGGGGACAGATCCCCCAATATGGACAATGATACAATCAGTCTGCCATGGGAGGATATGGACCCATATGCCTTCCCACTGGTAGCCATCTTGGGCAAGTGGTGGAGAAGTTGCAGCACTACCCATGCAGGGGAATCACTCTGATTGCTCCAAGTGGCCCAACATGCCTGGTTCTAGAATCTCTTGGTCATGTCAAGTCAGATTCCTTGGTACCTGTCCAACCTGCTCTCTCAACCATCTAGTCAGACTCCTCACAGGAATCTGTCAAGATTAGATCTGCATGCATGGCTGCTAGAGCCTCAGCAATCAAGGAGCAGGGCTTCTCTAAAGCAGTGGCAGTAGGAATTGAGGCTCAAAGAGGATCAACCAGATCAGTCTTTGCTGACAACTGGGTATGTCACCAATTTCAGCACAATGAGAATCTTGCTCGTCTCTTAGACAACTTACAGAGACAGACCTAAGGGTCGGAGGGGCATTCCCTCCTGGAACCTCCCCCTGGTGTTGCACCAATTGGCAGGGCTCCATTGGAACCCCTTAAAGAGGCCTCTTTGAAGCATTGACCTTCAAGACTGTTTTCCTCTTGACCCCGGGTTCTGGCAAACACAGGAGTGAGATTCTTTTTTGGTAAAAGAAACACATCAGGCACCAGTTAGACTGGTCAAAGGTGTCTTTGTACCCAGCACCCAGCCTTCTTTTCCAAGAAACAGCTGGCTAAGGAGAGTCCGGACAGTGTGGCCCCAGTGGTTAGACCAACCCTGGCCCCAACTCTGGATAAGTCCCTCGAGTCTGATAGGTCCTGTGTCCAGAGCACTGTGCTACTTATTGGGACAGGATCTCAAACAGAACAATGAGTTAGTCTGTCTCCCTTTAGAAAGGTTTTTGACAAGACCTCTCTCCTGCCACTATCTCCTCATGGATCAAGCAACTGTGATCCTATGTTATGAGCTCTCTGGTCAGAAGGCCCTCACCCTACATCAGGTTAAAACCCATGTTGTCAGGGCCCCTTGCTGCTTCTAAGGCATTCCAGTTGCGAGTCTCCTTAGAACAATTTTTCAGCCAGCCACTGGAAGTAACATAACACCTTCACACAGTTCTATTTGAAGGATGTGGCTTGGGCTGGTTCAGAGCCCCTTCAATTGGCCCCAGTAGTGGCTGCTCAGGAGACCCACAATTGGCCATATATACTGAGACTTGTATATATGTAGTGTTAATAGTTCTTGGAACTAACTACATGCCTTCCTTCGGGAGGTTATTGCCTTCTGGGACTGAACTCATCCCTCTCTTCCCCTACCTCAGAGCAGGTCTGTTAAAAGGGAGGGGGGGGCAACGTCGGTATACGCCCCGGCAACCGGACACTGGTATCCGACCATAGGCCTACAGGTTTCCTGACTTAAAGTTAACCTAGGCCAGAGGGAATTTTCTTATCTTTTATGAGTTCACATAAGTCCCTAGTAACTTACCCTCCGACCAAGCGGTAGTTATTCAGCAATTGTCCATTGGATAGGATGTATTAACGCAATAAAATTGCAAATTTAATAAGTAAATTAAATTTTTATAAGTTAATACCCTATCCAATGGACAGGCAAGGCCCTCCGAACCGACCCCGCTACCAGCTTACTAGGGGTCTAAATCTGTTAAATCTGACAACGAAAAAGATGAACTGACGTCACTCTGTCTGGACAGGAAGCAAGTATGATGCGCCACCTCGCGAATGCACACTACTGACCGGTCCTGCCGGTATTATATACAGGACGTCTTTTTCTGGCGTTTGGCGTTTTACCCTCCGACCAAGCGGTAGTTATTCAGCAATTGTCCATTGGATAGGGTATTAACTTATAAAAATTTAATTTACTTATTAAATTTGCAATTTTGCCTTTATCTCCTTTATTGTTGCTTTTATAGCTTCAGAATATATTAAGAGGTATTTGGAAAGCATATGTGGAGAGTCTAAATAGCTGGTCAGTTTTATCTCCCGACCCCCCCTTATGGGTCAAACTGGGGTCATAAAATAGCTGATTTTGAGTTTTTGCCTTTATCTCCTTTATTGTTGCTTTTATAGCTTCAGAATGTATTAAGAGGTATTGGGAAAGCATATATGGAGAGTCTAAATAGCCGGTCAGTTTTATCTCCCGACCCCCCCTTATGGGTCAAACTGGGGTCATAAATAGCTGATTTTGAGTTTTTGCCTTATATCTCCTTTATCGTTGCTTTTATAGCTTCAGAATGTATTAAGAGGTATTGGGAAAGCATATGTGGACAATCTAAATAGCCGGTCAGTTTTATCCCCCGACCCCCCTTTATGGGTCAAACTGGGGTCATAAAATAGTTGCTTTGGAGTTTTGCCTTATATCTCCTTTATTGTTGCTTTTAGACCTTCAGAATGTATTAAGAGGTATTGGGAAAGCATATGTGCAGAGTCTAAATAGCCGGTCAGTTTTACACCCCGACCCTCCCTTATGGGCCAAAGTGGGGTCATAAATAGCTGCTTTGGAGTTTTTGCCTTATATCTCCTTTATTGTTGCTTTTATAGCTTCAGAATTTGGTATGCAGGATTATTGGGTCAGTGTCTTGTTTGGGATTGTTTTCAGCTGTTGTAGGTTTTTTGCTTACTGAGTAATACAGCTATTTTCAGTACCTATTGGTTTCTGTGCATTTAAGAGAAAATGATACCAGATATTTTACTAAAATTGGGAATACAACATTGTTATGTCTATAGCTCACTTAATATTGCATTGGTGACTGATAGCTCTTGTAACTGAGCGAGTAATAGCCATTTAGGTACTTTATTGGCTATTTTCAATACTACTTTTGAGTAATTTGCTTATATCAGAAACCGTTACAAATAGAGTGATTTTGAGCAAATTTTCGACCCAAAGGGTAATAAAAGATTATCCTGTGTAAGAAAGAAAAATTTTTGGAACTTTTGGTGGCTATCTTAGATTTTAGCGGTAAATAAAAAAATTGAAAATACCTCAGAAACCATGACAGAGCAATTGTAAATGAATTTTTGGCCCACAGGGTAGTACAAGGGTATCCTATGCAAAAGGGGGAAATTTCAATTTTCGCCACCTTTGGCGGCCATCTCAACCCACAGGGTAGAACAAGGGCGTCCCATTGAAAAGGGGAGAATTTTAATTTTCACAACTTATGGCGGCCATCTTAGATTTTAGCAAAAAAGTATAAGGGTATCCTGTGCAACGGATAGAACTTTAAATTTTCGCCACTTTTGGCGTCCATCTTGGATTTTAGCAGAAAATAAAAAGTGTAAATATCTCGTAACCCGTCTGGCATTTGGCGGGACCGGTCACACCGACCGGTAAAGCAATTGTCCATTGGATAGGGTATTAACTTAAAAAAATTTAATTTACTTATTACTTGGGACGTGTGTCGCTGAGTGTCCCCCACTGTGTACATGGCTGAGATCCTCCTCTCCTCCCCTATCCCCCACTATGCACATGTGTCACTGAACGTCCCTCACTGTGTATGCCACAGATCCTCCTGTCCTGCCCATCCCCCACTGGAGACATGTCTCGCTGAGCGTCCCCCACTGTGTACATGGCTGAGATCCTCCTCTCCTCCCCTATCCCCCACTATGCACATGTGTCACTTAACGTCCACCACTGTGTACATGCCACAGAAACTCTTGTCCTCCCTCACCCCCACTGCAGACGTTTGTTAGTGTACCCTTAAACTCCTTATGACATAATTAAGCATCCACAGCTGCATTATGGTCTCCCTTGAATATCTCCCTTATTATTGGAAGCTTTCTATATTTTCCATTTTTTGCAGTTATATACCTTAGATGTGGGAAAATTTTTCCACATGCTTAAATTTGACCTTTTATTGCGTTAATACATCCTATCCAATGGACAATATGCTAAACCGGTCGGCGCAGACCGGCCCGCCAAACGTCAGAAAAAGACGTCCTGTGTTTCCACCGGCTGGCCGGTCCTCACACTGCACTCGTCAGGTGGCGTGTCGTACTTCCTTCCTGTCTAGACAAGCTGACGTCATAGCATCTTTTTCGTTTGGCGCATGCACTGCTTGAACGAATTTTTGGGAAATAGTTTTAAATTTTATTTTATGTGAGTTTGAAGAAGTGCTGGATTGTTGAACTTTGCGTATCACTTCCTCACATACTATAGATCATTTCTACAGTAAATTTAGTTCTTGGAACGTCTCGTGAGTTGTTAGAAGTGCGGTTATTATACCTTACGGATCACTTCCTCACGTGTGTTTGTATTATCATGTCTTCTCCAAGTCAACGTAGGGGGGGATGCGGCCACATGATGGCTGGCTTTGACCACCACTCTGTGTGTGCTAGGTGCCGTGACAAGAAGAAGGGCTCTGACCCTTGTATTAAATCCCCACCAGAATCTTGCGGACATTGCGACCTTTTGACACCAGAACAAAGGACTCAGCTATCAACCCCCTCCTACAAACTTAAAAAGGAACGGAAAGAGGCCAAGTCTTCAACACCCATCAAAGATTCAGACACTCTCAGTCCCACCCTTGTGGACCCGGCACTTGTGTCGGTAGTAGGGGTAGTGGATGGCCAGGGTACCTCCGGTGCCTCTGGTTTGAGTGGGCCGGAAGAGAAGAGGAGGAAATCTGAGAAGAAATCTGATAAGAAGTCTACATCTTCCAAGTCGGTAAAGCCGGACAAGTCGGTGAAGTCTCCCAACCGACCTGCATCCTCACCTTCATCTACCGGACAGGGGAAGTCCACTGCCCCTTCTACCGACTCTAAATTATCAGATTTGGACAAAAAGTGGTCGGACTGGTTCAACAGGCTGGAGGCCCTGCTTATGGCCAAGACGTTGGACCAACCTCAGGAACCAGTATTTCGAACTGTCAAGGTCACCCCTTCACATGCTCCACCAGCTGATTTGATCCGACCAGAACCCTTTATTCAACCGGCTACTCTACCTCAACCAGCCGACCCTGCTCTTGCCTCACCGGCCACCGACCCAGTTCCTCACGGGTCTACAACTACTTCAAAAGCCTCCTCATCAGGTCTACCAGAGCTGGCACAACCAAGGCAGAAACGTTCAGTTACGGCCTTCGACACATCTAGGAAAGACGCCTCTCCCTCTACGGACAGGTGGCAAAGCCTACAGGAAAAGATACTAGAACTCATCTCCCGACCGGCTTATTCAGTACGGGAGCTGATGTCCTTAATAGGCCTACTAACCTCTACAGAGAAGCAAGTTCACCTAGGCAGACTACACATGAGACCCATTCAGTGGCATCTCAAAAGGAATTGGAGAATACCGGAATCCTTAGAAAAAAGGATCCCTCTACCCAGATCTCTGCATCCTCACTTACAATGGTGGCTGCAAGAAGACAACGTTCTCACAGGCCAACCACTACACCCTCTACAGCATGCTCTGCAAATCTTTACAGACGCATCAAAAGAAGGGTGGGGCGCTCACTTAAACAAGTATATTGCCAGAGGAACCTGGTCCCTACCGAAAAGCAAATTGCACATAAATTACTTGGAACTAAAAGCAGTCTTTCTGGCTCTAAAAGAGTTCCAAAAACTATGCATAGGCAAAATGGTGCTGGTTGCAACCGACAATACCACCGTAGTGGCCTATATCAACAAGGAAGGAGGCATGAGGTCGGGCTAATAATGAATAATGCAAAATGAGAAAATTATTAAAAATGCGACAGCAATTGGGCCCCTAAAATAAACACTGTAAATTTGATTTATGATTAAATACCAGTGAACTTCCTGTCCACGAACCTGCCTCATTAATATTAATGAGAAAATATGACCTGATCAGATTTCTTGGACGAGGGTTTAGTACTGTACTGTAAGTTCACGTCAAGAGTTTTGTTTATCGGTATCCAGAAGTATTTTATAAATTTCAAAGAAAAGTTGGTTTAAGATTAATTACCAGTGCACTTCCTGTCCATGGACCTGTCTAATTAACATTAATGAGTAAATATGAGGTCGCAGAATTTCTTGAATAAATAGAAAAAAGGCTGGTTTATGATTAAATACCTGTGCTTTTCCTGTCCATGGACCTGCCTCATTAATATTAATATGCAAATATGAGGTTACAGAATTTCTGGGATAAATAAAAAAGTCTTCATTATGATTAAATACCAGTGAACTTCGAGTCCGCGGACCTGCCTCATTAATATTAATGAAAAAATATGACGTAGTCGAATATCTTGGCTGAGGGTTTACTACTGTACTGTAACTTCATGCCACAAGTTTTGTTCAGTATCCATATGTTTTGACCTTCAAAACATTTTCAACGTTGGTCCACTGGTTGCAATACACTGGTTAAAATTCTTATTTATTAATAATAAAAATATTTTCTAAAATGGTTAAAAAGTCGGTTAAAAATTGTGGGCTCACTGAAGATATATAATGATGATTAAATTTTGTCTAAGTTTCCCAAAATCCCTTATTACTGCTCAACACCATCTTGAACAAAAATCCACCATTGGCCCACGGGTGTCCCTCTGTTGGCAATTTCTATAACTGCCATGACCGCGCATATTTGCTCATTAATATTAGTGAGGCAGGTCCGTGAACAGGAAATATGCTGGTAGTTTTCATGTTAAACCAGTCTTTCTATTTATAAAATATTGTCAGGAATCCCCCTCAAAGAACTGCCGTGACCGCGCATATTTACTCATTAATATTAATGCAGCATGTACGTGTGCGAAAATATGCTGGTAGTTTCCATCTTAAACCAGCCTTTCCATTTATAAAGTATTGTCAAGAAACCCCCTCAAAGAACTGCCGTGACCTTATATTTGCTCATTAATATTAATTAGGCAGGTACTGGTAGTTTTCATCTTAAACCAGCATATCAGTTTATAAACTATTTACTGCGAATCTTCCAATATTGACCGCGCATATTCTAGATACCCAGTACTAGTATATTCTAAATTTTGAAGAAAAGCTGGTTTAAGATTACATACTAGTGAACTTCCTGTCCGCGGACCTGCCTCATTAATATTAATGATGAAATATGAGGTCACAGAATTTCTTGGATAAATAGAAAAAAAGGCTGGTTTATGATTATATACCAGTGAACTTCCTGTCCACGGACCTGCCTCATTAATATTAATAAGGAAATATGACCTGATCAGATTTCTTGGATGAGGGTTTAGTGCTGTACTGTAAGTTCACGCCAAGAGTTTTGTTTATCGGTAACCAGCATTATTTTATAAATTTCAAAGAAAAGTTGGTTTAAGATTAAATACCAGTGCACTTCCAGCCCATGGACCTGCCTGAATAACATTAATGAGGAAATATGAGGTCACAGAATTTCTCGAATAAATAGAAAAAAAGCTTGGTTTATGGTTACATACCAGTGAACTTCCAGTCCACGGACCTGCCTCATTAATATTAATGAGGAAATATGACCTAATCAAATTTCATGGATGGTGTTTATTACTCTACTGTACGTTCACGCCAAGAGTTTTGGTTATCATAATCCAGCAGTATTTCATAGATATTAAAGAAAAGCTGGTTTAAGATTAAATACCAGTGCACTTCCTGTCCACGGACCTGCCTCATTGAAATATGTTACTCTCTTACTTATACCTCGGCTGTAATATACTCTCTGTAAACCTTTCACACATGACATACACACATTAAGCCATGCCACTCTGCCAAACCCTAGATATGTGACCGATTCATTCGGTCACTGATTGCTTGTTGTAACCTGCACCAGAATGAAGGAGTCACAGAAAAGTGGCATTTTTATTCTCATGTAGGATTTAATTTAAGTACATTTAATTGTTTTTAAAATTCCTCTTGGGTTCACTTTGCTGCCATTGTATTTGGTATAGATTTTTAACTGGTCTGAATTGCCTAAAACTCTAACCTTATAACCACAATGCACAGTGTTATGGGTCATAATGTCTGTCGCTTACTATCATTTTTACTCCACAGCCCTTGAAGGCTGTCGGGGTGTTGTTTTCACCCATGGTGTCCGGATGGGTGGGTGGGCGGGCGGGCGGCGGGAAGAAGTTTGTCTGGCCTGTATCTCGGAAACCGTAAGGTGTAGGAAGTTGATACTGAGTAGGGACGTTGGCTAGGGTGTGTAGATGTAAAACGTCATGGTTTGACCTTCATTTGACCTTGTCGTAGTGACCTTGACCTATAGTGCCTTGTCTGGGCTATATTTTGGAAACCATAAGGTGTAGGAAGTTGATATTTGGTAGGGACATTGATCAAGGGTTATATGTGTGCAACGTCATGGTGTGACCTGGATTTGACCTTTGATCATTGCATATCTGATGCTATTTTATGTCTCTACGAGGATATCTGATACTATTTATCTCTCTTATATCTCTCATATCTTTTTACTTGAATCTTGGTTGTTGCACCTTTGGGTGTCTTTTGGTGTAGATTAAGCACTGTTAAAGTCATATTAGAAGTCATTAACTGTTTTACTTTTGCAACTTCCCATTGTAACAGATGGTATTGCATCAAGTGAGTTACAGGTTTTGCCCCAATTCCACATAAAAGCATGTATTGCTACATCTGTATGTATGGGTAATATTCAAAACATCCAAACCATAATTCAACCATACAAATGAAAATCAACCAGAGAAGTCTTAAACCTTCATAATTTTTAGTTTACTGAATTGTCTTGTCTTAATACTTAATCTTTACATGCAGTTTCTTTCTCCTAGATGTTACTTTCTCTACTTAAACATTATTTGGACACTGACACTGCTCTGAAAGTATCCCAATCTGTGTACTGTTTCACTACTTCTATCTCATGGTGTTGAAAACTATTTTCCCAGGCTGTGGGGTACGGGCAACTCTGATGCTATTTTTAGTTTATTTTTATAGCTACTGTAATGGTTAACACTTGTCAGTCAGATCCATCTCAGCCCTACTTTGTAATTTCCTTGTACATTTTAGAAATGTACATTTTTTTAAGTTTAACGGTGTCACAGGTACTGTGTGATGTTACATTGAAGGTTTAATTTTTTTCCAGCTCCAAAGTTCCCCATAGCTTATGGCCACTTGAAAAGCCTTTGACTATGTGTTTAGTGTTTTGTTTCACTGTTGTATTTTTCGAGTATCACTCTTGTCAGTATATACTCCTGTTAAACTTTGTTGTTAATTTGTAAATGTTAGGGATTTTTTACAACTTTAGTTTCACATTTCCTTGAATTACACTTTGGCTGATTCGGGTTTCTAAATTGTAACTGTTAGGGGGTTTCCCCCCACTTCCATTTTACTTTGGCCTAACTTGTTCTTGGGCAGATTTAGGTTTTTAAATTGTAAGTTTGTGGTTTTCCCCACTTGCTCTTTGGCTAATTTATGTTGGTTCAAAATTTATTTATAAAGTTTCTATTACCAGTTCGTTTCTTATCAGTTGTGCTACCTCTATATTATTTGGCAGCATTATGTTAAATTAATTGTATCCCCGGACGAAAGTCGGGGATACTTAGGATTCAGTATGGTCACGCCGCCGCCGCCACCGCCGAGATTTCCTTTTGGATGCGATAACTTAAAAAATATTTTACTTACACCTTCAAATTTGGTATGTGGGTATATATGGGCAATGCCACGAATGCTATTGTTTTGTGACTTTGACCTTCAATCTCAAGGTCACTGGTGGCCTCTTAAAGGTCAGATTTTGGCGATATTTTCACACTTAATGCTGACTATATTGCATGGAAACTATTGAAAATGACTTTGGAGGTTGAGTACATGATGGACTTCTACCATCCAGGCTTACTGGTTACAGATCTTTATTTAAGGTCATCCACTGACTGCCAAAGTACCTGACCAAGGGTCATTTTTGGCAAATTTGGAGATATTTTCACACTTAATGCTGACTACATTGCATGGAAACTATTGAAAATGGCTTTGGAGGTTGAGTACATGATGGAGTACCAGCATCCAGGCTTACCGGTTACAGATCTTCATTTAAGGTCATTCACTGACCGCCAAAGTACCTGACCGAGGGTCATTTTTGGCCCTCTATTTGTTTGTTTGTTTGTGAACAAGATAACTCAAAAACTGACAGATGGATTTTGATCAAATATTCAGGATATGTCCAAAATGGTAAAAGGAAGATATGATTAAATTTTGGGAGTGATCCGGATCACTGTCTGGATCTTCTGGATCCATGAAATTTAATTTTTAAAGACAGATAACTCAAAAAGTTATGGATGGATTATGATGACATTTTCAACAAATGACCTAAATGGTACAAGGAACAAGTGATTACATTTTTGGAGTGATCTGGATCATCTGGATCCAGGCTGCAACAGAATTTTAGGATGAATTTTGATGATAATTTTAGGATATGTTAGAAATGGTAAAAGGAAGAAGTGGTAAAAGGAAGAAATGATTCAATTTTGCGAGTGATCTGGACCACTATCTGGATCTTCTAGATCCATGAAATATAATTTTAAAGACATAGCTCAAAAAGTCATGGGTGGATTTTGATGAAATTTTCAGGAAATGTCCTAAATGGGACAAGGAACAAGTGATTAGATTTTGGGAGTGATCTGGATCATCTGGATCCAGGCTGCCAGATGTGTTTATGTACAAGATAAATCAAAAACTTATGGATGGATTTTAATGAAATTTTCAGGATATGTCTGAAAAGGTAAAAGGATGAAATGATTGAATTTTGGAAGTGATCCGGATCACTATATGGATCTTCTGGATCCATGAAATGTAATTTTTAAAGACAGATACCGTAAAATGTTATGGATGGATTGTTTCAGCAAATGGCCTAAATGGTACAAGGAACAAGTGATTAAATTTTTGGAGTGATCTGGATCACTGTCTGGATCATCTGGATCCAGGCTGCCACATAATCTTGGGATGGACTTTGATATTTTTAGGATATGTTACAAATGGTAAAAGGAAGAAGTGGTAAAAGGAAGAAATGATTCAATTTTGTGAGTGATCTGGACCACTATCTGGATCCAAGAAATGTAATTTTTAAAGACAAATAGCTCAAAAAGTCATGGATGGATTTTTATGAAATTTTCAGGAAATGTCTCAAATGGGACAAAGAACAAGTGATTAGTTTTTGGGAGTAATTTGGATCACTGTCTGGTAGTGCTGGGACGAGTTGATTGAAACTCGAGTCGTAACTCTATGGGCGATAATTAGGGGCGACATCGATCAGCGTAAGTGAAACTCGAGTTTTTGAAAAGGTTAATATTTAAAGCTGACACTTCACCAACACAATGGAAATATCCAATATTTCCAAAAATATATTGCATTTTTACTTAATTCTGGCATAAATCAATGGTGATTTCACATAAATTATATCGCGAAAACAACCATTTCCAGGTAAAAGTTTTGGCTCGTGTACGGTTATGTAAAATATTTTCCACATACTAATCGCTAACAAACGAAATAATTTATCCCGAAAATTACTACAACAGTTGATGCTCGATCTGCCAATTTAGCTTGCGATCCCACCACTATTGTCTGGATCATGTGGATACAGGCTGCCAGATGTGTTTGTGTACAAGATAACTAAAAAACTTATGGACGGATTTTGATGAAATTTTTAGAATATGTCCGAAAAGGTAAAAGGATGAAATGATTGAATTTTGGAAGTGATCCCGATCACTATATGGATCTTCTGGATCCATGAAATGTAATGTTTAAAGACAGATATAAGTGAAAGAACTAGTGATTAGCTTTTGGGAGTAATCTGGTACTATGGAGAATCCTGACCTGGTGCTCCAGGAAACAGGCTCAAGACCGAAATATTCACGCCTTAACTATGTCCCGTCCGGGGATACACTGCGTCGAGACGCAATCTCTAGTTTTCACTTCTGTTACACTATTATGATTTGTTGTTCTGTAAGTTATGAACTTTTGGTGTTTTTTTCTGTGCTTTTTTGTTATCTTTATGTATTTTTTTTTTTTTTTTGTGGTTTGTTAAAGAAATAAATATTATAAATGTATAAATCGCCTTGTTATTTCTCCAGACTTATGACATCTTCTATTGGCATGGTGAAACATATGACTTGGAATGAATACAAAAGAGCAATTACCTTAATATTGATATATTGTCCATTGTATAATGTAATCACAAAAGATAAACTTTTTTGGCATTTAACCAGTAACTTTATAGCACTTAATGGGATTAGTTTCCTATCATAGAGATGGGCTGCATGTGTTAAAGCCATTCCCATATCAACGGTGAAATAGTTTCTCTGGGCTACACCTAAGCTATATGCAGTGAATCCACTAAGATATCAGCTGTGAAATTAGTTACCTGCCTGTGGAATTCATTCCCTGACATACAGATGGGCTGCATGTATCAAAGCCATCCCCATATATGGTGTGAAACTATTTCCCTGGGGTACATGGGGTACACCTACATGCAGTGAATCAAATAAAACATCAGCTGTGAAATTAGTTACTGGGTGTGAAATTCGTGTCCTGTCAAACAGATGGGCTGCATGTATCAAAGCCATCCCCATATCAGCTGTAAAAATACATTCCCCTTGGCTACACCTAAGCTATATGCATTGAATCCACAAAGATATCAGCAGTGAAATTAGTTACCTGGCTAAGAAATTAGTTCCGTGGCATACAGATGGGCTGCGTGTATCAAAGGCATCCCCATGTCAGCTGTGAAATAATTTCCCTGGGCTACACCTAAGTTATATGCATTGAATCCACCAAGATATCAGCTGTTAAATTAGTTATCTGGCTGTGAAATTTGTTCCCTGTCATACAGATGGGCTGCATCAGCCTGCATGTATCAAAACCATACCCATATCAGCTGTGAATGAGTTACCCGGGCTACACCTAAGTTGTATGCATTGAATCCACCAAGATATCAGCTGTGAAATAAGTTACCTGGCTGTGAAATTCGTTTCCTGTCATAGAGATGGCCTGCATGTATCAAAACCATCCCCATATCAGCTGTGAAATAATTTCCCTGGGCCACACCCAAGTTATATTCAGTGAATCCATAAAGATATCAGCTGTGAAATTAGTTATCTGACTGAAATTAGTTGCCTGGCGTAGAGATGGGCTGCATGTATGAAAGTCATTCCCATATCAGCTGTGAAAAAATTTCCCTGGGCTACACCTAAGCTATATGCAGTGAATCCATTAAGATATCAGCTGTTAAATTAGTTACCTGGCTGTGTAATTAGTTTCCTATCATACAGATGGGTTGCATGTATCAAAGTCATCCCCATATCAGCTGAGAAATAATTTCCCTGAGCCACAGCTAAGTTATATGCAGTGAATCCATGAAAATATCAGTTGTGAAATTAGTTACCTGGGCTACACCTAATCTATATGCAATGAATTCATTAAGATTTCAGCTGTGAAAATTGGTTACCTGGCTGTGAAATTAGTTCCCTGGCATACAGATGGGCTGCATGTATGAAAGCCATCCCCATATAAGCTGTGAAATAAGTTATCTGGACTACACCTAAGCTATATGCAGTGAATCCATTAAAATATCAACTGTGAAATTAGTTCCCTGGCATATAGATGGGCTGCATGTATGAAAGTCATCCCCCATATAAGCTGTGAAATCACTTATCTGGACTACACCTAGCCTATATGCAGTGAATCCACGAAGATAGCAGATGTAAAATTAGCTACCTGGCTGTGAAATTAGTTCCCTGGCATACAGATGAGCTGCATGTATCAAAGCCATCCCCCATATCAGCTGTGAAATAAGTTATTTCGACTACACCTAAGCTATATGCAGTGAATCCATTAAATTATCAGCTGTGAAATTAGTAACCTGGCTGTGAAATTACTTCTCTGGCATACAGATGGGCTGCATGTATCAAAGCCATCCCCATATAAGCTGTGAAATAATTTCCCTGGGCTACACTTAAGCTGTATGCAGTGAATCCATTAACAAATCACCTGTGAAATTAGTTACCTGGCTGCAAAATTAGTTCCCTGGCATACAGATGGGCTGCATATATGAAAGTCATTCCCATATCAGCTGTGAAATAATTTCCCTGGGCTACACCTAAGCTATATGCAGTGAATTCATTAAGATATCAGCTGTTAAATTAGTTACCTGGCTGTGAAATTAGTTTCCGACCATACAGATGGGCTGCATATATGAAAGCTATGCCCATATCAGCTGTGAAATAATTTCCCTGGGCTACACCTAAGTTATATGCAGTGAATCCACAAAAATATCAGCTGTGAAATTAGTTACCTGACTGTGAAATTAGTTACCTGGCATACAGATGGGCTGCATGTATGAAAGTCATTCCCATATCAGCTGGGAAATAATTTTCCTGGGCTACACCTAAGTTATATGCAGTGAATTCACGAAAATATCAGCTGTGAAATTAGTTACCTGGCTGTGAAATTAGTTTCCTATCATACAGATGGACTACATATATGAAAGTCATTCCCATATCAGCTGTGAAATAATTTCCCTGGGCTACACCTATGCTTTATGCAGTGAATTCATTAAGATATCAGCTGTTAAATTAGCTACCTGGCTGTGAAATTAGTTTCCTATCATACAAATGGGCTGCAAATATGAAAGTTATGCCCATATCAGCTGTGAAATAATTTCTCTGGGCTACACCTAAGTTATATGCAGTGAATCCACACAAATATAAGCTGTGAAATTAGTTATCTGGCTGTGAAATTCGTTTTCAATCACATATATGGGCTGCATGTATCACCTAAACTATATGCAGTGAATCCACGAAGATATCTGCTGTAAAATTAGTTATCTGGCTCTGAAATTCGTTTCCTATCATATATATGGGCTGCATGTATCACCTAAGCTATATGCAGTGAACCCACTCAGGTCGTTTCATTAGATCGTCCCTTCATCAATTGTACAAGTTATTTAATATCCGAGGATTAGATTAGGCTCTTCTACTCTTGTGCGCATGCGCGCGCTTCGCGCGCGCATGCGCACAAGGGTAGAAGAGCCTTTTAGGTAACTTATTTAACGGTAACTAATTTCACGGGACAACGGCATTGTTTACACTAGCACCTATAGGCCAACATAAATTTACAATTACGCGAGTTCCCCCATCTGGTTTGTTTCTAGCCATTAATGGGGAATAATGTATTGCAAAGGGGGGTTCTGTCATGGGACCTACCGTAGCCTTAAACCCAACTTCCTCTTTGAAATATTGATCTACCCCATGGCTATATTGAAATGCTGAGGAGTGGTTAGCCACATGGTTATTAAATTGTAGTAAGTTATAGTCGATTCCTAAAGGAAACCCGAATTGTAAATATTCACACAATATTTGGAAATCATAATGTTTCAGATCCTGAGGGGACTGGAATTCTCACCCCTTGATAGTTACAGACTTTTGATTTTTCTACCCGTTCTTGAGCAATGTGAATCCATCTACACATATCTGGTTCTTGTAATATTTCACTATTTTGTTGAATTTTTATATACACAGTTTCCAATGGAAGAAATCCGAATTCTCTAATATATGGTTTCTCCGTATGAAATTGTGTACAGTTCATGAACTCAGCCTCCCAAGTAATGTCAGGATATATGAACCTTATTGGCATTATTTTCATTTTTAAAACCACTAAATGACCTCCCTTAAGTATACAAGCGATATCATTGTTATACCTTTACTTGCAATTAATGCTGGAGTAAAAGCTTTGTGTATTGTTATTTTACACTTAACTATACTATTCTGACTGTCAGAATTAGAATTTGTTGTGTATACTGTACAAGTATTTGTATAAATGGTTGTATTGTCAGGGTTTGTGACTGTTAAGCTTATATTTTGTATGTATAAATCTAGCAAACTTTCCATATAATAACTAATGGATTGTAGTGCACTCGAATTATGTGTACCTACACTTGTATTGACAGAATATCCTGGTCAGTCTCACCAGCAAGCCACGTGTACAAGGAACAATATTCCTGTGTGCTAGTATTTGAACTCAAGCTTGTGTCCCCAACGTACTTTTCCTGTCTTTCAGTGTTAATATTTCCAATACTGGTAGTACCCAGCCAAGTGAAACGAGACTTACTGTTTGAAATTGTATGATGAATACTATTATTTTGTTGAGGTTTATAGACCGTATTGTGACGATCCGACGGATCGTGTAAATAATAATTTGACGGTCCGACGGACCACTAAATGTTGCTACAAAGCATTACTACTTCTTCTATTTCAAATATTAAAGTTTCAAATCTATGTATATATAAAAAGAGTTGTTTTACCTTATTTTTACAGCAAAACTTGTCTTTGGTAGTTGATACGGTTTAATATTTTGTTCTACATTCAAGTACATGTGTTGTTGTTGTCGGCCATTTTTCTATTTGTATGAGAAACTCAAAGCATCTGGGGCTTTTGGGAGTTAATTGGTATCAAATATTTGGGGCAACTTTTGGGCCAATGAGAGGGATTTATTTTTATGTGGGCCTCTAGAGGTCAAGGAAAATGACCCAGTTTTGGGGTATAAAAAGGCATGCAGCTAGACATTCTGCCTGGTTTGACAGCACTCCCCAAGGAGAATACAGTCCTAAGACTATAGACTATAGCCAAAGCTGAAAATGTCTACAAGATACTTGCCAAGAAGCAGGTGAGACCCTTTTATCATATTCCAGGGATTAGATATGTGGGTTTGTGTTTGTTGAACCAGCCCCAAGTTTTATTGGGTATGTAAAATTGTAAATAAATTGGTGGGGGAATTTCTTTGGAATGTAAATTTCTTCCTGTCTAACTTTGATTTAACTTCATACCAGTTCTAGTAAATGGTAATTGAATAGTGATGTAGATAAATGTTTTCCTAGTTTTGTTGATACAATAAATGTTATCCTGATAGTAAATAAATATTTCTCAGTTCATATATAACTTTATTTCCAACTGAACCCTTTGGCACGTTACAGAATTGGTGGCAGTGGTTATACTTGGGAATAAGTTAATATATATATATATAGCTGAATAAGGAATATTGTTGTATACTAGGATTGGTATAGCATTACTTTTGTTCTGATGGAGGGGGATTGGTATGATGATCAGGATTCTAATTATGATGATCAGGATTCTAATTATAATGATCAGGATTCTGTTAGTGATTCTGTACAGGGAAGAGTAGTACAAGATGAGGTACAGGAGTATGAGTTGCATAGGGTAGCAAGTCATGAAGTCCAAACTGAGCCTGTTAGACCAAAGTCTAACAAAAGGTTACAATTTGGTGAACCTCAAGTCCAATATGTGTATGGGGATCAGGAAACTAATGCAAAACAGCCACTGGTAGGGGGTATAACATCAAATGTGAGAATGGAATGTGGATACCAGAGGGGCGGTGCATATGGTTTAGATTCACTACATGGGAATTATGGTGGGCAAGGACCTGATTATTCCATGGGGTGTAGACCTGATTAGGGGGTGGGTGTAGGCCAACAAATGTCAATGTTGAGTCTCATTCACCAACTAGGAGAGGTTATGACCCAATGGCATATGTTAACAGTGAGCCAGAGTTACAATGTGGGAGAGGTTATGAACGCACAACTGGTCTTCCAAATGTAGATTAGAATTGGACGTTTCCTCCCAGGGTGAATAATTCATTAGGTTATGATGTTCTAAACCATATGGATAGGTATAATCCACCAGGTAGAGCTAAACCATGTCCATCTTATGATGGGAAAAGTAGCTTCAAAGACTTTTTGATCCAATTCGAGATGATAAGTGAATATAATCAATGGAGTATGCATGCAAGGGCTTCAGAATTAGCCATGTGTCTTAAGGATCAAGCTGTTGCTGTATTAGCTGATTTAGCACCTTCTCAGCGTAGGCATTATGATTCTCTGGTTGCAGCATTAATGGAAAGGTTTGAGCCTGATAACCAATCTCAGTTGCATAGAGCTCAATTAAAGTCTAGGATAAGGAGGGATAATGAGCCATTGCCACAATTGGCACATGATATTAGAAGATTGGTGCGGGATTCTAATCCTGGTGTTCCAATGGACATAAGAGAGAGTATGGCTAAGGATAGTTTCTTAGATGCATTAAATGATAAGGAGCTTGAGTTGGCTATATTTCAAAGTCGACCAAAAACCTTACAGGATGCGTTGAGAACAGCTATAGAAATAGAGGCTTTTCATAGAAGTAGGGATAGGAGATTACCTTTAAGGACACTTAAAGAATCAAAGTGTACCAATGACACTAAAACTTCTGTGCAAGAGTTACAGGCAACGATTGCTAGGCTTGAGGAAGAATTGAAACTGACTAAGTTATCTCAGGGTGACGATGTAAAAACAGACCACAGCTCAAGTGTAAAGTCCAGTTATAGGTCCAAACGCAAAGTAGTTTGTTATTATTGTGATAAGCCAGGGCATGTAGTGAAGGATTGTAGGAAGAAACTAGCGGACAAAAGAAACAAGGAAGTGAGGGACCCTTTAAACAAGTAAAAGCTGAAGTAGAGGGTCATACTCCAGCTGTAGGCAATAGGGGACCCAAAAAGTTGTCATGTAATGATGGTTTGTACCTGCCTTGCACTATCTGTAACAGTAAACTGAACTGTTTGGTTGACACAGGGGCAAATATGAGCATTATACATCCGAAGAAGTATTATGCCATACCAAAGGCTCAACGGCCTGACTTAGAAGTTGGTGTCAATAGTATTAGTGTTGCTGATGGTGGTAAAATTAGGCCAGTGGGTAAGGTAACTTTGCCACTTGAGATACCTGATGTAGGAATTTTAAACCAGGAATTATTAGTGGCTGAAACAAGTGAACCATTAGTTTTAGGATATGATTTTTTCCAGAAACATCAGTGTGTGATTGATTTAGTCAATAATACTATTGATATAGGTGGGAAAACTGTCCCTTGTTGCCTAGAGAGCAAATTGGCATCTTTGTTTCGTATTAGAGTGGATGAAAACATTACAATACCAGCAAATAGTGAAATGATAATACCAGCATATGTACAGCATTCAGATGAAGAAGTATTACCATCAGAAATGATGCTTGAAGGTTGCCCAAAGGCAATAGAAAAGAAAGGTGTATTCATAGCTAGGTCTCTAGTGAGTCTGGGTTCACACAGAATTCCTGTTAGGGTTTTAAATCCTTCAGATGAAGCAAAAAGTTTGTATAAAGAGATGGTTTTAGGCCTGGGTAGTCAGATAGCAAAGTCAGAGTCGGTCAATCTGAAGGCTCGCAGCATTGAACCTGAAATATCAAATACTGATATCTTGCCTGATCATGTACAAACCTTGTGGAATCAATGCAAAAATGAACTTAGTTTGACTGAGCAAACACAAGCTGAAAGTTTGTTGATTGAATATTCTGATGTTTTTGCACGATCAAAGGCAGATTTAGGGAAAACCTCTTTGTTTCAACATAGGATTAATACAGGGAATTCTGCCCCAATAAAGCAAAGACCTAGACGGGTACCTATGTCAAAGCGTCAGGTTGAAAGGGATGAAATTGAGAAAATGTTAGAAAATGATATCATTACCCCATCAAATAGTCCATGGTCATCACCTATAGTGTTAGTGACTAAAAAAGATGGGTCCTGCAGATTCTGTATTGATTATCGTAAGTTGAATGATGTCACTATTAAAGACTCTTATAGCCTTCCAAACCCAAATGACTGTCTTCAGTCATTAAATGGTTCAAAGTGGTTCAGTACCCTAGATCTTGCAAGCGGTTACTGGCAGATGGAAATGCACCCAGATGACAAATCAAAAACTGCTTTCACCACCCAAAGTGGTTTATATGAGTTCAATGTAATGCCTTTTGGGTTAACAAATGCACCAAGTTCATTTGAAAGGTTAATGGAAAAGGTTCTATCTGGTTTGCAGTATGACATCTGTTTGTTATATCTTGATGATATCATTGTCAAGAGCAATACATTTGAGAATCAAATTCTGTACTTGAAACAGGTCTTTGAGAGACTAAGGCAGGCAAATTTGAAGTTATCTCCAAAGAAGTGTCACCTATTTAAACACAAAGTGGCATTTTTGGGGCATATTGTTTCAGATGAGGGAATTTCAACAAATCCTGAAAAAGTTGAGACAGTAAAGTCATGGCCTATTCCGAAGAATATCAAGCAGGTTAGGGGTTTTTTAGGGCTATGTTCGTACTACAGGAAGTTCATCAGGAACTTTTCAACCATAGCTAAACCCCTGACTAGACTGACAGAAAAACAAATGACGAGGTTCTCATGGACAAGTGAATGTATGGAAGCTTTCAATGAGCTTAAGTCATGCCTAGTTTCTGCACCAATATTGACTTATCCTGATATAGAGCAAGACTTTATTCTAGACACAGATGCCAGTGGTGTTGGTATAGGAGCTATCTTGTCCCAAAAGCAAGATGGTCAAGAGAGGGTCATTGCTTATTATAGTAAGGTTTTGTCAAAATCTGAGAGGAATTATTGTGTTACAAGGCGTGAGCTTTTGGCCATTGTTGAAGCTATAAAGCATTTTCACACTTACCTGTATGGTGTAACATTTACCATCAGAACTGATCATGGTTCATTGAGGTGGTTGCTGAACTTCAAAAACCTCGAAGGCCAGTTATGTCGTTGGGCAGAGTTGTTAGGTACCTACAATTATACCATTGAACATCGTGCTGGTAAACTGCATGGTAATGCCGATGCATTATCTAGAAGACCATGTCAGTTTTGCAAATATTGTGATAGGGTAGAGAGTAAGGAAGTAACTTGGTCAGCCCAGACAGCAGAATGTGACTGTACATCCTTAACTCCAGAACGGGGTACAAATCATAATTTGAATCCAGAGGAAACTGGTAATGTTCAAAATTGTGAAGCTTTCCAAGCAATAAAGCATGGCAATATGAACATACGCAGTATTTCTGATGGGTCAAATACAGATTCTGATACTCTGGTGGGGAATGATGACAGTTCCACTGAACTTGATGAGGGTTGGTTGAAGCCAATATCTGATAAGGATTATTTGGAAGCATTGTCCCAAGATGATGATTTGAAAAGGTTTGTTGAATGGAAAACACAGGGAAGTAGGCCTTCTTGGCAAGATATTGCAAAATACTCTACTACTTTGAAGAGTTATTGGGCACAATGGGATAGGCTAGAACTCAGAGGTGTTCTTCTGTATAGAAGATGGGTTGATTCTAGAATCAATGAATCATGGCAATTGGTGATTCCATCTCCAATGAGAAAGGAATTGTTTTCCCAAATTCATAACCAGAAATGGTCTGGTCACCTTGGTGTTAAGAGAACCATGGGTAGGATGAGGAGAAGAGGCTATTGGGTTGGATATAAGGCTGATATAACTACCTGGTGTCAAAGCTGTCCCCAATGCCAAAAGCGTAAATCCCCCAATAAAAAGGCTCACCATCCTATGAGGCAGTATCTAGTTGGAGCTCCAATGGAGCGTGTAGCTGTTGATATATTAGGTCCACTGCCTGAGAGTAATTTGGGAAATAAGTATATTTGCATTGTCAGTGATTATTTTACAAAATGGGTAGAAGCCTTTCCAATGCCGAATCAAGAGGCTGAAACCATAGCCAAGGAACTGGTTGATAAATTTTTCAGTAGATTTGGGATACCATTATCCATTCATTCTGATCAAGGAGCTCAATTTGAGTCTATGTTGTTTCAGCAGCTTTGTGAATTATTGAACCTTGATAAGACAAGAACTACACCATATCGTCCACAAAGTGATGGATTGGTAGAACGATTTAATCGTACACTTGAAGACATGCTAAGCAAATTTGTAGCAGCAGATCAGAGGGACTGGGATTCTAACCTTCCCCTTCTTATGTTAGCATATAGATCCTCTATTCACGATTCCACTGGTCAAAGCCCATATCTTATGATGTTTGGTCGTGAGACTATATTGCCGGTAGATCTCCTTCTAGGGCCAAATACTGTAAAGACAGAAGAGAACGTAACTTGTGTTTCTTACATTCAAGGTCTGAGGCAAAACATGGCAAAAATTCATGAGTTAGCTAGGGACAAATTACTTGAGGCAAGTGATAATCAGAAACGTCATTATGATATAAGGTCAAATACCCATAGCTATAGACAGGGTGATAAAGTTTACCTTTTTGATCCTTCCAAAAAGAAGGGTATCAGTCCTAAGCTGCAATGTAGATGGACAGGTCCATTTGAAATTATTGAACAGTTATCAGATCTATTGTATAAAGTTAAGCTGACCAATAGGGTAAAGGTGATTCACCATGATAGACTTAAACCTTGTTATGGTTCTGGGCAAATACAGGAGGAGGGAAACAATCGAGTCAGTTGCACAAGGGAAAAACAAGAATCAGACCAAGTTGTTAGTAGGGAAGAGGAGGAAACTGTCACTCGTAACGTGTCTTTGGGTATTCCCTCCGTTGTAACTAGGACGGGCCGAAATATAAATCTTCCAAAGAAGTATTCAGATTTCCAAATGCATTAGTGAGGGTTTTTTTTTTTTTTTTTTATTTTTTTCTCTTGTGTTTCAGAGAGAGGCATTGTTGCAAACACTGCTCTTTCACTTCAATGTCTAAGCCGGCATTGGACAGGCACGAAGCCGAACTACATGACAAGATGGCAAGATGTGGGTTCGGCTGCAGTTTTGTGTTTCCTCTCAGGAGGAAGTGTCTCCTAAGAGACCATCATAAAAAATGTCACAAGGGATTGCCACACCGTGACCCTATTATTGATGGTAAGGCTAAATGTAATGATATTACTACTTGCCCTCCCGTGAGGGAAGAAAGGTCCCGCTCTCCCCTAAGGGAGTTGTCTGATGATGATGGGCCTCCTAGAACCCCTGGGCGTTCTTTTGAGGAGGAGGAGGATGAGTTCCTTGTGAACTTTGACGACCCCTTGGGTCTAGAGAACCCAGAGTCCCCTCCTAAGGAGGATACTGTGTCCGCCACACCGCCGAGGATAGTGGGAGAGGCCACAGCTGGATCTACCGACACCGTGGAGCGAGGAACGTCACCAGTCTGCTGGAACCCAACTTCGCCAGCCAAGCCAGATCTGGGATGGAAGCTGATACCTGTAGATATTCCTGACTTTTCGAGACCGATATATAAAGACTTTTTGTCAAAACCAGATAGATATACAACTTATTTATTATCCGCTGACCCAAGGTTCAAATGTTTAATATGATTACTGAATTAAAAGTTGATATTATTATTGTATTTTACTTTGTGTTGTACAATTTTCTTTTGCAGGTTTGAGGGACAAACTCTCTTTTCAGGGGGAAGGGGGGTAATGTGACGATCCGACGGATCGTGTAAATAATAATTTGACGGTCCGACGGACCACTAAATGTTGCTACAAAGCATTACTACTTCTTCTATTTCAAATATTAAAGTTTCAAATCTATGTATATATAAAAAGAGTTGTTTTACCTTATTTTTACAGCAAAACTTGTCTTTGGTAGTTGATACGGTTTAATATTTTGTTCTACATTCAAGTACATGTGTTGTTGTTGTCGGCCATTTTTCTATTTGTATGAGAAACTCAAAGCGTCTGGGGCTTTTGGGAGTTAATTGGTATCAAATATTTGGGGCAACTTTTGGGCCAATGAGAGGGATTTATTTTTATGTGGGCCTCTAGAGGTCAAGGAAAATGACCCAGTTTTTGGGTATAAAAAGGCATGCAGCTAGACATTCTGCCTGGTTTGACAGCACTCCCCAAGGAGAATACAGTCCTAAGACTATAGACTATAGCCAAAGCTGAAAATGTCTACAAGATACTTGCCAAGAAGCAGGTGAGACCCTTTTATCATATTCCAGGGATTAGATATGTGGGTTTGTGTTTGTTGAACCAGCCCCAAGTTTTATTGGGTATGTAAAATTGTAAATAAATTGGTGGGGGAATTTCTTTGGAATGTAAATTTCTTCCTGTCTAACTTTGATTTAACTTCATACCAGTTCTAGTAAATGGTAATTGAATAGTGATGTAGATAAATGTTTTCCTAGTTTTGTTGATACAATAAATGTTATCCTGATAGTAAATAAATATTTCTCAGTTCATATATAACTTTATTTCCAACTGAACCCTTTGGCACGTTACAGAATTGGTGGCAGTGGTTATACTTGGGAATAAGTTAATATATATATATATAGCTGAATAAGGAATATTGTTGTATACTAGGATTGGTATAGCATTACTTTTGTTCTGATGGAGGGGGATTGGTATGATGATCAGGATTCTAATTATGATGATCAGGATTCTAATTATAATGATCAGGATTCTGTTAGTGATTCTGTACAGGGAAGAGTAGTACAAGATGAGGTACAGGAGTATGAGTTGCATAGGGTAGCAAGTCATGAAGTCCAAACTGAGCCTGTTAGACCAAAGTCTAACAAAAGGTTACAATTTGGTGAACCTCAAGTCCAATATGTGTATGGGGATCAGGAAACTAATGCAAAACAGCCACTGGTAGGGGGTATAACATCAAATGTGAGAATGGAATGTGGATACCAGAGGGGCGGTGCATATGGTTTAGATTCACTACATGGGAATTATGGTGGGCAAGGACCTGATTATTTCATGGGGTGTAGACCTTTAGGGGGTGGGTGTAGGCCAACAAATGTCAATGTTGAGTCTCATTCACCAACTAGGAGAGGTTATGACCCAATGGCATATGTTAACAGTGAGCCAGAGTTACAATGTGGGAGAGGTTATGAACGCACAACTGGTCTTCCAAATGTAGATTAGAATTGGACGTTTCCTCCCAGGGTGAATAATTCATTAGGTTATGATGTTCTAAACCATATGGATAGGTATAATCCACCAGGTAGAGCTAAACCATGTCCATCTTATGATGGGAAAAGTAGCTTCAAAGACTTTTTGATCCAATTCGAGATGATAAGTGAATATAATCAATGGAGTATGCATGCAAGGGCTTCAGAATTAGCCATGTGTCTTAAGGATCAAGCTGTTGCTGTATTAGCTGATTTAGCACCTTCTCAGCGTAGGCATTATGATTCTCTGGTTGCAGCATTAATGGAAAGGTTTGAGCCTGATAACCAATCTCAGTTGCATAGAGCTCAATTAAAGTCTAGGATAAGGAGGGATAATGAGCCATTGCCACAATTGGCACATGATATTAGAAGATTGGTGCGGGATTCTAATCCTGGTGTTCCAATGGACATAAGAGAGAGTATGGCTAAGGATAGTTTCTTAGATGCATTAAATGATAAGGAGCTTGAGTTGGCTATATTTCAAAGTCGACCAAAAACCTTACAGGATGCGTTGAGAACAGCTATAGAAATAGAGGCTTTTCATAGAAGTAGGGACAGGAGATTACCTTTAAGGACACTTAAAGAATCAAAGTGTACCAATGACACTAAAACTTCTGTGCAAGAGTTACAGGCAACGATTGCTAGGCTTGAGGAAGAATTGAAACTGACTAAGTTATCTCAGGGTGACGATGTAAAAACAGACCACAGCTCAAGTGTAAAGTCCAGTTATAGGTCCAAACGCAAAGTAGTTTGTTATTATTGTGATAAGCCAGGGCATGTAGTGAAGGATTGTAGGAAGAAACTAGCGGACAAAAGAAACAAGGAAGTGAGGGACCCTTTAAACAAGTAAAAGCTGAAGTAGAGGGTCATACTCCAGCTGTAGGCAATAGGGGACCCAAAAAGTTGTCATGTAATGATGGTTTGTACCTGCCTTGCACTATCTGTAACAGTAAACTGAACTGTTTGGTTGACACAGGGGCAAATATGAGCATTATACATCCGAAGAAGTATTATGCCATACCAAAGGCTCAACGGCCTGACTTAGAAGTTGGTGTCAATAGTATTAGTGTTGCTGATGGTGGTAAAATTAGGCCAGTGGGTAAGGTAACTTTGCCACTTGAGATACCTGATGTAGGAATTTTAAACCAGGAATTATTAGTGGCTGAAACAAGTGAACCATTAGTTTTAGGATATGATTTTTTCCAGAAACATCAGTGTGTGATTGATTTAGTCAATAATACTATTGATATAGGTGGGAAAACTGTCCCTTGTTGCCTAGAGAGCAAATTGGCATCTTTGTTTCGTATTAGAGTGGATGAAAACATTACAATACCAGCAAATAGTGAAATGATAATACCAGCATATGTACAGCATTCAGATGATGAAGTATTACCATCAGAAATGATGCTTGAAGGTTGCCCAAAGGCAATAGAAAAGAAAGGTGTATTCATAGCTAGGTCTCTAGTGAGTCTGGGTTCACACAGAATTCCTGTTAGGGTTTTAAATCCTTCAGATGAAGCAAAAAGTTTGTATAAAGAGATGGTTTTAGGCCTGGGTAGTCAGATAGCAAAGTCAGAGTCGGTCAATCTGAAGGCTCGCAGCATTGAACCTGAAATATCAAATACTGATATCTTGCCTGATCATGTACAAACCTTGTGGAATCAATGCAAAAATGAACTTAGTTTGACTGAGCAAACACAAGCTGAAAGTTTGTTGATTGAATATTCTGATGTTTTTGCACGATCAAAGGCAGATTTAGGGAAAACCTCTTTGTTTCAACATAGGATTAATACAGGGAATTCTGCCCCAATAAAGCAAAGACCTAGACGGGTACCTATGTCAAAGCGTCAGGTTGAAAGGGATGAAATTGAGAAAATGTTAGAAAATGATATCATTACCCCATCAAATAGTCCATGGTCATCACCTATAGTGTTAGTGACTAAAAAAGATGGGTCCTGCAGATTCTGTATTGATTATCGTAAGTTGAATGATGTCACTATTAAAGACTCTTATAGCCTTCCAAACCCAAATGACTGTCTTCAGTCATTAAATGGTTCAAAGTGGTTCAGTACCCTAGATCTTGCAAGCGGTTACTGGCAGATGGAAATGCACCCAGATGACAAATCAAAAACTGCTTTCACCACCCAAAGTGGTTTATATGAGTTCAATGTAATGCCTTTTGGGTTAACAAATGCACCAAGTTCATTTGAAAGGTTAATGGAAAAGGTTCTATCTGGTTTGCAGTATGACATCTGTTTGTTATATCTTGATGATATCATTGTCAAGAGCAATACATTTGAGAATCAAATTCTGTACTTGAAACAGGTCTTTGAGAGACTAAGGCAGGCAAATTTGAAGTTATCTCCAAAGAAGTGTCACCTATTTAAACACAAAGTGGCATTTTTGGGGCATATTGTTTCAGATGAGGGAATTTCAACAAATCCTGAAAAAGTTGAGACAGTAAAGTCATGGCCTATTCCGAAGAATATCAAGCAGGTTAGGGGTTTTTTAGGGCTATGTTCGTACTACAGGAAGTTCATCAGGAACTTTTCAACCATAGCTAAACCCCTGACTAGACTGACAGAAAAACAAATGACGAGGTTCTCATGGACAAGTGAATGTATGGAAGCTTTCAATGAGCTTAAGTCAATATCTTCTGCCCATTGCCATAACCATATATAAGGACTGTACACCTGACCACAGTTGAACTTAGTATTTGCTAGCTACAAGAAAGGCTATTTGTGTTTTGGAACCAATTTTGTTATTGTGAACTTTTACTGGAGTGAACCGGATACAGTATCTGGATAGATTTGCTGCACTTTGGGTATTGTGCATTGATTTGCTGAATTGTGGACATTGTTACTTCTAAAGATAGTGTGTGAACTACCAGAGAGTGGATTATTGTATTCTGGACATTGTCCATATTTTGGAGTGGAGAGCATAGTCGTGCAAACTCTCTGAATATCTGTATACAGACATTTTGTGTGATTAGACATTGAAAGGGCCACAGGATTGGGACATTTCATGTTATTGGATATTTAACAGATCACCGGATATGGATATCTGTGTAAGTGGACATCAGATAGATTACAGTGCAGATCAAGAGACAGATTGCTTGATACAGTGGACTAACTTAACTGTCGGTTACAGTGACCAGGTCAAATTGGTTTCATTATTGTATCATTGTATGTACTATTGAGAACATACCGGTTGACTGTAATCATTATTTTGAATTGTTAAATAAATTTGTTAATTTAACCTTTTTGTCTTTTCCTGTTGCAACTTAAAAGCAACCGGTAAACGCTACCTGCGCTTGCCCATGACCATAACAGGAAAATTGGGGACTCATCCAGGATCCAACCATTTGATCTAACCATTTGATCCAACCGTTTGATTCACCCATTCAGTTTACATTTTAAAGATTCATTTAATTTGACATTTTGTTAAATGGCTAGTGCTAAAGAGTTTGTACTGTCACCATCTACGAAAGTTCTACAAACTTTTAAAAAACATACGTTATTGCACATAGCACAAGAGTTACAGTTAGAGGTGAAAAGATCAACATGTAAGCATAAACTTAAAAGGCTTACTGTTGAACAATTAGTTGATTACGAAGTTTTACCTGATAGTTGTTTAGAAGTGTATAAGCCTCTACCAATGGACCCTTTGAGGCATTTTGAGATCAGGTGATTAGAAATCGGAAGAGAGTAGAGACTTAAACAGCTTGAAGCTCAAGCTCAACAAAGAAAAGAAGAGTTTAAAGCTCAACAGCAAAAGGAAGAGCTTGAAGCTCAGTAACAAAAACAAGAGCTTGCACTTAAACATGAGAGAGAAGTAAAAGCTTAAGAATTAAATGCCTGTAGAATTGCCAATGAAGAGTCCATTGCTACCAAATTTGATTTTGGTAAAATGTGAGATTGGTACCACCTTTTAATGAAACAGAAGTTGATATGTACTTTCAGCACTTTGAATGAGTTGCTCAAAATTTGAGATGACCCACAGACCAGAGGCCTTTACTACTGCAAAGTGTTTTGAAAGAGGAGGGTTAAGAGGCATATACAGATTTGCCATTTTCTGAATGTATGGACTATAACTGTGTGAAAAATGCTATTTTGAAAGTATATGGGTTGGTACCACAAGCATATTGTCAAAAATTAAAAAAATTCTCGTAAACAAGAAAGTCAAACCATGACCATGATGTGCAAAATCATAGTGATACTATCCTTAAGGCTAGGGTAGAGTTTGAAAAAAACAAGACTTAACTGATTGTCCAGACGTATCACTTGCAAAATCAAAGTTAATTTCAGAGCAGGGTAATGACCCTAAATTAGCTCCATTATTAAAATTGGTGTTGCCACCATTGGAGCTCAATAAATTCCCTGTAGGCTATTATGTCAGAAGTGGTGTGCTTATGCGAAAGTAGAGACCACCAAATGTCCCTGCATCTGAAGAATGGTCATTAATACAGCAGCCTGGTGTGCCAAAAGTGTACAAAAATGAAAAATTGACTCATGATTGTTCAATGGGTGGCAATTTACACATCAATAAAACCCACAGCAAGATAATGAAACATTTCTACTGCCCTCAAATTCGGCCCTGTGTGGCAGAATTTTGTAAGCTTGTCATATTTGTCAAATGGTAGAGTACCAGACAAAAAAAATCCTGTAGCTTCTCTCAAACCCATTCCAGCATTTTAGGAACCATTTAGCAAAGTAATAATTGACTGGGTAGGCCCCTTGTCAAAAACTAACGCCAGAAACCAATATCTTTTCAACCATTATGTGTGGCTCAACCAGATTCTCAGAAGCCATACCTTTGACCAAACTTATCAGGCCCCAAGATTTTCAAAGCTTTAGTCAATTTCCTTACATTAGTTGGCTTACCAAATGAGATCCAATCAGATCAAGGGTCAAATTTTATGTCAGTACTATTTCAACAAGTTGTATTGAACTAGGTGCCAAACAGATCAAATCTAGTGCTTATCACACAGAATTACAATTTGCTAGTATGAAGGTATCAGCTTATTATTGTTTGTAGTTAGAGAGTTAGTTCAAAAGTCCTTAGGCTTTAGTCCCTTTGAGTTGGTCTTTGGTCATTTAGTCCGGGATCCTCTCAAACTGTTAAAAGAAAACTGGTTGTCTGACGACACTGAGAGCCTAAATCTGCTAGATTATATTTCAAAGTTAAGAAATAGGCTAAAAAGGGCTTGTGAGCTGGCACAACGAAATTTGAAAAATTCCCAATCGAAAATGGAAATGCTGTATGATAGGAAATCACAAAACAGTGTTTTCAAACCAGATGATAAGGTTTTGGTGTTATTGTCTGTCATGGGTAAAACATTACAGGCCAGATATCATGGGCCGTGCAGGGTGTTAAAGAGAGTTGGTGGTCTGGACTATGTCATTGAGGCCCTTGACAGAAGAAAGTCAACCCAACTGTGTCATGTAAATATGGTAAAACCATACTTTGAAAGGGGTGTGAAAAACCTGTCATTATTACTGACTGTAATGTAAAAAATGATCAGGAGCACAAAACATGGGGTGACACACTCCTGATGTCGATGTTGAGTGTAAAGTCATGTTTAGTAATTCAGAGATTCTTACTGATTTAGAAACTAAATTGAACCATGTATGTCCACATAAGAGAACCCCACTTATTGAATTGCTCTTAAAATATAAGAAATTATTTTCAGATGTCTCCAACAGGACAGATGTGCTCATGCATGATGTTGATTTTGGCAATGCCTGTCTGATCAAACAGCATCCGTATCATGTATATCCTAACAAACTTCAAAACATTAAGGCAGGGAGTGCACTACATGTTGGAAAAAAATAACTAGTCAAAGTAGTTGGGCATCTCCTTGTGTTTTGTTCCAGAAACCAGATGGTTTTGCATCAATTACAGAAAAGTCAATGTTTTGAGCAAAAGGGATTCATTCCCTATCCCAATGGAGTGCACTACATGTTGGAAAAAGATAACTAGTCAAAGTAGTTGGGCATCTCATTGTGCTTTGTTCCAGAAACCAGATGGTTTTGCATCAATTACAGAAAAGTCAATGTTTTGAGCAAAAGGGATTCATTCCCTATCCCAAGGATGGAAGACTGTATTGATCAGATTGGTAAGACCAAATATATCACAAAGTGTAATCTACTAAAAGGATATTAGTGTACCTCTAACAAAGCAGCCTAAAGAAATATCAGCCTTTGTGAGTCCAGGTGGTCTATATCAGTACAAGGTAATGTCATTCGGCATGAAAAATTCCCAAGCCACTTTTCAAATGCTAATGAACATATGTTGAAAGGACATAGAAGGTATTGAGGTGTATGTGCATGATATTGTCATCTTTAGTGATACTTGGGAAGAACATTTTAAAAAAAGCCAGGATCAAAAGCATCATTAACTACCCCACTCCTAAAAATTAAAAAAGTTTAATGAGATTCCTTGGAATGGTGGGACATTATAGAAAATTTTGCAAAATTCATAAGGGGTCACTGCTCCACTGACTGATCTGCTAAAAAGGTATAAAATATCTCTGGTCAGAGCCTTGTGAAAAATCATTTGATAAAATAAAAACGCTTCTTTGCTTGGAGCCTGTACTAATTGCTCCAGACTTCAATAAGTCTTTCCGACTGGCTGTGGATGCCAGTGATGTGGGTGAAGTTTTACTGCAATCTGATGATAAAGGCATTGAACATCCCATCTGCTATTTTAAAAAAAATAATAATGTACATCAAAAGTAACTACTCCACCATAGAAAAGGAAGGTTTAGCCCTCATTTTGGCCATTCACAATTTTGATATCTACATATGTTCATCATCAAAACCCACTGTTGTATATTCAGATCATAACCCTTTATTCTTCCTGCACAAAATGAATAACAAAAATAGAAGATTATTAAACTGGAGTTTAATGTTGCAAGAACACAACATGCTTTCAGAAAGTTTATTACCTTTGTATATGTATATATTTTGTAAAACTTTGTAATTCCTTGGCTTCCAAAATTTTTCTTTAAGTGGTGAGGTGTGAAATATATGGGCACTGTGACAGTGCATTCTTTAATCTAGGTTTTATGTCTATATATTACCATATAAGGTAATTCTGTTATTGATTCTTTTTATGTGTTATGTAGTATTGATCTATTTTTAGACTGGGGGAATCTCTCTGGGCTAACTTCAGTGATTCTATTAATAGATTTTGGGGAACCCTATAGGCTAACTGTAGGTTCTAGAACTTACTTGGTGAATCTGGTGACAGGTGTTGCTTTCAAGTTAGTTCTAGTTAGTTTCTTTGAGCTTCTATAAGCTTCTGGTCGTTGCCATAACCATATGTAAGGGGTGTACACCTGACCACAGATGAACTTAGTATTTGCTAGCTACAAGTAAGGCTATTTGTGTGTTGGAACCAATTTTGTTTTGATTTTTTACTGGAGCGAACTGGATAGAGTGACTGGATAGATTTGCTGCAGTGGGGATTCAATATAGTGCATTGATATACCAGAGAGTGAATTTTTAAATATAGTGTATCTACCGGAGAGTGGATTCATTACATTCTTGAAATTGTCCATATTTTGGAGTGAAGAGCAGAGATCAATATATGGCATTGATATACCAGAGAGTGAATTTTTAAATATAGTATACCAGTCTAATAGAGAGTGGATTCACTGCATTCTGGACATTGTTCATAATTTGGAGTGGAGAGCAGAGTTGTGCAAACATTTCATTGGATATTGAACGGATCACCGGATACGGATATCTGTGTTAGTGGACATCAGATGGATCGCAGGACAGATCACAAGACAGATTGCTGGATACAGTGGACGAACTTAACTATCAGTTACAGTGACCAGGTCAGATTGATTTCATTATTGTATCATTGTATATACTTTTGAGTGCATACCAGTTGACTGTAATCATTATTTTTAATTGCTAAATAAATTTGTTAAGTTAAACTTTTTGTCTTTTCCTGTTGCAACTTAAAAATAAGCGGTAATTGCTACCGCTCTTGCCCGTGATCGCAGCAGTGGCAAACACCCCAGTCAGTGGTCGAGTAGATTACTGCAATGCCCTACTATATGGAGTCAACATATCCGGTGTTGCTAAACTTAAGAAAATTCAAAATAATCTCTGTTGTATTGTATTATATCCTGGACAAATTGAGTGCTGCACATCATATCTAAAAACTTCACTGTCTTCCCAATCCATATCTTATCCTTTTTAATTATAACTTCCTTGCTATTAAAGTCATCGATTTCCTATTTGTAACATTTATTCAAATCTAGCACTCTCACTTGTAGAAATATCAGTTTTCTCATTCCATCGAAAACAGGCGATAGGCTGGTGTAGATTTGGCAGGGCTACGCCAGTTGAATAGAATATGCTTCCACTAATAGTTAGATTCCACCAGACCACTTCCAGTCATACATAAAATACTGCTTCTATTTCAGTGCTAACAATTATGCATAATGCTATCATAAACTAGTATTTCTCGGTTAATGCAGTCCCTTTAAAACTGCATCCATGACATTTAAAACATGTCATCAAATTAGCAGAAAGTAAATCCTAATAAACAGAATTGGTTTTCATAGGCTCAAAAATATAACTACCTACTCCAATAACTAACTGTTCCAATATATATTCTTTGAAACCTGGTGGCACCATCCTGTGTTTCAACATGTTCATAACTCACTATGCGTGATAGTAACTCGATCTGCCAGGTCTTCAGTCATCACCCTAAAACTAAAAATCCATTTGCTCACTGTAAAATTCAATTCAAAATCAACTAGCATACCATAAAAAATCAATCTCTCCTTTTACTTCATCTAAAAATACCTGATATAGCTTTCTAAAATTTAAGTTCCTTTGAGTGTTTCCTTTTGACTACAGACTTCACAAAATCTTTCAGCTATTATGCACCAACTTTTTGGAACTCTTCCATTTAAGAAGTAGTCCCTAACTTTTTCAAGCTTCCAAGTATAAATAAATATGTAAAGATTTCACATTGAAGCTTATCATGTTTCAAATGATATTGTGAGGTTACCACAATATAGATGACAGACATATAGTTATGCAACTTATTTCCACCATTGACTATATTTTAGTATATCTCTTTAGCTTTGAAGTACTTGTGTTTCAGATCACCACACATTCCCGCCTGCTCTCTGTCCCTGACAAACTCATCCTATGCCCTGACCTTGACCTCAAACCTGCCAGTGTGTGGCTGCAGTCACTACATGCTTTTGACACAGAACAGCAGTTTACCCAGATGCTCAGGTGAATATGCAAACAACATGATTTTCAGGTAGTTACGTTATGAGTAAGAAAAACAATAAAGCACAGAGAAAAGCTAAAACTTTTTCACATATTAAAAGAAAAAATCCCGCCTTTTATGCATTTTGTAGCATACAAGTTGCCCCTCAAGTTCAAAAAAAAAAGAAATCAGATGAAGGTTAGATAACAGTAATAGAGAATGAATATATAGCATTGTAAGACTGAAAATATTGTACTAAATAAAATATAACATACTGTCTAAAGGTCCTAAATCTACAAAATGCTTAAATCATACAAATTAACATCAGTGTACATATTAAAATGAATTAATCAATCAAATGAATCATCTTAATCAAGTTTGTGCATGAGTTGAACATCCCTTAAATTTTAACAACTTTTAAGCTTAAATAAATAAAAGTTAACTAAAGTTATGTTAAGATCAATATTTAAGGCTATAATAAGGTTTAGATTTCAAATTTATACAATGAGATAGCAGACAGAGGAGATAAAAGATAATAAATAGTATCTTGTAGGACAATGAAAGCACCCCAGACATATTCAAAAGTCCAGGGCCCGTATTCACTGAACCTCCTTTATTCCAAGGAACCCTTAAAAATTAAGGATTTCCTTCATTTCTTGCCCCTTCTTTTGTTTTTGTATTCATTAAACTTCCCTCAAACAAAGGAGCCTAACTTTCTTTCCTTGACTTTCAAGGAAATCTTAAAAATCTAGGCAATCCTTAACTTTCAAGGGAATCTTGAATTTTGATATTCACTAACCTTCCTTTACTGAGAAATCCTTGGTTTTGGCCCTTAATTTTTCCAGGTAAGTGTGTGACTACCTTTATGATAAAGGGGAGTTTTGGTGGTTTGACTTTTTAAATAAAAATTGAGTTAATTGGTGAAATATGTTATGACATTTCTACCTTTTTTGTCCATACTACATCACCATACGTCTTTCTTTGAAATTTTTGGGATGTTCAGTAAATATGTTGTCAAACCCAATGAAACTGTATTTGATGTGTGTCACAATATCTGTGTCAAAAGTGGCAATTACCACAACAGGAAAACTTCCTGAATGACTATTATATTGTTTATCTTCATGAGTGATATATATTTTGATGAGGAAAGTTTTACTTTTATTATCCACCATTTTGTATGATTTATGGGTTAAATTGTATGAATATTTAATGAGAGGATGTGAAAAAGTATGTCAAAAAGCATGGCCACCAGTGAATATAAAAACTGCAATCTTTAACCTTAAGTGTAAAAATCTTTAAAAGTTAGATATTTATTTTTTAAAATATGAAATATCATCTTAAACTGCAATAGAAAACACATCACAACACTATAATCTTAAACAAATAATAAACATGGAAAGAAGAAAACACAAAGGTAAGGGAAAGATTAAGGAACCTTTATGAACAAACGTTTTCAACCAATCAGATGACTGGATGCACTCCTTTAATAAAGGATCCTTTGTTTAAGGTCTCCTTTGGTAAGGAAACATAAAAGAGATTTAGTGAATAACATTTTAAAGGTACCCTTACCAAAGGAGATTTTTCACCTTCCTTTGATAAAGGGACCTTAAAAATATAGGAGGTTTAGTGAATACAGCCCCAGGTGCCTAATCCCTTGAAAAGGGACATCAAAACTGTAGGCTAGTTTGGCATCTGAAAGTGTTAAAGGTAATGCCACTGTCCCTTTGGTAATCCCTGATTGGTCCTGGGACCCTTAATCCTTAAGGGTCAAAACCATGCAAAAAACATGATTAATGGGTCAGGCAATGGAATAGGGATCCACTTCTGAAATTGTTCAGAAAACTCACAATCGTTCCCAACTAGGAGGCAATTAAGTCAGGATTGTGATATGATTCAACACCAATGTTGTCTGGGATATACTGGCTGGGTCGCATACTGGGACAAATAACAGATTTTATCCGACAGGTATGTCTGGTTATTCAATTTTTTCTCAAAGGGGCTTGAGGAGGGAATGGTCTGGATCTTAGGAGAGCTTTAAGAGCTCTAACCGGGCAAAGGTGGAGGTTCTCTACGTAAGGAATCTGCACTATATGAGAGGTTTTGCTGTCCTGGAGTGTTTTTGTCCATTTCAATACCAGGTGGGCACCCCAAGGTGTGAAACTGACATCCTGCCTGAGGAAGTGAACTGATGGGGAAAATTGTCTTGAGGAGTGTTGGGCTATGTTAGACATTCGCAAAAATGCATAAAAGGCCACTAAAAAGATAGCTTTGAATAATTGGGGATCATATAGTGAGTCACATGACCTTGAGATGTCATACAAGGTTTTGATATCAAATACAATTCTGGGGTGGGCCTAAAATAGGAGTTGATTGATATACTCCTGATAAATCTCAAGATGGCTGGGTGAGGCCTGAGGTGTCCAGGTTATAAAATAAGGCCAAAGTGAGTTTTCTGTGCTCTGTTGGTCTGTGAGCTGTCAGGACTCTCTACCAGGCTGAAGGTGAGGAAGTGCTGTGAAGCTGGGTTGCCACCTAAGATTAGATCCAAAGATCAATGTTAAAGTATTGTTGAGAGATTCTTTCCCAATGACAGTTTTCTGTTACTTAATCGAAAAAAGTTTGAGATATGCCTTTATTCTGGAAGTGAATCCGCCAGTATGTTCTTCTTACCTTGGACATGTGTAAGGGTAAGTTGGATATCACGAGAGGCTGTAATGAGCCACAGATTCTTTATACATGCACTGAGGAAGTTACCCCTGGTTTTCCCAGAGTTGACCACCTGGACAATCGCCGAGTTGTCACAGTGAATGATTACAGCTGAATGGGCCCACCATTTGGCCCAAAGTCTTAAGGCTATAAGAACATTGATCATCTCTAAGTGGGTTATGTTTGGTTGGAAGTTCTCAAATTGAGGAACTGGGACAGCATAGACTCTATTATTCCAAATTCCACTCACCCTAGTGACGCAAGCGTCAATGTTTTGCCTCAGAAGATAGGAAGGAAAGTGATCAACCAGTCAATGTCTTTGAACAATTCATTGGTGAGCTTGCTTCTCTTGGAGGAAGCATTGTTCCTGAAGAGAGCCAAAATCCTGTTGATGAAAATTCTAGCTGGGACTATGCATTTATGCAAGTAAATAAGCTTACCCAGAAGGGACTGATGTTGTCTACTACTTATAGTGTGCTAAGTCGGACCTTAATGCATTCCGTATATATTTCCTCCAGCTTGTACTTATCTATGGAAAGTGAGTTGTTATCCAGATCAATGGTGATGCCCAAGCAGGTAAGAGACCTGGTGGGTGGGGTGCGCTTATCTGTGTTCATGGAGATGCCTAATTCAGTAAATAAAGCAGATCGCTTGTCAAAATGACAGTCTGTGTCAGTTTCCTGGGACACCAGTATAAAATCATTAATGTAGGCAAAAATTTGGCATTTTTCTTTGGCCATGATATGGATGACGGCGTCTGATGTCATCTGGAATGCCGCACTGCTGTGAACCCAGCCGAACGCCACTATCCTATCCAGATAGGATTTATTCTTCCACTTAATTCCAAATTTGAAGACATCAGCAGGGTTCACGCGCAGATTCCTGAATGCCCTGGAGATGTCTATTTTAGCTAGCATGCGGTACCTCTGATATTTTTAATGGCATCCAATATGTTGTCCACAGTTGGAAACGTCAAAGTGAAAAGCTGGCCATCAAAGAGGTGCTTGGTGACAGCGTCATTCAATGACGCTCCAGCAGGGTGTGACAGGTTAAGAATGACACGCCTGTCTTCATTGCCCTTGTATTGTAAGTAAGGGAGAACAATGATAAAAAGGGGTGTTAACTTCGTCAATTAGGCCCAACGTGGCCCAAATATCTGTTTCTTTTTGGAGGTATTGATCAACTGAAACTGGGAACTGAAGAGCAGAATAATAGTTAGATATGTTGTTATTACATAAACTATCAGAGTTGGTAATGGAAAGTGGGAGCCCATAAGTAAGGTACTCAATCAATCTCTTGTCCGGATAGTCAGTGAGGTACCGACTCCAAGTCTCAATATTGAGACCACAATGAATGGGGAATCTTGCTATCCTGTAGTTGGGAAGACCCGTTTTCTTAAGAAATTTTTTTGCTGCAAAAATATAGATGTCAATATCATCTAGAGAGGTGGGACGCCTATCAGGGCCAATAAAGGTGATGTTGAGTTCACTATGGCAAGAAACCCAATTTTTGGAGGGTTATAGATGTCCTGTTTAGAGAAGACAACTAGATCATTCAGATGAGATGCCAGAGGCGATGGTACGACAGAAGAAGGCGGAATAACAACAGAACTCGCGGATTTCATAACACTATTTGGGTTGTCAATCCTGATGCTGCCAATTGATCAAATCATCAATCACACCTTCCATGTATTCAAAATATGACATATTATGGCTTTCCTTAGTTTGTATGCCTTGCATATAATAAACTAACTTTGGCTCCGTGTCACAAGTATTATAAAACTCAATAGGTATTTGATAATAATCATAAACACACAAAAACCCTACCTGAGCATCACTGCATCTCGCAAGGGTGATTGTTTTACTGATTTTATGTATATTCCAATAATAAAATCCTTGCATTTCTCTCGGATCCGATTAAATACTAGCTTTGTATCAACACTTTGCTCAGTAATCTGCCAGTATTTATTCTTGAAACCTACAGTACAGCATATCAGCTGATTGTTTGTGTAACACATTGGAGCATAACCTTTTTGCATGTGACAGTGATGCCCAGGTTGCACGGACTCGAATGCTTTAGGGTATTGATTGAACATGTGACACGAGAAAGACTGTTAAAAATCAGGGGTTATGAATTGAAAACCATTAACCCTATTAGGATGGAATGTGTTATGGGTATTTTGGGTGCAGCTAGGACCCATATGACCCAAGTCATAATGGGTACTATAATGGTCCCCATTGACCCCTGTTTCTTGAACTGAAAAAGAAGATAAATTATCATATAACATTTCAGAACAATTTATATTGAAATAAAAAAAAACATTTCATTCTTTCTCTGTGTTAACAATGTTCATTTATTGCTTTTTATATTGACATATACGCGTATTATGTACATGTGATACAGAAAGTTAACATTGCTGCAAAAAGTCACGTTTACTTATACTAGACTCATTACTGGTAATCCCGATCCCCCAGTTCAGATTACTATATCCACTGTGACTGACTAGATCTCTGGTTGGGAGCTGTCCAGGTGGTCTTGTTTTTGTTCATACACTTAATTTCAGAATGATTGAAATTCTTTCCTTGCTTATCGCAAAAGCTGCAACAATGCCTATAACTGCCGTGATTTGAATCATGTGAACATACACCTTCATTAAAAAATTTGCACATTTTCTTGGGTTGTGTAGGATGGGTCAGTTGTGACTTGGCCATTTATATCTGGGATGCACTGAGTCTGTTGATTGTCCATTGTTTCGAGTTGTCCCAGCCCAAATGGCCCTCCTCCAGGTCATGCTTTGATATAGCCCAGGCATTCCTCACTGCTGTCCATGGTAGGGAGGAGGAGGGCCTGTCTGGCTGTGGTCTGGTCCCTCTTGTGGTAAATGCTGGTTAGCTGCCCGGTGACCCATCGAGGGAGTGTCAAATCGTCATATGTTAACTTCTTTTTCCCTGTTTGGCCGTGAAAGCCCTCATTGGGCCATCTAAACTCCGGGGCTGTATGGGCCATGTCAGTCAAATTGTACCGCCCTGATTTTTCTGGCTGCCTACCTTGAACAGATGCTTTGGCTTGATCTTCATACGACGCCAGTAGGTTGGACACTGCATTGGATATGGTTGGCATATGTCTTAGGGTTTCCAGTGATGGAACCACTTAATCAGTCTGAATATCGGCCAAAGTAGCTCTGGGTCCCCTGGGGTCCTGTATGGGTACGTCCCACCTCAATGGGGGTATTTGCAGTTGTGGAATTCCCAGGTTGTGGTCCCTCATCCCATTATCGATCAGATGTGTCTGCAGGGGAGTGTGGGACAGCTGACATTGAGGTAGACGCGAGGTGGACACCATGGGTTCGTACCCCTGTGCTAGATGTTCAGATAATTGCAAAGGCCGAATAACGGTTACACAGTCACTGGATTTTTTTTGTTGGATCGGTTCGACTCTCTGCATCAGTGTTTGATTTGATTCAGACAGTTTTTGAAGCATGGAAATTATGGTCATGGACAAATCTTGTCCTAAGGGCACTAACGAATCATGATTTGTGGTAGAATTGTTACTTACACCAGCTTGTTCTGGTTCCTCTAGATATGATCCATGTTTGCTGTTGTTGACAGATTTCCTAATCTTTCTGGTCAAGATTCGAGTCCTGGCCTAAGCAGTTACCTTCTTCCTGCCACCCTTTAATGGAATCTTTGTGTTAGATGGCATAGTTGTTATCTCAAATACGTTTTAAAATCAACAATAAAAACTAAAAACTCTAAAAACCAACTATAAACGTTATCACATACATAACTGTTGTTCCTTCAAGAATTTGTATAAAAGTGTAGCCCCACTAGTTCAAATGGGGTCAGTGGTGTGTAACCCTCAATATGATTGGCTGGCAGTTAGTAACCAGTGGTAGAATTTAGGATATCCTATAATAGAATTTAGGATATTTGTAGTTTTTTACACTGTGCAGGTATTGTTGTCACCCATGGTGTCACGCTGGGCAGTTGGGCAGTTTTTCTGCCAAACAGGAGGGCTGGTTCAGTATTAACTTGTTTATGCTGTATCTCATAAACCATTAGAATTGGAAAGTTGAGCCTTGATAGAAGCATTGAGAGACACTGGTTAGGGGGTGTAGATGTACATCATAGTATGACCTGAATTTGACCTTTGACCTTGCTGTAGTGACTTGATTCTTATCTGGCCCATATCTTTCAAACTGTAAGGTGTTGCTCAAATTCATAGTCTAACATCAATGCTCCCTATAACTTTTACTCTCTAATGTTGAACATTAACATAATATTTAGCTAGAGGTTTCTTGAGTGTACAAAGTGTACATTTTAACATCTTATCTCATGGAGTTCATTGATTTTTTCAAGGCTGTAGGATCTTGCATTTAAACCTTTTTTTGTGCTAGTGTTCCTACCAAAAAACCAAATCTGAACTCTCTGTATGTAAACTTTATCTGATTCAACAAGGGCATTCATACTTCCACAAATATATTCCAGTCCAAGATTTAACACCATCTCAAAGATGCAGTTATGATTTTCAGTATACCACTGACTAGTCTAATCAATTATATCTCTGTGAAATTCAGTGCTGAAAATAAGAATTACTATCAGGCAAATGTTAATTTGACTACAAAATTGAATACAGTGAGGATTAAATTTCTTTAAGTCCATCCTTTGATGGAGGCAAGGCACTACAAAAGTTTAATTGAAATTACTACAAAATCAGTCAGTGAAAATACCAGTTACCTAACTTGAATGTTATTTTGAAGTTAGTAACTCATATATTCAAGTTAACTAATCCGTATATTCAAGTTAGCTAATTTGCATTTCAAGTTAGTTAACTGGTATATTCAAGTTAGGTAACTGGCATATTCAAGTTAGCAAATTGTACATTCAAGTTATTAACTCAAATATTCAAGTTGTTAAAATAAAAAAAAATTGGCAGTCCAGAGCTTCCGTATAATGCAAAATGAAAATAATGAATAAACAAAGAGTTCCACAGTTTTAAAACCAAAATTTCTTACACATTATTGAGTTTTATAACCTGATAATACAAAATAAGTCAGTGATACAAAACAAAAAGTTGATACGAAATAAGTCATGTAATACAAAATAAATCTTTGATACAAAATAAGTTGTTACAAGCCTCTATATGATAATCCGATGCTTTGATATGAATGAAGGGATGACAAATAAAACAACCACATGTCACTTAATGATTTGATAATTCATCAGGTGATTGAATAGATTTATGACAGATTCCGCAAATGTTGGTCCACTGACATTGACATATTTCCACAAAATTTCACATTGTTTTTATTTAGCTGATGATATGATGAGAGTCCTCTGCATGTAAAATTTTCAAATTCCAAATGCTTTAAAATTATTAATAGAAAAGTCACTATAGCTTATTTTTGGTTTTTAAATTGTATTTGTACTTGTTGAAGTCATTAAGGTGTTAAAATGTTTGATTCAGTAATATGAGAGTGAATCACTAGATTTCTGGCAAGAGAAATTACGTCTCCTTTTAATTGGTAACTAATGACATATTATTGAAATAAACCACCATTAAACAGAGGGGTAAAGGATATGTGTAGGGTAACTATATCAATACAACAATTATTTTTTAAATAGTAGAGTTAAAACTTTTGGATGTCAGTGTAGCTAAAAGTGTACTGATGGACAAAAAAGGGCATTCAGAGAAAAAGTAAGAAATAATTCTAATTAACTTGTTCCACTTTGATGTTCATTAATTATATAATCTCTCTTACGTATATATTTTGACATATAATCTCTGATATCTGATATATTTAAAGAAACACCCAAAATGAGGCGTCAAGCCTGTTAATTGATTATGTAAAAGAAAATAAATCTGCATTTGCTTTATCCAGTTAATGTGATTGCCTTACAGTGCTCCTAGAGATCTCATAAATGTACATTTCACATTTGTGTAACCTTATACCTAAATTATCTTATTGAGCTCCTGTCTATAAAGTTTTAATATCTATCTGTAATATTATTTTATTATGCTTAAATTTATATAGTATTGCTTCTATAGAATTGATATAAAGATAAAAAATAGCTAAAAGTATTAAAAGACTTAGTACAATAGTGAGTTAAAAATCAAAATTCCTATGAACATGGATTCCTATATTTCATATATATTTAAATGTATTCAGTGTGCTTCCGCCCATACAGTTAATATCTATAATATTGTAAATACATTTCTATTAAGTGTCAGTGGGACAATTGTTTCAAGGTCTGTGATCATAAGTTTATGAGGTCCCAATATTATTAGATTATTGATCTTGAAACCAGTATTCTAACCAATTTCCAATCACTTCCGGGTATTGGGACCTCAAGACTTCCTGTTCTTCTCTACTATCCCTGATATAGCTTGGATGACCACCGTCAAGAAACTTATAAACCAAAGTGTCAGTTTTGAAAAATACACCGAAACTCAACTGGCAACCAATAGAGTTTTTTGAGAATAGGGCCGGTATTCACGAAAGGTCTTAGACTTAGCCAGATCTTAGGCTTAAATGTGGTCTTAAAGTTGAGACATTTGTCTCAGCTAAGTTTTGTCTTAAAACCGTATTCACAAAGGGTGACTTAGCTAAGTCCAAGATTATCGAATAACCACAGTGGTTTTCTGGGTCATGTGACCTTTCTTTTCTTTTTAAACTATACTATTGGTGACATATATCCTTCATTTAATGCATTTTATCTAAGGAAAAGCACTGTTTTGAAATGGAAAATCTTGTTACCACATATAAAATTCCAAAGACTGCTTTAGTGAGGTGTTTTGTACAATAAAACTTTATTTACAGCCTTTTGAAATTTTGAAGTGGAGAAAAGTTTATGGTGGCCATATTTAAGTCCTCTTCACAAAATTTAAGCCCACTACCAACCAGTCTTAAAGTTGAGCCCTTGGCTAAGCCTAAGACCGGTCTTAAATTCTTTGTGAATACCACTAAGCCTAAGACAAGGGTTTTAGCAGTTTTTGGACAGAAACTTGAGACAAAAGTCTCAACTTTAAGCCTAAGCCCTGGCTAAGACCTTTCATGAATACGGGCCCTGGAGTAGAACTTTGGTATCTATTGTGATTTATGTCAGTCCTAGCAAGTGTGTTCTGAATACACTGAAGTTTGCACATATTAACAGACTTCTGAAAAGAGAGGTGCAGTAGTACAGTTGACTGCTCATCAGGGCATTAGTGGTCAGGATAGTATCCATCACGTACTGTCTGACCCACGTGAGACCACGCATTTGAGTGAAAGAATTCCTACATATATTATGGATGTCATCAGCAAAGGTAAATTAGCGTCAAACCCGGCACCCAGGTTTTTACAACAGCTTATGAATGCAAGAGTTTAACAAATATCCTAACAGGAATTCTAATTCTAATGAGACTTTTATAACGCTTAATCTCCCAATACAAAGAAGATTCCAAGGCACAATAAAACTAAAAAAAACACAGGCAGCCAATTTCAGTATACAGGAACAGTAGAGGGTCAAGGACCACCGAGAACACCAGGGCCCCTTATTCACGAATGGTCTTAGCCAGGGCTTAGGCTTAAAGTTGAGATTTTTATCTCAAGTTTCTGCCCAAAAACTGCTGAGACTTTTGTCTTAGGCTTAGTGGTATTCACAAAAAATTTAAGACCGGTCTTAGGCTTAGCCAAGGGCTCAACTTTAAAACTGGTTGGTAGAGTGCTTAAATGTTGTGAAGAGGACTTAAATATGGCCGTAGTAAACTTTTCTCCACTTCAAAATTTGAAATGGCTGTAAATAAAGTATAATTATACAGAACACCCACTAAAGTAGTCTTTGGGAAGTTTATATCTGGTAACAAGATTTTCCATTTCAAAACAGTGCTTTTCCTTAGATAAAATGCATTAAATGAAGGATATATGTCACCAAAAGTATAGTTTGAATAGAAAAGAAAGGTAACATGACACAGAAAACTACTGTGCTTATTTGATAATTTTGGACTTACTTAAGTCACCCTTTGTGAATACGGTTTTAAGACAAAGCTTAGCTGAAACAAAAGTCTCAACTTTAGGCCTGGATTTAAGCCTAAGAGCTGGCTAAGTCTAAGAACTTTTGTGAATACCAGCCCAGGTGGTGATCGAAACCAAGGTGGCTATACTTTGGTGTACAGGTTGGCTTTAAACTGCTTTCTCACAGAGGCTAGGGAGGTTGAGGCACGAATGGTAAGAATCTGAACATCATGAAGACAAGAATTTAATTCATCAAAGGATGAAGTGGCACTTTTATGGGAAAATAAACAAACAACTGAGAGTCGTCAGCATAAAAATGGAAATTGATATAAAGTTTTGAAGTATCAACCGGATTATTTTTTCTTACTTTTCTTTATTCCAGAGACTTTTTTGGCTCCTCTACTTCACGTCTGCTCATTCTCCAGTGTGCCTCTGGGGATGAACATGCAACAATGATAGCCAGTGCTAGGTATAATGTACAACGGGAATCAGTAGAAAAGAGTAAGGATGTTACATGTTTTTATTGTCTGTTGATTGTTTGGAATTATTTTCCCCAATTATTTACGTCTACGTACAACAGCCTTCACTAACTTGCAACAAAAGCAACCAAAATACAATCAGGGGAGAATGCATTTCAATGTTTTTGAACTTGTGTATATTTGAAATAGCTTTGCAACCTAGTTCTTTAGTTGCAATGCTTAAATTATCATTGTATGACTTTATGAAAAAATAAATAAAATAAAATAAATGAACCCATATTATTCTGATCATTTTGTTCCTATTCACATAATCTCATTACTGCTTCCAAACATTGATCTGAGTTTATGCTTTATTTATGTAGCATCAAACTGTTAAGATAAACAGTTGTGGTTACAATCATAGAAAGAAATTTTTGCTAATTTTGTAAAACTTTCTTGTAAATGTCTTGCATATACATAAAAATTATATTAAGAGTAAAATTATACAGTAATATAGATTTGGTTCACTTTTTGCAGAAGAATATTGTGAATATTTCTTATACAATCCAAACTTTGAATATACTAGTATATTGTATACTGGCAAGACCAGAAATATAACCCCAGCCATATATGCTGAAATATCTGGCTGTTGATAGCCATGTACAACAGCCATCTTTCTGTATGTCACATTATGGGTTCCAAGAATATAGTGCTGACTTGTAATCTCAAGCGGGTCAAATACTGGGGTATGGAGATTATGAACCCTATTCAGTGCAAACCTCTGTTCGGCATCGTTTTACATAACCTTTTATATATTATTTGATATGAAAACATGTTGGTACAAAAATAGACATCCCATTTTGAAAAAACAAAATGGCTGCCATAGCTGATTGTTTGAATGTAAGTAAGCATGCTCTAAAATGTAATTATTGAAGCTAGTTTTATCAGGGTATGGATAGTTTGCACGAGAGTACTTTCCACCTCATTTTGAAAACAAAATGGCCGTCATATCACATGTGTAACATCAAACAAGGGTAAAATATGGATCATCATATTTAAAAGAGCCTTATGCATTCCTTTTATTTGTCCCATGCTTTCAAAATGCGAAAACAACTTTTAGGATATGATGCAAATATTTTGTAAGTGCCGAATTGAATCTTTGACCCCTGCTGTAATTCCTTAATTTCGCTTAAAAGCTTAAAATGCTCTCTGTAAAATTGTTTTCAGACGGGAGAGAATGATTCAGAAGCTCCGTTGGCTTCCTATTTCGTCTTGCATCCTTTTCAAATATAACCTTCTAACTTTCAAAGTCATAAATTTCTCTCATTCTCATTATTTGTTAAATTTCATCAAGTCTAGTAGTCTGACTCATAGAAATAGACTATTACTTTTTCTCACTCCATGCCAGAAAGGCCAAAGGGAGGCATGGTTTTGCTAAAGCTGCATCAGTGATATGGTACAGGCTCCCACTTAATGGCAGATCCAAACACATCATTTCCAGCAAACTCAAGACTTAGCTGTTTAGACTAGCATACCTACCACCATTGTCAACCTCCCCTGGTAGGTGCTTAGTGGGATGACATTACAGCTTTTGTTTGGTACTTGTAGTGTCCTTTTTGGATTCAAGCGCATGAGAGGAGTCTCACCAATTTTTCCCCATTCAATTATTTCTATTATTTCTTTATTTCAGTAATTTCTGTAACTGTTAGTATCTCAAAAACAAGGTAAATTAAAACGATTTTGGGAGGATTTTTGTGACAGTGTGGCTCTACCATGCATCATGTGTTTGAAAATATTTTTTTCATATTTGGGCATGCTACGATCACATGACCCCCAAAAATTATTGTTTATAATTATTGAGCAATATCAGCAAAACACACACCTTTAGCATTGGACATGGGCATTTAGCCCTTACAATACAAAAAGAACCTAAACTGTTCCTCCTATCAAAAATTATGTTTTATATCTCGATACATTGAATGACACCTATGCTAATTTTACAATTTATGAGATTATCCTCTAAACTTAGAATTCTCCTGTAAATGCAGTGCCAATTGCTTTTGTAATGATGTTTAGCTTCTATATTTCTCGCCATCTCGTACGGATGATTTGTTTTTGTGTGCAAAAACTGCCAGTTTTTGGCTTGGCTGGAATTCGGGGAATGCACAATACATATCCTGCCTCTTTAGCTTTATGATGTAAGGTCACCATTGTATCTTAAATGGTTAAAACCCTATGCTCAACTTGTGCTCATTGTTACACCCAAAGGTGATGCATGTGAGTAGTTTTAAATAAAAATTTATATTGGGCATTTTTTGCTTTAGTATGCAGAAGACATTTAATTCTAAATTTTATCAACTTTGATAGCATCTAATCTCCAATCAAAAACAAACTCTAATTTAAGTTGCAACAATTGACTTTCTTGAAAGAGAATAACTTTAGAGAATAACTAAAAAATTCTGGTTATGTAAACATTCTAATATATCTGTTGCCTGGGGTATAACTTTAAAACATGTCAAATTTTGAGTACTTATGGCGAATTGGGTTAATCAAAAATTTTAAATTATGAGACAACCTGTGATGCAACATTCAATACTTTCCTCATGTAGATAAAATATATTACCACTCTAGCTAGATTTTACATGTCGTAGGCATTACACTAGTATAATATTTATCAAAGTTGAACAAAAAGTGACAATTTTATAATCCAACATGTTGCTTTCCTACCTTATCATATAATATTCAAATATGATGGCCTAATTTCTCATTTTACACAAGATAGTTTTATAATGAATGTTGCTTCCCGGCTATTTTGTACAATTTCTATGGTTATAATCAAGTGTATTTATCTGAAAATAACTATTTATTAACATATTCTAAAATAAACAATTTATATTTTAGGTGGTGTTAAGTTTGTGTTACTTGTTGTACAGTTACCAAGAAAAGCAGGGGGGTGTTTTGTGGGCTTTCAGGTGGGTTCAACTTTTTACATTTTATTCATTCTGAAGTGATTTCCTCAAAAGAACAGAAATGTGCACTAAATAAGCCTACTTATTTTATTTATCAATAAAATCTATATTCTAGCCTGATTTAATCTAATTTCATACATGTTCACAAGAAGTCAAGAACACAGTGTTTTTCTTTTTTTCCTTAGAATATTTTAACTTTTTGATTTTCAGGTACAACACAACATTGTCAACAGCTGAACCCCACAGCTCTCACTTAGAAACTAATACAATGAATTCCCAGCCTTCCTGACACCCCTTTATTCTGAAACAACAGCCTTTCTTTTTTTACTTTTGCGAGCTGAATTCACTACTTCCACAATTACTTTTACAAGTAACTTCCCAAGAAACAATTCACTTTAGCAGCACAATGGGCAGAATTACATTCACCAAAGCAGAAACCCAGAATAGTCTATTAATATAATATAAATTTGCTAAGCATAGCAGTTTGTAAATCCATATCTAAATTCAAAGAAAATGTCTAGTGCTATTACAAAAACAACTAGATGTTGACAATGATTGGTGTTAAAATTTTTATTATAAAAGGTACCCATGAGTAGTGTATTCTTGGTTACATTTAGTCTTATAACTGCTTTACTTGTTTCCTTTTAGTACCATATTGTGAACTTTTTTAATCAGTCTTACGCCATTGAAATGAAACGATATCTTTTATAACTTTTAAAGTGAATCATTTTACCACTGAGTAAATAAATAATGTCTTTCTTACAAAGTAGAGTTTTTTCATTATTACCATTCCTACCCAGGGTAGTCCCTGACCTATTAATAAATTACCCATGATATCATTTACCATACATGTGGGTAGAGCTACGTAAGTGATGAACAAGGGTAGTATGGATTGTCAGTGGTGTAACCAGGGGTGTTTAAGCTCATTAATTTGATTTTAATTTGAATCCATTTTGTTGGAGGGATGTAGGACTTAAGTACACATTTCCCAGACAGTGGGACCAAATATGGACTGAACAATGATTAACTCAGAGGAAAGTGTATATATAGTATTGTATTTTTCATTTTGAAAAGTCTCGTTTAAGGCTCTGATATATTTTCCAAACAGGAAATATATCCATGATATACAAAGAGAAAATTTAATGCTGGAACAAAATGTAACTGAAAGAAAAACATAGTGAAACTTTTTGACACTATCTGACCTGTACAAAAACATAAATAATTTTAAACAGAAAACAGCACTCTAGTGCTCAAGAGACATCAGGCAAACCATTCATTCCAAAGGAAGCAAATGTTTAACCATATTACTCAGTTTATTGTGTTATTAGGGTAACATACCTGACCTGTCCCACCAGTCATGATTTGTCTTCGGGCGCTCCTCTTTGTTGCTCTAATCATAGTAGCACTGGCTCATAGGTCTGAGTGTTTCCACATTAGTGTATCCAATACATTGAGTACTACAATGACCAAAATTTAAAAAAATTTCTCATATTCTGGTTCATGTCGTAAATTTTCAAATTTGGTGGAGAGCAGAGGGTTGATGTTGTTACTATTATTGAGTGGAGATGTGTCCGTCAATCCTGGTCCCCTTACATAGGAGGTAGTGAACACCAGATCCGTAAGGAATAAGGGCTCCCTCCTTGCTGATATTGTGGCATCAAATGATCTTGACATTCTTTGTCTCACCAAAACACATATCCGACCCTATGATTTAGACAGTTTTTTACGATCCATCACTCCAGCTGATTACATATTTCTTCAAAGACCTCGTCCCTCAGGTAAGGGTGGCGGTGTTGGTTTTTTCATTAGATCAGCCTACAGCCTACATAATATGGTATCTCCTTTCTACTAGTCATTTGAAAATATAGTGGTGTCTCTGGGACTTCATGGCTGTTCACTGTTGCTTGCCTGTGTCTATTGCCCTCCAGGATCATGTACCTGCAAATTTCGGGAAGAATTTATGTCCTTTGTAGGTTTCTTTTCATCCATCAGCTCCTCATATCATATTTTTGGTGATTTCAACATTCATGTCGATGTTCCCTGTGGTGATGGTTATAAATTTACAACCTTTCTTGACTCATGTGATCTCAAACAGTTTATTAATCAACCGACCCATCTGCTTGGTCACACACTGTTGATCTCATTCTCTCTCCCATCTATCAGGATACTATTTTTGATGTCAAAATTGGTGATTTTGTATCTGACCATGCACTAATCAAATGCTCAATTATCCTACCTCATCAAGCTGCTCATACTCAAAATAAGGTTAAATGTAGAAGGTACCACTGTATCAAAATGTCCGATTTCCGTTCGGATCTGAAAAATATTTCCTTTGTGAAATCATCCACTGATTCTGTTGTAGACCTTTACGATCAATACGTATATGATTTTTCAGATGTTCTCGACAAGCATGCACCACTGATATTTAGATTGATAAAGAAAGAGTCTGCTGATTGTGTGTCTGATTCTTATCGATGTGCTAAATCCCTTAGATGTCAGTTTGAAAGAACTTGGCGCAGGACCAAGAATCCACTGAATATAAGTCGGCTTCATCACCAAATTGCAAGATGTTAACTCACTGGTTAACAAGGATAAGTCAAACTACTATAGTAAACTTATCTCTGAAAATAGTCAAGGCCCTAGAAAACTGTGGCATGTACTGCATAAATCCCTGGGTTGGGTCTCTGACATGACACTTCCACCTCACGATTCTGACAAGACATTGGCGAACCAGTTTGCCTCCTATTTCCATAATAAAATAAAAAAAAATAGAGATATTTTCATACCCTCTGGAATTGAAATGGATGTTCATCCTTCTTCTGACCCCCCCAAAATTACTACCTTTACTGATGTTACTCAAGATACTGTTGATAAAATCATCAGAAACTCGCCTATGAAATCCTTCCTATTGAACCCCTGGCCTACTTTTCTCATCAAAGAGTGTAGTGACATACTATTACCATCAATAATAAAGCTGGTGAACTGCTCACTCATAGAGGGTTGCGTCCCTGATGGTTTCAAAACTGTTGTAGTTAGTCCACTTATTGAAAAGGCTACTCTTCCTGCAGATGACTTTAAGAACTATCGTCCTGTATCTGGCCTTAGTTTCATGTCAAAATTAGTTGAACGTGTGGTTGCTAAGCAACTGCTAGAACATATTCATGTTTATAGCCTAGACAATCCATATCAATCAGCATATAAAACAGGCCACTCGACTGAGACTGCTCTTCTTTCTATAAAAAATGAAATTCATCTATCTCTGTCACGAGGCAAACCAACTGCTCTTGTACTGCTTGATCTCTCAGCAACATTTGATACGATTTATCATTCCACCCTACTTCATTGTCTTCAGAGCTGGTTTGGTATTGGTGGTTATGTTCTTAAATGGTTCACCTCCTACCTTTCTGAGTGCTATCAGTCAGTAAAATTGCTTCTACTCTCTCCGATCTTTGTAAACTTCTGTTTGGTGTGCCCCAAGGCTCTGTCTTGGGGCCTTTGTTATTTTCTTTATATACAACCCCCTTAGTTTGGTTATTGGTAAACACAAAGGAGTAAAGTTTCATTGTTACGCAGATGACACGCAAGTCTATATCCATCTATCCCAGAAGAATTCATCTGCTGCCTTTGAAAATTTGAACAGGTGCCTGGACGATATAAAGGAGTGGATGTCAGCCAGCAAACTCAAACTTAATCCAGAAAAAAACTGAGTTTATTGTATTTTGCTCAAAAAGACAGAGGGACAAATTGAGAGTTCATTTTCCACCTACCATCTTGGGTAGTCCTCTTTGCCCTGCCGAGTGGGTCAAGAATCTGGATGTGTGGTTTGATTCCGATGTTCAGAATGTCTGCAAAAGTTGCTTTGCTCAACTCCGTGATTTTAGACATGTCAGGCGGTTTCTTAATCATGATACTTCTGTACTTGTGGCCAATGCTCTTGTAAGCAGTTGGTTGGACTACTGTAACTCACTTTTTAGGAGTCTTTCTAAGTTCAATCTTCGTAAATTACAATGCATCCAAAACAGAGCTGCCAGAATCATATCAAATACCAGTAGATACACTAGTATAACCCCTGTTCTTAAGAATCTGCATTGGCTTCCTGTTGAGCATCACTCAGTCTTTAAAACTGCTACCCTTGTCTACAAGTTTCTCCACACTGGTTTCCCCAAGTATTTTGCTCCACACATCTCCTCCTACAGCAGCTCCTGCAGTACCAGGCGCAGCCAGAGTGGTGGTAATTTCCTTGTCATTCCCAAGTTTCAACCATCAATCCATAAATCTGTCAAACAGTTTGGTCATAGTTTTGCATTCGATGCTCCCACTATTTGGAATGCTCTTCCTGAGGAGATTTGTGCGTCCCCCTCTCTTGCCTCCTTCAGAAAACGGCTCAAAAACCACCTTTACACCTCCGTGGTGCTGAACTTTTTTCTGTCCCTGGACATTGAGATTGGTTGACTGTTTCTGTTTTGTTGCGCCTTAGAGTCCCCTTCCTATTAGACATTATTCAATAACTGGTGTTTTACCCCACTCCAATCTAATTTGCATATCCCCTGGTCCATTGAAATCAATGTAAACCTGGTGTTTCTACCAGAGTTTTCACCAAAACTCCTGTTCATTAGTATGCTAATTGGTCATGTGCCACAAATGGGAAAGGTGATTCTTTAATTATATTAGGGATGTAAGGAAATTAGACTGATTTTTAATTCTATGTTCACTGACAAAAATGACCTGAAACTTAAAGTGAAACATTTGATATACTTAAATATGAATATCTATGTATGTCATTTAAAGTGATTCACTAAATTTAAATCATTAATTTTTAAAGTTCAATAACCAAAGATCACCCAAATTCTACATATTATATAAAATATTCATTTTTCACTTAATAACAAGAAACTATTAGTGAACAAAGGTGACATATTAAAAATACACTTAGTTCGGTTGTGAGAGTTTTTTTACCTTTGGCAAAATCTACCTCTTAAAGTCGCAACTTAAATTTAAAAACCTATATTTTAATGCATTTATATTTTAGTGTTTTTGCCAGCCTCACATACCAAATAGTTATGTATGTTGCAGGTCAAATATATATGTGGAAATAAAAATATTTAATCTTCTTATTGTCAAAATCTTTCATAAACAATGTATTTAAAAATTAAAGATTTGAGTCTGCACTGCGTTTTCATTCATCAATTCCTTTCACAATACTGACCTACATCTGAGATTGAATTCAAAGCATTGCAGATACCGTAAATTTTATAATTACATGTTTCTTGTTTATAAAAGCTTTTTCTGACAATAATTTTAAAGAGTTAGTGAATGAATTAAACATAAAGACAGTATGGATGTTTTAATTTGCTTCAGTAGATAGCTTATTTTCAGGAGCACTCTGAAACAAAATGTTGTTGATCCCTGTCAATGAACTTGATTTAAATGAATGTCAAATATAATCTCAAAAATAGCTGACAGTCTGTCCCAATATGAACCTTGAGGTTAAATGGATTGTGTAAACCCTAACTATGACCTTTGAACTTTGCTATTTGTTATGCATTGTTGGGGAAGTGGTTCACTCTAAAACCTGAACTTGTATTAACAAAAGATCTTTGGCAGGGCTTAGGCTCAGAGTTACGACTTTGTTTAAGTTTCTGGGAAAAAATGCAAAGGCTTTTGTCTTAGTCTTAGCTAACAAAAAAGTTAAGACCAGTTGCAGACTTAGCCAAGGTGATAACTTTAACACTGGCAGGTATGAGTCTAAAGTTTTTGAAATAGGTCTTAAATGTGATCAAGATTGTTTATTAAAAATAAATTACAGTAAGTTTTTATAAGTGATGTAATTTATTGTAGCATTTTAATTTTATATCTTATATATTTTTAGGAGACAATTTCTTTACATTTTAATAATCAGCAGAGCCTAATTCTGCAGTTAAAATAACAGATATGATAGAAAAAAACTAGCAGATATCTGTTGCTTGTTATTACATAGAATATATTTTGGTAGTAACTACATTATAAGCTGTAGTTTGATTGTCTGGCTGATGTCATATATTTTATTGTGGTATTAAAGTTTAAGACCAGAGTATTAGTGAAGTCGCCATTGGCACATGCAGATTTAAGACAAAAGTTAGCTAAGACAAAGTCTTAAGGTTGAGCCCAAAGTTAAGCCTTGAGGCCTGGTTAAGTCTAAAACCCTTTGTGAATACTGGGCAAAGGGCCCTATTCACAAAAGGCCTTAAACTTATTTCTTAGCTAAGTCTAAGCTATTACAGTGATTCCACAAAGGGTGACTTAGCAGAGACCAAGCTTATCAAATAACCACAGTGGTTTTCTACATCATTTCACCATTTATTTCTAATACAAATAGTTTCAAGTGACATATATCCTTTGTTTAACTCATTTTAGCTTTGCTAAAGTTCTATTTTTAATGAAAAGCCTAGAAACAACATATAAATGTTCAAACACTGTCTGTTTAGGCTTTTCAAAATGTAAAGTGAAAATTATTTATGGGGGGGCCATAGTTAAGTCTTTGTTCACAAAAGGTAAGCCCACTCCAGACAGACTTAGTCAAAATTGAGATTTAGAATCTTTGTGAAACCCTCTATGTCTAAGACCACACCCTTAGCCTGAGTTTAAGACAAAAGTCTTAAATTCAAATTTCTAGAGCCTAGGGCCGTTTTTACAAAAGGTACAAGACACAGCCAAGTTTTTCGCTAAGTCAGGAATTCAAATCCAAAGCTTTGGTCTTACCTAGATCTCAAACGTGAATGAATTATACCAAGGGTTATTTAGTAAAAACCAAGCTTATCAAATAACTACAGTGGTTTCATGTGTCATGTGACCTTTTATTTCTATTCAAAATATACTATTGGTGACATAAATCATTTGTTTGACACATTTCAAATTTGAAAAAAAAAATTATGGGAGCTATTTTTACGTCTTTGCTTACAAAGTTAAGCCCACTCAAAGGTGGACTTAAGTTTGAGTTCAAGACTTAGCCAAAGCTTTAGGGTTAGGTGTTTTGTCAAATGCACGAAGTGAAAGACCACAGACTCAGCTTGAATTAAACAGAAATTTTAAGTCCAGACTAAGTTGTTTTCTGACACTGGCCCCTGGGCTAAGTTCCTTTTTTGAAACCAACCCTGGGTATTTATCACATAGAATATGCTATATAGAGTATATTCATAGTCACACGTTTGATGTATACATATATTGCTGGATTAGATTTGCTTTACAGCTACAAATTTGACTTTTAGAATACACAATATCTTGTCTAACATCTTAGCAAATACGCAATTATTTCCCTTACACTAAAAGGAAATAAAGATCTACAAAAAATACTTTAAAAATGGTAATATTATGCTGGAACTTAGAGCTTAAGATCTGTTCTGAAGAAAAATAAATGTGCCTAAAAATATAAAGAAAATCAGGGGTCCCTCTACCAGAAAAAAACTTCCCAATCTAAGCCACCCTATGACTAGTTAACTTGTAAAATGCCATGTGTTGTTTATTTAATAGTAAAACCTTGAAAACCTTGAACGAAAATTGCCTCTCCCAAATATGTAAATTTTTGGTGTTTCTCCCAGTGTTTTGAATAAACTCCAAAACCAGGGTGAAACACCGTTTATTGAATAATGTCTATTGGGGAGATTAAGCATTTTAAAAGTCCAATTAGAATTAGAATTAATTCAAAAGCGGGTATAATTTTTGTATAGGCTTACAGTATTTCAAGGGGCCATGGTTGGCAGTGGTAACACATTCGCATCCCACCTCTGAGGTGACTGTGTTACCAGACATTATGTGGAAAAGTTGGTAGTTGCTTACTAATGGCCAACAGTTTACAGTACAGAACCTTGACCAACTGTATATACTGGTTTCCTCTGTCCACAAAACTATCCATTGTGATATGACCTCTACAGTTTTTAAAGCAACGTAAGCAACCAAAAAATTAATACAGTATTTCATTCAATGAAGAAACAGATTCCAGTACAATCCCAGAATTTGTACATTACATTGGTACATTTAATTCACAATGTGATACACCAGCCTATGTGTGTCAGTATTTTAAAATATTATTATTGCAATTGTAAAGTTGGAAAATTTGATTTTTAACATTTCAACCAGAATTCCTTTCACAATGCCTAAATAAATGACTCCTGAAGTTCTAGGATAATGATATTTCTTTTGAAAAAATACCTTGCAAAAGCTTTTCAACAAGTAAAGTATACACCCTTGGTGCTCATCAATTTCAGTCAAATATGCTTCTCCCTTTTAATCGGTCAATTCCATGCTACAGAGAAAAGTCCTTCAGAAAAAAAATTTTAGATTGTCACAAAGTAAAAGAATGTACTGTATCAAAATTATGTATCATTTTTATTATTTTAAAATTATTAATGTTTCTCGCATTCTACAGAGCCCAGTAAGAGGCATAGAACCGTTTTTGTAATATTTTAACCTCATTACCAAGAGAAAGAAAATCATTCCCACATAATAGTAAGTCCTTCCAACAAGATAGTAAGTCGTTAGCACAAGAAAGTATGTCATTCCTACAAGAGTAAGTTTGTACCATGAATAAACAAGTCATTACCACAAGATACCAACGCATTTCCATGAGTTAGCAACTCATTACCACAAGATATTAAGTCATTCACAAGAGCTACTAAGTCATGTTTTGATGTCAATGTACAGGCAATTTTATTGTATATGATACCTACAGAGAATCATTGACAATTCAGCCATTTACCAAATCGGCCGTGTCGAAAGAACTACTTCATATCATTTTTTGCCTTGTGCCCATGAGAAGTCATTTCAACAAGATAATATGTCATTCCCACAACTTAGTAAGTCATGAATGACTTGCTGTCTTGTGGTAATAAGATAAAAATCAAAGGAGAACAGTTCTATGTCCCATCATGGGCTTGGTAGACAAGCCCTTAAGCTAACTTATCTTGAGGAAACAACCTAATATCTTGCGGTAACAACTTTTATCTGGTGGGAATGACTAAATAAATGATGGAAACAACTTACTAAGTAGTCTTAATGAGCTAATAAGTGGTAAGAAGGACTACATAAGTGGTGGAAACGAGTTAATAAGTGGTAGGGATGAATTACTAACAGGTGGGAACGACTTAAGAAGTGGTAGGAATGAGTTAGTAAGTGGTGGGAATGACCTAAGAAATGGTGGGAATGGGTTAGTAAGTGGTAGGGACAAGTTAGTAATTAGTGGTAATGAGCTAGTAAGGGGTTGGTGTGAATGAAAACAAAAGGATTTACTGTGTTATGGTAACCACTTAGTATTTTGTTCCCACAAGTTAGTATCTCATTCCCACGACTTAGTATCTCATTGCCATAACTTATTGTCTGATTTCCATGACTTACTAAGTTCTGAGAATGAGATATTATCTTGTGGTAATGACTTGCTAACTCATGACAAGAAATAATTTTATGTGCCTTCTGGGGCTCCATACAAAACAAAGTTAACTGCTTGTTAAAATTCTGATTTAAAACGATTTAGTGACATGATGTGTAGGTCTTTAAAAATTGTGTATTGGCATTTTTCTGCAGGTTGTTTCTTGGTTGGGCTTTTTCCCAGATTCCAATCAATAATAACTTGAGACATCGTAATACTGGTTAGCCCCTTAAAGCTTCCAATACCACACAACATACTGTTCGGGTTTGTATGTGTACACAAATATTGATTTACACATGCATAAAATTTCCACCTCTGACATTTTATGTAAATCTGGCACTGCCTTACTAGAGCTTTTACATTGTACACCAGTGGGAAGTAAGCAGGGTAGTAACATGCATAATATGGCAGTGCCTGATTTAAATTAAATTTGAGGGGGTGGCAACTTTATATATGTGTAGAGCAATATTTGTGTTCACATAAAAAACTGGACAATATGATGTATTGTCCGTTGGAACCTTTTAAGGACTGGCCAGTAGAATCTATTATGAAGTCTCGAGTGGCTGGTTGTAAAAAAGTGTTATTGATTGGAAACGGGAAAAAAGCCCTACAAAGAAAAGCCCTACAAAGAAAAGCCCTACAGGAGAGAATCCCAACAGTTTTTAATATCCATGAAGATGCAAGATACCATTTTTTAGATCTTGGAGAAAGCCCTAGAAATTATGGTTAGTTTACAAATGAAAGGGTTGATCATTACTTAAAGGGTATTTCAATTGCTATTCAAATTACCATGTGCTGTAATTTTCAATCCCCACGCCCCTTTGTAGTTTTAGAAACAATAAAATAGTCACTTTGTTAGCAAAATAAAACCACACTTGATTACAGTTACTCAATCTTTCGATGATAACTAAGAACATTGCAGTGAAACTTCAAGTAGAAATGGAGTTATGTTCAAGAATTTGTACAGTCAGTTGAACTTAGAATTTGTTTTTGACAATTGGGATTTGTTTATTTTCCTTTCAATAGAAATACAATAATTTTTTATATGTTATTTGTATTGTGAATGTTAAAAGTATTTCTACATATTTTAGTTTGCAGAACCATAATGTGTATTTAGCAAATACTAAAAACTAGAGCCCAGGAAAGGACATAGAACTGTTTTCCTCTCATTTTTTATCTCATTACCACAAGATAGTCATTACCACAAGTTAGAAAATAATTCCCACAAGTTAGCAAGTCATTACCCCAAGATAGTAAATCGTTCCTGATTCCAAGATACTGACTCATTCCCACAAATTAGCAAAGTCATTACCACAAGATATTAACTCGTTCCCACAACTTAGCAAAGTCATTACCACAAGATACTAAGTTGTTCCCACAAGTTAACAAGTCCTTCCCACAAGATAGCAAGTCGTTCCCACAAGATAGCAAGTCATTAGCACATTAGTTTTGCTACTTCCAGGTACATAGCTTGTATGAGAATACAGTGCAGTGGAGATACAGCAAGGTATTCTGTGCCAAAAAGCACCTGTCCAATGTAACATACTGAAATATCTAAGAAGGCATTTTGCTATCTTGCTATCTTGTGGGAACGACTTGGTAACGGGAAAAACTTGCTAACTTGCTAACTCTATTAGAGTTTTTACATTGTAACCATTTCTACCCAGGGTAGTACACTGACCTATTTGCGAATTACCAATGAAATCATTCAACAGATATGTGGGTGGAGCTTGAAGTAACCATCAAGGGTAGTATGCGTGGTTAGTGGTGTACAAGGGGTGTTTAAGCTCATTAACAAAGAAAATTTTAATATGAATCCATTATGTTTGAGGGATGAAGGACTTTGTACACATTTCCCAAACAACAGGGCCAAATATGACTGTTCATCACTATGGGACTGATTGACACAAAGGAACATGTATGCACAATATTGTACAACTTTTGGTTTTGGGTAGTCTTCTTCTAGGCTTTGAGACATTTTTTATGTGTAATTCTTTTCATATTTTTCTGTGTTTTTACATTTTTTCAACAGCAAGTATCCGCAATATTCAGACGTGGGGGATGGGGTTCGAATCCCAGCAGGACAGTTTAATTTTTTTTTTGGTTTTTTTGGCATTCAGCTTTTTAAAGCAATCTTTTAAAAAGGGTTGTAACATTAAAAATACGCTATCTACTGAAGAGTTGAAGTATTAAAGTTAGGGTTAAAAATTATTTTGAGCATGTTTACAGTTACAGATAAGCAAATGAATCAAAATATATGGTTTCCTTTGAAGTACTACAGTTTTGCAAGAAAATGTTAGAAAAATACTTAATATTTATGAGAACTTAGGTGAATAATAATGACAAATGCAGATCTAATAATAATAGTAATAACGGCCCTCGGGCTGTAATGATTCATGGCGTGCCTGTAAAAACCTGTAATGCCCTACAAAATCACATTATTATACTATTAGTACTCTAAGAGAACCAAACCTTTGGTGTTTTAATCCTTAATAGTTATCCTATATTATAGGAATAAAAGACATATTCGAGTGCATTATGATGGCTTTAAACTATCGCGCGGCTGAATATTAAAGCCACGAAGCCCGAAGCCATAAAGCCGATCGATAGTTTAAAACCATCGTAAAGCATGAGAATTTGTCTTTTATTCCTATTCTAAAATGATAACATTGATATTAGTTGAAAATAAGAGGTAAACGTTACACAAAAATCAAAACAAATCCAATGCCATGTTGGCTGTCCCTTCAAAGAAACATACATAGCGATATTTAGCTAAGGTTTAAAAAATAAGTATTTTTGTCACTCTATTTTCATAGAATTTGTTATGAATTATTAAGGGACTGTCAGTGTAGATGCTTTCAATTTGTTGTAAGCTTTAAAACAATATGCTATTTATTAAAATCAAGCAAAAAATGATAGTTTTATGAATATTTAAACTGCAAGACGTTTGTTTACATTTGTACGCGAAGGGATGATGCATGCAGAATTCAACAGCGTTGCTTTATTTACCGTTCTATATTCGCGGTTCAAGCATTGCGCAAAAAAGACGTGTCCAAGGTCACTGCGCAGTGTACCATTTTAGAATAAAATAACTATATCAAAGATTCATTCATATAGACCTAATTGGAACTATGAAGAACACTATTAAGTAAATTTAAACTGGTGTAAACATTTGAACCACAAAAAATCAAAAGAGGCCAATTTTCCACCACCCCTACAAATTTCAAGGAGGCCATTTTTCTAGGAGGCCAATTTTCAAGGCAGCCAAGTTTCCATTCCCTGGATAAAAGTCCTTTTCAGATAGTACAATGTACAAACATTAACTGTTTCAAATTAAGCTATGTATCACTTTTATTATTTCAAAATTATTATTGTTTTTAGTATTTGCTATTGCTATACACATTTATTGCTCTGCAAACTAAAATATAAAGAAATGCTTTAACATTCACAATGCAAATAACATACTAAAAATATTGTATTGCGAATGTAAGGAAAGTAAACAAATCCCAATCTTCAAGGTCAAATTCTAAATTCAACTGACTAAAACGTCTGGAACAAACTCTATTTCCACTTGATGATTTCACTGCAACATTCTTTTAAATCAGTTATCGTCTTGAGAATGAGTAATTGCAATCCAGAGGGGTATTGTTTCTGAAACTACAAAGAGCCATTAGGATTGAAAATTACAGCACTGGTTAGTTTGAATAGCAATTGAAATACCCTTTACATAATGATCAACCCTTTCATTTGTAAACTAAACATGATGTATAGGGCTTTCTTCAAGATGGATATAAAAAACTGTAGGGCTTTTCTCCTGTAAGGCTTTTCTTTGTAGGGCTTTTTCCCAGTTTCCAATCAATAACTGAGGGGCTGGCATATTACTTTTATGAAATGTGATTGCTTCACTTTCAAAACTACAATCGTTAATTTACCCACTAATGTGGCTCACTAATGTGATCACAGTTTAGCAAGAACACACATGCACCAATTTTTCAAAAACAAGGGTGCAGTGGCTGGCTTTCTGCCAACCACAGAGACGAATCTTAGGACAGCACTGGGTGTTGAAATCTGTAAACTCTGTATTATCGCCCGCATTTGCAAACCGCTTCCAGAGAAGTTGTTTTCAGATTTTTGTAGAGAGATGGGTATTTGTAGTGATGTGATGTGAAAGGTTTACTAATATAAAGGGTCTGTAGATGCGCAGTTTTCCAAGGCTGGTTTAAGATGAAAACCACCATTTCCTGTCCACGGACTTGCCTCTTTAATATTAATGAGCAAATATGCACAGTCATGGCAATTCTTTGAGGGGGTTTCCTGACAATATTTTACAAAGCTGGCTTAAGATGAAAACTACCGGCATATTTCCTGTCCACGGACTTGCCTCATTAATATGAATGAGCAAATATGCGGGCTCACGGTAGTTTTTTGGGGGTTTCCTGACAATATTTTACAAGGCTGGTTTAAGATGAGAACTACCAGCACTTTTCCTGTCCACGGACTTGCCTCATTAATATTAACGAGCAAATATGCATGCTCACGGTAGTTTTGGGGTGGGCTTTCCTGACAATTTTTTACAAGGCTGGTTTAACATGAAAACTACCAGCATATTTCCTGTCCAGGGACTTGCCTCATTGATATTACTGAGCAAATATGTGCAGTCACGGCAGTTTTGAGGGAGTTTCCTGACAATATTTTACAAGGCTGGTTTAAGATGAAAACTACCAGCATATTTCTGTCCACGGACTTGCCTCATTAATATTAATGAGCAAATATGCGTGGTCAAGTGAGTTCTTTGTGGGGGGGTTTCCTTACTCATTTGTCAAACAAAGAAATTAATGAATGAAGGGACGTCACGGTAGTACACGACATTGGCCAATAGAAATATGGAGTAATGTGCAGACAATGTTTTTACACTAACAGTGACTGCATGATACTTGGTCATACAACAATGGAATTTGTAAATTAATTTGCTTTCTACATCTTTATCACTATTTATTTATCACAAAGATGACCTTAATACATGTAACTGCAAATATATTCCGTATACAGTGCCCCTCCAGCTTCAGAACCTGTTAGTTGTTAAGTCTTCTTATATTGGCCTTCAAAATGGACAGACAGAAAAATGAATGGATGTTATTTTACTAAAGATTGATTCGTGGCACAACTCGGTAGTTCTACAATATCTGTCAAGTGATGTGATTGGTTCATAAATACTTTTTAAATTAATTGTCATGCTTCGATGAATGAAGTCACGTAGATGCGCAGACAACGATTTTACTTTAACTGTGACTGCGTGATAAACCAGCAGACCAATAAATATATGTACTTTAATTGGGCTTTCATGTCTAGAAACGAGCAGACGAAACCATTAAAAAACTTGTTCGAGCAGACCATCACAATGGGTAACACAATAGTTTCTAGGACATATAGGACCTTACATAAAGCCAGACGTAGTGCAAGACAAGCATACTATATATGTAAGTGTATACTATACACCTTAATGTACAGATATGTGAACATATATTATGGAGAATTTGATATTTAAGGGGGGCCACAGTGGCATAGTTGTAACACTCTCGCCTCCCACCTCTGAGGCCGGGGTTCGATCCCCGTCACGGCCTTAAGTGGGAAAGCTGGTAGTTGCTTGCCGTTGGTCGGGAGTTTACAGTACACAACCCTAGTGAACTGTATGTACTGGTTTCCTCTGCCCTTCCAACTACCGGTAGTGATATGACCTGTACTGTGTTGAAAGCGACATAAAACCTCAAATAAATAAATTGATATTTAAGGGTTTAAACAGCCAATTAAAAATCGCGGCCACAACCAAGTACAATATTCGAATCAAAGATTCTACTAAAAACAGAAACCACACACTTTCTATAACTAGCCACTTGACATGTAATACTGGCCAGTCCTTAAAAGGTTCCAACAACAAACACAAATATTGCTGTACACATATATAAACTTTCCACCCCTCAAAATTTATTTAAATCAGGCACTGCCATATTAGGCATGTAACTACCCGGAGTACTTCCCACAGGTGTACACTGTAAAAACTGTACTTGAACACAATCTCTCATCATGAGAAGTATAAAACTATGATAAATATATCATACTCATTAATTATCATGTTCAACTATGATGCTAAAGTACTGTGAATATATTTGATCAGTGCATAAATATGACAAGTATGTAGTTATCAGCATGTTTTAAATAGTTGTGAAAGGGGCCACGGTGGCAGAGTGGTAACACTCTCGCCTCCCACCTCTGCGGCCGGGGATCGATCCCCGTCATGGCCGTAAGTGGGAAAGCTGGTAGTTGCTTGCCGTTGGTCGGCAGTTTACAGTACAGAACCCTAGCGAACTCTATGTACTGGTTTCCTCTGCCCTTCCAACTACCCGTCGTGATATGACCTGTACAGTGTTGAAAGCGACGTCAAACCCCAAATAAACAAATAAATAGTTGTGAAAGTGTCCATGGTGGCAGAGTGGTAACACTCTCGCCTCCCACCTCTGAGGCCGGGGTTAGACCCCTGTGACAGCCTCAAGTGGGAAAGCTGGTAGTTTCTTGCTGTTGGTCGGCAGTTTACAGTACACAACCCTAGGGAACTGTATGCACTGGTTTCCTCTTCCCTTCCAACTACCCGTCGTGATATGACCTGTACAGTGTTGAAAGCGACGTAAAACCCCCGGTAAATAAATAAATAGTAGTGAAGTTGCGAATTAAGCTGTTAAATCAACATTTTTAAAGTGATTTTAGACTTTTTCTTTATTTTTGTCAGAAATAAAATTGTTGTATACAAGCTACATATATTCATACATCCCTGTGAACAACAAAGAAACAAAGGGATTTAAAATTTTATCATTATAGCGTAACATTCTTCATACATTATGAACAATGCTACACAATCAATCATCACTAATATATGTTTTTAAAATATAAAATATTGCACTGATAAGATAGAATATAGCCAGACAAGTGACAACAGCTCAACCCAGAGGGCCATAATAGAATTACTGCCTGTTGACTGTAAAACGTATATATGTAATCAAAATGTAAATCTAGATAATATTACTGAAATAATCTACCATAATACTGCATGACTGACAGCACAGCCTGGCACGGAGGGCCCTTATATAAGTTACTGTCTGTTAAATTAGAACCAATGCCACAATACACCTAATACAGCTGACTCCAAATGATTAACAATTTAGATTTATTTGTTGTTTTACGTCGCGTTCAACAGCCAGGGTCATATTGCGACGGGTAGTTTACGGGTGGAGGAAACCAGTGCACACTGCACTGTAAACCACCGGGCATCTACCAACTTTCCAACATGAAGCGCCCGGCCCGAGATTCGAACCGGCGGCCACAGAGGTTGGAGGCGAGAACTCTAATGACTACACCACCGAGCCCCCTCCAAATGATTAACAAGGTCAGAGGTCAATTACTACTAAAATGGTCCCAATTGACCCCCAGAGGGATGAACTAACCCCAATCCCCAAAAAGGGAAGTAGTCAAACATGTGAGGAGAAAAATCATGAAACAGCAAAAGCAGCAGAAGGCGGAGTTGTAATATACCTCCACACAAATTGTGAAGACCAAGTACCTTGCTGTTGAATTTGGTACACAGAGGCCCGATGATTATAAGCCCAGGAGGCCCAACTTTTTCCAATTGCTATGCAGTAGAAACATCTTTTTCCGTTTAACTGAATTCATGAGGACTGACAACTTTAAAAAATAAAAAAAGAATCATTTAAATGCAAAGCAGAAACCTCAAGTATCTTTAGTTACTGGACACATAACTGAAGTATTTAGATTTGGAATGTTGACAATAATATTAGTCCTCCTGTTTTGCAATGTTTTGGACCATTTCACCATAATGATTGCATCCTGCTCTAAAAAATGATGTCTCCTCTGCAAAGGTGCCTAGAATCATCGAAAGATGAGGGAGTTGTTGGCACACTACAATGGTTCTAGAAAGTAGTATTTTATCAATGGGCAAGTACAAAACTGGATGTAAAGGCCTGTTGATTGTAATGTCTTTAACAAAAAATTATCTCTGAAGGGAGTAGTATTACAGCCAAATATGACGCACATAGATCTAAGTGCTGTGACACAATTGGTGATATTGGAGGTTGAACATTTAGCTCTAACTAAATACTCCAGAAAAGAAAGTACTCAGAGATATGCTGGATTGAAACATGTATAAAGTAAAGGAAAGCCAGAAAAGTCATTAAACATACACACATAAGATGTGATAGTTGAGGGCCTGAACGCTTTGCAAAGCCTGAGATTAGCAGCATCGACCAAAGTATCAGGATTGCCAGGATTCACAAAGATGCTTAAGTAAGAATCCTTACTTAAGTACAACATAAATATAACCACAAATATCCCTGAAAATCTGAAAAACAAAGTTAAAACTGCTAAATATCATAATTTAATCGGGGTGAACATCCATCTATACTGGCTGTGAAACAAATGTCAATAATTTGCTATAATTCAGTATACGTCCACCTGGAAAGCACATCTGCAGTATTATTGTGTGCACCTGGAATGTGAGCCACAATAACTGAAATATTACACATGGCCATTAGCAGCCGAACAAAAAACCACAGCCATGTTGTCACAGTTAAAATCTGAATTTTATGATCAGCCCACAAATGACCCCAAATCTTAAAATCAACCACCACATTTAACATTTCTAAAGAAACAGTATTAGAGGTACCATATTCTTACCCAGTAAACATTTTTAGGTTTTGCAAATGTTTGAAAGAAACGTTTGGCAAAGGTTAAAAAATGATGTGTATGAAAACCATTTGTAATGGAATGTTTTTAAAAGGTTTATGAAAACCGTTTATCAAACATTTAATGATAAATGTTAGAAAAACGTTATAAATGAACATAACAATGTCTGAATAATAAAGGGGTCAGGGGTCAAATTTAATATCTTAGTATGGTCGCTCACTTTTGAAAAAAAATATTTTCATGTCTAAAATTGTAAGATAAGGGCTTAGAAACTGTGTCCCCATTGAATTCATATTTTTAGGGATTGCATGTGGGGCAATTTTGACAAAGTCCTCTAAAATCCCTTATCATTGCTCACCGCCATCTTTGTTTGGACATGTTTGAAGGTGAAGGTTTGAAGTTATAGGTTTAAAAAACGCTTTTGACGCTTTTTGTTTAAACATTTTATGTGTACTGTTTATAAAACATTTTATGATTAATGTTTGAAAAACATTTCCAGCCAAACCTTAATTTTTTTCAGCTATTTTATAAATTTTTTAGAAACATTTCCAGTCAAACCTAGCCTCTTGAGTTATTTTATAATTGTTTAATAAATGTTTTTAGTAAAAACGTTTGTGTAGAGAATGTTTATAAAACGTTTTTTTAAACATTACAGCAAAAACGATTACTTAGAAACATTAAGAAAACCAAAGATAGGGTTGACTTAGGTTTTAAAAACATTTTGTAAATGTCTAAACCATTTAAAAACGTTTCTAATGTTTACTGGGTAGGTAATTGTATGGTATAAACAAAATGATCAAAATTGCCTTCTAAACCAGTATATATACGTTTTGAGAAAGGCCTGTCATACATTGTAACTTAAGGTAAAGAAGCCACAACACAATTCAGATCATGAGATTTGTCATTCACAAACATATGATTACTGTCGTTATGATCTTGCATTAACTGAACATTTTGTTTAGAAAATATCTGGCAGGATGCACACATTTAGAAAATACAGCAAAGAACCTCATAAAGAATGTAACTCAGTTTCAGTGCATATTTTACGACCAACCTAGGATTTGCATATGGGGACAATGCCTTGTGACTTTTCATTAGGAATAGAAATGGTCCTAGCTTCAGTAGTAAATAATATTCGAAGACACACGACCTTAGTAGATGGTTGATTTAGCTTTTTCTAGCTTATATTTCAACCAAGCTCTTGCAACAATTGCAACAAGCACTGATAAGCACCATCAATTTTTGAAGGCAGTTCACAATAGAGTAGATTATCTATATAGTTTAATAGATAAGGATGACCTTTGTGTTTCATGATATAGCGAATGGAATCCCTGATTTTCTAAAAAAACATTGATTCAAGGTGAACACCAAATGGCGGCAAAAGATCCATGAAAATTTGACCCCTATCAATTAGGTCAAGAAGATCCACATCACCAGGATCTATGCTCAGATGCCTAAAAGCACGACTAATGTCCACTTAAATGGCCGACTCTCTTAAAAAAATCATCAATGGGTGGACAATTCAAATAAAATTCTTTACCTAATTATTCATTACTGGCCACCCCATTATTGACAGAAATTTTTTTGGGCCAACTAAGGTCCATTATGGTTTTACTAGTGTTCAAACGAACCTTCTCTCTGTTAAGAAATGGTGAGATATGCAAATTAAACGGTGCAGAATCAAAAGGCCCCATCATTGTCCCCCAAAAAGTTCTATTTATCTTTAGCAAATTTTATGGCTGAAGGATGATTATCCTCAGTAGCACCAAGGAACCAAGTCCTTTCAAAATCTAAAGGAAATCCAAATGAGGTAAGGCCTAGAAGTTGTTGGTCAATGTAATCAGCAAGATAATACCTCCACCTATCAACATTCAAATGAGTGTGGACTGGTATGCGTAACGCAGAAAAATTTGGAAGCCTACTGTCCCTTATCAACTTATGTACTTAAATGATATCTAAGATTTTGTCCCAATGTGTTGGTGTGCCATCAAGCCAATCAATCTCACCTATGGGAATGCAACCAAATTTACTACCAATCATATCACAATACTTTTTGTACAACACTATGACCAGAAAATCTACTGTGAACCTTATCACACTTTCGCAAAGATTTTCTTACTCCAGATGATTGTTGTAACAAAGCATCACAGTCAACCACTTCTTCTGGGACCTGGTCCCGAGATGTCGAAATGTCAAATCTATTTGACAAACTTATTTCTTGCAATACATTTTTTCTAATTCAGTTGCCACGATGACTTGTTGATGAAACAGTAATGCTGGCTGAAGCAGTAGAAACAAAACACCACTCACTTATAAGTTCTCATCACCTGTGGGCCCCAAGATTCAAACAGGAGTCAATACTATTATCATAACCTATAGAACCACCAAGCACTTCCACATATGAATGACCATTTGTTTTTAACAAAACCTAAACCTTTGAAAAACCATTGCTTAACGTCATCTTTTGACAGGTTTATCATATCATTAATATGAAATGCATTGGCTTTGAACTGACAAAAACGTTAGATTTTTTTAACATGACTCCTACTAAAGATCACACCCTGTCTTATTACTTTTTTGAATGAGTTCTTCTACAATCTGCTTGTGAATGATCATACACCTTGTTATCTGCTGACCAACCTACAGAACAAATGGGCTATATAAGACAGCTTTTGTTTTTCAAGTTTTTTTTGGTGAACATTAATTTTTATTGCAGTATACACATGGGATAAAATTGGCAGGAGTAAATTGTGACTTGTCTTGATTTCTTGTGTTCGAACCCATGGCTTGACCAACATGTCTATAAATTTTTTCGACATCTGACCTGGGCTGGTATTCATGAAAAATCTTATTCTCAGTTTAAAACTCAAACTTAAATATAATCCCTATAAGTTAGGGTTTAAGCCCTATATTTGAGTTTATACTCACTCTCAAACTCAAATGTAAGTGTATACTCAAACTTAAATATAATCCGTATTCTCAAGTGAGTGTATACTTAAACTCAGACTCAAGCTTATTTATAATCCCTATATTTAGAGATTATATTTACGTCTGCATGAGAGGTGTCTTAAATGTTTGAGTTTTAGCAATTTTGTGCAACTAGAAACATGAATTGGTACAATTTGTAATACAATTAGGTGTACAAGTCAGCAAATACTTTTAAACAAGGTTTTAGCTTCTAAAATCCAAAGTTTTATGAATAAGTTTTCGGGCTTCATTCCCACAATCTAACCTAAAGTACATCGGTGGTCACAAAGATAAATGGTCATAGAGATAAACAGTCTTTAAATCTTTCAAATTTATATAGTGTAAATAACAAAATTACCGAAACTAAATAACAACATATACTTAAACAATGCTTACCGTAACATTTGGTTTGTGCTAAATTGTTTAAACCGAATCAAAACACAATTGAACTAGACAATATACACCACTATCACTGTCTAAACATGCATTTAGTGAATGACTGTATTTCGATTAGACTAGTGTGTCATCATCTCCTCAAAGGCTAGGATAAAGTTACATTCATTCTCCTGAGGTAGGATTTTTGATACTCATTTTGTTGGCACCTTAAAAATTTCAAATTTGAACTGTTAGGGGATTGCAGAAAGGGATCCTGTCAACAGTAAGTTTCTCACTGAATTACTTTTGGTAGTCATTAAATATGAGTAATTATGATTTATGTGATGTTTTACTCATATAATTAACTTATTTCACTGATAAGTTAATGTTTTTAATTGAAAGCAATACTCGATAATGGAAATTTTTAATGATCAGTTTATTTATATAGGATTAAAATAGGACCCATTATGGTTGCACTAGTTTGAATATTTATCATACTCTCTCCTTTGCATATTACTGTATATGCGTTTTTTATGTAAAATAATGAGCTCCCAGCCTGACATATGGTGTGATATCAGAAAACTTAGCATATAAGTTATTTTTATATATGTATAGGATACCTGATTTAGATACTGTTTCTGTGTATTTGCACAAACAGTTCAAATCAAATATGAAAGATTGTCATGGTAGGACACAAATCTCCAATTTCTGAAGACCGTTTATCTCGGTGAACATTCATGTTGGGGCTTACAGACCCTCCAATAATTTTTCAGTATGAATTAAAATAATAATAATAACTTCAATAAACTACCTATGGTGCTAACTATTTATCCCTTAATGGAATAGATACTTTTGGGCTTTGATCATGGAAATTGGATTTAAATGGGTGACTGTTTTGTGTTCTTATTCATTATGAAATACATTAGAATGCTATAACATTTTATCTCACTAAAATTTCATCTATTGAAACAAAATCACATAAATGCAATATTTTGTATCTTGAAGGAAAAAAATCAATTTTCTGAAGAAATTTTATAAACTAAAAAAATAAAAAGGTAACCATTTTATTCAGCAAGGATAATTGAGATAAACAGTCAATAGTAACACAGCTGAACTGAAAATATTATACTTTGTTTAAACTATTTGGTACAAGTTATAAATTGTGTAAGTTGTACTTGAACATAACGAAAAAGCTTAGAGTAGATTTAGCAGTGCCAGCCTTTCAAACAGTCCTACATATACTGCTTACATATATTTCAAACTCAAATTAAGTTTGAGATTGAGATTAAGCTCATAAATATTTAATTTTATTTTAGCTGGTCAAATTCCATCATGCATTGAATTATGGAATTTGATTGGCTAAAATCTTTCTAAGCTCAATCTCAGACTCAAACTTAAGTTTGAGCATATACTTACGTAAGATTTTTCATGAGAATACCAAATTTGAGTTTATACTCATGCATGGTTGAGCTTGAGTTTGAGACTGAGTATAAGTTTGAGTCTGACAATAAGATTTTTCATGAATACCAGCCCTGTCCCTAACTTCCCATTGCTCCATTTTGCACAACAACACTATATGGCTGGATTTTGTGCTGCCCATGAGAAGTCAGTAGTATTTTGTAATACATTCATGGTTGTATCCAACATAAAATCACGTTTTCCCAAATTGACTTTCTCCCTCATGGACATACAGAAGCCAGCCATCCACTGTATAGGAGTTAACTGGTTGCAAGAAATACGCTTCTTTGTACTTCAAGACAAAACAAACTCATGTAGCCACTTAATTCCTTTTCCTTAATAAACATCTACTGAACCACCTGTCTCAGATTCAATTTTTTCATTACTTCCCCGCATTGTCTGCTTATTCTTGTAGTCTAAGCCTGTCCAAAATTTGTGTGTTTTGGGGGTAGAGGGTGTGATTTTGGTGGACTCCAGCAGTGCCTGGCGGCAGCTGAGGATTCCCAGATCTCCACTATGTCCACTTCTGTCTTGACTCGCTTAGCTGCTTTTTATGAGAGGTCCAGGTCGCCACAATGGCAGAAGCGAAACACATGTTTACTCCTTCATAGTTTATTCACTGATCTTGTAACAATTCACAATTACAATTCATGTACACTTTGATAACTCAAACTCAGTCATTCTGGGGAAGTGTGAACTCAACTTAGTCCTCAGAATGTTAGGTGTTAAAACACTAGACTGTACATCTCTCTCTCTCTCTGTTTCTCTCTTCCCCCGCTCTCTGGCTGCAAGCCGGGTTATTATATCACTTACTTTACAAAGGCTGCGTCACCTAAAAGAACAGGGATTGGCTAAGGCTTTAATTAGGAGTGGACTGTCATGAGTATTGATTTGTGTCTGTGCTGCAGCCAGCAAAGCTAGTTCTCTGGGATTGTTTGCCTGTTATTAAGGAATTTTGGGGTTTGTTTCCATTTAGCTGTTTTACTTAAATTCTTGACCATTACAAAGCCACACCTCCTGCTGAATTTTGCATCTTGTCGCAAGTCAGAAGGGGAATGAACATACAACCAAAAGTTCTAGTTGTTCCAACCATGCAATTCTGTGCCAAACTGTTGCCAGTTGCAGAAACTTTGCTACTTTTCTTAGGACTCTTGGCTTTACTCCTATCCAAAGTTTTCTTTACTCCAGGTCTGTTCTAAACAAGTTAATCTTTCACCCAAAGATTGCAACTGTGCCAAAATTTGCTTGTTTATATTGAATCTGAATTTTGACCTTATTCATGAATAAGACCACTAATATCTAATTCGGACTCACTATTGCTCTGTAAATGATAAGATACTTGCCCTGGCATTGGGGGGCTTGAACCAAAAGTCTGTGACATGAAATCATCATTAGACAAAATCTGTATTTGAATAGGAATAATGTGTTCTTGACTTCTTCCTGACCTCAGATTGTACTTCCATTCCTGCATTGCATCAAAAATTAGCGCCCACCAGGGAGATGTACTATGGTGGAGGATGTGCTAGTCTAAACAAGTAGCTCTTTCGCTGGCTACGGAAATCTGTTATTGTTTGTTGTGATCGCACTGATTGTGGGAGTCTGTTCCATTCTGTGTGGGAAGCCATTGCAAAACCGTGCCTATCGATGGCCTTTCTGTGAAAGACTGAGGAAAGAGAAAGACGATTTCCACACGTTAAACAATTGGTTTTGATCAAGGATGATAGGGTATATGGGTTGAGAGAAATTAATAGCCTTGAAAGTAATTTGATTGTACTTAAACAACATGCGGTATGTGATAGGAAGCCAATGTAGTTTTTGAAGAAAGGGAGTGTCATAGCTAGTTCTATCAAGTCTAAAAACAATTCTACAAAGGGCATTTTGAATCTTTTGGAGTTTAGCTACCTTGTATGTACTTGCGCCATAAAGTAGGAAATTGCAGTAGTCAAGTTGACTGCTGATCTTTCATTTTGCAAGCAAGGCGGCAGTCTCCACACTGAGGAATTTAGGGATCCGTCTTAGGTTCTTAAGGTGGTAGTAACAGGCATGACACATTTTGGTTGTGCGGTTGGTAAAGGTGTTTCGAGAGTCAAAAGTTACACCTAGGTTCTTGACTTTATCGGTAGGGGAGATAGAATTTCCCAGAAGTTGAGTAGTGAATTTCTGGATGAGGGACTCTCTGTCTTGCCTATCATCAATGATAATAAATTCAGTTTCCTAGGGGTTCAGTTTAGGTTTCACACCAGCCATCCAGTTTTGGATACATGTAAGACACTCAGTAAGCTCAGCAAAATTGGAATCGAAATTCCTCTGGTCAAATGCTAGATATATTTGGGTGTCATCAGCATGCATATAGATGGTGGGTGACATTGAAATTGATATTACTGAGAGGGGTAGTTTACAGGGTAAAAAGGAGGAGGCCCAGGAAAGATCCCTGGGGCACACCATATGGGAGTGCATCTGAAAAGCTATTACCTAGTTTAACCTTCTGTTTCCGGTTTGAAAGATAGGATTTGATCCACCTCAATACAGTGCCATCAACCTCAAACTAATCCATGAGGGAATTAAAAAGAATGTCATGGTATGATAGTGTCGAATGCCACTGACAGGTCCAGCAATGTGAGTGCAACAGCATCGAAGCATCATTGTCATTCTGGATTTTCAGGAGTGCTGATTCTGTGGAATTGAGTCTCCTGTATGTGGATTGGTTAATATTGGAGAGCCCCTCGCTATCGATATAATTTTTTAACTGTTTAGCCACTACTGTTTTGATCAGTTTGGATGTAACACTGAGGTTGGATACTGGTCTGTAATTTTTGAGGATATTTTGGTCTAAGTTTAGTTTCTTGAGAAGCAGGGTGACATATGCTGTTTTGAAACAGTTTGGGAATCTCCCTTCTCTGAGTGAATAGTTTATGATATTTGTGATTGGACTGACCAAAATGTCCCCAAACTCTTTGACTAGTGTGTTAGGTATTAGGTCCAGTTCACATGATTTGGTGTTGGATGATCTTAGGATTTTGAGGATGGCGTCCTCAGATACAGGCTCAAAAGAGGACAGGGTGCTAGTATTACTATTCGGTCTTGTGAGGGAAACAGGCAGTGATGACTTTAGAGCAACTCTGATTTTTGCAATTTTGTCACTGAAAAAATGACCAAAAGTGTTGGCTAATTCAATAGGACTAATATGATCAGGTAGGATGATAGTTGAGGATTTGTGCAAGATTTTCTTGAAAGTGTTCCACAGAGCCTTGGGGTTACCATTATTTTCAGCAATTACTGTAGAATAGTGCCTGTGTCTTGACTGTTTCAGTAGGAAATTTTAACGATTGACAGTAGCTCCATATCTACTCCGGTTGATTGCAGAATTGCCAGAGCCAACTGGCTGTTGTGTGAGGATGTTTGATTAGATCAGAATTCAGGATCTCCTCTCTGAAGTCAGTGATGTTTATCTTGTGAATTTTCTGAGTATTAACTTACACATGCAACATCTAATATATGGCCATGAATGTGTGTTGGAGAATCAATAATTTGGGTGAAATTGTATTGACAGAGGGAGTCATTGAATTTCTGCGACCAACCTTCCTGTTTATCCAGGTGTAGATTTAAATCACCCAATATTATGTTTTCACAACCTGATAAAGCAGCACCTTCGATGAAGGAACTGAAATCCTCAATGAAATTTGCTTTGGAAACATTGGGGGGCCTATACACAGTATGAAAAACAATATCCTGGGCATTGCCTGTGGATAGGTGAACAGATATGGACTCAAAAGTATTGAAACATGGTTGAGTTACGACCTTAAAATCAATATCATCATGGATGAAGAACCTGACACCACCATCTCTCCCCTCCGGGCATGGAACATAAGAATAATACTAAATGTCAAAGTACAATTTTAAGGTTGTCCTCGGGACTGAGGCCCTGTGCACCCACATGCACAGAAACAATTTAGTCATACTTATATTTAACTAACTTGCTGTCAGTTAACTTGAACAATCCTTTTAATACAACATCCTCTTGTTTTAGCCAAATTGACATCTTTGTTTACCATAAAAGCTAAAATCCAGTGGCCTTTTAGATGTAGTGGTCTTTCTACTACTTAATTTTAATTACATAACAGACAATTGACAGGCACCGCATAATTTTCACAGTTTTTGCTTAATGAAATTAGTCTATCTAGAATGTCACATCACAAGCTACTTAGTAGCTATCTTTAGAAGTCAACTTAAAACATATCTCTTTAGATGGAATACCTAACTCATCCTCTACTGGTAATTCATTATTTTTAAAACAATTTGTCACTTTAAAATATCCTAATAACTATGATGATGCTGAATCGCTAACAAGGCAAGTATTCTTGATAAGGCGTTTCTTGCACACATTAATAAGAATATATTACTTGCAACATGGTTGCAACCTTTAAGTTACATTGTTGTGACCTATATAGCAAGAGGTACAAATAGTTTGGCTTCAGAAAATGTCTTTTGATATGCAGGTCTGTGATTGCGTCATTTTAACAAACAATAACTACAATAGAAAGTAAGATCACAAAGATTGGATGATTTTTGTAATTGAAACTACATGTTAGGCCATCAACCTTGACGTGTTAATTTACTTAACAAAGGTTTTATACATGTGTAATTTTAAGCATTTCTTTTGTAAATAAATCTCTTTTACAGACTTTACATGCATTACTATATGAATGTTTCACATGTTATTTTACCACATAAAGTATTCTTGGCCATAATTTGTCCAGAGAATGCCAGTGACCCTACTTTTTTCAGTTTTGTGTTGCCTGAGATTTTTGTTGTTTGTTTTAACATTTTAGGGTGGCAAATGGCTATGTTACCATATTGATGACCTTCATCCTGATGAAGAGGGAATGCCCACTATATATGTGTTACAAAAACATTCCATTGCCACATTGTTCAGTATGTCACTTAGTATTCAAGACAGAGGGAACAATGATGCAGTGACAGCGATGGCACAACCTCATCTACACATTGCAACCAATGAGGAAAGACAAACAGAGCCTTCTTCAGTATATATTAAGGACGAAATGGACAATGAAATATTCAAATTAGCAGAGGACAGAAAAACAATAAACAGTACAGAAGCAGAAAAAGTGTGCAATGTGGCGCAGCAACAGTATTTGGATATTGATAAAATCCTGCGAAACTGTGTCCATGCAGCTGTAGCCAAGCTAGAGGAAGAAAATGTGTCAAGTCAATGTAAAATAGAGAGAGTCAGTCTGCTGCTGAAACTCATGGAGATGTCATCAATGCAGGCCAATTCTACTGGTACACGAGTTCAATTATGAGTGTTATTAAGATTATATAAGTTTTCGGTATAAGCTTCCTTCATTTGTGAGAGCTTTTATAATACTCTTTACACGCCACAGGTTGTACGTCCAGTGGTTGTCGGTGGTAGAACCGCTTTAAAGGACACCCTTTACCTTCTTAGATTTGGTGTAATATTCACACTACAGGCTTTATTATTCACGGTTATAGGCATTGGGCGAAACAACACTGTTCTCTGACTAAAGTCCGAGATTTGTATGTGACATTGTGACATACTGTTGAATTGTCCATGTACCTACTCTCACATAATGTCATTGTGTTACACCAAAAGACGACAGGGTTTAGCAAACGTAATACACTGTTGGCTAAACCTTCAGTTACTGTAACACTGAAGCAGCCACTGACATCCGTGATCCAAGATCAGATATGTTTCACCTAATGTGGCCTACTATGTGGAATACCGCCTGTAGTGTGAAAGAGATATAACATAAAATCAATTTTATATTTGAGGCCCCATAATGACTCATTTGTGGAAAAAAAGGCAGGAAAAGTGATTAGAATCGATTAAACATGTGATACATCATGAACAAGTAGCCGAAAAAAGTAGCAAGAAAGATTAGTCATTTTGGCTTCCTATAATATCCCAATGGTTAGAATTAAAAACAATAACCAATAACCTTCCTCCTTTGCCACCTTTGTCTTATTCTCCCCTGACATTATTTTGCAAGTATAAAAATATACTAATCACATGTAATTACACGTTTTATAAACATTCTATATACAAATGTTTTTACTGAAAACATTTATTAAACGTATATAAATAACTCAAGAAGCTAGATTTGACTGGAACAGTTTTTAAACATTTATAAAATAGCAACAGAAATTGAGGTTATGCTGGAAATGTTTTGAGAAATAATAGGGTATTTCAGAAGATGTTGTCAAAATTGCCCCATATGCAATCCCTAAAAAAATTAAATGGGGGCACAATTTTTAGCTATTATCTAACACTTTTAGATATAAAAATAATATTTTCATTAGTGAGTAATGTTAAAAAGATATTGAATTTGACCTCTGACCCCATTATTATTCAGACATTAATATGTTCGTTTGTAACATTTTTCGAAAAATTTATCATGAAACGTGAGGTAACGGTATAGATAAAATATTAACATTTTATTATAAATGGTTTTCGTACCCATTGCTTTTAATCTTGCCAAAGTTTTCCTATCAAACGTTTTCTGAAGCCCAGAAAATGTTTACTGGACTTAAAAACAGGATGGATGTTCCATATGAGAGCGGAACAGGAATGTTAATATTCATCATATTTTTTTACAATCTATAGAATAAAAATTATTTAAATGCCACTAACGTGTCACTCATACTAATAATATCTTTTGATCATTTAAGTTTTCTCAGACGAGAAAAACTTTCTGATGGTCATGAAGAGCCGGGTAGCTTTGTTGCTGAGAGACATAGACGAGGAACATGATTCACCAGAAAGAGCAACTGAATGGCTGACAAATCATGCAGCATTACCGCAAGTTATTGTCAAGGCAAGGACACTTAGGTAATATGGTTCAATCAAACTCAAAATTGTAAAACATTCAATCATCAGTCTAATGTCTTGCTGAGCTCCCAGGTAAAATGATTTTATGTAATTCAAAATTATGTATTATATAATCTATTTTGGTTGTGTGCAGGTTAATAGGGATGTAGGCCTGATTCAATATTTGAATAATACATGTTTTAGTATATTGAATAATGGCTTAATAAGTAATACTGCTCAAAGTATAGACTGAATATAGTAGTTTAATATATTTGAAAGATTTTAATCAGTGCATTTTCAATGATTATGCCAAAAGCATTATTTTCTGTTATCAGAAACTCTGTGAGACAACATATTGAGGCCAAAGTTACCCAAGCTCTTGCAGCTGTACTTGCATACTCATGTGCAGATTCAAATTTAGATCTCATGACATCCGAGGATACTCCCAATTGGCTGAGATGTTTATGGTTGGATATGCTAAATGCAGACAGCATCACAAGGTAGTTATTTGCTAGTTGTATTAAATCGACTTTCACGTTATCCCTTGATATAGCAAAGTACAAATTTCACTCACAGTTTAAGATGCTTACAACTGAGAACAGAGGCTGTATTGTTGGTGGCTGTGTTTCTGTATCGTCATTGCTCATGGGGATAGTATTCTCCTTGCAGTAAGCACTTCATAAAATGAGTAAAAATTACAACGATTTGTGGCTACAGTATGTCAACAAGCTGTCAATGAATATTGCAAGCTCAATGAAATCCTCAATGTCAGCACACTCGTATTGTGTGGAGTCATATCATTAACTTGTCACTGGTCTTGCTAGTAAAATACTGCTCATTGAGTAGCATTATAAGATGTCTGTCATTCCAAAAACTGGATATTTTGCAGTTATGTAAATATATATTTAAACAAATGAAACAGAAATGTTTCTTGCTTCACTCACCCCACCTTTTTAGACTGTAGTAAACATCTCACACATCACATAGTTGGTGGTGTCAGATTTGCATGCAACGGGGATTGAAACAGTTTTATCTAATTTGAAAAAACACCAAGATTATCACACTATGTGTCATTTACCTGACTTTTTTCATATTTTCACATTATTTGCTGCATTGTATCAATTTCAATCACTTGCTTTGCACCTGTGGTGATTTTAACATTCATCTGAGCATATGTTGCCTAAGGAAAGGTCTCGGGTGAGAATATCTAAGTTGGGTAGACAGACTGATTATTGCAACATAGTCATTAACAGAGATTGAATTCTACATCAACAAAGGCTGAATACTAGAGCACTGTCATTAATAAAAAAAGCTATAGCAGGCGCTACGGCAAGCCCTTCATAAGGTCCAAAAGATGAATCTTCCTACTCATCAGTCAGGCAATCCTTGGTAAATCAGTTTTCTTCATTTTCCACTCAAAGAATCAAAAGGATCTGTAATATGTTTACAGCATCTCCTTCAACTGTAATACCCTTTTATCGATTAACTCCCAACCTGTCTCATGTAAGTGACATCTCAGAGAACGATATACTTAAGATTATCAAAAATATCCCCACAAAGTAATGTCTTTTAACATGTCTTTTTAACCCAGTGCCTACTTTCATTCTTAATGATTCTGTGGATAGCTTACTTCCATCAATGACAAAAAATTGTCAATTTATCTTCAGCTGAGAGTGTTTTTCGCTAAAATTTCAAGAAAGCCATTGTAACCAACCCTCATCAATAAAGCATCACTTCCAAGTGAAGATTTGAAGAACTATTGTCCGGTATCAGGACTATGTTTCATGTCTATATATTGGTGGAGTGGAGAGTTGTCAAACAGCTTATGCAACACACCTATAGTAACAATTTTGACAATCTTTATCAAACTGCATATAAAAATGGCCACTGAAACTACATTACAGCATATGAAATATAAAATCCATCTCTCACTCCCATGTGGTGAACCTACCGCACTTGTTTTACTTGATCTATTGACTGCCTTTGACACAATTAATGATTAATTCCCTCTCAGAATTGTGTGGGCTGTTTGAGGTATCACAAGGCTTTATCCTTGGCCTTTTGTTCTCTTTTTTATGCTTATAGGAACCAAGTTGCTTGTTCATTTGTCTAACAAAAATGCAGCCTTGGCCTTTGATAAATTGAACTCTTGTATTCAGGATATTCAAGAATGGATGTCATCAAGTGTGCTTAAATTAACCTCCCCCAAAATGGAGTTCATCCGTGGGTCACATTCTTAGCTCAATAAGGTAGATTCCCAAAGAACCTTGGTTCTGGTCTGATGCTATTTTTCCTTTGCTGATCATGTGTACAATGTTTGTAAGACTTTCTTCATCAAATACATAATTTCAGGTGGATCAGACAGTCTCTCACGTATGTGGATGCTATCCTGTTGACAAATGCCCTAGTGAATTGTTGTCTGGACTACTCCAACTGTCTTTTCAGAATCCTGTCCAGTTTAACATTTCATTCAAAACACTCGGCAGAATTGTCACAAACTGCAATAGTCAAGCACAGTATCTCCAATTCCCAAACAACTATTTGTTGCTAGTTACACTTCACTGTATTTCTAAAACTGTAAGTTTGGTTAATAAGTTTCTTTACAGTGGTCATCCAACTTTTTCAGTCCTATCTTGTCGATTTGTTGTAGAAAATATGATAAAATATATAGCTGTCCAGATATAAGGTTCCTGGTGGTTCCCCAGTACTACCCGTACACAAATCCACCCCCCCCCCCAAAAAAAAAAAACAAAAAAAAAAACAAACAAAGAAAAAAACACTTTGTTCACAGTTTGGTTTTTGATGCTCACATAGTTTGGAATGAATTAGCTGATGATGTTAGTTCTGCCCAAACTTTTGCCTGTTTCAGAAAAAAACTAAAATCTGTAGAAGACTTTTTCACCTTAGCACATAAGCGATCTTGTAGCTCTGTGGTGTCAACCTGGCTATGTTCATGGAACCATTATTACCAAATTGGTCAAGGTATTGTGCCTTAGAGTCTGCCTTGTCAGAGATTAAGTGCTGTAAAAGTACTAAGTAAAATAGAGAATTATTCTACTCTTCTCAGTCGTCTACAGACATGATTTGGAGTTGGTGGCTATATTCTGAAGTATTCCACTTTCTATTTAACTGAGTATCATCAGTCTATAAAAATTGGTTTCACTTTTGTTTGTTTGAAGTTTTTCAACGTTCTGTTGTGGGCCCTTTGCTGTTTTCACTTTACAATACTAATCTTGGTGATATGTAAACACACAGGTATTAAGTTTCATTATTGTGCTCATAATGCTCATATTTATGCACATTTGTCTCAGAAGAATCCTTTCCGCGTTTGATTAGTTGAACATATGATTTAATGATTGCATGGTAATCAGTAAACTCAAATTGAATCCTGATAAGGCTGAGTTTATTTTGGGTGGTTTAACGAGAGAGAGGGGTAGGTTGAAAACCTGGATGTGTGGTTCAACTATGATTTTGCTTTGCTAAATATATTCATTTTGTCTGGAATATTGTTTTATGCAATTCAGGGCAGGCCAGACGGCTTCTCAATCATAATGCTTCCATACGTGTAGTTAAATCTCTTGTCAGTAGTTGGTACCCTTTTGCCAAATTGCATCTTTTTTCGTAGTATATTTGTGCTCCTTCAGTTACTGATTGTAGATCAGTCTGCGATTAGATAAGGATGCATAGTGGGTTAATATACATCATGGTTTTGCAAAATGTAGACAATTATCATCTCTTTATTTTCATTGAAGGTCTTTGCCTTTTTGGGTGCTGGCTCATCATCTGGTGTACCGGGTACCTCCTGTGTTTCCTCTATCTACATCTAAAGCCTCACTAGCAGTAGCTCTTGTAGTTTATAGTGTCTCTTGCAAGATGTTGCTACTCTTTGGGCTCTCACACCATGCCTGTCTTTCCACAAAGTAGCATATGCAGTAGTCTTCCTCATTCTGGTTCTATTTATAAGCATTTTCACCATGAAAAATGTTTGAAATATTTGCACAAAATGGCATATAAGTTGCAAACACCTTTAATAGTCCAATAGATTAACTCCAAACCTGGCAATGCTGCCTCTCCAAAATTCAATCCTCGCCCCTCCAAATGCTTCGCACCTTTGTCCAAAAAGGGTAAATAAACATATGGGGAAAAAAAAAATTCAGGTTAGGAATGACAGGAACAAAATCAGAGGGGGTTATATATCATATTGTGTCATTTTGATTTGAACTTATGAATTGCATAGCTATCGGGAAGCATCAGGGTGTTTTGGGACATGATTCTTTTGCCTGATTCTCTCACAAACACATTCAAATATTTGTTTGTGATTGAGTAGAAAAGGTGTACAATTGACAAATAAGGACTAATTCTTCATCACATTAGGATGGTATAGGATGGATGGGTTTAAGACGGGTTTAGTATTGTACTAACTAAACAACTCAATCAAAAAGATTAGGATTTTGAAATAATAAACTTTTATTTTCATAGAGTTTACTTTTTTGTGTGGATCATACAGATATATGTAATTGCATTTTTAATGGATGCTTTTTTGAGTACTAAAGAGAAAAAGTTACTTCTTGGATGTTATACTCTCCAAAATACAAAGTTAATTCAAGGGAATAATTGCAACTTTCTTGTCACTTTACAAGTGACTTTTGGTGTTAACTTTCCTTGTATGGTACACATGTGATTATGTGCTAGCACAAATAGCTTGTTGTTTGTTTATTAATTATACCTCCTTGTCGTGGAGTGCCAGATGGCCTTGGCCCTTATAACCACAATGAAATAGTGGTTTTCTTCCATTATGCTGAGCTGGATTTGTGTCCATACTATGAGCAGGTCAGGAGGGAATTAAATGGAATCTGGATTAGTGAGGATCTAATAAAAGAATATAACAATTGTGAAAAAAAAAGTTCAAGGAAATGGTTACAGTGTCAGAATGCATGGAAATCTTTGGAACCTGTCACTGAGGATACCACTGTCAAATCACGTTTATGTGGAACATTTCAGGATTCCCATGCATTGATTCAACCAGTTCTTTCTTATATGATTGATGCACTACAGAGTGGTACTGTGGAGAATGTGAAATTAGCCATAATTGGACAGTTTACTACTGATCAAATATCTGAGGCAAAAATATTCTGTGGGCTCATTGCAATAACGATATAATTGGAAAAAAGCAAATAAGAAATGACTCAAATAGTAGATCAGTAAGTGAAACCCATATCTCAGATATCAAAACTCTTTTTGGGGAAGCTTGAAAACAAGGGCTGTCTACCTACAGTAGTAATTAATGCACTTAGTTTGGGAATGATTCCAAGATCCCATCTAGAAGAGTTAAACAGCATAACACTTCTAAATCCATAAAATACAATTGAGCAGTACATGTCAAACTTTCAAACTGGATTCGATCAGGTGGTTGCTCAAAACAATATGTTCAGTGGAAGACTTAACATTGCTTGCATCTATGCTAGTAAGGTAAAGTCCTCATTTATTATGTATCTCTAGAAAAATGTGGCTCTCATGACTTATGGGAAAACTACACTTCCTGGATTTATTAGTCGACTAATTATGACAAAGTCAGACAGCAGAAAGAATAGGACCTGGCTAGTCTGATTGATAAGGATGATACCAGTGACACAGTCGGTGTATCCTATTATTCTGATGAAGATGGATTCAGGCAACCCTCTACATACTATACGGAAACAGAGAAAGGAGTTTAACAAATCAGTGAAGTGGCAGGCTATATCTGGATGTTCAAAAGGCCAGTCAGAAGTAAAGGGTGCTCTGGACCTAGCATGAATTTGTTCATCTACTAGGTTGATACTGATACAGCACTAGAGGACCTGAAACAGTACATTGCTGACTATGGTTTTGCTGTTAGATCTCTGGAGATGATGTCCAAACCAGATGCTCAGTAGAAGTCTTTCAACCTAACTGTTCCACAATCTCAATGTGATCGTCTCTTTGTCAGCAGTTTTTGGCCAGAAGGAATATGTGTCAGGCGTTTTTTCAATTTGAGAGATTTAAGTAATTGATAAGTATTATTTCAGCTGCAAAACTTATGGCTTACTGTTTAACAATAGAAAACATATAGCTGTAAAGGACTGGGATCTGGTAAAAAATAATATATAAATAAACGTGTGCCTTACATGACTTTGAATAATAACAAGAACATTGGCTTCATGAAGGGGAAAACTACTTTGATAGAAACCTTTCTGGTATAAGGTCACACACAGGAATGGCCACATTAGTGGTTCAGTTTATCAGACCTTTTTGGGTGCTCAATTTTATGGACAGATAATTTGCTCTTATCTGTTACACCTGTTAAAGCTTCTTCTAAACGATTATGTGTTGTTAAAATAGATTGTAGTTACTATAGTATTTTATTGTGTTATATTTACGTGCCATGCTATAGATGTTGTACAAGTACTATTGAAGAATTTTAAAATACAAATGTTGTAATAAACATGAGTGGGAGCATATAGTAATTGTCGGTGATTTCAACACTTACATGAATAGAGATAATGCTTTAACTTTAAACCTCAATCATTTTGTAATAAAGGAAAATCTTGCATTTGCATTAGTAAGTCCAGTTGCTGATGTTGTGTATACCTTTATGAAAGCACAATAAGTTATACAAATTCACTTATTGATCACTTTCTTGTCAGTGATAATTTAAGGAGAAATGTAACACAGTATATGGCTGTTTACGAAGGTGATAATCTGTCTCATCATTAATATGCAACAATTGTAATTAGTGTACCAAATCTCAATATATGAACTGTCAGATCATCAGATTTTAAACCATGGGATAGTTTAACATGGACCCAGACAAGTTCTAAGGCAACATTTGTAATTATACGTGTTGTCTTCATTATAGATTTAAAAATATTTATATTCCTTGGGAGGTAATCTCTTATAATGAGATAATGTGTAAAAACATAAGATTGATTAATTAAGCCAGTTTTACAAGGGGATATAATTGATGCTTGTTTACAGGCATCTCAGTGTTCTTTGTCATTATTAAAACAAAGATTAACAAGTAGGAAATCAGTGCCTGGTTGGTCCAATTATGTTGCAGAAAAACATAATAAGGTAATTTTTTGGCACATCTATGGAAAGAAAATAATTTTCTCTTTCTGATGGCTTAATTTCTGAAAAAAGCATGAACACCACATACAAACTGTCACAAAGCTGTCAAATTTGTCAAAAACAACGAAATCAAAGTAACAGCTAAAAACTATCTCAATCATTACTAGAAGGGAAATCTAGCAATTTTTGGAATTTAGTTAATCGCTTATTTGTGAATTATTTGTAAATAAATATAAGGTACTGTATAAGTCAGCATCATTTCAAAGAAAAATGGCACATATAAAGTGAAAAGTGTTATTGATAGTTCTACTGTTACAATCTGTTAAAGTGGCAAGTGTTATTCTTCTCATACTATACATGTGTCTGATATATGTAATACCATTAAATGCCTAAAGAAAGGTAAAGGTGACAGGTTTCATTCAAACATGTCAGATTACATAATAAATTGAACTAAAACTCCAAATATATAATCTGTCCTTAGTTACGGATGCATTTTATATACATGTTCCAGAGAAAATGTTTATTGGTACCATAAAGAACAAGAGAAAATCTATGAGTGATTCAAATAATTTTTAGAAATATTACACTATTAAATTGTTTGATATTATTTTTAAAATCAAATGTCTGTATACTTAAATCATTTAATTTACAATTTTGATTTAAAGAGCAATACTCAATTTTACAATGTAACTTTGTGTGAAGTGAATTAATTCAATATTATGTCAACAAAAAAAGTGCTGTACATACCCTGATGATTGATGCATCACAAGCCTTTGACAAAGATCAATATGTCTACTTGTTTCAATTATTGTGAAAATGAGGACCTTGTCCCTTAGCTGCACAGGTTTTAATAAATTTGCATACACAACAAAAACTTAGATCAAGATGGGGTTATAGTGTATCTCATACTTTTATTGCCAAAAATGGTGTCAAAAAAGGTTTTGTCCTCTCACTGAAATTATTAGCAGTTTATATGCATGTACTTATGTTACAATTACAAAGAGCATGTTATGGATGTCACATTGGTGACAAATATATTGGAGCTCTAGTATATGCTGATTATGTAATTTTACTGGGATCTACAATTACTTTGCAATTACTAATGCTTAATACTGGGAATAATTTTGACAAGGAATTTGATCTCAAATTTAATTCTAATGAAAGTCAATACTTTGTATTTGGTAACAGCAAGAGCATACCTGAAAAATTCAATGACACACATTTATCACCTGTAAAATCTGTCAACTGTCGTGATGTTATTATTGATGAAACTGTTCTCATGAGACTCATGATTAATGCTTTAAACAATATGTTCAAATTTTGCTGAGTCAAAGTAAAATATTGTTTAAATCTTATTGTATGGCTCTCTATGGCTGTATATTATGGGATTTTACATACAATGAAATGTCAAAATTCTTTATATGTTAGAGAAAATTCATATTCAGTGAATAATGTCCCTTAATTTTTGAGGATTTACCAATTAAAGCTCAATTAGCACAAAGATTAAATTTATTTATAGTATAATACAGAGTGAAAACCCAATGGTTAAACTGGGTAGTCAGTTACTATGTACTCGTAGTAACTCCATTGTATGTAGGTGTAGGAATCTAGTAAGAAGTGTTTATTTCCAAACTACATACATTTATGATGAATTGATTGAACTAGATGAAGTAAGAAACTGTTGTTGTAGAAACATAAATGGTATGAGTGATAAAGATTTATTTCCGTTTTTGCAATAAAGGATTTACTTCAAATTTGTCAAACTGATGCTTGTTTTCAAAAAGCTAAGGTGGACTTTATGTTAACATACTTTGAGTAAGAGTCTAGCAAATTGTCACAAATAGCATGCAATTGTAAATATGTTTTAATGTTCCCTTTATCTTAATACATGTTATTTGTATTTTTTCCGAACATTTTCTATTGTATTATTAAATTATATATACTATGCATATGATTAATAAACAACAACAGACAGATTGTCTATCCCAATGGAAAATTTTTCCAGATTGTAAACTATCAGGAGCATGATCCCCATTGTGGACGAGCCCTATTAAAAACTGTTTCTGACTTGGCCTCTAAAATCCTGAAAGAGTCTGATATATCAAATATATAGACTTTATTTCAGAGGTACTTAAAACACACTGGGAAATTCGTAAGACAAATTGATGTGATCAGCTAAGACAAAAGCAATTTCATTGAAGCTGAATACTATTTCCAGGTTGAAATTCAGGAAGATATCAGAACTGAGTCATATCAAGATCATCCAGCATGGTTATCAGGGTTCCACATTCAAGTGTAAGGTACCATTTTCCTGGATCATCAAAAGAATTATAGAAGAACTCATCCAAAACATGGGAGCCATTAAAGGTTTGTGGATACAAATACATGAGGAATATAAATGACGAAATTCATATGTGCATTCATAGGCTATAGAACCATAATTTTTTACACAATGCATTTAAGTTCAGTTTGACAATACAGTGTTATTATTGCATAAAAGTCATTACTCAAATCTATCTTAAATCCAAGAAGGAACATCTTGCACACTGTTCTTGTATCTTTTCACAGTACAAGACTAACATGTTTGGTGAGTGAACACTCTCAACTAGACCTTCTTGAGCATGGCAACATATTTATACATTATCTTCTACTCAAGAGGATTAAATATAAAACATACAGCTGTGTAATTATCCATGTATCCCCAGGTAGGCCATACTGCCCTGGTTTTTGAACCACATTCACTTAACAGTTCCACCACAATCTGATATATCTCAGTCATAATTCTTGGTATCTAGGAGTGAACAATTGAATGAGCAATGCTTTTCTAGTGAGAATTGTTGAACCCCAGCGACAGAACAATAAAATTGACTTGTCAATCAAGTTGGGCCATGTGGCACCATTTTTTTATAAAAGGATAATTTATATACTGAAAACCTATACACCACTATGAACAACAATACACCAATATTGCTAGTACCTGAATTGAAGGTTGTGCCAAGTAGATGGTCATGAATATTTTTCCCCATCCACCTGTCAGTCAAATTAGAAAACAAGATGGACATCATCACATTGCATGTGAGAGATCTAACAGTCTTTCTATGTATCTCCATGAATTTGAAATTGTCTTCTCCGTATTGAGGACTGTACTAATGCAAGACTGTCAAAGACTAAATGCACCAGAAATATACCAAAGTGAAAACCTTTCAACAAAAACAGTCTTTAAACCTGTGAAAGACTCAGATTTGAAATTCCTGATATTCAAGACACATTCCCACCCCAGGCAAGCATCAACGGGACACACATGCCTAGGTATCTAGCAAGATTTCAAAGCTGAAATCGTTGAAGAAGATTGTGTTCTTTTCCTCCTCTGCCTAGTACAGAACAACTGGCCAAGAAAGAAGCTCTAACTATTGTTGTAATGATTATATGAGTCTACGATCAGGATGCATTTTTGTTTTCAGGCCTCAGCTAAATTAATATCAAGCCTCTATTATTTCGTCTCAACAATTTTTATAAATTTCAATTCTAGTATGACTTTAATGGTGCTTAATTTCTGCAAACCTAAAATCCCAAGGGCAACAAATCCTGCAGTCAGAATATATATAAGAGCATCAATGAAGACAAATGAAAGGGGTCAGCAAATACGTAATATGAGAGAACAGAAAATAAGGTGGATAAGCCCTTAAAAGAGATTTTAATTTTGATCTGAGGGATGGAAGAGAGGCAGCAGATTGGATGTTATCAGGTGCCTGTTCAGTATGCTAAGTATATCATACCCAAAGTTTCAGTTGAAAGATTTCTTTGATTAGTCTCTCAGATTTGAAAAACAGGACTGATAGAAAGATTCAACCTCATCTCAGAATCAGATATAATTATCACTGGAAAAATCAGCACATTTAATTAACATAATGGTGGACAAAGTGTATCATGAAGTTCAAGGCTTATTGTCTGGATAAAGAATATAACTGAAGTAGTGGTTCTTAAATGGAAAAGAAGAGAGTTCCAAAGGACAGTCAAGAAAAGGATTTTAAGAAACTTAAATTTTAGAAAAATGCAGACAAGTTAGAATCAAAAACACACCCTAGTTTTCCAACAACAAATGGATGTTACCAAGGATAATGACAGGAAAATATGTCGTTAGTGTGTCATGCTACCGCCAAACAAGATTAATTCTGTCTTTTCAGGATTTAGCAATGTATACAGAGCAGATTGTAGTTTCTCAACTTGTCACGGTGGATTGACAAATATCAAACATATGTTTAATATTTCACCAATCCACCCGGACTCTGTATTAGAACCTTGGCTCTGCCCAGTTGGTAACTGTCCAGTTTTGGATCTTCTAGGGCTTCTGGGACACAATTCCCATCTTCTGTAACCATCTTGTCTGGAAGCACTTGCTAGTCTGTCGTGTTTCAGTACCAGAATACCACCCCTGACAGGACATGGAAATTAACCAACCAAGCATGAAAGGAAACTGGTCTGTCGTAATCATTGCCGATCTGATTTGGCCACTTCCCGTGTTCTCCAAGTCTTCAACAGTAGAGTCGGTAACATTTCAGCAGGACAAGCTGAGAAAACATCACAACATGCTGAAAACAGTTGCTGGGAAGCTGGGACATGTGTAGAACAAGCTAGCCTAGTTTTACCGACCCACTGCTTGTCAAATATGAAATATATGACAGTTTGTTTGTGCAATGCATTTGGAATCTGGAATCTAACAGATTACATCTGGCATTGTTTAAGATAAGGCTTTTGACTTTTCACAAATTAACTAGGATTTAGTGTTGAGATACAAGTTGTGCTGACTTTTACTTTAGGTCTTTTAACACACAGTGCTTTTACAAAGAACAATGGGTTCTAAAAGGCATAAAAGGGAGGAATATAGAAGTTTGAGGTGGCTCTCCTCCCCCTGTTCCTGTGCCTTGGCTCTCCGTCTTCCTCCTCTATAAGTCAGCAGCTGTATCCCCCGACTAAGCACAGGGAGGAAGCCACGAAGAAGGGGAAGAAACTACATATTTAGCATTGGAAGGTGTGGCTGAAATGTGTGCAAGTACAGACAGAAGTGACACAAAATGGACACAGATGGTGGAAGAGCCATATCTCAAATGCAATAGAGGCACAAGAAGGGGCATTTGACATCTACCTGGCAGACTTTGATGAGGAGGCAATTTTGGACTTTTGCAAAGAATCAAAATGAGTTGTAGGACGAGGCCAAGAAATATTTCAAGGATAAGTCCAGGAAGGAATTCCTGTGGAAGAGGTTCACCAACAGTGACAAGCTGTCTGTCAAAGTGTGCAAGACATTATGGAGATCAGCATGCGATAAGACACCAAAATATAGTCAAAGTATGTAAGACAGTATGGAGATCAGCATGCGGTCAGACACCACAATACAGGCTTCAATTACATGCCCCAGCACAGTTTTCTGGCATTCTTCAGATGACCAGCAGGTCATGGACCAGTTTGTCCTCCAGAACAGACTTCTGCAACACATTCTCTCGAGTGAGAGAGCAAGCTAAGCTCCCCCCTCTGCATACTATTTCACGTTCTTTCACTTGTCATTGTCTTGGTGGCTCTCTCGTCAACTCAAGGCTGAAGTTCTTATAGTAGTGACTGTACACTAACACATATTATCTGTCACCAATTACTGGGTTTATTTGTAAGAAGTCTATCTCACAGAAGTGGGGATTGGCCTATGCTATTATTAGAGGCGGTGTGCTATGTGACAATTGATTCCTACTGCTAAGTCCAAAGAGAGTTAATTTACTGAGACACTTTGCCTGTGTTAGATGGAATTTAAAGTTTATTAATAATTAAACATTTTCATTTAAATTCTTCACCATTACACTTTCAAACATTTAGAAAGACTGTGAAAGTTTTAAGTGATATTCAGAGCCGGGCAGAGGAATATTGCCATCAGCCCCAGCAACCCCAGCAACCTACACTTTCTAGGAGCTCCAGCCAACTTCCACATATGTGCCACAGACAATCACAGCAGCCAGCACCGGCTGGTCGTGAAAAGATCTTAACTATTTCAGAGACTTAGATGTCAGCAAGACAGGTCACTTAACCAGATCAGCAGAGCCGAGGGGCACCCAGAACCCAGCAACATCAAATAGGGCAGCCACCTTCCTTCGTAGTTGTTGACAACCAACAAGCCGGACCTTCAAGACCGCCTATATTTACACTGACCCCGATGAGGCACTTGAACCCACTATCAGTTGCCTCAACCACATGCGAAGAAAGTTGATACAACATATCAGTTCCCTAGCTTCTTTGGGAATCTGCAGTCAGTGATGAGTTACCAACAGACCGAAATGCTGCAACCATTTTCACCAAGTGACAGGCATACAAAAGCCACCTGTCCATATAGCACCACCGTAAAACAAGAACATCAACAGCAACCAGCCTAGCCTCAGCCTCCCCAGTAGTCAGCCAACCCCAAGCGGCAGAAGCAGTAGAACCACTGCATTTGCCTGTAATTGGTCTTTTCAGACCCACTGGCTGTGACATCTATAGGTCCTTTTCAGGACCATCCAAATATTTCAAAACAATTGTTCATCTACATGTTTAAGAAAAATCCCAAAACAAGAAGCATTACATTGCCCCACACCAAACACATAACTCCCTGAATACAAAAAAACAGAAAATGAGTGGGTAAATGATTAAAAATTTCAAGGCAAAAAAAAAATTAAAATTAAAAAGATTTTAAATTTTGAAAAAAAAATTATAAAATTTTGGAATAAGAATTTAAATAAAAATAAAGTTTTGGCCAAAGACCCAAAGTAAAACTTTAGCTGCTCCTCCCTCCAAAATTGGACCTCAGAAGTCCTTTGCCTTTATCAAAATTTTTCACGTTTGGTGAATGATTTTGACTTTTTGACCATTAAGCAGATTTGAAACTTTTTTATGGATTTGGATACTTTTTAACTTATTTAACTATTTATTTTAACTTTCGAAATATCTTGCATGTTTTCTAGAAAAGATATTGTAAAAATAAAATTCTCTTTTTTTACGGTCAACAAATTTGGATTATCAATATAGGATATTTTTACAGAACTTGTCTTGAGGGACTTGTCATTTTGTTTGAAAATGTTTTGAAACTGGTGGGAATTGTATTTGTTGAGGAAATTTGGTAAAATCAATGCAAGTTCAAATAAAATTCTTTGGAATATTGGGTAGTCCTGAAAAGGACTGATAGATGTCAGCTTCTTCTGTCCTCAGGGTAGAACCCATTTCAGATCTTGTCCTCCTGTCAAGACAATGCAGCCACATGTTTCAAGTACTTTTTCAGTAGGTCTTGCTGATGTTTGGCCTCCAACAAAAGGATTCCTATAATTATCAGCTACCACCTCTTTTTCAGCATGTTGTCCAACAACACACATGTAAAAACATGTCTCTGACACCCTTCGGCCTTTGATCCATGTTGTTCAGTAGAACCCTGTATCTGCTCACATTCTCCACTAGCCTCCTGTCTCTGGAGATTTTTTTGTTTGCTATTCCCTCTTCCCTTGAGATTTGTCTTTTGGTGTAAGGTTTTACCATCCATGGCATTAAGGCAAAGTTATTGTGAACCAGCAAGAACCTCTCTCAGTGGTTAAGGTGGAAGTCCCAAGGTGCCATCCTTGATCTTCTCCCTCAAATCGCTTCTGTTAAAAATTTGTTTTTCTGTTGAAAATCCACTTGACCTAGCATTGGTCCAAATGAATCTGTATTCTGGGTTCTGTAGCATCCTCGTTTTTTTTTCTTTTTGAAGCATCCAGAGCATACCGAAGGGTTTGGTGGCTTCCTGGAGGTTGCTGTGGCTTTGGTACTGGGTCACTTGTGCCACTTTCTGTGTGAAAATCGTTATGAAGATCAAAATATTAAAGTCAATAAAAAGCAAAAGTATCATAATCTTCTGAAAAATTCTCTCTGATGTGTACCATGTACCAGTGATCTACAGTGTACCATGTTGCAACAACCACATTTCCTGGGTAAACTGGGCTTACCTCTAGCCAACTTTTGTTACTGTGACTCTTGTATAAATTCATGACACTGGCAATTGTCATACTTCTGAAAGTGACAATGTTATACATTGTGGCCAGATCCAGGTTACATGTCCTGACTACACAGGCTACAGATTTGAAATACACGCTCCAAGATATCCATTAACATTCATTCAAATATTAATTATGCATTGCATCTGACTATCATCTAGGCTGTGATAAAAACTAGATCACTCCTGAATCTAGATAAAATCATAAAATTTATGCAGTCATAATGTTAGAGATCAATATCAAATTACTGAACACACATGTAACACACCTATTATACATACATGGGTTGTTCCAATACTTTTGTATGTCATAATAATGTACACTTATGCTTAATCATCTGTCATCTAATTAATTACCCATGAATATGTAACATTTTGTTGCATTTTTGTGTAATTTATTGTTATTTATGTTTTATTTATTTATTATATATAACGGAAATCGATATTCCTCATGATTAGTTTGTTGAATATTGATAAAATATATTATTACCATACAGTATTTTATAGGACTCATACTTCTACATTGTTGATATAATTTACACATTAACATGATATTGAGGTTATACTGGATTATCCATATAGGCCTACCTGAATCTGATCCACCTATGGTTCAAACAGTTTTAGACTTATGCATGTCAGTTGTGAAAAAATATTATCAGAAGCAATATGCTCTTAAAATAGAAGTGTGAGATTCTGTGAGATAAGATCGGTCTTAAATGCTGCAGATGTTGCCGATAAAAACTGCATATATATTTTGTACAAGACTGGAAGGAGCTACAGTAATCATATATAATGCAAACATGTGGAAGCAAACACACTGCACACCCAATAATACAGTTGTGTTGGTAATAATATAAAAGTTCTGACCCTTGTTGAAGTATCAATACAGGCTTATAGTATACGTGGGAGAGACCAAAGCCCATCAACCATTAGAGGGAGACTTGGATGAAAGCCAAGCTCTGAGGATTCAAACCTTTTTTATGACAGTAATTCAACAGAGAAAGATGATGCTGATCCTTGACATGACAATATGTAATAGTCAATGTTGTAGTCTCTAGCTATAAAAACATTATGAACTTGTCCAATGCAAACTGGTTACAACATACTTGAAAGAAGATATAAGAAAAAAGAGAAGTTGGAGCCAACGACTATTACAAACATGATTAGGCTTAATGAAGGACAGCATCAATGCATAACAGAAATAAGCCATTGTCACTACAAACTATCTACAGCTCTTAGGATATGAATCTACAGTAAACTAAAGTTGAATACATGAGTGTTATTTTATTGATAAACATATATTTGATCTACATCTTATTCCTGTTGTAGTCAAAAAGTTCTTGGGCAATAATTAACTGAATTTTTGCTGAATATAAAGGTTTGGTCTTGCAACCATATGAAGATACTAAATCTTTTCTCTGTAATTGGCAATGTGCGGATCTATTTATAAATTGGAAAAATTTTCTAAAACCATCTTTGCTCCACAGCTTTATCTTACTAAAGGGTAGAGAAACCAATGCCAAAGCGGAGGTAAACTGGACTGCTAGAGGGAAGGAGGGCTTTGAGCTTGCTACATTTAAGCTTGACTACTTTATTTGCTTGTAAAGTGAACATACACTGTTTGTAAACTACATTTTGTGTTGAACTCTAACTGGATTTGATTTGATTGTCTGAATACCCTAAGAAGCTGATTTCTGTTGATCAGTAGGTAATGTTCATGTCACAGAAAGTACACTGGAGTTATCCAAATATATTGAACAGATATTGTTCAAGTCATGGAGCAAACATGTTACTTATTCAAACATAATTTACATTTTGATGCAAACGGTATTACTTATAAAAGATTACTTATGAAGGACTGTCTTTCGGAATTAATTATGAGTCACTGTAAAAAAGTTATTTTTGATTACAAATTTGTGGTTTGTCTTGAGTTTGAATTTCAGGGTTATAACACCTTTACCTATCAGTGGGTGTTTCTTTCCATAATCCAAAAAGAATAAAAAACAATTTGGACTGCTCACAAGCCCAAATCATTTAGTCAGATCTAATTCTGATATTTCCCTTGTCATGATAGGTGATGAGAAGTTAGAAAGTCTAATCAGCCAACACTTTCCCAAGACTCCATTGAGTCAGATTTTAGGAAAACTGCAGCCTGTGATACACAATGAACTGGTACAGAGATATTTGCATGACTTTGTCGCCATGGGGCACTATCCAGAATCAAAAAGTGATGAAGAAATCCAGGTATATAGACTAGTAGACATAGACGATAGCAGATTTTTTTTTCAATTTACGAGTGACTGCTCATCTCTTCATATTCATTAGTTCATCTTGCAATGTTTTTTTTCTGTTATAGATATCCTTTAACGAAACTTTCAGACAATCCCCTAATTTGCCATATTTTGTGTATCATTACCAGTATGTTTGTGCCAATAACTAGGCTTCTTTTAATATGAGAAAACAATGCCATAGTCAATATTGATGGTTTCGATTGCATCTTCAAACATGTAAAATTTACAGACATGCTGTTTCTTCTTTTTAATAGCTAACCAAAGTCATAGTTTGGGTTTTATGTCTCGTTCAACACCCAGGGTCATATTGGGACATATTCATATTCTCACCATTGAACCTTGTGGTAGTCGAACTTACACAGAAGTGACAGCCTCTGATTTAGATGCCAAACTGCTAACCCATTAGGCTGACATAGATTCTCCTAGCTTTTCAAACCTGATCATAAAATTTATTGCAAATATTTGAGAAATGAGTAAATTATTTTGGGAAATGGTAAGTCATTTACATAATATTGTATTTTGTCATTAAGATCATCTTAAATGGTACCTGTAAGTTAAGCTATTAATATAAAAAAATTCAGAAAGTTATCATATTTTTGTTGTTTTACAAGACTTTTCTTGACCATATCATATATTGTTCATGCATCTAATATTCTATTTATAAATTCAATATTTATTTCTAAAAGCAATATATTAACTATCCATGAAATGCTTTGGTGTGCCTCTTCCTCCCAATATATATACTTAAGTTCATAACTGAAGAACATGTTACACCATTAGTTCTGTAGTCTTGGTATGCCTTTTTTGTGTGTTGATTTTCTTGCAAATTTACTTTTGTTGACTACTTATTTCCACAGCTCTTCTGTGATGGTGTACTAAATGCAGCTGCACAAGAACAAGGGATAAATGGTGATGAAAACTTTAATCTGGACCTCCCCACAATCCATCTGGTGTGGTCAAGGATCCAGCCAAGAGTGCAATTAGTGGAACAAGTCCTAAAGCAATGGCCAGGAGCTTTAAAAGAGATACTGAAATTTAGAGAAAAAGAACCACAACATCCCTTGAACACAGGGAGAGAGTTTGTATGTATAATTGTTTGTATATGATACATGTGTACTTGCAGATTAAACCTGAATATTAGACTGTTGTTTGCAGTATTGTTTTTAAACAAAAATTTCACGAATTTTTCCATTGTAAGAAGGCAAATTAAGCACCCAGAAGCTGTGGGTATTTTATGTAGTAAGTTTTTTAATTTTTGATTTAGCCATTTAAATATTTGTTACTGCAATCAGACCAATGAATGTGCAAAACCACAAAATTATATTAGAATACTATGATTTGAAACAGATATATACTGATCTGTTTTTGTATTTCTCCATTGTAACATTGTAATATATCCTACCATGTGAAAACATTTGGCTTATGGATGGGTAGGCATCAAGTGATCACTATATGCACCACTCATAAAATTTTAACATGTAAGGTGAGACTTTAGGTACAAGAAAAAGGTTGGAATAAGGAAAAAAGAAGTTGGAATGATGGAAGGAGCCTGCGAGGAGTTCTGGAGGTAGATTCATAGAGAAGGATTGTGTCAGAGGTGATGTGCCATGATGTTCTGTAAAAGGATGTTATTGTCAAAAGAACGCATAAAAGAGTGGAACCCATGACCTATGGCTGATCTATTAAATACACTTAGGATTGATTTCAGTGCATCTCTGATATGTGCATCTATATCTTGGGCGGGTGGCAAAAATCAGGTCTTTCCTCAAAAAATGCCTGGACTGTGAACACTGCCTCACAGAATGTGCGACTATGTTTGCCTAAGCCTAAGAAAAGCCTAAGAAACCCATAGATAACGGCACCAGGAAAATGGCCCTGTATGACACAGGATCATGCAAAAAGTCACAAGCTTTGGAAATGTCGTACATCACTCTGATCCTGAATACACCCCTAGAGGTAGGTCTAAAGGTGGAGTTCATGAACAGGCTCCTAAGAAGCCTAAGCACAGCAGGGTCAGAAAGGCCGGATGTGTCAAGATCATAGAACTGTGAGAGAGATGAAATGGGTGAAAACTAATTCCTGATTACTTTGAGAGATAGATGATTTTTTTTTCAGAAAAAAATCCAGAAAAATTAGTAAATTTTGAGCTGACATTTTGGCAGAAAAATGTGAAACCAGTCAATATCCATGAAAAATTCCCATGTAAGCTTAATTTTCTTAACCTGAGAGCTTTCTCTGAGTAAACATAAATAACCATGATCGCATGCAAAGTAAACAGGAGACTAGCTTAAGGTCCCCTTCAACTGCAGTAGCAGGTCCCTCACAAGCCGTGCTTAACACACGCAGCATGATTTACAGGGAAGACTTAGATTCTGTCTTCAGTATTCTGTCTGATAAGATCTCTAAATCATGCAAAATCCTGATTTAGAAGATTGTTTATGCTTGCATCCTGATCAATCAAAATCCTGTCTTATAAATTTGCCAATTGGCCCTATTATAATGAGTTCATTTAAAATTTTTGATTTATTTTTTTTTTGTTTTTAACAATTTTATTGAAGCATTTTTTTTTCTTACAACAAATTTACAGACGTGGATACACACAAGACAACAAAAGAAATAACAAAAACAGAAAAGGTTATGGTTTTATACAAAAAAATCTTAAACTAGTGACACCTTTCTTAGCACTTTATTGAAGTATCGAAATCATGTATGCAAGAACTTTCTCCCACTCTTTTAGGAAGCTGTCAGAAGTGTTTGAATTACTTTTTAACAAATATATCTCAATTTTAATTTTTGATTTAAGCTACTGAATAAACGTCTTGGAAATATAGCATTGAGTTGTTTTTTCTGTGAGTAAATAAATTGTTTTGTAAATAATAGGATGAGATTTAAGACATGGTAAAGCGTATATTTTTTACATGGTATGCCTAGTAAAATTTCTAGCACTGTAAAGCTAATCTTCAAACCTAAGGTATTGTGTATAATTTTTTCAACTTCTTTCCACATGATTTTACTTTGCTCACAAGAAAAGAAATAATGTTCAAGAGTATCTACTTTGTTACAGTACCAACACACTGATTTTTCTACAATTTTCCATAAATACACATTGTAGTTACAACAAAATATTCTATGTACTCTATTATATTGTAAGCTTCTTAATTTTGAATTGGTAGTTACCAAAGAACATAAAGAATATATATCAGACCAGTTCATTGTTTCAAGGAAAGGATAATATTCGACCCATTTATTTTCAGCTGATGGGATAGCTTTACTAAATGTTAGAATCTTGTAAATCTTTTTATTGGTTAATTTCGGAATGTTAATTCTCATACCAGGTAAATCATGAAACGGACCAGTTATAAAGTCTGTCCTATCTTTTAAAAATTTTTTTCCATGAAGAAGGAATAGCACTCAGTAGAGAATTTAATTGAAATTGGGATAGACTACAACTGTTTTCAGCTTCCAATTGTCTTAATGTTTTAAAAGTATTTTTGTTAACAAGCTGGCCCAGATATGTAAGTCCAGTCTTTTTGATTAAATTCTAATTTTTTCCAATGGGTCGTCCCTGAATTAAAATGAATTTATTGAGGCATAACTTTTCATCTAAAATTTCTTGCATGGTTGATGGTTCTACTGAAAAAATTCAAACCAACATTCCAGCATTTGTTTATGAAATTTTGGGATATTCTTTGGAATTAAATCAGTTCCAAGTTTGTAAGTAAGCTGGGAGATGTCATTTATGCTTGACATATATAAGGTTAAAGCTTTCCATTTAGGTTTCCATTTCAAATTGTTAGGACTAAAGAGTCTTTTAATCCAGCTTATTTTCAAGGCTTTTACCATGTTTTTAAAGTTTATCATTCGTATACCTCCATCAGCTTTATCATTTACAACAACCTCTCTTCTTATTTTCAGTCGTTTTCCTTTACCCCACAAAAATTAAAAAAAGATTTTATCAACTTCATAGATAAAGTGATCAGGAATATAAAGCAGGCTACATATGTTTGTGATTTGACTTAATAACTTGGTTTTCAAAATCATAACCCTGCCATTTATTGATACATTTCTTAATGACCAAAATTCAGCTAATGTTTTTAATTTATTTAGTTTTTCATTCAAATTCAAAATGGACATGTCATATTCATCTAAAGTGAACCACACTCCAAGGCTTTTGAATTTTTGACGTTGCCATATTATTTCAATGAGTTTTTCAGATCCTAAGTTAACATTAATAGGAAATACTTCTGTTTTTTCCTTATTGATTTTGAGGCCAGAGCAGAGAGAAAATTTTTCTAGCTTCAAAAACACTTTCTTTAACGATTCTATATCCTTTAAATACAAAGTGGTATCATCTACTAACTGGCTAATTTTAAAAACATTATTCATTATTTCCATACCTTTAATGGATGAATCACCTCTAATGCTAATGGCTAGTATTTCTGCTACAATGATAAATAGAAGGGCACTAAGACAACAGCCTTGTCTTACACCTCTTTCTAGTTTAAAAAAAATTTGAAGCTTTACCATTATTAATGACACAGCTTTCTATCCCATTATATAGGATTTCAACCCACGATATAAAAGAATCCCCAAAGTTAAACTTTTTAAGACATTTTAACATAAAATCCCAGCTCAAACTATCAAAGGCCTTCTCAAAGTCTATTTGTGTTATCAATAATGGCACTTTTTTCATCTTACAGTAAGTCATCATATCAACTGTAGTCCTAATATTTTCTCCAATAAATCTGTTTTTTATATACCCAACTTGGTCAGAGTAGATAATTTCATCTAAACAAGATTGCAATCTATTTGCAAGAATTTTTGTTAGTATCTTATAATCAACATTGAGAAGGCTAATAGGGTGCCAGTTTTTCAGTTGACACAAGTCTTTTCCAGGTTTTGGGACAAGATTAATAATACCTCTTTTTTGATCAAGTGACAGTTGTTTATTTTTAAAGGACCAGTGAAAACTGTCCAGTATCAGACATTTTACTTTATTCCAGAAGAATTTGTAGAACTCAACAGGTAGGCCATCACAACCAGGGGTTTTATTATTCTTTAATTCTAACAAGGCTTTTTTACATTCATTTTCATTTATTTCTTGGTCGCATAACATTTTTTGGTCATAAGATATTTTTGGAATTTCAACAGTATCCAGAAAGGATTTTTCTGCTTGCCCACAGTTAATATCTTTTCACTGTATAATTTTTGATAAAATCGTTTCTCTTCTTGAAGAATTTTTTCTTCTTCAGTTATTTGGCCAAAAGGTGTTTTCAAGCATTTGATACATTTGACAGAATAGTTTCTTTTCTCCATATTAAAAAAATACTTTTCATCATTTTCTATAAAATCAGCTCTTGCCCTAATCTTGGATGCTTTAGCCTTCTCTTTGTAAAATTCTTCTAATTCAGATTTAATCTTGGTATATTGATTTAGATATTCTGGTGCTGGTGTCTCAGACACTTTTACTTCGAGGTCTTGCAGTTGTTTCAATAGTAACTGCTCTCTTAATTTGAGTTCTTTAGATTTGTAAGATGCATAAGACACAGTAAGTCCTCTTATCTTGCATTTTACAAAATCCCAAAACAAAGATTTGTTTTCAAAATCTTTACTTTGTTCTTTTAGATTCTCTAGTTCTTCGTTTACCCTATTCACATAGTTAATATCCTTTAAGAGGCTTAGATTTAATTTCCAAAATCCCCTTTTATTGAGTATTTGAACATTGATATATGTTGGTAAAGTAATGCTCACACCTCTAGATACAGAGGTTCCATGTGAAAAGTAAATATGGTTACAATTAAATTCTTGTTTCCAAACTTCTTCTGACTTCTCAACTGAATGTGTTTCTTGTAAAAAGAGAACTCCATGGTGATGTGTTTTTATCCAATTGAGAATTGCTTTTCTTTTATTTTTTTCTCCTAAGCCATTAGCATTAAAGCTGTATATATTCAAGGGTTTCTCAGTCATTTTTTAGCGGCAGAACAATCAAAAGTTTATTTTTTCCATTTGGAGGGTAGTTAATATAAAGATAAACTTTATTTTAGCTTTAACTAACAAAAGGGAACTGAAACTGCAAGTATATTTACCTTTTTTGTGTAATAATAATAAAGAAGGTACAAATTCTTCATATTTTGGTCTTTTTCGTCGTAATATGTATCATAAACATGTTTAAAGTACACCAAGGTAATAGTAAAAATGCTACAAAAACATATAAACGAATTATAATACATTACATATGTCAACAGTGGCAGGTTTTTTTTCAGTGCATTAGACAAAAGTCAGTGTCAGAATATTATTATCTAGATTGTCAAAAATGAATCGTGGTACATTTTCAGATATCTTAACTCTGTATTTGCTTTTGAGACTAAACATTAAGACAAGCAACAAAAGACACTTACAACATATCCAGTCACTAAATTTAAATTGACAACTTTCATCAATAAATATGGTCAGTATATGAAGAAGGCAAAGAAGAAACCATTAGTATATGAAACTTAAGGTACATACATACTGAAAGTTACAGGCTACAAGTATTGTTACATGTTCTTGTAAATATCTTTTAAGTATTTCATTCATCGTTATGATTTGGTAATAGTTTTAATTTAGTCTATTTGGCCAATAAAACTTTTCAATTTGCTTATATGTGCATGATATTGACATTTAAACAAAATCTAGTTCTTTAACTATCACTATTCATATTGCATGTATTAATTGTGAGGAGAATGCTTATAATAAAAGGCAAAAATTAAAAGTAAGATAAGTATTCAACTTGATACACATATACTGGATAATTGTGATTAACATTTATATACTTGAGTGATAAGACTCTAAACAACAAAAATTGTACCTCACACTATAATAGTATTATTAATTAGTTGTTTTTTTTCGAAAGGGAAATTTAGCATAAACTCTGAAACTCAAAAGATCAGCAGAAATATAAAGGAACAGATAGTTACATACATTATGATACAAATGAGAAAATCAATTTTTAAACTTTCTTTTGGTTGCAAATAATGCTGAGAACAGGTAATTGGTTAGACATGTCTATTTATAATGTCATGAGTCAAAAAACCACAAGTTTGTACTGCTATCTCCGTAGAAGGGTTCTTACTTTCTGCAGTGTTGTACCTTGTAGATTTGTTGTAAATTTTTGATTTATTATGATCTGACTTGCATTCACGCAGCTCTTGTGTTGGACCATTGTAGTTAGGAAAGGATGTTGGAAATATATCCTAATTCACAAGCTGAGTTTTGCAAAGAATAAACTTTTGACCTTTAAAGATATGGACCATTGATCAGTCCTGATGATTCTGTTTCTTTTTATACTTTGACTAATATATATTTATTTTAACGATATTTTTTAAAGTTTTCTTTCTGAACATACAAGGGGTAGTATTGCAAAAAAGCTTCAATCTTTTACCATTTATGCACTAAGATGTTATGTGAGACCTCTCTTTAGAGTGTTCAATCACATAATATATAGTATAAACAAGACAATGTTTGACTTCCTTGACTAAGCGAGATTGCAACAAGTCTTATAAGGTGACTCGAAAGTCTTAAACTTTTATTTCAAAAATGACGTCTTTCAGGAGGTAAGAGCTACACTTTCATGTTTAACTCAAACAAGTTGAGCCTTTAACTTTGTTAGTGGGAGATCAGATTGGTCATTAGCCAGCCTTCCTGTAGGAAGAAATTTGGAATTTGGCGTCGGGTCCAAGTGGGCTCTGTCAAAATTTTCCTTATCAACAGATAGATAGTATGTTATCCAAAGGAACAGGGGTTCAGGGATCATTCAACCCTTTTACAATCATATGGTAATAGATTGGAGTCGTTTAAATTTTTACTTGTCCTCAGTCAATCATAAATCTTCGTAAAATCCCCTTCTTTTGATATAAAATATGCCTACTTCCATGTATCATATTTCAAAGTCTTGGGCAAATAGTATGGGTCTGTGGCAATGCCTTTCACCAATCTAGTCATTGCCCCATGAACATTTACTGCCTTAGTCAATGATGTAATAAAATAGCTTTGGGTTTGTGCATCTCCTTGCACATATACCTGGAAGATTTGTTCCTCAAAGGCAGTAGTATTCTAGCGCTCAGTCTTCACCTCTAACAATGCTAGAGCACACTAACAAACTTGAATGGAGTCACCCTCTTTGGTCAGATTGCCGATATGTCCAACATATTCCTGTCTATTCAGGAGGCCATTAATCATCTACTTTACAACACCTTCACTACCCACAGCAAGTAATGCACCATTCAGGCTTCCTGGTTTTACAGTTCTGGTTCTTCAAGGCAACCTGCAAATACCACATCTTCAGTGTCATCCAAGGAGATTCTTCTGCCTCCATAGATGAATGTTGTGGAACATATTAGCATAAATGTTCTTGAAAATGATTATCGATTAGCATATGATCAGGGTCCCCAAACTAAAACAGCATTGTTATGAAAAAACAGATGTCTACTGTCTACTGTTTTGGTGTTGCTGTATCTGTCAGCTACCTTCAACACTCTTGACCAAAGTCATCCTGGTTTGAATTGAGAGGATCTTACTCGATTGGTTTGTTACTTTTCAAATCGTTACTAGTGTATCAAAATTGGCTATTTATTATCAGGTCTATGCAAGCACAAGTTCAGGATTCCACAGGGGTCTGCTCTGGGTCCTCTATTGCTTTCTTTGTACACAACTCCTCTGACTTGGGCTATTAGCAAACACAAAAATATCCAGTTAAACTTTTATGCAGATAATACCCAGCTAGATTTTCAGGTTGCTGAAAAATGCTTACTGCACACTTGCAACAGAAAAAGGGCCTTGATGATGTTCCATCTTGATGTCTACCACCAAGCTACAGAATAATCCTGACATAATTACATTAATTTATTTGGTGCCAATATTTGTTTTCTTCTACTCTTGTGTCTTCATGGTTGCTGTCCTTTTAACCCCAGTTTGTCCTTTTTTACTTGATTTGGATTTAATGTCTCTGAGAGTCTGAAGTCAGCAGAGATTAAGCGCTATTAAAGTTTAATTATAATTAGAATTAGACTCTTCTGTGAAGATTCATTTAAGGTTTTGGTTACAAAAAATTGTTTGTAGCATACATTTACATGGATTCCTCAGTTCAGGGGTTGAGAGTTATTGGTGCTCATATGACTGCCCCAGTCTATGGTTGACTCTCAAGGCATTTGCTTCTCAATAACTCGAGGATTGACTTCAAGATCTTCCTACTTAGTCAATAAGAAAACATCTGGCTCTTCTACTAAAGTTAGATATTTAATATTTTATATCATGCCTATCACCTTATTGGCATATTATGACGAGTATTTGGAAATGGGGGAAAACCAGCACAACACAGTTGGTCAAGGGTTATGAATTGTAAACTGCTCACAAACAGCAAGCAGCTACTAGCTGTCCCACATAGGGTGAAGTCAGGACTAAAACTCAGAGAACAATCTCAAAGGTGGGAGGTGTGTTACTACTGAGCCACCGTGGTCCTATCTTCTACTAAGATGAAATCTTCTAAAACAACCTCATCTGCAGGTTGATCATCAAAATCTAAGGAGCTTTTATCTTTATGCCTTCTGGCTGAATTATCTTAAGAAAAGAAAGGATTTTCAGAGGAGGATTGTTACTTCATGATCCTTTGTGAGTAATATTGCCACTTTTTAGGTATTCAGCTGTTGTTTTTTTTCCTTTACTAGAATAAATTACTTTTTCAGACAATGGAGGGATATAGATTTGGCTTACCATATAGGTGAGGCTTACCATCACCTAGCTGCCTGGGACTTATCCTTGGTTATGCAGGCCCCAATGAAGTCATCTTTTGAACCTTAGTCTCTTGCTGAGCCAATGTTTCTCAAAGAGAGGGCAGTCTTTTTAATGGCCTTGCTTCAGAACATAGAAAGACCTTGATTCATGCCTTTACTTTAATGGGCTGTTTTCACTCCCTTTGACACAGTGGTTTTAAAGCAAGTAATTCCTGTGTTTTAGTTGGATTGTGTTATTTGGCCTACATAAGATGAATTCTGGCTAACACTTACACAACAGCAGTTTACAACAGAAACACACACACTCCACACATACAAATTTTATCGTGGAAGAAAAGCTGAAAACTTGGGATCTCTTTTTATAATCAACTTTTAAAAATACTTATTCCCAAAATTTTTGAGCAAAACATATATGTATTAAAAGCTAAGTACATAATTATTTTGACTAAATAAAAGAAAATATCTATCTTTTTAAATTAACCAACAAAAAAGATGACATTCCATTCATCCCTAGAACTAAACATAAGAGAATTGAGTTTCCAATGATCAATTATTTCACCTCTTTTAAACTTGTAAATTTTAGTGTTTCCTCATTTTTGTCCAAGGTAAAATTTATATCAGGATACAGTACAGATCCTGTGCTTTCTGATGCACCAAGGTACTTTTCTGTTTAATTTTGTTTAATCATTTTAATAGCCCCATTTATCACACTACATACAGAGTATTGTGCATATGCTTGAAGTTGTTTGTTATGCATATGATAAAAACATAGGCCCTTTTAGCTGCTGAAGCAATACACTGAATAGGCATTGCAGACACTGCAATGTTTTTCATGGTATACAATTTTTAAGAATGGTCTGTAAAATGACATCTTATGAATATGTCTGTTTGATTATTCTTTCCATAGAATAAAATATCCTCTTGACATAATCTTGAAAGATTATTTGTTTAAATCATTAAATGTAATTTGTGTAGCTCAAATTTTAATCTATGTACATGTAGATTAATGATTATTGGAAAATAACTCTGATCACTTTATATACTTATATATATTTATAATTTTGCCTCAGAAATATGGCAAAAATAGACTAAATGAATCAATGACAATGGAATATCACCTCAAGTGTCTGGATAATATGTGCAGGATCTGTAGTAACAGAGTCCTGACTCGTCTACAGAAAGACAAAAGGCAGGTGCCAAGACTTTGTGTCAATAGCAAAGATGAAATTTTCATTTTCTATGGAATAGATGTTACATCAGACACTGAAATGCATCCTCAGAAAATCTGCACCCATTGTTTTTTCAAGATGAAAAATGCTAAAGTTCTCTGTGAAACTACAAAACTGGATAATGAAAAATATTTAGGTGTTAAAGAAAGAGCAAAAATCGTTTCAGACATGTGGCAGTGCCACAAGCGATTTGATTGTAAAGTGTGCAAACAATACAATTTTCAATCTGGCAAAGGACGTCAAAAAAGCAACATCAAAAGGGAAGATCAAGAAGTAAAACCTCTTGCCAATCAGCTCAACAAAACATTTTAAAGAAGCTTTTCAATCATGACACAAATATATCACACTTAGAAGTCCACATTGATCATACAAAAGTGCCAGTTGAACACGCAGAAACATACAAGTGTCCTATTTGTCAAGATCTCTATTCATTAGCAACAGTAAAAACCAAGTGTGATCATTACTTCTGCTGTGAATGCTTGTCAAACTATATCCACAGTGAAAAAAGTGACCCTGCTCTGTGTCCAGTATGTTCTGATTTTGTTTCAACTAGTGATGTTAAAAGTGCTGATGAAAGATTTCACAAGCAACTAACAAAGCTCCCTGTGAAGTGTGGAAAATGTGAAAAGACAATGTCTTATGACCTTATGTCCCATCATAACTGTGATATCAACTCTCCTCTAAGTATACAATCCACCAGTGAGTCAGTTATAATTGAAACTCCAGGTCACGGCGCACAGTACACCAAAACCCAATAAATCTCATGTTGAAATGCAAATTCAAACATCACCGATTTTTAGAACTTTTACTCAAGAAGAATCACCTGATAGTACATTTAATAAATTAGTTTCTAGATCAATCACCTCACCACTTAACAAAGATGAGGAAAGGTTACATACACATTTAACGAAACGAAAACTGAACTTTGCTAAAGAAAATATCATAGCTTGCAAGACTGGTGGTCAAAAAAACCTCTAAACTTAAAATATGTTCCAATGCTGGGGTAAAACAAAAATCTTTCCTGTCCAAGAGAGTTGCTTTAGCTATGAAAATTTCTCTCGGTTTGTCATGGAATCAGCACAGGTGACAGAAACGCTATCTGACAAGAATACTTGGAGTACATTGTGAAAGTGAGAAAAAGGAAAGACTTGAAAGATCAAAGATTCTGGCAAATTATTTAGAAACAAAGCAAATAACAGTTATTGAACGAAATGACAAAAGTCACGATAGTAAAGGAGGATTAACAGAAACATCTGCACCAGTAGTTCATGTAAAGAACCTCAAACAGTTTGTGAAGGACTTACTTGATGGCTACAAGCAAAATGGCAAGCTTCTATGGAGAGATGGAATGCCAAAGGATGAGATACGGGTAAAAATAGGTGGAGATCATGGAGGCAATTCTTTTAAATTGTGCCTCCAAGTGTGCAATTTAGACAAGCCAAATTCGAAGGAGAACACAATAGTATATGCCTGTATGTCTGCCAAAGATATCTATGAAAATATGAGCAAGATATGCTCCATTCTTGAGAGCCAAATAAACCAGCTTAAAGAGGAGTATTGGGAAAACAAAAGGATAAGGTTGTTTGTTTATGGAGATTATGCCTTTCTGGCTAGTCTATATAATCTCTGAGGTGCAAGAGGCAAACATTTTTGTCTCTGGTGCAATATTCACTATGAAGATCTACAAATTCCACTTGAAAGTCGAGGTTTGATAGGGCAAGAAAACTTGGAAGAATGATAAAAGACTATGAGAACTTCAAGAAGGATGGCAAACAAAATCTGTCACTTGCCTCCAGTTTCAACAATGTTATATATAGGCCTATGTGGGATGTCAAAGTAAAACATGTTTGCCCTCCATACCTTTATATGCTGCTGGGGATTGTGAAAAAACACCATGACCTTCTGGAAAATGAGCTTCATCAAATTGATCTTCAAATTGCTGAAGACATATCACTTTCAAAGGTAAAACTAGATAACTCATTATTTCACCAGTACATTAAAGGGTTGAGGGAAAAGAGGAAATTGCTGAATTCACTTGGCTTTCTCAGGGATGAAAGAGATGAAGAAAACAGCAGCTTGACTGAGAAGGAGGCTAAGAAACTGCAAACCCGCATAGATTCAATAGAATTGAAACTTGTAAAATGTAAACCATCACTACAAGTCCAGTCTGGTCCTGTTGTATCAGCAGTGCAGATCACACTAAAACATCACAATATTATCCAACAGGCTTATCATTCCAGGTCATTTGTAGGGAATCACTGCTGAAAGTATTTAAAGTCAAATATCCAGGATGACATATGGTGTACCATTCTAGAAAAAGCTTGTGAGCTGAGTGGAAAGCCTGACATAAATGATAGGGCAAAACAAACTGCATCTAAACTTTTGAAACTTAACCAATATTTCTCTAACATTCACACTAAAGTCGGTCACATGGATAAAATATCACAAGATATGCTTCCAGATATCAAAATTTCCATTGAAAATTAGTTGAAATATTACAGACAGTACTTTCCAAATTTACTCATCCCTAAGCATCATTTTCTGGAAGATCATGTCCTAGACTGGATTAGTAAGTGGGGTTTTGGAATGGGTCTCCATGGAGAACAAGGAGGACAGTCCATGGGTCATGTCACAAATACTACACAGAGATTGCTATTCACAATGAGAGAGCACCACACACTCACTAATCCCTCAATACAAAGCCTAATTATTAAACCAAGAAATAAAAGCAACACTGTTAAGAATTAAAACCTGGTGGCACCATTCAAACTGTGATATTTCATTGAGACAGTAATTATTTCTTCTGTACATAAACTGATTATTTAAAACTATTTATTTTGTATATAATGTGCCTAATTATTAACATATCGGAGCAGGGACTGTCAATGTATTTACTATGTGTATAGTTTAGCTGTAATTGGATATAACAGGAAGTTTAACAAGGTGAAATAGGTACCTTTTTTCATTTTTCAATGATACTTATAGAATACACTTATAGTCCTATCTATGTTTTATGCAATCTTTCTCTTTGTTTTAGCATTTAATTTCATATTTTACAACCAATATGCATCTTTTTTTTCAGGTTTTTCAGGGAACTGTGTCTTTATATAAAAATAAACAACATTGAATTTGATACCATTGAATTCCCCTGGCATTCTGGAAAAAGTACATATAAAATATATGCTTATCAAAAATGAGCAACATTAAAAGGAATTACTAGAATATTTTTACTAATGCATTAAACAAAGATAGTGCTTTTAATACATATAATTTGTTTTTTCATCTGCACCGAAAAAGTTTTATCAAAAAAGAAAAACAAAATACAGAACCTTTTTTTCACAGACATTTCTCCCGCATAAAATCATACAAGTGAGAGTACAAGCTGTGTGCTGTTTACACCACCAACAACACACACAAGTCTTCTCTGAGTGTGTGTGTGTTAATGTGTACCATTTTAAACTAAAGTTACAGCAGAAAAACCACTGTGTTTATGGTCAAAAGTCATCCATAAATCATATTCTGCATACCTGGCTAGGAAACAGTTAGCTCAAGAAGGATTTATTATTCTTTTTTGTAGATTCAAATTCCTTCCTGAACGAATTGTCTTTGTCACGATAAAAGACAAGATCACAGATATCTTGTCAGAGCTGTCTAGGTCCTTTGACTGTCAATGTCTCTTCACATAATTCTCAACAGATGTTGTATCTCAGACTATATCCAGTTAGATTAAATACTTAATTAATTTCACCTTAAAACACTACTTCCCGAAAAGTGCTTCTCTTCACAAGATCAAAGCCCATTATGGCCTTGTCTATGCTGTATCCCAGTATTTCAAAGGTTGAATTCCAATTTTTGGAAAGTATGCTAGCTTGTGCATGGAAATATAATTCCAATTCTACTTCCTTAAACTTTTGAGATGTTTCACTTAAGAACCTTGAAGGTTCTTGCCAAGTACCAGGAATTATTCTTTTCATCTTTGTGCACTCTGACCTTGAGGTGATTTTCTTAGTTTATCTTGTCCCACCAGTTGGACGCAGTAGCTGAGTTGAGTTATAAAGGTCATAGTGAAGTTCAATATAAATGAATATGAAGAGGAAAGTTGCATTTTATCTACATGTTAGTGTAAAATGGTACAATTAAAGTATTTAAGGTATTTAAAAATCTGTAAAATATATGAAAATTTTTAAAATCCCCCAAGCCAAACTAGAAGGAAGAAGGGATGATAGAGGCAAAGGTAGAAGGGATGAAGGAGGCTGCCTGGGAAGCATTTTAAAGATAGGTCCAGATGGCCGAGCTGCGCCAGAGGCCATGTGCCATGATATTCTGCAATGAGATGTTGTTGTCGAAAGCCAATGTGCTGCCTGATCACCTAAAGGTGTGGAACCCGTGTCCTGTGGGTGAGATGTTCAAGATTGACATTATTGATTTAAGTGCATCCCTAATGTGATTATCAATGATTTGAGAGAATGGAGGGAAATTATTGGCAAATAGGGGGGCTTGGGGAGAGAGGGGGCTGAATCTTAGGAGAGCTTTAAGGGCTCTAACTGGGCAAAGGAGAAGGTTCTCTACATAAGGGATCTGGATTATATGGGACGCTCTGCTGTCCCGAAGTCTTTGTCCATTTCAATACCAGGTGGGCACCTTTAGGTGCGAAAATGATATCCTGCCTGAGGAAATGAACTGAGGGGGAAATTGTCTTGAGGAGCGAGAGGCTATTTTAGACATTCACAAAAATGCATAAAATGCCACCAAAAAGGTGGCTCTAAATAAGTGAGGATCATAGAGTGAGTCACATGCTTTGTCAAACATGGTTGTGATATCAAACACACCTCTGGGGGGTTGGCCTAAAGTATGAGTTGATGGATATGCTCCTGAGAAACCGCAGAATAGCTGGGTGAGAAAGGCCTGAAGGATCCAGGCTATAAAATGATGCTAAGGAGGAGATGGAGGAAAGGTAATTTCTGAGCACCTTATGTGAGATGTGATTTTTGGTGAGAAACTCAAGGAAAACCAAAATATTGTGAACTTCGAAGGAAATTGGTAGGTTATAGAATAATAAAAAAAGCTTAAAAAGTCCTGAAGTGGGTATTCTGTGCTCTGGTGGTGGCAGGTCTGTGAGCTGTCAAGACTCTTTGCCAGGCTGAGGTGAGGAGGTGGTGTGCAGCCGGATTGCCACCTGAAATTAGATCTGGAAAGTGCATCTGCCAGTATGTTCTTCTTGCCTTGTACATGTGTAAGGGTGAGTTGAATATCATAAGAAGCTGTAATAAGCCATAGATTCCTGATACATGCACTGAGGAAATTGTCTCTAGTTTTATCGGAGTTGACCACCCGGACAACCGCCAAATTGTCACTATAGCTGAACGACTATAGCTGAATCGGATCACCATTTGGCCCAAAGCCTTAGGGCTATAAGGACACTGATCATCTCCAAGTGGGTTATGTTTGGTTGGAAATTCTCAAATTGGGGAAATGGGGCAGCATAGACCCTATTTTCCCAAATGCCACCCACCCCAGTGAGGCAAGCATCGATGTGTAAGATCCTAGAGTTTCTAATTTCAATTTTGAAAATTTTTGTTTCACCTGAAAAGACAGGGAGGAAGGTGATGGACCAGTCAATGTTGTTGAAAATTCATTGGTGAGCTTAATTCTCTTGGAAGAAGCATTCTCTCTGAAAAGTGCCAAAATCCTGTTAATAAAAATCCTAGCTGGGACTATGCATTTATGGAGGTAGATAAGTTTCTCTAGAAGGGATTAAAATTGTCTCCTACTAATGGTGTGCTTGGATCTGACCTTGATGCATTCTGTATCGATTTCCTCCAGTTTGTCCTTGTCTATGGAAAGTGGGTTATTATCTAGGTCGATGGTGATGCCCAAGCAGGTGAGGGACCTGGTGTGTAGGGAATGCTTATCTATGTTCATGGGGAGACCTAATTCAGTGAATACAGCAGATAGTTTGTCGAAATGATGGTCTGCGTCATCTTCCTAGTATAAAATCGTCAATGTAGGCAAGAATTTTGCATTTTTCCTTGGCCATGATGTGAATGACGGCGTCGAATGCCATCTGAAACGCTTCCCTTCCGTGGACCCAGCCAAAAGCCACCACCCTGTCCAGATAGTATTTATCCTTCCATTTGATGCCAAATTTGAAGGCGTCATATGGGTCCACGCAAAGATTCCTAAATGCCTTGCAGATATCTATATTTTCTAACATGGCCATACCTTTGACTTTTCTAATGCCATCCAATATGTTATTCCCAGCTGGAAATTTTAAAGAGAAGTCGTGATCATCAAAGAGGTGCTTGGTGATAGCGTCATTTAACGACGCTCCAGCAGGGTATGATAAGTTAAGAATGACATGCCTGTCGTTGTTCCCTATGGGTCTCGTAAGTAAAGGAGGACAATGATAAAAGAGGGCATTAACATGGTCAAATGGGCCCAACATTGCCCCAAGGTCAGTTTCTTTTTGTAGATAGTGATCAATAGCAGCGAGGAATTGAAGAGCAGAATAATGGTTTGATATGTTGTTATTACATAAACTATCAGAGTTGGTAATAGAAAGTGGAAACCCATAAGTAAGGTATCAGTCAATTAGTCTTTTGTTAAAGTAGTCAGTGAGATACTGACACCAGGCCTCCATTTTGAGATCATATTGAATGGGGAATCTTGCCGTCCTGTAATTGGGTAGCCCTGTTTCCTTAATAACTCTTGCTGCTCGAATGTAAGTATCAATGTTATCTAAAGGGGTAGGGTGCCTACCAGGACCAATAAACGTAAACTCAAGGTCACTGTGGGCTAGAAAACCGAATTCTTTTAAAGGATCATAGATATTCTGTTTAGATACGACGATTAGATAATTCAGATGAGATGCCACTGGCGATGTTGCAGCGGAAGGAGGCAGAAGAACTACAGAACTCACACAATTCATAACAGTATTTGGATTGTCCTGTTGATTGATTGATTTATCATAGACCAACTTCGGATCTGTGTCACAACTTGATAGGGATTTGATAGTAATCATAAACACACAAAAAACCTACTTGATTTGTTAGCTTTATGTAAGTTCCAATAATAAAAAAACCTTGTACTTCTCTCGGATCCGAAATAAATACTAGTTGTGTATCAACACTCTGATCAATATTTTGCCAGTATTTATTCGTGAAACCTACGGTATGCCATATCAGCCGATTGTGTGTGTAATGCATTGGAGCAAAACGGCCTTGAATGTGGTACATATTATGACAGTGATGCCCAGGTCGCGCTGACTCGAATGTTTTAGGATGTGGATTGAAAGTGTGACATGAGGAAAGTTGTAAACCATCAGTGGTTATGGATTGTAAACTATTAATCCTATCAGGATGGAATATCTTATGGGTATTTTGGGTCCAAACAGGCCCCATATGACCCAAATCATATTGGGCATTATAATGGCCCCCATCGACCCCAGTTTCTCGAAATGAAAAAGATGACACATTATCATACAACATTTTTGAACAATTTACAATGGGCCAACCAATATCTGATTCTTGCTCTGTAATAGCAATATCCATTAACTGCTTCTTATATTGACATATTCTTATTCTAATTTGACTTTTATAGCGCTTAATCACCACTGAGTAGTGGACTCTACTGAGCAACAAGACAATAGCAATATGCAAAATCAAAGTCCAGGGACCAAAAACAGGTCGGCACCATAGAGAAGCCATAAGAAAAAAAGCTAAGGACGATATGCCTTTGCGCAAAGATAGGTTTTGAGCTTCTTTCTAAAAGAGGAATTAGTGGGTGATGCACGGATGTCTTCAGGAAGTGAATTCCAAACAGTGGGGGCATCAAAAGCAAAACTGAAGCCAAACTGCTTAGTGGACTTGTGAATTTTGGGTTGAAATTTTGGTACATTGAGGAAATAGGCAACACTCTGACTGTATCTAGTATTGTAAGACCCGCGGTATGTGGATAGATGTGGAATGAAATATTTAGGGAAACCAGTATGAATAAACTTGTACACCAAGGTAGCCAGTTTGAACTCTCAGCGAAACTGAATAGGGAGCCAATGGAGTTTCCTGAGTACTGGAGTTATCCTAGTGTATTTGCATGAATTTGTAACAATTCTGGCAGCACTATTTTGAATTGACTGTAATCTATGAAGATAATCTATGACATAAGAGAGACTCCTGAAAAGTGAGTTACACTGGTCCAACCGACTACTTAGAAATGCATTGGCAACCGACACAGCTGCATCCTGAGTCAAGAACTGCCTGATACCTCTAAAATCCCTCAGCCAACTAAAACAGCCTTTACAAACTTTCTGGCCGTATTTCGAGAAGGAAAAATCAGAGTTGAACCACACACCCAGGTTCCTCACAGACTCTATTGAACATATATTAGTATTATGTACATGTGGTATAGAATATTTACATTCCTGCAAAAAGTCATGTTTATTTATGACAAGGTTATTACTGGTAATTCCCACCCCCCAGTTCAGAATACTATGTCCACTGTGACTGTCCAGATCTACACTTGGAAGCTGTCCAGGTGATCTTATGTCCTATGTATTATGTTGCTGTCTGTCCTTGGTCTTGATCTTGTTCATACACTTAATTTCAGGGTGATTAAAATTCTTCCCTTGTTTATCACAAAAACTGCAACAGTGCTTGTAACCACCGTGATTCAAATCATTCGAACATACACCTCATTAAAAAAATTATATATTTCTTGGGCTGTGTAGGATGGGTCACTTGTGAGTTGGCCATTGATATTTGGGACATGCTGAGTCTGTTGATAGCCCATTGTGTCAGGTTATCCCAGCCCAAGTGGCCCTCCTCCAGGTCATGCATTCATGTAACCCAAGCGTTCCTCACTGCTGTTGAAGGTAGGGAAGTTGCATCTTTCATGGCCAGAATGACCTGGAGGAGGGCCTGTCTGGCTGTGGTCTGGTCCCTCATGTGTTAAATGTTGGTGAGTTGGCCGGTGACCCATCGAGGGAGTGTTAGATCATCATATGTTAAATTATTTTTCCCTATTTGGCCATGAAACCCTCATTGGGCCACCAAAATTCTGGGGCTGTGCGGGCCATGTCAGTCGAGTTGTACCGCCCTGATTTACTTGGCTGCCTACCTTGAACTGATGCTTTGGCTTGATCCTCATACGACACCAGCAAGTTGGACACTGCATTGGATATGGATGGCACACGTCTGATGGCTTCCAGTGATGGAACCACTCCGTCGCTTTGAATATCAGCTGATATAGCTCTAGGTCCCCTGTGGTCCTGTATGGGTGTGTCCCGCCTTAATGGGGATATTTGCATTTGTGTGATTCCCAGGTTGTGTTCCCAAATCCCATTATCGATCAGAGGTGCTTGAAGGGGAGTGTGCAACAGCTGAGGTTGAGGCATACGTGAAGTGGATACCATGGGTTCATGCCCTTGTGCTGGATGTTCAGATACCTGTGAAGGTTGGTTGATGGCTACATAGTCACTAGAGTTCCTTTGTTCGATTTTTTCGGCTCTTTGCATCAGTGATTGGTTTGATTCGGACAGTTTTTGAAGCATAGAAAGTATGGTTGTGGTGGAATCTTGTCCCACGGGCACTGAGGACTCGTGATTCGTGGCAGTATTTTACTCACAGCAGTTTGTTTTGGCTCCTCCAGATATGATCCATGAGTACTGTTGTTGCAGATTTCCGAATCCCACCATCCTTATGTGTGGGCATACACCTAAACGGTTTCACATCAAAGGAACATTTTACATTCTTAAAAAACATAAACCTTATATTTTAAAGTACCTTTTTTCAGGATTTATGTTTTTCACAAGAAGAAGGAGCTATTTTTCTAGTTCTGCACATTGATCAAATTAACTAGGTCAACAGGATCAATGGACGAGTGCATAATTTTGATTAGGATCTCCCCTTGTATGTAGAATTCTATGTATGGTGCAGGTGGCAATCACATAATGCCTAGTTGTCCTTAACACAAGAGTTTTCTGTGATACATATTTATTCTTTTTTTTCTTTATAAAATGCAATTAACATTTAAACATGTGAAATGTTCCAGACACTGGACATACAGGTGCTCAAGTTGCTTCTGCAACATTTACGTCCTACATCAAATGAAAATGGCAATGCCTCAGACGAGCTGGACAATAGTGACCAAAGTCGACAGGCTTGGGTGGCAAGGGTTGACAGATTTGCAAACATAGTCGAAAGATTATTTGTTAACCTGACCAGAACTGGGACTTTCTTCAAAGAAGCATGGTGATTGGTGTTAAACAGTCTAATTAACTTATTAGCATGTATAAAATAGCAATACCGTGAAACATTTTACAATGATACATCTTAAAATTTAAACAACTTCAGATTATTCTTTAATTTGATTTGAGTATCATGTCATTACACGATGTTTCAGTATCAATTATTTTGCATTAGATCAAAGTCAAGTGATAGTTGACCTGTAGAACTAAATATCTGACTGGCTTCCTATGACATTATATACCCATAAGATATATTTGGAATTCTGTTTGTTGCCATATGTTAGATCAATAGAGCAAGCATGATAGTAATTATTGATTGCATTCAAATTACAACAGGAAAAGACTTTTAATTTATTTACAATTAAAGTAACAATTACAGTCAACTGAGATACTCCTAATAGTTTGTGGAATGATACAATAAAAAATCAAGTTGACCTGGCCACAGTCCTTTCCATATAATTAAAACTAAGTTTACCAATGTATACAGCAATCTGTTCTGTGATCTGTTAAGCGTCCACTGACACAAAATGTCAGTATCCTGTGATGCTTTCAACATCCACTAAATTTCTATGTCCAGAATATCTGCACAGCTTAGCAGTCAACTCCACGGTTTAACAATATCCAAATCCAGCAAATCTACTCTCTTGTAGATCCACACACTATATCCAGTTCACTCCAATAAGAGCTAATCACAACATGAACATAACAAGTAGTTTGTATCCACATGACACTCACAAAATCTATTCCACAGTATATTTTGAAGAACTCTGTCCATAAAGCACACCAGCTTAACACTGAATTGTGGAAATAGGTCTTTTCCACTTTATATATATTTGAAAATTAAAGAATGGTCTAGAACGAATGTACACCATAGAGGTAGTTTAGGTTTTTTTTGCCAAAACATCAGTACTAACTATACGGGCTCTGTATTGACATACAACAATGTCCTGTATGATAGACAATCTATATATGGTTACTGTTGTTTACTACCCCTAACCAATAGAATCACTGGTCATACTTCACTGAGTGCAGTTGAATTTTACCTTTTCCGGCCACTACGTTACAAACTTGGACAAAGCATTTTTTACCCACCACAACATCCATGGTACACATTTGGAGCCCAGTGGCCCTTTATATTGTCAGCTGTCATTGGGAAACACTCCCCGTCTAATGATTGAGTCCTGTTAACATGATGACCATGGGATTTTATAAAGTTCATCCTCTTTAGTCCTGACCCCATTGTGCCCATCCAAGCACAAGGGAGTTCTCCCATTGGGATTGATATAGACCTTAGAGTTATTTGGGTATTAGGTTGGGCCATGCTGACCCTGGTTCCCCCCTCTTGATTTGACTATTTCGAGCATTTTGCATTTTTGACCTCTAAACTTGTTCCACTTGGGTTGCTTCTGATTCAGTGGCTCCCGATGTTCCTCAAGTTGGTACCTTGAGGTTTTCTTTGATGTAATCCAGTGCCACTGTACAATGTTTGGCCCTGACCCCTTGTGATCCTGCCATAAGGAAGTTGGATTGATAAATTTTTAGCAGTTTTTAGGGATGAGCTGAACCAGTCTGACCCTGGCTCCCCCTACAGGCAATGCACTTTCTCACAGACTTGACCTTTTTTACCAGATTTGACCTTTCACCTCGATTATGACTCGTTACATCTATATGTGACTCGTTACATCTATATGTTTTGTAAAGTATCGTTGTCATGTTTTACTAGTCACCATGGTTATACTATCTATTATTGTCTTATGTAATGGTGGTTTTAAAATTTTCTATGTTTTACATATAAACTTTTAAATAAATATCCTGTATCTAGTCAGCTATCATGTCTAAAACTAACATGAAAATAAACATATCTCAAGTCAAAATTTACATACTCTTGTGTCCATAATCTTCACCTCTGACCTTTGTTTCACCTTCAGGCCACCTCAACTGTGATTATATGTAACACATACAGGAGCAAATGTCTCAAAAATATCCTTTATAAATTTAATTAAAATGTGTATCTTTAAATTAAGCTTCATTGTTTAGTATCTCCCTCATTCGCAACCATAGCCCTGGATAGCTGAATTTGATTATTGGCTTTATCAATTCTTTTGTAAGTTTAGCACAATTACTTCTCACATATAGGGAAGATATTACAAATACAAAGCAGTATATAATATTTAATTTAAAACATTGTTCTACTCTCAGCTTTTGTCAGAACATTTTAGGTGAAACACTGTGTTTTTATTCCACCAAAGTTGTTTTCCATACGTATAAATTCAATCATTTCCATATTTCAGGCATTTGTGGTCTCGAATATCTGCTGTGCGACTGCTGACACAGTATACTGTAGGGGTGGATGAATGTACCCTGCTGTGGGAAGTGAGTCTCCTTTAAATTTGATTGCAAATGCTCAGTAAATATTTATCTTCTAACTATTATAATTAACTGAATCTTCAGCTCAGTATTTATCATGCCTGTTGCTGACCGTATTTGGGCTGACCACTTTTAAGAAGTAATATAGTGTATTGTAGGAGTAAGGTAAATTTATGCCAGCATATGTAATTATTTAATGAATGATTTTTCCTATAATTAATGGCTGATCTAGTCACTTTAAATTGTAAAAAGCGAAACACATACTTGTAATAAGAAACTTAAAAATGACTAGTAATCTATGCCCCAGCCAAGTATTGAAGTGAGAAGACCCATAGCAGAGCACTATAATTTATTTACAATTTATAAGTATTTTAGGTTTTATGTACAATTGCAATAACAATAATGCATAGCAAACTTTAAAGGTTTATACCTGGTTTGACTTATTTTGTATTACCGACTTAATTTCAAGTAAAATTGCCTTATTTTGTATTACTTGGTCGACTTATTTCATACCAACAGTTAATTTTATATGTTATGAAACTGTGTGCAGAATTTTGACAAGATATCAGGGTGATAAAAATAACCTCAAAATAAATCAATAATACAAAATAAGCTGCTCTATAGACAACTTGTTTTGTATCACTGACTTATTTTGTATTATCAGGTTATAAAACTCCAAACTGTGTTTGTTTTTAAAACTGTGGAACTGTTTGTTTGTTCATTATTTTATGTCACATTAAGACTTTTGCATAAATTACACTAAACATAGATCATAAGTTAGAAAATACATCAAAATTGTTATAATTTTTAAATAAGTGCCTCTTATTAGCCATTCCATGAAAGACCATGGAATTATTTGGATGTGTAGCCATTCCTATTGCAAACTGAAGATCCTTGGACATCTCAAAACTACAATAGGTGCAATACGTCAAAAAAGATACAGCAATCTCTTAGAATGAAGATCAATGTGCCAAACTTGACATTATGTTTTCATCCTTTTCATGTAATTATCATTATAATTTTGTGAAACAAGGACTTCTTACAATTAGCACAGAAGAATTGGAAAAATTGCTTTTATCCCTGAAATGTTAGTACTTGCTATGATTATGGTTATTAAAATGATACATAATCATTCTGGTTTTCTTTCTGATACATAAAAAATGCTTAATGCTACCAATGGATTTCCACCTTCTCTATATTCTATTGAATAATGTTGGGCTGACATGTGGTAACCATTTGCCTTTTGTCTGTAAAATTGGACATTTTACATAATAGAATTTGGGATATATGTAGTTTTATGCTGTGCAGGTATTGTTGTCACCTATGGTGTCAGGCTGGGCAGTCCCTCGGACAAGCAGGTGGGTTGGCTTCAGTAAAAAGTTATCCCTGCGACATCTCATAAACCATAAGAGGTAGGATGTTGAACCTTGATTGAGACACTGAGAGACATTGGTTAGGGGCTGTAGGTGGGCAACATTATAGCATGACCTTGACTTGACCTTTGACCTTGTTGTAGTGACTTTGATCTTTAAAATCATATCCGTCCTGTATCTTTCAAATTATAATGGTGTAGGATGTTGATACTTGTTAGGGATATTAACTTAGGAAGTGTAGGTTAGCAATGTGTAGTGTAACATGTTGACCTTTGACCTTGTTATAGCAAGGCTAACCTTTATAGTCTTTAAAAAGTTGATACTTCACATGAACACTGGCTGGGAGACAGGTGTATTGTTTAATTTCATACTCTTACACCATTTCTCCCTATAACTGTTACTCTGCAATGTTGAACATGAACATAATATTTAGACAGATGTTTCTTTAGTGTATGAAGTGTACATTTTAGCATCTAATCTCATGGAGTTTATTATCGATTTTTCCCAATGTTCTGTGATCTGGGCATCTCTGATGCTATGTTTCATCTGGAAACACCACATGTTTGTTGCTACCAATTGAATAATTTTAACCTTTCATGCTAGCATTTCCATCAATAACCAAATCTGAGCTCTCGAAATGTAAACTTTATCTGATTTAACAAGGGCATTTGTACTTCCACAAATATATTATAGTCCAAGAGTTAACACCAAACTCAAATTTATTTATGGATGCACATATAATTTTAAATATACTACTTACTAGTTTAATTAATTATATCTCAGTGAATGTCAGTACTGAAAATAAGAATAAGTATCAGGCAAATGGTAAGTGGACTACAAGATTGAATACAGTAAGGATTAAATTCCGTTGAGTCCATCATTTGATGGATACAAGGCACTATAAAAGGTGATTTGGAATTACTACAAAATAAGTCAGTGGTACAAAGCAAGTTGTTTATAGAGCAGCTTATTTTGTATTATCAACTTATTTAGTATCAATGCTAATGTGTACACCACTTTAAAAATGCTGGCCTATGTATGTGAAATCAAAGGATTTGACCATGAGGTAGAGAGTATCTATCTATGTCTATAACTTTTTGAAGGTTAGCTTTGAATGGCTTTTTGAGGACCATGGCTTTTTGAAATTTCTAATTTGTGGATGATCAAAGATGGCTAAGAGTAGGTCAAATAGAGCCATCTTGATAGCCAAGATATGGTTAGTCATTGCGAGACTAGATTGTGAAATGGCATTTGCATAAAAATTGCATATAACTAATCAGGACAACAGAGGTTTGGCTGTGATAGGTACATCCATGAATATTGTGAAGGCAACAAAAAGCAAACTGGGTGAGTGGTCTGCAGGGACTTGTGAGCTAGGAAAGTGCAAAAACACAAGTGCAAAATTTCTTGTAATTGCTAAGTAGCAAGTTTTTGTATCCATTAGAATACCCAGGTAGTTTATGTAGGTGCTTGGGGTGTTTGAGAGTATTCAGAGCCTAGTTGATGCAGTAATCAATGCAAAGTGTCAAAGGATAAAATTTCATACACGATCTCAGGATTCTCAAGCTTCTTTGGGAATATACCAATACCAGGAGTACCAGCAGATGGATGGGTCTCAGCTATTTAGACTAATGACCAATATTAAAACCTCTCCATCAACAACCCAGCAGCACGAGCTATAAGTTAAGGCTATCTTAGGTTAAATTACTCAATTGTTTTATATTTATAAGGTAAAGTCACTTGTACATACAAGATCTAGCAACTAAGGTGCCAAAAAAATGAAATCTGGATTATATCTTAGTCTTGGCAAATAAGGGTGACCCTATCTAGAAATTACGAATATGGTTAATGCTTAAAAGATATAAAGATATAAATGAAGTAAATGCCAACCGACACATGTTAAGAGAATAAGAAAAACATGTTTCTGACGAAACCCTGTACTCAGAGACAGTCCATGGAAAGTCCACAACCTAACTACAACTTTAAGTAGCCTAATAATACGGCCCCAATATACTAAATGCACAAGAGAGCGTGTTTTGACAAGCCCTTAGATACATTAAGCCACTTGAATTGACCATTAATGTGTATGTATTTGCACTCTTGAGGCTTAGTGTTAGAGACTGTCCTCCAGGACAAATGCTGTATATTTCCTTGCCAATCTGAAACTACAAATACTGGTGTAGAACTTGACAACAGTATAAATAGAATACAATACAAAACACCACTCCAAATTTTGGGTGATTCATAAATAATACATATTAACATAACTATGTGTTTTTAAACGAAAAATTCAGTTATGCCACAGGCCTGTGACATGCACAAAATAAATAACCATAATCAACAAATCTGAGAGACACCACATATTATATAAATCAAACACAAATTATATTACTCACTCCAGCCCTTAAGGGCCTTATCTGACCCATATTTACAGTGGTGGAACCAGTAAAAGCCATTAATGAAATCAGTATCCTTGCACGTCAAATTATCAACCACGTAAGCAGGCAATCAACAATAAATAATATGAAATAACATACATTTGCAAATATCCAGTTGGTTGTTGTCATATTATGTTATCCATCTATTCATAGGTATATATCCAGGTTTGATAAGATATTTTGCACAGAAATGATTGTTTTTCTTAGGTATGTCACACATGTTATACAGGAAGCATCACTTCCAATTATCAATCACATGACTAAAGGTTGCATCTAAAGCTAGAAGTAGCAGACTTAAGGTTGTGAGATAAATAAAAAAGTATCATTGATGACAGAAAATGATAAAAGTACGAAATTTATTATATCAGCTTACGCCAAATTGTAATAATTAGGATCTGGAAGATCTTATGTTTCGAGGGCTGATGCATCACTACTTTTTTTTGTCAGTGAAGAGCATATTTCAAAAACTTGACTGCACCTTTAACTGAGTGACCTTCATCAAGCACAGCTTGCAATAATACAAAGGTCAGATAAGCTTCTTCACATGGTCAGGATTTTTCTGCAATAAGATGCAAGAAAACCTTCTTTCAAAATGAAGTAATAGAAATATTGGTGAAAGAATTTTTAACTTTTCTGAGAGAGGACCTATAAGGACCATATCACTCCTTCAGGTTTATTACACATTATTCTGAACAGTTTAGATTTATTTATTGGTTTGGAATAAAAATAGACAGAATTCTGCAGGAGAGAAATGAAATTAGTGCAGAAACATTTATAAAATACCATAAAATTGAAGAATTATTAATTGTAAAAAATGGACATTAGTGTATTGAGAAATTATCACATACACTTTTTAACTTTTTAAAATTTCATACCTGTTTGATCTCATCTTTTTGAAGTTTTGTTTGATATTATTTTAGAAGGTGTTTACATTCAATTTTTTGATCGGCAAATTCAAAATGCAGTTATGTGACCTGAGAAAGGAAAAAAAATTGTTCCCGGTCGATAATAGGAAGTGGTTGATAATGGGACCTGCGGCGATACTTTTAGCAAACAATTAATTTTCATGAAAAAAACTCTGGAAATAATGATATAATGGAAAAATATAACTCACAAGTTGTGTCCAATGTCAAACAAATTTTGTGATATGTGATATATAATAATGATTGAAGTTCTTTTTTTCATGCAGTGAGATTTGTGGCTCCAATTTTGACACATTTCTAGAATATTTTTTTAATTTCTCATCTGAGATTGAGACTTTAAACTCTGCAGTGTCAACCTCGACACCTAATGGCAAAAATTCAAATTAATCTGCATTTTGGCAGTCCCATTTTTGATAAGTGGGATCAGCTATGGCAATGTTTAGTTTTTCTTTATTTTTATTCCTAACCTGAAGTGGCATCAGGAATAGCGGCATGGATGGAAATTCTTGATGGTTTTTGGTCTATACTTTCTTTACTATTATTAACGACATTTCTATTCAATATATCAGCTTAATCACTTTAAGTGCGACCCTATTCTGGGATGTTAATACACCAAGTCGGAATTGTGTCGGGAGCAAAGTCCTCTGGTAGGTCAATATCATTTTCAGTGCAAGGGCCTTCCAAAGAGGCCAGTGGTTCAAACGTGTTTTTAGTTTGACAACTAAACTGAGGTGTTTTGCAATGCAGTGATGGAATTTTTGAACCACTTTTCCTAATGTTGTTGGTGCATTTGCTAGAATATTTTTGAACCGAGGAGCATACAGGTGAATTACTTGCAATTCTACTTGTGATTGAAGTTTGAAAACACTTGCAAGCAATTACTTTTTATGATCAAAGACCCCATTACCTTGAGGGTCACAATCGTTTTCTGCTCCCCACATACAACTGTAGATATATAATTTTTCACAATTTTGTTATTATGTGCTATATTCTGCGCAGCACTGTAGCAGTTTACTATTCGTGTTTTGACACTTTTACCCTAAAATCATTTGACATATGCCTATGTCAAGTCACTTGTATCCGCCATTAATTCACTTAGGTAATCTACCTGGGCATTTTTGTGTCAATATCTCATGGTTATCATAGCAAAACATAACACCAATTGACTCCAATTAAGATCATCATTAGACAGTCAACCCAAAACGAAATTCTAAGACCAAGGCACCTGTCTTTTAATGAACACTGGGTCATTCTCACCTCTTTGGAACTTTAACTTGCCTGCTTCATTTAGATCTGTTACGTGCCTGATGCACCTGTCAACCTCGACCTGGATGTGATAAGCCCTTGTAAAACTGACACAGATGGCATCACCACTTGCTCCAGCTGACTTGAGTCAGTAGCTGTCACTGCCACCTGAGTACCGCTGGCCTGTGACCTTTGGTTTACCGCTTGCTGTTCTGTCCTGGCGATTCTCTCTTCTATTTGCAAATTTATGTCAGTACTCTCATCTAACCGAACAGTCACACCACTAGCTCCTGAAACATAGATACTTTGAGTGTCTACATCATCACTATGTGATGAACCAAAACGACACTTACTGTTCATGAGTCTCTTCTGCATGTCTCAGTACTCTTTACATAAAACTCATGTAAAGGCATAGCTCTTGAGATTTTCATCTATTTATAATTTAATTTGTCTCTGTGAACATAATACACAGCACCATGTGCTCTGATCACTGCGAATTAATACAAGTTAATGAGTCTTATTGTACGATGAACTTTAGATTCTATCCAGTTCTGAACTTCTCAATATTTTTCCTTTCTATAGGAGTGGTAGGCAGGTCAAATACCTAGCAAATCCTGGGACGAATTTACATATGGTGGTTTGGCCAACCAGTCAGTGGTACTGTAAGGACTTGTATGTTTCTCCTGTTACCAGGTGTCTCAGTGTTATTGCAACTGAATTCCAACTTCTAAGGGCTTTCTAAAATTGGTGACTTTCTTCCAAAAACAGTGGTGTGTGCGTTACTCAATGAGATCAAAAATTGCAGGGGGCATGACAGAATTCTAGTAACCATTGGGATCTTTGCAGTGATAAGTGATTAGATATGGCAGCAGAAGGCATTTATATAGTAATTATTTGATTCTGATTCGTGATCCCCACTTCAGATCAGTCCAGTTGGGTCAGTTTGGGGTTTATGGCTTGTCCTTGTAGCTTCTTGTCAAGTCATGCAGAAAAACATTCAATTCCAAGCAGGTCGGAAGGTAGATCCAGACAGGCAAGGATGCATTACATCCTGTCAGGGAGGGAAACAGACACAACATTTTCCTGTGTATTTTTTTCTGGATTTTGGTCCCCGATCTCTGACTCAACTAACCACCTCTTGAATCGTACTGTCGTATGTTGGGTCAGCTCTAGTGGTGCATGATTGATGAAAGTTATAAAATGATTTCACAGAGTGGAATATTTAGTGTTCAGAACAAAACACTTGCACTTCTTTCCACATGTTTGCTTTGTGTGTCTATACTATTCAGTTTGTGTTTGGTTTAGCTTTTCATTTATTTTTAGTTTTTACCAAAGGAAACCGATTTCAAAAGTATCACTTCTGTACAGCAGCTGGAAGAATTCCTTCAGACCTCAAACACAATGGCAATTAACCATTATTTGGGGTAAGCTGTTATCATACATCAAATCAATATCTTATTTTGGAATAGTTTTGTTAGTGTATGTGCCATTGTATCGAAGTAACATTCATTTTATTTACCACCCAAGGCCGTTTTTTCACATTAGAGGGTTAAATCTAGATTGCGACTTTTTAATTTAGTGACAGTACCACATAACTGTGCCCTTTGGCAAAATTGGTTTGTAAAACATTTAATAGTGAACAATGGATAATATTAAACATCTCCTATTAAACATAATAAATTATATCCCTCATGAATATGAACAAAATTACAAGATCTGTTGGCATTGCCTCTACGTTTTCTCTTTTCAGGCTAGCAAATTTTGAGTTATCTATAAACTGTTCACACAAGGACAATGTACTCTGATATTGCAATTATTCGTTTTCACATAGATTGTTTCTTTCCTATCATAATTGTTTGTGACTTCATGTTTGCAAAAGTGGTGCCAGACTTAAATATACAGTTTGATTTTATACCAGAACCTACGTACATATTTTGAGTTTATACTTGCATGTACCAAATGAAGTACAGACAGAATGTAAGTTTATCCAGTGTCCTCTAGGCAGTTGCCAAAAAGGATCGTCACAATGTCATGCTTTCTGTACCAGGTCAGTTGGCAATTGTCCTAACTGCATCCAAGATTTGGATGACCCGGTGCTTCTGCCCTGTGGACACAGAATTTGTATTGACTGTGTTAAACAATTAAAAAGCACCGGAGAAGGAATGTGTCCAGAATGTAGAACCTCACTTCCGGAAGAATTGGACAACTCCACAGTAGAAGCTGAAAAGCAGTAAGTACTGTGCGGAAGCTGCAATAGATTAATTTTTTGGAGATTATTTATACACATTAATTACATTAATAGGACTGGCATTGTGTTATATCTCTTACAGATTCCTATATAATTTCCAAATTAATTTCTTCCTTTTCCAGAATGACCCTCTTATATTTGTTTGTGTAATTTGCTTATAATTATTAATCTCCTTTGCCATATAGGTGTTTCTTTTTTACTTCGTTGTTAGTCATGTTAAAGCAGTCATCAACAAGAACAAATGCTGGGAAGGAGTGCAATCTTTATACAAAAATATGAATATAATATTGCCGGCCTGTTTGTGAAAATAAAAAAGACATGACACTGTAAGATAATTATTTCACCATTCCCTCTCCTTATATTTTAGACTTAATTGCTAGAAAGTAGGTGCTCAAGCTCAACTCACATATATGAACACAATTTTGTGGCTTATCAAAAGTGAGGATAAAGATTGAAGTTATCTATTGATTTCTAATTTATTTGGACTGACACAAGGTGGTTTGCAAAAAAAAAATGCTGCAAAAATGCAAAATCATTTTATGTCATTTTAATCCCACTTTTATTTATTTATTTATTTACCTATTTATTTATTTATTTATTTATTTATTTATTTATTTATTATCCAATTCGAACACTAGGTACACTACATTTAAATATAAAATAATTCTACAAATAACACAAATGTACATACATGTTCAACACCATTTTACAAGCACACACACAGAGGAAAAACACATGAAGAACAAACACAAACTGCCTGTACTTATGTACAAATAAGTTATACTGAGATAGCATAATAACAATTGTCATCAGCTACCAAGTGCTGAGAAATTCTAGCAAATCATTAATTTCATTATATTTAAACAAAGTATATCTGGTATCTCTCATAAAAAGAAGATCTTTAATATTTCCAATGTTTTGTAAATCATCAAGTGTATAAATATTGTCAACATAATTATCTGCAACACTTTTAAAGACACTTGGCATAGCCCATACTGTATATCTGTCACACTGAAAAAACTCAGACATAACATCTATATTGTTAGAAACAGATGAACCACTGCCATTAATGGCTAGGTTACAGCACATTTTCACTAATACATTATTGCTACTACATGCTTTGAATACAAACTTATTGAATCTCCTATACAATTGTACATTTATGGGTATGTCATTACAAATCAGTGGAAGATATTTACTATGAGTTAAAAGAGGTAACTGTAATAATTTTCTGATACCTTTTCACCAAGTAACATAGAATCTAGAAATGAAGTTTGATTCAAAGTCCCACAGCACACAGCCATACAAAGGCATACAGTATGATTTAAATAACTTATACTTAACATCTGTGAAAGCATCATGAAAGGATGCAATAATGCCATTTAAAGCAGTAGTGAACCTATCAATACCATCTTGAATTACATTAGTTTTGGCACAAGGTCCTGCAAGAGCTTTACACTCAATCACTTGATTGTTATGAACAATGTTTTCAATTACTTTTCTACTTGTGGAATAGTGTAACAGTTGGTATTTATTGGGATTAAACAAAACTTGATAGTCTCTTCCAAAGTCATCACATATGTTTAACATTGACTTCAAGGCATTAACTGTTGGTGCAAGTGTAACTACATCATCTGTATATGCTACAGTACCCACGAATAATTCGAATAAAACTGTTTTAATTTGAATTTTGATATGTATGGATTAGGAATCTTTAGCTGAAGTTTTTGTGTATCTATAAGGTTACTTTCAAAACTTATACTAGTTTATCTAATTTCATATAGAGTGAATTGAGTGAATCAATAATTGGAAAAAGACTGTTCCCGTGGAATAGTAACAGTAACTAAATTCCTAGAGTCTCTTACTAATTCAATCTGGGTGTCTTCAGCATACAGATGATGTATGACATAAAAAAGTTGAAATGACCTAACTTAGGGGATCGGGATAGAGAGTGAAAAATAAGGGATGCATAATCAAACCTGGGGAATGCCAAAAGGGAGGTGAAAAGCTTTAAAACAGTCTACTAGTTTAATTTTCTGTTTGCTGTTAGTAAGGTAGATATTTATCCACTTAAACAGAGTACCATCAACTCCAAACCAGTTCTTTAGACAATCATTTGAAATGGAGATTTCTATCATGTTGAAAATTATGGAGAGATCTAACAATGTTAGAGCTACTGCCTACCATTAATCCACAGAGGTGGATTTGTCATTTTGGATCTTGAGTAGCGATATCTCAGTTGAGTGTCAACTCATGTACGCAGATGGAGGGACACTGCATAATGCCTTCTTAGCCAATGAAGTCATTTAACTTTTTGGCAACAATTTCTGATATTAGATATATTTAAAGTGTATCAGCACATTATTAAACCAGTGAATGTTGAATAGGATCACAATTATATATTTTGGTTCTGGAGGACACAAGAACGTTTAGTAGAGCATCCTCAGGTAACATTGTAAAGGAAGGAGGTATTTTAATGGTACTGGCTCTGATGACTGGAATGTGTGATGACTGTTGGTCATAGATGAATTTCATAATTGACCCACTAACAAGTTAACAAATTTGCCAGGTCACCAGATTTGTATGACCAGGCAGAATAAAATCCAAGAACATGTGCATGATTTTTTACAAACTGTTCCACAGTGCTTACAATTTTCTTCATTTTCAACCTCTAATTCTTGAAAAATGGCTTTATTTTCAACCTGTTTAAAAAGGCTAAAAGCAGATGTGTGCAGCTTAAAATTTTTGTGAGGATTATCACTTTTCTGATTATAATCATATTGAGCTTTCTATCTCTTCATATAAGATTAGGAAGGACAGACAGCACCAGAAATATGATAAATATGTATATAAATCTAATATAAGAGATTCTAACCAGTGTTTTTCTCATGGCCACTTGACATCGGTCGGTGAGTCTGCTAATGATACACCTTCCCCCTCTGCCCTTGTTAAACCATCTTACAAACAGGATTTGGTTAAAATTAAAGATGAATGGACAGCAAAGTTGTGTAGAATCTACACTTTACTTGCACTTCGTTCACTCAACTGTTCTTTACCCCAGTCAGCAAAGACGTGTCTCACCCTTCCCTAATGGCAGCAATATCAAAGTCACTTCTGATTTTCCTGTTAGATAAGATATAATAATTCAATAAAATAGAGGATTTAAATTGTAAATTATTTTTTGTAAGTTAATATCTTACCTAATAGGCAGGGGATTAATACCATGCCATTGCTGCGGGTCCACCTTACTTGGGTTCTTTAACTGAGTACCTCAAAAAGGTGAATTGATTGACATCACCTGTTGAGTGATGACGGTGTTACAAGTCCGGTAAGAGTAGAACTCAAAATGGCTTTTTCTGCTTTTTGTTAATATTTTTGCTTTCTCTTCTGGCCTGGTGATTAGACTGCTTTACTTTCGTCATATATTTCCTTGATACTCAGGAGGATATGAATTATTGTCAAACAGACTTGAGTGCTGTTGGTTGTGGATTGTGACCTGGTCCTTGCTGTCTTAGTAGGCATGAATCCTTTGGATTCTTATTTAGGTATGACGCATTTGACACAACACTGCACTGTTAGTTCATGAAATGTTTAAAAATTTTACATGACCTCTCACAAGCTAAACCAAAATGTACATGTTGCAGTATTGAAGGGGGTGGGATGGATATTGAGTACGGCTAATTTTGCAACATGTACTATCAAGACATTAGGTCTCTTTTGCGCCCTAAGATCAAGGTCTTCAAGGGATAGTTAATGAATAATACACAAGCTTTCGACGCTGTGTCTGTTTGACATTTTCCTGATAAAAGATAACAAGATTTTAATACCTTTCAGAGAGGCTTTTGCCAAGTATCAGAACTACAAGAAGCAGTGTAATGCCTTTTACATGGCCGTTGTGTCACAGCTGTGTTTCCACAGTAACACGCCCCCTGAAAATGAAGTGATTCGGCATCTACTGAATTTGATCACCCAGAAACCAAAGGATGCAACCGAAGAAGCCAGTGGCACCAAACAAATGGGTCCTGTAAAAGACTGGGGGGCTGTTGATGCCACACCAGTGGTCAGATCATTTTTGTTACAGATGTTACTTCGCTCACAGTTAGTGTATTTTATATTCTTCAATTACTCACAACTGTAATTTTAAGGGATATTTCAAAATTACAGCAACATTTTTAGTACATTTGAAGCAATCGTTACTATGTGGAACACCCATAACAGTAGCTCAGTACATGTCACATAGGAAAAGCTGATGTAGCATGCTTCATTCTACAGGTAGTTCAAAGAAATAAATGATTTTGACGCAAAAACATTTTCACAAAAGTAGAGAATTCCCAAACGTTAAGGTGTTTATCATTTCTTAATTGCAAACTTCATAAAAATAAATCAAAGCTATCAATTGGAAAACTTGGCCAGGCTATTAAAATAAATCCAAACACCTCCGTCATTGCACACACTGAGATAGTTTCTCTCTATAGAAAGTCATATTTAAGAGTCAACAACAATTTAACAAAATATTAAAGATGCCAAGTATACTTCAAATAATTGAATGGTACAGTATATGTTCTGGCTAAAATAATTAAGCATGACTATCATGTTTCTAGCTTAATTAAAATGACAAGATGTTTTTGCAAAGGCGTCAACAAGTTACATAGATAGATACATTTGTATAGCGCTGATTTCAGAATTGCCCTATTCATAAGCGCTTTGGCAATATTTAAAATCAAGTCAAGTATGAAATGGATGTGTGTAATAAGGTGTTCAAATAACAAGCAGCTATATTCCATAAGCTTTTTTGAAGAGATGTGTCTTTAGCTTTTTCTTGAAAGAGTTGACTGAGTTGCAGGATCAGATGTCAATTGGTAAGTTGTTCCAGAGTTCAGGAGCAGCTTCAGCAAATGCTTTGTCACCATAGTTTTTCAGTCTTGTTCTTGGAACTGTCAGCAAAAAATTGCCAGAAGACCTAAGTACACGGTATGGAGTGTGTTGTATAAGGAGATCAGTAAGGTAGCACAGACCTTTTCCATTCAGACACTTAAAGGTAGTTAAAAGTATTTTAAACTGTAAAGTGCTGACATTTTGCCAAAATATCGAAAGCCTAATGATCCAGGAATATATACTATGTACCATTTCAAGGCATTTCCAAAGCTGTTCTGCTTATGTGGATTGCAGTTAAAGTTTATCTACATAGAAGGAATGACCAATTTTCCAAGATAAAATTTCTATTTGATACAGTGCAAAAATATACACCCAAAATATGTTATAAAAATGAATCATAGATAATTCGGCCGTTTACCAAATCAGTCTCCAGAAAAAATATCCTAGTCAAATCACCCTCCTTGGAAATTACACCCTGGTCAAATTGTCCCCCAGATGTTAAATACCTATAAATGTTAGATGCCCATGTATATATTCACGAATAATAATGTTATTCTTAAAGTTATTCTATATCAGTCTATATTTTTTGTGATATTACCCACGAGGTGTTAAAACCAAGTGGTAAAAACAACAAAAGAGTGAATAAATATTCCTTATTTTAAATCTTAATTAAAAATGAAATTCGCCATAAATATAATATGTACAAAACACTAAGAATATTCAGCTTAGTTAATCAAACAAACATATCAATATTACACAAATATTAACTAATTAAAACCAATTGTTCACAAATGATCACATGAGTTATAAAGCAATTTAATATCTAAGCAGAAGGACTATTAACAAATGTACTGATCAAACAGTAGGAAATATTGACTTGTCCTTATAAAGATTCCAAATGCTATACATTAAGTAAAATTTCACTTTAAATACTTTTTTCTACATAAACAACTATATAATGCATTTAGGTTAAAGGGATTGATTAACATGGACCAGAGTATAATTCAACACCATTTCAATTAAGACATGCAGTTTCTGTTGAAAAGGAAACCTTATTTTTCTTGCTTTAATAACCCCGAAGAAAATATTTTTGCAGGTCTATAAATAAGTTCTAATTAGAAAAGTTTTCAACAGGGGGACGATTTGGCTAGAGCAGATTTGTTTAGGGGGCTGATTTTGCAAAGGGCTAATTTATCCAGCGTCCAGAAAATTACGGAAGCTCTGAGCTGCCAAAATTTATTTTATATTAAGTCGAATATACGACTTAGTATCTCGTATATATGACTTACTAAGTCGTATATTCGACTTATTATCTCGTATATACAACTTAGTAAGTCGTATATACGACTTAGTATCTTGTATATACGACTTAGTATCTCATATATACGACTTAATAACTGGTATATACGACTTAGTATCTTGTATATACGACTTAATAACTCGTATATACGACTAAAGATACTAGGTCATATACACAAGATACTAACTCGTATATACAAGATAGTAAGTCATATATATGAGATACTAAGTCGTATATACGAGTTATTAAGTCGTATATACGAGTTATTAAGTGGTATATACAAGATAATAAGTCGTACATACAAGTTATTAAGTCGTATATTCGACTTGATATAAAATATATTTTGGCAGCTCAGAGCTTCCGTAGAAAATGACATTCATGAAACTTATATCAATAGAAGGTAATTTATTTTACTTTGTTCCCATTTCACTTGTTATGAAAAACTATTTATTCAGGCAAAATATAATTTAATATAAAATGAAGAAGTAATATAACATGCCAGGGAGCTATCGTATCACATTATACTGTACGTTTATACAGAATAATATGCTTTTGAACCATATAATTCTAGTTTCAAAGATGTTGAACAACACATTGACCAGTACTTTGAAAGTTGTCGGGATGTGGACACATTGGAAGTTGTACAGCTGTTTGTCTATTGCTTGGAAGTAAGTAATGAGTTTCAAAATCGCCATGTTATTTATATTTGCAAAGGGGCAAACTGACATAAGTCTTTTTGATGGCGAACTTTGAGTAATGAAAATCAATTGAGTGTTGACTTAAAGGCATATAAAGAATATTGGTCACTGAATACTCAGTGATATAAACAGTATTAGTCTACAAGGTCTGTGCTGGACCTTAGCATAAAGCTTGGAACCACAGAGAAATAGACATGAATCTTAAAAAACAAATTATAGACACAATGCCTTGTTACAATAGAGTCACAACAAATTAAGTGTGAACACAATAATCTGTGAATTTATTAGAGTTTTGACAGTATCACTCTTCTCTATTCAGTGTAGTTCACTGACCTCATTATAAATTGCCAATGAAATCATTCAGCAGTCATGTGGGTGAAACTTGAAGGTACCTACAATGGTAGTATGGGTGGTCATCGGCTTACAAGGGTATTTAAAGCCTTTAGGTTAGAAATGTTTAATGTGAACATATTTTATTGGAAGGATAAAGGATGAAGTACACCTTTCCCAAATACTGGGACCAAATAAGGAGTAAGTGTGAATATTTGTTGGTTTTGGGGAGCCATGTTCTAGGCTCTAATGCATTTACCAGACAGGAAGTATGCATAATATGCAAACAGCAAATTGAATACTAGAACTAAGTATGAATGAAATAAAATAAGAAATCTGACATATTGAAACAATTGGACCAGTATGATTTATTTATTTGGGGTTTTACATCGCTTTTAACACTGTCGTATCATGGTGGGTAGTTTTCAGGGCAGAGGAAACTAGTACATACAGTTGGTCAAGGTTCTGTAAACTGCTGACAATTGGTAAGCAAATACCAACTTACCCACGTAATGTATGTCATTTGAACTGCCAACATCAGAGGTGAGGGCAAGTGTGTTTCCACTGAGCTACCATGGTACTCTTTGCCTGTATGAAAACATACCTAAATTTAAAAGCGATAAACTTATTTGAAAATATGATAATATCTTTTTCATCTGGTGTTTAGAATGTACCAATACAGAAGTCAGTTTTTTATTTCATTTTTTTTCTATTTCATAGTATTTTGCAAGCACAGATACAGAATATATTACAAAAACAAAGTTATTGTACACTAATATTGTGACATAAGTCAGATGAAAAGATGACAGGTAAAATAAATGACGCCAATGGTCGGATACTGTGATTTTTGTCAGTTTTAAGTTTGTAAAGATGCTATGTAAAATTGCCCATTTTTGCACATCACCATCAGTAATGCCCCTGTTCCACTACACGACTAAGGTTCCCAATTAAGGGGTTTTGGGGATCTGTTTCCAAAAAATGTAGAGTGCTGGACAGGCGACTTCAGTCTTTTGGGGTCTTTTGTGGTTGGTATAAATATGTAATGCCCCTGTTCCACCAAAGGATTAAGCCCCGATCCTGTCGGTGACCCTTAGTCGTGGACAGTCAGTGAAAAAAAGGTAAAATGGGCAGGGATGCTGAATCGGTATTGAAGTCTGGGATTAAGTACAGATCGTCCTCAGGAAACTTCAGGTGGCTGCAGACAGTCCCCGACTGGTCTGGGACTAAGAACCGACTAAGTCAGCTTTCTGGTCGGTTTCAACCATGATCCTGTCGTACACATACCGACTGGGTCCTCAGGCCTCCTCGGTCTTCCCCAGACCAGGATTGCCGATTCTTGTTTTGCAAAGATGCTGGATTTTCTGGGTAAATATATATAAAATTCCCGATCTAATCACCATTGCTTTTCTAGGAACACATCAGGATGCCACCTTTTAATGGAAAACAACTTCAGCAACAACTAAGGGCTTTTTTGGTTTTTATTCATTTACAAATAATCATGTATTTCCTATTTCTACGTCAACCACAGCAACCACCACCAGCACCACCACCAGCACCCGTACAGAGACCTAGAAGTAGGCACAACATGTGGGTCAGGCCATGGCTACTGCAGAGAGAGGAGTGGGGGCCCTGCCACAACATTATGGCTGATCTGTATGCCATAGACATTCCAGGATTCACCAATTACATGAGGATGACCCCAGAATTCTTTGAAATGATAAAGACCAGACTGGAACCACGTCTAGCCAGGCAGGCCACCAAATACATAGCTCCAATCACTGTTGGGGAGAAGTTAGCCCTCACCATCAGATTTCTGGCCACTGGGGAGTCCTACACATCATTATCCTGTCAGTTCAGGGTTGGAAGATCCACCATTTCCAAGTTTTTACCAGAGGTCTGCACAGCCATCCAGGATGAGTTCACCAGAGAGTACCTCAAATGTCCTACTACTCCAGATGAGTTGAAAGAACTGGAGAAGGAATTCAGGATCAGGTGGAATGCTCCACATGCCCAGGGAGCCCTGGATGGGAAGCATGTGGTCCTGAAGAAACCCAAGAACACTGGAGCCCTCTACCACAACTACAAGAGGTTTTTTTTCCATTGTGATGTTGGCCCTGGTAGATGGACAGTATAAGTTTATATGGGTGGATCCTGGTACACCTGGATCTTGCTCAGATGCCCAGATATTTAATGCCTCTAAGCTGAAGAGGAGGATTGAGGATGGCAGGATAGGCTTCCCTGACCCAGCACCTATAACCCAGGGTGGTCAAGATGTCCCCTAGTTCATCCTGCAGATGATGCCTGAAGACCTGGCTCATGAAAACCTATGGCAGAAAGGAAAGGATTGCCAACTATAGAATATCAAGGGGCAGGAGAGTTGTTGAGAACGCTTTTGGCATCCTGGTCTCAAGATTCAGAGTGATGAGGACTACTATTGAAATACCCACAGCAACCGTCAGGGAAGTGGTCTTTACCTGTGTGGTTCTGCACAACATACTGAGAAGCCAGTATCAATGTCAACATGGTGGTCAGCAGCCTGGGGAGGATGATGATGATGATGTGCCTGGTGATTGTGGATTGATTGGTGCTGCTGGTGGTGGCCAAGACAGAAACCCTGCTAGAGAAGCCAAAAGACAGAGAGATTACCTGAAGGACTACTTCAATAATGAGGGAGCAGTGGCCTGGCAAGATGGCAGAATATAAGTCCTGCTGCAGTAACCAGTCCTTTTCAGGACTAACTATAACAGTCCTTTTCAGGACTAAAAAACATTCCTTTTCAGGACTATCAAATATTCCAAAAACAATGAATGAGCTATGCTTGCTTCAGACAAACCCCATGCTAAACATAACTTGTACAGACAGACAAACGCCATGCTGAAGATAACTTGTACAGACAGACAAACAGACAAACCCCATGCCAAACATAACTTGTACAGACAGACAAACAGACAAACCCCATGCCAAACATAACTTGTACAGACAGACAAACAGACAAACCCCATGCCAAACATAACTTGTACAGACAGACAAACAGACAAACCCCATGCTAAACATAACTTGTACAGACAGACAAACACACAAACCCTATGCCAAACATAACACCGAAATCTTTTTAAAACTACACCCAAATTTGCCTAAAATTTTGATTCAATTATAGACAAATAACTGAAACTTGAGTGAATTTTTATAATATCTTTTAAAATATTACAAATATCCCAATAAAATCTATTTCCTTGCTTCACAAAAATTATAAAATATCATCACCCAAATGGTTGTGCTCAGGGTACAGTTTATGTGTTTGTGGATTTTTTGGATGGTGGGATAATTGTGTTTGCAAATTAGTTTATCAGTTCCTTGATTGGAGGTCATGTTCACAAGTGGGTTTGTCTGCTTTTGAGTTGGTGGCTATGTGATAGCCAAAAATCTTTAACTCTAGGGATGGTGTGAGTGTTGAAATTTTTTTTTAAAGTTAAAACAATCCAATGGATTTTAAGTTACAAATGGGCATATTATTGGCCATAATTGGAGTTTATTTATCAGTATTTTTTTATATGTGGCCTTATGTTGTTAAGTGTATTACCACGGGTTATTTATTTTATGTTTGGGGTTTTGTAAGTGTTGGGCTTTTTTTCTTGTAATAAGTATTTGTACTGAATTTTATTTTGTTTTGGGAGGGGGATATGAATAACATCTAGCTTAATAAATTGTTTTTGGAAGATTTGGTGGCCCTGAAACGGGTCTGGCAGGTCAAAGACCAGCCCTGACTGGATGGCTACTGAGGAGGCTGCTGCTGTTGAGGCGGTGCTGAAGTGGTGATAGTAAAGAGCTGCTGCTGTGGTTGCTGCTGCTGAGGCTGCTTGACAATCTGTGTTGATGTTAGATCTGGTAGCTGGCTTAATATTCCACTTAGGTTGCTCCCTTTGTCCTGTACAGCTAGGACTGATGTAGGGTTATTGAAGCCAATGGGGCTTGGTGTATAGTACAGAAAAATGCTGCCAATGGAACTAGACGCCTGTTGAGTGGTTGTTGGCAGTATCCCGACCCTCTAGGACTCTGTGGCTGATCTGGGCAGTGGCTGACGTCTACGGTTGCTCTTAATACTTTCAATGTCTCTAAACATCCTGCCCGTTAGGTCTTCAAAGGGGGCTCAGTGATGTAGCGGTTAGAGTTCTCGCCTCCAACTTCTGAGGCCGCCGGTTTGAATTTCGGGCTGGGCGCTTCATGTTGGAAAGTTGGTAGTTACTTGCCGATGCCCGGTGGTTTACAGTGCAGTATGCACTGGTTTCCTCCACCTATAAACTACCTGTCGCAGTATGACCCTGGCTGTTGAACGTGATGTAAAACAACAAATAAATCTACATCTTTAGGTCTTCAAATTCTTCTTGGGTCATCTTGTCGGCCTCTGATGCCAGGTAGTCAAAGAAGGGCTACTTGTCTGACTTTTGCTGCAGAAAACCTGAGATCAATGTCCTCATCTGGTCAAAGTGCTTGAGACTCTTGGAGTCTGTTGAAACGGGTGTAGATGTAAGGATGGACTGACTCCTCTCCCTCAAGACACTGGACCCAAGGTGTTCTGTATCAGTACTAGGTCCGCGAGATTTGTCCTGCTTGCTGGTATTTGGACTGGCCTCGAACCCTGAACTTCTGTTGGCCCCCTTTCATCTGATGTGGGTTTTAAGGAAACCCATCTGCTGGTAGACCCAGGACTGTCTCTTGGTCATCTCCCTCGGGGCTTGGCCAGATTGGAGCTTGGACAGCTTGCCATAACACGTTCGCTGGGATTCAAACCACCGTCTGACATCAAAGAGCTGGAGCTTCAGTTCTGCAGATATTTCTGCCCAGAGAGCCTCTCTTCTGTTCCTGTCATGGAAATGTGGATGTTCCTTGTCATACAGTTCTGGGTGCTGCTTTACCAATACCACAATGGAAATTTCCTGACTGTCAGTAAAAGTTGCACACACCCTGGCTCTCTTGGCTGATGAATGGCACTCTGTATCTTCTTCACACCTCTCTTCTTCTTCCACAGCTTCCTCAATAGCATCTGGACGTTCCTCAATCTCCTCAATCCCTTCCTCAATCCTTTCCTGTACTTCATCTTCCTTCTCCCTCTCATCCATCTTTTTCCTTCCTCTCTTCCCTCCTTTCTCTTTCCTCATAATCCAGGCAATGACAAAATAATAAAAAATAGTAAAATGTGTCTCCTAACTGTGAAATTTGCCTTAAACTCAAGTATTATATTATATTTAAAAAAACTGAAAACCCCTACAAAACAGTGACACACGTCTCTCAGTAGCCAAACAATCAGTAACAATGAGAATCTGTGCTCGGTCCCTTATATAGTCCCAGACCCTCTCATTGCCTCGTTTTAATTTCAGACGCGTGGAAAAGAGTCGGTTCTTAATCGGTTGTTAGTTATAGGCCTCCTGGGGCATTCTCAGACCATTGCAGACTAAATTCCTGTTGTCCATGGTGTCCTTGGTCGGCTGCTCTTAGTCGGGGCTTAGTCCCAGACCTTGATTTTTGGGTCCCAGAACACCACAGACAGTCTGAGGCTTCCGGGGACTAATGGAACTGATTCACTTTCGCACACATGAAATTCATACGGATCATATGAGTATGGGACTAACAACAGGCTTCCTGGGACTAAGCTAGGGAGGTCTGGGACTAAGGGTTGCAGGCGGCCTGGGACAACACACGACTGTGTAAATTTGGGTCTGAGGAGGCCTGGGACTGGACATTTTGTTGACAGCGGGAAATAAGAATCTGTTTGAGTTGTGAGAAATATCAAACATGTTTGATTTTTCACATAGACTCAACCAACCACAACCGACCCTTACAGAAGGTCTGGGACTAAGCAAATATTTGAAACTGACCCCAAAAACCCTTAATCGGGAGCCTTAGTCGTGTGGTGGAACAGTGGCATTACATGTATGATATTTGCCACGACTGTAGCCAATCCTCTTTAGCCGCTACCCACAAATTCCCCAGTCTCAGGCCTCCTCAGACTCAAATTTACACAATCTCATGTTGTCTGAGGAGTCCTGTGACTCTTAGTCCCAGACCAAACAGGGGCATAAGGGTACCTAGGTACATGTCACTCAACATGAAGAATTTGTATACTGAAAACAGTAAATTTAGCCAAAGCTTATGAGATGGGTTCCAAGGTTAAAGACCCAGTTTTCATGTTGCTTTCCATAAATAGTATAATATTTGGACAGACTTAAACCAAGTAAGCAATTTCTTTTTTTTGCACACATTTGAAAGCAAACGTTTAAAAATGATGGGTACACAACTCATTTGTAAGAGGTTTGCAAAATGTTTTATGTTATACCATTCATTAAACGTTTAATGAAAAATGTTAGATAAATGTTAAAGGTGAACATAATAATGTCTCAAAAATATTACTTTGGCATTGCTTAGCAATATTAAGCTTAATTGGGGTCAGAGGTCAAATTCAATATGTTTTAGTTGCCCATCAATGAAAATATTTTTTATGCCTAAAATTGTAAGATAGTGGCTGAAAGTTGCAGCCCGATTCAATGCTTACTTAAAGTCCCCTATTATTGCTAACCGCCATCTTTGTATGCAAATGTTTGATGGTAAATGTTAATAAGCATCCTACAAAAATGTTTGTGAAAGAATGTTTTCAAACATATGATAGAAAACATTTAAAACATTTTAAAATGATGGAAATGAACCATTTTTAGAGCAAATATTTACAAAAAATTGTTAACAAATACTGTTTAAGTGTTTTATGTTACCATTTATAAAATACTTCATGATGAATCCAGCGTAACCTTTATCTACTTTATAGTTGTTTAAGAACATTTCCAGTCGAACCTGAGTTTCTTGAGTTATTGAATAAATGTTGAATAAATGTTTTCAGCAAAAACATTTGCGTAGAGAATGTTATAAAACATTTAAAAAAAATTATTGTTTACTGGGAAGTATTGGTGCAGTGAGCTGGCGGCTTTATCAGCATGTTGCATTCATAATGTGATACACCAATGTCTGCGGAGAGTGTTTTTAAATGTAAATACCAGTAGTATTAAATCCAATATTTGATTCCATCAATTATTAGAATGTAATCAGTAACTGTTAAATTAGGCAGTTATACTTTTAATGGTCAGCAAAATAATTAAATTACTTCACTGACCGACAAACATGATGAGAGCTTAACAAGAACACACACACTAAGTTCTATCTAAAATATCACTAGAATTCAGGCACCCACATAAAACAAGATATTGTCCAATTTAGGATGTGTACATTAATTTACATGAATATAAAATTACCATTCATCACATTTTATGTAAATCAGGCACAGCCACACTAGGCCTATCAACTACCAAGGTTTCTGCAGGCTGGTCTACACTGTAAAATCATAGGTAACATATACTGGTGTAACAAAATATACACATTGATATATCTAATGACTCCATGAACATTTTGCTCAGGATTCTATCAAGTCATCTCCAGATGAAGTGGCCAATCAGTTGAAAACTTATACCAAAGAATTGACAAAACAGGACTTGAGAGTTACAAAGTTGATGGCTGTGGCTTCTGTTCGGTATTGCTTGTCTCTGGTTGCAACATTAATGGCGGAGGAAACCATTGATCAAGAAGTACTGGATGCCACAGAAGGCGTATGTGCATGTGGAACAGACGGACCAAGGTTTATGTCATATTCTAAATCGTCATTATGCCAAACTAAAGATTTATGAATGTTGATATATTGATTATAATCATTCTATTATTGCTTTTACACATTATTATTACTTTTAACCCTATTCATACCATGTGGGGTCATTTGTGACCCCGCAAACTCCAAATGTTTGATCAAATTTCATTATGTTTAATTTTCTTCATTATATTTCATAAATTTGTTACTCTATTACCAATATTATAAAAACTAAGACAAATGAATCATGTATAAGATGTACACAAAATAATTTGGTCATCACACCTGGGTTCATAAGTACTACTGCTATAGAATGGAAGGGAAGTTTAAACAGTCAGCTTAACATAATATTATCGTCCGCTACTTTAGCAATACCTCAAGTGACACACAAAAAAGAAATCCTGACCTAAATGTAGAAGTAAAACAGACTATAAAGGCAGTGCAAAAAAGATATTTCAACTCAAAATAGGAATGCAGCACAGCCAAGAGAAATGTCAGGGCAGGCATTCTTAAAAAAGCTATAATTTAATCTGGTGAATCTAACAGGGTAGTCAGCTGTTGATGTTCAACTCCAGTATTCCACAGTGTAGTTCTTCATAATGTCTAAAATGATACACAAGTTCTTGATAATGTCCAAAGTAAAGATAGTACAAGTACGAGATAGTAAATACATGATTTTTCTGTTATCATTCAACAAATGAGTTTGCAAAAGTAAATTCACAATTTGATGTGTTATTAAGATAACAACTTAGGTCTACGATTATACCTTCATGTCTACTGTAATGCAGTAAAGTAAATGATTATTCTTGTTCTTTTTAGTTATCTTCATGTACCAGTAGGTATGCAAAAGAAGCAATTAATGGAAAAATCCTTTGTCACTTCTGTAATCTCAAGAATATATACATTACCCAATAAGAAAATTGATACATAATTTCAAATGTTACTACCAAAAACTATTTTGTATCTACATGTGCATTATTATTCTAACGATTGATAAGTAATACAAGGACAAAAGAACGTAAAAAGTCTAATTTTACATTGATTAACTTTAATATGTTTAACAAAATAAATGTTTTACTCAAAAATTGAACTTTTGTTTGGAAATCCTCAAAAATATATGTGGGTCATTTATGACACAACACGGTATGAATAGGTTGTAAAATATGTCGGTATGATTAGGGTTAAAAGCTTCATATGTTTTGGACACATACCTTTTCTTCAAAGGAAACAAGTAATATTCTGTTTTTTCTAGTTCTGTGAACCATACTGTTGTACTTTGAGAGTGCTATCTTATTTACAGATTGTATTTGCTGCGACAGGTGAACAGATGCTATGGAATTTCAAAATTGCAAGAGGTAATTGCCAGAACAGGTTGGTTACAGGATTCTGAGACACAGGTATGATACTTAATTGTGCTTCAAACATTAGATATTTTATTTTAACAAAATTGAGAAATGATTTGTTGTCAAATGTTTCTCTTATTTTTTATGAAGAAGATAAATATAAAATTACTAATTACATTTTATTTTACTTGTGAACAGATCTAATAATTATTATTTATTTTTGCTTACTATCATTAGTTTTAACGGTATCAATAGTTTTCAGAATGACTTTATGATTGGTTCACAAAGTCTTCCAGTAGGATTTTAAACATTAAACTGATAAATAACCTCTTTGCTCCATATTGTTCAAGCACAAGCCTGACACATGTCAATATTAATCAGGTGGTAATGAAGTATAGAACGGAGTATAGAACAATGTCTAAGTACTCCCTAACCAAAAAAACAAAGCAAACTAGCCATGGATATAAAGCAGGATTTTGTTGGTGATTTCATTGTTGACTTTAAAATTTCTACACCAGAAACTGTTTTAAGGACGTTAAATTTAGGTAGGTCTGCAGGAGCAGGGAGTGATAAGTGTTGTGTACTCAAAGGTTATACAAGAACTACTTTATTCTACAAAATGCACATTACACTACAGTTAAATTCAAAAGTGGTTTCCTGTTTAAGTACAAGGCATTTTATCACTGTCAGAGATGTGTCAGCTTAATTACTTAAATGGATTCTGTAGTAGATGTGGGCACTGCAATACATCACATTTCCCACCACCATTTAGAAACATTTAGTTTAAATCTTTATAGGATAGGCCTGATGTTGAGCATTAGAAAAATTATGTTAAATGAAATCATAGTAGTCTCTTGAAATAACAGTTTTCACTATTCAGTCATTAGCCGCATATTCTTTTAACATAATATAGTCCAGTTATCTAAGTATTTATCAGTTACTTGTTATAAATCAGTCAATCAGCACAGGTTTGCCATATCTATCAGGTGGTTGCCGGATTCTAGTTGACCTCCTTGGGGTTGGGATTGGTATTTTCACAGGAGGATCCACTTGTTGAGGATTAGGCTGAGAGACTTCACTGTTAACAGTTTCTTCTCTCACTGGTGCTGTGGTTGACAATACAGGTATTATAGGTTCCTGATTGGTAACTGTTGTAGCCTTTGAGGAGAGTATTTGATCTGCATGTCTTCTCCAGATAGCACCATCAGAAGTTCTTATATGATATGACACAGGTCCTGTTTTCTGAATAACTTCTCCAGATTGCCATTTGTTGTCATTGCTCCTATAATCTCTAGTCAACACCTCTTCTCCAGGGTTAAAAGTACGCAACTTGTCATGTACTCTTGGTGAACTCTATTGCTTTTGTTCCACTGTCTGTCTCAAATTTGGTTTTAGTAAGTCCAATTTTGATCTCAGCGGATGCCCTAGTAACAAAACTGCTGGACTCTCATTTCTAGTGGAGTGAACTGAATTCCTATATTTGAATAAAAATTTGTCCAGTTTTTTGGTGTGCATTAGATGTTTCAGATTTCTGACCCTTTAAAGAAGCTTTCAGGGACTGAACTAAGTGTTCAGCTTGACCATTACTAGATGGATGCCATGGGGATGACTTATGGCACTTAATGCCATATTTTCTACAAAAATCTTTGAACATCTCACTGCTGAACTGAGGACCGTTGTCAGAAACAATTTCTAGAGGTAGTCCGAATCTTGCAAACCAAGATCTTAGCCTGTCAATTGTGGCTGATGCTGATGTTGACTTCATTATCGCCACTTCTGGCCACTTACTATAAGCATCTTGAAGCAGAAGATACATATGTCCTTGAAATAGTCCAGCATAGTCGATATGGACTCTTTCCCAAGCTGTTGTGGGGTAGCTCCATGGATGTAATTGACTTGTAGCAGGGTTGTTGAGCTTATTAGCACAGCCAGAACATGATTTGGCCAAGTTTTCTATGTCATGATCAATGGATGGCCACCAAACATAGCTCCTAGCCATTGATTTCATTTTGACAACTCCTGGATGTGATTCATGTAGTTCATTTAGGATCTTCTGTCTGAGATTTGGTGCATTCATACTCAAAACAGCTTAAACAAATTTCTCCAAACTGGCTATCTTAAACATTGTAGCATTTTTAGAATATTATAAAAATGTTTTCAATACTTGGAGTAGTCAGATGGATGTTGAAGTTCTTAAGATGCCACAGGTTATTTCCTCTGTACATAAGAGTACAAAGTAGTTACGGTTCAGCTTTGCCCATAGTGGTGTCAAGGTATGCGATGGCTTTGTTTTCTTTGGGTTAATATGCATTAGATTCTGTCTTAAAATTCAAAATATTTATCAATCAGGGATAAGAAACTACAATTTAGAGTATTATAAGTTATTATAACTAACAACACTGAAATTTGTAAACCTAGTCAAATTCTTCAAGAACTTTCATACACATTTGTACAAAAGTAAGTGCAGCATCTGTCACACTGTGATCTTTTGGATATTTTCTGTCTAATAAGAATATTCCGAAACTGAATTTAATTGGTAAGTACAACTGTATTCATCATTGAACTTCGGATGATTTAATGAGTGTACTAATGGAGATGGCTGATAGGCTAACATCAAACTTTTGTAACTCCTTCTGGAATGTGTTGAAGCAATGACTTTTCGAGAGTTTTTATGTTCCTTTGAACCTGAGCACTTACTAATGGGCAAAGAAGGGGGTTACCCTAAAAGATAAAGATTTGTGCTATTTGAATCATGACGTCCGGTTTCATGTCTTGCAACTGATAATAAAATTTGAGTAAAAGCAGTGCCAATGCGTAGTATATTTGAAATCCAGATATATTGCTGAAAATCTAAAGACAATCACTAATCTGATGAATTACATAATGATTAACAAATACCCAGGTATCTTTAACACTAATTTTATGATCTTTGTACGCATCATAATCTTGATGACGGGTAAAAGATGAAAAGCAAACACTTCACGTCTGGGGTTCAAGGTCACTGCCATGGAAGAGTAAGAAAACTATACTGAAAACCCTAGTCATACCACAGTTCCTCCTTCAATTTAAGGGAACCTTAACATAAAGATACATAAGAGGGTACTTAAAAGTTACTGGAGGATAATTAACTGGAGGATAATTTTAAAGAAAATGTATAAGTGCCTTATGGAAAGGTGATCCTATGAAAAGACAAGAATAACTTAAAAATACCCAAACCCCCAACAGTTTGAGTAGGTTAGACAAAAGATAATTTCTTTCTGATTATTTTTGGACTTATTCTTCAGTATCTGCCGAATCAATGATATATGTGTATAGACACATTCTGATATCCAGGTGCCATGCCTCTGAATATTCGTCATTATTGAAAACAAGGGTGGCACCTGAATGTCAGAAGGTATGAAAGGTGAAGCCAGAATCACTCAACTGCAACTTAGAAAGAATCAATGCAAAATTATGCCTAATCTTATTTTCACTCAAAGGAAGACAATTTTGAGTCACATAGATCAGTAAGGCACAGAAGTCATGGCCTTGAAGTAATCAGAAAGTGGAGTAACACACATTAAAAAGACAGATTCCTCTCTGGAAGCACAAATTCCATGAAAAGGGCAAATCTCATGCTGAAAAAAAGCAAAATAGTGATCAGAAGCTTGAACCTCATTGGAGATGGCACTTAAAAAGCATGGATGTAATCATACCTACATATTGGAATAAAACTACTGAAAATTAAACCTTCATTAATACTCCCTGTTAATGTGCTTTGTAAAGCCAATTATTGTTGTTCCTTTGACGAGAGCAAATCACTCATCAGCCAACATGTTAAAGGTAAAGAACACAAAAAAGTCTTTTGGAGTTAAGAATGTATAGTGAACTGTTAAAATACTTTGAAAACTGATGAAACTGGTCAGTTCAGGAAGATTAAAATGAAATAATGCAAATTATTTTCTCATTTATATTTCTAATTATTCCACAGTCCTCTGTCTTCAGTGTCACATATATTGTACCTGCATATTTTTTAGCCCACAGCCCTTAAGTGTTGGTAGGGTATTGTTTTCAGCCATGGCATCTGGATGGGCAATCAGACAAGCAGGCAGGCAGCGGTGTAACCTTGAGTTGACCTTGACCAATAAAATCTTGTCTGGGCTATAACTCGAAAATTGTAAGGTGTGGGAAGTTAATAGTTGGTAGGGACATTTGTTGGGGGTTGTAGGTCTGCAACGTCATTGTGTGACCTAGCTTTGACCTTGCCATAGTGACCTTGGCCTTTCATATCATGTCCCTGTTATTGCTCGGAAACCGTAAGTGAATGAAGAAACATTGCTTAGGGCTTTTGGTCGTACAACATCATGGTGAGATCTTGATTCCACCTTTGACCTTGTCATAGTGAGTTGAGTTTGAAAAAAAAATGTTCAGGCTATTTCTTGCGTTCTGTAAAGTATAGAAGGTTGAAATTTGATGGGACATTGGTTATGGAGTGAAGGTGTGCATCATCGTGGTGTGACATTTAACTTTAGCTTTGCCAAAGTGTGTTCACCTGCCATATTTGAAAATATATGAGTTGCTGCAATTGTTTATTATATTTACTTTTACTTAATTTTCCCGCTTCCATTGACAGCTATTCTGAAATTTTACAGGTTTGTAATTTTTAGTTTACTGATTAATGCCATGATCTTGCTATTGAATCATATTTTTTAATACTTTACATCCATTTTCTTTCTTTCTCTTATACAGTATTTTATCTATTTAAACATTTTGGACCTTTATTTAACTGACACTGCTATGACAGTATCATGATCTTTGTACTGTTTCAATATTTCTATATGTCATGGTGTTGAAAACTATTTTCCCAGGCTGTGGGGTACTGACAATTTTTATAAACCTTCTTCAGCACAAAGTAAGCAAAATCTGTTTTTCACATGCATGTTCAAAGTCTAACTCCATTTATCAATGCATATTTGATATATATTTTGAATATGTGTTTTTAAGTGTAGTCACTGATTATTTATCAAGAATTACCAAAAGTTTGTCAAAATTCTTCTATAGATCACAAGGCAGCCTGACCGATACCTGGTTTATGAAAGAAAGTACACATCAATATGCCTAGCCTTGGGAAAATTCTTGAAAACTGGTGAAGAAGAAGAAATGCTTCTTTCTACAGAAGAACAAACTACACAGCAAGAATTATTTCTGTGTCTTTACACTGAAGTCACCCTCAGTAACCTAAATGAGAAACATAAAATCAATACTGATATTCTTGATAAACTGAATAAGGTCCTAACTGAACAGGTGGCACACAAACAACTGGTGTCTGACCTCATTCAAAACAGATTAGCAAGACATAATACCATGATGACAGTAATACCTGGGGAAGCAGATCTTGTTACCATGGTGAGAGAGATGCTGGTTCATCTGTTGGTGATACTGACAACTGGTGAAGACTCCAACCTAACACAACCATTGAGGTTACTTGCTACCAAGCCACAACAGATGCATCAACGATTCCTACCCACAATGCCTCAGGATGACCTGGTTTATGCCAACGAGGTCTTACAGAGCATTGAACAACTGCAGTTGTACAAGTGCTCAAATGGTCATCCTTATACAATAGGTGAGTGTGGAAGACCTTGGAAAAAAGGAAAATGTATTGAATGTGGTGAAGTTATAGGCGGTGAATTGCACAGACTTGAAAGTGGGAATGAAAGGATGGAATCTGCTACCGATAATACACTTCATGGTCATATTCTTGGCCCACCTGCCAATCGCCAGAGAGAGGCAATTCCAGAACGTAAACTCAGTCCTGCTACTACCTCACTACTGAGAATTTTGACCCATATGGCAATGTCTCTAGGGGCAAATGAACACCCAGATGAAGTGAAACAGCTGATAGTGCCAAATATTGCGATAGACAAGCTGCATAAATTTCTATATAATCACATTACTTGTGATTTGGAGGCAATGGAAAGTAGTCTTTGCAGAAGTGTAGAGGACTGTGTGCTGTTAGTAAACTTGGTGATAAGAAACATCGGCATGGATGATGGGAAATGTGAGTAACTGAAACTTGGAAAACTTCTTTTATTGTATATTTGAAGTATATAAACTTAACTTATACTTTATGGTATCAATATGTAAATAATATATGCATTACTATGGATTCAATGACAAATCCGCATGATTTATGACTGATTTAAGCCCTTGAATTTACCTATTCACATTCTAAAATGGCTACATTCATCTTTTGGCTAAAATAAGGATAAAATCTTAATTGAAAATCGAAATAAACAATAGTCATCATTCATACATAGCCTTAATACAGATTTTTTTTTCGCTATTTTGTAGACTTTGTTATGAAATATTGAGAGATCGTCAGAAGATGGTTTCAGTTTATTCTATGCTTTAAAATGCGATTTTACTGATTTATTCAACAGTACTTCTTCATGTACTGTTCTATATTTGTAATTTGAGATTTGCACAAAAGAAGCACTCAAAGTAACTGCACAACCTATTATGTTAAAATAGCAGTTCATCATTTAACTTAATATGAATGTCTGTCGATGGTGTGCACATTATAATTATGAGTATGTTCTCAGGCATGATTCTTTTACAATTTCTTTACTTTTTAAATAGGTGATTATTTCACATATTGCTTTCAAGGACATGCATGCTTTAAAAGGAGATATGTACAAGATAACTTCATTCTAAATATGAGGATTTTAAGCGGGAATATGAGCATTAAACTTATATTATATATCTGTGATTGCACTTAAGCCAAAATGTATTTGCAATATAGCTCTCGAATTTTGTTTCAAAATTTATTAAACCAATTAATTTATTAAACCAATTAATATGTTAAACCAATTATTAAAAATGAGGACTTTTATCATAAAGAGCTGTCAGAGGTGATTTTACTGAAGCCTGGTATCAGTAAGCCAGAGAAAGCTGAAGGTATTGTTCAGGACATTAAAACTAGCAGATGTAATTTCAATAATATATATAAATTGTCACTTGCTCCAACAATATGCAAGTACGAAAGTAAAGTAACAGATATCTAACAAAAATATATTAAAATATTTGACACTTTTAGAGTAGTAAAACATGAATTACATTATGATATCTGGATATAGCTCATAAAGTGTCCTTACAAATATCCTGAAACTAGCCTGCTAACAGATAAGAAAGAAACAACAATAATTTCCAGACAGTACTTCAAATCTGTTATAAAAACATATAAACATCTGATAAAACATATATACAAATCTCTTATACCGGCTCAATACACATAGAAGAAGCACATTTTGCATGTCCTTTTTGTAAAAGAGCTTCAGTGGATGTACTGAACACCTGGGCTGGTATTCACAAAGGGTCTTAGACTTATCCAGGTCTTAGGCTTAAATTCAGTCTTAAAGTTAAGACTTTTGTCTCAGATAAGATTTGTCTTAAAACTGTATTCACAAAGGGTGACTTAGCTAAATCCAAGATTATCAAATAACCACAGTTGTTTTCTGTGTCATGTGACCTTTCTGTTCTATTCAAGCTATACTATTGGTCACATATATGCTTCATTTAATGTGTTTTATCTAAGGAAAAGTGCTGTTTTGAAATGGAAAACCTTGTTACCAAACCTTGTTACCGCATATAAACTTCCCAAAGACTGCCTCAGTGAGGTGTTCTGTATAATTATACTTTATTTACAGCCATTTCAAATTTTGAAGTGGAGAAAAGTTTATGGCGGCCATATTTAAGTCCTCTCTAGAAAATTTAAGCCCACAACAAACCAGTCTTAAAGATGAGCCCTTGGCTAAGCCTAAGACCCGTTTTAAATTCTTTGTGAATACCACTAAGCCTAAAACAAAAGTCTTAGCAATTTTGGGGCAGAAACTTGAGAAAAAAGTCTCAACTTTAAACCTAAGCCCAGGCTAAGACCTTTCGTGAATATGGGCCCTGCTTTGGAATTGCTTCCAACCAAAGTCATCATTGGGAGTACATTCAAAGATAGGAAACATAGTTTCTAAGCAATATTCAACAAAAATCAGATAAAACACTGCACATATCCATGCTGACAACCTTAAATTATATATTTGTAACAATCTACACAAAAATGCTAACTATCCTTTTTAATCTAAAAATGATAAAGATGTGTTAAACTAGTCAATCTGCAGATACTGGAGTACTTGTACACTTTTAAAGATGCCGGGTCGTCTCATTACTCAATACATTGAATGTGTTATGACCTGTAACAACTTATTTTGTATCAACAACTTATTTTGTACTACCTGGCTTATTTTGTATCAACTTTTGATTTATTTTGTATTACTGAATTATTTTGTAGTAAAATTGCTTTATTTTGTATTGCTTGGTTGACTTATTTACCAACAGTTGACTTAATATGTTACAAAATGGTATGCAGAATTTTGACAAGATTTCAGGGTGATACAAAATAACTGGTTGTTTGTGAGAAAGATAACTCAAAAATTTATGGACGGATTTTGATAAAATTTTCAGGATATGTCTAAAAAGGTAAAAGGAAGAAATGATTAAATTTTGACAGTGATCTGGATCACTGTCTGGATCATCTGGATCCAGGATGTCAGATGTGTTTTGGAACAAGAAAAATCAAAAACCTATGGACAGATTTTGATGGAATTTTCAGGATATGTCTGGAGTGATCTGGGTAACTGTCTGAATCATCTGGATCCAGGCTTATTTTAAAGGAAGCTATAGCCAGATACTGTATTAGTGGTTATTTTTGGGTGAAATTAATTTTCGCCATATTTGCAAATGCCAGATAAATGTGAAAATGAAGTCCTGCTAAATAAAAATCAGTTACCTTCAGTGCATGTGAATTGCTGATGGACTGGTTTGTAAATCCATATTAATATGAGACTATAAACCTTTCTTACAGAACATTTCAGATCATGTTCACAAATACACTAACAAAACATGTGCACTTTTATTTTTTTAAATAAAATATTGTCCATTTTATTTCTAATTATGTTTTAAACAATAACTTTTTACCATTCATATAAAATTTGAAATGAGTGAGGCCCGTTTTTTTTTCAAAGCCAAGTTAATGATGTGTGTTGTCATGTACTAGGCCTGTAAAATGCAGAAGCTCACCGAGGTCTGGTATATTCCCCTCCTCTTTTCACCTCATTTCTGCATAGACCCTTTCAACATCTCTTCACGTGACTGAACTGAGGTAAAAACACACTCCTGAAGATGCTGTTTTACTGCAGTGTGTACACAAAAACATTCTTCTTTTTCTCAGTACACATTTTTCAGGCATAAACATCACGTAAATTTTATGATATTTGACAGTCTAAATTATCTTGTGTTCAATGTTTGCTTTAAAAATATTTAATTATCATTTAAAGCCAGTGTACAATATTGCCATGCTTTCACATAATACGTACCAGGTGTTTCAATGGGCAGGAATGCAATAAAGTTGAAATTATTTTGACAAATTTCCCAAACCTTATCATGGTCTACCTTACTTTGTGGACATTCAAAATGAATTCAATAATAAAGAAAATACATAAAAATTCCTCCTCATCTGCATAATTTCTGTGTTTGATCAATGAAGAATATTTTAAATTCATATTTTTAAATATTCAGAAACATTGCCTTATATTTATATGTGGTCTCAATGATACCTCCATCAGGGGGTTATGTTTTTGGATGTGTTTGTTTGTCTGTCTGTATCTGTTTGTGATTACTGCAAACGAAATGAATAGATCTTTAAGAATTTTTTTATGAACCTGGGGTCTGACCAAAGGCAAAAGGGATAAAATTTTGTGAAAGATCCAGATCCAATTCTGGATACAAAACACCCTGAATTTTCAAAGGTTAAATTTTCAATGTAATTGATTGTTTGCCTTCTGGTTAATATTACTCCAAAATAATAAGCAGATCTTCATGACATTTTTCAAATCGGTAGGAAGAAAGAGGAATACAGTTTTGCAAAAGCCCGATCATATTCAGGAAACAAAATAAAATCTTGAATTTTGGAAACACCCTGATATACGCAGTTTGTAGTTAAATTTTGAAGGTGATCTTAAAATTGGAGATTCAAGCACAAACATGTAATACCTATCTTTATCTGATTAATTGTCCACAAATTTAAGTTGGCATTAAAATCTGTTTCTGAGCTTTTCAAGAGCCCTTAGTGGCTTGGTATACTGAGAATCTGGATGATGGGAATTAAATACATTCAACCAGTTTATCTCATTTCATCATGTGAGACCAAACTTTAAAATATAAGCTGCTTTAAAAATCAGTCTTCACTACTCTTTCACATTTTTTATCAGGAATAAAATGTATTATCTGAAATATACATTTATTACAATACTATTTGAGATCAGTACACTAAGAATAAACTTATGAAGCTGAAACTCTATGAAGGAATAAATTAATTGAATAAAGTTTCTTTCAAATCAAAGTAACACTAGCTTTTTTGAAAATTTTGGTAATATTGATGCCACTGGTTAGAATTTCTGGGAATAGTAAGCTATAGTAAGACGAAGAAAAAAAATTATATGTTCTTTGGAACACTTTGTGGAAGAATGCATCTATGTTTGCTTTATTGCAACAATTAAGAATTTGACACTAAAATCCCATAGTTAACACATGTAACATTAAAAAATATGTAAAGTTAAATATATTCCTTTAGAAATATTTGTTCTAGTTTGAAAATTAACCCCTCATAAAAAAGAACAATACACAGTATACACCAGAGTCAATGCAGAAATCTACACACAGTAAATCTCTGCTTACTTAAGTAGGATCTTGTGACTGAAAACTGCCTTTGTTTGTTGAAAAGGTCTATACTGCCCCGGCAAGAGTTGGTCAAGGTAGCCTTTCAGCCTTGTAATTCGGCTTTTCAGTTTGCTGCTGTATGAATACCCTTGTTGAATCAGATAAAGTTTATATAGAGAGAGCTCATATTTGTTTTTTTCGTAGAGACACTAGCATAAAAAGGTTAAAATACTGCAGCTGATAGCAGCAAGCATGTTGTGTTTCAACACAAAGAACAGCATCAGAGATGCCCAGATCCCACAACTGTGGGAAAAATAAATTAACTCCACGAGATTAGACATTAAAATGTACACTTCGTACACTCAAGAAACATCTGTCCAAATATTATATTCATGTTCAACATTATAGAGTAAAAGTTATAGGGAGCATTAATGTAAGACTATAAAGTTAAACAATACACCTGTCTCTCAGTCAATGTTCATGTGAAATATCAACTTTTTAAATAATATAGACATCAGCATTGCTATGACAAGGTCAAAAGTCAACATGTAACACTGAATATTGCTAACCTACAGTTCCTATCCCCCCAACATCTGTACCAAGCATCAACATCCCACACCTTACAGTTTGAAAGATACTGGCAAGATAAAATTTTAAAGGTCATGGTCAAAGGTCAAACCAAGGTCATACTATGATGTTACACACCTACACGCCCCAACCAGTGTCTCTCAATGTCTCTATTAAGACTCAACATCAAACCCCTTATAGTATATGAGATACAGCAGGATCAAGATATTACTGAAGCCAGCCCACCTGCTTAGCTGAGAGACAACCCAAATGCCCAGCCTGACAACATGGGTAACAACAATCCCTGCACAGAGTAAAAACTACATATATCCCCAATTCTATTATACAAAATGCTTAATTCTAAAGACAACGGGCAAATAGTAATCACATGCTCAGCATTATTCAATAGAATTTAGAGTAGGTAGCAAATGTGTTTATCCATTGGTAGCATTAAACATGTTTATGCATCAGAAAGAAAACAAGAATAACTGAGTATCATTTAATTACCAAAATCTTTGCAAGCACTAATATTTCAGGGATAAATACAATTTTCTAATTCTTATGTGCTAATTACCATTGTAAGAAGTCCTTGTTCCACAAAGTTATCACAAAAATTACATGAAAAGGATGAAAAAATAATAATGTCAAGTGTGGCACATTTATCATCGTTCCAAAAGTTGGTTGTTCTTTTTCAAAATATTTTGCCCCTTTTTTTTGTTTTTGAGATGTCGAAGGATCATAAATTTGCAATAGGAATGGCTACACATTCAAGGAAAATTGCATGGTCTTTCATGGAATGGCTAATAAGATGCAAATATTGGAAAATTAAAATAATTTGGATGTATATTTTCTAACTTATGATTTATATTTTAGTGTGGTCTATGCAAAAGTCTCAACGTAATATAAAAAATAATGAATAAACAAAGAGTTCTTTAGTTTTAAAAAAATTCCTCACATAGTTTTGGGGTTTAGAACCTGATGATACAAAATAAGTCAGTGATACAAAACAAGTTGTCTTCAGAGTATCTTACTTTGTATCACCCTGAAATCTTGTCAAAATACTGCACACCATTTTGTGACATATTAAGTCAACCGTTGGTACAAAATAAGTGGGCCAACTAATACAAAATAAGGCAAGTTTACTGCAAAATATGTCAGTAATACACAATAAGTCAAAAAATGATACAAGATAAGTAAGGTAATACAAAATAAGTCATTGATAGAAAGGTCGCTGATACAGAATAAGTTGTTACATTCACTCATAACACACAAGCACAGTTTTAATAAAACAGCTAAGTGTGTCCCTCTCTCTTACCATCCCCAGCTAATTATACAAGTTTGTATCATTTACAATTTGTAACCTTTATCAAGTAGTTTTAAGTGACATACCATTCATTATTACTAGCTGAACGTGCGTTACCAGTAGATTATCACTAGAGAATCGAGTCTTTGAAAACACAGTATTTTATTGATTGCCGGTCCGCGGTCCAATAATGAGTATTATTATTAGATAGGCAGGCGTTCTCTAGCTCATTATTGTTTTTTTAAAGGTCCATAAAACACCATATTTGCACAGATTCTTTCATTATCCGCCCGCTATTTTGGGAATAATAATATTAATGCATGTTTTAACGTTTCTGGTAAGTTTGTTTACAATAGATTTGCTCCCACTTGAAATTTTCAAAATGCCATATCTACCTTATTATTTGATGGATTTTGATCTTATAAAAAGAGTATAAACAGCTTAAAAGCATTTTTACAATAGAATGAGTACAAATGGTATGAGTTAAAGTTAAGAAATAAAAAATCGTAAAAAAGTGAATGTTTTGAATGAGTGCATTACTGATGACGGAATAAATAAAATTTTACAGTATAACAGTTCATGAAACTTGGTGGCTGTGAGTGTAGAATGTTCAATATTTTAATGGTTGGGGTTCGAATCCCAGCAGGACAGTTTTTTTTTTTTTTTTTTTTTTGCATTTAGCTTTTTAAAGCAATCTTTTAAAAAAGGTTTTTACATTACAGATAAACAATTGAATCAACAATGGTTTCATTTGAAGTACTACAGTTTTGCAAGAAAATGTTAGAAATAATACTTAATATTTGTAAGAACTTAGGTGAATACTAATGACATGCAGATCTAACAATAATAGTAATAATGTGATTTTGCACGGGCATTATAGGTTTTTACAGGCATGCCATGAATCATTACAGCCCGAGCGCTAATGCCCTACAAAATCACATTATTGTACTATTATTGACAGGCTTCTGATGTCATCAAGTATTTGTTTACAAATATTGTTGTCTCACTTGAAATTTTCCACTTACAATATCTCGCTTATCACTGCACGGATTTTGATCAAGCAAAAACGAGAAAAAACAGTTTAAAAATATATTTTCAATGATATAAGAATGTTTTTGTAAGTTAACTGCTTATTTTGAAAAAAAAAACGGCACTTTTTTACGGAAAAAATTATCTATCCAATTTTGACATCTCCTAGAGGTGATGAATGTGACAACAGTCTAATAATTAAAATCATACAAATTTTATTCTACAACTATCAATATACAAAGTGACATTTGAATACAGTGTCTAGTTAAGCATTTTGATAGCTATTATCCTTTTTTTTAACACACACTGTGTAACTTAAAACCAAGTGAAAGTTTTAAATATCTCTTATGGAATAAATTGTAGCTTATGTTTTACAAGTACTTTGAAACCAGAAACTAGTAAAATATAAGCTGAACAAATCATTAAAAGTATTTTTTGTTATTTGATATTTATTTTAGTTTAAGATAGTTTATTATATATTTACAGATAATGATGTTGATGGCAGCCTACAGAGCAAAGAGGCTCGTGAGACATGGGAGGATAAATTCTCCACAACCTACTTACAGCCCATCCTTCAAAACATGTCAGCAGAACTGGCAGAGACTCACAGAAAACAGATGGAGGACCACAGGATATGTATGATCATGTAACAGTGGATAATGTGCAAGATATGTCAAATGGTTTCAAAACATTCCAAACTATTAGTACAATAATGTAATTTTATAGGGCAAATTGCTACAGCATATTGCCTGTAGAAATTACATTATTAACGCTCGCCGATAGGAGAGGGTTATTGTGATCAGTTTGTTTCTGTCTGTGCACCGTTTTGCCCTTATAACTAAAAAAACTATAACATCAATCAATTTCAAATTTGGTGGGAAGGTATTTCATAGGGTAGAGATGCATTCTTCCAAATTTGGTCTAATTTGTTTGAAAATTAAAGCCAGGAGAGAGTTTTTCTTATTTTTAATTGGGAATACACAGTGAAACAGCTTCTCTTCACCACATACGTAAAAAATCAATATTTTGCTTTCTGATGATGTCAGTGATGTCACAATGTAACTGTCATTGTGAGGTCACAAACCTAGCTTGTGATACTTGTTGTCTTTTAGTAAAAATATTTCTTCTCATTTTATGTCTTGAAAATGACATAAAACATAATAAAGAGGGAGGTGGTATATTAATCATTTTTATTAATTATTATTTCTGCTTTATTTTCTCTTTTTTCTTTCAATTCCTTGGCAGTCCATCGCATAAAATTACCAATTTGTGTGATTTTCACCAAGAAGTTACCTCTAAGCAAAATTTTTACCTCCACCAGCAATTTATCTTTTTGTGTGTTAATTGTTTATTTTGGTTTTATTTTTTTTTTGTGTGTGTGTGTGCTTAGATTATGCCATAACTAATGAACAGATCTTTATTTAAAAATTTGTGCGTAGGACCTGACTGAAGGAAGAAGTTACTTAAAGAAAGATCAGGATCTTATTTTGGATAGAAAAAATTCATGATTTTTCAGAGGTCCCATTCAATGTATTTTTAATGACTTTAGCTTTCTACTTGATATTTCTATGAAGATTAATTTACATGTTTGGTTTTATTTTATGGTCTTCCTTACAATACTTTATATCACTTGAGAGACTGGTCAAATGGAGTTGATCGTTTTGCTCTCTCTGAGTGCATCTTGTTACTATTATTATTAGCTGAATTTTATATTGGTTGTCTGTGATAAGAATAAGTCTTGTTTTATAAATAACAAATATTCATTTTTCTTTACAATTATTTGAATGTATCATCCAGTGAACCAGCAAACAAAGTTTTTCAGTGTAAACCAAAGTTGTATTTTTTAGTTTTTTAGTGATTTTACTATTAATCTGTTGAATTTTTAATAAATTTTTAAAATTGAATTTTTAATAAATTCAACAGCAGGGAAGCCCCTGTTAATTATGTCATGATCATGTGACACAAAAACTCTACAGTAAATACTCTTGCATGTATTCAATTGTGTGCAAAATTTTTCAATTTCTTGTCATGTTCAAATAATGAAAATATTTCTTTTTCACAAATATTTTTAATATATATATATATATATATACAGCATTGTCAGAAATCAAAGTTAATATTTTAATAGCATGAAAACTCCATGGATCACCATAATTGGACGTTGTACTAGTTAATAATATATTGTTGTGACATCTCATAACTAAAGGCTAATAAAAATAGGTCATCATTTGTTTTGAAAATGGTTCTTGGCTGGGTTGTTTTACTCGTAAACAAGTGCCATTGTTTTCATAATAAGCATTTAACCTACTAAAATATTCTTTTATCATTAGAAAAATATTTTTATACTGTTTTTTCTCGTTTTTGTTTGATAAAAATCCGTGGAATAATAAGCAATTAAGATATTGTAAATTAAAAATTTCAAGTGAGGGTATAATATTTGTAAACAAATACTTGGTGACGTCAGAACCCAGTCAATAATACTCATTATTGGACCGCGGACCGGCTAGCAATAAAAAACTGTGTTTTTATAGACTTGATTCTTCACTGATAATCTCCTAATAACGCACGCACAGCTAATAATAATATGTGAATACACTATTCTCCAATTTGTACCACACGATTTATAAGTTTTTATTACACACACTGAGTGTACAAGCTTTTCTAATTCCTTAAAAACAAGATGATTGTATCTCAGGTCACTTGTCTCACATTTTGTGACACGTTATCGGCCATCATTCTTTGGTCGAATCTTAGTTAAATCCAAGATATTTGTTTTAACCATCTCACAATGGAATTGCCTAGCAATATGTTACAATAATGTTCAAATTCTATTTGATTAATTTCTCTATTTTTCCTAGGTCATAACCAGTTCCTTAGACAGGTTTATGAGGCTGATACTTTGACATCATTTGAGCCTGACTTAGAACACATAGAAGAGATGCCAGTGCTGTGGAGACTGAGAGAAAAAGTTACTTTTGAGGCACTTCTGCAAGAGGTCAATAGAAAGGCCGAAGGTCAATCCCAGAAAACACTACAGCTCTTCCTGACTCAGGTTATAGTTTAAACAACATGTGACAGTGACCAAAGAAAGATATTGTTACAATCTAAAGAACGGAAGAAAGTTAAAACCTAAGAGTATTAGGTAAAACGATCAAATCACAGAAGCTTTGGTGATGTTTATATTTCTGTGTGGTTTCATGGACATCAGAAATTATACCTCAAAACAATTTGTAAAACAAATGTATCTATGACACAAATTCAAGCTGAGTGAGTAGAGATGTTATTTACTTAGCTTCAAGTCATTTTTATTTTAATCAATATTTATTCACATAAACTTTTAACATTTTCTATCAAATTCTTATCTTTTAGTTACACAAACTCAGTGAACTGAGGCTGTTACTAAACATTGTGCAGCTGCAGCAGCTATTGGTACAACAGTTTAGTGGTGTTGTTTCAAATGCAGATGCCTCAAGTAAAACTCTTCGAGATATTCTGATGGATCTGCCACAAGGTGGGCTGGAGTCTTTTATTAAAGATTATATTAGATTTATTTTTTGCTTTACGTCACATTCAACAGCCACGGTCATGTTGTGACGGGTAGTTTACAGGTGGAGGAACCAGTGGAGGAACTAGTTAGTCAAGATTCTGACTGCAAACCACCGAGCATCAGCAAGTAATTACCAACTTTCCAATATTCTTTTAAAATGATCTGCAATAACATAAGTGGATAGAGAAAAATTTTTTTTTATAGATTGCATAGTTTGACTAAATGATGTATTTATAAAGCGCCAAATTGATGTAGACATACTCTTAGGTGCTGACGTCCAGGAAGAGGAAATCATATTACCAGCAAGAGTCTGTGTCCATGTTATTGTTGGATAGGGGAGAAAATTACGGAGGGTGACACGCTAATCCCCTTTTATTGGTCACATTTCCCGTTATTGATAATGATAACTTTGACTATTTTATACTCACTAACCACACAATTCCATAAATATTCCGTTCAATTTTTTTCACACTTTTAATCACCAGGCTCTCAAAATATGATTTTCCTCCAAATCTTACTGGCAATCAAACCAGTCATTGCTGCATATCAACATCACATCAGCTCAAGTATTTACTGTCCTGATGTTGTCAGGTTCTGCCTACCACTACCTTCTGATTACATTTAATCATTAAATCTTCAGTTTCAATTGAACCAGCTCTGCCATCTTTTTGCATTTTCATCCTACTTCAGCTTGCTGGTGATATCATCCCAAACCCAGGGCCACCCAAATGTCTAAAAGCTAATTTTACAAATATTAGATCTATACACAACAAATACCCTGCTATTAGGAAGTTTTTCTCTGACAATGACACTGATCCCTTTGCTATGTCAGAGATTTGGATCAGATCTGACACCAGAAGTGCTAATCTGTGGAAAAGTGCCCCACCAGGCTGTAATATTTACCAACAGTCACGGGAAGTTCCCTGCAGTGGAGGCCTGGTTGTTTTCATCCAAAACGAATTGGATTCTTCCATGGTTCCTACAAAGACCTGCACCACTTTTGAAAATTTCCTACCTAAAATATCCTTACACAAAGAATCTTTTCACTTTCTAAATATATACAGACCATCATTCTAGAGTAGTCCAATCTTGTTTGAACAGTTCAGTCATTTTTGGGAGGTATTCATCACACCACTGAAAATCTGGCGATCATTGGCAACTTCAATTTTTACCTTGAATCAACTTGCTTGACTTCAAAAACCTCCCACTCTCTGTTTAAATTATTTGATCTAAACCAGAAAATTAACTTCGCTACTCATAGTCATGGACATAGTCTTGACCTGGTTTAAACCAAATCCAAAAATGACAATATTTTAAATGTCCATACCACTGATGCTTTTTCCAACCATTTTAAAAATGAACTTTACCCTAAAATCTCTCAACTGCTAGATCTCAAACTAATGATTCTGTTACCAAATACCATAAAATTGATAGTGAGAAAACGAAAAGGCAATCATCTTGTTTCTGAAGGTGCGTTTTTAGATGTCGATCCATGCCTGTCCCTTGACTCTCCCTTCTTGGACTTAAGCGCATTAGAGGATTTGTTTCAATTTTGCGCTCTATAAATCCTACTATTATTTATTTATTTATTTGAACTCCTGATCAATCCATCCAAGGAAGCAGATACTCTGTACAAACAATATCACTCTACCTTATTAATCCTTATTGACAAACATGCACAACCTCATACCAAACATGCCAAGGAGAAGTACATTCCAGGATGGGTGAACAAAACCATGATAATGGCAAAAGAGATTAAGCCTTTGTTCGAAGGCATTTGGCGCAGAAATCTACCTTCAATACAACCCAATTCTTACAGAAAGTCCACCACTACAATAGAGTCTGCATGCATACCAAATCTGAATTCCTTAAAGCAAAATTCAGGACAATCACCACAACCCACAAAAATTAACTTAGGTGATGTGTTACAAAGACTACCAGCCAAGTAGCTCCAACCTATAAAGCCCCCTCAGCTTTTGGCTGACAGATTTGCTGAGTTCTTCATAGAAAAAAAATTAAAAATCTGCTCTACTCTCCCTGCTTCCAAGAATTCGCAATACGTCAACCCTCTCTGAAAAAAAGTAAATGTCCTAACTTCTTCAAGCATGCCCATCTTATTCCAATCCTCGTAACATCATTCTCAGACAAAGAAGTTTTCAAAAATTATAGGCCCGTCTCTAATCTTAACTTTATTTTAAAGATACTTGAAGGGTAGTAGCAGTCCAGCTACAAACTCACCTTGATGAAAATGACCTTATGATCGCTTTTCTCTCTGCTTATAGAAAATATCATTCTGCTGAAAGTGCCTCCTTAATATTCAGAATGTCACAGCCGTCACCCTCTTGGATTTCTGTGCCACCTTTGATACCAATGACCGCACCATTTTCCTGGACAGACTTAATACATACTATTGAATCAGTAAGTTAGCACTTGGCTGGTTCAAATCATATCTGTTGGAAAGAATACACTCGGTCAAGGTAGGTAGCACTCTCTCACATCCTGCTGCTTGCCAGTTTGGTGTAGCCCAATGAACTGTCCTTGGTCCAATTCTTTTTTGCCTCTATTGAAACCAAATCAGCTCAATCATTCACTTTTACAGTATTATTAATGACCACTTCTTTGCGGATGACACCTAGTTATACATAACACTGTCACCAGCAAATTTCTCTCACTCTATACAAAAGCTAAAGAAATGCGTAAATGACATACAAAATTACATGTTCACAAACAAATTAAACCTGAACCCTAACAAAACCATGTTTATTTTGATAAGCTCCAAAAACAATCATTAACAACTCCTTCCTCACTTCCAACTCACTGCTAACTATGACATTAGCCACTATCATTACCATTTCTGGAGTGAGGTACCTACATAGTTCCAAGAGATGGATATATTATGCACGACAAACTTTGGCAATATGTCTGTGTATTGAACATTACCCCTAGTTCATCCCAATTGAATCAAAGTTGTTGCAGGATATAGTATAAATGAGAATTTCAATAAGTATATAAACATCCCAATCTTTTTATATATACAGTTACAAAATGATAATTTAAATTTGATTACAACTTGAGACCACCATAAATAAAGGGTACAATCACAATAAGTACATCGATTAGGTTAACCCTTGCCACAGCTATGAGGAAAGGTCACTCTAGAGTAAAATATTAATTTCAGACCTAAGTCTCAAGGTGAATTTAAGTTACATTGGTATTTAGTATATATCACGATTTCAACAGTGATCACTGGAGTACAAAAATATATAATAAAATGAAAAACATTACAGAATGCACTGGACTATCCCTGACAAAGTCAAGGATTTTGTCACCATTTTGCATAAAGTGGATAGAATCCCCATCTATGATGCCAGCAAGAATAGGTTCCTGATGACAAAGACGACTTATGACTTTGGTCCCTATTTGAGACTAAAAGTTTGTATTTGTTTTTGATTGCAAATCTTCATGTCAAGCTTTGAGATAACTTCCTTTCTTTTAGGTTGACTATTATCAGGGACAAAATCCAAACACTTGCCATTGGTAACACAAAAACTATAGATGCACTAATATAAGTTGTTACAGTCACAGAGCAACCCTGGTAGCAATTGCTGGTTTGTTTTAATTGTAACAAGAAATGACAAAAGCTTTAATTAACAAATTTATTTAAAAATTAAAAATCATGATTATGATTGTTATGGCAAGCACAGTAACAATTACTGGTTGCTTTTAAGTAGCAACATGAAAAGACAGAAGGTTTAACTTAGCAAATTTATTAAGCAATTAAAAATAATGATTACAGCCACTGTAACTGACAGTTAAGTTTGTCCAATGTATCGAGCAGTCTGTCCTGTGATCTATCCTGCAATCCATTCGATGTCCAATAACACACAGATATCTGTATCCTGTGATCCGTTCAATGCTTGAATAGGGCAAAATGTCCTTTTCCTGTGTTGATTTTGATATCCAATCACACAAAATGTCTGCATAGAGATATTCAGAGTTTGAACAACTGTAATGTCTACTCCAAGACATGGACAATGCCCAAACTGCAGTAAATCCACACTCTTGTAGAACCACACACTGCATGCAGAGATAAAAAGTATCCAAAGTACAGCAAATCTATCCACACTGTAGAAATTTCACTATAGCAAAAATCCACAGCAACACCAGTACTTTATTTCCATTTCACATCAGTAGTAAGACACAAGTAGCCTTCCTTAAACTCAGCAAATACTAAATTCATTTGTGGTAAGATGTACAGTCCTTACATAAAATTGCAGAAATATTTAGCATGTTAGAGAACTAACTTGAACTTAACACAGATAACCGGATCAAATGCGGACATTCTAGAAATCAATTTAAATGGGTTTCCACAACTCTATTAATATAATCACTGAGGTTATTGAGGCTTAGACAGATTTCCCCAGGCTATAAACTTGTCAATACAACAATATCATAAAATACAAAAATCAATAACTCCATTACCTTAAGTGTGAAAACAGATGCATATAAGAGCAACTGATAGATCACTTGAGGGTCCTTCTGTTTTTTATTGAGTTGAAGTTAGTTTTATATGTTGTGATTACAACACACAAAAGACAGCCATACCCAGCACCTGCCCAGCCAGCATCACCATCACCTCAACCACCCAGAAGGAGAAGGAAGCCAGAGAATCCACGGGTCCTGCCATGGATGCTGCAGAGAGAGAGGAGAGAGGTTGCTACAGAACACTCTTGGACGAACTGATCACTAGTGATAACATAACATAACATAACATATTTATATAGCGCAATTCTACTTAAGAGAAAAACAATCATTGCGCTTTTTCTCCACAATATGCCGTTTTAAAATAATGAGTTTTTAGTTTCTTTTTGAAGATGTCCAATGGAAGTTCAATGTTCCTGATATCATCTGGCAGTTCATTCCAATACTTTGGTGCTACAACACTGAAGGCACGGTCACCCATAGAGACAAGTTTTGATCTTTTTTCTTGTAGCATGTATGATTTTCTTGCCAATCTTGTGGTGCGTTGATATTGCTGGTAGTTAAGCATTGATGTCAAATATGATGGTGCCAGTCGATTCAAACTCTTATATACTAGTAGATTTATTTTAAATTTGATCCGAAACCTAACAGGCAACCAGTGGAGCTGATGCAGGTGAACTGATATAGAATCATCCTGGCAAAACTATCCTGGCAGCCCAATTTTGTACTTTCTGCAACTTATGGATAAGATATTGTGGGAGTTCAGCTAGGAGAGAGTTGCAATAGTCCAATCTGGAAGATATGAGTGACTGTACTATTGTGTGTGCAGCAGACTTAGTCAGGTAAGGTATACCAGGCTACAGAAATTTCACCAGGATGGAGCCAGCATTTTTTGATTTGATTGAAGAAAGAATCATCCCCCACCCCAGGAAGTCAATCACCAACTTCAGCCACTCTAAGTCAGCTTGAAACTGGCAGTTACTTTGAGACAATTATCCACTTTGAGACAATACCACTGGTGGGTTGGAAGTTTATCTGCAAGTTTATCCCCCAGCTCTGCAAGGCCATTTTGAAAGAATTTCAACTAGAGTATCTGGTGTGCCCCATTGATCCTGAAGACTGGAAGAAAATTGAACAAAGATTTAGAAACAGATGGAATGTCCCCCATCCAGTTGGTGCATTAGATGGAAAACACATTGCTATCAAGAACCCCAAGAAGTCAGGCAGTGAATATTTCAACTACAAGGGCTACTTTTCCCTGGTGCTTTTGGCTTTAGTCAATGCAGATTACAAGTTCCTGTGGGTCAATGCGGGGTCCAGTGGGTTATCATCTGATGTACAGATTTTCAACCACAGCAAACTGAAAAGAAGAATTGAAAATGGAACTTTGGGACTACCAGCACCTGAACCACTTGGACCTGGGGGCCAAATCTACACTACTTCATGCTGGGGGACGATGCCTTTGCCCTGATGCCTTGGCTGGTCAAGCCTTACAGTAGATGCCAACTGAGAGAATAGAGAAGAGAAAATAGCCAGCTACAGGGAGCAGCGACATCAAGAGAACTTTAGAAACATATCGAGAGAGGCCAAACATCAACGAGACCCACTGAAAGACTACATCAATCACATGTATGCACTGGCTGGGCAGGAGGACAGAGTTTAAGAAGACTGAGGGGAGAAATCAGGTGGCATTCCATTAATTTGTTTTCCCATTTATAAACCGCAAAACGAAAAACGGAAAATGACCATTTTCCTTTTTGTGTTTTGCAAACATTCAAAGGGAAAAAGGAAATAACAGGTGTTGCTCATTATTGATCATTATGGTTATCTTCTGGAAATTGGCTTTCTGAGATTTTTAAGTTTAAGTTTATGTACCAATGAAATAAGTGTAAAGCTCCACATTCTATTTTGTTAAAAGCCTTTGTATATTTTTCTCATTTGTTTATTGTTTTAGATATAATAATGATAAACATTTCAATTTTACTTATACAGGTTTAATTTAGAAAATACCAACATAAGTGCAAAGTACCTAGTTCCTGTTCTTTAAGTTCAAAATGAATGAATGAAAACTTTGAAACTTTGACCAATAAATGACTCTTTTTGATTGGTGACTTTTTTGTCTCTGTGGGTGGGGCTTCTGGGTGTCAAGTTCACCAACAACCCACACTCCCTCCCCTGCCACTTCAAAAGCCCTTGACGTCACACATGCCAGTGATTGCAGAATGAAGGCTTGGTATCGTGGCTTGGGAATTATAATTTTTAAATGGTCAAAATAACATATAGTTCAAAACTATGTGATAGGGTCTATACATAATTGGTAAGTCAATATCTCAGGAGAACATGCTTTATAGTTACCATAAACTCCTAACAGTATCTATTATACCTATTTGAAGGTTACCACTTTGAAGCTAATAAGATCAGAAACGTACTTGTAAATTTCAGTCATAAAATTTTATGATCTGATAAAATACAGTAATGCCAAAACTAAGTGGATTTTATAACCTTAATGTTTACTTAATATTCACTCAAATGTAACTGTATTGCCGAGAAATAATAAAGTTTAACATGCAGATATACCTCTGTCAGAATGTTGTGATCACCATGTGTGACGTCAGTAGCCTTTGAAGTGGCAATCAAGTACTAAGGCTAACAAGCACGTGGATGCCCCCCACCCCAAGCCATCACCTCACTGTTACTATAACTTCCTGAATTGATTGACACGTCAATGATCCAATGGGATTCATAGGTGTCTTATTGATTAAGATCCCTGTTAATCCTATTTTCATTTCTTGTAAACTCAAAAAGAAAAGGAAATAATGTACAATCAAAAAGAAGAATAATAAGCTGAAATTCAATAATATTTTGGATATGTGCAACAACTATAAAGAGAATTTATACATTTTTTCTTGATTATTATCCCATTTCTTACTTCTTGTTTGCATGTTTTATTATTTTAAAAAATGAAGTTAGTGTGCCTGATAAGGTGACAAATACCAAATAGGAAAATGGAAATGCATACTTTTCACTTATGACCTTTTACTATTTATATATAGGATACCAAATTAACGGAATGCCCCCTGATTGGGAGAAGATTGAGGGAGAACATACTGTCATATATATGTCCTTTTCAAGACTACCCAAATAATCCAAGTCCTTTTCAAGACTACCCAAATAATCCAAGAACTTTTATTTAGCAAAATGTTGCTTCAAAAATAACCCCAATTTTCCAACAATTTAATTCAAATTCAATTTCACCACAAAGATTCCCCATCACAAATAACAATCCATCCCACACCCAGTTGAAAAAGGGAAAACATATCACTTACAGACTCAAACCCAGGTCCTCACTTAAGAAATTTGTCATCCCACCCCAACATGACCTGGCTTAATTCTCTGAAAAAATAATATTCAAACTGGTATTAAAAACATTTTCCAAATAAATACAGGGAAATATTATCTTGCAAAGCATTCACAAGAATTAAAACAAAATGCAAGGAAATTTGCAAAACAAAATTATACAAGCTTTTCTCTGGAGCCCCTAATAGGATATGGTGAAATAAAAATTGCACCATGTATTAAACTAAATGATGTGGTGATCACTTCTTCATCTTGTGATAACAAGAAAATAAGTAGTGAACACCACATCAACTAGTGCTCACCACTTATTAAGTCGTTATCACCACCTCATCTGGAACTCCCCACTTTATCTAGTGATCACAATATCATCTTGTGATACAAAGAAAATTAATGGTGCTAATGAGATGATCTCATTATCACAAGAAAATAACTTGTGATAACGAGGTGATCTTGTTATCACAAGATGATATTGATATCACAAGATGATTTCATTATCACTAGATCATCTTGATATCATGAGATGATCTGGTTATCACAACTTTTTATTTCATTACAATGAGATCATCTCATTATCACAACTTATTTTCTCGTTATCAGGAGATCATCTTGTGCGCACAACTTAATACATGGTACAATTTTTATTTTACCATGTCCTATTAGAGGCTCCATACTTTTCAGTCCCAGTTAAATAATTTTTTTTTCAGTTTATGAATCCATTGCCACATTTTTGTAAATTTTGTTAGGCCTCACATTTGTTGGTGCGTCAGTGGGGTTTTGGGAGACAGGGACATTGGTTTGTGTCTGGATCTTAGTTTTTGAGAGACGTGGGTTTGAGTCCACATCTTGGTTTATGATGTGGATTTGAGTCCACATCTTGGTTTATGGGGGACTTGGGTTTGAGTCTACAACTTTGTTTTTTGGGGGTTGTGGATTTGAGTCCACATTTTTTTTTGGGGGGTGTGGGTTTGAGTCCACATCTTTGTTTTTTTTTTTGGGGGGGGGGGGAGCTGAGGGGGAGTATTGTTTTAAATTTTGTTTTACTTTTAGTGGTAGTGGTTTACTTTGATTTTTTCAGAGAATATTTTTTAGGGAAATGTATGTTTTTGTTTTTTGGTGGAAGTTTATTTATATTTGTTTAACATTCACACATTCATTCACACCATTTTTTTTGTACTGTGGAGGTTGTAAGTGTTGGACGGTGTGCTTTTTATGTTTTGGGCATAAACATTTAGGTTGTTAATTGTTTTTGGACGATTCGGGTTGCCCTGAGAAGGGCTGGCTTTGGTGCAACTTGTGTGGGCTAATCCGCTGATTTGGGTGACTTTGACTCTGCTGGCTGGACTGGGTGGGAGATCTTGAATGTTCATGATGAGTGAAAGATGGCACTGGTCACGCTGCAGGTTGAAGTTGAGAGGGTGAAAAGCTGTGGTGTGTCCATCTATTGATACATTAGCACACTGGGAATAGCTGCAAAGAGACTGGATAATCCAGAAGTGTTGTGCTGACTCTCCTCCTGTTGTGAAGGTGCAATTGAAGGTGGGTTGAAAATCATCTGTCTGGAAGTCCTAGGCTGTTGGTCATCCACAACAACATAAGAAGTATGCTGTTCTGACAATGATGAAGGCCTCGATGGTTGCTAGACTTTTACAATCAGTGTAACAGGCTGTCCTGTGGTAGTCTGTTAAGTTTGCACAACTGGAATGGAGACTGGTTGAGTTTCCGGGATGGTGAGTACATATTCCTGTCCTGCTGTAGACTGTGATGCTTCTGGATGTTGATATGTGGTGACCTCTTCACTTGTGGTGACCCATCTCTTGTATTCTTCGGCCTTGTACTGTATTTCACTGACGCCTCACTGTCTCATTCCTGAAGGTCAAAAAGTCTCTTTCTTCAAGATGTTCAATCTTTGAATGGAGATATTTCCAGAATGACTGCCAAGGACTTGGAGTGGGGTCCTGACGTGCACCCAGAAATGTAGAAATAATTGACCTCATGTGCTAGAACTAATCTAAGACTGGATCTGGAGACATGGTAGCAGGCGCAACTGGAGGCTGTCACCTCTTAGGACTGGTGCTCAAAGGCTGATGAGTAACATCTGATGCAATGCTGATTTCCATCTCAGATTCTGTGTCCCTGAATGTATCTGAAACTGAAGCTGAGGCTGCAGCTGTAGAAGGCCTCTGGGGTGACTTGAATGCAGAAGACTTGGAAACTCCCTGCTACATATATTGAACACTATATTAGTACATTGTGTATTACATATATTGGGCAATATATTGGTACATTGTTTGATCTGAGCTTTATGTTTATGTATTGCCATAGAAGATAATCGTGTTATTGATTCTTTTTATGTGTTAACATTTAAAGCAAGGAAGTTATTGATTTTTGTGTTATGTGCTATAGTGTTTATTGACCCATTTATGGACTGGGGGAATTCCTGTAGGTTAACCTCAGTGATGTTATTTATAGATTTATACCTGTTGGTTCCAGAACTTCCTCACTTGATCTAGTTACTCTAGATTCTTCTGTCAACATATATAAGGAATGTAAATCTGACCACAAGTGAACTTAGTATTCGCTGGCTATATGGAAGGGTATTGTGTCTTGGAATGCAATATATAAAGTGTTTGTGCTGCTGTGAACTTTGCTGGAGTGAACTGGATATATTGTCTGGATCAATCTATTGTACTTTGGATATTTTTGGATATTGTACATTCATATAACAGAGAGTGGATTTACTGCAGTTTGGACATTGTCCGTATTGTGGAGCAGACAGTGTGTAAATTCTCTGAATATCTCCAGACAGACATTCTGTGTGATTGGATACAATAAGGATAGTGGGACAAGGACATTTTGTGTTATTGAGTGTTGGACAGACCACAGGACAGACCACAGGACAGATTACAGGACAGACTGCTGGATATGGCGAATAAACTTAACTGTTAGTCACAGTGGTCAGGTCAGCTAGGTTTTATTATTGTAACAATGTGTGTATGGTTAAGAGCATATCAGCTGACTGTAACCATTATTTGTAGTTGTTGAATAAATGTATTAAGTTAAACTTTTTGTCCTGTTCCTGTTGCAACTTAAAAGTAACCAGTAATTGCTACCACGCTTGCCCGTGACCGTAACACTCCCTTCCTCCTCATGTTACCTTGTAGAAAGCTGAAACTGTTCTTCAGCTAGGTCTGTTGTTCTGTGCTCATCTCAGCCCCTTGTCCTGACTTTGTCTGAGTGAGCTTGCCATATCTGGCACCTTGAGTATCAAACCACTTCTTCACAGTATTGGCAGACAAGTTTCTGGTAGCTGCTAGTCCTTCCTTTTTCTGCTTTTCTTTGAAGCTGTCATTGGTCTTGTCATACAGTTCCTCGTGCTGTTTAATGAGCTCCAGGATGGCTTCTTCATCTAAATCATTCAGGAAAATGGACTTCATCTGGCTCTTCTTCTGTCTGGATTGAATTGATTCTACATCAGCATCTGTATCAGTTCGCACTCTCTTCTCGACTCTTTCCTGGCTCTCTTCCCTCTTCTCCCTCTCCCTGCTCTCTCAGCCCCTCTCCTCCTGTTCAGTCCTCTCTCTCTCATCCAGCCTTTAAGTAAGGTGGGGGTTCACATGAGACATACCATAATGAAGGAAGTCTGGCGCCATGCCCCCCTGGAAAAAATTAACTTTTGTCAAAAATATAGTGCATTTCCTGTAAATTTAAGACCACTCTCAAGAAATAATTTTGTACTTTGGGTTGAACCCCTTTACATTATTTTTCAAGGCGAGACCCCAAGGAGGGACCCCATGACCCCCCCCCCCCCTGGATCCACTAGTGCTCATCCCTCTCCTCTCTCTCCCTCCTCCTTCTCTCTATATCCTCAGCTGTATCTCCTAACTCAAACTGTCGTTGAGTGTCTCCAGTTGGTACTTCAATCTTTCCCCTTCTGCCCCTTGGCATGATCAATCAATGCATTGCGTAGCTTGTTTTAAAAAAACAAAACGTAAAATAAAAGTGAAACCTCACAGAGCAGATTTCACTCTCAACCAGTGCAGCCTAGATCAGTACTTAAGCTAATTTCCAAAAAATAAAAACCTAGTGAAAAGCTGCACATCAAGTTGTCTGTTGACAGATCAAAGCCAAATATATGCAGATTGTTTACCGACTCTCCTCTTTATACCCACATCCTTTGAAGCCAACAGGCTATAAGAAGCACAAATATTGCCGGCCTGTCTGTTAGAGTTCTTGGCTTGTCTGTTAGTGTTACAGGCCTGTTGGTTGTTGTTTGCATCTTGTCTGTTTCAGTTTTACGGCCTGTCAGTTACAAATTTTCCTGACTCTAGAACCCAGTCTATAAAAGTTACCGACTGGCCTGTAAACTGTACAGGCCTGTCCGAAACACTTACAGACAGGCCGGCTAAAGTTACCAATGTACTGTAACACTTCCCGCACAGTTGGTGAGTCATCATGTACAGTCTGGAAGTCTATATTTGGGACAAGCCAGATGCCTGTCTGTATGATCCTGGTTCACCGACTCTCCCCAACAGGCCAGTAACTTGCAAGCGACCCTAACCGAACATGTAAACAATGGTCCCGACTCTCCAAAAATGCATAATTACTGGACTATCGGTTCCAGTGGAAACACTGCATTACCTTGTTCTTTTAGTGCTGTCAATTCCAGGAGCCTCTGACTGCTTCCTGGGTGTGTCTTGAGCTCTTCAAGGACTTTGCACTCAGCAATATACAGTTATCCTCAGTGTCCCTTTACACTGAGCTCAATCGAATTGAAGATACTGGCAGCTGGAGTACTCACACCATGGAAGTTGGAAGAATGGTTACTTTGAAGCTTCTTCTCAATCATATCAATCCTTTCATCAATGAACATTAGTCTAGAATTGACAGAAGACATAGCATTTATTAACTCCTGGTTGACACCCACTGACACCTGTCTGATCTGTAACACTAGTAACACCACCATCACTTGTCTGAGAATTTTTACCTGGCATTTGGTAGGTTTACAGTTATACTTGTTATTATTACGTGAATCAGAAAACCGCTACATTATCCAACTTAAAACGGTATATGATATGCTTTAGTAATGTCAATAAACCAGTTTCATAAAACCTTACTGAAATGACAGGAAAATTGTGAAAACAATAACAATAATTACACATAACCTAGGACGAATTCTTTATTTTACATTTCAATACATACCCACAAGACCGGTCGCTTCAACACTGGTAGATAAAACCCTGAAACCAACACTAAAACATACAAATCAGAATGCCATTATATATCCAATGTAAAACACTCTGTCAAACTCTTTACTATTGTCAATATACAAGTTACTGTTAGACTATACTGAAATGAAGGGAGAATTGATGAAGAATAATATCAATGGCGTTGATAAATAAAACATGAAAGAAAACTTTTTAATATTACAAATTGCGTCTGCTTCCCTTGGCCTCCCAACTTATCAAAAGTGAAGGATAATTTAATTTTTGTGGGATCAGAGAAATCTAAGGTCAGGGATCATCCAATCACAACCCTACCTTATATCACAAGAAGTACTGTTTTGAAAGTGATTGGAGCAGTGGGAGGTTTGTAACTTTTATATCACACACTCCAATTATCTGTGTTCAGGATGACCACAGTTTATTCACTGACTCAGCTGATTTCATGACACTCTAAAGGAGACTTAGAGGGATTTATATTTCTAATTTAAAGTTTTGAAAATCAGAATAAATTTAGTCTTGTCAGGAGTTTTAGTTTAGTGTTATCCATCCATAACTGGAAAGCCGGTTCAGTCATAAAAGAACCAATGTTCCTTGAATCAATTCCTTAAGTATATTTGTGTCTCATCAGCATATGAATAATTGGTGACATTAAACTGAATGGAATTGAGGATAAGACCTATGATTTAACCATGAGGGACTTCTTGAACGAGTTGGAAGGCATCACAGAATTGTCCATGAATTTTAATCTTATATTTCTCAAATTTAGTAAGGACTTTATCCGGTACTACCCCAATCAAATCCATACAGCTATGTTAGGCAATCTAAAAGGACAACATGATCTATGGTTCTAAATGCTGCAGACAAACACAATGCAGTAGTCTAACAGCAGTACCCTGATCCGTTAAGGTGGCACTGTCATTATTTATTTTGAAAAATGTTGTTGCAGTTCAGTAAATGGCTGTACATACTGACTGAAGACCTGGGTCAGCCGTCAAGGACTGTTGGGATAGAGTCAGAGTGGATCGCCACAAAATGATCAAACATATTTACAACAGTGGCGTGAATATGAAAATGCTTCCTGAAACTGCAGGTCTTGATATGGACACTGTGATGTGTCTGCAGACTAATCCAGACTTATCTTGATCATTCTTGTACTTTTTCCCAATTTTGATCGAGAACTATCAAAAATCATTCCATATTTAAAACGATGCGTATATATATAATTGAAGGATTGTAGTGACTTCGTATCAATATAAAACCATAAACATATAAAAGTCATTCCACGAAATTTCCGAATTTGTTAAATAGACAATTGAACTGCCCCATTTGTGAAATGGACAATTCACTCATTATTTCCAATGTTTAAACAAAACCAAACAAAATTATGCATAGATTGATTCAGACAAAAATATCTTTTGTTTAATTAAAACACCAATAGCCACCTGTTAAGTATTTTGTTCTCTCTAAAATGACTAGGTTTGTCATACACAATAATTGTTTTTATAATAAACATATAATTATCACAATGTTGAATCGCGAGGATGAAGACTAAACATTATTTCTTCTTTTGTTGGCCAGTTGTGTTAATGTACATTATTTTTATCATGAAAAATTACATGGTGTGTTCAATATCTTCATCATTGGAATGCAGAAAAACTCCAGGTGCATCCATTGCTAGTTCTAATGGCTTACTGAAGTCTCAAGTAGTTAGGGCAACCTCCAAACAGAGAACATTTTATATTCTATTGAATGCTTTATGGCAGAGTTCAGACCAGTGATATTTTACTCTCTCGTATTGCCTTGATTCCCGTGGTTCCACTCCCAAAGGCCAGATCTCCAGATCTATTGTGACATTAGAGCCAAGATAGACTGCAATCCAGATCATATATAATACTTAGAGGGCCTAGGGCCCCAGGTCAGGTAGACCATAGTCACCAGGACAGGAGTGAGAGGATGACTGAGGAAAGTAGTGCCAAAGATGGGACACAGATGATCATTCTGCATAAATTTCAGGCAGGCAGGGTAGACAAGTGCCCGTATTTACGAAGATTCTTAAGCTTAAATTTATGTTAAAACTCACTAATAAACTTATCTTTATGAGTTTATGCTTCAACTCAAATTTTTTACATTGCAGAATTTTTTTAACTTAAACTCACCTTAAAACTCAGAAATAAACTCATAAACAGACATAAATTTTCTGAGTATTATTGTTAAATTTGCTCTTAACATTTTAGAATATCTTCGGGCTAAGATTGTGCTTAAACTAATATCAGTCCTTTGTCTTATTTACCAGCTTAAATCTTCAGGAGTGTTACAGCATTACTGATCAGGGCAGAAGCAAAAGGCTTAATTTACTTTGCTACATGATTTTAAGAGAAACCTAAGGCAGTTCCAAAACCTACTAATGATTATAATGACCCATCTTACTTTGACCACAATCTTATTTCACAGATTTTTTTATCTTGATGCCTGTTGAAATATTGAATGTCCTTGTAAAAAGCATATTTTTTGTTTAATATTAGCACCGGGAGGTCATCTTGGTGAAATGTAACTAGAGTGTTGCAGTCCAAGTTCTTAATTGGTACTGCTGGAATCCACTCACAAATCACCCCCGACTTGGACACCAATGCTAGAATTTGACAATTTTATTGACTTTGCTTCAAGTGATGCCCATCTGGTAAGCTTCATAGCAGAAGAGTCAAGCAGGTTCTAAACAGGTTTCGGACCTGGAGGTGTAGCTCTTTTTTAGAAATTTTTTTGGTCTCTGTATCTACACAAAGAAGTATTTGCTTAGAATTTATATTGGTGTATTTAGAATATTTAACTCAGAACACAGTTTGATAATAATATTATCACATCAAAGCTCTCAAAATTAGTTTTATCATGTGTGAAATATTACATCTTTATATCTTTACATCAATTACAAACCTCTGTCAGATTTAAAAGGGAAAATCCAGACCTTTCCCTTTTAGACCTTAAATTTCGCAAGATGCAGGGTTTTGGTGCAAATATGGAAATTTCTTTCATAAAATATGGCAGTTTCATGCAAAAATTTGCACCATTTGAGACATTTGTCAAAATCACGTAAGTGAAAAAACTCAATAAACCATCAGAAAAACAACAAATATCCACCTGGAAAAAGGGTGCACCCTAATCACGAAAATGGCCAATTTAATCTTTTTGTAAATAAGGTGTGCCCTAATCACGAAAACTGCAAATTTCATCTTTTTGTAAACAGGGTGCACCCTAAACACAAAAACTGCAAATTTCATCTTTTTGCAAATAGGGTGTGCCCTATTCACAAAAACTGAAAATTTCATCTTTTTGTAAATAGGGTGCACCCTAAACACGGAAACTGCAAATTTACTCTTTTTGTAAATAGGGTGCACCCTAAACACGGAAACTGCAAATTTCAACTTTTTGCAAATAGGGTGTGCCCTAAACACGGAAACTGCAAATTTCATCTTTTTGAAAAAAGGGTGTGCCCTAAACACAAAAACTGCAAATTTCATCTTTTTGCAAATAGGGTGTGCCCTATTCACAAAAACTACAAATTTCCTCTTTTTGTAAATAGGGTGCACCCTAAACACGGAAACTGCAAATTTCATCTTTTTGTAAATAGGGTGTGCCCTAATCACGGAAACTGCACATTTCATCTTTTTGTAAATAGGGTGTGCCCTAAACACAAAAATGGCAAATTTTATCCTTTTGTAAATAGGGTGTGCCCTAAACATGAAAACAGCATTTTATTGCGTTAATACATCCTATCCAATGGACAATTGCTTTACCAGTCGGCGCGACCGGTCCGCCAAACGTCAGAAAAAGACGTCCTGTGTATAACACTAGCAGAACCGGTCAAGAGAGCGCATTCGCCAGGTGGCGCATCGTACTTCCTTGCTGTCTAGACAACGTGACATCATGGCATCTTTTTCGTTTGGCGTGTGGAGAGTGAAGACGTGTTTTCAACGACAAGGAAATTTTTGTTTTACAACGAACTCAACTGCTTTATTTCATCTTTGAAGAAGTTTAGAAGTATTATCTACAACTATGTCATCACCAGGACAGAGAAGAGGTTCCTGCGGACACGCTAAGGCTGGGTAAAGTGGGTGTTTCACTGTCACTGTCATGTGAGGAAGAACTACTAGTTTCAATGGGGGGTTTAAATTTTTTACTCCTTTTACTAGATTTTTGTGTACTAACAACAACACTGTCTGTACTTAACTTAGAAAAATGTGGTGACGCCGTCGACGCCTGGGCTGTCTGCTGGGAAGTGCCTTCCACCTGGTCCTCCACCATCTCAAGTCATTGGGATACCTTCTGCAGTTGTGCCAGGATTTCCATCTGCAGCCGCTGTCCGCCCAGATCCGCCTGATCTGTATCAAGTTGCTTACTTGAGGCAGCAGCATCTCGCAGTCCATTGGAAACAGATTTATCATTTTCAGCAGTGTTCTTGAATTGGCATTTTTTCCCTGTAGGTGGCAAATGTCTACCTTTGCAATTTTTACAGCTTTGCTTTTTATCAGGCATACTGCCTATCACTATGTCTCAGTTACTGAAACTAATACATACACAAGCACGATTCACAAGCAGTCTTGGCAAGTTCAGGCTTAATTAGGGACAAATTAGTATGAAAACTCGATCAATTTAGCATAAAATGCGCAAAAATGAATATAGGTTAGACTGTCCCTCATATGCAGAGCAAAAAAGCCTGAGGTTGACAAGATGACTATGAATCATGAATCAGCGTCAAAAACTTGACGTGTCACAAAGATCAGTTCATCACAGATTCCAATCAGCACACAATGAATCCTGCATTTTTGCACATAAGGCTTAAAAAGCTTGTTACAGATAAGTGACCGTCCAGTATATACACTATTAACATTTTAAAAGCCTAAAATCATAAAAAACTAAAATCCTCAAAGTAAAACATCCGAAACTTTCAAACTTTTCCAACATGTCTTCTCTTGAAAGTCAAATTCAATGTGACATTTAACTTTAAAAAGCTAGGGGTCAGAGGTGAAAACTATAAATCAGGGACGACCCCAATGGGGCTACTTTGTTTATAGCATTGCTTGGTTACCTTAGGTCACTTGGTTAGTAGCCACTTGGTCTGGTACCCCCAAGTCTCACTTTAAGGTGATACACGCACAAATTGTGCCTTGGGGCCAGGACTGATATCTGGGGTGCCCAAACGCCCCAAGTGAGTAACCCTCAGGGCACGTCACATCCCCGGCCGGCTGAACGTGATAGCTGACGAGCTATCCAGGTTTGGCCAGATCATTCAAACAGAGTGGTCACTTCATCCAGAAGTGTTCAAAGCTATATGCAACCGGTGGCACCACCCTCAAGTGGACCTGTTTGCCACCAGGTTCAACAAACAAACTTCCACAGTTTGTCTCACCGGTCCCAGACCCCCAGGCTTGGGCAGTGGATGCACTCAGCCTATCCTGGGAGGACCTGGACCCATACGCCTTCCCACCGGCAGCCATCTTGGGCAAATTGGTGGAGAAGCTCCAGGACTAACCCTGCAACAGAATAATTCTGATTGCACCAGGGTGGCCCAACATGCCCTGGTTTTGGGACCTGGTAGCAATTTCAAGCCAGATCCCACTGTGTCTGCCCAACATACCCAACCTAGTGTCTCAGCCATTCAACCAGGTCCTTCACAGGAACCTGTCGAATCTGAACCTTCATGCCTGGCTCCTAGAGCCTCAGCAATCAAGGAGCAAGGCTTCTCTGAGGCAGTGGCAGCACGAATTGAGGCTCCTCAAAGAGGATCAACCAGATCTGTCTATGAGGCAAAGTGGGCCATTTTTACAAAGTGGTGCCTCAGTAATCAGGTGGACTTCAGGGCACCACCTCTGAAAGCCATTGCTGACTTCCTCCTGCACTTGTTTCAGGACAAGAAGTTGCAACCAGGAACTATTGATGGCTACAGATCAGCCATTGCTGACAAACTGGGCAATTCCATCATTAATGTCAGCAAGGATGAAAATCTCACTCGTCTCCTGGACAGTTTCCATAGAGACAGACCTAAGGGCAGGAGGGGCATCCCCTCCTGGAACCTTTCCCTGGTACTACATCAACTCACAAAGGCTCCCTTTGAACCCCTTAAAGAGGCCTCCTTGAAACATCTGACTTTCAAGACTGTTTTCTTACTGGCCCTGGGTTCAGGTAAACGCAGGAGAGATCCATGCTTGGTTACATAAGAATATCAGACACCATTCAGACTGGTCTAAGGTGTCCTTGTATCCCTCCCCCAGCTTCCTATCCAAGAATCAGCTGGCTAAGGAGGGTCCAGATAGTGTGGCACCAGTGGTCATACCAGCCCTGGCACCATCTCTGGATAGGTCACTCAAGGGTGACAGGTCCCTTTGTCCAGGTAGAGCCCTGCACTACTACTTGGACAGAACTTCAGACCTTAGGCAGAATAAGGAGTTAGTCTTTGTCTCCTTCAAGAAAGGTTTTGACAAAGACATCTCACCTGCCACCATCTCGTCATGGATCAAACAGACTATGATCCTGTGCTATGAGCTCTCTGACCAGGAGGCCCTCTCCTTACATCAGGTTAAAGCCCATGATGTTAGGGCCTTTGCTGCATCTAAGGCTTTCCAATCAGAGGTCTCCTTAGATCAGATCTTGTCAGCCTGCCACTGGAAGTCTCACAACTCCTTCACTCAATTCTACTTGAAGGATGTTGCCTGGGCTGACTCAGAGTTTTTTCACCTGGGACCTGTAGTGGCTGCCCAACAGGTGCATCACCAGGCTCAGAAGTGAGGAGATATTGTATATATGTAAATATGTTGAATATGTACATAATGTAAATATGTTGTTTGTACATATATTATAAAAAAACTGACTTGCTTCCCTTGGGAAGTTGTTATTTCTTCTGGGACTGAACTCAGCCCCTCTCTCTCTCTCTCTCTTCCCTCCCCAGACCATCACTGGGAGGGAAAGAAAAGGGGGGAGGGCAGTGTCAGTAGACTCCCGGTTAACTGGTTAGTTGACAGCCGACCTTGACCTCTCAGGGTTCTCTGACCCTAGGTCAAATGGGCCATCTCAGTTTTTGTTTTGTTATGAGTTCATTCAAGTCCCTAGCTGCTTACCCGCCTACCAAGCGGTAGTTATTCAGCAATTATCCATTGGATAGGATGTATTAACGCAATAAAATTACAAATTTAATAAGTTAATAAGTTAATACCCTATCCAATGGACAGGCAAGGCCCACCCAACCGGCCCGCTATCAGCTTACTAGGGGTCTTACTAGGACTAGACACGAAAAAGATGCCATGACATCACATTGTCTAGACAGCAAGGAAGTACGATGCGCCACCTGGCGAATGCACTCTCCTGACCGGTTCTGCTAGTGTTATACACAGGACGTCTTTTTCTGATGTTTGGCGGACCGGTAGCGCCGACCGGTAAAGCAATTGTCCATTGGATAGGGTATTAACTTATATAATTTAATTTATATATTAAATTTGCAAAATTTCATCTTTTTATAAATAGGGTTCACACTGAACACGGAAACTGTAAATTTCCTGTTTTTAGGCGAGTTGCATGTAACCAACCCGCCTATTAGATAGATGTGTCCGACGTCCATCTGTCCGTCCACATTTTTTTGCTTCCGGACTCTAATTCTAAAATGGTTTGTCCAATCGAATTCAAACTTGACAGGGACACAGATCACCATCATAGCTAAGTTCCTTTCAAAACTGGTGTAATTCCGTCTGTTCGATTGTCTGTCCATCCACATTTTCATTTCCAGACTCTTAACTCGAAAACGGTTCGTCCAATCGAATTATAACTTCAAAATCACCATCATAGCTAGGTTCTTTTTGAAATTGGTGTAATTCTGTCTGTTTGTTCGTCCGTTTTTTGTCTGTCTGTCCATCAAAATTTCCATTTCAGGACTCTAACCCAAAAACGGTTTGTTCAATCGAATTCAAATTTGACAGGGAGATAGATCACCATCATAGCTAGGTTCTTTTCGAAATTAGTGTGATTCCGTCTGTTCGTTTGTTCGTTTTTTGTCTGTTAGTCAAAATTTCCATTTCCAGACTCTAACTCGAAAACGGCTTTTCCAATCAAATTCAAACTTAACAGGGAGATACATCACCACCATAGCTAGGTTCCTTTCGAAATTGATTTAATTCTGTCTGTTCGTTTGTCTGTTTTTTGTCCATTTATCTGTTCATCAACATTTCTATTTCCAGACTCTAACTTGAAAACGCTGTGTCCAATCATATTCAAACTTGACAGGGAGATAGATCACCATCATAGCTAGGTTCCTTTTCAAAATTGGTGTAATTTTGTCCGCTCGTTTGTTCGTCAACGAATTCTGTCCATTTGTTTGTCTGTTTTTTGTCCATTTATCTGTTCATCAACATTTCTGTTTCCGGACTCTAACTCCAAAACGCTGTGTCCAGTCAAAGTCAAACTTGACAGGGAGATAAATCACCATCATAGCTAGGTTCCTTTCGAAATTGGTGCAATTTTGTCCGTTCGATTGTTCATCAACATTTCCGTTTACGGACTCTAACTCGAAAACGGTTTGACTTTACATACATTTTCTTTCTCTTAGATGTTGTTTTCTCTACTTAAGCATTATTTCGAGGTTTATGTAACTGCTCTGCTGTGAAAGTATCCAGTATCCAGATCTTGCACTGTTTTATTACTCCTGTATCTCATGGTGTTGAAAACTATTTCCCCAGGCTATGGGATACGGGCAATGAGGGTACCTACCGTTAATTTCTTTATTCAATACTATTTTCGAAAATTTAAAAGGGAAAAGTACCTATTACCATTGTATGCTTGTAATTTTATGAATTAATAATGGGTAGAATACAATTTTCACGAATTTTCATTTGTAACTGAAAACTACGAAAACTACATTTTAACCTTTTGATCACAGTTATAGTGTAAATTGATAAAAAGGTAAAATGGTTGACTTTTTTCAGTGGTACCTGCTGTTAATCTAAAAAATCTGTTGCTTAAAAGAGACCCATTCAATGTGTAGTGGTAGATAATAATCAAGATACATACTGTTCACTACTTTATATACAGCGAAACAGTAAAAGGTAAAGCATCTACTTCCGTTTTACTGTTTTACTGTTTTATGGTTTTGATTGTTTATGGTATATTTTGGCCCCTGCATGCTTTCCCACGCCAATTAAGTCAAGGTCATTTCCTTGGTAACTACAGTAGTATTGTTTCATTTTATATTGGGAAATAAATTTTAAAAATTGATTAATATTTCGTTAATGGATGAAACAAAATATGGAGAGTACATCTACTTTTTGGTGACCTTAAACTCCTGCCAATAAGTTTATTATAGCAACTTTAAGGTTACCGTTTACAGGGACAAAAATAAAAAAAATACCTCAGCAAATTTCACTGGGTGCTATTTGGACATTGAAAGCTATATACTGTAAGGTGGTCATAAAATCTGAAAAAATAACAACTTGTGAATGACTTAAAGGTTTCTCATTTAAGGGTCAGTCAAGCATTAGTACGGAGCCCAGGGAGGGATACAGAACTGTTTCATTATCTTTTTCATCTTGTTACCACGAGTCAATAAGTTGTTACCACAAAATATTAAGTCATTCATTGTGACAAAATCTTCATGGAATATATGAAACAGACTGTGTTGTGACATCACTAACATGAGTGACATCATAGACCTTTGAAGTGTTGGTTCTCACCAGCACGCGGCTGTCCCCCCCTCCCCCTACCCCACAAAAAAGACAGAATGGGGCAAAAATAAGAAAAAATTAAAAAGCTATTGCATTAAACAGTAAAAAGGCCTAATGTTCATTGATACTTAATGCCAGCATATAAACTGTTAAAAGGTGTTTTACACATTTCTCATTGACTAGCTACAAAATAAAATTAGGTATCCAACCCTTTCACTGTTTCAAAACCATAAAACAGTAAAACGGGAGTGGGTGCTTTACCATTTTGTTGTTCTCTGTATGTATAATTGCAATGTACCTTTTTACTATTTCTTGAATCAGTTAAACTGTAAACAGAAAAAGGAGGATTGACTGTTTGTAAAAATTTCTAAATATGGAATGGTTTTTCAAATTAATAGTATATACCTTGTGAGAGGATTTTAAACCTACTCTTTTATATTTTTCCATTTTCATCACATACAAATTGATTATAGGTGTGCTTCAGTTTGTTCAGACCAAAACAGTAAAAGGGTTGTATACTGTTTACCATTTCAATAACAATAAAAAGAAGGACAGACTAAAAAATTACAGGCATCTCTGATACTATTTTTTTATTTACAAAAAAAAGGCTTTTAAGAATTACACTCGGCATTATAATATAAGCTTTAAAAATCAATTCTTAACCATAAATATTAAGAATATGTAGGAAAACTTTTTGATAAACTCCACTCAACAAGGAAAAATATAAATGCTGATGCTCATGGAGCTCATGGAACACATAATAAAGGATATTGTATTTCAAAAGTCAGCTATCCTCTAGTTTATGCTGTATCTTTTTACGCTTTTATGTAATTGGTGTAAATACACATACAACACTTTGTACAATCTCAGTCAGTCACTTTTTTATGTTTAGTTTGTACCAAAAAGCTAAAGGTTTAACATCTTAATATTGGAAATTTATCTTAACAGCAATACATATATGTTACAGTAAATATTGTAAATAACCTATTTAGTGCATCCGCCCTTGTAACTGCACCGTACCTCTTTTTTCTCAGCAATATGGTCAGTGACAGTGCACAATATCCACATGTTTTTATATATTGTATGTATTTTTACTTAATAAATTGAATTTTTTGTCACAACTTTCGGGTCTGTTTTCATCTACTGCCATATTTACAGTAAGTGGGTATTTCTAGATGTCAAAACCCCGTTTTTCTACCAGATTGACCTATACTTCACCCCGGAAAGTTTTTCATGATGGGTGCACTAAAAGGGGATTTTTTTCCCACCAAATATTGAATAAAAATAGACTTTGCTTAGCACAATGTGCGCTCAATAGGTAATTTACGGTAGGTGAAACCAGTTAATTTTGAGTAAGGGGGTGCATTTGCTGAATTGATTAGCAAATATGCATATTCTTTTTTTTTAAATCAATATTTTCTTAGTTAAATCTAAAATGCTTTTGCTTATTTTATTTTCACTTATTTTATATTTTGATGCATATATTTATCTGCAAGATTTAATAAACCAAACATGGCTGAACATTTTAGTATTTTACTTCATAAAATGCACCAAATTTGTTTCAAATGAAATGTAAACTATCATAATATTTACTACAAATGATCACATAAAACCCTGTAACTGATCACCAAAAAATGGTATAAATAAATCTTACTTTCATAAATCTTGGTTTCTTGTCTGAAGGCTTTGTGTCCTCAACTTGATCTGATGTTTCATATGAAGTCACAATTACTTGATGGCCACTGACTTTTAAGCACCAAACCATTATAGTAGTCTAATTTTTTACAGAGCTTCCATGATAAAAATGTATTTAAATTATTTTCAAAAAATGTGAGCAAAACACACAAAAAAACACCTTGAACACTCAACTGTATCAAAACATATGACTTCTAATCCACCACACTTCACTACTCCTTTTTGTATAATGTAAACCCATTATCTGACTTTCAGTCTCATCTTAATTGAGGTCACAGTGGGGAAGAATCTGACCTATCTTGCCACTGAGAAAAATAAATATGTGTTGCTTGTGTAATTTGAGTGGGTGTCCCTTATTTTATCTAGGCTCTCTATTGTAGGTATGTACAACATACCAGTGGGTTTTATCAGTCCAGCATGTATCTCTGACATTATAATGACCCCTTTACCCCACTGCACACACTTGATTTACACAGTCATGGAAAAAAGTCTTTGAGAATGGTGGTAGTTGAGTAAACATACACCCAAGTGAAATTTCTGAAAAGCCTGAATCCTGATTCTGGTTTTTTTTGGTTAAGTGACTCCAATCCAATTTGAGAGTTCTCTGCAAGTCTCAAATTTTAAAAAGTTTTGTAAAGTTTACAATTTGATGTACTACTTGGACATATTTTCTAATGTCATGAGAAAAGGGTAAACTAAGTGAGAAAAAAATGTCTTCATAAGTTACAAGTCATGCACTTTCCCTCAGTTGCAAATTTAAATCTTTTCAAACAAAATTATCCTTAAACTTAAAAGAAATCGCTTCAAAATACAATTAAATCAGCTACATATTCAGTTACATCCAACCCTTCCCAATATGAATTCATTTACAACAAAAACCATGGCAAATGTACAGTAGTGTGACTTTTTGCTTGATCACAACACTGAGTGGGTTCAATTCCCAAAACTGACAGTTCTGGCTTTTTAAAGGGATGTAAAAATCACAATTTTGAGAGGGGCCATGGTACTGAAAAAGTGTTTTTTTCCGAATAGATTTGTCCACCACTCCACTCTCCATATCACTATTTTAGACCTATTTTCAAAATGTTAATACAACACATTATTGAAATATTTATTGAAAGCAAGTTGCACATAAATCACTTGGAACTAAAGACGGTCTTTCTGGCCTTAAAAGAGTTCCAAGACCTCTATTCAAGCAACATAGTCCTGGTAGCCACAGACAATACAACAGTGGTTGCCTATATCAACAAAGAAGGAGGAATGAAATCGGGCTTTCTGTGTTCCCTACTGTGGAGAATCCTGTCCTGGTGCACCAGAAAACAGGTAACCCTCATGGCACATCACATCCCCGGCTGGTTGAACCTGATAGCAGACAAGCTATCCAGACTTGTCCAGACCATTCAAACAGAATGGTCCCTTCACCCAGAAGTGTTCCAAGCTATATGCTCACGGTGGCACTAACCACAAGTGGACCTGTTTGCCACCAGATTCAACAAACTACCACAGTTTGAGTCACTGGTACCAGACTCCCAGGCATGGGCAGTGGATGCACTCAGCCTGTCATGGGAAAATCTGGACCCATATGCCTTCCCACCAGCAGCCATCTTGGGCAAGGTAGTGGAGAAGCTACAGAACTGCCCCTGCAATAGGATCATTCTGATTGCCCCAGGGTGCCCCAACATGCCCTGCTTCTGCGATCAAGTGGTGATGTCCAGTCAGATCCCACTGTGTCTGCCCAGCCTGCCCAATCTGGTGACTCAGCCATTCAACCAGACCCTGCACAGGAACTTGTCAAACCTGAACCTACATGCCTGGCTCCTCAAGCCACAGCAATCAAGGAGCAGGGCTTCTCTGAGGCAGTGGCAGCACGAATTAAGGCTCCTCAAAGAGGATCAACCAGATCAGTCTATGAGGTAAAGTGGACCATTTTTACAAAGTGGTGCCTCAGTAATCAGGTGGACTTCAGGGCACCACCTCTAAAAGCCATAACTGACTTCCTGTTGCACCTATTTCAGGACAGGAAGTGGCAGCCATTGCTGACAAATTGGGTAACTCCACCATTAATGTCAGCAAAGATGAGAATCTCACCCATCTCGGACAGTTTCCATAGAGACAAGCCCAAGGGCATTAGAGGTATACCCTCCTGGAATCTCTCCCTGGTATTACACCAGCTGACCAAGGCGCCTTTTGAAGCCTACTTGACCTACAAGACTGTGTTTCTGTTGGCCCTGTGTTCTGGTAAACGCAGGAGTGAGATCCATGCTTGGCTTCACAAGAATATCAGACACCAGTCAGACTGGTCTGTGTCTTTGTACCCTTCACCCAGCTTTCTATCCAAGAAGGAGGGCCCAGATAGTGTGGCTCCAGTAGTCATTCCAGCCCTGGCCCCCACTTTGGATAAGTTGTTCAAGGGTGACAGGTCTTTATGTCCAGTTAGAGCCTTTCAGTATTATTTGGACAGGACCTCAGATCTTAGGCAGAACAAGGAGTTGATCTGTGTCTCCTTTAAGAAAGGTTTTGATAAAGACATCTCACCCGCCACCATCTCCTCATGGATCAAACAAACTGTGATCCTCTGCTATGAGCTCTCTGATCAGGAGGCCCTCACACTACATCAGGTCAAAGCACATGATGTCAGGGCCTTTGCTGCTTCTAAATTTGCAATTTGTTGCTTTTATTGACTTCTACAAAGCTTTTGATTGGGTAAATTGTGAAATATTGTTAAACAATTTGAGAGTATGCTATCATTGGGAAAATATTTACTTCATTCAAAAACCTCAACACAGACAAATGCCCAAGTTAAACTTAATCAGAATTCCACGGATTTATTCCAAACAACATGTGGAGTAAGACAAGAAGATACATCTTGCATCTGGCCACAGATGCGTCCTTGGTCTAGTTTTAAGGTGGGTTGTGTGTAACCAACCCGCCTATTAGATTGATATGTCCGTTGTCCATCCACATTTTTTGTTTCCGGACTCTAACTCAAAAAGGGTTTGTCCAATCAAATTCAAACTTGGCAGGGAGATAGATCGCCATCATAGCTAGTTTCCTTTCGAAATTGGTGAAATTCCATCCATTCGTTTGTCTGTTTTTCATCTATTTGTCTGTCCTTCTGTCTGTCCACATTTCGTTTCCAGACTCTAACTCAAAAACGGTTTGTCCAATCGAATTCAAACTTGACAGGGACATAGATCACCATCATAGCTAGGTGCCTTTCCAAATTGGTATAATTCTGTCAGTTTGTTTGTCCGTTTTTTTTCCTTTTGCTTGTCCATCCATCTGTCCGTCCACATTTTCGTTTCCGGACTCTAACTTGAAAACGGTTTCTCCAGTTAAAATCAAACTTGATAGTGACATAGATCACCATTATAGCTAGGTTCCTTTCGAGATTGGTGTAATTCTGTCTGTTTTTTTGTCCATTTTTTGTCTGTTTGTCTGTCCATCCGTCTGTCCGTCCACATTTTCGTTTCCGAACTCTAACTCAAAAACGGGTTGTCCAATCGATTTCATACTTGACAGGGACATAGACAACCATCATAGCTAGGTTTTTTTCGAAATTAGTGTAATTCTGTTTGTTCGTTTGTCCGTTTTTCATCCATTTGTCTGTCCACCCGTCTGTTTTAGTTTTATGTTTCTTAGCACATCTAACACATTCACTTTAACTGGGTAACCTAGCATTTCTTTCCTTGTTTCAAAGTGTAATTACAGCAGTGTCTAACCTTATTGCTGCCTGCGCTACCTGCCTTTTGGGGCATCTTTGACCCTCTTGTTTATTTGTCTCTTGAGGTGACCCACATAATCTCATTAATAAATCATATTTTTATGTTTAACCATGAGTGGCAATATCAATCACGAGATATTATTCAAGCTTGTGAGGGGGGCCACAGTGGCAGAGTGGTAACACTCTCGCCTCCCACCTCTGAGGCCGGGGTTCGATCCCCGTCACAGCTTTAAGTGGGAAAGCTGGTAGTTGCTTGCTGTTGGTCGGCAGTTTACAGTACACAACCCTAGCAAACTGTATGTACTGGTTTACTCTGCCCTTCTAACTACCCGTCGTGATATGACCTGTACAGTGTTGAAAGCGACGTAAACCCCAAATAAATAAATAAAATAAATCAAGCTTGTGAGGGCTTGTACTCATAGATAGTGAAGCCCTATAGGGCTACCTTAGAAGTGAGCTTAGGTCTCACCTACTTCCTTCCTAAGTCCAGATATCCAGACAGTAATTTTCTATTTGTTACTATCAGGTTTCTGGCTTTTTAAAGTGCCAGGATTTGACTTGTGCACTGTAACTGGGACTCTAGACTGATATCTTACATTAAAATCACACAAAAAAATTCACATAATAAATCCAGTCTCAGCTGTAATCCCTCCGTCTAACAGTTGGATTCAGCAGTTAGTCCCATATAATAAGCTATTGTAGTGTAATGAAATTACAAATTTTATTTAGTTAAATGTGGTTTTTCTGCTACAAGCTTACTATGTGGAACTAAGGTGAGTCCCACCCTTTCTCCCCACTGTATTCTCAATTTGTATTCTTTTATTCAAAGGTAGCAGTCTACTATGTCACTATCTACGTCACCTTGAGGTAGCAGGTGTTGCCACCGAATGGATCTCTCCACTACCCAACTCTCCATATCACTATTTTTAGACCTATTTTCAAAATGTTAATACAACACATTAATGAAATATTTATTGAATATTATTAGTGTTAAACACACAAGGGGGAAGAATTAACTAGACCGCATCGGAGAACTGATGTAAATTTGTATCCACTGGAAAGACAACTCCTCAAAGCCATTGAACCATCGTTTCACCTTGAAGGAGGGGCCAAAGGTCAAATCTAGCATCAGAAGATTCCTAGCAGGCTAAAGAACCTCAAGGATGTTGATGAATGGTCATCCTTGAGCCTCTATCTTCCAGTTAAATGTAGTATATGGAGATATTGCACTGAGTATAAATAAAATTACAATTATCTCGCCGCTCTGGAGAACAGACGAACAGACAAATCTGTATGCCTTGAAGAATTTATCATCCTTGCTAGATAAGGTATCTTTTAAAAGTAACAACATGTCTCTGGATTATTATTATTTATTATTATTATTTTGTATCCAGACAGTGATCCAGATCAGTCAAAATTTAATAGGATCTAAGTCAGACCGCGACCCAAGCAGTAGTATTTATGTAACCCTTCTGACAAACAGATAGACAAATGGTCATGACAACAATACCTCTTTGGTGGAGATAATAAATGTGTATACCAATAAAATATAACTCTTTCATTAAATTATAGTGAAGGAAATATATAGAAACAGTATACACATGCTTCTTTTTACAAGCGTATATTCAACAGGTAAATGTGGCTTGGGTTTGATAAGTATACTTGCTTTCTTCCAGTACTGGCAACACATTTTAAATGAGAGAGTAGTCACTTACAACCTCAAGACACATGCAGATGATGGGCTATTAATTACATGGTCTTTAGATAACATAAACACTTGCAGTGGGGGAGCAGATAAGCCCTCCCTCAAATTTGAGGGAATCGAATGGTATAATTCCGAGGACTGTGGTTTTAAACTTAAATCTCATCCCAATCTTTCAGATAATTAAGATGAGGCTGAGAAAACCAAATTAGGGGTGTGTTTGAAAGGCAAGAATTTTAAGGGTTGCTTTTGAGTGGGACTGAATACATTTTACAAATATGTTCTATTTCAAGATATATAAACTTTAATATACAAAGAGTGATACAAAATTTAATACTCCAACAAGAGTAAGCACTAAAAGTATATGTTAAGTAAAACAACTGAAGGAAAGTGCATGACTTGTAACTTATGAAGACATTTTTTTCTCACTTAGTTTACCCTTTTCTCATGACATCAGAAAATATGTCCAATTTGTATGTAAAATTGTAAACTTTACAAAACTTTTTAAAATTTGAGACTTCCAGAAAAGTCTTAAATTGCATTGGAGTCACTTATTTTAAGTAAGAAAAAAATCAGGATTCAGGCTTTATAGAAATTTCACTTGGGTGTGTGTTCATTTTGTGCCTGTATGTTTACTCAACTACCACCATTCTCAAATGTTTTTCCAAGACTGTGTAAATTAAGTGTGTGCAGTGGGGTAATGGGGTCATTATAATGTCAGAGCTACATGCTGGACTGATAAACCCCACTGGTATGTTGTACATACCTACAAGAGAGAGCCTAGATAAAATAAGGGATACCCACTCAAATTACACAACAAGCAACATGTATTTATTTTTCTCAGTGGCAAGATAGGTCAGTCTCTTCCCCCACTGTGACCTCAAGTAAGATAAGACTGAAAGTCAAATAATTGATTTACATTATACAAGAAGGAGTAGTGAAGTGTGGTGGATTAGAAGTCATATGTTTTGATACAGTTGAGTGTTCAAGGTGTTTTGTGTTTTGCTCACATTTTTTGGAAATAATTTAAATACATTTTTATTATGGAAGCTCTGTAAAAAATTAGACTACTATAATGGAATGGTGCTTAAAAGTCAGTGGCCATCAGGTAATTGTGACTTCAAATGAAATATCAGATCAAGTTGAGGACATAAAGCCTTCAAACAACAAACCAAGATTTATGAAAGTAAGATTAGTTATATCATTTTTTGGTGATCAGTTACAGGGTTTTATGTGATCATTTGTAGTAAATATTTGAAACAAATTTGGTGTATTTTATGAAGCAAAATACTAAAACGACCAGCTATGTTTGGTTTATTAAATCTTGCAGATAAAATGTATTAAAATATAAAATAAGTAAAAGTATTTTAGATTTAATTAAGAAAATACTGATTTTTTTAAAAAAAATATGCATATTTCCTAATCAATTCAGCAAATGCACCCCTTTACTCAAAATCTTAGTAAATATGCAAATTTACTGGTTTTGCCTATTTAAAGTAACATATGTGTATTGCTGTTAAGATAAATTTCTAATATTAAGATGTTAAACCTTTAGCTTTTTGGTACAAACTAAACATAAAAAAGTGACTGACCGAGATTGTACAAAGTATCGTATGTGTATTTACACCAATTACATAAAAGCGTGAAAAGATACAGCATAAACCAGAGGATACCTGACTTTTGAAATACAATATCCTTTATTATGTTTTTCCATGAGCCCTTATTTTGATCAGCATGTATATTTCTCCTTGTTGAGTGAAGTTTATCAAAAAGTTAACTTTTCCTACATATTCTTAATATTTATGGCTAAGAATTGATTTTTAAAACTTATATTATAATGCTGAGAGTAATTCTTAAAATTCTTTTCTTTGTAAATAAAAAATAGCATCAGAGATGCCCGTACTCCATAGCCTGGGGAAATAGTTTTCAACACCATGAGATACAGGAGTAATGAAACAGTGCAAAGATCTGGATACTTTCAAAGCAGTGTCAGTTACGTAAACCTCCAAATAATGTTTAAGTAGAGAAAACAACATCTAAGAGAAAGAAAATGTATGAAAAGACAAACCGTTTTCGAGTTAGAGTCCGGAAACGGAAATGTTAACGAACAAACGAACAAACAAAATTAAACCAATTTTGAAAAGAACCTAGCTATGATGGTGATCTATCTCCCTGTCAAGTTTGAATTTGATTAGACACAGTGTTTTTGAGTTAGAGTCCGGAAACAGAAATGTTGACGAACAGATAAATGGACAAAAAACAGACACATGAACGGACAGAATTCGTTGACGAACAAATGAACGGACAAAATTATACCAATTTCGGAAAGGAAATGTCCCTGTCTAATTTGAATTCGATTGGATAAACTATTTTTGAGTTAGAGTCCAGAAACGAAAATGTGGACAGGCAGACAAACGAACAGATGGATTACACCAAGTTTGAAAGGAACCTAGCTATGATGGTGATCTATGTCCTTGGCAAGTTTGAAGTCAATTGGACAAACCATTTTAGAGTTAGAGTCTGGAAACAAAAGATGTGGACAGACAGAGAGACGTTGGACACATCCATCTAATAGGCGGGTTGGTTACATGCAACTCGCCTAAAAACAGGAAATTTACAGTTTCTGCGTTTAGGGCACACCCTATTTACAAAAACAAGAAATTCATAGTTTCTGTGTTTAGGGTGCACCCTATTTACAAAAAGATGAAATTTGCAGTTTTCATGCTTAGGGCACACCATATTTACAAAAAGAGTAAATTTGCAGTTTCTGTGTTTAGGGCACACCCTATTTACAAAAAGTGGAACTTTGCATTTTCTGTGTCTAGGGCACACCCTATTTACAAAAAGATGAAATTTGCTGTTTCATGTTTAGGGTGCACCCTATTTACAAAAAGAGTAAATTTGCAGTTTCTGCGTTTAGGGCACTCCCTGTTTACAAAAAAATGAAATTTCCAGTTTCCGTGTTCAGGGTGCACCCTATTAATAAAAAGATTAAATTTGTGGTTTTCGTGTTTAGGGCACACCCTATTTACAAAAAGATGAAATTTACAATTTCCGTGTTAGGGCACACCCTATTTGCAAAAAGATGAAATTTGCAGTTTCCGTGTTTAGGCTACACCCTATTTACAAAACGATGAAATTTGCAGTTTCCATGAATAGGGCACACCCTATTTACAAAAAGATGAAATTTGCAGTTTTTGTGTTTAGGGCACACCCTATTTACAAAAAGATGAAATTTGCAGTTTCCGTGTTTAGGGCACACCCTATTTACCAAAAGATGAAATTTGCAGTTTTCGTGATTAGGGCACACCCTATTTACAAAAAGATTAAATTGGCCATTTTCGTGATTAGGGTGCACCCTTTTCCCAGGTGGATATTTGCTGTTTTTCTGATGGATTATTGAGTTTTTTCACTTACGTGATTTTGATAAATGTCTCAAATGGTGCAAATTTTTGCATGAAACTGCCACATTTCATGAAAGAAATTTCCATATTTGCACCAAAACCCTGCATATTGTGAAATTTAAGGTCTAAAAGGGAAAGGTCTGGATTTTTCCCTTTTAAATCTGACAGTGCTTTTAACAGCAGCTGGTACAGTTTTGTAATTCAGTGAAGCATGGTCCTGTGTTAAAACCCATCTTCCTCATTACCTGCTTTGATTTTTTGATGATTTCAAATCTTGCCCTACATGCTGTGGAGGCTTTTGACCCTTCTATGTATGTGACTCTCAGAGACATTCAATTTCATAGTAATGATATAACCATCATCCTGAAATAGTCAAAGACTTTGCAGAAAAGACACAAAGTCCACTACCATGACTAAACATTCTTCTCTGTGCCCAGTCAGGGCTTTGAAATGGGTCCGAAAAGGGTAAAATTTTGAGCTAGATCCCTATTTCATACTGTCTCTGCTGCTAGTCAGCATGTGGCCAGTGACAGCAGAATTAAGAATTAAAATTAATATTAAAATTGATTTAGAGCCACATTGGATTGAAATGCAACAAAACCCTATAAAGTATTTATCATCCCCGCTCCTGGACTTTGGACTGTCACTGGACATGCATACAGTAGGATGATTCTCATAGCAAAGATATTGTCAACTCTGTGCTCTGATTGGTAAGGCTTAGTTTGGTCTTATTGGGCTTTGGGGGTATGTTTATGCCCTTTGTTATGATTTTGTACATTTTCTGTTGTAAAAAATGTCGTTTTGGCCTAAATTTTACTTTTCAATAATATTGATTTATATGTACTGATATTTTGTAATCTGTGAAATTTATGTCATCACTAACTACATACAGCAAACGTTTGTTAAATTTGGTTTTAATTAATTTTAAAGTCATTATTTGTAAATCATCTTATGCATATTCACTCTTTTTGTTGATCTGTCTTTAATCTGATCTTCTGAATGCAGTTTGTAATCATCTCTGCATTTTATTCTTATCGATTATGTATTTATCTATCAACAAAAAAACTGCACATAAATTTTAGTTATAGTTAGTGGTTACTAGTACATATTCATATTATTCCCTGTATTTAACAAATTGAAGCTTTACATTGTGTGTCTCACTGATTTGGGATGGGGGGCTGAAAACTGGGGAGGGATGTTTTACCAAAATGAGTTTATTTCAGCGTGCTCACCTGGACAGGATGAGTGTATTTTTATAACATTTGAGGAAAGTCATTTTTGTATCTATACCCTTTGGAGAACTGGGGTTAGTCTGGTTCTATCCTAATATTAAACATATGTGTGTCTTTCCTTAGCTAATGTTAGATTCTCTACAATAATTTGACTGAAACGTGTAGCGTAAAACAATTGTATTATGCCACATTTTTGTATTTTTTTAATTATTTTTTTTAGAGTTAAATGTTCCTAAACTTTTGTTTTGGCTTGGGGTAGCTTGTTTTGATTGAGCTGTTGGTTAATCATCTCTTGGCAAATGAGAAGTGTAGCATATAGTTGGCTTATCCAAAATTGATGTGAAGATTGGGATCACTTGATCTTCGAAAAGTCGCAAAATAAACTGGAAATTGTTGTGAACATCTTTTATTTGAATTCATCTGTTAGATGTTTTTTTTTCTGTCACATAGTCACAGTCCACACAATATTAACAACCATTCTTTTGTAGAACCATTATATAACACTATGACATAAACACCTAATTATATTTTCATATATTCGTTTACATCCCAGTGCCCAAGGAAGGGGAGGAAACACAAGTTAGAATTCAAAAGCTTTGCTTTAACATCTTTGGCTTTTCTTTATTAGTATTCATTAGTATTGTTATACAAAGTTGAAACATTTACTGACCACAATCATTACTAAAATGAATTGAGTTACAACTACCATTGTTATATATACATCAGTTTCTTTTAAACTTTGACACACTTTAAACTGTAAGGAACTACAATGTTTTAATATTTCTGACTTTTATATTGTTACACAATTTACAAAGTTTCCAGTATTTGCAAACCCGCAGTAACCAATATTTAACCAGACTATTCGACCTTGACATTAATATATAACCAGTAATAAAGCAAGCCATTGCTAAGGACCCAACTCCAAGTAAGTTTTTATCATTTCGTGGCTAAGTTACCTCAAACTAACAGCTAATCAGTCCACTATAGTTTTGTTTTTTCTCAGGTCAAGGTCATGGGGAACACATATGACCTCAAAGGTCAATCTCAGGCTGGATGTGGCAGAGTACCAGTAAATTACGAATAAAATAGAATGCCTGTTTGACTAACATTTGGCAAAAAAATGCGCAAGGCGACAGCGGAAGGAGTTTTTGGGTGAATTAATATAGTCTATGTGTTAGTGTACAAGCCAAGCCCCCTTTGGTTCAAATGAACCACTCCAATATTTTTCTGTCTTTTATTTAACTTCATTACTAGAAATCATGCAACAACAAGTCATGAATATTCATGTGCACTTTGTAATCAAAACCAGACAAACCCTATGAATATTCATAAGTTCATTCACCCATATTCACGCACGTTTTTTTTTCCTCAAATAGGTACAGAATCTACACTACCGACTAACCTATAATGAATTCCCTTTCCAGCAGTGAAATCCTGTGCTACTGTACACTCATCACTAATAAAGCACAAATGCACTTTGAATTATAAATATAAAAAATAAATTGTAGTATTGAATGCTTTGAATATAAATTTTAATTTTAAAATGTTTGACGATTGGAGACAAATGAAGTTTTAGAAATATGGAGGTAGAATTAAAAGATAATAATATATAAGCTTGTTTTGAAATTTGAGTTTGAAATATAATATTAATTTTGATGTAGTCAAAAAGAATTTTGATGCTGTCCTACCCGATCCTTATTAGTGCCTGGCGATGTCAGTCCTATCAGTGAAGGTATCTTCAAAAAGTACAAGCTACATTGTCTGGCTTGTAATATTTTGATTGGTTAGATTACCAATATGATATCCGAGAAATATATGTAGAAAAAGCTATGTATCTGAGCTGAAATTGAGAGCCATGCTTAATTAGCTCGGTTACCATGTAGATATGGATAACTGCTGTTTGGTTGAATTTCACTGTTTTATGAACTGCTCTGTCGTAATATATATTGTATTGTGGTAAAGCTTTAAGTTTGTTTTAAACTGATACAATAGGCCTATCAGCCTGGAAGCGGGTAAGTTTTGTACGGTGATAATATATGTAGTCTGGCATCATTGTTGTATACTGAACATGCTTACTCCACATGCTATCCTAGGATGCAACTGTCACTAGAGTTACTATGTTCTCTTTTTTGTCTGTTTTTTAATGTAAGGTATTTATAATTTTGGTGAACTATTTCCTTTGTAGACACAGTTTCTGAAGAAGCGAACTCTCTGATGAATAATGTGTTTGAGGCCTGGAAATTGTTAAGAGACCACCTCAAAAAATTCTGTAAGTCCAGAAATTATAATTTTCTCTCAATATTAATATTGTTAGGTAATCATGTTAAACTGCTCTATTTTGTGTTGACAATACTTATGAACTAGAAGTAATGCGTTGCAGATAAACGAATAGTTTAAATTATGAACCTTTTAGTGTAAAACTATAATTTAGTAAACATTATGAAAGCAAAAGTATATCTATGAATCCAACAGTCAGTTAAAGACAATTTCTCTAATTATAATATATACTTACATATGGTTTCAGCATTTGAGGGCAAGAGTCTGCCCATCAATTTATGTGAGATGGAGATTAACAAGGACTCAAAATTGGCCATGTTACTACCCACTTGGAAAGGACAAGGTCTGTGTTCCCTGGCTATGGTGCACTATCTGTGTGCTGTACAGAACAAATTCCTGGAAGAGTATGCAGAAATTATGAACATCCAGTGAGTAGTACTAGGAAATGTTTCAGTTAAGAATTTTCTGGTAAAGCAAACAGCATCCACAAATGACAGTTCACTCCATGGCTAATGTTTTGAGAACTAGGTAAACAGATTGATATTATTGATTTTGTTAATTAGGAGATTGATCAGATTTCACAATATTAAAATTTAAGGGAAGCCAGTAGGAAATAACACATTTGGGAAAAAAGAACTTCATCAATAAATTGAATGTTTTCACATCAGACAGTTTTTTATTAGATATTTATTGAGTGGTTAATTGTCACATGATCATCATATTATTTTATTGAGATGTACTCTACAGTGCCTGCAGTTTAATAATAGCTAGGTTTAGTTTGTGAACTTTTTCCTGCAAACCTAGTTTGAGATGGATGATAGACCAAAAAGTAGATGCACAGTGTTTTACAAGCTTTTTAAAGATATCATTAAACAACACCACATTTTCTCTACTTGCTTACTTATCAGTTTTCTGATTCAAACCCAGATGTCATATCAAGGTCATATTAGGTGATCCCAGGGCCAGTGTAATTAGTTCAATGTGAGGTCTGTAGTGGTTTGCCACTGGCATTTTGTGATTTCAATCCCAGATTCATATTTAGTATTTCTACATCAACATAAGAAAACACACTTTGACATTATTTTATTTAAATGTTAGTAAAAGGTCACAATAAATACGGTTGAGAACATTTAAAATTTGAATTTTACAAGTTTAAAAGCAACCCCATAGGGAAAAATACACATAAATTACTCTTGCAAGTACCCTAAGGTATTATGAATAGTTTCACAGCAATTTATCCTCAAGTGTAAAGGGGTTGATATACCAGAAGATTATTTACAAAAATAATATATATAAATAGCTAAAAATTAATACCTAAGCAACATATATATCAAGGGTTAATACAGATCATCATAAAATGTGATAGAAATATCTAACAGCGAGAGCCCGGGTCAGCCCTGTCCAGGCTCTAAATCCCAGAACCACAGTTTTGATATTATTTTAAAAAGTACACCTACCATGGGATATGCCTAATCAGTCAAGACACTGATCATCACTCCAAAGAGACCTCCCTTTTGACTGAGTAAACGTCTTAGTGGGTCAGACTTTCTAGTTGAAAGAAAATTCAGTTACTGCCTGGCGCCATAACTTGGACACAAAATCCTTATTTTCCTTTGTTTTAAACGGAATTTCGTGGGTTTCTTTTTATTAAAATATGCATTGACACAAGCACAAGTTATAAAAATACTTTATTTACATAAAGTACACAAAATAAACCTTTTAGGATCGTTTTTAAGAGGCGATAATATAATTTCTATATGAAATCAGCGCCTCAAATTGGCACAATTTGCATAGGGAAATTTCCAAAGATATTTAAAAATTGCTGTCATCATTTTAATTTCCTTATTTGGTACATGGAAATCCACGAATAAAAAAAGAATAATAAGTAATGTTTTATCTTCCGTTTTGTGCCAATTTGAGGCGTGTGCCAAGTTAAGAAGCCAGGCAGTATGCTGCTTACTTATTTGTTTTTTCATAGTTTTCAGTTTTTCCTTTTATTTTCTTCATATCTACATCATACTTAGTTGCTATTTGCCAAACATTCCAGGCACAAGCAGCTAAGAACGTGTCTCTAGTTTTACCATTTTAAAGGACTATAACCACAGCCTGGTTATCACATTCAATAAGAACTTTGTGTTCCCTCCAGAAAAGGTGCCAAAAACCTTGAGGGCAACCAGAATATTCCCCATTTCTAACTGTATAATACCCTGGTTCAGTTAATGACTCGGAATGTGGACATGATTTTCCCACACAGCGCCCAAGCCATCCAGACAAGCGTCCAATGAAACAGTATAATGCCAATGGTTGTACACAGAAATGTTTCTGTAATGAACTAAAAAAGAATCAAACCACCTGACATCTAGTCGGACATTTTGAGTCAACACAATGTGTCTCTTGTCATGATTAGGATGCAAGAGCTCCAACATCCTGTTCAGAAAGATGCGTGCAGGACAGACACTCTTAATGATATAAAAGAGCTGTCCAACAGTGACTGTAGTTGACGCTTTGTACAATGTGTCTTTAAGAGCCAACCCAAAACAGTTTAGAAATGGTGCCTTCCCAGATAGCAAGACGCTAGTGGGCCACCGTTGGCTATGGGTGGCAAAATATAACCAGTGAGCCACAGCTGGACCACAGACTACATTTTTTTCAAAAATATTAAAGCTTATAAATAACTTCATAAGCAACCTAAACTATTGGTTTCTGACATATTATTTCACAATATTGAATGTTAAAAACACATTATTTCAAATTATAAATATATTGCGTGGCCCACTGTTGGCCCACCAACTACCAAAGTCAGTGGCTCTTGCTCAGGGACCAGCCTATGCCCACTGGTGTAAAATTTCAGGAAAAATTAGATAAAATGTGCATTTTCCTTCAACAAACATAAGTTAATGTCATTTATATAAACAAACTTATTCTGTACTCCTTCATTTTGGTCAGTCAGTCTTTCCTTCACTTTATTACTTTATATATTGCTTGCTTATATTTTTGCCACAGGTGGTCCATCAATGGCCCACCCACTACATAAGTAGTACAGGATGTATGATGGGCATCAAGTGGGCCACTGGTGGCAAATATTTTACTTTTAGTGAAGGTTAAAGAAAGATATCTTCATTTTTTGGATGTGATATAATTTTTTTTTTTTGATGAACCTAAAACTATCGAAGATTTTTTTTGTCTGATACATGCAACTATGATCTGTAAGAGCTATGTGTAGTTGGTAGACCAATGGTAGTCCTATGTTGGCTATATCTCAAACTCTGCTGAACGGCATTTGTTTTTACACATCTTGAAAAGAGACTGTCTTGGCTTAAATTTATTTGGTTTAAGTGAATTACTTTCCAAAAATTGTTGTTTTGAATTTTATTTCACAAACAAATTCAAATATTTGTCACTGGTGGTCCATCAGTGGTCCACTCTCTGCCTGAATGGTACACATACTGTTGGTCCAACGGTGGCCCACCGATGGCAAAGTATTGGATACTTTATGTGTGGCCCCCGTTGGCTATAAATGGCAAAATATAGCTAGTGGGCCACCACTGAGCCACTGCTGGACCACTGACTGCATTTAAAAATTTTTTTTAAAGCATTATAAACCTCTTCATAAGTAACCTCATCTATTGTTTTCTGACATATTATTTAATAATATTTAATGTTAAAAACACATTATTTCAAAATATAAATATATTGCGTGGCCCACCAACTACCAAAGTCAGTGGCTTTAGCTCTGGGACCAGCCTATGCCCACTGTTGTAAAATTCTTGGAAAATTAGATAAAATGTTCATTTTCTTTCACCAAACATAAGGTAATGTTAGACATAAAAATAACATTTTCATTATAAATTCACAATAAGAAAAGTTGTTTCTGAACATGATAATTTTATTATTTGATTATGGACTATATCATCTTAAGATACTGTTCCACCATTGTTTATGTTTGGTCATGTGACTTATCAGGGATTTTCTTAACTAAAATCCACCCACTGTCTGTTAATTATCTACTTTCTGTTAAACAATGGCCACATATTCCAGGCTGCAATCTGATTGGCTGATACTATAGTGGCAGTAAAATTTTACCATTGGCTTGCCAATGTCATACCCACAGCAAAAAAGCCATTGGGCCAACGGTGGCTGCCAACGTCACACCAACAGATTTACCAATGTTGGACCAACATGCTGCATGCTATCTGGACCAACATGCTGCATGCTATCTGGGTTGTTGGCTAATGAAGGTGATCCACCGGTGGACCAATAGAAAAGCTTATCATTGGCTGCCACAGTGGGCCACTGATGGACCACCAGTAAACCTTTTTGTTGGCTGTCAACAGTGGGCCACTGCCTATCAGCTGGTCACACCACCATAGAACCACCATAAAAGGCACCCAACAGTGGGCCACTAGTGGGCCATCAGTTAACATGGTTAGTTACTAAGGGTGGTCCACCGGTTGACCAATAGAAAAGCTTATCATTGGCTGCCAACAGTGGGCCACTGATGGATCACCAGTAAACCTTATTGTTGGCTGCCAACAGTGGACCACTGTCTATCAGCTGGCCACGCCACCACAGAACCACCATAAAAGGCACCCAACAGTGGGCCACCAGTCAACATTGTTGGTTACGGATGGTGGTCCACCGGTGGACCAATAGAAAAGCTTATCATTGGCTGTAGACAGTGGGCCACTGAAGGACCACCAGAAAATCTTATTGTCGGCTACCAATTGTGGACCACTGCCTATCAGCCAGTCATGCCAATGGCTGGCCACCACCTACAGCCAATGTCGGACCGACAGCTATGCCGCCGGTGGGCCAGTGGTGGCCCTACAGAGTCTTGCTATCTGGGTTAATGCTAAATCAATTTGAACATCCAGAGGTTGAACCAGTAGAAGGAAGGACCTATTTCTTCTCACTAATGTTTCAGCAAATCCCATAGGCAGTCAAAAGATTTCTTAGCAATATCAATAAAATCATCTATAATTTATCACATTTGTGATGCCATGCAAAATGTACAGCGTTGCTGACACACGGAATATTTTGACTAACATGTCTTCTCCTGAATGGTTTGTTTATTGTTTATTTGGGGTTTAACATCGCTTTCAATACTGTACAGGTCATATCACGACAGGTAGTTGGAAGGGCAGAGGAAACCAGTACATAGAGTTCGCTAGGGTTGTGTACTGTAAACTGCCGACCAACGGCAAGCAACTACCAGCTTTCCCACTTGAGCCCATACGGGGATCGATCCCCGGCCTCAGAGGTGGGAGGGGAGAGTGTTACCGCTCTGCCACCGTGGCCCCTCTCCCGAATGGGAGACACATATCAACATACATTGTATCCCATGAGAGACCCAAAAGATCATAATCATACAGGTCTATCTTCAAGTGCCTAAATGCATGACTGATGTCTCCTTTGTTTATATATATGCAGGACCTTAACGCATTAGCTAAGACATTATAGTATCGACTGTGGGAAAAGATAATGCAAACTCTGTGTCCAAATAAGAGTCTTTGTCAATGTCTGTGTTAAGAGAAGTGCCAGGTGGCCATGAGAGAGATCAATTATGACCCGTCTATTTGGGGCATTTGCTTTTTACCTGATGGCCAAACTGTGTCAATTTTGAGTGGGACTTTTAGCAAATGGACCTATGATTGCATTGTGTTAGACCTCTTCTTGGATGTATGCCATTACGTTATCAGGATTTGCATTTCCTGTTAAAATCCAATGGGGATCCATTCTGCAGTAACAAATGCTGGTCCCAGTAACCTTGACATTGGGATTTCATTGGGTCCATATTCAGTTATGACTTAACAGGTAGTCTGGTTCCCATAAAATTTGGCAATCCAGTCCACTTGAGACACTTATGCAACAACATTTGGCAGGATCATATTCCCTTATGGGATGAATCCAAAATAAAAATCAGTCTGCTATTTCCATAATTAAAAACATGACATTATAAACCTGATAATATTTCGTACACCTAATAGTTCATGTAACAAAACAAACAGCACTTATATCATACAACAGACAGTGTCATCATTGGAATGTGCCAACTTTTTGTTTAATTTAACACCTTGACTTAAAGACAAAGGGGGTTTAACGCTTTCATTCATACGATTCAACATTGCTAGGGTATCCCATTTATGGCCTCACTATCACGTTGACAGTCAAAATTTGTTTTCACAAAATTATCAATTCATGAAACAAATTGTTGTGATTTTTCATTGTCCGACTTTGTCACACTTCTTAAATCACTGTTTTTGATGTCATTATTCACTTTGACATTCCAACAATAGCCCTTTTGTTACAGCCCAGAATTTCACACCTATTGCCTTCTCACAAGCTATTGTTTTTGACATTCCCCGCTCAAAGGCAATGTGCACACTATCTCAGTTTTCTGAACACTTTTTACTTTGTTCAGAATTCAAAAAACCGTCTGACATAACTTAGAACTACTGAATGTCTGATTTTTATGCCTAACGAGTAAGCTGGCCACTCTCATTTATCTAAATCTGACCTGTAAAATTACCTTGATTTTATTTGGTCACTCAAGTGCACATTATTCCCCTGCTACACTAGTACTTGTCAGGAGTGTCAGCCACCACATTATGTAAAACTTGTTGCTGCACATCAGCAACTTTAAAAACGTTATCTACAAAACCAGTGCTACACATGCTATTGGTAGGATGAATATTTTTGCACTACGTTGAAGCTAACAATTTGCACATGTGTGCCATTGAACTCTGCCATTTTGCTCATGATCTTTGCTATTCCGACACAACCCTTTCTCAAACAACTTACAAAATCTTGGTATCTTGTCATATTGGTCTAAACTCTTGTCCCAGTGACTTTCAGGTTTAACATGCCTCCGAGCATGAGCCCCTTGAATGCATTCAATTCTCTTTGTATCCATCCAGCTCACTGTGCTCATTTTGCAGAGGAGCACGGCATGAGTAGCTTCAGCATTTCAGCCAACTAAAATCTGTGGCATCCTCCGTAAGCTCTGAGAGATACCACAGCATGTGTTCCGTGACTTTAAGGTTTATCTGAAATGTTCCAGGAGAATTTTGGATGAATTGAGTCTGTGAGAGTTGATCGTATGATACATTTTGTTTTGAAACTCCCCAAGAATATTCTCTTGTGGTTAGGCCACCTTTCTGGATGCTAGATCTTTCTGGATGCTAGAACAATTGAATTCCCCTTTTTATTGTAATTTTTGATCATTACCTTTAAGTTTGGAATTGTGTTCTAACTGAGCCATCCTGACATCAACTTTCTTTTGCACATCTTTTAAAGCCCTAAAGACAGTTAATGTGGGCAAGTCGTCAGAATCAGAGGATAATGAACTACATGAATCAGGGCATTTAGGAATTTATGGGTGGATCCAGCCAAAGCAATAAAACTGGGTATTAAATGGAAGTATTCTTTCACTTACTTAATTTTGAGTGTTTATGACTGGTTCTGCACCTTCTACTTCCCACCACATATTCCACAACGTCCAGTCTGTCGTTGACATGACGCATTTCTTGCAAAATGAGTTTCTGCATCATAACTAGATGGGTGCTCCTCTCTTGATCTGTCAGTTACTTCTATCTGGTATCTGGGACCTGGATGTGCTGGGGCACAAGCCCTCTTGACTTTGCAGTCGTTCTGCTCTTATGAGCACTCATATTAATGTTATGATGACTCATTTCACTGTCCCAAAAAACAACATCACTGGCATTACTTGACGACAGCTCACACTGATTTCATGTCTCTCAACTGGTTCTTGCATTTCTTTCCCGTGGGTGGAACATGTTTCAAACGACATTTTGAGCAACAGTATTTATTTTCTTGTCTTTGGTTTTGTCATTGTTATTTATTTAGTTAACTTTAGTTGCTATAAAACATAAACTGACCAGCTGGATCTCCTGGCTATTCTGACAAACAAGGCAAGTCCACCTTGCTTATGTTTTAAATGACATTTTTGAACAATAATTTTTATTTTTTGTCTTTGGTTTCGTCATTGCTAACTATTTGATTCAGCTCAGTTATGTGAAAAAACAAGCATTAGGTTGTCAAAGTAGCCAGATTTCTGAGCACTCCAAACGGCAAAAGTATATCAACTGTCCACTTTATAACATGTATAACAGAGAATTTGCAAAATAAAAAACACTAAGGGCCGGTCTCTGAATTAAAACAACCCTAAAATCATAAAATACGTATCGTACAAATTGAAATATTTTCATGTCCATCCTGTTCAAAAACTTATTAAAAATAAGGTAACAAAATATCCCTCCACAATTGGTTTTGTTACTCCTTGTCGCCCAACAAAGACCCTAGCAACCTAGAGTTATATAAACAGCCCCACCACAACAAATGATAGAATTGGTTTGACACTTAAGCTACCGGCACACTGTCCCGACAGCTGACCTTTCCCCTGGGATGCCTAGACATCACTAATGCATAGCTTGCCCTTCCATTTAATACCCAGTTTTATTGGGTTGGCTGGATCCACTGAATCATATTTATGAATTTCAGTGACAATATGATCAATAGTTTTGAATCTTCTTCTTCTAGCTTCTACCTTCTGACCATACGCTTGTATTTATCCTTGGACCTGGTCAAAATGGTGCGCAGTGCAATCAGGAAATAACTAAAGGGTCCACTGGGCCAAGAATAATTCTGTAATGTGATCTCTTTCCTAAGGTACTGGTCCCCAGCAACAGCAAATTACAAGTGTTCCCTGTTTCAGAAAACACTTAAAATTTTTAGATCCCTTCAATAAAGCATTCCCACCTTAGCATGTAAACTATCAGGTGTCTCTGTGATATCTACCTGGCTATGTCTACTGAATGATGATTACTGCATAGGACCTGGTTTTGTGACTTAGAGTCTGCCTTTGGCAGAGGTTAAGCACTATACAAGTACAGAATAGAAAAAAAGGTTCCCATGCAAAAGTTTCAAGTCTGTAATTTCAGGCCTGATGCTATTGGTATTCTAGCTTGCTTCCTGTTCTTGTTACCTTAATTATCACTGCAGTCCCAACAAACTCTTCTAAAATGTGAGTGACCTCAATCTGTATGTTGGGACCTATAAATTTTCGGTCAGTCTTCTGGAGGGCCAGGTAGACCCTAGTTTTGTCTTTTATGTTAAATAATAATAATAATAATAGTAGTAGGATTTATATAGCGCAAAATTGATACAAATCCTCTAATGCGCTTGAGTCCAAGAAGGGAGAATCCAGGGACAGGCATGGGTCGACATCTAAAAAGCGCTCGCCAGGGTATAACTAAGGTGGTGGGTATGCCAGCCTAAACAAGTAGGTCTTTAGCTGGCTTCTGAAACCATCTATTGTTTGCTGAGATCTGACAGTCTGTGGCAGCTTTTTCCATTCAGCTGGTGCAGCTACTGCAAAGCCATGCCTACCTATGTGCTTCTTAGGGCGGGTTGAGGAGATAGATAGCCTGTTGCCACGAGTGAGATTGCTCGATCTTATTAAAGCTGAAAGATACGAGGGCTGTCAAAGATTAATAGCCTTGAATACCAAAAGATTATATAAAGAGGATGCGATGTTGAATTGGGAGCCAGTGGAGTTTTTTCAAAAAGGGTGTGACATGACTCATTTTGTCAAGTCTGAAGATGATGCGGCAGAGAGCATTCTTGAGTTACAGTAGTCTAGTCGACTACTGACCATAGCATTTGCCAGAAGTATTGCTGTCTCGACTCCAAGGAATTTGCAAATTCGTCGCAAATCACGAAGATGATAGTAACATGCTCTGCAAACCTTGGCAACATGATTGTCAAAGGCGTTGTCTGAGTCAAAAATAACACCCAGATTTTTTACTTCCACTGACGGAGAGATATTATTTTGGAGGAGTGGGACAGGGAAATTTGGTGCAAGCTACTCTCTGATGGCTTTTTGACTTATAATGATAAATTCGTTTTTTTCTGGGTTTAGTTTAGTTTGACACTGTCCATCCACTCCTGTACAGACTTGAGACACTCGGTCAGCTCTTCAATGCTAGAGTCAAAGTTCCTGGAGTAAACTGCAAGGTAGATCTGGGTGTCATCAGCATACAGGTGATGAGTAACATTGAATTTTGAAATAGCTTGACTGAGGGGACTAGTGTAGAGGGTGAAAAGGAGAGGACCCAGCACAGAGCCATGGGGGACTCAGAAAGGGAGTATTACCGCCTCAAAGAAACTATCACCTATTTTAATTTTTTGTTCACGGTTTGAAAGATACGATTTGATCCATGACAAAGCAGTACCATCTAGACCAAACCAGTCATGCAAGTAGTCATATAAAAGCGAATGATCAATTGTATCAAACGCCGCCGAGAGGTCTAATAATGTCAGGGCCACTGCCTTTCCTGAGTCCACTGAGAGAGCTATGTCATTTTGAATCTTTAACAATGTGGTTTCAGTGGAGTTGGAACTCTTATAAGCAGACTGGTTGACGTTTAAGAGCCCCTCGTGCGAAATAAATTCATTTAGCTGCTTTGTCACCACCTTCTCAATAAGTTTAGATATAAAGCTGAGGTGTGACACTGGCCTGTAGTTTTTGAGGATATTTCTATCAAGGCCCGGCTTCTTTTGAAGGGGGTTGACATATGCCATCTTAAAACAGTTGGGAAAACTACCTTCTGTGATTGAATAATTTACAATTTTAGTGATGGGGGTGATGAGAATATCAGCACACTCCTTGACCAGTGATGTCGGAATCGGGTCAAGGTCACATGATTTGGATGGGGAGGACTTAAGAATTTTGAGTAGTTCTTCCTCGGACACAGGTGTGAAAGAGGACCGAGTATTTTTAGTGGGGTTGGGTCTCGTAACTAAAGATGGTATTGATGACTTCAGTGTGGATCTTATTTTGAGGATTTTGTCATAGAAGAACTTACAGAAAGTGTTCGCAAGGTAGGTTTTACTTGTGTAGTCAGGTAGAACAGCAACAGAGGACCTGGGTAAAATCTTTTTGAAACAGTTCCACAGAGCCTTGGGATATCCTTGGTTTTCAGCCACAATGTTGGAATAATGATTGCATTTGGACTTCTCAAGCAGGAAATTATAGTGGTTGATTGCAGCCTGGTATCGGCTATGATTACTGGCTGAGTTTTCATGACGCCATGCCCGCTCATATTTCCTCTTGAGTCGTTTTGCCTTGAGGATGTCACAGTTCATGAAACCAGTCTCGGCATGTCTCAGTATATTTTTCTTCATAATTGGGGCATGCTTGTCAAGAAGGCTTCTCAAAGTATTAAAGTATTGATGGCTGAGAAGACTGGCCATTTTGTACGGGCATCTGATGAGGTCGGATTTCATTCTAAAAATCTGAAATATTTATCTTGTGGATTAAAGTCAGCATGTGAAAAAGAATGGCGGTTCTTATCTATGTTATAGGCATGAAAGTCATGAATGAGGTTCACACAATCAAATACAGTTATATCATCAGTAAACCAGCAACCTTATTATAGAATTTGAACCCAAGGTTAGACCAAAGAGGTCATATAAAGGTCACACTTAAAGGTCATACAGGCAATGACCAGATTAGGATTCAAACCCGGCTAAAGCAAGCTCAAGAGGAAGATCCCTGTGAAGTTTGTTAGAGGGAAAATTCGACCCCTGGTCAGGGTCAAGGTCAAATAAATACCAGCACACATTTTATTACAAAGAAAGTAAAAGTTCATTGCGAAAATTTTATTTACATGTTAGTACAGGTTAAACAAGTGAAACATAAAATTTGTGAAATATTTCGAAAACTTGTTTACAATTTCAAGCCCACATGGGCGCACAGACCACTTGGTAACTACCATGTAGGTAAAACACGCTAGATTCAATTGCATAACATAGTTTGCCATTTGGAGTCAATCAAACTTGGCTAATGCTTATAATGAAATACGACGTCATAGCAAGGACAGCTTTAAAGTCACTAGATCTCAAAGATGTATTCTCCCAAGATGAAATTTATGAATTTAGATATGTGTCACAATCAAGAGGGGATCCCCGGGACTGCCTGGTCCCTTTAGGAACTTGTCTATATTCAATCTGGAATCAAAAGTTATCAGAATTCAGGTGACCTATATCGATCCAAGTGGAGAACTCCCTCTGCTTGAGACTCCCAGGGTTCCCAGTCACTATCAAAAATATCTCATGTTTCAGGTGACCTACATCATTCTAAAAGGAGAACTCCTTTTGCTCGAGACTTATCCAAGGGGTTTTCAGTAACCCACGAAAAGATTACTATTTCAGAAACCTGATAAATCTCTGGTTGATCAAGGCAGAGTCAAAGTTCCCGAAGTCATAAGCCAGTTGTTATCAATTGGGTTGCTAATTATCCCTCTTTCCTCTTTTAATTGGATACCTAGCAGAGGGTGAGTTCCTGTGTAAGCGGATGGTGGTGGGTTCAAATGTTTGTGTGATTCCATTGACTCCAAAGTTTATAATGACCAGACACCTTCAAGAGAGTTTGAAAATTAGGCATGCAATTACCTTATTGGATAGTTCATAATGAACAAAATGTCACTGATAGCCCCCAGTAAAATAATTTAGCATTAAGGTTGTGTCGAACTGAAAAGGGAGTCAAGGCTAAGCAATCAAGATTAATAACACAACCATTATCAGCCTTTGAGACCACAGGAGATTTGTCTGACTGGTTGTTAGTATTTTGTGTACAACAAACTGCATCCTGTAATGATCAACTGATCCACCAAACTTTCCGTGTAACATGTGTATGAAATATAATAATTCTGAGTCTTGCAAATAGTTATGAAGAGCAATTTTTACATAATCAATGTCTTGCTTAGTCAAAACGCCGCAAAAATCATTATTCACTGACAATAACATGTACATGGAAGTGATTAAAGGTAAACAAAAAATAAAAAAACTGTTTCCCACGTTTGTAAATCACCTTTCTCTGGTCATCCAAACGTTGAATGTCTTAAACAGTACTCCCCTTGCTTGTGTGGACCCAAATCCTGAATGAGGACTAGAATGGTAACATGGCCCTCAATGTAATCACAATATTGCCAATTTAGAAAAGAAACAACCCACTGATAATGGACACCTATTCTCATAAGATCAGAATTGTCATATTTGTAAGAATTATTTGACTTAAAGACCCGTTCCATTGGGTCGACTATAAACTGGCAACTGCAAAAATACATGCTTTACAAGTGATTATCACAATATGACACTGGCTGTTGAACGAGATGTAAAGCACAAAATAAATGTAAATATACAAGTGATTAATTAACAACATTATCTATCTAGTTTTGTGGCGCCACTTTGTTACCAAATTTAGAATGGATATTATCCTGTCGAAAAGTATAAACTTTATTATTTTGATCAAATTTAAGAAAGTGATCAAAAAGAAACTTTTGTCTCTCTTGCAAATTATGGTGGTAAAACAGGACACTTACACAGTACAACCGTACACATGTCACTTCCAGACCTATGTTCAAGTAGTTGACAGCCACTCTGCTGTTTATCCTGGTTCTTGGTTTTAGATTTACATTTACTTTCAATATGTCCTCACATAAAATTGAAAAGACTTATTTACATGCGTTTAGAACCAAATTCAAATGTTAGAAATGTCCAGTTGGAAATCCAATTATGGAAGTATTTGCCCAATCTCATAACTAAGCATTTTGCTCTTTTTTTCTTTTATTCCACTTTAATCACATATTACAATAATTATAATAGTAAGTGGTGTAAGCAAAAGTCACTATTACGACCAAATTACTACCTAATTTTTTATATTTTCATTAGTAAGAGAGTGTCGAGAGAAGCACAATTTGAAGCAAGTACAATAGTTGTAGTTCTGCTTCATTTAACTATATCTTTATTATGTTAAAACGCTTTTAATTTATCATATAGCTCATTTTCCTCCCCCTAAACTGCAGCCATATTGATGTTTCTACATAAAGTCTATTTTGTTTTTTTCAATTCTCAGGAATTCAATAAATACAATATGTTATTTTTTTCATCTACAATAGTAAATAAGCAATTTACCCCGACTGATGATGCAATTAATAATTGTAATTGTTATATTTGTCTTTTAAATAAAGAATATCCAAACATTATTTCACAAATTGTGAAGGTTAGTTTTTCACTTAGTTTGAGTAAATCCACCAACCAGTTTTCCACATTTTCCCAAAATTGTTTGCTAAAACCATATTGATAAAATGGTGTTCAGTAGTATCAAAATAACTGCACAAAATGCAAAAGAGGTTTTCTTTAATGTTCCATTTATACAAGTTGTATTTACAGTTTATTATTCTGTGTACAACATTGTTTTAATAACACTGATGTACTGCATTTACTGCAATTTTATGCCACTTTACTGCATGTAAAAATGGGTAAAGGTCAATCCATGTATTGATGGGAGATGCTTGTATTTCTTTATTTTTTTTGCTTGTATTTTTTGTTTTTTTTTCCATTAAAAAAGACCACTCAACACTGTCAAAGCCTTCTCAAAGTCTACTAAAATAATGTAGCCTGGAAGTTTTGAGATAGTAGCAGAGTTTTGAATAGCATTAATATTTCTAATGTTCTGACAATGTACCCACCCTTTAAATAGTCAACTTTGTCTGGGTTTATTAGTTTTGGTAATATTTTCTAAAGTCTATTTTCTATAGCCTTTGTTAAGATTTTATAATCTGTGTTCAAAATTGTTACAGGTCTACAATGACGAAGTTAATCAAGGGATAAAAACCCACTCTGAAAGGAACACTTTATGCTTTCAAAAAGCAAGTCTTTAATATTTGGCCAAAATATTGACAGAGAATCCATTATTCCTTGGTGTTTTGTAATTTGGAAGGCCTTTTAGTGCTTGTCTAATTTCTGTAAGTATTAGGTCCAAGTCGCACATTTCTTTTGCAATATTACCTAACTTTGGTATATCAGGATTGCTTGTAAAGTTGTGTGTGCTTGGATCAAGGGGGAACATTACTTGCATACAAAGATTTATAAATTTTTTCCCGTTCTTCTAATTTGTTTTCTGGTTTTGACTCTGACTGTCCATTTGGTAATGCCAAAGTGTTTATATGTTTGGATTAAAAAATTTGTTTTCTAAATTTAAGAAGTATCTTGTATTTTTTCACCTTTGTCTAAACATTGGGCTTTAACCTCATAATAATACCTTGTACTTTTATTTGGAAAGCTTTCCCATTCCATTTTTGTTTTATAATAATCTGGTCATATTGATGGATCATTAACTATTTGTTTTTCTTGAAAGTCTAAATTTCTCTGTACTTTTAGTTCACATTGTCTGGACTCCTTGGCTATATATTTACTGTAGGAAATGGTTTTTAATCTGATTTGACTTTTTACATAAAGTCCCATAGAGCTTTTTATCCTGTAATTTTACCTCTTTAACTATTATATCAAGATCTTTTTGATCATTTTAGTATATTCTCCATCTCACCATAATTTATTATTAAATTTCCAGAATATGGGGCCTCTTAATATTGTATTCAACAACTCTATTTTTAAGTTAATAATGCAATGATCTGACCGATACCCCGGCTTGATATCTGTACTTTTGACTTGATAAGAGATTGATTTCACAATCAGGAAAAATAAAATTGCAACCTAGACTGAGCTAACGTACTTTTGATTTTTTTTCCCTTTGAGTAAACGTTCTCTTGGATGTCCAATCCTCCGTATATTCACTAGATCTGTTTCATCAATTAAATTCTCTAAGAACTGAGAGTATTTTGAATAAGTATTTCTTACCCTTCCTTTTCTGTCAAGATCAAGCTTGAAGGGTATTGAAGCCCCCTTCTGTTATTACCTTCCTTTCACTCAGATTTAAAGTAATATTTTGTAATTCTTCTATAAAAGCTAGTTGTTTGTTAAGGCGGTCTCGTGTTGGTGCATACACGTTGACCAGGAAAAAATTACATGATTCAATTTCACAGTCAATCATGATCAACCAACCATTAAGATCAGTTTTATGTAACAACACTTTAAACTCAAATTGTAACTTGTTTGGGATTAAAATGCCTACCCCTCTACTTTGATTATTTCCATTTGAAAAATATTTGTTTCCATTAAATTCCTTTTGCCAGGTAAGCTCATCAACACCTGTGCAATGTGTTTCCTGAAGGAATATTACACTATTGTGAGATTTCTTCAACCAGTTGAAGATATATTGTCGCTTTGTTTTTTAGCAACTTGTAATAACTAATTTTACCTTTTTTCCAAGCATTTTTGAAGTACAAAAATAATAAATAAATTTTCTTATATTTACTGACTTCTGTTCACACAAGTATTAGTCTATTTGCAAGAGAAACATTTTGTTCTTGCCAATTTATCAGATATTTTCACATCTTACTCCCTACCAACTAGCCTTAATGGCATTTTGACTGTTTTTGTGTGTTTACCTCGTTCAAAAATTTGTAAAAAAGGTTACACAACCTCAAGATATTATAAACTGTTGATTTTCCATATATAAAATCTGGTCCAAAGCTTTACTTTCAAGTCTTCCAAATTCATTTTTCTTTAGTCTTTGTCTGACAACACCTCAAATCCCATTTAGTCCACTTTTGTAGCAGATCTTGAATCATTCTGCCTTGACAGAGAACTATAATTTTGTTCTACAGACTTCCTGACCCAGTTTCTATCCAGTATGCCTCGGAAGCAGACCTTGTATCCGTCCACCCTGACAGAGAACTACTCCCTCTAGTGGTGGCTGGTTGTAACTACAGTGTCACAAAGGAGAAGGGCCTGACCCACAGCTACGACCTTGAAACCATTGCCAGAGAGGTCAGGGAAAGGTTTGTGAGGGGAAGGTCAAAGTTACTACCAAAGGTAGGTCACAGTTTGCAAAGGATAGGATTTTGTTTAAAAATAATCATTGTTAAAGTTTTCAGTACTGCACAAACGTTCAACAGAAATGTACATTACTTAACTTAATTCATCAGATAACTGTAACACATAGAATACAATGTATGTTTTTGTAAAGACAGCAAGGCTGTATGTGTTTGCCTCGGTACTTTCACCAGGTACCCACAGTTCAATACAGGGAAGATTTCACCACTGCCAAAAAGTTTGTTGTTTTGAATGAAAAAGTTAAACAGGTTAGTGTTACTGTTTAATCGTTGTTGTTACAATTATGTCATATTATTAAAATTGAACTTGAGCAGCCCACATAATCTATGTTATTTCAGTTCCATGTAAAACGTGCAGTGTAACTTGTAATCTTTGTGATTTGTAATCACAATCATTGTTACAAAATGAGATTAAATTATCATAAGAGCAACTGTTATAAGCTACCTTATTTGCAAAAACGTTTTTCAGTTTCCTTGGTCAGACGAAAGCTAAACCAAAGTAACCAGTCTGACCTGCAAGGTCAAGCGAAGGTAAATGCAATAAAAGAATAATGGTTTGGACAATTTTATTTACATGTTAGCTGATAAATTAAAAGATTTTTAAAATTTAAAAGGCAGGTTGCCAAAATTTTAAAATACCAACAAGCCATGTAACTGGCATCAATAAACTAGCACATTAACAGTAACTGGTACACGGCCACAAATAGCCAAATGTCTTGGTAGACTTACACGATGACGATTATAACCTCCAGGAGGTCAGCAGTGACCTTTGAACTACTAGGGTCAACTCATAACCATACATTCTTCACACTACAAACTTCCAAACTCCTAAGCTTCTACAAATTATAGCATTTAAGCTAATAAACCCTTATATGACAGCAAGGTCCAGCCGAAGGTACAATGCTGAAGAGACAAAGAGAGAGGCGAGGGATAATCACACCTCGCCTGGTCAACCACCAAGAGCCCACATCAATCCAATGGAGACCTCCCCGGAGTACTGGCCCCGGGGGTCCAGGCTCATGTGATCATGTTTTATGTACTAGAGGTAGGGAGGTGGGTTCAAATAGTTTTACAAGTCCTTTCATATCAAACTCTTGCAACAGAATGTGCAGGGGTCCCCAAATGAAAAATCAGTGAGGTGTGACCCCAATTATTGATATAGGTCAGGCCTTTGATTGTGTAACCATCAAAATACCACGAGTTTTAACGAAATTGCCACAGCAGTTTATCAGAACTGCCACAGCAGGCTCCTCTCATAGTCGTGCTATCCACAGTTTCCTAGGTCAGACAAAAGCTAAAGCAGAGTAACCAGTCTGACCTGCAAGGTCAAGCCAAGGTAAATGCAAGCAAAGAATAATGGTTTGGACAATTTTATTTACATGTTAGGTTATAAATTAAATGATTTTTAAAATTTAAAAGGCAGGTTGCCAAAATTTTAAAACACCAAGCCCAACTAGAAGGAGTGAGGGATGCGACGGGCAAAGGTGGCTGGAACAATGGATGGGGCTACAGAAGCATTTTAGAGATAGGTCCAGACCGAAAAACTCCTCCATAGGCCATGAGACATAATGTTTTGGAGTGAGACATTATTGTCGAATGCAAAAGTTGCACTGGATTAGCGAAAAGTGTGGAATCCATGGCCAGAAGTGGGGATATTCCTGGACCTTAGAACAAATCTAAGGGCGTCTCTAATATGGGTGTCAATAACTTGGGCAAAAGGAGGATCTCTATTAGTGAACAGAGGGGCTGTTGGATGGAGGGGTCTGGATCTAAGCAATGCTTGGAGAGCCATAACAGGGCACAGTAAGATATTATCAATAAAAGGTAGTTGAACCACATCATATGACTTATCTTGCATAGTTTTGGTCCATTTAAGGATCAAGTGGACGCCAGGGGGTTGGAAAATGGCGTCCTGCCTTAAGAAATGCTTAAAGAGATCAAAGAGACGGCCTGCATGTGGGGCACAGTTAGACATTCGCAAAAACCCATAGAAAGCAGTAAGAAATATGGCTCTGTATAAGTGGGGATCTGGGAGGTAATCACAGGCCATGGAAATATGGTAAAGGGTTTGTATGTCAAATAAACCCCTAGGTGAGGGACGGAAAGGGGAATTCAACTGTATGCTTCGAAGGTACCTAAAGATGGCCTGGTGGAATAAATCCTGGTGATCCAGGCCAAAATTTTTGGCCATGGAGGAAAGAGAAGATACATAATTTTTAATGACCTTTGGTTAGAGCGCTTTCTGATATAAATTCAGGGAAATGGGAAGGGCCATGAATATCACAAAAGACAAAAAAGTTTGAAAGTGAAGTCTATGTGCTCTTGTTGTGGAAGATCTATGTGAATTCATGATCTTGGACCAAGCTGTGGAAGTCAGCCGTGCAGAAGCTGACGTGGAACCTGGAATCACAAACCAAGATCCATTTTAAAACATGTATGAGGGACTCTGTCCCAGGTATAGTGTTCCTGTAGCTGATGAAATAAGCTCAGATCAATTGGTTTGTCAGAAAGCAGTCTCGACAGAAGATCTGCAATTATATTTTTCTTGCCCCTAACATGTAGGATCCTGAGGTCTATGTCCAAGACTGCATACACAAGCCAAATGTTCCTAATGCAAGCCCCTAGTATAGGATCCCTAGTTTTGCCACCTGGACCACAACCAGATTATCGCAAAATATCTCAATAGAGGACCCAGTGTCTCCCCCACAGTCTCAAAGCTATGAGAATGTTTATCATTTCTCAATGCACAACTGTCAGATCCCCTCCCTGAATGGGGTATATGGGGGTGGCATATACCGTATCCTGCCAGACCCCCCCCCCCCCTAAATCTGTAAGGGATGCATCAATGTGGAGAACGTGGGGGTTACTCAAATCAGGTGTCTTACACAGAACAATGCCATTAAACGTAGGCAAAAGTTTTTGAAACCATAGAAGAATCTGGAAAAAATAGAGGTTAGTTGGATCTTCTTTTTATCAAAATTTTCTCGAAATAGAGCTAAAATTCTATTGAGGAATATGCGTGTTGGACACATTTGTGTATATAGATAAACTTACTGAATAGTGATTGGAAAGCCCTCTTGCTAAGAATTTTTTTACTGGAAATAGAGGTACACTCCTCATGAATTTGCTCTAATTTATCCTTATCAGTTCTAATGATGTTATTGCTGGTATCTATGGAGATACCCAGACATGTCAACTTTTCACAGGGGGGAAAGCTTGTCCTGGTTTATGGGCACCCCAAGTTTATTAAGAAGATTAACTAAACTGTCAAAAGCTTGCTCAGCATCCCCAATTTCGTTAACTAGTATGTAATCATCAATATAGGCAAACATGTGGTATCCCTTCTGAGCCATAATGAAGCCAATGGCGTCGCTTCCATCTAATCCCTAACTTCAAAGCATCAGCTGGATCCACCCTTAGGTTCCTAAAATCTCGGACCACATCTACTTTAGCGAGCCTAACCTCGCCCTTGACACAGTTAATTATATCTACAATGTTATCACTAGATGAAAATTTGAGGTCAAAATCAGATCCGTCAAATTTGAACTTCTCAACTTTGTCATTAACTGATAAGCCATTGGGATATGACAAGTCCAATATGACCCTACGTTTATTACCATCCTTAGGGTGAGTCAATAGGGGAGAGCAATAAAAATAGGGGGAAGGAATCTCATGAAAGGGACCCAACATGGCTCCCAGGGCAATCTCCTTAGATATATATTGCTAAACTGCTTGAGGGTGCTGCATAGCAGAATAATGGTTTTTAACCAGACTGCCATTCAAACCCAAGGTGCTGGTTAGGGAGAGAGGGAAGCCAAACCTAATATATTGGAGGAGTCATTTATCAGGATAATCCTGGAGGTATCTCTCCCAAGCTGGGACCTTGAGGCCTGATTTAATCGGGATACGGGCCACCTATTATTATCCAATCCGGATTCCCTGATCACTTCCGCAGCTCTCAAGTACTGGGATTTATTGGACATGTCAATAGGCTCCCTATCTGGGCCAATAAATTGAACGCAAGTAGGTTCCAAAGCCAAATAACCCCACTCCTTATCAGGGAAATTCACATCAGGGATTTTATTGGAATTAGTGTTGCCCATACCCTGGAGGGGTATGGACGACAGAAGACTGACCAACTCGCACAGACAGATGTTGTTTACTCAAGAGCTCACTATCTTTCAGGGCTAACTCGCCCCTCTGAGGGATAGTATATTGTATTTGAATCAAATGATCTATCAGACGATCCAAATATTCAGAGTATGACATGTCATATCGCTTAGTTGACCATGCATCTTTCAAAATATCTCCATGTTAATTTAAGGTCAACTGAGTCATAAAGGTCCTTACTAAACATGCGTTGGACGTCAGAAATTATAATATTCATGACCCTAGAGTGAGAAATGCAAATTTCCCCTGTGGGAACCATGTCACATGGGACCAACTCAGCAACTGCCAAAGAGGCCCCACCCACTAGGTAATAAAATTTCCCTCGGCCCTGATGGCCCGAATTATGAACAGAAACAATACACACTCTTTTATTACTAAACCAATTAAAATGAGTAAATGAAGTGAAATCTACTCGAAAAAGGCCCTGAATGGCCCCACTGTGACCCTTCCTAGTTCTGTAAGAGGGGTGGCAGTCCATGACTTGCATGGCATTTTTATAATCTCCCAGCATGTCAAAAGTTAGGACACTATCACCGACCCCACCCAACTTGGCCAGGGCGGTATTTAGAGTATGTGAATTGTCAGCACTGTTACCATCGCTTGCAACATTTTTACTAACAACATTCTGATCAAAATAATAAAAATCTGCATTCACAGGAATATTACCACTGCAGCCGTCAACTTGGCCACAGCCAAAACCTGAAATCTCATTACATAGCATACTAACACCACTATTAAAACATACATCAACTTTACTTTGATCATACACAACATTATGATAATTCATATCCATATTATGACCACTATTATTTTCTTCTGATGTTAAATAATTATTACAGTCATTGTCAATATCCCCCCCCCCCCCCAACCTTTGTCACTGATTCGTTAACTCGTCTCTGCTGGCTGAGCCCAGGGGGCCACTGGAGACTCTAACTGATATTAACTGGCTTGGACTTAAAGTTGCACTTCATCTCGGGATGTTGTAAGTTTCTACCTTGCTTGGAACAATAATTATAAGAAGGACGATAAGCACCATGGTGGAAGTAATGAAGACAGGTTCCCTCGTTATAATAACAACACACTTTCCTTGTGACTTGCCCAGCATTCGAAGATCCGTGGCTAGCTACAACTTGTGAATTCATAACTGCAATTTGCGATGCACTGAGGCAGTTGAGGGCCCATTGTGCTGAATTGCCCCACATCAAAGTACCATCGTCCACCTCGTGCATGGAGGCCTCCCATGCATTACGTACAGCAGGCCATGGTATGGAGGTAGCATCTTTGATGGCCAATATCACCTGTAAGAGGGCTTGACGTGAGGTATCAAGGGTCTTCATATTGTAAATGTTTGACAACTGGCCCACTGCCCATTGGGCCATCGACAGGTCATAGTATACGACACATTTGCAACCACTAGACCCATGGTACCCTTTGTTTGGCCATCTGGATGCTGGGGGTGCTGTGATGATATCAGTGGTGTTATAGCGTCCTGATTTATGGGATGTGTCCTTACCTTGTGAGGTTTGGGCTCTCGCCTGGTTCTCATATGATGCCATAACGTCATTCACACCATCAGCCACAGTGGGTATACAATGTTAGACGTTCAGTTCGGGCAGGACTGCATCCCGCTGATAAGCGTCTGTATATGTGTCCCTCATCCCTCTCCCAATGGTATGCGGTAGCTGTACAGCAGAGCTACGACTAGTGGCGTTACCCAGCACTGGAACATCTCCCTGAGAGGTATGGTGACTGTGTCCGACGTCAAAATGTGTATTGCTACTCACAGGAATGGAATGATCACGACGCATAGGAGTCGAATCCGAAATCCCCTCCCTTGATCTGATCTGCAAGTGGGTGGATGTGGTGAAGTTCTGCTCCATATGATTGACCAGGTCTGAGAACTCCCTGTTTGAGGCTTCCAACCTCTGTAAAACGTTCAGAATGTCTGAGTTGGTAGGTTGCAGAAGTGATGAATTTTGTTCGGGGTTTGGTCTTACCACTGACTTGGTTGGCTTCCATGGCCTCCTGGAGATATGAGCCATTCTGAGAAGTCACCTTTCCCTTCACTTTTCTAGTAGAAATTCTGGCACAAGCCAATGCCGTAACCCTCTTCCTCCCGTTACTGGGAGTTTTCTTCTTACATTTGAAGGCATTGTTTGTTAAAATTATGTGACCAGATATTAAAATGTTTATGATACTTAAAACATTAAAACTATAAAATAACAGTTAAAATTCTACTTCAATACTTCAAATAGTTTTACACGTCCTTTTATATCAAACTCTTGGAACACAATGTGCAGGGGTCCCCAAATGAAAAACCAGTGAGGTGTGACCCCAGTTGTTGATATAGGTCAGGCCTTTGATTATGTAACCATCAAAGCACTACGAGTTTTAAGGTGGAAGGAAACTGCCACAGCAGGCTCCTCTCATAGCTGTGCTATCCAGTCTTGAATTTTGGAGCTGGAAACTCCAAAAAAAAAGTATGAATCTGGGGGATTGTCAATTTTCTCTATTACGCACTAGTATACCCACTCCAAGATGAAGCATATGTTGCTGTATGTTTGTACAATAACATTTGAATTGAAGGCTAACATTATCTATTCCTTTTGTTTGAATTAATGTAATGGAAACTAATGGTCCAACTATTCTGTGAACTAACCCAGACTGATATTTTTATATATTAAATGTTGGTTGCCAATTATACTGTCTATTGTGTACAATCCCCAAGGCCCCCTCCCAACAACGGACAGACACTCACTGAGGGTCAATCTTGATTATTATACATAATAATGATTGTAAAAGATAAATGTAAATGAGTAAATACAAGTAAATATTACATAATATGTACACCTCCAATTCTTATGCAATACTGTTACAAATAGCGGGCGCTGTGTTCTGCTTATCAAACATTTCATGATGAATGTTAGAAAAGCATTTCCAGCATAACCTTAATTTCTTCAGCTATTTTATAAATGTTTAAAAATATTTCCAGTCAAACCTAACTTCTTGAGTTATTTTTCTGAATGTTTAGTACATGTATTCAGAAATAAATGTTTGTACAGAGAATGTTTATAAAAAGTTTTTAAACATTATGATGGAAACTTTTACTTGGGAAGATTTGTAAACTATAATATAGGGTTTCAATAGGTTTTAAAACTATTAAAAGTTTTTAATATTTACTGAGAATGACTAAAATACCGCTAATTTTTTTACCGCTAAGATTTTTACGCTAATACACAGTAACGTTATAGATAACATGAACAATTACTTGACTAAGATTACCTACACGTTTAATTATCATTAATTATTTTATACCAGTCACCTCTGCTTAATGACTCATGCAGTAGCCAAATATGGTATTGTATAATATCAAATACTTACGATTCCATGACACTATGACTGTTAAGATTTGAGATGAAATAGCCCTCAATTATAGAGGCATTTATACACCTAAATACCCCAACACTCCTGAGAAAAAAAACAGAAGAGGGGGAAGGAAATAAAGCTTTAAAATGTCTACAAGTTGGCTTCAAACAGACTGTTGCTAGTGACTTAAGAAGCCAAGAGTATGAAAAAGGAAACAGCAGGTACTGACACAACAAACCCACCTTTGTTTACCTGAACAACAGGCCATGACCTGCTACCCTAACTTTACTGGATGTTTTCAGACATTAACCAACAAATAGAACCCCAGTGTATCAACAAGAGCCTACAGAGGATTGTGAAGAGAAAAACTGTACCACCTGAACACTGCAAATGAAAGTCCGTTTCAGGAATCATGATATGCAAAAGTTCATGAAGCTATTTGAATTTTTGGCTGACCACAATGTTTTGTAAATGCCACAGAAGTACTGCAATTTAATACCTCAATGACACTACCAAAACAAACATCAGTAGACTCCAGAGAGTTCATATTATACATTAGGTATGACTGAAATGGTTAACGTGACACTATTCTAAAAAATACAATGCTCTTGTATACAAAGCAATCGATTTGAACCAACCTCCATATATATAATATATCTTATCGAGTCTACTGGCCTAATCTGTGGCAATCCCCTTTCTACTTCCAATTACACCTATTTGCTTTCTCTCCTAAAATGCAGACAGACCCTTTCTGATAAATGGACTCTAATAATGATAGACATTGTGCTTAGTGCCTTGACAAGTGGCTTGCCCAAAGTAGCTAGACAAATCCACCCTTTGTCACAAGTGTACTTCTTAGTTTTCATTGATCTTAAGTTAGCAAGAATATTTGTAAATAAAGACTCGATTTTTAATGCTTCTAGCTAAATGGAATTATAATTTCGTAGTTTTTGTTGTTTTTTTATCAGAGGGGTGGGCTGCTATGAATTGTGGAGTAATTTGGAAAAAAAATGATTAAAATTCTGAGTTCGGTCATCTGTTTGCTAATCGATGGAGCCATCAGTGGATAATATTTCTGTAGTTCTCTGTATGAGACGTTTTCCAATTTGATGATGTCTCTGAGGTGCAGCTATGCTGTGGGTACATTCACTTGAATATTCTTATTTATATTGAAGTGAAGCAGGGCCTCTATACATTATATCAGTGATGCTTTAATTCATAAAATCACGAACACTAAAGTTTCCAGTAGTAATTGTGACATGCATGATCTAAGATCACATCTCTTTTTCTCTCATTGAGTTTCAGAGGGTTTGAGCACATCTCATCTTTGACTTGAATAGAACAGAGCTCTAGCACCTGTAGATAAAAATGAAAATACTTGAGATGTTATTTAACTTTATATTATCCGTGTTAGCAGTTTCATATCCCTTGCAAACGTTGGCTATATCATACACATTACCTAGATGCTCTATCCTGCATGTTTTACTGGAGGCAAATATGTGAAAAATTGTCCTTAACAGATAAAAATCATTATTTTTGAATAAACTATATTATCTACTTAATATCTATGTGTTCAATAAAATAAATCTCTCTCAAATGGGTGGGGTGGTACAACACATGTTCATCGATTCCACTATTGTTATGTTAGAATACTTCTATAGCGCAAAACCATAAACAGTATGCTCTATGCACTTTACAATTTAGGAGTATGAATACTAGGCTGATAATATATACATATATGAATTAGTATATACATCATTGATAGGATTTTCTGAACAGGTAGATTTTAAGGTCCTTTTTAAAATCTTTAAGTGTGTCTTTTTGCCTAAAATAAAGTGGGAGTCTGCTCCATTCATATGGGCCTGCAACTGACAATCTTCTTCTGCCACATGTTTTGTCGTTAAATTTTGGTATTTTCAACAGACTCTTTCCTCTGGAACAAGTGAATCTTATTTATTCTTCATAGCAAATTAAGTGTCTAATATACTGAGGTGACTGGTCATGAAGAGCTTTAAAAACATTGTCTACCACATTGAAAATTATCCTGTCCTTTATTGGTAACCAGTGCAGTTTGTTTTAGAATAGGAGTGTGTGTTGTTCTATGACATCGCATTATTGCCAAGTCTACAGAAACAATTATCTATACTGGTATAAGAAAATTTATAAATGTTGTGCTATTTTTAAGTGAATCGTGGGTGGAGATTAAAATTAAAGCTGAGATATATGTTCAAACACATTACACCGTGTTGAGTAAAGCAGATTGAACCTTCTTAATATATAAAATGATTGTTGTAAAGAAATTCAATATTGTTTGAACAGTTTTAGTTACGAAATTCCCTATCACAGAACATTTGTTGAAATATTCTTATTTTGGAGAAATTAATAATGTTACATTTAAATGTAGGAACATCTTCCTGAGATGTTACTCCAACAGATCCATTCGGAAACTATCCAGATTACCTACCTGAGTCAGTCTTTGGAGAGTCTGAACGTTGTTATTGCTTTCCTGATGTCAGCAGGTGGCAACAAAGACATGTCACTCGGAGATTTCATGGTGAACAAACTAGAGATGAAGAGAACTGTCCACAGTAGCAGGGTGAGAAAACAGCATTGCAACAATGCCTGCAATCCCAGCACACAACTACACATGCATATTTTAATTGTATTGTGCCATACACAAATACATACACAAGAATTCCCTCCTGCATCTCCCAGACATTTTTACAGATACAAATTAAGTGTATTGTATAAGCTGCAGTGCATGATTCAAGTCGCTTTAAAATGTTTTTTTGTTTTAAAATTCTAAAAAAATGATGCAACTAAATGTTATAATCCAGGTTATCCTATGCTGTCAAATTATACTTTATTTTTTACAGATTCAGTAAAAAATGTCTGCAAGTCTGCATCTCAATTTTCTTTCACTTTAGACTCATAAGGTGGTAAGGTCGATCGGGCACAGTTTTGACAGTGTTATATCATTTACATGATTATTGTAGGTACAGTATTTGCCTTGGTATTTTTATCTATAGGCCATGCAGCACTGCACACTCTCTCATGTGAAGTATTTGTGGGTGGCCTTTTCTCATCAGATAGCCAGGATTCAGGCAAAATTTGATCAGGTATGCAGCATACATTCAAGACCATACTTATTGTGTGTAAAGTATCGACTTGATAGATATTGTTTAGAATAATTCATTAAAAAGAAATATGCTAATATCCCACAACAAATATTCAGTAAAATCTGTTTAGCTTCACCTTGTCATGTTGCAGATGAAGCGTTTGACTTTATTCAAACACAGATTCAATGTGACCCATCACTTATATGCAGATGACACACAAATTTACTTGGAACTTGACTCTAGGAACTTCGATTCCAGTATCACTGGATTGACAAATTGCCTTGAGGCAGTCCAGGCTTGGATGGGAAATATCAAACTTAAATTAAATCCTGACTATTCATAGTGATTGGTGATGATCAAATTAGAAGTTCCCCGAAGTCATCTTTCCCAGTGAGTTTGCTTGGCAACAGCATGGAACCAGCTGAATCAGTCAAAAACCTTGGTGTCATCCTGGATGCGGAAAATTCAATGCAAAGACACGTGGCTAATTTATGTCGCATAAGTTACTACCATCTCCGGGAACTACGTAGGGTCAGCAGGTACTTAAATCGTGAAACAGCTGTAAAGTTGGCGAATGCCTTGGTTAGCAGTTGCCTGGATTACTGTAACTCACTGCTTTACAACACTAAAAAGGCATATAATTGCAGACTATAGAGAGTTCAAAATGCCTTATGTCGTATGGTGTTCAACCCAAATAAATATTGTCATGTCACACCTTTCCTGCAGAAACTACACTGGCTCCCCATTTATTACCGTATATTGTTCAAATACAATCTCCTTACTTATAAAGCAATACATTTCTGCCAACCTCCATATCTTTCCTCTCTAATTAGAGTGATCTCACATGGGGCAATCGCCTATCAATTTCCTCATTGAAACCAAAGAAATGCTCAGGGCTGCACAGCTTCACAGTAGGGGCTCCCACAGAGTGGAACAAGCTTCCTCAAACCATTAGAACCATAGAAAGCATTTCTGGTTTCAGAAAAGAGTTGAAAACATACCTTTTCAGACTAGCCTATCCTCCACCATAGCCTATCTCCCCTATTGGATGTTAATATGGAAACGGACCTCTTTCTGGAACTGGACTATCCCTTTTTGCACATCAGCACCTTTAGAGAATGTTTACATCAATTTCGGCGCTATATAAGTGTTTCTTACTTACTTACTTACCTACTTACTTTATTGTAATACCCCATTCACATTCACAGGTGGTACATCCCATGGTTTTATCAAGTTTTATCAGGTGGTAGAACCATCTCCCAGGGTGCCCCATTTTTCTGACGGTCATGCTACTGTTATATCACGGTGGCCTCTGCAATTTATTCACCATGAAAGGGATTTGCAAATCTTTGCCACTGTCCTTAATGGTATGTGACAGTGCTGCACTGTGGTGCTACACTCGTTCAAGGTCAGGATATGTTCTGTTTTTGGTATCATGTGCTACTCTGATGGCTACATAAGGTGAAGGAAAGGTAATGGAAGTTGCTTGTCAGTGATGTACATTTCTACTACTATTATGTTACTGTTATTGGCAGTTATGTGTTGGCTGTAGTATGATGCTCAAATGTCTATAAAACTGTGAATCACAGTGAGCCACCATCATTTCTTCTTGTGAGTTCAAGGCAGAAGCATCGCTGTGAATATCCAGCCGGCTGACAGATTAAGACAGCTTGGTGGGGCATTGCAAAAGCAGAATAAGACTTACGCAAAATGTTGCAGTTCACCTTTATTTGGCCTGTCAAAGAAGACGTAGGTGCCTGAGACAGCGCTTAGTTTTAAACTTGATACTGGAGAGGAGAACTGTTCAGAAAGCTGGTTGACTGTGTTGGATCAACAGTTCACAAGGAGATAACCCCATTTTATTTGTCACATCCACCTTTGTTAAAGATAGCCATCCCCCTGAGATACCTGGCCATAAGGAAATGCTACAAGACCTTGATGTACAGCTTTAGAGTGGCTTTGTACAAAGGATGGCTACACAAGGCAGTTCACTTTGGTTAAAAATGAAAATTTCACCATGCTGTGGGCTCCCTAGATGGGAAACATGTGGCAATTATACCCAGGCAGTCAGAGTCCAGATATTACAACTACAAGGGTTCCTACTCTGTGAAGTGATTTTTACATGGTCAAAAATGAAAGTAGCATAACTTTTATCGCATAACACAGTGAAAAACATGTATATAGATCTACAAAGGTTTTTGACCTAGAAAATGAAATTTTTAAATATTGGTTTCATTTCTTTGTCTTCTTAGATGGGTCAAAATGTGGTTTCTTAACATGTACGGTTTTTAGATGATTTTTGATTGCCTATTTAAAGCAAATATTCTATTTAAAGGTGAATAAACGGTGAATAATTTTTAAATATTTTATTAAAACAGATCATCTGTTTGTGGAAAGAGATGGTTCCAATCTAATCCAACAATATATGATCATTATTGCAGGCTTCATTAATTTGATTGATTTTGAAAAAACATTTAACAGCATAGAATGGTCTTTATTGTGGCAGTGTCTTGCCCACTTCAATTTTGGAGAAAAATTCATCACTTGGATTAAAGTACTATATCAAAATATAAAATCTTACTTTGGAAACAATGGCTGTTACACAGAATCATTTTATGTATCAAGGTCTGTCGGACAAGGATGTCCCATATCTGCCTTATTATTCAAGAAAGACTAAATAAAATGAAAGTGCTAACTAATATATGGTGTAGAAGAATCTTGTCATTAAAAGTGACGATCATAAAATCACTGATTTTAAAAGAAGTGTCTTTTCTTTTTTCTGTTCTGTCACACCAGACAAAATATAATATATTTTCATTTTTGTGGGGTAACAGCAAAAATGAGCCAAAAAGGGCACAATCATAGGTAAAATAAGTGATGGGGGCTTAGATTTGTTGAATTTGAAATTTTCACACCTAAACCATAAGCTACCATTAAATCAAACAAAGAATTGTAAATCTGTGTTTCCTAAACAGGTGGTATATTTTAACCTCTGCTTTCATACAATCAGAAGGAAGCAGTTTAAGACCAAAGATATTTGATCTGTGTTATTCCGTTAAAAATTATGGCACGAAGGTAATTGATATTATAAATATAACAGGGAAAACCTCAGACAATAACAATTTAAATAGTGCATTGGATAGGAATTTAAAATTTTTACAATATGTAATTTTAAGAAATACTGTGAAGACTTCAAAATTTTAGTTAAAACTACACAAGATCTAATCTAATCTAAACTACAATTGAAAATAAAAGACTACCAGACAAAATATATGGAAGAGTAAAAACAAAATTGGAAGCAATAACAGAAACAAAGCCAAAAGAAATGTTTCATGAATTAATTAGTACAACTGTCAAACAACTGACATCCCAAAATACATGGTCAAATCTATTCACATTCCTGGAAAATCATTCATGGGAAGACACTTCCCAGTAAACATTACAAATGTTTATAAACGTTTATAAACCTAACTATCAACGGTTTAGATAAGGTTTAATTTGATGGGTCCCTAAACGTTTGCCTTTAAATGTTTATAAATGTTTAAGCATAAACTTTTATTAACATTTATGTATAAACTTTTATATATAAATGTTTATAAACGTTTATACACGTGTCTAAAATCTGGAGAAATACTTCTGTTACTATATCTTGCTGTATCACTGTTGTTTGAAGCCATCATTATATTCTAAGTAGAGATATAAAAGTATATAATATAATCAAATTATATACTTCTATATATCTACTTAGAATGTAATGATGGCTTCAAACAACAGTGATACAGCAAGATATACTTACAGAAATATTTCTCCAGTTTCTCTCAAAATGGCTTTGCTGATATCATCATCCCAACTGAAAGTGAGATTAAGCTATTTTTAACCCTTTGTAAAGGTTTGAAAACGTTTATAAATGTTTATAAACCAAACTAATGTTGCTGAAACGTTTATAAACCCTTAATATTGAATAATTGTCACAATATCTTATCCATAAGTTGCAGAAAGTACAAAATTGGGCTGCCAGGATAGTTTTGAATGTCAAGAAACATGATTCTATATCAGTTCACCTGCATCAGCTCCACTGGTTGCCTGTTAGGTTTCGGATCAAATTTAAAATAAATCTACTAGTATATAAGAGTTTGAATCGACTGGCACCATCATATTTGACATCAATGCTTAACTACCAGCAACATCAACGCACCACAAGATTGGCAAAAAAATCATACATGCTACAAGAAAAAAGATCAAAACTTGTCTCTATGGGTGACCGTGCCTTCAGTGTTGTAGCACCAAAGTATTGGAATGAACTGCCAGATGATATCAGGAACATTGAACTTCCATTGGACATCTTCAAAAAGAAACTAAAAACTCATTATTTTAAAACGGCATATTGTGGAGAAAAAGCGCAATGATTGTTTTTCTCTTAAGTAGAATTGCGCTATATAAATATGTTATGTTATGTTGTTATGTTATGTTATTTAGGATTATATTTGGTTTAAAAAACGTTTATAGGTTTACTAAATGTTTATAAACGTTTGTAATGTTTACTGGGTTATACCCGACTACTGTTATCGGTGAGCCATGTTACCAAAGTTTTCAGGACAAAGTAATTCACAGAATTTTAAAATATACTTGCGATGTCAGATTATTTTTGAGAATCTACACTTTCCTGTAGATTCTTTTAACCCACACTGTGGATTCTTAAAATAGTCAACATTTGGATTTCATGGCCAAATAATTACCTCAGCCAGAGTTACCCTTAAGCAGTACTAGTAGTAAAATTACATTTAATGTTCAACATCGAGAATTATTTCATAATTAGGTCGATACTCTAAATTATTCCCTTCTTTACATGCAGTAGTATCAATTTTTTCACAGGATTGTACCAATTCATTGTGATAATTATCCACAGGTATAATTCTAGCATTTTCAGCTGCAATATCTGCAAATCTTTTGTCTCCAAAAGAGCATGTCTACAGTATTAAAGGCTGTATCTTTATCAACTGACCTAGCCAAATTCTCTGTATATGTATTCTGAGTATTTTCATCCACAACAATTTCAAAGCAAAAATAAATAGCATGACCACTTTCACGCCTGAATGGTTTTAAAGAGTCCATACTTTTTGGAAATGGTAACAAACAGTGCAATGAACATATAAAGTACTACAATGACCCATTACAGACATCCTGCTTCAAATAAGGAAAAGTCAACAAAACCATAAAAGTAAATGAACTTACAGAATTAACAGAATCTGTCAAAACTTATTTAAAATATAATGTCTTTTAATGCACCATAACAGTGTAACAGTAACCATACCAAACAATTTATTATTTTGTAATATATTTTTTATAATTCAGTGACTTGGATTTTTATAGAACATGTTCTATTCTATTCTGTACTTTTATAGTTCTTAATCTCTAATAGGCAGACTCTAAGGTGCAACACCAAAATAAAAAAAATCATCTATCCATAGCCATTGCCAGGTCCAGTATAACGGAGATGCCGGATAGAGTGTATGCTATGTTGGAAAGACCTTTTTCAAGAGATACAAATTTAACCTATTCCTGAAACAGGCCAGAGTTGGGGTAGAATGGGCCTCATTAGGCAAATGATTTCAAACTGTGGGAGCATCAAAAGCAAAGCTGTTGCCAAAGTGATTTTTTTATTCATGTACAGCTGGACAGAAGTGAGGAACCTCCAAGAACCTTTAAATCTGGATGGTTATATCTTGTACTATATCTTCCACAATGAGCGGACAAAAGAGGACCAAAGTAACTGGGATGACCATTGTAAAAAACTTGTAAACTAGAGCGGTAGTATTGAAGATACAGCGAAATTCCACTTGGAGCCAATGGAGTTGTTTGTGAATAGGAGATACCTGTGTGTATTTGTTACAGCTTGTAACAATCCTAGCAAGTGTGTTTCAAACCCATCATGGAGACGCCAAAAATTTAAATAGTGATTTTATTTCCATTTCTGTTCGTCACAATATACATATATTTCATATATTATTGATGGTATTCTGTCTTTATATTGATTTTATTTCATATGGTTGTTGTTGGGAGTTTATCTCTTATTTACAATAATGTTTCCATGTCTTGATATTTGCGGGTATTATCGCCCACTACCGGGAATTATCGTTCAACAACCAAGTTCTGTCACATTGCGTTTCTACATTCCTTTCACAACAAATGATTTGCACAACACCATACTCCAGAATTTCCATTTATTTAGGTCCAATAAGGATTTGCTATGTTTTTCAGGCCCCTCTAAGGGTTTTTTTATTTTCTTTACGGTGGCTCCAGTGGGGTAGTTAGGGTGCCTGTGAGATGCCCACAGGATGAAGATTGACTTGAGTGTAAGTTGACTGATCCGACTGTAAAGCTTAGTGGACACTAGCTATATGGTCATTTTTATTTTAGACTCCCCACAGTCCTTTTGTGTGTTAAGGCTCAGGAGTACGGAAAAATGTACCTTATGCACTGTCTGGTATTGAACAGTCTTTTCCTCATCAGTACGTCCGACCATAAAGTACAGGTCAAGGGTTGTTTTGTGGGCTCCGCACTACCTCGATCTTTCAGACTGGCTAGTTTTGTTACAAATGCAAGACGCTTTCCCTAGTCAGTGAAGTCACAATCCCTCTGTGTTTTCTTGCTTTTATGTGGGGATATACCCCTAAATCCTGGATCTATTGTGATGGGGGTAGCTAGCTGTCGGTCTGTAAGAAACAAGGCTCCAATGATTTCTGACGCTCTGTTCAATCACTCACTGGACATATTATCACTGGTTGAAACTCATATTCACAAGCTGATACTAATTGTCTGCTTCAATCCATCACACCACCGTCTTAAAAATTGTGTCAAAGAACTCGTGCACATGGCTTGGGTGGTGGAGTTGGCTTTCTCATAAATAGCAGCCTTTCTCGTAGAATTGTGGATCATCCTACTTTCACCTACTTTGAATGTCTAGTAGTCAGTATTGGATTGAATGCTCAATCTACACTGGTTGCTTGTGTTTATCATCCTCCAGGTTCATATTCCAATCCTTTTTATTGTGAGTTTTATACGCTAGTTGAGTTCCTCTCATCTATGAATTCCTCCTTCATCATTTGTGGTGACTTTAATATTCATATTGACACAACATGGAGGGATAGTGTTAATTTCCTTAATACTCTTGACCCCTGCAATATTACTCAACATGTTCATTCTGCTACCCATCTTCATGGCCATAACCTAGATCTCATCCTTATTTCTGATAGTTCTCTGGTTTCAAATGTGGTTGTCAGTGACTACATCTCCGATCATGCAATGATCAAATGCCAAGTTGTAACTCCAACAACTGCTAACTCACAAGCTAACAGAGTGTCTTACAGGAGATATCATAAAATAAACATGAACACTCTACACAATGATTTGAGCAGTTGTTCCTTTGTTGCTTGTCCGGATGACACTGCAAAAAACTGTATGATCAATACACTAATGATCTTTCCAGCCTTCTGGACAAACATGCTCCAGAGGTTACTCGCTGTCTTGCCAAGGAGCCAGCAAAGTGGCTATCAGATACCTACAAAAATACCAAATCCATCCGACGACAGTTTGAACTCATCTGGCATAAAAAAACTCTCTTAACCGTGCAAGGCTGTGCAAACAAATTGCCAGGTGTAATTCACTAACCAATAAAGTTAAAGCCACATATTACAAAGCTCTTGTCATTGAAAATGGTGATGACCCTAAATAACTGTGGCAAATTCTGTGTTCTGCCTTACACCGTATCCCTGACAAGGTTCTTCCATCAAATAGTTCACAAAAAAATTGGCTGATCACTTTGCCGCTTTTTTCACCAATATGATTGCTAAAATCTGAGAGTCTTTTTCCAGTTCTTCATCCTTTTCCTTGCAAATTTCCGGTGAATCCGCCAGGATTTGTCAAATTTGATGATGCCTCACCTAACGATTTTGCGAAGGTAATCAAAAATTCACCTACAAAATCCTGTCTTCTAGATCCTTGGCCTACTTTCCTAGTTAAGGATTGCCTCGATATACTGCTCCCTTCTATCACAAAATTGGTGAATTCTTCTTTGTTGGAAGGTGCTGTCTCAGATGGCTTCAAAAGTGCTGTTGTCACTCCACTGATAAGGAAATCTTCTTTATCAAAAGATGATCTAAAAAACTATCACCCTGTGTCTGGGCTGAGCTTTATCTCAAAACTTGTGGAATGTGTAGTTGCCTTACAACTCAGTAGACATGTCTTTCTCCATGGGTTGGAAAATGGGAATCAATCTGCCTATAGATGTGGCCATTCAACTGAAACAGCACTTTTGTGTATAAAGAATCAGATTCACCTATCTCTAGCCAGAGGTGAGGCCACAGCTGTGGTGTTGCTTGATTAATCTGCAGCTTTTGACACCATTGATCATGACAAACTCCTTGATTGCTTAAGAAAATGGTTTGGTGTTGGGGGTAGATGCCTTGACTGGTTCAAATCATACCTTTCTGTTTGTACCCAATGCATCAAGATTGGCTCTGTTCTCTCTGTAGCTAGAAAGCTTAAGTTTGGCATCCCACAAGGTTCAGTTCTTGGTCCTATTCTTTCTTTGCTGTATACCACACCTTTGAGCAAAGTAATCTCTAAACATCCAGATGTCAAATTTCACTTCTATGCCGATGATACCCAGCGGTTTATTCACCTGACACACAAAAATGCAAAACTTGCCTTCGATCGGCTAGGAAAGTGCCTCGAAGATGTCAAACTGTGGTTGTGTGCAAATAAACTAAAGCTGAATGCCGATAAGACTGACTTGATTATATTTGGCTCCAAGTCTCAACAAGAAAAGTTAAACCCATTTTTTCCAGTAAATATATTGGGTGAATCACTGATACCTTCAGATGCCATTAAGAATTTGGGTGTCTGGTATGACTCAGACTTTTTCTTCACCAAACATGTTAAAAATGTATGTAAACTTTGTTTCATCCAGATGAGGGATCTTAGACAAATTCGACAGTACTTGACTTGTTGTGCTGCTCTTATGGCTGCAAATGCACTTGTGGGAAGTAGGCTTGACTACTGTAACTCCTTGTTTAGGGGTCTATCTTTTGCTAACCTACGCAAGCTACAATGTATTCAAAACAGTCTGGCCAGAATTGTTTGTAGAACCACATGTCTTTCTCACACCACTCCACTAAGAAAAGCCCTTCATTGGCTGCCCATAAGACACCGTTGCATCTTCAAGACTGCTTTGTTGGTATATAAATACCTACATACTAACTGTCCAAAATATTTCAGCCCATTTCTCAAAGTTAGACAATGTGCCTATAATACTTGGTTGAGATAATCTAATGGTTTAATTCTACATGTTCCTCAATACCAACCATCTATTTACAAATCCACAAAGCAGTTTGATCTAAGCTTTGCATATGATGCTCCCAAAATATGGAATGAAATTCATGATGATGTATGATCTGCCACTTCTATTGCTTCCTTCAGAAAAAAGTAAGGCATATCTATTCTGCCAAGCTTATCCTCCTTAGTATTTTCCACCTCATATGGTGTTCTCCGTGATTTCGACCATTGCTATGGATAAGGCCAATGATTTTTGTGGCTATGCTTATGATATTGCACCTTAGAGTCTGTCACATTGGCAGAGATTAAGCACTATAAAAGTTGAATTGAATTTGAATTGGAATTTTGAATATGCTGTAGTTTGCACATGTTGGGACTGGACAAACTCCTGAAGAGAGAGTTACAATAATCAAGATGACTGGTCTCCAAGGTATTGGCTGCCAGGATAGCAGCCTAATCTGGTCAGCAAAGGAGAAATTAGCATCAAATCAGACATCAAGGTTCTTTACAACAACTGCTGGATGCATAAAATTACCAAATATCCTAACTGAGAGATAGGGATCTAATTTCTTGAGTTGAGCATGGGATTCGAAGACTGTAAAATCTGTTTTGTCAGGATTTAATCTAAGTATTCTTGACGACATCCATTTCTGAACATCTAGAAAACATGAAGTCAGTTTGTCAAAAGCCAGGGCTGTATTTTTGTGAGACATATGAATAAACAACTGTGTGTCTTCTGCATAAAAGTGGAATTTGATGTCGGGATGCATTCCAATAACCTTACTCAAATGAGCGGTGTATAGTCTCAAATGTAGTGTGTCGAACACAGCCGACAGATACAGTAAGATCAATGCAGTAGGCTCTCCCTGTGATAGTGAGAGATGGATCTTGTTTTAGATATGCAGCAGGGTGGTTTCCGTAGAGTGACCACTTTTGTATGCAGATTACCTGGGATTAATAAGATTGTTACTATTGTTATGCTGCATGAGCTGTTTAATAACCTTGTACAATCTAGGCATAAGAAATGAACATAATAGTGATAACTCAGCACATCCTTAGTTGGGTTAAGTGCTGTGGTAATTACCATTAAGCAAAAATATTGAAAGGAATAATTACATTAACCTCATCACCTTTTTTATAGCAAATAATTATAATAAAAAATAATTATTTAAAAAAGCCAACTTCCTGGTCACAATTCATTATGTATTGGTAAAATGTACCTAGTTAAACACATATTTAGTTTAACATATATTTGCAAAAATGATATATATTTTAAGCTAGAGAATGTATTACCTGACTTATTTTGTAACAATTTTTGACTTATTTTGTAGTAAAATTGCCTTATTTCGTATTACTTTGCTAACTTATTATTGACATAATATGTTACAAAATGGTTAGCAAAATTTGACAAGATTTCAGGGTGATACAAAATAAGTCCACAATACAAATTAAGCTGCTTTATAAACAACTTATTTTGTGTCACTGACTTATTTTGTAGTAAATTTAATTCACCTTTTATAGTGCCTTGTATCAATCAAAGGATTCACTAAAGGAATTTAAGACTTACTGTATTTAATCTTGTAGTTCATTTACCATTTGCCTGATAACAATTCTTATTTTCAACACTCACTGACATTTCACAGAGATATTAGATGGTTAGACTAGTCAGTAGTATATTTAAAATTATATCTGAATCTGTAAATGAGTTTAAATTTGGTGTTACATCTTGGACTGGAATATATTTTTGTAAGTATAAATATGTTTGTTGAATCAGATAAAGTTTATTAATGAACAGCTCAGATTTGACTTTTTGGTTGAAACACTAGCATAAAAGGTTAAAATGCTGCAACTGTTTGCAGCAAATATGTTGTGTTTCTAGATAAAATATGGCATCAGAGATGCCCAGATCCCACAATCTTGGCAAAAATCACTAAACTCCATGACATCAGATGTTAAATGTAGACTCTGCCTAAATATTATATTCAAGTTCAACATTACAGAGTAAAAGTTATAGAGAGCATTGATGTAAGAGTATGAAGTTGAACAATACACTGTTAGACTGCACATTGTAACCTACACTTCCTAACCAATATCCCTACCAAGCATCAACCTCCTACACGTTACAGTTTGAAAGATTTGGACCGGATAAGATTATAAGGATCAAAGTCAAAGGCAAGGTCAAAGGTCAATTCAAAGTCATACTATAATGTTGCACTCCTACACCCCCTGGCCAGTGTCTCTATCAAGGCTCAACATCCTACCCCTTATGGTTTATGAGATACAGCATAGTTAATAGCAAGTTAATACTGGAGGGCTCTCCAGCTTGGTCGAGAGACTGCCCAATGCCCAGCCTGACACCACGGGTGAGAACAATCTCTGCATAGCATAAAAACTACATATATCCCAAATTCTATTATGCAAAATGCCCAATTCTATAGATAACAAGCAAAATTTGCCATTGTCCGTGACAACAAAAACTGTTTAAAGTCAAATTATCTTGAAAATTATTTTTATCAAAATAAAACATTTATGCACCTGTAACAACTTATTTTGTATCAATGACTTATTTTGTATTACCTGACTTATGTTGTATCAATTTTTGACTTATATCGTATTACTGACTTATTTTGTAGTAAAATTGCCTTATTTGGTATTCCTTGGCCAACTTATTTCATACCAACGGTTGACTTAATATGTTACAAAATGGTGCGCGGAATTTTGACAAGATTTCAGGGTGATACAAAATAAGTCAATAATACAAAATAAGCTAGACAACTTGTTTTGTATCACTGACTTATTTTGTATTATCAGGTTATAAAACTCCACACTCTGTAAGACATTTTGTTTTTAAAACTGTGGAACTCTTTGTTTATTCATTATTTCTATTTACATTATACGGAAGATCTGGACTGCCATTTTTTTTATTTTAACAACTTGAATATACCAGTTAGTTAGCTTGAATATTCCAGTTAAAAACTGGAATATTCAAGTTAGTAAGTTGAATGTGCAAGTTGCTAACTCGAATATACCAGTTACCTAACTTGAATATATGAATGAGCTAACTTGAATATACGAGTTAGCGAACTTGAATATATGAGATACTAACTGGAATATTAGTTACTTGAATATACAAGTTACTAAATTGAATTTATGAGTTAAGAACTGGAATACACAAGTTACTACCTTGAATATTAAAGTTAACTAACATGAATATGCAAACTAGCTAACTTGAATATGTAAGTTTCTAACTTTAAAATACGAGTTTGCTTACTTGAATATTCAAGTTAGGTAACTGGTATGTTCCAGTTAGCTTACTTGAATATTCAAGATATAAACTTGAATATTCCAGTTACTAACTTGTATATTTCAGTTAATAATCGATATATTGCAGTTATATAACTCATATATTCCAGTTACTAACTCATGTATTCCACATAGGTAAGTTGTATATTCCAGTTAAGCAACTTGTGTATTCCAGTTAGGTAACTTGTATATTCCAGTTAGCTAACTTGTATGTTCAAGTTAGCTATCTGGTATATTCCAGATAGTAAGTCATATGTTCCAGTTATTAGCTTGTATATTCCAGTAAGCTAACTTGTGTATTCCAGTTAGTCAACTCGTATATTCTAGTTAGCTAACTTGTATATTCAAGTTAGTTAACGTGTATATTATTGTTGGTTTACTGGAATATTCAAGTTAGTAAGTCGTATATTCTAGTTACTAACTGTCATATTCAAGTTGCATAACTGGCATATTCCAGTTACCAAACTTGTTTTTTCAAGTTAGCCATCTTGTGTATATCCCAGTTTGTTAACTCGTATATTCAAGTTTCTAACTGCTATGGTCAAGTCAAATAACTGGTATATTCAAGTTAGCAAAATAAAAAAAATATAGTGACTGGTTTATTCCAGTTATTAATTCGTATATTTCAGTTTCTAACTGCTATGTTCAAGTCAAATAACTGATATATTCAAGTTAACAAAGTAAAAAAAACTGTGGCAGTCCAATGCTTCTGTAACATTAAGACATTTGCATAGATTACCCTAAAAATACCTCATAAGTTAGAAAATATATCCAAATTATAATCCAAGTTATAATTTTGAAATATTAACCTCTTATTGCCCATTCCATGAAAGAACATGCAATTTTTCTTTCATGTGTTAATAAGCCATTCCTTTTGCGAATTGAAAAAACCTTGAATATCTCAAAAATGCCTGGGTAGAATTATGTGAAACTGATTTGCTTACTATCTTAAGAGTATTTTAGAAATAATGTTAATGAATGACTTTTTTGGCATATTATGGTTTTGTCCCAATGATATATAGTGTATTATTTTCTTTATAAGGGGTTTGTAAAGTTGCATTTAATAAACCAGTGTCACTGAAAATCATAAGGATATTACAGCATGGATTACAATGGTATTTCCTAAACATTCAGAAAGGTGCATGTATATTTTGTTTTGATAAAACTATAGCAATTGTAACACAACTATATAATAGGAACTTGTCAATCAGCAATTTTCAAGGCAATTTTACCTCACAGAGTTTTATTATCAAGGCTAATGACATTTCATTCTATAATAATTTTATGGTTGAATTTGTTTGTGCACAAATTAAAACTTGACATTATTTGTTTACCCTTTTCATGTAATATTCATCATAATTTTGTGAAGCAAGGACTTCTGTCCAAATGTTGTGTTTAAGGTGAACTCCAACAGTGCCTTGGGCAGCTGATTACCAGATCTCCACTATGTCCACTTCTGTCTGTACTTGCTTGGCAGCTACTATTGAGAGGTTTAGGATAGTCACAAAGACAGAAGTGAAACACTTGATAACTCTTTCACAATTTATTCTAGTTCAATAAACACAAGTCCCAATAATAATACAACACATTCTCACCAAGCAAACTAAGCTCTCCATATTACTTGTCACCAATTACTGGGTTTATTTCTGAGAGGTTTATCTCACACAAGCGGGGATTGGCTAAGACTGTTATTAGAGGCGGTGTGCTATGTGACTATTGATTTCTACTGTTAAGCCCAAAGAGAGTTAATTTACTGAGGCACTTTGTCTGTGTTTCATGGAATTTAAGGATTATTAATAATTAAACATTTTCATCTAAATTCTTCACCATTACACACTGGGACTAAGAAATAGACCGTCTACGCTGCCACAAAAAGTAATTTAAATTCACTATATATATATCACAATGGTATATACTCTGAATACTTAAATTACTCTATTTTTAACTTTTAAACCTTGTTACATGTTAATCCTTAAAAAGACAATAAGTTACATTACTGCATATGAACATTTGTAGTATTCCTCTTAAAGCAATTCGCGGGTAAACAACCAATACGATGTACAAGTAAATTTAGATTAACTTGAAACAAATACTTTAACCAACTGTACTAGTAGAGAACATTATGGAATTACACATTTTATACATGTTTTCTTTATAACTGTTTGCAAGGTGACACTATGGTTTTCTGTTTAAACAAATGACAAGGCTAAAAGCATGGTTATCACAAACTTGTTACAAATAAATCGAATAATCTTGGGAGCAAGAACCAAATAATTTTGTTTTAAATCTAATTCTACCAATTTTGATTCAATTTTATTCACCATTACACATTGGGGTAAGTAAGTCATTTGACTCTTTACTGAACATGGGTTATACTGTTACAACTGCTACCATCTGTTAATATTGAACTAGTATATATAACAAAGACACAAGTATAGTGAACTGGTCACACTTGAAAACAATAGGTAATGAAAAACATACATGTAACACAGGGTGTACATGACTATCACACAAACAATAAGATGATAATTAGCAAAGAACCGACCAATTAAGGTAAGAATGCTTGATTGAGAGAACCAACCAATTAAGGTAAGAATTCTTGAAATGACACATTTAGGCAAGCACACTGAACTGCAGCCAATAAAGGCAACATTTGGTTAATATATTCAAGAGAAGGTGTTAAAGTTAATAGGGTAAGAAAGTACCAATGGGATATTCATACATATATATGTTTATACAACACAAGTATGACTGAATACAAAGTACATAAATTGTCACACTAACATAAACAAGAGTCCAGTGGCTGGCTTTCACCCAACCACAGAGTCGAATCTTAGGACAGCACTGGGTGTTGAAATCTGTAAACTCTGTATTATCACCTGCATTTGGAAACCGCTTTCAGGGAAGTTTTCAGATTTGTGTCGCGAGATGGGTATTTGTTTACAAATATAAAGAGTCTGTAGATGCGCAGTTTTACAAAGCTGGTTTAACATGAAAACCATCAACATATTTCCTGTCCACGGACTTGCCTCATTAATATTAATGAGGAAACATTAAACAAGGCTGGTTTAAGATGAAAACTACCAGCATATTTCCTGTTCACGGACTTGCCTCATTAATATTAATGAACAAATATGCGCAGTCACGGCAGTTCTTTGTGGGGGTTTCCTGACAATATTTTACAAGGCTGGTTTAAGATGAAAACTACCAGCATATTTCCTGTTCACGGACTTGCAGTTTGAAATTTGATTTTGAAATGAGAAGACATATTTCAATTTTGAAGCGTGGATATATAGTACTGTATATGGATATTTTACAGAAGAAAATTGTAAGTATTTAAATAAAATATTTGTGTACAATATTACGAATAGCCACAATGAGCGAAAATAGGGAGTCACGGATTATGCTGTATTTTACCGATGAAGTGTTTCCTCGTTTAGCCAATCAGAATCGAGGACACATGATATTAATGACTTAAGCTATGGCCGTGAGTTCTGTAGCTTAAAGTATTTGATCTTTGTCGAAACGTCCATTTTATAGAATATTGTCAGGAAATACCAGTGGAAATCCGTGACCTCATATCTTCTCATGAATATTAATGACTTGGGTCCTATCGCAGTGAGTTCTGTAGCTTAAAGTATTTGATCTTTGTCGAAACGTCCATTTTATAAAATATTGTCAGGAAATAAGAGTAGCGAACTGGTTTATTTTGTAAATATACTGTAAAAACAATTTGGAAAAATTTCAAAAATAAGAAACGGATGGACAGAAAAATGAAATCACGTAATAACTTCTAGGACATGCAAAAGCGCCTTCGAGTGGTTGAATGTAGAACTACGGAGTTTGAATATTTTCATTGTCTCTGCCAGAGGTGTCCTCGTTTTCGATTCGCTAAACGAAAAATGTATAGTACTACCGTGACATCACTTCATTCATTAATTTCTTTGCGGTTTATTTGTTTGACAAATGGGTAGATGCACAGACAACAATTTTACATTAACAGTGAGTGTGTGATACACCAGCAGACAAATAAATTAATTTGAGATTTACATCTAGAAACCAGAAGGCGAAACGGTTAAAAAACACTCGTTTGAGTAGGCCATTACAATGGGAAAAACAATAGTTTCTAGGACATCCGGCACCTTACAGAAAGCCAGACATAGTGCCAGACATGCTTTTTACTTTATAAAATATAACTGAATAAAAGCACTAAAAATCTTCAAAATGGCAGAGTGTATACTATACACCTTAATGTACCGATATGTGAACAAATATTATGCAAAATTTTATATTTAAGGGCTTAATCGGTCAATTTAAAATCGTGGCCACAACCCAGTAGATAACTTGAATCAAAGATTCGACTAACAACTGAAAAGTGAAGTTTTTGGTTTTGAAAATTTTGGAGCATTAGTTGTAAAGTCAAATAAGAACACTATTTGTGAAACAGTGGTGTTAGCATTGGAAGGAATGGCCAATTTCAATCCAATGCCAACCAAAGTCACAGTTAAGTGGAAAGATACATAAGTCAGCTGTGAGAGGAGTGATCAGGTCCTCCCCTAGCCAATCAGTATCCCGGTGTAATTGAACAATGGGCATGTTATTAATGCCAAATGGGCTATGTGATGTGTACTGAAAATGGCGTGTACAAAAGCAAAAGGGCAACATAAGCAAAGCACATAAAGACATACAGAAAGTAATAATTGGATACTGAAAGCGATGTCACTCTTGATGATCCAGTGCTAATGGGGAACTTTGTCCCAGACATAAAAAGTGTGGATCATACAAATTCTAGGCTCCTGTAGTTCTGGTATAGGGATTACTATTATTATTCTCTGCTTCTTGTTTAATTTGATAATTATTACTCGACACTCAATTATTGTTATAATTGTTCTTTATCGTACACCTTATTAAATTGCTAATTGTTATTATTTTTTCAGTACTATTATAATTATTATTTATTTATTCAGCCCGTACATGTAGTAGTTATCTTAAGTAAAATGTTATGTGCATAACATAAGGTATTAATATCTACCAATGAAAGAAGAATGTAGAAATTGTGAGTAGCTAACATGCCTTTAGCACTAAAAGGTTGTTTGACTGTAATTTAGGAAGGTACGTAATATGTATTTGACACAGTTAAAGTACAAAAGTTGTTTAACTGTAAATTAGAAAGGTAAGTAATAGTTATTCAACACATTTAAAGCAGAAAATGTGTTGAATTATGATCGAGAAAGGTAAGTAAAAGAAATTACTGTGTAGTAGGTAAAAGTGGTGCGACACAATGGGTGTATGGCTGTGTATTAGGTGTTTCTGGTAAGTAATATTTAGTTATTTAGTTTACTCATGATGAAATTCTTACAGACATTTTGGTCATGCTGATAAAAGCAGGTACAACTGGAAATTAAGAAGATGAAGAGATGAATGTTATCTTGGGTTTGGTAGTGGAACAAAGGTATGAGAATAGAACTGTGCTGGTAAGAAGGTAAGTAATTGTACATATTTTTTTGACATATGCCATTGCCATAAAATAGGATCTACTTTAAGTCTGGGGTCTAAGTAATGCTGATACTAAAGAAGCTATATGGTATGTATAATTATGTTAATAGTAAGGTATCAATTATAAGAATGCTATCCAGCATATAGACACTGTTAAGGCAAAAGAGGTCCTAAAAGGTGTAAAAAACAATAAATGCGCAATAACTGATTTAATATACTCAGTGCAAAGCAAAAGACATGTCATTAAGAAGCTTCCATTAAAGTCATGTGTTATGACCCTTTGTTGAAATGCATTTAGCAGTACTAATTGTTTAAGAACATAGTGCCTATGGCAATTATACAGTATCAAATAAAGCATTGGTTTATATAAGAATCAATGTCAAATAGAATGATAAAATAAAACCACAGATCACATCATAAGAATCAATGTCAAATAGAATGATAAAATAAAACCACAGATCACATCATAAACAGATATAGGGATATTGTAACAACACCATGAAAATAAGAAAATGTAAGGTGACATAAAGCACTCATTCAGTATATAATAAAATGCATAAGCATTGGCAACTAACACCATATATGGCAACAGATAAGAAAACAATGACTGAAGATTTTAACAAATAAGTTGACGTCATCATTTTCATAGAATATAAGAAATGTGAAAATTATTTTACAACATCATGATTCAATAAAAAATGTCAGCCTTCATGTTTATCAGAACATAATTATTTGGAAAGCACAACTGAAGCTAGACGCCATAACTCCAATTGTCAAGCCAAACTGATCTGATGTATATATAATACAGATGAAACATAACAACTGAGGCATCTCCTGTAACTATTTTATCATCTGTAAGGGTTTAATTTCAATAACTTGATATAGAGCATTGATAGGAAATTTGTCTATCACTAAAATCCATGTATCAAGCAAGTACACCCTATGCTATTTTGTAGAAAATCAGTCTGTAACATACTTTGAAGGCATATAGAAACATAGTATTATAGTGTATTAATGAGACAGAAAATAGCTTTCATCTGTATATTTTTAAGAAATTAGTGAACTTGAAAAATAGGCCTTCTGTGTGAAGACTGAAAGCAGAACATGCAATTATGTGGCCACTATTCTATGCAAGTTGTAAAACATCACTCCTGCGTCCATAAAGAAGAAGATTACATTCTGTTATGTTTGGAAAATAAGACAACATGGAGTCCGTTTCAGAAGTGTAGACTTTACCCAGACAATGGTCTAAGTGAACAAGGTAAGTAAGCATAGGACATATGATTAATGTAATAACATTGATTTTTATTTGGGCCATTGTGATCCATACTACTTTATTATTTAATTTGATTCATATGGTTATTTATTTATGGTTTGAAAAAAAACTATAAGTAGTCCTGCTTTTGCTTATATTGATGATAGACCCTTTGATATATGTATACTTTTTATTCATATTTATAATAGACCGTCTTAAAAATATATATTCATTCATTTATTGCTGATGCCTCAATGAAGTAAATTTGAAGTAAGTATTTATTTTGTATTATTATTTAATATTTTATTTTTTTATCTATTTATTGATTCATTGATTCATTTGGATGTACCAACACGATGGTACAGCAGAGTGTGCCAACATGGAAAGGTAAGTATAATTGGATTTGCTGTAAGGGATAATTGTGTAACACAGCATTGGGTAAAGAATCAACAGGCCAAGAGATGATGGATGGCCTGAAGAGGTTGTTCATGATGCTAGGTTAAGTATAATGAGTTTTGCAACAATGAACAATTGGTTAAGGCGTATTATGAATGTCACACCTAAATTTTCTGTCAATACTTTAACAATGCTGTACTATACGAAGACATTGTAAATGTACATATTGGCTAGTTCACACTTCACATAGGGTACTGTTAAAATTATAAGATATTAATTTCATATACCATACATTTTGAAATACAGAACAATATTATCTGCCCAAATATATCATCATACTCCTTGTTGTAGTTATTATGCTTGGTGAACCATAAAACTGATAAATTCCCTTGAAACACAGATAATTCAAATTAAAGACAATTATTACATATCAGATATTCATTTGATAACAATACACATATCATGTAAATTAGTGATTGACAAGATCTGAAGATAGGCGTTCAGTAAATGAAATATACTTGATATACGAAAACATAGATGAACATAAAATGGAGAGTAACTGTAAACATAATTACTGACTGCAATAAAACAGAACTGATAATAACTGAAAACAATATAAATACTGAATACCGATACTTAACTGTATTTGAATATTACCATTGCTAAAAACCGTATCATCCTTAACACTTACTATTTTGTAGTGGGTTTGAAAAAAATAAACACTGACATAATGATACACTTTACGTTGATAAAATACTAGTCATTATGTAGAAATTTGTAAGTCTGACACCCCAATTTTAATTAACTAGTGGAAATATGACTGCTGTGACCCTTCACTATTCTGCTAATTGCAATCCAAAAGGTTACTTAAGTCAAAGCATCTGTTCTGTCCAACTGAATAAGAACAACTATATACATAGTGGTTTATTATACCATTATTCAATAGGGTTGTGGAAGTGGGTTCAAATCAGCTCATTTTCATAAGTATCACACTTGAATCACCGAAGTTAAACTGTATTTTATAAGTGTCTTGTATGGGGCTGTTAGGCGGGGAGTGTATCTTGAGTTTATTGTCAGTTACTATTATTTGCTAAAGCATGTGTTCTCGATTTATGTATATTGCTGTATATGTCAAAGTCCATACAGTGAGGGCGTAAAATAGTTGGAGAATTTTGTAATTATTTACAAGTGTGGAATTCTTTGGGTAAACTTTCGTATGTCACAAGTAAGCTAAAATTCTTAAGTAGGCAAATTGTTGGTCATATATGCTAACATCAGAGCTGGGTTTAAAATGGTGCCTAAGAAACCCTATATGTTAATCAGCCCAGTGCAATGCACATGGCTTGGCAAGGCCAAGCCTGTCTAGTGTCATGTGCAGACAGAGGCTGGGGTCTATGTGCAGCATTGGGTGGGCAGGTTGTATGATTCATAGTCTGGGGCAGATCATTGTTTCTGCCCATTTCCAGACATTTTATGACCGGGGATTGTCATTATGGTGATATTTGGAAATCTTTTTATGAGTGTTTTTATGGACTATTAACGGAACTTGTCAGTCATAAACAGCTGCCGTAATCACATCTGAGAGACACTTTTACGAGACTGGATTCAATTTGGAGAAGTCAATTGTCATAAACGGGGTGATTATTGTCTCATCTTATGGCTATGATGGTGGGGGGAATGGTGAATCACTACTAATGTGGTTTACCAAAAGCTCCTTTAAGAGATGGACCTTTAAATGCAAGAAGAATAAGCTTTCTTATTAGTAACTAGGAGTTTACAAAATTAGGGCTTTTTGAGGCATTTTTCTGCTAAAGTTCGTGGAAAATTCAGTATTTTACCAGGGATGGAAATCTAGGTTTTTAATTTGTCAGTTTTGAGTATAAATAAAAATTAGAAATAAGAATAATTTGGTGTGCTGTACTGAACATGAAAAGAGAGAAAATCAAGAAAATTGAATAAATAATGGGTCATATTTGTGTCCCTAATTATGTTGTTAAAAGCATGTTGTATACATGTGCGTGCAAATTGACAGTAAGCACTTATGTTTGTGGCTTGCCATGGGCAATTTTGTGGCATTTTTTTCCAAAAATATTGTACAATGTCAGTGGAAACTCAGGCAAAATGAATTGTGTAATGTCTGTAACTAGATTTGTTCTGCAGAATTTTGCATGAGGTTTATAACTGGGGTTGGACTTATTCAAGGGTAATAACACCTAAGTGGGATTTTGGTGATACATTTAGAAAACATGGTCTGTCAAACTAAAAATGTAACCTTTCATTGGGCGATTTGACTTAAATAGGGGCTAAAAATGTACTGTTTGTTTTAAAAGTGGATTTTGAATATGAAATCAAATTTAAATATTCTCACTGTAAAAAGACTAAATTTGAATTGGAGATATACATTGGTAGTTAGCAAGAATATAAATACTTGTGACCTTGTAAGTTTTGTTAATTTTGAAGTTAAACCGATTAAAGTACTATGGTGACAATTACCAGTCATGGCAAATTACTAGGGATAACAGATGAAAAATCACCCAGCATTATTATTATTATTAATGAACAAAAGCTGGACCAGGGTGATTACTTCAATCAAGTTGCACTAAAAGGCCCTTTGACTTATAATGAGCCGGATGTGGGAACATTGTGTTTGCAGAGGGTTTGTCTTGCTTAGAAAATATACTATATTATATATCATATACCAAATTAATAACTATATGCTGCAAAATTGGAAAGTCAAACATTGGATAGGGAAGCTGATGTACTAAGCTGAGGTTTGTGATACTTCTAAGTGGATGGGAAATAGTTGAATCAGGTTCACATGTCATTGGGGGCGTTGCTTTGTGGTGCGCCCAGATCTTGTAATATAGGGGATAGCTTGTAAATTAACTACATGAATATGATGTTTGGGAAGATCAGATACTCTCACCCATTCAATTCTGTCACTTTGGGGATCTGTCTTATACTGGAAATATAGGTCTTTACCAAAATATTTCTTACCTAAAAAGGTGGGAAGGTCTGAGTTGTGATCTACACTAGTATTTGTCTCCTTAGGTACATTATTCTCTGCATTACCAAATGATCTTTGATTTGGTGTGGCTGGTATAGTGGGGTCTAGAGAACCTACTGTGTTCTCAGATACATCTGGTTTGACGTCACGTGTGTTTGTCTGTTTGTCCTTCAGTTAACTGGCCATTTGAAATGTCAGTTGTTTTACCCATAGGGGTTTTTAATTGAAAACAGGGGGTTTCACTGATGGTGGGTTTTGGGTTTGAGCATTTTTGTGAGGGGTATTTTCATTGCCAGAATAAAATTCTATATAGTCTAGATCTAGTGCTAACCAGTCTTTGGGATTGATATTTGTGGGCTGAAGAACAGGCGTTGTTTGAGGTTGGACCTGGCACGTGATGAATGGCTTCATGAAATCTCTGTGAAAAACTGTGGCTAAAGGTGGCTGACCTATTTCTTTGGAGAGATAAACACCACTGTTGCCTTTGAGACGTTCTATATAAAAAGGGCCTTTCCAACGTGGTTGTAGTTTTGCGGATCAGTCTGTACTTGGATGGAATATTTTTAAATATACTGGATGATTAATTGCAAGTGGGATGACCTTTCTACCTTTATTTTTTCAGTCTTCTTGTGTCTTACAATAGTCATCATGAATTTGTTGGTATATGTCAGTGCTTAATCGCTTGTCTTTCATAACACGTTTTACCACATTTGAATAATAATGGGCATCATTTGACGGATCTGCCTCGGTGGAATCTGAAAAGGCAAAAATAGAAGGGTACTGGAAAAATGCACTGAACTGTGTATGGGCCTGTGGGCTTGAATTAATACTCGAAGCGATATTCTTCAGCAGGTGAATCCATTCTTTTGTATCTTGTCGAAATTTTCTAAAGGTGGCCCCGATAACAGCCATCGTTCTTTCAATCTTGCCGAAGGTGGCAAATTTCTTTGACGGCTAGGGTGGTTAAATTGGCAGCATTATCCGAGCATAATTTTTGGAAATTTCCAAATCTCAATATTATGTCAGAATAAATCGCTTCAGTGATTGCCTCTGTTGTTGTTTTACTCAGTCGAACCAGGGTAATAAAACCCGAACGGAATTCTTTGATAACTAAGATATATAAAAAAGGCGATCCGGAGTTATCCGTCTTATCGGTTAAAGGTCCATACAAATCCATACTATAGGTGCTATACGGTTCCGGCAGTCTCGCCATTTTGATTGGTTTTTGATGACTTGGGTGTAAGGGTTTCACTGGCTGACATTGCGGACAAGTGTGAATTATGTCTTTCACCATCTGTCTTAATTTGGGTGAATAATACTGTTGTCAGAGCTGTAAATACAGCTTAGTAATGCCCATATGCCCAACATTATGCATTTGAATTATTGCATGGGGTATTAGATTTTCTGGGATACATAAGACGACTTTGTGGTGCGACTGGTCCTTGCAAAGTTAGTTAGGCTAGTACAGTATAAAATGCCATGATCTAAGTGAAACCATTCCGATTCAATGATAATTCTTCTATCAAGTCAGTCTTGACTGGTGAGTTTCCCACATTCTAAGAAATTGATGATTGGGGCAAAATATGGATCTGATCTCTGACCATTGATTAAATCATTCCGGTCTGAGATGTTGTCTGTAGAGAGAGATAACTTTGAGATAGCTGGTTTGCTATGCAATTTGTTTTGGGTTATATATACTGGTAAGTGGTCTGTCTGAGTACTGCTGCTTTTTGTCCTATTAGTTGTAATTGTTTTTGTAAGGGGTGGACAAAACTGATCAAATTTTTCTTCTAACCAATTTTCTGTGATTGTGGAGAATGGAATGGCATTCTTTTCATCCACGTTTCTACTCAGAACATCTGCTACTGTATTATTGCTGGCTTTTTCATAAATGATCTGAATATCAAAGTTAATGAGGGTTTGTAACCTTCTTGCCACTTTGGTGTCTGTGAGATGTTGTTTGACAATATATGTTAATGCACTGTGATCAGTGTGTAGAATTACTTTGTGGCCTTCAATATAAAACTGAAAGTGGTCAACACCTTGTACCAACGCAAATGCTTCTAAGCAAGTTATACTCCAATTCTGTTGGTGTTTGTCAAGGATTTTACTGCCATATGCTATTGGGTGTAATCTACCATTTTTTTCTTTTGCATTAAAACAAATCCTACTGATTTCTTGGAAGCATCTGAAAAAATGTGGAATGGAAGATTTGGGTCTGGAGAAATTAAAACAGGTGCAGTGCAAAGTTTGTTTTTGAGTGTTTGGAAGGTTATCTCACAATCGTCACTCCAATGAAATGGCACATTCTGTTTTGTCAATGCATATAGGCTATGAGCTATTTGTGAGAAACCCAGAATAAAACGTCTGTACTAAGAGGGTAAACCAATAAAGCTTTTAACCTGTTTGGCAGTCTTTGGTTGTAGGGAATTTTTACAGCCCTTAATTGATCAACTGAAGGAGATATGCCCGAAGAGGACAGGTTGTGTCCTAAAAACTCAGTGGGTGAAGTAGCAAAGGAACATTTTTTATGTCCTAACATAAGCTTAGCTTTCCTTAAACGCTTAAACATTTTTCTCAAGGTAACTAGATGCTGTTCAAAAGTAGGAGATGCTCTAAGCCTGTCACCTAAAAAATAGTGAATCTCAGTGTATATCATGTCATGATATAACTTATTTATAGCAGTAACTAATGTACTTGAGCTGACTTTGCATCCATTACAGCTCTACAAGTATTCCCTCTTACCTCGCCCTGAATCAAAAGCAGTATATTTTCTGTCTTCCTCTGCTAAAGGCAGTTGGAAGTAAGCAGAGGTAAGGTCAAAGGTCGAAAAATACTTTGATCCAGGCAGTATAGATGCTAGTATGTCATTAACTGGTCTCGGGTTCACTGCTACTTGAGTAATTTTTTCATTAAGAGTTCTACAATCTAAACATGGACGAATACTCCCATTCTTTTTGGTAACTAGCACAATAGGATTTGAATACGGACTATCACTGTGTTGTATTATACCTTGATCTAAGAGATCTTTAACACATTCTTCCAGTTTTGCCATTCTGGTGTTGTTTAATCTGAGAGAACGACAAGGCCAAACTGGGGTATCTTTTGGAATCCCCAAGTGCTGTTCTATTATATTTGTGCAAGATAACTTCTGGAGTTAAAGTTGAGGCAGAAGAAAGGCTATGTTCAAGTATTGGAAAAGTAGCCTGAGGGCGTGTATCTGATTTATGTGTTGTGGGGTTCAGCATATAGACTGACTTAATTAAGTCTGTTAGAGGTGAGTTAGTGCAAGGCCTTTTTGGAATGTTTTTCTGTCATCATCTGGTAGTGAATGTTTTTCTCTGTCAAAAAAATAATAAAACCAATGTGCAAGTCTTCTGGTAAAATAACATGCTTTCCCATCTTATTTGTAATGGGGATTTTAGAAACTTTTTTTATTCAGGGGTCTATTTCTGTATAAATGTCTGGTACAAATAATTTAGACTGAAATTTATTTCTCACACGGGCACTAATTAAAACTGGTCCCTTATTCTTCTGAGAAGTCCTAGAGCAAAACTTTTACTGTGGAGTGAGGTGGAATTGTTGTGGATCTTTCGGTCATGACTGGATTATTCAAAGTCAATGTACAGACTTGAGAACCAAAATCTAAATGAGCTCTTGCTTGCCTGAGGAATGGGATTCCTAATATGATATCATTATCTGAATTTTGGGCTACATAAAATTTATTAGTGACTGTGTAGTTTCCTATTGTTAACTTTGGAAACACTGTATATTTAAAAAATACTGAATTGTTTTCTGCAGCTGTTGTGGCTTCTGAGATATGACTTTTAAATCTTGGTAATCTCCTCAAGTTGTCATCTTGTAATAAAATTTTCTCAGGGATTGTACAAATATCTGAGCCTGTATCAATCAAAGCAATATAATTCTCATCAAACAATTTAATTGGTATTTGGTTATTGGTGGTATGAATTTGAACTGGAGGTTTGTGGTTAAACTGTTTTGTCTCCAATCGATGTATTTTCCTGAGGTCTCTGGGGGCATATTGATTGGAGATACTTTGTTCTCTGTGCCTGTACAAACTGTCTGTAAAAGCTGTCTTTTGAGAGGGGGGATTTGGCCTTGAAGTATGAAACCTTGCAGGTTTTGTAGTGGGGTTTGCAGATGTGCATAAGGCGTTACGTTTGTTATAGTGTTTGGATGGTTGAACAAATGTCTGTGTTTTGAACGTCATTCAGTGGTGAAAACCTATTATGGCATGATAGTGAGTTCACTGTAAGTTCTCTGTAATTTGCTGTCACCACTTTGAATGACTTTTTAGAAACTGAACCTTTCTTTGCAGAAACAAAACAGATACCCGACCTTTTCTGAATACAGTCACAAGTCTCATTAAAATATCTGTCTCTGTACTGTACATTTTGACAAGAATGAAGTGACTCAGGTGCACTGCCAGTGATTTCTGAATGTTTATGGGGATGAAATGTTTGAGAAAATTGACTAGAGTACTGTGCAACTGGTTGTTTGCCAAAAGGGGGTTTATGTATTTCTGCTCTGGGCTTTGCTAGTTTAAATGACTATTCATGTAGTTTGGCCTGCGTCTGTCACTTTGTGTATTGGGAAGGTCCTGTTTTTGAAAAGTTGATTGTCTATAGCCGTGATAAACATTGTCCCTAGTTTGTTGATTTTGACGGGGTTTGTAATAATTATCTTGTCGAAACGGATGGCCCTGTTTCTTGAAATGAGGCAATTCTGGTAGTGCCGTCAAAGGTGTCTTGTGCGATGGTGTGAATTCTATTGTTGGGAGTTTTCTTGGGGCATTTGTCTACGAGATAGAAAACAAGCTTCTCTGCTCCAATCTGGGCCTAAAGGTTTAAATTTTAAAAGAAAAACAGAAAATATTTGTTCAATATTTGAGCTGATAGGAGAGTCCAGTTGTTGGAACCATATCTTAGCTGTACCTTGTAAACACATGTAAAAAATACCTGGCTGTTTGTCAAAAGTCCAGCTCAAAACATTAGCTGCAAGTTTGAAGTTGTTAAGAAATTCCTCTGCATCTTGATCCAGGTTGCCACTGGATGAATCTAATTTAAAAGGCAAGTTGTTGATCTCAACATTTTGTTGTGTGGTCGATGGAAACCTAGTAGGCAATGGTGGAAAATCTGCCTGATTGAATAAATTATAGTCAGATCTTTGAGGAAATGTATTGTCTTGTGAATTTAGTGCCATAAAATTTATTTTGTGGTCTACATGGTTGTGAAGGTTTTTGGGTGGGAGGGTGGGAGGGGATTTTGGATAGAGTTGCGCTGAACATCTACCGCCTGTGACTGTGATTGTTGAACTCGCCTGTCCGGTGCTGTTCTGTCGTGCTGGTGCTGTGGTGGGATGTATTGTTGAGGTAGGAAGTCGGCTGCTGTATTGTCCATAGCATTACTATTGTTTATAACATCCCTGTCAAGAGCAGCAGTACTGGTCACAATTTCACCATTGTTGATCATGTCCTGATTGACTAAAATAACCTCATTCTCTCCTAGGTTTCGCCAGTCTGTGTTCCCGGTTGTCCTGGGGCAGTGGTCGTGCTTCCATCCTGTTGAGCCATCGGTCAGAAAAACACTTGGAGAACACTTTTATAGTTCATTTGTGTAACTCTTTATTTATAACTAATATCCAGTTGTAATGTCTAGCACTTTGGCATCTCACCATGTCCAAATGTTGTGTTTTGGGGGAAGTTTAAGGTGAACTCCAGCAGTGCCTTGGGCAGCTGTGGATTACCAGATCTCCACTATGTCCACTTCTGTCTGTACTTGCTTGGCAGCTACTATTGAGAGGTTTAGGATCGTCCGAAAGACAGAAGCAAAACACTTGATAACTCTTTCACAATTTATTCTAGTTCAATAAACACAAGTCCCAATAATAAAACAACACATTCTCACGAGTGAGAGATCAATCTAAGCTCTCCCCCTCTGCATACTATTTCATGTTCATTCACTTGTTATTGTCCTGATCTCCCTCTCCTCAGCTCAAGGCTGAAGTTCTTATACTAGATACTGTACACTAACACATATCACTTGTCACCAATTACTGGGTTTATTTCTGAGAGGTTTATCTCACAGAAGCGGGGATTGGCTAAGACTATTATTAGAGGCGGTGTGCTATGTGACTATTGATTTCAACTGTTAAGCCCCAAGACAGTTAATTTACTGAGGCACTTTGCCTGTATTTCATGGAATTTAAGGATTATTAATAATTAAACATTTTTATCTTAATTCTTCACCATTACAACTTCTTACAATGTTCATTAGCACATAATAATTGGACAAATTGCATTTATCCCTGAAATTTTAGTACTTGCAAAGACTTTGGTTGTTAAAATGATACACAGTCATTCTTGTTTTTTTCTGTTACATACAAAAATGTTTAATGCTACCAATGGATAAACACATTTGCTACCTTCTCTATATTATATTGAATAATGCTGAGCTAACATGTGATTAACATTTGCATGTTGTCTATAGAATTGGACATGTTGCATAATAGAATTTGGGATATATGTAATTTTTACACTGTGCAGGTATTGTTATCACCCATGGTGTCAGGCTGGGCAGTAGGGTAGTCTCTCTGACAAGCTGGAGGGCTGGTTCAGTATTAACTTGTTTATGCTGTATCTCACAAACCATTAGGGTTAGGATGTTGAGCCTTGATAGAGACATTTAAACACTGGTTAGGGGGTGTAGGTGTGCAACATTTTAGTATGACCTTGATTGACCTTTGACCTTGCTGTAGTGACTTTGATCTTATCTGGCTCACATCTTTCAAACTGTAAAGTGTAGGAGGTTGATACTTGGTACAGATATTGGTTGGGAAGTGTAGGTTAGCAATATGTAGTCTAACAGTGTATTGTTCAAATTTATAGTCTTACATCAATGCTCCCTATAACTTTTACTCTGTAATGTTGAACATTAATGTAATATTGTATCCCCGGCGCAAAGGGAGATACTATGGATTCATCATCATTGTCGTCCGAGTCTGCAGAGATTTCTTGTTAGCGACCTACAGTCGACATTTCTTTCCAGATTATTTTCATATTTGGCAGGTGGCTTGATATGGTAGGGGACTCGCCACCCTATCTTTTTGGTAGGGTTTATGTCTAAATTAGGCCTGTGGTATACAAAAATGTCTAAAATGTCGAGTATTGCTTGTTAGTGACCTACAGTCCACATTTCTTTCGCGATTTCTTTCATATTTGGCAGGTATCTTGGTATACTAGAGGACTCGCCACCCTATCTTTTTGGTAGGGTTTATGTCTAAATTAGGCCTGTGGTAGATCAAAATGTCTAAAATTACCTACTCAAAATGAGTGATGCGAATTATCGCTAAAAGTATTGCAGATAGCCAATTTTTCTCAAATAACTCATTCACCTACTTTTGGAAGAGCTTTCACGTGGTGAAGTTTCAGACCCATAGCTAATTACACACCTACTCAAAATGAGTAAATGCGAATTATCTCTAAAAGTATTGCAGATAGCCAATTTCTCTCAAATAACTCATTCATCTACTTTTGGGAGAGCTTTCACTTGGTGAAGTTTCAGACCTGTAGACAATTACTCACCTACTCAAAATGAGTAAATGCTAATTATCTGTAAAAGTATTGCTCATCCAATTTTTCTCAAATAACTCATTCACCTACTTTTGGAAGAGCTTTCACATGCTAAAGTTTTTTATGAATTTTTAAAATATTTTTTAATGCATTAAAATTAATGAAATCATGCACTAAATCAATTATAACTTCAAAACTATTGCATTTAGAGCACTTTGTTAATTTATGTTATTCAGCTATTTTTTTCATAGCTACAACATGGTGAGTAACTTGGGTGTCTATCTCAATTGCTAAGTGAGTAATAGCTACTTTTGGATTTTTCACTAACTTCCATCATGAGTAAAATCACTTGTAACTTGTAGCTAATTTCATAGCTGAGTAATAGCTACTTTTAGGTTATCACTGTTGAGTAAGTCACTTATAACTTGAAAACTGTTGCATTTAGATTATTTAGTTTCAATATGTTATTCACATATTTTGAGGCAGCTATAACATAGTAAAATTCCAGACCTGTCGCTCATTACATAGCTGAGTAATAGCTACTTAATAGTTGAGGTTCTTACTCAACACTAAATCATTTATAACTTGAAAAGTATTGCATTACAGCATTTTTTGTGAGTAATAGCTACTTTTGGACTTTTCACTAACTTCTATCATGAGTAAACTCACTTGTAACTTGAAAACTATTGCATTTAGAGAATTATGTGCAGACATGTTATTCACCTACTTTTGGGACAGCATAACATAGTAAAATTTCAGACCTCTAGCTCGTGGCATAGCTGAGTAATAGCTACTTTTGCCTTTGCCAGTGGATACATTCTGCATCTGGCCACAGGTCTAGTTAGCTAGAGCTTTCTTGAGTGTACAAAGTGTACATTTTAACATCTTATCTCATGGAGTTCATTGATTTTTCCCAAGGTTGTAGGATCTTGCATTTTAACCTTTTTGTGCTAGTGTTCCTACCAATAAACCAAATCTGAGCTCTCCATATGCAAACTTTATCTGATTCAACAAGGACATTCATACTTCCACAAATATATTCCACTCCCAGATTTAACACCATCTCAAATTCATTTACAGATGCAGTTATAATTTTCAATATGCTACTGACTAGTCCAATCAATTATGTCTCTGTGAAATTCAGTGCTGAAAATAAGAATTACTATCAGGCAAATGGTAAATGGACTACAAAATTGAATACGGTAAGGACTAAATTCCTTCGAGTCCATCCTTTGATGCAGACAAGGCACTATAAAAGTTGAATTGAAATTACTACAAAATCAATCAGTGAAATTACCAATTACCTAACTTCAATGTTATTTTGAAGTTAGTAACTCATATATTCAAGTTAACTAATTTGCATATTCATGTTGGTTAACTGGTATATTCAAGTAAGTAACTTGTGTATTCGAGTTCCTTACTCATACATTCAATTTAGTAACTTGTATATTCCAGTAACTAACTCGAATATTCCAGTTAGTATCTCATATATTTGAGTTAGCTAACTCATATATTCAAGTTAGCTCATTCATATATTCAAGTTAGGTAACTGGTAAATTGGTAGTCCAGAACATCTGCATAATGTAAAATAAAAATAATGAATAAACAAAGAGCTATACAGTTTTAAAAACAAAATTTCTTGCAAAGTGTGGAGTTTTATAACCTGATAATACAAAACAAGTTGTCTATAGAGCAGCTTATTTTGTATTATCGACTTATTTTGTATCACCCTGAAATCTTGTTAAAATTCTATGGACTGTTTTGTATTAGGTTCATATTAAGTCAACAGTTGGGATGAAATAAGTTGGCCAAGTAATACGAAACAAGGCAATTTTACTACAAAATAAGTCACTAATACGAAATAAGTCAAAAATTGAAACAAAATAAGTCATGTAATACAAAATAAGTCATTGATACAAAATAAGTTGTTACATGCACCTTTCTGAATATTTAGCAAATACCGTTGTAATCCATGTTGTAATATTCTTATAATTTTCAGTGACACTGGTTAATTAAATGCAACTTTACAAACCCCTAAAAAGAAAATAATACACTATATATCATTGCGACAAAATCATAATGTGCCAAAAAAGTCACAGCTTCACATAATTCTATCAAGGCATTTTTGAGATGTCCAAGGATCTTCAATTTGCTTTAAGAATGGCTACATATCCAAGAAAAATTGCATGGTCTTTTATGGAATGGCTAATAAGAGGCAAATATTTGAAAATGATAACAATTTGGATGTAGTTTTCTAAATATATGATCTATGTTTTAGTCTAATCTATGCAAACCTATTAATGTAACATAAAAATAATGAATAAAAAAAGAGTTACACAGTTTTAAAAACAAAATTCCTTTCAAAGTTTGGAGTTTTAAAACTTGATAATACAAAATAAGTCAGTGATACAAAACAAGTTGTCTATAGAGCAGCCTATTTTGTATTATTGACTTATTTTGTATCACCCTGAAGTCTTGTCAAAATTCTGCGCATCATTTTGCTACATATTAAGTCAACTGCTGGTACAAAATAAGTCGGCCAAATATAACAAAATAAGGCAATTGGACGACACAATAAGTCAGTAATACAAAATAAGTCAAAAATTGATATAAAATAAGTCATTGATACAAAACAAGCTGTTACATGCCCTCAAAAAGTGTGAATTTTTATAAAATAAAGTGGATCTGGCATGGTTCTGTGAGGAGCCTGCCATAGCGGTTGACACCAGTCTTAATTCTAACACTAGCCTTAGTGTTCATAGCCTCAAATAAAGACTTCACCTGTGTTCAGCCAATCATGAATCAGATTAGCGCTTGGTCACTTTTGAACTGGACGCCATTGGGTACACATAAGAAATTTTACATAAGCATTTTATTCAGTTAGAAAATGTTACCTAAAGAAAGGAAGCGGGTAACAGTTTCAGCCATAACAATAGTTTTGGTTACAAAAGCCAGGAAAGTTGGCAACAAAGGATCTGACGGATCTTACCTGCAAGCTAAAGAGACAGTAAGTAACTTACCAACTGTTTCACAGCCGTCAGCCTCATCAGCCAATTCTGATGCCATTATGTCCATGCTGTATGAGATCAAGGAGTCAGCTGGATACCTTGCCAGATGACTGGAGAAGGTTGAGAGACACAATTCAACACACATTAATCCATAGCCTAGGTCAGGCAGTGTCTCCACAGCTGGCCCCTTCAAAAGTGCCTTGTCATACAGATACAGCCCAAGGTAGGGACCATATCTCAATATTGGACATGGGGCAGTCGCATCGTCAACCACACCTATCTCTTGCACATCAGTCTACTCAAGATCAGGCCACGAGGGGTGCTCAAGGCCACAACTTCAACACAAAATCCCCTGTCTGAACCCAGGACCAGCCAGGCTACTTTATGGACAGTCGGGATGCAGTGGTACCTAACCTTCAGACTCTCAGGAACAACCCCACCATCTCTGAAGCAGTGAACAACTTGCTTACCTCATATGAAGGACGAGTTTACACTGAGCTGTCACAAGGTAAGCAGCAGATTAAGAAGTCTGGAATTTGTGATTTACACGACTCAGTCACCTCGACTCCACATCTTTGTTGGCCTAATGCGGGCTTCCATGCAGACAATGGGAAAAAAATGTGTGACATATGATGTCTTCTCCTTCCCACAATGGATCTCCGGCTAATTTTCGAACATACATGCTATCTCAGATCCAACAGTATCAAGACAGGCCCTCCTTCAGGTGATTTTCGCAATGAGAGATGTTATGTCTCTTCCCTGGCCAGCGGTAAGAGCAGCATGGGCCTCCTCCATGAACCAAGTGGAAGAGGGCTGCCTATCTTGGGCTGACACCACTCAATGGGTCATCAAAAGACTGAGTGCATCGCAAGTAGCCCTAGCCCACAATTAGGCCCCCACTCAGTCAACACCACACAGAAGACCCTGTAAATTTTACAATGAGGGCTCCTGCTTGCATGAGGGCCTTCACAGCCATTATACCCACTACTACTCCAACTGTATGAAGCAGGGTAAGAACCTTAACCACCCAGAAAGTTGATGTAACAAAATAAACAGAGGCAAGTTCCCAACAACAGCAAAGTAGTAGTTAGAATCAATAGTGATACAAAATTAAACTCTTACGGTGGCCATAATTAATGTCATGTTGCCAGATGTATGTTATGATGCTTATGCTCTGGACACTGTGTCTAATGTAACTTTCACAAAGCACATGACTTTCACAAAGCACATGATAAGAATGCTTACTTTGCCCCACAGCATGGCTCTCCTGCGCTTTCAATGATCACTCATATGAAGGGTGAGCATCAGATCTTCTCTCACCTACCCCACGGTTCAATTCACAAAGTGGACCGATTTAATTAAAAATTAGTGACCATAATGACAGTTCTGAGAACCAATTCGTGTACATACATAATTACCCGCAAAATAAGCCAGGGGATTTCTATTTCTTGAAGACTGTTTGTGGAATTCCATACATTTCCATCTATGAATGTTTGAGGTATCCTGTGGGTGCTTTGCAATTCTGTGAAAGCTCTTGGCTGTGTGCTTACCCAGCTGTTTCAAAGGCGTATAATACCCTTGGTAAGCAAGAAGTTACCCTGGTCTATGATAACTGTAAGCAGGACTGCTTCAGTAAGCAAACATATGGTATGTCTTATGAGAGTTACGTGAACCACATTATTGACTCCATGATTGAATCACAGTCTAATATTGATGCTAATGATCAAGATTTTAATCTTGGTTTGACACCTCAGAAGGTCAGGGACATTGATGTGAAAGTATGTTCTCCACTACAACTACATACATACCAGAGATTGAACAAAAATTCGGTAGGAACACCAATCATCCCAACAATGATTGGGGTAAAATTTCACTTCAGCCCACTGAATTCAAATTTATTGGCCATCTAGCTAGAATTATAAAAGAATCAGGTGTACCAAATTATAGACAAGTTAGGGTCCCCATGAGATCTGGTATTAATGTTGAAGCATGGAAGAGTCATCTTTGCGACTACAAAGATCAAGTCATCATACATTACCTGCAAAATGATGCATACATTGACGCTGCCGTCGCATTTGGTTGGGTCCATGGGAGCACGGCGTCAGCGATGCCGTTACTTCACAGCAGCCAAGGCTGGCATAAACATGGTTGCCTGCATTGATGATTATATTCTGATCTCGCCTAAGGCCACTGCACAGCACCATTTTGACACTCTGGCTTCAATCTTATTACAGCTAGGCTTGCTTAACAATCCAGAAAAACAAACTCCACCTTGTAAAGCTCTTACTTGCTTGGGCATCAGGATTCACATAGATGCCAACACTCTTAGCATTGACCCTCAAAGTTGCATTCCGTCCATACTGAGTGTCAGGCCATCAAACATAAGTGTCATTTGACAAAAAGAGGCTTCCAATCTTTAATGGGAAAGCTGCTATCCCTGCACAAGTGCATTGTTCCAACTCACACATTCATAAATAGGACGCTTGCCCTATTTAGGGAGAATTCAGATAAACGATGCATTTACCTCACCTCAGAATTTCCAAAGTACCTGGCTAGGTTTCTGGCATTTCTCCCTCAATTCAATGGTGTCACTTATATTAGGAAACCTGACTTGCCTTATAACCACACACCCCATGTTGACACCTCTCTCACTGGTCCTGGAGGAGTATTGAACAATGAAGTTTATGCTTCCCCAGTTTTTGATATCTATGGTCTGGATCTTAAAATTGTCCACCTTGAGATGCTCAACTTGCTTATAGCTCTTAAACTGTGGACTCATGAATAGTCACACTCTGTGGTCAGATTTTCTGTGACAACGTAGACGCTGTTCAAGTGGTTTGAAGACTAGGAACAACATGCTTTCACTATGTCTCAGGAACATCTGACTGGTTACAGCCACACATGACGTTGACCTTCACATTGAACACATTCAAGGTCAGTCCAACACAATAGCAGATATGCTGTCTCGTCTGCACTCCCCTAAGCCAGTTGATACACATTTATTAGAAACGTTTGCAAGTCTTATCTGTGGAGAAAAATACCCATCCACTTCTTTAATTTGAACTTTGCTGTATAATTTCAGGTTCTTCACATTCTTCATCACCATTGGTTCACAACGCTTACATGAGGACTACTACCTCAGCTCACAGTTTACATTTGTCGCATTTCTCATATTTATGGACTTGCCTATCTTATGTAATGTTCACAATATTCTGGTTTTTACTATTTTATACCAGAACTCAATTTCACCCAAGGTCATATCAACTTTCATCTCCTCCATCCACTCAAGAGCTCAGCTATATGGCTGGCATACTTCAGCAACCTCTCACCCAGCTGTTCTCAGATACATTCGCAGTGTATCCATCAGCTCCAGGTTTAACCCCACCCGCAGGGGCATTTTTGACATACCCACCCTCTATAACCTCTCGCTGACATACTCTGTGATCCAATTTTATTCTGAGCTATGTTTCTCACGGCATTTTATAGCTTCCTCAGGATGTTCAACATTACCACTCATAGCTCTTCCAGATTCAATCCTGACTTCCGCTTACTAAAACAAGATCTCATATTTGCTACTAATTAAAAGGACTCAAACCCTCCAGCATCCAAGTCCAAGTCCCACCACTGGGTCCAGCCTCCCATCTATTCACAATCACTTTTTATACACTGTGAGAGCCCTTCGGGCCTTATTGGCCTCCAGACCTCTCCCTCCATATGTAACCCTCTTTGCCAACAACTTTTCTCCTTATGCTCAAGTCATTGACATCCACATAAAGGATGCCCTGAAAAAGGTATTGATACATAGAAACATTTCACCTAAAGGACACGGGCTTCACACCTTCAGACGCTCAGGGGCAACTCTGGCATTTGACAATAACATTAAAATCCAAGACATTATGGCTCATGGCCTTTGAAAAAGCTCAGCACTCTGGACCTATCTGGAAAATGCGTCCCAGGCTCTATCTATCATACCCAACACCTTCTCCAGGATCATCCCTTCCTTAATCTAGGATGGGTTGGGGCTTTTAAAAATATTACTCTGTAACATTTTACACACTAAACTCTTATTACTAATGTGTAAATAAAACTTCCCCAAACTCATCAGTCTTTTAACTGAGTTTGACCTCTATGTCCCCACAACTAGTTGACCTCTTACATTAGGCAACTGGATCTGGCATGGCTTTGCGAGGCACCTGCCATAGCAGTTGACACCAACCTTAATTTTAACACTACCCTTTGGGTTCATAGCCTCAACTACAGACTTGACCTCTGGTCAGCCAATCATGAATCATGGCAACTGGACTTTTGGCGCCAGATTATAGCTTGTTCACTTTTGAACTGGACGCCATTGGGAACACATAAGAAATTTTACCCACCTGCCCACCCCCCATTTCTGGGGAAAAATGTCCAAGAAAATAAAAGACACTTTTGAAGTTGATATAAACTTTACTGTCTGTGAAATTATGTCGAGGCTAAATTTATACCAAGACCCCCTATTTTAGTGTATAAACTATCTCATACTTATAGGTAAATGGTAAACAAACAAGATTAAAATTTGCAAAAAGAAAATTAGCTTTAGCAATTTTTAAGAATTGTTAGTCTAAGCTACATGTTCTACACAATATATACTAAAAATGAGTTGGATACATCAGAGACACATTATTGTACTTTTTATGGATTTTTGTGAGTGCATTCCTGTATACAGACTTGTCACAATGCATCACAATTGTGTGAGTGCATGTGTGTAACATCATTTATGACAACTGAAAGAAAGTGTGTTTTTCAATGCTATTCTCACTAGATCAGCCCATTCAAATCAATTGCACATGTGTTATCTAGTTTACTGGTAGGTGTCAATGTTGTTTTGTGATATATTTTTCTTCTATTCACAGTATCCCTTTGACCATATTCCTTCATGTTACTGTGAAGATGTTCCCTCACACTTGAAATTGAAACTGCATGAGGTATTTACCAATACCAATATGCTGATGTTGATGGAAGGGTTATATGAATACATTTTGTTGGGACTCAAAGATAAGGATCAACCAATTAATACACAGACAGATGATGAGGAAGACACTGAACAAATGTAAGTAGCCATAATGTGACCACAAGATGGCCACTTCTTTATGTTGTGTCATGTATTTTTTTCATTGTTATATGTGCTCATATGCTGACAAATTAAATTTCATATTATGCATAACAATATACAATACAGGATTTAGTTAAGGTTTTCATAATACTTTTGGCTTTAAAATAAATTTTAAAGCACAACAATATGAATTCTGCTATGTAGCTTTGAAATATATACAAATTTCTTTTCATTAAATATGTTATACATTCGAAATTAATTGGTGCCTGTGGAAATCAGACATTTAATAGCATGAAAGCCCCGTGGATTACTAAATTTGAAACATACATTTAAATATTTTTTGGTCTAAATTTTTACAAAAACTGCTATACTGCTGTTATCATGCATAACATTTCTATAATCTCTCTAATGTGCTCCCTTGAGCGAGATATTTAAGTGCTGGTGGAAACGTGTGTCAAATGGATTTTGATCCTGTACATCTTTGTTGATCAACAATACAGAGACAAGAGTCCCAGCACAAATAAGTTTCTTCAGACAGATTTATTATAATAAGCACATAATGCAAATTTAAATTTGTATTCAGATACAGAATAGGTAGATGTATAAGTGATCTCATAAATTCCAAGCTATAACCACAAGTAAATTGTTTTTAGTTTAGAGCTTGCATGTTATGTTCAACAATTAGTTCGAAAGAAAACTGCCATAAACTTTCTCTACCTAAGTCAAGATAGTGATAGTATATTCAAAATCACCCAGTGGCCTTTCAGAATTACCCTAGCAATTGTCAAGGGATTTTACCTGGCAGTAACATACTAAATTTTCTGAACACTGCTCCGACTGATCCAAGGGCATAGGACTAACAACCTTGAAGCCATTATACAACTTATAAATGTGTTCCTGTTTGATATAATGATTGTTTTAACTTTAGGGTTCATGACTAATTCCCTAGGTTGAATTTATGACTTTCTCAAAAGGTGTTTCTGTTATTTGAGTAGTATAAGGTGGACGACAAACTGATACTCCTCCTCATTTTTGAGCGATCTGATTCGTCGAGACGTTGTCATGGTAACCATGGTACCGGAAGTGACGTCATCAGGATTACCATGGCGACAGAAATGACGTCATCAAATTTACCATGACGACGGAAGTGATGTCATCGTGTTTACCATGGCAACGAAAGTGATGTCATCATGGTCACCATGGCAGTGGAAGTGACGTCATCGTGTTTACCATGGCGATGGAAGTGACGTCATTATGATCACCATGGTGACGGAAGTGACATCATCATGCAGCAATCTGATTGGTCGAGACATAGATAACGTCATCATGGTGATTAGCTAGCTAGTAATATAAATCTCTATATATATCCCTAGCTAGCTATTAGCTAAGGTGCGCATGCGTGCGATAAAATTTAGAGTGTACATGCGCATGGGTAGATATGGTATCGAGGACTAATAATAATAGAAATAATTATTATTATAATGATGCCAGATAGCGAGCTACATAAGGGTGAATTTATTTACTTTCAAAACCATATTTACGCTCTGCAAGATGCGAATAAAGCCCATGGCATTAAATTTTGTGATTCAGTTTGATTTGAACCGATTTCCAAAGTTAAACTGTAATATCTCTCTTATTTGTGGATGGATTTTGATGAAATAAAGACCAAACGAAGCATTGTAAAGTACACTTTCCAGCAATATTAGTTTACCATATGTACCTGTTATAATGACAGGTATTGTTTACATAAATTTGTAAAATGTTGTACATAAATTTGTAAAGATTGTTGTTACACACATGTTGTTGTAAATAAAATACATATTTTTGATATCTTTTTTTTTATTTTGTTATCATTACCACCACCACCACCACATTCCCACCACCAACACCACATTTTTATGAAAATTTCATATATTGTGCCACATTACTTTTGACCTGTACAGTAAAACAACAGTTATTTACCATTTATTTGTGAAATAGCCAGGGTAAATGTAATTAAACAGTTTGATGTCCTTTTCTTTGATAAAATCTCTCTTCATCTTTCAAGATGTTGGCCCTCAATCTCAAATATTGTGGTGGCGACGGAAGTAACGTCATCATGCGGATGCTAGATTTTTATCTTGCGCATGCGCATGCTAATTTTTATCCCGCGCATGTGCACGCTAATTCTTACCCTGCGCATGCGCACTTCCCCTAATTTTTTTATTCTCACATGCGCACACTAATTTGTATCCTGTGCACATGCACTTCCCCTACATTTTATCTCGTACATGTGCATGCTAGATTTTTTAGGCAGAGGCGAGTACTGTTGTTTCGGGGTTTTGTCTGGAAATATTGGGCGGATTTTTAAAAGTAAGATATCGCTGGATTCGTCTTGAGAGGTCTTTCCAACCAACTTAGGTTTTGCATTTTAGGAAATGTAATGATTTTAAACACATCATTGATTTTCTTTGTATTCACAATATTCAAACTATCCTACCCATAATTTGCAAACATATAAATCAAAAAAAATTTTAAATGCTGTTTCAAGAGTTAAAACAAATAATAATGTATATAATGGTGATGAGGTCAAACTGTACTCATTTGACGTTTTGTCATTAAAGAAGCCACATGGATCAATTTTGTCAAAAGTCTCTTGTAAAATTGTATTGTAAACTTAACTAGAAATCACATTTTAAAAGACGTTTGGTTAACTTTGCTATCATCTTCTCTGGGCTACATTCTACCAAATCCCAGTGTAAAACACAGGAATGAACTCAAAGATTGAAGCATGGATGGATACTATTTATTTTGATCCAGCACACCCAGCCAGTTTTTCCAGACCACAGAAACTCTATCACTTTGTGAAGAAAGTATACCCTTCACTTTCATTAAAGGATGTCCAGTCCTGGTTAAGTGGGAAAGAAGCTTATAGCTTACACAAACCTGTGAGAAGGCGTATTAAAAGGAATAGTGTGATTGAAAAAGAAATCAATCAACAACGGGATGTGGACTTGATGGATATGGCAAGATTTGCTAGTGATATCGACGGCGTTCACTTCACTTCTCTGCATTGATATTTTTTCTCGTTACGTATGGACCTATCCGTTAAAAAATAAATCTGGAGAGGAAGTGAGCAAAGCCTTTATTTCTATCTTTCAAGACAGCGTACCAAAATGTTGTGAGGCTATGTGAGACTATGTGAGGATTTCACACACCAAAAAGGCTTTCAGCAGAGAATATGATCAACGATGGACAGGGGAACTATTTAAAGTTGTGGACAGATGTTGGAAACAAGAACATCCCACCTACACCTTGCATGATTATGCAGGTGATACACTGGAGGTAACATTTTATGAAGAAGAATAACAGAAGGTTATTCCTACCGAATTTTATAGAGTGGAAAAAGTGTTAAAGCGTCGTCAGAGATATGGTCATCCCAAAGAAATCTTGGTGCGATGGTTGCACTGGCCACCAAAGTACGACAGTTGGATTCCAGAAAGCCACCTGAGAGATTATTAAAGTCTTGTCGCCAAAGTCATCTTCACCATTTAACTCATGGCGATAGAAGAGTGAACATGTCTCTGCAGAAACATAGACATGTCTTAAAAGCTTTATCTGAGGGAGATAAAACCACCACCATCTGCCTGCTAAAAGGAGTCTACAAAAACCTGCTGACCTGTTTATCCAAGTGCCCACAACATCTTACAGGGAAACGTCCCGCTTGGTGTGATACAGAAGAGAAAGTTGAAAAAATACAGGAAAGAATTAAAGCTGCTTAGAAAAAAGAGTACCAAGGAGAAAGACAAGAAGAAGGCATTGCAGTAAGGAAGTTTCTTACCGGCATTGTTAGCACCCATTCTCACTTCAGTTGTTGCACCTCTAGTATCAAAAATATTGAAATGAGTCGATATATTGCAAAAATTGTGATTCCCAAGTCTTCCCTTCAGTGTCATCAACATCCCAGCGGGAGAGGAGTCCCCGGTATTGCAAAAAATATAAAGACTGAAATGAATGAAGTCTTGGAAAACCCCCTCTTAAAACAAGAAGACAAAATGAAAGTCTACAACCAATCTCTAGACCGTCTCCTCACCTATGATCAACAACTCTCCAAACCAAGACTATCAACCATAGTCCCACCCCGTCCACCACCACCACAGGAACAAGAATCCCAGATGGATGCTTTGGCAGCAGAAGGAGAAGAAGAAGACATAAGTTCGTCATTACCCCCGACTCTGAAGACAAAAGGCAGTGCTCTGCTAAGAAAATTGAAGACCTCATTAGAATGGAACAATAGGGGTGAAGTTTTATCTGCACATGGCAAGCCTATTCCAGGGACAAACATCACAAATTTGGTTCATATTGCTGTTCGGGTGCATAGAAAATCAAAACACTGGCCAAAAGGATGGACCTATTTTCTTCAAAGAATGGAAGAAGCTAATATCCCACAGATATTGCTAGGGTCAGGACCCAAATTTAAAGTTGAACAGGACACAGATGAGGAGGGTGATGATGACGATGATGTTTGTGATGAAGAGAAAATCAAAGATGAGTGGAGTGGACAGTGGGACAGACTGTAAAAAAGGTGACACTCCTCTTAATCATCAGTGTCACACCAGAGGTTGAATCATGAGCTTCTATATCACACTACCGAGTAATTCCAGTCTGAAAGACTTTCCAAAAAACACCCCTGGGGAATTTACTGTTCCTCTACCCACCCTATTCACATTCCAGTGGGAAATTCAATACACAAAATCATGGTTTAACATCCCGGAGGTGCAGGTCATCAAAGTGGGATCAAAAGAAGTGGAAATATCTGAAGGATTCTATCCTACCTTAGAAGTATTGACTACAGAGCTCAATTTCTGACTCAATAAATTCGAAGAGAAGATGCGAGCTAAAGATCGAGGAACTTTTAGCAGAGATAGACCACCACCCACCACTCGGTTTAGCACTTTCTCATTCACTAAGAAAATGAGGTTCAAAGTAACAGAGGAAGTTACTGCTCTAGACGACAACGAAATTCATCCTGATGACAGGGTGACTCTATCTCTATTTTTGAGTGATATGCTTGGATTTCAGAAAACTGGACCATATGAGATAGGCGAATACAAATCAGCCTATCCTGCAGACATTATGAGTGGTCTTTACAACCTTTTTGTGTATTGCAATATCGTTCAACCCAACCTCGTAGGAAATACTAAAGTACCCCTGTTGAGGATTGTGCCAGTGGAAGAGGGACATATCATCACTAAGAGTTATAACAACATTTTCTATCACCCTCTCTGTGGAGAAATTATTCACTCCATCCAAGTGTATGTAAAGAGCGACACAAACAAAACAGTTCCATTTAACACTGGGAAGTCCATCGTGACACTTCACTTTAGAAGACGGCAAAAATTAGAAAAGAAAAATACTGTTGCGACAAAGCCATGAAAAGGCAAGACATGAACTATCACAAAGAGCAAGCCAGACATGGGTTGCCAGGATTTCAGGGAACGCACTTTCAAAGAGGACTTGGAGGAATGTTTAAAGGATTGTTGCGTTTGGCCACACCTTTGCTCAAGAAAGGAGCTGTCGAGCTTGGGAAAACAGCTCTGAGGATGGGGTTGAGTGTACTGGAGAGGAATAAAAGACCACCACGTCCAAGAAAACGTGTCAGTTCCAGTTCAGTCGTCAGACAAACAACATCTCACAAGAGACCAAAGAAGGCTATTTTCTAGTTATCAACTATACCTACAAAAAACAAAAAAGCATGGCACTCATCCACCCTTTGTCATCAGACTGCGTTAAAAATGAACTGGACCTTTTTTCTGTTCTGTCTACACAAACCAGCATTGAAGAGGGGAGGTGGTTGGAAATGGGTCCTATTACTCCAGTCGCTAATGATTCAGACATGATTGAATTCAACATACCTGCCTCTGTATCCGAGTACATAGACCTGAGCAGCTGTTATATATACGAGTGAGAGCCAAAGTCGTGAAAGCTAGTGGAGATGCAGTGACTGGAACACCCACTGCAAATGACAATCCTCCAGCTGACAGTGTGTTCCCCACAAACCTTTTTCTGCACGCTCTATTCAGTCAAGTAGATTTTTCCATGAAAAACACAGTGATAACCACCTCAAACAACACCTACCCCTACAGAGCCTACATCTAAACAAAGACAGTCAGCTCACAGCGGCATTGTGGTACAAAGATGGAGACAATTCTCAGATGGGTGGGGAGAATGGGGGATTTGTGAAGAGGAAAGCAATGGCAGCCATCAGAAGTACAATTGATATGGCTGCAAAGTTGCATGTGGACATGATGTCTCAAGACAGATATATTTTAAATCAACTGCCAATGAAACTGAGGCTGACCAGAAGTAAAGATGTATTCTGTCTTGGCAGCCCTACTGATGCAGCATCTTTTAAAGTCCAATTACAAGATATGAAATTTATGTTGAGAAAAGTACAGATCAGCCCTGTGATTCAAGAAGCACATGCCAAAGCTTTATAGCTGAGCAATGCTAAATACCCAGTGACCAGAGGTGAGTATAAAACCATTCTCATCAGTGCTGGGACCAGGAGTGCTACAGAGGAAAACTTATATAATGGACAACTATTATTTTATTATTATTATTATTATTAGATATTTATAGAGCACTCTTTCTGACGAAGAGCTTAGAGTGCTTTACAGTAGACTAAAATAAACTAAATTACAGTACAAAAACATTGTAAAGATAAAAGAACAATAACATGCTGAGGTAAAATATAAGTATTGGTAAATAACACAAAAAGCATAGACACCAAAAGTCTAAACAAAAATTCACTTAACAATATTCTTGTGTAAAAAGAAAAGTCTTTAAATGTTTCTTAAACTCAATGACACTTTCTGCATTTTTTATCTTGAGAGGGAGACGGTTCCACAGAACAGGGGCTGCAATGGTGAAAGAGCGGTCACCATATCTACTTTTGGATCTGGTTTCCACCAATTTCAACTGATTTTCAGATCTGAGGGGATGAGTTGGGATATTGTGTTTGATAAGATCAGATAGATATTTCGGAGCAGTACCATGGAGGCAGTTGTAAGTGTGTACCAGAACTTTGAACTGAATCCGAGCATGTACAGGCAACCAGTGAAGTGAAATCAGATAGGGAGTAACATGATCTCTGTATGTGGCTTTGCATATAATCTTGGCAGCATAATTCTGGATTCTCTGAAGTTTGTTTTAACTACCCAAGCGCATTGTGGTGGGTTTTGTCACAAACAATGCCCTGAATGGGGCTTTTAATGCAAACCCTTTCCAGTTTCAACATTTTGGACTGCAACACATCGGACTCACTGTAGATGGAAAACAGGTCCCCATGAAACCATTAAAGGCCAACTTTGCCAGTGGAGATTTCATCAACTACTACCTGTCACTATTTACAGGGGTGAACGCCTTCCATCAGGATAAAGGTAATGCTATCAGTTGAGAAGAATATAAGAATGGGTATTCTCTGGTGGCGTTTAATTTGACACCAGACTTACAAGAAGCAGGAGGGCAAACAAATCTCGTTAAAAACGGTGAGGTGAGTCCGGAAGTTCACTTTAAGGCAGCCACCACCCAAGCCATCAACATTGTGGTATACAGAGAGTTTGACAACCTGGTTGAAATTGACCGTTTCCGAGAAGTGTTGTGTGACTACACTCTTTAAACTGAAATGAACCCGTCAGAACTGCAAGATATCTTGTCAGCAACCTCTCCAAGACCATGGAAGGTGGCTGTGTTTGCTAGAGATGAGATTCCTGAGCCACCACCAAACAGAAAGTGTTTGTGTATCTGCAACACAGACAGCTCTCAGAAACCTGGAAGTCACTGGGTTGTTCTCTGCATTAACAGGAAAGGTGAAAGACTGTACTTTGATGCTTATGGACTGCCTCCAATGTACAGTGAATTTAGACAATTTCTCAAGAACTATGTGTACAATGATGTACAGTTGCAAGAACCATTTTCTACCGTGTTTGGACATTATTGTGTGCTGTTTGCTCGATATATGTTTGCTGGATACAGTATGGAACAGATTGTTTGGAAACTGGAACCTTATACAGATGCAGACATTGAAAGAGTCTTTTTGAGAAAATTAAACACTCTTTAAACACTGTGCCTTAAAATTGTATATGTATATATTGTATATAGTGTTCGTAATTAAGTTTTGTTCAAATAAAAAATCTACATTTTTCCAGTTTTTAAATTTTGTTTGTCTTCATATATATATATATATTTATATATAAATGGTCACATACCACCACTCAGACTCATTTTCATCTGACTGTCTATGTGTCAAGATGCAGGTGTGTCCTGAATGCTCCAAGGCCTTTACCAGAAAGGATAGTCTCCAAAGACATGTCAAGTCTGTTCATGGTTACACAGTAGAAAATAGCAAGGGTCAAATAGTACTAAAGAATGAAGACTGCACAAGTGAACCCCAAAAGACCAAGAATTCTATCCAGTTCCAAGGGAAGACCAAGATGGTTACACAGTAATAGCTCTACCAAAAATGATTCACCCATTTACTTGTCTGGTGGCTGGACCTACGGGTTGTGGGAAATCAACATTCTTAAAGAAACTATTAGAACTCAAAGATGACAAGATCTTCAATGCCCCCTCCAAAGTGATATGGTGCTACACTCAGTGGCAGCCTCTTTATGCCTCCATGGAAGGAGTCGACTTTCATCATTGCCAGAGGTAAAAGAGTTAGAATCATATCTCCTTATTTTAGACGATATGATGAGCCAACTGGGGAGTGAGCAAGTGGCAGAAGTGTTTACCAGAGGAAGTCACCACAGAGATGTGTCCGTGATTGCAGTGATGCAGAATATGTTTCACCAAAGTAAATGCCAACGCACCATGAGGTTGAACACCCATTATATGGTGTTGTTTAAAAATCCCAGAGATGCCAGTCAGATTCAACATTTGGTCAGACAGATGTACCCCCAAGATCCATTGTACTTGGTGGATGACTATGACAGAGTTATGTCTCTGAGACCCTACAGTTATCTTTTTATGGACTTGAAACAAGAGACACCAGAATATTTGAGATTGAGGGCCAACATCTTGAAAGATGAAGAGAGATTTTATCAAAGAAAAGGACATCAAACTGTTTAATTACAATTACCATGGCTATTTCACAAATGGTATAAAACTTAACTGTTGTTTTACTGTACAAGTCAAAAGTAATGTGGCACAATATATGAAATTTTCATAAAAATGTGGTGGCGGTGGTGGTGATGGTGGTGGTGGAATGTGGTAGTAATGATAACAAAATAAAAAAAAACAAACATATCAACAATATGTATTTTATTTACAACAACATGTGTGTAACAACAAACTTTACAACTTTATGCACAACTTTTTACAAATTTATTTAAACAATACCTGTTATTAACCACAGGCTTGGTTTCAAAGGTCTAAATATTACACAATTCTTACTTTCTATTTTTTAATTCGGTAATTTTTTCATTGTAACAGGTACATATAGAAAAGTAATATTGCTGGAAAGTGTACTTCACAATGCTTCTTTTGGTTTTTATTTCATCAAAATCCATCCACAAATAAGAGAGATATTACAGATTAACTTTCGAAATCAGTTCAAATCAAACTGAATCACAAAATTTAATGCCACACACTTTATTTGCATCTTGCAGAGCATAAATATGGTTTCGAAGGTCTGAATATTAATGCAAAGAGTACTTCACAACACTTCTTTTGGTCTTTATTTCATTACAATCCATCCATAAATAAGGAAGTTATGGCTAAAAATATAAATTTACACATACATACTGTAAACAAACTATAATCAACAATGTACGCATGTGTGACCTAATAAACAATCACCATCACTCCATTAACCAATCAATATGACATCATTAACCAATCAGATTGCAGTATCCTGTGATGCCATCCAACAGATTCAACCAATCAGATTGCACCATTTAGTCACGTAACATCATCAACCAATCAGATTGCTACACACCACATGACATCATGCATATGATGTCATACAAGATGGCTGTGAGCAATAATAGGGGATTTTATGGAACTTTGTCAAAAAATATCTTGAGATGGGTTAGCCAATACTCAGAATTAAGTGGTCCCTCAAATTTTAACCCACTGTTTTGCGATTTTATACATAAAAACACTTTTCTTACTATAAATTCACCCTGATGTAGCTCACTATCTGGCATCATTATAATAATAATTATTTTTATTATTATTATTCCTGGATACCATATCTACCCATGCGCATGTATACTCTAAATTTTATCGCATGCATGGGCACCTTAGCTAATAGCTAGCTAGGGATATATATTACTAGCTAAGTAATAGCTAGCTAGGGATATATATAGGGATATATATTACTAGCTAGCTAATAGCTAGCTAGTGATATATATAGAGATTTATATTACTAGCTAGCCAATCACCATGATGATGTCACCTATGTCTCGCCCAATCAGATTGCTGCATGATGATGTCACTTCCGTCACCATGGTGATCATAATGACGTCACTTCCGTCGCCATGGTAATTCTGATGATGTCACTTCTGTTGCCATGGTAATCCTGATTACGTCACTTCCGTAGCCATGGTAAACATGATGACGTCACTTCCGGTGCCATGGTTACCATGACAATGTCTCGACCAATCAGATCGCTCAAAAATGAGGAGGAGTATCAATTTGTCGTCTACCTTATACTACTTATTTGGCTGTGCAGTCTCTCTTCGTGTGGTATGTCGTCAGGTTGTCTGCATTATTTTTGAAATTTTTATCTATGGTGCAGATTCTTCTAAGCCTTGGATGGTGTCATGGTGAACTGCAAGAACAATATTCTTATTCTTCATAATACATGTAAACATCGTCTTAGGCTATATGAGAGAAACTAAAAAGAAGATTTTTGTATTACTCCCAAGGTCATTTGTACAGTATGACAACCACAAATATCACACCATGAAAAATGAAACCATGGATCACAATGTTAACTCTTTTGATTAAGTAGCTTTGATTACTTTGAATTCTATGATGTGGATTTTTACATGCTGATCCTGAGACATCCAAAGTTTTGAATATATGAACAAAAGAGAAACGAGCAACTTTTTTATATACCAATGAACTTCAGAGATTCAATATAAAACATTAATTTGTGAAGCTATTTTGGTGATTTGTTTCAACTTTTGGCATCTCACTATCCACTCCTCTCAGTGACCTTTTTAGCACACTAACCTCCTTGGGTCTATTTATTGTCGCACTGTTCAAGCTTTTCAATTTCCTCAACTCTAGGCCCTTTTATCTCTACAGAGATAGTAGCGTTATTTAATACAAAATAAAGTGTATATCAGTTTTGTATGTCATGGTAGACACTCCAATCTTGTAGAATTTGAAATTCGACCAGGAGAAACTCTGATTGTACGTTCTACCACTAAAGAATCTTACTGCACCACATCATGTTTTATCCAAGCAAAGTTGCCCTTCAGTCCAGTCCAGGCTGTCTGTCCTACCTGAATGCCATACCTTTCCATAACATCACACTATATATTGATATTTACTTTAGTAACCACTGGACGACTAGGTTTCTTTCAATACAACAACTAACTAGCCCCAATATTTTCAATCTTGAAGTGCTTATTAGTTCAATACTTGAAAGAGGCTCCAGTATCACTTTTTACCCTTTTCGCAATGCAAAGTTTCCGCTATATTTCCATAATTAACCTATGAAATGAAAACCATCTTCCCTGTACTTTTCATTCTGCTTACTAAAATGCTGCTTAAACTATTCATAAAACTGTGTTTTCCGAATTTGGTAGAAGACATATTAGAGTTTCCAGTGATAGAATTTCAAAGGTAAAACTTTTTGTGTAAAAAGAAAAGTCTTTAAATGCTTCTTAAACTCAATGACACTTTCTGCATTTTTTATCTTGAGAGGGAGACGGTTCCACAGAACAGGGGCTGCAATGGTGAAAGAGCGGTCACCATATCTACTTTTGGATCTGGTTTTCACCAATTTCAACTGATTTTCAGATCTGAGGGAATGAGTTGGGATATTGTGTTTGATAAGATCAGATAGATATTTCGGAGCAGTACCATGGAGGCAGTTGTAAGTGTGTACCAGAACTTTGAACTGAATCCGAGCATGTACAGGCAACCAGTGAAGTGAAATCAGATAGGGAGTAACATGATCTCTGTATGTGGCTTTGCATATAATCTTGGCAGCATAATTCTGGATTCTCTGAAGTTTGTTTTAACTACCCAAGCGCATTGTGGTGGGTTTTGTCACAAACAATGCCCTGAATGGGGCTTTTAATGCAAACCCTTTCCAGTTTCAACATTTTGGACTGCAACATATCGGACTCACTGTAGATGGAAAACAGGTCCCCATGAAACCATTAAAGGCCAACTTTGCCAGTGGAGATTTCATCAACTGCTACCTGTCACTATTTACAGGGGTGAACGCCTTCCATCAGGATAAAGGTAATGCTATCAGTTGAGAAGAATATAAGAATGGGTATTCTCTGGTGGCGTTTAATTTGACACCAGACTTACAAGAAGCAGGAGGGCAAACAAATCTCGTTAAAAACGGTGAGGTGAGTCCGGAAGTTCACTTTAAGGCAGCCACCACCCAAGCCATCAACATTGTGGTATACGGAGAGTTTGACAACCTGGTTGAAATTGACCGTTTCCGAGAAGTGTTGTGTGACTACACTCTTTAAACTGAAATGAACCCGTCAGAACTGCAAGATATCTTGTCAGCAACCTCTCCAAGACCATGGAAGGTGGCTGTGTTTGCTAGAGATGAGATTCCTGAGCCACCACCAAACAGAAAGTGTTTGTGTATCTGCAACACAGACAGCTCTCAGAAACCTGGAAGTCACTGGGTTGTTCTCTGCATTAACAGGAAAGGTGAAAGACTGTACTTTGATGCTTATGGACTGCCTCCAATGTACAGTGAATTTAGACAATTTCTCAAGAACTATGTGTACAATGATGTACAGTTGCAAGAACCATTTTCTACCATGTTTGGACATTATTGTGTGCTGTTTGCTCGATATATGTTTGATGGATACAGTATGGAACAGATTGTTTGGAAACTGGAACCTTATACAGATGCAGACATTGAAAGAGTCTTTTTGAGAAAATTAAACACTCTTTAAACACTGTGCCTTAAAATTGTATATGTATATATTGTATATAGTGTTCGTAATTAAGTTTTGTTCAAATAAAAAATCTACATTTTTCCAGTTTTTAAATTTTGTTTGTCTTCATATATATATATATATATATTTATATATAAATGGTCACATACCACCACTCAGACTCATTTTCATCTGACTGTCCATGTGTCAAGATGCAGGTGTGTCCTGAATGCTCCAAGGCCTTTACCAGAAAGGATAGTCTCCAAAGACATGTCAAGTCTGTTCATGGTTACACAGTAGAAAATAGCAAGGGTCAAATAGTACTAAAGAATGAAGACTGCACAAGTGAACCCCAAAAGACCAAGAATTCTATCCAGTTCCAAGGGAAGACCAAGATGGTTACACAGTAATAGCTCTACCAAAAATGATTCACCCATTTACTTGTCTGGTGGCTGGACCTACGGGTTGTGGGAAATCAACATTCTTAAAGAAACTATTAGAACTCAAAGATGACAAGATCTTCAATGCCCCCTCCAAAGTGATATGGTGCTACACTCAGTGGCAGCCTCTTTATGCCTCCATGGAAGGAGTCGACTTTCATCATTGCCAGAGGTAAAAGAGTTAGAATCATATCTCCTTATTTTAGACGATATGATGAGCCAACTGGGGAGTGAGCAAGTGGCAGAAGTGTTTACCAGAGGAAGTCACCACAGAGATGTGTCCGTGATTGCAGTGATGCAGAATATGTTTCACCAAAGTAAATGCCAACGCACCATGAGGTTGAACACCCATTATATGGTGTTGTTTAAAAATCCCAGAGATGCCAGTCAGATTCAACATTTGGTCAGACAGATGTACTCCCAAGATCCATTGTACTTGGTGGATGACTATGACAGAGTTATGTCTCTGAGACCCTACAGTTATCTTTTTATGGACTTGAAACAAGAGACACCAGAATATTTGAGATTGAGGGCCAACATCTTGAAAGATGAAGAGAGATTTTATCAAAGAAAAGGACATCAAACTGTTTAATTACAATTACCATGGCTATTTCACAAATGGTATAAAACTTAACTGTTGTTTTACTGTACAAGTCAAAAGTAATGTGGCACAATATATGAAATTTTCATAAAAATGTGGTGGCGGTGGTGGTGATGGTGGTGGTGGAATGTGGTAGTAATGATAACAAAATAAAAAAAACAAACATATCAACAATATGTATTTTATTTACAACAACATGTGTGTAACAACAAACTTTACAACTTTATGCACAACTTTTTACAAATTTATTTAAACAATACCTGTTATTAACCACAGGCTTGGTTTCAAAGGTCTAAATATTACACAATTCTTACTTTCTATTTTTTAATTCGGTAATTTTTTCATTGTAACAGGTACATATAGAAAAGTAATATTGCTGGAAAGTGTACTTCACAATGCTTCTTTTGGTTTTTATTTCATCAAAATCCATCCACAAATAAGAGAGATATTACAGATTAACTTTCGAAATCGGTTCAAATCAAACTGAATCACAAAATTTAATGCCACACACTTTATTTGCATCTTGCAGAGCATAAATATGGTTTCGAAGGTCTGAATATTAATGCAAAGAGTACTTCACAACACTTCTTTTGGTCTTTATTTCATTACAATCCATCCATAAATAAGGAAGTTATGGCTAAAAATATAAATTTACACATACATACTGTAACCAAACTATAATCAACAATGTACGCATGTGTGACCTAATAAACAATCACCATCACTCCATTAACCAATCAATATGACATCATTAACCAATCAGATGCCTGTATCCTGGTTGATGTGATGTCATTAACCAATCAGATTGCAGCATTTGGTCATGTGACATCATCAACCAATCAGATTGCACCATTTAGTCACATGACATCATCAACCAATCAGATTGCAGTATCCTGTGATGCCATCCAACAGATTCAACCAATCAGATTGCACCATTTAGTCACGTAACATCATCAACCAATCAGATTGCTACACACCACATGACATCATGCATATGATGTCATACAAGATGGCTGTGAGCAATAATAGGGGATTTTATGGAACTTTGTCAAAAAATATCTTGAGATGGGTTAGCCAATACTCAGAATTAAGTGGTCCCTCAAATTTTAACCCACTGTTTTGCGATTTTATACATAAAAACACTTTTCTTACTATAAATTCACCCTGATGTAGCTCACTATCTGGCATCATTATAATAATAATTATTTTTATTATTATTATTCCTGGATACCATATCTACCCATGCGCATGTATACTCTAAATTTTATCGCATGCATGGGCACCTTAGCTAATAGCTAGCTAGGGATATATATTACTAGCTAAGTAATAGCTAGCTAGGGATATATATAGGGATATATATTACTAGCTAGCTAATAGCTAGCTAGTGATATATATAGAGATTTATATTACTAGCTAGCCAATCACCATGATGATGTCACCTATGTCTCGACCAATCGGATTGCTGCATGATGATGTCACTTCCGTCACCATGGTGATCATAATGACGTCACTTCCGTCGCCATGGTAATTCTGATGATGTCACTTCTGTTGCCATGGTAATCCTGATTACGTCACTTCCGTAGCCCTGATAAACATGATGACATCACTTCCGGTGCCATGGTTACCATGACAACGTCTCGACCAATCAGATCGCTCAAAAATGAGGAGGAGTATCAATTTGTCGTCTACCTTATACTACTTATTTGGCTGTGCAGTCTCTCTTCGTGTGGTATGTCGTCAGGTTGTCTGCATTATTTTTGAAATTTTTATCTATGGTGCAGATTCTTCTAAGCCTTGGATGGTGTCATGGTGAACTGCAAGAACAATATTCTTATTCTTCATAATACATGTAAACATCGTCTTAGGCTATATGAGAGAAACTAAAAAGAAGATTTTTGTATTACTCCCAAGGTCATTTGTACAGTATGACAACCACAAATATCACACCATGAAAAATGAAACCATGGATCACAATGTTAACTCTTTTGATTAAGTAGCTTTGATTACTTTGAATTCTATGATGTGGATTTTTACATGCTGATCCTGAGACATCCAAAGTTTTGAATATATGAACAAAAGAGAAACGAGCAACTTTTTTATATACCAATGAACTTCAGAGATTCAATATAAAACATTAATTTGTGAAGCTATTTTGGTGATTTGTTTCAACTTTTGGCATCTCACTATCCACTCCTCTCAGTGACCTTTTTAGCACACTAACCTCCTTGGGTCTATTTATTGTCGCACTGTTCAAGCTTTTCAATTTCCTCAACTCTAGGCCCTTTTATCTCTACAGAGATAGTAGCGTTATTTAATACAAAATAAAGTGTATATCAGTTTTGTATGTCATGGTAGACACTCCAATCTTGTAGAATTTGAAATTCGACCAGGAGAAACTCTGATTGTATGTTCTACCACTAAAGAATCTTACTGCACCACATCATGTTTTATCCAAGCAAAGTTGCCCTTCAGTCCAGTCCAGGCTGTCTGTCCTACCTGAATGCCATACCTTTCCATAACATCACACTATATATTGATATTTACTTTAGTAACCACTGGACGACTAGGTTTCTTTCAATACAACAACTATCTAGCCCCAATATTTTCAATCTTGAAGTGCTTATTAGTTCAATACTTGAAAGGGGCTCCAGTATCACTTTTTACCCTTTTCGCAATGCAAAGTTTCCGCTATATTTCCATAATTAACCTATGAAATGAAAACCATCTTCCCTGTACTTTTCATTCTGCTTACTAAAATGCTGCTTAAACTATTCATAAAACTGTGTTTTCCGAATTTGGTAGAAGACATATTAGAGTTTCCAGTGATAGAATTTCAAAGGTAAAACTTTTTGTGTTACAGGTATATGTTATATTTTATTTACATAACTTGCTGTATTAACAAACTTATATATCACAGATTTTATGTTCTACCATGTCAGATACTTTTTGATTACCTACAAACCTTTGTGTTACAGACTTAGCCACACTATCTATGCTTTCCTGGAGTCTTCAGATGGAGACCCGCCGCCCATCCTGACAGATTCTCAGAAATTCCCGGATCAGTTACTTGTAAAACATGTAGTGTCCACCTGGATGGAGGCATTTAGGTACCAGAAAGCTAAGGGCAAAAAGTAATCACACTGCAGTTGTTATACTCAAAGTGATTTTTGGGCTTCAAAATACTTTAATGGTGAAAATGGATTTACGTTAAGCTTTAAAAGAGAGACTAAACTTCTATTAATGTTATCACCGAAGAAGTGGGAGCAGACATCTACCTTGCACAAAGTTACACGATGATGTATTTAGCTACTGCTGTGATGTAAAAATCTAACAATAAGAATAATTATTTATCGCAAACATAACTATCAATTGCTCAGTACATAGAGTGTGGGGCAGAGAATATTAAAATATGTCAGTAATTATTGCATAGATATGATATTTTCCCAAAGTATTTCTTTTCTCCAGCGGGAGATTACAAACTACAGTCTGTGCATATATGTCATCTTTTCATATTTGGACAACTGCTCTAAAACTTTGTTGTGTAGTTCACTTATATTTAATGTTCGCTCAAAACCACCATTTCAAACACCAGATTGAACGATCTCCCATAGAGAGCCCATATACATTTTTTCGGTGGTCGTGGTGGGGTGGGGGGGTGTTGGTGTCTGGTATCTACTGTCTCACTTATTGTGTCAATAGCTTGTTTGGTGTTGCTCTTGGGTATTCTATATATAAAACTATCCAAGTAATTGCTAAATAACTCCTTTGAGTATCAATTTGGTTTCCATTTATTTTAAAAATACATATCAAATATATTTGAATAAAATTCAGTTTTCATTTTTTGAGAAGAATTTTCAAGTCACAAAACATAAGAGATATAGTGTTTTCTTATGAGTAAGTTAAGGAATTCATTATTCCAGTGCTTACAGTATTAACTAAAGCTTTTTAACATGGATAACAATTGCAAAAATATGTACACTTCAACTAAGTAGCTTATATTTATTGAAGATTTATATGCTTTTTATAGCTAAAAAGTTTAAATTTTCACCAGTAAAGTTATCTAATTCATAGAACCTGATGTATACCTTTACATCTATTAAACCTTATAGCACTTTATATTTCTGATGATGGAGTTTTCTCTTCTTTTTGTTTTGCATATTTATTTCTGTTATTGACTCAGTACATAAATAACTCTATTAGATGCTTCACCTGAAAAACTAAACTGCTTTAGAAAAAGTTTAATGTAGTGCATTTTATTAAAATTCTTGTAATCTTACCCTGAAGTGACACTTGTTAACCCATACAATGTACATGTACACAACACCTTTTTTAATAATGAAGTATCAAAAATATTTAGATTGTGTTTGCACATATGTGCAAGAATCTTCCCTTGTGTAATTTCTATAATAAAGATATATTTGCAGAAAGTTACATTTCAGTATCATAACTACAATAACATTCTAGCAATAAAACTATAGATTGAAACAAGTACTTATTATTGTTGGAATATATTTGTCCATAAAAATGTATGTAATTATTTCAGATTACATACAGATTTCAAATTTCTAAAGTGTTTGTACCCTTCCAATTACAATTTTTATCAATTTTAACTGTATTGATGCGTATATTTGTGTGTATTTATATGTACCGAAAGAATTTCCATGTTTTTGCACAAACACTTGGCTTCACTTATTAATTTTTTTCTCGTTTATTTATTGCACCTTGAGTATTGCATGGTTTTGCATCAGTGTAGTATATTTTATCATATTTTTGTTACTAAGCAGTCAATATATATCAAAGAATTTTTTTTTTGTGTAATTTCTACAATCAAGACATATTTGTAGAAATGAAAGTGCAATTTGTGCACCAATACAAATGTCTATTTGTACTTTAAATCATGCCATGCATGCGAATATCCCCAAGAAAATAACTGAAATGTAGTGGTTGTGTTTTCTTTTAACATAATTCATTCACAGATATTTACCACAGCCTTAAGTACACACTATGATGTTGGCCTAGGTAACATTTCAGCATCATAACTATGTTAGGATTGTGACAATAATACATATAGATTAAAACAAGTAGTTATTATCATTGGAAAACATTTATTCATAGAAAACATATATAATTCTTTCAGAAATTCCAGTAGATTATAGCTCAATTTCTAAAGTGTTTGTGCTCTTTACATTTTTTTATTATTTGATAAAATTGTTATTTTTATCATAATTTACATCAATTTTAACTCTAATTATGTGTATATTTATGTGTACCCAAAAGAAGTTCCATGTTTTTGCACAAAAAAATTGCTTCATTTATTGAGGTTTTTCTTATTTATTTATGACACTTTGAGTATTTGGCAGCTTTGAATCAATGCAGTATCTTCAGCTCTCTGTTTGCTACTAAACGCTCTTACATTGTTTAATTACAGCACCAAGGCATATTGTGACTTTTGGAAGACATTACAAATTTGTGCTCTTTTATCACTTTCAAAATTATAGTGCCTTGGTACATTGTGACTTGTGGGAGGACTTTGTTGATTATCTCCATTATTACATGTATAATCCAGAATTATAATTCATATAATTTTAAATTATAATGGTAAAGGTACACAACACCTGTTCTTATGATGAAGTATCATATATATTTAGATTGTTTGTGCATATATATTCAAGAATCTTTCCTGTGTAATTTCTATACTCAGGACATATTTGGAAAAATGAAAAGTGCAATATATATAACAATACAATTACAAATTCGTATACTTTATAATCATGTACTGTATTTAACCTAAATAAGCACAAATATACAAATTCAGACTAAAGCAGCATCTGACAGAAATTAACTGGGATTGAGTAGTCACATTTTGTTTAAACATAATTAATTTACAGATATTTACCAAAGACTCGTGGACACACAATGCCGTTTTCCAAGTTAATATTTTGGCATCATAACATTAATATGATTCTAGAAATAATAAATACAGATTGACACAAGTACTTATTATTGTCAGTATATATTTATCCAAAGCAAATGTATATAATTCTTTCCAAAATTCTAATACATTATAGCACAATTTTCAAAGTGTTTGTAACTTTCTTATTTTTTATTGTTTGATGTAATTTTTATTTTTATTATAATTTACATCAATTTTAACTTTAATTATGTGTATATTTATGTGTACCCCCAAAAATTTCCATGTTTTTGCACAAAAACTCTGGGCCCGTATTCACGAAAGGTCTTAGGCTTAAAGTTGAGACTTTTGTCTCAAGTTTCTGCCCCAAAACTGCTAAAACTTTTGTCTTAGACTTAGTGGTATTCATAAAGAATTTAAGACCGGTCTTAGGCTTAGCCAAGGGCTCAACTCTAAGACTGGTTGGCAGTGGGCTTAAGTTTTGTAAAGAGGGCTTAAATATGGCCGCCATAAACTTTTCTCCACTTCAAAATTTGAAATGGCTGTAAATATAGTATAATTATACAAAACACCTCACTAAAGCAGTCTTTGGAAATTTATTTGTGGTAACAAGGTTTTCCATTTCAAAACAGCACTTATTCTTAGATAAAATCTGTCAAATGAAGGATATTTGTCACCAATATTATATTTTAAATAGAAATCAAAGGTCACATGACCCAGAAAACCACTGTGGTTATATGATAATCTTGGACTTAGCTAAGTCACCCTTTGTGAATACGGTTTTAATACAAAACTTAGCTGAGACAAAAGTCTTAACTTTAAGACTGGATTTAAGCCTAAGACCTGGCTAAGTCTAAGACCCTTCGTGAATACCAGCCCTGCTTCATTTATTGATTTTTTTTCTCTTTTTTTTGCTGCAACTTGAGTATTGCATGGTTTTGCATCAATGCAATATCTTCAGTTCTCTGTTTGCTACTAAACATTCTTACATTGTCTAAATGCAACACCAAAGCATATTGTGACTTGTAGAAAACACTACCAATTGGTAGGTTTTTAACACTTTGAAATTGTCAGAATATGGTGTGGTGGTACATTGTGATTTGTGGGAAAACTTTATTTATTACCTCCATTATTACATGTATAATCCATAATTATAATTCATAAATACAATGGTAAAGGTACACATCATTTGTTTTTATGGTGAAGTATCATATATATTTAGATTGTGTGAGGCATGTATATCCAAGAATAATTTCTATAATAAACATATATTGGTAGAAATGAAAAGTGTAAATTGTGCTTAAATACAATTGTCAATTTGTATACTTATAATCATGCCCTGTACTTAACTTACATAAGCGCAAATATACACATTCAGACTGAAGGAATATCCAACCAAAAAAAATGCAATGTAGCAGTTATGTTTCCTTTAAACATAATTAAGTCACAGATATTTACGAGAGCCTTGAGGACACACTATGCTGTTGTCCAAGTTAAAATTTCAGCATCATAACTATAATAGGATTCTGGCAATAATAAATATAGATTAAAACAAGTACTTATTATTGTTGGTACACATTTATCTATAGAAAACATATATAATTTTTTCAGAAATTCCAATAGATTATAGCACAATTTCCAAAGTGTTTATACTCTTTCCAGTTGTTTATTATTTGGTAAAATTTTTATTTTTATCACAATTTACACCAATTTTAACTCTAATTATGTGTATAATTATGTGTACCCAAGAACTTTGTTTCATTTATTGAGTCTTTTCTAATTTATTTATTGCACCTTGAGTACTGTGTAGTTTTGCATCAATGTAGTATCTTCACTCCCTTTTTGCTACCACTTCGTTTTGGCTTTGCATCAATACCTTCAGTTCTCTATTTGCTACTGAACACTATTGCATTGTCTAAGTGCAGCACCAAGGCAGATTGTGAATTCTGGAAAACACTACCAATTGTGTGCTGTGTAACACTTTGAAATTGTCAAAATATAGTGTGGTGGTACATTGTGACTTGTGGGAGACATTGTTTTTTATCTCCATTTTATATGTATAATGCATAATCATAATTCATTAATATAATGGTAAAGGTGTACAATGCCTGTTCTTATGATGAAGTATCAATAAATTTAGATTGTGTGTGCATATATATCCAAGAATCTTTGTATAATTTCTATAATCAAGACATATTTGTAGAAATAAAAATGCAATTTGTGCAACAATACAATAGTCACTCTGGTTATATCCAGGGACCCCTTAGTATGGATCCATTTACCTATTTTGCATAAACAATTTTACCGACTTTTCATTAATATATTAAACTATGTAACATAAATATACTACACATGTACACATATAAAAAGCCAGACTGGTGAGATGACATAAATGACATTTGTTATCCGTATGTAATCATAATTGTGATTACAAGCTGCCGACATATTCTGTTTTATTTTCCACCATGTAATGTATTTGCCTTAAATGTCTGCTGATAAGCACCAAAAGTAATTTATTGCCATTCTATGGTACCACATCCTATGCAATTACAATTATGAATTTGTCAATAAAACCCCCACTTTCCTTTAATATTGTCTAAACTAAGTAACTTGCTAAATTGCTTTTCAAATTTGATTATGCGGGTAGTATAGCAAAGCTTCTGCCTGTATTTCTTTAATTTAAATACATGGAGAAACAGCAAAAATACATTAGGTTCTGTATGATTGTTTTCCCTTTCTTTAAACACATTTCACAGCTCATTTGTTGCATTGTTTGGTTAAATATTGCTTTGATTTTTGTTTATTGCTTATTATTAGAGAACAATTGTGCAAAACAATTTTGATCTCTCTTGGTGAGTATAATTAAAATTTATATCACTCAAAGAAAGTACCAATAATACCATCCTTAAATTTTTTGCTACATTTGTCTTGTGATAAAATTTAAAAAAATAAATGTCATTCAGGAAATGTTCCTATTTTATATAACATATCTTTTTTTATGGAAGAAAATATTCTGACTGAACTAGTAATTCGTTGTGACATACGTTTTTGATCATTCACACACTTTTAATGCGTTTAAACGCATATACAAAGTTATTCTGCCAAAATGTTTTGACATAAAATATGTACACATGTTTGTTATGTTCACAGAATTTATTGCCTAAGTAATACTATTTTCTTATTTTTTACGAAATGTTATATTATTCTTAATGTATGTCTAAGAAAATGCCTTATTCATTTCACTAAATTGGTAAACCCTTAACCACACATTAATAATGAGAATAATTTCTGATAAATCAATTTCTGTTGAAATTCTTTTTGCTTAATAAACTGCTTTATTTGCTTTCATGGTGCTTTTATTTTGGTTTATTTATCCCCAACATATTTGTACTACAGCTTTTGGCCCCGATCTTGTTTGTTTCATTAATTCATTATCAAATTGCAGATGATAGACCATATAGATGTTGTCAGATTTTGCTTATACAAGAATGTTTATTGCACAATAAAGCAATCACCAGGATCGACCAACAACATGCTGCCATATTGATAAGAAGACATCAAAATGAAAAAAATAAATGTTTGTGCTGATTCAACGAGGGTACCTACCGTTAATTTCTATGTAATTAATTTCTAATCTATGTCTCTTTTTATTGGGATTAAAATGGTAAACAGTATGCTACCCTTTTACTGTTTTGGTCTGAACAAGCTGAAACACTTAATTTGTGATGAATATGGAAAAATAAAAAAGAGTAGGTTTAAAACCCTCTCACAAGGTACCTACAGTTGAAATCAAAACCATTCCATTTTCCGTTCACAACTTCTACATAGAAACAGTAAAATGGTAAAGTACCCACTTCCGTTTATCTGTTTTACTGTTTGATGGTTTTAACTTTCCCACAGCTTATTAGTTGAAGGTCATGTCAATAGCAACCACAGTAATCTTCATTGTGACATCATAATGCAATAAAAATATGAATGGGCTTTAAAGAATTATATTGCTACATAATGAATAATTCCATGAATAAATTAAATCTGTCAAGTCCCTTCTGCTTATTGACCCTTGAAACTTTAAAGTCTTTTGCAAGTTGTTATTGTTCAGATTTAAGGCCACCTTACACTATACAGCTTCAAGGTGCAAATATCACACATGTACCAATTATAACTGAAATTCACCAAGCCTTTTTTATTTTTTGCCCTGTAAATGGTAACCTTAAAGTTGCTATAATAAACTTATTGGCTGGAGTTTAAGGTCACCATAAAGTAGATGTGCTCTCCATAGTTTGTTTCATCCACTTACCAAATATTAATCAGTTCCTTCAAAATTATATGACAATATAAAGTCTTTAAAAACCCAAAAATACTTTTAAATGTAACATTGTGACGTCACAACCAACACCACTGTGGTTACTATGGAAATGACCTTCACTTGATGAATTGACAAAGTGTGGATTGCTAAAATATACCATAAACAGTCTAAAGGAAAAAGGAAAGCCGTTTTATTTTTTGAATCTTTACACTTATATAGTTTTCATTGTTAGATCAAGTCAAAATGTAAATAGGAAGAACTCTATATTCCAAAACCATAAAACAGTAAAACGGAAGTGGGTGCTTTACTGTTTTGTGTTTCTTTATATATAAATAGTTAAAGTAGTGAACTGTATGTATCTTGATTGATTGGGTCAGTACACATTAAATCATTTAAGGACACTAGATTAACAGTTGGTACCACTGAAAAATTTCAACTGTTTTGTTGTTTTATCAATAAGATTTTTACTGTTTTTTCAAAGTCGAAAGTTTAAAGGGTAAACTGTAGTTTTCAAAGTTTTCAGTTGCAAGTTAAAATTGATGAAAATTGTATTCTACTTATTATTAATTCATCAAATTGTAAGCATATAATGGTTTTAGGTAGTTTTGCCTTTTAAATTTTAGAGAATAGTATTAGGTAAAGAAATTAACGGTAGGTACCCTGATTACCTAGAATGCGAGATATGTGTAAGAGGTATAATTTGATGTCTTTGGCTGAGGTTTTGGATAAACCGTTAAACAGATTATCCATTTTTCAATTGAAGGTTTCATTAATGTTTTGTATACATATAATTGCTACCACAAAATCATTGTATGGGATGCGAAAATGTACATCGATAACAAGCCCAACTAAAACATTGTACATGCAATCTTTATCACGCATGGCCTGGCAGGAGCCTGCGTCTTTGGTTTGCTACGACCTGATCCATTTACCTGGACTATATAGTACTTAATGCCTCTAGCAGTGACCTGATTACTTGTGGCCTGTTTAATTCGCTACAGCAATCACACCTTTTGTTACTTTGCGTAACTTTGCTACTGGTTTCCCTCTCACCTTTATAGAATCATAGAGAGATTGGGGGTTTGCCAAATCGCACCCACCACTCAAATCGGCCCCAAAATAAAATTACCTGGTCAAATAGGCCCACTATCAAATAATTAATGGTCAACTCTGCCAGAAGTTAAGGAGAGCGTGTCTTGAGGTCCCAATACCTGGAATTGATTGGAAATTTATTACCAAGGCCCCCTCAATTATTTTAACTGTAATTTATATATAATTTAAATTTAATTTTTATGGTGTAATTTCATTTTTATGGTGTAGCACCTTATAAGGAAAAATGTTTACATTCCAACATTCAAAATGACATATTTCATATTAAACCTATCCTTAGTTTAATTATTTTACTAACCCATTTTTTGTGTGTTTTTTGTCACCTTATAAATAACATTTGCTTATGTCAATGACCCATTTTATGGCACCCTTTATACAAATAAACAGATAGAAATATCACTCCCTATGAAAATAAACAGATACTAATTTTTAGAAAACTGTTATATAAGATCTCGTTTGAAAATAGGTTAATTAAGTAGTATCAAGTTAATTGTCTGGTTATTTTCTTTTAACCATGCTTATAGTAGTAATTACACTATTCTCTAAAACTTTAGAAACCACCCCTCTCCAGATCTAACCTACCTACCTGGCAAAATAATATACTACCACAGCGTCTCATTTGAAACCTCATAATCAAATATATTTATATGCTTTTGTCGAAATGACCTATGTAGGAATCTAAACAAAATTCCTTCTTTTATCTTTCTGAATATATCAGTTTGCCTAATTGCAGAATGTAATAATGTTGATGAAGCTTTTTTACCCTTTATATTTCCAATTTAATTATCAGTCCACTATAAGTTATCTAAAATTTCCTCTATCATCATGGAAAATCCAACAATAACCTATCATGATTAAAATATCTTCAAATTAGGAATATGATATGAAAGCATCCAGACATATTTCTTGCTATGATACTACATCATTTGTTGTTTGATTAATTTAATGCATTTCATGTTAATGTATTTTATATTGGATGCTTTATTTGGCATTACGCTTGTCATTCTGTCCCTATTATTGTTACTACTTTCAATGTCATCAGGAGAAAGATAATTAATTCATTCTACAAATAGAAATTAAGAATGAATACATATTCATCACAGGCCCAGACATTTAGAGAGAAATCGCTTGGGTTGTTAGGGCGACCCAGGTGTCAGTCCTCCTCCCAAGGCAGTGTGTCAGTAAAGTTCACCACTACCTGAAAATGGGTTTGGGTACCAGTCTGATGACATCACATAGTTTTACCTAGAAATATAACCCAGTTGTCAGGGGCAACCTAGAAAGCAAATGATCTTATTGGTTAGTGACCTAACCCTGTCTCAGAACTCATGTTCAAAGTCACTTTCAAACTGATATTCAAAGGACAAACATGAAAATTTTACAATCTCTGAGGAATTTGTCTTATGTTTTTAACTCTGTTTTTAGGTATTTTAACTTGTAAATATGAATATATGAACGGTCATTTACAATGCGACAAGTTTTTTATCATTAATATGAACATTATATGTGAATTGATGGATTGACTGATCTATCAACTTGATAAACAGAGTGCTAATATTGTGAACAAGTGAACTGAGATGTTGAATTGTGGTCTTTTCTAGGACCTCTGGTCATCGTGTCAACCTCAGGCTTATATGATCTGCTTTGAAGGGACAGTCTACCCTATATTTCTTTTTCTATTTGTGGCTCTGCCATATAGTCAAATGGTCGTATTTAGTTTGATACTGACAGGTTGAGCATAGGTCGTAGCACCTTGGGCATATTCTATGTATTTTCAGAAACATTGACTCATTTAAAAATTGGTGAATTAATATAACAAAAATGCCAGATCATAAACAACATTGCAAAAATTGTAAAGTGATACATCTTCCTCCCACTGGAAAGAAATGCCAGCACAAGAAGACTGCTCAGGAAGAACCCAATGAACTTTTTTGAGATGCTGCCGTCGCTAGGGGCCAGTCCACTAGCAAGGGTCCAGAGGACGGACAGCTGTTGCAGAGGCAGATAATGGAGGCACTAAAACAGATCACAGACAGGCTGGACCGAGTGGAGCACCAAGTAGCAGCTACAACAACAAGTTCAACGCCAAAACATGAGTTAAGTATAGACAGTTTTCTTCAAACCATAAAAACTCATAAAAAGTCCAAAAAATAATACAAAAGTAGTTCAAGTAGTTCGTCCTCGGACGATAGTGATGACCCCTCCCTAGAAACATTAAAGTCAAAAAGATTGAAACAAAAAATAGATGCCAGAATGAGGGAACTGAACCACAGTTCACACCTCCCAGGTAAAAGCAAAAAATTAAAGTATAAGTCTCAGAGGGGGGGGGAAGTGTTGATGTGCAAGTCAAGCACAAGGTGCATTGGCCCCATGAGGCAGTCCTTGGGGGGGTATCTAGCCAGTGAGTCACGTACGACCAGCTATCATTGACCCAATGGGTCCAAGGTTTTTGCCGTAAAATATTGGAAGAGCAATGTGGAACCCGTAAAGACACCATGATATCATATCTCGCACACCTCACGAAGGATGTCATGGATTTTTCATGGCAATGGGCCTAAGTTTTAGTTGTAACTTAGTAACAAGGTTGATGAACTTAAATTCATTACTAGTCATCATGATGACTAAAATTAAGTCACAGCTAAAATTAAACAAAGAATATGACCTCTGAGGTGACCTTCAAACCCAGCAGAAGGGGAGGCTTAAGGTCAATTACTTGGGCCAAGGTCAAATTTAATAAATCTGGTAGTTTTTGACTAGGGTTTACAATAACTAAAATTTATGCCAAATAAATGCTGAGCATATGAGAAAGCCCTGAAGCCCAACCATAGGGACAATATCTACAGAGTATTTATGGTAGTTGCTAGAGCATTGGCCAGATGTTCACCTGAGGTGTGATCCGATTGGATGTACTGCCAGACACAGTCTGACGACCATGTACCACGTCTTTTAATTTCTTGCACTGGAATATGAGCATTATAAGCATACATGACTCCTGACCTCCGAAGGTCATGAAATGTGAACTAGTTAGCTTCAAGGTCTAGAGAGAGGCTGATGGATTTCAAAATTTTTCGCATTTTTGAATCAGTCAAGGGAATGAGACCCCGATGAGATGGAAGTTGCAATAGGGAAGTTGAACTAGTAAAAGGGTATAATGCTTGCAGTTTCTTAAAAGCTCTGAAAGGACATATGACCTTATTTTTTGACCTGGGAACAGTGATACATTGAACTTTGTCACGGGTCTGCATGGCTTTGGACCATTTTATGATCAACTTAAAATATTATTTTGGTGAACAATACATCATGGCCTGTGAAGTGCCTTGAAAAGGCAAAAAATTCCAGTAACAATGTAGCTTTATATATCTGACCATAAGGAAAGAAATCACAAGCCAATGAAAGGTCTATCAACATGGAAATAGAAATTATGTTGTGAGATTTTATAGCAGGGGGGCTATTGATTTTTACAGCTTTTATGAAGTATTTAACCCTTGGATGATCCAACACTTGAAAAGGTAAATTATACAATATGAAACTGGCTTTTATAGCCGACACATAGTTAACCAACATACAAGATGATACAGCATTTGATACTAGACATTCTAAGAATGACAAAATTACTTTTACATTGGCATTCTCCAAGCATGACTTAGTGAATATACAGAATGCCACAAATGTCTTAAACATTGTAGTGTAAGCCTTGGGTCTGAATGCCAGATGAAGCCTTGAAGAAGCCCTGGCTGACCAATCTGTGAGAGCCTCATTCTCTATAAAAACAAAGTGTAGAATCTTTCAGTATCATAAAACTAATAGCATAAGCCCCTGCAGCCCCCTAATACATGCAAGACTACTGTAGGTTACAAAAAATACAATATATATATATATATATATATATATATATATATATATATATATATATATATATATATATATATGGATCTGGTCACAGTTTGTTATATGACTAGCCCCTGGCACAAACTAATACAATGATACTGCATACTAAAACATACAATAACATTTACAATTATGGATATAATTCCAGCATATCCTGTGATACAGGAAGCCACACTGGCCTTTGAATGTGAGCACACAACAGCTTGAACTGATCAATGGTGCCTTGCCATCTTGACAGGACATCTGCAACTTTATTGTCCATCCCCCTAATGTGTACATACTGTAAGTCAGTATCAACTGCTGCAGCTGCATACCAGATGTTCCTCGCACAAGCTGCAAGGTACGGATCGCAAGTTTTCCCTGACCTTTAGACTGTTACGACCGCCTCATTGTCACACTGAATTAATACCCTCTTGGTAGCCCATTGGAATTTAAAGGTATGAATTGCAAGCAAGATGTTCACCATCTCAAGGTGGATAATTGTTAAGTTCCTGAAAGCTCTGGCTATTGTGAGATGGTACACACAGTCTCCAGAACACCCCCAAAACCCGTCAAACAGGCATCAAGCTCAAGTGAGACGTCTATGGTTCTGTGGTCATACAAAGAAACGCCATTGTAGGAATGCACAAATTTTACAAACCATCCCAGGTCCCTTTTGAAGTCTGGAGTGAGATAAATTTTTGACGCCCATGGCTAGATCTAAGTAAGTCCAACATTCTGTTTAAAAATACCCTAGCGGGTTTTACACACTTGTGCACATATCAGAGGAGACCTAGAATGGATTGAAGCTGACGTTTTGCAAATTCTTTTGTCATCCAGCGACGCACCGCGTCAGTGATGTCACACAATTTTTCTGGAGGCATTGAATGGTACCTTCCATGGTGTCAATCAAGACAATAAGACATGTGACTTGTGTCATGGGATGCACAAGTTTTTTGTCACTGATGGTCAAACCAAGTTGCGTCATTAAACAAGAAGTGTATAAAATGATGCCCAAGCAACGCTGGGGACCCCCACACCGACATAATCATCAATGTAGTCTGAAACCTTTTTGATGCATGACGTACCTGACGGCGTTGCTCAAATGCTGGAAGATCTGGCTTCCATGGCGCATCCCGAACGGAATGCAAGTTTCGACATAATGACCATTCTATTCCAAACCAGGAGGTTGTAGTCCCCAGGATCCAACTTCACATGGTGGAACGTCCGACTTACGTCTACTTTACACAGGAATGCGCCACGTCCTAAGCATTTTAACTCATTAGTTATGTCATCAACAGTCGGAAAGGTTAAGATGAATGGAGTGTCAAGATAGGCATTTTATCTATTCCTGCATTGACTGACACCCCAAGGGGCCAGCTAAGATCTATAATGACTCTGCGTGTATCAGAGTTGGGCTTTGTCCTGCCCATAAAAGGAGAATTATGATCTCCCTTAATGGGTTTCTTGTCATTTGGGCCAAGAATAGCATCATATTTCTTTTCTTCAGCAATGTATGCGTGTATGTCACTGGGATAGTCTACAACTAATTTGTGATTGCCTGGCTCATGTCTGATATCACAAGCCCTTAAAATCAAGGGGGAAGCCAAATTATATTAGCTGTAATAATTGTTGGCCCCAATATTCCCCAAGGTGTTCACACCGAGCTTCAACATTAAGTTGACCTCTAACTGGTATCCTAGCTAACATGAAGTTGGGCTTATTGGTTTGTCTGACAGCATAATGCATTTCTATGGGAGTTAAATTGACAGCGTCATTCATGACATCAACCCCTGGCATTAACTGATCTCCCAGTGGGACATACCCAAAGTTAAAAGCAGAGTGACGACGCCACTTGTGAAAAGTATCATTGTCGACATTTGGGACTTTGTTTACATCAATAGCATGCCTAGCATGCAAAATTGAATTGACGAATTTATCTTCAATGCCCGAATGATTGACATCAAAGATCAATTGATCACTGTTTTCACACCTTGGTGACACTTCGTTTAAATCCGAGTTCACACTGAACCCTTTCTCGGATCCGACTTGTGTACTATCTACCCATACTAACCCCTCACCTTGTGTTGTGACCTCAGCTGCCAAACCATTGTTGCCAATGCTTGCCCTACGTCTAGGACCACATTGATGAGTGTCACCACCAGGTGGGCCAAGTGTCTCAATAGGTCGTTGAAAGCCTTTGTGGCTTTGTTTTTTGTGATCTATGATAAATGCAAATGTCAATATAGGCAAAGATCTTGTGATAACGTTTGGCCATGACATGCATGACGGCATCATAGACAATCTTGAAGGCCAAACCCATGCACCTAGCCGAACATGACCCCTGTATCAAGGAAATATTGATCTTCCCATTTTATGCCAAATTGTAAAGTGACAGCTGGGCCCACCTCGATGTTCCTGAAAGCATGTTCAACACCTCAAATGTTTCTCTGGCTATATAATCTATTATTGAAAACTTTAGATGAAATTTGTTCTCATCAAAATGTTGCTTATCTACATTGCCATTCACTGAGTTACCTTTAGGACATGATAAGTTTAATATTATTCTACATTTGTCGGGATCTTTTAGTCTTTTGAGAAGGCGTAAACAGTGAAAGTATTTACAATTGGGGGGACCCATAGTACCTAGAATGGCCTCAACCACTTTTCTTTGTTCAAATATTTTAAAACTTGGTCGGGTATTTATGTGCCGAAAAATGGTTGGAGATATCAGTAATTGTCAAATTTTTGAGATTGTGAATGGACAAAGGGAAGCCAAAATTAAGATATTGGAATTAGCGCTTATAAGGATAATCCCTGAGAAGGTATTCCAGATTCAAACCTGATTCAATTGGTGTTCTGGCTTGCCTATAATTTTGGTAACCCTGTTTCCCTAATGGTTTCAGCAATTTGGAAGTAATGGTGCATCCTTAATTTCAATAGCTTGACTATCTGAACCTACAAATTGAAATCCCTCAGATTAGGGAGTTATATGTATTCTGCAATAACACCTTTTCCGGTATGATCATAGAACTCTAAGGGTTACCACTCTACCACCGTGGCCCCCTAGATACACTTTCAGCTATGCATCAGAGAAACATTTGTATTGACCACCAACATTCATAATTGATACTTATCATACTATCAGGCACCCTGTGACAGAGAGGAATAACAGCTCTCTTGTACCCAGAACTGTGTGAGTAATAAAATTTACTTATGTATCCCAATGCCTCTAAATCAGGAATATGCACAATGTGTGCGATATCCGCAATGTCATCTCTAACAAAATGCTAATCAAGTACGATAAATTGACAAATTATTGATAAATTGACACTTAATATTACTATCACAACTATGTGTGACAGGGATAAGCCTAGGTGTCACTTGATGGGTTTAAAGGTTTTCCACTTCACGTTAGGGTTAGGGGTTGGTCACACATAGTTATGATAGTGATATTAAGTGTCAATTGCAAAATGATGATCAAGCACATTCAACCTATTATCTAAATGAACATTATCTTTGGACTTATGCACACAATGATCCTTGGAGTGAGACCTTACAGTATTAATATTATTGTTCAATACCTCAGATTTAACTTTACTGACAAATTTATGATTGTTATACATTTTAGAACTTTCAAAGCTGTTGTCTTTGTGATTACACTTTTTATGCCCTCCCCTTTTCTGGATATTAAGTGGACATGTCCACGTGGTAGCTCCCTTCCCTGGTTGTTGTTATTCAAATCTTGTCTATTTGATGCTCCTACTTTGAACAAACAATTGACCTCTGAATGCACTGAATTTCTACTCTGCTTACTGCAAAAACTGCATGCATGTGTATAATTTCCATCACTTCCCTCATGAAAACATGAGTCATCATGATTTTTTACTAAGTAGTGTTCACAATTGCCATCACCAGCTGGGAGTGATTAAGCCTGTTTATGGGCCATTGACTGGTTTGTGACCAATCCAATCAACCTTCCTCCACCTCGTGCATGGATACTGCCCATGCGTTTCTCACTACCAAACATGGTAAAGATGCAGTATCCCCTGTGCCCATAATTACTTGTAGGAGGGCCTGCTTGACAATGTTTGGATCTTAGATATTGTAAATGTTGGTCAGTTGATCTGCGATCTAATACAAAAAGCTAAATCATCATAGGAGATCCAATTTCTGCCTTTGGAACCGTGGTATCTCCTATTAGGTTACCCCATCTGTTGGCAACATTAACAATATCAACAGTGTTATTATCTGTCTTTTTTGGCTTAGGGTCCCTTACCTTGCATGACCTCCTTACATGGGTATGTTGCTCATATGTACTTTTAAGCTGATTGGCTTAAGTCCTAGAGATGAAAAATCGATCGATTGCTAGTACCTAATGTTTAAGGTAGGTCCCAACTGCCACATCAGGCTCTTGACAGAGCCACTCTCTAGTGGCTGAACTAAATATTCGTCTTGATACACACCTTAATCCATCAAAGTACATGGGGCAAAGATTATCCAAAAATTAGACCAAATATTTTGTAAATACCACTCCTAGTTAATCCAAACATCTGATCAAAATTTGATCATTTTTTCTCAAATATGATCTGATCTTCACTTTTTTTTGGTTTGTGAATACTGCCCCAAGCCGTGATAAGAAATTGAGTTCACCTGTACTAATATTACCTAAAGCATCTCTTACATCCCAATGAATCTGGATATACGTGCTCGCCACACTTAAAAGTGGGCTAACCTTTAAGTTACAACCGTCTAACAACCCCATGATCTGTAGGCATTTTAATCATCGAGGATACTATAGAGGTAGAGAATACATTGGTATGCAAACTAATTTCTACATGGTCTCAGAAATAACCTACATGCAGTTAGGCTACAGGATTTACTTTCTTTGCAAGTAAGACACACTTGCAAACATCTACTTCAACCACAAACTGGCCACAGCAACAAATTTTACAAAAACTGATACAACCTATATGTGTTATGAACCATGCGATGAGATATAAGAGTAGTTTAGATGTTGAAAGAGAAGAAAAATCACAACACTGAACTTTGTCAGATATATGTATTATGGGACTAAGTGTGAAAGTAATGAATAAATATTTCCTCCTTCTTTTAGATACAGAAAATACAGAAATAGGTATCTTTGGACACTTGAACTGGATTGAAATTTAATCGAAATCAAAGAGTTAAATCAAAGGTAGAATTGAAAAGCTAAACCAGTGACATAAGTGGAACTTGTTTTCTAGCATTGGTTGAAAATGGCTTTTGAGATATATGTTTCCCTTATGATATGTAATCTCATTAACATTGTCACGTCACAAAATACAGCATTGCACAAAACAATTAATTCTGAGGCACACTTGTTTGTTAAAATACAAGCTTTGGTGAAAACAATGAATGGTTTTATCCCAGAAATAACGAATAATGTAGATGATGTTAAGAACCAAATACAAGAACTGAAGAGTGCTTTTAATGCACAATTTAATTCTGAAATGAATGAATCGTTGACGTCTACATTTCTTGCTGACATCTTGCAAGGCTGGGGGTAAACATCTTGTGTCCTTTGAAACTATGGAGGAGCAAAACCATGTATTTGAGATGATACAGAAGGAATGTTCTGAATGGGGTTTCTGGACAGCTGCCAAAAAAATTAGGAAATAACAATTGGATCTGGAGAAACAGCGGGAGATGATTCTTGATAATCTCTGGCATACAGGATAACCTGATGGCGATGGTGACACTAGTAGATCGAGGGGGGGGGGTGGTTCAGGGGGTTCGACCCCCCCCTCCACCTTGAAAAGTAATGTAAAGGGTTCAACCCAAAGTACAAAATTATTTCTTGAGAGTGGTGTTAAATTTACTGGAAGTACACTATATTTATACCAAAAATTATTTTTTCCCCGACCCCTTAATTATGGTATGTCTGATGTAAACTCCCACGTTACTCTGATGTGAACCCCCCTTACTTAAAAGCTGAATCTGCCCCTGGGTGACTATGGTCATATGTATCAAATCCACACTTCCTATCCTGTTAATGACAAGCCTGGTGAGACAGAGATGTGCTATATCTGCGAAAGTCCTTGACAAAGAATAGGAGTGAATCACAAGAGTAGGTTTCTCAAGATGAAAGCTTGTTGAAAATGCAATTTTGATGAAGTTATATGATGGAAAGCTTTGATATATCTCAAGAAGTTACATAGCTATATTGTGGAGATAAAATAGTAATGATTTACAATGAATGGCTTAACTTGAGTTCAATGACCCATGACCTTTGACACTCAGCTGTTTTATCTTTCATGGACTCCAAATTTTGTGACTTATTTAATTTGAGGATTATTGAAAATAAATGAATTTTATTCGATTTATAATAATATTAAATATTGGATGATTTTTTTTTGTTTTAGAAAACTTCATGCACAAAGAGCAAAATTAATTTCTAATGCCAATTGCCTACATAGACGAAATGTTCAGTCACACTAACTAAATCTTATAGATTTGAGACATAAAAAGGGAGATATGTTTAACATATTTAGAACATTACAATGGTTTACCTTAAGCAATGGAAGGGTGCAGGTTTGTTTAAAGTTCCTGTAAAATATTTTATCTAAATATTGATATTATTCTCTGTATACTTTTCTACATGAACAGAAAAACAGTATGAATTTAGTACAATTATCACAAAGACTAAACCAATGCATATGCTTCAATATATGTTATTTTCGATATATGTCATTTTCAGTGAAACTTGTAAAGAAATACATAAAGTACTTAACCGCTATGCAGTCATCTAGGCTGTGAAAAAAATGTTTTTCAGTTTTATGCTGAATCTTGATTGGTATTATAGTACAATATTTGGTGCCCAAACATTTATACAATTTTTACAATTTACACAAATCATCATCTGCAAGACATTTTGAATTTTATCTTTTGCTATCCAAGGGGATCTTTGTGTAAATAATGTAACTTAACCATAAACTCTAAACTCTATGTATTTTCTTATGTTTAGTAGACTTTAGAATATACAGAAAACCCATGTAAGTTTGCATAAATAAGTTTGAAAAATGTGTTTGGGTTAAATGAGATACAAGGAGGATTAAATATATTGAATTGAAATGTAAGACAGGCAGATTTGGTATATCAATGTAAAAACACCAAGGTTTCACTGTATTAAATACATTGAATAAACCATTTCATAAGATATTTTTAAATACCACATCACAATTCTAACAACGGTGTAGCATTCATTCTAACTTATTTGCAGATTGTAAAATAAGGTCACCTCTGGTCTAATATGTGATACCCCTATTGACACCTTAACTGGGTTTAGGTTGCCCGTAACATCAGATGTTAAGTTTTTGATTGGCCTTTGAAAGTCTTCATTTAAGTTGGTGAAATTAAGCTCAATTTTAAAGTTTGGCATTTTTTTTTTTTTTTTTTTTGGGGGGGGCTTGACCTCATCAAGGTCTCTAAAGCTGAGAGTATGTTAAGAGGACCATAGGGGAAAAGTAATTTATGTTCAATTTCAGTGTAAATTGATTTTAAAATAAATGATTAGATGCAATTATGTATTTCTGATATGTTAAAATAATATTACATGATGCTAAAAATAACTTTATAGATAGAATAAGTGTATAAATTGGTTATAATAACACTGCCCAGATCCTTGCAAAAATTAGTAAAAAATATTCAACTTGAAAAAAGATATTTATAAGAAATTGTCAATATCTACTGATGGTATTGTAAAATTTGTTAAAATTAAACCATATTGCTTTCTGAAATACAAGTGCTGGATGGAATTTGGTTTATCACTTCCAATAAACTGCATTAATCATATCAGGACTAGTAGTGGGAGGTGGGCGTCAGAAAGACGTTTTCGATACGTTGTTCAACATTCTGCATTGAAAACCATTGGAGAATGCTGACAATGAAATACTTTAAAAATTTAGATTTGGAGATCATCTATTGTGGAGACTTTTGAAAATTTCATACAATTACGTTAATGTTGATATAAATGTATTATATTGAGCAAGAAAAAAAGGAGAAAAACTGTACATAATAATAAAATTTATACCTTAACGTGGGTATGGTTAGATGACGGAATAAGTCATGTTAGTGTAATGGGTCCCTTTGCTGCCAGTAAAGTCTATAACTATGCTCCTCATTGAATGATAAAACAGCTATCTTGGAGGTGGCTCCTTTACTATTTTATAAAGTTTAAAGTACCCAGGGCTACTTTTGTAAAGATTCATAAAACTGTCCCACAAAGTAGCGCATGAAATGTAAGGAAGCAACACAAGATACTTTTTCAAAGCAGTGGGTATATAGTTGCTACTTGCCCGCTTTGTGTGAATGTGGTTTTAAGTGAACAAACAGAATATACTCTGTGTACAGAGTTTTAGATAGTGGATATGTTGCACTGTTTAGAGATAATTACATTTTTAAAGAACACGCTTAACACACTTAAAATCTGAAGGTTTCATAGATTATCTGTTTCAGTACTTTTATGGAGATTATTAAGTAAACTAAACATATTGCATTTTCATAAATACTTGTATTGGAGTATTGAACTGCTACTGCCTACTAGTAAGAATGTTCACTACCGTTTTGACCCTCAAGCCGTTTAAAATTTACATTCACCAGGTTTAAATGAGGGTTCTAAATGGCTGAGCCATTTAAAACGGCGGACTCCAGCCCCCAGCCATTTTAACTTTTTTTCTAGCTATGACTGTTTTGTTAGCTATTGGATTATTTTTTTATTTCTGCAGGATAAATGTATAATATTTCATAAAATATTTAAGTTTTTCCATTATTTGACATTTAATCTTATAAATTAAAAAAGAAATGTGAAATAACAATATAATTATATCAATCTGTAGTAATTATGAATTTTCAACAAGTATTCAAACAGCTTTATTACTACTAAGTCAGTTGTGTGTTTCAGTCAAAGCTAATTTTGTCATACCTTAACAATAGGGACAAATCCAATTAAGTGATCACTGAAATAATAGTAAACAAATCAACACAATGGGAATGACTTCCACACTGTTATGAAAAGACTGGTCAGTGGAAAGCCATTCTTTTCATGTGGGATTACTTTCTCATTTATTGTCTTATATGTAGACTGCATTTATCAAAATGGATTGAATTTGTGGAAGTCATGCCTTTTTCTGGTGATTAGTTCACAGGGAAATCTAATCAGTCTATAATATTTACCCTTTTGATGTGCAAATCACAGGTCAATCCACAAAAGGATGAACTTCAAACACCTGAGCAGTGATTTTTTTCCTAAGGAGAACCTTAATCAAATTTAAATGTGTGTAAACAGGTAATGTACAAAGGGGGGCTATTAATTGCAATTTCACCAGTCAGTTGAATGCTTGTTCCATGTCCCAGCCATTTTGTCTTTTTTCTAGCTATAACTGTTTGTTAGGCCAATAGCTAATGGGTAATTGTTTGTCTTCTGTGGGAAATATGTTTTAAGTTTCATGAAAATTAATTTATTTCCTTCCAGTATGTCATTTAAGCTTATATAATTTAAGAAATGAAACATTAAATAGCAATATAATTATGTATCTGTGAACAAATAAACTAATGTCAATTATTTTGGTTGTTATCAAATATATATGCATTCTGAAAATGTTATATATATACAAAATATATATATCTGTACAAAACATGATAAACTGATTTCTGATGTTGACTGTGTTTCTCTCTTCTAGTTGGCTGAGCCATTTAAAATGGCGACCTGCCATTTAAAACGGCGGCCCGCCGTTTATATTGGCAAACTGCCGTTTAAAACAGCATATGGGGTCAAAATGGCATGTAAGAGGAATAGCCCTTATATCTCACCCAGTAGAATGCGGGCCTATAAGAGTGAAAATCTTGTGCTAAAGTGCCCTGTTGAATCTTATTTACAAGAAAAAAAGAATCTTATACCTGTAGTGGGAAGGGAGATATTATTGATTGGTTCTGCTGCGTCTCAAACTCACAGCCTTCTGATTACACACAGATATAAACACAAGTCTAGCTCTTTAACCAGCTGAGATAAAGGGGCAGTTGCCTGAAGATTTGAATCCGAGTGGTTTGATTCATAGATCCAGAGAGGTCCCAGCTGAGTGGGGTTAAAGTTCAGATCACAGATCAAGGTCAAGTTGAAGGTCAAACTCAAAGTTTGGAAGACAACTAAAAGATTTGGTTTGCGCTTTTATTTACATGTTAGTAATATGTATATAGTGTATATGGTTAACATCAGGCTAAAAGATTTAAAATTCTGTAGAATACAGATTTTTAAGCACCAACAGCATAACACGTAAGATTTGTAAATGACTAATACCACACATATATACCCATCTGGGTCACATAAAGCAGTGTAAATTACAACGACTAAGTCACAAAGTAATACCCACTTGGGTTAAGCATCTGTTAAGTTAGTAACCATTAGTAAGTGTGTCAGGTTGGTAGGGGGTCCGCCTGGTCCGCCTTAAAGTCCCCAGCTTGTCAGGCTCCTTGAAGGGGAAGTCAAGGATTCGAAAAATCTCTGGAAAACTGCAGCTTGCTAGTTAAAACCCTTGCCAAGAGATTGTGGAAAAGGTACAGACTGCAGCCAACTTAGTCAGTTCAGTAGGGGGGAGCCAGGGTCAGCCTGGACCGCCTATTCTCTCAAACAGGTAGGTCATGTGAGTCCGGTTGGACACCTCCCTGCGGGTAAGAGTGTCCGCAGGGGTCGAAACTACCATGTGTCAGCTCTCTTGGGTTCAAACTCTTGGGAGAGCATAACCAAGAGTATCGAAAGTGTCAGTTTATAGGGGAGGCCAGGGTCAGCCTGGTTCGCCTAGTCTCAAAATATCAGAAAACCCACATCAATCCAAAAGGAGACCTCCCTGGGGTTGAGACAGGGCCCCAGGGGTCAAGGTTAACTGGAGCTCAATCAGTTCAAGTTCTTGGGGAGCAGCCAAGAGAACATCAAAACGAAAGTCTCAGATACAACTGATACCTATGTCAAAAATGACCTCCCTGCGCCTGAGAGAGGGCACAGGGGTCAGGGTAACAGAGGACTTGTCAAAGTTGAGAGGGGGTCACCAGGGTCCGCCTGGGCCGCCTGTTACAAAGTTTACCCTCTGTAGGGAGGGTGGGAGGCAAATATTTCATGCTCCTTGTTCAATGTCAGAATTCAAAGTGATTCTTATTTTCCCCAGATGAATCATTGGGGCGTGAGTTTGAATTTGATTGGTTGCTACAATGCTGCCAAGAAATTTTCCTGACGACTGAGGCACAGAGTGCCTAGAATAATTTAAGGTGGAAGCAAACTGCTCCAGCAGGCCCCTGAAGTAGCCTGCTAGCAACAGTTGCCTGAAGATTTGAACCCGAGTGGTTTGATTCATAGATCCAGTGAGGTCCCAGCAGAGTGGGGTTAAAGTTCAGATCACAGATCAAGGTCAAGTTGAAGGTCAAACTCAAAGTTTGGAAGACAAGTAAAAGATTTGGTTTGCGCTTTTATTTACATGTTAGTAATATGTATATAGTGTATATGGTTAACATCAGGCTAAAAGATTTAAAATTCTGTAGAATACAGATTTTTAAGCACCAAACCCCAGCTACAGGAGAGAAGGGATGATAGAGGCAAAAGTAGATGGGATGATGGTTGGAGAGTGGGAAGCATTTTGCAGGTAGGTCCACACGGCCGAACTCCTCCAAAGGCTGTGGGACATGATGTTCTGGAGTGGGATACTGTGGTCAAACGCCAGGGTCTCCCCAGATCGCCTGAAAGTGTGGAAACCGTGGCCTGTATGTGAAATGTTTCTGATGGACAGAATAGTTTTGAGGGCTTGCCTGATATGGGAATCAAGGATATGATTGAATGGAGGTGTGTGAGAAGCAAATAAGGGGTGGGTGGGAGTTGTCTGGATTTCAGGAGGGCCTTTAGTGCCCGTACTGGACAGAGATACATGTTGTTGATGGTTGGTAGTTGGACTACATGGTGAGATTTGTTGTCCTGGAGTGTTTTGGTCCATTTGATGATGAGGTGAGCTCCAGGAGGAGCAAAAATTACATCTTGCCTCAGGAAATGTTTGTCTGGATCAAACCGTGCAATACTGTGGGGTGCTACGTTGGACATACGTAAGAAGGCGTAGAAAGCACACAGGAATATCACCCTGAATAAAATGGGATCAGATAAGTGATCACAGGAGATTGATATTGCATACAGTGTCTTGATATCAAAGATGCTCCTTGTTCAATGTCAGAATTCAAAGTGATTCTTATTTTCCCCAGATGAATCATTGGGGCGTGAGTTTGAATTTGATTGGTTGCTACAATGCTGCCAAGAAATTTTCCTGACGACTGAGGCACAGAGTGCCTAGAATAATTTAAGGTGGATGCAAACTGCTCCAGCAGGCCCCTGAAGTAGCCTGCTAGCAAAATCCCCCTGAAGTCCAGTTATTAATAGAAACGGATATGCGTGAGGATATTACATACCACATTTTTGTGGTACATAACCAAACCCAGGCAACCTTACTGTTACAAATTCCTTGAACAAATGAATTGGCCTCTTGAGATAGTGCTTATCAAGCTACATTGATACTTTCCATCTAAAGTACTCTCCCTATTGTCAGAAAGTTAAACTGGACATATCAAATAGTTCACACTTGACAACATTTAAAGTAACATGTTTCGTAGATAGATACTTTGTTAATGTAGTGACTTCTGAATAAAATGCATAACAACTCTATTTCTTATCTAGCTAACTGACAAATGCTTTGCCATAATTTTTATGTGATTAATTGCTCTTATTTCTCACTTTTCCCTTCCATTTTTTTCAGTCCATAAATTAACAAAAGAGTCTTTGATTCTGTTAAACCACATGAATTTATAAATCTTTACATAAAATAAATGAAAAAATGCATTTAAATGCAAGTGAAAAGCAATATTTGTTTTTGTTTGTTCCATGAAATTGATGTTATTTTATTTTAAAGGAATTCATAAAAAATCATGTTGTAGAGAACTTCTACTCTAAATATTGGTAATTTTAGAGCACTTTTTAAAAAGCAATAATGCAACTTCTTCATGAAATCAGCAATCAATCAACATTCATGCAAATAGAGATTTTAAGAAACAAAGAACCTTAAAATATGTATCTTATAGAAACAAACTATTAAAATACTATAGAGTTATTACATGTGTGAGGTCATACATCAGTAGTGTGAAAATTACTTTTAAAGTCCATCAAAAGACTTATATCCTTTATCACACAAGATTACTCATAAGATCTAAGAATGGCAGCAAAGACTTCTAAAGAACAATAATGAATAATCCTAGTAGTGATAGCAAACCAACCTTGTTTTGGGAAGAAACTCATCTTGGTAAAATTACATTTATATATACCATTACAAGTATATTTAATACATTCTTCAATACTGTAAAAGGTAATGAACTTCTGTGGATTAAATATTGCATTATATACTGGATAATTGAAACAAATGATTAACTATGAAAACTAATATGAAGTAATGAATATATCTGTAGGTAGGTTATCAATCACTGTAATGAAACTTTATGCTCAGCTTGTCTTCTGTGAAAAGGGAAAAAAACTTTCTGGGGCCAACTTATAACACTGATAAAATCAAGACTTGGATATGATATTTGTATGGTTGTTCCAAACATAATTTTGGTGTCTAAGTTGTTTTATTTTGATTGTCCGTGATCATTCATTGCTGAATGTTTTTGTAATAATCAGAATGCAATATAAATTAGAGCAAAATTATGTGGTGAAGCCAAAATTTAGACATGGAGTAAGTAAAATGTTGTTGATTTGTTTTCATACTCTTCTCTGGATTCTTATGATAATCAATTATCCAAATCATTGTTTTATGTAGTACATAGCTTCTATTATGTAACATTCTACTGTCAATGTATTTGCATATCAGCAAAAAATAGTGAATAAAACATACAGCTTATAAAGTTAAATTTTGTTGGAAAAGTAAACCTTACTGGCTACAGATTGTTTATTTTAGTCCCATGCAACTTCAAGGTTATTGCCTCTAACCTCTGAGGTCGCCGGTTCGAATCTCAGGCCGGGCGCTTCATGTTGGAAAGTTGGTAGTTACTTGCCGATGTCCGGTGCTTTACAGTGTAGTATGCACTAGTTTCCTCCACCTGTAAACTACCCATCGCAATATGACCCTGGCTGTTGAACATGACGTAAAACAACAAATAAATCTAATCAAGGTTATTGCTAAGTTACCAAGTCTAACAATGTCTACAGCAGTTTCCTTCAGTGTGCAATTTCAACCAAAGGTCATGTCAAGGTCAAGTTGACGACCTCAGATGCGTACAGATGAAGCTAATGGGTAAGATGCACAAAGCCAGTAAAAGATGTTCTGAGGAATTTTTATTTTACATATTAGTTAAAACATATATTATATAATCGCAAAGGGAAGCTTTTTGACGATTTTTAAAGCACCAACACAAATAAAGCCAGAATAATAAGGACCACAGAAATCATAAGTACCATACAAGGTATGACAACATATAGCATGACACCATGCAAAGTCGAGTAATACATAAATGTAAGCAAATTTTACATATAGTATCAGTATTTTTAGTTCCTAGTCACAAGTAGGTCATAACAGTAAGCACAGTCTTAGTAGAGAGGAGGACACCAGAGTCACTCTGGCCCTGCCTAATGTGTCATCTCATATAATCTGCTAAAATGAGACAAAATCGAAAGTAATCCAAGGTCATTAAGAGCCACTTCAATCCATATTTGATGAGACCTCCACATCAATCTGAGGAGAACTCCAGAAACTCGATCAAGGTTAACGATTCAAGCTCTGAGTACGAAAATTGACCAAAAACACTCTTATGGGTGGTCAAGCCAAAAGAGGGCAAAACTTGACAAATCAGTGTTAGTGGAGGGTTGGTGGGTTCAAACTTTCTATGTGTAGCCATTTAATGCTACTTGTAATATGAAATAGGAACCCCAAGCATGGGTTTAATCATGCAGAACTAGTGTTTGATTGGTGTTGTACATAATGCAAAAATCTTGACCCTAGAGACGATGCACAGCATACCCATAGCTATTTAAGGCTGATGTAAACTGCCACAGCAGGCCCCTAACAGGTCATGCCATTTACATTAGCCTTATTTTCTGTTCGTGTAAGCAAATCACAAATCTAACCATAAATTTGATTGCACTTTATATCCATTATTTGACAAACTCTAAGAAGCAAATATACATTTAGAGTGATCTTAGGTCCATTAACATTGTCATACCAGACAAGGCACAGGTGGAACTGTATCTAAGGTGGACAGTTTTAATTTTTTTCAGTTTTTAGAAGCATTGAAAACAAAGCAATTAACCAAATATTTGACTGACTTGTGAAGTTTAGAGTGGAAATATGGGACTGCCAGGTACAGCTGATCAGGGAGATTATGCCTGGTGCTGTGAGGGCAACTACTCAGAGATAAGAATGGTCAAAAGTAGCTAAAAGAGCCACTATAGAGAAATTTCTAGACCAATGTAGCAGTTTAAACATAAAATGTAACTCAACAGGCGGCCATTTGAGTTTCTTAAAGATGGGTGTTAAAAGCATTCGAAATGCATTTTAGCTTGTGCAGGCTGAAACTTTAAAAACGTCTGAACGAGGAATTACAATTGTCCAAACTACTACTAACTGAAGCATTTGCTACAAGCATGGCACTGTATTGGTGAAATGATATCTATTTTGATTAAGGTCACACATTTGAAGGAAACACTCTTTACAAGTCCTTAAAACATGCTCTGGGATGGAGAATTCTGTAAACACATAGGTTTCGTATACTGTCAGCATGGTTCAGAAGGTTGCCAAGAATATTGACAGGAAAATAAGAGGAGAGTTTTTTGGTGTTGAAACAACATAAATAGGTTTATCTTTGTTACATTATACTTTATTGAAAGACATCCTTGTACAAATTAAACACAAGCAATCAGTTTAGTCAGAGCAGAGAAAGCCTCCTTATGTAATAAATGGACATACAATGGCGTGTCACTGGAAAAAAAATTACATAGAATGTCATGACGAGAGCCAATGATTTTACTTAATTGAGTTGTATAAAGTGAAAACAAAATTGGACCCAACAGTAATCCCTAGGGTGACATCATAGATTACCTTACATAAGTTAGATACTATTGAACCCATCTCAGTAGCTTGACAATGATAACTCAGGTAGGAGAGCAATTCCACTTAGACCAAACCAGGTTCTGAGAAAGGCAGCGATAGGTTATTTTATTTGACACTTATACAAGCTAATAACAATTGCTATGTTAGTATATTAATCACAATAAATACAATGGATGTAAAAGAACCCAGGCCCATTATGTAGTGAGGTGTTGTTGGAAGGTAGTGGCCACAGTTGAGGAAGCTTTTGCTGTAAATTTAAGGTAGGCATGAATTGCATTGGAGGACCAACCCCTATGAGCTTTTAAGTTCTGTAATGAAACATGATCAGCTGCCCAAGAAACGGCAGATCTTCTAAAGGCATGAAACCCAAAATGAGATGGGTCAAGGTTGAAGAGGAGGAAAGAGGGGGAGAACAAAAGGAGAACAAAAATTGGGAGGAAGGAACCCCAAGGCTGGAAGAAATGAGGACTTTGAGGGCTGAGACATGGCAAAGGGGAGAGGAGGGGAAAGGGGGGGAATTCGGACAACCTGGTTCTTAGAAGAGGATTACATAAATTTTGCCTATTTCACAATCACATAGGCCCCAGGAGGGCGAAAAATAATGTCACCTCGAGTGAAATTATGGGTGGGGTCAAATTTGACAGAAGAAGAAGGGGCCAGATTTGAAAGGCAAAGAAATGCAAAAAAAGCCAGACGGAAGATAGACTTATAAATAAAATCAGAAGGGAATGAATCACAAGCTTTAACAAGTTTTAGAAGAATAGCAGAGAAGCAGAGAAGTTTGCTTGAAACTTGTGGGAGTATGAGCCACTCATAGCTACAGACTTAATAAAAAGGTGGATTTTCTATGAGAGAGTGGAGCATACAGAATGTCGAGCAGACAGAAGTAATGATGCAGTAAGGACACGTTTGAGTTCAAAGCCTGAGCTCTGGAGCCATTATGGACTAGGAACTATGAATGCCAGAGCTGAATCTACCTCGTGGAGGGAAATCTGACAATAAGAGGTGAAGGCTAAGAACAGGCTAAACTTGTCCATGTAGGCCTGGGAGGTATGTTGTCTAAGGCCAGATGAGATCCTGGAATATGCTGCCTCCACCAAAGACTTAGCTGGACCTGAAATTAAATGAACATATTTGGATAGAAGTGTTGAGCATTGATAGGCCAGCAAGTGCAGTGGTCAAACAGCTGATCATGGATTAAACCTCTTTCATACACTCTGGACAGAATGTCCGCCTTAACATTGTCTTTGCCTGGTCTGTGAGTACATTCTAATTTAATGTCAGAAGTAGCTAAGTGTAGCCAAATAGACCTGGCTATTTGCTGCATGTAAGTATCTCTTGTTCTACCATTTGCAGTGCATGTACTACAGCCTTGTTATCAACGTGAAACTTGACCCACAGGCCTGTCCAACACCTGGCAAAAGATCTAATGGCAATCAAGACATTTAAGAATTCTAACTGGGTGATACTGAGACCCTGGGTGGCCAGCAAATGCCTGTTCACAGCATAGACGGTATTTGCCCAGTACAAGCCCATCCGAGAAAGGGATGTATTAACAAATATGTCAAGTATAATTCTGGCGTCATCAAACAGGACCTTTCAATTAGCGTTAGAGAGGAAATGGACAAACCAGGAGAGGTCCTGTTTCATTTCTGCATTGAGGACAGTACATCCAGTGGCTTTCCGGAGATTGTTAAGCAAAAATTCTTGCAGCATGCACACAACAATGGATATGCAAGATCTTTCCTAACAAGCTCTACAATTGTCTCTTTAAAATATATGACGACCTAGTAATAAACAATCTGCAAGTGTCAAGAGTTTGTAGTACTTTTCATGTGGAATAGTAAGCTGACGTGTGTCAGCATCAACACAAATACCCATGCAAGCTAATATCCAAGTGGGGGGACAAACTTTTTGGGGTTGATTGGGACCACAAGAAACTCAAATAAAGAGTATAAAGTCCTTAGGGCTGTGACATGGATGAATTTCCATGATATCATCAATAATTCCGTATGTTTATGCCTTTTGATGCCATGACATACCAAATAACATCTGTCATTTGCTGAGACAGAACGCTTCCCGTATGCATCCCCATGGGAACACTAATGTCCAGATATGAGTTGCCCCTCTACTTAAGACCTAAAAGGTCATAATCTAAGGGATTGACATGTAAAATACTGAATGTCCTTGATAAGTCAACTTTTGATTACAACACATCAACCCTCAAGTGGTCAATATCGTCAACTTTGTCTCAACAGAAGGATATATGAGAATATAACCCCAATCATAAATTTCATTTGAAATGTGGTCATTAACTGCTTGACCCCAAGGGTGACTAAGTTTGACAATTACACGTCTAGTTTCATCAATTTTTGGTCTTGACAAGATTGGGGAATAATGAACTTGCAAGGGGAAGTCCTCACATGGGCCAACATTTGCCGTGTTCTAAAGTTCTTTGTCAAAGTATGTATCAATATCATTGAGGAATTGGGAGGCAGAGGGATGGTTTACAATAACACGAATGCATCTCTGTTAACACAAAGTGGAAACCCATATTCCAAGTATTCCAAGAAAAGCTTATTATAATAATTTGCACACAATGCCCTCCAGTTTGAAATGTTCAGATCAGTGGATACTTTAACTCTAGCTACTTTATAATTAGGGCAACCAGTGGCTGCCACCAGTAAATGGGCATCACATGCCCATTTCAAAAGGTTATTGTCATTTAACACAAAAGAAGGTCGAAACAATGGAAACAGGGGCATGTGTTCGACTAATAAACCCAAATTGTGTGTTCAACCCACTGTTACAATTGATGTCACCTTTTACAGCATTATGAATGAAACACCAATCAACACCTTTCAACAAACAGTTGCACAATTTATCAATAAAGTGTGTTTCTGAAAATGCTTTGTCATGATTTGACACGTCAAGCATACAATTACTCTTATCTTGTGGAATATTTCGACTATTACCACATACAATATTTACATCAAACGTAATTTTTGACATTGCATTGTGTACAAGATCACTACCATTTTCTCAATAAAAGTTTAAATTTATAAATCTATTGGTGTTAACTATTCTTAATTTACTTATAGTTCACTTGAATTTGTCCTTCCCTTGGTTCCCTGTCCGCTGCCACAGGCATTCTTATGTCTTATGATAAAAATAATGCCCACTTCCTTAAAGCAGTAAGAACATGCATGTTTCCAGATCTGACCCCCTACCACATGATCAGATGAAAATTTACAGTCATTCCTGTCTTTTGTTTTTGTGGGTTTGTTTTTGCAGGTATGACACGAGCTGTGTTCCGAATCCAGATTTTTTCAACCGCTTCTGGATGTCCATTTAACTTTACCTCGCTCCATGTCCTGTAATAGGACTATATGTGCATGACGAGCTGTAAACCAGTTGGTCTGGAGAGCATCCTGTAGAAGATGGCGACCATACTCGAGCATATTGTTATGGACAGTGTTACTCTGTTCCTCTTGTATGTAGCCCATGAATCCAATGAGAAATTGGATGGGGATAGGTCCTTGTTTTTTGGGAGGTTTACCCCCGAACTAGGGAAGCAATGGTGGTGGGGCCATGGGATTTCCAACTTTACAGCATTATCCATAGCCCCCTGGCCTTGTAACTTTAACAGCTGCTTTTGCACTTTCCTTTGTGTAGCATCATTTGGCTTTAAGAACTGCGTAGAAAGCTGCACATCCTTGTCTGATAACCTAGAACCTGATGGTTGTGATGTGAATCTTGAATCCTCCTTGTCTGATGAGTCGCTGACTGCCTGATGCGCCACCCTCTTGATGTGCTGACGCCCCAGCTTTCTGGAACTCTTACCCTCTCTTACTGGAGAGCTAAACAAGAACTTTGAAACCAACACTATGGGATTTTGCTAACTAATTTTCCTTTCTAACTGCTCATCATTGTCTTCTAAATCTTGGATTTTTTTTCAAAATTAAGCCCAGTTTGGTGTCCAGATTATCTGTCTTGCTGGAGTGTGCACTATCCCCAAGTGATTGTTCCGAGTTTGAACCTGCATTCCTTCTATCCATCTGCTGTGATGAGCGGTGTGTTGCATTCACAGAATCCTCTTGACCGCCACCACTGTAGCACTGATGTTGAGCAAACTGTTTCCTTCAGGTCGAGAATGTTTTTTATCACATTTAGAACAGTAAGCCGGATTCTGAAATGCCATAATACACTAAAACACTAAAATTCAAATAAAATAAAATCATCGTGTGGTGCTAAGTACTGTAAGTGCTTTTAATCCATCCACAGCAAATGCAAGAATGAGGACCCAGAGAGTGGAAAGCCTGGGGGTAGGAGAAAAGATAGGAAGGTACAGTTCATGGAGTGTCAGATATTATTGACAGCATGTTTACACAACAATTTTCTTGAGTGAAACTGACACTTCAAATCCCTGCCAGACTGATACGTTATGCAGGCACTGACAACAGTAATGTACAAACATGTCAGTCCACAGAGAGCCAAAAACATCCCACTTTTATATGAAAACGGAGTAAGCCATAATATGGGCTGACTATATACCTGATCCCAACAAAGTGTTATTGAAGTAATATCTTCAATGAGATGGAAACTCGGTTGTTTTTGACACAAAATTCAACATACTACAACAAAAAGTACCAAAAATCATTAAAATTATTTAAGTTACATAGAGGCAAACAATTCTAACATCATCAGCATATTCACGTTAACAACACACTAACAATTATTGCAGAATTAAAAAGCAAAAAAAATACATAAGTTTTTTGTCTGTGAATATAGGGCAAATCAAACCAAATAATGGTCTGACTCCATTTAGTTACTCAGGCTCCATCTCCAAGACGAGGTCCTCAGTGGCCTAGTGGTTAGAATGTTTGGCATCTAATCACAGGCCGTCACCCCTGTGTGGGTTCAAGTCCCACAAATGACAAGCTATGCACCTGTCCCAATATGACCTTGGCTGTTGAACGGGACATAAAGCCTTAACTTTGACCTTTGACCCATGTCAAAGACGGTGATAATCACGGGGAGGCCCTAAGCACACCCAGAAATGTGACCCAGTAGCCTAAGGCCAGAAATGTGTTAAGGTGACCTTAAGTTAATGTAATCTTATGAAGGTGTATTTAAGCGTGTTTATATGACGTAAACAAAGGGGAGGTGACCCCAGTAACAAATGTATAAAATGTGAAGATAATAGCCCCACCCCTCACTCAATGACTATTCTCATACAAGCACAGTCCCATCTGACATCACTGTCCCGTGTGTTGCCTAGCTCAAACCTTAGGTGGACTGACATTCAGTCCCTTATACAATGGTATGGGTGCTGACTATGATGCAGCATATATTCCCATACAAATACAATGCATAAAATCGAATGTTTATGCTGTGTATCCAGTGACCTCCATCTGCATCCATGGTAGTTCCTGGCTGCTGGAGGCATCTCCATAATCACATAGCGTCTCCATAATCACATATTTATATCACTCCGAGTACTGGTAAATGCCAAGTACTCCCACTATTTGCAATGCAGAAGTCATATCAGCATATCAGCCCTTCTCAAAGTGAGACAGCCTGAAACTAGAAACTTGTGTTAGTGTTTTGTTTACCAATACAATACATAACATCTGACAATTTAATATTGTTATACATAAACTTAAGTTTTGAAAATAGCTCTCTGGTCAGCATATTTTACGAGAGATTTACTGGTTTGGTATCACCCTGAAGTAATGAAAGATGAAGTTTGAGATATAGGATTGGGCCCAAGGGCCCGCTGCTACCACAGCAAAGGGTGGAGACTAGGAGGATGATACCCTGATAGCTAGCAAAGAAAGCCCCCCCTGTGAACCCCATTGTTAACAAGCTTTGACGCACAACAGGGCCCCCCACCCCCCACCCCTGCGCCAAAGGGGGTGTTAAGTTAGGTTCTGAGGATACCCTCCTCCTGACACTTGCTCCCGGACGACGCCATGAGTGAGATGAGAAGGGTGGGAGGGAGGAAAACAAAAATAATAAAAATTCTAAATGTCAAGTTTAAAAGAAGGCAAGTTGCCTGATTGAAATCAAATTATTTAATGATGGTGGATTGCTTTTGGCGGCAATTGCTAGGGTCATCAGAGGGGTCAGCCAATCATTGATATCGACCTAGATGACAAGAGAAACTTTTTCAAACTAGCACTGATTAAGGTAGCACCTTGATGCTACCCCCCACAGTGCCCTGGTATGAGTTTGACCTTGTGTGAACATTGAAACAGCCCAAGTTGGGAATATATACTACGTTTATTCTAAAGATATGTACACATTAATACTTTGGGGTCACCTCACATGCAAACATTTGGTCCTAAGGTGACCTTAACTTAAGGTTAAGCAAACATTGGAATGATAAAGAGTGGGTTGCTTTTAGCCCACAATTTAAGACTGGCCTTATGTTATGCTATGGGCCTACTTAAAGTGAAAATTAGAGCCAGTCTTTAAAGAGTGGAAAGTGAATCTAGAGTTTAAATAAACTGGCCTGTGGCATTGAATTTACTTACTTACAGTGGAAGATGAGGCCAGTCTTTGTTAGTTGGAAGAAAAGATAAGACATGGACTTAAAGTGGGGCTGTATTTCAGCCCTGAATGACAACTTTCCAATGTGAGAGATTCTTTTAGGATTTTGTAGGCCTAGGCTCAATTTGAGGCTAAGGCCAGAAATGTGTTAAGGTGACCTTAAGTTAATGTAATCTTATGAAGGTGTATTTAAGCGTGTTTATATGACGTAAACAAAGGGGAGGTGACCCCAGTAACAAATGTATAAAATGTGAAGATAATAGCCCCACCCCTCACTCAATGACTATTCTCATACAAGCACAGTCCCATCTTACATCACTGTCCCGTGTGTTGCCTAGCTCAAACCTTAGGTGGACTGACATTCAGTCCCTTATACAATGGTATGGGTGCTGACTATGATGCAGCATATATTCCCATACAAATACAATGCATAAAATCGAATGTTTATGCTGTGTATCCAGTGACCTCCATCTGCATCCATGGTAGTTCCTGGCTGCTGGAGGCATCTCCATAATCACATAGCGTCTCCATAATCACATATTTATATCACTCCGAGTACTGGTAAATGCCAAGTACTCCCACTATTTGCAATGCAGAAGTCATATCAGCATATCAGCCCTTCTCAAAGTGAGACAGCCTGAAACTAGAAACTTGTGTTAGTGTTTTGTTTACCAATACAATACATAACATCTGACAATTTAATATTGTTATACATAAACTTAAGTTTTGAAAATAGCTCTCTGGTCAGCATATTTTACGAGAGATTTACTGGTTTGGTATCACCCTGAAGTAATGAAAGATGAAGTTTGAGATATAGGATTGGGCCCAAGGGCCCGCTGCTACCGCAGTAAAGGGTGGAGACTAGGAGGATGATACCCTGATAGCTAGCAAAGAAAGCCCCCCTGTGAACCCCATTGTTAACAAGCTTTGACGCACAACAGGGCCCCCCACCCCCCACCCCTGCGCCAAAGGGGGTGTTAAGTTAGGTTCTGAGGATACCCTCCTCCTGACACTTGCTCCCGGACGACGCCATGAGTGAGATGAGTAGGGTGGGAGGGAGGAAAAAAAAATAATAAAAATTCTAAATATCAAGTTTAAAAGAAGGCAAGTTGCCTGATTGAAATCAAATTATTTAATGATGGTGGATTGCTTTTGGCGGCAATTGCTAGGGTCATCAGAGGGGTCAGCCAATCGTTGATATCGACCTAGATGACAAGAGAAACTTTTTCAAACTAGCACTGATTAAGGTAGCACCTTGATGCTACCCCCCACAGTTCCCTGGTATGAGTTTGACCTTGTGTGAACATTGAAACAGCCCAAGTTGGGAATATATACTACGTTTATTCTAAAGATATGTACACATTAATACTTTGGGGTCACCTCACATGCAAACATTTGGTCCTAAGGTGACCTTAACTTAAGGTTAAGCAAACATTGGAATGATAAAGAGTGGGTTGCTTTTAGCCCACAATTTAAGACTGGCCTTATGTTATGCTATGGGCCTACTTAAAGTGAAAATTAGAGCCAGTCTTTAAAGAGTGGAAAGTGAATCTAGAGTTTAAATAAACTGGCCTGTGGCATTAAATTTACTTACTTACAGTGGAAGATGAGGCCAGTCTTTGTTAGTTGGAAGAAAAGATAAGACATGGACTAAAAGTGGGGCTGTATTTCAGCCCTGAATGACAACTTTCCAATGTGAGAGATTCTTTTAGGATTTTGTAGGCCTAGGCTCAATTTCAGCCTAAAGCCAGAAATGTGTTAAGGTGACCTTAAGTTAATGTAATCTTATGAAGGTGTATTTAAGCATGTTTATATGACGTAAACAAAGGGGGAGGTGACCCCAACGGTTGTTTGCCTATGCCTTGTCCATGTGGTTCCCCAACCCCAGCTAGGAGGTAGTGAAAGAAAGGGCAGTCTGGAAGGCCCTGGCTTCCTGTTCCGAGGTGTTGTGGTTTTGGGTGATATACCTCCGGACTGCATTGGAAGTCCAGGTACCATGACTCTTTATATTTTGCATGGGAACATTAGCATTGAATGCAAAAGTGGCCCCTCACCACCTGAAGCTATGGAACGTGATCCCTGCTTGTGACATATTTAGTTTTAGCATAATCCCTTTTTGGTGTTTTCGTAGCTGAGAGTCTGTAAGTGGGAGCCACTGCGATTTGGATTTTATTTGAAACAAAGGTGAATCGGCTGTGCCTGGTGCAAGTTTGAGCATTTTTCTTGTGGCATTAACTGGGCATAAAGGTGATAATGGTAATTGAGGAAGTTTGATGATTCTAACTGCATTTTTTGACCACTTCAGAACAAGATGCAGCCCTGGTGGGCCAAAGATGATATCTGCTCTTGCCAGTTGCTTCAAAGGAGAATAGCGACCACGGCCTGATTGTCGCAGTGGACCAGCAATTTTTTTTCCTTGCCAAGCTGGTCCCCATACTCTTAATGCTACCAGGATGTTTAACATTTCTAGATGCGAAATATTGAAGTCTTTGTATCCTAATGGTATTTCTATAGTATATACTTGATTAATGAAACAAGCACCCAGGCCCTGATTTTGTTTATTTGGGGTTTGACGTCGCTTTCAACACTGTACAGGTCATATCACGACCGGTAGTTGGAAGGGCAGAGGAAACCAGTACATAGAGTTCGCTAGGGTTGTGTACTGTAAACTGCCGACCAACGGCAAGCAACTACCAGCTTTCCCACTTACGGCCATGACGGGGATCGATCCCCGGCCGCAGAGGTGGGAGGCGAGAGTGTGACCACTCTGCCACCGTGGCCCCCCAGGCCCTGAAGACATGCATCTAATTGAATTTCACCGGCCTCAGGGGTGTGGTCAAAAAAGGCTTTGCCATTGAAAGATGGTAAAAATTTTATGAACCAGTTCAAATCTTGGTGAAAAATATCTGGAAGGAGGATAACACTGCTGTTATAATTGTCTCTCAGAACGCTTAGCATCCTATTGAGGAAACTTCTTGCATGTTTCACGCATTTACTAATGTACAGAAGTGCCCCCAATAATGATTGTAATTCATTTTTTCGACATTTTTTCCTACCTACCCAGCCATAACATGTTTCTTTGATTTTTTTCCATTTTATCTGGGGGAACTGCGACAGTGAAGTTGACGGTGTCGACTTCTACTCACAATTTTCTTTTCGTTAAGAGAAAAACCTAGCTTTGTTAGGAGGTCCTAGAGGTACTAAAAGGCGAGATTGCTTTTTGATGGGAGTTCGAACCCAATTACGTCATCCACATAATTTATGATGTCATAACGCCGTGACGTCATTACGTAACGCACAGCGTCACTTATGCGCTGAAAAATAGCGCTTCCGTGCCTGTATCCAAATGGTAGGCAGGTGTCAATAAAGTAGTTTTCATGCCTTAACCCTAGCAAATGATAGTCCCTGGGGTCAATTTTAATATGCCGAAAAGCCCTAGTGATGTCAACCTTGTATAAATGTGAGCCCTTGCCTAGCTGCCCGACTTTGTTCGTGATGGTATCAATAGAAGGAAGGGTTAAAAGAAATGGAGTGCCTAAATAAACATCCTTTGAAATATTAGAGTTGACTGCCTGACCCTTAGGGAAGCTTAAATCAATTATGACACGTCTGTTTTGAGATCCTTGTTTTTCCCGTGTCAGGAATGGTGAAATGTGAAAGGGACAAAAAATTCACTCTCTTCTTTTAAATATGTGTCCACATGACTGGGAAATTGTATGGCTGACGGATGGTTTTTGCCACTATGTTGTAGGTCTGCCTCAAATTTGCTGTCAAAATCCAAGGGGAACCCACACCTAATAAGAAAAAGTAGTTGTTTATCCCAATAGTCTTGTAGGACTTCTTCCCATGCCTCAATGTTTAGCTGAGATCTGATGTTAATTTGGAGACCTAAGAAATTTGGGACTTGAGAAGCTCTGACACTTTTGTGAATATCAAGAGGACTATTGGTAGTATTATTAGCCAAATTTACATTGGGTAGAGTGAGGTCACCTAAAGGTGTAAACCCAAACTTGTCCTTATTTTGGGATTGTCATATTTTGAAGGTGGTATTGTCCCTGGCTTGCCACAGTAATGCCTTTTTATAGGTTTTATTATGAATGGCTAGACTGTATTCGTCATCCAGCAGTGGTGAGTACTGTTTTTTATCAACAACCCCACAATCAGTGTTTGGTGAAGGGAATCGGTGCAATGTGACAGCAGCTTTAGGTTTTAAAACTGTCCCGCCCACACTTTTGTACTGACTAGCCGCCCCTGCATTGTCACGCAAGTTTCCAATATTATGTCTAGACGTGTTATGGGTTTCATTGCTAGCCTGGTGAGGGTCTTGTATTACTTGTGCACTGAAATTGTCCTGGTTGACCTTGAGAGTGTCTGCTGGATTGTTATAAACGAATTGTTTCCTACCTTGTGGATTTCTGCACTGTCTGACCTTTTGCCCAGTGTTATTATTTGTGACGTCACTGCAGTCTAAAGGTGCGTTCACATTGCTGCGATTTGTGTCGATAGTAGTTGGGTTTTCAGTGATATACATTTGATGAGTTTTATTGCCCTGCTGCTTTACTTGTCTGTTTGCTATGGGTACATATTCTGGGGCATTAGGATTAAAAGTGGTTTCTGTGTCATTGACTGATTGCAGGTCTTGATTTAACAAGTTGAACCTATTTTTGGTCGGAAGTTGGAAATAATCCCTGTCCCTTGCATTGGCCGTTTCAGGTTTCACTGCTTTAGTTTTGGATATGGTACGGGTATTTCTAAATACATTTTTGGACTGACCCTCCTCATGGGTGGCCCTATAATCCGAGACAACATTTTTGACCTGCCTAATGTCTCTGGGATATGACATGATCTTTGTGCCTTTTTGAACTTTCAGCCTAGGCCGATTATTTTGTTTCACCACATCTGCATATGACCTGTTGCAGAATTTGGACCAATCAGCCCTCCAGTTTACACTTTCCACGTTATGCATACATTTACTATATACAGTTCTACTTTTTGATTTTTTACACACTTTACTATACATTGCACCTTTGCCTTGCCCCATATGACCTTTTGACTCATATTGATCCCCTACACTTGGCACTACAGTTTTGCAGTGCCTGACTCATTTTTTGAATGAGATACCCGACAATCTTTTGCTGCGTGCCTGTATTCTTTGCCCTGAGAGGCACAGACTGAACAAATGTGTTTATAAAAGTTTGAACCCGACTCGTGATCCATTTTGTGCTGGCATGTGCCCTTTTGATAAAATTTGCAAAGCATTCCCTTGCTGTCCGTTTTTTTCTCAGAATTTTCTGTATGATTTTGTTGAGTGAAACGCTGGGCATGTGCCCTTCTGATGCGATCAATTTTGAGGGTATCTGACCATTGCAGTTTTCCCTCCTCCATTTTGCAAAGTAACACGGCATAACTGCCCTTGGCGGATGCCCATGAAAAATCATGGGCATCCTCCATGAGATCAGCCAGATATTCTAGCATCGCATTTTTTGTATCTAAATCTGACTCCTCTCGCACTATGGTGACAAAGCCTGCCATCCATTGACACCATGACAAACCGTCATATGATACTCTGGTCTTAGATTGACCCCCTAATATGTGATTCTGGGGCCATGGTACTTGTTTTTTAACGAAAATATTTTCCCCACCCCCCCTTTGACTCTTCAGTTTACCTTGATCCGTAGACAGATGGGCTAGGTGACGCAACCTTTCATCCACTTCTGCCTAGACTCTCTGGGATGTTTGGAGGGAGCTGAGGGACGGTATCAGGATGTCTTGACTCTGTATTGACGCACCTGCTGACGAGGAATGCCTGCTTCTACTGTTTGACGCTTCAGCAGCTACCTGGTGCTGTGTAACAGGAACATTATGTGCCTGTGGTATAACATTAGACAGTTTCTGAGCATTAGTTTGCACTTTTTCCTCAACTGTGGCAATCCTACCATTTAATTTTTGCAGTTCCGCCAAAATCTGGGTGCTAATGTCATGATTCTGTTGCTGAACTGACACGTTTGCACTTTCAACACCATCATTAAGTGAAACAGAGGGGCATTGTTCATCAATTGGTTTTTATGCGTTGTATTACATTGGCTACACTTGTACTTCCTGGGAGCCATTATTAACAGTATAAATGTTTATATATTGCAATGGCTATCACAGTTACCGTTCCTGAAAACAACATATATACCCGAGGGGTATGCCTTGATTAATACAGGTTTTTAATAGTGAAGAGGTTCACGCAGTGAATTAAAATGCAAATAAAATAAAGATGTACAATAACAAGTGTAAATATGTGTAAATAAGATACTAAAATTTATTAAAATAAAATAAAAAATGAACTCATCCCTTCACTGCAGCTCTGAATCAGAGCAAAACTCGCATTAAACAAGACACATCCCTTCCTAGGACCGTGTGTCAACTGTGTATATCTGACGCCGTCAAGTGGTTACTGCAGCTCTGTCCAGCTCTGATTAATCTGACAAACAAAGTTCAGTATCTGTGCTTTACACCACACTGACCTGGCGTCCAAGTATCACAAAACAAAAATAATAAAAATTCTAAATATCAAGTTTAAAAGAAGGCAAGTTGCCTGATTGAAATCAAATTATTTAATGATGGTGGATTGCTTTTGACGGCAATTGCTAAGGTCATCAGAGGGGTCAGCCAGTCATTGATATCGACCTAGATGACCAGAGAAACTTTTTCAAACTAGCACTGATTAAGGTAGCACCTTGATGCTACCCCCCCCCCCCCCCAGAAATAAGCAGATGTCAGAGGCAAGCTTTAGATTACATTACACAGTCATACACAAATATATACATGATCCTAAATATCACTTTACATTAATAAAAAAAATAAAAATGTAAATATGACTACATGAGTTCAAGCATAAATTTACATAAATCTAAGTTTCCAACTTTGCATAAAGTCAATTAAAGCTTGCTATTCACCCTAGATTTAAAACCTGATTTTAAGTAAAACTCTGCGCAACTATAAAAATAAAGTTGAGGTCACCTCACCATAAAGTTAACATTGAGACAAAACCTGATTTTAAGCATAACCGTAACCCTAAGCTTAAGATATTTAGAAAAGCAAGGTGAGGAGACCCAAAGATAAGGTCTAAGTTAAGTTAGTTTGACTAAGGACTCATGGTGTCACGTTTTAAGGTTATAACAACCCAGATTCTTTTTTGTATCAGTTAGGAGAGGAAAATTGTTTTTACCTAAAATAGTCTATGTCAAATCCTGTGTAAATGTACAACACAACTTTGTCAACAGCTGGAATTCACAGCTCTCACTATTAAACTAACACAGTGAATCCACAGTTTTCACTGAAACTTCTGCATAATCAGTGAATCACAATTTTGGCACTGAAATGGGGATGAGGCACAATATCACAGTATAATTTGGTAACTAACCAGTTTTACAGTGTTTTCATTACATTTTAAGGCACTGACTAACATAAACATATTTTATATTGAGTCTTAGAGTCTCTAAGCAGTGTTACATAAAAATTACATATCATAAACATGCATAAGTATGTTTTACAAAGCAAAGTTGGGTTAAGAAAGACCAGGACCTTAAAAAGCCATGGTTTTGTAAATTGTACCAAACTGGTCAGTGCCAATTTCAAAAAGACCACAAATTCGGTGGGAAAATTCAAAAACACATCTGTTCCTTTTGCTTGACTCAGGGTCGTGTATCAGGTCACCCTGAGAAAGAATGTCAAAATTCAAAACGACAAAGTTCAAAAAACGTGTCTGGGGCTTTCCAGATCCAATAAGTAGCCTGGGCAGCAAAGAAAATGTCAGTAAAACAGTGGTTGATAATGTCAGTAATGTACAGTATTTTAGTTCTTCTGATGCAAGTCGTCACCATGGTGTGAGTAACATTACAAAAGTACCTACTGATAGTTTAGTGACAGTTAATAATGGTGCCAGTCAGTCTGGTGGTAACAGTAGCATCAATACTCGCTACTTTTATAGTACTGCTGTGGACAAAAAATGTGTTCAAGGCCTCTTAGCACGTGGTAAGAAAGCCACTGTGATAGCAAAGCAACTCCAAAGACCCATCAAAGTCAATGCTAGGGTTTTTGTACCCAGGTTTGAACCCAAGTCGGCCTCCACCACAGCCCTCCCTCCTAACAGGGACCCTCATCATGTTGTCCAAGTCAGTGTGAATGGGGTTTCACCCCCAAGTCACGTTGTTGGTCAAGACAATAATAGAATTACACCCTTTGTCAGTGCTGCAGCAGAGTCGCACCTCTGGTCAGAACAATGGGGGTTCCAATAATGAACCTATTGTGGGAGGGGAGAACAATAGTCGTTTAAATGACGCCCACAATACCTTGTATAATGCCATTGAAGTGTCACTGGGTGACAAAGGTGTTGGTCAGGAGGTGACAACAAGCAAAGTTAACATTGTAAATGATAATATGAAATCTGATGTGGCTAATCAAGTTGTCAGCCAGGCTGATTGTCGGCAAAAGTCATTGAAAGCTAATGTGTTTTGTGCACATCAAAGTGGTGACACTTGTGACAATAGTGTTGGCAAGGTGTTACTTTATGATGTCAACAGTCATTGGTGTGATGAAAACTTTCAATTGTCAAATGTTATGTTGCTCAAGGACGGCTAGAAAAAGCATGTGCCTTATTTAGAAAAATATTGCAAGGATTTTAGTCTTTGGAAAAGTCAGACAGATTATACTTTTGGGTTTGTGCCACTCAATAACTTGGTATTGCCTGCCAGCTCGGGTCATATTGGAGACAAGGTCACTGACCCCGTTGCACAACACCTCAGAGTAAAATCCTCAGGTCTACCCAATTTTTGGGGTCTTAGAATTCCCATACAGTCCCAGTTGAATGTCCCTGAATGGAAAAAATTATTTGCAAATTATTGGGATCAGCAGTTGATACATTTAGTAGAATTCAGTTTTCCTTTGGACTTTAATAGAATTCTAAATTGTATCATGATAAAAAAAATCATTCCTCGGCCACTGATTTTCCAGCTGATGTTCAAGCTTATTTGGAGGAGGAAATTCAACATGGAGCTATCAAGGGCCCTTATGACGCAAACCCTATTCCAAATGCTCATGTTTCACCTTTTATGACTAGGGAAAAGCCTAATGCCCCCAATCGTCGTGTCATCATTGACCTATCTTGGCCTAAAAATGCTTCAGTTAACTCAGGGGTAGACAAAAATTCTTACCTGGGTTCAGAATTTTCACTCACCTTCCCCACTATTGATGACATTACCAAAGAACTGGTAAAAATTGGACCTGGTTGCCATATCTACAAGATAGACATCAGCAGGGCTTTCAGACATTTAAAAATTGACCCTGGGGATTATGACCTGTTGGGCTTACGTTGGGACGCTGCGTTCTTTGATACTTGTCTCCCATTTGGGAGTAGGCATGGAAGCCAAAATTTTCAGTGCGTCAGCGACGCCGTACGTTACGCGTTACATTGCCATGGTTACTGCATCATCAACTATATAGATGATTTTGTTGGTTACGGCACGCCGGACGTCGCGCAACGCTCGTACGACTGCTTACGCAACATCATTGAATGTCTAGGTCTCACTATCAGTGAGAAAAAGCTAGTTCCCCCTGCGACCTCAGCAGTATGTCTTGGTGTCCTCATTGATACCGTCACTGGCACCGTCGCCATTCCTGATGAAAAAATGCGTCAGATTAAGCAGAGCGTCGTGCAATGGCAAACCAAGAAGACTTGCTCAAAACGTCAGCTTCAGTCGCTTTTAGGACAACTTCTGTATGTTCATAAATGTGTTCGTCCCTCAAGAATTTTTCTGAACAGGATGCTTGAGTTGCTGTGTCAGAATTATGACGCCAGTAACATCAAACTCACTCAGGCTTTCCGTCGCGATCTCAGATGGTTTAGCAAATTCCTGGACAAATATAATGGGGTTTCCAAGTACAATCACAGAAAAATTGACCACGTCGTTGAGCTTGATGCTTGTCTTGATGGTCTGGGAGGGGTATGGAAAAATCTTGTGTACCATCTCCCCATTCCTCGACACTACTTAGGCCTCACAATTGTTCACCTCGAAATGGTGAATATTTTAGTAGCACTCAAGATTTTTGGCCCATTGTGGGCCACCAAAAATATCCTTGTTAAGTGTGATAACCAGGCGGTGGTGGCAGTCCTCACACATAGCAAAACAAAAGACCCTTTTCTGGCCACATGTGCCAGGAATGTCTGGCTTCTAGCTGCCTTGTATGACCTTGAGATCACATATGTTCACATAAAATTTAAAAATAATGTGGTCGCAGACTTATTGTCAAGGTGGGTTCCCACTGTTGAAAATATAAATAAACTTCAGTCACACATCCCCGATCCTTTATGGGTTAATGTACCTGATGATGTCTTGGATCAGGATAATGATATATAATAACTAATCAGGTGCTACACTTTGTTTTTCAGAGACAGTTCTACAGAACTTGGCTGTGGGTGTGAGAAAGCGTCTGTCATCCGCTCTAAGACCAAGGACCAACAAGTGTTATAACATGCTTTTTAGGTCTTTTGTGGCCTTTTGTGTGTGTGCTAGTTTGAACATATTTCAACTTGAAGAAATGCATATTTTTTTCATATGTAGAATATTTGATTAGCCAAGGGGTTTCTCCACATATGCTGGCAAACCATATTTCTGCCTGTAAAGCAAAATTCACAATGCATGGGTTGCACTTTCAGTTATGGGATCACCCTAATGTTAAATACATTTTAAAATCGGTTAAGATCAACCGTGCCATTGTAGTTGCTAAAAAACACATTATTGATTTGGCCATGTTAAATTATATTGTAAACCACTGTGACACCGTATACCTAGGTTCAGTGTTCAAAGCTGTGTTTCTACTAGCCTTTTTTGGCTTTTTGAGGTTATCGAATATTGCCCCCCACTCTCTCACCTCATTTGATTCCTCTCGTCACCTGTGTGCTGGTGACCTTATTTTCACCAAGAAATTTTTGAAGGTCATCCTGAAATGGTCCAAAACCATTCAGGTTTGAGACAAGGTCCATCTTATCATGCTACCCAGAGTTAGGGGTTCGAAGCTCTGTCCCTTTTAATGCTTGCAGACAAGCAATGGCCTTGTATTCACCTAGCAGTAATGATCCTTTGTTTCAGCATAAAGCTAGTTCAGGTTGGGTGGTACTCACTGACACCAGGATTCGCATATGTCTGTCAAAAATTAATGTCAAAATGGGCTTGCCCAAAAATTATTTCACGTTTCATGCATTCAGGAGATCTGTGGCCACATTGGCCTATAAGTCTCAGGTTTCAGTTCAACATATTAAAGATCATGGCTCATGGGCCAGTGAGTGTGTGTGGACTTACATACACAAGGACCATACTGATGGTGAAGGTATTGCTTCTACTTTTGCAAAGCTATTGTAATACTACCCCTACTGTTTGGGCTTTGAGGGTTTTCTTGCATATGTAATTGTACAGTCCTGTCTTTTGTATAAGTATGTAATTAATTTCTGGGTCCTCTCACCCTCATCTTTAGATCACCTTAAATTGGATTAGGGTCGCCTTATAGTCATTTTCTTATAAGTCTTAACCTTTTCTTTAGGTAACCTTAAATTGGGTTGGCACCCTGTATTTTCTACTTGTATCACCTAGGGTGAGGTGGCCCTGCTGTTATCTGTACTTATGATATTAATGTAAAGTAACTTATTTTGCCTATATGTAAAGTCAAATATATTTACATAATTTAATAATTTCATGATTTGTAACTGTACTTAACATTATTGCATCTCAAATCATAAGAAACCTATTAGCAACTTCTGGTGGCCTCTGGCCGCTTAGTGCATGAACTGGACACTATATCTGTATTACTGGCTTCAATCACCAATGTAGTAGTCACATTTATAGTATTACTTTACATACCATTATATTTTACACATTATATACTATATGTTAATTATATGTATACTAATAAAATTCATGCTCCGCACTTGTTTGTTTTCCCCTGGGGTGGGGGGGGACTGTCATAAGTGGTGTCCAGGCATCATGGTTGTCAGTCACCTCAGCCCAGGGGGAGATGTTTGGAGCAGTGTGCAGGTAACATAAGTGATGGTCACACCTGCATTAACCCCCCTAGTTTTGGTGACCTCTGTGTCCTTGGCAACCTGGGGTCAGCCAATGAGAAATGGTTTCTCACTGGCTGCCCTCCTAGAAATATGACCAGTGTCACTTTCAAAAATATCTGTGAACTGAACAGATGTGTGATTAAAATGCCCACCCTCCCAGCCCATAAAAATGTCTGATGCATAGCTTCCAAGGCTTTTAAAACCTTTGTTTTTAATGTTTTATCGTTTCATGGTATGAATTTCTTAGTAATTTTAGGGTTTTCTTGTATATGTAATTGTACAGTCCTGTCTTTTGTATAAGTATGTTATTAATTTCTGGGTCCTCTCACCCTCATCTTTAGATCACCTTAAATTGGGTTAGGGTCGCCTTATAGTCATTTTCTTATAAGTCTTAACCTTTTCTTTAGGTAACCTTAAATTGGGTTGGCACCCTGTATTTTCTACTTGTATCACCTAGGGTGAGGTGGCCCTGCTGTTATCTGTACTTATGATATTAATGTAAAGTAACTTATTTTGCCTATATGTAAAGTCAAATATATTTACATAATTTAATAATTTCATGATTTGTAACTGTACTTAACATTATTGCATCTCAAATCATAAGAAGCCTATTAGTAACTTCTGGTGGCCTCTGGCCGCTTAGTGCATGAACTGGACACTATATCTGTATTACTGGCTTCAATCACCAATGTAGTAGTCACATTTATAGTATTACTTTATATACCATTATATTTTACACATTATATACTATATGTTAATTATATGTATACTAATAAAATTCATGCTCCGCACTTGTTTGTTTTCATCTGGGGTGGGGGGGGGGGGACTGATGGTCTGTTCCACATTGATTTGAGTTGTTGAAAGAAGTGTGAAACCCCGTAATTATCTGTAAGTGCAACTTGTGAGCTTTAATAATTAAAATTATTTTTTAATTAGATAATGAGCTGGGATAGTAAAAAGTAATCCCAAGTGAAATTTAATATCTGTATTAATATGTCAAGTAGAAAGTAGCCATTATAGAAAATATTTCTAGTGAATTATTGAGTATGAAGAATTTGTGAAATTTTCTGGTAGATAAATTTTCTACTGGTGTGGTAAATAAACATCAATTCATTTCATGCACAATGATTATGGAATATGGTTGAATGATTTTGTGAAATTTATGATGTTTCATACTTTAAGGAAGTGGTGTATTCATGTAATATTTATCCTTGGACAGTTAGACAGGTTTGTAAGTTTATTTATTCCAAATAAATGTACAGTTAGTGTTAAACAGTTAAACCTGTGACATCAATTGAACTTGATAACTTGCATTGGATGAATATGTCTTTTTGGATACATATTTTACTGGTCATTTGGATTATAATCCCCTGTTTCAAGTCCCAAGGAACAGTCTTACAGACAAAAATGAATTGTGAGGCAAAATTATCAGAAATGAATGCTAGAATGGAAGCCTTGGAAGGAACAATAAAGAGTAACAAATGGATGAGTTGAAAAGTGCTTTAAATGCAACCATTCATTGTGAATCAAATAAATCATCAGTGTATACACTTTATTACACTCTGAAGAACTGGATGGACGCTGATTTATCTTGCAAAGCTGAGGGTAAACATCTAGTATCATTTGACTCTATGGATGAGTTCAACCATGTATTTGAGCTGATATCAAAGGAATGCTCAATCTATGGCTTCTGGACATCTGCCAGGGATTTAGGAGGTGACAACTGGATATGGAGAAACAGTGGGGATATGGTACTTGATGACCTCTGGGGTGGAAGTGAGCCAACTGGTGATGGTGATTGTGGTCACATGTTTCTAAATTTCACTCCATATCAACTGAATGATGCATCTTGTGAGTTGAAGATGTGTTATATTTGTGAAAGTCTATGACTCACAATGAAGAAAAAAGTGTTACCGAATTGAAAAATGGTGAAAAAGAAAATTTAGATAGAGGTGTGCCATGGAAATTTCCCTTAGTCTAAAGATGTGGCTAAACTACATTATAAGGTTCAGAAATTATTTATAATTGAATGTAGTTCAATATTCAACTGAATTTTTATGTAGAGTTAATTTTTGATAATTTTGTCATCTAAATTCATTCAAAATTAATAAATTATACTAAATTTTTAATTGTATAATTTTTAGTAAAACAACATCAAGTCATTTTTGAGGTTTCTTGGTGCGAGTATTCACTTTATAATTTATGTATATTGAAAAATTAAGAACTTATGCATATTGAGTAAAAACTGTTTGCAATAGCTATTATGTATAGAAAACAGTTTGTTTACATATTGCAAAAATATATATATTTTTCAAATCAAAACAATGTAATGTGGAGATCATACATGAAAAATAATTAGATTATTTATGATGGTTTAAACAAAACAATGAAAGAACACAAGTTTAATTAAAGTTTCTGAAATATTAATTTCTCAAAAATTGCTAGAATTCTGCACATATGTGATAGAACAATATTATCCAAGTACATTTACGACAAAAGCTCAAAGAACATTTTTGACTTAACACAAGTAATATTTTGTAATCTTTGAAAATAAATACATTACGTGCCGATAAGCTTGCAGATCTCTGCCATCCTGGCTGTAACAGTTGAAGTTGTTAAACTAAATGCTGAATAATCAAAATATTGCAGTTACTTTTTGGTTCCTAAACATGTATTTATGTTATATATACACAAATGATGCATTCAACTATTTAATGGATTTCAGCTTTCTCCAGTCAATTAGAGCTTTGTGCAAATTTGTAAAATTATGTTTTATACACATGTGAATATGCTGAAATGCAAGTGTGCAGGAGGAAGTTTGATATATATAAATAAAAGACAAGGAAGTGTAAATTTAGTTTATGTTTATTTAAGGCAATCTATTTTGTATCATATCAGTGTATTTAACAATATAATAAGAGAGACACTTGACACAAGGTCATTTTGAAAGGATCGAAATAACTCCTTTCATGAGACATAAGGAATCTCGGGGGAGGGGGAGATGCTACTTGTAGTGTGAAAGGGGGTGTAAGCTTCATAGTACACAAAACACACATACACAATTATATACACGATTATCAGTATCACTTTACATAACATGAATGGAACATAACTTTACATGAGTTTAAGTATAAAGTTACATTAGGGTCTCCCATTTTATTTGCCTGCTTAAACAATGGCTCACCACTGGTCATTCGGCAGACAAACAATGACCAAGGAGATAGGAATTCCTAGAATTGGGGAAGCCTTACAGACAGGTTTGACCCACTTTTTATGCTGCCCGTGCACACTGCTCAAGACATAATGCCTTGGATGGAAAACTGACAGCTATAATGACTTGCTACCACTATTGAATGACACTGGAGGTTGGATGGCTAATGCTTTAAGGTTTTTATAAAGCGTTTTATATTGAAGGCTGCTTTGTGAAGGAGGCAATGGAGCAGGGTTGATCTTTTTGCCCATGTGATAATGACTATTTTTGGACACTTGCTTAATTGGAAGCAAGTGCTCTTTTCCCCGAAATTATTAATCATACAAGTCTGTCAATTTAATTACTAAGGGTAATCTTGTTTTGGTGTAGTAACTTTTTTGTAATTTGTATTTATACTTGGATCAATATCTCCATGCACTACAGGACTCAAAGAGCTATATGACTCATTTGACTGCACAAGTACGGTCCAACTCTCAAATTACTGACATCCCCCTTAACTGAAAGACAGAGGCTTAAGGATCACCATTCATCAACGTCCTTGAGGTTCTTTAACCTGGACCCAATGACAGAGGACCACCATTTCAAGTGGTCATCCGACCCACTATGTATCTGCCTGTACCCGGGATTGAACCTACGTCCTCTCTGTTCCTAGGCGAGTGTGTTACCCACTAAGCCACAGTGATGGTAAGTTATCTTTATGAATTGTAAAATTCAGAAGCAGGGCACAATACTTCTGTTGTCCATTGTTAAGCCTTTTTCAAGTCATATGATTAATCTTTTCACTTGAGACAAATCACATATTTTGCCATTAGCTCCTTTTAAACCACTACCAATTGTACCAGTTGTAGAAGTCTCCTGAGATAAAATCTATTTTTTCAAACTTTGTACAAATAGAGCTGAGGTAATTTTGTTATTCATTGTAATATATGATTTTAATCAAAACATACCAATAGCCTCCAAGTAATGTTAAGTTAGCAGACTTATCCAAAGTCATAACTACATGTAGGGTATGGTATAAAGTATAAGAAAGATCTTACTTCGGCCAACAAATGGACTGATTGTCAAATGATATATGTCAAACTGCTCCTATTATTAATCTCCTAATCTTATTTTATAGAGCTGATTTTCCATCGAAATGCGTTGTTCTATCACTCATACCAACGGCTCATATTAAATGTTCTAATAAGTTATATGAGAACATTATGCATGTAAAACAAATTTGTTTCAGAGGCTTTTAAAGCTTTGTCAGCCAAGATAAATAAATAAGGCTGAAAAATAATATTTCTTTCAGCAAAAAAAGTCACTTTAGGACAGAATCTTTGTACATCTAATATATTGCTACAAGTGGGATTTGTAACCATAACCACAAAGATCAAATGATTGGACTCTGAACATATTCCATCTCAAATCATTTTGATATTAATAGTACAATAATGTGATTTTGTAGGGCATTATAGCTTTTTACAGGCACGCCAGGAATCATGACAGCCCACGAGCCGTTAGGCCCGAGGGCAGTAATGATTCATGAAGTGCCTGTAAAAACCTATAATGCCCGTGCAAAATCACATTATTACTATTATTATTAGATCTGTATGTCAGATTATTACTATTCTCCTAAATTCTCAAAAATATTAAGTATTATTTCTAACGTTTTCTTGCAAAACTGTAGTACTTCAAAGGAAACCATATATTTTGATTCAATTGTTTATCTGTAACTGTAAACATGCTCAAAATAATTTCTAACTTTAACACTTCAATTTTTCATTAGATAGCGTATTTTTAATGTTAAAACCCTTTTTAAACGATTGCTTTTAAAAAACTAAATGCAAAAAAACTCTACACTCACAGTTTAATGAACTTCAATCCTGTAAAATGTTATTTATTCCATCATCAGTAATGCACTCATTCAAAACATTCACTTTTTTACGATTTTTCATTTCTTAACTTCAACTCATACCATTTGTACTCATTCTATTGTAAAAATGCCTTTAAGCTGTTTATACTATTTTTATTTGATCAAAATCCATCAAATAATAAGGGAGATATGGCATTTTGAAAATTTCAAGTGGGAGCAAACATATTGTAAACAAACTTACGGGAAGCATTAAAACATGTATTAATATTATTATTCCCAAAATAGCGGGCGGATAATGAAAGAATCTGTGCAAATATGGTGTTTTATGGACCTATAAAGAAACATTAATGACCTAGGGAATGCCTGCCTATCTATTAATAATCATTCTGATTTATATATCAAACTTCCACTTAGTTCTCTAGTTTGGAGATTAAAAATAATCCTACCTTAGTTGAATACTTAAATTATGTTGAATATTTGGCCCATTTTAAATACAGGCAGTACATTTACCTTCCTTAAAGTGTATTTATTCCTTGACAGTTATAATGGATTCCCTTTAGCACCTCATAAACACATAACAGGGTTCCAAGTCATACAATAAAGGAAAAGTTGTGCTAAGTCATGCATCTAGCGTAAATGTTACAAACATTAGTCCAATAAAAGCAAAATATACTTTGTAAAGAGTCAAGTATGTGAGGAATCCATGAAGTGCCTGATTAATTTGACCTAAATTAAATCTCATATTTACAACTTAAATCATCACATCTTTAAATATATGTTCTTACAAGGAAGAGTGAAACTGTGTAATTATAATAATGTACGCTTTGCCTATTCGCTGTAATTCATTTAATGTAGATTTGATAGGGTTATAAATTGTGTGCTGATTTTAGTATTATGTGATCTGACAAAATTTCTTCCTGTATGGATAGAATTTTAATATCTACACAAGTATCTTTAATGTGGTTATATAACGTTGAGTAAACTTGTTGTAATTTTTTATCATTAGACTTTAGATTAAGCTTAAAGCATCTTGCTGAAAGACTTCAAGGAAGTTATATGTTTAAATATATTTAAGGGGAAAAAATCTCTGGTCAGTTAAACTGGCTTGCAATTTTAAAAATATCAAGTATATATACAGTTCTTAACAGTTGAACCTGTGACATTTCTTGAACTTTATTACTGGCATTTTTTGAGTATGGCTTTTAGGATATATATTTCTCTTGCCATCTGGATTATGATCCCCAGTTTGAAGTCACAAAATACAGTCTTACAGACTAAAAAGAACTGTGAAGCACAATTAACAATGAACAGTTTTGTCACATATAATCAAAACCAAATAGAAGAGCTGAAAAGTGCTTTGAAAGAAGAAATGGATTGTCAAACAAATAAGTCATCAGTGTATACAATTAACTACTCCCTGAAGAACTGGATTGAGGCAGACTTGTCCTGCAAAGTTGAGGGCAGCCATCTTGTATCATTTGAAACTGTTGATGAGAGAAAGAAAGTTGCTATGCTGATACAGAAGGATTGTTCAGTTCTTAGATTCTGGATATCTGCCAGGGATTTAGGAGGTGACATCTGGATCTGGAGAAACAGTGGGGAGTCAGTTCTTGATGACCTCTGGCGTCCAGGGCAGCCAGATGGTGACGGTGACTGTGGTCACATGCATTCATATGACAATATGTATCAACTGAATGACCTGAAATGTAGCCAAAAGATGTGCTATATTTGTGAAAGTCCTTCAGACACATCTAAGGTTATCAGAAAGTTTCCTAAAATAGAAAGTTGTTGGAAAATAAAATTCTGATGAATTTATACCAGGGAAAACTTTGAAGTGATATGACTATATTTTGAAAGTCATATAGTAATGATTAACAAACTTATTTGAAAACTTATTTAAAAAAAATCAGATTAATGTATATTGAAAAAGATAAAAATTCACATTTAGGTGATTGTTGAAGGATCTAAATATCTCCTTTTATAAGATATTATAAATACCAAGTGACATTAGATTGAATTAGGAATTTGTAATTTTTGCCAACATTAACCATTGTTCTTTAAATCTTACTGGAAATGTGAAACTGATGTTTACATGATCTTATCAATACACACCACTGATTTTGCAAAGTTTCTAAATTAAAACAAATTTCTTTTTGAGATACGATTGATGGATTGATTTTTGGAAAAGTGTCACACTAGCTTACTGTATAAGTTAATGACAACAACATGCATTTAGGTCACACTTGTAGTATTATTTCAAGCTTGTTAAATGATCCAAATATTTAATGAAACAAATTAAACCAATTAACAACCAATGTGGCTTCTTCTGGCTTCTTCTAATTTCTTTGGCTGGGACAGACATCAGCTTTGTGATGAATTATATTTGTCAATGCAAGATGACTTTGTGATAAAAAGAACTATCACATAAGATTAAAACCGAATAAATTAACCTAAACAGGCAATAGAAACAACTCATGTTGATACTGCATTTAGGGCGATCAGCTTAAAAGGATACATCCAAAGCTGATTTTCTATACTATAAAGTGTGATTTTGAATAAATTTGCAATTATTTTTACGTTATTGTGATTAATAATAAAGCAACAGTGATTGATAGCCACACCAATGCTATCATCTTTTTCGAGATGTTTTTTTGTTGAGTGAATTGCTCTCGTGAAAAAGCGCCTATCAATCTGTGTTTTAAAAAGGTTTTTTTCCAAGAAGGTGTCAGGATTGTGACACACTTAAATACAGACATATCTACTAATTCACACTTGACACCATTTAAATAATCTTTTAAGCCAGAACTCTGGCAAGGCTAGCATTTCTAGAGATCACTGTTTCTGTCTCCAGACTTTCATGAATTATGTCATAGCATGTTTAGTGTCTGCCTTTTACAGAAGTTGAGCAGCAATGGGCTACATTAGTGCTGGTACGGGTGTCTGCTTCAGTGCACTACTCGTGTCTCTGGTAGCTTTGCTGCTCACACTAGTATATCAAAAACCCTTTCAGCCTTGTTACAGATAGTGTCTGACTCTCGCCACCAAAGGGGTGGGGGTTGGGGGGGGGGGGTGAAGGTATTACAATTGGGTCAGTCTGTCTGTCTGCATGCATAACTTAAATCTATACATCCGGTCTAGGAAATACATTCACACAAAGTGGCATATATCTGTGACTTGCTTCTACTTGAACATGACCTGGATGAGAATCCAGATCACGTCTCAAGATTATTTTCTTATTTGACATTAATATTTTATACTTATTATACATGCTCAAAGTGGCAGAGATAAGGACAAAAAAGGTGTGTAGCAGGGTCATTAAGTTGTCCATTGTGTGTACTGTAACAGAATTACATTTAGTCTAAGAAGAATTGTATACATTTCCTTTTACTTCTGTTCTTAGAATTATTCTTAGCTAAGAATTGTTTTGTGAATAGGTTTTTATTCTAAGAATAAGAAAAATCTTTGCAAAGAATTTTTCTTAGGCATAAGTGTAATTCTAGCAAAAAAATTAAGAATCTTTGTTAATACAGAAGCTGGAGTTGTTTTTTTTTTTGTTGGCATGATTTATGTTTCACATCTCTGTCGCAAGTATCAACTAGTAGTGCTCAGGAGAATATTTTCCACGTCCTCTAAAGACATCTAGATGTTCTGAATGCCCAGTTTCTAGAAGACTTTAGCTAATTTCTTTAAAATCCATGCAGTTCTATCAAGTAAAGAACATTCACCTCTGGGTGAAAACAATTAAGTGATGCGTTTAACCAATATAGCTCCTCATTTTGAATGTTTTTAAAGAGTACATTACACTATCATTTAAAGCAAAATAATGTTACATAGACTTTTCAGGAGCTTTATCTAAATGATAATGTACTTTTCCATTACTCAAGCCTATTGCTGACATTATGATTTTTTAGTTATATGAATACATTATACATGTAACACAAACAAATTTTGGATGGTTCAGATGGTTTGTCTTAGCCAAGATAAAAATGTCATTTTATATTTATATCAGAAGCATGTCACATAATAACAGAACCTTGGAAGATCCGGAATTTTGCCATAGTTTGGAATTGAACCCAAAGCCAAAGTGATGAAGGCCAAATGACTGAACACTAAATTTATGTCATACCATAAGTGTTTTTGTATATTTCTTAATGTTATTTTAAAGTCAGTCATTTGGGCTTGTATTTGTGGCTCCAACTTATTATCCCACTGCAAGGCCTAACTGTGTCAATTGTAATATCCTAGCATATATCAATTCTGTTATTGCATATTCTGTTGACACCTGGGCTTCCGAGGTTTCGCCTTCAACTTTAGCTGGTTAAAGAGCCAGAGTTTTATTTATTTCTGTATGTAATCCAAAGACAGTGGGAACAAGTCCAAAAAGAACCAATAAATAATTTCTCTTCCCAATGGATCGTGAGATGCCTAAAGAATCCCCCCTCTCAAAGCCATACGAGCCGAAATGTAATAATGTATTCATGTAAAGAAAAATTTAGGGTGGTATATAATGTCCTCATGTATGCTAGTTCTGGTCTTGTAAGGGATTCCTCTTTTGCTCAGCTGGTTGAAGAGCTATACTTGTATTTGCTTTTGTGAGTCCTAGGACTGTGGGATCGACTCCCAGTAAAACCAATAAATAACTTATCTTCCCAATGCATGGACAGATGCTAAAAAATTCCCCTTTTTCTCAGCTGTCAATGTACTAATGTATTCATGAAAGATCTGAGGATAGGTTTTCTGATATGTGATATATCAGTTCTGTTGACAGCTGATCTTATGAGGATTCCCCTTTAGCTAGGCTGGTTAAAGTGTTTACTTCTGTATGTAATCCAAAAGCAGTGAGTTCAATTCCCAGCAGAACCAAGAAATAATCCCGTTGATGATTTTAGTAAAATTTTCTTGAATGTTATTTCTACAATTACTTGTATCAAACTGATATTATCCATAATTTGTGGTGAAACATATTTTACTATAACTAGCCTATTATGTCAAAAGTGAGGTTGAAATATGGCCAGTTTTTAAAAGCCATATACAGTTGTTTTGTAAAGAGTGTATTTATGCTTAGAAACACTTACATATTGCTTTTTGAATTCTAATAAATGCTTTATAAATATATAGCAAACAAAATAGGTTCAAAAGTCACATAGCAACAGATTCTGGCCTGTGCGAGGCATGGCCCTGTAAGGAGAATTCCATATCGGTTGCTGATTACCTTAAAGAAGTTATAACTAACTTTACACCCTCTTTCTAATAGGTTGACCTTGATGGACCAATCAGAAATTGGGGCACCTTACATCACCAACTACCATAGCATCAGTCCCCAAGCCTCAACACATGCAGGGCACATATTGAGGGTATTTTAGTTTATTATACATAACATAGTAAAGTTAGTGTAAATCATAATAAAATCATAAAAGTAAATACAGCTAATACTACTGATATATATGCGACTCAGTTACTTTACACAATACATGATCAGGTCACAGGCATGCGAAATTAGACTCATTGTCCATTGTCAAAATATGCCTAAATACATACACCAATAAGCATATATATAGCAATATTACTTAGCAATGATAATACTTAAGTTACTTAATGATATACAATACTGTTATTTATTAATGATTATGCAAGTTACTTAGTAATATACACTTAATCTTGATAGTACAACTTATTATGCTTAACCAATCAAACAACAGAGTATGTTACATAAGACAGCTAAAATTAATTGTAAATTGACTGCTACATGACTAAAAGACATGAAATTAATTCATGCTCAGGTACGGACCAGGTGATGATGACCACTGAGTGAACCTGATATAATTCATTGCTGAATTACACATGCATTAATTAAGTGTTAGCATTACCTTGGATTAATTGTATTAGTGAAACTTATTAAGTAATCACTTGAGGTAGACTTCTAGTGAAATGACATTAATGGTATTCAAACCCCAGGCTTATTTACCCATCAACCTCTATAGAGATTCAAAAACGTAAGATTATGAGAGTAAAGGTCAGAGTCTAAAATTTCAGGACTGTTTCTTCAAAAGCTGGCTCGTAACTGAAGGTTACCAATGACTCAAACCCACCAAATACAAATAGACCAATCAGCTACTCTGTAACAATATACCAAGGTTTGTTTACTAGCAACCACATCAAGCTGGTGCCTAATCACTAGAAATTAAAGTAAACCATCTACAATAACCCCCAATGATCTGATAACTCATAAAAAGAGGAGGGAGGAGTCCCAGGACTGAATCCCGTAATGCCCTGACATTGTAAGCCAAAGGATCACATTCTAATTAGAAGCTATTGTGATTACATAAAAATTTTCAGAGAAGAATTAAGTTGTTTTATAGTTTTAGTGTTTTGATAATTGTTTTTAATGATGCCATCATGCAAGAAGATGTTGTCTAATCAGCAGAAAAAAGTCACTGTGTCAGCTAGGGCTATAATTTCTGTTAACAAGACAAGCAGAGGAAAACTTCACACTTGGAGAAAGTTAGTGATAAAACTTTTGTAAGTACTGCAGGGGAGGATCCAGCCTTTAAGTAAGGTAGGGGTTCATTTCAGAGTAAGGTGGGGGTTCACATCAGACATACCAAGGGGGGTCGGGGCGCATGCCCCGCCAGGAAAAAAAATTTTTGGTAAAAATATAGTGCATTTCCTGTAAATTTAACACCACTCTCAAAAAATAATTTTGTACTTTGGGTTGAATCCCTTTACATTATGTTTCAGGGGGGGGGGGGGGGGGGGGGGGGGGGGGTTGGGGTTCGAATCCCTGAACCCTCCCCCTCCGATCCGCTAGTGTACTGTGAACATTGTTAACCAACCTACCACATTTGAACTGTCAAATAATGACACTATTTACGATAATGTTACAAGAAATTAAGGATTTAAATGCAGCTTTATTCCGGCGTATGAAAAGTGTAGAGTAAACAGCAACCAGGAATGCCACACCAGTGAAAACTAGGCTCTACACTCATGAACCACTATTTCACTCATCACATCTTGGTTCTCCCACAGTGAACCCAAATCACATGGATGTAGTGGAAGATGCGGGGGACCTGTTGAACCTTCCCAGAACCAGTCAGGAGATGGGTCTGGCTATGCTGACGTCTCACATACATCTACACCAGAATCATTTCAGGTCAAACCAAATACAGGGTTCACACTCAACTGCAAGGAAACCCTCAGCCACAGGAAGATTGTTGTGACGCTGACATCCTGAATTTACAAACTCTTAGAACTGACCCTACAGTGTCTGATGGTGTGAACAATATACCGGCTTCATATGAAGCTCATACACATTCAGACCTCACACAAGGTAAGCAGAAACGTTCTGGTAGATACAATACTTATGACATTATCTCAGTTCAACCTCACCTCATGTGGCCAAATGAAGGGTTTCATAACTCTAATAGGAAAAGAAAATGTCTTACGCATGATGAGCTATCCTATGTCAGATCCAGTTCAGGTGAAGCAAGACATGCTCCAGATGACTCTTGCCATGATGGACACAACATCACTGCCCTGGCCAGCAGTTAGGGCAGCCTGGGCCTCCTCAATGCACCAGGTAGAGGAGGGAAACCTTACCTGGGCAGACTCAACTCAGTGGGTGATCAATCGTCTGAGAGCCTCACAGATAGCACTTTCTACCCCCATACCCAAACATCGACATCAGTATTCAAGAGGCCCTGTTAATACTACAATGAAGCATCTAGTTTGCATGAGAACCACCGTGGGGCTTACATGTTTGCTCCTATTGTCATAGGCATGGAAAGCAGTTTAACAACCGGAAAGTAAATGTAATGCCAAACTTTGGCTGAATACTAGGGCACAACAAAGTAGCACATAGGACAATACCAGGCCATTTAAACCCAGGTACAATGGGAGTCGCCATATTAGTGTTATGTTTAAAACTTTTCAGAGTCTTGTGTTGAATAAAAATTATATAAAATCTATTTCTTGCAAGAACAAAGTGTTGCCTTTGACAGATAATGTTGTAAATTTTGCAGAGTTGTTGTATTCTCAAGTACCAGATCAAATGTACTGTTTTGAACTTTATGACAATGCCTTGAATGTTTCTAGACCACTTAAACAGAATTCTAGGAGTCATAATATTGCCATAGAACCCACTGGGTGCCAGCAGATGCTTGTCCCAAACCACCATCCTGAGCCTGTAGTCGCTTATGGGGAAACCAACCCTCAATACTTTAAATTAAATAATGCTAACTTGTGCACCATTGATATCACAAATGTTTATTACTCTGATTGTTCAAACCATTCTGATATTTATCACGTGTATTTACACAAAAAAACCCAGCAGAAGTCCCCAGGCTTCTATTTCTTAAAGAGGCACAATTTGACAGGTCACATGGACCTGATTCAATGTCATTATTCCCATGCTGGCCCATCTGGATTCTTTCAACAATGCAATTACATATTGTATTTTCTATTATTGAACATGATCATATTGCCAAAATTCAAAGCAAAAGGGTTCATAGTAACTATGTTCAGGACTATACTGCTTGGTTGAATATGGTATGACTTATGACGGCTGTATGGACAAGGTTATTGGTTATATGGACACCTTATTGGTTTACAATCCCAATATGGCGAAATTAATGACATGACTGGCACTTCGTTAACCATGGAAAACATTTACAATGGTGACAGCGAGACAATGGATACTTTCACAACATTGAAGGGCTTTACAAATAGACCTGATGCGAAGAACACACTGATAAAGGACATAAACAACCCTGAAAAAATAGAGGTTATATTGCTATAGAACCAACCAATTTCAAGTTCCTTGGCCCTGACAGGGCCACTGAACCCGTACAGAGTGTAAGCCAGTACTTGAGAATAGCCAAAGTCATCAGACAGTCAGGTGTTCCAAATTATAAATAGGTCAGAATCCCAATCAAATCGGGTCTGAATATAGAAGCCTGGAAAATATACTTACATGATTACCCGGATCAGAATTTCAATATCAGGATTTCCACTCTCTCTCAAGAATCCTGACTCCCTAGCCAACCAGCAGATTAAAAATCGTTTTCTACAATACAATATCCGGCAGCAATTGAACAATCATTGGCCAAGGAACAGTCCCATGGTGCAATATTCTGCTCTATCAGTGATATAAGTCAAGATCCAAATTGTGCAGTCATACATTGTTCACCATCGTTAACTAGACCAAATGACCTAGATAAGCGCCCCCTACCAGTTTGACTCTAGGATATCCTAACTTCTGATTTCAGGTTCAGCTTGACTCCTTCAGGACTAACCCACCTGGAGGGAGGTCTCTACGGATTGATGTGGGTTTACCTAGACCCTGGGTTGTATTGAAAATTTATCTAGGGATTCCTTGATGCCCCTAGGCCTAACCCACCTGGGGGGAGATCCCATTGTTGTGGCTCATCCAGACTTTTGGTTTTAATGCTTGAACAATGGGCCAGACCTCTTTAGAGATTACCCGACTTTAGGGAGAGTCACATAGCCTACTGTAAAGCTAGGGTAGTGGCTTGCCACAATGAGGCTTGACCCAGTGGACCTGAGCTCCCCCTATCAAAGTGAGACCGACTGACCGGACTAGACTGCTCTTCCTATTATACGACAATTGTACACTGCATCTGTGATACATGAACTACTAAACTGCAATTTTACACGAGAAATACACTTAACCTTAGCATATTATTGTGTTTTCTCACCATGGTATGTTTTTAATGTAACCAAATGGTATTTTACTCGTGTAAAGTATACTAAACCTTAAGGTATTATCTTCTCACCATGGTATGTTGTATGTAACCAAATGGTATTTTAGTGGTGCACACGAAAGGGGCTCTTAAAAAACTTACCATGTAACATTTTAAAGCTATATTGCATAATTTACCAACATGTAAATAAAATTTTCCCAATCAACATCTCTATCTTCACCTTCATATGACTTTTGACCTCTGACCTGTGGAATAAAACTATGGACTCAAACCCAGGTTCATTGAGTGCTATTTACCATTGAACCAAGGCAACTGAAGTAGACACGCATTATATAGGTTAAACCACCATATCTTTATAAAGGGGAAATGTTATTCCTTGAAAAAAAATAAAATTGTATCAATTGTGTATTTTTCATGCTCACTATTTAATAATTGTGTATTGGGGCATAAATTTATAAGAACATATTAATCATTTTTAGTTTTCTAAATGAATGAATATTAGCTTCAATGCATGCACAAATACTTTTAAGTGTGGTCTATGGTATAACTTTTTCTGTTTTCCTATGGCTGAAATCTGTAAGCACACCGAAATTGGTTTTCCCTGTTCCTTTTAACATATGAATATCTATGGAAGCCCATTAGTAACATGAATTGTGAGAAAAAAATATAAGTTTGTTTCCCGTTTCTATTTTTTTGCTATCTCGTAATTATGACATCACAAGTTTGTTTCCCGTTTCTAAATTTTTGCTATCTCGTTATTTTGAGATAGCATATTTGTTTTCCGTTTCTATTTTTTGCTATCTCATTATTATGAGATAGCATATTTGTTTCCCGTTTCTAAATTTTTGCTATCTCATTATTTTGAGATAGCATATTTGTTTTCCGTTTCTATTTTTTTGCTATCTCATTATTATGAGATAGCATATTTGTTTCCCGTTTCTAAATTTTTGTTATCTCATTATTTTGAGATAGCAATTTTGTTTTCCGTTTCTAAATTTTTACTATCTCATTATTTTGAGATCACAAGTTTGTTTCCGTTTCTAAATTTTTGCTATCTCGTTATTCTGAGATCACAGGTTTGTTTCCCGTTTCTAAATTTTTGCTATCTCGTTATTTTGAGATAGGAATTTCGTTGATGGGGCATTCTCAACGCTGAAATGAGTGCACGCCATGGGAATGGTATGTACGTAGTGGGGGACGTTCACTGACACATGTCCTCAGAGGGGTGAGGGAGGAGAGGAGGATCTCAGCCATGTATGCAGTGGGGGACACTCAGTGACACATGTCCCCAGTGGGGGATTGTAGAGGAGAGGGGGACCAAACCTGTTACTATCTTTTATGAATGATTAGTCAGTTACTACTAGGGAAAGATTAAGCTCTATAAAAGGAAGGGTGAAGCTAAACCAGAGTGCACTAAGAAGGAATGAAAGACAATAAGACACAGTTGGGCAATTATTTTATTTACATATTAGTAGTAAATTGAAGTTGACTAGGTAAGAGAAATTTTTAAAATTAGAAGGAATGAAAATTTTAAAAGCACCACAAGTAAACATACTAAAACAACAATACATAGTAAGACATTTAAAGTTATAAGGTTATACACAATATGCGAAAATACACAAAGGAATTACAATTATGTCAAGTTGTGTCAAGGTCAGTGTCAGGGTCGAAAGGAAATAGCAAAATGGGGGGGAACTAGTCCAGCCCGTCCCTAAAGATACTGAGGCCCATATCAATCCAAAAGAGGAGAACTCCCTTAGGTGGGACGACTAAGGGGTCAAGGCAACAGCAGGTACAGTATTCAAATGCAATCCACTACCCAGAGGTACCAAGCTCAGGGTAAACTCAGGAAAGGGAAACCCACATCTGAGAAGACTGGTATAACCAGTAAGATGATAAATGGAGAGGGAGACTACAAGGTCTGCCTGAGTCCGCCTGAAAAATCCTCGAGCCTGAGAATTCCTGTGTATCATTTCTTTATTTTTTTTTTGTTTTTTTGTTTTTTTTTGTTTTTGTTTTTATGACCTCACAGGTCGGTGAGAGGTTGGATCAAAATGTGAGACCTATAATTACAGTTCTCTTACTGTGAAAGGTCAAGTCCTAAGGCAAAATCCAGGTGGTTTAAAGGGGTGGGGGTGGGAATTCTTAAGTTCTATTTTACAGTAGATGTGTACAGGTCGATCACACAATCAAATATGGAGTTTCCCTCCAAAATAAGAAGGAGGTTAGGTGGTTATATAACTGTGTAAAGCCATTGGTGGATTGGGTGTCAGGTCATTAGGTAAGAGGTCGCAGTGTCAAGAATACCTAGAGTTTAAGGTAGTAACTGCCCCACCAGGCTCCTCCATAGCCGTGCTATGCACAGTTACTGACATTGTAGTTATGTCTGACATTGTAAATTCTGAGCTTATCCAGGCTCCTTACAAAACAGCTAGCTTACTTTCACACCAGTACTTTCATACCCTTAGGAACATACTTGACAAGCATGCACCTGTACATGAATGTAAAACCCCACAACATGCCAACAAAGGGTTCATCAACAGTGAGATTTTGGCAGCAAAGAGACGTAAGCGCAAACTCGAAAGGGAGTGGCGAAAGGACAACTCTGCCATAAACCGCAGTAGGTATAGAGCCGCTGTGAACCATTTCAACCGTCTCATGGAATGTGCAAAAACCAAACACTACAGTGATATGGTTAGGGAAAATGAGGATAACCCCAAGGCCTTGTGCAATTCCATAAAGAAAGTCCTCCATAGATTACCAAAAATGGTACTTCCAGATTATACCACCATGAACAGTCTAGTCAACACTTTTGGCAGGTATTTTGCAGACAAAATTGCTAAATTAAGATCTGGATTACTGTCTACTGATGCCGATCCCCCTGTCTCAGGTTCCTACAAAAACAAGTTTGTTTCTTTCCGGACCATGTCAGAGGAAGAAGTCCTTAAAATCATAAAGTCCACACCAAATAAATCATGTGACTTGGATCCCATCACAACATCATTGGTCCTTGAATGTATCAGTGTGCTCCTATTACAAATATTGTGAACTACTCTCTACAGGAGGGCAGTTTCCCTTCCTGTTTTAAGACTGCACATGTTACACCCTTGTTGAAAACAGCTGGTCTTGACAAGAATATTCTCAAGAATTATCGACCAGTGTCCAACCTCAGCTACATCTCCAAACTCATAGAGAAAGCTGTGGCTAAGCAGATAAATGAGCATATTGCTCATGAGGGTATATCTAATGAAAAGCAGTCCGCATATAGAGCTTTTCACTCAACTGAAACGGCGTTGCTCAAAATACAAAATGACATTGCCACATCAATGGACAAGGGTGCAGCTGTTGGATTAGTCCTTTTGGACTTATCTGCAGCTTTCGATACAATAGACCATTCAATCCTATTCAACTGCCTTCAGCACTGGTATGGCATTGATGGGGTAGTGCTTAAGTGGGTCCAGTCATACCTCAACTCACGCAAGCAGCGCATCAAAATAGATGGACATCTTTCAGATGCTTTTCAACTCCCTTACGGGGTTCCCCAGAGCTCAGTTCTAGGGCCACTCCTTTTTACCCTATACACAACCCCTCTCAGTTCAGTCATATCTAAATTCAATGTCACCCACCACTTATATGCAGATGACACACAAATTTACTTGGAACTCGACTCTAGGAACTTCGATTCCAGTATCACTGAATTAACAAATTGCCTTGAGGCGGTCCAGGCTTGGATGGGAAATAATAAGCTTAAATTAAATCCTGACAAGACAGAATTCATAGTGATTGGTGATGATCAAATCAGAAGTTCCCTGAAGTCATCTTTCCCAGTGAGTTTGCTTGGCAACACCATGAAACCAGCTGAATCGGTAAAAAACCTTGGTGTCATCCTGGATGCTGAAAATTCAATGCAAAGACACGTGGCTAATCTATGTCGCATAAGTTACTACTATCTCCGGGAACTACGAAGGGTCCGCAGGTACTTAAATCATGAAACAGCTGTAAAGGTGGCAAATGCCTTGGTAAGCAGTCGTCTGCATTACTGTAACTCACTGCTTTACAACACAAAAAAGGCATATACTAGCAGACTACAGAGAGTTCAAAATGCCTTATGTCGGACGGTGTGCAAGCTAAATAAATACTGTCATGTTACACCCTTCCTGCACAAACTACACTGGCTCCCCATTCATTACCGTATACTGTTCAAATATAATCTCCTCAGTTATAAAGCAATACATTTGAGCCAACCTCCATATCTCTCCGCTCTAATTAGGCGGAGTGACCTCACACAGGGCAATCGCCTATCAATTTCCTCATCTAAACCAAATAAACGCTCAGGGCTACGCAGTTTCATAGCAGGGGCTCCCACAGAGTGGAACAAGCTTCCTCAAGCCATCAGAACCATAGAAAGCATTTCTGGTTTCAGGAAACAGTTGAAAACATACCTTTTTAGATTGGCTTATCCTCCACCATAGCCTATCTCCCCTACCGGACGCTAATATGGAAACGGACATCTTTCTGGAACTGGACTAACCCTTTTTGCACATCAGCGCCTTAGAGGATGTTTACATCAAATTCGGCGATATATAAGTGTTTCTTACTTACTTACTTACTTATTACTAGGGAAAGATTAAGCTCTATATAAGGAAGGGTGAAGCTAAACCAGAGCGCACTAAGAATGAATGAAAGACAATAAGACACAGTTGGGCAATTATTTTATTTACATATTAGTAGTAAATTGAAGTTGACTAGGTAAGAGAAATTTTTAAAATTAGAAGGAATGAAAATTTTAAAAGCACCAAACCCAATCAGAGAAAAGAAGGGACGTGCTGAGCAAAGGTAAGGGGGACAATGGAGGAGGAGTGAGAAGACTGCTGGATATCCGACCAGACAGCAGAGCTACGCCAGGTACCATGGTACATTATGTTCTGAATCTGAACATTATGGTCGAAGGCAAATGAGGCTCCCGACCTACGAAAAGTATGGAATGACTAGCCCCTGGTTGGAAAACCCCTATGGGTGAGGACTGTTTTGAGGGCATCCCTAATAACAGTATCAATAACTTGGTTATGAGGGAAGTGGGCATGAGCAAATAGGGGGGAATGGTCAGAAAGTGGTCTTGAGTTAATAAGGGCACGTAAAGCCCTGACAGGGCAGAGAAAAATGTTTGAAATAGAAGGAAGTTGGATGATGTGATGAGAATGTGGAGACTGAAGGGTCTTAGACCACTTCATGATCAAGTGGGCCCCTGGGGGGCCAAATATGAGATCTTTCTTAAGAAAATGCTTTAAAGGATCAAATTTTGACAAACTATGGGGGGCAAAATTAGACATACGTACGAAACCATAGAAAGCAACTAGGAAAATGGCTCTAAATAATAAAGGGTCTGGAAGGATGTCACATGACAGTGAGATGAGGTATAAGGTTTTGATGTCAAAAATGCCCTTAGGAGAGGGCGAAAATTGAGAATTGATGGATATGCTGCGAATGAACCTTGAAAGCAGGGGGTGGGAAAAAGCCTCCAGATTCATGGCATAAAAAGCAGCAGAGGTTTGAAGGGAGGAAAAATATTGTTTGACAACCTTATACGAGATGTTATTTGTGTATAAATACTCCCCAAAGATCAACAAATTATGAATGGAGAATGAGAAAGGTAGCCTAATTAAGACCAGAAAGGCCATGTATGTCCTGAGGTGACGAAGATGGGCTGCTGATGTTGAAGGTCTGAATGCAGAGTCAGTACGTGCCAAGGCCGAATCCAAGAGGACCGCAGACTGTGGTACCATATCTGAAATTAAATAGACATATCCAAACGAAAATGATAGGGTAGAATGTTGTGCCAAACATAGTTATCCCTAAGGTCTTCCAATATACTTGAATTTATTGGCTTGTTGGAGTGTAATCTGGACAGAATGTCTGCCCGAATGTTATTTTTCCCTCGGATGTGATGGACCTGTAAAGAAATATCATAAAATGCAGTGATTAACCAAAGATTCCTTATACATAGAGCTAAGAATGGGTCTTTGGTTCTACTAGTGGCTATCACATGGACACAGGCTCCATTATCACAGTTAACAACTATTGAGCTATGCTTCCAGAAGTGGCCCCAGACTCTAAGGGCAATGACGATATTCCACATTTCCAGGTGTACTATCTTTAAGACAAAGCCTTATACAGGGGACAGGGGCAGAGTACACCTGGTCAGCCCAAATGGCCCCTATACCCGTAAGGGAGGCATCGAGATAAAGGGGGATACCCCCACCTACTTGAGGTTTGTTGAATCTTGTAGTACCATTAAAGTGAGGGAGGAAAGCTTGAAACCAAGCAATGTCACTGAAAAAGTCCTTAGTGAGGTGAATTTTCTTCTTGTTAAAGTTGTTCCTAAAAGTTCAAGTATCCTATTGACAAAAATCCTGGCAGGGACTACACACTTGTGCAGATAGATGAGCTTGCCCAATAACGACTGATATCTCTTCTTGGAGAGGTACTTGTGGGCAGAAACTTGGAGGCATTTGTTATGGATACTTTGAAGTTTGGCATGATCGATACTAAGGGAAGAGGCATTAATATCAATATGTATGCCAAGACAGGTGAGGGCTTTGCAAGGAGGGACCCTCTTGTCGGGGTTCATGGGGAGGCCCAATCTGGTAAGAAGGTCAGATAGAAACAAGAATTGAGATTCTGCGCTGCTGGCAGGGGCCACCCCTATGTAATCGTCTATGTAGGCGACCAAGTCGTAGCCATGCCGTCGCATTATGTAGACAATTGCGTCGGAAATGCGCTGAAACACCGCGCTTCCGTGGGCCCAGCCGAACGCAACGCTCAAATCAAGAAAATATTGGTCCTTCCAATGGATACCCAGCTTTACAGCATCCACAGGGTCGACCCTAATATTCCTAAAAGCTCTGGCAACGTCTATCTTGTATAAAACTGGATCACAGTCCCTAAGATCACAAATTTTTCCTACAATAGTATATACTGAAGGGAATCTATGGGTGAAATGTTTGCCATCAAATCTGTCCCTGGGGACACTGTCATTTACTGAGTTGCCATGAGGGTGGGATAAATTTAGGATAATCCTTCTTTTGTGATTGTCCTTAGGACGACTGAGTAAAGGGGAACAGTGATAAATATCAGAATCTACATGATCTACAGGGCCAATGATGGCACCCAAAGAGAGTTCCTTCTGAAGGTAATTGTTGACTGCCGTGGGATACTGAAGTGCAGAATGGTGGTTTTTTTGTGGAAGGGTTGTTTAAACTTATAGGGTTAGATAAGGATAAGGGAAAGCCAAACTTGAGATATTGGAGAAGCATTTTATCGTGGTAGTCCACCAGTTCCTTCTCCCACTCCTGAATGTTCAAACCGGAAGTGAGAGGAATTCTGGCCTGTGCATAGTTTGGAACCCCAGTACTAGCGATAACAGTTGCAACATTTAAGCATTGGTCAATGTTAGTGATGTTAACAGGAGATCTATCCGGGCCAACAAATTGAAAGTTCTCTACGGAATGGTTCAGAAAGCCAACGTTTTTGTGCGGAGCCTGGGCATCCGTGTAGATCTTAGCAGGTGCCTGTTCATTGGGAGTAAAAACATGAGCTGTCAGAGCATTAGGGAAAGTGTCAATACGTCTGTCTGTGTCATCAGGAGAATATATATGACAATTTACAAATTTATTTCTGTCCTTAGCACAGGACTGGCTGTTAGGTATGTGACTACTGTCCGAATCATCGTTGATTAAGCTATCAACTATATTTTCTAAATATTCAGTGTATGACATACCATACTGAGTTCGAGCTTTAATCTCGTTATCAAAATCTAGTTTAGCAGTAAGTGCATCACTGTAACATACAGAATTCGTACAATAAAAAGTATTACTTGTGAAACCAGATATAACCTGCAACATCCCTGTAGGGACGTTAGGGAAAGCGATTAACTTACTGTTATCCAATACTCTGTAAAATCCACTGACAGCATCACCCTGTACTGGGTACACAAATAGACAATCAGTAGTATCAACAGTATTAGTTATTCTGACAGAGTTGACGTAGTGTTCAACACCTTGAGAATATTTACAGCAATGTTTTTGACCCCAGACATTGTTACCTACATCACAATGTGTCAACATGTCAATATTGTCAATTAATAAACACACGTTAGCCATAAAACTGTCATGAAAGCCGTCAAACCTCGTGTTAGTGTATACAGAGAGGTTAGGATGTATTGGACCCCCATTGGCTAACGGCACATGATACGAGCCCCTGAAATGATCAGCTACAGAGGTGTGAGAATATTTAGTATGCAAACCAGGACTTGCCTGGACATTATTTGAAATTTCTGACTGTTTACACTGTTCACTCTTGCAAATAGGTTTAATACGTTTATTTACATAACAAATGTCACTGTTCCCACATGTAGGGCCCCTCCCAGCATGTGTAAAAGACCCATGCACATGCGATAGCCCAATGCCCTAATTCATGCTATTGTGTCCTTGGTGCCCCCCCCCCCCCCGCCCCTATGTTTATTTACACACTTGGATCCTGGATGACCTAGGTTCCTTCCCGACTTGACACAGTGACTACACACATGTTTGTAATTCCCATGGCTGCCCTCATTTGAACACAGGCCCTCATTATAAAATTTACATACTTTTTTATTTTGTTGTTGATAACTCATTGTAGCAGCATTGGCCATAGCGATTTGGGATGAGGAAATCCTGTTCAGTGCCCACTGTGTGGTATCTTGCCATGATAAAGTTCCCTGTTCCACCTGATGCATGGATTGGGCATATGCTGTTCTAACTGCCTGCCAGGGTAGGGATGTGGCGTCCTTTAGCACTTGAATTGTCTGTAACATTGCTTGTTTGACTAAAACAGGGTCCTGGATTAAATAAATATTAGAAAGCTGCCCTGCAGCCCACTCTGAGACCGACAATTCATCGCACAGGACTTTCTTTTTGCCAGTAACACTAGACAGGCCCTCATTGGGCCATCTAAACTGAGGGAGAGGTGTGACTGTATCTGTATTATTGAATCTGCCCGACTTCCTTTGAGTGCCCTTACCTTGGGTGGCCTCCATCTTCGCCTGGCTCTCATATGACGCAAGGACCTGGTTCACAGACTGGGAAATCTCATGATTCTGCCTCAGGGCGCTTAGGCTGGGTATGACCGCGTCAGTACTGAATTGGGCTTGTGTGGGTGCGGCCTCAGGCTGCAATAAGCCCTGGTGTGGTGGTTGTGGAACCACTGAAGTAGCCGAAAACAAAGCGTCCGAGGGTTTGGTTGGAAAAGCATTGAGGTTCGGTCTGCTGGCCACTGCATTAGCTGTGTTACAGCCCTCCATCTGGAACTGTGGATGTGCGACGGAATGTGGCAGGTTAGCTGCCCCCTGAGGCAGTACTGAACGAGCCCTCGCATTATGAGGGGTTGAAGTTACGGATCTGTTGGTTTCTAACTCACTGACTCGTTTGGTGAGTGCCTGATTCGACTAGTCCAGACGCTCCAGATATGCCAATATAGCATAGGATTTGTCCCTAGGAGGTTGTAAGACTTCAGCTGAGGTTGCAGACGGCCCCGCCTCCGCAGAAAGGCCACTGTTTAGCACTGCAGGACGAGGAAGGTGGTCATCAAGAAGAGAAGTACTCACAGAATCTCCCAATGTCTGGGAGATAGACCCGTCCAAATCTGTAGTTTCTTACTGCCCTTCCTCGATCCTTTCTTGGGTGCTGGAGTTTTCTTTGCCTTGCGTGGCATTATAAAATCAGTAACACTAAAATTCCTCTTAAAACCAATTCTTAAGTTCTATTTTACAGTAGATGTGTACAGGTCGATCACATAATCAAATATGGAGTTTCCCTCCAAAATAAGAAGGAGGTTAGGTGGTTATATAACTGTGTAAACAGTCTAGGGAAAAAGTGTAAAGTTTTCCTTTAATTCATTCCCCTCCCCATGACCCTCCCTGTCATACCCCACTGAGTTTTATTGCTGTCAGTTGTCAGGTTGTGTTTTCTTTCATTTGATAACACAGATATGTTGGTGTATAAGGTACTTGCAGTAAACTGTCTTTTCAACTATTTTCTTCATTTGTCAGTGTTGGTGTACATACACTGATACACTGGAAAAAAGAAAAACATTCAATTTTGACTTGTTCTTTGAGTGTAGAGGACTATTAGGAAAAAAAGAAACAAGTATATTTTTAGTAACCTTAATCATACAGTGCCTAACATAATTAGCATGCCAATTTGACCCTTTTATTACAAATTGAACCAGAAGTGCTTGTATAGTGCAGACCTCCACTTGGTAGAATTTCTGAAAATGTGGGATTTTGGGGTATCTGGAACATGATTCAGATATTTCCCAATCTATTTCACACTGGAAACCACAGATGTACAATCAAATTTATTGAGGGAAAAAATTAATTCATTCCTTACATCCATCAGGAGGTTATGTTTTGGTGCATTTGTTTATCTGTTTGTGTTTGCAATTACTCCAACAGTAACTGGAGATTACGTTTCAATGCAATGCATCCCCAAACATGACATCCCCAGTCATTTTGTAGTCGTAAACACTTTACTCCAATCAGCTACTGGTGTTAATCTACTCAGCCATGGACTTAGATTTGCAATAACAACCAAAACTAGAATATTGCTTCACAAGAGAGAAAGAAATTGTTTTTCAACAGCAAAAACAAAGTGTCCCAGTGGGTATTAATGATTTTGTAGAACATCTTCCTGTGTATAATATTGTTGTGATTTTCAAGTTCACTTGGGTGAGCTATATTTAGCCTTTCCGGGGTCCCCATTGCCGGGCTCCTGGTGCGGGCATGTCTGGGCTCCCACTACCGGGCATCTCTGATCTCCCGTTACCGGGCACCTTCAGGCTCCCGGTGCAGGCATCTTCGGTTTCCCAGTGGCGGGTCTCTTTCGGGTTCCCGAGGCTGGTCTAGAATACCAATGTGTAGCAAATCGGGCTCCGGGGTGTGTTGGGTTCCCCAGACACAAAAAGTATAAAAGGGGGAGCATTTAGTCAGTTGGGTGTGAAAAGTTGGGGTGTGCAAAGTTGGGTGTGCAAAGTTTGAAGTGAAAAGTTGGGGTGTGCAAAGTTGGGTGTGCAAAGTTTGAAGTGAAAAGTGAGGGTAAAAATAGTGTGTGGAGAATGAGGTTGTTAATGATGAGATGAAAAGCAGGAGTGAGTTCCTTTGTACATAATTGTATGTAACTGTATATTCACTGTTTATAAAGGACCTGTATAAAGAAAGCAATATATTTGATGAATTAGAACTTTGTGTTTTTTTCCTATTGGTGTTTTCACTGAAACTCTGCCTGAAATTAAATTGGCCACACCAGCAGAAAATGAGAAAGTAAGAACTCAACAATATATTTTTCCATTTATGCAAATAACTATATCCAAAATGCAAGGTTTCATAGATGAATGTGGTTTTTTTTTCTTTTTTTGTGTTTTACATAGAAATTCAAGTAGAAAAATCGCCAGTTTTGTGTTTTACGTAGAAATTCAAGTAGAAAAATCGCCAGTTGACTCTGCAGATAACCTGGGGGTCAAAATTTTCGCAAAAATGGCTCTATCTCCAACCATATCTGAGATAAATACATTTTTGCAATTCAATCAGAAATGCAAGATGACCGCCAAAAATGGCGGGAAACTGATTTGTGCGAAAAGTCGCCAGTAGACTCTGCGGATACACTGGGGGTAAAAAATTTTGTCAAAATCGCTCTATCTTTCACAGTTTCTGAGATTTTAAAGATTTTTCATTTTCAGTGTTAAGAAAAATTTTTCCCAGGGCGACTTCATATATGTCCGACCAGTGGTTGCCGAGCTAAAAGCAATAGAAAATGCGGGAGCCGGCTAAGCTGGTGGACCCACTCTCTCTCCCCTCTCCCCTAAATACAAACAAGCGTCCCGCAAGGGACGCTTAAATACAGAGGACCTTGGAGTAGTTGATCCTTCTAAAAATTCACAGCCCATGATTTCCTATAGGCTGTTGTCATTTTCCAAATTTCCAGAACCAATAATGGATAAGATACAAAGCCTTTTTGCAAACACACTTTGACCATAAGCAGGGGTCAAAGGTTAAATCTGACTGTTCCATACGATTTCTAGTCCATGATTTCCAAAAGGTTTGTTTGACATTCTGAACCCATATGACCAGTAACAGAGAGTTATTAAATGTAAATATCCAACAATATGTCAAAAACACCAAAATGTGGATATTAGAACCAATGACCTTAAAGAAAAAGCTCAAGTCAAATTTTATATGTTTATGTATAAAATGACATGAAATGACAGAACTTCAAATTTGATTTTGTATAGGTTAGTTTACCATGCCAAACCTCTAGGACCAATAATAAACGAGTTATAAGCACTTTTAAGTTTGGCTATCCTCGTTTGACCTTGAAGGAGGGGTCCAAGGTCAAATCCGACCACACCAAAAGATTCCCAGCCCATGATTTCCTATGGGTTAGTTTACCATCCCAAACCTCTAGGACCAATAATAAGCAAGTTATAAGCACTTATAAGTTTGGCTATCCTCATTTGACTTTGAAGGAGGGGTCCAAGGTTAAATCCAACCACAGCAATAGATTCCCAGCCCATGATTTCGTGTAGGTTGGTTTAAGCAAGTTATAAGCACTTTTAAGTTGGCTATCCTCGTTTGACCTTGAAGGAGGGGTCCAAGGTCAAATCCGACCACACCAAAAGATCCCCAGCCCATGATTTCCTATAGGTTGGTTTACCATCTCAAACCTCTAGGACCAATAATAAGGGAGATATAAGCACTTTTCATGACTGACAAAAAAACACCTGTGGCGGCCATCTTGTTTTTCAAAATGAGGCCAAAAATATTCCCACTCAAGATTTTATAATGAGGAACATATCCTGCGAATTTAAGATCTCTACCTATAATACCTTTTGCTCTAGAGGGCCAACTAAATTCTTTGTTTAAAGTCGAATAAACGTCGCTGCGGCCATCTTGTTTTTCAAAATGAGGCCAAAAATATTCCCAGGCAAGATTTTATGGTTATGAATATATCCTGCAAATTTGAGAAGGCTAGCTATAATATTTTTTTCGTTAGAGCGGTAAAGGTGAAATCTCTCTACACACTGCGTCGGCAGCGGCGGAGGGGGCGTAACGAAACGAAATCCATAGTATCCACCGGATGCTATCCGGTGGATACAATTAGAAGTTCTATCTGCAGAACTTCCAATTGGAAGTACTTTGACAGAATTTGAAATTATGTAAAAATATCTTAACTCAACTTTCAATTGGAACTTCTGTCAACAGGGCTTGCAGTTGGAAGTTCTGTCGACAGAATTTGAAATTCTGTCAGATTTGAAGTTCTGTCACGACATATAGATAAGCCAAAGGATATTCTGTCCTGTATAGAAACATAAAATTTTTCTGCTTTCCTTTCTACTCTGAAACTCAAAACACAGTCAGCTGATACAGAGCTCATTCATGGGCACTAATTGTTTGTTTATGTGAGTAAGGTCCGACCAAAGGAAGAAATGATTTAATTTTAGAAAAGATCTGGATAACATGCAGGATACAAAAAAAATCCATTATTTTCAGATATGCCGCCCCTGGTGGGGCTTTGCACTCTACAAGTGATTTCTAGTCTCTTTTATATTTACAGTATCATCAGTAGTACAACAAATACAATCCACCCTCTATACAAGTACATTGGTATGAGTGTAAGTATCATGTTTGTTTTGACAAGATCTGGAGGCATGCTTCAGAGTAATTTGAGTGACCCGTGTGGTTTTTAACTGTGGCTGAAATCCAGCCACTTTCCAGCACTTTTTCTCTAGACTGTAAAGCCATTGGTGGATTGGGTGTCAGGTCATTAGGTAAGAGGTCGCAGTGTCAAGAATACCTAGAGTTTAAGCTAGTAACTGCCCCACCAGGCTCCTCCATAGCCGTGCTATGCATTGTGTTCCATAATGTTATACTCGTATTATGTGATAAATAAAACCTAACATTTCAGTGATCTATTTTTTTCTCTTCAAATAATGATTTCTCTTTGAGGCATCTCCCATTATGGACATAATGTGGTGGGGGACGTCTAAATTTTTGCTATCTTATTAGTTTGAGATCACAAGTTTCTTTCCTGTTTCTAAATTTTTGCTATCTCGTTATTATGAGATCACAGGTTTGTTTCCCGTTTCTAAATTTTTGCTATCTCGTTATTTTGAGATAGGAATTTTGTTGAGGGGTATTCTCAACGCTGAAATGAGTGCACGCCATGGGAATGGTATGTACGTAATGGGGGACGTTCACTGACACATGTCCTCAGAGGGGTGAGGGAGGAGAGGAGGATCTCAGCCATGTATGCAGTGGGGGACACTCAGTGACACATGTCCCCAGTGGGGGATTGTAGAGGAGAGGGGGACCAAACCTGTTACTATCTTTTATGAATGATTAGTTTGTGTTCCATAATGTTATACTCGTATTATGTGATAAATAAAACCTAACATTTCAGTGATCTATTTTTTTCTCTTCAAATAACGATTTCTCTTTGAGGCATCTCCCATTATGGACATAATGTGGTGGGGGATGTCTAAATTTTTGCTATCTCATTATTATGAGATCACAAGTTTGTTTCCTGTTTCTAAATTTTTGCTATCTCGTTATTATGAGATCACAGGTTTGTTTCCCGTTTCTAAATTTTTGCTATCTCGTTATTTTGAGATAGGAATTTCGTTGAGGGGCATTCTCAACGCTGAAATGAGTGCACGCCATGGGAATGGTATGTACGTAGTGGGGGACGTTCACTGACACATGTCCTCAGAGGGGTGAGGGAGGAGAGGAGGATCTCAGCCATGTATGCAGTGGGGGACACTCAGTGACACATGTCCCCAGTGGGGGATTGTAGAGGAGAGGGGGACCAAACCTGTTACTATCTTTTATGAATGATTAGTTTGTGTTCCATAATGTTATACTCGTATTGTGTGATAAATAAAACCTAACATTTCAGTGATCTATTTTTTTCTCTTCAAATAATGATTTCTCTTTGAGGCATCTCCCATTATGGACATAATGTGGTGGGGGACGTCCACCACTACGTACATACCATCCCCCATCACACGCACTCACTTCAGCTCTGAGAATGCCCGTCAACAAAATTGCTATCTCAAAATAATGAGATAGCGAAAATTTAGAAACAGGAAACAAATATACTATCTCAAAATAACGAGATAGCAAAAAAATAGAAATTGAAAACAAATATGTTATCTCAAAATAATGAGATACTATCTCAAAATAACGAGATAGTAAAAAAAATAGAAACGGGAAACAAACTAATGATGTCATAATAATGAGATAGCAAAAATTTAGAAATGGGAAACAAATATACTATCTCATAATAACGAGATAGCAAAAAAATAGAAACGGGAAACAAACTTGTGATCTCATAATAATGAGATACTATCTCAAAATAACGAGATAGTAAAAAAATAGAAACGGGAAACAAACTAATGATCTCATAATAATGAGATAGCAAAAATTTAGAAACCGGAAACTAATATACTATCTCATAATAACGAGATAGCAAAAAAATAGAAATGGGAAACAAACTTGTGATCTCATAATAATGAGATACTATCTCGAAATAACGAGATAGTAAAAAAATAGAAACGGGAAACAAACTAGTGATCTCATAATAATGAGATAGCAAAAATTTAGAAACGGAAAACAAATATACTATCTCATAATAACGAGATACTATCTCAAAATAACGAGATAGTAAAAAAATAGAAACGGAAAACAAACTTCTAAATTTTTTCTCAGAATTTATGTTACTAATGGGCTTCCATAAATATCATTTCAATGCAAAACAAATATTTATAAAAATGGTTGTGTGATATTGCGTAATCCCAATAAATTCCCTTTCATACTTTGGTGCTAAAAAGGAAGTGTTATATTAAAGAAATAAGTGTCTTTGGACAGTTAAACAGTTAAACTGGCTTGTAATTTTATTTATACCCAATACATATACACTTCATATTAAACACTTAGAACATTGAGATTACTGGAGTTTATTTTTCTGGCAATTATTTGAACATGTCTTTTGGGATATATGTTTCACTTGTCATATGGATTACCGTCCCCAATCTGAAGTCACAAAATACAGTTTTACAGATAAAAAGGAATTGTGAGGCACAATTATCAGAGATGAATGTTCGAATGCAAACTTTGGAAAAAACATTAGACAGTTTTGTCACAGATAATCAGAATCAAATAGAGGATTTGAAAAGTACTTTGAATGCACAACTCTATTGTGAAAGAAACAAATCATCAGTGTATACAATTGAGTACACCCTAAAGAACTGGATGGATGCTGATTTATCCTGCAAAGCTAATGGTAGCCACCTTGTATCATATGAATCAGTTGATGAGCATAACCATGTGTTTGAGCTGATATTGAAGAAGTGTTCGGCCATTGGCTTCTGGACAGCTGCCAGGGATTTAGGAAGTGACAACTGGATATGGAGAAACAGTGGGGAGACAGTCCTTGATGACCTCTGGGGTGGAAGTGAGCCAACTGGTGATGGTGATTGTGGTCATATGTTTCAAACCTTCAGCCAATATCAGTTGAATGATGTTTCTTGTGAGAGAAGAATGTGTTATATTTGTGAAAGTCCTTGACTGATTATTGTCAATTGACAAAGGATAGTTTCCAAAAATGAAACTTTTTTAAAATAGAATTTCAATAGGCTTGTCTAATATTTGATATGTCTGAAGAAGCCCTGTAACTATATTGTGAAGATCAGAACTGATTCACAATAAATGGCTGGATTTGTATTTAATGTCCTTTAACGTTCAACTGACTCTTTCTGGAGAGTCAAAATTTGAGAATTTGAAAACTGTAAGATAACGCAAAAATTTATTTATAATAGTTAATGTTTAATCATATTTCATATTGCATAAGGCAACTTTAAGGCATTTTTGATGTTACTGGTGTGACTAATACGTGTTGTATTTTATATATCTGGAAAACTAAAAAAAATGTATTCAAAGTAAAAATGATTTTTAAAAGATGTTACCTGTAGATATTTTGCCAGAAAATATCAAATCACAAAAATTAATTTTGTAGTTTGAAATATGAATATGAGATAGGGCAAGAACTAATAAGCTTATTAGCAATTGTTGACATTGATCAAAGAAAGGATACAAGTTGATTTAAAGTTTTTCTCAATATAAATTACTCTAAAATTGATCCTATTCTTCACATAGGTTTTATTAAGATATGTTGAAGGAAAAATATTAATCTTGTATGTTTATCACAATGGTTGAACTAATGCATTTGCTTTAATACATATCAGTTTCGAAAACATGCAGTTCCGGCATGCCATTTCAAGGACATTGTAAACATCTTAATTTTAGTGCTGCAATTAAGTTTGCAAATGTACTCGTCAGTTGTAGACTGGGTAACTGCAATTTACTCTACCATGTAAGTCAACCAAACACAAATAAACTCCAAAAATATAGAATGCCATATACCACACTGGATTTATGTTTAATCAGTTCTGTCACATCACTCTATATTTAGGCAGCCTAAACTGGTTCCACATAAAACCAAACATTCAGTAAAATACAAGATTTTGGTCAAGTTTATTATTCAACCCACCTATTTATCATTCTTAATAAATTCAAATCACCCACTTACCATATCCTCCATTAAACCAAAGAAAGATGTTTGCAGGTATCAGATTGGAACAGTCTTTCCTGGGCTATCATCTCGACAGATTACAGTTAGCTTTGAAGTTAGACACTTAATAGACACACCTATGGCCTGATAATTGACTCTGCTTCTTAGGGTAAAAGCATCTAAGGGAATGGTTACACCAGTTTGGTACTTTAAAATATGTACATTATTATTATCAAGCCCTGTATAAAAATATATTTAGTACTTAAAAGGTAGGAATTCCCGATCACCTTGACTGTAAATTGTTGAAGTGTTTTTTTAGCTAACAGTCCCCCTAAGCCCCCGAGTAACAAAACACATGTTGCGGAGCAACTGGTTTATTATCATACAGCAATGTAAATGTAAATGCTTTGAGTATAAATACATGTAACACTAAACTACCTTCATCTACTTTATGTACAGTCCATAAAACGGATATGTATATAGTAAATGCCAAGCAATATACACATTAATCTAGTTCTACTATGTATCATTACAGAATCATAATGCACACATCAATATTTTATGTATGAGTAAGATACATGCCATTACTGTTAATTTAACGTAACCTCAGTATAGATTTACATCTTAAACAACTGAAGTTAAGGTAATCTTATATGAAGATTATGTTATACACCTGGTTAGTTAGGAGATATACATATTACTTAAACATCTGAAGTCAAGGTGATCTTAGACGAAGATTATGTTATACACCTGGGCGTTATGATATTTACATATTACATGACTTACATATAAAAGACCCTCAAACCCCAAACTAGGAGCATTTATGATTGTATGAGTTGGGCAAATGAATCAGCAATATCTTTACTGTAAGTATTGTTCTCTTTAATGTACCTCCACACACACTCCGACGTCCAGGAGCCATGTTGTTTAATTTTTTGAATAGGAACATGAGAATTGTAGGCCAGAGAAGCCCCAGAAAGCCGGAATGGGTGGAAGGTAAAATGATGCTTTGAGAAACCCATTTTCTGATTTAGCCTGGACAAGGTTTTACGTATGCGACTATCAGTGACGACTTGCCATCCAGCTGAAGTGTTAATTTGAAACAAAGGGTCCTGAGGAAGTGGTCGATACTGTTGAAGGGCTCTTTTAAGAGCAGCTACAGGATACAATTTAGAACCTCTTAGCCTGGGAAGTGTTAGGACATGCACAGCATCCCTAGTTTGCATGGTTTTAGACCATTTTATGATCAATTTCATGTAATTTTTTGAGAAGGACTGACTGCATGAGGGGCCAAATTCGAAATCCTGAGAAAGCCGAAAAAAGCAATTAAAATATGGATTTGAAAACTTTGCCTGCATAAATGTGATCACACTGTCGCACCAGATTTGCAAGGGTGTCAAGAGACATGATGTTTTTAGGGGACACAACTAAAGGCCTGTTTAGCTTCATGGATCTGAGGAAATACTTAACCTTAGGATGGTCCAAAAGTTGAAAGTTTAAGTCATACAATGTAAATTTTGCCTTGAGGGCAGAGATGTGATTAGCTAGCATAGGTACAGAAACATTATTTTTGGCCAGAAACTCCATGTAAGCCAAAATATGTACCAAAGTGACCTTGTTTATTGACAGTGAACAGCATATACAAAATGCAATGAAAATTCTGAACAACATGGTGTACGCTTGAGTAGTCTTTGGCCTGAAGGCAGAATGAAGATGAACTTGAGCTTCTCTGGCCAAGGCTGAGACCATGGTGTGATCTGAAAGTATAGAATACATTCCATCAGTAGTACATATAGTAACTATATTTCATAATTCAAATCTAACATTTCTGGATTTGTGACCATCCATCTGGGGTTTTTTATCTCACTAAAGAGACAAGCAATCTGATCCTGTGAGCCCACCCATCTGGATAAAGTGTCAGCCACCTTGTTATCTTTACACCTGATATGAACATAAGATAGAGATACGTCACCAATGGCAGATTCAAACCATATGTTCCTGGCTACAGTGGCCAGAAATGGATCTCTGGTTTTTCCTGTCTGGAGAACCTGGACAACTGCATCATTGTCACATTTAATAAGCACATGTTTTCTGTGCCAGAGTCTGACAAAAATTCTGAGGGCCACATTTTAAAATGTACGATGGACAAATTTTTGTAGTGTTGAACCAACTTCAAGTGATACACAAAGTCTTGCCATCTGCCCCCTACACCAACTAAACACGCATCAAGCTCAACCACATCGAGTGCTTTTTTGTGATCAAAGAATGACACCCCATTGTATTGAATTAGGAATTTGTCAAACCAATGGAGGTCACGTTTGAAATCATGAGTGAGTGTGATAGAGTTTTTGTCATAATTGGCTCGAAGTAACTGCAACATTCTGTTCAAGAAGACCCTAGAAGCCTTGACACATTTGCTCACATACAAAAGGTTACCTAGTAGTGCTTGGAGTTGACGCTTAGAACAGAAATGTCGGCCTTCCAAATCAGCTACCATGTGTACTATTTTTTGAAGCTTTTCAACAGGAATAGATACAGTAGATTCTACTGTGTTAATCTCAATGCCTAAACAGACAGCAATAGTACTAGGAGGTGTGAACTTCTTGACGCTAATGTCTAGACCCAACTGCGGCATCAATTCTTGGAGAGCGTCAAAAGAACGACGCACGACGCCCGACGCCAAGAAAATCGTCGACATAGTTTAGAACAGTGTGACCACGTCGACGCATCATGTATCTGACGGCGTCACTGACGCGTTGAAAGATTTGCGTCCCGTGACGCATCCCAAACGGAACGCAGGAGTCGAGATATGACGCCCCTCTCCATTCCAAGCCCAGGAGGTTAAGATCACCAGGATCCACCTTAACGTGGCGAAACGCACGGCTGACGTCGACCTTGAAGACATGACAACCCCTGCCTGCTTGTTTAACTTCGTTTACAATGTGGTCAATTGTAGGGAAGGTGAGATTAAATTCAGTGCCTAGATATGAATCTTTGTCAATACCTGAGTTTACCGAATTATCCCTAGGCCAGGACAAGTCAATTATGACCCTTCTATTTGTGGAGCCACTTTTTTCCCTTGACATAAAGGTGGACACATGACATCCCTGAATTGGGTTAACTGCATACGGTCCAATAATAGCCTTGTGACTAATCTCCTCAGAAAGGTAAGTGTCAATGTCACTGGGATGTTGGAGAGCCGATTTGTGATTGACATGATCTGACACCAGAGTACAACTTCTATTGAAATCAAGAGGGAAACCGTACTTAATTAGGTGTATGAGTTGGCTATCCCAATAATCCTTCAACTCTACTTCCCACTTGTCCACATGTAATTGGGACACGACAGGAATGCGACAACCTAGAAAATTGGGAATTCTACTCTGGCTGACCATTTTGTAAGTATGAATTGGACAATCCACTGTTTCCCCACTGTCGCTTCTGACTGGTAAAATAAAATCCCCCATGGGCACAAAACCAAAGTCAAAATCCTCTTGACTTTGCCACTGACTAAAAACCTCTGGTTTGCTATCACCTTCTGTGAACTTTACACGCTTTGTGAGAATTGTATTCAGGTATTTGTCACCAATAATACAATTATTGACATTATAAATGGGTTTGAAACCACCTTTGTCAACATGACCACTGTTTGCTTTCCTAATAACATCAGAGTCATGTAGTGCAATGTTCTCATGAGCCACATAGCCCCCATTATTGGCCAACATGACATCACCATGCTTTACAATCAAGGGATTTATTTTATTTACAAGACTTGTTTCACTGGTGACCCCATCATTCACCTTGCTAATGACAATACCTCTGTTGGGGCAATCTACTGCAAACCCTCCAGTATTATGCTCTACTTTGTCACATGCTTTGCTAGTTTCAACAAAAGAAACAGGGGAGGCTTGATCAACATTGACATATTCTTGACCGTCGACCACCAAATTAATTGGATTAATATCGTCACACGAGACACTGGCCTCATAGTTTATATTGGTTTTGTTGACATGCGAAGCACGATTTGCTGTGTTTTTCCGGTGAGCTGTATCTATGCGACCCCCCGCACTTTTTGCACCCCAGTTACAAACGGGCCATTTATTGCCTCTAACCATGAAGCCTTGTACTGTAGCCTTCTGTAAAGCTGAATTATAGAAAACTCTGGTACATACTGGATGATATTGCCTTGCAGTGGCCCCATGAGAGGCATTATACAGACACTCTTTAGACCTTTTCACAACATCAGTATTTTTTACATTTTGATTTTGATAACACAAATGATGTTTTACTGACCCAGATTGGTTGCTGCCCAGCTTTTGTTTGAAAACTGAGCAGCCTGTGATTCGTTTTTTGACTGACCACTGGAACTACCCCATTTTCTAGCAAAAGTGCAATCCCTCTCCGAATGTGCCAAAATCCTACCACTATTTAAACAAAAAGCACACACATGTTTGTGAATTTTGCCATTTACCTCATGGTCTTTCTGATGCTGACATGAGTTTGTTTGGTAGTTTTTACAAAACCATGTTTTTTTGTGGAACTCACCCCCCCCCCCCCCCTTTTACCCAATTTTGTTTATGTGGATTAGAGTGTTTTTGAGCATGGGCTCTACGAACCCGATCAATCCTATCAGTGTCAAACCATGTGATGGAACCCCTCTCCATCTCAGAAAGTAAGACAGCATGTGCTGCCTTAGCATTGTGCCAGGAGAAATCGGAGGCATTCTCCATCAAATCTGCCAAATATTGTGTCATCAGTTCCCTACACTTCATGTCCGTTTCTTCCAGAATGTTTTTTGAAAACCCTGGAACAAACTGGGTGAGGGTGAGCTGATCATATGTAATTCTTTGCTTACTTATACCCCCCAGGATATGCTCATGTGGCCAAGAAACTCGATTTGGAACAATGACTTCAACAGCCCCCCCTTTTGGATTTAATCTTTTGATCTTTACCTTCCTGGATAAGCTTGGAATCTAACTTTTCAATTCTACCATCAACTTTCTTTTGAATAGATCTGGAACTTCTAATTTCAGATAAAGTGGGGAGTTCTTGTTCACTGTCAGAACTACCAGTACTGTCACTATACACCGCCTGTTTTGTTTTAGTTTTAGTAGTTTTACTTAACTTTTGTCTGTCCTTGTGTTGACTACTTGACCCGGCTGCCACTTGATCCTCCAGTAGTCCTAGGCGGTCGTTCACTCTCCTCAGCTCCTTCAGCAGCAGCGCTTGCACATTCTGTTCAGAGTTGTCCTCCTGTGTGCTGACATTACCAGACTCAACACCCGACCCCGAAGCCTTCTGCTTCACAACATTATAGTTCTGTCCTCCATCATGAGGGGTTACACTTTTAAGGGTACTTGCTTTCTTCTGTTTTGCCAGCTTACTCAGAGCCAGATGATCCAAGTCATCACTATCACTACCACTGACTGAGTCCATGGAAAGTCCCGATATCTGCACCTGCTTCTTCTGACAACTCTTTCCTGTTGGGGGGGGGGGGGGGGGGCATGCCTATCCCCACACACATTGCACCAATTCTTGCTTTTACTCTTTCCCATATTACGTTGAGTAAATATTGTAAATAATTTTTTTCAAAGTTTGTATTCTAGAAATATAAAAGAGGCACACGCCTACAGTGACTGCATATAGAAAACACCAGATCTGATTTGGCTTTGCAATCTAGGCCACAAGGGCAATAAAATAGGGTAGACCGTCCCTGTTATGACACCAAATCAAGCCTGAGGTTGTCTATATTCAGCCGCAGCACAACACCAAGTTCATCCAGTGCATCAGTCAATATATCGATTACAACACAATCCTTGTTCACAGATAAACATGCCAAGCATAGCAGATTATTTTAAAAACAGTTACATTAATGATATTTTAGTAAATTATGTATAAACTGAAACGTCACTGGTTATGATAAAAGTCCTAAAAACACATAAAACTTCATAGAAATCAATCAATAGTCAAAATTTCCAGACAAAATTTCCATGTTTCCAGTCTGTTTACATTAGTTCCACTGAACTGACCTCCAGTTTTGGAGGGAATACATAATTTTGGAGGGAATTACAACGGACCAATACCAGAGGGGGATACATACTTTTTGACCCCATTAACCCAGAAGCCCCAGAAAACAAGAAGGGATGCACCAAAACCAAGTTTAAGGTGCATCCCAAGTTACCTCGAGGGCAAGGGACTGTCGCTTGGGGTGTTCAGGCACTCCAGGTGTCAGTCCTCCTCCCAAGGCAGTTGTTTATGTTGTGTCATACTTAAGAATCATCTTAGGGTACCAGTCTAATGTTAACCTTATATAACTTCTGGGGTTCCTAGAACCCCTGCTGGGTCGTCCCAGCAACCTAGTAATCAAATGAATTCTATTGGCTGTTAACTCAGCCTCAACCATTTTACTTGTATACCCAGTCACTTTAAACTTAACTCTTGGAAAGGAAACATGAATTTCCCACCCTCCCACCCTTGTATAGGGTTAGCACCTGGGGATTCTTTGTTTTTCGACTGGGGTTTTTGAAAATGTCATAATGTCCCATACCTTATTGTAACTTTCAAGTAATTTTAACAAATTATCTTTTAGATGGTGTTTTTGTACACCTTGGGGGGTCTCCTCTTCCTTGGACAGTCTAGGAGGGCTTCTTGATTTGACCTTCATTTGACCTTAGTCAAAACACGCAATTCTGCATCTATAACTTCCCCCTTTTATAATGGTCATTGAAAGTACGAAGCCTCCCCTTCTGTCAGGGCTCAGGGGTCCCTCTGGGGTCTGTAGGAACTGTATGTCATGTTAACTTCAGTAATTGAACTGTGAACTTTGTGACCTTTAGTCATGACCCTGGTCATGACCTGTGAACTCATGAACTTTGAACTCTAGTTGATATGTTCACAGTTGTTCACATTCTAGTCGCTGCTAGTATACACACTAATTTTGGATGGCAGCCTTAATATTATTTTACATTATGAAGCTTTTATGTATACAATTACTTGACCTTTACATAGTATTTAGTATTAGTCTTTTATATATACAAGTAACATATGTATTTTATCAATAAATGGTACCCTCACTTGTTTCTCTGTCTTGGGGGTTGGGGACTGACACCAGTGCTGCCTGAACAACACTAATGAATGGTGTATCTTCATACACATTGTATGATTTTTTTTTCAGTGAGTAGACATTCATTTAATATTCTAATATTTAAACAAAGTATCAACTGTTTAACATTTTGAAGGTTTTACCTATCAAGGAGAGTTTAGTGTAACTAATCAAATATAACCATTGATTGTGTACTGAAGGTGAATGTATATATTTTGTACACATTAAAATTTGGGAAAATCTAAATGCACAGGCAGAAGTTTAAAAGAGACTTGTATGCTAAATAAAATACAAAGAAGCTTAAATATAGTAAATTTGTATTTAATGCATCAGTTTTGGTAGAATCTTCAGACAAAACTCCAGTGAATGTACTTTACAATATTAAAAGTAGAATTTAGTACATTGTGTAAGGATAAAAATACCTTTTTTATTGTTTGTTCCAGATACTGTGTCAGCTTTCCGACACTGCTGTTGAATTTAATGAACATTTACATATATGATATCTTTTTAATTGTAAAAAAAGTATTTGCATTTGTTAGAAACATTATACATTGATTCTTGTTTAAATATTACTGAAAATGTATGCCAACATACAATGTTACTATTGTACAATACGTTAAATTAAAATAAATTTCATTTTGAAATACAAGTTATGGACTGTGTTTATTTTTATTTCCAACACAATTTAGAAGTTAGATCATGGCAAGTAACTCAGACAGATGGAGGAAATGAGTGCATACTAGCTGGTCAACATACTGTACTGAAAACCGTTTGTCACAGGCAAGTAACTATAAACGAAGAAGATACTTAAATTCAACATGTGTTGTAAAGTCTATTGAACGATTGTACACAATTAGGTTGATGTTGACTTATATGTATTATGTTGATTTACAAATTTAGTTCTTACAGTTTATTCAGTTCAAATAGCTGAAGAGTTTTACCGAAAACTGGCTCGTCCTTTGAAAGAACAGAATATTGTCAATTGGTCTAATTACTATAAAATATACATGTACATAAATTTATTTGACATAAGGACTTAGAATAACTTCAATTCAATTATTCATTCATTCTTTTATAACAATTGTGTTGTGATACTTTCCTCCTTTTTATAATTATTATGCACCACACGCATAGTTAGAGTTGTGAATTCATTAACAAGTGTCGTCATTTTGTTAGTATTTCTGAAACTGAATGATGTTAGAAATACATTACAAATATATGATTGGAAAGGTATTTTACAGAATTTCTGCTCTCTTTGTTGCATTAAATCTATGCAGAAATGGTCTCTTCATAAATGAAGAAATCTCTCCTCATATGACAGCCTTAAATATACACTTTTTAGGTAATTTTTTTTAACATGGTGGATAATAATGATAAAAAAACCACAATGCACTCGTATAAGGTTATCTTAATTTTTGAAATATATTTGCTGATGTCTTTCAGGAACTTTTATTTTTAGTTTACTTCCATTGTTTTTTGAATCGTTGCCATATACCATTTATTGACATCAGTGTGACATATATTATATCTTGGTACATATAGAATTTAAAACTTTACATTGTAAAACATTTACTCATAAATCTATTTTGATACCATTTGAAGGAGGTATTTTATCCATTAGATAAAATCATTTGGATACATGAAATTAAAGTATGAATAGTAGGGGTGGGGGAATAATGGTACTTGGGTTATGAAAAAAGATTTACGAAATATAAAGCAGGCACACAATATTCAATATGAAAGGGGAATTAAACACTTTTAAAATTGGTTTCTTACATTTATTTCAATAGCTTATATCATAGTAACATAGGCCCTAAGTGAATACCATACAATACCAATAGCTGGACTCGATCCAGTAATAAACCAGTTACAAGAGCATAGTGGTTTCCTTGCTAATTTAGAAATTCATTAAATCACTAGGACAAATCTTGAATATTTCTGGTAGAGGCTGGGCTGTCTCTTTCACAGGTGAATGGTTTTAATATATCTATCTACCTGGCTGCAATTAGAGCCATGCTTTTTGTCTCCTTCCAACACAAATGTCCATAGCTAATCAAATCCAACTGATCTAAGATCTTTAAGATTTAATAGATGTCTACATGTATAACCAAAACCAATTCTCTCATAAGTGGACCTCCTGAACAATAAGCTCTTGTTCCAGGTAAACATTGAATATTTATATATTCCTATCTTGCCCTTGTTAACAGTTTGACACCTGAAACAATATTTGCTTTCTTCAGTTTACATGATCAGATTTCTTGTTTTACTCTTTTAGGCACCCATATGTTCCCTAGGCTTATAGTCATGTTTCCCATTTAAGACAATTAGTAGAAGAGAATGTGGATCATTGGCGATATTTGGAAATATAATAACATTTACTGTGTCACCTCTTATAGCTACTTTCAACAGTACCTAGTACTGTAACTATGTCTGGGCACTTTACAGAGTTTCTAAGTAACTATGCTGATACTACTTTTATACACTGGTTTATGTCTTGGGGCTTTTGTTCCCCATTCCTCCAAAAATTATTTTAAATATAAAACTATAAAATGACTTATCAGTTTAGTTAAAACTATATTTTACATAATTTTGCATCAGTTGCTACTTTGTCTTGTTGAAATAAGTATTTTAGCTGATGCTGCAAAATATTTATCAGAAAATAAACTTTTGATTGTTGAGAAAAATATTCAACGAAAAATCATGCAGAAGTAGGCTTGATAAAACTCACTTTAATAACATATATGTTTCTTTTTAGAACTGTTTAGAATCATGCAATATAACACAAAATGTTCAAACGGCTACCCATCTACATGGTCATATCCTAGACCTTGTTCTCACTCCTACTGATGCCAGTGTCATCTCTAATGTACGAGTTGCTGAATTTATTTCTGATCATGCTCTTGTCCTTGCTCAGCTTGACTCAGTTAATCCTCCTTCACATAAGGCAAAAGTTGTCACCTTCAGGAGGTATCATAAAATTGACATGGACAGTTTCCGTAAGGATTTGGGAAATAGCGCATTCGTAAAAAGCCCTGGTGATACAGTCAGTGGTTTGTGTGAACAATACTTAGATGATTTGAGCAAATTGCTCGACAAGCATGCATTATTGGTTACTCACACTTTTACTAAGCAAGCTACTGGTTGGCTATCTGACACCTACAGGCTGGCAAAAACCATCAGGCGACAGCTGGAACGAATCTGGCGTAAAGATAAATCTGCCTATAATCGAGCTAGACTTTGAAGACAGATTGGTCGCTGCAATTCACTGGTCAACAAAGATAAGGCAAATTACTTCAGAAACCTGGTCAGAGAAAATACCAATGACTCCAAGAAGCTATGGCAGGTCTTGCGTTCCGCACTGCACTCTAGTCCTGAAGCAGTACTCCCTTCTCATGAATCTAAGAAAGGTCTTGCTGACCGGTTTTTCACTTTCTTCAGTGACAAAATAGATAAAATCAGAAACTCATTTTCCTCTAGTGACTCATTCACTCTGCCTCCTCCACCTGATGTACCCAATTTCAGCTGCTTTAAACAAGTTTCTCAAGAGGAAATTAGAAAAATTATCATGAAGTCACCCACTAAATCTTGTTTGTTAGACCCATGGCCTACATTTCTTGTTAAGGAATGTATTGATAATTTACTGCCCTCTATCACCAGGCTTGTTAACTGCTCGTTGTCAGAAGGTGTTGTACCTGATGAGTTCAAGAAGGCTATTGTAACCCCATTGATTAAAAAGTCATCACTACCACCCAATGACTTAAAAAACTACAGACCTGTTTCTAGGTTGGGCTTCATATCCAAACTGGTTGAACGTGTTGTTGCTTCTCAGTTGAATGAGAATGTTAGTTTGAACGGACTTGAGAATGTCAGGCAATCTGCCTACAAACTAGGTCACTCAACTGAATCTACATTGCTTTCAATTAAGAATGATGTTCATTTGGCTTTTGCTAAAGGTGAGGCTACTGCTGTCGTTCTCTTGGATCAATCAGCAGCGTTTGATACTATTGATCATGATACGCTACTTAATTCTCTTAGCTCCTGGTTTGGTGTGAGCGGGGTTGTCCTCGATTGGTTTAAGTCTTATCTCTCAGACCGTGTTCAGTGCATTAAGATTGGGTCAATTTTATCTGATGCCAAAAAGTTATTGTATGGTGTGCCTCAAGGCTCTGTCCTGGGGCCAATCCTTTTTTCACTCTATACTACTCCACTGAGTAAAGTCATACAGAATCATCCTGGTATTAGTTTCCAGTTCTACGCCGATGACACACAATTGTATGTACACCTCACACATAAAAATGTTGCCTCGGCCCTTGATAAGCTGTCACACTGCCTTGAAGACGTAAAGAGATGGCTCTCTACAAATAAGCTCAAGCTAAATCCAGATAAGACCGAATTCATTGGGTTTGGCTCAAAGTCTCAGCGCGAAAAACTTAATCAGTCCTTCCCGGTCAACATACTTGGTAATCTCATATCACCAACAGATGCAGTTAGGAACCTTGGTGTCTGGTTTGATTCTGATTTCTCATTCTCTTGCCATGTTAGGAAGGTCTGCAAGGCTTGTTTTGCTCATGTCCGGGATCTTAAGCGACTCCGAGGACATCTGACACATGAAGCTACTCTTATGGCTGCCAATGCTCTGGTCGGAAGTCGACTAGATTACTGTAACTCTCTGTTCAGAGGTCTCTCAGCTCTAGATCTGCGCAAACTTCAATGTGTTCAGAATAGCCTTGCCAGAATTGTTGCCAACACCACCAAGTACTCACACATCACTCCAGTTAGAAAAGCACTACATTGGTTGCCAATTAGTACCGTTCTATCTTTAAGACTGCCATGCTGGTGTATAAGTTCCTACACAGTGGTAACCCCAAATACTTTGAACCCTTCCTCATTCCCAGACATAGTGCATATAACACTCGTCGAAGTCAATCTGATGGCATATTTCTTGAGGTTCCCCACTTTGGTTCAATTTTCAAGTCTCGAAAACATTTTGGACTCAGTTTTGCGTATGACGCACCTATGATTTGGAATAACCTTCCTGATGAGGTCCGCTCTGCAAACTCACTTGCCTCTTTCAGGTCAAAGTTGAAGTCATACCTCTTTGGAAAAGCATACCCACCCTAAATTTCCAATCTCCTTTCTGCTTTCTCCGCGGTGCTGACCCCTGCAATGTCTCTGGTTTTTGAATATTGAACAATGTTTTTGTGTGATGCGCCTTAGAGTCTGTCTTTTGACGGAGATTAAGCACTATAAAAGTGCTATTAGAATTAGAATTTATCTCTCAACATACAGCACATACAGGCACAACAAAACAGCCATAGATTTTAGTGGAAATATTCCCTTTTATTTGATCTCTCACACATTCGGCAATATACAACCCAGTTAATGCCACACTCACACTACAGGTGGAAGGTCCCACGGTTACAGGTTTTCCAAGGCAGCATAACCGCCTCAAAGGGCCCCTCATAACTTCCGAGATTTGGTGTAACATTCACACTACAGATGGTATAATTCGCAGGCATTGGAAGAAACACCCATGTCCTATAGCTACAGTCCAAGGTTTGTAGTAAACCTTATGTACACAGTGGACTATACCTTCAGTTACTGTATCAAGAAAGTCATCTGCGCATGCTTACACTAGTCTGTGCACGCTCATGGTACCAAATTCAGAGGCAGAAATTTTAAATATTTTAAAACATCAAGGTAATGGATGTTTCTCCACTGTGACACACGCTCACATAAGGACCTTAGACTGTAGTTGAAGAACAGGGGCATTTTACCTAACGCAGACTAGCATGGGGGATACCGAGTGAATTGGATATTATAACAGCCATTTTTAATGAAAAAGTGGTTGCATATGAACTTCGGATGGTAGTTGAAGGACAAGGATGTTTTGCCCAACTCCTGTAAATGCAGGTTATACCGCCTGTAGTGTGACTGGGGTTTAAGTGTGTCTTTAGGTACAATTGTAGAGAGTGATAATCAGTCAAACGTAAATACTTCTGAATTTCAAAATTGTAAGACAGTTAAATTGAACATTTTCAACAGTTCACACTTCACACTCTTTTACAGTAACCTTTTCTGAAGTAATTTGTTTGATATAGTGACTCGTATATACAAGTACAAGTTGTGTAGCCATTTTTTTCAATAGATTATGAGTGTAACTTTTTATAATCATTTACAAACAATTAACATTTGATTGTCAATCAAGTAACATCATTCAAGGCATTTTTCTTTATTCCTCAGCTATTTTGTAGACATTTTGCCAAACATATCTGGTGATTTTTATAAATAGTAAAACCTATCTCATTCTATCATTACCGCTAACCTTAATTAAAATAATTTAATATACCACTCAGAACTTCCTGTGTCACAAATATAATAACACTTTCTTGTAGTTTCAAATGCCATAAATTTCCAGTGACTGCATGAATAATTGTATCACAAGGAATGGTAATAATAGAAGAGAGGTTTCAACATTTTCCCTTGGCAACTTTCCACATTGATAAGTCACTCGCAATTTATATATGAGCGGTATTCACCTTTTCTCTGGTAAATTTACATGTTTGAAACACATTCTTTACACTAATGTGGTGTTAGTTAAGAGGACTTTTTATTTTGATAACAATATACATTGACAAAAGCTTACACCGCAAAGAAATTTTACGCCGACAATTGACAAGGAATTGACCATTTACACTTCTTTTGAAGGGCAATAAAGCAATAGGTTTATTAACTCAGCCCATGAGTTCAACTACCAAATGAAATGCAGTTTACAGTGTTTTATTATCTGTCAGGTAACCAGACCGTCTCCACACTGAATTTATTGTTTCCCTCAATATCTATGGAATAATATATATTATTGCCATCGAAGTAATTGCTTTTTTAGAATAGTCAACTTAGTATCTCAACCTATGTTGATTTAGTATCTTAATATGTCTAGTATGCATATCAACATGTCACCTTATTATCTCAACATGTTGAGATACTAACTCCACAGGTTGAGGTAATAAATTGACATGTTGAGGTGCTAATTTGACATTCAAAATGTTCTTTCCTGGCACTTAAATACTCTTCTATAGACATTAGAAATGTTTACCAAATTTCCAGATAACTCGCTTATACTAGCTGACTTGGCATTGATGCACTGAGGGGCAACCCCACAGTCTCAGAAGCTGTGGCAACAGAAGCCCAGGCTCAAACCCACTCCTACAAGGCAAACAGCCTCCACTGTTAACAACATCACGTCGTTCTGGTTGATATAATCTGACACATGAAATGTTCCACCTCAGTATCGTTGGCCCAATGAGGGCTACCAGGGTTCTGCTGGAAAGAAACGCATAGCATATGACGACCTTACCTTACCACAGTGGGCTGTTGGACAGCTCATCACATCCACCAAGTGGAAGACCCCTCTTTGGTCAAACATTCACTATTTCAGGTTATCCTCGCTCTCAGGGATGCCTCCTCACTTCCATGGCAAGCAGTCAGGAATGCATGGGCTCATTCCATGTATGATGTAGAGGAGGGTCGTTTAACTTGGGCTGATAACACTCAATGGTTGTTAAACAGGTTAAGTAATTCCCAAATTGCCATGGTAAATATACAAGCAGTAGCACAGAGAAAAGTATGTAAATATTACAACGAGGGCCATTGATCACGTGAAGGGAACCATGGGCAGTTCAGACACGTCTGTGCTTATTGTAGTAGACAAGGTAGAAACAGTATTTACCCAGAGAGTAATGAATAGGTTTTAGGTTCACTACTTGGGCCTAGTTATTTGTCATATTGTCAGAATAAATTAACTGTAAATAGTAGGAATCTATGTAGGCACAATTTGAATGTTAAGGCCATGTCACAGTTAACTGACTGCTCCGACGGTCTTACAACAAATAAGTCAGTTGACCATTCATGTATTCCTCAGATGTCTAGTGAGAATCCTATGTTTGAGTAGGTTTAATGTCAAAATAACAATGTTAATATTGTACAAACGTCTGAATCCCACAGTAAGGGATTGCATTTACCTAGTAGTGAACTGGGTAATAACTCAGTAAATACATGTGCTAAATTTAATGAAAATCTGTTAATACCATGCCAAGAAGTTTTTGTTGGGGCACATCACTCCAGGCCTCTATCAAGCCAACTAACAAGGGTGACAGGTAAGTGCAAACTAACATTAACATGAATACTAACATAACTGCACCAAGTAAACCATTATCGCTTACTAGTGTGAAAACCAAAGGGGCCAGTACTCGAGTTGAGCAAGTGGAACAGTACTCTAAGGCTGCTTTTCATGAATTGCACCAATTCCTTTGTGTAGAATCGATTTCACACATTTGAAATTCAACAATGCTATTAAGCATCAAAAACATGTCGTATTTATCACCAATTACAACACTGGGGTTTCTATTTGGGCATATTACTGGAAGGGGAACCATTCCTATGATAATTTTATGCAGCCTTGTTATCAAGTTCCCCCTGGCCCATTGTATTTTGAGAGTTCAGTTGATATGTATATTATATGGCCTGATGAGAAAAATTCACCAGATGGGCAGAACATTAATCCAGCTTTGGTGTTCAGTAACGGTTAGGGTTAGAGGGATTGTTATTGCAAAAAACTGTATAATCGTACTTATGAAGATTACATGATATCAGTAATTGATCAAATTATAGAATAGCAAGATCAGCTACAACTCGAAAGTCAGAAACCTGAAACCACAAGAAGTGTATCAAGTACCAATTCTTGTACTAACCAAATAACTGGTCCTACTACCATGCACAATCATCTCCCTTCTAAGATTCAAGTGAACTTCAAGGCGTATGAGGACCAAGACAGAGCCCCTTCTCAGCTTACTGATGTTTACTTCTCTGATAAATGCAGGGGTTTTCTATTGTTAGAATTTGGGAGTTTTGACTTTATAGTCATTGATGTATTGTCCTTGATAACATTATCAGGGAAACAGGCAAACCTAGCTACCAACAAAGTAGAATTCCTCTAAATTTCTGGTTAAACATACACAAACGGGAAGCTTATCTTGCAGACTAACCTTTTCAAAAGCTCCGCCAGTATCTCAAATTTGGTTTCCCACTTTCAGTTGTTAACCCCGATAGTCTTAATAATCATGCACTTTTAAAATTGGTTTCTTACATTTATTTCAATAGCTTATATCATAGTAACATAGGCCCTTAGTGAATACCATACAATACCAATAGCTGGACTCGATCCAGTAATAAACCAGTTACAAGAGCATAGTGGTTTCCTTGCTAATTTAGAAATTCATTAAATCACTAGGACAAATCTTGAATATTTCTGGTAGAGGCTGGGCTGTCTCTTTCACAGGTGAATGGTTTTAATATATCTATCTACCTGGCTGCAATTAGAGCCATGCTTTTTGTCTCCTTCCAACACAAATGTCCATAGCTAATCAAATCCAACTGATCTAAGATCTTTAAGATTTAATAGATGTCTACATGTATAACCAAAACCAATTCTCTCATAAGTGGACCTCCTGAACAATAAGCTCTTGTTCCAGGTAAACATTGAATATTTATATATTCCTATCTTGCCCTTGTTAACAGTTTGACACCTGAAACAATATTTGCTTTCTTCAGTTTACATGATAAGATTTCTTGTTTTACTCTTTTAGGCACCCATATGTTCCCTAGGCTTATAGTCATGTTTCCCATTTAAGACAATTAGTAGAAGAGAATGTGGATCATTGGCGATATTTGGAAATATAATAACATTTACTGTGTCACCTCTTATAGCTACTTTCAACAGTACCTAGTACTGTAACTATGTCTGGGCACTTTACAGAGTTTCTAAGTAACTATGCTGATACTACTTTTATACACTGGTTTATGTCTTGGGGCTTTTGTTCCCCATTCCTCCAAAAATTATTTTAAATATAAAACTATAAAATGACTTATCAGTTTAGTTAAAACTATATTTTACATAATTTTGCATCAGTTGCTACTTTGTCTTGTTGAAATAAGTATTTTAGCTGATGCTGCAAAATATTTATCAGAAAATAAACTTTTGATTGTTGAGAAAAATATTCAACGAAAAATCATGCAGAAGTAGGCTTGATAAAACTCACTTTAATAACATATATGTTTCTTTTTAGAACTGTTTAGAATCATGCAATATAACACAAAATGTTCAAACGGCTACCCATCTACATGGTCATATCCTAGACCTTGTTCTCACTCCTACTGATGCCAGTGTCATCTCTAATGTACGAGTTGCTGAATTTATTTCTGATCATGCTCTTGTCCTTGCTCAGCTTGACTCAGTTAATCCTCCTTCACATAAGGCAAAAGTTGTCACCTTCAGGAGGTATCATAAAATTGACATGGACAGTTTCCGTAAGGATTTGGGAAATAGCGCATTCGTAAAAAGCCCTGGTGATACAGTCAGTGGTTTGTGTGAACAATACTTAGATGATTTGAGCAAATTGCTCGACAAGCATGCATTATTGGTTACTCACACTTTTACTAAGCAAGCTACTGGTTGGCTATCTGACACCTACAGGCTGGCAAAAACCATCAGGCGACAGCTGGAACGAATCTGGCGTAAAGATAAATCTGCCTATAATCGAGCTAGACTTTGAAGACAGATTGGTCGCTGCAATTCACTGGTCAACAAAGATAAGGCAAATTACTTCAGAAACCTGGTCAGAGAAAATACCAATGACTCCAAGAAGCTATGGCAGGTCTTGCGTTCCGCACTGCACTCTAGTCCTGAAGCAGTACTCCCTTCTCATGAATCTAAGAAAGGTCTTGCTGACCGGTTTTTCACTTTCTTCAGTGACAAAATAGATAAAATCAGAAACTCATTTTCCTCTAGTGACTCATTCACTCTGCCTCCTCCACCTGATGTACCCAATTTCAGCTGCTTTAAACAAGTTTCTCAAGAGGAAATTAGAAAAATTATCATGAAGTCACCCACTAAATCTTGTTTGTTAGACCCATGGCCTACATTTCTTGTTAAGGAATGTATTGATATTTTACTGCCCTCTATCACCAGGCTTGTTAACTGCTCGTTGTCAGAAGGTGTTGTACCTGATGAGTTCAAGAAGGCTATTGTAACCCCATTGATTAAAAAGTCATCACTACCACCCAATGACTTAAAAAACTACAGACCTGTTTCTAGGTTGGGCTTCATATCCAAACTGGTTGAACGTGTTGTTGCTTCTCAGTTGAATGAGAATGTTAGTTTGAACGGACTTGAGAATGTCAGGCAATCTGCCTACAAACTAGGTCACTCAACTGAATCTACATTGCTTTCAATTAAGAATGATGTTCATTTGGCTTTTGCTAAAGGTGAGGCTACTGCTGTCGTTCTCTTGGATCAATCAGCAGCGTTTGATACTATTGATCATGATACGCTACTTAATTCTCTTAGCTCCTGGTTTGGTGTGAGCGGGGTTGTCCTCGATTGGTTTAAGTCTTATCTCTCAGACCGTGTTCAGTGCATTAAGATTGGGTCAATTTTATCTGATGCCAAAAAGTTATTGTATGGTGTGCCTCAAGGCTCTGTCCTGGGGCCAATCCTTTTTTCACTCTATACTACTCCACTGAGTAAAGTCATACAGGATCATCCTGGTATTAGTTTCCAGTTCTACGCCGATGACACACAATTGTATGTACACCTCACACATAAAAATGTTGCCTCGGCCCTTGATAAGCTGTCACACTGCCTTGAAGACGTAAAGAGATGGCTCTCTACAAATAAGCTCAAGCTAAATCCAGATAAGACCGAATTCATTGTGTTTGGCTCAAAGTCTCAGCGCGAAAAACTTAATCAGTCCTTCCCGGTCAACATACTTGGTAATCTCATATCACCAACAGATGCAGTTAGGAACCTTGGTGTCTGGTTTGATTCTGATTTCTCATTCTCTTGCCATGTTAGGAAGGTCTGCAAGGCTTGTTTTGCTCATGTCCGGGATCTTAAGCGACTCCGAGGACATCTGACACATGAAGCTACTCTTATGGCTGCCAATGCTCTGGTCGGAAGTCGACTAGATTACTGTAACTCTCTGTTCAGAGGTCTCTCAGCTCTAGATCTGCGCAAACTTCAATGTGTTCAGAATAGCCTTGCCAGAATTGTTGCCAACACCACCAAGTACTCACACATCACTCCAGTTAGAAAAGCACTACATTGGTTGCCAATTAGTACCGTTCTATCTTTAAGACTGCCATGCTGGTGTATAAGTTCCTACACAGTGGTAACCCCAAATACTTTGAACCCTTCCTCATTCCCAGACATAGTGCATATAACACTCGTCGAAGTCAATCTGATGGCATATTTCTTGAGGTTCCCCACTTTGGTTCAATTTTCAAGTCTCGAAAACATTTTGGACTCAGTTTTGCGTATGACGCACCTATGATTTGGAATAACCTTCCTGATGAGGTCCGCTCTGCAAACTCACTTGCCTCTTTCAGGTCAAAGTTGAAGTCATACCTCTTTGGAAAAGCATACCCACCCTAAATTTCCAATCTCCTTTCTGCTTTCTCCGCGGTGCTGACCCCTGCAATGTCTCTGGTTTTTGAATATTGAACAATGTTTTTGTGTGATGCGCCTTAGAGTCTGTCTTTTGACGGAGATTAAGCACTATAAAAGTGCTATTAGAATTAGAATTTATCTCTCAACATACAGCACATACAGGCACAACAAAACAGCCATAGATTTTAGTGGAAATATTCCCTTTTATTTGATCTCTCACACATTCGGCAATATACAACCCAGTTAATGCCACACTCACACTACAGGTGGAAGGTCCCACGGTTACAGGTTTTCCAAGGCAGCATAACCGCCTCAAAGGGCCCCTCATAACTTCCGAGATTTGGTGTAACATTCACACTACAGATGGTATAATTCGCAGGCATTGGAAGAAACACCCATGTCCTATAGCTACAGTCCAAGGTTTGTAGTAAACCTTATGTACACAGTGGACTATACCTTCAGTTACTGTATCAAGAAAGTCATCTGCGCATGCTTACACTAGTCTGTGCACGCTCATGGTACCAAATTCAGAGGCAGAAATTTTAAATATTTTAAAACATCAAGGTAATGGATGTTTCTCCACTGTGACACACGCTCACATAAGGACCTTAGACTGTAGTTGAAGAACAGGGGCATTTTACCTAACGCAGACTAGCATGGGGGATACCGAGTGAATTGGATATTATAACAGCCATTTTTAATGAAAAAGTGGTTGCATATGAACTTCGGATGGTAGTTGAAGGACAAGGATGTTTTGCCCAACTCCTGTAAATGCAGGTTATACCGCCTGTAGTGTGACTGGGGTTTAAGTGTGTCTTTAGGTACAATTGTAGAGAGTGATAATCAGTCAAACGTAAATACTTCTGAATTTCAAAATTGTAAGACAGTTAAATTGAACATTTTCAACAGTTCACACTTCACACTCTTTTACAGTAACCTTTTCTGAAGTAATTTGTTTGATATAGTGACTCGTATATACAAGTACAAGTTGTGTAGCCATTTTTTTCAATAGATTATGAGTGTAACTTTTTATAATCATTTACAAACAATTAACATTTGATTGTCAATCAAGTAACATCATTCAAGGCATTTTTCTTTATTCCTCAGCTATTTTGTAGACATTTTGCCAAACATATCTGGTGATTTTTATAAATAGTAAAACCTATCTCATTCTATCATTACCGCTAACCTTAATTAAAATAATTTAATATACCACTCAGAACTTCCTGTGTCACAAATATAATAACACTTTCTTGTAGTTTCAAATGCCATAAATTTCCAGTGACTGCATGAATAATTGTATCACAAGGAATGGTAATAATAGAAGAGAGGTTTCAACATTTTCCCTTGGCAACTTTCCACATTGATAAGTCACTCGCAATTTATATATGAGCGGTATTCACCTTTTCTCTGGTAAATTTACATGTTTGAAACACATTCTTTACACTAATGTGGTGTTAGTTAAGAGGACTTTTTATTTTGATAACAATATACATTGACAAAAGCTTACACCGCAAAGAAATTTTACGCCGACAATTGACAAGGAATTGACCATTTACACTTCTTTTGAAGGGCAATAAAGCAATAGGTTTATTAACTCAGCCCATGAGTTCAACTACCAAATGAAATGCAGTTTACAGTGTTTTATTATCTGTCAGGTAACCAGACCGTCTCCACACTGAATTTATTGTTTCCCTCAATATCTATGGAATAATATATATTATTGCCATCGAAGTAATTGCTTTTTTAGAATAGTCAACTTAGTATCTCAACCTATGTTGATTTAGTATCTTAATATGTCTAGTATGCATATCAACATGTCACCTTATTATCTCAACATGTTGAGATACTAACTCCACAGGTTGAGGTAATAAATTGACATGTTGAGGTGCTAATTTGACATTCAAAATGTTCTTTCCTGGCACTTAAATACTGTTCTATAGACATTAGAAATGTTTACCAAATTTCCAGATAACTCGCTTATACTAGCTGACTTGGCATTGATGCACTGAGGGGCAACCCCACAGTCTCAGAAGCTGTGGCAACAGAAGCCCAGGCTCAAACCCACTCCTACAAGGCAAACAGCCTCCACTGTTAACAACATCACGTTGTTCTGGTTGATATAATCTGACACATGTTCCACCTCAGTATCGTTGGCCCAATGAGGGCTACCAGGGTTCTGCTGGAAAGAAACGCATAGCATATGACGACCTTACCTTACCACAGTGGGCTGTTGGACAGCTCATCACATCCACCAAGTGGAAGACCCCTCTTTGGTCAAACATTCACTATTTCAGGTTATCCTCGCTCTCAGGGATGCCTCCTCACTTCCATGGCAAGCAGTCAGGAATGCATGGGCTCATTCCATGTATGATGTAGAGGAGGGTCGTTTAACTTGGGCTGATAACACTCAATGGTTGTTAAACAGGTTAAGTAATTCCCAAATTGCCATGGTAAATATACAAGCAGTAGCACAGAGAAAAGTATGTAAATATTACAACGAGGGCCATTGATCACGTGAAGGGAACCATGGGCAGTTCAGACACGTCTGTGCTTATTGTAGTAGACAAGGTAGAAACAGTATTTACCCAGAGAGTAATGAATAGGTTTTAGGTTCACTACTTGGGCCTAGTTATTTGTCATATTGTCAGAATAAATTAACTGTAAATAGTAGGAATCTATGTAGGCACAATTTGAATGTTAAGGCCATGTCACAGTTAACTGACTGCTCCGACGGTCTTACAACAAATAAGTCAGTTGACCATTCATGTATTCCTCAGATGTCTAGTGAGAATCCTATGTTTGAGTAGGTTTAATGTCAAAATAACAATGTTAATATTGTACAAACGTCTGAATCCCACAGTAAGGGATTGCATTTACCTAGTAGTGAACTGGGTAATAACTCAGTAAATACATGTGCTAAATTTAATGAAAATCTGTTAATACCATGCCAAGAAGTTTTTGTTGGGGCACATCACTCCAGGCCTCTATCAAGCCAACTAACAAGGGTGACAGGTAAGTGCAAACTAACATTAACATGAATACTAACATAACTGCACCAAGTAAACCATTATCGCTTACTAGTGTGAAAACCAAAGGGGCCAGTACTCGAGTTGAGCAAGTGGAACAGTACTCTAAGGCTGCTTTTCATGAATTGCACCAATTCCTTTGTGTAGAATCGATTTCACACATTTGAAATTCAACAATGCTATTAAGCATCAAAAACATGTCGTATTTATCACCAATTACAACACTGGGGTTTCTATTTGGGCATATTACTGGAAGGGGAACCATTCCTATGATAATTTTATGCAGCCTTGTTATCAAGTTCCCCCTGGCCCATTGTATTTTGAGAGTTCAGTTGATATGTATATTATATGGCCTGATGAGAAAAATTCACCAGATGGGCAGAACATTAATCCAGCTTTGGTGTTCAGTAACGGTTAGGGTTAGAGGGATTGTTATTGCAAAAAACTGTATAATCGTACTTATGAAGATTACATGATATCAGTAATTGATCAAATTATAGAATAGCAAGATCAGCTACAACTCGAAAGTCAGAAACCTGAAACCACAAGAAGTGTATCAAGTACCAATTCTTGTACTAACCAAATAACTGGTCCTACTACCATGCACAATCATCTCCCTTCTAAGATTCAAGTGAACTTCAAGGCGTATGAGGACCAAGACAGAGCCCCTTCTCAGCTTACTGATGTTTACTTCTCTGATAAATGCAGGGGTTTTCTATTGTTAGAATTTGGGAGTTTTGACTTTATAGTCATTGATGTATTGTCCTTGATAACATTATCAGGGAAACAGGCAAACCTAGCTACCAACAAAGTAGAATTCCTCTAAATTTCTGGTTAAACATACACAAACGGGAAGCTTATCTTGCAGACTAACCTTTTCAAAAGCTCCGCCAGTATCTCAAATTTGGTTTCCCACTTTCAGTTGTTAACCCCGATAGTCTTAATAATCATGCACTTTTAAAATTGGTTTCTTACATTTATTTCAATAGCTTATATCATAGTAACATAGGCCCTTAGTGAATACCATACAATACCAATAGCTGGACTCGATCCAGTAATAAACCAGTTACAAGAGCATAGTGGTTTCCTTGCTAATTTAGAAATTCATTAAATCACTAGGACAAATCTTGAATATTTCTGGTAGAGGCTGGGCTGTCTCTTTCACAGGTGAATGGTTTTAATATATCTATCTACCTGGCTGCAATTAGAGCCATGCTTTTTGTCTCCTTCCAACACAAATGTCCATAGCTAATCAAATCCAACTGATCTAAGATCTTTAAGATTTAATAGATGTCTACATGTATAACCAAAACCAATTCTCTCATAAGTGGACCTCCTGAACAATAAGCTCTTGTTCCAGGTAAACATTGAATATTTATATATTCCTATCTTGCCCTTGTTAACAGTTTGACACCTGAAACAATATTTGCTTTCTTCAGTTTACATGATAAGATTTCTTGTTTTACTCTTTTAGGCACCCATATGTTCCCTAGGCTTATAGTCATGTTTCCCATTTAAGACAATTAGTAGAAGAGAATGTGGATCATTGGCGATATTTGGAAATATAATAACATTTACTGTGTCACCTCTTATAGCTACTTTCAACAGTACCTAGTACTGTAACTATGTCTGGGCACTTTACAGAGTTTCTAAGTAACTATGCTGATACTACTTTTATACACTGGTTTATGTCTTGGGGCTTTTGTTCCCCATTCCTCCAAAAATTATTTTAAATATAAAACTATAAAATGACTTATCAGTTTAGTTAAAACTATATTTTACATAATTTTGCATCAGTTGCTACTTTGTCTTGTTGAAATAAGTATTTTAGCTGATGCTGCAAAATATTTATCAGAAAATAAACTTTTGATTGTTGAGAAAAATATTCAACGAAAAATCATGCAGAAGTAGGCTTGATAAAACTCACTTTAATAACATATATGTTTCTTTTTAGAACTGTTTAGAATCATGCAATATAACACAAAATGTTCAAACGGCTACCCATCTACATGGTCATATCCTAGACCTTGTTCTCACTCCTACTGATGCCAGTGTCATCTCTAATGTACGAGTTGCTGAATTTATTTCTGATCATGCTCTTGTCCTTGCTCAGCTTGACTCAGTTAATCCTCCTTCACATAAGGCAAAAGTTGTCACCTTCAGGAGGTATCATAAAATTGACATGGACAGTTTCCGTAAGGATTTGGGAAATAGCGCATTCGTAAAAAGCCCTGGTGATACAGTCAGTGGTTTGTGTGAACAATACTTAGATGATTTGAGCAAATTGCTCGACAAGCATGCATTATTGGTTACTCACACTTTTACTAAGCAAGCTACTGGTTGGCTATCTGACACCTACAGGCTGGCAAAAACCATCAGGCGACAGCTGGAACGAATCTGGCGTAAAGATAAATCTGCCTATAATCGAGCTAGACTTTGAAGACAGATTGGTCGCTGCAATTCACTGGTCAACAAAGATAAGGCAAATTACTTCAGAAACCTGGTCAGAGAAAATACCAATGACTCCAAGAAGCTATGGCAGGTCTTGCGTTCCGCACTGCACTCTAGTCCTGAAGCAGTACTCCCTTCTCATGAATCTAAGAAAGGTCTTGCTGACCGGTTTTTCACTTTCTTCAGTGACAAAATAGATAAAATCAGAAACTCATTTTCCTCTAGTGACTCATTCACTCTGCCTCCTCCACCTGATGTACCCAATTTCAGCTGCTTTAAACAAGTTTCTCAAGAGGAAATTAGAAAAATTATCATGAAGTCACCCACTAAATCTTGTTTGTTAGACCCATGGCCTACATTTCTTGTTAAGGAATGTATTGATATTTTACTGCCCTCTATCACCAGGCTTGTTAACTGCTCGTTGTCAGAAGGTGTTGTACCTGATGAGTTCAAGAAGGCTATTGTAACCCCATTGATTAAAAAGTCATCACTACCACCCAATGACTTAAAAAACTACAGACCTGTTTCTAGGTTGGGCTTCATATCCAAACTGGTTGAACATGTTGTTGCTTCTCAGTTGAATGAGAATGTTAGTTTGAACGGACTTGAGAATGTCAGGCAATCTGCCTACAAACTAGGTCACTCAACTGAATCTACATTGCTTTCAATTAAGAATGATGTTCATTTGGCTTTTGCTAAAGGTGAGGCTACTGCTGTCGTTCTCTTGGATCAATCAGCAGCGTTTGATACTATTGATCATGATACGCTACTTAATTCTCTTAGCTCCTGGTTTGGTGTGAGCGGGGTTGTCCTCGATTGGTTTAAGTCTTATCTCTCAGACCGTGTTCAGTGCATTAAGATTGGGTCAATTTTATCTGATGCCAAAAAGTTATTGTATGGTGTGCCTCAAGGCTCTGTCCTGGGGCCAATCCTTTTTTCACTCTATACTACTCCACTGAGTAAAGTCATACAGAATCATCCTGGTATTAGTTTCCAGTTCTACGCCGATGACACACAATTGTATGTACACCTCACACATAAAAATGTTGCCTCGGCCCTTGATAAGCTGTCACACTGCCTTGAAGACGTAAAGAGATGGCTCTCTACAAATAAGCTCAAGCTAAATCCAGATAAGACCGAATTCATTGTGTTTGGCTCAAAGTCTCAGCGCGAAAAACTTAATCAGTCCTTCCCGGTCAACATACTTGGTAATCTCATATCACCAACAGATGCAGTTAGGAACCTTGGTGTCTGGTTTGATTCTGATTTCTCATTCTCTTGCCATGTTAGGAAGGTCTGCAAGGCTTGTTTTGCTCATGTCCGGGATCTTAAGCGACTCCGAGGACATCTGACACATGAAGCTACTCTTATGGCTGCCAATGCTCTGGTCGGAAGTCGACTAGATTACTGTAACTCTCTGTTCAGAGGTCTCTCAGCTCTAGATCTGCGCAAACTTCAATGTGTTCAGAATAGCCTTGCCAGAATTGTTGCCAACACCACCAAGTACTCACACATCACTCCAGTTAGAAAAGCACTACATTGGTTGCCAATTAGTACCGTTCTATCTTTAAGACTGCCATGCTGGTGTATAAGTTCCTACACAGTGGTAACCCCAAATACTTTGAACCCTTCCTCATTCCCAGACATAGTGCATATAACACTCGTCGAAGTCAATCTGATGGCATATTTCTTGAGGTTCCCCACTTTGGTTCAATTTTCAAGTCTCGAAAACATTTTGGACTCAGTTTTGCGTATGACGCACCTATGATTTGGAATAACCTTCCTGATGAGGTCCGCTCTGCAAACTCACTTGCCTCTTTCAGGTCAAAGTTGAAGTCATACCTCTTTGGAAAAGCATACCCACCCTAAATTTCCAATCTCCTTTCTGCTTTCTCCGCGGTGCTGACCCCTGCAATGTCTCTGGTTTTTGAATATTGAACAATGTTTTTGTGTGATGCGCCTTAGAGTCTGTCTTTTGACGGAGATTAAGCACTATAAAAGTGCTATTAGAATTAGAATTTATCTCTCAACATACAGCACATACAGGCACAACAAAACAGCCATAGATTTTAGTGGAAATATTCCCTTTTATTTGATCTCTCACACATTCGGCAATATACAACCCAGTTAATGCCACACTCACACTACAGGTGGAAGGTCCCACGGTTACAGGTTTTCCAAGGCAGCATAACCGCCTCAAAGGGCCCCTCATAACTTCCGAGATTTGGTGTAACATTCACACTACAGATGGTATAATTCGCAGGCATTGGAAGAAACACCCATGTCCTATAGCTACAGTCCAAGGTTTGTAGTAAACCTTATGTACACAGTGGACTATACCTTCAGTTACTGTATCAAGAAAGTCATCTGCGCATGCTTACACTAGTCTGTGCACGCTCATGGTACCAAATTCAGAGGCAGAAATTTTAAATATTTTAAAACATCAAGGTAATGGATGTTTCTCCACTGTGACACACGCTCACATAAGGACCTTAGACTGTAGTTGAAGAACAGGGGCATTTTACCTAACGCAGACTAGCATGGGGGATACCGAGTGAATTGGATATTATAACAGCCATTTTTAATGAAAAAGTGGTTGCATATGAACTTCGGATGGTAGTTGAAGGACAAGGATGTTTTGCCCAACTCCTGTAAATGCAGGTTATACCGCCTGTAGTGTGACTGGGGTTTAAGTGTGTCTTTAGGTACAATTGTAGAGAGTGATAATCAGTCAAACGTAAATACTTCTGAATTTCAAAATTGTAAGACAGTTAAATTGAACATTTTCAACAGTTCACACTTCACACTCTTTTACAGTAACCTTTTCTGAAGTAATTTGTTTGATATAGTGACTCGTATATACAAGTACAAGTTGTGTAGCCATTTTTTTCAATAGATTATGAGTGTAACTTTTTATAATCATTTACAAACAATTAACATTTGATTGTCAATCAAGTAACATCATTCAAGGCATTTTTCTTTATTCCTCAGCTATTTTGTAGACATTTTGCCAAACATATCTGGTGATTTTTATAAATAGTAAAACCTATCTCATTCTATCATTACCGCTAACCTTAATTAAAATAATTTAATATACCACTCAGAACTTCCTGTGTCACAAATATAATAACACTTTCTTGTAGTTTCAAATGCCATAAATTTCCAGTGACTGCATGAATAATTGTATCACAAGGAATGGTAATAATAGAAGAGAGGTTTCAACATTTTCCCTTGGCAACTTTCCACATTGATAAGTCACTCGCAATTTATATATGAGCGGTATTCACCTTTTCTCTGGTAAATTTACATGTTTGAAACACATTCTTTACACTAATGTGGTGTTAGTTAAGAGGACTTTTTATTTTGATAACAATATACATTGACAAAAGCTTACACCGCAAAGAAATTTTACGCCGACAATTGACAAGGAATTGACCATTTACACTTCTTTTGAAGGGCAATAAAGCAATAGGTTTATTAACTCAGCCCATGAGTTCAACTACCAAATGAAATGCAGTTTACAGTGTTTTATTATCTGTCAGGTAACCAGACCGTCTCCACACTGAATTTATTGTTTCCCTCAATATCTATGGAATAATATATATTATTGCCATCGAAGTAATTGCTTTTTTAGAATAGTCAACTTAGTATCTCAACCTATGTTGATTTAGTATCTTAATATGTCTAGTATGCATATCAACATGTCACCTTATTATCTCAACATGTTGAGATACTAACTCCACAGGTTGAGATAATAAATTGACATGTTGAGGTGCTAATTTGACATTCAAAATGTTCTTTCCTGGCACTTAAATACTCTTCTATAGACATTAGAAATGTTTACCAAATTTCCAGATAACTCGCTTATACTAGCTGACATAGGATTGAATTATGTGGTATGTCATGTGTTATGAAAAACCTTCTTTGTCAAATAAACTATGCCACTTTAGGGGCCTGATGGAGTAGTTTGCATCCACCTTGAATAATTCTAGGTACTCTGTGCCTCAACATCTAGGAAAATTTTCATGTTAGTGTGATGGCAACCAATCAGATTCAAACTGACGCCCTAGTGATTCGACTTGGGTAAACAGGGACCATTTTGAATTCAGATAGGGAGCAGAAAGCATGAAATATTTTGTTGTGTTACATTTACAAGAAGTTTTATCTAGTTTGTTTTAACATTTTAGTTGTCTAATAACTGTTACAGGGCGTAGTACCAAGAAGACTCTTGTTGCAGTTACAAAGAGGAAAGTGACAGCGTTGGCCAGAGCCAGGAGTAGTACTAGGAAAACAAGGAGTGCAGACAGCAATGGTCCTTATATTACTCAAAAACCCCCAAGTAAAACCTGTATGTAAACCTTCGTCTTTTACACTGTGTGGCAATCCTGGCCAACCCAACAGGGAACAACAATAAATGATGCCATACTAGCATACCTAGCCAAAATCGAGAATCTATAAAGGTGTTGACCCAACATGTCAATCAAATTGAGAGAAATCAGTTCATGGACATGAAATCGGTTAGGCAGGGGTCCCACAAAAAGACAATGATGCAGTTAACGCTTTCTGTCCCCAATCGTCCCTCTACATCAAACCCTCTCAATTACTGAGGTTCCAAGAGTCTGACATCCGAGTAGTACAGCCAGGGCAGCTGGGGCGAGTGGCTGACTCACAAGGCATAAATTTACATAAAAATTCAAACATCCAAAGCAACCCATTTTCCTCACAAGCCTAGCAACCACAAGTCGTCAATCAATCATTATCCCAGGCATTGATGCACTGAGGGGCAACCCCACAGTCTCAGAAGCTGTGGCAACAGAAGCCCAGGCTCAAACCCACTCCTACAAGGCAAACAGCCTCCACTGTTAACAACATCACGTCGTTCTGGTTGATATAATCTGACACATGAAATGTTCCACCTCAGTATCGTTGGCCCAATGAGGGCTACCAGGGTTCTGCTGGAAAGAAACGCATAGCATATGACGACCTTACCTTACCACAGTGGGCTGTTGGACAGCTCATCACATCCACCAAGTGGAAGACCCCTCTTTGGTCAAACATTCACTATTTCAGGTTATCCTCGCTCTCAGGGATGCCTCCTCACTTCCATGGCAAGCAGTCAGGAATGCATGGGCTCATTCCATGTATGATGTAGAGGAGGGTCGTTTAACTTGGGCTGATAACACTCAATGGTTGTTAAACAGGTTAAGTAATTCCCAAATTGCCATGGTAAATATACAAGCAGTAGCACAGAGAAAAGTATGTAAATATTACAACGAGGGCCATTGATCACGTGAAGGGAACCATGGGCAGTTCAGACACGTCTGTGCTTATTGTAGTAGACAAGGTAGAAACAGTATTTACCCAGAGAGTAATGAATAGGTTTTAGGTTCACTACTTGGGCCTAGTTATTTGTCATATTGTCAGAATAAATTAACTGTAAATAGTAGGAATCTATGTAGGCACAATTTGAATGTTAAGGCCATGTCACAGTTAACTGACTGCTCCGACGGTCTTACAACAAATAAGTCAGTTGACCATTCATGTATTCCTCAGATGCCTAGTGAGAATCCTATGTTTGAGTAGGTTTAATGTCAAAATAACAATGTTAATATTGTACAAACGTCTGAATCCCACAGTAAGGGATTGCATTTACCTAGTAGTGAACTGGGTAATAACTCAGTAAATACATGTGCTAAATTTAATGAAAATCTGTTAATACCATGCCAAGAAGTTTTTGTTGGGGCACATCACTCCAGGCCTCTATCAAGCCAACTAACAAGGGTGACAGGTAAGTGCAAACTAACATTAACATGAATACTAACATAACTGCACCAAGTAAACCATTATCGCTTACTAGTGTGAAAACCAAAGGGGCCAGTACTCGAGTTGAGCAAGTGGAACAGTACTCTAAGGCTGCTTTTCATGAATTGCACCAATTCCTTTGTGTAGAATCGATTTCACACATTTGAAATTCAACAATGCTATTAAGCATCAAAAACATGTCGTATTTATCACCAATTACAACACTGGGGTTTCTATTTGGGCATATTACTGGAAGGGGAACCATTCCTATGATAATTTTATGCAGCCTTGTTATCAAGTTCCCCCTGGCCCATTGTATTTTGAGAGTTCAGTTGATATGTATATTATATGGCCTGATGAGAAAAATTCACCAGATGGGCAGAACATTAATCCAGCTTTGGTGTTCAGTAACGGTTAGGGTTAGAGGGATTGTTATTGCAAAAAACTGTATAATCGTACTTATGAAGATTACATGATATCAGTAATTGATCAAATTATAGAATAGCAAGATCAGCTACAACTCGAAAGTCAGAAACCTGAAACCACAAGAAGTGTATCAAGTACCAATTCTTGTACTAACCAAATAACTGGTCCTACTACCATGCACAATCATCTCCCTTCTAAGATTCAAGTGAACTTCAAGGTGTATGAGGACCAAGACAGAGCCCCTTCTCAGCTTACTGATGTTTACTTCTCTGATAAATGCAGGGGTTTTCTATTGTTAGAATTTGGGAGTTTTGACTTTATAGTCATTGATGTATTGTCCTGATAACATTATCAGGGAAACAGGCAAACCTAGCTACCAACAAAGTAGAATTCCTCTAAATTTCTGGTTAAACATACACAAACGGGAAGCTTATCTTGCAGACTAACCTTTTCAAAAGCTCCGCCAGTATCTCAAATTTGGTTTCCCACTTTCAGTTGTTAACCCCGATAGTCTTAATAATCATGCTGTTACAAACCACTTCTCAGCCGTCCAATACCCCAAACAGGTAACTGATTACCTCACAAATGAAATGGCAAAAGGGGCCACACTCGGCAAAAGGATTCAGAAAAGCAGAGAGTGATCCTCAACCCCTCATATCCATGTTACACGTCATCAAACGATGGGGTCGAGAAAACTTGATTTGATGGTTTATTGATGGAGATTCAATTTAAAATGAGATTGACGTTGCAAGAGCATTTAGAAATCTAAGGGTTGACCCAGTTGACACGCTCAAGTTTGGTGTCACATGGCAAGGCAGCCACTACATCAATGGGGTGGTCGTGTTCGGCTAGATTCACAGGTCCTCAGGTTTTCAGATTAAATCAGAAACCACAGTCCATATCATGAGAACCAAAAATCACCAAAGTTTTGTCTATATAGATTATTACATCATAGTGGGTTCTGGAACTCACACAGAAAACGATTTTCATGATCTTACTGCCCTGCTAACTGAACTAGGCCTCCCAATGAATCCAAATAAGGGAACTCCCCCAACCAAGTCTCTGACATACCTTGGCATCCATATAGATGTTGCTAGTAACACCCTCGGCATAGATAATCAAAAATTGCAGCAGATATACAAAGAATGCATCCACGTAAGTATCAAAACACACATTTACAAAAAAGCAAGACAGTCGTTACTGGGTAAACTACTACATATTCATAAGTGAGTTCTTCCTGCAAGGGCTTTTGTCAAAAGGATATTTGATTTGTTTGGAACAAATTGTTATGCTAAGAGAAAAAGACATTCCAAAATTCAACGGATTCTCATATATTAGCAACAAAAAGCATCACAGACTGTGACACTTTGCATTTAGATGCTTCTCTCAGGGGTTTAAGCGGAACATAGACTGATTGGAAGGATCCATAGTTATCGCCCTTCGCTTGTGAGGACAGTATTGGTCACACTCCTATGTACGAATGCATTGTAACAATGAGGCTGCTGTCCAGATGGTGAAGACCAGCACGACCAGAGCCCTTTTTCTTGCAGCTTGTGTTAGAAATATATGGTTAATTTCAGCCATTCAAGATATAAAACTGGACATGCAACACATCATGGGCAAGAATAACACAACTGCTGACCTCCTATTCATACTACATTACGCCAGTCCAGTTAATAAAAAATTATTGCAAAACAAACTTGACAATTGTATTTGGGAAAGGCTCTCCTGGCATTTCTTTCAATTATATCTTAATATATAATTTCAGGAGCTAACCATCTCACCATTTCATTGGCTTAGCACAGATTAGAAGAAGCATTCAGAATATCTACCATGGCAAGCCACAGAAGACACTTCAAAACATACACAGCCTTTCCCATATTTACTGGTTCATCTGTCACCGTTCAACTTCACAGCATTTTAGCATTCATGGAATATCTCTACCGGATTGCTATCTCACCCAAAGTTTTTAGAAAGTATATTTCTTCAATTGCTTTCCAAGCAAAATTCTATTCAATTTGACACCAGGACATCACCCACCCACCTGTGGCTAGATATCTTAGAAGCATCTCAATACATTCAAAATTTCAACCAACTCCCAGGGACATTTTTGAAGTTAAAACTTTGTATGTCTTGTGATCACTTGTCTGATCCGTTTTATTCAGAGCAATATTTCTGTGTGATTTCTATGCTTTCCTCCACATGCCCAACATAGCACTGACCATTTTGATTCAGATAAACATTTCTGTAGACAAGATGTTATCTTTGCTACCCCCGTGCCCATGGTCTAAGACATTGCAAGATAGCAATTCCCACCATGTGGTTCAACTCACAACCATTAACAACATATATATTTTTGCCCAGTCGTCAGGGCGTTGAAGGCTCTTTTGAAATCAAGGAAACTCCCACCCACCGCTCGTCTATTTGTTAATCACACTCCACACTCCAACCAGATCCTTGATTTACATATTAAGCAAGCTCTCAGAAACATTCTCTCCATTGGAGACTTTCACATACCTGCCACGGTTTCTACACTTGACCTTTCTTGTGATCTTGAACTTTGAAATCCCACTCAGCAGGGGCACTTCTGGAACTGCCAGTTTGCTGGACCTATGGATCAGTGCACTCGGGTTCCAATCAGAAGACTGAACATTTGTTTGGTTTATTTACATAACTTGACCCACATAACAAAAGCCATATTTGTGTTTGCTTTGTGTGTAATGACGTCTATTTTGATAACAAGATAAATATACCTTGACATGCATGTAAGATATAAAAATCTACTAACCACAAAAGTCAAGTGAATAAATCTTTCATAGTCCTTTTTAATTGATGATAATATAGGTTCTACATGAAAACACTGACCCATCTTGGCACAATTATTTATTTACAGAAATTCAAAAAAATACAGATTCATTGATGTCTGGTCTCATTTCTAGCACCATCGTTCCCACCTTATTTGGTCTCATGAATTAGAGTTGTTGGTAACATCCAATTATCAGTAAGTATTCTGTGTTCTGTTTTGTGCCAAGTTAAGGTGGATGCCACGTTTCGACACCTAGTGGTGAATGACAAGACACTCAATTAAAAAGTGACAAAAGTGCTGATTTGGAAATGAACAAATAACAGATCCCTTAACTGGCCAAAATACCTATATTATGTTGAATATATGGCACGTTTTTGAAATAAGGAAATTTATGCAGTTGCTCTGCTCAAGGGTTGTTGGGTGTCTTTGTGCACATAAAGATATGTATAATAGTATTCTAAATTGCAATGAGCACTGTATCAACAAACGGATGGCCCTTGTTGTGAAAGCAAACATATGGGCTTGTGTTCAACAATTTCTGAAAGACTTCAAGGAAGTAAAATATTCAAATATAGGTAGAGAGTATTGCCTTGCCTTGTAAAATTGCTTTGTAGATTTTATTTGTATAGGGACATATACAGTTAGAACTAAAAAATTTAAACCTGTGACATATTTACTAGGACTTGGTTCTGGCATTGGATGAAAATGGCTTTTTGGATAAGTATCTCACTTGTTATTTGCATTGTGATTCCACTTTTAAAGTCACAAAATACAGTCTCTAAGACCACTCTAAAGTATGAGGCACAATTGTCAGAAATGAATGCTCGAATGCAAGCTTTGGAAAGAACAATAAACACTTTTATCCCAGAAATAATGAATAATCTACAAAATGGCCAGGACAAAATAGAGAAATTACAAAGTGAGTTTACTGCACAATTCAATTGTGAGAAAAATAAATCCTCTGTGTATACAATTCACTATGAAATAAAGAATTGGATTGATGCTGACTTATCATGCAAAACTGGGGGTGGCCACCTTGTTTCATTTGAATCAGCTGATGAGTACAATCATGTATTTGAGCTCATACAGAGCAAATGTTCAGTTTGGGGTGGCTTCTGGACATCTGCCAGAGATTTAGGAAGTGACATCTGGATCTGGAGAAACAGTGGGGAGATGGTTCTTAGAGATCTTTGGTGGACACTACAGCCAGATGGAGATGGTGATTGTGGACACATGCATCAACACAACACTAACTATCCACTGAATGACTTCTCTTGTGATAGAAAGATGTGTTATATTTGTGAAATCACTTGAAACACAAAATGGGTATCAAAAGGAAGGTTTCTCAAATGAAAGGATTTTGGAAAATGATATTTTGATGTAGCTGTGGAGACCTTTGGTATTCAGACCTTTGATATGTTTAAAAGTTACATAACTATATTATAAACACTATATTGTTATGATGTGCAACTTTGTTTTAATTCAACCTTTTATGCTTTTGATATTTACTTAATCAAAAGGTTATTAATAATAAATTCTACTTGATGCCAAATCATATTAAATGTAGACTGATGCAATATTGGGACTCTCAGTACGTATGTGGCACATTTTTTACTCATTTTTATATATTTTATTCTTCTTTACATCTTATGTAATTGTCTACGCAAAGCAAAAATTTTTTTCTAGTATCTATTGTCTTTACAAACAATATATTGATGTTTCCCTTGGGGCGTCAAGGCAACCCGGGTGTCAGTCCTCCCCTTAGGGCAGCGCATATTAAGTTTTCGTTGTACTTAATAATGGGTATTGGATACCAGACTGACCCACCTTGAATTACATAGTAGTGACCTAGTTTGGGGTTTCAGGGGGTTTTGACCTGGTTGCCCGGTCCACAGCATAACAAACTCGAAATGATTGGTTGGAGGGCTTGACCCTTCCCTTGTAAACTAACTGACATGCACTTTGTATTTGATACTTGAAGGGCAAACATGATTTTTTTCTTGAGAAAAGATTTTATTTGTTTTAGATCTCTTTTAGGCTTTTAATCTGTGTATATGTAAATAATGAACGGTCATTTATTGTGTTGGTAACAAGTCTTTTATGCTTTGATACAAGCATTTGACACCGTGAATGGACCATACTGTGATTGCAATGAATGAGCGACTATTGAAAGGTGAACTGATTGAAGTGCCAGCATGTGGAGTTACATACGATTTTTGTGGTCATCTTGTCAACCTCAGGCTTTATGTGATCAGTGTTAGAAGGACGGTCTAACGTATATTTTCTTACATGGCATACCATGTTTTTGTCAATTGGTCAAACTAAAGCCTGAATTTGACAACTGAGCACCATATCTTAGCGCCTGTGGGGCCTTGTATTGCATTTTAGTGACAGTGACTAAATATAGTGATCTATGATATAAAATAGAAACGTAATCATGCCTGACAATACACAGATGTGCAAGAACTGTAAGTTGAGACCTACTGGTGAGACCTACCACCTACTGGTAAAAAGTGTCAGAGGAAGAAGCAAGATTCAACATTGAATGAACATTTACGAGATGCTGCCATTGCAGGAAGCATACCTGCTTCCCAGTCCATGTCAGGGGCTCAGGGAGACGCACAGCTGCAGCTGGAGATTCTACTACTTGGATCAAGTAGAAGAGTGATTGTCAACAACAGCAAGGGACTCCACAACAGAAAAATGAGAGTTAAGTATAGACACTTTTCTTGAAAGTATTAGGTCTGATAAAAATAAGAAAAGCAATCATGTGTCTCGTAGTTCGTCCATTGGGTAACAGTGATGAAAACTCTCTTGAATTGTTGAAATCTAGTCGCCTATCAATCAATCAGTTGTCCAGGTGCTTAATCTCCGGATCTATGGATTCTAAGGCACAACATCCAGTTCGTAGACATAAATCATCAAAACGTTAGACATATTCCAAGTCGTACCCAGGGTGGCAATCCGGTGTTCGGTAGTTAGAAACTAAGGTGGAAATGTTTTCTGAAATAGGTAGGTTTTTAGTCGACTTTTGAAACACAGGAGATTAGGAGCACTGCGGATATCATGTGGAAAATCATTCCATAGCTTCGGGGCATCATATGAGAAACTGTTGTTGAAGTGGACCTTTGATTTATGGATGGGCGAACAATAATGAGGAACCTGGAGGAAAAAATTTTGGGGGTTAGAGCATCTTGTGTTAACGGCTGATTTGTACAAGGAGAGATATGATGCAAAATACTTAGGCTGGCCAGTTGTGAGGAACTTGTACACAAGAACTAAAGATAATTCGTTGTCTGATGGGTAACCAATGAAGTGTCTTCAAGCTGGATGTGATGTGGGTGAACTTAGATGCACCGGTTTCAAACCGTGCGAGAGCATTTTGAACATATTGAAGCCTGTTAACATTACGGGATGACAAGCTGCGAAATAGAGAATTGCAGTAGTCCAAATGACTGCTGACCAGAGCATTTACAATCGCCACTGATGTATCAACTGAAAGAAACCTCCTGATACGATGAAGATCCCTGAGGCTAATAAAGCAAGATTTGATGACAGAATTTACATGGTTGGTGAAACAAAACTTTGCACCAAACAGAACACCCAAATTGCGAGCAACATCTGTGGGAGAGAGACAATTACCCAGGATATTAACAGGAAATGAGTCACTGAGCCATTTGAATCGGTCTTTGGCACTAAAAACTATAAATTCTGTTTTATCAGGGTTTAGCTTGAGTTTGTTTTCAGACATCCAGACCTGAATATCATTCAAACAGGATTATAGGCGGTCAAGAGACTTGAGACTATCTTGAGGGGATAGGTGTATGAACAGCTGAGTATCATCAGCATAAAAGTGATATTTAACTCCAGTATATTTTCTGATGACTTGTCCAAGGGGTGTTGTGTAAAGGGAAAACAGAAGAGGACCTAAGACAGAACCTTGGAGGACTCCGAACTTCAATTTAAACAGATTTGAAAGAGTAGAACCAATCTTGACTGACTGAAAATGATCCTGAAGATAGGACCGAAACCATTTTAGTGCGGATCCAGCGAAGCCAAACCTCACTGACAAACATGAAAGGAGTGTGTCATGATCGATAGTGTCGAAGGCTGCAGACAGGTCGAGGAGCACCAGTGCAGTAGGCATGCCCTTGGACAGAGACAAGTGGATCTCATTTTTATGCACAACAGGGCAGTTTCTGTTGAGTGCCCCACCTTATAGGCTGACTGGAAAATGTTCCCGAGATCATGAGCATCCATGTGGGATCTGATCTGGGCAGCCACTATACGCTCGACTAACTTTGACAAGAAACTGAGACCTGACACCGGTTGATAGCTCTTCAAGTCCTCTTTTGAAAGGGTGGATTTTTAAGGAGGGGTGTTACAATAGCCTGTTTAAAGGGATTTGGGAAAATGCCATTTTTGAGGGACAAATTTACCAATTTTGTCAATGAGGGAAGTAGGATGTCCACACATTTTTTAACAATATGTGTAGGGCATGGATTTAGAGAGCAGGTTTTTGAAGGGGCATCCTTTATAAACTTGAGGACTTCACTCTCAGTGACAACTTGAAAGGAACTGAAAGTTGGCGGCACCTTGTCGAGATGAAGAGACTTAGATGGGGTACATTTGAAGGTGTCTCTGATACTTTTAATTTTATCAATGAATTGTCAGTGGCATTCGATCCACACGATATTCTATTCAATGCCTGCCATAGCTTTTTACCATCGCCACAGTTTTCGCTAACCAGATCATGGTAAAAATGCCCCTTGTTTTTATTAAGGATGTGATTGCACCTATACTGCCTTCACATGCACTTAGCAGCTCTATACTCGTCAGTTATCCAGCTAGGTGCCGGTTTTATGAGCTGTTTGGTCTTCACTGGTGCATGGATGTCTAGAAGGCCAGACAACCCAGACATGTACTGTTTATACAATAAATCAATGTCATCAGATGGTATGGCCAGGAGGTCACTTCTGAACTTATCAGTATCCAATTTATGATATTTTTTTTTTTTATGATATCATTTATGATATTGACGGAAGGTAACAACTTTCTGCATTGGAGTAACCAAGGATGGAAAATCAACCACACAAGAAATAATTTTATGATCACTTATAAAGCCTGAACCTTTTACATCAGAAATTGCAGAAAACTTGGAAGGAGCCAACAGCAAATCTAAGGTATGACCATGGAGGTGAGTTGGAAAATCAATGTATTGGGTCAGCAAGAGCAAGAACAGCAACAGCAAGAATCGATGACTGATTTAAATTCAGAGACTGTTGGAGACATAGAGTCGACATGAAGATTAAAGTCACCACAAATCACAAATGAGAAGGATAGGGAAGACAAAAAAGCGACATATGACAGAAAATCTTCACAACAGATAGAGCAGGTGGCCGGTAAATGACCCCAAGAAACATGCGGCGCCCGTCGAGCGTTAGAGAGACAGTGTGATTTTCAAGGGAGGAGAACTCAGGGGAATAGATGGTTTTGAAATCCAGAGCTGATTTAATGAAGTAGCCAACACCACCACCACATTTGTTTTGTCTGCAGGTGTGGACAAGAGAAAAATCTTCAGGTGTTAACTCATTTAAAAATGAGGGTGTGTCTAGGGCTGTTATATGTGTCTCAGTGAGACCAAAAACATCAAAATTTCTAGTTTTGATTTCTTCGCAAAGAATTGGACCTTTATTCCTAATGGACCAGCAGTTAGCAAACCCAAACTTCAGTGGCCCAGGATTTAGTGCGACATCACCTGACAGCAAAACCAAGGTGAGCTGCCTGAAGGACGCCTTTTCACAGAAAGTAACTATATGTGTCCTGACATAAATGAATAAAATGGATTTGGCGGTAGGTCCATCATATTTACACACATGCAGGCCGACGTCAAACCTGTTTTGAATTCTGTTTTGAGTCTTGTGGCAATGCAAAAAGAGGCCAACAATACAAAGAAGGAGTCTAACAATCCGCATCATAAGGACTCAGAGACCGCAGGCAAAATTGAACATGCAAAAATTCCCAGCAAAAACATTAAAGGACAAGGAATATAAACCAGCAGTAACATTTAAGGACAATAAAATACAAACTACAATCAAAAATGATCAAGTAACTCCCGATAAAGGACAGTAATACCCGCAATATAAACTAGCAAAAATATAAATGACAACCAAAAAATCACCAAGTAACTCCTGGTAGTGGGCGATAATACCCGAAAAATCAAGTAGGGGACTATTACACAGTTAAAACCATTCACTTTTTTTTTTTTTTTTTTTTTTTTTTTTTCCCCTCAGACCCTTTTATCATTTTTAACTTGCTATGATTTTATATATATATATATGTTTAATATGCTTTTTCAAGGCTTCACTACAAAAAATATCAAATGTTCAACAATAAATATCACACTTACAAACTTGCACCACATCATAGGTGGGGAGAGAGAGAGAGAGGGCATGAAAAAGCATATATATAGAGAAACTCATTAATGAATAATAGTTAAAAGACAGTTAAAAAAGAATAAATATAAAATAAGCTATATTTTGCTTGATTTTGTTCCTTTCAGATAAAATGGATAGCAAGTTATGTTAATTTTTGTTTTGCTACAAAACAGAATAAGGGTTTCATCACAGGGATTCCATTTTTTTGTTTATTCTTTTTGTTACATCAATGATTATAATATATTTTATATTACAGAGTTAAGATGGTACTGTATATTATTTCAAGCTTTTTGGAAACATCATCAAAATTACACACCTTATAGATTGTAATGTAGTTTTTCAAATTTAATTTTAGATTCCTTATATATGTTGCAAGGCTAACCTCATCAGATATTGCATCATTTGACCAGCTCCAGTATTTGTATATACAGAGGGTCACCACTGAAATTGCCCAGTCAGTGTTGAAGTTCAAAACTCCCAACACTAAAGTTTTGACGTCAAACCTTACATTTAGACATGTACATACACGATTCCATATTTCTAATTTGACAGGACATGTAAACAATAAGTGCTCAACTGTTTCTACAGAGTTACATAACATACAATTTTCGCTTTGGATAACTTGCCATTTGAATAACTTTTTACGACATGCAAGAATGTTACTCAACAGTTTAAAATTGAAGTCACAAATTTTCTTATCTGGTATTTGTTGTACTTTAATTTTATAACAGCTAGAAAAATCAAAATTATTTAAATTAAATAGATTTTTGAAGTAGGTATGTGATTTTGGTAGTACAAACTTTTGTGAGACAATACTATTGTACAGTTGACCAGATGTCTTTGTCGTCTTTGCATGTTTTTTTGTACTAATAGTGTCTACAGAACAGGTTATGTTGTCAGAAAGGAAATCATGTAAACCTTGTTTAACTTGGTACATTTCACTAAGGTAATTAGATTTATGTGAAAGTTTTGTGAATATATAGTTTTCATTTATTTTTCCAAATACACATATTCAACACATTAACAGTATTATCGTTAGAATGAGAACCTGTTTATAAAAAGGAGGTAATTTTTCAAACGGTTTCAACTTTGTTATTTCATGTGAGGTAATATATGGTATGATTTCCAATATTGCTGTATCTCTCAAGTACAGACTAGGTATATTAATCCACGAGCTGTTTATATCAGCCTCACCTATGCGTTTAATCCAAGATGCCTTTAAAGAAAGACAATGAGATTTAAAATCAATCATTTTTAGACCACCCTGTTTTATATCCCCAATCATAGTGTCCCGTTTTACTTTGTCTGTTTTTCCCCACAAAAACCCGAAAAAAAGTTTGGTTACTCTTTTAATGACCCAGTTAGGCATTACACAGTGGAGAATGGAAAAGGAGATTTGTGGCAAAATTACAGATTTGATTATCACAATTTTTCCAATAATTGTCAAGGATCTGTTACGCCATTGCTGAAGAATTTTTTCCATTCTAGTAATCTTATCTGTCCAATTTTTTGTTATACAGAGTTCTGTATCATATCCAACAAACACTCCGAGACTTTTCACATTTTCAACACACTCTATATTTTTATACATATTAAGGCTCCCTCGTGCAGAACCAAGTAAGATTATTTTCGTCTTCTCAAAATTAAGTTTCAAACCAGCAAATTGTCCAAATTCTTCAACAAGACTAATGGCGTAATCTATTTGGCTTATGTCCTTCAGTATAATCACAGAATCATCTGCATATTGTGATATTTTAAAAGTAGCTAGCTTATTATTGTGGGATATTGTGTAGCCTTTGACTTTAGTGTCGTCTCGCAATTTTACAGCTAATATTTCTACAGCAAAGATAAATAACAATGCAGACAGAGGGCATCCTTGACGGATACCTCTACATAAATTAAAGCTTTCAGACAGCCAACCATTGTTTCGAATTATTGCTTGTGGTTTGGTATACAGAAGTTTAACCCATTGTTGGAAATTTTGTCCAAAATTAAACTTTTCAATCACTTTATGCAAGAACGACCATTCTAGACTGTCGAAAGCTTTTTTAAAGTCCAAAAATATCATGACACCGGGCTTATTTAATGTCTTGCTTATATGGAGTAAATCCTGAATTACTCTAATATTATGACCTATAAATCTTTTTTTTATGTATCCAGACTGATCTGTGTTTATTACACTTGGCATAATTTTTTGAAGTCTTTGAGCTAACACAAAGGCAAGGATTTTGTAGTCTACATTTGTCAAACTGATTGGTCGATAGTTTTTAAGAAGTTCTCTGTCCCCATTCTTAAAAATCATAGTAATTACTGCTTTTCGCTGTGAACATGTTAATTCGCCATTATGAAAACTTTCATTGTATACCTCCAGTAAAAATTGTCCAAGAATAGGCCAAAATGTTTTGTAAAATTCAATTGGTATTCCGTCTAAACCCGGAGATTTATTTGATTTCATACATTTAAGAACAACATGTGAGCACTCTTGTAGAGATAGAGGACAATCACAATCTAGCTTTTGATTATCATTTAGGGTCTTAGGTAGACTGCATGATTGCAAGTAATCTTTAAGATCCTGTTCATCAGTTTTATTACTTGTATATAAGGTTTTGTAAAAGGAAACACATTCTTGTAGTATTGTATAAGGATTTGTTACTACTTTATCTGTTGTTTTGAGTTTTGTAATTTTATTAAAAGATTGGCGTTGCTTTTCTAAGTTTAAGAAATAGGCAGTAGATTTTTCACCTTGTTCAACATATTTTGCCCTTGCCCGCACTTGGGCACCTTCAGATGACTTACGAATTAGATTGACCCAATGTTTCTTTAATTCATCTTTTTTGTTTAGAAGTGTTAAACTTTTGTTTTTGTCAATAGCTTTATCTAATATTTGAATTTGTTTTTCTATTTGACAGATTTCATTTTTTGCAATACTGGATTTAATTTGACCAAATTTAATGGAGAATTCTTTAACTTTAATTTTGAATAAGTCCCAAGCAATTGTTTTAGGTAACTTATTATCTTCTGCTGAAGCTCGAGTACTGACAAATATTTCTTTGATATTGTCGCAGAACTGTTCATCTGTTAGATGTGATACATTAAGTTTCCAGTAATTTGGCCCTCTTTTGTCATCAAGACATTTTATGTCTACTACTACACATTTATGGTCTGAAACAGGTGCAAGTTTTATACAACATTTTTCTGTTAAGCTAGAAAGACTCTTTGACAGAAAGATGTAGTCAATACGGCTACTGGAGATTTCACTATTGCTGTTTTTCCAAGTGAAACCAATTTCATTAGGATTTTTGAACTTCCAAATATCTATGACGTCAAATTTTTCCAGAAGATCTGTTAGGGATTTTGAGCATTGGTCGATTCTTCCTGAGCTTCTATCTTCAGGCTTTAAAGCACAATTAAAATCGCCAGCTATAACTGTATAATAATTATCTGATATGTATTTTTCTGTCCATTGATACAGATTGTTAAAGAAAAGCTTCTTTTCTGTAATGTTATTCGGAGCATATATATTAAGTATGTTTATTATGTCGTTACCTATCTTAATTTTTAAAAATACTTTTCTACCTTCAGTATCACATTGGTTCATAATAACCTGATAGTTTAACTTTGGATTAATCATAATACATACCCCTCTTGAATGGTTTGAAATGCTTTCTGAGTGCCACGTTTTACTTCCCCATCTTTTATCAAAGTCACTTATAAGCTCTCTAGTACAATATGTTTCTTGTAAACATACAATGTCAAATCTATGATTTTTAAGCCATGTAAACACTAGCTGCCTTTTTGCAATATTTCTTAAACCACGTACGTTAAGTGTAATTATACATAACTTTTGTAGGCTAGATTTATCCATTTGGGATATTTACCACATGTCATTATAATCAATTTTCCATAAGTAATTATCTGTAATTTACGATTGTGTCTTTGCACTTTTCTGCTTGTTGTTGCCTTCTTTCTCAGGAGATGATGATGCCTGTCGTTTCAGCCCAAGCCATTTTTGAATGTCAACTTGCCTTGTTTCCTGACTTTCAGAATCTCTTTGCGGCTTTCTACCAGGTACACTTGAAGATCTCACAGATTTCACCACTTTTCTCAATTCCCTGTGTTCTCGAGACTGTATTATCCCAGGATGGCTTGATGTAGAATCTTGGGCGGAATTTGCTTTTTCATTATTTCCCCTAAAAACTGACTTCTGTAGTTATTGTAGCTGGCGAGCCTTTGCTCCCATCTACATCAGCTAAGCTTGGAGACCGAGCAAGCTCATGGGATTTTGCCCTTGCTTCGTTAGAATCAGTTGATTCCTGTTCCGTGTTGGTGAAAACACTGACATCGAAAATCCCGGGTGACTTAGCATTTCCAAAATCTTCGGCCATGAATACAAGACTTCTCAACTCCATCATGAGTTTGCCCAGTTCATTACGTCCAGGATAGTTGCTTGGCCGTGTACATATGGTTAAATCAGGTGATAGACCACTTGCCCAGAATAGGTCCCCTGTAGCCTCAGCCAGAACACTGTCTCCTGTTTGAATGATAGCTTCCTTGAACTCAGGACAAGAATCCAACTTGATTTTGAGAAGGTCTGTCATCACATCCACCTTCACTATATCCCAAGCTTCATCATCTGGAATATCTTTTGAGATGATCTTGGCATCTCGCGCTGTACTTGCATTGAGAATTTTTACAGCCGTGTCATTGAAACCTAAAGTTTTTGCTTTGGTGTGTTGATATCCATGTTCCACTGAAGGGTAATTTTTACCTTGATATTGAATGTCACATCTATAAAAGTTTGAGAGGACCGACGGGGAGCGAAAGGCTACTGTTGTTTCGGCATAGTGTGGCTCGAACATAGGGCATACAGAGGTCTGTTCTTTATGTCCCTCAGATCTGCACACCTTGCATCTCTTTTCATGAGATTTCTGGGTCCTATGATATAACCTACACTTGAGAGGTCCAATGTGCGCAATCTTTGGGAGGGGGGTGGCAATAGGAGCCTTCAAATAACAAAAACGGTCTCCATTTTTGAAGTTTGACCAACCACCAGCTGGATTTTTGCTCTACTGTACTTCACGTCCCCAATAATTTTGCATCCTGGATAAGAGCTGATAAGGTTATAAACATCCTCATTGTCTATTGAAAGTGGAAGATCTTGGATAGTAACCTTCTCAGTCTGGCCCTCATACCGTCTTTTCATGCTGTATGGATTTTCATCATACAGATTGATTGAACGATGTCTTATGCTAAGCCCATTAGATAGCAGCACTGCTCTGGCTTCGGGATCACAAAGATAGATTTTCCAGAGGCCCCCAACTTTTTGAGCTCCTTTAAAACCATTCACAACAACATAAAAATAATAAATAGCTGGAGGTCTAAGCAGCAATAACAACTAAAAGTACGTCTTTTCATGCTGTATGGATTTTCATCATACAGATTGATTGAACGATGTCTTATGCTAAGCCCATTAGATAGCAGCACTGCTCTGGCTTCGGGATCACAAAGATAGATTTTCCAGAGGCCCCCAACTTTTTGAGCTCCTTTAAAACCATTCACAACAACATAAAAATAATAAATAGCTGGAGGTCTAAGCAGCAATAACAACTAAAAGTACGACTAAAAGCCCAGTTTATTTGATATTTTTCAATCAATTTTATGTGTTTACGCCTACAACGTAAAGGTGACAAAAGACTGAAGGACCTTAGTCAAAGTTCACACTCTGCAGGTAAATTAAAATACAAGTCAAATTGATGTAAAGGGCAGGCATAAGGTACATTGGCCTGTCAGGTTTCTAATTGAGGACAGGTAAAAATCACTTAACCGACTTTATATTATTTATTTCTTTAAGATTTTATTTGTTTTATTTTAAGTACATATCAAAGATATATATCATAATTCTGGAAAATACTGAACACAATAACAAGTAATCACACATCAACTTTTATACAACACGTAATTCTATCACTCCACACAACATACACTCATATAGAACATATAGTGGTGGTGGATCAATTCACGACCGGGTACCAATTCAGGCCCACCCTCAATTTTCTTGAAGATTTATAAGTTTTCATAGAGAAGATGTTTACCACATCATGGATAATCATCAAATTGATCATATACATTTGTAATTTGTTGTTTAACTGTGATTGTTTTGGATAAATTTAGGGGTGGGCCTGAATTGGTACCCGGGCGTGAATTGGTCCACCACCACTACAACCCATAGCAAGGCATGTAACATACAAGATAATATAATATGACATATGTGTTATACTGCAAATAATTTGTTTGTATTTATATTCAGACAAGTAATGGGAAATGTTAGTTCATAAAATTATATGTTGATCAGCAACAAAGTTCCACAGCTGTTTTAAAATCAGTTCAGCAAAATATAAATCATCAGAATGTCCATCACAAGAGTGTATCCCTCAGCAGAGACATCCCATCAACACATGATCTCATCTATACACAATCTCCCATCATAAGTGTCAACATCATCATATACAACAACAGTTGGCAACAATAAGATAAATTCAACACACAACATCAGAATGTTTCTGACTCTGACTAAGACCAGCTGAAATAAAGAAATGTCCATACAAACATAACTTAGCATGAAATACTAGAAATGTACTTTGAAGTATTTGAAACAATATAACCACAAAATAATGATCTGTTTGTTCAATAATTGGGTGAGTAATGTATGAAAGTTTATATTTCTGTATGTATTATACTTTATCTGTGCAATAACCTTTATGTATGTTCTTATATATGATTGTAAATATCAATGTCATACAAAATTAACATTACCCTCCAAGCTAGAATAGAAAAAGTTCCATCACATGAAAAATGCAAGAGGTCCACCTCTGAGGACTTCTATTACAAGACTGAAATAGTTACCAACACATTTCTTCAACCTATATGGAACTGTGTGCATTGAAGCACATCTTGGAGAAAAAAACACACTGATTTGGAACACCTTGCACAATAGTAAACCCACAAGGCACACATGCAGTGTTTCATTGTAACATAATCAAAACACACAGAAAATCACAATGTCCTAAAGCTACAGAAATATATAACTGTATTCCCTAAAGAAACTTAATTATAATAATATAAATGATCACTTTGTGAAATGGCTACATGAGGCAATTTGGGGGGGGGGGGGGTGACTCGTCAACGTGTAGGGTATGATCAGTTATCCTTAACTCAGTGGGTTCAGGGTTTTTGTCGAAATATATAATGATATAATGATCTCCTACTTGGGAGGCTTAGTGGAGGATGTTACCAATTTCTCCTGGCAGGGGGCGGAGGTTGCTCACACTCTCCTGTAATGTGAAATGGAGAGAGGGTCTCTCAAGTGGGAAGATACTGAAAGAATTGACCGGGTATGTAGGGCCTATGCCCAAAACATGTCCCATCAAGTAGACAAGATTGGGGCAGCTGTACAGAAAGAGAAGTTAGTACAATTATCAATAGTATGTCAAATGGTTTTGCTTGTAAAGCTGGTGTCACATGCGGGTCTTTCCCAAATTTACATAGTGGCAAAAGTTGCAGGCGTGTCAGATTTATATATAATTCTGGTGTGAATCCAGCTTATGTTGAGGCCTTGATGGCCAGAAAACGACCAGGGTATTACACCAAAGCTAATGTGAATCAAGTGGTTTATAGTAGAATGAATTGTGTAAATGTGAATCCAGCATGTGACACTGGTACAATGTGAAACTTGGGTACACTGCTCCAGCTGATGTGGAGCAGGCTGGTAGTGCTGATGTTTGTCACACAGTTGTCTCTGTCCATAATGCAGAACCTAATGTGAAACACATGGTTACCAGTAATGCTGGTCAGACTTATGTGAATCATGTATGTGAAGCAAATGTGAAATCTTTGTGTAGTGTTGATGTGAGTGAGCATGGCAGTAATGCTGGCTATGCAAATGTGGATCACGTAGGGGAAGCAGCTACAAATGTGAAACTTGTGTGTAATAATGATGTGAGTGATCATGTTGCAACCTTGAGCCAACATGTTTCTGTGGGTAAACCTTCATATCAGACCTCACCAAAGGGATGCCCAGAAGGTGCGGATCTGACAGCTAAGGTCATATCTCCCCAGGGGGTAAGTATAAATTTTGACATACCACTTGTCATGCTGGGTCATCAGCCCACTGGTACAGCAGAAGTTGTATCTGCCCCTGGGGGTGAAGGTGAGTGTTCTGATATCACAGCACAAAGTTCTGTCATTCTGAACAATATGAACATGGACAAAGATAAAGTGAGTATAGAAAGTGACTTAAAGGGTGAACTCCACCCAATTTATGATATCAACCATACAGAGGTGGAGGAACAATTTGTGAACTCCATCCTTCATGCAAATCAATTCAAGTTGTGTGAAACCTATGATGAAGTTGACTCAGAGATATACAATGCATAGCGTCATCAGTCTGATTTTGACTTTGGTTTTGTCCCAAGTACTGAGTAAGTGTTACCAGATACAGAAATTACAAGTAAAGTCATGGGAATTCCCCTTTTACAATTCATAAAATTGTCAGATCCACTGGAAAGCCAAATTTTATGCAAGCTAGGTTCCCAGTCGATTCACAACTTAATGTTGAACTTCAGTCATTCACAGGGTTACGACCATCAATTATCTCATCCAATTTGGATTTCAACAGATCTTGTAAATTAAACCATGAGCAGGGCAATCACAAATCTGCTATTGAGTTTTTTATTGAGGAAAGAAATATAATGCCCTCCTAGGCCCATTTGAAAAGAATCCCATCCCTTCAGGCCATTGCACATCCTTTATGACTAGGGCTAAACCCAATTTAGACCGACGCCTCATTATCATTGACCTAAGTTGGCTCATTGGGGCACTTCTATACAAGGTTGACGTCAGCCGGGCATTCAGACAGGTCAAGATTGACCCTGGCGACTATGATCTCAGAGTGGCAGAGACTTAGAGTGGCAGGGCATGTACGTGGACACTTGCATTGCATTTGGGACATGTCACGGAAGCCAGATCTTCTAGGGCTTGAGTGATGCCGTAAGGTATATGATGCATCAGAAAGGTTTAATCTTGGTCGATTATATTGACGATGATGGGCATCCCGAGCATCACATGGGCACCTTATAATGCTTTGACTGAACTCGTGGGTGAGCTAGGACTCACCATCAGTGAAAAGAAGCTTGTACCTCCTTCAACGCAGGTGACGTGTTTAGGCATTCTCATAGATACAGTCAAAGGCACTCTTGGCATGCCGCCATTAAAATTGCAGGACATAGTTCAAGTGGTGCGTCACTGGCTGGACAAAGATCTCCATCTTGGGTCTCTTGCTTTACATCCATAAGTGCGTCAAACCCGCTCATTCCTAAACAGAATGCTTGATTTGCTAAGATCTTCTCATGGACATCAAAAGATTTTGTTGACGCCTGAATTCAAAAGGGACCTAAGATGGTTTGCCAAATTTTTGCCAACGTAGAATGGCATCTCATTGTATGACCACAAACGAGGTGACGTCACACTTGAGCTGAATGCCTGTCTCACAGGCTTTGGTGGGCGTTCTGGCAACTATGTATACCATCTTTCAAGCAAAAGAGGTTTTCGAAACTGGACCATAGTACACCGGGAGATGGTCAACATTCTCATAGCCATTAGACTTTTCGAATTCCAGTGGGCCTCATGTCGAGTCATTGTACATTGTAACAATGAGGCCGTGGTCACAGTCCTTAAAACTGGCAAGACTCGAGATCCATATTTGGCAGCATGTGCGTGTAACATATGGTATGTGTCGGCCATATCTGATGTTGATTTGCAATATGTTCACATTAGGGCTGTAGACAACAATGTTGCTGATGTCCTGTCCAGACTGCAGGGGTCAGTAGAACAAATGCAGTGGTTACATTCACAAGTTGAGAGGCCTATTTGGCTTCAGGTGTTTTATGAATTACTAGAAATAGATCCAGAATTGTAATCTTAGTGTTGTGTTAGTATGTATTATTTGCCTTTGTTGTGACAGGGGCATATGGTTGTATATTTAGTATAATATGGTATCATGTTGTGTCAGACCTGGCTGTCGCAGGGGCTTGTGCTCTTCATTAAAATGTTGCTAAGATACTACAGTTTGTGTTTTAGGAAATGAGGCTCTGAGCTCACTGTCATCCAAGGCTGCTGAGAGATTGCAGTTGGCCTTTCGACCCAAGACACATTCTGCATATGCCTCCATGTTCAGAACTTTTGTGGCCTTCTGCATTTATGCAAAACTTGTATCATCAATACAAATGTTAAAGCGGTTTTATCATTTCTTGAATGTTTGGTTATCAATTCTTGTTCATATTACATTGTGGCAAATAATGTGTCGGCCATAAAGGTCAACTTTTTTCTGTAAGACTTGCCTTTTCATGACCTTGATCATCCCAAGGTCAAGTATTTCCTTAAAGTACTTAAGATCAATAGGCCTCTTAATACCAAATCACATAATGTCATCACTATTCCATGGTTAGTCGAAATTTCCATCCAAAGGCATGCAGGGCTTTCACCTCGGCAGTGGTTGACAGGGCTAGTTTCCTACTGGGCTTTTTTGCCTTTTTAAGGCTCTCGAATCTGGCCCCTCATAAAATTGCAAACAAAGCAATTTGCCCTCACAGGGCCATCAAAGCTCTTTTAAAATTGTGTCCTATGTCTTCAGACTGCTCTTTATAAAAAGTTCCCACTCAGCTGGGTTTGAGTCCATTGACTGATTCACGTGTCAGGAAGACTTTAAAACAAATTAGTTTGGCCTTAGGCCTTTTCCCCACTTAGTTCACCTTTCATGACCTTAGAAGGTCAGGGGGTGACTTTCACCTATGATGCCCATGTTCCCATTCAGGAAATTAAATGACATGGCACATGCTACTTGGACTGTGTATGGCGATACATACAGTCTGATGAGAGGAAACGCTAGCCACTGCTTTAGCTACATCTACAAATGCCATATAAATGCCCTAGGTCTAGTTGGGCTTGGAGAGTTTCTTGTCTGATGGATATTGATTTATGTCTAATAATTCTTGTAAACTCTGGGGGTCCCTTCCTCCTTGAGCAGTTTAGGGGGGCTTGGATTTCCTTCGCTGAAAATTCTTCAGATTTTATAAACTACGTTCCCCTGCTGTATACCAACTTCAAGCCTCCCCTTCTGCTGGGGTTCAAGGTCACCTGAGAGGTCAACATATCGTAATTTTTAATTTGAATTTGAACAGTGACTTTCATTGTGGTATAAACTTTGAACTCTGAGCTTTACAAGATTAACATATGCTTTTCACAGTTCACTTTTTCATTTATATTACAATCTTATGGCTCTTTGTACCTAAATCTAGTATTTGTTAGTGGCATTTCCCATCAGGTTGACAATACAATGTTATTCTTACCCACCAGACCTTGCAGACCTTAGCCTAGATGGGGGCTTACATATTGTGACATATCTTTGTATTCACCAGGACTCACTATATATAATTACCATTACAAACTCTGCAAGTGCCAATTTTGCGTTAATTTTTCATTAGAAAGATATTTTCAGAGATATTCTGCTCGTTTTTGTTGCAGTAACATCCTTGCAGAATGAGCAGAGAAAATTTATGCTAAATACAAGCTTTATTTAAACTGGTGCCCCCTGGTGCTGTATAAATGACAGCCTTTTTGTTAATCACATGCACTCACATGACATTATCAGTTTTTATATCTAACATTTTTCATGTATATCATTAAATAAGTTTTCCTATTTTATATGCTGTAGTTTAATTTGATTAAATAAGTTACAGCTTCCTCCTGTTTGTTCCTGGTTGTCTCCTGCTAATTTAGGTTCCTGCAAGACTACAGTGTATATCAATATCGTTGATATAATTAGACAGCATGCACTTCTACAATACTATATCAGGGACCACATGCAAATGACCACGAGAGCCAATGTTCAAATATTCTATAACATCATTCATATTGTGAAAATTTTCAAAATAAAAAGAAATTTATTTCCGAAATACCCTCGATGAGTGGATTTTGATTTGATGTTACATGAGAAAATAAAGCCAGATGTAATATTAAGTAAATATTTTCAGTCCATTTTGTATAAGACTTTTGTTCCAAACTTAGATATTTGTCAAAAGCGTGTTTTCTTTAATGCAAGCTTAAATCATGTTTTGGGATTTACATAATGGACTGAGAAAACATAAAGGGAATAAATTTATATATCAACCTCATATTTGATTTATATTTTGCAACATTTTTCTATGATATGCTTAAAATATACATTAAACATTTGTGAATCGGACATGTTTAGTCAAAGTATATTTTAACAGTATTTTATATGACGATGGCTAAAAAGGTCCCAGTTTAAATTATTTCATTAATCCCAAGTTAAGTCCACACATTGCTTGGTCAAAAACCTAAAACTTGATTACAGAGGTCACACACTTTAGTAAGACACACAAGTTTTTTTGCATTAATCCAGTCCTATATCATGTTCTGTGAAAATTTCTGATCAATAAACTTTTAAAGTTTCTTTAAATACATACCATTGGGACCATCTTAGGGTCTTAATGTTATAGATTTATTTCTAACTTGCTGAAAAGAGTTTAATTAAAAACTGACCCTGCAGATAAAGGAGAAGAAAACATGCTTTTGAGAGGATCAGGGGTAAAGCTAATGTAAAAATTGACCCTTTTAATAGAATACTTTGTAAGAATATGAAATTTTATTTTTTAAGATTTTACAGAGATGTAATACAATATAATATGACTTGATAATCTCTGATTTTTCATATCTGATAAGTAACCAAATTGTAACAAATTTACTTATATAGAATTGTAATGATGTTTGGTGTTTATTGAAACAAAATTTGCACTATAAATGTGAAAGATTTAATTTTCAGTTTCATACAGGTTAACGTTTTATAATGCAAAGTTTTTTATGGCTTTGAAAATATATTTTTTTTGTATATTTCTCTGTGTATGAGACTTCACTACTCTGTTGCTTGTAATACAATAATATCACTTAGATAAGTGACTGTTTTTATGCTAGTTGAAGAAGTCATTTTAGACCAGTAGTTAAAATTAGTAAGGCTGTAAGTGATCACTCTTTGACCTCTATGTTGAGGTTTAAGATCAATGTTGACATCTTTGTGGTCAGTATGTAAACTCCAGTTTATTCAGAATATCCGTGCATATATACCCTTGAGTCACAAATGCTAAAAAGTTTGCTCGTGTATTACCCATCCTTTAAAACATCCACTAATTGCTTGATGAGTACCGTTATGTATTAGAAACCACTAAGTTGGTCTACAGACTTACTTGAACCTTACTTGTCAGTGAGAAGTTGTTCCTAAAACACATGGTAATCCTGACCAGCAGTACTTTGCATTTCCAGTTTTTCACTTTTCATTTTACAAATCAGTGAAACATTCTGGCCATAGTTTTGCCTTTGATGCACCTAAAGGAACAACTTACCTGATAACAGATGCAGTGGGATCTTCTATCATCCTATTGATGGTGTAACAATGAAAAGATATTTTTCACTCAGGAAAATGTTTACTTGTTCATTGATCTACAAACATTTTAGACACCAATTTTCACAAAAATGATTTTAAAGAGCTGAAACAAATTCACTCTAATATCCCATAATCACACACAATAACCCTTTGACAGAGAGATGCACAAGGCATACAAACTATGCTCCAAAAACAGGTTTCATAGTAGAGGGAAAGAACTATTCTAATATATTTTAAAAGGCCATTTCACAAGCTTAGCGTATCACATCCTGTTATGGTCAAGAATTTGAGTAATATCGCTAAATGGAAACAAACCTCAAAATTCTTTAATTTATAGGCAAATAGTCCATGCAAAACCTCATAACAATGAACCTTTGACCTCTGGACATAAGATTTCAGAATAGGAACCTGGAGCAATTATAGCTTTGAATTTCGGCAATCCAGAGTTCATCAGCTTGTATGCAAATGAAGCAGTGGTATAGGACAACCAGTAACCAGGGTTAAAGATTTGAGGTGACACTTGTAGAAACTTAGCTAACCAGCCAAGCTTAATAGTTCTGTTTTCATTTGCAATAGCTAGAATGACTGACATGCAGGTGCCTCCTGTTTCTTGGAAGGTCACTGATGCTGACAATGAAGATCTGGGGACTAATACAACATGGTTTGAAAAGCAAAAGGTATTCTGAAACAGCCAAATCTCTTTCTTGACCTATAGGCCTTCATGTAATAAGAATATTGACTGGAAACATGTAAAAAATAGAAAACATGGGGTTATTGTCACAGATTGAATACAGTTTTATCAGGGTTTAATTTGAGTTTATTTCTCATCATCGCATTCTGGACACCTAGAAGATCAATGTGCAAAAAGCATAGTGAGTGGCCAGGTGGGAAAGCTTGATTTTAAAAGGTGGGTCTTAAGATGTTTCCTGATGGATATAACAGAGGGACTATTTTTATATTGAAAAAAGAGAGTTCCAGAAGGCTGATGCATGATGGTTGAGCGAGTTGAAAATGTATGTGTGATCTGACAAGCTTACAGTCATAAAAGGGATATGAGGGAGCTCGAGTTTTGGGATACTACGCCAAATATTTCTGGATGAGTTGTATGGGTAGATTATTTCACTAATGTATGGTAGTTGATCGTGTTTTCAGAATTTAATAATTGATAAGAATTATTTTAAATTAAAACCCTATATTTAACTGGAAGCCATTGAAGTTTTTTTTAATTGAGGGGGTGACATGGGAATACCTGGAAAAAATGAGTGAGAAGCCTGCAGAGTGAGTTTCGAATACACTGCAATCTGCTGCACTAAAAATCTGTAAGTGTGCAGAACATAACCTTCATTACCCATCTGTAGATACAGTAATGGATTCATTGTGAAATCTATGAACTTCTGCACAAATGTACAAAATTTACATTAGCAGGGCTTTTTGCCATATAAAAGTGGATCCTGTAGATAGATATTCTAGAGTTAAAATTTGATCCTAGATCGATCCGTGGTGTTAAGCTTTTGTCCTGGTTCATTAATTTTCCGACGCTGTACCAATGCCAATCCTAATATCATGGCTTAGAATGACTTCCCTAATCTGTTTGAGTTTCTAAGAACTTATTGGCAGAGCTTGGTCTTGAGATAAGCATTGAAGAGCTGGTTCCTCCATTGACATCAGTAGTGTCTCTTGGCATTCTTATTAATTCTGTAACTAAAATCATTTCTATCCCTAAAGAAAAGCTGCAAAAAATTGTGGAATTATGCTCAAAATGGAATACAAAAAGTTATTGTGACAAGAAAGATCTCCAATCTGTTCTTGCTTCATTACTTTGTGTTACAAAATGCAAGTTATTTCTATACAAAATGTTACAACTGCTAGTTATTAATATATTAAGTAGTTAAAACTGGTAAATATAGTGGTTGCCTTGAAAGTTTGGGCTGCACATTAGGCTAATAAGAAAAATGTGATAATATGGCTGTCTGAGCTTTTGCGTAAGGCTCTTGGGCTAGAGATACAACACTACCTTTACTGGCCAGGAATGTATGGTTGATTTCATTTGTGCAATCTTTAACAGGTATTTGACATATTCCAGGTAAAAACAATGTCCTAGCAGACTTATTATCCAGGTGGCAGTTTTCAGAAGAGAATCACTGAAAGCTGCTACAGATTCTACCTCAATCCATTTGGGTTCAAACCCATATAGACATGACTTTACTGAATCATAAAATCTAAAATTATGTATGTATGTTTCAGATGCATTCGTTATGGCAACCCAATTGGCCATCTCAGCTGCTGATAGGCTTCTGTCAGGCTTATGTCTTTCCACATTGAAGCAATACCGTAGAATGTGGGCTGATTTCCTATCATTTCAGGTAGCATCTATGCTGCTGCCCTTCAAAGTAACAGTTCAATTGTCATTATTCTTTTCTGGAGTATTTGCATCAGAATGTTATAAGCATAGGTCAGTTATCAAAATATCTTACTTATTTACCAATGTGAGAACTTTCGTTTTCCAGTCATGTTCAAACCACTTGATTTAGTTGTTTTTTTCTCATTAATGAGAGTTTCTAATTTGTTAGCACATCATCCTGACACATGGGGATGCTATTTTATGTCAGCAATGGGGGAGTATTGGTATTAACATGGTTTAAAACTATGCAAACCGGAAGAGAGTTTACTACGATACCACTGCCAGACCTTCAAAGTGTCCCTTTATGTTCTAATGTCCTGTTTCGGTCCTAAGGTCCCTGTTGCTAACATTTCATGTAGAGTCTCCTGTATGGACCGTTCCATAGGCCACGCCCACTTCCTGGTTTACTGTATTTTACTTGTCTCCATGTCAGGCCTTGTCTGACAAACAAATGGCGAAAATGAAGAGAAATCAAACATAAAAATTGAGTATTTCAAGATATACGAGAAATAACACGTATTTTAAATGATAGGATGGAGCATAAAATAAGAAATAATATAACAAAATATATTTGTTTCATTAACACAAAAATTAGAAAATAAATAACTAAACAATTTATTGATCAAAACAAATCCTCGTGCATTGCAGTAATATGTAAACAATGGCCGCTTGGGAACATACGTATGCATTGCGGAAATTTTAAAGTAGGTAGGATTGATGATATAATTTTTTTATGAAATTACACTGTGGTTTCTTTTTGTTCCATTGTCAGAAAGCAATAATATTTACAAATATGTCCCTAAAAATGGCCACGTTTTTGTGATTCAAAATGGCGCCGATGAAAATCGGAGGAAATGATTGGTTGTTGCCATTGTAGTAAACATGATATATGCCGATTTGCGGTATTTTGATTGACACCGTGGAAAGGTCCATCTATGACACCAAGGCAAAAAGGTCTGGTCCCTTTGACTGATTCGATTGCCCATAAACACTTAAAGGACATTTCTAGGGCCTCTTACCTTTCATAATTTTAGAAGGGCAGGGACTTCTTGCACTTTTCACCAAGGTGATCCTTTGGAACATATTGTGAAGCATCTGACTTAGAAGTCTGACTCTGTATGGTCTTATCTTTCCTCCTCTGTGTTTGCTGCTTCTCGTGTGTAGCTTGATTTCCATCGTGAACTATTTCCCTAGTCTTACTGAGGCTTGGGTGTTTCTTCATTGACAGAGTTTGTATATACAATAACTAAACAAAAGTAATACAAATAGTATCACCAAATCTTGAATATCTTCCACATTATAGTATTGTTGATGTTTGTAGTATTGTCATGTTGAAATACACTGACTATTTGCTGAAAACTTACCTCCCTTACTTCGAGGTTGTCAGAGTAGGGTTTTTACCTTTCTTTGACCTTGCAGGTGGTTTACCTTTGACATTTCAGTTCAATTCCAGTAATGGCCTGGTATGGCTTGGTGTTTGTTTGGTAGGTGAATTGCACAGAGTTAGTTTATTACAAGTAACGAACTCTAAAAATTCGTCACGATTTGCTGCCCAATCTGTCTGCCTTTCTTTTGCATTGTCCTGCTTGGTTTGACTTTGCTTGAACTGCAGGCCAGACAGGTAACTTGGATTTAACCTCAAGATTCCTGCTTCTTATCTAGCTCAGTTTGGCATTTTGTCTGCCCAGTTTTGGTTACACTCATTCATTTTTAAGAATAAACGATAATAGATGTTTTATTTCACGTGCTTGGTTAAAAAACTAAAGTTAAAGAAAAAATTTTATATCACATGTTCCTCATTCTTCTCAGCCTCCTTGGAACTGACATAAATACCACTCTTATGAAAAACAAACCAGTGTTATCCATTCTACAGCCCATTTCCCCTGTCAAAATCTACCCATGAGAAGATGTGTATACTACATATACCATGTGCACAACAAGTTTACTTGTCCTGAGACTGCTTCATGTGTACAGAATATGCACTATCAGTATGGAGTGTTTTTGTTGTTTTTAAGCGTGAGCCTCAGTAGACCTCGCGCTTCTACAGATCACTATATTTTTTTGTCTCCAGACTTTCATGAATTGTGGTGCAGCATGATGAGTATTTGTCTGTTCACTGAAGTTAAGCTGCAATGGGCTACATTAGTACTTGGATAGGTGACCATCTGAGTTCTACACCAGCTGTGGGATGTGTTTTAGTTGGAATTTTTTTGTGTAACTAGACTTCCGCAAATTCTACTGCGCTACTTGTGTCTCTGATGGCTTTGCACTCGCTCTAGGTGACCAAAATACCTTTTGGCCTTGTTTTTTTTTTTGGTCTCTGGACTTTGATGAAATTTACTCTTGCATTCTGAATTTGCCTCTCTTGCCCTCCAATGCCTAAAAGGACACATATCATTTTGCCTTTTTCCTCTACATATGTCCCTTTTGTCTCTAGACTTTGATTACATTGACAACACTCCAATAGCTAAATGGACACATCTCCTTTCAGCCTTTGCCCATACTGGAGATTCAAATTTAGTGCCAACTGGCCTCTGGCAGCATTTTCATTTTACTGCTAGGTCAGTCAGGCAGTCCGTCACAATTAAGGTGAAATAAAACAATTGGGGCAAATTGATTCAGTAAGCTATTAAAAGCTTCCAAATGGCAGGTTTGTTACTCTAATAAAAGTTTAGCAACATCTGATCGCAACCTTTTGTTCAAACATAGGTCTTCAAGGATAATCGCATCTTTCCTCCCAGGCTGAATCCATTTATTTTGCTTTTCGATACCATCATAGTGGCATATGAATACATTTAGGGAACAAAGCATCTCAGTAAAGTGCCTGTTAGTAATAGGATTAATCACAGAAGCTATTTACACACTATCATAGCATAATTTTCTGCCTCAGGTGATACTGCTGACCTGTACATACGATATACACTAGTTTGAAGTCTTGCCCAAATTTCCTCACTGCGATCATTTTTAACCAAGACCTCCACTTTTTCTTTTTGCATTATTGGTTTATTTCATGCCATAGGTCATACGGATATGGTATGATTGTAAAATATTCCTTCACCCAATATGAAGCCTGCATATGTTGATCCATGACCGAATTTGTAAAGCATAGTAAATCCATCGATTAGTTAAGAGACTTTAAAACCCTTCCAGTTCGATATTGTCTGCTCCAAACTTCTGTACTTGTGACTATGTTGATGTATATTACACAATTCAAGATTAGCTCCATGCATGTAAAAATTCCATATTTTGCAGTGTCCAACACTGTCACATAGTCACCCACAACAATCACATTACCTTTTGTCCGTAACAGCCCAATCATATTCTCTTGCTGTTTTTCCCACAATCAGGCTGCAGTTTCCTAAGTCAAAGGTAAATAGTTGATTCTTCAGAAAAAGATCAAAACAAGGTCAAATTCTCGTTTGATGAATTTATTTACATGTTAGTCTGTATACAACTAAAAATCTTTAAAAGTTTTCAAAGGTTTTAAAATGACCATACACACCATGTAATTGTAAACAGCATAACATTTCACAGATACTCGACTTACTTCAACAACTCATGCTAAACACATATAAGCATCATAATATATCAAATGACAAGTCATATCTGCAACATATAATAAACATATTGTCAATGTATCCTAATTGAGAGGCAGAAGCCAGGGTACAGCCTGGTCCTACCTAATCAATACAAGTGAAGGATGATGAGAGAGCGCTACCAGGGAACTTGGTGGCCTGCCTTGAACTACAAATATCTGTGTGTTGTTATTTGCAAATCGAGAGGGGATCATCAAGGGTCAACTTGGAGCCGCCAAATGTCATCTCCAATTTAGATGACAAATACAATCCCTAATCACAACTCTAATGTACGAGGGTGAAAGGAGGGTAATAAAATTTGTGATCACACTCCAAATTCTGAATTCAATATTGCCTCACCCTACACAGGGGTTTCACAATTGAACTCTTACCGATCTCTGATTGATTCCTATGCAAATGAAGGTAACTAATTGTCTAAGAGGAACTTCACAATTAAGGTGTAAATAAATTGATATAGCAGGCCCCTAACAGGCCATGCCATGCAAAAAGAATCGCATTGATGTCAAAAATACATTGTTTTGATGTCTATAAACCCTTATAAATTTCAACAAGTTCCACAACTTCAAAATTAGATAATCCACGTCGAATGATTGTTGTTAGAAGTATATTTCCTGCATGATGCCCCTTGACATCTGGTTTCTAAGGCAGTTGGACGTTGCTTTACAACTTTCACAAAATATTTTGACAGTAATTTATCCTGTTTTGGTACTTTCGATTATCTACCTGACAAAATAGCAAAGCTTCCACTTGACGGACATTGTATCCAGTTTAAAACTACCAGAGGAAACCAGTACATACAGTTGGTCAAGGTTCAGTACTTTTAACTGCCGACCAGTAGTAAGCAACTACCAACTTTCCACACAAGATCCGGGGTTTGAAACATTGACCACAGAGTTGGAAGGTGAGTTAGTTACCTCTGCACCACTGTGGCCCCCATGCATGTTAGTTCAGTATATGAGACAAAATGTAGGATGCTATTGGGCCTTTAAGTTACATACGGCTAGTTCAAAGGCATTTCCAAAAGGGAGAGTATCCCAATCCTTTTCACTGTGTACACACTATCTGACCACTGGTAATTGGTTAGACAAGAATCACCCAGGATATAGGGAGTAGCTGCTGCCAGCACACTTCTCCCAAATATTCTCCCTGGTGTTGGTAGCTAACAGACGTGATGCCATGACATCACTATTGAAAGGCACTGGAGGTTCTAATCTAATCTAATCTAATGTGGACTTTTATAGTGCTTAATCTCCATCTCAGATGTCCTATATGGCGCAACAGAACATAAAGGAAAGGCAGTTAACATTAATCTGAGGACATAGCAAGGTCATACCAAGGAGACACAGGGTGACAAGGGAGGCTATGACGGATAAGCTTTTGCAAACAGATAAGTTTTAAGTTCTTTTTGAAGGTGGCAACTGATGCTGCACTGCACACATCATGACAGAGTTCTTTTCAGATCCTAGCGGCATCAAAGGCAAAGCTGTGATCAAAATGTTTGACAGACTTAAAGACTGATGGGCGGAAAGGAGGAACAGTAAGATATTGACGATCTGGGTGACTACGCCTGGTACTATAGGAACTACTACTGGGAGACAAGTAAGGTTGAAAATAGGAAGGGGAACGACTATGTAGAAATTTAAAACTAGTGATGCAGTTATGAATACACACCTGTACTTCATGGGCAGCCAGGAGAGCTGCTTCAGAATGGGTGTAACATGAGCATACCTTCTATGATTTGTAACAATACGAGTAAGGGTATTCTGAATACTTTGCAATTTGTGAAGAATGAAACACCACAAACCCCTAAACAGAGAGTTACAGTAGTCCAGACGAATACTAACCAAGGTATTTGCAGCAGTGACTGCCACTTCCAAAGTGAGATACTGTCTTATTCTACAAAGGTCACGCGTCTGGAGAAAGCACGCTTTGCAAGTCCTCTTGAAAATTCTGCATCAAACAACACACCTAGATTTCTAACAGAATCAACCAGATGAAGAAGGCTGCCAAGAATCGTAACAAGAAAGTAGGACAAAATCTTCTGACACTGAAACTTAGAGCCAAAGACAATAAATTCAGTTTTCTCTGGGTTGTGCTTCAGTTTACTGAAGACATCCATTGTTGCACATCAAGAACTCAGGCATTAAGTCTGGCAAGAGCAGCAGAGGCATTCTTATGAGAGAGATGGATGTAAAGCTGTGTATCATCCGCATATAAGTGGAATTTAATATGCGGATGAAGGCAGATGATTTTGCTAAGTGGTGTAGTATAAAGTGAAAACAGCAATGGACCAAGAACTGAACCTTGCTGAACGCCGTAGATGAGCTTGCTTAATTCAGATAGTGTGGAGCCTATCTCCATGAACTGGCATCGATCGCCCAAGTAGACAGCAAACCACTTTAGAATGGTTCCATCAAGACCAAACCAGGATTTAAGGTAACTAAGAAGAATGTTATGATCTATGATATCAAACGCGGCTGATAAATCCAGAAGAACTAGAGCTGTAGGTTCATCGCATGCTAGAGAGAGATGGACCTCATTTTTTATAGACAATAAGGCTGTTTCAGTAGAGTGTCCTGGCTTATAGGCTGACTGATGTGGATTGTCCAGTTTGTTGTTATTAATGTGTGACGTAAGTTGCTTAGCAACAACTTGCTCATCCAATTTTGAGAGGAAACAAAGACCAGACACTGGGAGATAATTCTTGAGGTCATTTTTGGGCAGAGATATCTTTTTAATGAGGGCAGTGACAACCACTCTTTTGAAAGCACTTGAGAAAGAGCCATCACTTAGAGAATAATTTACCAACTTAGTGATAGATGGAAGGAATATATCAAGACAATCCCTGAGGAGAAATGTTGGTATGGGGTACAGTAGGCAGGATTTAGTAGGAGACTCATTGATGCACTTTCTGACCTTGTCTTCAGTCACAGGCTTAAAGGTATTGAAGGCAGGGGGCATCGAATCAGGTGTATCATTGAACGAACCAGAAGCAGAAAATATGTCCCTACTTTTACTTATTTTATTTATAAAGAAAGAAGCAAATGTGTCCGCAAGGCTTTTTTCTGAGCTATGAGCTGGCAGAACCGTCTCAGAGGTGCGATGCAATACCTTCTCTCAATGACTGCCACAGCTTCTTAGGGATAGTAGGCATAGTAAGAATCCTTGTCTTTATTGGCCAGTCGATTGCACCAAGTGATTTGCTTGCGGAGCCTTGACCTGTTCAACAATGTCTTATGTTTTCTCCACATTCACTCAAATTGCCACCTTAGAGACTGAGCCATGTGATATAAATCAGACAACCACTCATCTGACTGCCGTTTTGTCATGCGTGAGATGATAGGAGCATGCTTGTCAAAAACCTTGGTAAAGTCAGCCTAGTACTGACCATACAGTTCTGTCGCAGCTCCTTCAGGGGAGAGTACAAATGGAATATTTCTAAGGTCTTTACGGAACTGGTCAATATCAATCTTATGATACCTATGATAACAGACCATTTTTGAGGTTGGATGGCTAATGGGGATATTATTTTTGCATAATGTTAAATTTAAGCTATTTTATGAAGGAGGAAATAGAGGTGTATTGATCTTTTGCTGTGTTATTACCAGCATTCATGAATGCTTGCTTGTTTAATTTGAGGGGAGATTTTGCCTTCAAAAATTATCATAGAAGAATTTCAATTAATGCACAAAATTGATCTTTTCTTGGTATAGTGGTCTAACTTTATAAAGTGTAACATTCGGGAGCAGGTCTCATAACTTGTATTTTCCAAAATCTAAGGCAAATACTTTTACATGAGACAAATCACAGGTTTTGCCATTTTCCTCAAGTTTTCATCAGTTTCAGTTGTAGCCTTCTCCTGAGATAAAATCTTCGATATTTTCAAAAAATAGCATCAGAGATGCCCGTACCCCACAGCCTAGGGAAATATTTTCAACACCATGAGATATAGAAGTACTGTACCAGTACAAAGTTCAGGATACTTTCAGAGCACTGTCATTTATATAAAGTTTTAAACAATGTTTAAATGGAGAAAATAATGTTTAAAAGATAGATAATGCATGTAAAGATGAAGTATTAAAACAAGATAATTCAATAACAAGATGACAGCATCAATCAGTAACTAAAATTCAACACTCTTTATCTACATGTGCATGGCCGAATAATGGTTTAGATGTTTTGAATATTACCATGCATACAGAAGTGGTAATGCATTTAATGAATGCTTATGTGTGGTGTTGGAGCAAAATTGATGGCTCACTTGATGAAATTCTATCTCTTACAATGGGAAGTTATGTAAATAAAATTCTTAATAAATTCTAATATGAATTAACAGTGCTTAATCTGCATCAAAAGACAGACCCAAAGGTGCAACACGACAGTGTCAGTACAACAAGGTCAATGATAATACACACCTATAGCCCCTAACCAATGTCCCTACCAAGTATCAACTTCCTACACCTTACGGTTTCCGAGATATAGCCCAGACACAATTTTATAGGTCAAGGTCACTATATCAAGGTCAAATATCAAATCAAGGTCAGACCATGATGCTGCACACCTACACCCCCTAACCAATGTCTCTACCAAATATCAACTTCCTACACCTTACAGTTTCCGAGATACACCCCGGACAAACTTTTTTCTGAAGCCCGCCTACCCGCCCGCCCACACGTCCGACAGGACGCCCGCCCGCCTATCCGGCCACCATGGGTGAATACACTACCCCAACAGCCCTTGACACAGCCCTTAAGGGCTGTGGGGTAAAAATTCATATATATTGAACTGGGGTACAGGTGTTATTCATTCATAAAATATAACTCTTACAAAACAAGCCTCTAAAGTGTGTTAGATTACTGACCAGTGCTATTATGACATGTACAGCATGGTATAAAAGTATAAGATCTTAAAATTTAATGTTGCATGCAAAAAGCTATAAAGTAAACATGAAATGAGTGCAAAGCTTGTTTTCAATGAAAATGAATTTATTACTTTCTAACACTATAAATCACATATGCCATAAATATTTATACATTAAATTATTTTACTGGAGCTCTTTCTCCATCCTATAATGCACTTTTCTATTTCCCATGCCTACTGCTCACATTATTATGTTCATTAAGTTATGTAGGTGCATTATGTATCTAATATACATGTATTTTGAAGGGTTTTAATGTTTTAGCGAAGCCAAGATAAAAATTACCATTTAATATTTCTTTCAGCAGCACACCTTAGTACAAAACATGGCTGCCAAACTCTGGGTTTGAAACCATGACCATAGAGATGAAAGCAAAATGATAGAACACAAAACTTGTGATGTCATATCAAGACCTTTTGACTCTAATTTCAATTTCTCAAACCACGTGTCACAGGTCATTAAGTCCACTAGAGTACAGGCAAGAGACCTCTACAGAATTCGTCCCCTTTTAGATATGAATACATCAGTTCTGCTAGCAAATGCTTTAGTGAGCAGCAGACTAGACTACTGCAATTCACTCTTCTTATCCCTCATTGATTTTGAGTTAAGGAGATTGCAGCTAGTCCAAAATTCACTGTGCAGGATTGTCAAACGTTCCTCTAAATTCTCTCACATTACCCCTCAACTAATAAAACTCCACTGGCTATCAAGCAGATACAGGCTAAAATTCAAAATTGGTCTTATTACGTACAAAATTCTCAACCAGGGTCAACCAGTTTACCTAAGAGAATTAATCCACCCTTACTCCTCTTCCAGAAACACAAGGTGAAGTACCCTGAAACTCAAGTTCCTTCATACCTCCACCTTTGATCGCAGAGTTCACAAGTCAATAAAACACTTTTCTAACTCCTTTAGTCACTATGCCCCTTCCCTTTGGAACTCTTTCCCTTTCCATATAAGAAATAGTCCCTCTGTTGCATCTTTTAGGAAGCACTTTAAAATTCACCTCTTCAGCACTAGCTTCCCAATTTAGTCCTTTTTTTCCCTCTGGTCACACCCACATTCCCGGCTTCCCGACCTTGAATGCCCCTCGATTTCCCTAAGATTATGATTTTGTTTGGTTAGCGCACTAAGTTTCCCTTCATGGGGAAGATATTGCGCTTGCAAAGCAGTAGATTAGATTAGATTAGATTAGAAGACAGGTAAATTTAGAAAGACTTTGGTGTTGTATTTTATGCCCCTCCCCCCAATTATTATCCTACGAAGAGATCATCTTATATTTCCAAATCAGAAAAATATATTTTTTTTGCTACAATTACTGTAACAGGTAACAACACTATTTAACAAACATCTTATATTATAGTGTATTTATCCTAAGAAACATATATATAATTGATTTGGAATTCCAGTAAACACTTTGTACAAATATAGCAAAGTCCCAAAACAGGTTTTAAAAGTCACATAACAACAGATATAAAAAGCCTCTCTAGCCTGAAGAATACTCATATTTTGTAACTTAAACCATCATGTCTTTAAGTATGTAAAATATTGTTCCTTGTAAAAGTAAATTCTGCCATCCAAATGATGTATATTTTATGTTCACTGTATTATATGTTTATGGAGGTGTTCCACTGGGGCAATCTCGTGGTTACTTAGGATTTTTGTGAGGGATGAGGGCAATGTTTACAGAGTTGGTTAGGGTCAGTTGTAGTTTCCCGGCTTGTAGTAGTGGATCAGGAAAATATCAAAAATGTTTGACCTCCCAATACTTCATTCTGACCATGGCCCTACCCACCTGGTAATCTGCTTGTCTTGTCTGTCTATGTTTATGTCATAGTCAATTCCAGGCCAGTGCTATACTGTTACCAACTTGTCAGAAAACACTTGTCAGTCTGTTGTATTCAAGTACCCCCAGCCTCATTCCATCACAAGCCATAGAACAACACTGACTATGCTGGAAAGGAAACCAGCCTGTCTTAAGCAACCAAGTTGCCAAGTCAGCCTAGTATGCTCATATTTTTTATTTCAAGGAAATTTTACTTCTAATTTATACTCTCATGATTGATAGCATCAGCACAATACTCTCAACTACAAAACAAAAATTACTGAAAAATGGGACTGTTGAAAAATTAGTTCAGTAAAATCGTGTTATTTGAACCTCATCTATCCAAAAATCCGGCTTACCTAACTTGTCTTATGTCTCCCATTGTTCAGTTTTGCTAACCACAGAGTCTGGTGGGTGATTATAGGTGACTTAAATTAAACCTTTACACAGTAGTCTCTTAATAATACAATGTCTTCAATCAATATAAAATCTTGTGATATAAACCACATATTGATGGGTTTTAGTGGCCAAATTTTAGGGATTATTTATAAAAAACGGAATAACATAGGCATTGCATATTTTTATTTCATTTATTACCATTACCACTAATGCATGAACATAGTGTTACTCTCAACTATCAGAACATCCGGATTATCCAAACTTCAATGATGTCTTCCAAAAGGTTCGGATAATGGAGAGTCTATGTTTTTGTTTGTAGCTAGAAAATGATAAGCAATTTTCAAAAGGTTATTACCTTCTCCTTTGATTATACCTACATAAAAGTTAACATAATTGAAATTAACACAGATACCTGGCCCTACCAATGAATGCAACCAAAACATAAATCCTTTGAGGGGTAGCTACATACCACTGAACACTAACAAATGCAAAGTTAGCTTACTTTAAGAGCTGTCATTTGGTGCAATGGTGAGAAAATGCTTGTCAATCAAACATGAAAACTTCTGTTCTTACAAAACTTTCAAAATTGTAAGAGTTAAATCAGAAATTTCAAACAGCTCACCTTTGGGACCTTTTTAAGTAACCTTTTCTATGGATAGGTAATTTATGTAATACAGTGACTTGCACATACAAATAAAATTCTTCAACCACATTTAAAAGTACCATGGGAATATAATCACTGTTTTACATTATGACTTACGCTTTTTAAGATCATTTGCAAATTAAACATCTGATTGACATCAAGTAACATCACTCAAAGTGGTATGTTTATTCCCCAGCTATTTTGTAGATATTTTGAAAGACATACCTACTGATTTTTATTAATAGATTAAAATTGATCTTGTTCAGTCATTCCACTTATTAAAGAAATCGTTTTTCCCATAACTTCCTGTATCACAAACATGAGAAAAAACTTTCATGTTGTTTATCTCCCCTCCTCTTTTGTAGTATATTTACATGTCTGGAACACATTCTTTACATTAATGTGGTGTAAGTTGACATTACTTTCTTTTGGTAACAGTATACATTGTCAAAAGCTTGCATTACAAAGAAAGTTTACACCCACAACTGACAACAAATTGATCATTTATCATTCTTTTGAAAGGCAATAAATCAATAGGTTTGTGAATTCAGCCGTTGGAAAAAATGTCACACAACAAACAATTCCGTTAGGCACTTTATCAACAAATGGATGGCCCTTGTGGAAAACAAACATGGGTTTGTATTAAAAAATTTCTGAAAGACTTCAAGGAAGTGATACATTCAAATATAGGTGGACAGTTAAACCTGTGACATTTTTACTGAAACTTGTTTTCTTGCATTGGATGAAAATGGCTTTTGGGATAAGTATCTCACTTGTTATTTGCATTATTATTCCAATTTCGAAGTCGCAAAATACAGTCTCTAAGACCACAGTGAATTGTGAGGCACAATTGTCAGAAACGAATGTTCGAATGCAAGCTTTGGAAAGAACAATAAACACTTTTATCCCAGAAATAATAGATGATCTACAAATTGGTCAGGACAAAATAGAACAATTACAAAGTGACTTTACTGCACAATTCAATGTTGAGAAAAATAAATCCTCAATGTATACAATTCACTACTCCACAAAGATTTGGATCGATGCTGACTTATCCTGCAAAGCTCGCGGTGAACACCTTGTTTCATTTGAATCAGTGGATGAATCCAATCATGTAACGAAGCTCCTACAGAACCAATGTTCAACTAATCTTGGCTTCTGGACATCTGCCAGAGATTTAGGGAATGACAACTGGATATGGCGAGACAATGGGGAGTTGATTATGGATGACGTTTGGAGTACAACAGAGCCAAGTGGTAATGGTGATTGTGCATTGATACATCCATCAAACCCTAGCTATCCACTGGATGACCATCCTTGTGACAGATATATGTGCTATATTTGTGAAAGTCCTTGAAATACAACAGGGGTCTCAGAAGGAAAATTTCTCAAATAAAAAGTTACTGGAAAATACAACTTTCATGGAGCTGTGTCATGGCAACCTTTGATATGTCTGAAAAAGTGGCTTTAATTTACCGTATATATAATATAGTAATGGTTTACAATGAAAGGTTTTGTTTAAATTTGATCTTAAATACCTTTGATACTCAATGGATTCCCTCTAGGAGAGAAAAGTTTGTAATTATTTTAATCTAAATTTTTTTCAAATAAATATATCTTACTTGATGCTGAATCATATTAAACGTAGGATGAGGCAACTCTCAGTAAATTGATGGTACAATTTTCACTTAATTTTCTTTTTTTGTCCTCCTGCAAAGATTATGAAATTGTGGTTTCAAAGCAAACATTATTTCTAGTATGTATTGCCTTTATAAACAATATGTTGATATTTTGTGAGAAAATATTAAGTGACAATTTTTCAATTCAGTAGATTTGAAACAAAAAATGGAGATCCTGAATAAACTAACATCAGAATATTGGCAATTGTTTGCCCCAAGCAATGGAAGATAACAGATGATTTTTGATGAAATGATATCATTGTAGTACATTTACTTTTTTCATTAATGCATGTCATATTTGGTATAAGCCTTGGCCAAGAAATATGATGTACTTAAAAACTAGGTATTATCTGCTAGTCTGACTGTAACCTAAATTTTCTAGCTTGATAAATATTATATCATATTTTTCACTGTCTGAACATTTATTTAATTTTTAACCATCTACACAAATAATCAACTGATTGACATTTTAGAAGTTGTATCTTTCGATTATCAAGGCGAGTTCAGTGTTATAAGCAACTTAAACCATGTGTTATATGCTGTATATAGTTATGTGTTAGACATTTCAGACTATTAAAATGTAAGCAAGTTTGTAGAAGGAAGTGGGAAAGAGGTGTTATACAAACAATAAGCTGCAAAGAAATTTATATCGAGTAAGTTTGTTGTTTTCACTCCTCCCACTAGACTATTCTCCGCTTTTGTTTATTAGTGTAACTGTAACGAAAGATTTCGCAATATTAAATTAAGAAATAGCTAATACATTGTGAAACGAACCCTCTCATAGGATATTTTTACCATGTCCCATTTGTAATACTGGTGTTATATTTATTGAACATGTTTCTTTTTTATGTATATTTTTGAATAGAATAAGCAATTGTAATTTTGTAAATAAATTTTGTATTTGCATTATCCATTGTTCTGTATATATTAATGAAAATTCTTCAAGCCACAGTTAAAGGTTTGCAGGATAATGTTATTAATATTCACCACGCTCTGAATTTGATCAAAGTACAGATAGAATTATACTGTTTCCCCCAGAGCTCCCTTAGTCTATATCCATTTTTGTATGTTTTGCAAACTGTGAAGCCTAGAAATATGTTATTATATTTATAAGTTTTGATCTTGTGCTTGATCGTTTTTGTTACATTAAAATCCACAAAAAAAGATCATAGAAATTTCAAGTTGAAACATAAAGCACTTTTATAAACTGGCGTCTCTATGTACATATGACATCCTTTTTGTGTTTATTACATGCGCTTGCATAATATTACTGTTTTTATTAATCTTATTTTTTCATTTATGTCATTCGAGAGGTTTTCTTATTAGAGTGGCTTACCGTATCGTTGGCCTTTTAAGTACATATAACCGTTTTATTGATACAAATCATTGGCCACAATATAACTATTGTTACTATCATTTAAAATATGAAAAAGGACTTGAATACATACCTTCATTCAGCAGGAAAACATAACCATGCAAAGTTATTACTTCTAAATGTAAAAATGGTCTGATGAAGTACATCCGATGAAATACCAGATCAGCACTTCCTCATATTTTTGGCCTATAATAAAACTCACTCAAGAGACCTGTAGTGGTTGACATAATAAACAACAACATTCCATAAAGGTCAGTGAAGCTAAGAATACAAGATTAACAAATATTTTAGTGATTAAATCTTGTCATATTTTACAATATGTTTAGATTTATGAGTATGATAATTACTGTATAGTTCATTTAATTTGTAGCAATGAAGTATTGATAAATCAGCAAAAAATGTTAATGTATACATTCTTGAATAAATCTTATTACTGTAGTATTGTCTTTACTTCAAAACTTGGTAGTTTTTTTTATAAATTAATTCATGTGTACAACTTCACTTTTAACAAAACAGAATGAGGACACAAGAACTGTGTTGATTTCGTGACATACATTTTCACACAAGCATGTATACGAATCAAATGACCACAACACAAACACAACACAAATCTTCACTGTCAACTGAATTGATAGGAGACAATAGATTTACACAACTTGGGCCAGGAATTTCTGGATTGTTTACAGTAGAACTTACACCATCAGAAATTTTGACGACTTTGCTTGAATGTTTTGGTGGAATGCTTCTGATGGCTTGGGCTACATTGCTTTCAGTAATTCCTTTTCCACCCACATCTGCATCACAACTGGACCGGGATTCACAAAAGGTCTTAAGTTTAGGCAATTTTTTTGCTTAGACAAATCTTAAAGTTATGACTTTTGTCTTAGCTAAGGTTTCTCTTAAATTGGGATTCACAAAAAGTGCTTAGCAAAATCTTAGCTGAGACAAAATTTGTGCAAAAAGTCTTAACTACTTTGAATTCAAATTAATAAATTTTAGTAAAACAAAAACATTTTTCATCCGTAAATACACCAAACATGCTCTTTAAAATTATAAAACAAATTTGTTACTTTTGTTTTGTATTTTGTAAAAAATAGTAGTCTTAGTGTTTTATTGTGAGTCAGCCATTTTTATGACAATATTTTTACCACAAGAAGGTAAAATGTGGAAATTTACAGGTAACTAAATAATGTAAATTTCTATTACAATCCACAGAAATTACTTTTATAGGATGCATAGATCCCCATGGTATAATTGTTGTTTACAAAACAAAGGGTAAAATGTTGATATATGCAATGGAATATTTTAAAAATGACTTAAGACTGCGCTGCAGCGGTCTTAAAGTTATGACAAAATCTAAGCAAATTTTTGTCTAAGACCTTTTGTGAATCCCATTTTGTCTAAGCAAAAAAAGTCTTAACTTTATGACAAAATTCTGGCACAGTTAAGACTTTTTTGCTTAAGACCTTTTGTGAATCCTGACCCAGATCTTTTGTTTTTTTAAAGGGGGCACAAACTAAGGAATTTTCCTAGCAAGAAATGAGGAAACAGACTTTGGCCTCTCACCTTTGGAAGTCTCATTTGCAGATTCTTCAGGTTCATTGTGATTGGACAGATAAGGAGAATTGTAGCTGAAATGACTGTCAGAAATGATCTCAGAATTCAATGTGTAAATCCCTGTTTTTTTTAAAGAAGCTATGGCATTGGTTGGGGTCATAGTTTTTCCATAGACTTTGCACAACAAGCTGCAAACATTATATCTTGAAATCACAGCCCCTGTATTTATTCTCAAAAATTCTGACATGCAGCACTGTATGCTCTTTTCAATGGGCCAAAACGACCCACATCTAATGGCTGCAGTTCATGTATGGGCTGGTAAAACAAACAATATAATATTTCTTTCTAAAGCCCAAGACACAAGGAAAAACTTATGTGTGACTTATGACCATCACAGAGTAAGAGCATATGCTCTTTAGTTGCAAGTTGGGGGATATGTTGTAAAAATGTTCAAATTAATCTATTTTCTACCTACATTTAATCTACAGGTAAACTTTCATATCTTATGCAAAATTTGTGAAGAAATACCTTTTCTCCTGGCATCTTGGTACTCTTTTTCAAAAGCAAGTGAGAAATATAAATTTGTTTATCAATGAATTTCCATGAATGACGTAAAACCATCGGAAAATACAATAGGCCGAAAACATGAGGTAGGCTGAATATATGAGAATCGGCGACATATGCAGGGTAGAATAATATGTATAGGTTAATATCCAATTAAGTGTCCAGTATTTGAAAATAATGGATGTTTATGAGGTCCAAAAGTAATTGGTCGAGAGGTCAACAAAGTGATAGAACTTCAAATGATTAAAGGGTTGACACAATGGACAAAAAGAAATATATTAGCAATTGTTCGACAAAATGCTCTTAATATTAAGAAAAATGAAAGCTTGTCGACCTGCTTGTCGACCTTACATAAAATGAAGCACACTGTTAGCAATAGATTGACATCATAAGTGTGCTTTGAATGATTATAATATTATTCCTGGTTCATATAAGCATATAATTTACAAAAAAAACACTTAAAACTAATTCTAATTCTAATTTGACTTTTATAGCGCTTAATCTCCACTGAATAGTGGACTCTAAGGCGCAACAAGACAATAGCAATAGACAAATTCAAAGTCCTGGGACGTAAAACAGGTCGGCACCACAGAGAAACCATAAGAAAAGTGGAGCTAAGGAGGATAAGCCTTTGCGTAGAGATAGGTTTTGAGCTTCTTTCTAAAAGAGGCCATAATGGGTGATGCACGGATGTCTTCAGGAAGTGAATTCCAAACAGTGGGGGCATCAAAGGCAAAACTGAAGCCAAACTGCTTAGTGGACTTTGGGTTGAAATTTTGGTATATTGAGGAAATTGGCAACACTCTGACTACGTCTTGTATTGTAAGTAGTGTGGTATGTGGATAGATGTGGAGCAAAATATTTCGGGAAACCAGTATGAATAAACTTGTACACCAGAGTAGCCAGTTTGAACTCTGAGCGAAACTGAATAGGGAGCCAATGGAGTTTCCTGAGTACTGGTGTTATATGAATGTATCTACATGAATTTGTGACAATTCCAGCAGCACAATTTTGGATTGACTGTAATGAGTGACTGTAATGTATGGAGACTGGCTTTAGAGAGACTCCTGAAAAGTGAGTTACAGTAGTCCAACTGACTACTAACAAAAGCATTGACAAATGACACAGCTGCGTCCTGAATCAAGAACTGCCTAATATTTCTAAAATCCCTCAGTTGACAAAAGCAGCCTTTACAAACTTTCTGTACATGTTTTGAGAAGGAAAAATCAGCGTCAAACCACACACCCAGGTTCCTCACAGACTCGGTGGGGTGAAGGGGGTTGCCCAGGATATCAATTGGGAAGCATGCACTTAACCTTTCTCTGTGCTTCTTGGAGCCAAAAAGTATGAACTCAGTTTTATCAGGATTGAGTTTAAGTTTGCTAGCAGACATCCATTCTTTTACATCTTGAAGGCATCTATTCAACTTATCAAAGGCAGCTGAGACATTCCTGTGTGAGAGATGGACAAAGAGTTGTGTGTCGTCTGCATAAAAATGGAAGTTTACACCTTCGTGTCTACCAATCAGTGTACTAAGAGGAGACGTGTACAGAGAAAATAGGAGAGGACCCAAAACAGAACCTTGAGGTACACTGAACAGGAGTTTTTGTAATTTGGACAATGTGGAACCAATCTTTACACACTGATAGCGTTCAATCAAATAAGAAGAGAACCATTTCAAATCTAAACCACTAACACCGAACCAATCCAGAAGACAGTCAAGGAGAGTGGAATAATCAATAGTATCAAAGGCAGCCGAAACATCTAGAAGAATCAAGGCAGTAGCTTCACCCCGAGATAGTGATAAATGAATATCATTTTTGATGGAAAGCAGAGCCGTCTCAGTTGAGTGACCTGATTTATATGCAGACTGGTATGAGTTATCCAAGTCATGTCGATGAATGTGATCAACCAGCTTGGAAATGAAGCTGAGTCTAGATACTGGGCGGTAGTTTTTCAAGTCCTCGACAGGAAGAGAGGCCTTCTTGATCAGTGGAGTGACTACAGCTTTTTTGAAACCATCTGGAACCAGTCCCTCACTGAGTGAACAATTGACCAACTTGGTTATCGAATGTAGAAGGATGTCCATGCAATCCTTAATAAGAAACGTGGGTAATGGGTCCAACAAGCATGATTTGGTGGGTGATTTACTGACTATTTTTGCAATTTCATCCCGAGTGACCTGAGTAAAGACTGTTAGTTTCGGAGGGTCAAGGGGGGGATGTACAGTGTTACAAGGCTCAGATGAAGAAAAACTGTCACAAATTTTGACGATTTTATTTGTGAAAAAGTAGCAAATCGATCAGCCAATGACTTTGGGGATTCACAAGAGGGCAGAGTAGTGCCATGGGATCTATGCAGGACTTTATGTAACAAATGTAAAGTAATAAATATTACATTGTCGTTTTGTGTTCAACAAAAGCGACGTAAGACCCCAAATAAATAAATCAACAATAAAATCCTAAATCCACTACTGTTGCTAAAACAACAAAATTATATTACATAAGTCGGTACTCCTGTAACCCATGTTTAAAAAATGTTGAAAAATATTGTGAGAATATCCGTCTGTACTGCTTGAGTTTGAGCTGCATCAAGGCTAATATTTTGTACAGAAAGACTGATATTGTTGAGCAATGCACATTCAATATGTGTTATTAAATTGTTTCTCCACTTTCCAAAGATCAAGCATAGCCAGGGTATCAGCCAGGTTTTCCACTGGAGCCAACCCTACAACTGACCATTCAACTCAATGGTTGGTTGCAAAGGTCATAGAAATGTAGAAAAAGGCGCGAAAAACTATAGTTGGTTAAAAAATCATTGACAGGACTGTAGACTTCCTGACATGCTGTAATCAGTACCCAGAGAGGTCCTAGGGTCGGGGATGTTTTGTGCATGTTCAGTCGGGAAACTAGTAGGACAAGCCTTGAACACCTAACAAACAAGCTGGATCGCAAACAGACAAGCCATAAAGACAAACAGACAAGTTGGGACAACTTTCCTGACCCATCACGACAAGACTGATTGATTTATGGTGCCAGGATCCAGAATCTGGATCCATATCCCACTATATAAACCCCCAGCACATGTGAGAACCACTCATTTATCACTGCAAAGATGCCAGCTACACATCAAGATGAACTTTTTACAAGTTTAGGGTCCTTTTAGGTTTTATTGAGTTAAACTTGTTTTCATCATTATTTCTGGACAAAGAAGACAACAGAATCCAGCACCTAGCCAGCCAGCACTACAACCACAGTCCACAGAATCCATTGGTTATGCCCTTTATACTTCAAAGAGAGCAGAGACGATGCTACAGAACACTCTTGGACGAGCTAATAACAACTAACATACCAGGTTACCAGAATTGCACCAGGATGCCACCTGCATTTTTGACCTCATTGAATAATAATTCACAAAGGCCCAAAGAAATCACACACAAATTTCACCAGGCCACTAGAAGTGGGATTCGAACTAGAAGTTACACTCAGGCACCTCTCCATATGTGAAAGCTACACTTCACTACAGTACTAGTGGGGGATTGCCAGAACTACCATTTGCAAATTTGTTCCCCAGGTTTGCTGAGCCATCCTTGCTAAATTCCAGGAGGAATGTTTGTGCTGCCCTACTGATTCTGATGAGTGGAGAAGGGAGGAAGAGAAATTCAGCAACAGGTGGAATGTATCACATGCTGTTGGTACACTAGAGGGCAAACACATTGCTATAAAGAAGCCCAAGAAGTGAGGCAGTGAATATTTCACCTACAAGGGTTACTTCTCTCTGGAGCTGCTAGCCATGGTTGACACAGAGTACAAATTCCTGTGGGTGAATGTGGAGTCTAGTGGTTCTTCATCTGATGCACAGATATTCAACCATAGCAAGCTGAGAAGCCCACCAGAACCACTTGTACCTGCAGGGCTAAATGTACACTACTTCCTGATGGGTGATGATGCATTTGCCCTCATTGCCCTCAAGTTCTACAGCAGAAGACAACTGACCAGGGAAGAGAGATTAGCCAACTACAGGATATCTAGAGACAGAAGGGTGGTTGACAATGCCATTATCATATTAGTCAGCAGATTCAGGATATTTCTGACAACCATGGAGCAAAGTCCAAGGGTCGTGAGGAACATTGGTTTAACATGTGATGGTATTACACAACATGCTGGCAAGACTTAAGAGTGGAGCAGACAAGCCATCCACCCCAGCAGATGACATACAACCCCAACAGGCTGATCAGGCAGACAATGGCCCAATAAGAATTACAGAAACCCATCAAGGGAGGTCAAACATCAACGAAATCTACTTAACGATTACTTCAATAACCTAGAGGCACTGGCTTAGCAGGAGGAAAGGATTTAAGAAGGTTTGGAGGACTACTAGCTGGCATGTAGCAGTCCTTTTCAGGACTGCCCATTTATTCCAAGAACTTATATTTGAGCTGTTGTTACGAAAATGTTAAACCACTTTCCAACCAATTTTTAACCGAATCTAAGCTAAGAGATAAAATTTCACCTCTAGTTCACAATATATGACCTTTGACCTTCTGGGTTTGAATCCATTGAATCAGTGAAATTTTCACTGAGCAAACTGCAAATACACCAGTTCTGATGGGTAACCAGCGTATTCTCTGACAACGTCTGCTTGTGTCAGCAAACGTAAATGGATGACAATAAAACAGAACCAAGTGGTTACACCATCCCTTTCTGTCCAACTGTGGGAGCCAAACTGTGTTATATATGTGATTTTTGGGTTCAGTTCCAACTCATATTTATTCTAATAATATTTATTGGTCAAGAAAAAAATAATAAAATCATACACATATCCGATTGATGAAAAGAATATGGTAAAATGTCTTATGGAAAGATATCTTATGCAAACGGTACCTTGTGGGAAAGATTGCCTTGTTGGTTTTGAAAGGATGAAATAAACGCATTGTGTAGAACAAAACCTTGACATTTTATTATATTTTCATTAGATTGATATGCTTAAATTACAGAGCAATACTGCTATATTCATTTGTATAATCCACATACATGTAACATGCATATAGGCTACAACACTATGAAAGGCTTTATGTGCTTGCTACATAGTAAAAGGAATACACAAGGGTCATATTGTCATACTTTATTATATTTTTACTTATTATCTACACCTAATTGCCATGTAATGGAAGATTACTTTTTGAAAGATGGCACAAAGATGAAATTGCTGCAAAGGTCTACCCAAGATCTGTTTAACAGGCTGTCTACAAGGGCTGGCCTATGTACCTAATGAAGTTAATTACCTTTGTACTGTGTTTTACTTATACTTTTCATTTAGGGCCAAAATGTAAGTTTATGTAAGAATCATTATGTCTGCTTGAGCCATGTCATGGTATTATACATATTGGTGTGAATCTGTTGATCTGTTATTGATCATCAACTCAGGAATTATACTCTTTCCATGTGCAATTAAGTATATATGCACAGAGTTAAAATCAGGTTTCATTCTTTATTTCAGAGAACTAATCATGTATCAGGTCTCCATGTGCCTAATCTCCGAACTGGCGGATTCTAAGGCACACCATCCAAATGGTAATGCACACATCAGGAAGTCATAAGACATAATCGGGTCATCATCATGGGGACTGATGCTGATCAAAGTCGTAAATTAATTTGCTGCAAAGGAAAATTGTATGCAATAATGTTACATAAAATAGCATAAAGCATCAAGGATTGTCAAAACACAGCTTTTTTCCTTTTTCTCCAAACAGAAAAGGCATGTCTAGCCTCAGATTTTCCGCAAGGCATTATTTGTGCTCACTGATAAATTTTGGAGCTATTTTCACATTGTTTATCAATCAACAAAGACATCACATCCATGCAAGACAAAACCAATATAGATTTTACTGATTAATTTGCATTTTATTTCCAATATCCAATCTACCCAATAAGCAATTACAGAGCTACAAAGATGATTTGCACACATACAACTTCTTTAATCTCATTAAAAACGAGCATACAACCACACAGACACAAAGAAAATACTCGCACATGTTTAAAATTCTTATTTTTGTTGTTCAATAAATATTTTACCCATCAAAAGGTGTGATTATCCTTCAGTGAATAATTACCGCTCCAATACACGCATAAGTTTGAGCATAAACAAATTGCTTGCTTGTTAGACTTATATGTTGAGTAATAAACTTTAGTGTGACATTGACCAAACTTTCATATACATTTTATTGAATATTCAGTTAGGGTTAGCTTTGCTGAACTGTGAACTTACTGCTTGGCAGTGATTTGGCTACTTTGACAACCTCAGGCTTGTTTGCATGGTCTAGAAAGGGACGGTCTAACCTATTTATTTTACTGTCATCCATTTCTTACTATACAGTACAAGCCAGATTGTCAAAGTAGAGGGGATACCCAGAGTTGTCAGTTTCTGTTTCAGTGTCATAAACATGCCAAAAACACAAAATAAAAACCAGTGTTCAAAATGTAGCACAAAGTATGTGCCACCAACGGGCAAGAAATGTAAAAGAATGGACATTAATAAAGACTCAGATAGCATGGAACTGCAGCATATGAATGCTTCCAGTGAGGACAGTGGTTATGCAGTTGTTGTTAAGAACCTTGGTGTCTGGTTTGATGCTAATTTTTCCTTTGCTAACCATGTCCGCAATATTTGTTCTCAGGCGGGTTAGAAAGCACTTGACTGATGAGGCTGCTATCCTGGCAGCTAATGCCTTGGTGAGCAGTCGCCTTGATTACTGCAACTCTCTCTTCAGGAGTCTGTCCAGTCTCAATATGCGTAAACTACAGTGTATTCAAAATACACTTGCCAGGATTGTCACAAACTGTAACAAATACACGCGGGCATCTCCTATTCTCAAATGACTCCATTGGCTCCCAGTTGAATCTCGCTGTATCTTCAAAACTGCCACTCTAGTTTATAAGTTTCTTCACAGTGGTCATCCCAGTTACTTTGGTCCTCTTCTGCCCACTCATTGCGGAAGATATAGTACAAGATACAACCATCCAGATAAAAGGTTCCTGGAGGTTCCTCAATTCTGTCCATCTGTACATAAATCCAAAAATCACTTTGGCCTCAGCTTTGCTTTTGATGCCCCCACAGTCTGGAATCATTTGCCTAATGAGGTATGTTCTGCCCCAACTCTCACCTGTTTCAGGAAAAGGCTAAAATCATATCTCTTCCACAAGGCATTCCCACCTTAGCTTACACTCTATCCGGCGTCTCCGTGGTACTGGACTTGGCAACGGCTATGGACAGATGATTTCTTAAACTTGATTTTTGGTGTTGCGCCTTAGAGTCTGCCTAGCAGAGATTAAGCGCTATAAAAGTACAGAATAGAATAGAATAGAATAGTGGTAGTGAAACATTGGACTCTGATGTAAATTTGAAGCAGCTTGCCAAGAACAAAAAGGTCAAATTGAAGGTCACTAAACAGCTGAACTGTCATGATTAGAGGGCGTCAGCCCCAGACACAGTGACCACAGGAAGTCAAGCTCAAGCAGGCATGGCTGTGGGGGAGATACAAGCGTCAGATGATCTACAAGTGCTCATACTCAAGGAACTGCAACGAGTAAACTCCAGGCTAGACGAAGTAGAAGGCAAAGTCGACAGAAGTCAGCAGCAGGGGAGTTCGGCAAAGGACTTGAGAAAGTTAAGTAGACCTGTTCAGAGTTGTACTTCTGGAAATAGTAAAAAGTGTCATAAAAGTAGTTTCAAACGGCTCATGAGTGACTCATCATCAGATGACGATGAGGTTCCATGCTTGTCAGTCCTGAGGACATCAATGGATGTCCAAAGGAAGGTTGATGACAGAATCGCTGAAATTGAAGGCGCTTCCAAAATTGGAGGTAATGATAGGCAAAAAATAAAATCCAAAAGGGGTGGGGGAGTTGAGGTATTAGTATCGAAAAAAGTGGCCTGGCCACATGACACCATCCTTGGGGGTCCCTCCAAACAGCGGGTCACTTATGACCAATTGTCAATAACTCAGTTTGTGCAGGGTTTTACTCGGAATGTTTTAGATGAACCAGATCATGAGATAAGAGAAAAAAATGCTATGGTATTTGAATGAGTTAATGGAGGATGCGTCAGATTTCGCATTGGCTAGTGCCAAAGCTTGCCATGCAGTCCTCCTATGTGAAATGGAGCGCGGCTCCCTTGATTGGCACAATACAAATCGCATAGATCGAATTAGGCGGGCCCATGCCCAAAAACACAGTCACCAAAGTAAACAAAATTGGGTCAAAAATGGGGAAACTCAAAAGAAACCTTGGTATTGCAAGCTACTTCAGTCTGGCCAATGTCAGCATGCCAAGGACCACGAATTTGGGGGAAAAATGCAAAAACACATTTGCTCTTTCTGTCTTACTCAGGGTAGAATTCTCGCACATCCAGAGAAAGATTGCCATTTTCACAAAAAGTTCACAAAAAACGAGCAAGGAGCTGCTCAGTTGAAGTAGGTACTCTGAGCAGCCAAAAATTTGAGAAAAGTTTCTGTCATGAAAGTCTTGTACATAGTGATTTTAGTGTAGCTGACTATCAGCCTGTTATTAATGTGAACTCTGACATGGTGAATTGTAACATTGTTAAAGGTCGACAAAGTTGTCAGAAAAGTTCAAATGATATTGTTGCATCAAGATGTTTTTACAATTCTGCTATTGATAAGCACATGTTTCAAGGTTTGTTGGTCAGAGGTAACCAGAAAAAATTTGTTAAACGTGTGAGTGACCCCACTGTGGTTAAAACTAGAACATTCAGGAACACTGGCAAGTGCAACAGTAATATAGATGCCATGCAAAGTGCAGGCAATACTACTGTGCAGTATAATGTGTCGAAAAATAAAGTACCGGGCAAACAATGTAAAGTACCAGGTAGTATGAACTCAAGTTTTAAAAAAATTGCATAAAAAGTCATTGATGTGGCAGGTACTATTGTTGACAAGAGTGTTCTGGGTAAGTGTAACCGCAACCTTAGTCAAGTGTTACATAAAAGTTGCCACACATCAGATTTACAACCACAAGGTGTCAATAACTCATTGTGTGACACAATTAACCGTCAGGTAAACCAATTAAGGAACAATGACGTGTGTGCAGAGGTTCACAATACAGAGGTAAGCTTTGTAGAAACAAAAAGTGATAACAATGGCCACGAAATAGAAAGGGATAACAATACCCACATGGGGTTGGCTAATAATGTTTATGAAACAAGCCAGTACAATGACAACATTGAAATACCCCCCCCCCAAAGGTGGATGATTATGCACTATTGTTTGATATTGACAATAATGGCCTTGACTCTCGTGTGTTTCATGCTGTTTTGAAGAAAAACACTTGGAAAAAGTTTGATGATATTTTACAACACAATTTTGCTGATTTTAGTGCGTGGAAAAGCCAGTCTGATTTTCAATTTGGCTTTGTTCCCCTTAGTAACCTAGTGGTCAGCAGCAATCAAGGTCATATAGGGGTCAAGGTCCTTGATCCTATTGCTCAACACTTTGCTGTTAAAGCTTATGGTGTCCCAAATTTCCTGGGCGCCAGAATCCCAATTGTGTCACAGTTGAATGTCAGTGAATGGGAACACGAGCTTGTAGATTATTGGGACCAGCAATTACTCCAATTAATAAAGTTTGGTTTCCCTTTGAGCTTCAATAGAGATTGTAAACTGTTTACAGATAAGAAAAATCACTCCTCTGCTATTGAATATCCCAATGATGTTCAGACCTATTTGGATGAAGAGAAACAACATGGGGCCATTCTTGGTCCATTTGATAGTAGTCCAATCCCCAATTTACACATTTCGCCATTCATGACCCGGGATAAACCCAATGCACCAAATAGAAGGGTGATTATAGATCTATCCTGGCCCAAAAATAATTCAGTAAATGCTGGTATTGACAAGAACTCGTACCTGGGGGCTGAATTTTCACTGACTTTTCCCACAGTTGATGATATAACCCACCAGTTGACGCTCTTAGGTTGTGGTGCCCATATTTACAAAGTAGATATATCCCGCGCCTTCAGGCACTTGAAAGTTGACCCCTTGGACTATGACTTCTTGGGTTTGAACTGGGATGGGACATATATGGACACTTGTATCCCATTCAGGAGCAGACATGGCAGCCAGAATTTTCAGAGGGTCAGCGATGCCGTACGCTTTGCCTTACGTTGCCATGGTTACCAGGTTATAAACTATATTGACGATTTTGTCGGGTTCGGCACACCGGACGTCGCTGCCAAGTCGTTTCAATGCTTATGTGACCTCTTGCGTCGCCTAGGTCTGACCTTGAGTGAAAAGAAATTAGTAAGTCCCACCACACAAGCCACATGTCTGGGCGTCAATATTAATACCATTGCTGGTACCATCTCAATCCCTCCAGAAAAATTAGACCAAATAACCAACACCGTCAAGTTATGGCTTACAAAAACGCGTTGTACCAAGAAAGAATTGCAGTCGCTACTTGGACAACTCCTCTATGTCCACAAATGCGTGAGGCCTGCCCGCATATTCTTGAACAGAATGTTGGAGCTATTGCGTCGTAACTATGAAAACAGCGTAATTAATTTGACCCATGGTTTGAGGCGAGATTTGCGATGGTTTGACAGGTTTCTCAGAAAATATAACGGTGTATCCATGTATTGTCACAAGAATGTTGATCACTCTATAGAACTTGACGCTTGGTTGCATGGATTAGGCGCTATATGGAAGAATTATGTTTACCATCTCCCTATTCCTAGGCACTACATGAATCTAACCATAGTTCACCTGGAGATGGTGAATGTCCTAGTTGCCCTGAAAGCGTTTGCAGCACACTGGTCGAAGAGTAGGGTTCTAATAAAATGTGACAACGAGGCAGTCGTCAGAGTTCTGACGCATGGCAGGACAAAAGACCCTTTCCTCGCCGCACGTGCCCGAAATATCTGGCAGATAGCAGCTCTGCTTGACATTGACTTAGTATACATACATATACTGGGCAAGAAAAATATAATTGCCGATTTACTTTCAAGGTGGACTGCTAGCAGTCATGACATACAAAAATTACATTCACTTGTTCAAGACCCCTTGTGGTTACAAGTTACAATGGATTTTCTCGATATTGATAATGAAATATAGAAGTAATAATTCTTGTGTGTACATTATCTCACATGTTATAATTTTTGTCTCAATTATAAGAGTTGTGTATTATTTACATATGTAATTCTTAACTGGTGTAGGTAAAATTGTATATTTGTGGGCTCAGATACTTGCACTTTGTGTTGTAGGAAAAACGGCCCTCATGAAGCTAGCCACTGGAGCCAAGAAGCGAATCACAACAGCATTTAGACCAAAAACTCACAAATGCTATCAAATGTTGTATAGGACTTTCATTGCCTTCTGTGTGTATTTAGATTTGAGTATTTTTGACGTGTCGGTTGTGCATATTATATCATATCTTGAATATTTGGCTCAAAATGGCCTTTCAGCCAATATGTTGGCCAATCATGTATCAGCTGGCAAAGCCAACTTTACAATGCATGGCTTAGACTACTCCATCTGGGAACACCCAAATGTGCGCTACTTCATAAAGTCAATAAAAATAAATAGACCTATAAAGGTCCCCCCCAAAAATATCATTGATCAGCCAACCTTACTTAACATTGTAACTCAGTGTGACTCTCTGTATATGGGAAAAATATTTAAAGCAGTTTTCCTTCTGGCCTTTTTTGGCTTTCTTCGGTTATCCAATATTGCTCCCCATTCCCTCTCTACCTTTGACCCTTCCAGACACCTCACTGCGGGAGATCTCATTTTTACCAAGAAATTTCTCAAAGTAGTCATTAAATGGTCTAAAACCATTCAAACCAGGGATAGAGTTCATGTACTGTCCCTCCCTCGCATCCCGGGTTCAAATCTTTGCCCTCACAGGGCGTGTAGAGCAGCTCTTAAGTTATACTCACCTGCAAATAATGACCCTTTGTTCCAATTTCCAGTGGCAGACAAATGGCAAGTACTTGCTGATACCAGGATCAGGAAATGTCTTTCAAAAATCAATAGTAAAATGGGTTATACAAGCAATTACTATACATTTCACTCCTTCAGGAGATCTGGAGCGACCCTAGCTTACAACTCACATGTTCCATTGCAGACCATTAAATCTCATGGTTCTTGGTCCTCAGATTGCGTGGTCCTTTATTCTGGGCCTATATTTTTAAATTATCTTTTATCTTTTGACTTTAGGGTAACCTTAACTCATTCTTTGGGGGGTTTTGGCCCTGTGTTGAGACTGAGGTGACCCTAAACTCATTCGGTTACAATTTGGTGTAAATAGCCTATCTATGCTCATGTGACCTTTAAAAGGTCATATAAGGTCAGACTATGACCTTGAGGTTAAAACTTGTGATAATGGACCTTAACATTTATGATGGTGTATTAACATCTAAATATTTAATGGACATAACTTCTTGTATAATGGCTATCATATCACTAGTAGTTTATTTACAGTATATTTTGCATTTATATATATATAACTGTTAATGTATATAATAAACTTTTATGCTCCGCATATTGGTGTGTTTCTTCCTGGGGTGGTGGGGACTGATCAGAAATAAATGCAAGAATGCAAGCTTTGGAAACAACAATGAACACATTTATCCCAGAAATAATAAATAACCTACAAGATAGAACAAAATAGAAGAATTAAACAGTGATTTTACTGCTCAGTTCCATTCAAAAACAAATATTTCATCAGTGTATACATTTCACTATGCAACAAAGAACTGGAGGGATGCTGACTTGTCCTGCAAAGCTCATGGTAAACACCTTGTATCATTTGAATCTGTTGAGCAGTACGATCATGTGTTCGAGCCCATACAGAAGTATTGTTCAGATTTGGGATTCTGGACATCTGCCAGAGAATTAGAAAGTAACATCTGGATCTGGAGGAACACTGGTCACTTTGTTATTGATGATATTTGGTCGCCAGTTCATCCAGATGGGGATGGTGATTGTGGTCATATGCAGCAATCACAGCCTGGCTATCCACTGAATGACCTGCCTTGTGACACTGAGATGTGCTATATTTGTGAAAGTCCATGAAATACAACAGGGGCTGATTTCACAAAGGGACTTAAGCCCAGACTTAGACTTAAATTTTGTCAACAGAACGTTAAGTCTGTGGTCTTAGACTTAGTGGATTTCACAAAGCAGCTAAGTCCATGAAATTGCAAAGTCAGTGGACTTAACTTTAAGTCTGGTAAATAGGACTTAAATATGCCTGCCATAGACTTGTCTCCACTTCAAAATTTGAACTGGCTGTAAATAAAGCATAATTATACATAACACCTCACTAAACTATTCTTTTGGAAGTTTATATGTGGTAACAAGGTTTTCCATTTCAAAACAGCACTTATCCTTCGGTAAAATGCATCAAATGAAGGATATAAAAGGTCATATGACACAGAAAACCACTGCAGTTATACGATGAGCTTAGACTTAGCTAAGTCACCCTTTGTGAAATCCATTTTAAGTCCCAGACCTAGTTAAGACCAAAGTCTTACATTTAAGTCCCTGACTTAGCCAATAAAGGGACTTAGTTTAAGTCCTTTAGTTAAATCGGCCCCAGGAGTCTCAGAAGGAAATTATCTCAAATTATTTGAAAATATCATTTTCATGGAGCCTTGTCATGGAAACCTTCGATATATCTTGAAAAGCTTTAATGCTTTAATGTACTGTAGATATAATATAGTAATGATTTACAATGAAAGGCTTTGTTTAAATTTAATCTTAAATGGCTTTGGATTTTCATTGATTCCTTTCAAGAATGAAAATATTGTAAATGTTTAATATAAAATTTATTCACATAAATAAATTATACTTGATGCTGAATCGTATTAAATATAGGATGGGGCGAGTTTCAGTAGGTTGCTGATACAATTTTCGTTTGATATTTATATTTTGTCCAACTTCAAAGATTATGAAACTATGGTTGCAAGGCAAAATTTATTTCTCGTTTTTGTTGCCTTTATAAACAATATGTTGATATTTTGTATGAAACGATTAAGTGACATCACCCGGAACTCAAAGAAACAAAATCTTTTGAGTGTTATATAGTTATTTATTCCAAGAAGCACATTTTTTAATTTCTTAGATATGAAACTAATAATAGAGATAATACATAAACTAATAGTAGAATATTTGCAATGATTTACCCTAAGCTATGGAAGATGACAGTTTTATCTGAACTATTTGCAAAATTGATCATACCAAACTGCTCTAATTGATTAATAGTGTGTTATGTTTTGTTATGTCTGGACATTTATATAATTTTTAAATAATCAACTGTTTGACGTTTTGTGTGTTTTATCTATTTGTTTTTGTCAATCAATGTTACTTTAGAGTAAATAAGCACGTTAAAGCATGTGTTATATACTATATGTATATAATTATGTGTCAGACATTCCAGAACATTAAAATCTAAGTGAGTTTGCAGGAGGAAGTGTGAAAGACGTATATACATAAAATGAGGTGCAATTAAGTTAAATAAAGTAAATGTATATTTAAGGATGGCAATTTTTTTTTATGTATTGGTTTCAAAATAACCCAACATTTCATAATATGAATAATTAATTCATTGTGAAAGGATTAAAACCAACTGCTTTATGATATATTCTTAATACTATGTCACGGTGTCACATTTATTGAACAAAGTTCTTTTTCATATCTTTTTAAATAGAACAAGTACACATGGATTTGTAAATAAAATAAAATTATCCATTATCCAAATGTTATAAATATTTTTGAAAAAATCTTCAGTTAAAAATTAAAGGTTTGCAAGATAATGTTGGGACATATTCTTATTTGTATTCACCAGAGTTCACTATTTTCTATTATCATTACAAACTTGTTATCTAGTACCAAATTTTCTTCAATTTTTCTGAAACTATGTAACCTGGAAATATGTTATATACATCCTTAGAAAGGTATTTTTATGAAGTTTCTTCTGTGTTTTTTTTTCTTTGTATTAAAATCCATGTAGACGGAGCACAGAAATTTTAAGCTAGAAGTAGAAGCGTTATATAAACTGGTGCCCCGAATTCGAATATTTACATTTTCGTTCCTGATATTTTGTCACGTACGTTATTCCAGAAGTTTTCCAATTGTGTATACACTGTAGAATAATAAGTATAAATAAGTGACGGTCCAGAAAATACGATACAAGTATATAACACAACCTCCTGAAGTAGTCATTTGGATGTTTTTATGTGTTTACAAGGTTTCCCATTGCCAAAAAATATTTGCCCAGAGATATTATGTTTCAAACAAGGAACATATTTGTCATCAGAAGAATATTTTCACCACAAAAAAGTCACATGACACAGAAAAACCAGCCTGATTATTTAATCAGCTTGGTCTCAAGTGGGACCCCCTCTGTAAAAACTGTTTGAGACAAACACTCAAATTTGAGCCATTGGCTCAGCTTGAGACTGGGCTAAGTTGTGAGACCTTTCACGAAAGTTGCCCCAGGCATATGAATGTGATTGATTAACTCAGGCAGTATGTTCTTTTAAAATACTAAGTCACAGACCTCATACTAACGACTTCTGTGGCCAATGTTCAAATATTCAAAGTCACCAGTGATGTTGAAAAAAAGTTAAAAGAAGTTAAATTAAGCCAATTTCTTTGTGAAATGCCTTTGGTGGCTGGATTTAGATTAACGCCATATATCACAAACTGTATAATTGATATGATAACCAGTAGTTTATGGGGTGCAGGAAATCAGTGCATACTAGTTGTTCAACCAGTTGTCAACAATCAAAGTTGACCCTTATCTATATGGGCAGATCAAAGGGCAAACTCCAGTTATGAAAGTTCAAGTGCGTAGATGACAGATATTTTATTTACACATTAGTAAATATGTTATTTGAAATAAGAGGTCAAGGAAATGGCCAATATGGGAATTTCCAGACACCCACAGTAAAAGAAAGCCAACTAGCGGCACATAAAACATATAATACTGTACGTACATAGCCAACTAGTGACAACTAGCAATAGGTTCTATGTGTATAGTTCCTAAAACAAAGAACCCCTGAAGTAACATAGTAAGTCAATGGGATGGGCCTACCAGGGAATTGCCTGGCCCTACTTAGAGCCCACCGAGGTCCTGAGACGAGTGTTACAAGTCTAAATCGAGAGGGGGAATCAGGGAACTGCCTGATCCTGCCTAAGTCACACGTCATGTAACAGGGAGGGATGGTGGGAAAATTCTTTAAGTGTTCTTGTCCATTTAATGATACATTCAACATGGCCCCTCTTTTCACCTGGCCGAGAACCTCTGAATCAAAATCAATGAAGCAGAAAGGTCGAATATTGGAATCAGGACAACACAAATCAAAAAATACCTGAACTGTTAAGGTTAACAACTGACTAAGCAGTCCCCTACCAGGCAGTGCTTCCGAATTTTACACTGAAAACCATCGACTACTGTAAAAACAAAAAAATATATAAGAAGAAAAAGTTTAGATTTAGTATATATTTACTGTAAAGACTGTCAATACATCACACCTAATTATGTCAATTGGACTTGTATCATATTAAAGAATAATAAAGTAATAGAAAAAAATCTTATTATTTGTACTTGAACATGCTAAATGTTGTATCAGAGAATAAAGACCAAGTAAATATTGAGTCAAGTTACGGCTAAAGTCTAATAGTTTTGTCTCAAATTTAGAATTTGTCTAGTAAACAGAAAATTTTCAGTTCAAATTGCTGGATGGAGTTTTATTGAAATTGAGTCAGCAGAAAATGAGAAGAAATCAGACTTCAGGAAAGGTCAGCGGTAGAGTTTCTGAGAAAAGTAAATTTTAATTTTGAATATTTTGTGTACAGACTTAACCTTGACTTTACAATCATTCGTTGATACTTTTAAAATAATTTATTCTTTTTATGATATACTCTGTTAAAATTATGTACTCACCTTGTATTCTCAATCTTTTTCAGAGAAGACAGGGATATATTATACTTTGATCTATCTTGATTATTTCTGATTTTTCATCTTTAATTTTGTGAAAAGATTAAGTGAAAACTTAAATTACTTAAACAAAATTGATATTATGGTAATTGGTGTATGTTTTAAGCAAATTATTTGTGATCTTGTAATAAAATTATAGATCTTAAATGAGTGACTGTTTTATAAGCTCAAAGGTGTCAATTTAGACCACTAGTTGAAATTATTAGGACAAAAAGCGATTACTCTTTCACCTTTATGTGGAGGATTAAGGCCGCTGTTAAAATCTTTGTGGCAATAAAATAGGCTTCACTATCTTCAGAATGCTCTTACGGATATAGTCACAAGTCCTGAAATGTTTGCTTATGCAGCACCCATCCTTTAAAACATCCACTAATTGCTTGTTGACTACCGTTATGTGTTCCAAGCAATTTCATGAAAAGGGATCAAGTTTCAACCAATCAACAAATCGCAAACTAGGTCAATAGTAAATATTTGGCAGTTTGTGTATACTTTTTTGTACATAAACGCAAGGCTCAGAGCCCTTAAAATTTACAACTAAGAAATTTTAAAAGCCCCCGCCAGGGGGGTAATAAATACCAAGAAGGTTAAAATATCACATATTATTATAACATATATTAACACATGTGATATTAACATCAATTACCCAGTGTTATTATAATCAGAAGAGAAATACCCAAAAGGTAACATAAATAAGAATAATTTACAACAATGGATTATTCTGTTTCAGTATCACTTGATTCACACTTGAGATATGCAGATAAATATGCCATCTAAGCCATTTTGTCCAGTCCAGTAGGGGGAGCCTGGGCCAGCCGGCTCCAGCCTTCATATTAATGTGACCAAACTTTGGGTCCAAAAACTCGTGAAGCTCAAAACCCAGGTACCAAATTGAACCATATTAGCTCGAAGGGAACTCTTAAGTGTTGGGTCAAGACACAAGAGGTCAAGCTCATTTATCCCAAATGAAACTCTAATCAGTATTGCGAGCTCAGGTCATCCTGGTCCAGCCTGAAATACCTAACTACAGCATCCACATCTATCCTACACTAGACCTCCTGAACGGTGGGTAACCCTTGGGGTCCAGATGTGCGGGATGGCATTTGGGTGCCATCTAGATCATTTCTGATGACCCTAAATTTTTGCAACCAGTACTGCATTCATTTGCACTTGGCCATTGGTCAAGCGGTCAAGCGTGGGACCTCTCTGAAATACAACTTGCAACCTTTCATTTACATGTAGAACACACAAGGACACACATCTGAATTTCTACTGCACTGTATATTGGACAGCACGTGGAGTTACTGTATGGTTTTCCTTTTTATTTATATATTAGTATTTTAGTGTTTTATGCAACTATTTTACTTGTTATTAGTATTATTAGAATTGTGTGTTTGTAACATGTAATATTCTTGACATTATAGTTTTATCGTTCAAACTATGTACAATTTGCGTTCTGCTAAGAACAATACTATTGAATTGCCTGTTCAAATACAACTCACGGGAGATAAAACCTTTATTGAAACAGTATTGAAAAACAATACAATTGTGTCGGATATTCAAAATAGGATGTCAGACTCTGACGTTTCTGTGAGTGATTTGGACTGTAGTGGTCTGATAAACGATTCGGCTGAAGCATCCAGTCCTGTAACTGTAAATAATTCAGCTGATCCTTCACACACTGATTAAAATTCCAAGTTTGACAATTCGGATCCGAATATGCAACAGCTAATCAATGCTAGAATTTTGGAACAATTGGATAAAATCGGGCAAAGGTTGGACAAAATTGAAAATAAAGGGTGTAAGAAGACGGCTGACAAAGCAAAAGTCAAAAATTCTGCTAGTAAAGTTGTGAAACACAACAAAACTTCTGCAAAAGTTCAGCAACCTTCTCAAAAATTACAAAGCGTGACACCGGATCAACATTCTTCAGTGGCAGATGAAACGTTATTGCAAGGTTGACCAAAGATTACAAGAATTGTCGGATCTGGTGAAATCAGGTACTTTTCAAAAAGTGGATGTTTTGATTAAAAATCAGGTCAGATGGCCACATGAATACGTTTTATCTGGACTGAATAAAGAACGAGTGTCTTATGATCAGCTCAATGTAACCCAATGGGTCGCTGGTTTTCGTCGGACCATGAGGGACGAATCGGATCCGAATCTCAGACAGCACATGTTAGAATATCGTGACACCGGATCAACATTCTTCAGTGGCAGATGAAACGTTATTGCAAGGTTGACCAAAGATTACAAGAATTGTCGGATCTGGTGAAATCAGGTACTTTTCAAAAAGTGGATGTTTTGATTAAAAATCAGGTCAGATGGCCACATGAATACGTTTTATCTGGACTGAATAAAGAACGAGTGTCTTATGATCAGCTCAATGTAACCCAATGGGTCGCTGGTTTTCGTCGGACCATGAGGGACGAATCGGATCCGAATCTCAGACAGCACATGTTAGAATATCTCATAGCCCCTCATGGATGATGCAAATGACTTTTCCTGGACTTCGGCCAAGGCAAGTGATGCTGTTCTATTATGTCGAATGGAACAGGGGGAAGTCAAAGATTTTTCAGATACATTCGCTATCGATCAGATCCGGTGAGCCAATGCTCAGAAACATGTACCAGGTTTGCAAACTGCATCTTCAGTGGTTTCAAATTCGTTCAAAAAATCTACCAAAGTTACAAAGTCAATGCCTTGTACATATTTTAATCAGGGCTCTTGTATGCAAGGAAAATCCCATGAGACAAAGGGGGTGTTATACAAACATATTTGTTCTGCATGTTTTGCTAGTAGTGGAAAAACGTTTCCACATTCAGAAATAGATTGTAAAAATAAAAATAGACAAAATCCAAAAAACGTATGATGGTTCAAAACAAGGGTTGTATATAATTCAAATGTAAATTCTGTACAAACTGATACAAATATTTACTGTTCACATCCTACTTGGACTTTGTGGTTGGCTCGAGCTAATGCTTTGCATACTATACGCGACAGTCATTCTTATGCACAAGTTCTCAAGCAAGGGAAAGCAGTAGTCCAAACCAACCAAGTCAGTGCAAACATTCGGCCAATTAAAAAACAGAAATTGACTGAATCTTTTTGCAAAACAAAAACTACAAAGAATACTCAAAAAAATTCTCACAAGAGTGATAAGGTTCAACACCATACACACTCCACAGAGGCTGTCACAGAAACAGTTTATTTCAACTTTCAACCGGTTTCAGCCATTGCAATATGATTTGCATAATGAACAAGTTGAATATGACATGTTACATAACAATGCAGGCCGTGCTGTGGCTCTGCACTGGGACTCTTTGGACAAAAATTTTGTGGGCAATAAAAACAAAACTGGGAAATCATTGGGACAGTCCCATACTTGTGTAAAACAGCAAGATTATTGTCAAAATACTGGATTCATGACATTACCTAAATGTCCTGTGCAAATTCCTTTTAATTTCAAGGGCAATAAAAAACGGAAATGGGTCCAAATTGGGTCACTTGCACACAACAACAGAGGCTGCTGTTGGATCAGCAGAATCAGGAACAGTCCACTAGTCATGAGGAAAAACAAGATTGTTCCCAGAATGTTTGCTCCAATACAGTAGCTAAATGTCCTGTGCAGGTTTCTTTCAATTTCAAGGGCAATAAAAATGGATTTGGGTCCAAATTGGGTCACATGCACACAATAATAGAGGACATTCCACATAATCTTATGTCTGATAATCAGAATTATGATTACCAAGTTACAGTTAATCCTGCCTCCATTCATTTCTCGGGCAATAAAAACGGAAATGGGACTAAATTGGGTTCACAGGCAGGGCAAGACATAACTGGTGAAACTTACATTCCAAGGTCAATGCATACTGATGCTCTATACTGAGACACAACAATTACCTTGTAAACGTGCAAGACAAATACCCTCAGAAGTATATGCAGCTCGATTCCAATCGATTGATCATAAGAACTGTTTATATCAGAATGACAAAAACTTTGGTTTTATTCCATTCAATGACCTTATGGTGTATACAGGACCAGAAATTATTTGGGGTACAGTCCCTGATATAGTTGAAGCTCATGCGAAAGTTAAAAGATCAGGGTTACCTAACTTTATGAATGCACGTATCGCACTTAAAACACAACTTAAGGTTCATTGTTGGAAGAAATACTTAGATAAATACTGGGATCAACAGCTAGTTGACCTTTTACAATTTGGATTTCCTCTTGACTTTGAGAGACAAATTGTTCTCCAGTCCACTGAGGTAAATCATAGCTCGGCATTGAAACATCCTGACCATGTCTCAAAGTATATACAGGAAGAGCTTCAGTATGGAGCAGTATTGGGACCTTTTAAGCAGTTTCCCTTTCACTGCCATGTTTCTCCATTTCTTACTAGGGAAAAGCCGAATTCTACTAATAGAAGGGTAATACTAGATCTAAGTTTTCCCCCGGGCAATTCCGTTAATGCAGGGGTCTCTAAAGATAAATATTTGGTATCATATTTCGAACTTAAGTATCCTTCAGTAGACCATACTGTTGAGAGTTTAAACCAGTTAGGCCCCACAGCTTTGCTTTACAAAAAAGATATAAGCCGAGTGTTTAGACATATCAGAATAGATCCTGGGGACCTAGATCTACTAGGCCTCAAGCATGATGACTATTTTATCGACGGAACTTTGCCATTCGGTTTTTGACATGGTTTGGTTTTCTTTCAATGTTGCACGGATGCAGTATGGTATATCATGAAAGATAAGTTCCATTTTCCGAACTTATATGATTATACAGATGATCTGATCTATACTGGTCTTCCTGTGGATATATATCGGTCTTTTGATACTTTAAAAGCTTTATTGCAGGAACTAGGCCTGGAAATTAGTGTTGCAAAGCTCATACAGCCCACTACAGTGGCAGTTTGTCTAGGCATAGAAATCAATACTATCACCAGAACTCTTAGCATCCCTAAAGATAAGTTGAAGGAAATAACTGAGATATGCCTCGCTTATGTTTCAAAAACTAAAGTTACAAAATCACACTTTCAGTTTCTTCTGGGTTCACTTCTTTATATAACTAAATGTGTCAAACCGGCTCGTTTCTTCTTAAACCGTATGCTGTCGTTGCTTAGGCAACATGCATCTACAAACTATGTGGTACTCGACCAGGAATTCCGAAAAGATCTCAATTGGTTTAACACTTTTCTGTTCCAATATAATGGAATTACTTTCTATGACAAAGTTCATCCCCAAGATAAGGTATTTTTGGATGCTTCTTTACAAGGCCTGGGTGGGGTGTTCAAAAATATGGTTTATAGTTTACAAATTCAGAAAGGATTTAATAACTACACCATAGTACACTTAGAGATACTAAATATTGTTGTGGCTTTAAAACTATGGGGGCCTTTTTGGAAGAACCATGCGATTGAAGTCAAGTGTGACAATATGGCAGTAGTGGAGGTCTTAAATACTGGCAGAGCCAGAGACCTGATGCTGGCCACAAGTGCATGAAATATTTGGTTGCTAACCTCCATGTATAACATACATCTGGTGGTTACCCATATTCCAGGAGCCAAGAATGTTGTGGCTGACCTGTTATCCTGATGGCAACATACTGACCATGATATCAGTAAACTGAATAACTTGGTCCTCAAATCACCAGTGGTTGCCAGTACATATAGATCATACAATACTAAATACAAATATCCAATACTTGTTTGTTTGTTTGTTTTAGAAACACATGGATTGTCAGACCCACTGGTGTCGTCTGCCTTGAAAAGGTTGCATTCTGGCTTCAGGCCTGCGACAGCGCTTCAGTACAACAGATTCTTTCGAGACTTTCTACAATTTCTCGAATTGGTTCAAGTTCCCACGAATCAGGTGAATACGCTTATTCTTTTGTCATACATGGAGTATTTACACCAAAAAGGCCAATCACATGCCAACATTTCCAATCAGCTTACTAGCATTAGGTCTTCTTTTATCATTTATGGCCTTGACACTGAGGCCTTCAGAGACGAACGTATTCCCTTGTTTGTCAAGGCACTTCGCATCAATGCTCCTCTCTCCCTTAAGTCACAAAAAATCGTAACAATTCAGATGCTTCAACAAATTCTGCAAATTTGTGACTCTCTTACAGACCCTGTGCTGTTCAAAGCCTTGTATTTATTCACATTCTTTTCATTCTTGCGAATGTCTAATATTCTTCCACATTCTGTCAAGCATTTTGATGGTACTAGGCACTTGTTGCGAGGAGATTTAATTTTTTCACAAAATTATTGTACTGTTGTCATCAAATGGACCAAAACCTTACAAGATCGACAGCAGAGTCGTACCATTTCTATTCCACACCTGGGTGATTCCATGTTATGCCCAATTAAAGCCTTGCAACTCATGTTTCAAAAATTTCCAGCTGACAAAAATTCTCCCTTATTTTTACAAGACAAACAAGGTACTTTGGTTCCTTTAACAGATTCTATTGCCAGAAAACACTTAAAACAAGTTTCTTCCTTGCTTAGTGTTGAACCCCCATTGACATTCCATTTATTTCGAAAATCTGCCACTACATGGGCTTTTCACAATGGTGTGCCAATGCAGCAGATTATGCAACATGGTACTTGGAGTAGCGATGCTGTTTGGAGGTATATCCTTTCATTGCCTACACCTGACTCCCAAGTCTCTCGTATTTTTCGACAATTGCTTTATCTTTAGTTTGGTGTTTGGCAGACATTGTCCCATATTCATTTGCACACATTTACTGATTATAGCCATCATTGTGTAATATTACTTCATATTTACAGATTTAACTTCTTTTTCCCAATAAATTCTGTATTTGTACATTATGAATCTAGATCCAAACCTTTTTGATGGCTTGCCATGTCACCTTGTAATGTTTAATAGAGATTCATACAAAATATAGTTATCATTTCTTCTTCAGGGCAGTAAAGTTCCTTACTGCCCTGAAGTGGGGGGTAGGGTTGACAGAAATTTCTTACTTATAATACTAGATTGTTACTTATTGTGTCAGGTGACACGGTTTATCACATGAATTATTATGCTTTACATATGTACATGTTGCAAAATGCTGATTATATATATATAGTATTAATAAAAAAATTTTTAAACCCATACAATTGTTTATTGTTTTGGGGGGTCGTGGGAAATGTTGATGAGTAAATCTCACTTGACCTTAGATCAAGTTAACTAAATCAGCCCTATGGAAACTATCAAGTGGCAGTCAGACACAAAAGGTCCAGCTAACCTGAAAGCCCTCTGGGGCTTAATAGTATGTCACAGTGGAGGGTTGGTGGGTAAAAATTTTTGTTCTTGGTCTAATCACATTGGTGGAAAATGTCATTGTGCCCTAGCATTTGAAGGGAAATCACTAAACTATGAACCCTCCCAAAGAGAGGTTAAAGGTCAGTAAGTTACATTGAGACTTGTTCAAGATACCTCAAAATTTAAGGTTAGCAATAAACTGCTCCAGCAGGCCCGTAGCTGGCTGCCACATCAAATGACATGACCAAAATCATAACATTGACATTTTTATTATGGTTTTCAGATTTGGGCTTTAACATTACATTTAAACTACATCAACCAAATCAAGCTGATTCTGATTATAAGTCAGAAATAGGCACTTAAAATTTTCCATTTCTATAGTATTACACCCTATTCAAACAAGCCGAAGATCTGCTTCTGATAGTCGTAAATTACCTAACTGCTACATGTTTATCTCACATCATGCTGAAACTGGCCTGCTAATGAACAGGATAAAACTTACGTGACAAGGACAAGCCAGTTTCATGACTTGAGCAGAGAGGAAGTGAATAGGACAAGACAAAAAGAGGCAAGGACAAGCAAGTTTCCAGGAAGCAGAGGTTATGGTCAAGATAAAGAGTAGGCGTGGATCAGAGAAACCGCTAAACCCCTAACCCTAGCCATCCCACTAAGTTAATCCGGAGGAACTTAGTGACTTAACTGACACTGTAAACAAAGGTCATCAACCCTTGGAAAACCCTTTCCAACTGACCAATCGGCTCTAGTGGAACACCACCAGTTAGAAAAGATACTGGGATGTAATGATGCACCTGTTCTACTGGTGCTGCTTTGAGGTGGCCAAACGAGGGTGTTGGGGGCAGGAATCAGGTCCATGTTAATTATGGTGACTTATTACTGCCATTTAATTTCGGATCCAGATGTTATGAACAGGTTACATCTATGCTTTATGTTATAAGAATAATGGAGTAGCCAGTTATCCTGAAATGGTGTGCAAGACAAGGTTAAAACGCTTCTGATGCAATATATGTCATTCTAAAATAGAATGTGATTGAGCCACATGCAAATGATTTTTATGGTAACAAAGGAAATTTGTGGGGCCGAGGACAATGAATGCAACTTGGAAATAAGTGATGATAGTTTTTCTAATTCACATGAAGATAAATCATTTGATAATGGATTAGTGTTCAGTCATGTAGATACATATTCTGTCATGTCATCAGAAGAGACAAAGAGACTGAGAGACAGACTAAGAGTTACTATCAATCACATTCCCTAGAGCCCCCCCCCCCCCCCCCCCCCGAACAAAATAAAAGAATGGGATTAAAAATTTATTATACATAACAAGATATATATATATATATATATATATGTATATACGACAACTACAATATTAGCACAGCAGAATTATAAAGCACACATTCATATTCATGCAAGCAGGATCATAGACAATGGAAATTATTTACATTGAAGGTCACATGAAGGTCAAATCCCTCTGCTGAAGGTCATAATGTCGAATAAACATCAATATTAAAATCAAACCCTCGTACTGAAGGTGACAATGCCAACTAAACAGCATGTTAAGTACCTAGAAGACACAAAGGTCAAAGTGAGGTCAAGCAAAGGGAAACCCAATGCCGCACTTCAGGCAAAGCATGTACTATCAAAGCTTAAGGCAGGGGGAAAAGTACCCTAGCAGAATTTTAACAAAACAGTATGACCAGCCATATGTGACTGATTAGTAAGATGAGATATAAAATTGTAAACATTAAATTGCAGTATTCATAATGAATTATGTCTGCATGTGAAGTTGCACAGGAGGAGTGCCCAAGTGCCCAGTAGGAGTAGCTAGAAAGAAAGGTGGGCATGGAACGTCTTTGACACCTGTGAGGTTGAAGAAGGAGGGAGGTTAATGTGCCTCCAGACACAAGAGGAAGACCAGGTCCCTTGAGCTTGGATCTGTTGTATGGGGACCCCATGTAGGAATGCCCAGGTTGCACCTCCTCTCCTGAAATCATGAAATGTAAGAGACCTTGGAAGGTCTAGGATAGAAGAAACCCTCTTAAGGTGTTTCCTGGCTACAGAATCAGTTAAGACCTTCTGTCGTTCACCAGCTTCTATCTGAAAGAGAGGGTGGTCAATTTGTGATGTAATTTGGGATAACATGGCTTTGATGGCAGAAACGGGACATCGTGGTGAGTGGCCTAAGTGGGGAATGACCACAGTGGCAGTGGAGACTCTTGAATGTCTTGAATGGTTTTTGACCACTTAACCACAATTGTGTCTCCTGTAAATGAAAAAATGACATCTCCCACACATAAATGTCTAGTGACATCAAAACCAGCAGTTGTATGAGGAAGTATGTTTGACAGTCTCAGAAAGGAAAAATAACACAGCAGGTACAATGCTCGGAACACTTCAGGTGATTGTAACTGTGAAGCAACTGTGACAATTTTAACAACATATTCTCATCTCTGAATACTTTCAAACGAGGCTGAAACTGTCTGTTAAATTTCAAGGATTTAATAAATAAATGTAATCTTTGGTCTCGAAATGGTGTGGTGTCACAGTTGTAAACTATACACAAAGATCTAATAGCTGTAAGGTGGTTTACAATATGATCTGGTGACATACCATTTTGTGTCAAGTACTCCATAAAAGCCAGGATATCTGTTGTAGAAATAAGGGACAGCGACAGGTCCAGAGCCACCAGAAAACCCAGAAATGTGTTAAACATTCTTTTGTATGATACCAGAGTGGAAGGTCGAAAGCCACCCCACAGTCGTTGAAAGGCTACTGAGGCGAGGGATCCTGTCACAGTTCCTGTATCTACAAAATAAAATTATACAGCTAAATATCATGATTAAACAAAGTTAGGTCTGTATGAGTATCAAGCCAGACCGGGCATTCTACCATTTGGTTAAGTTTCTCAACATTGCCAGGTGTGGTGTTCCATCGAGATAGCAGGTCTGCTACTGTGTTATCAGTACCTTTGATATGTGAGACCACTAAATTGACATTATAAATGGCTGTTAAGAACCATATATTACGTGCACAAGTAGCCAGTATGGCATCTTTGGCCCTGCCAAATGTGAGTACTTCTACAACTGCCAAGTTGTCGCAAAAAATTTGAATACATTTATTTGACTAACACTGTCCCCAGATTTCGAGTGCTACCATAACGTTTATCATCTCAAGTTGGGCAATGTTATAATTTTTGAAACCTAAAGGTATGATTTCACTTAACTTTTGTGAAGGAATGGACATGGTTCTGTTGACTGTATTGAACTCGATGCCAAGACAAGTAACCTTGGTGTCAGGGGGTTGTAATTTTTTCTGACTTATGTCCAGACCTAGTTCTTGCAATAAATTTACCAAAAATTGGTAGGGTTGATGACTTTTTGACGGTAAGCCACAGTATATGAGGTCATCAATATAATTTAAGAGTGTATTATGACCATGCTGACTCATAATATATCTTACAGCGTCACTTATCTTACTAAAGAAAAAAGCACCCAATCTGTATCCAAAAGGCAAAGATAAGTCTAAATATAGTTTATCTCTGTGTTGTAAAGCCAGCAAGTCAATGTCACCCGGATCTATACGGAGATGACAGAAGGCACAACTTATATCAACCTTAAAGATGTTGGCCCCAGGGCCCAAGGTATTCAGAGTGCTCACTATAGTATCCACAGTTGGATAGTGCATCTGAAATTTTGTACCTAAGTATGTATCCTTGAGTACGCCATCATTGACTGAATAACCTTTTGGAAAGCTAAGGTCAAAAATTGTACGACAGTCAGAATTTGACTTATTCCTAGTCATGAAGGGGGATATGTGCACATCAAAAGGTTTGCAATCCAAGGGTCCTAAGATTGCATTGTGAGACAACTCTTCTTGTATATATTTATCTACATGACTCAAATAATTTCTAGTTGAAGCATGGTTTTGTAAAGTACTCTCCAGTTTCCTGGTTCTATCAAAATCAAGGGGAAACCATATTCTATGAGGTCCACTAGCTGCTGGTCAAAATAGTTACACAGGTACTTTCTCCAAGCAGGTATGTTCAAATTTGTGTCCACAGGTATTCTCAGCCCCCAAAAATTTGGTAAAGAACTACTTTTTATCATATTATGAGCTGTAAACAAATCTGGAGTGACGTTCCAGATTTTAACAGGACCTTGATCAGTTTTAATGGCAGTCAATGGTATACAGCCAAAACTGGTATTCAACTGCTGTTGACAAAGTAAAAATTCTTTACAGGATTCCATATTACGTATATCCCTTTGTGCTGAGATCACTGTCTTATCCTGGGGTGAGTCCGTATTAGCAATGCAGGTCTGCTGTGACCTGCATGGATTATCATCCGTACATGTATGGCCAGAGAAATCCGCATTACCAATGCGGTGTTGCTGTGATCTGCATGGTTTTACATCCGTGCATGTACGACCAGAGAAATCTATATCACCAATGCAGTGTTGCTGTGACCTGCATGGCTTTTCATCCGTACGTGTATGACCAGAGAAATCCGTATTTGCTTTATTTGTTTTGCCCCGGATCGGATTGTTATTTTTGGAGCTTTGTTGCTGAGAATTCAACTTGTCTGTATTACCTAATTGTTCATTGTTCTCATTTGCATCATTGAGGTCCAGTATGTGGTACCTGTTATGAACAGGTACTCCGTGGTCTGGACTATTATTGATACTAGGACATTTGAAATAGGACCTACCTCGACCATTGTTGACAGTTTGAGAACTATACTGTTCCAAATTTCCTTGTTTACACAGTATTCTAGTACTGGTGTCCTTACATTCATATGCCACGTCTTGATTTGAACTCTTTGCACTAGCCTTATTTGACACAATACAGTGAAATGACCTATTACCCCTCTCCCATGCTGTGGCAGGGGAGTGATTTGAACCCATACGTCCACTGGCTAACAGTGTGTTGAAACTTTGACTATGACTAATAATTTTTTCCCCAGTTGAAACTATTTGGGCATAAGATTTTTTCTCAAAATGATTAGTGCCCCCTAGGGCCTTGGTCATGATTGATTTGGCCTGAGTTTTGGGTAAGTACATTAACTGGAGTACCTGGTTAGATTGAACTGAAGAATTATAAATACACCTACCTTTATGGGCATGACTAGGTAAAGTAGTCATATGATTTGCCTTCCTTTGACCAACATGATGAACAAATGTGCTTATAGAGTACCCCTTTGGTTTCATGCGTTTGTTTCTGCATACACATGCCCTTGTTAAAGTATATACAAGGGGTTGCCCTGCCTGTACCACTGGTACCTCTATCTTGGCTTTTATTAGAGCTATGGCCTATGATATTTCTCTGTGCATGAGCCCTACGTATTCTATCAATCTTATCAGTTTGTGACCAGCTCTGTACTTCACCCTGCTCCATACGGCATAAAAGAACTGCATGGCAGGCCTTTGCAGAAGCCCAGGAAAAATCTGTAGCATCGTCAAGAAGATTAATAACATAATCAAGCATAAATTCTTTATTTCTCGAATCAGGTTCTTCTCTTATGGTTCTGCAAAAGCCTGCCATCCATTGTATTGGTGAAAGCTGATTGTATGTAACCCGGTCTTTGTTTTGACCGGAAAGTACGTATTCATGAGGCCATTTACCTCTGTTTGCTACGAATACATCCACCGAACCGCCTCTTTGGGACATTATTTTGTCCTTACCTGGCTTTGCATTTCTACTAGATGTTTTAATCTAGCTTGTACCTCTTCCTGAATTTTTGACTCATGTTTCAATTGCTCTAGTGATGGTAAATGACCCACAGAAGGGATGGAAGGAGTAGCCATACTTGTGACCTGATCCCGGTTACATGGGACATGTGCCTTAGTTTCACATTTGGATTTTTTAATTTTAGAAGTATCACTGGTGTTCCTACAAGTACTTTGAAGACTGTTCTTCTCAATACTGTTCAATCTCTTTCCCAACACATTCAACTGGGCCAGTATTTGTTGGTTAATCATATTTTGGTCGGCATTTATAGGGTTAGAACTTGAGGCCTTGGGACCGCCACTCCCACCGACAGCAGCACCATGATTAACACTACTGGAATCCGAAAATGACAAATTTTGATTGGAAATATCAAGTAAGCCGGATATGTCAATGTCAGACCCACTATCAGATTGATCAGAAACAACTTGCCCAGAGTGTGGATCCAACGACCCCCGGGATGCTACCAGGAACTCCTCATCAGTAGCCAGCTGCACTTGTACTGGTATATGGCACCCCCTCCTTCCCGACCTCAGGTTATATCTAGTTTCCATTGTAAAAAGACTAAAACACTAAAAGCTGTGCAAAAAAAAACAATATATCTCCGTGTAGAATCAATGTAAAGTAAGCAACAATGTTGGCTGGTCAGTTTCCAAAGTCAAAGTGACACATGGAGGTGCTGAAAGTGAAGACAGGGGGGCCCAAGGCCAATCACACGAGACCAGTAATTATGTCAATGGTAAATAGTAAATCACTTTTGAAGTTGGGCCCAGGAATGAGCCCCGAGACACCCAAATGTCTCGAAGCAATACCTAGAAATTTGAACTGCAAGACCAGTCCTGTTGCTGTCGCTAATGGGATCAACAGGGTAATTTTAAAAGGGGTGCAAGATGTTAATGACAGATGTTAATTACTTAATCGCATAAATAAATGTGACCACTAAAATATATGAAATGGGTACATTCATAATGTACACATATATGCAGATAACCTTATCCAGATACCTATGCACACAAGTGGAGGACTATGTGTCCTGCTTTTAGCACCAGTGGCTGTACTCCTCTTAAAATTATGATATGTAAGGGTCTTAAAAATTATAAAGAGATATTTTCTTGCGATGCTTTCTAGCCATAAAACCTGTAAGTTGTATTCCCACAGAAAGCTGAGAAACCTAAAACAAAATAAAATCTGGGGAGACATTTTAAGTAGAGGGGAGAAATCATTATGGCCAGATTTTACACCTTGGATGAGAGCATCACAGATAGCATTGGCAAAACGACACAGCCTTTAATAACATCACCTAATATATATACAATGTAAATATATTTACACGTATATTAACACATATTTACGAGAATTTTTGTTCTCATGAATTAGGGCACAAATGTTTTTCCATTTCCGGCTTCAGATTTTATTTTATGCCCACTGGAGCAGACTCAAGCACAAAATTCTCAAGACAGATATTAAGGATGAACATGAACCTCTTGTTGATCAGGTCATACATATTAACACAAATCTCCGGGATGACATGCTTTGTACTAGGGCCGACTTGTCTGTGAGTTTTATTATTCATAAAAATGGCCCAGAAGACAGTCCAAGTAGGTCTGAAAAGACACATAACTTTTGTAACTTGTTAAACCATGGGCAAGGTCTTCAGTTACAAATTGTGCAAACATCTTTGGCATTCTTACAAGGTCAAGCTTGTTTATTATCTTTATTGGTCATAAAATATATTTCCCCGTATTAAATGTCCTACATGACTACACTGTGGCCATATCATCATCTGTATTGTTTTTTATGACTGCAGTATGCACAACACACTAGTATCCAGTCAAATAAATTATGACGTCTCTTGAACTTTGTTGGACTTTATGTTTCCTGGTTGGTGCGACTTTGATCCTGTATTTTGATTAAGATTAAGCACTATACAAGTCATGTTAGAATTACATTTACTTGACACTGTAATTCAAATAAACTCAAAATGGTTATAACCAAAAATCACAGAGTATATGTGTTGATATGCTGTTGTTGTTTCCTTGATTGTCTGCAAAGTAACTTGTGGACGAAATTTGATGAAATTTTAAGAAATTTTGACAATGACACAATGAACAGATGATTTGATTTTTAATGGTCCTGATGTTTTATATTTTTCGTATATTTATTTGAAACCTACAGAAGAGTAGAAGGGCGAACATGACAATTTTTTTGAATCTCGATTTATCAAGTGAGTATATCTACTTAAACCTCTCGATTGATCAACTTAGTAAGTCGATAAATTCACTTAGTTATCTCGATTAATCGACTTGGTAAGTCGATAAATCAACCAGCTATCTGGATTTATCGACTTACTATCTTGATAAATTAACTTATAGTTATCTCGATTTTCTTATTTTAATCCACTTTGAAAAATTGTACTACGTTCTTTAGGAATATAATTTTTTATGCATACATTACCTCCAGCAATAGAGTATGTAATTAGAGGCATGTATTTGCCTGTTTGCAAACTAGCTCAAAATGTTACAGATAGATTTGACAAGGAGCAGGTGGTTTAAATTTGGTGGTGATCTAGGTCAAATCTGGACTTGTTAATGATTTTTCAGCATTGTACTTAAAAGAGAAATTGGTAAAGATATATCTTCTCCAAGTGGAACTACATCCGGACAGGTAGGTCATGAGTAAATAATGTTCATTTGAAATAAATTTTTATAAAGTAGACTTAAAAATAAGTCACTTATCCAATATGATCGGACTTCGAACAACATTATTAAGACAGTTAAGAGGCACACTTGAGATAACAAAGTAGAGTAAAAATGTTTTTAAGTGTATGCTTCTAGAGATCATTGCTGCTTCTTATTTTTTGTCTCCGGACTTTCATAAATTGTGGCACAGCGTGATGAGTGTCTGTTCAGAGAAGTTAAGCAGGAATGGATTACATTAGTAGGTGGATGGATGATTGCCTCAGTGCACTACTCGTTCCTCTTATGGCTTTGGGCCTTGTGCTAATGGACCAAAACCCCTTTTTGTTTTTCTGGGGGTTAAAGATTTTAGTGATATATTTGGAAATGTGAAGTTTCACACAGCATGTTAGTTTCACACAGTGGGGGGTGGGGGGACACCCTTAAAAGTTAAAAAAATAGTAAAAAATAAGGCAAATTTTCCTACAGGAGATATTACAAGGATAATGAAGTCACCAAAATCACAAAAATAGATAGAATATCGCAAAAAATGAAGCAAGAAAAATGTGGGTTTCCTTATTAGGAAATAAAGCTTGCTTTCACGTAATTGGCTATTATTATCAATGTGTATATTAAAATATATTTGCGCCTTAGAGTCCACAGCGATGGAAATTAAGCGCTATAAAAGTCCACATTACATTACATTCATTATATTACCCAACATGCACCACGTTTGACCAAATTAACTCACAGACTGAGTAATAATCAGTGTTCTGATGAATATTTCTAAAAACAATATAACCTACTGCATAAGTTGTGTACATCATTGAACAGATATAAGAACTTGTGTTTCTGTCGCTATTAAAGTCACTACTTACACATTATATTTTCGGATAATACATGTTAAACAAACCCTTGTGAGAAAGACAGACTGATTCTGATGTTTCCTGGTACACATGCTAATAATAGTTAGTTTTAATGTTAATTAATTCCAATGGAAGTGATTGATCTGTCACTGTGGATTACATGCTTGACTAGTAATACAGGGCACGTTGGCTCAAATATAAGTACATTCAGTAATATAAAATCACCACATAAAATGGCAGTTGTCTGTCATTTTGTCTCCAGTGACAGGACGTTCATAAATGGCATCTTTGAGCCCCTGCTTATTTATTTATTTGCGGTTTTACATCGCTTTCAACACTCTACAGGTCATATCACAACAGGTAGTTTGGAAGGGCAGAGGAAACCAGTACATTCAGTTCATCAGGGTTCTATACTGTAAACTGCCGACCAACGGCAAGCAACTACCAACTTTCCCACTGAACCGAACCCCGGCCTCAGAGGTGGGAGGCGAGAGTGTTACCACTCTGCCACCGTGGCCCCTTGAGCCTCTGTTATTCAGTCAAGAGAAAGTTAGTCTTTCAGAGTTAGGACTGTACTTTTGCTACCAGGATGGGTCAGACAGTACGCTGAGTTCTGTAGAAAAGGTGGAATTGCACTAGGTATAAATATACAAAACAGTAATAATATATTTTTCAAAAAATGCAAACCATTTCTACATCTTTTCAACTTTTTCATCATCTGTCAACTGCCATTAAACATCAATCATTTTTTTAATGTAAGGTATTGTCAAAAGTTTTTCATCAAAGTTTACAATTTAACTGATATTGTATAAAAGCAAGAGTTCACACTTGTTTTAACTCTTATGCAGGAAATGAGTCCTGTTTTGGTGGTGAAAACATATCTCCATACAAAGGATTCGTTTGCATGGAAGTTCTATCTTCTATGACGGCATAATTGTCTTGTTCGCTTAGACTTCTATCACTTCCTCTTGGCATCTCTTTCATTTCGTGTTCATCATCGATGTGAGGTAATAGTTCCTCATAAATTGTAGGGTTCATGATAAACTCAACATTATCTCGAACCCGAGTAGTGTCATAACCACCGTGACTGATGCTATGTGGTAGCCATTTGTCTGATATTGTCTCATAGGTCAAGCCGGGGTCATTTCTCCAGAGGGCAGAATTGATGTTACCATTCAGGAAGGGTGGCTGGAAAAAATAAAAACCAAAACCAGGTGTTTAAGAATTGTTAGAAAATATTGAAAACGTTTGAAGATATTAGTTTCAATATTAAACAAAAGGCATTGGCTTATTGGCTTGATAATTTTGCATATATCTGAAATCGAAACCAATATTTAATCTGCTTCAATGGTTTCTTGGGTAACTCCCTCGCCCAAGAACATGAAGGATGGGGGTTTGATCCCAGACAAAGACAGATACATAGTGGCTTAGATAACCACTTAAAAAGGCTGTCCTCAGTTGATGGGTCTTATCTGCAGTGACAGGCTAAAGGGACGTTCATAAATGGTCATCCTTAAAACTGTTTTATTCAGTCAGGGAGATGTCTATATAGCTTGGGCTGTGCACCAAACATGCGTGCTTAGGTTGGATCAAATAGTTCTTTGTGTCTTGTAGTATGAATAGATATTGAGTATGAATAGTTGAGTTCAAACCCGATCCAATTACTATCATTGATACACAATATAATATAATATTACTGTGTGAGCTACAACTTGGTTCGTTACATATCAATTGTGACCTTCACTTTAACATAGAAATAGAATTACAAACAAAATGGTCTGCAAGGAAAAGTGTGACAGTGAAAGGTGTTGTAGCCGTGTGTTATTTACACTTGACTTAGTTATTAAATCATCTGTAATAACTTCATCCATGTTAATTATTTCCATTTAAAGTCACTTGTTCAAATTATTGTATTTAACATGGTCTTTCATATATCTACCTTCAACAAGGAAGTATGTTTTTATGGGATTCGTTTATCTGTTTTTTAGGGATGTTAAGGATGGATTTCCCTGATATTTTTAGGAAATGTGGCCAATAAAACCAAAAATAGATGATTACATTTGATGCTGATCCAGATCACCATATGGACCCAGGAATTCTTTAAAGGATCTTTAATCACTGTATTCATAAGCTATGCTGGGGTGTGCCCATGGTGGAGATATGCGCTCCTTAAGTGCTTTGGTTCATAATGTTACAATACACATCACTCTGATAACTTAAAAGGAAAAAAAATCTAGTTTGACGTTATGATATTATACTTATCTATAGACCTAATTATCCATCATTGTGATAAATGTCCACATTAGCTGTAAGAACACACAAAACATACCACTTAGCACACTGTTAGCAGTTCAATAGCTAAAAAAACACAACAATCCATTTTTTATCTAACATTCAATCTGGCGATCTCATATATATGTACAGTTGGAATGATTAATCATCTTATCTACCAACGAGTTATGTCTTTGGGTGTATTCACACTTACTCTCGAACTAATAAATAGGCCCATGGTGGCATAGTGGTTAGTGAGTTTGGCATCTAATCACAGGCAGTCACCTCTGTTTGGACTCAACCCCTACAAGTGACAATACAGAGGACCTACCCAATATAACCCTGGAGGTTGAATGGGATTAAAAACCCAAACTTTGACTTAGACTTAAAACTAATAAATGGCTCATTCTGAATATTTTCATTTGATTGAGACTTCACCTAAGTAAAAAAGTGATTAATATCCTAATCATACTCTGGATACCATAAAATGTAATGAATAGATCTATTTTAATTGAATTTCAATACTTTTGCCTATTTATTTTCAAAAATACTATATTTTAATGGTCATGCTGTTATGAGAGTGAAAATAAAACATCAGTAATTTGGTACAATTACAATATTAAGATATACAACTGCCTTTGTAGTGGTCTGGGACCTTAGAGTGCTTCCTAATTGTGGACTTACAATAGCTTTTAGCACATAGCAGAGGATCATATAACGGTGTCTAGTATCGGAGATGGAGGAATGTAATGCATACCAGGTGTCAACATTCTGCACTGACGGCCAGAGGTCTCCAGCAATCAACTAGTAGTTTTTACCTTGCAACCAACTAGGATGCAGGGCCCTCTATAATTACCTCCACTGAGATGTTATTAGGTTCATGACCATCTATTTGTGTGTTTGTTTGTTAGCAGGATTACACAAATACTACTGGTCAGACCTTTACAAAAAATTAGAAGATACTTTTGATCAAACTTAGATCCCATTAAATTTTGAGAATCTTGTGAAAATATTTTCAAAGACTAGTAAATCCACATATCCATGTAGACATAACAGTATAAATCAAAGCTAAGATCTCAAATTACTTCCTTATGCCTGATATATACTTATAGAAACATTACAGGGAACAGATGACTAAATATTTCAAATAAAAAGTCACAGACATTGTAATAATCTCTCTTTAAGATAATATATACTTCATGTTTGTAACTTAAAAAGTTACTGAGATAACAATGATTTGTTGATCACATTTTGAAACACCAAAATTATATTTGAAAAAAAATTATATTATATGTCTATATGAAATAAAACAAACACCATATTCAAGAGTTCTCCTGAACCATTTGTGACAGTTACCCATCATGACAATAGTCCCTGTCACATAACTATTTAAGTTTTCAACTAACTTGTCACATATACATGTAAAACAAATGTTTGTTACTTCCTCAATATTGTTATAACATGTTCCCACTTAAAAACAAAACAAAGAAAAAACTCTAAGTGTTAGCTCCCACAGAGTTGAAACACACTTGAACTACAAACTATTGTAACCACACCGGAATATGTGTGCTTTGTACTTAAGATGTTAACTGGGATATTTAATAAATTTATATCTCAATTAGTAGACTGTTTATCAATTACAAAAGGCTTGATAGCTTTTCTTGAATACGGGGAATTTTGTGAGATTTGTTAGTATCTGTCCCTTCTGTAACAAAATCATGTCACTCTTGGACAGCTGGGGGGGAGTTCCTCCCCACCTACTTCTGTCATCCTGTCTAAATAAGAGCACTCAAAGATTGCATACCTCTACCAAGTCCCAACATATCCACAATTGATTATGAGTACAATGATAACAATACTTTAAAAATCATGGTTTGTAAGTGGGGTGAAAATCATTGCCAAAAATGAAACTAGTTCTGTGTTAGTCTGAGATCCACCTACTGTTACAATTAGATGTATATCTATGCAGTAGTCTCTTTTAAAATCTTGCTAAAAACAAACAGAGTCCGGCATTTAAATAACCTTGTTGTTTTTAAGTTATGCTAAAAGGTAGAGACTGTGTCTCCAAACATCTCCAAAAGTTTAAAAACTGACATACTAGCTACTCATGAGTGCATATGTGATGATAGTGATGTCTCACAGCTGGGAAAGTTTGGAGATGACTCATTGAGAAAAGCGACACAAAGTCGTTAAAGGTAAAGTCATTCTTGGGGACTATTGGCCATATGACTTGAGCTTATTTCCGATTTCTTTGTCAAGAAGCTACTCAGAGTATTACTACTCTCAACATGATGTTAGTCTCTCACAGTTATACCTCTCCCAACTAGTGCTGTTACACATTTGTATTCAAGGGGAAAGAGAGACACATATATGTGAAGTACCCATTGTCAAGATTTATACTTTTCATGGCCCCGCCAAGAATTGAACCCTTGACCTTCTAGTCTGATGTCTAACACCCTAAGCACAAGGTCAAAGAGAACAAACAGATGCTTGCTAAAGAACCCTTAAAAATGCTAAGGAATATAAGGAACTGCTGTCCATCATAAAGGAACAGTCAGGATTGACTTAGGAATAATTTACAATTGTCCCAAATCAGATGAGGCACAATTGTAATTAGAATCAAAAGACATCGCATAACTTTGGGAACTATCTCAGAAAACTACATTGCCACATGGCAGATTTACCTGCTTAACATCAGAAAGGCTTCATAGTGATTCAAAAAGCATAGCTAAGTCTATACAATAAGAAAGGAATTACTTGGAATAGAAAAACATACATTCCTGACTACTGAGGACCCTCCATTCGTGTAAATGGAATGGAAGTGTTATTGTTTGATCATCCTTGTTAAATTTATCATTTACTTGAATATAAGAGAATGCTATCATTATTTATACCAAAACATCAAATGTTTTCATTTTATTTTCATTTTAACCACTGTGCATAGATAAGCCTGGCTAATCTAAGGCTGCTTTTCCCCTTGAATGCAGCAAAAATGTAAACCTCATAATCATTGATATTGTTAACAATGGTGAAGATTGATGAAATGATAAACCAAAAATCCTCAAAAAATGAGCAATATTCCAATTTCCTGCAAGGTTTTTGTTCCCATATGGGCAACTTGTGGGTTTCAACTCTAGCAAAAGGCAAATCCCACAACGCTTAAATAAATATAAAACATTCTGTCAAATCATTATATAATGGTCTGAAGGTCAAAATTAACCTTATTCAGGTGCTTATTATCACCTGTTTTCTGAAAACAGGTGTCTACTTTTTGTATATTGTTGCATATAATTGTATATATTTTTGTATATACAGCTGCTTTACAAGCCATGCAGAAATAACTATGAAATGTAAAGTTAAAAATTGAATGGTGTTCCTTCTTGGTAATATATTTCCTAAAATTGAATCACTTGAAAAGAAAATGAGAGTTAAAATATAAACAGGCAGTATTTCGGTACAATTACAATATGAAGCTGCACGACTGCCTTGACGGAAGTTTGAAATGTAAGAGTGCTTTCTAGTTTGGGATTTCAAATAGCTTTACCAGATACTGAAGATACTGTCCTAAAGGACATGGGTCACCAGTAAGTAACTTTCTCATATAGGTTGGGACCTTATAAGCCACTAGATCACAGGGTCCTCTATAGGTACCTCCCTTAAGGAGACCTTAAATTAATGACTATTTATATTATTGTTAGAAAGAATGAAGCAAATACTTCTGGTCATATCTATATGAAAAAAACAAAAGATGGTTTTGGTGAAACTTAGATCCCATTAAATTTTGAGACTGATTCAGATCACCAAGTGGATACAAAAATTAAAGGTCAGGACTTTTTCATTTACTTATTATTGAGCTGTTTTTTGAAAAGTCATACATAGCCTGGTTGAGACATGCACTCTCAGAGTGCTGTTCTTGTAATTTATGATCATTAAAACTACCAGTATTATTACATGTATTACATATCAATGTTCTTTATGAGCTACCAAACTATAGCTTGATTCTTCGACTCATGGGCTGGATACAGATCTTGATTCCATATTCACGATTGGTTTTGCTATTTTTGGCAATATTTGCAATGTATAACATACAGGGTTTAACCAAGGCTGATTCCAATCTGAAAAAAATGTGTTGTTTCCCTCAATACCCATGGACAAGAGGTGGTGCATTCTCTGGCAATGATTGTCCTATTTGGATTCCAATCCCAAGAACTGGCTCAAGCATGAGTAGAAATAAGCTAAAATAGTTTATCTATGGCTAATTATCACAAAATCCTCTGCAGGCAGCTCACCAAAAGAACTATCTACCATATATATGACAATAGATGTGACAATAAGCGCTTATTTTGTGAAAATATTTTCAAAACTAGTAAATGCAGAAAAATTTAATAATATAATCTTGATTATATGAAAATAACAATTATAATATAATCTAGTATATAATCTAAAATAAAATATAGATAATGTAAAATATATGTTATAATCAGAGAGGTAGTTCAACGGTGGTTCTACTCGTTTTATTGTATTAAAATGCGTGCAGACTGAAATATTCAAAAGCAAAGATTTGTGATTACTTTCTTCTGCCTGATATACTACAGAACACATATTGAGATCTTGCAATTAACAAAAACACCATTTTTTTCAAATTAAAAAGCTACAGAAAGTACAATAATGTGCCTTCCGCATAACAGATACTTCACCTTTGTACCTTAAACGTTAACTGAGATATCATTGATTTATTGGTCACGTTTTGTGACAAAAACATTTTTACATGTACATATGAAATAAAAAAACACCATAGTCAAGAGTTCTCCCGAACCATTTGTGACAGTTGTCCATAATAACAATAGTATCTGTGACATTGTTATTTAAATTTTCAACTAATTTGTCACATATATATGTAAAACACATGTTTGTTACTTCCTCAATGCTGTTATGACATGACTGTACTTGACAAAAAGACAAAAAAAAAACAAAGTGTTACCTCCCATAGAGTTGAAACAAATTTGAACTACAGACTACTTAAAACCACACCAGTATTTTTGTGCTTGCTACTTAAGATGTTACCTTGGTAGCTTTACGTGATCATAGGTGATTTTGAGAGTTTTACTAGTGTCTGTCCATTCTGGAGCAAACTCATGACATTCTTGCACATCTGGAGTGAAAATACCTCTTTGTCTGTGAACTATTTCTAACACTCTCACATGCTCTCACATATCTGGGACCAGATTGAGTCTCCTCAAGATAAAGGTCACCTAACATTCAAGGCTTTCCGTGACTTTCTCCCTCCTTTGAAAAATCTCATTTTCACAAAGCCCATGTCCTTAAAGGAGACCTTGAAAACTTCCTTAAATTTCAAGGAAGCTAAGGAACTACCTTAAATTTAAGGATGTGTCCTTCAAGTAATATTTAATAACTTTAAATAAACATTTGCTTCCTCCTTAAGTTTCAAGGAAGACCTTTGGTAGGGAGAGTTAAAGCAAGCTTTGTGAAACTGAATTTTAAAGTGGCCTTCCCAAAGGAATAAAAATGACCTTCCTTTACTAAATGAGTTCCTTCTAAAGGAGGCTTCGTCAGCCCCCATCCCCCAGTACCAAATCCTAATAAGTCCACCATGGATAATGAGTACAATGATACTTTAAAATACTTTAAAAGTCTTGGTTCATATATCGGGTGAAGATCATTCCCAAAAATTAAACCAGTTAACCTATGTTAGTCTGAGATCCACCTACTGTTACAATTAGATGTATATCTATGCAGTAGCCTCTTTTAAAATCTTGCTAACAAATAAGAGAACAGTGTCTGGCAATCATATAACCTCCATGTTTGGATTAATTTTGGCGGCCTTAGGTAAAGAATGTGTCTCTAAACATCTGCAAAAGTTAGGAAATGACATAAAAGCTACAGTCCAAAGTAAACATGCGATGTTAGGCATTGATTCCTAACAGTTGGCAAGGTTTGGAGATAATTCATTGAGCAAAGTCAAGTCATTCTTGGACCCTATTTCCTACCTTTTTGTCAACAAGCTACTCAGATAATGAAGAGAATGCCAGTCTCTCACAATAATGTAAATGGTCCCGCAAAGACTTGAATGCCAGACCTTTTGGCATTCAATTCTTGGCGAAGCCATGAACCAAACAGAGGCATGCAAACACTTAAAAGTACTAAATTCCTGTACGGAACCACTGTTATTATTTGATCATCTTTTATTTTATATAAATTACTTGAACATAAGAGAATGCTATCGTTAATTACACTAACACATTAAGTGTTTTCTTTTTAAACACTGTGCAAAGGTATTTTTAGCTAATCTGAAACTGTTTTTCCCATTGAAAGCAGCAAAGGTATAAACCTTGTAATTAATAATACTTCCTAAACATGGTGATGATGCTTGAAATTATATACACAAAAACAATCCTCCAAAAAATTTGCAATATATAAATTTCCTGTAATGTTTGTTTTCCCATGTGGGCGAATTGTGGGTATCAAAATTAGTAACTGGGAAATCACACAAATCCCTAGTAAATATAAAAATAAAAATAATTATATAATGGTCTGAAGATCATAGTTCATCTTATTCAGGTACTTATTCTCACCTATATCCTGTCAACTAGTGCCTGCCTGTTGTACATAATTGTATATAATTGTATATAATACGATTTTTACACAAAGTTGCTCTACAAACCATGGAAAAATAACAATGAAATGTAAAGTTAAAAATAGATTTTTTATTGCCTGGTGTCCTTTCTTGACTATATATTTCTCACAATTTTATAAATTGAAAACAGGTAAATGTGTGATAGGAAACACTTCCCAAACACATACATGAAAAAAATATACATCATGAATGAAGATGACAATGTCATATATGTGTGTGTGTAGTACAAGTATTATTCTTTCATCTTTGTGACTGATACATTAATGTCTACAACAAATACGGGATGATTAACTTTTCTCCATTCTTATGATTAAGTAATAAAATAAGTAATTTTTTTAAGAAAGAATGTAAAAAGATATGATAGTTTATGGGGTACAACTGGGTATAAACCCGTTCTTTTATTTTAGCAGAAATAAAGGAACCCACCAAAATTGAGTAATGATCCAGTGTATATCATGGCTGATACTGCATCAAAAGGCTTTCCCCCCACCTTCCACATGGAGGGTGGGGGGAAAGCCTATGGAAAGACTGAATTAAGTTCATTTTAATATGTATAATTTGTAATAATGGTTTTTCCTTCAATTATTAATAAACATTCATTGATTTATTTGCACAACATTGCCAATAAAAATACAAGTAACGTCATTTGATGAACAAGAATCAATGACCATCAATCGAATTCAAAGTATAGTTTACATCATTGTTACCAATAAAATATTTAAAAAAATACAGGCTGACTTCACTTAAAACAATCAAACTTTACCCATGTTAAGTACATACCAGTTGGAAAGGTTCGGGTTGGTCTTGCTCTTTAGATGAAACCTGATCATCTTCAGTGTGTTTCCTGTAAACAAAAAGAAAACAAAGTAACACTTGATATGAAAAATATGCAACAGAAATGACACTCTAGAGTAGAAATGAACTGATATGTGCATGAAGCAATTACAATACACTTGTAATCACTTGTTCAGGACAAGTGGCAATTGTTGATAAGCTACAAGTGATTACCACTTAACTATAGAATAACATCAAGTCAAATAAATGAAAACAATTCAACTTTTGTGTGTCATATTTAATCCATGTAGGCTTATCCACCTTATTGTATCCTTTTTCCTGGTGTCTACATAGCTGGGGACCACTTGAAGTCCTACAGTATTTGATTGTGGATTTGATTTCCGGCTTTTGTATATGACATGCCTTAGAATCACAGAGACTAAGCATTATAAAAGTTGATGTAGAATTTTAAATGCCATATAGTAGTTATTCCAAATATTATCTACTTCTCTCTAATATTCCAGTCACAATAAATTTGATTCCAAATATTATAATTTTTCCTGTCCGCCTTAGCCACCTACCTTTCAGTGTCTTCTCTTGTATGACCTAGCTATGTTAGTTGACCAACTTCTCTTCCTAATGCTTATCTACAGTAACGCCTTAGATTCTGTCATATGATGAAAATTAAGTGCTATAAAATTACTTATTGAATTAGAGTATATTGATCATTTCAACTGTTGAAAAGTAAATTTTGTATAATTAAAATAGCCCCAATAAATATAAAATTACTGTTTAAATTAGAACCACGAAAGATAAAACAGATAACCACAAAATAGACTAAAACTGTCTGGCAACTAGTAATTCAAGCAATTATAAAACTGTTGTTATTTATTTTCATAAATAACATGACTGATATCTGATATTTGATAAGATTTGTAGGAATTTTACTTTTACACATAGAGCTAAGATGTGTTTTTGTGATTAACAGGTTGAACAAATAATTTCAGTGAGAATAATTATCACACTTGTTGCAAAAGAAGTGAAAATTTAAAACTTATCTTTTAGCAAAAGCTTTGACACCCTAGTTTTTCGTTTCCCCAGTGTCTCTCCATGTCGCTGAATCCCTCTATGTCTCTAGTCAATTGATTATTGATCTGTGCCATTTTTGCATGACAGACCCCAGAGTCTGTCTCTAAGATGCAGATTAAGTGCTATAAAAGTAGAATTAAAATTAATATCTGAAACAATGATTTGTGATAAAATCGGTCAGATATATCTGTGATTAAACATACATACTTGTGTCTCTTTTTATAGCAGTAATAGCAAGCTATAATGAGCAGTATAATTAGCAGTAGAGAGCAGGCACCACTGAGTATATAGACTGCCATGTGAACATCTGGAATATATAAAATATAGAGATTGTTTATTTGATCTGATTTTTTTCTTGTTAAAGAGAGGTTATATTGTAAACTGTCACAATGCAGATATGGATCATTGATCAAGTATGTGGATACTGTTAAAAGGTCACCAAAACATTTTAGATTTCTATACACATTGTGAATCTGGGTCACAGCTAGATCCACATTGCATGAACATGAATTAATGTATAGTTACTGAGTTATATATGTGATTACAGCACCCTTGTCCCTCCTCCTTTTGGTTTGGTATTTTGGCAAATGCCACAGTTTGGCACAAAACCCTTACAAAAATGAGTATTCAGTTCCAATTATGACTGATTAGAGACTTCTGATACAAAATATAATGATTTCCTTTTTTGTGATATGTTGATAAGTCACTTGCTATTGGGGAACACTGATGAATAGTTGACAGCATGTTATCACCCCTTTAAATACATTATAATTTATTCTAAAACATAAAAAGTTGCATTTTGGGGGGTTAACAGAATCTGTATTAATTTTTTAACATATATCAGTTTTTATATTTCAGCATATTCGACCAATCCACAAGTTGTCTTTTGAAGGGCACAGAAGCTGAGTTGCTGCTGCTGCAGTAGCCTGGTAGCCTAACTAAAGTTCTATGGTCAAGCTTCTGCACTACTGATTTATCTCAACCCTGGTATACTGTAATCGTTAAGAAGTGATCAAACACAAAGAAGTATTCAGGGAAGAAGCAGTGGCAGATATAAAACATACATTAAAGCCATCCTGGACAAATAAAGCTACTGACATGAGCTTCACTTCAGTAATTTTATTGTACCAGGTCAAAGGCATCAGTTTCTATAAAAACTATACGTTGGGCCAGGTCTTAATTTTACATAGTTGGACTTTACCTGTGGCGTGTTTATCTTCAAATATTATTTAGATCAGAACTAGGATTTTTAGTTATATCTTATTTTGGATCCCCAAGCAATGATTTGTGCTTTGCAAAGGTACTTCTTCTTTTTCAACTGGTGTCTATGTCCGTACATATTTTTACTTTAAAAATCCCCACTTACTTCTACAAAATAAGTGCTATTAATGATTTTCTGTTTTGTTAAATGGCCAAATCAGTATTTACAGAGTTTATTTAGCACTGGTATCAATAATATGTAATGTAATTGGATTGTTTCTAAACAAATCCATATTGATTGGCACTAAGGCATGAAAAACCAAGACACAATTCTCTAAAATCATTAACAATCTTACCAGGTTCTGGTGCACTGGTACGTGGCGAGGTTACATCATCAGTAGTGATGTCAGCATTGGATAAATGTTCACATTCAGTCGTTAATTCCTTTTTACTAGTCTCAGTCATATCCACATGTGTACTTGTGAGGTCATCTGGCTCATGTGTGTGTGGTTTGTCTGTTACCTTAGTACTTGCATCAACAGTACTGAATTTACTTTTTGTTGTAATTTCTTCTGTAGTTATTTCAAAAGTAGTCAGTCTTTCCGATGTGGTTGGGTCAACTAAAGTTGTTACTATGGCTTCAGTAGATGTTGGCACTTCAGTGGTCACAAAAGCTCCAGTTGTGAGACATCGATAATCACAATTAAAAGATCCATCTGGAGGAATACAGCTGGATGTATGGATGTCAAAAACACAGGCAGTATCATCATGACAACTGTCTGTACCTTTTGCACATTGCTTTCGGCTTAACTCCTCACTGTTGCATTCGTAGTACCATTCACAGTCAGACCTGTCTGGATATTTGACTTCATGTTCACAAGGCTCAGGAACATTATCACACATACCTACAACATGTGAAGTCATTAGATTAAAACTCTGCATATGTCCTAAATTGGCACAAACAAGAAGTGTATATGAAAGGTACATCTAACTCAAACAGTATTTCTGAAAAATACTTTGAAAGTGGAACGCAAAGTATGGTCGCTGCTTTCAAGGAGAAATTATAGTATCACAACTTCTCTTTGGAAGGATATCTATTAGACAAAATATAAATTTCTAGAATAGATTTTTTCACAATGAATATTTTCTCAAGATCTTTTAAAAAGTTACACAAATATGCTATGAAGAGGGTGACCAAACAGCTCTGTTTGGTGTTGTAACAACTTGTATTTAAATTTGGGTTAATGAGCTGCGGTGCAAATGGACGTCACATCTTGGTAGTACAAAAACTGTTGACCCACAATCGAGCACTGAGAAGTTAATTATTTTCAGAGGCAGATACAGGATTTTCGGAAAAGGGGATTATGGATTGATGTAGGTTATGGACATTTTCTACTTGGACATTTCATAGTGGGGAAAAAATCCTGTATACTAGCAGAAAGCAGAGAAGTCCCAGTAGAACAAGCTCTAGCAAGATGATCCACAACATATTTAATTAATTGGTTATAAGTAGACATTTAGATCAGATTTTTGATAACTTGCAAACAATTTAAAACACAGAACATTTTTAAATCCATTAGGACTGTATCAGAATATAGGTCATGCAGTTTGACACCACATAGCGTAAAAATTGTGTTATATAATGATAGTGGAAGGATTATGTTAAAATCCAAGTTCATATCATGGGTAACTGAGTCTTGGGAAAAACCAAGCCATATGGGTTAGGTAGTTTTTAAATCTCATTGGTATTTCTATGTTTTTTTGTCTTCTGTGGGTTTTACTACAGTGGTTTTTGTGTTAGGTTTGTTTCTGCACTCAGTGTCAGACAACATAGCATGACATCATTAAATAAACTACAAAGAAGCTTTGCTAATGCCGTCAACAGTTAAGCAACTGTGAAAAAAACCTGCATAAACACACATGTTAATCTAAATGTATATATGAAAAAATGATTCTTTAGCTATTTTCTTCAAAATGATAGATTGTTTCATCACTTTACTGTGAAAAAATAATCATAATTGTAATCAACGGTTTATATTTATTAAAATGTTGGAATTCATTTTTTTTAATTTAATGCTAATATAACTACTGTAGAAAAGGCAAGTTACAAAACTTGAAGTTACTTACAATAAACTTGCAATGCATCAAGAAATACGGAAACAATCTTTGTAAATTATCATGTTACAGTTTTATCAGTCAAGAATACATAACTTAACATTACTCATTAGTGAGACGAAGAACACAACATTAATATTACCCATTGGGGAAATAGATTTTAAAGATATATACATTGTTTGCCCTTTTTTTTCTTTTAACAAGTTGACAGCCTTACTGACAATGGTTATTTAGATACCTGGCAGTATGGTGACATCCGGTTCAGTATTATTGCACCATGCACATTCCACATACTGTGTGAAGTTACAGACACAGTTGACAATATCAAACTTTGTTGATGGTGGACAATTTTGCTCTAACCAGTAACCATGGTTACATAAGTAGTATTTGGTACAGTCATCTGGATTGGCAGCAAATATTCCACTATCACAATATCGAGGCCTCTCACAGTGGTCGCTTATACAAATTGGAGGGTTACCGTCTCCTATAAAAGCATGACCCAATACAGATTATAAACACCATTAAATAACCATGTTTTTCCAGTGAATCAAACGCTCACAAAAGGTATGAGGTTTGAGAATAGTCCTTGTCAAATACATACAAATCTAATCAAGCATATAAAGAAAATCTTTGTGCAAGTGAGGACCATTAAACCTTTATGCTTTCTTATAGAAATAGTATTTAACTGAAATGATACCTCCTGTAGAATTGTTGTCAATTGTTATTTATGCAGGATAAGTATTTTTGTATGTTACCAAAGTCCAATTTTTGAAAAGACTTTTAAACTCTGCTACAATTGATTCTGTTGAAAAAGCTTAACAAAACCGGTACACCATGTGATTTGTCTGTGTAAGAAAGATAAGTTGTACCACTAAAAGATTGGTCTTATGGCATGTTCCCAACTAATATCACTCATAAAGCCTTGTAATAATATGCCTTGTTCAATCTGGTTCATTCTTCTAGAAAACATGACATAAAAGGTCAAGCAAGAAAGATAAATCGTAATACCACTTAGATAAGTTATCAGTAACCAACATCAGCACTCATGCAAGAGTCATGCTCACTCACACATATTTTAAACATGTATACTTTTGATGGTCAGCCATGGCTAATGTACTTTTTGCTCCCCACAGTCACAAGTTAAAAATAGACATACAGTCTTTCACAAGTTTGTTCGTAACTGTAAACTAGGAAGCTATGGTGGTATAGCGGTAACACACTCGCCTCCCACCTCTGAGGTCTGCAGTTCAAACCCCAGACCTTAGGTGGAAAAGTTGGCAGTTGTTTGCCGTTGGTCAGCAGTTTACAGTACAGAACCTTGACCAACTGTATGTATTGGTTTCCCCTGCCCATAAATCTACCATCGTGATAAACTTATACAGTGTTAAAAGCGATGCTAAAGCCCAAACAAATAAATAAATTAGCGGTAAACTATGAAAGTATAAACTTGGTCATTATAGAGGCAAGCTTAAGACTTTAAACTATATTTAACATAACCCAATTTTAGCTTATATAGTGTGTATGGATATGAAAATCAAACATACATGTAAGGGAACAAAACAGATGTTAAAAATAAATGATATATCACAAGCCCCACAATATTTTATGGAATCTGAAAATCATGCAACTTGGAAACCTTGGAAACAAGATTTTCACATTGAAATACAGATATTCCTTAGCATTAAAATAACAACTTATTGTTAAATTGTTTAAAGTCGCCTAAAGTCGTCTAAATAATAAGTAAGGGTTTTACAAAGCAGTGATGCTATTTAAATTAAAAGATAAGATTCTAATAATTTGGACAGTTCAAATGTTACCAGTAATGCTCTTAAATTTATTAGTATTTCATTATTCATTATTTGGGCTTCTCTTTAAATTAGCCGAAGCTCAGCTTTACATCAGTTCAAATAAAGATTTTGTTCATCCTTTACTGACTCCTTTCTTGAATACAATCTTTGTTCAACGTCCATACTTAGAAAGGTCATGTGATCTGACTGTAGTCAATCAAATTTTACAAAATATACAGATTTTGGAAAAAGTATTTCATAAAAAAGGAGTAGTTAGAAACGTTTCAAATAGTGAAATCTTAAGGATGAAATGAAATCAAGGATTGCTTTAATAAAGACATTAATTGTTGTGTTGGTTGTTTGGCAAAGTTCCCATTTGAGGTACTTGTTAGATAAATAAATTGTATTACAAATCATTATAAAAGTCTATCAGGTTGATCTGTCAATTGCTCTTGCGTTCATTGTTTTCAACCTGCATTTGTTTCAATACATATTTTTATCCAAACCAAAATTAACATTCAATCAAACAAAATGATGATACATTTAACTGTTTTGAGTTACAATTATGTTAAATTACTATTTTAAGCAGTATTTAAATATTCACTTTGATACCCATATTTCTCAAATATCATGTGATCTGGTTTTTATTCAGTAAAATCCACATATTTTGGTAAGTGTGAAATAATAAATTAAAATACGATTCTATAAAATAATTTAATATCTTACCTCCTTCAGTGGTAATTGGGTATGTCACATCATCAGCAATGTATGCATATTCACTTTTATGTTCAAAATCATTATTACTTATCCGAGTATTATCCACATTTGCATTATTTCTTTCTTCTGTATTAATTATTTGTGATTTATTAGTGACATTTACTCTTTTACTTTGTGATTTTTCTGTGAAATTTACACTTTTGTTAATTTTTTTAAAACGATCTTTTGTGGTAATTTTTTCTATTAATATTTCAAAAGGATTGTGACTTTCTGTGGTTGTGTCATGTAAAATTGCTGTTTGGCCTTCTCTTGATGTTGGCTCTTCTGTAGTCACAAAAACTGCACTTGTGGGATGTGTGTTATTACAAGTAAAAGACACATCCGGTACTGTACAGCTGGATGTGTAGATGTCAAATACACAAGGGTCCCCTTCATGGTAGCAAAAGTCTGTACCTCTCACACATTGCTGAAGGACTAAATCACCAAAGATGCATTCGTAATAATATTCACAGTCTGATTTATGAGGATATTTTTCTTCGTGTACACAGGGTACTGGGATATCATCACGCGCACCTACAAGATGGGAAGTAAGTGCTTGAATAAGTAATCTGTTTATGTTTGTCAGGAAAGACATGATAAAGACACTCTTGACATAATCAAAATCACTATAAAAATAGTTTTAAAAGCCGAAATTTTGTTGGTAGTTTGCTGTATTAGGATGTCAAATTAATCAGAAAAAATTGTATTGTCACAACTCCATAACAACCTCTTGGTAGTTTATAAGTTGGTTGAGTTAAATGCGAAGTATATTTGTAAATTGTGAAAAATGTACATATGCAACATTCTGAATTTTTAGGTCTGAAAAGAATAGTGTTAATCCTCATTGCATACACTGATACAAACTATGTCAATTGAAAATTGCAAAGATTAAAAAACTATTTTGTTCATTTAATAAAAATATACACATTTAAAGTTTTATGTCCAAGTTCGTCAATCACTTCATTCACACTTATCAAGTTAAAAGTCCTGGTAGAATCCTATTTTGAAAACAGATATTTTAGATTGTGCCATATCATTTTCCATGATGCATAAACTGTTTGTCCAGAAGGTCCTCTTCTAAGTGGAGGATTCAATTGGCTTGGTGTTTCAGATGGACATACAGATCTAGACCAAATCATACAATAAATTGATTTTCTGAAAACTTTCACACCTGACCTCAGTCAAGTTAAGCTGTGTAGGAAATGAGCTTATAGCATTGATAAAACCTGGTAACAGATACCAATGACAAAATCAAAGCAGTTGTTAAAATGGTCTTTTAACTCACACTTGAGCAACCCCTTGCTGTTCAGCCTAATAAATAAAGATAACATATATAAAAATTTCATAGTTTTCTTCTACATACCTGACAATATGGTGACATCAGAAATACTGCTATTGCACCTTTCACAATCCACATAGTCTGTGTAGTTACAACTACAGGTGATAATATCAAACTGTAAAGGTGTTACACATGTTAACTCTAACCAGGCACCATGGTTACAAACATAGTATTTGGTGCAGTCATCTGGGTTGGCAGCAGCTGTACCAATATCACAGTATGAGGGTCTGTCGCAGTGGTCTTTTATACAAGTCTGAGACCCACAGCCTAAATAAAAGTATAGTACAAATAGAGTTATAACTGGAATTAAATACACTATTCATCCAATCTGTCTTTTTCCACTCTGATGATTTCAAGTGGTAAAACTATACAGTAACTTTGAGTAATACTAGAAATTAAACAATTACTGTTTTGTCTAATCTTATAAGAACTTTTCTAGTGATCAATCTTCATCTAAGCAGCATTCATAAAATACTTTTTTGTAAGAGTATTTAGTTGGTCCAATTAACATAGGCATGTCATAACAAAGAAAACGTGCAGTGGCAAAGGTGGTTCGGTTTTTGTCAACAGGTCAGTTTTGATCTTTTTCCTGAAGAAGACAATAGAGGTTGCATTTTGTATGATTTCATGTAAGTCATTCAAGAATTTTGGAGGGCCAAAAACAATGACCAAGATGCTTGACTGACGTGTGAAGGGAAGAGTGGACAGTAGGGCCAAAAATACTGCCAGACAGGGTGACCATGTCTGCCATTGTAGGGGGATCTGCTCAGAGACAAGTAAAGTCCAAAATGGCTTGTGGAGCCACTATGGAGAAAAATGACGACTGGTTTCAATGCAGCCATTCTGAACGTACACCATTATTAAATAGGTAAGCAGTCTCTTTATGATGGTTGTCATATATACAGTTTGATAAAATGTAAATATGTTAATCATCTATAGTTACATGTTACACTTGCAAATACTCCATAATAAATAAATGCAAGTTAGATTGTTAAGTATGGCCTGTATCACTATTGCTCTTATGGAATAAATTTACTCTCAGTTTTTACCAAAAAATATACAATATTAGTTTTAATACAAAAAGAAATAGAAACTTATGTAACAACAAAGGACATTGATAAGTTAATGATGATTGCTCTGCTCCCACTCTTGCCTGTCTCAGGATAAAATCTAAAATTTCTCACTTCAAAAAGTCTTTCCCACCTTAGCCTGTAAACTACCCGGCACTTGACAAGCACGGCTTGTAAAGGACCTGCTACTGCAGTTGGAGGGGACCTTAAACTAATCTCCTATTTACTTTGCATTTTATCATGGTTATTTTTGTTTACTAGACCTACTGACCACAATTGAATTGACCTTCTGCCATATTTGCTTTGGAAGTCAATGGGAAAACAATTTATTCCCACCACCACAGCCCTGGTACATTACATTTGATGCCCAATGGGCCTCTTTGTCAGTAAGGGTCACCCTGCTGTTGTGATGATGAGTAGCCAAGATTTTGGCTAATTTTCTGTAGTCTTGACCCCTTGTGTTCGCCCGGCCATGGGAGTTCTTCCTTAGGGGATTGATATACACTTCAGAAGTATGGGGCTTTAAGAGGGCCAGGCTGGTCCTGGTTTTGACCTTTAGACCTCTAATTATGAGTCGCATAATTTAGTTTAGTTCCTCCAGTGCTGGTTGGAACACTGGGCAACAATAGCTCTCCATTTGACTCTTTCAGCAGCTATAGTCTTGGACTCTTCCCAACTTATCCCCATGTCTCGCAGGTCTTGTTGTATTGTTCTTTTCCATGTGTTGACTGGTCTGCCCCTTTCTCTTTTATCTCCAGTAGGTGTCCACTCCAGTAATATTTTTATAGTCTTTCTTCTGGCATTCTTAGGATGTTACCCAGCATTTTCTAATGACGTTCTTTCACAATTTCACTTAACTACCATTATCCTGCTCTTTCATGCATAACATCATTTGTAACATGATCTCGCTACGATATTTTGAGTAGCTTCAGTGGACATCTGTGATGGAATCCACTTAGAGGGATAATTTTGGATCCTGTGACTGTTGATGTTCCCTTAAGCCGGTCACTTAAGGTTTTCTAAGGATGTAATCCAACTTTTCACAGTAGCTCTCTTAGGCCCATTCTCCTTATGCCTGTCCCAGCATAAGGGAGTTCTCTTCATTGGGGATTGATATAGGTCTTTCTAGTCTTGTGGGATAGACTGGATCAGGTTGAGCCTGGCTCCCCCTACAGTTTTGTCACTTTTGAACAGAAATAGACTTTCCATTGTCATGCTTGACTTTGCCCTGATCTTAACATTCCAACGAATATGTAAACTTAATATTGAAGCGAATGGCAAGTGACCGTTCGTTTGTTTATGTTATATATCATCCGTTTCGTAAATATATAGAATTGAACGGCAAGTGACCGTTTGTTTATATTATTTGTCATTCATTTTGTAAATATTTGTGTGGATTAAAGAACTATAAACCATTCACTTTTCTATGTCTTTTGTAGTTCTTTGATCAATATTGTTTAGTAAATGGTTACATTGTCACGTTGATTTTGGCGATAATGTAGCACAGGAAGTTTTCTCTGTGAAAGTGTGTCAGCAACTGAAGTTGTCAGCCAATCATTAGACTGGCACCCTGAGTAATTCTGGTCTGTCTGGGGTCTGTCTGGGATTTGTGTATATAAGGGGGAAGCAACCTCTCAGTTGAGGGTTGATTTTTGACAGAGCCAGGTGTTGCACCAGAAGAGAGATGGCAAGGTATTGGTGATTTCAGGGTAAAACCTGATAGTTAAGTGGTGATTTCACTTTGGGGTAAAACCCAAAGTTTGAAGTTTATAATTTGAAGTTTACTTATGATACGCAATTGGAAGTTTCTTTTCTGATTTAGGTTTGGAGTTGGGGTCAAACCCAAACTTTTAATGTCATATATGTAACTGCAAGTTTCTTTGGTGATTTAGGTTTGGAGTTGGGGTCAAACCCAAACTCTTGATGTCATATATGTAATTAGAGGTTTCTTTGGTGATTTAGGTTTGGAATTGGGGTCAAACCCAAACTTTTGATGTCATCGGAAGTTTCTTTTGTGATTTAGGTTTGGAGGAGTTGGGGTCAAACCTAAAGTCCTGATGTCCTGTAGGAGGATGCTGTATATTTCCTGAAAGATAGAATCTATGTTTAATAATACATAGTTTTCTTGATTTTAGGGTCAAACCTGGAAACTTGGGAGAGTTGAAATGAATTAATATCTGAAACTTCTTAATTTCAGGGTGAAACCTAAAGTTGTGATTTCATAATACTATGTTCATTAATATTTAATTTACTTTGAGGTTGTTGATTTAGAATAACCTGCTTGTGTTTCATTAACATTTACTTTGGGTTGTTCATTTAGAATAACATGCTTGTGTTTCGCTAGTATGTAATTTACTTTGAGATTTGTAGCTTGGAATATCATGTTTTTGTTATTGAAATGACATAGATTTGTAGTTAGAGATGTCAGAATCAGTCTTTCCTTCTGCATAGTCTGAAACTAAGGGTTTGTTTTAAGATTGAAGCCTAGCCATGTGGCAGTGCATGTTTAGATATCCAAGCCTTGTGTGAAGGACAAAGCTGTATGGTTGATTAGAGGCTTTTGATGTCTCAGATTTACTATTTCTATGCTAGAGTATTGTGTTTAGAGTTTCAGGGATTTTGATGAGTTGATTGCACATTTGTATAATTTGTATCAGGACTCTGTCAACTCAACCCCAGCCTAGGCTGGTGTTTTTGTATTTATAAAAGTATTGCTTTTGAACTTGTTTTATATGAATAAAGTTTATGTTTTGATGAAATAAGTGTTTCGCTTATACTGCAGCAGATCCAATCCCAAACTTAAGAGCCCACTACCATTTGAGAATCTTTGGATAACACCACCTCGGCACGCTACAATATGCTCATTGTGGTTTGTTTGTGTTGATGTATTATGCTAATTATATGGTGTACTTGTCTGTGATATGTAGTATTATAATCGTGGTTTTAAAACTTTCTCATCTTTACATTCATAATTTTTGAATACCTTATTTTAGTGTAGTCTGTATGTGTTAATATTAACTTGTAAATAAAATACCTCAAGCTGATCCTCACTTTAACCCTTCCCAACTTCTGTCACCTTTGGCCTTACAATTAATCTGACACGGTCTAGCTCCAACTGTCCATGTTATCAAGCCGGCTATGTCTATGGAATAATGAATATTTTAATTACTTTCTGGTGTTGCACCTTTGAGTCTGCCTTTGCATAGATTAAACACTATAAAATCCTAGAATAGAATAGAATGTGCCTTACAGTCGTAAAAATATTGGTTTTGACTACTCTGGGGAGAAGTTCTCACTTTTGAAAATTTTTAACTTATTTTTAAAACATAGTCATAAATGTACAACAGCCATAATAGTTTTCTTGAAGTTTACGACGAAAACAATAAGTTGTATAAATCATAAGAGGGATGTCAGGACCACATTGATAGAGTGGTTTGAAGGCAAACTCAGAACATTGAAAAACAGAAATTACACATGCAAGGAATGGACCTAAACTGGGCCTGAATGGGATATAGTAATATTTATTTTGTTTAACTTATTGTATTTGTTAGAGAAACTAACACATTGATTTGGTTAACCAAAAATTACTGGAATTTTTAACAAAATATACAAGGACCAGTAAATTTTAGTTTTTATTTATGTGATAACATAAAAGACATCTTTAATAATGGTCATTTTAGATTTATACAAAATAACTTGAAAACATTTTGATAAGAATCTACTTTGATGCGACATATCTAATGCAAATTGTTTTTATCCAAAACCGCCAACCTTGTAAATTTTAATAATGAACTTTAAAGGGTGATTATGCATTTTCTGCATGGAACTGTCTCCCTAAGGTGGAAAATCAACCAATAAGCAAATCGATTACAACTAATAAATCTTGTGTCAGCATCCCTGATTGAATGAAATTTTAATTGCAGAATATCATAGATGTGGAAACTGAAAACCTGTGCCTCAAAATGGTATGAACCTTTAGGAAAAAATTGAAAAATAAAATTTATTATCCACAAAGTGCAGTATGTAACAAAAATATAGACATGTTACTAGGGTATTATTTTGGCAGCGTTTGGTTTATTCCTGTCAAATTTATGTAGAAATGAGGGAGAAATCGTAGTTTAGATATTGCAGTATTTGTATACACTGGTGACCATACACATATATGAGAGTAGTTTGTGCATTCTTTCTTTAAAAGTGGAATTATTTGACTTATTATTCGTTGATAATGGTGGATAATAAATGTTAAATACCCCTCAATAAATATACAGTAAAATACATATAGCACTGATGAACATTAACATTATTATGCTCATGCTATGCACTCGTATAATATTGTTTTCTTCATTCATTATATATATTTTTTTCTGTGTCATTTTCGAAGTTTTCCTGTTATATTAAAATATGGTCTCAACTTGTGTATAACTTACCACTTAGACAGCCAGCTAAAATTCCCAGTTGAATGAAATAAATAAATCTTAACATCCTGACCATATAATATCCATTGCCACACAGTTTCTATCAATTATCTGATAATATTAATTCATCTTAGCTAATAATTATCAACACCTGGTCAAAAATTAATTATTGGAAAATGACAAATGTACATGATATATCTGCATGTAAATAGCTATGTGATGGTTTGATAAGATCAGTGAAGTATCATAACAGCATTGATTTATTGACATTGATTTAACACACCTGTTTTTTATGTTATCAAATGTTATCATGTCGATGTGAAATGACTTTTTTAACAAGTGTTAAATATCAATTATGTCTAATTTAATCAAACTTCCATTACACTTAATCTATCTTCTAGCAAATTGTAAGGTGCATAAAACACTCATGTTCAATTAGTAATCCCTATACCTCACTGAACACACAACCCATAATGGGCAGCCTATGGCTCTCTGGTATGATTGTTATGATTACTTTTGAAGGCCTCTACTGGACCTTCGAGGGTTTTATATATACATGTCTTATCGTACATATTTATATACTTAAATGCACATGTCACTTTAGGACAATTCCTTTCACATTATTAATTAATCTGAGTTTAGTGGTTCACTGGAATGGTACTATTGGTTGATGATTTATGTTGGCTCAGTTGGGTTTTGAATCCTTTGATATTTACTGGATCAACTCTACGTTAGAATTTACTGTTTTATGCGATAATGTGATAACTAATTACTTTATTCTTTATACATTGAATGTAATTATTTACTTATGTCTTCTTACATATCCCTGTACTTATTTGGTGTTAATGCTATAATTGTGAATTGTTACTGAACTGTAAATATAATTAGTAGTAGTTGTCATGTATAAATACATGTGTCTTGCTTGTGTATAATAAAATAAATTCCTCTGCAGAATTGGCCATTGACATCTCAGGGGACTGTGGAGGGAAGTTCAAGCTTCCATGAGTGAATTTAAAGGAACAAGATAAACTTTTAACCGACATTATGGTTGTGCATTCTTAACTGACAACTTCATGACTCACAGTGATATGATAATAGTCATCTGAACTTTCAAACCTCTCTTCTAATGCAGGCAGTCTATTGCCAACCCAACAAGTACAGTTACCACAAGAAGAAATCGGTGGTCGCCCACATAAAGTAAAGACTGGTGACAAAGAGGAATATGACATGCTGCATTGGGTAGTGACAGGCCTTCTCACCGTTACTACCAACATTTAACAAGTGACAAACTGCATTGTCAATCGAGCAGGCAGCTGGTTAATCAAGGCTGACCCCCTCGCACCGTAAAATTCTTGCCAAAGAGCCAAAATGGCTGGTCAGGACCATAATCCAGAAATTATATTACTGTGTAATAAGCATTTTACTTTAGCTTGTATTTTTATATAATGCTTTCAAAATTTGTCTAAGACAGAAGCCTTAGTTGCACTGGCAGTGACATGTGTAACCTTGAATCACTAGGCTGTCACCTTTGGGGTCACAGGGTCAAACCTAATCACAGCATATGTGTGGGATTCAGTGAGGATATATTTTGATAAACTTTGACTTCGTCTGAAATAAGTATAAATGGAAGGGTGGGGGAAGATTAGGGGGTGGTTATCAGAATTTTCAAGAGGCACATCTTTTTAAAGAACTGAAGTGTCATTTGTGGGTGGTATTGTTAAGCCGTTCCATTTTTGAGTAATGCAACAAAGCAACAATAATTCACTGACATGAAATAACTAATCAAATATAATCACTTCCCAAAAGGTTAATTAGTTTTCTCAGATCTGATAAAGATTCTGTTTACATGCTGTGCCTGTATCGATGCATGTTTGTGTTAAAATATGCTTTTAAGTAGAATTTAAGAAGAGACGTCATGTTAGTCCTTCAATCAGATTGGCATTATGTGTCAAGAATAAACCTAAAATGTTTCTAATCTATCTGCACCACGAAATACTGGCAGCGCTTTGTGGCATCATGACATCAAAGAAGTCCTGTAAATCTGTTTTTGCTGCAATATGATAGGCCATCAAATGTAAATAAAAAAGATTGTGTATGGCGGGGAGAAGGAAAATTGTGAAGTGTGTCTCTGATAAACAAACACAAATTGTGTTATGAAGATAGACTTGGAAGGGTTGCTTCTTAGTAAGTTAAATGTGAGGGTGGGCATGGGATGGTGTTTGGCATATAAACATTTTTGGGTTAAACTAGATAGATGGGTAGGCAGGTATTATACAAAATAGAGGGGAAGAATTATAACTGGTGACCTGTATATCTGCCAGCTTGTCAGTTACTGTTGTGTTCCACTGGAGCCGACACTCCCAGACTCTAGGATCGGTTTGCATGTCAGATAGGGTCGGTTTTGGTTTTCCAACTTTATTTAGTGTGCCGGTAAAATATAAACATGTTTCACTGACCAACATGCTACAAGATGTGGTTATTTTTGTCAATAATCAAATCTCAGACTCAGCAATTTCTTGGATAAAAGAGGGATGAAGTGTCGACCAATCAAAAAATTCAAACAGGATCACCTGATAAATTTAGGTCAAGGGCAGTCAACGTAAGATGTGGATCCCATCACTTGATCTTCATTGCAAGCAGTAATTTAGTGTAAATGTGCAGATAAATTGCTCAAATGGACAAAATGCAGAAGATGTCTTTCCCACTATAAAGTATTAAAAGCAATGAACAATCAAGGGGTTTAGCATTGTCGAGTAAGCACTTATCCCTCTGAATGCTTGAATAGGATGCTGTATTGTTAGTGACAATTTTCTACTTCATCCTGCCTTGAAGACCTGACTGACCCTCGAATCATGACTTGGCTTCCCGACCCTATGCTAGGTTTGGGTCAGTTACTGTCAGAACACCCTCATAAGGCTGCCGTCTTATTGCATTTATATTTAATTTTTAATTATAGTTATGTATTAAAATAATTATAATAAATCCTATAGTTTAATGGATGAAAGCACTTCCAATCTTCCACAAGGGGACATAACAGGCCAAATAGTGATGGGTCGGTATAAAAAATATGTACATATCAGAAGTTTGCCAATCCAAAACTGTTCATATTCCAGGACTCGGTGTTTTAATACACCCAAAAACTACATTCAAGCAATGAAGCTGCTAAAGTGTGCACTCAATCAAACCCATTAGCCATCTTGTCTACCGAGACTTGAGGAATCGTTCCCACCCCTAATCTTAATGCATCAAAATGTACTCTTAAAGTACTTGTAAGTTTTCAAAATGTAGTAAAACATAGGCAAGAAAAACGGTTTTTATTTGTAACAATATTAAACTAATTGTGTTTTGAAATGACAGTGTTATCCTGTATCTGCATATTATGAAACTTATTCCATTGACACTGCAACAAGCTAAAATTTGAAACCTTTGGTTCATAATTTTATATGCCCGAGTTAGAAATACTGTTGATAAAGTGGTGGTAACATATGCCTTGACTGTGACCCTGTTTTTGCCGATTTTGAAATTGTTGATCAATATATTTAATCTTGTATATGCCAGGAAGTAAAATAGTCAAGATTAGCAAAACAGTTTGGTAAAAATATAATATATTTCATATTTTGAAGAATTTTTGCTTCCTGCCTAGCAAAGTTTGGATGGATCTTTATTTTGACATTTCTCATACATTTAATGTAGTGTCGATTGCAATGTCTGGGCAGTGCAGATGTCAGTCCTCTGCCCCTCTTCCGCTTCATGTGGCGTCTGTGTCTGAGGGTGTGTCAATATATCCCTGTTATATCAAGGGTTGGGTAACAGTCTGATATCCCTGTTATATCAAGGTTTGGGTACCAGTCTATTTGCAATCAAGTGTTTGTTTTGGTAAACAACTTAGGTCAACTTGTGACAGGGTCTGTGATTGGTTTATTCATATTGAACCCACTTGGGAATTGTTTCAGAGTCAGTTTGAACCCAGCAACTGAAACAACAAGACATTGATTTTATTTTTACTGATTTTAGTTATTTGTGTTGTGCTGGGATTAGTCATGTATACTTGAATGTTACTTTTATGGAAGAAATACTGGACTTTTGTGTGTGTTCCTGCCGTCTGCAGAAAGCTCTCTCTTTGACAACCTTATGCTTGATTTCACCACTTTAAAGGGACGGTCTAGCCTATATTCTTGTTGGGGGCCACTTGGGGGCTGGGAAGCATTCAATTTTTATTATTGTATCGCTTTGAAATCAGGCAGTGGATTAGTCAAGGAAAGAGCACTGTGGGTGTTGCTTATATATTTCCAGATTTACAAACAAGTGACAATTAACAATGCCACATAAAAACAAATGCTCTAAATGCGGTCATAAACATTTGCCGCCCACTGGTAAAAAATGTCAGCTAGATAAACAGTTGGACCATAAAGACAGTGAAAGTGATATGAATCTCAAAGAACTTTCTATGTTGTCAAATAAAAAGTCTATGAACGATGCTAGCATGCTTAGTGGTAGCAGTGAGGAGTCATTTGAAGTGGAGGAAAGCTTGTCGGTGCAGTCGCAAATCCTAAGAGAATTACAGAAGGTCAACGCTAGACTTGATGCAGTGGAAGGACAAGTTGGGTGCAGCAATGGAGGAGCAAGGCATAAGGAGCGTCAGTTAAAAGAACAGTCTAAGTTAAGTAGTACAGGTTCTGATAAACATTGTGTTAAAAAAGTCAAGAAAAGTAAAAAAAATTGTTGAAAGTAGCAGTGATTCAGATAGTGACAGTAGCATTCCAGATTTGCACACATTACGTACATCAGATGTAATTCAGAGGCGTGTTGACGCAAGGTTGCGCGAGTTAGAAGTTTTGCAAGATCAAACAGGTATGGTTGCAAATTCAAAATTAAAATCCAAGCGAGGTGGACCGGTTGATGTTTATGTTAAACACAAAGTTGCTTGGCCGCATGAGGCCATATTGGGGGGTGTGAACCGTTCAAGATTAAATTACGATCAGTTGACTTTATCACAATGGGTGCAGGGCTTCTGCAAAAATATCTTAGACGAGAAAGACGAAGGTAAGCGTGAAAAAATGGTGGCCTACATGGCCGACTTGATGGAAGATGCAACAGATTTTAGTTGGACAGGAGCCAAAGCCGCTCACGCTGTATTATGTTGCGAGTTAGAGAGAGGCACTGCTACATGGAATGATACAACAAGAATAGGTCATATTCGTCGTGCGCATGCACAAAAACATGTCGGTCAATATTCTAAAACATGGCTCAAGTCGGGAGAGGTCGGTCGAAAACCATGGTTTTGCAAGGCTTTTCAGAGTAACAGCTGTCAAAACAGCAAAGATCACGAGGTCAATGGCAAAGTGCACAGACACATTTGTGCATTCTGTCTGCAACAAGGCCGTGTCTTACCTCATTCTGAGCAAAATTGTACGGTGGCGAAAAAACAGCACTCAAAAAATGAGTGAGCAGCTGTCCATTTTCAATGGGCAGCTGGAGTGATAAAATGACGTTTCCTGTAAAAATGGATCAGCAGACAAAGCCAAAAGTTGATGCTCAAACAAACCTAATTAACAATGTTGTGTGCGGTAGTCAGAACAGAAATAACTCTGTTGAAAGTTGTCACAAGAAGTTTGTTTACAGAACCAAGTGTTTTTACAGTAAACATTACAACCCCCAAGACATAGAAAGTTCACTGGTTCGTCCCTTAGATGCCTGTGTCAAATCATTCAAGGTTTCTTTGAAACCTTCCAAAAATAGATTGTATTCTAATGTGGTTAAACACGGCAAAAAGCACTATAAAGGTGTAAAGAATGCTGTCCATGATTTAAATGACAATCCCATAATTGGTATGCATTCACAGTGTGTTAAAAGGGACATTGGTGAAAATAAAAATAACATCAAGGTCAGTGAAGACTGCATTGAATTACATGGTAATACAGACTGTAGGGACAGAGATTCTGTGAAACACTTAGAACACGTTCACAATGTACCTGGGGGGGCAAGTGATGCAGAAGAAAGTGATCAAAAACTGTTATTTGACATAAATTCATGTGGTGATGATAAGTTCTTCATTCATTGTTATTCAATGGTAGACACAAGAGAGCAGAAGTACCTCACAACTGCACAGTTTACAATCAAATTTTGGCACAATCTCAATTTCCATTTGGCTTTGTCCCCCTGTCTGATCCAGTTATGCCAACCTGCACAGATTCCGGATTATTCAGGGCTAGTTCGTTTCTTGAATTGCACGAAATAGTTAAAATGTGTGGTAAGCCAAACTTCTTGGGGGCACGGATTCCCCTTGAATCACAGCTTAATATTCCCAAATGGAAAGTTGAATTGAAGGACTATTGGGACCAACAGCTTCTCCAATTCTTGGAATACGGTTTTCCCCTAGGTTTCAATAGGAGTTGTAAATTGGGGAAATATGAGGGGAACCATAAATCGGCTACAGATTTCCCAAAGGATATACAATTATATCTCAAGGAAGAAATTGAACATGGGGCAATCGTGGGTCCCTTTGAAAAAAATCCCATTCCAAATGGTCATATCTCACCCTTAATGACTCGTCCCAAGGCAAGTTCCGATAATAGGCGGGTTATTATGGATCTCAGCTGGCCCAAAGGTCTCTCAGTTAATGATGGGGTGGACAAGAACTCCTATATGGGTTCAGATTTTAAGCTTACTTTTCCCACCATCGATGATCTCACTTCTGAACTTGTTAAACTTGGCAGGGGAGCACACATTTACAAAATTGATGTTAGTAGGGCCTTCCGCCACCTTCCAATAGATCCTTTTGATTACGATCTTCTAGGACTAGAGTGGGATGGCTTCTATATCAATAAAAATTTGGCTTTTGGGACCAGACATGGTAGCCAGTTCTTCCAACGTACCAGTGATGCCGTCCGATATATCATGCGTCGTCGTGGTTTCGATGTCATCGCCTATATTGACGATTACCTTGGTTTTGGCGTTCCGTCCATTGCAGAGCAGTCTTTCAACACATTGTACAATATCCTCACGGATCTGGGTTTAACCATCAGCCAGAAAAAATTGGTCCGTCCCAGTACTCAAGCTGTCTGTCTTGGGATCCTAGTGAATACAGTGGAAGGTACACTTTCCATTCCCGATGACAAGTTAAATCAAATAAAAACAACTGTAGTCGAATGGACGGGTAAAAAGAGATGTTCAAAAAAGCAATCGCAGTCGTTATTGGGTTTGTTGCTGTATGTCAGCAAATGTGTACGCCCTGCGAGATGCTTTCTAAATAGAATGCTTGAAGTTCTTAGACAAGCTCATGATTCCAATCATATCGTGCTTAATGATGCATTCCATAGGGATTTAGCCTGGTTTCAGACCTTTCTGGCAGATTACAATGGCATTTCCATGTATGGTCATATCACTCCAGATTTCTCTGTTGACTTGGATGCCTGCCTTACAGGCCTTGGGGGCTGTTGCAAGAATGTAGTTTACCATATTCCCATTCCATTAGGTTATAGAAACCTATCCATAGTGCACTTAGAAATGCTAAACATTTTGGTTGGCATCAGATTGTTTGGAAATATGTTGAGGGGCAAAAAAGTCTTGCTAAAATGTGACAATGAAGCTGTAGTGTCCGTCTTAAGAACGGGTAAGGCCAGAGACCCTTTTTTGGGGGCTTGTGGACGCAACATCTGGTATAGTACTGCAACCCTAGATGTAGACCTCCAGTATGTTCACATCCCAGGCAAACAAAATCGAACTGCTGACTTACTGTCCAGATGGACTGGGTCTGAGTTTAACAAAAATGAATTATTTTCACTTGTTGGTAACCCCATTTGGTTGGCAGCCGACATAGGTTGCCTAGAAATTAATAAGTATTTGTAATTTGATAGATACTATGCTTTGTTTTGTAGGAGCACGGAAATGTAAAACTCTACAAGAAAAGGTCAAGAATAGGCTCTCCACAGCTTTCAGGCCCAAAACCAGGATGTGTTACCAAAGGTTGTTCAAAGTATTTGTCGGGTTTTGTTTGTGTGTGAACGTAGCCTTACATGATTTGTCTGTTGCTTCAGTACTATGTTTTCTTGAGTACCTAGTGGATAACAGAGTATCAGTGTGTATGGTAGTCAATTATATTTCAGCACTGAAGGCTATGGCCATTATTTATAGTATTCCACATTCGGTATTTGAACATCCACAAATAAAGTATTTTGTGCGTGCATTGAAGATAAATCGCCCTCTAACAGTTTCCAAGAAAAATGTTATTGATATACCAATCTTAAAACGGATAATTGCCTAGTGTCAAGGTAGGTTGAATGCAGTTACCTTCAAAGCCATTTTCTTAACGGGGTATTTTGGATTTTTTAGACTTTCAAACCTTGCCCCACATTCCGTAGGTGACTTTGATCCAACCAAACACTTCACAGGAGGGGATGTATTCTTTGAGAAAAACCAAGTTAAATTACTTTTAAAATGGTCCAAGACCTTGCAAATGAATGATCAGGTCAAACTTATCACTCTTCCCAGATTGAACTCCCTGTCAATTTGTCCATATCAAGCTCTCAAGGCGCTATTTCATCTTTATTCCCCTGGAAATATAGATCCACTTTTTCAGTGTCACACTATGCATGGATGGCAAGTGATGACGGATTCTAGAGTTAGAAAAACTCTGGCTTCCATCAACACGGCCTTGGATCTCCCACGAAACTTTTTTACCTTTCACGCTTTCCGACGTTCAGGTGCCACCTTGGCATACAAGGCTCATGCCCCTATTAGGGATATCAAGGAGCATGGCACCTGGACGTCGGACTGTGTCTGGAGGTATATTCAGTCTGATGTTGATAAGGGATCTAAAGTTGCTAATGCAATGAAAAAAATGCTGCTATGATGCCCTACATGTTGGGTTTGGGGCTTTTTGGTTTATAAATGGGTACAACCAACCAGTGGTATTATCACTAAATAAATTATAGTGTGGATATGTGGTATTTACAGCATGTATTACTGTAGTCGCTTTCTGCATGGTTAATTAGTTATAACCTGGTTAAGTGTTAACCCAGTGCTTCTTAATGTGTTTCTTATATTATCTTAGTGGTACTTTACACGTGTGGTTGTTTATTACATAAGTGCAACAATGTTAGTCTTTATATTTTATTTTAGTCATGTAACTTTTAATGTCAACTTTGTATTGTAAACATGTAATTGTAAGTATCTTAGTCAGTAACTTGTATAAATTATATTATTCACTTTTAATCTATAGTTTCGATGAGTCAGTAACAGGGCATGTATTCATTATCATATGGACATGGAACTCTAATTTACATGCATGCCTGATAATGTTAATGCTTACATATTTACATATAACTTACACGAACTGTACATAGTCAGTAGTTAGTGTGCATTTACTCACTGTATGTAGCATGATATGGTATAACATTACCAGTCACTTTTTATATCTAATAAGACATACCCTCAGTGGTCGTTTGACTGTTTTGGGAGAGGGCTTGGGGACTGTCGATTGCAATGTCTGGGCAGTGCAGATGTCAGTCCTCTGCCCCTCTTCCGCTTCATGTGGCGTCTGTGTCTGAGGGTGTGTCAATATATCCCTGTTATATCAAGGGTTGGGTAACAGTCTGATATCCCTGTTATATCAAGGTTTGGGTACCAGTCTATTTGCAATCAAGTGTTTGTTTTGGTAAACAACTTAGGTCAACTTGTGACAGGGTCTGTGATTGGTTTATTCATATTGAACCCACTTGGGAATTGTTTCAGAGTCAGTTTGAACCCAGCAACTGAAACAACAAGACATTGATTTTATTTTCCCATCCCTCCCTCCCCTGTTTTTCTGATTCATGCTGTTATCGAACATGGGGCTTTTTGGTTTATAAATGGGTACAACCAACCAGTGGTATTATCACTAAATAAATTATAGTGTGGATATGTGGTATTTACAGCATGTATTACTGTAGTCGCTTTCTGCATGGTTAATTAGTTATAACCTGGTTAAGTGTTAACCCAGTGCTTCTTAATGTGTTTCTTATATTATCTTAGTGGTACTTTACACGTGTGGTTGTTTATTACATAAGTGCAACAATGTTAGTCTTTATATTTTATTTTAGTCATGTAACTTTTAATGTCAACTTTGTATTGTAAACATGTAATTGTAAGTATCTTAGTCAGTAACTTGTATAAATTATATTATTCACTTTTAATCTATAGTTTCGATGAGTCAGTAACAGGGCATGTATTCATTATCATATGGACATGGAACTCTAATTTACATGCATGCCTGATAATGTTAATGCTTACATATTTACATATAACTTACACGAACTATACATAGTCAGTAGTTAGTGTGCATTTACTCACTGTATGTAGCATGATATGGTATAACATTACAAGTCACTTTTTATATCTAATAAAGACATACCCTCAGTGGTCGTTTGACTGTTTTGGGAGAGGGCTTGGGGACTGATACATGTTATCATATCAACATCAAACCAATATTACATGTTAGGTCTTACTTTCCCCATTTTTGATAAAAACCAAAAAAAGTGGCTACATGCTTGACACATTCTGACATTTATTTTTATTGATGATCACATTTAAATCATGCTGGTCGGGATGAAACCGCTGGAGATTGCAAGTAGGGTCTGGATTGGTTGTATAGACTCCCAGATAAATCAGGTACTTCTTTGTCTGATCCAAGGATCAGGATGCATTTGAATTCCATGAGTTTTCTCAAAATTGGTAATTTCCTACCTTGATTCTTGTATAATTTTTAGCTTGAGCCTCTGTTGTTAAAGCCGTTAAACAGTGAAAAAGTCCATAAAGTGGTGGTTTCATGTTGCTAACCAAAATTATAGCAAGAGGCTCCGGTATATCACCCTGTCAGGTCGTATTGGCACTCTGTGTATCCAAACTGTACCTAAAGTCATATAGGTCATGTCAGGAATCCTTAGAACCCAAAGGTGGGCTATGGTTTGGATTCATGATTCATATGGTTTTAAGTCTAATTAGCAATGTCGTCTGGAGACATTGCATTATTCTGACGTTTATGGCAATTTTGAATCGTTCTAACCTGACTCTGGCTGATTTTTATGTCATGGCATCTTAACGGTCCTTTAAAATGGGACCAAAACTTTACAAAAGAAAACCTTCAAACTCAATATATTTGGTATGTTAGAATTATTATCATACTTGTTAAAGGGTATTCCACAGATGTTTGTGTGTCACATGTGAAATAAGTATTAAAATAATATGTGTATTAACACTATCATTCTAAAAAAAAATCAAATCTTTTCGAAATTTTTCTTAGTGATTTAATTATCGATTTACTTTTGCCTTTTTGCCTTTCCAAGTTTCCATTAAGAATTTCACATCCCATTAAATAATTCCTATTCAGGCTTTTCTGTCCAACTAATTTTCTTGAAAAATTAAAAGAAGAATTCTTTACATCTACATCAATGTGGTGTCAGGGTGACAATAAACAACCACAATTTTGGACAGAAAAAGCAAAACCAAAATAGTCGCCTAATTTCTTATTTATACATATTAAGTCTTTTAACAATACATAAAAATTACACATAAGTGTTAATTACTAAAATCTCAGTGATTATCTTGTTTTTATGATACATATTAATGTAAATGGAAGTCAGCACCTTGGTCATAACAAACACTTCTATCATGAGCTTACAGGAAAAATGAACATTTTTGAATGAACGTATGTTCTAGCACGGTATACCCTTCATTTCTATTTGAAAAATGAATTTTACTAAGAGACGTGTTGAAGTGGTGAACTTAAGGTCACCTAAAGTTTGACAATTTTTTTTACCTGAAGCTAACTTAAACTTAGATAAATAATTGAGATTGGGTTTAAGTTTAAGGTGGCCTTAAATTAAGCTAAATAGGTATACTGAGAATTCAGATAATATGGTTTATAATTAAAAATAGAGAGTTTAAGCATGTAGCAAAATAGAATAACAAAGTAATTATTAAAGAGTATTTAAAATAAAGTCCAAGGCGAGTCCATGGTAGTACATTTTGTGACATGAAAGCAAAATTGGCCAGTAAATAAACATCACTGAAGGGCTTCAAGCCTCAAATTATCCACAAAGATTCATCTTACATCATATAACTGTTAACAATGAACATTAAGAACAATGTGACTGTACGCAATATGTTTAGATTATTACAGTAATATCAAAGAATGATGTAACAGGCTAAGTTCTTAACATTAAGTGCCTGAATCACTGAATGCAAGAGGGGATAAAACCCCAACCGAGTAAAATAATTTAAGAACATAAGAATTGTTACATTAATAACTGCATCGCGACATACCGAGTAATACCCAAGAGTATGCTATCTTGATGAGTGAATTTTGATCATGATTGTTGGTGAGATTTTTAGTCAATATCACAGTTGAAATGTTTTTTATTTGCTAATAAACCAGGAAATGTTCACCAATCCTGAGTTTGTAAATCTATCCAGCATATAACCATTCATCAATACATTTTTAATACCCAGCTAAAACAATGATTTGCCCAGTATAAAATCATTCCGTAATTCTGGAACTACATAACTACATATGTCCCCGAGAAATTTATTTTAATAATTTCTTTATTCACTGTTACATCTGTATCTAACTTTATTATTTTTTTACTACGAACAGTTAATACATGATTGAGCAACAATTTTTTCGGAGTACCTCAGGGCATATTGTATTCACTGAATCACCAGTATCTAGCAATGCTTGAAATGTCAAACCTTCAACTTTTACTGGAATTTCATTATCAGGTACTTCATAATTACCTGGTTGTAGCTGTCAATATTGTCTTACCATAATTGCTTCATTTTGTCCACCCTTTTTACACTTTTTTTGAAAATAATAAGGAAATTGTTTAGAGTGTGGGAGGAAAATTAAATGAGACCTTATTGAATAAATTGATAAATGTCAATTGCATGTATTGCCCCAAAATTCTACATCAACCATTTCACTCCTTTTTCTCTGACCAGATTTGGCTGTGTTATATTTTAGGGAACACCATTCCAAGAGGGAGAATTGAATGTCCCTGGCAGAATGACCTGTCTCATTGAAATATTAAGAAACTTGGATTATTCTCCAATTCTTCGGTTTAGAGACTGATAATCAGTATTCATAAAAATTCTTTCTGAACATGCACATTGTTTCCCCCACATAGTATTTACCACACTTTTTGGATGTGATTGGGTGAATTATGTCACTTATTTCACATGTCAAGTCTGTGGGTAGTTGACTGAGTTTGGTCATTTTACATGTGATTTTGAACTCTACTTCACTGCTTCATTTTATAAATGGGCAGTAACTTCCTTTGCCGAGTCCAGTGCATATGTTGGCTTTTATCTTGGGTATTTCCTGTTAAGTTGGTGTGGGTTGACTGGTGTGTAAATTGTTTTTTGTTTTGTTTTAATGTATGAAATCTTCATTTCTGGTGCATGTCCTTCTGATTCATAGGAATTTTCCAAAAGGTCATTTAGTGTAACAAGGTTTATGATGGCTGAAGCGTAATAAAGATACAGGTGGGTATCAGTGGGTTTCTCATATAAGGTGGTATAGGGTTCAATATTAGGATCAATTTTTACACTGGTGTCTAAGAAATTGATTGAATCATTGCTAAATTTATGTGTGAATTTGATTTGACGATCCTGAGCCAAATCTAAGGTTGTTTGTCGCAACATTTAAAAGAATTAGTTTTGAATCTATCCATGACTACATTTTCAGAGTTAGGCACTAATGCTGTCCCCATGACTGTTCGTCCTATTTGGAGATAGTGCTCTTCATGTTTGGGGTGATTTGAGCCTTAGTTCTATCCTGTCTAAGGTCGGCTGCTAAAGCAAGAATACCTTCATAATTAGGGATATTAGCGTAGAGGGATGACAGACCTAAGGTCGCTTTATTATTATAGTATTGGTATGCATAATGCATACAGACAAAATTTTGAATATTCTAAATAAAGTTTGAATTAATAATGATTTGTCTACATAATTATTAATTTTGTCTAAATTCTGTTGTTAAAACTTAATATTTTTTCTGGACCATTGAAATACAAAGATGTCTCTGTCATCAGAGTTTAGGTTTTGTCATCATATTTTCATGTGGTATATAATTGTTAATATTCAAGTAAATGCAGAATTTACATTTTGTTTACTTATTAAGAATTGTTTAGAAACCATAAAAGTAATCAAATTGTAAAACGATTCTTATTGGTGTGCTTATGTGTATGTAAAACAGTGAAATAGCACAGATGGTCAGTATGGACCAACAAACATAAAATTGGATGCACTTGGCTTTACCTAAAACTGGGTTGACAATTTATATAAAGGTTGAAGACCTGTAGATGATAAGTACTGACCGATTGGGATGATATAGTCTGGGCCAAAGAACTCTAGCCAAAGAAACATTATGAATGGATTGGTGTCAAGCTTGTGACATTGATATGTGGTGGGTCAAGGTTTAAAAATAATTATTCTTAAGTTATTATTAAAGGGGATTTTTACTGTAAACTTGCAGATGAGGTAGGAAATATATCGTCATATTCAACAAATGCTCATATGAGTGAAACCTGCTCACTCTACAGCCAATCAGGCTTGTATTTTTTTACAACAAAGGCAAATGTAAATAAAATACTCATCACACCAATAATGGTATTCTTTATCATCATTGTTGTTCATACTGTTTCAAGGAAACATCCAAATGCTATGTGACCAGTGACCCAGTGTATACGCATGCTTGGCAGTAGTGGTCAGCCAAAACTTGTCTTGGTCCTGAAACATTATTATTTGAAGTTGATCTTGAAAGGGCCTTTATGAATTTAAGAATAGACCCTTATGATTACCCCATTTTCGGCTTAAAGTGGAATGAGGTATTTACATTGATATTGGACTTCGTTTTGGATTCTCTACAGCTGTGGCTTCTTGCAAACTTTGCACAGATCTCGTGACACATACGTTATGTAAACGTCATATTTTGACCATAAATTATACAACTTCCGAATGATTTTTATAAAGATATTAACTGACTTAATTGTTTCTTGGATACTTTTAACTGTTCAGTCGATATTTATGAAGTAAATAAAGTACCCCTACAAGTATATGTAGATGCTTCACTTCGTTTGGTGGGAGGCTACTATCAATGCAAGGTATATGTGATTGAAATTCACCTTGCCATCTTGAATATTGCTGCACTTGTTCATTTGGAGGCACCAAATTTTCTAGTGGCCTTTAAACTTTTGGGGTCAAAGTAGGTCAAATAGAAGAGTATTATTATAGTGCGATATCATTGCTGTGATCAGTGCTGTTTCTCATCATAAAATGAGAGATCCCTGGCTTACTGCTTGTGTTCAAAATATCTGGTATTCCACTGCTAGTTGTAACATATCAAACAATACAAAGTAAGTTGAACCTATATGCTGATGTGTTCTCACCTTGGGATGTATATCAAATCAAGATTCAGTTGCAGGTAACTTTTTGATCTCCTGTGAATGGGAGATTTCCTTACCTAATAAGTAATATCCTAATTTCAGCATTTAATTTCTTTAAGGTGGCCGCCTTCATGCTGGTTCTTCTCTGCAGAGTTGTAGTTGGCTTCAAAGCACCAGGCAGTATTGTTACTATCTGTACTGCCTTGCTTGTTCTCTTTTGTTTTTAGAGGGCTTAATCCTCCACTTTCACAAGCATTCTGCCAAGCTCTGTGTCACTTCTGGCCTCACACCCAGGACACCAAGCTTACAAGTCTGCCTTTCACCTGTTCCTGGCTTTCCTTGTGTTTACTGATCTTGTAGTGCCTATTGTGTTGAGAGTGTAGTAATGTATCTTGATTTACTAGCAGTTAATGGTTATAGAGCTTTTTTGTTAATATATCATGTGTCTACTTTACATCATTATTTAACTGGCCTACAAGTGCTTTTTATAATAGACAGGTAACATTGTTAGTAAAGTCTGTTCAGATCAATGTCAAGTTACATGTTAGAGTGAAAAGGGCATTTATCATGAATTGTTAAACAAACTGATTTATCTCTAAGCTTCACCTTTCCAGACTTTATTTTTTGACTTCCTCTGTTTGTTTTTTTTGTTTAGCATCTTTACTTCCCTCTTCATGTGTTGACTTTGACAAATCTAGGTTCCCATGCCTTGGGGATGTGATTTGGGTTCCCCCTGGAGCCCACATTGTCATGGCCTGTGCTAAAAATATGCAAAATTCTGGGGATATGCATGTAGTTTTAATGCCCTTTCTGGCTTCTTCTATCTTGTGCCTGGTAACCACCCTGAAAACTATAGTGAAATATCTTAAGCAAGACAATGAAGACTGCTTATTTTGATCCCAGAGGGAACTGTTCAAAAGCCTCTTACTGGCCCACACCCCAATTTTTTTCAAGCAGGCCCATGTTATCCCTATCCTCAAAAAATCATCCTTAGACAAAGAAGTTTTTAAAAACTATAGGACTGTCTCAAATTTTACTGCTCGATCCTTTCTGAAGATGGCAGTAGCAGCCATTGGTTTAAATCCTAGACATCCTTCCCTACTCTTACACACTCTTCACTCCTTTAGTTGGAGTGGGACTACTCTGGCCTTTGACAATGATGTCAAATTAGGTCATCAAACAGCACAGTAATCGGAAGAGTGAAGCTGTTTGGGTGTATTTGAACTCTACCCCCCGAGCTTATGTTACCATCCGTCTCAAGTTTCAAACACTGCTCAAGACTATTACATAACAGTTTGGGATGTGGGCCTTTTAGTATTATACTTGTTCCTTTATTAGAAAGATTTACTGATGGTAACATTCTATTAAACGAAATAAACCCATTGGTAAAATAAAACCTCAGGTCCTTCATGGAGGAAACTCTTCTTATGTAGGTTTAGATTTTGTAAATTACTTTTAGTACAGTACTTTGATATAGTTTCTGGATCTGGATTATCTGGATATTCTCATTTTCCCCATCATTTCAATAATCAATGCTTCTCTTGAGCAGGAATGTGTCCAACTTTTTTCAAGCAGGCCCATGTTATCCCTATCCTCAAAAAATCATCCTTAGACAAAGACGTTTTTAAAAACTATAGAGCTGTCTCAAATTTAAACTTTATCACAAAGATACATGAAAGGGTGGTAGTCGTCCAGCTACAATCTCACTTGGATGAAGCCGGCCTTATGACTGCCTTCCAATCGGCTTATAGAAAACACCATTCTACTGAAAGTGCCCTCCTTAATATTCACAATGATATTCTTCTTAATATGGCCAAAGTGTCTGTCACTGCCCTTACCCTTCTGGATCTATCAATACTATTGACCACACCATTCTCCTGGACAGACTCAATGTTTATTATGGACACACTTGGTCAAGGTACATAGTACACTCTCGCATCCTGCTGTTCTCCAGTATGGAGTTCCCCAGGGCTCCATCCTTGGACCAATTCTCTTCTTTCTCTACACTAACCCAATCAGCTCAATCATTCTTCCCCACAATAGCATCAAGTACCACTTTTACGCCTATGGCACCCAGTTATACATAAAACTTTTACCAGCAAATTTCTCTCACTTTATGCAAAAACTAAAGAACTGCCCAAACGACATTCAAAATTTCATGTTTATAAATAAATTAAAACTTAACCCAGACAAAACTGAGTTTATTCTCATAGCCTCCCCCCAAAATTGTAAACAACTCCTTCCTCACTTCCCTATCAATATTCTGGGAAATCAGGTCTCGCCAGCACAAAGTGTCAGGAACCTCGGAGTGGTTCAACTCCAATTTCTCAAAACACGTGTCACAGGTCATAAAGTCCACTAGAGTACATATGAGAGACCTCTACAGAATTCGTCCCCTTCTAGACCTTAATACATCAGTGCTCTTAACAAATGCTTTGGTGAGCAGCAGGTTGGATTATTGCAATTCACTCTTCTTATCGCTCACTGATTTTGAGTTAAGGAGATTGCAGCTAGTCAAAAAATCACACTGCAGGGTTGTCACCCATTCCTCTAAATTCCCTCACATTACCCCTCCACTAAAAAATCCATCGGCTACCAGTCAGATACAGGGTACAATTTAAAATTGGCCTTATTACATACAAAGTTCTGAACCAAGGTCAACCAGTTTACCTAAGAGAATTAATCCACCCCTATACCACTTCCAGAAATACAAGGTGAAGTACCCCCAAACTCAAGTTCCTTCAAACCCCCACTTTTGATTGTAGAGTTCACAAATCAATCAAACACTTTTCTAATTCCTTCAGTCACTATGCCCCAGTCCTTTGAAACTCTTTCCTCTTTCATGTAAGAAACAGTCCCTCTGTTACATCTTTTAGGATGCACCTCAAGACCCACCTCTTCAGCTCTAGTTTCCCAACTTAGTTTTCTTCCCTCCTGGTCACACCCACAATCCTTGATTACTGACTTTGAATGCCCCTCGACTCTCCCTATGATAATGATTTTGTTTAATTAGTGGACTGAGTTCCCCTTTGTGGGGAAGATATTGCATTTGCAAAGCAGTAGATTAGATTAGATTAGGTTGGTTGATTTTGATTCATATTGATTGATAACACCATTCAAAGATTGTTGGTAGTGTTGAGCTAACTTGTATGTAATAGATCTTCTAATCAGTGCTAGTCGGTAGTGAGTATTTGTTCCTTTGTTGTAACCTGGTACAGACAAAATTCAAGAAGTACTATTTGACTTAGGCCGTATTGGTATTGTAGTGGCATCTAGTTGTTACTCATGTATAGTGAACTTTACAGTTATAAGATGACAATTTCATAGTTTGCGATGTTTAGTAATTATACTCTAATTCACTAGCTGTAAACTGTAATGCCATTAGATACTTGTAAATACTTACACTGAGGTTCTGATTTAATAATTCCAGTCACCTGTTGCTAACTGAAGCATGTGAGGTGTTTAACAATGCAAATGTACTAATTGTTGCAAATGTACTAAATGTTGTTTTAACTTGATGTTTCAGTAAAAAAAAATCAAAACTTGTTACCAATTACTCCATCTTTCAATGTTTGTTGTGCCCTCACTGAAGATAACAGCATTAGACGAGTGCATAGCATGAGTATTATGTTATTTATCTTTATGGGTGATATATTTTATGTATGTCGAATGAGGGATGTTTTACCATTTTTATGATTAATTAGTAAAATAAACAAATTTTTCCAGAAAGATTGGACAAAGGCGATTATAGTTCTATGGGCACTACCGAATTTGAAGTAATTCTTCCATTTTGGCGGAAAAAACAATATCCACCAAAAATGCATAGGAACTCAATTATGGCTGATGCTGCATTCAAAGGCAAAAAAATTCACAAATTTGGAAAAGACTCCAGCAAAACACATTTTGTACTTATACTTATTATTGGGTAAATATGGTGATCTTACACCAGTTTTAAATTATGTCTTTTGTAAGATCTTGGCAATATTTCACCATATGGAAGGACAAGCCTGTGGAAACATTGAATTAACTTCATTCCAAAGCCCCAGAAATTAATTTATAATTTTGTAAAATATTTATTTATTCATTGTAACAACTTTGCCAATAAAATAAATAAATGTGAAATTTTGTGAACAAGAACCAAATCAATTGAATACAAAGTATAGGTAACTTTTATGTGTGCCACTATTGTTAACAATAAATATTCAAAAACCCAAGTTGATTTCAATTCAAACAAAGAAACTTTGCCCATGATAAGTATATGAAACTTGGAAAGGTTCAGACTGGTCCCGCTCTTTAGATGATACTTGGTCATCTTCAGCATGTTTCCTGTAAACAACAAGGAAACGGGAGTCATCTTCAGCATGTTTCCTGTAAATAACAAGAAAAATAGAAGTGACACTTGATAGGAAAACTATACACCAGGAGTGACACTCTATCGTAGAAATGAACTGATATCAGCACTAAGCACTTACAATGCACTTGAAATAATTTAACAGGATAAGTGGTAATTTCTGATAAGCTACAAGTAATTACTATTGGACAAAGGGATAACATAACACCAAATAAATGAAGAGAATTGAGCTTTTGTTGTCATATTTAATCCATGTAGACTTATCCACCTTAATATTTTTTTCCCTTTTTCCCAGTGTCTCTATATCTGAAGACCACTTTAAGTCCCACAATATCTTATTTTGCATTAAGGCTTATGTATATTAGAATCTGTGGTTCACAGATATCAAGCAGTATAACATAACATAACACATGATTTTTATATAGCGCTTATCACTTAGTATGTCTCTAAGCGCTGTGATATAGTATAAAATTTGTTTTGGAATTATGCATATCATAACGTAGTAATCTGACCTGTTTGGCTCTACAGTTCCACAGGTCACTGTCACATTAATTTTGGTTCTAGATGTAATGATTTTTCCTATCCGCTTTAGCCACCCTACCAACCTGTGTCTTTTCTGGTTTGACCTAGTTACGTTAATTAACCAACTTATTCAATACACTTATCGATAGCGGTGCCTTATATTCTGTCACATGAGTCAAATCAAGTGCTATAAAAGTTCTTATTTAATTAAACATATTTATCATTTCAACTACTAACAAGTAAATTCTGCATGATTGATATAGCTGATAAATATAAAATAACTGTTTAAATTGGAGCTATAAAAGACAAGACAGATAACCATAAAATGGACTGAAACTGTTTGGCAACTAGTGATCCAAACACTTGTGAAACTATTATTTATATTCATAAATAACATACCTGAAGTCTGATATTCAGTCAGATTTGCCTGAATTTGACTTTTACACATATAAAAGCTAAGATATCTTTTGTAAATAATAGATGAGCAAAGCATTTCCGTGAGAAAAATTCTCAGACTTGCTAAAAAGCCTTGAGAACTTTAGAAACGGAATAAAAACTTATTTTTAGCAAAATATTGCCAACCTAGTTATTTGCTCCCCCAGGGTCTCTCCATGATGCTGAATTCTCTACGTCTCTGATCAATTGCTTAATGGACCTGTGCCTTTTTTTATGACAAACCTTGAAGTCTATTTCCAAGATGGAGATTAAACACTATATAAGTACAATTGAAATGAGAATCTGAGAGGAGGTTTTGTAACAAAAATGTGTAATTAAACATACATACTTGTTTGTCTTTCTATAGCAGTAATAGCAAGTGATAATGAGCAGGATAACTAGCTGTACAGAACAAATACCACTGAGTATATACACAGCCGCTTGGACACCTGTTATATATAAAACAAACTACTTCTTTTATATGATTTATGTTTACACTTTAAAACGATATTAAAAGAGGTATTAAAATAAAGGCCAAGTAATGACTGAGAATGGAAAAACCATCACCTTAGGGTATGCCTGAACAGACTTTCAATGCAGAGCTGGATCTTTAGATCTTTGATCTAGATCATTTTTAATGTGACAATATAACCTGATGTGATGAAGAGCTTTTGAGTGAAGCATGTGGATATATTTAAAAGGTCACCAAAACATTTTGGACTGGCAGTCTCAATCTGAACCATCCCTCAGGATTGAGTAACAGCTGGATCCACATTGCATGACCTTGAACCAAAGTATAGCTACTGAGTTGTATAACCATCACTATAACTCTAGTCCCTACTTCCTTTGGCTTGGTACTTTGGCAAATGCCAAAATTTGTACCACACCCCAGCCCAAAATGAATATTAAATTCAAAACGTTTCTGATTGGAGTGACTGACACCAAATATAAAAATTTTTGTGTTTTGTGATATGTTGAAGTCCCTTGAAAAAAAAGGAGCAAGTAGGAAACTTGAACTTATATTATCTACCCATTTAAATCTAAGATACAGTTCTGTAAAATCATTGAAAATTTTACCAGACTTTGGTGCATTGGTAACTGGCAAGATTATGTATCAGTAGTGATGTCAGCACTGGATAAATGTACAGTTATTGATAGCCATTATAATATAAAGAACTGTGTGAACACCAACATTCTGTAACATCACCAAGAGACAGTTACTAGCTTTTACTATTAAATTAATGTTTTATATACACTAGAATATTTTTTGTTTTTGGAGCAGAGGGCTTACCTATCATAATACTTGTTTACTCTAGGTTATTGTCCACCATAGTATATCTCCCCTGGTGGATCGCAATCTAACATGCAGTTTTTTAAGACTTCCATACTGTTTTATACTGAGAATTACAAGAAACTTACCAGGTGTGGTGGTTGTTGGCAAAACTGTGACTGTTGTCACAGACTTTGTTGTGATTCCATCAATTCCTTTCTCTGTAGTGATCCATTCATTTGTAACAACATTCACTGTGGTAATCCTTTCAGTTGTAAATATATCTTCTGTAGTAATACTTTCAGCAGTAATTATATCTTCTGTAGTAATCTGTTTAGTAGTAAATATACCTTCTGTAGTAATTGGATCAGTAGTAATTACATCGTCTGTTGTAAATTTATCAGTGGTATGTGTATTCTCCATACTAAGTCCATCAGTCGTAATTATATCCTCTGTTATAATTATTTTGGTTGGAATCATTTCAGTTGATATCACAGTGCTCTTATAAGCTAAAGTGGTCAGACATCTGTAGTCACAGTCAAAACCGGGGTCTGGATAAACACACTCAAGACTATTGATGTCAAATGCACAGGATATTCCAATAATCTGACACTGATGTATGGGTGCTTCACATTTCTGACGCATTAGCTCTCCCCCGTTACACAAGAAGAAGTACTCACAATCTGAGATATCTGGATAACATTGATTTTCTTCGCACACTTCAGGCATTCCAGGACAAACTCCTACAAAATAAATTGTTTAATTTACCATTTTCATTCATATCTACATCCGCTTTTCTATTCTAGGGTCATGAGATACAGCCAAACAGGCTGGTGTACTTTCAATTTTGCTTAATTGTGCAGCCTAGGATTATGAGATCTACCTTAAATGTAAATGTTTTTCTTAGAAACAACTTGAGGGGACAAAACCATTGTATTGTGTGGATTTTGTTGATTTTTTTTAGTTATACAATTTAGGAACATATTTCAAAAAGTTTATTTTACCTTTATTATCCCCCATTTTTTCTGTTTAAATAAGAAGTAAAATTAATCCATTCTAACCTTAAGACAGATGTCAGAGAAACCATTTCGAGTTTTAGGAGCCAATTCAGCACTTACCTGTTGAGACTAGCATTATTATTATTATTATTATGTATTTGTGCTCAGCGCAATATCTCCATATACTACAGGACTCAAAGCGCTATTTAACCAATCCGACTGTACAGGTACAGCCCCAACTCACAAGTAACTGACATTCCCCTAACTGGAAGATAGAGGCTCAATGATGACCATTTATCAACGTCCTTGAGGTTCTTTAACCTGCCACTGGGGATAGGACCCAATGACAGAGGACCCCCATTTTAAGTGGTCATCCGAGCCACTATGTATCTGCCTGTACCTGGGATTGAACCCACGTCCTCTGAGTTCCTAGACAAGTATGTTACCCGCTGGGCCACAGTAGCATACCCACCATCCTTGTTATCCTCCTTTGGCTGACGTGGGTTCAAACCAAAATTCAAGCCAAAATGTAGTGCCTCGGGGAAACTGATACCTGAAATGCCTACAGAAACATTTTCCATGTTTACTGATTTGAGAAAATAATATGTTGTCCCACCTGGAAGAATAGTAGCATCTGTACTGTTATCGTTACAGGTTGCACAAAGTGCCTGGTCAATAAAGTTACAGCCACAGTTGTTCATATCAAAGGCCATACCAGGACCACAGGGGTTAGAAATCCATGCACCATGTAGACATGATAAATAGGAATAGCAGTCATCTTCATCTCCAGTCATATCACCATCTGCACAGTAAGATGGTTTGTCACATGGGTCGATTGTGCAGGGCTGCTCACAGACACCACCTGAAGTCATGCGAACATAGTACTAAGAGTACATACACATGTATTCACACTTTCAATATCTAATGTCTACTGTGTCAATTGAAAGTGTTTGAAGTGGACATAAAGTACTTAACTGACTAAATAAGGAAACTCACAAAAGTATTTTCACTTTAATATCTAATTAATTATGATCCCGTCATTTTTACAAACCTGGCACCATCTCATTTCAGTCTTGGGTTGACAACAATAAACCACGCAAGATACTGATAGTGGTGTTTGCAGTTTAAAGATAATCAACAAGTAAAACAATCACTCTGTTGGAAGTCACATCCATGTATACATAGACATGAAGCGATGGTGAGGCACTTTTTCAAAACACATTTTATCACAAAAAATAACAAATAAAAGATTCTCTCTCTTAAATTATTTAACTTTAAATTATGGGACATATTAACCATATTAATGACCACACTCTCACTTTGGCATGACATTGTCATTGCCATAACAGTAAGCCAACTCATAGATTCAGGAGGTTTTTATGACTAGTCATGCTAATAATAGATAGGAAATAAACAATGAGATATGCCTTGATCGAAAAAGATATGTGTTGTACCCCTTTACCTACTGCTATGACTCCTAAAATTAACCTGTAATGATAATAATAATCTGTGTGCTTACAGAAATATAGCAAAGAGCAGCCATAAGACACTAAAGATAAGGCATAGTTGGCTTACACAAGCTTTCAAAGAGGCTCACACTTCTAGACCTCAGGGCCCAGTTTCACAAAGGCCTACTAAATATAGAAGAAAGTATGCTATTGAAACTAGATCTTAATAGACCCTTAGTAGCCACTTCAAAAGTGTTCCACTGAGCTGATACTTGGGACCTATCAAGTTCCTGAGACAGCAGGGCTTCTAGTGAGGAAAGCCTACCAATTATGGCAGTAAAAAACCGTCTCCGCGAAACAGATAGTATAGGCTTAGTAGACTACTAGGACTTAGGAGCCTTCTAAGAAGATAGTAGGCCTTTGTGAAACTGGGCCCAGTTTATTTAATTCTTTTTTTCTCCAGACTTTGGACAATCACACACTACTGTAGTGCCTTACTGACTGCTTTACAGTCCAACTTGTAGACAGAAAGAATTTTGCCCCATTCACACAACAGGCCCTACGTTCTGTGGTTAGAGGTTTTACTCAGCGATGGAATCACCTCCAAGGATACCATGACCCCTTCCAAGATTTAGTGTATCCATCACCCTAAAGGTGGTATAAGAAGCAGTTAAAGGCATTTTTATCCTAGTGGGTTAACTACTGCCTGAGGTTTAAATGCTAGCTTGTGTGACACAGTGGCAGAACATCCAATACTGCCACTCACTTTAGGTCACCATGTCACACTGAAGCATGACCAAATCAAAACTTTATATATTCAACTTGAACTACACCTTCATCTAACAAAAGAAATAATTCATCTTTGCATGCTCACAATGAGGTTTGAGGCTAAGATTTTACACATTTTAAAACTTCTGGAGAATGAGCAAGGTACTGCACAACTGTATCACCACTGTGTCAAAAGGTCGCATATGAACCTCGAACAATAGTCGAAGGACATTGGCTATTTGTACAATGCATATAACTGTGGGATGTTTTAGTTGTAGCATCCCACCGTACTTACAACCGATAAAATTAGTTTTGGACAATTAGGAGATTAATGCTTACTCAGAAAGGTTGAAAGGCACAAGCTTTCACAGGGGCTAGCACTTCTGGGGATTAGTTTGATTAATCACATAATACTGTAGGCAAAAATACGTTTTTTAGGTTTTATTAAGCTTATGACCTCAATTGCCACAATATGAGACTATTATACATAGAAAGGAACATTAACTTAACAATTCAACCCAGGACTACATATTTTGTGATAACTGGATGATAAACATTTTATTGTGAAATTTCCTGTTAGGGGCAGAAGTAAAAAGACCAATTTTTTTAAACTTGTGGATCCAATAATTTGGCATTCCTTTCATTGTATTGCATAGTTAAAACAGTCCCATTTTCATGTCTGGGTCCGAGAGTCAGGCATGTACAACTGACAGGCCTGGAAGTGAAACAAGCAAGCCGCAAAGAATAACGGACAGGCCTATTACACTAACAGAGAAGCCAGGAAATGTAACCGACAAGCCCACAATATTTGATCCCTTTATGGCCTGTCAGTTTCCCAATCTGTGACCATAAAAAGGCGGGTCGGCAGACACACTTCATTTAATTTGGGTTTGACTTGTCGAGAGACAACTGGTGTGCAGCTTTTCAGTTTTCAGTTTCTCATTTTTTTAGCAAATAAGCTTATGTTTGAGGTATGCTGGACTGGTTGGGAGTGAAATTAAGTTTTATTTTTATAAGCTGTATATATATTTGATCAGCATGCCAAGGGGAAGAAGGAGAAAGATTGAAGTACTAACTGATACTCAACCACAGTTTGAGTTAGGAGATACTGCTGAGGATATTGAGAGAGAAGAAGGGAGAGAGAGGAGAGGGAGAGGAGAGAGATGGAGGAGGGAGAGAGCAGAGAGATGAAGGAGAGAGAGAGAGGAGAGAGATGGAGGAGAGAGAGACCATAGAAGGAAGCAGAGGAGATAAGAGACCTAGGACTGATACAGATCCAGATCCAGAACGCACACAACCCAGACAAACAAAGGACAGATGAAATCTATCTTTCTTACTGATTCAGATGAGGAAGCCATTGTGGATTTCATGAAACAGCATGAGGAGCTATTTGACAAGACCCATGCGAAGTTCAAAGACAAGCACATGAAAGAGGGACTCTGGGAAACAGTTGCAGCTTCCAGGAATTTACCTGTCAGAACTGTCAAGAAGTGGTTCGAGACTCAATGTACCAAATATGACAAACTCACCCAGACAAAGTCAGGCAAAGCAGCAGCCAAAAACACCAAGAGACAGACCTGGTTGAAGGACAGTTTCAGGTTTCTATGAGGTCACATCAGAAGGAAGGGAGTATCTAAGTCTTCTGGATTAAAAACACCACTTCAACCTTCAGCAGCTACAGCTTCAGATCTTGATACTTCAAGAGAGACTGAATCTAAGATGGAAATCATCGTGCCATCAAATGTTACTCATCAGCTGGCTAGCACCAGCCCTTCATGTGACAACCAGCTATGGTTGCCATGTCAACTCCTCAGGGTCTAGTGTTAGACCAGTTCCAACAGATGAGGTCCATGATTTCAAGTTTTCTCAGTGCACGTCAAGACCCCACTCCAGGTGAAAGACAGTTGTTCTGCAATCATCTCCACTCCAAGATTGAACACCTTGAAAAGAGAGACTTTCTAACATTCAGGAATGAGACAGTAAAGCTTCTGAGTAGAATACAGTATAAGACCAAAGGATGCAACAGACAGGTCACTACATCTGAACAGGTCACCACCTTTTAAGTTCCAGAAGCAACACAGGCCACAGCAGGACGAGGATATATACTTACCATACCTGATACTCAACCAGTCTCCATACCAGTTGTGCAGCCTTCCTAGATAGCCACAAGGCAACCTCCTACAGTGATTGCCAAAGTACAGCAACCATTACGGCCATCATAAGTGTCAGCACAAACAACCTCTTACGAAGTTGTGGATGACCAAGAGTATCGGATTTCCACACAGCTGATGTTCACTTTGAGTCTGATAAAGCCAGCTAACCCGCCTTCCATTGGATCAAGACAACAGGAAGGCAGTCAACATAACACTTCAGGATTATCCAGCCGCTTCGTCACCATCTCAAGTGTTCTACAGCATCAGCAGATCAACACTCCACAGCCATTTTTACCATCTCAACTTCAACCAGCACCGTCACCAGTGTCATCATCCACTCATCAAGAACAGTCATGACCTCCCAGCTAGTACAGCCAGTCCAGCCAGCACAGTCAGCCCAAATAGCAGATTAGCCTGCATGAAGCCACACCAATTAGCCCTTTTAAAGGCCACCCAGTTGCCAAAACAATTATTCAGCTGCATGATGTTCCCCAACAACAAAAAAGCACACCGTCCAACACTTACACATCCCTACAGTACTCTTTAAAAATGTGTGAATGATTGAATGAATGTTTAACACAAATTCTAAAAATTCAAACATTAACACTTTCTTGAAGTGTTAGTTCCCCCAAATTAAAGTTGTTTCAGACAAACAAACCGAAAACACAATGCTCAACATAACATCACAAGACAAAAAAAGGTGCCTTGAGTGTTTGTGTGGGCAGACAGACAAACAAACGGTGTTGTAAGTCAACACCTGGTGGTTTACTGACACATTATAGAGATAATTCTTATCCTCTATCAAATCAAAGAAGGCTGGTTCCATCCTGGTAAAATTCCTGTAACCTGGTATGTGAATTGTGATTAGCTCGTCCAAGGGTATTCTGTAGCATCCCCTTTCCTCCCTCTGCAGTAGTCAAGGCATAACCCATGGATTCTGTGGCAAAGCAGCAGGTTGTGGCTGTGGCTGTGGTGATGATTCTGGGCAGGTGCTTGGTTCTGCTGTATTCTGTGTATTGAAATGATGAAACATAATAATGTATTCAGCCCAATAAAAACCAAAGCACCCCAATCTTGTCAAAGAGTTCCTCTTGATGTGTCCCTGTCATCACTGGTGCAAAATGAATGACAGTTCCCTGCTTACAGGGGTTTACATAATGTTGCACAGATCCCGATTCTGGATCCAAATTTGGTTACCGACCCTGAAAATCAATCAGTTCTGTGGGCATGGGTCGGGAACATGTTCCTGGCCTGTCTGCTTGTCTTTACAGGTTGTCTGCTTGCTTTGTGGCTTGTCAGTTAGGAGTTTAAGGCTTGTCATAAAACTTCTATGACTGGTCATGCAAAAACGTCCCCGACCCTACGTCTTGTCGGGAAGGTCATTACATCCTGTCTGTAACTATACTGTCCTGTCGTGCAGTTCATAACTGACTCTTTTCCCACCAACCTTATGAATTTTCCAACCGACCCTAGAGTTGTAGGGTCGGATGTAGGGTTGGCTCCAGTGGAATGGTCCCATTAAGTTGAAATTATATTATCAACCCCCCAAAAAGCAATGTTGAATGATAATTGATTTGACTTATTGTGGTTAAAATCTATTTGGAGTTTGTCTTTATGTCAAGGCATATTTAATCAATAGAAAACCTAACTCTGCTTTGGTCAATTTGTGTCATGTTATGCTGGGGGGAGATGTAGGCTTATTTTTTCTTTGCTTTCCAAGTAATGCACAATTATGAGTACCACACTAAAAGTACATTGCAGATATGATAATAATGTTAATAATATTATAATTTCCTATTGCTTTTATTATTTCAAGCATTGTTTATACTGTTTAACAATGACTGTTTGACTTATTTGGATGTATATTGCTACAAAATTACATAAGCCATTTCAAAATGAAAGGGAGAAACAAAATGTTAGGTTGTATTTGTGGAAAGTCGTTTTGTCTCAGTTCAGTGCTCTGTTCAAGGTACAATCAATTCTTGATTCAGATAATAATTACTAAATCAAAGTATGCGTGCAATCACGACCAAATGACCAATTTCTCTTCGAAGTCATTTTAAAACAAATGTTTAAGCCAAAAGTGATTATAAGATCTTCAAACAGCACCTTCTAAGAATAAAATAAATTACATATTTCAGGAAAAATACCCTTGCAAAATATTTTTAATCCTAGGGTCAAAAAGCATGTAAGAACCTTCATTCCTCTGTCAATTGTGATGCTAAAATAAACAAACTAATGTTGTATGGCAAGTGCATTGTAATGTACACTTATCTCAGATAATTATCAACTGCTTTGTACAGAAGGACGTATGAGGGAATCTGCTGTTGAAAATTTAAATAATGTTTGTGTACTTTAAGCATTAAAAAACTGCATCAGTTAACAAAATTCCTTGAGAACTTATGCCCTTTTAGTCTGGAAGGAAGAGTTTATCAGTGCTGTCAAAGGTGATATGTTATATCCCAGTAAGCTGTGGTGTTTGTTGAAATTTGTATATAAAGACTTCAAATATATGATCTTTATAATTTGAGGAGATTTTTGTCCCGGGTAAGAAACTTTCCCCTTTACGGAGGAAAATGGAAAAAAATTTAATGAAAGTCAATTCTAAAACAAATATTTACCTTTCCATGTTGCAATCATTGTCACAAGATAGCATATTATCCTTTTTGTGATTTCCAGTTTTCCAATCACCATTATTATTTAATGGCTCCTTACTAGCTATATACTTCAATGTATCTTATCAGGTGAACATAGTGCATCCTCATGACACAAACAATGAGTTCACACTAATCTGGTGTTATTAATATATGTTACAGTAAAAACATACAATCAGGGAATATGTGTATTCCCTAAAATGGTCAGGGAATACCCGTATTCCCTAAAATTTCTAGGGAATACATGTATTACTTGGTTCTGATGACTAGAAAATGCACACTTTTCTTTGCTAGAAATTGTTGATAATGCAATTTTGTTTCCTCATGAAATATTGCTTCTGTGTTTATGTACTGGAACGAGTATGATCTAAATAAAAACATAAAAATACGACTATGCAAAAGTTAGTATTTGTATCTTCTAGCCTTGGACTCTTGGAATAAAATTGTTTAGGAGTATTTCTTGCATTTATCAATAATTCTCATTTAACTATATGTTAGGCTTGTGTATCCATTAAATTACACTGGTCAAATAATGATCCAAAGCCATGAATGAGATTTTGTACACTTGTGACAGCAAAACAAGTTGAACTTGATTTTAAAACAAAAGCTAAATGAATGTTTCCAAGCGCAGTGTTTTATTTTGTCAATATATAAATCATGTGTTTCAATAATTTAGAAAATGACATATCTCACCTAAATCAATAGACTTCCAAGTCCTTTAAATTGTCTGTCAATGCAAGCCAAAAATGATAAAAAAGCATTCAGCTTAGGGAAGCAATACATGCATTTCCTGATTACACATATTCACTTACATGTACATTTCAACATAGTTTGTAAGAGCAGAAACGGAGATAAATTGTGAAAAAAATTGTCATTTTGAAAGTTCAAGTCAGGGTTGTAAAACCATTTCAAAAGCTAAGATCATATGTTAAAAGACTGTTAAAACCTGGGTTCAAACCAACAACCATAAAGGTATGACTTCTATGGCTATATGCCAAAATTGTTGATGGCTTGGACACTCTGGTCTGGTAACTAACATGGATGAATCAAAAAATAATTTTAAGGGCGTGTTCTAGCGAGGCTTGAAAAATATATTACTCATGAAGATTAACAGTAAAACAGTCATGCTCTGCACTCATATATAATGTTATCATCTTCATTCTTGATATATTTCTTCTGTATATGTCTGATGGGGGATGCTATCGTTTTGTTATTCACTATTTTGTATAATATATGAGCTTAATAAATCTAGTTTTCCTATTGTACACATATCAATAGACAAATGTATGCAACCTCACCTTTTGGGGGTTAGGATAATGATACAGTACCCTCACTTGAGCCAAAACAGAAAACAAAAACAAGTGGACAAGAGCAAAATTTTCCACAAGGCATTCAATAAATGAATTGATTTCTATGGTAACAAAACTAAAAATATATCAGCTCTTTTAAACCAAATTCTGGAATATGTTGCCATGTAAGCCTACCTTCCCTCCGTCCCTGCTAACACATGATACAAAATGTCACAAACCAATCTAAATTATGCTAAAACCTTCTCAGTGCACTCTCTGTTTGTCTGCAAAATGCAAAATTGAATGCTGATGGACAACACATTTCTTGTGGAATCAATATGTAATATGGACTGCTTTAAGTTAATGATCTCATTGATTTCTAGGGTAACATAACTATAATCCAAGGATATCCAGAATCAAGGATACTGACCTGATTAGGCCCAAATTTGAATCAGTTCTTTCTTGTTAATTCTCTGATGCTCCATTATGATCTACGCAGCAGTTTTGGAGTTAGGTTGTAAATGAACAAAACAAACAGTCTAAGTAAGAAGATGTATAAAAATTTTTCAAGGTAAAAAGATAACTTGGAGGGGGTCCGAGTGAAGGCTTTGCAAAATTTTTGCACTTTCCATTTTGTAAGTAAAACTTGCTCCAGAATCGAAGGTATTGACCTGATCATGCCAAAATTTGAATCAATTCTTAATAGTAACAGTTCATATGCTCTCCAAAACTTTTATTCCCTCCAATGAAGCAGTTTTGGAGTTATGATGTAAACAAACAGACAAACTTACAAACAAGCAAACAGACTAAGCAATATGCCCTGCAAAACTTTTGCAAAAAAATAAACACAAAACAGAGCCAAACATTTGAGTAATGATTATTTTCCATGGTTTACATTTGTTGAAAGAGTTTTGGTAACAGCAGAATACTTCATCGCATGGTGGTCAGGGTTTAAGACAAGTTTCAGTATGTTGGTGTATCCAGAACTCGTTTTTTGGAAAGTTTGAATGCTTTATTACTTTGGTGACATACAGTATCAGTGTATACTTTGTATAGGAACATTATTCTATAAGTGGCCGTCAATTTGGTGAAGAGTGTGCAAGTTATAGATATATTCAGGTGGTTATGCTAAGAGCAAGATATATTTAATATGTTACATCAAATAAATAACCTAACTTGGAACCCTGCCATGATTAAACTTTAAAAAGAGTAGTATTGAAAAGAAATCAGGATTTGCAGTCCATATCTGGAACAATTGATCATTGATCTAGATGATTGGATTATTGATCTAGATCAACTTTGATGTCAAAATATAACCTGATGTGATCAAACGGTTTTTGAATTGACACATAGGGATATTGTTAACAGATCCCCGAAACAATTTGGATTTGCAGTCTATAACTGAATCTGAGAAATCCCTGAGGAGGAATGAGTCACAAGTAGATCCACATTTCATAAGCCTGAGCATGTGTACAGTTACAGAGTTATATGTGTCATTACAGTACTCTTGCACCTATTCCCTGTGGCTTGGTATTTTGTTAAATGCCAAAATTGGCACCAAACCCACACCAAAATGAGTATTAAGTTAAAACCCTGACTGATTAAACTTTCTGATACAAAATATAATGTTTTTTATGTTTTGTTATATGTTGATAAGTCACTTGCCAACGTGGAGACCTGATTAAAAACTGAAAGCATGTTATCACCAGCCTAAAAACACTATCAAAAGGCTAATCTGTTGGCAATTTTGTAAAATACATATTTTTATCAAAAGAAATCCACTTTAAAACACACGAAAGAAGTAAATACACTGAACAAAAATTAACACATCACATATTTTATATATTCTTTGCAAAATTTGCACTTCTGTTTTGGTGGAGAGAATCTAAACGTCAGCAATTTTGGATAATGCATATTTTATTGAAAGAATTCCACTTGTAACACAAAAAAGTATATTTACTCAGCAAGAAAGAAACTCAAGATATATTATAATAATAGTATCTGTATTAATTTTTGTGACAGACATCAGTTTTGATATTTCGGCATATTCATCCAATCTGCAAGTTGTCTTTTGAAGGGAACAAAAGCTAAGTTACTGTTGGTGAGGTGGTCTGGTAGCAAAACTAAAGTTCTATGGTCAAGCTTCCTCACTAACTGATTTATCGCAACTCTGGTGTACTGCAGTAGTTAAGAAGGGAACAGTAAAACTTCAATAAAACATGCATAAATAAGGATTATCTGTGTTCAAGCAAGCAGTGACACATATAAAACAAACATTAAAGCCATCTTGGAAAAATAAAACAACTGTCATGAGCTAGAAACTGCAAAACATGAAAAACCTGAAATGATTTCTACTGGATAAACTTCAAGTCATCAGTTGCTATAAAACACTATACAATGAATCGGGGTCGTAATTTTTCATAGATGGAGTCTACCTATGGCTTGGTCATCCTCAAAGGTTATTTAAATCAGCACTGAGACTCACTTTGCTAATATTCTGTTCTGAATCCACGGGCAAGTGTCTATGTTTACGAAGGTACACAGCTATGCAAACCAGTATTTATACATTTTATCACTTGTGTCAATAATGTGTCATGTAATTAGATTGTTTCTAAACAGATCCGCATTCTCCATAACACACCTTTCACACTACAGGTGGTACCTGATGATTAGAAGTTTTACTTGGTTTCAGAACTACCTCTCAGAATGCTTCATACCTTCCGAGATTTCATGTACCTGCAGGGTTGGTATTGTGTTATCACAGTAGTGTCCAAGTTTTATAGAAGGTTGTGACTCAGTCCTTGATGTGTCACAGTGACAGATGTTTGCACTCCTCTCTTACTACTGTTACTTACGGTTACACACCGTGTGCCATCAGTGGCCATGTGAGACTTACCTCTACTGCCTGTAGTGTGAAAAGGGTAAAAGGATTCAGTTTCATCAAATCATTGAAGATCTTACCAGGTTCTGGTGCACTGGTACCTGGCAAGGTTACGTCATCAGTTGTGCTGTCAGCACTGGATGAATGTTTACTTTCAGTCATTAATTCTGTTTTATGATCCCCAGTAATATCCACATGTGTACCGGTAAGGTCACCAGGCTCATTTGAATGTGGATTTTCTGTAACCTTAGTTCTTATATCAGCAGTACTGAATTCATTCTTTGTTGTAATTTGTTCTTTATTTCAAAAGTAGTATGTATAAGACATTGATAATCAAAATTAAAAGATGCATCTGGAGGGATACAGCAGGATGTGTGGGCATCAAGCACACAGACAGTAGCATCATGACAGTCTTCTATACCTCTAACACATTGCTTGCGGTGTAAGTTATCATTGAACCATTCACAGTCAGACCTGTCAGGGTATTTGACTCCATGTTCACAAGGCTCAGGAACGTCATCACGAACACCTAAAACATGTGAAGTGTTTAAATTAAAAACTCAACATACATCTTAACTTTGCATGAACAAGAAGTGCACAGGAAATGTAAAGAATTCTTCACATGATTTAAACTTCTGTAGATGTTTTAACCAAAAGGCCAAATTTGCAATATTCGCATACCACTTTAACATTATAGCAAGCAAAGTGACCAAGCCATATAGATGGCCATAGAACCATAGAACCATATAGATGGCTATAGATATAGATGTTTTTTGTGAGATGGTATTCAAAAAAACTATACCACATTTTTCAAGTTGCAAGACAGTGACACCTATTAAAACCTTGGAAGTTTTTAAAAGAGCATTTAAAATGAATATCTTTAAAATTTAACATCAAAGGGACATGAAATACTACCAAATCTAAGCTATAAGGTTGACATGAACTCGTATCAAATCCAGTAATAATCAACTAAAAGTGATGATTCTCTTTGTGGTTATAAGCCATTCCTTTAAATCCTTGTCCAGATTATATCCTGGAAACTGCAGAAACTAGACACTTTGTAACAATATTATTTGGGTTGTAGGTGAGCATCATCATGACATGACCTAGTGAACCATACTTTGGAAATCTTGTCCCATCTTATTTTCTGACGGGTAGTTGGAAGGGCAGAAGAAACAAAAAAAAACAATAGAAACAGTTGGTCAAGGTTCTGTACGGTAACTGACTGACCAATGGAAAGCAACTACCAACTTTCCTGCTTGATGTCAGGACAGAATAAGAACTTGATCTCAGAGGTGACAGGTGAGTGTGTTACCACTGTGTCATTGAGGCCCAATAGAAGTACAAATTCATGCTGTCAACTTCCTTCTAAGTTGTCGTGTTATGATACTTGTTGACAGGTGACACAATGAAATCCCACTTCTAATCGAAAATAAGAGAAGGAAAAATGCAAAATACAGACACATGAATACCCCAAAAATCACTGAGTCAAAGCACATATGTGGAATGGTCTATATTGCCACATGTCGCAGTCAAGTCAAGAAACGTTTTTTATGGACAGCAGTGACGTCACAGGGGAGTGTCATCTTTAAAAGTGCAATATCCCTACATATATCAGCTCTGTTATCACCTGTTCTTCCAGGGAACTTTTTAGCTCAAATAATATCGAATAACATCAACATCATTCAGTTAAGACCATGCTATCTGTATATTTCAAAGGGTAGCTACTCTTAAAACTGTATCACTGTTTGCATGCAGCAGCAATAAACTTCTTTGACAAGGCATAATGTGGATAGTGTTTTAACAGGACATGCCTAACCACTAAAGCCATGGATTTCCATCACTACTCATCGCAGCACACAGTTCATAACTTTTGTATATGTTTAAGGGTAACCCTTTTTGCAATTAAATACGGGGAGGGATATTGTAAATCATGCAACTTGTACTTATGGGAATGATGAAAGTGGACCTTATTTGACCTTACATAATTCGCCAGTCTTAATTGAATTGTTTTTGTCAGGAATACATAATATACAGCAGGTATTTCCAGGAGATATTTTTCCAGGGGGCTATTTTCCACACAACTCAAAAAGCATCTTTTTGATGAAGCAAACTTAACAAACAACAGTTTTTGTAAATCTGACAACGTAGAACCAATCTTAACAGACTGAAAATGAGCCATCAACACCATACCAATCCTGAAGCCAGCTGAGTAGAATGATCTATAGTACCAAAGGCAGCAGAGATATCTAATTTCAATTCTAATTCTAATTGGGCTTTTGTAGTGCTTAAGATGCTCTACATACTTTGCAAAAATAGCTTTAGGACTGTTAATGATCACAGAACATTTTTGACAAATTTAAACAGTATGAATTATTAGGAACAAACACAATTGATCCTGAATATTCTAGAAGTTTATTTATTGTTTCCAGCCTGGTTCTTAACGCTCTCAAACATCATTATCATATTTTATGAAACCTCAAATGAAAAGTTTAACTTCTCAAGCCCTCCCAAATGGACTATTTCCTGAATCTGAAATCAATTGGGGGTTTCAGCATGGATTGTGATTAGATTAAATTCGATTGTGAACTACATTTGAAAGATTATCAACAAAATACAATGGTGTTTGTCAGGGTTCTGTTTTGGGCCCTTTGCTTTTTCTCTGTACACATTTCCCCTTAGTATACAGATTGATAAACACAAAGGTGTAAACTTACATTTCTATGCCGATGATACCCAACTTTATGTCCATCTGTCGCACATGAATGCCTCAGGGGCTTTTGATAGGATGAACAGATGCCTTCAAAAAAGATGTCAAAGAGAGGATGTCGGTCGGCAAACTCAAACTCAATTCTGATCAAACTGAGTTCATACTTTTTAGCTTCAAGAAACAGAGAGAAAGGTTAAATGCATGTTTCCCAATAGACATCTTGGGCAACCCTCTTCACCCCACAGAGTCAGTCAGGAACCTAGGTGTGTGGTTTGTCTCTGATTTTTCCTTCTCTAAACATGTCCAGAATGTTTGTAAAGGCTGCGTCGTTCAATTGAGGGATTTTAGATACAGTTCTTGACTCATGATGCACCTGTGTAGGTTGCCAAATGCTTTTGTCAGTAACCTGTTGGACTACTGTAACTGACTTTAACTGTAACTGAATTCAATCTTAAGAGATTACAGTTTATTCAAAACAGTGCAGCTAGAATTGTAAAAAATTTCAGTAAATATACTTGGATAACTCTGATACTCAGGAAACTCAATTGTTCCTTATTCAGTTTCGCTCAGAGTTCAAATTGGCTACTGTGGTGTACAAGTTTATTCATACTGGTTTTCCTAAATATTCTGCTGCACGCCTATCTACATAGTGCACTACTTACAATACTAGACATGGTCAGAGTGTTGCCAATTTCCAAAATGTACTGCTGAGCAGTTTGGCTTCAGTTTTGCCTTTGATGGTCCCACTGTGTGGAATTCACTTCCTGAAGACATTCGTGCATTAGCTACTATTCGGTGTTCGGTAGTACCGCAAACGGAGGCGCTGTTTTTAAAAATACAAACTCATCGTTTTAAACATATTTTGATACACTTTCATGCAGTTTTAGTTTCCAGTCAATGGGTTTACAACATCTCTTGCTTTCACCCTTGTTTTTTATCAAAATAAAGTTGTGTTCCTATCTGTTACCTAAAATCGGGTATTATCGCCCACTAACGGGAGTTACTCGCACAATTTGCGGGAGTTACTTGTCAATTCTATCTGGCTGTATATATCATATCATGGTATAGTATCTTGCAAAATGTGGTTTCTAAGATTTTTATGTGTGTTTTTCGGGTTACTTGTGTACAAAAATAGAACACCAAATATTGCTGAGGTCCATTTTGATGTGCACGGACAAGTGGTTCCTCATGTGTGTCCCCACATTTACCCAAGATTCCCTATGCATGTTTTTGTTTGCAGCCACAGGGTTTCCTACCGTAAAATGGTTTCTTTTAGCCAACTCAGTTTGATCTTGTTGTCAGGTGACGTGGCAGTTAACCCAGGGCCGCTTAGTTTTGGTTTTGCTAATTGCCGTTCCATCAGAAACAAGGGCCCGTTATTAGCAGATGAAGTCAACAGTGGTAGATACGATGTCTTTGGTCTGACTGAGACCCACATCAAGGCACATGACACAACACTTTTTCTGCAAGAGTTAACCCCTGATGGTTTTCCCTTAGTTCATACTTCAAGATTAAATAAAAGTGGTGGCGGTGTTGGGTTTTTTATTAAAAAAGTGTTTGAATACAAGAACATTGATTCCACTCCTGAGTTTTCATCTTTTGAACAGCATACCATTTCGTTATCATTCCAGGGACATAGTTTGATAATTGGTGTATTGTATAGACCTCCAAGTTTTTCAGTTCAAGTCTTTTTTGAAGATTTCATGTCTTATATTGGTTTTCTGTCGTCCTTATCTCCATCTTTTGTTGTTTGTGGGGACTTTAATATTCATGTAGATTCTGCATCCCCCTCGGTGTCTGAATTCAAGTCCGTGATTGATGCCTGCTTTTTGACTCAATATATTGATTTCCCTACCCACCTTCATGGTCATACTCTTGACCTACTTCTTGCTCCCACTGAATTCTCCGGAATATCTGAGGTGCATGGTTCGTGCTTCATTAGCGATCACAAAATTATCTCTTGCTCAGTTGATTTTCCGTGTGTGTCTAAACATCATGACAAAATAGTAACCTTTCGTCAATATCACAAGATTAATGTTGAAAGACTTAGAGAAGATCTAGCTGCCTCTGCATTTGTTGCCCATCCATCGGATGACATTGACACACTTTATGAACAATACGTATCTAGTTTGTCTGATCTCCTAGACATTCATGCACCCTTGAAAACAAGGCGCCTCGCTAAACCAGCACCTGGCTGGATAACAAATGAATTCAGAACCGCCAAGTGTTTAAGAAGGCAATATGAACGAACATGGAGGAGAGACAAAACCCCATTAAACCGTGCTCGTCTCAGACGGCAGATAAATAGATGCAACCACCTTCTGAATAAGAACAAGAAAAATTACTATCAGGAATTAGTCAAAGAAAACAGTAAGGATAGTAAGAAGTTGTGGCGAGTTTTGGGCAAGGTACTGGGCAGGTCCCAGGACTCTATCCTTCCATCCTGTACTGATGACAAATCACTGGCAAACTCTTCTGGCTCCTTTTTCATAGACAAAATTAAGAAAATTAGAAACACTTTTAGAAAATGTACATCAAAGTGTGTTCCTCAAGAAAGGAAGCCTCCCTCTTTCAGCTCTTTTCAGTTGGTCTCAGAACTCAAAGTCCATAAGTTCATTAAGGATTCCCCATCAAAAACATGCTCTTTGGATCCTTGGCCAACTTTCCTGGTGAAAAGGTGTATAGACATTCTTCTCCCTTCGATTACTAAGCTGGTAAATTTATCTCTTCAAGATGGTGTCTTTCCAGAACCTTTCAAAATTGCCATAGTCACACCTCTCATCAAGAAGACTTCATTGCCAAAGGATGACCTCAAGAATTATCGGCCAGTTTCTGGGCTGAGTTTCTTATCAAAGTTAGTGGAGCGTGTTGTTGCTTCTCAAATAAGGTCTCATATTGATTCTAACACTCTCGGTAACACATTTCAGTCTGCCTATAAAGCTGGACACTCTACTGAAACCGCCCTGTTGTGTATTCAGAATGAGATACACTTGTCATTGTCTAAGGGTATGCCTACGGCCCTAGTCCTCCTCGACCTGTCGGCCGCCTTTGACACGATTGACCATGACACACTCCTCGCCTGTCTATCAACAAGGTTTGGCTTCACTGGTTATGTCCTCAGGTGGTTTACATCATATCTTTTGGATCGTTTTCAATCTGTCAAAATTGGCTCGGTTGTTTCAGAATGTTTGAAATTAAATTTTGGTGTGCCTCAGGGCTCGGTTCTTGGTCCCTTATTGTTCTCCCTCTACACTTCCCCCCTTAGTAATGTAATTGCAAAATTTAAGGATGTCAAATATCACTTTTATGCAGATGACTCCCAGTTGTTCATCCATCTATCTCCTGGAAGTTGTCCCAACTCATTGCACCAGCTAAAGGCCTGCTTGGATGAAATTCGCATGTGGATGTTTCAAAATAAGCTTAAATTAAATCCTGGAAAAACGGAGTTTATAGTCTTTGGCTCTATGGATAAGTTTAAATGGCTTAAAGATTCTCTCCCTGTGAACATCTTGGGAAACTGCCTCTCTCCGAATGATGTTGTTCGGAATCTAGGTGTACTTTTTGACTCTAAATTCAGCTTCACAAATCATATGAATTCTGTTGTTAAATCCTCATTTACCAGCCTTCGATATCTGCATCGCATCAGACGCTTTCTCTCTTATGATGTGTCAATAATGGTGGCTAATGCATTGGTCAGTAGTCGTCTGGATTATTGTAATTCTCTGTTTCGCAGTTTGTCCTCTAAGAATATCACAAGGCTTCAGAATATCCAAAATTGCTTGGCACGCTTTGTCTCTGGGGTGTCCAGATTTTCTCATGTCTCTCCAATCCTAAAGTCTCTTCACTGGCTTCCTGTTAAACAACGTATCATTTTTAAAACCCTGTTACTCACGTATAAGTTCCTCACTACTGGAAAGCCAAAATACTTTGCCCCATACTTGTCTTTATATACATCTGCTGTTAAGACAAGGCGCAGTAATCCAGAAAAAATGTTCCTCAATGTACCCTTTTACAGTTCCTCAGTTCACAAGTCCAAGGTTCATTTCAATAAGTCATTTTCATATGATGCTCCAAAACTCTGGAATGATTTGCCTCTGGAAATTCGAACTGCACCAACGCTATCATGTTTCAAAAGGCGACTTAAAACCTACTTGTTTCAGAAGTCTTTCCCTCCTTAGCTTTTTCTCGCTACCGAACACCGATGATCCCCTGGTGACGACATTGCTATGGTTTTCGACATATGATTCTTACATTATGATTGGATGGTGTGCCTTCGAATCCGCGAGCATCGGAGATTAAACACATGGATACCTGATACCTGATACTATAGCCTCTTTTAGAAAGAAGCTCAAAACTTATCTCTATGCAAAGGTATATCCTCCTTAGCTAATTTTCTCTTATAGCTTCTCTGTGGTGCTGACCTATTTCTGTCCCTGGACTTTGAACTTGGATATTGCTTTTGTGTTAATTCGCCTTAGAGTCCACTACTCGGTGGAGATTAAGTACTATAAAAGTCGAATTAGAATGGGATCACCAATATGGAACAGCCTTCTTAGGGACTTTTACCAATTTCTACACTGTGCTCAAAAACAAGGCAAATACTCTTGGAAATATTCCACCTATTTCATTCATTTATTCATTCATCTATATACTTCTCACTCTAATAATCTTAAAAACAAACTCTCAACAAATAAAGGGTTGCAAGTGTAGCTGCATACCAATAACAGAGATCCATAGTTAGAAACCCAGCATTACAACTGTGGCAGCAAGCTTTCAAGAGGGAAAGGTCCCCACTATATAAATAACAGTCTGTTAATATGTTGGGGATTTCTGCATATTGTCATGCATACAATCTGCATAGATGCATCCCTGATTACAGCTGAAGCTAAATAAGTGGCACAAGTCTTTGTCTTTTTTTCAGAGACTATCCCCTTACTCCAGAATGCTTGTGATATAACAAACTCCTGTAAATTTCAAACTTAAATTTAACTGTTCAGGTTACTGATGGATACAAATACAAAAACCTGAAGCAAATTTATTTGCCATTAATATGCGCAGCCAAAGAGTTTGCCTAATGACAACCCTATGACAGAAATACCCATTGCATTTCTTGAATCTTTCAAACAAATTGAATGTGCACGTGATTGTATTTCTGTGAAGTGGATAGATTATGCACTCTTTAAAGTTGTCAAACATTGATCACATGTCTATTGTGATACAAGAGTAATGGTATAAACGATAGCTCGAAGGTTGGATTTTGGATCTGTTATGGTGAAAATCTGCAGAGAATATTTAGGAACCAGATATACAAAACATTATTATTTTAGGATTTCTAACGCACATAAAAACAACAAACAAATGGGGGAAAGAGTAACAAACAGTGCGAATGTAAGTTGTGCATGTTTACTGTGGGGAGATGTAACAGTTTAACAGATTTGAACCCAGATTCAGTGCTCCAATACTTTAACTCCAAGAGGGCAGAATAAAAGCCAAGTTTGCAGCATTTTATTATAAATTTAATAAAATGAGAAAAAATCGGATATCACAAAACATTTGAAAATGTTAAAAGTAAAATGCTTCAATATTATGAACTATCACATCATTGCACAGACAAACAAATATTAATTAGATAATAACATGAGAGAAGAATAACCATTTCAAAGAACATTTTAAATATTTCATTTAATGTTTCATTAAATTTTCTGAGCTTTTCTGTGTCATTCCTCTGTGAAATCATGGCCACTGTACTCCCCAATAAAATGATTCCCTTTTGTAGCAAAACTAGGTTTCAGAATAGCTATAAGCTTCTGCCACTGTTTTTCCTACAGTGTATATCTGCCTGATGTAAACCTGGTTTGTAACTGGGAATTAGTAGATCAAATCTATGACTAGAATGTCATCTTAGCATGCAAGAAAGACAAATCACAGCTGACAACAATAGTGTCTGTTCTCTGTCCAACCGACAGGGTGGAACCTTTATAAGCAAGTTCAGGATTATTGTCAAAATTTGTCCAAATGAAACTTTCAAGTGGACATTTTGTGATGCACACTATATATAATACAACAAAAATTATAAAACAAAAATATATTAACATTGAAGAATTTTATATAATATTCTGCAGATTAACATTAATATATTAGAATATAAAATTCACAATGACGATAACCAATAAATCACATCAATGAATGAGTTGGTTAGCTGAGGATAAAATGTCCATTCCAATTTAGTTTGTGAAAATTACATCAAACCTAATGTGTCTACTAAATCTAAAACCTCTCTTACATCCCATTGTACATGCACGTATGTCCCGGTTACAGAGAAAAATCGACTGATTTGCAAGAGACCCTCGAAGTACACTTGTGATTTTATAACAGAATTTCAAGGTTGCAGAGCCCCCAGAATGGAAATTGGCATGCACATTATTCTATGAATGCACGTTGAATGTCTACAAATGCATCTATGCCTTAAGGGTAATTTATTCGACACTTAGGCACATGCACTCTCCTTGCAAGTGTTGCACCCGTCTATCAGGCAGTACACTTGGCGATTTTAAACTCCTATCAAGCCAGTTTCCTAAGTCAAGGTCATAGAACAAGGTCAGGTAAAGGTCACATTTGTGATGTCCAAAGGAAAAGAGGGTGAAACTCCATTTGAGGAATTTATTTACATGTTAACAAATTTGCAAATAAGTTTTAAAAGGTTTCAAGAATTTGAAAGGTTTTAAAAACACCATACATAAAAAGAAAGTCACAGACAACTCGTGTAAAATACAAAGTCACAGACAATTCATGTAACAGACATAATAAGCATAAATAGACAACTCGTGTCATACAAAATAATAATACTTGTACTATAATATGTTAGTGAGGAGCTAAGAGAGGGGGCTACCAGGGAACTGCCTGGCCCTACCTTGGACTACAATAAATGTGCATTGTTTAATTGTCAAAATCGAGAGGGGGTCATCCAGGGTCAGCCTGGAGCCACCTAAGGTCAAACCCGACCATGTGTCACAACTTAGAATAGTGTACCAGGGAGGGGGGTGGGTAAAATTCCTCGAATACTTGTGTCACCTTCAAATCTCAGAATCAATATGGCTCCACAATGACATGGGTTTAAAAGCTTGAACCCCAATTAGAATCTGATTGGTTGTTATGTAATGTCATTCTAACCAAATGTAAACCGAAATTTTTAAGGTATCAAGTAAACTGATGTAGCAGGCCCCTAACAGGCCGTGCTACCCACAGTTTCCTAAGTCAAGGTCATAGAACAAGGTCAGGTAAAGGTCACATTTGTGATGTCCAAAGGAAAAGAGGGTGAAACTCCATTTGAGGAATTTATTTACATGTTAACAAATTTGCAAATAAGTTTTAAAAGGTTTCAAGAATTTGAAAGGTTTTAAAAACACCAAGCCCAACTAGATAGAATGGGGAATTATTGCCGCAAAAGTGGAGGGAATAATTGAGGGAGCCAAAGAGGCGTTCTGGAGGTAGGTCCAAACCGCGGCACTCCGCCATAAGCCATGGGCCATGATGTGCTGGAGTTGGATGTTATTATCGTAGGCTAAAGTGGCCCCAGAACGCCTGAAAGTATGGAAGCCATGCCCCAGCAAGGGAATGCCAAGATGTGAAAGAACTTTCCTCAAACTGTCCCTAATGGTAGTGTCAATAACTGGATGGTAAGGAATATTTTTATGTGAAAATAAAGGGGAAGTCCCAGGCAATTGTCTAGAAGTTAGCACTTTCTGAATAGCTGACACTGGACACAAGGTCTTATTGCTAAGAGCTGGTATCTGGACAAAATGATGTGCAGACCTATCCTGCAAGGTCTTGGTCCACTTAATCAAAATGTGGGCCCCGGGGTCCTGGAAAATGACATCCTGTCTAAGGATGTGCCTTAGAGGATCAAATTTGAACCTGGAGTGAGGAGCCACATTCGACATCCTGAGAAAGGCAAAGAAAGCTACTAAGAAGACAGCTCTAAACAGGTCAGGGTCATCCAGAATACTACAAGCTCTGGAAATGGCAGCCAAGGTCGAAAGGTCAAAAACGCCCCTAGGGGTAGGAGGAAGTGTGGAGTTGATTGAAATACTTCTGAGGTAAGAAGTGACCAAATGATGTGAGAAAGGGGGAATAGGCCAATGAAAGCGTTTTGCAGCTGACTTAATAGATGAGATATAGTTATGAATTACTTTATGGGACAAGGAGTTAGCATATAGATATTCCATGAAAGCCAGAAGGGAATGAACCGAAGGGATAGGGGAAAGAGACATGAATGTAGTAAAAGATAAATAAGTTCTCAAATGTGTTCTGTGAGCATTCAAAGTGGACGGTCTGAATGCGTTCTTGGTTCTGTCCAGAGCAGATCTAACTAATGAAGATGAAGGAAGGTTCGAATCTGAAATCACAAATGAGTATGAAGGTCAAAATGGCTTGGAAAAACCCTATCCCATTTATAATTCTGTTTTAACTCAAGCAAAATGTTATGGTTAACAGGTTTGTCAGAATAAATCCTAGAAAGGGTGTCAGCTATCACATTCTTGACCCCAGGAATATGCTTAATATTAAGGTCAATGTCATAAGCGGAAGTGATGAGCCATATGTTCCTTATACAAAGGGCAAGGAAAGGGTCTCTGGTTTTGCTGGTCTTGACCACCTGGACCACTCCGAGGTTGTCACAATTGACTGAAATAGAGCCATGTTGCCAAAATTGGCCCCAAATGCGAAGGGCAATCACAATATTCAGCATCTCTAAATGAACTATGGTAAGTTCAAGGTCACCACAGTTATGTATAGGGGTGGCATATACCCTATCCCGCCAAACTGCTCCCATACCCGTGAGGCAAGCGTCTAGGTAAAGGGACTGGACCTCATCAACATCAGATTTAATTATATAAGATATGCCATTGTAAGTGGGCAAAAAGGTCAGAAACCATTGCAAGTCTCTATGAAAGTCCACATTCAGATATATCTTCCTGCAATGGTGATTCTTCCTGAATAATTCGAGAATTCTATTAATAAAAATCCTGGAAGGTTTAACACACTTGTGTATATAGATCAATTTACCCAGTAAAGATTGAAAAGCTTGCCTAGAAAGGTGTGTCTTTTGACTGGCTTGTACACAGGCCTCATAGATTTCCCGCAATTTTTCTTGAGCAATACTCATAGTATTGGTGTTTATATCAATATCTATGCCCAGACACCCGAGTTTCTTTGTTGGGGGGGTGACCTTGTCCTGATTTAAAGGTAAACCCAAGTCTCTCAATAGATCACATAGAGTTGCAAACTGGGCATCAGCCTTAGATTTAGGGGCGACCACAATGTAATCATCTATATAGCAATGCAACTTTACACCGTGTCTGGCCATGATGTGAGCAATAGCGTCGGATAAAATCTGAAACGATCCGGATCCGTGGGTCCAGCCGAACGCGATCGCCAGATCCACATAGAACGCATCCTTCCAACGAATACCCAGTTTCAAAGCATCAGCGGGATCAACCCTAAGGTTCCGAAATGCTCGAGCGACATCCACCTTGAACAGAACCGTGTCGTCTACCGCGTTTGAAATGTCCCGCACAATATCATCAATAGTGGGGAACTTCAATATGAAAGGGGTGGAGTCGTAGTTGTCCTTGTTTACGTGATCATTAACTGAATGGCCATGAGGGTGGGAAAGGTTCAATATTACCCGCCTCTTGTCTGTATCTTTAGGCCTGGTAAGGAGTGGAGAGCAATGATAATGGTCATGATTAATATTGTCAACAGGACCTAATAAAGCACCCAATTTACTTTCTTTATCAAGGTAACTTTGGACTTGACTGGGATATTGACAGGCAGAAAAGTGATTAGTGATTTCTTTGTTACATAATTCTTGTGGGTTATGCAAAGACAATGGATAGCCAAACCTAATATACTGGATGACGCGTTTGTCCACGTAGTCATGAAGATGATGTTCCCATGCTTCCACATTGAGACCAGACTTGATGGGTATCCTGGCCATACGATAGTTAGGAATGCCTGTATTCAAGATAACATCAGCGATTTCCAACAGCTTATCAACAGAAGAAATCTCAACAGGGGCCCTATCTGGACCAATGAAGGTGAAATCAGTAGGGGCTTGGTTCAAATAGCCAACTGTCTTATCTGGATAGTTAAAATCGACTGCCGTTCGCTTGTCAAAACATGGAGTAGTGCAGGGATCTACAAGATCATTGACAGGTATGTTGTCAAACGAACGCGGCTTGTCGTGAGTGGTAGTCGTATCAACATCCAAGCAATCCCAGTCAGGTCTACTAACTGGAGAAGTGTCATAATCAGGATTAATATTTGTCAACATCGAGTCAATAATGTTCAGCATATACTTTTCATACGTACAGCCGTAATATTCATGAGTCCTAATATCCTCACAATAATTACTATATGCCAATTTAGGGTTACTATGTTCCTTGTGGCTTCTTACATATGAGTTGTATGAGAGTATATCCAGCTCAACTCTCTGTATAATCTGTAAAAATTCTTCTATAGGGCTAGCATAAGGTATGAGGGTACCAAGTTGCCCCCCTGGGGATGTATGTATAAGTGATAACCCCAGTCCTGATCTGAACCCCCATGGAGATAGACTACAGTAGCCCATTTACCCTTGAACCATCTAGCATGATTGGTAACACTCATGGTGATTTGGTCATTTCCAGGGTTAGTCATATTAGTCAAATGTCCCTGATGGTCTATGTGACTCATAGCAACATAACAGTATGTGCCCGTGTTATCATAAATCCGGATCATAGGTATATCAAAGTTGGTATGCACTCCAACATCATGAATTTGCGCAACCTGGTTAGTAAGCATATGGCCATACTTTCCTTCCCTGTTACAATGATAGTCATAGTGGGGATAATATTCATACCCATAACCACGGTTGTGTGCTAAACCACAGTATCCAGACATGTCACAGGTATAGTCATTGCCCTGGGGATAATATTCATACCCATGGCCACCTTCAGCTATAAAACCACAATAGCCACTCAAGTTGTTACTATAATGATAAACCTGGCCCTGGGGATAATATTCGCACCCAGGACCATGGTGACACATAAGATCAGTAGCCATAGCTACATCACCACCAGCACAACAATGTTCATAATGTATGAAATCGTTCAAATAGTCATTGTTCAAAGGATCAGATATATTAAGTGTATCTTTAACTTCTATATTAAAAGATTCAGAATTTCTAGTGATGTTACAAATGTCATTGTCAAAATGTACTTGATTATTATCTGTCTTTGCAGGAAATAACTTCGGATCCGGCCACATAGCTGCAGAGTGGCCCAGAGGTCGACCAAGTTCCTATTTTGTTACAGATGATCTTTGATCCTGGCTACCATTGGTATTGCGACTATAACATCTAGTTTCTGGGTGACCCAACGAACGTCCAAGCTTAAAACAATATGCACAGAAATGCTTGTAAGTCCCATGATGCCCCTCACTATTACAAGTACCTTCATTGAAGAAACGACAGATCCTGACCTTATTGCCCGATGATGCTACGGTTTGAACATTGTGCATGGCTAACTGAGAATTGCTGATCCTATTTATGGACCATTGCGTGGAATCAGCCCATCCAAGGCGGCCCTTCTCAATGTCAGTCATGGACACCGCCCAAGCTGACCTGACGGCAGCCCACGGAAGCGATACGGCGTCTTTCATAGAAGCAGCCATCTGGATTAAAACGTTTCTCACCAAAACATGATCATCAATCTGCAGAATGTTTGCCAGCTGTCCAGAAACCAATTGGGCCAAACTCAATTCGTCATAAGCTGGCTTCTTTAAATGTGAAGCCGTAACCAACCCCTCGTTAGGCCAGCGAAACTGGGGACTCATAGATGTTGTGTCGGTGGTATTATAGCGGCCTGACTTCTTTCGCAGAACCGTGGCCTTACCTTGCAGTACCTCCCTGTCACACTGTTGCTCATAGCTGGCCAATAACTGAGACACTGCTGTAGATATGCTTGGAATAGATCTCAGAGCGTCCACCTTAGGTGCCACCGCATCCCTAGCGTCACTGGAAGAAAGTGGGGGTCGTCTACCTTCCGTGGTGGTGCCGTGGCTATCCGTGCCTGCCGTCGCCAGCTGAGCAGGGATGTTCTGATGAGGTGGATGTATGAAAGCCGCCTGATGTGAAGAGGTAGCCCTAGGTCCCCGATTAACTGGTTGAATAGTGGGTGAGGTCAAAGGTGTTGAACTAATGCTACCATTCCGTTCAAATCTGTCCATTCTCCTGGAGAGTTCCTGGTTGGATGCATCTAGCTTGCTAAGCATATCAAGTATGGCCTGACCAGTAGTGGCTGATAGCAGGGGTTGTGTTGAAGAAACAGCAGTACTTACTGGTGGCTGTTGGACAGACGACTGTAGATATGAACCGTCGTTAAATGACGCAGACTTCTGTTTCTTGCTTTTCCTAGGCATCGACCTTGCTTTGTCAGAAGCCCTTGTCTTCCTCTTTCCTTCTGTTGCCGGAGATTTTTTTCGGTTACCCGGCATAATTAAAATAAAATAAAACCCTAAAAGAAGACAGTAAAATTCCTTGAATACTTGTGTCACCTTCAAATCTCAGAATCAATATGGCTCCACAATGACATGGGTTTAAAAGCTTGAACCCCAATTAGAATCTGATTGGTTGTTATGTAATGTCATTCTAACCAAATGTAAACCGAAATTTTTAAGGTATCAAGTAAACTGATGTAGCAGGCCCCTAACAGGCCGTGCTACCCAAAGTCAGGCGAGACTAGTTTTTATGCTGTGATAGTCTTTGTGATCATATAAACAGCAGTACTATAAAACCTGGATACAGATCGAATCATTTGATTGATTAAATTAAAATTAACATTATGTAATTTTCAAAGAGGGAGGAGGAACTGGAAATTGAACTGCCCTCCTTTAGAAAATAAAGATTATTTAATTATGGTAAATAACTTCATAGATTCAGATTTCAGTCAAGCCTTAAAACAAATGAAAACTGGAAAAAGCCCAAGTACTGATGGCTACCGTACTGAGTTTTTCAATTTTTTTTGGAATAAGCTAAAGTTTTTTGGTCTAAAAGCATTAAATGCTCATACAATAAAGGTAAAATGTCTACGTCATTATCGCAATGTTAAATCTCTTGCATTCTAAAAGGCAACAAGCCCAGGGGATTGCATTACCAGCCATCGGTTTAAATCCTAGACTTTTCACTCTGCACTCCTTCAGGAGGGGGTATCCTGGCCTTTGACAATGATGTCAAATTAGATCATCAAACAGCACGGTAATTGGAATAGTGAGGCTGTTTATGTGTGTGTGAACTCTACCACCTGAGCTTCCACTACCATCCCCCTCAAGTTTCAAACACTGATCAAGACTACTACATAAAAGTGCGAAGTTTCGCCCTTTGAGTATTATACTTTCTTCTTCATTAGGAAGATTTACTGGTAACATTCTATTAAACGAATTAAACCCATTATTGTTGTCAAATAAAACCTTGGGCCCTTCAAGGAGAAATTTTTCTGATGTAAGTTTATATTTTGTAAATTACTTTATTTTGATTGATAATGATAAATTATACCTTTCAAAGATTGCTGGTAGTGTTGAACTTACTTGTATGTAATTAGATGTTTTAATCAGTGTTAGTCTGTAGTGAGTACTTGTACCTTGGTGTGTAACTTGGGGGAGACAGTTTCTTTTCTGTATTCTTAGACAGTTTGAGTTCGGTATCCTATCCTTAGGCAGTAATGTTATTAGTTATTGGTAAATACTTGGACTGAGGTTCTGATTTACAGTGGCCTAGTAGGTAATGCACTCTCTTAGGAACACAGAGGACGTGGGTTCAATCCCAGGTGCAGGCACATACATAGTGACTCAGACAACTACTTAAAATGGTGGTCTTCTTTAGTCTTAACCCCAGTTGTAGGTTACAGAACCTCAAGGATGTTGATAAACGGTCATCCTTTCAGTTAGCGGAATGTCAATAATTTGAGAGTTGGACTGTACTTCTACAGTTGAATGTGTCATGTAGGGCTTTGAGTCCTGTAGCACATGGAGATATTGCGCTGAGTATAAAGACAAATACAAAAAATACAAATTTAATAATTCAAGTCACTTCTTTTGTACTAATGTGTTTTTAACTTGATGTTTTAGTAAAGAATTCCACTTTTTTTACCAATCACTCAATCTATCAATGTTTATTCTGCTCCGACTGAAAAATGGCGGTATTTAACAAGTGCACAGCACAAATATTATGTTGTTCATCTTAATAATTTTTGTATATGTTAAATGAGGGATGTTTTATTTTAACTAACCCCCATTTTAATGATTAATCAGTAAATTAAACCAGTTTTCAAGAAAGAATGGAAAAAAGGCTATTATAGTTTTTATGAGCACTGCTGAATAAGAAGTTATTCTTCTATTTTTTAACAGAAATAACAACATCCACCAAAAATGCATGAGAACTCAATTTTTCTTATGGCTGTTGCTGTATTCAAAGGCAAAACAAAAATCCACAAATCTGTAAATAACTCAGTTTTTTGCCCATATTAAGAATGTACCAGTTTGAAAGGTTTGTGCTGGTCCCACTCTTTAGATGAAGGCAGGTCATCTTTTGCATGTTTACTGTAAACAACGAGAAAACCGAAGTCATCTTCAGCATGTTTCCTGTAAACCAAAAGAAAACAGAAATGACACTTGGTAGGCAAAATATCCAACAGGAGTGACACTCTAGCATAGAAATGAACTCATACGAGTTTGAAGCACTTGCAATACACTTGAAATAACTTGTCCAGGACAAGTGGTAATTGTTGATAAGCTACAAGTAACTACCACTTTACAAAAGGATAACATCACACCAAATAAATGAAGAGGATTCAGCTTTGTTTGTCATATTTAATCAATGCTAGCTTATCCAGCTTAATTTTTCCTTTTTTCTGGTGTCTCAATAGCCGGAGACCACTTTAAACCCCACAATATCTGATTTTGGATTCTGGCTTATGTATATGTTGCCCCTTAGAATCTGCAGTTCACAGAGATACTAACCATTATAAAAGTTGATTCAGAATTTTGATAATCATAAAGTAGTAATTACATATCTAATCTATGTGGTTTTAACATTCCAAAGGTAATTGTTGCAATAAATTGGTTCCAAAGGTTATACTTTTTCCTATCCGACTAAGCCATCCTACATTTGTCTTCTTTGATATGACCTGGCTATGTTATTTCCACATACTTATCTATAAGGGGGCCTTAGAATATGTCAGACGATGGAAATTAAGTGCTATAAGCGCTGTTATAAAATCAGAGTAAATCTGTCATTTGAACTGTACAAAAAAAATGTTATATGACTAGAAGAGCTTATAAATATATAATAATTGTTGAAATTAGAGTTATAAAAGGCAAAGCAGGTAACCACAAAATGGACTGAAACTGTATGGTAGCTAGTTATTCAAACATTTATGAAAATATACTTTATATTCATAAATAACATGAATGAAGTCTGATACTCAGTCAGATTTGCCTGAGTTGCACTTTTACACATAAATGATTAGAGCTAAGATGTCTTTTGTGATTGACAGGTTTAGCATATAGTTTCTCTGAGAAATTTTTTCACACTTGCTACAGAAGACTTATGATCTTTATAAAGTATTAAAAACTTATCTCCTAGCAAAAGCTTGCCCACACTAGTCTTTTTTGCTACACTTGGTGTCTCCCTATTGTGCTGAATGCCTCAATGTTTCTGATCAATTGATTATGGACCTGTGCCTTTTTGGCACAAAATACCTTAGAGTCTGTCACCAAGAGATTTTGCAATAAAAATATGTGATTAAACATACATACTTGTTTTTCTTTATATAGCAGTAACAGCAAGCTATAAAGAGAAGAATCATTAGCAGTACAGAACAGATACCACTGAGTATGTACACAGCCACATGGACATCTGGAATGTATGAAACATGTTATTTATTTCATCAGATTAATTCAATTAATCAAGATATATTTTAATATGTTACATTCAATAAATAACCTAACTAGGGACCCTGCCATGATTTAAAGGAGTAGTGCTGAAAAGAAATCAGGATTTTAATGCATATCTGGATCATTTGGAAACGGTCACCAAAACAATTTAGATTGGCAATCTGGATCTGAATCTGAACCATCCCTGAGAAGGATGGAGTCACAACTAGATTAAAATTGCATGGGACTGAACACATGTATAGTTCTTGAATTATTATATATGCCATTAAGGTACTCTCGCACCTACTCCCTTTGACTTGGTATTTTGGCAAATGCCTAAACTGGCACCAAAGCCTCAGAAAAATGAGTATTAAGTTCAAACCCTGACTGATTAGACTTTTTCATACAAAATATAATGGTTTCAATGTTTTGTCATATGTTGATAAGCCACTTGCCAATATGTATCATTTTGAGAGCACATTATCACTCCATTTAAAACTCTAGCGAAAGACTTATCAAATGTCAATTTTACATGTTTTTGTCAAAAGAAATCAACTTTAAAAAAGAAGTATAGATACTTAGCAAAAAAGAAACTCAAAATGCATTATAATTTAGCAACACTTTACATTCCTTTTATTTCCATTAAGTATGTAAAGAATCTGTATTAGTATGACATACATCAAGTTTAATATTTCAACATATTTTTAGTTCCTGTGGATGCCAGGCAGGCAACTATAGTTCTATCATCAAACATCCTCACTTTTCTTTTATTTCAACCCTTGTTAACTGCAGTATTTATCAACTTTCAGAAAGAAGTATATATAGAGCAAAAATGAAACTCAAGATACAATTTGTTCTTAGCAACACTTTGCAACCCTTGCACTCAAATAAAACATGCCCAGATAAGAATTATCTGTGTCCAGGGAAGGAGTGACATACAAAAAAATGTTAAATCCATCGTAGATAAATAAAACAGCTAACATATGCTGAATATTAATAACTAACTGCTAGAAACAAAAATACACTGAAGTGATTTGTATTAGATCAAGTCGAAGGTGTCAGTTAATTTTACAACTATATATTGGATTAGGGTCTTAATTTTTCACAGGTGCAGTTGGTCTTGCAAGGCGCTTGCTTCTAAAGATCACTTTTGTATCTCTTGCCTTTCGTGCATTGTGACTTAGTGTGATGAGTGCCTGTCTCATCATTGAAGAGACAATAGGCCTGTGTTAGCACTGGGATGGATGGCTGCTTCAGTGCAGTACTCGTGTCTCTTATGGCTTTGCGGCTTGTCTTAGTAGACCGAAACCCCTTTTGGCCTTGTTTTGCTGAAATCTTGTTCTGGATCCCCAAGTTTAATTTACAACTGGTGTCTATGTCTATACATATTTTTACTTTAAAGATCCCCAGTTATCTGTATAAAACAAATACTATTAGTAATTTTGTGTTTTGACAAATGCCAATGCAAACCAGTATTTACAAAACAATTAACAATTTTACCAGGCTCTGGCGCATTGGTACATTGCGAGGTTACATCATCAGTAGTGACATCAGCACTGGATAAATGTTTACTTTCAGTCATTAAATCTGTTTTATGATTCCCAGTAATATCCTTATGTGTACTGGTAAAGTCGTCAGGCTTGTTAGTGTGTGGTTTGTCTGTAAACTTAGTAGTTACATCAACAGTACTGAATGCATTTTAGTTGTAATTTGTTCTGTAGTTATTTCAAAAGTAGTGAGTCTTTCTGGTGTGGCTAAAGTTGTACCTTCTGTGGCTGTGGCTTCTGTAGATGTTGGCTCTTCAGTGGTCACAAAAGCTCCAGTTGTGAGACATCTATAATCACAATTAAAAGATCCATCTGGGGGGGATACATCTGGATGTATGGGCATCAAACACACAGGCAGTGGCATCATTACAATCGTCTACACCTCTCATACATTGCTTGCGGATTAACTCCTCATTGTTGCATTCATAGTACCATTCACAGTCAGACCTGTCAGGATATTTGACTCCATGTTCACAAGGCTGAGGGACGTTATCACAGACACCTACAACATGTTTAGATTAAATCTTCACATATCCTAAATTGACACGAACAAGAAGGGCAAAACAAATGTGTATTTAACCCATATTGTATCACTGAAATGATTTTGAAAGCTGAATAACAACTTTGTCTTTTGGTTTACCACCGAGATGCCGGATAGTATATATTCTAAGGTGATAAAGCCTTTTTGAAGAAGCAAGATTTTAACTTTTTTCTGAAGCAGGCAAGAGTTTAGGCAGAATGAGAAATTATAAACTCTTAATTAATTAATTAATTAATTGTTTATTTATTTTATTTCAAATACATTTATCGTTTTTACATACATAAGTACATATTTTTGTTGAAAGAATATTAACAGGTTCTGTTTGAAAAAAGGAGAAAAAAGGTTACAAAAATATGCTATAAAGGTGGTATTTACACAGTTTTGTTTGGGGTTGCAACAACTGGTATTCGAATTTGACTGACCTGCTGTGTAAATTGACCTCATATCTTTGTAGCGCATATTTCAAAATAAGTCACTTATAAAAATAAAGTACAGTTCACCCCTCCTAGAAGTACAGTTCATGGGGGGGTTCTTTAAATAACAAAGTTGTTACTTGTGGACAAAGTGTCATGCGTGCCCTATCTTAATACAAATATCGACTTATAAAACCTGATAGTTAACTATTTTCAGAGGAAGAAAAAGGATTTTCTGACAGGGAGAGTGTGGCTTGAGGGTGAGTATAGGTATTTTAGAGTGAGGAAAATCATCTAACCCCTTAGTAGATGAGCCTCAGTAAAAACACTCTTATAAAAGGCCTAATGTCGACAACAGATTTGAAAGAGACAACAACTGAGAAAACACACTGTGATTTAAATGTGTATGCTGTTATGATTCTTTCATTGTTACCTATAACATCACAGATTCTCAAATTAGAAAACTTATACCTCATCGACATAAAAGGTGGGATCACCCGCAGTTATAGGCATTTGGCATTTTCCTAATGTTATTAACAATTAAAAAAACTGTGTCCAATCAGTTGCAGCTGCCTGGAGTGTGAACAACTCAGATGAAACGGGTCTACTTGGCGACGTTCTGCCACAAAAATAAACTTCTGACCATGGGATGTTCTGTTATAGTGTTAATAGGGCATTAAAGTTGCTTACTATGAAGTTGCAATGGAATATATATGGAAATAAGCGGTTATTTTACTTATTATTCAGCAAAATGTGGAAACAATCTTCGTAAATATTATTGTTACACTTTTAAATGCAGGAGACACCCCTTACTCATTAGTATATGGGTTTCTTCTCAGGTAAAATAATTTAAAAGATATACATCTATTTTGTATTTTTTTTTCTTTTTTTACAAACTGGAACAGCTTACTGATCCTACTTCTTTTATATACCTGGCAGTATGGTGACATCATCAGGTTCAGTGTTATTGCACCATGCACATTCCACATACTGTGTAAAGTTACAGCCACAGGTGACAATATCAAACTTTGTTGATGGGTGACAATATTGAACTAACCAGGCGCCATGGTTACATAAGTAGTATTTGGTGCAGTCATCTGGATTGGCAGCAAATGTTCCAACATCACAATATATAGGCCGGTCACAGTAGTCGTTTATACAAATTGTAAAGTCATTGACTCCTATAAAAGCAGGATACAAGTATAATTTATAAGCGTTATTCAAATACCTTATCAAACATATACAAATAACAATAAGAAAAATGTGTTTGGTTTATAATGGGCCCTTAACATCAAAGTTTCTCACAGAGTCACTTTTTAACTCACTTATATCTGATAAATAAATGTACTCCGTTGTTTCATATTTTATATTCGTATTGCTGGTTAATAAAACTATCCTTTTTGGGAAAATACTTGGCTGATTTTAAATTCAAGATTAAAAACTCTGCTACAATTTGTCCTATTTAAAAATAACACAACTGATAAACCATGCCTACTACAATTGGTTCTATTTGAAATAAAATGTAACACAACTGATAAACCATTTGTTTGAGCAAAAGGATAAGTTGTGCTGCCAAAACACAGAGGTTTTATGACATACTCCCTGTTGCATTCACTCATAAATCCTTGTAACAATATGTCTATAAGTCTAGTTCAGTAATCTGTGGACTCCCACTAAAATGTTGGTGGGAAAATCAACCTGTTGTAGTTACCCAACATCAGCAATCAGGAGTTATGCTCACTAGCAATAGTTTTCAACATGCTGTACACCTAAGGTGGCAACCAGTGCTAATATCTTTGGGTCCTCACCTTCACAAGTTAAAATTAGACATACACTCCAAACAATTTTTCTTTCAAGTGTAAACTATGAAACCACAAACTCCAATTTAATGAAGGCATGTTTAAGCCTTTAACTGTATTTAATGTTATCATTTTAACTTAGTAAAGTTTTTTTCAGCCCCTGTGCTTCTATGCAAGTTTGTGTGTTTTACAGCTTCACTTCAAAAAGACTGCATTGATAGTAATGAAAGTTTTAGGAAGCATTATGACCGGTACAAAGAAAAACTGGTTCAATGTTAACGTTTCCTTGATTCTGGAACAATTTTGTATTTACATTATGATAAACATCAATGAGATTATGAGATGATATATACATAAAACGGGCATGCATAATGGATGAGTAAAAATGCCACAGAAGAAAACATGTAAAAAGTGTGGAGACAGATATCTTCCTAACACTGGAAGCAAATGTGATAAGTTAAAAATGTTAACTCAGATAGTAGTGGTTGTAATGACATATTAGAGTCAGCTTGTAATATAAGGAGAAGGACTCTACCGTCAATCCCACTAATACTAGTGGCAGTGGAATGGTGGCCAAGGATCAAGACAACTCGAAGCAGGATGAGCTGGTAGTTGCTTGCCGTTGGTCGGCAGTTTACAGTACAGAACCCTAGCGAACTGTATGTACTGGTTTCCTCAGCCCTTCCAACTACCCGTCTTGATATGACCTGTATAGTGTTGAAAGCGACGTAAAACCCCAAATAAATAAATAAATAAATCAAGGTAGTAAAACCATCCAAAAAAGGTATTAAAAGAGTTCAGATATCAAAGTTGGCTGTCCCTCTGAGTTACATAGAGTAGACAGCACAGAGATTGGTGTGTTTCCAACAAAAGTTGTTTAATTCTGCACAGGCTGTCACCAATGATCTGTTGCCCATAAACAAAACAACCAGTGCTACAAGGCCCCAGAGTGGTTTACAATTCTAAGTGCAACACCTAAGTAATGGATTAATGGTTATTCCCTGCACTCAAGCTTTTGCTATGTTTGAAGCTAAAACTGTAACTAATAAACACAGGTTATATACTATTGTGGTTAAACAGGGCTGTCCTGTAACATGGGACGCATTTCAAAACAAAAGCTGAAAAGAAACCCATTGCAAAGTCCTAGGCAGATAAGGATTCCCCAATAATGACTATGGCAACAAAATTGCCAAAATTATGACAATGTTGGCGACCTTGTCCTCACCTCCAAGTGTAAATTTCAATGTCAAATTAAAAACTCCAGAGTTCGGGGTTTGCATCATTTTGAATTGTTACCGCATTCTTAGTTACATTTTAACTGGTAACAAGCTATTTTTATGCCCGTTTATCTTCACTTTACATGTTTATTCATACTAAGTCTGTATTCAGATTAGATATATTCTTAGTAACGCTCATATTAGTTATTTCTTGTCTACATAAATATGTGATGTGTTTATCTCTGTGTGTATTTTAGCAGAGTTGTATATAAATTCTAGTTAATGTATTTATACACATTTGATTGTATTTGCTTACAAACACATACATCATTAAATTGTTTTACAATGCAACTGCTTATCTTTGAGTTGGTGCTGGGGACTGAAGTACATAAAAGACAAACCTAATCAGTATCACAGGAAAAGTAGTTTTGAAAGCTGCAATTTTATTCGTTGTGTTCTCAAATAAGTTAAACCGTGAGGAAAATGATTCTATACTGATGCCTTAAAAGTTGCAAACAGGGTCATTTCAGGCTTCTTACAAATATAAGGTTAAGAAATTTCAAATAGCTTTCACAGCCCACACCTGTTCAAACCTAAAATAGATAATTTCTACATACCTGGCAATGTGGTGACATCAGGTTCAGTGTTATTGCACCATGCACATTCCACATAGGCTGAGATGTTACAGACACAGTTGATTATATCAAACTTTGTTCCTGGTAGACAATATTGCTCTAACCAGACACCATGTTTACAGAAATAGTACTTGTTGCAGTCATCGGGGTTGGCAGCAAATGTACTATCATCACAATATGGGGGTCTGTTGCAATAATCTTTTGTACAATTCTGAGATTTACAGCCTACTATGAAAGTACAGTAAAATTAGAGTTTATCACTGTCATTAAACATATCATGTTGCAAATCTATCTTCACACCAGTATGTTTTCAAGTGAAAACAAAAATACACAGGAGACACTGGAGAGGCACCTTGGCTTAGGTGGTAAGGCTTTTGCAAACAGGTTTTTATAAAGACGACAACAGAGGTTGCATTGAATATTTTGTCAGGTGGGGCATACCATTCAAGACAATAGCAGAAATACTCGACTGACTTGTGAAAGAAGGTATAGGAAGGTTAAACTACTAAGTACTGCCAGTTAGGATGACCACGCCTGGTGTTGTAGGAGGAACAGCCCAGAGTGAGGTACAAAATGGTTAGGAAAGCTATTTCAAGAATTCTGTAGACCAATACAGAGGTTTTGAACATATGGCAGGTTCCAACAAGAAAATAGTGGAGTTTCGATTAAATGTAATATGTATATTACCTATTCTTATTATTATGTAAGAATATTCCATGGTAAATAAATGCAAGTTAGATTGATACGTATAGCTACAATTTCTAAACCAATATTAGCAGAAATAGAATAGAATAGAAACATTTATATAGCTCAAAATTGATGTAACATCCTCTAATGCGCTTGAACTCAAAAAGGGAAAATGTTGGTGTGTTTTACCACTCATCAATTTGTACGACTTATCCAGAGACCTAGACCAATTTCAAACTTAAGTTGCTGCAAAAATCTAATACTGTTTAAAATTGGAGAGCAAAACTATCAAACATGGGATTTTTTTTTGAGTAAACAGATGTGTATTATAACCCTATTGCAATTTTATGACTCGTAAAGCCAACTAGCAATATAAAAGATTAAACATCCAAATGGTAAGCCTTACAACCTGCTACAACTCAGAAAAATAACACATTTTATCAGGTTTCTTAACTCTTAATCTACAGTCAAAAGGAGTCAAACAAGAAAAATATTCAGTTTCAAAGGTAAGGGGACAGCCAAAAGGTCAACACCACACAGATACATAATTTATTGAGTCTATGTTAAATAGGATATTGAGGATGTACCTTGAAGAAGACCAGAGTTTCTTTATTTAGGAGTGGAGATCACAAAGCTAATGTGACAACCCTTACCACACTAGGTGGAATAAAAGCATAACTGTGACTAAAAAGCTTTGAGAATGTAGCAGCATTTCCACTTGTGGGAGTGGAACCCCAAAATAGGAGATGGACTGTAGTTTGATGACAAAATTGTGGACACTCTGGACGTCAACTATCACTTAACATCAATGCCGAAGAGAGATTACATAGCTAGCCAGGAAACATATCAAGGATCATGATTTTTAAATCAACAATGTTGATAGCCTTATGTTTGATTTTATTTTTCTGACAATTCACCACATTAAACAAAAAAGAGACTAAAATTGCTCTGCTGGCAAGAAATTAAAGAGCACACTACTTTCTGTCATAATTTAACGGTGCATAAAAGGGTACAAATCAGCATGAATATATATTTTGATAAACATATGCACTCACATATAACGTACAGTCCCCATGTCCCCCCCAAACGTAAACAAGCTGAGGGTAATAATATTTATTAGATATACAACATATGTAGATAAGAAACTAAAATACAATGAATGTCAATAGTAAATATGCATACAATGACTAGTACTACTTTTATATACAAATCACAGCAGTATACATAGACAAATAACTAAAAAACTCCATCGTCCATGACATTAACGTGCAAGCCTAATTACTGGCTTAGATAAGTTTGGCATGAAAGTAAACACATGAAATTAAGTCCATTGTCCATCACAGTATCATACAAGCCTAATTACTGGCTTGAAGATCATAGCATGAAATTTAAGCACAAGAAGTTAGTTACAACTAAGACCTTTATAATAAAACACATTACAACTAATATGACTAAGTGTAAGTAACATGCTGGTTACTAGCAACTGACACCTTCTACAAGATTCATTTTAACTAGAGAGGTCCAGCTGACAGCAGGTCACTGTGCGATGCCCACTGAATTAAGATACCCGCCCCGGCCGCCTGGCCCTACTGCAGCTGGTCCCATAAACCTGCTGCATAGCAAAGGGTATGTTGATATAGAAACACCTACCCTGCAGAGACCTTGACATCAGTGAACCTTGACATTAGTGAACCTAACTAAAACTTACTTACAATAATGCAAAGCAGAAAACCCCAGTAACCACAGGGTAATTAATCAAAGGGAGGGCGGGTGGGAAATGATGTTAATAGTTCAAGTTTTAACTTTGGAATGACGATTATTGCCTTGTTTAATGGCGCCCAATATGCCCTGACCAATGAGAGAACAGGTTACAATAATTTGGGGATGTTTGGTTAGCAACTGAGCCTTTGTTGACAAATGACCACAACAGTGGCATTAGACTGGTACCCTCAGAATGGGGGAGGCCAGGACTGACAAGTGCCGTGCCTCGACACTGCATCTGACATTATATAAGTTATTTTCCCCAGTAAAAACCATCAACTGAATATTTAATCCTACATTTTAAAGAGTGATCATACAATTTCATCAAGTAACCCAGGCAACTGATACGTGGATTACCAATAATATTTATTGAGGAAGTTTGATTGGCTGGAAGTTAATATTTCATAGCCAAACTTTACAGTCATGCTTATTTATGACAGCACTAATTAATAACAGAAAGATGCATAGTTATTCAGAAAAAAAGGAAAAACAAATATGTATTACATAAACTCATTCATAACTTACCTGTTAGATAGCCAGCTAAAATTACCAGTGGGATAAAATAGCGACAGCTTAACATCCTGCCTGGCGGTATGATATCCATGGTCACACAATTTCTATTGAATAATTACCAACTGTTAATTCATCTTAGCAAATAAATAATGTTTGATTCAGAATTAAACTATTACAAATTGCACATGTGTGTGATATCTATGTATGTGAATAGAAATATAGTGTTATTTTGATAGTTTGATAAGATCAGAGAAGTGTCATAACAGCATTGATTTACTTACACTGATTTAGGACAAATATTTTTTATGTTTTCAAATGTTATCATGTCGATGTGAAATGATTTTTAAACAAATCTTACATACAATTATAGCTAATTTAATCAAACTTCCATTGCACTTAATCTCTCTTCTAGCAAATTGTAGGGTGCTAAATTTTGATCCATTGTCAATCCCTACACCTGAATGGCCAAACGACCCACCTTGGGCAGCCAATGATATAGACATGATTGTCTCTTTTTGGCAGAAAGGATAAACTTCCATGAGTAAACTAAAAGGGACAAAGGTAAGCATGTAACGGTATTACGATTGTGCATTCTTAACTGACAACTTTATGATTCACGATGATGACTGACTTGATACCAACGAGACTAGACACACAGCTCATAAGAAAGCAGAGGACTTTCAAACATCTCTTCCAATAAAGACAGCTGGCCAGAACCCTACATGTACTGTCACCACAAGAGAATATCACTAATTGCCCACATTAAGTAAAGGCTGGTTACAAATAGAAACAGGACAGGCTGCACTGGGTTGTGGCAGGCCTTTTCACCCTTACCATTAAAATGACAAGGCCTTTTCACCCTTACCATTAAAGCGACAAGCTGTATGCAATCCAGCAGGCAGCCAACTGTGTCAATCAAGGATGACACCCCTACCCCTATAAAATTTGTGCCCATGAACCAAAATGACAGGACATAATAGGACCATAAGCCAGAAATCCTATTATTATGTAATAAGCATGGCCCTTTATCATGTAATTCTATTTGCAAATATTTACAAAATTTGTCTAAAACAGAAGCCTTAGTGGCACTGGCAAATGGCATGTTTGGTCTTTAATCACTTGGCTAGCTCTCACCTTTGGAATCATAGGTGCAAACCTAATAACAGCATATGTGTGAGATTCAGTGAGGGTGTATCCTGATAAACTTTGAAATAAGTATAATATGGAAGAGCCAGGGAGGACAGGTGGGTGGTGATCAGATGTTTTTCACAGATGTTTTGTGGCATGTGTAATATATGTATTGACACAATCTATTTTGGAGATTTGAAACATCAGATCTTTTACAGGATTTATGTTAGTGATTTGATTATTGATTTATATACTTTTTATTTTTGCCTTGTTAACAAGTTTAATTAAGACTTTCACTTCCCATTAAATAATTCCTATTCAGGCATGAAATGTTGGCAGAAAATGGATGTACTTGAAGTTTGTGCACCCCTTGTTTATTGTGATCTGTGTGTTAATCCCATACGATGTCATGACCACATCACAACATGTAAATCACGTCACAACCATAGTGCCTAGTTCACTTGGTGCTTTGAAATAGGTTTTAGTAGAGAGATAAAAAATATTGCATAAAAATTCATTACTAGATGCATCATATTTACATACAATGTATTTAAAGATAATAACCATGAATAATAAAATAAGCTTTTTATGTTGGATATGCCAGAAGTCATTTAAATGAAAGAAGGCATATACAAACACAATATGCCTTTTACAGAGTTACAATTATTGAAAACCAACCTCCGGTGATACTTCAGGTATGATTTATCCCAAACTCCTAACAAATGCAGCTTCTGTTGACATTACTTAAGTCTACAAAGGCTAAGAAATAAATGAAGGGAGGATGAGGACCATATTAATCAAGCTTTTAATAAATTGGTACAAAGCTTGTAGAGAGTTTTATTCTGTTTCTTGTTTTCAAAAATCTGCAGCATGTAACACCAACACCATAAGTGTCAACAGAGAGGACAAGACAAGCAACACTGGGCCTCTTAAAATCGAGGACTTAGATTTCAAGGATGTTTTTTCAATAGCATACAAAGATTATAGATTAGTCTTTGACAGATTGAACAGTAAACATTTACATGAATACACCAAGTATCGAGAGACCACTACCCCAACCAGGCTGGTAGGCCTTCAGGGCAGTCAAAACACGAATGATCTGAAGGCTGTCAGACTTGGTAAAACATTCCACCAACAGGCATAATGAGTCTTCAGATAACTGCATCATGTAGTACTTCAGTAAATAACGCTCATAAACATATCTCTGATTGATAGTCACAAAGAGGAAGCTGGACATTGGAGTACAGCCAGTCGTCTACCGAAAAAAATTACCGAAAATGAAATTCTGGAGTCAGTGTGCTCCCGAAAAACCAACTTGACCTGGTCTTTTTATGCCACTACAGGGATGACTCATTAAATTGCATTCACACTGGACAATTATTAAAATTTAAAAATCTTTCTCCTTTATTTTTATGCATTCATAAGTAAGCATGATTTGTTATAATAATAACAAATCATTTCCATCCTTTATATTTCTGATACATTCACCTCTAATAATGACTTTAACAAAAATGGTACATACCTGATAAACTGAGTACTAGTACTAGTACTCAGTATAGTACTAGTAACATGAATAATATTTCAGAAGTGTTTTATACTACAAGTAACAACATAATACATTTTCTACAACAGAACCTATTATACAAATTACAAATATTATAAACTTTTTTGTGGTGCTAAGGCATTATGGTTGCCAGTCCTCCACCACATGGCCACTCGGAGCAGTGTGAAGGTAATCTTAGTGTTTTTCCTCCAAGTTGCCGAGAAAGATTTTGGGCATCAGGGATATTAGCCTGATCCCGTCTTCTCATTGGCTGAGCAATCAGGGGCTTTGTATTTGAATTGCAAGTTGAATAGAGCAGAACTGTTGTCATGATTTCAATTAACTACCCGCCCTAGCCCAAGTAACCATATTTTTACATTGTCTTCTCTTCTTTTGGTTTTTATAACAGTTTTTAACTTTTATCTTGTCTATCTACATCTGTTTTATTATTTTTAACATTCAGAGGGAGTTTTTACCATATTCCTCATCATACATGTATATGCATCTGATTTATATCCTTACTTAGGGTCCATTCACACTATCCTGATTTGTTAAAAAAATTCAACTTTTGACACCCTTATTGGCCTTATGACCATAACTTGAGTGTGAGGTGCCCCTGATTCTTATTATAAACTGTATACTAGATAATTTATATATTCATTCTCTCTTCTCAATGACCTTGACCTTGAGATTAAGCCAAAGTCATTTTGACTTTTGTACATTATTATTCATGATCAGTAATTTCTATTTCCAGTATTTTTCTTGGTAAACAATATAACTGTATTATTGCATATCTGTTAAATAATTGTAGTAGTCTCATTTACTCTTATTCGTGTATACTTATACTCTATATTTAATGCCTGCTTAAAACAATAAACTATCGCCCTGCGTTGTGTGTTTGACTGTCCCTGGGGAGGCAGGGACTGTACCGCTTGTTTATATGCCTACATTAAAGATGTAACAAAACAATAAGAGCCCATACTGAACTGGCCTACATAACTTGTAAATTTGGTAATACAATATGGACGAACAACAAACTGATGATACCAATCCTTCATGTGTCCTTAAGAGGCAATATGTCAGAATATATTGGATTCTGAGCATTGAATGCGTAACCAGACATTTTACCCCAAATAATACATTTTAGAACTATATGGGTCATATGCAGTGTCTTTAACATCAAGTATGAATTCAATGATAACCAACTTACAGCTTATAACAGGTGGCTAACATTTTGTCCAACATCGTAAGGCCCACATCAATCGGAAATCTGCAATGGCTCTGAAGAATTCTACAGATGAGTTTTAAACCAAAAGGAGAAACTTGTGATATTCATATACTGCGTTAGCATTATAGAAAGCATTTATGGATGAACATTGTGTTATATATATGGGCACTGTGCCAGTGCATTGTTTAATCTAAGCATTATGTGTATAATTACCATATAAGATAACTGAGTTATTGATTTCTTTTGTCTTATATGGTATTTATATTTATTGTGTTTGATTGATCTATTTATAGACTGGGGGAAATCACTCTAGGCGTTCAATACCTTCAGTGGTTGTATTAATAGATTTCGGGAAAATCCCCCTAAAGTACCAGTAGTTTCTAGAGCTTTTTCACTGGTTCTGGTGACATTGTTTATTTTCATGTTAGTTCTATAACCTCCCAGACATTTTGTGTTATCAGATTGTGGCCAGGTTAGATTGGTTTTATTTTTGTGTCCTTGTACTATTGAGATCATCTTAGTTGACTGTAATCATTATTTTTAATTGTTAAATAAATTTTTAAGTGAAACTGTTATCTTTTCCTGGTGCAGCTTAAAACCAGCCGGTAATTCCTACAGTGCTTACATGTGACCTCAAGAATTGCTTTGTTGCTGTTTAACCCACAACCTGGTAAATTCTTTTCTATTTGGATTGCACTGGAGTTGGTATAAGATACACTAAATAGAAAAAAGTATTGTATTTTTGTGTTGTATATTTACTGGACCATGGTTATGATTATGTTAAGCAAGGTTAAAGCAAAATAAAGCAAGAAAATAACATTCATTTGCAGTAATCAACGGATTATTGGAATTTAATTGGAATAACTCACGTAAATTGCTCCACAGCAAAAATAAAATTAAATCATAGGAACCATGCCTCTTAAAATGATGATAATTTATCTTACCAAACAAATGACACATTCTACAAGAATGAATCTTTATATTTGCTTTTTATATGTTGATTCAACCCCATGGGTGACAAACTGTTGTATGCCTTTTGGGTAGGGATGGGTGGATATTAAAAAGGTGTACATCCAGAGGTCGCCAATGCAAAACTGTATCGACTTCGCGACTCCGTGTTTTAGTACACAACGACCAAACCTCGATGTTTCCTCTTAACAACATTGCAATAAAAGTCCCCAAATGCAAACAAATATGAGATGAAAGTGACTAAATTCTTCAGATCTCTGGTTTGTTTCCTATAGTTTAAGCTATTTTTTTCCATTTTTTGTGTGTTGACAAGTGAGAATGAGCCAATAAAGTTTCGTAACAAAACATCTCCTTTTGTTCAGTATATATGTTACCAGTATAAAAGTCTGTAATTGTAATTTTTTTTCAGATATTGGGTATATTTTGGATTTTTTATCTCTTTCTTCCATTATATCTGTAAGCTTGTAAAGTTATACAAATCCCATGACGGTATTTCAGTAAAATGCTCTTGATGCCAAGACACTAGGCCTACCAACCAATCCCTACTTTTGAGAACCTAAAAGAATTGCAACTTCATCACACAAAGAGTTTTATTGATATAAAGCCACAGTAATTGAAAGCGTAGACATCAGTCACTATTTTTTTCATCAAACCACAGAAGCAAAATGTCCTTGTGAAAATGCATTTAAGTTAAAATGCATATAAGTGTAACAACACCTTGTGGGGGATTTCTTAACAAAGGATTATGAGGCTTGTAATTTGACCATGTCTGTTTTTTGGTAAATAAACTCAGGTCTAAATTGCATCGGCATTTGTAAAACTAATTGTTTCCTCTCTGGCCTATCATGTCTATCATTCGAAGATGTATTATAGGACAGTGATTCAAATAATAAAAACTGTAGATGCAAACTGAATTAAATTTTGACAAATTTTGTGCACAAAGGTTGATGCATAATTTAAAGTTTCTGAAATTATGCCAAATAGTTTTATTTTTCCTCTCTGAATTTTAATAAATTGTTCTATCAAATAAAACGGTGGGGATTAGCAATGGCCTTGTCTCAAAAAGATGATTTGGAGGTCGATTCAGATTGAGTTTCCAGAATTTCTGTTCTTTTAAGACAAAAATTTCCTACGTATTTCACTTGAAAAGTGACTCCACAGAAAACTGTATACAGAAGACAAGGAAGGCATTTTGCAGGGACAAGAGAAGCAAAGCAATTATATTGGGAGAAACGAGAAGAGAAGATGATGGTCACAGTTAAAACTTCTTTTAAATTTCCAACAACTTGACCAACGACTCACATGTGGTGAGGTTGATTTTGTGTTTCTTTTCTTAGTTATTTTTGGTTTTCATCGCTTTCAATACTGTACAGATCATATCACAACGAATAGTTTTGTGGGCAGAGAAAACCAGTACGCACAGTTGGTCAAGGTTCTGTACTGTAAACTGAAGACCCTCTGTAAGCAACTACCAACTTTCTTGTTTCTTTTCAGCATTGTCTCCTGATATGAGTCTGTTCTCAGAAAATTATTTGTTCAACCTATGAAAAGAAAAGACTGTTCCCATTTAGGAGTAAGAGCATTCAATCAGGAGCTGTAATTGTTTTAATGATCATTTGCTATAAATATGCTGGGTCAAACAATTTCCTGATGACAACTGATCTGCTGTCCTTTGCATCATTCAGATCAAAATTAAAATCCTATCTGTTCTCCAAAGCTTATACACTTCCGTTTACTTTTGTTCTCTGGTGTCTCCTTAATTGCTGACCTCTTTGATGTGTCCTGATATGTGATTCTTGCGCCCTTACTAATGAATAAGTTGTTCCTTAGAATCTACAGTTTGCAGATATTATTAGATATAAAAGTTTAATAAGAATTAAAATGATGCATACACAAAGATCTATAAAATTGAGCAAAATATAAAAATGCATGTCTGTTGCCATGTTTTTCGGTAATGGTACAGAAAACAGTCAGAAAGCTTTAGAAGAGTTGTGAAAGTAAATTGCTGCACCAAATCTATAACAGGAACACCCATTCTATTTTTTTTTAATCTTTCACAGAAGATTATCCAAAATTAATATGTCTAATATGTACTTAATTGTATTTATGTGAAATGGATAGAGATATTATGCACTATTTTAGGTAGTCAAACATTGATCACTTATCAATAGTAATACAGGGTTAATGGTGTGAACGATAACTCGGAGGCTGGTTTTTCATTTTGTTAAAGTGAAAATCTGCAAAGAATATTTAGGAACCAGTTATAAAACATTATTATTATTTTAGGCTTTGTAATGCACATGAAAAAAAACCAACAGTCAAACAAATGGGGAGAAGAGTAACAAACAGTGCGAGTGTTTGTTGTGCAAGTTTCCTGTGGGGAGATGTAGCAGGTTCAACAGATTTGAACCAAGATTCAATGTTCTAAAGCTTTAACTTCAAGAAGTCAGAATTAAAAACAATTTTGCAGCATTCCATTGTATATTTTAGTAAAAGCTTAAAAATGGATATCACAGAACTTTTTAAAATGGTAAAGAAAACAGTTTCAAAATTGTAAACTACCACACAATTGTAACGGTAAGCAAGTCTAATGTAAATAATCACATGGGAGAAGAATGTCCATTCCAAACAGCATTTTAAATATATTAATTAATGTTACTTCAAATTTTCTGAGTTTTTCTGTGTAATTCCTCTGTGAAATCGTGGCCACTGTATTCCCCAATAAGATGATTCCCTTCTGTAGCAAAACTAGGTTTCAGTATATGTACAACGTTCTGCCTCTGTTTCTCCTACTGTCTATAGCTGCCAGATGTAAACCTGAGGTGTGACTTGGCATTGGTAGATCTACGGCTAGAATGTCATCTTAAGCATGCAACATAGACAAAGCACAGCTGACAATAATAGTGTCTGTCCTTTATCCAGCCTACAGGGTGGAACCTTTATAAGCAGGATTATTGCCAAAATAAGTTCAAATGAAACAGACATTTTGTAATGGACACTATATATACTACAACAAAAAGTTTTAGGACAAAAATCTATTAATATTAAAAAAAATTTATATAATATTATTTATAGATTAATATTAATATATTAGAATACAAAATTCACAATGATGACAACCAATAAATTTCTCCAACAAATGAGTTGGTTAGCTAAGGATAAAATGTCCATTCCAATTTAGTTGGTGAAAATTGCATCAAACCTAATGTGTCTAATAAATCTAAATCCTCTCTTACATCCTGTCGTATGTGTATGCACACGTAAGTGTGTTGCAAATATTGTTGAAAAATATGAACGTAGGCTGGTAGTGGGGAAGCAGAGATCCATGTGCAAACAAGGTGAATTCTCCCAACCAAGTGTCACTGGTTAAATATATGTCTACAAATGCATCAATGCCTGAAGGATAACTTCCAGGACACTTAGGCACGTGCATTCCCCTTGCAAGTGTTGTAGGTTCTTCCCATTCACTTGCATGGTTTGCTTGTGCCGTAAGATATACACTCATGTACCTTGCATGTATATAAACCGACTTGCAACCTGTAGTTTGTCGCAGACTGTTATTTGATCTTCGAGTTGTGACACTCTTGTTGGTACGATACACCTTATTTACTCGTACAAATCTCTTCTACCCCGCCACCAGGCTACGCTCATATTTTTCAACAATATTTGCAGCACACTTACGTGTCCACACACATACGACGGGATGTAAGAGAAGCTTAAGGGAGGCTTTATCCATGCATCTCATGTCTAAATAATATTTACCATACAGTATATGTTGGAAATGTTACCAGAATGCCTTTTGCAGAACACGCTAACTAAAATTCAAGTCTAATTATATTTTTAAATAAGATGTCCATTTCAATTCATGTTGAATGTACTTGTTTTAAAAAAAAATTAACATATATTGGGAAAATATGATAAATGAATGCTGTGTATAACATGCAATCAATAAATTACAAACTAATAAGCTATGATTAAATATGGAATAATGATATTGCCAACTAATAAGCACATACATTTAATTTTTGGTGTATTGCATTGACTATGTAGCTCAGTATGACTATGGAAACCAGAGTGTCTAGGATAAAATAAAGTTCGAAGTCTAGAAGGTCTATTGTTTGAAAAGTATAAACCTTGTGTCTTTCAAAATGTATCATTTTGCATTGCGCAACAACTAATTAATAAACCAGAAAAACTTGCTTCAATCTAATATAATTTCACATGGATCAATAAATTATACCAATTTAACTATTGTTGCATAAATTTGTTTCATTTCACCTAATACTAAAGATTAAGCCTATACATTTAAATGTATTTGAGAAGTAGAATACAAAGACTACTTTTGTCATCACAGCCTCCCAGATTCTCCAAGATATGGTTGGAAGGGTTCATACACTGGGTTGGTGTAAATACTCTGTACAACTGATGGGGTGTTTCCCATGTGATAAAGAGGCCAGACATTTATTCCTGCCATGTCTCCGCTCTCAGAATATGTAGGATCCTTTGAGACTCTTCGTTTGTCATTCCCATTCCTGTGGGCCTTTTTCGCATTGCGATTCACTTGTGCATAGATAGGAGTACTGTCGTATAAGCTAGGTCTGTGTTCCACTTCTCTATCAATTGGTTGATTGCCCAAGGCAAGACTGTTTCTATTTTTCTGTTGATATGCCTGACTGACTCCTTTATTGTTGTTGCTATATCCAACATGACTGCTATGGATCTGTATGTTGTATCCCTGATTCTCTGCATAACTGCTACTTCTCTTATAACCATGGTGATTTCTGTTACCAGGAAAATCTTCATATGGCCTGTCATTGTAGCTTTGGCTTCTTCCATAGTTGGAATTATGGTTACCATACCTACTCATATTGCCAGGGGCATCTGTGTAACTTGGATTCATGTTGCCACTATTTTGAATACTTCTGTTGCCATAGTAATCATAATCTCTTTTATCTTCCAACAAGACACGTTCATAGTCTGGGTTTAGAATACAGGAAATATCATCAGGATTCTGGTTAGTGTGGAATCCATCTTGACTAATGCTATGTGGTATCCAGCCTACAGAACCCTCTGGTTCTTCAAGTTGATTGGCTGGTAATGGTTTGGCATTTACCTATAAATGAAGAGCATCAGTGTGATAGAATGGCCAGACCAAGATATTGGGGAACATAAACAATACTCAGCCTTAATATAAAGTCGATTTAACATATAACTTATAATGAAATGTGAATGGTAACAAGATATTAACATATATTAAAGTATACTAATATTAGCAAAAATATTGAAAACCATTTGTCATTGCTTTTAATTAAACTGCTAAATCATGAGTCTTAAATCATGATGGTTTAGTATTTGATTACTTGTTTTTGGATGTGTATATATATTTAATTTACTCCCTTTTTCAACTTTAGGTTAAATGTGATTTAATACAGAATGAATGAATTATTAATCTAAATATGTTATATTTCACCTTAGCCATTTTCCATTAATTTACTTAATGTTATCTTTCTTTACTGTTGTATTGAACTGATTCGGGATTTCGTTTACATTTCTCAGTTGCTCCACATACTATGCTTGAGTGAGGCATTTAGAAATACTTTTTTAATTTAGAATACAAGGTTATTTGTCATAATTTATCTTCAAATGATCACGTTTACAGCACTCATAAAGTATCAATTTATCATGTCTACCAGTGTCAAACTAAAAGGCTAAGTTACACTTAAAACTATTGATTTTGCTGTTTTTGTCCCAATAACATTTGTGCAGTTTTGTATGTGTTCATTATTGCCAGAAGAAGGGAGAAAATAATCTACAAATAACTACTGTTTCATAACTATTGATAGCACGACATAGGGTTAACAGATAAGACATCAATGGGACTTATTTTATCAGCTACTGAGACACTAGATTTTTACAATGTCACTTGTTTTTGTGTTTTATTTTTAATTCTGTTCTTTGGGCTTACCTCCTCACTCGTGGTATCCAGCTGAGACATCAGTTTTTCACTGCTTTCTGTTTTTTCTTTACTGTAAATAATTCAGAAAATTCTCCAATTCAATTATCACACTCCCAAAATACAACAGCATGCATTAAAAACAATACTAATTCACTTGTAACTTCAGACATTCCCTGTTCATGCTTTGTAATTTGGCACACAAATTAAGAAAACAATACAAAAGCCAACCTCTGGTCACTCAGGAACACTTGTATAGACTACAACATATGTTTCAAAAGATCAAACGTTAAATTAGGCGGTCATGTTATGGAGTTCTTGTAAAAGGTTATGCAGTTTGCTCTTTTCATGTGTAAAGTATATCTATAGCTTGTGCCAGTGCATTTTAATGAAAATAAAGTCACCCTTATTTATTTACAACTCATGCATGAGGTTTGTGTCATTCATTGAGCTCAAACTTATTTGTATTGTATATTTATACTCCAAGAAATATCTCCCTGTAACTACAGGACTCAAAGCACAATTCAACCCACCCCAAACCTTACGAGTACTGCCCATGTTCTTGAGTGAGTGACTTTTCCCTAACTGAAAGACAGAGGATCAAGGATGACCATTTATCAATGTCTGTGATGCTCTTTAGCCTGTAACTGGGGATATGACCCAATGACAGAAGACCATCATTTTAAATAGCCACCCAAGCACCTTCAAATCTGCCTGCACTTGTGCATGAGCCCATATTTTCTGTATTCCTGGGTGTGTTACCCATTAAGTAACAATGGTAGAGAGGGTGAGGCCACAGTAACTATTTTTTACAACTGAGATCATAAGCTGTGTATCCAAGCCAGAGACCAGAAAGGTCAAAGTTGGGGTTTTATGTCCTGTTCAACAGCCAGGGTCGTGTTAAATACCAGATGTTATACCATAAGTTCAGGGGTGTGTGTATATAATATTTATTCTATTCTTTAGGTTGTATCAATCAACCTTTGCCACAGCTTTTGAAACAATGTAGATGTTGAAAATTGTGTTTAATTTTTGAAACCATTTACCTCTCACAACGTCTACAGATACAGTAGATGATGATGCAGACACAAATGATGAAGAGTAGAGAAAGACTGGTTATGGTGACCATGTATGCCACAGGAAAATGATCGCCTGCCAAATACAAAGCACAAAATTCATATTATTCCATTTGTCTCTCCAATATATTGGAAAAAGTAAAGGACTATAATTGAACATTACCTGCCAAATACAAAGCACAAAATTCATATTATTCCATTTGTCTCTCCAATATATTGGAAAAAGTAAAGGACTATAATTGAACATTACTGAAGTGTTCAGAACTTACATTTTCATAAATCTACCAATATCTCTAAACACACCACCATCAAGAGTGAAAAAGCGGTCATTCTGCAGACATTGGTACGCATTTTTCCTTTGTGTCATGAAAATTAAATACATACAGATATGCCAGCATGGAAACATGTGAGTCAGGCTCAATATGTATTATGTTCTTCACCAAATCACACCTCTTTAGTGCACTGGTGCCAATTTCAATGCATTTTCAATCACTGGTTGATATTGTTCCAAGAATAACGAGAAGATCTTCATGGATTTTTTATGTTCATAGCACTTAATGTTGGGATTACATTTTGGGAAAGATCTGGGCACAAGGACAGAGAGGGATGACACCTGCCCTAAAGTCGAGGAACATTGGAGAAAGAATATTTAAAAGAAGACTGAACCCCTCTTAAGACTAAAAACTAAAAATGCGACACACTTATTAAAAACATAAATCTTTTCAAGACACAATCAGATCAAGTATGAAACCTAATTCTTAGTTTCTTTTGATTTACGCTTAAGGTCATAGATTTGATTTGCACTTATAATCCACTGCACTTGAGATAAATGGGTGTAACCCACTACATGAACAAGCTCCCACAATTGTTATACAACCATAACAATGAAATATTTATGTACTTATTTCAACAGCCTATCATAAAACAATCATACAGTCAAAATATACCATAGTACTACAAGTCTTTATCAGTCATTAGTGTCTCTTTAATAATCTGTGATTTGCTTAACACCTACAATTATTTACTGTTAAGGTTTATCAAACAATACTTAACATAGATTGCAGAACAAACAAATCACTTTTACATAGTTTTTATCTTCAATAGTTTGCCAAATCATGAAAGCAATTCAGATAAATGTAATAGTTACATGTATGAAGTGTCTGCGTGTATATTTCCAACTGATAACCTAATTAATCAAATGATTATCTGTGAACAAGTCACTTTTTCAATGAGTTGGTTTTATTGATAACCCCAGCTGACCTGCAATTGTTAAGGATGTGGTGATTTAATAGTTATCTTCCTTGTTACATAAATTACTTTGTCACCTGTCTCACTGCTCTGTTTGCTGTCCCATTAGGAACTAATCCCACTCTAATATGAACATGTGATACTCTTTCACACTGTAGCCAAAGTATCAAGTATTAGGCACCCAAGGGCCTCATCTTAGAACTAACAGTTTAAAAGGCACAGCAACCAAAACTACTAGATGGGAACCAAGGAGTTTGGGGAGCAGGGTCATGTGTAATTATTTTTCAAAGTGAACGAATAAGTAATCGACAAGGAGACATTGAGTAAGACTTTGTTATATAGATCTTCCACATACTACATTGATATCAAAAGTGGTTTTTAGATTTGAATATATGTTTGGTTGGGTCCAAGCTTTCGTTTTAGTGTGTGCCACATATAACTGCTTTAACTGCTTCGTTTAAATAGTGCGGCTGATGTAAATCAAATAAAAAATTGTAACAATCATTTTGTAAATGAAAAATGCACAAACCAGTTAGACAGACTCGGATATTTATTAATTTATTGAAAGGTAAAATTTGCAATAAATGATTGAAGTGATCTTGTATTGGGAATGATGTGATGCTGTGCTAATATTGGATTATATGATCATCTATATTTAACTACATAGTGATACATTGTAACTTCACAACATAAGGTAGAAAATATATACCCTATTTATAATTGGCTTTTGGACCATTTAACCAATCAACAGGTTCACTCTTCTGGGGAAGTGTGAAAACTGCTTTAGGTAAAGACAGCAATATACTTATTAAATCCAGTCTAGGGTATGTACATGATACATTTGTATAGACTGCTAGACAGTAGACAGATAAAGCACGGTTGTTATAACTAAGTGGTGTGTCAGTCTACATGACTGCTGAGCTGATTAGTTCAAAATGAATCTTTGTAATACAAGTATTAGAGATACATATTGTTATTGATAAGTGGTATAATATAAAGAACTATGTAACTATAGTACTCTATGACATCAGAAAGAGACAGTTAATATCTTAAACAATTAAATGAATGTTTTCTATGCACACTAGAATGCTGTTTTTAAGCAGGAGGCTTATCTGTCATTAAATCATCTTATAATTACCAAAGTTGTTGATTTTGACAGGTGGCTGTGGAATATATCACTTCATCTTAGGCTGTCTGTTTTTATTGACCCTCCTATTAGTGGATGTCTAAATAATTCTTTTTCTGCATTAGATTTTATGACAGACTATATTATGACTGATCGGGTTTTTGTTTCAAGATACTGTACAGGTCATATCACTGCAGGCAGTTGTGGGGTTGAAGGAAAGCACTACATACTATTGGGTAAAGATTTTACACTGGAAACCATTGGGCACTGATAATTATTACCCACAGTTCTACTTCAGGGTAAGAGGCTGGATTTGAAATCATAACCTGGGAGGTTAGAGAAGAGAATATTCACTACACCATCTTTCCCACTTTCTAAAGTGTCCATGTTTCTCTGGATTTACCACTCAACCAATTGAGGGCAAAGAATTCATCCCAGGAACTGATAGCTGACAGATCGATATGATAACCAAAAGGTTTTGTCTTTGAAGACTACAAGACCACAGTTACCAAACTACAAAGCCCATACAATTGCACAAATAATTAAGACAGTATTTGGTTTGAGAATCTGGCATATGCCTAAAATAGTCACAATGGAAGTAAACTGTGAATGTGAAGTAAAAAAGTAAATCTGCATCAATACTATGAAATTTAACGATTTTTGCATGTTGGGCATGTGCCCATTTGGGGCCCTCATTTCATGTAGAAATTAAATTATTATAAAATTCTAAAAACCCTCTGTAGGAAATAGGTGAACCTATCTTTATTTTATAATATTTATTTTGAAGGCCAGTATGTGACCCAGTGTTAATTAGATCACATTTAATTGGATCATATTCACCTTGCCTGAGATCAGACTTAGCATGAATCCGAGTTTCAAATTGGCTTAGTAGTCAATCAAGTAAAACTGGGGGCACTCCCAGTAGAACAGCAATGCATCTTACTGTAACCTCCATATCCCAATTATATTTTACTTTAGTTAGAATTGCAAGAAACTTACCAGGTGTGGTAGTTGTTGGTAAAACTGTGACTGTTGTCATAGGATTTGTTGTGATTCCATCAGTTGTAAGATCATTGTCTGTACCCATTTTGTCTGTTGTAATTCCATACTCTGTAGTGATCCGGTTGGTGGTAATAACATCCCCTGTAGACATCCTTTTGGTAGTAAGTATACCCTCTGTTGTAATTCTGTCAGTTGTAACTGCATTTCTTGTTGTAACTCTGTCAGTTGTAACTGCATTCTCTGTCGTTATCCTTTCAGTAGTAACTACTTCTTCTGTAGTAATTGGCTCAGTAGTAATTACACCCTTTGTAGTTATTCTTTCAGTAGTGGGCATGTTGTCTGTAGTAATCCTTTCAGTTGTAACTACATCTTTTGTAGTAACTTTTTCAGTGGTAATTACATCCTCTGTAGTAATTCTTTCAGTTGTAGGTATGTTCTCTGTAGTAATCCTTTCACTAGTAATTACATCCTCTGTAGTGATTCTTTCAGTTGTAGGTATGTCCTCCGTAGTAATCCTTTCAGTAGTAATTACATCTTCTGTAGTAATTCTTTCAGTCGTAGGTATGTTCTCTGTAGTAATCCTTTCAGTAGTAATTACATCCTCTGTAGTAATTCTTTCAGTTGTAGGTATGTTCTCTGTAGTAATCCTTTCAGTAGTAATTACAACCTCTGTGGTGATTCTTTCAGTTGTAGGTATATTCTCTGTAGTAATCCTTTCAGTAGTAATTACATCCTCTGTAGTAATTCTTTCAGTTGTAGGTATGTTTTCTGTAGTAATCCTTTCAGTAGTAATTACATCTTCTGTAGTGATTCTTTCAGTTGTAGGTATGTTCTCTGTAGTAATCCTTTCAGTAGTAATTACATCATCTGTGGTGATTCTTTCAGTTGTAGGTATATTCTCTGTAGTAATCCTTTCAGTAGTAATTACATCTTCTGTAGTGATTCTTTCAGTTGTAGGTATGTTCTCTGTAGTAATCCTTTCAGTAGTAATTACATCCTCTGTGGTGATTCTTTCAGTTGTAGGTATATTCTCTGTAGTAATCCTTTCAGTAGTAATTACATCTTCTGTAGTGATTCTTTCAGTTGTAGGTATGTTTTCTGTAGTAATCCTTTCAGTAGTAATTACATCTTCTGTAGTAATTCTTTCAGTTGTAGGTATGTTCTCTGTAGTAATCATTTCAGTAGTAATTATATCCTCTGTAGTAATTCTTTCAGTCGTAGGTATGTTCTTTGTAGTAATTATTTCAGTCGTAGGTATGTTCTCTGTAGTAATCCTTTCAGTAGTAATTACATCCTCTGTAGTAATTCTTTCAGTTGTAGGTATGTTCTCTGTAGTAATCCTTTCAGTAGTAATTATATCCTCTGTAGTAATTCTTTCAGTTGTAGGTATATTTTCCGTAGTAATCATTTCAGTAGTAATTACATCCTCTGTAGTAATTCTTTCAGTTGTAGGTATATTCTCTGTAGTAATCTGCTCAGTAGTAATTGCACCCTCAGTAGTAATTATTTCAGTTGTAGGTATATTCTCTGTAGTTATCCTTTCAGTGGTAATTATATCTTCTGTAGTAATCCTTTCAGTAGTAAATACACCTTCTGTAGTAATTGACTCAGTAGTAATTATGTCCTCGGTAGTAATTCTATCAGAGGTAACTATATTCTCTGTTGTAATTCTCTCAGTTGAAATCATTTCAGTTGATATTATTGTGCCCGTATAAGGTAAAGTGGTAAGACATCTGTAGTCACAGTCAAAACCAGGCCCTGGGAAAACACATTGTAGACTATTGATGTCAAATGCACAGGCTATTCCAATCTGACACTCATCTATGCCTTGTTCACACTTCCGCCGCTCTAGCTCTCCCCCATTACACAAAAAGAAGTACTCACAATCAGAGACATCTGGATAGCGCTGATTTTCTTTGCACACCTCAGGCACTCCAGGACAAACTCCTGCAAAAAAATGTTCATTTTCATTTTTTTCAGTTTCCCTACTACTGCCAAAAGCTACAACTGAACAGCTCATGTACTTTATGTCCCGTTATGTTTGGGTTTCTTTTGGTCCACTTCATATTTTGGTAGGATGCATTTGTAAACTTGACACAATTTGAGGGAGTGACTGCTTTTTGTAACAGTTTTGATGACCTCAACAATATGCGAGCTATAAGAATGAAGTAGACAAGCAAAATTCAAATATGTACAGATAGGAGTTTAAGTAAAAGTGTGACCTATCCATAATATATATTGTTATTATGGTCTCACGTTTATTAGACAAAGTTTGACAGTTCTAAACCTTGATACATCATCATATTTTAATGGCAACAAACTATTACAATGATATTCTAACAATAATGTGTCTGTGAATAATTGTCATCTGTTGCTTTTTGATATATTTTAAAAAAAACTATGCTTCATTTTTAACCCAACCAGTAGGCTTATGCCTTGCCTTATCAGATCATCCTTACTATAAATAATATTCTAAAAACATAACATTGGACAGAGTTATAAACAGATTTCTATGATGTTAGACTGGACTGGACAAACTGGACTGGTTGTGGTTCACAGAGATTTAGATTGAAAAATTAATTGAGGTTCTAACCCTTTGGTATCCAAAAATACCGTACCAGACCGAGATATATTTCTGAATTCTCTGGTGCCCCTTGCCATGGATAATTAATGTTACCAGTACATAAATCTGTGTCAATGTTTTAAAAATATTTCACTGTGAAAGCTTCATATATGGCATATACATCATCAGAATTATTTCATAAGCATCTGCTTGTCATTGTATTAAATCTATAGAGAAATGACGGAGAAAGAGCAAATTAACAATTAAAAGTTTTATTTACACATGTTACTCTGGGTACATTTCACAGCTAACAACTTGTTAGTAACTATTGTACTTATTATTGAAACAAAGTGGAAAAGAGCCAGCACATCTCTCTTTATGCATATAATAAAACTTACCACTTAAGAAGACTAGATAAATAATCATTTTCCTTTTGACTGGATTGATTTGATTTATATTCTCAAGTAATAATATTTAAAAGTATGCCCCACTGGGATAATCTTCCAATTGAATAGGTCACTTCATGACAAGAAAGTGGAATGTATGGAGGACAGCTTTACGGACAGTCTCAAACTGTATGATTTTCACACTTTTCTTAGTCTTAGAGATTAATTCACCTGGAAGTACAGTAGCCTCAGTACCATTACTGCTACAGGTTGCACAAAGTGCCTGGTCAGCATGGTTGCAGTTACAGATGTTCATGTCAAAGGCCAGAGTACCACAGGTGCTAGAAATCCATGCACCATGTAGACATGATAAAAAGGAAAAGCAGTCATCTACATCTCCAGTCATGTCACCATCTTCACAGTAAGATGGTCTGTCACATGGGTCAATTGTGCACTGAGACATATAACCTAAATTGATATCACACACAAATACATATTTAAATTAATCAAACAGTAAATCTCCTAAAATAATTAGGCTTAAATGTATTACAAATTGTGGAAAGGCTCTTGCATTAATCACTTTTAAAAATGATCATATAACCTACTTTTGTACAAATCAGGAGCATAATATTGCAATTATGGGTCAATATGGCAGAGATATAATTTACAGTACTGTGGTAATGATCACATCCTCAAACTTCAAAACCAACTTTAAATCTTAAAGGGTGTTATTTGGATAATTCTCATCTGAGTATTTCACTTACGGGATGAAAAAAAATCCAGTGTAAGATGTCGATAATTATGAATTTGCGAATTGAAATCTGAGAACTGTAAAGGATTAAAGACTGCCAAATAGAAGTAAAACATTAGCATCAGAGATGCATCTGCCCTCACAGCCCGGAGAAATAGCATTGTACAATTGTCAATTGGGATACAACACGGTAAAGTACATACAACAATTATTTTCAACATATCCATATATGGTTGTGATAGGGAAAATATGTTTCAAGTATGGCAAAGGAAAACATTGCATAGACAAGGTTAAAAGTGGCACTAAGGTTACACTATAAGATTTCACATTTGCAACCTCAACCTAATATCCCTGCTATATATCAGCCTGCTACAGCTTACTTTTTCTACGATATAGCCAGAATTTTGAAGGTCAAGATCCCTACAGTAAGGTCGAGCCTCAAATCGGGGTCACATCATGATGCTGCACACCTTCAGCCCTCAAGCAATGTGCCTACCAAGTATCCCATTTCTGAGATACACTCACCCTGTAACTAAATGACCATTCATAGAGCATGGATAGTCAGGTAACTAGAAGGTTGTCAGGTAACTAGAACTTTTGTTATTTAAGAATGTGATCTGTAACTTTATGATAAAATAACCCCATTTTTGGCCAGTACCCACTGCCATTGAAAATTTCATGGGGATCCACCAATTACTTTTGGTATAGTGTAAAAAAGATAGATAAGGTCATTGAAATTATAATGAAGATGGAACCTTTGAAGAGTTTAGGATTTCTTATATTAACTCATATTAATAAACACTGGTAATTCTTGCATGCAGTATTACTTGTTATCGTAAGTTTCTGTAACAGGAATTTCTGAGCAAATTCCTAGATGTGTGCCAAGTTAGGGCACTGAGATAAAACATAAATTACATCATCCCTCTTAAAACACTGCAAAACTTTATTTGATTGCTGCAATTAAAGTCTATTCAAAGCTCGTGCTTATGGGAATGCACATTATAGTCTATAGAATTCCGGCATATTTAAACCTAAACAAGTAAAATTAACAGTGACATACCTATACTTGGCTACAGCAGAGTGCAGTACATTTATATTTTTATTGTTTTCAAAGTGAGTCACAATTATGAATGTTGTGCTTCACTTGAAGTATATTACACGAATGAATGTTGTGTTAATAATATTCATGTTTCTCTTTTTATAATTAGATCAAGTGTTAAGATTCTTTCAAAAGGTGATATATTTTGACATATTATTCGTAAGGTGATGTAAACGTGCTACAACTGTATTGTAACAAAATATAGTAAGACCTACGCTGCATGCGTTAAAGGTTGGAATTTTATGTTTGTTAGATTGCAAGCAGGATTTATGCAAGAAACTTATGATAGGGTTTTCTCTTAAAAACTAGAAAATGGGTGTTGGTCTAACTTAGACCCCATTTAATTTTGAGAGTGATCTGGATCACTGTCTGGATATGAAGAATTCCGGATTTTTCCATTTATTGTTTTGTGTCTTGGGAGAGGTTGGCACTCTCCAAATGTGCTTGAAATGTACATAAAATTTCAATCAAATAGAAAAACTGTGAGAATTTAATGCAAACAAAGCATTAATAAAATAAGAATTCTTTCAATTACACCCAAAAAGACACTGGTTGTGGGTAAAAATCTAATTTAATTTGGACTTTTATAGCGCTTAATCTCCATCACTGAAGGAGCAACTGAACATAAAGCCAGGCAAGTAACATTAATCGGAGGACGTAGCTAAGTCATACCAAGGAGGCACGGGTTTTTAAATAAAATAATTGATACTAAAAGTAAATACAACCACTACTAAAATATATGTACAAATCTTATGTTGTATACGAAGCTTAAAGTATATGCATTCATTGTGTGAAAAAGAACTTAGACAACATTAATCGGATAAAATATATATATGTAAATGTAAAGAAGTCTTTAGAGGACACATACGTTATCACAGTGTTTATAGTTCATAAGGTTCAATCCATGGTCCATTTGGTTTGTGTGAATGTTATAATATCAGATGAAGCATATTCTAACACTTAACATTAAAATTTGGTGATCTATACAAGATTAATACCAGTTACAAGTAAAACCTTACCTAGAGACACCTCAGTCTCAGTATTAAGTAAGCAAATTGCAATGTCAAATGAGTTTAAGGTAATCTAATATACTGGTTACCAAGGAGGAAAGAAGAGTTGTATCAAGTAAACCAACAGAGGTGAAATCAGGCTTCACCAAAATTCATGAAAAGTCCAGAAACAAAAACAAAAAGACCAAAAAAAGTGATCTCTAGAAGTGAGAACCTCGCTACAGCTCGTGATTAAAAACCAATTTATTCCCTAAGAGATGTTATGGGCAGTTTTATGCTGATTATATCATTTTCAAGTTTCTATTTATATTTTGGCCATGTGGAGAAAATATGGTTTCAGACCTCATCAATTTAAACTGCAACTTTCACTGCTCACAAAATGTAAAACAAGGCCACTCGAAGATCACAGGTCTCCATGGAATAATAAGTAAATGGGAAAATCAGATGTTTTTATCCAAAAGTCTCTTTTTGTTTTTCTTGCATTAAAATCCATACAGAGATGACATTTTAATATATTCAGAAGGTGATTTCAAAATATAATGAGATCTAAGATGGAACAAGTCTTTTCATGTAATTCCAACCAGTAGTATTTCTGTAATCCTGCTAACAAACAGACAAACAAACCATCATGAAAATGATACTTCACTGACAGTGATAATTATGTAAATGTTGGTAATTAAATTCATGAGTAGAAGATAAAGCAATGATAACACACAATTAGTTACATGAAGAAGCAACAAAATGATTCAATAAAAGATTTGTCCTCTTTACTAATCTAATGTCAATGTAATATGAGGGTTATTTTACTATTCACCACTTTCTTTGAACAAAAATAAATAATAGACAAGGCCAAAAGGGGTTTCGGTCTACTAGCATGAGCCGCAAAGCCATCAGAGACCCGAGTAGCGCACTTAGTGGTCACCCATCCAATTGCACCCACAAAGCCCATTGGTGATAAATTTCAGTGATGAGACAGGTACTCATCACACTACGCCACATTTCATGAAAAAAAAAACAATCAAAAAGTGATCTCTAGAAGCAAGGGCCTTGCTTTAAAAAAAATCGGTTTTGGCACTTTTTGTTGGGAACCTCTTAGATTTGTGCCAATATGATGCTCAGAGTTAAAGTAGAAACAATATCATCAACCCCTTAAACCAATATAGAAGGTGAGTTTAACAGTTTGCAGTTAAAATCTTTTTGTAGCTGGTGCCTATGTTAATGTATATTTTAATCAATAAATCTGCATATTAATATACATAAAACAAGCCAAAAAAAACTATGGTCAAGTTATATATATTTTTCCTTGTTTTGCAAGCACTGAACACTTGTGAATGCCTTACTAGACTTAAAACATATTTCTTAAATCCAGCGAAATAAGCCCATGAAATGATATTGAAAAAAGGAAATTAAAACTGAAAAAATTATATCAATTAAAAAGTTCGTTCTAAAATAAATAGATATTTACCGTCCCAAATCATAGAAACTGTCAAAAGATAGAATATTATCCATTTTTTGATTTTCAGTTGTCTGATAGTCATTATTGTTCAATGGCTTCTTACTAGTAACTTTATTCTCGTCTGTATATCTTACCAGTCTAACCTACATTGTCATCAGTTTTTGCATTGACTTCCACCTCTAGGTTATAAAAAGTACCAACAAAGTGTGTTCTGAAGATACCAATACTGGGTTCACATTTATCTGATGTAGTGTATCTTACACAATTGTCACATTAACAGATAACATCATATCTTGAAAGGGTCTTATGACACAGGTTCGAATGCACAATAAAAAAAATGTTGTTGATCACTTTGCACTGAAGCTTCCTCACTAGTATTGATAAAATAATATTTTTCTTAGTTTGCCACAATAATAAAGAAATAATAAAAATTGCAATGTTATTAATGGAACCATTAGTACCTCTGCCTCTGCAGTATCTCATATATCCATCCGCCTTGATCTGAAAATTAAGCCATCAAACCACATGGAATCAAATTTAATCCATAATTCATCACAAAATTAGATCAAAGGTTTCGTGAATACAACTCTTTGTTGATCCAAAATTCTGGTCAAATTGTATCATTTCTGCTTAAATTTGATCTGATCTTTGTTAGTGGATACCGCCCCTGGACCAGGATAGTTAATCTGGACTAATGCTGAGGAGGGCTAAACCACAGTTACAACCAATCTTGTGTGACAAAATAATCCTTATCCAATGAACAGTATTTGTTAGTTATATATTAGTTATATTAAAATACCCTCGTCACATCTGGGGTGAGGAGTTTTATTATTGGACATTATTGAACATATTATTGGACCCTCTCTTGAACCAAAACAGAAAAACAAACAAAACAGAAAGAAAACAGCCAAATTTAGATATGTCTTGATATTTTCCCACAGTTTAAAATGATTGGAACAGGTTCTCCCAGAGCTGGAAACACAAGCTGATCAATCTGTCTATAAAATGATGTAACACATGTTCATCAGTTTAAGACAAGTTTCAATATACTGGCACATCCAAACCTGACAATGAATAAGTGTGAATGTTGCATTAGTTTTGTGACATAAGTTTGCGCATTATCAGTACATACCCCGTAAGAACATTTTTTGCAAGGTTAGAAGTGGCCGTTAATTTGCTAAAGAGTGGGCAACTTTAAGATAAAATAAGAGAAAGATGGCTGGTCGATAATCACTAATATTTTTCATCATATTTAAAAAGGGAATATTTGACGGATCAAAGTTGGGTTTTCACTTAGTTCAACAGCCACGACCATATCGGGACAGGTCCTCAGCATTACCACTTGTGGGAGTTGGACACACACGGAGGTGACTGCCTGTGATTAGATGACAAACTTGTCACAAGGACCCTAGGAAGTGTTTGAAATTATATTGACATATAGCCTTGTTCATTTTCTAGGCCAAAAGTCAAAAGTAACTTCATTTTTAACAACCAAGGTCATATCGCAAACTAAGGGCTACATAGGTCAAATATTGTAGATTTTAAGATCTATTTATTCGAATATTTATTTTCAGAAACTTTATTATGCAAAAGATCTGCTACGTTCACCAAAGGAACAGTAAAAATTAGTTCATGTTTAGTGTAAAAAGACGACTCAAAAGCTAATTTCTAGTTGATTTTTCAAAAAAAAAAAACTTTTGTGAATTTGGTTCCAGAATATAAGTCATTTATTATATATGAATAATGCTTAATCTCTGTGTGAACAGATTTTAAGATTAAAAAAATCATCATAATTCTATTTCTTGATAAGTTAGTACACACACAGCTTTGAAAGTGGAATAACAACAAATTTAATAGGTGACCAATCTGGTGAACTGGTACAATAATAATGATTTGTATAGCGTATGTTGATTGGTCATGTACCAATTTGATCTTCAATTCGATACTATCACCCTGTATAAAGTACCTAAAAAGGTTAATTAAAATCCCAGTTCTGTTCTGTCAGTCCCCACCCCAAGTCAGAAACAACAGATGCGGGTACCAAGTTTATTATACATTAATATATATTTACAGAATAAACCACTTCTTTCTGGGCAATATTGTAACTTATGAAGCCCGAGGGCAAGTGATATTGCCCAAGGGCCGATAGGCCCAAGGGCTTCATAAATACAATATTGCCCAGAAAGAAGTGCTTTATTCTGTTTATTATACCAAAAGTATTTAACATTTTCCTTTTCTATTTACCACAAATGTATACAAAAATCATTGTAAAGGTCCCTCCAAATACTGGTGAATGAAATGTGATGTGGCAAACCCACATCAACATTAACGTCATCAATGTACAGTTCTTCTAGACAGAGACTGAAGAAAATCAATAACTTTAAATAACCTTTTGCAGTGTTTGGATTCACTATGCTTGTACAATGACAATCTTTAAAAGCTCTCCCTCCCTACCTCTGCTTGTTCACCAATACAGACTGGCTCTGTAAATGTACGTACTATACATGTCCTGGCATAAAACTTCAGTGGTGGGTGCTTTCTGATTGTGTATGTCATTATGTGACGTGCCAGTGACGTATCTAATATCTAGTAAACAACATCTATAGTTTGTTTACATTCCAAGACGGAAAGGGCATCGGAATGATATTTGTTGTCCAAAACGGGCAATATCATGTCATACTGTCCACAAATACAGCAATCTGATTGGCCGAAACTCACTTGAGGTATAATAAATATAGTTACTACTAAAATATTTACAAGTCATAACAATAGGTATAAAGTATTACTATATGTGACTAGTAATACAGTTAAGAGCAATGCAAGAAATTTTCTAATCTTGACTTGTCATTAGAGTCCACCTCTATGACCACAAAAAGAAGCATTGGCGAAAATAAAATAGGTTAGTAATTTAAGAATATCAAGTTAAAAACATTTTTGACCCATAAGATGACCTTTAATTCCAGCAGAAGGGAAGGTCATGTAAGTCAAGGACGAGGAAATTTACTAATTGTATGTGTTTTTGACTAGGGTGTCCTGTAACCTTTCTAAACTGCTGAGGAAGAAGGTAACCCTATGGGTTTACAATGATAAAAATTATAAAATACAAAAATAAGAACCTATGACATTTGTTAGGAGTAAGCATAAGACTGACCCTAGCACCATGCATGACCTAGCGGTCAAAATTGAGGGATGGGAGGGGAGGGAAAGTTTCAATTGTTCATATTTCAATGTCAAGATTCCAAGTGATGCAAACATTCCTGGAATTTTCTTAGATTTACAGAAAGGTCAAAGGTTAACCCATAAAATGGATTGATACACTGGTTACAGGGGGAACTGGGCAGGGAGGCCAAACCCCATAAAGGTCAGTTATATAACAGTTATGTAAATGCTTATGTAATATCAGTCTGGTTACCTAACCAGTGGCAGACTGGAGACCTGACCACTGATAAAGGTACCCACCAATAAAACCCTGACCTGGGAGAAGGACTGACACCTGGGTCGTCTGAACAACCCAAGCGAAAATCTTTTTTTTTTTTTTTTAATTTTACACTTGATTCAAGGAGTAATACAATTAGTAGAAATTAAGGACAATATATGTACAGAAAGTACAAAAGTTATTTCAACCACTTTTTTTACAGCAAGCTGTATAAAAACCATGGAAGACCTAAGTCCATTGGACAAGGAAGTTTTTTTTTTTTGGCCGTCTTGACTGATAAAATTTAAAAATATACTTCAATAAAAAGTACACTTTACAAGGGTTACTTTACATATATCATCCACAACTTTCCCATAAAAATTCATATATATCTATATATAAACCTAATTAAGGCACTGAATATAAAAACAATTTTTAAGTTTAGATTTTCCCATCATTTTTGCATGGATTTTAATGCTACAAAAACAAATGGACGCTTTAGAACAAAGTATACACAAATTTGTAGTTAAATTTTAGAAATGCATTTGGAAACTTGATAGTTTTTTGTGTAAATCAGCAAAAGATATCTACAATAATATCTAGGTCAGGCCTTTTTGATAAAGAACTTTTAACAATCTTGTTATATTCTATTCTATTCTGTACTTCTGTAGCACTTAAGCTCTGCCTAGGCACACTGTAAGGCGCAGCACAAGAACCAAATCAATAACCATCATGTCATTCTAATTCTAATTCTAATAGCACTTTTATAGCGCTTAATCTCCGTCAAAAGACAGACTCTAAGGCGCATCACACAAAAACATTGTTCAATATTCAAAAACGAGAGACATTGCAGGGGTCAGCACCGCGGAGAAAGCAGAAAGGAGATTGGAAATTTAGGGTGGGTATGCTTTTCCAAAGAGGTATGACTTCAACTTTGACCTGAAAGAGGCAAGTGAGTTTGCAGAGCGGACATCATCAGGAAGGTCATTCCAAATCATAGGTGCGTCGTACGCAAAACTGAGTCCAAAATGTTTTCGAGACTTGAAAATTGAACCAAAGTGGGGAACCTCAAGAAATATGCCATCAGATTGACTTTGACGAGTGTTATATGCACTATGTCTGGGAATGAGGAAGGGTTCAAAGTATTTGGGGTTACCACTGTGTAGGAACTTATATACCAGCATGGCAGTCTTAAAGATAGAACGGTACTTAATTGGCAACCAATGTAGTGCTTTTCTAACTGGAGTGATGTGTGAGTACTTGGTGGTGTTGGCAACAATTCTGGCCAGGCTATTCTGAACACATTGAAGTTTGCGCAGATCTAGAGCTGAGAGACCTCTGAACAGAGAGTTACAGTAATCTAGTCGACTTCCGACCAGAGCATTGGCAGCCATAAGAGTAGCTTCATGTGTCAGATGTCCTCGGAGTCGCTTAAGATCCCGGACATGAGCAAAACAAGCCTTGCAGACCTTGTCATGACATAGCCAGTTATGTTTTGACAGGACATCTTTGAACAACTATAGCTAAAGATAGCTGTTGTTGTAAATAGGTCTGTTGAGAAGAAACTTCCAAATACTCGTGATAAAAAAAACATTAAACCGTCTGCCATCCTAATATCTGTTATAGTTGGCGTGGATATCAGGCATTGGGTATATCACACCATCCAACATTTAATGCATAAATCAAGGGTCATATCATTTCAGAGTACAAAGTAAATATAAACACTTGTAGGATGCAAGCCTCCACCATTTTTACTAGCCGGAATATGATCTGGTTCTATTCTAAAATGCTATCACGTCTTTTGGCAAATTAGACTAAATTCAAAATTGGTTGAACTTTGAATACAACAAAATATAAACTTTGTCAAAGTGCAGTTGAACATATTTGGTACTGACTCCAGAGATCTATTAGTCTAGTAGTTACAAAAGAAATATCTACGACATTTTTGTACAGTGCCATAAAATGGTTTGACCTTGTGCCACAAGAGTGTAAGAACAAAATTCAAATTAGACTTTTTGAGAAACTCCAATTAAGCTCTCTACCATGTGTAGCTTTGGAGAAACTCCGATAGGACTTCTTACTGGTAGATTTTGAAATTCTAGTAAGTTTTGAACATTATGCCATGACATGTATACATCCATGTCTGTGTCTTGCTCAAGTTTAGACAAAGAGCGGAATATCTGATAGATACTAAAACGAGATGCAGAAGTGACAGTGAAGAAACAGTAAATAGAGAGAGAGAATAGAAAAGGGGACATGAAATAGTATGCAGAGGGGAGGGGGGGGGGGGGGGGGGCTCAGTTTGCTCTCTCACTCAAGAGAATGTGTTGCATTGCTATTGTAAGTTGTGTTTATTGAACTAGAATAAACTGAGAAAGAGTAATAAAGTGTTTTGCTTCTGTCATTGTGGCGACTCTGGACCTGGACAGCTGTCCAAAGGCACTGCTGGAGTCCACCTCAAAACTTCCCTCCAAAACTAACATTTGTACACCATCCAGTCCTACATACATGAGAAGCAGACCAGCTCATTTTCAGCCACCACAATCCCTGTGCATGTTTTTCAGAATTATCTTTCCTCTATATAAGAGTGGCTTAAGTCACAGTTTACACTGAAAGTGAGATACTTATAATACTTTACTTCAAATAGTATAACTATAACTACAGCTCGCAAACTCCCCACTGCATTGGGCTGACAACAAGTTCTTTTTATCACATTTCAGGTTCTTCTCCCTGTATGTTTGCTTTTCCAACTCTTCTGGGAACTATATCCTCAACTAGAGATACTTTTTCAAATTAAATGCTATCCCAGTCCTTTAGATTTTTAAGTAAAGGTTGAGAAAACCATATTTGTGGTGTGGCTGAAAGGCAAGATTTTCAGAGGTCACTTGTAAAGAGGACTATATAGCGTTTCCACGATGAAAACTATGAAGTTTTTAAAATTACTTTTTGGGGTTGGAAAATGATTGCAGTGAGCCACACCAAATTACACTCTAATTGAATAAATATCTCATTGAATAAATATAAAAATAATTACATTTAATGAGAGCTTTACATTTTGTGTAGAAAACACTCCAAACCTCAATCAAGGCACAACACCTCCAATATAGTTTATGAATGCAATCATAAGAAATCCCGGATCAATACAATAATTTAACTATTGGTTCCCAATACTATTGTTAATATTTAATAAAAAATTTACCTAAATATGCCCATAAGCTTTTGAGCTGTTTTACTAACCAGTAATTAAAAAATGAATTGCACCAGTTACAGTGACCCCATTGTCGCAGATTAATGAATTTTGATTGAACCCATATCTAGAATTATATTTCATATCAAGCATTAATAACAATATATTATTTTGGCTTAAACATGAATTACAGACTTTATATTTAATTAGATTTTACTGTGGACATGATATATTGCATTTATCTAGGCTAAAACGTTAATAAGATCACCCTGTGATAGGTTTAACAACACTTTAATGAGATAAAATAAATAAACTGGGTACATGAGATAGGACATGGAAAATGGCAAAGATGTTTTCTCTTATTATCAATCAAGTCGAGTACAAGTTTAAAGTGCAATCCTCATTACTTTTTAACGTATAGGCTAAAAATTAATTGATTAAAAGTGTGGGATTAATGACCACTTTGTAATTTATAAGGTGAAAATGTTGCATTTCAACAGTACTCAACAGTTTTAGTTAATTGCTATGAATGCCACTTTTGGATACCTGAGGTTTTACCTCTCGCAAGTTTCAAAACTGAAAAAGCACCAATTTATTTGCCATACAAAAAGCTGTTTCAAGATTGTCAACATAGGACATTGACTGAATTTGATATATTAAAATGAGATGCTGTTAAAATGTTTGGTTATGATAAAAATACTTGAAGCATCCTTAAAGTGATAAATTAATATCTTGAGAAGAAACAATGGTTTATTTCGTAATATGTTTTATAAATCAATTGACTCTAATTTAACGCGACCTTCAAATGACAATATAGGTCAAATCGCAGCCTGGTTATTTTTGGGGATGGGGCACTGAGTTGCAATTTAACAGCTGGTTAAGATTTTATACTGAAAAAAAATTGACCAACTAATTGTTCACTGTTAACGGTATTGCAGTAATTGTAATCACTCACCTAGAGAAACAGAGGTCGTGTGTTCAAGCCCAGGTAGGAGGCAGATACATAGTAGGTCACATGACAAATTAAAATGGCGGTCCTCTTCTTCTAGGACGTTGATAAATAGTCATCCTTGAACCTCCGTCTTTCAGTTAAGGGAATGTCAGTAGCTTTAGAGCCTGGGCTGTACTTGTGTAGTTGCATAGGTCTCATTTGAGTCCTGTAATATATGAATATATTTCACTGAGTATAAATGCAATAAATACAATACAATAAAAATACAATGGATCCCAAAATTAATTTTTTTCTTAAACAATCCTATGTAGGACAATAATAGTAACACCAAGGTATGGCAAAGATCATGATTCCTGAACCTTCCCAAATGACGCCATTATACCTTTTAAAATTACACCTGAGGACTTTTCTTTTGTTTAAAGCGTCCAATATCTTTCACGTTTGGCCACTGTGTAATTTTGATCATATATAGAAGACTTTTAAACACATTTCCAAAGAAAGCCTTCTAGATATATTTCAACTAAAATGATCTTAAAAACCAAAAAAATACACACCAGGAATATAGAAATGGAAAGTAATGATAACATCTTAAAAATTATAAATTAAGGAAGAGGTGTAATTTAAATAGGTTAATAGGGAAATTGGGAATTTATTGCAAACCTATCAAAAGACTTCTTGAACCAATGTCAATGAGAAAACTATCTTGAATGTATCTTAAACCCATCTTATACTAACTGTAATCAACTCCCCTGGATCGAGTATGGTTTCATTATTTCCAATTGGGAACTAGGGTTGCGATTAGATTGCTAAGGTGGAACAGCCGCACATATCAGATGACCAATTCTCAATAATTTTGCCAAAATGGATGTGTTACAAACAATGATCAAAAGTGATTGCGTGATGGCTCTTAACACAAATAACCCAGTCTAGAACTCATTGCAAAACGCGCCCAGTCATATCCTGCTACCATTATCATATTGCTGTCATATTGCAAATCATATTGCTGTCATGCGGAATCATATTGAAGTTATACTAGGTCAGTGACTTACTGCACCCAATTTCGGGTGTATAAAGTATATAGAAATATCTCTGCTTATTTGGCTACTAGTTGAAATCATCCTATTTCATAGCAAGCTGATTTTAACTACATCTAACCATGTTCAAATCCTATTAAAATTATATAGGTTAGGATTAAAAAAATCCTTGGGACTCCAAGGGAGCCAGAATTAGTCGTGATAAGTGGCAGAAATTAAGGTTAATTGAATCTAACATGTTAAAACCTACATATCAACTCTGTCAGTGCCCAACACAAGAACATGTTACACTAGGACCAGTTACACTAAAACAAATGCCCAGGGACTGACGCCACATTCAGCTTAAGATACAAAAGAACACAAAAGCAGTACTCAGCCCGAATCATGCACAATATTAACACAAGACAGAGGCCAAAGCTCTCTTTACATCCCAATACATGAACATTTATTTAACTGCAAATTAGCATATAAATTCCACATTATTTAGCAACTTGGACCTCTGAGGCAGTGCCATTCAGCACATCACCCCAGTGGCCTATTCCTTCCAACGACAACTACTCACTACTTAATTTAATTGTTTGGTGATAAAAACTTACTTTTATGTCTTATCTTTAGATATTTGTGATAATTTGTCAGATATATCTCAATGTTAGTGAAACGTTATAGTCACAAGTGGGAATTGTTATCAAAAGATGTCACATAAGGCCTACTGTGTGGTTGGTTATCAATTGCCTTTTATTATCAGTATAATAACAAGTTGTCCTATACATATAAATGTTGTAAACTTATCTTATGCTTATACAGGCACTTACCTACTTGGAGATTAACTATGATGGTTCAGGTGGATGGGTTTGTAGCCTACCTGAGTAACAGCTTTAATACTTTTATGTCTTAAATTTGTATCTTAGTGTTCTAGCCTGCAGGTGACAAGCAGTGGCCATGGTGGTGCAGTGATAACACACTTGCCTCCTACCTCTGAGGTTGGGGGTTCAAACCCCAGACCTTATGTGGGAAAGTTGGTAGTTACTTACTTATGGAGGGCAGTTTACAGCACAGAATCTTGACCAACTGTATGTACTAGTTTCCATGCCCACAAAACAACCCTCCGTGATATGACCTGTACAGTGTTCAAAGTGACATAAAACCCCAAATAAATAAAAAAAAACAGGTGACAAGCTTGAAAAATGTTACGAATGTTTGCATTATGTAATGGTTCTAATTATGTTTTCATGGGGCACTCATATAATGTCAATGTGAAGTGATGAACAGTGTCAATATTTGAATTTATTGCCCTTGGTCGCCTGGGCTGGGTGTATTGTATTCAGTTATATATGAATGTTTTATGGTCCATCGTGTTGGTATGTAGGATTGGTTGTTAAATAATTTTTTAGCTCCAATGCTTATCTTCTCATTGGGGGTTCAGTCTTGGACCCACTCATTTTCAGTCTATACACAATTCCTTATAGCACAATAATATGTAAATTCATTGTCACACATCAGTTATATAGAGATCATGCACAAATTTACTTTGAACTTGACTCAAAGAATCTTAACTCAAATATGACTGAACTTGCTTATTGCATTGAAGCCATTCAACTGTGTATGAGTAATAACCAAGTGAAATTAAATAGAGACAAAACTCAAATATTTTGACTGACAATGATCAAATCATCAATCCCTGTAAGTCTCCTTGATTATATCATGGAACCAGTCCAATCAGTCAAAAACCTTGGATGCTGACAATTCATTCTAAAGACACTTGGCTAATTTATGTTGTCTCCACGAACTACGGAGGGTCCACAGGTATTTAAACTATTAAACAATGTAAAGGTTGGAAATGCCATGGTCGGCAGATACCACGACTGCTGCAGTTCACTGCTTTATCGCACTTTATCACCAACTATTAGGAGACTTCAAAGAATTCAAAGTGCCTTATCCCACCGCATATGCAACCTAAAAGAATTCAGTTATGGTATAGCTTTCTCTTACATAAACTACACTGGCTCTGTCACCCGTCAGTACTGCATATTATTTGAAAATATTATTTGATCCATTTTTTGAATACCAGCCAAGTACTTTGAACCATACAGTGGTCACACTGATAAATGGTTTAAGAGAAGCAAAAATGATATTTGGTATAAATTGTTATGTGTGACACTGTTGCCCAGTACCTCAATGTAAATCATAGAAAAAAACTGATATAGCTGTAACAGAAGTACTTGTTTTACAAAACGTTAAAATATTTAGAGGTCACATCATGACAGGTACTGTTAAGAGCAGTCGAAACCAGTATGTACTGGTTGGCCAAAGTTTGTCACTGTAAGCTGGCAGGCATCAGCAATGTAAGGTCTGACTATTACCACTTAAGGTCTGGTCCAAGTTTTGAACCCCACACCGAAAAGGTCAGAGGGTAGTGTGTTAACCACCACAGATACAAGCATCCTGAGGAATACTGAAAAAGACTAAAATCACCGGTCTTATTAGCTGGATAAATTATTCAGTTGAATTTCCCTAACTTTAAACTCAATGGATATACTGGATATACTTAATAAATGGACAGAGCAGATACCTCATAAAATAATACTGACCTGGTCAATGCACAATATAGAGCAAGGAATGTCATAAACAGAAACTGAATAAATCACATTGGCACTGTTCAAAGACCCTCATAGAATTCTTATATTTATCTATTGCATTAAATTATTACATTTACATTATGATTTATATAGCGCTTATATACCTAAAAACACTGTACAGATTAAAGTTACAATTTAAAGTTATATAAACTAAAGTAAATTGACAATTAACACTCATATGCTATTTTAAGTAAGTGTGTTTTCAGCTGTTTTCTGAAGTCTGAGATAGTATTGTAATTTTGTAACTTTAATGGCAGTTTGTTCCACAGTTTTGGAGCTGCTGTATTGAATGTCCTATCCCCAAAGGATTTGTATCTGGTTCTTGGTATAGACAACAGTTTCTTTGAGTTAGACCCGCAAGGAACAAGATGGTTTATACTGCTTCAGGAGACTAGAGATGTATGTGTTCTCACATCCATTCACAGCCTTGAATGTGATTAGTTCAATACGCTGCCTAACTGGTAGGCAGTGGAGGGATTTAAGTACAGGTGTAAAATGATCATATTTCCTGACTTGGCAGAAAAGACGAGCTGCAGCATTCTGTACATGTTGTAGCTTTTGCATAGGTTAATAAGGTAGCCCATAATAGCATAGTCCAACCTTAAGATGATTAATGCTTGTATCAAAATCAGAGCAGCTTAATGTGTTAAAAAGGGATGTATCCTAGAGATGTTGTGAATTTGGAGGTATGCAAATTTGCAGACTTAATGGATCTGATGTGCCATGGACAAATTTTCATCAATCCAAATACCTAGATTTCTAGCAGCAGTTACCACTTTTTATGGCATGTCAACGTACTGTTATTGAATTGAAATTAATTTTGAACCTCTGGACTCCATTCTCACAATTCAGCAATGCAGTTTTCGAGATGACTGAGCGATTCAATTTGACTGGTAGTGCAATGTGGGTCAGAAGATAGATACAGTTGGAAATTATCAGGAAAAGGTGAAACCAAATCTCTGAATTATGAATAATATTTCCCATAGGTCTTGTATTATTATTATTATTATTATTTCTATTGCGCTTTATTTTTATAACTCAAATCGCTTTTACAATGTTACAGAAAACTATTATCATTTTGTAATTAAAATCAACAGTTGTATACTGTTTTCAATTGCTTTTTGAATTTGTCAATTGAGATAGCAGTTCTTATAGAATTATCAATCTTGTTCCAGAGCGCTGGGCCCATGTATAAGAAGGCTTTTTCACTGAATCTGTTGCAGATGACCAGTTGATTAAGTTTGGGGGGGTGACAACTATGGTGTCACCCGATTCAGTGCTTCTTGGGAGAGGCGTTCTTGTTTAACTTGACCTACATTGTGATTCGCCCGTCGTGACCTCTCACCTCATAGTTACCCGCCTTCAGTGGCCATATTCATTTCAAGATTAGAATTTAAGCGGGCAACACGCCCTTTTTTATAAATACCTTTATTTTGTTTAATTCTATTTGAAACTTTCGAGTTTCACTAACACTGAAACTGGAAAGTTTCAGTGTTTTGTAGGCCTCCTCCTGGATACGTATGCTGTTGTGAGGTTTACTTGCCGTGTTGGAGCCCGAGCTGTTGAGCTCGTACTTACTCACTTGAGCCTGCGCGTATAGCTCTCTGGAGCAGAGATTGAGGGAAGTTTTGAATCTAATTCTGTTTTATTTTACAATCCAATTATTTTAAACCTCCTATACGTGCAGATTCAAGTAGATTCAACTAGATTTTATACAGTTTCAGAATGCCAAAGACATTTAACTGTAACAAGTGTAAAGGGGTCCACCAGCGACCCATAAATTCAAGGTGCCTGCGAGTGAACTCTGATATTAGTGACACCAGTGACAATGAAACCCAAGATACAAACAAACTGATATTGCAAGAACTTAAAAGTTTAAGTGGACGCATGGCAGCAGTCGAAGAAAAAGTTAATAAGCAGGAACCTATATCTAGTGCTAAATACTCACCTGCCAGCAGTGTAGCAAGCCAGCAGCCAGAAGAAGATGACAACAACAATGACGTCGACTTGATACTTCCCTCTATACAGTCCCTGAAGCAGTCTAGATCTATGCAACAACAGGTGGATGCCAGGATCCAGCAACTGCAACAACTAAATGAACAAGGCAAGTTTAAGTCAAAAAGGGGTGGGGGAGAAACCATATGGGTAAAAAGGGAGGTCCCCTGGCCCCAGAACTTTGTCTTGGGGGGTACAACCAAAAACAGACTTACTTATGACGCCCTATCCATGTCACAATGGGTCTCTGGTTTTGCCCAAATAATTAGAGATGAGAGTAACCAAAAAACTCGTGATAACATGCTGGATTACCTGGCTGACCTTATGGAGGACAGTCATGACTTCGGGTGGTCCTCAGCCAAGGGAAGTCATGCTGTCCTCCTGTGTAAAATGGAGGAGAACAAAATCGACTGGAGTGAAACCCAAAAAATTGACAGGGTACGTCGGGTTCATGCCCAAAGAGGTAGTCATAACTACCATGCCAAGTCTAAGGCCAGCAAAAATCCCATTACTTGCTAATTCTTTCAAAAGGGCTCGTGCCATCAAAAAACTGACCATGAAATAAATGGCCAAATGTACCTACATGTATGTCAAAACTGTTTTCAACAGGGTAAGTCCCACCCCCATCCAGCCAAAGATTGTCATACTCGTTCAAAAAACGAGTAGGGCACTGCGTTCGTGCAGTGCCTTCAAAGTATAATTGCTTTCCAGAACGCCTTATTGTAAATAAAAAATCGGTAAATGCTGAAAGTCTAAACTGGAGAAATGATTATCACAAGTATGCTGGTTGGTCGTACGCAGATATTGTGAAGGGCAAAAATTCTGGGGTTTTGGAAGTTTCTGCTTCAGTGAACGTCGCAGAACGCGGTCACTGTATTAATCATAGTGAAAAATCTGTCAATACTTTGTCGAATATAAAAACCCGTCCAGCCAGCATACACAGGCAGTGTAGTGTACATGTAAACAAATCAACGGAAAGAAAGATATGTAGTATTTTTAACAGAAAAAGTAAAGGTAAGGCAGTCACAATCATGTCTGATGGTAGTTACGATAAAAACACTCAACAGATTGGTACAAGTCGTAACAATGACATAAAACAGGTTGCACATAGCCAACGAGAGAGTGGTGTTCTTTGTCGGGTTCCTGATAAAATTTTCAATGACAGTTGTGTAAAAAATAGATTCTGGCCTCTCGCGTCGGAAGAATATTCAGAAATTCAACATGAAGGAACTACGGGGCTTACCCACGATAACACTTCTGTCTTGTCCACAAGTCACGCGAGTGCAGCTGAACACCATTCTCCCGTTAAAAAGAATGCAGTTACAAAGATATGTCGTACTCAACCACACAGGGTTTCACATGTCCGTCCTGCTGTTGAGAAAACTGCTTTACAAGCTGAAGATAGGGAGTTTAGGCATTTAAAGACCTAAATGAGAATTCTAAATGAATTCTTTCTTGCACAGGTAGCCAAAGAAGCTGTTGTAAATATGGTTTAACGCTTTCATATTGAGGAATTGCGAAAATAAATGTGGCAGCAGAATTTTGGAGACACTGTAGGTGATCAATATTTGCTTTCTTTTGTCCAAGAAGGAGGCTACAACAATAGTCCAGACGTGAAATGACTAGAGCCTGTATCAGAGATTTACGTGCTATGACAGTTAAATATTTACGAATTCTGTAAAGCTTTCTCAGTTGCCCTTGAATAGCAGCACAATTTTTGTGAACAAATACACCCATTGACATATGCTCATCAAAGAAAGCACCAAGATTTTGAACCGCAGACTGTATAATGTGAGTATAGTGATGGGCCCAGAACAAAATCCTGAGGCACACCATTAACACTTACTACTTATGATCTGTCTGATGAATAGGAGGTAAACCACGTCACAACTTTCCTTGATATAAAGAATGTATGATATAATCTATTCAACAGTAAAGTATGGTCGACAGTATCAAAGGCTACAGATAAATCCAGCAGTGTTAATAATAAAACTTTTTAATTGTCCCAATTTGTAAGCAAGTCATTAAAGATTCGGATCAAGACTGTTTCAATGCTGTGGTAAGGGGGGTATGCTGATTGAAGAGCATTAAATAGCTCATTTCCCAGCAAATGTTATGCATCTCTGTTAGTTTTGACAGAAAGCTCAGATTCTATACTGGACGGTATTTCTTGAGAATCAGATCCAGATTCTATTTTTTCAATAGTGGAATAACTACAACTTTTTAAAAATTCAGCTTCACCCTTGGATTCTATAACATTCAAAGGGTAAGTCAGTAGTTTGATGGGGATGATAGGCTAAACCAAGCTGACCTGTGCTCTTTCTTTAGACTAAGACATCCCATGAATATGGGGAAAAAAACTTTTAGGTGAGCAAGACCCCAGCATTTTCACCTTCCCCAGCAGTCCCTTAAGATAGATATAACTATCCTAAACTTGAGGGTAACATTTTGTTTCATAAAGGTAAGCCTGGACGTTTGATATGTCCTCAGGGATATCTAGTAAGTTGGGTTTAGCTTATCTAGCTTTACACACTCAATTCTGATTTCTGTGGTTCAAATCAGACCCTATGTGAGAAACTTGGGTGTTGCTTACCAATGATCATTAGTTTATAGTACAGAACCTTGACCAACTGTATGTGCTGGTTTCCTCTGCCCCTCTACCAAGGCAGGACCCAGCAGTCCCAAGGTTCCCTATCTAGATGTGACATACTATACCGATTAGCAACATTGGCTCTGCTAAGTTTGACCATTGCACAGGTTTCAGTGAAACCTTTGATAACCTCAGGGCAATGTAACATTTGTTGTCCTTTGGATGGATCCGTATGTTTTACCCTTCATTGGTATTTTTGGCATATGCTTCCCTCATTTGTTTGGGGGGGGGGGGGGGGGGGGGCTTTTAGAATTTCATCGTAAAATTTTAAATGCTCATAGCCTCACATGTATTACTAACATGTAAATAAAATTTTCCAAAAAGTGTTTTAAAGTTTCTGCTGAAGAGTGAACATCAGTCCGAAATGAAGATATGCTTAGTCATTTTTGTGAAAGGGCCCAAGAATGGTCTCAAAAGTAATATCACATTTTCTTAAGAAATATGATACCACAATGGAGCTGTGTTACTCTTGTTAATCTCGGAGCAGGCAGAGCCTGAATATTTGTCACTATACTAACTATTGGACAATTTAACCAGCCAATCAAAGATAAGCTTAGAGCTCTGGTGCTGAACAGTTACAGCCTCCATTCGGGCTAAAGCCTCCTTGGGGCTAAAGCCTGGTAGAGATGCCAGGTAAAGTTTGCAGCCTTTTGTCAATGTATTACAGCATCCGTGTACTACGTTATCAAGTTGATTTATTCAATCATTGTTACAAAAGGCACCTTGACGAACAAAATTAATAGGACTGCATTGACCATTTGTTCAGATAATCACCTAATCTGTTCCAATGCCCAAAGTTTTGGCCAGATTTAATTGATCTTCTTTTCACTGCATAGTTGTGCAAGCTTGTACCCCTGAAAGTATCAGCAGTAGTAGTATATATCGAGTGTATATCGAGTCGAGTTTCCCATCAATCATGTCACTTTTTGACAGCTGTGCAGCTGCCTGGGGCCGATGGTAGATTGATGGCTAGATAGGGGAGGGTCGATACTAGCTCTATACAGGTTATTGGGCTCTATACAGGTTCTTGAGACTGGCTCAATGGGGACTTTTGTTTTACTTTGATAGTTTATAGCTATTACTCAGATGAATCATCACACAGCTGTGCTGTTTAATGGGTGCAGCTCTTTGTCTGCTTTTAATGGGGTGCTTTTGTCTGCTAGACATGTGATAAATGGGGCTTTGTCTGCTAGCCAAGCTTTTCAATGGGGGCTTTGTCTGCTACCCATACTAGATCAATATTACTTCTGAAAACAAAATGAATCATCACACCAGCTGTGGGTTTTTTAATTGGACTTTAATGGGGCTTTGTCTGCTAGCCAAGTTTTTAATGGGGCTTTGTCTTCTAGCCTACTGCATCATATTACTACTGAAAAATGAATCATCACGCACAGCTGTGTTGTTTAATGAGGCTTTGTCTGCTGATGGGGCTTTGTCTCCTAACCCAAGCCTGTTTTAATGGGGAGGCTCTTTGTCTGCTTAATGGGAGTTGTTTTAATGGGGGTAGAACTGTTTTAATGGGACCTTTCTCTGCTACAAATGCTTAATGGGGCTTTGTCTGCTAGCCAAGTTTTTAATGGGGCTTTGTTAATGGGGTGGCTTTGTCTGCTTAATGGGGCTTGTTTTAATGGGGGTAGAACTGTTTTAATGGGACCTTTGTCTGCTACAAATGGTTAATGGGACTTTGTCTGATAGCCAAGTTTTTAATGGGGCTTTGTCTTCTAGCCTACTGCATCATATTACTACTGAAAAATGAATCATCGCACAGCTGGTTTTTTAATGGGTCTTTGTCTGCTAGAACTGTTGTAATGGGGCTTTGTCTGCTAGCCATTTAATGGGGGTTTTGTATGCTAGCCTACTAGAACAATATCACTTGTGAAAAAATGAATCATCAGAGCTATATTTGATTTGTCACACAATGTATGCTAGTTACATTAGAGGTCTGTTGAAAATCCCATTCCCAATTAAAATTAACGGGAAATTTCGAACCTCAGAGTAAGCACACGAACGCAATATCTCGCCTCATATACAGTCGCAGTTTAATCTCGTGCTTTCATATACACTTTTGATTAGGGTTAGGGCTTTGGGGTTAGCTAATAATCAGTGAATCCTGTATTTTTCTTATCGTGCTTTCATATACACTTTTGATTAGGGTTAGGGCTTTGGGGTTAGCTAATAATCAGTGAATCCTGTATTTTTCTTTGGAAAACTGCTGAATACTAGAATTTTATCAGTCTATATAAACACTAAAATTCAGGTTATAAACTTAATTGGTTTCCTAAATATCAAGCTAACAGCATCTTCTAGCAACATGTTTTCTAATACTGCATCCAACATCACTGATAAGGATAATGAGATAGTTCATCCAGCAAGTAAACCAATGGAAGACCAGACTGATGCTAGGTCATCTTATCTTCAATCTGCCTCTACTCATTCTGCTGCCTCGGTTGGAGGCTTTTCACTGAATTCTTCAGCTAGATATAACTCCAATCCAAGAATTCAACCACCCTGTGGTACCTCTGCTGGGTTACATTTATGTCATAAACCCACACCCTACGTTGGAAGATGGATATTTAAGGTTCCTGATTATTCTGGATATGATGAGAGATATGCTACATTTAGAACATGGCCGAAGTCTCACCCCATTCGCCCAGATGCCCTAACTCGTGCTGGTTTCCTCTATACAGGGGAGGGGGACAAGGTTACCTGCCCCTGGTGTAAAATATCTCTTATTGAATGGGAGACCTATGATATACCAATGGACGAACATAAAAGGCATGCACCTACCTGTGAATTTGTGAAAATGATAATGCCCAAAAATAGTTTTTTCTCTCCTACCTCTTGAAGATAAAGAGACATTAAAATTAGTGAATGAATTGAATAGTTACGAGATGTTACCTTACACAGATGGAAGAAAGACACCTGTGAATTTTAGAAAAATACTCTACCTAAGACAGATGGAAGACAGACACGTGTGACTTTAGAACAATACTGTACCAATGATAAATGTTCATTATGTTCAAAAAATCCAAGTACATGAAAACTTATTTATAAATTCTACTTAGACACAGATGTAAAGGACGGGCAGATGTCTGTCTGATATACTAACCTGTTTGTCACTTTAACTTTACAATTATTAAGTAATAAACTTGTCTGTATTATCTGCATTTATTTATCAATAAAATCTGTTTTTAATCACTGTTGTATTTTCTGTTTTTCCTTTAATGATTAGTTATACTAGTCTGTTTTAAGTCTCCTCACACAAAGCCTTTGCTGAGTAAGTATTTTTTCCTACACAAAGCCTTTGCTGAGTAAGTGATCCTATATGCTGAATCGTGATATATTCTCCCCCTCACCTCAAACTCTATAAAAACCCACCCTCTCGCTCTAACCATTACACATCATCTGAAGCTGTAATCTAGGAAGTAAAAAAAAAAAAACTAGGACGAAATCATTCAGTGAATATGGCAGAGGCTCAAGTTTTTGGGAAACCTGCTCTGAAAAAGAATAAGAAAGATCTATCTCTACAGATTAAAAATAAGAAGAAAGATCATCTTATAGAGCCTCAAAGCCATGGGGCGATGTCTGCAATGAACTATACAGAAGCATCTCTCTCTGTCACCTATAGAAGAACCTTTCATCTAGGCTCCAAGAAGTATGTGGTGTTTCATGGTGAAACTGGTCAAGTGCAGTCTATTCATTTAAAGGAATGGGACGGTCAGATTGTCACCAACCCAGGGATCAAGATCAATATCTCAAAATTGGTGGTCTTAGTTCATTTTTCTGAACTAATTAACCATGCACTGCAAGCTATTCTTAAAGGAGACAAAGGAATAGAGAAGAAAGTGCATATAGGTGGCTCCTGTTATGTAGCCTGTAATAGTCCCTATAAATCTGTAGGTATCAGGAAATGGAAGAGCAATGCCAAGGGAGACTTATTCCCCACCACTGAAGGGATATCCTGCAAACCCAAAGAATGGGAAGAATTGATGAAAGTATGTAACCAGATGTATAGCGAACGTATGGAAATATATACATATGTTCCATGTCTAATTCAACCTGATCAACCTAACCATGCAAAATTGACATGTGAAGAATGTTCGCATTTAGATGAATCAGCCAGGGGGGAGGTAGATGTGGAAATTCCCCTTTAATTATTCAGAGACAAAGAGACATTAAATCATACCCAATTTTTTTTAATTTTTTTAAAAATAACCCTTTTTAATGTAGATAGTGGCGACAGCTTTCAGACCCAATTGACATTATAAAAGTCACCCCAAACCAAACCCCGATACCACTGTTTTCTGAATCATTCGGGCTGTTTCAAGTGTCAGTCAGGCTTTGGCAACTTATACTTTTACTTCTACTTTTAAAATTATGGATAACTTTGTACAGTTGGGCAGAAGAATCGACATGTTCAGGCCAAATCATGTCATCTCTAACATGGTGACATTTTTCCAGCTGATGATGTTAATAGATGAAGGACAATACCAACAGGCCATGGTCTGTTACATTCTATTAAATGATGTGCTGCCGGCGTTTGTTGTGTAAGTACCAAAGATTTATTTTTATTTTAATTTTATAATATATACAATCGGGTCAGAACTTATATTATTTTTTTTTTATCGAGGAAAAAATAAAAAAAAGGAGAATGTAAAGACGGGGAGGGGTGTCTTAAATAGACTCTTTATAACTATAATTGACACTCCTGCTGAGATTACATAATGTCAATGAACTAGCAAGTCTATTAATAGCCTATTAAATGATAGTAAACTCTAACACTCTCATGGTAGACCCGTTTTATAGACCTGTGGAAATACTATGCTGTTCTGGTGTCAGTACCTATATAAATAATCTACTCATCCTAAATAATGTACCTACTTTATTATCTAATGTCGCAATACTCAGAACCAATGCCTGGGGGGTGCTCACCTTCAAGTTCGGAATTTCCTGTTAATTTTAATTGGGAATGGAGATTTTCAACACAGTTCCTCAGTCTGTACATTCACAGCTTACTGTCATTGCGTCCACAGAAGCACAGAAAAAGCATTACCTCATTAATATGTTTATGTGGTCTTACCTTCGGGTTCAAAATTTCCTGTTAATTTTAATTGGGAATGGAGATTTTCAACACAGTTCCTCAGTCTGTACATTCACAGCTTACTGTCATTGCATCCACAGAAGCGCAGAAAAAGCATTACCTCATTAATATGTTTATGTGGTCTTACCTTCGGGTTCGAAATTTCCTGTTAATTTTAATTGGGAATGGAAAAGTTCAACAGACCTCCTCAATCTGTACTCTTGCAGTAAAGCTCACAAGTATAATAATTAAAATAATGAACACCAGGGGAGCTTCCAAGTTCATATTTTTAACCAATTATGTGTTTTCACAATTTAACTTATTACTTTCAAATTTTTTTCTTCTGTAAACTTAAAAAAATTTCATCTGCTTGTCTTTTCAGAAGAAAATATCCTGAATTCGTGAGCTATGTATCTCAGTTCCTGCAACATGCAGAATGTGCAGTGTGCAAGGATCCTCTGGATCAGGCAGATTTCATCCTCACTAATCCTTGCGGACATCTGCTATGTGTGGAATGCAGCTGTCAATTTTCTAGGTTGTGGCAAGATGGGGCTGAGCCTGAACTGAGGTGCCCCGTATGTAGGACCACCCTTTTAGAACACAAATTCACAAAGGCCTACTCTATCCGCAGTTCAAAAATGAGCACTACCTCACTATTTACATGGGTCCCCACTTCCATGTACAGGAATACCAGTTATGACCAATTGCTGATCGATGCTCTAACTAATAGGGACCTCGAGATGGCCTTTGGGTGCGCCTTTTTTCTAGGCAAAAGCCCAGAAGATGTGGAAACTATGATAGCTCCTCAGTGGGCTACATATTACCAGCAACGAGCCAGCCACTTAACATGCGCCTGCTGTAATATAGACCTACCATTAACAAGGGCTTTTATGAGCTCTTGTTATCACTTTTATTGTACAACATGCTCAGCACTAATATCCGGTAATTTAACACATCATCCGAGTAGGTGTTTAGAGTGTAACACCCAATGGCATGTTGACCCTAGTGGTTGCAGCATGTTACGTCCCACAAACACCTAGTGGTCTACAATCTCAAAATTGTTTGTTAAAAATATTTTTTTATTTCTAAATTTGGTCTGAATGAATGGGGTGCCTCCTCAGTTTTCATCCTTTTTTCTCCTGTCATATCCCTAAAAAATTGACTAGGTTACATTCTGCACAGAGCCAATCAAGCCAAATGTCATCAATAACAGAAGGATACCCAGAATAAATCTGAGCAACTGTCATCATCAACAGCATGAAACCATTGGGATAATTAATAAGACAAGGAGCTCGGCATATATCAAAATGATGGAGGGACTGAGATATAACTTAGACAATCTTATAGAAGTTTATAAAACCAGCTGATTGTGTAATAGAGGGAATAAAAAACTTTGAAAAAAGGTAAATGTCAAAAAATCTCTGTAATTATAGTTTGCAAGAGTTTGAAAAAATCTGAAGATTTTTTTAAATCATTTAATATTTGGAAGCTAATGTAAATATTTCTCACTTAGTGTATGATTATTCTTGTAGATCCTTAGTAATTTATATTATTTTTTCATATGTCTTTAATCAAGTAAAAAACAATAATCTTGTTAAGAAATGATTTTAATATAATAGCTGAATACATGAAGGTTTCAGATGCTTTTTTGGCTAAGGTACCAGTTCCTCATAATTTTATATGCATCCTTAAGTCAATATTTAAACAAGTGTACATGACACGCCTTTTGTGTGGTGACTGTACAATCAAGCTGATTTATGGTTTTTACTCTGTATGAGATCTTCTGTGTAATCAGAAGAACGCTCTGTACAGTCATCTCTCAAAAGAATTGTTCAGCGTGCTAGGTCATAATTTATCTCATTTAAAGGAGGTGTCTTAACCTATTTTTATTTTAATAAAATAAACCATTTCAAAGAATTTCGACAATATGAGCTCATCATATGTCTCCATTTACAAAGTACTGGTAATTATTTAACTTTTTGCTTTGCAATCAATCAGCGACACCAGTCATTGTAATGGGGAAGTCTGCTCTGGTTTATGTATATGTTAACATAATTAAATGGATGTATGACCAGTCTATTTTTCTCAAAAGATTTAAAAAAAATATTTTTCTCTTAAATAAAATGTTAAATTCTTAAAAACTATCTACTGTAAAATAATACCTTAAATCTTATGACATTGATGTATCGGTGGCTGTTGTAAACTGCACCCTTTTTCTGGTGATGGTGTATTTTTAACTTGTATGTATGAATGTTTTAAAGGATTTGGGGTCTTTTATGTAATAAAATAATTTAATTTATGTCATTTGTTCTTCTCTTTGAAGTTACAAAATCATTTATATTTAAGGATACAAAATTACATGTATATCAGACACAATAAACAATCTAAGAATCATGATTACAATAATTAGCTAGAAGAATAAGGATATACAGATCTTCTGAAGACACATCAAAATAAGCATTAAAATATATAAAATCACTTTAAGGAACTGTCCTAGAAAACTCTCCGACCCCATGAGATAGAAATGACTTGAAATTTCAATGCAACAGGTTATTAAACATAAATTACAATAATTCTAACATCTCTCCAAATGAAACACTCTGACTTAAAGAGCAAGAAATTATCAGAAATTACAAGATAACAAGTCTGTAGTTACAAGATAACAAGTCTGTAGCTATAACATAAAATAAATTTACTAAATATCATGTCTATTTTCTCACCACAAATATTTTTTCATATTTATGTCCTGATCTGGTCTCGATGAAACTTGTTTCCATCTGCTCAATAATTTGCTCAGAATCGGTTAGTTCTTCACCAGATCTCAGAGCAGATATCTCATGCATTTCGATCTCAGTATCTGTGGAGTTCGGATCTGTGACCTGTGTAGCCTTATCTTGGAGTTCAATTAGCGATGAGGATAACTGGGATACATCATCCCTCTCCTCCATCATGTCATCGAAAATTTTTTTGGCATCTGTCTGTATTCTCTCATTCCATCTATCACTAGAAACAGAACTGGCGGGATTAATGGAACTTATACTCTGTGAGGAAACCCTATGATCTTTAAGTCTTTGTTTAACATAGGTTGTATCAGCAGTGGTCGTATCAGTGTCTACTGAGTCTGAATGATCGCCCTCTCCACTTACTGAGCAACCAAAAATTCTCTCAATAATTATGAACAATAATCTGTCCTTGAATCGTCGAACAATGAAGGCTGCTATTCCACTTAAAAATCCTAAAATTGGAATAATCAGAAGGGCATACAAATCATCCTGATTCTTTTCCAAATCATGAGGATCATTGCAATTCTTCTGGTCACAGCTGGGTGGACTCTGTACTCCTTGATCTGAAAAACACAAAATTGAGAAAATATTATGTGATTTGTACACTTTTTGACACAGATATGACATCTGACAGAGATTTTTATGTCTCAAAATCAAAAGATCAGGTATAATGATATCACTAAAAAATTATATATACATATTTCGTACCTCATGATTACAAATACAAGATTTTCAATGGATCCTACCCACACAGGTGGATAGATAAAAATCCCTATTCCCAATTAAAATTAACGTGAAATTTCGAACGGAAAGGATTAGTTTATTTGGGGTTTTACGTCGCTTTCAACACTGTACAGGTCATATCACGACGGGTAGTTGGAAGGGCAGAGGAAACCAGTACATAGAGTTCGCTAGGGTTGTGTACTGTAAACTGCCGACCAACGGCAAGCAACTACCAGCTTTCCCACTTACGGCCATGACGGGGATCGATCCCCGGCCGCAGAGGTGGGAGGCGAGAGTGTTACCACTCTGCCACCGTGGCCCCCTCGAACGGAAAGGAAAGCACCCAACACATTTCATAATATTTGCTTGTAAAATATATTTTGTCTGGGTTTGGGCACAGGCAATTTGAATACAAAATTACAATGAATACCACGAATAAGGTTAACATCCGATCACAACACTATTGAAACCTTCACAAAATCAAATGAATGGAGTACTATGTATCCCCATATCTATTACCTGAATGGCATCCGACTACAGTGATTGTAGTATCCGAGAAATCACATTGACCATCACATCTCCAGTATAGGGTCCTCAATTTAGGATAATTCCGTATAATATCCCCAAGAGGCAATGAGATTTTTCCAAGGTAATATTTTTCATAGATTAAAATCTGCAAATCATAGTTCCCACATTTAATTCCGTAATTAATGAAGTCCTCATACGTTTTCAAACCAACAATATATAACGTTGCTGTGTCCTCAAAATAATTGCACTGTACATGATTACACTCTGTATTTGGTTGAAAGAAGCATAGAATAATCAAAATCAAAGCTAAAAAACTCATCTTGCCGTAAATTGTAAACAAAATTAAATCAAAACAGAACCCCCAAAAACGTCATAGCTCATCATTTCGTTCGAATTACGTCACAAAATATATGAAGTACGTTTCCATGTAATGTGACGTCACAAACCCTATTTCGCAAGGAAATAATAACAAATTTCTTACCTTTATGGGTTGTTCCCAGTCTCCTCATCACCAGTATACCTCACATCCTCCATTTCCATAGCATTTGTCTCATTTTTTGAATTTCTTTGAACCTTACAGCATAATAATTTTCTTCTCAAAATCCATGCGAATAGTAATACAACCATAATGCTTGAGGTACTGATCGAGATTAATATCCAGTAGTAGCTATGGACATGAGTGCCACTGTAATCTCTATTTTTTGCCATATTATTATGGAAAGAATTATTTGATGAATACTGGGCAGTGGTAGTTGAATCCCAGAGACCTGTTGATGACAATAAGGACTGGATATCGCCCCATATTTGACTCTCTGTTGTACCTAATAAAAAATAAGAAAAAAGAAAAAAATTTGTGAAATGTCTAACCCAGGGGAAAAGCATCTAGACATATTAATGAGGTATTGCTTTATGCACTTCTGTGGACGCAATGACAGTAAGCTGTGAATGTACAGACTGTGGAGGTCTGTTGAAAATCACCAATCTTAATTAAAATGAACGGGAAATTTCGAACCCGAAGGTAAGCACCTCATAAACATATTAATGAGGTATTGTTGTTATTGCGCCTCTTTGGACGCAATGAGAGTAAACTCTGAATGTACAGACTGTGGAAGCCTGTTGAAAATCTCCATACACAATTAAAAATAACAGGAAATATCGAACCCGAATGTAAGCACCCCAACGCATTTTTTCTCTGACTAATAGGTTATAATTTTAACTACATAGGATAATATACTCACCTTTCTGGACATTGTCTGTGCACATATTAGTGGCTACTATAATTTCCACTGGAATTTCTTTAATCCAAGTACAGTTGAAGTACATTATATCCAATATTGTCCAATATTTTAAAGAGGGAAAATTTTCCAAGACTAGATGGATATCTAGAATTTCCAACTCTTTTAAATATAAAATACGGATTTTTGGATTATAGGTAAATTTCACCCATACAACATCTAAACAAACAGCCATATCTTCCTCACAGTTACACATTCCCTGGAAACAACCTTTAGATTTTATTAATCCGGGTAAAAGGGTTAAAAGGATAAATATTTGTGTCTGCATTTTAACATTTGTATGTACTCTATGCGACAACAATACATGAGAACAATACATACAAAACTCTTTGTGTAGGATATCTGGCAGGTATTGGGGTATCTGGCAAGCAGGCGAATGTAATCTTGGCAAGTGAAATAATATAAATAGAGAGGAGACTAAACAGCTTTCTGATTGTTTACTGTGTGACTCAGGAGATAAGATAGAGATAACAATGTTCAGATTTTTTTCACCCACTACTGCAATGATTACAGGTCCTACAGGCTCTGGAAAGACAAAGTTTGTGTTTAAGCTATTGGAGAATTTAAATACTATGTTTGATGTTCCAGTGGAGAAGGTGTACTATTTTTATGGGGTATGGCAGGATTCTTTTGACAACAAAGTAATTGAAAATTTGGAATTTATTCAGGGACTTCCTGACGAGACTCAAATTAAGCAAATTGCTGACTCTAAGCATAATCTGATTATTATTGATGATTTACAAATGTCAGCAGTGAATAGTCCCTCCATTACCAATTTATTTAGTAGGGATTCACATCATAGGAATCTCAGCGTCTTTTTAATACTACAAAATCTCTACCATTCTGGGAAGTACAGTAGAGACATTATCCTGAATACTCATTATTTTATTTTGTTTAAAAATCCTAGGGATATAAATCAAATAAAAATTTTAGGAAATCAGTTAGGAATGTGTGATAAGGTCTGCCTGGCCTATGAAGACGCCACTACAGAATCTTACAGTTACTTGCTGATAGATCTATCTCCTACCAGGGATAAGAGCTCATGGTTACGCACCCATATTTTTCCTGATGAATACCTAACTATATATAAATAGCTATAAATACTTGCTAGATCAAAGACTACTGATCAGTATGTCTTCTAATCTCCTTAGATCAAAGCATTTTCTAAAGGTCATATTGGATAACAATAAGAATTTAAATAAGTATATGTTCTCAGAGGCTAATCAGTCACAAATAAAAGCCATTGCAGAGATTTTCTTCAATATTTTTCGTCTACCACTAAGTAAAAAGACCAAGGCGAAATTTGAAAAGTATTCTGCCTTGATAAAACGATTTCTAAGAAGGGTTAGAGGGCGGCTTCAATTACTGAAGAGGCATCACAGAATTTTTACAGATTTATTATATACCATAAGGAATTATATCAAACAAATTTTACAATGAATAAATTTGTAATGATACCTCATGAGCAATTTTTAAAATTTAAAAAATATCTCGAGAGTGAAAAGCAGAACGCTTATAAAGACAATACCACTGAGCAGGAATCAGAGCAATCTGAAAATGCTGTAAGCTCATCCAAGGTTGAGACTGGAAGCAATGAGAGCCTATATATGTCACCACCACCAGGAATACCTGAGATCAGTGTAGATAAACGATTCAGTGATGATCAAAAATCCCCAACTAATTCAACTGGAGGAAGGGTTAAACAGCAAGGAGGAACGACTACAAAACAGAGGGGAGGCAGCAGGGAGTCTATCAGAGAGCGCAAACCAAAATGGATTAAATTCTGGAATAAAAATCTCTCCTGATGTGGAGGTACTCCTTAAAGATGCATATTATAACCCCAGTAGTCCCGCCTCCTTCAGCGGGGTTGAAAAATTGTACGATTTCGTGAAAAAAAATGATCAATATAAGATTTCAAAGAGATCTATTAAACAGTGGCTAGCTAAACAGGAGACCTATACTTCACATCATCCTGTCAGGAGACGTTTCAAGAGACCCAAGGTCCTTTCCTTCTCCAAAAATTATCAATGGGATACAGATACTGCTAATATGGTGAAATACAGAAAATCGAATGATAATTATGGCTATTTTGTGGTTTTTATCGATATATTTACTCGTTATCTCTATACCAGACCAATGTATACTCTCACAGGAAAGGAAATGAAGCAAGTCATGTCTAATATTTTTGAGGAATCAGGGGTGAAACCACAGAAAATAAGAAGTGATCAAGGTAGTGAATATAAAAATTCAGAGGTGACCAAATTTTTGAGAACCTCGAAGGTGGATCAGATATTTACTTATTATGAAACTAAAGCTAATTACGCAGAGAGAGTAATAAAAACAATTAAACTCAAGATATTCAAATATTTAACAGCTAGAGAATCCTTCAGATGGGTAGATAATTTACAAAACTTTACGGCTAGTTACAACAATGCCAGCCATAGATCTATTAAGATGACCCCCACAAAGGCTCAGAGTTCAAACCAATATGATATATGGTCTTATCAATACGGCCTCAAAACTAAGGGTATTAAGAAAGACAAAAGCATGAAGAAGACCAGACCTAACCCTAAAAGGGTGAAATTTAAGTATAAGGTCGGTGATAGGGTTAAAATAAGTTATCTAAAGAACAGTTTCGATCGAGAATATGCTGAAAAATGGTCTGGTGAGATTTTTACAATAGAAAACTAAACCAAGATATCCCAATGTATCAACTAAAAGATTATCAAAATGAGGTCATAACGTCATATTTTTATGAGCCTGAATTACAAGTAGCATTTTTGGATGAAAATATGGTCTACAAAATAGAAAAAATTCTTAAAAAAAGGAAAAGAAAGGGGATATCAGAGATGCTGGTAAAATGGAAAGGATGGCCAAGCAAATTTAATTCCTGGATACCAGAGACAGCTATGGAAGATCTATAAATACCCAATGCTGCCCTGTGTTTGTATTAAAGCGTTCATAATTGAATGAAAAAGAGGGAGAATGACAGAGGGAGACTTTTACATTTTCTTAAGTTCGAAGGATTCCTTAAGGTTTCATCCTGGTAACAAGGGTTATAACTTCACTGTGGAACTTCCTGAGAGAGTGGAATTGAGGGGGAATTGGAAAGTGGCGCTCTGCAATATTTTTTTAAATGAAAAAATATCAGAGACCCTCATGGTTTTTTCAGATATCTGCGATTATAGTTTTGTTAGAGATTCCTTAGAACCAATTTTAAGAATGGTAATGCCAAACAATAAAAGAAGCCAATTATTTCCAGACAGGTTTTATTTGGGGGTGAGGCAGTCGAATTTAGGTCGAATCAAAATCTATATAAAAGATAGCTCCTTTAACAATGCTCTAGCATTAAAGGGGGAGATACAGCTCACATTACACCTTAAAAAAGAAAATGGATAAATATTTAAACTTTTGCCAGAAATGTATTGAGGGAAGAGTCGCATATAACCCAAATTTTTATGAATTAAATCCTAAAAAATCAGAAACAGATAGGGTTAATGACAAACCGGTGGAGGTTACATTAGTTACACCTACAGAGGCAGCAGTGGAGCAGGCCAAGAGTGAGATAAAATTGAAAAAGGGTATAAATAGCATGGTTGGAACCCGCAAAGGTCAAACTGGTGGGAAGACTAGAAAGAGTAAGATTACAAAGAAATCCTCAAGAAAAATTTCTTCCAAGAATAAAAATAAAACTAGGAAAGGTAGCAGCACTAGGAGAGCATCATCATCTGTCCAGAAGGGGGTAAAAGTAAAGAGTAAGAAGAAAAAATTCAATTCTCAATCATTATGGATATAATTCAAACACCTTTAACCATCTTCCAGCCGCCACCCATAGATAAGACGATTCAGAAAGAATATTGGGTGGAGTTCAATCCAATTGCCGCTATCACAGATAGCAGTGTAATAGAATTTAATATCCCAGGGACGTCAGTAGATTATATCAATTTAGCTAAAACCAGGTTACATGTAAAATACATCATTACAGATGAGAAGGGGGTTCCTATTCATAATAAGCCACCATCAGCTGGTCAACCTGCAACCCCTAGTCACCAGGTGGCGCCTATAAACTTGACCCTCCATTCAATTTTTAGACAGGTTGATATTGCATTAAATCAAAAAGTAGTATCCTCAGATGTGGGTGCTAATTATCCGTATAAGGCAATGATTGATTTTCTTCTATCAACCAACAATAACATGGTTCAATCAGAGGGTGAGGCAGCATTGTTTCATAAAGATCAACCAGGAGCCATGGAGGCTATCACCTACACAGGGGGTAATCCAGGCTTTACAGAGAGAGGCAGGCCAACTAGAAGTGGAGGAACGGCTAGTGTGGAGGGTTTACTCTATACAGACTTTGGAATAGATCAACCCAGGGCTATAATAAATGGGGTGGCGGTTACCTTGAAGTTTTTTCAATCCTTCAATGAGTTCAGATTAATGAGAGATGGGAAAGAAAAGTTGAGGTTAAAAATCACAGAGGCTATTTTAAAAGTTTGTTATATCTCTTTGAATCCAGATATGTTAGTCGCTCATAATGAGGCTTTGAAAACAAGTCCTGCACTCTATCCCTTCTGGAGAAGTGATATTAAAAGCTTCAGTATTGCAAAAGGATCTCACACATTTATGACTGATAATATCTTCCATGGTAAAGTTCCCAGCAAGATTGTGGTTGGCTTAGTTTCAAATGCTGCCTATTCTGGAGATTACACTAAAAATCCGTTTAACTTTCAAAATATGGATCTCAATTATATGGAATTGAGTGTGGATGGACAGCCTGTACCAAATAGACCCTTTAAACCCAATTTCAATGAAAAAGATTATGTAGCCTCTTACCTAAGTCTGGTATCAAACGATTCTGATCGGAAAAATGGTCTGATTATTCAACTTTCAGATTATCCCAAGGGATATGCATTGTATCAATTCGACATACAGAGTTTCCTATCTGGTCAGGTGATGACAACTTCCGGAAGTGGACATGTGAGATTAAGTCTAAGATTTGGGACTGCCCTTCCAGAAACTATAAATATTATTGTCTGCGCAAAATTCCCTGAAATATTAAAGATAGATCAAGCTAGAATGGTAAATGTTGGGTGATGGATAGCTACGAAATTGCAAGGTATATGAGGTTGGATGAAAAAATTCGAGATCAATTCTATGGGGTATATTCCCTAGACCTTATCCCTAAAAAACTACCCATTCCCTCCCTAGTTATTGTTAATCTGGATTACTCCACTGACAAGGGGAGCCATTGGGTGGTATTGCATCGGGTGAATAATGAGGTTGTGGAACACTTCGATTCAGCAGGAAAACAACCAAAGAGAGACATAGTTAATAATTTATTCAGTAATGCATTATCATACAAATACAATAATAAGAGAGTGCAAAATTATCAGACAGATACATGTGGATTATTTTGTTTGTATTATAGCTATCACAGTAGCAGAGGAAGAACCATGCAAAGTATTTTATCAGATTTTTCAGTAAACCTAAAAAGTAACGAGGAGATGATCATTAGATTTTTTAATAATAACTTTGTAAAGTGACGATTCAGTATAAGAAATAAATGGTATTACATTAAAATATATTTTCTCTGTTATTTCTTCAAAAAAACAATTGCATACTTGAATCATCTGCTGACTGGTCACCAGAGTTCCTCAGCCAGTAGTGTCGCAGTTGGCTGACAAATATTCAGAACCAATGCGTTCGGGTGCTTACCCTGGGGTTCGAAATTTCCTGTTAATTTTAATTGGGAATGGAGATTTTCAACAGAGTTCCTCAGTCTGTACTGTCGCAGTAAAAAGTGACAAGAATTCAGAGACAATGCGTTGGGGTGCTTACCTTCTGCTTCGAAATTTCCTGTTAATTTTAATTGGGAATGGAGATTTCAGTAGATAATTTTCGACAGCAATCCATAATTAATTCACCCATGATGTTATTCCCGGCTAGAGAATTAGGGGGAAGCACAGAAATAAGTTTAGTGGGGTTACTAACACCCCAATAGGCCTCATCCTCTCTACTATAATTAGGCTGCTTATAATAAATAGCCTTACCATTAACAGATACTAGTCGATCTCGAAAATTTTGACACTGCCTAAATTTTTCAGAGACACATAGGTGCATAATATCCTTCTTAATTTCTTCATTTCTAGTTTTTGAGATAAATGTTTTGTCAAGATGATTGTATACATTAAGGGGATCTGTTTCCAGCAAAATCTTATGACAAAGTGTAATATTTTTGTAATGTTTGGCTAAAAGGTGATAAAACATTTGTTCAATTGAATGATAAGATAAGGCTTGTACTCTCATCTGAGAATAGTACAGATTAGATAGGGGATCCTGTACCTCTGATATAACCAGGGATTCTCTTTCCCATGGTGAGAGGGTTATATTTAAAGGTCTGGTTGTGATCCCATCATCTTGCACCTCTCTCTTACAATAAAAATAATTGAATCCTATTTTAGTTTGTGAATAGGTAAACATATTAGCATCCCTCATTCTAAATCCTAAATTAGTGGAGAAACTTGTCTCTCCAGTACTTAGAGTGTGAGAAAATTTAGCCATAGCATCAGTTAAATTTTTTTTAGAAATACCTTTAGAAGATATTTTCTGTTTACCATCCTGATCCTCTATGATATAGGATTTTGAACAGAGTGATAACATTCGAAACCCAGAGAATTCTTTCTTAAAAATCCCTGGGATTTTCTTATCTATGGTGATATGGTGGGAGCAGCAGCGTCTTGGAAACCAGAGTGCATTCACCTCATCAGAACAGGAACCAAAAATTTCCTTATGATATTTCTGTCGGTGTCTCTCCCTAACACAAAGATCTAGATCAGATTGATTTATAGCCATATACAGACTATCGGTGTCGGTTTCCGTTAATTCAAATGACTGGGGTCTAAGGTATTTCAGTAAGCAGTCATAATAAAATTCCAACATTCTTAACTTTGCATATTGTAAAATAAAAAAACCAATTTGTATAGGGTTATCCATCACAATTCTAGACTTATAGGTCTCTACCTCAAAAACTCCATTAATATCCTGCATATCTTTAAAAATACAAGAGTTTATTATTTTTCGGACTTTATTCTTATCCACTAGATATCTCACATTAGAATGTTTAGTTTTATTCATGAGAAAGGAACCATAACTGGAATTACTTATCAATTTGAAGGTGTCCCCTATAATTGCTTTATCCGCCTCTAATTCACCCTGAATCCTGTGATGGGTCACCTTACCTATGAATGAAGTGAATGAGGGTTTGGGTTGAAATTCGATTATCTGATAGATTTTTGAGACTTGACATTTATTTTTCAGATACCACTGCAAAACGGGGGTGGCAAGTAAAATTTTGCGAGCTTTAAGACCACTAATCAGAAGTCTTTTACTTTTAAATTGAATGTCATTGCCATTACAATAGGAGAGCATATGTGAGCCTATTGCCTCCATTGGCACCTCACAGGTAGCAAAAAAGGGGGATATTCTTGAAAGAAATCTTCATGCCCCTCCTCCACCTGGATATCTACCTCTAATGCGCCAAACAATCTTCCATTTTTAACATCTGTTAAGATCTTTGAGTGTGTTAAATCCCCCTTATTTTTCCTGTAGTACGAGGGAAGGTAATGTTCATAAAAGCGGAGGCATTTAGGTTTTATTTTGGAGATAAATTGACATTGCTGAATAGCCACAAATTTATAACCCTGTGAAATTATGTAGTTCTTTCTAGCTTTATCCCTCTGTTGCATTTTTTTCAGTCTTTCTGACCAGTTTTTGTTTTTTAAGTTTTTAACTATAAAGCAATTAAATTTACAACCGTGGTAATAACATCCATTAAATTCATAACTGTTTTATTTTGATAACAAAAACCATCTACCCTAAAATTCCCTATTCTCACCTCTTTTTGATTATTTAATTTATGTCGAATTTTTATTCCCTCTTTACAGCTGAGATAATCTAACCAAACATATGAATCTATGTACCTTTCGCTAACCTCTGGTCTAAAATGGTTCTCAGGGAATCTTCTCACATACACACCGGCTGGCATTAGTTGTTTGATAGCATAGGAATAGAGACCATTACAGTCATATCCCACCACGCTCTCACATAAATTATTTTGTAAATTTTTTATTTTTGTTACCCCTTTTTCTTGATACCTGGTAAAAATTATGCTAGGTCCTCCCACAATATTCTGTTTAAATGTATAGTATAGGTCAGCGTTATCTGAATTGAAGAGTGCAAAATTACTCTCTGAGGAGGTATAGATCATTTTTCTGGCCACACCAGGTAAAGTGATATAATCTTTAAAAATATCTATCCCCTCTGATACATACAGATCTATGAAAGTAGTCAGGGCTTTACAGAAGGGACCAGTATCTAGATTATTGTAATGTATTAGATAATCCCTAAAAGTCCTCATACCATTCTTATTCCAGAGATTTCTAAGCTCTTCATGCTCAGAGTCAGATTCTAATGGGTTAGACATCTTCATTGTAGAATAAAAATCTTTCATTTCCGGTAAGGAGGTGCAGTCTAATTTTTCAAGAGAATCAAACCATTCATAAGGAAAAACACCTTTTGGAATGTCACAACCATAGGCTTTAAGGAACTTTTCATAGGAACATCCAGCTGCCAAATAATTGGAAATATCTAAAAATTTCATGTGTGGAGTTCCTATGGTGAGATAGCTGTTTTCTTTTTTGATGGTGAAGATTTCATTTTCTGTGAAATTTAAACTTATATACTTGAGAATATCAGTCTTAATTAGATTTAGATCGTATCTACCTGAATTAAATCCGATAACAGGTAGTTGGGTAATGTAAGTAAGAAACTCTTTCTTAACTTGTTGAATATTGGATATGAAATGTGACAGAATCTTTTTACTTGGAGTAAAAACAATATCGGATTCTGATTCGGATTCGTCCGACTCGAGTTCCTCTTTCCAATCCTCTGATTCGAAATCCGAATCCGCCTGCTCCCCCTCCTCTTTATATTTCTGGATCAGCTCATCCAATTCAAATAAAACATGAAAATATTTGGAGGAGATTTGTTTACGAGCGGCCATACTAATCAGTCTGAGATATTCCATCATATTTTGAATTAAAATTGTCGGATCCGGATTGATAAAACACCTCGGTGATTCAAAATTGGTTATGTTAGAGGCTACACTCACACTAATGGGAACATGTTTGGATATCCAGTTCAATTTAGTTGTGGTGCTGTGGTTCGTTTTTTGAAGCATGGCCTCCATATCCCACACTGCAAAGAGTTTATAATATCTAGATTCCTCAGAGGTATGTATTCCTAGAGATTCGAGTTTTTCGAATATGGTTAGGGCTGACTTATGGAACCCACCTGGAAAGTGATAGATAGTTCTATCATAGCATACTTTGTAGTGTCTTTGCATGTTCCACTCCCTTCTAAACAACTTAAGACACTTCTCACATTGAAATTTTTTGGCGAATTTATTTATATCTACAATATAACTAAGGTGGTTTTCATGAACATTAAGATACATCTTACTATCATAATTATTTACAGATTTATACAGATTACAGACAATACCATCTGGTGACAGAGAATATATCAAAATTTTTACATTAAAACATCTTTCTAGATCCATCATCTCGTCCATAGTCACACCAGTAAATTGTCCTGTAGAATTTCCTAATTTTTCTGACTTTTTAAAATTCATCCATACACGAAAATATTCGAGGAAATCTTTGTTACCTTTAAAATGTTGTCGAAGACATCTAAAGAAACACAAATTGTCTGTACTTGGTTTGCCAGTCCATTTGTCTATATACATTGTCTTCAGATTCCTATTCTGTTTGATGTAATCTGGCAGGTCCTCAGCATTTCCCAATGGAAACTCTGTTTTAAAAACTACATACTGCACATTAGTTATGAAGGCGAGGCTCCAGGCGGTAGAGGGTCTATCTGATCTTGCTTGTGTAATTATATCGATTCCAGCTAACTTGTTCATCAAAAAACGAATACTATTCATATTCGAAATTCGAAAAGGATATTGAAGAATCTTACTGTTGTAATGTGGAACAAAATATCTGTATTCCCTTGTTTCATTGTTAAATAAAATGGTTCCAAAGGCGAGATTAATCCTGTAGGCATTGTGTAGGTTCTGATAGATTTCCCTCACCTGGGTTCGAATCTCCCTGTAACCCCCATGCAGATTATTGGTTGGAAAATTATAGATATTCTTTAGTTCAGTCTCTTGATGGTCAGCCTGTATGTGATCTATGTTTGTAACGTAAATCTCACGTAAATTTTCGTCATCATTATCTACAATAAAGGCTGGTAGGACAGGGTCATCATTGTTGCCTCCATGTTGTCTCATTCTATGCGTGTACAGAGCCCTCCTACCCTCAAAATTGCATTTACAAATGCCACATCTGTAAGATTTAGCAGCTGTAGATTTCTTATGAAATGTCTCCACATGAAAGTTGAGGGCCTCTGTTGTAAGAAATGGAAGATCACAGCTCCTACAGATATATTTTCCACATTTTTGAAGATGTAAACACAAGGCTTGGTTATCATGGAATTGTCGATCACATATCCCGCATTTCTGTTGTATCTTATCTGTTACTTGGTGACAATACTTCTGGTGATGAAGTAGATTTTTCTGATTCAGAAGGTTAGAGCCACATAAAGAACATCTACACTCCATGGTACAGGGTATTCAGATATGAAAAATAAGGAGATATTATAATATGTTGAAGATTTTCCAGTTTATATAGGGGAGTGTCTTGCTATTATTATTGATTTTGTTGAAGATTTCAGATGATTAATGAGTTCTAGACAGAGTGAATGCCTTCGTCTTCAGAGTCTGAATCATTGATTTCCATACCCATCTGTCTCATAACCTGTCTACGCATTCTCTGACCTGAAACCATTCTATTAATCATAATTCTTCGCATTTGCTGAGCCTGAGTCGAATATGTTTTCATCCTCTTTCTCCATCCTAAATAGGATTTAATAAGTTTGTTCTTGTAGGCTCTAAAGGCTGTAAGAAGAATCCTGTGAGTATAGGATGGATAATGCCAGATGAAGCATGAGACATAAAACAATGACACCCCTAGGCATATACAATTTTTAATATGAAAGGTATTGAGTGCCATCTCTAAAAAATAATCTGGGTGCTGAAGGTTCATATCTCCCACCTGTAGAAATAGATCCCTAAGAGTTAATCCTGATTGAGACATTTCTAACAATTCTTTTTTATATCAAAATAATTTTTGCAGAATTCCACAAGAGTGATAAGCATTTATTATTTCACAAAAACAGATTTCCCAGGGGTTTATATAGCGACTGGGGAGTTTATAATTACTATAGAAAAGATTCAGTCTTATCAGCATTTTTAGTAAATGTGTTGGAAAAAGTGTCAGGATCCTTATGTCAGAGAAAAAATTTATAAACAAAAGCAAGCTCAGCATTTCATTACCAGTATAAATAGCCTGTGTTACATAAAACAAGAGTTATTAGACAGATGTGAGTGAAAGGAGAAAGTCTAAATATAGAAAAATAAAATTAAGGCAGTCTTTGTGTTAGACAGGCATTTGTCAGTTAACGTATGAGCTCCTAGACAGTTACATAATGAGATAGAGGTGAGAAATAAGAAAGGGTGGGTTTGAGGGGGGTGTTGGGGAGGTCTTTGTGAGGGCTATAATATTTATGTAAAAATTGTGATAAAATAAGTGAGGCATTTTTATTAATAGACCAATGAGGCTTCTGTCAAAGATGCAGATGTGGGAAATATAAAAGGGAACAGGTGAGAGGGTAACAGATTGGGTGGAAACCATACAAAGGAAATAGAGTAACAAAGGAGAGTAGATTCAGATTTGATATTCAATTTTTTATCTAGTGCATTATCTGATTTAATGGTCTTTGTGATGTAAAGAAAATTAAAGAATTGGATGCAAATGAGATTTACTTTTTCGTATGAGTTTGTTTATTGACATTATCATCTCTAACACCAAAGCCCTTAACCAAATAGACATATCATTAAAGATTCCTTGTACAAAATGTCAGATACCATAGAGAGTAGTTGTTTTTTTTTTGTTGTTTTTTTGGTTTTTGTTTTCATAAACCCACAGCAGTAAGCAAGTCATATTGATAATGTATATGAGGCGAAAACTATTAGTTAACCCCAAAGCCCTAAGCCTAATCAAAAATGTGCATGAAAGTAGGAGAGTAAATTGCGACTATAGAGTGTTTATCAGCTAACCCAAAGCCCTAACCCTAATCACAAAGTGTGCATGAAAGCAGGAGAATAACTTGTGAGTGTATATGAGGCGACAGATTGCGTTCGTGTGCTTACTCTGGGGCTCGGAATTTCCCGTTAATTTTAATTGGGAATGGGGATTTTGAACAGACCTCCAATGTAGCTTGTATATATTGTGTGAGATATCAAATGCAAGTGCTGATGCTTTGCCTAGATTTATTTCAATTTAAAAAATTTATAGCTAGTTGTGATTCACATTTTTTTGCAAAGGTTATATTGATCTACCTTGGTTAGCAGACAAAGCCCCATAAAACAGTCTCAGTATATAAAGCCCCATGAAACAGTCTCAGTAGACAAAGCCCCATTAAACATTTCTAGCGGACATAGACTCATTAAAAGATTTGCTAGCAGACAAAGCCCCATTAAACAACAAAGCTGTGGTGATGATTCATTTTTCAGTAGTAATATTACACAGGATTGCCAGCAGACAAAGCCCCATTAAAAGCTTGGTTAACAGATAAAACCCCATTAAACATTTGCAAAGACCCATTAAAAGAATTGGTAGCAGACAAAGCCTCATTAGACAACACAGCTGTGGTGATGATTCATTTTTCATTAGTGATATTACACAGCATCGCTAGCAGACAAAGCCCCATTAAAAGCTAGGCTAGAAGACAAAGCCCCATTAAAAACTTGGCTAGCAGACAAAGCCCCATCAAAGTCCCATTAAAAAACCCACAGCTGGTGTGATGATTCATTTCTTTCAGAAGTAATATTGATCTAGTATGGGTAGCAGACAAAGCCCCATTGAAAAGCTTGGCTAGCAGACAAAGCCCCATTTATCACATGGCTAGCAGACAAAAGCATCCCATTAAAAGCACAGCTGTGTGATGATTCATCTGAGTAATAGCTATAAACTATCAAAGTAAAACAAAAGTCCCCATTGAGCCAGTCTCAAGAACCTGTATAGAGCCCAATAACCTGTATAGAGCTAGTATCGACCCTCCCCTATCTAGCCATCAATCTACCATCTGCCCCAGGCAGCTGCACAGCTGTCAAAAAGTGACATGATTGATGGGAAACTCGACTCGATATACACTCGATATATACTACTAGCAGTTCTCTACAGATTGCTAATAATAAGTGATTTCAAGGCTTATAGATTCGTAATAAATGGGAATAATAAATAATAGTTATAATAACGATTATTTGGTTTTAATGTCACTTTCAAAACTGTATGGGTCATATTACGATGGGTAGTTTTATGGGAAGAGGAAACCAGTACCTACAGTTGGTCAGGGTCCTGTACTGTAAACTGTAGACCATCTGTAAGCATCTACAAACTTTCCCACATAAGGTCCAGGGTTTGAACATCAGACCTCAGAGTCAGGAGGAGAGTGTATTACCACTGCGCCACCATGTCCCCATAAATAACAATTATATGATAATAATAGTAACTGAATGATGAAGTAAAATGGTGATTTGTTTCTGTTTTGACTTTCTGCCGATACTGCTCTTGCTCATCTTCATAAATGATATATTGTTCATATATGTTTAACGAGGGTTGATTCACTTTTATTATCAACTATGCATAATAATAATAGAATCTTCTTTAGTCACCTCATTGATAAAGATTGATAAAGATAGGGCCCAATGTATAGAAAGTTTTTCTTGAGATGTTCATCTGAAAGAACACCTTAAATCTTTAGGTCTTCCGGAAGAAGACACTCTGGAAGAGGCTGTGACCCTTTGTTTGAAGAGCCGGATGTCTCTTGGTGGTAAAATTGATTGTAAAATAGCTTATATCAGTGCAACACAATTTCATAAGTTCCTTTCTGTACAATTCATGTGCATCTCTACTCTTTAAAATGCAATGCAAAAGTGATTCTTAGCAAACATTGAGGTGTTGTTTAATGTAGTCAATAAGCACATAGATAACGCATAATTTACTTTATCATTAAGTTGGGATGAAAATTCTCCTCAGTGAGCTCTGGTAGGTAAGGTTACTGACATTGTACATTTTATTCTTTTGAAAGGTACATGTTTAATAAATTTATCATTGAAATATGCTATGGTATTTGCTCCAAGGATTTATTCTGTTTTTTTAAACTTAATATTTCAAAAAAAGGGAAAAAATCATGTAACTTATATGTACTCCATATTCAAAGTTCTTAGTGTTAAAAATGTACGATTACAAGACAAATTTAAACTTAAATTTCTGGAAACATATGTGTCTGTTAAATCAGTGTGAATATTGTACATGTGGTGGCATCGTTTCATTACATATAAGCAAGAGCAGTCAGAGGGTGCCGGTATCACCAGCAAGGCCCAACACCTAAAATACTAAGTATGAGTGCAATGACGAAAGTCTTTTTAACAAATTCCTGGCTCCAGACTTAGTTTGCAAACAGACAGACAAATGCTTGCCACCATTTACATAACCATGTCAAAGTCAAAGTTGGGGTTTAACGTCCCGTTCAACAGCCAGGGTCATATTGGGACAGGTCCTCAGCATTGCCACTTGTGAGACTCGAACCCACAGAGGTGACAGCCTATGATTAGATGCCAAACTTGCTAACCACTAGGCCACCTCGGACCTCTTTACATAACCATGGCGGAGCCAGCAATGAGAACAGGATCAATTTCAGAGTAAAGTATGGAGGACATTCTCAATAACCTTTTGCATAGAATGTTAAAGGTTGGTGCATCAACTCAGCTTTATACTTTAAATCTACAAACAGTAGTAATAATAAATTTACATTTTCTCTGTGATGTTTAAATGCATGTTTTTTTAGGTTTTTCCATATATTCTGAAGGAGAAATTAATAAAAGAGTATTCTTAACATGAAAGCTGTTTACTCACGTGAAGTGGCATCCAAGTTGGTAAATTATTTACATGCAAATCTTTTAAAGAACAAAATGTTCACCCCCAAAAAGTGAACCTAAGTGAAATATTAAAATGTTTAACTATCAAATACAAATCATGGCCTATAGTCATTCATTATTATAACTCATTCCACATAGTTTACACAATATATCATGGTACAATGTTTCTGTTTCAAAGTTCTATTTTGCAACATTTTGTCAATGTGGGAAACCTTTTCCTCTCATAACTCTGTTGTCTCTTAAGGACTTTCACAAATGAAGCACATCTCTATCGCACAAGACAGGTCATTCAGTGCATACTTTGGGCGTGATTGAAACATGTGAGCACAATCACCATCACCACTAGGCTCTCTTGCCCCCCAAACCTCATCAATAATCAACTCCCCGCTGTTACTCCAGACCCAGCCTCCAGCTCTTGGTTTCTTAGCAGATGTCCAGAAGCCCATGTTTGAACATTGGTGCTGTATCAGTTCATACACATGGTCCCTCTCGTCCACAGACTCAAATGAAACGAGGTGGCTTCCCCTAGCATTGCAAACCAATCCGGCATCTGCCTGGTTCTTCAGGAAGTAGTGAACTGTATATTCTGGTTGATCATTTCTTTCGCAATTGACTTCACTTTTTAGCGCTTCTATTTCATTCTTATTATCTTTCAGATTGTCTATTATTTCTGGGAAAAACCAGTTCATTGTTCTTTCCATAGCATACATTCGAGTATTCATTTCTGATAACTGTGCCTCACAATTCATGTTCTCATCTGTGACATTAGTTTCTGATGTTGAAACCTTGATCATGATACAGATGACAGGTAAAACAAATATTCCACAAGCCATTTTTAACAAAGTTTTCCCTGATCAAATGACTGTTAACTGTACTCAAATTTCTGTAGGCAGTGATGACGTCTTCCAGTGATGTATAAAACTGCAGTAGCAACCTGCTTTTATACACACAGCTGAATGCAATTATATAAAGAGAAAGGTTATCATGTTTTTTTCCAGGCCTCATGTACATAAAACAAATGATCAATTCCGCTGTGCCTATTTTAACTACACATGGAACCAAGAACAGGTTGCTTTCAATGCACAGTGTCAGGTGATATTTCCAGAGGACATGATATTCTTACATTGATAAACCAGTACACTTTTCAGTTAAATATGTGGTCTCATAGGTCTCATGCCAGTATATCATGTATTTCCAAAAGTAATTTTAAAAATTAGAATAATAACAAGAATCATAAAGAGTGTTTATTGACTTCTAGTTAGTTTATGCCTTGCCGTTTTGACATTTATAACAGTTCAAACTGAATTTTTTACAAATTGTATAGATGAATCCACTTTGCACTCTAAATGATCACTCAATGTCATTACCTCTGTCAGGCAGTTATGTCCTTGAGTTCGTTTATTTGTTTGTCTGTTGTAATTGATCCATATCCAATGAATGGATCTTCATGAATATTTATGTACATAGTGAGTAAGCAAAGGTGATGCATTTTTGGAGAATCGCATATTGGAAGAACATAATCTGGAATTTCAGAAATGCACCAACAGGGATCTATGCTCTTATTATTGTTTTAAAAATTTTACAAAATACTGTTAAGACTCAAAGCCTGCTCAAAACTAGAATATTGTATTATTATTGCATCGTGTGGTTCCCACCTGTTTAGTTATGGGTTTCACACCAGGTCAGGGACACATGTGAGATTTATGTGTGATGGTCTTCCCTGAAATGATCGTAACTGTTGAAAAACAAGCTCTAGTAAACTTGTTCTCCTTTGACCATTGGATTCTGGAGATTTCCCCTTCACTAAATGTCTTATAATCTGAGGAACCAGACTGACCTGACTCTGTATTTTTTCCTAAAGAGAGACATAGGCATTAAAATGAGTTAAATATGATCAATGAAACAAGAATATGGGATGTAACTAGGATCCAGGGTCTGTTATATTTGTTCACAATAATTTTTAAAAAACCTACTTAATTAGAATATATGTGTAAAATGGGATTAAAACAAAACAAGAGTTGTCTTAGTTTAAAGTGCTGTAGCAAACTGACGAACAAACAGATTCCTATAACAGAAGCTAATTTCATGTCGGGTCAATATGTCAATATTTTAAAATAACATCATTCTAACTAAAGCTAATAGCAAAATTACAGACATTAGAGTCGCCAGACAGGAAGATTGCCCTGTTACAAATTCTAAAAGCAGAATGCCAGTTATTTCGTTAAAGCACATTGAAATGACTCATTATGTATGTTTATAATACACGTCAAAGTTAATCAATTCAGTGAATTTTACTTTGGGAGTATAAAATTTATTACAATGTTTTGCACCATGAAAGTTTTTAAACATATCCACAAAAGCTAGTTATTCAAAAACTGCTCATGTATATTATTGCATATTATCTTCCCAGACAATATATATGTGTGCATAAAGAACACACATTAAGTTTTTTTTCCAAATTACAACAAAACTCAAGCCTTAATCAACTTAAAGCTGATACAACCTTGTCTGTGACATCAAATGCAAATTCTCTGAATTAAATACAGGATCTAATATGACACATTTATTATTAGTCTTTATCTAGATCCTGCGTTATTTTCAATCTGAAGTCACACACATAGGATTTTAGGGCTCAGTAAGTAACTCAAGAAAAGACCAGATCAAATTTGGATCAGATTTTTGGATCAGCTAAGATTGGTACTCATGAAGCATGTGATATGATTTTTTATCAAGTTTTTGGATTACTTTTTGATAAATATTTGGATTTATTTTAAAATTATGACTGAAAACAGCATAATAAAGTTTGCGATCAGATTACTAATGTCCTATTGCTGGAAAAGGCAGTAAATTAACCCCTTAAAGACCTTATCTGTCGACTAGCAGTCGACAGCAATGTGTATTCTACAGTACCATGTCTGTCGGCTAGCAGTCGACACCCCCATATGATATGCCAGCTTTCTTTCAGCACTGTAGAATTAAACGTCTTGGTATACTGATATACGCTATTTAAAATATTATGTACGAGGACGTTATGGACAACGTAAATCACTTGTGGTGTGTGTTTTAGCAACCTAAACTGTCTGTCAGCTCTTCATCCCGGATTTTCCTTCAGTATAGTAGAATACTGCTCCCTTGGTGGTGAAGAGGTTAAGAAACATTATAGTTGGTTTAGTATTATTACTATTTTTCTTATATTAGTTATTTGTACAATATAAAATTTGAATTGGCAAAGGAAATCAACGTAGGTACCTAAACCCATTTTGTTCATCTGTGTGGCACTGTGTAGCATGGCAAAACTACAAAGATGAGAATTGAGAAAAGTTGAGATTTAGATTCAGAAAAAAATATTCATTCTTGAGGAGGACATCAACAGGGAGCCCAAGATGCCATCGACGTTTCCAACAATGATCTGTATGATGTAAATTCCATTGGCTTGAGAATTGGGCTGCAACCTTCTTCCATCGTTCATACTTTCGTGGGCAAGTCATCTCTTCTTCTGCACATTCTGCCACAATGGCCTGATGTCATTGTCTGATGATCTTCGATATGATGTTGTGGGGCTACAAGTGAGATATATATCAGACCATAGAAATATATAACATTTCCCGATGGCAAGCTATCTCAAGGTGATGAGCAGTTGGGTCGTAGTGTTGATGTCCTCTTCTAGAATATGTTATTGTTTCTCAATCCAGGGATCCAGTCTCAGCAGTAGCTCATGAAACATGTCTGGGGCAATCCTGGCGAAATTTCTATAGCCTGCCAATGTAGTCAAGCCTTCAGATTAGCCATGATTTGACTAAGAATCCCCTAGATCTGGGCTTCCTCCCCAATTTTTGGTCATCTACAAAGTTTTCCTGCAGCTTCTGTGCTTGGTTCATTGTATTAATTTGTGGCTAGTGTCTTTTTTTACTGTCAGTCTTACAATAGTATCATCTAGCATGTGGGACCTGGGACAGCCTATGTTGCAGTTTTTCTTGCTTTTTTTCTGATTCAGAGAAATTGATTGAACTGCTGCGTGAATAATCTATCATTATTTTAGTAGATTTAATACTAGATACTAGACTAGCACTACTAATACTACACTGACTAGATTTGTGTGCTGTGTGTAAGTGTCAAACCATTAGTTTGATTGATCAATTGGGGCTGGCACTAAGCCATAGAGTTTCAAATAATATAAAGAAAGTTCAAGTGAAGGACAGGCCTTCTAATGAGGCAAATCTTTAAATGAATATTTATTAAATCAAATCGGAGGGACATGGCGGCACAGTGGTATCACACTCACCTTCCACCTCTGAGGCCGTCGGTTCAAAGCCAGGACCCTATGTGGGATAGTTGGTACTTTTTTACCGATGGTTGGCAGTTTACATCACAGGACCTTGACCAGCTGTATGTACTGGTTTCCTCTGCCCATAAAACTACCCATCGTGATATGTCCTTCCCAGTTTTGAAAGCCCAAAATCAACCCAAGTAAAAAGTAAAACAGGAATAGAAAGTACAAACTTCCACCAAGGCATGTATAGTTTGTATCAGAACCTTAAATTGGAAGTATAGTTTAGAATTTACAATTTTTAAAAATTACTCACTAATACATAGATGAGAAACTCCGGATCTTTGATATTTTGTTGTATCAAGACAGATCCAGATCACTCAAAATTTCATCTTCTCAATTTTCTTTATGAAGATCCAACCTTTTTCATTTGTGTAGTTGTGTTAACAAAGAAAGAGATAAACAGACAATATGCAAACCACTGGTCATGAGATCTATACCTCCTCGGTAAATATAAGAACAGGAACATTCAGTGATCACATACTTTCACCAAGGCATGTATAGTTTATAGCAGAACCTTAAGAATCTACATTTTTTTCTCTTTTTAATAGAAGCTCACTAATATGCAAATGGGAAAATCTGGATCATTGGTATTTGTATGCAGTTTGACCAAGACAAATCTTCTCATTGTTTTTCATGAAGATTGAACTAGTAGTATTGGTTTAATCCAGTGAACAAACAATCAGATATATGGAAGGACAATCAAATGGTCATTTGTGGAGGAAATGACAAAAAACTATTCATTCAATAATCATTCTGTATGATAAATTTCCTGGTAGTTTAATGTCCTAAACAGTTGTTTTTAATTTTTAATATTTTATAGACAATAAAACATAGTTGGTTGACTGACAGCTGTAGTCATCATTCATAAATTGTGAGATTTCATTGTCTGAGGTGTTTCCTTGTCATTACAGTTTTTGGTCATAGTAACTTTTGTGGGTTTGCATATAATTTATACCGTAATATTCTGAAGTTTTCTTAATATTAATATTTCTTTTCATTGTAAAGTGAGACCTTAGTGAAAATGTAACTAAAAATTTAATTTATAGAGAACTGTTGCTTGACAATAACAAAATTATGAATTAAAATTTTTGACAAACATATTTTCTGTTCTGTAGGTTTTCAAATATACACAAAATTTCCACTACTGGCATAAATTTCATTTTGAAAATTTATTTGTCAGAATATTGACAGCCAGCACGAAAATCCCCACAGATCATCATACAAAAGTCAAGTCCATTCCACATTCCACTCTATATAGTTTTATTGTGAAATAAAGTCAGGGGGGTGAGTGCTTTGTGACCTCTATAGGGGAACACTACAAAACTTTCGGAATAATAGACTCGTGCTACCGCGCTCATCCATTATCCGCCCCAAGTATCGTCCTTTTATAAAGGTCATAAAATATGAACCTGAGGACTTTATTTCTATTACAAATACTGGTTTCATTATTTATTCAATAAATATTTATAAATTTGATTTTTGACACACCTATTTGTCACACTATATTTTGTCTGTGTTCTCTATTATCGACGATTGTCCATTTATTGCCTCAGATAATTTATGCATCTTTGCTTTTCAAAGCAAACCCTTCCTAGAAGGGTTTAATTCTTACATATTCATATGCGTAGAGTAGGGATTCTAAGTCCTGGATTCGTGTCTAAACTATAATTAATGCATCAATAGGGAGGTTTTTCACTCACGTAAATGTTGAACGTCCTCTTGTGATGTCATGAACTGATGTGTGAAAGGTCATGTCTAGACAGACCTGCGGTAGAAACTAGCGTTTTATGCAAGTAAGGGCCGAGTTAGGTATACACTTTCTCTTAATGGTTTGAGTGTATTTATAAATTATATATTTCACATATAATTTACAGCATGTCTTTACAAATATGTATATAGTCGTTTATAAAAGCCAATTTATACAACCCAGTAAATTACCAGTAAAAAAAATCACAACCAACCATTTCCTGGAGTAATTGTCACAGCCACCTTGATATTTAAGCCAAGGTCATGTATATCACCGTTATACAATGTTGTTTACATGACTTTTTTCAAACACAATTTTTCGTCATTTTAACGACTTACATGCACTTCTGGTACGCCTAGGCCTCCCCATTAATAAGCAGAAGCTGTCTTCCCCCTCCAAAGCTTTGACCTGCCTCGGGGTGCATATTAACATACCTGACGCCTCTCTTAGCATTGACCAAGAAAAGTTAATGGCCATTCATAAGGAATGCTTCCATGTAGCTAACAAAAAATAGCTCTCTAAGAAAAACTTCCAGTCACTATTGGGTAAGTTAATTTACCTGCACAAATGTGTTGTGCCTGCCAGGATATTCATCAACAGGATGCTGGAACTTTTTCACAATAATAGCCATAAGAAAAGAATTTACCTTTCTACAAGCTTCTTTAAGGATCTGGAATGGTTCAAGAAATTTTTGCCTCATTTCAATGGTACCACCATTTTAGGAAGCCTTACATCCCTGAATCTAAGGCTCTGCACCTAGATGCTTGTCTTTCAAGTATGGGTGCCATATGGCATAATAGAGTTTATTTTAAGGGGAAAAAAACTTACTATATTTGTGCAATGTATAATTGTGTTGACCGGTTTAAGTAGGTTTTGAATAAGTATCACACATACATTTTAATACCTTTGGCCAACTCTCTGGTGTTGTAGTGCGCAACATCAAATATCTCCCGAAATATGAGCATTGACCTAATTTTATTAACAGGCTTTGATTATAAAGTAACTGATAATATTTGCTTTAAATCTATGTATTTTGATAAATTTCATCATTGCCCAGGGAAACCAGTGAATTACCATGTAGTGAAAATCAAAATGGGTTTATAAATATTTATTAATATTTTAATATCATGACTATTTAATACATCTAAAGTATTTGTACGTAAAATAACCCTAATAATGTAAATACATGGTTGACCATAATGCACTAATATATGTTTGTAAACAAGGGGTCCACTGGGAACCAGAGGAGCCTTGTAACAAAGCCCATGGCGAAAGGGGGAGATAGTCCCCCCACCCCAGGGGAAAACAAACAAGTGCGGAGCATAAATTTTATTAATATACATATAATTAACATATGGTATATAATGTGTAAAATATAATAGAATATATATAAAGTAATACTATAAATGTGACTACAACAGTGATAAGTGAAGCCAGTAATACAGATATAGTGTCCAGTCCATGCACTAAGCAGCCAGAGGCCACCAGAAGTTAATAATTGGCTTCTCATGATTTAAGATACAATGAAGTTAAACACAGTTCATAATCACATGTTTAACTAACTTTACATATAGGCAAAATATGTTACTTTACATCAAGATTATAAGCACAGATAAGAGCAGGTCCACCTCACCTAAGGTGATACAAGTAGAAAAGAAAGGGTGCCAACCCAATTTAAGGTTACCTAAAGAGAAGGTTAAAACCTTCTAGAAGATGACTATAAGGCAACCCTAACCCAATTTAAGGTGATCTAAAGATGAGGGTGAGGGGACCCTGAAATTAATGATATACTTATACAGAAACCAGGACTTTACAGTTACATATATAGGAAACAGCCCTCAAAGCCCAACAGTAGGGACATTAACTACAATAATCTAGCAAAGGTAGAGGCAATATCTTCACCATCAGTATGGTCCTTATGTATATAAGTCCAGACACACTCACTGGCCCATGAGCCATGATCTTTTATACGCTGCACTGAAACCTGGGATTTATAAGTCAGTGTGGCCCCAGACCTTCTGAATGCGTGAAATGTAAAATAATTTTTGGGTAAGCCCATTTTCACATTAATTTTTGAAAGGCACTTGCGAATCCTGGTGTCAGTTAGCACTACCCATGTTGAATTAATTTTATACTGGAACAAGGGATCATTGCTGTGAAGTGAATACAAGGCCATGGCCTGTCTACAAGCGTTGAAAGGGCACAGTTTCGAACCCCTAACTCTGGGTAGTGTAATGAGATGGACCTTGTCTCGGGCCTGAATGGTTTTGGACCAACAACCCGACTTGGGGGTGAGACCCCATTCACACTGACAGGGACAACCTGATTAGTGGGTGTGGTATGGGTGAATGCTGTGGTGGTGGGGGACTTGGGTTCAAAACTAGGTACAAAAACCCTAGTATTGACCTTGATAGGTCTTTCAAATTGCTTTGCTACTACAGTGGCCTTCTTGCCACGTGCTAAGAGGCCTTGAACACACTTTTTGTCTACAGCAGTACTATAAAAGTAACGAGTATTGATGCTATTGTCACCACCAACTTGAGTGGCGCCACTGTTAACTTTCACAAAATCATCACACACTACATTTGCAATATTACTCACACCATGCTGAGGGCTAGCGTCAGAACTTTTAAAAACCTGTACATCACTGACACAATCAACCACTGGTTTACTGACACTTTGCTTGCTGCCCAGACTATTTAATGGATCTGGGCAGCCCCAGGCACGTTTTTTGAAATTGCCCTTTTTGGATTCTGACATTCTTTTTCAGGGTGGCCTGAAATACGCCCTAGGCTCAAACAAAATGCACAGAGGTGTTTTTGAAGTTTCCCACCAAATTCGTGGTCTTTTTGAAATTGGCACTGGCCAGTTTGGTACAATTTACAAAACCATGGCTTTTTTGGTTCCTGATCTTTTTGACCCAATTTTGCTTGGTGAAATGGTTATGTTTCTGGGCATGTGCCCTTCTGATCCGATCTATGCGACTTGTGTCTGCCCAGCATACTGTGCCCCTCTCCATCTCGCAGAGGAGCACAGCATGGGCAGCTTTGGCACTCGCCCAGGAAAAGTCTGTGGCATCCTCCATGAGGTCACTCATGTACCACAACATTTGTTCCCTAACTTTCCCATCAGATCGTATGTAAGTCTCTGTCTTGTAACCCCACCCAAAACATTGTCATGTGGCCAGGCCACTTTTTTGGAAACCAAAACATCTACCCCAACCCCCCTTTTCGATTTTAACTTGTTACTTTCATCACCTTGTACTTTTGATTGTGATTCTATCTCTGCAATTCTAGCATCAACTTGCCTTTGAATTTGCCAGAAGGTTCTGAGTGTGGATAGAGTGGGAAGAGATTCCTCATCTGATGAGGATTCAGAAACGTATTTACTACTTTTACTTTTTTTACTGTAACTTTGACTTTTTGACAAAACATTGGTTTTACTTAACTTTTGAGTGTCCTTATCTCTTTTTCTGTGCTGTCTTTGACCTTGTACTGTGGCTTCCACGTCATCCAATCTGCTGTTTACCCGCTGCAGCTCCTTCAAGATGAGGGCTTCCAGACCACCAGATGGGCGTTCATCCCCAGAGGTATCTGAGTCATCAGTGTGGTCACTAGGTCTGGCCTGACCTGGGTTTAAAACCTTCTTAACAACGCAGTCCTTCTGCTGTGTGACCTTTTTCTTGCCCATATCAACGTTAAAAGCCCCCATCCCAGAGTCCCGACCGTCACTTCCACTATCAGATGACGCCGTCACTGGATCCACACCAGCACTGGGTTGATTCTTCAACTTCTCCATGGCACTTTGACATTTTTTACCCGTTGGGGGGTAATGTTTAGACTGACACTTAGAACAATAGTTCTTATTTTTAGCCTTGGGTTTTGTCATTTTGTCACTGAAAAATATGATTTTCACGGCTGGGTATCCACCCTCTTCTGGAACAATCTCCACTTGTATCAGCAAGTGTAAACGGATGACTAAATAAAAGAAATAACTAGGTTAGACCATCCCTGTTACACCAGTCGAAACAAGAAGGTTGTCACAGAAGACCATCAAATAGCCACAGTCATAAGATTTCTATCAAGTTCATCAGTTCCAAGTCACAGTGGCTGAATCAATGAGAATATAAAATATAACTAAATGACCGTCCATCAATTAGAGGAAGCCTTGTAACAAAGCCCATGGCGAAAGGGGGAGACAATTTGGAAATTTCTAAAGGGGTCAGAGACCCGGAAGCCAAAGGTGAAATTCAAGGTCAAATACAAGCCATGGGGCTAATAGTATGAAAAATGTATCTACACCCAAAACTACACAATTTGAAGTTTTAAGAGTAATTTAGCATGAAATTTGAAATAAAAACAGGCAAGTGTTTACCACATGGCGCCTGGGATAAGCTGTGAGAAAAATTTAGGATTCTGTATGAAGAAAAAAGCCCCAAACAGCCAAAAATTAGGTGTGTAGGTGCTGTTTGAAGGTAGAAGCAACTGGTGACAGGTGCTGAGGTAGGGTAGATATATAATGCCAGACACAGTCGGAGGTCCAAGTACCATGGGACATAATATCCTAAATGGGTACCACATGTTGAAAATCCCAGGTAGTGCCAGATCTGCGAAACAAATGGAATGTAAGGGATGTTGGTAATTGTAGTACTGTGGAAACTTTCTTTAAATGCTTTCTGGCTGCAGAGTCAGTAAGTGGAACAAAGGCTCCACTTTTGGGAACTTGGAATAGGGGATCATTGGAAGAACCTGGCACGTGGTGGAGTATTGCTTTCAAAGCTTGATGAGGGCACAAAGGAGAAGTGCCAAGGGAGGGGACAGAAATAGTAACTGTATCTCTTCTATTTTGAATAGTTTTTGACCATTTGATGGTAATGACAATGGAATCTTGCGAAAATATAAGATCACCCCTACAAAGCTGCCTAGTAGGGTCAAAAGTTGTACTGGTGTGGGGTAAGATGTTAGAAAGGCGCAAGAAGGAGAAGAAGGAGAGAAGATAGAGAGCTCGATAAATAATGGGAAATTGCAAAGTATCAGCAACAGATAATATACAGAGCAGGAGATCAGTATCAATGATTAGAGTGGTTTTGGGTTGGAATTTGCGAGTATATTTTAGAGATCTCTGAAACAATTGCAATCTCTGATCTCTAAAGGGAGAGGCGTTTAACCCATTGATTATAAAATAAGATCTGATGCCTGCCATGTAGTTAACTACATTTGATCTTGCTCAACCAAGAATTCCATAAAAGCTAGTAGAGTAACAACTGTCACCTGGTAGATGGAAAGCCCAGCCGCCACCAGGAAGCCAAGGAAGTCACGAAACATTCGGGCATAAGCCTTCTGTGTTGCTTGCCTGAAAGCGTCAAGTAACCTGGCAGAGGCCCTGGTGGACAGCTGGGCTGTAGTGGAATTCAACTCTGAAAATTAAGTAAGTAATGCTAGATTTCCTGATTATACTTTGTAAGATCAATGTGGGTGGGAACCCAATTGTAATTAGGGAGAAGACTATTCAATTTTTGTTCATTGTTTTTTGTCTCCCACCAACGGGACAGGTGATCTGCAATTTGATTATCTTTACCAAAAATGTGAGAGACTTTAAGTTGAATATTGAATATTGATGTAAGAATCCATATGTTTCGGGCAAAAGCTGCCAACAGGGGATCCCTAGCTTTGCCTTCCTGCAAGACTGAGACTACAGCCAAGTTATCACATTTTATTTCAACACATTTATTACTCCAATGTTGACCCCAAACTTTAAGTGCAACCATAATATTCAGCATCTCCAGATGCACAATGGTGTAATTAGCAAAACCACGAGGTATGGGCAAAGCATACACCATATCCTTATATACAGCCCCCAGACCAGAGAGACATGCGTCCAGGGCAATAGTTGCATGAATTTGGTTGTTATCATAAAAAGTGACCCCATTATATGAACTCAAAAAAATATTGAACCAGTTAAGGTCCCTGTGGAAATCTGTGATGAGGTGTATATGCTTAAATGCATGACCATCTCTAAGTACCTGTAACATACGATTTAGGAAAAATCGAGCTGGACGTACGCATTTAGTTATATATAGCAATGATCCTAGCAAAGACTGAAGCTGAGTCTTAGTACAAGTAGTCTTAGTACGCCAAACTTGACATATTCCCACAATTTCCTTTAGTTTTTCATCAGGTATGGAAATGGTTCGATTAACCGAATCTACCAATATGCCTAAACATATAGCGGCTGTACAAGGGGCAACCAATTTTTTCTGGCTGATTTCTAGACCAAGCTGTTGAAGAAGGTCCAATAGACATTGGTAGGAACCCTCAATCTCAGAGGGCAAACCAAAATATACTAGGTCGTCAATATAATTTAGGAGGTTCGGATAACCGAACTTTTTCATGATAAATCTAATGGCATCTGAGCATTTCTGGAAGAAAAAAGATCCATGTCTAAATCCAAAAGCCAAAGATCCGTCCAGATAGTAGGAATCATGCTTTAAACCTAAGAGATCCAAGTCCCCAGGGTCAATCTTAAGATGACGGAAAGCCCTGCTTATATCTACTTTGTATATGAGGGCCGAGTTTCTTCAATCTGTCGACAATGTTGTCTATAGAAGGATAAGAAAGGTAATATGAATCTAAATATCTGTTTTTACACACACCATCATTAAGCGAACAACCATGAGGCCAACTTAGATCTACTATTGTCCTTCTGTTATCCGAACCCTGCTTTTCACGGGTCATCATGGGTGAAATATGCATGTTAATGGGTTTTTCCTGAAAGGGACCATACATGGCATTAAAAGCAACTTCCTCCTTCAAGTACTATTCAATGTCATTACCATATTCATGACCAGAAGCATGGTTAACTTCAGTGGAAATTAAAGGGCGAGATCTATCAAAATCGATAGGAAACCCATACTCAATTAAATCCGGGAGCTGATGATCCCAATAATCTTGGAGGTAGTACCTCCAAGCCCTAGGTTTAAGTTGAGTTTGAACAGGAATTCTACAACCCAAAAAATTGGGACAATTTGTACGACGTACAGTATTGTGTAACTGAATTATGTCAAGAATGGGTTGATTATTTGTGGTTTTACCTTCATAAAGCTTAATAGGGGTAAGTGGCACGGCCCCAAACTCGAACCCATTCTGTTGGGTACAACATTGATAATCAACGCATTTAAAATGGTTATCCATACACTGAGAGGTATAGCAGTGTTGGAATACGTAGAGTTGCATGGACCTACCTCGGCTTTTAAGTCAAGGCATTGAGAAGTTTCAAACGCGTTCGGCTGAGAGAAAAGACTTGAATTTACTTGTCGAGAACATGGAATATCTTCAGTACATTGGGTGTTATCGACAAAGACAGTGGATGGCACAGCATGTGTTTGCATCCGAACGAGAGACCAGTATTGGTAGTCACTTGTGACTTGCTAAGAAGGACCTGACAGGCCGGATCCGAGTCATTACAATCTTCATCCGAACTTGCAAAAGGCATGGCTTGTTTGGTATTAACCCTGCACTGTGAGTGCGGTACTTTATTTACAAGCGTTTCCTCAAGTATTGCATCAGAAGTATCTGTGTGTGAAGCCAATGCCTCGAATCTGTTGTTTAGAAGAACGGGTGCAGTCACGTGATGGTATTTATTGTGTAAAGGCTGTTGCACACAAGCGCAACTTGTTGAAGTGACACAATTGGGTGAATTAACTTGGAAATTTTTAATAGTTGGTTTGATAGGTACCCGTTTGGGGTTGTGATTGGACACAAGGTTACAAGGTTTGTTGTACGAAACTACTTGTGCATATGTCCTGTTAACAGTTTTGGTAGCAAACGCCTTGTCCCTTCTAAACCAGTGGGACCAGATGGCTTTGGAGGCCCCAAGTTCGAACCTAAGGTCAGATTCTTTCCTGTTAGAGGGAAAAATGATTCTAGATGTGCGGGCATGGGTACCAAAATGACTCATGCCCTGGCTTCCTCCTTTTTGACACACTTTTCTTTTTGTTTCTACATTCTGACTCAGTGTGTGCAAATGATTTGTTGGCCGAAGTGAAACAAAAGGAAGATATGTGCTTATACAATACCCCTTTTGTTACATGTGTGGCACTGTGAGAACACATTCCCTGATTAAAAATTGACAAGGCATGGTTCTACTGGGCCTAATTACATTTTTCTTGACATTGTTAGGTCCAGAAGAAGATGGGGGGTGACCTATCACATGTTTTTGGGCATTAGCCCTTCTAATACGGTCAATCCGGTCAACTTGGTCATAACCCGACACCTCACCTTGCTCCATACGACAGAGGAGCATGGCATGGCTGGCCTTTGCTGCAGTCCATGACAACTCTTGTGCATCATCTAAGAGATCAATTACATAATTCAACATATGACTTCTCAAATTTATATCATTCTCTTCTCTCATGGTGCGGCAGAAGCCAGCCATCCATTGAACCATGGAAAGCTGAAGGAGATACGTTCTTTGGTGGAACCGGCCAAGACAAACTCATGGGGCCATTTGACTTGGTTTTGAACCAATACCTCAACCTGGCCACCACGCTGAGATTTAACTTTATTTAAAGTACCTGTTTGTGACATATCTGCCAACTCCCGTAAGCGCTGGTCTACTTGTACTTGGATGTTTGGATTACATTTTATTTCCTGCAAACTAGGGACTTTAATGTCAGATCCGACTTGGGCCACCGACTGTGTCTGGGTGTGTGTAACTGGAACTTTAGCCTGACGTATATGGCCACTGGCCAGCTGTGATGTGCTACTTGATGACCTAGGACTGGCAGTACCCAAAGTACTGGGCACGCTTACAGAATGACTTTTTTGAAGGTTTTTATTTTTTATTTTTGACTGGTCAACCGTTTTTTTACAGTTTTTCTTTTCTAAAGTATCAAGCCTAGCACTGATCTTTTCAAGTTGTTGCAAGATTGTCTGATTAACTAACTGCTGGGCAGTATCGGTTTCTCTACTGTCTGACCTAACATTCTCAGTCGAAAATCTATCATAGGATCTATGCTCATCAGCATCATCCTGATCATTATCGGATGTATTAATCAGATCCGAACATTCAAGCTCTCTGCCGGACTCAGAATCAGAAGCTACTTGCCGTTGAGCAGGGGTGGGGTGACTGCCACCCAACATCTGGGACACAAAGTCCTGGTCATCACATAACTGAAGTTGGACAGGTAACACTGCCTCTCTCCTGCCAGATCTAAGGTTATATTTCTGTGACATATCATCATAAGACATAAACTCAATAAAAAACAACAGTGGGTACAAAACTAAAAACCTAAAATACTAAAAACACGTGGTTGCAAGTACAAAGTGCAGGTGTAAATTTCTGACATGTGTCCCCTTGAGTGTCTGCAGATGAAATGGCAGAATTAAGGGTTCAATTTTACCATAGAAAAGAATGGACCAATCACAGGCTGCCACACAAAAATCTGGTGTGGCACTAAAGCCCAATTATAGTTTGGACATCTATACACCTTCCCCAAGCAATGATCTTGCTGGCACCCAAATGCCAGCTCGAACAATTGTGAACAGTCATTTAATCTACGTACACATGTATGCAGCTTACGACATCCGATGGCCAATTTGCGATAGCGAATTTTGTTTCAACCTTCCCAATATTCTGTTAACATTCATCTATATTCACTTGTCATCCTATTTTTTCGGTCCCAGATCGAAAAAATCACTGTCACACATCGGATGTCACAAATCGGAGTCGGACACATGTAAACAACCAAACATAAATGAGAGGGAGGGAAAAATTGCTATTGCAAATCGGCCGTCAGATGTCGTAAGCCGCATACATGTGTACGTACACTTAGTCCTTGACCTAAATTATATTGAAGAAATATAAGGTAGGCGTTCACTGGTAGGCTGGCAATCACCAGTAGAATGCCACTATATACAGCTATGTACAAAAGTAAATGTCAGTTGATTATCTTGCTCGATAAAAATAAACTTCAAACCTGGTAACAGAGTTAAAAAATTTAATGAAAATGGTTATTTACATCAAAGTGACTCCTGTAATGGTTTTTAGTTTTAGTCTGAAGTCATGGCATCACAAATTCTGTCATTATACCGTCAATTCGAACGAATATGTTGGAAAACCCCCACACAATACTGTGACATCATGAATATTAATAAGTAGTCCACAAACTCTTCAAGTAACCTGGTATTAAAAATTCCCATGGAATTGTCAAATATTTTCTATGCATATATAAATATTCATGAGTTCTGAAATCGATCTAGTATTTGATCTTAAAGCAGAAAATATTGTTAAGAAACCACTATGAAAATCTGTGACCTCATTAATATTAATGAGTTGTCCGTGAATTTTGATTTTCAAGTAAAATATTTTCTGCACATAAATTTTGGGGAAATCCCACAGATATGTAGGGCCAGCACCGGCTTGACTGGCCTGTTGTGGTAACAATCCAGTCTACTGCCAGTTTCGTTTTTCTTGCCGCCAGTTTTTATATAATCATCTACTTTAAGCTTAATTTTATGTTTTGAGTATAATATTCTAAATACTGTCTGTAGCACGTAATATATTTGAATTCTTTACATATGTAAACGTTCGCGAAACCACATTGTCAACATGCATTAGCATGTTTCGATGGAAAAATCAAAACCTCAACAAACTCTCAATCCAAGCAGTGTTTCAATTTTCCAGATCTCTGGTCTTTTCACTTCATATATTTGGGATACATGCATATCGCACCCACTTCAAATCGCTACCGCTAACTCGCATCCTCAAATCCACATCGCCGTGTGTAGTATGTGTTCTCATGTAATTTGGTCATCACAGACTCCAAGAAAGTCCGCTTTTGTAGGCAAATTAATGCGTGATCCAAGGAAAACCCGTCCTAGAAGCAACTCTGACTATATCACTTCCTGAAGAGAAAAAATCAAAAACTTCTGTGCCTTTTTCTTAATTGTGCCTTGTCATCTTAAATCAACTATGACATTTGGTAGGTTTTCCTATTTCATTGCAAAGTTGTGGAAATATGGCATTTACAAGACTTCAAGCAACTAACACTAACATATGGCTATTTTCTTGCACATTTATTTGTCATGTTTCTTAGGAGTACTTAAATAATACAGGTTGGATCTTCATGAAAAAACACTGAAAGATTGGTCATGGTCCAATTAAGATGAGAAGCTGTCTGTTCAAATGAGAATAAAACAGCTATTATCCCAATAATTTATTCACATTCTTGTTCTTGCTTTGACCTTTAATAATTACTTAAATAAAATAATTAAATACATATTATTAACTTTCAGCTGCATGTTTGTCTGTGAATGGTTTCATTGTAAACTGCATCGTCTAAAATAGCTTCCCATAAACTACATTATAATTGTTTTGCATTATCATTTCTTGAAGTGTCAGAAAGGCATATGGTACAAAAGCATATTTTCTGTGACAGAGATTAATCGTATTTGCAAGATAGAGTTTTATATGCAGTCACAGGAGGCTCCAAACTAAATACCTGGTTTACATTTTGGTGTCTTGGCAGCATTACTACAGTAGCAAGCATTATCTTTACCAATAAAGTCATCGCATCTGCCACCTTCTTTTATCTTTGCCACACAACAGTTGGTGCATGTGTCACACCACAGAAGCTTCAGATCACCGGGCCTGTGGCAATCTGCATCTTCTGTACAATGGATCTTGGATGGTCGTTGAAGGTAGCCTGGATAGAAATTTCCTCTAAATCCATCAACATTTTTGATGTTTCCCATGAAGCCAACTGGTTTCATTAAGGCATCTTTCATTTGATCATTTGGATTTAGACCAAGTTTAGCTGCAGTGACTCCAGGGTCTCCTAGTACTGGGTATGTGTTATCATTGCCATTGTCGATCCATTCCTGCCAGAGACAATCCACAAAGCCGTGGTGCATCCAGAAGACAGGATCAATTGGTGAACATGGAATCCTTGCCATATGTTCACCCACGAAATTATGAGGTCCACCATGGGCACTTTCAAACTGTGATGGTCTGTTGTTTGCACGCCTAAGCATCAAATCAGCATATGTTGCTGGTTGAAGCAACCGATCTATGAGATCTTTATTGTACAGTGATAGCTTGTTGTTATTTGTATTTCGACGTAAGTCAGTTGCTATGATTCCTTGGCAATGAGCAGGTGCTACCCAGTTAGCAAAAGGACCATTGTCTACTTCATTCAGAAGTCCTGCCCCATCGTTCCTTCCCCAGAAGTCAGCTGTCCAGACAGCTGAGTGAGCTGGGAATTCATTGAGTGGATAATCAAGACAAGAGTCCCAGTAGGGTATGAACACATCAGATTCTTCTTTTCGCAAGGCTTGTTCTAAACTGAAGAAGAAGAAGAAAATGGATTAAATATGATTTTGTAAAATCACAAAAGTTTCATGACCACAAGGAATTTTTATCTCTGGTTTTGTCTTACACAGACTGCAGATTAAGTAAAAGTGTATATTTTAAAACTCTTTTGATTTACTTTTTATCTACTTTTACAAGACAAAAACTACAGTGTAACAGCATATTTACAGACCTTAAAAGCCTATTAGCACCTATCATAATACCATACAATGTCTCATATATTCATTTAACATGCACACACCCCAGTAATTTTCACATTTCACTTTTTTTTGCTTGTCAAACAGTAGCTAGTTTATCGCTTGTGCATACGTCGTTTGTTGTGTGTAGACAACGTGTACAGTGTTGGCTTCACTATATGATATGCTGTTTGTTGATGAACTTGATGAAAAACTGTCTTACATTCAGAAATTGAATATTTAAATTAGATGACTATAAGTGAATATTGTGTATGAAAATTTATAGATCGAAAATCACAAGATTCATATCCCCGATTATTTTCAAACCCATAAAACATCCAAAAATGTGGCATTAAGAATTGCCTATATAAAAAGTCCTAGTGAAAGGTATAAAGTTTATTTGCCAGGTTGTGAAGGGAAAACTGGTTTATTTGGTTGTTGGTTGGTTTTGTTATAAAAACCAGCAACTTATTATAAACTTTTCACAACCAGTTGTTGCTCTTTTGTGTATTTTTATTTCAAAATATTATTGAATTATAACAGAAATTTACCAAATTGATAAAACAGAATGTTTCATTTTTTGAGAGTGAGAGATTTTTATACAATTTTGATACCAGTTAATAACCAGTTATCATCTTTTTTGGAAACCAACAACAGGTTTTGGAAAATTAAAACCAACTAGAACTCTACATATTAGGCCAAGCCTACTGATTTTTTTTCTTTGCGAAGACAGTCTAAAGACATTATCAATTTAATGCATGATCTGAAACCCACACAATAAAGTGTATTGTATATTATTATTATTATCTTATTGTTTTGTTTTAGAGAATTTTATCTTGGGGAGTTTCAATATCACATCTAGGGAATTTTGTGCAAATTTTCAGTGATTTTTAATCTGATGATTTTCAATGTGGAACAAAAAGATTATTTTCTAAGTTAACTATATAATATATTTTAGATACACTTCTCTGTTTTAACTGATAACAGGTATTGTTAATTTGATAAAGTAATTTGTGGCACATATTTCATGTTCAGATCCAGTGGAAACATTTGAATGCTTTTAAATCTGATAACATATACATTATAATAAACTGCTGTTTAAAAGAATCCTGAAAAAATTAAGAAAAATATTATTTAAAGATTTATTTATATCATTATAAATTATAAGTAAATTTTGAAAATGGAATTGTACTGTTTTGAAGGAAATAAAAAATTCAGACAATCTATGTTTATGTTTTCACTTTTTTAGACTAACCGTATTCTAACCCTTGATTTAAATTTCCAAACTCAGAAGTCCCATCCTAACTGACATCATTTATGTATATGTCTGATTAAAATCTTTGTGAAAACTTATTTGATTCTGATAATAATAATAGTATGACAAGTAGAAACAATGATGAAGATAACACAGAACTTACCACATATGAGTCGAGGGGTGTTCAAGGTCAGAAATCTAGGATTGTGGGTGTGACCAGAAGGGAAGAAAACTAATTTGGGAAACCAGATCTGAAGAGGTGGGTTTTGAGGTGCTTCCTAAAACATGCAACAGAGGGACTGTTTTTTACATGAAAGGGGAAAGAATTCCAAAGAACTAGGTCATAGTGACTGGATGAATTAGAAAAGTTTTTGATTGATTTGTGAACTCTATGATTGAAAATGGGGGTTTGAAGGAACTTGAGTTTGGTACTTCGCCTTGTATTTCTGGAAGAGGTCTAGGGGTGGATTGATTCTCTTAGGTAAACTGGTTGATCTTGGTTGAGAACTTTGCATGTAATAAGGCCAATTTTAGATTGTACTCTGTATCTGACTGGTAGCCAATGGAGGTTTTTTAGCTGAGAGGTAATATGAGTGAATTTAGAGGAACGGGTGACAACCCTGCAGACTGACTTTTGGAGTTACTGCAATCTAGAATAAAACCTTATAACTTTGAACCTTATAACTTTGTGTATCTGATTATGAAAGAAGGAAAAAGAAGGAAAATTTGGAGCAAAAATTATTCATCTAAATTTCATGTGTAAGACATTTACAACATTTGAATGTGTAACAGTGAGATATGTGTTGCATTATCATATTGGACAATAATAAACCATTTTATATCTTTATCCAGAATACTGAAAACATGCAATGTCTCACTACTGATTTAAGAAGCTCTGGATGATTGTTAGTTTGATTAAATTATCTGCATATACAGAGGATAAAAACACTCCACACAGACACTGTATGTTTTCTTCATACACACAGAGCATTCACAGTACAGTCCCCCTACCCCAACAAGTCAAACACATACAATGAGGAGCAAAAGTTTATTTGAATGCAATACATTAACAAGTCATAGGTGATAAATTACTACTCAGAATAAAGTCCAATACCCATGGTAAATTCCTAATCCATTAAATAAAAGTTAGTGTTCACTATTAGATCTGCACATATAAAACCAAACTGTTCATTGTCATAAATCATCAATGACATAGTAACACTCTAAGTTAATACCAATTCGACACAAACTTATTATCAGCAATGCAAATTTATATTGATCTGATTATGTACAATGTATAGTGGAATTATTTATGCCAAGTTCACCCAAGGTCGCATTAAAATGGTCCCCTCAACTTATTTGTATGACAGTCAACGGGCACCTCATCAAGGCCATATGTATCAGTGAGGTACTGAGCTAACAGAGAAAGAGGCGGACCTTGAGCCCTGTTAGTAGATAACATTCATTTTACAGTCTAAACAATGAATTTCATTTCATATGAAAGAATGACAAAATTATTATTGTTAGTATGTGGCATTAGTTTCTAATATAGTTTTGTTGGCACTAAATTATGGTTGAGTAACATGGTCCATTGCCAATCCATTAAGTTTAACAGTGGCTTGAATGAATGTACCTGTCATATTGCAGTACATCATTTTACTTTTGCATCATAATCATATTCAACTGGATAGATATATTTGTTCTTGAAAAAACTAGCATTTGCTGTTGCTTATACTGAATAACTGTTCAGGGTTTTTTTCGCATTTACATAAAGATAAATGCATTTGAAATATACAAAATCAAGCATTCTAAATATATCATGTGTTGAATATGTACATTGAATAGGTAAGTATCATGATAAAATAAAAAAATATTAATTCTCCCGCCAATATGTTTGGTTAGCAAGTGTAGCATTTATTCACAGTCTGCCACCAGTTGAAAGATTTGACTCCAAAAAGGGGCTATGCTGGCTTGTCCCAATATGACTCTGGCTGTTGATTTTGATATCTTAAAAGACCTTGTCAAAAGATGTGTATCTGGGGATATATCACAAAAGGGTCAAGTTCAAGTTGAGCAGAAAATCAGCTCTTTGTATGAAGCAAATTTTTGGGCCAATTAAAGCCTGATCCTATTTGTGGATACTATCCACAATATGTAAATGTGCTCTAAAATATTAAGGTACATACAGATATAGGAACTGTCTGTGCCAGGGCAGGAAGGCCACACCAAAGTGAGCTGCGGGTGCTGATGCAGTGCGATGCTGGAGGACAAAGGTGTTGTAGACTCCACTAGCCTTAATAGCCTGCATGGCCTAGTCAATGACCACAGTAAGTCTTTTTAGAGTTTGTAATAAAACATGAAGTCTGAACAAACTGTCTTATTATTTTAGATGCTATAATTCTAGATTTTATATAATAGTAGTACATATTAATGTTTTAATTTTACAAGACAAAATGGAAAGAATTTAGTGTCAATTCCAGTTTATACTCAAAAACAGAATGACATATTTTATACCTTTTCTGATATAATGAAATTTTCATTGACCCGATAAGGTATGCACTATTTGACTATAAAAACTGAATGATTAAAGTGCCATTTTATTGTGTCATTTGAAAAATATTAAATAGCTTCATTTGAACACCATTCATGCTCTGTTTTTCCACACTTATATATATATTAATATTTACATATTTGCATCTACTTCATCATCATGCATACACACAGGAGATTAAAGTTGATTGACTTTGGGTTTATAATCACTTTCAATACAGTTTATAAGTTATATCACAATGGATAGTTGCGTTGGCAGAGGGAACCAGTGCAAACTGATTTAAACAAGATCCTGGGGTCGGTTTCACAAAAGAACTTAGCCTGGACTTAGACTTAAAATCAAGACATTTGTCTTTAAATCATGCTAAGTCTGTGGTCTTAGACTTAGCAGATTTCACAAAGCAGCAACTCCTAAGCTTTGACTAAGTTTTGGGGCTCAAATTTAAGCCTAGCTGGGAGTGGGCTTAACTTTTGTAAACAAAGACTTAAATATGGCTGCCATAAATTTCTCTCCACTTCAAAACTGGAAATGGCTATAAATAAAGTATAAATATATAAACTACCTCCCAAATGTACTCTTTGGAAAGTTTTTATATAACAAGTTTTTCCATTTGAAAACGGCACTTATCCTCAGACAAAATGAGTCAAATGAAGGATATTTGTCACCAATATTATATTTTGAATAGAAATAAAGTGTCACATGACACAGAAAACCACTGTGGTTATATGATAAACTTGGACTTAGCTAAGTCACCCTTTGTGAAATCCATTTAAGTCCCAAACCTAGCTGAGACATAAGTCATGACTTAGCCAAAAAACTTGGCTAAGTCTAAGACCCTTTGTGAAAAACTTGGCTAAGTCTAAGACCCTTTGTGAAACTGGCCCCTGCAAGCTAAGAGGTTTTTGAGATTTACAAAAATGTGCCGTATTCGTTCTGTATATACAGCCACCAACAAGGTAAAGTTTTTTGTTTGTTCTTTTGTTTGTCTTTCCATTTGACTGTTCATTTGTGTTGACAACTAGTTCAAAACAAATGAACACATCTTTTTTATGTTGAACAAATGATTTTTATGTAGATATGGCTTGCCTGAGAGATGAATGATTACAGCGGGGAAAAATATTCATCATACTTTGGAAAATTTCAATAATTGTGGGTTTGTGGTTGAGATTATCATTATCTTGCTACCTGATTGTTCAATGCCTTACCTTTATTTTAATATGTTATAAAACTAAATTGCCAGTAACAATGTCTTTAAGTACCCATTCTCTCCTAGGCTCGAGGTTCTAGAGATCACTTTTCATTGGACATTCATGAATTGTGCATTCCTCTGGTGTACTACTTGTGTTTCTGATTGCTTTGTAAATCTTGCTTATACACCAAAACAAATTTTGACCTTGTTTCAATTTAAATCCATAATTTTTGGAAAGCATTATTTCAAGTGGCCATATTTATTAATTTTTCTTTAATTGTGTAGAAAATATTTTTCTTACTCTGTTGGTGATTTGTGATGTCTTTAGGATCCCTTTTTGGTCAATTTTCATCACTTTCTCATTTCATATTCGGTCAGGGTAAACATAAACCTCATATGCCAGTATAATAATAGCCCCAGAATTATATTGATAGTTTAATAATTCAATTATCATAGATTTATTGTCAGTATTTTTATTAATATTATCAATGTTGTTTATGGTTTGGAATATATTGAAGACTGAGAGTCTAATTTGCAAGAAGTTAACACAAATTCATTCCTTACTGTGTTAAATCGGTTTATTTCTGCCTGTGTCAACTGCCTGTATTCTATGCGTGTTATACCGTTGGCAGCTACATTGGTTGTGTTTTCTGTGTCATTCAGTGCCCAACTCTCAAACTGTGTGTCTGCAATTGCATCTAAATGGCTAAAAGTTGAGAAAAAATACTGAATTTGTTTCAGGGTAATTACATAGCGTTTGTGACCATTCTAATGTAAATCAACACCATACAAAGTATGAAAGTAACTAGAAAGTAATAAATTGAAGTTTAGTCTTTTGAAATAGTAACAGTAATGGATTGAAAAAATTACATTGCAATAGCATTAATAATAGCATTAGATTTTTAAATACAACTATAACTTTGCATCACTTCTCTACTGCATTTTTAAAATTTTGCATATGTTATAAATGAGGAGGCTACAGAAAATTTATAACTTTTTATGAGGCATAAATTATGTAACACTTTGAAGTTATGAATTAGATTTTACAAAATTAGTTTTTGAATTTATTCAATGACAATTAATATTTAGAACTTTGTTTTAGAATAGTGGTTCCCTTGATTTACTGAATTTTAGATTTAACAGGGACAAAATAAAAACACTTAAATAATTTGATGTCTTTAATTTGACAAGTTTCATGTGCACATTGCAAAACATGACTATAAATTGACAGGATCGAAAGTCCTTTCATAAAATCTGAGAAGACTACAGATTGACAATTTGCAATTGTAAAAGATTTCTTTCAAAATTCAATATTAGCAATAGATTGTCTGCAAAAGACTACAAGTCTCTGTACAATTACCAAAATTATTTAACATATGCATGACAAACCTAAGTTGCATTTCAAAATCAAATTCTTCTGTAATTGGACATTCCATCTGAAATCCAAAATATATACAATGCAGATAATATTCGTAAGGCTTTTATTAAAATCCAATCACAAATGACCACTGTAGACAGAATACAATGAATGTAGATACAACATAAAATTGCTTACCGTTGAATTCATAGTCAGTGTGGTTGAGAACATTGTGCTGGTAGTTGGAGAGGTAGAAGATGATGTGATGGGTGTAAGTGTGATTGTTGGTGTGGTTGTAGTAGTTGGTATGTTTGTGGTAGTTGGTATGTTTGTGGTAGTTGGTGTGGTTGTAGTAGTTGGTGTGGTTGTAGTAGTTGGTATGTTTGTGGTAGTTGGTATGTTTGTGGTAGTGGGTGTGGTTGTAGTAGTTGGTATCTTTGTGGTAGTTGGTGTGGTTGTAGTAGTTGGTATGTTTGTGGTAGTTTGTGTGGTTGTTGTAATTGGTGTGGTTGTAGTAGTTGGTATGTTTGTGGTAGTTGGTGTAGTCGTTGTAATTGGTGTGGCTGAAGTAGTTGGTATTTTTGTGGTAGTTGGTATGTTTGTGGTAGTTGGTGTGGTTGTAGTAGTTGGGATGCTTTTGGTAGTTGGTGTGGTTGTTGCAATTGGTGTGGTTGTAGTAATTGTTGTGTTAGTAGAAGTTGAATTGGTTGTTGGCATCTTGAAACAAGCTTTCAATTTCAAGTTAAAAAGCTCCATTTCTCCATCAGGCTTCATCTTTATCAAAACTTTGGTAACCTTCTGGCTGAAGCTTATACTGTATTTCTTTGATTTGGCACTGCCAGCAACCTGGAAACAAAATAAAAATACAATACTTCGTTTAGTGCAATTTAAATTGCTAACTTTTTTGTCATTAAAACAAGAGCCACCATAACATTTTTTAACAATACATAATTTTTGTTTCATGCAATTTTAAAAGATATCCACCAGACTCTAATTTTTTTTAACTTAATATCGCTGACTACAGAGTTGTTATATTATTAATATACCATAATAGTAAGGAAAATAAACTACTCCTTTACAGAGCATATTGGAATTAGTCTGTATAAAAACGAGGGAAAAATTTCTATTTTTAAAATTTTGTAGCTAGACAGCCAAACAATCATTATACGTAATCTTAAAGAAATCTGAACCTGTAATTTATCACAGCTCAAAGCCCGGGAAAGAAGTTTTTGACACTATGAGGCATTAAAAGAAGCGAAAGACTTCAAATATCAGGAGACTTTCAGGGCAAACAGTGTCAGTTATGTAAAAGTTAATTAAAGAAAATATAGTCCAGCAGCCAAAACCACAATTTTGACTGAACCTAGTTTTTTTCTCTTCTGATTATTCAGGTTAGAACCCCCATAATAAAATCCAGGTGGGTGGCACATTGCCACTCTGGAGCATTTTTCATAAAAATTGAAAATCCAATATAGCCGCCATGATACATCATCCAATTCTTAAAAGTGGCATATCTCCTCCAATATTTGACATAGAGACTTGTTTTCGGTGTCAAAGTAGATGTTTTTGACACCAAGGAATTCAAATGCAACAGATTTATAGCTCTAGCTTTCCTCAAAAGCAAAAAAAATAATAAAATATTCATATTTTTATTAACACAAAGCATAAAAATGATCATATTTTTTTTAAAAAATTGACTTTATACTGCCAGTATGTTCCTAAGGCATTTTTATGCAAAGAAACTTTATCAATTCAAAATTATGTCTTTGTCTTATGTCATAATTCCTGATATGTGCATCTACAAACTTGGTAATTCTAGATGTAGGTTGTGTAACTGAACTGCAGATTGGCCTACCAGGCCATAATATTTGGACTCACACACAAAAAAATCACCAGTGCAAAAATCTCCCAGACAAACCCAGAATCACCTGTGAAATTTACAATGTGATTTACCTAATACATTGTACTAAATGTAATAAACAATACATAGGCGAAACAGGCAGGAGGATTAGACATAGGATGTATGAACACATATCTAGTGTTAAAAATCCTAAAAAAATAATTATCTACACCTGTCTCAAGACACTTCAGTGCTGAAAACCATACCCACAAACACATGGAGTTTAGTGTAATAGCTTCGTTGGGAAATAACACAGGCCCAGAATGCACAAACATTCGCAGGAGAAATGAACTCAAATACATCTGGGATGTCCCAAGTATAGCTCCTATAGGCATCAATCAATATGTATGAGTTATGTTCTCTCATTTGGTATTTTTGTCCATAATACCACCCTTTTATGTAATTTTTCAATATCGAGCATAAATTATATACAAGTGTACAAAACCGAATATCGCCAGTTATGACGTAATATGAGCATAATTACGTCATATAAACGCTAAATGACGTTAAAGAGCCATCACTGTATTTTTACCAACCTAATCTGGTAACTACTGGTAACCTAACAGCCATCAGATAAATTGGTCATTTTGAAATTCAAAGTTGACCAGCAAGGTGGTAAAATATTAGAGCACCATTAAATATTATTTATATGCGCGAATTAATTTGTGATCCGTAGATTGACACTATCAATCTTTAAGAAACAGTGATCAAAATGGTTGAAGATCAAAAATGGTCAGCCTATTAATTTAAAATTATTACAAATTGATTAAAATATAAAATCAACAATATTTACAGTTTAGACTTTATTATTATATATAATTAATAATACATTCTTTTATTAAACTACTATTAAAAATAATCTAATAAGATTAAAAAACATAAAGTCAATATCATATATTTGCACTTTAAATTAGAACTCTTCCGTACGATAAAATATATTAAATAAATTCATGAATACATCTAAATACAGTTCTTCAAAAATGAATGTATAGAAATAATTAAACAAAAAATAATTAATTATATAAGGTAAATTAAAATATAAATAAGTAGTTACTCTAAATATCAAAATCATATAGTTTGTATATTGATTTTCCGTGTCATAAATACAGTAACTAGATGCTGAGATACATCTAAATACATTCCTGTAATGTATAAAAATAATTACATAAATTAGTTAATCAGGATTTTAAATAATGGTTAATTAAACCATTTATTCAATTTGTAGACAACCATTCTACTCCTGCCACATATGTCATAAGACATTTGCTCGCTAGTACTACAGAGAAAGGCACATTCAGACTCAGTACCTAAATCAGTCCTTCAAGTGTCATCTGTGTAATAACACATACACCAGACACCATGCTCTAGTGAGGCATGTGAACAAGCATCATAATAACGAAGGAAAATCCTCATCTGTGTCTTTGAGCCCTCCAATGCCTAGACCTAGTATTAGGGAACAAGATATTCCACCTGATTTTTTTGTGTTACTGGCAGAGCTGGAAGACACCTTGGTAAGCCAACCTGTTTCCTCAAACTGGAATGATACACAAATCAACACCACACTAACACAGAACACACTCAACAATGCACCAAAACCGCATGATACTGTATTAACCTCTAAGGGAGACACACAACACACAAACACCCAAAATAGTAATACTGCCAAAAAAGAACCTACACATAGGAATATAGGCACACGGACTACAAGTGCCAAACACATACATTGGGGTAGAGAAATGAAACACACACACACCAACACTGAATTTATCCACAAAAAGGATAAGAGCACAAACACTGATCCATTGATCACTTTAGACCCCTCTGATGTAACCAACTTAAACAGTGGTTTACATATTGTAACATACAATCCTCAGTCCATTTTCATGTGCACTAATAATACAAGCTCAATACGGCCATTAGGCACATCAATAATGAGTCAAAAAACAATAAAAAAACACTAGTACTAGAACTGACATACCTAGTACTAACACACGGACACCTACCTGTAGCACCACAACTGCTATTGCACATCCTACCACAAACACACAAAATAATCAAACCCCTGACAACACACAAGCTAGTCAGAACACAAACACACATAACAGCACTATCACTTCAGAACACAAAACTGAAACACAAAGAGAAACAGTCAAAAGTGATCTTAAGATCAAACAAAGAATACAATGGGACTCAACCACCATTAACAAAGTCCTACAAGAACAACTTAAAAATGATTGTAGTAAAACAGCCAACAAGCAAGAACACAAAGTCAAAATCAAACCAATAAACACTCACTCCAAACTAAACAAACTTGCCAAAAAATACTTCCCATATGAAGTAGAACATAAAAGATCCAAACCAAAGAGATTCCAAACAGTCAACAATGATCCAAACACACATACAACCACCAAACCTAAGTGTGAGGAAACAGATTGGCTATCTACATGTGTAAAGGCAAAGAGCCCAACAAAGCCAGGAATCATCAATATCAGCAGTGAAGATGAAGCCTGCGATCTAATGGATAACAGTAGCAACACCAGCACCAACTCTAATGCCATTATCAAGGATAACAGCTTCCAAAATGATCTTCAAGGTATGTTTGGCGATGTTTCTTCTTCAGAAGATGATGGTGAACTATAATAAAATGCTACCATATAATCTTCATACTCACCCTAAAAACATTCATCGTATAACATACATCCAATTGATGTTGTTATTTTTATTTAAACTCTGTCATTTACTACTTTGAATATATTTCATTCCTATATATTATACATGATTAATATATGAAAAAAATTCTATATACAACACTGTTTGTTTCTACTCACTTTTGTTGAAATCAATAACATAGGTTTATACCACAATATGTATACCATGACTGATTAAGTGATATGAACCACCTTGACCAACACACCATGACCTGGATTAAACATGGCACTACCTAACCTCCTTAAAGCGCTAAGGGACAATGGGTTTGAGCAAGTACTAGTGTAACCATGGCAACCAAACACCGATATCCTGAAATAGTAGTATTATTCAATAAACAGACAAAATAAACCCAATATTGTTCATAAAATGGTCCTAAACTACTTCTTAAGAAAGTCCAATTCCGGGGCAACCAGGCAAAAACCGGAGAAAACCGGAGCTCAAAATAGTACTTCAGGAGCTCAAGTTCCTAAATCCACCAAGCCTCTGATGAGACCACTCCTACAAGGAAGCTGAAATATAAGCTATATCCATGGAGCTGTATATCAGGCTACACTGTTCACTCAGCACACCAACAACTTTATTTCTAACCGACACAGATGCATCATGAGTCAAGAACTGCTTCATATTTCTAAAATCCCACAGTTGAATGAAGCAGCCTTTACAAACATTCTGGACATGTTTAGAGAAGGAAAATTAGAGTCAAGCCACACACCCAGGTTGCTGACTGACTCGGTGAGGTGAAGGTGGTTGACCAAGATGTCAATTGGGAAAAATGCATTTAACCTTTCCTGTTTCTTGGACCCAAAAGGTATGAACTCAGTTTTATCAGGACTGAGTTTGAGTTTGCTAGCCAACATCCATTCTTGAACATCTTGATGGCATCTGTTCAACTTCTCAAAAGCAGCTGAGTCATTCATGTGTGACAGATGGACATAAAGTTGGGTATCATCGGCATAGAAATGGAAGCTTACACCTTCGTGTTTACCAATCGGTATAGTAAAGGGAGATGTGTACAGAGAGAAAAGCAAAGGACCCAAAACAGAATCCTGCGGAAAACCAAACAGCAGTTTTTGTAAATCTGACAAAGTACAACCAATTTGAACTGACTGATAGCGTTCTGTCAAATAAGAAGAGAACTGTTTGAGAGCAGAGACACCAACATTACATGATTCTAAAAAGTAATTCCAGTTTGTGACAATCAGTACAAGGTAAATCAACGTGTATGTTAAAATCATTACAAATGAAGTAATTGCAATCAACAGAAGACAGAAAACAGACAAAAGACATAAACTTATCTAAAAATGGAACTCTGCCCAGGAGGGCTGTAGATAGAAGCTAGGAGCAAAGTTCAACATGAAACTGAGATTGATATGAAAATATTTTCAAAGGAACGGTAATTTGGGGTATCAACCTTGCGATATTTGTATGGGTCACGAATGAAAAAAAACCAACACTGCCACCAATAGTTCAAATGGTAGCTTACACAATGGTACATGTGAGCAGTGAACAAGGTAAAAGTGTAAATTGACCACATATTATTCAGTTACTTGTAAAAATTTACATAAATTTCAAAATTGGAATTTAGTTATATTGCAAAAAGCTGGAGGGGGGGGGGCGAAAAGATATCCCCGACCCACCAACTTTATGGTTAGGGGGCACCCGCCTGCACTGCCCCTCGGCTCCTACCTCTATGTTTAAGTAATAAAACCTACAAAGTGGTGGATAATAAAAGTAAAATATCCCTCATTAGACATATACAGAAAAATATATCACTCATGAAGATTAGCAATATAATATTCGTGCTACGAACTAGTAAAATAGTGTTATCTTCATTTGTGACATATTGTTTCTTCATATGTCAGTCAGGAAGTTTTCCTATTGTCATTTTTACTGGTGATATGTTTTTCATATATGCATTTGGGAAGTTTGTTTTATTTTTCAGGATGACCGATGGATATCTCCAGCCCAAACTATCTTTGTCCTTTTTATGTGTTCACACAATTTTTGGTGATAATATCTTGTGATGTTTGCAGGGCCCTTTTTGTCATTGGTGCTGGAAAGATACTTCATTAGTTTGAAGGTGGCTGTCATTAATAGAAAAAAACTTCCTGAATACATATATCGAAAACATTTCTCACAAATGATTACAATATTTTATGTAAGATAACAAGTACATTATTGTTCATGCTTATCATTAAAATATGTCCAGTGAGAGATATATATGACTTAGTTCTTGATCATTTTGTATAAGGGGCACAAGTGAATGTTTAACCCATGATTTCTCCTCCATTTCTTAACTGATTTCGTTTGATAAAGTCGCTTATACAATTGATGACATTTTAATGCAAAATCATCACCTTTTAGGAATCTGTGATGGTAACTATAATTTTGATAATGGCCAAGTGGCACTCCATTGTTTGAAAGTTTACATAATGGAAGTGTCACGAGGCAATTATCTATTATAAAACCCGATGCAATTACCTATTATAAAACCAATTTATTAATTAAATAATTTAACACCTTGTACCAAATGATCAACCCAGACAATCTTTGCAAAGTTTCGAGTGATGTGCATACAATATGGAGCTTTCACTAAATTTGTTGTAAGGTTGTTTTTTTATTTCAATACACAATCAACATTTTTTTCACCATGTGTACCACTGGTTTTCCTTTATGGGAAAATACAATTTTGGATAAAACTTGAAAAGTTTTAACATAATTTGACTGCCACAAAATTTAACCATGGATTATGATAATCATTAAAATATGGATCTGTGACTCACAGAAAGCACTTTCCAGAAAAAAATTAGACTGCTTGTTTAAAAATGCTCTGGATAATTTGTTGTGGTGAGTGTTTCATGTTAATTTATTAATCTGTGCTTATTTAAAGACAGTAAGCTATTATTTTTGTATTTCAGGGATTGAAAGTACTGGAAACTGGAGAATTACTAAATTGTTTTATTTTGTGTTGATGTTTTGGGGTTTCTCAAGATTTTTTATTTTTGTCTCTTAATTTGGGATCAAGAAAAAATGCCTCCTGGAAAAAATCCTCAAAGAAAGAATGCCCTACTCTACATTTTGTATTTCAGTAATACCTCCTATGAAAATTAATCCACAACATTAAGAACAAAATTTCAACCACAGTGTATCATTTTAGAAGTATATAACAAACTCTAATAAGATAAGTTAAAATAATTGTTTTGAACTTAAAAACATTGAAAATTTAATTCAAATATAAACCCAGCAGTAAGCCATTTCAGTACTGCATTTTTGCACTACGTTTTTTTTTTCTCATTTTACTTGAATAAATTTTGAGCCACTAAAAACATTAATTTTAATTTAGTATGCTGGGTTAGATTTTCACAGTGAGTTTGTTTGAAAGTTAGCTGCTCCTCTGATTAAGTTCACAGAATATTATTGTAAAGTCAGATTGTAAAGAAACTTTTTCTAGGTAGCATTTTTCTATGAGGTATTTTTCTATGAATGCAGAATGTCATTCAGAATTGAAAAGACTTTGTAAACGTACCCACTGAACTAATTAATATGAAATAAGTTGTGAAAACATTTCAATATTGAATGCATTTTGCTGAGGATGACTGGCAAATACTAAGTACCCTTTTGTTCTTGGCAGACTGGCCATTGAACTTAACCACAATGCACTGTTAGTAAAATAATGTAGTGTTAACTCTCAATTATGCAAAAATAATGGAGATTTGTGACAATGGAAGGGTTCCCCATCTGGGTTTAATCGATAGATAGCTGCCCAGTAAATATGAAAAATATATATCAATTTCTTTTTGCTTGTAGTAAGGTCATATACAGCATGTATTTAATCATTATTATTATCATTACCTTGATTTTCTTTGTGGTTCCAGTCTGAATCTTACATACAAAAAGCACAGTTTTTGCAGAAGTGGCTTTAATGGACAATCTAAAGACTTGGAAATCGTCTCCTGTATCAGCTGTGTAGAATACAGTAAAGGGTATACATGCATATACAAGTGCAAATGTTTTTTTTGGTATTAAAATTGTTGTCATGTTAGAAGAAAGATAGGATTGCTAACAGATCTGCTTGTAGAAACAAACAAGCATCTAACATATTGTCTCACCTTCAATGTAGATGACCACAGTAGAGCCATCTGTATGCTTGTTTTTCTTTTCAGACCGTTTGAGTGTTTTGTAAGGTGACCGTAAATTCCCCTTATCGTCATTCCTTTTGTAATTGCTTTCTACTTTAAGGTTACCTTATCTTAACACTAAACTAGTCATTAACTTTGAATCTGCAATTGTTAATAAAACTACTTTGTTACTGTTACTGTTACTTTTCGGATGTTTCACAGGATAAATATGGATTGTCTCCGGAGTGATCTGGAAAACTGTTCGTTTGTCAAATGCCCTGGTAATACTGCTAGTGTTCTTTATGAGCAGTATACAAAGGACCTTAAAGAGTTGCTAGACAAACACACTCCTGAGGTGTCTCACACTTTCATCAAGGGTCCTGCTAAATGGCTCTCAGATTCTTATCTGCTGCCTAAGGCTGTCAGGTGCCAGTTTGAATGCATATGGCGGAAGAATAAATCACCACAAAATCGAGCCAGATTGCCCGTTGTAATTCACTAGTAAATAAAGATAAATCCAATTACTACAGAAGTCAATGAAAATGCTCAGGATTCCAAGAAATTGTGGCAGGTGTTACGTACTGTATTACATTCCGATCGCGAGAGCATACTCCGTTCTCATCAGTCAAAATAGTGTCTTGCAAACCGTTTTGTGACTTATTTCTCAGAAAAAATTACCAAGATTAGGGACTCATTTTCCAGCACTGACTCTTTCAGCCTACCTGCACCCTCAGACCTACCCAGCTTTGACTCGTTTAATGAAGTTTCTGATGAAGAAATCCAAAAGGCAATTATGAAATCACCAACTAAATCCTGTTTGTTGGACCCATGGCCTACCTTTTTGGTCAAGGAATGTCTTGACATTCTTGTACCTTCAATCACCAAACTTGTTAATTGTTCTCTGTCTGAAGGTGTTGTTCCTGCTGATTTAAAAAAAGCTGTTGTCATTCCACTGATTAAAAAATCCTCACTTCCACCTGACGATCTCAAGGATTACCGACCTGTGTCAGGCCTGGTCTTCATCTCCAAACTTGTTGAGCATGTGGCTGCCTCCCAATTAAACGACTATGTCTGTTCAAATGGTCTTGAGAATGTCAAGCAGCCAGCTTATAAGTTAGGTCACTCAACCAAAACTGCACTGCTGTCAATCAAAAATGATGTCCACCTTGCTCGAGGTGAGGCCACTGCTGTTGTGCTGCTTTACCAATCGGCAGCTTTTGACACAATTTGCCATGGTACACTCCTAGGATGTTTGAGTTCTTGGTTTGGCGTTAGTGGCATAGTTTTAGAATGGTTTAAGTCCTACCTCTCTGATCATTTGCAATGCGTTAAGATTGGCTCTATTCTGTTTGGTGCAAAGAAGGTCCTATAAAGAAGGTCCTATACTCTTTTCCTTATATACTACTCCCCTCAGCAAAGTCATTCGAAATCAACCCGGCATAGGTTTTCACTTTTATGCAGATGATACACAGTTATATGTTCATCTCACACATAAGAATGTGTCTCATGCCTTTGACAGGTTGGAAAGGTGCCTGGAGGATGTCAAAAAGTGGTTATCTGCAAATAAGTTGAAGCTCAGCCCTGATAAAACCGAATTAATTGTTTTTGGTTCTAAAATTCACCGTGAAAAACTCAACAAATCCTTTCCAGTTAACATTCTTGGCAATTTCCTCTCTCCTGTCGGAGTAGTTAGGAACCTTGGTGTATGGTTTGATAGTGATTTTTCCTTCTCGAGGCATGTCCAAAATATCTGCAATTCTTGTTTTGCTCAAATCAGGGATCTTAGGCGTCTCAGAGGTTACCTCACACATCATGCTGCCCTTATGGCTGTGAATGCTCTGGTTGGAAGTCGACTTGACTACTGTAATTCCTTGTTTAGAAGTCTCTCAGCTCTTGATCTTCATAAGCTGCAATGTGTTCAAAATAGTCTGGCTAGAATTGTCACCAAAACCACCAAGTACTCACACATCACTCCTGTTAGGAAGATTCTACATTGGTTGCCTATTGAACAACGCTCCATATTTAAGACTGCCTTACTGGTGTACAAGTTCCGAAATTGTGATCAACCAAGATATTTTGCACCTTTTCTTAAACCCAGACAAAGTGTCTACAACACACGCAAAAGCCAAGCTGATGGTGTGTTCCTTGAGATCCCCCACTTCGCCACCTCACTATATAAGTCTTCTAAGCATTTCGGCCTCAGCTTTGCTTATGAAGCTCCAAAGATTTGGAATGATTTGCCTGATAATGTACGTTCGGCCACTTCTCTCCACTCATTCAGAAGGAAGCTCAAAGCCTATCTCTTCGCACAAGCATATCCGACCTGACTTTTGCTTTCCGTCATTTCTCTCCATGGCGCTGACCCTTGCTATGTCTCAGGTTTATGATTACAGTTTTTTGCTTCTGTTTGGTGCACCTATAGTCTGTCTTTGGATAGAGATTAGGCACTATAAAAATGCTATTAGAATTAGAATTGTTATTAGTGTAAATAATATATATATATATTTCCAAATTTAAGTCATCTCTCTTGTTGAACAGCTCACAGCTGAGGCAATGTAAAGGTTTCCACGTACAACTACATATGTATTTTTAGTATTGAAATTGTTGTCACATTAGAAGAAAGGTAGGACTGCTAACTACTTGTTTGTGGAAATAATAAAGCATCTAACATGTTTTCTCACCTTCAATGACGATGACCACAGTGGAGCCATCTGTATGCTTGTATTTCTTTTCAGACCCTTTGAGTATTTTCTTTGGAAAATTTGGCAATTTTCCTGCTCCTGTTTTCATTTTTATTTTAAAGTCATCTCTGTTAATGAAGTCTAATTCTTTTTCAACTGGACAATCAGCAGGGCATTCAAATCCTTCAACAGAGCAATCTGAAAGAAAGGAAACAAAAATGACTTTGTGTCATCAAGTCGGACATTTTACGGGATATAAAACAATAGCAAATTTGAAATTTTGTTCTTGTTTCTCGTTGAAAGTTGTAAAAGATGATTATATTTTTTGGAATCAAATTTGAGTAAGAGGAAGTAATATCACACTGTATGTGTGATTGAGAATTATTAAATGTCAAATATGAAGGACTTTTGGCTCCTATGTTAGGACCAATCCTCTTAATATTGTATATCAATGATATATGTAGCTGTTCAAATATAATGAATGTTATCCTTTTTTCAGATTATATTAACAGTTAGACAAGTTAGGCGAAGAAAAATAATACTTTATATAAATTGTAATTAAATATCACCAACACAAATTTTATGATATTTAGTAAAAAGACAATTTGACATACGTTTGATATATACAGTTCTGAAAGTAATGATTGGTGACAAACTAAGATGGAAAATTCATGTATTACACCTTTGTGAAAAGTACAAATACACTAAGGCATTCTCAGGAAAGTAAAATATCTTTAAAATAGTTCTTCACTGTAAACTTTTTACAAAAGCTTTGTTTTCTCACTTGTGATATGTTGTAAATTTTGGGGAAAAGCAGTAAATGCATCCTTCAATAAAAGTGTTACTTTGTTAAAAATTGGCATAAACTGAATAAATTTAGCTATATTGCAGTATGTTGCAAAATATCTCTAACACCCTTTTCATTATTATTAATACTTGTAGATAATTGAACAACACAACAGCTTTGGCAAATGTTATGTATGTTAGCCAATACACATGTGGGGGTAAAGCTATGTAAGAGTGTACCAAAGACATAAGAAGTAGTGTATCAATATTCACTTGCAGAACATTAAAAACTTCTTTTTAAATGAGTATATAAAGTATTAGTTGTTATAATTTACTGAGCTTTTTTTGCATAAATAATATAACATATAAATACATAGCATAGAATTATAATACCGTGAATTGTTAATAAGTTAAAATTGTAAACTTAACTAACTTTTGGATATGATAATATATAGGCTATACTTCTATCATATGCATTTCATGTTTCTAAGTTTAACTTGTATTTTAATATGTAACTTAATGAACTTTTATTTTAATATGTAATTTAATGAATTACTGAATTAATATATTGGGATTGATACCCTAAATGAGTGTAAAAATGTTGCAACACCCTCTCTGAGACCCCCCAAAACATATGAATTAATAGCTCATATGCATATGCACATTATATCTGTATCTAAACTTTCCGAGAACCAGTGATCTGACAATTAATTTCAAACAACATGTGATTTTAGAATAAGTCTCTAACAAAATGTGATTTAATAGAGCTAATTGTCTTTACAATGTTTAAGTGCTTACTTGTCCAAAGCATTGCCACTACCACCAATAATAAGATAGTCACGTGAAACATCTTAGCTCTGTCTGAGTAAGAGTCACAAGCGAGTACATGTATACAGTGCTGTGTATTTATAGTGATTTTATCTCTTTTTGACGTATACTTGTAAAAACAAACTTCAGTGACTTTTTGTAGATTTTTTAGCAAGTTATATATTCTGTAAATTCTTTGTTAGCCTATCTGTGCTTTTTAGTTAGAAACATAAACTATGCCTCTATAGCTACAATAACAGTTATTATTTATCTCCGTTCAAAATATGAGCTAAAATGATTGTATAAAAGAAGAAGAAGATCACTTTGGTTTCTACAGATACACATTTGATGAAACTATAGTAACATCTGTGTATGTTTCCACATGTGGTATTGACAACAATACTATATTGCTTTGTGTCAAGTATTTTCAATGGATCATATGTTGAAAACCGCTTTTACACATAAGTTGAATTTGGTTACTAACAGACACAAAGTCAAACTTGGGATTTTACATCCCTTTTAACACCCAAGATCACATTGGGATAGCTCCTCAGCATTGCCACTTGTTGGGGTCGAACCCACACAGATGTGACAACCTATGTATTGTATTATATTGCATTATATTTTTATACTCAGTGCAAGGGGCCAAGGTGGCAGAGTGGTAACACTCTCGCCTCCCACCTCTGAGGTCGGAGTTCGGTTCCCAGCATGGCTTCAAGTGGGAAAGCTGGTAGTTGCTTGTCGTTGGTCAGCAGTTTACAATACAGAACCCTGATGAACTGTATGTACTGGTTTCCTCTGCCCTTCCAACTACCCGTCGTGATTTGACCTGTACAGTGTTGAAAGGGATGTAAAACCCCAAATAAATAAATAAAATATATTCGGCACAATATCTCCATATACTACGTGACTCAAGGCGCTACTTGACCCATTTGACTGAACAAAGTACAGTCCAAGCTCTCAAGTAACTTGCATCCCCTAACTGAAAGACAGAGGCTGAAGGATGACCACTTATCAACGTCTTTGATGTTCTTTAGCCTGTCACTGGTGATAGGACCCAATGACATAGGACCGCCATTTTCAGTGTACCTGGGTTTGAACCCACGTCCTCTGCACTCAGAGGTGAGTGTGTTACCGGCTACATCACAGTGATAGAACAGGAAAACATATGATTCTATACCTCTAACATGACATGTGTCTGGTTAGCATTGGATTTAAAAGGGAAGAGCTGCTATGGCATCTGAACACATCCATTGGTCATAAATATATTCAAAAGAAAAGTAGCAAAGAAATATTAAAATAAAATAAGAGTTACACAAAACCCTCATACAACCATCTGCCATTCTGTGTTGTTGTCTTCAAATGTCTACAACTGTGTAAGTATTCAGCTACAAGATCCTTGCAAATTTTAGCCCTGACAATAAACAAAATGGCCCAGCCTTCAAACATGAAGAAATAAATTCTGGATGCATTTGCCAAACTTGTGCAGATAAATGGGGGCCAAGTGGTCTGATATAACAATGTTAACCATACTTTATAGGATTACATGACAGGAAGATTCATGAAGGTAAATGTGTGAAGATCTACCATAGTTGTAGGACTGTGGGCAATTCTGGAAGACTGTGATGATCTATAAATATTAGTGTATTGTATGCTGTGTCTCAGGAAGACTTGTATACTTCTTCTCACCTGCAGGTGTCACTTGACAGATCTCCAAATATAGGGCTACAAACTATAGCTACTGATACAGAAACAGATGACAACAACACTACATGTGTGCTGCAGACTTGACTGGTTTATGACAGAAGCGGACAACAATACAATGGCAGAAATCAGACTGTTGATTGATTGCAAAATGTTTTGATGAACTTAAAAAAGTTCCCCACATTAGGGAGACAGGCTGTGGATGATTGAGATGAAACTTTGACACATGATGACTGAACAGATTGTAGTGCTAGTGGTGAAAACTTGTCACTAGTGATGACGAAAAAACGTCAGGAAGGGAGGAGGGCACTGAGGGATAAGTTTCTTAAGATACTTAAGGTCTGTATTAAATAGGTTATTTTTTAGTGATTTTTAAATAGCTATTGCAGTTTGTAACAGTTTGAAAGTTATGTCTCAGACATTTGCATAAATACTTTTTATTATCCGTGTTGCATTGGGGATGGAATAGTTTGGTGATGGGCGGTGATAGATGACATGTCTTCTGTTATTTTATATCTATTTTATATATTTAGCTGATTGATTGATGACATGTCGATGATACCTTTCATATGTGGAAGAAGTACTTAAGCAGAGTTTGTAAATGCATACCTATGCAGGCGCTTGTAAATCCAGGTCTCCATTGTGCTAACGAATTTGTTTGCATTTAATCAACTCTAAGTTAGCTAACACTTGTATTAATTTAAACCTTAGTTTTAACTGTCGTTTAAGTTTTAACCCTTAAGTTTAAAGATAAGTCAGACCCTGTAATGTTTAGTTATGTAAACCCTCAGTTCTTTATATACAACTAACAACAAAGTTGTCATCATTGTATAAAAATTTGCAATGAATACAATATATTTCAATGAACGTTTATAATCTGAAGAGAATCTCTAAAGACAATGTAAATGGCTACTCAATGAATGCTTCTATTTACTTCTTAAATCATTTAATAGAAGTCGTTGTGGTATTGCCATGAAATATAAATTAATTTGCTATTTTAGAAATCCCAACATTTATGGGTCCCTAATCTGTTTTCGTGTGTTAGCATGGCCGCGAATCGCAAGTTTTAAAGAGAATCATATTTTATTTAAATGGCTAGGATAAATGTTTCAGTCTGTTTTGATCAGCTAGTTGCTAATGGCGCGATGTCATTGTTTTGTGAAGTTTTGACAGAGAGGAGTTGGGGGTCACAGTTTTGTGATTGTGTTGGTTGAGAGTTGCTGGTGTGTTAGTTTGTTGGTGGGTGCAGGTCAGTGTTTTTTTTTGTGATTTAATTAAATTGAATGCTTGTTTGTAACCAGTTTGGGCTTTGTAGTTGTAAACATAGATTTTATTTAAGTATTGATTATAATAGATTACTATTTGTGCATTTTAGTCGTGATGGAAATATGTTTAATTATTAATTGAATTAAATCTATTTAATTATTAATTCAATTAGTAGTTTTATAACCTGTGTTTTTTGTATGTGTTATATCTAGTCACATTGATTTAATAATGATGTATAATTGTGGTGATATCTGTGTAACCTGTGAGCAGTATTGAGCAGTATAGTCTTATTTAATTTAAAATATTTGTTGCTCACCATAAGAATTATAGTGATATAAATTTACGTAAAAATTATTTATAGAATACTCTTAGTAGTGACTGTGTATTTATGGGTATTTTTTGTACTTGCACCCGGCTTCTGAGAGCATACTTGTGAAGGAGACGCTCTGCTGCTAGTAGCAGTATCTGTTAACAAACAAACGTAGTCAAGAAGATTTCCAGTGACTCACCCTAGTCAAGTCGAACCCTGTCACTAACCTGCCGATCAGATGTTACCATGCGGTAACATTTGAATTAAAATCCTACCCAATGCCAAAGTGTTAGTGGCAAAATGGTCCAACAGGATAACAGCAGTTATCAGTATGTTATGGCTGTTGTGTGTTTACAGTCTATCAACAAATCAACCATAACATGGATCATTTTTTTGTGAATATCACTTTGAAGGTCATCTTCATTACGTTCCTTTAGAAAAAGGACCTTATAATAATGAGGTTTAGTGAATATTCATAACAAAGTCACCTACAGTCTATTGCAGTTCACATTGATTTGGTGGTCACTATAGGCGATACCACTCCTTCATCTTGGTGTTGGCTGGTGCTTGGTCTATAGGAAATAGTATGTGTAATGAAAAAATGCTGCTTGGCAAAAAATAAACAATTGTCCCAATATAAGAAATGAAACTTAATACTGGGCTAGATTACATTACAGATAATAAGTTACATAAGTACTCCTCATTGTTCAGTTTAAAGGGTCAGTCTCTATGGTACACTTCTGAGTCTTGGTACCAGACCAGAGGGTTCTCCCCAGGCGGAACTACCCTCTCCTAGGCAAAACTCTGCTTAATTTGAAATGCTTGAGTTTGTAATTGAAAAATGCCAAAGGCAAAATTATGCTCATGGATATCCATAAGTTCAAGTTTGGGTCAGATCCAGGAACTTGTTTTCTGGCTGGCACTATTTTATTGGTATCCATGAATATTTGTTTTATGATTTCATGATTTTGAAGAATTTTTATTACTTGAATTTGCTATATCACACTGAGGTCGAATCATGGAAATAATATGATGAATCTGAAGGATTTATGATTGAACTGAAAGTCTTTTCTGCTGATAGTCCTGGACCAGTGGATTTTCTGACACAAGAGGGACAGCCTCGCCTGTGATCCATTTGGATAGTGACTATAAATATTGAAGGGCTTGAAAATGTCCAGTAATGAAACCAAATGTAGTAAATACCTAGGCAGGTATGCTCCAACTACTGGAAAGAAATATAAATACAACCTTACTGATGATATTGATTAGGCATAAGGATCCACAGATTTCACCACACGGCTAAAGTAGTATTTCTTTGGCTAACAAATCATCACTAGTACAAGAAAGTGAATTATCTGATGATGAATCGTTCCTCCTAGATTCAATCTGCTAAAGTCTACTATACACTTACAAAAGCATTTTTTTCTAGATTACCTGAGATAGCTATTTTTCACAAGGTAATCAAAAACGAAATCATAAATCTAAACGAGGGGGCAATGCTGAGTGTATTGTTAGTGAGAATGTTCGTTGGCCCCATGATTTAACTTTTGGAGACACCAGAAACAGAGATTGCTATATGACCAGCTCACATGGTCACACTTACATATTGGGTGTAGATTTAGTGCTCACTAATAACTACTTCCTACTACAGAGAACTTATTTGCATAAAAACTAACTTTCATAGAAATTATGATTAAATATTTCCTTTCAGAACATTGCTATATCGTTTTAAAACTATTTGACAAAAGGAATGAGTCCAGCATCAGAAGAGAGCCTATGGACATACTAAAGATGTACCAGATTTCATCTGGAAAGAGAAGCTAAGTAATATTGAGTTGTGCAATAGTGACCATGTTCCTATACTAGCAAAAGACCTTGAAGACAAGCTTGAAAATATCCCAAATGAAGTACAAAAAAGTAATATGATCCAGAAAGCTGAAGCATGTTTCTCTGATGACATGTAACCAGAGGGCAGCAAACAGAAAATGTTTCATATCCTGGAAGAAGTCAAGATGACTGCTATGAAGAAAGCAAGACATGACTACTGAAAAAAGCTGGCAGAAAAGCTTTCTTTACCCAGAAAGTACTAGAATCGAATGGAGACACAAAAAAAACCTCTGTAATACAATAAATGGAGAAAATAATAACCCCCTACCACCAAACAGATCAAGTCAAGACTTAGCTCAACACTTTTATAATTTCTTATCTCAAAAGGTAGCACAAATAGTCAACCATCTCCAAACTACCCAAATTTTGTACCACCATCCAGAGATGTACCACAACTCAGATTATTTAATATCAGTACACAAGGTGATTGCAGTTCAACTTTTTTCTTCAACGTGTAAGCTGATACCTTATTCATGGTCATTCCAGAAGAAATTACCCTATTTGGATTTGCCGATGATCATGCATTACAGTGTAGCCTATGAGCAATATCAAAGTTAGGGGAGGCAGGAAAAATTAATTCACTCCTAAAGACCCTAAAATATGTACAAAAGTAGATGAACAAAACCAAGCTAAAACGAATCCTGATAAAACTGAATTATATATTTTAGCAGCAAGTAACATCTTCAAAAATGCTCTTCTGTTACCATTGAAGTGTGTGCTGATAACATCAAGAAATGAGAAAGTGTGAAGTACCTAGGTGGATACTAAGACAAAAATTTAAATTTCCAAGAACATGTTAGAAAAAAGTGCTCCATTGCCATGGCAAAACATGTGAAACTCAGAAAAAATACATCAATATCTTTCCTCTGAATCTTGCCATACACATGGCCTAGGACTAGTGATGTCTCACCGTGACTATGGAAATGTGTGATTGTGTAACAGTCCTAAAATACTGTACAATCATATCAAAGAATTCAAAATATGTGTGCTAAAGTAATAGATACTCTAAAAGAACCACACTGGCTACCACTCCAGGCAGCGGTTGATTACATGATCCTGTCTCTCATGCACCAGTGCACTCATGGTACAGCTCCCACCTTTCGGAAAGAGACATTAAAAGCCCAAAATGAAGATAAAGTGGCATTGCATATCAAGTAATCTAAACTATGTGGTGCCATACAATAAGATCAGGATATTTGGGGACTAATCATTTGGCTTCTATTGCTCTTTTGCTCAGACAGCCAATCTACAGATATTTTATAGTCTAGATATAAGTGATGCATGCCTGCATGCATGCATTAAGAATGTCACCCAGCATCTGAGACAAAAAACCAACACCACCTCCAATACCAGAAGGAAAAAATACAAACAAAATCAGGAGGAGTAGAAGAATGTAGAAAGCTGTTAGTATCAGAGTCAAAGTCAAAGTTGGGGTTTTACGTCCCGTTCAACAGCCAGGGTCATATTGGGACAGGTCCTCAGAATTGCCACTTGTGGGACTCGAACCCACAGAGGTGACAGCCTATGATTAGATGCCAAACTTGCTAACCACTAGGCCACTGAGGACCTGTTAGTATCAGAGAGATGAGCATGTGGCTCAATCAGGCACAGAAAGCCAAGGTGATCTAGCCACAATATCTGGAAGGAAAGACCTTTATTTTTAATAGATATGGGCATTCAATATGTCGGCATGGACAATATCATGGTAAATAGACACATTAGCACTCAGTAAAAGAAACAATAGATCTCTCACATTAACTGAGATTGAAAATTGATGACATGAACAGGTGTCAGAATTTTATTCCAACTTTAGACAAGGAGGTGGTTGATATGTAACACTTATACCTTTGACCAAGTGTTATTGCAAAAAGTGCCAAGAATAGCAGAAACCGAAGGATGAATATGAGTAGTGGGGTTGTTGAACTGTAGAAAGCCCTAACTTAGCTAAACCACAATCCATATTATTAGTTCCATTGGTGACTCACAGTTGACCTTAGATTTGAAACCAAATGTATATCTTTGATACCACCAGTGATGTAGGTGGATAAGTTTGAGGTGATATTTGGACTATAAACCGAGGCAGGTAAGTTACAGATGAAGGTTTGAACCTAAGGTCTGCAAGGTCAAGGTCCAGTACGTTAACCAGTTAGTAAAAGATAGGTTTGACAATTTTATTTCACATGTTAGTACATATTATACAATGGTTAGCTTGTAAAGAGGCTTTTAAAATGGACATAAAGGAAATTTTAAAAAACCAAGCCCAGCTACAGAAGATTGGGTACAATGGAGGAGAAAATAGAGGGAATAATGAAAGGGGCTTGAGAGGCGTTTTGCAGATAAGTCCAAACTGCCGAACTTCGCCATAAACCATGGGCCATAATGTTTTGCAGTGGGACACTGTGGTCGTATGCTAAAGTGGCACCCGACCTCCTGAATGTGTGGAAGCCATGGCCCACATGATCGATGTTCCTATTTGTAAGGATTCTTTTGGGGGCCTGTCTGATCTGTGTATCGATGGCTTGATGGAAAGGGGGGGGGGTATTGGTAGCAAATAGTAGAGCGGTGGGTGGGAGTTTCCTAGTTGATAGAAGAGCTTGGAGGGCTTTGACAGGGCATAGATATAAATTATCAATTTGTGGGAGTTGGACTACATGGTGAGATTTGTTATCCTGAAGGGTTTTGGTCCACTTGATCACAAGATGGGCCCCCGGAGGGCCAAATATGAGGTCTTGACGGAGAAAGTGTCTTGTAGGATCAAACTGAGATCTACTGTGAGGGGCTATATTGGACATGCGCAGAAAGGCATAGAAGGATGATAGGAAAATGGCCCTAAATAGAGGTGGGTCAGAGGGCTGGTCACAGGATACTGAGATGGCATACAATGTCTTGACATCAAAGACACCCCTAGGGGTGGGTTGGAACCTAGAATTGATGGAAATGCTTCTGATATATCTGGCCACTGATGGATGAAAGATGTCTTGGTGGTCGAGCTGATAAAATTTGGCCATAGTGGTAATGGAAGACATTCTCCAAGTCCCCCCAAAAACAATAACAATGAAATTGGGTTAATAGTACAATAATGTGATTTTGTAGGGCATTATAGGTTTTACAGGCACACCATGAATCATTACAGCCCGAGGGCCGTTAGATCTGCATTTGTCATTATTATTCACCTAAATTCTCATAAATTCTCAAGTATTATTCTAACATTTTCTTGCAAAACTGTAGTACTTCAAAGGAAACCATATATTTTGCTTCAATTGTTTATCTGTAACTGTAAACATGTTCAAAATAATTTTAATTTTAATAATTTTAATGTTAAAACCCTTTTTAAAAGATTGCTTTAAAACGCTAAATACAAAAAAAAAAAAATTAAACTATCCTGCTGGTATTCGAACCCCATCCCCCACGATTAAAATATGAACCATTCTACACTCACGGCCACCAAGATTCATGAACTTTGACCCTGTAAAATGTTATTTATTACACCATCAGTAATGCACTCATTCAAAACATTCACATTTTTTTACGATTTTTCATTCCTTAACTTTAACTCATACCATTTGTACTCGTTCTATTGTAAAAATGCTTTTAAGCTGTTTATACTCTTTTTATTTGATCAAAATCCATCAAATAATAAGGTAGATATGGCATTTTGAAAATTTCAAGTGGGAGCAAATCTATTGTAAACAAACTTACGAGAAACGTTAAAACATGCATTAATATTATTATTCCCAAAATAGCGGGCGGATAATGAAAGAATCTGTGCAAATATGGTGTTTTATGGACCTTTAAAAAAACATTAATGAGCTAGGGAATGCCTGCCTATCTAATAATAATAAAATTTATTACATCTAAAATTCTTTGTAATATCATAAACAAGATTACACATGTTAATAATATCAGTCCATATATGAAATAACGCCCTGCAACAGCAGAGAGTAATATAATGAATAAGCAATATGATAGTGATAGTAATATATAGCTGATAAATGGTAATATTATAATCCATTCAGTAACTAACAGTTTAAAATCATAATGTCCACATGAAGATGTGATATTCAATCTGGCCCTAAGGCGAGATAATAAAGTAACACAAGTTGCAGGTAACATGGCAAGCCAGTACCCCCAGCTCACAGACAACAGTCCCGAGATATATATATGAAAGTTGTTGCAATAATTTGAAGTAAATAAGCAGCACTACAACTTTACAGGTGAATGAGAGGGCGTTATAAACTGATAACAGCACACCCAAGCACCAAGTAGAAACTAGGAAGAAAGTTGGGCACGAAAGGCAGCAGCAACCCTGGAAGAACCTGCAAATGGAAGATGTATGTAGCGCCACACACATTGTGGCGACCAAGTCCCCTGGGCTTGGATCTCCTGTACCGAAACACCATGCTGAAAGAAACACCAGCCCGCCTGAAATCATGGAAAGTAAGGGGTTTCTGGATGCCCAATACCGCAGAAATGTGCTTCAGGTGCTTCCTGGCCCTGGGAGTCACAAGAAGCATTTGACATGGCCAGTAGTGCATTCACAGGGCACAGGGGTGAAAGTGGCAGCACAGGAATGGACACAGTAGCCGTCTTGCACCTGTTTTGTAAAGTTTTTGACCATTTAACAACAATAACAGCTTTAGAATGGCCAAAAATAACATCCCCTGCATAAATGCCTAGAGTTATCAAAAGCAGAGGCAGAATGAGGCAAAATATTAGATAGTCTAAGAAATGAAAAAAAAACAGAACAGGTACAAAGACTGAAAGACTAGTGGGAACTGCAGCTGCAAGGAGATATTCACAATACGCTCCAAGAGCTCCACATCCAGTGTCAACACAATGGTCGGCTTCAATGGTCTGTTAATTTGCAAAGCCTTTATAAACAAAGGTAATCTTTGATCTCTAAATTGGTGAGTTTCCAGGCCATATAAAATATGTAAAGCCCTGATTCCAGTGACATAATTTGTTATATTTGAGGGAGACATACCATTGCCATGTAAGTACTCCATGTAAGCCAGTATGTCTATTGTAGAGACCTGGGGTAGCGACAGACCAGCCACAACCAGAAAAGCAAGAAAATCCCGGAAATACCTAGAATATGCTCTCATGGTAGCAGGTCTATAGCCTAGGAAGAGTCTCACAGAGGCTTCTGTGGCCAGAGAGGCTGTAACTGCCCCAGGCTCTGAAAAATAAAATTTATATATCGTAATTCGACAAGGTTAAATCCAAGTGTGTATCAATCCATATTGGATTGGGGATAAAGGTATATAATTTCTCAACATTATTAGCAGTACAATGCCATCTGGAAAGAAGGTCCGCCACCGTATTATGAATTCCATTCACATGAGATGTAACAATTGTCACATTGGGCAGGGCAGCTAACAACCATATATTCCTAACACAAGTGGCTAAGGTAAGATCTTTTACTCTACCAGAATTCAAAGCATCGACCACTGCATGATTGTCACAATAGATGCGAATGCGCTTGTTCTGCCATGCTTGGCCCCAAATTTTTAAAGCCACCACAATGTTTAACATCTCCAATTGTACAATATTGTAGCTGCAAAATTGTTTAGGTATCTGAAGAGTGTATACAAAGTCACCAAACACACCTCCCAAACCAGTAAGTGAGGCATCTAGATAAATATCAGCAGAAATAGGTCTAACCTCATATATAGTAACCCCATTATAATGTTTAAGTAAGGTGCAAAACCAATGTAAATCTTTGAAAAAATCTGGGTCAAATGAATGATAGTATTAGAAACCTGATCCCTAAGTACCTGCAGCATCCTATTCAGGAAGAATCTTGCGGGTTTTACACATTTGCTGACATATAATAAAGATCCTAATAATGATTGAAGAATTGCTTTTGTACATGTGGTCTTATTTCGCCAATTATTACACAAAGCAATAATATCTTGTAATTTATCAGGAGGAATGGACATAGTCCTGTGAACAGTATCAAACATGATACCTAATACACAGCCTGGGTACTAGGTGGATGAAGCTTTTTTTAACTAATATCTAATCCCAGCTCTTCCAACAGTTGAATAAGACATTCATAAGCCTGATCAATGTTAGGTGGAAGGCCGCAGTATATTACATCATCCAAGTAGTTTATGGCCATATTTTTTCATGACATAACGCACTGCATCGCTCAATTTTGAAAAGAAAAAAGAACCCAAGCGAAATCCGAATGGTATGGCCAAATCAATATAATAACTGTCCTTATGATGCAAACCAAGGAGATCTATATCCCCAGGATCAATACGGATATGTCAAAAAGCTCGACTAATGTCCACTTTGAAAATTTTTGCAGAGGGACCAATGTGGTTAAGGTTATTTACAATTCTATCAACAGACGGATAATGCATCTCAAATTTAGTACCAAGATATGAATCCTTCTGAACACCATCATTTACAGCTTGTCCTTTAGGCCAACTTAAGTCTATAATTGTACGCCTAAGTTGGGAATTAGACTTTTCTCGAGTCATAAAGGGAGAAATGTGTAATGTACATGGCTTGTGATGAAAAGGGCCCAATAACGCCCCATGCTGTAGTTCATCAGCAATATATTGGTCAACATGATCACTGAACTGAAGTGCAGAGGTATGGTTTTCTACTGTATGACCTAACTGGAGGGACCTGTCAAAATCTAGAGGAAACCCATACTCGATAAGATCAATTAACTGTTGGTCCCAGTAGTCCCTCAGATGAAACCTCCAAGCTTTAACATTAAGCTGCGCATGTACAGGGATTCTGAGGACCCAAAAATTTGGTAAACCACTATCTCTAATAAGTTTATGTGCAGAAATGATATCTGGTATTTGTTCCCCATACATGGGGTCACCTGTGAAAAGTCGTAAAGGAGACAGAGGTACACAACCAAACTCCACTCCATGTTGTTCCCTACAGTGCTCATATTCCGCACATATGACCTGTTGGTTATCTAGCTGTAGTACTGAAGCAGTTGGAGTGCGTTGGCCATTGCGTTGGTGAATGCGTTCAGACCCATTCACTTGCAAACCACCAGGAGGACTAATAACCTCATCACGACATGACTGTAGGTGTGAGATATCATTTTCTTGAAGTCCAGCCAAAGATTCAAACCTATTACACAATGAAATGTTAGAGTGATATACATCAGGATTCAAACCCATATTGGTGGGGGTATTAGAAGTAGGTGCACTAAACTGCTGTAGTTGTTTATGTACATGTATTCTACCAGTCTCTTGAGGCAAAGAACTATGACAACGTTTGCCCTTTGTTTTATTATGACTGAAACGACCTTGGATATAACCTTTGGTGCCAACCTTTGGTGCCAACCGAAGAACTCAGTGAAGGACTGTCTTGCGAAAATTGAAGGTGCAAATGAGCACCCTGGTGTTTGAGTACCTGTGCATATGACCTGTGGTCCACTCTTGATTGAAAAGCCAAAGCTTTGTTAAAAATTTGCTTACACTGTGCCTTTGTAAGATTTTTGCACTCATTGAAGTGATTTGCATTACTGTTACAGTTGCAAAAAATCCGAGATGATTGGACATGCCGTATATGTGGCACGCCCACAGCTACTCGTTTTTTGACTTCGACTTCCTGCAATACACTTGAGAATGTGCAAACGACTTACCTTCTTTAACAAAGCAAGCAGAAAAGACATGTTTGTACAGAATGCCCTTTGTTTCATGAGAATTTTTGTGCAAACATGTATTTCTGTTATAATACAGGCAAGGCATGTTTTACCACCATTTTGACCTTTATCCGAGGGTTTCTGACTCTGAACATTACTGGAAGCCACATGCCCACATGATTTTCCTCGCATGGCATTGTGAAAACTCAGCCAGTAATCGTAGCCCATATCAGGCTGCAATCAACCACTATAATTTCCTGCTTGAGAAGTCCAAATGCAATCATTATTCCAACATTGTGGCTGAAAACCAAGGAAATCCCAAGGCTCTGTGGAACTGTTTCAAAAAGCTTTTACACAAGTCCTCTGTTGCTGTTCTACCTGACTACACAAATAAAACCGACCTTGCGAACACTTTCTGTAAGTTCTTCTATGACAAAATCCTCAAAATAAGATCCACACTGCAGTCATCAATACCATCTTTAGTTACTAGACCCAACCCCACTAAAAAAATACTCTGTCCTATTTCACACCTGTGTCTGAGGAAGAACTACTCAAAATTCTAAAGTCCTCACCATCCAAATCATGTGACCTTGACCCGATTCCGACATCACTGGTCAAGGAGTGTGCTGATATTCTCATCACCCCCATCACTAAAATTGTAAATTATTCAATCACAGAAGGTAGTTTTCCCAACTGTTTTAAGATGGCATATGTCACCCCCCTTCAAAAGAAGCCGAGCCTTGATAGAAATATCCTTAAAAACTACAGGCCGGTGTCAAACCTCAGCTTTATATCTAAACTTATTGAGAAGGTGGTGGCAAAGCAGCTAAATGAACTTATTTTGCTCGAGGGGCTCTTAAATGTCAACCAGTCTGCGTATAAGAGTTCCCACTCCACTGAAACCGCATTGTTGAAGATTCAAAATGATATAGCTCTCTCAGTGGACTCAGGAAAGGCAGTGGCCCTAACATTATTAGACCTCTCGGCGGCGTTTGATACGATTGATCATTCTCTTTTATATGACTGCTTGCATGACTGGTTTGGTCTAGATGGTACTGTTTTGTCATGGATCAAATCGTATCTTTCAAACCGTAAACAAAAAATTTAAATAGGTGATAGTTTCTCTGAGGCGGTAATTCTCCCTTTTGGAGTCCCCCAAGGCTCTGTGCTGGGTCCTCTCCTTTTCACCTCTACACTAGTCCCCTCAGTCAAGTTATTTCAAAATTCAAGGTTACTCATCACCTGTATGCTGATGACACCCAGATCTACCTAGCAGTTGACTCCAGGAATTTTGACTCTAGCATGGAAGAGCTGACCGAGTGTCACAAGTCTCTACAGGAGTGGATGGATGGTGCCAAACTAAAACTAAACCCAGAAAAAAACGAATTTATCATTATAGGTCAAAAAGCCATCAGAGAGTCGCTTGAACCAAATTTCCCTGTTCCACTCCTCCAAAACAATATCTCTCTGTCGGTAGAAGTAAAAAATCTGGGTGTTATTTTCGACTCAGACAACTCCTTTGACAATCATGTTGCCGAGTTCGCAAATTCCTTGGAGTCCAGACAGCAATACTTCTGGAAAATGCTATGGTCAGTAGTCGTCTAGACTACTGTAACTCTTTACTCTATGGAGTAAGCAAGTCTAACATAGCCAAACTACAGAGAGTCCAGAATGCTCTTTGCCGCATCATCTTCAGACTTGACAAAATGAGTCATGTTACACTCTTTTTGAAAAAACTCCACTGGCTCGCAATTCATCATCGTATCCTCTTTAAGTATAATCTTTTGGTATTCAAGGCTATTAATCTCTCATAGCCCCCGTATCTCTCAGCTTTAATAAGATCGAGCAGTCTCACTTGCGGCAACAGGCTATCTATTTCCTCAACCCGCCCTAAGAAGCACATAGGCAGGCGTGGCTTTGCAGTAGCTGCACCAGCTGAATGGAACAAGCTGCCACAGACTGTCAGACCTCAGCAAACAATAGATAGTTTCAGAAGCCAGCTAAAGACCTACTTATTTAGGCTGGCATACCCACTGCCTTAGTTATACCCTGGCGGGCGCTTTTTAGATGTCGACCCATGCCTGTCCCTGGACTCTCCCTTCTTGGACTCAAGCGCATTAGAGGATTTGTATCAATTTTGCACTATATAAATCCTACTATTATTATTATTATTATTCTGACCTTGGTATTGACCTTGACTTTGACTTGACTATTTGCCATTGTGATTTGCGATGCACTGAGCCTGTTAATGGCCCATTGGGTGCTATCAGCCCATGTGAGACGGCCCTGTTCTATGTCATGCATTGAATGACTCCATGCGTCACGGACTGCCTGCCAGTCGCATCCCTGAGGGCCAGAATGACCTGAAGTAAAGCTTGCCTAAGTAGGGTTGGATCCTGAATCTGGTGGATATTGCAGCTGTCCTACTGCCCATTGAGGTAGTGAAAGGTCGTCATATATGACACGTTTCTTCCCCTTAGACCCATGGTAGCCCTCGTTGAGCCAGCGTACTCGGGCAAAGCAGTGGTTGTGTCAGTAGTGTTGTAACGCCCTGAACATTTAGATGCCTGCTTACCTTGCAGTACTTGGCTCTGAATCTGCGCATCGTATGAGGCAAGCACACTGGAAACCGCAGGATTCCATCTAAGAACGTCGATCCCAGGTAAGATAGAATCCCTGTCTGGGTCCCTCGATGACTGGGGAGCACCTGCAGTCCCCTGTAAAGTTAAGGGGTCGGATGTGGTATCTTGCACGTGGAACTGACGGTTTGTGTCTGAGGGATGTATTACTTCAGGAGCAGAGTCCCTGAATCTGAGGGAATGACGATTCTGACGCCCTGTTGACGCTGCTGGCAGCGCGAATGTGTTTGGTGGGTCACCATCGTGGGAGAGCAACCGTTGCCTAACAGGTGTGACATCAATTGAGTGGTTTCTCTCTATGGCTTATACCCGTTCACCCAATGCTTTGGTTGAATCATCAATCCGTTTCAGATATGCTAATATAGCGTCATTGGATGTTTGTGAGGCAGGGCCAGAATCAGGGCTATTGGATGACAACGAGGGAACAATACTTACAGTTTCTTTTGCAGTATCTTGTATATATGAGCCATTGCTGTCCAAGACCCTCTTTGTCCGCCCTGTGTTGATTCTGGCCCTAGCTGATGCCGTCACTTTTTTCCTAGCATTGGCTGCTGGTGCTTTCTTTGTACTAGGCATGTCCACCGTTATATATGAGTAAAATTAACTAAAATCAACTAAAATATAAGTTTCGGAACAAAAATATTTCATGTTGCTACTCTGAATCCTGAATTCAAAATGGCCCTTCTCTCTTTCCATGAAGTCAGTGAGGCGTCAATTATATTTGATTGGCCCAGAATCAATCAACAGGAAAATTTTCCTGGCAACGAGGAACAGTGTGCCTAGAAATGTAAGGTAGGTACAACTGCCTTAGCAGGCCCCTAAAGTGGCCATGCCAAAAACAGGTAACTTAGCACTCCACACCACAACCTCCCTTGAGGTAAGTCACATATCATGCCAAACAGACAACTATAGCGATATGACCAGGAACAAGTGAGCATATTTCCAACCAAAAAGAATTAAAATCACACTGTTAGATGGGCGATAATACCTGTGATGCCCACTCTTAGATTTAAGCAAATATTCAAGTAGAATCTATTTTGCAATCTAGTGCAGTTAAATAAATATCAATTTACCTTCTATAAAAACCTTGTTAAAACATAATATTAACATAGCAATGTGGGATAACTATTGATGCCTTGTCACTATGTTCTTACACTATATCTGGGCAACAAACTATAATTCATGATGCAAATGGATAAACAATAAGAAACTTCTCAAATGACATATATGAAGGTATTCATTGGTTTTAAAATGCATGTGTGGCCACCTTTATTGAAAGTCATAGATATTAAGCAACTGTGGCTATATGCGTGCATCCACAGACTGCTTCAAATGATTGCTTTTAAGCTTACATTTTAATAAATTTCACATTTTTTTCGCTATGTGGTATAGCTTGGTCAGCTCTCCTCCAATCACTGAAGTTAAACCATACTCGACTTGTTTAGTACTTAGATTGGTGAGAATCTCAGTTCTGGACCAGTTCAGGGCAGATACATGGTGATGGTTGCTTAATTGGCTGTCATGTAGCAATATAACAAAAAATGCAATAGAAGAGACATTACACCAATCAACCTAAAGACAATACATAGAGTATTCTAACTTGTCTAAAATATCAGATTTCTGTCAAATAGGCTACGACTTTATTTGAGGATAAAATCCTGCAGTTTCAGCCATCTGTCAATGGCTTGGGTTTGGCAAGGGCTGCATCCAGGTGGTATTTAAAGCCCATGGACAAAGTGGGTACCAACTCTGATTTATTTTGATTGATTATCCACCCCAAGGAGTTGGACAGGTCCATGATCAATTTGGTGTTCAGTAGTGCCTTTCTTTGGGACTAAACCCTGATAATCCAGTTGTCCATGTACCTTATGGGCTCTAGTGTTTCCATTTTGAATTTCTCCACCTTCCAAATGGTGTTTATCATGCTTAGATCTATGACAGACCTTCACTTCTGGTGAGACTTTATAACTAAGGACAGACGGCTGTAACATCAAAGATATTTTTCTTTGTCTACCCTTTCTATTGCATTATTGGTCAGGATACTTGATACCAGAGGCCAGAGCTAGGTCCCTTTGATGGTCCTAGTATCCTGAGATGATCAGGGGTTTATGAGTGCTAAATCGTAATAGTGATAATAGTGTAAAATCGTAATAGTGTTCAACATGTTCTTTGAACATTTTTTAGGCAGTCACTCCTGAAATAACTGAAGCGACCTCCTACTGGTGAACCATTTCAGGCTAGAAAGTTACTGGGGGAGGGGTTTTTACGCCCTCTCTCCTTGTGATGGGGTCTGAAACGACTCCCACCTCTGTTATCTGAACTCCCCTTGGAGGGGAATGATTACTGCTTGTTGTGGAGCTTCCCACCATAAGGGAGTTTCCTCTAGGAGCCTCTTCTGTTACAGTCGGGGTCACAAACGGACTGGTTTCTGTAGAAGCAAAAGGAAATGCCTACTGCAACAGAGAGACGATGTTAAGAAATCCGGAGAGTGAAACTAGAAGTGTGACAGAGACTCAGGTGGCTACTGGGGGTGAGGTTGAGGTTTCACAGGAGGCTATTATGGAGGCTACACTTGAGTGCAAGAAATCAATGTATTTAAACAAGAGGAGATGAAGCTCAATGAATTTCTTACAGAAAATGAAATGCAGTATAGCATTCAAGATATTCGTGGACTATAAAGACCCAAACAAGCGGGAGACCCTATGGAACAAGTACTGTACAGATAATGAATGACATTGACAAGTCTGCTGTAAAGAGGTGGTTTCAGAGCCAAAAGGACTGTTGCATGGCTAGATCACACATGAAATCTAGTCAAGATGCACCTCATCTGACTGACAGGCAGTCGTGGCTCAAGCAGAACTTTGGCTTTGTTAGGACCCACATTGTGCCTGCTAAGACTGTCAAGTGCCTCCTTCACCCCTTCCCAAAAACCCCCAAGCAGCTAACCATGTGCACCCTCCACCATGAGCAAGTCTGAGTTCCCAGTAGACCCAGTAAAAGTGAAAAAGTTGGAAATACTTGAAGACAAATTGGAACAGTTCTCTTAAGTTGAGGGGCAGAGAGTTACAGGTTGTGGAACTTGGAGCTAATAAAGAATTTAAGTGGATGATAGTCCTTAATTAACGGCTATCCTGGAGCTAGGCCAGCCAAAGCTACTGAAATCCCGGTTCAACATAGAGTGACATATGCAATGGCTGGCCTACATTAGGAGATTGGGTAAGGCTACCTATAGGCAGCCAAATGGGTTAACTAATTCCATCAACTAGCAACCAGGATAAAGCCACAAGATTAACCATGTAAACCCTACACCAATGAATGGAATGTGTTGCTAGATGACATTTGCTCTTTCACATATCTTCTAGATTTTCAAACCTGAAAACAAAACCTATCTCTTCATGAAAGCCTAACCTAGCCTGTGAATTCTTGTGACAAAATTCTCTAATCTCCCTATTCTTGTTATCTTTGTTTGCAAAATGTTTGTAGGTAAATGTTTAATGAGGATTCACAAAAACACAAAAACCTTTTGTGATAGAACATTGTCAAAACATTTGATAGCAAACATTTCATTTTTCAAATTATTGATATAAAAAAGTTGCCATGGAATGATTGTAAAACATTTCCCGAGTAAACATCTACAAAACATTGTCAACAAATGTTGTTTAAACATTTTATGTATAATGATTATCATACATTTAATGATGCATGTTCGAAAAACATTTGATATATAGCCTTTATTTTTGAGCTATTTCGTAAATGTTTGAAGAACATATTCAGCCTAACCTCAGTTTCTTCAGTTATTTTGTAAACATATAAATGTTTTTCAATGTTTACAGGGAGTAATGCAACACAGTTGTAACACTATGCAGATAGTAGCACCAACATGGCAATTGTATGGGTCATAGTTGTCAAAGCTACTGAAATCCCGGTTCAACGCAGAGTGACATATGCAGTGGCTTGCCCTTACATTAATTTGTTACTCTGTCAGATAGCTGGATAAAAACCTATCAATATCTGTAGAGGTGTAATTTAATCCTACAGAGTCAGCCTTGTGCAATTCATTTGCTGTACACTGGATAGATACTCTTGTGAGTCCTAGGTTAGAGTCTTGTACATTCAAGTGTTTTAAACCCTTTTCCCAACACAATGAATAACAGTATGTTCCCAGTAAATATTAAAAATGTTTTAAATTGGTTTAAATGTTTGCAAATCCTATAATTTTAAAATCATTTTCAAGCAATTTTTTACACTGTAATGTTTAAAAACATTTTATAAGCATTTTCTATGAAAATATTTTTGATAAAGACATTGGATGAACATTTACAAAAACTCAAAAAACTAGGTTTGTTTAAAAAATGCTTAAACATTTATAGATAGCTGAAGAAATGAACTGAAAATACTGGAAATGTGTTTCAAACATTCATCATAAAATATTGATAAACGGCATACATATAACATTTTGACAACATTTATTAAAAATGTTTGTAAATGTTTGCTCTAAAAATGTAAACGAGCAACTTTTTTCATCAGTTGAAAATGTTTCTTATCAAATGTTTGAAAATCGTTCCATCAAAAATTTGTTATACCCATATTTTCAGAATCCTTATGAAATGTTTACCTTCAAACATTTGTAAACAAAATTGATTGTGAGCTATATTAGGCGAGTTTAAAGGACTTTCTCAAAAAATGCCCCACATGCAATCCCTAAAAGTAGGAATTGAATGGGGAACAACTTATAAGCTACTATCTCACAATTTTAGACAAAAAATAATATTTTTATTTGTAAGCAAAGTAAAAAGCTATTGATTTGATTTCGGACCCTAATTAAGGGCAAAAAAACTCTAACTGCAGCTTGGTATCTGGAATATGGATCAAATTGGCTATTTGAATTACTAGTTATGTATGAAAACACGAATTCCTAATAATTTCTTTAGGCTTTATAATCATAACATAACTGAATTACTGCTTGGAATATTCTTTCATTTTGATTTTTCTTTGATATGGTAGCCTCAAACTCATGATAAAAAAGTTTTTTGTTTGGAGTTAAAGTCACTTAAAAAGGTGAAGACAATGGTAGAGTAACACCCAAATGCAAACAATAAATGAAATCCATGAAGTAGTGTCTAAATATTGTTCCCATAATTGTTATCCTTAAAATTATTATAATGAATCTGTTGTTCGGAGTTTAAAGTCACCATTATAAGAAGATGTCCTGCCGAAAGTCAAGTACACTTTTCCGTCAAGTACTCCCATGAAACCATCATTCTAACATGACACGGATGTGTCCTCGATTCTGACTGGCTAAACGACGAAATACTACCCTGGTAAAATACAGCATAACCCAGTACCTCCCTATTATCGCTCATTATGGCTGTTGTAACAATGAACATTTTACAGTAAAATTTCCAATAATTATTCATCTTAAAATAATTTGCCATGTTAGAATAGGAATAGCCCCCTCCCAAACCAAGGTATATGCAGAATTTTACCATGATTTGAGGCAATAATTATTTGGTCAGATTAAGCCCCACATTTTGCAAGTCAAAAATGGTGACATCAAAACCTAGACATGTGTTTTACTTTGTGAACATTTGAGGTGAACAAATATGCTATTAGCTGTAGAAGGGAAATAACCTGTTTTATGTTTCGAATCCTTATTCTAAAATGTTTTCCCAACCATAGTGGGTTTTTAGGTAAAATGGTGGCCCCTGCTTGACTCTTTATTGCATAGTAAAGTGGTCAAGGGCACTAGACAAGGGTTTCTTTTGGTTGTTAATATATATGATCTATAAATAGATTCTAAATTGTTAATTGGAGCTTCCCAATTTATGATCAGTGGTTTGTTTAATGGATCAAATTCTAGCATTATATGGTAATCTATTTGTTTCTAGTGTATTTTTATTTTCTGATATGGCTAGAACTGTACATATTATGAATGCTTATATCTCTGGAATATTCAAAACATTATAATTTGTGTATTTAAGTAGTTGAGAAATCCATTTTCTTTAGTTGTGATGCCAGATCTACACAATGGTATGTCATTTGTGATTTAGATGTGATCGAATGTGAAAAAGTGATTTACTTGTAATTTACAAGTCAGTAGTTGTGAATTAGTTGTGAAGCCACTTGTGCTTTTAAATTGAGGTTACTTGTTAAAAACCACTTAGTGCAATCTGTAGATTGAACTTGTAGAAGTGATATAGAAAGGCTGTGGATTCAGCTTGTTACTTTTAAATTGAGAGCTATGGATTTCTGCAGTTGACAGTATTGTGTTGTATATTTATACAGGAAAACTTGAAATAAATTACCTTGGAAAAAATTCCTCTCTTGACTGATACATAAACGATCTGGGCTGTTACACCTAACATTGTGACAGAATACTGATTCGGAAGCATGGTCATCAACGTTGTAACTGCTATCACTAAGTGACTGTCTGTAGGTCTGTGTGGTTGTATTTCATGGAAACATGATGTTTAAGTACCAAATATATCTAGAAATAGTGAGGCAAAGTAGTACCATCCTTCTTACAAAGTAGTACCATCCTTCTTGCAAGGTAGTACCATCCTTCGTACAAAGTAGTACCACCCTTCTTACAAAGTAGTACCATCCTCCGCATAAAGCAAAACCATTCTTCTGTCAAAATTTCCCATCACAGAAGTTTTGTGGTATGTTTCAGAAAGTACTAATGTCAAAATGATGTCAAAATTTTATTGTAATACTGTGACGCTAGGTATTCAGTAGAAGACATTTTACCACACATTGGCTGTTTTAGTGTTCATCTGGGTTTGTGGTCTTAAAAGGCCACATGAAATCAATCCCTGCTTTGCATGGGAGGCAATTGTGAATGTTAATAAAACAGAATCCATGCCAGCATATGTTAACAGTACATCATATTAACTTGAAATTTTCTCAAAAACACTTGAACCTTGCTTCAAAAGACATAACCTTTTCATAGCATTGATTCTGTTTTATGACTAACATCTCATGCTTCTATAGATCACTTTTTCATCTTTTGTTATTTTGTTTTTGTTATCTGAGGCTGGTTTCACGAAGCCTTCTCTGGAAAGGACCTCATTTTGTAAATGAATGTCATTTTTTTCCTTCGGGAAGGCCACCTTAAAATTTCGTTTGACAAAGCCTCCTTACCAAATCACTCTCCTTACTAAAGGTCTTCCTTCAAACTTATGGAGGGAGCAAATATTCTTTAAAGTTATTAGACATTACTTGGAGGACAAGTCCTTAAATTTTAGGTAGGTACTTTTAGGTTTTCAAGGTCTTCTTTAAGGTAGGAGGCTCTATGAAACTGGGATTTTTTAAAGGACGTGGAAATTTAAGGAGATCCTTGAAATTTAAGGTGACCTTTTATTTTAATGAGGCTTTGTAAAATCGGACCCAGACTTTCTCTCTCTCATCACTGAATTGAGGCAGCAATGGGCTACATTAGTGCTTGGATGGGTGACCGTCTGAGTTTTAGGTCAGGTACGGGATATATCTGAGTCAGAATTTGTTTCACCAAATAAATTCTAGTGCACTTTTAATATCATTAATGGCTTTGGGGCTCACACATGCAGACCAAACAATTTTTCAGCTGTGTTTCCTTGGTAATAGAATAGCGTTTTGATCGGATACTTAATTTGATCAGTCAAACTCAGGTGGTGAATTGTATACGGTTTATATGGACCACTTGCAGAAAGGAAAAATTGGTACAATCAATTAGGACCTAATTATCGCTATTTAGCTTTCATATTCAATGGCTTAAAATATTTTTGCATGTAAATTATTCGTCTGCATGAGTGGCATTTTTGTGTGCGTCTAATGTGGGATGTTGTACTTTTATTGTTTCTCATTTTGTTTCAATAACAGGCAAAATCAGTCAATGTATTAATATCTCATTTGTGACCTAGTTGGTAATACACTCACCGGTGAATACAGAAGAAATAGGTTCAAACTCAGACACAGGGAAATACATAGTGGCTCAGATGACCACTTAAAATGGTGGTACTCTGTTAATGGGGCCTATCCTCAGGGGCTGTCTAAAGAACCTCAGCGACATTGATTAATGGTCATCCTCGAGTCTCTGTTTTTCAGTTAGGGGAATATCAGTGACTTTAAAGCTAAGGCTGTACTTGTGTGGTAAGATGTGTCCTGTAGTACAAGGATATATACGACTAAGCATAAGTATACAATACAATAATATATTTGTTTTGGAAGATTTGTGTCTTGCGTAGGAATTAAAAGATAGTGAATGACATCAATCAGATTAGCAAAAGTTTTGTACACATAATTACAAGTAGCAATTACTGCCCTCATATCAGTGTCTGTGAAATCATACTTTTCAAAGTGGTCTTAAAATACCGTCGTTTTACCAAGATTGTCAAACACCTTCATTGGGTTAAAACATTGCCCTTTAAAATCTGATTTCATTCTGTTATGGCTAAATACTATAATTTGGCAATATAAAACTCATTCCTTAAAGCCACAGAAATATCTTGGTACTGCCCCAGTCACATTGTTAGTACACGTGTGTATACTGTAGAATTGAATTAGATTTTTGATCATTAGTCAATAAACACATGAGTAAAGCACAGTATACCTAAATGTTTAAGTTTGGTTGGTTTTAAGCTGTTTTCTGAAAGAGGCTAGGGAGGGTGAGGCAGGAATCGCATCTGGGAGAGCATTTTAAATAATAAGACCATCAAAAGCAAAACTATTACCAAACTGTTTGACAGATTTATGAACAGACTTGCGGAACTTTGGAATGACAAGAAACTTACCACCACATTGACTGTGCCCGGTACTATAAGAACTGCTGTAGGAAGAAAGATATTAGAAACTTAATTGTATTTTCTTTTAGAAATATGCAGAAAAGAAAAGAACAATATAACTTACAGTTACTCATTTTTCAAAGTTTCTTGTTCTCAAAATATATGAAATGTGCAACACAGACGTATAATTATATTACTGGAAACATATCAGTTACAGTATGAATATTGTACATGGGGTGGCATCATTTCATTATAAGCAAGAACACTCAGACAGTGCACATTTACACCTAAAATACTACAGTGCCCTGGTTTGAGTTTGACCTTGTGTAAATATTGAAACAGCCCAAGTTGGGAATATATACTACATTTATTCTAAATATCTGTACACATTAATACTTTGGGGTCACCTGACATGCAAACATTTGGTCCTAAGGTGACCTTAACTTGAGTTTAAGCCAACATTGGAATGATAAGAGTGGGTTGCTTTTAGCCCACAATTTAAGACTGGCCTTATGTTATGCCGTGGGCCTACTTAAAGTGAAAATTAGAGCCAGTCTTGAAAGAGTGGAAAGTGAATGTAGAGTTTAAATACACTGCCCTGTGGCATTGAATTTACTTACTTACAGTGGAAGATGAGGCCAGTCTTTGTCGGTTGGAAGAAAACATAAGACAGGAATTTAAAGTGGGGCTGTGTTTCAGCCCTGAATGACAACTTTGCGATGTGAGAGATTCTTTTAGGATTTTGTAGGCCTAGGCTCAATTTCAGCCTAAGGCCAGAAATGTGTTAAGGTGACCTTAAGTTAATGCAATCTTATGAAGGTGTATTTAAGCGTGTTTATATGACGTAAACAAAGGGGAGGTGACCCCAACAACAAATTAAAATTATGAATAAAAATACATGTATAAAATGTAAAATAATAGCCCCACCCCTCACTCAATGACTAATCTCATATAAGCACAGTCCCGTCGGACATCACTGCCCCGTGTCTTGCCTAACTCAGACCTTAGGTGGACTGACATTCAGTCCCTTATACAATGGTATGGGTGCTGACTATGATGCAGCATATATTCCCATACAAATACAATGCATAAAATCGAATGTTTATGCTGCGTATCCAGTGACCTCCATCTGCATCCATGGTAGTTCCTGGCTGCTGGAGACATCTCCATGATCACATAGCATCTCCATAATAACATATTTATGCCACTCCGAGTACTGGTAAATGCCAAGTACTCCCACTATTTGTAATGCAGAAGTCATATGAACATATCAGCCCTTCTCAAAGCGAGACAGCCTGAAACTAGAAACTTGTATTAGTGTTTTGTATATACCAATACAATACATAACATCCTACAATTTAATATTATTATACATAGACTTAAGTTTTGAAAATAGCTCTCTGGTCATAATATTTTACAAGAGATTTGCTGGTTTGGTATCACCCTGGAATAATGAGAGATGAAGTTTGAGATATAGGATTGGGCCCGAGGGCCCGCTGCTACCGCAGCAAAGGTGGAGACTAGGAGGATGATACCCTGATAGCTAGCAAGGAAAGCCCCCCTGTGAACGCCATTGTTAACAAGCTTTGACGCACAACAGGGCCCCCCACCCCCCACCCCTGCGCCAAAGGGGGTGTTAAGTTAGGTTCTGAGGATACCCTCCTCCTGACACTTGCTCCCGGACGACGCCAGAGTGAGATGAGAAGGGTGGGAGGGAGGAAAACAAAAACAATAAAAATACTAAATGTTAAGTTAAAAGAAGGCAAGTTGCCTGATTGAAATCAAATTATTTAATGATGGTGGATAGCTTTTGGCGGCAATTACTAGGGTCATCAGAGGGGTCAGCCAATCATTGCTATCGACCTAGATGACCAGAGAAACTTTTCCAAACTAGCACTGATTAAGGTAGCACCTTGATGCTACCCCCCACAGTGCCCTGGTTTGAGTTTGACCTTGTGTAAATATTGAAACAGCCCAAGTTGGGAATATATACTACATGTATTCTAAATATCTGTACACATTAATACTTTGGGGTCACCTCACATGCAAACATTTGGTCCTAAGGTGACCTTAACTTGAGTTTAAGCCAACATTGGAATGATAAGAGTGGGTTGCTTTTAGCCCACAATTTAAGACTGGCCTTATGTTATGCCGTGGGCCTACTTAAAGTGAAAATTAGAGCCAGTCTTGAAAGAGTGGAAAGTGAATGTAGAGTTTAAATACACTGGCCTGTGGCATTGAATTTACTTACTTACAGTGGAAGATGAGGCCAGTCTTTGTCGGTTGGAAGAAAACATAAGACAGGAATTTAAAGTGGGGCTGTGTTTCAGCCCTGAATGACAACTTTGCGATGTGAGAGATTCTTTTAGGATTTTGTAGGCCTAGGCTCAATTTCAGCCTAAGGCCAGAAATGTGTTAAGGTGACCTTAAGTTAATGCAATCTTATGAAGGTGTATTTAAGCGTGTTTATATGACGTAAACAAAGGGGAGGTGACCCCAACAACAAATTAAAATTATGAATAAAAATACATGTATAAAATGTAAAATAATAGCCCCACCCCTCACTCAATGACTAATCTCATATAAGCACAGTCCCGTCTGACATCACTGCACCGTGTCTTGCCTAACTCAGACCTTAGGTGGACTGACATTCAGTCCCTTATACAATGGTATGGGTGCTGACTATGATGCAGCATATATTCCCATACAAATACAATGCATAAAATCGAATGTTTATGCTGCGTATCCAGTGACCTCCATCTGCATCAATGGTAGTTCCTGGCTGCTGGAGACATCTCCATGATCACATAGCATCTCCATAATAACATATTTATGCCACTCCGAGTACTGGTAAATGCCAAGTACTCCCACTATTTGTAATGCAGAAGTCATATGAACATATCAGCCCTTCTCAAAGCGAGACAGCCTGAAACTAGAAACTTGTATTAGTGTGTTGTATATACCAATACAATACATAACATCCTACAATTTAATATTATTATACATAGACTTAAGTTTTGAAAATAGCTCTCTGGTCATAATATTTTACAAGAGATTTGCTGGTTTGGTATCACCCTGGAATAATGAGAGATGAAGTTTGAGATATAGGATTGGGCCCGAGGGCCCGCTGCTACCGCAGCAAAGGTGGAGACTAGGAGGATGATACCCTGATAGCTAGCAAGGAAAGCCCCCCTGTGAACGCCATTGTTAACAAGCTTTGACGCACAACAGGGCCCCCCACCCCCCACCCCTGCGCCAAAGGGGGTGTTAAGTTAGGTTCTGAGGATACCCTCCTCCTGACACTTGCTCCCGGACGACGCCAGAGTGAGATGAGAAGGGTGGGAGGGAGGAAAACAAAAACAATAAAAATACTAAATGTTAAGTTAAAAGAAGGCAAGTTGCCTGATTGAAATCAAATTATTTAATGATGGTGGATAGCTTTTGGCGGCAATTACTAGGGTCATCAGAGGGGTCAGCCAATCATTGCTATCGACCTAGATGACCAGAGAAACTTTTCCAAACTAGCACTGATTAAGGTAGCACCTTGATGCTACCCCCCAATTATGAGTGCAATGATAGAAAGTCATTTAATCATTTTTCTATTTTTTTTCAAAAAGATGAGACAAATGTTTGCCATCAATTACATAACCATGGCATAGATAGCAATGAAAGAGAACAGGGTCAATTTCAAAGTAACGTCTACAAGAAATTTTAGGTAGACTTGTATATAGGGTGTTAAAAGATTATTTCAATAAAACTATTCAGTCAATGTATCATCCTAATTTTTTACTTCAATCTGCACAAATTTGTACTAATAAATCTATATTTTCTTTCTTTGTTTAAATGTATTTGTAACTTTGCTAAACATAGTATTTTAGGCTTTAAATATATTCTGAAAATAAAATTAACAAATGATCTTTGCTCAGAAGAAAAGCTCTTTGGTCACTTGGAGTGGCCCTAAGATATCAGATGATTTTCATGCATACCTTTCAGATAACAAAATGATGACTCCAAAATAGTCAATAAAATTATTAAAAACTTCTAAACTGTCATACACAAATTATGACCAATATTCAGTCATGTATTATAAATCATGTTTAAGGTCTAAACATTATATTATTATCACTTCACAAGACAAATAATGTCCCTGCCACAACATTTCTGTATTTGAGAGTTCTCTCTTGGGACATTTTGTCTGCTTTGGAAAGTTTTCCGTTCATAGTTCTGTGGTGTCTCCAGCACTTTCACAAATATAGCACATATGAAACCAACATGGCCAGTCACTAAGTCGATAGCCCTCTTCTAATAGCATATCACTGGCACAAAAGAAAGAATGTGGTCCTCCAAGAAGCCAAAGATCATCAATAACCAACTCCTTGGTGATCCCCCAGATCCAATTGTTGGCACTGTCTTTTGTTGCAGATGTCCAGTAGCTCATGCATCAAAAACTGTTTGTATCAGCTCAGAAATGTAATTTAACTCATGCATATTTTCTATCGAAACAAGGTGGCTTCCATTAGCTTGACAAGACAATTTGGCGTTGGTCTGGTTCATCAAGGTGTCGTGAACTGTATACACTGATGATTTATTTCTCTCACAAAAAAATTGTCCAAAAAAATCACCTTTCAGTGCCTCTACTTTGTTCTTGACATCTTTCAGAGTGTCCATTATTTTAGGGAAAGACCCATTTATTGATGTTTCTAAAGCCAACAAATTCTCATTCACTTCTTGTAACTGTGCTTCACAAGTTAGTTTCTCGTCTGAGATTGCATTTTCTGATGTTAAAACTTTGATCATGATGCCAATGATAGGTAATATATATATTCCAAAAGCCATTTTCAACTAAATTTTCGCTGTATGTTATACTGTTGAAGGTTTCTGTTGTCTATAACCAGTTTAAATATTGAAGATATTTTCTGTTGAAAACACAGCTTCAAATAACGTATGAAAATGATGTGTCAAGCTATTTTATACACTTAGCCAAATGCAATTTAAGAAAGAAACAAATTTGTCCTGCTTTTCAGGCAAATAAAAAATGTTCAATTCAGCCAATTTTGGCTGCTATTAGAAAAAAGAATAGGTAGCCTTCAAAGTACAGTGTCAGCTGATATTTCTGGGAAACAGCTACAATGATAGCCACATAGAATGATGATAGCTCTCTCATAGAACATTATCTGTATATCATATATCTCTCATAGAACATTATCTGTATATCATAGATTTCCAAAGATAATAGTTTTAAATTTAAATAAACACAACCATCTCAATGAGGTTTTATTGACATCTTAGTCTGTCTCTTACTCATCTTTTTTCTGGAATATTTGTGACAGCTGTAACAGGGGCATTATCACTGAAATTACCAGCATCTCACCTGTTTAGTCTTGGCTTCAAGATAAATTTAGGGTAAAATTTGATGATCACTCTAGCCCATTACTTTTAACAGGAGGCTATGTTTTTAAAAAATACCCAACTGATCACTCTAGCCCATTACTTTTAACAGGAGGCTATGTTATGAAATACTTATATTATTTTGTAATATTTTTATTTTTTTTCCAAATTGCTTTTAAGCCTCAAAATCTAATCAAGGCCGAAGTATCGTGTTATCATTAAAATCACCAGTTCCTAATCTGTTTAGTCTTGGCTTCAAGATAAGGTTAGGGTAAAATTTGAGACTCACATACGAGGGTCTGTCCTCAGATGGCCATAACTGTTGAAAGAGAAGTTGATGTATTGTTAATATGTAGTTAAAATTGACCTAAACATGATGAAGTTTGATATAAAACATCCAGATAATAACGTTTAGAATCCAGTAACATAGCTTCTTGTAAGATTATAGGGTATAAGTGGGATCTGATAATACTAGTGTTTTGTCTGTACACAGTCTTTCAGAAATTCTTTGGCAAGAACATGAACAAAATGATGTTTTGTGAAAAAACAAGGGGTATCTCATTTTGAAGTTTGGTAGCATAGAAACAGAAACCCTATGGCAGAATTTTATGTTAGATCAAATATCTCAAAATGTTGAACAAGAGCACTCAGACAGCTCACACCTCTGCCAAAATGTGTAATAATACGTATATTGAAAAATCTTGATTTTTTATATTATTTATATCCTGACTGTGATGCAGATTAGTCTAACAAAAAAAATTTCATGGAATCTGAAATGGTTCAAGACCCATCTTCCCATTTCTTTTTCATGAAAATTCAACTAGAAGTATTTGCGTAATCCTGTTAACAAACAAAGAAACAGACAACCTGACATGAATTTAATACCTCCTTGGTGGGGGTAAAAAGTATCATTCCAAATTTAGCTGTAGACAGTTTTCAATTTCTGTGCAGACACTAATATTGCTAGTTTACTGATATTTCCTTTTTACAAATTCTAAAATAAGAATAATTTTGTTCGATTAGCTTGAAATCACTCATTGTAGATGTTTATAATACATATCAAAATTAATTAATTCAGCAAATTTACTTTGGGTGTCTAGATTTTAAGTAAAATAGTTTTCTTTTTACGATAAATGTTGTGAAATATACCCAGAAAAATGTGTTATTGAAAAACACACATGTATATTAGTTGATATTATCTAAATACAAATACACTAATGTACAGATATGTAAGTTTTTCCAAATTACAATGAAACTCAGGCCTTAATCAACTTAAAGCTAACAATACCTTGTCTGGAACATAAAAAGCAAATTCTCTGAATTAGATACAGGATCTCACATGACAAATTCATCATTGTACTTGATCTAAAGTAAAGAATATAAATGAATAGAATCTAACTACTCTCATTTTGTTCTGATAAAGTGCAATCCAAGGTCACACACAACGATTTGAGGGTTCTAAATAAGCCTGAACTTTATCAATAAGAATTTTTAAACTCCAAACATGACATTATGATGGAATTTTCTATCTGATTTATCTTAAAGGTCTAGCAGGTAGATACCAGGAATATCAAAGACCAATTCTAATCAACCACTTATGGTACTTTTATAGCACTTAACTTCCAACTAAAGTGAAAGTCTAGGCTCATTATGCAGAAAAGGAGAGATCCATAACCATATAACCAGTGACATAGTAAAGGTTAGTGCCATGGAAAAACACCAGAAAACACCCCCCAAAACTAGGTAGGGAATGCTTGTGCAAAGAGATAAGTTTTCATCTTTATGAATGTCTAGTTTTAAGAAGAGCTTCTAGATATTTAGGATAGCCACTTTTTAGGAACTAGTACACCAGTAATCATATTTCAAAACATGCTTCACAATTGTAGTGAAAGAGGTCTAACACAACTGTCCTTCAAAATTGAGAATAAGTAGGCAATACACTAACATCCATTTGTATTGTAAAATATTTATTATCCATATAGTTATTTCTTATCACATTTCTACAAAGAAGTAATTGCTGGATTGAAAAATCTGCAGCAACGTTGGGTAATTACACTAATTCAAAATAAACAATTTGAAAAGTGGATACTGAACTAAAATGACAAAAACACATGCAATTTAAAAGACTTTCTATGAAGTAAAATTAGTTAGACAAACAGTTTTACCAACTGTTTGCTATACTGTTGGTGTCATTTATTTAACAAAACAATAGTGAATATAATAATGTGTTCTGGCGCCATGAGGCCATCTTGGGTGGGGTTAATAGGCAAAGGATCAGTTATGATCAGCTTTCCCTCACACAGTGGGTTCAGTGTTTCTGAAAAAATATTTTAGAAGAAAAGTCAGCAATAAAAGAAAGACATCAAGATCTTGTATATATTGCGAATTTAATGGAAGTGGCCACCGATTTTTTGTGGCAGGGGGCGAAAGCTGCTTGTTCTATTCTACTGTTTGACATGGAAAAGGGGAGGGGTGTTACAGTGGGATCACACAGATAGAATCAATAGAATCTGCAGGGCGCATGCACAGAAACATATTGGTGTGGGACATCCAAAAAATTATTGGCAAAAATCAGAACAGGAGGGTAGGAAACCTTGGTTCTGCAAACCTTTCCTGCAAAAAACTTTCAAAATGGTAGCTGTACACATAAGTATGATCACGAAACAAATGGTAGACTACATAAGTATAACTGTGCTCATTGTTTGAGTGCAGGAAAACAACTGGGTCATGCTGAAAGAGATTGCTTGGTTAAAAAACAGAATCAATTAAAAATACGAATACAACAGTGGGTCATGTCAAAACTTTTGACAGCAATACAGTTGTCAGTACAATTTCTTGAGATAGTAAGTCAATTTTTCGAGAAGAAAGAAATTGACTTAATATCTCGAAAAAATGACTTAATATCTCCAGGAATTGAGATAATATCTCGAAAGATTGACTTAATATCTCAAGAAATGGACATAATATTTTGAAAGATTGACTTAATGTCTCAAGAAATTGACATAATATCTCGAAAGATTGACTTAATTTCTCAAGACATTGAGAAAACTATCTAAAAAAATAACTTAGTATCTTTGACTGCTTAAACTGTGCATATTATACATATGTTTATTTATGTGGATCTACCTTGTAAAATTTGTAATATATTGTGACAATTGATATGACTGTCTCTACATGTATCCTTACTCTTTGTACAATTCATAGTGTTTCGTATGAATTGAAATGTTTTAGATGAATAAAAATATATTTCACCACTCCCCCCACCCCCAGAAAAAAAGCGTTGTCATCCACAATCACTTTCCCCATTTTCCTACTTAATTTTGGCGATTGATGAAGATGTGGCATTCGTGGTGAGTCTTACTTTGTCACCAGTTTTGTTATAGTGTAGTCTTCTATGTGAGACCTGGAGCAGACCCTGTTGCTGGTTTAGCCAATATTTACAATTCAGAGAAATAGAGTGAACCACTTCATACAAATGTCCTTTTTCTTTTTAATAGTGACTGTGAATGTGTAGAAGTGTTAAGGCATTATTAATATTGTAGATAAGCTACACAGTTTCAATTAATAAAATGCAAAAATAAAGTACAGACATGCCTTGTAATGAGGTGGATCATCAAATTAATATATAATTCAAATCAATGTGAAATGAAATGATGTGAAACTTATTCAATAAATAGCCACACTTGTGGATAATTAATTGTATGGTAGTTTTGTAACTTACAGATGATTGTAGTTGTCATTATCATTGTTGTCTGTGGTGTTTCCTTGTGAAAGGAGCTTTTCAGCATTGTAATTTCCTCTGAGTTTGCAGATAATATATACAGTAATATTTTAAAGCTTTGCTGGCATTATTATTTCTTTCCATTATACATTGAGGGTTTAGTGAAAATGTATCTGGAAATTACGGAAGCTCTGGACTGCCAAAGTTTTTTTATTTTACTAACTTGAATATACGAGTTAGTTAACTTGAATATTCGAGTTAATCACTGGACTCATATATTCCAATTATTAACTCGTATATTCCAGTTAGCTAACTCGTATATTCCAATTAGTTAACTCATATATTCCAGTTAGCTAACTCGTATATTCAAGTTAGCTAACTGGTATATTCAAGTTAGTAACTTGTATATTCCAGTTACTAACTGGTATATTCCAATTAGTAACTCATATATTCCAGTTAGTTAACTGGTATATTCCAGTTAGCTAACTCATATATTCCAGTTAGTTAACTCGTATATTCAAGTTAGCTAACACATATATTCAAGTTAGTTAACTGGTATTTTCAAGTTAGTAACTTGTATATTCCAGTTAGCTAACTCATATATTCCAGTTAGCTAACTCGTATATTCAAGTTAGCTAACTCGTATGTACAAGTTAGTTAACTGGTATATTCAAGTTAGGTAACTGGTATTTTCAAGTTAGTAACTTGTACATTCAAGTTACTAATTCGAATATTCCAGTTATTAACTTGAATATTCAAGTTAGTAAAATAAAAAACCTTTGGCAGTCCAGAGCTTCCGTAGGAAATAGATTTTGCTGTACACTTGTACTTTTGCTTGATTTTCAGGTAAAAATTTATGCTTAAATTTTTTTTGTTGTATGAAACACCATGGCCTAGGTTTATTAACATATTTAAAATTATATTTTGATAAGAAACATTTTTGAAATTTGTTCATCAGCATATGGCATGAAAACTTTGCTTTTAAAAATGCTTTTATGGCTTAAAAATGTGAATTAAAGTTTAATATTTATATATATATATATTTTCTGTTCATTAAGTTTCAAATATATACAAATTTTTATATGTTTAACACATTTTACATTGAAAATTGATTTGAATGCTGACCCTAAAGTTCACAAATCACATACACATGTTCTAACTACTCCGTTATTACGCCCCTATCCTCTGAAACTGTCTTCCGGTCCAGATGAGAAATAGCTCCTTTATTACATCCTTTAGGAAATATTTTGAAAATCAGCTTTTCAACTCAAGCTTCTCCACTTAGAAGTCTTCCCTCAAGTAATACCCCCAACCCTGGACTATTGAGCTAGGTGGCCAAATGACTATCCTTTTAAACACTACTTTTTAAACTTAGCACACTGTTTTTTATCTTTGCTGTTTAAAAACTTTTACCTAAGTTAGAAGTGAGACAAGATGGGTGTGCTTAAATCTTTTAAATATTATCAGAAAGACTATACAGCATATATAATAGACTGGAAACATTACAACAAATGTATAGTTAAAGTTACCTTGCAATTTACTTTTATAAAGTTCATTCTCATTTTGTTGCATTGAAATCTGACCAAAGTTAAGGGAGTTACAGTATTGGGGATTCAATCCCCATTATCGCCAACAATAACAACAAAATTATCTATTTCACATTCATCAATGAACATTTTCAAGCAATAATTTCAAAATGCCCACAAAACCACATGTTTTAATAAGTAAAATAAAAGAAAACAGCTCACAGGCCTCTAATTGGGAAGTCCAATTTAATTCAATTTGACATGTTAATGATTCGAATCCCATTTAAATTATTGTTTACGAGCCACATGATGGCACTAGTAGCAAATAACTATAGGAAAAACTCCTCATCCAAATCATGCTAAATGGAGAACTGTACTATGATTTGAATTAATGAACCTCAGTGGTTTATTTACTGGTACAATGATAAAATTCATCTCATGGTTTGGAAGGAGTTATTTCTGCCCTAACATGATACAAAATTGATCAATAAATAAAACTATATTTACAAAAAGAACAAATTCTTTTTACATAAAAAGCAGAAATATGTGGCTATTCCATCCTGTGTGCCTATCCCCATGTAATCCCAGCCAAAGTTATACCGTTAAACTTTAGAGTACGATATTTGTTGTTGGAGTCAAAAACAAAACAGTTGTTCAACAATATGACCAACATAAATGCCAATACAACAACATTTCCAGCAATAAGGTTTGGGTAGCACTTTGAATTTTGAGGCCAGAAAGGATACATGAAATTATATAATTTTCCAGTTAGGGTTTTGGTTTTTACTGTTTAGTGTTTTAGTTATTTTATGATTTTAAGTATTGTGCTGTTTAATGTGATAAACAAGATGCCATCTGAAAAAAAGAAAACTCCTGCTACTAACATTAGGGCAAAAGTAAAAGCGTATGCTAGTGCTAAGACTTCTATACGTAAGACAAGGAAGGCATCAATTGAACGCAATGGCTCATACATCCAACCTTTAAGCATGCTTTATTCAATTGTCAGAGACACTGTCATTTCAGACCTACATCTTCTTTGTCAAATAACGCAATTTTATCTTTATGCCAAGACATGAGCTGGTCCAACAAGGAGATAATTGAACCAATTGATGCCCTGAAGCATAAACACTCCTGGCAAGAAAATCACAATCTTATGTCCACGGTCAAACAACTTCAGTTCCTGGCCATGCCATATCGGTTCCTGCTCACATACATCAATTTGGACTACAAGATCATTTCCGGATCACAGAAGGTAGTGCTAGGAGACAACCACATATATATGACTACCACTGTAACATTGCTTGATCCGAATTCTCGTAGTGACATCATCATTCCCACAAAAGAATAAGTAAGAAGCAATCTAACCTTGTCACAGGCGGTTCCACAAATCCTGGCCATATATGAGAGTCAAGCAGCTCAATGCCATCATTGTTACTACTTTTACAGAAGTAAGGTAGGCTAATGAGGGATATGATGAGGTCCAGGGGAAAAACATCCATTGCATGATGACCAAACATTGACTCAATGGACAGTAGGTTAGCTGACCAACTGATGAAGGATCCTGGGAGGTCCAGAGAGGCATTGTTGAAAACAATTTTGGCCCCTTAGGATGCCATCTCATTGCCATTGCAGCCTGATGTAGTATTTTGGCCATTTGATGGGTTAATCCGAATCAGTGGGCCTTTAACAGGCTCACTGCCTTTTAAATTACTATAATGCAATGTTGATTCCCAACACCATCTGGTGTTTAACATGGTTTGACAAATAATACCAAGAAGGGTTTCTATTACATAGCCATGGATGAAGATCATATCATGGATGATGGTGGGGAAGTGTCATTGTCTGAGTTTCTACATACAAAATGTTTTGATATTTTTCTGTATTTGTCTCCTGAAGACCAACTTCAGGCGAAATTATTGAATATTAATGTTGAAGATAATTTCATTAAAAAAAAACCCAATAACTGATATGTTCTTCTGTGAGTATATTTACAGAATGCTGGTCCAGGTAATTTAACATCAGGATAATATTGCTAATAATGATTGTGGTATATCTACCAGTGGTAAATGTCAAAAAGTTATGTAGGACAGTGGCAGTGAGAAAAGCCAATAAAAGCCAATTGGTGTAATAATTAACAGTATTAAGTTTGACTTTTCCTTTTATTATCTGTATCTGACCATTCAGTACAATTGTGTCCTACTATCCCAACACTGACACTGCAGATGACATTTAAATATTTGTTATCCACCATACACAGCAGAACACCTTAATAATGGAACATACAGACTGGGTTACAGTTTTGTTTTCTAATACGCTCTAAGGTCCTAGATGGCCTAGTGGTTAGCAGGTTTGGCATCTAATCATAGGCTGTTGCCTTTGTGGGTTCGAGTCCCACAAGTGGTAATGCTGATGACCTGTCGCAATGTGACCCTGGCTGTTGAACAGAATGTAAAATCCCAACTTTGACTTTATCTAATACTATGTAGCCCTGTTCTGTGGGTTGTAAGCCCTATGACAGTGCCCATTTTCACTAGTATCTTTATAACTGTGTTACCTCCGGCAATTATGTCTCAAATATATCTTGATAAAAATATTTTAGACTGCTGATTTCCTAGCGGTAAAATTAATACAGAAATCTATTTAGTAAAGTTGAAAAAAATTATATTCACTGACTTCACTTACTTAGATATCCTGGCTGGTGCTTTTTTAAATTTTTAGGTAAATATTTACCTATTTTGCTTATTGTTTAAGGAAAATAGTGGACTAAAATGTAAAACAGCCCTATGGTGCAAAATTTTAAATATTGTCACTACTGAAAAAAATCAATGCAAACAGATTAATTAATTGATTTGATTAATTTGTTATCTGTTTTAAAGAATTATAATTTTTATTTTAAATGTAGCATTTATAGCCTATTGTAATAATATACTTTCTGGTGGTTTACCATGGGAAAGCATCCAATGGGGATAACAGTTGAAAACTTATTACCCATGATTACAGGAAGATGGAGTTATATGGAACAATGGTCATGGAGAATATCAGTGCTATGTTTTCCGGTATAGTTACTTCTGCTAGCTTGTTTCGAGGACTCTTAAGAGATGACACATTTTTCACTTCCTCATTTTTTGATGGATTGTTGGAACCTATCCACAGGCACAAGGTAAATCGCAAAAAGCTGGGAGGATCAGAGAGCGCCTAAACTATTATTATATGTAGGTATTGCATGTTATGAAAGCTACATTTAAAATAAAGTTATTAATTTTATTTTGCTACAATAGTCCTACTAGTTGTAACAATATGCTGAATTTCAGCATGCTTGGATAGCTGGGAATACTGTGACACTGGCTGAAGGGTAGAGAAAAATGATGTCAAGGACACACGCACAAGTCAGAGACTGACAGGAAGTTCTCCAGCTTTCCAGAAGTTAAAGAGTGGCACCAAGGGGTGAATTGTACCTTCTTGAGTTCCATCACCAGTGCAGGCACTCCAATGCGGAAATAAATATCTGAGAAAAAGCAAAGTACACAAAGTATGATGAGATAAATATGCCAGTGAACACGGATACGACACAAGACATTTCTTAAGAAAGCAAAAGAAGAATATAGAAAAATTGGACCTTAATTTACGATTCTCAAAGTATTTGGAAGAAAACTCCAGGTTGTGTTAAGAGATGCAGTAGTTTTTGCATGTCCATTACATCCCTTTTCAGAGGGAGCTTGCATTAATTAGTCATGCATGTAATCGCTTGGGTTGTTTGGGCGACCTGGGGGTCAGTCTTCCCCCCCAAGGCAGTTATTTCTTGGTTAAAGTTCAATTTTAATTTTGAGGTTTGGGTACCAGTCTGATTGTTTTCATCGTGGCTTCCCAGAAGTTTAGCTCAGTATCTTGGCAACCGGCAAAACAAATTAAATTCATTGGTGGGATCTCTGACCTCAGGTCTTTGCCTGGCATTGAACTTCAGTTTAAATCTGACTCTTGAAGGAGAAACATGAAATACCTTTTCTTGAACTTTTACAATGATCATTTTATGATTTTTTTTTAATTTTTTGATTTTAAACAGGACGGTCATTTATCATGCAACAAGTTTTTTATCAAAGCATTGCTTTGAAGTGTGGAACCTTTGAGTCATTATGTGCTGAACTTTATGAACTTTACTGGATTACATAAGATTCTGTAGTCTTCGAGACAACCTCAGGCTTATTGACCAAGAGAGAGGAACGGTCTAACCTATGTTTCCTTGTGTATTGTTGCCAATTGTTGGCCGTGTAGCTGAAATTTTTGTCAATTTAAGCCTGATTTTGGAGTGTGGAATGGGAAATATTAAGGCCTTGTGCCTGTTCTGTATTATATTTTAGAAACAGTGACTGATTATTTGATATAAAATGCCTGATCATAAGCAACTGTGTAAGGCTTGTAAAGTGAGGCATCTGCCACCTACTGGCAAGAAGTGCAAGTTGCAGAAGAAACACCTCCAAGCTGAAAGTGACAATGAACTGCAATGAACTGTCATTGCAGGACAGCGTCCTGCTACTCAGACTGCACAGGGAGCTTCTTGAGACGGACAGCTGCTGCAGTTGGAGATCCTGCAACAGCTGAAGAAGATGACAGAGCGGCTGGACCATGAGGAGGAGCAGATGGCAACAACACCTGACAAATCAACACCAAAGTCTCCTGAGTTAAATAGTGACAGTTTTTTGCAAAGTGTAAAACCCAGTAAAACAGAAAAAAATGTCAAATTGTAAATGATTTGTCCTCAGATGAAACTGATTGTCCTTCATTAGAAGTGTTGAAATCACAATTGTTGCAGAAAAAGATTAACCAAAAATTGAGAGAATTGAACCAGAGTTCGCATTGTCAAGGTAAAGAGGAATTCAAATCTAGGAGGGCTGGTAGTATTGAAATTCAAGTAAAACTCAAGTTCATTGCCTTCTTGTGGCTATTTTAGGTGGGATCACATGTCAACGTGTGAACTAAGATCAGTTGTCCTTGACCCTGTGGGTACAGGATTTTTGCAAAAATATTCTGGAAGAAACAGATGGGGGTAGGAAAGATATCATGGTGTCATATTTGGCTGACCTCATGGAAGATGACAGATTTTTCTTGGCAGGGGGTGAAGGTGGCACATGCCGTATTAATGTGCGAAATGGAAAGGGGCACAGTTCAATGGGAGGATGGTGATCAAATTGATCCCATTCGCAAGGCTCATGCCCAGAAACATGTCTGTCATAGGGCAAATTGGGGTAAACAAGATAACAACAAGAAACCCTGGTTCTGTAAAAACTATCACAGTAATACCTGTACCTTGGCAAAGAACCATGACACAAATCGTAAACTGCACAGGCATATTTGTGCATATTGTTTGAATCTGGGAAGCAACTTACCCACTCTGAGAAAAACTGCATCACCAAGCAGCAGCAGGTAAAAAACAAGCAGACAGATGAACAGCTGTGAAAAAAAATTATGTTGATTTTGCTATAAAGGGTGATACAGGTACTGGCAATGTGTCGGCTAGGCGAAGTACAAGTAGTGTAGCTCAGACAAATAATGTGAAGACATATGATTCACGTTATCTATGTGAAACCAGTGGTTTGAATCCAGTTGTTTCAAGTGGTTTGCAGTGTGAAAGTAAGCTGGTCACAGATGGTACTGCTGCTTGCAATGTGTCATGCAACTCTCCATGTGAATCCAGTAGGGTGTGTGTGGTCGCTATGGGAAGCAATGCTTCACATGACCAGAAATGTGAAACCTCTGTAGTTGAAGCCTTCAAAACAGGTATAACAGTACAAATTACAGAGTCAGATTTGTGTATAATTCTAGGGTAATCTCTAGGCAAGCAAATGCTTTGTTCGCTAGAAAGCCTGTAAGGAATAGTGCCAAATGTCAAAATGTAAAAAGTATGCTGGGTCGTGGCGCCTTGTTGTACAAGACACGTGCCTTCTGTCACGTCAAGGTCGATCCAGTTGATTATGAACTGTTGGGTTTGGAATGACAAGGCCACTACGTCAATGCGTCCCATTTGTGACGTGTCACCAGAGTCAAATTTTCAACACCCCAGCGACGGCGTCAGGTATGTCATGTGTCAAAAAGGCTTATTGACTATATTGACAATTTCGTCGGCGTCGGTGTCTCGAGCATTGCATCTGCGTCATATTCTGCACTCATTTACCTTATGAATGAGCTTTGTTTTACCATAAGTCAGAAGAAACAGGTTCCTCCTTCAACGCAAGTGATGTGTCTGGGTGTGCTCATTGATGCAGTCAATGGTACCATTTCTATACCACCTGATAAATTGTTATATTTCCCAAATGGGAGAAACCCAAACTCGTGAGTATAACGGGTAGTTTTACTAAAAGCCCTAGTTGCCTGTATAATTTGGGTGGAAAACCATGTATTATCAACTGCTCGAGTAGGAGTGATTTCCTTGTCAGTTGTTGATTTCTTACTGTAAGAATTATTATGAATATGTCCATTAACTAAACGTATACTAAAAGAACCTATACTAAGATATGCTTTATGTACACTAATTTGTTGAGCATTTTGAACTGGAACAGGGGCATTCACCTTAGGAATTATATCGCCTGCACCACTGCCCAGACTACCGTCACTATGATTTATAATTCACCTTCATTAAAAGAATGTACATATTTATACACACTACCATATTGCAACAATTTCTGCTGAATTTCTTTGCAGGAAGACACTTCTCTATATGATACTAAAGTGTCAACATTGTTATGAATAGTGGTAATACTGTCTGAAATATAGGAACCACCAATATTACTGAACCTGCTTGAGTTACTCGCTTCAGATGCACTTAAATAATTATTATGGTTACCATTTGACATTTGTCGGTTCTCAACCACAACAAACTGTCCTTGGCATTGCAAGGTGTGGCTACTAGCCTCCCAGCTAGGGGTGTGTTGCCTTTACACGTTATATCTGTGGTGTGGGCCATATTTGGAACAGTTTTATTGCCAAAAATACCACTGGCACTGGTATACGATGAAACATCATTGTAAAGGTCATGAATACTATTTTTGAACATATTTTCAGACATAGATTTATAATAATAATATTCATTTGCTAATTTGTAGATACAACCTGCATTGTGACATAATGACCAGGGCCAGTGCTATAGCGAGCACTCAAGGAGAATACTTTTGCATATACATTAAGATTTACCATACCTTGTTTACCATTTCTTACAAAAGAACACGCACTGACATTTAAGCATTGGTTGGCTATATTGGCTATGTTCGTATTACCACTTAGTTTAAATTCTTTAAGTTTATTGAGATCATAATTTTCCAAAAAAACCTCATGATCTGTAGAATTGGCTGTATGATCGCCCCCATACTGGGTATTTGAGCAATATCGTCCACTGCCAGTATTATGACCCTATTAACCGTGACATTCCTATTCTTGTATATCCGATTAACATTGGTGCTAGACAAACTGGCAGATTCTAAACCAGACTCATGTTCTATTGTGATACTTGAATTAAGGTTACAATATGCTTGTATTTCAATGTTACCATGACTTTTGCAAATCAAGAAAGGGGTGTTTGTACGAGCCGTTCCATTTTTAGCTGTCAAATAAGCGTTGTAGGAACTATTGCTAACACAATCAAACCTTCTGTGTATTTGAGCCTTCCTTTTTTCATTTTTAGTCTCAGGCACTGCTGTTTTGGGTGTTCGTACTTCTTACCTGTACTAGCAAGACAATTACTGCAAAATTGTTGATAAGTTACACCCTTATCTGCGTGCTCAGTCTGGTTTTGATATCGACATACCCTTTTGTTATATAATTTACAAAGCATTGTTTTGTCAGCACCAGCTGATTCTACTAACCTTTTTGATTTGGCAAAGCTAGAATACGTTGAGTATTTCTACTCCTTATTCTGTCAATTTTTTCCCAATTATGCCAGTCTATTGTACCTTTCTCCATATCTTGGAGAACAAACACATGCGCGCGCTTGGCCGTGGGGAACGACAATTCGATTGCATCCTGCATACAACTAACAAAATGCCTCAACATGATATTTCTAACAGTACTACTAGGCTCCTCAATAACACCCTGTATAAAACCTTGCGACCATTGCAATACTGATAAGTCATCATAAGTAGGTTGTTTATGGCCAGTGCAAACAGTACAGTAATCTTGCGGCCAGTTAACTTTACGCTTTACTTTGTGTACACCAGGTCTGAAATGACCGGGTTGAAATACATCAGTACTTTTACCTTTGTCCTGTCTGGCCATATTGTCGTACTGGTGCAGCTTGCATTGAATTTCGCCTTGAATTCTATCATGTGACTTCAATTCTTCAAACGTAGGTAGTCTAGCTTCACTGTCATCCAATCTCCTCAAAGAACTGTGGTGAAATTGGACGAGCTCCACGACCTTCTTGTTTCTTCACACGATCTTCTATGGCGGCCATAGAATCCAAAATCTTATCAAGCTTATTTTCTAAATTGTCTATACGCTTACTGTCATTAGCAATAGGCCCGCCTTGCGAATTCTGAGAGATTTCTTTCACTGGTTCAACTTGTTTCTTTTTTCGCCCCATACTGGCAATGCACGTTGACAACTCAGCCACGTATTCCCCGGTCAAGAAATATAGATTTCCTCTACCACAGAAAAATGCAGTGTCAGGTGGCCCCTGCCCAATTCAAATGCACTGGTTGTTTGAGTACTGGAGATTATAAAGACCACTGCAGAGATCACATGTTAAACCAAGGACAAGGGCTTATGAATATTCATATAAAGTGAGTTTATTTATTTGATGCATCCAGCTCACAGTAAGATGTAAGTGCTTTTTTGTTGAATGTTTAACTTTTATAGTTTTGCAGGCGAAACAGTCAAAACAACTACCCACCACAAAAATTTGCCTACTATCAGAAACGATGACACACATAATACTAGTGTTTAAACACATGCAACCACAACTTCTAATAATAATATGTAATTCATTGATGTAAATTAGGTGTAAAAATGATTTAATATTGTCATGAATTACACGTGAAGAAATTCACTGGGTGACAAAATTAATTGGCTGAGCAATAACAGTAACTCCCGCCAGTAAAGGGTCATCTCTCGAGATATCAGTGTTTTTTGTTGAATTTTTAACTCATCTTCTGCATGTAGTTTCTTAGGAAAAACAGTATCGAGACGATTCATCACAATGTCCAACTCCCCCATTTTAGAAATAGACAATTCACCCTATATCAAGTGATCATGAAATGCCAATTATTGGAAGAGGGTCTCCTGGACCTTCAGTTTCCCCAGGCGATGTTGCTCCTGACCATTTATGTGTGAGTGATTATGAAAGTGATGCAGATTCCTTCTATTCAGACAACAGTTGCTCAATAGAGGAATTCAGTGACTTCAGTGATTAGCTTATATTACTCAGCTTTAGTACTAATTGACAAGTGGATTTTTTCTGACATTTTTAAGACTTTGTTATTTGCTGTTTTTTCCACACTTTTTATAAAAGGAATTTACATTTTTTTTCAAAATCACATTATAAATTTTTGAAAGATAATTTAGTAAGTATGTCTGTTGGTCATTTACAGAGTGGATGACTGTGATTTGTATGCTTTATGTTTCATGAAAAGACACAGTTTCAAGAGTGTTACATTTTAAGCAGTTAACATTGTCACTACCATGCCATTGACAATTAGTATTCCCCCGTGCCATGCCTGTCGACCATGGTCGACGATTTTTAAATATCTTTTATAACTCCTTCAGTCTTGCACTATACCCATTTGCAAGTCTGTGACAACTATATTGCATGTGATTTCCATTTTCCTCAGTCAGTGGCTATTAAAAGCTCTGGTAGTGAAAGGGTTAATGAAGAATGTAAAAATCTTCTTTTTATAATTACAAAACTAAAACAATTGCAAAATGTTACAAGCTCTATCATGATAATACATTTTCATAAGAACAATTCTAAAAGTTGTAAAAAAAGGTAAAAATATTTGGGCGGACCACTTTTATGAAGGGCCAGACAACATTTTTTAGTTCCTGGGCCGATGGTAGAAGATGGGGCCCATTGCAGCTAAACTTCATTGAGCAGACAAATACCCACAATTGCGCGACAATTTATAGAAGTCCAGTGATAAAAGAAAACAAAAAAAGTGATCCCTAGAAATGTGTGCTCTATCGAGGCTCGCACTTAATTATTTACCATTTATTGTACAGAATCTTTATGTTATCATGTGGTTTAAAACTAGCCTAATAGTCATTTAAGTGCTTGTAGTTTACACAGTGACTATTTTATTTTGTACACAGTCTATTAACTTATTAAACTTATTAGTGTGACTGTGATATCCTGACACCTAAGCACTCACTGAAACCTGATATAGTAGCTCTGGAATGACAAATTTGGTTTTTGGGCAGTTTTAGGTTTACTATAAGTAGGCCTAATTTAAATGATCTTTGGAATATTTCCAGAGATTGATGTACTCTGTGCGGCTTCCAAGTGCTTTTGTCTACATAGTTATTGTGTATATGTTTGTATGGATTGGTTTGTTGCTCTAAATTATCTGCCATGAAATTAAATCAAGTCAACTTCCTGGTCAGACAAATGATCAAATACTTGATTGTCATTATAGAAATGAAACTTAAGGCAGAATCTCCTGTGGAACTCCTTAAAGTCCATCCAAATTTGGGACTTATTAGGTGGTCCTGGTGTGGGACAAAATGTCTGTCCCTTTTCAAGGGCTGAAACATGGGTCTTAGTTAAAGCAGTGTCAGACAAGTTAATGACTCTGTGACTGACTAAACTGTCCATGGATTTTCCTTTTCGGAGAATTCCAGGAGGGGCTATTTTAGCCTTAATTTTGTTAAGAATATTGTTAATGTCAGAAGTTGCCATCATTATAAATGTGGAACTAGGGAGATACTCTTTTGAGTACTGAGCTGCAGATTTCTTATACACCCTGGACTGCTCCTTAAGGAGGATAAGCCGCTATGAGCCTCCTTGGGTAGGATCAGGTGGCTTAGATAATCCCATTGAGTTAGATAAAGTGAATCCAAAGGAGATATGTTATTTGAGCAATAGGGCCAGGAGAGCAAGACAAGACAATTATTCAACCTAGGTTATGTATTTTATTGAAAAAAAAAGAATATGTTTTCTAAAATAAGTTTAGCTAGTATTTCAAACATATGAATAAAACATTTATTTAGTTTTATTCTGAATAAGTTTGGTTAGTCCATTCAACAGCATTTGAGCTGTCTATCTTGGTTCGGTGGTGTTCTGTTGGGCCTTTTCCTCCTGTCTTTACGGCTTAGAGGAGACCTAAGTTGTTTGCCTGTCCATATTTTATTCTCTAGAGACATGGGGGCAGCTGACTTGAACTTGCTGGTGAGTGAGTCTTGGATTTTTTTGAACTGTTATTGGTTCAAATGGCTCTCAATATTTGTAAAGGTGGTTTGGATCTCTAACTTAACATTTGAGTATTTCCTGTTGATCTCTTCAACCCAAAGTAGGGTCAGCTCACGTTTGCATTTGGCTGTGAGCCCAATCCACTTTTTCTTAAAGCTCTCATCACTGCTGACTGGTGGAGTACTCCTGATGTTACATTGTACAGGAAAGTTGCCCGTCTTCAGACTGTTTTTGATGAAGTTTGATACCCGTTCACTTCTTTGAGACAGGTTCCTTGAGCTTGGTAGTTACATCTTCCAATAGTGCTGTAGTTTCACTACTGAGTCTGGTGGTGGGGATTGGTGACCCACTCATTGGAGTATTAAATGCACTAGCACTGTTGACTTCTAAGTTATTAAAATCAGCAGACAGACCTGTGTAACTAGCACTCATATTACCCATAGAAATATAGAATAATAAGAGTATTGGTGTCAGTAACAATAAGTTAATCTCTCAGTTAACCTGCCTTATATTAATTACTATGTATGTAATATTTCGAAAAATTCATGATTTTTCTCATCAAAAACTGAGAGTCCATCCCACGTTTTTCCTAGGGAGGTCTCTGGGAGCCTCACCAATCTCAGTCAGGAGACCTCCCCTGAGTGGATAAGTCTCAGTGGAACTCAGTGTCAACCTACAAGATTAAAAGTTACCTTTATACACCCTTGGGTTGGTAAAGTCCCAAAGGAGAAGAAGCTTAGGTAAAATCGGTAGTCAGTCCTGCAAAAGGAAACCAGAGTAAGTCTGGCCCACCTGATCCAATATCACAAAAAGCTAGATTTAAGGAGATTTCACACAGGTGGATCAAATCTGAGGAAGCCATATGAATCACGTTTATGGAGATGTAACCAGAATCAAGAGGTCAAGCTTCAAGTTGTCGAAAGAAACCCATTTTCTGTAAACAGAAACAGGAAGGATCAGTTCCAATGAGGGAAAGCTTGGTCATATTTAGTATTAGTTAGTTACTTGTTCTTTGCCAGAAGTGGGTCGGTGGGTTCAAATCTTTCTTCATGTGTTTTTTTCAAATGATCTGTGAACCCGAAAGCATGGATTGATTCAACTGGGGCAAATATATTGTAAAACCAATAAAAACTTATTATTTTGCCAAGCAACCAATGCACATAATACCCATGATTTTAAGGTAGGGGTAAACTGCCACAGCAGGCTCCTAACATAACCATGCTTACCACAATTTGTCCAAACCTGATGTATGTCTAGTAAGAGGTCATGGCTCGAGGGAATATTATAGTTCACAGACATGAAGTTCATGAAAACTAGAAAACCTATATATACCACTCAAAATGAGTTATATGGGCTGTGGTGGTGGAAGCCTATATGCTTGCTCTATTTCCTCCATGCTCAATTCAGCAGTGGTGCTGTGGTACAGTGGTCTGATTTGCACATTAAATTATATTGCAAGTTAATATTAAAATGAGATACTGGGATCTTGTATCAATGGTAGTTTTGTCTCTAGACTTTCATGAGAATTGGTGTAGCAGGATGAGTACCCGTCTCTTCTTTGAAATTAAGCGGCAGTGGGTTATCTTTTTTTTTTTTTATTTTTATTTTTGAAAAAAGAAAAACGTATATACAAATAGCATACATGAAAAACAATTTAAGTACATAACGTTGAAAGAAAGTTGAAGATGTTTACAATCTAATAACATAAAGAAACTTAATGAAATAAGTACAGAATCAAACACATGACTGACATGGGTAAATCATTTAATATTAAAGAAGACAAATACTAAAACAATACAGAAGCACAAGGCTAATTGATTACTTATAGGTTTTTAAACAAGGACCAATTCGCCTGAAATTTTTCTGTACAACAATTTATTTTTGAGATAAATTCCTGGTCAGTGAAGATACATTTAAAGTAGGCTCTGAATCTCATAGTACTTAAGATTTTGGCATTTCTTACACTATCAAAAATAAATTTTTTTGCAATGAGAATAACACAATTTCTTGAGAAAAAGTCAATGTCCTTTTCAAGGACACCAAATATAATTGTGTGCGGACTTAGGTCTAGATATAAATTGAATCGTTGCTGGAGCCATTTCTTTAAGTTGTTCCAAAATTCCAGGACGACAGGGCAAGATGTAAATAAGTGGATCAATGTCTCTTCGAATGTATTACAAAATCTACATGAAGAAGTGGCACTGATCTTTAATTTTCTCATATAAGAATGAGTTCCCAGAATTCTGTGGATAATTCTGTATTGGAACCAAACTAGGTCGTTTATTTGCAATGTTTTGAAGCAAATTTTGTATATTTGTTCCCAATCTTTTTCATTAATATCAATATTTAGTGTAGTACACCATTTGTTTCTAAGGATATGATTTTCAACCTGTTTATTTAATTGTTGATACAATTGCCTACAGCCCTTTTTCTGACTGATTAGAATTTTCAGATTTGGAGGCAGGAAAGGTCTTGGAAGGTTGAGTATATTGACATCACAATTGGTAAAGTATCTTTTGAGACATCTTTGTAATCGTAAGTACTCCCAAGAAATTGGATTTAATATTAAACTGATTTTTAAGTTCTTCTAGAGTTTTCATGCTGCCATCATTGTTGAGCAGATCCAAGGAAGTTGTAATTCCTGCCTTATACCAATGTGGGTAAAAAAGAGGTTCGGTTGAAATTTGAGGATTATACCAAACTGGACATATTACAGATTCAGTATTAGCTGGGTTTCTTTCATACAACAAGAAGCTCCATGACATTAAAACTTCCTTCCAAAAAGGATTTGTTATGCTACTACCAGTAGTTTTGGCCCATAATGGACCCAGTAAATAAAACTTATCAATAGAAATCAAACTTGAAAAGAGTTTTGCCCAAGGAGCATTTGGAGTCTGAACTAGTCGCTTTACCCATGCTACTTTTTGGCATTTTATGAAAATATCAATATTAACCATATTAAGGCCACCATTCATGTAGGAGTTTGTAATCAATTGTCTATTTACCTTATCTGGCTTGTTATCCCACACAAATGAATACAAAAGGCTATTTAATTTTTTTACCAAAATGTTATTTGTTATGGGAAGAGAGCTAAAAATATGGTTAAAACTTGAAAGAATAAAAGTTTTCACCACCGTGATTTTTCCAAGCGGGGTTAATCTTCTCCTCTTCCATTTATATAGAATTTTTTCACATTTGTTCAGAATTGGTGTAAAATTCAGAGTAGTAATGTTCTCTAGGTCAACAGAGAAACGAATCTCCAGCAAATCAAATTCAGATGCTCCCCAACGCAAATTCTCATAGGTGTCATACATGTCAGTTGAACGGTTTTTTTTGCCTAACCAAATAAGTTTTGTCTTATCTTTATTAACTACTAGACCTGAAACTGAACCAAAAATTTCTAGTGTATTAAGAGCTGCTTCAAGAGAGTCTTTAGTGCCATCAAGGAATAGAGTAGTGTCATCAGCAAATTGTGAAATTTTGTACTGTTGATTGTTTATTGTGATACCATTAATACTACAGTTATAAATTATCATAAGATATAAAATCTGGGCAGCTAGTAGGAAAAGGTAGGACGCAATAGGATCACCCTGTCTACAGCCTCTGTGTATAGTGAAAAAGTTTGATAAATGACCTGACTGAAGAATTGTTGCTTGGATATTCTTATTTAAAATATTAATCCAATGACAAAAATCTTTTCCGAAATTAAAGAACTTTAACACATTATTCAAAAATGTCCAAGAGACTGAGTCAAAGGCCTTTTGGAAATTGACTAACATAAGCAGGCCTGGCAACTCGTTTTTTTCCAGATAGTGCATGATATCATACACAAGACGTGTATTTTCACCAATAAATCTTCCAGCCATGAAGCCAGACTGAGCATCAGAAATTATTTTAGCAAGCACCGTCTTTAACCTATTGGCAATTGCTGTGGAAGCTATTTTGTATACAACAGATAGGAGAGAAATGGGTCGCCAGTTTTTCAAAAATTGACGCGGTTTATCACCTTTAGGTAGGCAGTTTATAATACAAGTTCTTAAAGAAACTGATAATTCTCCAGTCTCAAAAGCAAAATTCAGGCTGTGTAAAATGAAATATTTCAATCTATCCCAAAAAAATTTAAAGAATTCCGCCGGAAATCCATCAACTCCAGGAGTTTTGCCATTTTTCATTTGTTTGACTGCACGAGTAATTTCTTCTAATGTAAGTTTGCCTTCAAGTTTTGAGGATTCATCAGGTGTTAATTTGTTAACCCTTTTCCCCTCAAACAATTTGTCTAGATTTTGATCCAAAGGATAATGATCCTTTTGGCTGAATAGAGAAGAATAGAAATTTGCTATTTCATTGAGTATATCTTTCTGATCAGTTAAAGTTTCGCCATTGTCAAGTTGAATGCATTTAATCGTCTTTTCAACATAATTATACTTCTCCAGTGAGCAAAAGTACCTAGTAGGCTTTTCCCCCTCATTAATCCATTGTGCCCTTGCTCTTATGGCACTCCCCATTATAGCTTTTTGTCTGACCATTTCTAATTCAACTTTTTTGCTATCTAGAACTTTTAGAGATGTTGGACTATTAGTACTGTTATTTTCAAGAGCTTGAATTTCGCTTTTCAGCCTATTTTCAAGCTCATTATCTTGCCTTTTATGGTATGTAGCATATTTTATTGTCTCGCCACGAATTCTTAGCAAAAGCATTTCTAAAAAATTACTGTTATTTATAGTAAATGTGATATCTTCATCAGAAACAGTTTGCAAATGATGTAGGCTATAAACTGGAATGGCATATTTCAGTTTTTCTTCTTGTATAAGTTTATTAACTAAGCTAACATATTTCTCATCTTTTAACAAGCTACAGTTAAACTTCCACAGACCTCTACCACGGTCAAACTTGCTCAGTTGTATATTTATTTGAACAATAGAATGGTCGCTTCTGTATCCTGGGTTAGTACAGCAGTTGGTTATGATATCATGCATAGAATGCGATATCAAAAAATAGTCTAGCCGTGCTTGACGTATGGGATTTTTTCTTCTCCAAGTATATCTCCTAAGAGAGGGATGCATAAGACGAAAGGTATCCCTTAAATCAAAAGAATTCATTAATTCTATAACTGAATTGCGAGCTTTGGGATTGTTTACATGCTTGTATAGGTCACAGTCTAATTGAGGCTTCAGTATTAGATTTAAATCTCCACAGATAATTGTGAAGATCTGGTTGCTCAATTCAATTGTTGTTTTTACTTTACTATAAAATTCCGGAGAATCTCTATTTGGACCATATATATTTATAAGTTTGACTGAAATCTCCCCAACGTCAATATCAAGGCTAATCATATTCCCCTCGCTATCTTTATATACAGAAAGAAGCTTATATTCAAAATTTGTGTTGAACAGTATCGCAACACCTCTAGAATTAGAGGAAACCCCATTTAAGATACAATCCCCTTTCCATAAAGATCTGACATTTGACTCGTCCCTAGGTGTCCAGTGGGTGTCCTGTAGACAAATTATGGAAGCTTTAGTTTTATAAAAATAGTCAAGTACATCGATTCGTTTGTTTTTATTTTGAAGACCCTGGCAATTTGCTGACAACACTACAATTTCCTCACCAATAGTCATAAGACATAATTGAAGACTCTCCCAGCAACTCCAAAAACATTTGGTTAATAGTCCAGAGATGTTGAGAAATTTTTTTTAGCCTTGTGCTTACTATACTTGTAGAGTACTGTATTAATGACCCAGAAATAGATTGCAAACGTGTATGCTTATAAAAATAAAATAAACAAAAAAAATTCATGTATGGCAAATAAAAACTAAACAAAGTGAAACTTGTATTAAGGCCCTATTAATTGATATACTATATAGCTAGGGATAAAAAAAAACAAGTACTGAGAGATAATATAACATCATTTTCAAGATTGTTGCAGGCAAATAATGTACTGGTTATTGACTTATCTATAGAAATTTTAAAAAGTTAGATTGGTCACACATTAAGTATTCATGTAAGAAAAATCTATGGTTAATTTGATACAAAAACACAGACTACCCATCATTAAATTATAATACACATACAAACATAACAGAACATAACTTTTTCTTCAACTAAAAAATATCTACTTTCGGAAAAAACTTTTTGGATAACTTTGTATAGGATTAATATCCAGGTAGGATATATAGGCGAAACAAACGATTAATAAATATATAATAGTTAGAATCCATTTTTCAATTTGACTAATAAATAAAGTCAAAGTTTTCTAATTTTTATTGGATAGTACTAATGTATGCTGGTAAGACAAGCAAGTTTGAATCACTGAAAATGTGTAAATTGATAGCTATTTATTACGGACAAAAAATTATATCAATTCTAGCTCAATTTGCCCTTATGGCACTTAACCTCTTTCAAAAAACAGACTCGAAGGTGCATTGCAGTTAAACACATTCGTCAATTTTCATAACATACTGCTATCAAATGCTAAATGTCAAATACCGCTGATTTAAACTCTTATTGGTATGATTCTAGTCAAAAATAAATGCAAAGACATTCACACAGCAGATGTTCACACTGCCAAATTTTAAGCACTTTAGGACTTTCAAGGACTCAAATATTTGTAATTTGCATGCTTCAAAAGCATATATTGGCATTAACTCCCTCAAAATATATTAGACCAATTAATTATGAAAAAAAGACTGTATAAATTATAATTAGACTTCTATAGCGCTTAATATCTGTCATAACACAGACTATTAGGTGCGTTACACCCAAGAAATTATTCTAATTTCATAATGTGATGCATATCAAATGCTGCATGTCAAATGCTTGATTAGCATGACGTCAACCAAAACATAGCTGTAACGATGTTCATATTCCCAAATTTCAAGTATTCTAGGTGATTATATTGCATGTTTTAGGAAACATAGATTGGTATTGAATCCCTCAAAATATTTTGAGATCAATTAACTATGGAAAAATGATCATTTGAATTTTAAATTCACTTTTATAACACTTAATACCTGTCATAAAACAGAGTCTAAGGTGCATCACACCAAAACACAATGTTCAAATTTCATAGAACACTGTATATCGAATACTGTATATCAAATGCTTAAGTGGTATGACTTTAACTAAAGATAAATGTAAAGATGTTCACACTGCATATATTCACAAACACTATTTTCAAGTGCTCTAAGGTATTTATAAGGTAATTCTAATTCTAATTCTATTCTAATTGGACTTTTATAGCGCTTAATCTCCCCAAACAAGAGGACTCTAAGGCGCAACAAAACAAAAAGCAGCCAACAAAATTCTGTGTCCAGGGACATAACAGGGGTCGAACACCACGGAGAACGCCAGGAGGATGATTCAGGCTAGGGTGGATATGCTTTGGTGTACAGGTAGGTTTTAAGCTGTTTTCTGAAGGAGGCCAGGGATGGAGAGGCACGAATCACATCAGGGAGAGTATTCCACACAGTAGGAGCATCAAACGCAAAACTATTACCAAACTGTTTGACAGATTTATGAACAGAGGGGCAGAACTTTGGAATAACTAGGAAATTACCACCACTTTGACTGCGCCTGGTACTGTAAGAACTGCTGTAGGAAGAAAGATGTGGTGAAAAATACCTGGGAAAACCTGTGTGAAGATACTTATAAACAAGTGTGACTGTCTTGAACACAATGCGCTGTTCAACAGGAAGCCAATGCAGTTTCTTTAGCACAGGAGTTATGCTGGTGTATCGACTGGTGTTTGATACAATTCTAGCTGCACTATTTTGGATGCACTGTAATTTGCGTAGATTGAACTTGGACAGGCTCCTGAAAAGTGAGTTGCAGTAATCCAACCGACTACTAACAAGAGCGTTGGCTACCAGCACAGAAACATCATGAGTAAGAAACCGCCTGACATGTCTGAAGTCACGGAGTTTAACAAAACAACTTTTGCAGACATTCTGAACATGCTTGGACAAAGAGAAATCTGAATCAAGCCAAACACCCAGATTTTTTACTGAATCTGCAGGGCAGAGTGAGTTGCCCAGGATATCAATTGGAAAACATGCTTTCAACTTATCCCTTTGTCTCTTCGAACCAAAGATGATAAACTCAGTCTTACCAGGATTCAGTTTGAGCTTACTAGTTGTCATCCACTCTTTAACATCATTTAGGCACTTATTTAGCTTTTCAAAGGCAGCAGATGCATTATTCTGGGATAAATGTATATAAAGTTGGCTGTCATCTGCATAGAAATGAAACTTTATTCCATTATGTTTACTGATAATGGAACTGAGGGGGGTAGTGTACAATGAGAACAACAAAGGACCCAGGACAGAACCTTGGGGAACACCAAATAGGAGTTTACAAACATCTGACAAAGTAGAACCAATTTTTACTGATTGGTAACGGTCCATTAGGTAGGATGTGAACCATTTGTGAACCAAGGTATGCTTCAAAGATCATGCATAGGTATTGAATCATTTAAAATATATAATATGACACAAATTTACTAATGAGAAAAGACTATGAAATCCAATTTCAATTGCACTTTTAAACAACAAACTGCAAGGCACATTACACCAAAACATATTGTTCATTTTCATAATGTATTGCATAACAAATAATACATATCAAATGCTTTATTAGTATAGCTTCAACCAAAAGTCAATGTAAAAATAGTCACACAGCGCTTAATGTTGTCATGAAACAGACTATAAGGTGAGTTACACCCAAAGAATTGTTCAAATTTCATATGATGTATATCAAATGCTGCATATCAAGTGCTTAATTGGCATGACTTCAACCAAAAAATAGTTGTTACAATAAAGATGCTCGCACTCCCAAATTTCAAGTATTCTAGGTGTTTATATTGTATGTTTCTGGAAACATAGATCAGCATTGAATCCCTCAAAATGTGTTGAGATCAATTAACAATAGAAAAATGGTCATGTGAATCTTAATTTCACTTTTATAACACTTAATATCTGTCATAAAACAGACTCCAAGGTGCATCACACCAAAGCACAATGTTTAAGTTTCATATCAAGTGCTTAATTGGCATGACTTTAAACATAAGTGTAAAGATGTTCTCATTGCATATTTTCACAAACACTAATTTCAGGTGCTCTAGGGTATTTATAATATATGCTTCAAAGATCATGAATAGGCATTGAATCATTTAAAATATATTATGAGACAAATTTATTAATGAGAAAAGATTATCAAATCCAATTCTAATTGCACTATAATTTAAAAAGTATTATGAGAATTTATTAATGAGAAAAGACTCAAATTCAATTCTAATTGCACTTTTAAAGTACTTAAATCTTTGTTAAACAACAGACTGTAATGCACATTAAACCAAAAAACATTGTTCATTTTAATAATGTATCGCATAACCAAAGCACTTAAATCTCTGTTAAACAACAGACTGTAATGCACATTACACCAAAACACATTGTTCATTTTAATAATCAATTGCATAACCAATAATACATATTGAATGCTTGATTAGTATAACTTCAACCAAAAATCACTGCAATGATAGTCACACAGCAGAGAGTTTCTAGACATCTTTTCCAAGATTAGAAATAATATTCTAACCAAACAAATGGAAGAAAAGGTTTAAGTCATGGTAATTACAGGCTTTGAAAGCAATGTAACAAAATAAAGTCACAAAAAAAAATATGTATAACATGCCAGGTTATTACATTATTGAGTCATTTGAAATAAAAACAGTCAAGTCTGTGTTCACCGAGTGATCTCAAATGAACACCAGCATAACTCTTTATAAACAGATTTACTGGTATACTAGAATTACAGTTAGATATAAGTGTAGCATGTCAGTTTCAGAAAAGGGTATAGTGTTATCGACATGCTTATTATGACAAATCTTTAAAGTCAAGTTTTTGTAAAATGTTCTTGTGGTTTTTTCAAAAAAATGTAAGTGAGAACTACAAAAACACCACAAACTCACTTTTATTTCTGTTTAATGTTTTCTCTAAGTTCACGGAGCATCTTGCCTAAAAAGTTCAAGCCCCTCCATTTAGATGGATCCCATATTTGACTATCTGAAAGGGAGAGGCCTGCTCCCCAGTAATTGTCATGGGGACTGGCTTCTACAAGGGTGGCATCACCGGTTTTTTCTAAAAAGTCCAACAATTCATGGTTTTGAGTGAACTTGGCATGGAGAGCGGTTCTCATGTAGTCATCCCGGGAGTTGCGCCATAAATCCATGTTGAAATTGTGAATCTTCTTTCCTAGGGATTTAGCGGCAGCAGGATCGGGAGTTTTGAGAATCTTTTCGGCAGTTATATCGTCACCAAAAAGGCTGGCTTTCTTGAACATGAAGAATTGCTCAACAGATTGGAAAGCAGTACCATCTATACTGAATGAGCAAGGGTAGTGGTTAGAAAGCTTGGAATGCAAAGTATAAAATGCTGTTATCCCTCCCTTTGTAATGGTGGACAAGTTGTTTGGTTGGAGCTCTTGTGGCAGTTTGTCAAGGTCGTCAACGGTATAAGGTTTGCCATCCAGAATCAGCTTGTCTACTGAGAGATGCGCTTTGTGGTTAGATCTATAGGCTGCAGTAAGGACAGGAGAAAACATCTTTCTGCACTGGATTACTTCCACAGGAAAGTCTTCTACTACCAGTATACCCGATTCACGGAATTTCTGTTTCTGACGAATCACTTTCAGCTTATCCTTGAAACTCAGAAATCTTGCTATAATAGGAGAGTCACGTTGTGCAGTACGCAGTTTATGAGCTCTTTCAATGGAATTTTCTGAAAGATTCAGGTTGTATCTGTTACACATGTCTAAGATAATTGATTCACAATCTTTGTCTGGCCAAGATACAGACTTGCCTTTTTTCATCAAAACAAATTTCAGGTTGTTTCTTCTGGATACCGTTTCCATAGAAACCAATCTGTCTTCCAATGTTTGACATTTATCCTGTGTTTGTTTTAGTTTTGACTTTAGAGTCATATTTTCAGCTTGAAGTTGGGTGCACCTTTCTGATAAAACAGCAATTTCATCTAGTTTAGACGTTGCAGTTTGGAGGGAGCCTCTTATAGAGTCGAGCTCACTTCTGACTGGGTCTAGGTACTCCTCAAATAACACACGGATGCTGGCAAGAGACAGTGCAGCATCTGGAGAAGTGGGTGATACAAACTCATAGCCTCTCCTTTGGGTTTTATGAGGGGGTTGAAAAACTGCCTCTCTTGTACTTCTTGATAAAGATGTTGATGTTTCAAGTAAAGTATTATCGGCCATAGCTTCACTTTTATATGTTAAATTGTAATCCACAATTCAGTAGTCCAGTAGTCACTAAATTTTATGCCACGCTTTTCTAAATAATGCAACACTGTAGTATACTGTACCAATGGATTATTCACTTCAAATATTTAGTCAAATAGATTTCAATACTTCAATACTTTTCCTGCCTTGCATTAGAATGTATCACATGAACAGTGGACAGCAATATTAGGTATTTGATTCATTGGCATTAAAGGCACATCTACAAAGCCTTTTTACAAGGCCTGTAATAGTAGTCTTTGAAAGTAATTAAAGTTCTGTATTCCAGTAAAGCTTTAGGAACAGTTTGTTGACCAAAGCCAATGAGTGAAAATCTATTAAGGGAAGGACCCAGTCTGCAAGTTGGCATTATGTGTACAAACACTTTAATTATGTCTTTTTTACAGATGTTGGCATAAAATGTTCACAACACATATTTACCTGCGTGGGTTAATATATTCATTTTGTGCACACTTTAACTTTCAATATAAGGCAAGGTGATATCCAAGTCTTTTCTTTTCCCAATATTAATAAATATTAAATCAGATATTTTATTTCTGAGTTAATCATAATAGTATTCCATATTTGACCACAGTATTTAGTTCAGTGTTATCCATGTATATTACTTTATCTGATTCATGATTTTCAAATTTGCTGCCTGATGCTCTATTTAGAAAAAAAACATATAAACTCTCAGCACCAGAAAAAAACTGTCAAGTCATCACCTCACTTCAAGTGGGTTATCTTAGTACTTTGATGGGTGACCGTCTGAGTTCTAGGCTAGGCATGAAAGGTATATCTCACTTCTTTGTTCTTGTGGTCAGACTTTAATAAGTTATAGTGCACTACTCGTGTCTCTGATGGCTTTGCGTCTCAGGCATGTATACCAAAAGACCTTTTGGCCTTGTTTTGAAGGTGACTCTCATGCATTCACCATAAATTGCCTTCACTTTGTTATCATTTATAATGAGAGTGTTATTTCGTATGACAATACATATGCCAAGACATGTGAGCTTTGGAGTTGCTGGTACTCTTTATCTGAATTCATTGGGAGGGATAGTTCCTATAATAGGTCATTCACTGTCTCAAAAACCTCTCTAGCCCTATGTTTAAGGTTTATGAGAATACAATCATCTATATATATATCATCAGAAGAACCCTGGACAAAGCCAAATACCACCACTGGATCCAGATAACAAGAACCTTCAGCTTGGCCCACCTTAATGTTACGGAATGCTCTAGAAACATCAATTTTTGGAAAGTAAAGTATCTGAGGTAGTGTTACACATTTGATGTACTATATCAACGGATGGAATTTTAAAGCAAAACACCTGTCATGAAAACATTGCCTGTCAACTTTGTCATTTAGTGAGGCACCACTTGGAAGTGATAAATTCAGGATCATGCATCTCTTATTCAGATCCTTTGGTCTGGTGAGTAAAGGGGAGCAACATAATTACTTAGATTAATTCTCAGAAGTAGTTAAGTTCGAGTTGGTCAATGGTCGTGTATCGATTATATTGATGATAAATGAAGCAACTAATAAGCATTATGTTGCAATAGCAATTTTGATTTAATCAAGCATATACTCTTAGGATTTATATTGCATACGCTCTTAGGATTTATATTGCAAGTACTCTAATGATAAGCACATGATACTTGATTTAATGAGGCATATGTACTTTGACTTTATATCTTACATATTGATAATAAGCATATGATACATATTTAATGAGGCATATGTACTTAGACTTTATATTGTAGTACTGTAAAGATATGTGGATCACATAACATATACATAACTGCTGATGGCAAATTTAAGCATATGTTTTAAAATCTTGCATATTATCAATACTGTTATGTTTGTCTGTTTGTTAGGATGAAGTACCACCAAGATATATAATGATGTAGCATATGGTAACCTTTGATGACTTTTTTTTAAAAATTTACTACATTCTCAAAATCTAGCAATATGAAACACTGTGTTCAAAAATCCCAACTAAGATGTGCTTTCCTTGCGGTCCGAATTTCTGTTTGTGAAATTTGCGAGAGATATTTTCACCCGTTCAAAATTCCCAACTGTGATGTGCTTACCTTGCAGTCCGAAATTCTGTTTATGAAATTTTACTCGAGTATTGAATAATTTAGAAGACAAAATCTAGGCATAGGGTTATTTATCAAATATATTTCAATGATGCATATAATGAATTATTGATTGGTTTACATATTCAAACCATATACAAGTCTATACATGTTTTTCCAATATGAATACCAAACAAAAATGTAATTTGTACTATTTATTAATACTCTACATCATAAATTTGATCTACAATAAGTAAGATATAGATCAAAATCACAAAACAAGTCTGTACATGTTTTGTTTTTTTTTTAAAATCAAAAAATGATTAGTAAACAAATCTTAAATCCTATTTAAACTCCACCTAAACAAAACTGTATATCTATATTTCCTTATGATTCATTTCATGTAAATATGGAAGATGGAAGAATTACATACAGGGATTTATACATCCAAGTGAGACGAATGAACCTGAAACATCCTCATATATTCCTGGCATTGGCATTACCTCATCTTTCTATATCCTCTGCTGAATCATTTGGAGTCTCAATTTTTTATGTTTCCTGTTTCATATGGCATTACCCAAGACATACTTTTGTCATAATGTATGCAGCAGGCAAAGTGTATAAGGATAAAATAACTAAATCTATTAAAATGTGGTGGTATAGAATGAATACATACTCGCCATATGCCCAGGAAGTTGCAAGGAGATATAGAGCAACTATGAAAAGAAGTCAATCTATGGAATCACATGATCACTCAGATGATGAATCAGTCCATAACATATGAATTGATTAAGAACAATATGCTGTGTCAAATCATCCGGAAAGTTTATTTTAAAAACCAGTCAAAAATATAATTTCTTCAATGAAGTATTTTTAACAATGGATGGAAATATTCAACAGTTTGAGTGTTCTAAATGCCACAGAAATCTAATTAATCAGAGGAATTTAGATGCTCATCAAAAAATGTATGGAACTGATTATAAATCAAGGAATAATTTTTGTGAAAAATGTGATACATACCTCGCCACATCAAAGGATCTTACTGAACATTTATTGACATGTGGAAGATTTATGTGCTATGAATGTAATGTGCCCTTTATTCATCCTAAAGCTTTGAACTATCATATTGAACATTTTCATAGATCAAATGATAAGGAAAAACACTATAAATGCTCATTATGTAATAAATTATGCCTCACAAGAAAGGATCTTTATGTTCATAGAATGAACCAGCATGGAGGGAATGATAACCTTAATTTTATTCCACCGTATATAGTTCACCATGATAATGAAGAATTAAAACAGACATACATTACAAACCGCGAACACATATTGGCTGCAGATGACCATGGCGATCTCAAGAAGACATACAACTTCCAAACAAATAACCTTCATGGAGGTTATAGGGAGATAAGAGGACATATTAATCAGATATATAACGATCAAAATCAGACATTTAGAGTGAATTTTGCATTTGGAATGATACTCTTCAATAATGAGACTGGAGAATATAGATATTTTGTTCCTCATTTTAATAATAAAATATTGACACATCCCTATACAATTACTAATAGAAATAGTATTAGATTTTTTATGCATAAAATTACAGGAATAGATATCATAGAACAAGCCAGAGCTGTGCGCCCATCCACTGTATGGACTCTTGCATTTATTACTAACATCCAATATGTTATATTTTTGACAGATTTTCCTCTAGGAAATGCAACTTCATTACCTGGATATATCTTAAAGAACGCCTATATAAAGTCAATGTATTATAATAAGTACTCTGCAAAACCTCATAATGATAATTTTTGCTTTTTTCGATGTGTAAAACATCATAGAGGAAATATTAAAAAAGTTAAAGAATATGTGCATATATGGAAGAAGAAAAGAAATATTTCGAATGAAATATCTTTTCCTGGCGTAAGGATGAATGACATCAGTGAACTAGAAATCTGTTTTAATGTTAAAATTATGGTGTATTGTTGGAATAGTAACGGAACTGTTAGTCTAATTTATAATTCATTAAGTGATAATGATGATGTTATGTATCTGAACCTGTATGATAATCACTTTAGTTATATAACAAATTTCGAAAAACTTGTTAAAAGGTTTCAATGTGATAAATGTCTGAAATTATTTAAACGTCAATGGAATTTGAAAAGACACTATGCTAACTGTTATGATAGAACTAAGTACTCATTTCCAGGGGGTTTTTATTCTAATTCCACTACATTATTTGATAAATTAAAATCACTTAATATTCATGTACCCTTAGATTGTCAATTTTATGATAAATTTATAGTATGGGATATGGAAGCGATATTACTTAAATCAAATGTAGATAAAACAGAAAAACTAACATGGATATCTCAACATCATCCAATCAGTGTAAGTATTGCCTCCAATGTAGAAAATTTTCAGGAATCTGAATGTTTTGTTAATTCAAATGCTATTCAACTAATCGATGAAATGATGAGTTATATATCTGAAATTAGTTTGTATAACAAAGAAATCATGATGGAAAAATATTCTGAAGTATACCATCAGCTGAATGAACTTATATCACAATATCACAACAATTCCGAATCATGTAAGTCAAATCATCAATCAAAAATCAAATCCCATTTTTTTAAATCCTTAAATAACATAAAGAAAGATTTGGATAGATATGTTTCACAAATACCTGTTATTGGATTTAATTCTGGCAAATATGATCTAAACTTAATAAAGAAATATATAATGTCATACATTGTTCAAAATTACGAGGAACAAGATATTCATACAATAAAAAAGGAAAATTCGTATTTATCTATTTCTACTGTTGATATGAAATTTATAGATATTTCAAATTATTTAGCTGCTGGATGTTCCTATTCTCAATTTTTGAAAGCCTATGGATGTGATCAACCTAAAGGAATTTTTCCATACGAATGGTTTGATTCTTTTGAAAAATTGAATTATCCCAAACTTCCAGAACCTGAGGATTTTTATTCAAAAATTAAGAAAGATAATCCAATAAAATCCGAGAGCGATTATAAGAAACTACAAAAAATTTGGGAGCATGAGGCTATGACAAGATTTGAGGACTACCTAATATATTATAACAACCTCGACACTGGTCCGTTTGTTATTGCATTAGGGAATATGGTTAAGGTTTATTATGATGAGGGGATAGATATTTTTAAAGATTATATTACATTACCAGGTGTTGCTCGTAGAATGTTATATAATTCATCAAATAGTAAATTTTCACTTTTTAATTCAGAAAACGCTAATCTTTATTATACCTTTAAACAAAATATTGTAGGTGGACCTAGTATAATATTTTCTCGTTATCAAGAAAAGGGTGTCACTGATATTAAAAATATTCCTAATAATAAATGCCAATCAGTAGTTGGATACGATTGTAATGGGTTATATTCCTATGCAATAAGACAGGAAATGCCTACAGGTCTATACATCACACGTCATAAAGAAAACGGTTTTAGACCGGAAGTGAGTGAAAGATATATTGATTCTTATGTTTGGATGGATTATTTAATGCTGACTGAAAATATTAAAATTTTACATAAATTAAATAATGGTAAAGAAATACGATTTGGAAATTATTTGGTAGATGGTTATTGTGTTTCCACGAAAACTGTATATGAATACAATGGATGTTATTATCACAAATGTCCCCATAACTGTTTCATTTTTAGAGGAATTAAAAGTGAAAAATGGCTTAAAAAGCTTGAGAAAACACAAGAGAAAGATGACATCAAAAAAAATTTTTTATTAACACAAGGTTTGAAGTATGTTTCTATACAGGAATGTGATTATATGAGAAAGGTGAAATCTAAAACACTGTCACTATATAATAATTATTTACCTACTTATTATCAAAAGAATAGATCAACTCTATCTGAATCTCAAATAATCGATGATATACAAAATGGTTTGTTATTTGGCGCCGTTGAAGTAGATATAGCAATTAATGATAATTTATATGATTATTTTAAAGAGTATCCTCCTTTTTTTTGTACATGTGAAGTTCCAATGAATGTTATTGGTGATCATATGTCCGATTTTTGTAAAAATAATGATATTACCTTTAAAAATAGAAAACTCTTGATAAGCGGTACTAAAGCCAAAAAAATCCTTTTAGCAACTCCATTATTGAAATGGTATTTGAATCATAACTGTAATATTAAGAGAATTTATCAGGTCATAGAATTTCAACCTAAAAAGTCTTTTACCTCCTTTATTGAAACAGTAACAGAGAACAGAATATTAGGTGATAGACATAAAGATAAGTCAATTATAGGTGATACGTACAAATTATTAAGCAATAGTGCATACGGATCAGTTTTAATTAATAAAACAAAGCATTGTAATATAGAATATATAGATAATAAAGGAAAAGCTGTTAAAATGATCAATTCTTCTAATTTTAAAAATTTAGACATTATCACAAATTCAGTTTACGAGGTCGAAATGTATAAGAACCAGATTAACATGGATAATCCTATACAGATTGGATTTTTTATTTTACAATATGCTAAATTACGTATGTTAGAATTTTATTATGACTGTTTAGAAAAATATTTAAAAACAAATTCTTTTGAATTAACCGAAACTGATACCGATAGCATTTATATGGCCTTAAATGAGGTTACCTTAGCTAAATGTATGAAAGAAGAATAATATGAGACCTACTATAAACAAATTTATAAACAATGTAATGATCACGATCAAGCCGTTTGGTTTCCTAGAAAATGCTGTGATAATCATATTGCTTTAGATAGGAGATTTACTGGAATTTTTAAGGAAGAATTCCTGGGAGATAAGATGATAAGTTTATGTTCAAAGTCATACATTATTCAAAACAAAAAAGGAAAGCAAAAGATATCCTGCAAAGGAATTTCGAAGAAAAATTTATCAGACCCTATGACAAAATTTGAAAACACGTTAAACAACCGTACTATTATTTCCGCCAAAAATATGGGTTTTAGATTGAAAAACAACAATATTTTTACTTATTCACAGGAAAAGATAGGATTTAATTACTTTTACTGTAAAAGAAAGGTTTTAGAGGATGGTATAAGTACAGTGCCATTAGATATAGAATTATGTCCATGGTCAACTCATATCGAAATAATCGAAAAGGTACAAGATCCGTTATCTAATCTATATCCCTGTAATTTATTGTATAATAATATTATTTTTCCTTCCTCAGAACACATTTTCATCTACCTTTTATGTGTACATTTCAATTATCATAATATTGCTGCCGAAATTTTAAAAATATTAGATCCTACAGAACTACACAGGTTCATTTCGGATAAAGGAGTAGATCTAAATAAAGACTATGCTATTATTGAAAGAACAATGAGATTTTCTATTCTAATAAAATTTAAACAATGTTCTTTACTTTATGATAAATTATCAAAATGGCGGGATCATTAATATATTATAAACAGGTAAATCTTAAGAGAGACCTAGCTGGATATCTTGGAGTTATATCCAAATCTAGTTTACTGGAGGTATTGCCATCAGAAAATGTTTCAGGTGAAAATGTACTGGGTAAGATATTGATGGATTTATTAAAGTATGAAAAATAAAAAGCAATTATTGTTATAACTTAGTTTTATTGACTGTGTTTTAATCTTTATACATAAAAATTGGTAAATACAAAGTCTTTAACTATTTCTTCATTGTTTTTAAGATCATGTGATAAAGTATCCAGTATCTTTCCCAATGTCCATCCTCTGCATGAATAATAACTGTAGTATAAGCAAAAGAATCCACATGTATCTGTGAAGTAGTTTTGAAGTCTTTTATTGTTATATTTATAAGAAATTCTTTGATCTGTCAATAAATTTTGTAAAACTTCATCTGGTTTATTTCCTAATGAATCGAAATGTTCAGCACACTCGATATCATTGTAGTGTAATACAATCCAGTGACTTCCTTTTTCGTAAGATCTATCTAGGTTAACTACAATAATTGATGGAGGAGTTAAATCTCCAGGAATAAGATCTATTGGGTAAACTCCCTTGAATCGATTTCTAATGAACTTATCTTGGTTCATGAACTTATTTATTTGAATGGAATTCATTTTTTCTGGTTTTTTTTAACTTACATTAACATTTCTAGCTTGATCAATTGTCATTATCTCCGGAAATTTAGCATAAACAATGATATTTATAGTTTCTGCTAATGCCTTTGAAAATCTAACACTTAATCTAACTCGCCCCCTTGGAGATTTCGACATAACACTTCCTGTTAAAAAGCTTTGTATATCAAATAAATATAAGGCATATCCATCTGGATAATCTGTCGGTTTTATAATTAATCCACTTTTTGAATCTAAGTCACTGTCTAATAAACTTAGATATGACGAAACATAATCATTTTCATCAAAATTTGGTCTGAAAGGACGACTTGGTACTGGTTGTCCATCTACATTAATTTCTAGGTAATTCACACCCATATTCATAAAATTAAAAGGATTTTTTTCATAATCTCCAGAATATGCTGAATTAGAAACCATACCAATTATTATTTTACTTGGTACTTGTCCATGGAATATATTATCTGTCATAAATGTATGTGATCCTCCTGCTACACTAAAACTCTTAATATCACTTCGCCAGAATGGGTATAATGCTGGACTAATTTTTAAAGCCTCATTATGAGCTACAATCACACTTGGGTGCAAACTCACAAAACAAACTTTTATTATCGCAGATGTTATTTTTAATTTATAATTTTCTGCCCCTGGTCTCAACAATCTGAAGTCATTACTTGATTGAAAAAATTTTAAATTGACAGAAACTCCATTTAAAATTGATCTTTTTTGATCCTTTCCAAAATCTATATATAGACAACCTTCAATACTAGCTGTTCCTCCATCTTTTGTTGGCCTTGCTCTTTCTGTAAAAGCCGTATTGCTACCGATATAAGTATTAGAATCCATTTCACCAGGTTGATCTTTTAAAAAAAGTGCTGCATAACCCTGAGATTCTATCATTTCATTATTAGAGGTTAATAAAATATCCATAAGTGCTTTATAAGGGTAGTTAACTCCAATATCCGGTGATACAATTTTTTGGTTAAACGATAAGTCAATTTGTCTGAAGATGCTATGTAAAGGAAAATTCACAGGTCCTACTTGATCACTATCAGCAGTTGGTTGACCACCTAACCCTCTCTCATCATGAATCGGATCCCCATTTTCTCTGGTTATAACATATTTTATATGTAATTTTGTTTTACTTAAATTTATATAATCTACTGATGTTCCTGGGATGCTAAATTCTATAGCTCCACTCTCTGAAATTGCTGCAATAGGATTGAATTCTACCCAATATTCTCTTTGAATCGAATTATCGATTGGTGGTGGAACAAAAATAGATAAGGAATTTTGTACTACTTCCATAATGATTTGTAAGTTAAATTTTTCTTATTTCTTTCGCCCTTTTTTTTTTCTTTTCCCTTTTTATTGAGACTCTTGGATGATCCTTTAACTTTATACTGATTTTTCCTCTTTTTAACTCTTTGGATCTGCTCTTTGCCTCCACTTTGAACATGTGTATTTTTTTCATCCCTATTTATAGCATTTTCTTGCTTTAATTCACTCTTGGCTTGTTCTACAGCAGCTTTAGTAGGACTTACAATTGTGACGTCAATATTTTCTTTAGGAATATCTGTATTGTCCTTATGTTTTTTTTCTATTATGTAAAAATCTGGTTTAAAACCGATTTTTCCTTGAATACACTTTTTACAAAAATCCTCATAATTTGTCATTTTATTTTTTTCAAATGTAGTGTCAATCTACTTGTTCCAGTAATACTCGGTGGAATTTTAAAATTTTCATCTCTTATATATACCTTCAAGCGATTAAGGCAATAATTTTTAACTTTCACATAATAAATTTCTTTATAATTGAAATAAATTTGATTGTTATTAGGATAAATCATTCTTAATATAGGTTTTAAAGAATCCCCAATATAACTGTTATCACATATATCGCATAACACAAATATAGTTTCTAACAGGTTTGAACTATGATAAAAATCACATAAACCTATTACCCATTCACCCTCTAAATGAATTCTTTCTGGCAATTCTATTATAAAATTATAACTGTTATTATCAGGATGAAATAACAGAGAATCACTAGAACTTAAGAAGAAATACATATCAGTATCCATTTTTACTTATTTTCACTCTATATGTCAGTGATATTTGCTTCTGGTATCCAGGAATTAAATCTCTTTGGCCACCCTTTCCACTTTACTAATACCTCACGAATTCCCTTTCTTTTTCTTTTAGATTCAATTTTTTCGATTTTATATATAGTATTCTCATCCAAAAATGCTAATTGAAGTTCAGGTTCATAAAAATATGAATGAATTATATCATTATTATAATCTTTAATTTGATACATAGGAATATTTTGATTCATTTTTTTATTAATTATTGTAAATATTTCTCCAGTCCATTTTTCTGAATATTCTCTGTCGAATTGATTCTTTAGATAACTTATTTTAACCCTATCACCTAATTTAAACTTATATCTTCTAGAGGTAGTCCCTTTAACGTTAAGATTTTTACTTTTTCTTTCAGTCCCATACTGTTTTTTCCATAAATCATACTTTTTTGATTCTTTACTTGCCTCAAAGGGTGTCATTCCGATAGATCTATGTTTGCTGTTATTGTAACTATAGGTTAAATTATCTAATTCATCTATCCATCTGAAGGTTTCATTAGCGGTCAAATATTTTATTATCTTTAATTTTATAGTTTTAATTACTCTTTCTGCATAATTTGCTTTAGTTTCATAAAAAGTATAAACATGTTTAACCTTTTCCTTTTTTAAAAAAATCCCAACCTCTCTATTTACGTATTCACTTCCTTGATCACTTCTAAGAATATAAGGTTGATCTTGTGATCTTTCAAAAATTTTTTCCATAACAGTAACCATTTCATGACCTGTAAGTGATTTCATCGCTTGAGTATATAAAAATCGTGTAAAAATATCAATGAAAACAGCAAAATATCCATATCCATCATTTTGTTTTTTATATTTTGTCATATTAGCCGTATCCGTATCCCATTGATAGTTCTTATAGAAGGCAAGCACACGAGGTCTTTTAAATCTTCGTCTCACAGGACGATGTGCTGTGTATGATTCTTGTTTACTTAACCATATTTTAATATCTTTCCTAGAAATCTTTTTATTACTATTAAATTTTATATAGTTATATAATTTTTCGATACTACTAAAGGATGCAGGATGTCTCGTATCATAATATATTTCTTGTAAATACGATTCATTCTCAGCTGATTTTTCTTTGCCATTTTTTAACCCATTTTGGTTCTGTTTTTGTTCCGTCACCCTCTTGTCCATCTCTGATTCCATATTGAAATATTTTTTTTGTTTTTTTAGTCTTTACTGGTATACCAGGCGGGGGTAGGAGTCTATCTACTGATTGATTATCATTAACGTTATCTTCATTTTTGTCTTTTTTTTTGTCTAATATATCCCCAGACAAATCATTTTTATTCAAAGTTTCTGTTTCTGATTTTATAGAAATATTTACTTTATCATTCATTTCATGTTTATCAGCATCATCACTATCAGCGATAACTTCCCTCTCTGCTTTATCCGAAGAAATACCATGATTTTTTTCCATAAGATAAGATTTAAAAGAGTAATACTGATCATAGGGAATTAATACGAATTTATTCATTCTATTATTACATTAATATATTTTTTTAGACTATGAAGTAAATCGGAAAAAATTTTATAATGCTTTCCTAATAGTTCTCGTCTCCTATGTTTATTATGAATAAACTGTTTCAATAACTTAATATGATTTTTTATTTCAGACCTCCTCTTTTTATTTAAGGGTAGATGCCATATGTTATATATCAGTTCTGTAATAGCTTTTATATGATTTTCAGTGATATAGCGAAACATATATCTGTTTAATCTATGATTATTATCTAATATCACTTTAATAATATGTTTTGATTTTTTTAAATTCTGAGACATTTCTCTTTCCTTCATATTTATCTTAACAATCGTCTATTTATATACGATGAGATATTCATCTGGAAAAATATGCGACCTCAGCATATAGGTTGAATCACCAGATGGAGTTAAGTCTATCACAATGTACCCGTATGCTTCATTAGTCGCATCTAAATATACGTTTTCAAGTTCTTTTCCTAATCCGATCTGTGTACCTAAAATTTTAATGATATTTTTGTCTCTTTTATTTCTAAATAAAATAAGATAATGTGAATTTAGTGAAATATCTCGTCCATATTTTCCTTGATGAAAAAAATTCTGTAAGACTAGAAAGACAGTTAGGTTTTTATGATGAGATTCTCTACTAAATAAATTGGCAATAAAAGAACTATTTAATGCAGTCATTTGCATGTCATCTAAGATAAGTAGATTATGATTTGAATCACTTATTTTCTGTATTATATCCTCATTTGGTAATCCTTTTATAAACGAAACATTATTGTTTTGAAACCTTTCAAATAAGGGTTGCCAAACTGTATAAAAATAATATATTTTATAAACTTTTTCTTTAAACATAACAGAGACATTTTCAATTAATCTAAATATAAACGTAGACTTCCCAGATCCAGTAGGACCAGAGATAATAGCAGTCGTTGGCGAGTTAAACGGAATTACGCTCATTGTTATCTTAGATTCAATAAAACAATTATTTCTTCTTTATCTTATCAGGCAATAATGCAGTATATTTTCGATTTATGCCAATGTAAATACAATTCAGAGTCTCTGTATGTGAATCTCTCTGTTTACAGTCCTCCAAAATAAACACATTAATAGCCAAATATATCACTGTTGTTATCTGTTCTCCAGATTTTAGCTTTTATTAGCAAGTATTTATACCATGTACAGAGATCTGACTCACATGATAACAGGTTAACATTGTAGATTAAATTTCCTACTGAAAACATGGAGTTTCTGAGGCTGTTTGTTATTTTTAATTTATGTGTACAATTACATACAACCAGTTGTGACAAACAAATGTGTTTGTGTATGGATGGAATTGTATCATGTGTGGGAGTTAATTTTCCTAATTTTTATTACAGACCTTACATAACAATTCTATATTTCGAAAATGTTCAGGTGGATAATATGAAGGATATTATGTCTGCCTTTCCAAATTTACATTACATAACATTGAAAAATATGATATACTTTAGCTGTATATGGCTGAAAGAGATCCCCCCCTCAGTGACTGTAGTAACTGATATGTGTTTGGAAAGTACTCTTAGTAAGACTGTTGCTGAAACTAAAATCACAGAAAGATCAACCACGGGTAAGTTTTTTTTGTTTTGTTTTTTCTTAAAAATTTATATGTGTTATCACTAAATGCAGTGAAATAATTGTCTCTCGTTCTCCTTTTTACAGAAATGAGGAAATCTACACCTGTTGACCCTTTGACAACAAGATTGCATACCCCTGCTCAAGTTACTCCTTTTACAAAAATGAGAAAAATCACAACTGTTGAGCCTGTGACAAGAGGATTGCATACCTTTACTCAAGTTAATCCCACAACCAATAGGTTATACGAAATTATTTCTTCGAAGAAAGATGACAGATATTCTACTCCAATTTATACAAAGAGGTTTGACACCAGTACAAGTCAATTTACTGAAATGAAACCAAAAACTAATTTGATTGAAACTGAAATGGAACAAAAAACCACAAAAAGCCAAATTTTCAGAACAAAAACAAGTGCTTCCTCCTATCAGATTACATTTACTCCAAATCAAGTAGTAGTTAAGGAAATTCCAGGTTTTATGGTTTCATTAGCCTCTATCCCATCCGCTATTCTAGCGTGCTTAGTTCTATTTTATTTACTCATCAAATGCAAAAAAATTATAAAAAAACAAAGATTATTGAGTAGACAAGGTAGAATTGTGAGAGACAGTGGGATGATTGAAATGTCAAGTGTGATCAACGAGCAGTATATGCCAAGTCCTGAAAGGTAAAAAAAGTGTACTTATTTTTTCCCGACTGAAATTTAAATCAATCACATATAACTTCATATCATAAAATATGTTTTTTTTGCTTCTATATATCAAATTCTAGCAATTATCTTGAACCCAGATGTTGCTCTGATCATATGATGGAACAGGAAATAGACGACAACTCTATCTTCCTAGGTATTATTGTTAGTTTCACATTTCCTACATATATATAATTTTATGTTGTGACGTCACAAACCACATTTTGTGAGATCATCAGTCTTATATGTCATTAATGACGTTTCTGAATGTATGAATGAATAATCTTTCTTTCACTATGTAAACAAAGTCAGGAAAGATAGATCAAGTTTCTAAAAATGTGTAAAATAGTAAACATGAATCTTGTAATAGTGTTGATATTTATCTTAAGTGATTGTGTAGCTTCGCAAAGTGTGACTTGCAGTAGAAATGGGATTGAAAAAAAAATTGAAGGAATTGCAGGACTTAACATTTTCCGTCAATATGAGGATCAATGCGGGGATGAGAGTACTGTTGTCTTAAAGTATATGAAATGTGATATAGGATCAATAGGACTTAATATTACAAGAATTAAACAACATTTCCCAAAGTTGAGGACATTATATTGGGGCTGTAAGGGTTATTGTTTTGTGATTGATTCAAACGTACATGTAGACGTTATCGGATGTGAAAAAGGTAAATATACGATTATTTTATTTATCTTCAGGTAGTAGTTTCAGTGAGGATCACATATATGAGGATTTCGAGGAGAATCAAATCAAATCATATTGTGGGTAATTGCTTTTTAATCAAGTAATAGATATATTTGATTGCTATTGAAATAATAATAACATTAATTCATAAATTTTTCTTGTGTCCTTTGATTGTTCTATTTTTTGCATTTTTTGTGAACATTTTTCTTATAAATGTTCTCAATTTTTTCAGCTCAGAAGATGGTCACAGTAATGCCTGATTCGGATGATCAACAGATTGACAGGAATCGGATTGATAAATCAGATGAATCAGATATTAGATTTGAGGATGAGATTAAATTTCTTACAAACAACGGATATGACTACAACAATCTATATGGATTATTAGCAGTTCCATTCTTGGGAATAGTGTTCTCAATTTTCACATATTTGCTGAAGAGATATCAGTGTCATGGGATAGTGAGATTTATAAATTTTTTTTTAAATAACGGTGATGGACATGGTGATGAAAATGACAGTTATGGATCTCGAAGTACTGCTACTCCACCTATCATTCTGTATCCAAGAGATTTCAGTGGCTACAACACATCCCAGACCTCAAGTTATGCAACTACTCAGTTTTCAGACAAAGAGATCCAAACCTCACTACCAAGTATTAACCTTGAGGATAGAAAATTTGATTCATCAGATGGTAGTAGAGGTTCCAGTCTTGCTGAAGAGGATGTAATTTACATTAACATTAAGGAACCAAATTTAGGTGATAGTGACCCATCACTTACAAGATCTGGGACAAAGTATAAGAAATAAAACAACATTATGTATTAGAAGAATTTATTGAATCAACATTTTTAAAAAAAAAAAAACGATTTTACAATTATACTGTAACTTTTCAATGTATTAGACAAGAGAGTTTTTTTGTTGAAAGGAATAGTTAGATTATACGTATATTGCATTTTTATTGACCAAGGAGTGTTTAATACAGTAATTATTATATTAATTTTTTATTATTATAATAATTAGATAGATAAAGCAAAATAGAATTTAAGATTGGTAAGATTTAAACCAGATAAAAGGACTGTTAGCAGTGAGACGTTATTTCACCTTAGTACATTATGATCTGATTACATACGAGTAGTACTTAGGACGTTATGATTAATATTTTGTTTTAACTAGAACGTAATGAATACAATATATATCATGTTAATATTTGTTAAAATCAGCATTTTTTTAAATAGACTGTTTTGAATTTTGAAATGAAAGAATGTATTAATGAAAATAACTGCATAGAGATTAGAAATGTATGATTGTTATAATAAAAAATACATGCATATAGAAAATGCCTTTTCGATCTCAAAGGTATGATTTCAGTATTTGTTTTCTCGATATTCTGAATTTGGGATCTCAAAGTGGTCTAAAAAAAATAATTTCAGTGTTTGAATCCTCTATATCATGATTACATTGTGGACATTTCAGTATATCTTTGCCTCTCTTTTCTAATATGTAGGTAGAACAAACGGAACAAAAAAAATGGTTACATGTAGCACTGAATGCTTTATCAATAGATAGAAATGATCTACATGAAGAACAGTATAATTTTTCCTTTTTTTTTTCATAAATGTCAGACCAATTCTTATCCAAAAAATTTTCAGTATCATTCGGACCTCTATGTAACAGGAAGGTGTATCTAAAGGCTTCATCATAATTTTTTTGCTGTAAAGAATCTATTATGAGCTGATTCAAATTTTTCCCAATATAAATAAAGCTTGGTATCCATAAAAAAAATGTACTTTGCGTCAGAGAGGTCATATTGTAATGAATTGATTTGGCAAAAATTTGGTCTATCAATAAACTACGACACATTGGACATTTCTTATTATACTCTGGATTATCAGACCATATTTTAAGAAAATTACATGCACATTGTCCACATATAAAATGACAGCATGGAACAGTCATCAAAATGTCATCCATCAATAATGTATCTTGACAACAGCAACACTTGGCAGATAAAACCTCATCAAATGCATACTTCACGAAATCTGGGTATTTTTGTCTGTCAAAAGAAAAATAAATATAACTATATTATTAGGATGAGATTGATCTTAGATATCGAGAGTGCTGATGTTATTGTTTTGTCGAGGAAAACCTCAAAACAGAATTTCGGACCGCAAGGTAGGCACCTCATAGTTGGGGATTTTGAACGATATAATATACTTGAAGAAAAAACTCACAAACAGAATTTCGAACCGCAAGGTAGGCACCTCATAGTTGGGAATTTTGAACAGGTGAAAAAAGTGACAAAAAATTAAACGAAAAAAATCAACTTACTGTATGTACACTGGTAGAACCTCTTTGAACATCATATAACAAGTAAATGCTGATCGAAATTTCTTCTTCTCTATCATTGAGATCAATTCGCAAATAGTAACAACAGCAGACATTATCATTGATGGTACATAACCATTAATTCTCCATCCAAGGAATGCATTAGGATCTTCCATACCTCTTTGTTTTTTTTGTTTTTTTTTCCCAAAATTTCAGATAAAATAAAGTTTATTAGTGTGATTATTTCTATATATATATTACAAATATTAAGTAAGTCAATGTGTGTTATCGTCCATATGGAGTTGATCTAAACTTCTTTTACAATGGAATGTCTACATACACCTCACCTTTTGAAAGATCTGTATTTTGCTTACATTCCTTACATGAAATCGGATTATGACCTGGTTGATTTGGCTGCAGCAGACATGATACACAATGAAATAGATCTAATCTTTCAACATACATGTCGTTGATAACATCAATTAATTCCATCCATTCGTTAATCTTAAGATTGATACCTTCATTGGTTGGAAACATTTTTACTGATCCTATTTTCCATAGCCTAATCCCAACAGATTTGAAAGGAGAGGCGCATGATAAATAATATCCTTCTCCTACATGTTTCTTAACATCTATATCTTGTTCACCATTAGCAATCTTCCCTATCTCGCTGGTTATTAACTGACCATAATGCATTATCATCATAAGTTTAGAAATATTCAATTTCACTCCTTTTTTAATAACTTTCTGACCATCCCATTCCTTAATCTGTATCTGCTGGATGATACCCTTATCAGCTGTAAATATTATGTATTTATTTCCTCCTATATGGAAGGTTCTCTTAAAGGGTGCCTTCAGGTCAATCATCTCAATATCCTTGTCTTGTAGAATTTGATCATTATTTGTTTCCAGATTGATTATGCCAGTTTCTGATTGTTTACTAGTTCCTGGTTTCATTACAGATTTTCTTGGATCTTCCTTCAATACAATGACCTCCTCGTTATCTTGTGTTTTGAATAAAGAACTTAACTTCTTATTTTTACCGGTGATATTGCTATCATTTTTCCTCTTTTTGGTAGAGGTTACTTTACTACTGACATATGCCTCAGCCATTATATTCGGTTTAAGATTTTATTGTTCTAACAATCTTATGATTTTAGTTTATCTGATTTTTGGGTTTAAATAGACTTGATTCTAATGTAAAAATCTATTACCTAAGCATATTATGATTATGAATATTTAATACCAAACATATGTATTTCATTTATTTACAGTCCACTGATTGATCTATATGGTACCATATGGTGATTTAATCTAGCAGAAATCTAAGAGAAAAAACAATTTTTTTTTCCTTTCAAACAATTTTTTATTACCTTACATTTCTTGCATTACAATCATACTTTAGGATAAAGTAATAGAATAAATTCACAATTTGGTGAATGTCTCCTATGTTCGTCCATAGGTATGTCGAATGTTTCCCATTCCACTAATGATATCTGACACCAGGGACAATATACTTTATCTCCTCTTCCAGTATAGATAAATCCACCTCTGGCAATAGTTCCTGGATGAATAGGATGAGATTTGGGCCAGGTATTAAATGTTAAAATTCTTTGATCATATTTCTGATATACACTTGGCGACCATTGACTTGATAGATTTAGATATTCCATCTTATGACAAGATTCACATGATGCCTTTTTTGTTGATAATGCAAATCCTCCAAAATATGGCTTCTGATTTGATTGATTTGATAAGGTCAATCCGGTGGTTGATCTAGTTGATTCAATTGATCGAGTTGAATCAAAAATATCTTTAGATGATGACTTATCTCGGGTAGATGCCGATTGAACTAAATCTTGTTGGTCAGGTAAACTTTTCTTCTGTAAACTAGAGGCTGGTAGTAAAACCTCATCCTCAAACTTAAATGATTCTTTAGGTTGATTGGCAAACATGTTGATTGATCATTATAAATATGAGTATAGATATAGCTGATATATATACATATATTTTATGTTTATTCAGCAAAAATAACAAATAAAAAAAATGTACGGTGACAATTCATAGTTCCTAAAGTTCATTGTGATTAGATAAAATAGGTTAACTTATATCTGACGTGTCTTTAACATGATCATTAAAAGTCATATTTTATCCATTTTCTAACTTACATCTGACGTGGTTTTAACTGACGTGTCTTAACATGATATAATAATGACATGTGTTCAATGTAATTGAAAAAATTTGTTTACATCTAGCTAATACAGATGAGTTCACATTACATTAGATATTCAGTTTGAAAAAAAAATTATATATATTTAAAATATGTAATTGAAAAAATTGATTACACATCTACAAATATGTAGATGATTAGCTAATATATTTGAGTACACATTGCATTAGATATATGTAGATGAAAAAAATTATATATATTACTACAGTAAAATAGAAAACTTGAAATATATTAATCGAAATAACAAATCTTGCTTTTTGACAGTTGATTGAATATAATTGATGATAGACAATCATAGTCAGTTGATTATAGATTGATTAATTGATAACAACTATAAAATCAAATATCTATCCTATATTATTTCCTATTGAGGTGATTGGAATGATGAGCAGATTTGTTATCATTTACATTATCAAAATATGCCTGATTACTCAGAAATTGTATATGAACATACAATGCTTATTATTTGCTTCATTTATCATCAATATAATCGATACACGACCATTGATCAACTCGAAGTTAACTACTCTCAGATACTGGGCTTAGAATAACGCCAGAAGATTTTTCTTTGTGAATGTGTTATGGCACTGCTGTTACATAACATAAAGCTGAGAAGGGATTCGTGATTTCAATGTTATGAATGCCATTAGGGTCTGTGAGAGGCAGGGGAAAACAAAATCTTAAATATTAGAGTACTCTTTGGTCTTGATAATGTTTAGAAAACGCTCCCAAGCCAGTATGTTTACCCCTTATTATATGGGGAACCTAGCTAGTTTATAGTTATGGAGCCCTGTATCTTGTATGACTTCATATGGCTTTATGAACGACTTGCTGAATGTCAGAGTAGTTACAATAATCTCTGTGTGAACCAATAAATTGGAATTTGGTGGGTTTCAAGGAAAGAAAACCCCTTGTTCTTTAATATTGAAATCTTCTATATTTTTAGCCATGTGACATATGAGACACATGACATATGTGACACAACTTTGACCTGAAAGAGGCAAGTGAGTTTGCAGAGCGGACCTCATCAGGAAGGGCATTCCAAATCATAGGTGCGTCATACGCAAAACTGAGTCCAAAATGTTTTCGAGACTTGAAAACTGAAGCGAAGTGGGGAACCTCAAGAAATATGCCATCAGATTGACTTTGACGTGTGTTATATGCACTATGTCTGGGAATCAGGAAGGGTTCAAAGTATTTGGGGTTACCACTGTGTAGGAACTTATATACCAGCATGGTAGTCTTAAAGATAGAACGGTACTTAATCGGCAACCAATCTTGATATATTCTGGATTTGTCAACAACTGGAATTGAAAGGATAGTAGTGTTAGTAAATACAGTACCTCGAGCCTTTCCAAATACTGCCTACAATGCATGTTACCTCTATCAAACACTTCACAGCCTTTGCACAAATTATCAGCAATGTTTTTAGCATAATATTGCTCTGTTTCTGATATAAACGTAACCTCTGTGATTGGTGAAATAGCCATCTCTAAATAATAAATCACCCCCCCCCCCCCCCAAGATGCATGTGTTATTCAAGAATACACTATGACAATAATGATTATATTATGACAGTAATGTCACCATTTTAACCTTTCAGTTGTATAATTTGATAGGTTGTGAAGTCTTGACCAGGGCCGGTATTCACGAAGGGTCTTAGACTTAGCCAGGTCTTAGGCTTAAATGTGGTCTTAAAGTTGAGACTTTTGTCTCAGCTAAGTCTTTTCTTAAATCCATATTCACAAAAAGGGACTTAGCTAAGTCCAAGGTTATCAAATAACCACAGTGGTTTTATGTGTCATGTGACCTTTCTTTTCTATTTCAAACTATACTATTGGTGATATATATCATTCATTTAATGCATTTTATCTAAGGAAAAGTGCTGTTTTAAAATGGAAAACCTTGTTACCACATATAAACTCCCAAAGACTGCTTTAGTGAGGTGTTTTGTATAATTATACTTTATTTACAGCCATTTCAAATTTTGAAGTGGAGAAAAGTTTATGGCGGCCATATTTAAGTCCTCTTTACAAAACTTAAGCCCACAACCAACCAGTCTTAGAGTTGAGCCCTTGGCTAAGCCTAAGACCGGTCTTAAATTCTTTGTGAATACCAATAAGCCTAAGACAAAAGTTTTAGCAGTTTTTGGGTTGAAACTTGAGACAAAAGTCTCAACTTTAAGCCTAAGACCTTTCGTGAATACGGACCCTGGTCTACTTGGTTCATGTGGAGATGGTACCTGTTGCATGGGCTGGTGGGTGTACTGTTTACCTTACACATGTTATCATTTAAATTGTATTTACTAACCCCACACTACTTCCGTAGATAAACAGCTGCTACTGAAATATCACAAACAACAGCATGGTTATCAAACACGTTTATATTGTCACTATCATATAAAAAGTCATTACTGATCCTATAATCTTAAGACACAAACTGTCAAGGTTGAGTTATAAACTGCACTGAAATCAACTTCAATTTCAGTTCTGTTGACTACATATACACTGTTAATGTTAACGCCAGAGCTATTTGCAATTAGTTTGTTGGAATTTTATGGTGTAGAAAATCTACTGTCCTACTACCCTACTGACCTGTGTCTAAGTGGCTGATAAGTATCCTAGCTATAGATAAATAGGTGTTTTGTCCTGTTTCTTATGCTTTAAATTACATTTATGTCAGGAAGACCAGTAATTCGTTCTTGTTTTCAATAAAACTTGTATGGACCATTGTAGCCTTCATGTGAACAAGACCCCTCATTGAAATAATGACAGAACTTCTTTTGTGAAACTGACTGTGATTTAATCATTGAAACTTGTGAGGCACCTAATGCATTAAGGGCCCATTGTACAGAGTCGCCTCTTCTAAATCATGCATTGAGCAAGCCCATGCATTCTGGCTGCCATAAATGTAAGTGAAGCAGCATGTTTCACAGCACAAAATACTTGTACAAGGGCTTGTTTGACTGTATTGTGATCTCACATTTGTAAAATATTGGTTAACTGGTGTGCAACCACTGGGACATGGATAGATTATTATAAAGTTGTCATTTCCAAACAGTGGACACGTGGAAGCCGTAATTGGACTATATAAGCTCAGTTGGAGTGGATACTGTGTCATAATTATTTTTTAATTTTTGCCAGGTTTATGGGAAGGCTCATTTTGAAATGAATCTTGCTTGACTTGATTGTAAGAGGAAACCAAAATACCAGTCACTGCCTCAAAAAAGTTAGAAAGTCTTCTAATGGATTTTAAAGTGGGCACTATGTCCTCCCGAGGAACATCTGTAACCAGTAACAGTGTCCTGGTGAAGGTCCCCTTGGAATGCATCAATGTTTGAATGTAAGGCACTGGTCATACCGCTTAACTGGTTATTCACCTGGTGAAAAATTATCATTAATGTTGAATGCCCAGGGGGTATGGCCTCAGAATCTAATCTATCTATCTAATGTGGACTTTTATAGCACTTAATATCCGTCACTGTTGGACTCTAAGGCGCAAATGATCAAAAAGCAAGACAGTTAACATTAATCCAGCCAGTGGAGTTGCTTCAGAGTGGGTGTAACCTGAGCATACTTTCTATGATTTGTAACAATATGAGCAAGGGACTTTTGAATAATTTGAAATTTGTGCAGATTGAAACATGACAAACCCCTAAACAGAGAGTAACAGTAGTCCAGACGGCTACTAACCAAGGCATTTGCAGCAAGGACTGCCACTTCTGGAGTAAGATACTGTCTTATTCTACGAAGGTTGTGCATCTGAAGAAAGCCCTCTTGACATGTTCAGCGAAGGAAAATTCTGCATCAAACCACACACCTAGATTTTTTGACAGAATCAACATTCTCATGGGAGAGATCTATGTATAGCTGTGTATCGTCTGCGTAGAAGTGGGATTTAATAAGCGGATGAAGGCGGATGATTTTGCTAAGTGGTGTAATATAAAGTGAAAACAGCAATGGACCCAGAACAGAACCTTGGGGAACGCCATAGATGAGCTTGCTTAATTCAAATAGTGTGGAGCCTATCTTGACGGTGTGGCATTGATCACTCAAGTAGGAAGCAAACCACTTAAGAACAGTTCCAGCAAGACCAAACCAGGATTTAAGGTAACCAAAGAGAATATTATGATCTATGGTATCAAATGCGGCTGATAAATCCAGAAGAACTAGAGCCGTAGGTTTGCCGCATGCCAGAGAGAGATGGACCTCGTTTTTATTCACAATAAAGCTGGTTCAGTGGAGTGTCCTGGCTTATAAGCTGACTGATGTGGATTGTCCAGTTTGTTGTTATTGATATGTGACGTAAGTTCCTTAGCAACAATTTGCTCAACCAACTTTGACAGGAAACAAAGACCAGACACTGGGCGATAATTCTTAAGGTTGTTTCTGGGCAGAGACACCTTTTTAATGAGGGGGTTGACAACCGCTCTTTTGAAAGCACTTGGGAAAGAGCCATCAATAAGAGAATAATTTACCAACTTACTAATAGACGGAAGGAGTATATCAAAACAATCCTTAAAGAGGAATGTTGGTATGGGGTCCAATGGGCACGATTTAGTAGAAGACTCATTGATGCACTTACTGACCTTGTCTTCAGTTACAGGCTTAAAGGTATTGAAAGCAGGGGGCACGGAATCAGGTGCATCATTGAAAGAGCCAGATGTAGAAAATGTGTCCCTGATTTTGCTTATTTTATTGGCGAAGAAAGAAGCAAAAGTGTCCACAAGGCTTTTTTCTGAGCTATGAGCCAGCAAAACAGTCTCAGAGGTGTGATGCCATACCTTCCTCAATGGCTGCCACAGCTTCTTGGGGTCTTCACTTTTTGCAATTATAAGATTGGTATAGTAGGAACCCTTGTCTTTATTGGCCAGTCGATTGCACCAGGCAATTTGCTTGCGGAGCCTGGACCTGTTCAACTGTGTCTTATGTTTTCTCCACATTCATTCAAATTGTAGCCTTAGAGAGCGAGCCATGCGATATGAATCAGAAAACCTCTCATCTGACCATCTGCCTGCCATTTTGTCATGTGTGAGATGATAGGAGCATGCTCCACACCAACTATGTACTGATCATACAGTTCTGCCACAGTTCCTTCAGGGGATAGTACAAATGGTATATTACTAAGGTCATTGCAGAACTGGATGATATCAATCCTATGGTACCTACGATAAGAGACCATTTTTTCAATGCAGGTTGTTGGGTGGGAGAAATCAAGTTGGCATCGTATAGCAGCATGGTCAGAGATAAAGTGTCCAACACTAACATTACGGACAAAATCAGAGTCGCAAGGAGATATCAAAACGTCCAGAGTCTGACACAGTATGTGAGTCGGGCCATTGACACATTGAATCAAACTGCAACACTGAAGGATGTCATTAAACCAAGACCTATCACCACACTCAACATCCAGATGAACATTTATGTCACCACAAATGATGAAATTGGAACCAATTGAAGACAGAAAGCCAGAAAGAGCCAGAAAATCTTCCAGAAATTGAGTAATGCAAGAACCGGGGGGACGATACACACAAGCAGCAACAAAGCTATTGTAGTCAGGTCTGAAAGACAGTATGATGATTTCAAATGATCTAAAAACTGGAGAAAAGAATTTTCTGCACAGAAAGCCAACACCACCACCCAATCCAGTACACCTTGGTTTTTAAATAAAGTTGTAATTTGCTGGTGTAAGAGAGTTTAGGAGACCATCAGTGTCAGTTAATATGAGTCTGATATGAGTCTCAACCAGGCCCAGGATATCCAAGTCACTGCATTGTATAAGGTCATGCAGGAGAGGGCCTTTATTGCAAATGGATCTGCAGTTGATGAATCCAAAATTGGTTGGGCCAGGGTTTATTGTGGAGGAACCTGTTTTGAGTTGTGGAGGTAGCAATATTTACGCACCACAACAGGGAGCTGAAAAATATATGGGATGCTCCTGTCAACCTTTTCTCGATTCCGTCCCTTGTCAGCATTAAGCCAGTTCTGAGAGAAACTGACACATAGGAAACATATCAATAGAGTCGCTTTTACAACTAACATGGCCAAAAACACACTACTGGATCCAAAAAAACAAAAAGAAAACAAGGACTGTGCAAAAACAAACTATGACAAGAAAAAGAAATGCCAAAAGATCACAAAAGCCTAAAGGTTAACAAACCATAAGAGCAGAGAGACCAATGAATTACAGTCAATTAAAAGCAAGAGTTAGAAACACCGTGTACAACTATATAGTCAACATTAAAAACATTATAACCATAAAATAAACACTGGGACATGAAAAAAACCACAGAATAATCACTGGAACATATCAGGTGATAACTGGGGATGTGAATCACATCAATAAGGTATTGAATAAATACAACCACGATAACGGAGATTGTGGGAGATAACGGGGTATTTCAATAATTCTGGAGATATGAAGCAGATTTAACCAATATTATAAATAGATTAATTGTTAGGGTGATATGTATGAGCTATAAACAGCAATGAGAAACTTGTCAGACCAGCAAGTAGCATGATTCTTAAGTTTTAATTTTCGGGTCATTGAAAAGCAATACCCGCCACTGCCTCAGAAGCTGTGGGTCGTGGTTGTTAATGGTGAGTGACATGGGAAGCCTATTTCAGTGGTTGCTGTTGTTCCGATTTTGAAATTTTGTCTGATAATGCGTGGTTGGAAGGTGGATTTGAGTAAGTAAGCAAGCCTAATTTTGTTACTTCCTAACTAGTTTGTGATGAAAGAAACAGGGTCTTTGGGTGACGTAGTGGAAACAGTACTTACTGGCTCTCATTATGAAGAAGAATCCCCCAGAACGAGATTTGTTTTTGGAGCCTTCCTGGGCTACTACTTTTTTCCTATTTGCTGCATGTCCTTTCTTTGCATTTTCTGTGATTGTTATGAATCTGCTTATGATATCTAAAACCCTATTGTAAATACAATAAATATAACACTAAAAATCCTATAATTGTTGTAAAATGTGGATATTGATTCAAATCTCTGTACATGTGCTTTCATTCACTAGCACTTTCCAAAATGATTGGTGAATCCCAAAACGAATATATAACTGGTGAAAGTTATTCTTTAACCTATTAATCAATGCACGTAATACCCATGATGCCACAGCAGGCAACTAACAAAGCCATGTTTACCACAACAGCTAATCTGAGCACTGTTAACTGTAATAAAATTCAAAATGATGTAAATGCATTTTGAAATTGTCAACTGAATTTTTTAATCAATTTATTTAGCGAGTTGTGGTTGTGGTGGATCAAGTTGTTCATTGAATGCTTGAATCCTTAGTTGGCCCCAATTGTCCTGTTATGGACGATGAAGCAAGCTCAAAAGCTATTACTGGTTACTTTTAAGGTGTAGAAGGAAAGGTTTGGTTAAATTCATTTTAGAGACAAAATAATAATTACTTTCAATTGAGATGATCTCATTGTTTGCACAAAGATTTAAACACAATAATTAAATCATTCCAACTTGACCTATTCCACTATCCTAACATTTAAAACCAGTTTGTGCACTCTGGATGATCCAGTGTTTTTAGCATGAAAGTGCCATATCCAGATATTCCGTATGTCTGAAGAACTCTGACATTCCCTCTAAAAATGACTAATATTCAGTGATCAGCAATCCGCTATACAATATATGCAGACACTAAATCCAATAACAGTGTTTCACAGAAATGCAGATAGCAACTTGTACCCACCTGACACGCAGATAAATAATTCCAGAGCAACTTCAAGGACAATTGTTCATATAGCTGTCCAATTCAACACTAATATAGTTGACTGTCCAAAACCAGGGTTTGACTTTGGTCTCTTGACCATAGAAAGTCAGGCTGATCAATACTCTGGCTGCATGACATCTGACTGTTTAAAATGGTTACTCTCTGTCATATCTTTTATTAGTACAAAACCGAACATTAGCCAGGTTGTCATGGCTATGCTATTATCTCTGACCTGTATGTCTCTACAATGTGCCAGTCAAGATCCAAACATCATCTCAAAACAACAAGGGTGAATGCAGTAATTACCTATTGTCAGACCTCACGTATGTCCACGAGATCTTATCCTTGACCCTGTAGGTCATGTGACTCGGAGACATGTTGTGGATTTCAGCATTATGAGTAACCAACCTTTTTCTACCAACTTCAAACAGGAAACGCTGACTCTTGGTAAACCTCACAATAAAGTACAAAGATACTTCAGTGATGCAATATTTTAATGTTTGAGTTATTAGAAATAATCACTTTGTACACTGAATATTTTTGCTGACTTTAAGACATTTTTCAAGAAATTAAATTGAATTAATTTGAAGGAATAGAAAACTAATCCTTCAATTCAGATCAATATTATGTTTCTTGACTTTAACCAATATCTTACATCATATCTTACATCATAGTCATCAGATTAAATCAATGAAGCTAAAACTCTGACTTGATTTAAGTTATTTCAATGTCCAATAACACAAAAATAAATATATGTCCAAATAAAAAAAAAACAATTTTTACTTCCCAATTTTATTCACATTCTTACCTTTTGTAACAATAAATAAATACATAAATTAATGAATAAAGCAAATTCAATCATCTTCATGTTCATAAATACCCGTTACAAGATACATCACCCGAAATATATGAAATAAATTTAATCATACTTATGTTTGGTCTTATGAATAATTATTACGTCAAAATGGTAAAGCCCTCATTGTAGTATTGCAAAGAGTAACCAGACCAATAACCAGAGTTTTTTATGTGTCGCATAAAAGTGTATTAGTGTGAATTCACTAGGTTTGATATGCAGACACAGGTGGCTCCAACTACATCTGGTTGACACTTTGGTGTCATGACGGCATCCTTGCAGTAGCAAGCCATATCTTTGCCAATGAAGTCATCACATCTGCCACCTTCTTTTATCTTTGCCACACAACAGTTGGTGCATGTATTACACCACAGTAGCTGTAGATCACCCGCCCTGTGGCAATCTGCATCTTCTGCACAATTGATCTTGGATGGTCGCTGAAGGTATCCTGGATAGAAATTATCTCTGAATCCATCAATATTTTTAATGTTTCCCATGAAGACAGCAGGTTTCATCAATGCATCTTTCATTTGATCATCTGGATTTATACCTAGTTTAGTTTCTGTGACTCCAGGGTCAGTTAATTCTGGGTAGGTATTATCATTCCCATCATCAACCCATTCCTGCCACAGGCAATCTACAAAACTGTGGTGCATCCAGAAGACAGGATCCAAAGGTGCACATGGGATTAATGCCATATGCCCACCTACAAAATTATGAGGTCCACCATGTGCAGTTTCAAATGCTGAAGGAGTGTTCTCTGCACGTAAAAGCATTAAGTCTGCATATGTTGCAGGATGAAGGACTGTTTGAATAATATCCTTACTGTAAAGAGATAACTTATTATTTGTAGTACTTCGACGTAAGTCAGTAGCATTCAAAACCTGGCAATGATCAGGTGCCACCCAGTTTGCAAAAGGCCCATTGTCTACTTGATTCAGAAATCCTGCTCCATCACTGCTTCCCCAGAAATCAGCTGTCCAGACAGCTGAGTCAGCTGGGAATTCATTGAGTGGACAGTCAAGTGCACAGTCCCAGTAAGGTATAAATACACTGGGATCTACTTTCTGCAAGGCTTTTTCAAAACTGAAATAACAATACAAAAACAAAAAAGTGAAGTGCAACGATATAATAACACAAACATTTCAAAGGAAGTTTCATTTATATGCTTTTACAATGTCTGAATGATGTACTTTTAAAGCCCCACATTGATGTAGATACCCTCTTAAGTGCTAAAATACAAGAGAGAAAAGACAGTCTAAGTGCCAGACAGAAGTTGTGTCCATCTGACAGGAAAGAAAACTACAGACCAGGATAGGCTAATCTAATCTAATATGAACTTTAAATGTTATGTTGAGTAAAATTGTTGCTCTGCTAGATGAGAGATAAAGGCCAGTTAATATTTATTGCTTTGTTTGTAAGGAGTCTTTATTAAAGAGTATATGATACTCAATGGAGAACCAGTACAGGTTTTCAAGAATGGTGTGATGTGACTAAACCTGTTCAGCCGGCACATAGTGTGACCACAAGGTATTTTGCACTCTATGGAGACTATCAATGTGTTTTTGCTGTCTGATAAAGAAGAGACATGTAGCATTCATACAAACTCCTAAGCATGGCATTTGGCACCATCACTGCCGGTCACTTGGTGGTTCTATTGGGTTACTGAAGATGGTAATGGCACATGTAACTAACATTGGCAAAATGTCTGTGCATTAAATTTTCTGCATCTTGGGTGAAACTAAGGTTAATCACTGACTAAGCTGGTTCCATGACACTGTTAAGGAGACTTAAAGGGAACGATGATATCTGGGAATCTCTTAAAAGTGAGGAAAATATAAATTAAATTGTTTTGGTTTTCGTATTTTCTTTGTTTTTACAGTACAAAAGTAGTGCTCACAAGGTTATTTATAAACCACACGTTTTTTACAAGTATGGTCACTATACAAGCTCTGAAATGCCAATTGTACTATTATATAATTATTTATACAAACCATCACACATTCAAAATAAATAATTGGTCAAGGAATTTATTCATAAATATATTGTTCATACAATGAGTTTTATCATATTTGGATACATTTTTGGCATACCGTATAATGCAACATAATTCGACTGCATAATGTTAGAAATAGTGTGTCATAATGTGTCATATTTTATGACAGTAGAAAACTCATTCAATTGAAGGAAAATGGTTGAAAGGAAGGAAAAAAGAATTTGTGTTAACTAATAATCATGCATGTATTCTGCAAAGTAAAACATATTTGCAAAGTAAAACATAATTGATTTTGAAAGTATTTCCAGTTTGAGTCGTTTGAAAGTATTGAGGATTGTCAACATGAAAATTTCTTGATGAGCAAAATCCTTGTTTTGAACTTCCATGTTGTAACACTTTATCTTCCATATTTATGAATTTCTGAGGTGTATTTTTGGCTATGTTTTGTATTTTCTCTGTCATATTGGGACTTTTTATGCTGAGCCAAATATCACTTAGATAACTTGACAAACCAATGTTCTGTTTAAAGTCTTGTATACGCACATGATGAAATGAATTGAATACAGCATCATACATATATGTATATATTGCGTGGGGAGCTTAGTTTGCAGAAAATTAGAGAAGTGATCTTGACAGAGTTCATGTTTTACAGAGTCAAGGGCCAAAATGTCCAGCTACCATTCCTGAATTTGCCTGGCATGATTTTCTGATGTATAGTCATTGGCATAAAATCCTTTTTATTATTGGTACATGATGAATAGCCAGCTTGGCTGATACATCCTTCATTAGGAGTTGAAAAGACAAGTGTTGTACTGTATGAAACCTGTCTGATTATGAACACAAAATGACCTCAGTCTTAAGATAAGATTTTGATTAGCTCATGCCATAATTTTCTAGCATTGTCGGTGTTGTCTGAGATTAGTTGACTGTAATATAGTGAATTATCCCTGTTTACAAGTTGATTGCACATTTACTGATAGAATAAACCTCTATTGAGTGGATTCACGACCCTATATCATATTTTTTTCATATCAACACCTCAGGGATTTTATAAGTCAGTGAGAATCAGACAACTAATCCTGCAATCTAAGTCAGTCTCTATAGAAAATATACAGCATAAATTAGGAAGATGAATCAAATGTACAAAGTTATCAGTGATGTCACAGAGGTGAGTACGTGTCTGAGTAAGGCAGTGTAAGGAAGAGAAAGTCAAAATCATGTGAAACCACAGTATCATTTATTTCTAACAGACATGGCATTCCATAAGCCAGAAAAATAAGACCATGGTAAACAGACACTTTATCACTCAGTAAAAGCAATAACAAAAGAACTGTTGCATTAACAGAGATCCAAAATTTGTTACATGAACATGTGTCATAATTTTTTTTCAAACTTAAGACAAGGAGGTGGTTGATATGTATGATACCTTAAAGTGGAACCACTCGTACCAGTGAGCAAGTGTAATAGCTAAAAGTACCAAGAAAAGTAGAAATGGAAGGACGAATATGACTGGCATGGTTGTTGAACAGTAGAAAGCCTTAAACTAGCTCAACTGCCATAAATGTGACTACACCACAGATATTGGCATGGTTATGGATTATGTGTCCAGGTCCCGTATTCACAAAAGGTCTTAGCCAGGGCTTAGGCTTAAAGTTGAGACTTTTGTCTCAAGTTTCTGCCCAAAAACTGCTAAAACTTTTGTCTTAGGCTTAGTGGTATTCACAAAGAATTTAAGACCAGTCTTAGGCTTAGCCAAGGGTTCAACTTTAAGACTGGTTGGTAGTGGGCTTAAAATTTGTAAAGAGAGCATAAATATGGCCGCCATAAACTTTTCTACACTTCAAAATTTGAAATGGCTGTAAATAAAGTATAATTATACATAACACCTCACTAAAGCAGTCTTTGGAAGTTTATATGTGGTAACAAGGTTTGCCATTTCAAAACAACACTTTTCCTTAAAAAATGCATTAAATGAAGGATATACGTCTCCAATAGTATAGATTGAATAGAAAAGAAAGGTCACATGACCCAGAAAACCACTGTGGTTATTTGATAATCTTGGACTTAGCTAAGTCACCCTTTGTGAATACGGTTTTAAGACAAAACTTAGCTGAGCCAAAAGTCTCAACTTTAAGACCACATTTAAGCCTAAGACCTGGCTAAGTCTAAGACCCTTTGTGAATACCGGCCCAGGTCATTACATGTACTGGAATTGCTGTAGTCTACTTAAGCATTTCTGAAGACATAATTTTGTTTGAAAATGCATGTGTGGTCACTTTCATTAAAAGCCTTAGATATTAAACCAATGTGGGTATATATGTGTATCTACAGATTTGATTCAAATAATTGCTTCCAAGCTTACATTTCAGTTCATTTTGAATTTTTAACAAACAGTACTGGGCTTGGTAGGTACTTGGACTGGTGAAAGCCTAAGTTCTGGGCCAGGTATAGGAAGATACATACTAAGATGATCACTTTTATGGCTGTCCCATCACAATATAACCAAGATAATGTACTGGGGAGTTATTAAGTCAATCAACCGGCAGCTAAGCTGAAAATACATAGAATTTTCTTACTTGTCTAAAATAAAGTGTGTTTTTTGTGATTACATGTGTATTGCTAATCATTTTGAACATTGGAAAAGACCAAAGATTATAATATTTGGCTTAACATGTTTCTTTATTCTATTTATCATTTATTGGGCTAAGTTTGTCAGTCTATTCTATTCTAGGCTTCCATAGCACTCAATCTCCCTCCAAGACAGACTCTAAAGTACAGGACCAGAAACTAATTCAGTAATCATTATTCCATAAACATAATTATTTTCATCAAAAGTAAAGTTTCATTTGTCTAGACTAATACCCAGTTTTTTCTTAGTTCCAGATTGGTAGATATGGGATACAGAACCGACATTAATACATGTGTCTCACTGTCATTTTACTGTAAGTACCTTATTATGCCTGAACATTTTACCTGTCTAATTTAGGAGTAGAATGTAATTATGAATATGTTATAACCTTTATTTTATGGTAATATATGATTTCTTAAAATACTAAACTCCTTGTTTAATACATCAAAGTTCTTACAGATACAAGTAGTGTCTGTGCCAGGGCAGGAAGGCCACTCCATAATGAGCTGCTGGTGCTACCAGATAATGGTGCTGGAGGACAAAGGTGTTGTAAACTCCACTCGCCTTGAGAGTCTGCACAGCCTGATCAATTCATAAAGCAGTTTGTTAGGTGTGATATTAATATTTATAATATGTTAAAGTCTGAAGAAATTGGTTTACTTGGTTGTTTACATTTTTATTGTTAGGATTAATAAGTAAGATTGTTATGTAAATATGACCCTATATATAACTTATCAGGCTAAAGCCATGCAGGGGAAAAATATAAAATAAATATATACAGCAGGGTATAATCATGGGGAAAGAGTAAAATGCATTTACAACAGTATGCTAATAACTACATACAGTATACTTTTAGGGGCTATAAACAAGGACATAGATAAAAATAATATGTACATCATTCTGCTTCCGACAGGATAATTAAGCACTTCAGATGGGATAATTAAGTGCTTCAGACAGGAAATACTTCATACAAGATTATTTTAGAGTTTATGTTATATTGATACATAATTATTGTATTAAAGCTTTTGAGTAAGAAATAGAAATAAAACATCCTCAGTTCCCATTTAATTCATCAATTATGGTCAAAACTTGTGAATACAGCATACTTTATATTTTTATGTAATTAAAGTTCCATTGACCACAGGTTTTATCCATTATCATATGGATTCTATTGTATTGCATATTTATACGCAGTGCAATTTCTCCATGTACTACAGGACTAAAATTGCTAAATGACCCTTTTGACTTTACAAGTACAGCCTAACTCTCTGGTTACTAATATTCCTCCGAGTCAAAGACAGAGGCTCAAGGATGACCATTTATCAACATCCTTGAAGTTTTTTAACCTGCCATTGGGCACATGACCCAATCACAGAGGACCACCATTTTAACCAGTCATCTGCCTGCAACTGGGTTTGAACCCGCACATACAATAATCAATATATTATATCATTTTTAATATTTATTACATGGGATTTTAATAGCATCTCATTTTTCTTCAAGGTTTTCTTTCATATGTCTACACAAGCTATATTATACATTTATCTAATCATGCTGTGTAGACCTAATAAAGCCATACCTGAGATTAGGTACACCTGAGTTTAGGTATACCTGAAATTACGAATACCTGAGAATAGGTCTACCTGATATTGCGAATGCCTGAGATTATTTACATCTGATATTACGAATACCTGAGATTAGGTATACCTGAAATATATTTGCTGTCATTGCAATAATGTTCTCCTGCTTATATTGGTTATATATTGTCTCTTTAATATAAGTATTAATTAATTTATTTTTAATTAATTAAGTATTCTTTTTTATTTGAAATTTCAAAGTAATCATTAAAGTCGAAAAATACTTCTTTGGTCGGCAATGTAAAATTCATTTGTTGTCAATTTAGTCTCCAAGAACTCTAAAATGTAATCACTTGCACTTGCCAAAATGATACTGATAATATGTGATCTATTATAACAGAATTGACATAATTTCCATGCCTTACCGCGTTAAATCTATCTATCTCTGCCTGAGTCAGTTGTCTGTATTCTATGCGCGTTATGTTTGCGGCTGATGTGTCTGTTGTATCCCTTGTGTCATTTGATGTCCAAGTGTCAACTTGAGAAGCCACTAGTGATTGTAAGTGGCTGAAAATAGAGTGAGTAAATACCTTACTGTTTCAAAGTTATTATATAAAAATTATTATTCATGTATAAAATTCAACTAACAACTAGAAATATGAAAATATATCTCCTCTACAAACCTGATTTGTGCAGCGACATTGAACACATCAGGAACTGGGCATTCTGCCTGAAAAAAATAAATGATCCTTACCAGGAGTAATTTACAAAGTTTTGGTGAAGATTTAAATCAGAGTGTGGATTCAAATTGAAATCTAAAATGTTCCTACTTCACTAGGTAATATAAAAATTATATTTACTGATATGTTTTTTTTCTCTTTTGACAACTTTTACGGCAATGCTTTTACTGTTGGAATTTGAATCAATTGAAAAAATACTGACCTAGCATGCAATGGAAATATTTTACTCACTGTGATATTAGTTGTTGTAGTAGTTGGTGTAGTTGTAGTAGTTGGTGTAGTTGTGGAAGTTGGTGTAGTTGTGGTAGTTGGTGTAGTTGTGGTAGTTGGTGTAGTTGTAGTAGTTGGTGTAGTTGTGGTAGTTGGTGTAGTTGTAGTAGTTGGAGTAGTTGTGGTAGTTGGTGTAGTTGTGGTAGTTGGTGTAGTTGTAGTTGTGGTAGTTGGAGTAGTTGTGGTAGTTGGTGTAGTTGTGGTAGTTGGTGTAGTTGTGGTAGTTGGTGTAGTTGTAGTAGTTGGAGTAGTTGTGGTAGTTGGTGTAGTTGTGGTAGTTGGTGTAGTTGTAGTAGTTGGTGTAGTTGTAGTAGTTGTAGTCATTGGTGTAGTTGTAGTAGTTGGCGTGGTTGTGGTAGTTGGAGTAGTTGTGGTAGTTGGTGTAGTTGTGGTAGTTGGTGTGGTTGTAGTAGTTGGTGTAGGTGTGGTAGTTGGTGTAGTTGTGGTAGTTGGTGTAGTTGTGGTAGTTGGTGTAGTTGTGGTAGTTGGTGTAGTTGTAGTAGTTGGTGTAGGTGTGGTAGTTGGTGTAGTTGTGGTAGTTGGTGTAGTTGTGGTAGTTGGTGTGGTTGTAGTAGTTGGAGTAGTTGTGGCAGTTGGTGTAGTTGTGGTAGTTGGTGTAGTTGTAGTAGTTGGTGTAGTTGTAGTAGTTGTAGTCATTGGTGTAGTTGTAGTAGTTGGTGTGGTTGTGGTAGTTGGAGTAGTTGTGGTAGTTGGTGTAGTTGTGGTAGTTGGTGTAGTTGTAGTAGTTGGTGTAGTTGTGGTAGTTGGTGTTGTGGTAGTATTTGGTGTAGTTGTGCTAGTTGGTGTAGTTGTGGTAGTTGGTGTAGTTGTGGTAGTTGGTGTAGTGGTAGTAGTTGGTGTAGTTGTAGTAGTTGGAGTAGTTGTGGTAGTTGGTGTAGTTGTGGTAGTTGGTGTAGTGGTAGTAGTTGGTGTAGTTGTGGTAGTTGGTGTAGTTGTGGTAGTTGGTGTAGTTGTAGTAGTTGGTGTAGTTGTGGTAGTTAGTGTAGTGGTAGTAGTTGGTGTAGTTGTAGTAGTTGGAGTAGTTGTGGTAGTTGGTGTAGTTGTGGTAGTTGGTGTAGTTGTGGTAGTTGGTGTAGTGGTAGTAGTTGGTGTAGTTGTAGTAGTTGGAGTAGTTGTGGTAGTTGGTGTAGTTGTGATAGTTGGTGTAGTTGTGGTAGTTGGTGTAGTTGTGGTAGTTGGTGTGGTTGTGGTAGTTGGTGTAGTGGTAGTAGTTGGAGTAGTTGTAGTAGTTGGTGTGGTTGTGGTAGTTGGAGTAGTTGTGGTAGTTGGTGTGGTTGTGGTAGTTGGTGTAGTTGTGGTAGTTGGTGTAGTGGTAGTAGTTGGTGTAGTTGTAGTAGTTGGAGTAGTTGTGGTAGTTGGTGTAGTTGTGGTAGTTGGTGTAGTTGTGGTAGTTGGTGTAGTTGTGGTAGTTGGTGTAGTGGTAGTAGTTGGTGTAGTTGTGGTAGTTGGTGTAGTTGTGGTAGTTGGTGTAGTTGTGGTAGTTGGTGTAGTGGTAGTAGTTGGTGTAGTTGTGGTAGTGGGTGTAGTTGTGGTAGTTGGTGTGGTTGTGGTAGTTGGTGTAGTTGTGGTAGTTGGTGTAGTTGTGGTAGTTGGTGTAGTGGTAGTAGATGGTGTAGTTGTGGTAGTGGGTGTAGTTATGGTAGTTGGTGTGGTTGTGGTAGTTGGGGTAGTTGTGGTAGTTGGTGTAGTTGTGGTAGTTGGTGTAGTTGTGGTAGTTGGTGTAGTTGCAGTAGTTGGAGTAGTTGTGGTAGTTGGTGTAGTTGTAGTAGTTGGTGTAGTTGTAGTAGTTGTAGTCATTGGTGTAGTTGTAGTAGTTGGAGTAGTTGTGGTAGTTGGTGTAGTTGTGGTAGTTGGTGTAGTTGTAGTTGTGGTAGTTGGAGTAGTTGTGGTAGTTGGTGTAGTGGTAGTAGTTGGTGTAGTTGTAGTAGTTGGAGTAGTTGTGGTAGTTGGTGTAGTTGTGGTAGTTGGTGTAGTGGTAGTAGTTGGTGTAGTTGTGGTAGTTGGTGTAGTTGTGGTAGTTGGTGTAGTTGTAGTAGTTGGTGTAGTTGTGGTAGTTGGTGTAGTGGTAGTAGTTGGTGTGGTTGTAGTAGTTGGAGTAGTTGTGGTAGTTGGTGTAGTTGTAGTAGTTGGTGTAGTTGTAGTAGTTGTAGTCATTGGTGTAGTTGTAGTAGTTGGAGTAGTTGTGGTAGTTGGTGTAGTTGTGGTAGTTGGTGTAGTTGTAGTTGTGGTAGTTGGAGTAGTTGTGGTAGTTGGTGTAGTTGTGGTAGTTGGTGTAGTTGTGGTAGTTGGTGTAGTTGTAGTAGTTGGAGTAGTTGTGGTAGTTGGTGTAGTTGTGGTAGTTGGTATAGTTGTAGTAGTTGGTGTAGTTGTAGTAGTTGTAGTCATTGGTGTAGTTGTAGTAGTTGGCGTGGTTGTGGTAGTTAGAGTAGTTGTGGTAGTTGGTGTAGTTGTGGTAGTTGGTGTAGTTGTAGTAGTTGGTGTAGTTGTGGTAGTTGGTGTTGTGGTAGTAGTTGGTGTAGTTGTGGTAGTTGGTGTAGTTGTGGTAGTTGGTGTAGTTGTGGTAGTTGGTGTAGTGGTAGTAGTTGGTGTAGTTGTAGTAGTTGGTGTTGTGGTAGTAGTTGGTGTAGTTGTGGTAGTTGGTGTAGTTGTGGTAGTTGGTGTAGTGGTAGTAGTTGGTGTAGTTGTAGTAGTTGGAGTAGTTGTGGTAGTTGGTGTAGTTGTGGTAGTTGGTGTAGTGGTAGTAGTTGGTGTAGTTGTGGTAGTTGGTGTAGTTGTGGTAGTTGGTGTAGTTGTAGTAGTTGGTGTAGTTGTGGTAGTTGGTGTAGTGGTAGTAGTTGGTGTGGTTGTAGTAGTTGGAGTAGTTGTGGTAGTTGGTGTAGTTGTAGTAGTTGGTGTAGTTGTAGTAGTTGTAGTCATTGGTGTAGTTGTAGTAGTTGGCGTGGTTGTGGTAGTTGGAGTAGTTGTGGTAGTTGGTGTAGTTGTGGTAGTTGGTGTAGTTGTAGTAGTTGGTGTAGTTGTGGTAGTTGGTGTTGTGGTAGTAGTTGGTGTAGTTGTGGTAGTTGGTGTAGTTGTGGTAGTTGGTGTAGTTGTGGTAGTTGGTGTAGTGGTAGTAGTTGGTGTAGTTGTAGTAGTTGGTGTTGTGGTAGTAGTTGGTGTAGTTGGTGTAGTTGTGGTAGTTGGTGTAGTTGTGGTAGTTGGTGTAGTGGTAGTAGTTGGTGTAGTTGTAGTAGTTGGAGTAGTTGTGGTAGTTGGTGTAGTTGTGGTAGTTGGTGTAGTGGTAGTAGTTGGTGTAGTTGTGGTAGTTGGTGTAGTTGTGGTAGTTGGTGTAGTTGTAGTAGTTGGTGTAGTTGTGGTAGTTGGTGTAGTGGTAGTAGTTGGTGTGGTTGTAGTAGTTGGAGTAGTTGTGGTAGTTGGTGTAGTTGTGGTAGTTGGTGTAGTTGTGGTAGTTGGTGTAGTGGTAGTAGTTGGTGTAGTTGTAGTAGTTGGAGTAGTTGTGGTAGTTGGTGTAGTTGTGGCAGTTGGTGTAGTGGTAGTAGTTGGTGTAGTTGTGGTAGTTGGTGTAGTTGTGGTAGTTGGTGTAGTTGTGGTAGTTGGTGTAGTTGTGGTAGTTGGTGTAGTGGTAGTAGTTGGTGTAGTTGTGGTAGTGGGTGTAGTTGTGGTAGTTGGTGTGGTTGTGGTAGTTGTAGTAGTTGGTGTAGTTGTAGTAGTTGGTGTGGTTGTAGTAGTTGGAGTAGTGGTTGTAGTTGGTGTAGTAGTAGTAGTTGTAGTCATTGGTGTAGTTATAGTTGTTGGTGTAGTTGTAGTAGTTGGTGTAGTTGTAGTGGCTGGTGTAGTGGTAGTAGTTGGTGTAGTAGTAGTAGTTGTAGTCATTGGTGTAGTTGTAGCAGTTGGTGTAGTTGTAGTAGTTGGTGTGGTTGTGGTAGTTGGTGTGGTTGTGGTAGTTGGTGTAGTTGTAGTAGTTGGTGTAGTTGTAGTAGTTGGTGTAGTTGTAGTAGTTGGTGTGGTTGTGGTAGTTGGTGTAGTTGTAGTAGTTGATGTGGTTGATGTGGTAGTTGGCATCTTGAAACAAGCTTTCAATTTCAAGTTAAAAATCCTCATTTGTCCCACTGGCTTCATCTTTATCTGGACTTTTCTAATCTTCTGGTTGAAGCTTGCACTGTATTTTACTGTGGTGGAACTGCCAACAAACTAGAAATAAAAACAAAAGGTATCTTTATTACACCTGCTATACTTTCTCAAAGAGATTTCTGTCTATTTATGAACCAGATAATAATAATTTTAGATGTATGATTTCTTTATTTCAAAAAATTGATTTTTCGTATAAATACAGTGTGAAGAGATGTTCAGCAGTCTCTAATTATTGATGCTAATGTCACTGGCTACACTTTACTCAGAGTAATAACATACTGCAAAACGAAAGAAAAGAGAACATGTAGGATTGAATCTGTATGTAAATAAGGTGAAAATAGTTTATAGCTTGATAAACAGACAATGATTTTACCAAAATTGAACGAAATTACAAAATCTGAAATGATCAAGAGGTCACACATTTTTCTCACTAGGACTATGACCAACTACCAAATGAACTCTCTACCTCCAGCAATGTTTTGGTTTACCTGGGATTTGGGTAGGATGCATTTGGTGCAATTTGACGGGATTCAGAGTGATTCAGCTTAGAACGTGCTTTGCATTAGTGTCTCTATTTTAACTGTTTGAAAACCGTTGCACAAAATGTTATAAGCTGTACATGAATACATACATTCTGGAAGGTGAAAGAGGCTGAGAGGGGTATACAGGGTAGTTTGTAGTACAATATATACTACCAAGATAACAAGGTCTCGGTTCAAAACCATAGATACGTTTGTGAGGCTGGGCTCAAACCCATACAGATATGACTGTAAGCAAAAGACCTAAACATTTGGTTAGCACTGACATGTCTACTAATGTCTCTGTCACACTACAGGCGGTTAAAAGCTTGCCTTGGAGGCAGAACCGCTCCCCAGGTTACCCCCATTTGGTCCAAGATTTTCACACTACAGGTGGACAGACACTGATTAGACACGTTTTTTAACCGTAAATAATTGTAGAATGACAGTACTACAAATGTTGGTCACTGAGAAGCAACTTACATAAACCTCAACTCACCTTCAGCGAAACAACCAATACCATAACTCACCTTATGTTGCCATATTACATTGAAAGACGACTAAATCACAACCTTATATACAACATGGACGTCAAGAGGATGTCAGGCAGAGTTCCAAGGACAGTTACTTTTCCCCAAACGCGGGTTGCCATGAGTGATACTGCCTGTAGTGTGAAAGGTCTATTAAGACCCCAGATTACTAGGCTTGTCCTCTATATCTGACACCATGGTATTAGACAATGAAACTAACCAAGACAATAGAAACAGGGCATGATTTTGTATCGAGCAACAGCCATATACATAAAATGCCTTACATGTGTTCATAAAGCCTCACAAATTGAGATTTTTGTTGATTTCATTTTCTGATCACTGTAACAATATTCTCTCCTAGTTATTATGACTAAAATTAATATAGTTTATCAGGCAGCTTGACTTAAATTCATTTTATAATAATTGTGGTGCATTTGCTATGACTCGGATATTATATATGATTAGTTTAGCACACTGAGTTCCCCTTCGGGGAAGATATTGCGCCTGCAAAGCAGTAGATTTAGATTTGCTATTACTAGGAGTAGGTGAATTTGGAGAATGTACAAAGTATTTCACAGTATTGAAGTTATTCCGATTGATCAACAGATCCCCAAAATTCAACAGTGCCATTTAAATCATCTATGACTTTTATAATTAAAGGCTTTCTTGAATCCTAAATCAACATTTATAGCACTTTAACTCCCCTTTACGAAGTGGACCCTTAGGCACAACATCACCAAACCAATTTCAGTATCCAGGTACAGAACAGAGGTCAAGAACCACAGAGAATGCCAGGGGAATGACTAAGACTAAGGTGGATATGCCTTGGTATACAGGCGGATTTTAACCTTCTTTCTGAAATTGGCTGTTGAAGGGAAGCATGAATTTTATCAGGAAAAACAATCCACATGATTGGGTGAAGTTTGTAATGTTATGAACATGCTATCTACAAGGCGGATGTTGATGGTAAGCTCTCAGAGAACCAAGACAAGCTCATTATTGTCTTTATTACATATAAAGACAGTCATGATTTATCATCAAATTATAAACACGTTTTACTCACAAATGTAGTCTACAGGATTATCACACTGGCGCTGTCTAAATCTATAGGCACATTTCTCCGCTTATTGCAAGATGTCATGAAATTCTCTTGTGTTTATGAATATGTGATTAATTTTAGGGCTCATTTTTGACTGTTGCTTCACTTAAATGGTTTTTCTTATTATAATGACCACATGTTTTAAGCTTAGTCATTGAGTGTCTGATGTCTATAACAGATTAATGACTCCACACAAATTAATTGATGCCTGACATTGAAGTGTTCTTATATCCATTCTTAACAGATGCAATGTGTTCATACATTCTTTTCCTGGATGGTCGTCCTGTTTCTCCCACATACATTTTATTGCATAATTTACAGATAGTAAAATGAATTTTGTTATCAATTTCACAAGTAACATGGTTTGGGAGTTTAGTTTCACTTATGAACGGTTTTATTGTAATTGCAAACTAATTCTTCAATCTTTCTTATTTGTGGACAGTCTTTGCATTTGCCCAATCTGGTGCAAAGCCATTGGGATGGGTCATTTTTGATTAACTGGTCCCTGAAGTTTGGGAGTCTTCTGAACTCGATGATAGGCCTTTCAGGGTGCCACAAAGGGTGCCACAATCTGGACTGTTTGTGATAATGTTCCAGTTGTTGTTAATCAGTTTTCTGATTTAAGGTTAGTTTGCAACCATGACTGGTGTAGTATTGGTTGACAAAGTTGGGGTTTTCCCCATGAGTTCATTTTTTTGTAACTTTGAGGCCATGCCGATAATGTTTAATTAGGGTTTTCCGGGAGTATCCCATTTTGGTGTTGTATTGTATGAGTTTTGGTGGGTTTTGTTCAAAGTCATCATCTAAAGAACATATCCTTCTAAGGCATAGGGATTGGCCATAGGGTTCTTTTGATTTGCTAGGGTTGTGGTGTGTAGATGTATAGTGTACATACAAATGTGTATATTAGGGTTTTTCATACAGTCATCAGGGTGTGATCTGCTGAGAATTTCACTGTTGTGTAATATTTGGTACTGAATTAATGTGTGAACTTTATTGTTGGGTGTATTGGGTTCAAATAATTAATGAATCCTAGCAGTTTAGTTTCACTATGTGCCCATATCATGAAAATATCATCAATGACTCTTAGCCATACTAAGGGATTGCTCAGGGCCAGTAACTCAGGGCTTTAGTTTCAATTCTGTCTATTAATGTATTTGCATATTTAGGTGCTATTGGTGTTCCCATAGCTGTGCCACCTATCTGTAAACATTGGTCTCCATTGAAAGCAAACTTCGTTGTATGAAGGACTACCTGTGGAATAAGTTAAGAATATATGGTCCTATGTTTGTTGATTTGGGTCAGATATAATGTGATTTGTCACTGCCAGGGCTCCTGGAGACTAGTCAAGTTGATAATAGTCAGTTGAAATATAATCACTAGTATATCCAGGTGATTACTTATTCTTTTCCCTCTGACACTTTACAAATTATTATAATTGAAAATGTTTTAAACTTTGGTGAAAAAGGAATAAAATACTTATATTGATGTTGTTTTCCATATTTCCAAATTCATTCAACATTCAAACAGATGGCCATTTAGCTACCCACATTCTGGAATGATTGTTTCATTGACAGTAAAAATGAAATATTGATTAATTCCATACAATAAAGGTGATACCAAAGGAATGACACTCTTTGAGGTGATTTACTCATTTAGCTGACAAACACTAAAAGAGTACATTTAAATAATCAAAACACTTAAATAATGTTGTTGGTAAAAACTTCAGACAGGATATGGATTGGTATTGCTAGAGAAAAGAGCAAGGAAGCTGAATGTCACATTGAAGGTATCAAATCAAAAAGAATATAGGAATATATACAAGACATAATAAAATGCAATGGAAGTGTAAAAATTGGCTAATTATACTACCACAAGTTGAAAACTGAATTGACAAGATGTAAAAAGTTTCTAGACCATTTTGAAAATATACATGGGTTTCAAAACGGCTATAGTCAGTAAATACATTTGCAGTGCAACTGCTCTGCATCTGCCAGGCAATTTTATTGAGTCTCTTAAATGGTCTATGTTTTATTCAGGGAATAATGACACAGAAGAATACTGGCAGTGTGCATCCCTCTACCAACAACTCCACAATAAGTTTTACCATACATCCAGAGGCAGATATGGAATTTTCCGAAAGGTGGGGCGTGGGCTGTTGAAGGTATGGATATTTTACACCTTGACATTTTATAGTAGGAAATATCACATGGTGTGCGGACAAAATAAATTTGAACAAAACGCTGGTCAAAACTGCGAGGATGACAAATTGCATGCCATTTTTGGGACAGAGAGTACAAAATGCCAATCTTGCAAAACACCTAATATATCGTACTGATGATCAAGTAAACTGAAAAAGCCTCTAGCAAAAATGAGCCTCTGAAAAGACCTGCAGTAGACCAACACTTGTGCTTGAAAGTCTGATATCTCTAATAAGTAGCTATGCTTAATTTGAGAGCTATGTACATTTTTTAGACAATAGGGAGGAAATTACATCAATATTCAGAGCAGTAAAGAGCTGATGTCAGCTTTACCTAAGTCAAAGCCCCATAGCACAATGATAAAAATCCCTTAAGCTAATAATGGATGAAGAATTGGTTGTGGAATCATTCACAAAATTAAATCTGTTCTATATTAGACAAAGAAAATATGATGTTAATCGCTGCAGTAGCTTTTTGCGGCGTTTATAAGATATATACATAATCAAAAGATTGCATTCCCTCCAGCACTGCTAGGCTTGACAGAGGTAATTAAAATGAACTCTTTAATAGGTAACCTGTCCACAAAAGGGCTGGAATGATTGACCTTAGTTGAAAGTTTAGGGATCCATGAGGCTTTCCATTAATGAAACTTTGAACCAAGCTTATTCTTAAATCAGAGCCTAAACTTGACTACTCTGTGAAATCAGCTAAACAAGACCACAGGTTTAGCCTAATTGTAAAACTTTAAAAGTATTCACTTTAAGTCTAAGTCTGGGCTAAGTTAATAGTATGGCCACTTTTAACACACCTGTAACATAATCGGATCTGAGGTAAGATTTCTATTTGGACTAAATCCATGGAATTGGTAGCAAGGCCACTTTAGGGGCCTGCTGTGGAAGTAGGTTTCCTACCTTTAATCGCCAATACCTTCATATTGAATTTGGTTTTACAAGGACCAGCACTGCAATATTTGTGTCCGTTTTTAGAATTTTAGTTGTTTATGAATTATGCCTGGAAATAAGAAAACACCAGTTACCAAAACAAGAAGGAGAGTTACTGCTACTGGGTCAGTACTTCTAGAACAAAGAAGAGCAAGAACTTAGATGCTAACAGTTATTATATTCAAGGATATTTTGGGTAAGACTGTGAATACGGAACACAACCCCATTGTTACAACTTCTAATTCTAAATCAACAGATTGAACAAATTAAGCAGTATCACTGACGGGTACCATGAGGCGAGTGGGACGAAATGTGTAAGTTATTATGACCTTACTCTCCTACAGTGGGCAGTGGGTAAGCTAACCAATATCAAATATATATTCAGGACCCCATTGTTGTAAAACATGTTCTGTCATAGGTGATTTTGGCCCTAAAGGACGCGACCACATTGCCATGGTTGCTGTGAGGAATGCATCGGCCAATTCCATGCACAAAGTAGAGGAAGGTCATTTCTCCTGGTCAGATCACACACAGTGGGCCATAAATCGCCTTAGTGCATCAAAATTAGCCATGCATAACACGCAATATACCACACAGAAAAAAAATTGTAAATTTTACAATGAAGGCAATTGTTCCCATGACTCACATCACGGCCAGTTCAAACATAATTGTTTCTTTTGTGCGGAGCAGGGGCATACTAGTGGTCACCCAGAGGTCAAATGTTTCAGCAAGAACAGAGGACAGGACAAGACAAATACAAACAAATAGGGTCGTGGTTTAGCCGCCAGACACGTCTCTTCAGAGTCATGCTATTGCAATAAGTTAGAAAGAGAGGGCTTCCATGTGATCAAACCACAGAATATTGGGATCATTAAGACTCAGGATGTAGTAGTTAATGGCCTTAACTCAAAATGTCGTGTTAATACTAGTGTTAATTCACGTTTGGACTCTTAAAATCATTTTCTAACATTGAACGATGGACATAACAGGTGCATAAAGTAGGCACTTCACTAACTACACAAATAATGCAGACAGTGAATTCTTTACATAATTAGTGTGTAAATACAGAAAAATAATGACAGGAGTGTACATAGTGTTTCTGTATCTAATGTTCAAGGTTTTCAGTTACATGTTGAAAGTTCTAACCCTAAGCTGGTTTTTGAGACTATAAGAAAGACTGTTCTTTCCAGAAGTATTTTGATCTATCATATGAACAATACATGAGTAGCATAATAGATAAACATCAGAGTTGTTATGATGTTTCAGACATATCTGAAAATAAAACGAATGCACTGACACCAACAAGGTTGTTATAACAACCATGTTAAGGGTAATGCTGTAGACTTGCCTATGAAATTATTGGCTGACTTTGACCTTTCTTTAACATTCCTCACCTGGGGAATTGTAATCTCCCAAATAACACTAGGGGCTATATCCCCCTTGAATGTTCTGACTTAAATTTATAGGCTCTGACAGGGCTCCAGTGGATCTCAATAACCTTGCTCACTACATACAAGTTGCAGATCAAATCAGGAGTTCTAATATGCCCAACTGCAGAACTGTGAGTTTACCCCTTAAAGTCAGACAGCCCTGACAGCCTCTGCAATAACCATGAGCGCAACCACTTTGCAGCCCTTCAATTTCCTAACCAGGTACAGCAATACTTTGACAAGGAGGTAAAGCTAGGTGCAATCCTGGGTCCTGTAGATCATATACCCTCACCACAATTTCATTGTTCCCCCGTCCCCACCTGCCCCAAAGACAATAGTAAACGTAGAATAATTCTCAACTTATCTCAACCACATAGGAATTCCCTGAATGATAAAGTAACCAAGGAGAGATACAATGGTTCTAAGTTTTTGTTACGATTTCCATCTGTTGACGATATTGTTACAAAAATACTGAGGGTGATGTATACTTAGCTAAGACTGACACAGTCCGAGCATTACGTAATCTCAGGGTGGACCCTGTTGATGCCCTGAAATTTGGTCTCACCTAGAAGATGCATTACTACTTGGATCGAGCAGCTGTCTTTAGCTGGACGCACAGATCTTCTGCATTTCAGATGACATCTTTGGAAAATTAAAGTCCACAGGACTTTTACTGAGCTCACATCTGTCTTAACCGAAGTGGGTCTACCAATGAACCCGCATAAAATGTCCCCTCCCACCAGAGCTCTGATTTGTCTTGGCATTAATATTGACATGTTCCGTAATACTCTTAACATTGTTCACAACAAACTTCACGCCATTCACGAGGAATGTAAAGTTGTTTACAAGAAGAGATATCTCAGTAGGCATGGTATACAAGCTGATGTTTATACACAACTCTGTACTTCCTGCAAGAATGTTCATCAATAAAATTGTTACCCTGTTTCGCAGTAATGTTCATTAAAGAGGAAGTCGGATAACAGACAATTTCCACAAAGACATATTTTGGTTCATTACTTTCCTCCCAAATATCAATGGAGTTACCTACATAAAGAGATACTTTATGCCTGCTCATGATATGTTACACTTGGATACACTTGCTGACCTTCTTTTCCAGATTATATTCCCCTGACCATATTGATGTAAATTTGTTAAATAGCTTACAAAAATAGCTTACAAAAAGACAAAATTTCCACTGAATTCTTCAACTTGGATTTACATATCTAATTGTAGGTACCTTGTTGACTGAGGTTTGGAAAAGAATTGCTGTGGCATACAGACCTTCCACCTCAGCAGCTCACAAGACACAAGAAAGGACTTTCATTGCTTTTTAGTATGGATTCGTTCCAAATTTGAAGTTTCAAATCACACATTGTTTCCTTTCCTGGTATATTTCTTTGAAAACCAATTCTCTCTAAAGGTGATCAGGAATTACCTTTCATCAATTGCCAACTTTTTTCAAATGTCATTGTCTCCCCAATCAGCTTGTTTTCCACTCTGCTGTTCTCAGAGACATGAGAAGAATCACTATTTACTCTAAATTCCAACCGACACCTGGAGGTCTGTTTGATGTAAAAACATTGTATGCCATATCCATCTCACGCAACCAGTTAGCTGATCCTCTGTTGTTTAGGGCAGAGTTTCTGTGTGCTTTCTACATTTTGTTTGAGAATGTCGAATATTGCACCTCATAGTTCTTCGTCATTCAGCCCTGCCAAGTATTGCCTTAAACAAGACATTGTGTGTGCACCTCATTTAACTTGGTAGTCAAATTGACAAAAATTCCTCAAGATAACAAGTCCAACCACATTGTGCAGCTCCCAGCTGTTAGTAATCCATATCTGTGCCCAGTGGGAGCATTCAAATTACTTTTGGCCTCAAGGCCTCTTCCTTCTACTGCCCCCACCCCATTTTCAAACAAATAATCCACCATTCACCCAGGTTCTTGATTCCACAATAAGACAAGCTCTCAAGAGACAGTCCTTACTCTCAGAAACATCTCACATGTGGGTCACATTTAGAAGGAGTGGGGCAATGCTAGTCTTTGACCACTCAGCCCAGGTTATAGAACATTATGTCCCATGGCTTTTGTTGAAGTTTGGCCATCTGGACTTACCTGCAGAATCCTTCACAAGTAGTTTCAATCATCCCTTCAACTTTTGCTTCTGTCATCCCTTCCCTCCTGGGACTGGGTTTGGTGCTTAAAATTCCTTTAACTTGAATTTTAAACATTTTCTGTGTCCATTTTAACAACTTGTACATATTTCTAACATGTAAAACCTCAATACTAAATCTGTTATGTTTCGACACTGCTTGGATGGCTTTTCTCTGAACTCGAACCCAGGTTTCCAAACAACTGACCAACTGGTAAAATGCAGCATGAAATAATAACATTATGACCAATTCTTGACTATAGAAAACAATATTTAGAAAAAAAAAGTATTTAGCTTTATAAAAGATTTTAACTGAAAAAAGTTTAATTGATACAACTATATTTAATAATAACCCTACTGTATATTAACATTGAGACCACTCTTGTGATATTATATAATATGTGTGAGTTCAGGGGCGGATCCAGCTGTTATGTAAGGTGGGGGTTCACATCGAGTAAGGTGGGGGTTCACATTGAGTAAGGTGGGGGTTCACATCAGACATATTATAACTAAGGGGATCGGGGGACATGCGCCCTGGAAAAAAATTAATTTTTGGTAAAAATAGAGTGCATTTCCTGTAAATTTAACACCACTGTCAAGAAATAATTTTGTACTTTGGGTTGAACCCCTTTACATTACCCCTGAACCCCCCCCCCCCCCCCCCCCCCCCCCCTGGATCCGCTGGTGGAGTTTAATTTTAAATGCGGTAAAACTGTAGAAAGATGATGTTCTTTCCTAAAAAACAGCATATTTTACTGAAGTTTGATTAAGCTCATCATCAATAAGTGGTAGAATATAGGAAATGAAAGAACATTTTAAAATGTCAAAACAACTCAATTATGAGGAAAAGAAACATGTATAAATTAAGGACAAGAAAACAAGATCAGTAAGATTCTCAGCTCTGTAAGATATCTGATGAAACTCTGCTACCAAGTCTCTGCTTGTACCAAGTTATCCATAGTAAGTGTAATATAAAAGTAATGTACAAATGATGTCCTGATCTTTATGTCTTGATATTTAGGTCATATATGACTTGTGGTTAATAATTTATATTACTACCTCCGCCAAGGAGGTTATGTTTTTGCCTGGGTTTGCTTGTGGGTTTGTGAGTTTGTTTGTGAACAAGATAACTCAAAAACTTATGGATGGATTTTGATGAAATTTCGTGGATATGTCTGAAAAGGTAAAAGAAAGAAATGATTCAATTTTGGGAGTGATCTGGATCACTATCTGGATCTTCTGGGTCCATGAAATGTAATTTTGAAAGACAGATAACTCAAAAAGTTACGGACGGATTTTGATGAAATTTTCAGGATATGTGCTCCCTTGGCGGAGGTCTGCGCTCTCCGAGTGCTCTTGTTATTACTATCATTACCTTGCTTGTATCAATGGTGCCAGCGTCATTCTTCCACAAGAACACCACTTTCGTTGAAGATTTAACCTTTATGGACACTCCATAGACTAGGAAATCTTCTCCTGTTGTAGCTGTAATAATAAATTGAGTCACATACTACTATAAATGCATTTAGGTGTTAAAATTGTCTGCATTATTTGAAGAAATGTAGGACTGCTAACACAAACCAGCTAGTTTGTAAAAAGAAAACAAAACATGTAACATATTCTCTCACCTTTAATGTTGATGATCACAGTGGATCCATCTCTGTGCTTGTATTTCTGGCCAGATCCTTTGAGTATTATGTCGGGGAAAGTGGGCAATTTTCCTGCCCCTGTCTTCATATTCACTATAAAGTCACCTCTGTTGATGAAGTCCAATTCTTTCTCAGCTGAAAATTCAGCAGGGCATTCAAACCCTTCAACAGGGAAGGCTGAAACAAAATAAAATTATTTAGTTCATTTGTATCCATCAAACTGACAATTTCACATTAAACTCTACTTTAAAAACCTCTTTTATATGCAGATGTTGTGTATTTGTCATTTAAGTAAAATTAACTAAATATAAACTTTCATTTCATGGGGTGAGTTGTAAAGAAAAACATTGTTGGGGAATCATATTTGACTAACATGAAGCAATATGTGACTGTCAATGGGGTACATTCATAATAAATAACTGTACCATAGGGGGCAATATTAGATCAAATCCTCTTGTTACTGGACATTAATTATATTTGAAATAATAAAATTTATTCCTCTGTACAGATGATGCTTACAGGTAGGTGCATAAATGAACTAGCATGTAAAACAGTAATAGATGAGTGAGAAAAAGTAAAATATATGAATTAAGCTTATATATAACTTGATATCAATTAAGGGAAAATTAAATTCCCATCCATACTTTATTGGGAAGAAGATAGAAAGGGTCAAAGTTTTTGTGTTTCATAATTGATGAAAAATTAAGTTGGAAAAAAATTTATTATACCTTTGTAAACAAATAAAAAAGAGGCCAAAGCATTCTGAAGTAAGCAAAATTGCAATAAAAAGCTCTTCAACGTTAAATTTATATAATAGCTTAGTATTACCACAATGATATGATGTTATGGCAGTCAAAGCAGTAAATATATCTCTAAATAAAAGTGTAAGTTTACAGAAAAAGAGGGGTTAGAATTGTGGATAAATGTAAATGGGATTAATACACTAGTCAAAAATTTATAAATAATAATTTATGAAGTTAACTATATTATACTTATAATGATACAAGTTCTATTGATCAAAAATAAGCATGTTATCTGTTCAAAAATCTACAATAATATTGCATCATTAATAAAAGTAATTATTTGAAAATGAGAGAAATTGTCAAATTTTATACAAAAAAATTGCAGAATCAATTAAAATTATTTTACAACTATTTTACAATTTACCAAAATATATATACAACAGTGTTGCATTAGTAGTTTTCAAAAAAATTATGAAAAGCTACTTTTGAGACAATAATATGAAGCATTATCTGCATTATACCTGTATGCTATTAATCTTTGTCAGATAAATCATAAAATATCTGAATACATGATATAAGTTTCTTTTTTACCTGTCCAAAGTATTGCCACTACCACAAATGAAAAGTGATTCACATTCAACATCTTGGGTATATCTGAGTAAGAGTTACAACTGGGCACTCATGTACAGTGCTGAGTAAATGCTGGTCTTTATCACACTGTTGATGTGAATGGGTACAAAAACTCTATTCACTGATTTACTATTGATATTTGTAGCCAGTCATTGTGTTTAAATTCTTTGTTAGTATGTCTGTTTTCTGTTTTATTATGCCTCTATTGATACAATAGCTATTACTCCTTTATTTTAGATAGATACAGAAACTATAGCTCTATAGCTATCATACCTGAGGCCCATTTTGATAACAGTTAAAAATTACCTGTATGCTAGAAATTTCACAAACAAATGACTTTGCTTTAGTAGATATACATTTTGAGATACTCATAGGTTGACGACCTGATATGGTTTTGACACCAATACTATACTGTTTTGTTCCAAGCATTTGCACTGGATCAAACTTTTGTTTTGACATATGGTTCTATACCTCTACCGTGACATGTGTCTGTTTAGGCTGTCAATAAATCTAAACTTTAAAAAAAGCTAAACTTGTATTCTAAATACAAAGTTCTGAAACATCTAAAAAAAACCTGTGTGACAATCTTGAAAAGCATTGTATTTCCCTCTTCAAATGCTGTCTGATCTTGTCAACACTTGAGCATGTTTACAGAAGGCAAGACCAACTATCATATCTCAATACTCCTAAACGCCTCTGATCCTAATATACAAACAAAATCACAATTAATAGTAAAAATAGGACTTAAAATGAAAAATTACACAAAAAACCTTGTAAAACATATGTGTAGACCCTTGTATGGTTCCTGAATTCTATACATCTCTACATAAATAAAACAAAACTTTGACCACAGTTTTGCCTTTGATGCTGCCACGGTTTGGAATGATTTACTTGATGAGGTCCACTCTACCACAACTCACCTGTTTTAGAACTAGGCTAGAATTTTCCCAACTTAACATATACTCTATTTGGTGTATCCGTGGTATTGGACTTGGCAATGGCTATGAAATGATGATTTTTTTAAATTTGATTCTGATATTGCGCCTTAGAGTCTGCCTGGCAGAGTTTAAGTGCTATAAAGGAACAGAATAAAATTGCCCTAATTATTAAACCTTGATAAATACTAATTTGGATGCTGGGTTTTGGGCTGATTCAGATTTATTCAGAAGAAGAAAGATTCAGTTCCCAATAGGGGAAAGTTAAGTACCAACAACTAACAACTACACATTTTTGTGAGGTTTTTTTCACCACCAAAATAAAAATAACTATGGTCAATTATGGACTTCTCAGTCCAATCCAGTTTTAAAAAAATGCAGAGTATTCAGTTTATCAAAATTTCTAAACTCGCTTGCTACAAGAGTAAAATGTTTTAACCAGCTCTATAATTTGTGACCACAAAAGGTGTACTGTGTAATAGTGTGGATTTTAACTTCAAGTCTTGGAAGTACCTTGTTGCACTCAACCTTTTGCAGTTGGATAGCCAAGTTTTCAATCATTTTGATTTCACGGCTAATGAAATATTGTATTTGTGCATATTCAACATTTTTGTAAATACTAGTTAAAGGAGGCCTTTGGTGTTTTCTTGTTTTTTTTTTGCTCGGGTATAATTAAAATACTAACGTGGTTCTGTTGGCTTCTCATGCAGTTAATAATGTGGATTCATATATTCCATGAGTCCAGAAAAAGAGACTTATACCCATGAACTCAGTGACATTGATGGTTTCTTTTCACAAATATAAATGGCGATAGTTTATATTGACAAGGGATGAGGTGGGATGCCAGAGTATTGGGATATATACCACCTTTTGGGTTTCTTTAAATAGTTGCCAAAACACTGGGATATTCTACTATAAATGCAAGGTGTTGCAAGGTGGTATCGGGCCTAGTTCTTTTGTCATATTAGAAAGTTGGATTATGATGCTGAGAAGTGCCCCAGTAAGCATTGATTTTTTTTGCAATCTGCAATGGTTGTCTATCTGTTGTCTATCACTAAGCTTTTATGTATTTTTAGATGCAGTAAAGTGATGTTTTTCTATTTCTTTCTAGAACATTCTGGAAAGTAGAGCAGTATATTAAGTTCTCAGGGCCTGACCAAATGGTTAGTGATGAACTGGAGTTCTATATTTGATACAGATGTGTTGCGCTGATCAACACTGTATGCCCCTTCAGACAGATTACTGGCAGAAACACTGGTTTTAACTACTTTTTTTTCAGTGGATTAAGCTCTGTTTTCAGGTTAGATTAGATTCATTATTTTATTTCATCTTCTATATGCCACCAGAGTCTCTCAGTTGACTGTAATTATTATATTGACTGTAAAATAAATTTGTTAAACTTTCCGTCTTTTCCTGTTAGACTTAAAAGCAACCAGTAACCACTACCACATTTGTCCTATGGGCAATAACAAAAGCCTATTTAAATTCTTTTATATTAAAATTATATCACTGGAAATAGATTTTGTAAACACTTTGGTAACCAAATAAATCTCAAAACTTTGTTACAATTTATATTTCACCCATTATTACTTGACTTGAAATGAACCTATGAGCAGGGTTGGTTATTTTATTTCTAATGAAAACCAATTAATTAAAAGCCATGTCAAGTAATAGAACAATTTGATTTGCATTGAGAAGTTCAAATTGGCATTTTAGCTAGTAATAATGTTGAAATATCATGGGTTGGCATTGTAAACTTAAAGGAATAGAAAGATTGCACTGATTATAGTGGTATATTCAAAATAACTTATGTCAATTTTTTTTTCCAAAAGAATGGTATTGATTTTGTCAGTGAAGTCCATGCATCACTGGTGTCGGTCCTCCACCTCTGTAACTTATAGAGCTACCTTAACTCAATGAGTAAGGTGTGGCCAGGGCTTATAACCCAGTTCAAGGAGTATGGCAGGTTGTTGGGGTCTAAGAGTTCTTGACAGTCAATAAAATTCACTGACCCATCTTACAGAAGGAAACACTGTGGAAGGTTTCTTTGTTAAAATTTTGTCCTGGAACTCTAATCACAAGATAGAATAATATTGAAATTTCAGTAAATATTATTTTGCATGTCTGGACTGATGGGAATATATTTTATGGATTGTTTTAGTGCTTTTCTCTACAGGGGAATTTTAGATTAATACCTACTTGAAATGAACCTATGAGCAGTCCTACTGTCAATAGGAGATAGAAATTGACTACTTTGACACACAAAGGCTTGGTGTGGCTCTTTGAGCTAAGCATAAAGTGTCATATTTATGAACAAAATCCGTAAAATATGTAGATAAAAAGAATGAAAAACTTATGTCAATCGTGTTATACAAAGCACAAAAGACCCAGGGGAAAAAGTGCAAAAGCCATTCATTATGTGTGGGAGTGTTAACACAGAAGAGTCATCCAGTACTGAACTGCAGGATTCTAATGTGTGTCACTTTCAGACATATGTTTTTAACGACAAAGTGCAATGTCAAGAAACAGATTTTTCTGTTCCGTTAAGAGATTTAAGGCTCCACGTGACCTTAACAGTGAATCAGAGTTTGATCAAATCAAATGGTTTGAAAATGTCCCATGACATCATGGCACTAGCGGATCCAGGGGGGGGTGGGGGGGGGGGTGGGGGAGGTTCAGGGGGTTCGAACCCCCTCCCTTTGAAAAATAATGTAAAGTGGTTCAGCTCAAAGTACAAAATTATTTCTTGAGAATGGTGTTAAATTTACAGGAAATGCACTATATTTTTACCAAAAAATTATTTTTTTCCCGGGGGGCATGCCCCCCAAGCCCCTTAGTTATAATATGTCTGATGTGAACCCCCACCTTACTCAATGTGAACCCCCACCTTGCTTAATGTGAACCCCCACCTTACTTAAAGGCTGGATCCGCCCCTGCATGGTAACAACAAAAAACGTCAAGGAACATAAACATTGCTCATTTCAGAGAGCTTCCGCTCCTCATGATCCTGACAGAGGTTCAGAGGCAACAGACAATGAGGGATCCTTGGTTGTTCTGACACAGATCCTAAGGGAACTCATACATGTCAACAGTAGACTGGATGTTGTGGAGGGCAAACTGCTAGAGCAACCTAGCTACAGTCAAAGAAAACATCAAGTTTGCAAGTTAGGCACATCCAAGTGTAGACTGTCAGTCAGTAAAACATCAAAATATTGTAACAATGGACTTTCTATTGGTTTTTCTTCAGATGTCAGTTGTAAAGTTCAAAAGTTAGATCTAAAACTATGTTAAAAGTGGGTTGACTTATGTCTGGCTGGACTTGCAAATGATTCTAAATTGCAATATTTTTTAATTTAATTTTTTTTTCGGGGGGGGGGGGGGGGGGGAGGCGGTCCACAAAAAATGCCTTGCATGTGATCAGTTATCTCTTACACAATTTGTCCAAGGTTTTACTAGAAATGTTTTAGATCAGAAAGTGAAGAAATCAGGGAAAATGCTGATGTATTTGGGCGAACATGTGGAAGACAAAACTGATTTATCGTCTAGTAATGTAAAAGCAGCACACACAGTGCTACATTGTGAAACAAAGAGAGGAACTGTAACTTGGTGTAACACAAACTGAACTGATAGAATTGAAGGGCACATGCACAAAAACATTCAGTCGAAAGAAAACAAAATTTAATCGGAAACATAGAATCAAGTATGAGGCATTGCTTCTGTAAACAATACCAACTGGCCAGAGTAATTTTAAGAAAGACAACAAAGTCTGGGGTGGTGGCATATATCTATGTGTGTTTCATGCTTAGCCCAAGGAAAATATGATATATTAAAATAAAAACTGTTACTCCAAGAAACACTTGAAACAAACATCATGCAGCTCAACCTTAGTAAAGTATTTGGGCAGCAGAATAAGATCAAGATTTTCAATGTAAATAGAGTACCTTTTGTAACAAGCAAGGATATTGTTTTTAGCCCCATTCCACGAAGGCTGGGGTTATAGGCATCCCCTGCACTTTCGTGCAACAGAGGGCTTTTGGGTGCTCCACAGCCTAAGCCCAAGTACAAATTTTCTGCAAATGTTAATGGTATGTTTGCCCCAAGAGAATCTAGACCTAATTTGGTTATTGGGGGTATCTGACAACAACTATTACCATGATAACACTTTTAAGATTTAGGACCTAAAGCCATGCACATATTTTTACCATATTTTTGGTAAGTTACGGTCACAGGCCAAGTGTAGTAGCAATTACCCATTGCTTTTAAGTTGCAACCGGAAAAGACGAAAAGGTTTACTTGAAAAAAAATTATCTAACAATTAAAATACTGATACAGTCAACTGAGACATTCCTGGTTGTTTGTATAATAAAACAATAATGAAGTCTATCTGAGCTTACCACAGTTCTATCCCAATTAACAGTTAAGTGTGTAGACTATATCCAGCCATCTGTCCTATGACCTGCTTGGTGTCCTCTGACACACAATGTATCCTGTGATTGATTCAGTGTCGTCCATTAGCACACAATGTCTGTATCTTGGGATTCATTCAGCATCCACTAACACAAAATATCTATAACCAGATACTCAGAGTGTGTGCCCACTATACTGTTCACTCCAAAGTTGAAAGTTCAAAGTTAATGTTTTACCTCCCTTTCAACAGCCAGGGTCATATGGGCACAGGTCCTCAGTATTGACACTTATGGGAGTTTCACCCCACACAGAGGTGACAGCCTGTGATTAGATGCCAAACTTGCTAACCACTAGGCCACCATGGCCTCTGTTCACTCCAGGTGTGCTCAATATCCAAAATACATTACTTCCACTCTCTGGTGGATCCACACACACTATATAGTTCGCCCTTAACAAGAGTTAGAATAGAATAGAAACATTTATATAGCGCAAAATTGATGTAACATCCTCTGATGCACTTGAGGTCAAAAAGGGAAAGTCCAGGGGCATATCAGGTCGAGATCTAAAATTAGCGCCCACCAGGGAGATGTACTATGGTGGAGGATATGCTAGTCTAAACAAATAGGTCTTTAGCTGGCTACGGAAACCTGTTATTGTTTGTTGTGATCGTACTGATTGTGGGAGTCCGTTCCATTCTATGGGGAAGCCATTGCAAAACCTCGCCTACCAATGGCCTTTTTGTGAGAGACTGAGGAAAGAGAAAGATGATTTCCACACATTAAACAACTGGTTTTGTTCAAGGATGATAGGTATATGGGTTGAGAGAATTTGATAGCCTTGAAAGTAATTAGGTAAAGTAATTAATCTTAAACAAGATGCTGTATGTGATAGGGAGCCAGTGTAGTTTTTGAAGAAAGGGAGTGACATGGCTAGTTCTATCAAGTTTAAGTTTCACACCAGCCATCCAGTTTTGGACACATGTGAGACACTCAGTAAGCTCAGCAAAACTGGAATCAAAGTTCATATGGTCCAGTGCTAGATATATTTGAGTGTCATCAGCATATAGATGGTGGGTGACATTGAAACTAGCAATGATATTACTGAGAGGGGTAGTATAGAGGGTAAAAAGAAGGAGGTCCAAGACAGAGCCCTAAGGCACACCATATGGGAGTGAGAAAGCATCTGAAAACCTATTACCTATTTTAACCTTCTGTTTGTAGTTTGAAAGATAGGATTTGATCCACCTCAACACAGTGCCATCAACCCCAAACCAATCCCTGACGGAATTAAAAAGAATGTCATGGTTGTGTCAAATGCCGCTGAGAGGTTCAGCAATGTGAGTGCAACAGCCTTACCAGAGTCCATCTAAGCAGCAATGTCATTCTGGATTTTCAGGAGTGCTGATTCTGTGGAATGGAGTCTCCTGTGGGCGGATTGGTTGACATTGGGGAGCTCCTCACTATCAATATGATTATTTAACTGTTTAGCCACTACGTTTTCAATCAGTTTGGATATAAAACTGAGGTTGGATACCGGTCTGTAATTATTGAGGAGATTTCTGTCTAAATTAGGTTTCTTGAGAAGGGGGGGGGGGGTGACATATGCAGTTTTGAAACAGTTTGGGAAGCTTCCTTCTCTGAGTGAGTAGTTTATAATATTGGTTATTGGAGCGACAAAAATGTCTGGACACTCTTTGACTAGTGTGGTTGGTATTGGGTCCAGGTCGCATGATTTGGTGGTGGATGATTTTAGGATTTTGAGGATGTCACAGTCAGATAAAAGAGGACAGGGTGGTGCTGTTACTATTCTGTCTTGTGAGGGAAACAGGCACTGATGACTTTAGTGCAACTCTGATTTTCGCAATTTTGTCACTAAAAAAATGACCAAAAGTGTTAGCTAAGTCGATAGGACTAATATGATCAGGTATGATGATAGTTGGAGATTTGTGCAAGATTTTCTTGAAAGTGTTCCACAGAGCCTTGGGGTTCCCATTATTTTCAGCAATAACTGTAGAATAGTGACTGCGTCTTGACTGTTCCAGTAGGAAATTGTAGCGATTGACAACAGCTTGATATCTACACCGGTTAACTGCAGAATTGTTACTGCGCCATACTCGCTCACACTTGCACTTCAGATGCTTTGCTGAGAGGATGTCCGAATTCACCAAGCCTTTGTCAGGTGTGATGGAGCCATTTTCCTCTTGATTGGGGCATGCTTGTATAGAATGTTGTGCAAGGTGTTGAAATATTGGTGAATCAGCAAACTTTCTGTTGTGTGAGGATGTTTGATTAGATCAGAATTCAGGATGTCCTCTCTGAAGTCAGTGATGTTTATCTTGTGAATTTTCCGAGTATTAACTTGGCTGAATTTGCAAGGAGCCTTGATAGGTATATTGACCGAGAAAGTGATGACAAGATGGTCAGACAGCCCAGCTGTTACCATGGTGCAAACCGCCTTTGAGAAGGTGTTTATATGGGTGAAATTGTATTGACAGAGGGAGTTATTGAATTTCTGTGACCAACCATCCTGTTTATCCAGGTGTAGATTTAAGTCACCCTATATTATATTTTCACAACATGATAAAGCAGCACCTTCGACGAGGAACTGAAATCCTCAATGAAATTGGCTTTGGAAACATTGGGGGCCTATACACAGTATGAAAAACAATGTCCTGGGCATTGCCTGTGGATAGGGGAACAGATATGGACTCAAAAGTATTGAAACACGGTTGAGGTAGGACCTTAAAATCAATGTCATCACGGATGAAGAACCCGACACCACCACCTCTCCCCTCCAGACGTGGAACATGAGTACATTTGTAACCCGGAGGAGTGACACTTGCTATAAAGTTGTCTGTGTCATCTTGTTGAAGCCAGGTCTCAGTGACCATAATAATATCAGACTTGTTGCTATTAATGAAGTCTGCAAGAACAACAGACTTGTTTCTGATGGATTTGATGTTTATCAGACTCCCGGTTAAAAGGCTAGTGTTAGGGCCAGGATTAATACTGACATCCCCTGAGAGGATCAACAAGAGGGACACCCATGGGCTAACATGTTTGTAAGAATGTGTTACCCTACGAATATGTCCCTGTATAGCCAAAAAAGCATATTTGACCATGTTGAGACATGGGTGAATGCCAGACTCAAACTGTATGGTGGAAAAGGCGGGGAAACAAAAATGCAAACTTGAGGCAACAGGAATTGGTGTTGTGGAAGGGTAGTCAGTGGTGATGTTGGTTGCCCGAGCAACCAGCAAAAAGTAAAGACAGGGCCAGAAAGTGCAATGCATGTCTAAAAAGGAATACCAAAATAAAGAAACTAGAAAAAGATGGACCTACCTTTCCTATGTACTAACCTGTCTACAAACCATAGATGAGTAAGTATCAGAACAGTAAAAGATTGGTGCAAGATTAGTATGGACAAGGTATGATATTGTTAGGTTGAAATTTTACAATATTTTACAGAGAATTGAATTACTACAGTATGTGAGAAAGTTAAAACAGTATGTGAAATCCGCGGGAAATGTCCGGTGAGCGATAATACCCGAAAGAGCCACTATTTACAATTCTGACAAGTTCAAAGAGGTAGTATGTGCAGACAATAAAAATTGCTAAACTAAAATTGTATAAAATGGCAATAAAAACAGATACAGACCAGCAAGCTGTATAAAATTGAGAATATTTAACTACCGGTCCGTTGTGAAATAAAAAACACCTCTCCCTTGGAGAGTTCACCACAAAATGTATATAACACAGTATAGCAGTCTCCATAGCACAATTAATCAAGACAATCTTTTCTGTGGCCAGGTTTTCAACCCTTTGTGTACCAGAGATTATAGGAGGTTCCAGAAAATGTATACAATATAGTAATGAGAAGGTTCTAGAAAGAACACACAATATCTTGCCAGTTTTGCACAGGTAGGGTCAGCACCAGCTAGACGAATTCTGTAAAATACATAGAAAAATCAATAATTCAATGACCCTGTATGGTAGAACAAAAGAATTCCGCACGCCATGCAATGTCACACACACAACATTTTTCTTACCAGAAGAAGCAGTAGTAATGTGCCCGTATATGTTACAGGGATATGATTACCCCAAGAGGATCTAGAGCTGATTTTTTTTGGGTGTATCCGGTAATAACTGTTGCAATGCCAACACTTGCATTCCATGTTTACATCAAGAGGATCTAGAGCTGATTAAGTTTTAGAGATTATCTGGCAACAGCTGTTGTCATTGAAACACTTGAGATTTTTGGTTTTTAAAGTATGTTGGTGTTCTACAATCTAAGCCAATGCATGGATTTTCACTAATTTTTTAAGATATGTTAACCAAAAAAGGATTGAGAGCTGATTGGGTTTTGGAGGGTATCTGGTCAGAGTTGTTGCCATGGCAACACTTTATATACATTTTCGGTCTTAAATTTCTTAATTGAAAAATGGACACTATCAAACCAATGTTACTACAACTGCATTTTTATGTCCAGCCAAGGCCAGAGCTGAGCGATTATGAAACGCCTTCCATGCATGCATGGGTGTTTGCATGCATGTGTGTGTTTGTCACATTTTTACCTCAACCTTTATGTCTCATTCATTTATGAAGATATCTTCGTCAAATATACAAAGAATGTTTATGGCTGTAAAACATGTCTGTAAATAATTTTGGCCTCACTTTTAAAAAATAACATGTCTGCCATAGCCAAATGTTCGAAAATCATTGATGGCCGGAAATCATGTTCTAAAGCTTAAAATATTGCAGCTATCTATGTCAGATTTGCACAATAATGTAAATAGCTTGCCTGGGAGTAATTTTGCCCTTGTTTTGAAAAAGTGGCCAGTATATCTTATTTTTACTGTTAAATGGGGAGTCATATCAAAAGTGTCTAATATCTACCTTTCCATTGGTCCTAGGGGTTTGGAATGAGAAAGCAACTTATTGGAAATTGTGATCTGTCAATCTTTGGCAAGTATTAAATTTGACGTTTGACCCCTGATCCAAGGTCATATAGGGTCATCATGGTAAAAGGGAATTATATCTTCCTTATGATTGGTTCTAGGGCTTCAACATATGGAAACAACTTGTGTTAAATCATGGGATGTGAATGTTACATCTGACATCATTGTGTGGGTTCTGTATACTTTTTACAACTGAAGTTGTTCCTAAGATTTACCCAAACCTCAATGTTGGGAGACATTTGATTTTGATTGATTTTGAAGAATTCTTGCAACAGGAGTTCTAACAGATTTTTCTCTTTGTGTGACATGCATGTTTGAATATTAGTTAAATAAGCCAGCCTCCGTAGGCATGAACCCCAGCTCCCAGGTACAGATAGCCATTTAAGCCATTCCAGTTAAGAAAAGAACCTCTGGCTCCTGGCTTCTACAGAACATAAATTACAGCAAACTATAATACAGCAAAAAGGACAGTAAACCATCTGAACTTGCTTAAAAACCAAAGGTGAATAAATGAATAAAACAACTGAAAAATTTAAAGTACAATGGCCACAAAATAATGGTTTGTCAGGACAAACTAAGATGAGACTAAGTTACGATTCACTATCCATATACCAATGGGTGCTGAGCTTTGGCAGATCTATAGTAATTCAATATGTACATAACCTTGTGGGGGACACCCAGGATTTTTCCAGAGTAGCTGCCAAAGCCAGCCAATCCATCCTTCTTTGTAATATGGAGGACTGTCAAGATTGATCATATCAGGTGTGCCAATGCAAAAAGCTGTGACGTCTCAACACACTTCAATGAAAGGTAAGAACAATGCATAATAATGTAAGTCTGTACAAATATTATGTTGGCTTTTAAATGAAACATAAAAACTTGGTATTTGATCTTGGACCTTAGCTAATCGACTTTGGTTTGAACTAAGTAGAATATAATGTAAATGTCATGCTGATTCCTTTTGAAAATTAATCATGTTTTGTACAGGTCAGATTGTTTTTTTTTCAGTTACACTTAGTTCCAGTATTCAATTTGCTGTTTGAATATCGTGGATACTTGCTGTTGAAAGAAATATAAAAATACAGAAGTATATAAAATATTAAACATAAAAAATATCTCAGAGTCTAGAAGAACACTACCCAAAATCAAAAAGTGCATAATATTGTACATACATGTTCCTTGGTGTTAATCATTTGCATAGTGATGAAAAGTCATATTTGGCTCTGTTGTTTGGGAAATGTGTACCAAGTCCTTCATCCCTCCAACATAATGGACTCATATTAAAATTTTCTTTTTTAATGAGCTTAAACACCCCTTGTACACCACTAACGACCCAAACTACCCTTGATGGTTACTTCAAGCTCCACCCACATGCCTGTTTCATTGGTAATTCACAAATAGGTCAGTGTACTACCCTGGGTAGGAATGGTTACAATGTAAAAACTCTATTAGGTTCACTACTACATGGTCCAAAGTGCATCAAGCATTCCAGATATTTATTTAATTGCAGAGTACCCTAAGGTTGTCTAGAAAGTATAAAAGCAATCATCCTGATACTGAATTTGTTTTAAATGTCTCTAATGCAGTTTAATGGCACTGCATATTACAGTCATGCATCAATAAGAAGTCAAATAGAGATTGGCTCTGGGAGGGCGTTGATTCAATAAATGTTACAAGATTCAAATTCCCATTGGGATCAATGGTTGGAATATTGTTTGTCTTCAAATCTGGAATGTCCTTATAGCCCTCAACATATGGTTATGGCATAGGCTGAGATAAAGATTGCTCTAGAATATGTCAATGACTTGGAGTTCTTAATAAGCAGGGATGTTTTGTGCACCCCCATGGCCCATCATATATCCGCAAGAAAAGCCATATTACTGTTCAGTAATGTCAGTGATATTGATGATTCAGCATTTATGACCATAAATTGTTCATGAGATCGGTGCTAATAAATAGACCTACACCATTTTCAAAGAGGCCAATAATTCAAGAGATATTCATAAAAAATATGCAAGCATTTGACAGCATTTACCTGGGCCGGGTATATGCATCAGTAACATAACTGTGCTGATGGTTGGCCATCATTTTGTTCGTATTAACATTTAATCCTGTGTGTATTAAATGGCATTGTAGAGATTTCCTGCAGCTTGATGAGTAGCCATCACCATCCTGCAAGATTTACAAGTTGAGATAAATGGCTGTCCCAGTATGGAGGTGGTGTATGTTAATGATTCCAATGGTGCTACCTGGACAGTATGCTTGCATAGTTACAAGAGCAGGATCAGAAGTTGGTCGGTGGTAAATTAACTGAATACTGTTGCTCTGACCTGCGCAGTTACTTATTCAGGACCTAATTTGAATTGTCATGCTTAAGTAGCTGGGCCAGAACAGCTACATTAGGATCATTATATTGGACATTTGGTTGTGTGTCCATGGAGCCTACAATATTGGAGGCTACCTTAGTCCTACAATATTATAACCTACCTCATCCGTAGAACATTGTGTAAACAAGGCCTGAAGGGGTTTCAGTCTATTAGCAACAGCTGCAAAGCCATCAGAGACACGAGTAGTGCACTCAGGCAGTCACCCATCCAAGTACTAATGTAGCCCTACGCCACAATTCATGAAGGTAAAAAAACACAAAAAAGTGACCGGGTATTACCTAGATTTTCTATAAGTTTATGTTGGTGTCTTCCTTGCATTTTCATAGATTGTTCATTATTTGTTCATAGTTTGTTAATTTCTTAAAAGTTAAAAATTTTCAATTAAGATTATTATTTAAGCACGTTTCCAATCCGTAAAATTGTAATCACATGATGTAGCTGTTGTAAACCTACAGGGCGGCAATGGTGTCACAGTGGTAACACATTTGCCTCCCAACTCGAAAAGTGGAGTGTGAATCCCGGTCTGAACTCAAGTGGGACAGCAGATAGTGGCTTGTTGTTGGTCGGTGGTTTACAGTACATAACTGTATGCAAAAGGTTTCTCCACCCTTCTTACTTCCTGCCACATTTTAACCAATTAAAATGTACTAGACGTGACATAAAACACTAATAATAATAATTATTATTAGTAGTAGTATTTTTGCTTATGTCAATTCCTAATTGTATTAAAACAAAGAAACACTATGACCCATAAAATGGAAAAAAAGAGAAAGCACTAGTGGAACGCAGACATCTGCCAAGGCAGTAAACTATGTAGAATAGGTTCATGATCTTCGTTTCTTCTTTAGTTAGGCCCCACTTACATAAAACAGACTTCAGTTTTCGAGCAATTGCAATCAGACAAACAGACAGAAAGACAGATAAACAGACCCAAAGCATAACCTTCTTGGTATAGGTTATACTGACTTGGTGTTGAAACCATACTTATCAATGAGGAAGAGTGTACCCAAACACACCAATAGGTTGCGAAGTAGATCTGTCATAATTCGTCATGCATACCATTAAAATATTTATACAGTCACGAGTTTGTGTTATTACCAAGTTGTTTTTCACATTCTGCAACGCCCTTATGTTAAGGTAGTATATTATCAAATATAGATCTGTTTATGTTTAGTGTCACGGTATTTTAGTTAAGCAGTAGTTTGTAATATGTTTATTTACACCTATAAAATATGATATGGATACAAAATACACTTTAACTCTAATTTTAGTTATTTTATGTCAAAGAAATGTTTCAGGTAAGTATTGTTCTTCCAAATTAAATTAAAATAGAGAATATAATTATACACTAATATCAATGCATTTGAGGGACGAAGCAAGTGTCTAGTAATATGTAAGTTGATCAGTGGTACATAATACACTTTCATGAATAACTAACTAACTAAATAAATATGGACACTATTCTGACATATACTTAGTTTACCAATTTACAAGTTATGATTTTGCAAAACATTATTTATTTGCGTTTCATTCCTGGTAAAAAATTGCTTTTCTTTAGACTTTGTATACATGTTTGCATATTCATATCCATACATCATTACTTGTAATTGATTAACACTGCGTTTATGTAATTGGCTGCATGTATTTGTTGTTTGTCTAGTATTTGTTTAATTTGTTTTGCTTTGCTAAATATTTGCAAAGTTTATTACTCAATCTGTTTTCTCGTTACTTTGAAATCACAAGATTTCAAAGTATGTTGGTCAGACAGTTTGTCATTTCGAAATTTTGCGATTTTTACTTCGAAATCTTTCAAACTATGTTGGTCAATCAACTTGTAGATTTGTATGTTTGTTGGTTAGCACATTTTAGGTCACTATTTTATATTTTTTGGAGCCCCGCCCTAATTAAAAAAATGGTAGCATTTTCACATAGCTATCACTATTTCAGATACTTAGCTACTTATTCACAAAACAGCAAGGTTTCAAAGTCTGCACCTTGTACAAGTAAGTCCGTTGGTCTGTTTGTTTGCTTGTTTGTTTGTTCGCGCATTCTAGGTCACAATTTTAGAGTTAGTATTCTCATATTTTTTTCATATGACATTGCCATTGGTCAGAATAAAGCTTGACCGAATTTTAACAAAATCGGTAGCATTTTTACATAGCTATGACAAGTTTAGCTACTTAGCTAGCTCACGACTGGTACTTTTGTGGGCACAGAAAAACCAGTACATACAGTTGGTCAAGGTTCTGTATTGTAAACTGCCGACCATCGGTAAGCAACTACCAACTTTCCCACATATGGTCCGGGGTTTGAACTACAGACCTCAGTGGTGAGAGGCGAGTATGTCACCACTGCACCACCATACCCCTCTATTTCACTGCTGTAATGCATAATGTATGCAAATCATATTATTTCACATAATTGCCAGACCGTTTTGGGTTTGCCTTACATATGCATCAATAAGCAATTTTAATGATATATATTGATTATTTACCAGACACACCAAAACGTGACCTAAATAGTGGGAACTAAAGGGTGGTTTGTTTCATACCCTGGTGCCTCTCGGGGTGGATAATTAGTGTTACAATTGTGCAAACAAGTGTTGGCTTATCATAAATATTTTATTAATTCTGTGAGCTATAAATATATTATACATATCATTAGAAAAGAATTTTACAGAGATACGGGTAGTTTCTATTGCTTTACATTTAATGTATAATTGGTAGAGAAAGCACAAGTTAAAAATAGCCTTCCAGATGCCCACACCACACAGCCGAAGAAACTAGTGGACAAAATGAGAAAAAAGAAAAAGTGAAAAAATGGAAAGATCAGGAGACTTTCAGAAAAGTGTAAGTGATGTGTAGCAGAAATAACTATCAAGAAAGGGATAATGTATGAAAAGACAAATTATCAAAACATGGAAATCTAATAACAACAGGACAGCTTTAATTTCAAAACCAAATATTATAAATCTGTCAATTGATCTATTTATTTATTAATGTAGCTGACACTGGAGACTACACAATTAGATAACATTCCCCAGGTCCCCGCAAAGCAATAACAATAATGAAAGTGGTATTAAAATTTATTATTAATATAAGATTATTTGTAATAAGCAATAACAAGACTAAAGTAATAACAAGATTGTTAACAAATTTCAGTTCATATAAAAAAATATTGCCCTGCAAAAGCAGAGATAAACATAATGGATGCACAGTTCTGTCTATAATAATAATTCTAAAATAATAAGTCATAATGTTCACATATATTCACAAGTGAAATAATTTGGAAGTCATAACGTCCAGACGAAGAAGTAATTAAATATGGCCCCCAGCCATAATACTATGATAACAGAAGAGTTACATGACAGGCCGGTCCCCCAGCTCATAAACAACAATCCAGAGATATATTTAAAAGTTCAAATGTTACTGTAACTTGAAGTGAATAAGCAGCAATAACACTTAACAGGTCCATGAGAGGGCGTTGTTAACTCATAACCTCACACCATCCTAAAATGTGCCAATTTCCAACCAATCTTATAGCTCAGTCAAATATCCAGACACAGACAGCAGTTCATATTGAAATCTACAACACGCCTGACAGTCTGTACTCACGAGGCCCAGGATGACCTCCAGGGCGCTAACCAAAATAGTGTCCACACATTAGGTAGTAGGAAGAGTATCAGATCCATATACCATGTCCTGAAATTAAACAAAGCAACCATGTTCTAGAAGTCAGCCATGTGACTAACAACGACGTAACTAAGTGCTAACCAGGTAAGCAGCCAAATGATTACAAGAGCTGGTGAAGAGGCCAACCAAGTGCCTAGTAACCAGTAACCATGCAAGGGCAACCAAGTGCCACAGGTGCTAACCAGGACATCCAAGCCACGCAAGTGCCATCCAAGCCAACTTATCAGGAAAGCAAGAGCTTCTCATATCATGCAGTCAAACAAAGGTCAACGAAGTGACCGTCCTACCATCATAACAGGCACTGACCAGCCAACTGAGGTACACACAACATCAACAGCACGGACGTTCAACAACAGGCAGGCACTCAGCACCACACCAGGTCCCAGCATACTAGTTCCCAGACCTACACCCACAATTCAGCCAAAGTACCAGTTCCCTAAAAACAGGGAAGGGCAGGATTGGGAAGCTCTCACCGTGAACTCATGGCCTGACAATGTCTAGGTGGCAAGAGGACAGGTACCTGCAAGTACAGTGATCTGGTGACAAACCAGATGAGGCGTTACATAAATGTGTTAACTAACCTAAATGTAATAGAAATCATAGCATACAATTTTTTCTAAAGTGGGGCCCAAGGAATGAACTCCTGGCCACCCTAATATCTAGTCATAAAATAAGTAATAATCAATAGCAGTATTCCATATATCTGTGTTGGGAGAAATATGTTTCATCAAGAAGGCCAAACGGGGTTTTGGTCTACTAGCTTGAGCTGCAAAGCCATCAGAGACACCAGTAATGCACTGAAATGGTCACCCATCCTAGTACTAATGTAGCCCTTGTGGCTTAACTTCAGTGAATAGACGTGTACTCATCCCACTATGCCAATTCTCATAAAAGTTCTGGAGGGAAAAAAATAGAAAAAAAATATCTAGAAGAGCTTAAAAAAGTAGAAACAATTTTGGCAGCCAAGATCAAACATGACGCTTTGGTCAAACTAGGATCTTATACACCTAAAACCTTCAGCAAATATATCTAACACATGTTAACTTTCTACACCTTAAAGTTCACAGATACAGCCTGGACAAAATATTAGTGGTCATTTCACTACAGCAAGATCAAATCAACGTCACACTATGAGGGTACCTTCACTACCAAACTAATATCCCTGCCAAGCATCAACAGCCAACATCTTGTCGTTCGTCAGATATAGCCTGAAAACGATTTTAAAGGTCAAGTCACTAAACAAGGTCAAAGGTCAATTCAAGGTCACATCATGACGTAGCATACCTATGCCCCCAACTTATGTCCCTTACAAGTATCAACTTACTACAAGTATCACTTACAGTATCAACTTACTATAAGTATCACTTACAGTATCAATTTACTAGACAGTATCCAAGCTACAGTCCAAAATCTATTTTACGTAGAAATTAAAGGTCACATGATACAGAAAACCACGTTGGTTATTTGATAAATCAGTGTGGGTTTAGTTTTAGCTAATTTAACCCTTGAGAAATCATTTTAAGTCCCAGACATAGGTAAGACGGAAGTCTTAGGTTTAAGTCACTGACTAAGCCAAAAACTTGGCTAGTGCTTTGTGAATGCAGTCCGAGGACAATAAAGTGAATAAGAGGAAAGTAGACGATAACATAAAAACAAACACAAGCAATTCTGTAGCCCATTCATGAGCCTTAAACTATCATGGGTGACTTTTCAGAACGCAGCCATGTTACTGAAAGTAACTGCAATACATATAGGTTAAGTATATATGGCTGGTGTAACTTTAATTCTGTGTGAATTATTCATGGTCCTTATACCTCTGCATTTATGTCTCTGTTTAATATGTTTTATAATTGTAAAATATATCAATAAAAACAAGTGAAGAGTTGAAATGTTTCATGTTAAAAAGACATCTATGATGCTGAAATGACAAAATAAAGTCCATCTCAAAATATTAACCAAATTCAATTGACAAGATGTAATGTATATACGATTGGAACCCAGTATATACACATGCTTCATTAAATAAATGAAATTAAAATGTGCTAGTGTTTTAATTAAGGGACATGTTTTTAACAATGAAAACTGTAAAATGAATTATTGAACTGAGAGATTCCCATAGCATCAGTAATGTGAACACACCTTCCACTTATGATGATAATAATTTTATACTTGACTGCTTCTCTGTTAAAAATTCTTTTTCACTGAATGATTCTGTACAATCCTAAAACAACAATCTCCATTTTTCACTTGTTTGTGTAATGTAACGCAAGTGTCTTGTGAATAACATATTTAATTATATAAATATAGCCTCAAAATACACCTCTGTCTTTCAGAAAGGGGAATGTCAGTCACTTAAGAGAGGTTGGGTTGTACTTATGCATACAGGATGGGTCAATGACACTTTAAGTCCTTTTTGTACAAGGAGATATTACATTGAGTACAATATAAAATACAATAAAATACTTCGCATGCAAAAAGTACAATTGCAAAGCCTTTCTGAAGACTTTTGAATATGCAATCATGGAAGTTTTTTCATTTGAAATTTAGTCCACGAATTGGTATACCAATCACCGTTCAGCTTACAATGCTTTATCTTTGTGTGAGTGGCTCTGATTGGATGCATGTGATATTCAGTGTTTGCATTATTTTGTATCGAGATTAGGGTGTGCCTATCTATCAGCACAATATATTAGTAAATTCAACAGCAAATGTCTATGTTACTCCATCAAAAGGTTATGGGCGGATTTAAATGAAATTTTCAGAAAATACTAAATATGGCAATTAATTTTGATTGTTAATAGGTCGCCCATCGGTTATAGGGTTTTTTAAACAAATTAACATTTTATCCATAAGCATCCATATTTGGGTTTTTGACAAAGGTATACCCTCTCTGAGTTCAGTTTCTGTTTGAAGTTTGTTTATATATCTGTAATGTAAATTGTATTTGCACTATGACACAAATTAACAAAGAAATAAACCAATTTAATTTTCACGATTGCTAAAGGCTAGTCTCTTGTTATTACTGTTGATATTTATTTTGTCAGCAATGTCTTTATAAACTCACTATTCCCAAATATTGATCAGTTTTTTATTCTCCATTTATTTTGTAAGGTATGTCTTTATAAACTCAGACTTGCTATGTATTAATCAATTCTCAATCCTTCATTATATAACATCGGATCTTACAGAACACCTTTATTTGTGTATGTCTGTGTTACTGTAATGGATATGAAATATTTCTTATCAGTCATTTTTACTGTTGTTCTATTGCGTGAAACAGTTTCAGGTAAACTTTCTGTTTATTCATATTTGTTTTATTTATTTATTTGGGGTTTTACACCACTTTCAACACTGTACAGGTCATATCACGATAGATAGTTGGGAGGGCAGAGGAAACCAGTATACAGTTGGTCAAGGTTCTGTACTGTAAACTGCCGACCAACGGCAAGCAATTACCAGCTTTCCCACTTGAGGTCAGGCCGGGAACCAAACCCCCATCTCAGAGGTGGATGGCGAGATCTTATTTGTTTGGCCCTGATATGATAATAATAATAATAATAATAACTGGAATATCACCTACTCTACACCTTGATGTCATAATTTGGCTCACACCTAAACTTGGCAAAAACGGATATTAAAAACTAATCCATATTTATTATTATCGGCAAGACTCTTAAAGTTCTGAGATTGTCTCATACCATATAAAGGAGAGTCCATGGTAGAAAATTGGCTTACGAATGAATATTCATAGTTTTGTACCACTTTTGTGGTTTTAATACCAGAAAGATTTGTCTCATCATTCCTTAAGATCATGTAAAAAGTTAACTGATTTGGCATTTATTTAGATCAAAAGTTGGGGTTGGGTTACATCCTAAGTTGGGAATCACGTAAGGATGTAAGTTATGTTTCATTTATTTACTAAACCTGTGTTACCCTACACAAATTTTGATGTTTCGTATGTGTGAATAACGGAAGTTGAACTATGTGGTGTAGACATAACAAAGACACCCTTGCCCAATAATATGAGGGCAATATTTAAATCTTTCAATCCTTTTGGAAGTCCTAAATTCCTTCATGTCGGGCTTAAAAATGACTTAGCCATGTAGTGATATTTCACTTAAGTATAAAAATGGACTAGTGTTACTTAGTAATTTCAAGTTTCTCGTTTCATGTTGAAATTATATTATATTACCCTCTTATTAAGAGTCTCTAAAATGTTATTTAAGTTGACAGTTTTATATTTATATCTTGCTTATATCTTGTGCCAGTAAATGTTAAAATTTCAGAGGAAAATATTTTTGTATTTAACTTTGAATTTCTACTTCATATCTTGCTTTATATACATATTGACATGTTGTTTGTGATCTTAAAATACTTAAGATTTTATTTTGGATCATAAAATACTTCACTTAGAGATAAAACTGTGTATAATTTGCCAACCTATAAGGTTGCTTTGTGGAATAGCTACACAGCCACCATACATTCAATATAACATGATTACAAAGCCTTTAAAGATGAAATTATAAAACCGCATAAGCTATAAATTAAGGCTTTATGGGTTCTTGTAGTCATAAATATACAAATGGTTTGCTTAATAATTTCCTTGAAATGGTATTGACCATGATTTGGTGGTAGCCAGTGATTTATTTGCACACTGTAACATGAAAGATTTCATGACTATATACGCAAGACATAGAAATTCAACTCACTAACGTTTATCACACTATCAAACACTTCAGTTTAATTGTGTCAACAAACTTGGTTTCAAACGACAGTGCCACTTCAAAGACGTATGATAAGGTCTGACCCATTTACTACTCATTCTTTGTAAGACTGTGACGACTTATCCTGAGGAAAATTAGTGGAAGAACAGACAATGTATAGTTTAGTGAAAACATAACTTGTACAAAGGAGACGCTGAATCCCCAACCTTTATAAATAAATTATGATAGGCCATAACCTAAAATCCTGGTCGGTCGGGGGTGGGGTGGGGGGGGGGGGGGTGGGGGGGGGGGGGGCAGAAAAGATTAACAAGCACATTTGTAAAAGTAATCTTCTTTTTTGTGTTAAGATTACTTGGCGACATTTTTTAGAACAGAATACAAGACCAATTGCAGTAAACATAATATTAGTTGTAATGCCACCAATATTAGTAATAGTAGCCAAAATATTTATCATCACGCAAGCAATATAAGTCACAGCTGGAAAAAGATGAACCATAATGCCAGCAATATAAGTCACAGCTGGAAAAAGATGAACCATAATGCCAGCAATAGAAGTCATAGCTGCCTAAATACTACTTAAAATATCAATCCTGTGCGACTTACAAAAATTGGCTATGAAAACTCAAGACAGAATTGCTCGACCTTCAAAGCTTTTAGAGATGCTTTAAGAGTATCTATAATTTTGCTCCCAATCTTTCTGAGGGGAGAAGTAAGTCGTTAATAAGCGGCAGTCGGAAGACAATTTTATAAGAATGGAACTGGGCCATTAGAGTTTTATATTATGATCTGTATACAAACAGGATCAGGGTCTCAGGGTTAATGTATTGTTAAAACCTATTGATTGTCTGACAACATTCTGTCCATAGGCATGGTTCACCAAATATTACTCACTTGTTGTTGTGGTTGATTTAATGACAAGGCTTATGTTTGGTCTCAGACTCATATAGGCAACTTTTGACTATGATGCTCAACATTATATAGCCAGATGAATAGACTCAAGGTCATGGAACGTCACACAGAAGCTCATTGTAATATTTGGCATGAGATTAATTTTGAGCTCACAATAAGAGTTAATAACCTTATTTAAGATATTTTATTACAACAAAATCATATCCGAAATATTTTATTAATAATCTAAGACTTAACAGTATTATTATTCAAAAATAATTATGACAAAAATGTCATTTTTTATTAAGAATGGCAGTCAACGATCTTAAAATAAAACTTTATGTTATAAAACTTTTGAAAAGTTTTGTTACCAAGAGGGGATTTAAAGCCTTATTCCGATTTAACACTAAAACAATTGCATGATATGGTGCACAAAAATGCATCAAAAATACATAAAGTGTCATAGACTTTGTCCAGACTTAGGCTTAGTCAGAAACTAAAATCTTAGCCCCTTGTCCTGGACTTAAATGGATTTCACAATGGTTGACTCAGCTAAGTCCACGCTTATCAAATAACCATAGTGGGATTTCCTTGTTTTGTCACTTTGTATTTCTAGTCAAAATATTTTCCTGGTGACATAGATTCTTTGTCTTACTCATTTTATATTTGAAAAAAATGCTGCTTTTCAGTGGAAAACCTTGTTGTGGTATAAAGATGTCCGACAATTAATTTAAGAAGGGGTGCTGTATAGATATTCTTTATTTTGAGACATTTCAGTCAGACGGTATGAGTAATTGATATTACAATAACAATGGTATAAAACATTTAAGGTTACACAAGTAATACTGCCAGTACTATACAGATCCAATTTCCAGTACAGAAAGTCAATTACATATTAACATACACAATTTACTTACATGAATACATAATGACTTTTATTATGCAAGAACACATTGTAAATACCCATGAGCACAACAAATTTTTACAAGAAACACCTTTAACATGTCATCTTAACATGTGGCGGAAATAACCAATCAAAAGTCAAAAAGAGGATGATCCAGAAATAATGAGATAACATTACAGTATACTGAACTTTGCAAAAACATACCAAAAATTGGACTGCACTGTAAGATCACCTTAGACAAAACCATAACTACACAAAGCCAAAGATAGGTGACCAACAAACAATTGCAAAAAATATTGCAAGTTAATCAAAATTTAAAAGGCAGACCTGAAATAAATGAAATGATTTAATTAAAGTAGCTGAATTTGAAGTATGTAAGACCATTAACATTCATGAAAGGTCCCTCTAGACTACATATCTTAAAGTGAGAGAATGTAAAGTATAGAGGACCATAAACATTCATGAAAGGTCCTTTCTCAGCCCCAGTAAAGAGTTGGACAATTAATAACTGCATTGTAATATAACCAATAAAAATACATAATTAAAGACAACAACCACGATAAGACTATGAACTGCATGCCCAAAGCTGGTTATATGTAAAACATAGTAAAGACAGTTAAATGGGACCTGAATTAAGAGGGAGGTGACTGGCTATACCGATAAACTGGATAAACCCTGGGGCCAATTTCACAAAGGGTCTTAAGGTCAGACTTAGACTTTAATATAAGACTTTGGCACAAAGTCTAAGTTACTTTCTGAAATCGGCCCCAGGATCTAAATGGATTTCACAAAGGGTGACTTAGCTAAGTCCAAGCTTGTCATATAATCACAGTGGTTTTCTATGTCATGTGACCCATTGCATCTAGTATTTCAGTGGTGACATATATCCCTTGTTTAACAAATTTCATCTCCATATACTACAGGACTCAAAACTCTATTAAACCCATCCGACTGCACAGCCCCAACTGTGAGAATAAATAATAAATATGTTTTTAGTTACATATGTTGGTTATTTTGGTTAATATCTTGTATATAAATCATTGAAATCAAACATTGGCAATTTTTCTTAATAAACTAAGTGATGAGTAAAAAAATGGCAGGTTTTAATTTTTGGAGTTTTTCCACTTAAAAGGGGGGAAAAGATTGCCCCTTCCCCCCTTTTTGCCCCTTTTCAAGCCGGCTAGTTAACCTATCGGACTGTATAAGTACAGTGCCAACTCACAAGTAACTGACATTCCCCTAGTTGGAAGATAGAGGCTCAAGGATGGCCAGTTATCAACGTCCTTGAGGTTCTTTAGCCTGCCACCATAGGATCCAATGACAAAGGACCGCCATTTTCATCCAAGCCACTATGTATCTGCCTGTACCTGGGTTTGAACCCACGTCCTCTAGCTGAGTTCCTAGACAAGTGTGCTACCCGCTAGGCCACAGTGGCAGATATGACTAAGAAATAAAACACATCCAAACATAAAATCCCCACAGGTTAAATATTTTGAACTCATTTGTTGGTGAGGAGGCCAGCACAGAACAGTGTGATCTAAGTATCAGTTAGCTTTGCTTCTATCTTAAATGGAATGCTCGATTACTGGAAAGGCATCAATGTTACTGGAGATAACCAACTATCAATTAGTAGTCTTTCTGTTGATTGCTGTATTATTAATATTGTTTCTTCCAGAAATCAGCACCCCAGCTTGGCATAATTTGCACATATTCTGTTGTCTTTTTAAATTCCTTATTTGTTATGCAGAAGTGCACGAAATTTATTCCTTACAACCAAATTGTAATGAATATACTACCTTCCAGTTTGTAGAGGTGTGTGTTAAGATACCAGTGGCAAGCAATAGTTAGCCAAAGATAAATCTTAGTTAACTTAAATGACCTGTTCATAAGCTCCAATATAAATATTATCAAATTGTGTCTATATATAATCCAGGGCCCATATTCACGAAAGGTCTTAGCCAGGGCTTAGGCTTAAAGTTGAGACTTTTGTCTCAAGTTTCTGTCCAAAAACTGCTAAGATTTTTGTCTTAGGCTTAGTGATATTTACAAAGAATTTAAGACTGGTCTTAGGCTTAGCCAAGGGCTCAACTTTAAGACTGGTTGGTAGTGGGCTTAAATTTTGTAAAGAGGACTTAAATATGGCCGCCATAAACTTTTCTCCATTACAAAATTTGAAATGGCTGTAAATAAATTATAATTATACATAACACCTCACTAAAGTAGTCTTTGGGAAGTTTATTGATAACATGGTTTTCCATTTCAAAACAGCACTTATCCTTAGATAAAATGCATCAAATGAAGGATATAAAAGGTCATATGACACAGAAAACCATTGTGGTTATTTGATAAGCTTGGACATAGCTAAGTCACCCTTTGTGAAATCCGTTTAAGTTACAAACCAAGACAAAAGTCTTAGATTTAAGTCCCTGACTTAGCCAAAACCTTGGAACATTAAACCACATTAAATGCATTACTTGCACATTAACCCTGCAACATTAAATGTATTACTTGCACATTAATTACCAATAGCAAGCACAAAAAATATAAGAAATGGCTTGATAAAAGATTTAAAACAAGGCAAAGAATAATAATTAAAACAGCAAATATATCAAAATATAAATATCAAAACACAATGACAGACAACAAAATAAAGATATCATATTACCCATTGAAAGTGATTGAAAAAAATGCAAATTTTCCTTTAACTTGCAAGATACACCATGATTTGATATTAGCCAAATAGGAATGCCATACTATTGGAACAGTAGGAGATCAGTTGGTTAAAATGGAATATCAAACAACTGTCATATGATGATTATTTTTCTTTTTTATGTTTAACCAGGTACATGTGACGTCACCACTTCCTGCTTTAGCTGTGCCAACTCTGATGAAGAGATTTTCATAAGCTATGTGTGTGATGGTGAACCTGATTGTCCTGACGAAGATGATGAAGGGGACTGTGGTAAGTATATGTGCACTTTGTGGGAACTGTGACAAGTACATTAATGTATAAATTAATTCATCTTATTGGTATAATGTGTCCTTATACCACCCTTTATTAGAGAGTAGTGCATTTGGGTTACCCAAAGAAAGCATAGCGGTTTTGCTTTTCCTTGAAAAAGAAGAATTTGATTTTAGCTGTGATAATTATTTGTATACTTGGGAACATTGTTTTAAGTACATTTTTCCTTAAAAACTAAACTGTTGTACATTCTATTCAAGGGGTCGGGTTCACAAAAGACTTACACAAGATTTAAAGTTAAGACTTTTTTCTTAAAATGAGACTAAGTCTTGTGGTCTTTGACTTAGATGGTTTCATAAAGCTGCTTAGCCTTGGCTTTGGCTAAGTTATTATTATTATTATATCAACCTACAATCTAAAAGTATTTGGCATGGTTGACAGAGTTGACAAAGTCGACAAAATGATAAGAATTTGTTAATAAAACTTATCCATAATATTATGCAAGTTGCCAAGGTCGACAAAGTTGGCACAATGAAAAATAAATTATTTGCGACAGTCCACAGGGTCGATAGAGTCAATAAAATTTTTAAAGTGAAATGTAACCAATAGCATTATGAAAGTCCAAACATTTGAAAAATGTCAAAATAACAGGGGTCGCATTCAGAAAAGGGATCAAGATCAAGTTGAGCTAAAAATCAAGTGAAGTTTAGTATAAACAGCCATAAACTTGAGTTGATTTTTGGTTCAACTTGAGTTTGATCCCTTTTGTGAGTACCACCCCAGAAATATAAAACTTTTTACAGCTAACAAGGTTGACGGAGTCAACAGTATCCCCTGATGAAATTAGGGTGAGAACAGTGCTGTTTTTGAAATTGAAAACCTTGTTACCACAAATAAACTTTCCAAAGACTACTTTAGTGGGGTGTTCTTTATAATTATAGTTTATTTACAGCCATTTCAACTATTGAAGTGCAGAAAAGTTTATGGTGGCCATATTTAAGTCCTATTTACAAATTTTAAGCCCACTACCTACCAGATTTAAAGTTAAGTCCACTGACTTAGCAATTTCATGGACTTAGCTGCTTTGTTAAATCCGCTAAGTCTAAGACCACAGACTTACTTTCTGTCAACCAAATATAAGATCAAAGTCTTAAATTTAAATTCTAAGTCTGGGCTTAAGTCCCTTTGTGCAATTTGCCCCTGAGAAAATCCCAATCTGCAGGTAAGAGTAAAACATGCTATAGTGCTAGGGTGGAATTCACAAAAAGCCTTAATATTGCCACCATTTCACTTTTCCCCACTTCAAAACTTCATATGACTAAAATTAATTTAAAATATTCACCACATCTCTCTAAAGTATTTTATTTTATTTTTAAAAGTGGTTTGAAGGTCTTCAGCTGCAAAACTTATCTCTGATGCATTTGTTAATATGTGAACCAGTTTAACAGGGTACATGATTACATATTCAGATAAGTACATATCCACAAGTATGCTGTACATAAAAAATATTTAACACATATCCATTGAAAATAGCTACAATCAACACATTGATTAATACACAGCACATATCCAGCTGTGACAGTTTTATATATTAGTTTATCAAGTTTTCATCCATTTAGTCCTACTATTTATATTACATTATAATTCAAAATATATAACAATATTTAAAAAGCATATTTTTTATAAAAAGATAATTAACTGCACAACTTTATAGATCATACAACTAACATTATAGATCATACAACTAACATTAAACAATATAAATACATTGTTAACTAACATTAAACAATATAAATACATTGTACCTTTTTCTGTAAACATATGCTTTGTTTTCTGACTGACACAACAAAAGCATTGTTATGACATGATTTACTCATTACAGTTTTCATTTATTGATTTTTATCAAATTGGCACATGTAGGGTCAAACCAAGAGCTTACTTGTGTTTAGATTCCCTGGCATAAACCAATCACATTAACTGAACCCAATGAAGGACAGCATGTCAGTGTTGTGCAAAATAAACATTGAAGATATCAAAAGTATGTTTAGTAGTTTTCAAGACAATATGGACTTTTTAAAGGATATGTGCTCTGCAAATTATCATAAAATACAAATCTTTTTAAAAATAGTTCTGAAGATAATTTGGATATTTGTTCAATGTTTTTGTAAACAGTATTTTATGAGATTTAATAGTTTCTGTTACAACGTCCTCCTGTGCAAAGATTTGTGCAATGGGTTTCAGCCAGATTCACTGACACAGCAGTTTTATGATGTGGTTATAAGACTTCTGGTGAAAGGGCTTAGACAAAGGTATTGCGTAAGATTTTACTAAGGATGTTTCTTTTTCATCCAAAGTTCAGACACAATCTTAATATTGTAGCTATTTATATGTTTCATGAGTTGTTTGAAAACTACCCTCCCCATTCATTTAGAAATGAAGCACATATCAACAATAGTTCTTAAAATTATTGATTGTCACCTATGAATTCTGTACTGATGCATTTTGTGTTCTGTGCATATTTTAAATATTTATGAATTTGTTTGATGACAGTTTATTGCTTTTATTGACAATCTTGCCTTTTTCAGATGGCGAACATGAGTGTGAGTCTGGGGAGGTGATATCAGACCAATGGCTATGCAATGGCATCCTGGACTGTAGTGCTGGGGATGATGAATCAGAATGTCGTAAGATTTACTTAATGCATTTATACATATATACAACTATTTTCTAAAATATTTAAAATTGCGAAACTGAGTTTTAACTGCCTCTGTTACTAGCATGGTTGTCACATGTCTGTCTCATCTGATAGCCATTCATGTAATGCCGTACGATGTCTGACAACAGCAGTCAGTTTTATCTAATTAGAACTTTTATAGCACTTAATACTTTAATAGATATTGTTCACAGACTCTGGAAAAATCAAAACCTGTTAAATAAGAGTTTGGTTAATTTGACATGTCACAAAAACTGTGGGTTCAAATGCAGGTACAGACAGATACATATTGGCTCGGATAAACCATTTAACATGGTGGTCCTCTGCCCTTCCGTCCTATCCCCAATGCAGTCTAAAGAACCCAAGGATGTGGATAAATAGTCATCCTTGAACCTCTGTCTATCAGTTAGGGGAAGATCAGTAACTCTAGTGCTTGAACTGTACTTGTGCAGACAGGATGAGTCCCCTACAACTTTGAGCTATGTAGTGCATGGAAATATTGCCCTCAGTATAAATATACAATACAACATGATGTGGGGAGGGGGTGGGGTTGTGTGGCTTAGTCATTGACTTAATACTGAGCCTTTTGTCTAAGCTATGTTTGGTACTTATAAGTCTCTCAAAAAGGCTGACTTAGCTATTACCAAGCTTATCAAATAACCACAGTGGTTTTCTATGTCATGTGACTTTTTACTTATAATCAAAATATTTTATTTGTGACATATATCCTCTTGTTTAGCACATTTTACCTTTGCAAAGCACGTTGTAACCATATCATAATGTAGAAAGACTCATTTAGGGAGCTGTTTTATATGTAATTTTTTTCCATTTTCAGGCATATAAAATTGGAGGAAAATTTACGACAGCCATATTAAAGTCCTTGCTTCCAAAAAGTTAAACATATTCCTAGGTAGACTTAATTTTGAATTCAAGATTAAGTCAAAGCTTAGAAATATGTTCTTTGTGGAATCCACAAAAACTACACACTAAGCCTGAATTAGAAACAGAAGTCTTAATTTAATGTCTAAGTCAGAACTAAGTCCTTTCGTGAAACTGGGCTCAGAATTTCGAAAACATCCCCTGGTGTCAGTCTGAATAGTATGGATGCTTTGTAGCTTTTTTATTGATATTAAATCAGAAAGATGGTCTACTGACAATCCATAGAGTACTTTAAACAGCAGAATGATTTTCAATTGAATGCTGCGTTTCATGCTGATATTCAGCGGACTATAAAAACATGTCATTTCATAACAGATTTTAAAATGTGAATGTTTCTGTTATGAACAATTCTTTTTATCAGCAGATATCATTCTCCTTTTAGGTACGACAATATATCTTTTGATTTTTCTTGCAGCTGCAAGCTACTGCTTGCTGCCGTATCATAGCACAAACCTCATCTTAGCACAAAAAGAAAGAATATTCATTAATTTATGATTGAGATCAGTAAAACTCGTGCACTATCACATACCAAGAAAGGAAGTAGATGTGATGACACCACTAAATTAGATATATCCTATACTTTCTGTGTGCAAATTGTGTCAAGTTAGGATGCTGATCTCTTGTAGAAATTATATTATCGCTCATCAAAGACAATTCTAACAGGTTTATTGTTTTGACTTTATGTCAGTAAAATAGTTAAATGGAATAGGCTTGTGTTAATAACCCATTCACAGTACAGCTGATATCACCCGTGGTAATCCTCATTTGGTGAAATGTCCCTGTCCTTAGATCACTGCCTGACATCTGTTTGCAACCTTGCGAATCGAGGGCCCACCCTCCAAATCCTTACGCATCCTTCAGATGTTTCGAAATCTTTGAATTTTTCACCTCTGAATTCAGTGCTGTGGCATGCACAATATAAAATAATAATAGTAGGATTTATATAGCGCAAAATTGATACAAATCCTCTAATGCGCTTGAGTCTAAGAAGGGAGAGTCCAGGGACAGGCGTGGGTCGACATCTAAAAAGTGCCCGCCAGGGTATAACTAAGGTGGGGGGTATGCCAGCCTAAACAAGTAGGTCTTTAGCTGGCTTCTGAAACCATCTTACTGTGGTAACTGAAGGTGTTGTCTACAGTGTTCAGTGTTATACTGCGACATAAGATAAGGTATTGGTCATTTCACCACATATTCATCCGACGGCTACCGCAGGTAAGTTGAGGTTAATGGAGGTTGTTTCTCGGTGACCAACGTTTGTAGTACTGTCATCCTAGTATTATTAACGGGTTAAAAAACTGTATCCAGTCAAATTAAAAAGTCATCCTTGGCACTGTATAGATTATTCACATTAGATTGTGGCCAATATTGTCTCCATTTCAGCACACTGTTCCACAGATACAACCAACTTCTATGAGTGCCCATCTTCTAACGTTTGCCTGCTGAAGTCCCTGTATGTCTGTGATGGCTATGCACACTGTGATGACAATAGTGATGAAGCCAATTGTGGTAAGATAGCAATTTATAGAATTAAGAATAATTATGTATTTAAGTGGCAAGAGTTCCTTAGATGTCTGAGTTTTGGAACAGATAAAGGTGTCTGACTTGGTCGATCACCAGTCTCATATTGTTTCATATTGACCAATGTTTGTGATTCCCAGTAAATATGTTATGTAAAACGTTTTTAAAGAGTGGACAATAAAAGTAAAGCATCTCTCATTAGAAATGTATGAAATGTATGTTTTACTCATGCTTCGTGCTTCATTTGGGAAATTTTCTTATTATTCTTATTTATAGGATGTAACAAAAAAACAATTATTAACTTGGAATTTTATTAAAATTGCCATTTCAATTTAATTTTAAAAAATAGTTTTCAAGAAGAGCACTCAGAGAATGCCTCCCTCTGCCAAAGCCCAGCACATCCACTATTACTTTTGAGTGCAATGATGAAAAATCCTTCAACCTTACTGCGTGTCCCAGTTTTTTTTCAAACTATTCAAAATCTTCTCGCCCTTCTGAATTGGTCATCTGGTTGTGTCAAATACATGCTGCACAAATATGAATCCTAACTCTTCATCATTGCCAAACTGTCATGATAAACCCCAATTTAACTTACAATTGGCATGGTTATGATTATTATTATTATTATTAGTTGTTGTATTTGGTAGTATGTGGAGGTACATGTATCTACATTGGTTCAGATATATTTCCTGTAAAGTGGCTGTGATGGAGGTAAATACCATGACCAGAGGTTGCTTGGACTGCTGTAATTCCTTGCTCTTTCAAAAAACAAAGACAAATGCCATTGGACTCCAGACAGTTCAGAATATCTTATATCTCATAGTGTGTAGGGTGATCAGGTTTGGTCATGTGATATCATATTTGAATCAACTCCACTGCCTTACCATTGAGTACTTTATCCGGTTACGATAGAATGTTTTCATATACAAACCATTCAACCTGAACTAACCCCTATATATTTCATCTCACATGGAGCCAAGTGGCCTCACAGGAAACTTTATTTTTCTTTGGCCAGACTGAATAAATGGATAAGTAGCTTTGCTTTAGCTGCTCTCACTGAATGGAAACGAGGCTGAAAGGGGTTTCGGTCAACTAGTGCAAGCCACAAAGCTACCGGAGACACGAGTAGTGCACTGAGGTGGTAACCCATCCAAGTAGTAACATAGCCCATTGCTGCTTAACTTCAGTAAAAAGCCACAACCCAGGACAGTGGGTTAAGACAAAAGTTAAAAACTTAAGTATTCTGACTAGCCTAAACCTTCTGTAGTCCTCTTCTCTACTGTAAGCTGAAATGAGACAGATTCTAGTAGTTAGACTATCAATCTTTGGACTTTAACCCCTTAGAGGATTTTTACAACAATTTGGCACTTTGCAAATACTTCCTTATCTTTATTATATAGAGGTAGTAGTATTTTTAGGCTAACAAGGCCCCATTGATGCATATTATTATATAATTATTATGATATATCATTCTTCCTATCATTATTATTATTATTCACAGAATGTGATGAAAACCACCAGTTTGAGTGTACTGCTGGTGTGTGTATCCTGAATGCACTCAAGTGTGATGGCGAGGAGGATTGTGAGAATGGATCTGATGAGTCAGACTGTAAGTCGTATCCACTCTTACAAATGTGTATTTCCCTTCTATGTTGTACTTATATACCTTCAACAAAAGTGAAGGATAACTGGTGATTTTAAAATGTTTTCTGCACTATATTATTGATATTATATTCCTGCTATTTACTTCTTTTATTACATAGATGAATCACCCATGTGACTAGATATGACTTGCAAATTGTTTTCAAAGATTCTTACCGTGCAGTATAAATTGTACACATATGAAAACTTCATAATGTGGATATGTTTGAATATATATCATTCTCCCAGGGTGTCTCTTGGGTTGTTCAGGCGACCCAGGTGTCAGTCCTCCTCCCGGGTCAGAAGTTGTAGTGGGTACCTTAATTTGGTCTTAGGGGACCAGTCTAAGTTGGGGTTTCATAACCTTGAAACCAGTTATATAACTAACCTTGGGGTTCTGTACCTCTTTGCCCAGTTACCCCAGTAACCATTTGTAACCAGTAAAGCTATTGGCTATTCCTCACTTCCAGCGTGACTTGAGAACCCACCTGGTTCTGGGGTCACTTTGGGATTGACTTTCACAAGGAGAACATGAAAAACTTTTATTGGAAACTGTGAATTGTTTCAACCGAATTTGATTATTTTATACTTAGAGTTTTTATTTTATGAACTTTTAGTCTGTTTTTATAATGTTTTATAATGGACTAACACATTGAAAGTGATGAACATTGAACCGATTGAATGGAACTGATTGTTTAATTGAATGACACTGGTGTTGTGATACTGGCTGAACTTCTACTGTGGAGATATTATAGTCTTCTAGTCAACCTCAGGCTTTTAATATTGGCTACAAAGGGACGGTCTACCCTATATTTTTATACTGGCGCTTGCCATGTTTAGCTCTATGGTCGAATAATTGAAAGCCTGATCTTGACCAGTCGAACATGAGATCTCCAGCCCTTGTTGGGTATTTGTGAATTTCAGAAAGGAACATTGACTTTATATCATATTGTGTGTGTCATATTATCGATCAATATGCCTGACAATAAACAAAAGTGTAGGACTTGTAAACAGAGGCATCTTCCTCCAACAGGAAAGAAGTGTCAGTTTGGTAAAGAACAAGGTAACACAGATGAACTTTTACGAGATGCTGCCGTCTCAAGTGATGCGACAGGGTCGCAGTCGACGCCTGTGGGTGACGCTGGCGGACAGCAGATTCAGAAGGTGATCCTGGAACAGCTGAGGCGAGTCACAGAGAGACTGGACAGCATGGAAGACAGGATGGCGTCAACAAGTCGTACCTCCACCCCAGAGTTAGGTACAGACAGTTTTCTTGAAAGTGTGAAACCTAGAAAAAAAAGTGTAAAACCTTGTAAAGCTTTAAATGATTCGTCCTCTGATGATAGTGATACCCCCACTTTAGAAATGTTGAGGTCCCAGAAATTGCAAAAAAAGGTGGACAAGCGTATCAGGGAGTTAGATCAAAGTTCCCACTTCCCAGGTAATGATGAAAAATTTAAATCTCAACGGGGGGGGGGGGGGGGGGGCGGGGTGTTGATGTACCTGTGAAACGTAAAGTTCAGTGGCCACATGAGGCAATTTTGGGTGGGGTGGCACGTCAACGCGTCACATATGATCAGCTCTCATTGACCCAATGGGTCCAGGGGTTTTGTAAAAATATTTTGGAACAAAAATCAACTTGTAGGCGTGATACTATGGTGTCTTATCTCAGTGACCTTATGGAAGACGCCACAGATTTTTCGTGGCAGGGAGCAAAGGCAGCTCATGCTGTCTTGCTCTGCGAAATGGAGCGTGGGTCACTTACTTGGGAGAATGGGGAGAGAATTGATCAGATCCGGAGGGCTCATGCCCAAAAACATGTTCCTAGTAGGCAGGCATGGAGTAAGTCGGACACCAAAAAGCCATGGTTCTGTAAAAATTTTCAGAACAACACTTGCTCGTTTCAAAAGGACCATGAATCAAATGGGCGATTACAGAGACATATATGTGCGTTTTGCCTCACCCAGGGGAAGCAGTTAGGCCATGCAGAGAAAAATTGTCAAAATAAAACAAAAAACGAAAACCCAGCTGTCCACCATTAGGGTGGGGCAGCTGGAAAAGTGATGTTAGTAACAAAAATATCACACAGAGTGCAGTAAAGCAAGACTGTGATGGTTCACAGCAGTTGTTAAATGTCAAGGTGCCCATCCCCCCCGACACCTGCCCCAGGGTATCAGATTGTATGGCAAAAGTATATAGACCTAGATTGTTTTACAACTCCAGTGTGACGCCTTCTGTGGTTGAAGCAGCTTTGGCTAGGCGCGTTCACACTCATGGGAAGCCTCACAAGCAGTTTAGGGGTCGGGTGGTCTGGGCTGGGGGCGGGGCCGGTGGTGATGGTCACACCCCAAAAGTACATGCCACAAACAGCTCTGATGGTCAAACTCAGTCTATTAATGTGAAAAGTTTAAATGTAATTGAGAAAACTGAGGAAATGTATAACAACAGTTGTGTTAACCAAAAACAGGTCCCTGAGGCGTCACATAGTGTCAATGGTATTCCTATGTGTCACATACTGTACAAGAGTGTTCCCCAGAGTTCGGGCCAAGAATACACTGAACTTGGCTCGCAATGTCACAATGAAAATGATTCTGACAGTGATCACCCCAGTTTGGACCCGGGTCCTTCCAACCATGGTCACATGGGTTTGAATCTTGTTATCAAAGATGGTCATCAGGGTTTGAACATAGCCACACAGGATTCACAGGGTTTGAAGCACCATATCCCTAGTGGTACTGAAGTCAAGGCGAATGTTGACAGTTCGGGTCACTGTGAACACAGTAAAGTTAAACTGATCTATGATACTAAATACTGTGGTTTTGAGGACAAATTTACTTCATCCATTCTGTATGCAAATCAGAAGGGTAATAGAGGGGATTGGGAAGTCATTGACAATAGCATACACCAACTTTGGAGTAGTCAAGTTGACTTTAAGTTTGGATTTGTTCCCTTGCAGAAGCAAGTCCTTCCTCCCCCCCATCTTTATTCCAGTAATTTTTCTGGATCTTTGCTTGAGGTACATGACATTGTTAGGGCATCAGGCAAGCCAAATTTTTTGCAAGCTCGCATCCCCATCCAGTCTCAGTTGAAGGTTGGGGCCTGGGAGGAAGCCCTGGGCGATTATTGGGATAAGCAATTGATTGAACTCATCAAGTTTGGCTTTCCCCTGGACTTTAACCGTGCTTGTGACCTTGGCAGATTTACTGGCAACCATAGTTCAGCAGTTGATTGTCCAAAAGACATTGTAGCTTACATTGAGGAAGAATTACAATATGGCGCCCTGTTGGGCCCCTTCAAAAATAATCCAATACCCCAGGGTCATTGTTCACCCTTCATGACTCGTGCCAAACCAAACTCCGATAGACGTAGGGTTATTGTGGATCTTAGCTGGCCCCAAGGGGCCTCAGTTAATGCTGGCATTGATAAATTTTCTTATCTCAACAGTGCCTTTGCCCTCACATTTCCCACAGTTGATGATATTACGTCAGAACTCAAGCGTTTGGGTAGGGGGGCCTTACTGTACAAGGTGGACGTCAGTAGGGCGTTTCGCCATGTTAAGGTTGACCCTGGAGATTATGACTTGCTGGGCCTATATTGGGAGGGCCATTACGTCGACTCTTGCGTTCCGTTCGGGACACGTCACGGGAGCCAGATTTTTCAACGTTTAAGCGACGCCATCAGGTTTATGATGTGTCAGAAAGGCTTTACTATGCTGGATTACATTGATGATTACGTTGGAGTGGGCGTTCCGAGCGTCGCGCAGGCATCGTACGTTGCGTTACTGGACTTGATGTCTCAACTGGGTTTGACAGTTAGCCAAAAGAAGTTGGTAGCCCCTGCGACGCAGGTGACCTGCCTGGGGGTCTTGATTGACACACTGAAGGGCACGGTTTCAATACCTCCTGAAAAGCTAGAACAAATTTGTGTTACAGTGCGTCAGTGGTTGACAAAGAGCGTTGTGTCAAAGCGTCAGCTTCAATCTTTACTTGGCTTACTTCTGTATGTGCATAAATGCGTCAAACCGGCAAGAATGTTTATTAACAGAATGCTGGAGCTTCTTAGGTCAGCTCATGCCAGTCAAAGGATTACGCTTACTACTGACTTCAAACGTGACCTTCAGTGGTTTGCCACGTTTCTCCCTCAGTATAATGGTGTGTCCATGTATGACCACAAGGTCATTGATATGTCCCTTGAATTAGATGCATGTCTCACAGGTTTTGGTGGTCGCTGTGGCCGCTTTGTGTATCACTTACCAATCCCTAGAGGTTTCAGAAACTGGACCATAGTTCACCTAGAGATGATAAATATACTTATGGCCCTCAGGTTGTTTGCAAAACTATGGTCAACCAAAAAGATATTGATACAGTGCGACAATCAAGCAGTGGTCACAGTGTTGAGATCAGGGAAAACTCGTGATGCTTTCCTGGCAGCTAGTGCCAGAAACATTTGGTATCTCACAGCCCTCCATGATATTGACTTGCAATTCACCCATATCAGAGGGGCAAGTAATCAGTTGGCTGATATACTGTCCAGATGGCAGGGCTCAGTACAACAAATCCAATTTTTACATTCAAAAGTCAGTGACCCAGTGTGGTTGCAGGTGTCAGTGGATCTACTAGAGTTAGATCCTTATTTGTAGGGGTGTTTCCGAGTGTAATAGCAATGTGTATGTGTTAGTGTAATGATCAATGTAATGTTGAGTTATTTTATTATTATATTTTTACTGTGGTAGGGCAGGGGCCTACTAACTACTTTGTCTGATTCTAAAAGTTGCTGCACTTTGTTTTTGTAGAGAATGAGGTGGTCTCGCCACTAGCAGTCAAGGCTTCTGCCAGAACCTTGGAGGCCTTTCGACCAAAGACTCGTCGAGCCTATGACAGCATGTTCAGAGTCTTTGTGGCTTTCTGTATCTACAGTGGTGTAATCATGCTTGATGTTAATTTGAAGGTTATTCTGTCATTCATGGAATGTCTAGTGTCAAACTATTGTTCATGTGCTATGATTGAAAATTATTTGTCAGCCATAAAGGCCAAGTTTATTTTGTTTGAATTACCTTTTGTTGTGTTCAGTCATCCCAAAATCAAGTATTTTGTTAGATCTTTAAAGATCAACAGACCTCTTACTTTGAAAGCACATAATCTCATTGATCTGTCAACACTCAGACAACTTTCCAAGGCCTGTTCGCAACTGCCCAATGGCCAGGTTTACAGAGCAGTGATTTTAACTGGATTCTTCGCTTTTATGCGTTTGTCAAATCTTGCCCCTCATTCTTTGGCCTCCTTTGACCCCACCAGACATTTGACAGGTCATGACGTATTTTTCACAAAAAATTTTGTAAAATTACTTATAAAATGGTCTAAGACCCTTCAAACTAGAGACAAAGTTCAGTGTGTGACACTTCCAAAACTACAAGATTTGCTTATTTGTCCTTATACAGCTTTGAAAACTCTTTTTCGCCTCTATTCAATGTCTCCTCAAACCTCCCTTTTTCAACTACACACCACCTCGGGTTCAAATCCTTTAACTGATTCCAGGGTTCGAAAAACACTGAAAACTCTCAATTTAAAATTAGGTCTTCATCCCACATATTTCACCTTCCATGATTTTAGGTCGGGAGCTACGTTTGCATATAATTCCCATATCCTTATACAGCAGATCAAAAGGCATGGCACATGGTCATCTGACTGCGTTTGGCAATATATTCAGTCTGACCACTCATCTGCAGAAGGTATTGCCGTTGCACTAGCCTCTACCATTAATGCTGCTTTATAATGTTCCTACCCCTTGGGCTTGAGGGTGTATTATATGCTCTTTTATTTATTTCATTTTAACTTATTCTTTTAGTTCTTGTAAACCCTCTGGGGTCCTTGCCCCTTTTGGCAGTCTTAGAGGTTTTTCAGGCTTCCTTAGTCAAAATTCAGATTTATACATTTAGTAATTGACCTTTAACCCTATGTTTGCCTGACCTCTTGCCTGCTTAGGTTCAAGGTCCCCACTGGGGTCAAAGGTCATGTGTATTACATTCAATGTTGATGGCAATGCTTTAGTCATTGAGATGGACATGAACTCTAATGACAAGTCAGTCATAAATTTTGCATTGCCATATATCTATTACTATTACTATATTACTGTATTACTATTACATTATTACTATATGAATTGTAAATACTTCTTAGTGGTAACTTTATGTATTTTAATAAACTAGTACCCGCAGTAGTTGCTTTTTCTGACTTGGGGGGTAGGGACTGTCTCTTGGGTTGTTCAGGCGACCCAGGTGTTAGTCCTCCTCCCGGGTCAGAAGTTGTAGTGGGTACCTTAATTTGGTCTTAGGGGACCAGTCTAAGTTGGGGTTTCATAACCTTGAAACCAGTTATATAACTAACCTTGGGGTTCTGTACCTCTTTGCCCAGTTACCCCAGTAACCATTTGTAACCAGTAAAGCTATTGGCTATTCCTCACTTCCAGCGTGACTTGAGAACCCACCTGGTTCTGGGGTCACTTTGGGATTGACTTTCACAAGGAGAACATGAAAAACTTTCCCTCCCTCCCTCCCTGAACTTTCTTTGGGTCATGGTTGAACCCAAGGTCAAGTCCACCTTCCATTGCAGGGTGTATTATATGCTCTTTTATTTATTTCATTTTAACTTATTCTTTTAGTTCTTGTAAACCCTCTGGGGTCCTTGCCCCTTTTGGCAGTCTTAGAGGTTTTTCAGGCTTCCTTAGTCAAAATTCAGATTTATACATTTAGTAATTGACCTTTAACCCTATGTTTGCCTGACCTCTTGCCTGCTTAGGTTCAAGGTCCCCACTGGGGTCAAAGGTCATGTGTATTACATTCAATGTTGATGGCAATGCTTTAGTCATTGAGATGGACATGAACTCTAATGACAAGTCAGTCATAAATTTTGCATTGCCATATATCTATTACTATTACTATATTACTGTATTACTATTACATTATTACTATATGAATTGTAAATACTTCTTAGTGGTAACTTTATGTATTTTAATAAACTAGTACCCGCAGTAGTTGCTTTTTCTGACTTGGGGGGTAGGGACTGCTACATATAAAGTTTTCTTTCCATTCAAAAATGATAAGCATTAATTTATATTACAAACATATTGCATCAATTAACATTTTCTCACTCTCATTGGTCGATAATAAGGGCTTCCTATTAGCTAGACATTAAAATTATTGTTTACTCACATTTTTAAACATAGGTTTATTGTATTTAATTTCCAGTAAAAAGAGAACTATCTATGGAACAGCATTATTTAATTAAGTCACTGATATACTACGACTGTTTCCCTGATCCATTATAGGTGAATTAGATAATACCCCCCCCCCCCCCCACACACACACACACACACATACATATCATCTACATCATATGTAGGGGCCACAGTGGTGAAGTGGTAACACATTCACGTCCTACTTCTGAGGTCAGTGGTTTAAACCCTGGTACTTATTTGGGAAAGTTGGTAGTTGCTTACTGCTGGTCGGCAGTTTACAGTTTGACCAACTGTATGTACTGGTTTCCTCTGCCCATAAAATTTCCTATCATTGATATGACATATACATTGTTGAAAGCAACTTTAAAACCCCAAATAAATATATAAAATCTACATCATACATATGAATTCAGCATCAACTTTCAATTTTATAATGATGGTGACTCACTGATGGCCAAAAATTTACAATTTCTTTTGCTGACTTACTAATACTCACTGGCTGTCCCCCTCACCAAGCCCCCAACTTCCGTATCAGATATGCCCATCACTTCCTCTGTCTTGATTGCTATTCAGCCATAGCCATCCCTATTATTGTTGAAAACATTGGGTTGTATTGAATAACTAACTTGCTTGTCATTTGTGAAATAATGGGTTTAAAAACAGCCACATATTCACTTTACTTGAAAGTACTTGATGGTTTGCAATTCCAGAATCGTAACCAGATGGAATGCCCTACCCCCCTTTTTGTATAACTCTTGATATGGCCTGTATTGAGTGGGTGTGAGTAAATCAAATCATGGATTTTAAGTGACTCTGTGAGAAGAAGCTATAGACCCAGTCGAAAACAAGTTCAGTATTGAAGCATTTACTTCTGAATAGTATCTACATTAGTTTGAATGCAACTCATCTTTACATTTGATATAATTTGATCCATTGGAGCTGGATGTAACACTTCCGTTTTATTCGATTATTATTCAGGTAGTTTGTCCTGCACTGAGGAACAGTTTGAGTGCTTGGATCATGGCAAATGTGTGGATCTAACAGTACGATGTGATGGCAATGAGGATTGTAATGATGGGTCTGATGAGTGGTACTGTGGTGAGTATTGTGTGGAACTATGGTGAGTACCTCAGTAGAACAATATTGAGTACCACTGTGAAACTATGCTGAATACCTTTGTGGAAATGTAATGACTTCATTGTGTGGAGCTGTGGTGAGTACCACTGAGACGATGTAGAAAGTAGATCAGTGGGATGATTCAAAGTACCTCTGTGGAACAGACCGAAGTACTAGAACTTGTGTGGGCTGGTCTCAGTACCTCACTAGTACTTTATGCCTTTCTTGTTGGTAATTTTGTGGTACTTGTGGCATGTACTAATGTTGCACTTAAGCAAGTATTTTTGCATTGTTATTGTATTGGTTACATATCAGCATGGCATTATCACTCTTGAACAAAAACAAACTCTTGAATCAGCCCAGACACCTTGTTTTCTCATTCCCAGTCAGAAACAGTTTTAGTACTACAGTGGAGCAGACCAAAGTGTAAACACAATGAAACAGGATTGTGTGTTACACAGAAACTGTCTTGGAGCTTAAACCGAACACTCCATCCCCCTAGGCATCAAATCATATATTTTTAAACATACATCTGTAATGGGAACATATAATCAGCTTTATAGCCCCCCCCCCCCCCTTAAATATTCTTTAGGTTCTGTTAAAATTGTCCTGTCTTAATCTTAAGTAGGATAATAATTCATCTTCGCATAGGCCTTATGCAGATTCAAGCAATTTAACAACTCAACAGGACACTAAGCCAATCTAGTTATCCTCAACACTAAGTTGACATAGTTCTGTTGAAACTTCCCACAAATTGTAATATGAAAACTAAAGATAAAGAAATGGCTGTTTGACATCTATTTTCCAGTGAGTCTTGATGACAGCACCAAAGCTATACTCGTGAAGTACTGGGGTGAGAATTCCCCAGTCTGTGCCAGTCACTGGAACGATGACTGGAATGGCATCGTCTGCAAAGAAATGGGACTGGGGTAAGTCACCCTTGTATTGGAATTAAGTTATTGTAACATCATCATGAAGATGCATCCCTTATCAAATTTGTTATGTAGGGCCGAACAAAAGGAAGAAGTTATTAAACTTTTAGAAAGATCCTATCATCCCGTGCATACAAAAAAATGCTGAATTTGCAAAAATCCCATTTTCAACAATTTTTGTCATAATCATTCTGTAGCAAAATGAGGATTTAAATTTAAAAACAAACAAGACAGTTTTGGGGTGAAATTACAGTTTTACGATCCTCAGTTACCTCATTTTGTTTATATTTTTGTTTTCAGAACTAGTAGCACTGATGGCACTGTGGCTCAGTCATCCCTCTCTGCTTACACATTGAACGGCTTCATCGTCCCCGAATCGGTGGACAACCCATCTTCCCTGATGGACATGTTTCATCAGTAAGTTTACATTTACATGAAATACATCTGTAATCATTGATTGGTGAAGACATATTAAAGAGATAAGTAACAATTATAATAATACAGAAAATTGTCATTGGGCCCTATCCCCTGTCATTGGGTCCTATCCCCAGTGTGAGGCTAAAGAACCTCAAGGAAGTTGATAAATGGTCATACTTGAGCCTCTATCTTTCACTTAGGGGAATGTCAGTTATTTGTGAGTTGGCGCTGTACTTATACAGTCCGATAGGTTAACTAGCGCTTTGAGTCCTATAAGATATGGAGATATTGCACTGAGTATAAATGCACAATGCAATACAACACAAAAAAAATGTTGAAATATAATTTTATGGTTTGAAGATTTAAAGGTTTCTATGAGGATTAAATGTGTGCTGTATAGCTTTACTTTACTTTAATTTGTATCTATAACACCAGCAGCCTATAACGTCTATAACAGCAGTCATAATTAAACATACATAGCAATAGATATAATAAACCTTTTACTTTTATTTATATAAATAAATAACCAATAGATATATGTTAATTTAGCAATTGTAAAATGTAGGTATGCGTAATTTTTCATAATCTCTTATGGTTTCTATAAGGGTTTATTTTTTTCCATGCGACAATATATTTTATGTTCAAATATACTCTGGTATACAGAAAAACTGACATGGAGCAAAAGTGCTTGTCAACAGCATAAACTATTAACAAATCTGTTCTTTTTAAAACTACACTTTGCACAATTTTATTGTTATTCCATTGTTTGTACATATAATAATGAATATATTTATCAAAAAATAAAATATGTGCTTCAACTATCTCTATCTACTATTTATTTCTGTAAATTGCAATTGCAATGTATTATGATTCATTTCCACTTGAGTACTTTTTGTGTGTGAAAGGACATGTCACGATGTTATATCATAATAAACAGCCTCTAAATTTACTAAGATTTCATTAAATTTCTCATTCCTTTATGTATAGCAAGGCTTCTGTCACTAAAGTTTGCATACGGTGCTTTGCTTACCTGTTTGTTTTTGTTACAGTGCTGACACATGTGAGGGAGATGCTGTGACCTTGACCTGCAATAATGATGGTAAGTTTAACAACTTATGGTGAGAAAGCCTATTTTAAACAATTTGAACTTAACTATCAGTTTCCATTGTGTAAATTTTAACTGTTTTGTTCTGTAATTTGGTCCAATTAAAATTATTTTGATATAAATTGTAACTCTTTATTCAGTAATTCGGCACAATTTGAATGTACATTGTAACTGTCTAGTAATTCGGTACAATTTCGATGTAAATTATTACTGCTTAGTTTGCTAATTTGGCACAATACCAATTCTAACAGAGTACCAGGTGCAGCAAGCTTTGTGCAGAATTTTATATGACACTGCACAATCCGAAGCTATGATTTTGTGTTTGAACCTAACAACTTGTGATACTATAACTTAGTATCTTGTGGTAATGACTTGCTAACTTGTGGGAACGAGTTAGTATCTTGTGGTAACGACTTTGTTAACTTGTGGAAACGCCTTAGTATCTTGTGGGAATGACTTTCTATCTTGTGGGAATGACTTAGTATCTTGTGGTAATGACTTTGCTAACTTGTGGGTACGAGTTAGTATCTTGTGGGAACGACTAGCTAACTTGTGGGAACCACTTGCTATCTTATGATAACGACTTGGTAACTTGTGGGAATGAGTTAGTATCTTGTGGTAATGACTTTGCTGATTTGTGTGAATGAGTTAGTATCTTGTGGTAACGACTTTCTAACTTGTGGGAACAATTTTTTATCTTGTAGTAACAACTTGCTAACTTGTGGGAATGACTTAGTATCTTGTGGTAATGTCTTTCTATCTCATGGTAGCGAGATTAAAAAAATGACAGGAAAACAGTTCTATGTCCCTTCCTGGGCTCTGTATTGTGCACTTATTAATGTCTATGAAAATATAATTGGATTGAACTCTGTCTGAGTACATGAGTAAGAAATATTGTAAACTTTTCTTAATTCTTAGCTTGTGGGTCTCGCAGTCAGCCAAATCAGCCATCGAGACGTAAGTTGCTCCAGGGCGATGATGCCAGACTGGGGGATTGGCCCTGGCAAGTGGGAATGCACCATGATGGGTAAGCCTTAATTTCTTATCCATCCCATTCTAGATTTTGCCTAACTAGAGGGACATACTACAGAAAAGAAGAAGGGCCAACATAAAAATTTTCAATGCAATTTAACAACTAGGTACCTTGGTAGATTGACTTGCATATTTCGATTTATCGACATAGTAACTCGATAAATCAAATTAGCTATCTTGATCTAACATAAATGTTTTACCTTGAATCTCTTCACTTAAGGTCATTCATAGGATGCTAAAATCACCTACAGAGGCTATTTAAACTGTTGTTGATGGCTTCTTAAACAAATTGCCCATTTACCAAATCGCTCCAATCAAATCTGCCATCAAAGATACAATACCCAAGTCAAAATTTCCCGGTCAAATCATCCCCTAGAATATTACTATATTCTGAATACGATAACCATCAATCACAAAAATTATGTGCTAGAGAACTTGGAGCTGTAACTTTGAGGTAACTAGGCTCTAATAAAAACCTTATATAGAACTTGATCTGTATCAAGACAATTACACTCTTGATAATTTCGAAATAAACAAGTGAGAATAAAAAGGTATTAATTGCAGCATCCAAAAAATCCTAGATACATGTTAGGTACACTTGTTCTGAATGTCAATTTAGATGTAACTTAAGTGCCTAAGTAAGTGTCTCAATTACGTAGGTTAAGGGATTTGATTACAGCACCCATATATTTTGGATATATATTAATAATGCCAATTGTTACCCTAGTGAAACAAACATAACATAATCACAAGTAGCCATCCACTACTATTTGCCCAGGGTACCATTAAGTTATAACAGTATTGTTATTGCATTACTTTATTGTTTGTTTTTATTTCCCGGTGGGAAGTTTTCAGGGGTCAAATTTTAAGTTGGAAAATTGGCTCAGGGCCAATTGGTCCAGCTAGCTGTTTGAGTATCTTTAATGAAGACAACTTATAGGAAACCACATTGCATAAATATTTTGGTTTGGTCATTTCTGATCTTGCATGATTATTTTGTTTTCGCACTTTTGATCTTGGCCCTTTGGATCAAGGTCTTAATGTGGCCTTGATGTTTTAATACCCCTTCTCTGTGTTGTTATTGATCCTAGAGGTAAGTCAATTTATTTAGGTAGTAAATTGGATAATCGAGATATGTCAGTTCATTTATAAAGTAAGTAAATAAATTGAGATAGCTAAATTTATTCATGAAATTATTAGAAAAGACAAAAAAAAACCATTTTTTTTTCCATTTAGGCCCTGCTACTCTTCTGTAGGTATACAGTGAAGGATATATATAAATCATTAGAAAAGTATTTTAAAGCGCCTCTTCTGGTTGTTGTTACCTTAAAATCATTGCAGAAGTGACATTTCAAGTTTATATATTCGCTGATGCCCTTCAATATATATTACAGCTGTTTTACTTTTATTTTTCTTTGAACATTGGCTTCTTTTACTTATTGTTCAAAAAGTGGATTAAAAGGTAAAACATTCCTCATTATCTAATCTAATCTAATCTACTGCTTTGCAAGTGCAATATCTTCCCCACAATGGGGAACTCAGTGCGTTAATTAAACAAAATCATTATCATATGGAAGTCGAGGGGCGTTCTAGGTCGGTAATCCAGGATTGTGGGTGTGACCGAGAGGGAACGAAAACTAAATTGGGAAGCTAGAGCTGAAGAGGTGAGTTTTGAGGTGCTTCCTAAAAGATGCAACAGAGGGACTATTTCTTCCAGGGAAAGGAAAAGAGTTCCAAATTGCAGGGGCATAGTGACTGAAGGAATTAGAAAAGTGTTTAATTGATTTGTGAACTCTACGATCAAAAGTGGATGTTTGAAGGAACTTGAGTTTAGGGGTACTTCCCCTTATGTTTCTAGAACAGGTGTAGGGGTGGATTAATTCTCTTTGGTAAACTGGTTGACCCTGGTTGAGAATTTTGTATGTAATAAGACCAATTTTATATTGTACCCTGTATCTGACTGGTAGCTAAAGGAGTTTTTTTAGCTGAGGTGTAATGTGAGAGAATTTAGAGCAACGGATGACAACCCTGCAAAGTGAGTTTTGGACTAGCTGCAATCTCCTTAGCTCAAAATCAGTGAGCGATAAGAAGAGTGCATTGCAGTAGTCCAGACTGCTGCTCACCAAAGCATTTTCTAACAGCACTAATGTATTGAGGTCTAGAAGGGGACGAATTTTGTAGAGGTCTCTCGCTTGTAATCTAGTGGACCTAATTACCTGTGACACATGGTTTGACAAATTGAAATCAGAGTTGAACACCACTCCAAGGTTCCTGACACTTTGTGCTGGCGAGACCTGATTTCCCAGAATATTGATAGGGAAGTGAGGGAGGAGTTGGTTACGATTTTGGGGGGAGCCTATGAGAGTGAACTCGGTTTTGTCTGGGTTAAGTTTTAATTTATTTGCGAACATGAAATTTTAAATGTCGTTTAGGCACTTTTGGGATAGAGTGAGAGAAATTTTCTTGTGAAATTGTTATCTATAACTGAGTATCATCGGCGTAAAAGTGGTAGTTGATGCTACTGTGGGAATGAATGATTGAGACGATTGGGTTAGGGTAGAGAGAGAACAGAATTGGTCCAAGGACAGAGCCCTGGGGTACTCCATAGTGGAGCACAGCAGGATGCGAGAGAGTACTACTATTAGACACAAACAAAAATGTATCACTCATTAACATAAACAAGCAATACTTGTGCTATGTACTTTTATAATATTGTTATCTTCATTTGTGATATAGTTTTAGATGTACACTGCTGGACGCCATATCATTGCACAAATCTCAAATTTTCAGAACAACAGTAGTTAGAATATTTATTAATAGTTGCTTGTCATTAATAAAACTCGTGCACTTTCACATACCAAATAAGGAAATAAAAAAAACAATGAAAACAAATCAAATATCTTGGTTAATTTGCATATGCAAATTATGCAAAGTTGGGGCGCAGATTTCTAATAGAAATTTTATTATCACCCATTAAAATTAGATGAAAAAATCTACACAAGCGTACTTTAACAATATAAAATAACATTTTTGTCTCCCAGATGGGTAAATTTATGGCTGGGATGTTTTCCCATTGCACCACTATATAATCATCATAATAATCATTTGCAAACCTTGTTCCTAAAATGGCCCCATAACTCGAGGAAATAAGGAATATCTCCCAAAAAGCCCTAATAGTAGCATATCTTAAGACAGATGCTTGTGAATGGCATGCATTTTTTCCACATGTTAAGTTTGTCACCAAATGACAGAAAGCATAAGCAGTTACATGTAGCATGTCATTCAATTAACAAAAATAAATTTTTTCAGACATGGTGTATTTAACTGGTTTTATTTGTTGTAAGTGTATTTTGAAGTTTAAAACTTTCACAAGTAATCCAGTGGCCCTGCGCTGGTCTAGTGGCCCTACTGGGCATTAATTGCTTTGCATACAAATACTTTCTGTGCTATATTATGAATTATTCTGGCTTCTGCTCAGGGCCACCCCTTTTATACTTCATCCGTTGTTTCTTTAATACAGTAATGTTTATGTAGGTTTCAATGGTTGTGTAACTCGTATACATGGACACATTATGAATCAGTATTACTTATCAGTAAAAAACAACCTTTTAGTAGTCACATTTATATTATGGTTTATAATTTGGCCTCTCATTCAAAACGTGATTTTCCATCTTACCCCTTCTGGCCTCAATTTATAACTTAATCTCAGAAAAAAAAGCAAAAAATTGTAAAGTAATCATCTGATAAATCTACAGATGAACCTTTGAACTATAGACAGTAACTTAAACTAAATATATATTTGATAAATCATAAATCTACGGCCACCTTAAATCTACTCATATTCAAAATTATATCTCTACATCTAAACTTTAGGCTGGCCTTAACTCCAATAAGACTGGAGCTAGGGCCACCCTAATCTTTCACACTTACTTTGGACTTTAAGCAGCCATGCTCTTAAGGTGGCCTTAAAATCCTGCATAGCTATGCTAACAATGTATAAACATTCAAATTTCTAGTAGTACCCCATTAACATATTCATGTAAATATTAAGTTAATGGAGAAAGTAAAACTTCATTTAAATGTTATATAAGTGTTATGTAATATGTAAAATGCTAAACATACAAATGTAAATAAAAATTAGAGTAATAGTATTATATATAATAAAAATTATAGATTCCCCTAGTAGTCACATTTATATTATGGTTTATATTTTAATAAATAATTTAATCCCAAGCTTTTTTCTTCTTGTCTTGGGGGGTCCTGGGAATGTGCTTTCGAACATCTAGGTGTTCATGGGCTCATTCCTGGGGACCAGCTTAAAATAAACTTTTTGTAATTAGGTCTGTTTACTTGCTGGCTTTATTATGTTTGGTAAAACCAATTTTTATCTATTTATTTATTTACCCATTTATTTACCTATTTATCTATTTATTTAGTGGTTTTTCAGGCCCAGTGTCTTATCAGTTATATTGTGATGGGTAGTTGGAAGGACAGCGAAAACCAGTACATACAGTTGGTCAAGTATCTGTACGGTAAAGTGCCAACCAATGGCAAAAAGGTCAACACAATTAATGCGAGTGATAAGCAGCTGCCAAACGTCATTTATCAAAAGGTGACTTGTCACTGATGAAGGAACCCCAGATTAGAAGAAAGTGTCATTGCAATGACAAGAAATCAATCTAATTTCCTATAAAAAGGTACCTTCAAAAAAGTACTTGATCTTTCTTTCTTCTTAAATTGAAATTCTATTTAAGATCCGCACACATTCTTTGAACCGTATTTGAATCAGATGTCCCGATGTTGCCAAGTTTACAAACCAGTCATAGCTTCTAAAATGAACAATAACTCTTGATATATTTATCCTTCCACTTAGTTCACACTATGTGTTAAAAGTACAATCTCCATATTAGTCACAGATGTTTAGCTTGTCTCGGTTCATTTGAGGCTTCATGAATTTCATGTTTTGGCAGTACCCTTTAGGTTTCACAAGAGGGCGTTTGTATTTGGTTGGGATGCGTTCAACGCAACAAAGACAGCATTTTCAGGACCTGATGGCTGTTAAAGGCAAAATGTTAAGAAAGAATATGCCAAAAGATCTCAACTTAAAACACATGCTTAGAGGGCTGAGGGGTGCCAAAGGGCTTTTGTATGTACACTACTAAGATACCAGATATCTTTTTCGAGTGATAAGGATAAAATTGTAAAAAAAGATTAAAATATGAGTTGTTATGACAGCATGCAAAATTGTAAACAGGCGTTTAGCTGGTTTCAAATACGGCTTAAAATTCAAGTAGTTGGTAGGGCTTTTCCACCTTGGTTCCCTGGTGTATCAGGTTAGTTGAATGATTATGTTTATGCAATTTAAAAATGTATAGTATTCATTTACTTATTTATTTATTTGGGGTTTAACTTTGCTTTCAACACTGTATCAGTCATGTCACGACTTGTACTTTTATAAGCAGAAGAAACCAGTACATACAGTGGATCTAGTTTCTGCACTGTAAATTGCCAACCATAGGTAAGAAACTACCAACCCTCCCACATGGGTTTTGAACGTCAGACCTTAGAGGTGGAAGGCGAGTGTAGTACTGGTGCCAATGTTCCTCCCCCGAAAGGAGAATATATAGCAGATTAGTGTTATAAAATATTTAGTTACTTCAGTAACTCTTTCTTCTATGATTCAGCACTACCTACTTATAGCACTATGTCAGAGACACATTTCATATGATATAAACATGCAGCACAGCTGTCTACCTACAGGTCTCACAACTGCGGAGGGTCCCTGATATCGCCAGGCTGGGTGTTGACTGCAGCTCACTGTGTGGATTTTGACCTTAACCCTGCCAACCATGAACTAAGGCTGGGCACCACTTCTAGCTATGGAAACTCCTCTCAACTTCAGACAGCAAAAGTGGAAAGCATCCACATGCATGAGGTAAGATAAGGCTTTAGGCATGTGTATATTAAACTGATATTAAGTGATGTATTGTCATTGTTTGTTTGTTTGATAGAAATATGTTTAGAAGTATATGCAATATACTGCATATTTTGTAAAAGAAAATTTCACTGGACAAATTCCTCCAAAATTTTCACAAACAGAAAATTAAACTAGGAGAGAGGTTTTCTGAGGCTTTTCTTTTAACTCTTATGTTACTCCCCTTAGTCAAGTTATTTCAAGTTTTAGTGTCACATGCTGTCTGTATGCTGATGAAATCCAGATTTATTTGTCAACAGATTCTAGGAATTTTCATCCCATTATTGTGGATCTGGCTGAGGGTATTTATTTCTGTGTAGGAGTAGATCAACAGTGTGGAATTTAAACTTAATCCTGACAAGATTGAATTCATTATCACTAGTGTGATAAACATACCAGTGAGTCACTTACACCGAAATTTCCTGTTATATTTCTTCAAAGCTCTAATATGCCGACAAAGGAAGTAAAAAATCCAGGTGTCACTTTAGACTCAAAAAAACTTTTGACAATCATAGTGTCTGCCATGTCTATTACTATCACCTCAGGGATATTCAACATTTCCATAAAAGTGTTTAAATGGATACAAATTGGGTAAACTCTCACACAAGTATGTTTAATACGGTGGGCCTGAAGGCTCAAAACGAAAAAACAAATTGAAAATGAAAAAACAAATTGAAAACGAAAAAACAAATTCAAAACGAAAAAACAAATTCAAAACGAGAAAACAAATTCTGAAAACGAAAAGACAAATTGGGAAAACAAATTAACAAATTGAAAACAAATTAACAAATTAAAAACGAAAACACAAATTGAAAACGAAAACACAAACGAAAACACCAATTGAAAACAAAAACACAAATTGAAAACGAAAACACAAATCAAAAACGAAAACACCAATTGAAAACAAAAACACAAAAAGAAAACGAAAACACAAATTGAAAACAAAAGCACAAATTGAAAATGAAAACACAAATTGAAAACGAAAACACAAATTAAAAACGAAAACACAAATTGAAAACCAAAACAGATTAGAAAACGAGTCTTTCAAAGGCTATAGTTTCTGGCAATAATATTCTAAAGAAACGTGTATTCAATTTATAGCAATAGCAAACTGCATCGTATGATCATATTTTCCTAGAACTTACCTTCAGTAGCTTACACCTTCTAATAGCACTAGTTTAACACTTTGAATTACATTTACATTTTTAAAATGCGTATTAACTTTGCTTTATTTTGATCATATTGCATAAAAATATGACATGAAAATAGGCACTGAAAACTGAAAAAGACTTGTTTGTTTAATAACATGTATTAATGTAAGTTTGGATTCCACATTTTCCCCATTCCCCCATCCTCACTGTTTTGTGGCAATTTTTAATAATTTTATTTTAGCATCACACCTGGCCTTTTCAAAAAAGGAAAGACTAAGTACACTTCTGGTTACTGTCAATGTGCTCATAATGCAAAGTATAGCCTTTTCCAAAGCTCAGCTTTATGCAATATATTTTGCAATTATGTCTAGAAATGTTGCCTTGTTAGTAATTGGCTAATCAGACACATCCACATCCACATGCTGATTTTTTCGTTTTCAATTTGTTTTTTTCGTTTTGAGCCTTCAGGGCCACCGTAGTTTAAAAATTAAAAATGGCAAACACAATTTTAAAATTGATTGAGAAAGAAGAAAGTCCTGGTGTTCAATGATATTAGAGGAAGATAGACAAGATCCTGTCTGATCACTGAAGTAAAGCAGCACTGGGCTTGGTTAGTACTAAGATGGGTGAATATCTGAATTCTGGGCCACTTGTGGGCAGATAAATAATGACTCGGCTAGGCATGATGTTAAAATCAATCAATCATATGTATTTGTTGACAATACCTGTTAAATGTAAAGAAGTTCGAAAATTCTTTAAATAAAAACTATTCCATATTATGTCAAATCTTCTTGTCATTGGAGATAATACAGGAATCTTAACTTATGACAGGTGAGAGCTTGGCTCATTGTGACTTCTAATTCATTATTGTGACTTCTAATTCATCAACTTTAGTTTTGGAAACTTGCTTTGAGATCTGTACACGGGTGGTCACAAAGATAAATGGTCTTCAAATCTTTAGTAGTGTAAATAACAAAATTACACAAACTAAAGAACAATATATACTTAATCAATGCTTACCATAACATTTGGTTTGTGTTATATTGTTGTTTAAACCTTTTAACTGGTTTTATGTCATAATTTCTGAAGACTGTTTATCTCTATGACCGTTTATCTCAGTGACCACCCGTGTAACTTTTTTTAACCTTTTGACTAAAGTATTGTCACTCCAATCAGAACTACTTTGAAAATCATTTTAAAACTTAGGAATATCAGTCCAAGAGTTCATGGGTTTCATTCTGTTCAAATTCAAGCCAAAGAAAGTTCCCAGGGGCAATATATTCACCCAAGTTCTTAGCCATCCTTTAAGTTTAGTATACGTTTACACAAAAACAAAAATCCCAAAACTTGGCTAAACCCCTTTGTGAAGATTGCCTAAGCTTTTCAGAAGTCATGCCAGTATAAATTGCAATTGAATAAATGTTATTATCCAAAATGTATTGAGTTTAAATATTTTTAATGCTGCTTAATATTCGAAAATATTTCCTCATCTCAATAAAAAAATGTAAAAACTGTGTTTTTAATAGGACTACAACAATAAAACCTTAGTGAATGACATTGCACTGTTGAAGTTGACCCAAGATGTAACAATCAATGACTATGTGAGACCGATATGTCTGCCAGTAGAAGGAGAAACTTTCCCTGCAGAAGAGTATGTGGAGTGCTACACTTCAGGCTGGGGTGGCATCAGTAAGTTTTGAGAAATATGAAATGTATTGCTCAATCAGGTTAATTAATACCGTTGCAACACAACATGTTTTCTTTCATTTGTTTTAGTAGTCGAATGACTTAGTGTCTTTATTTGTGTTTGTACTATATTTATTTACATTTGACCATGTACTACAGGACTCAAAGCGTTATATCACCCATCCTACTGTACAAGTACAGTCCAAGTTACTGACATTCCCCTATGTGAAATACAGAAAGGCTCAAGGATGACCATTTATCAACATCCCTGAGGTTCTTTAGCCTGCCACTGGGGATAGGACCCAATGACAGAGGATCATCATTTTAAGTGGTCATTCATGCTACTATGTATCTGCCTGTACCTAGGTTTAAACCCACGCGTTCTGTGTTTCTTCTAGGCTACAGTGGCAGATGGGTAGCTCCTTAATCTATGTCACTCTAAGATGGAATTGTAAATAATATATTGAATAACAGTTCATCAATTAAAATAGTCAGTTCAAACCAAAGAATCCACATAAAAGTTTAGTGCAGGTTTAAAAACCTCAGCTTTAGTTCAAATTATTGTAAGGTTGTGTTGCTGAAAAAATGCTACAAGCTATGTTAGAAAATCATGGTTGGCAGAAGATATGTATAATTTATCTGTTTCAGTGCTCTTCTAAGAGGTTATGATCTAGTTCCTACGTAAACTAAGTCCCTAAACAATAGCAAATTGTGGTCTATAATTGTGGTTTAATTGGCTTATTTTACCTTTTTATTGTAATTATTTGTACTTTATGTTATGCATATGTTATGCATATATCTTTTTTAATTTTCCTATTTGTTGAAATAATTTCATATATTTTATCTGCTTATATTAATCATTTGTTATTTAGTTTGTTATTTTTAAATGTAATTGTTGATTTCTGCTAGATGTGGCAGCCACTCTTTATCCAGCAAGACTACAACAGCTACAAATGGACCTAGTATCAGACAGCACTTGTTCATCGGATCCAGATGTCACAGATGCAGATATCTTTGTCAGTGACATAATGATCTGCGCTGGATATAATGACAACTTTGCTACCATCTGCAATGTAAGTACAACATTTTTGTATACTGACCAAGGCAGATTTTTGGATCAAAAGTGTGAGGATATTTGGCACAATTAAAGATATGTAATCCACAATGGCTTTAAAAATATACAGAGATTGTTTCAACAGAACCCTTGTTTCTGAACAGGATGTAAATATCTTACTTCAATAGTTTATAGTTGACTGTCAATAAAATACTGATGTAAAATATCTATACAATTAAATTGCATATGGTTTTCTTCAGGGTGATAGCGGTGGCCCTCTAGTGTGCAGAAGTCGCACAACAAACACTTGGACGCAGGCAGGAGTGGTCAGCTGGGGTCCGACCAGTCAGAATGCCTCCTGTATGGGCTATGGTGTTTACGCCCAGACGGAGCACTTCCAGTCCTGGATCAATGGATTTGAAACCGGTGTTTCACTAACTGACCTTTCTGAAACTGATGATGATACAACTGAAATGGATACAACTATAGCTGGGGCCAAGATGATGGTTGCAGATTTCTTTAGTCTTGTCCTGAGTGCCATGTTGTGTATTTTTGGTTTCATCTAAGCTCAACTGAAGTGAAATGTTTGCTATTGTAATTAAGTAAATTGCATAAATTGGCACACAGTGGAAGAAAACACTTTTAATTGTGGCACTTTCTTGCCAAATTAGTAACTTGTTGTAACTATTTAATTCTATTCATTTAATTCAATTTTTAACTCCCAGCCCTCAGGGGCTGTTGCGGTATTGTTTTCACCCATGTTGTCCAGATGGGCTGGTTGGTAGGTGGCTGGCTGAAAAAAATTGAAACCGTAAAATGATAAAATATAAAAAATGATAGATTTTGGTACTTTTTTTTTGACACCTAAACAAAAACCCAATTATGATTAAATAATATATTGGATACTTGGACATGAGCTTATCAATAAGCATGATTGCATATAGTTTGAAATGAATGTCATTTTTTTGTCCTTTATACGGTTTCAGAAACAATAAATTACTTTTTTGTCATTTTGTTACAGATACCCTTATGACATTGTCAAAGCAATTTGAAATATATGCTGATAATAGAGTTACTTGTTGTGCATATGAAAAGAATGATTTTTCCATGAAATTCTTTAGGTCAAACTCATCCACTGATGAGGCTCTTTCTAGAATTGACAGATGTATCAGTCTGCTATAGTTAGCTGGAAAAAATAATACATGTATTTAATTAATTCTAAGGTGACAAACAATATACCTGTTGGAGGATTCAAGGGCATTGAATGGATATATAAAGTTCATTCTTCCGTATACTCTAAAAAATCTGAGAGTCTTTTTATGAAGCCGTAAGTAGATAAAGATATGATAACACTAGATTTCCCCTTCATAAAAGGTAGTGCTTCTGGATAAACTAAGTCCAATAGAATCATGTAACCTTTCTTATGATGATGTTGTCAGCAAAAATATTGTGTTATGTTGCGAGAAATATGCATCTTTGTACCAGATCTCAAACCTTGACGTTCACAAAGTATAAAGATAGAAGTCCAATTTGGTCAATCAATAAATTCATCATTGTCAGTTTAACCGTAAGAGTATGGTATATGCTAACAGCGCCTTCTGATTCAACAAAAGTGTGAAAAGTTTGAGGATAAAAGGTGTGTCATTTATACTTGTATGGCACTGTTGTCAGTATGAAGACAAGGCACATTGTACAAGCTCATACAATATAACATTATACATTGTACAACCTCATATAATATATAAAGTTATATTTTTGGGGTGTTTTGTGGTGAATAATTTGTCTGTGTAAGATCTGATGAAAGGAAGCAGTGATTTTTTTAAATAAAAATTTGGTCCTGTTCTGGATACAAAGGAATTCGCAAGTTTAATTTTCAATAAATTTAAACATATGATCACTTAACAAAAACCAGTATTTTCGTAAAATTACAATACATATTTAGCTTTCTTATGGGAGGTTTGGGTTATAGGAGTGCTTTCTACATTTTTATTGTTCTCTTTTGACATCCATATACTTAACTATACATGGAATGTAGTAGCCTCTGAAAGTCTCAAAACAGCAAAATAACTTTATAATGATAAATACATTGGTCAAATTATAACATACTTACATTAATGTTTCACTATATCCCTTTCCCTGCACAACTATGAAAATAACTATATTAATGTGACCTTTTTAGATGTCAAACATCTATATATTGTAGTATTTGATACAAATACTTGTCTATGGTTGCCTATAGAATTTTTAGACTGTACATAAACTAATGCAAAATATCAACTACATTTTGTTATAAGTGTTGCAAAAAAATTATTTCTAGCATTTGCCATTTTTAAATCATATTTCACCTTTCCCCATATTGCCCTCAAGCCCAGAGACTTTAAATTATCCCTGATGCAGATACACTAAAGATATAAACAGATATTTTATCAGAGCAATCAATACCATCTATGGAATCATATAGAACAAACAGATGAAAGTCTAACACTGAAGAAAAATGACACATCACCTTCAAATAATTGAAAAAATTATAGGTTGTTCTGCCAAAACATACCTTTATGTTGAAGATAATTTAAAGGATTGGTAAGTTTTAAAAATATTCCTTATTTACTTAACAAGACTTCTCATCAGAGCCATCACTGCAGTCCGGATAATCATTACACTTCCATGACACCGGTATACACCTGCCTGAATCCTGACAGGTGAATTCCTTGGTCTGGTGACACGTTCCGCAGTTTGATTCATCTTCACCACCAGGACAATCCTCATCATAGTCACAGCGATAAAATTTAGGGATACAGGTTCTTGTACCTGGACAGAGGTAGTCATGGCTAGGACACTGCTTGGGTTGACACTCTTCTTCATCCGAACCATCTGGGCAGTCTACCTGTCCGTCACATACCCTCTTCTTGAATATACAGACATTGACCTCTTTACACATAAATTCCTGTTGTTTGCACTGAGGTTTCGCAAGTGCACTGTCTTTGCAGTCTAGTTCATCTGCGCCATTGTCACAGTCTTTTTCACCATCACATTCCCAGCTCTCTGGAATACATTGTGAGGAACCCTGACAATGTATCTGGCCCTCCCTGCAGTGGTAAGCACAGTCCACTTCATCACTATAATCCAGACAGTCATTTACCTTGTTGCACACCAGCGATTGTGAGATACAGCACTTACTGTCCCGACAACTGAACTTTTTGCCATCTTGACAGGTAGTTTGACAGCCCCTCTCATCTTCACCCCATGGGCAGTCAGCTGTCCCATCACAGCCCAAGATCCTACTAAGGCAGGTAGTGGTACCTGGACAACGAAACTCACTTGCCCAGCAGAATTCATTAGCTTCATCAACCGGGGCCTGTGTTGTTTCAACAACTACCTCGCAATCTTCCTCATCTGAAGCATCAAAACATTGTGCTTCTCCATCACACACCAGACTGCTATCTATGCATACTCCATTATCTTTACAAGAGAAGTATCCACTTGAACAAGGCCCAAAACCCTCTTCTACATTTTCACTGCATATCTTGTCCCAGTGTTCAACCTGACTGCCATCTCCCATATCATCTACGTTACTATTAGGCTGACTGGAGCTAAGTTGGCAAGTTTGTGTCTGTGCTGTGTATTTCAGTGAGAGACAGACCCAGCCAACAGCATACACACACATCTCCTGACATTCTTCCAGTGTTGTCATCTGCATTATGATATCATTGTACTCCTGAGAAGTTTCATCCACCCGTTTTTCAAACCAACATTGGACACCGGCAACACTATAGTTTGCTGAGACATCAGGAGCTTGCACATCAAGGGAGATATGATAAGCTGAGGTTAAGCTACATAGTATTGTGGCAGTAAATAAAACACTAATTATGAGATACATGTTTTTGATTTCTGTGAGACGTTAATAGTTACTTTAAAATACAATATAACAGTTCAGTTATCCTTTAGTGTATGTTTTAAGTATAGACTTCCAAAACTTGATAATGCTTGCAACAGTTTTTCAGCTACTGTTTTTCAATTAATCACAAACCTCAGTAAAAATCACAGCTGTGCCAAAAATGTTGCAACATAACTTACTTGATATTATAAATTTATGACTGAAAAAGCAATGAATCACTCTTTAAATTCTCTTTGATCACAAGTCAGTCAATAAATAGCAACTCCATATAATATAAAACATATATATAAATATATCTATATATAGATATTACTATAAACTAAATATACAAACATCCATCGCACACAATGCAATTGAGAGTATTTCTGACATCACTGAAATCACTGAGAGTAAACAGTAAATAAAAGAGGACCTCTATAGCTTCTGCATATTTGTAATAAAATGACCCTGACAGACGAAATGACAGCCATTTTTTTGTAATTTGCAATGCAGTATATTAACATCTCATAAATTTGTGCAAATTTGATATTACTTGATAGCCACAGTAAAAAGGTACAATCAAGTGATATGCTCAGTAAATAATTGCAAAAATTATACCAGCATTCCTCCAATTTTTCAGGGATGATCAAATCAATTTGCAATATACTACAGAACAAATGTGTAAATGCAATTTAGAACATAAATGTGTAATTTATGGCTGTGGCCCATTTTGTGACATATTTAGTGAGGTAAAGTTTGCAATTACATGGAGTTCCTCTGTCGTTTTAATTCTTGGTCAGTATTTAGAACACAGAAAACAATAAGCTTGTTGTTTATAATAACTTAAATCTCGATTGTCACCATAACTGAACCAATTCATTCAGCCCATATACTAAAGCTTTTCAGCTTGACGGCCTTTTATGGGAGTGCCTACTGCTAATTCATTAATTTGGCTTATTTAGACACAAAACTCTCATTGGTTCTTGTTTGAAGAGAAGTAACAATTTTTTAAAAAAATTATTCAAATATCCATTGACACAAGAGTGAGTTATAAAAGTAATTTCCCTCTACAGTTCCCCCCACCCTGGGACACAGTAAACACACATTGTGGAGCATAGTTTTATTATACACAAAATACTATAGATTACTACATTACTAAATTACTATATTTATGTACAAACCAAGTACACAGTAGTAAATACAGTTTACAGCAATCTATATGTAAAATACGTATCAATTTCACCTTAAGGTTACACAAAGCTTTTAGATAACATGTAAGGTTACCATAACATATACCAACTTACAGTAAATTCATAGAAAATTTATACTGTATATTTAATGTTGCCATAACTTAAGCTCTATAAACATGAATATATCAGATTGAGATGACCTCAATCCACCACAGGGTGAGGATTTCAGATTCTTACCCAAATGACCTGAAGTGAGGTGAAAGGTCAAATTTGCTATCTATACAGGCAAGCCAGGGGCAAGACAAGGAAACCCAATCCAAAATGTTAAATATGATGATTTTAAGTTGAAATACATATACAAAATCTTCTTGCTTGGTACGACAAATAAGTAAAAAGAGGTAACTACAACATGATTGAATAAAACTGTAAAACTTATTAAAATCAGATACCTCTGCAGACATTTGAGGCAACTGGGGAGTGGGCAAATTTTTTTGTAAATCCACTGTTGATGTGCATTTTTCCCAGAGACAGCCGTGATGTCTGGACGCTACTATTGAAAATCAAATGGATTACACTTTTACAGTTTTTCAACACAATTTGCATACTTTTTACAAGATCCTGAATCAGTGTATGAAATTTGTAAACAAAAAATATAAAATTATGTCTTGATCTGGGCTACAATCATTTTCACCTTATAGGATTAATGTACATGATGAAAAATATGAGTCTTGCCGTTAACAGCAATCTGTCTACAATCATTCCATATGTGTATGCTTGGTTATGTTATACAGAAGTATATTTCCAACCTGGCCTGTTTACTCAAAAACACCAGTCATATAATTTGAGATTTATAGCAACAGTTAATATCTTTAGGGAAATAAGTTCTAAAACTACATCAGTGTAAAACAGGTCGGCTGTGTTTATTAAAGGTCTTGCTTAAATACCAGGCTTAAGTTGGCGGTATTTATATACTATTGTTGGCTTTTATATTTGGTGAAAACAGCACTGGGAGCATAAACAAAAAAAAATCTGGTTCAATTTAAATTAGTTAGAATATTTAAACTAAACTTGCTTCCACTTTTAGCAATATACCTAATTGCTTATATTTAAAAAAACACAAAAAAAAACATAGAGTATGAAGATACTCAGACGCCCTGATTTTTATTCCTGTGTCAAGTTTTCTATTTTACGGTCAAGTTTCTTAATGAAACAATATACTGTAGACTTATTGTATGTCTAATCAGTGCATGAAGAATGCTCGTTATGTTTAGTACAGTACAACTGTGGTCTGCTGTAATACCCTGTTCAGCCTCTGTTTGGCCATCTCACAAAACTTCAGGGTGGATGCTGTCTCCACTTTCGGTGATCTGAAGGTGAACCGAAAAATTATACATACTTTTATGGTAATAATACATAAAATTAACGAAGATAAATAACACATAAAAATAGACAAAAGAGTTTTTCAATTATCAATTTAGGTATTCGTATTCCAATATGGAACTAACTATTATGTCATCAGCATATAATCTAAGTCAGTATTGAGTATTGGTGACCTCATTTGTGGTAAAGTAATGTTTTAAAAGGATACTGATATATGGATGCTAGTTATTTATTTAGTTGATTATAGCTTTGTATTTATGCTTATTTAGAGTATTTATTATAACATATATCTACAATTCTTCAATAAAAGACATATAACCATTTTGGGCTTTCTTTTAATTCCTGCTATAATAGACTTATATTTATTTGTTATTTGTACAAAGTGTTGTTAAAGCACAATTTTAAAATCATATATATAAACAATAGAATAGAATAGAAACATTTATATAGCGCAAAATTGATGTAACATCCTCTAATGCGGTTGTAATAGAGAAATATTATTATTCATGAAATACTGGTATGGGATTATGTGAATAACACTACTTTAAATCTGGCGGTGGTGTAAGACCACGCTCCCTCATTGGGGCAGTAGTTTGATGGCTCTTGGTGAAGTGATAAGTGCAGGTCTAGTGGCCTTTCTTGAGTATATGGCTTCATACGCTTCATTATCTATTGATAGAGCTCTTGGTCTCTTCAGTCTGGGATTTGGTGGTGGACTGTTTTTACTTGTGATCAGCAGGTCTGGTTTGGTGAATCATGGACTGGGTTGGGCTTTGATGAAATCTTTGATGTTTCTTACAGTGTTGGCTTTATTGAATTTCTTAACCCATTTATTATAGGCAGTGCTGTTTGGCAATCTCATATGGTGTCTCTGTTCCCTAGAGGTAGTTGGTTCCTGATGGCCCCCAGGGGTGTTTAGTATGGCATATTTTATTATATAGGACTGCCTGCTGAGAGTGAGGTGCTCCTCCTAAGTGCAGTCTCTACATACTTTATCCTTGGTTTGGCATTGTCCATCCTTGAAACCTATTGGGGGGGGGGGGGGGGGGACATCCTATTTGGGAAGTGGGCTTTTTAGAGATCTTTAAATATTGTTTCATTTTGACAGGGGTTCATTTTGATATGTGTGTTCAGCAATAGGTGGTTGGTGTCCCACATGTCTGCAATACACAGGGGGAAGTGTTTACTGCCATGTTTTTGTCTGGATTTTGTAATAGTGTCTGTAATAGTACCCTTTGATATTTTTGATGGTATATCTTCCTCACTACTACTTAGGCATAGGTCATTCTTAAGGATATTGTGCCAATCTGTTTCATTATTGAGAACTGCAGGGGTATTCTCCAAACTGTGTGTGGTATTTTTGTTGTTATTACTGCTGGTGGTGCTGGTGCTTATATTATCTGCACTTTGTTTCATTATAAGAGGTTGATGGGAAGTCAATGTTTCTCTTATATTCTTTATTACAGTCACTGCATACATATCTTTTGTTTAGATGGCATGTATTAATATGCCTTCTTACTGGACACATTCCAAAGGTCTGTCAAATAAGACATCGTTAGATCCAAACCAAAACACAGGAATGTCAATAATCTCACAGAAGAAGGAGGATTGGACTTAAAGATAACCCCATATCACCATCAAAAAAGCGGACAAAGGCTCAGCAGTAATGGTAATGAACACTACAGATTACCTCAGAGAAGGCTACAGACAGCTGCAAGATGATAAATTCTATCAAAAAAATAGAAAATGACATCACACAAAACATGTCGGATAAAATCACTGAGAAACTATTTAAAATGAGATCACTAGACCTCATTTCTGAAAAGAATTTTGAATACCTAAATCCCACAGAGGCAAAATTCTATCTCCTACCAAAAATCCACAAAAAGGATATACCAGGGAGACTAATTTGTAGCTCAATAAACCCCCCAACTTCCCACATTAGCAAATTTATTGACGAACACATCAAGAAATATGTGTCCAATACCAAATCATATGTTAGAGACACACAACACTTCATCAGAAGATTGAAACAATTAGGGCAAATACCAGTAGGAGCCTCATTAGTCACACTAGATGTAAGCTCCCTCTACACTAATATTCCAAATCATGAAGGAATCCTGGCTGTATCAGACCAAAAAAAAATAAAAACAAAATTGGCCCCACTTATGGAAACTACTCCAACTAGTACTACATTCAGTGAACTTTTCTTTCAATGGGGACCACTTTCTCCAAACTGGAGGAACAGCCATCAGAACCGCAGTAGCACTCAACTATGCAAATCTTTTCATGGACAGATTTGAAACCAAAGCATTAGCAAACTGGCCACTCAAACCATTAATATGGCTTAGGTTCATAGATGACATTTTCATGACATGGACACATTGGGAAGACAGATTGAATTAATTTATTCAGTATCTGAATGGTATTCACCCAACTGTAGAATTCACTCATAAACTTAGTCACAGTCAAATTGATTTCCTAGACACAACAGTAAAAATCAGTGACTCAAGACAACTCTACACAACCCTGTATGAAAAACTAACACCCATTTGTACCTTCACTACACATCTTCACACCACAACCCATGCAAAACTAAAGGACCATATTGACAATTTCTAAGACTTAGAAGAATTTGCACATATGTCAATGGCTTTCAGACAAATGCTGAAAAATTGTTAGGGTATTACCTAAAAAGAGAGTACCCAGAAAAAGCACTTAGAAAACACTACAAAAGGGCAGCAAGATACACACAGGGTGATTTGTTAGAAGTAAGACAAAAAACTCAAGTCAATACTCTTGTTATGGTTACAAACTATAACCCTTGTAACCCAAACATAAAGGACATCATCCACAGAAATTGGAACATAATTTCCAATAGTGTAGACTGTAGGAACCTATTTGACAGCAAACCAATAGTTGGTTTCAGAAGGCTTCCCAATCTAAGAGACACACTCACAAATGCCACACTCAGATGCCCACCTGAATCTGAGGATAAAATCACACCAAAACCAACAATGTGCACCAGATTAGGCAAATGCACATACTGTCCCTTAATAAAAAAAATAAGGGAGGTTAAATGTAACTTCATACATAAGTCTCACCAACTCAAAGACCAACCAAAACACATCACATGTGAAATCTGCAATATCATATACCTTATCACGTGCACTAAGTACAACATGCATTATGTTGGTGAAACCAAAAGAGCACTCAGCCAAGAAGGATGAACAGCCAACGCCAGTCTCACATCATTTTAAGAATGATGGACACAGCCACAGACACATGCATTTCTCATTGTTAGAGTGGTGTACAAAATTTGAAGCATTTTTTACAGCCAAAAGAAGAAGAATTGAGCTTAGTTGGATCTTCAGGTTATACACTCTCTAGCGCCAATTAGCATCAACCAATTTGTGTTATTCCTCATCGGTATTATTTGGACAATTTTGCACTCAAGTGTCCCCCCTCTTTCTCTTCTAATTATTGAAAATACACTGAAAATGGGGATTATTTTTTGTAGTCAGAACATGGTCCAGATCTTTTAAAAAGTATTCACTTCTTCTTTTAGTAAGGCCCTACATTGAGAAAAATTTGAAAAGATGCATTAGTTCTGAAGTTTTTGAAAACACAGACAGAAAGACAGACAAGTGAATAAACACATCCATAAACATAACTCTCTGGTGGTGGTAAAGGGTTTTTTTCAGTGTTGGTGAAAGTTGGACTTTGACCTCTTGCTTGGCAGTTAGGGTGATATCAGGACAGGACTTAGTATTTGTCTTAGTTGATGCTGGTCAAGATTAGAATGGATAAATGTGAGGATTTTAATTTCACTCTAAGTGAATTAACTAGCTATAATTAATTGTCTTAATTAACAGGTCTAGTATAACTTCTACAACTATACTTAAGACAATATCATAAACCAGATGCAATAATCTTCTACTACTACAGATAACCAGAAAAGTTTTTAAGATTTAAACTTATTTTTATATCATTAGATCAAAGAACAGTACCTCCACATCCGCCAGAGTATACCAGAATTTTAGACATTCACATGTTTAACAAATATTACAACTGATAGAGTAAAGAGCATATTTGGAAAGTCACAGATGCATAAAGTTACATGTGCCATACCAAATAGTTAAAACCTAGTTCCATCCAGTGTTCTATTCTATTCTAAATTGGATTTTTAGTGCTTAATCTCTACATTAAAGCCAAGTCTAAGGGGCAACAATCAAAAGCAGTATTAGAGAGGTTGCACACTACGTTTTTACTCCCGCTAACATTAAAAGAGACTTTATGACTTCATAAATTGCTGTGTGAAACGTCATGTGTAGACAGAACTACGGAAGAAATTAGCGTTTTATACGCAAGTGAGGCCTGAGTTATGTACATAATCTCCCTTAATGTTTTTAGTATATTTATTTTATTTTTTATAAATTAATGAATATATATATGAAATATGTGTACAATCATTTATAACACTCGATGTTTCCATACAATGTAAAATGACCAGTAAAAGGACAAATGTTCACAACCAACCATTTTCTGGAGAAGTCCTTTATTGCCACCATGATATTTAAGGCTAAGCTTATTTAAATCACCATTATACAGTGTTGTTTAAGGACATTATTTGTTTTTCAAAAGCAGTTTTTATGCTGGTTTTTATTTTATAAACAAAAGAATGTGTCTACATCTCTTTTCTTGGACAAAACATGCTTTATTTGTACAATGTATATCTGTGTTGATAGATTTAAAATGGGTTTTTAATACATATCAAACATATGTTTAAGTACCTAAATCTGTACAAAGTCTTCTATACTGCTGCCATAAGCCCCTGTTCCACCAAAGGACTAAGCCCTGGTCCTGTCTGTGACCCTTAATCGTGGACAATCGGTGAAAAAAAGGAAAAATGGGTGGGAATACTGAAACGGTATCAAACCCTTGGATTCAGTTCAGATCGTCCTTAGGAAGCCTGAGGAGGCCCCAGGTGGCCCCACACAGTCCCCGACTGTTCTGCGACTAAGAACCGATTAAACCATTTTTCTGGTCAGTTTGAACCAAGATCTTGTCGTAGACATACCGACTGGGTCCCAGGATGCCTCAGGACTCCTGGGACTAAGCCTCGACTAACCCCCGATTAAGTCCCGGCTTCCTCAGGTGTCCCGAGGCCTCCTCAGTTTTCCCCAGACCAAGATGGCTGATTCTTGTTTGGCAAAAAAATTCTGGGATGTAATTATCATTACTTTTCTAGGAACACAGCGGGATGCCACATTTCAATGGAAGACAGCTTCAGCAACAATTTAGGGCTTTTTTAGTTTTTATTCAGTTACATATAATGATGTATTTGCTATTTCTACGTTGACCACAGCAACCACCACCACCAGTGTTACGGTCATGGGCAAGCGCGGTAGCAATTACCGGTTGTCTTTAAGTTGTAACAGAAAAAGCAAAAAGTTAAACTTAACAAATTTATTTAATAGTCAACAATAATGATTACAGTCAACTGGTATGCTCTTAACTAAACACACTAATACAATAATAAGATCTAGCTGACCTGACCACAGAGATTATCAGTTAAATTTATCCGCCGTATCCAGCAATCTGTTCCGTAATCCGTCCTGTAGTATATTCTGTGGTCTGTCCACTGTCCTGTGGTCTGTCCTGTGATCTGTCCAATGTTCACTCACACACAGATATCTATATCTTGTGACCTGTCTCACACTCAACAACACAAAAGGTTCTTGTCCTGCTATTCTTTGTATATCCAGTCACACAGAATGTCTGTCTGGAGATATTTAGAGAGTTGACACAACTGTACTGTCTGCTCCAAGATATGGACAATGTCCAAAATGCAGTAAATTCACTCTCTCTTATATGAATGTACAATATCCAAAATATCCAAAGTACAATAAATCTGTCCAGACAATGTATCTAGTTCACTCCAGTAAAAGTTCACAGCAACACAAGTTATATTATATTCCAAAACACAATAGCTCTCCTTATAGCCAGCGAATACAAAGTTCACTTGTGGTCAGATGTACATTCCTTATATACATTCACAGATTTCTCTGGAATTGTACAGAACCAACTCAGAAAGGCTTGAGCCATCTAGGTCAAAGGAGGAAGTTCTAGAAACTACTGGCAATTGGGTTTCCCCAAATCTATCATAACCACTGAGGGGGGGGATTTCCCCCAGTCTGTGAACAGATCAATAAACACTAAAACACAAAAGTCAATAACTCCCTTACTTTAAATGTCAACACACAAAAAGAACCAACAACACAATTATCTTTTATGACAATGTATAAACATAAAGCTTAAATTAAACAATGCACTAATATAGTGCCTAATATATGTAATATACAATGTACTAATATAGTGTCCAATATATGTAACACCTCCCCCCTTAAAGAAAAATTTTGGAAACCAAGGGATTACAAAATTTTACAAGAGATTTTCATGATGTATACAAACACAGGTAATAACATTTTACAAAACATTTTTGTCTAAATACAAAAGTAAAATTAGTACCATGTATAACCTTTATAAATTTACTAATTACAGGTATATAAATTACACTTTAAATACAGCTTCTGGACAGGGCGTATCCATGCGGACGCCATATGTTACTTTTTCAAAGTCCTGTTTATACACTGAGTTCCCATCTTTAACAGTGTTTTTATAAATAGCCATCATAAGCTATGTTATACCTCTTTCAAAATATGGCTTTACCATAGTCATTTCACACAAGTGGTTTGAATGTCTGTTATCATAATTTTTAATTGTCCTATGGAGAGTTTCTACTCTCTGTGTCACTGGGCATGACCCTAGATCTCTGGCCTGTAATTTGTTCAATTGGCCAGGTGATGACACTGAAATTTTGCCTCCGGGATTGAAGACACGATTCTGTAATTTCTTGTCAAAAAGCATCTTCATTTTTGACTGAGAATTTTTCAAATTTTGTTGCGCCAGCTCACAAGCCTTCTTCAACTTATCTCTGAACTTCGAGACATAGTCTAACAGATTTAGGCTCTCAGTGTTCTCAGATAACCAATTTTCCTTCAACAGCTTGAGAGGACCACGGACTGAATGGCCAAAGACCAACTCGAAGGAACTAAAGCCTAAAGACTCTTGAACAGACTCTCTAACTGCAAACAATAATAAGCTGATGCCTTCATCCCAATCTTTTTCATTGTCTAAACAATATGTCCTAATCATATTCTTCAAAGTGGAATGGAACCTTTCAAGTGCACCTTGGGATTCTGGGTGATAAGCACTAGATTTGATCTGTTTGGCACCTAACTGAAATACAACCTGTTGAAATAGTCCTGACATAAAATTTGACCCTTGATCTGACTGGATCTCTTTTGGTAAGCCAACTAAAGTAAATAAATTAACCAGAGCTTTTGAGATTTTGGGAGCTGTTATGTTGGTCAATGGTATGGCTTCGGGTAATCTGGTTGAGGCGCACATAATGGTCAAAAGATATTGGTTTCTGGATTTAGTTTTTGGTAAGGGACCTACACAGTCAATTATCACTTTGCTAAATGGTTCCTCAAATGCTGGAATGGGTTTGAGAGGAGCTACAGGAATTTTTTGGTTTGGCTTTCCTACCATTTGACAAATGTGACAAGTCTTGCAAAATTCTGCCACACAGTGCCGAATTTGAGGCCAATAGAAATGTTTGGTTATCTTGTTGTAAGTTTTGTTGATGCCTAAATGGCCACCCATTGGAGATTCATGAGCCAATTTCAATATCTCACTTTGGTACACTTTTGGCACAACAATCTGGTGTACTACTGACCATTCTTCAGATGCAGGGACATTTGGTGGCCTCCACTTTCGCATAAGTACACCCTTTCTGACATAATAGCCTACAGGGACCTTATCTAGCTCTACTGGTGGCAAGACCAACTTGAATAAAGGAGCTAATTCAGGGTCATTTTCCTGCTCTGAAATCAATTTTGATTTTGAAAGTGATACATCTTGACAGTCAATTGAGTCTTGTTTTTCAGAATCTACCCTGGCCTTGGGATTTGTATCACTAGAATTCTGCACATCATGGTCATAGTTGTTTAAGAATGTATCTGACAAATCAACTAAGACATCTGTAGATTGTTTACAATCTTTTGGTTCTTCTTGGGCCTTTTTGGCCATAGCTCGAGTCACAGCACAGGAGGGAAAAATACCAGGAATAACCTCTTCTAATTTCTCAGTGCTAACCAAAGTGATCGGCTTAGAAGTAACCTTAGGATCAGCAACTACCTTTCCACCTGCCAGATCATTTCCCAATAACAAAGATACCCCTTTAATGGGTAAAGTGGGCCTGGTACCCACAACAACAGAACCAGTAACTAAGTCTGATACTAACTTGACCTTATGCAAGGGAACGTTCACACAGCCTCCTTCAATACCTTGAGCAATGACACTCTCACCAGTAGATGTGCTTACACTCAATGGCAATACACCTTCTAAAAGTAAGGACTGAGTAGCTCCAGTGTCTCTTAATATCTTAATGGGGACCTGACTGGAACTACTTTCCAAGGATACAAAACCCTCAGACACAAAAGGTTTGAACTCATCCCTAATAATCTCAGACTTGTCTAAACCAATACTAGACTCTGCTCTATTGGGATTTGAACGCCAGTTAGACTTGCTAGACACAAAGGCGTTGGGCGTTCTCTTCTTTAAGAGCCAACAGTCAGACATAACATGCCCAGGTTTCTTACAATAGTGGCAAACAGGAGCAAAGGATCTGGGCTTCCTATCCTTACTCATAGTCTGATTTGAGGTTTGACCCTTATCTGAACTCTTTTCTGGAGCTACATTTTCAGATTTCTTTTCTATTTCTGGATATGACTTTTTAGCAGGACCAAAGGACTTATTCTTGTTGAAAGTGGACTTGTGAGTTAGCGCATAGTCATCAGCATAAGCTGCTGCTTTTGTCAAATTTTCAACTTTCTGTTCATCTAGATAGGTTTTAATGTCATCACGAACACACCTTTTGAACTCTTCAATCAAAATAACTTGCCTAAGTTTTTCAAAGTCTGTACCTACTTCCCTAGAATTACACCATCTGTCAAAGTACACTTCTTTCTCATGGGCAAATTCAACATGAGTTTGACTTTCTTCTTTACGATAATTTCTGAATTTTTGACGATATGCTTCTGGTACCAACTCATATGCTTTCAAAATAGCATTTTTGACAGAGTTATAGTCCACACATTCAGAAATTGGCAAAGCCGTGTATACCTCCTGGGCCTTTCCCTCAAAACACTTTGCAGCAATAAAGGCCACTGGTCTATAGGCCATTTCAAATTTTGAGCTACTCTTTCAAAGTGTTGAAAGTACTTATCGACCTCCAACTCATTAAAAGGTGGTACCAGTCGCACATTTTTACCCAAATCAAATTTGGTAGCAATGGACTCTTCATGGGCAATTCTACGGGCATTGAGTTCTAAAGCTTTCATTTCTCTTTCATGTTTAAGCTCAAGTTCTTTTTCATATTTTTGAGCTTCAAGCTCTTCTTTTCGAGCCTCAAGCTCTTCTTTTCTTTGTCGAGCTTCAAGCTCTTCTTTTCGCTGTTGAGCTTCAAGCTCTTCTTTTCTTTGTCGAGCTTCAAGCTCTTCTTTTCGCTGTTGAGCTTCAAGCTCTCTTTCTCTAGCTTCAAATTCTCTAAGTTTTAGCTCTCTTTCAATTTCTAATCGCCTGATCTCATATTGCCCAGAAGGTTCCATTGGTAGAAGCTTATACACTTCTAAACAACTATCAGGTAAAACATCTTCATCAACTAACTGTTCAACAATAAGCCTTTTAAGTTCATGTTTATGTGTTGACCTTTTTACCTCTAACTGTAACTCTTGCGCTATCTGCATTAACATATCTTTTTTAAAAGTTTCTAGAACTTCCATAGATGGTGACTGTACAAACTATTTAGCACTAGCCATTTTGGGCACTGTTGACTGTAACCAATTACTAAATCAAATGGATTTTCAAAATGTTAATTGAACGGTTGATCAAATAGTTATAATCAAATGGTTGGATCCCGGACGAGCCCCCAATTTTCCTGTTACGGTCACGGGCAAGCGCGGTAGCAATTACCGGTTGTCTTTAAGTTGTAACAGAAAAAGCAAAAAGTTAAACTTAACAAATTTATTTAATAGTCAACAATAATGATTACAGTCAACTGGTATGCTCTTAACTAAACACACTAATACAATAATAAGATCTAGCTGACCTGACCACAGAGATTATCAGTTAAATTTATCCACCGTATCCAGCAATCTGTTCCGTAATCCGTCCTGTAGTATATTCTGTGGTCTGTCCACTGTCCTGTGGTCTGTCCTGTGATCTGTCCAATGTTCACTCACACACAGATATCTATATCTTGTGACCTGTCTCACACTCAACAACACAAAAGGTTCTTGTCCTGCTATTCTTTGTATATCCAGTCACACAGAATGTCTGTCTGGAGATATTTAGAGAGTTGACACAACTGTACTGTCTGCTCCAAGATATGGACAATGTCCAAAATGCAGTAAATTCACTCTCTCTTATATGAATGTACAATATCCAAAATATCCAAAGTACAATAAATCTGTCCAGACAATGTATCTAGTTCACTCCAGTAAAAGTTCACAGCAACACAAGTTATATTATATTCCAAAACACAATAGCTCTCCTTATAGCCAGCGAATACAAAGTTCACTTGTGGTCAGATGTACATTCCTTATATACATTCACAGATTTCTCTGGAATTGTACAGAACCAACTCAGAAAGGCTTGAGCCATCTAGGTCAAAGGAGGAAGTTCTAGAAACTACTGGCAATTGGGTTTCCCCAAATCTATCATAACCACTGAGGGGGGGGGGGGGGATTTCCCCCAGTCTGTGAACAGATCAATAAACACTAAAACACAAAAGTCAATAACTCCCTTACTTTAAATGTCAACACACAAAAAGAACCAACAACACAATTATCTTTTATGACAATGTATAAACATAAAGCTTAAATTAAACAATGCACTAATATAGTGCCTAATATATGTAATATACAATGTACTAATATAGTGTCCAATATATGTAACAACCAGCAGCACCACCACCACCAGCCAGACAGAAACCTAAAAGAAGGCACAACATGTGGGTCAGGCCATGGCTACTACAGATAGAGGAGAGAGGAGGCGTGCCACAACATTATGGCTGAGCTGTATGCCACAGAAATTCGAGGATTCACCAATTTCATGAGGATGACCCCAGAATTTTTTTATTACAGGTTTAAACCAATCCCATGGATTTTAAGCTACAAATGGGCAGATTATTGGCCATATTTGGAGTTCATTTATCTAATTATTTTCTATGTGGCCTTCTGTTGTTATGTGTATTACTATGGGTTATTTGTTTCATGATTGGGGTGGTGTGGGCTTTTTTGTGTTGTGATAAGTGATATGTTTTGGTAGGGGAATTTGAACAACTTGCAGCTATTAATTGTTTTTGAAATATTTAGGCGGCCCTGAAAAGGGTATATGGGGGTACGAGACCCACCTGGACTGGCTGGCTACTAAGGAGGCTGCTGCTGTTGAGGCGGTGCTGTGGTGGTGATGGTGTAGAGCTGCTGCTGTGGCTGCTAAATGATCTGTGTTGTTGTTAGATCTGGTAGCTGGCTTAGTATTCCACTTAAGTTGTGTCTGCTGCCCTCGTCCTGTACTGTGACCACTGATGGAGGGTTTCCAAAGCCAATGGGGCTGGGTGTGTAGTAGACGTAACTGCTGGAACTGCTGCCTGCTGCTGCCTGGGTGGAACTAGACGCCTGTTGAGTGGTTGTTGGCAGTATCCCTCTATGACTCTTTGGTAATAGTGGCTGATCTCTTGGGTAGTACTTGACGTCTATGAGTGTTCTTTACTGCTTTAATGTCTCTAAAAATCCTGCCTTGAGGTCCTCAAACTCTTCTTGGGTCATCTTTTCAGCCTCTGATGCCACATAGTCAAAGAAGGGCTGCCTTTGTAACTTCTGCTACAGGAAACCTGAGATCAGTGTCCTCATCTGGTCAAAGTGCTTGAGTATCTTGGAATCTGTAGAAACTGGTGTTGATGTAAATATTGGTTGACTTCTACTCTCCCTCAGGACACTGGACTCAAGATGTTGTGTGTCAGTAGTAGATCTTCATTCTACATGGTGTTGGAACTGGCCTCGAACCCATAGCTTCTGTTGGCCCCCTTGCGTCTGATGTGGGTCTTAAGGAAACCCATCTGCTGGTAGACCCAGGACTGTCTTTTGGTCATTTCCCTTGGGGCTTGGCCAGACTGTTGCTTGTAGAGCTTGCCATAACGAGTTCTCTGTGACTCAAACCACCTTCTGACATCAAAGGGCTGGAGCTTCAGCTCTGCAGAGATTTCTGCCCAGAGAGCCTCCTTCCTCTGTCTGTCGTGGAAACGTCCATGCTCCTTGTCGTACAGCTCTGGGTGCTCCTTCACAAACTCTACAATGGCATTTTCTTGGCTGGCAGTGAATATAGCACAAACCCTGGCTCTCTTGGCTGCTGAGTGTGGCACTCTGATTCTTCCCCACACCTCTCATCTTCTTTGCAAGCTTCCTCAGTAACTTCTAAACCTCCCTCTGTATCATCTATCCTCTCTTCTGTCTCTTCTGTTCCCCCCCTCTGTCCTCTCCTCTGTCCTTTCCTCTGTCCTCTCCTCCAACTCTTCACCTTCCTTCTCCTTCTCCTCTTGCCTCTCATCCATCTTCTTCTTTCCTCTCTTTCCTCATTTCTCTTTCCTCATAACTGCAGTGAATATCACAAAAAATGTAAAAAATGTGAAATGTGTCGCCTAACTGTTAAATTTGCCCTAAGCTCAAGTAAAATGTAAAAAAACTGAAAACCCCCAGCAAAAACTGACACACGTGTCTCAGTAGCCAAGCAGTCTAAACACAGAAAGTGTGTGCGCGATCGCTTATGTAGTCCCAGACCCCTCCCCCATTGCCTCTTGTTGGTTTAAAGCGTGTGGAAAAGAGTCGGTACTTAATCAGTACTTAGTCCCAGGCCACCTGGGGCGTCCTCAGACCGTCGCAGATTAAATTTGTGTGGTCCCAGGTGGCCTGAGGAGGCTGGCTTGGATCAGCTTCTCTTAGTCGGGGCTTAGCCCCAGACTCAGATTTCTTAGTCGCAGGACACCTGAGACGGCCTGAGGCTTCCTGGGACTAATGAAACCGATTCCTTTTCACACACATGAAACTTCAAAGATCTGTTATGAGTCGGGGACTGACAACAGGCTTCCTTGGACTAAGCTAGGGACTCCTGGGACTAAGGGTTGCAGGAGGTCTGAGACAACATAGGACTGTGTAAATTTGAGTCTGGGGAGGCCTGAGGAAGCCTGAGACTGGACATTTTGCTGACGGCGGGAAATAAGAATCGGTTTGGGTCATGAGAAATATCACACATGCTTGATTTTTCTCACGGCCACAACCGACAACTACCAATCCATACAGAACGCCTGGGACTAAGCAAATCTTGAAACTGACTACAAAAAACCCTTAATCGGGAAGCTTAGTCATGTTGTGGAACACCCACAATAGTGCACAACATCAAGTATTTCCCGTAACATAAACGTTAACCCTATTCTCTGGATATTTGCTTTACAGGAGAGCAATACATAGTGTGCAACCTCTCTATTGTGAAATTCATCAGTCCTTTGTCACAGTAATGGTCATAATCACAAAGACATTGGCTAAGTGATTAACTATTGTGGAAATGCCTTGGAAAACAAGTATGATTTGAGTTTCTTCTGGCAGGAGACAGAGGAAGAAAATACCAACATAATTAGGTAATTTATTCAAGATTGTAGGAACGTCTAGAGTATTAAGTCGGCCTCTCCCTAATACCAGATAATACACATGTGGCAGTGACACTGGACTCTTATGTTAATTATTAATATAAAAACTGCAGAGGAAAGTCCAGCTTTACCTGTGGTAAGTCATCAAAGTCATCAACATCTGCAGTATCATCTCCTCTGGCCATCTAAGAACACAGGACATAATCATGGTAAAGTAACTAAACTTTTTAATCCATTGAATTTACAGTCTTGGATTGTTATACTACAGTGCAAAATGTATGAATTAGAATTGTTTAAATCATAAGACATGACCTTACTGCATTATGCAAACAGAAATTTTCCACCTACTTGCTCTTGTTACATGCAAATTAGAGGTAATATATTTTAATAAAACAAAAATCAGTCCAATTTACTGTTTGATATACCTTTCAGTGATGATAAGTCAGTGAACTTGAAAGTAAATGTACTTCTCTCTATAGGAACAACCCTAACTGGTTTGAACTTCAGTTTGTTCTTTTTTCGGCAACTTGAGATGGGTGCTATATCCCATCAATATTTTAGTATTGATCAAACTAAAGTTTTAACATCAATACTACAATATCATTCATGCATTGACCTTATTTTTGATAACAATAATATGGGGGGCCATGGTGGTGCAGTGGTAACACTCTTGCCTCTCACCTCTGAGGTCGGCATTTCAAACCCTTGACCCTATGTGGGAAAGTTTGTAGTTGCTTACTGATGGTCAGTAGTTTACAGTACAAAACCTTGACCAACTGTACATACTAGTTTCCTTTGCCCACAAAACTACCCATCGTGATATGACCTGTACAGTGTTGAAAGCAATGTAAAACCCCAAATAGTAACAACACCATTTGGAATCTTGAACATATGAGTTGTCATATGGAATGTGTAAGATACTAAAAAAATGGTTTAAGAAAAAATAATTTAAACATTAATGAAAAATGGAAATTATAAGCAACTACAGTTATCCAATTCCTAATTGGATTTTTTTCTGTTTAGTTGACATAAGTACTTACTGAGAATTGGTTCCTGATGATAACAACCGGTTCTCGCACAAAACCAGCTCTTCTTCTGTGTGTCTAGTAATTGAAAAAGAGACCAGTATATCTCAAGTGCATATCAGCCAATAAGAGGGATTTATCTAAGTTGAAACAGTGACATTGGCTGTTTTGAAAGAAAAAAATCATTTTGATTCTCATTTCGTTTTATTTGCTTAAAATTATACAAAACAAAAAACCTTTAAATTGATACCTTTCAATTCTATCAATCATGTAAATAACCAAGTGAATCGATCTTTTGTATCTACATAAATATGTGACATCAGATTTGTGGATAATTATAAAACGGACACCTGCGCAGTCGACAAAAATGGGTCTCTGCGCATTTCGTTAGAGTACTTTTATAGAGGAACAAATGTACGCTGTTCCAATCTGCGAACATGGTTGTGCAACATAATCTCGAAAATAAAATTGAAAACAAACAAAATCAGTGAACATTGGATAAAACTACAAAAATTGTTTTATAATAGAAATAAACTACTTTTGCTTGGACTTTATTGGTGATTCAATCACAAAAATACCCTCTAAATAAAGGACTCGTGCCTTCGGCCCTCGTCCTTTATTTGAGGTTATTTTTGTGATTGAATCGCCAATAAAGTCCGCGCATACGTAGTTTATTTCTACAACAGAAATTATACTGGATGGTGAATGACGTCATTGGATTTGGTTTGTGACGTCACCATTGATGCATTTGGAGGGATTCTCACAATGAATTTTTATGCAGTAACTAAATATGAAAGAAAACTAAATACTCTCAACATTTTAAGCAAAATAAAACTCTTCTTGCTGGGAAATATTGTGATTTATAATACCCAAGGGCAAGAGATATTGCCCAAGGGCCGATAAATATTTCAGTAATAAACTCTGTTCTTTTCTAAATTTTAAAATCAATACTGATTACTATTTCAGTATCACTTCCACAATTGACTGGGTAGTATTTTTATAATATTTTAAAATAGATATCAGGAGCATGAGAGATCCAGTGAAAGATGTTCAACTTTTAAATTTGTCTGTTGCTTTAGGTTCACTGTCGAGCACATAACATTCTCTTAATGTGTGATCAGTTTATATATCTTCCATATTTTCTCCCAAAATATGAAATATTTACATGCTTTGTGTTCTGTATATATATATATAATTTTTCCATTTAAACTTGAATGTTAAATGTTATATATCTCACCATTGCTGACCTCCTTTCATCCTCATTATCAAAAATACATATTGGCTGTACATGCCAATTGAAAAAATAAGTATTACGTGCTTGCCAGATATAGTAAACATGTGTTAAAGAACGCTGGGTAAAAAGGCCAAGACTTCTTTACTTTTTTGATCAAATTCCGAAAGTTCTTTTTTGATTTGCTTTAAAGAGGGCTGGTATCATAGTTGATCACAGTCAAAGAAATAAAACAATACATTCCACCTGCACAACTCCTTGAGAAATACACTTTCCACATAGTATTGTATGTATATTTATACTCAATATCTTCTTGCACTACAGGACTCAAAGCACCTTGATCCCACCCAATTACGCAGTCCAAGCTGTGCAAAATTTCAGTCTGAGACGCAGTTTAGAACCACTCCGGCTTCACCTCAGTGGAACTGAAAAGGCCAGTTAGACTATATCTCTGCATAAAGTCCATCCACTTATGGATTATTAATAAATTAACTCCCACATTTCCTAACTATTAGACCAATGGGAACCTGTATCATATTGGTTTTGTTTCAGAAACCCAAGCCTTAAAAAACCTTGAAACTTCAGGGGAGATATCAGGATTTTTTGTTGGTATACCCTTTTTTTCAGAAAGGTATGGTTATATGGTTAAGGGGATGGGATATTGCATATTGCATTAATGATTCTGCTAACAAAATGGTACGCCTTGGCGTACTGGTTTATACATAAGTGGTGCCCCTGCAATCTACAGAAAATTAATTTCTCTGTGGTGCTTGACCTATTTTCTGTCCCTGAAATTGGTTGGATACTGTTCTGTGGTCCCTTACAGCCCTCTTGCATTAAAGCAATAATAAGCACTGTAGAATTGCAGGAAAGATAACAGTGTTAAACATCACCTATAATAACCTTTTACATGCTTAATTGTTGGAAATAATGACAGAATTATAATAAAAGAATAAATAATTTCATGTGGGAAAAAGTGCCAGGAAGGTGATATGTTACTGATAAGAATAGTTTCAATCTCACAGATTTAGAAAACTTGTTTACTTTACTGTTAAATTAACTCTTTATCTCTGTGGTCACAATTTGACAATCTTTTTGGAGATTTGAACAGATACATCTGTAAACAGAAATGTTCATTTTTGTTCCTGCAAATTTATTGCATTGCCGAATTATCAAGTAATGCACAAGATCCATCAATACCGGTACTCAAAACTTATTCAATTTCAAATTTCACGTTTCACTTTGAAGTTTTACCTGAACAACATGCTTTGCCATCCTGAAGATAATGTAAAAATACAGACAAGTAAATAGTAAATCTATAAAGAAAGGGCACACGTTGAACATTACAATTTCATCTGCTGCTTTACCATTCATATTAAAATCTGCATACTATAACGACAATGCATTATGACGTCATCACGTAAATGAATCAATGTAATTACAGTGGCATATTTTAATTTGACATTGAAATTTGCGACATCCATGTTAGGTCACAGATGACGTCATATGAGAAGAAAATCAGGTTCACAGTTTGCCGGATGTGTAGACCTTTTATATTTGACGTCACTGTACTTTTTATTTCATAAGGCAAAGCATTTTCACAGCTCTAAATACATCTGTATAAAATATACAGGGTAAACGTGACGAGTTGGTCTATTTGTGGGTCAAAATAAAAATAATTAGAAAATAAATAAATAGTGACTAGACGTCTAAATGTCATAATGAAAGATTAACGTTTATAAGTCACCGACATATTTTGGTTCCGTTCAATAGACAACAATGACTAATATATTTATCAAATGATAGCACAGCTTTGAACAAAAAAAATATCATATTTTTTATTTTATTATGAATTATTGTCCATTTTATTTATGAACATAAAATATGTATATTAGAAAAACATCCAAAAATAGACATGTTTTAAATATGAACATTTCTATGAATATTCTATAAAAGATATATTAATGTTTAGCAATTCAGGTTTTTGGGAGAATAGAAATAATGAATTATTCTATGGGCCAAGATTTTATATCTGCCTGCTCATATATGTCACATAAAAATGGCTATTTAGCATTTTTGTAAAATTTTATTCAAGTTTCAAAACCTTTTGAAGTCTGTTGGTCAGCCTGTTTGTTTGTATGTTTGTTAGCACGTGTTCTAGGTCACAATTTTGGAGCTGTGATTCCCTTTTTATCTTATAACATCCTCGTTGGTTGGAATAGAGAACATACGAAATTTCATGAAAATAGGTAGAATTCTCACATACTTGTGACCATGTCAGCTACTTAGGTACTGCATTCACAAATGTGCGGCTCTTTTGAAGTCTGCCACATCATAAGAGTGGATTTATTTATCTGTTTGTGTGCATAATAACTCAAAAAATTGTAGGCAAATGTTAATAAAACTTTCACTTTGTCCACAATAGCACAAGGAAAAGGTGATGAAATTTTGAGGGTGATCTTGATCACCATTTCAAAAACGGATTATTTTATCAATGCAGCCACAATTGGAGGTGTTGAGACCTTACACCGGCATGTACAGTCTGATTACTCTTGTTTTTGTTGTATTAATTTATTAAGTGGATTACATTGGACCCAATACTTTGATATTGTGATGGGTAAGTTAAAAGTTTAAAGAAACCAGAAAGCCCCACATATTAGTAGAAATGATAAACATGAGGATATAAAATAACTATATACGTATACATACAATATAACGTATCTGTCTCTTCACTGAAATTAAGCGGCAATGGGTTACTTTAGTACTGGGATGGGTGACCGCTTCAGTGCAGTACTACAGTCACTGATGGCTTTGCCCCTTTCAGCCTTGTTATCTGAACTCTATGAAAAGATAAGACTATTTGTCAGCCTTTTCTCATTCTTTTTACAGATGTAACCATAACACTTTGAGAGTGCATACCTCCGCCAAGGTCAAATACCTTCAATATTGTTTTGTGTGCTGTGATAAAAGATCATTTAGAAAATTCTCAAATCCACACTGTGATACTGATTACCACCCAAAATTTAATTAGCTTTTCCTTCCCAGTAAACATTTTTGGGTTTTGCAAACGTTTGATAAGAAACATTTTACGAAGGTTAAAAAATGATAGGTGCGAAAACCATTTCTAATAGAATGTTTTTATAACTTTTTATGTATACCATTTATTAAACATTTAATGATAAATGCAAAAAAAAAATGTTACAAATGAACATAATAAAAATTATTAATATCTGAATAATAATGGGGTCAGAGGTCCAATTCAGTATATTTTTAAGGTTGCTCACTAATGAAAGTATTATTTTTATGTCTAAAAATGTAAGATAGTGGCTTCAAAATTGTGCCCGCATTCAATTCTTACTTTTTGGGATTGCATTTGGGTCAATTTTTTGACAAAGTCCTCTAAAACACCTATTATTGCTCACCGCCATCTTTATTTGGACACATTTGGTGAAGGTTTGATAAGTATTCTGAAAATATGAATTGAAAAAACGTTTTTAACAGAATGTTTTTAAAACATTTAATCAACTATGTTTTTAAACATTTTATGCTTACTGTCTATAAAACACTTCATGATGAATATTTGAAAAATATTTCTAACATAACTTTCATTTCTTTAGCTATTTTATAATTGTTTAATAAAGGTTTTCAGTAAAAACATTTGTATATAGAATGTTTATAAAAAGTTTTTCAAACACTGGTGTGTAAAGGTTTGCTTGGAAACGTTTAGAAAACCATAAGATAGGGGTTAAATAGGTTTTAAAAACGTTTTATAAACGTTTAAACCATTTTAACATGTTTCTAATGTGTACTGGGTTGTGACATTATCAACATTTTCTGAAAATTTCATGAAAATCCACACATTATTTTGTGATTTTTTTGCACAGAGGTAAACAAAGAAAAACACAAAGCAATTTACATAACCTTTTTGGTGGAGGTAACTTAGACTTTACTTGCTGAAAGCATATTAGGACAGAGTGTCCTTAAATCACTCATGTTGGCATTGCCTAGCAACTTATTCTACAGAGTCAATAAGCAACTAGCTACTATTCAATTAAATATTTTAATTAATTTTATTACCGTGTAAAAAAGTTATATATCAAGGGTTTAATGAACCTTATTTTCATTGTGATCAGTGAATTATTTATTTTTGTTTGTTGAATATTGGATTCCATTTGTTAATCATTTTAGCCTTTCTATTTGGTTGATTCCTGATGTTGTATCTAGTAAATTTAGTGATTTTTGATGTTGTATTAAAATGCAAATGATAAAAACTAATTAAATACATTTGTTACTGAAAGTGTCATTATTCTAATTCAAAAGTAAATTCAGTTGGCAGGTACAAATATGTCATTACAGTATTGGTAAAAATGGTTCAACAAATGATATTTTATTTACATACTTCTGCCGTCCTTAATGCCCAGGTCACACAGTGGCGAATTTTACTGGCGTATATATGTGAATATCAAATTCTTCAATGTTCTTGGTGGATGTTCAAAATTGTTGCTGGTATTCTCCGATTTTTAGCAATTTTTAAGTTAAGGTGACAATTTGCCACTACAGGCAGCATATTCTTCTATGTTGTAGCTATTCCTTTGGCCATTTGTCGAAGTATTACCTTCTTGTCCTCAGAAAATTCACCTGATATTTTTTGCTACAATGTGTCAAGAAAGGTCTTGCTATAATCGTTACAAACCCCATCAAATATTCACACATCACTCCTGTTAGAAAGACTCTCCGAAGGTTGCCAGTTGAGCAGTGTCCTGTATTTAGGACTGGTGTACAAGTTCCTTCAAAGTGGTTATCCTAAATATATTAAAACCTTTCGTAAACCTAGACATAAGGTGTACTACATTCATTAAAGTAAAACCAATTTTGTGGTGCTTCAGGTTCTACACTTTGCCTCATCAATGTATAAGTCTTCTAGGCATGTTGGTCTCAGCTTTGCACATGATGTTCCAAATATTTGGACTTATCTGCCTGATTATGTATGTTCAGCCACTTCTCTCTCCTTGTTGAGAAAGAAGTTGCAAACCTATCCTTTTGCAGAGGCACACCCACCTTAATTTCTGTCTCCCGGTTTTTCTCTACAGCTCTGTCCCCTGCTATGTGTTCTGGCTATATAATTATGGATCTTTGCATTTCTGTATTATGCACCTAGAGTCTGTATTCCAAATAGAGATTAAGTGCAATAAAAGTACCTATAAATTTGATTGTTTATACAGTTTGACGTCATAACTATTGTGCCATCAACTTATGGTAAAGAGTTATATCTTTCAATTCAAACATCTTAATAAATTAATTTTATTGCACAATGCAGTTTTTCTATGCATATTCAATTGTCATTAAATATAATTTTTTAAATTTCATTTAAATTCCATCATTGTAAACTGTATTTTTATACGTGTGCATATATAAATCAAAAAGAAAAAAAAAAGAAACAAAATTAATAATGAAAGAGTTATATACAATTAGTGAAATTTGTTGGTTTGCAAATTAATTATGAATTTATTTTTTTTCTTTGTGATGTATACATGTACACGTATAAAAATACAGTTTACAATGATAATATGGAAGGATTTTGACAAAAAGTCTGACTAATACTGTTTATTTATTTGGGGTTTTACGTCGCTTTCAACACTGTACAGGTCATATCACAACGGGTAGTTGGAAGGGCAGAGGAAACCAGTACATACAAATCGTTAGGGTTCTGTACTGTAAACTGCCGACCAACGGCAAGCAACTACCAGCTTTCCCACTTGAGGCCATGCTGGGGATCGAACCCCGGCCTCAAAGGTGGGAAGCGAGAGTGTTACCACTCTGCCACCGTGGCCCCTTGACTAATACTGACAATGGCATATAGAATAGATTGTTTGATTTTGATGATGACAAGGATCACTGTCTGGACCCTGGAATATATAAAGTATGTTTTATTATTGCACTTTGAATCAATATTAGAGATGTTGGAGAAGGTATGCTTTCTTTGAGTGCTCTTGTTATCAATTTTATGTAATGAGTATTTTTATAGTGCTTCGTCTAATTAATTATATGACAGGTTCTAAGGCCCTACTTCCATAAACGGAAACGGGAAAAATTTACTGTTCTGATGTTATCACTAAAAACGTGACATCCTCAACCTACGGATTCAGATAATATACTTTGTCTATTTAACTGATTAATTTTAACATGAAAAGTCACTCGAGTAATTTTTCTACCATATAAAATTCAGCAAAAAATGTAATAATATTATAAAAGTGTCGAAAATGTTCCACTACAAAAACCCCCCAAAAAGACTAACTCATTGTTGAGATAACTCACACAGAAAAGTCAAAAACATGGAATTTAATTTGATGAAATGAATAGCTGTGAATAATAGCTGAGATGGTACCAGGAGGTATAAATGCTGGGAGTCACACATTAAATGAGGATATAAGCCTGAGTTAATCTAGTTTTGTGTATTAGGAAAATATACCAATAAAAGTAATTAATTAAAAGATCTGTAGCGTGATATAAGCCATGTGCCCAGCACGGCCTGTGAGGGGCCTGCTGCCTAAGTTTCCTCCCTAACTTAAATTTTGACACCTCTTATTCTGACATATTACTTGTTAAGGGTTACCACCAATTAGGCCTGCTGTGGGGTTCAACTTCCTAGCCTCATTCTGATTTTGTTGGCTATTTTGAATCTGGCATTGAAACAACAATGAGTAGTGAAGTTTTTATTTCGTTTATTTTTATTGTCATATTTTACAATACGTTCTTCTAAAAAGAAATCCCCAGCTACAGAGGAGAAAAGGAAGACCAGGGCATCAGATAAGGCTTGTACATCTATTAAGAAGCCAGTAAATAAAAAGAAGCCAGTATCTGTTGACAATGATGAGTCATACTTCCAAGCCTAAGCGTCACATTCAGTACCTGTAAGTACTATTCCACCATCAGACCACAGCCATTTATCAGTATCAACAGGGCAGGCGATCTTGACTATGTTGAATCAGATTGACGCTTTGAAATAAAGATTTGTCAAGGCGTATGGATCAGCTTGAATGTAATGGCAGTATGAACTCACCTCCCCTGACCTCTCCTACTGTCCAACATCATAGCTCTACCATGGCTGCTACCCAGCCTCCCGTGCATGAGGCAGCAGGGTGTGGAGAACCAGGGGACAAGGGGGAGCTGGAATATCCTGAATTGTTAGTCAGCCACCAATCCATAACACTTTCAACAGGGATGCTGTGGTCCCGTGGGTTGAGGTCCTCAGATCCATTCCTAGTATCTCTTCAGCAGTGACACAGCTGCTGGTGTCCTATGATCAACAGGCGGTACAAGACACTTTGCCAGGTAAAAGCCACATTACAAGACGTAAGTCGGGAAGATACAATACCACTGATACCACCCTTGTTGGCCCCCAGTTTAGATGGCCCAATGAGGGCTTGGTGACTACCTCCCATTCTAAAAACCAGCCTATGACGGGCTCAGTTTGGCCCAATGGGTTGCAGGACAGTTGTCAAATGCTTTACTGATTGATGATCCCATACTCGTGAGAAATGTTTTATCACAAGTAGTTTTAGCTATGAGAGACGCGGTATCGCAGATACAAACAGAGATTGAAGAGGAACGGTTGGGGTGTGGGGACTCCACCCAGTGGTCCCTGAACCGTTAAGAAACTCCCAACTGGCAGTCATCAGGATCTGTAAATTTTTCAACGAGGGTACCTGTTCAAGTGAGGGACACCATGGATCTTACAAACATTTTTGTGATAACTGTTACAAACAGGGACGTTCTCTTGTGCACCCAGAGTCTCAGTTCTTCAGGCGCAGAAGACATCAGTAGCTAAATAGGGACTCAGTCGACCACTTCCCCACACCTTTGAATACCCCTGAAAAGACAAAGAACAATTATCTTGTGTAAAAATAGTTAAAACCATTGACAATTTATCAATGTTTAACAGTACATTTTCAGATAGTTATGAGGTTTTGAATCAGGATCACAGTAATGTGCTTTCTCAGTTTAAATGTAGCCATGAAGAAGTGTAAGTTTATAACCCAGAGACAATAGTGTATGAGAGTTGTCGGGGTGGTCCTGGGTTTGAATATCATCCTCAGGCCACTTAGTGTGTAATTTATGATAGTAGTGATACAGGTTACCTTATTGATGATGGGCTGTCTGCTGAAATGTTGAAACCTAATGTTGAAAGGCGTTTACAACCAATACTTAAGAGTGTTTAATGCTAAAAATGTGCATATGCATACAGCCATAATTTGCAACCCAGATGAGCATGGGGAGGGGGGGATGGTCGTACTTTAGGTACAAGTAAGAAGCAAGTTGAATATCAGCAATTGAATATACTCCAGGTCACGAATTTCTCCTTTTACAATGGCAAATGATTCCCCATTGTCTATGCTCAAAGTGGGGGGGGGGGGGGGGGGGGGGGGGGGTTAACATCCCTGGCTTTTATCTTTGTATCCAGGACACCTGTGCTCGGGATGGTACCTTAATCCCCCATGCTCATCCCCTTTAAGGGATTGCTCACAATTTCCCTGCTTGTAGTGTCAATCTGTTCTTCTGAGCAAAAATCCGGTTCAAACCCAAATTATGATCCAGGCTTGGTTTATGATAACTACTGCAGAGATAGGCGAAGTTGGAAATACTATGGATGCTCTTATGAGGATTACATGGTTTTACAGGGCCACGGTGGCAGAGTGGTAACACTCTCGCCTCCCACATCTGAGGCTGGGGTTCAGTTCCCGGCACGGCCTCAAGTAGGAAAGCTGGTAGCTGCTTGCCGTTGGTCGGCAGTTTACAGTACAGAACCTTGACCAACTGTATGTACTAGTTTCCTCTGCCCTTACAACTACCCATCGTGATATGACCTGTACAGTGCTGAAAGCGACATAAAACCCCAAATAAATAAATAAATGGTTTCACTTATAGATAACATGATAAATGCAGTGGACCAGTCCTTTTCTGATATAGAACCCCCAGGTTCGGGGGCTTCTACTGCTTCTCCTTGCATTGTACAAGATAATCCAAATATGAATTTAGGTATGGTTACACCGTATCTTGAGTATACAGATTATGACAATCCACTGGTTCAACAGACCAGTGTGGCTTTATCTAATTTAATCTAATCTAATGTGGACTTTTATAGCGCTTAATCTCCATCACTGATGGACTCTAAGGCGCATCTAAACAAGGCAGTTAGCATTAATCAAGGGACATAGCCAGGTCGTACCAAGGAGACACAGATGTGACGGGAGAGGCTATGGTGGGTAGGCTTTTGCAAACAGGTAAGTTTTATGCTTCTTTCTGAAGGAGGCAACTGATGTTGCACTGCGAACATCTTGAGGGAGGTCATTCCAGATCTTAGGAGCATCAAAGGCAAAACTATGGCCAAAATGTTTGGCTGACTTAAAGACTGATGAATGGAAAGGAGGAACTGTAAGGTATTGACGATCTGGGTGACTATGCCTAGTACTATAGGGACAACTACCAAAAGACAAGAACGGTTCGAAGTAAGAAGGAGAACCACTATGCAAAAATTTATACACAAGTGTTGCGGTTTTGAAAATACAACGATACTTAACAGGCAACCAGTGGAGTTTCTGTAGAATGGGTGTAACATGAGCATACTTTCTATGATTTGTAACAATACGAGCAAGGGTGTTCTGAATACTTTGCAATTTGTGCTGATTGAAACCGGACAAACCTCTGAACAGAGAGTTACAATAGTCCAGACGACTACTAACCAAGGCATTTGCAGCAAGGACTGCCACTTCAGAAGTGAGATACTTTCTAATTCTACGGAGGTCACGCATCTGAAGGAAGCACGCTTTGCAAGTCCTCTTGATATGCTCTGAGAATGAAAAATCTGCATCAAACCACACACCTAGATTTCTGACAGAATCAACCGGATGAAGAAGGCTACCAAGAATGCTAACAGGAAAGTGAGAGGAAATCTTCTGACATTGAGCCTTGGAACCAAAGACAATAAACTCAGTTTTTTCAGGGTTGAGCTTCAATTTACTGAGAGACATCCACTCTTGAACATCAAGAAGGCAGGCATTTAGCTTGGCGATAGCCGAAGAAGCATTCTTGTGGGAGAGATGGATGTATAACTGAGTGTCATCCGCATAAAAGTGGAATTTAATATGCGGGTGGAGGTGAATAATTTTACTAAGTGGTGTTGTATAGAGTGAAAACAGTAACGGACCCAGAACAGAACCTTGTGGGACTCCATAGATGAGATTGCTTAATTCAGATAGTGTGGAGCCTATCTTGATGGCCTGACAACGATTTCTTAAGTAGGAAGCAAACCACTTTAGAGCTGTTCCACCAAGACCAAACCAGGATTTAAGGTAACCAAGGAGAATATTATGGTCTATAGTGTCAAATGCGGCTGATAAGTCAAGAAGTACTAGAGCTGTGGGTTCACCGTGTGCCAGAGAGAGATGAACCTCGTTTTTTATAGACAATAAAGCAGTTTCCGTGGAATATCCTGGCTTATATGCTGACTGATGAGGATTGTCCAGTTTGTTGTTATTAATGTGTGACGTTAGCTGCCTGGCAACGACTCGCTCAACCAACTTTGACAAGAAACAAAGACCAGACACTGGGCGATAGTTCTTAAGGTCGTCTCTAGGAAGGGAAGCCTTTTTTATGAGGGGTGACAACCGCCTTTTTGAAAGAATTTGGGAAGGATCCTTCAATGAGAGAATAATTTACCAACTTGGTAATGGAAGAGAGGAGGATATCAAGACAATCCTTAAGGAGGAATGTTGGTATAGGGTCTAGTGAGCACGATTTAGTGGGGGATTCACTAATACACTTATAGACCTCATCTTCAGTGACAGGCATAAAGGCATTGAAAGCAGGAGGCACCGATTCTGGTGCATCATTGAAAGAGCCAGAAGTAGCAAAGGTGTCCCTGATTTTGCTTATTTTATTGGAGAAAAAAGAAGCAAACATGTCCGCGAGGCTTTTGTCTGAGCTATGAGCAGGCAGGACAGGCTTTATCTCTTGATGCAAATATCAAAGACATATCACGTCGATCTGAGACTTCCAATATCCAGACAAGGAAATAGGTTATTTGGCTCAGGATCACAGTGCTTTTGATTTTATTGATCCTGACCGTCAACCCCAATACAACTATGCCACAACTTTTGGCTATTGCTGACACCATTAGAAGTACTGGCCTCCCTAATTATAAGGCAGCCAGAATTCCTATTAAATCTGATCTGAATGTGGATGCTTGGGAGTCACAGTTGAGAGACTATTCAGATAAGCGAATCTTACAGTACATGAAATTTGGTTTCCCTCTTCCTCTCACTAGGGCTAGTGAATTACATAACAAAGAGGTTACTAACCATTATTGGGGGGCCACGGTGGCAGAGTGGTAACACTCTTGCCTCCCACCTCTGAGGCCGGGGTTCGGTTCCTGGCATGGCCTCAAGTGGGAAAGCTGGTAGTTGCTTGCCATTGGTCAGCAGTTTACAGTACAGAACCCTGACGAACTGTATGTACTGGCTTCCTCTGCCTTTCCAACTACCTGTCGTGATATGACCTGTACAGTGTTGAAAGCGATGTAAAGCCCCAAATAAATAAATACTAACCGTTTTTCAGCATGTCAGTATCCTGAAGAAGTACAAAAGTACATTGACAAAGAAAAGCCTTTTGGAGCTTTATTAGGACCTGTTGATCATATTATACATGAACAATACCATGGTTCCCCACTAATGACATGCCCCAAGGACAATGGCAGTAGGCAAGTTATATTAGATCTTCCATACCCTCGAGGACATTCGGTAAATTCACACGTGGACAAAGACAAGTTTGACCATTCCTCTTTTGTTCTCAAGTTCCCTAATATTGACCATATAACTGAGGACATAGTTCAGTGCACAGGGGAATGCCTTCTCTTTAAAATTGATGTGGTCTGTGCTTTTCGCAACCTTAGGGTCGATCCTGTTGATAGCTTGAAGCTTGGCATCCACTGGAAGGGCCAGTTCCAGATTTTGTCCGACTCAGTAGCTTATATTGTAGCAAAAGCAAGGATTAAACTTCATTGCCACATAGATGATTATAGGGAAAAATTTCACACTATGTGGCCTATTACATGAATCGGGTTTACCTCTCAACCGTGACAAAGGGGCCACGGTGGCAGAGTGGTAACACTCTCGCCTCCCACCTCTGAGGCCGGGGTTCTATTCCCGGCACGGCCTCAAGTGGGAAAGCTGGTAGTTGCTTGCCGTTGGTCGGCAGTTTACAGTACAGAACCCTAACAAACTGTATGTACTGGTTTCCTCTGCCCTTCCAACTACCCGTCTTAATATGACCTGTACAGTGTTGAAAGGGACGTAAAACCCCAAATAAATAAATAAAATCAACCGTGACAAATTAATTCCCCCCCACCAAACGCCTCATGGCCTTGGGAATTGATATTGACATCAATTGCAACACCATCAGCATCTCAAAAGAATGGGCCATTTACGAAGAATATGTTAGAGTGCACAACACAAAATACCTTTCTAAAAGTGCTTTTCAATCTTTATTGGGTAAATTGTTTATATTCAAAAGTGTGTTAAGCCCTCCAGTGTCTTTGTGAACAGAATCTTGGCTTTATTTTGTAACAACTCACATTCTAAAATAATTTATCTCACCCCTGATTTTCACAAGGACATCCAATGGTTCTTGACCTTTTTACCCTCATATAATGAGGGTCACATTCATTAGAAAGAACGCAGTCGAACCTATCCAGTCCTTGCACTTAGATGCATGCCTTACTGGCATGGGAGCTGTTTGGTGGAATGGGGTCTATGCTACCCCCATTCAAAACCTTGGGGGTTTGAACCTTAAAATTGTCTACTTGGAGATGCTGAATATAGTTATAGTTTTGAGGACATGGGGCAGTTTTTGGTGTCATTCAGCCATCACAGTTTATTGTGATAACTAAGGGGTGATCTTTGTGGTCAAGACAGGCAAAACAAAAGACCCTTTCCTTTCTTTATGTATCAGAAGTATTTGGTTGCTGACAGCCCACTATGGGATTGACTCACAAATCTCTCATATTCTGGGGTATTATAATTTTATAGCAGATTCATTATCTAGAATATACTCTAATACCCCCTGTTAATGAGAATATACTTAACGAACTCAGGAAACAGTACATTTTGGAACACATACCTTGTACCAACTTTGATCTGGATCTCCGTCTGTAATTTCAGGTTCGAACCTTCCTTCAGCCTACTTTATCACAGCTGCTATTCAGAGGACCAGGACAGCACACAGACCTTCGACTAGGAGAGCTCATCTTACACATATTAGGACTATTTCATTTCTACTTTTCATGTCTCTTCCTATTGAAATCTCAGTTCATTCACTCCTGGCTTTCTTGGAATATTTACATTCTAAGCCCTTATCTCATAAGGTCATTTTGAATTACCTCTCCTCCATCAAATCTGTAGGTAGGAAATATAAGTGGAACCTCCACCCATTTTCACACCACCTTATTTTATCCTACATTAGAAGCATCTCTATTAACTCTATTAACAGAACCTTAGCATTGATGTCCACCACTTGCAACATATTAGATGATCCCCCCTCCTTTATAAGGCTGCCTTTTTGCTTGTTTTTTTTTGCATTCCTGAGAATATCCAATGTGGCCCCCCATTCCAGATTCAAATTTGATTCCAACACACATTTTCTTCGACAATATATTATAGTCCTTAAACTTATCCTTCACCTTTTATAACTTATAACTCCTCTGACCTTTGACCTCAACCACTCCAAAGGGAAACTGTAAGTTTAACTGGAGTCAATTTATAATTAAATTGCAATCAGCTTTTGGCTAATTTAGCAATAATAAGCCCAACCAATGATTTTATATTGAATATTTGCACAATTAACAACTCATATATTGCATGAGAGACTGGATTAGCTAAAAGTATCAGAAATTAACCCGAATCTCAGACCTGTTACTTTTGTCAAAGCTCAGTGTGAGCACACTGACAAAATAATTTGTGTCTTCTGCAAGTCTTACAGTACAGAATGGTTGACCAGCTGTTCCACATAGGTTTTCTCCACCCTATGAGAGACCAACATGAGAGAGATAAACATTAATATAAAGCAAAAATAATAAAATATTTTTAATGCGCTGGAATCCAACAAGGGACAGTCCAAAAACAATTAGTTAAAAAAAAACAGTTAGTAGTTAATTTCCACAAAATACTCAGTTGTTATTAAGTTAGCTTTTAAGTCATCTGCTCATGAGGTTAACTTTTATTATCATCCGCAAGCAATATTTGACCTAAATAGCAGGATATATATAGCCGGTAATGCTTTTTTGGTATTTCCCACTTATTTTGCATGATACAGTTAATACAGTTAATCTTGAAAAAGAACAATAATGGTCCTTTCCTAAACTCATATATTATGGTCATCTAGATATTGAAGAAATTTCTTTTTTCACATATTTCATTCTGGAAGCTTTCGTGTTTCTTTTTACTGGGAGATTACTAGGAGATGTTTTACTTTATCCGAGTTTATGATTACTCCAAAATGTAAAGCACGGATCTTATGAAATTTGTCATGTGGATAGGACTTGACCAACGGAAGAAGTGATTAAAGTTTAGATGATATAAAATATCCCGATTTTTCAATGTTCAATGTATTTTCAATGTCTTTGGTCTTGTAGTTAATACCACTCTAAAAGTACTGAACTGACATCTATTAAAATTTTTATATGGTTAGGGAATAGAAAGAGAATTAGAAGTTACATTTTTGGAAATATCAGGTTCATATTCTGGATACAAAAAATCCTGACTTTTTGGAAATGCCCCCCTCCATCTCCAGCGGTGAGGGTCTGCGACCGGCAATATTTTCTGGCTATATTTACAGCTTATCAAACTCTCATCTGCAAGTTATTAACTTGAAGATCCAAATAACTCACTTAAATATGCAAGTAGTTACTAACTTCTATTGTCGAAGTTGTCAGGCCATACTTCATTATTTTTTACACATGACTTATTAAGTTATATTACCTTAATATATTTAATTGTAAAAGTGTATGCAACATACTATGGTTCAAAGAAACAAGATAATCAAAATAAAAATTTGCACCCTATAGGATTCACATCACACAGACTTTTGAAGCTTTTTTTCATTTTAAAATTGCCAACAGAAAAAGCCAATGCATTTGCTAATGAAAATGCAACATAATCAACTGATTACATTTCATCCACCTCAACTAACTTTATCTCAAGTTCACACAACCCCAGGTGTAAAAATCCATTTATAGGAAGCTTAAATGTGTTGTCACAATGGAAATGTGTATCCGTACTACTTTGATCAAACATGGACCCTGTAACAGTAACGGATCCCGATTTTGCCAATGTCCGGCAGAAATGTGAATATCACTTGACAAAAAAACTGCTCAGTTTTGACTGATGACATCTCAGATAATACACAGATTAGTCATAAAATGAATACTCTGATACAAAATTGATTCTTTGGTAGTAATTTATTCCCTAAAATACCAAGTGTTTCTACAGAGGTGACCATTAATTGATTAAAATTTACCACATTTCATGTGCTTACCACACCAGTTTCCAAGTGGCTTTTGACTCCATCATCATTAAATGACGTTGATATGGGCTTGATGGTGTGGAAATTATTCATTTGCACAGTTTTTTTATGGTAACGTTTTAACCTGATGTAAATATTTATACTAACATGTACAATGAAACCCACAAATACATAATCTGTTCTTACAACAGATCTGACCTTGAAGCTCTGACCTATGACCATAAGATTCATGATGCATAATAATATTTCCTCTTGAGCAGCTTTGGCCAGCTCCACTCAAGAGAAGGACCTTAGAGCAAGTACTCTTAGATGACCTAACAGACGCCCTCTCCTTTATCCCAGGGCGACAGAGTTCTTCTCTGGGTATCTTGATATATTGATTGATTTGATACAGTCAGCTGTTGCAAATGGGCAAGGAATGACCACGCGAACCATGGCACCTTCCTTCATGGACTGAAATTTTAGAGTAACGATAACTGCTATCACAGGCCCATAGATGAGTTGTTTGATCACTTTAGAAAACAATAATAGAAAACATTTTATACACATTTGAAAACATATGCATAGATACTTAATCGGATCCATGTGAATGAAGTTTAAACAGTCACTAGTGGATAGCACCTATAAACTTGTGGAATCTGCAAACTGGCGTGGATATTTCATTTTCTTGTTACATTCTTGTTGTATTTCAGTATTTTAAGGATATCATTTACTTTTCTAAATGGTGATTTTTAAATATAAAAGGAATAATTCATTTGAACTAGAACACCTTGAAACTGGAGACTTTTAAGTCTATTATAGAAAGAAAGGGATACCATAAAAGTTGGCCTAATAATTTCAGTTGTAATATATTGTTGTTTAAATAAAATTTTTACATGAACAAAATGGATAACTCATATCTAAAGGCTTAAAAGACAGACATTTAAAATAAACATTGGAATAACACGTCTGACTTTAAGTGGAATAATCAAACAATGCTGTTCAACATTTTAACAGCAGTTCTACTTTTCAGTAGTCATGTCACTTATTCAGGTAATGTATGTTTGTGTTATTATGATTAGAGACATGGGGCCGTATTCTTCAATAATACTTTGATAAGGTCACCTTATATCAAAGTTAAGGACAGTCTTAGTATTGTTGAAGAATACAACCCCAGTTTATGAATAAATACTTGAATTTAATACTTTAATTAGCATACATGATATGATACCCGTTTCTTACTAAATTAAATTGAAATTGGCCATATTTGTGAATCATTATTAAATATATCTTGTATTAAATCAAATTAACAACAGATATTTACCACAAAATACACTATTTCCTCCTGTGATTCAAGCAAAATAAAAGTACCAGCAGTTGCAGCAAATATAGCTAAATGTTGGCAATACTGCACTTTACCAACTTACATGCTAGATTGTCAAAATTTCACTAAACTTACTAAAATTTAATTTATAGCTTACCTCAGTCAATTTTATGTATCCTTTCAATGTCTCTTTTTCTGCCATGCAAGGAACAGAGCACCAGCAGTTTTGAATGCAGACTGTACAAATGGCTATATTTTCTTGTTTTCAGTCACCCATGTTCACAGTACATCTTCATCGGGTACACATTTTGGTAAGTTAAAACTGTTGCCCCAAATCTTATCTGTCCCAACAAAAACTGTGTTAGAACTACAAAAGATGTAAGACTGCTAGAGTGTGAATGTAATATACAAACAAATGTTGTGGTGCATCCAATAAGGCTGGTTCAACTTAACAAAAATTATTTGGTAAATTAAAGCTTAATTGACTATCAAGAAACGAACCGTTTATAAATTTCAACGTTCAGGTTAAGCGCCACCTTTACTGTCCTTATCTCCCTCCTTACACGAGTTAATGTTATACTAGACATATTAAACCTGAACAGTCTTTTAATGCTTCAATGAATGATGCATAGTTAATATAGGCTGAAAAGGTATCAGTGGGGCACCACTGTTGTACCCAATTAATGAAAGTCCAGAGACCAGTTAAGCGAAAAAATGAGAAAAGTAATATTTAGAAGCCTTGAACCTCTTTTTGAAAGGTTCGGCTTAAACTTAATTTTAATAAGAGCTATAGCTTAAACTTAATTTCAATAAGAGCTATAGCTAAAGCTATACAATATTCCTTATATTGAAGATAAAGTTTCCGTTGATAGTATTGTTAATACACTACATTAAATGGTTAATCATAATTTATTGTTTTATATGACTGATTAGAGTACATTTGTGTGAGGTATTTAAAATGCTTATGTTTAATTTATATTACTTATATTTGTTCAAAAGTGGAGAGTTATTTGCCATGTAGTTTTCACAGCGTTGGAATGACTGCCTTTCTGATAATGAAGCTACCATCACCTAATATGTTATATATAAGTTTTAGGTGGTAACCTGTAACTTATTTATTTAAACACAGCACTTTCATTATCCTTTGGTTTTCTTCCTGGTATTCCTGATTAACGACCAATACAACAACCATAGTTCTACAATTTGAAACACTGCTTTAATGCATTTTAGAATCTGCTGTATGTAACTTAAGCACATTGCCTCAGATCCAGAATAAATAAGAGAGCAAAGTGGGGTAAAATATATAATTTATTTACACTAAGACATACTAATGTTTATGTACAATCAATATATTAATGAATGAAATAAGGATAATTACAACTTTAAGGTCACCTTACTTTAAGATCCAACTTCTTGACTACAACAAAGGTCAAAATAATTATTAATAAAGCTGGGTGAACTTAAGGTCACCCTAAGGTTTTGAAGAACCATTTGAGAGATTTTATTAACATGAGGTGAACGTAAGGTCACCCAAAATTGTGAAAAGAGAGTTCAAAGGTTAGGTAAGGTGGTCTTAAAGTGGAGTACTTTAAGTACTTTAAGTTTAAAGTTCAAATGTGAATAGTAAGTATTATTTAACAGTAAAATAATTAAGTAAATAATTAACTGAAGCAACAACTGAGGGGACAAATACAAGAAAGTTCTTGTCCATAAAGTCCCCAAACCCCAGCTAGGAGGTAGGTATGTGTAGTTGCTTTTAAAAATCTAATGCCACTTGACTAGAGGTATTGTGATCAAGGGTAATGTATCTACAGACACATTCCGATGTCCAGGTGCCATGACTTTGAATATGCTGTAAATCTACATTAGAATTAAAAGTGTAGGTGGCACCTGACTGCTGGAAGGCGTGAAAAGTAAAGTTTGAATCCTGAAGATTGAGTTTCGTAAGTATTAATTTGAAATGAGCCCTCACCTGGTTATCCGTAAGGGTCACCCAGCCCTTGGGAGATTTATACTGAAACAATGGATCATTTCTATGACCAGGAGTTATTGTAAGCAAATTTCTTACTGCTTTTACGGGGCACAGGGGATTAAGTCCAAGGGTTGGAATTTTTCAGATCTCTGGATTGGAGAGTTTTCGACCATTTTATTATAATCTGCATACCAGAGGAAGCGAATATAATGTCAGCTCTGGCCAAGTGGTGGAGGGGAGAGAACAATTTAACAGAATGAGGAACTAGGTTTGATAATCTAAGGAAGGAAAAATAAGCAAGTGTGTAAACTGCCTTGAATACTTGAAATCACAAGCACGTACTATCAACTGGAGTGTATGGATATCTATAATCATCTTTAAGGCTACCTGAAATGGTCTATGAAGTATCATTGCCTTCTGAAAGTATTTAATTCTTGGATCGGGAGATATGATTAGCCATTGAAGCTGCTGACATTTGATTGGTTTCCAAGAACCGCAGGTAGGCTTTGAGAGCTAAGGGTGAAAGATTGAATATGTTAATTTTCATGAAGATTGTGAATGCTAAAAATAATCTAAACATACTCTCATGACTTTTTGCAGTTGAAGGTCTAAAGGCCAAATGTGTTTTCTGTAATCCTAGTCTTAACAAGGCAGTCATTGAGGGGTGGAGGCCTAGGAATAGTAATGCATTATATATTAAATAGGCCAGTCAATTTTATATGATCTTGGTTAATAAGTACCCAGTTGTGATTTAGAAGACAAACATTAAGAAGTGCTTGTGGTTTTACAGTAGTTTGCCACCTTGATGACAAATCAGCAATGACATTTTTATTGCTTGCAATATGAGTAACTTTAAGCTCAATATTACTAACTGCAGCTTGAAACTGGATATTCCTTGCAATGGCTGCTAAATTAAGGTCTCGAATTCTACCTAAATTAAGTAACTAAACTACTGCCAAGTTGTCACATGCTATGACTGCTTTTTTGTCTTTCCATTGATCCTGCCAAACTCTGAGGGTAGCCAAAAGGTTTAGCATCTCTAGATGAACAATCTGGAGATCCAGATATTCCAAGGGTAAGATCATAGCATAAACTTGATTTCCCCATCTGGCACCTAGATCTTGGAGAATAGCGTCCAGCTCAATTGAGTAATTTATTGGTATATGGTCAAAAAATGTGACGCCATTGTACTGTGTCAAAAAATTGATAAACCAATTAATATCTCTCTTAGCCTCTATTGTAAGGGCTACCTGTATTTTGTGTTCCATAGAGCCAATACTTCTAGTAATCTATTCAAGAAAAATCTTGAGGTTCGAACACATTTACTCACATACACCAAGCTACCTAGAAGAGACTGTAGTTGTTGCAGTAATCTCTATCATGCCAGAGCAAACAGACACTTACAATTTCGTGCAGTTTATCTGATGGAATGGACACAGTAAATGTTTCAGTATCAACCACTGTGCCTGAACAATTGAGGTGAGTGGTAGGTGTATGTAACTTTTTCTTTGAAATTTGGAAATCTAATTCTTTAGACAAATGATGCAAGGCGTCGAATGAAGCATCAATCTTACTAGGGACGTCAATTCCAAGTATGTCATCAATATAATTTATGACGTCAAAGCAACGTCAATGCATGATATGATGCACAGCATCACTTCTAAGCTGGAACAGCACACTTATGATACCCAAACGGCAGTCACGTATCAACGTAATAGTTGTTGTGACGCAAACCCAAAAAGTCGTATTCTGAGGGATCAAGTTTGATATGTTGAAAAGCTCGACTTATATCGACTTTGTACAGCTTACATCCCCTTAACTAGGGCTTTTACTTGATCAGTTATGTAATCTATAGTAGGTAACCTGAGAATGAAGGGAGTTTTAAGATAAAGGCCTTTTACAATCCCAGCATTTACAGAACGGCCTTGGGGAAAACTTAAATCAATGATATTCCTATGGTGAGGGGCATTGGCCTTCTCCCTGGTCATCATGGGAGACACATTTAGATTATCAACAGGACGACTGTCAAAGGGGCCCCAAATGGCCCCATGACTAATCTCATCTAAGTATGTTTTAATATCTTCAGGGAATGACTTTGCTGAAGAATGGTTATCTTCTTGACTTTCCAGAACCCCTTCCCTATTATAATCTAGGGGAAAGCAAAACCTGACTAGGAGAGGTAACTGTTTGTCCCAATAATCTTGGAGACAATCATCCCAAGCATCAGGATTCAGCTGGGAGTTAAGTGTCATCTGTTTCCCCATAAAATTATAATGACCTGAGTTTTAAAGCAATGGTGCAATAATATGTTATTGCCCCATATTTAGGGAGTACCTGTTTGGGGATAACTAAGTGGAATGAACCCAAATTTGTGTTAATTCTGTACATCTCATAGCAATAGGGAGGGGCAGTGTGGAAGGGCAGCTATATATTTCTGGGTTTTAGTCTTAACCCTTAATGGTATGTCATACTTGGTAAGTGATTCAGTGTCATAAGTCTTATAAGAGTCTGCTCTCAATAGTTTTGCATCAGCGTCATTTTTTGATGCGTGTTGGCAGTTACCAGTTAACCCCTTAGTAGCTGCTTTGGTATTGGAATTTGCATTGTTCGAGTTAAATGCTTCAGGGTCAAGAGATGACTCAACAACGGCGTCGACACTCAATGCATGAAATCTATTTTTATATGGTAGAGTTACCTTGTTACTAGGTACTTTTTGACATTGAGGTTTACTTGTGACTACTGTGGGGGCCAAAGACTTGGCTAAACTTTTAGCCTGTAATGACTTATCAATCCTATCCTGCCTCACAAGTGGGTGGGATTTGATAACTTTGTTATTATTTTTTTGACTACTCAGTCACTGATTTCCTATGGCCCTTTTGAGGACCTGAGCAAATGAAAGGTGTTTAAACCTATAATAGTTAAGTCTCCAATTTGAACTCTCACCTGAATTTTTTAGAGAGCTAACTACAATTGTAGAAGCATGCTTAGTATCTAAGTAAGAGCCATTACTACCGCTAGCCATTGTGCAAGTACTTTTACTCCTAGGCACTGCATTACTGCAGTGCCCTACTCGTTTTTGATTCTTGACACTTGTTGCGACAATCTTTGAGTGGATAGGAAAATGTTTTACCTCTGCTATGGCAAAAAGAACAGATGTGACGATATAGTTGCCCATTGGTAGTATGATCATTTTTGTGTGGACACTTTCCAGTTTGAAAAAATCTACAGAGCATACCTTGTGATTCACCTTTTACCTTGTTTTGACTGCTCATGGACTGACTAGTTACTATCTTTTGAGCATGAGCTCGTCTAAGGCGATCCAATTTATCTGACATAAGCCAGTTGACCTTACCCTCCTCCATCCTACAGGGGATAAGAGCATGAGCACCTATAGCTGATGCCCAGCCGAAATCTTGAGCATCTTCCATTATGTCTGTAAGGTACTCAAGCATTGCATTTTTTACCTTGGTGTCTTTTCCTCTCTTATGATAGAACAAAACCATCCCATCCACTGAAATGTGGACAAACTGTCATACGTGACTCTGGATTTTGAGAAACCAGCTAACACATAATTTTGAGGCCAGGGTACTTGATGTCTAACATTTATCTGTTCATTACCACCACGCTGGGATTTGAACCTATCTTGCTCATTGATGCAGGCCAATTCCTAAAATCTTTCATCTACCGCATACTGAATGTGCTTTGTTTTCTTGAGAAACTGTGGACTTGGAATAACAGTGTCATCCCAGCGTCACTAGCTTCATCTACCAAGTTAAATAATGAAATCCAACCCTATCCATACTTTTTATATTGGGGGTGTAAAACTTAAAAGTTGTACACGTTTCATTACAGCAGATATTTTAAAAGTAATTCTTGTTGTTGCCTAAATCAATGTGATTGGTTAACCTTTGAACTTAGGTCAAACTTTCCTGCACAAAAGCACACTGCCAGTCACTCTCAAGAGGGAAATCAATGGGATAGGACGCCATTGTAAGAAGTTGTAAAACTTCCCCTAACCCTCCCCTAGACTTTACTTTCTTTTATTTTTAATGTAACAATTTTAAAGTTTTTGTTCCTGTGTATTCTATGTTGGCGTCCTTGTTATTGATTCTATTGAGTGATTATATATGTAATGTGTGTTGTCGTACCATCAGAGTTGTAATAAGGTGACTTGGCGGGTTTATATGTTACTGGTGTTTTATTTATGAGGAAAAATCAGCTAATTTGCAAGGGACACTTAAGCTACACATGTAATTATCAGAAAAGTAAGGTTACATAGACCCCGTAGTGAAAATTGACATGCACATTTTTCTCTGCTTGCACACAGTATGGTTACAAACGCATCCATATCTCAAGGGTAGTATACAAGAGACTTGCATTCTCCTTGCTGGAGTTGTAGGTTCTCCACATTTACTTACATTGTTTGCACCTGCTGTATCAAACACTCAAATGTACCTTACATGTATATAAACCCACTGTGCGACCTGTAGCTAGTCAAAGTCTGTTCTTGGATATTGAAGTAGTGACAACTTATCTTGTTTGCCTGTGCAAATCTCTACTACCCCACTACCAGGCCATGCTTATATTTTTTAACAATATTTGTAGCACACTTATGTGCATATACACATACGATGGGATGTAAGACAAAGTTAAGGTATTAAGTCATCTATTCATGATATTAACTTTTATTATTGACCCAGAGCAGTATTTGACCTATATAGCAGGACATATATACCAGGTAATATGTTTTCTATCCCCCAGTCTAACTTATTATGCATAATAAGTGTTACACATTTGTCAATTGACTCATGAAGATTAACAATGTAATACATGTGTAACTCCTATATATTTTGTTTTCTTGGCTCCTTATACATATTTTTTCATATATGTCATTTCTGATTACCTCCATTAGATTATATTTTTGCTTTGACAGTTTCAACAACTACTCAAAAAGTAATTACTGTATCTTTAAGAAATGTTTTATGTGGGTAGAGCCTTACCAAAGAAAGAAGAAACAAAATTTTGGAAAAAATAAACTTTCAAATAACCCATTTACAAGGCAGTTTCAATTGTTTAGCTTTCTGACTGACATATTATGCCAAAAGTAATGAGCAGATTTTCCCATAGTTTATTATGTTGGTGAGGCCTGGATAAAGTAAGAATTAATTGCATTTTAGATCATATTTCCTAACTTTTCAAAAATGCCCCTGCTCCAGTGAAAATCTGCACTTTAGGAAAACATTTCCTAATTATATTATTCTAAGTTTATTATTCTAATTATTTATTCTATTATATAAGCTGAATGTACAAGTATCTTGAATTTACAGTAACTCACTTAAATATGCAAGTTACAAATTTCTATTTTCAAAGGTACCAGACGATGTGTTAATATTTTCGTTGTACCCTACAGCATCCATACCTAACAGACTTCTGAAGGTTGTCTCATATTCGTTGACAACATAACTGCCAATGTATTTGCTGATGAAAATGCAATATAATTAACTAATGTCATTGACACAGCATTTGAACCATATCAACTGGCTAATCTAAATTATTCAATGTTCACACATCCCCATGTGTAAATAATATTTTATAGAAAGCTTAAATTTGTTGTTACAATGGATATGTAGATCAGAACTAGTTGGACTAAATATTGGTGCAGTAGCAGATCTCCAAGTACCTGTGATATGTCGAAATTGGGCTGTTGGTGGGATAAAACCCTTTTCGTGTTTACTCGATGACATCATGAAAATATAGATTAATAATAAATTTATCACTACTCTGATCACAAATTGATGCTATATTAGTGATTCAACCCAAACGTACTAAGAGTTTACAGAAATATGACCATTGGTTGACAAAAAAATTACCTGGATTAAAGTGTTTACGCAGACAGTTTAAAATATTGGGCTGAACTATTGTCTTGGAGTCAAAGAGGAGGTGTGTGGCCAATTTATAAAATAATAAAAAAAGTCTATGAAGACCCATTTGAAAACATAGTCATAGATATTTTATTGGATCAGTGTGAATGGAGTATAAACAGTCACTGGCACACAACACCTATATAACAGCTTGTCAACTTGAGGGGTGTGCAAACTGATGTGGTTATTTTATTTTCTTATGTCACAATGCCATATGCCAGTATTGAAGGATATCATATATAGTTTTGTAAATGCTGATTGTAAAACCATAAGATTAACATTTTTTTAGATTAAAAACTGGATACTTTTTAAGTAATTATGTATAGAAAGGGATAACATAAAAGTTGGATTGAAAACTGGATACTTTTTAAGTAATTATGTATAGAAAGGGATAACATAAAAGTTGGATTAATAATCTCAGTTTTGATATATCATTGTTTGAACAAAATTTTCCACATAAACAAGATGGATAACACCAACTTGAGGACTCTGCAAGATAGTTAAATAAATGTTGGAATAATACATCTGAGTTTTTTAAAAGTTTTAATGGGAATACTTAGACAATGCTGTTCAACATTTTAAGAGTCATGGTTCGGTGTTCGGTAGAACCGTAACGGACGCATAATTTTAACAACATTTAAATTATGGAAAATACCAAATAATCTGGGCTTTTAGTCGTACTTTTTCTTATCATTACTGCTTTCCATGATATACCTTTAGTTATTTATCCTTTTTATATTTTGAATGCTTTTAACTGTAAAACAGTTGTCCTAGTTCATATTGCGGGTATTATCGCCCACTACCGGGAGTTACTCGGTGCTGTTTGGTTGTGTTTTATATTTTTTGAATATTCTGCTAGTGGATATTACGGGCATTACTGTCCTTTACCGGGATTTACTCAGTCATTTTTGGTTGTGGTTTGTACTTTTTTGTCCTTAATGTTTTTGCTGTCAATTTTTGCATGTTTCCATTTCGTCTGTGGTTTGTAATTCCTTATGATGCAGACTGTTACACTCCTTCTTTGTATTGTTGGCCTCTTTGTACATTACCATAAGAGTCAAAACAGAATTCAGACTAGGTGCGATGTCGGCCTGCATGGATGTAAATATGATGGACCCACTACCAAATCCATTTTGTTCATCTATGTCAGGACACATAGAGTCACTTTTTGTGAAAAGGCGTCTTTCAGGCAGCTTGCTCTGGTTCTATTGTCGGGTGATGTCGCTCTAAATCCTGGGCCATTGAAGTTTGGGTTTGCTAACTGCCGGTTCATTAGGAATAAAGGTCCAATTCTCTGTGATGAAATCCAAACTGGAAATTTTGATGTTTTTGGTCTCACCGAGACCCATATTAAAGCTCTAGACACACCCTCATTTTTAAATGAGTTAACGCCTGAAGATTTTTCCCTTGTTCACACCAATAGAGAAAACAAACGTGGTGGCGGTGTTGGCTTTTTTATTAAATCTGCTCTTGATTTTAAAACCATTCATTCCCCTGAGTTCTCCTCCTTTGAAAATCACACTGTCTGTCTCACTCTTGATGGGCGTCGCTTGTTTCTTGGGGTCATTTATCGGCCCCCTGCCTCATCTGTAGTAAAATTTTTTGAAGATTTTCTGTCATATGTGGGTTTTTTGTCTTCCTTATCCCCCTCCTTTGTCATTTGTGGTGATTTTAATCTTCATGTCGACATTATGTCTCCAACAGTCTCTGAATTTAAATCAGTCATGGATTCTTGCTGTCTGTCCCAATACATTGATTTTCCAACTCACCTTCATGGTCATACCTTAGATTTGTTGATGGCTCCATCCGAGTTCTCTGCAATTTCTGATGTGAAAGGTTCAGGCTTCATTAGTGATCACAAAATTATCTCTTGTGTGGTTGACTTTCCATCTTTGGATACACCAATTCAGAAAGTTGTTACCTTCCGTCAGTACCATAAATTGAATATTGATAAATTCAGAAGTGACCTCCTGACTATTCCGTTTGTTAGCTCACCATCTGATGACATCGATTTATTGCATGAACAGTACATGTCTGGTTTGTCTGGCCTTCTAGATATTCATGCACCAGTGAAGACTAAACAGCTCATCAAACCAGCCCCAAGCTGGATAACTGATGAGTATAGAACTGCCAAGTGCATGAGAAGGCAGTTTGAGCGTGCCTGGAGAAGAGACAAATCCCCTGAAAATCGTTCCCGTCTTTGACGGCAGATGAACAGATGTAACCACATCCTAAATAGAAACAAGGGGTGTTTCTATCGTGATCTAGTCAGTGAAAATTGCGGCGATAGCAAGAGGTTATGGCATGCACTAAACAGAACATTGAGTCGGTCAAATTCTACTGTCCTCCCATCCTTTGATGATGAAAAATCTTTAGCAAACAGATTTGGTTCGTTTTTCATTGATAAAATTAAAAAGATTCAAGACACCTTTAAATACACCCGATCTCAGGTTCTTCATCCAGACAAGGAGCCGCCGACTTTCTGTTCCTTTCAAGCTGTCACTGAGACTGAAGTCCTTAAGTTTATCAAGGAATCCCCTTCTAAAACTTGCTCCCTTGATCCATGCCCCACTCACATTGTGAAACAATGTATTGACATTCTTCTCCCTTCATTGACTTAACTAGTTAACTTGTCCCTCAAAAACGGCATTTTCCCTAATCCTTTCAAACAGGCTATTGTCACTCCCCTCCTCAAAAAGTCCACCCTTTCAAAAGAGGATTTGAAGAGCTACCGACCAGTGTCCGGTCTTAGCTTCTTATCAAAATTGGTCGAGTGAATTGTGGCTGCCCAAATTAGATCTCATATGGATTCTCATGATCTTGGTAATACTTTCCAGTCAGCCTACAAGGTGGGGCACTCGACAGAAACTGCCTTGTTGTGCATTAAAAATGAGATTCACTTATCTCTGTCCAAGGGCATGCCTACAGCACTAGTGCTACTCGACCTGTCTGCGGCATTTGATACTATCGATCATGACACACTCCTATCCTGTCTGTCATCTAGATTTGGTTTTGCTGGATCGGCATTAAAATGGTTTAGATCCTATCTCCAGGATCGTTTTCAGTCAGTCAAGATTGGTTCTAGTCTTTCGAATTTGTTCAAATTGAAGTTTGGAGTCCCCCAAGGTTTTGTCTTAGGTCCCCTTCTGTTTTCCCTCTACACAACACCTCTTGGTCAAGTCATCAGAAAATATACCGGAGTCCGTTACCACTTCTATGCAGACGACACTCAGTTGTTCATTCACTTATCCCCTGATGATAGTCTCAAGTCTTTTGACCGTCTTAAATCATGTTTGAATGATATTCAGGTCTGGATGTCTGAAAACAAACTCTGATAAAACAGAATTCATAGTCTTCGGTGCCAAAGACAGACACAAATGGCTCAGTGACTCACTACCTGTCAATATCCTGGGTAACTGCCTCTCTCCCGCAGATGTTGTACGCAATCTGGGTGTTCTGTTTGATGCAAAGTTTTGTTTCACCAATCATGTAAATTCTGTTATCAAATCCTGCTTTATCAGCCTCAGGGACCTTCATCGTATCAGGAGGTTTCTTTCTGTGGATACATCAGTGGTGATTGCAAATGCTCTGGTCAGTAGTCGTTTGGATTATTGCAACTCTCTTTTTCGCAGTTTGTCATCCCGAAATGCTACAAGGCTCCAATATGTACAAAATGCGCTTGCACGGTTTGTCACTGGTGCTTCAAAGTACACTCACGTTACATCCACCCTTAGGACACTCCATTGGCTACCCGTTAGACAACGTATTATCTTCAAAACCCTAGTTTTGGTCTATAAGTACCTCACCACTGGCCAGCCTAAGTATTTTGCACCATATCTCCCCTTGTACAAATCTGCCGTGAATACAAGACGTTCCAATCCCAAAAATTTGTTCCTTCTGGTTCCCTCTTACTGTCCTTCCATCCATAAATCAAAGGTCCATTTTAACAATAGTTTCTCATATGATGCCCCTAAGTTATGGAATGATCTTCCATATGATATACGCAGTACTCCAAATCTCTCCAGTTTCAAAAGTCGACTCAAAACCTACCTATTTCAGAAATCATTCCCACCATAGCTTCTTACTACCGAACACCGGACCGCCTCCCTGGCAACGACTCGGATTGGATGGTGTGCCTTAGAATCCGTTGATACGGAGATTAAGCACCTGGACAACTGATTGATTGATTGATTCTACTTTTCAGTTGCCATGTCACTTATTCAGGTAATGTATGTTTGTGTCACTGTCATTTAAGACCAGTTTGTGAATAAATACTTAAAATTAATTGCATAATACAATAGGATACCTATTTCTCAATAAATTAAATTGACAATGGGCATGTTTGTCAATCATTATTAAACTTATCTTGTATTAAATCAAATCAACAACATATATTTACAGAATAAAACACTATTTTAGCCCATGAATCAAGCAAAATAAAAGTACCGGAAGTTGCAGTAAAAATATCTACATGTTAACAATACTACACTTTACTAACTCAAGTGCTAGATTGCCAAAATCACCAAACTTACTAAAGTAGTAGTTTTATAGCTTATCTCAATGATTTTGGAACCTTTCAATCATTAATTTTCTGCTATACAGGGAGCAAAAACACCACCAGTTTGGAATATGAAAATGGTATATAGTAACTTATATAAATGAGAAAACATATTTTTTTCCAGTTCCATTTCATTTTGTGACATTTCAAAATAATAGCATTTTGGCCATCTTTATAACTCCATCACAAATGTTTCTGACAAGACAGGGGCACCCTGATGTGTGTAACTAATTTGTTGCCTCCACCAAAAGAATATGATTTTGGCAGCGTGTGTTTGCCAGTCTGTTTGTTTGCAAAATACTGGACATTGTCAGGAACACAACTGCACAAGAAACAGATGAGGAAATTTTGGTGCTGATCCGGATCACTGTCTGGATCCAGAATTTGTTACAGGATTTTATACTATTGTTCAAGAAAACAATATTGGAGGTGTATGGCCTTGACAAACGTGTGCACTCTTTGAGTGCTCCTGTTAATAATCTTTTAAACATCTGTAACCGTGTAACATTACTTTTTAAGTGTGTATAATCACCTTAATCATGCATTTCTTATTAAAATAGATCCTGATGTCTTGATGGTTTTTATTTATTGATTTATTCAGTGTTTATGTCACTGTAAGTGTTATATTGGGTATATTGTAAGGGGCATTTGGAAGGGCAGAGGAAACTGGTACATACAGTTGGTCAAGTTTCTGTACTATAAACTGCTGACCAATGGCAAGCAACTACCAGCTTTATCACACGAGGTCAGGATTGAAACTCTGATCTCAGAGACGGGAGGGAACTGTGTTACCATGGAAGCCCCCCTTCAACTTTTAAAGGCTTTTGTTCTGGATATATTTTGCTGTTTTTAGATGTTTTTTGCTACATCAACAGAGGCTAAATTCTGTTAAGTAAAAACTGTTGCCCCAAACCTCACAATTCTCAACAAACTGTGCTAGAATTATACTTGATGTCAGGCTGCCAGAGTATGAATCTAGTCTACAAATATCATTGTGTATTAAATAAGGGTGGCTTAACTCAACAAAGTTTAAGTAATCAAGTAAGGTTTAGTAGGTTCCATTATTAAGATATTGACGAGTTTTTAAATTCTAAGACTCAGGTTAATAACAACATTTTGCTTCTTATCTGCCTCTTTACATAAGTCAGTATAATACTAGACATCATAAGTCTGATAAGACTTTTGTAAAAATGCTTCAACATATGTTTTATCAGTTCATAAATAAACCATCCTTTTGATATATAGGTGTGGGGAGCAAAGCTCTCAGTAGGGCACCACAGTAGTACCCAATTTATAAAAGTCTGGGGACAAAAAAAATGTGGCTTCTAAAAGCCAGAGCCTCTTTGATAGCTCGTGCTTAAAGTCAATTTCAACAATAGCTTCAAACGTGATGCTTGGAATTATTTGCTTCTTAATAGTTACATGTTTATCTCTAGTTCGTGAGCAACATGAATTGGCCCGTTGCCAAATTGGCCCTCAGTATATTGGCCCCCTAAAATCTTGGCCAATGCCAAGTGGACCCACCAGGTAAAAATATAAAATGTAATGCAATAAGAATAAGTTTTCCTCTTGACTCTGAGTCTGATAGACATTTATTTCTGCACAGTGCAGTGGGTAGGCATTGCCCAATTATGTTATTAATGACATGTAATGGAGGATAATTCTTTGTGATCATATTATGTTTGTTTCAAGATGACAACTTCTTAAGTGATTTTTGGCAAAGTGCAATTAACATACATCAAAGATATTTGGATGGAAATTAGTGCAATTAATTTACATGTATATAAAAAGTTTCACTTCTGTTTTCGGTAACTTTCATCCTGTATCATTTATTCACTTGCTTGTGTTAGAATCATTAAAAGTGCAATTGATTTAATGGGGATTATAGTCCAAGAGATAGGTAAGATTTATTTTTGTCAGAAGCGACAAAATGTCCGAGGGTTATTTTATGTGAAATTTACTCTGGAATCTGAAAATCATTTCTTATGATCATACAGGTAGACCTAAGACATGAAATTTCACTTCAAAGTGAGGTACCCCCATAGCAAAAAGGATCAATTTCTGGGGCCAAAATTGAGCATGGGTAAGTGTTATCTGCTCCTGTGCCAATCTTAAATATAAAGCATAGAAATACTATACATACCACCAGAAAGTGCAGGTATTGAGCTTTACTTTGATATGAAATATCATTGTTTGAGTGATATATAAGCGGAATAAACTATAATTCTATACTGGTTTTGACACAAAAATCATTAAAATTTTGGATAGAAATTTAGATTCTCATTCAAAACTTTATCTGAGGGAGTAACATCTTCATGAATGCTGGATACAAAACTTATCTTTAAAACGAGGGAGCTGTGGGCTTTCATTTGATATGTTTCCTGAGTTTGTACATCAAACAGAAAATAGTTTAAATGTTTCTTTTCATGAGTACACCCATATCAGTTTGACCCGATGAAACCAACATCTTGCCCACTACAAGAATATATCAAACATAATACTCTGAGCCTAACAATTAGAGATTTACAAATAACTAGAAAATTTAGATAAAGATTAATTAAATTTTCATTAGTTAATATCTTACCTAACAGACTACTCCCATTGGTCCAAAGCAAGCCGGTCCCACCAAATACCAGAAAAATGTCCTGGGTCTCCTCCAGCAGGACTGGTAATACCCTCATCACTTAGCTAATGCTTCCTGTACTCACTGGATGGCTGTGCTTTTACATCCTCTTTTTCATTTTTAAAATATACCCTTAGGTCCCCAGAAAGATAAGAAAGCGGGGGTGGGTCCCCTCTCTCTCTAAGGTAATATATTAACTGATAAAACTTTAATGTACCTCTTATATATTCTATCTTATTGCAAACTACTGTCAATAACTGCCCAGTTGAGGGAGGGTAGCTGACTGGGGGACTGAAAGCAACAGTAACAGCAAGATATTCCCATTATAGGGTGCCAATATCTTTCTGGTTATACCTGTAACTGGACTGGGTATCCCACCCCTTTTTTCCTCCCCTGATATGGGAGAGCGGGAGAAAGGGTTATGTCCCATAGGTTTCCAAGAAGAAGGAACCAGGAAGGCTAAAGAGCCATTATCTGACACCCCATGTGCCAAGATAAGGGTTTCAATCAAACTTAAGCCCTCCTTTGAAGGGGACATAACCTTGCGTTTAGGTCAAAAGGAGGTTGGAAACAATGAAGGCACCTCACTACGCCATAATTCCTGGATTGCAGGTAAATGCAACATATTATTGAATTTGATGAGATGCTGCTATTAGTCAAAGATGATAGAGCTCAGAATCAGGCCAAGCCACAACCTTAAATAAAACTGAGTGAAGGTGTTATGCAACTTCCAGGCACAGACTAAAGAATCTGATCCAAGGAAACTCCTCCTTGAACAGCCTTTGAAGTGGCAAAGCCTCTGACGTCATGGGCTTAGACCAAGTGATTCTTGGTCAGACATCTAGTAACACAGAATCATTTTTGCTTGATCCAAGAAGAAATACTTGTAGGGGAGATACCTTTTTCTTGAAGGAGACAAAACACCAGCTAAATGTTAGCAACACTCTGACTAGGTCTAGTATTGTAAGTAGTGTGGTATGTGGGTAGATATGGAGCAAAATATTTAGGGAAACCAGTATGAATAAACTTGTACAAAACACATAATTTCATGTTATTATTTTAATCCTTTCAGTACAGTAATTTTCTGGGGACCGATTTGACTAGAGTATTTTATCTTGATGCCGATTTGATAGGGGCGGGTTTTGTAAAGGGCTGACTTGTCAAAAACTCTTTAGTTCTTCTTTCAAACACAAACTTGCTATTGAAGATAAAGTTTCTGTTGATAATATTGTAGACCCACCACCTTAAACGCGTAATAAGAACCTTATATTTTAAATGACTCATTAGTATGCGTTGGTGCAAAGTATTTTACATATGTATATTTTTGTTTAATTTATATCACTTGCACTGGCTTCTTTGTATTCAACCTGCTGTCTTCTGTGCCTGTTTCCTTTTTTGTCTGGCTGATGTGCCTGATTAATGGCCCACATTTCTTTAATTGCAATACGATTTTAAAACAATGTTTTTGTTTGTGTTCCTCAGAATCTGTTTTCACGGAAATTAAGCAGCTCAAAAAATATAACACGAATGAAGATTTAAAAAGTGTAATGTTTATGCGTGATACATATTATTATCATGTCAAATGAGGGATGTTTTGCTTTTATTATTATCCATCACATTGCTTCAACAATAAAAGATATAAATCCATATTTACCAAAAAATGTAAACAAATTAGCTGCAAAACATCTTCATATTTACAGGCACCAGTGAATACAAAAACTTTTATATTTTAGGTGATATTTTGCATAATTTCTGCATAGATTATAATGTGCAAAAAATAGAACAGAAGCTCTGTGAAATGCCGTTGTGATGATGTATATTATGTATTTGTACCTTATATAATTTATGAATAATTTATAAAGAATTGTAATAGCAGTTGTCTATGAATTTGTAGCGATAATTATTCATTGGATTGGTGTATACAAAATATATAGCCCAGTATTTATGTCTCGGTGTTAAGGTCATAGCTCATTCATGAAATTAAAGCATGGGCACAACCTAGTGGAAAGTCCATTACATAATTTACACAGGAGTAAATTGGTTTTACTGTTATTGGTAAATATGTGAAACTTGACTAAATCCCTAAATTATACAATTCATTATTATAATATATTTAAATGATTTAATGATTATTTCAGAGGATATTTGTGCTGGGGTAACCTGTCAAAATGGTGGCACCTGTGTGAACAGAACTGCAGACTTCTGGTGGTGTGAATGTGAGAAAGGATGGACAGGCAGAAACTGTGAACACAATGGTAAGTTTCTAATTGTAGTGTCTGGCAAATTGTTTTTGATTTATTATAGACAAAGAAGTGTTGGGAATGACAAACTCAATCAGATACATTTAGCATAACCTGTGCAATATATTTGTTTTTATATTTTTAGATTATGAATAGATTATGAACAGCAACAAAAATTATCGCTTAACATTCAGCTAGAGTTGTTTCCTTTCTTCAGAAACTGGCAGCTGGAATGATTTTTTTTCTCAAAATCTATAAAATTTACAATTGAACCATAACGCTACGGGTTTCAATATGAAGTCTTATTAAACAGAACTAAATCTGTGGATCCAACCATTTTATTATGATCTTTCAAATCTTTCAAAACTTTGTGTAAAAACTAATTGAATTCAATTTTACTTCTCTGTTTGTAAAATATTGTTTGGTACTTGTTTTCTCAGTGAATCAAATTCAATTACAGTTATTTATGTTATTATTGCGAGTAAATTGTATTTAACTAGTACAACAGTTGGAAAAAGATTACTATCGTTTTAATTTTTTTTGTTTAAATTGAATTCACAACTTAAAGTGTAAAATAACCCTACAATTATGAGTGGACAAAATGTCATTAAAGAAATATTTTGAAATCGTAGACTAATTGGTAAACCTAACCATTTGCATAATAAAAGGCGGATTCATTTTATGTTGTTTAGTTAAAATGATTGATACTCCTTTGATGAGCCTAAATTTAGAGGTAACATTATGAGTGAGTGTTGTATAGTCAAGAACAAACTCCCAGTCATCTCCAAATATATTACAAATTATAAGATATGAGAAATGGCAAACACAACTATTGAAAAATGTTTAGTATATAAATTTTGTTAAACTTTGCAGAGCGCAGTTAATTCTTTGTTTATATTTACAGTCTTCACAATAAAAATCTTACTTAAGCTAAGATTTAGTTAATGTTACGTTATATTAAATTATTGTGTTGAAATTAACATTAAACAAAGCAAAAATTATTACGTTCAGGTATATTTAAAATCATCAGATTCTATATATTTTGCATTGAAATTATACATTTTGGCAACTGTAACTGTAGAAGAAATTAGTGAATATTAGTTGACACAGAATTTGTGGAGTGTGTCACTCAACATGAAGATATGGGTCCACGTTACAGTTTTTGAGCTGCAGGGTGAGTCTAATAAAACATTTGATCCAAAATATTGTAGTAATTAAGTGTGTGTCATATTTCTCATGATTTGATATAGTTTTACATGCATCTTTGTCTTCATAATAAGACAGGAATGTATAACAATTAAAGCAATATTTTTTATGTTTGTGTTACAGCTTGCTACAGGGAGAAGTATGTACAAATTGCAAAACATAAATTAGATAGATATGGTGACACACCCATTGAGCTGGATAATCCTTATGTCTGCATGGACTATTGCCGCAATGCAACCCTTTTAAATGCAGGAGGACCAAAGTGCAAAAGTTTTCACTTCAAGGTAATTTTTAAGCTTAGTCCACATTGAGAATTATTGTATATTCCTAAGACCCATATCCTCCACCAGTGACTTGGTGTCATAAAATATAGACCTTATTAGTTGACTCATATTTAACTTACTCGATAAATCATCAAGCTGAAATACTGACAACCGTGGTTCATCTTTTTGTGTTACACTCAAGGATATAGAAAGTTGCCCTTTAGTCATGTAGCCATATGTTTCATTAATGAATTATTTCAATTTTTATATTTTAATTATATATCCATTCATTTATTGTGTTTCAATCCCATATGTGCATCACTTTTTTGTAACATTACAATCTGAATAGTGTATAGTCAGCTCATTAAGAACCTCATATACAATGTTTTTCATGTGGTTACATAAGCTGAATAAGTCAAACCACTTGTTTACCGTCATAACTTTGCATATTTTTAACACAAAATCCTTATTTATTTGTTTTATGCATAACTGTCAAAATTCTTTAGCTTAAAATATGCATTGGCAGAAGCATAAATTATTATAAATAACTTTAACCATAAAACAATCAAATTTATCTATCTTTTACATCTTTTTAAACTTTATATAAATCATTACATAACTCGGAATCAACACACAGTCGTTGTTAAAATAATTACCTTTTATTACTACTCACTTTGGGTACCATCACTAACACCTTATTTGGTACTGTCCCTTCCCAGAAGTCCATGAGTGTTTGTGACAACCAGATCTTGACAAGTATTTTATATTTATGGTGTGGTTTTTTTTTACCAAGTTTTGGCAGGGAGTAACACCATTCACAACCATTTTACTCAACACATGGCACATACAAATGGCAAAAGTTTTTATTGGGTGTGTAAGGGTGTTATTTAATGCTTTCAATTAGCTGGGCAGGAAGGTCAATGTGGCATTTAACTCAGAGAAATACAAACTATTAGGATACTCAGATAACAAAATCTGACATACATGGAATAATTTTGATTCCATCTTGATGGGTGGGGAACCTACAGTCGTCTGAAATACAAATTGTCAGTACCAAATTCTTGATAAAAGCAATTCAGTCCTTTTACAATACCTAAGACAAAAGGACTTGTGGAAATTCTCAGTAATACATTGCTTAAGTGCCTCTAAAATTACATACACGCCATTACATTGGGTTTGACACTGAGACTTGTCCAGTCATTGTGTGTCAAAGTTTATCCAAAATTGATGAAATGTGTGAGACACAATTTTAAACTTTTGAACAAAATATATTGGAATTAATTAAATCATACACATAAAGACTTGCTAACTGATAAGACTGACATGTGAAAGGCCACTTAATGTTTACAATATATGTTTGCAGCTGAAATAAATTAGTGAGCCTTTGTGGTAACCTCTCTGCTGATATAAATGTCTCGAATGCCAGTAATTCTGTAACTTAAACAGAACATAAATGCCCCACATGATATTCTAAGAACTGTAAGCAATGTTTTAGATTGAATGTGTATTAAAGACTCTATAAAGCATAATTTATGGGTAATGAAGTTTAAGATAGATTGATATTTATTGGATTTAATATACGTTTATGAAAATATATTTATAGTTTTGTATATACTGTAAGTAATCTACAAGCCAAAAGGCTATTCTTTATACTATGATTATGTTCATTCAATCAATCTATCAATCAATTGATCAATCAACCAGTCGATCAGTTAATAAAAAAATTAACTACATTTTTATTATGCACTTGTGCATCAGGAAAATAATCACATATTTCAAACAATAATTTACTGTTAAATTGTTTCTCAAGTGTCACAGCCATTGTAACCCAGTTGTGCAGAAAGTGTGCCATGTTACTGGTTCGTCAATACCAAAGGTCCCCCTCCCAACAACAGTGACATTGGAGGGGTTAATTATTTATTACACTTTCCACTACATGATCATCAACAATTATAATACAACTAATCTATAATCTATATACACCTGTGTGTTATGTACATGTGTGTTATGTAAAATTACGTGAATAAAACATGCTAATTATATATCACAGTTAGACTGCCACATCACATTTAACTTTACACTGTAAAGTTATGTATAACATCTAGTGAAGTTTATATAAAAATGAAATGTACAACATTTGAATTAGTTTGCTCATAACATAAAATACTAAAACATAATTGTGGTATGTACTGTATATTCCCACTTAACCACACTGACTGTGTGCATGATGACTGGTTACATTGAAAATAAATGTGCCCATTATGCAAATTACTGAGGGCACTATAGACAGCCAACCCAAAATCAGAACATGGATAATTATATTTTAAGTAAAATTTGACTAATATAGAATAAAATAAGTAATACATCTTCTGGTTCTTCATTTTGCTAATATTACATCAGAATATTGTTCAGAACTTACAGTTCAAAAAAGTTTGTGTAGCACAGGAGTAGACTTGTACAAAAATTTAAAAGCCTAAAATCATGAAATTATTTCCACCAATTTAAAGCCAGTAATGCATGTATGAAATTTGAAATAAGTCTACAATTCAGTAATTTCTATACAAGAATCTCTATTGAATCACAGACAAATTCAGCTATTCCACCTTCTGCACACACCAATAAATCAGCATCGACAGGCCAAGCCAAATTGACCATGTTTACTCAGACTGACACAATAAAGACTTAGATGTATGGATCAGCTGGAGCGAAATGATAGCATGAGTTCTACTCCTCTTACTTCTCCCACTCTCAATCACCATAGCTCTGCCGTAGCTGTATCACAGTCTGTACTGCCTTGAACCATTTCACAAGATGCAGTGGCAGGTGGAAAAAATGTTGGATATAGGGGATCCTGTACCATTGGGGGCTGCCATACAGCCACCAGTTCACAACACCATTAACAGGGATGCTGTGACTCCTGGAGTTGATGTCCTTAGGTCTATTCCCAGAATTTCCTCAGCAGTAACACATCTACTGGCGTCTTATGACCAACAAGCAGTGCAGGATGCTTTGGCAGGCAGGGACTATGTTACCAGACAGAAATCGGTGAGGTGCAACACCACTGACACCACTCTTGTTGGTCCTCAGCTTAGGTGGCCAAATGAAGGCCTGGTATCTGCCTCTCATGCCAAAAAACAGCCTATGATGAACATGAGTGGTGCTAGACATGAGAGACGTGGTTTCCCTACCTTGACAGGCGGTTTGGGCAGAATGGGCTGTCTCCATGACTGACATTGAAGAAGGTAGGTTGTACTGGGCAGCCTCAACACAATGGTCGTTAAATAGTATAAACAACTCCCAACTGGTGGTTTGTGACTGTCACAATGTGTCAACCAGTGGTCAGAAGATAACATTATGTCGTTTTTTCAATGAGGGTACCTGTACAAGTGAGGGACACCGTGGATCATACAAGCATTTTTGTGCCCACTGTTACAAACAGGGACATTCTTCGATGCACCCAGAATCCAGGTGCTTCTTGTGCAGCTTGAATCATACAGAGGACCAGAAGACACAAGTATCCAAGTAGGGACTCGGTCGACCACTCCTCCACCCCTCTGACATCTTGGTGGGGAGCAAGCAAACATACCTGAAAAGACAGACAACAAACAATTTTCTCAAATAATGTTGTGTTGTATAGTAATTTTGATCAGAATAATATTTGATTGACACTAAGATAGTGGTGTATATCATCATCCTATAAAAATATATTATAGTGTGCAAGATGATACTCCAGAGACTTATGTCAATGTTGTTGACCAGAATGGTCCTGGGTTTGAACATGATCCTCAGGACAGTGTTGTTAAAATTTCTGTTGAGATAAATACTAGTTATTGTGGTAACTGCTTGAATGTCAAAGCTTGGGAATCCCATCTTCAGGACTATTTGGATTTTACTATTTTACAATATATTAAGTTTGGTTACCCCCTTTCCATTACAAATTCTGAAGAATTATGCAACAAAGAAACTACTAACCACTATTCAGTTTGCCAGTATGCTAGAGAGATACAAATGTACATTTACAAAGAAAACTCATTTGGTGCCTTAGTAGGCCCGGTCCATGATATTGTTCATCCACAATACCATTCTCCCCTAAAGACTCGACCTAAAGACAATGGTAGTAAACGTGTAGTAGACGATGTACATCTTTCATATCCCCAAGGCCATTCTGTTAATTCACACTTGGACAAAAACAAGTTTGGATGGCTCTGCATTTGTGTTGAAAATCTGCAATATAGATCACATTACAGAGGACATAGTTCACTGCACAGATGAATGCATTCTTTTCAAAATTGATGTAGCGAGCGCTTTTCGTAACCTTAGGGTCAATCCTGTCGACAGTTTGAAGTTTGGGATTTAGAGGAATGGTAGCTATTACGTGTGTCCAGTCGAACGGGACCGCCAGATCCGTGGGGTTCCAGATTTTGTCAGAATCAATAGCACATATTGTAGCAAGGCAGACATAAAACTTCATTGCTACATAGATGCTTACACTGCGGTTGTTCCTAAAGTCAATGCTGAGGAAAAATTTTGCTTTGTATGTGACATTTTAGATAAATTAGGGCTTCCCCTCCATTGTGACAAGCTAACCCCCAACAAACGCCTCACTTGTTTAGGGATCGATATTGACATCGACACCAACACTATGAGTATCTCAGAGAACAAACTCAAATCCATTCATGATGAGTGCATTAATGTCAATACCAGAACATGGCTTTTTAAAAGGACTTACCAGTCACTCCTAGGAAAAAGTGTGTGAAACCTTCCCGTTAGAATTTTGGCTTTATACCAGGACAATTCTCACCTTAAAAAGATCTACCTCAATCCTGACTTTCACAAGGATATTCAATGGTTTTTGATCTTCTTGCCCTCTTTTAATGGAGATTCATTTATCAAAAAGAACGCAATTGACCCTGCTCAGTCCTTATATTTGGATGCATCGGAGCATTTGGGGAGATCGTGAAAATCCTACCCCTATTCAAAACCTTGGACCTGAAGATCGTGCATCTTGAGATGCTTAATATAGTGATAGCTTTGAGAATTTGGGGCAGATTTTGGTGTCATTCTACCATCACAGGTCACTGTGATAACCTAGGGTCGGCCTTTGTGGTCAAGACTGGGAAAACTAAAGACCCTTTCCTAGCTTTATGCGTCAGAAACATATGGCTTTTGACAGCTAGTCATGACATTAACCAATACATAGCTCACATATCAGGGTGTCACAATACCATTAAATACAGTTGTCACCTTTAATAAGATTTCACCTTGCCCTGACCTTTGACCTTAACACTTTGAATAGGAAACTGTATGACATAACTAAAACATATGCTGGTGTTATTATAATTAAAGATAAAGTGTGATGTCTATGATATTATACAAATAATTTTTCCAATAAATGTAGTGACTTTTCCAACTTATGAAACTTCATATACTACTAAATTATAGTATTTTAATGCATCAGCCCTAATTAAAGTGGATGCGAATTTGGGTCACCAAATCCTTTTAATGTAAAGAAATGCAGATTTTTTTTCTAATATTTTAAAAACTTTAGCATCCACTGATATCAACTTGATCATTTTAGAAAGATATTTAAACAGAGATTCATCTCAATTTTTAAGCGCAAGCTCTAGCAAGGCTCGTGCTTCTAGGAATCTTTTTTTTTCATTTTTTTGTGTCTCCAGACTTCTGGTGAATTTTGAATTGAAACATGAATTGAGCTTAGCATGATGAGTATCTGTCTGTTCACTGAAGTTAAGCGAAATCAGCTATGGTGGGATGGGTGGCTTTGCGACTCATGCTAGTAGACCGAAATCCCTTTCAGCCTTGTTTGCATATCAAGCAAGATTGTATTATTCAGTGTGATATTGTTTGTACAAATTAGCTCACAGCAATATTTTAATGTTTTGTGTTTAATATTTTGAGATTACTGCTCAGTCTCAACTCAACCATTTCAACATGTCAACATTTCACAATATTGCATATCAAAACACAGATTTCAATCCCATAATGCAACATTTTTGTAACATAACAATTTAAAAAGGGGACAGAGTTAAATCATTCTGAACCTCGTATACAATGTTTTGCATATGATTACACAAGCTTAATTTGTCAAATCAACACCACTGGTTTGGCACCATAGCTTGGCATGCCTTCAACACAAAATTGATATTCATATTTGTTTTCTGCATAATTATGAAGATTTCTTTTGTGTAAGCTATGCCTTGACAGATGCACAAGTTATAAATAGACTTTAAACACGAAAGTGCAAGTTTAATCCTCATTTTATTGCTTTTGCATGGTGATAGTTTCCTGCAACTGGTCAGAAAACACAGAATCAACTCACCAAGATTAAAAAATTAAAAACAATACATGTTTGTTCCTTATCACTTTGGAAAGCCTTCTGTAGTGACCCGAGCTAAATTATGTATCCTACAATTTATGTATCTTACAAATTTGTAGCATAAGGGGCTAAATTATGTATCAGGGGACAATAGCACAATTAATTAAAACCCATTGTAGCAAATGACTTTTATTATGCCAAACATTCAAACAAACCAGAACAGAAATTATTATATTAACATATTAATTCAACAAAAAGAAAATAATATAACCCAGTTCCCCAAACCTGACTCGCTAAGAATATTCCTAACCAGCCAAATAAATCCCTACCTAAAACGTCTTCAATACAAATTCACAGTATCCAAATTCCATCTAAAATATTATTTTCCCCAACCCAGGATTAAAACTACTAAAACCAGTAACCTTAACTAAGCTTAAAACAGAACATCGTTGTTCAGTTACCTCTCCATGGCTGGCAAAGCTTTAAAGCTTAGTGGCAAGAACAGTGTGTTCTGTAAAGGGTCAGCCCAGAATGTGGGAAATGCACCCCCTTATATAGCCAAAAAGTGAATTACTCAAGTTTCTGATGTCAACACCTTTGACCCCCCTATCCTTGAACCAAATACTAGTTCCCTGATTTGTTTATAAAAATAGACCCAAAATACCAGGACACTAAACAAGGTCAAACATGGCTACCAAAACATGTAAGTTCCCCAAATAAATAAAGATCCAATTCCCACACCATTCAAGGTTAGCATACACATATTAAACACCATTAAACAACAATCAAAGCCCAAGAAACCTTTTAATTATAACAAAACAAATCAATATCAAACCCTAAATATCGCACGATAATTCCCGTAAACAACTCCAGATGTTGATTGTAAACCCAAATGACCAGCCATTACACTTCACCACCCCCTTAGTTTGTACAGTCCATTCCCGGAAGCCCACAAGTATTGTTAGTAAACATCAAATCTTCATTACTATTTTATGTTGTGCTTTGTACCAAATTAAGGCATGTGGCAAGTTTTGAGGGGGAGCTACACAATTCACACCTATATTACACAATGCATAGTAACAAAATTCTTCTAAGATGTCCAATTCTGTTACTTAAAACTGCTGATGAGTTTGCCAGGAAGTTATATCTTGCATATTACTTAGCAATATAAAAATTATTAGGATACTCAGTTTTACTCTATAATGGAATATTTCCAACAACTTCTCTGGCTTATCTTAAACACCCAGTAATACAATGTATAAGTGTTCTCAAAGTAAATTATCAGACTATTTCTTGTGTTACTGACAAGACAATTGTTTCATATAATGCACCATTGAATGCTTTTCCTAATTTGTAATGCGCTATTAACTATATGTCATTACATTGGGTTTGAAACTAAAACCTGTCGACTGATTGTGTTCCAAGTTTTATCAACAACAGAAGAGATGTGTGTGATGAAATTTTAAACTTTAGAACAGAACACATTGGAATTGATTATATCATTCTTGTCAGGACCAGCTATTTGATACACTGTTCTTTAAAAAGGTACTTAACATTTTCAAAAACACTATTTGTAGCTAAAATTAATTAGTCTTTGTTGTAAGCTTTCTGCTGATTAAAATATCTTTAATGTCAGTAATTCTACAATAATTATACAGTGTATAAATACGCCATAAAATATGTTAAAAACTGTGAGCACTCTTTTAGATTTAATATGTGTTAACGAAACACCAATAGCACAATTTATGTGAAATGAAATTTGAGATATGTTCATATTTTATTGTATTTAAAAAACTCTTTGTAAAATATATATGTAGTTTTCTATGTACTGTAACTAAATTGCAACTATATGTTAACAGTCCCCAAGGCCCCTGTCTAACACATTAAACGCGCCATGGAGGGTTATTAGTTTTATTACACAAATAATTAAATTACAGCGATAAATTAAAAGGTTATTTTTGTACGGTGATTATGTTTAGTAAATCCATGAATCAAGCATTCAATCAATCAGTCAATCAGTAAATAAATAAATTCACTACATTTTATTAAGCACTTGTGCATCAGGTCAGTTGTCATATATTTGAAATACTAATTTTCTACAGAATTCTTACTTAGGTGCCTTAGTCTTTGTAATCCAGTTGTTGAGAAAAAGTATCATAATATTGATTCCTTACTTTGCTAATGTTTCATTCAGATATTGTTGATAGCAGAAAATATAATTTCAAAACAGTATATGTAACACTGGAATGGACTTACACAGAAACAAATGAAAAGCATGAAACTTAGAAAATCTTACTTTGATATCTTACATATGAAGTTTGAAATTAAATCTACAATTGAATTAGTTATTGTCAATACTTCTGTTGAATCTTAGACAAGTTACATATCTCTTATTTTAATGATCTTACTTAAATAGATCTGGTTTTACTATATCAGAATCATTCACAACATATAAAGGTAGTATTGATATGTGTGTATATAGCATTGGCCCAGGTTTCCAAATTTCTCTCTTCTAAGATTTTTGAGTCTGAAAATAACACTGGGGAACAATGCATCATGTTCACTAAAGTTCTATAGGCGTTTGATATGCAGGTAAATAATTTTGAGCAGAATACTTGGTATGTTCATAGTATTGCAAGTGAATTAAGTTAAAACAAGAGCACTCAGAGATTGCAGACCTCCACCAAGGGAGGACATATCCTGAAAATTTCATCAAAATTCGTCCGTAACTTTATGAGTTATCTGTCTGTAAAAATTACATTTCATGGATCCAGAAGATCCAGTTACTGATCCGGATCACTCCCAAAATTGAATCATTTCTTTCTTTTACCTTTTCAGACATATCCTGAAAATTTCCTCAAAATCCGTCCATAAGTTTTTGAGTTATATCTTGTTCATAAACAAACGGACAGACAGATGGACAGACAAACCCAGGTGAAAACAGTGACCTCCTTGGTCGAGGTAATGATAAAAATGTATCAAGAGAGGCCCAAATTTCACCATTGGGTGAAGTTGACAGTACATTAATTAATAATTATAGAATCAATTTAAAGACAATCACACCATGTTTTATTAGTATTCAATTTATCATTTGAAAATATGTCTTCTGAACATCACAAACTATAAGAAAACACAAAATCAATATTTTAATAAGCATTTAAAATCATTACTATACACAGGTAATATTAAACTTTTAAAAAGCTAACAATGTAACGTGTATAATTTGATGAAAATAATTTTGTCCAGCCACTAGTCAATGACTGCTACAACCTATCAAACGTCAGATGCTACTAAAGCTTCTCTTACATCCCATCTAACGTGTATACAAACATAAGTGAGCAGCAAATTATAAACGTAGCCTGGTAGTGGGGTAGTAGAGATTTGCACTTGCAAACAACGTGTATTCTACCAATAACAGTGTCACAACTTGAAGATCAAAGAATAGTCTGTAACTACCTATAGGTTGCACAGTGGGTTTACACACATGCAAGGTACATGTGAGTGTATCTTACAGCACGTGCAAACAATGTAAGTAAATGGAGAGAACCTACAACACTTGCAAATTCTGTTATAAAATCCTTGCAAATCAGCCGAATTTTCTCTGTAAGCAGAGCGTACCTGCACATATGTTGGGATGTAAGAGAGGCTTTATATATTTCATGTGGTAGCCCTCCATAATGTGGATAGCATTTTGTGTCACCAATTTACTTTTAATTTGAACAAGTGCTCCTTTGTAGCAAATCTATGGAAAACTACAGCACTCACTGGTATCAAATCAATCTTTGTACAAAGGTATTTAATCAGGAACTCTTTCCAGTATGTTGCATTTAATCCATCAGTAAATACAAGAGAACTCACAAGTTAAAATTGCGTGTGGATATGTAAAAAAGGGAAATAGCACAGCTGGTCATTGTGGGCCAACAGACATAAAATTGGCTGCTTTTGGCCTTTCCTAAAACTGGGTTTATACTTTATATAAAGGTTGAAAAACTTTAAATGAGCAGTACTGACCAAGTGGGGTGATATAGTCTGGGCCAAAGCACTCCCGCCAAAAAAATACTTTTAATGGGTGGCTTTGGTGTCAAAATTGTGGGACTGGCATGTGCTGGGTTAAGGGTTAGAAAAATGATTCCCCTCGCCCATGTTCACTTTTACAGGTTGCTTTGTGTGAACTCTGGGGCCGGTTTCATGAACAGACTTAAGCCTTGAGTCAGACTCAAAAGTTGAGACTTTGTCTCAAATTTTGGAAATATTTTGCTGAGTCTGTGAACTCAGACTCAATGCATTTCACAAACAAGCTCAACTTGAGACCTGGCTCAGTCACAAGCTCAAATTTGAGCCCATGAAAGAGGTGTCTCAAATTTGAGTCCAAGCTTTGATGCCAAAAAACACATACATAAAGCGATACAATTTGTTCCAAAATGAAATTGATAAATCTTGAAATCTTCTATTTTCATTTTATTTTGTAATTACAGCCACATATTCAATATTTACTAATAACAAAAGTCAATAGAATTGACATGCTTTATAGGCTATTATCAAGTGACAGGCCTCAAGGGTGGACTCAAAGCCAGACTCAACCTCAGTTGAGTCTCAATCTTATGGATCACTTAGAATAATATATTATCATATAATTTAATTGTATTATGAGTATTTAAAAGATATTTAAAAGATATTTAAAATGATAATAATCATGAAATATAACTTTTTAAACTAAAAATAAGCCCACTAAATATATGAAATGAGATTAAAAAGTTGAGACCATAACTTGAGACTGGTCTCAGCTGATCCACCCTTTGTGAAATCCATTTGAGCCAAAAACTCAGCCGAGACAAAAGTCTCAGATTTGAGACCCTGACTCAGCCTTGAGTCTGGCTCAGTTTGAGACTTTTCATGAAACCGGCCCCAGGAGTCCAATAAATAAATTTTAAATAATGGTCTATTATTGGGCTATTCCATTGATGAATTAAACTATCAAAATGTAAGACTTAGCGATTAATATTCCCTCCTTTGGATATTATACTTTCTTCTTTATTAGGAAGATTTACTGATGGAAACACTCTATTAAACTAATGAAACCCATTAGTGTTATAAAATAAAACCTCATGTCCTTCATGTAGGAAATGTTTCTTATGTAGGTTTATATTTTGTAAATAACTTTTAGTACTTCGTTGTCATTTCTCATTTCTGACATAAAAATCCTTAATCCGAATTATGAGGGTTTAGCTGTTCAGATGACACAATTGTATGTAGTAACTTTAGTAATAACTAGCTGTCTTTGGCTACATGGTTGGTTGGATTTGATTGATAATGATTGATACCAGCATTCAAAGATTACTGATAGTGTTGAGCTTACTTGCATGTAATTAGATGTTCTAAGCAGTGTTAGTCTGTAGTGAGTACTTGTACCTTGGTGTGTAACTTGGGACAGACAAAATTCAAGAAGTACTGTTTGACTTAGGCTGAAATTGTATTGTATTGACACCTGGTTGATACTTATGTATACTGAACTTTACAGTTATAAGATGACAATTTCATAGTTTGTGATGTTTAGTAATTATGTTTTAATGCACCAGCTCTGCCTTCTTTAATGCTAGACAGTGTAAGTTTAGTATCTTATCTTTAAGCTGTAATATCATTAGTTACTGGTAAATACTCAAACTGAAGTTCTGATTCAGTAATTCAAGTTAGGTGTTGCTAACTGAGGTATGCACAGTGTTTAAGATTACTAATGTACTAGTGTTGTTTTAACTTGATGCTTTAGTGATAAACACCAAACTTGTTACCAATCACTCCATCTTTCAATGTTTGTTGTGCCCTTACTGGTATAGATTTGAATCATTCTGAGCCTCATATACAATTTTTGGCATACAATTACATAAGCTGTATTTTTAATATCAGCATCACTGATTTGGCACCGTAACTTGGCTTGTCTTCAACATAAAATCTTTATTAATGTTTGTCTTCTGCATAATTACAAAGTTTTATTTTGTGTAAAATATGCACAGACACAAGAGCAAATTACACTTTAACAACAAAAATTCAAATTTATTTCTCTTTTAAATGGTGATAGCATTCTTCAAACCATCAGAAACAACACACTGTGGAGACAGTGAAAAATAATAAACTTTTATCACTTTGGGTACCAGCACTACTTTATATGGTATGACACATTGTATTTAATATTTGAATTTTGTATTGTAAGTTAGACCTGTGCCAAGTTTTGGCAGGCAATGTTACTATTTACAGTTATTTTAACACAATATTTGACAGAAACATAACAATATTGATATTTTTGTCTTAGGTTGTTAATCGACACTACTGATGAGTTTTGGCATGGAGTTCAATTTAACATTTAATTCAGAGAAATGACAACTGTTAGAATACTCAGATAGTACTATTAAAGTTTCAGTACATAATGGCACATTTCTTACAATTTTGTCTTATTGTATAGCATGGCTATGTAGGAGCCTGCTGTGGCAGTTTGACCACCACCTTAAAGTTATGGGTATACTGTACATCATCACCAAGTGAACTTTAAGTATTTCTTGGTAATACCAATCAGTGATTGGTCTCGCTTGATTAGTCCCATGTGTTAGGGTCCTCCAAGTCACTTTCAAACATGTGAAATCTTCTGCCCGCGCAAGTATATCAACCAAGAAGATTTGTAAAACAAATCAGAATCACAAAGGCTCATTTTACAAGCAGGTATAGTGGGTACATCTTCTACTTCACCACCCCAGCCATGTTCTTCTACAGCAGGGTAAGGCAGCAACGATATGGTTCTTGCAATGTTGTCTGACAGCATCCAACCAAGCATGATCAGAAAGAATGACGAAAGTTGAACGACAGTCGTTAGTATCTCCTTCACCTACAAACCCACATTCTTAGTCACAAGTACAGATAATCAGATCTTCTCGGGAACCTCAGTTGAACTTAGCATTACCCCACACTCATCACAGCACTGACAGTTCCGGGGTGGGCAAAACTTCTACTCAGTTGCTGGAGCCAATGCTACTCGTCAAAATGATGACTTGTCTCATTTGGGCTACCGTAGACAGAGCAATGTGGGGGTGGCATGGCTGATCTACCTCATGATGCGGTACTACCCAATCTTGAAGCCAAACGCCTCAGAGGCTGTATCTAGAATCCTGGCATCATATGACCACCTAACCAAGCGAGAATCTTTACAAGGCAAGCCACACTGCAGGTCTGGCTGTTATGACGATTATGATACAGTCTTGGCTCCCCCTGAAGTCAGATGGCCCTATGAGGGCTTCCATTGGTCCAATGGGAAAAAATACTTGCTCTACGGCGAGATAGCAATGCCTCAGTGGATGACAGATCAACTAACAAACATTCTTCAAGTGAAGGATCATAACACCATTAAACAAGCTCTAATTCCAGTCATTGCAGCTACGGAAGATGCTGCTTCCATCCTTTTCACTGCAGAAAAGAATTCTAGGGCATGCTCTATGCAAAAGATGGAGGAAGGGAACCTTGCTTGGGGTGACTCTACATAGTGGGCCCTAAACAGATTAAGTGCATCACAAGTATCGATGATTAGTTCTCACTCGGCTCCACTCTCTTAGAACAAGTTTTGTAAATAATTCAATGAAGGATCATGCACATGTGAAGGTCACCACAGCTCATACAAACATAACTGTAGCTTCTATGAGAGGCAAGGTCACACAACAAACCATCCTGACAATAAGTGAAATTTTAAAAGTAAGAAGCAAGACAAAGGAACTAGTTAGGTCGCAGGTCTACCACCTGGACACAGGGGTGGGGACAATGACAGTAAATTAATGAATTTGATATAAAGACATGTAAGAACAGTAATGTAATGTGTAAAGAACAGTATGTAATAATGACAGTTCTATAAACATTGAAAGTCATGACATGCAAACATGCAATCAAATTATTAATTCAACTGGTGGTAGATCTTTTATTCAGGGTGAAATAAATTGTACCCAAGATGCCAGCCAGCATAACAAAGGTGGTGGGTTTGTATATAATAACAATAGTCATATGTGTATCAGTTATCAAACTATGAAACAACAGAGTCAAATGCTCTGTAGCAGTAATCACTTCACCATGACTGCAGTTGACCATTGTTTAGATACCAGAAGCACTTCTGACTGGTACAATGCCACTTTGAAATTCAATTATTATGTTCACACTGTGAATTTAACTATCTATGGTGCTTCACAAAGTAGGTTTTACTATGTTAGAAGTACTGATGTTTTGGCCTTGGTCAACTTGTGACATGGTTACTGATGCTTTCTTACAAATTGTGTACATCCAAGATATGTTGATACAGTTGCCACTTAAAGTACAAACATTAACAGAGTAAGAGGAAAATTATGCTAAAATTACTGCTCAGAATTTCTATTAATATTGTAAGACTTTTAATGACTTTTGTATATCTTATAAACAGTATATGGACATAATCATACTGAACCTAGAATCAAGATAACTTTACCAATGTTACTGTGCATAAAGCAAGACCCAGAGACTGCTGTGTTAATTCGTATATTTTCGATGCCGTCAATCCAACAGATACTACTGATAATGACACTGAGGCCATCTGTCCTAACCCTATACCCAAATTCTTTGAAGCTCATATTTAATCTTTGGCTTCCAATAATGTAAGTGATTTCAATGATCCAGATAAAAATAAGGGTTTCTTATCATTGCAAGAAACAAACTTCAAATTTATTGGTCGAGACAGAGACTTCTGTATGGGTGGCGCGTATAAAGTAGCGCACAGTTTCAGTGTTGGGGAAGAAGGGTTTACAGTACAAATAAAAATAGAGGGTTAAATTAAGTATTTTGTGATAATGTACAAAAATTGGGGTACAAGGTTTGATCAGTTCAACATGTGTACTCAGACAAGGTTGTGGCAGTGAACTAGAAATTGGGTTAAAAATTTGACCAACTCAGTGGGATGTACTTTGGTCAAGGTTATCTAGTTATGAATAGTCCAACGTGCTTTTTGGACACTTACTTTCTGTCGATCTGTGGTCTATATAATCTCCAAACTTTATAAAATTTAATGTACTTTGAGGTTTGTCTATCTGCTGTTAGTGCTTGATGAAAGTTTTGAATTTGGCCTTTTTATGAACATATTAGCGGCCGAGATTCTGAACATTTAACCAACACTATCAGCATAGCATTACCCAGGGTGGGTAAATGTAAAGCTAAAGCTGTCATTACTAAACCCCAAGGAACTGGCAATAATGAAGAAAATGGGGGGTCACAGTCAAAAATTCAGATGTTAGAAGATAAAGTGGACAGATTAGTACAACAGTACCTGCATTGACTGAGAGTATGAAGAAGACGTCACAAGTACAGCCATTGTCACCTGTTGCCCACAGTTCTATGCATAGTGAGAAGGACATAAGTACCCAGAAGTTGCGCAGCTTTGAGGAATTGAGGTCGGATGGGTGTATTCAGGCGGAAGTGCAGAGACGACTTCACCAATATGACAGGACCTCCAGAACATCAAACCCAACTAAAGGTAAATCAGTTGATTTTAACTTGAAGTCTGGTAGATATAGGCAGGGATACATAAGGTGTACAAAGCATTTAACTGGCTACATGATTTTTGTACAGTCCTAAATGGAAAACAACCAGTATATGATGATTTAAATGTATACTAGTGGGCCCAAGGTTACATTTTTGGCGTATTAGATGAGCAAAATAGTCAAATTTGCGAAAGCATGTTAAAACATTTCACTAGTGTGCTACAAGATGCTATGGAGCTGTCCTTACCTACTGCCAGGAGGGCTCATGGGGTGGTACTCAAACAGTTGGAAAAAGTTAAAATTTAGATTTTTAGATCAAATTGAAAAAATCAGATCTCGAAATGCACAGAATAATTGGCAACCCTAGTGCCCCCAAAATGTCAGAATTTACAGAAAAATCTTTCATTTGCAAACTCTTCAATAAAGGTGCATGCTAATTCAAAAAAACAAAGTGAACATATGGACAAAGGTATAACTTATCAACATCACTGTAGCTATTGCTACAGCTCAGCTGGCAAAAAATATGATCATCCAAAAATGAAATGTCATAGATTAAGGAAAGATACAAAGGAAGCTTCTGAAAATCAGAATGTTTAGAAGTAAAAATATTCCCACCCTGTACAGACAAAGTTACGGGAGGGAAATACAGGCCAGGAACTATAGCAATAGCTGCACATTACCAGACTTTAAGTTGTCATTAAATGAAGTACATATGAATTGTGGTACAGATTGTAATGTAACTACTTAGTTTGCTACTAATTTACGCAAACAAGATGTCAATATAAGTATACAGGGAAGAAACAAAACTATAATTCAAGATATTATACTTGATTATAACCATAAAAACGTAAAAAACATGCAATTGTGTCCTTATAACAGTATATATCATAAAACGCAGTTAAACATAAAACAAGAGCATTTATTAAATGTCAATGCCCCAGCCTTTCGGTTTGAGAATAGCAAGCATTTGAATCAATGTAAGTGGAATATATTTGCCAAGGTTTTTGTCCCTAAAAATCATATTAATGGAGATAAAGCTAAACTTCCTATATACTGATAATTTGGGCAAAGTGTTAACAATGAATGACAATATAAAGTATTCAAGAAGTAGTAGATTTAAATCATATAGTTCAAATATGAAAGTTAATAATGATACAAAAGCCTTGAGCAAATCTAATACAAACAAGGTATACCCGATACAAATAATAACTCCCAAAAGTACATTCGCACTTAATAAACATGAAATACACACATGTGCGGTAGCATATCAGTCAAGAAAATGAATATAATGTTGAAAAACATTTCCACCACTGGCAAGTAACGTGATACTTTATATAATTGTTCCCAGGACATTGTAATCAATCAGGAAATGTTAGAAAAAAATTTAAAGTACACTTGGTTGGGCTCTGCCAGTGCGGGGAGCATTGTTACTGACACAGAGAAGTGGTATGGGGAGGTGAATTTCAATGTCAGTGATAATATACAAGTTCCTTGTGCACATGGCTTGTTCGTGAGAGTGACCATGAAAGCGTTGTGGGTACAAATGTAAGTATACAAAACTCCAGTACTTCACAGTCAATCAGTTATAAAGTTTGCAAAATATATATTTAGACATGCCCTCACAATACAACTCAGAATACAACTTGTGACACAGTATACATGTCAGTTCTTAATTCTGATAATCAGAATAGTATAAGTGTAAAAAATCAACACACAAGGTTTTAAGTCCTGCTGCAATCGAGAAAAATAGGGTAATGTATCACCTCAACTCTATTATTAGTGCAGGTCATTTTAGTGATTTTATAATACAAAAGAATAGTAACAAATGCAAAAATTATTTATATATCACATGGGAAGCCAAGTCTGTGAACTATATACAATTTCAAACTGAAAAACCGTATTTTAGACAGTTTGGGTTTTTACCCTTAGAAGTAGTTATGATAAAAATTCATCAAGACACTCAAATATTTCAAGAACCAGATATGTGGAGGTGGATTTAAATAGCACACGAACGAGTAGGAAAATCACAAGTTTGTCATTATCGAAGAGGAAAGAATTCCTGTTCCATAAGGTCTAAAAATCTATAACTGGCGAAATTACTTAAAAATATGATTTACAAATATTGTGTGAATATCTACAATTTGGGTTCCCCTTGTGAATTGATTATAACTTGTTACAATTTAATAATCATGTGGCTAATCACCCATTAGCATTTAAAGACAGCCAAGGGGTTGATCAATATTATTGGATGAAGTTAAGTTTAAGGCTATGGGGGGTCCTATGTCAAAAACCCCGTTTGCAATACATTACTCTCCACTGATGGCAAGAAGTAAACCAGATGGAGTGACTCGTGTCATTGTTGATTCATCCTGGCCTTTATGCCCAGGTCGCACACTGGCGAGAGTGCTATGATGATATCTGCGAATATAGAAGAACAGAGGCGACTTCAAATTCGCCAGAATTCACCAAAAAAAATCGGGAAAGTGTAGTCACGTGATAAAGAATATACAAAGAATACCCTACGAACTGGTGAAGATATCTGGCGAATTTACCCACAAATCAGCTACAAGTAGGGGAGAATGAATGTGATACTTGAAGAATCTTCTACGACAAAGGAAGAATCAGTTGAGAACAAGGAAGAATATCTGGCGAATTTACTGAGAACAAGAAGGTAGTACGATTTGCTGGAGAATGTCCTACCACAGAGCTACGATGTAGAAGAATCTGCTACCAATAGTGGCAAATTCTAATGGCGAACTAAAAAATGGCCATGAATCGGCGAATACCGGCGATAGTTTTGAACAACTTGAAACTGTCGTAGCTAGATGACGATCCATGGACAATGGTGGAGAACAGTGAACATGGACCAAGAATTTGCTATCAACAGGGAAGAACTTAAGGATCGTGCATATTCGCCACTAAAAGTCACCACAGTGTGACCTGGCTTTTAGGTTCTAGTGTGAATAATGCAGTTCCTGATAATTATTTTTTTAAGTTTCAACTTAAATATCCGACTATTGATGATATTGTACATAAAATTCGACAGTTAGGGAGTAGTTCTTTATTATACAAAATAGATTTACAGAGGGTGTTTTGCAACTTAAGAGTTGACCCCCTAGACTATAAAGCAGTGGGTTTACATTGGCGTGACGTCACATACATGGACGTTGGGATTCCCTTTGGCCTTGAACAAGGGCGGCGTCATGCCAGCTTTCCACAGACGCCATAATGTATTTAATGTGGACGCAATGTCATTTTTGCATCAATTATTTGGATGACGTAATTCGGGTCTTCCCCCCCCCCCCTTCATCTGCTCACAATGCTTTTTCTACACTAATGAATCTCCTAGACGCACTAGGAATACCTATAAATTTAAAAAAAGTAGAGAAACCACAAACAAAATTACGTGTCTAAGAATTGATATTGACACAAAAAATGGTATTTTAACTATACCAGATCATAAGATGCAAAAAAAATTGTGTATTATGTACACAATGGAGACAAAAAGCCTATGCAACAAGAAATCAATTACATAAATTATTGGGAATTTTTTTGCAAACACATAGATGTGTACAAGCCACAAGATTATTTACCAACAGAATGCTTCAGTTACTTCGCAAATGTACCAACAAGGGCTCTATTTTATTAACTCGTGATTTTTTTAAAGATTTAAATTGGTTTTGTCACTTTTTACAAGTTTTTAATGGTTTGGTAGAGAGACATACAGTAGAAAGTATTGGAAATGTTATTTATGAACCCAGTAGTTTCCAGTAGTTAATAATATGTCCATAGTACACTTGGAAGCAGCAAATATTATTCTTACATTAAATTATTGGAAAAAATCATTAAAAAATTCACATATAGTAATATGGTGTGATAATTTTGCAGTGGTAAATGCTTTTACTCACCACAAAATTAGAGATGTGTTTTTGATGGCATGTGTACGAACTATCTGGTTAATATGTGCAGTATATAATATTAAATTAAAAGTAAAACATATCAGAGGAATAGAGAACACTTATGCAGATATTTTATCTCGATTGTCATTCTATAATGATAAATCTGCAAGTGGCTGTTCCCAAACCATTATGATATGTTGCCAGACTTCGAGATATAGGGGTTATAACCCCCTATTAAATACATCAATACTGCTGTGCCTTTACTTTTTAGGATGTGGTCAACTGACATGGTTTACACTCCCAGGCATTGGTCAGATGTGTTACTGGTTTGAGACCAAGGACCCAGAGAACCTACCAGGCGGCCTTCCAGTTGTTCTTGGCCTTTACAGTGTATATGAATGTAGTGGAACCTTGGATGGATCACATGATGTTGGCACATATGGAACTGAAGCACAAAATAACTTTGACAAAAGTTCTGTGACTGTTAGAAATCACATATCTCTATTGACTCACTATTTCCAAATATATAATTGGCCTTTAGAAGGCCTTCGAAGCCGTCAAGTGCTGTTGTTTCTTAAATCATTAAAGTATAATGGCTTGGTAAAACCTAAGATCAAAGGTGTATTGAATATAACTATGTTACAGGAACTGGTAAAATTGACCCTTCAGGGGTCACATGCAAGTGTATTGTTGCCTTATATTTGATTGCATTTTTTGTTTTTTTTAAGCTAGCATCACTTATTCCATCTTCAATAGGGGCACTTGATTCTTCAAGAATTCCACTTGTCCAAGATCTATATGGGCCACACCGGGTCTTCACTTTATCCCTAAATGCTAAAAAAATATGCAGGCTTCTGGTCAGTTTAAAGTTGTTCAGATTCCAAAATTATCAGGAAGTCCTTTATTCCCAGTGACTGCCCTTCAAAACTTGATAAAAAACAGGAAACTAAATCAAGAAGATCCGCTGTTTATGATATTTCACAACTCCCAACTTCAACCATTGACAGCATCAAAAGTTAGAAATCAATTAGCATTAGTAATAATTCAAATGAAGGTAGATCCGAGAAACTATGGTTTTCATATAGTTACTAAAACTGGGGCTTCTTTGGCCCATAACTTAAATGTTCCCTTGCCTAACATCAAACAACATGGTCAATGGAAGAGTGAAGCCACTTACACATATCTCAAATCCACTCAAGCTGCTGATGCCGCTGTACCGCTAGCTTTTCAACAACATATCTTACTTTAACCCTACACATTGGGTTTGGTCCATTTCATTTCATTTACATTGTACACAGTTATGAATATTAGGTTGCATGCTTACAGAGTTAAGTAATCAGTAATCTTTTTTTTTTTCATTTTTTAATGTTTCCCATATTTGTAATAACCATATACACAATTCACAATGTTGTACACTCTATCAGACAAAGTTACAATTCCAGACTAAAAGAGAATTTAAATCAAATAATAGGACTAATCAACATGTAATACAAAAAAAAAACAAAAAAAAACTACATACAATTTGTTACATGCTACATAATTGAAAAGACACTATAACATATACATTTGAAAGAAAAAAAAAATTACTTCAAGATTAATTCAAACTTTTAAAATGTTTATTCTGAAAATACTGGAAGCCATCGAAGCCAGGTTTTGACAAATTTTTCTTCCATTTTACCAATCTTTGATAACAGACATTCGTCTGTATATATCTGACAAAGCTTATGCTTAAGGGCTGATATGTTTAGTCTACTGCCAGATTTGGATGTTTCAAAAATGTATTTCTTGGTGACAATAATTAATGTGTTAATTGGGATATTGTTTTGATCATGCAAGGGATAACCACAGATTATAATAAAGTCCATAAATTTTATTTTAAAGTTAATTTTTTCAACAAGATACTTTTCGATAGCTTCCCAAAAAAGTTTCACTTGACCACATTGACAAAAAAAGTGCAAAATATTTTCTGATACATTGTTACATCTGAGACACAAGGAACGACTACTTCATCACTACTTCTTCCTTAACTAGCTTAGTATCTAATATCGATATACAAGCCGGTTATAAATCTGATCACTCCATCATCTTAATGTCATTGCTGATAAATAATTTCAGAAGATGTCATGGTATTTGGAAACTTAACACAAACCTGCTGAAAGATGAAAATTATATTAAACTTGTGAATGATTGCATCTTAGAAGAAAAAACAAAGATATGCTGTGCCTTTATATGACTTAGATAATTTTCATATGATTTCTGATCAACAAATTCATTTAACAATAGATTATGATTTATTTTTAGAACTGATCTTGCTCCGCATACGCGGCGAAACGATCAGATATGCCAGTCATAAGAAAAAACAAACTGTTGAAAGTGAAAAGAAACTGATATCTGAAATAAATGCTTTAGAGCAAGAAAATTTATCTGAAAATATTAATATTTTGGACAAAAAAAATTTGGAGCTGGAAAACATCAGGGGAGAAACTATTAGGGGCCATCAGATTCGCTCACGTATACAATGGCTAGGTGATGGAGAAAAACCCAGCAAGTATTTTTGTTCCTTAGAATGCCATAACTACACTGATAAAACTATCAAAAAAATAATAAAGCATGACGAAACAATTTTGGTAGACCAAAATGATATCATCTTTGAACTAAAATTTTTCTATTCAAACCTTTTTAAATCTTTTGATCATCAATTAGAAGATATCGACTTAAATCAATTACTAGCCGGTTATCTAGTAATCAGTAATCTTAATTGCACCATGCTAATTCTTACAGAATCACAGATTTCTTAATGTTGCCTTACTTATTCTTACTGGAGTTAGCTGTATAGTGTAAATGGTATATAGTAACTAATACTCCTTGACAAGTTTACAGATGGGGTTGGTAATATGCAAGTAATGTCTTAGTAACTTTAAAGGATTTGTAAATATTCTAACTGGGTGTAAACTAATGAAGTAGAAGTTTTAACTAGTGTTATGTGCTGTGATATAGTTATATAAATGAAAACAGGTACATCCTTAAAAGTAATACAAGATATAGTACTACATGGTGGTTGAGGCATATAGATACTAACAGGTGTTTTTATTGTAAATTTTAAATGTAACTAACTTTAACTAAAATATAATAAAAGCCCAAATGTGTTGAAAAAGTACTTGTCTTTTATGAGTTACCTCCCATGGACACTGACTATTCCGCATTGCCCAGGTTATGAAAATTGCTAACATTGTCAAAACAACGGGTCTTCTTGGGAAAAGTACTTGGCAAACTATCCAGATCAACGAGTTCTGCAATATTTGAAGTTTGCTTTACCCCTATCAGTATCAAATCCAGATGAGATTCAGCACTTCAATACCCTGAGGCTGTTTAACAAAATTTGGACAAAGAGAAAGCATATGGAGCCATGTTGGTCCTATTTCCTGAAATTCCTTCTAAAAATTTTCACTGTTCCCCCATGCTCATAAGACCCAAAGATTCGGATAAGAGAATGGTTATCTTAAACTTGTCATATACAAAAGGTTCATCACTAAATGGTAATGTAGACAAGCTGCATTTCGATGGTGAAAAATTTGTGTTAAGATTCCAAAACCATAGATAATATCTGTGAAGAAATCTGAAGTAATCCTATCAAAGATCAACATTTCAAGAGCTTTTCGCAACCTTAGGGTAGATCCTCGTGATGTTCTCAAATTTGGAATTACCTGGAAAGTCCAGTATTATCAGGATCTAGTGGTGGATTTTGGCTGGATCCATGGATCTTCATCTTTTCAATTAGTGAACGACGTAAAGGTTTCCAAACATTTGCTTACATTGATGATTTTATCCTAATAAACTCTAAACGTAAGGCACGGCAAGCATTTGACAGTTACTGACCTCCTGCAAGAACTAGGTGTGCCTGTCAATGAGGACAAAATAACCCCACCAACTCATACGCTCACTTGCCTGGGTATATGTGTAGTAATCAACAACAATATCCTCAGTATTGAAAGTTTCAAGGAAACAAATGCAGTCTTTTTATGGAAATTACTCTATTTACACAATGCCCATATGTTTGTCAATAGGATTTTAGCCACTTTTAGACAAAAAGTGGTTAAAATAAGTACATAACTTCCAGATTTATGCTTCCAGAGATGAAGAAAAATATTCAATGGCTTTTACAGTTCTTACCTCAATTTAATGGTGTTTTCAACTCACAGAAGAACCCAGTCAAGGAATCTAATATTCTGTACAATGATGCCTCACTCACGGGCTTGAGGGGAGTTTGGGATAAAAATGTTTATTTTACCCCCATTTTTCCTATCCCTGCTTTCGACATGGGTATTGTGCATTGGGAGATGTTCAACATATTACTGACCTTTAGAGATTGGGGTAATCAATGGAAGCATTCCATTGTCAAGTTTCATTGTGACAATCTCGCCGTGGTCCAAGTGGTAAAAGACTAGTAAGATCAAAGACTCCTTCCTAGCAGCATGTATTCGTAACATTTAGCTGATCACAGCTACTTTTGACATTGTGATACAGATAGACCATGTCAAAGGTGTACATAATGTTATTGCTGACCTACTTTTCAGGTTAATTTAACATTATAATTTGAATCTGGGACAGTGTAAAATCATTCGGCACCTGTATTTTTCAAATCAACACCACTGGTTGGTGCCATAACTTGGCTTACCTTCAACACAAAATCAATATTCTTATTTGCTTTCTGCATAATTACAAAGATTTTTTTGGGTTAAAATATGGTTGACAGAGGCACAAATTATAAATAGACTTAACCACGAAATTTCAAGTTTAATCCTCGTTTTCATTGTTTTTAAATAGTGAAAGCTTCCTGTAACTTGCCAGAAAACACAGAATCAAGTCACCAAGATAACTAAAACAATACATGTTTGTCCCTTGTCACTTTGGGAACCTTCAACACCCCCTTAGTTAGTACAGTCCATTCCCAGAAGCCACAAGTATTGTCATTGGACACCAAATCTTGATAACTATTTTATAGTGTGCTTTGTACAGGATTATGGCATGTGCCAAGTTTTCACAGGGAGCAGCACAAATCATATCTGTTTGTACACTTGACACAAACATAGTAAAACATTTTTATGAGAGGTATTACTTAAAAATGGTGATTATTATTATTATGTGTTTATACTCAGCGCAATATCTCCATACACTACAGGACTCAAAGCCCTATTTAACCAATTTGACTGTACAGGTACAGCCCCAAATAACAAGTAACTGACATTCCTCTAACTGGAAGATAGAGGCTCAAGGATGACTATTTATCAACGTCCTTGAGGTTCTTTAACCTGCACTGGGAATGGGACCCAATGACAGAGGACCGCCATTTTAAGTGGTCATCCAAGCCACTATGTATCTGCCTGTACCTGGGATTGAACCCACGTCCTCTGAGTTCCTAGACAAGTGTGTTACCCGCTAGGCCACAGTCGCAGATATTTATATCTTTGGCAGGAAGTTATATCATGCATTTTACTTAGAGAAATAAAAATTATTAGGATACTCGGAAAATACTATTGAAGTTTTTGTATATAATTGAACATTTCCAACAAGTTCTCTGTCTTATTTAAACACCCAGTACAATGTACAAGTGTTTCCAAAGTAGATTATCAGACCACTTCTTATGTCTCTGACAAGAGAATTGTTGCACACAATGCACTATTGAACGCTTTTCCTAATTTGTAATGTGCAATTCTAATTCTAATTGGACTTTTATAGTGTTTAGTCGCCTTATACCAAGAGGACTGTAAAACTCTTCACACCATTACATTGGGTTTGACACTGAAACTTGTTCCGTGATTATGTGCCAAGTTTTATTCAAAATTGATGAAATGTGTGTGATGAAAGTTCAAACTTTAGAGCAGAGCACATTGGGATTGATTAAATCATAATTGTCAAGACTTGCTGATTGATATGCTGTTATGTAAAAGGTTACTTAATGTGTTCAAGATCACTATTTGCTTCTGAAATGAATTAGTGAGTCTTTGTGGTAAGCTTTCTGCTGATGAAAATGTCTTTAATATGCCAGTAATTCTACAGTAAGTGTACAACATATAAACTCCCCACATAATTTGTTAAAACTGTAAGGACTCTTTTAGATTTAATATGTGTTAACAAGTAGCGTACAGCACAATTTTTATGTAATGAAATTTAAGATACGTCAATATTAATTTGTATGTCAAATAGTCTTTTTAAAATATATTTCCTGCTTAGTATCTACTGTAATTAAGTAGCAGCTACATGTTAAAAGGCCATTCTTTGTACTCTGATTATGTTCGTCCAATCAATCCATTGTTCAAATCAATTTATCAGTCTATCAGTAAATAAATAAGCGACACTTTCATTATGCACTAAAATTAGTATTGATGAGTGTGTAGATAGCATTGACCCAGATTTTTAAGCTTTTTTGAGTCTGAAAACATCATGTTCACTAATGTTTTAAAGGTGTATGATATGCAGGATATCCTTTAAACATTTTTGAGCAGCACGCATATTATTTTAATAGTCTTACAAGTCAATAAAGTTGAAACATATGGATGAATCACAAGAGGCCCCGGTTTCACCATTGGGTTTATTGGAACTTACGACCACAGAGCTGATGGCTGTGGAATTAATTGGAAAAGTTGACAGTCTTTTAATTAATAATCATGGAATCAATTCGAAGACAATCACACCATGTTTTGTATTAGTGGCCAGTTGTGACATAAAAGCAAGTGTTCCAAAAATCACAAACTATAAGAAAAAGCAAAAGCAATTTTTAGTGTGTATTTAAAATCATTACTATATGCAGATAATATTAATTTTTTAAAAGATAATGTGAAATGTATAATTTGATAAAACAATTTTGTCCAGTCACTGGTCAATGACTGCTACAACCTATCAAACATGAAATGCTACTAATATATTTAATGCAGCAGCCTTTCTTAATGTTGATAACATTTTGTGTCATCAAATTACTTTTAACTTGAATGAGTGTTAATTACAGCATTCACTGATATCAATTCAAATCTTTTTAGAAAGGTATTTCAGTAGGAATTCTTTCCAATATGTTGCATTTAATCCATCAGTAACTAAAAGAGAACTCACAAGTTAAAATTGTGTGCTGATGTTTATGCAAAACAGTAAAATAGCACAGGTCAGTATGGGCCAACAGACATAAAGTGGGCTGCATTTGGCCTTTCCTAAAACTTGGTTTACAGTTTATATAAAGGTTAAAAAACTCCAAATGACCAGTACTGACTAAGTGGGGTGATACATTTTCCTGTCCGGTAATGCTTCAAAAATGTCAAATTTTCAAAGAAAAACAAAACAAATAATTGATTTCCCTATTTACAATAATAATTCTTACCAAAAATATGTGTTAATATACGGTACTTGCATGAATCAATTTTCGTATTTTCATAGTTTGTCTGAAGCAGAAATGGTTGAAATTTGGTTTGTTTTCAGTTACTTTGAAAAGGTCCCGGATTTGCCTTACAGAAGAATATTGGGCCATAGAACTCTTGCCAAAAGCTATTATAAATAGGTTAGTTTGTGGATAAACTTCTGAGAGACTGGCATGTGGTTTGGCATGGGTTAGGAAATTTAATTGCCTCGCCCCTGTTCCCTATAACAGGTTCCTTTGTATGAACTCTCAGTCTGATAAATAAGAAAAGGTTAAAGGTGGATATTCAGAATTTTTCATCAAACATCAAAGTTTACTTAGAATGATAGTACCATACATAAACAAAATATTCACAATATTTTCACTTCGTAAAAATTAACCATATGTTCAAATGAAGACTTTTATGTAAATATGACCACACATGTGTTTTGCATTTGTTGTTCTACTATCCTCATGTCACATGACATTGTGCCCTCCCACCTTCACATAGTATATAAAAAATCCACCAAGAATGATGATTACATACACAATTTACCAATGAACTAAACTTAAACTAAATCAATCAAAATAAAATAATTACTTCTTGTGTATTGTTTTGACATAAAAGCAGACAACACCAACAGATGCCATCCACTATTTTCAGCCCGAATTTTGAGAAAAATTGAAACAAAGCATCTATTTTTTATATTTTTACAAGCTGTTTTCATCAAACTGTGTACTTATGTTGGTATTATTAGCACCTGTCAATGAAGGAAAAGTAAAATTAGAGCACTATTAAAATATGAATGTACATTTTTAATGGCCAAGTTAGTGTCCAATATTGGATAGCAATGGACAGTGCATTATTATTCAATACTGGACACTTAAAAGGCTATTAACCTATTTTAATTACAATTATTTTTAATTACTCTTCATTAATTTATAATTTTTAAGATGTTTTTAACATCATTACTTTTCATTTCTATATTCCTGGTGTGTATTTTTTACCATTTTATTTAAAATAAACCTAAAGGGGTTTCTTTGGAAATGCGCTAAAGAGACTTCGATATATTGCCAAAAATCACAAAGTGGCCAATAGTAAAAGATATTAGACTCTTTTAACAAAAGAAAAACTTGCAGGTGTAATTTAAATTTTAAGTAATGGGCATTACTTTTATATTTACATGTACTAATAGAGTTCTATTGATAAATTATACTATCAATATGTAAGATTTAGCGATTAATATTCTCTTCTCTGAGTATTCTACTTTCATATTAACTAGGAAGATTTACTGATAGTAACATTCTATTAAACAAATTAAACCCGTTGTAAAATAAAACCTCAGGTCCTTCATGTAGGAAACTTTTCTTGTGTATTGTGTAAATAACTTTTAGTACAGTATTTTGATGTTATTTCTCATTTCTGACAAAAATATCCTATCATCCGAAATATGAGACTATAGCTGTTTGGATTACAGAATTATAAATATTAACATTAGTAATAGCTAGTTGTCTTTGGCTACATGGTTTGCTGAATATGATCGATAATGATTGATAACACCATTCAAAAGATTGCTGGCAGTGCTGAGCTTACTTGTATGTAATCAGATGTTCTAATTAATATTAGTCGGTAGTGAATACTTGTACCTTGGTGTGTAACATTAAACAGGCAGAATTCAAGAAATAGTATTTGACTTAGGCCATAATGGTATTGTATTGATAGCTGGTTGATACTGTATGAATATTGAACTACAGTTATCAGATGACAGTTTCATAGTTTGTGATGCTTAGTATTTTTGTTTAGTGCCTCAGGGGCCTGTAAATCTAAGCCTTCATTCTGCTAACTAATTGGTTAACCCTAAGTTAACCCTAAGTTAGCAAACTCTCATGTAAATCAAAACCTTAGTTAACTCTTGGTTACTTTTTCGTAAAAACCCCTCAAATTTAACGATAACTCAGACCCTCTTGTTAACTGTTAGTTGCATTAAAATTAAATTAATTCTAAATAAGTACAAAGTTAACATTGCGACATAAGACAAAATTACTGAATACTGTACTTAAAGGTAATGTGAATAAAAATGGTAATTCACATTGAATTTTGTCGAGTGAGTGATGCATTTCAATAAACATTTATGAATTGAAGAGGATCTCCACTAACATAAATCTATTCTTGAGATCCCAAATCAATTTTAGATAAATGTCACATTTTCTTAAAGTATTTGGTCAACTTGTCCTAGATAGTATCTCACAGGTTTGAGATGCTTAGATTTTTTTTAATGATTTTCTATTTCTCTTTATAAGTTTTGACTATCTTTGTTTTAACTGCACATCTTACAATTTTACTCATCTTTTATGTTTCCACATTTTACTAGTTTATTTCCATTTATACATATTGAAAATACTCATCACTTTAATCTGCCCATTTTGTAAACAACACAGCAATGGGGAGTACTTAGTATTAGATCTTTCTCCACAGTATTTACTCCTAAGCCCACTCTACTTAACCAGAAAATATAAATTATTATTACCATAAGTAAATGCTTTAAGTTATACATATCCTTAGCTTGGCCCAAAACCTATGTTCGTAAAGTAAATTTCCTCAAAAAGTACCTTCACTTTAAGATTCAACCTCAATGTCATCTTGCCCACTAGTTACAAAGACTTAACAAATAATGGGTCCAAGCTACAGTATGGCCACCTTAACGTAATCTATGTTGCTTTGTTAGTTTATTGCAAATATATCTCAGTATGCTCAATATAGAATATGTAAAATGTTTAAATATATACTTTTATTAAGGTGGCCTTAATCTCCCATTACACCAGTCTGTAAATAGTAATTTAGATTTATATCAATGTTATTGATTAAAATATGTAAATCCCACTCTTGTGTGTCTTGCCAAATAAGGTACTATGGCATAGGACACAGTTACACACTATCACACAAGTAACCATATACAGCCACACATTTACTCTTCCGTTACCAAACAAAAGCATAATGTAACAAAAACATAAAGAGTGCTTTCTATTTACCCACTGAATTCTTTTGTTAATATATCATTGTATTGTCATTAAGTATTGGTTAGTGAACTATTTTACGTATGCTTCGATTAACAGGCCCCAGGTCTGCCTTCTCTGGTACAAGAAAGTTTGAGCTTGGTATCTTATCTTTCAGCTGTAATGTCATTAGTTATTGGTAAATACTTAAACTGAAATTCTTATTCAATTAATTAAATTAGCTGTTGCTAACTGAGGTATGGGTAGTGTTTCACGATACTAATATACCAATGTTGTTTTAACTTGGTGTAGCACAGTGGTTCAGTCTTGGAGGGGGAAGGTATATTATATGGGACTTTTAAAACTAGTTATTTGGTATTGCTTCATATGTATTGGCAATGCGTGGGTGGTTGAATTACTCTGTTTGGGGTCTGTCTCATGAATATTCATGAGTTATATTGCGGGAAAAAATCACCTGATGTCTGCAATAGAGGTTAAATACTGTGGGCAGCATGGGTTCTGTGCATTTAACTAGTACTGAGGGGGCTGGTATTGTAGGCTAGCCGGTATTCCAAACAGTGTTTCACAGAAAACCCTCCCTCCCTCTAGTACATGGCTGTTCTGGTAGCCTAATAAATTCTGTTTACTTCACATTTTTTGTGGTACATTTAATTTGGCTGTGCTTCTTTATATAACATAACTCCAGTCTAAAGGTCATTGCAAGGTCAAGTTGTATAAGATTATAACAGCCAACCAGATGGTACTATTGGCAAAGGTAGGTGATGAATTATCTAGATTTTGACCAGTACCTTGGGTTACCAGTACCTTGAGTTACAGTAATCCAGACGACTGCTTACCAAGGCATTTGCCACCTTTACAGCTGTTTCATGATTTAAGTACCTGCGGACCCTTTGTAGTTCCCGGAGATGGTAGTAACTTATGCGACATAGATTAGCCACGTGTCTTTGCACTGAATTTTCAGCATCCAGGATGACACCAAGGTTTTTTACCGATTCAGCTGGTTCCATGGTGTTACCAAGCAAACTCACTGGGAAAGATGACTTCAGGGAACTTCTAATTTTATCATCACCAATCACTATGAATTCTGTCTTGTCAGGATTTAATTTAAGCTTATTATTTCCCATCCAAGCCTGGACCGCCTCAAGGCAATTTGTTAATTCAGTGATACTGGAATCGAAGTTCCTAGAGTCGAGTTCCAAGTAAATTTGTGTGTCATCTGCATATAAGTGGTGGGTGACATTGAATTTAGATATGACTGAACTGAGAGGGGTTGTGTATAGGGTAAAAAGGAGTGGCCCTAGAACTGAGCCTTGGGGAACCCCGTAAGGGAGTTGAAAAGCATCTGAAAGATGTCCATCTATTTTGATGCGCTGCTTGCGTGAGTTGAGGTATGACTGGACCCACTTAAGCACTACCCCATCAATGCCATACCAGTGCTGAAGGCAGTTGAATAGGATTGAGTGGTCTATTGTATCGAAAGCTGCAGATAAGTCCAAAAGGACTAATCAAACAGCTGCACCCTTGTCCATTGATGTGGCAATGTCATTTTGTATTTTGAGCAACGCCGTTTCAGTTGAGTGAAAAACTCTATATGCGGACTGATTTTCGTTGGATATACCCTCATGAGCAATATGCTCATTTATCTGCTTAGCCACAGCTTTCTCTATGAGTTTGGAGATGTCGCTGAGGTTGGACACTGGTCGATAATTCTTGAGAATGTTCTTGTCAAGACCAGCTTTTTTCAACAAGGTTGTAACATGTGCAGTCTTAAAACAGGAAGGGAAACTGCCCTCCTGTAGAGAGTAGTTCACAATATTTGTAATAGGAGTCAGGCGCACACTGATGCATTCAAGGACCAATGATGTTGGGATGGGATCCAAGTCACATGATTTATTTGGTGTGGACTTTATGATTTTAAGGACTTCTTCCTCTGACATGGTCCGGAAAGAAAAAAACTTGCTTTTGTAGGAACCTGAGACAGGGGGAGCGGCATCAGTAGACAGTAATCCAGATCTTAATTTAGCAATTTTGTCTGCAAAATACCTGCCGAAAGTGTTGACTAGACTGTTCATGGTGGTATAATCTGGAAGTACCATTTTTGGAGGACTTTCTTTATGGAATTCCACAAGGCCTTGGGGTTATCCTCATTTTTCCTAGCCATATCACTGTAGTATTTGGTTTTTGCACATTCCATGAGACGGTTGAAATGGTTCACAGCGGCTCTATACCTACTGCGGTTTATGGCAGAGTTCGCCACTCCCTTTCGAGTATGTGCTTACGTCTCTTTGCTGCCAAAATCTCACTGTTGATGAACCCTTTGTTGACATGTTGTGGGGTTTTACATTCATGTACAGGTGCATGCTTATCAAGTATGTTCCTAAGGGTATGAAAGTACTGGTGTGAAAGTAAGCTTGCTGTTTTGTAAGGAGCCTGGATAAGCTCAGAATTTACAATGTCAGACATAAATTCAGTTTTATTTATCTTGCGAAGTTTCCTGATTTTCAAACGTTTTACTCTACCGGAATTTTTGACAGGGAATGTTGTAGTGAAAAAGACAGCTAGGTGGTCTGATATGCCGTCCTTTACATAATGGTGAACTGAGGAAGTTAGGGACTTACTAGTGCAGAGTACATCAAGGATATGTCCTTGTATGTGTGTAGGTGTTGACACATGTTGAATAAAATCAAAATCCAATAGAACTGTGTTGAAATTATCTGTCCAGCAATTTTGACTGTCAAGCTGGATATTGACATCTCCCAGGATAATATTTTCATGTGGTGACAAAGCAGCTGCTTCCATAAAACTGTTGAATTCCTCGATAAATCTGCTTTTGCTCATACTTGGAGGTCGGTAAATTACATGTACCAGGAGCTGGCTTGACTGTTGATCTGACGGTAATGTGTTCAAACGTTTCCCGCCGATCAATTTGACAACGCACGCTATCAATGTCATTCCTAACAAGGACAGCAACTCCACCTCCTTTATTGTTCTCGCGTGTGACCTGGTGAAGCTGGAAACCTGCAGGGGTTATCTCATCCATTAGGCCTTGTGTGTCCGACGGCCTTAGCCATGTCTCAGTGACACCAACGATGTCGAGATCATTTGACAAAACAAAATCACTAAATGCTGATGTTTTGTTACGCAATGAACGGACATTCAGATGACAGGCTTTGATATTTCTGGCTGATGGACCTGGGTTCAAGCTAATGTCGCCAGAAAGAATCAGGATGATGGACCACCAAGGGTTGACATTTCTGAAACAGTGCGTCACTTGACGACAGTGGGCCTGCAGGGTGACAAAAGCAATGTTGCAACTGTCCAAAGAGGAGAGTAAACTTGGGTGAATAATTTTTGGTGATGGCAAACTATTTTCCTTGGTGGGGCTTGTTGACCGAACAGTCAGGAGGATGGAAAAACAGAACCAAAAAGTGCAATGCATGACCAATGAAAGCCAAAAATTAAAATTTAGAAATAAGTGCACCTACCTTTCCTACGTACAAACCTTTCTAATTACAGCATCACAGTACCAAAATCAAAAGATGGTAGGTTAGGAAGGAGTAGATTAATAAAGTTTTTATTCATATTTGTTTTCTGCATGATTCAACAAAGAGATTGCTAAAATAATAAATTTTTGTCACATTGCGTATTACCACCACCATGCATTGTGTTTTAATATTTATATTTTGTTTTGTAAGTTAAGACCTTGCAAAGTTTTGGCAGGTGGTGTTGCCATTTACAGTCTTTTAACGCAATATCTGACAGAAACATAACAATATTGATAACTTTTACATGGTGTCTAAGGGTGTTACTTGGCCCACTGATGAGTTTTGGCAGAGAGTTCAATTAAACATTTAATTCAGAGAATTGCAAACTATTAGGGTGGTCAGATAGTACTATTAACATTTTAATACACAATGGCACATTTCCCAAAACTCTGTCCTGTCTTAAAATACCCAGTAATACAGATACTTGCTCCAAGTCTTTGTGGTTCTTGTTCCAACAAATATGGCATACATTAAATCTCTACGAAAGAAACTGATTTGTGGGGAACCTATTGTTTGATGAAATACAATTGTTATACCAAATTTTGAAATAAAATCATACAGTCCTGATATAATATCTAAGACAAAAGGATTTAAAGAAAGTCTCAGTAATACATTTTTAAGTGCCCCTAAATTAAATGATCTATCAATTTCTTATGTCACTGATAAGTATATTGTAGCATGTGATGCACTATTGAAATTTTCCCTATTTTATAATGTCGTTAAATACATGATATTACATTGGGTTGAACACTGAAACCTGTGCAGTCATTGTGTGTAAAGTTTTATCTATAACTGATGAAATGTGAGACACAATTTTAAACTTTTCCACAGAACATGTTGGAATAAATTAAACCATATACATAAAGACTTGGTAATTGATATAACTGCCATGCCAAAGGCCACTTGACATTTACAATAAGTATTTGCAGCTGAAAAACATTAGTGAGCTTTCGTGGTAAGCTCTCTACTGATAGAAATGTCTCTGATGCCAGTAATTCTGTAACTAAAACAGAACATAGTACCCCACATAATATTTTAAGAACTGTAAGCGGTGCTGTAGATTCAATGTGTATTAAAGAGTCCAATGAAGAGAGACTGATATTTATTAGATTTAATATACTTTTATTAAAATATATTTATAGTTTTCTATATGCTGTAAGTAATCTACAAGCCAAGATGCTATTCTTTATGCTGTGATTATTTTCACTCAATCAATCTATCAATCAATTGATCAATCAACTAGTCGATCAGTAAATAAATAAATGACCTACATTTTTATTATGCACTTGTGTATTAGGAAAATCATCACATATTTAAAACAATAATCTGCTGTTAAATTGTTTCTCAGGTGTCACAGCCATTGTAAACCAGTTGTGCAGAAATTGTGCCACGTTATTGGTTCATCATAATTTGCTAATATTTCATCTAAATATTGTTCAGAGCTTACATTTAAAAATAGTATATATAACACAGGAGACTTGCACAAAATTGAAAAGCCTAAAATTGGGAAATTAATTCCAACTATTTAAAACCAGTAATGCATGTCTGAAATTCGAAAGAAGTCTACAATTCATTAATTTCTATACAAGAATTTCTGTTGAATTGCAGACAAATTGCAATTGTTTTACCATTAATCATCTTTTTTAATATTTTTCCGGGTTTATTCTATGAAAATCATTTACTCTATATAATAATATATTAATATTATTAATGATATGCGTTTGCCAAATACTGACCCTTTTTCAACATTTGTCCCTGCTATCTCTTTTGAGTCTGTGAATAGTACTGCAGAACAATGTATTGTTTGTACTAAAATTTTTTTGACTTGTGACATGTAGGATATCCTGTAAATATTTTGCCTCTTTCAAAAAGCATATGGCCATGCATAAAGATAGCAAATATAAATTGTGGATGTATTTTAAGTAGTGGAGTTACTAATTTAATCTTGCAAGTAAACTAAGTGAAAAGGTTAAGTATGTATCAGAATCGGTCTGGATTTCACCACTGATTAGATTTTATTCAAAACTACAGTGGCAGCCAAATGATTGATTGCAAAACTTGCTTATCTTTGGAGACTATGAAGGATTATTACACGTTTTGTTATTGTTCTGTACTTTATATTCCAAAAATTGCAAACTGTGCTCAGCATGGCCTGATAGGAACCTGTTGCCTAAGTTTCCTCTCTACCTTAAAATTACATTAACACTTATTGACCTAATAATTTCCATGTTTTGACCTTACTTTGAATTGGGACGGCCATTTAGAATTCATCACTTGAATACACAAGAAGTAAGAGAATATTTTATTCATTGTTTTAGTTTTACAGTGTTATACTTTGACATGCATTCTTCAAAGAGAAAATATGCAGCCACAGAAGGAAAGAGGAAGACAAGAACACCAGATAAGGCTTGTACATCTATCAAGAAATCTGTGGATAAAAGAAGTCAGTTTCAGTTAAAAATGATGGTTCATAACCTCCAAGCTCATGCGTCACATTCAGTACCTGTACCTTACTTTTCCCACTCTGAATCACCGTAGCTCTTCCGTATTGCAGTCAGTATTCCCTTGAACCCTTTCACAAGATGCAGTGGCATGTGGAAAAACTGTGGAACTAGGGAATGCTGTACCATTCAGGGTTGTTACACAACCACCAGTTGACAACACCATTAACATGAATGCTTTGATTCCTGGAGTTGATGTCCTCAGGTCTATTCCCAGCATTTCCTCAGCAGTAACACAGCTACTGGCGTCTTATGACCAACAGGCAGTGCAGGATGCTTTGCCAGGTAAGGGCCATGTTACCAGACAAAAGTCAGGGAGGTATAACACCACTGACACCACTCTTGTTGGTCCTCAGCTTAGGTGGCCCAATGAAGGCCTGGTATTGGGTGGTTGGGCAGCTGTCCAATGCCTTGTTGATTGAAGATCCAAATTTCTTAATACATTTTTAACACAAGGGGTCCTAGACAAAGGAGACATGATTTCACTACCTTGGCAGGCGGTTTGGGCAGCAAGGGCTGTCTCCATGACCGACATTGAAGAGGGTAGGTTGGGCTGGGCAGATTCAAGCCAATGGTCGTTAAATTGTATAAGCAACTCCCAACTGGCACTTTTGAACAGTCTCAATGTGTCAACCAGTGGTCAAAAGACAAGAATATGTCATTGTTTTTCAATGAGCATACCTGTACACCACGGATTGTACAAGCATTTTTGTGTCCCTTGTTGCAAGACAGACTTTCTTTGTTGCACCCAGAATGCAGGTGCAAAGGACCAGAAGACACCAATATCCAAGTTGGGACTTGGTCGACCACTCCTCCAACCCTCTGACATCTTGGTTTGGGGCAAGTGAGCATACCTGAAAAGACAGATGGTAAAGAATTTTCTCAAAGTGTAATATTTAAAGGCAATAATGGTGTGTTGCATAGTAATTTTGATCAGAATGATATTTGACACTTATGATAGTAGTGCATATCATCATCCTAAAAACATATATTATAGCATGCAACATGATACTCCAGATACAATGTTGTTGACCAAAATAGTCCTGGGTTTGAACATGATCCTCAGGACAGGGTTGTTAAAACTTCTGTTGAGAGAAATACTAGTAATTGTGGTAACTGTATGCGGTTTGGCCAAATGAAGCATTCTAGTGATAACATACATACTCATTCAGTGATAAGGGTGTTTAATGAGGAAAAATTGCATTCTAAAACAGCTGTGATGAACAACACAGACGAGTATGGGGTTAATCAGACAATGCATAATAATTTGGGCTTCAGTTTGGAGCAGGAAACCATTAACTGTATAATGAGTATTACAAATGTTTCTTCTTTTCACAATCCAAGTTTGGTTCCTATTTTACATGTTAAAAGTAAGGGTGGGCTTCAGTTAGCTGAGTTTCCCTTTGGATAAAAAATCCCTGGTGAGGGGACAGTACTTTGATCACCCATGCTCATCCTTCTGAAGGATGCTCACCAGTATAGCTACAGTTTCTTTGCATGTGGTGCCGGTTGGCTCTCCTGGGCATGGTTTGGACATAGATTCGAACCTTGACCCAGGCCTTGTATATGGGAACTTTTGTAAAGATTACAGAAGTAATAAGAATTATGGCTGCTCTTATGAGGATAACATGCTTTAAATTGTAGATAACTTGATAGTTTGTGCTGAATATTCTATCTTAGAGGTAGATTACAGTGATTCAGGTGTAGATACTAGCCCCCATTGTATTGAATAATATCATATGCAAATGAATTCAGGTGCATATAATTCATGTGCTAAACATACTGAATATGATCTTCAACTGGTTCAGCAGCCCAGCTTGGGCCAAAATTATGAATCTGGTTCAATTGACTTGGCTCAATAAAGTATTGATTTTGATTTTATTGGCCCTGATAGTCAACCGGTGGCAATCTCCTCAGTTCAACAGCTTATGGCTATTGCTGATATTATTAGGAGTACTGATTTACCAAACTATAAGGCAGCCAAGATACCTATCGAATCTAGCTTGAATGTGAGAGCTTGAGAATCCCATCTTCAGGACTATGTGGATAAGTGAGTTTTACAATAAATTAAGTCTGGTTACCCCTTTTCCGTTATGAAGAATTATGCAACAAAGAAACTACAGCCTGCCAGTATGCTAGAGAGATACAAAAGTACAATGACAAAGAAAAGTCAATTGGTGCTTCACTAGGCCCGGTCCATGATATTGTTCATCCACACTACAATTCTCACCTTATGACTTGCCTTAAAGACTATGGTAGTAGACAAAGTACATCTTTCATATCCCCAAGGCCATTCTGTTAATTCACACTTGGACAAAACAAGTTTTGATGGCTCTTTGTTTGGGTTGAAATTCCCCAATATAGATCACATTACAGAGGACATAGTTCACTGCACGGATGAATGCATTCTTTTCAAAATTGATGTAGAGTGCGCTGTTCATTACCTAAGGGTCAATCTTGTGGACAGTTTGATGTTTGGGATTTAGTGGAATGGTAGCTATTACATGAGTCCAGTCGAAGAACCCTTCTTGCCCCCTTCAATGGAGCTCCATTTATCAAAAATAACGCAATTGACCCTGTTCAGTCCTTATATTTGGATGCATGTCTCACTGGCTTTGGAGGCATTTGGGGAGATCTTGTATATGCTACCCCTATTCAAAACCTTAGGGGCATGGACCTGAAGATTGTGCATCTTGAGATGCTTAATCCAGTGACAGCTTTGAGAAGTTGGAGCAGATTTTGGTGTCATTCTACCATCACTACCTTCACTGTGATAACCTAGGGTTGGCCTTTGTGGTCAAGACAAGGAAAGCTAAAGCCCTTTCCTAGCTTTATGCGTCAGAAACATATGAGTTTTGACATTGACCTACACATAGCTCACATATCATAGCTCAGATATCAGGGTGTCACAATACCATAGCAGATGCTTTGTCTAGAATATATTCCAATAGGACAGTTAATGATAATATTTTAAAAAAACAATTGAGGGAACAGTATGCCTGGGAACACATACCCAGCACCTATTTTGACCTGGATCTCCATCTGTAATTTTAGGTTTGAATCTTCCTTCCTCTCACCTCATCACCACTGCCCTCCAATGGATAAGGACTGCGTACAGACCTTCCACCAGGAGAGCTAACCTTACACATATAAGGACCTATCTGTCATTCTTAATATTCATGTCACTTTCTCTTGGCTCTACAGTATATTCTTTACCGGTGTTTTAGAGTACCTCTATTCCAATTTGATATCTCATAAAGTCATCTTAAACTACCTGTCTTCTATTAAATTTGCTGCTAGGCAGTATAATTGGGACCAAGTAATCTTCTGTCACCATTTGATTCAGGCTTAAGTTAGGAGCAGCTCATTCAACTCTTCTTACAATCCTATCCTGAGGGGCATCTTTGACATCAAAACACTCACATTGATTTCCTCCACCTGTAACATTCTAGATGACCCTCCCCTGTATAGAGCAGCTTTCTTTCCCGCATTCTTTGCCTTCCTTAGAATGTTTAATGTGCCCCCCCTCCAGTCTAGATTCAAGTTTGATAATAGCAGGCATTTTCTTGGACAAGATGTTATTTTCCATCATCCAAGAGCTCATGTACTCCTTAAATCTATTTATTTGGGGTTTAACGTCGCTTTCAACACTGTACAGGTCATATCACGACGGGTAGTTGGAAGGGCAGAGGAAACCAGTACATAGAGTTCGCTAGGGTTGTGTACTGTAAACTGCCGACCAACGGCAAGCAACTACCAGCTTTCCCACTTACGACCATGACGGGGATCGATCCCCAGCCGCAGAGGTGGGAGGCGAGAGTGTTACCACTCTGCCACCGTGGCCCCATGTACTCCTTAAATGGACAAAAACTTTACAGGATACCTCTTCACATCATTTGGTACAGAGTCAAACCCTTACCAACCGGACCCTGTGCCCTGTTAGGGCCCTTCAGGAGCTGTTGGATTCTAGACCTCTTTCCCCTACCTCCCATCTTTTTGTCCATAAGCATCCTCCTTCTCATTCAGTCATTGAAACTACCATTAGAGATGGTTTGAGAAAAGGCTTAACTTACCTTGTTATTCCAGTCTCAGGCCATGGGTTCCACACATTTCGAAGATCAAGAACCACCTTGGCCTATGACAATGATATTGAGCTAAAACATATCATGGCCCATGGTCTGTGGAGAAGTTCGGCAGTTTAAACTTACTCCAAAATGCCTCTCAGGCTCCATCCATTGTCACAAGTTAAAATATCAAACAAGATTATATTATTCAGTGTGATATTGTTTGTACAAATTGGCTCACAGCAATATTTTAATGTTTTGTGTTTAATATTTTGAGATTACTACTCAGTCTCAACTCAACCATTGCAACATGTAGACATTTCACAATATTGCATATCAAAACACAGATTTCAATCCCATAATGCAACATTTTTGTAACATAACAATTTGAATAGGGGACAGAGTTAAATCATACTTAATCTTGTATACAATGTTTTGCATATGATTACACAAGCTTAATTTGTCAAATCTACACCACTGGTTTGGCACCATAGCTTGGCATGCCTTCAACACAAAATTGATATTCATATTTGTTTTCTGCATAATTATGAAGATTTCTTTTGTGTACGCTATGCCTTGACAGATGCACAAGTTATAAATAGACTTTAAACATAAAAGTGTAAGTTTAATCCGTTAATTCTTTTCATTGCTTTTGCATGGTGATAGTTTCCTGCAACTTGTCAGAAAACACAGAATCAACTCACCAAGATTAAAAAATTAAAAACAATAAATGTTTGTCCCAAGAAACCCTGTAATTATAACAAAACCAATCAATATCAAACCCTAAATATCGCCCGATAATTCCCATAAACAACTCCAGATATTGATTGTAAACCCAAATGACCAGCCATTACACTTCACCACCCTCTTAGTTTGTACAGTCCATTCCCGGAAGCCCAAAGTATTGTTAGTGAACATCAAATCTTCATTACTATTTTATGTTGTGCTTTGTACCAAATTAAGGCATGTGGCAAGTTTTGAGGCAGAGCAACACAATTCACATCTATATTACACAATGCATAGTAACAAAATTCTTCTAAGATGTCCAATTCTGTTACTTAAAACTGCTGATGAGTTTGGGAGTAAGTTATATCTTGCATATTACTTAGCGATATGAAAATTATTAGGATACTCTGTTTTACTCTATAATGGAATATTTCCAACAATTTCTCTGGCTTATCTTAAGACAATTGTTGCATATAATGCACCATTGAATGCTTTTTCTAATTTGTAATGCGCTATTAACTATATGGAATTACATTGGGTTAGAAACTAAAACCTGTCCACTGATTGTGTTCCAAGTCTTATCAACAACTGAAGAGATGTGTGTGATGAAATTTTAAACTTTAAAACAGAACACATTGGAATTGATTATATCGTTCTTGTCAGGACCAGCTATTTGATACACTGTTCTTTAAAAAGGTACTTAACATTTTCAGAAACACTATTTGTAGCTAAAATTAATTAGTCTTTGTTGTAAGCTTTCTGCTGATTAAAATATCTTTAATGTCAGTAATTCTACAATAATTATACAGTGTATAAATACGCCATAAAATATGTTACAAACTATGAGCACTCTTTTAGATTTAATATGTGCTAAAGAATCACCTACACCACAATTTATGTGAAATGAAATTTAAGATATATTCATATTTATTTGTATTTAAAAACTCTTTGTAAAATTTTTTGCGGTTTTGCATGTACTGTAACTAAATTGCAACTATATGTTAACAGTCCCCAAGGCCCCTGTCCAACACATTAAACATGCCATAGAGGGTTATTGGTTTTATTACATGCATAATTAAATTCCAGCAATAAATTAAAAGGTTATTTTTGTACTGTGATTGTGTTCAATCAATCCATAAGTCAAACATTCAATTACTCAGTCAATCAGTAAATAAATAAACTACATTTTGTTAAGCACTTGTGCATCAGGTCAGTCGTCATATATTGAAATACTAATTTACTACACAATTCTTACTCAGGTGCCTTAGTCTTTGTAATCCAGTTGTTGAGAAAAAACATCATAATATTGATTCAGCACTTTTCAAAACAGTATTTGTAACACTGGAATAGACTTACACATAAATAAATGAAAAGCATGGAAAATTAAAAACATGAAAATCTTACTTTGATATCTTTCATATGAAGTTTGAAATTAAATCTACTATTGAACCAGTTATTGCCAATACTTCTGTTGAATCGTAGACAAGTTACATTTCTGTTATTACCTCTGCCAAGGAGGTTATGTTTTTGCCTGGGTTAAAATTTATGGACCGATTTTGATGAAATTTTTGGGATATGTCTGAAAAGGTAAAAAGAAAAAATGCTTCAATTTTGGGAGTGGTCCAGATCACTATCTGGATCTACAGGACCCATGAAATGTAAGTTATAAAGACAGTTACCTCAAAAAGTTATGGATGGATTTTGATGAAATATTCAGGAAATATCCTGAATGGGACCAGAAACAAGTGATTAGATTTTGGGAGTGATCTAGATCATCGGAATCCAGGATTTTTTTAAAGGAAGTTATAGCCAGATAATTTTAAGGTGGATTTTGATGATAGTCCAGGAATTGAGCTCCCTTGGTCTGTGCTCTCTGAGTGCTCTTGTTGTAAATGATCTTACTTAAATAGGTCTGGTTTTACTACATCAGAATCATTCACAACATATAAAGTTAGTATTGATGTGTGTTTACAAAGCATTGAACCAGAATTCCTAATCTCTCCCTTCTAAGTTTTATGAATGTGAATAGCGCTGAGGAACAATGCATCATGTTCACTAAATTTCTGTAGGCATTTGACATGGAGGATGTCCTGTAAACATTTGTGATTAGCACCCATATAATTTTAATAGTCTTGCAAGTAAGTAAAGTTTAAAAGATAAGGATGTATTAAGAAAAGCCCAGATTTCACCATTAGGTGGATTTGAACTCATGACCACAGAGCTGATGGCTAATGGATTAAGTGGAAAAGTTGATTGTGTTTTCATTAATAATCATGGATTTAATTTTAACACAATCACACCTTGTTTTTTAGTATCCAATTTGTGCCGTGAAAACAAGTGTTCCAAAAATTATCAATTATACGAAATCAAAAGCAATATTTAATGTATGTTTAAAATCATTCCTATATGCAGGTAATATTATTTACTGATGAATTATGACTGATAAGATTTACTTATGGTAACATTCTATTAAATGAATTAAACTTATTAGTGTTGTATAATAAAACCTCAGGTCTTTTATGTAGGAAATCGACCCCCTAAAAATTTGGCCCTGGACAAACCAGCCTCTGGTTGAAAAAAATTTGTAATTAAAAGAGAGCATTCAACTGGGTTGATAAAGAGATTTCTTTAGGATTATTAAATCAGAAAAAATAAAGGTTCCTTTTCAACAAAAACTACATGCCTTAATTGAAATAGTGTTGAATTTAAAATTTGGTCCATATCAATGTTGACGAAAGAGGGGGGGAATTCTGCATAATTTATGTACAGATGTATTATGGTGAGAACTTTGCTTAGCTGTGATTAACACACATCAAATATAATTGGATGCTGTACATTGCCTCTAGTGCGATTCAAGCCAACAAAAGTCCCATATGGGGAAAATAATTGTTATTATACATAACAATTAATACTCTAACTTTTAAATACATTGTTACGTTTTAGTAGATACATCTGTTACACGACAGTTATTTCTTCCATTAGCTTGGTATTTACATAATATGCTAATAAACTACTAATGAGACATTAAATATTTATAAGATTACAGCATAGCTATGCAAAAGTTTGAGGCCACCTTGAGGAAATACCTACTCTGTATAAGAAAAGTGGTATAAGAAAGTTTAGGGTGGCCCTAGCGCCGGGCTTACAAAAAGAGTTAAGGTCAACCTAAAGTGTTGGTATGATTAATTTTAATTTTGAAAAGCTGGGGAATTTAAGGTGACCTTAAACTGGATGACTTTATATGAGCACATTTCGAGCTTAAGTTAACCTTTGAAAGTTGCATCTGTACACATTTAAGGTGGCCTTAAACTGGATGATTTTATATTTGCACAAATGTGTTCAACTTGCCCGCACATTTGTCAATAGAATATTGACCATCTTTAGGAAACATCATGACCATTCAAATATCCCCATTTCTGAGGATTTTAGGCAGGACATTTACTGGATTATCAAATTTTACCACATTTTAATGGAATAGCAATTTTTAGGAAGAAACTTATTCAATATCACAATATGTTACATATTGATGCATCCCTAACTGGATTAGGGGGCATTTGGGGTCGTAGGGTTTATGCCACCCCCATCTACCCCATAGCTGGCTTCCAGTTAAAAATTGTACACTTAGAGATGTTTAACATCTTGTGAATTTGGGGTGACTTCTGGAAACATTCCATCTTATATGACATTTCTCAATAATGTGAAAATTTTTCGGATCCCATTCTTTTTAGATCCATTTTTCTTGTTAGCCTTTATGCTTTCCTCAGAATGTCTAACATAGCCCCTCATAGCAGTAGACAATTTGACCCATCCAAACATTTATTAAGGCAAGATGTCGTTTTTGCACCTCCAGGGGTTCATATCATTTTGAAATGGTGAAAAACAATGCAAGATGCAAAATTCACCCACATTGTTCAGATACCAGAAATAAAAAACATATGGCTGTGTCCATCTAGGGCCCTGAAAACCCTGTTAACCTTTAGGCCATTACCTCCCACTTCCCCTTTGTTTGTCAACAAATTTACCCACATTGACAAATCATTGACACAACATTAAAAATTTCACCTGTGGTTCATGGATTTCACTCATTTAGGAGATCGGATGCAACATTGGCTTTTAACCATAATGTCTCCCTACAGAATATTATGGCCCACAGTCTTTGGAGAAGCCCAGCAGTATGGACTTATTTGCAAAATTCCACGCAGGTTTCTTCTGTCATTCCCTCTACCTTTGCTTCTGTTATTTTCTATTCCTTATGATGGGTTTGGTGCTTTAAAATTTGTCATCACACATTTTAAAAGCTTCCCTTTGGGACTATAAAATGCATGTTTTAACTAATATATAAGATAAAAATTCCTTAAACGTTTTTACTGCCTTTTTGCATCTTACCCATTATCTTCATCTGTACGCATCTGAGGTAGTCAACTTGATCTTGACATAATGTCTGTTGAGCTTACATATCGAGGGAAACTGTCAATGGCGCGGCCTGTTAGGGGCCTGCTGTGGCAGTTTAGATTGACCTTTTTAGCTATTGGTATGCTGTGCTTTGTCTCTAGGGTCAAGATTGTAATGGTGAAGAATTTCAATGAAAATGTTGAATTATTAATAAACTTTAAATTCCATAAAACACAGGCAAAGTGCCTCAGTAAATTAACTCTCTTTGGACTTAATAGTAGAAATCAATAGTCTCATAGCACACCGCCTCTAATAATAGCCTCAGCCAATCCCCGCTTCTGTGAGATAGACCTCTCAGAAATAAAGCCAGTAATTGGTGACAGATAATATGTGTTAGTGTACAGTGACTAGTAAAAGAACTTTGGTCTTGAGTTGAGGAGAGGACAACAAGAGAGTTCAGGACAATAACAAGTGAAAGAACATGAAATAGTATGCAGAGGGGGAGAGCTTAGTCTGCTCTCTCACTCATGAGAATGTGTTGTATTATTATTGGAACTTGTGTTTATTGAACTAGAATAAAATGTGAAAGAGTTATCAAGTGTTTCGCTTCTGTCTTCGTGGCGATCCTAGACCTCTCAATAGTTGCAGCCAAGCGAGTACAGACAGAAGTGGACATAGTGGAGATCTGGTAATCCACAGCTGCCCTAAGGCACTGCTGGAGTCCACCTCAAACTTTCCCCCAAACTCAACATTTGGACAAAGATTATTGCATTATGTACAACACCAATCAAACACTAGTTCTGTACGATTAAACCCACACTTGGAGTTCCTATTTCATATTAGAAGTAGCATTCAAAGGCTACACAAGGAAGGTTTGAACCCACCAACCTTCCACTAACACTGATTTGTCAAGTTTTTGCCCTCTTTTGGCTTGACCTCCCATAAGAGTGCTTTATGGTTGATATTCCTACTCGGAGCTTGACTCCTTCACCTTGATCGAGTTTAGGGAGTTCTCAGATTGATGTGGCTCTCAGCAAACTAGATCACTTTGATCACTGAGCTCCCCCCCTCCCCCCTTGAACTTGATCCACTCAAGGAAGATCTCTTTTGACTTAATATGGCTCTCTGTGAACAGGATCAGGCAGGCCAGGTGTTTTGGGTCTCCCCATTTCGATCTCAGAGCTTTACCCCCTGAGTCTAATCCCCTCAAGGGAGGTCTCCATGTGGATTCATGTGGCTCTTAGTGAACGCTTGCACATCGAAGGAAACTGGTCTACAATTCAGTAATTGCTATAACAAGAATCCCTACTGGATTGCAGACAAATTACATTTGTCTTTTATATGAGAACTTCTTAATAATATGTGTAACAAATATTGACACGTTTTTCAACATTTGTCCCTTCTGTCTGTTTTGAGTTTGTGAATAGTACTGGAGAACAATGCATTGCAGTAAAATTCTATAGACTTGTGATATGTAGGATAATCTGTAAGTATTTGCCTCTTTCAAAAAGCATATGGCCATGCATATAGATAGCAAATATAATTCAGGGGCGGATCCAGCTTTTATGTAAGGTGAGGGTTCACATCGAGTAAGGTGGGGGTTCACATTGAGTAAGGTGGGGGTTCACATCAGACATATTATAACTAAGGGGGTCGAGGGGCATGCCTTCCTGGAAAAAAATTAATTTTTGGTAAAAATAGAGTGCATTTCCTGTAAATTTAACACCACTGTCAAGAAATAATTTTGTACTTTGGGTTGAACCCCTTTACATTATTTCAAACCCCCTGAACCCCCCCCCCCCTGGATCTGCTAGTGTAATTTGTGGATGTTTTTGGAGCAGTGCAGGTATTATTTTGATAGTCTTGCAAGTGAATCAAGTTGAAAAGATAAGGATGTATCAGTATAGGTCCGGATTTCACCATTGGATGGATTTTATTCAAAACTACAGTGGCAGTCACAGGATTGATTGAAAAACTCATTATCTTTGGAGACTATTAAAGATTGTTACAGGTTTTCTTATTGATCAGTACTTTAGGTTCCAAAAAGCGCAAAGTGTAAGACATTAATTTTAAATAAGATAAAAGGTGATCTCTGTGATATTATACAAATAATTTTTCCAATAAATGTACTGACTGTTACAACTAATAAAAATTCATATACTACTAAATATATTAATCCATCAGCCCTAATTAAAGTAGATACGATTTTGTGTTACCAAATCACTTTCAATATCAAATTAATCAATTTTGAAAGGTATTTTAAATTGAGATTCCTCTCAGTTTTTAAGTGAGAACTCTAGCAAGGCATATGCTTCAAGGAATCATTTTTTTCATTTTTTTTTTGTCTGAGGACTTGTGGTGATTTGTGAATTGAAACATGAATAGTGGCACAGTGGGGTTGAGTATCTGTCTGTTGACTGAAGTTAACCGGCAATGGGCTACGTTAGTACTGAGATAGGTGACCATTCTAGTGCACTACTTGTGTCTCTCATGGCTTTGTGACTCACACTAGTAGCCCAAATCCCCTTTCTGCCTTGTTTGCATTACAATCCACTATTCAATGAATGAGAAATCACAAACTAAAATCTCAAACAAGATTATATTATTCAGTGTACGACGATATTATTCAGTGTGCTTGTACAACTCGGCTCATAGCAATATTTTAAATGTTTTGTGTTTAATATTTTGAGCTTACTGCAGTCTCAACTCTCAACATGCAGACCTTTCACAATGTTACATATCAAAAACAGATTTCAATCCCATACATACAACATTTTTATAATATTACAATTTGAATAAAAAACAGAGTTAATTCATTCTGAAGCTCAGCTACAATGTTTTGCATACAATTACATAAGCTGAATTTTTCAAACCAACACCACTGGTTTGGTGCCATAACTTGGTTTGCCTTCAACACAAAATCGATATTCCTATTTGCTTTCTGTATTATTACGAAGATTTGTTTAATATATGTCTTGACAGATGCACTAATTATAAACAGATTTTAACCGTGTTTTCATCGCTTTTTGAATGGTGATAGCTTCCTACAAATCATCAGAAAACACAGAATCACCCTCAGAGATTGCCAAAAACAATACATGTTTGTCATTTCTTACTTTCACCACCCCCTTAGTCGGTACAGTCAATTTCCAAAAGTCCATGGGTATTCTAAGTGGCCACCACATCCTGATTACTATTTAGTATTGTTATTTGTACCATATTAAGGTTTGTGTCAAATTTTGACGGGAGCAACTCAATTCACATCCATTTTTACACAATACAACACAAAATAACAAAATTTTTAAAAGATGTCTAAGGGTGTTACTTAAAACTGCTGATGAGTTTGATGGGAAGTTATATCTTGCATTTTACTCAGATAAATAAAAATGATTAAGATAATGGAACATTTCCAATAAATTCTCTATCTTATCTAGTAATGCAATGTATAAGTGTCCCCAATGTATATTATCAGACTATTTCTTGTGTCACTGACAAGAAAGCTGTTGCATTTAATGCACTATTAAACACTTTTCTTAATTTGTAATGTGTTGTTAGCTGTAAGTCATGAGATTGGGTTTGAAACTGAAACATTGCAAGTTTTATGGATTCATGAAGAGATATCTAGGATGAAATTTTAAACTTTAGAAAAGAAGACATCGGAATTGATTAAATCATACTTGTTAAGACATTCTAATTGATATGCTGTTATGTAACAGGGTACTTAATGTTTTCAATGACATTATTTCCAGTTGAACTGAATTAGGGAGTCTTTGTGGTAAGGTTTCTGCTTATGAAAATGTCTTTACTTCCATTAATTCTGCAGAGATTATATTATACATAAATACCCAACATAATTATTAAAAATTGTTAGAAGAGTTTTGGTTTAATGTGTGTTAAAGAATTCTGTACAATGCAATTTATATGTAAATAAATTTAAGATATGTTGATATTTATTTGTATTTCACAAACTCTGTGTGTTTATATTTGTAGGTTTGTATATACTCTATATCTTAAATGCTATTCTTTGTACTGTGATCATGTTCATTCAATCAGTTCGTCAGTTAGTACATTTTTGTTATGCATCAAATCAGTCAGGACATATGTGAAACAGAAATTGACTATTTCATTGTTTCTCAGGTGCTATAGCCTTTGTAAATTAGATGTTATAAAAAGTGAGATATTATTGATTTAGCATTGATTCAAAACATTATACATAACACAGATATAGAGTTGAACAAAAATGTAAAAAGACTGAAACTCAGAAAATAGTACAACTAATTTAAAACTGGTATTACATGCAAGACAGTTTTACTTAAACTAAGTTTAATTTCATTGTTTCTGACATTTAGAAATATAAAATTTCGAAATAAATTTACATTTCAATCAGTTATCATAGATTTCTTATTATAAATGATCGTGTTTACATTAATCAGGTTTTACTGTATGATAATCAATTAATACATAAAAAGTTATTTATGATATGTCTGTACCAAGTATCAACCCATTTTCCAAATTTCTTTGTTCTATGTTTTTGAATGGTACAGATGAGCAAAATTGTATGACATTTTTGAAGTTCTATGGATGTATGATATGCTGGATATCCTGTAAGCATTTTACCTATTTGAATCAGATTATGTCCATGAACAAAGATAGATTGCAGGTGTATTTTGAGTAGCACATATACTGATATTGATAGTCTTGCAAGTTACTTAAGTTAATCAACAAGGATGTTTCAGAATAGACCCTGATTTCATCAACGATTGAATTTGAACCCCTGACCACAGGACTGTTAGCTACGGGATTAATTGAAAAAGTTGTTATTTGATGTGAAAATACATGTTACCAAAATCATAAACTATGAGGCTAAACTGAAGTAATGCTGTCATGTTTAATTATTACTGCAGCCAGATTTCAGCTTTTAATCATTCCAGCAATTTATTTGCTTGTCTGTATGTTGTGAAGTTTGTTTAATATATTTTTCTTTCATTTATTACCGTATGACTATGTTGCATGAATTCACAATAAAACAATATTTAACTTAACTAAGTAAGGCCCCGTTTTTGTCTCAAAATTATTTTTTAAAGTGGCAAAGAACATAGAAACTTATGTTTTCTAAAATTCAAAAATGCATGTCATTCGGAAATTGTCCACTTATATCTGAAGTAGTTTTGATCGTGCAACTCTATCAATGTGAAATAGTCTGGGTATGAGTATTTGGATAATGACACATGATCACATTTGTATTTGTAAAAAGTCAATAGTTCAATGTATTCCATTGTCTAATTTTATTCCAATGATTTACAAAATAGCCTTTATGTATAAAGCTCTGAAAAAATCATTTGTTAAAAGAAGAGTTGAGGTCTTGATTTTGTTAAGTGAGTATCCTTGAAAGGTAGGGTTAATGTGCAGAAATTTCCCAAACCGAAGATGGAATAAGGTATGATTATAAATTTCATTGTACAACACTACTAAGACGGTTGTATTGAAGATCGGTCTTTTTATAAGACTGCCTGACTGGTGTATAATTCCTACAAGACAATTATCCAAAATATTTTGAATCTCTTCTTAAAACTAAACATAGGGTGTACAATACATGTAGGAGCCAAGCTGATGGTGTGTTGCTTGAGGTCTCACACTTCATCATATAAGTCTGCTAAGCATTTCGGCATGAACTTTGATTTTGATGTTGAATGATTTGCCTGATCATGTATGTTTTGCCACTTCAAAAATGTGCATCTTTGCTGTAGCTGCTCCCACTGAAAAGAACAAACTCCCCCAGACCATTAGAACTCAGGATAGTATAAATTAATTTCAAGAACAGTTAAATACCTAGATATTTAGCAATTTGATGCTTTAAAAATGCTTCATACTACAACTGCCGCTATTCTCCACTCATTCAGAAAGAAACTCAAGACTGATGTCTTTGTTAAAGGGTACCAACTCTAGTTTTTGCATTTTTCTGGTCTTTCTCTGTAGCGCTGAGCCCTGCTATGTGTCTGGTTATATTATTATGGATTCTGCTTTCTTGTATTATGCGCTTAGAGTCTGTCTTTAGATGGAGATTAGGCACTATAAAAGTACTTTTAGAATTAGAATTAGATTGGGTTTGTAAAACTATATTTACATATTCATAATTTACTAATATAATGGACAAAATACATATGTAATGTAATATGATTTATAATTAACATGCTACACCGACCATAAAAATTGTGCTGACCCAGGGAGGTCAAGGTCGAAGGTCAGATGGAGGAAGCTCACTGCTGAAAAGCTCAGTACAGGTCAAGGACACAGTCAAAATTTAGCAGGCTAAAGGTCACTTTGGACAATTACAGGGCCAATCATAGTTCTAGATGTTTAAGCCTTCAAACAAGAAGTCAGAAAGTTAAAATTAAAGTAAAATACTGAGGAAGAGGTCACCCAAGAACCCAGAAGGAAGGTTGTCAGGAGGTCAAAGGGAAAGATGGGAGGAAAAGTGCCTACGATAAAAGAATTTGGCAGTGGTGGAAATGTGGATATATTTCTAAATGTAAGCTAAGGACGAAGTCCCCTGTACCTGGATGTGGAGACTATGGGTAAAGGTTCAAGAGGCTCCGTCACACCTAAAAATTGAAATTCTTTTGAGCAAAGGACTCAAGAAGTAAAACCTAAGAAGTTTAAACAAAAGGGGTATAAGGGCATTTTGGAGAGCTTACAGGACAAAGGGGGAATGTCCAAGCACTGGAACTTTGAACACTCCATCTGTCCTTAAAGGTTATAGACCGTAATAGCAGCACAATCAGGGAAAGATGTTATGTCCCCTCTGCAAAAATGTTAACCACAGAGTGTGTGAGAAGGTTGGACAACTTCAGAAAGGAAAGGAAACAGAGGATATATAATATTGTAAAATTTACTGGAAAACGAAATGAATCATAAACTGAAATAATGGAGAATAAAGTCATCTAGATAAAGTGAAAGGTGTGGTTGTACTGGTATATTAATGTTTACTGATTTAGTCTAGTACTCTATAAAGGCCAGAATATGCAGTAGTAACCTTTGGCAATGACAGACACATCAGAATTGGAAATGCCAGACAATCTGTGAACATGTGGGTGAAGGATGTCCACATGTGTTGGGAAGCTGCTTGGATGAAATGGGATTTGGTGGCACCAAAATATACAGATAATAAATGTATCAAGATATCATGATTAAGTATAATCCAGATGTAGATGCATCCAGATAGGCTGAGTAATTTATAAGGTTAATTTTCAAAAATCATTGGCAGTCCCTTGCCACCCTTGAACAAAAGTCAGCTATTGAATTGCTGGTCCCAGTTACGTATTATACATGTTAAGGATATATTGAAGATAGCAGTTAAAAGCCAACTATTATAACACATGTGAGAAAAGTCTTGTCAGAAATGAGGGATTTATAAGGAATGGTCGTGATATCTAAAACCAATGATGGCTATGGCTAAATCATGATTGGCAAAAGTTATTCACTAACTGACCTCAGAGACAGTCCAAAGTTATAAAGTCGCATGTCACAGAAAGATTAAGTTTGAATAAAGGTGAATAAGAGACACATTTGGCAAAAAAAATATTAACATTTTAGTAGACTAGAGTTAGAAGCTTCAAAATATTACTTGGTAAGATTTAAAAAGCTGTAAGCCCTTCCAGAAAGCTGAGGGGATGATGCTATTAAAGGTAGAGGGAATTACAGAAGCATTCTTTAAATAATTCCAGACAGAGTTGTGGAAAATAACGGTGGCATAAACTTCTTTATTTCTAAATGTCTCTCAGGCCAGTCATTGAAGCATCTATATATAAAGTATGGCCACCAGGAATCTCTGGCTTTCTGATATAGATAATGCCATCAAACGATGGCAAAATGCCAGGAATCAGTCCATTTCCTTATAGTATTTGGTGTTAAAATATTCTTTTACCTGTAGAGTTAATCCTAAATGGGGCTAGCATTATGTTGCTCAAGATACAGTATAACCTCGATTATCTGGCCCTCTATAATCCAAATCTCAGGATTAACTGACTTGGATCCTTGTCTCCTGTCAAAGTCTAGCATGACCGATAATATAGAATTTTGCACATTCTCGGAAACTATTAATTCTAATGCTTTATAAAATGTATTTTCCACAGAAGCACTTAACTTCCTTGATCTTTAATGTCATTGTTTCAACTGGGGTGGGATTAATTCATTTACACTATTGCACAACTTCTATGATAATGCGCCAATGATTGAATGCATGTTCCATTGGATTTAGCAATTGAAAATCTCCCAGAGTAGATCAGTTCACAGAATGATGTGCATTAAACGAAAAATGTCAATAATGTATTGCCAACTGAACAAACCCACTGCAGACATGTAATAAATAATATCCCGGAGTTCTTCAATTGACATAATGCATGACAACATTCATCAAAAATGAAACTTTAATATGTGTACTGACCAAAACACCAAATTAAAGTCCGCATAATAATTTAAACAAAAATAACAACATTTATGAAATGAAGAGAAAGGGAAATAAAGCAAATAACTTCCAATTATTGGACCAGTTATATTGTATTGCACAAAAAACTCCTTCTTCAATGACCACCCACATGCATATTTAATGCCTAAAATGATCATTCTTCTATTATCGCTCACTTTGTAACCGCATAGACCTTGGATTTTGTGTAATTCTGGGTAAATTTCTTGCACAATGTGGAAATTTAAGAATTTTGAATTGTCTAAAGATTCTCTGTTCATTTGGTCAGGCCCTTGAGAAAGGACAAATTGAAGATTATCCTATTCTTGTCCTAGTCTCTTTTTCCAAGTCAAGACAGGAGAGCAGTGTATACATGCATGTTCAAGGCCCTGACCCACATGGCTTTTTGGGCCAATATTCGCACCATGGGATTTTTCTTTTCCTATTAATCCTAAGTTGTTGCTGGATATTGGAGAGCTGGATTTATAACAGTGTATTACGAAGAATCTCTGAACTCTTTGATGAAACTGGAATAACATACTGTAAATATTGTACCAGTTTTTGATTTGGATAGTCCTGCAGATGATTGTTTCATACTTCTATATTTACTCTAGATTTTATTGGAATATTAGCCTGCCTATAACTTTGGAGGGCCTATACCCTGATACCTTTTGCAATTCCCAGTTATTATTGTGTACTTCAGATGCTATTAATGGCTATATCAGGGCCAATGAACTGGAAATTGGTTGGCTGAATCGCAGTGTGACCCTTTTTTAAAGAGGGTCACTTATGATACATAATGGCTTTGGACAAAGGCTATCAATAACTGATTTAGTTCCAGGAAATTTGGATTTGTCAAGCTAATTTATTGTGTCCATAGTTAGTCTGACAGTCAGCTAATTAAGTGTCCATGATCTTATTTCTATAACTCTGATAAGGCATACCATATTAACACTTTATTTATCAGTCTTGGATACAATCACTGTAGTCTATTTTGGCCTTTAGTTTCACTTTATGAACCAAAGAAAATGTAAGAGACAACTGTATAGTGGACAAGACACATAGAGGCCCAGCAGGATAACTTGTACTTTTAATTAAAGCCAATTATCCTGTTAAACGACTGACTTTAAGAAAATCAGATTAGAATTGAAATGGATTACTGGGGGGTGAGCTCCCCAAAAAGTGATTGATGATTTATTCTTATAGAATCTCAGGTATGCTGCCATGTCTTACTACCGTGTCTGGTCACATAAAAGTTTTATGTCCTATATAATCATATTTCTGGTCCATATAACTATTTACAAAATCATATCACAATTATTACACTGCTAATTGTGAAATCTCATCCTTATAAAGCTCCTTTGGGAGAACAGCATTGTCTGTTAATGATACATTGGTACATACATGAGCAATATAACAATCTGGCAACACACCATTATTGTACCTAACAGTATTTCGTAATTTTCACCCAAAGCCAGTAAGTTTTGAAAAACAGTACCATTGGGTCCATTGGAATGTCCTTTAAACCTTGGTTCAAGTGGCATGGTGAGTCCCTAGTTGTTATACTTCTTCGTCATACCACTTTGCCTTTATCTTGCAATACACCAATTTTTTAGATGACTGAACTGTTTTCCTTCTAATAACAAAAATATGTGAGTAAGCCCAGTGATGGCCCCCATGTGAACAGGAAGTATCATTTAAGTACTTGAAAATCTGTTTATTATTGATGAAGGGGCCAGTACTTGTGAGTGGGACAGAGGTATGGAGTTGTGTCCACCCCAGTGAGGCTGCCTCCTCCACATTGCACATGGATGAGGCCTGAGCCGATATAAAAGATGTCCAGGGTTGTGATACTGCATCTCTCATGGCAAGAGTCATCTGAAGCAACGCCTGTTTTGTTTTAACCAAATCTGAAATAGAATAAACATGAGTAAGCCGTGTAGCCACTTTTTGGGAAGACATAGCTTATCATATGTGAAATGGTTTCTTTTTTACATTTGATGAGTGGAACCCTATTTGGGCCTCTGAAGATGTGGTTGTGTTGATATGATGTCATACATGTTATATATATACCTGAGCATTTGAGTGGGTACTGCATACCTTGTGCAGTGTCAGAATGAGCTCAAAGTGTGCTCTACTTTATCTCTCCTTCAGGCTAGGGCCTCATCAGATTCTTTTATATCCTGCACCATGGCCATAATAGGGTAATTGTTTTTGAAACTGTTGAAGTACTGGGCTGAAAGTATTCAGAGTACTTATGGTTTCTTTGTGATTCATTTTCTTCAAGTAAGAACCGTCAAATTATGCAGACTTTGTATCTCTAGTCTTTTGAAGAGAAATCCTGTCCCTAACCCGAACCCTTTTTGCATTTGGCAACATTTTCCCTATTTGAGGGCAATATTAAAATTACAAGGTAAAACATCTGAAGTCTAAGATAGTACAGAATGAGATTGAAATTTCCATGTGACTGCAATGTCTTTCAAATTAACATTTGACCCCAAAAAGTAGTGTACAGTGACCTAACGTCTAATTGGATAGTCAAGGTCATGATTGAAATAAAGGCTATTGGAGTGGTTGTGGTATTTGTGTGTGCTCCACTATTTGTAATTTACCAACAATTAGGTATTTTACATACAATCTATATATTAGATTGTGCTATGTGAAGACTGTGAGTTTAGAATAATGCTTGTAGTGCCAAGACCTGTCTTTTTGTCAGTTCTTAAATAAACATTAACATTAATTAGCTCCAAAGAAACCCACCAAATAACACATGGCGTCAGAGCGGTAACTTACATATACTTGGAATATATTTGGTGTACAATCGGATATAATTCTGACTCAATGGATAGGTATGTAACAACACCTGTAATGAACTGGGGAACTAAAAACTTGCCAGAAGTCTGGAAAAAATCAGGTAACACACAGATTTGATGTTTTGGGTCCACTCTGAAGGCTTGGTAAAGAAGCCAAAGTCAGTTTTTTACTGATATGGGTAGGAAAAAGAGAAGAGACATTAGGGTTTCAAAATGGCCACATTATTTATTTGGCCACTTTAAGACCTCACTTGGTTTTGAAATGGCATGGCCGTTTCAAAGCCTAAACGACAAGAGTGACTTACACAGGGCCCTTTAATTTGAAAGAATTTTAAGGGGTAGTGACTTTGTCAGATAAGGAAGGGAAGTGATTACCAACCTTGTTTGGCAAATTTGAAACCAATATGAAATTTTTGCCAGCTATAAGTTCTAAGCTCAAGTTCAGGCTGAAGGTGAGCCTTTTGAAAAATTTTTACCAACCTCAACTTGTTAGTAAAAGACTGGGATATCCAGATCATGAGAAAGTGATGCCTAATCATATCGTGTTTAATGTGCAAAACCTAAATGCAAATGATAAACTCATAAACTCATCGCACCTCTGAGACTGTTCTGCCAGCTCATAGCTTAGAAAAAAGCCTTGCGGATATGTTTGCTTCTTTCTTCACCAATAAAATAAGCAAAATCGGGAACACGTTTTCTACTTCTGGATCTTTCAATGACACACCAGATTCGGTGCCCACTGCCATCAATACCTTTAAGCCTGTGACTAAAGACGAGGTCAGTAAGTGCATCAATGAGTCTCCACTAAATCGTGCCCATTGGACCCCATACCAACATTCCTCCTCAAGGATTGTCTGGATATACTCCTTCTGTCTATTACTAAGTTGGTGAATTATTCTCTCATTGAAGGCTCTTTCCCAAGTACTTTCAAAAAAGCGATTGTTACCCCCCTCATTAAAAATAATGCCTCTGCTGCTCTTGTCAAGCTAAATGCCTGCCTACTTGATGTGCAACGATGGATATCTCTCAGTAAACTGAAGCTCAACCCAGAAAACACTGAATTCGTTGTTTTTGGCTCTAAGTCTCAGCGTCAGAAGATTTCTTCCCTTTTTTCAGTTAGTATTCTTGGCAGCCTTCTTCATCCGGTTGATTCTGTCAGAAATCTAGGTGTGTGGTTTGATGCAGAATTTTCCTTCTCTGAACATGTCAAGAGAACTTGCAAAGCGTGCTTTCTTCAGATGCATGACCTTCATAGAATAAGACAGTATCTTACCCCAGAAGTGACAGTCCTTGCAGCAAATGCCATGGTTAGTAGCCGTCTGGACTACTGTAACTCTCTGTTTAGGGGTTTGTCATGTTTCAATCTGCACAAATTGCAAAGTATTCAGAATACCCTTGCACGTATTGTTACAAATCATAGAAAGTATGCTCTTGTTACACCCATTCTGAAGCAACTCCACTGGCTGCCCATGAAGTATAGATGTATGTTCAAAACCGCAACACTAGTTTATAAATTTCTACATAGCGGTTCTCCTTCATACTTTCAACCTTTCTTATCTCCCAGCAGCTGCTCCTATAGTACCAGGCGTTGTCACATAGATCGTCAATACCTTACTGTTCCTCCTTTTTGCTCGTCAGTCTTCAAGTCTGTCAAAAATTTTAATCACAGCTTTGCCTTTGATGCTTCTAAGATCTGGAATGAACTCCCTCATGATGTGCGCAGTGCAGTATCAATTGCCTCCTTCAGAAGGAAGCTTAAAACTTACCTGTTAGCAAAAGCCCATCCACCATAGCCTCCCTTGCCACCCTGTGATTCCTTGGTTTGACCTGGCTATGTCCTCAGATTAATGTTAACTGCCTTGTTTTATGTTTAGTTACGCCTTAGAGTCCATCAGTGATGGAGATTAAGTGGCATAAAAGTCCACATTAGATTAGATTAACACAGGAAAAGAACTTGCTCTATACAGTACCATTGAAATTGATCAAACCTATAAGGTGTATAAACAACAGCTAAAGACCATGGGGCCTTCCAACTGACGATGCATATGTGGTTAGAAGGAAAAGTTCTCATGGAAAATCGAATAAAAGTAAGAAAAAAATATCAAAGCACAAGACCTAATAAGAAATGCTCTAGCTGTGGTGAAACCTGATCAGCAATGGGACAGGAATGCTACAGGTATGATATGTGGAAAAACCAATCACTTCTTTATATAGGTGAAATAAATGCCAGCTGCAAACAGGATGGAGTATTTGTCCCAATAAAATTATCCCTTATATCAAAAACAAAAGCTGTTGGTTTCAAACTGGATACAGGGGCACCAGTAAATGTTTTGTCATTGAAGCTATACTCCTTAAGCCCACTTCAAATCACATGACAAGTACAGTGGTAGGCTGTTGAAAATAGAAAGAAGGGTCTCTTTGCAAGGCCAGTACAAGGAAACTACAATAGCTCTGGATGTCTATGTTGTACAAACATCGGCCCCACCAAGGATAGATTTCAGATATGGGTCTAAAATAATGTAATACTCTCAGTAGTCAAGGACAAACTGACAAATTTCCTGGAAGAATTTAAAGATGTCTTTAACGGTCTTGGTGTGAGACTGAGTAGAGTTTTTACATTATTACCATTCATACCGATGGTATTACACTAACCTATTTATAAATTACCAATGAAATCATTTAAAAGGCATGTAGGTGGAGCTTGAAGCATCAAGGGTAATATGGGTGGTCAGTGGTGTACATGGGGTGTTTCAGCTCATTAACAAAGAAAATTTTAATATTAACCCATTTTGTTGGAGGGATGAAGGACCTAGTACACATTTCACAATAAGCAGGGCTTAACGGTCTTGGTGTGAGACTGAGTAGAGTTTTTACATTATTACCATTCATACCGATGGTATTACACTAACCTATTTATAAATTACCAATGAAATCATTTAAAAGGCATGTAGGTGGAGCTTGAAGCATCAAGGGTAATATGGGTGGTCAGTGGTGTACATGGGGTGTTTCAGCTCATTAACAAAGAAAATTTTAATATTAACCCATTTTGTTGGAGGGATGAAGGACCTAGTACACATTTCACAATAAGCAGGGCTAAATATGACTTCTTCACTATGCAAATGATTAACATAAAGAAACATGCATGTACAGTACAGTACACCTTTTGGTTTTGGGTAGTCTTATTCTAGGCTCTGAGATATCGTTTAACTTTTTATATTTTATATATTTTTCTATATTTCTTGTATTTTTTTCCAGTTATAAGTATCCATGATATTCAAAGAGCAAATTGAATAAGTGTGATTGAAAAAAACAATCTGACTCATAGAAAACATAATTAATTTTCAAAGGGAATCAGCATTACATTTTACATTACATTCTAACCAGAGCCTATTAACTAAGGTCCAGGATCAAATACCAAGTTTTTATGCTTCATGTAAGAGTGGTAACACTCTTGCCCCCCACCTCTGAAGCCAGGGTTTGGTTCACAGGTCTACCTCAAGTGGTAAAGCTGGTAGTTGCTTGCCACTGACCGGCAGTTTACAGAACAGAACCTTGATCAACTGTGTGTACTGGTTTCCTCTGCCCACAAAACTATACGTCGTGATATGATCTGTACAGTGTCGAAAGCTACAAATAAATAGAGTATTTCATCCATTGATCTAGCGGTTCTAAGAGCAGCCTATGTGCAAGGTTAAATGTATTGGTACATTCAACAGAAAAAAAATGATATACCAGTGTGTGGGACAGTGTTTTAAAATATCAATTATAACAACCCTATGGAGAAAATCATGTTGAGGAAAGTCAAACAACTTTTTGACACCTGTGGATAAAAGCTGTGCATTGTTTTTGAGACTCTGGATAAAAACCTTTTTCAGAGGGTACAGCATATAAACAAGCAATGCTTCAAAGTTATGTATCATTTTTATTATTTCAAAATTATTGTTTATAGTATTTAACATATAACTTAAACATTTATTGTTCTGCAAGCAAAAATATAAGAACTGCTTTTAATATTTACAATACAAAGGTCCTTAACCGTTTCGCAACCTTGGCCATTTTGAAATGGCCACATTATTTATTTGGCCACTTCAAGACCGTACTTGGTTTGAAATAGCTTGGCCGTTTAAAAGCCTAACTGACAGGAATGACTTATACAGGGCCCTTTGAGTTGAAAGATGCCTGGACCCTGTGTTTTCTTAAAAGTGTTTATTCCTTTGATGGTAATTTGATAATCACTTGATTGGATTTCCACTGTTATTTTAGAATCAAAGAAAATACCTTTAATTATAACAAATAGGTTGGGTGGGACTAAGAGTGTATAACACTGCTTCAATTGAACAGCTTTTCAAAGCTAGACATCAAAATTGCTTTTAAAAAATTAAGAAAGGGATACTAGTATTTATATATCAGTGCCATTACAAATTAATAACAACCGAGATTGTATACTGTTAAATCAGTATTTAACACTGACTGGTTAAAGTCAGTAAGGTGGGTTTGAAAAAGCAAACCGTATCAAAACTTCTCTCTGGTTTCTTTGGCTGTTTTGAAACGTTTTGAAGACTTCACTGTAATGGTCTTTCATAAGTTATCATGTAAGGGTGAGTAACTGCAATATAGAGTAATTTTAACTTTTTAAGTTAGTAATTTATTTTATTGTTTCTAAAATTACAAAAGTTAATTTACCAAACTGTTGGAGTAAAAAATGTTATCTCTCAAATTAGAGTTATATTTTCAATAGTCAACAAAAGAATTCAGTACAGGCCTAAATATGATCACCCACACATTAATTTGTATTAAAAATCACTAGAAGTACCACACACTTTTCCTTTCATAACCAGCAACTTGAGATGTCAAAATACTGGTCAGTCGTTTCAAGGTTCCAACAGAAAACACAACAATTTCTCTAGTTTTGGATGTGTACACAATATTGATTTACACATAGATAAAGTTGGCACCCCTCAAATTTTATGTAAATCTAGCACTACCATATTAGGAGAGTAAATACCCCACTTACTTCCCACTGGTATACAATATAAAAACTCAACTGGGAATAATATCACATTCACATGGACCAAAACTACCAACCAGTTGGACTACCTGTTGCAATAAAGAATAAGGTTATGTTACAGCCAGTTAGACTGTAGAGTGAAATTATATGTAATTGCAAAGGTCACTGAACCGTTAACTTGGGTCAACCCCATAACTGTAAACCCAAAGGATCTAAACCAGGCCATAAGGCGACAACATTACAGAACACATTCTGACATTCTGGCAAGCCACAAGGGTGCAAAGTATTTTGGGACTTGTGATGCAAGAAAAGGTCATTGGACAATGAAACATGATAAAGAAAGTGCAAAACTTTAAAGACAGCCTTTAGCAGGTATAATTTTCTACGCCTCCCATTTGGTTAAATTTCTTCACTAAGATGTCTTCCAACGGAAAAAAACTGTAGGCATATGAAGGGTTAGATGGTGTAGAACCAATTGCAGATGATATTTTGATTATGGATACAGTGTAAGAGGAGTATCAGGCCGAAGACAAATGTTCCAGAAATCCAGGGAGAAATGCATTACACTGAACAAGAAAAAGTGCGGTCTGTATCACTTTATTATTTCATTTTATTCATATGGTTATTGACTTATGGTTTGAAAAAAGTATAAGTAGTCTTGCTTTTGCTTATATTGTTAATAGACGCTTTGATATATGTATACTTTTATTTATGTTTATAATAGACCGTCTTAAAAATATATTTTTATTTATTTATTGCTGATGCCTCAATGAAGTAAATTTGAAGTAAGTATTTTTTATTATTATTTAATTTTAAATTTTTGGTTTATTGATTCATTGATTCATTTGGATGTACCAACACTATGGTACAGAAGAGTATGCTGACATGGAAAGGTAAGTATAATTGGATTTGCTGTAAGGGATGATTGTCTAACACAGCAATGTGTAAAGAAACAATGGGCCAAGAGCTGATGGATGGCCTAAAGAGGTTGTTCATGACGCTAAGGTAAGTATGATGAGTTTTGCAACAATGAACAATTGGTTAATGCACATTATGAATGTCACACCTAAATTTTCTGTCAATACTTCAACAATGCTGTACTATACACATACATTGTAAATGTACATATTGGCTAATTCACACTTCACATAGAGTACTCTTTAAAATTATAAGCTATTCATTTCATATACCACACATTTTGAAATACAGAACAATATTATCTGCCCAAATATATCATCATACTTCTGGTTGTAGTATTATGCTTGGTAAACCATAAAACTGATAAATTCCCTTGATACACAGATAATTCAAATTAAAGTTAATTATTACATATCAGATATTCATTTGATAACAATACACATATCATGTGAATTAGTGAGTGACAAGATCTGAAGATAGACGTTCAGTTAGTGAAATATACTTGATATCTAGATGAACATAGAATGGAGAATAACTGTAAACACTATCATTACGGACTGCAAAAAAACAGAATTGATAATAACTAGAAACAATATAAATACTGAATGCTGGTACTTAACTGTATTTGAATGTTACCATTGCTAAAAACTGAATCATCCTTAACACCTATTACTCTGTAGTGTGTTTGAATATATAATAAACACTGACATAATAATACACTTTTACATTTATAACATGTTAGTCATTATATATAAATATGTAAAGTGTGACACTACAATTTTAATGAACTAGTGAAAATATGACTGCTATGATCCTTGACTATTCTGGTAATTACAATACAAAAGGTTACATAAGTCAAAGTATCTGTTCTGTCCAACTGAATAAGAACAAATGAATACATAGTGGTTTATTATACCATTATTCAATAGGATTGTGGAAGTGGGTTCAAATCTGCTCATTTTTATAAGTATTACACTTCAGTCACCAAAGTTAAACTGTATTTTATAAGTGTCTTGTATGGGGCTGTTTGGCAGGGAATGTAGCTTGAGTTATGTCAGTCACTATCATTTGCTAAAGTATGTGTTCCCGATTCAGGTATACTGCTGAATATGTCAAAGTCCATACAGTGATGGTGGAAAATATTTGGAGAATTTTGGAATTATTTACAAGTGTGGAATTCTTTGGAAAAACTTTCGTATGTCACAAGTAAGCTAAAATTCTTAAGTAGGCAAATTGTTGGTCGTATATGCTAGCATCAGAGCTGGGTTTAAAATGGTGCCTAAGAAACCCTATATGTTAATCAGCCCAGTGCAGTGTGCATGGCTTGGCAAGGCCAAGTCTGTCTAGTGTCATGTGCAGACAGAGGCTGGGGTCTATGTGCAGCTTTTGGTGAGCAGGATGTATGAGTCATAGGCTGGGGCAGATCATTGTTTCTGCCCATTTCCAGATATTTTATGACCGGGGATTGTCATTATGGTGACATTTGGGATTCTTTTTATGAGCGTTTTTATGGACAATTAACGGAAATTGCCAGTCATAAACAGCTGCTTAATCACATCTGAGAGACACTTTTATGAGACTGGATTCAATTTGGAGAAGTCAATTGTCATAAACGGGGTGATTATGTTCTCATCTTATGGCTATGAGGGTGGGGGGAATGGTGAATCACTTCTTATGTGTTTCACCAAAAGCTCCTTTAAGAGATGGACCTTTAAATGCAAGAAGAATAAGCTTGCTTATTAGTAGCTAGGAGTTTACAAAATTGGGTTTTTGAGGCATTTTTCTGCAAAAGTTTGTGGAAAATTCACTATTTTACCAAGGACAGAAATCTAGGTTTTGAATTTGCCATTTTTGATGGGAAATAACAAAATAGAAATAGAAATAGTTTGGTGGGCTGTACTGAGCTTAAAAATAAAGAAAATCAAGAAAATTGAATAAATAATGGGTCATATCTGTGTCCCTAATTATGCTGTTAAAAGCATGTTGCATACATGTGCCTGTAAATTGACTGTAAGCATTTATGTTTGTGGCTTGTCATGGACAATTTTGTGGCATTTTTTTTAGAAATACTGTACAATATCAGTGGGAACTGAGTCCAAATGAATTCTGTAACGTCACTAACTAGACTTGTTCTTCCAGCATTTTGCCTGGGGTTTATAACTGGGGTTGGAGTTACTTGAGTGTAATGACACCTAAATCAGATAGTGGTGACAGATTTAGAAAATGTGGTCTGTCAAAATAAAAATGTAACCTTTCATTGGGCGATTTGACTGAAATAGGGGATAAAAAAAAATGTACTGGTTGTCTTAAAAGAGGATTTTGAATATGAAATAAAATTTAAATATTCTCACTGTAAAAAGAATGAATTTGAATTGGATATATATACTGGTAGTTAGCAAGAATATAAATATTTGTGACATTGTACGGTTTGTTCATTTTGAAGTTAAACAGATTAAATTTCTATGGTGACAATTACCAGTCATGGCAAATTACTAGGAATTATGGACGGAAAATCACCCTGCATTATTATTATTATCATTAATGAGTAAAACCTGAACCAAGGACGTTACTTTAACCAATTTTCACTAAAAATCCTTCTGACTTATAATTAGCCGGATGTGGGAACATTATGTTTGCAGAGAGTTGGTCTTGTTTATAAAATGTACTATATTATATGTGCTAAAAAATTGGAAAATCAAACATTGGGTAGGAAAATTGATATACTAAGCTTAGGTTTATGGTACTTCAAAGTGGATGGTAAATAAGGTGAATCAGGTTCACATTTCATAGGGGGCGTTGCTTTGTGGTGCGGCCAGATCTTGTAATAAATGGTATAGCTTCTAAATTAACTACATGGATATGATCCTTGGGAAGATCAGATACTCTCACCCATTTAATTCTGTCACTTTGGGGATCTGTCTTATATTGGAGATATAGGTCTTTATCAAAATATTTCTTACCTAGAAGGGTGGGTAGGTCTGAGTTATGATCTACACTAGTTTTTGTCTCCTTATGTACAGTATTCTCTGCATTGGCATTTGACCTTTGATTTGGTGTGGTTGGTATAGTGGGTTCTGGAGAACCTACTGTGTTCTCAGACAGATCAGGTTTGGAGTCACGTGCGTGTTTGTCTGTCTGTCCTTCAGTTAACTGGCCATTTAAAATTTCAGTTGTTTTATCTGGAGGGGTTTTCAATTGAAAACCAGGGGGTTTTACTGGTGGTGGATTTTGGGTTTGAGCTTTCTGTGAGGGGTATTTTTTTGTCAGAATAAAAATCTATATGGTCTAAATCTAGTGCTAACCAATCCTTGGGATTAATAGCTGTGGATTGAATAATAGGTGTGTCCTGTTGTTCAACCATGCGCGTAATGAATGGCTTCACGAAATCTCTATGAAAAACTGTGGCTAAAGGTGGCTGACCTATTTCTTTGGAGAGATAAACACCATTGTTGCCTTTGAAGCTTTCTATATAAAAAGGGCCTTTCCAACGTGGTTGTAGTTTTGCGGATCTATATGTACTTGAATGGAATATTTTTAACCATACTGGTTGATTGATTGTGAGTGGAATGACCTTTCTGCCTTTATTATTTTAATCTTCTTGTGTCTTACAATAGTCATCATTAATTTGTTGGTAAATGTCAATGCTTAATCGCTTGTCTTCCACATGTTTTACCACATTTGAATAATAATGGGCATCATTTGACAGATCTTCAGTTGAATCGGAGAAAGCAAAGATAGAGGGGTACTCGCGGAAATGCCGGAGGAAGAATGGACTGAACTGTGTATGGGCCTGTGGGCTCGAATTGATGCTCGAAGCTATAATCTTCAGCAGGTGAACCCATTCTTTTGTGTCTTGTCTAAATTTTCTTTTCCAAATTGGCAGCGTTATCCGAGCATAAATTTTTTAAATTTCCGAAACTCAATATTATGTCAGAATAAATCGCCTGCGCTATTGCTTCTGTCATTGTTTGGCACAACAGAATAAGGCTGACCCAGCCTGACCATAGTTCTTTGACAACTAAGATATACAAAAAAGGGGATCCGGAGTTATCTGTTTTATTGGTTAACGGTCCATACAAGTCCATGCTATAGGTACTGTACGGTTCCGGAAGTATTGCCATTTTGATTGGTTTTTGATGACTTGGGTGTAAGGGTTTCACTGGTTGACATTCCTGACAAGTGTGAACTATGTCTTTCACCATCTCTCTTAATTTGGGTGAATAATACTGTTGTCGGAGCTGTAAACAGAGCTTGGTAATGCCCATATGGCCAACATTATGCATTTGAATTATTGCCTGGAGCATGAGATTTTCTGGGATACATAAGAAGACTTTGTGGCGTGGTTTTTGCAAAAGTGAGTTAGGCTAGTACGGTATAAAATGTCGTTATCTAGGTGAAACCATTCTGATTCAATGATAATTCTTCTATCAAGTCGGTCTTGACTGGTGAGTTCCCCAAGAAATTGATAATTGGGGCAAAATATGGATCTGATCTCTGACCATTAATTAAATCATTCCTGTCTGAGATGCTGTCTGTAGAGAAAGACAACTTTGAGATAGCTGGTTTGCTGTGCAATTTGTTTTGGGGTATATATACTGGTAATTGGTCTGTCTGAGTACTACTGCTTTTTGTCCTATTAGTTGTAATTGTTTTTGTAAGGGGTGGAAAAACTGATCAAATGTTTCTTCTAACCAATTTTCTGTGATTGTGGAGAATGGAATTGCGTTATTTTCATCCACGTTTCTACTCAAAACATCTGCTACTGTATTACTGCTGGCTTTTTCATAAATCATCTGAATATCAAAGTTAATGAGGGTTTGCAACCATCTTGCCACTTTGGTGTCTGTCAGATGTTGCTTGGCAATATATGTTAATGCACTGTGATCAGTGTGTAGAATTACTTTATGGCCTTCAATATAAAATTGAAAGTGGTGGACACCTGTTACCAGCGCAAATGCTTCTAAGCAAGTTATACTCCAATTCTGTTGGTGTTTGTCTAAGATTTTACTGCCATATGCTATTGGGTGTAATCTACCATTTTTCTTTTGCATTAAAACAAATCCTACTGATTTCTTGGAAGCATCTGAGAAAAAGTTTGTTTTTGAGTGTTTGAAAGGCTATCTCATAATTGCCAGTCCAGTGAAAAGGCATGTTCTGTTTTGTCAATTCATAGAGGCTATGAGCTATTTGTGAGAAACCCGGAATAAAACGTCTATAATAAGAGGCCAAACCAATGAAGCTTTTAACCTGTTTGGCAGTCTTTGGTTGTGAGAAATTCTTTACTGCCCTTAATTTATCGACAGATGGAGAAATGCCCGAATAGGACAATTTGTGTCCTAGAAACTCTATGGTTGGTCTTGCAAAGGAACATTTTTATGCCTCAACATAAGCTTAGCCTTTCTTAAAAGTTCAAACATTTTTCTCAAAGTTACTAGATGTTGTTCAAAAGTAGGTGAACTAATGAGGCCATCATCAAGGTAATAATGAATCTCTGTGTGTATCATGTCATGAAATAACTTTTTTATAGCAGTAACTAATGTACTTGAGCTGACTTTGCATCCCATTACTGCTCGACAGTATTCCATCTTACCTCGTCCTGAATCAAAGGCAGTATATTTTCTGTCTTCCTCTGCTAAAGGCAGTTGGAAGTAAGCAGAGGTAAGGTCAAAGGTCGAAAAATATTTGATGTTAGGATGTCATTAACTGGTCTCGGGTTCACTGCTACTGGAGGAATTTTTTCATTAAGAGTTCTACAATCTAAACATGGACGAATACTCCCATTCTTTTTGGTAACTAGCACAATAGGATTTGAATAAGGACTATCACTGTGTTGTATTATACCTTGATGTAAGAGATCTTTAACACATTCTTCCAGTATTGCCATTCTTGTGTTGTTTAATCTAAGAGAACGACAAGGCCAAACTGGGGTATCTTTTGGAATCCCCAAGTGCTGTTCTACTATATTTGTGCAAGATAACTTCTGGCCAGGGTGTAAGAAAACATCATCAAATTCTTTTAAAAGTTCCAATAATTTTTGTTTTTTTGGGGGAGTTAAAGTTGAGACTATGTTACTTTACTGAAGAAATACTATGTTCAAGTATTGGAAAAGTGGCCTGAGGGCATGTATCTGATTTATGTGTTGTGGGGTTTAGCATACAGACTGACTTAATTAAGTCTGTTGGAGGTGAGTTAGTGCAAGGCCTTTTTGGAATGTTTTCTCTGTTATTATCTGGTGGTGAATGAGGTTCTCTGTCAAGAAAAATAATAAAGCCAATATGCAAGTCTTCTGGTAAGATAATATGCTTTCCCGTCTTATTTGTAATGGGGATTTTGAAAACTGGTTTATTCAGGGTGTCTATTGCTGTATAAACATCTGGTATAAATAATTTAGACTGGAATTTGTTTCTCACACGGGAGCTGATTAAAACTGGTCCCTTATTCATTTGGGAAGTTCTAGAGGAGCACAAAACTTTCATTGTGGAGCGCGGTGGAATTGTTGTGGATATTTCTGTGATGACTGCATTATTCAAAGTCAATGTACAGATTTGAGAACCAAAATCTAAATGAGCTCTTGTTAGTCTGAGGAATGGGATTCCTAATATGATATCATTATCTGAATTTTGGGCTACATAAAATTTATTAGTGACTGTGTAGTTTCCTATGGTTAATCTTGGAAACACTGTATATTTAAAATATACTGAATTGTTTGCTGCTGCCATTGTGGCTTCTGAGATATTACTTTTAAATCTTGGTAATCTCCTCAAGTTGTCATCTTGCAATAAAATTTTCTCAGGAATTGTACAAATATCTGAGCAAGTATCAATCAAAGCAATATAATTCTCAATAACCAATTTAATTGGTATTCGGTTATTGGTGGTATGGATTTGAACTGGAGGTTTGTGGTTAAACTGTTTTGTCTCCAATCGATGTATTTTCCTGACGTCTGTGGGGGCATATTGATAGGAGATACTTTGTTCTCTCTGCCTGTACAAACTGTCTGTAAAAGCTGTCTTTGGAGAGGGGGAATTTGGCCTTGAAGTATGAAACCTTGCAGGTTTTGTAGTGGGGTTTGCAGATGTGCATGAGGCGTTCAGTTTGTTATGGTGTTTGGATGTCTGGACAAATGTGTTCAAACAGTCTGTGTTTTGAAAATCACTCAGTGGTGAATATCTATTATAGCATAACTCTTTCAGAATTTATTCTAGTTCAATAAACACAAGTCCCAAATATACTTCAACACATTCTCACAAATGGGAGAGCAGACTAAGCTCTCCCCCTCTGCATACTATTTCATGTTCATTCACTTGTTATTGTCCTGATCTCTCTCTCTCCTCAGCTCAAGGCTGAAGTTCTTATACTAGATACTGTACACTAACACATATTACTTCTACTGAGGTCTATCTCACAGAAGCGGGGATTGGCTGAGGCTATTATTAGAGGCGGTGTGCTATGTGACTATTGATTTCTACTGTTAAATCCAAAGAGAGTTAATTTACTGAGGCACTTTGCCTGTGTTTTATGGAATTTAAAGATTATTAATAATTAAACATTTTCATTTAAATTCTTCACCATTACACACATCCAAGATCCCCTGACTTCCAAGCAAGCCCTCACTTAGGTAAAATGTGCTATGAAAGATGCAGTGTCTCTACCCTTCACAGTAGTTTAAATGCGTGGGCATGTTCTATGCACGAGCTTGAGGAAGGCAATGGGCAGATTGTACTCAGTGGGCGCTGAATACGCTCAGTGCATCACAAGTTTCACAAGTAAATTCTCAATCAGTGTCTCAGAAAAGGCAGTGTCGTTATTTCAACAACGGATCCTGCTCACATGATGGTCATCATGGGCTTTACAAGAATAACTGTAGTTTCTGTAGCAAGCAAGGCATAACAATCAGTCACCCTGAAAAAACTGCAATTAAAAGTACAAGAAGCAAGAGAAAGTAAATACATCAAATAGTTAGGGGTGTGCTCAACCAGCTGGACGTGCTAGGTGTTTTTTAGATTTTGACATTTCTCAACATAACTTTGATGATAAAAATAGTTTAATATTTTAATATAAACAACTACTGTTACATACCTATGGACATCATATATGTGATATAGTAGAACAAAATAATGTAAAAGTAACTGCAACCGATTCTTTGTGACATAGTTTTCTTGTTATGTATAACAATAATGTGTAACAAATTTTAAGTCAGGATGGGTTACAAACCACTTATGTTCCCTTTGATAATGTATGCCAGAATGTCTTTAACCCTGCTAGTCATCATGGCATTGTATCGCAGAGTATTTCAAAATCTGCCCAACAATGGTGGTTGTATACATCATCATAGCTCTGTCGTATGTGACTTTTCTTCCATGGCAAAAAAGGACTGCCCCTGTACCAGTGATGGCTTCACTATTAGTCAGATGACCCCTGACTGCAGAAATATACCTAATTCACATATATATATATAATGTCCAATTTACCAATTGGTATTATATTTTTGATAACCATGCAGCTCATATTGTCTATATTCACCATTCGTCGCATAAAGTTAAGTTCTTTTGGCTGGTTAGAAATATACTCTCTGATGAGGGGGGAATTTACGATTGTGACGCCATCCCTGTTGGTCCACTTGAGATCACTCACTCCCAGAACATGTTCATTTAATTCTTAGATATTCAGAATTCAACTGGTATCAGAGCAGGAGAAAAGTAATGCCAAATTACTTGCAAAGAACTTACTTTTACCAAGATCAGCATGCTTTTGGAAAGTATCAAATGTCATACGAACAGTACATGGACAGAGTAATTTTAAGTTTAATTGAGAGGCAAAATAAACTTCTTAGTGATAGAAAGTTCAAATCTGTACAACCCATACCAGAAACATACAAATCAATGGTACTAACAACACTAACAAAACACTTGATAAGGATAACCCCATTCCTCATTATTTTGATGCTCATATTGGTCACAAACTCAACAAACGTGTCTCTGATGTGAACTTGAAGAACCAAACTAGAGGTTTTCTAAATCTGGAGTCTACCAGATTTCAATTTTTTGGTCCTGATAGGGACATCATTGAATAGCAAGATCTTGATCATGTTTGTCAATTAGCAAAGATTATCCACGATACTGGGTTACCCAACTTTTAAATGGCTAGATTTCCTTAAAGACTATCCAGATCAAAGACTTTTGCAATATCTTAAAAGCGGTTTTCCATTATCTCTAACTGATATGTGTACTGGGTAACATTGATGTTAACAATAATTTTTCAGCTCTTCAGTATCCCACTGCTGTTCAATACTACCTTGATAAAGAGAAGTCTTTAGGAGCCATTTTAGGTCCAGTTTATGATGTCAAACTTCCAAGTTTTCACTTTTCACCATTTTCCACTAGACCTAAAGACACTGACAAACGCAGAGTGATAATTTATCTTATCCACATGGTTGTTCACTGAATGATAATGTTGACAAACTCCATTTTGATAACAAGAAGTTTGTTTTAAAGTTCTCCTAACATTGATGACATTGTCACTGAGTTGTGCAAGTACTCCACAGAGGTATTACTTTCTTAAATAGACATATCGAGGGCTTTTCACAATCGCAGGGTGGACCCAGCTGATGCGATCAAGTTTGGCATAAAATGGAAAGGTGCTTTCTTTCTTGATGTTGCAGCCACATTCTGCTGGGTTCACGGGTCATTTCAGCTCGTCTCCGACACAATTACATACATTATGTAACATCATGGGTTTAAAACTTTTGCTTATACTGATGATTTTGTCTTGGTCACTGAAAAGAACGCAGCTCAGCAAGCTTTTCATACTCTTTCCAATCTGTTTCAGGAACTAGGGTTACCTATGAACGAGGACAAACGAATGGCCCCTACAGCCAAGCTCACATGACTAGGTATCACTATTGATATACACGACAACACTCTCAGTATAGACCCAGTCAAGCTGGGAGCCATATATGGGTAGTGCATTAGAGTGTTTTCAAAGACATTTATATCAAAGACGGCCCTCCAATTCTTATTAGGCAAACTTGTATGCTTGCAAAAATGTGTCAAACCCGCTCGCACATTTGTCAATAGGATCTTGACCATTTTTAGAAAACATCATGTCCATTCAAAAATCCCCATTTCAGAGGAGTTTAGGCAGGACATTCAGTGGTTCATAACATTTCTGCCACATTTCAATGGAATCACAATTTTTAAGAAGGAACCTATTCAGGATTACAATACCGTCCACATTGATGCATGTTTAACTGGCTTAGGGGGTGTATGGGGTATATGCCACTCCCATCTACCCCATATCTGGTTTTCAATTGAAGATTGTACATTTAGAAATGTTCAACATCTTACTACTGGCATTAAGAGATTGGGGTGTCTTCTGGCAACATTCCACAGTATCCTTATTTTGCGACAACCTAGCAGTTGTCCAGGTAGTTGAAAGCAGAGAGACTAAGGACCCCTTTTTGGCCGCTTGCATTTGCAATATTTGGCTCATTACTGCCAATTTGGACATTAATCTTGAAAACAAGTATGTTAGATGGGTCGATAATGACATAGCTGATCTCTTATCCAGACTATATTCACAAGAATTTGTTACTAGCTAACGTTATATAGTTGCAAACAACTATGTCTGGCACAAAGTACTAATATCTTATTTCAATTTAAACTTACATATTTAATTTCATGTTTGAGCTCTTCCGCTTTGCAACTGCTGACTTCAGCCTGGCAGAAGATCAATCAAGCTTATAGACCATCCACCTCTTCTGCTCATAGAACTCACTTCAGGATTTTCATCTCGTTCATGTACTTTATGGGTCTACCAATAGCAGTTATTTTGCATAACCTATTAGTATTCTTTGAATACTTGCATCAAAATACTTTATCTGTCAAGGTCATTAAAAATTACTTATCGTCTATAGCTACTGTAGCCAAGTCTTACAACATGGACTACTCAGCATCTCATCACCGAGCTGTCCTCAGATACCTGAGAGGTCTCTCCCTGACTTCCCCTTTTCGACCAACCTCTTGTGGAATTTTTGATATTCCAACCTTACTTGCTATTTCCAAACAATGTGAGTTCTTATCAGACCCAATCTTGTTTAGATCTATCTTTCTCACAAGTTTCTATGCTTTCCTCAGAATGTCCAATATAGCCCCTCATACTAGAAGACAATTTCATCCTTCCAAGCATTTATTAAGACAAGATGTTATTTTGGCACCTCCAGGTGCTCATATCATTTTGAAGTGGTATAAAACAATGCAGGATACCAAATCTATTCACATTGCGCAGATACCAGAAATAAGCTATGTATGGCTAAGTCCAGTTAGGGCTCTAAACACCCTGCTAGCTTCTAGGCAATTATCACCCACGTCCCCATTATTTGCCAATAAATTTCACCCACATTCCCACATTATTGACACACATATGAGGGATGGTCTCAAAACCATTCTTACAAACTGGAGATCATGGATTCCATTCATTCAGGAGATCCGGGGCAACATTGGGCTTTGACCACAGTAATCCCTGGTAACATTATGGCCCATGGCCTCTGGAGGAGTCCAGCAGTATGGACCTATTTGCAAAATTCCACCCAGGCCTCTTCTCTCATTTTCCTCTACGTTTGCTGTCATTATTTCTTCCTCTTTTTGATTGATCCACACATTTAAAAAGCTCCCTTGTGGGAGAGTATAATGCATGTTTTTAGCAAATATGTAAATAAAATTCCTCAAACAACTTTTACTGACTTTGCACATCTTACCCATCAGCTTGATTTGAATGCATCCAAGGTCGTCAATTTGACCCTAACGTGAACCTTGCGTTTGAACTTGCACATTGAGGGAAACTGTGAATGACACGGCCTGTGAGGGGCCTGTAACAACTTATTTTGTATCAATGACTTATTTTGTATTACCTGACTTATTTTGTATCAATTTTTGACTTATTTCGTATTACTGACTTATTTTGTAGTAAAATTGCCTTATTTTGTATTACTTGGCCAACTTATTTCGTACCAACAACTGACTTAATATGTTACAAAACGGTGCGCAAAATTTTGACAAGATTTCAGGGTGATACAAAATAAGTCGATAATACAAAGTAAGCTGCTCTATAGACAACTTGTTTTGTATCACTGACTTATTTTGTAGTAATTTCAATTCACCTTTTATAGTGGCTTGTCTCCATCAAAGCATGGACTCAAAGGAATTTAATCCTTACTGGAGTCCATTTACTATTTGCCTGACAGTAATTCTTATTTTCAGCACTGACATTCCAGAGATATAATTAACTGGACTAGTCAGTAGTATATTGAAAATTATATCTGCATCTGTAAATGAACTTGAGTTTGGTGTTAAATCTTGGACTGGAATATATTTTTGGAAGTATAAATGCCCTTGTTGAGTCAGATAAAGTTTACATGTAGAGAGCTCAGATTTGGATTATCGGTAGTAACACTAGAATAAAAAGGTTAAAATACTGCAACTGGTTGCAACAAACATGTTGTTTTCCGATAAAAAATAGCATCAGAGATGGCCAGATCCCACAACCTTGGGCAAATCAATGAACTTAATGAGATTACATGTTAAAATGTACACTTTGTACACTCAAGAAGCATCTGCCTAAATATTATATTCATGTTCAACATTACAGAGTAAAGTTATAGGGAGCATTGACGTAAGACTATGAAGTTGAACAATACACCTGTCCCCCGGCCAATGTTCATGTGAAGTATCAACATTTTAAAGACTATAAAGGTCAGTATTGATATGACAAGCTCAAAGGTCAGCATATTACACTGCACATTGCTAACATATACTTCCTAACCAATATCCCTACCAAGTATCAACATCCTACATCTTACAGTTTGAAAAATATGGGCCAGATAAGATTTTAAAGATCAAAGTCACTACAGCGAGGTCAAAGGTCAAATCAAGGTCATACTATGATGCTGCACACCTACACCCCTAAACCAAAATCTCTCAATGTCTCTATCAAGGTTCAACATCCTACTTCTTATGGTTTATGAGATACAGCAGGGATGAGTTATTACTGAAGCTAGCCCGTCCCCTTGGCCAAGACCGCCCAACTGCCCAGCCTGACACCAATACCTGGGTGACAATAATACCTGCACAGCGTAAAAGTCTACATATGTGCCAAATACTGTTTTGCAAAATGTTCAATTCTATAAACAACAGGCAAATGGTAATCACATGTCAGCTCAACAAGAATGACTGTTTATCATTTTAATAACCAAAATCTTTGCAATGCTAAAAGTTCAGGGATAAATCCAATTTTTCCAATTCTTATGTGGTAATTACCATTGTAAGAAGTCCTTGTTCTACAGAATTATCATGAAAATTACATAAAAATTAAAGGATGAAAAAATAATGTCAAGTTTGGCACATTGATCATCATTCCAAAAGATTTGATGTATTTTTTAACATATTGCACCTATTGTAGTTTTTGAGATGTCCAAGGATCTTCAATTTGCAATAGGAATGGCTACACATCCAAGGAAAATTGCATGGTCTTTCATGGAATGGCTAATAAAAGGCAAATATTTGAAAATTATAACAATTTGGATGTATTTTCTAACTTATGATCTATGCTAAAGTGTTAATGTAACATTAAAATAATGAATAAACAAAGAGTTTCACAGTTTTAAAAACAAAATTCCTTACACAGTTTTATAACCTGATAATACAAAATAAGTCAGTGATACAAAATAAGTTGTCTATATTGCAGCTTATTTTGTATTATCGACTTATTTTGTATTAATGTCAGTGCTGAAAATAAGAATTACTATCAGGCAAATGGTAAATGGACTACAAGATTGAATCCAGTAAGGATTAAATTCCTTTGAGTCCATCCTTTGATGGAGACAAGCCACTATAAAAGGTGAATTGAAATTACTACAAAATAAGTCAGTGATACAAAACAAGTTGTCTATAGAGCAGCTTATTTTGTATTATCGACTTATTTTGTATCACCCTGAAATCTTTCAAAATTTTGCGCACCGTTTTGTAACATATTAAGTCAGCTGTTGGTACGAAATAAGTTGGCCAAGTAATACAAAATAAGGCAATTTTACTACAAAATAAGTCGGTAATACGAAATAAGTCAAAAATTGATACAAAATAAGTCAGGTAATACAAAATAAGTTGTTGATACAAAATAAGTTGTTACAGGGGCCTGCTGTGGCTGTTAACCCCGACCTCAAACAGCTATGGGTATGCTGTGCATCATCTCTAGGAATATAATTATTGCATTATTGACAACCCCAATCAAAAACTAGTTCTGCATGATTTAACCCATGCTTGGGGTTCTTATTTCATATTACAAGTAGCATTCAAGGGCTACACATGAAAAGTTTGAACCCACCAACCCTCTACTAACATTGACTTGTCAAGTTTTGCCCTCTTTTGACTTGACCAACCATAAGTGTGTAATTTGGTCCTTTTTCGTACTAAGAGCTTGACCCCTTGACCTTGATCAATTTTTTGGAGTTCTCCTCGGATTGATATGGCTCTGAGCAAATTAGATCACTTTCGACCATTTAGCTGGACTCCTTGAACTTGATCCACTCAAGGAAGATCTCATATCGGATTATTGTTGCTCTCTGCGACCAGGATTAGGCAGGCCAGATTGAGTCTGGGTCCCCCTCTCTATCAGACCAAGTTTCCCCCCTTGAGGTTCGACCCTTCTCAATGGAGTATTTTTGGGTCTCCCCATTTCGACCTTAGGGCTGGATCCCCTGAGGCCAATCCAATCAGGGGAGGTCTCCACTACTTTGGATTGATGTGGCTCTGTGTGATTTTGGATTCATTTCGACCCATCCCGGCAGTTTTGATGGGTAGTAATTATTAGACAGGGTCAGACTGACTCTGGTACCCCCTCTCTAACATGACTATGCTGACCTTTATGACCAACCTGTGACCAGGTACTAATATTACTAACACACATTCATATGTAATACTGTGTATTATGTACTGGTTGATACCTGCACAGTGTTGTGCTGTTTGCTATTTTCTTCTTTGTACCTTCATGGTACCTTCTTGTGACCATTGTGGTACTGATTATTCTGGTGTTAATTTAAGTTGGTGCTTTAAAATTTGCCAAAACACATTTTAAAAGTTCAATTTTGGAACAGTTTAATGCATGTTTTAAACTAATATGTAAATAAATTTCTTCAAACATCTTTATGACTTTGCACATCTTACCCATCGGCTTGATTTCTATGCATCCAAGGTCCTCTATTTGACCCTAACATGACCTTGAGTTTGAACTTGCACATTGAGGGGAAACTGCTGGCAGTTTCATTAGTTTATTCTTATTAACTAAGCTATTAAGTAATAGACTCTCTTTAAAGTAGAGGTAGTTTTGTTAAAGTTTTAAACTAAATCACTTCTTGTATATTTCTAGTAATTTCATAAAATTCCTGCTTGAATATTTCAGGAATTTCATGAAATTACTGGAAATTTTAGGAATTTCGCAAATTTACTATTCAAATCAGTTATTTAAGCAAAATCCCTATAGAACATTCAGGAATTTTGCAAAATTACTGGTTACACAACTTTACTGTAACATATACATATCATCAGCCCAAGTTTCCAAAATTCCCCCTCGCTAAACTTTTTGTGTGTGAAAATAGTTCTGGGGAACAAAGCATCGTGCATGGCTAGAGTTTTATAGGCATTTTATATGGAGGATATCCTGTAAATATTTTTGAGTAGCATGCATATTATTTTAATAGTTTGGTAAGTGAATTAAGTTTAAAAGGATGCATCAACAGAGGCACTGGTTTCACCATTGGGTGTATTTGAACTCACGATCATACAGCTGATGGCTAAAAGATTAATTGGAAAAGCTGATTGTGGTTTCATTTACAGTCAATCAATATACAGGAATCAATTTAAACACAATCACACTTTGTTTCAGTAATATCCTTTTTGTGGCATTTTGAAATGTTAATATTTGAGCTTATTACGAAGGCAGTTCATCCATTGATATAAACACTTCACACTTCACTTCAATGTTGCACATCAAAACACAGATACATGTTTGTTGGAGTTTTATTATTTGGTTTTTAATCATATTTATGAATAGTTCACTGTGCAGTAATACCAGTTTAATATTTGCTTTATTTCATTTATATCCAGAACACAATATTACATGTGTTTACAGAAATACAATTTTAAAGTAATTGAGTAGCACACACTTTACCTCTGAATACTACTTTCAAGTTTTCTCAGTAATCTTAAAACAAATTGAAAAGGGAATGAACACAAAATAAACAGGAAAATGCATGTTACTTACAAACTGATATTTTTAAAATTTAAAAAGCAATGCCATTTGGTAAATGTTTTTATTGTATCTGAAGTAATTGTATTAAGTAGCTATATCTGGGTACGAAACCCTGAGAATGAATATTTAAATATTGTCACCTGATCACGCAGGTATTTAGCAAAACTCATATGGTTCATTTTATTTCAATGTTTATAAAATATCCCAGTGTACAGGGCTTAATGGTAACCCCAGCAAGTTTAAATTATACATATATAATATTATAGCATCGAAACATGGACTCTTTATGGTTAATATATCCTCAAGGTCTTGGTAATGTCCTCTGCCACTTTAAAATACTTGTCTGTGTTAATAAAGTGATCACATTTTGTCTTAAATCCAAAGTCTATTTTATCTTTGGAAGTTAAAATCTAATCTACTGCTTTGCAAGTGCAATATCTTCCCCACGAAGGGGAACTCAGTGCGCTAATTAAACAAAATCATAATCATAGGGAAGCCGAGGGGCATTCAAGGTCAGTAATCCAGGATTGTGACCGGGAGGGAAGAAAGACTAAGTTGGGAAGCTACAGCTAAAGAGGTGAGTTTTAAGGTGTTTCCTAAAAGATGCAACAGAGGGACTATTTCTTACATGGAGAGGGAAAGAGTTCCAAAGGGAAGGGGCATAGTGACTAAAGGAGTTAGAAAAGTGTTTCATAGATTTGTGAACTCTGCGATCGAAGGTGGGGGTTTGAAGGAACTTGAGTTTAGGGGTACTTCGATTTGTGTTTCTGGAGGAAGAGTAGGGGTGTATTAATTCAAAATCAAAACTCTGATGTGATAATATTATTTTTTCCTGACCTGAGAGTTCTTAATACAAGCATACTGTCCTTGAATCGATTACACTTTGCATTTTAAGTGTTTATTATTAATAAATCGAACCTGAATCTATTATGACAAATTGTGAACAAAGTTGAGTTCTTAAAATTTCTTTGTTAATTCAGATATCCACTAAGAAGTGTGCATTTTTTATTTCAAACGATGACACCATTCCACTGAAGAATCATGATAACTACGACTATTTTAGATTTTGTGGTATGTACTGAATTTTACTTCCACCGTAACATATTCTCTGCAGAGTCAAATTATCAAAAACTTATGTTATACCACATTCATACTATTCACATTCAGAAATCAACCTTACTGTGGCATAATGATTGGCACTATATCTCGTGTAATTAATGGTTCCACTTTCAAGACTTTTCCTAAGACCACCCAATCATTGGTGGCAGAAATATGGTAGTATGTAATTTGTTTAAAATTACATCGACCTTACAAGTTGCTCCCAACTTCTACAACTTAAAGATAACTAGTAAACTAAGACCTACAGTTTCCTCACCTATATCAACTTTGTTAACACTTGGACATCCGGGGATTTCTCTTCATCTCAGCTGGCACTGGGATCTACTCCCAGCAGACACTATCCATAAGAGCCAGGGACTTTCAATAATGTGCAGTCTCAACCACTCTTTTGCAGTAATCAGGGGATTTCTATGACCAGAAAACATCGCTTTTCCTGCTTTTTATTATCCACTCAAAACTGTATTTTCTTGACATAAGGGTAAATACTGACTAGACTAACGTTTTCACATTGAATGAAAATTGGATAACAAAAGTAACAAATCACTCATCATATAGATATATTAAACCATACATGAATATAAACTATTTAATAAAGATTTGGTGAACCACTTTTCGAAGCCCCATATTTGTTTTCTGTCATGTTACACGTCAGGATTTGTGGGTGTGACGTCATTTTATGAGATTAAAACTGCCAGCTCTTTGGATTTGACATAGAAATGGCTTTACTTTGTGAACTTACCCTGTGATAATTTTAAACTTTAAACTTATTTACTTCGTATTTTTTATGAAACGCCATTCACGGCCTAAACAATATGTGTGCGTAGCTGCCACAGCATGGATACTATGTTGTTCATTTGCAATTTTCGTTTTTGTCATTAGGAAAGATTTCCTTTTATCTGGCTGTCCAATGTTATTTGGAAAAATGCCACAGTTAAAAATCAATATCTTTTTAATCGCAAACATCTCCAAAAAACACAGTACATGGAAACTGTCATGTGAGCTGAACTTTTATCATTTATTGCTATTTGAGGGTTCCTGATTATGACCATTAAAATTACATTTTGATAATCACATGTACATATTATTGCTTACATGTCTGTTTGCCAGCTGCCTCCCTAATTGTACTTCCATATTACATTGAATATTAATTCACAGATGAATTATAATATTAGGCCAGTAAGAAAAGCTATATTGTTTACCTGAACTTAAATATAAGTCATTATTTTGTGTTACATGTAAAATTTATAAAAAAGCATATGTAACAATATAATATAATAATTGTTTTTCCAGAATGCAATGACAACTTTGCTAAACACACATACTTCAAGGATACCACATTATCACCCAAGTGTTACATGGAAAACCGCTCTTCTGTTGTTGAGTTGACCTGTCCAGAAGGTTATGTGTTTGCTGAAAACAGAAACAGAACAGTGCGGTCAAAATGTGTTTGTGAAGAAAACACATCTGGATACACAGCTATAAATGCAACCTTTTTGCGTAAGTTTCTTACCTTTTAAAATCAAATTTTGTTTTCTGTCATGTTACACATCAGGTTATATTACCAAGAGTACATAGAATCCCATGTTACCACCAATTTGATTGAGTGTCTATTCATATTACATTTTACTCTGTCTTGGGGGTTGCTGCAACATATTTCATTTTTTCTCGAAAACATTTTAAGTATGAAAGGAACTAGCCAATCAAAACAATGTAAAATAAAAGAAGGATATACAAAATAATGAAATTCCACAAAATCTTCTTTAAAATGTCCTTCTGTTAGAGTTACGTTTCCACCATGCTCTTGTAATTACTTCCTTGATTTTGTATGTCAGTTTGTTATTAATTCACTAATCATTTATGATAATAAAATTTGGCAGCGAAAGTTTTTGAAAACTAGCAACCTCAATCTTTGGGTGCAGATGTCTCTCTGTCTTTGCAATTACTCTAAAACTAAAATGAAATCTTTGTAAAACTGTTTACATGGGTATGGCCTGACAAAGTAAGAAGTGATGACCTCTGGAGAAAATTCCAGAAAGTCTGGATATAAAAAAGTCCCATTTTCAATGAGTTTTTGAGGGAAATTAAACTATGAAATACTGGGGCTATTTTGGTGGAGGTTTGCACTATGCGAGTGCTTTTAAGTTTAGTAAGCAATCTCTAAAACACTGATATTTGTGATTTTTCATGTTAGATATAAACAAATATTCTTTCAAATTATGCCATGCAAATATATGTGTATCTTCACGTTGGCCACATTATAAATAAAATTATAAACAAAAATATCTAAGAAAACTGCTTAGGATACACCTAAAAAAATTGGTTATATTATACTTTGCATGAACAAGTAATATGTAAAAAAGTTGAAAAAAAATTTTGAAAAAAACCCCACAAAAGCTACAAATTTCAAAGATGGAGAAAAATAAATAAAACTTCCCTAAACTTAAGCGATTTTGTAAAATTATGTACACAAATAGCTCTGGAAATTCTCTAATTTAACAATAACACTGAATCAAGTAAAATAATTACCCTCTCTACACTATAAATGTGAGAATCAGTATTCTGTCACAATTGGAGGATTTAAGTACATGCAGCAAGTGAAGCATATTTCATGTGCCATTTCATTTTTAATTTATTCAGTCATGTAGTAATAAAACATAACCAGACACTGGCATTTCAAATCCCAACCTGAAACGTAAATTGGAGGAGGATGAAGGGGGCACAGTGGTAATGCACTCACCTCAGACCTCTGAGGACCTTATGTGGGAAAGTTGGTAGTTGCTTACTGATGGTTGGCAGTTTACAGTACTGAACTTTGACCAGCTGTATGCCTGCTTTCCTCTGCCCCTAAAACACCTGATATTTCCTGGACCACCTGGTATTACCTGGACAGTGTTAAAAGAAACACCACATAAGCAAAATTAAATAAAGAGAACACATTGCAAGTATTGGATATGATGATTCATATATTCAAATTCTTTTTCAACTTTTATAATGCTAAATCTCTGTCCTCAAGAATGACTGTAAAGCCCATAATCAAAACCGTAAATCATAAATAAAAAATCCAGGCACATAATCAGCTGTCAGCACCACAGAGAGAAAGCCAGATAAGAAAACTATATATTCAAGAGTAGGTGTGTATGCTTTTACAAAAGGTGTACATAGGTACACATATTTACATATTGTTAATGGCTGACCCTGATATTCTAGCTTCATTGTAACTGTTTATGAAGTATGTTACTGTTGTTTAAAATAATACTAATGAAAGTTTTAATGATTGTATTTTTAACCTGATATAATACAAGGCAACTTGCTGCACCTTCTCTACAAAAAGCCTTATTAGTCCTTCTTTACATGTATAACTAGCAGTGCTGTGGATCCACAAGAAGATATTGGAGTCCCAGTGTGGGTCTAAATCTTTTTTGGGTAGGACCGTACCAAGGAAAGACCCAACCTTGTTTTAAAATACCACAACAACCAGATGAAATTGTTAATTTTTTCATTGATTTTAAATGCGAAAAATGTTTGATTTCTAAATGTAATTTGAGACACAAACCTTGAACAAAACTCTAAAATCTGGAAACAAATTCCTGCAAACAAGTTCTGTATCCCTTGGCTGTCATCATGTTCACTTAATATGTTGACTTACACTCCCAGAGATGTGCCAGTATTACTAATGGCAAGTGTCGATAAGTATTGTATGTTGTATTTTAAGCCAAGTTACAACACCATGGAATATAACCTGTCCTGCATCCTGTTTGGCCATGATGCTGAGACACAGACTTATGCATAATTTTATACATGCACAATGGTGTCACTTACTGAGGACACGATTTTTCAATTTTTTGGAAAACCTTTTTATTTCTTTTTAAGATACAAATTTTTTGAATGCATCATGGAAAATACCTTAATAGCCTAGTGGGCTAGTAGGTTAGACATCTTATCATAGACTGTCACCTCTGTATGGATTTGACTCCCACAAGTGACAATGCTGAGGGCCTGTTCCAATATGACCCAACACCTTGACTGTTGCTTCGAGCACTTGTCCCACACCTGTACTTGAACGTTTGATATCTATATCAAAATCAGTAATATTATTTATTGCAGAGCTACATTAAATACTTGGACAATAGATGGAGTTGCATCAATTCTGTGTTAAGAAGAAAATAGATTACAATTAGAACTATTTCTGCCGATGTCCTATATTAAAATATCCTTTAAAATTTCTGGATCCCAGATTGTTTCTAGATTATTCCCCAAATTAAAATCAGTTCTGTGTTAGAGCACAGTCCATCAACTCTAAAAAATAATGTATATCCAAAAATAATGTATATCCAGAATTCATGTAATTGCTGCGCTCTTAAGTGTTGATTTTTGGCAAATATTTTATAAACTTACCAATTAATCTTCACCCACAAGTGTATTTATGTGTATCATTTTTTGGGGGGAAAAAATATATTTACAAGTTAAGGTGACCACAACATAAGTTTAAGTTCAATAGTTCATAATCAAGGTCACCACAATATTAATAGCAAATGTGTTAAGAGCCTGTACGTTACAAGTTAAGGTGACCATAACATAATTTAAGGGGATATTTAATTTTAGGGAATTTTTATTTATAAAGTTCAATGAAAAATCGGATAACTGAAGTCATGCTGGCGTCTCCACATTCTGATCTGGGGTATTTGGCATGATTAACTTTAGGGTCCTCTAATATCTGGGTCTGTAGTAGTTCTGGCAGTTTGACGTGACCCTAACTTAACTTTTGTACAGTTAATTTAACATTAACATGTAAATATTCACTTATATGTAATCATAGTCATTATACTCGTATTGTCACTCCATTAAGGGTCAGTGACCTGTATTTGATCTTTGCATTAGTGAACTGTGACCTTTGTTTGACCTTCACTTTGTACACTGAAGTAGTAGTTGTCTTGTTATCTTTTATTTTTACTTTAACACTTACATTATGTTGCGTATATTTACATGTTATGGATAAATCAATTAAATGCTCTGCAAAGAAATATTTACGTGTATCATTGTAGATTACAGTGCTTCGGCTCATTTTTTATAGGAAAAAAAATTACAAGTTCAAATTTCAAGTGAAGAGGGGAACTTAACTCTAAATATTGTTTTTCTGTAGTTAGAACCACCAAAGTGGTGGGTAATGGTAAATATAACAAATTTTAACTTTTTTCTCATCACTCAGTGAGGACTAATGCATTGATTTGTTTAACACTGTATAATTTGTTCACTATGTGTTTTATTCTTATGCAGCAGAGTATGATGCAACCACCACAGAAGTTACAACCACTCAAAGTTCTGGTAAGTTTGTCTTTGTATAAATGTCTCTGAATCCAGTTTCATCCTGTCAACTATTTTGTCCTTAATGTATATTTTTACTTTGTAATATCAACCTTTCCTAAGAAATCTGGCTTTTCTAAAAATAGATTCCACAATGGAGCTAATCTTTAGGCATGCAGAGCCTACATATTGTCAAAATACTTACTGTTTGACAATCTAAGAAGCCAATAAAAGGAAAGGTGTTCCACAGAAGCTTATAGCTCTGGGGTTGAGCACACCCTCAATTATGACTTTACCTTTGGCATTCCGTCTATTAAGACGTCTACACTTGTAAATTCAATCTGATATGCACCATTGAAGATGCATTATGTGACAGTCTGATATTAATATTGAAACAGATACAATATACTTTGACATTTCAAGCCACCAGCAACAGATTCAAGTTCAATAAAAAAGTTTTTACTTTGAAGAATTTTCGAATTATAATGTGAATGGTGTGCACACACAATATAGCTAAAGGTAAACCAAACAATGCCCGAGAATATACAAACCCTTGAATAATAAAAGTGCTAAAAAATTTAGTATTTACACTTCAGACCTAGTTAATGCATGGGCAGATCCCACTCTATGTGTAATTATTAGCAACAATCCGATGTATAATTTGTACACAGAAAAAAATCACAGAAACTTTTCTGGATTTGTGATCCGGATTCAGAATTATGGTATTATCCATATCCTGTTAATTGGTTTGGAGTTTTTGTACACTGCAGAACAACGAGAAGGACAGTCCCCCCATCCAGCCCAAACATATGTAACATCTCATTACCATTTCAAAGTATTATTAAAAAGTATGTCCTTCACAATGTGTTTTCTTAGCCATATCTAATTTGTCAATATGATTCTTCAAGATCAACTGATTTTATAAATATTTGATGACTTCCCACATGTAGAGTCAATGTTAGTTGCTCCTTGTATTAACAAAACAACTCGGGTGACATATCCAGTGCTTGAAATGGCCAAACTCAGCCCACAATGTACCAGAAGTTGGTCTATAAATTTGATAGCTGTATTTGTGAAAAGTTTTGAAAATTGTATCTTTCTATAAAGTCCCAAAACATCATAAGTAGCAAAGCTTCTTTAAATAAAACACTTTTTGAAGACGGTAGCAGAGAAATTAAAATTGGTAGAGAAAAAAGTCTGCATTTTATGCCAAAAGAACCTTCTGATTCTGATAAAAGTATAACAATTCATTCAAAAAATGTTGTGTTTACAAGCTTTGCATAATCCTTAGTGTGTATACAAGTAATACCAAGGACAGTTGGCAAATTAAATTTCATTTATAAAAATTGTGATGAAATCTGTGAACAATAGTTGGTATTATTATATCTTATGGGGTATTCAACCGGGGCCGTCTTGTTGCTAACTAAGGATTTTTCAAGGAGCAGGAGCAATGAGTTGGGTGGGAGCAGTTGTAGTCTTCCAGGCCAACTTCATTTTACTGACCTACAACTTCTCGGTTATGCAACCTGTGGGTATAAAAGGAACATCAGCTTTCTAGAATTTGGGTGTCCTGTTTAATACAAAGTTTTGTTTCACCAATCACAAAAATTCTGTCATCAAATCTTGTTTTACTATCCTCAGGGACCTTCATTGTATCAGGAGGTTTCTTTCCATTGATACATCAGTGGTGATCGCAAATGTTCTGGTCAGCAGTCGTTTGGATTATTGCAATTCTCTATTTCGTAGTGTTCAAGATGCTCTTGCACGGTTTGTCACTGGTGCATCTAAGTTTACCATATAACATCTAGCCTGAAGACACTTCATGGGCTACCCATCAGACAGCGAATTGTCTTTAAAACCCTAGTTCTTGTGTACAAGTACCTCACTACTGGCCAGCCTAAGTATTTTGCACCATATCTCTCCTTGTATAAATCAGCCATTAATACAAGACTCTCTAACCCCCAAAATTTTTGTTCCTCCAGGTTCCTCATTATTGTTCTTCCATCCATAAATCAAAGGTCCACTTCAACAACAGTTTGTCATATGATGCCCCGAAGCTATTATTATTATTATTATCATGCATTTATATAGCACCTATTCTTAAAAACAAAGCTCTAAGTGCTGTACATAAACAAAAAATACTATTATTAATAAAAGAATATAGTAAAATAGGGTAAAAAGTTAAACATATTAAAAGACTATGTTTAACTAATTCTAAAAAGATGAGTCTTGAGGTGTTTCTTAAAATCCAACAAAGAATCACAGTTCCTAACGTAAGATGGCAGTTTGTTCCACAGGTAGGGTGCAGCATTTTGGAAAGCAGCTTGTCCATATTTTGTGTTTGATAGTTTAGCAGTAAGTAGGTTCCCATCAGATGACCTGAGTGTTCTGCTTGGTGTGTATGGAGAAATTACATCAGCCAGGTAGGATGGAGCAGTTTGATGAATAGAGTTGAATGTGTGGACCAGGATTTTAAACTCAATTCTCTTAGATATTGGAAGCTATTGAAGGTCTTTGAGAACAGGAGAAATATGGTCAAATCTATGAGTCTTGGAAATGACTCTTGCTGCAAAATTTTAGACTTTCTGAAGTCTGTTCAGCTGAGCGAGTGGAACACCATATAAGAGCCTGTTTGCATAGTCCAATCATGATGTGACAAATGCATGAATAAGAGCTTTTGTTGCATCTGTGGTCAGATATTTACGAGCCCTGTAAATTGACCGAAGATGAAAGGTGGCAGACTGACATTATTTCTTATTACAAAGTCATTCATATTCAATCTGCTGTCAAGGACACAACCCAGATTTGTAGCTGATTGGCTTGAGGTTACTGAGGCATTACCAACTTTGACAGACACTGAGCTATGAAATGATCTTCCACATAACATCCACAGTGCTCCAGATCTCTCCTGTTTTAAAAGTCGACCCAAAACCTACCTGTTTCAGAAATCTTTTCCACCTTAGCTTTGAACTACCGAACACCGGATTGCCTCCCTGGGTACGACTTGGAACATGTCTAACGGCCTGAAGATTTATGCTTTACCAACTGGATGGTGTGCCTTAGAATCAGTAGATACGGAGATTAAGCACTTGGACAACTGACTGATTGATCAGCGTGCTGAATGAATCATTTGCATTTTCAAATCTGATGGATTATAACTAAGTGAATAACATGAGTGAAAGTAAAATAGATGCAGAAGGTGTATAAGAGACTGGTTTATCTTAATTACAATCAAGGCTCAAGAAGGACATAGGATAAACATTTATTGAAGAAACTCAGATGAAGAGGCTATTGTGGACTTTGTCAATGACCATAAGGAGCTTTATGGCAAAACCAATGAACACTTTAAGGACAACGCCAGGAAGGATTGCCTGTAGGGAGGTTTGAAAACAGCTGCAAGCTTTCAATGAAGGTGTGCAAGACTTGGTTTGAATATCAAAGGACTGGCTATGGAAAACCCACTTCAAGTCTGGCTCAGGCTCACAAAGAAATGACTGAGAGGTAGAACTGGATTTAGGACAAATATAACTTTTTAAAGACCCACATCAGAAGGAAAGAACTCCACCAATCTTCAGCCTACAGGCCATCACTGAAAGTAACCAGTGCCAGTGCAGCTACAGCCCACAAAATTTCATGAGGGTCGATTGACACTGACAGTATGGAGATCATCCATCTGCAACATTGCCAGTACCAGTGTAGTGTCCCAGCCTTTATCAGTCCAGCAGCAGGTCATGGATTAATTTGCCCAGGTGAAGACTACACTCACACCTGGGGGCTGACAGGAGAACACTAGAACAGCCTTCTGCAACTATCTGAAGTTGAAAACAATCTACACTTCCTAGGTGCTCCAGCATCACTTCCACACATGTATCAATGACTTATCACCAGCAGCACCCAGCAGCCTCTGCCATGGAATACGTCTTGCATATTCCAGAAACCCAAATGCCAGCAAGCCATGTCACACAACCAGCTCCCAGACGACAGTAACAACCCAGAGGGCCACAGACTTTCTACAAGGTTGTTGTTGACCAATAACCTGCAACTTAACACATCTACATTTCACCATCAGCCTGAGCAGGGTCCTCAACCCACCAGTAACCTCTGTCACAGGCAGAGAAAGTGTACACAACATCTCAGGAATCTGTAGTATTTCTTGAGAATATACAGTCGGTAGCTGGCATCTTTGCAGTGACAAATGATGAGTTACAGCAGCCACAAGGGTTTTTTATAGAGTTGGTTTGATATTGACTCATGATCCCGACTCCAGAAATTAATCAGTCTAGTCAGTGTGGATCAGGATACTTCTCCAGTTTTGCCAGTTTGTCGACAGTTGTGTTTGTCAAGTTAGGATTTCATGGCTTGTTCTGGTAGTTTCCCATCTGGTCATGGAGAAAAATACCCTAACTCCAAGTCATATCCTGTTTGTAACAAGCCGGGATGTGCTATGTCTTGTCAGGGAGGTGTAACTGACCCCAAATTTTTGCGCCTTATTTCTGGATTTCCCTGATCCAGAACTTTTCAAAGTGAGCCTAGATTTGTAGAGTTGGTTTTAGGGTCGGCTCTACTGGAACATCCTCATTAAGTACATAGTCATCAGAAACGGTGAATGCGACTCCAAAAACATAACAAGCCTTCTTATTCAGTTCCTGGTTACTGTTACACTGAGGTGAGGGAATGGCTAAGATTGGGTAGTTAAGCTTTTAAGATTAGGGTTGGGGAGACATGATTTAGATATGTTTCACTTTATTTGGCGAGAGATGTTGAGAAAAAATAAAAAAATAGCTCAAGTGGTTATGCAGTGGGGTATTTCATAAAAAATAAAGTTATAGATATCACTAACTTTTGTACTACTGATATAGCTACCATGAAATATATGCAAATAAAATATTATTATTAAAGTGACATCTTGCTGTAAAACCAAATTCCGAGTGATAAGAAAATAATTCATACTTACAAAACTTTCTAATTGAAGTACACAAACAAACATTTTGATGTAATCTTAACAAAATGTAGAACCATCAAAACAGTCTTATTTTAACTAAGCTTTCACTTAAGGCAGAAAAAAGCTAAGAAAAATTGTTGTGTCTGTAATGTCTGTAAATAGTTGAACAAAAGTAAACTCATATTTGTATATGCATATTATCCTGCACGGTGTGATGGGAACAAACCCCTTCAAATTTTTAAGTCTTCTTAAAATACAGTAGTGACGTCACTCTATTGTTAAAACAGTAGATTCCTACAACAGAATGTGCTGTTTTTTTCTACTGTTTTTGTAAAGGGACCCAAGGTACAAAGCTTGACCATTTACAGTTTAGCCTTCAATTAACACTACATTTTAAATTCCTGTATCAGTATTTTACATTCTTTAAAAATGCATTCAAGATAGACTATTTTGTGTGTAATATTCGTATTTTTATGTAATACAAGTTGGGATTTAAGAAGTATGTAAAAATGTTAACATTTACCTACATTTGTTTTTTGTAGTGCAAAACTTTAAAGAGAAAATATTAAATATAGCAATATTTCAAGGCATTATGTTTTGCAAGACTATGTGTAATATGTATACTCAGATCTATTTGGCATTCTAATTTATACAGTTTAAGTATTTAAGATCTTAGTTAGGCTGAAATGTTTATGATTTGACATATTTACAACCAGTAATGATGATGTGATTATTTTGGAAAGTAACTAAAAATATTTCCATGCTATGAGAAATGTCTATTAAAATGTGGAATTAACTTGAAACCAAAAAACTACTATCATTATTAAACAGTATTTTAAGTCAGAGAAAGCACTTGGAACAGTAGATTCGTAGTACAAATGTACTCGGGCCTTCGGCCCTCGTACATTCGTATCTACGAATCTACTGTTCCTTGTGCTTTCTCCATGACGTAACAGCCATGTATATGAAAATTATAAATGACACATTTATAACAGAAATTGCATCAATTTACAAAATTTTAATGAGTTGTCTCTTAGTTAAGTGGTGGTTTCAGAATCCCAACTTGTGCCCATTCTGATATCAGGGCCATTTGTTGTGAGTTTCTGTATGTCAACAATCAAAATTGGGAATTCAAGGAAGGTCAGGAAGAATTACAAATATGTTTACTATTTGTGGAATCGTTGACAACTTCCTGGCCCCCAATGTAGGGTCTTCAGCCTAACCTATCTTAATGACATTAAGTCAAATTGCAGTGGTCGGAAGGCACTGAAGATAGATCCTATTCTCCAGACAACAGATTGTATAAGTTTTACGACCAGTCATTTTAAATGTGATTGTAGGTTGGGAGGTTTTTTTGCCCCAACTTTGACCACAAAGATGAAATGCAGTAGCGAGGAGGTTGTCATAACCTGACTGTCAGTTTTACTGTGAACAAAATTTTGTGAGTGTTGGAGATATAAACCTGTAATAACATATATGACAGTCATATATGTCTCGTTAAAAGTCCCAATGAATCGAAGTAAGGTCGGGGCTGGATGAGATAGGTTCTTAGAACAGCTTGATCCCAAGGGTCAGGATGCATTTGAATTTCCTGCCCTTTTGGTACTTTTTGATACTTTTTTATTCAAGTAGACAATTCACGAATATGTTACTCACATACTTATAAATCTATTTGCCAGCTTATTATCTCTTTTCAACACATTGTTAACTTAATTAATAAATTAACATACTTGAACAAGCAAATTACTGAAATTTCTTTTCAAAATTATTAGGCAAAGATAATAGTGGTCAAGTATCAGCTAATGAAATCTGATATAATGCACTAATAGGATACACTCAACTAGTGATCAATCCGAGCAGCCATTATATGATATTCATACTTTTCTCTGGATATATGGATATATATCCAAGAAAGTTCAAGTATATTTTCACAATGGAAACATAGGTCAACATTAGAAATTACCACAACTTTGAATAAAACGAGGATGCTGAATGAAAAACACTTGTATTGTATTCTCTTCTGGACTTTTAAAGCACTTAATCTCTGCCAGGTAGACTCTAAGGTGTAACATCATAATCCCTCAAATAACACTAATGCATAGAAATATGTGACTATCAATTGGTCAATTTGAGTTGTGACACAAAGCATAAGAAATAGAGATTAACACTGGAAGATTAATCATTTCTAAGAACAAACACGTACACAGTAAATATGATCCTTAAAGTGTCCTTTTTATGAAAACAGGTGACTGTTGATGAACTAAAAGCAACAGATATTTGGTTATAACAACACAAGTAAAAAGGAGATCAAGAGTGAATAATTAAGCCAAATTTTGACAAAAAGCAATTATAATACAGTAGTCATGGATGTCTGAGGTATTGGTATATATTTATATTCAATGCAACAGAAAGTGACATGGTAAAATTTAAACAGGAAATACAAAACGAGTAAGTTAATTTGTAAAGAAAATGTACATCTGAAAGCCAGGTGGTTTTTGGGTAAATCAATTGACACAATGTCTAATTTCTCAAAAACAAATTACGTTTCTAGTGGAATAACTTAACTAATTCTATTAAACAGTGTAAATAGCCGTGCCAAATATTGACAATGATGCTGCATTTATCACCCCATGACATACGATTAATTTTTGTTCTTTTGCCTTTCTGGTTGTGTCTCTTCTTTGGTTCTTTTGTTTACACTTACTCCGGAACCAGAGAACACATCTTTGTGATTTTTTGTGTATGTTGCTAGAGCCTGACATAAAGAAGTGCTCAAGTTTCCAGAATAATCCTGGTTATATTTTCGATAGAAAAATGCTAATTTTTAACATTTTTAAAGAATGTTTGGGTAAAATAACGATATGAGGGTATTGGACTACCTTGGTGAAGATCTGCATTCTAGTGGTTTTTTGCTTAAACATGTAGTTCGCAATTATATTTTGACAGAAAACAATTATGTTCACTAATACTTGTGTACTTACAGATATGAGCCTTTGTTCGTTTATCAGTGTTGAATTAAAATGATAATATACCCCATTGATAGAATAAATTGCTATTTATATGTGTTTATACCCCATGTAATATTTTCATCTACTACAGGACTTGTAGTATTATTTAACTTGTCACAACTATGACACATACTCTAGTCACAGACATTCCCCTTAAATGAAAGATGGAGGCACCGGGATAACCATTAACCAAAATCCCTGAGGCTCTTTAGCCTGCCACTGCAATTGCATCAAATGATAGAGAACTTTCAGTTTAAGTTGTCAATTCACCACTATGTGTCAGTCTGTACTAAGGATCAAACCGAGGTCATCAGTATTCTCAGACATGAGTGTTAACCAGTGCTACAATAGTTGCAAGAACAAAATAAAAATGTAAAATTGTGACTTGAAAATGCATGCCAAAGTGCACTGGCTCTCAAAAGCTTCACAACTTTCTCAGTGGCTAGTGGGTTAGCAGGTTTAGTACCTGTTTACAGGCAGCCACCTGTGCATGGGTACAGCTCCCACAAGTGACAATGCTGATGACCTTTCCCAGTATGACCCCAGTCGAGTGCTATGAATAATAAGATTTTGACCTATGACCAAAAGTTTCAGGAGTTGTGTGACTTTTATTACAGTCTAAAACTCTCTTAAACTGTTGCTGCAACGGCTCTTTAAACATAACTCCAAAACCTGATTGATGTCAGAACTTCTACATAATCAATATTCGTTTTAACAAAATTTTCTATACAACTCCACTAATACCACGAGTGGCATGTCATCTAAGTTTGGCTAAGTAAAATTCCGGAAATTAAGGTACCTCATAAAGTTCTCTTGGGTTTGAAGCCTGACCAGTGGATAATCTACATCACAAACTAAAACTAAAAGTTAACTTAAAAGCAGATTCATAGCAATTTAACAATGAGACAACCTGATATACCCACATCGTTAAATGCATTTTAAGGTCTGAAATTAAATCACACCATATTACAAAGATTATAATTATCTCATTTTTTTCTATCCAGAACCAAATTGTACCAAGATGTCATATTCATCAAACCATCTATAGTTTAAAAGTTTCTTTACTAAAGGAGGACAAAAAGTCTCCTTTGATCAGTTGAATATCTATTTGTGAAGGCCCCTTTATGTTACTTTAACATAATAAACATGCATTTTAGCTTTATTCACCAAATCCTCTTTATAGTTTCCTTTAGTTGACAAGATTACTTATTGCTACAGTCACAGGGCAAGTGAGTTAGTAATTACCGGTTGCTTTTAAATTGCAACAGGAAAAGACAAAAAGTTCCAATTAAAAGAGTTTTTAACCATTAAAATATCATTTACAGTCAACTGGAATGATTTCTTTGCCAAATCGGCCCTCGGCAAATCGGCCCCCTAAAAAAGTCGGCCCTGGACAAATCGGCCCCCTAAAAATTCGGCCCTGGACAAATCGGCCCCCAGTTGAAAACTTTTGTTCTTCAGGATAATAAAAACAGAAAAATAAGGGGTCCTTTTCAACAGAAACTACATGCCTTAATTGAAACTTTGGACTTCCAAAGCTGAATGATGATTGGAGAAAATAAGAAGCCCTTTTATAGAGGAAATGCGCCATTTAATTGTAATCAGGGATGTCTTATCCCTTTGAATTACATAATATATCACCAAAATTTATATCTCCACAATTTATTACAAATAATTATTATTATTACTGTTATTATTAATTTTATATTTTAAATAGATAATATTTTATCTATTGCTGTGACTTAAAATTATAATAATACAATAACTACTGTGGGAAAAAAATAAAATAAAATAATACCAGTCACTGTGAAGATTTTGAATACAAATCTATGAGAAGGTCAGAGTAAACTCACAGTTAAACCTAAATGTCTGGGGATTATTGTGAAAAAATTGCATAAATTTTATGTACACTTATCTATCTATATCTAGGAGGGCTGATTTGACCATATGTTATTTTATAGGGGGCCGATTTGACCATAAATTATTTTATAGGGGGCCGATTTGATCAGGTAATTTTATTTTGGGGGCCGATTTGACGGGGGCCGATTTGGCAAAGGGCCGATTTGTCTATGATTCTTAATGATACATACAATGATGCAATAATGAAATCAATTTGATCTGGCCATAATCCGATTCATGTGACTAACAATTCAGTCCACTGTGTCCAGCAATCTGTCCTATGATCTGTCCCCTAATACACAAGTATCTGTATCCTGTCATCTGTTCAATGTTTAATAACATAAAATGTCCTTATCCTGTGATCCTTTTAAGCTCCAACAACACAACATGTCTGTATACAGTTATTCAGAGAGCTTGCACAACTATGCTGTCTGCTCAAAAATATGGACATTGTCCAAAATGCAGCAAATCCACTCTCTGGTAGAACGACATACTCTATCCAGATCCAAGCAATATCCAAAGCACAGCAAATATACTCTCTGGTAGATCAAGATACTGTATCCATCTCACTTCAATACTAGTTCACCACAACACAAGAAGTTTATATCCAGTTGATATTAGTTCTAACACTGAATTAGCTTTCCTTATAGCCAGCAAATACTATGTTAATCTGTGGTACAGTACTTATATACAGATGTAAAAATGTGTAGAAGGTTATATGACTAACACACAAATCAGCTAGGAAACTCTAGAAATTAGTTTTACCAAATCTATAAATAGTATTTTAGAACTAATAAGGTTTATAGAAGCCTAGAGGGATTTCGCGAGTCTATAACTAGACCAATCTAACAGAATACAATAATCATAAATACCACTTTACTCAAGGTTTTTACATGCAACACACAAACACAATACTTTCGACAAATTAAATCATTACTTGGCACATTTCCTATATATGCAACATTGGAATAAAGGAAGCTTAGTGAATGTAGTCTTACATCAACTGTAAAATGTCATTGTGGTACAAAGTGTAAACATGGTTGTGGCTCTCTTTAAATCTGTAATCATATCATCTGGCAGTCTAACTTGTATTACTGATGCATTGGGTTACAACTATTGTCCTTCAGACTCATCTGCAAAATCATCTGTGTCATCATAACACTAGAGCCATCATGCTAATCCAGTTCACAAATGAAATCTGGTGCTGTGCGATATAAGGGTAGCTTACCTAATGAAATTCTGACTGAAAACTTGAGGAATGACTCCAAATTCAGGATGTTATTTTATAAAACCTACTTGGCAATTAATTAACTCAGTATTTTGATTCTTATCTAATTGTCTACCGGAGTTAACATAATATCAGACAAAAAAAGACTGAACACATATATTGCACCTTTTGTACCACCAGTTTAAAGATGCAAAAAAATGAGTATTTTACCAAAAACTTCTCAGGTGATGCGCTAAAGATTTCAGATGATTAAGTTTTGGTATTCACACTGCCAAATGTTGGATCAGGTTTTGACAGGAGGTTTTAAATTTATTGAACACAAGATGTTTATTTAATTCTCTTATTTTGTTTGTGTTCTGCCTCTAGTTATCCGATGCATGTGCAGTTGCTGCTCAAATTTTCTGCAAAGATTTCATTGACATGGTTGAGGGTATGCCACTTTGTAGATTAAACCCAATAAAATAGAAATATGTTAGATGGGGTTAGACTTGCAACCTCAGCATAGACAAAACATGTGTTCACCACATGATATACTTGATATACATGTTAAGTGGTTTTCTGAAATTGTTATGATTTATTGGATGCTATAACATTTCATGAAGTTTTTATTCCCACATTTCAGAGGATGTTTGTTCTGGAGTAATCTGTCAACATGGTGGCACCTGTGTGAATAGAACTACAGACGCTTGGTGGTGTGAATGTGACAATGGATGGACGGGCAGAAACTGTGAATATGATGGTGAGAGGCTTAAAACTAAAATGTTTACTTGATTAGCTAATGCCAAGTAGAAAGAAACACTTGGAAACTATTTCTGATATATTATATATGGCATTTTATTCGATTTCGTTAAACATGGTATAAGGTCTAATATAATCAATTGCTCAATGTTATTCTTATATCTATACTTTCAGATTTAACCTGAAACTTATAATATCTATAATGAAATTATATTCCTCAGCTGATACAAGGCCAAATTTTGTAGAATTCATAAAAGTCCAGAGACAAAAATGTAATCTTAAAAATACAAGACTTGATGAGCTCAAACCTTATAAATGCTTGCTTTTAGCGTACATTTGACTAGTCCCCTCTCCAAAAGCAGTGAAAACACCCACGGTTATTACTAAATACTACTTGGTTATGTACAGCTCTTAAAAGTTATACAATATTATTACTAATAATAGGCATGTCCAAATTAGAGTTAAATGTCCATGTCATGTTAATACATGCCCACATGATTATTCATGCACTGACATATTAAAATACAAACACATGTTACATCAAGTTACAGACTAACAAAATTAAATGCAGTTTTATGCTATAACGATTACACATTCAGATTGTTGAGAATATATGCCAGATTACATAACATAAACAGACAACAATTAACTAAAAGTTTAATTACCATTTAAGCCATATGACTAAGTAAGACATCAAATTTTATAAATGCTTGTCTTTAGAGCAGTGTCAGAATATGTAAGAATGTATTCGAATGGGAAAATCAATTTTGCATGAGAATTCTTCCAACGAAAAATGAAGCAAATATGGATAAGTAGAGGTACGAATATCCAGTAAAAACAATTGCATTGTTAAGCAGCATTGTGGGTAAACTATTGCAACGAATTTTGTTTTAGAATATAGCAGGGTAATCAGGGTTACTGAGACTAGCTCTAAAAGAAGAAATATATAGAGATAAGTACAGTTGAACTCCATCAGTTTAACCTGTATTTATTATTATGTGCATGGTGACGGTAATTTTCAACTTATAGAGGTACCTAATTGTTAGCAAGTTCAATTTGTGAAACACATGACTGGGCATTGTGGAATGTTATAAGATTGAAACATATGCATTACATGAGAAAAGGAAAGAAGGAGCGACTCTCTATCCTGTGTTTTGTGCCCTCATAACAGAAATGTGACACAAGTGGCTTAAAACTACATCAGATAATAACAAGTCCCATTCTCCAATTTTGGTGTCAAAGTAGTTGACTATTCAAAAACAATTTGTTCTCAAACTTAAGACTACTACACATTTGTTGCAAATGTTTTGAAAAAGTTTCAATCATTGTTTCATCATAGATGAGCTACACACTCTTATGTTTTGTGTGTTGAAGTAAAGTAGATTTAATTCACAATTTACTTAGGTTTATCTTTAGTCATAATTTATTGCTCGAATTTGGATTTCAAAAGCACCTTATTTTGCAACATTTTTATGACTGTGTTTCTGGCTACATAGCAACAGAGGAACCTGTATAGCATGTGACATGCAAATAAGTAAATAAATGACAAAATTGTAAGTGATTTTTTTAATTTAAATAAATTTTACAGATTGCATTATGACTTATGACACAAATACTTTCTGATCTTTGGAAATACTGGATGCTTTCATGTTGACAGTCTGTTTACATCTGAAAGACTTCAGATTAGTGTCAATGGAGAACATGTTTGTAAATACCAAGTTGGCCCTTATTCTCAGCTTAGACTAATTCTCAAATTTAAGACTACTTCTTGTATCATGATAAAGCCTTTTTAAAATTATAGTTATAAGTTTCTTTTTTTGGCGTTCTTGAATGCTCCTTTCAACAGAATATATGAAATGGGACAAATTAAAACAACATGTGACTGTAGCAGTAGGAAATGACAGTTTATAGTAACTTACAGCAAGTATGAACGTACAACTGCTTATTTTTTACCTTAAGGCTAAGTCTAAAACTATAATCTATGACATCTAGGATGGCAATATTAACAAACTTCACCACCAAACCCTCTAGAAATTGTAAGAGAAATGTAACATGGTACAATATATTTTATTTAAAAAGTTTGTTCTATTTTTGAGCCAGGAATGTATAACAATTTAAGCTGTAATTGTGAATTTTTGTGTTACAGCATGCACCAGGGATAAGTATGTAAGAGGTACAATACATGAGCTATCTTCCACTGCTGAAAGAAACTTTACAGCGGATGATCAGTATGCCTGCATGGAATATTGCAGCAATACAACTCTCTCCGGAATGCAGAGCAAATGTCAAAGTTTACGATTTAAGGTAAGTTTTAAGCTTATCTCAAAAACAATTTTGATGTATCCAATAAGTCAGCGTCATCTGTTAGTGATCCTGTTAACAATCAGATATAGAAATCACGGGACATGAGAAAGGTCAAGCTCATAGCCAGTGATATATAAGCTGACAAAGGTAGTGTTAAAGCAGTGAAGAATCAGAGCCTGGGGATTTTAATTACACGTTAGTTTAAGATGACTAGATACAGGGTATTTACAAATTTTAATGTAAAACATGAAAGTACAAAAGTACAGTAAAGACAACTTAGCAACATGATACAAACATAAACTATCAACGCTAGGGTCACCTAATTTTATCCCATAGAAAAGAAACATTCTGCCAATATAGGATATATTATATAAGCACAGTATATGAATCAGAATAACCTTGCCAGGTCAGCCAGCCACATAATTGACTGACTTGATACTAATTTGAAAGGGGGAGTCAGACTTCAGCCTGGTCTTGCCTGTCACAAAACTCCAGGTATTTCTGGCTCAACCAAAAAATTCCATGGCTGGGGCTCATGGCTGTGGAGAACTACTCGGCCACTATATTACATCTGTGCTTGAAGAGCCAGGGTCTGCCTGGTCCAACCTGTTACCGAGGTCTACATCAATCTGGTAAGAATACTCCCTTATACTGGAAAACATAGAGGCATACCAAAGAGGGTAACTAAGAAACGTTTATATTGGAAAGAAAACCTTAAGGGACCAACCTACTAGACTACCTACCCACTAGGATCAAAGGCCAAAAAATAACCTGGATCAGAGGTTAGAGCTGGTCATACTTACAATCAGTGGCAAATCATAGGCCCAGTGGATCCACATTCATTCCCCCAGTTCCACCAAGACAACAAAATAAAACATGGGATAATTATTTTATTTACACAACAATAAGATAAATGTGAAAGATATAAGAAAGATATAAAGATATAATTAATGCACACCATTATAAGATAATATTTACCTTTGACAAAGAAAGTTCTACAAAAGTTACATTATAAAAGTCGTCATGAAGGTGAACAGTGGTACTTACCCAAGGTAAGGGCAAAATGATCTATTTGTCTGTAATAAACGAAAGGGGGATCAGAGGTTAAAGCTAGTCATACTTACAATCAGTGGCAAATCATAGGTCCACTGGATCCAGTTTTGAGTGACATGGACCAGAGAAGTGGTGATGGATAAAAATGGGTGATTCTGCTTCAAGCTTTGACGTTAAAGTGAAAGATCTAAATTCAGTTGCAGTCAATGAAGTGTAAAAATGAAGACTATACTGGGTGAGACCAGAGACCATTAGTAACCACAATAAAACAATAATCATACAACTGGGTTTAAAGTATTTTCCAACTACACCAGCAGGCCCGTAATTAGGTGTGGGGGGCGGCACAAAAATCAAGTACCTGCTGACTAGTTGTTTCGTAGAGGAAAACTGTGTAGCTGAATGAGGGTTTATGTTAGAACTTTGTCAGAAAGAGTAGCAAGTAGCCATAAAACCTCTAAACAATATTTGTCAGAAAGCGAATCACATGTCTTTGAACTGTCATCCATTGTCCTAACATGAAAATACACCTCTTCAAGGTGGCCCATGCAATTCCAATTGCTGTCCAAGGCAGGGATGTATAATCCTTCATGGCAATGATGACCTGGTTTTAGATTAGCCCTTCACATGGAAGATGTTTAAGAGTTTTTGTAATGCTGAAGAATTTAAATGAAAATGTTTAATTATTAATAATCTTTAAATTCCATACAACACAGGCAAAGCGCCTCAGTAAATTAACTCTCATTGGACTTAACAGTAGAAATCAATAGTTACATAGCACACCGCCCTCTGTGGCATTGTCAAGTCGCTATAAACTACCATTATTGTCCGCATGTGCATGGTATCCTTCATTTGGCCAACAAAATTTTGAAGCAGTGTGAACAACGTTGATGGTATTTTAATGACCTGACTTCTGTGGTTTCCTACCTTGTATGGAAACCTTGGCTTGATCCTCATAGGAAGGTAGGATATTTATAATACCTGACATTGTGGGCATTCATCTGACTCGGCATTACCCCCATCAATGTGGTTGTCCGGAACTGATGTGTGGGTTGTGGGTCCAGTTAACCAGACATGGATTTGACCCCGAGGTGAGAGGTCAGGATACATGAGCAGAAGGTCATGTGTACATAATAGCCCAACTAAACCAAAGTCCAGAAGGAAAGATCACAGGAAGATGCTATGAAGAAGCTTGACCCCAAGAAAGGGGCAAGGTTAAACTGATGCTCTATATTTTATAGAAAGCAATGAAACAACATTGGGAAATTTTTATTTACATGTTAGTATAGATTAATGTAAGAAAGTGTAAAATTTTAAAATAGTTTAAGCTTGTTTAAAATTTTTCAGCCCACAAGGCATATAACCAAACAGCCATAGACATAACACAGTACAAACAGCATACACACAATGTAAACTGAAGTCAATGGAACTCGTCCAAAGTTATGAAATGGTGACTTTGATGATTACACATTGAAGTGAATGGAACTCGTCCAAGGTCATAATAAGGTCAATTCTGATGGTTACTCGTTAAGGATGTATTCTCCCAAGACAGCAGAGTTGGTTTACAATTGTGACACAATCGATAGGGGGATACCAGGGTCTGCCTGGTCCGCCTAAGGCACTTGTCTAATTCAATCCGGAATCGAAAAGTCTCAAATCAAGTGACCTAATTAATCCGATCGGATAAGCCTGTGCTTCAGACTCAGCAGAGGGGGACCAGTCACTGTCGAAAGGTCTCAAGTTGAAGGTGACCTACATCAATCCATAAGGAGAACTCCCTTGGTCCGAGACAAAACCAAGGGGTCCCAGTCACCTACAATATGATCACTAATTCAGGAGTCTGATATATCCCTGGTTGATCAAGACAGAGTCAAGACTCCAGAAGTCACAAGCCAGTTTCCACTGGATCCCTGAATACTCCCCTGTTAGTAGGGATACCTAACAGAGGGTGAGTTCTTGTGTAAGCGGAGGGTGGTGGGTTCAAATTTTTTGTGTGATTCCATTGACTTCAGATTCATAATGACCAGAAACCTTGAAGGGAGCGCGCCAATGAAGCGTGCAGTGATCTTATTGGACAATTCATAAGAAGCAAATAACACTGATAGTCCCTAGTAAAATATTTTAAGGTCGTTGTTAACTGACCAGGCAGGCCCCTACTTGGCCGTGCCCCTACCAGTTAACCAGACATGAATTTGACCCCGAGGTGAGAGGTCAGGATACATGAGCAGAAGGTCATGTGTACATATTAGCCCAACTAAACCAAAGTCCAGAAGGAAAGATCACAGGAAGATGCTATGAAGAAGCTTGACCCCAGGAAAGGGGCAAGGTTAAACTGATGCTCTATATTTTATAGAAAGCAATGAAACAACATTGGGAAATTTTTATTTACATGTTAGTATAGATTAATGTAAGAAAGTGTAAAATTTTAAAAGCCTATATAAGGTGTAGATATCAAAAACCCCTCTACTCCTCAAAAATCTTGAAACAGCAATGTGTGAGAGATCAGAATGCGCAATGTTGTAAAACTTTGCCATGGATCTGATGGAAGCCAAGTAATTGGAAATGACTTTTGGCGACAAAGAACTTCTAACAAGGTAATAATGTAGTGAAAGATTTAATGGCAATTGAATGAAAATAAGATATGACAAAAAAGTCCTGAAGGGAGTGATGTGGGCACGAGCTGTTGACGGTCTGAGTGATGATTGAACTCTACTCCATGTTGACTCCAGGATCACAGCTGAAGCCTGGGAAGCACCTGAAATCATATGCATAAATCTAGCTTAAATTTTTGAACATAGATTTTGTTCCAGATGTAGTGCTGTTGAAGGATGGATAATAATTGTAAGCCCACCTTGGAATGCAACTTGGACAACAGGTCTGCAATTGCAATCTTTTTCCCTGGAACGTGTTTGACATCAATCTGTATGTCAAAAGATGCAGAAATGAGCCATATATTGCGGATACAAGCAGCTAAAAGTGGGTCCTTAGTTTTGCTGGAGCCTACCACCTGGACTACTGCCATGTTATCACAAAAAATCCTTATTCTAACATGGCGCCAAAAATGGCCCCACGTTCTAAGAGCCAGGACTATGTTTAGCATCTCGAGATGCACGATGGTGAATGTAAAGCCTGGAATTGATAAAACTAGAGTGCTGTATACTCTATTGGCCCAGACAGCACCCAGGCCACTGAGGGAGGTATCTAAGTAAAGAGAGTCGCAGTGCTCAACATCTTGCTTGTCAAAATATGTGATGCCATTGTATGAAGGGAGGAAAGTGAGGAACCACTGGATATCTTCATTCCTCATTTAACTTGATGCGCTTCTGATGTGTATTAGTTCTGAATAAAGCTAGTATGCGATTTATAAAAATTCGTGCAGGTTGCACACATTTGTGGACATAGATGAGTTTGCCAATAAGAGACTGAAAGGTTTTCTTAGATAAGAACTTTTTGTGGCTGACCTGTAGACAAGCTGCACGTATAACCTGGATTTTTGATTTGTCAATTGTAATGTGGCAGCATCAATATTGATTGTGATACCAAAGCAGGTTAAGGACCTGCAGGGAGGGGTTTTCTTTTGGGGGTTCATGGGAAGACCCAGTTCAGTGAGTAAGTCAGATAACTTTTGAAAATGGGTTGCAGCCACAGCCCTGGGGGCCACACCAATGAAATCGTCCATGTAGGCAAAAATTTTGCAATTTTCTTTGGCCATTATGAATGATATGGCATCTGCTACCATCTGAAAAGCGGAAGTGCCACTAGCCCATCCAAACGCTATTGCAGGATCAATGTACCACTTATCAGCCCAGGAAATGCCCAATTTTACTGCATCAACATGGTCAGCCCTTAAATTCCTGAATGCACGGGCTACATCAATCTTGAATAACATGGGATCTTCAGTTATCAATATCTGATCGACTATGTCCTCAATTTTTGGGAACTTAAGAGTGAAAGGCCTATTATCAAACCTGTTCCTAGTGACCTGATCATTAAGGGACTGGCCTGGGGGTAAGATAAATTAACAATCACCCTTCTCTTGTTGTCATCTTTGGGTCTTGTCAAAATAGGAGAGCAGTGATAATGAGGGGAATTCACCTTGTCAACTGGGCCCAACATGGCCCCACAATGTATTTCTTTGGCTATGTATTCTGCAATAGCATTGGGAAAGTGGATGGCAGAAGCGTGGTTGTTAATATTTGAGTTTGAGAGCTTGGTGTGGTCATTAATGGACAGGGGGAACCCGAATTTTAAGTAATTGATTAATATTTTATCAGGGTAATCCTTAAGATGATATTTCCAGGCCTTAACCCTTTTGCTACCATGTATGTCGACTAGCAGTCAACATCAATGTGTATAACAAGGGACCATGTCTGTCGACAGCAATAATATATATTTCTTCTTTTCCTTCAGTGTACTGTTATATGTTTTCTTTGGTGTATCAGTATTAAACCGATTTTTAAAGTATTTTATATGAAAGTTATGCTACATTTAAAAAAAAAATTCACCATTTCACATATTTTAACTGGTTTCTGTAAATATTGCCGTATTTACCGCATATAGCTGCATATTGTTTATTCGTGGTTATTTTGATTTGGGGAATTCCCACGAATTTTCCCATTCGACTTTCATCAATTCCTAATGAAATATACTGAAAAATACCACAAATAAAGTGTATAAGTTAGGGAGTTATTATTTTACTTCATTGGCGTTTCTGACGTGATATGACGTCATATGGCTACAGTCCCAGGGAATAATGTTCCTTCAGTAGCGAAAGGGTTAATGACCAAATCAGAGACAAGGGGAATTCTGGCAACTGTAGTTAGGAAGGCCTGTACCCCTGATTATATTGGCGAGCTCAAGGCAAGTCTGGACTGAGTTGATGAGCACAGGAGCTCTATCAGGTCCAATAAACTCAAAGTCAGCCCTCTGATGGTTCAAAAATCCTCTAGTTTTGTTAGGGATGAGATAATCCTTGTTGACCTTAGGATTGTGTAAAACTTGCTGATCAACATAAGCATCAAAGTCGGCAATGACGTCGGTAGGTGTGTTAGTATAAGGGTTAGTAACATGACTAGCAAAGCCTAACTCAGAAGCTTGGTCGTTTTCCTCTACAACACAGTCTTGTCTGTATATCAGATCTTGTACTACCTGATCTAAGTATTGGTCATAAGACTTCCTAAAGACAGACTGATAATAAAGATCTTTGTAATAATTGTCATGTGTAATTTTTGCTTGTAACCGCATTTCTTCATCAACAGTGCCAAATGGCTGGCTGAAAACTATGTATAAATTAGTTGAGAATGCTACCTGCAATATGCCAGGGGGGAAGGGCTTTGCACTCAACAAGAGATCCATCACCAGTGAGATAATAGAAACCCCGCCTCCATTGATTGCCATTACATCCATGTAGAAATACTAAAGCACCCAATCCGATGCAGTGGTTACCCATGCCAGTAAACATAAAATCTACCTTGTCACAATAAGCTATGCAACCTTGGTTATGATAGAAGGAATGACAACTTTGCGAGTGCAAAACTCCCCCACCCTGACGAAGGGTGACTATTCTATCACACTGAAAACACACAGCATTATTAGGTTTCACATCAAATATATTATGAAAATTACGATGATATGCAGTACTATACACAGACGTATTACTTTCCACTTCCTTGTTATCACTATCACTGTTTACAGACAATACTGAAGTGGTTCCAATATTTCCACTATTTACATTTAACATATTGACATTATATTGATCAGTACACTTATCAAACGAAATGTTGCCACTATTTGTTGACCTGACACTAACGTGATTATTACTGACACTGTTCACACTTCCCCCATTTGTAATGTCCCCAATCAATTTGATCTTCCCAGGTGGTAGTTTGGTGTCCTATTTGCTGTCCAGCTTGTCCTGTGACCTTGACTTAAAATTACATTTGACCTCTGGGTGTGCTGCTTGCCTACCTTGATGCGAACAATAAGAACAGTTATGTCTGTAGTTTCCATGATTTGATTCATAAGTACAAGAGCCTTCATTGAAGTACTTGCACAGTTTCTTGTGCTGCGACTGTTGATGCCCAGATGACGCCGTCAGATTGGCGTTTGCCATGCCTATCTGCGATGCACTGAGGCAGTTCAATGCCCATTGTGTAGCGTCCCCCCATGTAAGTCTGCCTTCCTCCACCTCATGCATGGAGGTGGCCCATGTACTTCTGACGGCCTGCCATGGCAGTGAGGTGGCGTCTTTCATCACCAAAATGACTTGAAGTAACACTTGTGTTGATATATTAGGGTCCTTGATCTCATACACATTGGACAGTTGACCCACTGCGTAAGCGTCAGGTCATCATATGCATGACGCTTCTTCCCTTGACTACCAAAATAACCCTCATTGGCCCATCTTTTCTCAGGGGATGCATGGGCAGTGTCTGTAGTATTATATCGCCCAGAACACTTGTTGGATGTCTTACCTTGGCTTATTTCTGCCTTTGCCTGAGTTTCATATGTAGCCAACAACTGGGAGACTGCCTGAGATATACTTGGGTGCTGCCTGAGAGTATCGATGTTCGGAATGATGGAGTCATGGTATGGGTTCTGCTCTATTGCCGAGGTGGCTGCCGATTTGGTGGGTTGATGTGACTCCTGTATGTTGACGTGTGGTCTGACGCCCAGACCCGCGGTGCTACGTGAGCTGATCTGGTTCGAGACTGGGTCCCCACCTGTGGCATGTGATATGTTGAACTGCCTACCAGCTATCCCATGTGACATCGGGTCAGTGTGAACTTGGGCCTGGCTGTTGGAAGTAGAAGCCAGTGACGTGGGGCAAATTGATTGACTCTTTTCAAGGGTAACAATGCGTTGCACAATGTCTTTATTGGTTTGCTGCATTTCTTGCAAAATCATCAGAATAGTGTCATTATGTGACGAGCCAAGAATTCTTGGTGAGGATGAGGTGACAGTATGTGTTACAGTACTCACGGGGTCCTGTATATAAGATCCATCCTGACCAGCCGTTGGTGGTTTCCTCTGTTTCCTAATAGAAGTTTTTGCCCTAACTGACGCTGTCACTTTCTCCCTGCCTGTTGTTACAGGGGTTTTCTTTAAGTGTGATGGCATGGTGCTTAATTCCACAACTTTGAACTGACGTGAAGTGTTTATTCCAGCATATAAAACACTAAAACTTAAAATAAAATAACCAAAACCATAAACGTAAGTCTAGTTTTCAAATTTTTTGTGTGATTTTTTCAGATTCATAATGACCAGAAACCTTGAAGGGGGCACGCCAATGAAGCGTGCAGTGATCTTATTGGACAATTCATAAGAAGCAAATAACACTGATAGTCCTAGTAAAATATATAGGCAAGCAATGTTTTCCCTCACATTTAGCCCACCTCTTATGTTACTACATTCTTATTAAATGTATTTGCTCCTTGGACAGTGGATGGATTTCTCATCTGATTCCCCGCCTCTTTCTTAATTGGTAATTGCAATTGTTTCTTGTGAGGGCTCTACTAGAGCACCATGAGTCATAGCTTGAGGCCAGATGAGTCATCTGCAGGAGTACATGTCTCTGCCAATGGAGGCTTGTGTCTAGGTACCCCCTAAAGCACCATCTTGCAGCTTCTCCCTCTCTTTGCAGTGGTTAAATATCGGTAGATTGGAAAATGAGCCACTATAGGACAGACAAATTAGATGAATTTGAGATAAATTTGCAGCCCTTATACACCATGGACAGAAACACAATGGAGTGTAACCCTTTGCAATTGAAATATTCGCTCCCTACATGGAATGGATTTTTGATGGCTACATGCTTCTCAATCTTGAAACTGAACCATACAGCATGTAAAATGTTCCATTGCATCCTGAAGAATTGTTCTAGATTCTTTCAATCCTCTGAGTTGGTTGGGCAGCCGAGAAATTCTTCTTGAAATTGAGCTGGGACAGCCTGGCAGCCAGATGGTATAAACTGGTTGATGCTAGACTGCACACTTTGAACAGACAGCTAAGAGAGCTGTAATGTTCAAAAAGTGCCTCAAGGTGGCTGCAAGCTTGGGCCTGACATACAAAGGCCTTCTAAACCATATGATATCTCTCTTGATGTTTGGTTCTATTCTGTTCCATGGCTTTATTTTGTCTGGATCCAAGGGCTTAAATTGCTTAAATTCTTCTCCTCTGTCTAGCCTAAACTCATGGTTTACTACCATTCTCAATCATAATATAACAGTATAAATTGATGCATGTCTAAATAAGGAAAAAGTTAAGACCCTATTTTTTCGTAAATATACATGCTCCATGTTTGCTGTCACATTCCCCCGGTCGCAAACCCATAATGGAATAAAATGCAGAGCTGGGATTTTTAAAATTTATTTACATACACAACTACTAACTGTGTTTTATGATAAAGTTATAATACACAATGCACTAATATAAGTATGACTTTCAAGGCATAAAACATTCAAAACTAGTAAAGTTAAGTAATGAAAGGTGAGTATAAAAGAGTTAAAGATTCCGGGGTTAAAATTTGGCAACCGTGTTCCCAAGTCAGACATAGGTTAAAGGTCAAATGTGCTATCAGCCACTATGTAGGCATACAAGATAGGTTTACAAGGATAGTTAACAAGATATATATATATATTCTAATAAACCTAAAAGAGTGTAAGGTGAGCATAAAAGCACCCAAACACCCAGTAGGAAGGTAGTTAGGGGGTAAGGTGAAATCTGAAAGCTTCTGACACTGAAGAAGGAGCAGTGGGGGAGACATGAATGTACTTCCAAACACAAGCAGAAGACCACGTGCCTTGTGATTGAATGTCTTGTATAGGAACTCCATGATTAAAAGCCCAGGAGGCACCACCTTGCCTGAAATCATAAAAATTGAGATGTTATTGCAATTGTACACATACTGACTTCAGGTGCTTTCTGGCTTGGGAATCTGTGAGTGGGTGCCACACAGCAGCTTTACAGATCTGAAACAAAGGGTTATTAGAGAAGAAGGAGTAAGCTTCAGGAGATTCTTCAGTGTGGTTACAGGGCACAGTAGGTTGTCACCCAAGTATATCCATGCTCCATGTTGCTGTCATTCCGGGCATTCAGTACAAATATTTACTGTTGGCTGATCTTCATATGCGCGTGTGGATTTAATTATTGATTTCCATAGTAGTTACGAGATGTAATTTTATTACCAAGTCATTGTTAATTCTGGAATCTGGATGTATGAGATGCTATAGCCATTACAATTTGTCAGATAGCTTTTGGGTCAATCATATCACTGCTATGTAGCATTGTTTTAAGTTTGGGATGAAATTGTATTTGTAAGGATCAAAATCATGGAGCAAAGCAAGTAGGTTCAGGATTAATGGGTCCCTTAGTAAAATGTATAGTCTGAATTAAAGACCGATGAAGATGACCTGGACGCATTTTCATTTCCCACATTTTGAATCCACTCTGTCCTCTTGTCCCTATCCATGCGAGACTGTCTGTAAAGTTTGGATGTAGTGAGATTTGCTATTTCTTTCTTAAGATCTCCAATATTTGTGAATTCTTGACCAGGAGAGAATACCTTTTTACTTTATTTTATTAGGGGTAAAGCACCCGTGACTTTAATGTTACATTTTATAATGCAAAGAGTCATTTTGTTTCTTATTGTAGGTAACCACAAACAAGTGCCGTCTTTTTTGGACTACAACTGACAACTCTACCAAACTGTTAAAACATAATGAATCTGACTACTTTAGATTCTGTGGTAACTACCTAATTATAGTTTTTATACCAATCATAAATATGTTTTACCATTGCATTATACCTCTGTTATAACCTCTACCCAAGAGGTTATGTAATTGGCAGAGTTTGTGTGCTTCTAAAATTATTTGAAAAAAGGTTACAGACAGATTTCAATGGAGTGTGCAGACATGTCTACAATGGCAGAAGTTTATATGCTTAAAATTGCCTACTGATGACCATTTGCTTTGATTTCCATGGCATAAAATTAAAGGTACCATTGAAACTTAAGTCACCTCCTGAGGGATTGCTATGGTATGATCAACTTAGTGACTTGGTAGAACATCTTTATAATAGTTTGCAGGGTTTGTGTTTGAGTAGAATGCATAGCTGGAAATACTCTCACCTTTATGAAGTGCTTGTAAAACCTCTCACATGCTATGTTAAACTCAAAAAGGGATTGATGTACCTGAAGGATCTAAAGTGTGTGCACAAGCCAGGTACAAAGTCTCTTTCCAGAAGCATAAGGACTTCAAATAAGCAGAAGTCAAATACATGCAGAAATGATCACAGGGAAAGACATGAGCAAGGTGTTATGGGTGCAATCAGTAAATAATGAACCAGTGAATGGGTGAATATCTCTTGATCTGATAACTGCATTGATGGAGCATTTTCAACTAGCCTGAGTGGTTGTGGTGTGTGAATGGTAAATTGATATTCAGTTTTATTTAAGCGTGAGCTCTGGCGGGGCTCATGCTTCTAGAGATAACTTTTTTTGTCTCCAGACTTTCATGATTTGTGGCGTACAGTGATGAGCATCTGTCTGTTCACTGAAATTAAGCGGCAATGGGCTGCATTAATACTGGAATAGGTGACCGCTTCAGTGCACTACTTGAGTCTCTGATGACTTTGCAGGTCGTGCTAGTAGACTGAAACCTCTTTCGTCCTTGTATTCGTTTTGGGTAGAAGTAAAAAATATGCATAGAATATTTGGGAAAAGGTTATTGAAAAGCTTATTTTCACACAGTTCCAGACAGTTGTGACAGCTTGTATTTGAATTTAATGGACCTCATATCTTTGTAGTGCCCCCATATAGCCATATTGCTGTCCCACATCAACCCCTCCTTTGTGTACATTTTTGCTAAGCATGCTAGAGCTCTTCATTTTCAAACGCTTTGGAAAAGGTTGTTACGAGATAAACATGCTGTCTGTATTGTGGGAAAGACATCTTTTACAGGCTATCAAAACATGAAATATGTAAACTACTAACATACTCCCAACTTGTTAAATGTTTCATGCTCTTATGTAGTTCAGGAGAATGGTATGGAAGTACGTGAAGTACCTGTTAGGCTTTTTCATCGTTGATTACATCATAGATTATCAAAATAACATTTTTGGTAAAATTTGCCAAAAGTTACCTTTTTCTGATCTAAAAATGAAGTATGCTCATTAATTATTATCTCACAAAAACTACTTGCAGTTTTAAATTATTGCTCATGTATGCTTGTTGGTCTTTCACAATATCAGTGACAAGCATACAAAACACCGGATTTTTTTTAGTTTCAAATAATCTGCAAACAATTTTAAATTTTATATTCATCCCTCCACTACCTGATTCCTGAGTTACTAAATGACTTGGCATTTAATCACTTGACTCTGTTGGCTGTTGGACATAATATGTTGGCTAGTCCTATATTCAGTGGTAGGCTAAAATACCTCAGGGACAATGATAATATAGTCATCAATGGGCCACTGTGTTTCAGATTCAGTCACCTGTGATTGGGCTGTACATGTGTAGCTGTATGGGTCAAATAGCACTTCCAGTCTTAGTAATAGAGAATTTGTGCTGATAATCTTTATCATATTTGTTAAATATTTTATATTTGTAGAATTGAAATTATATATGACACATTATATATTTGCGTTTCCAGAATGCAATGATGTTTTTGCTGACCAGTCACACTTTCAGAACATCACTTTATCTCCAACGTGCTACATGACAAATACTTCATCTGTAGTTGAGCTGACCTGCCCCGATGGTTATGTTTTTGAAAATGGAAACAAAACAGTGCAGTCAGAATGTGTTTGTAAAGACAATGCTACCTATACACGTATAAATACAACCTGTTTGCGTAAGTTTCTTCCTGCTGATAATTAAATCTAACACAGATTGGAGCACTAAATTGATTTATTTTACAAAAGTGGTCAAAAATGGCAAATTTCACCAATGATCAAGACACCCAAATGATCCTCTACTGTGGCTGCCAAGGGGTTAATTAGAGTTAATAACTACAGAAAAAATAAACATTATCACAGATGTAAATATTTTAAATACTTTGAATAATTCTATTGGCATTGTATTCACTGTGACACTTATAATTAGCTTTTCAAAGGCTTACAGCTACACACAACTTTTGAATTAGTTTCTGCGACTATATCAGATGTGTATTCCTATTGTATATGGAAGGATATATATAAAAAGCTAATTACAGAAAATTTAGTATCCTTAAAAGTGTGATTGTGCCTTGGGATTATCCTATTGCATATATTTGTGCATAAACTCGGAAATTATAATATTGTAAAGTACCTTGCCTACCATGAGACCCTTTAGTCCAGAGCTGTGAACACGTATTCCTAAAAGTTGCAGATATTCATATTTACTTGTTTCTTTACCTATAGTAACAGAAATGTTCAGGGAATAGTTTTATTGTCTGACTTGTTCAGTTACTTTGCACACTTACTGAAAATGTCACATATTAATTTTGTCTTCACATACATACAATAATCACAAAACATCATAGAGTTCACTATGTTATATTGTAAAGGAGAAAATGTGATATAAAGTATCACATTTCCAAACAATAGCTGGAAGATAGTGCATGGCTTCTCCGAGGCCCAATATCGCCAACACTGCTTAGGAGCGCAATACAAAAACTGTTTAAAACTAATTCTTGACCCAGATGGTGACTTGAAAAAAATCAAAATTAAATAATCTGTTCCCTGTGATATTGTTATCAAAGTCCATCCATAACTTCTTGATTTACTTTGTTAACAAACAGACACAAGCACACTACCACAAGCATATCTTTCTTAGTTGAGGTAACATGAATACAAACTGTTAATAGTTCATACAATTCAATAATGAAAGCAATCTTACCTGACGACAGTCCCATTCATTTAAACAACAGCTGCATAAGTTTGTCAGCTGTATCCAGTAATATGTCCTGTAATCCATTTGGTGTCCATCTATGCAGGTGTTCAGAATGTCAACATAACTATGCTGTTCACTCTAACATGTGAATAATATCAAAACTTCAACAAAGCCACCCTCTGCTAGTTTTACTCACCATATCCAGTTCACTTCAATATGAGTTCATGCATAAAAACAAGAAATTTGTATCCACTTGACACACAGATAAATTAATCTACAATAGAGTGATTCTAAAAACCTCTGTCCATATATATATCATTTCAACACTGACTGTTGTCAGGTTATCCACCCTTTATATGTAGCTGGAGATTATAGAAAGTTCTAAACAGAATTGTAAAAACAATCGTTTATGGAATATTAAATATATCTTCTGACATGTGACGAACATCAATTGTTAGTATTATATAATAATAGAACCATATCATTTCATATGTTTAAATGTAAACAATGTAAACTTTTAACTTGATGTTTTAGTTACAGCCTGTTTTATTTATTTGGGGGTTTTATATCGTTTTCAACATTGTACAGGTCATATCACGACGGGTAGTTGGAAGGGGACAGGAAACCAGTACATACAGTTCGTCAGGGTCCTGTACTGTAAACTGCTGACCAACGGCAAGAAACTACCAGCTTTCCCACTTGAGGCCGTACCGGGAACCGAACCCCGGCCTCAGAGGTGGAAGGCGAGAGTGTTACCACTCTGCCACCGTGGCCCCCTACAGCCTGTTTGAACATACAGTAGGCTAGATATTGTGTATTAATGGAGGCCGTTTCACAGAGCAGAGACCAACATTTTAGGTATTGTCATCTGGCTGTGTATTGTCATTTAAAACACCATGGCTGCCCGCCTGTACAGTGACAAACTCGGACGAAATGGGGCAACCTGGGAGGTTGTTTATTTATTATCAATTTGGAAATTCTCAAACAGCCTTCCTATTGGAGTTTATACTACATTTTCTTATTTGATGTTTTATGTCAAGCTTAGTATCCAGGTATTAGTATTTTTGTAATGGTTAGTTAGAGTGACAGAAGAAACCAGGACAAGTATTAGTACTGTAACATGCAAACCAAAGGTAAAGAACTTTTACGTTTCCCATTTCTGGTTGAATCAAGACTCAATCTCCTAACTCATAGGTAGATGGCAATTGTGTCACTTCATCATCAGTGTCCCTGGTTTGTACCGCAGATCTGGGGCCATTTTCACTAAACCTCCTTTATTTTTAAGATTCCTTTATTAAAGTAAGGTGAAAAATCTCATTTCGTAAGGAAACCTTTAAAATGCTATTCACTAAACCTCCTTTGTGGTTTCCTTACCAAAGGAAACCTTAAATAAGGAATCTTTTATTAAAGGAATGCGTTCTGTCATCTTAGTGGTTAAAAAAGTTTGTTCACAAAGGCTCCTTTATCTTTCCCTTACTTTTGTATTTTCTTCTTTCCATGTTAATTATTCAGTATAACATTTGTGGTATGATGTGTTTTTCTGTTGCCGTTTAAGGTGATATTTTATAATTTAAGAAGTGAATACATAACTTTTAAAGATAAGATTTTTGTATTGCATACCATGTTGCAGTAATAGACACTTTTCATAGAGATATTGTGACACACATATCAAATACATTTTCACTGGGTTTGGTGTCAAATCAACAAATATACCATGAATTTCAAAGAATTTATTTATTTATTTTGGGTTTATGTTGCTTTCAACACTGTACAGGTCACATCACGACGGGTAGTTGGAAGGGCAGAGGAAACCAGTACATACAGTTGGTCAAGGTTCTGTCCTGTAAACTGCCGACCAACGGCAAGCAACTACCAGCTTTCCCACTTGAGGTAGATCTGTGAACCAAAACAAGGCCTCAGAGGTGGGAGGTGAAAGTGTTACCACTCTGCCACCATGGCCCCTTCAAAGAAAGAAGTATGGTGATATAAATGATATGAGAAAAACGGTGTAATAAGGTTTTTAAAATATTTTTTGGCAAATATCATAACAGTTCACCAATTACTTCAATTTTTCTGAAAAAGTCAAATCACCAAAATTCTCTTTATCATAAAGTTAGTCACACACTAACCTTGAACGTTAAGGAAAAAACACGGATTCCTCAGAAAAGGTTAGTGGGTATCAAAATTTAAGATTTCCTTGAAAGTTAAGGATTTCCTAGATTTTTAAGATTTCCTTCAAATTTAAAGAGGAAAACGTTAGGCTCCTCTGTTTAGGGGGTAGAGATTAAAATTTAACATATCTCCAATAAACATAGTTCTGAAAATTATACTTGCATGGGTGTTTTGTACCTCGATAAAAATATGCTTCATGGTGTAGAGTCTTATTTATAGAAGTAGGATATTTCATATGTGAAAAAGTATAACATATGGTCCACATTGTCAAGCCAATGAACATAATCTCTTTTATTTTTATACAGCAATCACACAACCAAGATTACCAGGTAAATTGTTCTTATCTTTTTTCTGCATTTATGTATTTTCCTGTCACTTTTTTCGTGTTGACTAATTTGTGCATGTTGTATGACTTTGCTTATTATATATACCAAATAACGTGCTAAATATTTTTATGCCACACGATTCTGTATTTTGCCTAAATATCTAGATATACAGACCTAAAGATATATAGGTAATTCTCTGACAGCACTTACTAAGTATAATTATCATTTAAAATTCATCTTGTGCCAGTTATATAAGCCATTTTGCAAATTTTATTTTCATCATTTGGCATCGCAGTACTGATTGCTAGTACTTCTATGCCTTCTTCCTTCAAAATCACATTTGAAACTGGTCACTACTAGCAATACCACTCAGAAGAGATCTCAAATGTAAATGGCTTTGTCAAGCATTTTGCACCAACCGTTTTTGATCACTTTCTTCCTACACAGTTAAAATTCAAACTATAGATGGTCGATAATAGAATACTTTATGACACTTGCAAGTAAGGTCACTTTGAGCCAAGCATTCTGCTCTGTGAGAGTCCATCTTCTTTTACTTATTATTTAGACACAATGGTAGATAATATAAGTAAAACGGTCCTTCTTAGGTATATCCAAAATTATCTCACGTAGGAAGGGGAACAATATAATACATTGTCAGCTTCATTCTTGATATATATTTTTGTACATGTCATTTGGGTAGTTTTCTTCAGTGGATATTTCTTTCAAATGATTTAGTCGAATATTGGCACAATTTCCAAACTAAGTTTGTTAATCCTTTCTGCAACTAGTTTGTAGATCAGATTCTTATGTCTTGTAAAATCACGTGTTCTGTATCAGTTGCCTGCATTCAAAAGCCCCGTTAACTGGTATGTGGGAGTAGGGGTTGGTGAGTTGACCTTAAAGGATGAGGTCAAAGGTCAGATGGAGGTAAGTATAAACACAAGTTTGGGAAAATTCTTTATTTACATGTTAGTAAAGAAGAATAGAGAAGGTTTAAAATATTACATAGTAAGATTTTGAAAGCCCCAAGCCCAGCTAAAAGGAAGGGGGAATGATGCGAGAAAAAGTGGAAGGTATGATGGAAGGGGACTGAGATGCATTCTCTAGATAGGTCCAAACAGAGGAACTCCTCCAGAGTCCATGGGCCATGATGTCCTGTAAGTTAACATTATTATCGAATGCTAGAGTGGCTCCAGATCTGCGAAACGTGTGGAAGCCATGACCTTTGGTGGGGATGTTTTCATGCAATAAAATGCGTTTCAGGGCATCTCAAATGTGTGTATCAATTACCTGGGCATGAGGAAAAATTTGATTTGCAAAAAGCGGAGCCAGTGGGGGGAGAGGCCTGGACGAAGGAAAGCTTTTAGAGCTATGACTGGACACAGGAAATGCTTTTGTATAATTGGTAATTGAATCCAGTGGTGAGATTTATGATTTTGAAGTGTTTTGGTCCATTTGATTAACAAATGGGCACCTGGAAGTGCAAATGGGAGATCTTTTTGTAAAAAATGACGGTCTGGGTCAAATTTTGAAGAACTATGAGGAGCTATGTTGGACATTCTGAGAAAGCCAAAGAATGCTGTTAAGAATATGGCTCTGTATAGGAGGGGGTCTGGTACAATGTAGAGATGTTAAATATGCCTCTGGGTGTGGGATTGAAACTTGAGTTGATACTTATACTACGTAAATATCTAGTAACAGCTGGATGGGAAGCTGGTGATGTGTCCCAATTGTATAGCTTGGCTCTTGCTTGTATGGAGGAAAGATAAGAGGAGATAACCCTTGGAGATAAGGAGTTTTGGTATAGGTATTCCAAAAAAGTAAGGAGATTGGGCACTGTCATTGTTATGGGGAGGCCCATGAAGAAAAGAAAGGAAACAAATGTCCTAAAATGCAGACCATGAGCTGATTCGGTAGAAGGTCTATATGCAGTGTGAATCCTAGTCCAGGCTCTCTGCAGTAGGGGACTGGAGACAGAGGACACACCTGAAATTAAATATCATAATTTAGGCTAAAATAATGTATGGGTATGTCATGCCATATGCAATTTTTCTGCATTGTCTCTAGAAGAGTTTCATCAACAGCCTTATTCGAGTACAGTCGGGACAAGAGATCAGCCTGTTTATTGTGAGAGCCCTGTATGTGTTCAATGTGAAGGTCAATGTCATAAGAGGCAGTAATTAGCCAGATGTTTCTTAGACAAAGGGCCAGCATATGGTCTTTTGTCCAGCCTGTTTGGACCACTTGAACCACAGCCATATTGTCGCAGTAAAATTTGACCACCGAATGGGTCCATTTCTTGGACCATACTCTAAGTGCAACGACTAAGTTCAGCATTTTACTTATTCAAGCAGGCTTTGTTTTGATAAACCGTTAATAAATCGTCAATTATTTCTCAAACATGTGACGTAACGTTAGATAAACCATGTGATGAATAATCTGAAATAGGTTGATTAAGTTGTTAATAAAATGTGTGACCTTTCATTATATATCCCAAGTAATGAGTAAACAGAAATATTTTGGTTGGGGTGTTACTAAGCCTTCAATATTTTTCAAAAATGTGACCTTTCAGTAAATAAACTTTGTAATGAGCCAAAATATGTTGGTCAAGTCATTAATAAACCCAAGGAGAATAGTGAAATTTTTGGGGTTAAGTTGTAAATAAACCTTAACTTCTGTCAAAAATGTGACCTTTAAGTTGATATACTGAAACAGGGTTGAAATAAGTTGGTTAAATTGTTAATAAACCTTAAATATTTCTTTAATAGGTGACCTTACAGTGGGTATACCATATAATAAGTAAACTGAAATTAATTGGTAAAGATGTTAATGAACTTTTGATATTTCACAAATATGTGATGTTTCAATGGATATACCATGTAATAAGTAAAATGAAATGTGTTTAAGATGATTATAAACTTTTAATATCTCTCAAACATGTTGTCTTACAGTGGAGATACCATGTAAAGAAAAAAGTGAAATATGTTGGTTAAGTTGTTAAACTTAAATATTTAAAAAAAAGTGACCTTTCAGTAGATATACTAAAACTTGGTTTGAAATAAGTTGGTAAATTGTTAAAAAACCTTAATATTTCTTTAAAACGTGACCTTACAGTGGGTATACCATATAATAAGTAAACTGAAATTAATTGGTAAAGATGTTAATGAACTTTTGATATTTCACAAATATGTGATGTTTCAATGGATATGCCATGTAATAAGTAAAATTAAATGTGTTTAAGATGATTATAAACTTTTAATATCTCTCAAACATGTTGTCTTACAGTGGAGATACCATGTAAAGAAAAAAGTGAAATATGTTGGTTAAGTTGTTAAACTTAAATATTTCAAAAAAAGTGACCTTTCAGTAGATATACTAAAACTTGGTTTGAAATAAGTTGGTAAATTGTTAAAAAACCTTAATATTTCTTTAACACGTGACCTTGCAGTAGGGTATACCATGTGATGAAACTGTTTGGTTAAGATGTTATAAACTATTGATATTTCTTAAATATGTGATATACTAAGTAATGAGCAAATTGCAATATGTTTTAATATCACTTAAAAATGTGACCGTTCAATGGATATCAGACTTAATCAGAAAATTGAAATATCCATTTTCACTGTATCAAAGTATTAAAGTAATGATTGCTGAATTTGATCACCTGGTCATAGCTTTGGGTAGGGCCCTTATCTCCATCTGCTTACGGTTCTGAAACTGCAAATATTGGAGAAGTTAGGCATATTAGGGTCACTGCTTATTTGCTGGTATACTCAGTCTTTAGAGAAATAAACAGTGTTTAGACAATTAAGCCAATCGTGTGTTCAGATGGTACACTATTAAAAATGGAACCTATTCAGGAGGTTTTGTACTTATTTTTTCATTATAAATTGTAAGAACTTAGAGGCTTTCCTTAATGTAATCTGTCAACCAGGTTACTATCCTTCAATTATCTTCACTAATAAATGTGATACTTAAAAATCCCGGACAATATCTAATAATTGCTTGTTTGAAATTTAATCATAATAGTGCTCAAACCACCTAACTTTCCCCAGGTGTATAATTTCACGATAAAGGGTCTATGATTCAGAAACAATGAATATTAAGTTGGGATTACTATTTGCCTCTTCATCTATGTATGTATGTATGTATTACTTGATAATGCAATAATGATTAGACAGGATCAGAAACAATGAATATTAAGTTGGGATTTTACCATTTTATCTCTTCATCTATGTATGTGTTTATGTATGTATTTTTCGATAATGTGATAATGATTAGACAGGTAAGATAGCTTCAATATCCTTTCCTATGTTAACCAATAATGCTACTTAAAAACTTGGTCTGATTAGTAGCATTTTCTTTTGAAAACTTGATATGTTTTGGTGCCTCACTGGTTAACTGGATCACATGCTGAATACATTGTGTGACTTTAAATAGAATTATGCTGTAACTGTATAAAAATAACCATAGCTTTTTCAAATTTTAACGGTTAGCTTAAAATTTCAATATATAAGACATCCATTATACACAATATGTCATGTGACACACTTTTTTTGATTTTTTATTTTTCTCAAGTTTTCCTTTTTATCTTTGTTTCTGTTTGTATATACATGTTTTTGTTACATGCTCTCAAAACCTTCTTTGCTTTATCCACATGTTTACTCAAAAAACTTTGCCCAGAAACATGTCAATTAATAACATACAAGTATGTATATTTTGAGACTGCTGCTGACGGGGAGTGCAGAAGCTTTACATGGTGAATAGTGGTGTCAAAGTGTTATCAGTGAATTGTCAGGGATTAAGGAACAAAGAGAAAAGAAACGATGTTTTGAATTACTTAGGTAGCCTACAAGCAGGAATAATCTGTTTACAGGATACACATTGGACAGACTCAGATATCCGAGTAATTAAACAAGCATGGAATGGGGAACTTTATATAAAGGGAGAAAAATCTAATTCGAGAGGAGTCGCAATATTAATAAAGGATAACTTTGAATATAAGGTGCTCTCATCTTTTAACGATGATATAGGGAATTTAATTGGAGTTAATTTGGCACTGGGTGAACTTACTATGAAATTAATCAACATTTATGGACCAAATATAGACTCTCCAAGTTTCTACGCCAATCTTCATGACCTTATACTTACCTGTGAGCAAGATTATGTGATTATCTGTGCGGATCTTAATTTGGCATTGGACCCATCAATGGACACAAATAACTATAAATTTATAAACAATCCTAAATCTCGTGCAACACTTTTAAATACAATAGAGAGTTTTAACCTAACGGATATTTACAGATACTTCCACCCACACACTAAAAGATACACATGGCGTAGGAAAAAACCATTTCAACAGGCTAGACTAGATTATATCATAACATCTAACAATTTTGTTGACTTGGTGGGAAATTGCAACATAAAACCTGGCTATCGTACTGACCATTCCATTGTTGAGCTTAATATACAATTATGCAAATTTGCCAGAGGGAAAGGGATTTGGAAGTTTAATTGTGCTTTGTTGAAAGACCAAGAATATATTGAAATGGTAAACTCATTAATAAATCAAATAAAAGCTGAAAATTGTGCACTTGTATATAAATTCGATAGCCTTCCTAATATAAGTGATCAGGACCTTTGTCTGAGAGTATCTCATAGTCAATTCCTTGAAATATTGTTACTGCAAATTAGAGGTGAGACGGTTAAATATGGAACTCGTACGAAAAGAAATAGAAACAAAAAAGAATTACAGATTATGTCTGATATAGAAAATTTAGAGAAAGTCGAAAGTTTGTGTAATATGAATCTACTAGAGGCTAAACAGAGGGAGTTGCAGGAGTTAAGAGAGGAAAGAATAAAAGGTTCTCTTGTTAGGTCTAGAGTGCAATGGCTTGCGGAAGGAGAAAAACCTTCTAAATATTTCTGTTCACTCGAGCGGCGCAATTATCTGGAAAAAACTATAAAACGAGTTATAAAGCCAAATGGTAAGATTTGCACGGAACAAAAAGAAATATTATTTGAGGTGAAAGAATTTTATAAAAAACTCTTCAAAAATAATGATGACTCTTTAACTGAACCAAACTTAAATAACAGTAATTTTAAGAGTAATGTACGAAAATTATCTGCAAGTGAGTCAAGTGGAATTGAAGGACCTTTAACAATCAATGAAATAGGAGAATCTTTAAAAAAAATGAAGAGTGGAAAATGTCCTGGTATTGATGGTTTCCCTTCTGAATTTTTAAAAGTTTTCTGGCATAAATTAAAATATTTTGTATTAAGATCACTCAATGAAGCATATGAAAAGGGGGAAATGTCAATAACTTTAAGACAATGTGTTATTAATTGTCTGCCAAAAGGAAATAAACCAAGGCACCTTTTAAATAATTGGAGGCCAATATCACTCTTGCCGGTGATTTATAAAATTGAATCTAGTGCAATTGCGAATAGGTTAAAGAAAATTTTAGACAAAATAATATCAGAAAATCAGTCTGGATTTGTATCAGGCCGCTATATTGGGGACAGTACTAGACTTATATATGACTTAATGTATGTTACACAAAAAAAAGATATCCCTGGACTTCTCATGCTAGTAGACTTTGCAAAAGCCTTTGACTCAGTTTCCTGGAAATTCATGTACTCTGTTCTTAAATTTTTTGGCTTTGGTTCCAGTATTATACGGTGGATACAAACTTTTAATACTAATATCAAAGCAACAGTCTTACAAAGTGGCTTTCTATCTGAATTTATTAACATTGAAAAAGGATGCCGACAAGGAGACCCGATTGCGGCTTACCTGTTTATAATTTGTGCTGAAATATTATTGCTCATGATAAACAATAACGACTCGATTACAGGTATAAAAATTGGTGATACAATGCATAAAATCACTCAATTCGCTGATGACACCACTATTATATTGAATGGCACTTCTGTATCTCTCTTAGCAGCATTAAATACTTTGGAAGTTTATGGATCATATTCAGGACTAAAAATTAACACTGACAAAACAAAACTTGTTTGGATAGGAAAGAAAAGATTTTCTCAAGATAAAATCGATTGTGGAAAAGATTTAGATTGGGGAACAACAGAATTTGATCTACTGGGAATTACCTTTTCGGTAGACCTCTGTAAAATACCAAGCATTAACTATTCTAAAGCGGAAAAAAAAATTAAAAATGAACTAAGGAAGCGGGAAATAAGATACTTAACACCTATTGGTAAAATTACAGTTCTAAAAACTCAAGTAATACCAAAATTAAATCATTTTTTTATCTCTCTACCAAATCCAAGCCCCTCCTTTACTAGTGCACTGAATGATATTTGCTACAAATTTATATGGGATCAAAAACCGGATAAAATTAGTAGAAAACAACTGTGCACTGGCATTCTAGAAGGTGGACTGAAAATGATTGATATTGACAGCTTCATAAAAGGTCTAAAGGCTTCTTGGATTCGTAACCTGTATATTAAAACAGCAGCTCCTTGGGTACAGTTGGCAAAATATATTGTTGGTGACACCAATAAAATAGCATTGTTTGGCTCTGATTGGACAGTCCAAAGGGCAAAACAAATGGACAACTGTTTTTGGAAAGATGTTCTTTCGGCTTGGGCCTGTGTATTACAGAACTTTCACCAAAAGTGTAATATTTATGAAAAATTACATCTACCATTGTGGTACAACCCAGAAATAACACGGACAACTCTCTATATACCTGAATTATATCAACAGGGCATCTTATATCCTATAGACCTTACAAGAAATGGTGACATAATGACTAGGGAAAATATCGCCCTGTTTTATAATATCGCATTAGATTTTTTGACTTACCATAGATTGTATCTATGCTTGAAAAAACTTATTGGGTTAACAAATCTCAACACTAACGCGTACCAACGACCAATATTTCCAACTCAGGTCCAACTGTTACATAGGTCACGAAAAGGAACAAAGGATTTCTACAACATAATCTTGCCATCAATCATCCAAGGGAACAATTTTAAGAAAAAATGGGAAGCTGATTTAAGTTTAATTCTGGATACATTAACCTGGAAAAATATTTATAGAATATGTTTCTACAGTTTAAAGGACAATTTTCTGATTTGGTTCCAATATAAAATAATCTACAGGTTAATTGCGACCAATCGACACCTTTTTAAGATGAAGCAATCAGAAAATTCTGTATGTCGCTTATGCCATGAAAGTGAAGAAACCATAATACATCTGTTTGTCTTCTGCCCTAAAAGTAATGAATTTTGGGGAAGCATAAAATCTTGGATCTCTCAAAACACAAATAAAAATTTTGTTTGTTCCCCATCACACATAATTTTTGGAGTTTGGGAGGATGTTTGTTCAGATAATTCGGTAAATATTATAACTATCACTGGAAAATATTATATCTTTAAATGTGCAAGTTCAGCATTTTAAGATGGACTATCTTAAGGTCAGCCCCAAACAAATTAAAGATAGGTGTGGCGTACACCTCATCATTCCATATGCCATCCAAAATCTTGGATCTCTCAAAACACAAATAAAAATTTTGTTTGTTCCCCATCACACATAATTTTTGGAGTTTGGGAGGATGTTTGTTCAGATAATTCGGTAAATATTATAACTATCACTGGAAAATATTATATCTTTAAATGTGCAAGTTCAGCATTTTAAGATGGACTATCTTAAGGTCAGCCCCAAACAAATTAAAGATAGGTGTGGCGTACACCTCATCATTCCATATGCCACCTAGCCCCATCAAGGAGGCATCTATGTGCAATGATGGCTGTTTGCTATCGCAGGCTTATTGATGTATGTGACACCGTTAAAAGATGGGAGAAACGCCAAGAACCAACTAAGATCTTTGTAAAATTCAGAAGTAAGGGTGATTTTTTTAGCTCTGTGATTGGCTTAAAGAAGGCCAGCATTCTATTAATAAAAGCTCTTGCAGGTCGCACACATTTGTGGATGTATAAAAGTTTGCCAAGTAGCGACTAGTACTGTGCCCTAGTAAGATGACGCCTAGTACTATCCTCCATACAATCCAGATAAATGCTCTGTAACTTGTCAGGGTGAATACTTAGAGTATTAGCATCCATATCAATTTGTATGCCCAAGCAGGTCAATTTTCGACAAGGGGAAGTCTGCTTATCAGGATTGCTAGGCAACCCAAGTTCAGTTAATAGTGACACTAGGCGTTGAAAATGGCGTTGCGCATCCTTCTGTGGAGATATGAGAAACGTGACGGCGTCGCTGACGCACTGAAATGACGCACTGCCATGGACCCAGCCGAACACGACCGAGGCATCACTAAGACGTCATCTTGCCATCTTATTCCCAATTTGACAACGTCAGCAGGGTCCACACGCAGGTTGCAAAAGGCTCGAGCAACATCAATTTTGGCTATGGTGACGTTGTCACCATACTTACAAATTTCTTGGACAATATCATCCACTGATGGGAATTTTAGCAAGAAAGGTGAACCACCAAAGCCAACCTGTCAACCTGATCATTTACTGACAAGTCATGAGGATGAGATAAGTCCAGAATGACTCTACGCTTGTCACCATCTTTTGGTCTAGTTAGCAAAGGGGAGCAGTGTATTGTATTATGTTCAATTTCGTGGCCAAAATTTTTAACAGGGCCTAATATAGCACCATAAGACTGTTCCTTGGCTAGGTATTCCTGAATTGCTGCTGGGTGCTGTAATGCTGAGAAATGATTTTTTACAGTATGATTTCTAAGACTCTCAGGGCTACTGAGTGATAAAGGAAAGCCATATTGCAAGTACTGGATTAACTTCTGATCCGGATACTCATGTAGATATTTTTTCCGGGCCTCTATGTTTAGACCAGATGTTATGGGAATTCTGACCTGTCTGTAGTTTGGGAGGCCTGAAGATTCAACGATATTAGCCAATCTAGGATATTGAGATACATCTGTTATGTTGACAGTGGCCCTGTCGGGGCCAATAAACTCATAGTTTGTATGTTCAGTAGCAATGTAACCTCTAGTCTTATTGGGGTCATTTATATCCCTAGCCAAGGTTTTTTTTATTACACTATCATCTGTTAAGCTTTGGACAGGTTGATTGCTAACTTCCTGTGGGCCAACATCAATTATGTCCTTGTCTGAAGATCTGTCAATCACATTATCGTCAGTTTGTAATTGAATAAGGAGGTCAATGACCTTGTCCATGTGATTCTCATATGTTCTACCATATTTTCTATGAATAAAGCAGTCTTGATTATAATTATCATAAGCCCTTTTTGCTTTTCGTTTCATGAAAGCATCAAATGTCTCAATATAAAACATAATATACAGTTTCATGGTCGATTGGATCCAGAGGGGGTCAGCAGGACTACTGTAACATTCTGATAAAGCTATATGACCTGTTAAATAGTTAACCTGTAAGAAATAGAAGCCTGGTGGCTTCTGTTGAGAATTTTCATGTAGGTAGACGTAGTAATTTACAGAAGTGTTAAAACAATCCATCCAGTAAATATTCGTGACATCAAGTGTACACAAAACTAAATTGGCATTTGCAAATAATAGTTTAGAGTTGGTTTCCACACGAGGGATTATTTCAATATGATTTTGAGTTAAGAGGTACTGCTAGTCACCAGTGGGTTCAGACTCATCATGACTAGTATTTACATTACAGATAAGGTCAGAAGTAACATATATATTCATACAATTAACGTCAATGTAAGAAGAGCACAAAATGTTTAACATATGACCATCATACAATTTCATATCTGAAGAGTTAACTGATTTGACTGCTTTGCTAGCATCAATTATGTCAACATCAATCGACATAGGAGTATTATGGATAGGAAAATTTAAAGCTTTTTCAACAATTATTGGTTCAAAATGTTCATCAAAACAATGTATATTGTGTCCAAGGGCATTCCCCTTAGTCCTGGGTTCAAGTGGCCCTAGTATGTCCTATGTGGTGTTCTGCTGTGTCCTACTGGGCCTTTGTTTGGTGTTACATTTATTCTCAGGATGACTGAGCTGCTTTCCTTGTCTATGACAGTGGGCGCAGATATGCAGATAGGGCCCATGATGGGCATCGTGGGAACATGAAGATTCGTTATAGTATTTACAAGGCCTTCTGTTAACTGAGGTTGAAGATGAGGGTTGCTGGTGGGCAAGTGCGATTTGTGATGCACTGAGGCGATTAATTGCCCACTGAGTAGAGTCTGCCCAAGTGAGGGTGCCCTCCTCAACCTGGTGCATCGATGAGGCCCAGGCTGCCCTGACAGCTGGCCATGGCAGTGAAGCGGCATCTCTCATAGCGAGGGTCATCTGTAAAACTGCTTGCTTTATTAGTTTCGGATCCGACATGGCGTATATGTTCTTAAGCTGCCCAGTAACCCATTGAGGTAAGGACAGTTCATCGTACGTCACACGTTTTTTTTCCACCTGATGCCTGGAAGCCCTAATTGGGTCATCTTAGCTGAGGTTGGGCAGTAATCGTGTCACGAGTGTTGTATCTACCAGAATGCCTAGATGAATTGGGCTTACCTTCAGCCAGGTCTGAGTGGGTTCGAACCTTGTAAGATGCTAACAGGTTGTTCACCACATCAGAAACTGTCGGATTGGTTCTAAGTGCTTGCAAACTTGGGATGACAGCATCACGACGGTCATGTTGGTGGGCTTGAAGGTGATCCTGGGTCGGCATCTGTGGCAACTGAAGAGCCCCTGGTTGTTGAATTCCTGGATAATTGTACTGCATCTGGTGTTGCTGTCGGAATAGAGGTGGGTCATGTATCTGACTGGGTCCAGGACAGTTTGTCGGGTCCGACACATTGGTAGGTATCTCTCATTGGTTAGCATTCAGCACTGGGGATCCCATCTGAGATGAGTGAGTTGGAATGGCCTGAGCGTGGGACCTAAGGTTAATTGGGGTCCCTCCCCTGGCAGCCGTTTGCTCGACCCTATCCATTCTCTGAGCAAAGGCCGTATTAGAATCTTTAATCTCCTGAAGCATGGAGAGAATGGCGTCATTACTTGACGGTCCGGATGAAATGGGCGGGTCATGATTAACACTACTCACTGTCTTTTTCCCAGATAGTTTCTCAAGGTACGAACCGTCAAGTTGCGACGCTTTCCTTGGTCCAGTCTTTCTGTCACTTTTTCCTATCATTAGGCAATGGTTTCCTTGTCGATGGCATTATGCAGCAGTAAAACACTAAAACAAAGTATAACTAAAAACAATCCTCTTATGTAACTTTGTTCCATGTATGTACAAATGGCCGCCAATTCAAAAGTGACCTTTACGCTATGGTAGTGGATAAATTAAGGTGGCCTAGTTTCTTATTGGCCAAGTAGCCCATTACATCAAATAGAGGCTGTAAGGGTAGATTAAGGGGGTGTATACACCAACTGATAGGGCAGGCCCCTAACTGGGCCATGCCCTGCAATATACCTTCCACAGCCCATCTAATTATTGAAGTTAAGCAGCACTGGGCTTGACTAATACTTGTATGTTTGATCATCTGACTTCTTTCACAGGTATGGTATAAAGTGACTTGGATGATCACTGAAATGGTGGTCTCTTTGCAACATAACCAAAACTACTAAGCATGAATACTGGGCACGATATTATAAAAATCAAGCAATCTATCTATTGATGCCTATAACATAATTATAGCATTTTTGTTTTCTAAAATTTTAATGAAAAATCAACACTTGTTGACTAATTTGTAATGCTAAATATTGATGGTAAGGGACGACTATGTACAGGAAAAATATATCCTGCACTGCATTTCCCCTTATAGCCCTTGTACACCTTGTGGTGTTCATGCAATTGGTGCAATGTTCTGTGCTGTAAACTGCCAACCAGTGGGAAGCAACTACAATTTTTCCAGACTTGAGGTCAGGCCGAAATTCAAACTCTGATCTTAGAGGTGGGAGGCGAGTGTGCCACCATTGATTCACCTTGGCCCCTGATTGGTTTTTACAAAACATTTGATCTGATTTTTAGATCAAATTTTTGATTAACTATAATCCATGCACTTTGATTGATTAACATTTTGATCAAGATGGATCATGTGTCACAAAAGAAGGAGAAAGTTTTAAATCAGTCACTAGAGAGAAAAGAGGAATTAAGAATTAGAAAAATTTCTTGTATTTTTTTTATTAAACTGCTTGTTGTTATTGCTCAGCACTTTGGTGCATTTGAATAGTTGTATAACTCTGTTTGTATCCATAATTTAAAATATTCCCCCAAATGATAAATATATTAAACTCTGGAGTAGCAAATGCTTTTTTACAGTTTGCATTTTGCAATACCATGACTTTTAATAGGATCTCATGTGATAGATAAAAAAGAAAATAAAGTATTTGATATTTTAGCTCAGGTGATCCCTACTTTGGAAATAGCTGTTTTATCCTGAAGCACACTTGAATCTTCGTCCATGTTAATGAATACTGCTCCTGGAGTCTGCTATAATGGTGGCAAAATACATATGAATTACTGTAGCACAATTTGTATTGACTTAAAAAGGTCAATACAACTAAATATGAGTGAATTCAGAACAGGTTTTGTGAAATTGTCTGCCAGTGAGATACCCAAAATTATCGTATTCTTTTAGAAGAAAGTCCACAGTTGTCTTGTATTTTATCAGTGCAAAAATTACTACATAAGGCTCTGCATTTCAGCCAACCTTTTTTATCTGCAATGTCAAATTCAATGGAAACACTGTTATGTCTACTGCTGGTCTGTTTTCTTGTGTCCATACTTGCAATCCAAAGTTTGGTAGAATTTCAGAATTTCACACAATATAGTTAGAATAGATAACCACTTGTAGGCATATTACAAGCAACTCATCTTTCAGATTAATCTTCCCATTGCTGTGTATATCTTTTCTGACCTCCTTCTGCCTCTTATACTATTCTTGAAACATCAGAATTTCAGATTATGTTCACAACTACAGGGTTAGTTTGTGTGAACTATAAAAACAAATATTTCAGTGTAAAATAACCTTTGTAATATAATCCACAAGAAAGGTATAATGCAATTATTTCTTTCTAAAGACAAAACCAGATCTCAATTTTAAGATTATGTAATAGATTTCATTGGCAATGATTTTTAATGAAAGGTGCATATTAATTGCAATTATGAAAATATGCATCAGTCATTTGATACTTTTACTTAAACTACTTGTGATTCTTGAGGTAAACAAAATATATCTCTGGCACCAAAGGAGGCAACAGAAAGACAGTTGATTGTATTTTCAAGATATGTTTGAATTAATAATTATTATTTTGGGAAGTTTTATCTTCAAAGCCACAGTTTTATTGACACATTACCATTTGAAGTGTTTTGAAAGCTATGTTTACTACAGTTCACATTCATGTTAATTATTTGTTTTTATTAACATGAATGTTGTTGGTAACTCACAGTAAACATTTTTGGGTTTTGCAAACTTTTGAAAGGAAACGTTTGGCAAAGGTTAAAAAATGATGGGTACGAACACCATTTGTAATAGTATGTTTTTAAAACGTTTTATGTATACCATTTGTTAAAAGTTTAATGATAAATGTTAGAAAAATTTTATAAATGAACATAATAAAGTAAGAGGTCAAATTCAGCATCTTTTTTATAGTTTCTCACTAATTTAAATATTTTTTTTTATTTCTAAAATTGTAAGATAGTTGCTTAGAAATTGTGCCCCTATTCAATTTTTACTTTTAGGGATTGCATGTGTGTAGGGCAGGTTTTGACAAAGTCATCTATTATTGCTCACCGTGATCTTTGTTTGGACATGTTTGAAGGTGAAAGTTTAACAAGCTTTATGAAAATATGGGTTTAAAAAACGTTTTGGACAGAATGGACATTTGATCAGCAGTGTTGTTTAATCATTTTATGTCTACTGTTTGTCAAATATTTCATATGATAAATGTCTGAAAAACATTTCCAGTATGACCTTCATTGCTTCATCTATTTTATAAATGTTTAAAAAACGTTTCCAGTCAAACCTAGCTTTTTGACTTATTTTGTAAACGTTCAATAAATGTTTTCAGTAAAGACATTTGTACAGAAACTATTTATAAAACGTTTTTTAAACATTACAGTGTAAATATTTACTTAAGCACAAGATAGGGTTTAAATAGATTTTAAAAACATTTTAAAATGTTTTAACCATTTTCAATGTTTCTCATGTTTACTGGGCTGTATATCAGAACAATGAGATAACAGCTTCATTTCATCTACATTAATATATGTGAAAGTTTGTCGGTCCATCTTTTTGAAACCCCTTTATTTTTTATAACAAAGGATTTATGTATTGGACTAGTATTTCGTAAATGAAAGGCATATGTCAGTTGCAATTATGAAAATACAGTCATCTCTTGGTTGATACCTTCCCTTAGCCACTTGTGATCCCTGTTAAGCTTCTCTTACATCGTACATGTATACACACGTAAGGGTGCTGCAATTATTTTTGAAAAATATGAGCGTAGCCTGGCAGTGGGGTAGTTGAGATTTGCAAGGTGTATTCTCCCGACAAAAGTTGACTAGCTATGGGCCGCACAGTGGGTTTATATTCATGCAAGGTGAATGAATCCTACGGCACATGCAAATAATGTAAGTAAATGGGGAGAAACTACAACACTAGCAAGGAGAATGCCCAAGTCTCTTGTAAATGTAGAGGATTTAGAGGATTTTAACATACTTGTTGTTGCTGCTTTATCTTTGAGGTTAGATTGTTATGAATAATTTTTTTTTGCGAAGAAGATTTTTCAAAATGGCCCTAGTCCACAAAGCCAAAGCTTTGTTGAGTAAAAAGCTAGAGCTGTGTAGGTATAAAAAAGCCACAATGCACATTGATGCTTAAAACTAAGTAAGTAAAACAAAACATTTTCAATATTATTTTTGAGTGACAAACTAGTCTTGATTTTTATCACTTTAAATACTCTGTTTGTGTTTTAAATGTTATACACAAAAACTTTCAAGGTTTTCTGTAAAGTCAGTCTTAATTTAGATTTCAATTTTGTACATACATGATACTCTTGCATGAATTTAGATATTTATTTGCATGAAATAACATACATTTTTAATAAAAGTTTGAACTTAGCTATTTTTTTAATCGTAATTGTACAACAGCAGTGTACAAATTGAGTTCTTTTGATGGTTGAATTTCCTACAAGTTACAACTTGTACACCCTTTCTTGTACAAGTTTCAACTTATACAGGCTTTTTGTGTGAGTTGCAAATTGTACAAAACCATGTACATAAAATATGTATGCAGAATACAACTGACCCGAACATTACATGAAATGGCCCATATATTAATTTGTTTAGTGTCCATATGTATTCTTGTTTGTTTAAAGGTATCAATTTGTCATAAAGTAAAAAAGAACAGTTTTAAGGTCACAACTCTAGCAATTGCAGTATTTTTTGTAAGTGTAAATACATGTTAGGCATAATGCTACTGATATACATGTACTTACAGTTTACGATGGTGAGGGGCAGAGTTCCCATAAAATTGATTTCTGTGTAAATCTTGAACGGCTTATTTGTGCACATATTATTGCAACTTCAAAGTGTTATTTACATCCCTTAAGGCACATATATGTGCTGTTCACCAATAATTAATGCCTATCCAACTGGTATGAATGAATTTCAATACATTTGTAAACTGTAAGCAAACTTCATTTTCCTTTCCAGCCACCATATATGTATATTATTGTTATGTCTGAAACGTTTTCTTAATATCACTAATAACATCCTGATAACATCACTTTCAGCCCTGCGTAGGTGATATCACGACAGATACATTTATAGACAGAGGAATTCAATGTATAGAATTGATCGAGGTTCTGTACTGTAAACAACCGACCATTAGTAAGAAACTACCATCTCTCCCACATAAGGTTCGGGGTTTGAACTGCCGACCTCAGAGGTGAGAGGCGAGTGTGTTACCACTGCACCACTGTGGACCATACAAAAAGTTCAGTTCAAGATTTACACAGAAAACAAGTACAAGAGAACTCTGTCCCTCGCCATTGCATACAGTCAGAAACATCAACAGCAAAGTGCGACAGGAGATAAACTCTGTCTAAACTAGAACCAAACCTTCTGAGTGTTGGAGACTCTGGTGATCCAGAGTCTTCTGTATTTTATTATCCACCATGCGAGGTATTTGCCCTAAATATGGGAAATACAGACACCGGCGCCCTGGTACTATGGATAATGAGTGTGAATAACTTTTGTGTGTTCTTTTTGTATGTAACTTACAAATATGTGTAATTTCTCATTATAAAGGTATTCTTACAGCGCTTCTGCTCATGTCTGTAGCATAAAAATCCATGCAGAAATAAAGGAGCTAATGCAAGTTTTGTATTGAAGTTTTTATATTCACTGTTGCCACTGCTTTTTGACCATAAACCATAAATCGTACAAAATGGTGGATAATAAAAGTAAAACATCCCTCATCAGACTTATACAGAAAAAAATATATCGCACAAAAAGATTAACAACATAATACTTTTGCCACACACTCATATAATATTGTTATCTTCATTTGTGATTATATTTTTTTCTGTATATGTCATTCAGGAAGTTTTCCTATTGTATTTAGTGTCAGCAGAAAGTCTACAAATATGTGAGAATTGTTGAAATTCTGTAATTTCAAAAGATGGTTTTACAAAGAAAAATAGATGCATAATAGATGTGTACCGAATCCAGAAGAGTTACATAGTTTTGTGTGATATGAAAATGCAGAGGGATTATTAAATTTTGGGTCAGACCTCTTGAAGTATAGAAGTAAGCCTGTATTTAAACTGTAGTGTTACACTGAGAAAATGTGTTTTTATTAATTAATAGAAAGATTTCTTTATCTGTCTTGCTACTTTAAGTTGTTTTACAGTGACTAATGAGCCTGTTAGACCTAGGAATCATTAACAGTCAGTATATACAAATTATTGTATGTAATTTTTATAAAATAAATAAAAATCAGTTGTTTGAAATATATATTTAAGATTACCCCAAATTATTCAAAACTAATAGCCTTCCTATGACAAAATAATAGTGCTAAAGTAATGCATAAAATTAATTCCTCTGTAAAATATGATTATTTTGTCAGCTCAGCTCAAGTCAGTTCAGTGTATTCAAACTTATTAGGCATGTTGCAAAGAATAAAAGTACTGAAATACTAATTTTATAACACAACAGAAGTGACAACTTCAACAACTGAATCAGTCACAACAACAGCACCAACAACTGAATCAGTCAAAGCAGCAACAGCTGAATCAATCACAACACCAACAGATGAATCAGTCACAACACTAACAGATGAATCAGTCACAACACCAACAGCTGAATCAGTGCTAGGTAATGATATTTCATTTTAATTTTTGCTAAACGACAGTTGCTAAAGCAAATAGACCAAAGTTTAAGTACATGTCAAAATGCTCAAGTAACCAATTCTCGAACAAACGTTTGTGTATTCTGTATTTTTGTTTTTCTTCTTTGTCCATCTGTTTGTTAATTTGTCATTTTACTAGCCCATACATTTCATCATATTCTATTGAAATTTTATTTTGCTTTTGCAAAACTAAAATTATGATAACGTTTTATATGAAACCAGTGGTGATTTTTGGAAATATTTGGAAATAGCTCTTTAACTCTTAGTATAATTGCTATCTATGGTTAAGGTGAGATCTGATTGAGAATTCAAAAACTTATACTGAGTATAATTTTGTTTTTGTCATATTTTTAGGTTGGATATTTTCTCTAAACATTGGGAGTTTCACAATATATTTTTGTTAAATAACCTTTGCAATTATTTAGGGAAGTATTGTAAAGCCATTTTGTGTACTGCTGTTAATGTCAAGATGTCTAGTTTACAATTTTCCTTCTAACTGACACTTGTCCTTTGACACCCCTTTCCTTTTGTCTACAAGAAGACACTTCCTAACTTTAGTGTAGCTGTCCTATATATTCATCTCTTCCCTTCTTCATCCATCTAGCTTGTCTACTTAATACAACACATGAAGGGACGTAACATCGATTTGAGGCACCTTACAAATCAGTCACAAATGCAAAACAGATTCTGAATTCTTTCAGATTGCCTATCCTACTAAAGTACAAAGTGAATTGAGCATGGTCAAACCTCAATTAGAGAAGCTAAATGCAAAGACAACAACTGTGGTTTGTCTGCAAAGATGATACGTTAAAAAAATATATGTCACAAGAGCTGTTTTGTATTTTTCCTTTATAAAAAGCACAATAAATCCATGTTTCTATAACAAATTCAAAGCAAAATCTGTCATAAATTAATGGATAATAAGAGGCAAAATAAGTGAAGCCTCAGACGTCCTCAGAGAACTCAAGATTGCTCCCCGACTAAGAAGAGATTAGGACACATTTGTGATTGGTTTCAACCCCGTTTGTGTTGGGGATATACCGACTGAGTCTCAGACTAGACTGAGGCCAGCTCAGTCTTCCTAATAACCGATTTCCTGAGACAGCAATGGTCAAGTTTTGTTGTGGTCGATCCCAAGCCTCCTTGGACTAAGCTAAACCGGCATTAAGGCATTAAGAGTCCCTGAACACCTCAGACAACAAAGGATTGTGTAATGTGGGTCTGAGGAGGCCTCAGGAAGGCTGAGACTGTGACATTGGTGGGTAGGGGCGAAAGTGGAATGGTTACAAATGTGAAAAATATCAAGCATGTTTGATTTTTATAATGACCATAACATCCAAACAGACTCAAGGTGACTTTCCAGGACTCTACATTTTTAGGTAACCCGATTCCCGAAATACCTTAATCGGGAGTCTTAGTCATGTGGTGGAACAGGGGCATAAGATGTTAACTACACATATTTTAATGCAACCAAAAAAAGCAGCAGAAGCTGTGTAAAATACAGTTGAAATTAAATATATAACACATGAATAGGTGACATACATTTATAAATATTTATAAAACAATAACTTTTGTACAAAATCGGTAAAACATATCAATTGTAAAAGGGGCCCAGAGACAAGAGAAAACATCGCCCAGCCTCAATTTCCTGGTAAGTTTGACAAATACATGTAACATATATAAATAAGTTTTTAAATAATTGTCTAAAACAGGTAAAAATGAGTTAAATAAAAACTTTACCTGTCCTTCTGCATCCATACCCGTGTCTGTATCCGTGCCCATAAAACGAATGAATCCAATCAAAATTTCATGGCTAACTACACTTATTCGTACCACTGCCCTTGAATGTTAATATCCTTGTCAGTTCACAGATTGGATGGATTCTGATCATTCTTCCATGGACACGGACGGGGACTGAGCGAAAAACTTCAACATTGCTTGAGGAATAAATCATAATTAAGTTCCTCCCGAGGACAAGGGCAAGGGCAATTGAAGTTACCACATTACATCATTGATATCAACTAAATATATGTCATGACAAAAGTATTGAACATTTGGTACAAGTGACAAAGAATAGTGTTATCTGGGGTGTAATTTCTGCTTTTCTATTGCAATAATCAGAAACATATTTATTTTACAGAGTCATGTAATGCAACAGTACAGAAAATAGAAAATCTGGAAAGTGTAGTTAAGGAGGAATTTAATTTCACTCTCAAGTGTGTCAAAGACTACTACTTTTCAAACAAGGAGAAAGAGATGACCTTTAAATGCCTGGAACCTGATCACTGGGAACCTTACAAGCCGGAATGCATAAGGTGTAAGTATATAATTAGTTGACTTGGGCAGATTTTTTTTAATATTTCATGTTTGATTTAGTAATAATTCACTGGGCGTAAATTTTGCAGAATTATACAAGGGGGGGGGGGGGGCAGCATTTGGTCCATAGAAACACCAAAATGCATTTTCTTGAGAACAAACATACAGTGTGGTGACATAAATGAAATCAGAATGAAAAGAGGTTCCTGAAACTGTACAATGATGGTAGCATCCTAAAGTATATTTTGTAATAAGTACAAATACATCCATAGAACTTGTCCTATGGCAATAAAATTAGGGCTGTCGAAAAGTGGACAGCATTTTGACAATTATATTATACTGTTCCCAAAAAGTTAAAAAGACTGTTAAACACTTGCACACAATAATTAAAGCTAAAGATCAATTCTTCTCATTGTATTCTAGCATATGATGAAGTTATAAATAATATTTATATTGACCCCAGACACAGTTTAGAGAAAATATTGCTCTTTGCATCAGTCTAATGTAGTTTCTTAGACATATTTTTCAGTGACATATAAAAGTTTGTATCAATCTTTATAATCCTGCATACTGTCAGTTCTACAATCTTACAAAAGTATCAAAACATATTGCACACTTTTCTATGCTATAGAGTTCCTTCAGTATCACGGTAATGTCAGTTTTTAATGAAGTGCAATAGAAATTGGTGGAACGCATTCCACTGCGAAATTCTGTCCCCTCCTGTAGTCCCATTGGCAGTTTAGAACCAGAAAGGCAAAGCCCAAGTGATTCTAAAGTGTCAATTGTACTAAAATTCTGCATAATGTCTAACCAGTGATGGATTATTACTATTCTAATTCGACAAGGGTTAAATCATGCTTAAATAGTTTTTTTAAATGACACTTTTATATGGTTCTACACTTTTATATGGTTCGACCAACCAGATTTACTGACACATCCATGGCATATTAAAATATAATTTAATGTTATTGCATTGCAAGGAAGTATCTCTCTACAGGTGGGAAACTCACTGTGCTAAACTTTGCAAAAAATGATAGTTAAGAGACATTCAAAGTCAGTGATCTTGGATTATGGGTGTGAGCAAGGGATACACGTTATGTGCGGAAGCTTAACTTACAGAGGTAGGTCTTAAGATACTTCTTAAAGTATCTCACCAAAGGGCTAATTCTTACATAAAGAGGAAGAGAACTCCAAGAAGTTGATGCATAATAACTGAGACTTAGAAGAAGTGCTTGTCAGATTTGTGGGCTTTAAAATCAAAAGAAGGGACTTGAAAGCACTTATATTAAGTTCCCCCTGTTAAGTCATACTGTCCTACAGGACCCCATAAACAATACATTACTTTCAAGTATTAGACACTTACTTGGTCTCCAGCCTATTCAAATACATCGTAAACAGGTGTTTTTTACTTTTCAGATTTTTGCCCTGAGCCACCAATCCCCCCAAAGTCATTCATTGTCTCCGAGGGGAGGCACACAGAAGGAAGCAAGGTGGTGTACAAGTGTGATGAGCATTTCTCCTTTGAAGATGATGCTGACCACGAAGAGTATGAAATAACGTGCAAATATCTCATCTGGAGAGGCCTTCCCATACCAAAGTGTATCCGTATGTATCCATTATTTTATATGTCCATGTAGGCTTAAACTTCTGGCCTGTCACATATAAAAATGTGGGTTTGAAACCTAAATCTTTAGGTGGCAAAGTTTGTAGTTTGTAGGCTTATTGGTTACAAGTTTTGGTATCTAATCAGAGTGTTGGCTTTGTGTAGGTTCAACTCCCACAAGAAACAAATGCTGATCACCTGTCCCAATATAAACCTGACATTTTAATGAGACATAAACACTGAATTTTAACTTAATATTTAGTTGCAAACCCTGGACAGTGAATTACATGGAATGTTGATCAACTACTAGTTATAGTTTTCTTTATTACTATCAACGTTTTGAAGATAGATGTATTTTAAATCTTCCAGAACTATCCAGATTTTAAGCTTTCAGTACTTTTGTAATAGGATGAAACAAATTTACCTTGAACAAGAATATGTTGCCAAAATAATTGCAGTACATTTACCAAAAATTGGTTGAAGATGTCACTTTTTGGATCAAATAAATACACTATTTACAGAGCATGTAAGCTTCATAATGAAACCAATGTTCATATCTGTGTCACTTTATGTTTTTTGTTCTTTGCTCTTTTTTGTTTTTTTACTCTATATTTGTCAACAAAAATTTGTAAATAAACAAGACTGAAAATTGACTTTGGTCTACACACACAAGCTGCAAAGCATTCAGAAGCACGACCAGAGTACTAGGGCAGTACACTATTCCTAAAAATCCAAAGACAAGTAAAAAAAGATCTCTATGAGTTTGAACGTCAGAGAGAGCTTAGAATTAAAATCAATTTTTAAAAATTTCTGAAGGTGACCACTTAAATTTCTGCTGTAAAGATTCTACAAAGGTGCCTTTTGATAACAGCTCCACATATAAGTAAGCATGGTAAACATCCATAATTTATCTTAGATTATTTGTCATTTTCTTTAGGCTGAGAGTGAAGGGGGTGTATCTAAGCTGGATCCAAATATATCCAGAGGCAATTCCAATTCTAATGCAAATGTTAGAGCCTTAATCTCTGCCAACTGCAGATTCTAAGACACAACATATCTTTAAGCCAGGTTCCTAAATCAGGTATCAAGGGACATAAAGGAGTCAGCAACCGTAGAGACATCAGTGGAAAAAGAGAGACTGGGGTGGATAAGGTTTGGTCATCCAAAGCTCTCTGAACTGAATGATGTCAGAGAGGTAGCAGATCAGAAGTTATCAGGCAAATCATTTCATTTGGTGTGTCAAAGCAAGGCAATGGTTGAATATTTCTTTGGTGTATAGAAAGTGAAAAGCACCAATCAATGCAAATAATATTTCAGGCCTACTACAATTTTTATTGTTGAAAGAGGTATACCAAGTTTGGCCAAGATTTTCAAGAGTTGCCTGTTTGAAGGTATTTGTACACCAGTGTTGCTGTTTTGAAAATGGTACAACAGTCAATAGGGAGCCAGTGTACGCTTCTCAAAATAGCTGTCACATGCACATACCAAAAGCAAAAAGCAAGAACCAATATGATTGTCATATAAAATTTGATTGTTTTGTTGTCACTTGTAAGCAAACTTTGACTTTTGGCAAAAAATTACTGCCCAGATACCTAACACATTTATTTCTAGTTCCTGTTAGAAAAGCTTGTGATAATTATGTTTACAAGAAATATTTTACAAAGATGGTTTTATTTTACAAATTTGATTTATGTTTAAGCTGATTAGAGCAAACCATAGTGGATTATAGTGGACTGGTTTAGTGGGCCCACAGCTTAGGTTTCGGTAAAATAACTATGAACAAAAGTATCATTGTACATACTTATAGAACGTAAATGTGACAAGCTGGTAGTGGGAAATGCCAATCTTCACACAGACGAGACCATTGCAGGAACCTGGGTGAAGGTCAGGTGTCATCCAGGGTACTACTGGCCAGACAGAACCAACTACAGGAGCATGATCTGTCAAACTAATGGACAGTGGCACACCAAGATGCCAGACTGTGCAAGTAAGGATTCCATATTGTATCTTAAAGATCTATTACACTGTTTAGAATTGGCTATAAGACCCAGATGAAATAAACCTCTAAATTTGGTGCGGGCTGAGAGGCCATGGGGATTTGGGTCAGACTCAGTTATAAATAATCCTGTGTGGAAAAGGTGGTAAAACTGAAGAGTAATTTGTTCCTGATAAATTGATTTTCAGTATGATAAGTTGTTCAACTGAAAAGACAGGTAGTGACACTCCCACAATATGTTGTATCTATGGCCATAAAAATCACTGCAGGCTATTTAAGATAGAAATATTGATTTTCAAAGTCTTTAAAACAACTTCATCAGTAGTACAACTAAATGGATAGCCAAGTTGAACAAAGGTTTATTTATTTATTTATTTTATTTATTTGTTGTTTTATGTCGCGTTCAACAGCCAGGGTTATATTGGGACGGGTAGTTTACAGGTTGAGGAAACCAGTGCATACTGCACTGTAAACCACCGGGCATCGGCAAGTAACTACCAACTTTCCAACATGAAGTGCCCAGCCCAAGATTCAAACTGGTGGCCTCAGAGGTTGGTGGCGAGAACTCTAACCGCTACACCACCAAACCCCCGGCAGTTGAACAAAGGTATTGGTGTAACCTTACAAGAGTTTTAATGCAACATCTGCTTAAACAGAGTAAGATAAATTCATTTTTCAGACTCAATCTGGTCCATTTTATTTATAGTGCTATATTATACCCCAATGAGGTTGTTATTCGTACCTTTAGAGTAGTTCTCTTACCCTTGCTCTATATTTTGTAAAATTATGTACTGCTATGTAATTGAAAGACCTCAAGTATCTTGTGCATTTGCAGTTAAATAATCATGATTTACTTAATCTTGATCCTAAATATTAATGGTAGATAATAAAAGTAAAACATCTCTCATTGAACATATACATAAAAATATGTATAAATGTTTATGTGTCCTTTGGGAAGTTTTCCTATTATCTATGTTGATTTATAAAGCTTCAGTTATTATGATCTTGCTCACATTGTAAAATAACTAAAACATCAAAACTGATGTCTTATATCAAGCTCAACAGCTAAGGTTCATATTGAATGAAATCCTCAACATTGCCACTTGTGGGAGTCAAACCCACAAAGAGGTGACAGAATGCCAAGCCTGTGATAAAATGCCAAGCCTGCTAACCATTTGGCTGCTTAGGGCCTTTGAGATAACTAGTGGGGCCACAGTGGGGCACTGGTAACACACTTGCCTCCCACCTCTGAGATCAGAATTTGAATCCAGGTCTGACTTCATTTGGGAAAGTTGGTAGTTGCTTACTGATGGTCAGCAGTTTACAGTACAGAACCTTGAAAAACTGTATGTACTGGTTTCATCTGCCCACAAAACTACTCGTCATGATAGGACCTGTACAGTGTAAATAAATAAATAAATTTGAAAAAAACTACACACTGGCGTTATGTCATATATTATACAAGTAAAGTTTTAACTATGATAAGCCAATGCCATTTATGTAATAAGAACTCAAAGTGTTGAAACCCATAACTAAGGAAAATTTAAAATGATGATAATAAATGTATTTTTATTATTTACAGAGCTACCAGATGCACCCAAAGATCAAAGTAAGAAACTCTAAATTATTAATTTTTTCAAGTTACGTGAAGAAAGTATTCTTGACTTTGTAGGCATGCCTACAAAATCATGTGTTATTATTATTAGATGACTGTAATTAAATTATAATAACTTTGCCATTTTTGCCTTTTTGTTAGCTTATTTCACCTTTAAGTCAATTGTAATTTATTGCACCAATTTAAAATTGTCTAACAAAAGTATAAACATCAAAGAAAAATTTTATTCTTAAATAATATTGTGATATTTACGGAGCCTCAAATAGGACATGGTGCAATTTTTATTTTACCATGTCCTAGAGAAGTCATGCGCACAAGATAATCTCGTGATAACGAGAAAAGAAGTCGTGAAAATGAGATGATCTCATTATAATGAGATAATAAGTCATTATAACCAGATCATCTCATGATATCAAGATGATCTGGTGATATCATGATCATCTTGTGATAACAAGATCATCTCGTTATCACAAGTTATTTTCTTGTGATAATGAGATCATCTCGTTAGCACCACTTGTTTTCTTGATATCACAAGATGAGATAAAGTGGGGAGCTCCAGATGAAGTGGTGATAATGACTTAATAAATTGTGAGCACTAGTTGATGTGGTGCTCACTACTTATTTTCTTGTTATCACAAGATGAAGTAGTGATCACATCATTTAGTTATAACCAGATCATCTCATGCTCACCACATCATCTGGTGATAACAAGAAAATAAGTAGTGAGCACCACATCATCTGGTGATCACTAGATGAAGTGTTGAGCACGAGATGAACTAGTGATAATAGAGTGATCTGGTTAGCACCAGATAATGCAGTGCTCACTACTTCATCTGGTGATAACAACATAATAAGTGATGATCACCACATAAACTAGTGCTCACTACTTATTATGTCGTGATAACTACTTTATCTGGTGATCACCACTTTATCTAGTGAGCACAAGATCATCTGGTGAGCACCAGAGATGATCTCATTATCACAAGAAAATAACTTGTGATAACGAGATGATCTTGTTATCACAAGATGATCTTGATATCACAAGATGATCTCGCTATCACCAGATCATCTTGATATCATGAGATGATCTTATTATCACGACTTATTATCTCATTATAATGAGATCATCTCATTATCACGACTTATTTTCTCGTTATCACGAGATCATCTTGTGCACACGACTTAATACATGGTGCAATTTTTATTTTACCATGTCCTATTAGGGGCTCCGTAGATATCACATGGACAAAGGGCCATGTATTTCCTGCAGATGTTATTGTGACTTAATAGTGACATAGGTACAAAGGGTGTCTGTGTCGGCCAATTTTTGGGTAAATAATTTTGTTTTTTTTTCTGTCAATATTTTCAAAACTATTTAGCCTACTAATATATTTAAAGTATCTTTAGAAAGATATTATATACTGTTTTTGTTCTCGTTTTTGTTTAACCAAAATCCATGCAGAAGTAAGGGAGATATTGTAAGTTGAAAATTTCAAGTGAGAGTAAAATATTTGTTAACAAACACTTGATGACGTCAGTGGAGACCTGTTAATAGTTAAGTTCTTATTAACAGCCCGCCACTCAGTGAAATGTAAATTATACTGTTTTACCAAGTATTGCTAATATGCTAGTATTGCATGCTTATCTAATAATAATGTAAGACGGAGATGGCTGAAGTTGGATTGGCCGTGGAAATATATGGAAAATATATCCTGTGCAGAGGTTTTGTCATTATATATCTTTGAAAAAGTAAGAGTCACAAATATTATGTATCACTGTAAGATATTTTTAAATTCTTACACTCTTTTTTTCTACATTGAATTCACTGCACAAAATGATGCAAAAATCTTTTGTTAAAACTCTTTTATATATTAACTTTAAACTTTTATTATGCTTTGTTGATATTTTGCAATTTATAGAGATGTAAACATGAATATGTTTCACATATTACTCATACAAAATGGTGAGTGATAAATGTAAAAATAATGTTCATGGTTTTATCAATGAAGATTTCAAAATAAACATGCCCCTTGTCAGGAACTCAGAATCATAAACAATTATTTTTTTCACTTTTGATAAGACACTTTTAACCAAGGGCACTCAGAGAGTGCAAATCTAGATCAAGTCTCAACAATTTGGATCATTCTCAAACTGAAATCAGTTCTGTGTTAGACCTGTTGTTATTTTCATGATACATACAAACTAGTAGAATCTGGCAATGACATAACCTGACAGATATAAATATTCTTATATAAATTTAGTTTCGTTTTTGCTTACATCAGATGTAGTGTGCCCTCAGCCACCCTACCTACCACACGGCAAACTGGTCTCTGCAGGTGATCCAATCGTCTTGGAATGCATGCGAGGGTACAGATTCTATGATGGACATAAGAGACATGAGCTACCATGTGACACAGCTATATACCATGTTGGAAGACCACCATATGTCTGTGTTGGTAAGAAAAGATATTAACAAATATGTTCCATTTATTTTATTCTCTTTCACAAGCTAAACTTTATGTAAATACTGGGAAATATAATATTCACCGCCACCCCTTGCTATGGAGAATTAAAAATATATAAATAAGCAATGACTTTTGTTAATATTTCTGAAATTATATATCCAACAAATATGTTAATACATCATTAGGCAGCAATTTTGTTCTAGAGCGTCTGCTCGTTTTTTATTGCATCAAAATCCATGTGAAAATGACAGAGATATTTAAGATTAAAAATGGGTGATATATGTTATAGCTGATTTTGGAAATGAAATTTGGGATTATAAACATCCTGCATTCTATATCAATATAAATGTATAACTTATAAAGATGAACCACATAGAATTTGTGTGAAGCACCTGTATTGTATTGTCCTAAGCTCTTGCATATGTGGCTCTGGCCTAATGGGTAACACTTGCCTAGGAATACAGAGGATCTGGATTCGAAAGAAGGTACAGGCAGATTCATACTGGCATAGACGATCACTTAAAATGTCAGTTCCTTGTTATTGGAGGTTATCCCTAGTGGGTCATATGTCATAGTTGGTGTTTAATGTCCCGCAAGGGTCATATTGGGACAAGTCCCATGTGGTCAGGATAGATAGATTGTGCTTTGAATTCTGTAGTGCAAGGAATATTGTGTTGGGTTTAAATATACAATATAAATACAATGCAATATTCCTTCATCTTCCTTCATGATATACACTTTTTGTATACATCATCTGCAAGTGTTTCTATTGAGTCCTGTAGAATAAGTTAAAGAGATAACACATAATAATAAAATAAATAAAGAGGTGGATTATTGAGTGCTAGATGATCCAGATAATATCCATTAATAGCCACACAAATTGGTTGATGCATATTGGGGCTAGGGCATGTAATTTGGACCATCCAACAGAGCTTAGTAAAACTGTGTTTAGCAATATTGGTTCTCACTGGCTGTACATCACTCTAACATTGAGAACCGCATGTGTGTGTGGTTGTTCCCATCATTTTTGATACTGGTGTTAATTGTCCATCCTTTTAAACTGATGTTTTATGTTCACAAATTCTTTACCCAAGTGGCCTGCTAGTCTGTTCGACTTAGTGCATTTGACAGTTAGTGCAAATGATCAGATAGATGACATTTGACATGTCTCCTCTTGAATCCTCATTATATTGATCATGGCTCGAGATATGGCACCACAGAAGTCAGTCTGACTAGCAGTAGTTGAAGGAGCACTCATTGTAAAAATATGAAATAAACTAATTCCTGCTAAAGGACAGACTGGGCATATATAAAAAGACAAATACCTGATATAGATAACCTTGGCTAATTGTATTTTGACTCATACATTTTTATTATTTGGCATAATTATAAAATACCACAGAAAACCCAGTCTTTTGATCTAATTTAATATTTTACTTTAGCTGTAACTTGCGGACCTGCCCCAGTGGTTGAACATTCTGTAGTGAACTCAACCGATGCTATCACTGGAAGTTTTGTGAAGTATGACTGCACACGTGGCTACTGGTTCCCAGATAAGACCTTCTCCAAAGTTATTCATTGCAACAATGCCAGTGAATGGGATGGGGACAAGCTTGAGAACTGTACAGGTATTACGATGGTCACATAACTACATTTTTAAATCCCAAGGTTGGTTTATGTAATTCATGGTCCTAAGTGATCTGGGTAAAAGTCAGCTACATTTTTATCTACTCAAGACAAATTATAGCAATAATATTTTATAACCACTGCAAATAAAACATTTTTATAAGAATTTCCTAAAAAACACTTTTTACTCAATTTTTGAGCCATTTATTGGCTTTCTGCTTTGTTTTATGTCCTTATTTTCTATACATTAGGGACCAACAGTACACACACCAATGAGAAATATATTTTAAAAATTGTGTTATATTGTAGTGCCATAACAAATTCATGGCTACATATTAATAATTGACAAAATATTGCAAGGGGATATGCCTTCAGTCCAACAAAACAACTTTCCAAGTGGCCACACCGGCACTTGCTAGGCAGGGATAGATCATGTGGCTTCCACTTTTCATTTGGCACAAAAGTCATATTTTACACAGTTGGGTGTTCCAACTAATAAAATTAGAGAAGAAAAATGGCTAGCCAGTGGTTCTTTCCTTGAATCATCTGAATCAAACACTGAACGAACTTCTAACAACTCTATTAGGCCTCTTTTTAACTATTTTTGTTAACCCTCATCTACACTAACCTTGGTGCTTGTCAGATACACCAATATAACTTTTAAACAGTATAACAGGGCTTTTAGCAAATACAATACATTGTATTATATATTACAATTTCTATTTAGAAGTCAATCCACTTAATTGGTTCAAAACTTGAAATCTGCACTCACACCCTCTAATTCTAATAGTACTTTTATAGCGCTTAATCTCTATCTATTGATAGACTCTAAGACACATAATGCCAAAAATCAGAGATTGTAATCATTAAATCATTAAACAAACATAGCAGGATCGGCACCACATAGAACGATCGAATCAAGACCAGCAAAAACTAGGGTGGGTAAGCTTTTGCAAAGAGATAGGTTTCAACTTTTTTTTATTGAATGAAGAGAGAGATTTAGCTGAGCGTATATCATCAGGCAGATCATTCCAAATCCTTGGACTATCATATGCAAAGCTGAGGCCAAAATGCTTTTAGACATGTATATTCATGCAAAATGTGGGACATCGAAGCACACCATCTGCCTGACTTCTACGATCCAGCAATATTTAATAGATTTAATACATGTCCTTCATAACTTCAGCTACCATTGCCTCTACCTATTGAATTGACTTCACTTGATCGTGTTTTATGGAAATGTATTACCAATGACAAGCAACAATCTTTTAATATTCAGTGTTTTCCTTTGTAATCGTGTCTTCTTTCAGAGACATATTGTGAAGCTCTGTCCAAATTAGATGGGGTCACTGTCTCATCTCACAATACATCATATGGGGCCGAGGTGGACATCTCATGTGCTGATCCAAAACATCGCTTTCTGGATGGGAAGACTCATAAATCGGTCAAATGCCAGAGAAGGGGGAAATGGAATGAACTGGTCTCAAACTGTTCAGGTAGATACAATGAAAAAACTTTGTGAATGAAAAATACGAAATCCTCATGTACTATCAAAAATTAAAAGCAACATTTTCATCAGTGTGATTTCTAACCAAAGTATCATTGTTGCGCTAAAATTGTTTTTGGCACATAAAATCACATTATATTTTATTTATACTGTAATATGAGAAACTGTTGCACTAAAATTGTATTTAGCACATAAAATCACAGTATATTTATATTGCACTTTGAGAAATTGTCAAAGATGCCATATTTTAAAATATTATTCCTATCCTGAATATTTTTCTTTTCTTGAAAACTTTGGCCCTTTTATTTAAAACTGTTTGATTTTATTAATATATATATATCTTTTGGTCATGCAATTCTGAAGTTATAATACTTTTTATACCTTGTTAAGATATTAAATTGCGCGGTTACACCTTTCCTTATCGTAGTATCTGTACATATTAAATTTCTGTCTGTGACCTTGTCCTTACGGCTCCAAGAAGAGACCATCATATCTTAGTTGTACATGTTGAAAAATGAGCTGCCCCAAATGTCCATTGCTTCAACACCCCATTCCCCATCTCCTCCCAGTATGTATATTTTGATACAGCTGGAAACAGGTCTTAACAACCATATTCAAACATATTTAACAAGGCCATCCAAAATACAAGTCTCTTTATGAGTTGTGTCAAATCAGTCCGACAGTTGTAGCTTGAGACCCTGTCAAGGCTATGTGTGAACTAGGTATAAGTATTGAATGCTAATATAATGTAAAATATAATGTCTAATCAGTTCTTTTTACATTCTTAGATGACAGATGTTCTGCTGTACCAGAGGTTGCACATTCTAAAGTGGATACAAATATTGCCCTGTTTGGAACGAATGTGACTTATTCGTGTGATACAGGTTACACATTTCCAGACAAATCAGTTGCCACAACAATACAGTGTGATGGACAGATTCAGGCTTGGAACAAAGAAATGGCTGATTGTCAAAGTACATCATTGGAAAGCAAATATAATCTCAGTTTTAACTTACTAATATTAAAAGAACTAATAAAGAACTAATAAGAACTCATAACATAAATCATACTAATCACTTGTCATCCTGGCAAACTATCAGGTGTCTGCACAAACTTACCAAAGTACATACCTAATGATTCAGAATAGGTTGTTATTGTAGAATAAGAAATAGATTTAGAATCAAACTAATTCTCATTGTTAATACATATATATCTTTCCATAAATCAAAATAATGCAAATTTATTTTTTTTTTAAAACTTCGAAGTCATGTATTGTGTTTTTTTCTGTTAAGCAAATTTTATTGCTTTTCACTTATGTCTACATATTTTATCAAAATATATTCACACTACCAGGTAATTCATGTTTAATTATGCAAAATAGCTAGCTAGGCCTAGCAGCTTAATACACAGGTTATGAATATCTAAATTAGAACAAAGAAATGACATGAATGCTCAAAGAGATCAAGCCTCAACCAAGGCTCAAAACTCATTGATTTAAATTTGTGGATCATTCCCAAAGTTAAACCAATTCTGTGCTAGGCCACTGCCATAATTCAGTGAAAAGTAAGTGTAAATCTGTTTAGTAGTTATTTAGACATCCTGCTAACATATCAGCAAAACATAATCCAGAAATCTCATAGCCTCCTTGACAGAAGTAATTAGACATGTGGATAAACTGTTATATTTTTGTAACATTTATCCTTATATTTCTAGTTATTTATTGCTCAAGCATCCCAGGAGTAGTTTTTGCAAAGGCAGAATTGATGGCAGATGATACTTCATATAACAGTACTGTTGTCTACACCTGCATCAGTGGTTACATAGCCAACAGTGGGGCAGAGTCATTTGAGGCAACATGTTCCAGTGATGGGACCTGGATATTTAAGGAAGGAACAAGTTGTGTTGGTGGGTTTACTATAGATCATACCCCATGCAAACCATATTTAACAAGAACACTCGGAAAGAGGATATCTCTACCAAAGCTCGATACTTACAGCTCAACAAAAAATCCCATATTTATACTTTAACAGATCTTTGTTTTAACAGTTTGGAAAGAAAAGCTTTGCCTTGATATCAAATATTTGTAATAATAGTAGAGATAGTAGAAGTCAAGCAGATGATGTGGTGCTTGGGTCTTGGCTATAGAAAGGTGTTTTAAAATGTTTAAGATAACCACTTTGTAGGAACTTTAAAAATGTGTCAACATTAATCTGGTATTGATTGTGTACTTGTAGCTGTCCATTGTCCAGCTATTGCAGAATTTGGCAATGGCACCCTAAATACAACAGATACCATCTTGAGGACATATGTCAATCTGCAATGCAACTCCGGGTATGAAATGGCAAAGAATGTAATCAGTAAAGTGGTACATTGCACCCGTGAAGCTCTTTGGAGTTCTGATATCACTAGCTGTTTGTGTGAGTATACTTAATGTTCATCAGCTTTGATTGAAACTCTTTGTCAGCCTTAAGTCTCAGATATTTATATCTCAAATACAGGTGCATAGTGGCTTACATGATGATCCTCTGTCATTGGGACCTATCCTAAGTGGCAAGCTAAAATACCCCAAGGGTTTTGATAGTGGTGATTGACCATGAGGGATGAACCTCTTGAAGTACCTCAAAATTGTTAATGCAAAACTCCATAAACCGCCTCCATTGGTGTCTAAATATTACTGTCAAAACATGATCTTTATTTTCTATTCCCGTTTTAATATCAATAATTTCAATATTTCTGGCAAAAGTAACCCACTTTCTGGTTTGATCCCCAATTATTGCTCACATTTCCCATTATCAGTGTTCACCACATTAACAGTATATAGCTGTTATGCGCATTTCCAATTCTCAGTTCACTTTAACACTTTTGAATCCTCTTAAGTACAATGAATTTTCTTCATATCTTGCTGGCCATCCAACCAGCCATTGCTGCATATAAACACCACATCAACACAAGCATTTACTGCCCTGTTGTTGTCAGTGTCTGTCCTTTCAAACCACCCCCCACACACAACTCTCTATTTAATTCTAATTCTTATTGGACTTTTATAGCACTTAATATCCCCATGTTTACACTTCTTGATCAGTACACAATATCAATTCCACCACTATTACCAACTTTTCAACTCTTTATCTTACTCCTGCTTTCAAGGGACATCAACCCAAATCCAGACCCTGTTAAGTTTCTTATGCAAATATTATATCAGTATCCAGCAAATACTCTGGCATTTCAAAATGTATCTCTGACAATGACATAGATTTATTTGCTATGTCCAAGACCTGGATTAGACCCGACATCACAAGTGCTTACTGTGTGAGATCACCCCACTAAGTAACAAACTATACTAATAGGCCATGAACCTAATTGTAGGGGAGGCCTGGGGTTTTTCATAAAATTATTTGGATTCTTCCATAGTTATCACCAATACCTCTCATCTCCTTTGAAAATCTCCTTATTAAAATATCTTCAGATAAGGTATCTTTCCACTTTTTAAATGTATATAGACCACCATCTACTAGCATTGCAACTTTTTGGACAGTTTCAGTCCCTTCTGGAAAGTATTCATCTCACAACTGATCACCTGGTGATCATTGGTGATTTCAATATCCATTTTAAAACCAATCAGATCACACTATCATTAAAAATCAAGATCCTTGGAGTGTTATTTGGTTCTAATGATGATGTGTCACAACTTATAAAGTTCATTAGAGTCCATGTAAGAGACCTTCAGAGAAATCGCCCCCACTTCGACCTTGAAACATCAGTCCTTCTGGCAACCAGCATTTTGAACTACTGCATTCCCAGTTTGTATCATTCACTGATTTTGAGTTAAGATGGCAGCACGTCCAAAACTCACACTGTAGGACTGTCACTCACTCCTTTAAATTACTCAAATCAGCCCCCCCCCACCCATTGAAAACCTTCATTGGCAGCCAGTCAAATACAGGGTACAATTTAAAATAGTCCTAATCACCTACAAAATTCTAAAACACAGCCAACTAGCATACCTCAGTGAATTAATTCACTCCTATGCTTCTTCTAAAAATACCAGACACCTAATACCAGCCCTAAACTTAAGTTCTTTCACATCCCCACCATTGACCGCAGAGTTCTTAAATCACACAAATATTTTTGAACTCCCTTTACCATGATGCACTTGCTCTATGGAGATCCTTCCCCTTCTAAATAAGAACCAGTCCATCTGTCACTTCCTTTAGGAAACATCTGAAAACTCACCTCTTTAACTCTAGTTTCCGCAATTAGTTTCCTTCCCTTTGGTCACACCTTTAACTTCAGACTACTGACCTTGACTGCCCCTCAACTATCCTAATGAAAAATACTTTTTTTTAACTTAGCGCACTGAGTTTGCCATTGTGGGGAAGATATTGTGCTTGTAAACCAGTAGATTATATTATATTAGATTAGACAAATAGTCATCCCTGAGCCTGTCCATCAGTTAGGGGAATATCAGTCATTTCTGCAGTTAGGATGGGTGAAATAGCACTTTGAGTCCTGTAGAAAAAGATGTTGTGCTGATCATAAATATACAATACACTGTGAGTCATCTCACACTTATATGCATATTGTTCTTTTAAATTTTTATGGCCTGGTCTGTATGTCTCGCCATTCATATGAAATATGACTCAGCATGTATAATAAAAAAGACCAAAACATAAATATTTAACTTTACTCTATTTGTGATTACAGTGAGGTCATGTCCACCAATTGCCACCTGGAATGGACAGATGCCTGACAAAGAAGGTCTGTATTATGTTGGTGAGGAGGTAAATTACACATGCACTGCCAATCACACCTTTCTAGATGGTAGCAATAATTCCGAGATCTCGAGCTGTGGGTCTGATGGACAATGGCATCCCTCCATTAAAGAATGTAAAGGTAAATTGATTTGTAATTCCATTCACTGCTATATCCCTGTATTATTTGCTTAGAAATGTAAAGTCTCTTTAAACTGGAGACATTGGTGAAAATATTTTTAACAGCACATAAAAAAGTTTTGATCATTGCTGACTAGAGGTCTGTGATATATGTTAATGATATCCAGTGATCTGATGAAAGTTGAAAATTTCTTTAAAATAAATTTATTTAGCATCATTTGATGATGTTTTGTTTTTGGTGTGTATACCCAAGATATGTAAAGCTGAAAGGGATATTCAGGCTAGTCAAATATATATGGTGGGTGATATTTGAGTCTGTCTTGAATACTCAAAAATTTACTTTAAAATAAAATATATGCAAACAACTTTCATCAATTTGCAATGTCACAATAAGCCAGTAACACACATAAAAAATCTAGTATCTGTAATTTTTCATGATTGTAGCATGTGGGATTATATATCACATTGTTTGGCTTGTTATTTTATATTGCCAGGAAAAGTTTGAATAAATTTGTTTTAAGCCACAAATTTACCCTCTAAGGTGATCTTCTGAGGGAGAATAATACACTTAAACATGAAATTGATACAATACCATCAACTGTATTTCAGTTTTTGAAGTTTTTGGTGTTGGATGGGTAATTCTGGGTTAATTTGCAATATATTATAAACACCTCCTGCTTGTGCTGATTTAAGTGTTTTGTTGAAATACCAAAGAATGTTTTGTAGAAGTAAAAAGTACTCAAAAAACACAGACCTCTACAAGGGAGTATTTCTTAAAATTGGTGTATTTTTTGTACAAAAAATATGATCTGGAAAATCTTTCTCAAAATGTAATCACTTATTTCCTTTGAACAAACCTAATATACACCCATGCAAAAAAACAAATATTATAACGATCTGCTCTTTGGGTTTCAACTTATTTATATGGATCATATCACCGTAGGTATTTAAGGGAATGGCAAAAAGTACATACTACATACTATTTGGTCAAGATCCTGCACTGAAAACTATCAGAAACTAGTAGGGAGCTGCCAAATTTACCACTTCAGATCCAATTTTGAATGAAACCCAGAGCACTTAAGATAAAAATCAAGTCTGCTCTACTAAATAACTCTTTTTGAAAAATTTATGATGAACAATATCAAATCATTTTATTTAGTTGCATTTTACTTTGTAAATCAAAGTTATGGTTTGGCATCACATTCAACAACCAGGGTCATATTGAAGCAAACCCTTAGCATTGCCACTTGAGGGAGTCGAAATCACACAGAAGTGCTGGTCTGTGATTAGATGTCAAACTTGCTGACCACTAGACCACCAAAGATCTTTGCTTGGAAAGTTGTTGTTAAGGTCCAAAGATGGCTAGCTCAAAAGAGATAGAGGGTGTAGTAAAACAAGTCATTAAGTGGCCAGAAATGCATGGTTAAAGGAATTTATATTAAAGATGTCATTTTTATTTGGTTAAATTGTTTCAAGAAAAAAAATATATGTATTTTCAGACATTACAGCTCCAGCAGTGATTTTGCAAACTGAAGCCCCAAGTGCCTACATCTATGGAATTATAAGTGCTGCAGTGTTTGGATTGGTTGTAATGGTTATTTGTGCACTTGATATCCTGAGCTTATTGTTCAATAAACAGGAATACATCCCAAAGCACGTATACAGCAAGAAGACTCAAATGAGACATGCAAATAAAACCAAAAATGTTGTGAAAAAGAAATCAAAGTAAGGTGTGCAAGCCTGATGTAGTTTTGCCAAATTTAAATGAGCGAATGAGTGGTAGAGTTGGTGAGGTAGTTTATAGTTAATTGAAGTTTGAACTTTACATTCAAGAAGAGCAATGTCATTAGTTGCTTGGAAGCCAATTATAATTCTATTAATTTTTCTGAGTAACAAACTCAGATTGAGATTTGAGGTTAGTTGTGACACTGTGTGACCTATTTTATTTGAAAATGTTTGTCTGTAATTCTGAATTTGTAAAGTAACAAAGATAAAACCCTATCAAACAGTTTTATTATTTACAGGAAGGATTTGCTGAATAAAGGGTATAGGCATCAACAACTTAGTGATAAATTGAAATACAAAACACTGTGATGTTTGTTTTTCAAATTAATGTCAACATGAGGAACCACAATTCTGTGAATTTTTCTTGATATAGTTGTATTAAAGCACAAGTTTTTAAAAATTTTATACTTGATACTGTTATACTTGATATTTTGAAATATTATCTTGAGTGTATCTTATAATATTTGTTTTCTTTGATGAGTTTACAGCTTGTTACACGTTTAATGTTGTACATTTGTATGCAAATAAACTTTTATGTACAACAATTTTACATAATATTATGTAAGGTCTAGCCACAATCTTCGAAAGTTTTACTACAGTGTATCTTAACTTAACATTATTTTATTAATGAGTTTAACTTGATTGCATATTTTATATGTTTGTATAAAGGCTATTGGTATAATAACAGTTTTTAACTAAGTGAAATGTTTGAAGAAACACAGTTTTATGCATAGCATATGCTACTGTAGGTTACTCATTATATAGTTCTAAGACGGTTGTTTTCATTATGAACAATGATGCAGTTTTAAGCTTGAGAAAGGTGTCTATATGTTTAAGTAATTACATGTATAGAAGCCAAATGCTCATAATTTGGTCAAGCTTCCACTCTATTCTGGCTTGATCAAATAGCTAAAAATATTGTTATTCTGTCTCTCTGGCCAACTCTACATTAAAAATTTTAACATTGCCAAAACCGTGACAGAATTTTACCAAATTTGGTAACCAGGAGCTCTCATAAATGAGATCTACAGTTTTGGCTAGAATACAATAAAAATAATGTCATATGTTGTCTGTTGCTATGGTATCCAGTAAAATTGTCATCAAGTAATATTCTAAGCTGCATGAAAAATGCTTTGACAGACTTAGGCCAGATGTGGTATCATAAGAGATATAGGGTTGATTTGATTTTATTCAAAACACTATGTTGACAGTTTTATATATTTCTCGGTTATTTCGAATGTGTATAGCAGCACAAAACAAAGGCTATGAATGATTTTAATTGTACAGAGTAAGAGTTTGCTGAATAAATATAATACACAAAAAACAAAGTGGTGAAAAACACACATAACAAGGTGACATTTTTGTTCAAATTTATATCAAAGCAGGGATCATATTTCTCTGAATTGGTTTGTTATCCGTGTATTAAAAACTTCTTGTTTATCTCATTTCATGTGTTAAGCTCTATATTTGTGAGGAATATTCAGTGTATCAGAATGTAACATTTTGTTTAAGTTGATAACTTTACACTTTGTTGTATGTTTCATATGTTTCTAATAACATTTTAAAAGTTGTTTTAACTTGGTTGTATATATGTATAGAAACTATTTATTCAAAGCTTCCCATAAGGTGACTAAGTTATTGGAAACTTCACCATTGAGATTTGGCAAGCCACTTTTTTAACAACATCATTTAAACTGAAACCACTAACTTACAATGGTCTATATGAGGTACGCAGTTTGGACCCCAACCCCCATGTGGGAAATGTGGTAGTTGCTTACTGATGCCTACCAGTTAGCATTGCAGAACCTTGACCAGCTGGTGTATGCTGGTTTCATCTGTCCTTAAAGATACCCGTCATGATATGACCTGCACAATTTGGTGAAAATAATATTAAATATTAATAAAGAAATTGACAATGGTCTGTTTAACAGTAGTGGCTCTCCTTAACTATTCGAAGGGATGCTTTCCATATGAACAATGATGGGGTTTAAGCTAGGAATTGGTATTTACAGCAATGATTCTGTGAATAAACAATTTCTTGATAAGTAAACATTCAGAACAAGGCAATATTTGTTGTTCATGTTGAATTCTCTTTTGAAGCTTTGTATTTGCAAAAATTAACCACACTCTATCTTTTTTTTAATATAAGTTTAGTAGTTCTAAATATTAACCAAAATATAATATAAATATAAAGTCTTTGGCCTACGTTGTATGTTTGTATGTATATAATTTTTCCTGTATTTTTCCATATATGCTGATGTAACTAATTCTTAAAAGTTTAGTGGTGAGATTTAGCAAAGCAATTTGTTAATAAATATCAGTTAAATTGCAATAAAAAGTTAAAATATGTCTGTTTAATAGCAGGGGAGGGGTGTTTATATATTAAACCAATGGAAGTGTAAATACTTTATACAAAAATACTATAATAGCGTTTTCTTAAAAAAAACAGACCTAAACTTTGTCCTGTTCTAAATTGCTAACATTGTCAGCTGAATGTAGATAGGGTTTAAAAATCGAAAACTGACTGTGGTTATAGACTGGGAAATCCCCAAAGTCATTGTGATCCTTTACATGTTGTTTGTTAGCCCTAAAATACAAGAAATGATTTTCTTCTAGTTTATTTATGTAAATTCGGTAAAATAGACACAATGATTAAACCACTGTATTATTTCATCATATAAAGCTGCAGCTATGTAATTTTTGTTTCCATAGTTTAAGTGATGAAAGTAAAATATTAATGTTGTAATAGTTTATGTTTAATTTATGTTGTATAAATGTATCACATATGACAATACTTTTATAAATTGAATATTTTGTGCAATTGTATCATTGTCTTGAAGTTTTTAATGTATATTGCAATTAAACAGTGTACGATCTCCACAAAACAAAAGTTTTATTTTCATAGGAACACTTTATATATGCTACAGATCATTAAAGTACACAATTAATAAAATTTATATTAACAAAATAACTATATGTGTATTGAGAAATTGAAAATCCAAGTATGAATGTGTCTACTTATAGCCCCAAATGGCTGCGTGTCTATGATGTGATACCTTATGTAGTGTGTTGGTCAAATTAATGAATTGTTTGTGCACCATGTATCATGTGCTTATTGATAAGTAAATAGTAGTATATACCCCAAGGGGCAGAATGATACATCAATATGATTCAAATGAAAGTGTAAATTTAACCTGAAATATTGTGACAGCATAAAATTAATGGAAGTCATAAAATCCCCATACATATATTCTATCCCCCTTTTCTGTTCAACTTTTAGTTTTATTATGTCACTGAAAATTCTTCTTGTTCCTCTTTCTCTCCATATCTCCAGCATGAAAACTTTAATCTTACCAGTAACTTTGAAACCCCTTTACGGATTTTTGCTAAGATATACTCAGAGAGTTGATATACAGATAATGAAGATTTTGCCAGGAATCATTTGTCTGATGTCATTGACGCCTGTTGTCTTGATTTCCTGACTTAGATTTTTATTTTTCCCAGAAAGATTTTGGTAAATAAAATGTTTTATACATAAGCAATATAGTGATAAAAAATGCAAAACAAGGTGTTATTTGTTGTTTAAATTATGTTGAAGTTGGTGATCAAATCTTTAAATGTGCTTGTTAGTTTTAAATTAAAACTGAATTGTTTTCGTAATTCTTGCATTAAGGTTTCATTATTATATATGTAGTATATCTTATTATATTTTTTTCATTGATTATATAACACATTGTTTTATGTTTAATGTGTGTTGATAAAACTTTTATTATAGAAATTAATTGATGTTTTTGGCTGGTTTGTATGTTGTATGTACAACAACTAATGCTTAATGTATACTAGTGAAGTCCACTCATTATAAAGTTGTAGTATTAAGAATTGGCAGTATGTTAGTATGTAAGGTATCACCACCATATTCATCGGCATTAATTAACAAGAAAACATTATAAAGAGTGTATGGAGAATGGACTAATTCTCATAAAAGATTTAAATCTAAAAAGATTTAGATGGTCGTTTTCCTTTTTTTTAATTATGAGGCAGTAACTCCTCCTTAACTTACTTGTAGCATAAAAATTGATACAGTGGCAGCTTTTTTCAATGACAAACTAAATCTCTGTTCTCTCCCAAATTCACATTGCCAGCCACTTGTGCCTAAATATTGGGAATAGTTTTGGAAGTTCCCAAACTGAGTGTGGTTACAGTCTGAGAAATCTCAAAATGCATGGAATTGAATATTGTACTTTATCACAGAAAAAAACAAAGCTGGAAAATGCTTGTTTACATCATTGAATTTAAGAAAGTAATGTATCAATAGTGACAATAATAGCTTAATTTAATGTAATATTCAATGGAATTAATGTTGTGTAAATGTTGTACAAATGATGACAAATTTGAAAGTTTAAGATGTGATTTTGAAATATTATCTTTAGATAGTACTTTATGATCACTACAAAGGATGGTACAGTATAATAGATCGGTGAGCACAGTAGCAACAGATAATATTATCATAAATAACATTTTTACGTACATTTTTATTTCGCTATATTTAGTTTGTTCTGTCATCGAATATTGTTCAATTATTACCCCAGATAATGTACAAAAATATGGACAAAATGCAGACTTTTTAGTTGGCTGTGCACTTCTTGTCTTCATAATTTATTATCCTAATAAATATGTAAATTCCAAATTTAATGAGCAACTTAAAAAGTAAACACAAAATAAAAAATCTCACATGGTATGTTATATTTCACTGACAAAAATTCCTGTTGACAGTTGATATATGAGTCATTGCATGGTTGTATATTAAAGTTGTTATTCAATCATTTTTAAATTCTTTCAAGAAAGTAATCTTAGGTATTTTTATAAGCTTGTCAATCCGGCTTTCATGGTCCCTAATTAAGCTCCTAATAGTCATATATGTGGCATAATTGTAGGTGTCATTACTATTTCTGTTTAAGCAATTATTTTTGTACTGGATGTTATGGGTTTATTGATAAATAAACAGAAGTAAATCTCAATATTAAGATGAAGCAGTAACAGCCCAATGCACTATGCAAATAAAATCTGAAACATTGTTATAAAAAAATTCATGGTGGCTTTTATAAGCCCATGGAGGTATATTGTTTGCTGCTTCCCCTAAAGTGTTTGGCTTATTCTTAATGTTTATAGAACAGTATACATTCAATCTTTTGTCTATCCAGTTGTCTCTCATTTTGATGAATATTCATAACATTTAGTGGAAAAATGTATGCAAAGAGGAGACCTAGTGTTGATGGATTAAATTTTTGTTGGCACTGAGTTTCTAGAGATTTATCTCATTCAAGCCTGTAAATTATATGCAAGGACGTCACCATTTTATTCTTTTTATAACATTAACTTGAAGTTTTATGTTTTTCCAACATAATTAAACTGAAAAAGTAAAATATTAATGTTTCTTAACCATAATGTTCATGTTGTGTAAATGTTGTACATATGTGAAAACAGTTTTGCAACTTAAACGTTTTTTATTATTGGTTTAAAATTGCTAAGTCAAATTACAAAATGTATGGGTAACTACAATGATTGTTTGATTCCCTTGATAATACCTCATTCACACTAAAGGTGGTATAACACAACAGCTGTAAGCGTTAGGCAAACATCCCTATCCATTAACTAGCACGTGACATCTGCATGCAAACTTGCTATACAGTGGTGAACCACCCCATTCCTTGAGTGTCTCATGGAAGGTTTGATATGTTCAGAAGTACCACCTTTCTCAGAGGTCACTGTCTGTTTTGTGGCCAATCACTATTCCTTTATACATGTGTCTCCATCCCTTACATCCATTTCAGTGACGTTATGCAGATACGTTTTTCATACGATAAGGTGTGGTTCACAATTTATAGAAGGTTATGACTCATACCATCTTCGGTAGTAGATATTAATCCACAGGCTATATAAGGTAAATGGAGGTAAATAGAGGTGGTCTCTTGGCGCTGGGTAAACCTTCTACCTATTGGGTATACTGTCTTTAATGTGAATGGAGCATAAGACACTTTTAATATATGACATATAGATATACATTAGTCCCACACACAGTTGTGTCAAAACATGACTTTATGATAAAATGTAATAATACAGTTTCAACAGGAATGAAACAAACCCTAGGCTGTAATCAGAAAATAATACCAAATGAAATATTTATGCTTAATTTGAAAATCAATCTTCTATAATTTAATTTTTTTTGTAATTTTCAGGTAACAATAAAACTGTTTTCAGAAAGTCTTTACTTTCAATTTAAATCTATCTCTCTATGCAGTGTAGCTTGCTCAGATCCTGCCTGATCGCTGAAGTTAACCGACACTGGGCTTGGTGTTTACTTGGATGATGAAACTCGTCTGTTTATTTTTTTGATTTGATGCTTTAGTCACCATCACAGAAACATGTGTCATCAAGTTAGAATTTAATTCTCTATGTGGCTGACGATCCTTCCATCACAAAAGCTTTAGCTAAACATTCAGCTTAGATTCAAACTCAGTGATAAAAGACATATGACAGGTCATATTATGACATCTGAATGTCATAAAAGAAATGTATAGAATCAATATTTTAGATTCAAGCACCAAGATGAGAGAACAGAGGCCCAAGGTGGCCCAGTGATAACCAAGTTTGGCACCTAATCACAGTCAGTCGTTTCTTCATGCCTTTGACTCCCACAAGTGGCAATGCTGTGGACCTGTCCCAATGTGACCCTGGCTGTTGAGCAGGATGTAAACCCCAAACTTTGACTTTGCCCAAGATGAGAGAACTATATGACAATAAGAAAGACCAAAATAGTTCAAGTGAGATACAAAACTCCAAAAGTCAAGTTCATTGAAAAAAATGTCAAATTTGTACCAATCTTAGTATGGGATTTACAGTGTAAATTTGGAATGAAAGATATAACATGACTATAAAATACAAATTTATTATATATTTTAATAAAACAGCTGACGTTTCACCTAAATGATTTTGTGCATGCAAGGTGAAACAGATGCTGTAGGTTTGTAGTTTTCTTCAAGATCCTTAATACTAAAAATGTTCAATTAACTTCCAGTACATCTGCACCTAAATCATTTCATGCATAAACCATTGGAAATTGTGGAATTAATCTATAATGAGTTGACATGACATCTGCACTAATACTTGATGGTATCTTTAAAGCAAAGGTCACACAGTTAATATTTTTCCTGAACATTATTTACAATTAAATCACATGAACTTTGACTCCACTGGAGTACTAATTTATTGAGCTTGTGAATGGAGAATATTGTTTTCTTCAAACACATTTATCTATAAATTCTCACCCTGAGTCCACCAAAATTATACTCTTGAGTTGCCAATTCCTGTTAATTTTGTCACATTTATATCCCAGAGAAAGCTGAACATGTGTGTCTTTAAAGATTTGAGGGCGTGAATATCAGGAGATGGGATACTTGTAAAATCTGGAGTCAAATTTGAATATAATAAAAAGTCTTATAGCAGTGCAGTAAAATTACTTCTTTTCCACGAGTGCAAAAATTGTTGGTGAGTTTTCTAATGCAAGTGAATTGCTTAGAATAGTCGTTTATTTCAAATCTTCTGAAAGTTTGAGACTTAGTAGATCAATTATTGTTGTCCCCTTAACAAAGAGTGCTGTTTACTGATCGTTCATCAACTGATTGGTTTTCCTTTTCCAATCTCGATCACCTTTATCTTGCATGTAGTTATTTTAAACCAGAAACGGATTGAAATATTTGATGCAGTATAAAGTATATATTGTGAGCTTTCTAGTAAATGAGTTGTATCAACTACACATTAATATTACTAAGACTTTTATAATGCTTTATTTCCATCTAGACAGACTCTAGGTCCATAATACAAAAAGCTGAAATCCACATTTATATAACTAGAGATGTTGCAGGAGTAAGCACCATTGAGAAAAACAGAAAAAAAGAAACTAGGGTAGGTAGGTATGCTTAATGAGGGTACCTACCGTTAATTTCTTTACCTGTGCCTCTTTTTATTGGGATTGAAATGGTAAACAGTATACAACCCTTTTACTGTTTTGGTCTGAACAAACTGAAGCACACCTATAATGAATTTGTATGTGATGAAAATGGAAAAATATAAAAGAGTAGGTTTAAAACCCTCTCACAAGGTACCTACTGTTAATTTGAAAAACCATTCCATATTTAGAACTTTTTACAGTCAACCCTCCTTTTTCTGTTTACAGTTTAACTGATTCAAGAAATAGTAAAAGGTACATTCCAATTATACATACAGAGAACCACAAAATGGTAAAGCACCCACTTCCGTTTTACTGTTTTATGGTTTTGAAACAGTGAAAGGGTTGGATACCTAATTTTATTTTGTAGCCAGTCAATGAGAAATGTGTAATACACTTTTTAACAGTTTATATGCTGGCATTAAGTATCAATGAATATTAGGCCTTTTTACTGTTTAATGCAATAGCTTTTTAATTTTTTCTTATTTTTGCCCAATTCTGTCTTTTTGGGGGGGTAGGGGGAGGGGTGGACAGCCACGTGCTGGTGAGAACCGACACTTCAAAGGTCTATGATGTCACTCATGTAGTGATGTCACAACACAGTCTGTTTGATATATTCCATGAAGATTTTGTCACAATGAATGACTTAATATTTTGTGGTAACAACTTATTAACTCGTGGTAACAAGATAAAAAAGATAATGAAACAGTTCTGTGTCCCTCCCTGGGCTCCGTACTAATGCTTGACTGACCCTTGAATAAGAAACCTTTAAGTCATTCATAAGTCGTTATTTTTTTCAGATTTTATGTTCACCTTACAGTATATAGCTTTCAATGTCCAAATAGCACCCAGTGAAATTTGCTGAGGTTTTTTTATTTTTGGCCCTGTAAACGGTAACCTTAAAGTTGCTATAATAAACTTATTGGCAGGAGTTTAAGGTCACCACAAAGTAGATGTTCTCTCCATAGTTTGTTTCATCCACTTACCAAATATTAATCAATTTTTAAAATTTATTTCCCAATATAAAATCTTTAAAAATCAAAAAATACTTTTAAATTTATCATTGTGACGTTGCTATTAAGACTACTGTAGTTACCAAGGAAATGACCTTGACTTAATTGGCTCTGGGAAAGCATGAGGGGCCAAAATATACCATAAACAATCAAAACCATAAAACAGTAAAACAGTAAAAAGGAAGTAGATGCTTTACCTTTTACTGTTTCTCTGTATATAAATATAAAGTAGTGAACAGTATGTATCTTGATTATTATCTACCACTACACATTGAATGTGTTTCTTTTAAGCACCAGATTTTTTCGATTAACAGCAGGTACCACTGAAAAAAGTCAACCATTTTACCGTTTTATCAATTTACACTATAACTGTTTTTCAAAGTTGAAAGATCAAAAGGTTAAACTGTAGTTTTCGTACTTTTCAGTTACAAATGAAAATTCGTGAAAATTGTATTCTACCCATTATTAATTCATCAAATTACAAGCATACAATGGTAATGGGTACTTTTCCCTTTTAAATTTTAGAAAATAGTTTTGAATAAAGAAATTAACGGTAGGTACCCTCATTATGCTTTTGCAAAGAAATAGGTTTGCATTTATTTATTTATTTATTTGGGGTTTTACGTCGCTTTCAACACTATACAGGTCATATCACGACGGGTAGTTGGAAGGGCAGAGGAAACCAGTACATACAGTTCGTTAGGGTTCTGTACTGTAAACTGCCTACCAACGGCAAGCAACTACCAGCTTTCCCACTTGAGGCCGTGCTGGGGATCGAACCCCCGGCCTCAGAGGTGGGAGGCGAGAGTGTTACCACTCTGCCACCGTGGCCCCTCAAGAAATAGGTTTGCAATTTCTTTCTTAATAAATAGGAAGAACTGGCTGCATGTACACCATCAGGCAAATCATTCCAAATCTTTGAAGTATGAAATACAAAGCTGATAAGGCAACAGGTTAAACCTCAAGCAAGACACCATTGAGTTGAGTTCTGTGTGTTTTGCAAACATTATGTCTAGGTTTAAGCCAAACTTAAAGGGTGATTTACAAATCGCTTATTATAGAAATATGCTGCTTAAAAATCATTTTAGTTTTTCTTTTCCAGTAGATACATCTTGCATCTGGCCTCAGATGTATGCTTGATCTCGTTTTTTATGTAGAATATGATCCAGATTTTTCCCAGAATTTAATCACCCCTTCTTTTGGCAAGGCGCTACCCATAGAAAGAAGCTACAAATCTCACTGCTGCACTCTCTCAAAATATGAACCTCTATTTAATACATCTTGTCATTTTCATACTATAAGCACTTTTTCTGTACAGTGATACTAGACATAACAGACTTATTACAAGCAAAGGTCAATTTTGGTATTCTTCCTTTACAAGTAGAGAAGAGTATGTAATTATATAGGCTTTGTAAAATATGCCAAAAAATTGAACTACTGCATTTATAATGCATCAAAATTACGATGAAAGAGCAATTTATGCTTTCCTTCTTCACATAATTGTCAGTGTAATACTAGACTCTAAACTTTGCAAATCACACAACAGTGTCAAGGATGCTCACTCACACATAGATTCATTTTATAAAGACAATAATTTTTGTGTATGAAATTTTTGAATATTTGAATATGTGTGAATATTTAAAATTATATATTAGCCAATGAATATTTGCTGCTAACTGGATCATCTATGACATTTATTTTGTGGATAGTTAAACTAATAACAGCAAATTAGAAAATTGATAAAGGTATAATTCCCTCCTACTCAAAATAGAGCTCCATTTTTTGTATTTCATTCACTAATGATTTTAGCTGTTGGCCTCATTTATTTGCAGAGGTAAAAAATAAAACAGTTCCATTTTTAAAATTACTTTGAACTAATACCCCTAGTATCATAACTGAATATACTGTTTAACTGATCGAAAGCTGATTCAGATGTGATCTCATCAAATAATTATTTCAATGCAATAATGACATAGAACATAGAAAAATTCAATTTATGTCAAATTTGGCGTGACAATCTGTTGTGAAGTTAGAAATTTTTAACATTGTTTGCCCACATGTTATTAATTTGTACATATAGCTATATGTTATTAAAATTCATCCTGGTTGACTTGTAAATTAAAATCAAACTTTATACATAAAAGTCAATAAAAATAAAATGGCAGCTCAGAGTCTTTGTTCTTTACAGATTTCTCATTTATTTCTCTTTTTTAAAGTTAATAAAATTATAGAAATCCAACAGCACACAGAACTTACATGATTATTGATCCATTGGAAAGAGAACTATCTAATGCACTATTCACACATACTTGTACAGAGATCTATTTCTACATCTATTAAAGTAAATCTACATTTTTATTGTGTTGTTTCAAATTTTGTTGTTTGTTCGAACAATGTCTGCAGGTGCAGATGAGGTGCAGATAGTGTTGTATTGTATAACGTCGTATTTAAAAAGTTATTGAGTCATATGTTTTAACTAATGGCTGTCCTAACAGGTTAATAAACCTTTATTACAGATTTGAAGCGAATCTGTTGGCATACTTATGGGGCTGTTCCACTGGAGGCCGACCCTATGACTCTTCATATACATATATAAGGTCTGCTGCCAAAGTCGAGGAGTCAGGGACAAAAATCCACAAAAAAGGGCAGGCAAAATCTAGGTGGGTTTCCCCGACAAGACATATACGCTTGTCTGGATCTTGAGGCCTACATGTCTTGGGGTAGGGATGTTTTCTGCATGACTAGTCTGTAAACTACCAGGACAAACCCTAAACCCCTAACAGACAAGCGGTATCAGGCCATGACAAGCCCTATTAACAAACAGACAGGACTGGAGAAAGATACAGACTCACCGGGACCAAACTTGCTTCCAGTGTTGCTATAACAGTTTTTGATGAATTTCTGGGAAAAAAAGAGGATCAAGTGTTGACAAATAAACAAATCTGAAACTAGGTCAAGGCTAAATATTTGGATCCCATCACGTTACCAAAATGTCCAAATTTTTTTTTTTTTTACTTTAATTATATAATTCAGGTTTTTTATTAATATTATTCAATGAATAAAAATGTATGTCTGATTCAGATTATGAAGCCACTTCATATATGAAATTTTCAATGAAAATGTTATATACTGTTGAAACAAGCAGATGGGGATTTTCTTCCGACAATATCTCACGTGACAATGTAGGCTCTCTTGTTTCTTGCTGGCTTTAAAACTCCAATTGCTAGCTTCTATGAAGGGCCCCTTTAAAATGCCGTCCCTCTGAGCAATTTTGCTACACATTCACACAAAATAATTTTGAGCCTCTGAGAAAGCACATTTTTCTGAATGTGAAGGTAAACACCCTGTAGTTCTGGTCACAAGATGGGATCCAAATTCTTGAAATAAGCTGGAATTTTATTTTATTTAACCAAATAAAAATACTTTTTCAGGTTTCTTTATTAATTATAGGATATATGTGGAATTTCACCTGAAAATTATGATCACTTGCACTGTTTCTTTGTCATTCTGGACATAATTTTTGATTCTATTTTTAGCTCCCATCATAGTTGAAATGGACTGCAAATCATCAGTACTTTAAGTTACAAAAGACAAGCAGGCTTTATGTTACGGCAGGCCTGCAAGTAATAAAGAAACACCTGGAAGAGTTACAGACAAGCCTGGAAGTATAACAGACAAACCCTTAAGTTAACACAGTCCTGTTGCTAGGTTGATGAATATAGGGTCTGTTACAAGGGTCAGAAAAGGTTGTAGAAATATGAAACATGTTTGATATTTCACTGACTTTCCCTGACAGGCCGGGAAAATACTAGCAACCCTAACCAATCTTGTAAACATTGGTCCCGACTGTACAAAAATCGGATCTAGAGAAACAGCTCCATAAAAAAACACTTGACGATCAGAGAAGGTGATTTATCAGTTTCTTTCCTTCTTTCTGTCCTTGTGTCTGTACACCTTTTCACTTTGATAACTCAAAAACTATAACAACAATTGCGCTAAAATTTGATAGACATATATTTTATTGGGTATAGATGGATTGGCCCAAAAGTCAGTAGATAGTTTTAATTGGGTATATACAGAGAAATCGGCTTACCTTTTTCAAATACACCATTACTTCATTGTTTATCTTGCGATTTCTTCACCAGTTCGCAAGAAGTTAAGAAATTTGCAATGAAAAACAGTATGGGATAAAATTTTTATTTAATTTTAGTATTTTAAGTTTTCTATATCTACCTGGTTTTAACCAGGCACATCATTAAAACATTATAAAATTTTATGCTTGTTTTTCCTTAGCTGGCCAAAAAACCCACCCAGCAACTGAAACATGTGTTTGAACTTTAACCAAGGTCAACTCTAGGATGAGATCCCGACCTTCGAGCCTTGAAGGTCAATATCACAAGACAAGGTCACCAAAAGGCCAGCAGCTTGGACAGTAATAAATAATTACATATCTAAAGTCCTTTGGTTCTATAAACTGCCCAAGCTTCCAGCCACTCGAGCAGCAATCATGTAAAGACAAAGGAAGTTATGCAAGGTCAGGCAAGACCTCCAAGGTCAAACAGAGGTCAAATTCCCAGCTGACAGACGTGGCCGGGTGAGACAAGAAGGCCAATAGCTAAAGTCAGTGTATTCTAAATTGCAGAACCTGTTGGATCTTCATTTAACAATTAAAATGTAAATATTTTGAATAAAATTGTTATGAATCACATGTAAGCAATGTATAGGGTGAAGAAAAAATACCCACCCCCCCCGACCCCATGCTGAGACTATCTGTGGTTGTGCAGTAAGAATCCGTATGAAGAGGTGTACGAATAGTATTACATTTTTGAATTGAATCCCTTTTGGAAGGTTTATTTTTTTGTTCCACCAATTTGTTATTTGACTTGTGAACCAAGACAGTTTTATGCATGGAACCTTTATTTGTTTCAAAATGTTTTGAAGAACCATTGCTAACACGCTGCCTTTGTGTGGGGATGATGTTGCTGGTGTGATTAGAAACCCCTGCCAAAGACCCATTTTCGTTTTTTTCCCACCAAAGTATTTTTGGCCTGGTCAGTCAACATGGGCTGACAAGAGCAAACATCATCCGTAGATATTTGCAGCAAGGGCTGAAACCTATTGGTTAATTGCAATGGCTTCATAGTCTCTGTGGCCTCGGTCACACTGCCATTATTCCCAATTGTTTGGCAATTTTTGTAATTTTTACAATCTTTCACTAACACTTGCCTTTTATGTGCATTTTGAGGCTTTACCTGTTGGTAAGTATACTGCCGTTTGTTTTCAAACTTGCCATTGCCAGTATCAGAAACATTTGGCTGTAACCTACTACTTTTTCTAGGACCCGACTATTCTCCCCAGATTGTGATATTTTTTGGTGCAAATTACAAATTAAAGCTTGTGCATACGATTTATTTTTATCTATTACATCAAAAGCTTTTAGATTTCTAAACCAGTGCACTGCTGTTTCTTTGCTAGTATAAAGTTCAGATTTGCCAGCCGAGGCAAAGGAATTGTACAGACATCTAGAGTGAAATTTTTGGGTGGGGACTTGTTCAAACCCACAACTCCTTAATCGTTTTTTGACAATTTATTGTTTTTATTTCTACAATTTTGTTCTGAATCGTTAAAAGTTTTGCCTGATTGCTGAAAAGAAAAAGCACAAATGTGCCTATATGTAACACCTTTAGTGTCATGTGACTTTTGATGGACACATGTGCCCTGATTGTAGTATGAACAGGTAAGGACTTTGCTTTTCATTTTTTCTGTGAATTTTGGCCCTCATTGGTAGAAGAAAAAACATGTCTTTGAGCATTAGCTCGCCTGGTTCTATCTAACTTTTCTGTCTCAGTATAATTTTTGACCTCACCCTGTTCCATTCTGCAGAGAAGCACTGCGTGGCTGGCTCTTGCCACAGTCCAAGAAAAATCATGGGCGTCCTCCATAAGAGCAATTAAGTAATCAATCATATGCTCCTTGACCTGGGGATTCTGCTCCTCCCTCAGGATATGACAATAACCAGCCACCAATTGCACTACCGTTAACTGGTCATATTGTATTCTTTCTTTTTTAAAACCCGAAAAAACAAATTCTTGGGGCCATTTGACCCTATTTGGGACCACTACTTCAACAGGACCCCCCTAAGAGATTTAATTTTTGTACCTATACAATTCGGATTTGTCAGATCTTTCAGTCTTTTGTCCACCTGACTCTGGATGAAAGCATCATTTCGGATATGGGTTAAGTTTGGCATGTTGAGGGTGGGATGCTGTTGTGGTGGCAGTGTGACCGGGGCCATTTGGGGATTAACTTTCTTTCTATTGGAAGATTTTTTCTTCTTCGGATCCGAATCTTTCTTTGCATCTTTCCTCTCGCGAGTGTTAAGTCGATCACTGATAGAGGAAAGCTGTGAAATTATCTGTAAATTAAATGCCTGCTGAGTGGCAACGTCGGATAATGCACTCGCCCCAGGTAAAGTACTCGAAGTACTGGGAGTACTGTGTGTATTTTCTGTAGAGGGGTTTTGTTCATCACCCGAGCTCTCCACTACTGCACTGCAATCTAGATCAGATATATTCGATTCATCCGTGTCCGAATTTTTCTGATTTTTTGACAATTTTGATAAAAATTCGGAATCACTAGTCATATGTATCTGCACAGGCAGGCACTGAGTTTGAAACATAACGTAAATTATACTGTTTTTTGCCTTTCTCTGCCATTTTGCTTATTCACACAATATTCAACATAACAAACGTGCTGTGCCACAATACTACTTCGACACTATAACACAAGTTCTATAATAAAAATGTCACGGTTGATGACATGTAAAATTTTAATATTAACCGTATCACATCCCAATATTAACAGAAGGGTTTAATCAGCAATATATAACGACTCTCAGCATGTAAATTTCACTTTAAACATATCACAGAAACAGTATGAACATGATAGTTATATTATCACGATGCCATAACTCCCAACAGTTAACAACACCTTAAAAACAATGTATATAAATAATGTAGATAAAATGAATTAATAAAATAAAGTAAAAGAAACTTAGTTGCATAGAAGTTGGTTGAAGTCTGCTGAGGTCTTCTGAAGTCTTGCCAAATTTTTTAGGTGTTGCCTCGTGTGATTCCAACTTCAAAATGGCAGAGTGAAGGAGGGTTCAAAAGCGAGGACCAATGGGTGACCAATCAGAAACTGCTACATGAATTTTTGATGTGCAGTAAAATAATTTAAGGTTTACAAAACTTCTTCAGAACTGACCTCGGCCACACCTTCATGAGGCCCCGAAAATTTCTGCATAAAAGTGATGGTTACTGTATTCTGTTACATCCTCTCCTTCTGTCCTGTTTGTACACCTTCTTGCCCTTATAACTCAAAAACTACAACATTAATTTGTTGAGCAGATACTGTATGGGATACATACCGATATGTCCAATTTGGTGAAATTTGAGTGAAAAATTAAACTCAGGAGAGAGTTTTTCTTATGTTTAATTGATCAAATACATAGAATTGTTTTCATCACAGAGTGTTATGTAAAGCAATATTGTTTCTTTCCCATGATGACATCACTTAATGATGTTATAATGCAATTGTCATTGTAAGGTCACAAACCCAGCTTGTGATTTTTGCTGTCATTAGTTAAAAATATTTCTTGTCATTTTGTGTCTTGAAATTGACAAAGATAATCTATAGAGTGGTAGTGAATTCACGATTTTTACATTTTTATTAATTTCTGTTTTTCTTTTTCTTTCAATCCCCAGACAGGCCATCACAAAATCTTGTGATGTTTTGTGTGTTCATTTGTCTATTTGTCTGTCTGTCTGTTTTTATGTTTAGATTACTCATGAACAAAAAAATATCATGAATTTCCTGAGATCCCATTTCAATTTATTTTCGTTCCTGCTTGATATTTCTTCAATAGTAATGAACAGATTTTAATAATAAATATTTAGTCAGAAGGGACTATTCAAGGGAAGAAGTAATTATATTTTAAGAGAGATTCCCTTTATATTCTGGATATCAATAAACTTCTACTGTGGTGGACGTGAATGCTCAGTGGTTTCTAGTACACATTTTGTGCATTTTATCAACTTACACTTGTAATTATGTCAGCTAGAGAGTAAACCTGCCAGTGTGAACTGACTAAACCTCCACAAAATATTTATTCATTGTCTGGATGCGTGTGTTCAAGTATGCATGTGTTCCCCAGTGCAGAGAAATCCACTGAAAATTAATTAACATTTCATAGCTTCAAATATAAACAATAGATAGTCGATAGTATGATACTACAGAACACTTGTGAGACTGGTCACATTGAGTCTATGAGTTTTGCTCTCTCTGAGTGCATCTTGTTTCTTCTTATTTTAAGCGTAACAAGAGCACTCAGAGAGTGCTCACCTCTGTCAAGGCAAGTAATAATAAATACATAGAAAAATCAGGATTCTGGGTAGCACGGCCTGTCAGGGGCCTGCTACATCAGTTTACTTGATACCTTAAATTCTTGGGTGATATTTCGTGTGAATTACTATTACATAACAACCAATCAGATACCAACTGGGGATGGAGTTTTGAAAGCCAGGTCTTTGTGGAGCCATATTGATTTTAGATTTGAAGGTGATACAAGTGTATTCAAGAAATTCATATTGTCGCTCTTTTAGGGTTTTTATTTCTTTTAATATGCCTGGGAATTGCAAGAAATCCCCTGCGACAGAGGGAAAGAGAAAAACAAGAGCTTCTGACAAAGCCAGGTCGACGCCCAGGAAAAGTAAGAAACAGAAGTCTGCGTCATTTAACGACGGTTCTTATCTTCAGTCGTCTGTTCAACAGCCACCAGTAAGTACAGCTGTTTCTTCAACACAACCGCCACTATCAGCTTCTACTGGTCAGGCTATCCTCGATATGCTCAATAAGTTACATGCATCTAACCAGGAACTCTCTAGGCGGATGGACAGATGTGAACGGAATGGCAGCGTCAGTTCAACACCGTTGACTTCACCCACCATTCAACCAGTTAATCATGGACCCAGGGTGGCTACCTCACACCATACAGCCACCACACATTCACTCCAGCAGAATATCTCTGCCAAGCTGCCGGGGTTAGGCACAGATAGTCACGGTATTACTGCGGAAAGTAGACGGCCTCCAAGCTCGTCCCATGATGGCAGAGACGCGGTCGCACCTAAGGTGGATGCGTTGAGGGCTATTCCAAGCATATCCACAGCAGTATCTCAGTTATTGGCCACTTACAAGCAGCAGTCTGACAGGGAGGTACTGCAAGGTAAGGCCACGGTTCTGCGAAAGAAATCAGGTCGCTACAACACCACCGACACATCATCTATGAGTCCTCAGGTTTGCTGGCCCAATGAGGGTTTGGTTACGGTTCACATTTCAAGAAGCACCCGTATGATGACTTGAGCTTGACCCAATGGGTTTCAGGACAGTTAGCCAACATTTTGCAAATTGAAGATCATCTTTTGGCAAGAAATGTTTTAATCCAAATGGCTGCATCTATGAAGGACGCCGTCTCGCTTCCGTGAGCTGCCGTGCGGTCAGCTTGGGCAGTGTCCATGACTGATATTGAGGAGGGTCGACTTGGATGGGCCGATTCCATGCAATGGTCCATTAACAGGATCAGCAATTCTCAGTTGGCGATGCACAATGTTCAAACCTTAGCACCATCGGGCAACAAGGTCAGGATCTGTCGTTTCTTCAACGAGGGTACTTGCAATAGTGAGGGGCATCACGGGACTTACAAGCACTTCTGTGCACATTGTTTTAAACTTTCACGTTCTTTGGGTCACCCAGAAACCAGATGTTTTAGTCGCAATGCTAATGGTAGCCAGGATCAAAGGTCATCTGTAACAAAATAGGAACTTGGTCGACCTCTGGATCACCTTGGAGCGGTGCGGCCGGATCCGAAGGCAATTCCTGCAAAGACAGACAGTAGTGATACAGTTTTTGACAATGACATTTGTAACATCAGAAAAAATTTTGAACTTATTAGCATAATAGATAAGAATGATGTTTATACAGCTGATTATATGGACAATGACTCTGAAAATTATTCCATTCATCCAGAACACTGCTGTGATGGTGGTGATGTAGATATAAGTACTGATCCTATGAATCGTGGTGACTTTGGGTATGAATATTATCCCCAGGGCGAGGTGCCTTATTATAATAATAATTGCATTGATTATCATGATTGGACTGTTGGCCATGAGTGCGAATATTATCCCCAGGGCTATAATTATGTTTATGGCTTGTGTGGATACAATGGTTTAGTGGATAATCGGAATGATGGGTATGAACACTATCCCTACTGTGGTCCCTACAATTACAGAGATATAATGTATGACCACATGTTTACTGACCATGTCATGCAGATTCATAACATTGGAAATTACTTTAACTTTAATACCCCTGCCATCCGGATTTATAATAATACAGGCAATCTTTTTCATATTGCAACTAGCCAGGTAGATTTCAATATGTACCAAGATCCGGATTTTCAGAGACAGTTAAGTAATATGACCAGTGTTAAACATGACCAAGTCACCATGAGTTTTACTAACCATGGTAAGTGGTTCAAGGGCAAATGGGCTACTTTAGTCTACCTTCAGGAGGGTTCAAATCCTGGAATGGATTGTTATTTATTCGTGGATTCTCAGGGGGGACAATATGGTAGTCTTATACCTCATGCGAGCCCTATAGCAGGTTTCTTGCAAATTACACATAAGATTGAGTTGAGAATATTATCATATGACCAACAGGTCACAGGCCAAGGTGAGGAATATAACAATCCAAAATTGGTGTATGACAACTACTGTCAGGACATTAGGTCTCACAAATATTACGGTTGTACATATGTAGACTATATGTTGAATATTATTGACTTAATGTTGACAGATATGAACCCTGATTATGACACTTGCTCAACAAGCAAACCTGACAAGGTTTCCTTTGACATCGTTACAACTACGACTTATGACAGGATTCATCTTCCTGATAGCATACCTGTGAGCGATTATGGCATTTCCTGTACCACCCCTGGTCTAAATAAAGTCATGCCAATCGACTTCAACTATTCGGGTAAAACAGTAGGTTACTTGAACCAGGCCCCTACTGATTTTTCATTTATAGGCCCAGATAGGGCTCCCATTCAGATCACATCTGTGGATAAGCTTCTGGAGGTCGCTGACGTTATTTTGAGCACAGGTGTTCCTAACTATCATATGACTAAAATACCAATTCAATCCGGTCTCAACGTGGAAGCATGGGAACATCATCTTCGTGATTATGCAGACAAACGTGTCACCCAATATATCAAGTTTGGTTATCCATTGTCTTTAAAGAATGCACACAAATTATGTAACAAAGAAGTCACTAATCATTTTTCTGCCCGTCAATATCCCACTCAAGTGCAAGATTATATTGACAAAGAAAGTAAACTGGGTGCTTTATTAGGTCCTGTTAATAATATTGACCATTATCATTGTTCACCTCTCCTTACTAGGCCCAAAGACACGGACAAGAGGCGAGTAATATTGAACCTTTCTTACCCTTATGGCCAATCAGTTAATGACCACGTGCATAAAGAGGAGTACGACTCCAACCCCTTCATATTGAAGTTCCCAACTATTGACGATATTGTGCGGGACATAAAGAATGCAGAAGGTGACACAATACTGTTTAAGGTGGATGTGGCTTGCGCATTTCGCAATCTTCGGGTCGATCCAGCTGATGATCTTAAGCTGGGGATTTCATGGGGGGGGCGCGTTCTATGTGGATCTTGCGATCGCGTTCGGCTGGACGCACGGCTCCGGATCGTTTCAGATTTTATCCGATGCCATTGCTTATATCATGGCTAAACACGGTGCAAAATTGCATTGCTACATAGATGATTACATTGTGGTTACTTCTAAATCTAAGGCTGCTGGTCAGTTCACACTTCTGTGTGATTTATTGAAAGAACTGGGGTTACCTTTGAATCAAGACAAGGTCACCCCTCCTACCAAGAAACTCATGTGTCTGGGTATAGATATTGATATAAATACGAATACCATGAGAATTGCTCAAGACAAATTGCAGGACATCTACGAGGTGTGCGTACAGGCCAGTACCAAAACATACCTTTCCAAGCAGGCATTTCAATCTTTATTGGGTAAACTTATTTATATCCACAAATGTGTTAAACCCTCTAGAATCTTTATTAATAGAATTCTGGAACTTTTCAGAAGGAATAACCATTGTAGGAAGATATATCTGAATTCTGAATTTCATAAGGACTTGCAGTGGTTTTTGGCCTTCCTGCCTACCTACAATGGCATAGCTTACATACTCAAATCTGATATTGATGAGGTTCAGTCATTATACTTAGATACTTGCCTTACGGGCATGGGAGCAGTCTGGCGCGACAGGGTATACGCTACTCCCATACATAACTGTGGTGACCTTAAACTCACCATAGTTCATCTAGAGATGTTGAATATTGTAATTGCCCTTCGCGTATGGGGCCCATTTTGGCAACACGGCTCCATTTCTGTTCATTGTGACAACCTAGGGGTGGTCCAGGTGGTCAAGACCGGTAAAACCAGAGATTTCTTTCTTGCTCTCTGCATAAGGAACATATGGCTTCTTACATCTTCATATGACATTGACCTTAATGTGAATCATATTCTCGGGGTTAATAATGTGATAGCTGACACCCTCTCCAGGATTGATTCTGACAGACCTGTTAACCATGACATTCTGCTTGATTTACAACAGAATTACAAATGGGAGGAGATTTTTCCAACTTATTTTGACCTTGATACCCATTTGTGATTTCAGATTCGAACCTTCCTTCATCTTCACTGGTCAGATCTGCCTTGGATAGAACGAAGACTGCATTCAGACCATCTACCTTGAGTGCACATAACACACATTTGAGAACTTATTTATCCTTTACCACATTTATGTCCCTGCCTCATGTCCCTTCAGTTCATTCCATTTTAGCGTTCATGGAATTTTTGTATGCCAATTCTTTGTCATACAAAGTCATTCAGAATTATATTTCATCTATCAAATTTGCTGCTAAACGTTTTTGTTGGCCTATCTCCCCCTTTTCCCATCACTTGGTCACTTCTTATCTTAGAAGCATCTCGATTAACTCAACACTTCCTCCTACTCCTAGGGGCATTTTTGACCTCCACACATTAGCTGCCATATCTAGAGCTTGTAGCATACTTGATGATCCTGAGCTTTTCAGAGCTGCCTTTTTGGTGGCTTTCTTTGCTTTTCTCAGGATGTCCAATGTGGCCCCACATTCTAGATTCAAATTTGACCCACTTAGGCACATTCTTAGGCAGGATATCATCTTCCTGCCCCCCGGGGCACATATCTTGATTAAATGGACCAAGACCTTGTAAGACAAGTCTGCTCATCATTTTGTCCAGGTAACAGCTCTTAGGAATAAGGTCTTGTGCCCAGTGTCAGCTATTCATGAACTTTTAGATTCGAGACAATTATCTGGATCTCAGCCTTTGTTTTCTCATAAAGCCAGACCTTATCACCCAGTGATTGATACTACCATTAGGATAGTTTAAGGAAGGTTCTTACACACCTTGGCATCCCCTTATTGGGGCATGGCTTTCATACTTTTAGGCGCTCTGGGGCTACCTTAGCCTACGACAATAACATTCAACTCCAGCACATCATGGCTCACGGTTTGTGGCGAAGTGCTGCGGTTTGGACCTACCTCCAGAATGCCTCTTTGGCTCCTTCAATTATTCCCACAACTTTTGCGGCAATAATTCCACAATTAGTTGGGCTTGGTGTTTTTAAAATCTTTCAATAATCTTGAAACCTTTTAAAACTTTTACTTTATACCTACTAACATGTAAATAAATTCCTCAATTGGAACTTCACCCACTTTTCCTGCTACTATGTTCAACCCCTTTTCACTCGAATGTGACCTTCACTTGACCTTTAGACCTAACCTGGAACTAGGAAACTGTGGGTAGCACGGCCTGTCAGGGGCCTGCTACATCAGTTTACTTGATACCTTAAATTCTTGGGTGATATTTCGTGTGAATTACTATTACATAACAACCAATCAGATACCAACTGGGGTTGAAGTTTTGAAAGCCAGGTCTTTGTGGAGCCATATTGATTTTAGATTTGAAGGTGATACAAGTGTATTCAAGAAATTCATACCCACCCCCCTACCCTGGTACACCATTATAGTTGTGACATACGGATGGGTTTGACCTTAGGCGGCTCCAGGCTGACCCTGGATGACCCCCTCTCGATTTTGGCAATTGAAACATAGCACAGTTATTGTAGTCCAAGGTAGGGCCAGGCAATTCCCTGGTAGCCTCCTCTCTCAGCTCCTCACTAACATATTTTATCAGGAGCCACTTATATGTTGAATTATGATTATGATTTGTTTAGGAGACACGAGTTGTCCACATATGGTTCATTATCTTATATATTCTACATGAGTTGTTTGTTGTATTCCATGTATGGTGTTTTTAAAATCTTTCAATAATCTTGAAACCTTTTAAAACTTTTACTTTATACCTACTAACATGTAAATAAATTCCTCAATTGGAACTTCACCCACTTTTCCTGCTACTATGTTCAACCCCTTTTCACTCGAATGTGACCTTCACTTGACCTTTAGACCTAACCTGGAACTAGGAAACTGCTACATTACATATATTCTTTTGGTATCCAAACGGTGATCCATATCACTCTCAAACTTTAAATGGATCTAAGTAAGACTAAAAGCCATCTGCTGATTTTTTTAGTAGCATATGTGTGATCCTGCTGACAAACAAACAAATAGAGAAACAGACCAACAGTGAAGAAAATAATACATCTCTGGTACAGGCAGCAAAACACATTTCACTAGATTAAAGCATGCGCTTGCGCAAACATAATCTGTAAAGGTACAATATCCACAGAAAGTCAAATCAGTCCAATTTATCAAATAAGTGATAATATAAGTTTTTATGAGTTTTGCTGATGACAACCACTTATGTGTAGGTTAATTGCCAAGTAAATATCTAATATTAGAAAATAATGGATTGCTTATGAGATCCAGTTAATAATCCATTATTTTCTAATATTTGACACTTACAAAATATTAATCTATTTAAATTACACCTCTTCCCTAATTTGTAATTTTTAAGATGTTGTTTGTTATTATTATTCTTTATTTCTAAATTTCAAGTATGTATTTTTGGATTTTCATGATCGCTTTTGTTGACCAAAATAGTTGATAAAATAGTATTTAAATGTTTCTTTAGAAATGCATAAAAAATGAGTGAAACAACTAGTCATTAATGAAAGATATTGGACAATTTTACCAAAGAAACACTCACAGGTCTAACTTAAGCATGCTTATTCTATACTGTGTTTTGAGACAAGTTATGACATAAAGAATGAATATTCCTGATCCGACCTGTTTATTAACAAGGCCAAAAGGGGTTTTAGTCTACTAGCGCAAGCTGCAAAGTCATCAAAGACACAAATAGAGCACTGAAGCAGTCACACATTCCAGTACTAACATAGCCAATTATTGCTGCTTAATTTCTGTAAAATACAGGCACACATCACACTATGCCACAGTTCATGAATGTCTGGAGACCCCCCCCCAAAAAAAAAAATAAATAAATAAATAAAAATTGATCTCTAGAAGCATGAGTCTCGCTAAGGCTTGCACTTAAAAAACTAGATACCCACAGTGGCTTAGTGGGTTGGCAAGTTTAGCATTAATCACAGGCGGTCACCTCTCTGTGGTTTGAGTGGTAATGCTGATGTACTGTCCCAATATAGCACTGGCTGTGGAACAGTTAAAAAAAAATTCCAATTTTGGCCCTGGAACATTTATTTAAAAACTCTCTTTACGCTGCCATGTGATCAAGGCAGGCTTTTATTTCACTTAATATCTGTAATCATTATTGTGATATTGTATAACAAGTATCAGTGGTGTAACTTGGAACTAAAAATGAAGTCTAATGTAAACAGTTATAAACTTAAGCTGACTTGTATCTCAACTTGAGCTTGATCTCTTTTGTGAATACCAACACTGAGTTCAGTTAGTGTAACTACAATATAATACAAATAGAACAGTTCAAAATTCTGGTCTTTTAAAAGTAATGGTTAAAGTATTAGAACTTCACATGCTTCCAAAGTAAGCATTATGTACATTAATTTTTTGCTTCCATATCATATACAAAACACGGAATATGTAAGATACTGAAAAATCTTCACCATTCCTCTGCTTTAGGCTTTCCATTTTGCAGTCAAGGCATTTTGTAGAATAATGTGCAACTCAGTATTGTATGTCTAGCTGATGTATGAAGGATACTCTTCGATTTGGTCTTGTATGTCTAGCTGATCAAGTATTGTATGTCTAGCTGATGTATGAAGGATATTCTTTGATTTGGTCTTGTACAACTGTTTTAGTGCAATACAGTGTTCAGGTGCTGTATTGCCATATTAAAAAACATCAGGGTGGTTGTTGTATCGACTTCCAGTGACTTGAACGTGAGTAAATATGAAGATACATACTTGTTAACGACATTATATGACAGTTTTCCCTATATGCAGAAAAAATAACAAAACAATTAGTAAATGTATCTAGTTAGGTTTTATGAGCACTGACCCCTTTGTGGATGACAATTCGGAAAATCTCGGATTTCTTTTTGTGTCCAGAATATGATGCATCTCTTGCTAAAAAATTTAACCCTTCTTCCTTATGTAGGGAATGCACAATAAAAATTGAAGAAGATTGGGATATTATTTTTGAGGTTTTGTAAATATACGGAGAAGAACACAGAAAGACAAAGATACCTAAAATAGAGCAATCAAACTCTATAGATAGTTTATTAAAAATTAAGCTAAAAAAAGGTTTTATTCCTGAGAGTTGTGTTGAACAGCCAGGATAATATTCAGACAGGACACAAGCATTTGATTGTTTACCAAACTTCATAACAGCAAAGTTTCTTAGGTTATATAAACATATATTTTAGTATTTTTAGTGTGCTTTTAACTCCAAATTTACCAAAGCTTCAACACAATATTATTATTAGATATAGCTGTTATACAGTGTTATACAGTGGAGGAGGGCGTGGACAGTAGCAAAAAGCCCCATGACTAAAGGTTGAAACTCTGAAAGGGGGGGCGTGCGCCCTCCACGCCCCCCCCCCTAGATCTGCCTCTGTAACACGACAGTTGGAAAACCCCATGGTAGCTGGCATAGGTCAAAATCCCCCAGACTTTCAATTACAGTCTGAAATCCGTATGCGAACTTGTAACACAGTGGCAAAATGTTCAATTTCTTTAGCATCCCATTGAAGTTTAAAAATGTTTAAATATTCCACCTCTGACAATCGCACTGACAGTCACTGCCAATCACCGTCCCTTGTCAGTACTACCACTGAGCCTTCATGTGTGTCTCCGTCCTCGTCCTTCCATTTCAGTGACCTTCCGCACATAATTATTTTCATATGGTAACTGACAGCATGTTCGAAAGTTGATATAAGGCTGTGATTTGGTCTCATTTTGGTAGGATCTATTCTAATTCTCACACATACCTTGTAGATACTTCAAATCTTGGAAGATATTAGACGTCCTTGGAGGTGGTTCCACTGCCGAGTAACACTTCTGGCAGTGGGTTTTCTGCCTGTAGTGTGAATGGAGCATGATGGTGATCCATTTCAATAAACTTATGTAACTTAACTAAATTGAAATATCAATACAAAATCTATTTTAGTATTGTTCCCACAGGTCACTGGGCAAAAATCTTATTGTAGTTTATCAAAAGCTTCTATTTTCACACGAGGATTTTCTCTCACATATTTCATGAAATTAATTGTTGCTAATAGCCAATATATGTGTCTTGAATACAGAATAAGTACAAATATCTATAATAGTATGTCACAAGGGTCTCAAATCCTCACAAAAGGAGACTGCCTTTGCAAACCTACTAAGCAACTGAGGATCATAAACTTAGTTTCTCAGTTTATTGCAATTATCTCATGGTTCAAGTAAAAAAAAGATAAAAAACCTATAATTTTGTCAGCACAATATTCCATTTTTTCACTTTAAATTTTTACCTGGATAACAAGCTTGAAGGCCCTGGAAATAATGTAAAAATACATGCAGGTCAAAAATAAATCCATAATGAAAGGAAACATGTTTTAGCATCGCAATTTTATCTACTACTTTGATATACAGTGTAAAATAAATACACTATAACGACAATGCATCATGACGCCATCACATAAACAACCACTTTAATAAATGAATCATTTTCTTCTCTGACGTCACAAGTTGTAACACCTTGACGAGTTTGGATCGATCTCCAAGGATCGATTTGCCCTAGGACAAATATTTTTCATATGCGCAATATAACTGCAATCCAAATGTCTAGGAGCACTTTCGCAGATATTTACATTCATTTGCATAGATTGTGATGTAATAAAATATCAAATATGCGGCTATAATGTTAAAAGAGTGAAAAAAATATATGCAATGCTTCAATTCAGGGATAAAAAATAGATATTTCATATTAAATTCTTGAAATATTTTTTAAAGTAAAGCATTATGCACTGGATGAAAAATGCTGTGAACACCCTCCCAACAACACCCCCACCTTATTTAAAGCTGGATCCACTCCTGTGCTTTAAACTCTCCGCAACCTCAACCATTATAATGTGACCTTGCCTTTGTGTTTCTGGATTATTTTTAATTTTGAAGGAGACTAGCATAATCTGGTGTGTTCAGCTTTGTGGCTCACAGCGTCAATCTCAGCACCAGTCCTCAGCGTTACTCCTCACCTAGCAGTGGCTAGGTTCTCAGTACCTTATGTGATCATCACTTCAGCTCTCCTTTCTCTCAGTTCCTGCTCTTTGCGTTTACCAGAAACCACCCAGTAAACAATAGAAACGTTTTAAAATGGTTTACACATTTGCAAAACATTTTTAAAACCTATTAAAACCCTATCTTAAGGTTTTATAAATGTTTCCAAGCAAACGTTTGCACTGTAATGTTTAAAACATTTATAAAATAACTCAAGAAGTTAGGTTTGACTGAAAACATTTTTTTTAAACATTTTAACAGCTTTTTTAACAGCTAAAGAAATGAAGGTTATGTTAGAAATGTTTTCAAACATTCATCATGAAGTGTTTTATAGACAGTACACATAAAATGTTTGAAAAACATTGCTGATCAAATGTTTTAAAAACGTTCTGTCAAAAACGTTTTTTAAACCCATATTTTCAGAATGCTGATTAAAGCTTCACCTTCAAATATGTCCAAACAAAGATGGCAGTGAGCAATAATAGGGGATTTTAGAGTACTTTGTCAAAATTTTACCCACAGGCAATCCCAAAAAGTAAGAATTGAATGGGGGCACAATTTTTAAGCCACTATCTTACAATTTTAGACAGAAAAATTATATTTTCATTAGCGAGCAACCTTAAAAGGGTATTGTATTTGACCTCTGACCCCATTATTGTTCAGACATTAATTCATTTCTATAACGTTTTTCCAACATTTGCCATTAAACGTTTAATAAACGGTTTACATGAAATGTTTTTAAAACATTCTATTATAAATGGTTTTCATACCCATCAGTTTTTAACCTTTGCAAACGTTTCCAATCAAACATTTGCAAAACCAAAAAAATGTTCACTGGGCATCATCTTCTGAGGGATGTCAGCGCCTACAACAGCTAGGGCTTAGAGGCTATAGTCTTTGGCCACTCTGGGGACAGGAGAGACTCTGATACATATTATAAAAGTTTTGAAATATTTGTAGTAAGTTTAATTCAACTTTGTCTTAGTAGTATGGGTTTGCAATTACTTTCATTCAAGTTTAAATTCTAAAATAACTTAAAAAAATTAATAAAATTATTTCTACTATCATATAGCGTACTTATATAGACACTGATGCTTTCCTGATAATTACAAAACTTTAAACATATTATTTAAGTTTTCCTAAAATCGTTTTGGTGAATTTGAGTACTCACATGATTAACTGACTCCTTTTTTATTCAACATTGGGCTCTCAACATATACTGCTACATTATCACACTTTAAATTATAGACATTTAGTCTTATTTTATGTACATATAAACTGAATCAAGAATGCTATGCGCAATACGTTCATGGCATCATGCAACTTGCACATTGTGCTTTACTCATGCACTCTGACCTTATGTTTTGACACTTCATTTGACCTTTTGCATAGACCTTTTCAATTTGGGCTTAAACCTTAATCATCCCAATTTGGAGGGGGCTTTTCTCCGTCTAACACAAAAGTGCCCAGTTTAATCCCCTTTACACTCCTGGCAGTATCACCAGTGTTTGTAGGAGTTAGAAAACTACTGTCTGACACCCATATGCAAGGTTGTAACAGAGTGGCCAATCATCCAATTAATTGAGCGATGGCAGTTTTGAATTTTCTATATTTCTATGTAATATTTTCTGGTCTATCACTGTGCCTTTATACATGTGTCTCTCCCGATCCATCCATTTCAGTGACCTTCTGCAGATAAATTTTTCATATGGTAATTTAAGGTTTGGTCGGTAGTTGTGACATGTTCTTGTTTCAATAGCACATTCAGCTAGTGAAGGTCAGTGGAGACTGCTTCTCGTTGACCAAAGTTTGTACTGCTGTTGTCCTACTGTAACCAATGGTTACACACCTTATCCTGTCAGCGGTCATGTACCTTATGGATACACCAAATCTCAGAAGATATGATGCACTCTGGGAGGTGGTTCCACTGCACAGTAAAACTTCTAACAGTTGGCAAAATCCCCTGTAGTGTGTAGTGGGCATTTTCCTTTCCTATACCTGGCTTTAAAATCTTTTTCAATAACAAAGTTACTTAAAATGCTAAAAAAATAAACCATTATCTTCCTCCCTTAAAATTGATGTGAAAACTCAAGCTTACTTGCACTGATGCCATTCTCACTGGACTTATCCAAAATATATTAATAAAATCACTTTAGGGTGACCTTTCGTGCTGACCACATCTAAGTCCACCCTTAATTTTACTTCTGATTCAATTTCAGCAATGCTTCAAATTAAGGTAGCTTCAAAGTAAACAGGAAATGGTCTTCTTATATGTTACAAATGTTGCTTTAAGTGCTTGTTGTATAAATGTTAATAAAATATTTGATCTCCAACTAGGGTTTCATTTACGTCCATCTAGACTTGAAGCAATCACCGGCCTTTTTCTTACGTCTTACAGAAGTAAACAAAAATAGCTTTTAGTAGCTATAGTCACATTAGGAGAGACTCTCGTTTGATCAATCATGTTACCAGGCCAAGTTATTCTACAGAGTCCATAGGCCATAGTTTACTATTCAAATGAAATTATTAATAAATTTAATGTACTTGTGTAAAATATATGTTTCAGGAGTCAATTGAACCATTTTTTTAAATTTTTTTGATTTATTGATCATTTTTATTTATATTTACAAAGCATACATTTCTGGAGTCATTTGTACAGTTAATTATTTGTTATTTTATTTACTTGGTGAATATTTGGATTTTCATTTGCTAATTATTTCAGCTTTCCGTTTGATTACTTGTTGATAGTAAACAGTAAAAGTATGACATTTTGATATTACATTTAATGTAAATGATAAATGCCATGTTTGGTACTAAAATTAAAGTGTCATTATACTAATTCAAAACATAATTTAGTTGTAATGTAATAAATATGTCATCAGAGAATTGGTAAAAAGTGTTTGACAAACAATATTTCATGTGCATAAAGTAAAATTTATTTTATTGGTGTCAAATTTGCCATGAATGTCATTTTCATTGAAATAAATTCCATGCAGGCAAATTGATATTTGATAGAATATTAAATATCTTTTACTTGTCATTTGTAAGACTCATTCACTTTTGTCTACCAAATAAAGAAGTCAAACTTATGACAGGAATACAATTTAACATATTTAATGATTTCTGTATGTAAATTATACCAAGTTGGGGCAGAGATTTCTGGTAGAAATAACATGACTGCCTCTTAGAATAATTCTAAAAAGTTTTTGATTATATTTTACATCTGTAAAGGACATGTATTATCTACACTTGAGTACATACATATTGTGATCAAAATAAATACATATACCAACACTTAAAACAAACTTAACTAAAATTTTGTGTCCCCGTTATGGCCAACAGAGAGTAAAAGCCAGTTTCCATTGGTGAGGAAAAGTCCTCATCTTATTACTATATCTTGTCACATTGTTGAAACTGTATATTTCCAAGAAATTGGCTATGGTGTCAATAAAATGCAGGTTCGAAAGATGAGCAAATATTAGATCAGTTGGAGTGTGGTGTGATGTTTGCAATTTCTAAATGCTTTACAAATTCTAAAATTCAGATGTTTAAATCAGACTTTAAATTTGGGACAGTAAACGAGCGAAGTATTGAAATTCTACAAACATCATTGCAGCACTATTAGTTACTATTATTGCTATTACAATGGCATAAGATAGAGATAATTCGATTTTGGATATTTCTGTGTCCAGGAATTTTTCGTGGAATGTTTTAATAGCAATATTGTATGTGCATTGTAATAAGGAATTCTCCGAGTGACCTTCTTACAGATAACTATTACGAAAAGGATTTTCATCTACTAGAGCTAGATGGAGGAATAGTACACTGAGGCAGTCACCCATCCAAGCACTAACATAACCCATTGCTGCTTAACTTCAGTAGTGAGACAGGTACATTATGCTAAGCCATAATGCCTGAAAGTCCAGAGACAAAATAAAACAATGCAAGAAAAAAGTTAAAGTAAATAAAAAGTGATCTCTAAAAGCGACAGCCATGCTAGAGATCACACAAATATCTGTCTATTTCTCCCCCTCCCCCAACATGAAAACAAGCCTGTTATATGGTGTGACGTCATGTCATTTCATTATTTTATTAATAATATAATGGGTACTTCTTATAGTGATTAATCTCTATTATGAGACATGTTCTATGGCTCTAGAGCAATAACAAAAATCAGATAAGAAAAAGTTACATTTTAAATGTTATCACTCAAGAGAAAAAGATCAGCAAAAGCCATAGCATCCTCAGATACTATTTTTTGTCTATTTTAATGATTGCATTTAGCATCAAAGGCCACTCCGGTAATGTTTTCATAATATACAATTCAGCAAAAGAATGTAGGATCTACTAATACAGCAGCAAAATCTACTAAAACGCCATCCCTTTGTCCAGATACCCCATGTAAAAAGACCAGTTCAAAAACATGGAATTTAATTTAATTTATTGGACAAGTGTGAGTTATAGCTGAGATGGTTCCAATAAGTGTAAGTGTCAGGAGGTACAAGTTGAATGATGATAAAATCCTGCATTAGTCTGGTTTTGTGAAAAGTTTTTTTTTACCAATATATAACTTTATAATTTCTTAAAAATAGCCATAAAATCATTAATTAATAGATGTGTCGAATTGATATACAAGACAGAAGTATGATATGGTTCAATATATATAATAAAATGCAATCAAACCACAGCTAATTTCAAAATTATAAGCCCAACCCAAAGATTGTGTTTTGAAGTTTTACTCACAAGTAACAACTCACATATTATATGAGAGACTGGATAACCTAAATGTCTCAAAACTTATTCCAATTCTCAGACTGTTGTCTCAATTCCCAGCAAGTTGAAAGAAAGAGGAACATGGGATATAAAATGTATTCTTCACTTTTGTAAAACTGCTTGATTTTCATACAAACACACAGTAAAATCTTTATTTTATGTTATGATTCATGTGTAACCTAAGTCGGCCAAGTAACCTCCCAAACTGAGCTAACCAGTAGCAAAAGTATAAGGTCAAATGCAAGCGACACAAATGACCTGCAGGTCAAAGCAAAGTCAAGCCCAGCAAAACAATGTAAAGGAAAGGCAGAGAGATTGGGTAGTAATATATAACTAATTTTAGAGTGCATTCTGTCCAATAATAAGCCATGTCAGACCAGAAATGAATTGAATGAGGTGAATGACCTGAAAGATCAAAGTAAGGTCAAAAACTAATTCTGACAACCCCAAAGTAACGGAAGTAGGTTGGCCAGCAAATACTCAGTGTATTCCAATAAACTGATGACACACTAAAAGGCAAGCTATACATGGTTGGTGGCAGACACAGAGGACGAAAGATAAGTCCATACAGAATCTGATTTCCAAGTCCCATGTTTCATAATGTGTTTCCTTTATGAAAAGCCCACAAAGCGCCAGCCCGTCCGAAATCATGGAAAGTAAGTAACTTCTGGAGGTCCAGGGCTGTGCAAATATCTTTCAAATGCTTACGGGCAACTTAATCAGTTAATGATACCAAGTTTCTTTGTTTTGGTATCACAGATACAGGAGAACTAGTATCCTCAGGGAAAGCTTGCACAAGGGTCCTCCGGGCAGTAACAGGACATAAAGGCCTACCTTTTAAATCTGGTAAAGGAATTGTAGCAATTTTTTTTCTGTTTTGCATAGTCGTACACCATGTAACCACCAGTACTGCTCTCCGCTGGCCAAAACTTACGCCACCCTTTGCCAACTGCCTAGTATGATCAAAAGTACTTATAGAATGGGGTAACAAATCAGACAATCTCATTAATGAGAAGAAAGCAACCAAGTAAAGTGGTTTGAAAATCACTGAAAAACAAAACTTTTCACATTGGTCAACAATTTTTCTCAAAATTCTATGTCCAAAGAGAGCACCAGCTTTGGTTTAAAGGGGGCCTGCAACATTAGTGTTTCAAGAATAGCGACAAACGCTCATTTTTAAATGCATTTGTATCCAGGCCATACACAATGTATAAAGCCCTAATTGTCATAAGGTAATTTGAAATTTCACCTGGGCTTATAGAATTCTCATGTAAAAACTCCAAAAAGAGTGCAACATTTGAATTGTTACCTGACAGGGGAGCATCCCAGCTGCCACCTGAAATGCCAAGTAATTGGACCACTATTTCGGTATTGCCTCTATGTGGAGGGTCAAAAGCCTGATAGAAGTCTATCAGCAGCAGAGATGGCCAGCTGGGCTGCTATGTCCAAAGTATCTGAAACATAAAATATATATATTGTTAAATTTCATGGCTCAGTAAAGTCAGGGCTAAATGGGTTTGAAATGGGTTTAATTTTTTTATTTAACCGATGTACCACACACACTTTAAGAGCAACAAACTATATTGAGCAGTTCTAAATGCACAATATTGTAGCTTTTATAATTCTTGGAATCAAAGCTAGCTCCAAGACCTGAGATGCAAGCTTCCAAATGAACCTCAGTGTGACAATAATTGGTGTCAGAGTATATATTATATTATATTGTGCTATGAACTGGTTAAACCATGTTAAGTCCTTTCTTAATTCTAGAGTAATTATTTTGTTTTACTTTGAACATTGTCCTTGAGCAGTTGCAGCAGTCTATTTAAAAATAGCCAGAATGTTTGACATATCTGGTTTCACAAAGTAAAGAACCGAGAAGTGATTGAAGGTCTTGCTTCCCACAGTAGGTTTTTGTACTCCATTGTGAGCATAATTGGACTATTTCATGTAACTTATCTTTGGGCATAGAAACTGTTTTAGTGACTAAATTTACTTGGATACCTAGACAAAGCAATGAAGTAGATGGTGGAACCAGTTTCTTGGGATTTTAAAAATATATATAATTAAATCAGTTAGGGAAATCATTGGCCTCCGTACATCTCTGGAAAACTAAGGATCTGTGTCTGAGGCAGCCTTAGGCCAGCTCAGATCCATAATGGTTCTTTTACTGTTATAATTCTGCTTATCCCTAACCAAGAGGGGATACATATGCATGTGTACAGGCTTAGAATCAAATGGATCTGACGTGGCATTATAATCAAGTTCATCTTGAATAAATTCCCTAATATGATCAAAATTCCATATGGCTGAGGTGTGATTAACTTCAGTTTAATTTAGAATACAGTTCCAATCAAAATTCAATGGAAAACCGAATTCTTATAAGTGACATAGTTGTTGGTCCCAGTAGTTAGACAAGTGGGCCCTCCAGGCCTTAATATTTAGGCCAGACTGCCCAGGAATGCGACATTTCATATAATCGGGCATTTTCGTAGCTCTAATTAAATGATGGGCCTCAAGTCTATTTGGAATATCTTGCCAATGAACCACCTTGAACCACATTATAGACTTGTAAAGGTGCTGAAGGTATGAAGCCAAATGCATTTGGTTTTGATTTACTGTTATTCAGCTTCATATCTGTATAAGTTATTACATCATTTTCATTGCTAACATAACTCAATAACAGGGTCTATTTAGTGGGGATCTAAGTTTCTGCATAGCATTTGCTTATCAATAGACTTGTTAATGTTAGGTTCACCTGCACGTGTAGCCAGGTAGACATTTGCATTCCTTGAGTGATTTTTTAAGATACAGCCTTCAGGACTCTCCCATGCCAAAGACCCAGTTTTGTTTTTCTTTTCCACCAATAATTTGTTTTCTTGAGAAGCCAACAACGACTTGATATTGGGCTGTGCATTATTCATGTTAGCAACCCCATGAAACTATCACTCCTTTGACCTTGCAAAACTTGTTCTGAACTTTCACTCATATGGTCATCTACCATTAATGTTTGCAAGGGCTGAAATTTGTTTTTACATAACACTGAAGCCCTATATGAGCTGGTCCAGGTCACAGCGATGCTAGTACTTTTCCCCGTACAAATTTTTGCTATATTTGTTTGCATTTTTTATTCTGACAAGAGTTAGGACACAAGTGCTTAACAGTACCTGTGGTAGCCATCTTATATCAGTGGGACTAATTTTTTTACATCGCTCTTTCAAACCTTAGTTGTGCATTGGGGAGCTGCTGTATAACATCCCTACTCAAACAGACGTAATCAATGCCAGTCACTGTATTTAACAGTGCCTGTGCATAAGATTTCTTTTGATCAATTTTTGGAAAGCCTTGTTTCATGCAAAGCACATAAGGGCTGTACTTTTACTAGCAGCACGTTCTGCCTGAACTATTGGTACATTTTTATTATATACAATTTGAGTCTAAAACTTTCAGTTGGGAACAATCTTATGTCCCCCACGTCACTCTTTTTTTTTCTTTTTTTTTTGCTTTTGCTTCGACAATTATGTTCAAAATGTGGGTATGTTTTGCCAGTTTCTGAAAACAGTAGTTGCAAAATATTATTATACATATCATCATATTTATGATGCGTGCATGTGCCCTGATTGAAGTAAGAGCAAGTAAGGACCTTATTAATTTTTGACTTTTTATTAATTTTTGAGAATTTTGAACCTCACTTGGTGGGTGACCACATGTCTTTCAACATTAGTTCTGTGAATAATATCCAACTTATCAGTCTCACTAAAACCTTTGACCTCTTCTTTCTCTATTCTACAAAGCAAGACTGCGTGGCTGGCCCGTGCAGCATACAAAGAGAAGTCATTGGTGTCCTCCATTAATACTATCAAATAATCAAGCATATGTTCTTTGACTTGACCCATCGCATAATAGAGAGCTGATCATATTGGATTCTCTCTTAGATCCAGACAAGACAAACTCTTCATGCCATTTTACTCTATTTTGTACTAAAACTTCAACAGGACCCCCCTCAAGGATTTAATGATTGTACCTGTAATATCATTGCTAGCAAGATCCTTGAGTCTCTGTTCAACCTGACTTTGAATATATGCATCTTGTCTGAGTGTGTATAGATCTGGCAACCAGCATGTGTTGGTGGCACTGTGACCAGGGCCACTTGTGTAGTGAATTTCTTTTTGGAAACCCCCTTGATTTTTTTTTATCAAAATGTTTCTTTACAGTATTTTATTCCAAAACTTGTAACTTTTAATGGACATAGTAAGCATGGCAGATATCATGACAAAGGCATACGGATAGACCAACGTGTGCTTAAGGAAGATTCTGATTTTTGCAATGTTCTAGCATCTGAGCACCTGGTTCAATTTTCTACCCACCACCTGTAAGAACCACAAAATCAGAAGAAAACTACCAATGTTTCTCTCTCCCCAGTTGATCTTGTCACCATTCAGATCCTAGGGCAGGTCTACACCGACAAAACTACAGAAGCTACGACCACTAGCAAGAAGAAGCCAGACTCAATTAAGTCTACCCCTACTAAGTGAGCTAGCAAGAAAATATCCAGCAAATCATCCAGTGATGACCTGAAACCTTTTATTATAAGTAGTCCTAGAGGTCTTCACTTCCACAGCTTCTCAAAAATCCATCTACACAGTATATATGTCAAAGGCAAATTGTCCCTTAGGAAAGGTATCATTAAATTTGCAAATTCATGATAACAGTTTTTTATTTCGGGTATTCCCCAGTGTTATTTAACATGCATTAATGCTAAATTTGCATTGCACATTTGTCAAGTGACTCATGAAGATTAATAATATAATAGTTGTGTAACTCATGTAATTTTGTTATCTTGTTTCTTGATATATTTTTTTCATATATGTCCTTTCAAGGAGTTTTCCTGTTACCTTCAATAGATTATATTTTTGGATTGTCTGTTTTCATGAATACTCCAAAAGTAATTACTGTACATATTAGAATTTTTTTCCATGGGCAGAGAGTTACCAAAGGACAAAGTGGTAAAATTTGGAAAAGACCAATTTACAAATATCCCATTTCCATAGTAGTTCTGATTGCTTAGCTTTCTAATCGATATATTACTCAAAAAATAATGAGCAGATTTTCACAAAGTTTGTAATGTTTGTAGGGCCTAGGTCAATGAAGAAATAATTGCATTTGAATCATATTATGAATGCAAAATATCTAAACTTTTCAAGAATGGCCCTGCTTGGGTGGAGATCCACACTCTATGCATACATTCTAATTATATTTACAACTTATTACTTCTCTTCTGAATATACAAATATCTTGAATATACAAGTAACCTACTTAAATATGCAAGTTGCTAATTTCTATTTTCAAAGGTATCTAATGATGTTATTATTTTGTATACATTACTTAGTAGCTTATATCACTTCATTATATTTAGTTTAAAAAATGTATAACTCAATGATGCAATTTAGTCAGAATGAAAGGTTGTAACCTATAGCATCCATATTTCATGAGGTTACTTTCTCATTTTAATTAACAAGAAAACTGTCAATATATTTGCTGTTGAAAACGCAATATAATTAACTAATTACACTGACGCAGTTTTCAAACCATCTCAACTAGCTAATCTAAATTATTTAATGTTCACACATCCCCGGTTGTAAATAACCTTTTATAGAAAGCTTAAATATGTTGTTACAATGGAAATGTAGATCAGACTGTCTGTGGGTCAAATGCCTCTATGTTTTGGCCTGTGATGTCATTATGAAATTACTACTCTGATATAAAATCGATGCTATAATAGTGCTTAATCCCAAAATTTGTAAGATTTTACAGAATTGTGACCATTTGTTTATAACAATTACCCTGATAAAAGGGCTTAGCAGGAAGTTTATATCAGTTTTAACTATATGCGTTGATTCTTGTTATAGATTCCAATATAACCCAGTAAGTATCACAAATGTTTATAAATGTTTAAAGTAAACCTGTAAATGTTTTAAAAACCAAATATGAAACCAAATGATATTCAATAATTATTCAATAATATGGCTTTATCAACACTTCAGCAATATTAGTTTGGTAAACATTTAATAAAAGTTTATAAACGTTTTAAAAGAGTGAAGACTATCTTAACCTTGTTTTCATTTTGGATGATGTCAGTTGATCTTTGTGGAAAAAAAATCTTGTCCGGGATGTCTCAGAAACCTTGAGGCATAATATATTCATACTTTGTGGGGACATTGATTTATGGGGGTAGGTGTGAAAAATCACCATGGGACCTGAACTTGACCTTCCATAATGGCCTTTACTTTCTGGGCTATATCACAGAAATTGTAGGGTGTAGGAAATTGATACTTATTAGGGACATTAGTTGTGGGATGTGTCCTCGATTTTTACACTGGCCTGGTGACTTTGAACCTTTGAGATTTTGTGTAGGAAGTTGTCATTCGCTGTGTATTGTGACCTTGGTGTAGCTTTAGATAAGGCTCTGCCAGGATGTTCCTTTCTGCAATATTTGAGACATATTTCTCTTATCACAATATCTTGTCTTATGTGGACTGCTGCAACTGATTATTATCTGTACTTTTACCATATTGTTTCATTATATGCTCGGTTTTTCAGAAACTGTATTGTGCTGCAACGATGCATATTGCAGAAGAAGATATGTATAATATAATTAAAACAGACTCAAAATGGCCCCTTTCCTAAAAGCAGGATCAGGAAAATAAGAGTTTAAGCGTAAAGTAGCTTTAACATTCATACTAATCCAAATACCAATATGTCATACCAGTATGTAACAAAGCAAAAAAAGCAGATTTTAAGCAAGAACTTCCTTATTTCCAAACATATATTGATAATTCTTTGGCCAGTGTTACAAGAACTGAATGACAGACATTTGTGATACCAAAAACACAAACAATCCAAGTAATTTTTTATTACACCCGTGGACGGTGAATCGAACAGGACAGTGGTGTCAGACACCAAAGTAAATTGGTCTTGAAAATATTTAAACAACACAACAATGATGTAAAACACAAGAGGTATTTATGCTTTTAAGAGGACTCTAGTATAATTTATTTTGGTGTCCGATGCCACTGTCCCATCGGATTCACCATCAATGGGTGCATATCAGTTGGTGAAGTCACTGACATTTGGGGCAAGGTAAGTAGCATATTTTTCATTTCAGTAGTCCTGACAGTGCTAAACTACTAGATTCCAGGATATCCTTAATCCAAATAGCACAGTAACGGGAAGTAAAGTTAATGAAAATGGATTAACATTGCAGTTTTTTTCAAAGAAATCACTAGTAAGTTTGAAATCTACAACATACCAGTTTTAAAACTCTGCAGACTTGGGCTTTGTTTTTAAATATTTTACATGTTCCAAAGATTTAAAATTAGGTGCTATAATCCAAGATGGCGGTAGTAATGAGTTTACACAGTATTTAAGTGAAAAGGCTATGATAGTAAGATACCAGTGTTACTGACCCTGCCTTACTGATTATCAATTTTACCTTGTATGCAAGGAAAACACTGGAATCTTGTTTCAATGTTGGAGATATGCAATTTTTGATTTGGAGAAGCTGAATGCTTTGTTTCTTTTTAAAAGTTGTCTGTATTCATATTTGTGACTGGTTCCTTTTGGAATGTAAAGTGGAATGTGTAATACATAGAAAGTTACAAACAAACATGAATGAGAAATAATATTCTTTTAATTTATTCTGTAGTAATCGTTACAATTTTCACTGGACTTTTATGTAAACATTTATAGGCATTTATGTTGAAATGTTTACAAACCAATCATTTTAAATCTTACAAAAACTGAATGTGTACAAACTTTTCAAAACCAAATTTAAACAGTTATGGAAGGTTTACAATGATGGCATCCTGAACATTTATGAATGTTTATGCTTTAACGCTTAAAAACTTTATAGGTTAATGTTTAGGATTTTAAATCTTAAATAAACCATGTATTGTTTACTGTGTTGTTTGACTATTTTTGAAATAATAGAAAACCTTGAAGACCCATATGATAACATAGACATAGATACTTTAGCGGATCAGCGTGAATGGAGTATAAACAAGATTTATTGCTACTTTATTTAAACGTTAAAAACATTTGTCTTATTTACTGTGAAGTTGTTTGACTATTTTTTGAAATAATAGAAAACTATGAAGACCCATTTGATAACATAGACATAGATACTTTATCGGATCAGTGTGAATGGAGTATAAACAGTCACTGGCAGACAGCACCTATATATAACAGCTTGTCAACTTAAGGACTGTGCAAAATTGACACGGATATTTATTTATCTTATGTCATAATGCCATATGTCAGTATTTAAGGATATCATATACTTTTATTAATGCTGAGTTTTAAACCATAAGATTAACAAAGTATTTAGATTAAACACCCTGAAACTGGAAACCTTTAGGTAATTATGTAAAGAAAAGGATAACATAAAAGTTAAAGGATAATAGTCTTAGTTTTGATATACGGTTGTTTAATCAAACTTTTACACATAAACAACTTGGATAACACCAATTCGAGGACTTAGCAAGAAAGTTAAAATAAATGTTGCAATAACCAATCTGAGTTTAATTGGAATATTCAGACAATGCTGTTTAACATTTTAACAGTCGTTCTACTGTTCAGTTGCCAAGTCACTTGTTCAGGTAATGTATCTTTGTGTTGTTGTGATTAGAGACATGGAGCCCGTATTCATCAACAATACTTTGCTAAGGTCACCTTAGATCCAAGTTAGGAGCAGTTCAAGTGTTGTTGAAGAATACAGCTCATGAATAAATACTTAAAATTTAATTATATATACAATAGGATACATATTTCTCAATAAATTTAATTTACCATGTGCACATTTGTCAATCATTATTAAACATTTCTTATTTGAAGTCAAATTGACAACATGTATTTACAACAAAAAGCAGCACTATATTTTATTTCAAGCACCGCTAATGAATGTACTACCAGTTGGAACAAAGCTGTCTAAATCTTGACAATACTGCATTTTACTGTGTTTGTCTGTCTGTTTGTTTGTAAAACAACTCAAAATTTTGAGGAAATGACACAAAGATGAGTAAAATTTAGTGATGAGATCACTGTCTTGTTCCATGATTTTTTACGCAAATTTAATCATTGTACCCGTAAAAATAATAGGGAAGGTGTTGGGTCCTGGTCTTTGAGTGCTCCAGTTAAGCATGTCTTTAAACATCTCCAACCAAGTAATATTTTTTTTTAAATGTACATGATCACCTTACTGATATATTTCTTATCAAGATAGATTCACATGTCTCGACCTTTTTATTTCTTTTATTTTATTTACATACTTAATGCTTCATGCCACACCTAGTACCTTATCAATTATAGTGTGATGGGTAGATGGAAGAGTATAGAAACCAGTACATACAGGTGGTCAAGATTCTGTATTATAAACTGCCAATCAACGGCAGTGTGTTACAATGGTGGCCTCTATTGCAGTTGCCATAGGTTAGAACCCAAAAGTTTAAGAAGGTAAATGAAGTCAGTGAAGACACGGTGTGGAGATTTCATTTACATGTTAGTAAAATAGGATTATGTACAACACTACAGAGCAATAAATTTTGTAAATAATGGACAATTGTAAAACACTAAACCCATCAAAAGGTTGAAGAAATGATGCTAGCGAAAGTGTGGGGTATAATGGTGTGGGGAAATGATGCATTCTATAGATATGCCCAGATAGCAGAGGTGCACCATAACCCGTATGACATGATGTTTTGAATTACCACATTGCTGTCAAATGCCAGGGTTGCCTCAGACCTCCTGAAAGCGTGGAAGCTATGACCTTGTGTGGCTATGTTTTTGTTGGTTAGAACCCTTTTTAAAACATTCCTAATATGAGAGTCTATCACTTGTGCATATGGTGGAAAGTTGTTTGCAAACAGTGGGTAGTGGGATGGTTGTGGTCTTTGGTTAAGCAACTTCCTGGGTGCTCTGACTGCACATAATAGTGGGTTACTGATTTCTGGGACCTGAATGACACGGTGGAACCTATGAACCTGCAATGCTTTGGCCCACTTCACCACCAAATGTGCCCCTGGTGATCCAAAAATAACATCCTGCCCTTAGAAAATGTCTGTCAACACCAAATTGCTTCGCAGTATGAGGGGCTATGTTTGACAATCTCATGAATCCATAAAATGAGGCCAGGAAAGTAGGTAAGACTATGGAAGAAACTAAGGAGGTCACTAAGGAGGTCACACTACAAAGATATTTGGTACAAAGTCGGTATGTCAAAAATGCCTCTGGGTGTGGGTCTGAAGGTGGAATTAATGGAGATTGACCTCATGTATCTGGTGGCATTATGATCATCAAGATGTGAATGTCCAATCCCATATATGTTAGCCATATTCCTAGTGGAAGCAAAATAATTCTGTATGAGTTTAGGTGATAAACGATTCTGATGTAGGTATTCAAGGACGGTCAAGATGGAATGGGTAGTAATATCTATAGGCAGATCAATAAATCTGAGGAAAGCCAGATAGGTTCTGAAGTTCTGCTGGTGTGCGGAAGTGATGGAAGATCTATAAGCATGGTGTATCTTCTTCCAGGCACTGGACAGTAAAGGAGCTAACTGCTGAAAAGAACCTGAAATTATCCATGGCAAGGTCTGCAACTTCCACTTTATCCCAGTGGTAGTTATTTTAAAGTGTGACAGCAATCTATTGTCAATGGAATTATTCGCATATAGTCTGTACAGGAAGTCGGCCCAGCTGTTATGAATCCCCTGTATGTGTTTGACCTCTAGGTCAATGTCGCAAGTAGCAGTAATGAACCACAAATTTCTCAAACATACTGCCAAATACGGATCTTATTTATGTTATAACATAAAATGTACTTTCAAATGTGCCCAAAATTTATGCCATTTCCTGAGTGACAGTAAAATATTGAACATCTCAATTTTTAAGTGAAAATGGGTCAGATACCCATAGTTTCAAGTTTTCAAGACAGGTCATGGATATATATTGCTCAACATGTTGGTGTCAACATTGTCATTGATGGCAAGACAAGTTAGGGCTCTAGAAGAAGGAGTAAGCTTGGTTTCATTTATTGGAAGTCAAAGTTCCAGCAACAAGTGCAGCAAATCATGGAAAACCAGATTTGCTCTATCTGTAGTGGCAACAATGACATAGTTGTAAATATAGGCAAAAATATTATGTTGACGCTTGGCCATGATATATGTGACGTCCTGTGGATCCAGCCAAACACAACCACCCTGCCCAGGAATGTTGTCTGTCCACTTAGTCATTCACTGAGTCACCATATGGGTAGTACAGGTTCAAAATGACTCTTCTTTTATCCCCATCTTTGGGCCTGGTTAATAAAGGGGAGCAGTGCATGTGTTCAGATGGAGGATGGTCAAAATCGGGCAAAATGGCCCCAAATGACTTTTCTTGTTGCAAGTAATTGGCAACTTTTTTGAAGTTTTGCAACGCTGTGCAGTGATTTTTGATGTCTGTGTGTGGTGTGTGCAAATTCATCAGGGGGTTGAATGGATAGGGGAAAGCCAAATTTAAGTTATTGTAAAAGTCTTTTATCAGGGTAATTGCTTCGGTGACATTCCTAGGCCTCCAAGTTCAAACCCGACTTGATAGGTATCCTGGCCCGTCTATTATTTGGAACCCCTGTTTGTCTAATGGTCTCAGCAATGTGCAGGTACTGATTTGAGTCTATAATATCACAAACATCCCTGTCAGGGCCCATAAAACTAAAATTTTTATCAGACAATGTGATATGGGCATAGGACTTATTTTGGAAGTACTTGTCCCTTCCTATTACACCCAAACTGGTGTTGCTGAAGCAACTGTCATCCCCACCTCCCTAGATTCCTGTACGTTGGGTTTGATACCAGGGTTTGAAGATATGTGACCCTGTGTCAAGGTGGAAGTAGTGTGGTGAGGTATAGTGTCACAGTGAGACCGAGGAGGTAGTGTAGTCGGGCTACTGGAAACTTTTTGTTCAATTTTGTCGATTCTGTTAGTTAACATTCTGTTGGCATTGAAAATTTTTGCATTAAGGCCACAATATTTTCATTAGATGAAACTGCAGTAGATGTTGAACTGCCAGTGGTAACAGTACCTACAAGTTCAACTGTGGCTGGTCCTGACTGACGCCATCAGTCTTTTCAATGTGTTACTTATTGGTGTTTTCCTACTCTTACCAGACATATTCAAACATTAAAACCCTAAAACACTAATATATCTTCTCAACATGCAGTTTCAAATTTCTCAATTTCAGATGTTTACAGTATGGCTGCTGTTTTGAAACAAATTGGGGTTACCCAGCAGGCACAGGTCCAGTTCTTAACATCATGTTTTGGTCATGTTAGAATATGACATCAACTAACCTGGACATGATTTAAGGTGGTCATGTCATCTGACACAAATCTGACATCCACTTTATATGACATGACTTAATGTCAATAACATACATATGATCTCAACTAAATGTCAAAATGATTACCAAACCAAACATGATCTATTCAGGCATTGTTTCTGACCTCTCGATGATATTAATATGATGTCACTTGAAGACATTCAAAGTGGAGGATCATCATATCATTTGAGATCAGATTGACATCAGCATTCTATAGCGTTATTATGTCACTTTTTGTGAATAGTCTGTGCTAACTCAAAGTTGGGTTTTACATCCTGTACAACAGCCAGGGTCATATTAGGACAGATCTTTAGCATTTTGACATGAGTAGCGGCAAACCCAGGCAGAGGTGACAACCTGTGATTAGATACTGAACCTGCAGACCAACATATCCTCTAGTCTGTGTGATGTTGCCTTGATAGAGATAATTAATTTTTGGTACAGACAAAACAATTATGTTTAAAACTGTAACTAAAAGACTGTGTGACAGCAAAAATCTTCAAAAAATGTGTTGATTTCAAAATAAATGTATACTGTAGTGTTTGCAACTAAGCCAAAGATTCAGTAAATAAAGACAAAAAGTTTAGAAAAAAAGTCCTTCTAATATTCAAATTTTTTACCCATAATTTACATCTTTACAGGTGGTATAAATTTTTCCCCAATTTGATCTCTGTTAAAATTCATTATTTACTCCTATGGAATAATATGCATAGTACAGGGAAATGAAATTAAGCTGTGTCAGGTAAGTGTACACAAATTGGAGTTGCATAGCTCTATTGGAAGCTTAAGCAGGGATAGAATATTAGCTATAAGAAAAGCCAAATTCTTCTAACTATACTTGTATTACTAAAAGAACTAAAGACTTGCAAAATTATGTCAATCCAATTTTCAAATTGCGTGATCATATTGATATATTATGCTGATATCAAATTTGTAATCGACTACCAGATGTCACGTTTATGGCTTCTGGAGATGTCAAATAGACTGGGCCAATTTGACATTTAAAATATGGTGTCATTTCGAATAAGCATGAGCTTCGGATATGTTACCCAGTGTTTTTTTTTATTTCTTTTTGATATCCTATTGCCTGCTGGGTAACTACCTGTAGCCTTCAATCTCATTGGCCGACATCAAAGAGTTGAAAATGAGGCCAATTCTTGAGACCTATAGCATTAAGGTAGGTCAACTGCCACAGCAGGCGCTTAACAGGGCCGCGCTATACAAACTTTTTCAGAAATTTTGTTGCAAAAAGTGTACACATGGATATGCTTTGCTATTTTCAAAAAAATATTATGTTAGCTTAAACGTGTTAGATTAGGTTAAACCCTCACCAACTCCCAATAAACTGTGTTGTAGTTTAACCAGATGTCACAGACTTGGGACATGAATCTCGTACAGAGAAGAACTATAATGTATTAAATAAAAGCAAAGTGTATTAATAAAGTCAGTAAAGTCTCAGTAATCAATAAAGGCTTACTTGTCTTCATTATTAATGCACCTTTCACACTACAGGTAGTACGTCTTGTGGTTAGAAATGTTACCTAGTGGCAGAACCACCTGTCAGGTTGCCCCATTTTGTCCAAGTTGTTTAAAGTACAGGCTGTGCAATTTGCGATTTTAGACATTTGTTGAAACACCCCTGTTCTTCAACTACTGTTCAGGATTTGTATGCTGCGTAGTGTCACAGTGGCGAAATGTCCGATACCTCATATCACCTTATGTCACTGAATTACACCAAAAGATTACAAAATCACAACCTTATATACACCACCGTGGATCATACCTTTGGTTACCATAGTGAGAAATTCATTCCCACAAACTAAGAATCTTCTACACATGCTAAGGGTACGAAATCAGAGAAGTAAATCTTTAACATTTTAAAACTTCCACAGGATATGCAAGGTAATGGACATTTCACCACTGTGACACAAGATGCCATACAAACCTCGGATGGTTGTTGAACGACATTAACATAAAAAGTAGCCATAGTTACAGGCAACAGTGGATATAAAAACTTCTAAATAAATTTTTACTTTGAGATTTCTATGCAATATTGGCATAGATTTCAATACACAAAAATCAAGCAGAAGCTTTGTACAATACTTCCTCATTGATGTATGCAATGTTTTTCCAGCTTAATTAATCGGCAATTGTTAATGACTTTGTATCTCTAATTATCCAATTTAAGTGGGGCAACTGAATCTGTATATTCTGATGTTTAGCTCAAGTATGTCTGATGTTTGTATGTGTATGGTTGGCCCCAATTTGTGGCAGATAACAAATGGCTAGAGTTGTGTGAGCCATCTAGAGTTGTGGCTGAAACAACTTAATTCTCTAATGTCCAGTACTGGTCGGTGACCACATGGTTTGTGGTTGGTTGTTTGTGATTGATTATTGACCCTCAAGGTGACTTTTATCTTAAGTTGTGACTGCCACAAATTAATCCTCTAATATAAATAGCTAATTATTTACCTGTAAGTAGTCAAGTATACAAGATAGCCTTCTAATTGTAATAAAGTTACTAGACATATTTAAATCTGTCAATACCTGTAAACTTATGTTCCCTGCCACAAGTTGGCATCCAACAAAAACACATGGACACAACCTTGCAGCAGGTTCATGGCGTAATTTAGTTAAGAGTGAATTTTTGTTTTAATTTCGGCATATGTGTAAAATTTGACTAGAACAGTAAAAGACATGTTTCATGTTTATTGCAGGGGATGTTTGTTCTGGAGTCATTTGCCAAAATAATGGCACCTGTGTAAAGAGAATTGCAGACTTCTGGTGGTGTGAATGTGAGAAGGGATGGACAGGCAGAAACTGTGAACACAATGGTAAGGAGGATTGTTTTATGGGAATGACAAACTCATTCATATACATTTAGCATAACCAATGCAATATGTTTGTTTTAATATTTTTAGAATATGAGATTCTAATATTTTTAGTTTATGAAAAAATTTACTATTGACTAATATCTCCATAGTTTTCAAAATAAAGTATTATTAAACAGAACTAAAATTTTGGATACAACCATTATGATATGATGCAGTATTATGGTTTAGGAAATCCTTCAAAACTTTGGATAAAAACTAGTGCTGAAATGTGTAGTACTTCTACAAGGCCTACTAATCGTTTATGGTAGTCGACCCGTAATCGACTTCATAAACTCAAAAAAACTTTAAAAACTCATGAATCACAAAGTAAAATGTTTTAAATCACTTACCATATAAAAGAAATGCATTTTTGGGCTATTTCAAACATTCTAACTTCTAAACATCAAACAGGAAATGTTTAAACTGTTTTCACTCAATCATTTGATAATATACTGATTACTGAACATTTGATGTTCAAATTATTTAATTTATAATGCATGTTTTAATTAAGTCAGAACAGTTCAACTGATAATTTTTTATCTATTAGTTCCAATATGGCATACAATATTACACACCACCATTGGCAGGTTTATATATGCGGCTAAAATATTTCAGATATTTTTCTCAGTTAGAACATTTGCTGATTGATCAATCAGTAAAGTCACTTAACAAAATAAAGTTACTGAAACTCTACAGTCTTCCAGCATCACTTTCCTTTATAATATACCTGTCATAAAGGACTGAATAAGAGGCAAATGTAATTTGACCGACTGCTCAAGCATGAAATGCTATTCCAGCATGTTTGGACATCTTGTACAAGTGTCAATGATTTGAACTTACCATCAGATAATTTCTGGAGTTTCTATAGAGCATTTGATGCCACAACAGATCTATAGAAAAACCCAACCAGATTACAAGGTTTTGGAAACATTTGCAATCTTCAATCTGTCATTCACAGCCGGCTGCAAAGTGTGCCCAGCACATCCAAAATTGGCATATCCATATATGGCAAGACAGCTATCCATATTACTGGCATTATCATGGATTACTGCGGCCACATTAATTTTGAACTCATCCACATTTTTTATTTCTTTGGCAAAATTTTGGCCTGTGTGCCTTTCTAACATTGGATGCCAAAACCTGACTGCGAAGCTCCCAATTCTAATCAATGTAGTGGGATGTTAAAGTAAAGTATACTTCAGGAGCAGCAGAAGTCCATACTCAGTTGTAAGTGCTTCTCTTGATTGGCTTGAGAGCTCCTCAGTGGCCTAGTGGTTAGCAAGTTTGGCATCTAATCACAGGCTATCACCTCTGTGGGTTCGAGTCCAATGAGTTGCAATGCTGAGGACCTTTCATCATTTCCTCATTTTTAGCAATAAATTTTGTACAAATAATTATTGACAGTAGTGTGACAAGGAATTTAAAGTTGGGATCCAAAGCACAAACAAGTGATTGACCGCCCATTTATAATAGACAGTGGTCTAAAGTCTAAAGCACACATTTCAGCAATTTTCCTAAAAAGTAACTGATACCTTGTTTCTGTCATTTTTATTCCAGACCTACCACCCATCACTTGTTCTGAAGTTTGTTGTTTTGATGAAGTGTCAGAAGCCTGAGAATTATCTAAATTACAGATATTACATTTTGTCTTCCTTCTGCAATTAACTTCTACCAGTACAAAGTATTGCCACACTGCAACCCATTTTTATCACTCATTTTGAAACTTAAATTTATCCAATTTCAAAATTATATCAAGTGTTCTAAAATTCAAAAGGTAATTCCCACTCTATACTATCCATGAATGTATGAATCACTTAAAGTGCAAGCCCAGACTAAATCGCATGTCAAAAACTTCATTGTATAATACGGCAAATGCTTGACCTTGCTCAGAGTATCAGACAAAATAAAAATAATATTCGCAGCAAAATTATTGATTCTAATTCTCACAATGTTCTAACAATGTTCACTTCATATCAAAATACAGGTAAATGGATGAGAACGGAAACATTGTAAAATTGGGAGTATTCGAGGCAATATGGTATAAATAGGGGTATACATTTAGTGAGGAGGTTAAAAGGTGGATTGGAGCAGGATTCAGTTCTCAGGGACCAAGTCCCATACGTGGTAGCAGTGCTTACTTACAGCAAGTGAGCAAAATTAAAACTAAAACTTACTTAAAAGGATCGATCAGTGGGGTTATATATCATAAACTTAATTAATTTAATTAAATAAATATACTTTTTATGTACAAAAGATGCAAAACACAGTGAAAAAGGTGAGATGTATGTATTACGAAAATATACAATTAGTCGATCACTGAAAATGGTAGTCAGTTCACATTCACGGACCGTAATAATCAACTAGTATGGCTAATTGTTTCAGTACAAATAAGAAGTAACTGAAAATTTGATTTTAGCTCATTGTTTGTGACATATTGTTTGGTATATGTTTTCTTAGTGAATAAAACCCACTTGCGGCTATTTCTGTTTTTTGTGGGCAAATTGTTTTGTAACTGCTATAACAGTTGGAAAAAGTTTTTTTGTCCTATGACTCTAAAATTAAACTGAATTCAAAACTTAAGTAATAAAGTTACCCCTTAAATTGAAAGAGTGAACAAAATGTCATTCAAGAAATATTTTTGAAATGGTTTTAAACTAACTGGTAAACCTAATAATTTTCATAACAAAAAGGGGATTAATCTTATGTTTTTGGTCGAAATATTTTCAGAAAAATTTAAAGGTTAACATTGTAAGCGAGTGATGTATAGTGTGTAACAAACGCCCAGCCACCTCCACATATATCCTGAATTATAAGATATTAAAAAAAGAAATGCCAAACACAACTATTCAAAAATATTGAGCATATCAATATTGTTTAACTTTTCAAAGAACAAATAATTATTAATTTACATATGTGGTCTGCACAAAATAAATCCAACTGAAGTTAAAATTCCGTTAATGTTGTGTATTAAAATTGCACTAAACAGAAATTATGATCTTCCCTATATATTTCGTGCACACCTTGTAAAACCCTATTTTAATTAATTCATGATTGGCATTTAATATCCATTCTTCTAAATTCTACGGAGCCAACAAACAAACAAACAAAAACCAGACGGTTCATATTTTTAAATCCTTCACCCTAGTATGTGTTCATTGTCACATAACATTTAGGACTAAATTAATTTGCATTGGTTATACTTTCAATTCATTAAGATAAGTCATCTATGACTGGCCAGTTATTTGGTGCTTGGATGCAGTGCATGCTACTTTCTCAGTATTCTGACAAGTTCATATTGATAACAAGTATTATTTTTCCTTGTAAAAATTTGGAACTTACAACGTCAGATCTGAGGCTCAAGTATGTAACCTTTTATACCAGCAAACAGTACTACATTCAGGCCTATTTAGAAATCGCAAGATTCTGTATATTTGGATTCAAATTTGCTTTAAACACATAGCAAAGGGGTAAATTACACCATTTGGCAACTGTTAATGTATAGAAGAAAATAGTGAATGCTAGTTCACACAGAATTTGTGGCAAATGTCACTCAACATGAAGACATAATTTTCAATGTTCTAACTCAAGAATATGGGTCAACATTAGAGTCTTTTAATCAGGGTGGGTCTGATAAAACATTTGAACAAATATTGTAGTAATTGTAGGTCTTATTTCTCATGATATGATATAGTTTTACATGAATGTTTGTCATCATAATAAGTCAGGAATATTTAACAATTAAAGCAATATTTTGTTATGTTGTGTTACAGCTTGCCACAGGGAGAAGTATGTAAGAATTGCAGGACATAAATTAGCCGGGGTTTTTGGTGACAGAATCATTGATCTGGATAATCCTTATGTCTGCATGGACTATTGCCGCAATGCAACCCTTTTAGATGTAGGAGGATACAAGTGTAAAAGTTTTTACTTCAAGGTAACGTCCCATATTCTCAACTAGTGACTTTGTGACGTAAAATATAGACATTGTTTGTTGATTCATATTTAACTTACTCGATAAATCATGAAGCTGAAATACTGACAACCTTGGTTCCTCTTTTTGTGTTACAATCAAAGATACAGAAAGTTGCCTTTTAGTCATGTAGTCATGCGTTTCATTAATGAATTATTTCAATTTTCGTATTTTATTTCTGTATCCTTTGGTGTATTGTGTTTCAATCCCATACGTGCAACACTTTTTTGTTACATTACAATCTGAATAGTGGACAGAGTCAGCTCATTGAGAACCTCATACACAATGTTTTTCATGTGGTTACATAGGCTGAATAAATAACACCACTTGTTTGCTGTCATATTACCTCAAGTCCAAATCAATAACCCCAGGTTGGGAATATATATATTTATTTTTCTACACTAATTGTTATTTACAGTTACAGATATATAGTACATAATGATATCAAGGCCACCTCAAAGTCACCATACAAACTTAAACATACAAGAGGCGACTATTATTATTTTTACTTTCTTTAAGGTGACCTTAAATGGAGTTAAGATTACATTTTGCTAGATTTGGTTTTTTGTATACTAGAATTAAAATCACTTTACATTTTCATTGAATTTAAGATTTACTGATAGTGATTTAGGTTCAGAGATGTTTTACTTTTAGTTGAGGCTGCATTTAAGGCAGCCTTAGCTTAAGTGTGATTTGCGTTCAGTTTTAAATGCATGACAGATATGTATTAGATTGAAATCAGGATAGAACCCTTTACTGGACTAAAATAGTGTAAAATATAAACTAAAATTTGATGTAAATGCTAATAGAACACAGTAATAAAAACAACACAAATATAATTTTCACATAAAATAAATAGGCACCAGCTCTAACCAGTGATGTTGGATTGTAAGGGTCGAAGCCACCTAGCTCAAAATTCATACCCCTTACGTGGCTGAACATTACAGCCTCCCTAAATCGAGTTACATAAAACATCATTATGCTTAGGGCTTCCCCCATTTGTATGCCAAAGACTAAGAGAAAACAAGAAAACAAAAACAAACATTTTAGTACTTATCAGGTAAGGAAGTTGTCTGAAATTTGCTGGCACTTGCAGTGTTTTTGATGTTGGACATAGTTGTTTAAAATTATTTACATATTTTGTCTCTAAAATCCATTATGCTAAACTGTAGATTTTTCATCTGAATATGGACTTGTGGTGTATAGATTTATTCTTCTTTATACTAGCAGTTCTACCAAACAAACATTTAAGATAGCATCTACTTGTAGTAGCAGTATTGCTATAAAATTCAATATACATGCATTTAACAGAATACAAGCATTACTCGATTTACACTTATTTTCATTTAGCTATCGTCTTTATTGGTATTTGCAGACAATATACATTGTCTAATTTAGACTTTGAGAGCGTTTACTGTCTTTCTACATATTGGCCTTTTCCAACACCAGCAACCAGTGGTCCTCTCGTGGATAAACCCAAGGAGTCCACTGCCAAATCCTGGGTCATATCCTGGTATTATACAGTCATATTTGTTTATGAGCAGTTATGCAACATCTCCAAATCAACACATTTATCTTCACATCTGAAACTAAGAAAACTAGTATTTGTCTCCCAATCAACACATTTATCTTCACATTTGAACCTAAGAAAACTAGTATTAGCATATGAAGTAGTTACAAGGTGAGTTAGAGGGAATTTAAGTTTTTAACTATAAAAATGGCATCTGCATTCTTCAAGATCTTATTTTTAAGTGAGGTTACATAAATTTGGTGGCAAAGTATTGGGTGACTAGGTCAAAGGTCATCCAACGAGGAATTAAGATTACATGAACAAGAATAACCCCCTTGATATAAACTGGGACTGAAGTAATGACCTTGGGGACGCCTGACTTTGTCCCCTCCTCACATTACTTCAAGTACAAATCAATCACGCCAGGCAGGAAAATATATATTTATTTTTCTACACTAATTTTTATTTACAGTTACAGATATATATTACATTATGTGATAAGGCAACCTCAAAGTCACCATACAAACTTAAACATACAAGGGGCGACTATTATTATTTTTACTTTCTTTAAGGTGGCCTTAAATGGAGTTAAGGTTACATTTTGCTAGATTTGTTTTTAGTATACTAGAATTAAAAGCACTTTACATTTTCGTCAGTGTTCAGGTCATCTTCCAAATTCAAAGTGACCAATTCACTTGCTAACCCAAAGGTCACGCCTTAATGGTCAATCATAGAGGTGATAGAATTAAACACATGGGGACAAGAATCTACCATTAAAAATTAGATTAAGGATGTACCAGGACTAAGCCCCGAGACACCCACATGTCTCCTAGCACAGAACCTGTAACTCAAAAAATAAGGGATTATATATTTTATATAAGTCATTACAGAACACACTGATATTGCTAAACATAAATAACTTTTGTTTCTACTCACTTTCTTCAATCCCCATCACCTTATTTTGGCACAGTCCCTTCCCGGAAGCCTGCTAGTGTTGTTTGTGACAATTAGATGTAGACTAGTATTTTATGGTGTTTTTGGCCAAGTTAAGACGTGTGCCAGTGCTAGTAACATAGAGTTATAGAATATCAATAAAATTAATGTTAAGGTGATTTTAGCCCTAGAATTAACCTTGAGACAGCTTTGTGCACTGTATATGGTGACATTTTTTATTACTTTGTTAGCACACAACATAATACAATTTTTATACAAATTATTTTAAACTGATGTGTAGCCTTTTTAGGCTGTATGTTACATTTTGTGTAATATATTTGTGTAATACATTTATAACACTCTCAGCTTAATAAATATTTGTCTATCTTCTCTATCTTACTACTCTATTTGTAGAGCTGAAATATTTCAAAAGAGCTGCATACAATTGTCGTCTATTTTTGAATTTTGATAAGTGATAATACTGGGGTAAAATTATGTGCTTACATACATTTCTAAGCAAACCCCTCGCATCAATTACAGTTTACTTTGTCACTATTTAATAGTATTTATGCCACTGATTCACATCGCTGATTTTTTTGTGGGAGCTATCACCTTTTCTAGTTATTAAGACTTTTGGATGAAGTGCATCATTTTACTCACACAAGTCTAGTTATTGTTATGATTGGATTGATTGGGATTAGTTGAAGCTGTGTCCCAGTGTGTATCAAAAGTCAAGTCATTCTTTTGATGTCTTTATTTGTGATTAGTTGAAGCAAGGTCTCAGTGTACATCAAAAGCCTAGTTTTTCTTGTGATTTCATAAATTGGGATGAGTTGAAACAGGGCCTCAGAGTAGACCAAAGTCCTATTATTCCTTCAAAATTTGGCTTGAAGCTGGTCCTCACTGTACATAAAACAGGTTCCATCAATTTAACAGCTTTACAGGGTGTTGAAAACCAGTGCTAATACCCCAGCACTTCACTATTAACTACCTTCACCTAATAACTTGGCCAATGCATATATTGTAATACAAATCACACACTTGCAGTAAAGTGTTATTTTCATAATCAGTCATACAGTTGTACAGGTCATGTAAATGTTACATGAATTCATCTTTCAGTGACCAATTTAAAAGCTTAAATACTTAATTACATAAACTATCAATTACCTGTATTAACCAAGTACAGGGGGTAGATTCTGGGGGGGGACCTCCAGAATCTACCCCGAGGTATAATCTGGAAGGGCAGGTAGATTCTGGGAGGCCACCAGAATGTACCAGGGTATAAAAGGAAGGGGGGTATACTTTCAGAGTTTACACCAGGTTATGGCAGGAAGCAACACCATTCATAGCCATTTTACACATCACACGGTACAGGCATAATGATAAAAGTTTCATTGGGTGTCTGAGGGTGTTACTTAATACTGCTAATGAGTTTGGCAGGAAGTTCAATGCCGCATTTGACTTAGAGAAACACAAACTATTAATATACTCAGATAATACTATTGACGTTTTAGTTCATAATGGAACATTTTCATATGATCTGTCTTATTGTAAACACCGAGCAATGCATAGACTTGCTCCAAGTCTTTGTATTTCTTATTCCACCAAATCTGACATACATGAAATCATTTTGATTCAAGCATGACAGGTGGGGAACCTACAGTCTTGTGAAATACAAATTGTCAATACCAGATTCTGGATAAGAGTTATTCAGTCCTCATATAATACCTAAAAGAAAGGGATTTAAGAGTCTCAGTAATACATTGTTTAAGGGCCCCTAAATTAAATGATTCACCTATTTCTTAGGTCACTGATAAGTTTATTATAGCATGTGATGCACTATTGAAAAATTTTCCTAACTTATAATGCATTTAAAACATGACATTACATTGTTTGACATTGAAACCTGTCCAGTCATTGTGCGTCAAGTTTTATCCAAAACTGATGAAATGTGAGACACAATTTTAAACTTTTGAACAGAACATGTTTTCATGAAATAAATCATACATATAAAGACTTTCTAATTATAATTGATATGACTGCCATTTGAAAGGTCACTCAACATTTACAATAAGTCTTTGCAGCTGAAATAAATTAGTGAGCCTTTGTGGTAAGTTCTCTGCTGATACAATTGTGTTCTAATTCCAGTAATTCTGTAACTTAAACATGACATAAATATCCCACATAATATTTTGAGAACTTTAAGCAGTGTTTTATGGGTAATAAAATTTTATTTATGGGTAGTAAAATTTAAGATAGATTGATTATATTAAAATTTTTTAATAATGAAATTTAAGAAAGATTAATTATATTTAATATACTTTTATTAAAAAATATTTTTAGTTTTGTATATACTGTAAATAATATATAAGCCAAAATGTTATTCTTAACACTGTCATTATGTTTATTCAATCAATCTATCAACCAGTTGATCAGTAATTAAATAAATGAACTACATTTTTATTATGCACTTTTGCATCAGGAAAGTCATCACATATTTAAAACAATACTTATTTATTTACTTAAATTATTTCTGAGGTGTCACAGCCATTGTAAACCAGTTGTGCAGAAATTGTGCCATGTTATTGATTGGTCAGTCTCCATAGTAGGCCCCCTCCCAACAACAGTGAGGCACACTTGAGGATTAATTATTTATTACACATTTCACTACATGATCATCAATGATTATGATACAACTAATCTACAACCTTTTACACTTATGTGTGTTATGTAAAATTACATGGATAAAACATGGTTAATATAAATCAGTCAGATTGTAACATCACATTTACCTTTGTACTTTAAGGTTACATATAACATATAGAGAAGTTTATATGAAAATAAAATATGTGGTATATACTGCATATTCCCATTTAACCAAACTGACTGTGTGCATTATGACTGGTAATATCGACATAGTGTGCCCATTATGCAAATTACAGAGGGTACTACAGACAGCCAACCCCAAATCAGAACCTAAATGATTATACTTTAACTAAACTTTGACAAATATAGAATAAAATAAGTAATACATCTTATGGTTCGTCATTTTGTTGATATTACATCAGAATATTGTTCAGAGCTTAAATTTCAAAACATTATATGTAACACAGAAGTTGGCTTGCACAAAAATTGAGAAATCTAAATTTGGGAAATTATTTCCACCAATTTAAAACCAGTAATGAATATATGAAATTCCAAATAAGTCTACAATCCAGTTATTTCCATACAGGAATCTCTCTTGAATTGTAGACAAATTACATTTGTCTTATCATTAATGATCTTTTCAATTAATCTGGATTTAGTGTATGAAAATCATTTATTATATATGAAGTTAGTAATGATGTGTGTGTACCAAATACTGACCCATTTTTTTCAACATTAACAAGATTAAAAAATTAAAAACAATACATGTTTGTCCCTTATCACTTTGTTAAGTCTTATGTAGCGACACGAGCTAAATTATGTATCCTACAATTTATGTATCTTAAAAATTTGTAGCAAAAGGGGCTAAATTATGTATCAGGGGACAATAACACAATTAATTAAAACCCATTGTAGCAAATGGCTTTTATTATGCCAAACAGACAAACAAACCGGAACAGAAATTATTATATTAACAAATTAATTCAACAAAAAGAAAATAATATAACCCAGTTCCCCAAACCTGACTCCCTAAGAATATTCCTAACCAGCCAAATAAATCGGCAACTAAAACATCTTTAATACAAATTCACAGTATCCAAATTCTATCTAAAATATTATTTTCCCCAACCCAGGATTAAAGCTATTAAAACCAGTAATCTTAACTAAGCTTAAAATAGAACATCGTTGTTCAGTTACCTCTCCATGGCTGACAAAGCTTTAAAGCTTAGTGGCAAGAACAGTGTGTTCTGTAAAGGGTCCGCCCAGAATGTGGGAAATGCACCCCCCCTTATATAGCCAAAAAGTGAATTACTCAAGTTTCTGATGTCAACACCTTTGACCCCCCAATCCTTGAACCAAATACTAGTTCCCTGATTTGTTTATAAAAATAGACCCAAAATACCAGGACACTAAACAAGGTCAAACATGGCTACGAAAACATGTAAATTCCCCAAATAAATAAAGATCAAATTCCCACACCATTCAAGGTTAGCATACAAATATTAAACAGCATTAAACAATAATCAAAGCCCAAGAAACCCTTTAATTATAACAAAACCAATTAATATCAAACCTTATATATCGCCCGATAATTCCCGTAAAAACTCCAGATATTGATTTTAAACCCTAACGACCAGCCATTACACTTCACCACCCCCTTAATTTGTACAGTCCATTCCCGAAAGCCCACAAGTATTGTTAGTAAATATCAAATCTTCATTACTATGTTATGTTGTGCTTTGTACCAAATTAAGGCATGTGGCAAGTTTTGAGGCAGAGCAACACAATTCACATCTATATTACACAATGCATAGTAACAAAATTCTTCTAAGATGTCCAATTCTGTTACTTGAAACTGCTGATGAGTTTGGCAGTAAGTTATATCTTGCATATTACTTGCGATATAAAAATTATTAGGATATTCAGTTTTACTCTATAATGGAATATTTCCAACAACTTATCTGGCTTATCTTAAACACCCAGTAATACAATGTATAAGTGTTCACAAAGTAAATTATCAGACTATTTCTTGTGTTACTGACAAGACAATTCTTGCATATAATACACAATTGAACGCTTTTCTTAATTTGTAATACGCTATTAACTATATGTCATTACATTGGATTTGAAACTAAAACCTGTTCACTGATTGTGTTCCAAGTTTTATCAACAACCGGAGAGATGTATGTGATGAAATTTTAAACTTTAGAACAGAACACACTGGAATTGATTATATCATTCTTGCCAGGACCAGCTATTTGATACACTGTTCTTTAAAAAGGTACTCAACATTTTCGAAAACACTATTTGTAGCTAAAATTAATTAGTATTTGTTGTAAGCTTTCTGCTGATTAAAATATCTTTAATGTCAGTAATTCTACAATAATTATACAGTGTATAAATACGTCGTAAAATATGTTACAAACTGTGAGCACTCTTTTAGATTTAATATGTGTTAAAGAATCACCTATAGCACAATTTATGTGAAATGAAATTTGAGATATGTTCATATTTATTTGTATTTAAAAACTCTTTGTAAAATATATATGTAGTTTTGTATGTACTGTAACTCAATTGCAACTATATGTTAACAGTCCCCAAGGCCCCTGTCTAACACATTAAACACGCCATGGAGGGTTATTAGTTTTATTACATACATAATTAAATTACAGCGATAAATTAAAAGGTTATTTTTGTACTGTGATTATGTTCAGTAAATCCATGAATCAAACAATCAATCAGTCAGTCAATCAGTAAATAAATAAATTCACTATATTTTATTAAGCACTTGTGCATCAGGTCAGTTGTCATATATTTGAAATACTAATTTACTACAGAATTCTTACTTAGGTGCCTTAGTCTTTGTTATCCAGTTGTTGAGATTAAGTATCATAATATTGATTCGTTACTTTGCTAATGTTTCATTCAGATATTGTTGAACACCAGAATAGACTTACACAGAATCAAATGAAAAGCATGAAACTTAGAAAATCTTACTTTAATATCTTACATATGAAGTTTTAAAGTAAATCTACAATTGAATTAGTTATTGCCAATACTTCTGTTGAATCATAGACAAGCTACATATCTCTTATTGTAAATGATCTTACTTCAATAGATCTGGCCCAGGTTTCCAAATTTCTCCCTTCTAAGTTTTTTGAGTCTGAAAATAACACTGGCGAACAATGCATCATGTTCACTAAAGTGCTATAGGCGTTTGATATGCAGGATATCCTGTAAATAATTTTGAGCAGAATACTTGGTATGTTCATAGTATTGCAAGTGAATTAAGTTTAAACAAGAGCACTCAGAGATCGCAGACCTCCGCCAAGGGCACATATCCTGAAAATTTCATCAAAATTCGTCCATAACTTTTTGAGTTATCTGTCTGTAAAAATTAAATTTCATGGATCCAGAAGATCCAGATACTGATCCGGATCACTCCCAAAATTGAATCGTTTCTTCCTTTTACCTTTTCAGACATATCCTGAAAATTTCATCAAAATCCGTCCATAAGTTTTCGAGTTATCTTGTTCATAAACAAACAGACAGACAGATGGACAGACAAACCCAAGCGAAAACATAACCTCATTGGTGGAGGTAATGATAAACATGTGTCAAGAGAGGCCCAAATTTCACCATTGGGTGAAGTTGACAGTCCATTAATTAATAATCATGGAATCAATTTAAAGACAATCACACCATATTTTATTAGTATTCAATTTATGATTTGAAAATATGTCTTCTGAACATCACAAACTATAAGAAAACACAAAATCAATATTTTAATAAGCATTTAAAATCATTACTATACACAGGTAATATTAATTTTTTAACAAGCTAACAATGTAATGTGTATAATTTGATAAAAATAATTTTGTCTAGTCACTAGTCAATGACTGCTACAACCTATCAAACATCAGATGCTACTAAAGCTTCTCTTACATCCCATTGAACGTGTATACAAACATAAGTGAGCTGCAAGTATTGTTCAAAATATAAACGTAGCCTGGTAGTGGGGTAGTAGAGATTTGCACTTGCAAACAAGGTGTATTCTACCAATAACAGTGTCACAACTTGAAGATCAAAGAATAGTCTGTGACTACCTATAGGTTGCACAGTGGGTTTATACACATGCAAGGTACACGTGGGTGTATCTTACAGCACGTGCAAACAATGTAAGTAAATGGGGCGACCTACAACACTTGCAAATTCTGTTAGAAAATCCTTGCAAATCAGCCGAATTTTCTCTGTAAGCAGGGCGTACCTGCACATATGTTGGGACGTAAGAGAGGCTTTATATATTTAATGTGGTAGCCCTCCATAATGTGGATAGCATTTTGTGTAACCAATTTACTTTTAATTTGAACAAGTGCTCCTTTGTAGCAAATCTATGTAAAACTACAGCACTCACTGGTATCAAATCAATCTTTGTACAAAGGTATTTAATCAGGAATTCTTTCCAGTATGTTGCATTTAATCCATCAGTAAATGCAAGAGAACTCACAAGTTAAAATTGCGTGTGGATGTGTAAAACAGTGAAATAGCACAGCTGGTCAGTATGGGCCAACAGGCATAAAATTGGATGCTTTTGGCCTTTCCTAAAACTGGGTTTACAGTTTATATAAAGGTTGAAAAATTTTAAATGAGCAGTACTGACCAAGTGGGGTGATATAGTCTGGGCCAAAGCACTCCCGCCAAAAATACTTTTAATGGGCGGCTTTGATGTCAAAATTGTGAGACTGGCATGTGCTGGGTTAAGGGTTAGAAAAATGATTCCCCACGCCCATGTTCACTATAACAGGTTTCTTTGTGTGAACTCTGGAGTCCAATAAATAAATTTAAATAATGGTCTATTATTGGGCTATTCTAGTAATGGGCTATTCCATTGATGAATTAAACTATCAAAATGTAAGCCTTAGTGATTAATATTCCCTCCTTTGGATATTATACTTTCTTCTTTATTAGAAAGATTTACTGATGGAAACACACTATTAAACTAATGAAACCCATTAGTGTTATAAAATAAAACCTCATGTCCTTCATGTAGGAAATGTTTCTAGGTTTATAGGTTTATATTTTGTAAATAACTTTTAGTACTTTGTTGTCAGTTCTTATTTCTGACATAAAAATCCTTAATCCGAACTATGAGGGTTTAGCTGTTCAGATGACACAATTGTATGTAATAACTTTAGTAATAACTAGCTGTCTTTGGCTACATGGTTGGTTGGATTTGATTGATAATGATTGATACCAGCATTCAAAGATTACTGATAGTGTTGAGCTTACTTGCATGTAATTAGATGTTCTAAGCAGTTCTAAGCAGTCTGTAGTGAGTACTTGTACCTTGGTGTGTAACTTGGGACAGACAAAATTCAAGAAGTACTGTTTGACTTAGGCTGAAATTGTATTGTATGGACACCTGGTTGATACTTATGTATACTGAACTTTACAGTTATAAGATGACAATTTCATAGTTTGTGATGTTTAGTAATTATGTTTTAATGCACCAGCTCTGCCTTCTTTAATACTAGACAGTGTAAGTTTTGTATCTTATCTTTAAGCTGTAATATCATTAGTTACTGGTAAATACTCAAACTGAAGTTCTGATTCAGTAATTCAAGTTAGGTGTTGCTAACTGAGGTATGCACAGTGTTTAAGATTACTAATGTACTAATGTTGTTTTAACTTGATGTTTTAGTGATAAACACCAAACTTGTTGCCAATCACTCCATCTTTCAATGTTTGTTGTGCCCTTACTGGTATAGATTTGAATCATTCTGAGCCTCATATACAATTTTTGGCATACAATTACATAAGCTGTATTTTTAATGTCAGCATCACTGATTTGGCACCGTAACTTGGCTTGTCTTCAACATAAAATCTTTATTAATGTTTGTCTTCTGCATAATTACAAAGTTTTATTTTGTGTAAAATATGCACAGACACAAGAGCAAATTACACTTTAACAACAAAAATTCAAATTTATTTCTCTTTTAAATGGTGATACCATTCTTCAAACCATCAGAAACAACACACTGTGGAGACTGTGAAAAATAATAAATTTTGATCACTTTGGGTACCAGCACTAGTTTATATGGTATGACACATTGTATTTAATATTTGAATTTTGTATTGTAAGTTAGACCTGTGCCAAGTTTTGGCAGGTAATGTTATCATTTACAGTTATTTTAACACAATATTTGACAGAAACATAACAATATTGATATTTTTACAAGGTGTCTAAGGTTGTTAATCGACACTACTGATGAGTTTGGCATGGAGTTCAATTTAACATTTAATTCAGAGAAATGACAACTGTTAGAATACTCAGATAGTACTATTAAAGTTTCAGTACATAATGGCACATTTCTTACGATTTTGTCTTATTGTATAGCATGGCTATGTAGGAGCCTGCTGTGGCAGTTTGACCACCACCTTAAAGTTATGGGTATACTGTACATCATCACCAAGTGAACTTTAAGTATTTCTTGGTAATACCAATCAGTGATTGGTCTCACTTGATTAGTCCCATGTGTTGGGGTCCTCCAAGTCACTTTCAAAACGTTGAAAAAAGGAGACACATATGAAATCTTTGAATGAATCACACAGGATCTTTTCAGTGAATTACTAGTTATGTACAAATTTATTTTACAAAGTTATATTTTAGTGTTTTAAAACAAGAGTCTTCAGTATTACAAGTTGTTCTGTGATTGTTGCAATGACGTCAATCCCAAGGAAACTCCATCTGATTAGAGGAAGAAGGTGACAGCTTCTGCCCGCGCAAGTGTATCAACCAAGAAGATTTGTAAAACAAATCAGAATCACGAAGGCTCATTTTACAAGCAGGTATAGTGGGTACATCTTCTACTTCACCACCCCAGCCATGTTCTTCTACAGCAGGGTAAGGCAGCAACGATATGGTTCTTGCAATGTTGTCTGACATTAAAGCATCCAACCAAGCATGATCAGAAAGAATGACGAAAGTTGAACGACAGTCGTTAGTATCTCCTTCACCTACAAACCCACATTCTTAGTCACAAGTACAGATAATCAGATCTTCTCGGGAACCTCAGTTGAACTTAGCATTACCCCACTCTCATCACAGCACTGACAGTTCCGGGGTGGGCAAAACTTCTACTCAGTTGCTGGAGCCAATGCTACTTGTCAAAATGATGACTTGTCTCATTTGGACTACCGTAGACAGAGCAATGTGGGGGTGGCATGGCTGATCTACCTCATGATGCGGTACTACCCAATCTTGAAGCCAAACGCCTCAGAGGCTGTATCTAGCATCCTGGCATCATATGACCACCTAACCAAGCAAGAATCTTTACAAGGCAAGCCACACTGCAGGTCTGGCTGTTATGACGATTATGATACAGTCTTGGCTCCCCCTGAAGTCAGATGGCCCAATGAGGGCTTCCATTGGTCCAATGGGAAAAAAATACTTGCTCTACGGCGAGATAGCAATGCCTCAGTGGATGACAGATCAACTAACAAACATTCTTCAAGTGAAGGATCATAACACCATTAAACAAGCTCTAATTCCAGTCATTGCAGCTACGGAAGATGCTGCTTCCATCCTTTTCACTGCAGAAAAGAATTCTAGGGCATGCTCTATGCAAAAGATGGAGGAAGGGAACCTTGCTTGGGGTGACTCTACATAGTGGGCCCTAAACAGATTAAGTGCATCACAAGTATCGATGATTAGTTCTCACTCGGCTCCACTCTCCTAGAACAAGTTTTGTAAATACTTCAATGAAGGATCATGCACATGTGAAGGTCACCACAGCTCATACAAACATAACTGTAGCTTCTATGACAGGCAAGGTCACACAGCAAACCATCCTGAAAATAAGTGAAATTTTAAAAGTAAGAAGCAAGAGAAAGGAACTAGTTAGGTCGCAGGTCTACCACCTGGACACAGGGGTGGGGACAATGACAGAAAATTAATGAATTTGATATAAAGACATGTAAGAACAATAATGTAAATAGTATGCAACAATGTAATAATGACAGTTCTATAAACATTGAAAGTCATGACATGCAATCATGCAATCAAATTATCAATTCATCTGGTGGTAGATCTTTTATTCAGGGTGAATTAAATTGTACCCAAGATGCCAGCCAGCATAACAAAGGTGGTGGGTTTGTATATAATAACAATAGTCATATGTGTATCAGTTATCAAACTATGAAACAACAGAGTCAAATGCTCTGTAGCAGTAATCACTTCACCATGACTGCAGTTGACCATTGTTTAGATACCAGAAGCACTTCTGACTGGTACAATGCCACTTTGAAATTCAATTATTATGTTCACACTGTGAATTTAACTATCTATGGTGCTTCACAAAGTAGGTTTTACTATGTTAGAAGTACTGATGTTTTGGCCTTGGTCAACTGTTTCATTGTGACATGGTTACTAATGCTTTCTTACAAATTGTGTACATCCAAGATATGTTGATACAGTTGCCGCTTAAAGTACAAACATTAACAGAGTAAGAGGAAAATTATGCTAAAATTACTGCTCAGAATTTCTATCAAGATTGTAAGACTTTTAATGACTTTGGTATATCTTATAAGCAGTATATGGACAGAATTATACTGAACCTAGAATCAAGATAACTTTACCAATGTTACTGTGCATAAAGCAAGACCCAGAGACTGCTGTGTTAATTCGTATATTTTCGATGCCGTCAATCCAACGGATACTACTGATAATGACACTGAGGCCATCTGTACTAACCCTATACCCAAATTCTTTGAAGCTCATATTGAATCTTTGGCTTCCAATAATGTAAGGGATTTCAATGATCCAGATAAAAATAGGGGTTTCTTATCATTGCAAGAAACAAACTTCAAATTTATTGGTCGAGACAGAGACTTCTGTATGCGTGGCACATATAAAGTAGCGCACAGTTTCAGTGTTGGGGAGGAAGGGTTTACAGTACAAATAAAGATAGAGGGTTAAATTAAGTACTTTGTGATAATGTAGGAAAATTGGGTTACAAGGTTTGATCAGTTCAACATGTGTACTCAGCCAAGGTTGTGGCAGTGAACTAGAAATTGGGTTAAAAATTTGACCAACTCAGTGGGATGTACTTTGGTCAAGGTTATCTAGGTATGAATAGTCCAACGTGCTTTTCGGACACTTACTTTCTGTCTATCTGTGGTCTATATAAGCTCAAAACTTTATAAAATTTAATGTAGTTTGAGGGTTGTCAATCTTCTGTTAGTGCTTGATGAAAGTTTTGAATTTGGCCTTTTTATGAACATATTAGCGGCAGAGATTCTGAACATTTAACCAACACTATCAGCATAGCATTACCCAGGGTGGGTAAATGTAAAGCTAAAGCTGTCATTACTAAACCCCAAGGAACTGACAATAATGAAGAAAATGGGGGGGGGCACAGTTAAAAATTCAGATGTTAGAAGATAAAGTGGACAAATTAGTACAACAGTATCTGCATTGACTGAGAGTATGAAGAAGACGTCACAAGTACAGCCATTGTCACCTGTTGCCCACAGTTCTATGCATAGTGAGAAGGACATCAGTGCCCAGAAGTTGCGCAGCTTTGAGGAATTGAGGTCGGATGGGTGTATTCAGGCGGAAGTGCAGAGACAATTTCACCAATATGACAGGACCTCCAGAACATCAAACCCAACTAAAGGTAAAGCAGTTGATTTTAACTTGAAGTCTGGTAGATTTTGTCAGGGATACATAAGGTGTACAAAGCATTTAACTGGCCACATGATTTTTGTACAGTCCTAAATGGAAAACAACCAGTATATGATGATTTAAATGTATACCAGTGGGCCCAAGGTTACATTTTGGCGTATTAGATGAGCAAAATAGTCAAATTTGTGAAAGCATGTTAAAACATTTCACTAGTGTGCTACAAGATGCTATTGAGCTGTCCTTTCCTACTGCCAGGAGGGCTCATGGGGTGGTACTCAAACAGTTGGAAAAAGATTTTTAGATCAAATTGAAAAAATCAGATCTCGAAATGCACAGAGAATAATTGGCAACCCTAGTGCCCCAAAATGTCAGAATTTACAGAAAAATCTTTCATTTGCAAACTCTTTAATAAAGGTACATGCTAATTAAAAAAAACAAAGTGAACATATGGACAAAGGTATAACTTACCAACATTACTGTAGCTATTGCTACAGCTCAGCTGGCAAAAAATATGATCATCCAAAAATGAAATGTCACAGATTAAGGAAAGATACAAAGGAAGCTTCTGAAAATCAGAATGTTCAGAAGTAAAAATAATCCCACCCTGTACAGACAAAGTTACTGGAGGGAAATACAGGTCAGGAACTATAGCAATAGCTGCACATTACCAGACTTTAAGTTGTCATTAAATGAAGTACATATGAATTGTGGTACAGATTGTAATGTAACTACTTAGTTTGCTACTACTTTACGCAAACAAGATGTCAATATAAGTATACAGGGAAGAAACAAAACTATAATTCAAGATATTATACTTGATTGTAACCACGAAAACGTAAAAAAACATGCAATTGTGTCTTTATAACAGTATATATCATAAAACGCAGTTAAACATAAAACAAGAGCATTTATTAAATGTCAATGCCCCAGCCTTTCGGTTTGAGAATAGCAAGCATTTGAATCAATGTAAGTGGAATATATTTGCCAAGGTTTTTGTCCCTAAAAATCATATTAATGGAGATAAAGCTAACTTCCTATATACTGATAATTTGGGCAAAGTGTTAACAATGAATGACAATATCAAGTATTCAAGAAGTAGTAGATTTAAATCATATAGTTCAAATATGAAAGTTAATAATGATACAAAAGCCTTGAGCAAATCTAATACAAACAAGGTATACCCGGTACAAATAATAACTCCCAAAAGTACATTCGCACTTAATAAACATGAAATACACACATGTGCGGTAGCATATCAGTCAAGAAAATGAATATAATGTTGAAAAACATTTCCTCCACTGGCAAGTAACGTGATACTTTATATAATTGTCCCCAGGACATTGCAATCAATCAGGAAATGTTAGAAAAAAATTTAAAGTACACTTGGTTGGGCTCTGCCAGTGCGGGGAGCATTGTTACTGACACAGAGAAGTGTTATGGAGAGGTGAATTTCAATGTCAGTGATAGTATACAAGAATGCGGTTCCTTGTACACATGGCTTGCTGGTGAGAGTGACCAGGAAAGCGTTGTGGGTACAAATGTAAGTATACAAAACTCCAGTACTTCACAGTCAATCAGTTATTATGTGGAAAGTTTGCAAAATATATATTTAGAAAGTGACAGCTTGATAGACATGTCCTCCCAATACAACTCAGAATACAACTTGTGACACAGTATCCATGTCAGTTCTTAATTCTGATAGTCAGAATAGTGTAAGTGTAAAAAATCAACACACAAGGTTTTAAGTCCTGCTGCAATCGAGAAAAATAGGGTAATGTATAACCTCAACTCTATTATTAGTGCGGGTCATTTTAGTGATTTTATAATACAAAAGAATACTGACAAATGCAAAAATTATTTACATATCACATGGGAAGCCAAGTCCATGAACTATATAGAATTTCAAACTGAAAAATCGTATTTTAGACAGTTTGGGTTTTTACCCTAGAAGTTGTTATGATAAAAATTCATCAAGACACTCAAATATTGCAAGAACCAGATATGTGGAGGTGGATTTAAATAGCACACGAACGAGTAGGAAAATCACAAGTTTGTCATTATCAAAGAGGAAAGAATTCCTGGTCCATCAGGTCTAAAAATTTATAACTGGCGAAATTACTTAAAAATATGATTTACAAATATTGTGTGAATATCTACAATTTGGGTTCCCCTTGTGAATTGATTATAACTTGTTACGATTTAATCACCCATCAGTATTTAAAGACAGCCAAGGGGTTGATCAATATTATTGGATGAAGTTAAGTTTAAGGCTATGGGGGGTCCTATGTCAAAAACCCCGTTTGCAATACATTACTCTCCATTGATGGCAAGAAGTAAACCAGGTGGAGTGACTCGTGTCACTGTTGATTTATCCTGGCCTTTAGGTTCTAGTGTGAATAATGCAGTTCCTGATAATTATTTTTATTTGTTTAAGTTTCAACTTAAATATCCGACTATTGATGATATTATACATAAAATTCGACAGGTAGGGAGTAGTTCTTTATTATACAAAATAGATTTACAGAGGGTGTTTTGCAACTTAAGAGTTGACCCCCTAGACTATAAAGGATTGGGTTTACATTGGCGTGACGTCACATACATGGACGTTGGGATTCCCTTTGGCCTTGAACAAGGGCGGCGTCATGCCAGCTTTCCACAGACGCCATAATGTATTTAATGTGGACGCAATGTCATTGTTGCATCAATTATTTGGATGACGTAATTGGGGTCTTCACACCCCCCCCCCCTTCATCTGCTCACAATGCTTTTTCTACACTAATGAATCTCCTAGACGCACTAGGAATACCTATAAATTTAAAAAACATAGAGAAACCACAAACAAAAATTACGTGTCTAAGAATTGATATTGACACAAAAAATGGTATTTTAACTATACCAGATCATAAAATGCCAAAAAAAATGTGTATTATGTACACAATGGAGACAAAAAGCCTATGCAACAAGAAATCAATTACATAAATTATTGGGAATTTTTTGGCAAATACATAGATGTGTACAAGCCACAAGATTATTTACCAAGAGAATGCTTCGGTTACTTCGCAAATGTCCCAACAAGGGCTCTATTTTATTAACTCATGATTTTTTTAAAGATTTAAATTGGTTTTGTCACTTTTTACAAGTTTTTAATGGTTTGGTAGAGAGACATACAGTAGAAAGTATTGGAAATATTATTTATGAACCCAGTAGTTTCCAAGAGATGGGAGCTTATTATAATGGTGAAGTTTATAGTACTTCCATAGTTCATAGCTTAGTTAATAATATGTCCAATAGTACACTTGGAAGCAGCAAATATTATTCTTACATAAAATTATTGGAAAAAATCATTAAATAATTCACATATAGTAATATGGTGTGATAATTTTGCAGTGGTAAATGCTTTTACACACCACAAAATTAGAGATGTGTTTTTGATGGCATGTGTACGAAATGTCTGGTTAATATGTGCAGTATATAATATTAAATTAAAAGTAAAACATATCAGAGGAATAGAGAACACTTATGCAGATATTTTATCTCGATTGTCATTCTATAATGATAAATCTGCAAGTGGCTGTTCCCAAACCATTATGATATGTTGCCAGACTTCGAGATATAGGGGGTTATAACCCCCTATTAAATACATCAATACTGCTGTGCCTTTACTTTTTAGGATGTGGTCAACTGACATGGTTTACACTCCCAGGCATTGGTCAGATGTGCTACTGGTTTGAGACCAAGGACCCAGAGAACCTACCAGGCGGCCTTCCAGTTGTTCTTGGCCTTTACAGTGTATATGAATGTAGTGGAACCTTGGATGGATCACGTGATGTTGGCGTATATGGAACTGTTAGCATAAAATAACTTAAGTTCTGTGACTGTTAGAAATCACATATCTCTATTGACTCACTATTTTAAAATATATAATTGGCCTTTACAAGGCCTTTGAAGCCGCCAAGTGCTGTTGTTTCTTAAATCATTGAAGTATAATGGCTTGGTTAAACCTAAGATCAAAGGTGTATTGAATATAACTATGTTACAGGAACTGGTAAAATTGACCCTTCAGGGGGGGTCACATGCAAGTGTATTGGTGCCTTATATTTGATTCCAGTTTTTGTTTTTTGTTAAGCTAGCATCACTTATTCCATCTTCAATAGGGGCACTTGATTCTTCAAGAATTCCACTTGTCCAAGATCTATATGGGCCACACCAGGTCTTCACTTTATCCCTAAATGCTAAAAAAATATGCAGGCTTCTGGTCAGTTTAAAGTTGTTCAGATTCCAAAATTATCAGGAAGTCCTTTATTCCCAGTGACTGCCCTTCAAAACTTGATAAAAAACAGGAAACTAAATCAAGAAGATCCCCTGTTTATGATATTTCACAACTCCCAACTTCAACCATTGACAGCATCAAAAGTTAGAAAACAATTAGCATTAGTAATAATTCAAATGTAGGTAGATCCGAGAAACTATGGTTTTCATATAGTTACTAAAAGTGGGGCTTCTTTGGCCCATAACTTAAATGTTCCCTTGCCTAACATCAAACAACATGGTCAATGGAAGAGTGAAGCCGCTTACACATATTTCAAATCCACTCAAGCTGCTGATGCCGCTGTACCGCTAGCTTTTCAACAACATACCTTACTTTAACCCTACACATTGGGTTTGGTCCATTTCATTTCATTCAAATTGTACACAGTTATGAATATTAGGTTGCATGCTTACAGAGTTAAGTAATCAGTAATCTTAATTGCACCATGCTAATTCCTACAGAATCACAGATTTCTTAATGTTGTCTTACTTATTCTTACTGGAGTTAGCTGTATAGTGTAAATGGTATATAGTAACTAATACTCCTTGACAAGTTTACAGATGGGGTTGGTAATATGCAAGTAATGTCTTAGTAACTTTAAAGGATTTGTAAATATTCTAACTGGGTGTAAACTAATGAAGTAGAAGTTTTAACTAGTATTATGTGCTGTGATATAGTTATATAAATGAAAACAGGTACATCCTTAAAAGTAATACAAGATACAGTACTACATGGTGGTTGAGGCATATAGATACTAACAGGTGTTTTTATTGTAAATTTTAAATGTAACTAACTTTAACTAAAATATAATAAAAGCCCAAATGTGTTGAAAAAGTACTTGTCTTTTATGAGTTACCTCCCATGGACACTGTGACTATTTCGCATTGCCCAGGTTATGAAAATTGCTCACATTGTCAAAACAACGGGTCTTCTTGGGAAAAGTACTTGGCAAACTATCCAGATCAACGAGTTCTGCAATATTTGAAGTTTGCTTTACCCCTATCAGTAACAAATCCAGATGCAATCCAGATGAGATTCAGCACTTCAATACCCTGAGGATGTTTAACAAAATTTGGACAAAGAGAAAGCATATGGAGCCATGTTGGTCCTATTTCCTGAAATTCCTTTTAAAAATTTTCACTGTTCCCCCATGGTCATAAGACCCAAAGATTCGGATAAGAGAATGGTTATCTTAAACTTGTCATATACAAAAGGTTCGTCACTAAATGATAATGTAGACAAGCTGCATTTCGATGGTGAAAAATTTGTGTTAAGATTCCAAATCATAGATGATATCTGTGAAGAAATCTGAAGTAATCCTATCAAAGATCAACAGTTTAAGAGCTTTTCGCAACCTTAGGGTAGATCCTCGTGATGTTCCCAAATTTGGAATTACCTGGAAAGTCCAGTATTATCAGGATCTAGTGGTGGATTTTGGCTTGATCCATGGATCTTCATCTTTTCAATTAGTGAACGACGTAAAGGTTTCCAAACATTTGCTTACATTGATGATTTTATCCTAATAAACTCTAAACATAAGGGATGGCAAGCATTTGACACTTACTGACCTCCTGCAAGAACTAGGTGTGCCTATCAATGAGGACAAAATAACCCAACCAACTGATATGCTCACTTGCCTGGGTATATGTGTAGTAATCAACAACAATATCCTCAGTATTGAAAGTTTCAAGGAAACAAATGCAGTCTTTTTATGGAAATTACTGTATTTGCACAATGCCCATATGTTTGTCAACAGGATTTTAGCCACTTTTAGACAAAAAGTGGTTAAAATAAGTACATAACTTCCAGATTTATGCTTCAAGAGATGAAGAAATACATTCAATGGCTTTTATAGCTCTTACCTTAATTTAATGGTATTTCCAACTTACAGAAGAACCCAATCAAGGAATCTAATACTCTGTACAATGATGCCTCACTCACGGGCTTGAGGGGAGTTTGGGATAAAAATGTTTATTTTACCCCCATTTTTCCTATCCCTGCTTTCGACATGAGTATTGTGCATTGGGAGATGTTCAACATATTACTGACCTTTAGAGATTGGGGTAATCAATGGAAGTATTCCATTGTCAAGTTTCACTGTGACAATCTCGCCGTGGTCCAAGTGGTAAAAGACTAGTAAGATCAAAGACTCCTTCCTAGCAGCATGTATTCGTAACATTTAGCTGATCACAGCTACTTTTGACATTGTGATACAGATAGACCATGTCAAAGGTGTACATAACGTTATTGCTGACCTACTTTTCATGTTAATTTAACATTATAATTTGAATCTGGGACAGAGTAAAATCATTCGGAACCTGTATTTTTCAAATCAACAGGACTGGTTGGTGCCATAACTTGGCTTACCTTCAACACAAAATCAATATTCTTATTTGCTTTCTGCATAATTACAAAGACTTCTTTGGTTTAAAATATGGTTGACAGAGGCACAAATTATAAATAGACTTAACCACGAAATTTCAAGTTTAATCCTCGTTTTCATTGTTTTTAAATAGTGAAAGCTTCCTGTAACTTGCCAGAAAACACAGAATCAAGTCACCAAGATAACTAAAACAATACATGTTTGTCCCTTGTCACTTTGGGAACCTTCAACACCCCCTTAGTTAGCACAGTCCATTCCCAGAAGCCACAAGTATTGTCATTGGACACCAAATCTTGATTACTATTTTATATTGTACTTTGTACAGGATTATGGCATGTGCCAAGTTTTCACAGGGAGCAGCACAAATCATATCTGTTTGTACACTTGACACAAACATAGTAAAACATTTTTATGAGATGTCTAAAGGTATTACTTAAAAATGGTGATTATTATTATTACGTGTTTATACTCAGCGCAATATCTCCATATACTACAGGACTCAAAGCCCTATTTAACCAATTTGAATGTACAGGTACAGCCCCAACTAACAAGTAACTGACATTCCCCTAACTGGAAGATAGAGGCTCAAGGATGACTATTTATCAACGTCCTTGAGGTTCTTTAACCTGCACTGGGAATGGGACCCAATGACAGAGGACCGCCATTTTAAGTGGTCATCCAAGCCACTATGTATCTGCCTGTACCTGGGATTGGACCCACGTCCTGTGAGTTCCTAGACAAGTGTGTTACCCGCTAGGCCACAGTGGCAGATATTGATAGCTTTGGCAGGAAGTTATATCATGCATTTTACTTAGAGAAATAAAAATTATTAGGATACTCGGAAAATACTATTGAAGTTTTTGTATATAATTGAACATTTCCAACAAGTTCTCTGTCTTATTTAAACACCCAGTACAATGTACAAGTGTTTCCAAAGTAGATTATCAGACCACTTCTTATGTCTCTGACAAGAGAATTGTTGCACACAATGCACTATTGAACGCTTTTCCAAATTTGTAATGTGCAATTCTAATTCTAATTGGACTTTTATAGTGCTTAGTCGCCTTATACCAAGAGGACTGTAAAACTCTTCACACCATTACATTGGGTTTGACACTGAAACTTGTTCCGTGATTATGTGCCAAGTTTTATTCAAAATTGATGAAATGTGTGTGATGAAAGTTCAAACTTTAGAGCAGAGCACATTGGGATTGATTAAATCATAATTGTCAAGACTTGCTGATTGATATGCTGTTATGTAAAAGGTTACTTAATGTGTTCAAGATCACTATTTGCTTCTGAAATGAATTAGTGGGTCTTTGTGGTAAGCTTTCTGCTGATGAAAATGTCTTTAATATGCCAGTAATTCTACAGTAAGTGTACAACATATAAACTCCCCACACTGTAAGGACTCTTTTAGATTTAATATGTGTTAACAAGTAGCGTACAGCACAATTTTTATGTAATGAAATTTAAGATATGTCAATATTAATTTGTATGTCAAATAGTCTTTTAAAAATATATTTGCTGCTTAGTATCTACTGTAATTAAGTAGCAGCTACATGTTAAAAGGCCATTCTTTGTACTCTGATTATGTTCGTCCAATCAATCCATTGTTCAAATCAATCTATCAGTCTATCAGTAAATAAATAAGTGACACTTTCATTATGCACTAAAATTAGTATTGATGAGTGTGTAGATAGCATTGACCCAGATTTTCAAGCTTTTTTGAGTCTGAAAATATCATGTTCACTAATGTTTTAAAGGTGTATGATATGCAGAATATCCTTTAAACATTTTTGAGCAGCACGCATATTATTTTAATAGTCTTACAAGTCAATAAAGTTGAAACATATGGATGAATCACAGGAGGCCCCGGTTTCACCATTGGGTTTATTGGAACTTATGACCATAGAGCTGATGGCTGTGGAATTAATTGGAAATCACACCATGTTTTTGTATTAGTGGCCAGTTGTGACATAAAAGCAAGTGTTCCAAAAATCACAAACTATAAGAAAAAGCAAAAGCAATTTTTAGTGTGTATTTAAAATCATTACTATATGCAGATAATATTAATTTTTTAAAAGATAATGTGAAATGTATAATTTGATAAAACAATTTTGTCCAGTCACTGGTCAATGACTGCTACAACCTATCAAACATGAAATGCTACTAATATATTTAATGCAGCAGCCTTTCTTAATGTTGATAACATTTTGTGTCATCAAATTACTTTTAACTTGAATGAGTGTTAATTACAACATTCACTGATATCAATTCAAATAATTTTAGAAAGGTATTTCAGTAGGAATTCTTTCCAATATGTTGCATTTAATCCATCAGTAAATAAAAGAGAACTCACGAGTTAAAATTGTGTGCTGATGTTTATGCAAAACAGTAAAATAGCACATCTGGTCAGTATGGGCCAACAGACATAAAGTGGGCTGCATTTGGCCTTTCTTAAAGCTTGGTTTACAGTTTATATAAAGGTTAAAAAATTCCAAATGACCAGTACTGACTAAGTGGGGTGATACATTTTCCTGTCCGGTAATGCTTCAAAAATGTCAAATTTTCAAAGAAAAACAAAACAAATAATTGATTTCCCTATTTACAATAATAATTCTTACCAAAAATATGTGTTAATATACGGTACTTGCATGAATCAATTTTCGTATTTTCATAGTTTGTCTGAAGCAGAAATGGTTGAAATTTGGTTTGTTTTCAGTTACTTTGAAAAGGTCCCGGATTTGCCTTACAGAAGAATATTGGGCCATAGAACTCTTGCCAAAAGCTATTATAAATAGGTTAGTTTGTGGATAAACTTCTGAGAGACTGGCATGTGGTTTGGCAAGGGTTAGGAAATTTAATTCCCTCGCCCCTGTTCCCTATAACAGGTTCCTTTGTATGAACTCTCAGTCCGATAAATAAGAAAAGGTTACAGGTGGATATTCAGAATTTTTCATCAAACATCAAAGTTTACTTAGAATGATACTACCATACATAAACAAGATATTCACAATATTTTTACTTCGTAAAAATTAACCATATGTTCAAATTAAGACTTTTATGTAAATATGACCACACATGTGTTTTGCATTTGTTGTTCTACTATCCTCATGTCACATGACATTGTGCCCTCCCACCTTCACATAGTATATAAAAAATCCACCAAGAATGATGATTACATACACAATTCACCAATGAACTAAACTTAAACTAAATCAATCAAAATAAAATAATTACTTCTTGTGTATTGTTCTGACATAAAAGCAGACAACACCAACATATGCCATCCACTATTTTCAGCCCGAATTTTGAGAAAAATTGAAACAAAGCATCTATTTTCTATATTTTTCATCAAACTGTGTACTTATGTTGGTATTATTAGCACCTGTCAATGAAGGGAAAGTAAAATTAGAGCACTATTAAAATATGAATATACATCTTTAATGGCCAAGTTAGTGTCCAATATTGGATAACAATGGACAGTGCATTATTATTCAATACTGGACACTTAAAAGGCTATTAACCTATTTTAATTACAATTATTTTTAATTACTCTTCATTAATTTATAATTTTTAAGATGTTTTTAACATCATTACTTTTCATTTCTATATTCCTGGTGTGTATTTTTTTCATTTTATTTAAAATAAACCTAAAGGGGTTTCTTTGGAAATGCGCTAAAGAGACTTCGATATATTGCCAAAAATCACAAAGTGGCCAATAGTAAAAGATATTAGACTCTTTTAACAAAAGAAAAACTTGCAGGTGTAATTTAAATTTTAAGTAATGGGCATTACTTTTATATTTATATGTACTAATAGAGTTCTATTGATAAATTATACTATCAATATGTAAGATTTAGCGATTAATATTCTCTTCTCTGGGTATTCTACTTTCATATTAATTAGAAAGATTTACTGATAGTAACATTCTGTTAAACAAATTAAACCCGTTGTAAAATAAAACATCAGGTCCTTCATGTAGGAAACTTTTCTTGTGTATTGTGTAAATAACTTTTAGTACAGTATTTTGATGTTATTTCTCATTTCTGACAAAAATATCCTATCATCCGAAATATGAGACTACAGCTGTTTGGATAACAGAATTGTAAATGTTAACATTAGTAATAGCTAGTTGTTTTTGGCTACATGGTTTGCTGAATATGATCAATAATGATTAATAACACCATTCAAAGATTGCTGGCAGTGCTGAGCTTACTTGTATGTAATTAGATGTTCTAATTAATCTTAGTCAGTAGTGAATACTTGTACCTTGGTGTGTAACATTAAACAGGCAGAATTCAAGAAATAGTATTTGACTTAGGCCATAATGGTATTGTATTGATAGCTGGTTGATACTGTATGAATATTGAACTACAGTAATCAGATGACAGTTTCATAGTTTGTGATGCTTAGTATTTTTGTTTAATGCCCCAGGGGCCTGTATATCTAAGCCTTCGTTCTGCTAACTAATTGGTTAACCCTAAGTTAACCCTAAGTTAGCAAACTCTCGTGTAAATCAAAACCTTAGTTAACTCTTGGTTACTTTTTCGTAAAAACCCCTCAAATTTAACGATAACTCAGACCCTCTTGTTAACTGTTAGTTGCATTAAAATGTTTGTTCTTTAATTATAAATAAATACAAAGTTAACATTGAGACATAAGACAAAATTACTGAATATTGTACTTAAAGGTAATGTGAATAAAAATGGTAATTCACATTGAATTTTGTCGAGTGAGTGATGCATTTCAATAAACATTTATGAACTGAAGAGGATCTCCACTAACATAAATCTATTCTTGAGATCCCAAATCAATTTTAGATAAATGTCACATTTTCTTAAAGTATTTGGTCAACTTTTCCTAGATAGTATCTCACAGGTTTGAGATGCTTAGATTTTTTTTAATGATTTTCTATTTCTCTTTATAAGTTTTGACTATCTTTGTTTTAACTGCACATCTTACAATTTTACTCATCTTTTATGTTTCCACATTTTACTAGTTTATTTCCATTTATACATATTGAAAATACTCATCACTTTAATCTGCCCATTTTGTAAACTACACAGCAATGGGGCGTACTTATTAGATCTTTCTCCACAGTATTTACTCCTAAGCCCACTCTACTTAACCAGAAAATATAAATTATTATTACCATAAGTAAATGCTTTAAGTTATACATATCCTTAGCTTGGCCCAAAACCTATGTTCGTAAAGTAAATTTCCTCAAAAAGTACCTTCACCTTAAGATTCAACCTCAATGTCATCCTGCCCACTAGTTACAAAGACTTAACAAATAATGGGTCCAAGCTACAGTATGGCCACCTTAACCTAATCTATGTTGCTTTGTTAGTTTATTGCAAATATATCTCAGTATGCTCAATATAGAATATGTAAAATGTTTAAATATATACTTTTATTAAGGTGGCCTTAATCTCCCATTACACCAGTCTGTAAATAGTAATTTAGATTTATATCAATGTTATTGATTAAAATATGTAAATCCCACTCTTGTGTGTCTTGCCAAATAAGGTACTATGGCATAGGACACTGTTACACACTATCACACAAGTAACCATATACAGCCACACATTTACTCTTCCGTTACCAAACAAAAGCATAATGTAACAAAAACATAAAGAGTGCTTTCTATTTACCCACTGAATTCTTTTGTTAATATATCATTATATTGTCATTAAGTATTGGTTAGTGAACTATTTTACGAATGCTTCGATTAACAGGCCCCAGGTCTGCCTTCTCTGGTACAAGAAAGTTTGAGCTTGGTATCTTATCTTTCAGCTGTAGTGTCATTAGTTATTGGTAAATACTTAGACTGAAATTCTTATTCAATTAATTAAATTAGCTGTTGCTAACTGAGGTATGGGTAGTGTTTCACGATACTAATATACCAATGTTGTTTTAACTTGGTGTAGCACAGTTGGAGGTCCTATGAAGGTCAAACAAAGGTCAAGTTCAGGGATAAGCGATAAGATAGAATTTAGGTTTAGACTTTATTTTACATGTTAGTATGGTATGAATGACTAGATACAAGGTATTTAAAACATTTTATATGTGACATAGAAAATTTTTAAAACCACCATATACGGGTCACAGACCCCGACATAAAATACATACACAGAGTTACAATACAGGAAAACAAAGCAAAGCAATTCCAGTACAATATGCCTAGAAGAGAATCCTTCTCGGGATGGCTCACAGAGCCCGAAATGTTATATTCATGGCGAAAGTTGCAAATTGCAGAGGGGGCACCAGGGTCAGCCTGGCCCAGCCTATCCCAAGTACACCTAAGCCCACATCAATCCCTGTGGAGACCTCCCTTGTGCCGGGAGAAACACAAGGGGTCAAGGCCAAGGAGGGTACTGTGAAACTGGATTATGACTAAGCGACCTCAGGTTACCAATCTGAGGAGAACATCAGAAGCACAGGATCAAAACTAATTCTCTAAGTTGATCATGTTTAGAGAAGCGAAAGGTCATGTTCAAGGTCGAAATTATAAATTTGAGAGGGGGAGCCAGGGTCAGCCTGGTCCAGCCTGTAATCCCAAAGTAAAACCCTGCGCCTACATCAATCCCTATGGAGAACTTCCTCTTGGGGGATGACAAGAGGGGTCAGGGCAGCAGAGATAATGACCCCTAGTAAACAGAACGGGGGATTGGGGAGTCCACTGGACTCAAAATAGTTTAAGCAAGCAGTCATTTGTGCTAGGGAGTGGTGGTGGGAAAATACTTGTTTACACTTTAAAATCTGAAGTTAGAATGATGGAGGGAAATTTGGTTGTGGTTACTGAAGTGTAACCCACAAGGTGATTGGACCATAGCAGTAAACAATGGTTACTACAATAAGTGGAGGAATAAGCAGATTGTGAAATTAAGGTACCTCCTAACTGAGAAAGCAGGCCCCTACCAGTCCGTGCTGTACACAGTTGGAGGTCCTATGAAGGTCAAACAAAGGTTAAGTTCAGGGATAAGTGATAAGATAGAATTTAGGTTTGGACTTTATTTTACATGTTGGTATGGTATGAATGACTAGATACAAGGTATTAAAAACATTTTATATGTGACATAGAAAATTTTAAAACCACCAAGCCAAACTAAAAGAAGGAAGGGATGACCGAGGCGAAGGTGGAGGGAATGATGGAAGGGGCCTGAGACGCGTTCTGGAGGTAAGTCCAGACTGAGCAGCTACGCCAAAGGCCATGAGCCATAATATTCTGTAAAGGGACATTATTGTCGAAGGCAAATGTGGCTCCAGAACGCCTGAAGGTATGGAAACCGTGGCCCGTTGGAGAGATGTTGAGGGTGGCCAGAATGGATTTGAGTGCATCTCTAACCTGAGTATCTATGATTTGTTGATAGGGAGGGAAGGATTGAGCGAACAGAGGGGCATGTGGAGGTAAGGGACGGGACTGAAGGAGAGTTTGTAATGCTCTAACTGGGCATAAGAAGAAATTATCAATCAAAGGAAGTTGGACAATGTGTGAGGAATTGGAATCTTGTAGATTTTTTGCCCATTTCACCAACAGGTGGGCCCCTGGGGGGTGAAACATGAGGTCTTGCCTCAGAAAATGTCTGTCCTGAGAGAATTGACGAACAGAGTGGGGAGCAATGTTGGAAAGCCTAAAAAAGGCATAAAAGGCTACCAAGAATATTGCCCTGAATAAGGGAGGGTCCCCCAGGGAGTCGCAAGCTTTGGAAATGGCATACATAGTTCTAATGTCAAATATGTCCCTGGGGGTGGGACGGAAAGGGGAACTGATTGAAAGGCCTCTGAGGTATCTAGTGACTGCTGGGTGGGAAAGGTGGGTAGTATCAAGGTTGAAAAATTTTGAAAGAGATGAGATTGAAGAGAAGTAGTTTCGAACCACTCTGGGTGAGATGGAATTTCTGGCCAAGAATTCAAAAAATATGATAATTAAATTAGCTGTTGCTAACTGAGGTATGGGTAGTGTTTCACGATACTAATATACCAATGTTGTTTTAACTTGGTTAACTTAGCACAGTGGTTCAGTCTTGGAGGGGGAAGGTATATTATATGGGGGCTTTTAAAACTAGTTATTTGGTATTGCTTCATATGTATTGGCAATGCGTGGGTGGTTGAATTACTCTGTTTGGGGTCTGCCTCATGAATATTCATGAGTTATATTGCGGGAAAAAATCACCTGATGTCTGCAATAGAGGTTAAATACTGTGGGCAGCATGGGTTCTGTGCATTTAACTAGTACTGAGGGGGCTAGTATTGTAGGCTAGCCAGTATTCCAAACAGTGTTTCACAGAAAACCCTCCCTCCCTCTAGTACATGGCTGTTCTGGTAGCCTAATAAATTCTGTTTACTTCACATTTTTTGTGGTACATTTAATTTGGCTGTGCTACTTTATATAACATAACTCCAGTCTAAAGGTCATTGCAAGGTCAAGTTGTATAAGATTATAATAGCCAACCAGATGGTACTATTGGCATAGGTAGGTGATGAATTATCTAGATTTTGACCAGTACCTTGGGTTGTGTAGTTTATTAAAGTAAAGTGAACTTAGATTGGTTTGACCTTGAACTTGAATGTGAGGTTATATGTACAGCAAGTAATCAGTATGTAACAATGCAACAGGTTAACAGGCATAAGAAATGTTCTTAAATAACTCTTAATGCATTGTGGTTCCTTAACAGTGATATAGTCTCATGTACTTTGAACTTAATCAGGAACTCTGTAAATAAATCGTTAAAGCTAATCAATGGTAGTAACTAAAAAGAAGTAATCTATTAGTAGCAGTAACATTGTTTTTATTAACAAGTTTTAATGTGTAACAATTACTAATAAATAAAGCCAAGTCAGTTTAACAGAGTTGTTTCCCTTCCCCATCAATAGGACTGTGAGCCTCATACACAATGTTTTGCATACAATTACATATGCTGTATTTTGGTTTGGCACCATAACTTGGCTTGCCTATAAAATAAAGTTTTTATTCATATTTGTTTTCTGCATGATTCAACAAAGAGATTGCTAAAATAACAAATTTTTGTCACATTGCGTATTACCACCACCATGCATTGTGTTTTAATATTTATATTTTGTTTTGTAAGTTAAGACTTTGCAAAGTTTTGGCAGGTGGTGTTACCATTTACAGTCTTTTAACGCAATATCTGACAGAAGCATAACAATATTGATAATTTTTTACATGGTGTCTAAGGGTGTTACTTGGCCCACTGATGAGTTTTGGCAGGGAGTTCAATTAAACATTTAATTCAGAGAATTGCAAGCTATTAGGGTGGTCAGATAGTACTATTAACATTTTAATACACAATGGCACATTTCCCAAAACTCTGTCCTGTCTTAAAATACCCAGTAATACAGATACTTGCTCCAAGTCTTTGTGGTTCTTGTTCCAACAAATATGGCATACATTAAATCTCTACGAAAGAAACTGATTTGTGGGGAACCTATTGTTTCATGAAATACAATTGTTATACCAAATTTTGAAATAAAATCATACAGTCCTGATATAATATCTAAGACAAAAGGATTTAAAGAAAGTCTCAGTAATACATTTTTAAGTGCCCCTAAATTAAATGATCTATCAATTTCTTATGTCACTGATAAGTATATTGTAGCATGTGATGCACTATTGAAATTTTCCCTATTTTATAATGTCGTTAAATACATGATATTACATTGGGTTGAACACTGAAACCTGCCCAGTCATTGTGTGTAAAGTTTTATCTATAACTGATGAAATGTGAGACACAATTTTAAACTTTTGAACAGAACATGTTGGAATAAATTAAACCATATACATAAAGACTTGCTAATTGATATAACTGCCATGCCAAAGGCCACTTGACATTTACAACAAGTATTTGCAGCTGAAAAACATTAGTGAGCTTTCGTGGTAAGCTCTCTACTGATAGAAATGTCTCTGATGCCAGTAATTCTGTAACTAAAACAGAACATAGTACCCCACATAATATTTTAAGAACTGTAAGCGGTGCTGTAGATTTAATGTGTATTAAAGAGTCCAATGAAGAGAGATTGATATTTACTAGATTTAATATACTTTTATTAAAATATATTTATAGTTTTCGATATGCTGTAAGTAATGTATAAGCCAAGATGCTATTCTTTTTGCTGTGATTATTTTCACTCAATCAATCTATCAATCAATTGATCAATAAACTAGTCGATCAGTAAATAAATAAATGACCTACATTTTTATTATGCACTTGTGTATTAGGAAAATCATCACATATTTAAAACAATAATCTGCTGTTAAATTGTTTCTCAGGGGCCGGTTTCATAAAAAGTCTCAAACTGAGCCAGACTCAAGGCTGAGTCAGGGTCTCAAATCTGAGACTTTTTTCTCGGCTGAGTTTTTGGCTTAAATGGATTTCACAAAGGGTGGATCAGCTGAGATCAGTCTCAAGTTATGGTCTCAACTTTTTAATCTCATATCATATATTTAGTGGGCTTATTTTTAGTTTAAAAAGTTGTATTTCATGATTATTATCATTTTAAATATCTTTAATACTCATAATACAAAGAAATTAGATGATAATATATTATTCTAAGTGATCCATAAGATTGAGACTCAACTGAGGTTGAGTCTGGCTTTGAGTCCACCCTTGAGGCCTGTCACTTGATAATAGCCTATAAAGCATGTCAATTCTATTGACTTTTGTTATTAGTAAATATTGAATATGTGGCTGTAATAACAAAATAAAATGAAAATAGAAGATTTCAAGATTTATCAATTTCATTTTGGAACAAATTGTATCACTTTATGTATGTGTTTTTTGGCATCAAAGCTTGGACTCAAATTTGAGACACCTCCTTCATGGGCTCAAATTTGAGCCTGTGACTGAGCCAGGTCTCAAGTTGAGCTTGTTTGTGAAATGCATTGAGTCTGAGTTCACAGACTTAGCAAAACATTTCCACAATTTGAGACAAAGTCTCAACTTTTGAGTCTGACTCAAGGCTCAAGTCTGTTCGTGAAACCGGCCCCTGGTGTCACAGCCATTGTAAACCAATTGTGCAGAAATTGTGCCACGTTATTGGTTCATCATAATTTGCTAATATTTCATCTAAATATTGTTCAGAGCTTACATTCAAAAATAGTATATATAATACAGGAGACTTGCACAAAATTGAAAAGCCTAAAATTGGGAAATTAATTCCAACTATTTAAAACCAGTAATGCATGTCTGAAATTCGAAAGAAGCCTACAATTCATTAATTTCTATACAAGAATTTCTGTTGAATTGCAGACAAATTGCAATTGTTTTACCATTAATCATCTTTTTTAATATTTTTCCGGGTTTATTCTATGAAAATCATTTACTATATATAATAATATATTAATGTTATTAATGATATGCATTTGCCAAATACTGACCCTTTTTCAACATTTGTCCCTGCTATCTCTTTTGAGTCTGTGAATAGTACTGCAGAATAATGTATTGTTTGTACTAAAATTCTTTTGACTTGTGACAGGTAGGATATCCTGTAAATATTTTGCCTCTTTCAAAAAGCATATGGCCATGCATAAAGATAGCAAATATAAATTGTGGATGTATTTTAAGTAGGGGAGTTATTAATTTAATCTTGCAAGTAAACTAAGTGAAAAGGTTAAGTATGTATCAGGATCGGTCTGGATTTCACCACTGATTAGATTTTATTCAAAACTACAGTGGCAGCCAAATGATAGATTGCAAAACTTGATTATCTTTGGAGACTATGAAAGATTATTACACGTTTTGTTATTGTTCTGTACTTTATATTCCAAAAATTGCAAACTGTGCTCAGCATGGCCTGATAGGAACCTGTTGCCTAGGTTTCCTCTCTACCTTAAAATTACATTGACACTTATTGACCTAATAATTTCCATGTTTTGACCTTACTTTGAATTGGGACGGCCATTTAGAATTCATCACTTGAATACACAAGAAGTAAGAGAACATTTTATTCATTGTTTTAGTTTTACAGTGTTATACTTTGACATGCATTCTTCAAAGAGAAAATATGCAGCCACAGAAGGAAAGAGGAAGAAGACAAGAACACCAGATAAGGCTCGTACATCTATCAAGAAATCTGTGGATAAAAGAAGTCAGTTTCAGTTAAAAATGATGGTTCATAACCTCCAAGCTCATGCGTCACATTCAGTACCTGTACCTTACTTTTCCCACTCTGAATCACCGTAGCTCTTCCGTATTGCAGTCAGTATTCCCTTAAACCCTTTCACAAGATGCAGTGGCAGGTGGAAAAACTGTGACACTAGGGAATCCTGTACCATTCAGGGTTGTTACACAACCACCAGTTCACAACACCATTAACATGAATGCTTTGATACCTGGAGTTGATGTCCTCAGGTCTAATCCCAGCATTTCCTTAGCAGTAACACAGCTACTGGCGTCTTATGACCAACAGGCAGTGCAGGATGCTTTGCCAGGTAAGGGCCACATTACCAGACAAAAGTCAGGGAGGTATAACACCACTGACACCACTCTTGTTGGTCCTCAGCTTAGGTGGCCCAATGAAGGCCTGGTATTGGGTGGTTGGGCAGCTGTCCAATGCCTTGTTGATTGAAGATCCAAATTTCTTAATACATTTTTAACACAAGTGGTCCTAGCCAAAAGAGACATGATTTCACTACCTTGGCAGGCGGTTTGGGCAGCAAGGGCTGTCTCCATGACCGACATTGAAGAGGGTAGGTTGGGCTGGGCAGATTCAACCCAATGGTCGTTAAATTGTATAAGCAACTCCCAACTGGCACTTTTGAACAGTCTCAATGTGTCAACCAGTGGTCAGAAGACAAGAATATGTCATTGTTTTTCAATGAGCGTACCTGTACACCACGGATTGTACAAGCATTTTTGTGTCCCTTATTGCAAGACAGACTTTCTTTGTTGCACCCAGAATGCAGGTGCAAAGGACAGAAGACACCAGTATCCAAGTTGGGACTTGGTTGACCACTCCTCCAGCCCTCTGACATCTTGGTGTGGGGCAAGTGAGCATACCTGAAAAGACAGACGGTAAAGAATTTTCTCAAAGCGTAATATTTAAAGGCAATAATGGTGTGTTGCATAGTAATTTTGATCAGAATGATATTTGACACTTATGATAGTAGTGCATATCATCATCCTAAATACATATATTATAGCATGAAACATGATACTGCAGATACAATGTTGTTGACCAAAATAGTCCTGGGTTTGAACATGATCCTCAGGACAGGGTTGTTAAAACTTCTGTTGAGAGAAATACTAGTTATTGTGGTAACTGTATGCGGTTTGGCCAAATGAAGCATTCTAGTGATAACATACATACTCATTCAGTGATAAGGGTGTTTAATGAGGAAAAATTGCATTCTAAAACAGCTGTGATGAGCAACACAGACGAGTATGGGGTTAATCAGACAATGCATAATAATTTGGGCTTGAGTTTGGAGCAGGAAACCATTAACTGTATAATGAGTATTACAAATGTTTCTTGTTTTCACAATCCAAGTTTGGTTCCTATTTTACATGTTCAAAGTAAGGGTGGGCTTCAGTTAGCTGAGTTTCCCTTTGGATAAAAAATCCCTGGTGAGGGGACAGTACTTTGATCACCCATGCTCATCCTTCTGAAGGATGCTCACCAGTATAGATACAGTTTCTTTGCATGTGGTGCCGGTTGGCTCTCCTGGGCATGGTTTGGACATAGATTCGAACCTTGACCCAGGCCTTGTATATGGGAACTTTTGTAAAAATTACAGAAGTCATAAGAATTATGGCTGCTCTTATGAGGATAACATGCTTTAAATTGTAGATAACTTGATAGTTTGTGCTGAATATTCTATCTTAGAGGTAGATTACAGTGATTCAGGTGTAGATACTAGCCCCCATTGTATTGAATAATATCATGTGCAAATGAATTCAGGTGCATATAATTCATGTGCTAAACATACTGAATATGACCTTCAACTGGTTCAGCAGCCCAGCTTGGGCCAAAATTATGAATCCGGTTCAATTGACTTGGCTCAATAAAGTATTGATTTTGATTTTATTGGCCCTGATAGTCAACCGGTGGCAATCTCCTCAGTTCAACAGCTTATGGCTATTGCTGATATTATTAGGAGTACTGATTTACCAAACTATAAGGCAGCCAAGATACCTATCGAATCTAGCTTGAATGTGAGAGCTTGAGAATCCCATCTTCAGGACAATGTGGATGAGTGATTTTTACAATAAATTAAGTCTGGTTACCCCGTTTCCGTTATGAAGAATTATGCAACAAAGAAACTACAGCCTGTCAGTATGCTAGAGAGATACAAAAGTACAATGACAAAGAAAAGTCAATTAGTGCTTCACTAGGCCCGGCCCATGATATTGTTCATCCACACTACAATTCTCACCTTATGACTTGCCCTAAAGACAATGGTAGTAGACGATGTACATCTTTCATATCCCCAAGGCCATTCTGTTAATTCACACTTGGACAAAACAAGTTTTGATGGCTCTTTGTTTGTGTTGAAATTCCCCAATATAGATCACATTAAAGAGGACATAGTTCACTGCACGGATGAATGCATTCTTTTCAAAATTGATGTAGAGTGCGCTGTTCATTACCTAAGGGTCAATCTTGTGGACAGTTTGATGTTTGGGATTTAGTGGAATGGCAGCTATTACGTGCGTCCAGTCGAAGAACCCTTCTTGCCCCCTTCAATGGAGCTTCATTTATCAAAACGAACGCAATTGACCCTGTTCAGTCCTTATATTTGGATGCATGTCTCACTGGTTTGGAGGCATTTGGGGAGATCGTGTATATGCTACCCCTATTCAAAACCTTGGGGGCATGGACCTGAAGATTGTGCATCTTGAGATGTTTAATCCAGTGACAGCTTTGAGAAGTTGGAGCAGATTTTGGTGTCATTCTACCATCACTACCTTCACTGTGATAACCTAGGGTCGGCCTTTGTGGTCAAGACTGGGAAAGCTAAAGCCCTTTCCTAGCTTTATGCGTCAGAAACATATGAATTTTGACATTGACCTACACATAGCTCATATATCATAGCTCATATATCAGGGTGTCACAATACCATAGCAGATGCTTTGTCTAGAATATATTCCAATAGGACAGTTAATGATAATATTTTTAAAAAACAATTGAGGGAACAGTATGCCTGGGAACACATACCCAGCACCTATTTTGACCTGGATCTCCATCTGTAATTTTAGGTTTGACTCTTCCTTCCTCTCACCTCATCACCACTGCCCTCCAATGGATAAGGACTGCGTACAGACCTTCCACCAGGAGAGCTTACCTTACACATATAAGGACCTATCTGTCATTCTTAATATTCATGTCACTTCCTCTTGGTTCTACAGTATATTCTTTATTGGTGTTTTTAGAGTACCTCTATTCCAATTTGATATATCATAAAGTCATCTTAAACTACCTGTCTTCTATTAAATTTGCTGCTAGGCAGAAAATTGGGACCAAGTAATCTTCTGTCACCATTTGATTCAGGCTTAAGTTAGGAGGAGCTCATTCAACTCTTCTTACAATCCTATCCTGAGGGGCATCTTTGACATCAAAACACTCACATTGATTTCCTCCACCTGTAACATTCTAGATGACCCTCCCCTGTATAGAGCAGCTTTCTTTCCCGCATTCTTTGCCTTCCTTAGAATGTTTAATGTGCCCCCCCAGTCTAGATTCAAGTTTGATAATAGCAGGCATCATCTTGGACAAGATGTTATTTTCCATCATCCAAGAGCTCATGTACTCCTTAAATGGACAAAAACTTTACAGAATACCTCTTCACATCATTTGGTACAGAGTCAAACCCTTACCAACCGGACCCTGTGCCCTGTTAGGGCCCTTCAGGAGCTGTTGGATTCTAGACCTTTCCCCTACCTCCCATCTTTTTGTCCATAAGCATCCTCCTTCTCATTCAGTCATTGAAACTACCATTTTTGATGGTTTGAGAAAAGTCTTAACTTACCTTGTTATTCCAGTCTCAGGACATGGGTTCCACACATTTCGAAGATCAACCTTGGCCTATGACAATGATATTGAGCTAAAACATATCATGGCCCATGGTCTGTGGAGAAGTTCGGCAGTTTAAACTTACTCCAAAATGCCTCTCAGGCTCCATCCATTGTTCCCCTTACCTTTGTCTCCTGCATTCCTCTTCATCTCTAGTTGGGCTTGATGCTTTTTAAAATCTTTTTAAGCCTTGAAAATTTCAAAGTTTTATCCCGGTATATGCATGCTAACTTGTAAATGAAATGCCTCAAATACAGTTGTCACCTTTAATAAGATTTCACCTTGTCCTGACCTTTGACCTTAACACTTTGGAATAGGAAACTGTATGACATAACTAAAACATTGAAAGCATTAGTATATGCTGGTGTTATTAATTAAAGATAAAGTGTGATGTCTATGATATTATACAAATAATTTTTCCAATAAATGTAGTGACTTTTCCAACTTATGAAGCTTTATATACTACTAAATTATAGTATTTTAATGCATCAGCCCTAATTAAAGTGGACGTGATTTTGGGTCACCAAATCCTTTTAATGTAAAGAAATGCAGATTTGTTTTAATATTTTAAAAACTTTAGCATCCACTGATATCAACTTAATCATTTTAGAAAGGTATTTAAACAGAGATTCCTCTCAGCTCTAGCAAGGCTCGTGCTTCTAGGAATCTATTTTTTTCATTTTTTTTTGTCTCCGGACTTGCGGTGAATTTTTAATTGAAACATTAATTGAGCTTAGCATGATGAGTATCTGTCTGTTCACTGAAGTTAAGCGAAATGAGCTTTGGTGGGATGGGTGGCTTTGCGACTCATGCTAGTAGACCGAAATCCCTTTCAGCCTTGTTTGTATGAAAATCCACCAGTCAATAAATGAGAAATCACAAGTTAAAATATCAAACAAGATTATATTATTCAGTGTGATATTGTTTGTACAAATTGGCTCACAGCAATATTTTAATGTTTTGTGTTTAATATTTTGAGATTACTGCTCCGTCTCAACTCAACCATTTCAACATGTAGACATTTCACAATATTGCATATCAAAACACAGATTTCAATCCCATAATGCAACATTTTTGTAACATAACAATTTGAATAGGGGACAGAGTTAAATCATCCTGAACCTTGTATACAATGTTTTGCATATGATTACACAAGCTTGGCATGCCTTCAACACAAAATTGATATTCATATTTGTTTTCTGCATAATTATGAAGATTTCTTTTGTGTACTCTATGCCTTGACAGATGCACAAGTTATAAATAGACTTTAAACATAAAGTGTAAGTTTAATCCGTTAATTCGTTTCATTGCTTTTGCATGGTGATAGTTTCCTGCAACTTGTCAGAAAACACAGAATCAACTCACCAAGATTAAAAAATAAAAACAATACATGTTTGTCCCAAGAAACCCTTTAATTATAACAAAACCAATCAATATCAAACCCTAATTATCGACCGATAATTCCCGTAAACAACTCCAGATATTGATTGTAAACCCAAATGACCAGCCATTACACTTCACCACCCCCTTAGTTTGTATAGTCCATTCCCGGAAGCCCACAAGTATTGTTAGTAAACACCAAATCTTCATTACTATTTTATGTTGTGCTTTGTACCAAATTAAGGCATGTGGCTAGTTTTGAGGGGAAGCAACACAATTCACATCTATATTACACAATGCATAGTAACAAAATTCTTCTAAGACGTCCAATTCTGTTACTTAAAACTGCTGATGAGTTTGGCAGTAAGTTATATCTTGCATATTACTTGCGACATAAAAATTATTAGGATACTCAGTTTTACTCTATAATGGAATATTTCCAACAACTTCTCTGGCTTATCTTAAACACCCAGTAATACAATGTATAAGTGTTCACAAAGTAAATTATCAGACTATTTCTTGTGTTACTGACAAGACAATTGTTGCATATAATGCACCATTGAACGTTTTTCCTAATTTGTAATGTGCTATTAACTATATGTCATTACATTGGATTTGAAACTAAAACCTGTCTACTAATTGTGTTCCAAGTTTTATCAACAACCGAAGAGATGTGTGTGATGAAATTTTAAACTTTAGAACAGAACACATTGGAATTGATTATATCGTTCTTGTCAGGACCAGCTATTTGATACACTGTTCTTTAAAAAGGTACTTAACATTTTCAAAAACACTATTTGTAGCTAAAATTAATTAGTCTTTGTTGTAAGCTTTCTGCTGATTAAAATATCTTTAATGTCAGTAATTCTACAATAATTATACAGTGTATAAATACGCCATAAAATATGTTACAAACTATGAGCACTCTTTTAGATTTAATATGTGTTAAAGAATCACCTACACCACAATTTATGTGAAATGAAATTTAAGATATATTCATATTTATTTGTATTTAAAAACTCTTTGTAAAATTTTTTGCGGTTTTGCATGTACTGTAACTAAATTGCAACTATATGTTAACAGTCCCCAAGGCCCCTGTCCAACACATTAAACATGCCATAGAGGATTATTGGTTTTATTACATGCATAATTAAATTCCAGCAATAAATTAAAAGGTTATTTTTGTACTGTGATTGTGTTCAATCAATCCATAAGTCAAACATTCAATTACTCAGTCAATCAGTAAATAAATAAACTAGATTTTGTTAAGCACTTGTGCATCAGGTCAGTCGTCATATATTGAAATACTAATTTACTACACAATTCTTACTCAGGTGCCTTAGTCTTTGTAATCCAGTTGTTGAGAAAAACCATCATAATATTGATTCAGCACTTTTCAAAACAGTATTTGTAACACTGGAATAGACTTACACAGAAATAAATGAAAAGCATGGAAAATTAAAAACATGAAAATCTTACTTTGATATCTTTCATATGAAGTTTGAAATTAAATCTACTATTGAACCAGTTATTGCCAATACTTCTGTTGAATCGTAGACAAGTTACATTTCTGTTATTACCTCTGCCAAGGAGGTTATGTTTTTGCCTGGGTTAAAATTTATGGACCGATTTTGATGAAATTTTTGGGATATGTCTGAAAAGGTAAAACGAAAAAATGCTTCAATTTTGGGAGTGGTCCAGATCACTATCTGGATCTACAGGACCCATGAAATGTAAGTTATAAAGACAGTTACCTCAAAAAGTTATGGATGGATTTTGATGAAATTTTCAGGAAATATCCTGAATGGGACAAGAAACAAGTGATAAGATTTTGGGAGTGATCTGGATCACTGTCTGGATCATCGGAATCCAGGATTTTTTTAAAGGAAGTTATAGCCAGATAATTTTAGGGTGGATTTTGATGATAATCCAGGAATTGAGCTCCCTTGGCGGAGGTCTGTGCTCTCTGAGTGCTCTTGTTGTAAATGATCTTACTTAAATAGGTCTGGTTTTACTACATCAGAATCATTCACAACATATAAAGTTAGTATTGATGTGTGTTTACAAAGCATTGAACCAGAATTCCTAATCTCTCCCTTCTAAGTTTTCTGAATATGAATAGCACTGAGGAACAATACATCATGTTCACTAAATTTCTGTAGGCATTTGACATGGAGGATGTCCTGTAAACATTTGTGATTAGCATCCATATAATTTTAATAGTCTTGCAAGTAAGTAAAGTTTAAAAGATAAGGATGTATTAAGAAAAGCCCAGATTTCACCATTGGGTGGATTTGAACTCATGACCACAGAGCTGATGGCTAATGGAGTAAGTGGAAAAGTTGATTGTGTTTTCATTAATAATCATGGATTAAATTTTAACACAATCAACTATAAAAAAACAAAAGCAATATTTAATGTATGTTTAAAACCATTCCTATATGCAGGTAATATTATTTACTGATGAATTATTACTGATAAGATTCACTTATGGTAACATTCTATTAAATGAATTAAACTCATTAGTGTTGTATAATAAAACCTCAGGTCTTTTATGTAGGAAATCGACCTCCTAAAAATTTGGCCCTGGACAAACCAGCCTCTGGTTGAAAAAAATTTGTAATTAAAAGAGAGCATTCAACTGGGTTGATAAAGAGATTTCTTTAGGATTATTAAATCAGAAAAAATAAAGGTTCCTTTTCAACAAAAACTACATGCCTTAATTGAAATAGTATTGAATTTAAAATTTGGTCCATATCAATGTTGACTAAAGAGGGGGGGGGGGGGATTCTGCATAATTTATGTACAGATGTATTATGGTGAGAACTTTGTCTAGCTGTGATTAACACACATCAAATATAATTGGATGCTGTACATTGCCTCTAGTGCGATTCAAGCCAACAAAAGTCCCATATGGGGAAAATAATTTATATTATACATAACAATTAATAGTCTAACTTTTAAATACATTGTTACGTTTTACTAGATACATCTGTTACACGACAGTTATTTCTTCCATTAGCTTGGTATTTACATAATATGCTAATAAACTACTAATGAGACATTAAATATTTATAAGATTACAGCATAGCTATGCAAAAGTTTGAGGCCACCTTGAGGAAATACCTACTTTGTATAAGAAAAGTGGTATAAGAAAGTTTAGGGTGGCCCTAGCGCCGGGCTTACAAAAAGAGTTAAGGTCAACCTAAAGTGTTGGTATGATTAATTTTAATTTTGAAACGCTGGGGAATTTAAGGTGACCTTAAACTGGATGACTTTATATGAGTACATTTCGAGCTTAAGTTAACCTTTGAAAGTTGCATTTGTACACATTTAAGGTGGCCTTAAACTGGATGATTTTATATTTGCACAAATGTGTTCAACTTGCCCGCACATTTGTCAATAGAATATTGACCATCTTTAGGAAACATCATGACCATTTAAATATCCCCATTTCTGAGGATTTTAGGCAGGACATTTACTGGATTATCAAATTTTACCACATTTTAATGGAATAGCAATTTTTAGGAAGAAACTTATTCAATATCACAATATGTTACATATTGATGCATCCCTAACTGGATTAGAGGGCATTTGGGGTCGTAGGGTTTATGCCACCCCCATCTACCCCATAGCTGGCTTCCAGTTAAAAATTGTACACTTAGAGATGTTTAACATCTTGTGAATTTGGGGTGACTTCTGGAAACATTCCATCTTATATGACATTTCTCAATAATGTGAAAATTTTTCGGATCCCATTCTTTTTAGATCCATTTTTCTTGTTAGCCTTTATGCTTTCCTCAGAATGTCTAACATAGCCCCTCACAGCTGTAGACAATTTGACCCATCCAAACATTTATTAAGGCAAGATGTCGTTTTTGCACCTCCAGGCGTTCATATCATTTTGAAATGGTGAAAAACAATGCAAGATGCAAAATTCACCCACATTGTTCAGATACCAGAAATAAGAAACATATGGCTGTGTCCATCCAGGGCCCTGAAAACCCTGTTAACCTTTAGGCCATTACCTCCCACTTCCCCTTTGTTTGTCAACAAATTTACCCAGATTCACAAATCATTGACACACATGTGAGAGATGCTCTCAAGACCATTCTCTCAAGATTAAAAATTTCACCTGTGGTTCATGGATTTCACTCATTTAGGAGATCGGGTGCAACATTAGCTTTTAACTATAATGTCTCCCTACAGAACATTATGGCCCACAGTCTTTGGAGAAGTCCAGCAGTATGGACTTATTTGCAAAATTCCACGCAGGTTTCTTCTCTCATTCCCTCTACCTTTGCTTCCGTTATTTTCTATTCCTTGTGATGGGTTTGGTGCTTTAAAAGCTTCCCTTTGGGACTATAAAATGCATGTTTTAACTAATATATGAAATAAAAATTCCTCAAACATTTTTACTGCCTTTGTGCATCTTACCCATTATCTTCATCTGTACGCATCTGAGGTAGTCAACTTGATCTTGACATAATGTCTGTTGAGCTTGCATATCGAGGGAAACTGTCAATGGCACAGCTTGCTAGGGGCCTGCTGTGGCCGTTTACATTGACCTTTTTAGCTATTGGTATGCTGTGCTTTGTCTCTAGGGTCAAGATTGTAATGGTGAAGAATTTCAATGAAAATGTTGAATTATAAATAATCTTTAAATTCCATAAAACACAGGCAAAGTGCATCAGTAAATTAACTCTCTTTGGACTTAACAGTAGAAATCAATAGTCACATAGCACACCGCCTCTAATAATAGCCTCAGCCAATCCCCGCTTCTGTGAGATAGACCTCTCAGAAATAAACCCAGTAATTGGTGACAGATAATATGTGTTAATGTACAGTGACTAGTATAAGAACTTCAGCCTTGAGCTGAGGAGAGGACAACAAGAGAGTTCAGGACAATAACAAGTGAAAGAACATGAAATAGTATGCAGAGGGGGAGAGCTTAGTCTGCTCTCTCACTGATGAGAATGTGTTTTATTATTATTGGAACTTGTGTTTATTGAACTAGAATAAATTGCGAAAGAGTTATCAAGTGTTTCGCTTCTGTCTTCGTGGTGATCCTAGACCTCTCAATAGTTGCAGCCAACAGTTATGTTATGAACAAAAGATTTGTGTTTAAAGCAGTAACTTAGTGGGAATATTGTATAAAAGAATTAATAAAGTAGTCTAATACTGTAGTCATGTAAAATATTGGTGTTTTAACAATGTTTTATTAACCATGTATGTAAATGAAAATAAAGCCAAAATATGTTCTCAAATCCTTCTATTTTTGAGTACCCTCCAATGAGACTATAGGATATTCTGTAAGTATTTGCCTCTTTCAAAAAGCATATGGCCATGCATATAGATAGCAAATATAATTCAGGGGCGGATCCAGCTTTTATGTAAGGTGGGGGTTCACATCGAGTAAGGTGGGGGTTCACATTGAGTAAGGTGGGGGTTCACATCAGACATATTATAACTAAGGGGGTCGAGGGGCATGCCTTCCTGGAAAAAAAATTAATTTTTGGTAAAAATAGAGTGCATTTCCTGTAAATTTAACACCACTGTCAAGAAATAATTTTGTACTTTGGGTTGAACCCCTTTACATTATTTTTCAAGGGGGGGGTTCGAACCCCCTGACCCCCCCCCCCCCCCCCCTGAATCTGCTAGTGTAATTTGTGGATGTTTTTTGAGCAGTGCAGGTATTATTTTGATAGTCTTGCAAGTGAATCAAGTTGAAAAGATAAGGATGTATCAGTATAGGTCCGGATTTCACCATTGGATGGATTTTATTCAAAACTACAGTGGCAGTCACAGGATTGATTGAAAAACTCATTATCTTTGGAGACTATTAAAGATTGTTACAGGTTTTCTTATTGATCAGTACTTTAGGTTCCAAAAATTGCAAAGTGTAAGACATTAATTTTAAATAAGATAAAAGGTGATGTCTGTGATATTATACAAATAATTTTTCAAATAAATGTACTGACTGTTACAACTAATGAAAATTCATATACTACTAAATATTTTAATCCATCAGCCCTAATTAAAGTAGATACGATTTTGTGTTACCAAATCACTTTCTATGTATACAAATGCAGATTTGTTGCAAATATTTTAAAAACTTTAATAATAATAATAATAGTAGGATTTATATAGTGCAAAATTGATACAAATCCTCTAATGCACTTGAGTCCAAGAAGGGAGAGTCCAGGGACAGGCATGGGTCGACATGTAAAAAGCGCCCGCCAGGGTATAACTAAGGTGGGGGGTATGCCAGCCTAAACAAGTAGGTCTTTAGCTGGCTTCTGAAACGATCTATTGTTTGCTGAGATCTGACAGTCTGTGGCAGCTTGTTCCACTCGGCTGGTGCAGCTACTGCAAAGCCACGCCTTCCTATGTGCTTATTAGGGCGGGTTGAGGAGATAGATAGCCTGTTGCCACGAGTGAGACTGCTCGATCTTATTAAAGCTGAAAGATATGGGGGCTGTGAAAGATTAATAGCCTTGAATACCAAAAGGTTGTACTTAAACAGGATGCGATGTTGAATTGGGAGCCAGTGGAGTTTTTTCAAAAAGGGTGTAACATGACTCATTTTGTCAAGTCTGAAGATGATGCGACAAAGAGCATTCTGGACTCTCTGTAGCACACCCCGATATCAAATTAATCAATTTTGAAAGGTATTTTAAATTGAGATTCCTCTCAGTTTTTAAGTGAGAACTCTAGCAAGGCTTATGCTTCAAGGAATCTTTTTTTTCATTTGTTTTTGTCTGAGGACTTGTGGTGATTTGTGAATTGAAACATGAATAGTGGCACAGCGGGGTTGGGGCATATGTCCGTTGACTGAAGTTAACCGGCAATGGGCTACGTTAGTACTGGGATAGGTGACCGTTCCAGTGCACTACTTGTGTCTCTCATGGCTTTGTGACTCACACTAGTAGCCCAAATCCCCTTTCTGCCTTGTTTGCATTAAAATCTACCATTCAATGAATGAGAAATCACAAACTAAAATCTCAAACAAGATTATACTATTCAGTGTAATACTGCTTGTACGAATCTGCTCGTAGCAATATTTTAAATGTTTTGTGTTTAATATTTTGAGCTTACTGCAGTCTGAACTCTCAACATGCAGACCTTTCACAATGTTACATATCAAAAACAGATTTCAATCCCATACATACAACATTTTTATAATATTACAATTTGAATAAAAAACAGAGTTAATTCATTCTGAAGCTGAGCTACAATGTTTTGTGTACAATTACATAAGCTGAATTTTTCAAACCAACACGACTGGTTTGGTGCCATAACTTGGCTTGCCTTCAACACAAAATCGATATTCCTATTTGCTTTCTGTATTATTACGAAGATTTGTTTAATATATGTCTTGACAGATGCACTAATTATAAACAGATTTTAACCGTGTTTTCATCGCTTTTTGAATGGTGATAACTTCCTATAAATCATCAGAAAACACAGAATCACCCTCAGAGATTGCCAAAAACAATACATGTTTGTCATTTGTTACTTTCACCACCCCCTTAGTCGGTACAGTCAATTTCCAAAAGTCCATGGGTATTGTAAGTGGCCACCACATCCTGATTACTATTTAGTATTGTTCTTTGTACCATATTAAGGTTTGTGTCAAATTTTGACGGGAGCAACTCAATTCACATCCATTTTTACACAATACAACACAAAATAACAAAATTTTTAAAAGATGTCTAAGGGTGTTACTTAAAACTGCTGATGAGTTTGATGGGAAGTTATATCTTGCATTTTACTCAGAGAAATAAAAATTATTAAGATAATGGAACATTTCCAATAAATTCTCTATCTTATCTTAAACATCCAGTAATGCAATGTATAAGTGTCCCCAATGTATATTATCAGACTATTTCTTGTGTCACTGACAAGAAAGCTGTTGCATTTAATGCACTATTAAACACTTTTCTTAATTGTATCCCCGGACGAAAGTCGGGGATACTTAGGATTCAGTACGGTCACGCCGCCGCCACCGCCGCAGAGATTTCCTTTTGGACGCGATAACTTAAAAAATATTTTAGTTAGAACTTCAAATTTGGTATGTGGGTATATATGGGCAATGCCACGAACGCTATTGTTGCCTCTTAAAGGTCAGTTTTTCGCCATTTTTTCACTTTTTGGCCCAGTTCTCCTATACAGAAAGTCAGATCATCCTATGGCTGGTATATATAATACATATATATGTCATCTGTAAGCATACAGAAATTTAACCTTGAAGCTCTTCATTGAAGGTCATCCACTGACCGCCAAAGTACCTGACCGAGGGTCATTTTTGGCCTTTTTGGAGATATTTTCACACTTAATGCTGACTATATTGCATGGAAACTATTGAAAATGGCTTTGGAGGTTGAGTACATGATGGACTTCTACCATCCAGGCTTACTGGTTACAGATCTTCATTTAAGGTCATCCACTGACCGCCAAAGTACCTGACCGAGGGTCATTTTTGGCAAATTTGGAGATATTTTCACACTTAATGGTGACTACATTACATGGAAACTATTGAAAATGGCTTTGGAGGTTGAGTACATGATAGAGTACCAGCATCCAGGCTTACCGGTTACAGATCTTCATTTAAGGTCATCCACTAACCGCCAAAGTACCTGACCGAGGGTCATTTTTGGCCCTCTATTTGTTTGTTTGTTTGTGAACAAGATAACTCAAAAACTGACAGATGGATTTTGATAAAATTTTCAGGATATGTCCAAAATGGTAAAAGGAAGATATGATTAAATTTTGGGAGTGATCCGGATCACTGTCTGGATCTTCGGGATCCATGAAATTTAATTTTTAAAGACAGATAACTCAAAAACTTATGGGTGCATTTTGATGAGATTTTCAGGAAATGTCCTTAATGGGACGAGGAACAAGTGATTAGATTTTAGGAGTGATCTGGATCACTGTCTGGATCATCCGGATCCAGGCTGCCAGATGTGTTTGTGTACAATATAGCTCAAAAACTTATGGATGGATTTTAATGCAATTTTCAGGATATGTCTGAAAAGGTAAATGGATAAAATGATTGAATTTTGGAAGTGATCCGGATCACTATATGGATCTTCTGGATCCATGAAATGTAATTTTTAAAGACAGATACCTCAAAAAGTTATGGATGGATTGTGATGACATTTTCAGCAAATGACCTAAATGGTGCAAGGAACAAGTGATTAGATTTTGGGAGTGATCTGGATCACTGTCTGGATCATCTGGATCCAGGCTGCCAGATGTGTTTGTGTACAATGTAGCTGAAAAACTTATGGACGGATTTTGATGAAATTTTCGGGATATGTCTGAAAAGGTAAAAGGATGAAATGGTTGAATTTTGGAAGTGATCCGGATCACTATATGGATCTTCTGGATCCATGAAATGTAATTTTTAAAGACAGATACCTCAAAAACTGATGGATGGATTGTGATGACATTTTCAACAAATGACCTAAATGGTACAAGGAACAAGTCATTACATTTTTGGAGTGATCTGGATCATCTGGATCCAGGCTCCAACAGAATTTTAGGATGAATTTTGATGATATTTTTAGGATATGTTAGAAATGGTAAAAGGAAGAAGTGGTAAAAGGAAGAAATGATTCAATTTTGCGAGTGATCTGGACCACTATCTGGATCTTCTGGATCCATGAAATATAATTTTAAAGACAAATAGCTCAAAAAGTCATGGGTGGATTTTGATAAAATTTTCAGGAAATGTCCTAAATGGGACAAGGAACAAGTGATTAGATTTTGGGAGTGATCTGGATCATCTGGATCCAGGCTGCCAGATGTGTTTATGTACAAGATAAATCAAAAACTTATGGACGGATTTTGATGAAATTTTCAGGATATGTCTGAAAAGGATAAAATGATTGAATTTTGGAAGTGATCCGGATCACTATTTGGATCTTCTGGATCCATGAAATGTAATTTTTAAAGACAGATACCGCAAAAAGTTATGGATGGATTGTTTCAGCTAATGGCCTAAATGGTACAAGGAACATGTGATTAAATTTTTGGAATGATCTGGATCACTGTCTGGATCATCTGGATCCAGGCTGCCACATAATCTTGGGATGGACTTTGATATTTTTAGGATATGTTACAAATGGTAAAAGGAAGAAGTGGTAAAAGGAAGAAATGATTCAATTTTGCGAGTGATCTGGACCACTATATGGATCTTCTGGATCCAAGAAATGTAATGTTTAAAGACAAATAGCTCAAAAAGTCATGGATGGATTTTTATGAAATTTTCAGGAAATGTCTTAAATGGGACAAAGAACAAGTGATTAGTTTTTGGGAGTAATCTGGATCACTGTCTGGATCATGTGGATCCAGGCTGCCAGATGTGTTTGTGTACAAGATAACTAAAAAACTTATGGATGGATTTTGATGAAATTTTTAGAATATGTCTGAAAAGGTAAAAGGATGAAATGGTTGAATTTTGGAAGTGATCCGGATCACTATATGGATCTTCTGGATCCATGAAATGTAATTTTTAAAGACAGATATAAGTGAAAGAACTAGTGATTAGCTTTTGGGAGTAATCTGGTACTATGGAGAATCCTGACCTGGTGCTCCAGGAAACAGGCTCAAGACCGACATATTCACGCCTTAACTATGTCCTGTCCGGGGATACACTGCGTCGAGACGCAATCTCTAGTTTGTAATGTGTTGTTAGCTGTAAGTCATGAGATTGGGTTTGAAACTGAAACATTGCAAGTTTTATGGATTCATGAAGAGATATCTAGGATGAAATTTTAAACTTTAGAACAGAAGACATCGGAATTGATTAAATCATACTTGTTAAGACATTCTAATTGATATGCTGTTATGTAACAGGGTACTTAATGTTTTCAATGACATTATTTCCAGTTGAACTGAATTAGGGAGTCTTTGTGGTAAGGTTTCTGCTTATGAAAATGTCTTTACTTCCATTAATTCTGCAGAGATTATATTATACATAAATACCCAACATAATTATTAAAAACTGTTAGAAGAGTTTTGGTTTAATGTGTGTTAAAGAATTCTGTTCAATGCAATTTATATGTAAATAAATTTAAGATATGTTGATATTTATTTGTATTTCATAAACTCTGTGTGTTTATATTTGTAGGTTTGTATATACTGCAACTAAGTTGCAGCTATATCTTAAATGCTATTCTTTGTACTGTGATCATGTTCATTCAATCAGTTCATCAGTTAGTACATTTTTGTTATGCATCAAATCAGTCAGGACATATGTGAAACAGAAATTGACTATTTCATTGTTTCTCAGGTGCTATAGCCTTTGTAAATTAGATGTTATAAAAAGTGAGATATTATTGATTTAGCATTGATTCAAAACATTATACATAACACAGATATAGATTTGAACAAAAATGTAAAAAGACTGAAACTCAGAAAATAGTACAACTAATTTAAAACTGGTATTGCATGCAAGACGGTTTTACTTAAACTAAGTTTAGTTTCATTGCTTCTGACATTTTAGAAATATAAAATTTCGAAATAAATTTACATTTCAATCAGTTATCATAGATCTCTTATCATAAATGATCGTGTTTACATTAATCTGGTTTTACTGTATGATAATCAATTAATACACAAAAAATTATTTATGATATGTCTGTACCAAGTATCAACCCATTTTCCAAATTTCTTTGTTCTATGTTTTTGAATGGTACAGATGAGCAAAATTGTATGACATTTTTGAAGTTCTATGGATGTATGTTATGCTGGATATCCTGTAAGCATTTTACCTATTTGAATCAGATTATGTCCATGAATAAAGATCACAAAGATAGATCGTAGGTGTATTTTGAGTAGCACACATACCGATATTGATAGTCTTGCAAGTTACTTAAGTTAATCAATAAGGGTGTTTCAGAATAGACCGTGATTTCATCAATGATTGAATTTGAACCCATGACCACAGGACTGTTAGCTACGGGATTAATTGAAAAAGTTGTTATTTGATGTGAAAATAAGTGTTACCAAAATCATAAACTATGAGGCTAAACTGAAGTAATGCTGTCATGTTTAATTGTTACTGCAGCCAGATTTCAGCTTTTAATCATTCCAGCAATTTATTTGTTTGTCTGCATGTTGTGAAGTTTTGTTTAATATATTTTTCTTTCATTTATTACCGTATGACAATGTTACATGAATTCACAATAAAACAATATTTAACTTAACTAAGTAAGGCCCCGTTTTTGTCTCAAAATTATTTTTTGAAGTGGCAAAGAACATAGAAACTTATGTTTTCTAAAATTCAAAAATGCATGTCATTCGGAAATTGTCCACTTATGTCTGAAGTATTTCTGATCATGCAAGTCTATCAATGTGAAATAGTCTGGGTATAAGTATTTGGATAATGACACATGATCACATTTGTATTTGTAAAAAGTCAATAGTTCAATGTATTCCATTGTCTAATTTTATTCCAATGCTTTACAAAATAGCCTTTATGTATAAAGCTCTGAAAAAATCATTTGTTAAAAGAAGAGTTGAGGTCTTGATTTTGTTAAGTGAGTATCTTTGAAATCCACAGTTAATGTGTATAATATTTCCCAAACTCAAGATGGAGTGAGGTGTGATTACAAATTTTATTATACAACACTAGTAAGACGGGTGTATTGAAGATCGGTTTGTTTTTAAGACTGCCTGACTTGTGTATAATTCCTACAAGACAATTATCCTAAATATTTGAATCTTTTCTTAAATCTAGACATAGAGTGTACAATACATGTAGGAGCCAAGCTGATGTTGTGTTGCTTGAGGTCTCACACTGCATCATGTAAGTCTGTTAAGCATTTCGGCCTGAGCTTTGCTTTTGATGTTGAATGATTTGCCTGATGATGTATGTTCAGCCACTTCAAAAATGTGCATCGTTGCTGTAGCTGCTCCCACTGAAACGAACAAACTCCCCCAGACAATTAGAACTCAGGATAGTATAAATTAATTTCAAAAACATTTGAAGATCTAGATATTTAGGTTAGCAATTTGGTGCTTTATAAATGCTTCAAACTACTGAGCTTATTCTCCACTCATTCAGAAAGAAACTCAAGACTGATGTCTTTGTTAAAGGGTACCAACTCTAGTTTTTGCATTTTCCTGGTCTTTCTCTATAGCGCTGAGCCCTGTTTTGTGTCTGGTTATATTATTATGGATTCTGCTTTCCTGCTTTTAGAATTAGAATAAGATTGGGTTTGTAAAACTATATTTACATATTCATAATTTACTAATATAATGGACAAAATACATATATAATGTAATATGATTTATAATTAACATGCTACACCGACCATAAAAACTGTGCTGACCCAGGAAGGTCAAGGTCAAAGGTCAGATGGCTGAAGGTCACTGCTGAAAAGCTCAGTGCAGGTCAAGGGCTCAGTCAAAACTTACCAGGGTCACTTTTGGACTATTACATGCCCAATCATACTTCCAGATGCTTAAGCCTTCAAACAGGAAGTCAGAAAGATTAAATTAAAGTAAAATACTGAGGAAGAGGTCATCCAAGAACCCAGAAGGAAGGTTGTCAGGTGGTCAAAGAGAAAGATGGGAGGAAAAGTGGCTACAATAAAAGAATTTGGCAGTGGGGGAAATGTGGATATATTTCCAAATGTAATCTGAGGACGAGGTCCCCTGTACCTGGATGTAGAGGCTATGGGTAAAACTTCAGGAGGCTCTGACACACCTAAAATTGAAATTCTTTTGAGCTTTTTAACTTGGCCCAAATATGCTACAAATGTTTTCTAGCATAGGAATTTGTGAAAGGACTCCAGTGGTTAAACCTAAAAAGTTTAAGCAAAGGGGCATAAAGGCATCTGGAGATTTTAGAGAGCCTACAGGACAAAGGGGGAATGTCCAAGCACTGGAACCTTGAACACTCCATTTGTCCTCAAAGGTTTTAGACCTTAATAGCAGCACAATCAGGAAAGATATTATGTCACCTCAGCAAAAATGCTAACCACAGAGTGTGTGAGAAGGTTGGACAACCTCAGAAAGGAAAAGAAACAGAGGAAATATAATATTTTAAAATTTACTGGAAAAGGAAATGAATCATAAACTATAATAATGGAGAATAAAATAGTATCATCTAGATGAAGTGAAAGGTGTGGTTGTACTGGTATACTAATTTTTACTGATTTCACAAAGAGTGAATTCTTTTACCAATGAAAGAACATGTTTCTGCTCCAGAACCTTTCAATATGAATCTAGTGGCAAATATGTAATTACTTCCGCTGAAAGCAGATGAACTCCATAAAGGCCAGAATATGCAGTGGTAACCTTTGGCAATGACAGACACATTAGTATTAGAAATGCCATAAAATCTGTGAACATGTGGGTGAAGGCGATCCACATGTGTTGGGAAGCTGCCCATGTAACAACTTATTTTGTATCAACGACTGATTTTGTATTACCTGACTTATTTTGTATCAATTTTTGACTTATTTTGTATTACCGACTTATTTTGTAGTAAAACTGCCTTATTTTGTATTACTTGGCCAACTTATTTCGTACCAACAGCTGACTTAATATGTTACAAAACGGTGCACAGAATTTTGGCAAGATTTCAAGGTGATACAAAATAAATCGATAATACAAAATAAGCTGCTCTATAGACAACTTGTTTTGTATTACTTACTTATTTTGTAGTAATTTCAATTCACCTTTTATAGTGGCTTGTCTCCATCAAAGGATGGACTCAAAGGAATTTAATCCTTACTGGATTCATTCTTGTAGTCCATTTACCATTTGTCTGACAGTAATTCTTATTTTCAGCGTTGACATTCCAGAGATTTAATTAATTGGACTAGTCAGTGGTATATTGAAACTTATATCTGCATCTGTAAATGAACTTGAGTTTGGTGTTAAACCTTGGACTGGAATATATTTGTGGAAGTATAAATGCCCTTGTTGAGTCAGATAAAGCTTACATGTAGAGAGCTCAGATTTGGTTTATCGGTAGTAACACTAGAATAAAAAGGTTAAAATACTGCAACTGGTTGCAACAAACATATTGTTTCCTAATAAAAAATAGCATCAGAGATGGCCAGATCCCACAACCTTGGGCAAATCAATGAACTCAATGCGATTAGATGTTAAAATGTACACTTCGTACACTCAGGAAACATCTGCCTAAATATTATATTCATGTCCAACATTACAGAGTAAAAGTTATAGGGAGCATTGATGTAAGACTATGAAGTTGAACAATACACCCGTCCCCGGCAAATTTTCATGTGAAGTATCAACATTTTAAAGACTATAAAGGTCAGTATTGCTATGACAAGCTCAAAGGTCAACATGTTACACTGCACATTGCTAACCTATACTTCCTAACCAATATCCCTACAAAGTATCAAGCTGAACATCCTACACCTTACGGTTTGAAAAATATGGGCCAGATAAGATTTTAAAGATCAAAGTCACTACGGCAAGGTCAAAGGTCAAATCAAGGTCATACTATGATGCTGCACACCTACACCCCTTAACCAATGTCTCTCAAAGTCTCTATCATGGTTCAACATCCTAGCCCTTATGGTTTATGAGATACAGCAGGGATGAGTTATTACTGAAGCCAGCCCATCCACTTGGGCGAGAGACCGCCCAACTGCCCAGCCTGACACCAATACCTGGGTGACAATAATACCTGCACAGCGTAAAAGCTACATATGTCCCAATTACTGTTTTGAAAAATGTTCAATTCTATAAACAACAGGCAAATGGTAATCACATGTCAGCTCAGCATTATTTAATAGAATATAGAGAAGGTGACACGTGTTGATCCATTGGTAGCATTAAGCATTTTTTTTTTGTGTATCAAAAAGAAAACAAGAATGACTGCATATCATTTTAATAACCAAAATCTTTGCTATACTGAAAGTTCAGGGATAAATACAATTTTTCCAATTCTTATGTGCTAATTACCATTGTAAGATGTCCTTGTTCTACAAAATTATCATGAAAATTACATGAAAAGGATGAAAAAATAATGTCAAGTTTGGCACATTGATCATCATTCCAAAATATTTCGATGTATTTTTTAACATATTGCACCTATTGTAGTTTTTGAGATGTTCAAGGATCTTCAATTTGCAATAGGAATGGCTACACATCCACATGGTCTTTCATGGAATGGCTAATAAGAGGCAAATATTTGAAAATTATAACAATTTGGATGTATTTTCTAACTTATGATCTATGCCAAAGTGTTAATGTAACATTAAAATAATGAATAAACAAAGAGTTCCACAGTTTTAAAAACAAAATTCCTTACACAGTTTGGAATTTTATAACCTGATAATACAAAATAAGTCAGTGATACAAAATAAATTGTCTATATTGCAGCTTATTTTGTATTATGACTTATTTTGTATCAATGTCAGTGAGTTTAAATAAAAGTGAATAAGAGACACATTTGGAAAAAAAATTACATGTTAGTAGACTAGAGTTAGAAGTTTCAAAATATTACTTGGTAAGATTTAAAAGGCTGTAAGCCCTTCCAAAAAGCTGAGGGGAATGTTACCAAAGGTAGAGGGAATGACAGAGCGGGTTGAAGCATTCTTTAAATAATTCCATACAGAGTTGTGGAAAATAAGGGTGGCATAAACGTCTTTATTTCAAAATGCCTCTCAGGCCAGTCATTGAAACATCTCTATATAAAGTATGGCCACTAGGAATCTTTGGCTTTCTAATATAGATAATGCCATTAAATGATGGCAAAATGCCAGGAATCAGCCCATGTAATTTGGTGCCAAACATTCTTTTAGCTGTAGAGTTAATCCTAAATAAGGCTAGCATTATGTTGATAAAGATACAGCAAAACCTCGATTATCTGACCCTTTATAATCTGTATCTCTGGATAAACTGACCTGAATCCTTGTCTCCTTTCAAGGTCTAACATGACTGATAATACAGGATTTTGCATATTCTCAGAAACCATTAATTCTAATGCTTTATAAAATGCATTTCCATGGAAGTACTTAATTGTTTTGATCTTTAATGTCATTGTTTCACCTGGGGTGGGATAAATTCATTCACTACTACACAACTTCTGTGATAATGCGTCAATCATTGAATGCATGTTCCATTTAGCAATTGAAAATCTCCCAGAGGAGATCAGTTCACAGAATGATGTGTATTAAAAAAATATCAATAATGTATTGCCAACTGAACAAACCCACTGCAGACATGTAATAAACAATCTCCTGAGTTGTTCAATTTGACAAAATGCATGACGACGTTCATCAAAAATGAAACTTTAATAATTTGTGTACTGACCAAAACACCTAATTCAAGTCCGCATAATAATTTAAACAAAGACAACAATATTTATGAAATGAAGAGAAAAAGAAATGAAGCAAATAAGTTCCAATTAGTGGGTCAGTTATATTGTATTGCACAAATATATTAAACTTCTTCAGTGACCACCCACATACATATTTAATGCATAAAATGATCATTCTTCTGTTATCGCCCACTTGGTAACCACATAGCCGTTGGATTTTGAGCAATCTGGGTAAATTTCTAGCACAATGTCGAAATTTAAGAATTTTCAATTGGTCAGGCCCTGGCGAAAGGACAAATTGAAGATTATGCTTTGATTGTCCTAGTCTCTGTTTCCAATCAAAAGAGGAGAGCAGTGTATAGATGTGGGTTCAGAGTCGTGACACATATTGCTTTTAGGGCCAATATTCGCACCATGGAATTATCTTTTGCTATTGATCCTAAGTTGTTGCTGGATATTGGAGAGCTGGATTTATAACAGTTTATTTCGAACCATCTCTGAACTCTTTAATGAACTGGAATACCATGCTGTAAATATTGTACCAGTTTTTGATTCGGCTAGTCCTGGGGCCGGTTTCATGAAAAGTCTCAGTTTGAGACCAGTTTTGGGCTGAGTCTGGGTCTCAAATCTGAGACTTTTGTCTCGGCTGAGTTTTTGGCTCAAATTGATTTCACAAAAGGTGACTCAGCTGAGACTGGTCTCATGTCATAGTCTCAACTTTTAAATTTCATTTAAGATGCTTCCTTGGTTTGTTTTTTATGCAAGTGCATTTATTTCATCATCATTATCAATTTAGATTGCATTAACACTGATAACACATGAAAAAAATTGATATAATATTATTGGTAACAAGCCAATTGTTTGAGACTCAACTGAGACTGAGTTAAGCTTTGAGTCCACTCTTGAGACTAGTCACTTGACAATGGTCAAAAAAGCATGTCAATTCCATTGACTTTTCTTATTATGAATATTGAATATGTAGTTGTAATTAGTAAGCAAAATAAAAATACAATATTTCAAGATTCAAGAAATTCATTTTCATGCAAATTATATTGGTTTATACACAAGTATTGGATGACAAACTTTGGACTCAAAATTTGAGACACCTCCTTGGTGGGCTCAAAATTGAGCCCATGACTGAGCCAAATCTCAAGTTGAGCCTGTTTGTGAAATGCTTTGAGTCTGAGTCCACAGACTCAGCAAAATATTTACAATATTTGAGCCCAAAGTCTCAGATTTGAGCCTGAGACCAGACTTAAGTCCTTTCATGAAACCGGCCCCTGGAGATGACTGTTTCATGCTTTTATACTTAATCTAGATTTTATTGGAATATTAGCCTGCCTATATTATTGGATGGCCTATACACTGATACCACTTGCACTTCCCAGTTATTGGTGTGTACATGAGATGCTATTAATGGCTATCTCTGGGCCAATGAACTGGAAATTGGTTGGTTGAATCACAGTGTGACCCTTTTTCTTAAGAGGGTCACTTATGATACATAATGGCTTTGGAGAAACGCTATCAATAATTGATGTAGTTCCAAAAATTTGGATTTGTCACCTAATTTGTTATGACCATAGTTAATCTGATGGTTGGCTAATTAAGTGTCCATGATCTTATTCCTGTAACTCTGATAAGGCATACCATATTGACACCTTATTGATTAGACTTGAATACAATTACTGTAGTCTCTTTTGGCCTTTAGTTTCACTTTCTGAATAAGCGAAAATGTAAGAAACAACTGAATAATGGACAAAACGCAGACAAGAGGACAAGAGGCCCAGCAGGATGACTTGTACTGGTAATTAAAGCCAATTATCCTGTTAAACGACTGACCTTTAGAAAATTGGATTAGAATTAAAATGGATAACTGGGGGTGAGCTCCCCAACAAGTGATTGATGATTTATTCTTATAAAATTCTCAGTAATGCTGTTGTATCGTACTACTGTGTTTAGTCACATAAAGAAGTGTAAAAGTTGTATGTCCTTTGTAATCGTATTTCTGGTCTATATAACTATTTACAAAATCATATCACCATTGTTACACTGCTTATTGTGAAATCTCATCCTTATCAAGCTCCTTTGGGAGAACAGCATTGTCTGTTAATGATACATTGGTACATACATGAGCAATATAACAATCTGGCAACATACCATTATTGTACCTAACACTATTTTCGTAATTTTCACCCAAAGCCAGTATTTTAAACGTTCGAAAAACAGTACCATTGGGTCCATTGGAATGTCCTTTAAACCTAGGTTCAAGTGCAATGGCGAGTCCCTAGTTGTTTTTCTGCTTTGTCATACCACTTTGACTTTATTTTGCATTACACCAATTTTTCAGATGATTGAAGTGTTTTCTTTGTAATAACAAGAACAAATATGTAAGCCCTGTGATGGCCCTCATGTGAACAGGAAGTATCATTTAAGTACTTAAAAATCTCTTTACTATTGATGAAGGGGCAGGTACTTGTGAGTAGGACAGAGGTATTTAGGATGTGCCCAACCTATTAATGGCCCTAATGATGGAGTTGTGTCAGCCCCAGTGAGGCTGCCTCCTCCACACTGTGCATGGAGGAGGCCTGAGCCAATATAAAAGATGCCCGGGGTAGTGGTAGTGATACTGCATCTCTCATGGCAAGAGTCATCTGAACTAATGCCTGCTTTGCTTTAACCAAATCTGAAATAAAATAAACATGAGTAAGCTGTGTAGCCACCTTTTGGGAAGACATAGCTTATCATATGTGAAATGGTTTATTTTTTACATTTGATGAGTGGAACCCTATTTCGGCCTCTGAAGATGTGGTTGTGCTGATATGATGTCATACATGTTATATCTACCTGAGCATTTGAGTCAGAATGAGCTCGAAGTGTGCTCTACTTTATCTATCCTTCAGGTTAGGGCCTCGTGGGATTCTTTTATATCCTGCACCATGGCCATAATAACTGTTGAAGTACTGGACTGAAAGTATTCAGAGTACTTACGGTTTCTTTGTGATTCATTTTCTTCAAGTAAGAACCGTCAAATTGTGCAGACTTTGTACTCTAGTCTTTTCAAGAGAAATTCTGGCCCTAACTCAAACCCTTTTTCAATTCGGCAACATTTTCCCTATTTGAGGGCAATATCAAAATTACAAGGTAAAACATCTGAAATCTAAAGTAGTATAGCATGAGACTGAAATTTTGATGTGACTGCAATGCCTTTCAAACTGACATTTGACCAAAAAAAGTAGTGTACAGTGCCCTAACCTCTAATTGGATAGTCAAGGTCATGATTGAAATAGAGGCTATTGGAGTGGTTGTGATATTTGTGTGCTCCACTGTTTGTAATTTAGCAACAATTAGGTATTTTACATACAATCTATATGTTAGATTGTGCTATGTGAAGAATAATGGTTGTAGTGCCAAGACCTGTCTTTTTGTCAGTTCTTAAATAAGCATTAACATTAATTAAGCTCCAAAGAAATCCACCAAATAACAAATGGTGTCAGAGTGGTAACTTACATATACTTGGAATATATTTGGTGTACAATCGGATATAATTTTGACTCAATGGATAGGTATGTAACAACACCTGTAATGAACTGGGGAACTAAAAACTTGCCATAAGTCTGGAAAAAAATCAGGTAACACACAGATTTGATGCTTTAGGTCCACTCTATAACGGCTTGGTGAGGAAGCCAAAGTCAGTTTTTACTGATATGGTAAGGGAAAAGAGAAGAGACATTAGAGATACTTGGATTTTGTCAGATAAGGAAGGGAAGTGGTTACCAACTTTGTCTGGCAAATTTGAAACCAACATGAAAGTTTTGCCAGCTACAAGTTCTAAGCTCAAGTTCAGGCTAAAAGTGAGCCTTTTGAAAATTTTTTACCAACCTCAAATTGTTAGTAAAATACTAGTATATCCAGATCATGAGAAAGTGATGCCTAATCATATCGTGTTTAGTGTGCAAAACCTAACTGTAAATGATAAACTCATTAACACACGAAATGAACTCGCCCTAGATAGTATCATTGAAATTGATAAGGTGTGTAAACAACAGCTAAAGACCATGGCCCTTCCACCTGGTGATGCATATGTGGTTAGAAGGAAAACTTCTCATGGAAAATCCAATAAAAGTAAGAAAAAATATCAAAGCACAAGACCTAAAAAGAAATGCTCTAGCTGTGGTGAAACCTGATCAGCAATGGGAAAGGAATGCTACAGGTGTGAGATGTGGAAAAACCAATCACTTCTCTATATAGGTAAAATAAATGCCAGTTGCAAACAGGATGGAGTATTTGTCCCAATAAAATTATCCCTTATATCAAAAACAAAAGGTGTCGGTTTCAAACTGGATACAGGGGCACCAGTAAATGTTTTGTCATTGAAGCTATACTCCTTAAGCCAACTTCAAACCACATGACAAGTACAGTGGTAGGCTGTTGAAAGTAACAAGAAGGGTCTCTTTGCAACGCCAGTACGAGGAAACAACAATGGCTCTGGACGTCTATGTTGTGCAAACATCGACCCCACCAGGGATAGATTTCAGATATGGGTCTGAAATAATGTAATACTCTCAGTAGACAAGGACAAACAGACAAATTTCCTGGAAGAATTTAAAGATATCTTTAACGGTCTTGGTTTGAGACTGAGTAGAGTTTTTACATTGTAACCATTCCTACCCATGGTAGTACGGAAACTTATTTATACATTACCAATGAAATCATTTAAGAGGCATGTAGGTGGAGCTTGAAGTAACCATCGAGGGTAATATGGGTGGTCAGTGGTGTACATGGGGTGTTTCAGCTCATTAACAAAGAAAATTTTAATATTAACCCATTATGTTGGAGGGATGAAGGACCCAGTACACATTTCACAATTAGCAGGGCCAAATATGACTGTTCTTTGCTATGCAAATGATTAACATAAAGGAACATGTATGTACAGTACTGTACATCTTTTGGTTTTGGGTAGTCTTGTTCTAGGCTCTGAGGTATTGTCTAACATTTTATATTTTATATATTTTTTCTATATTTCTATATTTTTCCAGTTCCAAGTATCCATGATATTCAAAGAGCAAATTGAATAAGTGTGATTGAAAGAAACAATCTGACCTATAGAAAACATAATTAATTATCAAAGGGAATCAGCATTACATTTTACATTACATTCTAGCCAGAGCCTATTAACTAAGGGCCAGGATCAAATATCAAGTTTTTATGTTTCATGTGAGAGTGGTAAGACTCTTGCCTCCCACCTCTGAGGCCAGGGTCTGGTTCACGGGTCTACCTCAAATGGGAAAGCTGGTAGTTGCTTGCCATTGGTCGGAAGTTTACAGTACAGAACTTTGACCAACTGTATGTACTGGTTCCCTCTGCCCACAAAACTATACGTCGTGATATGACCAGTACAGTGTTCAAAGCTACAAATAAATAGAGTATTTCATGCATTGAGGTAGAAGCATGAATCAGTTTATGGGTCTAATTTTGGTGAATTTTTGACTTTGAACCTGAATAACACAAAGAGTATTTCATATATTTTCAATGTTAATACCTCAAATAATAGGTGCGTTATCCCTTTATTACTGTGCCGAATATTAATTCCTTAATATTTATACAAATATTAAAAATATTGCTTTTTCTGTCTCTGATTGACCAAAACCCTTGAATCACTTTCTGGGTCTATTTTGTAAAAAATGTCACACTTGACTGAGCCCCCAGCTGTTTCAAGTTCACTATATATAGACTGTAACACAAAGACACTGACCAAATTGTGAGCCTATTTTGGCCGAGTATTTTGTGTAGTGGTGTGTCTTCAAGTACATCAGTTATAAAAACTTTTGTATGTTTGATGTATAATTACAAATATAAACACGTTATGTTTGGGGTGTTTTATTACAACATTTTGATTTTCTGATCATCACTCTTAAAAAAGTTTAAGTCTGGGGAAATAGCATTGGACAACATTACATAAAGGACTTGCATTGTAAGCTATACTAAGGTGCAAGACAAATAACAACTAAAATGTATGCAAAGTATCAAAACAAGGCAATATCAAATCATTAATTGGTAAACTAAAAGTTGTGAAGCTTAAAATTTTATTAATTGAAGTAATGTTATCAATGGAAATAACAGAATTAGGTAGAATTACCTATAACCAGCGCACTTGGAGAGTGCATACCTCTGCTAGTGCATGTAATAATAAGTAAATAGATAAATCCAAGTTATTTTCTCGTGTATCCAGATGATGGTCCAGATCACTCTAAAAGTTTAACGGGATCTAAGTTGGACACATCTTCTGATTTCTTTTCAGGAAGATCCAACTAGTAGTATTTACAATATCCTGCTGACAACAAGCAGACAAAGAGACAAGCAGACAGTTATAAAAATATTTATTTATTTGGGTTTTTACGTCACTTTCGACACAGTACAGGCCATATCACGACGGGTAGTTGGAAGGGAAGAGGAAACCAGTACATACAGTTGGTCAAGCTTCTGTACTGTAAACTGCTGGCCAATGGCAAGCCACTTTCCCACTTGAGGTCAGGCTAGGATTTAAACTCTGATCTCAGAGGTGGGAGGCGAGTGTGTTACCACTGTGCCTCCGTGGCCCCATTTATAAAAATGATACCTCCTTGGTGGAGGTCATAATCAGTTGCAGCAAGAAATATGTTAGAAATATTTTTGTAGAAAACATTTTGACAATCAAGGTCAAAAATCAGATTAAGGTCACAGTATGACATTGCACATCTATACCCCTATCAAGTATCAACATCCTTGGTAACATCTAACAAATTCTGAGATACAGGCCAGACAAGATATTTGCCCCTGCCCACCTGCCCACTATCCATTCACCTGTCAGCACAGCTAGATGTCATGGGTGTAAACAATACCTGCATTTGGACAATTTGAAATCATGTTTTGGTCAGTCCTAAGTGACCACAGGTAACAGTACATATATTGTAAATCTCTGAAGTAATAAGTCAAGTGTAACTTTTTTTCCAAAATAGGTTTTCAGTAATAAGATACAAAGAAAACTATGAGTCTAATATTTCTACAAATATTTAGAAAATGATATATGTTACAATGATAAAGGGATAACATCTAAGCTATCACCATGAATACAAATGAAAATACTGGATGTGTTATTAAGGTTTAAATTAAAAAGATACCAAAATTAGACCCATGAACTGATCATTACTTCCACCAAAAACACTTCATATACTACAAATATAAACATGCAGACACTACTTTACATTTGAAATTGGTTAAACAGGCTCATTATTTGATTACTGACCACATATAACAATGCCATATATGATACTCTTCATATAGTTAAAGTATTCTTTCAGTGTTTACCTATTTTCAAAATAGACCCAAAAACTGATTCAAGGGTTTTGGTCAATCAGAGACAGAAAAAGCAATATTTTTAATATTTGTATAAATATTAAGGAATTAATATTCGGCACAGTAATATAGGGATAACACACCTATTATTTGAGGTATAAACATTGAAAATATATGAAATACTCTTTGTGTTATTCAGGTTCAAAGTCAAAAATTCACCAAAATTAGACCCATAAACTGATTCACGCTTCTAGTGGTTCTAGTACAGCCTATGTGCAAGGTTAAATGTATTGGTACACTCGACAGAAAAAAATAATACACCAGAGTGTGGGTCAGTGTTTTAAAATATCAATTATAACAACCCTGTGGAGAAAATCATGCTGAGGAAAGTCAAACACCTTTTTGACACCTGTGGATAAAAGCTTTGCATTGTTTTTGAGACTGTGGATAAAAACCCTTTCAGAGGGTGCAACATTCAAACATGCAATGCTTCAAAGTTATGTATCATTTTTATTATTTCAAAATTATTATTGTTTATAGTATTTAACATATAACTTACAAATTTATTGTTCTGCAAGCAAAAATATAAGAACTGCTTTTAATATTTACAATACAAATGTCTTTAACCGTTTCACAACCTTGGCCATTTTGAAATGGCCACATTATTTATTTGTCCACTTCAAGACCTTATTTGCCTAACAGACAAGAGTGACTTATACAGGGCCCTTTGACTTGAAAGAATTTCCTAAGGGGTAGTGACTTCAGTAGTTGCAGTAAAGATTATAAAAAGGATACCAGTATTTGTATATCAGTGCCACTACAAATTAATAACAACCAAGATTATATACTGTTAAATCAGTATTTAACACTGGTTATAGTCAATGAGGTGGTTTTGATAAAGCAAGCCATATCAAAACTTCTCTTAGGTTTATTTGGCTGCTTTGAAACCTTTTGAAGACTTCACTGTAATTTTTCATAAGTTATCATGTAAGGGTGAGTAACTGCAATATAGAGTAATTTTTACTTGTTAAGTTAGTGATTTATTTTAGTGTTTCTAAAATTACAAAAGTTAAATGGAATTGAAAATTGCAGCATACAGTAGGGTAGTTTGAAGTAATGATGACCCCTTTCATTAGCAACTACACATGATGTATATTGCTTTCTCAGGGATCTGGAAAATGATGTGTTTCTCTTCTACATGGGTATCAAAAACTGTAGGGGTTTTCTCCTATAGAACTTTACTTACTAAGTTCAATCAATAACTAAGGGGCTGGCATATGCAATAATGAAACGTGATTGCTTCACTTTCAAACTCCCATAGTTAATTTACCAAACTGTTGCAGTAAAAATGTTATCTCTCAAATTAGAGTTATATTTTCAAGTCAACAAAATAATTCAATCTTTATAGGCCTAAATAGGGGCCAAGGTGGCAGAGTGGTAACACTCTCACCTCCCACCTCTGAGGCCGGGGTTCGATCCCCGTCATGGCCTGAAGTGGGAAAGCTGGTAGTTGCTTGCCGTTGGTCGGCAGTTTACAGTACAGAACCCTAACGAACTGTATGTACTGGTTTCCTCTGCCCTTCCAACTACCCGTCGTGATATGACCTGTACAGTGTTGAAAGTGACGTAAAACCCCAAACAAATAAATATAGGCCTAAATATGATCACAGTTTAGCAAGAACACCCACACACTAATTTGTATTAAAAATCACTAGAAGCACCACACACTTTTCATAACCAGCAACTTGAGATGTTCAAAATACTGGTCAGTCGTTACAAGGTTGTAACAGAAAACACAATATATTCTTTAGTTTTGGATTTGTACACAATATTGATTTACACATAGATAAAATTGGCACCCCTCAAATTTTATGTAAATCTAGCACTACCATATTCGGAGAGTAACTACCCTGCTTACTTCCCACTGGTATATAATGTAAAAACTCTACTGGGAATAATACCACATTCACATGGACCAAAACTACCAAACAGTTGGACTACCTGTTGCAATAAAGAATAAGGTTATGTTACAGTAAGACTGTACAGAAAAATTAGATGTAATTGCAAAGGTCACTGAACTGATAGCTTGGGTCAACCCCATGGCTGTAAACCCAAAGGATCTAAACCAGGCCATAAGGCGACAACATTACAGAACCCATTCTCACATTCTGGCAAGCCACAAGGTTGCAAAGTATTTTGGTACTTGTGATGCAAGAAAAAGTTATTTGACAATGAAACTTGATAAAAAAAAGTGCAAAACTTTAAAGACAGCCTTTAGCAGGTATAATTTTCTACGTGTCCAATTTGGTTTAATTTCTTCACTAAGATGTCTTCCAACAGAAAAAAACTGTAGGCATATGAAAGGTTAGATGGTGTAGAACCAATTGTGGATTATGTTTTGATTATGGATATAGTATAAGAGGAGTATAAGGCAAATGCTGCAGGGAGCAAATTTGTCTTATCTGAAGTATATTTCCTTAGACATGTGCCTGTGCCTTATCACAGAAGCACAAGAAAAGCATCAATAACCTAGAAGATGGGGATATTGAGCTCTGGTTCATGCTATTGTGCAAAATCAAGCAATGGTGTGACAATAAACCTGATGACGTTATATCAGAAATCAAGATGGTGACATCACACAGCCAACTGTTTTATTGTATATGAGATGGTCACTAAATGCAGCACATGGTAGACCAACAAAAAATGTAACCTCTACAATAAAATGGCATACATTAAGTCGACGGGTAAAGATTGCAACTTATCTGTTAAGTTGGAATAATGACAGCTACCTGGTTAAAATGAATTATTTTAGCAGATTCTTTGAAATGGAAAAACTGGAGTCTATCTCAGAGCTGTCATAAATCAGATGAAGATAGTGTTTGCTACTCATGCAATACCACAGAAATTATCACTTACAATGGAACTCAGTACACTTCACAAGAATTCCAGATCTTTGTAAGGACTATGAATTTATCCAGCCTAACATTAGTGCAAGACATCTTCAGTCAAATGGTCTTGCTGAAAAACTGTTGGAATGGCTAAGAAAGTCTTACTACCAAATATTAGTGATTATAATATTTGGCTATTTTTATATTTTATAGTAATGTAGATTAAAACTGTCCATTAAGTTGGAAATGTTATATGTCTGGGACAATCTTTGGGTGATTTATTATATAAACACATGGTAAAGCATGGAGTGGAGAAAAGCCTGTTTAGTAGCTCTTACCTCATTCAAACTGCAGACACTCAGAGAGACTTCGACCTGGATTGACCTTGAGAAGCACATGTGCTTGTTCAGCTAATATTTACTGCTGTGATTGTTTGTGGTGTGTTTTATTACTTCTAAATAGATGTTTGGGATATGTTACTTCCCTACTAAAACAGTGATGCAAAAAAAAATCTTTTCCTGTGAACTTAAAAGGAACACAGCACAGGTATGACAAGACATTAAATCCAGTCAACCTTTCTGGCTACCATAACATCTCCAATAAAACCTATATGCTTATATTTCAAAGAGCAGTATTAACAGACATTTTGTCAATTCCTTCTATAAATTTAAGAGGGGCATGTGATATATGTGTGTATTTCACTATTTGTGTTATGTAAAATCTGTCACCTTAGAATAAATGCTTGTGGTTCCAAGACCTATCTTGTTGTTAAATGAACATCAACATAGTTTAAGCTCCAAAGACATCTGCCAAATAACACAGTGGTTTCAACAAATTTAATGTCATCAGCAACTGATATGGCAGGCCCCTCACTGGACCATGCCGACAAAGTCTTATGCTTTGTTATTTGATGGTTGCCTGTTCACAAAATAGAATTGGTTGTTTTACCGGTTTTAGATCAAACTATAACTTCAACAGTTCCTCGAGCCCCAGAAGTTGGAGAACTCAGTGACTCCTGAGGGTCAAAGGTAAAACAATGCAATGCGGGTTATGGTGTTTATTCACTAATAATGCATGCTACTTTTATTTACAGTTCAGTAGATTAAGACTGGCATAAGGTCACCTTAAAGAAAGGCAAATTTAAGGTTCTTAAAGAAAGTGGGTGAAATCCTGGAGAATTAGAAGATAAAATAGGGGTACCCAAGGAAAGGTGACCCTATGCCAGTAACAATTCAAACCAATGTAATGTATAACATTTTGATGACATGGTATTGGATGCAAATATAAATTATTATATGGTTGAAGTAAGACAAGATGTAACTACAGGAATAAAGATTTTAAAAGAAAATTGGCAATTACTTTCCTATTATAGTCTCTATAGTTTACAGTACCACTTGTTAACGTCATTACATGTGTCAAGGATTGTTGCTTAACAGGAACATACACAATTAATAAAAAATAGCACCGCAAAAACTTATATGCTTAGATCACTTGTTACCAGTGCTAGTTTATATCACAGTTTCAATTAAGAGTTACTGGATAAATCTACACTACAGAATTATGTACAGGCCACACTCGAATATAGCATGTACATTACTCAAGTAGTCAGAGTGGTGAGCAAGTCCATAGTATATAACACATTATAATTTTAATACTTTGTCACATTTAGGCTAAGTTCATAATACATACAGGGGCATAAGCCCCAAAATTTATAAGTTCAAATTATATATACAGGGGTATGCAGGAATTACTGCTGCTCCTACCTTCCAAATACGGGTTCCCCCTTAAGAACTCAGAGGTCGTCCTAAAGGGTTGAGTAGTACAGTCCCAGTCTCTCTCACCTTAGGACCTCGAGTTAGTAACATTGCAACAGATTATTATTTAATCATATTTGATAGATGGGCCAAACACTGTCTTTACATTTAGAAATCACAAGCTCCCAGCTGTAAAACACCAACATACAGCAACTTCGTCAAAGGAAGCAGAAGGGTGCCTTACTAACAGCTACTTGTATTTCCTCCACCAATGATGATTCAAGAAACCTGAAAGTACAAAGAAAACTGAGTACCCCTACAAACAGTACCTCTATATTGAGGATGGGTTATATATGTATATATATAGGGTGGGTTCAAAACATCTGGCTTCCCTGAAATTTCCATAAGTGTGGCACCAAATCTACACAAAGGCTGGCTTTTGGACTGTAGCTAACTGACCATAACGACCCACAATGCATCAAAATGGTCTGGTGCCAGAACTGAGAGTTATGACACCGGTTGGTCATATCCCGACAGTTCATCAAGCCACAGATGTTGGACAATTCAGTGATCCCCAAAGGTCAAAGGTCAAACAAGGCAATGCAGGTTATGATGTTTATTCACTAATAATGCATACTACTTTTGTTTACAGTTCGGTAGTTAAATTAAGACTGGCATAAGGTCATGCCAGTAACAATTCGAACTAATGTAATGTACACATTTTGATGGTATTTCTAGAATTTACAAGAAAGCAGTAAACCAGCTAAACCCCAAGTAGAAAGGTACTATGGAACAGAAAGGTTCTCGCGAAACATCTCAGCAACCTGGTCAACAGCATCAGTAATGTCTGTGATATACTTCCACACACAGTCTGATGTCCAGGTGCATTGTTTTTGGATATTTTGCAAATGAACATTATTGTTGAAAACATAGGTGGCAACTGAATGATGGAATGTGTGGCAGGTGAAACCAGCACCTGCTAATTTAAATTTAGACAAAATCAGTTTGAAATATCTCTTGACCTTGGTGTCAGTAAGTGGTACCCAATCAGAATCTGACTTGACCTAAAACAAGGCAAATTTGAACCTTTGGGGGTTAAAGCAAGAGCATTTAACAATGCATGTACTGGACAGATAGAGGACTTATGCAGCCTGGGTACAGAGATTAATTTTACTTGGTTAATATTTTGCATGGTGTTTGACCATTTAATCAACACAACAACTTTACCAGGTTTCAATATCACATCTCCTCTAGCTAGATGCTTGAGTGGTGAACAGTCCCCATCACAGTGAGGGATCAACTTGGACAGAAAAATGAAACTGAGTAAGTATACAGCTTTGAAAATTTGAACCATGCAAGTTAAGTCACATTGCTCTACTAATTGTTTGAGTAAGGCTATATCAATAACTTTGTTTAACTTTACAAGGGAGTGGGGTGTGTAACTGCACAGCCCTTTGGTACAATTTTAACCTAGGATCAGTAAAATGGGACACGTCCAGACCATAGATGGTGAATGTGGACTTAATGGCTGACAGATAATTGCCATTTGAGAAACTTTAACACCATTGAAATGTAAGTACTCCAAGAAACAGAGCCAACTGAACACATTCACCTGATGAAATTCCCAGCTCATGAAAGCAATAAAAGCCAGGAATATTCAAAATAGAGCTGATTAGGCCTTCTTGGTAGACCCACACAAGGCTTCAGACATTCTGGAGGTGCCCAACATAGTCAGATGTCTTGCAACTAGCTGAAGTCCTAAAATTACAGCACACAAATCATAAGTACAAATAATTATAACCACCTTAAATCTCATTGTCACTTAACAACAGATCTTGTGTGATGTGGATCCAGGTTACAGGATGCACCAGCTGCTGGATCTTCTGAACATTGTTAGATACAGTAAATCATCTGGATAGAAGATCTTCCATCAGGTTATTCTTGCCTGCAATATGTACAACTTTAATATCTATATAACATGTACTTAGCCACATAAATATATTTCTGGCATGCTTGCCCAATATCTGATCTCGTGACTTGCCATTAGTCAGGACAGCCACTACAGCTTGATTATCACAGATAATTACAATTCTTTGACCTGACCACTGCTTATGCCAAACTTTAAAAGCCACCAAATTGTTGATCATTTCCAGATGGGCAATGTTACACTGATGACAACTTTTTGGTAACTGGAGTGCATACACTTGGTGATCGTATATTGAGCCTAAGCCTGTGGTACATGCATTAAGATGAACAACCTTAGTGTAAGGGTATTGAAAAAAGGACATACCATTGAAACTTGAGAGAAGAGTGTGGCAGGACGGGCCCACATTCCCTGTGTAACTCTCTAGAGGGTCGAGCCCCAGGTCCCATCACCATATTTCCATGGACTCATAGATCCGCCCTGCAGAGGTGCCTTGTGGACAGGGACCTCCATGAAAGTCAGAGATTCCCCTTAAATGGCTGCCTTGTGGACAGGTAGCTTTCCTATATGGGTGCATTATGGACCAGGACCCACCCTTGGCACCATAAACCTACTTAGAGGGGCGAGTTTTACACCGTACCACCCGCCTCAGAACCACTGGGGTGACACATCCCACAACCAAAGGGCACAGCCCCTGTCAGGCAAAGAGGCAGATGGCACCCCGGCACTCTACAGAGTGGAGGCAACCCACTCTCAAGCAGCCTAAAGGTGCGACCCCACTTATATACTGTGCAGGCCGCCTCCCTGCTCATCCGCCAACTGCAGATTTGAACCTGTGACCCCTCAGAATAATATGACTTATTGAGATCTTACTGCAGTAGGAACCAAGAATTTTACAATGTTACTCATTCCAACTTCAAAGTAATAAGATTCATTTAACTAAGATGACCAAAATTCATAGGTGTATTAATCAGGTGAAGATGAGGACTACAGTGTCATTAAGTCCAAAACTCTCAATCAGGTGCTTATAACTGATCCCAATATGACTATTGTGCTGTTGATGTTACCATCCACCATTCTGGTACAACCATTTGTCATCAATAAGGCACAATATAACTATGGGAGGGTGTGGTTCAATCCAGTTAAGTTATCCGTCAAGTTCCTGCTATGCCCTGCAAAGGTCTCGTGAGGACAAGATCAACAAGACCAAATTCAAAATGTAAAGACAAAGGTTAGACCCCAATACAAGTCTGCTTAAAGTAAACACAGTAAAAACACAAATATTGAAATTCAATATATATGTTGAGAACAAAAAAGTAGCAACAAGGTAAAATTTGTGTATAAACAGAATATTGAAGTGAGATAAACAAGGATTTAACAAGTTATATAAGTTTGAGAGAAGAGTACATGCTTTAAATTATATGAAGGTAACACTCAAATGTATACAAGTATGGAGTTATTTGAAAAATTAAGATATTTAGAGACTAAAGAAAGGCTGAATTTGAAAAATTAAGATATTTAGAGACTACAGAAAGGATAAATTTAGTTAGGAACGGGAAACCAAATGATTAAAATTCACAAGAAACTTAAGAAAGGCTAAATTTACAGAACCTGAATAATTTAATTTATAAGAGACTTAAGCTTTAAGGAGTATTTACAATTAACACCAAGGGGAGATAACAAATCTAAACAAGAATGGGACTCCAGTACCTGTGAAACCAACTTACATGACAACACACATGACATTTAAATAACATAACATTAAATAACGTGACATTTAACATGGATCAGTCAATCAGTGCACACAACAGCAAGCTTATGCAGCACCATAAAAACACGAAGGCATCAGGCATAAAATCAAAGCATAAATGAATTATTGAGGGTGCAAAATACAATATAGAAATAATTGCACAGAGCTAAAGTAGAATAGAGAAGTCTAATTATTTTGAAAAAAACATGGAAATTACAGGTGAATAATATAAAAATAATTAATATAAAAACAAGCTTAAATAAAAAGTGCACCGAAAGGCTAATTTGGAACACAAACTAGCTGTGATGTTAACCTAAAGAATACATTTAGAGAAAATTTGAGCTATAATTCTGGAAGGCTAATAATTTTAGATCATAGGATACCAGGGTAAACACATGAAACGGACAATAAAAATATATTGAATGGGTAAACAGAAGTATTGACTTCCACAATAAAAAAGAATATTTAAATATAAAGCCCAGTTCAAGGTAGTCATATTACACAAGAATTAGTTTATAACAATTATAATTTGGACATTTAGAATTAAGAATTAATTTATTTAATGTAATTTACTGCAAGACCAATGAGCCACCGGAAAGGCTAATGTTGTTCCAGGATAAAAAGAGGGAGAAAAAAATACAGTTTGACAGCTAGTTGTGCAGGAGTTGAAATAAAGAGAGCAAGTTTCACAGATTAAATAATTAGAATGCACTCATCAGAAATGCAATTAACCAAGCACACAGAAATCATAAAAAACGGTTCATTAATTTAAAACAGGCAGCCAAAGCTTAGCTATTTAAATTTTACCAAACTCCAGTTTTAATGGCTGAAAGAAAACACTTAACACACAATTTTAGTACCAGCAATTTGGAAGTTACTCAAATAAAATTTTCACAACCAAATAATTAAAATTAAACTGTTTAGAATATTTTAGAACCGAGAAATAGTCTTTACAAGTATTTAGACATTTACAGTTAAGATTAGGTTTAAACTTTTGCCAGAAAAATATTATGCAGTAATCCACTTAATGACAAAATTACCACAATTAAGAAAGTAAAGTGGATATCTTTTATAAATAACCATACTTTACCAGTTTCAAATTTATTCTTTTACTAAACCTAGATAAACTTAATTTATCTTCAAAGTGTTACAGTTACAGACACAACCATAAAACTAAATACACAGAAAAATATATACAAGATAGCTCCAAACGACCCTGTTAAACCACAAAATAAATCCGACCCCTTAACCCAATATTTCCCAATATCCATACCTAATATCCTAATAAGGGCCCTGCTCTCTGCTCTGGACTATAAAACACCCACACTTGGGAGGGGGGTCTCCCAGAGAGTGACTGTAAACCAGACACAATATCAGAGAGCTCCACTTCTACCCAAACAGGGAAAGATGGTCTGGTTGTACAAAATAATGAATGGACAAGTAAATTAACAGAAACCCTACCCAAACTGATGATAGATGACCCATGATTAACATTTGGGTGGGTGCATTCACCCGCCTGGGAGTCCTCCTGGTATACCTTTCCTTGACCCCAAATGAATGACATCTGCTTGTACTAAAATGCACCCACCCCTAGGTTGTTAGGAACCTGATTTACTTAGAATGGTACTACCCCACCTTCCACCAGTTATCCGGGGCCAACCAATGACTGCCAACTCATGCTAGGAGGATTGGGTGTCTGGCTCAACACCCAAAGTATCACCCCAATTATGACATGAATGAACTTTTGTCAAGGAAAAGGAATTGACTTGTAAGGTATAATTATAATCAGGCCTTAACTACAACCCATTTCGAAAATCCCCTCTTACAAGTTCAAAATAAAAACGCAGGACTATTTAGGCCAAACTTAGGAGTATTTAATTTAAACCAAATTTGATAAAAATTTGTCCCCTGGGTCTCTCCTACTTCAACAAATATGTTAATGAAATAAAATAGATCAAGCCATATCTTTAAAGTATAAATGTTTGCCAAAACAGTTTAATCCAGAAGACACACTAAATCATGTCCTATCTCTCTGGTGTCCAGAACAAAAGAGACTGATCCCTTACCAAACCCAAGCCAGGAGCACAGGTCGAGCTTCCTTATCTAGGGCTGTGATTGGCCAGGATGCCTCCGGCAAAGATTACCCCATAATCTGATGAAGGAGATAGGATAAGTAGGATGCATGCTACATCCACATGCTCATCTATTTGGCGCTAATTCTATTTTAAGGTTTAATGATGATGTCAGTTTGTTTCCAGCCTGGAGGAAGTACCTGGATGAATATTGAAACTTTAGTGGGAAATACTGAAAATTTACTGCATTTCACACCTGAAAATACCGCAAAACAGTACAAAATGTAACTGAAAAATCGACGGAAAATTCTGACGGAAATACCGCTAATTGGTGGACAAACAACTAAGACAAATAAAATAAACGGGGCCCCTACAGAAGTAAATGTCGGCAACTATCCGTGATTGTCACAAAAGTGTGTTAAACTATTTAAGGTCTTTCTTGAAGTCTTGAGTGATTTGAATTCTATTTTTGAGTAATTTTCACGCAGTAAGGCCAACATTCTATTAATAAAATATCTTGCATACGTAATGCTCTTGGCTACGTACAGTAAGGAACCTAGAAGGCACTGTAACTCTTTCTTTGAACACATACTTTCTGTAGACCATTGAAGACACAAATTTTTAATTTCAGTGTTCGGTAGGACTGTAAACGGACACGTATTTCAAAAACATATAAAAGTAGTTAAATTCACCTAAAAATCTGGGCTTTTAGTCGTACTTTTAGTACTTATTATTGCTTTCCATGATATACCTTCAGTTATTTAGAAATGTTATGTTGTTCTGAATTATTTTGAATTGATCAGTAGCCTGCTAGTTGATATTGCGGGTATTATCGCCCACTACCTGGAGTTACTGGGTGTTTTTCTGGTTGTGGTCTGTATTTTAATTATTTTGCTAGTTGATATTGTGGGTATTACTGTCCTTTAACAGGAGTTACTCAGTGACTTTTATTGTGGTCTGTACTTTAAATATTTTGTAACTAAGGTTTGGTTTTTCCTTTTGAATTTCTGCATGTTCCATTTTATTCTGTGGTCTCTGACTTCCTTATGATGCGGATTGTTAGGCTCCTCTTTTGTATTGTTGGTCATAAGACTCAAAACAGAATTCAGAGCAGGTGTGTTGTTGGTCTGCATGTATGTAAATATAATGGACCTACTGCCAAATCCATTCTGTTAGAATTAGGTTTTATGAAAAGGCATCCTTCAGGCAGCTCGCTCTGGTTCTATTGTCAGGTGATATCGCTCTCAATCCTGGGCCAATGAAGTTTGGATTCGCTAACTGTCGGTACATTAGGAATAAAGTCCCAACTCTTTGTGAAGAAGTTAAAACTGGAAATTTTTGTTTTTTGTCTCACTGAGACCCATATTAAAGTTCTAGACACACTCTCATTTCTAAATGAGTTAACACCTGAAGATTTTTCTCTTGTTCACACAACAAAGAAAACAAACGTGGTGGCGGTGTTGCCTTTTTTATTAAATCAGCTCCTGCCTCATCTGTTGTTCAATTTTTTGAAGATTTTCTGTCATACATGGATTTTTTGTCTTCGTTATCCTCCTCTTTTGTTATTTTTTGGTGACTTTAATTTTCACGTCAACACTATGTCTCCAACAGTCTCTGAATTGAAATCAATCATTGATTCTTGCTGTCTGTCCCAATACATTGATTTTTCCACTCATCTTCATGGTCATACCTTAGATTTGCTGATGGCTGCTTCCAAATTTTCTGCAATTTTTGATGTAAAAGGTTCAGGCCTCATAAGTGATCATAAAATTATCTCTTGTGTGGTTGACTTTCCATCTTTGGATACTCCAATGCAGAAAGATGTTACCTTCCGTCAGTATCATAAATTGAATATTGATAAATTCAGAATTGACCGCCTGGCTTTTCCATTTATAAAATCCCCATCTGATGACTTTGATTTATTGCATGAACAGTACATGTCTTTTTGTGTCTGGCCTTCTAGATATTCATGCACCGGTGAAGACTAAACAGCTCATCAAACCAACGCCAAGCAGAATAACTGATGAGTATAGAACTGCCAAGTGCATGAGAAGGCAGTATGAACGTGCTTGGAGAAGAGATAAATCCTCTGTAAATCGTTCCCATCTTCAACGGCAAATAAACAGATGTAACCAGATGTTCTAAATAAAAACAAGGGGCGTTTGTAACATGATCTAGTTAGTGAAAATTGTGGGGATGGTAAAAAGCTATGGCAGGCACTGAATAGAATATTGAGTAGGTCAAATACCACTGTTCTCCCCTCCTGTGTTGATGAAAAGTCATTAGCAAACAGATTTTGTTTGTTTTTCATTGATAAAATTAAAAAGATCTGTGACACCTTCAAACGCACCCAATCTAAATCTCTTCACCCAGACAAGGAGCCATCAAATTTTAGTTCCTTTAAGGTTGTCACTGAGAGTGAAGTCCTCAAGTTTATCAAGGAAGCCCCTTCAAAAACTAGCTCTCTAGATCTATGTCCCACACATATTGTAAAACAATGCCTAGACATCCTTCTTCCTTCATTGACGAAACTGGTTAACTTGTCCCTCAAAAATGGCATTTTCCCAAATCCTTTTAAACAGGCTATTGTTACACCTCTCCTCAAAAGTCCACCCTTTCAAAAGAGAACTTGAAGAGCTATCGACCAGTGTCTGGTCTTAGCTTCTTGTCAAAGTTGGTCGAGCGAATAGTGGCTGCCCAAATTAGATCTCACATGGATTCTCATGATCTTGGTAAAATTTTACAGTCAGCCTATAAGGTGGGGCACTCATCAGAAACTGCCTTGTTGTGCACCAAAAATAAGATTCACTTATCTCTGTCCAAGGGCATGCCTACAGCACTGGTGCTGCTCAACCTGTCAGCAGCTTTCGATACTATCAATCATGACACACTCCTTTCCTGTTTGTCAGCTAGGTTTGGCTTTGCTGGATCTGCACTAAAATGGTTTAGATCCTAACTCCAGGATCGTTTTCCGTCAGTCAAGATTGGTTCTAGTCTTTCAAATTTGTTCAAATTAAAGTTTGGAGTCCCCCAAGGTTCTGTCTTAGGTCCTCTTCTGTTTTTCCTCTATACAATACCTCTTGGTCAAGTCATCAGAAAATGTGCTGGAGTTAAATAGCACTTTTATGGTGACAAGTATTTTGACCGTCTTAAATCCTGTTTGAATGATATTCAGGTCTGGATGTCTGAAAACAAACTCAAGCTAAACCCTGATAAAACAGAATCATAGTCTTTGGTGCCAAAGACAGATACAAATGGCTCAGTGACTCATTTCCTGTCAATATCCTGGGTAATTGTTTCCCTCGCACAGATACAATTTGGGTGTTCTGTTTGATGCAAACTTTTGTTTCACCAGTCATGTAAATCCTGTCATCAAATCTTGTTTTATTAGCCTCAGGAACCTTCATCGTATCATTAGGTTTCTCTCCCTTGATACATCAGTGGTGATTGCAAATACTCTGATCAGCAGTCGTTTGGATTATTGCAATTCTCTATTTGCTATTTGAGCTTGTCATCCCGCAATGCTACCAGGCTCCAATATGTTCAAAATGTTCTTGCACGGTTTGTCACCGGTACTTCTAAGTACACTCACATCACATCCAGCCTGAGGACACTTCTCTGGCTACCCATCAGACAATGAATTATTTTCAAAACCCTAGTTCTGGTGTATAAGTATCTCACCACTGGCCAGCCTAAGTATTTTGCACCATATCTCTCCTTGTACAAATCTGCCATGAATACAAGATGTTCCAACCCCCCAAAATTGTTCCTCTAGGTTCCTCATTATTGTGCCTCTATCCATAATCAAAGGTCCAATTCAACTACAGTTTCTCATATGATGCCCAGAAGTTATGGAATGATCTTCCACAGGATATCTGCAGTGCTCCAAATCTCTTGTGTTTCAAAAGTCGACGAAAAACCTTCCTATTTCAGCAATCATTTCCACCTTAACTTCTATCTACCAAACACCAGATCGCCTTCCTGAGTACGACTTCAAACATGTCTAATGTCTTGATGATTTATGCCTTATGAACTGGATGGTGTGCCTTAGAATCCGTAGATATGGAAATTAAGCACTTGGACAACTGATTGATTTGATTGATTGATCTTGTTTCATGATAAACGTAACTGATACAGAACAGTCCAAAATGCCCAGACATACAACTTTAGTGTTAGGTGGTACCAATTTTTTGTTGACTAACAGTAAGGCTCAACTCTTGTAGAAGATGTTGGGGGCGACTGTAAGAATGGTGAATTTTTGATGGGAAGGCCACATACAAAAAAATCATCTATATAGTTCCAAATTTGGTGTCCCTCTTGTTTCATGATAAACTTAACTCAATCGGATAGGCGCTGAAAAATTGAAGCTCCATGTTTTAGGCTGAAAGGCAGCAAAAAATTGATGAAATAATGGCCCAAATGGAAGCCTAGAAGGTCCAAGTCTCCAGGGTCAATAGTTACATATCAAAATGTGCGACTTTAATCGATTTAAAAAATTTTGCAACCTCTGCCTATTTGCAGAACCTGTTTAGTAATGTTATCTATCGATGGGTATGTCAAGACTAAGTCTGTGTCTAAATATTTGTCTAAGTAGCCCCAGAATTTACTAACTGGCCCTTAGGCCAGCTTAAATCTATGATAACTCGACGATTATGTGAGTTCGACTTGTGTCGGGTCATAAAGGGGCTAGTGTGTATGTTTGTAATAGGTGGTTCCCTGTAAGGACCACCCATGGTCCCATGCTCAATTCCTCAGTTAAATAAGTATCAACATTGCTGGGGTATTCAGTGGCACTTTTATGATTAATTTCTTCTGACACAAAGACAGCTTTCCTGTCAAACTCCAAGGGGAATCCATATTTAAGGAGCACTTTTCTTTAGTTTTCTTTGCATACAGGAGAGTGACTTTTATTTGCTAAGATTTTATTATCTGACAAATAAGATATGTTCTTACCTCGGTGAACATCGTCAAGCACAGTACAAACACTCACGCTTTTACTAGTTTGGTGTTCACTTTTGTTAGTCACCTCTACAATAATGTTAGCATTATAATAGACATCATTATTTAAACCATTTGTTTAATCTGTCAAACCCTAGAATTTGTTTGCAAGAACCACACTGTTTACATCTTGAATTGGTTTACTACATGTTACACGGTTTTTGGGTTGATTCGCAAGTTCACGCTTGTGTTACTTTTCAATACAAGGTGCATTCACACATTTGACGAACTTGCACTTACATTGGTGTGCACCATAAACATGAGAATTTTTGCTACTGTGATGTTTCACTCTAGCATGCGTGATTTTGTTGTATGATTTCCCAGTGGTACCAATGCCACACTTTACAACATAAGAAAGTAGGGTAACATTAGTGATAACTAGTTGTCTTGGGCTAAGTGGTTGGTTGAATTTGATTGATAACACCATTCAAAGATTGCTGTAGTGTTGAATTTACTTGTATGTAATTAGATTTTCTAATCAGTGTTAGTAGTGAGTTCTTGTACCTTGGCGTGTAACTTTGGACAGACAGAATTCAAGAAATACTATTTGACTTAGGCTGTATTGGTGTTGTACTGGCATCTGGTTGTTACTTATGTATACTGAACTTTACAGTTATAAGATGACAATTTCAAAGTTTATTATGTTTAGTAATTATGTTTAAATTCACCAGGTCTACCTTCTCTAGTACTAGACAGTTTGAGCTCGGTATCTTATCTTTAAGGTGTAATGCCATTAATTAGTTGTAAATACTTAGACTGAAGTTCTGATTCAATGATTCAAGTTAGCTGTTGCTAACTGAGGTGTGGGTAGTGTTTAACAATACTAATGCACTAATGTTGTTTTAAGTTGATGTTTCAGTACTCAACTCCAAACTTGTTACCAATCACTCCATCTTTCAATGTTTGTTGTGCCCTGACTGGCATAGATTAGAATCATTCTCAGCCTTATACACATGTTTTGGCAAACAGTTACATAAGCTGTATTTTTCAAATCAACATCGGTGATATGGCATTGTAACCTGGCTTGCCTTCAACATAAAATCTGGGGGCCATGGTGGCAGAGTGGTAACACTCTTGCCTCCCACCTCTGAGGTCAGCGTTCAGTTCCTGGCCCTACCACAAGTCGTAAAGCTGGTAGTTGCTTACCGTTGGTCGGCAGTTTACAGTACAGAATCTTGACCTGTATGTGCTGGTTTCCTGTGCCCTTCCAACTAACTGCCCGTTGTGATATTACCTGTACAGTGTTGAAAGTGTCATCAAACCCCAAGTAATTAAATCAACATTAAAATCTTTCTTCATGTTTGTTTTCTGCATAATTACAAAGATTTCTTTTGTGAAAAATATGCACTGGCACAAGAGTAAATTATGGTAAAACTTTAACAACAAAAATTCAACTTTATTTTTCTTTTACATTGTCTTTTAAATGGTGATAGCATTGTAGAAACCATCATACAAACCGTCACTTTGGGTACCACCACCACCACATTTTATAAAAAGTCTGATGAATTGACCCCCTAAAAAGTTAACCCTGGGCAAATCGGCCCCCTAAAAATTTGGCCTTGGCCCAATCGCCCCCAGTTGAAACCCTTTGTCATTAAAACGTATTTATAGACCTACACAGAGCATTCGGCTGGGTTGATATTACTTTAGGATTATTAAAACAGAAAAAATAAAGAGTCCTTTTGAACAGAAGCTACATGCCTCAATTGAAATGGTGTGGAATTAAAATTTGGTCCGTATTAATGATGACTAAAGGTGTGGTAATTCTGTATAATTATGTACAGTTGTATTATGGTTAGGTTAACAAACATCAAATATAATTGGATGCTGTACATTGCCTCTAGTGCGATTTAAGCCAGAAAAATTATCATATGGGGAAAATAATTTTTACTATACATAACAATTAATACTCTAATATTTATATACATTTGTACATTTTACTAGATACATGTGTTACATGACAGCTACTTCTTCCATTAGCTTGGTATTTACGTAATATGCTAATGGACTAATAATAAGATCTTGAATATTTATAAGATTACAGCATAGCTATGCAAAAGTTTGAGGCCACCTTAATTATATGCCTACTTAAGACCCAAAGAAAGTTTAGGTGGCCTTATCCTTGGGCTTGCAAAAGAGTTAAGGTCAACCTAAAGTTTATGTATGATTAATTTTAATTTTGAAAAGCTGGGAAATCTAAGGTGGCCTTAAACTGGATAATTTTATATGAGTACATTTCGAGTTTAAGTTAACCTTTACAGTTGAAAGTTGCATCTGTTAGATGATTGATGATTTTTTGGGTTTTATATGAAATTTAGTTAGAGATTAGATCTCAAAAGCCAAAGGGATGAAGAATTAATGTTTGAAATGAAAACCCCCTTTAAAAGAGGGAATAGGAAGGTGAGAGGAATAATTCAAACCCATGTGTAAAATGATACAGCAGAAGATTGCAGCTCTAGAGATTCAAAATAAAGATAAATGAGAAATAAGTGTGAGATCAGTAAAACACAGCAAAACACCAAAATGTGATCCACAGTGTAAAAGTTACAATAACATGTGGTTAAATATAAGTTAAAAGGAGAACCAGGTTCCAGCAAAGCTTCACCATCCCAACACACTAATGTGCATTGACTAGCATAAAATAATCACTGTCAAATAAATATAAAATGTATAACAAGAAATTATTACTTACAAAAAGATAGATTATTATGACATCATCAAAGATATGATTTATAACACATTTGGCAAAAAAATTATTCATATTTAATCATACATTTGTATCATACAGCATCAAATGTGCAAGCAAATGTTACTTAGGGTCGAGCCCATGTGTAATGATTCAGTTTATGAATATGTGCATATAATATGGCACATTCATACTGACAATAACTAATCGTACAATAAAATATTGTTCACTTAAAAGAAAAACAAAACTTCACCATGAAGGTCATGTTGATGATAACAGTCTGTGGGTATCAGGGAGCCATACATTTATAGAAATGAGCTAGTACAGGAATCACTACCCTGGTGCTTAGACATTCTGATAGAGTAAATAATATTATCATCGTGAATTCAATACAGCCTTCCTACTGGGCAGCTGACCAGGGTTCATCTGGGGATTCATATCGACCAGTGAACTCCACAGTGGTAAATCGCCTGGCAAGTGTAACAAATCTCACACCACATTGACCTAAACCAGTCATTGCATACAGTATTTAACCATCATGACAAAGTACTAGTCAGGGCAGGAAGATCCAGGCCCCCACTCTGGCTTCCAATGACTCCTCGGATCCAGTGGACTTTCCCTTGGGGAAGTGAAGATAGATAGAGGAAATGTAGACAGTTGCGTCTGTAGTGCTGTCCCTGAAAGCCTGTTGATGGATACATTGGATAACTAGGTTCACTTTTGCAACACCACTTAATAATTAACTGATCACACATTACTTCTGCTGATTTTATAACAAGAAGCGAACACTTCCCTTGTGAACTGAGTATGAATGAGATTACTGCATAAACTACTCATGACAGGGTAAGACCTGAAGAGCCATTTGCACCTCCTTAAAGTGATCACTTGAACATGAGCTTCTGAAAATACACTAACAACACTTGTTAATAAGGTTGTAGGGTGGGTTTGTGAGTCTAAAAAAATTAACTTATAAAAATGGCGACTTCCATCTTTGATTTTTACTTTAAAAGTGAAGCTAATACAAATTAAGCGGGAAAGAAATAAAACCTAGGTCAAAGGTTACCCAATCACCATGAATGGTCATTAACAACAAAAACTGTTTAAAACGCCTGATGCAATGAGATGTGTTTTGCTTAAGACCATACACACCTGTACAGTGTTGAAAGCGACGTTAAACCCCAAATAAAAAAACCCACAATCAATCCTTTAACCTATATCCATTGCAAACTTGTACAAATTATTACAAGCGCAATTATATTAAATGGATAGCCTGTGCAGATGGGATCATTACTTTTGTGATCATTTTAAGAACAATTGGCTTTCAATATATGCTACTGTGTAATGTAGGGATTACTAGCTAAAATGTTAAATAAACAGTATTAGACTTTAAAAACTGACTGTTCCCTTTGTCAATTACATTACCTGTGCGGCCTCTATTGATGGGATTATAAGTTTAGAGATCTTTGGTTTTTGTTTAATATAGGGATTAATTATAGATATTGATTGGGGGGTTCATAGTTCAGTGATTTCCCTCCAAAGGTTGGGGCACAATGATATTTGCCGCCAATGCATACAGATCAAGGAGTGAAATTTTTGCCCTCCAACCCTCCACTGTTACACAGGAGTCAGTCCAAATGGGCCCCCAGGTTAGCTGGACCTCTTGTGCTTGACCACCACTTGAGAGTTCCCCTAGGGTTGATATGGCTAACTTGTTGCTAGGTCTTGTGAGATTTCTTGTCAGCATCTGGACCCCAAGGGTTTTTCCCGCCCCTTGGGAGGTCTCCAGCAGGATTGATGTGGATACTGTAGATAGGGAATGCAGGTTGGACCCGGCTGACCCTTGCTCCCCCTTTCAATTGGAATTTTGTTTAGGATAATTCAGCTGGACCTCTAGTGTATTGACCCACCACTGGAGAGCTCCATTTGGGTTGATCTGGCTCAATTTGGTATCAAGGTTCTGAAAGGGTACTTCATTACTTTTGGAACATGAGTATGGTCCCATAACAGGGTGGACCCGGCTGACCCGGGCTCAACCATCAAACTAGACAATCAATACTTTGTAATAACCTGCTGTAAATATTATGTTACATTGAAGCTTGTATTTTGTAACCTGCTGGTAATAATTCATGTTTTAACTGTGATATTTTATGTGATTTTTAACCCTCTTTGGTACTACCATACTGGTATTCGTTACCCCGCTTAGAGGGCTTTTAAAATTTCCTATATGTAAATTTTAAAGCCTCTTAGCCTTGTTGTGTACTAACGTGTATAATAAAATATCCCAGTGTGTGTATTACTGTGTTTTGGCACCACAAACTTCAGCTATGACCTTTGACCCTGACACAGGACCACATTAGATTTGACCTTGATATCCACCTATGACACTTGACCTGTAAACTTGTGCCTGGGTTTGAAAACACAAATTGTAAGTACATAATGGAACATTCCCACGTCTCTCTCATATCTTAAACACCAAGAAATACAGACTTGATCCGAGTATTTGTAATTCTTGTTTCATCAAATCTGACATACATTAAATCACTATGATTGAACCTGATTGCTGGGGAATTTACTGTGATGAAATACAAGTTGTCAGGACCAAATTCTGAAATGAATTCTTTCAGTTCTCATATAATACCTAAGACAAAAGGATTTGAGGAAAGTCTCAGTAATACTTTGTTTAAGTGCCCCTAAATTAAGTGATCCCCCAATTTCTTACTTCACTCATAAGTATAATGTAGCATTTGATGCACTATTGAAAAAAATTCCCTAATTTATAATGCAGTTAAGTACATGACATTACATTGGGTTGGACAATGAAACCTGTCCAGTCATTGTGGGTAATTATCTAAAGCTGATGAAATGTGAGACACAATTTTGAACTTTTGAACAGAACATGTTGGAATTAAATAAATCATACACATAAAGACTTGCTAATTGATATAACTGCCATGTGAAAGGTCACTTTTCATTTACAATAAGTCTTTGCAGCTGAAATTAGTGAGCCTTTGTGGTAAGCTCTCTGCTTATAAAAATGTCTCTAATGCCAGTAATTCTGTAACATAAACAGAACATAAATACCCTACATAATATTTTAAGAAGAAACATAAGCAGTATTTTAGATTCAATGTGTATTAAAGAGTCCCATGAAGCACAATTTATGGGTAATAAAATTTAAGATAGATTGACATTTATTAGAGTTAATATACTTTTATTAAAATATATTCATAGTTTTGTATATACTGTCAGTCATCTGTAAGCCAAAATGCTATTCATAATACTGTGATTATTTTCATTCAATCAATCTATCAATCAATTGATCAATCAACCAGTCGATGAGTAAATAAATAAATGAACTAAATTTTTATTATGCACTTGTGCATCAGAAAAATCATCACATATTTCAAACAATAATTTACTGTTAAATTGTTTCTCAGGTGTCACAGCCTTTGTAAATCAGTTGTGCAGAAAGTGTGGCAGGCTATTATTCATCAGTCCCCAAGGTCCCCGTCCCAACAGCAGTGAGACACACTAGAGGGCTAATTATTTATTACACATTTCACTACATGATCATCAATGATTATAATACAATTATGCTATATAAAATAATGTAAATTAAACATGGTTATTATAAATCACAGTCAGATTGCAACATCGCATTTAACTTTGTACTTTAAAGTTACGGATAACATCTAGTGAAGTTTATATGAAAATAAAGTACACAACATTTGAAACACATGATTAATTAGTTTTATCATGACATTAAATACTAAAATATAATTGTGGTATATACTGTATGTTCCCATTTAACCACACTGACTGTGTGCATCATAACTAGTAACATTGAACATAAGTGTGCCCATTATGCAAATTACAGAGGGCACTACAGACAGCCAACCCCAAATCAGAACCTAAATGATTATACTTTAACTAAACTTTGACTAATATAGAATAAAATAAGTAATACATCTCATTTAAGGTTCATTATTTTGCTAATAATACATCAGAATATTGTTTAAAGCTTAAATTTTAAAAAAAGTATATGTAACACAGGAGTAGACTTGAACAAAATTTGAAAAGTTCAAAACGGGGTATTATTTCATCAATTTAAAGCTAGTAATACATGCATGAAATTAGAAATAAGTCTATAATACAGGTATCTCTGTTGAATCGTAAACAAATTACATTTGTCTTATCATTAATGATCTGTTTCACTTAATCTGGATTTAGTGTATGAAAATCATTTATTGTATACAAAGTTATTAATGATATGTGTGTGTGTATCAAATATTGACCCGTTTTTCAACATTTGTCCCTTCTATCTCTTTTGAGTCTGTGAAAAGTACTAGAGAACAATGCATCGTTTGTTTTAAAATTCTATAAACTTGTGACATGTAGAATATCCTGTAAATATTTTGCCTCTTTCAAAAAGCACATGGCCATGCATAAAGATTGCAAATATAAATTGTGGATGTATTTTGAGTAGTGCAGGTATTAATTTGATGGTCTTGCAAGTGAATTAAGTTAAAAGATAAGGATGTATCAGGATAGGTCCAGATTTCACCAATGGGTGGATTTTATTCAAAACTACAGTGGCAGCCAAAGGACTGATTGAAAAACTTAATTACCTTTGAAGACTATGAAAGACTATTACATGTTTTCTTATTGACCTGTACTTTATTTTCCAAAAATCGCAAACTGTAAGACAAAACTAAAACATTGAAAGCATTACTATATGCTGGTGTTATTAATTTTAAATAACATAAAATCTGATGTCTGTGATATTATACAAATAATTTTTTCCAATAAATGTAGTGACTTTTACAACTTATGAAGCTTCATATACTACTAAATTATAATAATTTTAATGCATCAGCCCTAATTAAAGTGGATACGATTTTGCATCACCAAGTCACTTTTAATGTAAACAAACGCAAATTTGTTGCAAATATTTTAAAAACTTTAACATCCATGGATATCCACTTATTCATTTTAGAAAGGTATTTAAATGGAGATTGCTCTCAGTTTTAAGGGCGAGCTCTAGCGAGGCTCATGCTTCTAGGAATTTTTTTTTTCATTTTTTTGTTTCCGGACTTGTGGTAATTGTGAATTGAAACATGAATTGTGGCATATCATGATGTGTATCTGTCTGTTCACTGAAGTTACATGACAATGGGTTATGGTGGAATGGGTGACAGCTTTGGTCCAATTCTTGTGTCTCTCATGGCTTTGCGACTCACGCTAGTAGACCAAAATCCCTTTCAGCCTTGTTTGCATTAAAATCCACCAGCCAATAAATGAGAAATCACAAGTTAAAATATCAAACAAGATTATATTATTCAGTGTGACAATGTTTGTACGAATCGACTCACAGCAATATTTTAAATGTTTTGTATTCAATATTTTGAGCTTATTGCAGTCTCAACTCAACCATTTCAACCTGTAGACATTTCACTATGTTACATATCAAAACACAGCTTTCAATCCCATACATGCAACATTTTTTGTAACATTACAATTTGAATGGGGGCAGAGTTAAATCATTCTGAACCTCATTGACAATGTTTTGCATACAATTACATCAGCTGAATTTTTCAAATCAACACCACTAGTTTGGTGCCATAAACTGGCTTGCCTTCAACTCAAAATCGATATTCATATTTGTTTTTCTGCATAATTACAAGATTTCTTATGTTTAAAATATATCTTTACAGATGCACAATTTATAAAAAGACTTTAACCACGATATATCAAATTTAATCCTCATTTACAATAGCTTTTTGAATAGTGATAGCTAACTGCAAATTGTCAGACAACACAGAATCAACTCAAGGAAATTGCTAAAAACAATACATTTTGTCACTTGTTACTTTGGGGACCATCACCTCAGTCAGAACAGTCCATTCCCGGAAGCCCACAAATATTGTAACTGGCCCCCAAATCTTGATTACTATATTATATTGAGCTTTGTACCAAATTAAGGTATGTGCACCACAATTCACATCCATTTTTACACAACACAAACATAGTAAAAAAATTCTTATAAGATGTTTGAGGGTGTTACTTAAAACGGCTGATGAATTTGGCAGGAAGTTATCAGTCCCCCCCCCCATCCCAAGGCAGTGACACAACTCACATGAGGAGCTATTCTTTATTGAATACATAAACATGGTATAAGACATTGTATAAGTACATAAAGAATTACTAAATCTATTACTATTTACAGTCCATCCACTTGATTACATAAGTACGTATACGTATAGTATTAAATACAAGTTATTGATCATTCTTTACAATTACATAACTTCTTTGATGATTAGTACAATAAGACACATTAAATAATACTGTTCAAATACTGTACTGTTTTACTGTACATTTAGTAATGATACACCCTTTTTACCTTACTTTAACACTTTTAACATAGTACAATTGGATATAACCTGCCCAGGAAAGCAAAGTTAACCATAAAGAATTACTAAATCTATTACTATTTACAGTCCATCCACTTGATTACATAAGTATGTATATGTATAGTATTAAATACAAGTTATTGATCATTCTTTACAATTACATAACTTGTTTGATGATTAGTACAATAAGACCCATTAAGTAATACTGTTATAACACTGTACTGTTTTACTGTACATTTAGTAATGATACACCCTTATAACCTTACTTTAACACTTTTAACATAGTACAATTGGATATAACCTGCCCAGAAAAGCAAAGTTAACCACCAGGCCAGGACAGCGTGGGGGAAGAGCTTGTTAGTGCCATGACCAACTACCTATTGGTACACCCTGCTGAGGAAGTGACACCTAGTAAGAACTGGGAAGAATTGTAGGTCAGCGACTATATAAAAGTAACCATGTATATATATATATATATATATATATGTATTGCATTATATATGTAAAAACGATCCTCAAAGCCCAATTTAGAGGTAGTTTAAGCATTATTTAGCATCTTAGCAAACGAGGCTGCAATTTGTTTGCTGTGAGAGTTGTTTTTCTGAATGTAGTTCCAAACGCAATCCGACGCCCAGGAGCCATGGTGTTGGATACTTTGGATGGGCATGTGGGCATTATAAGCCATGGTGGCCCCTAAGCGCCGGAAGGTATGAAATGTGAAATGATTGGAGGTCAAACCCAATTTTACATTAATTTTCGACAAGACCTTCCTGATGCGAGAATCAATGAGAATTTTCCATTTATTCCCCACAAAAATTTGGGTGATGTTGGACTTGGGTTATACATGGTCATAGCTTCTTGCATAGCTTTTACAGGACACAGTATTTTTGATGTTAAACGTGGAACTACCATACATGCACTCTATCTCTTGTTTGAATGGTCTTGGACCATTTTAATGTTATTTTCATGAATTTTTCACCAATGAGGACGTCCTGGAGAGTTAGATGAATTGTTGGATCGAATGCATTTTCAGCATGAGGGGCGACATTAGAGATTCTAAGGAACGCAAAAATGCCAGTAAAAATACTGCTCTAAAAACTGGACCACACGAGAACTGGTCACAAAGTGTGGACAGCCATTCCAAATCTTTAATGGACATGATGTTGCGTTTCAGAATTGACAGAGGTCTATTTATTCGAATGGCTTTCATGAAATAACGCACCCTAGGGTGATCTAGTAAGCTATGCTCCAACCCATATAATGTAAAGTTTGCTTTTATTGCAGATATGTTGTCTGCAATCATGGCCATTGAAACTTTATTTTCAACCAGATACTCTAGATATGCTAATGTAACGTCTATGGATATTTCTTGCAATGATATTTTGCTACATTGACAGAAACCCACAAAATTTCTCAACAGCAATATGTAGCATTTTCTCGTCTTTGGTCGAAAAGCTGTCGGAAGCCTTTATCTTGATCCATTCATGAGCCTCATGAGATCAGAGTGAGCTGAAATCAAATTGTAATACTATTAATATCAGTATTAAACTACACACACAATATCTTTAATACATTATATTTCATAGTCTAAGTTCATCAAACTGTCATCAGTAATTAGCCACACCCAATTACCAACTAATCTTCTTAATAGTGTTACATGTTCTTGTGTATTCTGCCATCTAGACAGTAAATCTGCAGTCGTATTTTGAACTCCATGTACATGCATGTACACAATGTCAATGTCTAGGTCAGCAGTAACCATCCAAACGTTTCTGGCACACGTGGCCAAGAAAGGGTCACGAGTTTTCCCTGTTTTCAGGACTTGGACTACGGCCATGTTATCACATTTGATTAAGACGTGTTTGTGTTGCCACATGCAGCCAAAAAGCCTGACTGCCACCAAGATATTAACCATTTCCAATTGTACAATGCCTAGATTGTTGTAGTGTTTTGGAATTTTTAGGTTATATACCTTATTTTTGCACCTGCCTCCAAGCCCAGTCAGACACGTATCTAGTTCCATTGTTTGATGTACCTGGACATGATCATAAAATGACACTCCATTGTATTTTGCCAAAAACCGATAAAACCACCTAAGGTCGCGTTTGAACTCATGAGTCAACTTGATGCGTACTTTGTCATAGTTATCGCGTAAAAGTTGCAGCATCCTATTCAAGAATGTGGGAGCTGGCTTTACGCATTTGGCTACATACAACAAGTTACCCAGTAAGGACTGGAGGTTTCTTTTTGAGCAGATTTTTATGTTGAGCCATTGACATACCATGCCACCTGTACCATTCAGTTTTTCTGTTGGTATTGATATTGTTTGGTTCTTTGTGTCAATTTCGACACCTAAACAGACAACTTTTGAGCTAGGAGGTACTAATATTTTGACACTGACCTCCAGACCAAGGTCACCCAGCAGCTGTAGTAGAAAATCATAGGAACGTTGATTGACGCTGGGCATCATGACCCCTATTAAATCGTCAATGTAATTTATGACGGTGAATCCATGACGACACATGATGTGACACACTGCGTCACTTAGACGCTGAAAAATTTACGTCCCATGGCTACTCCCAAACGATAATTTTGTATCAATGAATGCAATTCCCTCCCAAGACAAACCCAACAAGTCCAGATCTATTGGATCTATAGCCACATGGCAAAAGGCACGACTTACATCAATTTTGTACAATTGCGCCCTGGGCCAATTTTTTTTATTTCTGACGTGATGTGATCTACTGTTGGAAATGTGAGAATGAAATCAGTCCCTAGGTATGAATTGTTATCAATACCTGCGTTTACTGAAGCACCTTTTTGCCAGGACAAGTCAATAATGACTCGTCTGTGTATTGCATTAGGTTTTTCTCTTGTCATGAAAGGTGATGAGTGACACTGGTCAATGGGGAAATTTTTATATGGCCCCAATATGGCCCCATATTGTCTTTCTTCATTCAAATAGGCTTCTATGTCCTTAGGATATAACAACCAATTTGTAATTAATTTTGTCACACTTCAAAGGAACGTCCCTGTTGAAATCAAGCGGAAAGCCTTATTTCAATAAATCTAGTAATTGGGTGTCCCAATATCCTTGTAACACGTTTTCCCTTGGTTTGACATTCAACTGCATTCGCACAGGTATCCTACTCTTGAGGAAATTAGGAACCCCATTTGCTTTAACGCTTTTGTACGACGCAAACGGACACTGTATCTCTGGACCTTGTGCTTTGTTTTCAACACTAATAAAATCAGACAAAGGGACAAACCCAAAGTTGAAGTCGCTTTGTGCATGCCATTGCTTGAAAACATTGCACTCAACGTCAACTTTTCCACTCAAAATATCATTGATTTTCTGAGAGGTCATGGTGTTTACAAATGTATCTGCCCCACCCATGTCATTAATGTTATACAACAATGCAAAATCATTATGATTGATTGTGGTGCACGTTTCTTTTGTCATTGGTTTCTGTTGATTAACTTTATTTGTGACACTTGCAGAATTATTCACCTGAGGGCTATTCAAATTTGCATAGTGGTTTGAACTTGGTGAACCGTCAACCAGGAGAGTTTGTTTTGTACTAGTTGTTGCCTCTGGGGTTATACTCCCAATTTTATCACCACTCGAACTTACATTGCTAAGTGTGTCTTGGCATGTTGTGTTTTTGCTTGTGCTAACATCACAATTCTTTTTTATGTTAATACTTTTCTGACCTTTTATAGTATTAACTACCTTTTCACACACATTTTGCACTTGCCTTTTGCCATGTTTGTCTGTTCCCTTCAAGGTTCTATTTTTATTACCTTTTCCTAGTAACGACTCCACTTCTCTCACCTGTATTCCAGTTCTGTAGATGTATCTAGCCCGATGCATTCTCTCGGAACTCACCTCAAATTTACTTAGCACTGAACGTTGCTGCTCTGTTACATTGACATTTGACCTTTGTAGCCCTATCTTGACATTTTTTAACTTTACCTGCAACGTCCAGATGGGCTTTGTCTGGACAGGCAGTTACTCGTTTTTTGGATTGACATTTTTCTTTGAAAAATAGCACTCTTTTTCTGGGTGACTCATGTGCCTGCCGTTGCTGAGGCAATAAGCACAAATGTGCCTATGTAGCTTACCTTGCACCTCATGATCTTTTGTGGAACTGCAAGTACCACTCTGGTATGCTTTGCAGAACCAAGGACGACGTGTGAGCATGCGCACGGCGTTTACCCTCGATACGATTTGTGTCGGTCCAGTCCAAGGTGCCCCTCTCCATCTCACACAACAGAACTGCATGTGATGCCTTGGCACTGGACCAAGAAAAATTGTTAGCATCTTCCATTAGCTCACACAAATACGTGAGCATTCTTTCTTTACAATTGGTATCTTTCTCATCCAGAACCCCTTTAACAAACGCTTGCACAAATTGACACATGTTTATCTGGTCATAAGCTACCCTCTGTTTTGATGGACCCCTAAAATGTATTCATGTGGCCAAACTACCTTATGTGACACATTTACATCAACAGGTCCCCCCTTTTTGATTTTAATTTACCTGTATCAGATTATTCTGCCTGACGCTTTTCAAGATCAGCTACTGCCCAATCTATTTGCCTCTGAATTGACTTTGAGGATCTGATATTTGACAAAAGTGGTATATCTGACTATGATTCTGAAGAGCTACTTCTCTCAGTCTGATATTTACTATGTTTTTTCCTTTTTAATCACAATTTGATTTACTTTACTTTGATTTAGTCCCCCTTCTGTCACCAATGTCCTTTTCCTTGCTGCAGTCAGCCACCTTCATTTCCACATCATCTAACCTGTCGTGCACTCTTCTTAGTTCAGCTAAGATCTTCATCTGTACTGTTTCTTTGCCTTGCTCTTCCTCAGATGAGAACTGTACCTCTTGTTCTATGCTCTGGTCACCTTGACCTGGAGTTTTCACTCTTTTATCGTATACCAAGTCCTTCTTGGGAGCATCAAGAGGGCAACCAGGTAGAGACCCGGACGCACTAGCATTTTTACCCATCTTACTGTCTGTTTTCACCTTTTTCTGTTTCACTGGCAGCAATATGGAATCGTCACTGTCACCATCACTTGACTGCATTGTACAATTTTTCCCAGTTGCCGGATAGTGCCTTTTTTTGCACTTGCTACATTTGTTTTTGTTCTTCCCCATTTACTTTTTACAATGTTTTAATCACTGAAAATACATATACACCCACCACAGAACGCAGATCCAATGGTGTTTACACTCAAATCGGCTAAAACTCTTCTACAAGGGAGTTATAAACATAGTGTAGACCGTCCCTTAGAGGTAACCGATTCAAGCCTGAGGTCGTCTAAATCAGCGTTCTATCTGGCTATCATGAGGTCGTGTCCACAGTCACAACAATCAGTGTTCAGCATTATCACAGTTCGTCCTTCCACACCACAACTTGACGTGCATGCAATGTTATCAGACAGAGAATCTAGGCGCCCTTGCCAACTTCAACTAAAAACCGTCCATGATTACTTCTTAAAATCTAATTTAAAAACACATAACATAGGAGAGCTAACAAAATTTTCTTGTCCAGTATCAACGCCCTCCAAATTTGTAATGAAGATGTATTATGGCTACCAAGCCAAGCTTTGAACATTTTCCAATCAGATGAAGTACAATCATAGTTGCTATGCTCCCTGGCCCTTGACCCCAGGTCACCCCTATTTAACAGTAGATGTGACTTTAGCAATGCTTTTAAGGTAGCCCCCAAACCCTGCCTGGGGATGGAGGACGGTGACAGGTGTGATGCCTATGACACCACTATTGAAACTTGGATTTTATTTAGAGAAATAAAAATTATTCAGATACTCAGATAATACTGTTGAAGTTTAGTATTTTGAAACATTTCCAAGTATTCTGTCTTAATTACCCAGTAATGCAATGTATAAGTCTTGCCAAAGTAAATTATTGGACCATTTCTTATGTCTTTAACAAGATAATTGTTCCATATAATACACTAGTGAACGATTTTCATAATTTGTAATATGCTTTAAACAACACGTCATTAATTCTACATTAGGTTTGAAAGTGAAACCTGTCCAGTTATTTTGTTCCAAGTTTTATCCACAACTGAAGAGATTTGTGTGATGAAATTTTAAACTTTAGAACAGAAGACATTGGAACTGATTAAATCATTCTTATCAAGACTTGCCAATTGACATGCTGTTATGTAAAAGGATACTTAACATTTTCAAGGACACTATTTGCATCTGAAATAAATTAGTGAGTCTTTGCCGTGAACTGAAATAATGAGTCTTTGCGGTGAGTTGCCTGCTGATGAAAATGTCTTTGATATGCCAGTAATTCTACAGTAATTATATAGCGCATAAATACCCAACATAATATATTAAAAACTATGAGCACTCTTTTAGATTTATTATGTGTTAAAGAGTCCTGTACGGCACAATTTATGTGTTATGAAATTTTAAAGTATGTTCATATTTTTTTGTACTTCAAAAACTCAAAAAATACATATGTGGTTTTGTATATACTGTAACTAATTTGCAGTTATATATTAACAGTCTCCAAGACCCCTAGCCAACACATTGAACACGCCATGGCGGGTTATTACTTTTATTATAGACATAATTAAATTGCAGCTATACATTGAGCCGGCTTAACACACTTGTGGACATACAGTAACATACCCAATATGGATTGTAGTTGCCTTTTAGTGCAAGATGTTTTTCCAAGCCACTGACGCACAGCGTCAGAAATTTGACGCAGTTTATCCTGGGGTATTGACACAGTGCCATTCTCAGTATTGATGAGAATGCCCAGACATACAACTTGGGTACTAGGGGGTACCAGCTTTTTGTCACTGATGGTGAGTCCTAGGTCTCCCACGAGTTGAAACAACGCATGCGCGACATCCGGAACACCCATCCCCACATAGTCGTCAATATAGGCGATGACACAGAAACCCTTCTGACGCATGATGTGACGCACTGCGTCGCTGAGACGTTGAAAAATCTGGCTCCCGTGACGCATCCCGAACGGAAGACAGGCGTCAATATATGCGTCACGCCACTGGAGCCCCAACAGATCAAAATCACCAGGATCCATTCTCACATGTCGAAATGCTCTGCTAACGTCTATCTTATACAGGAGGGCGCCCCTACCCAAGCGTCGCAATTGTGACGTAATATCATCTACAGTAGGGAAGGTCAAAGCAAAAGGACTATTCAAATATGTGTCCCTGTCAATGCCAGCAATGGGCCAGCTCAGATCAATGATGACCCTACGCCTATCCGAGTTGGGCTTATTCCTAGTCATGAACGGCGATGTATGGCAGTTTTCAATTGGATTTTCTTTGAATGGACCCAATAGGGCCACATGCCCACACTCCTCCTCAATGTAGGCATCCACATCTAGGGGAAACTGGGTGGCAGAGGTATGGTTACCCTTTTCACTCTGCAGTGGACAGCTTCTATTAAAGTCAAGGGGGAACCCAAACCTGAGCAGCTGTAACAGCTGCTGATCCCAGTAACCTTGGAGAAGCTCTTCCCATTTATCTACATTAAGTTGTGAGGTCACAGGTATGCGAGCCCCCAAAAAATTGGGCTTACCCGTCTGTCTCATCACATAATGAGCATCAATGAGAGATCCATTGGACAAATTGTTCTGAGAGAACTGGGTGGGCATCAATTGGTCACCCAAAGGTATAAATCCAAACTGAAAATCCGACTGTTCACTCCATTTTTTGAAAATGGGACTATCTACCCCCATGGAAATGTTGGATTCATTGAACTGTTTGAAGTGAAGTATACTATTTGCAAATTTTTCTTCTACACCCCCAGAGTTAACGTCATAGATGGGGAGAAGCCCGCCACCCCCAGCTATGTCATCTGAGATTGGACTCTCACTGTTGTGGATAACCAGATTAGAACCCGAGACCTTGTCACTGTGGTTAGTAGCATTCAAACCCATGTCCTTACCAGGGTTGATTTCACGGTGAATGTTCTGCCCGGGGAGAAACCTTCCACCCCCAACTGAGTCATCAGACACTACAGTTTCATTGGTATGACTTGCAAGATTAGAACCCGAGACCTTGTCATTATGGTTAGTGGGATTCAAACCCATGACCACACCAGAGGGGTTTTCGAGGTGAGTGTGTTGCCACTCATCCAGATTCGAACCCTGAGCACTGTCACTTGCAGTATCTTGTACCACCTTACAGTGTACATTGTTTCCATACTCAGGTTTGGGAGAGTGTGAACGCCGCTGAGGTTGGAAACAGGGGAGCAAGACAGCTTACATTGACCATTGGATTTTTTGTTTGTGACACTATCTGTACTCACATAAGCACTAGTATTAACACCACGTCCAAAAATATGTGTTTTAACCACAGTTTTTGAACTACTGAGAACATTTTTTGACTTTTTTGCTAGCAAATTATCAATGTCTCTGGGTCTAACAGCTGAGTTATAAAAGAACCTAGCCATGTATGTGGTGCTCTTGACCCTTTCTACAGTGGTGTTTGACTTGCTATTCAGTCCATCACCATTTTCAACCACAGATGCATTCAGACAGCTGCTCCATCCTAATGATGAGCAGCTGCCTGATAGTTTTTTGCCTGTTTTTTGAAATTACAATCTTTTTCAGGGTGGTTAAGTTGCCTACCCCCCATAAGGCAGTGAGCACATATGTGCCTCTGCAACTTCCCATTACTCTCATGATCACGTGTATGTGTACACACACCTGTTTGAAAACCTTTACAAAACCATGGCTTCCTACCTGAGTGATCTGATGGCTTTGCCCAAGTACCCCTACTTGTAACATGTTTTTTGAGCGTGGGCCCTTCGGATCCGATGGTATGCCTTCTTTCATTACAACTTTCCTCCATGATATTTTTACAAAAACCTTGGACAAATTGAGTAAGCGACAGTTGGTCGTAAGTGACCCTTTACCTGCTGACGCCACCCAGTATTGCCTCATGAGGCCAGGATACTTTGTTTTTCACGCTAACTTCAACAGTACCTCCCCTTTTTGACTTGAGTTTTACAGAATTCTCATTACCTGGGAGGTGAACTGTGATTTAACTCTCTAATCCTCCTATCAACTTTTCTTTGAATGGTACTAGACTTTAACTTTTCCATGGAGGGGGTGTCGCTTTCGTCTGAGGACGAATCACTGGTTACATAAGTGGGTCTGAACTTTTTACTTTTGCTACTTTTTTTGGCTAGAACTTGACAATACAGTATCTGTACTTAACTTTCCAGTGTCCACTCCAGAGGTTGACGCCTGTACTGTGTGCTGTAGCTGCCACTTGATCTTCTACCAGATCCAGTCTGCTTGACATCTTCTTCAATTGCTCCAGGATTTCCATCTGGATCCGCTGTCCGCCCAGATCCTGATCTGTAGCAAGTGACTCCCTTGCAACGGCAGCATCACTTAAATGTCCCGACACATCATCATTTTTGGTATTTTTGAACTGGCATTTTTTACCCGTAGGGGGAGCATGTCTGTTCTTACAATTTTTGCATCTCTGCTTATTATCTGGCATTTTTATAATTTAATAGTCTATGTCACTGTAAAGAACATATGCAAAAAGATTCAGATACAACCTTGGCAATCTCAGGCTTACATCAAAGGGAGAAATATCAAAAACACGACCAAATTGGCATAAAAATGCAAAGATGACAATAAATATAGGTTAGACTGTCCCTTTGTACACCATTGTAGAAAGCCTGATGTTGTCAAGATGACCAAAATCTATTCACAGAGGCGTCAGAAAGTTGACGTGTCACATAAAGTTCATCCTGTGGTCAATACACTGGCAGTTCCCACGATACACACACAATATAAAAAGCTTGTTGCTGGATAAATGACCGTCTTTATATGTACAATATCTCACAATTTAAAACCTAAAACTGTATAAAAAACCTAAATAAATCAAGTAAAACAAAATTCAAGTTCAAGTTTTTAACATGTCTTTCATTCAATGTCATGTTTCAAAGTGACTTTGCTTCAAGGAGCAAAGTACTGTAAAACAGGGGCAGCCAATAAGAGAGGTTGTTTACTGGGCTACCAGGCAACTGACATGGGTTTACATAACTAGTAACATTAGACTGGTACTTAAAAACCTAATAAGGTACATAGTAACATTCTGTCTGTGGGGCAGGACTGACATCTGGGGCGCCTTGACGCCCCAAGTAAAAGGGAATTCATCCATTTCATAATATAGACACTTCAAGTGTTGCATATCAAAACACAGATGTTTACTTGTATACTGAAAGTTGCTTTGAGCTTAACTATTTTTGACTTTCAATCATCCTTTTGATATTTTGTTCTGTGTGATTTTACGTCAGTTTAATATTATTTATTTTTCTTTTATATAACACCAAGAAGATAAAGTTATACAAGGTTACAGTAGTACAATCTTTAACAAGTAATTGAATTATCTCTGAATATTATTTTTAAGTTTTCTCAGTAATCTTAAAACAAGAAGAAAAAGAAAATAAACAGAAATGCATGTTTGTTTAACAATTACAAACTGATGTCATTCAGTATATTTTCTTATTGCATCTCAAATATTTTTGATCAAGTAGCTATTTCAGGGTACAAAACCCTGTGTATGATCATTTAGATAATGTCACTTGATCACATACATATTTCCAAAATTCATACTGTTCTTTTTCTTAAGAATATATCACATTGTGAAAGATAGTGTGCAGGGCAATAATAGTAACTTTTGTCAAACAGTGACTTATAAGCCCATGTAGGGCTGGGTACGTTAAAATTTTTGCAATATGGATTATAATATGTATATATGTACAAGTCATTACAATAAATGAACTATCTATCTATCTAGTAACTGGAAGAAGTTAAAGTTATACACGAGCATTTTAGCATGGACTCTCCACGAATAATATATTGCTTTACAAAATAACTTAAAATAAACAATGTCATAAGAGTAGCCTTCAGGTTTTAGTAATGTCCACTGCCTCTTCAAAATAGTTGTCAGTATCAATAAAATTGATCAATTTTGTCTTAAATCAAAAGTTTTGGTTATTGGCTGGCTCTTCACAAAAATAACATAAATCTAATTGCACATCGCTCTCATTTGAAATTAAAACTCAAATATGAGAATATTATTTTATCTGACCTGAGAGTTCTGAATAAAAGTGTACTGGTCTTGGATAGATTATACTTTGAGTCATTTAAGTGTGAATTAGAGGTAAAGGGGACATGTAACTATTTTATTACATGACATATTATGAGCAAAAATTTGCTTTTTAATTTATCTTTGTTACTTCAGATATCCACAAAGGAATGTTATCTTCATTTGTTTGCAAATCTTGACGCTACTGCTCTGAAAAATCATGATAACTACGACTACTTTAGATTTTGTGGTATGTACCTAATTATGCTTTCACTTTAATTAATTCTACAAAAAGTCAAATTATCTATAATTTATGTTATACCTCAAACACACTGTACACATTCACCAGTCACTCCAACTGTGGCACACCTATTGGGACAGTTGTAGTACAACCATCTATTCCATTTTCAATATTTTTCTAAGATCACCTGATTTGTGGCAGCAAAATATGACTTGATTAGTCCTAAGTTTTAAGGTGCATCGACCTGTAGGGATTTCCGTGACTGGTATGACTGGATAATTATTGTACATTTTTACAGACGACCTTTTAACAGTTAGATGTATCACTGTAAAGAATTTGTCTTCATGGTAGAGATTAAGCACTATTAAAGTTCAATTAGAAAAAAAATAACTGCACTGGAACAGTTCAACTTCAGGAGGCAACATTCTTTTATATATGTTTATATAAATGGGTTTTGCTCATCATATATGTTCACTTTGATGTATGATTAAATTTTTCATATTGAATGAAACTTAGATATAGAAAAAAATATATCCTGCCGGAAGATGTACTTTAGCAAGGTTGCAAATGTTGTTGAAGCTAGTAGCTGTTTGCAGCTATGTTACACAGTAGTAACATTTTTTGTACATGATGTCATTTATAGTTTCATAACTACTAGCTGGTACAGGTTTCACATAAAAAATGGCTTTAGTAAATGAACGTCCGATATTATTGTGTTATTTGTGAAACGCTGTCCACAACCTCTACAATATGAGTGTGTAGCTGCCATAGCATGGATATACTCTATTAAAGATCAATATTGCCTCTTTATATAAACATTTCCAAAAACCTGAATGGATGGAGACCATCTTCTGAGCCGAACTACGAACTTTCTGGTTTATTGCTGTCTGGGGGTTCTTGATCATGATAAGTAAAATTACACTTTGAAAAAGATAGTCTAAGATGTACAACATGTACAACATTATTCTTTGATGTCTTTTTACAAACTTTCTAATGGGTTTTCTATATTACATTGAATATTAATTTATAGATTAATTTTAATTTTAGGCCAGTATAGAAAGCTAAACTATCATCTCAATTATTACACTTCTAGAACTCTTTTGATAGTTTTATTTATATTGTATATGCTTGAACTGAAATCTAAATTTGTTTTATATGTAAACATGTACGTAAATATTTATGGAGTAGCATATGTAGCAATATAATTTTTTTCCAGAATGCTCTGACCACTTTCATGATATTCAATACTTTAAGAACGCCACTTTGTCACCCAAGTGTTATATGGCAAGGAATTCCTCTGTTGTTGAGTTGACCTGCCCAGTGGGTTTTGTGTTTGCTGAAAATGGAGCCAGAACAGTACAGTCAGAATGTGTTTGTAGAGAAAACATTGGATACACAGATATAAATGCAACCTGTTTGCGTAAGTTTCATATTTTTAAAAATAACCTTTAATGACAGATTGTATTGAATGAAGGAAGCAGAAGTGGATATTATAATTAGACTATGTATCTGTCACTGTTGCAATTGTCTAATGGATGACAGAGGCAGGGCTGACTTGTAATATTAAATGTTGCATATATGTAACAGCAAATATATAAATATAATGCAGCAGAAAAACTATTTAAAATGAAAAAAAGATGTACAGAAAATTGCTATTCAATAAGACTCCCTTTAAAAGTATTTTTTTCAGGTATTGTACACAGAATGCCTCACTTCCTTCCAGTTTGGGTGACATTTGGTTATTTATTCACGAGACATTTACAACATAGAAATACTGCAGTAAAAATATCTTCCAATATTTTTGTCAAAATTCACTTTTATCTGTCAGAAAAACATATTTATAAGTAAATTTGTTTTGGTTTTATACAGGGGTCAGCTCTCACTTGGGTGTAGAAAATTAGTTTCATACACAAAATGGTCACACAATTCTATATTATATTTACGTTATTTTACATATTTACATTTGTGTTTGATAAAAATATTGCAAAACTTCTCTATTATAAGTAAAGGACATACTCGATGAACAACAAATATACAATGTCAAGTGCAATATCAATTAAATTTCCCTAATATTAAGGGGTACACAAACAGCCCTGGTAGTTTTCCTGTTAAATAGAATCACTAAAGGAAGTAAAAACAGTTGACCCCACTCACTTTTGTACTGAAATGGTAAATGGAGTTGTAATAAGTAAACACAAGTCCTGAAAACACCAGCAATGTAACAGTCTTCATATAACCCTTCCCTTACAAATCAAAGTCACTTAACATATTAGAATCAGTATTGCATCATGGTTATAGGAGTTAAGTACATATGAAGCATGCTTGATGTGAAAGTTCATACAAATTAGTTCTGTCCTGATACCCACACAATTTTTCACTTCAAATCACAGGGTGACACATGTACACATCCAAACTTTAATCATTAGCATAAGATAGCTTACCCATATAGAGTGGTGAATATCACAATCTTTCATTCCAATTCTAATTGAAATTCTATAAGACTTAATCTGAAGACTGTCTCTAAGACTCATCATCAAAAGTACCAATCAAAAATAAATTATAAATATAAAAAATATCAGGGACATCAATAAATAATAAATATCCAGGGTCATAAGCAGAGATCAACACCACAAACGCCAAATAAAACTCAGCATAAGTGGCTGGGTATGTTCTGCAAAGATATATGCTTTTGTATTGATATGTAACATCCTTGGCTGTCCCTAATGTTGTAGTTGAATGGCAACTGGTTTAAAAGTATGTTACTGTTGTTTAAAGTTTTAATGGCTGTGTGTTTTATCCTGATGTAATACACCATAAGGTACACCTTTCCCACAAATGCCTTATTATTTGTGCTTGTTTACATACACAACATGCGGTGACAGTGATCTAGAATGCGATATTGCCGAAATAGAAATTCTAAAAAATACACTTCCAACCTTGTGTAAACATTTCACCCCAATCCTCTGTAGTTTTTGAGTTATGCAGATCAACAGATGTGATTCCAACATGTGAATTTTTGTTGACTACTATAAATCTAAATAATTAACCTTCTTTGGTGATTTTCAATGGAGGATAAAAATACATTCTATTTGTAATCAGAACAAACTGTTATCTTATGCTCCCGGAGATGGGCGAATTTTGCTGATGACACCAATCAAATCCTATCTTATCTAATCTAATCTAACTTGGACTTTCATTGCACTTCAGTCTTCAACAATTGACAGACTCTAAGGTGCAACTGAACATACATAAGGTGAATAATCATTCTTATCAACCAACTGTTGATAAGTATCATATATTGTATTTTGTGCCAAGTTGAGCGGTTATGCCAATTTAAGACCCTTAGCAATTGGAGGTATTTGTTAGAATATCCGAAGTACCATATTTCATCAATTACTGAGACACACAGACTGGGCCCATATTCACTAAACCTCCTTTATTCCAAGGAACCCTTTAAAAGTAAGGATTTCCTTTATTTCTTGCCCCTTCCTTTGTTTTTGTATTCATTAAACTTCCCTCAAACAAAGTAGCCTAACTTTCTTTCCTTGACTTTCAAGGAAACCTTAAAAATCTAGGAAATCCTTAACTTTCAAGGGAATCTTGAATTTTGATATGCACTAACCTTCCTTTACTCAGGAATCCTTGGTTTTTTCCCTTAATTTTCAAGGTAAGTGTGACTACCTTTATGATAAAGGGGAGTTTTGGTGGTTTGACTTTTGAAGTAAAATTTGAGGTAATTGGTGAAATGTTATAACATTTGCACCTTTTCTGTCCATACTTCATCATTTATATCACCATTCGTCTTTCTTTGAAATTGTTGGGATATTCAGTTAATATGTCGTCAAACCCAATGAAAATGTAGTTGATGTGTGTCACAATATCTGCGTGAAAAGTGGCTACTACCACAATAGGAAAACTTTACAAATGACTATTATATTGTTTATCTTCATGAGTGATATATATTGTTTCTGTGTATGTCTGATAAGGGATGTATTACTTTTATTATCCACCATTTTGTACGATTTATGGGTTAAATTGTATGAATATTTAATGATAGGATGTGAAAAAGCATGTCAAAAAGCATGGCCAACAGTGAATATAAAAACTGCAATCTTTAACCTGAAATACAAAATTCTTTGATATTTATTTCTTAAAATATAAAATATAATCTTAAACTGCAATAGAAAACACATCATAACACTAATCTTAAACAAATAATAAACATGAAAAGAAGAAAATACAAAAAGTAAGGGAAAGATAAAGGAGCCTTTATGAACAAATGGTCACGAAAGGTCTTAGCCAGGGCTTCGGCTTAAAGTTGAGAGTTTTGTCTCAAGTTTCTGCCCCAAACCTGCTAAGACTTTTGTCTTAGGCTTAGTGGTATTCACAAAGAATTTAAGACTGGTCTTAAGCTTAGCAAAGGGCTCAACTTTAAGACTGGTTAGTAGTGGGCTTAAATTTTGTAAAGAGGACTTAAATATGGCTGCCATAAATTTTTCTCCACTTCAAAATTTGAAATGGCTGTAAATAAAGTTTAATTATACAGAACACCTCAGTAAAGCAGTCTTTGGAAGTTAATATGTGGTAACAAGGTTTTTCATTTCAGAACAGCACTTTTCCTTAGATAAAATGCATTGAATGAAGGATATATGTCACCAATAGTATAGTTTGAATAGAAAAGCAAGGTCACATGACACAGAAAACCACTGTGGTTATTTGATAATCTTGGACTTAGCTAAGTCACCCTTTGTGAATGCGGTTTTAAGATAAAACTTAGCTGAGACAAAAGTCTTAACTTTAAGACTGGATTTACGCCTAAGACCTGGCTAAGTCTAAGACCTTTCGTGAATATGGGCCCAGGTACATATTTTTTATGCCTCATGAGTAAAGTACATACCAATGCCCCTTACAAAGGAAGCAATTTTTTTAATAATTTGAAAATATTTAAAAATTTATTTAGCTACAAATATATTAATAGATAATAAAATCCTCATTCTGTTGACTTTGATTGTGATTGATTTTTCATCTTACTTGAAAGAAAAAAAATTTAAAAAATAAGCTCAACTGGGGTAACTTTCCTACAATGTTCTGACATGTGATAAACATTAAATCTTAATATGATATAGCAATATAACTACATCCAGAGAAGTGATCAAATGTGTTTCATTTGATTGTAGTGATTCTGATAGAGCATACTTTGTCAGACCTGAAATGGTATTCGCTAATTATAAGTAGGCTACAGTATGTTTACTAGTGCAGGTTCTGTAATGATAATAATTAATAAATAAACAAGAGCACTCAGGAGCCAGTCGATCTCATAGTTTCATAACGATCCCTGCCTTAGTTTTTGAGTTGTGCTGTAAATAACCAAACAAACTTGCAAACAAGCAAACAAAAACGAGTAACATACTTTGCAGCATATTTATAACATGATAATTGCCTTAGTCTATGTAAACATGAAATACGATTCTGACATCAGTAGCTTGATTTACATTAAGTTTTATCTCCATGAAATTTATGTTTAGTGTTTACGTTTAAGTCTCCACTCTAGGACACCTAAACAAGACTCTGTGAAGACCAAACACCTTTACTATTGCACTGGGCCCTTGTTCCACACCTTAACTTGACAATTCTATCGAAATATATTGTTTACTGCAGAGCTACATTAAATGCTTCGACAACAGGTGGAATTGCATCATTTCTATATTTAGAACAATAGAGGGGGGGGGAGGCATGATGACACAGTGGTAACACACTCGCCCCCCACCTCTGAGGTCAACAGTTCGAACCCTGAACCCTATGTGGGGAAAGTTGGTAGTTTCTTTCCGTTGGTCGGCAGTTTACAGTACAGAACCTTGACCAACTGCATGTACTGGTTTCCTCTGCCCATAAAACTATCCGTAGCAATATGACCTGTAGAGTGTTGAAAGAGATGCTAAAATCCAAATAAATAAATAGAACAATAGAAAGTTGCAATCAGCCCTATTTATGCCAATGCCATGTTTTATAATAATAAAAAATCCTTTGAAAATCCTGGAACGCAAATTGTTTGTGGATCATTCCCCAAAGTAAAATCAGTTCTATGTTGGAGCACGCCCACCCAACTGTGAATAAAACTTAATGTGACCTTACTAAACCTTACTAAAGATAAAACAATAAAAGTATAATAGAAATAAATAAAATAGAATAGCCATACATTTAACAAACATTACATAATCAATTCGTGTGCTCACAAGTGTTGATTTTTGGCAAATAGTTTATTAACTAACCTATAAATAAGGCACCCACAGATATATTTATATGTATTATAAATTTAGGTTAAAGTGCGCTAATCATTTTAGTTTAAACAAATAATAAAAAAAAAATACAAACAGGGGAAAAATCGCATTTAATTTTAAATTACAAATGAAGAGTGGAACTTCTGTAAGCATCATATTGTGTAGTAAGATCCACCAAGGTGGTGTGCAAAGATAAATATATATGTTTTATAAACTTTTTTTGCTCATCACTCTGTGAGGACTTGTGTATTGTTTTGTCGTTCATGCTGTTGTATTATATATATATATATATATATATATATATATATATATATATGTCAGACATTAATCAATATGTGCTTTATTCTTATGCAGCAGAACCTATTGCAACGACAACAGATATTACAACAACTTCAAGTTCTCCTAGTAAGTTTCATGCACAGATGTCTTTGATTTCATTTTCATTATTTTGTCCTTAGTGTACATTTTCATTTGTAACACTACAAAATTTAATCACATATACACCATTGGTGATACATTATGAGACAATGTGATAATAAAATTGAAACCAATATGATAATCCTTGACTTGTTTCATCCACAAGGATATGATTCAAGAACAATCCAATTCAAAAGACGAAGCAAACAACCATTACATCATTATATCTGGTTGGCTTTTAAAGTTCTTTTTACCATTTTGCCTCAGTTGAAAGTAGGTTGATATATTAGGTTGGACCTTTTTGCTGCATTCAAGTCTTACATAAGCAGCTTCAAACTTGTCTCACAAAAACACGAAAGGTAAACTAAATATGTGATTAAAAGATGTTTGCAGAAAACAAAACATTTCGCTTACATTTTTGATTACAAAAAAATTTTATTTGTGCAATGATAGTCTCTATCTTTTGTCAGATAGCATTGATGCTTTTTAAGGTTCTTAGTTGGTGTAAATGTATTTAATTTTAATGACTGTTTATTTTTGATTGCATTTTTTGTCTGGTTTCCTAAACTTTAACAAAATCTAATCAGTGTATTAAATCTGTGAGCAATTGTCTTGTGTACTGCACTTGCAATGACAGTGCAAAGTTCATATATTATTTTTTATAATGTAGTAACTGTGTGTGCTTAACGATTTTCCAATTTGTTAACATGAGTCTTTAATATGGTAACATTAAAAGTTTGTTATCCTGCTAAGTCATACTCAGATCACGTGATTCTGATAAAAGTTGGACAATTTTATTAAAATAATAATGTTTTGTGTTTCCTAGTTTGGCATCACTCAATGGTGTAAATAAACATGATCTGCCATACTAGTCCGAAATATTTATAGCTAAAATTTCATTTAAAATCAAGATCATGTTTTTCTTCAAGATATTTGTTATTGTATAAGCAAGGTAAATAGAAGGGGATTCATCCATTTAAACGAATCAATTAGACTGTACATCTTTTCTCAGTAAAATCGAGTAGGCGTTGCTAACATTTTTGGAAGAAAGAACTTGAACTTATTCTTATTCAGTTATATTTTTCTGTTTTGATTGTCAAGATATATTTCACTTTAAGCCTCTCTTACATCCCATCGTACATGTATACACGTGTAAGTGTGATATGAATATTTTGAAAAATACTGACATAGCTGAGTGTATTATATGGCACATACAAACCCTGCAAGTAATTTTGAAACACTGGCAAGGAGGATTGACGTACCCAAGCCTCTCAGACATTACCCGTCAGATATGGATGTGTTTGTAGCCATACTGTGTGCATGAAGAGAATCATGTGCATGCAAATTTTTACAGTGCAACCTTGAAATTTTGTTATAAAATTGCACGTATAGCTTGAGTGCACCTGTAAATTAGCCGATTTTTATCTGTAACCACGATGCACGTGCACGTACAATGGGATGTAAGATAGACTTTAGCTTCCAATGTGATGCATGAGATCATAACTATAACTTGTAAATATCAGTTTTAGTGGATAAATATTTGAGCATTTTACTAGGGTTTACCATCAAGTTTCATGTATTCTTATGAACCTTATTTTCTTGCAATTCTTGATCCTGCATTTTTCAATACAATACTGACATAACACACATCATTTGTTATCATATATCCTTATGCATAGTTTTACTATAAATGTCTCCATGAATGAATTAAAGTGTGGCTGTAAAATCTCTACATATAAATAATCCCTATTTACTAAGAAATACACATAAACTTTCGGGGGTTGGTGGTGTAGGGGTTAGAGTGCTAGCCTTCAACCTCTGAGGTCACAAGTATGAATCTGGACGGTTTACATTGCAGCATCTTGAGGAACTAGTATGCACTGGTTTCTGCAACCGTAAACTACCCATCACGATATGACCCTGGCTGTTAAAGAAAATAATCATATAATCTAAATAATATGATTTCAAAAGAGTATATATCATGTTAAGTAAATTTGAGTACATTAAGGCTTATTGCAGATATTACTATATATAAACTATCTGACAAATGGAAAGCTCAAACCATTCAGAAAAATGATTTACAAAGTTATCATCTACTTAGATTAACTTAGGTACTGTGTAGGTAACGCAACATTTACTTAGGTCCAATGTACGAGTCTGACACTCCTACTTACAAGAGCTCTGACATACAAAGCGGAAATTGAAAGTGGAGGAACCCCATGTTGAAATATAGTTTACTAGGGATATGGATACACAATAACAAAGTATATCTGATTAACGGATATTTAAAAAAGCCCATGTAACTTACCTCACAATCTTAAGTTTAAATTAGACCTTCAGTCTAGGTCATCTGATAACAAAAATCTTTTGTCAGGCAAAAAAAATGAGACTTCAGTCTTTTAAGCATACACTGTTCATTAAACTGCTGCATTGTTGACTATACTATGACAATTTCCTTACATTTCCCCTGATAGTGCTGTATATTATTTTATTTATTCAAATGTATTTAAACAGGTATTGGCTACTGGTATTAGTATCATGTGTTAGTAACACATCCTTTTGTGTTTTAAGTTTTACCAAAGTTTTAGTGCAATCGATCGGCGATCTGTAACAAAGATAAAACTAATTTAATATTTGTAATGAGTTATCTATCAATTACCTCCACTGGTTTGCTTTGTTTTGCATGCAATTGTTTTTCTGTCTATTTGTCAGTGTTCACAGTTATAGCAGGGAATAAACAGATTTTTATCACTTTTTTATGTCAGTAGGGTCTTGAAAGGGAAGATGTGGTTATATTTTGTGAATGATTTGATTATATTCTGCATTCAAAAAATCCCCAAATTTTCAAATGTCCCAATTTAGATATATTTGGAACGACTCATGTTTAACATTACTCCACAAGTAATGAGTGTATCTTCAAGATTTTTATGTGTATACACTTTAGAAAAGAAGACCCTGAATTTTCAGAAATTTCACTTGCTTTGAAATTTGGACTGTTTGAATCCTATTCCAGATACCACCTCAAAGTTCTGCCCGTGTGACGTGCTTACTTACTGCTTCACGCCATATCATGGCACAAACCTCATCTGAGCACAAAACAGAAGATAGAATATTTAATACAGTTGTTCTTTATCGCCAACACTCATTTATTTTAGCATATCATATAAGGTACAGGAAATGACCATGTATATAAATTAACTGGCTTCAGCAATTCCTGTAAATTCTGCCAAGTTTTGGCACTGATCATATTATTACCACATAAATAGCACCGTAAAATGTTTATTGTTTTAGTTTTATATTAGTGAAATACTTTTATAACCTCCATTTGTGTCACTGTATGCTTTTATAGGAAGAAATCGACAAAATAACACTTACAACTCGCAAAAAGAAAGATTTTGTCTTTTGTGCCAAGTTACAGCGGGAAGCAGTACATGATGCTCCACATCACTGACTGAAATAGATTTACAACATCATGTTATCCTAGACTTTGATAATTAGGTCACCAATATAACCATATTGTCCAATGTATACTTAAAGTTTAACTACCACAAATCATCAATTTTTAAGAGTATAATTACCTATTTTTTTCATCAGTGAATAAAGAATGCTAGTATAATTCTGTGTTATGTCTTATAATGGTTACTAAATTCAGCAAAGTGTGAATGCATCTTAAACCCCATTTGATTGCTCATTTTTGATTCCTCATTTGCTGTTTTTATTATGATACCATAGTTTATCTATTTATAAACTCAGTAGTGTAAAGATACACCAACTTCCACACCTCACAAGTTTCTTCACACTTGCTTTCCCTAATATTTTGTCAGATATCTTTCTGCTGACAATAGTTATTAGAATAACCGGCATAGTCAACATTTTGGTAATTCCATTATTGCATCAAAGTTTCATCCATATATTCCAAATTCAGACAGTTTGGCTAGAGCTTTGTGTCTGATTATCCAATAATTTGGAATGCTCTTCCTATTGAGATTCATTGCTCCCCCTATTACTTGTTTTAGAGAAAAGCTTACATCCTACCTCTACACCAAGGTATACCCAGGTCAGGATGAATATCCACCTCAAGGTGTCCTTGGTACTGACCCTGTTCTTCTATGGATATTAAAAAGTTGTCTGTTTTTGTGCTGTTGCTCCAAAGAATCCAATTGATAAAGAAAAGATAATTTACCATAAAACTCCAATTTAGAGTTAAGTAATGCACTTTAAATTTAATTAACATCACCCCTACTTTGCCTCCAAAAGGTAATGACAATGAGTAATGAGTATTGCAATCACATCCATTTGGTTGTCCGATAGTCTGCTTGTTGGATTATCTGTGTGTCCCCTGCATCATTTGGAAACTGTTTGTTAGACCATATTTTGAGTCATATGTACACAAGATGCAGTTTTCAGGGTCTTGGTCCGCCTCAAATTTGATGCAGATCCTGGAATAACAATCCATAAAATTATTTTCAGCAGAACCAATGAACTAGGTTTATGTGTTCTCATGCAGTGCTGGTGATCAATGTAGTCTCTAGTTTAAGGTTCATACAAGTTTAGCTGTTGTACATATCTTAAATATTAATTTCTTTGAATCTATTTGTTTTTAAGATGGAATTAGATGCACAATGCCACCAAGAAGGGTTCATCACATGATTTAATTTTAATATTTATGTTAAAGTAGATACTACAACATTTTAGGAAATGTTTTGTTCTTACTTCAGAGGATATTTGTTCCGGAGTGATCTGTAAAAATGGTGGGACGTGTGTGAATAGAACTGAACTCTTCTGGTGGTGTGAATGTGATAAGGGTTGGACAGGCAGAAATTGTGAACACAATGGTAATTAGACCTAAACTCATCTTATGTAATAATGTTTGTCTTCTTACAAGCCACAAGTAGAGGTGTCACAGCCAACTGGTAATCCATTATCCACATCTATGTGGTTGTTCCAATGTAAGCCAAACAAAGGACACAGTCAAAGAGATCGACACTCTTAGGGCTATTATTAGACGAAGGTCGAAGGTTTCTGAAAGACAGCATGTTTCTTATTTCTTTAACTTCAGTATAATCTTGATCTAAAATAGAGTAAAAAAGTTTTGAACCCATTACTCCGATCTAAGGTCGAAATAAGTGATGTTTTTTGGACAACTTACACTGAACAATAAACTTTGGCGACCTTCTGACTAATACTTTCTTTTGATTAGCTATGTGTCAATTTCACAGGCAGTCAAAGGCTTAAATATGGCCACTATAATATTTTCTGTACCTTAACTATTGAAATGGATGAAACTAAGGTGCAAATATGTAGTAGTCTTTGGAGTTTGTATGCTGTTAAAAGTTTGTCATTTGTAAAAAGCATTATACCAGAGAAAAATGTGTCACACCAAGAATATCTGTCATCAGTAGAATAATTAGACAAGAAAGACAGGGTCACATGAAGCAGGAAACTGATTTCTGATAAGCTTATGCAGGTGTTCCACTGGAGCCAACCCTGTAACCGACCCTACAACTCTAGGGCCATTTGCAAAAGTCGTAGGGTCCTCAAAAAAAGTGCAAAAATGCTGAGTTATGAAATCCCCCACAGGACAGTATAGTTACAGACAGGATGTGAACCCCATCCGTACATGAGGAAGGGTGGGAAATTTTTTTAAATGTCCAGTCTTAGAGGTTGCACAACAGGCCTTAAATCCACAACAGACAAGCCAGATCACAAACAGACAAGCCATAAGGGCAAACTGACAAGCTGGGAGCATGCTCCCAACCCTTTCCGATAGGACTGATTGTTTGTGGGTTGGTATCTAAAAGCTGGGGTCAAAAATAGGGATTGATATCACACTATGAAACCCCTCTCCCTTGTGACATGCCATTCATGTCACACTTCAAAGATGACAGGAACACATGAATAGCAACCGATAGAACACTTGGGGGTCTTTTTGTTTTTATTGAGTTAAATTTTTTATTGTACACGACATTTTCAAGACACAGAAGACAACAGAACACATCACCTTCCCAGCCAGTATCACCATCACCTCCACCATCCCAACGAGAAGGAAGTCACAGATTCATGGGTCATGCCCTGGATACTGCAGAGGGAAGAGACAGGTTGCTACAGAACACTCTTGCACAAACTAAACTCTACTGACAAATCAGGCAACAGAAACTTTACCAGGATGCAACCAGCACTTTTGGATTTGATTGGAGAAAGAATTACCCCCCATCTCAGGAAGTCAGTCACCAACTTCAGGAAGCCACTGGAAGTCGGGTGGAAACTGGGAGTTACTTTGAGACACTTTTTCACAGGGGAAAGCTACACCTCACTGCAATACTACTAGAGGGTTGGAAGAATGACCATCTGCAAATTTGTCCCCGAGGTCTGCAACGCCATTTTGAAAGAATTTCATGAGTACTTGAACTGTCCCACTGATCCTGAAGGCTGGTAGAAAATTGAAGAAAGATTTTAAAAAAAATGGAATGTCCCCCATGCAGTCGATGCACTAGATGGAAAACACATTGCTATACAGAAGCAAAAGAAGTCAGGCAGTGAATATTTCAACTACAAGGGATACATCTCCCTGGTACTTTTGGCTTTAGCCGATGCAGATTATAACTTCCTGTGGGTTAACATAGGGGCCAGTGGGTCATCATCTGATGCTCAGATATTGAAGAAGAATTGATCTGATGCTCAGATATTGAAGAAGAATTGAGAATGGAACCTTGGAACTACCACCACCTGAACCACTTGTCAGGAGGACAGAGTTTAAGAAGACTTAGGGAGAGAACATGCTATGTATCCATAACTGAAGCTGATGCTGTGGCTGCAGAAGGCCTCTGGTTTGACTTGAATATGGAAGACTTGGAAACTCCCTTCCTTCTGATGTGACCTCGTAGAAAACTGCAACTGTCCTTCAGCCAGGTCTGTTGTTCTGTGTCACTTCTCAGCTGCTTGTCCTGACTTTGTCTGAGGGAGCTTGTCATATCTGATAGGTTGAGTCTCGAACCACTTCTTCACTATCTTGACAGGCAAGTTCCTGGTAGCTGCTAGTGACTCCCAAAGTCTTTTTTTTCTTCTGCTTGTTTTTGAAACTGTCATTGGTCTTGTCATAAAGTTCCTCAGGCTGTTTAATGAACTGACAATGGCTTCTCCGCCTGAATCACTCGGGAAAATGGACTTCATCTGGCCCCTCTTTTGTCTGGATTGAGTTTATTCTACATCAGTATCTGTGTCAGTTAGTACTCTCTTCTCTCCCTTTCCTCCTCTACGCTACTCTCTCTCTCTCTCCATCTCTCCTCTCTTCATTCTCAGCTTTATCTCCTGTTTCATATATGGGCACTATATGGGTGCAGTGTTTAATCTAAGCTTTATGTCTATATATTGCCATATAAGGTAATTGTGTCATTGATTTGCTTCATGTGTTATGCAGTGCTGATCTATTTATAGACCTGGGAAATTCTTCTAATAACCTCAGTGATTATATTAGTAAATTTGGGAAAGCTCAATTATCAGTAGTCTCTAGAACTTCCTTAGTGGATCTGATAACAGGTCTTAAATTCAGGTTAGTTCTATAACTGTCTGGAAGTTACCATGCATGTGCATGAGCACTATACACCTGGCCACAGATGAACATAGTATTTGCTGGCTATACAGAAGGCTAACTGTGTCTCAGAGCTACATTGTACTATCAACTGGAAATATACTTTTTCTGTACTTTATACTTTGTGATTGAACTATTACTGGAACAAACTGGATACAGTGTCTTGGTAGATTTGCTTTGCTTTGAATACTTTTTCGTCTGCACACAGTGTGTGGTTCTACCAGGGAGTGGATTTATTGCATTTTTGACATTGTTCATATCTTGGGGCGGATAGTAGAGTTGTGCAGATTCTCTATGCAGACATTTGGTGTGATTGGATATCAAAATCATCACAGGATAAGAATATTTTGTGTTATCAGATACTGAATGGATCACAGGATACAGATATCGGTGTTAGTGGACATCAGACGGATCACAGGACAGATCACATGACAGGCCAGGTCAGACTGGTTTTATTATTGTATCATTGAATGTAATATTGAGAGCATACAAGTTGACTGTAATCTCTAATTTTAATTGTTAAATAAATTTGTTGAGTTAATTTTTTTATCTTTTCCTTTTGCAACTTAAAGACAACCGGTAATTGCCACTATGCTTGCCTGTGACCCAAACACTCGTAGCTCAAACTGTGGTTGAGTGTCAGTTGGTACTTCAATCTATCTCCTCCTGCTCTTTTGCATCCTGATCAATCAATTGTACAGCTTGTTTTAAAAAAACAAACTTAAAAATAAAAAGTGAAACCTCATAGAACAGATTTCACCCCCAGCCAGTCCAGCCTATCTCAAACTTAAGATAATTTGTAAAGAAAATGAAAACCTAAAAGAAAAGCTCTGCACACTTTGTTGTCCCTCGACAAGTCAAATAGTAAATAAAGGCAGATTGTCTACAGACTTGCCTTTTTATACCCACAGATTTTGAAGCCGATAGGCTGTAAGAAGCAAAAAATATTACCGGCCTGTCTGTTTCAGTTCCCTGCTTGTCTGTGACTGTTACAGACCTGTCTGTTATTTTTTACGGCTTGTCTATTTGAGCTAAAGGCCTGTCGGTTACAAATTTTCCCGACTCTGTTACCCAGTAAGTAAAAGTTACTGATTGGCCTGTAAACTTTACAGGCCTGTCAGGAATAGTTACAGACAGGCCCGCTAAAGTTACCGACCATAGTGTAACACTTCCCACAAGGCCTGTTTCTCATCAAGTACAGTCAAGAAGTCCATATTTGGGACAAGCCGGATACTTGTTACACAGGCCTGTTTGATTAACCATCAATCTTGGAAGTGTAACCAACAGGTCACTAAGTCAACTGACAGACCTGCTGTTAAGTGGCTGAAATTAGTCAGTGACAGACTCTAAGGTTCATCTGAACATAAGACGAGAGAATTAAGATTAATCCAAAGAAATGGCCAGGTAATAACAGGGGAAAAACCTAGGTGACAGGGGAGTCTATGGCGGATATCATTTTTACTTTTTATAGGTAAGTACAGCCTGCATAATACCTGTTTCTTCACAACTTTTTTTGGAGTTTGTCAAACTTTGAACAGAAGGTTAGGTCACAAGGCACTCTACTTACTGCTGCAATGATTTTATGCTCAATTGTGGCCACATGGCTTTCACAATATCAATCAACATATCTCACTTTTGGTAGGACCCATTACCGATTGTCTTAATCTTTTTGGCATTTTGTATGTTATTGGTCTGTTTTATAAGCCATTGATACTGTATACTATCATTTTCACAAGTCCACTAGAATAAAATAAAATATAAAATCCAACATTTCCCTCTATCAATATTTTCATCATTTATCCTAGCATAAACTCACACACATTTTGAATCCATACGGTGCCCCATATATAGTAAAATTTGGCGACATATATACTTGTCAATACATTGCTACTTTTTAAATTACACCTGAGAGTTTTTATTTTCTTTTTGTTAAAAATGGCCAATATGTATAGGTTAATGACCAAGTTAGTGTCCAATATTAAATATAAAGTATATAAAGTAACTTCTTTAAGTTACACCTCTTGCTTAATATATCATTTTTAAGATGTTATTTAACATCATTACTTTTAATTTTTGTATTCCTGGTGTGTATTTTTCAGTTTTTATGATCATTTTAGCTGAAATAAATGTAAAATTGTTTCTTTGGAAAAGTACTTAAAAAATTCTATATATGGTCAAAATCACAAAGTGGCCAATAGTGAAAGATATTTGACACTTTTAACAAAAGAAAAACTGGCAGGTGTAACTTAACTTTCATTAATAGGCAGTTGTTTCACTCACTGATTATGACCAAACCTGCCAACCTTTCACACACATTTCCGAAAAAAAAACCTTGGACTTTTATTTCTACTACAATAGTCATTGAAACCAAAAATATATTCTAGAAACATGCAAATGAAGAGTAATAGTGCTAAATAACATCTTAAAAATTACAAATTAAGTTAGAGGTATAACTTAAATAAGTTAATAGCCCGTTAGTGCCAAATATTAGAAAACAATGGATTTTTGCTTTAGCCACAGAAATTTTCATACTGGTTCAACATAACTTTTGTGTGGACCAAACAAAGAAAGTATCAAATGGTGCAAGTATAGGATTCCAGGGCAGGGTAAGGAAAAGGCCAAGTACCACAAATTCAGTGCTTGATTCTGTCCTAGAAGTTTTGGGTCCAATCACAAATTCCCCTGTCAACTGAATGAGCGTGATACTTCAATTCCACATAACTAGTCACCTATTAATAACTTATTGCAGAATTATTAAATGTGTAATTAGTCAGAATTATTTCTTCTTTTAAGCATTATTTGTTTGTGTGATGTTTTTCAACATGTTGTGCTTAACAAAAATATAAAGTATAAAGTTAATGACTGGTTAAATATTTAAACTAATTGGATATCATAAGAAAATTTAAAATGTTCATCCATTATATATATCATCTGTATTGTTATTTGTAATATTATTGTATATGATACGTGGCAAAATTTATGTTCATTAATGGGGCTGATTTGAATTTTTTCTGGTGGGAGCAACTACAGTTATTAAAATAAAGATAGATAAAACACCCAATGGAGATATTTGGAACCATAGTTTAGAGACAAAAGTGTAATTAGTTTTATATTTGTAGCATAGTCAAAAGTGTGAAATTTGAATAAGGATTAGTACATCTGGTTACAACAGAGTTAATGGACACATGTAAATAAAGTTTAATGCATTCATACAACCCTGACTATTTGTGTTTTTTTCTATCAGTTTGCCACAGAGACAAGTATATAAGAATTGCACAACATAAATTAGGACCCAGACGTCAGACAGACATTGAAGCAGATAATCCATACATATGTATGGACTATTGCCGCAATACAACCCTTTCCGAGATACCAGAGAGATGTAAAAGTTTTCACTTTAGGGTAACTTTTAAGATTATATAACTGGCTTGTACAATATGAAATTGATATAATCTTTTCTAATATTTCATTTCTTTTTTTGCCGGGCTGTACCAAATAAATACTTTCATAAAAATATCTTCATCAGTTATGGAGTTATCATAAACACCAAAAGACAGAGAGATGGATTGATAGGCACACAAATGCAGCAAAATATATAATCTTCTTTGCGTTGTTGTGGTGAAAACTAACATAAGAAACGATACTTGTACTGATAAAGTTGAAAAAATCAAATATTGTGATTAGTAATTTTGGCTAAAGATTTGATCATTAGCTGTACCTTTTGTATCTTTATTCTGATTTTAGCTTATCCTGAATCTTCTTTTTATGATCTTGACCCTGTTGTCAACATTGGCTTCCAAATGTACCATATAATTTTGAGTCACTAAATAGGATTGCAAAACTATATGTTTTAGGGATATATTAAATGCTTGAAAAACGTTTTGTTTCTGCATAAATGCATAAAGCATGAACCTTGGTCCCTTTTGATATGGCTCTTAACAGGGGACTTAAATGTAAAGCTTTTGTCTAAAGTAAGTCTTGGACAAGCTTATCAATTCTCCGCAGTGATTTTCTGTCATCTGACCCTTAATGTCTACTCAAAATGTTCACCTGGGAGCATTCATTAGTTGCTTCTCATTTTGACATATTTTATTTGGGGGATAATGCTGTTGTGAAATGTAAAACCAAAATATCCGAATTCTAATTTGGGAGAGGTGTTCTATAGATTAATTCTGTATTTTATGGGCACAAACATTATTGTAGCCATGTGTAAGTCTTTGTTTACAAAAATTAAGCTCACAGTCATGTGGATGTAACTCTGAGCCCAAGACTGAGTTTTTCTGTGAAAGACATTAAGACCACAAATACAGCCTAACTTTAAGACAACATTAAAACCCTGGGGTAAGTTTTTGTGTGATGCATGATATCTTCAACGGCCTATTGGGTCAGCAATCAGAGGCTGTCTTCTCTATGTGGGTCCTCCAAGTTACAATGCTGAGGACCTGTCCCATTATGACCCTGGCTGTTGAATTGGACTCCAACATTGACCTTTGACCTTATGTGATTCATATGCTTGCTCTTGAAAGATATATTTGAAACATGACGTTGGCCTTAAAGCAGACAATATGTTTAAACAGTAAAAAATCAATACATCTTCCTGTTTACTTTTCTTATACACCGTTTTTGTGTAAATATTTAGTAATAAAGGAACGAAAAAACAGTTTGACGTGCGTTAGAGGCACTGGTAAAATAATATTTGAATTTTTAAATTTGAGATAAATCCTCCATTTTTGTTGGGATGTTTTTTCTGTGTGTGCGGATGCAGTGAAAAGGAGAAGAACCTCTAAGTAAACACCTTTATATTTTTTTGCATAACATACAGTTTTAGAAATAAGAAATAACAAAGTAATTAGCACCATTCAACAGATTTGCAACACTTAAATTGTCCATAGTAAGTGGGGCCTTTTTTGTCTCAGTCTGTTCATGCCACAAATTACAACTTGATGATAAATACACTACTTAAGAGGTGTTGTCTATTTCAGCTAAGCAAAAATAGCACTGAAGATAATAACTGGCAAAGGGGGTGCCGTTTTTATTTCAATGCAACTGAAGACACTTTCGAACTGATCCCACGAGATCACACTGATTACTTTAGATTTTGTGGTAAGTAGTTGAATTATCATTCAAAAGTTTACCAATATTAACTCCAACAAAAAAGTTGTGTCTTAGGAGCCCTGCGTTTTTTGGTGTATTCGGATAAAAGCTCAAAAAATCATAGGAACTGATTTTAATGAAATTGTAGGAAAAGTTGACTGTGGTACAAAGAACAGATGCCTGAATCGTTGACTTCATCCAGGAATTTTTTAATAATTGCACTCACAAGCAATATTTGAGTTGTTGGGCCTTGGGACATATGCAAACTCTTAATGCTTTTGTATAGATATAGTTTAAAGGTCAATAATTTCATTGAAACCATATTTCTTCTGCTAATGTGTATATAAACCAACATCAATAATATCCTTTCTCAAACACGAAGTGAGGTGAAAAGTCTATATTTATTATGTCATATAACATGTCCAAATATATGAGAGGATAAAACCTCATAATGAGTTTAACCTGTTAGTTTGTCAGCAGTTAGTTTGTAACTTTTTGGAGGAGTCTTCATCATTACCATGATCAAAAACACATTTTGATAACAGCATTACTGGTTTGCTAGAGGTATAAGTATACACTTCCTATTTCTCTTTCGTAGTGATGTATTTAATTCAATTTCCATTACATTATGTATGGATGAATGACAGACCAGTATATAGATAAAAACAGACCACCTTGCTATTGAGACCTGAGCGGCATTAAATTACTTGGATCAAGATCAGACCATGACCATACAATATGTGAGACAACAAGTTTTGAGTGAGCAAGCTTATTAAATAGCTATTCATAAAACAGGGATTATTGAGCTGAAAAGATCAAGTATTTGATCCGTATTTTTCAATCTGTAACACAATATCTCACTGAAAAACATGTTGATTTACTATATACTTGCCAAGTATCTGCTGTACCTTTTATCTGCATTAGTTGTATTTATTGAGAAACTCCGACATATATTTAAAAATATATCAACGACAAAAGTGTTAAGATATCACCAAAACTGAAAAAAGTAGCGAGGAATAGTGACATGCCAGAGAAGGTAAACTTAATTACAATTAAACAATGCGCCAAAAAATTAAATGTTATTTATTTACAAAGCCATCAGTCCTTCTGTCTCTGTAGCGACTGATTATCGTATTCCCCTTTTCTTCCCTGAGACATCATCTGTCAGCCACTTTTGATCTGTCTTGATCCAAGGTTAATAAAAAAGTACATGGATCAAAGTTGATCCCAAATTTGAAAAAAAACCCTGACAACTTTGATTCCAGAATCGTTTCATGTAGATTTAGTGGCCAATAAACCCAGGGTTGTTTTCTTTCTAGAGGTTTAGCAGAAATAACAAAAAGCGGTTGACAAAATGTTTCGTAACCAGTTATTGAAAACATTATTATTTTAGGTTTGGAATATCCTGACAACAGAAATATACCTAGAAATTTAGTGCATTTAATGTCACATTTTACATTATACTGTTTAAACTTGATGTATGTTCACTATAATATCTCAGTCAAGGTATTTGCTGTTTTAAATTATGGCTCATGTACGCATGCTGTTAAGTTTTACAACAGCAGTGATAACTATGCAAAAGATAGGATTTCATTCATTTCAGGATTTTAACGTGTAAGTTAGTAACTGGTAAGCATTCAAAACTTAGTGACCAAGTCATTGATTAGCTTAGCATTTAATTGTATGACCATCATCTTTGTCACTATGGGCTCAGTTCTATCTCATGGGATTTACTTAGAATCCTTCTTAATATGAACTTACCTGTTGTAAAGGACATCAAACCTACCTTTTAACTTTTGATCTAAGCAATTTCATTAGCTTCATTGACATCAGTTTGTAATTAGTCTTGACCATAAATGTTATAGACCCTAGGCAAAACTTGTGAAGGTTTCATCAATATACTAAACTTCATTTTTTGTAAAAATATTTTGCGTCTGAGAGAGGTTTTATACAATTTTCACTCGGTGTCTATGTTTTTTCATGCAGTTTCCTGCTGTCACCAAAATTTCTCACTTGATATTTTTCGTAAACAAACTATGTAAACAAACTACTCTTCCTGTAAGCCACATTTTGTTGTTTTGTTTATCACGCTGCAGTGTGTTAAGCAAGGCCTGACAGGGGCCTGCGAATTCAGTTGGGAGGTACCTTATTTCATCCTTTAACTTATTTCCCTCTCTATTCTGGCAACCCCTGTTTACTAGCAACGCCCAATCAGAATACCCCTTACAAATCACTAGCTATAATTGAATTGGCTTCCTTCATTCTTATTCCAGTATTTGAACAAGCAACAAGTATTTCTCCCACCTCCCTTATCCCTAGTACATGCTAAGATATTCCCACATACCTGAGTAAATGAGGTCGTAGTAACCTCTAGCCCACAGGGCAGTACATGAATCAGGGGTTTTAATCCCTGGATAACAGGCTGGACCAGGCTGACCCTGGCTCCCCCTATCAACTTAGACAGACCGATTTTGACAATCACGCTCTAAACTTGATCCACTTAGAGTTCTGATACGGATCCTGTGATTCTGATGTTCCCTTAGATTGGTAACCTAAGGTTTTCCTGGATGTAATCCAGTCTCACAGCACCCTCTTTGGCCCTGACCCCTTGTGCTAATCCCGGCACAAGGGAGGTCTCCTGCTGGATTGATGTAGGCCTCTGAGTAATTTGGGATAGGCTGGGCCAGGCCGACCCTGGTTCCCCCTTCTGATTTGACCCTTTCGCACCAACTTGACCTTTTCACATCAATTTGACCCTTTCGCACCAATTTGACCTATTTCGTGCTGTGAAACAAGATAAGTTTCACTTGCATACATTATGTATACTAGCTTGTTGTTATTTCGTACTATCATTTGTGATTACTGTATACCTCTTTATTGGGGATGTTTATGTCCCCTGTTTTAGTTATATGGTGGTTTTAAAAATTTTCATGTTTTACATAAAAATATTTTAAATCCCTTGTATAGTGTACATATATTGCTACTAACGTGTAAATAAAATCCCAAACAAGTCCTGTCCCTTCTTCACCTTACATTGACCTTTCTTTGACCTATCACCTCACTTAACCTTTCTTGCCTCCAACTGTGATGCAAACTGCGAAAGCAGGCTAGAGAAAGCATATATGTATGGCTTTCCCACGATCATAAGCTTAGCAGAGCAGCCCTGTGGATAACAAGTGTGAAAATGGATAATTTATATTATAGAAATAAAATACATATTTGAGTGCTTTATGATGGTTTTAAACTATCAATTGCCTGAATATTAAGTCATGAAGCCCAAAGCATGATAAGTTGTCTTTTATTCCTATTTCAAAATGGTCACATTGACATTTTTGTCCAAACAAGCAGTAAATCTTACGCAAAAAACCACAACAAATCCAACGCCATTTTGACTGTTCCATCAATGAAATATACAAAGTGATGGATGTGCAAACCAGGCTTTTGGATAAAATATTGTTAGGAAATCCCCCACATAATTCCATGATCTCATGAATATTAATGAGCAGTTGATCTTGAAATAAAATATTTCACTGAATCATGTGACCTCATATTTTGCTGCATATGATTTACTTTTTTATTTTTATAGCAACTTCTTTGTTATCATTTGTATGTCAAGGACAATGCATATAGAATTCAACAGCATTATCTTATTTACCATTCTATATTCGCGAAACTGTACTGAAGACGAGTCCATGTTCATTGCGCAGTGTACCATTTTAGAATTACAGACATGGACCAACATTGCCATATGTAAAGTGTTATAACCTTTCTTCATTGTAAAAACTCAGTTTCACCATCAGATATAATTAATTTACAGAGGGTTACGACAACATACAAAAACCCACTAAACTGGAATATATTTAGTCACAATGTTCATTCTATTCAATGTTCATTCAATGTGATTGTATAATGGATGCAAATGAAAAGTCTTTCTTGAACTTTCAAAGTTTTAGCTTTTTTTCTTTCTTTCCCACTTTTAACTATGCAATATGAAACTAATTATGAATTTTGGTAGCCCTAGCTGTAATTAAAATAGCCAGAACACAGAAGATGAAACCCTCTGGTCTGTTACTTGGGACCTTTGATTTATTATGATGGTGCACTTTTTACTGAGTCTCTAAAATTTTCACAGAATACTTGAGAAACCTGTTATACTTAAATATTTCAATGTCACATTCTTCATATTTTTGGATAACACATTAATTAACTTTCTCATCTGAACTTGTCTGACACTTAGTATTGGCTGAGGGATTTGCATTAATACTGCAATGAACTAATGTTTTAATCGTAAGTAGTGTACTCAAATATAAAATTTGTAGACATGAATGTCAATCAATATTAATGCAATGTCATCAAACTCTATATGCAGTTAGTACACCACACATTTTACTACAAGCTGGACTTGAGTTATTACCACAATGGTGGTAAAAACCAGGTTATTAAATGCTAAATTTTTCAAAGACAACTCCTAGGAACATATTTTGGGTCACAAGGAATCGTCTAGGTATACCATTTTATTTTTATTTGATACTATGATACAAAAACTAGGATGTGTTTTTTTTACTTATAGTCATTCATCAATATTATAACAGGGCCTTACCATTGTGAGTTCAATTTCCACAGCTGATAATGCAGAGGTCCTGCCTGAGTATGGATTAACTTGGCTATTGACAATACTAAGACAGGCTTTTTAAAATCTATGGAGCTTCACTTCACCAGTATGCACAAGACCCACTAAATAAACATACCATCTCATCAACCAAACACATGAAACATGACAGTTCTTCTCCCCCTCTTTATCTATTTGCACATGTCAGTGGGGAGCTGGACGAATCGGCCCTTTGCCAAATTGGCCCTCGGCAAATTGGCCCCCTAAAAATTCGGCCCTGGACAAATCGGCCCCCAGTTGAAAAATTTTGTAATTAAAACTTATTTATAGATCTGCAGAGAGCATTCGACTGGGTTGATAGAGATAGTTCTTCAGGATAATAAAAACAGAAAAATAAGGGGTCCTTTTCAACAGAAACTACATGCTTTAATTGAAATGGTGAGAATTTTGCTAGGTATGATCGATACACATCAAAGATAATTGGATGCTGTAATCAATCTCTTTCAACCTATATCCATTACATACTTGTAACTTATTAAAAGTGCAATTATACTAAATGCATAGCCTCTGCAGATGGGATCATAACTTTTGTGATCTTCTTAAGAACAGCTTATCCATACATAGATCTATTGGTAATTTTTTCTTATAGCGATATCAGGCTACTTTGGACTTCCAAAGCTGAATGATGATTGGAGAAAATAAGAAGCCCTTTTATAGAGGAAATGCGCCATTTAATTGTAAAATTAATTGTAATTAAAAGTGCAATTACATTGCCTGTGGAGCCTCTGCTGGTGGGATTATAACTTTAGTGATCTTTGGTATATGTTTAATATAGGGATTACTTGCTAAAATGTTAAACAAACAAACAGTATTAGACATTAAAATCTGATTGTTCCCTTTGATGTCTTATCCCTTTGAATTACATAATAAATCACCAAAATTCATATCTCCACAATTTATTATAAATAATCATTATTATTACTGTTATTATTAATTTTATATTTTAAATAGATAATATTTTATCTATTGCTGTGACTTTAAAAATTATAATAATACAATAACTACTGTGGGAAAAAATAAAATAAAATAATACCAGTCACTGTGAAGATTTTGAATACAAAGGTCAGAATACAAAGGTCAGAGTAAACTGAATAGATACATAAAACTCACAGGTAAACAGTAAACTGAATGGATACATAAAACTCACAGGTAAACCTAAATGTCTGGGGATTATTGTGAAACAATTGCATAAATCTTATGTACACTTATCTATCTATATCTAGGAGGGCCGATTTGACCATATGTTATTTTATAGGGGGCCGATTTGACCAGGTAATTTTATTTTGGGGGCCGATTTGATGGGGGCCGATTTGGCAAAGGGCCGATTTGTCTATGATTCTGTCAGTGTACAGGACCATGGCCTTGCAAAGCTGAGGTTAAATATTTCTGCACACATGCTTGAAAACTTTGTGAAGTAAAACGAAATAGCTTCATTTCAATCAAGCTAAATCATTTTATTTTAAAATTATAATGTTTTCCTTGCTTAAAATTAAGTTCATGGGTCACTTTAATGTTTTTTTACGATACTAGTTTAGTTCGTTCTTTGAGTATGGGTAATTTATAGTTAATGAAGTGAGTGTCCATTTTTTTCCTCCATTTGAGCTTTTGATGAGGCTATTGAAAAGACAATGTTTCCCGGCGGAGAGGTTTGAGAGAGATATTATTTGCAAATTACTTCATACCATTACGGAAAATCACCTAAACTGTTTTGAACTGGCTATCTTTACAGAATTCCTCAGTATTAACTAATTAGATTTCCAGTGAAACTTGAGAACTAAAGGAAGCATGTTGTGCAAATAAATTAGGCTGATGGGTTGTTTTTCTGATAGACGTTAAATCTTCCACCTGAATATCTCTTTCTGTTAGGTGTTTACATTGTCACTATAACAATAACAAAGCTTTGTAGTGAACCTGTTAGATAATCACTCAACCACTGCGAAAAAAACAACAATATCAACCTTCAGCTTCACTTTGTGATATTTTTAAGGTAATCTGTAGCCACATATCCCATTAAACAATCCACATTTAAAATTTCCAAATATGTTTATGTATGCAATAACGGTATATTTACAGTTTTTTGTGAACAATGCTCCCTATAACCTTTAAATGTATAATATTTAAATAGTATAACTTATACATGTCATATTATTTATGCATTCTAGAATGCACTGACCATTTTGGTAACGTGACATACTTTAAGAACACTACCTTGTCACCCAAGTGTTATATGACAAGCAATTCCTCTGTTGTTGAGTTGACCTGTCCAGAGGGTTATGTGTTTGCTGAGAATGGAGCTAGAACAGTGCAGTCAGAATGTGTTTGTGAAGAAAATGCTACTTACACAAAAATAAATGCAACCTGTTTGTGTAAGTATCTTGTTCATGATAATCAACCTCAACACAAAGTGTATTGACAAGATTAAACAGAAGCAGAGAAAATAAAAATTAAGACAAACACCAGAAACCCCTGTAAATACTTATAACAGCTTAAATATCTTTTCAATGTGTATTTTCACTTTCCAATGCTTATTTGCAATTTACAATTTAATTATATAGAAAATAAAATTGATTATATATTCCCCATGTTGAAGTCACTAAATAAAAAGTGTTTTGTTATTTTTAGCAAGATTACCAGGTATTTTTTGTTTTTGTTTTTGCATCTGTGTCATTGTTGTCGTGTTTATGTCTTGTACATATGTGTTTATAATATCACAACAAACTGAGTTAAGTTCAGTAAAATGCATCTTTATCACTGTGCGATGTATGTAACCTAAATAATGGGACCAGTTCATACTTGTTCCAATTTGTAGGCGTCAATTAATATGCATAACTAGTGCTACAAATTTGCCAGCAAGTACCATATTTTTGTTAATATTTCTCAAACTTTCTAACCTAAGATATGTTGTGTAAACCTTCAGCATTTTTACAAAGCTTCTACTAGTTTTATTTGGGGGCCACAGCGACAGAGTGGTAACACTCTCGCCTCCCACCTCTGAGGCCGGGGTTCGATCCCCATCACAGTCTCAAGTGGGAAAGCTGGTAGTTGCTTGCTGTTGGTCGGCAGTTTACAGTACAGAACCCTAACGAACTGTATGTACTAGTTTCCTCTGCCCTTCCAACTACCCGTCGTGATATGACCTGTACAGTGTTGAAAGTGACGTAAAACCCCAAATAAATAAATAAATAAAATAAATACTAGTTTTATTTGCATTAAATCCATGCAGAATTCTGAAGAAATCTTATGTTTAAAATTGAAACCCTGACAGCCTATTCTGCGCAGTTTCTCAAAATATACTCTTTTAATACTTTTTTTTACAAAAAGTGGAAAAATTAATGTAACCCTCCTCCCCCATAGATACATGCAAAAATATGTCTTGCTATAGCATGAACAAATGTATTAGTGATGCATATAAAATATCACAGGGTTTCAGTGCTTGAAGGGGAGTTTATTATAGGTTTAAGGGTAGTGTAACAAATGTGCAACTATGTCAGAAAATTGCTGAGTCAATCTAGGTGATTGAATTTATGAATATACTCATGAATATTCATGACTTGTTGTCACATGGTGTCTGGTTACAAAGTTAAATGGACGAGAAAATGTTAGAATGGTGCAATTGAACCAGAGGGGGCTTGGCTTGTACACTAGCGTATAGACTATATTAATTCACCCTAACCCTCCCTCCCCTGTTGCCTTGTGTCTGTAAAAAATTGTTCTAGCACTGATTCTATTTCATTCCTAATATACTAGTATTCTGCTGCATGCTCCCTGAGATTGACCTTTGAGATCATATGCGTTTCCCATGACCTTGCCTTGAGAAAATAAAATCACAGTAAACTGTTTAGCTGTTAGTTTTGAGGTAATTTAGCCAAGAAATGATGAGAATTACAATGGCTTGCTTTCTTACTTGTTATATGTAAGGGTCAAGGTGAAATAGTGTGGTTAAACTTTGGTCATTGCGGGCTGGCAAGATTGGAAAATATGTAACAGCCAAAAAATACATGAAATTTTGGTCTTAAAACATTGTAGTTCCTTACAGTTTAAAGTACGTTAAAGCTTAAAAGGAACTGATGTATATATAACAATGGTAGTTGTAACCTAGATATTCTTAGTAATAATTCTGTGAAATGGATGTTTTAACAATGTACAGTATACTAATGGATAATAATAAATAAAAAAGCCGAAGATGTTAGATAAAAAGAAGTTTTGATTTCAACTTGTGTTTACTCCCCTTCTGTAAGGTACTGACTTATTATCTCAATTTGTATCGTTGATGAAAATTAACAATATAATACTCGTGCTGTAGTCTTGTGTTATCTTCATTCATGATTATTGTGTATATTTGTATGTTATTCGGGAAGTTTTTGTATTATTTGTAATGGCTATTTTCTTTCAAATAGTGTTGTTCTCTTTTGGCACAGTTTCTTTCTTAGAATTTAAATGAAATCAGTGTTTAATCAGTGTGTAACTACTTTACTAATTATTATTTATTTCTTATCTCTTGTTGTAGCATGAAGAAATGACTTATTTTCTCAATTTTGATATCTTCTTAACACATTTTCCTCCTACTGTAAAACAGAGTGGTCTCATGCTATTATTTCTTATGTGTGGCGATGTTGCCATGAGTTATGGACCGGTTATGCTTGGCTCAGTGAATGTCAGGTCAATCCGAAATAAGGGCCCACTCCTCTCTGATACAATTGCATCCCATGCCTTTGATTTCCTCTGTCTCACAGAAACACATTCATACAACTGATTCTGACAGTTTCCTTCGATTCCTCACCCCTGGTGGGTTCTCATTGATACATAGGCGACGTTCAACAGGTATTGTTGGTGGTGTTGGTTTTCCTCATTCGTGAATCATACAAATGTCACAAGGTAAATACCCCAGATTACAGTTCATTTGAAAATATTGTCATATCAGTTTCAGTTCCGGCCTCCTAGCTCTATCTATCGTCCTCCTGGGCCATGTTCTTCCATTTTTAGATGAATTTATGTCCTTTGTTTTCTGTCTTCTGTCGATTGCAATTACTTCATCTGCGGTGATTTCAATATACATGTTGATGTACCTTGTACTGATAGTTACAAATTGGAATCCCTGTTAGAATCATGTAATCTAATACAGTCAGTTAACAATACCACTCATTTGCATGGTCATATCCTCGATCTCATTCTTTCCCCCAGTTAAATGTATGTTTCCCAATTGACATCTTGGGTAATCCCCTTCACCCCACCAAGTCAGTCAGGAACCTGGGTGTGTGGTTTGACTGATTTTTCCTTCTCTAAACATGTCCGGAAGGTTTGTAATAGTTGCTTTATTCAACTGAGGGATTTTAGAAATATTAGGCAGTTCTTGACTCAAGATGTAGCTGTGTCGGTTGCCAATGCTTTAGTTAGTAGTCGGTTGGACTACTGTAACTCACTTTTCAGGAGTCTCTCCAAATTCAATCTTTACAGGTTACAGTCTATCCAAAATAAGTGCAGCTAGAATAGTTACAAATTCGAGTAAGTTTACTTGAATAACTCCGGTCCTCATGAAACTCCATTGGCTCCCTGTTCAGTTTCACTCAGAGTTCAAACTGGCTACCCTGGTATACAAATTTATTCATACTGGCTTCACTAAATATTTTGCTCCATATCTTTCCACATACCACAATACTTACAATACTAGACGCAGTCAGAGTATTGCAAATTTCCTTAATGTTCCAAAGTTTCAAGCCATAATTCACAAGTCCACTAAGCAGTCTGGTTTCAGTTTCGCCTTTGATGCTCCCACTGTTTGGAATTCACTCCCTCTGAAGACATTCGTGCATCACCCACTATTGCCTCCTTTAGAAAGAAGATCAAAACCTATCTCTACACAAAGGCTTATCCTCCTCATTTTCTCTTTTCGCTTCTCTGTGGTGCCGAACTATTTCTGTCCCTGGACTTTGAATTTTACATATTGCTATTGTCTTGTTGCGCCTTAGAGTCCACAACTCTGTGGAGATTAAGCGCTATAAAAGTCAAATTAGAATTAAATTTGAATTTAATCAAATTTTTTGGTGACATCTCATATATAAATATGATTTATTTTTTGTACTAAATGCAGTAATCAGGTAACATTTTAATAACAGAAATGACAATTTACATATGTGTGACAAGTTCTAAAAATATATTTCTATAACACCTTAGGCACTCTTGTCTCCCACCTCTGAGGCCTGGGTTCGGTTCCCAGCCTGGCCTCAAGTGGGAGAGCTGGTAGTTGCTTGCCAAGTACAGAACCTTGACCAATTGTATGTACTGGTTTCCTCTACCCTTCCAACTACCCATCGTAATATGACCTGTACAGTATTCAAAGCGATGTAAAACCCCAAATAATAAATAAAAAAAATAACACCTTAGGAACAAACTGTAGGGGCCATTGTGGCCTAGAGACTGACTTGTTTGCTCATACATATGATCTGGGTTCGCATCAAGGTAGAGGCAGGTATCCTTTGTAAATCGGTAATTTCTGGAGTGGCAGACTTAAGAACCAAAGAGACATAGATAAATAGTAATCCATGAGACTCTGGCTTTTAATCTGTCAGTAGAGAGTTGGACTGTACTTGTGCAGTCTGGATGGATAAAACAGCACTTCGAGTCTTGTAGTGAAGGAGACATTGCATCTAGTATAAATATATTATCCAGTCGCATATGACTTGTTTGGGGGAAACACAAAGTGGGATATACTTTCTCCTGTACACTGACGCCTCCATACCAAGGATAATTAGTGTCAGCAAGTTCCATTTTTTTATCACTGATAGCTCGATAACAGTGTAACCTACAAATACTGATAAGAAAGGTCTTTTATAGCACTTATGTTGGTATTTGTTGCAAAAAATCCATGCAGAAATAGCTGAGATATCGAAAGTTAAACATCAAGGTTCTATTTTCACTAGTGCTACTGTATATAAGAAAGCCTTCCTTCACATTATTTCTTTAAATATTGATTTATATAAGTTAATGTAGGAAATGGTGGATAATAAAAGTAAAACATCCCTCATTAGACATTTGCAAGAAAAAATATTCACTCATGAAGATTAACAATACAATACTTGTGCTATGCATTCATATAATATTGCTATCTCTATTTGGGATGTTTTCCTACCGTCACCCCACCCCGGGGAAGGCAAACAACTAGATGCAGAGCATTAAGTTTATTTATACATAACATGTAAATAAAATACATGTAATATAATATAAAGGACAAAATAAGAGGTATAACAGATAATAATAATAAGACTACTACTTAATACCGCCCAGTATATCTGACCTAAGGTCAAATAAAGGTCACAGTTTACTAATACAAAGGTCAGATAAAGGTCACTGACTTTGATGTAGTGCCAATGAGTATAATGAATGTAATTAATTGTAACTAGAGATACTTCAAACCCAGATATTAGAGGACCTTAAAGTCAATCATGCTAAATACTCGAGATCAGAATGAGGAAATCGCAGCCTGAGTTAGTTATTCAAGTTTGCATTGAACTTTATACATAAAATTTCCCTAAAATAACTAAATAAACATGATCTTAACTCTAAGAATCCTAAATAAGTGATTAAAAGTAGGAGTACTTTCCAGGTAATAGGGCTTTGAGAGGGTGGGTAATTCTATATCACGTCCATTTAGTTCAAAAGTCTATTTAAAAGTGTCCCTTTTCCACTCTTTCTATCTGGAGATGCAATGGCTGACCAATGGTCATTCAGTACACAAAGATCACTATGACAATGACCTGGCTGGCATTTGGTGTGTTATCTAGAGTGTGTTATTCACTAAGGGTGCAAGCACACTGCTCCGATCAACCCCTACCTGGGGTGGGGAACTGACAGCCGTGATGTCTTAACAACACTAACGATTATTTACCAATGCTAAAACAAATATATATGCAAATACTTTTGGACACTCACAATAATCGGGAATCTTTGGATACTAGTCAGGTACTAGAGGCTGTTTGCAAATGATTCATTTACATTCATTCACTAACACCACGTGCAAGATTGTGACGTATTAATTATATTACTATTTTGTGTACTCAGTTGTTTAACAGGGACTATTTGTCATGGTCTTTATAAAATAGGTAATATGTTCACTTGATCGTTATAAACACTGAACTGTTATAAAATGTTTTTGCTGGTTCTTATAAAATTGACCTAACTCTCATTTCACAATAGAGACACAGATTTTCTGATACTTATGCTCATATTTAATTACACGTATGTTATTACTGTTTCTATCTGCTTTTGTTCAATATATTTGTTTGACATTTAATGTATTTCAAACAGAACACACATCGCCTGAGCCAAGAGAAAATAATTGTTGTGACTAAGAAACTCACAAACTGTAGCAAGAGTTATAATTATTTTTACAAATAGATATATAATAGAAACTGTGTATCATATCAGGAGTACAGTAAACTTGAACACCGCCGTGTCATGTTAAAGTATATTTTTGAAAAGATTTTTTTCAAGAAAAACATAATTTTTTTAAAGATTTTTGCAGCCATTTAATGAACTTATGATGTTTGTTCTCACATATCACAATATTTTAGTATCTGATTTATTTGAAAATGCATATGTGGATATTAGTTCATAAGTTCTGAACTGAGTTCTGAAATAGGTTCTGAAGACATAATAATCTGTTTCTCTTATACTAGTTTCAAATGTTAACTAAAATTTTTAGAACAATACTGCTGCAAAATTAAAAAGCGGTTTGTAAAGTGTATGCAACTATTCACACTGCAATATTGATAAAAACACAATTATAAGAACAATTGCCAGTTATACATAAACCTGGAATACACCTAATTCCACTGTTGTGATTTATCCACCCCCGCCGTTTCTGAACACCACTAAAGTGCAGTCCCAGTTGTAATCTTATTAGTTTTACAAGTTATCATTTCAGTTATAGATATTGGCAGCTTATTTGTGACAAGTGCTGTCATTATTTTCATTTTTAAAACAGGTTTAAAACATTTCCAAGTGGGATTTCTGTTCCAGGTGGCCATATGGAACACATGGCTAATTTTATTCACTCCTCCGTACAAATGTCCCTAATGATAGTTTCCAAAGAGAGGATTTGTTGTGTGGTTCCAAAATGACTATGTAAGACTTGGGGCTTATTCATTATCTTAATGAAATATTGCTATTGAGAGCAGATGCTAAGACAAAATTTTTTAATCAAAAAGCTTATATTTTAACTCTGCACAAATCACATTATTAGTCAGATTTCTCACCCATTTTCAACAGATGCAGTTGCAGTATTGTCCCCAGTTACAAATTCACTGGCTCTTATGATAGCTTAAAAAAGAAGAAATGGTGTAAGAGGTATTCATTGAAGCTATTTTATGAGTAAGTGACCTTAACTACAGTACAGAATGTACAAAGAAAATGATAAAGACACAAATAACTTTATGGTAATTTTCCAGCCACCTGTGAAGAAGCTTTTGTGGCAGGCTCTAATGCTACAGGGGTGAAGACATTACATCACAATGGCTATGAGTTCAAGGCTTTCTGTGTCTATCATCCATCTAATCGTACTGGTTGGTTTTATCCTTCTACTGAAGCTGTCAGAGACAATCATACCTTCACTTTGAACCTAGAGAGTCAGTATACATACAGGGACCAAGCAAGAATTAGGATATTCTTGAACAATAGTCATCAGAAAGACTCCACACTGGAACAACTAACCATGTACAAATCCAAGTATGGAATTTGTTGTTACAATTAGTTTTAAACAGTTAAAACATGTTACACTTGGTAATCATTTCAACTTAATGGTCAAATGTATAAAGAATATGCTGCTCCATCTATAATAATGAAAATGCCACAACTTAATAACTTGATGAATTCTCTGTGTAAAGCATTTACTATGTTAACAAATTTACAAAGAAAGCACATTAGACATAAAATGACTGAATGTTTCATTAAGATGTCCTCTTGTCATAAAATGTGGTACATGTACAATATGTGCTAATGATTTAATATTGCTTTTACTTTTTCTACAGTGACTTAACATTCATGGTCAATTCAGCAGAAGGGTTTTACAAACCAAACAATGTTCACAATTTCAGCCAGAACTACTTGTACCTGGGGTTTTTAAACCAAACCATTGCCAATATAAACAATTCAACACAAGGTTGGAGAGCTGATGGTACAGATATTACCTTTACCAACTGTGATGGCAATGGTAACAGTTACTTTGCATTCTACCCAACTCTGAGTTACAGTGGAACACCTTATAAACTGGGAACTAATCACCAGATCACAAACACATGGAGGTCTGGTGTCAATGGACTGGATACAGTGGATTCAGTAAGTATTTAGAAGATATCTGATGTCATTTTTATTATGTTTATTGTTGCTCAAGAATATATAACAATATACATTACCTGGCAGTAAACACTGTAGAATTGTTGCTAAAAGGTTAAGATGTTTATACAACGTATATGTGGTGTTACCTAATATTTCAAGGGTTTGGTTTGCACTATAATGAATAAAAATGTTTCATTAATATTCTATATAAACATTTTTACTGACCACATTTATTAAAAATTCACAAAATTATCGAAGAAAATGAATTTTTACTGGAGACATTATGGAAATATTTGCAAATTACATGTTTATTTTCCAGTTTTTGCAAACAGGTGGTTTTGATCAATAACAGTGTATTTTAGAGAACTTTTCAAAAAAATTTACTAGACTGTGCCAGTGTCACTCCTTAATGTGGGTTTGTTTTTGATGATCGGGATACAAATTACCTTTATTTTACTTTACTTTAGCATGAAAATAATTTTTGGCATTGTGTTTCCTGAGTAACACCACTTGCTGCAAGTTGCATTTTGCTGTATCTTCAAAACTGCCATTTTAGTTTATAAGTTTCTTCACAATATTCATTCCAGCTATTTTAGTTCTCTTTTGTCTATTCATCGTGGAGCCTATGGCACAAGATTCAGACATCCAGATAAAAGGCTCCTGTAGATTCCTAATGTTTACACATCTTTACATAAATTCAAAAAGCACTTTGACCACAGCTTTGCTTTTGATGCTTCCACAGTCTGGCATGATTTACCTGATGAAGTTCAGCCTGCCCCAAATCTTGAGTGTTTCAGGAAAAGCTAAAATTTTTCTCTTCAAAAGGGCTTTCCCAACTTAGCATATAAAGTATCCAATATATCAGTGGTATAGACTTGGCGATCTCTATCGAATGATGATTATTCAATTGGTTTCTGGTGTTGTGCATAGAGTCGGCTTTGGCAGAGATTAAGCACAACTGTAACTTTGTGTTAATCGAGTTTAATTATATGAAACATCTCTGGAAAGTATTTTCAAAGTTTTTGAAAGAAATTTGGTTATACCCCTTTTACACTGCATTTGGTATACCCTGCAGTTAGAAGTTTTACTTGGTGTTGGGGCCTGATTCTGTAGACTTGATGTACCCATGAGGTATGACTCGCCTGGCAACTGATGGTACTATATGTAAACTGTGCCAGTCGGGTCGCTAATTTCGTTGATATAAGAAATTATATTATTACCTCTTTAAATGGTTGTAAAAGGTTTAATAGGTTAATTTTATATCAATAAAATATGCTTATATCTTGCGCTTCTGCCAATTCATATGTTGATAAAAATATTCACGTAACTGTACTTAAAACAAACAAAATTAAGGTTTTTCTCTCCAAGTTGTGTAAAATTTAGGCATGGATCACTGGCTGTTCGACAAAAAATAGTTACCAAAGGTTTCAAAACATTTATACCTTGCCATTATGTTTTTCAATTTCATCCTATCTTCAGACAAACGATTCAATTTGGTAAATATGGGGCCGTTAAAATCTACCTAATTACTCCTTTGATTTTAGCTGTTGAAAATGGAATTCAACTTAGATTGCTGAAGAGTACAAGTTAGAGAGTTAGAATTATATTTTTTATTTATAGAACAATATTAAGGAAAGGTAACAGTACTATCTTATGCATGAAAACATACATCAGATGATGAACAAAATGGCACCAATCAGTAATTAGGCAAATCTTCAACAGCTTACAGTAAGCACTAGTTAAACACTTTACAGTATAATTCAACATAATCTTACAGTATTACCCAATGTAATCTTACGCTCACTATGAAGCAACATCTGACATATAACCTATTAAAGTATTGCATCAAATACCTAGGCTATTTCCTACATTGTCTTCTCCAGTCATGGGACAGAAGTCTGGGGCCAAATGATCAGAATTAGCAACAGAATGACCCAAGAGTTAAGGTAGAATACATTTAAACTAGGCTCAAAATGATTATGACTTATGGAAAGATTTGAAAGAAGCTAATTCAAAGGTTTTATTGGAGACAAGGCAGAGACAATTGACCAAAGCAGGATTAAACAGAATGTGTTAAGTAAAACAGAGAACACTAAATTAACTTGTTGATGAATAAAAACATTATTTGTGTTCAATCATGAACACGAACAATATCTAAGAGGATGCTTGTGAATAAAATAGCCCGTAGCCATAAAAATTAAGTGGCAAAACAGTAATTCTCTCCATGCAAACATTAGAAATTTTCAAAGAATTTGCATAAAACTTGATATAAATTGGCTCACTTTTTCTCATTTATCAGGAAAAATGAAACATTTTGTTCTCTTTATGGCTAGAAAGACTAACCTTATATTGAACACAGGAAATGGGATTTGGGTTAGTGTTTCAATCTACATTGGACAAGCCTGAAATATTCAAAATACGACTATAACTTTTAAATTATTTTGAAAACAAACATAATTAACATATTCTGTCATGTATGCAATGACAACCAATTTTCTTTACTTTTGACTGAAAGCTCGGAAACAACAAAGCTTTAGCATTTACCATAACCTTAAACATCCCCTGAAATTGGTGAACTGACCCTCATAGTACCTTGAAAAAAATAAAAAGAATTTCCCTTGATTTCAAGGAAATATAGCCTTGAGTGGGTAATAAAGGTAAACAGGGTGCCATTTTCCTCAGGTACATGCTTTCACTGCTTCTTTAAGAAATAACTCTTAAAATGTGTTTAGTCATGAGGCTGTTCCATTTCTGGGATATATCATAAATCTTGCTCCCAATTGTCAAAATACATGATTCAGACTATATGATGGATTTGGGATTTGTTTCTGATGCACAAGATGTTTTACTGATGGGTAAGGGTTTGGGTTAACCTTACTGATTGGCATTGTCATTATCTGAGAAAATCTTCCGATAGGTTATGATAGGCTCCTGATCCATCTTAGTGGCTTACAGTAGACTTAAGATGAAACATATAGGATTGCGATTACGGTAAGATAGAAAAGTCTGCTGTCTGGGTGTAAGTTTGGCTGTAGAAATTGCTGTAGGAAAAATGATAATGTGATTGATTTTCGGCTTAAAATGTTATAAATCTGAAACGAATTGGGAATTTGAATTTCTCATAAACTGTTTCCAACTGCTTTAGCAGTAAACCTATTGGGATCTCTGTACAATGGCTTTAAGATCATTAAGATGTAGTGGATTCAATTCCTGATTCTTGAAATTGACAATCGGAGCAGGGTTTACAATAAATACTGCAGAAACGAACACATCTCTTAGGGACAATAGTGAATATATAAACTTCAGTCGTAGACTTAAAAAGTGTTGATTTTGCTTAAAAAGTGTAAAGTTTCATGAACATTTCTCAAACTAGTTAACTGAGTAACCGATAGTTTAAATACACCATTGAAATTATTGTCACACTGCCTCTCCTGATTTTTGTTGCATTTGAAGTTTCTAAAGAAATGGTCAATTTTAATTTTTTACGTATATTCCATAGATTTGTCTTGTTTCACAAAAAAAATTTGAAAATGTATATAACTGGTAATTTTTCTATTGTACATGCATATGATATCCTGCAGACAGAGAAAATCCCAAGTGAAGAAGTGGATAACTTCAGGTTTACTGTTGAAATCCACATGGGAGGTTGTGGTGCAATAGAGTTGTCAATAGACTGGTCTACTAAAATACCCCCACTGGAGTCTAACAGTGCAGTGCTGGGGCTGAAATTCTGTAAGTTCAGTTTGACATATAAATCTTGCAATAAATGTATTTGATAAATCTCTTTCAAAGTCTTAGCTGATTGTAAATCCCAAGTATGTTGCTACAGCTAATCTTGGCAATAAAAGGCAGAAAAACCATGTGATGTGTCCCAAGTACATGACCATGAAGGCCAGCTTAAAAACCTCCCACAGATGGTTAACATTCATAGTGTTTACTTGTAACATTAAGCCCTGATCATTCATACACCTGAGTAATAAAATCCTTTTTTGGCTTCATGTAGTACATGAAAAAATATGTTACTCTTCTGGGCTCATTAAAAATTCAATGTCTTTCTTATTGGGTAGAATCCTCTATGTTTCATAAGTTTACTACAAAGCCAGTTATCACATTCCTTGAAGCTTACGTTAACCTGTCCAAAATTCAACCATTACATAAATTACAATAAGTATGTGACTACCTCAGCAGATTAGTTGTAATTGAAATTCCTCCATTTATGTGATTTATGGGTTAAAGTCTAGCATATTTCAAGGGATTTTTATATGTGTCAATGAAACTAGAATGAAAGCTTAGAATGCAGGCCAATATCCACATATTGTAATTTTAACCAAACACTCACTGAAAATGAGATGTCGAAATTCAGCATTTTTGCCAATAGGGAAAAATAAGAATTAGTACTTAAGATCTGTATGCATTGTATAGATTAAAGTATGAGTTTTAGCCATCTCAGTTTCTATTTTTTTCTTGGTGTTTCCATGGTTACAGACCATTTTTATGTATCTGGATGTCTGATATTTTTCGTCTCATGCGTGTGTATTTGTCCGTGTTGGAGCCCAACTTAGGAGTCAGCCCATCTTAAGATGGGCTATAGCCCAACTTAGGATCCTAAGTTGGGTAGCCTATCTTAAGATGGGCTTAGCCCATCTTAAGATGGGCTAGAACATACTAGCCCAACTTAGGATAAGTAAACTCAGGAATGATTTTAAAACTAAAATTTAATATTAACCAGCGAGTTTAATATTAATTTGTTATGTCGTACTCCATTCAAATTGGTGGTTTTAATCATAAAATTGAATATAACCATGCTAGTTTATTAAAGTACTTATATTTCAATTATACAGTATATGTTTGTGAAATACTATTTAAGATTTGTTGTGCTTATCTCATCTTAAGATTTGGAAACAAATATTAGCCCAACCTATAATTTGCAAATGTAGTTTTTATTTTTAAAGCTTAAATATTATTTACTTATTTTTCTACTTAAATGTTACTTCTTTTCATTACCTCATTATAGATTGATAGGATTAGTCTTAATCCCTTTATTGTTCCAAGACTCTGTCTCAGTTAATTTGACAATGGGAGGGTCATCAGGTCATAAGTTGTCTATTGTTCAATCATTGCTTTCAACTTGATTTGTTTCATTTGTGGGGTGTGAAAGAGTAACCGAATTAGATTGTGATATATCTATTGTTTCAACATTTCTTTTAAGTTGATTTGTTTGACTATGTGTGTGACTTGGTAACTGGATTAGTCTTAGATTTATCTATTGTTCTAGCATTCTTTTGAACTTGATTTCTTTCACCTCTGATTGACTGACTAGCTAACAGGATTAATAAGGCATTGTTTTAAAAGTCTTTTATGGTTTTCTGGGGATGATACTTTACAGGTTTGTAAACAACAAACTGATTAATTTAATCATAATTTTAAAATGTTTGATGTTTAGTTCTTAAATGGACATTTATCCATATAGCCTAATAGAAAACACCAATTTTATATGCAATGTGTATTTTATCATTTTTATCAATTTTATGCATCAGTGTGTTGTTTGACTAAATTCGTCAAATAAACTTCCTTAGATTTAATTGTATTTTCAAATTTATTAGTGTAAGTGAGCTCCAAAGATAAAGCACTTTATAAATCCTGTTAAAATGCTGTTTATAATATAAAAAAGGAATTTTATACCCATAAAATCACCCACTATTTTTGGCTTTTCCCTTCATGGGTTTGATAGAAGTAAACCTCATTATATTTAGAGATTACTTTGATGTTGATTGGTTTCACTTTATGATTTGGGGTATTCCCTATTGTGTACTTTCCCCACCCCAAGTGAAACAAATCAACAGTCAATAGAATGTTGAAACAATAGGCACAGATCCTATAAAGAAATCATTGCCATGAAAGACAAATGAAATAGACATCAAAGGAATACTTTATTGCTTTCAAGGCTCAGGAAACACAATTCATTTTAGTTTCTGCAATTAGATACTTTTTGTTGAGGTTAGATAAGCTAAACATATTTATATAAAATAAAAAAGAAGTACAAAGTACTTCTGTACAAGGGTCAGTTAAGTTTATCAATGTCAATGCCATCTTTTTCATGAAAAAATAATTTCCTTGTAAATAGTTCATATTATATTCCACAAAAAATCATTCTTGAATTTTATTATCTTAAGTTGGGCTGATATTTTCTAGCCCATCTTAAGATGGGCTAGCCCATCTTAAGATGGGCTACCCAACTTAGGATCCTAAGTTGGGCTATAGCCCATCTTAAGATGGGCTGACTCCTAAGTTGGGCTCCAACATCCGTATATTCGGCAGGGATTGAGTGCCAGAAAAGTAACTTTACAAGCATAATAAACAAAATATTTAAGTGATTCAAATAGGTCAAGTTTTCCTGTATATGGCTATCACAAAAACCTAAAATTTATTATCACATAAAGAATAAAAGTCTGTATTGATTCAAGTGTCATATTTAGTGTTTGATGAATTCACTTCACGTAGTTTTCTGTAACTATTTTCAGACTGCCTAATTTTTAAAAGTAACTATCAACAGATCATGCGTTATGACAATTTATAGTGTCTGTCAACTGCTGTAATAAATACAGATTATACAGTGTACAGTATTGGTCAATGCCTAATTCTGTCGTTCATTATTGTTACTTGTAAAATTTATTATATATGTTCATGGTTAATAGTATGTTGTCTATTTCAACAAATTTCAAAAGAATAGATATTTGACCAGATTTAAACCATTTTTCAGACATGTCTGACGAATGTGCCAGTAATCCATGTCATCCACATGGAGAGTGTGTGGACCAAGTGAACTCATTTATTTGTGACTGTGAGGAAGGATGGACTGGTCAACATTGTGAGCAAGGTAAGTTTATCTGAAAGTTAAAATGTATAAACAAATTACTGACAAGTTAAGTAATATTTACAATTCATTTATGTCACTTTACCAACTAAAAGGTTAAGAATCTGAGCGCTACATTTGACATAAAAACAGACTTTTAATAACAACAATATGTTTCCGTGCCTGTACTGTCAATTTTTTGTGGTGCTGTTTTTATTAATAATCTAAAATATTCCCCCAAAATGTTCAATGAATAAAACTCTGCAATAGCAAACATTTTTCTGCAGCTTAAATTTTGCAATTTACCATGACCTTTTCATAAGATCTCATGTGACAGATAAAATAAAATAAAGTATTTGATATTTTAGCTACAGTGATCCCTACACATGGTAAAAGTCAAAAGTGACAATACTCTAATACTATAATAGTGAAATATAATACATATACTATAATATATATATAATATAATACTTTATTTTATATAATACTATAATAGTAAATTTCAGCTAACCTCCTTTACCTGCAACAACAAATTCAGTGGTTGACACAAACATGTCTAAAAACTGGTCTGTTTTTTTATATCCATACTCACAAAGGTTTGGAAGTCAGAATTTTACTCCATCTGATTAGAATAGATTATTCCTTCCAGATAAGTCTTCCCATGCTGTTGTTTTTCTCATCTGACCTCCTTCTGCCTCGTACACTATTCCTTGTTGAAAGATCAGCACTTCACTTTGTGTTCAGAACAATATGGCGTTATAGAAGTAATTTAGGTCAAATTAAGATAGACTGGCTTTGGATAAAAGTCACTTTCAATCCAATGTAAAGTTCATAGCTTTATTTTAGGCAAATTTAGAAAGCAATAAATAAAAGGTGCTTAATGCTCTGTAGTATAAAACATAGCTTACATAGTTTAATCTTTCAGAAGTGTAGCTTTGTACTTATCTTGACTTATACTTGTTAAAAACATGTTCCTTCTTGTATCAGTTGAAGAATGTATTTTAATGCATTTATTCTTCAAATTCATAAAATAATATTGTAGCAATTTCAGGTTTTTTAATTGGAATGTTTATGTGTTTTAAAAAAAACCGGAGTCACACTTGCCTAACTGAAACCTATTTCTGACTTCAGGGCTAGTTTGTGTGAACTATACAATATTTTAGTGTAGAATAACCTTTGTATTATAATCGGCAACAAACGTATAATGCAATTGTTTCTTTTTAAAAGACAAGAGAGATCTTATTTGTAAGACTATATAAATGATTTTATTGGCTAGGGATTTTAATGAATTGTAGATATTAATTACAATTATATAAATATGCATCAGTCATTTGCTACTTTCATTTAACTACTTGCGAACCTTCAGATAAGTATCAGGTATCTCTGGCACTATGATAAGCAACATAAATACAGTTTATTGCATTTAAAAGATTTTTATGAATTAATAATTCTTACTTTCTGAACTTCGAAGCCACTGTTTTTTTAAAGATTTTTATGAGTTAATAATTCTTACTTTTGAACTTCGAGGCCACAGTTTTATTGATACATTTCCATTTAAAGTGTTTTGGAAACTATGGTCACTACACCTAAGATTTGTGTTAATCGAGTACTTGTTTATTACATTAACATTATGGGTAACTGTATTTAAAAAAAAAATGAGTTTACACCTCCATTTTATTTGGATTAATAAAGTGAAAATATGTTAGTCCAACCTCTTGAAACCCCTTTATTTAATACAAAAGGGATTAATAATGATAAGAAAAAACAGCATCTAAAATTGTAAGCGCAACACATGTAATTGACTATTATTTCATAAATGAAAGTCAGTTGCAATTATGCAAATCTAGCCATCTCTTGTTTGATACCTTCTTTAACCGCTTATGACCCCAGTTAATTGCCTTGAGGTATATCCCAAAATATTCTTAAGCTACAAGAAGCCACACAAAACAGAATATGTTAAAATACTTTTAGTTAGTTTTTAGTTTTTTTTAGTTGCTTGTTACTTGCTTAACCTTTATCTTTGGGGTCAGATCGTCACAAATTAATGTTTTTCTGGGGAAACATTTGTCAAAAAGGCCCCAGTCCACATAACCGAAGCTTTGTTGAGCAAAATGCTATAGTTGCATAATTATAAAAAAACACAGCTCACATTCATGCTTAAAATTAAGTAAGTAAAATTTTCATGCTCATTTTCCACTTTTTTGAGTGATAAACTAATTTTAATATTTATCACAGTCAGTAATCTGTATTTGAAGTGTTATTGGCAAAAACGTTTTTGCCGATTGTTTTCTGTAAAGTCAGTCTAAATTTTAGTATAAATTTTAAATATATAGGATACTTTTACATGAATTTTGATATTTGTATGCATAAAATAACACACAGTTTAAGTAAAGATTTCAATGTAATTATTTTCAATCTTAGTTTATATCTTAATTTTTCATATCTATATTTAACAGCAGTGTACAAGTTGACTTCTTTTGATGGTTGAATTTCCTAGAAATTACAACTTGTACAACCTTTCTTGTACAAGTTGCAACTTGTACAGACATTTGTTTCAAAATTTGTAGAAAATATCAACACCCACACAAAATATGTATGTCTTATATACAGTCCAAGAAAAATTGCCCACTTTTCCTATATCATGAAATAGGCAACTGACCTACCATTTCATGAAATGGGCAAAATATTCCATCGTCGATAGCCCATAGGTAATAGGTAAGGTCCTAACTCTAGTAACTGCAGCATTTTTGGAGGTGTTCAGTAGATCTTAGACACAACTAGAACAAGACTAAATTTGTGTTCTCTTGCCAAATGCTATTAATATACTGGTGAGGTTCATAGTGGCGAGGGACACATGTATTTGTTTTCTGCGTAATTCTGGGTAGGCACATAGGTATACATATTATCACAAATTCAAGGTGTTATTTCAATTCTTTTGGGTAAATGTATGAACTGTTCACTAATATTTAATGCCTACCCAACTAGTATGAATAAATTTTAATAACTTTTTGAAAAGAAGGAAAAAGAGGAATTCACCTTCTTTTTCAGCCACCCTAAATGTATATTTATTGAAATGTCTGAAACGTTTTCTGAATATATTTATAGTATAATTTGTTCCACATACAATTAATCAAAAGGAGCAGTCAAATGGGACTTGAGAGCAGAAATGTTCATGTAGTTTACTGAGATTTAATGTTGTTTTCAACACTGCATAGGTCCTAGCATGATGGGTAGTTTTATAGGCAGAGAAAACCGGTACATACAGTTTGTCAAGGTTCTGTACTGTAAATTGTCAACCACTGGTAAGAATCTTCTGTCTTTCCAACATAGGGTCAAAACTAATATCTGTCCATGCCAAAATAATAGTGCTAAATTGAAGGAAAAAATTAATTGTTTGTAAAATATGTTTATATATTATTATGCGCCTTAGAGTCATCTTGTATGGGGGGATTAAGTCCTATAAACGTCCGATAAGAATTAGAGTTATTTTATTAGATTATTTATATCACGTAAATTTGTTGTTTTTAAAATGCATTAGGCATGGCAAAAAGAAACAAAAATTACTGAAATAATTATTTTTATGACAATAGAAATTACTGCAACATCAACAATGGAATCCCCAACAACTGAATCAGTCACAACAGCAACAACTGAATCTGTCAGTATGCCATCAGTTGAATCAGTCACCACACCAACAACTGAATCAGTCAGCACATCAACAGCTGAATCAGTCACAACACCATCAACTGAATCAGTCACAACACAGACAACTGATTCAGTTAGCACACCAACAACTGAATCTGTGTTAGGTAACAATATTTCTTTTTAATTTTTGCTTAACCATGCATATAAGTTGTTCAAAGTTTAAATATATGTTAAAATGCAACCAAAGCTCATGTAATAAATTCTTGAATAAATTTTTTCATAAATTTTGTGTTTTGCTTTTATAATCTACATCCATCTTTATGTAAATCTGTGTTTTTTAAACACATACAGTTCATCCCACATTAAAATCTTATTTTAGTTTTACAAAAATATAATATGATAAGGTTTTATATGAAACTTGTTTGGAGTTTTGTAGCCATTAACACAATAGCTATAATATAGAACAAATATTTGATAAGTTGCTAGAATGTACAAACCAGTTTATTGTATTTGTATTCAGATGAAATGTAATTGTTTAGCATAATTTAGCTCTTTGTTCTTAGTATAATTACTGTCACTGGTCATGTTCAGATCTGACTGTGAATTTGTTTTGGATGCAATAATTAAGAACTTATTTATGTTACAGAGTCATGTAATGCAACAGTACAGGAAATAGAAAATTTAGCAAATGATTCTCACGACGAATTTAATTTCACTCTAAAGTGTGTCAAAGACTACTACTTTTTAAATAAGAAGAATGAGATGACCTTTAAATGCCTGGGACCTGATCACTGGGAACCGTTCAAGCCAGAATGTATAAGGTGTAAGTTTTTAATTACCTTAATGTATTAGCATAATTTATTCACATAATTCTCAAAGCTAAGGGTCTGACCAAATCTGAAAATAATTGTTGAATGGTATGGAAACTGTGACCATTGACTTAGAAATATTTGGTAATATTTCATGATTAATTTAGGTATAATCCATCACTGGGAGGACATTATATAGTAATTTAGAACCACAAAGGAAAAGCCCGACTGACTCTAAAGAGTCAATCAGATTATAATTCTGCATAATGTCCATCCAGTGATGAAATATTGCTATTCTAATTCAACAAGGGTTAAATCATGCTTAAATCTTTTTAGATCACACTTTCATATGGTTTTATATGGACAATAATTAAGAGGACTATTATGTGGGGTATTAACACAAAGATTTTTCATTTCTTAGATTCACTGATACATCTGCGTTGTAATTAACTATATTATTAATGATATTGCATTGCAAGGACAATGTCTCTCTATAGCTGGGGAGCTTAGCATGCTACACTTGCAAAAAGTTATTTTTAAGGGGCATTAAAAGTTAGTAATCTTTCATTGTCGTAGTGAACAATGAGTACTTGTCATGTGGGGAAGCTTAATGTGCAAATGTAGGTCTTAATATTTCTCTTAGTTTATTTATTTGTTGCTTTACATTGCATTCAATTGCAACGGGTCATATTGCGATGGGTAGTTTACAGGTGGAGGAAACCAGTGCATACTGCACTGTAAACCACCGGGTATTGGCAAGTAACTACCAACTTTCCAACATGAAGCGCCCTGCCCGAGAATTGAACCGGCGGCCTCAGAGGTTGGAGGTGAGAACTCTAACCACTACACCACTGAGCCCCCTAATATTTTTCTTCTTAGAGAATGCCACCAAAAGGCTGAGGCTTACATAAAGGGGATGAGAACTGCAAGAAGTTGATGCTAATAACTAAACAGAGAAATGGTTGTCAGATTTGGGGAATCAAAAGAAGCAACATGAAAGCACTTGTACTTAGTTCCCCCTGTTAAGTCATATTGTCCTTTGCGATCTCATAAACAATTCATTATTCAGATTTTTTTTTCAGATTTTTGTCCTGAACCACCAAAACCTCCAAAGACCAGTTTTGAACCTCAGGGGATGTACACAGAAGGAAGCAAGATAGTGTACAAGTGTGACAAGCACTTCTCCTTTGAAGATGACGCTGACCGCGAAGAGTATGGAATAACGTGCAAATATCTCATCTGGAGAGGCCTTCCCGTACCAAAGTGCATCCGTGTGTATTCATTATTACATATGAACATGTACACTAATTACAACCACTTGCCTGCTACTATGAAAATGTGGGTTTGAAACCTGTTTTCATCTTTAAGTGGGAATGTTTGTAGTTTGTAGGCTTATTGGATGGTAAGTTTGGCATCTAATCACAGACTGTCAGCTTTGGGTTGATTCGACTCCCACAAGTAGCAAATGTTGAGGACCTATACCAATATAAACCTGGCAATTTAATGGGTGCAAACACTGAGTATTCACTAAATATTTAGTTGCAAACCCTGGGCAGCGATTTATACGGAATGTTGATCAACTATGAGTTATTGCTTTCTGATTACTATCAAATCTCACACACTAAATTTTGAAGATAAATATATCTTGAATCTTAAAGATAACTATATCTTGAATCAGAGCTACCCAGAATTTTCGATTTCAGTACTTTTTAATAGATTAAAACAATTTACCTATAAATAATATTTACCTATCAATAATGTGCTGCAAAATTAAAATTAAGTGGACCAAATTTACCAAAAATTGGTTGAAGCTATCACTTCATAAAAATTCCGGGATAGGAAATGTGAAAAAAAATATCTCTAGGAGCTTGAGGCTCAGATAGTGGTAGAGGTTACTTTATTTTTTGATACACAGAGATAATTCTACGAAGTGCCTTTTGATAAAAGCTCTACAAAAAACAAAACATGGTAATCATCCATAGGTCATCTTAGATTTTTATTATTTTCTTCAACCTGGGGGGTCATGCAGCAATTCTTATTTTAATGCAACTTTCATAGTGTTAATCGCTGTTAACTATAGTTTCTAACGGAGAAACCTATACGACAGGGTCCTAAATCAAATATTGAGAGTATCCAAAGTTTTCTTATCTGACGAATGTCTTAGAGGTAGCAGATCAGATATTATAAGACAAATAATTTCGTATGTTAGGTGTTTCATAAAAATTGTGGTTCGAATATTTCTTTGATGTATGAAAAGTGATAAAACAACAATCTAAGGATATAATATTTCTGGCCTTCTGCAGCTGGCATTGTCTGAAAAGGTATACTAAGATGGGCTAAGATTTTTAAGAGTTAACTGTTGAAATATATTTTTACTGTAGTATTGTTGTGAAAATAGCAAAATAGTCACTAGGCACCAATGTATGTTTCTCAGGATAGCTGTTACATGCACATCCCCCAAACAAGAACCAATATGCTTGTCATTTTCAATGTTCCTATTTAAATTGGTGTAATATGTAAGCAAATTTCGACTTCTGGTAAAAACATAATGCCTAGAACTCAATCACATTTTTTCCTGTTGTGTGTTCCTGTTAGAAAAGCTTGTAATTATTTTGCTCACAAGCAAAATTTGACTTACGCCAAAAGTTAAAAAAATAGTTTGTATTTTAAGCAGCTTAAATCCCATCAGAGTAGATCTTAATGGACTGGTTTAGTGAGCTCATGCCTTCAGTTTTGGTAAAATAACCATACACAGAAGTAATTATCATTGTGCAAACTTACAGGACGTAAATGTGATAAACTGGTGGTGGGAAATGCAAATCTCCACACAACAGAGACCATTGCAGGAACCTGGGTAAAGGTCAGATGTCATCCAGGGTACTACTGGCCAGACAGAACCAACTACAGGAGCATGATCTGTCAAACTAATGGACAGTGGCACACTAAGATGCCGGACTGTGCAAGTAAGGACTCCATATTTGTATATTAAAGCCCTGGTACACTGTTGCAATTCATTGAAAGATCCAACTGATTTAAACCTCTAAATTTCTGGGCGCTGGGATGTTTTGGGGGTTGAGGGGCAGACTCACCTAAAACTAAGACTGTGTAAAAAGGGTAGTAAACTGAATAAAATGAGTTTTTTCCAAATAAGTTGTACAACCGATAAGATAGGTGGTGACACTCACAAAATAGGTAGTGACACTCACCACTTTCATTATTTTAATCAGCATTTACTATAGCCATACTTACTTTCCCTATGTCAATGATTGACGAAATAAGTAAGACAACTAAATAGATAGCCGAGGAGCTGCATGTCAGTTGGGATGCAAAAAGTGGCAGTAGAATAAAGGTATTAGTGTAAATTTATTGAAAAATCTGCTCAAACAGAGCAAGAAAAATTCATTTTTTCAGACTAAATCTTAATTCTTTTATAATGCTTTATTTTTCTCTATTGGGTATAACATGTCTGTTGGGTAGTTTTCTGTATATTGATCTGTCTTTTGTTAACATATGTTATGCAATGTACTTAAAAAGCCTCAGATATATTGTCTAAATATTAAAATATGTGGTTATAACACATGTCACACAAGAAAAATTAATCTCAGGAACAGTTAGTTTTATTCATATTTCCAATTTGCTGAAATTGGCTGTTTGATCCAGTTTTTACTTCATTTATTATGATGTTACTCACATTGTGGAATAAATAAAACATCAAAGTGGACGTTTTGCATTTTGTTCAACAGTCAGGGGAATATTAGGACAAGTCCTCAGTATTGTCATTTCTGGGAGTCAAACACAAGCGATAACCAGTGACTTGAAGCCAAACTTGCTTACCAAATAGGTCACTGAGAGCATTTGAAGTAACTAAAACTGGACTTTTACCATATATTGTACAAGTGTAGCAATACATGAGATATTAGTTTCAAGTTTAAAACTAGTCTAGAAGAATGAGCAATTTCTGTAATAAGTATTTAAAACACTGAAACCAATGACTTCACGTGCATATTTAAAGAATGATCATTAATACATTTTTATTATTTTCAGAGCTACCAGAGGCACCGAAAGATCAAAGTAAGAATATATATTATATAGTTCAAGTTACACAAAGAAAAGTATTCTTGACTTTGATTGTGAAAATGAAAGAAAAAGTTTTCTCGACGTATAAGTGAAGTAGTTATTTCAGCCTAGTTGTTCATGTGGGCTCTGCTTATTTCCAGCTTCTCTCTACAACTAGTGTCAGTTACTGCATTTACTACTGGTTGAAGACCATGCAGAAATAAAGTGCCTTGTTCAAGGTATAATCTCCATGATCCAGTCAAGCATTAAATCCCAAGTCTTTTTCTTTAAGTCAAACACCCTACCCACAGCGCCAAAGAAACCACTCCATTTGACCTTTTGTCAAATACTTTCAAACTCCAGTTTTGATGATCAGTTGTTTTGGAGACCAATTTACCTCAATCACAGATGATGTTACATATGCTAAAAAGCAAGGTTGTCATTTGTTTTTACAGAAGATCCATCTCCTATTCAACAAACCAACCAGTAAATTCTAGCTTGCCTTTACCAAAGTTTACCAAATCCTGCTATGAAATGCATTAACTGACTATCTCATACGGAAAAAAATTGCCCGTGTTTTAAAATCTACTCAAAACTCTGGATGCAAAAAGCCTAAAAATGTTTCTTTTATTCATAAAGGTCACTGTGTTAACACATTCCTAGTTCTTTGTTCCTCTTTACTCATCTAAAACACTGAGTGATTTTCATAAATGTAGCATTCCATAATGAGATACAGATGACTTAAGTTGGAGTGGCGATGGAAATACATGGAAATATACTCAGCAATAAGTGTCGAGTTTTTTGAATATCTACTAGTCACAGAACTTTTAAAAAGCTTAAACTCTTATTTTCTTTAAGTAAAATCCATGACGAAATCATGAAGAAATCTTAAGCTAAAAATTAAGTTTTTAAATTTTTATTGACTTTTTTACATTGAATATTGATTTAAATATGAATGTGTTTTACTTATTATTCAAACAAAATGTTGGATCATAAAAATAGAACAATTTTTATGGTTTTATCAGCCAAGATTACAAAATGCAACTACTTCATCTCATAAAATCAAAGTAATATAAAATAATCTTCTCTTATGACAAATTTAACACAAATGAAGTCCCAGCAGAGTTGGATCAATCTCAAAATTAATTCAGTCCCATGTTATACCAGCTGTTCTTTATTCCAAAATTTGATGGGGACATAACCTGTTTGGCATAATATATTCCTTTTCATTACATCAGACATAGTGTGCCCCCAGCCACCCTACCTACCAAATGGCAAACTAGTCTCTGCAGGTGATCCAATCATCCTGGAATGCATGCAAGGGTACAGATTCTATGATGGACACGAGAGGCATGAGTTAACATGTGACACAGCTATAAACTATGTTGGAAGACCACCACATGTCTGTGTCCGTAAGTGAAGATATTAACAAATATGTTCTATTTACTTTATTCTCTTCTGTGAGCTATATTTTATCGAAATAATGGGAAATAAGTTATTCCCTGCTACCTCTTACTCATGAGCATTTAAAACATGTAAATAAGCAATGACTTTTGTTAATATTTGTGAAACTATATATGCAACATATAGTTTATTATCATTAGGTGCCAAACTTTACAGAGCTTTTACTCATTTTTGTTGCATAAAAATTCAATCCAAAATGACTGAGACATCGAAGGTTAAAAGTTGATACCAGTTGCTGATGATATGTGTGGCAGCTGATTCTGTTGCATTATTTTAGTAAATATTGATTATTTTACTTGTTTAAATTAAATTTTGGATTATAAATAATCTGCATTAATAAAATATAAATGTATAATTTATAAAGATGAACCCCAAAGTATTTGCACTGAGCAACTGTATTGTGTTCTGCCAAGCATATGCCGTTGTGGGCAGCACTTACCTGGGAATACAGAGGAGCTCTTTCCAAATAAAGGTACAGGCAGAAAAATGCTGACTTGGATGGCCACTTAAAATGTCAGCCCTTTGTTAAGGAGCGCTATCCCTAGTGGGAGGTTTAAGAACTTCAGGGACATTGATAAATGGTCACCTCTGAGTGGTTTTCTTTTATTCAGTGTTTTTTTTTTCTTTCAGAGAGCTTTAGCTAATCTTGTTGTGGTCAGGATGACTTGATAGTGCTTCATATCCTGTAAAGCAAGAAATATTGTGCTGAGTTTAAATATACAAGTCAAATAGAGTGCAATATTGTTATCTTCCCTCATGATATATATTTTCTGCATACATCATTCAGGAAGTTTTTCTATTGAGTCCTGAAGTAAAAAATTAAATTAAAGAGATAACACATAATAATTCAATACCAAAGCAAATCTTAGGATTTAATGTTTTACTTCAGCTGTTACCTGTGGTCCTGCTCCAGTGGTTGAACATTCTGTAATGAACTCAACCAATGCACTCACTGGAAGCTTTATAAAGTATGACTGCACACGTGGCTACTGGTTCCCAGATAAGACCTTCTCCAAGGTTATTCAGTGCAATAATGCAAGTGAATGGGCTGGGGACCAGCTTGAGAACTGCACAGGTGATATGAATTCATATTTTCACCTAAATAATTGAAACAAATATAGCATGAACACTTAGTACATCTTACCCAAGGGTATATGTCTTCTGCCTGACTGCAAAAAGTCAGAAAAATGACATCCTGAGTTACACTCCAAGGAGATTCCAAATGTACATACCACTTGCCAGGTGGTTACACCAGCACTGCCTAGGTGGAGACACATCCACTTCTAATTTGGCACAAAGGTCATATTTAAACACAGTTGGCTAAGCCAACTTATTTTAATAAGAGAAGAAAAGTGGCTAGCCAGTGGTTCTTTCCTTGATCATCTGTCAGGCACTCAACCTAGTTCTAACAACTCCATTAGGCCACTTTCAACTGTGTTGTGAACCCTCATCTAAGCTAACATTGGTGCTTGTCAGACAAGCTAATATAAGCAGCAAAATGGGCTTTTTGGAAAAATCTATACATTTTATGATAACATTATATAATACAATTTATGCTTAAAGGTCAACCCCCCCTTATGTCCTTCAAAACTTCAGCTACCATTGCCTCTACTTAAAATGGTATTAATAATGACTTCATTTGATCTTTATTTATGGAAATGTATGACCAATGACAATCAACAATCTTTTAGTATTCAGTGTTTTCTTTTGTACAAAAACTGATGCATGTTACAGATTGTAAGGCATATAATAGTAATTTAAAACCATGTCTTTTTTCAGAGACATATTGCAAAAGTTTGTCACAATTAGATGGGGTCACTGTCTCATCTGACAATACATCATATGGGTCTGAAGTGAACATCTCATGTGATGATCCAAATCTTCACTTTTTGGATGGGAAGACTCATAAATCTGTGAAATGCCAGAGAACGGGGAAATGGAATGAACTGGTCTCAAACTGTTCAGGTAGCTACAAGAGAAATACTTTGTGAATAATATATATGAAATTTGCTATTCATTTGCTATCCAAAATTAAAAACAGCAATTTATCCATGTGATTTGTACAAATATATTAAAAAGTGCCACTGTGGGACTAAAATTCTATTCAGCACATAAAAAGCAAATTTGTTGTTTATATTTTATTGATATTGTAGTTTAAAACTCTGTCAAATACATGATCTTATAAAATATTATTCCGATCCTTACTATTTTCCTCTTCTTGAACTTGAGCCCTTTTATTTAAAAAATGCTTTATTTTATTAATAAACCTCTTTTGTCATGTGGTTTTGAAGTTTTTTTGACTTTTGCATATGATTTCTGCCTGTGACCTTGTCCTTGAGGCTCCATGAAGAGACCCTCTTGGTTGTACATGTTGATGAATGAGCTGCCCCAATTGAACATTGGTCAAATACTCCTCTCATTCTCTTTTCAATATATTTCTTTTAACAGAGCTTGTGTCAAACACTTTAACAAGGCCATCTGAAATACATAAATACATTTCCCTTTCAATAGTTGTAGCTCAAGACCCTGGCATGAGTATGTGTAAAGTAGGTACAGGTATTGAATGCTAGTTATGTAAATATAATGTCTAATTAGTTTTCTTATATGTTTAGATGACAGATGTTCCACTGTACCAGAAGTTGCACATTCGAAAGCAGATACAAATATTGCCCTATTTGGAACAAAGGTGACCTATCGGTGTAATACAGGTTATGAGTTTCCAGACAAATCGGTTACCACAACAGTAGAGTGTGATGGAGAGATTAATGCTTGGAACAAAGAAGTGGCTGATTGTCAAGGTGCAACATTAGAAAACAAATGCAATCTCAGTTTTAACTTACTAATATTAAAAGTATTTAACAAGCTAACCATACTATGCACTTTTTTGTCATCCTGGCACACTGACAGATGTGATTGCAAACTTACAGAAGTACATACTCATGATCCAGAACAGGTTGGGATTGTAAAATAAGAATAAAAGATTTCAGAATCAAACTAATTCTAATAGTATATATGTATATATTCGTCCATATTTCAAGATAATGTATACCTTTCAAAGAAACTGTGATTTATAAATGGCATATATTTTTCCTGTTAGGTAACTTTTATTGCTTAAAGGAATGACATGAATGCCCTAAGATGTCATGCTTCAACCAAGGCTCAATCTCATTGATTAAAATTGTGTATCAATCCCAAAATTAAACCAATTCTGTGTTAGGCTACTGCTTACCTTTGATGAAAATTTAATGTAAATATGTGCAGTAGTTACACAAAATGGAATTCAACAATCTCATAAACTTATCAGCAGAACTAATTGCACTTCTTTTTGGATAAATTATATTATATATTGGTAACATTTATCTTAATATTTGTAGTTATTTATTGTCCAAGCATCCCAGCAGTCGTTTTTGGAAAGGCAATGTTGATGTCAGATGATACTTCGTATAACAGCACTGTTGTCTACACCTGTGTCAGCGGTTACATAGCCAACAGTGGAGCAGCATCATTTGAGGCAATCTGTTCCAGTAATGGCACATGGATATTTAAGGAAGGAACAAGTTGTGTTGGTAGGTTTACTATACATCATACTGTATGCAAACCATTTTTAACAGAAACACTCTGAAAGAGGATACATCCACCAAAGCATAACACTTCCTATTATTTGTTGCAAACAAAAACTCTCCTATTAGATACTTTTACATATATTTGTTTTAACAGTTTGGAAAGAAAAGCTTTACCTTTATATCAAATATCTGAAATAAGAGAGATAGTGTAAGTCAAACATATGGTGTGTTGCTTGGGTCTAGGCTTTAAAAGGGTGTTTTAAAATGTTTAGGCTAACCACTTTGAAGGAACTTTTAAAGTGTGTCAACTTTCTTGTGTGCTTGTAGCTGTCCACTGTCCAGCTATTGCTGACTTTGGCAATGGCACTCTAAATACAACAGATACCATCTTGAGGACATACATCAATCTGCAGTGCAACTCTGGGTATGAAATGGCAAAGAATGTAACCAGTAAAGTGGTATATTGCACCCCAGAAGCTGTTTGGAGTTCTGATATCACTAGCTGTTTGTGTGAGTATGCTTGATGTTCATCAGTTCATCACTCTTTTGTCAGCCTTAAGTCTCAGATTTATATCTCAAATTCTCAGGTACAGATGCATAGTACCTTAGATGGTGATCCTCTGTCATTGAGTCCTATCCTCAGTGGCAGGCTAAAATTCCCCAGGGTTTTGATAGTGGCGTTTGACCATGAGGGAAGTACCTTTTTCAAAATTCTCAATCATTAAGTGTAAAAGTCAAAAAGTTTTCATCTGTGTCTCAATATTACAGTTATTATTTCAACACATGATATTTATTTTTCTATTTCCATTTTAATATCAATAATTTAATTATTTCTGGTGAAAATCACCCACTTTCCGGTTTGATCCCCAATTATCGCTCACATTTTTCATTATCAAGATCCACCACATTAACGGAATATAGTTATAATGCACATACTTTTCCAGTTCTCAATTCACTCTAGGACTTTTGATTCCTCTCAAGCACAATGATATATCTTCATTTCTTACTGGCAATCCAACCAGTCATTCCAGCATATCAACACCACATCAACTCAAGCATTTATCGTCCTGTTGTTTTCAGTTTCTGTCCTCTTAACCACCTCCCACAACTCTCTCTTCAAACTTCAAGATCAGGTCAAAAATAAATCAGTTCCACTACTATTACCACCTTTTGGACACTTTACCTTACTCCTGTTTGCAGGGGTCATCAACCCAAATCCAGACACTGTTAATTCTTTAAATGTTTCTGATGTAAATATTATATCAATATCCATGCACTGCCATTTCAAAATGTATCCCTGACAATAACATAAATCTGTTCACCATGTCAAAGACCTGAATTAGACCTGACCCCACAAGTTCTCATAACTATGAGATCACCGCACCAAGTAACTATACTAACAGCACATAAAACTCATCTTGGGGAAGCCTGGGGTTTTTCATAAACAATTCTTCAGATGTTTCCATAGTTTCTAACAATACCTGACACCTTCTTTGAAAATCTTCTCACTAAAATATTTTTAGATAAGGTATCTTACCAATTTTCATATGAATATGGACTACCTGGAAAATAGTTACCTCACAACTGATAACCTTGTGGCCATTAGCGATTTTAATACCCATTTTGAAACCAATTAGGTTACACCATCATAAAAAGTCAAGACCCTTGGAGTGGTGTTTTGTTTTGATTTAAGTTTCCCTGGTCATGTGTCATAAAGTCAACCAAAGTCCATGTAAGAGACCTTTAAAGAAATTGCCCCACTTGCACCTTAAAACATCAGCCCTTCTGGCAGCAGAAGATTGGACTACTGCATTCCCAGTTTGTATCATTTACTGATTTTCGAGTTAGGAAGAATTCAGATTTTGGTCCACATTGGTTCAAAGTGTTACATTGTAAAACAAAAAACCTTTTCTGGAAAGAGGTTTTTGAAATTGCATTTTCTCACCAAAATGATCTGGTCACGAAGGGAGATGATAATTTACTGTGTATGCCTTTATGGTACAATGAAAAAATCAGTAAATGTAATTTATTTAAACCCAAATGGTATAAACTTGGTATTGCCGTTGTCGGTGACATCATTTCTGGTGGCATTATTTTAATTATAGAAGCCATAGAATTACTATATGATTTACCAAACATAAATTTCTTGGATTATTACCAGGTGAGGGCAGATGTAAATAATTTTCTTATAACAAATTTAAAGAATGACATAACTGAAATCAAAAGACCTTACATTCCAGCTCATCTAAAAATACTTTTGAAAAGTAAAACTGGGTACAAAGACATATACTGGGAAATGAACAGACAAAATTTAAATATGAACTATCAACAGAAGTGGAATTTAGACCTAGATATGTTTATTGATAATTTTTCCTGGAAAAAAAATTATAAAATATGTTTTAAATCACTCAATTATAATAACATTATTTGGCTTCAATATAACATATTACATCGGATTCTTGGCACAAAACAACAACTATTTAAAATGAATCTTTCATAAACAGAATATTGTAGAATTTGCAATTCTAATACTGAAACATTAGTTCACTTATTTGTCTCTTGTGAACATGTTAAAAAGTTGTGGAATGATTTAAAATATTGGTTAAATGATGTCACAGGTATTAACTTAAACTTTTCAGCAAAAGATAGAAAATAGAACTTTTCCTTCCAATCAATATCATTATATTAATCACAAAATCATATATATTTTCTTGTGCTTTTATGGAACAATCATTGAACTTGGCACATTTAAAGATAAAGATCAAATCACTGTATGAATATGAATACTTCATACATAAGGAGAAAGAACAAGAGGAAGATTTTAAAAATACTTGGAAGAAATTCTCAAAATTATTTGATTGAAAACATTCATGTGGAATTGTAACTGTTAAGTTATTTTTTGGTATGTATAATTGTACAATTGGTGACTCATATATATCTTTTGTCTTTCTTGAGTGAAAAAAAAAGAATTCAGCACGTTCAAAACTTACTCTGTCACTAGCTCTTCTAAGTTTAGCAAATCATCACAAATAAAAAACTTCATTGGCTACCAGTCAAACATAGGGTAAAATTTAAAACACCAAAAAATTACTTCCTGTTTATGCTCAGGCTAGGAGAAAATAAAATGTATCTGCCTTATATAATCAACTGTGTGTTAATTGTATTTCGACTGTTAATTTCAAAGTTCAGTCTCATCAGAGGCTATGATTTATGACCAACTGGACTCCCTGAAGTACTTTTGGGGTTCTATGGTTGAACCACCTTTTGAACCTATTCTGAACCGGCTCTGAACCGGTTCTGAACCTGTAAATGCAGGTTCAAAGGTTTGCTGCATAGTTGCCCTCATGAGTCATAGTAGGGGTTCCAGGTAAGTTTTTTAAGCTTATATATCCACAGGATTTAGGTATGTAAGCTTAATATTTCTAATTTTTACTAAGCTTAGTGGTTGGTTGGACTATTACTATAATCGATATTACTTAGAGGTAGGTGAGTATGGGTATCTCATTTCCTTGCTTTTGACTATAAGCATTATTTAAAGGATCCACTAATATCAATATAGTCATTTTATTTATTATCATTTGATTAAAATATTTAATTGGGAATATTAATAATCATTCATCTTGTTGCTTATTGATTTCCATAATAATACACAGGACAATGATGTGTCGATAATTTATTTATCATAATAAATTTTATGGAATAACTACAATGTTATTTTTGTAATGTGTGTTTCTTATTTACTATGATTATTAGTAATAAAAATAATAATAATGAACATGCTTGTGTTTTATTTATTGTTCATAAATAGTGTCACTAAAATTTGGTTGTGGTGTACCTCCATTTCTCCTCTCTGGGGGTGGCAGGAGGGCATTAAGGAAAAGAAACATGTAGGGCATTAAGGAAAAGAATGTATGAGCACAAAGCCTCTGTACAAAAAGATGGACAAATCACCCCAGTATCCCGACACTTTAAAAGTGAGGGGCATAACTACAAAGACATGGTTTTCTCAGTGCTTGAGTGGTGCACACAAATTTGAATCAACCAACACAGCCAGGCAAAGAAGGCTTGAGTTAAGTTGGATGTTCAAATTACACTGCTTAGCACCCATAGTCATCAACTAATTTGTATGACTCCTTTAGGTATTATCTGGACTACCTGGCACTCAGTAGTCTATTCTTTTCTTATTTCTAAATTTTAAAACAGGCTTTATGGCATACAAAATTCGACAACACAGCCAATCCGCCTTCCTAGGTGAATTAATTCACCCTTGCTATTCTTCTAGAAATACCAGATGCATAATACCAGCCCTAAGCTTAAGTTCTTTCACATCCCCACCTTTGATTGCAGAGTTCATAAATCACACATACATTTATTGAAATCCCTATACCATCATGTACTTGCTCTTTGGAACTTCTTCCCCTTTAATAAAACAGTTTGTCTATCACTTTCCATAGGAAACATCTGAAAACTCACCTCTTTAAATCTAGTTTCCCAACTTAGTCTCCTTTCCTTTGGTCACACCCATAACTCCAGACTACCAACCTTGACCTCCCCTTGATTATCCTTATGAGACATATTATTGCTAGCTTAGCACCCTGAGTTCCCCATTGTGGAGAATATTGTGCTTGCAAAGTAATATATTATATTAGATTAGACAAATGGTAATCCCTGGGTCTCTCCATCAGTATGGTGAATATCAGTCACTTCTGCAGTCAGGATAGGTCAAGTAGCTCTTTGAGTCCTGTAGAAGAAAGATACTTTCCTGATCATAAATAGGCAATACAGTGCAACTTATCTCACTCTTATTTGCATATTATTCTGTTAAATTTTACTCCATTGAGTTGTCTGTATGTCCCATCATTCGTATGAAATATGGGTCAAAGCGTCTATTTGTACTCACAGTGAGGTCATGCCCACCAATTGCCACCTGGAATGGACAGATGCCTGACAAAGAAGGTCTGTATTATGTGGGTGAAAAAGTGAATTACACATGTACTGCCAATCACACCTTTCCTGATGGCAGCAATAATTCCCAGATTTCGAGCTGTGCATCTGATGGGCAATGGCATCCTTCTATTAAAGAATGTAAAGGTAAATTGATTTGTAATTCTGTCTACTGTTTATGGATCCATATATGCTTAGAAATGCAAAGTCTCTTTCAAATAGAGAAATTGGTGAAAATATTTCAGCATCACATAAAAATGTTTTGTGATTGCTGACTAGAGATCTGTGATATATGCAAATGATGCCCACTGATCTAATGTAAGTTGAAGCTATGTTTAAAATAATTTAATTTTGCATCAACTGATGTTGTTGTTATTTAATATGTATACCTAAGATATATAAAGTTGAAAGGGATATTTAGACTAGCTGTGGTTGGTGATGGTTGGGGCCTTTTTGGAATATTCCAAAGTTTACTTTAAAATATTTCTAAAAAGTATGCAAACCACTTTTCACAATTTGCAATGTCACAATAAGCCAGAAACACCCCCAAAAAATAAAAAAATCTAGTATCTGGGATTTGTTATGATTGCAGCATGTATGATGAAAGCCACATTGCTTGGCTTATTATTTTATATTACCAGGGTAATTTTGTATAAATTTGTTTTAAGCCACAAATTTATCTTCTTAAGTCATCTTCTGGGGAGGAATAATGCACTTTTAAATGACACTGATACACATGTTGCACAACCAAGTGTATTTTAGTTTTCTGAAGATTTTGGTGTTGACTGTATGAATAATTCTGGGATAGTTTGCAATCTATTATATGCACTTTCTGTTTATGCGGAATCAAGATTTTGTTTACATATAAGAAAGTTAAAGGAACTAGAATTTACTCAGAAAGCACAGACCCATACAAGGGAGTGTTTCGAAAAATTTGGGACATTTGTATCAAGAATATGATATAGATCTTTTTAAAATGAAACCACTTGTTTCCTCTGACAAAACCTAATCCACATACTTGCAAAAGACATACACCAAAATTATAAAGATCTGTTAATTACTTTTAGTGTACTAAAATGATCTTATATACAGTAAAAATGGACCTTTAAAATTAAGGATATTTTGTGTATCTAGAATATGATCCCAAAATTTAACTTTCCCCTTTTGCAAGCTGCTCCACAATCAATAAATTGTAAAATGTATTGTCAAGCATTGTTAATTGTTCATTGCTAAGATAATGTCTCTTGATGATAATTACTATTTTACATAAATATGCAGTTGATTTAAACATTAAATAAATAATTATTTAATTCATGGATATAAATAAAAAATATTTCCAGTTTTAGTGAATTTGTTGTTATTTTATTTCAAATTACTTCATTTGTTTATCACTTGATATATATTTGTATTGCTGTGTTGGATTTCACTGAAAAATATGCAAGCAAATTTTATCTGTTTAACTTACAGCTAATTTGTCAACAGGTGCAATTTGTTGAAGAAATTTACAAAACAATTCAATATTAGGCTGAAATTAAGTCATTGATTTCTTTAGGTTTCAACTTATTTGTGTAGATTATATCACTGTAGCTAAGGAAATGGTGAAAAACAATACATGAGTAGGAGACTACTACATTTCCCACTTCATATCCAATGTGTAATTAAAACCCAGAACACTTGAAATGAAAAGCAAGTGTGATCTTTTAGAAAAAAATATGATCAAGAATATCTATCAATTTAATTTATTTGCATTTTATTTGAAAAATCAATGTTAAGGTTTTGTTTCACATACAACAGCCAGGGTCAAATTGAAAAAAGTACTTAACATCGCTACTTGTGCGAGTCAAGCTCACACAGAACTGCTGGTATGTGATTAGATGTTAAAATTGCAGACCATAGGGTCACCAAAGACCATATTGCTTGCAAAATTTTTGTTAAGGTGCAAAGACAGATGAAAACAGATTGAGGCTGAAGTAAAACAAGTCTTTAACTTTTCAAAATGCATGGTTAATAAAATTTATATTAAATATGTTTTTTTCATATCCTTTATATTTATATGTATTTTCAGACATTACACCTCCAACTGAGATTTTCCCTACTGAAGCCCCAAGTTCCTACATCTATGGCATTATATGTGCTGCAGTGATTGGATTGGTTGTTATGGTTATTTGTGCACTTGATATCCTGAGCATATTGTTCAATAAACAGGAATACATTCCAAAGCATGTATACAGCAAGAAGACTCAAATGAGACATGCTCGAAATGTTACGGAAAAGAAAACAAAATAAGCTGTGTTTATATTTTTGACTGCCACTTCAGCTTAAACTTTTATTTCAGCTTTTGTTGGAACAGGAGATAAATACTTGCTTTGTCTGATTGTCACAAAAAATAACCTGATTTAAAAGCTTCAAACCCCTTGATGGAATTTAACAAAATTTGATGGAGAGGTAGGTTTAATGAGGTGGTTTACAGTTTATTGGGTTTTGCCTTTACATTCATGAAGAACAATGCCATTTGGTTCTGGTCACCTTGGAAGCCAATTAAAATTCAATTAATTATTATTCTGAGTAACAGACTCAGATTTAGATTTCATTAGATTTTATTCATAACACTCTGTTAACTGTTTTATTTGCAAATTATTGGTTGTATGTAATTTTGAATTTGTAAAGATGCACAGAAGAAAACTTATCAACACATTAACTATTCACAGTAAGAATTGCATAAATGTTGTAGACATAAACAACCTAGTAATAAATAAAAATGCAAAACACTGTGATGTTTCCTGTTCAAATTAATGTCAAAAATAAGAGATCCCATTTTTTTGCTTTGTATTGTGTTGAAGCTCAAGTTTTTAAATTTTTTTATGTTATTTTTATGATTTGTTTTAATATTATCTTGAGTGTATCTTATTTCTTTTCATTGAGTAGCTTGTTACATGTTTAATATGGTTTTATTAAAACGTTTAATGTAATAACAGTTATTGTTAATGTTTTTGACTAAGTTGTATATGTGTATGCACATGAACTTTTATGTAATTTTTTAAAAAAAATGTTGTAGGGTATAGCCACAACCTTTCAAAGATATACTACAGTGTTTCTTAATATAGCATGATTCATTTGAGATTTTAAAATTTATTGTATGTTTAACATGTTTGTACATATTTTTGATGTTATAACAATTTTCAAGTGAAATGTTTGAAAGAACCTAGTTACATACATAACATATGCTAGTCTAGCTTACTCAAAGTTAGATTGAGTGAGATTGACAAACTGTTTTCTTATAAAATGATTTACAACGTAGCCACCATTCAAATAGCTCTGCTATGAGAGGACTTTAGATGGCTGTTTTTCATGTGAATGCTGATGAAGTTACAAGCTAGAGATTGTTGTGGATATTTTAAAGGAATTACATGTATAGAAACCCATTGCATATATATATATATATATATTGGCCTCTCCTTCAACTGGGCTCTAGCTTTTATGAAATACCTAAATATTTAATGTTATCTGTCTGCTCACCTCTCTGTTGAAAAATTTTAACACTACAGAAATCTTGGAGGACTTTTTACCAAATGTGAAAACAAGCCCTCTTAGATGGCATCTACTATTGACATAGTTTTGGCCAAAATACAGTAAAAATAATGTCACGTTCTCTTGTATTTTGGTATCTACTTAAATTTCCATCATGGAATATTCTTAGCTACAAGAGGAATATTTTGACTTAAAAATAATAATTTCACTAACTTAAGCCAAATTTGGTATGGTAAGTGTTGATTAGGTTTTAATTTTTGTATTAAATTGTTATTTTGAATGTGTATAGTAGCACAGAATAAACACTATCGATGATTTTAATCATCTACAGTAAGAGTTAACTGAATTAATGTAACATAATAAATTAACAAAATTATAAATAAACACACATAGCAAGGTGATATTTTTATTTTTTAAATTTATGTCAAAGTGGGGGATTATATTTCTCTGAATTGGCTAATTAATTTTGTATAAAGCCTTCTTCTTACTATCATTTCATGCGTTAAGTTCTATATTTCCAACAAATATACTGTGTATCAAAATGTAATATTTTTGTCAAGTTGACGATTTTACACTTTCTTCTTATTCATTTCTACTACAAACTTTTCATATAATAGCATTTTTATAGATGTTTTTTTCACTTAGTTGTACATAGGTACAGAATCAACATATGCAAAGCTTTCCCTAATGTGACTAACTTATTGACAACTTCGGTATTGATATTTGCAAGCCACTTTTTTAATGACATAGACAATGGTCCCTCTGAGATTTGCAGTTTAGAATCGAGCCCTTATGAGGTAAAGTTGGTGGTTGCTTTCCAGTGTCTGGCAGCGTACAAATCAGAATCTTGACCAGCTGGTGTGTGCTGGTTTTCTCTGTCCTTAAATTTACTGATTGTGATATACTATGTGTTGAAAGCAATGTTAAATATAGAAAAAATAACAATGGTTTGTTTAACAGTGGTGTTTCTCCTTAACTATTCTGAGGTTTGCTTTCTGTATGAATAATAATGGGGTTAAGCTAGAGATTGGTATTTACAGTAATGTTTCTCTTTATAAACAATTTCATGATAAATACACATCCCAAACAAGGTGATATTTGTTGTTCACATTTCTGTTGACTTCTCCTTTGAAGCATTTATTTTATCTTATTATATAAGCTTGATATTTATAAATATTAACCACACTAAATTTGAACTTGTTGACTGTTTAATGTTTATGCCATACATTCTATTTAATAACAATTTTGTAGATTTCTTTGGATTCAGTTGTGTGTTTGTATGTACATAATTCTTTATGCATTACACATGTGCAGATGTTACTTACTGATCATAAAAGTTTCGTGTTGAGATTTACCAAAGCAGTGTTTTTGTTAATATTAAATAAATTACAAGACAATACTAAAATGTCTGCTTAACAGCAGGAGAGGGATGTTGATATATTAAACCAATAGAAGCATAAATACTTCATACAAAACAGTATGACAGCATTTTTAAAAGACAGACCAAAAGCTGTGTTCTGTTTCAAATGCCCTACATTGTCAGCTGAATTCATTTTGGTTTTGAAATTCCCAAGTTGACTGTGGTTATAAGCTGGGAAGTCTCCAGACTTATTATGATCACTAGATTTAGATGAGTCCGTTCGTTTTACCCACATAGTGTAGTTAGAATTTAAATGTTGTTTGTTGGCCCAAAAATACAAGAAATGAATTTCTGTAGATTTATCCATATAAATCTTGTAAAAATAGATACAATAATTAAACTATTGTATTTATTAATCATAAACAGCTGGAGTGGTATAACCTCTATGTCCATAGTTGAATTGATTAAATTAAATATTAATGTTGTAATAGTTGGATTTTATGTAGTATAAATGTAGTACATATGTGGTGATATATTTGTTCATTGGATATTTTGTGTAATTGTATAATGAGCTTAAAAGATTTAATGCAAACTGCAATTAACCAGTGCACAATCACCACATAGCCAAATCGGTTTCATGGGAATAATATCTTAATAACATGCTTTATACATTACAGATCATTAAAATACATGACTAATGGAATTTATAGTGAAGTTGTCCTTCTTTTGTAAGCAAAAAAAAATTGTATGTATAGTATGAAATTGGAAATCAAAGTATGACTTTGTCTAATGAAGCTCAAAATAGTCGCATATCTCTGGCATTATAACTGATAAAGTGTATGGATCAAATAAATGGATTATTTTGTGCCTTGGGTACTTGGGTACTAACTGCCTTGTGCCTACTGATAAGTAAACAACAGTGTATCCCGACGTGCAGAACAATATAACAATGTAATTCAATAAAAGTGCAAATTTAACCTAAAATATTGTGAGAGTAAAAGTAGTTGAAGTTGTATGAACCCCATGCATATATTATGTCCCCCAGTTCTGCACGACTCTAACTTTTATCCGATCAGTAAAAATGCTATCATGGTCTTCTCTCTGCCCGCCACTCGAGATTTCTATCATGTTATTGCTGCCTTTTGTAATGGTATCCAGACTGATATTATTATTTTTACAGAAAGGTTTTGGTAAATAAGAGTTTTATACATAAGCAACATAGCAGTGAAATACAAAACAAGGTCTTACTTTTTTAAAATTTATGTTGAAGTCAGGATCAAATCTTTAATTATGCTTGCTATTCTTAAATCAAACCTAATGTTTGCTGTAATTCTCGTGTTAAGCCTGATATTTTTAATTATTATATTAAGTATATGTTATTACGTTTTTTGATTATTTAAAACATTGTTCTATGTATAATGTTTGTTGATAAAACTTTTATTACAAAAAATGATAGACGTTTTTTGGCTGATTTGTATGTTCTATGAGATTTGTGGTTTATCAAAGAAATATAATCCTAGGGTTAGTACTTAATGAACACTGTAAGGTGCGGTACTTTCAGCAGAATAATGGCCAGAGCAAAGTAGCAATACATAGTATTATTATAATAGTATTTTTAGTTAAGTTTTTGTTGCACTATATTTTGTCTCTTGTGTCATCAAAAATGGTTCCATTAGTGCTCAAGATAATGTATGGCAAAACATGCACAATGCATGCTTTCTAATAGTATGTACACTTTCAGTCTTTAGAATTTCTTATCGTCTTAAATATTGCAAAGTCCAAATGTAATGAGTATGTTTAAAAGTAATTACATAATCAAAAATGTTACACATTATGGTAAATTTGACTTGAAGAATTCCCATCAACACATCTTGTTTGTTTGAAGTTTGTTTGACTATTAAACTAAATAATATCTTTTTATGAAATATGTTATTAAATGTTTTTTTTAAATCTTACAATTGTAAATCCAGCTTTCATTGTAGCTACTGACACTCCAAATGACCATATATATGCATTATTGCTTGAGTCATGATTGTATTTTCTTTGTGTACTGGATATTATAGGCTTATTGATAAATTAACAGTAGCAAATCTGAATATACAGAAACAACAGTAAGAGCCTAATGCACTATGAAATTAAATCTAAAGTGTTCTTAGAGAAAAACTCATGATAGCTCTATGAACCAAAGGTCATAGTTTTGTCTTCTCCTTCCCCTATGGCTCCTGCTTCTCCCCAATGTTTGTATATCAGTATATACTTAATTCTTTATATATCCAGTTGTCTCTCCTTTTGATGATAGTTATTCATAATATTTGGAAACTTTTTGACTAAAACGTGATCTACTGTTGATTAAATTTTTGTTTGCATTAAATTTCTATAGATTTATCTCATTCAAGCCTGCAAAATATGTGACAGGAATTTAACATTTTACTCTGTTTATAGCTTAAATTTTTTATTTTTCCATACATAATTGAACTAAACAAAGTAAACTATTAGTGCTTGTTAGTCATAATGTTCATGTTGTGTAAATGTTGTACATATGTGAAGACAGTTTTGCCTCTAAATATTTTTGATCATGGGGTTAACTTTGTTAATTCAAATTGCAAAAGGAATCAATATAAAATAACTATATAACCAACAATTATTCATTTCCCTTGATGATACTCTTTCACATTACAGGCAGAATAACCAAACAGTTATAGGCATTAGATAAAATGCCCCTCTCCTTCAACTAGGACCTGATATCTGTATGCCAGCTTGTGATACAGTGGTAAACCGTCCCATTCCTTTAGCGTCCCATGGAATTTCTGATATGTTCAAATCTACCTCTGCATTTCTGTTAGTCACCATCTGGGTTTTACTCCCTATCACCATCCCTTTATACATGTGTCTCCATCCCTATACACCCATTTCAGTGACCTTCTGCAGATAAATTTTTATAAGATAGCTGAAAGTGTGGCCCAGAAAGGTTATGACTCATTTTAGTTTTGCTACTAGGTATTTATTGAATGGATATATTTAGTGAATAGAGGTAAACAGATGTTGTATCTTGGTGATAGATGTTCAGAATATTTTTATGTCACTGTTATTTACAGTTACACACCATGTCCTATCAGTGGCCATGTGAGTCATAACTTATGAATAGCCCAAGTCTCAGAAGATATGAGGGGTCCTGGGAGGCATGGCTCTGCCACCAAGTAAAACTTCTAACCATGGGTTGTGCTGTTTTTAGTGTGAATGGGGCATAAGGCATTGTTAATATATAATATATACATATATGTGAGTGTACAAGCACATGTATGAGGCTTCTGTCATCCGACAGCCGATTTGTGTTTTTACTGACCCTCTCAATATGTTATAAACATACACCTAAATTCACTTGTCATCCATTTTTTTATTCCCAGAGTGGAAAAAATGCCATCTCGTATCGGGTGCTGGATGTCCCAAATTGGAGTCGGATACATGTAAACAAATAATCACAAATGAGAAGAAGGAAAAAAATTGCTGTCGCAAATTGGCTGTCAGATGATGTAGGCTGCATACATGTGTACATACACTTAGGCACAAACACAGCTGTGTCAGTACATTACATTGTGACAAAATGAGATAACACAGATAATACAGATAATACAGTTCTAATAAATTTCTATAGATTTATCTCATTCAAGCCTGCAAAATATGTGACAGGAATTTAACATTTTACTCTGTTTATAGCTTAAATTTTTTATTTTTCCATACATAATTGAACTAAACAAAGTAAACTATTAGTGCTTGTTAGTCATAATGTTCATGTTGTGTAAATGTTGTACATATGTGAAGACAGTTTTGCCTCTAAATATTTTTGATCATGGGGTTAACTTTGTTAATTCAAATTGCAAAAGGAATCAATATAAAATAACTATATAACCAACAATTATTCATTTCCCTTGATGATACTCTTTCACATTACAGGCAGAATAACCAAACAGTTATAGGCATTAGATAAAATGCCCCTCTCCTTCAACTAGGACCTGATATCTGTATGCCAGCTTGTGATACAGTGGTAAACCGTCCCATTCCTTTAGCGTCCCATGGAATTTCTGATATGTTCAAATCTACCTCTGCATTTCTGTTAGTCACCATCTGGGTTTTACTCCCTATCACCATCCCTTTATACATGTGTCTCCATCCCTATACACCCATTTCAGTGACCTTCTGCAGATAAATTTTTATAAGATAGCTGAAAGTGTGGCCCAGAAAGGTTATGACTCATTTTAGTTTTGCTACTAGGTATTTATTGAATGGATATATTTAGTGAATAGAGGTAAACAGATGTTGTATCTTGGTGATAGATGTTCAGAATATTTTTATGTCACTGTTATTTACAGTTACACACCATGTCCTATCAGTGGCCATGTGAGTCATAACTTATGAATAGCCCAAGTCTCAGAAGATATGAGGGGTCCTGGGAGGCATGGCTCTGCCACCAAGTAAAACTTCTAACCATGGGTTGTGCTGTTTTTAGTGTGAATGGGGCATAAGGCATTGTTAATATATAATATATACATATATGTGAGTGTACAAGCACATGTATGAGGCTTCTGTCATCCGACAGCCGATTTGTGTTTTTACTGACCCTCTCAATATGTTATAAACATACACCTAAATTCACTTGTCTCCCTTCTGTCATCCGACAGCCGATTTGTGTTTTTACTGACCCTCTCAATATGTTATAAACATACACCTAAATTCACTTGTCATCCATTTTTTTATTCCCAGAGTGGAAAAAATGCCATCTCGTATCGGGTGCTGGATGTCCCAAATTGGAGTCGGATACATGTAAACAAATAATCACAAATGAGAAGAAGGAAAAAAATTGCTGTCGCAAATTGGCTGTCAGATGATGTAAGCTGCATACATGTGTACATACACTTAGGCACAAACACAGCTGTGTCAGTACATTACATTGTGACAAAATGAGATAACACAGATAATACAGTTTCAACAGGTATAAAACGATCATTGAAAAATAGGTTTCTGATAATTAGAATTTTTCTTGTAACACCTAGGTAACAATAAAACTGTTTTCAGAAAGACTTGCTTTCAATTTAAAGCTATCTGTCTCTGTAGTGGTAGCCTGACGAGTTCCTGCTTGATCTCTGACTTTAAATGAAACTGGGCTTGGTGAGTACTTGGATGATGAAACTTGCCAGTTTTTTTTCAATTGGATGATTTAGTCACCACTATGAGATGGCCATTCAGCTAGGACAAATGTGTCATCAAGTTTAATTCTCCATCTGTCTCGCCATCCATCTATCACAAAAGTTTTAGCCTAACCCTTCAGCTTAGATTCAAATTCAGAGCAAAATGCATATGAGAGGCCATATTATGACATCTGAATGTTTTAAAAGAATTGTATAATATCAATGGTTCAGATTTAAACACCAAGATTGATAAAAATGAGGGCCAAGGTGACTTATTGGTTAGCAAGTTTGGCATCTGCTCACAGGCTGTCACATCGGTATGTGCTTGACTATTACAAGTGACAAAGCTGAGGGCCTGTCCCAATATGGCCCTGGTTGTTGAATGGGATGTAAAGCCCCAAATTTGACTTTAATCTAACATGAGAGAGGCACGTGACAATTGAAGGGAGATCAAACTAATCCACACGTGATACCAAAACCAAAAGGTCAAGTTCAATGAAAAAACGTGAAATTTGTTCAATGAAAAAACATGAAAATCTTAGGATGAGATCTGCAGTATAAACTTGGAGTGAAAGCAACTTACCCTTAACTTAACTGATCTTGTGTATGCAAGGTGAAAGAGATGTTGATATATTGATAATGAAAACTGCATTATCCCTACCTCAGACAAACTGTAACATTTTAACATTTGTGGTTAATGATGGTACCAAAACTTTAGACCTCTTCTTTTGAAGATAGTAATGCTTGTATCATTATTTTCTTACATCCAAAGGCACCAGAGTGCTTTAGTGGTAACACATTCGCCTCCAACCTCTGAGGTCAGTGGTTCAAATCCCGGGCCCTATGTTGGACAGTTGGTAGTACTGGTATATGTATGTACTGGTTTCCTCAGCCCACAGAAATAGTCGTCATGAAATGACTTGTACATTGTTGAAGATAACTGGAAAAACTGGCTCTGTGATTTATTTATTAATTTTTTTCGAAGGAAAATGGAACTTTATTTTCAGGATGTGTTTTAAAACACTGCAAAACAATTCTTTGGTTTGGTTTTGGCTAAAAATCATTTATAGAATCTTGGGCACTAATCAATATTTGCATAAAATAGGCTTGTCAGATAGCCGTCTTTGTTCTAGATGCAACACTACATCCGAAAGTATTTTACATCTGTTAACTCAGTGTAATGAATCAAGGACTTTTTGGATTTCATCGGAAAACTTTATTTATGAAAAGGTAAAATTTAGAATTAAATTCAATGATTTCAACATAATACATGGCTATCTATTTATAGATCAAAATAATATTCCGTTAAATACATTGATAATTACTGCAAAAAAGTATATAATTGATTCTGTCAAATCCAAAATTCGATCGCACATAATAGTTTTCAGGCACAAATTCAGATATATACACAATCATTAGTCTCAAAATTTAGCAAACAAGAGGCAAATTTTACAAAAATTTGGCAAAAATGGCTTCCTCTGGTTGAAACATAATCCCCTCTATCTAAGCACTATCACCAAAACTATTTCAAAACTTTTTCATAATGTTAAAAAGCATAGCATCTGAAAACTGAAAGAATGCTACAAGTGCTAAGAGTTTAACCTTGTATACTACTGATGAATTTTTTTCATGTACTCAATGTGTAACTTTAAATACTTCTGAAAAAGTTAACTTTTTTGTATATATACTATTGTTATGGGAAACAATAAAAAATTATATCTGAGCAATTCTCTTGCAATGTGATAATGGTTAGCATGTCGTTGGGTGATATAATTATTTGGGGCCCAGTTCTGTTATGATATAGAATATAAAGCAAAAATATGTATTGAGAAATGTACATTTTTGGTTTGAAAAATACAATAATTACTGACCCAACAGTTTTTAAAAGTAATCTGTCCTTGAGTCCAGTTTTGCTAAATTATTCTTCATCATCTAAAATTTAGTATTAAATTATCCTTCTTGAAATTTCAGCTTTTAATTCAGGAACTGAATTAATGTTGAATTTCTTGAAATTTCTTGAAGTGTATTTCTCTGTACAAGATACAATTATGTTGACACGTGTAGTCCAGGTGTGGTTGTAATAGTCCAATAGAATTTCAGTTGTATTTCATATTAAGGGTATAAGTCAACATTTTATTCACAACTTATGCTATAATTTCTATATTCCCTGTGGGCCATTCTGTATTGAAACCATATAATATTATTATTTAGGGCAAACACAATTAACATTTAGTAAAGTGGTGAACCTAAGGTCACCATAAAATGAGTAAAATGGTACACGTGAGGTGACCATAAAGGACAGATTTAAGATAGACTTAGCACAAGGGGTGACCATAAGGTCACCCTAAAAATTAGCAAATTTACAAAAGGTGATGGTAAGATCACCAGAAGGTTGTGCAAATTTAAGGTGGCCTAAGATTAATAATAAAGAGCGATTTTTGTGTTTAAGTTGATATAAACTCAGATATTTACAAGATTTCTTTTCAGGATAAATATAATATTGGTTAAACCTGTAAGTAAGAGGAGAGTGCCCATACCTGAAGTGACTTAAGACATATGACTCAACAAGTCTGAACAATGAGTAATCACATGGGGAACTATATCACTCAATAGGTCTAAACATACGAGTAACCACAAGGGGAATTTAATTACGCCCAAAGTTAAGCACAAATGACTTTATATAAACAAAATAGTTATCAACACAGGCATAGTGATAAGTACAAACACTTTGTCATTTTGTATACATAGGTGAACAGGGTATAATAAACCAAACTAAGATTAGATCACAGTACATGAGTACATCATGGAATACAATGAATGGAAACATTATTGCTGAAGAACTAAAATGTTGAATACTTATGCAAGTTTCTAAACGTGTTACATGTTTACTGTTAGGCACACAAACAAATAGTACTCTATTAACTTCTTGATAAATTATTGACCAGGTAATAATTACTAAATTACATTGTAACATAATTAGCAATGTTAATTTGTAATTTGTTAGGAAATTTTACATTAACAAGCAAAGACATGATGTACAAACAGTGAGTATAGCTATTTCTAGGATTGATAATATAAATTTTAATTTTATACTTGTACAATCTAAAATGTAAGTACAACGAAGGTTTTAAGTTAAAAGTAACTTATTTACCTTAATACAAATACTATAAGATAAAACCTAATTAAAGACCTTATACCAATTTTACACATAATTAAGGAGAGGTTACTATTTTCACAATTTTAAAAGGTTAAGAACTACTTTGTACAAATTGATTTACAATATTTATCTAGATGGTTGCAAATATGCAAAGGCATTCACCGATGCATTTATTTGTTACTGTAGAACAGCAAATACTTTAAAATAATGCAATCTGAGAACAGATAACTGTACTGCAGTTAAAACTTTAAAAGAAATGACATATACTCATGACTAAATGAAGATTCAGCAACAAGGCATTTTAAGGATACAAGTAGGTAACCCAAACAGTTATGCACAGCCCGTTTACTGTCGACTGAGGGGTTATAATAACAGTATGGTTGATAAATAAAAACATAGCTAACATTCACATAAATCACTTTCAAAATATTTCACTTGAGTAACATTAGTAGCATTGCAGTGTATAATAAAGTGATAAATCTTTTATACTACATGCAAAAGTCAGAGATGAGTGGTAAACATACATACTTTACCAGTTATAATAATGTATAGATATACTTCGTTGACTAGATATGTACACCTCCAAACAACGGTTTTAATGTCTATAAGTACATGAACCAAAATGTAGGGTAAGCAGGTACAATATATGGACTGAAGTACACGTTAAGATTTAATAAAAAACTAAGATGCACCTGAACAAAGTGAGTTGCTAAGATAAAGTTACATTTAAAATTTTTCGGACACAATCACACAAATTAACCACAATGCATGTTAATGAATGTGGCAGTATGAGATAAAACATGATTAGATATATACACTTTTCATATATGTCATGTTAACGACTTACAAGTGAAATACACATGAATTGACTACAATACATATCATTAACTGTGTTATTACAAGTAATACATTACTAGATGTGTACTTTTCAGACATGATACTTTTAAAGACTTACATGTAGTATGTAAGTGCACTACATTTGACACTAAAAATTATACACGTTTGCACAGACCCATGAAAGTTTAAAGTGATTATGGAACTACATATGATGTGCAGCCACAGGTTACAAGAGATAATAACTTACGATAACATTGTCCCAGTGTTAAGAAATATTCTTAAATTGGCAAGGCTACCTTTCTAAGTTATTTGACTATCAATTACAATGAACCAGACATCACAAGGGACCCTAGGAGAGAGAAGTCAAGCCATTTAGTGAATAATAAGAATTAAAGCTTAAAGTGTCAATTTACTTGGTAGGCACCATTAAAAATATGTATGAACTTTTAATAACTGTGGAAACCCACTTAAGAACACAAAACCAGCACTGAACTTCATCTAAATTAAATGTTTTCTTGACAAGCAACGTCTTACTAAATCAAATTTTTTCAGCTGCAGATATGGACATGTAGAGAGGCATCCTCCAGGACCGTGGATGTGGAGGAATTCAGCAGCAAGAAGAACAGGCAGGACCGAGGAGCCCAAGCCAGATCTTAGGCAGAGGCTGCTAGAGAGCCCCGAGCTGAGGCCCCATGGTGGGGGGTGAAGCTGAGGATGACATGAGGAGATCTGTGATGCCTTGTAGCATGTGGTTCATATAATTTGTTACTTTGCTCCTGTTAGCCTGGCAATCAGCTCTAGTTATGGTCAGGAAGCCCATCTCACACCCCACTCAACTGGTTAGAGACACTCTGTGTTAGCATGCAACCCATGTGTCCAGCTAACTAGGAGCAGGGCAGCACTTGAAAGGCCCAAGACAGAGCTGCTGTTGCCAGGCCACCTGGACAATATTAACATTGATTAGTACATAACTATGGTTATAGGGCGGGTAGAGGGAAAGAAAACTTGTATATGTTACATAATGTGATTAAAATGGCGTCCTTTCAGTTTGTCTTCCCTCTCAAGAGTGAAGAATATATGATTTTAGTGGGAGAATTTTTAATTGAAGGTCAGGGGTCATCCAATAGAATTAAATGAAGGCAAACAAGAAAGATTTTTTAACAAGGAACTGGAGCAATGAAACATGTGGTGTTTTTGCTCCCCACTCCCATAATGAGTTGATGTGACATCTTCATCAGTCTTTGGTGGTACTAAAACAAAATATCATACAAATTTGAATATTACCTCTCAGAAATTATTTAATATGGTATCATATAGATTTTTACACCTCTGGACTCCTAATTGAATGGGCTTGTGAATGGAGTATATAATTTTCTTGAAACACATTCATCCTTACTGAAGCTCATACATTTATAGAAGTTATGGTATTCAGGAAGGTTTTCTTAACTGAAGCATCTTCAACTGGTCATCCTAAGACCAGCAACATCATCATCTTGGCTTTACCATTTCCTTATAACTTTATCAGGCTTTCCATGTCACAGATAAAGCGAATGTGCCTTCAGAGATGTGATGACTTGGGATAAAATAAAAGTTTAGGGCAGTGGAGCAAAATGTAAATCGAATTGGGTTGTTCGCTAATGCAAGAGACTGATATTTATCAATGTAGTGTTTTCTTTTGTCCAATCCAAATTACCTTATATGCCTTTATTAATTTAAAACCAGAAAAGGATCCAAAGAGTTGAAAAATATTTCATGCAGTATGATATGGATTTTGTATGCCATCTACACAAAGAAGTTGTATCGTCCATATATTGTGATACTTTCTTTACCCTATAATTACCCTATAAGTTTTTGCATTACATTCCAGTAGGTACCAGAGTATTTGGCCTCAGAATATGAACAAATATAATGTAATTAGGTCACATGGTTAACATCCTCCTCTATTGATAGTTTTCCATAGTTTGAGGTGCAAAAAGCAGTGAGATAGAATCCTGGCTCTGTAGTTTTGCAAACTAAAATATCCTTACATATATCAGTTCTGTTAACATCTGGATTTACCTCAGCCGACTAAAGAGCCAGACTTGTGTTTATATTTGTCTCTAACCAGAAGGCCATAGGATCGACTCCAAGCAGAATCAATCAATATATCCTCCCTTGCTACTGCATAACCCTTTAATCCTTCTGGCGGCAGAGCAAAGAGATTGTTACAGAGGCAAGGGAATCACTGGTGATAGTCTAGATTTGTTAAGCACTAAGCTTTTATCAGAATGTTGGATGTTAGAATGATTTTGTTAAGCAAGTGTACTGAGTTCCCCTTTGTGCAGAAGGTATTGTGACTGCAAAGCAGTAGATTGGATTAGATTAGTTTAGATTTGAAGAAGTACTTCCACATGCATCAAGGGCTAATCAGTATCACAAACTAATAATTTTTGTAGCAGTTCATGTTTGATTGAGATAAGATGTCAAGCTGAAGCATCAGGACTTGGGCTAATATAATTCTGGCAACATACAAGATCCTTCTCTCTGACAGCCAAGTGTGTTGAAGTGTAATAATGCAGTCATGTAAGACCTGCGGACAGCTCTTTCCTTGCAAGGGGGTTTGGTATGTAATATCCTCCTATATACCAGTTCTATTAATATCTAGGCCTGTGAGGATTCCCCTGTAGGATTGACTCAATAACAGAACTAATCAATAATCTTTCCTCCCACTACAATATATGTGTGGATATTTAAAATGTACATTTGCCAATCCAATTCTTCTGCTAAATAGTTCTGTTTCATTTGGTGGATAATAATACTAACAAAAAACCACATTACAAAATTGATTACAGCATAATTCCCCTGCCTCAACACAGATCTCTGAAATTCATTTATTTCATTTACTAATCATTTTAGCTGTTGGCTTTATTCATGGGCAGAGGAAAAATGTAAAACAGTTCCATTTTTAAAATTACTTTGTACAAAAACCCTCCCTCAAACCATGAATTGCTGTTAAACTAATGTAAAGTTAATTCAGATGGTATCTGATGAAGTAATTATGTTTTTAGACTTTCATTTGTGTCTCATGTACCATGATAATCTATTGTAAAGTTAGCAATAATTACCATAGCTGTAGTTTTGCATCAAACATTCAAAATACATGTCATTAACATTTTATCTTTTATGAAAGCCTTTAATGGTTAATTGTTTATTTGGGGTTTTACGTCGCTTTCAACACTGTACAGGTCATATCACGACGGGTAGTTGGAAGGGCAGAGGAAACCAGCACATAGAGTTCACTAGGGTTGTGTACTGTAAACTGCCGACCAACGGCAAGCAACTACCAGCTTTCCCACTTACGGCCATGACGGGGATCGAACCCCGGCCGCAGAGGTGGGAGGCGAGAGTGTTACCACTCTGCCACCGTGGCCCCCTTTAATGGTTAAAACCATGCAGAGAATTTAGAGGCTTAGGTGGTCACTTCTGTGTGACTGACACAATTGACAACGCTAGGGACCTGGCTGTTGAACCGGAAATAAAACCTGTACTTCAATCTTTGATTCAAATTATGTGTTTTTTTTTACTATGTCCGCAAAATTTGTATCATTATTTTAAGATACAAGAGAAAATAGAATAATCTTTTACACTTCAACAAAGGTTCAAATTATTACTATCTTCAAATTTTCAAACTATATGTTATGAATTTGTACATACAGCTTGCATACTTGTATCTGCAAGGTATTAAATTATAGTTACCACCTGAGTAACTGGTAAATTCCAATAAAAGTTTGTAAATAAAAGTTAAAAAAATTTTAATAGCAGCTCAGAGCCTTAGTACTTTACATATTTCTGCTTTTTTTCTCCTGATAAAATTAGAGGAATCCAACAGCAGACAGAACTGACATGATTATTGATCCATTGAAAACAGGATTATCTAATGCACTGTTCACACATACTTGCACAGTGATTAATTATTCTGGCAAAAATTAATAAAATCTTTATTTTACTGTGTTCTTTCCAAATTACTTATATAACAATGTATATTAAGTGCAGGCAGTGCAAGTTATCCAGCTATTTGCTTTAGTTACTAAACGTCCCATAACAGATTATAACAGATTCAAAGCAAAGTAGTTTGCATACTTCAGGCCATAGTGTAAACTTGGGGATATTATCTGAAAAATGTGAATGGAACATGAAAATATTTTTTGTTCTCAAAACAGCTGTATTGGATTTTGTTATCAAAATAGATTTACAAACTGAAAACGTGTTGATTTGCTTAATATCTTATGATATTTAAATAATATACATATTTCTAAATACTATTTTGTGAAATAGAAATTTTGTCAAAAATCGATTTAATGTGGTAGATGGTAGCTATATTAAACATAGAGGATAAATTTGTTTTATGAATCAAATGGATACTCAAAGGAAATGTTGGAATAATACATCTGAGCTTTGCTTGTTTGTGCTCAATAGGAATACTAAAACAATGTTGTTAACCATTCTGACAGTTGCCTTGTTTTCAATTTGCAATGCCACTTATTCAGGTAATTTTCTCACCTCTTATAGTGATAGTGACAGAAATGTTTATATGTAACATATAAATTAAAACCTCTAATTTTTCTTTTCATGTGTCACCATTTTAAAAGGGTGATAAAATAAAAAGAAAATGGTAGGAGGGCCCTTGTTTATAAGTAGATAAGTTATCTCCAAATATTAGATTACCATCTGAAAAGCCATGATTATTTAGAAATGATCTTGACATTGTAAGATTACTGTATAGTCTAGGGTTATGTCTGTAATGCAAACAATGTACATTACACCATTGACTAAACTGTCTTACATATGTATTTAGGGATTAAAATACTATCAGCTTGTGTCTGGCCTCGGTTTCATATCAAAATTGGTTGATCGTATGGTTGCAAAGCAGCTGTTGGAACATATTCCTCCAAAGAAAACAGGTTACTTGACTGAGACAGCTCTTCTCTCCATAAAAAAGTGAAGTTCACCTACCCATCTTTAGAGGCAAACCTACTACATTGATATTGCCTGACCTCTCAACAGCTTTTAATATCATTGATCATTCCACTCTTATTAGTTATCTTCAGACATGGTTTGCAGTTGGTGGTTCTTTTCTGCAATGGTCCATCGACAAATCTGCAAAGTTTAGTTATAGTTTGGATATAGTTTTGCTTTTGATGCCCCCACTGTATACAATGCTCTTCCTGTTGAAATTCGTGCATCCCCCTCTCTATCCTCTTTCAGAAAGCAGCTCAAAACCTACCTGTTCACCAAGGCATGCCCACTTTAGTCTTACTCCCTGACATTCTCTGTGGTGCTTAGCTCTTTTTTCTGTCACTTGATGCTGAAATTAATTGACTGTTTTAGTTTTGTTGTGCCTTAGAGTCCCCTTTGAATAGGAGAGATTAAGCGCTATAAAAGTCAAATTAGAATTAGAACACAAACTGTGATAAAAGCAAGGTCAATACAGGTATCATGAGTAAAATTAAAGAGCCTATCTCTCACCTGTTTTTTTATTTTCACAGTTGTGTTGGAAAATCTAGAATACATATAAAATACAGATGAACATGTTTATACGAAAGTTATCCTTTGTTATGCAGTAAATTTCTACACCCATATTATTATATTTTTATAATGAAGTAGTACAAATAAAGAAACATATATTTTGTTTAGTAATGAAAATCCTGATAATTTTCAGCTTGTATAAAATATAACCATTATGTAGTTAACTCAGGCAACTACTCCACAAAAGAACATTTTATCAGTCACTTGACTTGCAATTTTATTTGGCCAGAGAAGTACCAACTGTAACTTGTCATTGTAAGTAGAATATTGTGTAGTGTATGGTTGATTCTGTAATATAAACAGAATCAAATGTCAATTGAACTGGACAATATACATAACAACATTATCTAAACTGTCTTACATATGTATTTAGGGATTAGGTCTTGGGCCTGATCTTTACTGCAAATATACATTACCTCTAGGAATCATCATTAGAATATTTCGTATACTTTTTCAAATGTATGCTGATAGCACACAGCTTTACAAATCCATTGGTCCAAGTAATTTTGAAAACCAAATACAAGCTGCATAATAACTCCATTTGTGTGCATCTGATGTAAGTAACTGGATGTCTAATAACTGGCTTCAAGCTCAACAATGAGAAGACAGAGTTTTTAACTATAGTCATAGGAAGACAGCACTCCAAAGTCAAGGTAATCATTGACCAATACCTGTCTCTGAAGGAACAAATAAATGCAATATTCAGATCCTGCTAAGGTCATCTGAATTCCATCATTCAAATATGGCCTTATCTGACTTGGTCTGCTCCACACACTATAGTACAGTCACCTATATATTCCAGATGGGATAATAGTAAGTCTCTCTGGCTTAAAAACCAAAAAATAGTATCTTTGTCATTTGACAGGTCTGGCAATGGTCTGTAAATATTGTACATATGTATATAGTAACACTTAACTGCTCATTTGGATGTAGCTAGCTGTATAATGTTCTTATGCGATGTACAGGGATATCTTTTCTGTCGGAGATATCTCTCTATTGTAATGGCAGTTAAATCCAACCAATAAAAAAATGGTCTCCCTGGCTATACATGTGCAGCATATGATCCATTAGTTGCAGAAAGTACAAAGCTGAACTGTGAAGATAGTTTTGAATGCCAAAATATATTATCATATTAGTTCACCTGAAAAACCTGATTGTCTGTTACATTTCAGGTCAAGTTCAAAATAAGTCTACTAGTATATAAGATTTCAAAATTGGTAGGCGCCATCTTATTTGACATGAATGGTTGACTATAAGAAACACCAAACACATGATATTCAGAAGATTGGAATTCAAGAAGAAACTCATTATTTTGAAATACAAAAATGTTGTGCAAAAGTCCAATGATTTGTACTGTATAAACATTATTATAAATATTTTTCAGAGAATGCCTACATTTTGAATAGATAAATGTTTCATCATCTCATCTACTTATGAGTTGTAAAAGTTTGTTACTAACAGGATTGCATTATCAGTTGGTGTCTCATAACTCTAAGTTTTTAACTTGATTAATCAAGTTAATTTCTTGAATAAGCAAATCACCTAAGTGTTTCAAAAAAACTTAATAAATCAAGTTAATTTCTTGAATAAGCAAATCACCTAAGTGTTTCAATTAAGTTTGGTTTAAGTAAGGATTAGGAAATTAAAGTACTCCACAAATTTATCCTCATGGGGTTGAGTTACAAACATGTCACACATCACTGACCCCCAAAATAGGTTTGTAACATCATCTTTACCTATAATTTAATAATATGCACCCTGCTATAGCTGTATTGATGTAACTGTGAGATGTAGTTTTGAATGTTCAAACCATATAGTGTTTAATAATATAATTGTTAAATGCATCTTTAAAGTCTAAAACCATACAGGGTATAATGCCTTAAAAATGTGAAAGAGTGTAAATATGCAATACAGACAAAATACTATGTTCTGTCTTGCTTATTTCATCAAAATGTAAAGACAAACTTTCTGTACTTATTGTTATTCTAAACATAAAAACATACAATGACTGATAAAAACATATTACAATAGAGTATACAGGGCTACAATATTTGCCACATCATTAAGATATCGCTGTATGGGTAATGGCATTTCTGGAAAAGGTGAAGGCACCGTGACCTTAAAATCCATGTAGTAATGACTTTTTATCAGTGTTGAATATTAAACCAGTTTCCTGGTAAATCAAGTGTTTAAGTAAATCCCATATTTCGGTAGAATATTGGTAGTCTGTGGAGATATGAGTTAGTCTTCCAGTTATAATATTACAAAACCAACAAAGATTGTTCTCAGGCGTTTTCATTTTATTTTGTTCCTATATTGCAACAAAATTGTATCTATCAAGCAAACATAGGCACGTGGGTTATTGGTTAATTTATAATTCAAGAGATCCATATCATGGATTAATACCAAAATAAAGTACCCACATATCATTGCATAATCTAGTTCATTGTCTTTCACAACATCGTTTAAATTTTCTTAAAACCATGGTGAATCTAGGTCCATAAATGCTGATAATTATAAAAATGTTGTAATATATAAATGTTATATTTTGTGATTTTAGGTGTATGCATATCATATTATTTGTGTTCTTGCAGTAGGTGTCCAGAATTTACACTTAAAGTGGATTTTTAGCATTATTGCCACTCTACATGTATTTAAATTGTATTTGTTAATTAATATATAACCTTACCATAGTTTGCCCAAGAGTTTTAAATCCTTTTCAACCCAACTGGTATATTGTAGACAGATTATAAAGGAGTTTAATTTTTGTAAATGGTTTAAGATATCAGTTTGCTGACAAAATACCCAGTTCATTTAATTAAACACCCTGGCATTGATGTGGAACATTCCATTCATTGACATTCTACATAACTTTTATTATCTTGATATATGTCACACTAATCTGTCAAGTATTAATCATAAAAGAAAAATTATCTTAACCAAAAGTGTTTTTTCGATGTGATCAATTAATACACAGAAATGTATGTATATGTACATTAAGAAAGTAATTTATAGTTTGAAAAGACGAGATTCAGAGGTCATATAAAGGGAGTAGACTTTGTAGTACATTAATACCTAAGTTAACAATTGGGTGTTTTAATACTAATTACTCAAAAGCCTAGCAGTTCTTTGGTGTTACTAAATAGCCAGCACTACACCACAGTCAAGAGTTATTAACAGTCAAAATTGTTAGACATAGATGACCAAGCTTTATAAGCCATTTCCAACAAAACTTAAAGGCCTGTTAACCTACAATACAGTGTGCAACACAAGAAAACACAGTAGGCTGCCATTTAATAGGTTATCGATTAATACACAAATAATTTATCAGGATCATTTTCATACAAGGGTTGAGTTTCTAAATATCGCCATTTAGCAGGTTATCGATCAATACACAAATAATTTAGGAAGATGAGTTTCCATGTAGAATAAAGCATTAACATATGTGGTATGTTACATAAAGTGTACAATGTACATTGTTGGGAGAGATGAATGCATCTATTTGGCCCGACTTCATGACCATGTTTTGGGCTTTGGTGCGAGGCTTGGGTAAATAACTTTTTTTAATTCTTTCCCCATTAATGCTATTTTCAAAAGGAAACAAATTACCAGTTTTGATTTACGATGCACATAAATAATATTTTGTTTATTCAGCATTTTACAAAACTGTCATCTTAAAATAACACTTTATTTACATTTGATACAATTACCATCACGATACCCCTAACTGGAGAGATTACCTGGGTTGGTTAGCACATAACAACATATCCATAGATAAACAGTTTAGGAAGCTAGGATCACAATTCAGTTATTTCAGTTATTATATGTCAATTACTTCAATTATACAATATTATAGTCTGTTAACTGTGCATTTTAAGAACTTGAAGTCACAAAAAAATCACAGTCATTTTGGGTTTGATCTCAAATCCAATCAATCAATCAACAATCAATCAATCAATCAATCAATCAATCAATCAGTTGTCCAAGTGCTTAATCTCCATATCAACGAATTCTAAGGCACACCATCCAATTCATAAGGCATAAGTCATAAGACATTAGACTTGTTCCGAGTCGTTCCCAGAGAAGTGGTCCGGTGTTTGTTAGTAAGAAGCTATGGTGGGAATGATTTCTGAAATAGGTTTTGAGTCGACTTTTGAAACTGGAGAGATTTGGAGCACTGCGTATATCATATGGAAGATCATTCCATAACTTAGGGGCATCATATGAGAAACTATTGTTAAAATGGACCTTTGATTTATGGATGGAACCACAGTAAGAGGGAACCTGAAGGAACAAATTTTTGGGATTGGAATGTCTTGTATTCATGGCAGATTTGTACAAGGGGAGATATGGTGCAAAATACTTAGGCTGGCCAGTGGTGAGGTACTTATAAACCAAACTAGGGTTTTGAAGATAATAGGTTGTCTAATAGGTAGCCAATGAAGTGTCCTAAGGGTGGATGTAATGTGAGTGTACTTTGAAGCACCATTGGCAAACCGTGCAAGCGCATTTTGAACATATTAGAGCCTTGTAGCATTTCGGGATGACAAATTGCGAAAAAGAGAATTGCAATAATCCAAACGACTACTGACCAGAGCATTTGCAATCACCACTGATGTATCCACAGAAAGAAACCTCCTGATGCGATGAAGGTTCCTGAGGCCAATAAAACAGGATTTGATAACAGAATTTACGTGATTGGTGAAGCAAAACTTTGCATCAAACAGAACACCCAGATTGCGTACAACATCTATGGGAGAGAGGCAATTACCCAGGATATTGAAATGAGTCACTGAGCCATTTGTGTCTGTCTTTGGCACCGAAGACTATGAATTCTGTTTTATCAGGATTTAGCTTGAGTTTGTTTTCAGACATCCAGACCTGAATATCATTCAAACACAATTTAAGACGGTCAAAAGACTTGAGACTATCATCAGGGGACAAGTGAATGAACAGCTGAGTGTCATCCGCATAGAAGTGGTAACGGACTCCGGTATATTTTCGGATGACTTGACCAAGAGGTGTTGTGTAGGGGGAATACAGAAGAGGACCTAAGACAGAACCTTGGGGGACTCCAAACTTCAATTTGAACAAATTTGAAAGACTGGAACCAATCTTGACTGACTGAAAACGATCCTGGAAGTAGTATACAGGGGGGCATTATAGCAATTAAAAGTTATCCTGAGGAGCGGTTTTGAGCTAAAAACTGGGGTTTCCAATTAAAATCAACGGGAGTGGTTAACCTCAGGAGTGATCAGATATGAGGCTCCTGTGGGTAACCTGCTCCTAAAAATAGGGGTTTCCAATTAAAATCAACGGGATTGGTTAACCTCAGGAGTGATCAGATATGAGGCTCCCGTGGTTAACCAGAGTGTGCATGCGCGCGCAAAAGATTAGGGGAGTGCGCATGCGCGTGCAAAAGATTAGGGGATTGCGCATGCGCGTGCAAAAGTTTAGGAGAGTGCGCATGTGCGTGCAAAAGATTAGGGGAGTGCGCATGCACGTGCAAAAGTTTAGCGAAGAGTGCATGCACGTACTGTTTATTAGGATGCATATGTGTGTCTTGCGCATGACCTTGTGCATGCACGACTTGTTTAGTAGAGTTTGTAAACTTGTAGTTTTACATCTGATAATATGGGCATGTGCTGAAACTTAAATAATTTTATTTTCTGTACATATAGTGCCTCCTGTGACTAATCATGAATACACATAAAGTCTTACCCAAGAAAGTGCATTGAAATGTAAAATTTGTGTGGAGAAGTGCAAAGTGAGCATAGCTATTTTCGTTTTATCAAGCTCATTAAAAAGAAAGAAAACATTAAAAGTTTAAAGTTTATTATTATTTTCTTTGACAGTAATATCGTTCTTCATCTTCTAATATATTTGCTCTCAGTCTCATGTTATCCGGTGTTTCCTGCCTCAGATCAATGAACAGATAGCTATACGGCCCCAGGGTCATCACTCTTTCATACACCTGTACAAGGTATTCTGGATCTTTGGGGTACATCTGTCGGGCTAAATATTGAATCTGGCTGGCATCTCTGGGATTCTTAAACAGCACCATGTAGTGTGTGTTCAAACTGATAGTTCTCTGAAATTTGCTTTGGTGAAACACATTCTGGGTCACTGCAATGACGGATATATTTTTATGATGACTCCCTTTGGTAAAGAGGTCAGCCACTCCACTGTCCAAGTTGTCCATCATGTCATCTAACACCAGGAGACACGATTCCAGTTCTTCAACATCTGGTAAGCCTAGTTGGAATTCCACATTTTTCATGGTGGTGTAAAGAGGTTGCCATTGGGAATAGCACCACACTATTCTTTGTGGGCATTGGTAAATCTTTTCAGTTCCAGTAGCCTTTTCAGAAATGATGTTTTTCCACTTCCTGTCGGGCCAACCACTAGACAAGTTTCGGATGAATCAGCTTAGGTAGGGCAACAGTGATGCAGGAACCATCTTGGTAGTGCATAGGCTTTGAACGATACACTGGCATTTCAGGTGTCATCTTCTCGTGGATACTTTTCATGTGTCATTTCAAATTATCACTTCGAGAAAATGACTTGCCACAGACTGGACACTGAGACATCTTTTCAGATCAGTGTTTTATTGAAAAATGAACTTGTTTGTAAAACTTACTGCTATTTATATTTTTCTCCTCCTCCTCCTGATATTAACCTGATCATTCTGTTTACTCATATTCCCTCCTCCTCCTCTTCCTCCTCCAAATATTACCCTTGATCCTTATTCTCATTTTTCTTCCTCCTCCTCCTCCTAATATTACCCTTGATCCTTATTCTCACTAAATCCCTCGTCCTCCTCCTCCTAATATTACCCTTGATCCTTATTCTTATTTTCCCTCCTCCTCCTCCTCCTCCTCCTTCTCCTTCTCCTCCTAATATTACCCTTGATCCTTATTCTTACTCCATTCCCTCCTCCTCCTCCTCCTAATATTACCCTTGTCCCTCATTCTCACTCCATCCCCCCCTCCTCTCACTGCATAAATAAAACACTTTTACTGTATAAACATATTTATTGTATAACAATAATGCCTTGACTAAAAATATAGGTACAATATGTACAATTAATTAGCTAAAATATTAATTTTATAAATGTGCAAGACAATATGATGGTTTCGAACAACTAATTTTAAAGCACAACAAAAGTTAAACCAATTGAAATAATTTATTTATGATTCATCAGTAGAAGACCATTTATCATTTCATCAAGACCATTCACCATTTATCATTTCATCAGGACCATTTATCATTTATTATTTATTTATAATTTTTTTTTTTATCATTTATTATTTAACCTTTTATTATTTATTATAATTTCTTATTATTCATTTTGATCATTTATCATCATTTATCATTTCATCAAGACCATTTATTATTTCATCAAGACCATTCATCATTTCATCAAGACCATTTTCACCAAGACCATTCATCATTTCATCAGTATTTTTTTACAAAGTTTTCAATCTGGTCATCACTGTATTTCTCCATCCTGTTGACAGTCGTCTCCATGCTGTAGCCAGCAAAGGTGTGGAGAGCAAATAATGCACAGTAATGTCCACAGGCCAGTGAGAAAGGTCTTTGCAGTTGAACATCATTGTAAGTGCAAACATGACCTTCAAAAAATGTGCTGAATTCTTTGAAGACAGGTGGTAATCCATAAGAGTCAAAGTACAGACCCTCACCTTGGTCATTGATGCTGAGTGCCACCCAGTGGGTTCCTTCATTGTGAGAGCAGTCTGTGTTGCAAATAAAGACACATTTTTCTGTTGGACTTCTCAGCTCATTTCTGGCAAAAACTCCGGTGTCCCATTCCGATGGCTTGAAGGTATTTAACACTTTTTCCAATTCAAATGTATTCATCAGTTCAGAACTCTACAGGGTAAAGTCAGTAACAACGGATCTGTACTGGTCAATTTCAATAGTATTTTCAAATTCTCCATACACAACAATGTTCACAGTTTCTGTCAATTCTTTTTTGAAGTGCACCTCAAGTGACACTGTGCCAGTCTTTCTCAAATTCACATATCCCCCACCCTCTTCGAGCAAGATTTTATTCCACATCCCTTCCAAATTTATTTTGTTTGGAGCCAGAGGTCCAGACAAAACCAATTCAACATGAAACAACATGTTTGAATCTCCACCTTTTAAAATTGGATCATCGTGGCAATTGTAACAATTGAAAATACGCTGGTATTTTGCAGTCAATGCGCATAAATAGATGCCTCTCTCAGCAGAAGGCATCATTCAGTTGCAAGGTCACAAAGGAGACACATGGATAATTGGTGTGAAAAGTCCTTGGTCAAATACTCCTGTCAGATGATCATACTTGCTATTGTAATCATAGCATCTGTTGTGAATTTGTCATTAAACCAGGACGAAAAGGGTATTTGGCTACCATTGCTGTGTTCATCTTTGGGATATATATTTGCAAATTCCAGTATAAAAAAGAAAGAATGAATAAGCTTTTAAGTTTGATTTTCTTTGATCCCCCACACCCCGCAAGCTTTTCGGGTCCTCAGAAACTGTATGACGCTGCCGTCAAACAAGACAGCACTGTGACCCTCAATGCCGTAAAAAGTTGGTTGAGTGGAGAGGAGACATACACATTTCACAAACCATCCAGAAAGAAATTTAAAAGAAATAAAGTCATTGTCGGGTTAATTGATCAACAGTGGGATGTCGACTTGATGGACATGACGAAAATTGCAAAATACAACGATGGTTATCATTACATTCTTTTAGCTATAGACATTTTTTCTCGCTATGTATGGACGGTGCCACTCAAGGATAAATCTGGAAATGAAGTTATTTGTGCGTTCACAAAAATTTTTAAAGAAAGAGTACCCGAAGTTGTGAGTTCAGACAAAGGAACAGAATTTTTAGGACTCAAAGTTCAGAATTTATTCAAATCACACTTGATCCGTCACTTTGTGACCCAAAATGAAGTGAAGGCCAATTATGCTGAACGGCTATTAAAACCATCAAAGGAAAAATCTACAAGTACTTTACATATAAACAGTCTTACCGTTATATCAATGCACTGCAAGACTTTACTCGGGCTTACAACTCAAGTGTACACCGATCCATTAAAATGGCACCAGCACAGGTCACAATGAGCAACTTGAATTCAGAAAGAATAAAGAATGATCAAAGAATGAAAAAGACCACTTTTAAGTTTAAAGTTGGGGACTTTGTCAGGATCTCACGTGCCAGAAAGATGTTCACAAGAGAGTATGATCAGAGGTGGAGTGGTGAACTGTTCCAATAGTCAACCGAGATGGGACACAGAGGTATCCCACATACAAAATCAAAGACTATGCCGGGGAGTCCATTGATGGAACATTTTATGAAGAAGAGCTGCAGAAGGTCACTCCCAATGAGTATTCTAAGGTTGAAAAAAGTCTTGGTGAGGTGGTTACATTGGCCTCCAAAGTATGATTCTTGGATACCAGCCACAGACATCGCCAGTTTTTATAAATAGAAGGTTTTCTAAACCTGTGTTGACATTTCAATGTGAGCAGTCATGGTGAAAACATGTCTGTCATTAAAAAGAACAAATACGTGTTAAGGATTTTAGCTGAAGGTGACCCCAAAGCAATAAAGTACATCATTCGTTGTGCGGACAGACCACTCATTCACTGTTTTGTGGATTGCGCTCACAATATTCTAGAGGGGAATATTCCTCTTGGGCTTAAAGAAAAGAAAAGACTGGCAAAGTATAAAGAAGAATTGCGAGCATTAAGGAAAAAGAATACCTCTGACAGAAAAAAGAAACAGATTTTGCAAAAGGGTGGATTCCTGCCTGCTTTATTGGCTCCTATTTTTTAATAACTGTTATTCCTCCACTTCCTAAGAAACTGGTAGGGCTTTTCACTCGGCGATGAATAAATTTATAGAAAAGATTGTTGTGCCCAAGTCATTCTTGATCACCAGAGACTGTGCACTAGTGGGAAGAGATGCCACAGCTACTGCTATGGTCAGATTAGAAAAGGATATGAGTGGACTGTTAGAAGACGCCGTATTGGAACCAACTGAAAAAATGAAGCTCTACAATCAGTCGATGAATCGTCTGCTGACTTATGATCGAAAGCAAGACCCCGAACCTGGGGATCCTTTTCCAGAGCCTGTGGTCCCTGTGGAAGACCCTAAAGAAGATTTAGAAAATGACTTCACCATCACTCTGCCACCTTCTCTGAGGAGTAAAGGTCAGCACCTGTATCAAAAGTTAAAAGGAACTTTACAGTGGAATGACAAAGGCGAAATTTTAACAGAAGACAATCAACCCATTAGTGGATCACACATCACAGATTTGATTAACACGGCTATTCGGACACAGAGAAAAATAAGAACACTCCCAACTGGTTGGGGATATTTTAATCAAAAGTTACAAGAAGCTAACATTCCAGAGAGGTTATTGGGGCATGGTCCCCAGTTTCAACCACAAGAGGAGGTGTGGAAACCTGAACCAAAATCCGAACCAGAATCTGAACCAGAATCTGAACCAGAATCTGAACCTGAACCAGAATCTGAACCGGAATCTGAATGAAAACCAAAGATTCCAAGAAAAAAGTACAAGCGGGAGAGTACATAAAAGGGAAATCATCCCTTGATTTCCTTCAGTGTGACGAGAGAGACAGACCATGAAAGACATTTATCTCTATTTACCAAGCAATACAAAGCACACGGGTAATACTCCCGGAGAGTTTATTGTACCACTGGCTCAACCTTATGAACTGGTTGGTGAATGGGAAGTGGGACTGATGGAAATTCAATATGCAAGAACGTGGTATAATGTTCCTTCAGATCAATTTGTTCAAGTTGGGAATACAACCATACTCATTCCCGAGGGTATTTATGCTGATATAAGGGAATTGATCAAAATCTTAAATAAAAAAATTAAATGGGGCCTTGGTGGAAACCCACCTCTCACCGTTGAATTCAATACCATTGAGACCACGCAAAAAACGAGACTTAAAATTGAAACAAATGACGCATCAGAGGAGTTAGTACCTGACTTGTATCTTTCCAAGAGATTGAGTGACATGTTAGGATTTGTCATGACTGGCCCATTTTCAGCTGGAGATAGAAAATCAAAGTATCCGGCTGACATTGAAGATGGCATACACAACTTGTACGTCTATTGTGATTTAATTGAACCTGTAGCCGTGGGAAATGCCAAGGTGCCCCTCCTGAAAATTGTACCCATCCAAAAGGGACCCATTGTCACCACCACCTACAGTAAAGTATTCTACTATCTGGTGATGAGAAAGATTTTTGGAGCTGTTGAAATCAATATAAAGGGGGATACGGGTGAAATTATTCCATTTGTTGGTGGGAAGTCATTCGTAACGCTTCACTTTCGTAAAAAATGAAGCATAAGGATTACTGCTGCGACGATTCTACCCCTCAAGCAAACAAGCAGTATTACACAAGTCAAGCAGGAAGTGGATTACCAGGATTTCAAGGTTTGCGATATCAAAGAGGTCACGGTTTGGGAAGTCTGTTTCAAGGTCTTGTAGGAGTGGGTGCTCCCCTGTTGAAAAAAGGTGCCATTGCACTGGCAAAATCCTTGGGACAGAAAGCTCTCAAAGCAGGAGTTGAACTGGCACAAGATTACTTGGGAGATAATAAAAGGAACAGCAACCAAAGAAAGCATGTCATTTCATCAAGAGCAGTCAAAAGAGGAGGACCTTCCAGGTAAAAAAGAAAAGATATTTACTCTTAAACATGCCTCTGATTCACCCGCTGTCATGCGAGTGCGTCAAAAGTGAATTGGATTTGTTTGGTGTGCCACTCACTCAAACCAGTGTTGAAGAAGGGAGATGGGTAGAATATGGACCAATTACAGCAGTCAAGGACAGTGATGATACCATTGAATTTAAAATTGTTGAGACTGACTCAGAGTACATAGATTTGAAAAACAGCTTCATTCGAGTCAAGGCTAAAATTGTGGATGCTGACGGAGAGATATTGGGTGCCACTGCAGATGTCGCCCCGGTAAATTTTTGGCTGCATGCTTTGTTTAGTCAGATTGACATGACCCTGAAAGACACTTTAGTCACCACCTCCAATAACACCTATCCTTACAAAGCATACATAGAAACAGTCCTCAGTTTTGGGACTGAGAGCAAACAAAGTCAACTCACGGCATCGATGTGGTACAAAGACACAAATAACTTTTCTCTTGACCAGCACAATGAGGGATATGTCAAAAGAAAGGAGCTTGCCCGTGAAAGTCACTTGATAGATATGATGGGAAAACTGCACCTGGACCTCATGTTCCAAGATCGCTAGATACTCAATCACACACCCATCAAGTTGCATCTAACCAGAAGCAAGGATAAGTTCGCCATAGTCAGTGCAACGGATAATATCGTATTTAAAGTGAAGCTGGATAGTGTTAAGATGATGATCAGAAAAGTTCAAGTGAATTCAGTCATCCAGGCAGCTCACGCAAAGGCCTTAGAAATGGGAACAGCCAAGTACCCCATCACCCGAGGTGAATGTAAGATGTACACAGTCAGTTCAGGCACAAGAAGTCATGCAGAAGAAAATTTGTATTCGGGTCAAATTCCAAAACGTATTGTCATAGGTTTTGTCAGAAACAGTGGCATCAATGGAACGTACCAAACTAACCCATTCCAGTTTGAACATTTTGATATGGGCCATATCGCACTGAATGTGGGTGGCACATCCATTCCTGGTAAGGCACTTCAACCTGATTTTGAGACTGGAGACTACATGAATTGCTATATGACTCTCTTCTCTGGCATGGGATCCATGTATCAAGATGAAGGGAACCACATAGATCACCTGATCTGGAAGAGGGTGGGGGATATGTGAATTTGAGAAAGACTGGCACAGTGTCACTTGAGGTGCACTTCAAAAAAGAATTGACAGAAACTGTGAACATTGTTGTGTATGGAGAATTTGAAAATACTATTGAAATTGACCAGTACAGATCCGTTGTTACTGACTTTACCCTGTAGAGTTCTGAACTGATGAATACATTTGAATTGGAAAAAGTGTTAAATACCTTCAAGCCACCGGAATGGGACACCAGAGTTTTTGCCAGAAATGAGCTGAGAAGTCCAACAGAAAAATGTGTCTTTATTTGCAACACAGACTGCTCTCACAATGAAGGAACCCACTGGGTGGCACTCAGCATCAATGACCAAGGTGAGGGTCTGTACTTTGACTCTTATGGATTGCCATCTGTCTTCAAAGAATTCAGCACATTTTTTGAAGGTCATATTTGCACTTACAATGATGTTCAACTGCAAAGACCTTTCTCACTGGCCTGTGGACATTACTGTGCATTATTTGCTCTCCACACCTTTGCTGGCTGCAGCATAGAGACGACTGTCAACAGGATGGAGAAATACAGTGATGACCAGATTGAAAACTTTGTAAAAAAATACTGATGAAATGATGAATGGTCTTGGTGAAAATGGTCTTGATGAAATGATGAATGGTCTTGATGAAATAATAAATGGTCTTGATGAAATGATAAATGATGATAAATGATCAAAATGAATAATAAGAAATTATAATAAATAATAAAAGGTTAAATAATAAATGATAAAAAATAAAAAAATTATAAATAAATAATAAATGATAAATGGTCCTGATGAAATGATAAATGGTGAATGGTCTTGATGAAATGATAAATGGTCTTCTACTGATGAATCATAAATAAATTATTTCAATTGGTTTAACTTTTGTTGTGCTTTAAAATTAGTTGTTCAAAACCATTATATTGTCTTGCACATTTATAAAATTAATATTTAAGCTAATTAATTGTACATATTATACCTATAGTTTTAGTCAAGGCATTATTGTTATACAATAAATATGTTTATACAGTAAAAGTGTTTTATTTATGCAGTGAGAGGAGGAGGGGATGGAGTGAGAATGAGGGACAATAGTAATATTAGGAGGAGGAGGAGGAGGAGGGAATGGAGTGAGAATAAGGATCAAGGGTAATATTAGGAGGAGGAGGAGGAGGAGGAGGGATTTAGTGAGAATAAGGATCAAGGGTAATATTAGGAGGAGGAGGAGGAGGAGGAGGAGGAGGGAAAATGAGAATAAGGATCAAGGGTAATATTAGGAGGAGGAGGAGGTATTTAATGAGAAGAAGGATCAAGGGTAATATTAGGAGGAGGAGGAGGAGGAAGGAAAATGAGAATAAGGATCAAGGGTAATATTAGGAGGAGGAGGAGGGAATATGAGTAAACAGAATGATCAGGGTAATATCAGGAGGAGGAGGAGGAGAAAAAAATAAATAGCAGTAAGTTTTACAAACAAGTTCATTTTTCAATAAAACACTGATCTGAAAAGATGTCTCAGTGTCCAGTCTGTGGCAAGTCATTTTCTCGAAGTGATAATTTGAAACGACACATGAAAAGTATCCACGAGAAGATGACACCTGAAATGCCAGTGTATCGTTCAAAGCCTATGCACTACCAAGATGGTTCCTGCATCACTGTTGCCCTACCTAAGCTGATTCATCCGTTTACTTGTCTAGTGGCTGGCCCGACAGGAAGTGGAAAAACATTTCTGAAAAGGCTACTGGAACTGAAACATGAAAAGATTTACCAATGCCCACAAAGAATAGTGTGGTGCTATTCCCAATGGCAACCTCTTTACACCACCATGCAAAATGTGGAATTCCAACTAGGCTTACCAGATGTTGAAGAACTGGAATCGTGTCTCCTGGTGTTAGATGACATGATGGACAGCTTGGACAGTGGAGTGGCTGACCTCTTTACCAAAGGGAGTCATCATAAAAATATATCCGTCATTGCAGTGACCCAGAATGTGTTTCACCAAAGCAAATTTCAGAGAACTATCAGTTTGAACACACACTACATGGTGCTGTTTAAGAATCCCAGAGATGCCAGCCAGATTCAATATTTAGCCCGACAGATGTACCCCAAAGATCCAGAATACCTTGTACAGGTGTATGAAAGAGTGATGACCCTGGGGCCGCATAGCTATCTGTTCATTGATCTGAGGCAGGAAACACCGGATAACATGAGACTGAGAGCAAATATATTAGAAGATGAAAAACAATATTACTGTCAAAGAAAATAATAATAAACTTTAAACTTTTAATGATTTCTTTCTTTTTAATGAGCTTGATAAAATGAAAATAGCTATGCTCACTTTGCACTTCTCCACACAAATTTTACATTTCAATGCACTTTCTTGGGTAAGACTTTATGTGTATTCATGATTAGTCACAGGAGGCACTATATGTACAGAAAATAAAATTATTTAAGTTTCAACACATGCCCATATTATCAGATGTAAAACTACAAGTTTACAAACTCTACTAAACAAGTCGTGCATGCACAAGGTTATGCGCAAGACACACATGTGCATCCTAATAAACAGTACGCGCATGCACTCTTCGCTAAACTTTTGCACGTGCATGCGCACTCCCCTAATCTTTTGCACGCACATGCGCACTCCCCTAAACTTTTGCACATGCATGTGCACTCCCCTAATCTTTTGCACGCGCATGCGCAATCCCCTAATCTTTTGCACGCGCACTCTCTAAAATTTAAAATCTACCCTAATCTTTTGCACGCGCATGCGCACTCCCCTAATCTTTTGCGCGCGCATGCGCACTCTGGTTAACCACGGGAGCCTCATATCTGATCACTCCTGAGGTTAACCAATCCCGTTGATTTTAATTGGAAACCCCCATTTTTAGGAGCAGGTTACCCACAAGAGCCTCATATCTGATCACTCCTGAGGTTAACCACTCCCGTTGATTTTAATTGGAAACCCCAGTTTTAGGAGCTCAAAACCGCTCCTCAGGATACCTTTTAATTGCTATAATGCCCCCCTTTATACTACTCCTGGAGGTAGGATCTAAACCATTTTAGTGCCCATCCAGCAAAACCAAATCTAGACGACAAACAGGATAGGAGTCTGTCATGATCGATAGTGTCAAAAGCCGCGGACAGGTCGAGTAGCACTAGTGCTGTAGGCATGCCCTTAGACAGAGATAAGTGAATCTCATTTTTGATGCCCAACAAGGCAGTTTCTTATGTTTAGATGCGCCTTAGAGTCCATCAGTGATAGAGATTAAGCGCTATAAAAGTCCACATTAGATTAGATTAGATAAGATTAGTTTCTGTTGAGTGCCCCAACTTATAGGCTGACTGGAAAGTGTTACCATGATCATGAAAATCCATGTGAGATCTAATTTGGGCAGCCACAATTCGCTCGACCAATTTTGACAAGAAGCTAAGACCGGACACTGGTCGATAGCTTTTGAAGTCCTCTTTTGAAAGGGTGGACTTTTTGAGGAGGGGTGTGACAATGGCCTGGAAAAATGCCGTTTTAACCAGTTTAGTCAATGAAGGGAGAAGAATGTCAATACATTGTTTCACAATGTGAGTGGGGCATGGATCAAGGGACAAGTTTTTGAAGGGGATTCCTTGATAAACTTAAGGACTTCAGTATCAGTGACAACTTGAAAGGAACTGAAAGTCGGCGGCTCCTTGTCTGGGTGAAGAACCTGAGATTGGGTGTATTTAAAGGTGTCTCGAATATTTTTAATTTTATCAATAAAAAACGAACCAAATCTGTTTGCTAAAGATTTTTCATCATCAAAGGATGGGGGGACAGTAGAATTTGACCGACTCAATGTTCTATTTAGTGCATGCCATAACCTCTTACTATCACTGCAATTTTCACTAACTAGATCACATTAAAAACACCCCTTGTTTCTATTTAGAATGTGGTTACATCTGTTTATCTGCCGTCGAAGACGGGAATGATTTTCAGAGGATTTGTCTCAGCTTGGGGCTGGTTTGATGAGCTGTTTAGTCTTCACTGGTGCATGAATATCTAGAAGGCCAGACAAACCAGACATGTACTGTTCATGCAATAAATCTATGTCATCAGATGGTGAGCTAACAAACGGAATAGTCAGGAGGTCACTTCTGAATTTATCAATATTCAATTTATATTACTGACGGAAGGTAACAACTTTCTGAATTGGTGTATCCAAAGATAGAAAGTCGACCACACAAGAGATAATTTTGTGATCACTAATGAAGCCTGAACCTTTCACATCAGAAATTGCAGACACCTCGGATGGAGCCATCAACAAATCTAAGGTATGACCATGAAGGTGAGTTGGAAAATCAATGTATGGGGACAGACAGCAAGAATCAATGACTGATTTAAATTCAGAGACTGTTGGAGACATAATGTCGACATGAAGATTAAAATCACCACCAAAGGAGGAGGATAAGGAAGACAAAAAACCCACATATGACAGAAAATCTTCCAAAAGTTTTACTACAGATGAGGCAGGGGGTCGGTAAATGACCCCAAGAAACAAGCAACACCCATCGAGAGTGAGACAGACAGTGTGATTTTCATGGGACGAGAACTCAGGGGAATGAATGGTTTAAAATCAAGAGCAGATTTAATAAAAAAGCCAACACCGCCACCACGTTTGTTTTCTCTGTTGGTGTGAACAAGGGAAAATTCTTCAGGTGTTAACTCATTTAGAAATGAGGGTGTGTCTAGAGCTTTAATATGGGTCTTGGTGAGACCAAAAACATCAAAATTTCCAGTTTGGATTTCATCACAGAGAATTGGACCTTTATTCCTAATGGACCGGCAGTTAGCAAACCCAAACTTCAGTGGCCCAGGATTTAGAGCGACATCACTCGACAGAACCAGAGCAAGCTGCCTGAAAGACGCCTTTTCACAAAAAGTGACTCAATGTGTCCTGACATAAATGAACAAAATGGATTTGGCAGTGGGTCCATCATATTTACATCCATGCAGGCCGACATCGCACCTAGTCTGAATTCTGTTTTGACTCTTATGGCAATGTACAAAGAGGCCAACAATACAAAGAAGGAGTCTAACAATCCACATCATAAGGAATCACAAACCACAGACAAAATGGAACATGCAAAAATTCACAGCAAAAACATTAAAGGGCAATAAAATATAAACCAAAAATGACTGAGTAACTCCCGGTAGAGGACAGTAATGCCCGTAATATCAAGTAGCAAAATATTCAAAATGTAAAACACAACTAAACTACACCGAGTAACTCCTGGTAGTGGGCGATAATACCCGCAATATCAACTAGCAAAACTATTGTACAGTTAAAAACATTCAGAACAACATAAAAAGGATAAATAACTGAAGGTATGTCATGGAAAGCAGTAATAATAAGAAAAAGTACGACTAAAAGCCCAGATTATTTGATATTTTCCATCAATTTTATATATTGTTAAAATATGCGTCTGTTACGGTCCTACCTAACACCAAAACCAGTGTAGTTACTTGACAAATTATCAAGTTTGATTCCCTAATTAATACGATATCAAACGATAGCAATTGGAGAAGCAGAGATCACAATAAGCCACATTTTACGTGAGTAGCCCAATAACTCTCTTTGACCCATCACATCACCCATCTCTTTGACCTCTTTGTCCCATCACATGACCATGTTTTGGCCTTTGGTGTGTGATATAAGAAGTTGAGATCCAAATATTATATTTACATGAATAACATAGTAACTATATTTACTGAAAAAAGCATTGGTATGGTCTTCTGGATCTCTTTGCCCCATCACATGACTATATTTTTGCATTTGATGCAAGGCATACTTAAGTATCTTATGGTAGTCCTTTTCCTATGATACAAATGCCCACATTTCTGCTGTTGCCCAAAGAAAACCGATAACAAGGTTAGGTTTACCAAGCATACTATAATAATAACTTGTTTACTCAGCATTTTGCGAAGTTGTCATCCTTGAAAAGCAATTTATTTTTCTTCAATACAATGACCAGCACTAATACTATAATTAAATAGATCACTTGAGTAACCATGTAGCACTTATCAATGTACACACTGGCACTTTAATCACCTATGATTACCTAGCAAAAAATATGAAGTTGAGAGTAAAGCTTAGAAATTATGATAATTGGTTTAAAATGTTTATTTAACAAAATACAAAATGTACACAATTACATGTAACAGTTGGCAGACATTCTTGATTAAAAAATTGGCCATTACTAATTCTGCTTAAAGCTCTCCTTCAATATATTACCTATTTAAACCTGGTTATTTTACACAGACCATATTGTAAATGTCTTATGATAAAAAATATTTGCAAAGTTTAGCGAATTCAGTTTTCCATTTATCCACAGTATACTGATCTACATGACCCCCTTTTCCTCCCCAGCTATCCATGTGTCCCACTTCTTAAAAAGGATTATAGAAATCCCTTGTTATTATTAATGATTAAAAAATAGGCAGGTATTTTAAATCTGTGCTTCTTGTGAGGTGGATTTATTTATTTATTTTGGGTTTTACGTCGCTTTCAACACTGTACAGGTCATATCACGACAGGTAGTTGGAAGGGCAGAGGAAACCAGTACATAGACCAACGGCAAGCAATTACCAGCTTTCCCACTTACCGCCATGACGGGATCGAACCCCGGCCGCAGAGGTGGGAGGCGAGAGTGTTACCACTCTGCCACCGTGGCCCCCTTCTTGTGAGGTGGAGGCCTTAATTGAACATCTAATCTAATCTACTGCTTTGCAGGCGCAATATCTTCCCCACAAAGGGGAACTCAGTGTGCTGACTTAACAAAATCATTATCATAAGGAAAGTCAAGGGGCGTTCAAGGTCAGTAATCCAGAATTGTGGGTGTAACCAAGAGGGAAGGAAACTAAGTTGGAAAACTAGAATTAAAGAGGTGGGTTTTGAGGTGTTTCCTGAAAGATGTGACAGAGGGGCTATTTCTTATTTGGAAGGGGAAGGAGTTGCAGAGAACTGGGGTATAGTGACTGAAAGAATTGGAGAAATGTTTGACTGATTTATGTATGGGTAAATGAATAATGGGAACAATACACCATATATATACTATCCATTGATTGACAGTGCCCATGTTAACATCCAGTCTCCATTGTGTGATCTCTTGTACAGAGGTTTTTTGTGTCCTTTTCATTGATTTTAGTGGTCTCTGATCACAACTAGTGAGTGGTCACTATTTTATGGTTTTTTGTCACAATTAAATTTATTTGGGGGAATAAAAGCAGTCTCAACTACCAAGTAGTCTGTATTTGAGAGTGGTCAAATCTACAGGTGTCACTGGAGTCCTAGAACACTGGATACAATTTTGGTAATTTCATTGTTGCATCAAAGTTTCATTCACCTACACAAAGTCAGATAGTTTGACTATAGCCTTCTTTTTGATAATTTCATCGTTTGTATTAATTTTTCTGATGAGATTCATGGGCTTCCACTTATATGTTCTTTCGGAGAACAGCTTACAATATACTTCTACACCAAGGTATACCCATCACAGGCTGAATATCCACCTGGTAGTGTCCGGTGTTCTTGAGCCTTTTTTGTTCCTGGATATTGAACAGTTTATGTTTTTTGTGCTGTTACACAAAAGAATCTGCGCATTAAGGACGAGATTATTTATTATCAAAGTTTGATTTAGAATTCAATAGAGCATTTTTACTTTAATTGCCCTTGTAATGCCCTACCCTGTCCCTCAAAGAGAATGACAATAGCATTATAATCACATCCATTTGGGTGTCTGATAGTCTGATTGTTGGGTTATCAGTGTGTCAGGTGCATAATTTGGAAACTATGCATATGATCAGGGTGATTTTTTCACAAGATGGATTTATCAGGGTCTTGGTCCTCATCAAACTTGATCCAGATCTTGGATTGAAAATCTATATGTTGACTAGGGTTGAACATTTTCATGCAGTGTTTCTCCTCATTATAATCTGTGGTTAAAGATCCATACAGGTTCAACTGCTGGACATATCTTTAATACCAATTTTGTAGACACTATTTGTTTGGAGATTAGGATACAATTGAATGTGAAAACAAAAGAGTTCATCACATGAATTATTTTTAATTGTATATGATAGAGCAAGAAGCTACAAAATTTCATGGGATGTTTTCTCTTCTTTCAGAGGATATTTGTTCTGGAGTGATCTGCCAAAATGGTGGTACTTGTGTGAACAGATCCCAAAGCTTCTGGTGGTGTGAATGCGAGAATGGTTGGACAGGCAGACACTGTGAACATAATGGTAATTGGACTTGAAATTGATTATTTGCAATACTGCTTGTCACAGGTACGGTGTTACAGCCATCTAGCAATCCAACATCCGCATAAATCTGGTTGTTTCAATGAAAGCCAAAGTAAGGACAGTCAAAAGGATCAATGCCAGGATTCTGGAACACTCATTCCAAAATAATTTTTAATTATAACACATTAGGATCGCCATGTAATATTCAGCCCACAACTATATCGATAGTAGGAAATTTAAGAATATCATTAAATATCATTTAATTATTTAATTTCTTCACCAACATAATTTATTTGGGGTGAAAGGTTCAATGTTTGGGTTTTACACCCTGTTTAACAGCCAGGATTATACAGAGATAGGTCCTGAGCATTTACATTATATGTTAGCTGCTGAAGGGGATATAAAACCCCAACATTAACCTTGCCACTTGTGGGAGTTAAACCCATACAGAGGTGACAGCCTGTGATTAAATGCCAAACCTGCAAACCTTCTAAGCCGCAGAGTTAGAATTTGGAGGTATGAATCCAAATTCTATTATTGGTTCTTCCTACTACACACTTATTCTTTGTAACACCTGTGTAACATACTGTGGTTACAGTAGTTTTAAAAAGGCACTGACCTCAAGCACAACATACTAAATATAGTCCAAGTTGGTTGCATGATCAAAACAATTTCCAATGTTGGATAACTTTCCAGGCACTACAGTCCATAATCCACGATATAGTATCAGCAGATAACCAAGACTCAAGTTTAGGTTAAACCCACATAATTATGCAGCACTTTGCGGTTATTTCCATTTTAAGGCTGACACATTATTTTCATCATTGACATAATTGTTGGCCACCCTACAATATTTTTTTTCTCTTGAGACAACCAACATTGTCCCTGCATTTATTTCCAGGAACACGACACATAATAATTGGGTCATTTTTACATAATTCAGACAAGTTGTAAAAGCATTTATTTTAAAACAGTGTTCTTCATGTTTAGGTTTTAATTCTGGACGATTGTGATTTTTTGTCTAAGGCAAATTATTAGGAGGTCAAACGTTTTTGAGTGATATATTTCTTTACCTTCAGTGTAATCTTGTTCTAAAAGACAGTATATAAAGTTTTAAGCCCATTGCTCCAATATAAGTTAGTAAAAAGTGATGTGTTTGGCAAGCTTCCACTGAACACTAATTTTGTGGCTAGCTCACTGACACCTTTACTTTGATTATGTCTGGGATCAATTTCAGTAACAGTCTTAGCTCAGTCTCAGACTCAAACTTAAGACTTTTGCCTAAATTTTGGGAACATTTTAATTGAGCTCATGGATCTAAACTTGATAGATTTCACCATTGGTCTCAGTCTCAGCTTTGGCTGAGCCACTGGCTCAGATATTGAGACTGGTATTTAATGGGCTTAAATACGGCCACAATAATTCTTTCTCAACTTAAATATTTGAAATGTGTGAAACCAAAGTACACATATATAGTAGTCGTTGAAGTTTTTATGTGGAAACTAGGTTTTTTTTTACTAAATAGCATTTTGTTAGAGAAGATAAAATGTGTAACAATAAGAACATCTGACATCAATAAAACAATTAGACAAGAAAGAGATGATCATATGACACACAAAAACACTCATTTTTTATATGTTCTGTCTCAGTTGATACCCTCTTCCCTGAAAAAAGTTTGCGACAAAAGTTTAGGTGAGGCAAAATACTCAGATTTGAAACTACAAGTCCAGGCAAAGTCTTTGTGGAACTGGCACCATGTCTAAAGTAATTGTTTGACTTTTAAATCTCATTCAACAATTTTAAATACCATGTTTGGCTTAGCAAAGTGTTTTATAACTACTTGATAAAAGAGACCAATGAGGCAACTAGGAAATGTGAAGTAAAATGGGAAGGAAAATTTTATCTTGTCTTAAATGACAAAATATGGCACACAATATACAGGATATGTTTTAAAACTATCTATGATAATTCAGTAATCTGGTTTCAATATTAAATTCTCTTCGGAATTCTGAGCACAAAGGATTACTTGTTTAAAATAAAGATTATAGATTCAAATCAATGCAAACTGTGTAGGGAAAATGCTGAAACAATCCAACATCTCTTCTCTTAATGTGAAATTGTTGAAATTACCGGTTACATATGACTCAAATATAAAAAATTTGGGGGTACAGAATCAAAATTTCAAGCCTGTTAATTTCATTCTGCTCATAAGTTGGAAATATATTTTGGTGTGCTCAGAATCAATTTATCCCTAATCTTCTTCAACTAAAAAAATTAATTCAGCAAAGACACAGTGAACAACAATATCTGGCAAAGCACTCTTCAACAGATGAATTTGACCGTGAAATAAGGATATAGAAAGACTTGTTAAGTGAGGATTAACTATGATGCAATGTAAATGAAATATTCATTCTGCTTATCTTTCTTCTCCCTGTGTTCATCCTTTACAAGTGTTAAGAAGAAACTATAATAAAGTGTCAATAGTTGCATAGATTGTGAAAAACCAAAAGAAATAAAGTTAGCATTTTTCTCATTCGACAAGTCTGGCAATGGTTTTGTAAATATTGTATATATGTATATAGCAAATTTTAACTGCTCACTTGGATATAACCAGTCGTATAATGTTCTTATATGATATCTCTTCTGTTGGAGATATCTCTCTGTTGTAAATGGCAGTTAAGTCAAATCAAATCAATAAATAAAAAGGAAAAACAAAATGTTTGGCTTACCTTACATTTCTAAAATATAAAACATCTTGATATTATTGTTTAAGCATTTGCCTCCTTCAGCCAGCACTTGTGAGTTAGTCTTCAGGTCATCAAATAATGGTAGTTTCCTGACAACTTTCTTTGAGTTTGAAAAGCTCAAGGCAGAAAATTAAGCCACAAGGCACTCATTTTACTTCTGCAGTGAAAGTTTCTTCTGAATTTTGACCCCTTGGTTTTCACTACGTCAATCAACAAGTCGCACTATTGGTATAATGATGGCTCCAGCATTGGTGGGATATCACCCATTGTCTTAATTTAATTGGCATTTTATTGCGCTACAATAGATTACCATGTGAAACTGAATGCTTACTCTGATGGCCGTGAGGCATCACGACCAACGTCTAAGAAAAAAAGACATTTATTGTTGGCCGTAGCCTCAGGTTGTCGTCAACCCAATTTGTGTTCTTCTTTCTCGTTGGTCGCCACCATATTGAGATCTTTGGGAAGTATTTACTGCTGTCTTCTTTTCATATCTCAGTGCAGTTTGATTGTTATGCGTCCATTTTTATGGATTTCATTTATTAATATGTAAAGCACATTCAGGCCATTTTTAACACTGTTGGTTGTGTAATTTGCCCTTATTTTAAGTTTTGTGAGCTCGCCTCGACTGGTTTTATTTCTCGAGTAGTTCTTCAAGGATCTACTCACATTTGTTTTATTGCGTACATAATGTCTTCCCATCAGTCCAGTAAAGACAAGCCTCGCACAGCCAAGTGTAATCATTTCTGCCACCCCTTCGGCGTCCATAATTACTGTCCTACCTGTAGAGAAGCAGGCAAGGAAGATGATCCCTGTGTCACTCTCATATCTCCATGTGATATCTGTTCAGCTTTTAGAGAGGAACAGCTAACTAAAATAACACACAGGAAACATTATACAAAGAGCGCTGACAAGAAATCTGACAAGGACCTCGATTCCAAATTATTAGGTGACAATTCGATCGAATCCTTCGGAGGTTCGCAAGCAGAGTTAGAAGTGGCTGTGTATCGCCTCTTTACTTCCCCGCCTCGTCCTCAACCTCTCTCATTCGAGGCTCTTTCGCTTCACACTCCAGCTCGTACTATTCCTCCAACTCCAGGTACTATCTTACAGTTAAAAGTGCAAGCAAACCTTGAGAAAACTTTAAGTTCTCGTTTTGACATCTAAATGGATCAAAAGATGGGTTCTTTCAGGCATGTTGGAGGCTTTCAATTAGTCTTCGTGAAGACTTCAAAAAGTCTTTGCAAAAATCCAAAGAAGCAGAGGTGGATCAGACCTCTTCTTCAGCTCACAAACCAAATTCATCTTCTAAAGATCTGGACAAACCCTCGAAATCTAGTAGTGCTGTCAAGTCGATGGAGGTGGAGTATGGCCCTGACTTGCCTCCTCGCCTCGACTCTTATGATAGTTGTGTCAAGGACGGATCGGGTCAAGTTTTTAGTTCTGCCCAGGAACCCTCGAAGGTTGCCTCGACCAGACCTAAACAATCTTCACATACTTCGAGACATTATGTTGTGGATCTGAGCTCTGCCTCGGACCACTACTCTGATTACTTGATGACCCTCAACCAGCGTCTAGTAGGCCTAAAAGCACTCTGATAAGTCCAAACACAAATCGAGATCCAGATTGTTACCCACATCTTCAGGGGAAGATCAGTCCCCTGAACCCAGGCATAGGTCTCCTAAGCCTTCTAGGAAGTCTTACCCTGATCAAGATCACCCTCAACATGACCCTGACCCTCCTTATTACAGGGAAGTAGCTTTGTCTGACATCCCATCTCAATATGCTGAGGAGGTGGATATGTTTCAACGCATCCTGAAACTTCCTGATCCTAGGGAGTCCCTTCCTAGATCTTCAACTGCTGTCATGGGCCTTGATGATGAAAAAGGCAGACAAGAACTCAGGCCTAGAGGCCCTTCTTCAATGTTGCCACTCAGCTCTATCATTAAAGATGCCTTTCATAAATTTGACCAGGACTTCCAAGCAGAGGGTAAGTACATTAAAGCTCCTCCATCCACCGCTAAATGGTACAAGGTTAGCCAGCCTTGTTATGAGGACAAAATACAAGAACTCAATACAGACATTGCCCAGATCTGTATCTCTCCTAAGCCCTTCAGGGCTCATATGGGCAAGGGTTCCCCTCCCAATTCTTAAATAATTGGAACATCAGGCAAGACAGAATATTTCCACTCTCAATTTCGCTACTACCTTTGCCAAGACTTCTTCCTCCTATAATTCCACTCTGGAGAAGTATCACCATAGCTTGAAGTCGACCTTCGAAAAGGTCAAGTCTCAGATCAAGAAAGATACCGATCCTGAAAAAGCAGTGAAACGTGGATATGAGGAAGCCTGTGAATTCCTGGATTTGTGGAATAAGACCATCCTAATCCAACACAGAGCCTTAACTTGCCTTAGTAAATCCCTTGCACATATCCTCCAGAGAGAATTATATTCTATGGGCAATACCGGCTTGCTTAGGCGTGAAGTCGAAATGACCCTATTTACAACCTCAGTTAGGGGAGACCAGACACCAAGAACTCAGGAATGCTTCCTTCTGGCCATCTTCCTTGTTTAAATCTCAGTTGGTGAAGGAAGGTGAGGACTTCTTTCTTAAAAAAGGCACCTCAAAAGATTCTCAGGGTTTCGGACCCTACCAGAATAAGCCCTTTCCTGGTCCCCACAAGAAAAGAGGCCCCTACAGGAAACGCCTTTTCCAGTTCCACAACAACCCGCAGCATCTCAACCTTCACGCCTGGTGTCTAGGAGTGGACAGCTCCAAGAACAAGGCTTCTCTGTGGAGGTGGCAGAGAGAATTGCTGTTCCTCAACGGTCATCAACAAGGACCATCTATAAGTCAAAGTGGGCCCTTTTTGAAAAATGGTGCAGAGAAAATTCGGTGGATTTCTCCATTCCATCTGTGAAACAAATCTCAGATTTTTTCATGTACCTGTATCAAGATCTAAACAGGCACCCCTCGACCATTGATGGTTACAGGACTGCTGCCATTGTTGACACTTTGGGCCCAATGGGCCAATATATTGCTCAGAGTGAAGACCTACGTCCCAAAAGTTCCAGGAATCTTCCTAAGTGGAACCTTTCTGTTGTTCTCAATGAGCTCACAAAAGCACCCTTTGAGCTTATGAAAGACACAGACCTCAAACATCTTACTCTCAAAACTGCTTTCTTGCTAGCTTTGGCCTCCGACAAGCGCCATAGGGAAATCCATGCCCGGGTCGCAAACAAAGTATCGAATCTAGGCCAATGGGAAAAGGTGGCCTTGTTCCCTTCTTCTGACTTCATAGCCAAACACCAACTAGCAAGAGAAGGTTCTCAAAGTGTGTCTCCGGTGACTATTCCTGCTTTGACTACCATTGTGGATAGACAGTTCAAAGAAGACAGGACCCTGTGACCTGTGCAGGCCCTGGGGTACTATTTGGACCGAACCAAGGACCTGAGAGGTTCCCGGTCTCTCCTTTTCATCTCATTCAAGAAAGGATATACCTCAAACATCAGACCCGCTACACTCTCTTCTTGCTTGAAACAAACCATTCTACTTTGTTATAAACAAGCAGACGAACAAGCCTTGGACTTGTTCCAAGTCAGCCTCTAAAGTGTCTTACGGTGGGGTATTGGTGGACCAGATCATGCAAGCCTGTCACTGGAAAGCTCACAACACTTTTACCAATTTTTATCTAAAAGACCTTACTTGGTCGGACAACGACAACAATCTACATCTGGGACCAGTAGTAGTGGCACAGCAGGTCGTAGACCCTTCTCCTCAGTCCAGTCATCCTCGGAAAGAAAAGAAGGGGGACACATCCGCTACAACCAAGTCTTCAGGAGTCTAAGCCCAGGGTCTAGGTATAGTTTACCTCATCAGGGTGTATCGGGTAAGGTCTATTTAGTCTTTTAATTCAACATACTTGTATATTGTATTTAGGACCTTAAGGTTGTCATTAAATTTTTAGATGGCTTTTCTTTAACATCCGAGCCTTAAGCTCAGGTTCTTCTGTGATAGCCCTTGGGGCTTTCCCCTTGTGTACCCAGGGTACACATACATCTCCTGTCAAACACCCTGACAGTTTTAGCACTGTCATTCATTCATTCAGGTTTTTGTTTTTTACAGGCCCGGCCTTCAGGATTGGGGCCCTTAAACAGGACTCAGACTGATACTTTCGATTTTTCATTCTATTAACATTATCAAAATTCTAAGAAAAACAGACTTATCTAGCAGTCTCAGCTGTAATCCCTCCTCCGAGCGTTGGATTCAGCATTCAGTCCCACATGGTAAGCTATTGTAGCGCAATAAAATTGAAAATTTTAATTACTTAAATGTAGCTTTTATAAGCTACAAGCTTAACATGTGGGACTGAGGAGAGTCCCACCCTACCTCCCCGCTGTATTACAGCTGAGGGGTTATCGGTTTAAATCCCAATGAGAAAGGAGAATACAAATGGAGTTGATCACGTGACGACAACAAAAGGCTACAGCCAACAATAAATGTATTTTTTTCTTAGATGTTGGTCGTGATGCCTCGCGGCCATCAGAGTAAGCATTCAGTCCCACATAATACTGGCTTGGTTTTCCACTGATCAGGCATAAGCATCATGGAACTGTAATCTGGTATTTACAGAAGGCAAATCTACTAGAATGAAAAAAATGAGCTCAAAATTTTCACTGTATATTGTCAATGTCTTCACCATTAATCCTAGCTTAAAACCCCTCCTCACATTTTGAACCTAAATGGCGCCATAAATAGATTAAAATTTGGCAGGATATACACACATGTCCTGATATTATTAATTTAAAAAGATTTTTTCACTTATTCAATATACCATTTGTTTGAACCAAACAAGGCAAGTATTAAAGGGTGTATTTTTTTGGATTCTAGACCAAGGTTATGGAAAGGCCACGTTCCACAAATTCATTCCTTGATTCTGGTATAGAAGTTTTGGGTCCAATCCCAAATTTCCCATTCACTTTAATTCCATCTCATTAGCCACTTATTTATCAATTATTCTAGAATAAGTTAAAGTGTAATTCATCAAAAGAGCCTGTATCTTTTTCTTTTATGCATTTGAATCATTCTTATTGGTGAGATCACAGAAATAATATAAGGTAGAAAATCAATGATTAAGTATTTAAAATTATAAATGTTTGACTATTTGTGTTTAATGAGTATTTGTGTTTCAGCTTGCCGCAGAGACAAGTATATAAGAATTGCACAATATAAATTAAAACCCATACATCCAGTAAGCCTTCCTGCAGAAAATCCATATGAGTGTATGGACTATTGCTGCAATACAACGATTCCCAAGATACCAGAGAGATGTAAAAGTTTTCACTTTAAGGTAACTTTTAAGATTATATAACTGGCTTGCACAATATAAAATTGATACAATCTTTTCCAAAATTTAATTACTTTTTTTTTGGCCTGGCAGTATCACATAAATAATTTCATGAAAATATCTGTATCAATTTTCGAGTTATCGTAAACACCAAAATACCAAAAGATAGATCGACAGGGTCACAAATGAAACAAAATACATAGTCTTCTCAGGGGAAATAAAACTAGCATAGGGAATGATACTTGTACTTATAAAGTTCAACAATTAAATATTATGATTAATAATTTTAGCTAAAGATTAGATCATTAGGTGAAGTATTTTTGTTACTTTACACTGATTTTAGCTTATCTTGATTCTTCCTTTTATGATATTGGCCCTGCAGTCAACACTGGCTTCCAAATCTTGGAATGAGAAATTAATGTTAACTATATGTATTATTCTTGTGTTGAATGTTCAAAATGGTTTTGCATAGGCATGAATGCATAATGAGGTTCTTAGAATTAGCCAGGACTAGGCTAAGCCAGGGACTTAAATATAAGGCTTTTTTCTAAGGTAAGTTGTGGACATAAATTGATCTCACAAATAGTATTTTAGCTAAGACCAAGCTTGTGAATTAGATGCAGTGGTTTTCTGTCAACTGACTTACTAAAAAGTTTGACTGGGGACATATAGTCTTCGGTTGACATTTTTACATATTTTATTTTTGGGAAAATGCTGTTTTGAAACGGGAAACCTTGTAACCACTAAAAATACCACAATACTAATTTCAGAGAGGTGTTTTATAGATTAATTCTTTTATTATGTTATATATAAAATTTTAAGCTCACTGCAATATAGACATAACTGTGAGTCTCAGACTTAGCTGTTTCGTGAAAGAGGTTCAGTTTAACACTACAAATTTAGCTTAACTTTAGGTCAAAAGTATTGACTAAAAGTCTAGTTAAAATTCTTCTGTGGCTCCTTACGCCTTCAATGCCTAGTGGGTAAGCAAGCACAGACTGTTGGCTCTGCGTGAGTTTAAGCCCCACAGTGATAATGCTGATGACCTGTCCCAATATGACCCTGGCTGTTGAACTGAGAGAGCTGACAGCATGTAATAAAGATAAAGTCTTAAAAAATAAATAACACACTACAAAAACTTTGACGATGGCAGGATACACAACCTCAAATGTGGATCCTGTCTGAGACTGGACTCAGTCCTCTAAAGCCATTCTGTCCATGCTTACTGAACTTTCCGAATCAGCTGTGCATTGTTGAACAGAATAGAGAAAGTGGACTAAAGACAGTCTGCAGTCAGTTACAGCCACCAAAAGCCACCACCGCTTCATGGTACTGAGAGACCTCCCCACATTCAGTCATATACTGGGGATCTGCATGACAGGCGGTGACTGGTCCAGTTACCGCCAGGTAACATTACATCACAGCACTCCAGTAATGATTTGATTCAGGGGGCTTGACAATATCTTGCACCTGAGGGGGTGGGTCCTCTACAGGCGGCAGCTGCAGCCACCACACAGTTTGACATTCAGAATGACGGGTTCTGCCGCAACTGGAGACTCTGAGACAACTCCCTCTTGTATCAAACACAGTGTCAATTCTATTTTGGGCCTATGAGGACCAAGCCCAGACATCCGTACAAGGTAGGCAGCCCAGAAAGTCAGGAAGGTATAACTCTGTAGATGTAGTCCAAACAGCCCCTGTTTGGAATAAGAAGATGATCTCTGATGATCTAACACTACCCCAGTAGGTTGTGGGACAGCTGTCCAACATCTATCACATGAGAGATCAAACCACAGCCAGCCATGCCCTTCACCAAGTCATTCTGGCTACGAAAGATGCTGTATCTTTACCCTGGACTGCAGTAAGAAGTGCATGGGCCACCTCAATGCATGACTTGTAACTCAGGATGGAGATACACCACTCAGTGGTCTATGAACCGCCTGAGTGTGCCCCAGATTTCCATGTCAGGCACCCAGGCAAACTATTCAAGTCATGCAAAGAAGGTATACAGATTGTACAATTTGGCAGTCTGTTCTCACGATTCCTTTCATGGGTATTATAAACATATCTGCAATTTTTCTGACAAGCAGGGGAAAACAGCTGCACATCCTGAGATCAAATGTTTTCAAATGTTAAAATCCAAGGACAAGCAGGCGTGAACTAGCTAGGATTGTGTCAGGCCACTTGCTCAACTGTCACATGTGATTGATAAGTGTGCAGAGTTATATAATAAAGGGTGGTTGATAACTGTAAATCTGAGCCGAAAGGCTGTAATTCTAATGTTACTAGTGACTCGAAATCTTCACAATCTTTGCTTGAATACCAGAACCAGCTCTAGATGTTATCTAAGGAAGACTTTAATTCTGTAAATGTTATGAACTGTACATATCCCATGAACTATAATGATATGTCCAAGTACTACATGACCCTGTGTTGGGTAATCAAGTCTTTGGTATTGCTTGGGATGATCCTGATAATGGGTGCCCCCTTGAGGTTAATTGTAATTCACATGGTAATCATAATGATAGCAAAATCTCTATGAATTTGCAGAACCATGAGTGTTGTACTACTGCTTTTGTGCTGTTAACATTAACTCTCAGCAACAGTTCCAGTCAATGGGACAGTCTCATAACTGCATTCCCAAGATAGAAAACAATGTTGTTCACACCCCTTTAACTTTTCTGATTGTTCCACACGATTGTGTACTGCTCAATTCATGAACAAGTACTTGTTAGGTACTGAATTCAACACACATTTAGTCTTAATTAATTTTATTTTAATCATTATTTAAATTTTAATCAAATAATAGCTATAGAATGCAATTGTGAGGGCATAGGTTTCCTGCAGTGTGAGTCCTACTTTGCAGGTTTTTATTAATCTTTGTAAAAATCATGAATCCCATGAATCTCTAGATTGGTATATGAAAACTATGTGAAAGACATGTACGTTAGAAACCTGGGTTTCCATTCATACCCAGCTTGAATATGTCACCTGATCGACAAGATGATTGATCAGATTGACCAGGACAATCTAAATAAGACTGGTAACATTCATACTCTTGTGATTAATTCTGAGTCCACAGCCATCCATCATTATAGTTCGGTTCATCAATGCTCACACCAGGTTGACACTCCTTCAGATGTCGCCATTCATGATTTTTATGATCCAGACAGAACTAGGAGTTTCTTGGTTCATAAATCTATTGATTTTCCAGTTTATTGGTCCGGATAGGCAACCACCCACCAGTAAATGGCCACCATTATTCAGGCAACTGGCTTACCAAATTATAGGCTGGCCAGATTCCCTATTCACTCAGGCTTGAACATGGATGCATGGCATCAATATTTGAATAATTATCACAAGAAATTGATTGAACATCTTACTTACTTCAGATGACCTCAAAGCATCATTTTAACAAATTATTTGACCTTTTCTCTCTTCTAGGTCTCCTATGAATAAGGACAAAGTCACCCCCTGTTAGGGTTATAACATGCTTAGGCAGCACTATCGACTTACATAACAATTGTCTGAGTATTGAGGACAGCAAAATAAATGAGATTTATCAAGAATGCATTCTTCTTGGTAAAAAATCCACACTCACCAGGAGGTAGTTTTAGTCACTGCAAGGAAAGTTGTTGTACTTACATAAGTGCATCAAGCCTGCGTGAACTTTTGTGAACAGAATCTTGACTGTTTTTCGGGAGAACTCTCAGAGAAACAGAGAATCAAACTTACAAAGGATATCCTCAAGGATGTGGAATGGTTCATTAACTTCCTCCCCTCTTCTCTGGTTCCACAAAGATTTTCAAGAATGAAATTTCACACATCAACACCTTGCGGATTGATGCTTGCCTTACTGGTGTGGGAGGTATTTGGAATAATAAGGTATATTCTGCACCAATTCCTACTTTTGTGGGCTTAAATCTCAACATCTCAACTAGAAATGATCAATGTGTTCATATCCCTTAGGGTCTGGACCTCTCATAGCACCCATTCCATAGTTAGGTTCAGTTGTGACAATCTTGCAGTTGTGCAAATGGTCAGAGACAGGTTACTGAATGCTGGTTTGCACAATATCTGGCTAGTTACTGCAGGGTCACCAAATAAAAACTTTTTTATTTGAAATTTATTTTTTTCTTTGGATTTTAATGCAGCAAAAAGAAGGGAAACTCTAAGTAAACACCTTTCTAATTTATTGGCATAACATAATTTATGACAGTACAGTTTTAGTAATAATAACAAAAAAATTTGGCATCATTCAACATGTTTGCAACACTAATTGTGCAAAGTTCATAAATTGTGTCCCAGTCTGTTTGTGATATAAACTGTAATGGTGAAAATTTAAATGAAAATGTGTAATTATTAATAATCTTTAAATTCCATTAAACACAGGCAAAGTGCCCCAGTAAATTAACTATCATTGGACTTAACAATAGAAATCAATAGTCACATAGCACACCACCTCATAAACTACTGGATAACAAGTACACTGTTTATTCTTAAGAGGTGTTGTCTATTCCAGATAAGCAGAAGAAGCACTAAAGATTCAGACAAAAGACAATGTCATTTTAATTTTAATATAACTGAAGACACTGCCCCACTGATCCCGAATAATCGCACTGACTATTTTAGATTTTGCGGTAAGTAGATGAATTCCCTTTTCAACTTTTACCAAGTATTAACTCCGGCAAGGATTTTATGTCTTAGGAGATGAGTGTTGTTCTGTATATTTGGGCAATAGCTCAAGAATCCGATTTAGAAATATTTTAATAAACTTTCAGGAAAAGTTGATTATGGTACAAGGAGCAGATGATTTAATTTACATGGTAGCCTGGATCATTGACTATATCCAGGAATTTTTAAGCTTACAAGTATAAATATTTTCAAATATGAGCAATATTTGAGGTGTTGAGCCTTGCCAGAGGTCTTAAAGGTCTATAAGTTTTTAGAAATTTTATCCATAATTCTTCTGCTAATGTGTATATAAACCAACATTTTTGATAAGTCATATTATTTCTAAAACATGAGATTCAGGGAAAAAATCCATATTTATTATGTAAGATTACAGCACATCAAAACATATGAGCAGATCAAACCCCATAATGACTTTAACCTGTTAATTTGTCATCAGATTTTGTCATGATCAAAAACTCACATTTTGATAACAGCAATTACTTATATGTCAGAGGTATAAATGTATACTTCTCTACATCTCTTTTATAGTTACATTTTTAATTCCTTTTCCATATTACATTACTTATGGGTGAATTACAGACCAGTAAATATATAAAAACAGACCACCTTGCTATAAAGACCTGTGTGGTAGTCTATTACTTGAAACAAGATCAGATCATGATCATATAATAAGTGATCAATTATAACAACTTTTGCATGAGCAAGCAGATTAAATAGCTATTCATAAAACAGGAATTATTGAGCTGAAAAGTTCAGACATTTGATCCTTATTTTTGAATTCACAACTTAAGATCTCACTGAAAACAACCATGCTGATTTACAAGATACTGACATATGGTATATTTGTAAAAATGTATTGTTAAAAAGGTGTTCAAATATCACTCAAACTGACAAAAGTAGTGAGGAATAGTACCATGCTAGACAAGGGAAAATTACTAACAACTGAACAATGCACCAAAAAGTTAAATGTTAGTCTTAGAGCCATTAAGTCCTTCTGTCTCGGTAGTGACTGATTATAAGATTCCTCTTCTTCCCTGAGGCATCTTCTGTCAGCGACTTATGATCCATCCTGATCCAAAGTTAATAAAAAAATCTTGGATCAAAGTTGATCCCAAATTCGAAAAAAAAACATATCATGTCAATAACAAGGGTGCAGTGGCTGGCTTTCTGCCAAGCACAGAGTTGAATCTCAGGCCAGCACTGGGTGTTGAAATCTGTAAACTCGGTATCATCGCCCGCATTTGCAAACCGCTTTCAGATTTGTGTTCCAAGATCGCTATTTTGTAGTGACGTGTTGTGAAAGGTTTACAAATATAAAGGGTCTGTACTGTAGATGCGCAGTTTAAAATTTGATTTTGAAGTGAAAAGACATATTTCAATTTTGAAGCGTGGATATACGTGTAAAGTAATAAAATAAGATTCTAACATGACACGCGCGTGTCCGCGATTTTGATTGGTCAATCTCAGTGGTAAAACCGAGCATAACTTCACGGCAAGTTTCACATAGGTGGGCGATTATCCCACTGCAAATTGTAAGTATTAAAATAAAATATTCGTGTGTTGTTTCTACATTATGATGATAGCCATAATGAGCGAAAATAGTGAGATACAGGTTATGCTGTATTACCGATGAAAACAGAAACAGATTGACAGAAAAAATGAAATCACATGATAACTTAATCTAGGAACCTAAAGCGCCTTTGAGTGGTTGAATATAGAACTACGGAGTTGTGCATGTTTTCATTGTCTCTGCCAGATGTGTCCACGATTCTGATTGGCTAAATGACAAATGTGTAGTACTACTGTGACATCACTTCATTCATTTATTTGTTTGCAGTTTATTTGTTTGACAAATGAGTAAGGCTGAGGCATCCTCACGCGGGATTGCTTTTCCTCGAAAACAAACCCTCACAGAAACCGCGAGGAATTCTGGGAGTAAACAAAGAACTACTTTTCAACAAGGAAGTGATTCCGTAGCATGAAAAATGCTCAAAAATAAATGTTTCCTATCATAACACACGTCCTTCTTAATTTTCTTTAAAAATATACATTCAGACCTACAAAATAGTGATTTTTCAGCAGGAAAACATTACTTAAAGTGTTGTTTCTAGTCTTCTTACATGGGCGAAAATGGAGTTTAAAACCAGTAATAAAGTGGTGATCCGTGGATTTTTCTTGCTGTTAAACCTGTATAATTGCTTTGAAGATTGTCACAAATAATTTTATCAAAGTAAAATAATTTTATGAATTGAAATTTACATTTATTTATCACGAGAAGTTCATTATAATTTGTTACAAAGCTGCAAAAACCAATGATAATGCATAAGTGTACCAAAAATAATGAATAAAAATAACATTGAAGATATTTTAATAATAATAATATTAATAAAAATTAATTTCGATTATATATAGCTATACTAGCATACACTTACCAAATGCTTTATAGGATTTTAAAGTTACTAATATTATTTTATTATTTATTTAGTTTTATTTATTTATTATTTTTTTGTATTGGATATATAATATATAACAACCAATCATTATATACAGAAACGTCAGCAATAATAAATAAAATACACAAAAAAGCTTCATGAAGATTACAATAAAGGTTATATACATGAATAGCAACGTGACTAAAAAATATCACAATTTAATACAAAATAATTTTAATTTCTGAAAATTATAGAATAGGACACATTCTTTTAAATAATCAATAATAATATTTACAGTATCAGACCAAAATTATGCTTTATATAACTGACCTACATTAACTTATGCTTCCAGTTATAACAGAATTTTATTTACATAATTTGGCCTTATGGGGCAATATCTTAAATTATATGCAATAGTATATTTAAAATCAGGGTGTAGCTAATTTTAGAGTTTAGACTATCATACAAATAGTAAGAGGACCTCAAACTCTTTTTGAGCAAAAATTATATTGATTTCTTGACTGCATGTTATAAATATTATAATCCATTTTGATGCTGTTAAAAATCTTTGCTTTCTGCAAATACTCTTGTAAATAAATTTTTGATTTGCAATGAGTGTAAATTTAGAAAAATGTTTATTGATCAAATATACAGAACATAAATAGCTCTAAAATAATTCTAAAAATCTGGATTTAACCATAAAAATATTATCAACAGACTTAGGAAGTTATTACATGCAAAAGAAAATTGAAATATTTAGTTTTCTTTAGCTGTGGATGGAATGCAATATGGTTATTTTACAATATATACATGTCAATCTTATTTATTTATTCAGTGTTTTATGTTATGTATATTATCTTATTGGTTATATTGTGACAGATAGTTGAGAGGGCTGTAATTAATAATTACTCTATAACAGTAGTGTTATTGGTGACTTAGACAAAAAAATAATTTAGAAGTATTTAATAATGTACTTATATAGACTTTAACCCCAAATCAAATTGAAGTAATAATATTATGAAAAATAGAATGTCATGAATGTACCACAGACAACCTGTATAGCTAAATATTCCTACATTAATGTCACCTTAAAGTCCCACCTATAGAACAGAAATAAAATCTTCACACTTACTTAAGATCATCATTCATACCATTAAAGTCGTCTCTAAAAATCATTTGTCAGAGGCATTTTAGTAGATCATCAGTTTCCAATCATAATTTTCACAAAGTTGATTATCTTACAATAAAATTACTTAAAGGTAACAATATTGTTTCCAGACATTTGAAGATGCATGTTGCAAATGCTATATATTAAAAATAAAATGCTAAATTTATAGCAATTTTGATGAAGTGAAGTAATAGAAAACTTAATAGAAAACTACATGGTAGTTTTGACCAATAATTCACGTTTTTCTCCATTTAAATGGGATGTGTAACCACCATATATAGATGCTACGTTTTGTAAGCTTTAAATTGGTGTATTATTTGTCCAAATCGAGCAAGAAATAACAATTTTATGAATTTTTAAACTATTTTATACGATTGCTGTAGAGAAAAAAATCTTTTTAAAAAACTATTCTTGTTGGCGTATTAACACAGTAAAGTGGTGCGTAGGTATACAGCGGGCCATAGACACGACGGTTTCTGAGAGAGATCTTTTTTCGAGAGGAAAAAGTCTCGCGAGAGAATGAGGCTGAGGCTACGGAAATATCTGTCAAGTGATGTGATTGGTTCAGAAATACTTTTAAAATTAATTGTCAAGCTTCGATGAATGAAGTCACGTAGATGTGCAGACAACGATTTTACATTAACAGTGACTGTATGATAAACCAGCAGATGAATAAATATATATACATTAATTTTGCTTTTATGTCTAGAAACCAGCAGACAAAACTGTTAAAAAAGACTCGTTCGAATAGACCACTACAATGGGAAACACAATAGTTTCCAGGACATACAGGACCTTATAGAAAGCCAGACGTAGCGCTAGACAAGCTTCTTACTTCATAAAATATAACTTAATAAAAGCATTAACATTTATCAAAAATGGCCGAGTGTATACTGTACACCTTAATATACAGATATGTGTACAAATATTATGCAGAATTTGATATTTAAGGGCTTAAACAGCCGATTTAAAATCGCGGCCACAACTCAGTACATAACTCAAATCAAAGTGTACAGTAAACCCACTGCTTTCTCACTTTGTTATGGAAGAATTACAAAATCTGCTAAAAAAGTTTGGTTATTAAAATCAATGTTATTTTGGGGTTGATATTTCCCCAGAACAATACAATACTCATAAATTTAGTAATTGTAGTGTCAGTATTTTACATTATACTGTTTCAAAATGAAATATGCTAACTTATAATACCTCACTAAAGATATTTGCCATATTCATTATGGCTCATGTACATGTGCTGATAAGGTTCACCACATCAGTGACAAGCATACAAAACATAGGATTTGATTCATTTTATAGAGCCACCAAGCAATTATAACTGGTAAGCTGGTAACCAGTAAGCTTCCATTACTTAATGGGCGAGTCATTAATTAGATTAGAATTTAATAATGACACTCTCACCTATGTTGTTATGGATTTAAATTAATCTCATTAGAATCACTGAGAACCTATCCTAATATGACAGTCACTGTTGAAAAGGATATAAAGTCCAACTTTGGCCGGAGCCATTTCAAGAGCTTCATTGACACCATGTATGGTTTAACATTTATCTTATTCATAAATGTTGAATTTATAAAAAGTTAAGATAATAATACTTGAACATATCTCATTATATATGCCTTCCAGAATGCAATGATCACTTTGATAAAGTCCCCTACTTTAATGACACTACATTGTCACCCAAGTGCTACATGACAACCAATTCCTCTGTTGTTGAGTTGACCTGTCCAGTTGGTTATGTGTTTGCTGAAAATAGAGCTAGAACAGTGAAGTCAGAATGTGTTTGCAGAGAAAACATTGGATACACACCTGTAAATACAACCTGTTTATGTAAGTTTCCTCTGATATTGGATGTTTTCACAGATTAGATCACAATGCTCGTCATGGTTCTTTACTGTAAACTGGAAAAACCAAAGGTAAAGAAAAATCACCTTTCCCACTTTAGGTCTGGCTGAGATTGGAAGTTCAATCTGATAGTCCACTGCACCCTCTACTTTGTACGGCAGATCTGATATTGATATTTCATCAATCAGCAGTACACACAGTGTTGTAAAAGGTCTTTTAAAATATGCCTGTATTTATTTTTCATAAAATGTTGTGGATTTAGAGTCTTATTAATGTAAACAGAGAAGACTTTATTTGTAAATAATAATTACATATTATCTATATGGACAAGTCATTAAAAATATGTTTTTCATCATAATACAGCTTCATCTGTGCCTACTCAAGGATCAGAATGTCTGACTTTACCGCGTAAAATGCTGTATTTTTATGTGGGTCTTGTATGACATGTATGGCATGCATGCAACATTTTTGCAAAGTATATTACCATGTATGCTTGCTTGTGTGTTGGTTTACAGTATAACTGAAAAAAACTAATGTCAGGATCACCCTAAATCAGAACTGTTATGATGAAGAACTAACTCAAATTTAGGCATGATGTTCATATTTTGCGATAGTGACAATGGGCCCTAATGTGAGCATGACAAAATGAGATCATTTAATTATTACCATGTGCAAAACTCTTGCAAAGTCTGCATTTGATTATATTTGCTGAGTACTCTTGTTTGTATCTTTGTTTACAGCATAACTGTGAAACTACTGTATGGATGGTAGTAAATTTTTAAGGAGGGTTACTAGGACAAGCTTATTTAAATTTATTCAAATTTTGAAATGATCGGATCAGTATCCTTAATTTTGAAATAATTTTCAGTAATATTACCATAGAAATCATACAGACTGAATGATATACTTTTGCAAAGTATGCAGTCGACTTGCCTCCAGGTGCTCTTGTTGTATTTTTAGTTGTACAAAGTATTTATATCATTGTATTAACATTGAATACATATATATACATATAATTGATAAAGACAATTTTAGTTTATAGTTCTGTTTCATAGTTCTCGGAAGTTTCTCAATTTTGTCAGAAGAAGAGTATTTACACTATAATGTGTAACCAATCAGATTGCAGTATTTAGACTGGGGAGTGGGCGGGGCTTAGTGACATCATCAGTCACGTGACCGATGATTGACAGGTAGAGGTCGGTGACCTATTGGGTAGCAACAAGATCACATGACTTGGAAAAAGGAGATTTGATTTTGTGACTTTTTGGGTTGATAAAAACTATAAATCGGGACTTTTCACCTAGAAAAAAAGTGTTGCTAGGGAACCAGCGAAAACATAGCAGATGATGTCATGATGACATTGCCAGAAGATAGCAAAGTCACGTCAAGGGCACTATATAAGGAGCTGCGTAGCAGCTACCGCCTCATTTGCCACTTGGACATCGAAGAGTACACATCTCTGTTTTGACCAATATGACCACTATGACCAGCAGTATGATTGCAGATCTGACTATGTCTAGCACCACACCAGTGTAAAAGCCACCTCCAGTGACCCGTACCCCTTAAGGTCAGCCAGTGACTCCTTCTCCACAAGGTCAGCAGATGACCTCTGCACCTCATCAAGGTCAGCAGATGACCAGCTCCTGCCAGGCAGCAGCATCATCGGGAACTTCGAGAGACCTGTTGACCTGTGTAATTGTCAGATCTGACCAAGTAGCCATTAATGGGGATAAATGCATGTTTACCTTAAGTCCTGGCTGATTTACAGCCATGTCCAAGCATAGGGGGAGGGTTCTGATACATGTGAGGGATTATGTCATCAATGTACTATCTGGTAAAATGTATGCCACAAAAAGGAGTGTAGCCATGAAGGTAGATGAATGGAAAAATCTCAGGTCGAACATGTATGCTATCGATGCAGCCATAAGCGTCCTCTTATATAAGAAAAAATAGAAGTTACATTTTGCCAAGCTGTTAAAAATCACACAGATGAATGTAATGTACATGGACGTGTTTTGGGTATTGTATATTTCCAGTTAAACTTTATAGATGAGGTGGAGCAGATGGCATCGATGTCATTGTTGAAGCTAAACTTTAAGAAGATCTTTGCCATGCATATGGTCAAATCTTTTAGAGAAGTGATTGTCAAGAAGTGTGATGGCTGTGTATTGGACCTCCCAAGTCAGCTAGATTATATATGTCTGAATTTTAATGTCCTGGAGGACATGAATGTATGTTGGGCCGAGGCTCTTGCCTCAGTGGACACTGGAAGTATTTCATTCGAGTATTACACCTGGGCAGAGGCTCAAAACTTAAATTGAGGACAGCTCATAATGACAGATGCCTTCTTTGATGTCACAGGGATGTGGACTGAAGACATTAAGGGCATGGTTGCATCATTTATGCCTGCTCATGAGCCCTAAGAGACAGAATAATGGACCCTTTTTGTTATTTTTATTTGTACAGACTGTGTATATATTGTATGTATTGTTTTTGTTTTGTCTTTTCTTGTACTTGTTACCTTTTTGTATATATTATTATTATTATTAATAAAATAAGATATTTGATCATTTTTATTTTGTATTTTCAACACACACAAAAAAAAAAACACTTATAACTAAAACAAACAACAACAACAAAAATTCATCTTATATATCATGAGAGACAGAAAGCAAAACAACATTAATATAACAACAGCAAAAATAACAAGCAAGAAAAGTAACAATGCATTAAAGCAGCAACAACAATGTCATATTATGGAACCAAAGTGACAATCAATAAATTGCTTAACTAGAAAGTCACTCTTCATTGGTTCTGGTCCTAAACTTTTGATGATATCTTCACTGGAAACTCCTCTGGCTCAAAGTAACAGGAAATAAAGGCAATAGTGCCCACATGTAGATGACCAAGGTCCTTGTACTCTTCTCTGGTTCTAGAATAATTGGCCATTTTTCTCACCACACTTGTCATCCACTTTTTAAACTTTGAATCAAGACTGCCTGGGGGATGGCCATAGGAATCAAAGATGTCTCCTTCCCTCTCACCTCGACACAGTTTAGAAGTGTATGGATCTGACCTCAAGACTTTCTCTAACTGCCAGTCATACATTTTGTTTTATTATTATAATTATAATTATCATTCAAGAGTAATCAAACAGGATGTTTCTATCATTGTCAATTTCAATGACATTGTCAAACTGAGATATTCATTGGAGAACTCAAACTCTAATTTGACTTTACCTTGGTCCACCAGGGAGTAGTGGTCACCATGGTTAAAGTCAGGTGTGAGATCAAATGCCAGCAAGGCATATCCCCTGAACCAGTCTTCAATCTTCCCTTTTAATGATACTTCCGCTCTCCTGCTCTAATTTATGCAGCCCATAAAACAGTGTCTGGTAACATACAGGTGTATCTCCATCATCAATTTTAAATGGAGTTCCAGGTACAGGCACTTCATTGGCACTTAAGATAATAGATCAGAGGTCGAAACTTTTGAAATTGTAGGGATTTTAGGTGCACAAACCAGTGAATGCATCATCCTCCACCATTCCAATGACTATTTTTTTAGGTAACTGACTCAGGTATAAGTTATCCTCATTGTGAGTGGAATGGCCTGCTGATACAGATATGACACTGCAAGTGGTTCTGGTTACAGGAAATTTGGCATTGGCCTTCATGAGGGCCTGAGCAGACCCAGCAAAACTCCTGGACTGGGGGTAATTTTTCTAATGTATAGATTCAAACTCATCAGCTCTATTTTGAAATTATCCAGTGCAGACATTAAAACAAAGGGATGTCTTTGCTTTTCAAACCTCAACTTCATTTTTAAGCCATTGGGTATATATCTCACTTATTCAAAAATGTCCAATCTAATTGGTCCTACCAACTCAGTTACAACACTCTCCTTTGTGTAAAGGTATCTCTTGTGTAGCCCACTGTTGCCTATATTATTAGCACCATCAGGAATTACACTCCCATCTCCATCTTTTCTGGTCCAGCCGGGAATTGCATTCATTGCATTGGGTAGAATAGGATTAGTCCAATTTAATCTACCAGAAGTATCTTTGAAAAACAACTGGTTGGTCTTTTGGGATGTTGCTGACTCTTCCATGCTGATCACCAGAGTATTTATCATGGTGATATACCCATGACAGTTATCAGACTGGGATACCAGACGGTCATTCAGAAACAATTCTACATTTTTCCACAGGACATTAAATATGTCATTGATTGGTGCCACATGGTCATCTACTCCACACTGCATGCCATCTTTGTTCATGATGTGAAATTTTATCCTCATGTAGCTTTTCTTAAGGTCCATATACTCATTTACCTCGGGTGACACATAAAATTCCACCAGGGCACTATCATGCGAAAGGGAACCTATGGGTAGGTATTCCTCCCACATACTTTTAGCTATAGTCGTCTGGGTGGGTAAAACAGCAAACCATTCAAAGGAACTGGTAGAACATTCACAAGAAGCTTCGTCTATGAGAACCCCCATTATGGCTTCACCTTATTTTTTTTGTTTGTTTTTCATTCTATCTTCTATTTATTTTATTTTTTATAGAAAAAACCTAAAATATGTCTGATGTGTCTTGTTTGGGTTTTTTAATCGAAATGGTCTCCTTTGTTGAAACTTTTCTCTTAAAACCTTTTTGTTTCCTCAGTCGTAGCATGGGCACCATTGCAGAGCCATCCAGTAACTGCCCCACCAGTTCTCTTCCTATACCCTTGGCAGCCTTCAGCACATTTGGTGCTGCTATTTTTGCATCTTTTGACAAGAGAGGAAGGGCCACCCTTTTGAAGATACTACCCAAACCTTTTCCATACTGCATACGAGAGTCCTCAAACCTGGCCATTCCTTGACCATAGTAATGTTTGTGCAAGGAGTGATTGGGAATGAATGATTTAGAAAACATACTTATTATTATTATTATTTTTGTGGGTATTTTTTTTAAAATAGACTCAGCTGTTTTAGTCTGCTATGGAGTTTACAGATAACTTGCCCAAATGTAAATGATATAATATTTCCAGTGTCATATATTCATTTTTTATATTCATTTCAATGACATTGATGTATTTCTTCCTCAATTGAACAAAATGTGGTAGGCCATAATATTTTACAATGTTTTGTCCATCCTTTCTATTGCTGTCAACAATTCTCTAAAGTGGAGCCAGGGCATCTCCCACAATCTGGGGTTCGCATAAATCGCAGTACACATACAGGGCAGTTAATTCCCTGTTGATGTCCACTGAATGTGGTGCTGTCATTGTCTGGGAGATAACCTCCAAGCCTGGCAGCCCCAGTATCTGTGCCAAGCCTTCTTGCAGTCTGAGTGCATAGCTTGCCTTGATATACACCTTGACTCTTCTGCTGATAGAATTGTATTGAAGTATAATTCCATCCTCTCCATTCTTATTGATTGCCTTATCAGTTTGGTTTATGACTGCTACAATGTTTGGGTAATATCCTTGATCAATGCAAGCCTGTCTGAACCCAGTCCCGTCATTGTACTACACTTTATTGCAGGATGCATTCAAAGTGTCCCATGTTCTTGGATACTGTATTTCACTCAAAGCAACTTTGTAGTCATGTTTCAGTTGAATCGGTCTTGCCAAACGTACCTTGTATTTACCAGCACTATTTGATGGGTACTCACTTTTGCAAGCATTGCTTGACAATGTGATATAGAAAGATGACAATGTGAACTCCATGTTGACTAAATGATGAATGACTTTTCTTTCTGATGTCTTAGAGCCTTTTTATATCTTTAGCAGAAATCCAATCATTGAACTTCTCTGGATAGCCCTTGTACTTGACCAGGTAGAATTTCTTTCTCCCCTCTGTTTTCTGATCTATAATTTTTTCTATCTTAAAGTATGTGTCCATGGGTTTGATCACCTGTTGCAACTCCCAGGAGTAAAATATGCCATCAAGTGTCTCGGCTGTGACATCCTTTAACTTGTATACAGGTAGCACCCTTCCCACACATTGCACCACTACAAAGACCTAGTCACTCCAGTTCTTGTGAAAAGCCTTGCTCGAACTGACCCTTGGCTTTGGGAATACGAACCTGATCAGCCATCTGAAACCTGTCACTGGTGGGGTAATGACCACCAAACAACTTTTTCCAGACTTCTTTCTGGTTCTGGTCAGTGACATAAGCTGGTGCCATACCTATAGAGCTATGAACTGATAGATTGTAAGATCTCACTAGATCGATTTGTCAATTTTGCAGTGAAATATCTATACATTCTGGTTTTTAGGGGCCTGTTAAATCTTTCCACAACACTACATTTGATTTCCTTGTTCCCCGAGCTGAAATTCTCAATGTCGTACTGTTTAAGCATGGCTCTCAACTTACTGTTGTAAAATTCCTTCCCCTCGTCTGTGTGCAGTTTCTGGCAGTATCTTCCAGACTCATGTCTACCAGATCACCTTCAAATTGCTGGTCTTTATATGCTACATAAACTCTATTTCTAGGAAACTTCCTTCTCACTGACTTGTGCAGGGTGTAGGCCTCCTCTAACCCTTTTTCCACCTCTTTCCTGTTCACTCCTTGCTTTTTCTTTGATGGGAGATTCTGCAATTTGCCTTTAGAAGCCTTGTCACTCCTCCAAAACTTCCTGGTTCTTTTGGGTTGTAATACGGTTTTTTTAGAAAAGCATGCAGCTGTTGCTCCTTGCTCTGCATTTGATTCCCTACCTTCTTCCTCTTGCTCTTCTGCTTCTTTTGGGCTCCCATCTGTAATATCTTGTATGGTGCCTCCACAACAAGCACAAAAGCAATGCAGATTTCTCAAAAACCTGGATAATTTGAGTGGACAGTCCGACATGGTGTTGCATAATGAACAAAAACTGATGAGTCTGTTGATCTATATAGCAATAATAAGAATAAGAATATTAATGATTACTCTAAAGTAAGCCAGTCGGGTACTGGGCCATGATATGGTGATCCCTCTGGTTCTTCATCTCTGGGCTGACCATAGGTTCCTGGATGGTATTTCATATGATGGGACTCCTGTAGTTGCCTGAGGGTCTTCTTCTTTCCAAAAAGTGATCTAGGGACATTGGCTTATCTCAGCGATTGCAGAAATTCTCCCCAACCCAATGGTTCACCATAGTTCTGCTTCATCCTACGAGAGCCTACCAGGGCCTCTCTGACTAAATCTAAAGCATGAGACCCAGGTATCACATCCTCAGACCTTGAAATAAGCTCACCCTTTATAGACCAGTTAACACCTGCATTTCTTAGATGGTGAAGCAAAAGTCTACCTTTTGCTTTATACATGTCGGGTAAATGTCCCAAAAGCATGCTAGAGTAAGAAGAGAGGTTTGATACTTTCTCAGAAGCAGCTGCAATATCAGGAGGTGCAGCTTCTAGGGCTACATTAGATTGTGTGAAACTGGGTACTGTATCATGGTTGAGATAATGCATGTAATCTCGAAACAGTCTTTCAAATTCTTTGGCCTTTGTGTGATTCTTGGGTGCAGAAGCGTCATTAAGTAACTGAGACATGTGGTTATCTAACTGGACAGACTTTTTTACAGCAGGTTTGATATCATGCACCTGAGCTTTCAGTAGCAAATTGTATTGATCTTCGGGGACCAGAACCATCTTTTTACAGCATTTAATTTCAGCAAGAGTTTTGACAAGAGAGGTATAGCCAATGATGCCACTGTGCCCAGAAAACCACCCTTCTGACTGACCACCCGTTTTTAACCCTGAGTGGAATTTTTGAATTGGCTAGCACCTTAATTGTATTGGTGTTCCTTTTAAGTTTCCTGAAATTTTTATCACTGAGGGCGATATTTCACTTGAGAATATTTAAGCAGATTTCACAAAGACTTTTCAGCTCTTCGTACGTGGCCTGATTCAGCAGTGCCTTCCTCCTCTTTGGACTACTTTTAGCTAAAAGTTGAATATAATGTTCACTGTTTTTCAGTGCTTTAGACAAGTTGAATCTTGCCAAGTTAATTTAGAAATGACACATCTTATTGAAGCACCGAAGCTTTTATATAGGAATATTGGCACGCTGAAGCTGCTGAGATAAGATGTTTTTTCGAACCCTGTATGGTTCAGGAGAGCAGGATTTCAAGCCCAGGAACAAGTAACCATAGGAAGCAGATGTTACATCTTCACAGGCCTCCAAAAAGAATTTTGTAGTGCTTGGGTACATCTGCCTTGCCAGAACCGTAACCTGTTGGTTATCCCTGGCATTTTTTAAAATGATCAGATAATGGGTATTTAGGCTAATATTTCTCGTTTCTTTACCGATTAAAGAGATTTTGGACCAGATAGAAGACACTCAAATTTTTATGGTGGTTTCCAATGCTAAAGAGTTTAGTTACCCTGTCATCATCCATGCAAGAGGTCATCATTATTTCTGTCAATATTGAAATATCCCTCATTAATATTTTCTGGTATGCCTTACACAAATTCAATACATGGTATGGACTCTTTTAGTTCATGATACAGGGGTTGATCTCACGGTTTGAAATCTCCCCCTTTTAATATTTGCAATCTTTTTTGTTATGCGAGGGAATTATTGGGTGAAGTTTTTACACTTATTATTATCCAAAAAGTGGCGGAATTTTTTTTATATTTATATACTGTTGTGCACAAAGTAATAGTAGTTATATTGTCAATTGGACTTTGGTGGATTATTTGCTTGAAATCTCTCTTTTGAAAAATATTTGTTTATACAAGTGAATTGTTTGGTGAAGTTTTTACACTTATAATTAAACAAAATGATTTCTTCTTTCAATAACCTATTTGATTTGGTTGTTATGTTAGAATTAGGGATATTCTTTTTACTGCCAAAGCAAAGCCAAGCCACGTGTACTGATGTCAATATTCTGTAATTTGATGTTATTGGATTATGTTAGAATTGGGAGGTATTCTTTTACTGCCAAAGCAAAGCCAAGTCATGTGTACCGATGTCAATCTTTTGTAATTTGAAGTTATTGGACATTAACAGTTTTTATGTACACTTTTAGTTTTTTTGTTTGTTTTCATGTTCATATAAAAAGAACCTGATTCATTTTAGGTCATTCATTTTATTTTTAAAAACATTAAATGTCTCTGGTAAAAATTAAAACAGAGGATGTTTTACAGTACTTTTCAAAACTTTTACTAAGCTAGGCACACATCAATTTTAATTGTTAATGCTCATTTTTTGATAACATGTAGACATAGACAACCACAAAAAAAAACAAAAAAAAGTAAACATATCCTGAAAATTTGGTGAAAATCCGTGATATCCCCCAAAACCTAATCACCTCTAGATCATCTTGGGGTAGATATATCCTGAAAATTTGGCGAAAACCTGTGCAGAGGCTTGAGCTGTGGAACAGGTACAAACTTTAAGAGCTGGAAAATCTTAAAAGTGTTGCCATGGCAACAGTTATTACCAGATACCCCAAAAAACCCTAATAAGCTGTAGATCCTCTATGGGTTAACATCCACTGAAAATTTGGTGAAAATCCGGGAGGGGTTTAGGCTGTGAAACACCCACAAACTTTAAGACCTGGAAAATATTAAAAGTGTTGCCATGGCAACAGTTATCACCAGATACCTCCCAAAACCTTATAAGCTCTAGATCCTCTTGGGGTAAACATACCCTGAAAATTTGGTTAAAATCTGTGGCTTGTTATAAAACTCGGAGCTGGAGCTGGAGTTGGAGCTTTATTCGGAGTCACACCTCTACTGCACCTGTTTACTGCATCCCTCTTCTGATTGGCTGTGTGTCCTGATACTGCCACCACACCTAGATCTTTGGAGGTGTGGTGAAAGTAAAATATTGCAGGATTATATATTTGTAAAATATTGTTAGAAACCCCATCATAGCCTCAGGTTTTCATCACTCTGTGGGGTTTCTAACAATATTTTACAAATATATAATCCAGTTATATTTTACTGTCACCGTACCTCACTCTGTCTTCTCGCAATATTTAAAACAAATAAAATATCAAATGCTGGTTCTTGTACACCCACAGAGTGATAGAAAAACGTGAGGCTACGATGGGGTTTCTAACAATATTTTACAAATATATGATCAAGCAATATTTTACTGTCACCACACCTCACTCTGTCTTCTCACAATATTTAAAACAAATAAAATATCAAATGCTGGTTCTTGTACACCCACAGAGTGATAGAAAAACGTGAGGCTACGATGGGGTTTCTAACAATATTTTACAAATATATGATCAAGCAATATTTTACTGTCACCACACCTCACTCTGTCTTCTCACAATATTTAAAACAAATAAAATATCAAATGCTGGTAGTTGTACACCGACAGAGTGATAAAAATGTGAGGCTACGATGGGATTTCTAACAATAATTTACAAATATATGATCCAGCAATATTTTACTGTCTCCGCACCTCACTCTGTCTTCTCGCAATATTTAAAACAAAAATAAAATATCAAATGCTGGTACTTGTACACCCCCAGAGTGATGAAAATGTGAGGATACGATGGGGTTTCTAACAATATTTTACAAATATATAATCCACTAAGATTTTACTGTCACCGCACCTCACTCTGTCTTCTCACAATATTTAAAACAGATAAAATATCAAATGCTGATAGTTGTACATCCATAGAGTGATGAAAATGTGAGGCTACGCTGGGGTTTCTAACAATATTTTACATACATATGATCCAGCAATATTTTATTGTACAAATATTTTTACCGCACCTCCCGCACCCCTACGACCGCACCTCCAGAACTCCGAGTTTTTATACGGCACAAAAAATGCGTGCAAGGGTTCAGGCTGTGGAACACTGAAATACTTTAAGACCTGGAAAATCTTAAAAGTGTTGCCACGGCAACAGTTATTACTGGATATCCCGCACAACCTAATCAGGTCTAGAACCTGTTGGTATAAACATCCCCTAGAAATTTGGTGAAAATCCGTACAGGGGTTTAGACTCTGGAACACCCACAAGCTTTATACCCTTAGACTGTGACATCACTCATGGTGTCATTAAGAAAATCAATATTGTGAATTTGTCACAAAATCTCTTCAGATGGGGTACCCAATACTCAGAATTAAGTGACCCCTCAATATTTAACCCACTATTTTGCAATTTTATTCATAAAAACACTATTCTTACTACAAATTCACCCCTATGTATTAATCAGACACTATTATAATAATTATTTTTCATCATTATTATTATTATTCATGGATAAAATATCTTCGTATCTACTCCCCCTTGTTATTGCTAACACCTGTCAATCATTATGATGTCACTGGTCATGTAACTGATCAGGGATCTCCCCTTAGGCTCCGCCCACTACCTGCCCATCATCTGGCATGTGACCTGTGATGTCACTGGTCATGTGACTGGTCAAGGATTCTCCTAGGCTCCACAAACTACCTGTCCATCATCTGTCATGTAACTGATGATGTCACTGGTCACTAAGCCCCGCCCTTTTACCTGTCAACCATCGGTCATGTGACTGATGACGTCACTAAGCCTATGCGATGGTCATGTGACTAAATACTGCAATCTGATTGGTTACGTGCTCTGGTATGAGGACTGTTCTTCTTATGTCCATCTGTAAATAAATTTTAAAAAATCACCAGAGTTTTGCTTTTGATGCTGCCACTTTTCACGTTCTTATACATCTTCCTTTACACATTTATTCACTGCAGCAGTTGAGAAGACAACAACTGAATCAACACCTGACCTGACTAAAGAGTCAAATACTTCTACATATACTGATGTAACAGCCGATGACCAAGTTAAAACTAATTCCCACATGCAAAATATCGCTGTGACAGGTACTGCTTTATTTTCCTTCCCCACCCACAAAAGGTATGATTACTGCATGCAATTACTTATTTAATTATTAGTTTTCACTAAATAATTATTTGATTTTGCATTAACATTGTTCAAATTTTGATATGTCTTTATATTGAAATACAAGAAACCCTTTTATATTTAGAAATCTTCATAGTTACCAGCTGAGGCAATGACCAGTACAATGTTGAAAGCAATGTAAAATCCAATGTACATAAATCAATGAAAAGCAGTTTCCAAACTCTCAACATTTAATATTTACCAAATATGGTCACTTCCTGCAAATATTATGGAAAATGTAAACTAAAACTCTAAGTTGTGAAATCAAACCAATTTTAATCAATGTCAAACTGCATAAAAGCACAGCAAAGATGTATATTTATTGATCTTTTTGAGAGCGCAGATTAATTAGATTGCTGAACTATTAACGGCTCACCTCTGATGTCATCAAGTGTTTGTTTACAAATGTTCTCTCACTTTAAATATTCAATGTAGGAAACTACCTTATTACTGCATAGATTTTGATCAACAAAGACGAGAAAAACAGTGCAAACATATATTTCTAACGTTATAGAGAATATACTAACATACTATATATATATATATATATATATATATATATATATATATATATATATATATATATATATATATATATATATATATCTTTATTGTATTCACATACAAAAATTAAGAACATTTAGAACCAAAAAATTAACACTACATACAGTAATTTAGTACTTACAAACTTATTTGCATTGTCATTTTGCAATGTGATTCAGTACATAGCATTTTGATGATGTATTGTACTTCACTACAAGTTAGCAGGCCTGATCTTTCATCTTTCATAATGATTTTATCTTTGATCACACTACATATTATTTTATCTTCAGTTCTTGTAAAAAGGCTCACCAGTGTTTCCGTTATTTCATTAAAATGCATGTGGACAAGGTCATGCCTTTTGGATTTTAACAAGTTTGAAATATAATTGATATTGTTACATACAGATGAGGCACTTCCAGCAAAGGCTAATTTACCACATAGAATTGATACATCATTGCCATTATTCATCACTTGGTGTAAAAATTTACAGAATCTTTTAACAATCTGTATTTCAATTGGAGTAATAATAATAATAGTAATAACATGTTTTCCCCAAGGGCCGTTAGGCTACTAATAACCTTTAACACCCTACAAAATCATGTTACTATTATAAAAATAAACAACCACCTGAAGAATTGTTTATCCATTACTATAATATTGAGACAAAAATAATGTAGAATTGTATCTCAATATCAAACTGTTGAACTTAGAATTGTCTTTGATCTCCCATCAATAATTTACATTCTTTTTACACAGAAAATGGTGGCTGTGAAGGACCCACAACAGAGGTGTCCAGGTAAAATGAGTTTGCCATTTTTTCCATCTGTTAGTTTCAGTTTATTAATACTAATATATTCTGAATGTGAGTAATAATTCCAAACGTGGCTCATGTCAGTTCAGGTTCATGGCGAGTTAGTGTGATGGAATATTATTTATGAGTTTTGTTCTGTTGTTATAATGTAAAATTAAATCAAAATTTGTGCAAGTGAGTCATATTAACTTATGATGCAGAGCAATTTACAGTTGTTGCAGACTTTATAAAGCCACAGTAAAAATTCAATATTAGAAAAAATGCAGGTCAACCAAACCCATTTAGTAGCTGTGTGTATTGGGAAGCATTACTATTTCATGGCAGACTGGTTGCACAGTAGTATCACAAAATGGAAAAATATACAACTGATTCCAGAACAGTGAAGAATAAATTATTAAAATTAGATTGAAACACAAATTATCCTTGAGCATAGCTGTCACTGTTAATATTATTATATTGATTATTGTAATTTTTTATTACATTTAAAATAAGGAGGCATTTGTCATGCATAAAATTCATATACAGATCATCTGAAAATGCAACAATGTAAACAGTAACTAAGGCAGCATGTTACACCACTTACATGGACATAGAGGAAGAAATAAACAAGGAACATATCAGTTAACATAACATAAACAGAAAAAAAGTTAAACACAATTTGGTATGTTCCTTTTCAAAACACTTAGTAGGGTATATATAAAGTTTCTATCACAGTTTAGAATTAATAATAACTCAGCAGAATTCTTAATAAACTTTCAAGTTAATGTAAAATTTGTACTATTCAGCTGAAAGTGTATTAGTCCATGCTTAATTATTAAGGCAATTGCTTGATTTTGTATGAAATTAGACTAAACCAATTGTGTTTTTTTTCACTGTAAATCTAACTTTTAAGTATCTCAATTTTAAATGGAAGCATAATAAATAATATGAAATTGCTTTATAAATTGTATTATACAAGCACAGGTTTTTGCACGAAGCATCAGGTTGAAGTTTCTTCATATAATATAAGGTACTCTTATCAGTTCCTAATTTTGCATATTTATCTCTCGAAAAAGTTAGAGGTGCTTTATGAACATTTGTATACATGTGTGCAAAGGCTTCTTGTACAGATTTGAATCTTAAAAAGGATTTATTGTTTTATTTTTAATTAATTGAAAATATTAATTAAAAATGTGTGATCAGGTTCCTAATCAGAACTTGCTGAAATACCACATTTTACCAATATGCCCCTGAAATAGTACAATAATGTGATTTTGTAGGGCATTATAGGTTTTTACAGGCACGCCATGAATCATTACAGCCCGAGGGCCGTTAGGCCCGAGTGCAGTAATGATTCATGAAGTGCCTGTAAAAACCTATAATGCCCGTGCAAAATCACATTATTACTATTATTATTAGATCTGCATTTGTCATTATTATTCACCTAAATTCTCATAAATATTAAGTATTATTCTAACATTTTCTTGCAAAACTGTAGTACTTCAAAGGAAACCATATATTTGATTCAATTGTTTATCTGTAACTGTAAACATGTTCAAAATAATTTTAATTATTTTAATGTTAAAACCCTTTTTAAAAGATAGCTTTAAAAAGCTAAATACAAAAAAAATTAAACTGTCCTGCTGGGATTCGAACCCCATCCCCTACGGGAAAATATGAAGCATTCTACACTCACGGCCACCAAGATTCGAGAACTTTTACCCTGTAAAATGTTATTTATTCCACCATCAGTAATGCACTCATTCAAAACATTCACATTTTTTACGATTTTTCATTCCTTAACTTAAACTCATACCATTTGTACTCGTTCTATTGTAAAAATGCTTTTAAGCTGTTTATACTCTTTTTATTTGATCAAAATCCATCAAATAATAAGGTAGATATGGCATTTTGAAAATTTCAAGTGGGAGCAAATCTATTGTAAACAAACTTACGACAAACGTTAAAACATGCATTAATATTATTATTCCCAAAATAGCGGGCGGATAATGAAAGAATCTGTGCAAATATGGTGTTTTATGGACCTTTAAAAAAACATTAATGAGCTAGGGAATGCCTGCCTATCTAATAATAATATCAAGTAATTTGTATTCACTGTCAACCCTTACCATGGATACATTTTGGCCGATTTTACAAGTGCAAACTTTTGGAAAATATCTGTATAACTATGTAATTTATATTTATATATGATGATAAAGGTATTTGCCCAGAGGATATTTCCACCTTTGTCCTTTACTATGAATGTGTTTCACAGCCATGATCCATGAAAAAATATTTTACAATTTTTATCATTATTTTATCATAAACAGTCAGTCAGATGTTCAGTTTAATAAAATACAAAAATACATGCAACTCATTTAACTTTACCATTACAGTACATCTGAAAGCATAGTTTGGAACACATGGTCCAGCTGGTCCCATGATGGTACAGTTGGACACTTCCAAAGGAACATCCACAGAAATGGCATGTCATATGAAGAAAAAGAATCAAAACATTGCCAAAGTACGTAAAATGCCCTATAAATATTCCAGTCAATAACAAGTTAGCTGATAATAGGTAATAATAGTATAGATATATACCAGTGAATGTGAAACTCTGCCCATCTGTCTAAAACCATTAGCCAGTCCAATCATTGCATTATTAAGATATAGCTTGCTTCAATTAAGCATAATATATTATTCATATTTATGAACGAGCTGTATTTTGGGGCAGTAAGAACCTCATGGGGTAGGCATCTGATGACACATACTACTACACATAGATCAAAAAGTGATATTTCACTTTCTTTTTTTATTCTAGTTTTTTAGTTAATTAATCTTAGGCTTTCATTGAACATGTTATGCACATCTACAAAGTGTACCTACAAGGCTTGTTGAAAATAACACATTTTGAGTTATAGACACTACTAGCTTTTTTACCAAAATTATGGAGTATATAAACTAAAGATAGCCCAAAAATGTAAAACATTTGCAGCTGGGTATATGCATTGTAGTGACTTTTTTGAAATGTTTAAATAGTTTTAAATATTATATTACTTGTGGTATATTTCGGTATCATTCTCTTGGTTTCTAGTAACTCATACATGTGTAATCCCCCATTACCAAATAAGTATTTAAAGTCTGACCTTGGTCAAATCTCTATTCTCCAATAAGTACAGCTGAATTTCTGCTAGAGCTAGGTTACTTTAAACTGTTCACATCAACAGGTGTTCAGAATTAAAATGTTTTTATCAGGCTGTATTTCTGGCTCTATTCGAATTTCACCACTTTCTAGTATGGCATGGTTGAAGAAGTACCCTTGCTATAAACTGAAAGTAGAACTATAACTTTGACTGAAGCAGCCAATGCCTCACTATGCCACCAGTGCTTTATCTGCATAGTTAGATTTTCTATCACGTGAGAACAGTACCCAAATTCGTAAGATATTTGTTGAAATGTGAATTATTAGAGTAAACTGATCACTGATTGGATAAAAGATTTATTTTCATTGCATTCATAAATCGTATTGGAGTAGGTCTGCTCTCTCTGCTCTAATTTTCTTTTGTAATTAATTTGTTTTGAGCATGCATAGTAAATTTTTATCATTTATATTGTAACGGTAGTTTGATGGTCAAGGAAAACAAACCAAACAAACTGTTTGTCAAGGTTCTGTACTGCAGATTGCAACCACAAACAGCTACCAGCTATCCAAATAGAACAGGAAAGCATGTTATTTATACTCAAAAGATGTATCACAAAAGGCTCACAATATTGTGCAAGTGCAGGAATCAATATCAATCTAAATTTTACATAATTACTTCTCACATTCTCATGTTGCTCCACATTTGTGTATTTATATCTTCTGATTTGGTTTCATTAAAGCCGAAGTTTACCAAATTTGCAATATTTCACTAAACTTGTCAGAGAAACTGATACTGAACATATATTTGATAACAGATTTATGATTTCTGATTGATAATTTCAATATAACCATTATGTCATAGTCTTAAGATTTAGATGATTTTATATTTGCAGTGAAAACTTTTAGTTTGTTGTGCAATCATAAGCAACATTTTTAAATCGCTTACATCTTGGTTTGACACTTTCATAAAACAAAGACAGATAGACTTGCTCAAGTGATTACTTAAAATAGGGATCACTTGTCGCTTATTAGAACTGTCATGTTAAAGATCCAAAAATAGTCATTTCTGAGAGTCTGCCTTCCATTTATGGAAATGTTGGTCACTAGAACTTTGGCTCTACTAGTAGAGATGGAATGGGACAAATCATCCATTGGGTGACAAAGTAAATCAGATACTAGGCTAAGCATAAAATACGATAGAAAGTGACAACTGCAAACTGAAAAATAGAAATTTTCTTATTTTAAAGGTATCACTGGTTACCTGAAAAGTAACAAGCAGCTGCGAAACCATGTCTTCTCAACAATATCAGTGCCTACCAAAGATGAATGTCTGCACAGATGTTTTCAAACTCCTGAATGTATGTCTGTAAACTGGGAGCAGGGCCATGGAAAATGCCAACTTAATAATGCAGAATTGTCTGATGTTTCATGTAGGGATATAGGACAAAAATCTGGTGTCATGTATTATTGGTTAGATGTTGGTGGATGCAAATGTTACTAATTTCCATTTATGTAGAAATAGATATTTTGCTTGATTCTGGATACATATTCATTAATATTCATATTCAATGAAGAATATTTTTAAATTGGACAACCTATACACAAATTCACATTTAAGACAAATACTTCAGGACAAGAAATACATCTAGAATCTTATTTTCAACACACTTTTTCCATAAAGTTTTTAATAATGCATGACATGCTTAAGTAGGTCAACCACTTAAAAGATTATGGTGCCTGTTGTATACCCAATTTATGTATCCTCTTTTCTTCGAACATCTGGGATAAAGGTTTAACAAAAATGGCCACAAAAGTGATTTTTTTACAGAAACATGATTCCGAGAAGTGTGAGCAGAGAATATTAAGAATCTTTAATCTTTCAAACTCAAAAGGATTCTAAATTCAAATGTTGTAGTTTTCATTTTTATAAAATAAAAGAAGGTAAAGAGAAAGTAATATTGGGATTATATGGAAATGTTGCAATTTTTCTCTGTTCACACTACTCTGATCTGTTTCTCTTGAATAGATACAAAGCATTACTTCATTAATGTAAATTAATGATATTGATAATACCCTCCTGTAGCCATTAAGGTTAATGGTTTATATTTATGGATATTGTGTGTGCAATTAAATCATGTCAAAACATTATTCTGTAAATATATCATAACTAGTTTTCTTTTTAATATAATACAACTTTCAATTGTGTATTTGATATGAAGATAAGAAATTCATATGTAAATCTTAACTTTTATTAATATAATTTTCATTTTGTAGTTGCTCTTGATTTTCTATCTGTTTAATTTTATTTGTATATGGATATTAAGTAAATTTATGCACATTTAATTTGTATTTGTATAATTTCAACTTTGTATTTGAGATGTTTAAGATATCCAGTTACATATATCCTAATGTTTTAGTTACAATTTTGAAAAAAGTCATTCAGGAATGTCTAGGAGGTCAATATTTTTAGGAGTGAACTAACATATGTTCTTGATTAATGGCAATGCCGAGTACCTGTCACAATATTACCCTGCTTGTTGCATGGGATATAAAACCCAACTTCTTCAACCATGGTCTTTAATCAAATGAAAATTTTCTAATTGTGATTTAAGTTAAGAAGCCCTTGTTAATGAGAAACAGCAACATAGCTTGTATGTATAATTCTAATTTTAGATTTTGAATGTTAAAGACAAATATAACATGGTTAGCGTGCACTTGTATAAAATTTTAATTTCTGTATATTTTGCATGTTAAGGACATCAATGTGTATAGTTCATCTTAGCATCCATGTAAATCTTGATTATTTTTAGCATAACATCAATTTTGTATTTAACTTATGTAGAACATTGCTAGTTTTAAATTTTTGTGTCTATAACCATTATTTTGTATTTGGGTTGTATGAAGCATCAATATATTATGTATTTGTTTAACTATAATTTTGTATTTGTGAATATGGGATGTCTAAAGCATTGATATTTAGAATTTCATTGTGTATTTGGGATGTTTCAGACATCTTAAAGTTATTGTATCAGATAACATTATTGATTTGTCACATATTGTCAAGATATTTCACCCTCCTTCAAAAGAAGGCGAGCCGTGATAGAAATATCCTTAAAAATTACAGACCAGTGTCAAACCTCAGTTTCATATCAAACTTTATCGAGAAGGTGGTTGAAAGCAGCTGAATGAATTGATTTTGCATGAGGGTCTCTTAAATGTCAACCAAATTTCCCCGTTCCACTCCTCCAAAACAATATTTCTCCGTCAGTAGAAGTAAAGAATCTGGGTGTTATCTTCAACTCAGACAACTCCTTTGACAATTATGTTGCCAAGGTTTGCCGAGCATGTTATTATCATCTTTGTGATTTGCGATGAATTCGCAAATTCCTTTATGCTGAAACTGCAATACTTCTGGCAAATCCTATGGTCAGTAGTTGTCTACACTACTGTAACTCTTTACTTTATGGGGTAAGCAAGTCCAACATATCTAAACTACAGAGAGTCCAGAATGCTCTTTGCCGCATCATCTTCAGACTTGACAAAATGAGTCATGGTACACCCTTTTTGAAAAAACCCCACTGGCTTCCAATTCAACATTGTATCCTTTTTAAGTATAACCTCCGGGTATTCAAGGCTATCAATCTTTCACAGCCCCAATATCTTTCAGCTTTAATAAGATCAAGCAGTCTCACTCACGGCAACATGCTCTCACTGTCTCCTCAACCCGCTCTAGGAAGCAAATAGGCATGCGAGGCTTTGCAGTAGCTGCACCAGCTGATTGGAACAAGCTGCCACAAACTGTCAGATCTGAGCAAACAATATATGGTTTTAGAAGCACTTGCTTAGGCTGGTATACCCCCCACCTTAGTTATACCCTGGCGGGCGCATTTTAGATGTCAACCCATGCCTGTCTCTGGACTTCCTTCTTGGACTTAAGTGCATTAGAGGATTTGTATCAATTTTTGTGTTCTATAAATCCTACTATTATTATTATTATTATTATTGTATGTTTAAATTTAGTATTCCAGAATTTTGTATGTTGATGTTGATATATTTGTGTTTTTCTTATAAATATTCTGTGTCAAAATGTACTTACATTTAAGACAGCACTCAGTTATGTTCACTTTTTTACATATTCAATTTAAGCTAAAATTCTTATAGTTTCAAATAAAATACTAATACACAAATATGCACTGCACAGTCCCATGTGCTAAAGCACAGAAATGTTTTCCTAGGAAAATTACTGAACATACATTACAAAATTGGAAAAAGCACCAAAGGCAAATTCAGTGTGACAGTTTAACAATTAGCTACACACAACAAAAACATTTTTTTAAACTTCTCCAAATTTAATTGTATTGGTAAGAGTCACCACAGTTCCCAAGTTCCCAAGAAAAGTACTAACTATTGAATTAGATTACTCTGGTTGTCCTCAAGCAACAGGATTAGATGTATGCCTAAAATTTCTAACTGGGTACGGTTATAAATTTTATGAAACCTGTGTTGAAAAATATTCTGCTTATTACCTTTATGAAACATGTAATTGCAATATTACAACCACTTTCTTAATACAAGCAGTTGCATGGTTGCATAACATGAAACTATAAACATGAAAATATACAAGTATATCAATCCTATATACCTTTTTAATACAGGTATTTCTTGCAAATATAATTTGGAAATGGAACATAACCAGAGATATTTTCCTGTGCTTTAATTGTATTTAGGATATTATCTGTTCTTGTTGTGATATGTGTTTATGAATGTTGCAAATGTTTGTTGTGTTGAAATCAGTGAAAAAATATTTTATCAATAACATTGCCCTGTTTAAAAACAAACAAAAAACGAAAACCCAACTGACAATGTAAATGCCTAGATTATCTATCTTTGTGAAAATATAATGCTTGACATCATAAGTTATTTGCACATGTTTTCTGTAAATTAGGGTAGGTTTATTTTTATGGACACCAGCATCAACAGAAGTGCAATTTTAGCATGTAAATTTCACTTGCGATACCAAGCAAATATATCTTCGAAGTACCTTTTAAGAGATGCTAGTACAATTTCTGCTTGTTATCAGTACCCCAGTTGAACCAGAATCTGCTTTGAAGAATTCCTGAAAGACTTTCGCCATTTTGGTTATGTTTAATCATATAGTACATTGTTGTAAATCCCCCAATATTGCTGATAACAACCACCTGTCGTTTACTTTTAGGTATTCTGTTTAAGCAAAGTTGAAGTATACCCCAAGTTATAATGCCAAACAGCATTCTGGGAGCCTTGTCCCAACATAATGGATAGATGTAATCTGCTATGATCAATCAAGAAACAAGTTCTCTTTAAGCAAACTGGGGAAAACCTTTAATACATGTTTACTCTGTCTGGCAAGAACACCAAAATAGAGAATACTTCAAGATAAACATCATTTAATATCAAATTACATTGTTTATTCTGTGCCACATACATACAATGTATATGATATCAGTTTTCTCTATATTATGAGGTTGAATCAACTTGTTTCATATTATCGTTGGTGTGAACAGGCTTTTAGCCTGGAGAATTATATTATAAACACTTGCTTGGGCATATTTAAAAGCAAGCACTCACAACCACAGTTTTTCGACCATGTGAATCTCATTTCTTGTCTTTATAATTATTGGCAAATTCTTTTCCTATTTAAAACACAGAGAAGCTAAACCTGTGTCAAATATTTTTTTTGAAAATTGAATCATAACAAGGATTGATGTTAACATCTAAAACATTTAGTATCACTGGATAATTTCTTGCAAATCATATGGTGCAAATTTTACTCACATTAAATTGAAAAAAAAACTTTTCAAATAACTTTTCATGTGAGGAAAGTGGTGATAATAAAATAAGTTACAGTGGTTTATAGGACAAAATACCAATTTAAACAGAGGGTACTTAGTGCCAAGAAGTGAAAGTCTGGATAACAGTTTCAACACAATGTGTTTCTATTTAATCATTATTAAGAGAGAAAATGCCTAGATGTAATGGTTCACGAAATAGTATTTGTCCACACAAAGCCAAGGAAGCTGGTGTGCATTATAATTATGCTGAATTGGATTTATGTTTAGACTGTGAAAACGAACACAGAAAGCCTTTAAAAAGCAGAGACTTGCCTCCAATGAGATTGATTGTGATTCTATATCAGACAGCCAGCAAAATGGAATTTTAAATTTGCCAGAAGAACAAAATAGAACATTTCAGCAGATATTTGAACAAATAACATTTAATATTGTTAGTGGAACTATTCAGAATGAAAAAAATTGATGCAGGCTCTTCTCTCATCTCTTTTATTTCCAATGCAGAGTGGAACAGTTAACAATGTCAGAAATGCAGTTCTGTAAAAGTTCAGTAAAACAAAGATTTAAGAGCCAAAAATGCACTATGTGAAAATTGCGGTAGTAAAATCATTGGAGAAAAGTCATGAAGAATAAGATCTACAGCCAGCTCTGCAAGAGATGCACAATTACATGACATACTCACAGTCTAACATAAGTAAGATGAGGCTGATGAATGACCTACCCTTGTGCTGAATGCTCATACATTGCATACCATCCTATGTTCATATCCAGAGGAGCTTCAAAACATCTCTTTAGTTGACCGTCTCAATCAGTCGAAATCGCTGTCTCAAGGAATGCAAGAAGTATTAGACAGAATACTTGCCAAAAATATTTGACTGAAGGAACAAATCTCGAACCTTAGTAGCTATTCATCTAGGACAAAAGCTACCCATATTACATTTACTTAGGCTGGCTCAACTCGTGTTTTGATAAAGTCCCATAGAGGTCAATCACCAAACTATTTGTTGACAAACAAGGTGACTGGGAATATGTCTGACAGTGCATATATACCTGCATTAAGTATAGTGGAAATTTTGCTAGTACACTAGACCAGCACAGCAACCATGCTAATGTCAAGTCAACTAATGCACAATATGCCACATAAAGTGCTAATATGCTAATGTCAAGTCAACTAATGCACAATATGCCATATAAAGATGGCTTTCAGCAACCTGCATATGTCTTAAAGCAACAGAGAAGGAGTAAACATAGAAAACAAAACATTGTGAAAGGATCAACAGCTTCTGGAATATTACATGGTGTGCCTAATCCCAGTTGGGATATTTTTGTGTACAGGGTACACTCCAAAACAGAGTGTGATGATCTCAAACAGTATGTGGAAGAAAAATCATTCAAAGTGAGAAACATTCAGCTCAAATCAAATTCACTGCCTAGACACAAATCCTGTAAGGTCACCATTCCAGTTTGACAAATGCCATTGATTTTCTTGTTAAGGAAAATGTCCTGAATGTGTATGTGTACGAAATTTTTACCATGCAAGGAATAAAGACAATCTGATAAAAAGAGATCCCTTACAATTTCTTAAAAACGGCTAATTGTTTAAAAATATTTTTATATAACAGCCAAGGTCTTGGATCAGGCAGATTACAGTATATGCAAAAAGTGTGTGCTGATCACCACATTGTACTGATACAAGAAAATTGGTTACATGAAAGTGACACACTTGTTCAACAGTAATATCCCTAACACAAGTTCAAATGTTGTCTAAGGTATGGATCCCTATTCTATGTTAGAAGATCGTCCTTATGGAGGGTGTGCAATTTTGTGGCCATTGATCTACATTTGAAAATTATTCCAACAATTAGTAATTGTAAAATGTTATGTCTTGTCAGCATAGCCATTGGGAATGTTAATGTAATGTTGTGTAATTTATATTTGCCTAGTAGTTGTGTTAATCATAGTGACAACCTCTCTGAATATTCAGAAACTCTTATTACAATCTCAGGACTATTAGCACCATTAGAATTTGATTAGGTTATAGTTGGTGGAGATTTAAATACAGACTTTAGGCTTTGACACAGAAAAAATATCAATCAATAAGGTCAAGGACAGTCAACAAAATATATGAATCCCCAGACATGATTGGGATGTTTTTCTCAAGAACTAGATGGGAAAATATCAAGACAAGTTGTGAAACCCTTACTGACAAGTTGTATCAGGTAACAACAAGCTGTAGTGACAAACCGACAAGACTGAATTAGTGTCCTGATTCACTCTGACTGGACCGATTAATTTTTTTCGATCCAGAATCATGAGTCAAGATTAAAGCAACACCATATAAAAACCCTTCTTGCTGCTGTGACTAATCATTTATCAGTGGAACTATGCTAAGTACAAATCGGAGTTTCTACAGAAGCTTAGGACCCTGTTGTTTTTTCATTGAGTTTTATATCTTGATTTTCATTCTGATTTCCAGACAAAAAGGCCACATCTGAACTTTGGACCTGCACCTGCCATACAGCCAGTACCTTCACCACATCCACCGCCACCACACAGTCAAAAAGGGAAGCCAAAAAACCATGCCATGGATCTAGAGAAGAAAAAGGATGCTATAACAAAACTCCTGACTGACCTCATACTTACTGACAACCCAGGTTGCCAGAATTTTGTCAGCATGTAACCTGCAGTTTTTGACCTCACCAACAAATCGAGCAGGCAGTCATCAATTTTAGAAAGCCCTTACAAGTTAGATTAAGACTGGCAATAATACTGAGACGACTGGCATATGACCTATATAAGGGGTATACAGAATGGGATATACTTTTTTCTTTGTACATTATTCCAAGAGTTTATCTATTTTATGCTCCACTGAAATGCAGAAATGTTATACTTCAGTCATGTTGGAGAATGTTTTTTCCATGTGCGGATTGAAAAGTTAATGTTGTTTCTAACCCAACACAGGTAAGACAATCTTTGGTGGCGCTAATTTGGATCTGGTCCTGATATGTCTCTGGACTTTCCCTTTTTGATCTCAAGGATGTTATATAAATTTTGCGCTATATAAATGTTTCTATTCTATTTCTCTTTTTTATCCAAAACAATGATTATTGATTATCATTATTGATACCCAAGCCAAATTACATTGTGTGTGAATTCATTGGATACTCTGTTTAAATTGTTATCAATTTCATAACATAACAAGTAAACATTTTAAATAAAAACATCTTTTCAGGAATTACCGAAAGATTGTATGCTCACGTAAAATAGTTCATTTCAATGCATTGTGATTTAGATAATGCTATTTTAGTGAATGTTTAAGTTTATTTTACTGCAACAATTATGCAAAATAAGTTTAAGCAACTTTTAATATGCTTACACTATTTGGCATTTCTTTCCTGAAGCAGATCTGAATTGACAATCAAGGTCATGATCCCTCCCAAACAATGAGATAAAAAGTGTTCAAAACCCAGTTAGTTTCTGACCTGTTGTTTCCAATTGTAGAAGTGTTTTCAAAGTGTCTGTATATGTGTTTATTTTGAGGGTATATTCTGTGATAAAAAGCATTTGTTTGGATATAGTTTATTGGATAGTCTGTTCATTTGAATTTTGCTCAAATTAATATTATGTTTTGATATGATATTTTCACAGTTTGTATTGCATAATGTAACAGAGTTTTGCTCTACTATTTTTTTCTAAATCTACTACAGTTTTATCAGCATGGCCACTCTAGGGGCCTGCTGAAGCAGTTGATTACCACCTTAAATTTTCTAGGCATACTGTTCCTCGTTTCTAGGAAAGCTTTTCTGTGGACTGATGCTGGGCCAATGAAATCTGATTGACGCGACACTGACTTTATGGCAAATAAGAGGGGCCATATTGGAATAAGAATTCAAAGGAGAAATATGAAAATATTTTTAGTTCTGATAGTCATAGATTTAGTTTATTTTAGTTGATTTTAATTGTATAAAATTGTTAACATGTCAAGTACAAAGAAGGTGCCAGTGGTGAATGCCAAGAAGAAGGTGACGGTGTTAGCCAGGGCTAAAACCAACACAGGAGCGGCAAAAAGGACTTCTGACAATAATGGTTCATATATTCAAGATACCACAAAAAAAAACTGTAAGTAACGTTCCTATATTGTCATCTACTGGTCCTGATTCTGGTCCTGCCCTTCAACAAACATCCAATGATGCTACATTGGCATATTTGAAGAAAATTGGTGATTCAATAAAATAATTAGGTGAACGGGTACAAGCCATTGAGAGAAATCTTGTCAGGCAACCGTTACACTTCCACGAAGGGGACCCACCAAATACATTCTTGTTCCCAGCAGCATCAACTAGGCGTCAGAATCGTCATTCTCTCACATTTAGGGACCCGACCTCTGAAGTTTCACATCCCTCGCACACAAATCAACAAACAAGACACCATACCCCAGCTCTCAGCTTCACAGGGAAACATGGGTATCATCCAACCTTCACAGGCAAGGGATCTAGGCAGTGATGCTATCATACCTGTGGTGGACATTCTTTGCCAGAATCCCATGGTATCTCAGGTGGTATCCAATGTGCTAGCTTCATATGACGACCAGATACAGAACCAAGTATTACAAGGTAAGCAGGCCACTTCACGACACTTAGGGTGATACAAAACCACTGACACAACCACTGCATTGCCTGAACATTGTTGACCCAGCGATCGCTATCATGGATCAGAAGGGAGGAAATGCATCATGTACAATGACCTTTCATTATCTCAATGGGCTGTAGGGCAGCTTCATCAAATTCAGGACTCTACACTAGTAAGACAGACGTTACTCCAGGTTATTTTGGCCCTCAGGGACACAACTTCTTTCCCCTGGCAGGCAGCACATGATGCATCATTCCATGCATGACATAGAAGAGGGCCGTTTCACATGAGCTGATAGTACACAATGGGCAATACACAGACTGAGTGCATAGCAAATTGCTATGGTAAATAGTCAAGTCACAAGTCAAGGTCAATGTCAAGGTTTGTCGTTATTATAACGAAGGGAACTTCAATTTAGAACATTTTAGGCATAACTGTCCTTTTCGTGCAAAACAAGGACATTTTAGGCATAACTGTCCTTTTTGTGCAAAACAAGGACTTAACAACACTCACCCAGAAACTAAATGTTTATTCCAACAGAAATTACAGGACAAAAACGACAGCTAATAGGGATCAGGTCCTCCACTTGTACAAAGACCATGTCACTCTGAAGATTATAATACTTCTATGGGGGGCTATGTAATTTGAATGATATGTCTGACTCTAAAATTATCCCTGATCAGGAACCTCATCATACACATAGTAAGTCAATTGACAATAAACTTCTCTCTGTAGAGGCTCAAGTATATTGACTAGATGTAAATGTTTATAGTGTACATCACAAAAGTGGTGTTTTACGTAATTTCAATGCCTCCATTGATGCTTTATTATATGATAATTTTGATTTTGCTGTGTATCCAGTTTTGTATGATGTAGGTGGTGGGTCACTGGTATCAAATACTAACATTAATACTAACAAAACCGTTAAATAAATTGAGTAGTGTGCTTTGTAGAAGAGTTGAATCTGATAGTGATTCATTTGGATCAGTGCAACCCATTCTTGAGGGTAATATTAGCAATACTACTTTACACCAAATTGATCATCACACGCATTGGGAACACAACATTCCCCTCTGTAGAGTAGATTTCACCCAATATCAGCTTCACACATGCACCAATCATGTATACTTGGTTTTTATTTTGAACCAAGAAAACGGGGCTTCTAAGTGGGCTTTCTTAGGCCAGGCAGGGAATACAAAATGTTTTAATGTATACCCATGCATGCATGTTCCCTCAGGCCCCATTCAGATCATTGCTTCAAGGTATATGGACATACATAAGCACACTACAAATGACCCTTATGCAGGTGGTCACACTGATCTGAATATTGTGTATCAGAATTTTAAAGAAGATTGCCATTATTTCAAGCTTCATGGTGTCACATATGAACAGTATATGTTGTCAATCACTGATGAATGATTCATCAAATGGACTGTATTATTTCTGAGACTGACATTCACGAAAATGTTGACATTAACATGATAGATGCTGTTCATACTAACTCTGACAATCAACCTAACACAATTGACTTTGGTGAGGCTAACTACTTGCCTCTACTTGGGATGTTATTGACATAGAAACGGTTGTGCAATGTATCAATGTAGCTGCTATAATAAAAGGTACCAACAAGCTCAATTACCTTATGGTAATTATCTTAATCACAAGGTTATTAAGTCCCTCTTTGATGGCTTCATATTTGTTCTAAGATTCCAATCAGCGGATGATATTGTTGCAAAATTTTTGGACACTCCAGGTGAAGTATACCTCAGCAAAATTGACATGGCCAGAGCATTCAGGAATCTGAGGGTGGACCCAGCTGATGCCTTGAAATTTGGCATATACTGGCAAGGGAAATACTTTATTGATAACGGGGTCGCATTTGGATGGGTCCACGGTTCCTCAGTGTTTCAAAATGACGTCTGACATCATGAAAATCGAAAATTAATCACATGTGAGCTTCTATTGATGATTACATCTTAGTCCGCTCCAAAAAAGCCACAGAAGCAGCATTTCATGATCTTTCATCTCTATTAACTGAACTTGGCCTCCCTATGAATTCAGATAAAAGGACCCCCAAACAAAGCCCTCACATGCCTGGGAATCCACATTGATATAGCAGGCAATATTTTGAGCACTGACAGTGACAATCTGAAGCAGATGTGCATAGAATACATTCATGCAAGTAAGGAAAACCACTCTTAGCAGGAAAGCCATGCAATCCCTTCTAGGAAAGCTACTATACATTCATAAATGTATACTCCCAGCTAGGACATTCATTAACAGAATTTTACATCTTTTTATGTGTAATTATCAAGCAAAGAAAATTCACTTAGATTCAGGATTTCATAAGGATATTCAATGGTTCATATCTTTCCTTCCCACATTTAATGGAGTCACAGGAAAGTTTCAATACTTCACTTTGACAGCCTCCACTTGGATGCATCCCTCACTGGGTTCGGAAGGTACCTGGAGCAATAGATTATATGCTCCCCCTGTTCTAGGTTCTAGATAGGCATTGTGCACTTAAAAATGTTTAATATTATCCTTGCTGTCAGGCTGTGGGCCAAATTTTGGGCACATTCATATGTTAGAATATATTGTGACAATATGGCCGTCGTTCAAGACCAGTAAGAGCAAAGACCAATTCCTCGCAGCATGCATTAGGAATGTATGGTTTCTTTCAGCTACATGGGACAACTAAACATCCACCACATTCCAGGCAAGCATAATAACATTGCAGATCTGTTATCTAGGTTGTACTCTCCAGATCTAGTGAATAGCAAGTTACTTCAACGCTTGAGTACCAATTACATTTGGAATAATATACCTTTACATTTCTTCAACATAGTTATGCATATTTAATTGTAGGAGCCAGTGACGTCACTTCCCCTCTGGTGGCAATAGCATGGAACAGAATTGACAAAGCCTATAGACTGTCCACATCTACAGCTCACAGGACTCACTTTAGGACACTCTTTCATTTTTCACCAATTCCCCCATTACCATTACTCTTTCCAACATTCTGGCTTATCTAGAGTACTTGTATCAGAATCAGATCTCACCCAAAGTGATAAGAAATTACTTATCCTCCATCTCCACCATGGCCACATTCTACCAAATTGATCATCAAGATGTCTTCCACCCTTCAGTTGCCATATATATCAGGAGTATTTCCATCAATTCCAGGTTTCAACCAACCCCCAAGGCATATTTGATATTAAAACCCTGTATGCCATTTCTGTGTCATGTGATCAACTTTCTGACCCACCCTTATTCTGTCATTTTCTTGTCCCTCTTTATGCTTCCTTGTGCATGGCCAATGTAGCCCCCAAAGCAGATCTCAGTTTGACCCCAACAAACATTTCCTGCACCAAGACCTCATTTTCGGCCCTCCAGGAGCACACTTGGTAACCAAGTGGACCAAAACCCTCCAGGACAATAAATCTCATCATATGGTCTAGCTTCCTAAAATTGAAAATTTATACTTATGCCTTGTTAAGGCTTTCAAAGATCTCCTTACAACCAGGCAACTCCCACCCACTGCTCCTTTATTTCCTACTTATACCCCCCATTTCAGCAGATCATTGACACCCAGATCAGACAGGCCCTCAACACCATCCTTACAAGTAGATATATCAATCATGTGGGCCATGGATTCCACACACTCAGGACATTGGGTGCCACCCTAGCCTATGATCATAACATTCCACTTCAAAATATCATGTCTCACGGCCTATGGCAGAGTTTGGCCGTATAGACCTACTTACAAATTGCCTCTCAAGCCCCTTCCACAATCCCTACTACCTTCTCCTCTATCGTACCCCAACTTCTATGGCTGGGCTTGGTGTTTTAAGATTTCCTCTTATGTCTATTTTAAACCTCTTTACAACCTAACCATTGTATAATATGTACTAAAATGTGAAATAAAATGGTCAAACTCATCTATTACTTACTGGTATACACACTGGACCTTGACTTTCCAGACCTTGGGTTTAAACCTTCACCTAACTTTTGCCATTCACACATTCAAACACAGTGTCAATGGCAGTTCAAACAGACACTGTCTCATATCACTGGTGGTTATAAAACTTAATCTTTTGGGTTCAAATCAGTGGCCTACTGGGGTTAATCCTGTAGTTGTGATATTGGTATTGCCATATTTAATAGTCTGTATTGCTCTGTCTCCATAGCACTATACGATGCCTAACTCTGAGCTTAGTTGTGGGGGTGAACCAACTGTACTCTAAACCAACTGTGCTGTAGATGTGATATTCGTTTTGCCAGATTACCTATTTTCACTGGAAAAATTTACAAAGTAGCACTATATAATGCTTGACTTACTGCTTAGTTCTCTGGGTGATGGTTTGCTGGACAATGTTCACAACTCGTACAAAATTGTCACTGGCCAACGGGGCCACTAATTTGAAAAATTTAATGGCACGACTGAATAGTTGCTGGCCAATTTTAAAACCTAAAAATAAAAGAAATTTACAAATACAAATCAAAATCTATTTTCATTCAAAATACTTTACAGCTTACGATATACCATTACTTGTAAGAAAAAACAGGTGTAAAACTACTGATTTTCTTTTCCAATATCTTCAGTGTCTAATATTGTCTATCTCGGAGTTAGAAGATATATAATCAGACTCATCATCTGACTCATAATCAGAGTAACAAGGGGCATTGGTTACTGCCAAATTTTAACATATTCATCAGCAAAAAAAGAAGAAAAAAGAAAAAAGAAGAAAAAGGAAACAAGGAAAAAATCTTCATCGATGACTGGGTCATAGGTCAATCACATTTTCCCTAGTTTTTTGTATACATTAATCAACAAAATTTCTCTGTTGCTTCACCCTATAGTTTACCCAAGGACATCACCAAAAACCTATCAGACAGGGTTTAATATTGTACTAATGGCATAGAAAATTAAGTCAAACAACCTATAACACACCGAAATTGATCAATACGATATACCAAAACTATGGGAATAAAAAGCTCAAACAGAATATTCTTTCGATTTGGATGGCTAAAGTATTAACAGCAGAATTATTTTGAATGGTTGGTGCGATGAGCGATAATAAAAGCAACCAACGTGAGGTGAAATATTGACAGTAAGTTTTTTTATTTTTCTTTAAAATTAAAGAATTCTACATGTTGTAAATTATTTATTTTACTGGCCAAAAAGATGTAGGCCTGCCGCCATTCTTAGTGGTCTTTGTCCAGCGGCTGTTTAGAACACTGTTGTTGGGTATTTTTAATTGTAATGCCATTGTGACATATATATTGTCATTTTTAACACTTTGTACAGCAAACCCTTGTAGATTATTGTTCTGTTTTATGTTTAGATGTAATGTAGTTGTGATATTCATACTGTAATATCAACAGTTTGTACAGCAAACATGTGCAGCGTGACAAAATCTAGATAAAATTAGTGACAGTAGGTGTAAATTGAAGTTCTCATTTCCATGGCTTGGAATAATTTGTCTAAGTGAATTCAGAGGGGATTTTAAAATGTAAGACATAATGAGTCTGATTATATCTCTTCTAACTCATAGACAATATCAGACACTGAAGATATCGGAAAAGTAAATCAGTAGTTTTACACCTCTTTTTTCCCTACAGGTAATGGTATATCATAGCTGTAAAGTCGTTCACACAAGTTACCAAGTCGTTCCCACAAGTCACCAAGTTGTTCCCACAAGATAGCAAGACAGCAAAATGCCTATTTTATGGCACTTTCCTTGGTCCGTCTAAGATATTTCAGTATGTTACATTGGACGTGGTGTTTTTGGCACAGCATACCTTGTAGTATCTACACTGGATTCTTATACAAGCTATATCCCTGGATGCAGCAAAACTCTTGTTTGCTGTGCTGCAAATTGCATAGCCTTTTCAAACAGTATATTGCATAGCCTTGTAGTATCTACACTAGATTCTTATACAAGCTATATACCTGGATGCAGCAAAACTCTTGTTTGCTGTGCTGCAAATTGCATAGACTTTTCAAACAGTATATTGCATAGTCCTTGGTTCCCCCTTAGGTGCCACATTTGGAGACTGTAACGCAATCAGAATTAAATCTCTAAAGACAGTATTGCAGCATACCTGTACCACTAAGTAGATGACCTCTGAAGATCACTAATTAGATAACTTAGAAGAATAACCGAAGAATAAACTGAAGTGCTTAATAAGTCAACAAATGATGTTCACAATGGTTAATATGATGATATGTCTTACACAATAATAGTTGCTGCTATATTATGTTTCAAAAGTTATTGGGTGAACTCTCTCATCAGAGGCTGTGAAGAGTTTATGAAGCAAAGTTCCCCCTGAAGTACTAATTTTTGGTGCAAATGCACTGGAGGTTTGCACCCGTGCAATTGCACCTGTGTACCGGTGCAGTGCACATTAAGATGATTTTTAGTTTAACTATCCAAGTAAAAAGTGTTTTAGTACTTCAGGTAGTAATACTAATTTTAAATAATCTGGTTACTCTGGGAACCTATAAGGTGAGTCTATATTTAGGATTATTAATTTGCACCTGTGGTGAATTTAAAGATACAATTAATAAAACACAATATAGGTTTGTAGTCCAAAAAGTTTGTTTTTGCCTATGGTTTGCTTATAGTACCAAGATCTGTATAGTCCGTTATTTTGTGGGCCAACATTACATGTTTATTTACATCTTATTTCGCAGGCTAATGGACACTTAGTGCAGGTTGGTTTAGATGAGTCAAGATCTGCCATCTGGATATCATGATTAGTCAGTGGTTGGACTAAAGGATATCCCCGAAGTACTGCCAAGTGAAAATAAGCTGATGTCCAAAGACACAATATATCAAGTTAGATTCTTGTGTATGGACATCAAGGTGGTCTTATAGTCAAGGTGCAAAAACTGGCTCCAATTATTTATAAGACTATAAAGAAAATAAAATTATTACTTTATTTAAGTTATTTATATGTATTATTTGTACGAATACAATATTGACGCAAATAATAAGTAATTTAGGGTGGATATTAATAACCATTACTTTGTGTAAAAGTGCTTTTAATAGAGGTAAATAATTATAATAAAATTATTGTTACTAAATTATTATTTCTATGTAAAATTAGGTAGTTTTCATAAAAATGAAGTGCATTTAATTATAGTAAAGTAACTGCCATGCTGGGCACATACTAAACTAAAATGTAAATTAAAGTAATAAACTATTTAAGTAATACTAAATGGTCTCCAGCCTTCATCAAGGTACAGAGTGAACTAGGTAGCCTAGTTTGTGATGTCATTAACTATGACACTGCGTTGTCATGACGTCATGTGATTATGACATCACAATGCCACATATTGTGAAATGGTCCTTTTTCAACACAGAAATGGGCTTGGATGTGTGTAAAAGTGTTAGTGACCACTACTACTCATAATTATTACTCTGATTATCTAATGATGTGCATATTAGTAAACAACAAGGAAGACTCCCTTGTTCTTTGTTAGAAGAATTATCATTATAATTGATAAAATGGTAACCATAATGGTATGAAAGTCTGACATGTAAAATAACAGGAAACACAGCTCTGGAGGCCTACAGGCATATGTAAACTTGAATGGAATGCTAGTAGATGGGTGACTTCTATATAAGTTAGGTATCAAAGTATCATTGGGATCAAAGTATGACTTAGTAAAACTTGTGGGAATGACTCCATATCTTGTGGTAACGACTTTGTTAACTTGTGGGAATGAGTTAGTATCTTGTGGTAACAACTTTGCTAAGTTGTGGGAATGAGTTAGTATCTTGTGGTAACTACTTTGCTAACTTGTGGAAACGAGTTAGTATATTGTGGTAACGACTTTGGTAACTTGTGGGAACGAGTTAGTATCTTGTGGCAATGACATTCCTAACTCGTCAGAATGAGTTAGTATCTTGTGGTAACAACTTTGATAACTTGTGGGGATGATTTAGTATCTTGTTGTAATGACTTGCTAACTTGTGGGAATGATTTTCCAAGTTGTGGTAATCACTTACTATCTTGCGGTAACGAGATAAAACAATGAGAGGAAAACAGTTCTATGTCCCTTCCTGGGCTCCGTATAATTTTGTTGCATGTTTCCCTCATATTTCAGAGGATATTTTTTCTGGACTGATCTGCACAGATGCTGGCACTTGTGTGAACAGAACTGAAAACTTCATGTGGTGTGAATGTGAGAAGGGTTGTACAAACAGCAAAAATGTGACCATAAGGGTAATTGAACTTAAATTAATAATGCGTAATAGTACTTGTCATCCAACCAGCCACAGGTACAGCATTAAATCCAACTGGCAATCCAACATCCATATATGTGTGGTTGTTCCAATGTAAGCCAAACAAAGGACAGTTAAAGGGATATAGATTAAAACAAGATTATGGAACTCACATTCCAAGTCAGTTTTAAAAATAGCACACTGCAAGAACTATGCCATATTCAACCCACAACCATATCAGTGGTAGGATATTTCAGAATAAAACTAAATATATAATTAAATAAGTTTCTTTTCATCGAAACACTCTAACACATCCTTATGGTTGGTATCATCAGAGGTAAAATATTTGTGTGAAGAAAGGAAAATAAATGGAAACTTCATTTCTACCAGCTGTAGTTGGCCTGGCTGTGTATGATATTTTATTGAATTTATATGAAAAAAATAAAGTTTTTTGATTCACATTTTGTAACATGAATAAAAAGAATGTTTAACAAGAGAAATACAGCCACAGTCAGTGCACTAATCAAGTGAAAACAAATACTAGAACAGAAAATATCTGGAAAAACATGGTAGCCTTTTTGACATCAGAAAACTATTGATCTGATTGTCTGTGGAAGTCATTTAATTTTTTTACAATACAACCAGAGTTGAATTTGAAATTTGTGGGTTTTGTTTATAAAAATGTTACTTTTGTAGTATGACCTGACAAAAAAGAAATGACAAAATAAAGTCAAAATACTCACAAATTTTGCAATTTTATTCAATATAAATGAGATTAACTACCATAATAAGTTCTGAAAGGACCATCAAGTAGTTTCCAAGCTGATTGACTTTCATGTGTAAATAAGTACTGGAGATTCCAGTTTCACGTTGAAACTTTGTTGAATCAGCATTTATTAAAGCACAGCACATCTAACTTTGATCCATTGATTTCTCTGTATTTTTTGGTTCAGAGTCATATTTAAAATTAATGAATACAGAATAAGAAAAACTTCTAAATGTTATGTATACTCCTTTCTTACTTCAGCTTAGTAAATTACACTAAATCTGAGAAATTATAGATCAACTTCTTGCTTCAACAAAAATAAGTTTCATCTGTGACCCCTATTTTTTCACTGTTCAGAATGTAAAACATCAAGATGAACTTATTGTGTCAAACTTTGGTAAAATTCTTAATGTTAAAAGTATTTGGTAGTAATTGTCCTTAACAAATAAATTCTGAGTAAAACAAGGTGTGGGTTGTTACAACTTCCTGCTTTTTTGTGAAGACATTTAAAATGATAAAAATAAATCATGTTTTTATTGGAATCGGGGTACACTGCCCATATTCCTCTGGTCGGAATATAGATTGCTACTTTTTAAAGCCAACTTGCCACCACAACTTAGATTCTGTTTTTTGTGGCTAAAACATCCAGTTTATTAATGATCAACATGGGGGCCATCTCTCTGTTTCAGGTTTGTGTGTTTCATGGTCCATAGGTCATACCATTAATAGATGCTTGCTTATCTGTCCACTTTATGCTTAAGTTGTCCATTTTCTTCTGAACTTGCTGAAGTATGTGATATTTGTTGATCCTCTAATGGTTTCTTTAAAGATATAAGCATTGTTCATTGCTCTGCATGAACAAATCAGTTTCTACACATTCCCACAGCAGTTCAGGTACATCAACGAATGTTCAGGTGAATGCAATGGAGTCTGTTGGCTTGTCAGTGGATTGACCACTGGTGAAACACTGTTGTCAGTTTTCATGCGATTTTGATGTGATTCAATGGAATAATCCAATGACATTAAATACATCAAGTTTTGGCTCTAAAGGGCCAACTGCAAAGATAACCTTGTTTTATGTTTAGTTCTTGTTCTTGACAAGACCTAAATTTGAGGAGAGGAACTGCACTTGACTTCAACAAAAAATAGTTTGCTCTGTCTTCCTTTATGTGAAAACTGAAACTTGACCTGTGACATCTGGTTATTGATACCTATATGAAGTGAGTCTGACTTCATGCGGTTTGAAAATAACCTGTTGAAAGGTTCTAAAGAGGTTCATAGACATTACACTTACTTCAGCTCCATTGTCCCATTTGTGGTGGACATTATTTTTAGCATACAAATGCACTGTGTAGGATATGGCCTGGAGAGGGGCCTATCGAGTCAGTTTACATCAACCTTAAGGATATTGTTTATAGACATACCTTAAGTATTTCATACACTGTGTCTACTGTTATTGTTTATTGACTACCACCAATCAGGGATTAGGTCACAGTTCAGTAGTTCCCTCCGAATGCTTTGGGGTTCATTTTTCATATGCCAAGCTATGATAACACATGTCGAAGAAAATTATTTTGAATTTTTAGGGGTTTTGTTTATTTTACAAGTGTTTTATGATTTTAGTGGTTTTATTTTGTGAACGTAACTTTCATTGATTTTAAAACGCCTTCGACAAGGGCTAAAGCACCAATATCAGCAACCAAGAAGAAGTCTTTGTCTGCCACTACAGTTCGGACTAAGAAGAGGTCTTCTGAGAAACCCTCTTAGGCGGACAGATCCTACCTTCAAGCTGGATCCTGTTATTGTCCTGTTACAACTGTTATTGTAAGTGCACCACCTCAGTCTTTCTCCTCGGTTTCTCATGGGGGTGAAGTTTCGAACCCCTACCAGGCAATCTTGTCTGCTCTTTCCCGGTTGGAAGCCACCAACCAAGACCTTGCCCTTCAGATGGAGAGGGGAGGGGACACTAACTCCACACCTGTGCCTTCGCCCCGACCCAGGGAAACAGTTAGTGTTAATTTGCCTCGGGGATCCAGATTGGGTAGGGACTCATCACCAATAGCCCCTCAGAGGACTCACTTACATGCACACCATGAAGAGAGGTTTTGACTACCCATCAATCCCTGCCCAGCGCATCTCAGGCAGTCTCACATCACTCGTTGTCTGACAACACACTCACTGGTCACACTGAAGCCATGGAAGTCAGCAGGGACGCCATTGTTGCATCTGTAAATGCTGTGAGAAGCATCCCTAGCACTTCAGCGGCTGTGTCTAAGTTACTGGCCCAGTATGAGGATCAGACACACCAGGACCTTGTCCCAGGTAATGACATTTTGAGGAAAAGGTCTGGGCGTTATAATACCACTGACACTTGTACTGTTAAGCCAGAGCTGAGGTGGCCCAATGAAGGGTATGTATCCAAAGGCACGACCAGGAAAACTTCCTATGATGATCTTTCTATGGCCCAGTGGGCTAGTGGTCAGCTGTCTAACATCTTGCTTATCCAAGATTTTGAGATGATGAACGTATGTTGACTCAGGTAACTTTGGCACATACTGATGCTGTTTTCTTGCCATGGCCTGCTGTTTGGTCTGCCTGGGCAGCTTCAATGACCCAAGTTGAGGATGGGCGACTTTCCTGGGCAAATGACACGCAGTGGGCCCTCAACAGGATTGGTATGTCACAGGTAGCAGTTTTCAACAGCCAGAATCTTTCTAACCAACAGAAGGTGAGGATTTGTTGTTATTACAACGAGGGATCTTGTATGCATGATTTTAACCATGGAAACTACAAGCATTTATGTTCACATTGCCACAAGCAAGGACGTTCTCTGTCTCACCCTGAGATTAAATGTAATCTGAAGATCAACAAACAGACCACAGCCACTTCGAGGTAGGACACTGATCGACCACCTGGAACCACACCATGTGTTTTGCAGGACAATAACTTTGATAATGATTTAAATCAATCTATCGTGTCGAACTATTGTGAGAGTTAATATAGTATTGAACATCTATATCCACATGTAAATAGCATTGTGTATGATCAGTTGTGTAATTGGCTATGTTTTAATCGTGAAAATACTGATTGTAGGATGTTAACTAAGAGTGTGTATGATAATGCTCAGATTCTTGCATGTATTGACACTAAGAAGGCGTTTGATTCTCCTGAAGCTCAATACGTGCCAAATGACACAGTTACTGACCCCACATATGAAATGGGGAGTAATTTTGGGTACAAGACCCAGGGACAAACCAATATTCCTTGTTATTCGTATTGTGGTTCACCTTGTCAAGTGAATTATGTATATGGTGCTTCTGATTGTTTGGGTTTATTAGTATTGCAATGTTGTGATTCTGACCTTCATCTGACCTTGAATTTGAATCTCACCTTTTAGGTTATCTGTAATACAGACTTGAAACTGCAGGCCTTCCTTTTGGCCTACACATTTATTTCACTCCTGACATAAATTAATTCCTAAAAGAAATTCTTTCATTATGACCTTTCACCTTTATGTGGCCTTGAACCCGAATTTCACCTTTGGGGTTCACCTGTAGTTCACACCTGGAAACTGCACTGGCTACTTTTCCTCGTTTGACCATATCAAGACAAAATGCTGAATTTTCATCTGTACCTTCATCAGCATGTGGTTTTTTACATCTTCAACTAAATGGACTGGCTTTATCATACACATGAATGAAAAGTGGTTTCTTGTATGTATTGCACTCTTTCCCTCTTGCAAGGCACTGTCCTGTGGTCATGTGATATGCAACATATCTGGCATATATGTGAGGTTCCATTTGGCTGCTTGGTTTTTGTGATTCTTCTTTTCGATTTGTGGAATGTTGTATTTGACATTTATTTCCTTGACAATAATGACCATGTGCAATTTTCAGTTTTCACTGCAGCTAGGGTTGAACCTTTTCAATCAATTTTACATTATATCCTTTGATAAGAACCTGAATACTATCTGCTCACATTCCATTTCATCCAGATTGGTGCATCAACAATCTTTAGAAAGCAGTTTAAGTTCAGTGATGAACTGCCCAAAACTTATATGCTGAAATTAGTTAACCCTAAGAAATTATAATCATTATTGATCATTTTAATATGACCTGCTAAAACTGGTACTATTGTAACCACTTTTATTCCCCTGCTTCCATTTTGGTAATCTTGTGGAATTAGACAATTTTTGTTGGAAGACATATTGGAAGAGATAATCTACAGTACCAGCTTTCCCACTTGATTCAGACTGGGACTTGAACTCTAATCTCAGAGGTGGGAGGTGAGTCTGCTCTCACAAAATCGGAGGAAGTCCATATTAAGTGCCCTGAAACTGTGTCACAGATTAAACTAATTATCAGCCTCATGTTTATAAACGTTTATAAACCAAACTAATGTTGCTGAAACGTTTATAAACCCATAATATTGAATAATTGTCAATATTTAGGTTTATATTTGGTTTAAAAAACGTTTATAAGTTTACTAAACGTTTATAAAAGTTTGCTATGTTTACTGGGCTGATGTAATAGATACACACACACCTCCTATTCTGAAATGACTCCACTGGTTGCCAATTTTGTTTTCTTTTGTCTATTTGTTGTGGATGGCACAACATACAACTGTTCAAATGAAAGGTTGCTGGAAGTTCCTCAGTGCTACCCATCTCTACATAAAAAATTCTGCCATAGCTTTGCTTTTGATGCTCTCATAATTTAGAATGATGTACCTGATGATGTTCTGTCTTCTCCAACTCCAACCAGTTTCAGAAAAAAGGTACAATCTTATCCCATTTTAGCATACAGACTACCCGTCACCTTTGTGATATTGACCTTACTATGTCTATACCATAATGATTATTCAGCTGGTTTCTCGTGTTGCACCCTAAAATTCTACCTTAGCAGAGATTAAGCTATACAAAGTACAGAAAAATTAGAATAGTCTTCTATGACTTTTTAAGGAAACAGAAATAAGTTTTAAAGGTTGAAGACACATTAGGGCCTGCTCTAATTTTAATATTTTATACTGATATATTTAATATGACAATGTGCAATGTTAACATGATCAATATTTAATCCCTCATGCTGCCAACATTCGTAACAACTTACTAAGGCAGTCAATAGGCCACTTTTTACTTTTCCATTAAATTTATTAATAAATTTTATTAACGTGTATAAAACATACATTTCAGGATTAAAACTAACAACATTTTTATTTAGCTCTTTGAACTATGCAGTTTTGTTTGATAAATATATGTGTTTGGTTTGCTTATTACTTAATGCCTCTGTTCCACCAAAGGATAAATCCAAGACTCATCATCGACGCTTAATCCTTGAGAGTGGGTGAGAAAAATCTAAAGAATGGGTGTGAAAATAGAGTCTAGATCCAGTTGTGCAAGGAAGTACAGATGGTCCTCAGTAAGCCTCAGATGTCCTCAGACAAGTCACAATTTTTCACTGACTAACAAATGGTTAAGGCATGTTTGTGAACGGTTCCAACTCCGATCCTGTTGGGGATATACAGACTGGGTCTCAGACTGGTCTGCGGCAACCTCAGCCCTCCTGAGACTAATAAATGATATCCTCAGACAGTAATGGCAGATTGTTGCCTTTGATTTTTCATGGACCGGGAATTGAACTGGGACTAAGTCCCAGCCTCCATGGACTTAGCTATGGTATGAGTCCCAGGACGCCTCAAACAAGGATTGGGTAATCAAGTTAGGAAGCCCGAGGCTGGGAAATAGGTGAGTAGGGGCGAAAGTGGATTGGTTACAATCGTGAAAAATATCAAACATGTTTGATTTTTAAACTGACCCCAAAAGATCCAGGCAGACTCAAGCAGACACTCCAGGACGCTACATTTTAAAGAAACCTCTTCCCAAAATACCTTAATTTAACCTTAGTTGGGTGGTGGTTACAATCGTAAAAAATGTCAAACATGTTTGATTTTTAAACTGACCCCAACAGATCCAGACAGACTCAAGAAGACTATTCAGAACTCTAAATTTTTAGGAATTTTTCCCAAAATACCTTAATTTAGCCTTAGTCATGTGGTGGAACAGGGGCATTAGCTTTCCACATGGTTAATCTCTGGTGGAGAAAGAGGTAACACTAATGCATTTTGAAATTGTATTTAATATACAAATGACAAAAGCCATTATTTACATTTGTTGCGGGAAGTATCATTGCACAAATTCAACAATTAATTCAGTTGATAGGTGATAGATATTTCATTATGATATTGGTAAAAATGACATGACAAATGATAATTTATCTGCATCAAAACATTTTCATTTGTGTCAGTTTTGCCGTAAATGTAATTTTTGTCACATAAATTCCATTTAAGATAGAAAAAATCTAGCTAACTCTTTTGAGCAATTGGTGTCTTTTGTCTGATAATAACAACCGGAATGAGTGTATATTTTGAAAAAATCAGTTTTCCAGAAAATTTCTCCTCCAGGGCCCAATAACTTTATTCTGGCTTCTGGGCACATTTGTTAAAAAAATCCTTTCAAAAATTCCTGCATCAAGACAGTGATCAGGATCACCTCCAAAATAATCTGTCCCTTGTTCAATTGTTGATATTTCTTGAATATTTTACCAAAACACATACACAGATTTTAGGTAATTTAACAAGTAGACAATCAGATAAACAAACGCCTGCAAATCTTATTTGTCTGAAAATAGTTAGAAGCTTAAAGTGAAAGGAAAGAAAAGCAACACACTTTCTGGCTCAGGAAATTGACATATGGGTCGTTTTATCTAATCTTCCCCAAAGGATAATATCGAATATTAATAAAATGGCTATTTCTTGTGTGAACCCTATTCATAACGTATGCTTTTACTGAAGCATAGCTTGGTCAAAATAAATCCATGTTTATAACTTATAAACAAGTACAAACATAACTGTGTTATGTGCATCCACAGGAAGAAGAAAAAAGAACATCTCCCACTGATCATTCATAGACTTACTGTTTTCAAAATGAAATTAAACTGTGGACAGACACTTAAAGTAGTAAGTCCATATTCTTGGGTTAGTCCTATCATGGCATCACTAATACACCTAGTTATTTTACTCTAAAAATGCTGCAGGTCAGGGACTTAGTGACCATGACATACCAGCATAATACAATAGAGTAATTACAATCCCGCAATCTCTGATTATCATTTTTATTGCAGACAGATCGAAATAGTCAGGAATATACATCTGTTTTATGGTCTATCAACAGTCCATCTGATCATATTGAAATTATATCGGCCAGGGTCATAGATTATTGGGACTCCCAAGTTCTGTGTGTAATGGTCAAGAAAAGGTTTCTAGACATTACAGGTAGCATCCCCAGGGTCGGGATGCATTCAAATTTTCCCATCAGTTTTGACCCTTAGCCACAACCTTTTGCATATTTTAAAGTCACGGTATGTAAACTACTAATTTCTTTTAAAGTTATTATTAACAAAAAATGTTACACAAATAGCTTTCAAATGTAACAGACTATTAAAGCTCCTCTTATTTCAATTTTTGACAACTGTTAATGAAATTGGATGTTAATCATTAATATGATTGACTCTGTTTGGGATCCATTTCAACTCTCAATAACTCCAGTTCACACAGCACCAGAAGTATGTAGTCATTTAGAGAACAGTTAAAATTTGCTTTCACAGATGTAGATCATCACCACTTTGATTAAACGTGGATGCAGTGTCATTATCAGATCTTGGAATGCGAAGAATTGTGACTGTTATTGGACTGAAAACCACCCTATTTAGACTAGTGATATTGTAATGAAAATATATATTGATAAATCAAAACTTGAAAAAAATGATGCTGCAGTATAACAATAATGGTAATAATAATAACAGGAACATTTATATAGTGCAAAATTGATAAAAATCCAAAAATGCACTGGAATTCAAAAAGAGGAATTCCAAACCCTAGCAGACCAAATTAAGGGTTTGCCTGAGAGGGATATCTACGGAGGCCGGTACTACATGCCTTAAATTTGATCTTGAACCTAGATATCGTCTTTTATGATCTGACAAATACAGGAAGCTGGATTCATTCAATTAGAATGGCCATGGCAAAACCAGGCCTTCCTATCACCTTTTAGGGGGGTGGATTGAGGAAACTAATGCTCTATTTCCACAAGCGAGATTGGTAGATTTGATAAATGATGACAAATATGGAGATTGGGAGAAATTGAAGGTCATATTGTAAAACAAAACTCCATGAAATGGTAAGCTAGATTAGTTTTTTAGATATGCGTTTACCACCTTTTTTAACAATATGAAAACTTAGGAGATGCATTTGAAAACATACCCACTTTATCTGACAAGTGTGAACTGAGTATAAATTGTCACTTGCCCAAAGAATCTATATATCGGTTTTCAGCTTGTGGAATGTGCACTTAATTTTCTTGTTATCTCATAATGTTATATGTCAGTACTGAAGGATATCATACATTTTTCTATCTACCTATTTTAAAACATAAAAGGAACACTTACATTAAACTGGATACTTATTATTATTTGAACAAAAAGGATATCAAAGACTTGGGATCAAAATATGCTGTTTAACATTTTAACAGTTATCCTACTTTACTGTTGTCATGTCACTTATACAGGTAACGTGCGTTTGTAAATATTTTTAATTACATATACAAAATGATACCTATTGCTCAATGAATTAAATTGACAATCATTATTTTACCTAGTTTGTATCAAATAATAACAGATATTGACAAAGAAATGCTCCATTTTTGCACATAATTCAAGCAAAACAAAGTACCAGCAGTTGAAGCATAACATTGAATTGTTAGCAATACTGCATTTAACTCCATTGCTACACTGCCAAACTTCACTAAAGCTTAAAATTAATAATTATCTGACATCAATCAATTTTGTGTGTCCTTCCAGTGTATATAAATCTATCATGTAAAAAAGACAAAATCACTCTCAGTTTTGAATGTGATAGTGGTATAGCAACTTTTTTTTTAAATGGAAGAATTTTTTGCCAGTTGTATTCTGTGTACTCTGTGTTGTCAAAATACTGCTGTATGTAGTTTACTTCCTCTGCCAAGAAGGTTGTTTTTTGGTGGTCTGTGTTTTTCTTCTATCTTGCCAAAAATTGTTGGCAGATTTTGATGAATTTTACAGGGAATGTTGACATTGACACTAGAAAAAGATGATTAAATTATGGCGGTGATCTGGATCCCCATCTGGATGAAGGAAATTTTAGGGGTTTTATCTAATTGTACACATAGGCAATATTGAATGCATAGAGCCTTGGGTCATATCATTAAAATCTCCTGCCATATAACATAATTTTTAAATGTATCTAATCAACTAACTTGTATTATATTGGGAAGTGCTTATCAAAATAAATCTTCAGATCTTGAATGTTCAAAAGCTTTTGTTGTGCAAATGGTAGACATAGCTGTACCTTTCCGTTCACAGTCTTTTGATGCCTGTAATACACTTTATTAATTCAATGTTCAGTTAAGGTACAACTGTTGTCATCCACCTTATCAGTCACAAGAAACTATTTCAGAATTACGCCAGAGACAGTCAGGCTACTGAAGTGAGAATATGTTGTGCTGTTTTGGATCACTGTAGCTTAATCTCACAAAATTTAATTACACCAAACAGCTACTTAACCACCATGCTAAATATTTAAAATTGCCCGTTTCATGACTTATTTAACTCAATAAATAAGAAACACTATACTTGAAAATTCTATGTCAATGCATAAACAAAGGAAAACTCATTTTAAAAGCTTGCTGTTGCATATCAAATGACCAAAATGTTGACTAGTATGTACAAAATACTGAAACCTGGTTATTATTGAATAACTTTAATGCTAAAGTAATTCATAATGTTGTTTTCCGATAAGTGGGAATAGACAAAAAATCCCCAGTATAACTGTTCACATATTTGCCAATTTCTTAACTTGTAGGGGTTTGTAAGACCATAAAGATCTTGGTATTGTTTTAATATTCACATGTTTTTTTTATTTGTTTGTATACTATATGTCTCAAATATTAAACGGAGGATAGTAAAGAAATGTGTTTCCTCTCTCTGTTGTTCAATATATCTTTATTGGAAGTAATATGAATACAAGTCAAATATTTAACAATTAATTAAGGCATTGTTAAAATATCTGCCTTTTCACCATAAATGCTTTCATAATTTATGTATTGGTTATCTCCACCAAGAGGTGATGTTTTGGGTCCATATGTTTGTGACTTTGTTTTCTTGTGTTAAGAATTACTCCAAAAATAATGAACAGATCTTTCTGAATGACTTATGTGGGTAGGGTCTCAACAAATAAGATGTAAGTTGTGCGAATATCCAAATTATATTCTAGATTAATATAAACACAGATTTTACAGGTCCTATTTTCGATGTAATCTCACTAACTTTGGTTTTCTGGTTGATATTAGTCTAAAAGCAATGACAGGATCTTCATGATTTTATGTTTCTTAGGGCCTGGGAATAGAAAATATGATTATATTTTAGGAAATATGTGGTTGATTGCCTGGATACAAAAAAATCTTAAATTTACTGTAGTGCCGCTCTGTTAAAGGTTTGCACATTTGGTTACCATACTAATTACTTATCATGAGTAAAAGTTTGTTTTCCACATATCTTGTTTGGGACCATAGTGGTGTCATGGTAAAACACTCACCTCCAACCTCTGAGGTCGCGGTTAAAACCCTGGTTCCTATGTAAGAAAGTTGGCAGTTGATTACTGATGGTCGCCAGTTTACAGTACAGAACCTTGACCAACTGTATGTACTTGTTTACTCTGCCCACAAAACTACCCGTCGTAATATGACCTGTACAGTGTTAAAGTGATGTAAAATCCCAAATAAAGAATTATCATACTTGTTGTTACCAGTTACTATTTTCTTTTTTTGGCATTACTAACTTGATAAATCAAGTTATTTACGTGAATCAGAGTTTAAGGCTTAAAGGGCTGCTCCACCATTGCAATCATCCTTCCTGATCGAGTAACCAAACTATCCACTGCAATCCACTGCTATCAAACAGTTGGAATTTATCATAAACGGTTCCCAAATATCACGCCTATTGCAATAAAAGTATAAAATGTCAAAAGAAGCCATCCCAATCAAAAGGTGGGGGTTTCCAACGGAAGAGATTAGGATTGGATTTAAACAATAAAATTGTGATTGGTTCATGATAGCTTCCTGATGGCAATTTGATTGAAAACATTACATAAAAGCCACCCAATACTTTACATTAATCTCTCTTTCCTTAAATCCTGGCCTCAGCATTCATTTAATGATTTTAGTGAATAACGACATTTGCGTTAACAAACACAGGACACCTTAAAAACTTAATCCTAGCATTATTTTACAAATTAATTAGGTATCATTTTCTTTACCTTTTCATGACAGAATTTTATAGGGTGAAAAAAATGCATTACAAAAACGAGAGACTCAAGGGGCTACTGGGGTTAAGGTAGAGGCTACACAAGAGGCTACAAATGGGGCTACACAAAGAGCTACACTAGAGGATACACAGAAGAATGGTTGAAGAGATTGAAGAAATGGATAAAATGGGCAAGAGTTCAGCTGGTATGGTTTTCGCTGAGGAGAGGAAAATGAAAATTGTTGAATTGTTAACGAAAAACAAACTTAATTATAACAGCTGATGAACAACAATGACCCCAGAAAGAGGTAGCTATAAAACAACTTTGCCTTCCTCATCATCCACATTATGAGACACTTTTCTTCCTTTGATGATCCACTAGTATTCTCATTCATCTCCAACACCCCTTCCCCAAATCCCTCCCACCTCTAGCATGAATGACGCTGACTTCCATAGTGATTACCAAGAACAGGGAAATAAGTTAGAAACACTAGACGGTAAAAACTGACCTGAAATCTACTTATTGTGAACCACTGTTTTCCGATGTTGAGAACTTGTCATTTAGTCTTTTGAAGGTTTTCAAGTAGACTTTTGAGCTGTTGAACTGCTGACCACAGAAGGTATTTCAACGTCCCATGCAACATACACAGCCTGTTGAACAACAAATGCAGCAGTTCTTGACCAACAAATGCAGCAGTCTGTTTCCATGGCAAATGCAGCTCCTCCATGTTGAATCAGCCCAATGCACAACTCCAGAGCCCGAGAACAAACTGCCTATCATCACCAGACCGCAAAACTGCAACCACTTTCAACAGCCCCATGCATTCAATGCATGTAGATCTGCACTCAGTAGCTCAGCAGATGCTTCACTTCGGACAGTTTTCTACTCCTTACCTCACACGTCAAAAGAACACCCTGATGAGAAGAGGACACCCATAAAATGTCACGGCTGCCCAATCATCCAGAATAATTATTCAGCAGAGTTCTTAAAATAAATATAAATAAAAAACCCTCAAAGCCACTCACTAATAAACGGCTTCACCAAAATTCACACAAAAATTACCCTGTACTTCCTGTCACAGCCAAAACAGAAAAGGTTGCAGGGATAAACCTTCCACGCCAATGAAATTGTGAACTTTAATTGCAATGAGCAAATCCTGCATCAGCTCTATCAACCAAGAAGTTAGGCCATAGGGCCTAACCTACCAACCCACTAAAATAGTAAGTTTAATTGCAATGAGGGAGATTGAAACCACGCCTAATCTCAGTCATCCAAAAAGTTAGGTCAAAAAGCCTAACCTCCCCATCTAAAAACGTCAAACTCAAAGAGGTAATTGTGGAGAGTTCAAAACCTGTCACACCTCTGTCATATCAAACCAAACAAGAAATTATGCCAACAAGAATCAGTTACATTTATTTTCTCTTGTCTGACAATCTTCATGACAACAGTAGGCTTTTGCTGCACCCTGAACCTGCTGGCCAAAATACCAAAAGCATTCTCCATCACCCTTCCCCCACATGTGATCCTGCAGTTCTGTACTCCCTCGTGGATGTCCAAAGTTCTACTGAAAAATAGTTTTATCAGCCAGGTTTTGTGGGGAAAGTTGGTGTCTCTTAGGGGGCTAGTTGAGTGACTAAGTGGCAGGGCCCCCAGTGGTGTTCCTTTAATGGTCAAACTTTCTGCTGATTTCACTATTCTGAAAAATCGCACCGACAGGACTTGATCCAGCACTTGCAATGTCAAACCAGTTGTTATATCAGACTTTGTAATTGAAGTTTTCACTACTGTCTCATCTCATAAGGGTATCTTAGCAAAGTGTGCTTTCCCTCTAGAGCACCAATGGTTTGAAGCATGTTGCATAACTCCTGAATGCCTATTCTATATTCTTTCAGTTCCCTGGGCAGGTGGGAAAAGCAACAACCTCGTCTCAGTAAAAATCTGACGATGGAGGTTGTATATCTATTGCAGGCATTGCATACAAATTATATATAATTTCAGATTGGAATGCCATCGCAAACCTAATTGAGAACCTCTTGTAGAGATTGTTTACCTTTAAATCTGATCAGGTAGTGAATAGCTAAGTTATCTCAAACATTTTATGTCATCAGAGGAAATGGAAAGTCTGAAACAGGAGCTAGGTTTGCATTTGGATCATAGTAGTGGAACAGCTCAAATAAGAACCAAATGCAAGCATATTTCATTAAACTATAATACAATAAACTGATAGAATAGGTTTGGTTTTAATACATCAAAGTTGGTTCATGTTCACACATTGGAGTCCTAATCTTGAATAGAGCCAGTAAATAAAGACAACTAGGAGGTTAATCTTAATATATTTTGAAAACATATATAATTTTGTGGAGTTTTTAAGTATTGTAAAGTCAAGAATTAAGTATTATAATATAATTTTACAGAAGTCTGTTGCTGATAATGATAAAAAGTTATGAAATAGCATAAAAAACATAAACTGATCCCCATAATTTTCATTTAAGCGGAAAACCTTTTTTTGTACAAAATTATCATCATAATGTTATTAATGCCATCTTAATGTTGCATCTCTGGTAGTTATAATGTTTTACAGTCAAAAATTTATTGAGTTTACTGGAGTACTTACAATGTGTACTTTTTTGTGTTATATTAAACGTGTTAGTTCTTGTAGCCATCTGTTTGTGTGTTTTTGTGTTGGTACTTCTTCTTTTATTTTTATTATTTATTTGGGGTTTTACGTCGCTTTCAACACTGTACAGGTCATATCACGACGGGTAGTTGGAAGGGCAGAGGAAACCAGTACATACAGTTCGCTAGGGTTGTGTACTGTAAACTGCCGACCAACGGCAAGCAACTACCAGCTTTCCCACTTAAGGCCATCACGGGGATCGAACCCCGGCCTCAGAGGTGGGAGGCACGAGTGTTACCACTCTGCCACCGTGGCCCCCCTACTTCTTCTTTTAATCTGACTTCTTGTATTGTAATGTTTATTTCTATTCAGTTAACACATTAAAATATATACACTACTGTTTATTTACACAGTTTAATTTTCAATGCATAAGAAAGCCACCTGGTTCCAGTATTTAAATACGAGATGACCCTAACTTGAACATAAGGTCATCTTATAAACAATGACATCAAATTAATAGTTTAAGACCTTAAATTAATGTTATAGCATGTTGAAAGGTGAATAGGTTACCTTAGACTAAGGATACTAATGTTAGTTGAAGTTCAAAGTTAAACCTATTTATTGAAATGCATTTTATAAGACAAGAGATTCCTTTTGATGATTGTGTCTTACATGTAATGTGGCCTAGCCATCCATGTCATTTAAATATAATATACTCGCATGACTGGTCAATCGGGAATGTTGCAGGGCAATCATTAATGTTTCCATGTTGCTATGGTCATGGGGTAGGTGCGCTAGCAATTACCAGTTGCTTTCAAGTTGCAACAGGAAAGCATAGAACATTTTACTGAACAAGTTTATTTAACAATTAAAATAATAATTACAGTCAACTGAGATACTCGTAATACCTCGTGCAATAATATAATAATAAAATCAATCTGACCTCACCACAGTCCTTACCACATAAATAACAAGTAAGTGTATCCACTGTATTCAGTAATCTGTCCTGTGATCCATTCATCATCCCTTAACAGACAATATCTGAATTCTGTCAGATATTTAGTGTTCACAAACATAAATATCTATATCCAGATATTCAAAGTGTCTGCACAACTATGTTGTTTGCTTCAAAATGTGAACAATATCCAAAATACAGCAAACACACTCTCTGGTAAATCCCCACGCTAGAATTTATCATAAAATATATATGACACAGTCTTTATCCACTTCAAGCTGAAACACAAACAAAGTGTAGAGTTCATAGGTTTCTATGGGATATCAGCTTTAAGGCAAAATTAATTGTCCTGATAGCAAGTGAATTCCATAATAAAACTCTGATCAGCCTTACAGCACCTGTATACAACTGGGGAAATGCCCAGAATGTTATAGAAATAACTAGAAATAAATACTGTTACAAGAACTACTGAGGAGATTCTGAAAGCATGGGAGAGTTTCTCCAAAGTTATAAATAAACCTCAGTTTATAATACACCTCAGCACAAACTTGACCAGTTCTGTAGAATACAGAGAAAATCAATAATTTCAAGGACCTTATATGCCGCTCATTGTTAGAAGCTATACTGACAGAGTGCCATTATATGTAACAATGTATATTTACATTTGGACCAACTGTTAACCAAGAATTATTACCAGAACTTACCATGCTTACAGATACAAAAATTACATATTCAACAACAGCTGAATGATTGGAACGATAAGTTTTTGCTATTCATATCATTGATGATATGTGCATTTAAACCATAATTGCAAAAGTGTGCAATAACAAATGAAATATGTTATGCTATGTGTTATATGGTCTGTTTGGGCCTGTCAGATCAGTTTAGCTAAAACTTAAGTATTTATTTTGCCTATTCTTGCTGTCGGCTTTTATTTACAAACACCAATCAAATCAACTGCCATACTTGAATGGTTTCCAAGGTTTTATGGGATTGGATTTTGACATCGAGGCAACCACACAGGGCCAAGGCCACCATCTCCTGCCCTGACACTTGACTTAGATTACACGGATTAAGGTTGACCCCCTTTCTGACCAGTTATTGGGGATTTGTTAGACCAAACTTGTAATGGACAGGAGGACAAACAGATCACGGTTCCCTTGTTGAAGTGACTTAAACTGAGCTCTCAAATGATTCCAAGGTAGGATCCAGCATAATCCCTTTTGCCCCTTTCTCAATTTAGACATCATTAAAAGCAAAACTGAAAGAGACTGTTAATTATGAGAACTGTAATGCTGAAAAAGTTGACAAGACTACCCTGTGGTACTGATGGATTTTGGCACCACGAAACCCACATTAACAAGGAATGTTTATGGGCATATTAATATTACTTTGGAAATGGGTTGGACCATATATCTTGGACTATGTATTTGGGGACCACAGTAGTTACATACTCATCTCCCATCTTTGAGGTCAGTGGTTCAAACCCTACACATTATATAGGAAAGTTGATACTTGCTTACTGATGGTGGTTAGTACAGAACAGTACAGAACCTTGACTAATTGTACCGGTTTCATCTGCCCACCAAACTACCCATTATGATATGACCTATACAGTGTTGAAAGCAATGTTAACCCCAAATAAATAAATGGACTATGAATTTTATAATCTGTGAATGTGAGTTGTCATATATATGTATGTTGGTTATATGTATATTTTATGGTGCTGTACCAAATTATGAAGTTCTTATATGTAGTTATTCAAGTTAATAAAATTTTCCAAAAGAGTCATATTTTCATCGTCCACAGCCTAGGAAATTAATCCTTGCTGTTAGACCTTAGACTTGACCTTTGTTTTGACCTATGGTGAAACTGCCACCTGTTGAACCAGCTTTAGCAAATGGCCTTAAAATAATTTGATAGAGAACTATTCTTCTAATTCTGTTTGTTGCATGACTGGTATTTCTGCACAACGAGCTATTTTATCCAATCGCTACACTGACTTTGAACTAAGCACTAAGATAATTAAGCACTATCGAAACCAGGATTAGGTTGTCTTTTGCATGATTCACTTATGAATAACAGTATGGTGTACCAATGTTGCTGAAACATTGTATGATATTTGTGCCTTCGTTATTGTGTTATGTTTTGGTTGTATTCATTTGATTTTCTGGCCATCTCACTCCTGCATTAAATCCCCAAATCTGCTCACTCTTGGCTAGTGAGGGGGGATTCAGAAACCTTTCATGTATCCTATGTGACCAATAAATCTGTCAGTCTGTGGTTGTTTAAATATACACTTCCTGGGATGCTGGGATCTGATGTGATAAACTGATTACATCAATTAGAATGAAACTGTACACTCCACATACTTTTAATTTCTTAGCAGTATACATGCATATTGTTTATGCTTTTCCACACACAGTGTATACTTTTATGTTAATGAGAAATGGCATAAAATATATTTTTATGCTAATAAGACAAGTTTAAGATTGAAATGACAAAGTAAAATGTAATATTACAGTTTAATTGTATTCACTGTATACAACCGGTGCATACTTTGGTTTAGTGTTCCCATGTTGCCCCCACTGCTGTCTCACAGACATTTTTGTCCCTGAAACACTTTCAGTTGAAAACTACACTAGCTAGCTTCAGCAAATTTGCAGGATATATTCATTGGGAGGTAAGTTCACTGGGACTGAAATTAACCTCATTCTGAAAGACAAGATGGCCTCCCTGGGCATTTCTTCGAAAATTATCTACTTTCTTCTACTGGCTGGTTCTCATAACTAGAAGGTTGAATAACTTCATAGGGTATATGTATAACAAATATATGTCCTGTACAAGCATACAGACATTTGACCTTGAAGCTCTTCATTCAAGGTCATACATGGAGAGCCAAAGTGCCCCATGTAGCTGACTCTAAATGTGTCTCTATCTCCCTTATTATTGGTCCTAGAGGTTTGGAATGTGAAAGCAACATATAGGAAATCATGTGCTAGAAATCTTCTGATGGGTTCAGACTTGACCTTGGGCCCTTCTTTCAATGTCAAAAAAGGATAGCAAAAGTTACAAGTGCTTATAACTCATATATACTTGGTCCTAGAGGTTTGCAATGTGAAACCAACCTATACTTTTTAGGCGGGTTGCATGTGGCTAACCCACCTATTAGATTGATGTGTCCAACGTCTGTCTGTCTGTTTGTCAACACTTTCGTTTCCAGACTCTAACAAGAAAATGCTTTGTCCAATCAAATTCAAACTTGACATGGAGATAGATCACCATCACAGCTAAGTTGTTTCGAAATTGGTGTAATTCCATCCGTTTGTTTGTCTGCCTGTCAACCCTTTGCTCAATAGAATTCAAACTTGACAGGGGGATAGTTCATCGTAGCTAAGTTGCTTTCAAAATTGGTGTTATTCCATCTGTTTATTTGTCCGTTTTTGTCCGTTTGTCTATCCATCAACATTTTCGTTTCCAGACTATACCTTGAAAACACTTTGTCCAATCGAATTCAAACATGACAGGCAGATAGAGCACCATCATAGCTAGGTTCCTTTCAAAATTGGTGTAATTCCGTCTGATTGTCCATTTTTTTTATTTGTTTGTCTGTCAACATTTACCTTTTACTGACTCTAACTCAAAAATGTTTTGTCCAATCAAATTCAAACTTGACAGGGAGACAGATCACTATCATAGCTAGGTTGTTTTTGAAATGTGCATAATTCCATCCCTTCGTTTGTCGTTTTTTTTCCATTTGTCTGTCCTCAACATTTCTGTTCCCGGACTCTAACTCTAACAGAAACCTTACAATTAGATCATCTGTGAGTGTTGCATTTTCTCGTGAAAATAAATGGTAAATTAATCCTCTACACTTACTTAGTTTCAGTCCTATATTTACAAGCCAACTGTTAATGTGGAACAGCCGCATAGGTTAAACAAAGGTGCAGGAGAAGTAATATTAAAGAGAGAGAAAATTTATGAAAAGGTACCCAGTTGCCAGAAGTGAACCCAAGACCATGTTATATGAAGACAGTAAAACAATGTTTGAGGAATTTTATTTTACATGTTAGTACAGTCTATATACAATATCTCAGAGCGTTTTAAAATTTAACAGGTTTTAAAAACACCTTACCTCAAAAGAGGTGACCCAAATGGGTTAAAACAATATAATATCACATAATGCTGACACAATGGTAAGACGTATATGCTACGGAGGTCATATGCCTCGCCAAGGTCAATAATGGGTTCTGAGTGTAAAGTAGAGAGGGGGTTACCAGGGTCTGCCTGGTCCTGCCTATGCCCTTGGTTACGACATTGGTTCAGGGCTAGCTCAATATACTTACCAATGAAGTGTCAAAGTTTGGGAGGGGGTTCCCCAGGTCAGCTGGGGCCTGCCTGAATCCCTAAGATAACAGCATTTACGTCGATCCTACCAGGAGACCTCCCAAGAGTCGGGATAACTACAAGGGGTCAAAATACTGTTAAACCCTGAAAACTTCTGGCCTACATCATCCGAAGAGAACTCCCCTTGATCGGGTCAAGTTCAAGGGGGTCAAGGTCAGAAGGTCAAAATGTGGCTTACAAAGCCTGTAATAGTTGAGAGGGGAATCCCAGGTCAGCTGGGCCCAACCTTAACCTAAGCAAGCTCTCTCTAGTGGTACAAGAAGTAACAAGGTCAATAGGTCAAACTGACTCAGCACCTCTTTATTGTACCAGAGGAGGGTGGAGGGTGAAATTAAACTATCATGCGGCTGTTCACAGTATGGCCGCCAATTTGAAAGTGACCCCACTTGTGTGGTTGCTATTAGTTCTATACGACCTTCATTCTCATTGGCCAAGGACCTAGAGATGAGAGAGAGGTTATTTGACAGGTTTAAGGTAGGTGGCAACTGCCACAGCAGGCACTTAACAGAGCCGTGCTTGGCACAGTTGCCAGAAGTGAACCCAAGACCATGTTATATGAAGACAGTGAAACAATGTGTGAGGAATTTTATTTTACATGTTAGTACAGTCTATATACAATATCTCAGAGCGTTTTAAAAATTTGTTAAATTTAACAGGTTTTAAAAACACCAAGCCCAAATCAGAAGTTGGAAGAAATAAGGGAAGCAAAAGTGGTGGGGATTACAGATGGGGCTGTGGAAGTGTTTTGTAGATACGTCCATACCGCCAAACTGCGCCACAGCCCATGAGATATGATATTTTGGAGGGAAATGTTGTTGTCAAAGGCCAAGGTCGGGCCTGATCTATGAAAGGTATGGAAGCCGTGGACATGGGGTGAAATGTTCAAGTGGGTTAAGATTTTCTTGAGAGCATCTCGAATGTGAGAATCAATGACTTGATTGAAAGGAGGAAAGTTATTTACAAATAGAGGGGAATCAGGAGAGAGATTTCTGGATCTTAAGAGTAGCCTTACATACCTTACTGGGCATAGATATGGATTTTCGATTTCTGGAAGTTGGACTGTGTGACAGGCGTTGCTGTCTTGTAAAGTCTTAGTCCATTTGATTAGCAAATGGATACCCGGGGGTGGGGGGGGTGGGGGGGGGGGCTGGGGGGGGCAAAGACCACATCTTGCCTCAGGATATGCCTGTCTCTAGAGAAGTGTTTCATACTGTGGGGGGCTACATTGGACATCCTAATGAAGCCATGGAATGCTACCAAAAATATTGTTCTAAATAGTAGTGGATCTTGGTGAATGTCACAGGAGATTGATATTTTGTACAGTGTGTGAAGGTCGAATATGCCTCTGGGAGTAGGTCTAAAAGTAGAGTTGGTAGAGATTGATCTGATGTATTTGGATACAGAAAAATGAGACGGAGGAGCGGGGTTCATGCCATATTCAATGGACATGGTGCGTATTGAAGAGAGGTAATTTTGGATGACCTTAGGTGAAATGGAATTTTGATACAAGTATTCCAGGAAGGTGAGAATATTGTGAAGATTAATCTCCCTGGGAAGGTCCATGAACACCACAAAGGATATAAATGTCATGAAGTGAAGGTAATGGGACCTGGTTGTGGAAGGTCTATAAGCCTGGAGTGTTCTATCCCATGCGTGGTTCAGTAGTGAGGTAGAGGTTGGTGATGAACTCTTTCCCAAATGTATTCTTGTTTCAACCTAGCTAATTCAGATATGTTGGAGACATTATTAGAATAGATTCTAGATAGGAAGTCAGCTGTGGTATTCTTGGCCCCCTGTATGTGTTCTAGTGTCAGTTCAATGTCGTGGGAGGCTGTAAGAAGCCATAAATTTCGCAAGCATGTAGCCAAATATGGGTCTTTGGCCTTACCCGACCCTACCACTTGGACCACGGCCATGTTGTCACAGAATATCTTTACTTTGGAGTGTGACCAGAATTCTTTCCATTTTCTGATAGCCACGAGTATATTGAGCATCTCTAGATGCACGATTTTCAAGGTGAAGTGGAACAAGGGGATAATGGGGTAGCATAAACTCTGTTGGACCAGATGCCGCTGAGTCCTGTGAGTGAGGCGTCTATATGCAGAGTGTGGTCGTGCGGTATGACAGTTTCACTGATAAAAGTGACCCCGTTGAATTGTGGGAGGAAGTTTATGAACCATTCCAGGTCTCTGAAGAACTGGCTAGTAAGATTAATTCTATTATTGGGGTGACTATCTCTAAATACAGATAGCATACGGTTTATGAAGACTCTAGCTGGGGAGACGCACTTATGGATGTATAATAGTTTGCCCAACAGTGACTGGAAGGATCTTCTGGATACCTGTTTTTTGGTGTGAAATTTTTGGCATTCAAGATAAATTTCCTCTAACTTACTGTGGTCAATGCTAAGGTTGTTATCATGAAGATTAACCCCTATGCCTAAGCAAGTCAGGCTCTTACATGGAGGGTTATGTTTTTCAGCGCTAATGGGAAGACCAAGTTCCTGGAGAAGTTGGTAGAGGTCATCAAAAGCAGTTAGAGCAGTGTCCTTGTGTGAAATGATGATATAATCGTCAATATAGGCCAGGACTTTATGATGACGCTTAGCCATGATATACGTGACGGCGTCGGAGACCATCTGAAAAGCTGAACTCCCGTGCACCCAGCTGTTTAATGGATTTACATTAAATTTTTCACACCTCGTGACATTGTTACTACCAGGTGCGACATTAGAATAATAAGGTGTGAAATTGTTCACATCATTGTTGACAACACTTCTGTTACAAGAGACACCAGTGTTATTACTAATATGTGCTGACGCACCATTGTTGTTGTTAGCTACTGGGGTGTGACAATCACTATTGGTGTCGTTAACCCCAATTGGGCAAGTGTCATCCGCCCAACCACCAGCTTGGCTGGTACACTCTGAACTTTTATGTACATCATTATAATACCACAATTTATTTTCATATTTGTTGAACTTGCAACCTTGCTCAACATCATTACCTGCGTTTTGACACTTAACATTATTTGTATCAGGCAATACATTGTGTATATCAGCAAACTGATCATTACCAAAGCTATTACTATATTCATGATATAAGTTCACAACATGCAGTACAGTATTAGTATAGTTACAGCTCCCTCCCCCCTTATTACAGATTGTCTGGTCGTGTCCAAGTGGTAGGTGACTGTCCTAGCTGCTAGAGTTAATGTTCTGTCTATTCGGTTTGAGCTTGAACGAGCACTTGACCTCTGGGTGAGATAACGTCCTGCCCTGCCTATTGCAGAAGTTACATGTGTGGGTATAACTGCCATGAGCCCTCCTCCACCTCATGCATGGAAACCACCCATGCATTTCTAACCACAGGCCATGGTAGGGAAGCAGCATCTCTGGTTGCCATGATTTCTTGCAGTAGGGCTTGTCTGAGTAGCAGGGGATCACTAATGTTGTATATGTTGGTCAATCCTTCCGTTTGAACCGTGGTACCCCTCGTTGGGCCATCTCAACTGGGGTGGTACGTTAACAAGATTAACGGTGTTGTACCTGCCAGACTGTAGGGGCACTCACCATTGAAACAGTTTGATGTTGTGTGATCAGGTCTGACCCCTTTACTGGCGGGTGATCTGAGACAGTGGGGGCGCGCTCAGAGGCGGTATGTGGCAGTATGGTTGCCGGGTGTCGTATGTGACTGTAAGAACGAGGAGTAACTGGCGTGGAGTTGAAGGATCTCTGTTCTATTCTGTCCGTACATGTTGTAAGGGCCCTGTTGGATTCGTCCAGTCGCTGTAACAGTGATAATATGGCTTCATTGTGAGTGCCAGTAGATGTCGGATCCGACTGGTGTTGATTGCTGGTACTTACATTCGAGTCAGGTTGTTCCTGAATGTATGATCCGTCTGAAATTGGAACAGATTTCTTGATTCTCTTTGTCGAGATCCTGGCGCGGGCGGACGCTGTCGTCCTCTTCTTACTGTTAGTGGCTGTTGTTTTCTCGTTACCCGGCATTATAATTCTGCACAACTAACACACTAACTGTAAAAGTTGCAATAAAATCCCAGTTATCTAAAACTTCTTAATTATATATACTGAAATTAAACTATCATGCGGCTGTTCACAGTATGGACGCCAATTTGGAAGTGACCCCACTTGTGTGGTTGCTATTAGTTCTATACGACCTTCATTCTCATTGACCAAGGACCTAGAGATGAAAGATAGGTTACTTGGCAATACCTATAGGTTTAAGGTAGGTGACAACTGCCACAGCAGGCACTTAACAGAGCCGTGCTTGGCAAAGCCAAAACAATACAATAGCAAATTGACACTATGAACATATAAACTAAATGTCAGGAGTGGTACAAGGAACAAATGATTAGATTTTGATGTCTGATCCCAGGAAATGATTTTTTAATCATTGCGCCCATAAGCAATATTGGAGTTGTTGGGCCTTGGCAGAGGTGTGCACTCTCTGAGTGCCCTTGTTGTAATTGTAATCACATACCACACCCTTTAAAATATCATTAAACAGGAATTTATTAACAGTGGATCTTTACATCCCCCTTCAATTTGAGGTGAGGGGTTATTAAATTTCTTTATAGCAGTTTTACATTGATACTTCAAGGCATTCATACTGTGACAAAGTATATTGTTTCCAACTGACATTGGACTAATGTCAAAATTAATAAACATTTACATAGAGAAGGAATAAAATGACATTGTTGGAAGTCTTGACTTCATTTGTGCATTAATTAATATTTTTTTTCTATTCTTCACAACAGTGCATGAAAAAGTGATTTTTATAAGTGAAAAACAGAGAGTGTTTTTTCCATCAATTTGAAATAAAACTTCTTGCCAGATGTTTTGCATGATGGGGTATGCAATGTAAACAATCCAATGGAGTTGTTATCTGTAGCCTGTGGTTTATGTAGATGACTGTGATAAGAAAGGGGTTGAGTTCTCCAGCGACTGAGGGACTAAGATGCAAGAGTGACCTGTTTGTCTGCAAATGCAATAACTCTTCTGATATATTTTATGTGGATAATATTATGCATGCAAACATAAAATCCCGACTTTTTAAATGCCCTTTGTCAATGACTTTGAAATTCTTGTTGATAATACAATTGAGTATTAAAATTTAAACGTAAAATTGAATGCAATTTTTTTGTAACCTTCCATATCTTCAAGGAGATCTGTCCGCTGTGAATGGTTTCTATTTCACTATTATTTCAGAAGATATTTGTTCTGGAATCATCTGTCAAAATGGTGGCACCTGTGTAAACAGAACTGCAACGTTCTGGTGGTGCGAGTGTGAGAAGGGATGGACCGGTAGAAAGTGTGAATACAATGGTAAGATGGTTCCAAATTGTCTTATGTGCTTTAAGGACAATGCATTTGTCATTAATTTTTGCAGCACATTCAGTGTAGCCACTGGAATACACTAATATTACTGCCCTCTGAACAAATCTCACAAAGATTTTTCCTGGCAAGCTAAATGTTGGATTTGATTTTCCTGTGAATACATTGCATAGATGTAAGCTAAGTCTATAAAATAATGAAGAGGTAGATAATTCCATCATAACCAAGCATTGTTGGAAAAAAAACTATTTAAATAAGTTGTGCATTTCTTGGTAGCAGAGTCAAAACTGGTTATTTAACCTGACTTCACCAGGATTGCTATGACTGCTATGACAGATAATTGAAAGCCTTGGGCTTGTTTGTGTTACAGCTTGCCACAGGGAGAAGTATGTAAGAATTGCTGGACATAAATTAAACACCAGCAGTGACACAACAATTCGTCAAGATAATCCATATATCTGCATGGACTATTGTCGCAATACAACTATTGATAAGATGCAGAAAAAATGTCAAAGTTTTCATGTTAAGGTAACTTTTAAGCTAAACTTTGTTACCTCAATTTATCTTGTCTGTGTTTTAAATATCGCCAAAACTTTCCAGATCTTTCTTAAAATTATACCAGTTCTTCCATTGCCCAGGCCCTACTCACATACAAAATTTCAAGCAGATCCATTGATTACTTTTGGAGTAATATCAACAAGAAAGTAATTAAAAATCCAATCTTTGACCATATCGATATGTACAAAAATAATTCCCAGATATCTGTTTTTTTTATTATTGGAGTCATCATGACCACAGACTAACTGACTCTTCCACAAACAAGGGAAATCCATCAAAAAAATTTAATCCTGTTTAAGTTAATCTGGTTGCAGAATATGATAATAATTTGAAATTACTATGAGAATAACGTAAAATTATTTTTCTTGTAAACAACTATAAAGAAACTCTGAAAAAGTTGAGCTAAAATTGCATCAAGATAGAGGTTTTTACTCACAAAATACTATAAAAATCAGCTAACTGTGTAAATGGTAATTTCAGCCAAAGATAGGCTGAATCATTCATGGTAAAATTTATTGTGATTCTAGATTGTGATTCTAGCTTGACTTAAGCCTTCTTTATTAGTATTTCCAGATGATGGCAATATTGGTCGATGTTAACTATACATTTTTCAGATGCATGAAATATATGAAAAAAACGGTTTTTGCATAAAACCATACAGTATTAATGCCCCCGTTCCACCGAGCGATTGGCCGCCAACTCAGTCTGCAACCCTTCTTCCTGTAGAATCTTGTACATTCTTGACAATAATGGGTGGAGTAACCAGTCTTGCGGTCGTCTTGAGCAGACCTCAAGATTAATTCCAGGCTGCCTGGAGTAGCCGCAGATTGTCCCCGACTATCTCACGACCAGTCCCAGACTGGGCCAAGATTAAGCCTGTAACCATCCACGACTGCCCAAGATTTGTAGCAGGCAACCTCTGGCAACCCCAGGCTGTCTGCGACCAGACCAAAGAATAATCGGCGATTGTCCCAAGACAGGTGTAAGACTCCCGCAGAACGTCTGAGGCCATCTGAGGCAGCCTGGGACTAGTCGCAGGATGACCCCAGGGCTCCCCAGACAAGAATTGCGATTTTTGTTTTGACATTTTGACCATTTTTGACCTAAATTTTGGATATAAAGCTTGTTTTTGTAACGTATAGAATTTTGAAATAGCCAAATATGTATTTCTTCAACACTATTAATTTGGAAGAATGACAGAAAATTTAGAATAGCCGAAATCAAAAACCAAAATATTTATTCAACTGTTCAACATATCTTTACAAATGGAGACCTCAACAGGCCTGTTTAATTTTTTAAAAGGTTTTTTTTGTTAAAGTTTTAAAGAATTATTACTCTTTGAAACTTTAACTTGTTTATTTATCTAGGGGCAATTAACTAGCATTTCTATGGCCATATTTGATAGGGGAAATTACTTAAAGTTATGTATGTGGCCTTTGTTGAAAATCAGTACTGTTAATTCTGTGTTTTGAGGGGTCAGTGTGAGTGTTGGACTTTGAGTTTTTTTTTGTTTTTTTTGTAAGTATTTGTACTGAGCTTTGTATGTGTTTGGGGAGGGATGAGTAGATCAACACAGCTTAATAAAACTTCTTGGAAGATTTGGGGGCCCTTAAAAGGGCCGAAAGCAGGCTGGGATATGGCTGGCTACTGAGGCGGCTGTTGCTGTTGCAGAGGTTGCTGGGAAGTTGAAGGTGTTGCTGGTGACGCAATGAAGACTTGTGGAGTGTTGACATCTGTAACTCCTGTGATGTCCGATAAACTTAAAAATCCAGACAGGTTGTGACGACTGCTCTCGTCCTGTCCAAATCCCACTTGTAACGGTGTGTAATACAGCAAGTTGCTGCTGGAAGCTGAAGCTGCAGCTTGTCTCATGGGTCCCTGTGGTGGTAAAATCCCCATTGTCTGTGTATCTGAAGTTACGGTAGCTGTTCTTGGCAGTGGTGCTGCTTGCCTTGGAGTCTGTGGTAGAGCTAGGGCTGGAGCTTTACTTGGAGTTGCGGGTTTCAAATTGCTGGCAGTGACGTTCTGCAGTGCATTGAAGACCTGCCCCTTCAAAGTGTGGTACTACTCTTTGCTCAACTTGCTCGCTTCAGATGCCACAAAGTCAAAAAAAGTGTTCTTTCATCTGCTGGCTTCTCAACAAACTTGCACACCATAGTCTTCATGGTTTCAAAATGTTCCAATAACTTGTGGTCTGTAGATATCGGCCCCAAGTTAACAGGTGATCTGCCACTTGCGTCTAGTGATTCAACGTCCGTACTGGAGCGAGTACTGTCGTTGTGCACCCTGGAACTACTGGCTTCTAGCCCTGCTGTTATGTTTTCCCCTTTCCTGTGGATGTGGCCACGCATAAAGGACATGCGGTCATAAACCCACTTCTGTCTTGGTGTGAAACTGGCTGGAGCCTGACCAGACTTGTTCTTCAACACCTTGCCAAAAGTTGTCCTCTTGGATGTGTACCACCGTTTCACATCATTCGCATCTAGCTTCAGTTCTGTGGCAATCTCTACCCATAGAGCTTCCTTGTGATATTTGTCTGCATATCTCTCGTGCTCCTTCTTGTAAATTTCTGGGTGGTTCTGCAAAAATTCAATGATGGCATCCTCCTCCTTATCTGTGAAGGCTGTCACTAGCCTACATCTCTTTGAAATAACAGGTAGTGGTGCATTCTGTAGAACTTGCTCCTCCTCTTCATCATCAATGGCTGCCTCAGTAGTAGGCAGTATCTCATCACTAGGTGGAGTTTGGAGTGGTGTAGGCTGTGCAACAGTATCAGTGGGTTCCTCCCCTGTAGCCTCTTCTCTCCTCTCCTCCTGTTGCTTGCTCTTCCTTTTCCTCTTATACATCCTGTAAAATAAAAAAATATAAAATGTGTCTATCTGTGAAACTTGCCCTAAGCTCAACTTATATATTAAAATAAAAACTGAAAGTAAAATCCCTGTGACGACGTTCTCAGTAGCCAGCCAGTACCAGTTAAAGTGAAAGCAAGCTGGGGGTCACCTTATATAGTCGCTGACCACGAGGAAAACTAGTGCGCATCCAACATGCGCAGACAAACCCACCACACATTCTGTCACGCAATCTTGCCTTTGATCTCAGGCCGCCCCAGGCAATCCCCGATGTTCCCAGACTGTCTTCTCTTTGTCTGTGTTTGCCTGGGGCGGTCGGCTACTGTCTTGATGTTGGAATCTTGCGTGAGTGTGAGAATTGTCGGCGACTGTTAGCCGGCTTTCCCAGGCGTCCTCAGACTATCTTTGATGTTCCCCGACAGTCTACGACTAAGGGTCACGGATAAGAAAGCGTGGGAAAAATATACATGCGTTAGTCGGCCACCAGTCGCACATTGCCTGGGACAATATTTTCTTGGTTGGAGACTAGCAGTTCAAGAATGCATAAGACTGTTGCAGACTGACCAAAATTCTGTCTGAGGCCATCTGGGACAGCCTGAGGCAGTCGCAGATTCAACAAGATTAAGGTTCACGATTAAGCCAGTCGTTAGGAGTGGCGAATAATATCAAACATGTTTGATATTGCTCATGACAGCTAACGACTACACAAGATGGTCTGCGACTTACCCAAGATTCACTCAGGACTTGCAAATTTCCTTAATCGTGGACCTTAATCGCTCGGTGGAACGGGGGCATAAGGCTGCAATAGACACAATCCCTTGTGAAATATTAATCATACTCAGTAAATCATTTGATAATCATACACAAAAGAAACTTTCATATTACAAAAAAGTTTGGGTTTTTTTAGCACTCTAAACCAAAAATTTCATGTTTTGAGATTTCAAAATAGAAATTTAGCTTATATCAAAGCAATAGCTTTCACCAATAGTAGCTAACACTAGTATTATGCACAGAAACTCCTCTACTGGTACAGGTATTAGGTACACTTAACAATGTCTTATTTTAGGTTTTATAGTCCAACCAACTTGAAAATAAGAATAGACTTTAAGTTTTCCAACCTGTATGTGCCACTATTTATACCAAATTCAAAATCTGTTAGATATTAAGATACATTACTAATTCTTAAGAACTTGTGTACTTTTTCAGATATTGAAAAATGAGACGAATAAGTGTCACATTTATTTTAACGAAACTGAGGATACTACTCCACTTGTCAAATTTCATCGCCGTGACTATTTTAGATTCTGTGGTAAGTACTAGCATAATCCTTCAAACTTTAATCCCTTATTATAGAGGATCTTTTATAGTCCTAAATTGTCACAGAAATAATGATACATATGTATTTTCTGGTAATGTATACCGAGCTACTAGATACTATCTGAGAGTTGACAAAAATGTGCATTCCTCAGCATTCAAGGGTAAAATATGTTAGATACTTGAAGAATTTGAATAAGTTGTGTCCACAGTGTGCCTCTGAAATAAATTTATAAAATGGGAGCCCACACACATTACATAATTACGATTGATTTAATGAGATTCTTATATCCTGATCATTGTGTAATTTTTTGGATCATTTAATTTGAATCACACATTTGAAAACTGTGAAGAAGTAAACATTCTGCAAGCAAAACCCCAGATCAAATATGACTATACAAAGTACTTTGTGTAGAACGTTACCACTTAAGCTAAAGTTTGAAACATATCTGTTGATCCAAAATAGTCTTAAACATGAGGCTACTGTTATGGCCACTCAGTGTTCAGTTATTTAGAAATATTTTGTCAATTTCATAAGCTTTTCAAATAATATAAACTGAATTTCTCTTCATAATATAATTACCGGTTAATATAAACTGTTAGTAAGCTATATTAGTGAGTTACTCAAACCAGGCAGTGTATACTATATTCACTAGTGGATCCAGGGTTCGAACCCCCCTTGAAAAATAATGTAAAGGGGTTCAACCCAAAGTATAAAATTATTTCTTGAGGGTGGCGTTAAATTTACAGGAAATGCACTATATTTTTACCAAAAATTAATTTTTTTCCCAGGGGCATGCCCCCCGACCCCCTTAGTTATAATATGTCTGATATGAACCCCCACCTTACTCGATGTGAACCCCCACCTTCCTTAAAGGCTGGATCCACCCCTGTTATATTGTTAAGTCTATTTTTGCTTTGTTTTTGCTGACCACTGTAAATGAAATAGATTAAATTGACAATTAATTCCAGTCTGGGTTGTGTGTAACATTCATTTTAATTTTGTTGCTTTTAAATTAACATGATATACATGGCACTATAATAAATAAAATTAAATATAAAAACACATTTCCAGCTTTTGTGCTGATTTGATTATGAATCTTCGTACTTTGTGGTTGTATAATATTACTGAAACTCTAATTTGTGGTTATTATGTCATTATATCTTCTGTGTTTTTAATATCTGAATTTTTGGGATCAATAAAGTTCCTTGAACCATAAAATGTAGTTAACATGCCATGTTTATATGTTTCTTCTACTAGCATAAAATTTTTTCCCAAAGATGTGAGCAGATCTCATTGTATATATTTGAATTTATTTTACCAATAGTCAATATGGTGGACGTGGTATGCATAAATGTAGCAGATCTTTAATGTTCCCAACTATATGACTATTATCAACATTGCTGCTATTTGTGTTGCAGTTTGTAACATAGGTATTGGAAACTGATGCATTACTTCAAATAGTATCACTACTACAGTTTCTAAGGAGGACAAGCACAATTATAATAAAATTAATAAAGATAACATCATTGGTGTAATCAGCACAATTTGGATCAATTGCTTTTGAAGGGGGTATTTTTTTTGTCATCAGTAATGCTAAGACCGAATCAGAGCTTAATAGGCCCATTTACTACACTACTGATTACAGGACATTGTCCAGCTCTCCTGATGTCACATAATCTATCATGGTTGTTTCTTTACATATTTGCATTGTGGTTGTCCTCATTATAGCTCTTTAAAGAGACTTTTGAATCATCATAGTACCTGTTGCATCATAGGATGCTCTGAATAACCATCCATCCTATCCCCTTCATTAGTCCTACATGTACGTTTCAGTATGGCCCTTAAAAGGCTTGTGATTCCTCAAACATTTCACAAAGGTTGTTGTGTGTGCACAATGTATTCTAACTTGTATGGAATGCTGATGAAGATGTCACATCCGAATATGGATCCCACCATAGGTGTCCTACCAAAATACGAAGCAGACCATTAACCTAGCACGTGCAAAACTAGACAAGCCTCTTTGGTTGAAGTTTATGACTCAAGCGAGAATGGTATAAACTAAATGTAAAATATCACCTAGAAAAGTACTATTGCTGATGTGTCGATTGTATACATGTACATTTCCCATGTCTCTTAATCCTCTTTAATCCTTTTTTCATATTATACACTTTATGAGTGAATAGTAATCCTATGCCTGTGAACAGGTCAACAAACTTCCTTGCTACTGACCTGAGGTGATATTCACTCACATGGATTAAGACTAGATCAAATTTTAGAAAAAAAATACAAATGACCAAGGGCCGCAAACAGCCATTCCCAAATAAGTGATTACCTTAGTCAAAACAATTAAAACCCTATTATTTTATCTATCAAACAAGATGTAACTGAAAAATCAAATTAATTTAGGAGATATAAATCAAATATCTGCTGTAACCTTTGAATGTCAGTCAGAGTATATTTAATGACCACTTTCAATTTTGAAAAAAATGTTTGATGAAAGCAGTTTAACAGATCAAATTTGTAAGGAAAAGTATAGAATGGAATAAAATCAAAGTTACTCCAAACATGTGGACAAAAAACATATCAAATGTTGATCAGTTTAGCTGAAATTTGATCTGCTCTTCAATGATCTATGTTGGTAATACTGCGCCTGGTAACTGTGCTTTCAAAGTCTTTTCAAGAAGCTGGTATACTGACATTCGTTTTGTCATTCCATTTTAGTAAAAAAATGAAATCTGCAAAGGCTATTTGAGAACCAGTTATTTAAAACATTTTTATCTATTTTTATCACCGATACACATCTAAATTTTTTAAAAATTAAAAATGAAAATTTAGGTCCTCAGTCGCCTCACTAGGCTTTAATCCCAGGCTGTTACTTGTCCAAATATAACCCTACCTTGACTATTGAACGGGAGGTAAAACCCCAACTCTAATCTTTGTCCAAATAATATCTCTTAAAGTCTATTTGAAGTTTTAAATTATGGATCATGTGTAAATAAGCTTAAGTTTCAGAAGGTCAGGAACAAATGCACAAAACACCAAACTTTATCGGTTTCAAAGCTCTTGTCACCAACGTTGATTCATAAGAACCTTTCCTCCACTACTTGATGGCTGAATTGTTAACTAGCTTGTCATGTAATGTTGTGACTCTCACCTGTGTGAGACAGGTTTAATCCAGCGATTTACTGAGGACCTGTATTAATATGACCTTGGCTGTTGAATCTGCACAAAACCCAACATTTGAACTTTGGAGCAATTTCAGAAGGTTCAATGTGTATTGTTAAGCATTAATGCTGATGACAAATGTTATATATATGCAATTCAGATAGTAATACTCTCTTGTACTGTAACGTAAACTACTTCCAGAATGCACTGACCACTTTGGTAAAGTCTCCTACTTCAATGACACTACATTGTCACCCAAGTGTTATATGACAAACCGTTCCTCTGTGGTTGAGTTGACCTGCCCAGAGGGTTATGTGTTTGCTGAAAATGGAGCCAGAACTGTGCAGTCAGAATGTGTTTGTAAGGAAAACATTGGATACACACCTATAAATGCAACCTGTTTATGTAAGTTGTGATAATGGACTTTAACACAGATTGTATTGACTGGAATCAACAGAAGGAGAGAATGTAAACAGTGGTTGGGGCTGCCAATGTTTTTTTCAAAACAAAATATTTTAGAAATCGAAATATGCAAGTTGTTTCTCATATATTCAAAATAAGATCTGATACATTCATTTCTGCACTTTTTTGTAAACTATTATAATGAGCAAATTTTTTATAAAACATCTCCAAGCTTTTGAAAAAGCTATATACAAATCGATGACTTGCATATTAGAGGAAGCTAAATTAAAAGAATGGGTGGATTTTTTAAAATTTATTTTGCCACAACAGAACTAAAACAATTGGTTTCTAAAATGTAGGGTAGGAATCCAGGCCTCTATAAAATTTCCAAGGCTTAGCACCACACTTGACTTTGGAATACTCTTGTGCACTTATGTGTGATGTGCAGTCCTATTATATATAAAGGACATACCTACCTGGAGAGAATTTTAAGTTTAATAGTAACTGAAATATGTAAGTAGATTCAATTTCCTTAAAATTAACAGTGTGGTTATATTTACAGCCCTGGTTTCAGACAAAGGTCAAAATCATGGTAGAATATTTTAAAATATTTCAAACTTAGTGAGACTCTAATGCCAAGGAAGGAATATGGGTACCATGTGACATCACCCTCATTTATACATACATGCTATCTTCTTAACCTTCTTGAGAAGCATACACTTCAGATTTTCTTATCAATGGACTGAAGGTACCCTTTGCAAAAATAATTTCATTTGAATCATAAGTCTTCTTTAAACTCTTTAAAATGTCTACATTTCCATTGCCTTGCCAAGGACTTGATGCCCATCCTTTCTAGCACTCGTCAATCTGCAGAGTGGCTTGGTTATTAAATAATGAATTTTTGACTGGTGTCCCAGTTGCAGTTTGCACAGCATCTTTATGTTTAGTACATGTTTAATATCAAGCCCAGCACAATTATATTGGTCATATTGTGCTGGATAGTTGGAAGGGCAGAAGAAACTAGTACATATGATTGGTCAAGATCTTGTACTATAAACCAGCAAACCATAAGCAAACAACTAACCGCTGTGCCATTACAGCCACTAGATTATACCACAGATCTGTAATTAATATTTAACCAATCTGAAATGACACAGAAATGAACCAATACTTGTGTGGATGTTTCATACCTTGATACAAATGTGTGTCATAATGTAGATTTTAAATCTTATCTATTTACATAGTATAGTTTAATTGTGAAAAAGCAATACATGATCATCCAATGAACAACATGTGTTTTATCATTATATAGCAATTACTACACCTACTAATGGATCAAACAACACAAAATTACCAGGTAAATTGTTCTTGTTTTCTTGTTTATATGTTTTTATGATCATTTTAGCCAGTCAGCTAATTAATAAATTTTCTTTCATCTTGTCACACACAATAAAAGGGTGTTAGATTAAATAAGATATAATTATATTATTCATACACAATCCGAATTTGACTTAAATGCCAAAACATACAGACTGGGACATATTACTTTGGCTCCCTGGTGCCACTTCCTGCGCACAATAACAGTGGGAAAATAGCCAATTGCAGTTTCTGGTTAATATTTCAAAAAATGTGTGCCTACAAATATTATTTAACATATCATCAGAAAGATACTGTAACAGAGCTTCTGGTCATTTTATTTGCACATATCAAAATTGAAAAAAACTCCCCGAAGTTAAACGTCAATCTTTTTATATTCACTGATGCTCTTATATAAATATGACAGCCCCTTTAGAAGTCATTCTATAAATTGGATTTTTTTACTTGGTATTCATACAAGTTGCTGGATAATATAACAGTAAACGTCCCCCATTTGACTTAAACCAAAAATTAAACATTTCAAGAAAAACAATATAATTCCTATGTAAAACACTCCTATAATGTTGCCATTTTCATTACTGTTATATAATTCACATATGTAATTCGAGACCTTTTGTTTTTGTGTTAATCTTAATTGACCATTTCCTTCAAATGGTGTTGTTCTATTGTGGCATGACTTCCCAACTTTTATGGAATGGAGTGAAATAAGTGCTTTATCTGTTTGTGCCATTCCTTTATGAGTAGTACTTTTATCTCTTGCAACACCTTGTGTGGAGATAACATTTTCATAGCACACACCTCCAACAAGACCAATTAGCTCCATTATTGCTTATGAGTGTAAGTTTGAAAATTCCTGGATCAAGACGGTGATCTAGTCATTTCTCTGGAAAGTTTCTTCATAATTTAACTTTTCAAGTTGGAAACACACATTGTCAACTGCATAAGCCCTTTGGAAAAGCTAAATAACAGAAATAGTATGATTTGTATAACTGTGACAAGTTATGAAAATTATGTACTTTACATCACTGCAAATATGATAAACAAAATAAAGCACACATATCTGTGAGACAGTCAGAAAAGTCAGGAATTTCCCTTGTGCAAACTAGTCAGGTTATCCATTGTGTTAATCAAAGTGTCAAGGTCACATATTATTTATAAATTCAGGTGCCATTTTTTGATATAATAAGTGCTATTATTGTGTGTTCTGTGTTGTTTTATAAAAGTGGCTATTCAAAATAGCCAGAGTCATTATAAAATGCCAAACTTTCTACTTGTTAATTCTATAAAATTTAATCACAGTTTCAGAGAGAGACATGGTTTTCAAGATATTGATGGTCATATTTAAAGATACTCGTATCAGAGATTGACAGCTCACTTGTGATGATTGCTATTACTATTTTCATTTTTAAACATGTTCAGCAACACTTGCAGATGAGATATCTGTCCTGAGTATTGGTAATTAAATATTCGTCACTTTTCTCCCTTCGTAAATTCAGAAAAGACAAACTTTGTCTGGATAGGCAGCAAAAAACACTCCAAGGAAAAACTTTATAGCACAGCCAAACTTCAATGGATAGATTCTGAGTTCAGTAATCTTGGTATAGATTTTTCAACTGAATTACTTGATATTCCTAGAATAAACTATAACAAAGGTTTAGCCAAGGCCAATAAAATATAAATTCTTGGAATTACAGATACTCGACACCCATAGGAAAGTTTGAAGCTTAGTTGGCTAAAACGCCTTGTCACTGATTCTTCAAAAGCTTGGTACAAAGTTTTAGAGATTACAGTTAGAGATGTGAATAAATTGTATGTATTAGGGACAAAATGGCCAAAAACTGTAGCCTCTAAACTTAATCCCCTTTGGAACACAGTTTTTAAATACTCAGATGAACTGAATGAGATACAAAAAATTGAAAAAAATCAGGATCATCAGTGCATTTGGTACAATAGTAAAATAGGCACAAAAATATATTTTACCCAGATTGGTTTAATAGGGGCCTTTACTTTGTAATAGATCTTTTGAATGAAGAAGGCAATATGTTACAGCTACAAGAGATAAATAGCAAATATAATATGAGGGTTAACTTTTTGAACTATTTTACAATCAGAACGATTTTAAGAAAATTCATATTGCAGTTTATAAATGGAAATGATTTTTTGTCAGATACACCAAACATTCCTTTCCATATACATATCTATATAAAGCCCTTAAAGGGGGATTTTGTTTGTTTATTTGGAGTTTTACGTCGCTTTCAACACTGTACAGGTCATATCACGACGGGTAGTTGGAAGGGCAGAGGAAACCAGTACATATAGGTCGCTAGGGTTCTGTACTGTAAACTGCCGACCAACGGCAAGCAACTACCAGCTTTCCCACTTACGGCCATGACGGGGATCGAACCCCGGCCGCAGAGGTGGGAGGCAAGAGTGTTACCACTCTGCCACCGTGGCCCCTCCTTAAAGGGGAAAGGTACTTGTATCATATTCTCAATGACTGTACAGGGGATCCCTCAGATTGTGAACAAAAATGGTGCCAAAAATTAAATCGAGACCATGACATAAATTTTTGGAAACAAATTTATAAAATTAACTTTTTTACAATTTATGATAACAGTGTCATATGGTTCCAATATAGAATCGTCCGAAGGATTCTTGGTACACAAGAATTTTTGCATAAAATTAAACAATCTGACTCAGATATTTGTCAATTATGTGGCCAATATTGTGAAGCAATTTCACATTTATTTGTAGTCTGTAACAGAGTAAATAGCCTCTGGAAGAATCTACAAACCTGGATAGAAACAAAAACTGGTTCAGCATTTAACTTTAGTGACACAGATAAAATTTTGGGCTGTGCGTTCATTGAGCATTCTTTTTGGCCTGTAAATTTTGTTTTACTCATCACAAGATTCTATATCTTTTAGTGTGCAAAAGACAACAAAACTTTGAGCCTATCACAATTACAGAAGTTAATTAAATCAAAGTATACTGTACAAGAAATGCTGTCTAATATTAATAATGGTATTGACACTTTTGATAGGAGATGGTCATTGTGGAATTAGATTAATGTATTGATAGTTAAGCACAAAAGCTACAAAGATGCTTACTCATTTAGTTGACACTGTTACATAACATGTTACCTTATCACTATATTGTAAAACAACCATGTTTATGTACATGCTTCGAAAAAAATAAAGGGATGGAAAAAAATATTGTATGGAAATCCTCCACGGAATTATGTAATCTCACGAATATTAGTAAGTAGTTGATCTTCAAACAAAATATTGACAACAATCCCGATAGAATTATGTGATCTCATATTTGCTTCATGTAATTTGTATTTCATGTTAACAATGCACGTAGAATTCAACAGCGTTACTTTATTTACTATTCTGTATTCAGGATTCCAAAACTGCACAAAAAGACATGGCCATGGTCACTGCACAGGACACCATTTTAGAATTATGTTTATTGATGACTACTAATATGTGGCAGGTTTAAAATTGTCTACTTATATAGAAAATGATGGCTTCAACTTTTATCCATTTTTCAGACATGTCAGATGAATGTAAAAGTAATCCATGTAATCGACATGGAAAATGTGTTGACAAAGTGAAGTCATTCATTTGTAATTGTGAGGAAGGATGGACTAGTCAACACTGTGAGGAAGGTAGGTCTTTATTGAAGATTAAATGTTTGAACAAATTAAAAAAGAAGTAATCTTTACCATTCATTCATCTAGTTTATTAAGTAAAATGTTAAGAATCAGAGAGCAACATTTGATAAAGATCAGACTTACAAAAGAAACTCCATCCTACTGCGCTTTTGCTATATATTAATATTTACCTTGAACCAGTATTAACTAATGTGAGCTCCTGTAGATATCGTCAAATTTGAGCAAAAATGATAAAATGATTATATAACTAATTCAGAATATGACATAACAAACCATTTGGTCTCATTTTTGATCCATTTTCTGAATACCTTTGGATCAACTAACTGATCAACTTATTGGTCAAGGATAGATAAAGTAATCACTGATTTCTCAATGACAAAGAGGAATAGTTCAATCAGTCACAACAGAGAGAGAGACAGAGAGAAACTGATGGATCTGTGAATAACACTGAAATTTATTTGTTGCAATGTTCAATCGTGACTTCTTTTTCCTTGTCTGGCAATTTGCTAGTTCTCATTTCCTTTACGAATTTGATTATCTGCAGTACATATGGAACTGCTATTGAACTTTTGGAGAATAAAATCTTATTGTTCAATTGCAAAATTAAATTAACTTAGTCCAAAATAAATACTGTTTGCAAAACTGATGATAAAGTCATACTTTAAAGACTGATAATATGGTCATGTCAATAATCATATATCTTAAGCTTAAGTAATTTGCGTATTTTAGAAATCAAGTATGAATGTATTTAAATGAAAAGTAGTTTTAAAATATTTTTATGTGAAAATGATAACAGCAACAACATCAGCACCTGAAACGACAACAACTGAACCTGCTACAAAACAAACAATTGATCCTCCGACAACACTAACAACTGAACCTGCCACATCACCAGCAACTGAACATCTCACCACAGCAAAAGCTGAATCCTTCACAATAACCACTAAACCTGTCATAACCACCACTGAACCTGTCACAATAACAACTGAACCTGTCATAACAATAACTGCACCCGTCACAATAAAAACAACGACAACAACAACTGAACCTGTCACAACAACTGAACCCATAACAACAGCAACTGAACCCGTCACAACAACTAAACCTGCAATAACAACAACTGAACCTGTCACAACAACTAAACCTGCAATAACAACAACTGAACCCTTCCAAACACCAGCAACAGAATCTGCCATAACACTAACAATTGAACCTGCCAAAACACTAGCAACTGAATCAACCACAACACAAATAACTGAAACAGTCACAGCACAAGCAACTGAATCAGCAACAAAACCAACAACAGAACATTCCACAACACAAACAATTAAACATGAGACCAAACCAACAACTGAATCAGCCACAACACCAACAACTGAATCAGCCAACACACAAACAACTGAACCTGCCATAACAACAGCAACCGAACCTGCCACAACACAAACAACTGAACCTTCCACAATGGAAACAACTGAATCAGTTAATATACAAGCAAAACTAACAACTGAACCTTTAACAACAGAAACAACTGAACCTTCCACAACACAAACAGCTGAAACTTTCACAACACATACAGCTGAATCAGCCACAACACAAACAGCTGAATCAGCCACAGCACCAACAACTGAACCTTCCACAACACAAACAACTGGACCTGACTCAATGCCAACAGAATCTACAACTGACTCCACATCAGTGAAGGATGTATTAGGTTAAATGTTTATTTTATTTATATAATGCCACAGACAGCTTGCTGATAATATACATCTGATGTCACTTCCAAGTAGTTGACAGACTCAGATGTCTCAGCATTTGTTTATTATTAGTCAGAGTATTGGTTACTTCCTTGCATCTTTTAAGAAAGCTTGGTCCATCTACTCAAAATTCTACCAAACAATTTGCTTTGCTTTTGATTCTTCAAGTGTTTGAAATGCTCTTCCTAACAAGATTCATGCATCCCCTTTTCTTGCCTCCTACAGAAACAAGCTTAAATCCCATCTTTATACCAAGGAATACCCAGCTTAGGGTTTCAATGTCTCACAATGAAATTAGACTATCTGTATTTGTGTTGTTGTGCCTTGGAGTCAGCTTTATGAGTGTCATACACGTATTATTAGATTAATCAGATCAAAAAAGGGATGATAATCTCTGTTTTGGCAGGATCTGTTTGTAGTTTTGAGACAGTACACCTTCATTTTACCATGCATTTTTCTTTATTCTTTTCTTTGAATTAAAAACGGAAGGAAGCAGATGCCCTGTTATGACAATTTTTCTAGTGATATATCAAGCATATTTATAGGTTGCATACTTACATAGTAGATTTATTTGCAATAAATCACCACTTTTTGCATAAAATCATCCAAAGGTACTTAAAGCATGGGTGTCGGGAAATAGAAATAAAATATAATATATAAGGTATACCTTGCACTTATAATTTTGCTATATTAGCAAATAAATTGACAATAAATCAGTTTAAACCTTCGTCAAAGTATTCAAAAGTGGATATTGAAAATTGAAATATAGATATCACTACAAATACTATAGAGTAAGGAATTCAAACTTTTATTATTCAGTCTGCAATTTCTGTATTGTTATATATTGAATATATATCTTTTATAGAGTCATGCAACAGGTCAGTACAGAATGTAGAACATTTGGCGAATGCATCTATAGAGGGATTTAACTTTACTCTCAAGTGTGTCAAAAACTACTACTTTTCAAATAGGAAGCAAAAGATTACCTTCACATGCCATGGAGCTGATAGCTGGCAGCCTTTCCAGCCAGAATGTTTAAGGTGTAAGTATCTTATTAGCCCAATACATTAGTGTAATTGGCCCCACAAAGGACAATGCTGAAGGACTGTCCAAATTTGATTGTAGCTGTTGAATTGTACATAAAACCAAAACTTTTACATTTTCTTAATGCTAATGATTAATCTAATTTATTGTTAATATGCTACCTAGCATATACAATATCTTATGTAAAGGGGAGTACTCTATGTACATAATCTTTAATTTATGATAAGTTTTGGATGATTCTCGCTGACTAGAGTCATTTTTGTTTGGGGCTATCACACATTAAAGTTTGGTACTTAAGGACAGGAAACACCACAGTAGTGTGATGTTAACATACTTACATCATTGTCTAAGATCAGAGTTTGAATCCTGACCAGAACTCATGTGGGAAAGCTGGTATTTGCTTGCTCTTGGTCGAATGTTTACTGAACTGAACTTTCTCCAACTATATTTACCAGTTTTCTGCTAACATGATACCTACTGACAAAAAGATACATAGTTTTTCGCATTTAATCTTACTTAATCTACAGCTTTGCCAGCACAATATTTTCTCCACCAGTAGGAACTCAGTATGCACAATTTAAAAACTATTAATTTTCTAGAGTGCAGACCTTAGTTAAGACATCAACGTATTTCAATATTGAAATTTTACCCAAATACCGCTTTTTCATTTAACCTATATAAGTCATAGCATAACAATTAAAACGGAAAATGGAACTGTCCAGGACCTACCCAAAGTAAAAGACTACACAAAGATAGGGTCATTGGTTTAGTGGTTTTGCCAATAAAGAGAGCCAGAATAATGACATGAACACACCAAAAAAAAAAAAAAATCAACAGCTAGGGTCATATTGCGGCAGGTAGTTTACAGATTGAGGAACTGGTGCATACTACTTGGTAAAGAATCACCATGTCAAAACACCTGGCATTGTCAAGTGACTACCAACTTTATAATATGATGTGCCTGGGTCAAGATTGAAACTGGTGACCTCAAGGGCTGACATGGAGCTCTCTTACTGCTACACCACTGAGCCCCCTCGTTTGTGGGGGGGAAATCTTGGCTTTAAATAAACACATTTCTTTTTATTTGGTTTGTTTAAAACTCCATGTGTATGTTTAATTTCAGATTTTTGTCCAGCCCCTATAGTTCCCCCAAACACCAATATAGTCTCCAAGGGCAGATATACAGATGGAAGTAGGGTGGTGTTTAAGTGTGATGATCACTTCTCCTTTGAAGATCATGTTGAACGTGAAGAATATGTAGTAACGTGCAAAAACCTTATCTGGAGAGGCATGCCAGTACCAAAATGTATCCGTGAGTAATTGATACTTCATATGCCAATCTACATTGATTACATGTCAAATATTTTTTTCATGTTGAGTGGTAATATGAATAATAAGATTGAGGGTTGAGAGAATTCAAAACATCAAAGTTTTATATGAGCATATCGAAACATTGTCAGCTTAATACATATAAGGTTTCATGTTTGAAGATTTTACATAAATTATCAGCTTTAATTTGGTTATTATTGACATTTATTGATATTTCTAATCTTTAATTTCGTTATTATTGACATTTCTTGATATTTCTAATCTGTAGAATTTCGCTATTATGTCAGTTATCATTCGTTTAATTTTATTCTTGGTATATTAAACTCATGCAGCTCAAACCAAAACACTGTACCATCTGGTTATATGGAACATGTTTCTGTGGTTGTTCAAACTACTTATTGCAACCCATGAGATATTGGGTTTGAAACCTATGCCCATCTTGAAATGACCAAGTTTGTATTTTTTTTTATTTTACTATGAAAGTCATTGGTGCCCTAGTGGTTAGGAAGCATTTAATCACACACTGTAACGTCTGTGTGGGTTTGACCCCCAAGGGTGGCAATACCTAGGATGTATCCTTATATGACCTTGGCTGTGGAACAAGACATAAAATCCCAACTCATTCTTCCTTTACTAGACTGGATGGATTTCTCATCTCATTTGTGGCCTCTCCTGCCTCTAGTTGCTCATCTGGTTCAGATGGATATTCCTTAGGATTCTGCTGGTCAAAAGCCTTAACCAATTCCTCAAGAAAGTTGGGCAGAGCCACACAAATCAGAAGCATATAGGGCTATCAGTGCCCTTGTCGTTGGCAAGTTTGGCATCTTATCACATTCTGTCACCTCTGTGTGCATTTGACTCCAAAGTGTGGTTATGCTGAGGACCTGTAACAAAATCATCCAGTTTGTTGAACAGAACTTAAAACCCTGACTTTGAACTTTATATTTACTTACACACTGAGGGCAGTTACCTAGATGGAAACTACACTCACTAATCAATCTTGCTTTCTCTATTAACATCAACTATTCCTTACACTAAACTTTAAAGATGATATCACCCATCATTTTCAAGCATGAGCCTAGCTTGAGCTTGCGATTCTACAAATCCCTTTTTTTCCTTTTTCTTTGTCTCCAGACTTTGATGAAATTGTCAACACCTGTAGATTCTGATTTTCCCTCTCTTGTTCTCTGATAGCTTAAAAGACACATGTCCGTTTTGCTTTTTCCAATACATATGTCCTTGCACATGTAGCAGATTCTAATGTCTGAAATTTCTTTTTCTCCACTACAATTTAGCTTGTCGTTTTAATCAATTGCTTGCAACAATTATGGTCACTAATAATTTTAAAAGTTTGTCCATGTTTGAACTTAACATATCCGATCATGGTGGACTAGTTTAATGTATACACACTTTAAGCTTTTCTTAGAATTACCACACGAAATGATGCAATTGTTTCTACTTACAGGGCGTAAATGTGACAAGTTAGTGGTGGGAAATGCAAATCTCCACACAACAGAGACCATAGCAGGAACCTGGGTGAAGGTCAGATGTCATCCAGGGTACTACTGGCCTGACAGAACAAACTACAGGAGCATGATCTGTCAAACTAATGGACAGTGGCACACCAAGATGCCGGACTGTGCAAGTAAGAACTCTGTATTTACACATTAAAGCCCTATTACGCTCTTGTAGATGATTGTAAGTTCAAGCTGACATCTTTTTGAATAAAATGATGAAAAAACAGAAAGAACAGTTCCAAATGAAACATAGATCATATGATAAATAAGAAAGGCCAAACATACTGCTGTTGACGGCTATGCTTCAGGAACACATTCATAATACAATCCTCTAATTATTGTTTTGGAGTAAAGGGGTAGACCTGCGTGGCCAATCTACACCAGAACAAGGTTATTCAACTCTTTTTGTATTGGAAGATTTCTATTATAGTCATTCAGTCCCTTGACGCCGTGGCATGTACATTTAATTTTAATATGTGAGAGGTGGTAGGTTTTTCAAATATTTTCAAACATCCGCCACATCAACAAAATGCTGACTGTGGTGTTGTGAATGCGTCCTACCAAAATATGAATCCTGTTTTATTAAACCTTGTGCATACCATTAAAACATGAAACAACTGAAACTACAATTGAGCCCAGTTAAGAAAAAAATATTTTATATTTATGTGTAACTCTTGACGGCAGTATGAAATCGTGTGATCAAGGTACTGCACAGCAACATAGGTTGTAACTGAGACCAAAAAGATCAGGGATTGGCTTAACAAAAGGACTTAAAACTAAAAGCTAAGACTTTTGTTAAAAATGAAGCTAAGTCAGTTGTGTTAAACTTAGAGGATTTTACAAAGCTGACAAGACTAGGGTTTGGCTATGTCTACCCAACATTGGGCTTAACTTTTGTAAACAAAGACTGAAATATGGCCGCCATATATTTTCCTATTTCAAAATTTGAAATGCTTGAAAATAAAAAAAATATATAGAATGCCCCCCAAATTAATTGTTGGACATATTTGACAGGTTACAAGACTTTCCATTGAAAACCAGCATTTTCAATGATAAAAAGAGTTAAGCAAAGGATATATGTCACAACTAAAATAATTTCATGAGACATAAAGGGTTATAAAACTGTGGTTATATGTCACAACTAAAATAATTTCATGAGACATAAAGGGTTACAAAACTGTGGTTATATGATAAGCTTGGAGCTAAGTCGCCCTTTGTGAAATCCAGTTTAGTGCAGGACTTATCAAAGATAAAAGGCTCAGATTTATGTCCCAGACTTAGCCTAATACCAGACTAGGACTTAGACTGTTTGCCAAACTGACCCTAGACCTCAATTAGGGACAGATAATCCCATTCTCATAGGTTTGTAAATATATTCATATTGTTGATTTTTTATTGGCACTTACTACTGCCACAATTAGATTTCCCACCATCATGACCAACAAGTTGGTTGAATGGTGAAATGGTTGGCCACAGGACTGCATTTCAGCCTGGAAAGAGTGGAACCAAAGTAATAGTGTTAAAATAACCAATCTCAATCAGTATTAAATAAGACCACAAGACAGCCGAAGGAAGAGTGAGAATAATTCATTAATCATACTCAATGGCCCATATAGTCACTTAATATTTTTTGTTTCCAAGGCATGATCTCATCACCCCAAAAACCCTGGCAATTTGTTATATGTTTTCTCTGTATTATTGCATTCCCTGAGGTGGGGGTGTACTTGTGTATATGTGTATGTATATGAAAGACATAAGATGAAACACTCATGAGTTGTCCATTTTAACTGTTACCAGGGATTATAAAATATATCATGTTCTGTATTCCCCACATTTTTTAGTGGATAGTAAATAGCATTATACCTTTTTGGGACTTTTATTTTACCCAAGTGTGTGATTATCTGTAATATGTGGATTTAACAAAATATTATAAATATTAACTTTTAATAAAAAATTACAAATATTAAATTTTGCCATACCTTCTGTGTGGATATGCACTGACATGCCTCAAAATGTGTTGTTACAATTGAAGCTAACAAATAGTGGATCTGACCTTCACTCACCTTAGTTTCTAATTTTTATCTCGTGACATGGTAATTTAAAATCTGTAGTATATTATTAAGCGGCAGTTACTGGGTTTAGATCTAAGTAAACATTTTGAGATAAAAGTCGTTAAATTTATGTAAACATTAAATATTTTCTTCATTAAGGATATATTTGTTTGTATTAAAAGTAGATGGAAATAAAATGAAATGTTAATTGGGAGGTTTTAACCCCCTAAATTTTTCCAGTTCACAGAATAAATATGGAGATTATATATTCGTCATATGTCTAATTGCTTGAAGCAGCTGTGTGACCCAGTTTTACAGCATGAATTACCACTATGCATTTTAAATGTATATGTTGTGTTCTCCCAGTTGATTAATTATTTTTGTAACATAACTAAAACAATCTAGGATCATTTAAATCAGTGGTAGGCCATCTGTGTAATATAAATTTAAAACACTTAAACTCATAACCTAACATGTATATTTACAAGAATAACAATAATGTGTTTTTAAACATTTTCAGAGCTATCAGATGCACCTAAAGATCAAAGTAAGAAATTCAATTATTTTTGTTTGTTCAGATCACATTTAGAAACTGAGCAACTCCTTATTTGAAAATAATTTGAATATTAGTAATTGATTTGTCAATTCAGGAAAATGTCACAAGTTTTGTAGATACAAAACTAAAATAATTTTTGATGCCCAGTGGTTTATATGGCTGAGATTAATTTACAATTTCTGTGGCATAAAACGTCTCAGAATATGTATAATACTGTGAGCAGCATGCTAGTCTGTCACAGGTTTACCTACCCAAATTTGACAATCACTTGTAGTTTTTGTAATTTCAGCAAAAGTCTGAAAACTCACCTATTTAATCCTAGTTTCCCCACTTAGTATCCTTATCTTTGGTGACACCCATAATTATGTATGCCAGACATTCGCAGCCCTTTAACTATTCATGATAAATAATTTTGCTAACCATTGTGGGGAACCTATTTCATCTGCAAAGCAGTACAATAGATTTGAATAAGGAAGATTACATTCAATGTCTTAGGAGATAGTTAAATCAATTTAGCACTTGACAAGTGCTTCAACTATTGTCAGTAAGTGTTCCAAATCATTTTGTGAAGTGTGCATGTTTATCTGACTTACATATACCCTTTAAATCTCCCCAATAGATGTTTACAACTATTTAAAACTATTGTTGTGCAATAGTTAGCCCTTATCATGACTGTTTACAGTCCAGACTGTCCAGGTAATTTTTATCTATTACTGCTTGGCTTCATAACTTAGCACACCCCTAACTTGACAAAGAGCAGAAATAAAAAAAAAATTGTCACTACAAATACTCACATACTTACAAGGATCTAATATATAATATAAGGTTGAAGTGATCGTAATTCTTCATTCACACTACAGGTGATATGTTCTGGCAGTCATATGCGAGTATATGCAGATGAATTTCTTGCTACAGTAACTGAAAGTACAGTCAACAGTGTATATAAGGTTATGACTCAGTCATGTTTTGGTGTAAAACAGTGACATAAGTTGAGTGGAGGTAAATGAATGTTTCGCTACTATGTCGAAATGTTGCATACGAACCTCAGATGGTAGTTGAAGTTCAGGTGCATTTTACCCAGTGACTATAACCTCAGGTTATATCACCTGTAGTGTGAATGAAACGCGATAACTCAGAGGTTATGTGGAATCCCTGGAGGCATTTCCACCACCAATTAAAACCTGTAACAATGGGACATACCACTTTAGTGTGAACTGAGATTAACTGAAGTAGTTATCATGGAAATATATTTAATATATTAGGTCATTTCCAGGTTCAGATTGCGAGTTTTCTGTCAATATAAGACGTGGTTTTCTGATAGAATTTGTTTTATTGTCATACGTAAAGATTAACTAATTTTAGTTTCTTCTAGTAAAATTAATTCATTACTTATGCTTTTGCCAGTTGATGTTTGAATTAGTAAATCACATTCTTGCACATAAAATATTTTTTATTTAATTTTTTGTCATTCATACAAAGTGTCAATGTAATAATAAATGAAATATTTTTAACTTTTATCAGTCAAGAAGATAAAATACGTATTTTTCATCCTAAAAGCTTGGATTGTATTTACCTCATGATAAACTTTCAAAACATATGTCATTTGAGCTAGTTCCCTATTTTCTTCCATCAGACTTTGTGTGCCCCCAGCCACCCTACCTACCGCATGGCAAACTAGTCTCTGCAGGTGATCCAATCATCTTGGAATGCATGCGAGGTTACCGATTCAATGATGGACGCAAAAGACATGAGCTACCGTGTGACACCGCTATATACCAAGTTGGAAGGCCACCCCATGTCTGTGTTTGTAAGAAAAGATTGTGAGAAATATTTTCTACAAAATATTCACAAGTGTCCTTTGTTATTTATAATCAGTATTACAAAAATTAGGCAATAATTTTTAAAGAGCCTCTTCTAGTTTTTTGTTGCATTTAAAGAAATATAAGCTAGAAATCAAATTATTTATATTCACTTAATTAGATAGATAGATGGGGAGATAGATAGATGGGGAGATGGGGGGGGGAGATGGGGAGATAGATAGATGGGGAGATAGAGAGATATTTTATTTCAACAGAATTTTTACATGAGATAATAATTTACATAACATTGTTAGTTTATACATAGATATTAATGATAGATTAGTTGCTTTTGTACAAAATGAAAAAAAGATAAAATAGAAAGAAATATTAACTGAAAAAAAAGGAATTGAAAGAAGTAAAGAACTTATCTAGTTTAATCCCCTTTACAGAACACATTTACTTAACTATTTTAATATTTCCGGCATACACAATAATATTATGAATAAGGTTAGCAATGTAACACATATTATCATATTCAAACATATCTAGACATTCTTAACTATGTTCATGCACTGTACTCACAGTTTCAGGTCACAGATTCACCTGGAAATTATAACAACTTATACTCTTATACATTTTTTAAAACTTTTGTAATGATTCAGCATTTGCAATGTTATTATTAATAGTATTCCAAATCTTTACACCAACCACTGATACACACATTGTTTTTGTTCGAGCATATTTGATAGCAAATTTATTTTTGCCTCTTAAGTCATAGCTTAAATGTTCTTTAGTATCAAATAAATATTGTATGTTTGCTGGTAGCAATTTATTTTTAGCCTTGTACATTACTGTGGCAGTTTTGAATTTAACTAAATCCTGAAATTTAATAATTTTACTTGTTAGGAACAACTCATTAGTATGATCATTAAACCCAGCATTGTTGATAATACGAACAGTTTTCTTTTGTAATAAACAAATTGGTTTTACATTAGTGACATACGTATTTCCCCAAACTTCTGTACAATAATTAATATACGGTAAAAACATAGAACAGTACAATGTATGCATTGAATCTTTATTTAAAATTTTCTTACTTCTTGCTATTACAGAAATGGTTTACTTAATTTACTTCTTACCATATTTATATATTGTTTCCAATTAATATGTTCATCTATAAGTATACCAAGAAACTTAGTAACATCTACTTTTTCTATACTATGAGTTCTAATGCTAATATCCAGATTTTCTGTAATGTAATTTGTTTTGCTCACATTCAATGACAATTTATTAATATCAAACCATACTTTAAGCTTATTCAGTTCACCACTTATTATTTTAGCCACATCTATAACATTATCTCCTGAACAAAATGCATTGGTGTCGTCTGCAAATATAATCAATTTAAGTATATCTGAAACTTGAACAATATCAATTATATATAAAATAAATAATTTAGGTCCCAAAATGGAGCTCTGAGGAACACCACAAATGACATTTAATAGGCTTGATTCAGTATTGTCTAACATTACAAATTGTTTTCTATTACTTAGGTAACTACACAACCAATCATTTACAATTCCCCTAATACCATAAAAGCTAATTTTTTTAACAATATTTCATGATTAATAGTATCAAATGCTTTCTTTAGATCAATAAAAATTCCAATTGTACTTTTTCTTTGGTCAAGCATACCAGATATGTTTTCTATTAAGTCAATGATTGCTAGTGAAGTTGATCTGTTTGTCCTAAACCCATACTGACTTTCACAAAGAATGTTACATTTATTTATAAAATTATCTATTCTTGAACAAAACAACTTTTCTAACAACTTAGAGAACTGGGGTAACAATGACACCGGTCGATAATTAGTAAAAACACCTTTTTCACCTGACTTAAAAAGAGGAATCACCTTAGCAATTTCATTTTATCTGGGAATACACCTTGGCTAAAGAACTGATTAAAAATTGTTGTTAATGGCTGAACAATATAATTTATAACTCTTTTTAAAATTGACATATCAATGTTATCGTACCCTGTTTTTACCTTTAAAACTGTTGACAACTTTGATAACTTCCCCTTCACTTACACTTTTTAGGAACATGGACATAGAGTTTCTATTTTGCAAATAATTAAGAACATCAATATTTCTATCACAAACCTCAATGTTTTTTGCCAGATTTGGCCCAACATTCACAAAAAATTCATTAAATTTATTTGCTATTTCTAATTTTTCAGACATAATTTTATTATTAAGTACAAACTCTTTTGGAAAACATGTTTCATTTACACTTTTCTTTATAACATTATTTAACACTCGCCACGTAGACTTAATATCATTTTTGTGTTTTTCTAGTAACATATTATAATGCATTTTTTCAGAATATCTTAAAATACTTGTTAGTTTATTCTTGTATAACTTATATTTTTTTAACCATTTACATCTTTAGTTCTTATGAAATTTATATACAAACTATTTTTTTTCTTATATGCATTTAGTAATCCTTTTGTCAACCATGGTTTAATGTTACTACATTTCCTTGTTATTTTTTTAAATGGACATGATTTATCATAGAGTTCACAAAATTTTTTAACAAAGAGATCATAAGATATATTTACATCAGTACTATTATAAACTTCACCCCAATTTTCTTTCCTTAAACAATCACACAACCTGTCAATGTTCTGTATCGTAACATTTCTAATATACTTACTACAGGTAATGTCTGCATGGTCTTCCTTCTAAAATGACAAATATAGGCAAGTGATCACTGATGTTGTTTATAAGCAGACCACTCTTAACATTACAGTTTACAGTGTTAATGAAAAAATTATCAATTAAAGTAGCACTATCTTCTGTTATTCTACTTGGTTTGTTAATTACAGGATATAAACCATATGAGAACAGTGTATCAACAAATTCTTTGGTGTCACTGTGACAGTTATATTCCATTAAGTTAATATTATAATCCCCACAAAGTATAATCTTCTTTCTTTGATTTTTATCTTCTGTAATAAATAACTTATAATTTCAATAAAATTAGTAATGCATGACCCTGGAGTTCTATATATGCAAGATACAATTACATTATTTTTTGCTTTGGAGATTATTTCAACAGTTACACATTCCATTACACCATCAACAACAGTACTTAAATAACAACAGCTCTTAACTAATAATGAATTTATAACATATATGGACACTCCACCACCACCTTTATTTTTCCTAACTAAATGTGTTACCTGATAATTGCTTATATTGTAATCATTTATATCGTTTTCTTTAAGCCAGTTTTCTGATATAGCTATTATGTCAAACTTTACACCACACTTTTTCAAATAACAAACAATACTGTGAAAATTTTTCTTCAGACTTCTGGCATTAAAATGAATAACAGAGAGATTTTTAGTAGGAATTTGAATAATTTGGTAAATATGAATGGGTTTGCTTATTATTCAAATAAATGTAATAAATGTAGAACATCATTCATTATATATAAATATATGTACAGAATATTACTCAAGAGAATGAACAATATGATATTTGTGCTAAACAGCAATATAACATTGTGCTAAGAAACTGTCTCTAGTCCGTAACACATTTAATTTGAAACACATAGGATCTGATTCAAATTATGTACAGGCAGATTCATAGCGGCTTAGGTAACCACTTAAAAAGGTGGTCTTCTGCCATAGTCATATCCGCAGTGGCAGGCTAAAGAACCACAGGAATGTTAAATGATACTAATGATGATAATCCATTCCTCAGCCTCTGTCTTTCATGTAGGGGAATGCCAGTCACTAGTGGTGGGGCTATACTTGAGCAGTCAAGGTGGATCAATGGGTCTTCTAGTCTTGTAGTAAAGGCGATATTGCAATGATTAAATGTGTACAATATGAATAGAATATATTTTTTTCCTTCATGATATATGTTTGTATATATTATTTGGAAAGTTTTTTTTATAATGATATTTTAAAGGGATAATACTTAACAATAGAATGCAATAAAAAGTCAAGTCTTTCTATCTACATTTCGCATTGATTTCAGCTGTTACCTGTGATCCTGCTCCAGTGGTTGAACATTCTGTAATGAACTCAACTGATGCACTCACTGGAAGTTTTATAAAGTATGACTGTGGATAGCATGGCCTGATAGGGGCCTGCTACTTCAGTTTCACACCTTAAACTTTTAGGTCTTGTTAATTAGTTAATTTACCCAATACCCGACCAATCAGACATTGTTAGGGGTTCAATTTTCGTTTTTGGTGGCAATAGTAGCCATATTGTGTTTAGTTATCAGCGGGACAAGGAGTGTTTCAAAAATTTTCAACATAAACTTTTATATTTTTATTATGATACAGATTTACAAGTTTTAGTGTTTTACAATGCCATCTACACGTAAGAAGTCACCTGTATCGAAACAGAAAAGGAAGACACGAGCATCTGACAAAGCTAGGACTTCACCTAAGAAACCCAGGAAAAATAAGTCTTCTGTATCTGCCAATGATGGGTCCTACCTACAGATTCAGGAACAGATCCCTGTAAGTAACGTTCCCTCCACAAGTCAGAACTTCATGTCGGTTTCCACAGGGCAGACAATAATTGAAATGTTAAATAAAATTGATGCAGCTAACCAGGAACTGTCAAAGCGAATGGACAGAGTGGAAAGGGCTGGTAGTGTCAGTTCTACCCCTATCACCTCACCCACAGTCCCTTCAGTGAACTATCAGAAGGGCGGGACGACTAACTTGGTTCATGCCAATACTCAGCCAGTGCTTCACAGACCAAATCTGGGCGGGGCAGGAGCTCACGGTTTAAGCACGGTACCAGTTCATGTCGCGGCAACTTCTGACGGTAGGGATGCGGTAGTGCCCAAACCTGAAGTTTTGAGATCAATCCCCAGTATCTCCACAGCGGTGTCGCAACTGTTGGCATCTTACGACCACCAGGCGGACAAGGAAGCCCTGCAAGGTAAGCAGAATGTCACCAGGAAGAAGTCGGGGCGATATAACACAACCGAAACTACTACCATAGCTCCCAGCTTCAGATGGCCCAATGAGGGACTAGTGTCAGCTTCACATCTTAGGAAACCATCTTACGACGACCTTACTCTGGCCCAATGGTCTTCAGGTCAGATTGCGAATATCCTCTTAGTGGAAGATCATAGCTTATCCAAGAATATGTTGATCCAGATGGCGGCAGCTATGCGTGATGCCGTCTCTTTACCGTGGCCAGTCGTAAGGTCAGCTTGGGCCGTTTCTATGACCGATATTGAGGAGGGCAGGCTTTCTTGGGCAGATAGTATGCAGTGGTCGTTAAATAGGATCAGCAATTCCCAGCTCGCCATGCACAACACCCAATCTGTTAACCCCTTGGGATCGAAAACTAGGATCTGCAGGTATTTCAATGAAGGATCCTGCTCGAGTGAAGGACATCATGGGACTTACAAACACTTCTGCAATTTTTGTTACAAACAAGGACGTTCTTTAGGGCACCCAGAGATTAGGTGTTTTCATCGCAATGCCAGTAACACACAGGATCCAAAGCCTTCTGGTAGCAGATAGGTAGTGGGTCGACCCCTGGGCCACTCCAGTGGCATGGGCCGACATCCTGGACTTTCTAGTTCTGTAGAGACAAAAGATTGTACATCAAATTATGACAGTGACAATGTTGATAAAATTTGCATAAATCAGAGTTTAATTAATAATAATATCATTGAATTGGATGAACAGTACAGTCATCCTGTAGTTTTTCCAGTTAACAGTAATGATGTTTCTGATTATTGTAGTAACTCACGTTATTATGTCAGTGATGACAAGGTGAATATATTTGACCATTGTATCACAAAGTATAGTAAATACAACCTCAGTGGGGGTGAAGATTATACACCTCAGGAGGTCACTCAGTCGTCTGGTGATGATGTGTTGCAAGGTACTAATGAATGTAATACTAATTATCACAGATATGGTGGGCTTGGGTTCGAATATGATCCCCAATTCCGTCTGGCTAATGAACAGTCGATTCATCTTCATGAGAATCTTATTATTTATCAAGATAATGTAAAACCAGTGTATGTATATAACCACAGACAAGAAATGTCGTTTACTATCATGATAAATGATCAGACTGATGTGGATGCTATGGATAATGCTAAATACGATGAAGTGGGTAGAAAAGATGGCCATGGCCAATACTTGCACATTTTCGAACAGGAAGTGTGGTTTGACAATCAATGGGCAAAAATTTGCTACATACGAAGCACCCAAAAATTTCAGGTTTCTATATCTGTGTTAGGGACACAAGTGGTTACATTCAACACTTGGTCCACCACTCTGCCCCAATATTAGGCATGCTAACTGTCATCAATACCTTTGACATTCTAATTGGCAAGGTTCGGATTCAAAATGGAGATAACAGTGAACATGTCTCCAATAATCCTACTCTGGCTTATGATAATTATTGCAAAGATATACAAACTTTTGATCATTACAAGTGTACCTATGAGGCTCATATAACTAACATCATAGATGAGTTGATGTTGGCAGCTGACTTTGACCCTAAGGTAGAGGTTAAACAACTTACCCAGAAATCTACTCATGGGGAAGATTTTCAAAAGGGTATCCCCCCTACAATCGACACTAGTAGCAATAACATTGCTAATATATACGACAAGAAAAGTATGGATAAGGATATGGTTGAGAATTTGGTTACTGATTACAACTACCCAGATAAAAAATTCGGGTACCTTACTCAGGCTGCTACTGACTTTTCCTTCATAGGTCCAGACAGGGAGACGGTAGATATCTCCTCTATTGATACACTTCTGAAGGTGGCTGATTGCATTTTGAGTACTGGTGTCCCCAACTATCGGGCAGCTAGGATCCCCATAAAGTCGGGTCTGAATGTTGAGGCCTGGGAAAGACATCTCCAGGATTATTCGGATAAGAGGGTGATTCAGTACATAAAATTTGGTTATCCTTTGTCCTTAATTAACCCCCACAAATTATGTAACAAAGAAGTCTCCAACCATTATTCTGCCTGTCAGTTTCCTTGTCAGGTTCAGGAATATATTGACAAAGAAAAACAATTAGGAGCTTTATTGGGCCCCATTCAAGACATTAACCACAATCAGTTTCATTGTTCACCATTACTGACACGACCTAAAGACGGAGACAAAAGGCGAGTTATATTGAATCTATCATACCCCACTGGCCAGTCTGTTAATGACCATGTGGACAAGAACGAATTCGACCAGACGCCTTTTATATTGAAGTTCCCTACTATTGACAGTATTGCTCAGAACATATCCGAAGCAGGAGATGATGTCGTTCTATTCAAAGTAGATGTAGCCCGCGCTTTTCGTAACCTCAGAGTGGATCCGGCTAATGCTCTCAAGTTTGGAATAAAGTGGGCTGACGCGTTCTACGTTGATCTAGCGATTGCGTTCGGCTGGACGCACGGTTCCGGAGCTTTTCAAATTTTGTCAGACGCAATTGCGTTCATTATGGCTAAGAAAGGTGTAAAACTTCACTGCAATATTGACGATTACATCGCCGTATCTTCCAAACATAAGGCTTTGACAGAATTCACTCTGTTATGTGACCTATTAAATGAACTAGGTCTCCCCATGAACGAGAGCAAACTCACCCCACCAACCAAGGAACTGACATGCCTTGGTATTAATATCAATATTGATACTAATACTATGAGTATTGCTGAAGACAAACTTCAGGCAATTTATGCAGAATGTGTGGCGGTCAATAACAAGAATAGTCTTTCTAAACACGCTTATCAGTCTTTACTGGGAAAATTAGTTTATATTCAAAAGTGTGTAAAACCCTCCAGGACTTTTATTAATAGGATTCTAGACCTCTTCAGGAAGAACTCTCATTTAAAGAAGATACGACTCAATGACGAATTTCATAAGGACATTCAATGGTTCTTGACCTTCTTACCCACTTACAATGGAGTTTCATATATTAAGAAAACTGAGGTTGAGGACTCTGAATCTTTATTTTTGGATGCATGCCTCACGGGCATGGGAGCAGTGTGGCAGAATAAGGTTTATGCCACCCCTATCCACAATCTTGGTGATCTGAAACTGTCCATTGTACATCTCGAAATGCTCAATATAGTCATTGCTTTACGAGTTTGGGGGAGTTCTTGGCAGCACAAACGCTTACAAATACATTGTGACAATTTGGGAGTGGTCCAGGTGGTTAAGACCGGGAAAACCAAAGACCCTTTCCTTGCTCTTTGTATAAGAAACATTTGGTTACTTACTGCGTCCTACGACATTGACCTTGACATTTCACATATTCCAGGTAAATACAACATAATAGCTGATGCTTTATCTAGGGTATATTCTGATAGAAATGTACACAAAGACCTCCTGGCCATATTAAGTACTTGTTACTATTGGGAAAAGGTACCTGTTAGCTACTTTAACCTCGAAACTCATTTATAATTTCAGATCCATGTTTGCCTTCATCACCATTGGTAGGATCAGCTTTAGCCAGAACAAAGCAGGCTTACAGACCCTCAACAAGACGTGCTCACAATTCTCATATCAGGACTTACCTGTCATTCACCTTATTCATGTCACTTCCAGTGCAACCCTCAGTTCATTCACTTCTAGCTTTTATGGAATTTTTGCATGTCAATTCCATCTCCTACAAAGTCTTGCTTAATTACATCTCTTCCCTCAAAACTTTGGGTAAAAAGTTTGGTTGGTCTTTGACCCCCTTTGACCACCATTTGGTAGCTTCTTACATTAGGAGCATTTCAATCAACTCCTCCTTTTCCCCCACCCCTAGGGGCATCTTTGATCTCTCTACTTTATCTGCCATATCCAAGGCATGTGACATCCTTTCTGACCCTCCATTATTTCGAGCAGCTTTTCTTCTGGCATTCTTTGCATTCCTTCGAATGTCTAATATTGCCCCACATTCCAGATTCAAATTTGATTCTAATAAGCACATTTTAAGACAGGATGTTCTTTTTCTTCCTCCAGGTGCCCACATCTTACTTAAATGGACTAAGACCCTTCAGGATACCTCAGCTCATCATTTTGTCCAGATTCCAGCACTTGAAAATTCCACTTTATGCCCAGTTCGGGCTATTAAAGCACTTTTGAAATCCAGGGCCATTCCTTCTACAGCTCCTTTATTTGCACACAAATCTCTCCCCTTTCATCCTGTGATTGACACTTCCATCAGGGATGGTTTAAGGCAGGTATTAACACACCTTGGCATTACTTTAACAGGACATGGGTTTCATACTTTCAGGCGATCGGGGGCTACCCTGGCCTATGACAATAACATTCAGCTGCAGCACATTATGGCACATGGGCTGTGGAGAAGTGCTGCAGTTTGGACCTACCTCCAGAATGCCTCCCTGGCCCCTTCCATTATACCCACAACCTTTGCGGGTATAATCCCCTCATCTCTTTGATTGGGTTTGGTGTCTTAAAAATTTCCAACTTTGTAAAAAATTTTTAAAACTTTTAGTTCTTCACTTCTAACATGTAAATAAAATCCTCAAACTTAACCTTTCTCCTTTCCTGACCTTCACTGACCCTTGACCTCTTCATCAACTACGGGAAACTGTGGATAGCATGGCCTGATAGGGGCCTGCTACTTCAGTTTCACACCTTAAACTTTTAGGTCTTGTTAATTAGTTAATTTACCCAATACCCGACCAATCAGACATTGTTAGGGGTTCAATTTTCGTTTTTGGTGGCAATAGTAGCCATATTGTGTTTAGTTATCAGCGGGACAAGGAGTGTTTCAAAAATTTTCACCCACCCCCCACCCTGTTACATGGCTTGCAACAGGACTTAGGCGGCCCCAGGCTGACCCTGGGTGTCCCCCTCTCGATTTGACAAATTAACAAAAATGCAGATTTTGTAGTCCAAGGCAGGACCAGGCAATTCCCTGGTGGCCCCCTATCAACACGTACTCGAGTATTCACTAGGTAGGGCTAGGCATGACCCTAGTTCCCCCTCTCTATGATATTTATGTTATGAAAGTAATTTTATGCCATTTTACACGAGTTGTTTTACTGTTTACCAGAATTGTTATTAACACGAGTTGTCTACTTTTATGTGTATCATGAGTTGTTTTACTTATATGTGTATCGTATTTTTATCTATGACGCGAGTTGTCTTTATTGTATTGGTTGGTGTCTTAAAAATTTCCAACTTTGTAAAAAATTTTTAAAACTTTTAGTTCTTCACTTCTAACATGTAAATAAAATCCTCAAACTTAACCTTTCTCCTTTCCTGATCTTCACTGACCCTTGACCTCTTCATCAACTACGGGAAACTGCACACGTGGCTACTGATTCCCAGATAAGACATTTTCTAAGGTTATTCATTGCAACAATGCCAGTGAATGGGCTGGGGATCAGCTTGAAAACTGTATAGGTAATAAAATGATGTGAAACTATGTTCTTGACCATATCCTTTGTCTATGAAAGTAAAATTAACAGCAATATTTTATCTGGGAGAGACAAATTGTACATATGATACCTTTTGTCAACCATAATCATTGCAAGTTTTGTACTTCTTAAACATCCTTCTAATCGAAACAACCTGAGAATTATTTGGAGTTTAAGTATGAACCTTTGAGCTATATTGTATTGGAAAAAATATTTTTAATTTATATCTTTTTCATTTTTGAGTCGTTTCTTCATTTTTATGTTGCTTTGATTGTTTTCGATATATTGGGGACCAGCAGTTTATTATCAAATATGTTTTCATAACAAAAAATGTGTTAAATGGTAATATTTTAGAAGTTTTATGGGTTCATATATAAAATGCAGAAATATAGCATACACAATGCCTATTTTAAATTTTGCAAATTTGACTACAACAACCTTATAGCATGGACTTATGTACTGATGATTGCATTTCTATCTGGCTGTAAAAAGTAGAAATATGTCAAAGTAAATCTCTTCTGTTGAAAGATGTAGGAGTCAGACTCTACAAATTGAGTTGATTAACTGGTAAAGTTCAAGGGAAAGTGGATGACTCCAGTTACTTATGGTTTTGAATTGTAATTTCATTTGATTTTCACTAACAGAAATGTATGATTGTTACTGTCGACACAAGTCTGTTAGCATGTTTTTTCCTGTTTTGTGCCAAATTTTGTAATGTTCCAATTTTTAAAACATACCAGTGTTTTAAACTAATGTCTTTTTCAGAGACATTCTGTGAAGACCTCTCCACAATAGATGGGGTCACTGTCTTATCTGATAATACATCATATGGGGCAGAGGTGTACATCTTATGTACCTATTCAAATCATCGCTTCATGGATGGGACAACTCATCAATCTGTAAAATGCCAGAGAAGAGGAAAATGGAGTGGACCAATCTCAAACTGTTCAGGTAACTACAATACACAAACTTCCTGAATGATATATACAAAATCCGCACATGCTTTTTAAAAAGAAAAAAAAAATTGTGTGGTTTTTAAGAAAACATTCATTAATCACCCTTTTCTTAGCATGGCCACTTTAGGTTGTACCTACCTTAAATTTCTAGGCACACTGTTCCTCGTTGTTGGGAAAACTTTCCTGTTGATTGATTCTGGGCCAATCAGATATGATTGACGCCTCACTGATTTCTTGGAAGGAGGGAAGGGCCATTTTGAATTCAGCATTCGAAGTAACAACATGAAATATTTTTTCTCTGGAATCTATAATTTTAGTTGGTTTTAGTCTTTTATATAACAGTGGACATGCCAAGCTCGTATATACAAGACATTACAAAAGAAACTGTAAGTACTGTTCCTTCATTGTCATCCACTGGCCCTGATCCTGGCTCTGCTTCAACACAAACATCCAATGACGCTATATTAGCATATTTGAAAAGAATTGATGATTCTACCAAGGCATTAGGTGAACGGGTACAAGCCATAGAAAGTAATCATTCAATTGAGGTCACACCAGTTAGGCAACGGTTACACTCCCACGATGATGACCCACCAAACACCTTTGTGCTGCCAGCAGCGTCAACAGGGCGTCAGAACCGTCATTCCCTCAGATTCAGGGACCCTGCTCCTGAAGTTTTACGTTCCTCGAATACAAACCGTCAATTCCATGTTCAGGACACCATGTCCCAGCCACTAACTTCACAAGCAAGTGCTGACATCCCCCAATCTTCAAGGGATCGAGACAGGGATTCAATTATACATGGGGTTGACGTTCTCAGGCGGAATGCTACAGTATCTCAGGCGGTATCGAGCGTGTTGGCTTCATATGATGCACAGATACAGAGCCAAGTATTGCAAGGTAAGCAGGCGTCAAAACGCTCAGGGCGATACAACACCACTGACACAACCACTGCATTGCCTGAGTATCGCTGGCCCAACGAGGGCTACCATGGTTCCAAAGGGAAGAAGCGAGTCTTATATGATGACCTTTCATTACCTCAATGGGCGGTAGGCCAGCTTACCAATGTACACCAGATTCAGGATCCAACCTTACTTAGGCAGGCTTTACTCCAGGTCATTCTGGCCCTCAGGGATGCGACTTCCCTACCCTGGCAGGCGGTACGCGACGCATGGAGTCATTCAATGCACGACATAGAAGAGGGCCATCTCACATGGGCTGATAGCATTCAATGGGCCATAAATAGACTGAGTGCATCGCAAATCGCAATGGCAAATAGTCAGATCGCAAGCCAAGGTCAATACCAAGGTCAGAAGAAGGTTTGTCGTTATTATAACGAAGGCAACTGTTCTCATGAAGGAAGTCATGGACAGTTTAGGCATAACTGTGCTTTTTGTGCAAAACAGGGACGCAATAACACTCACCCAGAAATTAAATGTCTGTTTAAACAGAAAGGACTAGATAAAGTTAACAGTAAATACGGGTCAGGTCCTCCACCTGAACCAGCACTAAGTCATATTAAAGAACGTTATAGTTCCACGGGGGGTGGGGGTCATATCATCTGAACAGTATGTCTGACTCTAGAACTTTCTCAGGTCATGAATGATCATACAAATACTAAGTCGGTTGACAATAAATTTCACTCTGTATTGGGTTCAGATATGTTGAATGATCAGAGTAATAACAGTTTCAGCTCTTTTGAGTCCAGAATTGATACAAATGTATGTAACTTATCTCACGAGAGTAATACTGTGTGTAATTTTAACGCATACATTGATGCTTTATTGTATGATACTTTTGATATTGCTGTAGATCCAGATGGAAATGATATTTCTGTTATGTTGCAGCAAGCTGTCCAGTGCCCAGAATGGAGGGGCTGGTCCAAGGGCACATCACTACAGGCCCATCTGATGTCATCTAACCACGGTGGTGGGTTAAAAATACTAATATTGATACTCACCTACACATGAAACATGACAGTAGTTCTGTCGGATCAGTGCGACCTGGGTTTAAGGATATTGAGGGCAGCATTGATTCACACCAATCTAATTTTTACACGGTTGGGGCAGAGACTCTCTTCTGTAGAGTGGATTTTACACAATACCAGTGCTATTTGGGTACAAATTATTTATACCTGGTGTTTATTTTTCACCAAAGTCAGGCAAACAATCATTGGGCCTTATTGGAACAAGCAAATAACACACAAAACTTCAAAATCTATACATGTACAAGCGTACCAGCAGGCCCCATTCAGATCATTGATTCGATGAACATGGTTTTAGTGCGCACCACGGAGACGTCTTTTTTTGTAAATAATAAAAGAAACCCTGTTTGGTACATAAGTCTAGGTGAATATAAGGAGCTTTCAATATATATTGCAAGGAAACTAAATAATATCCACAACATGTGTAATCTGTGTTCCTATTACCAATGCTGTAGCTTGTATTTGCATGTTTATTGATAGTACGGGTATTATCGCCCATTTAGCGGGAATTATCGGCCCAGATTTATTGTGAGTTATTCCTATTTTACTGATATTTTTGTCCATTGTTGTTTTTCACTGTAGTGGCTGTCAATATCACCTGAATATCATAGTCATTCTCCAGTTTCTGGTTATTCCAATTGTTGTTTTTTTTCACTGTTGTGAAATATCTACTGAATACCATTGACTATATTGTTAGTCACTCCAATACTTTCCTTAAGCTTAAGGCCATCCCCTCTTCGATTCACTTTAGGGAAATTGTTTATTCTAGAGGCTCAGTGAGGAGTGTAGGGTGCCCGTGAGTCGCCCACGGGAATGAATTTAGAGTGGACAGACTGTGTCACATAGTAACTAACTTAGAATTAGGGCATACTGGTGTTACTCCTCACGGTCCTGTTCTTAGTTTAGGGAACTGGAGTGCAATGAGTACCATCCGCTGGTTGTTCCTCTTACTGTTGTTTTGGAGAAAGTCAGTAAGCAGTGATCCTAATGTGTTTATTCCGTTGTCTGCTCATGGTCTTACTTCATTACCACGCCCCTACAGACTCCACAGCTATGTCCTGAATACACATCTTTTCCCTTGTGTGGCTAAGCGTCATGGCCTTGCGACCTTATTGTTGCTAGTGGTGACATCTCCCTTAATCCTGGACCAATCTCGTTTGGGGTGGTAAATTGCCGATCTGTAAGAAACAAGTGACCCTGCATCGATGATACTGTAACAGTACATTCTGTCGACATTCTTGCTGTCACTGAAACACATATTCGCCAGGAGGAAACGGACAGCCTTTTACATTCCATCACCCCGACAGGCTTCAAATTCTGCCACAAACCCCGTATTCATGGCCGTGGTGGTGGTGTCGGATTTTTTATCAACAAAGCTATACAGATCTGTGGATACATCTACTTTCAGTTCCTTTGAAAATGTTAGCATTGCAATTGGGTCGGCGGCTCAACAGCTTGTGTTGACTTGTGTTTATCATCCACCTGGCTCATGTTCTGAAAGTTTCCTGGACCAATTTCTCAATCTTTTAGAATATTTATCCTCTGTTTCTCCCTCTTTCCTAATTTGTGGGGATTTCAATATTCATGTGGATACTTCTTCAAATGATAGTATCAAATTCCAGAACTGTTTAGAATCATGCAATATAACACAAAATGTTCAAACGGCTACCCATCTACATGGTCATATCCTAGACCTTGTTCTCACTCCTACTGATGCCAGTGTCATCTCTAATGTACGAGTTGCTGAATTTATTTCTGATCATGCTCTTGTCCTTGCTCAGCTTGACTCAGTTAATCCTCCTTCACATAAGGCAAAAGTTGTCACCTTCAGGAGGTATCATAAAATTGACATGGACAGTTTCCGTAAGGATTTGGGAAATAGCGCATTCATAAAATGCCCTGGTGATACAGTCAGTGGTTTGTGTGAACAATACTTAAATGATTTGAGCAAATTGCTCGACAAGCATGCACCATTGGTTACTCGCACTTTTACTAAGCAAGCTACTGGTTGGCTATCTGACACCTACAGGCTGGCAAAAACCATCAGGCGACAGCTGGAACGAATCTGGCGTAAAGATAAATCTGCCTATAATCGAGCTAGACTTCGAAGTCAGATTGGTCGCTGCAATTCACTGGTCAACAAAGATAAGGCAAATTACTTCAGAAACCTGGTCAGAGAAAATACCAATGACTCCAAGAAGCTATGGCAGGTCTTGCGTTCCGCACTGCACTCTAGTCCTGAAGCAGTACTCCCTTCTCATGAATCTAAGAAAGGTCTTGCTGACCGGTTTGTCACTTTCTTCAGTGACAAAATAGATAAAATCAGAAACTCATTTTCCTCTAGTGACTCATTCACTCTGCCTCCTCCACCTGATGTACCCAATTTCAGCTGCTTTAAACAAGTTTCTCAAGAGGAAATTAGAAAAATTATCATGAAGTCACCCACTAAATCTTGTTTGTTAGACCCATGGCCTACATTTCTTGTTAAGGAATGTATTGATATTTTACTGCCCTCTATCACCAGGCTTGTTAACTGCTCGTTGTCAGAAGGTGTTGTACCTGATGAGTTCAAGAAGGCTATTGTAACCCCATTGATTAAAAAGTCATCACTACCACCCAATGACTTAAAAAACTACAGACCTGTTTCTGGGTTGGGCTTCATATCCAAACTGGTTGAACATGTTGTTGCTTCTCAGTTGAATGACCATGTTAGTTTGAACGGACTTGAGAATGTCAGGCAATCTGCCTACAAACTAGGTCACTCAACTGAATCTGCATTGCTTTCAATTAAGAATGATGTTCATTTGGCTTTTGCTAAAGGTGAGGCTACTGCTGTCGTTCTCTTGGATCAATCAGCAGCGTTTGATACTATTGATCATGATACGCTACTTAATTCTCTTAGCTCCTGGTTTGGTGTGAGCGGGGTTGTCCTCGATTGGTTTAAGTCTTATCTCTCAGACCGTGTTCAGTGCATTAAGATTGGGTCAATTTTATCTGATGCCAAAAAGTTATTGTATGGTGTGCCTCAAGGCTCTGTCCTGGGGCCAATCCTTTTTTCACTCTATACTACTCCACTGAGTAAAGTCATACAGAATCATCCTGGTATTAGTTTCCAGTTCTACGCTGATGACACACAATTGTATGTACACCACACACATAAAAATGTTGCCTCGGCCCTTGATAAGCTGTCACACTGCCTTGAAGACGTAAAGAGATGGCTCTCTACAAATAAGCTCAAGCTAAATCCAGATAAGACCGAATTCATTGTGTTTGGCTCAAAGTCTCAGCACGAAAAACTTAATCAGTCCTTCCTGGTCAACATACTTGGTAATCTCATATCACCAACAGATGCAGTTAGGAACCTTGGTGTCTGGTTTGATTCTGATTTCTCATTCTCTTGCCATGTTAGGAAGGTCTGCAAGGCTTGTTTTGCTCAGGGATCTTAAGCGACTCCGAGGACATCTGACACATGAAGCTACTCTTATGGCTGCCAATGCTCTGGTCGGGAAGTCGACTAGATTACTGTAACTCTCTGTTCAGAGGTCTCTCAGCTCTAGATCTGCGCAAACTTCAATGTGTTCAGAATAGCCTTGCCAGAATTGTTGCCAACACCACCAAGTACTCACACATCACTCCAGTTAGAAAAGCACTACATTGGTTGCCAATTAAGTACCGTTCTATCTTTAAGACTGCCATGCTGGTATATAAGTTCCTACACAGTGGTAACCCCAAATACTTTGAACCCTTCCTCATTCCCAGACATAGTGCATATAACACTCGTCGAAGTCAATCTGATGGCATATTTCTTGAGGTTCCCCACTTTGGTTCAATTTTCAAGTCTCAAAAACATTTTGGACTCAGTTTTGAGTATGACGCACCTATGATTTGGAATGACCTTCCTGATGAGGTCCGCTCTGCAAACTCACTTGCCTCTTTCAGGTCAAAGTTGAAGTCATACCTCTTTGGAAAAGCATACCCACCCTAAATTTCCAATCTCCTTTCTGCTTTCTCCGCGGTGCTGACCCCTGCAATGTCTCTGGTTTTTGAATATTGAACAATGTTTTTGTGTGATGCGCCTTAGAGTCTGTCTTTTGACGGAGATTAAGCGCTATAAAAGTGCTATTAGAATTAGAATTAGAATTCAAGGTTCATGCATGTAGGTTGTCATGGTAGTGATGTGCCTTATGCAGGTGGTCACACTGATCCGAATATTGTGTATCAGAATTTTAAACAAGATTGTCATTACTTTAAACTTTATGGTCTCACATATGAACAGTACATAGTGTCAATAATGGACGAGATGATCAATCAGTTAGATTGTGCTGAAGCCAATGTACTTGAAAGTGTTGACTCAGGTATTTCAGATGTTATCAATACTAACAGTCAGGAGCGTCCCAATACAGTTGACTGTGGTGGGGCTAACAATTTGCCTTTGAAAATACAAGGCAATTTCGCTCGAGCCATAGATGATGACACGGGGAACTCCTATAGTTCTGACTACTCCATACCTAATAAGACCAGAGGCTTCCTATTTCAGGAGTCAGGCGACTTTCAATTCATAGGCCCAGATAGGGAGGCCATAGACATTGCAACAGTTAACCAATGCATCAATATAGCTGACATAGTCAGAGAAACCAATAAGCCCAATTACCAGCAGGCTAGGGTCCCCTTAAACTCGGGATTGAATCTCCAGGCCTGGGATAACTACCTCCAACACTACCCTCATCGTATTGTACTCCAATACCTTAAGTTTGGGTTCCCCTTATCCATTGAGGATCCTGATGCTTTAAATAACACTGCTGTAACCAACCACTTCTCAGCTCTTCAGCACCCCTTGGCAGTACAACAATACCTAGATAAGGAAATAGCTCAGTGGACCAGGTCATATCCCCTCATTTTCATTGTTCTCCCCTACCAAGGATGGTAACAAACGTAGGGTCATCCTCAATCTATCATACCCTTATGGGAATTCTCTCAATGATAAGGTCAATAAATCTCGGTTTGACGGTCTCCAATTTATCTTAAGATTCCCCTCAGTGGATGAATTTTTTTGTTGCAAAAATTTTGGAGACACCAGGTGACGTATATCTCAGCAAAACTGATGTAGCCAGAGCATTTAGGAATCTGAGAGTGGACCCAGTCGACTCTCTGAAATTTGGCATCCATTGGCAAGGGAAATACTTTATTGATAAAGAGGTCGCATTTGGCTGGGTCCACGGGTCCTCAGCATTTCAAATGACATCCGACGCCGTCACTTACATCATGAATACCAAAAATCATCACATGTGGGCCTGCATTGACGATTACATCCTTATTGGCTCCAAGGAAGCCACAGAGGCAGCCTTTCTTTACCTTTCAGCCCTCTTAACCGAACTGGGCCTTCCCATGAATTCAGATAAAAGAACCCCCCTACCAGGGCCCTGACATGCCTGGGAATTCATATTGACATAGCAGCCAACACCCTGAGCATTGATAGGGACAAGCTTAGTCAAATCTATTCGGAATGTATTCATGCCAGTAAGAAGTCCACCCTCAGCAGGAAAGCTATGCAATCTCTCCTGGGGAAGCTCCTATACATCCATAAGTGTGTCCTCCCAGCTAGGACTTTCATTAATAGAATCTTGGACCTTTTTAGGTGCAACTCTCAGGCAAAGAAAATACACCTGGATTCAGGCTTCCACAAGGACATTCAATGGTTTATATCTTTTCTCCCTACTTTCAATGGTGTCACGTACCTTAGGAAAGTCCCAATACCCCACTTTGACAGCCTCTACTTGGATGCATCCCTTACAGGATTGGGGGGTACCTGGAGCAATAGAGTATACGCTACCCCTGCCCTGAGTGTTCCTGGCTTCAAATTAGGCTTTGTACACCTGGAAATGTTCAATATTGTCATTGCTCTTAGGTTGTGGGCAAAATTTTGGGCACATTCATATGTCAGAATATATTGTGATAATATGGCCGTGGTTCAGGTGGTGAGGACCAGCAAGACCCGAGACAGATTCCTGGCAGCATGTATCAGGAACATATGGTTTCTTTCAGCTACATGGGACATTAAACTAGACATCAACCATATTCCAGTCAAACATAATATCATTGCAGATTTATTATCCAGGCTATACTCTGCAGATCCAGTTAATAGCAAGCTACTCCAACACCTCCACACCAATTACATTTGGGATAGCATACCATTATCATTCTTCAATATAGATATGAATATTTAATTTCATGAGCCAGTGACGTCACTTCCCCTCTGCTGGCCTCAGCCTGGAGTAGAATTGATCAAGCATACAGACCATCCACATCTACAGCTCACAAGACTCATCTTAGAACTTTTCTTTCCTTTCTGTACTTCACAAACGTACCCCTCAACTTTACCCTTCCCAACATCCTTGCCTTCTTAGAGTACCTATATCAGAACCACATCTCACCCAAGGTCATCAAAAATTATCTCTCCTCCATTACTACCATGGCTAAATTCTATCAGCTAGACCACCAAGACATTTTTCACCCTTCAGTATCTCGCTATATTAGAAGCATTTCCATCAATTCCAGATTTCAACCCACCCCCAGGGGCATTTTTGATGTCAAAACTTTGTATGCCATTTCAGTATCATGCGACCAACTATATGACCCACCCCTATTCAGAGCCATTTTCCTATCAGCTTTTTATGCATTTCTGCGTATGTCCAATATAGCCCCCCATAGTAGGTCTCAGTTTGACCCTAATAGACACTTTCTCCGCCAAGACCTCATTTTTGGTCCCCCAAAAGCCCATCTTGTTATCAAATGGACCAAGACCCTTCAAGATAACAAAGCTCACCATGTGGTCCAATTCCCAGAAATTGACAATTTATATCTATGTCCTGTCAAAGCTTTCAAAGCCCTCATGTTAACCAGGAAACTCCCACCCACCACCCCATTATTTGCTAACAACACTCCTCCATTCCATCAAGTCATTGATACCCAGGTCAGGCAGGCCCTGAAAACAGTCCTCACAAACAGGAACATTGATCATGTGGGCCATGGCTTCCACACATTTAGGAGGTCGGGCGCCACCTTAGCCTACGACCACAGTGTTCCATTGCAAAACATCATGTCCCATGGTTTATGGCGAAGTTCGGCAGTGTGGACCTATCTGCAAAATGCCTATCAAGCCCCTTCCATCATTCCTACTACTTTCTCCTCCATCGTACCCAAACTTCTGTAGCTGGGCTTGGTGTTTTAAAATTTGCTTTATGTCCATTTTAAAAGCCTCTTTACGAGCTAACCATTGTATAATATGTACTAACATGTAAAATAAAATTGTCAAACCTATCTTTTACTAACTGGTTTACACACTGGACCTTCACCTAGCAGACTTCGGGTTCAAATCTTGACCTCCACTTAACTGGCTGGTTTGTATAGTCCAGATACTAGCTGAACTTACCCACCTGTGACACTGGTGGCACCAAACTTAACCATTGGGGTTTTGAATCCAAGGTCAACTGGTGCTAAAATTGTATTTAGCATATGATACTACATTTGTTGTAATTGTTTTATTAATATAGCATTGCCATGTTCTTCTGATATTATAATCGTTTTTAGGCTTCGTGGACATATTTAATGGCATAGTCAAACCTTTCCTTATGGTTTTTATCTGTACATGTTTGCTTTACCTTGAATGGTCTCATCTCTATAACTCCAAAAAGAGACCCTCATGTATTGATAGTAACTGTTGAAGAATGAGCACTCAATTCCCATTCACCCCTCTAGTGTGTATATTTTAATACAGCTCATAATAGGTCTTTACAGTTATTTTAATCATTTTATAAAGCCTCTTCCAAAATACAATTCACATTATCAGTTATGTTTAATCACCTCTGAGGTATCCTACCCAAAAGTGGATGGCACTGAATCACAGGTAAAACATTCTACCTAAATATGAAGCACATTTAACAATACATGCCACAAGACAATCTTGCTTAGTTGTAGCTCCAAGTCCCCAGCTTGGTAAGGTGTGAACTAGGCATAAGTGTCTTGTGCTAATAATGATTAATATGATCTCTAATCGGTTTGTTCTATTTTCAGATGACAGATGTCCTGCTATTCCCAAGGTGGCACATTCTAAAGTGGATACAAATGTTGCTCTGTTTGGGACAAATGTGACCTATTGGTGTGATACAGGTTACGTATTTCCAGACAGATCAGTAACCACAACAATACAGTGTGATGGACAGACTAAGGCTTGGAACAAACAAATAGCTGATTGTCAAGGTACACATTGATATTTTTTTATTAAGACCTGATGCTACAATACCTAATTCTTACACTGCCTGAGATGTGTGATTGCAAACATAAAAAAGTAAATAACTCGTGTTCCAGAACAGATTATCATTGTTATAGAAGAAGCAAATTTAGAACTAAACTTAGTATTTACATTTTTTGTAGATTTATCTGTCTATTAATAAAAAAATGGAAAAAAAAATATATTCTAAAAAGTCACATATTGGGATTTTTGGAGAGTAAAGACTGTACATTTTGTTAATAAATATTTTTATCAAACATATCATGCTTAGGTAATTTACACAGGTAATAAATATGTAAATATCACAAAATAAGAATAAAGGAATAACACGAACATTCAAAGACATCAAATGCCCAGTAAGGCTGAAAACTCCTTGATTCAGAATAAGTTGTGACTCACTCCTAAATTAAATCAATTCTGTGTTAGGCCAAGGCTCACCTGCTGTAAAACTAAATGTATATCTGTGCAATAATTATTTTATAATCGTGCTAATATACAGGCAGAACAGAATAAAGCAATCACATAATTTCCTTGGCTGAGGTAATTTCACATGTGTGTGGATAAACTGTTATAATTTTTTAAAAAATTACATTTGTTTGTAGTTATATATTGTCCCAGCATCCCAGAAGTGCCATTCGCAAATGCAATATTATTGTCAGATGATACTTCATACAGCAGTACAGTTGTCTACACCTGCATGAGTGGTTATGTAACCAACAGTGGGACAGAATCATTTGAAACAAGCTGTACCAGTAATGGGACCTGGGTTTTTAAGCAAGGAACAAGTTGTCTTGGTAGGTGGTGCCCTGTGATTCATACCATCTATGCAACTACTTTTTTAACAAGAGCACTTCTAACAAGAGAGCATTCTTCCACCAAGGCCCAGCTCCTCCAATAATGCTTATGAATGCATTGATAAATCATCCATTCAAAAATTCCTGTATCCAGATAGTGAATTGGATCACCATCTAAATTTTTTGTTTTGATTAGTTTTAACAAATTTTCAAGGCACAATAGAAAATAAGGGTAGAAGCTAAAATATAAGCACATGGGCAAAAAAGTTAGCAATAGAAAGTATTTTCAAAACCAGAGTAAAATATGCTATGAAGAACAGGGTTCATGAAAGATTACACCTTAGGGTCCAATTGCACAGCGAGTGAAAGGGTGTTCAAATGTCTGGGCCATAATTAACAAAGAAACCTACAAAATGAGTTTTAGACTAATGAATCTAATGATTAAAGGTTCTTAAAGGCATCTGTTGTTCAAGCCATTGTTAACATTTGCCGCAGATTTCATCAAAATCAGATTGTATATATTTGATAAAAAATCTGTCAAATACTCTGGCTCCACACCGAATTCAAATCATAGTCAAAGTACCTTTAACTAAAATGCCCACTGGAATATTTTTCATAAGATATTCATTAAGATATACAGTAAGTAATTGTGACCATATATGGAAACCCATTTTTACAAATCTCAAAATAAATCCTTTCATTTTTAATCTAACAAAAATTACCATAATAATGAAGCCTCTATAAATACATACCAAAATATCGAAATAAAAAGAAATTATATCATATTACATCTTTAAAATTACGAATCAAGGATGGAGTATTATTTAAACAGTTAAATAGTCTCTCAAGTATCTAATATCTGAAAATAATGGGTTCTTAACAAAGTCCCTCCGATACTTTATAACAATCTATTATTTCCACATATTTGACACTTACTTGGACATTTACCTATACTGAATATTTTGAACAGCCATCTGCAAGGTCTGCAGTTATGTGAAGAGCATATGCCTTACATCATATTGAATGGACATTCTGGTGGAATTCATTTTAACTATGAAAACATTGACTTTGTATTTCTTGTGCATTTGTAGCTGTCCACTGTCCAGTTATTTCTAGCTTTGGCAATGGCACCCTGAACACAGCAGATACAATCTTTAGAACATATGTCAATCTGCAGTGTAACTCTGGGTATAGAATGGTAAAGAATGCAACCAGTAAAGTGGTACATTGCACCTCAGAAGGTGTTTGGAGTTCGGATATCTCTAGTTGTCTGTGTGAGTATGTTTGAGGATCATCACTTTTTATTAACACTGTTTTATTGGCCTTAAGTCAGAACTATTTCTATCCCAACTAAATTGGAGAGCTGGCATCTGCCTCCATGGCCTAGTGGGTAGTATTACATAGAACTTGGTTTCAGTAACAGGTACAGTCAGACACACAGTAACTCAGTGACCACTTAATTTGGTGGTCATCTGTTACTGGGTCCTATCCCCAGCAGCAGACTAGAGAACATAAGGGACATTGACAAATTATGTGAAATTGTCTTTCAGAAAGTAAAATGTCAGTATTTTCTGCAGTCAAGTAGATCAGATAGTGCCTTTAGTCCTGTAGTAAAAGGGGAAATTGTACTGAGAGTTAGGAATCTTAGTGAATACACTTTCATGATTTATCACTTAAAATCCAAGTAATAGTTAAAATCTCAGTTAGAACAGGTTAATGTATGATCTATATAGCCTGTCAGCCCTGTGTCTTCTTGCTATGACCCTGCTATGTTGTTGGACTTATGATTATTCACATTGGTATTGTTCAGTTGTGCCTTAGAGTCTGTCAATTGATGGAGGTTAAGCACTTTAAAAGTCGACATTTGATTAGACGAATCCAGCAGCTGGTTGGTATGTCCCACTATTCTATTCTAGCCTTTATATATATATTTAATCTCTGTTAAGAAAGACTGTACCCAGGTCCATACCACAGAGATACCAAGTAGTTTATTTTCTAATTTGGGGATGATAAGATTTTAGCTTTTTCTCACACAGGCAAGATTTTGGGCAGAACAAACATCATCTGGTATATAATTCCAAACTATATCTATTTCCATATCTACCACGACAAATAGCTTTGACCAAATACAATCAAAGTACCTGGAATCAAATATGGCTGATGGGTAATAAAAACTAATGGACCAAAAAGACAAATCTTTTAATTTTGTTCTATTTGTAATTATAGTGAAATCATGTCCACCAATTGCCACCTGGAATGGACAGATGACTGATAAAGGAGGTCTGTATTATGTGGGCGAGAAAGTAAATTACAGATGTACTGTGAATCACATCTTTCCAGATGGCAGCAATAATTCTCAGATCTCTATCTGTGGTTCTGATGGACAATGGTATCCCTCTATCAAAAAATGCAGAGGTAAATTGATTTAAAGTAGCATTTACTGTGGGCCCAAGCAGACCAACCTAATAAATAGTCTATGATATAATTGCAGTAAGATCACTTTAAACTTTAAAGAGTTCGAGAATCAGATAAAAACGAAGAAGTTCTAGAGGTCTGTCATACCCATTGACAGTCTGACAAAGCTGAAGATTCATTCAAGATAAAAATAAATTTGCATGAGCTTAATACATTTGTTTTTTGTGGTTTGTGTAAACCGGATATGTGCAGCTGATATTCAGACTATTCAAATGTTTACAGTTGGTGATACTCTAAATTTGTATGTGGATTTTTATAGCACTTCATGATCCATTTTAAAGCAAATTATAAGGAGCAACAGTACAAAAATAGACACCAATTTTAGTATCCAAAGATGAAAAAAGGTTCTAGCACTTCAAAATGCAGGATATTTGCATCTGTTTTGCAAATTCAAAACTTCTCTTTAAAATACCTAAAATATATCAAGAATATCTAATCACTAATTACATTACTGTGTTCACAGGTGTACTTTCCAATAATTTACAGGTTGGTAATTAACTGTAATGTATTGCAACATACCACAATTAGAATCTCAGTTTCAGCATATTGTATAGGTCATATCATGGTGGTTAGTTGAGGACATGGAGAAAAGAAGTGCACACTATTTGGTCAAAACCCTGTACTGAAAACTATCCAAAAGTTTTAGGGAATAACAAAAAATCCGACTTCAGATCCAATATAGACTAGAACTCAAAATCCTAGAGATAGAAGGCAAGTGTTCTCTACACTATGCCCCTTTGGAAAAAATATTAACAACAATATCTCTTCACAAAAAGGCTTTCCCACCTTAGCCCATGTACCTGACCATATCTATAAAATATTAAGTCTGCTGGCTTGGTGTGAACCACAAATCCCCACAACTTGACTTCAATCTTTGAATTGGATAAAAATATTGTATCATGCTTAACATGGCCAGGACACCCAGGGTTCCCACCTTTTTTTCATGTTACCTCTATTTCATTATCCAGGCATGATATGGATTCAGTAACATATACTGAAGTCAAGTGATGGAGGGGTGTGTGTGGGTCACACCTAGCCCGCTGACTAATTGATTATTGAATAGGATCCTAGTGTTGAGCTTTACAGCCAGCCTTGGGCAAAGATTAAGTGCTATAAAAATTTAGAATAGGATAAAATCTCATTATGCTTTGTGTATATTCTTTGCAAAAGTCAATGTCAGAGTTATACATCCCATTCAACAGCCAGGGTCATATTGGGATAAGCCCTCAGCTATGCTACTTGTGGGTGTCTAACCCACATGGAGGCCAGGGTCTGTGATTAGATACCTAACTTGCCAACTACTAGGCAACTGAGGACCTGCATGTATGTTATTTGGAAAATTATTATTAAAGTGCAAAGATGGTTAGCTCCACAGAGAATGAGGATGCTATAGAACAATTTTTCTCATTGGACGTAAAAACATGGTTAATGGAATTTATATTCAAGGTTTCATTTTAAGTTCTATTACATGTATTTTTAGAAATCACAAATCCAACAGAGATTGTGCCCACTGAAGCCCCAAATGCCTATATCTATGGCATTATTACTAGTACAGTCATTGGATTGGTTCTACTGGTTGTTTGTGTACTTGATCTCATCGGCTTATTGTTAAATAAGCAGAAGTACATCCCAAAACGCACATACAGCAAAAAGACTCAATGGAAACATACAAAACGAAATAAAAAACGAAATGCTGTGAAAAAGAAAACAAAGTAAGCTGTACCAACCCCATGGACAATTTCTTGTCATCTGCTTCAGCTAAAACTTCCATTTCAAGTTTTATTGGTTTGGTATAATTTGATCTTGTTTCTTGTCTCTGTCAAAAAATCTTTAACCTGATCTGTAAGTTTCAAATTATTTAATGGATTCTAAACAAATTTGATGAAAAATAGACTCAAATAGGTGATTTACACTTGAATAAATTTCATATATGTGTTATTCATTGTGACACACTCAAATATAGAATTCATTCGATTTATGGTATGACACTATATGAATTGTTTTAGTTGAATTTCTATTACTGATTTGCATTTTGAATTTTAAATAGAGGCAAAGAAACCTAGCAATAACTTTTCATGCACAACATTGTTTAAATTAGGTAAATCTTTTAAAAATTAGCTTAAGTGTTTCTTAATATAACATTTTGCTTTTATTATTTTAAACAATATTCTATATTTTGTACCTTTGCAGAAATACTTTTGATGTAACAACAATTTCCTTAACTACATGAAATGTTTGTAATATACATTAATTTTGTGCATAACAAATGTTGATGCCGCTTACTCATTGTAAAGTTCTCATAGCCCGACTCTGCAAAAATAATGTATTTAATACCATAATGTACAGTGGGGCTGTCATATTTATGGCACTTATTTTACAAGTAAACATTCACAATATCTATTTAATGGGAGGGATTCGCCTGAAGGATTTGTGTAGCTGTTTTCAGTGTGAATACTGCTTTAGTTATATAAGAAGAGTGGTTTCCATATCTTAATTAATAATCAAAAACATTTTAAAGTAATTAGATGTATTGAAACCACATGCATATATTTTCCTCTGCTTCCGCTCAACCCTAGTTTTTATTAAATTGGTAAAAATTTCATCTTGTTCTTCTGACTGTCTGCTCATCTCTCCCTCAAAAAATTACCTTACCAATAGCTTCACAATTTTTAATTTATTGAAAATGTGCACCCCATGCATATATTTTTCTCTACTTCCACTCAGCCCTAGTTTTTTATCAAATTAGTACAAATTTCATCTTGTTCTTTTGACTGTCTGCTCATCTCTCCAGTTGCCTAAGTTTTGGCGAGCACCCAACCAAAATAATATTATGTATTTTTTTGTGTCTATGACCATGGTATCTTGTTATATTTCCATTACGTAATATGCTATTTAAAGGAGTAATCAGAGCCACAAATTTGGCATAACTTCATATGGTTAAGAGTTCATCATGGTTAAGTCATCGGCTTATTGTTAAGTCAATAGTTTAAAAATATTTATGTAAATTTGTATTATTGTTAATCATTTTTAATTTGCATAATAGCACAGGACAAAATTAAGGATTTTGCTTATTTAGAAAAAGGATTTACCAAATAAGTGTAATATACATAAACAACAGATTGATAAATAAATGTACATGACAAAATTATGTCTACTCTTCAAGTTTATGTCAAAGTTCAGAACTAGGTACCTCGATATAAGTTGTCCAAATTTATATAGAAGTGTGGGACCGCAATTATGTGAATTTGCTTGTTATTCTTGTATAAAATCTTACTCTTCAGTGTTAAGATTAACATTTTTAAAATATCACATACATAAAATCTTATTTTAATGTTTATAATTTTAAACTTTGTTGATTGTTTAATATGTTTTAGCAAAAACATTTTATATAAGAACATATGTGTTTTAACTAATGTTTGTGTTTATGTACTCATAGATATTTTAACTAAATTATATGTATTTTGCATTAATAAACTTTTATTCACAACATATTCTAATGTAGCTTATTCATAGAAAAGTTCTGATATTGAGATTCAGCTAATTTTCTTTTCAGTGACATAAAGTAAGTAAATTGCCAACTTCGAAAAAAAAGATAACTGAAAAACATTAAAAATGGTCTGTTTATGATACTCTTTAGTCATTTTAAGGGCTGTTTTCCATATGAATATACATAGATTTATATGCTAGACAGTTGTATTAACAATAACCATTTGTTGAATAAATATATTATATATAGACAATATAGTGATAGGTAAAAATTTAGAACAAGGTGACATCAATTACAGTTATGCTAAAATATCTGCATTTACTGTGTTGTTCTTGTATTACAGCTCAGTTTTGATCAAATTTCATGTTAAGCTTTAAATTATCATCTTGTAATTACTATCTGTTTTATTGGTGAATTTAAAAACTTTATTCTATGTTAAATATGTTTGTACAAAATATTTCATATATCATAACAATTTTCCTTAAATGTTTTAACTAAATTGTATATTTGTATGTGCATGAACTGTGTCTCAGAATGGTCAATGTAGAAAATTTTGTTGACTATCTGAAACCGACCCGGGTACATAGACCTCTTGCTAGGAAAATATCTCCTTTGGTAAAGTTTTGTCAAAACTTAACTTTAGAAGTAAATTGTTGGATTAGTTTTGGATCTGAGTGGTCTGGGTAACCTTATTGAAAAAATACTTGCATGAACCAATTTTGATGTTGCTCTTGTAGGTTAAATGTTCAAAAGAAAAGAGTAAAATTCCAAAGAATTCCAATATCCTTCCATATTCAATTCCCGACAACAAATACAATTAGAAGTTGGAATGTTCTAATGAAGTTATTTAATTGAAAACATATTTAATATGATACAATTGAGGCCCATAAAGCATAAAATTTAAATGCTGCTCTAGCTGGATCACCTATTACCGAGATTGTTTGTATCTCCAGTCGCATTGTTAGAGGAAGTTATTAATGGTGACAATAAAGGAATTATATAAAATATTCAACACCTCTGAAGTTGATAGTTCCAACCCCGGACCTTGTGTGGGAAAGTTGGTAGCTTACTTTTTAAGACATTGATTCATCACTGTTATGGGTTAAAGCTCCTTATCTGTAATTTTCACAGATATTAGCATTTCAATATTTGGCAACAACTTTATTCAAAATTGAAACATTTTATATTATTTCAAAATGGTGGCTTTTTCTCCCTGAAGTGAGAGGCTGATGTCTGTTCTAGCCAATTTTTTAACAATTTCTATGGTTGTTCCAGCTCTATGCTAGAAAGTGGTGGCTATATCTTAAATCAATTGAAGTATAAATACCTGATAAAGAAATATAGTGAAAACTATTCAAGAGGGCCAACTAAACCTGCATTCTGTATTAACATGTCAATATTATCAGCTGGTTGTAGTGAAATAATATTCATAGGCTGGAAAATTCTCAAACTTACCGTGTTTTTGACTGGGAAATGCTAAAACTGAATATGGTAATAAAATTAGTGCATGGGGTCAGTTTATTTTATCCAGATAATGTAGTCAGCATTTTGTGTATTGTTTAATGTTTCTGAAACAATACAATAAATGAAATTTTGTAGGTTTATTTCATGTTAATTTAATAAAGTATACATGAGGTTTCAACCTTTGTATTATAGTTCTCATGCAGAACGAAGTGGAATAGGTTTTGTTTGCATTGTTGAATTGAATAAATTAAAATGATGATGGTGAAATAGCTGGAATTCATGTTGTGTTATGTGGTTCATGTGATGATGATTTTGTACATTGAATATTTTGTGTAATTTTATCAGAATTTTAAGCATTATATTTATTTATTTGGAGTTTTACATCGCTTTCACCACTGTATAGGTCATATCACAATGGGTACTTTTGTTTCCATAGAAAACCAGTACATACAATTGGTCAAGGTTCTGTACTGTAAACTGCCCACCTTCGGTAGGCAACTCCTAACTTCCCCACACAATGCCCAGGGTTTGAACTGCCGATCTCAGAGCTGGGAAGCAGGTGTGTTATCACTGTACCATAATGGCACCCTTAACCATTTGAATGCAAAGTGCATAAAATCTAGTGCAAAATTACCACAAAACCAATACTTTTTCAAAATATGGTAATTTTTAGTGAAACATTTATTCATAGCACATTATGCACAGTAACAACTGACTACTGGACTAAAATACATAATTTATAGAATTAGAAGTGAAGCTGTCCTTGTGAAATCTTGTCATCAAAATAATTATATGTGTATTATGAAATTGAAAATCCAGCTATGACTTGGCCACATCTCTATGGTATTATGACCAATGTAGTTGGTGGGTCAATATTTGTGCACTGGGTATCATATGTTTATTGATCAGTAAACAGCAATATATCCAAAGATACAGAATTCAAATGAAAGTGTCAATTTCACATAAAATATTGTGAGAGTAAAAGTAATGCAAGCCATATAAACCCCATAGAAGAAAGAATCAGTTATGATCCTATTTTTTTACACTTTTTGAACTTTAAACCTATATATCTTGACTTTTGCTAAACATATTTTAATGTGTAATAGCTCATTAGATAGGTATGTATCTTAGCTATCATGTGTTTAAGTTTTATCCGAATCATTATGTTGAAAATATATGAAAATCATAGTTTTATCATGAGAAGCAGTGCAATACCTGTGAATCAATTAATCAGCCTAATTTGCACTATGTGAACCTGGGCTGTGTTGTATGAGTTTCAATGGACTTTCACACTTTACATGAACACTATATATGGAAACCTGAATAGATTCTACTATGTGGGATGAACATATTTGTCATAATATTAGTTTGCACACATACATATATCTATAAAACTGATTTATTAGTTTGAAATGTACTGTAAAGGTTAGACTGTTTATATCAGGAATAAATATGGGTAAATAGAAGAAGAAATATAGAATTTTCTACTGCAGAAGCCATAGAAAAGGCCAAAACGATTGTATGGCAAGGAACATTAGTATATCGAGCTGCTAAATCAATGGGAATATCAAAGGACACTTTTAAACAACATTTAGAGGCCCAAGCCCCCAATGGCAGACCAGGCCCTTCTACAGTTTTGTCCAAGAGAGATAAAGCCCAGCTAGTTTCTTTTGCCAAATTTGTTGCCAACAGTGGCAAATACTACTGCTCAGCCAGTGAAGTTCGTCACCCCAGTGACGTTCGTCACCTGCATTTTATGACAATATTAGAGAATTTTTACTGTCCAGTTATGGAATATATCTACCTTGCCTTTGAAAGAAGCTATTCCATTTATTTAAACATGAATATTGCATGTCTTTGAGCGTTTTTATGGCAGGTGACGAACTTCACTGGGGTGACGAACTTTACTGGCTGACCAGTATGATAATAATATATAAATAAATACTTAAATTAATATTTAATATTTTAATATTTAATTTCTTAAATATACTACCACTGCTAAATATATTACCACTGCCTTGACTTACAAGTAATCCACTACCGCTGCCTTCATTACAAAATGCACAAACTAAACTACCATCGTCTTGACTTACAACTATTCTAAATACCTTACCACTGCCTTATCTTGCAACTGCATATATTACCACTGCCTTGACCTACTACTACCATGATATACAAACACCTAATACACTACCTCTGCCTCGACTAACTGCATAAAACAAACTACAATTGCCTTGACTTGCAACGATTCTAAATATCTTACCACTGCCTTAACTTACAACTATAGAACTACACTACCATGGCCTTGAAGTACAACTACTGTTACACTAAATACACTAACACTGACTTAACTTACAGCTACACTAAATACACTACTGCTGACTTACAACTTCACTTTATACATTACCCCTGCCTTATAGCTGCCTTATAGCTGCACTAACACTCCCTTCACTTACAACTCCACAAAGTACACTACCTTTACACCACCACTGCCTTGCAACTATTCTAAGTACCTTACCACTGTCTTATCTTGCAAGAACACAACTAAACTATAAGGGCCTTGACTTACAACTACACTACAAGTATTAATATCACTTATTTTTTGAAACAGTGGTAGACCTGCATCCCCAACTTGGTTTAGGGACACTGCAACAAGATTACTTTATGAAAGGTAGCACATACATGTCAATGAATGTGATAATGAATTATAGTCCTGGAAAGCCACATATTTGTGTTATTGTACATTCTAATCCATGCTATGGTATATTCTTGTTCATTCAGAAAATTCAGAAATTTTGCTATTAAATATTTTCATTGGTATGAAAGTAATCCTTGTGTTTGTGACTGTAACAACTTGAATTATAACTTTTATGAAATGCTATATTTTTTAATATTGATCAATTAAATGTGATTGTATACATTGTTTTCTTTACAAAGGCACTTGAACAAGTGTTCACACATTGAGGAATCAAACCCCACTTGATTTTACCATTAAAACTCACACAGCACAGCCAAGGTTCACATAGTGCAAATTAGGCTCATTAATTGATTCACAGGTATTGCACTACTTCTCATGATAAAATTATGATTTTCATATATTTTCAACATAATGATTCAGATAAAAGTCTAGCACATTATAGCTAAGAGACATACCTATCTAATGAGCTATTATACGTTAAAATATGTTGAGCAAAAGTCAAGATATGAAGGTTTTAAGTTTAAAAAGTGTCAAAATATAGGATCATAATTGATTCTTTCTTCTACATATATTTTGTCCCCCTGAACTCGAACTTTTATCAGTGGAAGTTTTATCTTGTTCCTCCCTCTCTGTCCATCGCTCCAGCATGAAAAATTTAATCTTAGCAATAAATTTCAAACCACTGGACGGAGTTGTGTCAAATTTAGTGAAAAAAATATACCTAGAAGGTTGATATAGAGATGATTAAGATTTTACCAGTATTCATTTATATAATGTCATAGCTGCCTGTTGCCTTGTTATCCAGACTTGGATTTATATTTTACAGCAAGGTATTGCTGAGTAAGTGATGGATATATAAATAAAACATTGATGAATAAAAATACAGAACAACGAGTTATTTGTTGTTTACATTTATGTTAAACTAGGGATTATATGATTGAACATGTTTGTTATTCTTAAATTAAAACTCACTTTTTTTCCAATTCTTGTGTTAAGGCTGATATTTTAAAATCTTTTCTACAGTATATCTTATTATAATATTTTTCATTGATTATTTTAAGTATTGTTATGTCTTGAAAGTGCGTTGATAACACTTTTATTATAAAATATTGATTGTTGGTTTGTTGATGTTTCTGGCTGATTTGTATGTTGTGTGTACATAAACTTTTTATGCTAATATATGCAAATGTAGTTTACTCATTTAAGATTCTTCTCTTAATATTTGGTTTCACAACATTATGCTAGGTATATCCACCGTATTTATGAGAATTAATTTACAAGAAAAGACAAAAAATGTGTGATGATTGGACAGATTCCACTAAATGATTTAGATGGCTGTTTTCTATGTTAATTTTGCTGCAGTTACAAGCTAGAGAGTCTTCCTTAAATCACTTGAAGCATAAATACCTGATGGAAATACCATAGCATCATTTTCAATTCTGTCCCAAATTCATAGCATCAGCCGTGTTAACCCATATGATGGGGACTGGTTGGGAATTCCTAAACTGAATGTGGTTATAGTCTGAGAAATGCCCTGTTTACAAAGAAATTGGAATTGTATTTTATCACAAATATATAAAGTTGCATAAATTTTGTTTCCATAATTGAATTACAAAAAGTAATACGTTAATATTTTATTGTTTGAAATCCATGTTGTATAAATGTTGTACATATGATGACATATTTGGAATGTCAAAGGTTTGCCCTTTATTCTCTTCTTTAACATTGCAAAATCAAAATGTAAGCAAGAAAGTTATACTTTAACCATGATATCATTAACTTCACTGGAAAATTTTACTTTTATGGATCATGTATAGCTAAGTCCTAATTGAACTAACATACATGATTATTATGATGTATATTAAAGATTTTATTCCAATTTTAAAATTCTCTAGAAAAAGTAATCTTTGTAATTTATAAATCTTACTTTAATTCTGACTACTTAATCCCCAAATGGTCATATCATCGTCTATGGAATTATCACTGATGTCATGATTGTATTTTAATCACTAATTATTTTAGCAATGGATATCATGGGCTTATTGCAAAATCAACAGCAGTGCATCCCAATATATGGATAAAGCAGGAAGAACCACATGGAATGTGCAAACTAAATCTAAAATGTTCTGCTGGTAAAACTAATAACTGTTTTACAAATCCAATGGTTATTCTCTAGAACTTTTGTTGCTTCACATCAATTGTTTTAGACCAGGTTAAATTTCTAAGTTTGTTCGTCCATCTCCTCTTGATGGATTTTCATCAAATTTAGCTGAAAGGTAAAAATAAAGAGGTGATCTACTGATTACATTTGGGACAGGATGCAATAGTTTTTATTTAAGTCAGGAAAATAACTGCAAGGAATTAAATACTATATTCTATTCATCACATAGCCTGAAGTTTTACATTTCCGTATACAAAACTGAACTGAAAAGGTTAGATATTATTGTTTTTTTTACCATGAGTATCCATGTTGTGTAAATGTTGTACATATGTGAAGACAGTTTTGCAACTTTAATTTGACTGTTCTGTTAAAGATTGTTAAATCAAATTACAAAGTAAATCAGTATAAAAAATAACCACATCATCAAAGTTTCTTTAATTTCACTTGATATTTTATTATAAATATATGATATATAGTTATACATTAAGTCTTTCTGCACCTGTGTTTATACATTACGGTCTGATTAGTTTCAACTGGTATGAAATAAAGTGCCAATTTACACCAAAAACAATACAATACATGTTTTTAACAAAGTTCCTAATTTTAACAGATCAACATCCATATTTACTAATATTCTTGTTCTTAACATTGTTCTTATTCTTAGAATTTTCTAAAAACACAATTTCCGGAGAAAAGTTCTTGGAAAAACAAAAGTTTCTCGGAAAAAGAAATTTTAAATCAATGAAAATTTTGGGATTTCTGATATGTAGGAAAATGTATTTTTTATAGAAATTTTCAAAATTTTTATTCTTGGAAATTTTTCTTATTCTTAAAATTTTTTCCAACAAAATACCTACATACTTAGAAAATTCTTATTCTAAGAATAAGAAAAATATTAGAAGAATTAATATGATCCCACTAAGTATCTTCAGTATATTACACTGAATTCCTCTGATATTCAGAATTATTTCAATAGTTTCAATTTAGAAAGCTCATATTTCCAAACATATTGTATTGGGTAATATTGTAGGGTGTGTTTGTGCCTATAAAATTGGTTTCTGGTTTGCTGAGTTAGCTATAAAATAATTTGATGTAAATAATATTCATCAAATTATGCCTGACGAAATAGCCATAACTACAAATAATGGCACTTAAATGTTTAGCCATAATTTGATATTTTGTACACCTTAGTCAGCAATAAAACTGTTTTCAGAAAGTCTGGCTTTCAATTTAAATCATAATGCAACAGTAGTAAAGTTATATTGTTATGTCTTACATTTCCATGTATTTCTAAGGTCATTGATCTAAGGTCACCACAGACTACTTGAGAAGGAAGAAATATTCACCTGTTTTATAAATCTGTTGCTTTTGTGCACCACCTCATGGTGGCATTTCATTATAACCAGGCTGTATATATTAACAAATCTCGAATTTACCTTCTAGTGAAACTGGGCATATATACTACCATAAAAGTTGTGAAAAACATTATAGCCATACCCTATTGCCAAAGCAGTAAAATTAGAAATTAATTGTTCCATCTGTCCGTCCATCTGTCTAACATAACTTGTCTTATGTATTCCATGGGATAGTGTCCAATAAGTAGCGTTTTACCCTGTTTTTTGGTGGCTAATAAAAACTTGGAGAAACATCCAAAATTTATATTTTTAGAAGAGACATTTACTGATGTGGATGTTCATGTTCCAGAAAAAATTCACTTCATTCATGAATGAAAAGTCATTGAAATAAAAACATTAAACTTTTTCATGTTTAACCAGATAGAAGCAATTCCTTCAAAGGGTCAGTTCTTAAAAGACACAAGCTGTGTTTTAAATGAATATTTTATTGTGTTTCAAGCAAAATTCATTTCGTTTGTCACTTTTTTTGTTTTGTTATCACTGAACAGTAATATGGATAATTCAATGCAATGGCTTTGTACCATTTGGAAATTGTTGGTGATGTCTTTGAAACTTTAAACATGCTTAGATACTTAAAAAAAGATCGTTCAGAAAGTGATGAAGTACTTTTGCTTTCAGCTCAATTTTTTTATGAGGCAAACCTTGTGGCAGCCAGTAACCCATAAATAAACACATCTTCCTTATTTGGCTTACCCTTATCAATTGTAAAGCCCTGCAATGAAGGCTGATAATTACAATAACAGTATAAACATATACCACACGAGAAATCTGCAATAGATTGATGGCTAAGACATATAATCTATCCTAAGTGATTTTTGACAGACTTTGACATGTATGCATTTCCCTTAATTTGTTTTAACTGTTAGTTTGGTTAATAGGATTGTATTCAGATCGATCCCATTACTTTGTTTATTATATTGTGTTATAAAAAAATCAGAGTACCCCAGTTGACTGCTTATTGTTATTATTTTGATTGTTTAATAAACTTGTCAAATAAAATTGTGTTTTTTTTACAGCTTGACAACAACCAATATCTGCTACGACACTTGCCCTTACAGCAGGGACAGAGATTCTATTTACGTTTTTCCCAACAAAAACTAGACTGCACTTAGAATTCATAATGTGCAGGATATACAGGTTACCACTCTCAACCTCCTCTTCAGTCTCTTTTAATTAAGTACTACACATTTTAATAAGTCATGTGTTTTCTTCCTTCCGAACTACACTGCACAACCAATCATCATCAGTAACACAATTGTGTTTTAGTGTGGTGTTGAATTAAGTTTAATTTTAACATGTCATGTATTCTGTTTGTGTATTGCCAAATGCAAGTCTCTTATAACATTTTGCTCACTTTTTGTGAATATTGCGTCTTAAGCTTACTTAAGTACACTCGCTACATGCAACAATATTATTATCCTAAACAATGATAGCTTTTCTGTGGTTGCTTTGTGTTACAACTAGTGTAGAATTGATATATTTGCCATTTTATTTGACCTTGTCCTATGATTACATTTTCAGGCAATTCCAAAATCATTGTTATTATATACAGACAATTATGTTACATTTTACCCTCTAATTTAGCTCTCTACCAAAACAGTTAAAGCATTAGTACATCTTCATGTTAAAGTTACTGACCATTTTTGTTATTGTCATAAATAATAAAGATAATTTATTTGCAAAGAAGCATTTTAAAGCTTTACTTATAATATAGTATTAGCGCCACCATAGTGTTTCAAAAACCATCATATTAAGTAAGTTTCACCAACAATGAAAGATTTACCAACAATAAAAACTCCACCAACAACGACATTTTTGGGAACAACAATGAAAACTTCACCAACAATAATGAAAACTTCACCAACAATAATGAAAACTTCACCAACTACAATGAAAACTTCACCAATAATAACTTGGCCAATAATGAAAACTTTGTCAACAACAATGAGAAGTTTGCCAACAATGCTGTAAACTTCCCCAATAATGAAAACTTTGCCAACAATGATAAATTTGCAAACAATACTGTAAACTTTGCCAACAATGAAAACTTTGACATCGATAATGAAAACTTCATCAATAATGGAAACTTCACCAACAATGAAAACTTCACCAATAACAATGTAAAGTTCGCCAACAACAATGTAAATTTTGCCAACAACAAGGTAAACTTCGCAAACAACAGTGTAAACTTTACCAACAACAATGCAAACTTCGCCAACAACAATAAAAACTTCTCCAGCAACAATGAAAATTATACCAACAACAATGAAAACTTTGCCTACAACAATGTTAACTTTACCAATAATGAAATTTCACCAATGTCAAAAAACTTCACCAACAACAACGTAAACTTTGCCAACAACAATGAAAACTTCGCCAACAAATTGTAAACTTTACGAATAATGAAAACTTGGTCAACAATAATGTCAACTTGACCAATAATAATGAAAACTTCGCTTTGAACAATGTAAATTTCACCAACAATGAAAACTTCACCAACAATAAAAACTCCACCAACAATGAAAACTTTGCCAACAACCATGTAAACTTCACCAACAACAATGTAAACTTCACCAATAACAATGTAAGTTTCACCAACAATGAAAAATTTACCAACAATAAAAACTCCACCAACAATGAGAACTTAACCAACAATAATGAAAACTTCACCAACAATAATGAAAACTTCGCCAATAACAATGAAAACTTCACCAACTACAATGAAAACTTTACCAATAATAACTTTGCCAATAATGAAAACTTTGCCAACAACAATGAGAAGTTTGCCAACAATGCTGTAAGCTTCCCCAATAATGAAAACTTTGCCAACAATGATAAATTCACGAACAATACTGTAAAATTCGCCAACAATGAAAACTGTGCCAACAATAATGAAAAATTCATCAATAATGGAAATTTCACCAACAATGAAAACTTCACCAATAAAAACTTTACAAGCCACAATGTAAAGTTCGCCAACAACAATGTAAACTTCACCAACAATGAAAATTTCACCAACAACAAGGTAAAGTTTGCCACAACAATGTAAAGTTTGCCAACAACAAGGTAAACTTCGGCAACAACAATGAAAACTTTACCGACAACAATGAAAACTTTGCCTACAACAATGTTAACTTCACTAATAATGAAACTTCACCAATGTCAAAAAACTTCACCAACAACAATGTAAGCTTCACCAACAACAATGAAAACTTCGCCAACAAAAATGTAAACTTTACCAATAATGAAAACTTTGCCAATAATGAAAACTTCGCCAACAATAATGTCAACTTGACCAATAACAATGAAAACTTCACCAACAACAAAGTAAATTTCACCAATAATGTAAACTTCTCCAACAACATTGAAAACTTCACCAACAATGAAACTTTGACAACAGTGTGAACTTTGCCAACAAAAATGTTAACTTTGCCTTTTATTACACCCCCTTCTGATTGGCCAAAATGTCAGCCAATCACAGAAGGGGTGTGGTCAAGCACATACAGTTTATGAAACTGAAGCATTCCTTGTCCCCAAATTAATTTCTTAATTAGAATCTAATAAAAATAATGTTTGCTATGTAAATGCATCTCAGCTATTATGTGAACAGGGTATTGAATTTGTTTAGCTTGCTTGTTAAAATATCTGTTTCCAAATCATTCAAAATCACTGACTGCATCTCGACACTGTGATCTGGAAATCAATCAGGCTCCATTCCATGTTTTATAATGTACCGCTTGTTACTATTCTAGCAACATTTTATGGCACTTTTTGTTCATTCTAAGCTATTTAACTATGTCACCATGGATTAAGTGCTTATGGACACAACATACTTTGTAGGGTGTCCATCAGATTCTCATATGAGCTTTGCCTGGACACAGTAAAACTTGCGTTTGCTGTGTCCTGGTGGCACACATTTGTTGGTGCACATCTGAACTTCTTCCATATGGCACCTCTTCATACTGTAAATTGCACAGCCTTATCATTGTCAAACCCTTGTATATATCCATTACATTATAATTTACATTTTCTTTCTCTGTGCACCATTTATTTTTCCTCACAAAATGCTTTCCAATTTTGCCATGATTTGATCCCTGGTCTATATTTCTAAATTTGTTAGTTCTCTGGCTTTGCCAGTAATTTGGTTTGGATTTTGCTCGAGGTCACATGTCTTCACCTTCCCTGTTTGTATTTTGTGTTGGGACTAGGGGGTACACATTGGGCACAATTGGTTTCAAATTGGACTCTTACCTTGCTGTCATTTAACATTGTAGATTGCAAACCTAACTTGCAGTAATGTTGCCCATTTTACTTCAATCAGCATTGTCTTAGTAAACTGTAATCACTTGTTTGGCAATGCTTGGAGAAACTAAAAGAAGCTATTACTCAGCTATGCAATGAGCTACAGGTCTGCAATTTTACTATGTTATAGCTTACCCAAAAGTAACCAAATAACATATTTATGCCAAATTTCCTCTGTACATGCAATAGTTTTCAAGTTACCAGTGATTTTACTCATTATGGAAGGTACTGAAAAGTAAAAAAAACGCTGTTGAGAAACGCTGACATGAGAGAGGCCTGGACAAACCAAAGATGAATGATGTTGCCCTATGGGTTGTACAGTGTTTGTCAAAATGGGCATAGTGGATGCTCCATGATCTGAGGTGGTGCTAGTAGCATGTAGAGTACTGGGTTTGACACATTGGTTCTCCATGTCATCCACTCTTTTAAGCATCGCTTGATTAGTAGCATCAATTTTCTTGAGAAAAACCATTGCTGTGTCACTAACTGGTGCCTGATCGCTAGTGGGCAGAGGTTGATCGGATGAATCAGTACTTACAATTGTCACTCCTGATGGGGTCAAGAAGAATTTGTTGAGATCCATGTTTGTAGGTTTAGTAGCCCTGGTGCTACTTTTATCTCTGACAGAAGATGTAACATCTTGCACTAGCAGCTTTTTTGTTCCCTCTAGTTATAGTGACTTATATATGTACACATCAAACAATCTGATAAATATACACATAAAAGTTCTTGACTTATAAGATTAAAAATTTTACTGTTGCTCCTTCAAAATCTAAATCCAAAATGACAACAATGGGCATTGGCGCCAAGAGAGGGTGCCAAAGTCGATAGGGGTAAAGATTTTAACAATAGGGTTCAAGGTATTTGTGACAGAGGTAGTGGTCAAATATTAGAGTCTTTTAAGGTTGTAGCCAAAACTGCCCCAGCAGGTCCCTATCAGGCTGTGCTACCTTCACTCATATTAAACATAATTTATCTTACATATGAAATACAAACCTGCCCAAACCCTCACAACCCCAAATTGCACACTTTCAACTCAGTTCCTCAAGTTGCACTGAATGTCAAACTATACTACAGGGTTCTCTTCCTCTAGACGGGTGAAGAACCGGCATATGCTATGGCAAGAAATTCAGTAGATATTAACACTATGAAACCAACAAAATGACTCAATTGCAAACGGTCAGATACACTTTGGCAAAGTTGTTCACTCAAAATTTACTTTATCGGGGAGTGGGCTTAACTTTTGAAAAGAAAGATTGAAATATAGCTACCATAAATGTTTTCCAATTTAAAAATGCCTGAAAACAAAAGAATAATATACAGGAAACATTCCTAAATCAGTGTGTGGATATTGTTATGTGGTTAAGTAATGATCAAGTGACATGATGTCATTCAAATTTCCTCCTTACAAAGTTAAACAATGAACTTTCAGTTTGGATGAAAATGATCTATTGACATAATAAGGATGAGTTCTGAAGAAATTCTGGTAGAAACACCAGAATTACAGTACTTTTAATGGACTAGGGATATCCAAATTTTATTGGGGTGAAGTGAATTTTACCCCTGCTTGAACTATGAGTAACAGTAAGATTTGCAATCAAAAGAGCTTCATACAGATAACATAGTGTGACACAAATTCCCAAGTCATAGAATGCGAATGACTAAACAAACCAGAATGTCATTTAAGCATCAAACCAAAAAAGTAGGAGAAAGGGCAATTGCAGAAGTGAATAAGTGAAAAACTCGCCAGAGACTAGATTTGCTAATAATGCTGAGCTTTCATCACAAGTAAAAAATAGTGCATCATTAGTTAGACCTGAAGAAGTACTCAAATCTACATTATTTGCTATTCAGTAACATTAACTCCTAATTTGTCTACAAGCTCAATCGTTAGTTGGGACAAGATCAGAAAATGAAGTGTGTGGACTGGGTCTGGTATAATTCTGAAAACAAAAAGAGCAGGTCTGGTGTGACCAAGAATCATGTATCTTTGTAATTTTTATATCAATTTACATTTATGTTAATGGCGTAATAAGTGTACAACATAAGAAAATAATGGATTGTTTATTTTGAAATGTGTGCAAAAAGCTTCCACATGTAGGCATAATCACTGAGCAGAAAAAATGGCCATTAGTGAAAGATATTTGACACTGGAACACCAGAAAAAACTCTCAGATGTAATTTAAGTTCATGTTCATTTTAAAAATAGAGACACTTGAAACACAGACTTCTACCAAGGCAGCCAAGCATCTTCTAATTGTAACTTCATCCTGACACTGCTTTGTCATTGTTTTTGGAATAATCTTAACCACAAAAAATCATTGAAAATATTAGTAAGGATTTAAAGGTCAGTAAATGTGAATTTAGATAGAATTTGTAAATTATGTAGAAACCAAGAAATTGGATGTGAACCTAATTTTCATTAACCTGTTCAGCACACTGAGGTCAAATAAATTATATTTGACAAGAATATGTTTTGTTAAAGACAATGAAACACCTGAGCTAATTCAGTGAAAATGCATAAAAAATAGCAGTAAATAGATATATATTTCGGGAGGCTACTAAAGTAACACTAATTATGCTATCTTTATCCATATAATAGCCAATCATTTTAGCTGTTTACTTTATTAATTTTGGAGAGGCAAACAAGTGAAACAATTCCATTTTATCAAATTCATTTTAGCAAGCACCCCAAAAATCATTACATAAGAGCTGGATATACTGCCCAAGCTGATTAAAAATTAATTCAGATGTCATCGGACAAAGTAATTATTTTATTACTATAATGTGATTAGTGTATGGAATATTTTCTTTGTGTTAAATTTAGCATGCCAAACACTCTGTGAAGTAAACAATGATTATTATCACTAGAGTTATCATCAAAATATATTGTATAAATACTTCTTCATTTATGAAAGTCTCTTATGGACAAAACCAGTATGTTTTGGTTTTGATAACCCTCACAATATATGTATCAATATGTATCAATAAAATAAGCAAAACATTATAATACCTGTTATCATCTGCAACACAAGGAGCAAGTTGTCTTTTGAAATTCTAAAAATTGTGTGCCATTTGTTATTAATTTGAACATTCTGCTAGCTTGTTAAATTACTGATATTATTTGGCTGACTTGTTAGTTTCAATTTAATTTTGTAAATAATAGTCAATAATAATAATAATTATCAGTCACGTAAAAATAAAAATAAATGACCGCTCTGAGCCTTCATATATTTGTAAATGTTTTCCCTTTTGAAAAATGATAAAATTAAATGTATCCAACATAACACAGAACTGAAACGATTATTGATCCATTGAAAACATCATCATCTAGTGCACTGTTCATACATATTCGCTAAGTGATCCATTACCAGAAATAAGTTTTAAGCATATGTCTTTTACAGCCTTATTCAAAATGAACTCTGGACTGGAATAATGCCAATAAGCAGCAAGAACTGCAAGTTAAAAAGTTATATTTACAAAAGTATTGGGTCATATCCTTTTAATTTATATACAAAATGTATTTACTTACTTCTACAATATATATATACAGTATCATAAGGATAAAATTTATGAGAAATCTAAATGTAAATCCCAATCATAAAACCTGTGAAGGTATTCATTACGATAAGAGACTAAGATATAATGTCACAATTAAAATGTTAATCATAAATGTTGTAAAACAACATAATGTATTATTACAGTGCTCACATGTGGATGCTGTAATCTTAGCAGATTGCTATAAGGAAAGTGTATGAGGAAAGTGTAGACTCTAAATGAAAGGTCCAAACAGTTCAGTCAACTTTTGTTGTAAATTCAAAGTACCAGCTGTTAAAACAGCAAAGCTGTTATTGTTCAAAAACAATATAACCCTGTATCAGACTTTGCAGAACTGTTTGGAAATGTAAGAACACCATGTTATCCTATAAGTGCAAACACATCATAAATGCATTTTATTATGAAACAGATATTAGAACTAGATGGATTTTCAAACTGACAAGGATGTTAATATTTCTGATGACAATGAAATAGGATACACCATTTCTAAATACTATTTTTTCTAGTTTATTATTACATCAAAAATACATTTATTGTGGCAGCAGATAACTATATAAATGAATAGAAGATAAATTTGTGTATTTAATAAATAAGACATTGGAAGTTAACATTGGAATAATTCATCTGTGTTTTTCTTGCTTGTGTTCCCTGGGAATAGAAAAGAGAATGCTATTGAACATTATAATAGTTGTTCTGCTTTTCATTAGTAATACCACTTATTCAGGTAATCCACATACATCTTATAGTGCATCAAAACCAGTTGATAAAAAAACCATCTTAAAATTAAATTATGGAAACATAATCCTAAATTAAGTTGTTATTTTATATCAATCAAACATATTTTGTATTTTGAGTATTGCTACACGTTTTAAACATATTCAAGTGGCCATTAGCTTTAATGTTAAACAAAAAGTTTACTTTATCCTTCCATATATCACAGTATTACAATGGTCATAAAATAAGTAATTAATAGGTGTTTGGACTTTTATAGCACTTAATCTCCATCATTTGGCAGACTCTAAGGCAGATCAATGGAAAAGCATATAAAATAGTCATAGGTCCATTGACATAGGTCATGTCATGTCACACTAGTGCAGTATGTAGTTCTGGCTACAAGTAAAACTTAGTTGCGTTTAGTGACAGTCTACCTAGACATCAAACCCTAATTATGTCCTTTCCTTTGGAGTATCAGTAAATAAACCTGCAGCTAAAGAGCTTTCATACTAGCAATTTTACATTTCTAATCTAATTTTTTTTTTCCAATTTTAAAGCCAGGTGAACAAATTTGGAAGATCTTTAATCTGTATTTGACATGAGAAAGTTACACGTCATATTTCTTTATGTTTGAAACATAAATACACTTAAGTTTAGAGTATTAACGATAAATAAATATGACAAGAATTAAATACACAATGTTTTATTGTTGCACATCAAAGTGAGTTTTGTAACATATTTTCACACCAATTACAATGCCCCTACAAAATATACCAACATTTTGCACATATTTAAGAGTCTTTGTCTTGAGATTTTAATAGCATATTATGATCTCCATTTTCTTACTGAACATTAATCCACATATTTTAGATTATTTGAAGGTTATTCCAATGCAAATCTCACCCTAAAGCAAGGATGTGTGTACCTTTTCCATCAGTTTCTCTCCTTGTTCAAATGTCAAGTTGATAAAAGTTATCTGAAGCTCATAATCAGATAGACCTATTAGAGGATTCAAACCCAGATGAAACAAGATTCAAAGCAAGATAATGAATATGCTTTTGAGGAGTATTATTTTACAGATTACTTAAAAACATGCATTTTTCTGCCCTGTGTGAAGATTTTAAAATGTGTGGTGACAAATTGTAATACACCATCACAAAATAACACCATAAAGGTTAAAAGTTAAAGGTATGGGTTAAAAGTACCAAACATTACCATGGTGGTCATAATCCTAATAATAAATAATAAATGTCATAAACGTTATCATACATAACTATAATGATACCAAATACAATGAGTCTGGCCCTATCTGATCCTATATCTTAATAAGCTAGTGACCCAAAGTTGGATCAAGACTATTGGGATAAGGCTCATTAGCCGAAAGAATCTAAGATCTCAAAGAGCTATATCAATACAAGTGCAGGAGAACTCCCATGAGTGGATCAGGCTCATGATGTCAAGCTCTAAGGTCAAAAGAAACCCATACTAGTCCCTTGGGTAGGGTCAGTGCCCAAGGGAGAAAAGCTTATTCTAAATCAAGAGGGGGTAACCTGAGTCGGTCTGACCAGCCTAATCCAAGTCATAAAGAGCTAGATCAATCCCCTTAAGGAGTGGATCAGTATCAGGGGGTCCAGCTCAATGGTCGAAATTTAATCCAGATAACTTGTCAAATAAGTAGTTGTGTCAGTAGTGGATTGGTGGATTTTAAATTTGCCACATGTATTCTCATTGATTGTTACTTGCAATATGAAAGAATAACCCCAAACATGGGTTCAATCAAGCAGAACCAATTCTTTGATTGGTTTTGCCAATAATGCCAATACTTCAAACCCTAGAGACTATACATAGCATACCCATAGGTATTCAATGTAGGGACAAACTACCATGGCAGGCCCCTAACAGGCTCTTCCAAACACTTTTGGGGGTTACACCTTTTTAGCTACTTCAAGGATCTATTACTACTCTTCTGTTACTGTTTAAAAAATATATATCTAAAGCTTAGTTGACTTCTTTAAAGTTCTGTAGTTATGTAAATGACCAATATTGAAATCCTAAATTCCTATGGGGATATTACTTAATATTTTAATGTACAAACACACAAAATATTTTTGTAAAGAATGTGTCAATTCATAGCTGTAAAGGTATTCATTTTATTTATTTATTTATTTATTTATTTATTATTCGTACACATAGTACAATATGTAAGTACAAAAAGTAAAAAAAAAATTAGAAATCAACACTATAACTGAAACATATATATACATACATATATACAGATTTAGTTAAAGAATAAATTAAGATACGCATAAAAATTCAATAATAGTATCAAGTTCTCCCACTGAAAACCTTGTGTTGTTACATTCTTTAATGAACATTAAATCAGTTATGTTACCACAAGATATATAATCTTTTTCATTACATAATGCAGAAGCATACTCATTAACTAACATTCTAAACTGATGTGGGGATGATGAAATATAGCTTGAATGATGAGAAACAACATCTCCATTTAATAATAAATAAAAATTAAACTTTTCTCAATTGATATTCAAATATTAATGTATTGTGCTTACTCCAGACAGATAAAATAATCAAACTGTGTGCAATTTTTGCATCCCGGTAAGATCAGAAGCCAAATGTAGAAGAGATGTATTCAAGACACAAGTTTATTTCAAAACAGGCACAGCCAGATGATTCTTTTGTGGCAACAGCTTCTCATTTGATACTTCAAAGTTTTACAATTATGGGAGATCACCCTCATTAAGAACTATACAAAATAGCAGTTCTTAAAATAGTTTGTCTATATTGCAATCGACAGTCCCCAAGCCCTCTCCCAAAACAGTCAAACGACCACTGAGGGTATGTCTTTATTAGATATAAAAAGTGACTTGTAATGTTATACCATATCATGCTACATACAGTGAGTAAATGCACACTAACTACTGACTATGTACAGTTCGTGTAAGTTATATGTAAATGTGTAAGCATTAACATTATCAGGCATGCATGTAAATTAGAGTTCCATGTCCATATGATAATGAATACATGCCCTGTTACTGACTCATCGAAACTATAGATTAAAAGTGAATAATATAATTTATACAAGTTACTGACTAAGATACTTACAATTACATGTTTACAATACAAAGTTGACGTTAAAAGTTACATGACTAAAATAAAATATAAAGACTAACATTGTTGCACTTATGTAATAAACAACCACACGTGTAAAGTACCACTAAGATAATATAAGAAACACATTAAGAAGCACTGGGTTAACACTTAACCAGGTTATAACTAATTAACCATGCAGAAAGCGACTACAGTAATACATGCTGTAAATACCACATATCCACACTATAATTTATTTAGTGATAATACCACTGGTTGGTTGTACCCATTTATAAACCAAAAAGCCCCATGTTCGATAACAGCATGAATCAGAAAAACAGGGGAGGGAGGGATGGGAAAATAAAATCAATGTCTTGTTGTTTCAGTTGCTGGGTTCAAACTGACTCTGAAACAATTCCCAAGTGGGTTCAATATGAATAAACCAATCACAGACCCTGTCACAAGTTGACCTATGTTGTTTAGCAAAACAAACACTTGATTGCAAATAGACTGGTACCCAAACCTTGATATAACAGGGATATCAGACTGTTACCCAACCCTTGATATAACAGGGATATATTGACACACCCTCAGACACAGACGCCACATGAAGCGGAAGAGGGCCAGAGGACTGACATCTGCACTGCCCAGACATTGCAATCGATACTATGAATTACATGTAATGAATAATAATATGGTTTTGCAGCAATTTCTAAATATCATGTCTTGAAGTGAAAATATTCATATTCATAACATGCTCCACTTTATTTCAGAAGATATTTGCTCTGGAGTCATCTGTCAAAATGGTGGCACCTGTGTGAACAGAACTGCAGACTTCTGGTGGTGTGAATGTGAGCAAGGATGGACAGGCAGAAACTGTGAATACAATGGTAAGTGTATTTTGTTTTTTATTTACCAGTGAAATGTAGAAATTAATAGATATTTGGGACTGGCTTCTGGAAACAAACAAAATAAAATTGAGTATTTGATTTGAATTAAGTTGCTTTTAGCATTTCTTCAAACACATGATAAGTTCGGTCTTATCAATTTTACAGAAGCTTAATCTCTACACGAATTTCAAGGTGAAACAAAATAATAAAATGTTAAAAACCAAAAGTCTTTATTAAAATACATGATGATCACCAGAGTGGTGTCATAGTTGACAAGAATGTATTCGTGAGGGAAATTAAGTTTTAAACCTGCTGCATAAAAGTATAAATGTAGCAATATAAACATCATGTGATAGAACATTATTGAGCTTTCTGTGGAAAAATTATGTAAATGAGTTTTGGATTTGTGTACAACACATTCAATATTAGGTACTTGTAATAATTACTCATCTGCCTCAAATATAATTTGTGTGCATAAATTTATACAGTTCACTATATGGCTTACATTTGAGATTCCTGATCATCAAATCCGTGTTTTTTTTTCTTGCTTTTCAACCAAAAAAAAATACATTTCTGCAAAAAATGGGGACCCTTTACTGAAATATAAATTTATTAATGAGCCAACTCAATCAAAATGTATAATATTGTGACACCACTTTTTCCTGCAGATGTTATTATGACGTTTTAATGACATAGTTACAAAGGGTATATGCATATTTTCGTGAATGATTTTTGCCTAAATATGTTCCAAACTGTTCAAAACTGTTTAACCTACTAATAAATATGATGTTTCATTGAAAATATATTTGACCCTTCTACTCGTTTTTGTTTACCCAAAATCCATTCAGAAATAAGGAAGATATCGTAAGTTGAAAACTTCAACTGAGAGTAAAATATTTGTTAAAACGAATGCTTGCCATCAGGTCAAAGGTCAAAGTTGAGGTCCCATTCAACAGCCAGGTTTGATGATGTCAGAGAAGATCTGGCAAGTTAAATGAAGTCTAAATTATATAGTTTTACTGTATATATAAAGTATTGTTAGTATGCTAGTACTGCACGCCTATCTAATAATAATATCAGTTATCTTGCGTCAGACAGTTGATAGGTCAGAAGAATACAGTACATACAGTTGGTCAAGTTTTTGTATTGTAATCTCGGAGGTGGAAGGCGAGTGTATTGCCACTGTACAACCATGACTGCTAAAACTAAAGCTGAATACCCTTATCCATTATTTAAAAACAATAAAAAAATTTATCAAGAATACCCGGCCCACAGGGGTCTTATAAGTCATGGCACACAGTCATGGATACAAGTTAAATAAAATCTACAGACAAAGTTTTAATTTCCTAATTTTCAGTTTAACATGATTATGGCTGTATCACATCTATATGTATATATGTAATTTTTTAGTGTTCCATACTTTTTCTGTTTTATGTGTAAACATCTTAAGTCAGGTTCCATAATTTTCAGTGAACTTAGATTCTATGGCCAGTCCACTTAGTTGTACGAGTGACGTTTTCAATCAAGACAAATATTGTGGTTTGTCAGTTTTCCTGCCCTCTTTGAAAGAATAAGATGCAGCCGCACACCAAGTGTAAAAGTGCCTATTTTTTGCATAATGTTGAACGTGTTGTAGTTGTATAAAACATATTTTATTTGATATCTTTTTCATCACTTCTTCTTGTTGATATCAAGACATGTATGTTTAACAGTAAACACTTTAATTTCGATGTTTTGTTACAGTTTGCCACAGGGAGAAGTATGTAAGAATTGCAGAACATAAATTAGCTCTTGGTGACACAAGCTTTGTGCTGGATAATCCTTATGTCTGCATGGACTATTGCCGCAATACAACCCTTTTAAATGTAGGAGAATACAAGTGCAAAAGTTTTCACTTCAAGGTAACATTACAACTGATCTCGATATTAATATATCAGTGTTCTTTTTGTTGGAATTATAACACTAAAATACTGTCAATACCAGTTTTCCCTTTCAAGACATGGAAACGAAGAATTTTCTTGGTTCAAAGTCATATGTTACTATATTTTTTGCTTGTTTAATTTATTTTCAACCATATATTCAATCGAGTATCTGTATATATGTAATAAGGTGTGGGTTATTTATACTATCCACCATCTATCATATCATATAATATCCATAAATTATAATAGCAATAGATCTACATTCAAATAAAAAATGCCAAGAATTAAATTTTAACTTGAAATTTCTCCATTGTTTCTTTATGGATTTTAATTCAACAAAAACGAGCAGAATCTCTGTAAAATACTTTTGTAATAATGTAAATATAGCATGCTTATATTTACTTATTTGTTTTTTTATGTGGGTTCATATCACGACGGGTACTTTTAAGAAACCAGTACATACTGCTGGTCACGGTTTTATACTGTAAACTGCTCATTATTGGTAAGCACTGTTGATTAAAGTAAAATTTTAATGTTGTAATAGTTGGAAGTCATGTTGTGTAATGTGGTCCGTATGGTGATGATTGTGTAAGTTAAATATTTTGTGTAATTTTATCAGAATTTTAACCATTTTATTTTTACATTGCTTTCAACACTGTTTAGGTCATATCACAACAGGTAATTTTGTGTGCAGATGAAAACAGCACATACATTTGGTCAAGAATTTGTACTTTAAACTGACCACCAAGTTGGTAAGCAACTACCAACTTTCCTACATGAGGTCTGGGGTTTGAACTGCCAACCTCGAAGATGGGAAACATGGTTATAGTGTAATTAATTAATTAAATTTTAACAAAAGCTTGACACTTGTTGAAGAAGTTGTAACATCAGTTATTCTTAATAAGGGCTGCCAGTGAGAACAAATAAATGTGACCAATCTGCATGTCCCACAATTTAGAACAAAGACAAACTCGTGGTTTATAGTAAATATATATCCCTTTCTGTATGAGCCTATGCTTATGACAAATGCTACATCAGATGGTTCATAAATAAACTTTTTAACATGACAATTTCAATAGTAAATATTATTGGATCATCTTGATTGATTAAAATACTGACCTTATTTGGATAATGGAATATGCTTAGATGCAAACTCTCTTTAAAAGAAAAAAATGGTTAAAGATCTTTACGACTGTACAGGTGGTAAGCAACTTAATGCTATTTCACCTGGAGATTTATATGCTAGTGATATTTCATCATGCAATAAAAGATTGACATTTCTTAAAAATAGTAATTGTTTTGTTTCGTCTCATATTTTATATAATTATAGTTAAATTAATAAATATTTTTATGCATTAAGAAAGTTATAATATAGGTAAACGAGGGTAATTTTGAATATCTCTACTTGTTTGATATGTATTTCACACTGACTTAAAAAACCTTCTAAGTGAAATTAATATAATAAGTAACATAAGCATTGTGTCTTCACATGTTTATTTATTTGATGTACTGCTATGCATTTCGTCCAACCCGAATTAAACAGGCCACAGACATGATGTGAAACTCATGCAACCAAAATTTGGATGTTTAAATCCCCAGATGTTCAATAATATGGGATAAAAGTGGGCAATTATTTCAGACTTCTGGGCCTGTATTCACAAAGATTCTTATTCTTAGAAAAAGTCTTATTCTTAGAATTTTTTTTGGAATGGTTTCTTAGAATTTTGTTAAGAATAAGAATTTGTTATTCACAAAACCATTATGCTTTGAATAATGTGAGAATTAGATCAAAATTGACTGGCACAGAGCATGCTTACTTTGGTGATTATAGTGCTTGTAGTGCAGCAATTCGACATACAGACCAGAGTGTTACATATCTAGTTGTCCACAGCGTGTACTGTACTTTGAAACAGGATATGTAAAAGCATAAAGACTGTTAACTGTTAAACTGTTAAGTTTCTTAAAAATCATAGTCAACTTGAAGAGGAGTCAACCTTATCTGATATTATTTTTAATCTCAAGCTGGTTGGTTGTTTAATTTGACCTCAAACTTGAAATTTATACATTCCCATGGGTCTCACCAACCTATTGAAAAGCAGACTAAGATTAATAATTTAATGTATTTTTATAACACATTATGACCATTATCAACCATTTCATTAAAACACCATGAATCAACAACATGATAAATAATGTGACTACCATGCATAAAAATGGCATAACAGACAACTCAAATTACCTCTGATGGCATTACATAAACCACATGGCCACATCAATACCCCACCAAGTAAAGTTATAGTTGAATAGAAAGAGCGAATCCATTATTGTGATCCTTATGTAACACTGCTTATCTTGATATATTTCTAAGTGTGATGCTTCCCCATACTAACTTAATATGTGTGTGAGCACTTAGTTAGCTGTGGGATGCATCATCATGGCCTCCAGCAAAGATAAACTCCCAATTTTTGCTGATGATTAAAGGCTCTCTTACATCCCATCGTTCGTGTCTGCACACATGAGTGTACTATGAATATTGTTGAAAAATATGAGCATGGCCTGGTAGTGGTGTAGCAAAGATTTGTGTGTGCAAACAAGGTGTATTCTGTCAACAAAAGTGTCATTACTTGAACATCCAAGAAGAGTCGGCGACTAGCTACAGGTTGCACATTGGATTTATACACATGCAGGGCACATGAGTGTATCTTACAGCACATGCAAACAGTGTAAGTAATGGGGTGAAATTACAACACTACAATTGAAGGAGAATGCATGAGCCCAAGTCTCTTGTAAGCTACCCTTGAGACATATGGCCTTTGTAGCCATACTGCGTGCACACAAGGAATAATGTGCATGCATATTTTCATTGCAGGGTCTCTGCAACCTCAAAATTCTGTTATAAAATGGCACTTGAGTGCCCTTTGCAAATTAGCCAATGCTTTAAACAGGCATAGAGTTTGTTGTGTACAGGACTGCTGGGTGGATGTTCGTACTTATCACTTGAATCTGACTCCTGGTCATGGAGGTAGATCAAAACAAGTATAAGTTACAAGGTCATACTAAGGTCAAGCTCACTGTACAATAAAAAACCTGATTTGGTCAATATTATTTATTTGTTGCACAGAAGAGTATGAGTAATAGTACCATAATGTGATTTTGTAGGGCATTACAGGTTTTTACAGGTACGCCATAACTCATTACAGCTCAGTGGCTGTTATTATTCACCTAAAATCTCATAAATTATATTATTTCTAATTTTTTTGCAAAACTGTAGCACCTCAAATGAAACCATATATTTTGCTTCAATTGTTTATCTGTAACTGTAAACACACTTAAACAATTTAATAACTAAAACTTTAATACTTCAATGCGAAAAACCTTTAAAAGAGATTGCTAAGGATTGATGGGATGTGAACCCCAACCTCAGGATTACAAGTTCTGCCTTTACAGCTACAGCCACAGAGTTTCAAAAATTTGAACCTGTAAAATGTTATTTATTCGTTTATCCGTAATGCACTCATTCAAAACATTCTGGTGGTGAATTTTACATTTCTAACGATCTTTTCATCACTTAACTTTACCTTAAAATATCTATATAATCATTGGAAAGATATTTGTACACTGCTTTTTCTCATTTTGTTTGATCAAAATCCATGCAGAAATAAGGGAGATATCGTAAGTTGAAACTTTCAGGTGAGAGCGAAATATTTGTAAAGAAACACTTGATGAGCACTCTCATTAACAGCCCGGCATTCAGTGAACCATAAATGATACTGTTTTACAGTAAATATAAAGCATTGTTAATGGGCTAGTACTGCATGCCTATCTAATAATATTTTAAAAGCCCCAAGTCTAACTAAGAAGAGGGAGGAATGATTTTAGCAAAAGTGGGAGGTACAACAGATGGGGCATGAGAAGAGTTCTCTAGGTAAGGTCATATTGAGGAGCTTCTCCATAAGGTGACGGACAAGATATTCTGTCTAAGTGAGAATGGCACTTATACACTTGAAGCTGTGGAACCCATGACAGTTAGGGGAATATTCTCATGTACTCTCACTTTTCTCAAGGCATCCTGGATATGTGTGTGTTGATAACCTGGGTATGGGGGTAGAAACTATCAGCAAAAATGGGGGCAGGTAGGGAAATCAATCTTGATACAGGGAGTGCCTTAAGGGGTCTAACTAGACAAAGGAGACGCTTATCAATGGGACCAACAGATGGGCATGGGGGTGGAAATGAAAATTGTGATTGAATTTTGAGGAGCTATGGGGGCAATGTTATGTGGGTGTTCCACCACATGACTAAGGCTCCTGATTAAGGGTTTTGGGGGGTCGGTTTGAAATATTTGCTTAGTCCCAGACCTTCTGTAAGGGTTGGTTGTTGTCGGTTGGGGCCGTGTGAAAAATCAAACATGTTTGATATTTCTCACGACTACAACCGATTCATATTTCCTGCCCTCAACAATGTCCAGTCCCAGGCATTCTCAGGCCTCTTCAGACCCAAATTTACACAGTCATGTGTTGTCCCAGGCCGCCTGCGACCCTTAGTCCCAGACCTCCCTAGCATAGTCCCAGGAGGCCGGTTGTTAATCCCAGACTCAAATATGATGCGTATGAATTTCATGCGTCTGAAAGTTAGTTGGTTGCATTAGTCCCCGGAAGCCTCAGACCGTCTGTGGTGTCCTGGGACCCAGAAATCTAGGTCTGGGACTAAGCCCCGACTAAGGGTAACCGACCCTAACCGATCCAAACCGGTCTCCCCAGGACGCCTGGGACAGCACAAATTTAGTCTGCGACAGTCTGAGGATGCGCCAGGAAGCCTGGGACTAACAACCAATTAAGAACCGACTGTTTTCCGCGCGTCGGAAATTAAAACGAGGCAATGAGGAGGTCTGGGACGATATAAGCGACCGCGCACACTTTGTCATTGTTACTGACTGTTTGGCTACCAAGAGGCGTGTGTCACTGATTTGTAGGGGTTTTCAGTTTTTATTTTATATATATTATACTTGAGCTTAAGGCAAATTTCACAGTTAGGAGACACATTTTACTATTTTTTTATTATTTTGTCAACTGGATTATGAGGAAAGAGAAAGGAGGGAAGAGAGGAAGGAAAAAGATGGATGACAGGGAAAAGGAAAGTGAAGTAGAGGAAAGAGTTGAAGTTACAGAGGAGGTGATTGAGAGGAGAGAGGAGGAGGAGATTGAGGAACATCCAGCTATTGAGGAAGCTGTGGAAGAAGAAGAGAGGTGTGAAGAAGATATAGAATGCCAGTCAATGACAGTCAGGAAATTTCCATTGTGGAATTTGTAAAGCAGCACCCAGAACTATATGACAAGGAACATCCACGTTTCCACGACAGGACCAGAAGAGAGGCTCTCTGGGCAGAAATATCTGCAGAACTCAAGCTCCAGCCCTTTGATGTGAGACGTTGGTTCGAGTCCCAGCGAATGCGTTATGGAAAGCTCTCTAAGCTCCAATCTGGCCAAGCCCCAAGGGAGATGACCAAGAGACAGTCCTGGGTCTACCAACAGATGGGTTGTCTTAGAACCCACATCAGAAGAAAGGGAGCCAACAGAAGTTCAGGTTTTGAGGCCAGTCGAAATACCAGCAGGCAGGACGAATCACGTGGGTCAACTACTGACACAGAACACCTTGAGTCCAGTGTCCTGAGGGAGAGGAGTCAGTCCGTCATTACATCTACACCTGTTTCAACAACAGACTCCAAGATTCTCGAACACTTTGAGCAGATGAGGACACTAATCTCAGGTTTTCTGCATCAGAAGTCAGACAGGCAGCCCTTTGTCGACTACGTGGCATCAGAGGCCGAAAAGATGACTCAAGAAGAATTTGAAGAATTAAAGGGCAAGATATTTAGAGACATTGAAACTATTAAGAGCAACCGTAGACGTCAGCCATTGCCCAGAAGATCAGCCACTGTTACCACGGAGTCCCAGAGGGTCGGCCTACTGCCAACAACCACTCCACAGGCATCTAGTTCCACTCAAGCAGCAGCTGGCAGCAGTTTTGTGTACTATACACCAAGCCCCATTGGCGTCAGCAACCCTACATCTGTCCTAACTATACAGGACGAAGGGAGAGGACACAACCTGAGTCAAATAATAAGTCAGCTACCTGATCTGACATCAACACAGATCGTCGAGCAGCCTCAGCAGCAGCAACCGCAGCAGCAGCTCTTTACTATCACCACTTCAGCACCGCCTCAACAGCAGCAGCAGCCTCCTCAGTAGCCATCCAGTCAGGGCGGATCTTTGACCTGCCAGGCCCTTTTCAGGCCCACCAATTCTTCCAAAAACAATTATTCAGCTGCAAGTTATTCTAATTCCCCTCCCAAAACAAAAAAGTTCAGTACAAGTACTTATCACAAGAAAAAAAAATTAAAATCCAACACCCACACCACTCCAAACATGAAACAAATAACCCATGGTACCACACATAACAAAAAAGTCCACATAAAATTTTTTTTAAAAACTCCCAATATGGCCATTAATCAGCCCATTTTTACATTAAAATCCATGGGATATTTTAAAATCTGTAATTGAAAAGTCCAACACTTACACCTTCCCTAGAGTTAAAAGGCATTATCACATACTTACCAACCCACAAACAGACAAACCCAATACCAAACATAACCCCCAACTAACAAACCCACTACCAAACCTAACACCCAACTGCCAAAAACAAACCCAATACCAGTAACCACCAACCAAGAAACACACAAACCCAAAAGTAAACAGAACTCATGCCAACGAACTGATAAACTATTTTGTAACACAATCCCCCATTATTGAAAAGAAAACTAGCTCCATGGTTATATTTTCCACGTATTTGTGAATAGAAGTGAAGATTTTAAATTTAAGATTTCCATGAAAACATTTCTGTTACAAATAATTTTCCAACCCGTAAAAAAAAAAATGGTGAAATTAGGATGTGGATTTCAAAATATATATAAAAAATAATTCCATTCAGGATATTATGTGTGGCTTTGTGTCTGGGTTTTGTTTAACACTGGGTTTGTCTGTTTGTTGGGTGGGTAACTTGTGTTTGTCTGTTTGTCACTCTGTGTAACTTAGGTTTGGCATGAGGTTTGTCTGTGTGTCCGTCTGTACAAGTTATGTTTGTCATGGGGTTTGTCTGTTTGTCCGTCTGAACAAGTTATGTTTGGCATGGGGTTTGTCTGTTTGTCCGTCTGAACAAGTTATGTTTGACATGGGGTTTGTCTGTTTGTCTGTCTGAACAAGTTATGTTTGGCATGGGGTTTGTCTGTGTGTCCGTCTGTACAAGTTATGTTTGGCATGGGGTTTGTCTGTTTGTCCGTCTGAACAAATTATGTTTGGCATGGGGTTTGTCTGTTTGTCCGTCTGTAGCAAGCATAGCTGATTAATTGTTTTTGGAATATTTGGTAGTCCTGAAAAGGACTGTTTGTTAGTCCTGAAAAGGACTGTTATAGTTAGTCCTGAAAAGGACTGGTTACTGCAGCAGGACTTATATTCTGCCATCTTGCCAGGCCACTGCTTCCTCATTATTGAAGTAGTCCTTCAGGTAATCCCTCTGTCTTTTGGCTTCTCTAGCAGGGTTTCTGTCTTGGCCTCCACCAGCAGCACCACCAATCAATCCACAATCACCAGGAACATCATCATCATCCTCCCCAGGCTACTGACCACCATGTTGACCTTGATACTGGCTTCTCAGTATGTTGTGCAGAACCACACAGATGAATACCACTTCTCTGACTGTTTCTGGGGGTAGTTCAATGGTGGTCCTCATCACTCTGAATCTTGAAACCAGGATGCCAAAAGCGTTCTCAACAACTCTCCTGCCCCTTGATATTCTATAGTTGGCAATCCTTTCCTCTCTTGTTAACATCCTTCTGCCATAGGGTTTCATGAGCCAGGTCTTCAGGGCAAAGGCATCGTCTGCCAGAATGAAGTAGGGGACATCTCTACTACCCTGTGTTATAGGAGCTGGGTCAGGGAAGCCTACCCTGCCATCTTCAATCCTCCTCTTCAGCTGAGAGGCATTAAATATCTGGGCATCTGAGCAAGATCCAGCTCTCCCAGTATCCACCCATCTAAACTTGTACTGTTCATCTACCAGGGCCAACATCACAATGGAAAAGAACCCCTTGTAGTTGTGGTAGAGGGCTCCAGAGTTCTTGGGTTTCTTCAAGGCCACATGCTTTCCATCCAGGGCTCCCAGGGCATGTGGAACATTCCACCTGATCCTGAATTTCCTCTCCAATTCTTTCCACTCATCTGGAGTAGTAGGACATTTGAGGTACTCTCTGATGAACTCATCCTGGATGGCCCTGCAGACCTCTGGTAGAAACTTGGAAATGGTGGATCTGCCAACCCTGAACTGACAGGATAATGATGTGTAGGACTCTCCAGTGGCCAGATATCTGATAGTGAGGGCTAACTTCTCCCCAACACTGATTGGATCTCTGTAGTTGGTGGCCTGCCTGGCTAGACGTAGTTCCAGTTTGGTCTTTATCATTTCAAAGAATTCTGGGGTCATCCTCATGTAGTTGATGAATCCTGGAATGTCTGTGGCATACAGATCAGCCATAATGTTGTGGTAGGCCCCCCTCTCCTCTCTCTGCAGTAGCCATGGCCTGACCCACATGTTGTGCCTTCTTCTAGGTCTCTGTATGGGTGCTGGTGGTGGTGGTTGCTGTGGTCGACGTAAAAATTGGAAATACATGATTATTTGTAACTGAATAAAAACCAAAAAAGCCCTAAGTTGTTGTTGAATCTGTCTTCCATTAAAAGGTGGCATTCTGCTGTGTTCCTAGAAAAGCAATGGTGATTATATCGCGGATTTTATATATATATATATACCCAGAAAATCCAGCAACTTTGCAAAACAAGAATCGGTGATCCTGGTCTGGAGAAGACTGAGGAGGCCTGAGGATGCTGGGACTTAATCATGGGTTAGTCGGCTCTTAGTCCCAGGAGGCCTGAGGCAGCCTGGAACCCAGTCGGTATGCGTACGACAGGATTCGTGGTTGAAACCGACCAGAAAACTGGCTTAGTCAGTTCTTATTCCCAGACCTGAGGCATCCTGAGGCTTCCTGAGGCCGATCTGTACTTAATCCCAGACTTCAATTCCGACTCAGTATTCCCGCCCATTTTTGCTTTTTTTCCACCGACTGTCCACGATTAAGGGTCCCAGACAGGATCGGGGCTTAATCCTTTGGTGGAAGAGAGGCATTAGACATTCTCAGGAATCCATAAAAGGCAGTGTAAAAAGCCGCCCTATATAATATTAGATCAGCTGGGATATCACAGGACAACGAAATGTTGTACAAAGTGCATATATCCTTTAGGGCGCGTAAGCATAATTCAGCGTAGCTTTTTTAGGGTATTTGAAATGCAGGGCTGTTTGTATTAGTAAAGCGCAAAAGCGTAATTTGCCGCTGAAAAAAGCTGTCCTTGAAAAGCAAGCAGGAGGTTGGGGAAATTCCTCTTAAGCACATCAACATTTTCATTATTTTGTCATGTTAAAGATTAAGTTTCTGCTTATTTATTGTATATTTTTAATTAAATCATGTATGTTTTTGTAAAGCAAAAGCTAGATTTTCCTTGTGCATGAATGAAAATAAGATACAATTTATTGCCTTTGTGTATTTTGATCCTAAAATCCCCATATATCACCTAGGCAAGATTTATGTCCAGTCATTTATCTATTTTATATGTAGGCAAACAAAATTTGGTAAAAACGAAAAATATTTCTTGAAACTATATTATTTTTCCAAAAACTTGGTTCTGGTGAAATGTTATTTGCTTTGTTGAATAATGAAAACTTTGCATCAGAATATGACCATAAAATCCTGCGATTTTACACATTTGCAACTTGATTACAACAAAAATTTTAACTGCAAGAGTATAAAAATGAGTTGATGAGAAGAACTTACGCATTTTTACACATCTGCAAAAGTATTCTTGAAAATTTATGATGAAAAATATGCTGCATATTTACACATTATTAGCAATTTTTTATCACAATTTACCATTAGCCACATATTTTTGCATCTACGCTTTCTGTATTTCAAAATCTTTCAAAGCACCAATGTGTCATTTTGCTGACAAATTTAACTGAAATATACTAATATTCAACTGATGCTACTTTTTATGTATTTACAAGTTATCATTGGAAACTCAAATAACTTACAGATTAGTACTTGTATTTTGCAAAATTACTAACTGTTGATAATGTTGTATGTTAAAATTATTTTACATTCAAACAATCTAAGAATACATTGTTTGCTAAAATATCAAGCACTGTTTTATTTGTACAAATTGCATTACTCAAAAGAATAATCATAGTCAATGGCCCTGTCACAGTATTTGTATAGCTTTTCTTCACCATGAAATTAATTGCGTTTAAGGAGAAATTAAATTTTTTTATTCTACTGTTAAAAAGCAAATGTGTAAAAATGAAGTATTTTCTTAAGAAAATAGATGGGAACTACACATTTGAACACGTTGCATTTCAAGCAACAACATATTTGGCACCAAATTACGCTTTTGCAGCTGAACAGTAAAAGCTAGCTTGCATTTCGAAGACCCTAAATAATGGTCGCAAATTTACGCTTTTGCACTCTGAGGGCAAAATCCAGCCCGCGCTCTAAAGGATATTAAAGATACTCCTAGGAGTACAGGTATATGCTCCAAATATAACTATAGACAGCAGGAGGGGAGGCAGCTAATGTGTCAAAAGCCACATAATTTTGCTTTTGAATGGTTGGAATAAAGTTTATTAAATCCAATAAAGTTATATAACTGGAATAAAGCTCTGGTATAAATACTCGAGGAAAGTATGTATATTGTGAATGCTATACGATACTGGTAAAACCTTAAACCTTCAAGATAAGGTTAATTAGGTAAGCTGTGAAGTGAAGGATATGAGCTGCAATGTGAGTGATTTCCATTAGAAATTATTTATGATGATTAAGATTGAAGAATTGCATAGGGATCTTGTGTCAGTTTACAAGATTCACAAATTGTTTTGAGAAAATTGCCATTGATTGGTTAAGCTAAATATACACGAGAGCAAGTCTGCTATTTTTAACAACCTTAAATGCGTTCAGTTTAAAGGTTAATGTCATGAGTATTTCTTAAACATAGTGCCGACATATTGTCCCCAGTTTTGCAAGTGCATACCACTTGAACCACGGCAAAGTTGTCCTAGTAGAATTTGATTGCAGAATCTGACCATTCATGGCCCCTCACCATTAGAGCTATGACCAAGTTGAGCATTTCTAAATGTCCAATTTTAAGGTCAGTTTCATATATATCAAAAATTGGAGTAGCACAAATTTGGTTGTTTCAAACCCCTCCTAAACCTGAGGGAGGCATCCACATGAAGTATGTCACTCCTCCTAAGTGATATCCTTACATTGTTTCAAGAAAACCGCAAAGTCTTAGTTGAATTCTGAGGTCAAAATTACGAGCTATTTTTGTGAATTTCACCTAAAGAGGGCAAGTATTCTATTGATGATTGGGACAACACATGTATGTATAGTAACTGAAAAGATCTTTTGCTTAACTAATGCCTATTTCAAACAGCCAGGCATTCATTACAGATATTCTGCAGTTTGTCAGGGTGAATGCTCAAGGTATTAGTGTCAAGATCATTCCGGATGCCTAAATATATTAAAACAATGCAAGGGGTGGTTTGTTTATCAGGACCGCTAGGCAAACCTAGCTCTGCTAAGGTAGTGTTAAAATGTTGAAACACCTCCCTCCTACAGACCCAGCCAAACGTGACCATAACATCCATTTTCCTCATTTTATGCCTAATTTCACAGTTTTGGCTAGGTCTGCATGGAGATTTCTAAAGTCTTTTGAAACTTTAATTTTGGATAAAGTGACACCAGTCCTAGAAATTTCCTGAACTATGTTGTCCACAGAGGAAAATCATAATAGAAAAGCTGAACCATCAAATAACATTTTGTCCACTTAAGTGAAAGTTCCTTAATGCGAAGTCGAAAATAACCTGTTTTTTGTGCTGGTCTTTGAGCCTGGTTATTTTGGGAGAGCACTGAATAAAATCATGCTCAGGGTCCTTGATCAAGGTCAGAATTGGAACCATAATAACCCTGTACAACATTTCTTTGATCAAGTAGGAGGATACAGCTTTGTGTTGCTGTTTAGCTGAAAAATAAATTTATGTCCTGCTTAAGATGTTGATGATGGTGTCTTGCCTTTATGACTTAATGGTATTCTAACCTGCCTATAATTTGGTAAAACTGACTATCTAACTGTTCTGACTACTTTCAAATATTGGTTTAGATTTTGAGTGTCAATACCAAGTCTGTGAGGGCCAATACATTGAAAATTAATAGGTGTGGAGTGCAATAAAACCCTATTCAATTCTTTATCAGTTCCTGACAGTGAATGTCCAGACTATTTCCAACTGATACATCACTCCTCTTGTCTTTCAACTTACAAGTACCATGAACTCTTTGATTGGTCATGTGTTCATCACAGGTATCAGTAATGTTTCTGTCAATGGTCTGTTGTGCATCAATAAGTGTATTCATATGACATACTGTATCACTGTCTATTAAGCAATCCTGTCTATAGTTGTCATAAGCTCTGTTAGCATCTTGCTTAGATTGTTTTAAATGACAAAACATAGGATATATATATATAATTTCATATTGGCACAGACGCGTAGTGCTCCAAGTGGATAGCTGGCACATGCACAGCTAGCCATTTGACCAGGACAGATTTTAAAACAAAAGAAGCCCCTTTGCTCTTTTTGAGGAAAATTATGTATGTACATATAATAGTTGTGAGAATTATCTGAGGGTTCATAGAATCCATAATTTAACCTGTCAACACTATGTAGTGGTAAGCTATGTACTTGAAAATATCAAGAACTATCACCATAATTCCAGAAGTACTTATGTCATAATGTCTTTGAGAGTTATCAAAATACATCATCTTAACATGAGATACAGTATTCAAAACATTGATATTTCTAAATATACTTTCCAGCATAGTATTAGACAAATTCCCACCACCACAATAGTTCATATATCATTATTAACATAAACTGGCATCATATCATTAGTCTTATCAATATGTAATGCATTTTTATAACTATTTTCATCAGAAAATAACTGAAAATGATTAAATTTATCTCTATTACCCCCATTGAACCCCCCTCACTATGGGTGCCTATATAGTTCCATCCTTGTATTCAAGTGATTCAGAAAATCCCTATCTGCTGCTTTGATTTGCAACCCTCTGTTTGCTTATTTTTGAACTTATTTTCAGGGTGAGACAAATTCTTGCCTTGCTTTGCACAAAATGAACAAAAATGGCCATTATTTCCATGGTGCCCCTTGTGGGAACAGGATCTCTCATATTTACAAGGTCTTCTGTTTGGAACGAACTATACAGGAGCCTGGGTGTCAGCTAATGCCCCTGTTCCACTACATGACTAAGGCCCCCGATTAGGGTATTTTGGGAATCAGTTTCCAAAATAATGTATAGTCCTAGGAAGTCAGCTTGAATCTGTTTGGGTCAGTTGCTGTCAGTTTAAAAATCAAACATGTTTGATATATACTACGATTGAAACCGATCAACTTACGCCCCTAAGGGCCAAGGGATGAAGGGTCGTGGGACCAAGCGGGGCTTAATCCTTTGGTGGAACAGGGGCATATGGCTATCTGCAAATGTAGAGTTGGTCCCAACGAGGACAAGCTCCTCTACCTGATGCATGGATGAGGTCGATGCAGCCTTGCCAGCTGGCCAAGGAAGTGAGACAGCATTTCTTGTCGCATATATGACCTGGTGTAATGCTTGCTTCAAAAGCGTCGGATCTGAAATTGCGTAGATGTTAGCCAATTGTCCATTGGAATAGGGACAAATCATCATATAGAACACGCTTTTTCTCATTTCATACATGGAAGCCCTCACTGGGCCATTAGAGATATGGTACTGTAGAAACTGAGTCATGTGAGTCTGCCAGACCTCTTACCCACATTCTGTTTGCCTTGAGAAAGATTAGAATCGGCCCTCCACTCATACAATTCTGGCATGTTGTAGACTGCCTCTGACATTCCTGGATTGTTCCTCAAAGTTTGCAGATTGGGTCTGACGCAATGGCGGCCATCAAAAATATAATCTGACTGTTCATGAGGCTTAAATAGGGGGTCTGTGTGCTGACCCTGTGGCTGATAACTTTCTAAGCCCTGACCTTGGAGATAATGATATGTGGAGGAAGAATTTGGCTGAGGATTTGCTGTCTGGGATCAGGAATCACAAGATGGTCCGATCTGATTGACTATGTCCATCAGATATACCCTGAGCTGTGGGGAGCCTGATGATGGTGTGATTGGTGCCTGACTGAGGGTGTGAGACTGTGAATTAATAGGAGTCGAGTTATACCTCTCCACCTTCTTGTCCATTCTTCTAGCAAGGGCCCCATTGGACTCCTTTATTTGATGTAACATAGTCATAATACTATCATTACTATTGGAAGAGGTTTGATGGTTGTGTGACAGTAGACAAACTACTTACAGCTTCTTAATCCCTCTGAACATATAAACCATCAAGTCTAGCATTCAATGATTTCCTAGAGTTCCTCACTGAAATCCTGGCTCTAGCTTCTGGCATTATGTATCTGTTTCCTTCCAGGTAGCATTTCCATTGAAATTATAAGACTAAAAACTTCTACGAAAATACAACGTAAAATTATACAATAATCTTCAAAATTTTCATGTAGTGAATACACATTCAAGCTGAAGCCAGTGTGGCAGTTTTCTTTATTGCTAATTGGATCACCAGAAGTCAAGAGTGGTAGTAAGGCTATAGCCCCTCAATGGTAGAGTCAAGATTAATATCGGGAGCAACTGCTACTCCAGGCCTCTCATGTTTCCAAACCTCTCACTAATTTTATTAGTCTTTGAATTCAGCAAGAGAATGAGACGTCGCATATTCTATGCCTTATAAACATACTACATGCAAAATATCTTTTGAAAAACAAATTTTAGCCTCTCTGAAAAAAACCTCATCATATATAGCATGTAGATATACTGGTCTATGCTGTAGCTTGGTACAAATTGAAGACAAAATTTCTTTTATGCTTGTTTTGTTATTTTATGTGAATTTCTATTGATTGAAATAAACATAAACACAGTTCAAACCCAAAATGCATTGAACAATGCTAAACAGTCTTTGAATCTATAGGCACGAGCTGTAAAGCCAACAGTAGGGCACTGACATCAGAGTTTGGAAGAAAATTAAAAACACCAGTAGTGAATGCTGAAAAGTCAGATTCCTCACTGCATGAGCAAAATCCAAGAAAGTCTGGTGACAAAATAAACGAAAAAAACCCCCAAAAAGTGATGTCTAGAGTTATGAGCCTCAGAGAGATTCATGCTTAAAACATAATTATCACTAAACATTTTACAGCTCTTTGTAATTGTCAATGATATAATCAATACTTGAAACCAGCATCTCTGTAGCTCAGCAGAGTTAGCACATGGAAACTCCCTAAAACATTTAATTAATGTCTGTCATTACTTTGACTATATCATATGTTCTTGTTACATTCCTGGAAACTAATGTTTTCCAATAACAATCAACAGTTTAATTAAACAGTGTGAATTCTGGTTTGTCCAGTTTCGTAGGTTAGAAAGTTGAACAAGGTAAAGTGTGGATTTTAACAGCTAATGACATATCAGGCCAGATCATCACATCCATGGCAGTTCGCCTGGGGACATAAAGTCATACATGAAAGCAAATTCAAAACCAAGGTCAAAGGTCATATCTGGTTTGAGGGATTTTAGTTTACATGTCAATATTCTATGTAGAGATTATTAAAAGGGAGATAGTTTTAAAATTAGTTACAAGATAAGAATTTTAAAGCACCAAGCCGAATCTAAAAAGAAGAAGGGATGTTAGAGGTGAAGGTTTGTGGTATGATGGAGTCAGCTTGTGATGCGTTCTGTAAATAGGTCCAGATTGCTGAAGATCTCCAAAGTCCATGTGCCATGATATTCTGAAGAGTCACATTGTGAACAAATGCAAATGTGGCCCCTGACCTCCTGAATGTGTGGAACCAATGGGACTTGTGGGATATGTTCCTATGAGTTAAAACCTTCCTAAGGCCGTCATTTATGTGTGTATCTAGTACTTGTTTGTGAGGAAGGAAGTTATTTGCAAACAATGGAGCTAAAGGGGGCAATAAACTAAAGGGGGCAATAAACTTTCCCTACATTCTTAAAGCTATGACCAAATTAATCATCTCAAGATGAACTATAGTTGGTGAAAAATTTGGGATGTCTTGAACTGCGGAAGCATAAACTGTCTTCCCAAAGTGCACCAACCCCTGACAAGCAGGCATCAACAAAAAGGTCATAGCTGGTGTGCGTAATGCCTTTGTTGAAGAAAGTTCGACCATTGAAATGTGGCAAAAAGATCAAAAACCAGTCTATGTTCCTGTAAAATTCATCAGTCAGTGCATTGTATCTAGTTATATTGTAGTAATAAATACTGAGTGTGAGGGCGTTTGTTACAGGATATACGCCCGGCAAAAATTGAAAATAATGCCAGAGCGCCGTTAGGCGCGAGGGCATTATTAAAGAATCTTTGCCGGGCGTATATCCTGTAACAAACGCCCGAGCATGAGGTATTTATTACTATTATAAAGACCGGCCTATCTGGTTTCAAGAAACATGCCTTTATTTTGATGAGGTGAAACGAACAAGGACGCCGCCATATTGTTTTGAATGCATGGTCGCTCTCGTAAAAGCAGACAAACTTACTACCGACACACAATCGGGCAATCGAAACAACACTTCCGTTTCTAAGCGGGCCGTTATTGGAGGTTTTACTCCGTGCTAATTCTATGCGCACAGACGGATTTTCGTTCACTGCGCACTTCCGGTCTTTATAATATTAGATCAGCTGTTAACGATTAATGTCGTACTTGTACTATTTGTATAAACTTTGGAAGTTCCTTGTGGCAACATGGAAAATCGCCCAATTGCCTAATTATCTTCTAGAAATGGCCAAGATCACCCAAATATTACCTAATTTATTTTTGGTGATAAAATCCAGCAGAAAAATACCCCATTAAATGACACTTTTAAATGAAAGGCCAAGTTAAATTTCCTGTTAAAGGAGCAACATCCACAAACAAAGATAATACAAAATTGAATAACACTTGAAAATCAAAGCTTAGGCTTAATAGGTTTGAATCCCTATGAAATTCTCCAGGGGCTGTATTCATGAAAGGCCAAATCTTAGGCTTAACTTGACTATATTTGTATACAAAATTTAAGCCTAAGACCTTTTGTGAATACCATCCCAGATTTTGATGATTTTAAGACCACAAAGTATTTATTATTATGTCTCAAATGCTTATAAATAGTATATATCAGACATATAGTTCTTTTAAAATTAACTTATTGGGCAGAGGTATCTATGGAAAAATTTGCCCAATTAAACAATACTGGGAAATCAAAGGATAAAGGTCCTCAGTGGTTAGTGCTTAGATAGTTTGGCATCTTATCACCTAGTCACCTTTGTGTGCATGTGACTCCCATAAGTGACAATGCTGAGGTCCTGTCCCAATATGACCCTGGCTGTTGAATCTGATGTAAAACCCCAACTTTGAATCAAAGGATAGATTATAATGCCTGTCAAATGCTCAATAGTTGGAAGAGTTTAATAAGACAACCATTAAATTATTGCATGTGTAAAATGCTTATCCGTAGATAATTAAACTTTAAACCTAACATACAATATCTTAAAATTAATAGATACAGCAGCAACAATCATGAAAAAATTGCCCAAATAAATAATATTGGGAAATCAATGACCCCGTTAAAATCGCTGTGAAATACATATTATTTGCTTAACTTTAATGATAGCCACTGAAATAATCATCATTATGTTTAGTGGGGATGGGTCTGTGTCCAAAATGTGTAGATTTGAAGGGTGTCAATGTAAAACCGTTCTGATTCCCTGATTCAGCATTTTTGGTGCATCCCCAAATAAACATGTCACTGACAGGATTGGATTGGACTTTGTTTTGTTTTACGTCATGTTCAATTGCTAAGGTCATATTACAATGGGTAGTTTTCAGTTGGAGGAACCAGTGCATACTAGTTGGTCAAGATTCTGCACTGTAAATCACCGGGCATTGGCAGTCACTGACAGGAAGACATACTCATAAAACCAAGACCTGTGTGTCTCCTCCCAATAAAATTGTATTCAAATCCCCAAATATACAACAATATGGGATGAAAGTTGACAATGTGTTTAAATAATTTCTGATTTGTTTTCAAAATTTAAGTTTCATTTCAATTATACATGTTGACAAGTTTGATGGAGTTTTTAAAGTGTCATAACTTATTTAACAATACATGTCACTTCTGCTAAATGAAATTACAAAAACGTCTGCAAGTGTACAAAAATATGGGATAACAGCTTATAATTTCTTTAGCCTGATGCTTTCTCCCCATTATTTTAAGTTTTCCTTCAATTATATGTGTTTACAAGTGAATTTGCAGTTGTAAAATCTCATCATGGTATTTCATTAAAATGCTCTTGATACCAAGACACCATGCCGACTGACCCATCGCTAAGTTTTAGAATGCTTGTTTATAGATGATTACATTGGAGTATCAGATATTTTAAAATTATGATATTGGTCAACAACAACAACAAAATAAATAATACTTGGAAATAACAGGCTCTGTTCAAATGCTTGTGAAAAAAGCAATAATTAAGTAATTTTGGTAAGACTACCACCAAATTGTTTCTTATTGTGTGCATAATTCCCGTCTATAGCTATTAAAGTTCAAATGTAACAAAATGTGTCTAAAACTTAAAAAAATAAGCAATAATACCATGGGAAATCATCTAATAGATTAACAAAGGGAAATCCAGAGGTTATGTTACAATCCCTGTATTTTTTTTACATCCAATGTAAAATAAACAAGTGTTAATCTGCTTTCCTTAATCATTTTTATGTCCGTCACAATGTCCTTTATATTAGTTGATTTTCATTAGTGATGTTTGGGCATCACGGGTGTCAGGCCTCTCAAGATATTCAATATGTACCTTAAGCCCTGGTGAGTGTTAATGATACTAAAACTTGACCCAATTGTGGGATCATTGTCCTTTGCACTCAGCAATCTGGGGTCAACCAAGCGGTTGCCAGGCTGCCTGGGGTTTTATAATCAGTTGCTAACAAAAGTCAGTTTAAAATTGTATTTTGAACGGGATGGACAGAAATTCAAACTGTGGACTTAGTTATTGTGGTGTTGTATATATGGAAGATTTTAGGCTTTGATTTACTTACTAATGTTTTGTGTGATGAACTGAACTATCTTTATTTGGATATCACGCTCCTGCACTGATCAGCACCAAATAGACAACCTAATGCTTGGTTTGGCCTTTTGGCCGGTTTGAAGGGATGGTCAACCCTAGTTATTTTTGTCTCCTTGCTTTGACTAATTCAATCGTGTTGTTGTCGCTTTGGTGTGGTGCTGAGGAGTTTTGCTTATCTATTTCAGTAACTGTGACAATAATATGGGTAAAAAGATGAAGAAAGTTAAAAACCCATGCAATAAGTGCTCAGAAAGGCACAGCCCCCCACGGGTAAGAATTGAGTCAGTATATCATTAGAACAATCTAGTGAACTTAAGGCAAGTTTCCAGTGTTTGGACAGTGACAGTCCGGTGAACAGTTCTCACACATCAGTGGCCTGTAATGACTTATCATTACCATCTAAGAAGAAAGGGGCCACTGGTGTGTTTAAACAGCAGAAAAAAGATGGGCTAAAGGACTTATCGTTAACATCTAAGAAGATGCAGGCCCAGAAAGTGCATATGTTATCGGTAGAGGACCTTATGTCATCAGTTGGTACCAGTGCTTCGTCTGATCAGAGTGATGATACACACAAGCAAGATCAAGACATGCAGGGACTCATCCTGGAGCAACTGGTGAAGGTCAATAGAATGTTGGACGAGGTAGAGAGCAGATTGGAGTCGAGTTGGGTCATCAGGGAGGAGGATGCCGGACATTTGAAGGATATGTTGAAGCTAAGGAAATCTAGTACCTAGTAATCTAGTATCTAGAACTTTAAAACTAGTACTGAATCTTCTTCAGATGAAGATAGCCATCCATCAGGGGCTAACCTTAGAGGTTTAAAATATTTTACAAAAGGCGGTAGACAAAAGAATTGCCAAATTAGACAAGCCAGTCTATCCAAAAGGTAATGAAACGCAGTTGAAATCTGAGCAGGGGGTACTGTTGATGTGGTTGTTAAGCAGAAGGTTGCATGGCCCCACAAGGCCATATTGGGGGGTCCCAGTGGGCAAAGGCTGACATTTGACCAATTGTCAATCATGCAATTTGTTAAGGGCTCCACCCATAATATCCTGGAAAAGAAAAATGATAAGACCCGGGAATCCATGCTCAGTTACCTCAGCGACCTCATGGAGGACGCCACTGACTTTTCGTGGTCTAATGCCAAAGCGGCGCATGCCATCCTCTTGTGTGAAATGGAGTGAAGGGCTCTTCACTGGGGTCACACTGAGAGAATCTATCGTATACATAGAGCTTATACTCAAAAGCACTCGGGTTTGATGCCAAAATTGGATCAGAACAAGTAAAGACCATAAAAAACTATGGTTTTGTAAGCAGTTTCAATTGGGTTCGTGTCCTTTTGATAAAGAGCATAAAGCTTTGTGAAATATTTACAAACACATCTGTTAGTTGTGCAAAAAGTGATGTAAATATTTCCAAAATTAACAAATGACAACAACATTTGTTGGGAACATGGGTCAATTGGTTAAGAGCCCCATGCGTTTAGCACTAGATGTTGTTGTAATTCCAATTGTGACAAGGTCAAGGTAAAAGCACTACTGGCCAGAAAACATTGTAGTAATATTGTCAAAAAGTAAGTTGGGCAGGGTCAGTGCAGAGAGGGCAGCCATACAGAGATGTCTGGTCCACCTAGGCAAGGTAGTTCATGCAAAAATAAAGTTGTAAACACTAGAAGGTGTGTCCCTGGTGTGGCCAGAGTAAAATCGAGAATAAACCCAGGTCATGATAAAATTGAAGTGTCAGATATGTACTGTGATGATAAATGTTAAAAAAGCATTGTTGCCAATTATGGCCGCGGTTTTATTGTCCCTGATAGTTTGGAGGGTAGTAATGACAATGGAGGTGTGAACACTGACAAAGCTGCGTCTGGTGAGTTGGTGGAATATAGTGACAATAGGACCCTCATGTGTTGTTATCTATTAAACAGTTGCCGTCTCGGTTAACGTAGGTGTGAATGAAAGGTTCGGTTCCGGGCACGGCCTCAAGTGGGAAAGCTGGTAGTTGTTTGCCGTTGGTCGGCAGTTTACAGTACAGAACCTTGACCAACTGTATGTACTGGTTTCCTCTGCCCTTCTAACTGCCCGTCATGATATGACCTGTACAGTGTTGAAAGTGACATAAAACCCCAAATAAATAAATAAAAATGAAAGCCGAAAAACAATGGGTGACGCATTGAAAAGCCCATTCACAAAAGGAACGATTGAGCAGAATGACCAAATGGTCTATTGTGGTGGCAATAGACCAGCAGGTTTTTAAATTGTGCAAAGCACACTCCAAATATGACTTTGACATGGTCAGCCTTGCACGGAGGTATATCCCCCATTTTACAACATGAGATAATCAGAGAGTCGGGTCTTCCTGATTTCATGGCATAAGGTATTCCAGTGCATTCCCAATTGAACGTTGACACTTGGACGCAAGAACTGACATATTACTGGGTCCAACAGTTGTTACACCTAATACAGTTCAGCTTTCCAATCTGGGCCTTTTGAGGACCCTTCCATACGTGCCTTACATTTTTCCCCATTTATGATGCGGGAGAAGCCTAACTTTGATACTAGGCAGGTGATAATAGATTTGTCATGGCCTCACAACAGTTCTGTGAATGACGGCATAGACAATTTCTGAGTACTGAGTTTGCTTTAAAATTTCCTCATATCGAAGTCATCACCCAAGAATTCCAACACATTGGTAAAGGGGCTCACCTGTATAAGATAGACATAAGCCATGCTTTCCATCACGTAAGTGACTTGCTTAGGCATTTTGATAGTTGACACATAGTTGACACAACCATTGCAATCCCTCTGGACAAGCTTGCGCAGATCAATCATACAGTGTCACAGTTGAAACGTCGCAGCACATGTACAAGGCATTAACTACAGTTATTACTAGGGCAGCTTCTTTATGTGCAAAAATACATGCATCCAGCACATCTGTTTCTAAATCGCATGCTGCAGTTACTTTTAGCAATTACGATCAGAAAATCATACGTTTAAATGAAGACTTTATGAAGGATCTTCCTTGGCCATTAAAACAATCATGGATTTTCCAGAGAAACAGTTGAGCTTGACACCTCAAGAATTATAAAATTAATATGAATGCACTAGTAGAAAAACAATTGTGGGTTCCCATATGTCCATCACTGTAGAGGCTGGATTTAAACATATAGCTGATAGTGCATATGCTATGCTTTCACGTGATGAGAAACTGCGAGGTCTCACTATAACTGCTCACCAATGTTTGACACAAGAAACACAGCACTGTTGTAACACATTATTCAGAACTTTCATGTCATTTTGTATTTTTATGAAATAAATATATTTCTCATGTATTGTGTTTTATGGAATTGCTAGTAAAGAACAATGTATCTGTACACATGCTTGCAAATTATCTAGCTTCCATTAGAGCTAGGTATGTTATATATGTGTTATATCATGAAAAAATTAAGCTGTTTGTAAAAGCAGTCAGATTTAATAGACCACTCAGATCAGTGCTCAGAAACATTATGACTGTTGATGTTTTAAAGCGTCTATCTTTTCTTTACAATCACGTTTAGATGGGCAAAGTCTACAGTATTCCTAGTGGCATTTTTTGACTTTCTAATTTAGCCCCTCACATCATTGAGGCGTTTGATGTGTTGAGACATCTCACAGCTGAGGACATATCACTAACGAAAAGATATGCAAAATTACGTCTAAAGTGGTCAATAACACTCTAATCTAGGGACAATGTCCAGGTATTAACTTTACCTAGACTCAGATGTTTGTTGATCTGTCCTTTTAGAGCTCTGAAAGAATTTTTAGATTATATGCTCCTTTTGGATCTCAACCTCTTCTTCAGGTTTATTTCCCTCGAGGTTGGGTCCCTTTTTCAGATTCAAAAATTCAAAAATGTCTTTCAAAATGGGCTATGACCCCATCATTTTATGTTCCACACTTTCTGAAGTTCAGGGGCCACCCTTGCTTACAATGCACACATACCAATACAGCAAATTAAGAGGCACGGCCCCTGGATGTTGGACTGTTCATGTACATATATTCAGCAGGACCAGGCTAAGGCTAAAGCATTGCTGATGCTTTTGCATGAGCTTTGGATGCTGCTTGAGTACTCATACATTTGGGTTTGAGGGTTTCTCATAACATGTATATCTCATTTTATGTACCAAATGCCACTGGTGTAAACTATGCCAGACTTGTACGTAGGGTTTACATACATAATTTCACTCAAGTAATGTATAAGTCATTCAGATTAGTAAGTTCACTTGCTTCAGTAAAACCTTAATATTAATTTATCAAGTCTTTTGCTGATTGATTTAAGCATTTACGTAAATCACATGAATTGTATTGTGTAGTGATATTGCTTAATATATGTTGACCTGTGCAGTTTACTATTGTTTTATTTGTAATTGTGTAATCATTGAATGTAAACATTTTATAGAGTGATTGCACCTTTTAATATAACTTTATCTGATTTACCTAATTATACCTGATAATCACAGTATATTGCTGTTATGAACTATATAAACTATTACTCACATTAAATCTTTATGTAATAAACAAATTATTATCCACAGCCTGAGTTGTTTCTGTCTTGGCGTGGTGAGGGCCTGTTAGGCAATTTTCTGTTTCCGTCATGGATTTCTGACACTTTTCCTTGGTTTAGAAACCGCGCTGCTATTTATGACTTGGTAAACAGTATCATATTTTATATTTTTCCTTTGAGTTTTTACACAAAGATTTCATGTAGACAAGTACAATATTACATAAACAATGTGATAACAAGAGCGCTTAGTCAATAATTTTAAAAGTTTAAAACCTGTAAAATATGACTCCAGATGAAAGTAAGTAATGTAGGCAAGGATATCACATATGAAGCAAGTTCAGTTAAATTATCATTCTTATTCAGCAATATGAAGTTTGTAAAAGGAACATAGAATTTTTTACTTTTTTTGCAAGATTATCATTAGAATCGTAATAATTGCTTCTCTCCTTTCATAAAAATACACCTTATTCTCTCTTGATAAAAATATACCTTCAGTTTGTGCAGTGTTATTAATAAGAAACATCAGGCTTGTTTTGAAAATTACATATTTTTTTATCATCTCCTGCCATCCAAAGGCCAGTGGTCATTTGATAAAATCCCTTTGGTGAGTATACGTGCGTATCGCATTGAAAATTTTACATAAATCTTTATATATCACCCATTTAGGAAGATATATTTATAAAATTTGCATAGTATGCTTATGATCCTAAAAACATGTCTATAAAAAATGGGCCTCGTTTTGAAAATGAAAATAACCACCAAAGCCAATCTGTAAAAGATTCACGTTCTGAAACTTAAAATATTGCAACTCTCTTCATCAGATGCATATTGCTAGAAAACCTTACACCAGTGTAACTTGGCCTCATATTAAAATAATAACCTCAATATTATGTATTCCATGTCACATGGTGTTAATCTTATTTAAAGGTCGTACATCTCCCCTATCATTTGTTCAGGGATATCGGAATGTGAGAACAATTTTTAGGTAATCATGGATTGCAAGTCTTTTTCAAGCTTTGAATTTGACCTTTAATCCCATGTTGAGGGACAAACTCGGTCATCTCACTGAAAATACTTTAGATCTCCCATATTATTGGTTCTAGTTCTTCAGAAGTAAAAAAAAATCTTGATCTGCAAATTTGTGGTTAGCATGTGTGAATATGTGATAATCATAATTAAAAAGCAATATGTCTCCCTTAGTCTTTGGGATTTTAAATCATTTGAAAATTGACCCCCTAGAAAATTTAATTCCTGAAAGACTGACCTTGCAGTAATTCATGGGAGTGGAACATGGGTCTCCTAAAATGTATTTGAATAGGAACTAGCTGGTAATGTTGTAGGTTAGTTTGTTAAGTAATATCTTTAAAATCAATATGTCTCCCCTAATTCTAGTTCCAGGGATTTAAAACATTAGAATCATTTGAAAATTGGCCCCATAGAAAACTGGACTCCTGAAAGACTGACCTTGCAATGATTCATTGGAGTGGAACATGGGCCTTCTAAAATGTATTTGAATAGAACTTGCTGTAAATGATACAGTTTCATTAAGTAATACATTCTACAAAGTCACACTACTATGACCTTTTCTAAATGTCCAGTGTGAGATAAACGCCACTGCCATATTCTTCTTATTTATATGAGCAAAATCAGTGATGTTCACATAAGAGGCCAACAAAGGGTGATCACAACAAAGTTTACATTCACAAAAATTTGAGCCCATTATTGCTAAACAATTTACTTTATTGTGACTCATTAATTTCGTTGATTACTATTTTAGATTAAATATGGTTGAATCCTTGGTGTCTTCAAATCAGCTTAAATTAGTGAACACAGATGCCAAACAAAGATTAGTTGAGCCAATTTTTTTCCAATTGTAACTTTCTTTTAATCTTAGAATAATCACTCTTTGTAATATGGGGAATGTAAGGAAAAAACCTGAGCAAAGATTAGAAATTTTGTACACTCCAGCATTTACTGAAATATTTTTCGGCCATAACAAATCAATGATGACTTTTCTATTATGAAACATTGTTTGTCCCTTGTCATAAAGGGAGAAGTATGACAATTTGATATGGGGTTTACTTCATAAGGGCCAAAAATGGCACCATACTGCATTTCCTCAGTCAAAATTCCTTGGATATCAGAAGGATATTTAATATCCAACGAATAATTCTGATTGCCATTTTTAACACAATTCCTATCAAAGTCAAGGGGAAATTGAATCAAATGTATGCACAGTTTTTTCTCAATAATTGGAAAGAAGACTTTTTCAGTCATCCACATTAAACTGCTCCCCAAATATTTGGAAAAAAATGGTGCTTGATGGTGTCATCAACAATGTCACCAATATGACCTGGGTTGTTAAGCATAACCAGATTGGTCAAAAGCACAAATTCGTAGTGACTTTGCCTTCAGTACTTAAATCACTATGTCTTGCATTGACATAAAAAACAAAGCACATTCAGTTTGTGTATCATGTGATTCCCCCCGCTGGTGACCATTCACTAAGTCTGTCTCTGTTGTTTTTGACATACATTAACAATTCCATTTAACTGATTATTAAGCTCTGCTTGGGATTACTTCATGTTCCTCACACTCCACAATTCAACACTGCCATTATGAAGGGTGGGAGGCTTGTTAATTAAACACCCAATGCTCTCCAAAGAGGTGCAACATTTCTTGTGGGCAACAGCTACAGCAATGAGCGCCCCATTGTGTGGAGTGTGAAAACAACCTAAAACCCCTGTCCCACTGACTGGAACATGGTCTGTGTACATTACTTTATAACTGAAGTGCTTGGTTTGAACATGGTTTGAACCTGCTCATGCAAACCTTTTTAATCACAATTAATGGCTTTCCAAACTGTTTTTTTTTTCAATATATTTTTTCTATATATTCAATATAACCATATTTTTCCAGATATGTGAGACACTACAACATGAATATTAAATATTCAAAGGCAATGAATAAAACTCCTATTTGGCGTACCCCAAGGTTCTGCCCTTTGTCGTTCTCATTGTACACCACCCACCTCAGTTTGATTATCAGTAAACATAAAGGAATAAAGTTTCATTTTGATGCAGATGATAGCCAAGTTTATATGCATTTATCCCAGAAGAATACATCTTCTGCCTTTGAAAAGCTAAATAGGTGCCTAGACGATGTTAAAGAGCAAATGTCAACTAGTAAGCTCAAATTGAATCCTGACAAGACCGAGTTTATCATCTTTTACAGAAGGACAAGTTGAAAGTATGTTTTCCAATTGATATTTTGGGCAATTCAGTCTTCCCTGTTGATTCAATAAAAATCTGGGTGTGTGGTTTGATTCAGACTTTTCTTTCTCCAAGCATGTTTAGAATGTCTCCAAAAGTTGTTTTGTTAAACTCCATGGTTTCAGACATGTCAGGCGGTTTCTTACTCATGATGTTTCTCTGTTTGTCGCTAATGCTCTTGTTAGTAGACGTTTGGATTACTGCAACTCACTTTTCAAGAGCCTCTCCAAGTTCAATCTGCATAAATTACGGTGTATCCAAAATAATGCAGCCAAAATTGTATCAAACACAAGTCGATACATCAGTATAACTCCTGTGTCAAAGAAACTGCATTGGCTTCCTGTTGAACAGCGCTCAGTGTTCAAGACAGCCACATTTGTTTATAAGTGTCTTCACACAGGTTTTCCCAGGTATTTTGCTCCATATCTTTCTTCCTACAGCAGTTCTTATAGTACCAGGTGCAGTTGAAGTGGTGGTAATTTTCTTGTCATTCCAAAGTGTTACCCTTCTGTTCATAAATCTGTCGAACAGTTCGGTAACAGTTTTGCTTTTGATGCTCCCACTGTGCAGAATGCTCTTCCTGATGAGATTTGCACCTCTCCCTCCCTGGCCTCCTGACACAGTAAGATTGATGGTAATTTCCTTGTCATTCCAAAGTTATTCTACCCTTCAAAGTTCTACCCTGGGATTCTCCGTGGTGCTTGGCCCCTCTTATGTCCTTGGACACAGAAATTTTCATGACTGCTTTAATTCTCAGATGCCCTAGGAAAGTGTGATCTAAGCCATAAAGGACCAAGTTTGCCTTAATCACACACACAAAATTTGCCATAATATGCACAAAAACTTGATTCCATGCCAAAAACTCAAGAAACACCATCACCACAACCAGTGATATGCTAATAATAGTAATATGTCTACATACACACAAGCCCACAAAGTTTCAAAATCAGAGCTGGTAACACCTCTTGGCCCCACTAATGAAATCAGTAATGTGCCTCTGACCTAGAAACAAAAAGAACACCAATTATTATTGGCTCATTACATATGGGGGACATATGCACTTAAATTTCATTATTTGTTTCTAATATCACGACTGGTGGCCATTTAAAGTGGAATGGTCACCATAGATTACAAGACGTGCATTTTGTGTAATGTATTTTGCCACCTAAACAGCAAATCTGATACAATATTTTGCCTACCGGACACATGTTTGTACAACTGGACAACATACAGAGATCCTTCCAGCCACACATTCCCTGCACAAGCTGCCATAAAAACATCTTTCATTTTACTATTGTTCAACAATGTACAACCGCCTGATTGTCACATATTGCACATTTTCCTTTGTCTAACTAAAAGCAAAAATTCAAATTGCAACCAGTATGATGACCATTTCCTAGTGAGTTATATGAAGATGTTTGTAGTGTTTTACAATTAGAAGGTGGAAGATGTTATTGTCCCATCTCCCCAAACCACCCAGGCAAGCATCCAGTTCTAGGACTGTGTGAACTGGTTTATAATCATAAAATGCAGTACCAATGCATAACACAAAAAATCTTGACACCACCTGAGATCTCTTTTGAAATCATGATTTAAAGTGACACTTTTTGCGTTATAAATGGATCTTAGAAGTTCTAGGATTCTGTTCACAAAAAACGTGATGGTTTGACCCATTTTTGAATATACATGAGATGACCTAGCAATGATTGTAACTAACGTGATGAAATGCCTGACTGACGTCAATCTTGTATAAGTGGACAGTAGTGCTCCAGATTTTTTCGAGTAAGAAATGGTGAATACTGACAGTTTTAATAATGTTATCTGTAAAAGGGCCCAAATAGCACGAGAGCCAGTCTCCTCTATCAAATAAGCTTTTACATGCATTGGGTACATAATGGCAGATGAATGGTTATTTATGCTTAACACATAAGGTATACTTCCTATTATAATCCACAGAAAACAAAAAGTTAAGAGTTTTGTAAGTTGCACATCCCAGTATCCCTAGAACATTGTTTGTTTTTGAAACTAAGAACTCACATGGATTGTTCATCCTTAAAAATTCAAACGGCCACTGTATCTAATAATGTTGTGTGCAACATGAAATGGTCATTAACAGGGTCAGATACATGGTCATTGAAAGTTAGCATGACAAAATTAACTATTTTTAGGTTTATTGTCAAAAACCCATTGACTGAGGTTTATTGTCAAAAACCCATTGACTGAGGTCCTGCAATATTGGGATTATCACAAGAGTGGCCATTTTCAACAGGTGTAACATATTTTAACCCTCCCCTGTAATTTTGTTGCTCACTTGGACACAATATATCCATAGGGGAGTTAACAGTGGTTACAGAGGTTCTTATGTTTGTTTTTGCCTTACAATGCGACCATTATGAATACCCTTGTTCCCTGTGACGTAACTTGCACTGATTGTTTTACCATGATTACTGGTGCCATGTCTCAGAAATTCCATCTTGTTGCCCCTGGCCAGTAAACTTTAAACATATTTATACTCACCCGTGAATTACAGAACAACCTAGTGTGATTATCTGAGATCTGCAAAGTATCTGTATCCGCACAATGGATTTTCGTATCTACTTTATCAATACTTACATAACCCACCTCTGCCTCACAGGGTTTTGACAAAGCAGTGTTAGTTGTCAGTGATGCAACCAAGCTGCCCAGTCCTAATATTGCTGAACAGTGATTTGATTGTTGTTTGAAGACATGCCTGATTTTTTGGCAAACAAACAAACCTTGAGATATGCAGCAACACATATACACTTATGGTTTTTCTCGTTATTCTTGTGGTCCTTGCTATGATGAGACATACCTACTTGGAAAGCCTTGCAAAACCACAGTTTCTTCGTTTGCTCAGTATTTTTTTGCCAATTCTGTCTGGGTGGAGCATTGTGATGCTGAGCATGGGCATGCCTAATACGGTCAATCTAATGAGCCCTGCCCCATCTCACACTTGAGGACTGTATTAACACTTGACCAGGTAAATCAGTCATATCCTCCATTAATTACCCTAAATAATGGAGCATCCTGCTCATGGGGCCAAGCAACTTTCTTATTCACTACCACTTCCACAGGTTGCCACCCCAATAAATTTGCAATGAGTCTTGCTTGAGTCTAAAATTAGCAATCAAACAATCAATCTTCTTCTGCAGAGCCCTTGATGACTTTATATTGCACAAACTAGGGAAATCGGAACAAAAAAATTCACTTTTGTACTTTAAGTTACTGTCACTTTTACTAGATTTGCAAATAATACTTAACGTCTGTTTCCCCTACTGTCCTTGCTTGATCTTTACTTACCTGCCAACGGTCACTCAACCACATCTAGCCGAATGTTCATTCTGAAACTCATGAAGTATTCGTGCCTGAACATCACCACTGCCCTCCTCTTCTTCTGTGTCTGTCGAATCAGCACTGGTGGATGCACCGAAGTTACCATGAACAAGGGCACCAGGCCCAACTATGTGTTTAGTCCTTCTTGTGAGTGCTCACCTTAGAGCTGCACTCAGCCAAAGCAAGCTCTTGGATTCTTTTTTACCCAGCAGACTGTTCCGCACAACATCCTCTTCCTCCACTGTCACAGTCACAGCGTCCTTTTCCATTTTCTGCATCCCCATATATATAGGGCATTTTTACCAGTTGGTGGATAGTGCTTCTTGGTGCAAGTAATGCACCACTTCATATTTTTGCCCATTTTATTTATTTAAGTCACAATCAATGAACACTGCAACATGTGAAGAGAATGCACTCTCACAGAAATCTGTCTTCAACAGAGTCAGAGTTAACTTGGACTAAGCACTAGCAAGAGATGAAGTAAATAGGTTAGACTGTCCCTTTTCAGTAATAAAATCAAGCCTGACGCTGTCAAGAAGACAAAGTAAGATCATTAGGATTATGGTTAGATCATTAGAATTAGGTTTCCAGTTAAAAACAGCACAATATACAGTCCAGTGAACCCCACAATGATTTGAGGTAAACCACAGTAAGATCCCCACTACCACTGGCTTCCCGGGATGGGGGACTGACAACTGTGATGCCTAGACACCACTTATGACAGTCCCACCATTTTCTACCGAAAACCCCAATTTATCTTGCTTAGTCCCACATGTTCAGTCAAAATATTTCCCACAATAAACAATAGTACTTTCAGGAGTGGTCAGCAGAAGAGCCATTAGCAAAAATAACATTTTTTTGCACATTATTGTAAACAATAAATTGCTGTTTATTACTTTGTGAAACGTTCTGTAAATATTCTGTTTTGGCTATTCTGTGGGAATCAGTGGCCAGGTGTAGTAAGTCTGGTAAAAGTCACAGTCTGTCCTCTCTGTGTGGGTTTGACTCCCACAAGTGACAGTGCTGAGGAATTGTCCCAATATGACTGTGGCTGTTGGGATGTAAATCCCCAACTTTGACCTTGCTGTATCATCAATCACATGTGTGTCTGTAGTGTGCATATTGGGGACTTAGGTGATTTTTAAAATACTTGCAAGGTCCACCTCTGCTAAGATGAGAGACTGTTTGTAAATTGAGCAATGGTATTAAAGAGACCTGTTCAATACCCAAAACCTATGTCTAATTATTCTATACAATTTTCAACACCAGAAGACATAATTACATTTTAAACACAAGGAAATAAGTACAAGAATACTGTTGTCTTTACAGTGTGTTTTTGTACAAGTGGAAATTTCTGCCATCGTGTGACTTAGTACACACAAACTTTGGACTTCTGGCCTTGAGTTTTTTTCTTCCAAGAGGGAGGGAAATTTGAGTTAAAATAGTGGCATAAACATTGGCGTGGTGCAACTGGGAGAAGTGTAAATGTGTTTGTGTGGGGATGTACTTTACATACAAATAAAAAACGTGGTATGTTAAATTTGGTGCTACAGGCTCTTTAAGAAAATTCTGGCTGGACACACACACTTGTGTACGTAAAGCAAGTTGCCTAATAAATATTTGACGCAATTTTTCTTCTGGGATCGAGACAATGGAGGTGCCAAGGCAGGTGACTTTAGTAGAGGGAGCAACCAATTTCTTTGCGCTTACGTCAAGACCTAGGCGCGCAAGGTGTTCTTGGAGGAAAACATAGGAACGATGCGTGACGCTGGGTGTAGCAATCCCTATGAAGTCGTCTACGTAATTTACGACTGCGTAACCATGTTGACGCATGACGTGATGCACTTACTGGCGCGCTGAAAAATTTGCGAGCCGTGGCGACTGCCAAAAGGCAGACAAGTGTCTATGTACGTTACGCCACGTCAAACCCAAAAGGTCAAGGTCATCTGGATCAATTTTGATATGGCGAAACGCCCTAGTTATATCAATCTGATAAAGGTGGGTACCAGGTCCCAGTGCTCTGACGCGTGACATAATGTGGTCAATGGTGGGGAGTGATAACACAAAATCTGTACCCACATAAGAATCATTGCTGATGCCAGTATTGACAGAAGCCCCCTTGGGCCATGACAGGTCTATAATGACGCGTCCATGTGCTGAGTTGGGCTTTTCCCTAGTCATAAAGGTGTTTTTATGGCAGTCAGGAATTGGATTATTGGAGAAAGGGCCCAAAATGGCCCCATGTCCAATTTCTTCTTTCAGGTAAAATTCAACGTCAAGTGGAAAGTCAGTTGCTGATGAATGGTTTTTATTGTCACATTTCAAAATACTGTTTCTGTTGAAATCAAGGGGGAACCCAAAACGCAAGAAATCTATTAACTGAGTGTCCCAATAACCCTCAAGGACTTTTTGCCATTCATCTAGACACAATTGGGATTCAATAGGTATTCTACACTGCATGAAGTTGGGAACCCCAGTACTTCTGATTAGCTTGTGTGCTATCAGGGGAAGGGGGGGGGGGGGGGGGTGAGAGGGATGATTTGTGTTTTTATTGGGAGGAATCTTGAATTCCGAAAGTGGTATAAACCCAAAGTCAAATTCACTTTGATTTTTCCACTGGGAGAATAGTGCACAATTGATAACCTTTTCACCATCTAATGTGGCTTGGACACGTTTGGATACATTTGCATTCAGCCATTTATCAGTGTCACCACTATGATTGATGTCAAACAACAAGCCAGACTTGTTATTATTTGTGTCAAGTTCAGGAATTTCACACAATACCTTGTCACCTAATTCTTTGAATAATGAATCCTTGCCTGAAGTACCAGGGACTGACAGGGGAACAATGGTCTCTTCACACCTCGTAGTTGGACCATATTGATTGCCAGCCAACTTGCTTTGATCATTATGGTTACCTGACTTGGTCAATGCCTCTGCATTCCTGTCATGTGTATGCACCTCCGGCGCAACAGAGGTAACGACCCCTTGAATTTCAGAACTCACCTTGTCAATAGTTCGCTGGCTCTTCATGTGAGTCAATAGTGATGCACCTACCTCCTCCATCTTATTACTTCCTGCTTCCTGACTTATGTTACATACATTCGACTTTCTTGTATCCCTGTGTCTGTTAGGTTTTTGATACTGCCCTTTTCGGACAGATCTACCATATTCTGTGGTGCCCTGATTGTTACATACCTTATCGCCTGCAACCCTGTACGAGTTCCACTTAGCTTCAGCTTTGTGAACTGGGTGGGTGATACTTTTACTTGAAAAACTGGAGTTATAGAAGACCCTAGTGTACACTTTCCTAACACAATGTTTTCTGAGGTTGGAAAAAGTGTTTGATTTGGTCATGTATTCACGCGACTTATTCACTTTTAGTTCACTGCTGCCCAGTTGAACCTTTACTGAGCAGCTTACTGCTCGTTTTTTCGATTTCTGTGTTTTTTGGCAAAGTAGCAATCTTTCTCAGGATGATTCATATGACAGCCCTGTGTTAAACAAAATGCACAAATGTGCTTGTGAGTTTTACCGTTTAGGTCATGATCTGCATTGTAGTGACACGAGCCAGTCTGATAAGCTTTACAGAACCATGGTTTGCGTTGGAGGTCTTGGTTTCGAGTCCAGTTCTGTTTGCTACCGGTGGTATGGCATGAGCTCTTCGAATCCTATCAATGCGAGGAGTATTGGACCAATCGACTGCGCCTCTTTCCATTTCGCACAATAAGACCGCATGGGAGGCCTTGGCACTTGCCCACGAAAAATCATTTGCATCCTCCAGCAAGTCACATAAATAAGATAGCATTTTTTCTCTGACATTTTGATCTTTTTCATCTAAGATCCCTTTTACAAAACCATTAACAAACTGGGTGAGGTTTATCTGGTCAAATGTGACACGTTGTTTACTCAGGCCCCCCAATATATATTCGTGAGGCCAGGTGACTTTGTTGGCAACTACCACATCAACAGGACCCCCCTTTTTGATTTAATGACCTGGTCTTTACCTTTAACTCCCTGACCCTTTTCCAAATCAGCTACTGCCCTACTGACGTGTTTTTGGATGGCTTTTGAGGATCTCAGGGTGTTAAGGATTGGGATGTCACAATCATCATCAGATTCGCTTGAATCACTTGAACTGCTATAGTTTATATGCTTAATACATGTATTTTACTGTCACTGAGTTTACTGTCATAGTATTGACTGTCACACCGTTTACTTAACTTAGATGTGTCCTTTTTCCCCTCCTGGCCACCTTCTGCTACTTGCTGTTCCACTACGTCTAGTCTGCTGGACACTTTCCTGAACTGCTATAGTTTATATGCTTAATACATGTATTTTACTGTCACTGAGTTTACTGTCATAGTATTGACTGTCACACCGTTTACTTAACTTAGATGTGTCCTTTTTCCCCTCCTGGCCACCTTCTGCTACTTGCTGTTCCACTACGTCTAGTCTGCTGGACACTTTCCTGAGCTCTCCCAAGATCTTCAGCTGTAATGATGTACTGAAATTCACTGCTACAAGGGAATGAAAAATATAGGGTAGACCGTCTCTCAGTGTTCAGCCAAATGACGCCTTATGTTGTCTAAACCCAGCATCCATAGGAGTGTGAAGTCGCCATAATTGTGTAAATCAGTCCCAGAGTTACTTCCAGATCTTGACAGTTCATTAGTAGGTAGCACACTTTCCAATGAATGTTCCAATTATTAATAAAAACAAAGTTAAAATCGAGTAAAATCAGACATAAAAAAAAACATAAAATTGGATATCAATCACAATCGAGAGCAAATTTTAATTTCTGTCCAGTGTCCTTGCTCTCATATTTTAAACTGAAGATCCCAAGCTTAGGGGTTAGGACCACAAAAGGTCAGCCAATCACAATGCTTGTAACAATAATCTCCCTGTGGTTAAGAATGCCACCCCAGTTACTTAAGTTTAGACAAAGGCAAGGACAAGTTTTTGAATCTCCCTGTGGTTGAGAATGCCAACACTAGCAACTTAAGTTCAGATACAAACAAGTGCAAACTTTTAAGGTAACCCAAAATTTCTTGGGGTGGGGAGGACTGACAGGCGTGATGTCTTCACACCACTATTGAAAGTCAGCAACATATACAAGGCTATCACATATAAAGAAAGTTCAGTAAAATTAACCTTGTTTTTTTTCAAAAATATCAAGTTTGAAAAAAATCTGCAATTTTTTTTCAATTTTACCCGTGTAAGACAATCATCAGATATCAAATAAATTATCTTTGTCTCTAGTTTGTGTGATGTATTGAGAAAAAAACATCTAGGCCCGTTTTGTAAATTACATAAATTTTATTATCTCCTGCCAGCCATAGGCCAGAGGTTAGCAGGTTAAAGTGCTTTCATTGAATATTTGTGTGTACTCGTCCTTTTTTAGCTTTTACATAAACTTTTAGATATTGTTCAATTAGTGATAATATCTTGGCCTATCTCAATGGCCTATGCAGTGTTAAAAGGGATGAGGAAACTAAAATATATTAAGTAAATAAATCTACAGCAATTGCAAGAACTAATAATGCATTAGGACAGATCATGATACTAGGATGTAAACTCAAAATCTTAATAGTGAGATTCAATGGGTTAAGTAGAAACTTGAAAGTAGGTTTCATAATGATCATGGAGTAAATTACCAATAGGAAATGATACAAAGTCTCAAACTTTGGTATTAAGTTTGACATCATTTTAATCCTAAACTGGATGGCTATTAATGAAAAAATTTAACCACGCACTTCAGAGTTATCAATTCCAAGCTAAGATAAATAGAATTATTTGCTAAAATATTATGACTACACGTTATGGCCATTGTAATTCATTGTATGAAAACCTAATAAATCAACAACATGATAAATAATGTGACCAGAATATATAATGGTGACACACCAGACAACCTAATTAACATTGTGCAGCATTTCTTACTAACCTTCATTCTCAAGAGCCATTACAAAGAGTCTGGCAACCACCCAGTGGCAGCAATACATTTAACATAAAGTTTTTCACAGAAGTGAACAAGTCTTCAAGTTAATTAATTAAAACAACAACTTGTAATAGCATCTAAGTGCTACACTGTGCTAAAATATATGAAAGCAAAAGTATATAATACTTTAATAAATAGCAGTAAACAATCAAAATGTGTGATTAGACAGAGAAAAGAAACAAGAAATGAAATATAAAGAGCATAAAACAAAACAAATATCAAAGCACATTAAAATATGACTAGACAACACTAGATAAATCAACATAAGTATCAGACAAATACATTCAATAAAGATATAAATGACTTAACCAAGCCTAAAACAGAACAAACCACATATATAATTTAATCAGTAAAAATATTTCCATACATTATATCCTTTATTTTGTTGCATTTATAATATTTCATTCAGGCATCACATAGGTCAAAAGAATTAGCAACTAAGTTTAACAAGCAAGCAACAATGAAAATGCATAGAATATAAAATCTATAATCAGTTAGCTCTATGACATTCATACCTAGAGGTTAAAGGTTCATATCAGTACAGTGTCTTAATCACTGACTGGAAGTAGTGAGTTTGTGGTGTATACCATGTGTTAAATGGTCCAGGTCTAGTACAGGTACAAGACAAGTAAAATATGTGGTTTGCTATTTCATTTTAGATGTTAGTAATATACTGTACATATAGAAGGTTAAATCAATATAAAAGTGTTTAAAATATGAAGAAGTCAGATTTTAAAGCGCCATACATGACTAGAATACTTGCACAACGAGAAATCCACACAATACACAGTATGGGTGACTAGATCTGGTATACAACCAAACAGATTTACAATTGAGGTGTTGAAATACACAGCATGGCTGAATGTTACATCGATAAGTCAAAAATAGTATTAGTCATGGCTAGTGAGTCAAGTTGACAGAGGGTAGCAAGGGTCAGCATGATCCACCTAAGTTCCACATAAAATTTCCAGTTCCTTGGTGGGGAGTCAAGGAGCCTTGAAAGATCTCTGTTACACATAAAGCTTGCTAGTTAAACTCTACCTTGAGATAAGAGGTAAGGTACAGGCCATAGGAAACCATAGTGGGGAGCCAGGGTCAGTCTGGGCCACCTTTTTCTCATTGCCATGTTAATCCACATCAGGTTTCGGTTGGAGACCACCCTGCAGGAGTCATGGTTACCATTTAGCTGCTCCATATATTAAAATCTTGGTAGAGCTGGCCAAGAGGCCAAAATGGTCAAATTCATATTGGTAGCCAGGGTCAGCCTTGAACACCTAGTCTCAAGATCGAAATAGCCTACATCAACCCAATTAAGGATACCGCCCTAGAGGTGAGACAGTACTGCAGGGGTTAATGTTATTTTGAATCCTTGGAGGGCCAGCCAAGGGAACATCGGAACAAAAGTCTCAGATACAACTTACACCTATGTCAAAAGACCACCCTGAGCCTGATGAGCTACAGGGATCAGGGTGCCAGAGAACTTTTCATATTTCAGATGGGTCACCAGGGCTAGTCTATTCTGGCAGTTTCGTGTGATTTGTTTCTTGTTCAGTATCTGACTTGCAAATGGCTACTGTCTACCCAGCTTGAACCAGTTGGTCGCAGGTTTGAATTTGATTGGCTCTGCATAGAATAACAGTACAATTTTCCTGAAAACAAGGAACAGAATACCTGGAGATAGTGAAGGTAGAGCCAACTGCCTGAGCAGGCTATTAAAGTGGCGATGCTGTCCAATTGCCAGATTAACATTTAAAGGTGTAATATCCTCACATATATCAGTAATGCTTTTACATTTCACCCACTCAGAGTCAATAGTCCAACCATTGTGTACTGAAACATCTCCTTTACCTTCTTCAGTACCAATTATAAAATCAACGTGCTTGCGTCAATATATTTCCAGTAGTAATCAATAGTACCTTGAATTTTGAGTATAAAATGGTCAGCCGTAAAATGAATTGCAAAAATACAATTTTTGTTGCATATTTTGGTGAACAATCAATTGCTTTTCACTAATAAAACTCCACTTTTTGATTGTTTCAGACTTTCTGTGACTGTTCTGTTTACCCAGCCTGTAGCAATAATTGGTCATCAGTGGTCTAGTGGATAGTAAGTTTGGCATATAGTCACAGGATGTCACCTCTGTGTGGTTTTGACTCCCACAAGTGACAATGCTCAGGAATTGTCCAACATGACCTTGGTTGTTGAACAGGATGTTAAACCCAAACATTGACTTTGCTGTATTATTACATGTTCATCTGTAGTTGTCATAGTGGCATTAGGGCAATATAAGCCATTATTTAAATACTTATAAGGTCCACTTCTGCCTAGCTGAGAGACTGTTAGTAAAATTGAGCAATGATATTTGAGAGATGTGTTCAATGCCAAAAATGAACTGTCATCCCATAGAAGCTTGCTCTCTTCAATGTGATGCATTGATCATGCCTATGCACACATTACAGCCTACAATTAGGGTGATGTGGTATACACATAGCAGAGATCACTTCAGTAAATAAAGGTTTAATAGGGTCAATATGATTCTGAATAATGTTAGTTAACTCAACATCAACCCACAGGGCAACCCACTTTTAATTGATATTAACTGAACATGTGTAGCCCTTACTGGGCCACTATTACTGTGGTTTATTTAATTATTTGGATTTTGACATCGCTTTAACACATTGTATAGGTCCTGTCACAATGTGTAGTTTCGTGGGCAGAGGAAACCAGTACATACAGTTGTTCAAGGTTCTGTACTGTAAACTGCTGACCAGCAGCAAGCAACTACCAGCTTTCCCACTTAAGGTCAGGGTGGGAACCAAACCCCAGTCTCAGAGATTGGAGAAAAGAGTCTTACTGCTCTGCTGCCGTGCACTATTAGTGGGATAGATGTTTCAGTGTATTAGCCTGATATTTTCGGCTGCTTATCTTGATATATTTCAAGTGTGATGCTTCCTCATACTACTTATTATGGGTGACCAATTTGTTAACTGTACTTTGCATCGCTATGGCCTCCAGCAAAGATGCCAAAATTTGGGCTGATGAATTAGTTGAGTTATGTCTTGAATTGACCCCAAGTCTTATTTCCAATGTTTCCCAGCCTTCCTGAGACTTTTTAGGCCTTACATTATTGAACTAAGGAGGTGGCAGTCTGGTTGAGCTCTGTTGAATGAATAACTAGCAGCTAAATTATAGACAAATCCCTTATTTATGCTTGTTTAATGAATAATAACATGAATTTCTGTCAGTTAAAATAGGAACTGACGCAGGGGTAGGTCATAAATAGAATTCAAAAGAAAAGAGTGTCAACAACAATAGCCCTTAATAAGTGGTCTACAATGTCTACTACTATTTAGCACTGCAATGTGCGCAACTTGCATATTCAAAAAAGTTTCGCAGCTAATAACACATCAGAGCAGGTCCTGATGTCTTTATTGAAACTCACAACCAGACCAGTGAGAGCAGAGTAATATGTTTGTCCTTTGGTAAAAAGTCAAGAAATCAATGAAAAGATCTATATACCTTGTTCTAATAGTACCATATTAATAAAAGACAAGGACAAATATTAAGATTTTAGGCAGCACGGCTAGGGACAGGCAGATTGGGGAGGGGGGTCGTTTAGTTCAAACGCCTTGCCTTTTAGAGTTTGAAACCTTTGTCATGGGGATTTTATCCCTGTTCACCCCACTCCATCCCCCATCCCTATATCTGTTTCTTGTAGGGTAATATTCCTGTTTAAAGTGACAGTTATTATACTGTCAAACTGTCCCCATATCAACATCCCACATCATAAGGAGATTAGGTTCTTTTGCGTGTGTACTATAGTAGGTTTCAAACAAACTGGGTATTACATCTCTTGTCGTGTGCACAGACTATTGGCCGGAGGACAACTCTCCGGTGGACAATTGGCCGGTGGACATTTGGCCAGTGACTTTTTTGAGGGGTAGGATACTTGGCCGGTTTAGATGTTGTTTTAATATTGTGCCAAATGAAATAAAACTCCCCCCCTAAGACATTTTTTTAGAAATTTTATTGACACAAAACATAATATAGCCATACATCAAAACATTACGACATCATAAGCACTGTCATTAACTTGGATGTTTACTGACACTTTCTTTAAAAAAATTCATTGATACCAAAAATAATACATCAAAACAGTAGAGCAATTATCAAAGACTAAACTTAGGATCAATTAGAAATTGTGAGTAAGAATCAAATGGCTTTTGGTTCTTTTATGAACATTACATGAAATACAATTTTGCACAATATTAAAACAATATCTAAAAAGTCACCTGCGAATTGTCCTACACCTCAAAACAGTCACTGGCCAAATGTCCACCGGCCAATTGTCCACTGACCAGTTGTCCACCGACCAATTGTCTGCCGGCCAATTGTCCTAGATTTCTTTTGTGGATAGCCTTGTTTGTAAGCCTTTTGTGTTTACTAGTGAATGTTTAAACATGACATATTCAATTTCCAAAACTGTAATCACTCATCCAAATCAATAATTTATTACTTCACTTCTATGTTTCAATTAGAATTTGCTACAGTACCTATGGTAAGATTACATTGAAAAAAAATTCATCAAATTGAAATTATTTAATCCATTGATTTATGTATTTTTAATGGCAAATGGTGAAAGAATCTGTTATTTTAAAATGAAAAAGTTGAAAACAAGAAATATTGTTACATATTAATTTGGCTTCAAGTATGTTTCTTTCTAATTTTTTTACCATTATACAACTGTTTCTTATGAGAAGCCCCTATGAAGTTTATTTTAGGTTTCATGTTATTTTGTTCATGACAGTAAGCTACTATATGTGTCTGGCAATTAAGTGTAGAAAAAACCCTTGCAAAAAGAAACGGCAGAAAAAGTCACAGTACAAAATAAGTGTATTGAGAAATAATCACAGAAGAAAAATATCCAAACCTATGTTATATGGTGTATGCTACTTGGCAATGCTTGTGTAAATTTGTTATGTACCATTTAGTTGGAGGGCTTTTATACTGAGGTATTTTCTACTGCAGGATTTTACTGAGACTTTTCTGCTAGAGCCTTTTTCAGTTTACTTAACAATCAGTATGATCTAAGAAGTGTCTTGATAAGATCACAATTTTGTCCTCCCTGTCTCATAAAAATGGTCAGCATTTTCCCTTCCCTTGCAATTTTGACTGGTGTTTTGTGCACTGACATTTGGTCCGCTGGCATTTTGTCCATGCATCACATGATATTCCCACTACAAAATGTCCAAGTATGAAATATCCATGCCCATGAAAACCCACCCTCATTCCCCTTTGGAAAATCTTGTGTCTGCCTCTGTTAAATCCCATAGATTCTTAAATTTGGATGATTTTAATAAGACTACGACAAAGTATCTATCATTGAGTCAAAAGCATGTATGTTGTTCTTTTTAATGGAAATCAAGCAAAGTTTGGTTAGAATTAATATATCAAGCAGTAGCATCAGCTGAAAAAAATGGCCATAACAATATTGGAAAATCAACACACAAGTTATTAAAGACTGTCAAATACTGAAAAGTTGGGCGACTTAAATAAGACAGCCATCACGTTATTCATTATTATGCTTGTCCATAGATAATTAAACAGGAAACCTACCATTCAATATATTAGAATTAAGACATTAAGCACCAATATTCACGAAAAAATAGCCAATTAATGGGAAATCAAAGGCCCTGATGAATCCTTATCAAATACCTAATATTTGATTGACTTTAATGATAACCACTGAATTGTTCATTATCACTTTTAGTACAGATGGGTCTGTGACGCAGAGCTGTAGTACACCCCCCAATTAAACATGCCAATAACAAGAAGGAAAACTCTCAATTAATATCCCCAAATATACAACAATATGGGATGAAATTATGCAATGTTTTTCAAATTTCTTTTCAGTTTTCAATTTTTTTCAGTTCAGTTTCGTTCAATTATACATGTTGACAAGTTGAATGGAGGTTATAAAGTATGGTAACTTATTTACCAGTGCATGCTGGTTTTGTTTAACAAAAAAGCTATAAGAGTTTGTAAATGTACAAAAACATAGGTAAAATCTTATAATTTCTTCAGAATGGTGGTTTCTGTACACTATTTTAAGTTTTCCTTAAATTATATCTGTTGGCAAGTGCAGTAGTGGTTGTAAAATCTTGTCATGATATTTCATTAAAATGCTCTTGACACCAAGACACCAGGCTTACTGACCCATCCCTAATGTTTAGAATGCTAGTTTATACATGATTACACTCAACAAACCAAGTATGAGATATGTAATAATTAAAATAGTGGTCAATAGCATCCATAAAAATATAAATAATATGAGGAAATGACAGGCTATGTTACAAAAGACAATGACTAAGTAATTTTAGTGAGACTATCACCAAATTATTTCTTATTATCAGCATAATTCGAACTTCAAACTTAATAAAAGGTATCAAAAACATATGAAATTAAGCAGCCATGCCATGGAAAATTGCCCAATAGATTAATATAGGGAAATCAAAGTCTATGCTACCTGTATTTTTTCACTTTCAGATAAAATAAACAAGTTTCAATCTGCTTTCCTCAATCACTTTTCTGTCCATCGCAATGTCCACCATATTAGTTGACTTTTAAGATTTTCTTTTTCCGTCTTGGATTTTTGTCACTTTTCTATGGTTTAGAAACCATCTTTAATTTATGACTTGGTAAAACAGTACCATATTATTGATTTTTCATTTGATTTTTTTTCAAAGATGTCATGTTGAAAAGGACTATTTTACATAAACAAAATGATAACAAAAGCACTTAATCAAAACTGTTGAAAGTTTAAAACCTGGAAAATATGACACCAAATAAAAGTGAGCAGTGTATGCAAAGCTATCATATATAAGGCAACTTCAATAGATTTAACCTTGTTTTTCAATAGAACATAGAACACTTCAATTTTATCTTTGCAAGATAGCTATCACATTCCAAATAAATTATCTTTATCTTCTGGTTAAAAACATGCACCCATTTTAAATAGTGTTATTAAATAAGAATGATCATGCTTGTTTTGAAAATTTATATAATTTTTATCATCTCCTGCCATCCAAAGGCAATGGGTCAATAGATTATAAAATCCCTTCGGTGAATGTATGTGTGTGTCCCTTTGTAAAATTTTACATAAGCCTCTGTATATTGCTCATTTATGAAATTTGCATAGAATGCTTATATTCGTAAAAACATGTCTACAAAAATTAGGTCTTGATTTTGTAAATAAAAATAGCCACCAAAGCCAATTTGTAAATCATTCACATTCTAAAACTTAAAATACAACAGCTAATTTCATCAGATGTAAATTAATAGGAAACCTTGCATCAGTGTAATTTCATCTTATTTTTTAAAGAATATTGCCTCAATGTCACATCTATCATGTCATATGGTCACACATCTCTTTTATCATTTGTCTAAGAGTTTCTGAATGTGAAAACAATTTTTAGGTAATCTTGGACTGAAAATCTGTTCCAAATGGTAAAATTGAACTTTTATCCCAACTTCACCAACAAGCTGGGTCATCACACTGAAAAGACCTTATATATCCCATATTATTTGTCTGCAAATTTGCGATAGTCCTGACATGTAAAATTTATGATCATCATAATCAAAAAGCATCGCAAAAGAGAGTGTGATAAAGTTTATATTTACAAAAAGTTGAAGAGATTTTTTGGCTAAATTATTGACTTAATTTTGACTCATTAATTTTAATTATAGCTAATTTAGATGAAATATGGTTGAAGCCTCAGTGCCTTCAAATTAGCTTAGACCTATGAACACTGACACAAACCAAAGATTAGCGGAGTAATTTCTTTTCCAATATCAATCAATCAATCAGTTGTCCACGTGCTTAGTCTCCGTATCAACGGATTCTAAGGCACACCATCCAATTCATAAGGCATAAGTCATAAGACATTAGACATGTTCCGAGTCGTTCCAAGAGAGGTGGTCCGGTGTTCGGTAGTAAAAAGCTATGGTGGGAATGATTTCTGAAATAGGTAGGTTTTGAGTCGACTTTTGAAACTGGAGAGATTTGGAGCACTGTGTATATCATATGGAAGATCATTCCATAACTTAGGGGCATCATATGACAAACTATTGTTAAAATGGACCTTTGATTTATGGATGGATGCACAGTAAGAGGAAACCTGAACGAAAAAAATTTGGGGATTGGAATGTCTTGTATTCATGGCAGATTTGTACAAGGGGAGATATGGTGCAAAATGCTTAGGCTGGCCAGTGGTGAGGTACTTATAAACCAAAACTAGGGTTTTGAAGATAATACGTTGCCTAATGGGTAGCCAATGAAGTGTCCTAAGGGTGGATGTAATGTGAGCGTACTTTGAAGCACCAGTGACAAACCGTGCAAGTGCATTTTGAACATATTGGAGCCTTGTAGCATTTCGGGATGACAAACTGCGAAAAAAGAATTGCAATAATCCAAACGACTACTGACCAGAGCATTTGCAATCACCACTGATGTATCCACAGAAAGAAACCTCCTGATGCGATGAAGGTCCCTGAGGCTAATAAAACAGGATTTGATAACAGAATTTACGTGATTGGTGAAACAAAAATTTGCATCAAACAGAACACCCCAGATTGCGTACAACATCTGCGGGAGAGAGGCAATTACCCAGGATATTGACAGGAAATGAGTCACTGAGCCATTTGTGCCTGTCTTTGGCACCGAAGACTGTGAATTCTGTTTTATCAGGATTTAGTTTGAGTTTGTTTTCAGACATCCAGACCTGAATATCATTCAAACACGATTTAAGACGGTCAAAAGACTTGAGACTATCATCAGGGGATAAGTGAATGAACAGCTGAGTGTCGTCTGCATAGAAGTGGTAACGAACTCCGGTATATAGCAACTTCCTTTTTAATCTTAGTTTTATCATTCAATGTAAATACAGCCTCTGGTATGCAAATTGTTTCAAAAACCTGTCCCCTCTATTTATGAGTCTTTGAATAGGACTACAGATTGATACATCATGATTACTGTATATTCCTTAAACATATGCTATTCTGAACACCTCTGAACAAACTAACATTTAGCTTCTTTGAAACAGGATATGTAAAAGCATAAAGACTGTTAACTCTTGCCTTTAAAATATTTTCAGAGGTAGAAATAAAACTAGATAGCCTAATAAGCAATAAAAATACATATTTATTTCTACATAAATTGGAAAAGCTAATGATACATTAATTAGGGCAGATACTGATGTCATTATTTCAACTCACAACCTTAAGAGTTGAGCTGATTAACTATTTGGATGCTTGAAAGTTGGTCTCTTAAAAATCATAGTCAATTTAAAGAAGAAGGAAATCAGATCTGATATCATTTTTAATCTCAAGCAGTTGGCTGTTGAAAATAATTTGACCTCAAATTTGAAATTAAAACCCGACCAGCCAATTGAAAAGCAAGCCGAGATTAATAATACCTATTCTAATGTTATACACTATGACTAAGATGAAAAATTTCATTAAAACACTCAAAAATCAAGAACATGGTTAATCATGTGACAAGCATATATAATAATGTTACACCAGACAACTAACGTTAGCTATGGTGGCATCAGAAAAACCACATGGCCACATCATTACCCCACCAAGTAAAATTATACTTGAATAGAATGAGCTTCTGAATTGCCTACATACTAATCCATTATTGTAACCCCTACGTGACACTGCTTATCTTGATGTGATACTTCCTCATACTAACTTAATATGTGTGTGAGCACTTCATCAACTGAGGGTTGCACCGACATGGCCTCCAGCAAAGATAAGGTCCTAATTTGTGCTGATGATTTAAACAGGAGTGGAGTTGGTGTGTGCATAATTGCTGAGTGGGTGTTCGTACTTTTCTCTTGACTCTGATCTCTAGCCACCCATCTTCCATCCCATTCACTTCAAGATGTGGTGGCTGAGGGCCATCCTGAGCTTAAGTATTTGTAATGATGAAGAATTTAAATGAAAATGCATAATTTTTAATTATCTTTAAAGTCCACCTCAAAACTTCCCCCCAAAATTAACATTTGGACAGTATTGTTTCAACGATTCTTCATGATTGTTCATTGGTGACAGCCTGGTTGAGCTCTAGTTGAGCTGTATCCATTGTGAATTGGAAAATATAAATGTTTGGTAAAGTCTTTATCAGCCCTCAAGTCATGGAACATCCATGCTAAATCAATTTGAATAAGACAAGGTCGGTGACGTTACGACATGTAGCATCAGCAATGTTGTTGATGAAGGGATGCCCATCAAACTTGGGTGGGACAAGTTTAGAATAATCCGACGCTTGTTCTCGTCTTTTGGAATGGAGAGTAGTGGAGAGTAATAGAAATGAGGTGAGTTTACTGTTTCTACTGGGCCTAACATGGCGCCTAAGGTGCATTCTTTATCAAGGTATTCCTGTATGTTTTAGGGAAAATTAATAGCAGAGGCGTGGTTCTGAATATCAGACACATGTAGGCTGTCAGGGGTAGTAATAGAAAGTGGAAACCTGAATTAGTTATACTGTATCAGGAATTTATCAAGGTAATCCGTAAGGGCACATTCCCACACTTCCACATCCAAGCCCGAAACTACTGGAATTCTTGCCTGGACATAATTGGGAACCCCAGACTGCCTGATTAGGTCAGCCAAGTGTTGCTCAACGGTTGTGATATTCACTGGTTCCCTATCAGGGCCTATAAATTCAAAGCTTGGGGGTTGGTGGTTCAGGAAGCCAAATTGTTTATCAAGAATACTAACCTCACACCTAAGCTGAGTGACTGGGGCGTCATCTGGAATGAGGGCACCAATGTTAGGTGGAATGCTGCTCAGTTGTTTGTTGTTAGAATTAGTGTTACTACAAGACTGCTACTCCATGTTCACATTATTCATATTAACATCCTGAACTTTTGTGTCCAATATTTCATGCTCACCACTACCTCTCAGTATCAGTTCATCAATAATGTTCACAATGTGATGCTCATAAGAGTAGTTATACAACTTATGACTTTTAAAGTCTAAGTAAAAATCTGTATGCGACTGTTTTGTTAACTTCATTACTTCATGTGAATGAGTATTTACATAATTTGAAATCCAATCAGGTTTAATTTGGACAGTACGACTGACCTCAAGTGTTCCAGCCACAGGTTCGGGAAAGAGGCAAATATTGAATGAGTGTTCTGTGTAGACATTATAAAACCCCTTCAGCTGACTGTTGTCTGTTGGACCCTCCATATGTGGACTCCTATTAAATATACTGACATTTTGTATCATGGTATTCGCTTCAAGAGATTGGAATATAGAACCCTGGTGGTGGTGCCCGAGACTCCAGAGCTGCTCATCAGCCCTGTCAGCTTGACCTCTATTGCTGTTGAAATTCTGATAAACATTAGTAGTGTTAGTACTATTCATGTGATAACAGTTACTGGACTTTGGGACTTGTGTGGATTTGTCCCGATACTGAGGCTGGACAAAAAGCTCTTTGACACACTGCAATTCATCAGTTACATGCAAAACATCACTATTTACATCACTGACAATGACTGGGGTTTTATACAAATCATCACAATTAAGATTAAGCTGTGTGGAAAGTGCACCCCCTATAAAATCATAGTAAACAGAATTTTAACCTCCATGTGAACTGCCAGACTGCTGTGTGGAGTTTGAAATACAATAGTGAGAACCCAAGCCGTTGCCCATGTCAGTAATTAGCACCTCCTTGTGACTTTGACATTGATTGATGCACTGAATGGCTTTATTACACAATATACTTGAGGTATTTACATAATGTTTCTGATACTTAAATGTTCCACGTGGACCCCCCAAGGTTGTGGCTCAGTCGCACTGAGCCCAAGTCCCGGTGGTGGCTGATTTACCTACTTGCTTTGCTGTTTCTCCTGTAGTCTTTGTTTGTTAAAGCGCTTGAGTTCTTGGTGATTGAAAGTCTTGCCTAATTTGGCACAAAATTTTTTTATTTTGGGTTTACATTGCTTTCAACACGTACAGGTCATATCACGATGGGTAGTTGGAAGGGCAGAGGAAACCAGTACATACAGTTCGTTAGGGTTCTGTACTGTAAACTGCTCACCGACGGCAAACAACTACCACCTTTCCCACTTGAGGCCATACCAGGAATCGAACCCCAGCCTCAGAGGTGGGGGGCAAGAGGCACAAAAGGCACTTATATGTTTATACTGTCCGTGATGTGAGTCGAATGAGCACATATCTTCATTAAAATTTCTGCACACTTTAGTCCTCTGGTTCTGCTGGTTAGTGGTTATTCAGGTGTTAGCCATGGCAATCTGGGATGCCGAGAGCCTGATAATGGCCCACTGCAACTGGTCCCCCTACGTTAAATTTCCCAACTTGACCTCATGCATGGATGTACCATAAGCTGCTCTAACTGATGGCCATGGGAGGGACGTGGTGTCCTTTAACACCAGTATGGTTCAGAGTAACGCCTTCTTCACATTATCTGAATTCTGCATGTGGTATATGTTGGTTAGCTGACCCTGCTGCCCACTCGGAGATACTGAGCTTGTCATACATTGCTTTCCTCTTACCTTGTACCCCACAGTAACCTTCATTTGGCCATCTTAGCTCACAATGGCCACTGCTTCTGTAGTGTTATAACAAACAGATTTCTTAGTAGGGGCCTTACCTTGGGCAACGTCCTGTCTGGTTTGAACCTTGTATGAAGCTAACACTTGTGCTACCGACTGTGAAACATTAGGTACAATGCCGTCTGAGGTGAAGTGCGCTGCATGCTGTTCTGTTGGTGGTGTGGGCAGTCTGGAAGGGATCGCTTGCAACATGGCTGCTGAAGTTGATGGAGCCTGTAATGCTTGTGCTTGCATGTTGGCTTGAATGGCAGAGCCTGTTAACTGAGTGCCACTGTGAAGTGTAGAGGTGACCGAATGCATGTTGTTTTTGGAGAATGTCAGTATTTACATCAGGCTGTAACTCGGGTTTCTGACTGCTGGATTAACTGACTTCTGTGATTCTTAATTACTCACCCGTTTTGTAATCGCCTGGTTAGATTCCTCTAACCTTTGCAGCATGGTCAGGATCGAGTTCTATGTATGAGGTAACTGGGTAGAAGAAGATGCTGCTGTTAGATCTGGTTCTACAGGGATAACAGACTGTATAAACAATCCATTCAGATAAGTGTGACCGGGGCTCACCTTCTTGGAAGATTAGTAGAACATGCTTTCTTTTGTTTCACTGCCGGTGTTTTCCTTTTCTCAGTATTAACACATTCATGTATTAATATTCTTAAATAAACAAGATAAAAGCCTAAAATATCAAAGTATAAAAATTGTTTTTAAGAATTATTTTATTCTCCAATGTCATCTATTTGCTTGCAAAGTTCAAAGTGACCCCTATATATAGCTACCTATTGGAACATGTAAGCTTCAATGTGATTGGTGAGTTTGAAGAAAACAAGGCTAAATGGTTGAACAGAATACCTAAAGAATTAAGGTCCACCTACTGTCTTACCAGGCTCCTAAGGTGGCTGTGCTCCCTACTTTCATATTTGGAATATTCTTGATAAACACTAATAACACACATATTTGATCTAACAATTGATATACTAAGACAAATTGAGCAAGAAAACTTTACTCAGATTTAGTGTAATAATTTGTATTATTTGCTATCTCTCCACTGAAAAATTGAAAATGTCGGTAAATAGTAGGCAGCCTAAAAGGAGACCAAGTTAGTCTTGATAAACGATGCCACTATTAAGTTGTGACAGGAAAATCAAGGTATGGAAGAAGAAAAAACAATATGTGAGGTGAACAACTGAACTAGCAGGCCTGTGACAGACTGTGCTATACATAATGTTTGAGGCTCTCCACTGTAGAATACTTGCCAATGGCACAGGAAAGTACTAGCATTCTCATTGGAGGTTAGGTCTTGAGGCTGTATGCATCTGATAAACTTTATTTTTTTTTGCAAATACTCATGTATCAGAAGGATTTGTTGATATAAATTGTAAAACTTGGTAAATACTAAAGATGATATACTCATTGATGAATCCCGTTAGAAGTCATATTATTATAATTTTATGTTACAATTATGCTTTCAAGTTAAAATTGCAGTCCAACAAAATGAGTAAAATTGAATAACATGATACACTGATGTCAAAAAATGAAATTTTAAATCTGCAAATATTCTTCTTGATGAGAGCCACTAATACAAAGACATCATCACAACAGGGACACTTGGATTTCGCAGTAATAAGAAATTTTGATATAAATCCTCATTTTATTTAATCATATCAATAAAGGGCCCTTTCCACATTAGAGATAAACCATGTTTCTTTTACAATACAGTCTGTCTCATAATATAATTTCCAAAGTTTTAAAATATTCTAAATGCATTCCAACAATAATAGTTATAACTGATGTATGCATTAAATGTTACATATTCACAAAGGGGATTAAAGAAGGCTGATTTCTCCAAAGTTTGTAATTAATTTCAGCTGATTTTATCTCAATTTTAGCTGACTGTGATTGATTCATTTGGATTGTTAATATTATTATTAAGTTCGGATAAAGTTTCAGTACTTAAAAACCCAGCTTAACATAGTCAACACTCTTGTAACACCAAATGCTAGCTTTCGATTTTCTGACATTTTTAATCTGAATTTAGGTTTTGTTTAATTCTCAGTTGGTCAATTGAAAAGCGAGACTAAAGAGCTTATGGCTCACCCTTGGCAGATTTCATCATTTCTGCTTCAGGTTAAAAATGTGAAGGTTGAGTAGCAGAAACTATACACATATATCCAGCGGAAGTAGACCAATTCAAGTACTAGTTTCAAGGTCATATCAAGCTCACTGCACTATAACAGTAGATTTGCACAATTATTTTACATGTTAGCATAGAAGAAACATGAAACCTTACAATCTTAATAGTAATATTTTAAAAGCGACAAGCCTTACTTACCAAAGTAGAGGGCAACACAGATGGGGCATGAGAAGCATTCTCTAGGTAAGTTCATATTGCAGAGCTTCTCTATAGACTCAGTGAGGGTGGAGCTTGAGTGCCTGAAGGTGTGGAATCTATGAAACCTAGTGGAAATATTCCTATGTACTAGTACTTTTCTCAAGGCATCTGTGATATGTGTGTCGATAACTTGGGCATAGATTAGAAACTATTCACAAAAGTGGGAAAGATGGGGGAAGAGATCTTCATGCAAGGAGAGCCTTAAATTACCTAACTAGACAAATGAAGCAGTTATCAGTGACTGGTAGCCATACTCAGTGGTGCCTTTGTGATGCTGAAGGGTTTTGGTTCATTAAACTAACAGAACGGGCATCCTGTCTGAGAAAATGAAAATCGTGATTGCATTTTGAGGAGCTATGGGGGTCTATGTTAGATATTCGGTGTAATCCATAAAAAGCATTAAGAAAAACAGGCCTCTATAATATTGGATCAGCAAATCACAGGACAGGGAAATGATGCACAAAGTATATGTATCAAAGATACTCCTACGGGTAGGTTTATATGTTCTGAATACACTTATGGACAGCAGGATGAGGGACAGCTCATGTGTCCCAACCATATAATTTTGCCTTTGAATAGATGGAGGAAAGGTATGCAGTAATGGCCTTAGGTAAAATTGCATTGTGGTATAAATACTCTAGGAAATTGAGTAGAATGTGAAAGCTACATAAAACTGGTAAGTCCTTAAAGACAAGGTAAGCCAGGTAAATCTTGCAGGGAAGGAAATGACCTGTAACAGTGGAAGGTCTGAATGCCTGATTGATCCTGATCAATTCTTTCTGGAGCAGTGCACTTTATGAGTGATTTGCACCTAAAATTATATTTATAGATTAAGATTAAAGAATTGCATTGCATCATTATACGATCAGGTTGAGTATTCCTAAATGTAAATTTTAAGTGCCATATATATCAAAGTTGGAGTAGTATAAACTTCATTATTCCAAACTCCTCCTAAATCTCTCGAGAGATATTTACATGAAGTGTGTGACTATTTGGTGTGCCTGGTTTCTTTATGTGAGTAATGTCATTGAATTTTGGAAAGAAAACCACAAACCAAATGAGACCTTTGTGGAATTTTGAGGTCATATTACAAGTTATATGTGAATTTTGCCTAAACAGGGCAAGCATTCTCTTAGACATAGCGGTGTTTTACCCTGGTTTAGACGTTTATTCAAAACATCAAAAATTTTCATATTTGATAAAGGTAATTTTCATTCAATGTTTTGAAGGTTTTATTGTTAAATAGACAGTGCATGTCATTTTACAAATTAATTAGTCATCAGGTGGCTATGATTCGGAAGTTTTTCTGGTAGAGGGACAGCTCATTTTCAATTTCTCTCCATTTTAGGTACATTTATTGTTGTAGAATATATCTAAAGCTCTAAGTTCCTGCATGATATGTCCATTGCAAATAATTTTGTTGTAGTATATTTTATTTTCAGTGTAAGGATATTAGATAAAATATTTCATATTTCATATTCCAAAGGCAAGTATGTAGCTATAAAGCAAAACTTAACTTTCAATAATTTTATTTGTATTCTTTATGGATTGATTTTATGCAACAAAGGTCAAGTAAATTTTTGTTAAATATTTGAAAGACATGAGCATCTATGTACATCATAAGTTTTCTTAAAATATGAATACAAAAAAATATGGATTAGAACTCCTTAAGATGAATAATATTTACATTTTTTATAAAAACAGATCTTTTTCTGGAAAAAGCTTGTTCCAATTTTATCATGCATTATATGTGTACATCAGACTTGTGGCTATCAAAATATTCAATATAGCATTTTCACTGTGATATACACGTGGGGTCTTTTTAAAAAAAATGGACTTTGTCAGGGCCAAACACTTGACTTTGACTAAATCTTGGGCTCAAAGTTAAGTCCACCTGTGAGTGGACTTAACTTTTGTAAACAAAAACTTAAATATCACTTAAATATATATATATATTTTTTTAAATTATTTTTTCAATCTTAAATGGCTGTAAATAAAGTATAAATGTGTAGAACACCTCCGTAAAGTAGTCTTTGGAAAGTTTAATGTGATAAAATGATTTTTACATAAAATAAAATCTGCCAAAATAATTTATGTCAGCTATAGTATATTTTAATAGAAATAAAAGGTCACATAACACATGAAACCACTATGGTTATTTGATAAGCTTGGTCTTTGCTAATTCACCCTTTATGAAATCCATTTCAATCCAAGACCTAGAGAAAATCAAAGGTTTAGCTTTAATTTCCTAACGTAGCCCCAGACTTAGATTTAAATCTATGACGTTTGTCTTAACTTAAGTTTAAATTTAAGACTTTTGTCTTCAACTCAATTTTAAGTTTGTGTGCTTAGACTTAGAGGGTTTTATAAAGTTGCTAAGTCTCAGTTGTGATTAAGCCTATCTCGGGTGGGCTTACCTTTTGTAAACAAACTTAAATATAATCCTTATAAATTTTTCTCACTTCACATTTTGAAATGCCTAAAAAGAAAGAACAAAATTATAGGAAATCTCCCTTAATTAGTGTTTAGATATTTGTTTGTGGTTACAAGGTTTAAATTGAAAAACAGCATTTAAGGAAAGATAAAATGAGTTAAACAAAGGACATGTTTCACCAGTAAATTTTTTTGACTAGAAATAAAGGGTTATTTGATTTAGAAAACCACTGTGGTTATGCCTCCAGTGTTTAACCCATAGTCTGGAAGCCACTACAATGTTTATCATCTCAAGGTGGACTATCTTAAGTTGAAAGGTTGGGACTACTGGTGCCGGGGCAGAGTAAACCCTGGTGCCCCAAATGCCTCCTATGCCTGATAGACATGCATCTACATATATTGGGGACAGGTCTGTAATGATGGGTTTGTCAAACAGAGTGACCCCATTAAAATGGGGCAAAAACTTTTGGAACCATTCCAGATCCTGGTAGAACTGGGGGGTAAGGAGAATGTGTTTTTTGTGACTGTTGGTCCTGGAAAGGTCAAGGATTCTGTTGATGAAAATCCTGGCAGGGTGAACGCATTTGTGTATGTATATTGACTTGCCCATGAGGGATTGAAAACTCTTCTTGGAAAGGAATTTTGGTGCTAACCTGGAAGCATTCCTGATGAATAGCTGTGAGTTTATGTGGATCTATACTCAATGAGGACTCAGGACTATTGATGCGTATACCTAAGCATGTGAGAGCATCAGAAGGGGGTCGATTTTGTCCTTGTTAACAGGGAGGCCTAGAGATGACAGGAGGTCATGTAGCTAACGAAACTGACAGTGGGCGTCATAACGTGAAGCGACCCCGACGTAGTCGTCAATATATGGGAAAGTGTGACAACCTGACGCCTTCAGGATGTGTGTGACGGCATCAGAAACCATCTGGAACGCAGCGCTCCAGTGCGTCCACCCGAACGCGATGCTTGGATCCAAGTAAAACTTGCCATCCCATGAAATGCCAAATTTGGTAGTGTCAACCGGATCCACACGCAAGTTACGGAATGCGTGCGCCACATCAATCTTGAACAACACTGGGTCTATAACGTCATGACGTATTGTGTCTGCAATGTCATCAATAGATGGAAACTTAAGAGTGAAGGGGTACCCATTAAATTTGTGCCTTTTAACGCCGTCATTAAGTGACGCCCCATAGGGATGTGACAAGTTCAATATGACCCGTCTCTTATTTGTGTCCTTTGGTCTAGACAGTAGTGGTGAGCGGTGAAAGTATGGGGAAGTCACTGAATTAGCTGGCCCTAACATGGCTCCTTAATGTATTCCTGAATATGTTTAGGGAAACTAGTTGCAGAGGCATGGTTTTTAATGTCAGTTATATGAAGGGAATCAGGGGACATAATTGACAAAGGGAACCCAAATTTTATATACTGTATAAGAAATTTATCAGGGTAGTCAGAAAGTGCCTGTTCCCATGCTTCCAAATTTAGCCCAGATGCTATAGAGATTCGAGCCTGGGCATAATTAGGAACCCCCATTTGCCTGATAATTTCAGCTATGTGCAAATGTTCCTCAATGGTCCTAATATGTACTGGTTCCCTATCTGGACCTATAAACTGGAAGGTGGGGTGTTGATGATTGAGGAAGCCAAATTTCTTATCAGGAATACTGATGTCGTAGTCAATTTGGGTATGGGGGCTGTTATGTGGGACATGAGCCCCTATTTTAGGAGGGATACTGCTCGCTTGCTAGATGTTAGTATGTGGGTTAGCAGCATACAAATCACCATTTACATTAACTTTATCATCTTTCTGACAACGTTCCTGAGTGACCTGTTCCATATGATTCACTTCTGTCAACTCATCAATTATTTTTGTGATGTAATACTCATAAGAACATTTGTGCAATTTTTGACATTTTTGGTCCAATAAAAGGTTCTGGTACGTTTGCTTTGCATCAGCTAAATCCTCACTGGATATTTTCTTAATCTGGCCATGTGAGAATGAGTTGTGACAAATTTTGAAAGTATAACTGACTCGAATTGGGCCAATTATGGGTTCAGGGCAGGGGCACCAGAGGTTTGGGACTTGGTTTGTCAATACTGTATAAAACCCTTGAAATTGACTGATTGGATTTGGATGAATAAATGCTAAAAATGCATTGACTGTGAAACCGTCATTTACCTTCTGAGAGATGATACTAACCTCTTGTGTAATCATGTTCGATTGATAACTGTTGCAAGTTGGCCCTAGGTGCCCCATGCTCCTACTATACTCAGTGAGGTAATCATGACAGGGTTGGTTATGTACATCTTTACAGGTGTTAGTCATGTTAGTAACATATTCAAAGTTGTCTATATTATAATTTGGGACTTGCAATAATTCGTCCCCACCTTGAGGCTGTATAGCCGACCTGCTCTTAATATCATTTAAATCAATATTCTTTACTGACAAGGAATCAGTATTCTTTACTGACAATTCATGATTTAAGTTACAAAATACATGTGAATCATTGACAACAGCTGGGCCCGCATAATCATCCTCCTGATTTCGTTTGAGGCTTGTATGTGATTCTATAAAAGAAAGGTTGTTTGGATCCAACAAATTGTGATCATAATTGCGGCCTGTCGTGCCAATGGAGGTTGAAGCATAAGATTGGGGTGCCCAGCCATTGCCAATGATTTCAATTAACACCTATTCTTGGTGTTAACACATTTTTACACTCTCAGAAAACACATGATGTCGACATGCATCATTATCATGATTATTTAACCAATTAATCGTCCTTTCTGGACCCTACCCCTGTGTATGTACTGGTCTCACAATACCGAAGTCCAGCTGGTGGCAGGAGTTCCTACTTGGTTTGCTGTCTATGCCCCCCTCTGTTTGTTGAAACACTTACTTTCTTGGTGATTCAGCATTTTTCCTAATTTCGCACAGAAAGAACAAACATGCTTGTACTGTCAGTGGTGTGATTCAGAAGTACACATACCTTCGTTAAAATATCTGCATATTTTTGTTCTATAATTCTGCTGATTCATTGAAACATGGGTGTTTGGCATGGCGATCTGCGATGCAGATAATCTGTTGATAGCCCACTGCATTTGATCCCCACATGATAAATTGCCTAACTCTACCTCGTGCATGGATGTGCCATATGCCCTGACTGCTGGCCAAGGAAGTGAGGTTGCATCTTTCAGCGCCAGTATGGTTTGCAGTAGTGCTTTCTTAACTGTGTCTGGGTTTTGCATATGAAAAATGTTTGTGAGCTGCCCCACTGCCCACTCGGGGATGCTGAGTTCGTCGTAAGTAGATTGCTTCTTACCTTGCATACTGTAGAAACCCTCATTCGGCCATCTGAGCTCTGGAATACTAACTACTGTTTCTGTGGTATTATACCGCCCTGTTTTTTTAGTGGGTGCTTTACCTTGGGAGGTTTCCTGCTTAGCTTGGGCTTCGTAGGAAGCCAAAACTTGAGCCACCGACTGCGATATGTTTTGATTCTGCCTTAACACATTGATGCCTGGTAGGACGCCATCAGATGGGAAGTGTGTCGCGTGTGTATCTGCTTGCTGTGCGAGCAGGGTGGATGGAGTCGCCTGGGATGAATTCGCATCCATTTGCAATGGTTGTGAGAGTGCAGTGACTGCATTAAACTGATGTGTAGCTGTATCAACCCTCGGAAACTGAGACTGTACGTTGTTCAGTCGTGGGTCAGATGTTGTGTGTGGAAAAGCATTCTGGCTAGTGGATGCTAGTGAGTGTAGGTTATTCTGTGTAGGGAGAGTTGGAATATCGGACTGCGACTGTGTTCCACTGGAATTCGTTTTAACTGTTTTCTGGGATTCTAAGTCACTCACCCGTCTAAGCAACTCCTGGTTTGACTCATCCAGCTTTTGTAATAATGCTAGGATCGACTCTGACTTGTCCTGTATCTGGGGAGGTTGAGGAGCGTTAGCATCAATTAATCGATCCGATTCTGTAGGAATAGCGGATTGGATGAATGATTCATTCAAGTCAATGTGACCGGTGTTCACGTTCCCCTTCTTTGTATTCCTCGAATTCACGGAAGAACTACCCTTCTTTTGTTTCACTGCTGGGGTTTTCCTCTTGCCCATGTTAACAATTGTGTTATGAAGAACGTTCTTTGTTGCTAATAAAACACTAAAATAATAAGAATCCATGTTATATAACTGATATAAAATAAATTTTTTTCCTGTTTTTTATTTTCAATATGGTTCCTATGCTTGCAAAGTTCAAAGTGACCCTTCAGGGGATTGCTACCTGTACCAAAATGAAAGGTTGGCTGTGATTGGTTGATTTGAAGAATAGCAAACTAAATGGAGGAACGGGTAACCTAAAGAAGTAAGGTACCCCAACTGCCACACCAGGCCCCCAAAGTGGCCGTGCCTCCCAACCTCTTACCCATGTGTTGCTTAGATTGAGAAAGATCAGAATCGGCCTTCCCCTCATACAATGCTAACAAGTTCTTGCCTCTGATATCCCTGGAATGTTCCTCAGAGTTTGCAGATTAGGAATGACAGTGTTATAGCGGTCAAAAGTATGATCTGGCTGGTCCTAGGGCCTAGATAGGGGGTCTCTGTGCTGACCCTGGCGCTGGTAACTTCCTAAGCTCTGCCCCTGGGGAGGATGATATGTGGCTGGGGAACTTGGCTGAGGATGTGGCTGCCTGGGTACAGGGATCACAAGATGTCCTTTGATCGGATTGGTTATGTCCATTGGATATACTCTGGGTTGTGGGGAACCTGATGATTGTGTGATTGGTACCTGACTGAGGGTATGAGATTGTGGATTAATAGTGGTCGAGTTATGCCTCTCAACCTTCTTGTCCATTTTTCAGTAGACAAACTACTTACAGCTTCTTTATCCCTCTGAACATATAAACCATCAAGTCTAGCATTAATTGATTTCCAAGATTTCTTCACTGAAATCCTGGCTCTAGCTTGTGGCATTATGTAACTATTTCCTTCCAGGTAGCATTTCCATTGAAATTATAAAAATAAAAACTTCTACGAAAATCCAACATAAAATTTTTCAATAATCTTCAAAATTTTCATGTTGTGAATGCACATTCAAGCTGAAGCCAGTGTGGCAATTTTCTTTATTGCTAATTGGATCACCAGAAGTCAATGGTGGCAGTAAGGCTATATCCCCTCAAAGGTAGAGTCAAGATGAATGTCAGGAGCACTTGCTACTCCAGGCATCTCAGTGGGCCATGCCCTACCCTTTATTGAATATAATCTGTATTTTTCCAAACCTCTCACTACTTTTATTAGTCTTTGACTTCAGCAAGAAAATGAGACGTCCCATATTCTATGGCTTAAAACATAGTACATACAAAATATCCTTTCAAAAACAAATTTTAGCATCTCTGAAAAAAATCTCATCATATATAGCATGTAGATATACTGGTCTATGCTTTAGCTTGGCACAAATTGAATACAAACTTCCTTTTATGCTTGTTTTGTTATTTTATGTTAATTTCTATTGATTGAAATAAACATAAACACAGTTCAAACCCAAAGTGCATTGAACAATGCTAAACATTCTTTGAATCTACAGGCATGAGCTGTAAAGCCAACAGTAGGGCACTGACATCAGAGTTTGGAAGAAAATTAGAACACCAGTAGTAAATTCTGAGAAGGCAGATTCCTCACTGGATGTGTAAAATCCTAGAAATTCTGGTCACAAAATAAATGAAAAAAAACAACAAAAAAGTGATCTCTAGAGGTGCGAGCCTCAGAGAGATTGATGCTTAAAACATGTAACTTGTAACTGGCAATAATATAATCAATAATTGAAAATTGCACCCACCCTAGCTTGGTAGAGTTTGCACATGGAAACTCTCTAAAACATTTAATTTATGTCTGTCATTACTTTGTTTTCTACTAACAACAGTTTAATTAAACAGTGTGAATTCTAGTTTGTCCAGTTTTGTAGGTAAGAAAGTTGAACTAGGTAAAGTGTGGATTATCTAATGACACATCAGGACAGATTATCACATCCATGGCACTTCATTTGTGGACATAAGGTCATAGATGAAAGAAAATTCAAAACTAAGGTCAAAGGTCATATGTGGTTTGAGGGATTTTAGTTTACATGTCAATATTCTATGTAGAGATTATTAAAAGAGAGATAGTTTTAAAATTAGTTACAAGGTAAGAATATTAAAGCACCAAGCCGAATATAGAAAGAATAAGGGATGTTAGAGGTGAAGGTTTGTGGTATGATGGAAGCAGCTTGTGATGCGTTCTGTAAATAGGTCCAGATTGTTGAAGATCTCCAAAGTCCATGTGGAATGATATTCTGAAGAGCCATATTGTGATCAAATGCAAATATGGCCCCTGACCTCCTGAATTTGTGGAACACATGGGGCTTGTGGGATATGTTCCTATGAGTTAAAACCTTCTTAAGGGCATCATGGATGTGTGTATCTATTACTTGTTTGTGAGGAAGGAAGTTATTTGTAAACAAAGGAGTTAAAGGGGGCAAAACGATCTTGAGGTAAGCAAAGCCCTCAATGCACTCACAGGACATAAATATATTTACTCTATTGTTGGCAACTGCATAACATGAAAAGATTTGTGATCTTGTGACATCTTGGTTCATTTGAATAATAAATTGGCTCTTGGTGGAGCAAAGATAAGATGTTGCCTCAAGATATGCACTGCAGGATCAAACTTGGATGCACATTCTTAAGAAACCATAGACAGCTGCTAAAATATTGCCCTAAATAATAAAGGGTGTGCCAGAATGTCACAGGAAATCGACAAGAAGTACAAAGTCTTGATGTCAAACATGCCCCTAGGTGTGGGTGAAAATTTCGAATTGATAGATATACTTCTCATAAGTCTAGTGACACAACTATCCTTCAATGAATTATATTGAAAGTGAGGAGAAATAGTTGGAGATTACCTTGGCTGAGAGTGCATTTGAATGCAAGTATTCAAGTCAAGTCAATACATAATGAAGGCTTATCTTAAGAGGCAGAGTCATAAAAGTAAGCCAAGAAAGTTTTGAAGTGTGTAGCATCAACTGTTGCTGTGGAAGATCTGTTAGCCATGTCAATCTTCTTCGACGCAAATGCTAGCAGTTCTGCAGATGCCGCGTTACCACCTAAAATTAGATTTGAAGGTCCAGAATAAAAAATTGAACTAGTACCGCATCCCATGTATAATTATTTATTAATTCATTCCGTAACCCCTGGTCTATGGCACAAAAAGAGTGTCACCTAGATAACGTGTCTGATTGTAAGTTATTCTTACCAGGGATGTGAATTTCTTTGAAATCCATGTCCCATTTAGGTGCCAGTAACCAGATGTTCCTGATGCAGGCTGTCAAAAGTGGATCCCTAGTTCTACCACTGTCTACCACTTGGACTACTGTGAAATTGTCACAGTGAGCTGTAACTGCTGAATTAGCCGGAAACTTTCCCCACATCCTTAAAGCTATGACCAAATTAATCATCCTAAAATGAAATATAGTTGGTGAAAATTTGGGGATGTCTTGAACTGAGGAGGCATAAACTGTCTTTTCAAAGTGCACAAAAAGTACAGATGGTGTAATGCCTTTGTTGAAGAAAGTTCGAAAATTGGAATGTGGCATAAAGACCAGAAAACCAATCTATGTCCCTGAAAAATTCATCAGTGAGTGCATTTTGAATTAATATTATCAGATCACCTTTTAATGATTAATGTCCTACTTGTACTATTTATAGCATAAACTTCGGAAGTTCCTTTTGGCAACATGGAAAATTGCCTAACTGCCTAATTATATTCTAGAAATGTCAAAAATCGTCCAAATATTGACTCATTTATTTTTGGTGATAAAGTCAAACAGAAAAATACCCCATTAAATAACACTTTTTAAATCAAAGGCTAAGTTAAATTCCCTGTTGATGAAAGATAACAAACACGAACAAAGATAGCACATAATTAAATAACACTTGAAAATTAAAGCCTAGGTTTAAATCCATATACAATTCTCCAGATTTTTATGATTTTAGCACCACAAAGTATATATTATTATGTGTCTAATGCCCATACATAGTATATATCAGATATATAGTTCTTTTAAAATTAAGTTATTAAGCAGAGGCATCTATGGAAAAATTAGCCCAATTAAACAATACTGGGAAATCAAAGGATAAAGGTCCTCAGTGGCTAGCGGTTAGCTAGTTTGGCATCTTATCATCTAGTCACCTTTGTGTGCATTCGACTCCCATAAGAGACAATGGTGTGGTCCTGTCCCAATATGATCCTTGATGTTGAATGGGTCATAAAACCCCAACTGTGAATCAAAGGATAGACTAGAATGCCTGTCAAATGCTTAATAGTTTAATGAGACATCAATTGAATTATTGCATGTGTATAATACTTATCCATAGATAATCAAACTGGAAAGCTAACACACAATATCTTAAAGTTAAGAGATTCAGTACCAACACTCATAAAAAATGTCCAAATAAATAATAATTTGAAATCAATGGCTGTTAAAATCGCTATGAAATGCTTCCTATTTGCTTAGCTTCAATTACAGTCATTAAATTGGTCATTATCGTGTTTAAGGGGATGGGTCTGTATGAAAAATGTATAGATTGGGAGGTTATCAATATAAAAACGGCTTTGATTCTGGGATTGAGAATTATAGTACATCACCAAATAAACATGTCATTGACATGGAGCCACACTCATAAAAGCAAAACCTGTTTGTTTCCTCTCAACAAATCACAGTTAAAATCATAAATAAACAACAATATGGGATGAAAGTGTGCAATGGTTTTCAGATTTCTGGTTTGTTTCCAATATTTAAATTTTTCATTCATTAAAATATGTTGACAAGTGAGATGGAGGTCATAAAGCATCACAACATATATACTAATGTGTAACATTTCGGCTAAACAAAATCACAAAAATAGTCCTCAACTGCATAAAATATGGGATAAAAGCTTATAATTTCTTCAGATTGGTGGCTTTTAGCCATTGTTTAAGATTTCCCTTAAATTATATACATTGGCAAGTGCAGTGGTGGTTGTAAAATCCAGTCATAGTTCTTCCCATAAAGTGCTCTCAATACCGAGACACTGGGCCTACTGGACCACTCTAATGTTTAGAATGTTCATTTTTCATAATTAAATTGGAAACCAAACATGAAACATCTTAGAATTAACATATCGGTCAGCAAACATCCATGGAAAAAAATAAATAACACTGAGAATGGACAGACTCTGTGAAAATGCCTGTCAAATGTCAATAATTAATAAATTTTGCTTCTTATTATTTGCATGATTTCTATTTAATGCTATTTAAACTACAAACTTAAAACTTAATCTGAGATCAAAAAGTAAAGCAGCAATACCACGGAAATATTACCCAATAGAAAAACAGAAGGATGTCAAAGAATTATGTAAAAATCACTGTTAAAAGGCTTAACATTCAGATATAATAAAGAATATGGTTTCATCGGTTATTCTTTTTTATCACAATGTCCCTCAATTTATTTTAGGTGATTTTTATGCCAGTTTTCCTCTACGTGACAGAATTCTGTCAATTTTTTAAGGTTTATAAATCATCTCTTATTTATGACTCGGGAACATAAAGAAAGGGATAACAAAAACACTGAACCAAAAATGTTGAAAGTCTAAAATAGTCTAAAACAGCCAATACAGATGACAATGTCCAAGAAACAAGCCAAAGCAAGTTAATAGAAAGCATATCTCATTTTGGGATAATTTTATTTACATGTTAGTATAAAATCTGCAAGATATCAGAACAAAGATTTCAAAATTGAGAAAAATGAAAAATTTTTAACGGACCATGCCCACAACAGTCAAAGGACAGGTGAGATGTGGGCTGGAAAAGTTGCTGGAATAATATCAGGGGCCAGAGAAACATTTTGTCAGTATCTCCAGACTGCCGAGTTTTTCCATAATCCATATGCCATTATGTTCTGAAGAGGGGCATTATGAGCTAAAGCAAAGGTGGCTCCCAACCTTTAAAATCCGTGGATGGCATGCCCAGAAAGAAAAATTTTAGCCAATATGATAACTTTTCAATGAATCCCGTATGTGAGTGTCAATTACCTGGAAAAATGGGGGAAAATTGTTAGCAAACAGTCGGACTGTTGCTTGCAAATGCCAAATGGCTAACATATTTCTGAGAGCTCGAACAGGACAGAGATACATGTTATCAATGGTTGGCCACTGCATAATATGGTGATCTTTGGAATCCTAAAGTGTCTTGGTCCATTTGACCACAAAAATACAACAGAATGAAGGTGTGATAATAGATTTATTTGCTGATTAATATGTTTAGTGTAGATTGTTTAGTGTAGGTTGTTATCAATGCAAAACCATTCTGATTCTGGGATTCAATATGTTATGTTACATATATTGGACACTATATTAGTACATTGTATATTACATATATTAGGCACTATATTAGTGCATTGTTTAATTTAAGCTTTATGTTTATACATTGTCATAAAAGATAATTGTGCTGTTGGTTCTTTTTGTGTGTTAACATTTAAAGTAAGGGAGTTATTGATTTTTGTGTTTTAGTGTTTATTGATTTGTTCACAGACTGGGGGAAATCCCCCCCTCAGTGGTTATGATAGATTTGGGGAAACCCAATTGCCAGTAGTTTCTAGAACTTCCTCCTTTGGCCTAGATGACCCAATCTTCTTTTGAGTTGGTTCTGTACAATTCCAGAAGGAATGTGTGAATGTATATAAGGAATGTACATCTGACCACAAAAAAACTTTGTATTCGCTTGCTATAAGGAGAGCTATTGTGTTTTGGAGTATAATATATGCTTATATCACTGTGAACTTTTACTGGAGTGAACTGGATACATCATCTGGACAGATTTATTGCACTTTGGATATTTTTGGATATTGTACATTCATATAACAGAGAGTGAATTTACTGCATTTTGGACATTGTCCACATCTTAGAGCAGACAGTACAGTTGTGTTAACTCTCTAAATATCTCCAGACAGACATTCTGTGTGACTGGATATACAAAGAATAGCAGAACCTTTTGTGTTGTTGAGTGTGAGACAGGTCACAAGATATAGATATCTGTGTGTGAGTGAACATTGGACAGATCACGGGACAGACCACAGGACATTGGACAGATCACAGAATATACCACAGGACGGATTACAGAACAGATTGCGGGATACGGCGGATAAACTTATTCTTAATCTCAGTGGTCAGGTCAGCTAGATCTTGTTATTGTATTAGTGTGCTTAGTTAAGGGCATACCAGTTGACTGTAATCATTATTGTTGACTATTAAATAAATTTGTTAAGTTCAACTTTTTGCTTTTTCTGTTACAACTTAAAGACAACCGGTAATTGCTACCGTGCTTGCCCGTGACCGTAACAGTTAGCACATCCCTAATTACAGACCACACTGACAGGAATCAAAGCAAAACATGTGTTTCCTTTCAAAAAATCACAATTTGTGTAATGTTTCAGATTTCATATATTTCCATTGTTTGTTTCCATTTTTAAAAATTTTTCTTCATTTAATCATGTTGACAAGTGAGATGGAGGTTATTAAGTGTCATAACTAAAATGCATGTCAGGGCATGCCAGTAAGGTTTAACAAAACCACTATAAAAATCTGCAAGTATAAGAAAAATATTGGATAAAAACTTATAATTTCTTCACATTGATGGTTTGAGCCCACCAGTTTAAGTTTTTATATGTCTTTACAAGCAAAGTGGCGGTTGTGCAATCTAGTGATGGTACATCTTTAAAATTCTCTTGATACCGAGACACAAAGCCTTTTGACCAATCTCTAATGGTAAGAATGCCTGTTCTCGATAATTAAGCTGGAAACCAAGTGTGCGATATCTTCTGATATTGGTCAGCAACATCCATTGAAAAAAAATTAATAATAATGGGATATGACAGGGTCTGTTAAAATGCCTGTCAAATGACAACAATGAAGAAATTTTAGGAAGATTATCACAGAATTGTTTCTAAAATGTGCATAATTCTCAACAATAGCAATTTAAATTACAAACTGAAATTAAAAACAAAATATTAAACGCAATGACCAATACCACGGGAAAAGCGCCCAAAAGAATAACAGAGGGAAATCAAAAACTATGATAAAATCCATGCTAAATGCTTAACATTGAAATGAAATAAAGAAAACTCAATTATTCTTTCTGTCTATCACATTATCATCTTATTTATATATTTTGAAATTTTTAGGCAGCTTTCTATTCCCGTCATGGATTTATGTCACTATTCTATGGTTTAGAAACCACCTGTTATTTACAAATTTGGAAAACTGTAACATATTATTGATTTTAGGTTTCATTCATAGTTTGTATGTTCAAAATTTCACATGAAAAAAGTAATAACAAACATAATCAAAATTGTTGAATGCCTAAAATGTGGAAAATCTGTCAGCAGATGAAACCCAATGCAAGTAGTTATAGTTGTTAAAGTTAAAATTCAGTAAAATTATTCTTGTTTATTGTTTTGAGATATATCAAGTTTGAAAAAATACATACTATATTTTTAAATTTTATCTATGCAACACAATCATCAGATAGGAAATAAATGATATTATTGTTGTCATTATATCTTCAGTCTATATGGTGGGATTATATAAGAATCATACAGGTTTCTATTGTAAATTACACAAATTTTATTATCTCCCAAACTGGGTCATCCACATCAAAAATGCATTGTATTTCCCATATTATTGGTTCTAGTTCTTCAAAATGTAAAACATCTTAGCCTGGAAATTTGTTAAGAAACATGTTGAGGCCAATCTAATTTATGATCATCACACCAAAAAGGCCTTGTGTTTTCCTTAGTTCTGTCCCTAGAGATATTGTTTGTGACAAAAAAGTTTTGGCATCATTTGAAAATTGATCCTCTATGAAATTGTCCTCCCAAAAGACTGATCTCTTATTGATCTCCTTAAGCACGACATATTGGCCACCACCAAAAATTATTTGAATGTCAAATTGCTGTAAATAGTATACATCAGTTTGAATAAGTAACTAGTGTTTCACAGTAGTCACACAACTTGGAGATAACCACGATTGCAATGTTCTTCTTATTCACATTGGCAAAATTTGTGATATTTGCAAAAAAATATTTTTGACATTCACAAAACGGTGAACTGATTTTTGCTTAACTATGACTGAACTTTAATTTCATTTCCTACTATTTTAGCTAACAGATGGTTCAATATCATGAGCTTCAAAATGAGCTTAAATTAGTGAACATTGATATAAACCAATGATTGTTGAACCATTTTTTCCAATTGTATTATTTTCTTATCTCATCCTTATCATTCTTTGTAAATATACACTCTGTTTGCAATTCTCTGCTCTTTATTCTTCGTCTATGAGTAGGACTACAGAATGATATATCATGGTTGCTGTATGCTTTTAGACACATCATATTCTCAGCATCTCTAAAACCAACATTTTGCCTCTTTGAAACAGGATATGTCCACGCATAGACATAATAAAATATGGATAGTAAATGTATTTTGAGCAGTACAGATACAACTTTGACAACCTATTAAATCGAAAAAGGTCATAATTTAGTTTGTATATCATTTGCAAAAGCTAATGATGATCACAACATATAATGCTAGCATCATTTAAACTCACAACATTATTAGTGAGTGTCAGATGATTAGAAACTTGAAAGTTGGTTTCTGAAAAAACATCATGGAGAAATTTAAAGCAGTTGGTCCCCAGCTGACACCATATCATAAAAAAACGGATAATACAAAATCCCATACCGGTTGGCTATTCACGAAAATAATTTGACCTCAAGCTTAAAATGTGTGACAAAAGGTGTAAGCCCAGTATAAAAACAAGCTCAGAATAATGGTAATTTTTTTTCTAAACTGTTTTCATAACCCATAATGACCATCATAAATCATTGTATTTAAACATTATGAATCACCAATTTACACAACAGAATACACAATAAAGAGATACTAGGTGTCTTAGTTTACAATATTGAGCACGTGTTACCATCCTGGCCACTGAATAGTCACCTAATAGCATAGCAACCAGCAACCAGCAGTGGTATCTGAACAACATATGTTTTAACAACATATGTTTGTAACCAATGAGCACCTAAAAGATTAAACAGCAATGTGCTACCAACAAGTATCAGGAATAATGCAAGTTCTATAATGCCAGGGTAACATATAAAGGTTAAATAAGTGAATGAGAAACCCAAGACACTAAGGAATCTAGAGGTGTAGTTGTACCTGAAAGTAGGCGACATCGGGGTAGGGTTTTAGGGGTCAGTGGAATATATTTCCATACTTGATCTGATTGCTACATAATATCCTGCAAAAAATCTTGATGTAGTTATACCTGCCTGTCTGAAACTGTTAGCAGTTAGGGCAGGAACAACATTCAAATAATATGACACTTTTTTTTCTGACATCGAAATCTGCCAGTGGAATTCTTCAGCTAGGAGAAACTATACCGAAAATTAGCGTTTGTTGTCCTTTTCTGTCATAATTTTTGAAAGTAGCAGGCCTAAACCAAGAAGCTAACCTTTAGTTTGCCGTGGTGGGCTAGCACTGGAGACATTTCTAAAACAGAAAAATGCAAGATTAAAGTGTGAGGAATTCCAAGTATGTAGAGACATTTGGCTAAGGAGCTTCATAACTCAACATTCTGCATTTATAAAGTTAGTTGGCCATTACAATATTTGTTTTGTGTGAAATACTGCAACATTAATATACAATATTCAAAAGCAATGTGTTCTTAATGAAGGTGGCAACCTTACCATTCACGAAGTTGTCATTATACTTGTAAGGTCATCTTCTGCCTACCTGAGAGATTGCTTGTAAATTGAGCAATAATATTTGAGAGATGTGTTCAATGCACAAAATGTTCTGTCATCTCCTCAAATCTTATCTTCTTCAATATCGTGCATGAATTACACATATGCACCCATTACAGCCTACCATTGGGGCGATATGATGTACACTTAGCTAGGATCACTTTAGCAAATATAGGTTTTATTGGATCAATGTTGTGAATACGAATAATGTTAATTAAGTCAACAGTAACCAACAGGGCAACCCACATCCACTGTTTTAACTGACTGTGTGTAGCCATTAGTAAGCCACTATAACTATGGGGGCCAACTAGATGTTTTTGTGGTGTTGTAGTGGCTTGATATTTTTGGGCTGCTTTTTGGGCTGCTTATTTTGATACATTTCTGTGATGCTTCCTCATACTAACTTAATATGTGTGTGACTAGGTTGCATCGTCATGGCCTTCAGCAAAGATAGGGCCCAAATTTGGGTTGATAAATTAGTTGTGTGAGGAGTTTGTTCAGCAGGACTTCTGATTGGGTGTGCTTACAAACACTCTGTGAAATCTTTGTTATCAGGGCCAATGCTTTTAAGACATACGTTTATGATGTCCTCACTTGTGAAGCGGGATAACAGCAATATGGGTTGTTTCTCCAAGAGCTCAGATTAAATAGTGCCTGCAGTATTTACAGATGTTTTTTTTTAATCTTGTTTTGGAGGGAACGGCCACAGTTCTCCTTTTGGCATTTGCAGGACAACTAGTAATAACACACGCTATTGATCTAACATACTAATACATACATAACAGACCCGAGCAGCCAGGAAACTACCAGCTGTTATAGTTAAGTTCTGGCCTAAGGCAGTGTACTTCTCATAACTTTATTTTTCTTCAAAATGGTCGGAAGTATTGCATGCTGTAATTTGCCATATGCACAGCTTGGCATTTACAAAAGCTGAAGTACACATATTTGTGCAGCTTGGTTAAAAATGTGTCACTGATTAATGATTAATGTGACTATAGAGCTTTTATGACAAAAAGTGCATTCAATTACATTTTATAACATTATACACTTATGCAAAAATATAAAAGCCTGAAACCTGAATAATATGTTCTCGTGTGAAAGCCAGCAATGTGAAGAGATCATCACAACAGTGACAACTGGATTTCACAGTAGCATTTGCTTGTTATGAACTATCCAATAAGCTTACTGCATGCTTCATTAGCAAGCTTTCCTCAAGGTTTCTGGCTATTTTGAACTTTGGAGTCAATTGAATCACACAAAAATTTGAAGCCACCATGCTCCACTTACATAAGGTTATACAGCATCAGTTTGACCTTGACCCTGATCTGGGGTCAAGTGCTGTCTAATCTTACCTGACTTTTCATCTATTTTGGTTAAGCCGGGTCTGAATCTTTGGCACATGGTCTTTTACTCATGTGACTTTATATCTCACCCTAATATCAAGTCTTCTTGGGTGCTTGTTGACTGAGACCAAAAATGGTGAACCGCCTATGTGTCCCACAATTTAGAACAAATACAAAATAATGGTTTATATTAAAAAATGTCAGTATATACCTATGCTTATGAGAAATGGGACGTCAGATGGTTTATGCATAAACTGAACCTCTTTTGTATGCTAATGATATTTCATCATAAAATAAAAGTTTGAAATTACTTTAAAATGATAATTGTTTCATCTCATATTTTATAGATTAATAGCTAAATTAACATTATTGTTATATATTAGTTAATATAGTTATAATGTAGGTACACCAGTGTAATTTTGAATCTTTATACTTGTATAATATACAGTTAAAAGACTTATACAACCATCCTTAGTTAAATTATTACAATAAGTAACACAGATATTGCATCTATACATGTTTATTTATCTGATTTATTTGGTATTTACATCAAACCTAGTACCCCCTTATTGGTTAAACTGTGATGGCAAGCACCTATACCCTCTTGAGGACAGACAGAGATACACAGTGAGCATCTAATAACTTATAGCAGCTTACAATGTTCTGTTATTGTGGTTGAACAATAATGCTATTACTTGTTTCTGAACTTTCTATTGGGTAATACAAAAAATGCCTAAATATTGTGTGGATATTGCCTAAAATCGCCAAAATATCACCCAGTTCATTTTTAATGACCAATAGAAAAATTCAATAGTAAAAAACAGCCAAATTAAATGACAAATTGGAAACAAAGGCTATGCTTAAATCCGTCTAAGAGACTCAACATCCACAGAAAAAAATCACCCTATTGAATAACACTGGGAAATCAAAGCCTAAGTTTAAATCCCTATTACATCCTCAACATTTGGATGATTTTTATAAGGCAACCGTAAAGTATTCATCACTGTGTCAAATGCTCATATGTTACATATCAAGCAGTAGTATTTGCTTAAAAATTCGTCCAATTAAATAATAAGAATAAATCAATGCATAGCACATAATGTCTGTCAAATGCTCAACAGCTTGGCGATTTAAATAAGACAACCAAGTAATTGTTTATCATTGTGTGCAGAATGCTTGTCCATAGATAATTAAAATGAAATCTAAAATTCTATATCTTATAATGAAGATATTCAGCACCAACAGTCATAGAATAAATAGCGCAATTGAATAATAAAGGGAAACCAAAGGCCCTGTTAAAATTCATGTCAAATACGTAATATTTATTTGATTTCATCTAAGTACCAAAATGTACAAAAATATGAGATAAAAGTGTGTAATTTGTTTCAGATTTCTGGTCTGTTTCCAATGTTTTTTCTCACTTATATATGTTGTGTGATGGGGGTTAGAAAGTGTTGTAACTTATTTACCAGTGCATGAAAGTACTGCTGATGGAAACTGCGATAAAAGTCTGCAAGTGTTCAAAAATATGAGATAAAAGCTTGTAATTTCTTCATATTGACAGTTTCTTAAGTTTTTCTTCTATATGTGTTGACAAGTACAGTAGCAGTTGTAATATCTTGTCACAGTGTTTTATTAAAATGGTCTCAATACGGAAGCATCAGGAATACTGATCCAGTCCTAATGATTAGAATGCTACGTTATGGATAATTAAAGTGTGAGATATCTTACAATTAAGATATTGGTCAGGAACATCCATGATAAATTATAAAATATACTAAGAAATGACAGACTCTGTTAAAATGCCTGTCAAAAACCCAATAATTAAGCAATTTTTGTAAGACTAGCACCAAATTGTTTCTTATTATGTGCATAATCCCTGTCTCTAGGTATTTAAACTTTAAACGTAGCAAAAGGTATCTAAAACTTTAAAAAAACAAGCAATAATACCATGTAAAGATTGTCCATAAGATTAACAGAGGAAAATCAAAGGCTATCTAACAATCTACGTATTTTCTTTTACATTCATATAAAATAAATAAGTCTCAGTCTGCTTTCCTCAATTATCTTTGTCCATCACAATGTCCTCCATATGAGTTGAATTTCAAGAATTTCTGTTTCCGCCACAGATCACACTTTCGAGTTTTAATTTGAGGTTATATATGGAGATTTCATGTCAAAAAGAACAATTTCACATAAACAAAGTGATAACAAGAGCACTTAGGCAAAAATGTTGAAAGTCTAAAACCTCGAGCATATGACACCAGATGAAAGTGAGCAATGTATGCACGGCTATCATATATTAAGCAAGTTCAGTTAAGCTTATTTTTCAGTAACTAGAGGTTTGTAAAAGAGACATAGTACGTTTCTTATTTTATTTTTGCAAGATTACCATCAGATTCAAAATATATTATCGTTCTCTTCTCATTAAAAATGCGCCTTCAGTTTGTATAGAATTATTAAATTGGAATCATCAGACATATTTTGAAAATTACACAATTTTTATGATTTCCTTCTGCCCAAGGGCCAGGACCAGGGTAAAATTTGTGATCATCATAATTAAAAAGCAATATGACTCCCTTAATTTTAGTCCTAGGGATTTTATATGTGAGAATCATTTGGAAATTAACCTCCTAGAAAATTGGACTCCTGAAAGACTGACCTTGCAATAGTTCGTGGTAATGGAGAATGGTACATTGGCCTCCTATAAGTGTATTGACATTTCCAGCTCCCCCTCCCAAGACAATAAAAATGTATATGGGTTACTGGGCTCAATCGGGTGAACAAAAGTATGCTAACCCGGGAACCAAAATTTTGACCTAACAATTTTGCCTAATAAATATGACCAATAGGCCATGACCTAAAGCTAATAAGAGCATGTCCATTGCACACGAGGACATTATGAATTGCTGCATATAAATATGCAAGTTGAAAAAACCCTGTCACTCAGGTAACAAGCAGACACAGTATAGGGGTACCCCTGCCCAAAATGAAATCTACAACCCCAAGTTTCCTTATAAACCCAACAAAGTTACGGGTGCACAAATGAAATTTGCAAACCCGAAACAAATAAGCAATAAATTTTACAGAATTTTTTATAATTTTCCCCAAATTAAAAGGTGACAGAGCAGCCATGTTAAAGAATAAGACTTTATTTAAAAGGAGAAATACGTGGCTTAATATGAAAATGTAGTCGTATTATATATGGTTTCACCATGAAAAATGTAAAATATGCCAAAGAAGGCGCCAAATGCCAAACTAAAGGAAAAGGTGGTGTTGGAAAGTACGGGAAACCTGAGAAGAAGAGGAAGGGACAGATTTAATGTATCTCCAAACTGCTTGTGATGACCAGGTGCCATGCTTCATAATTTCTTGCAATGACACCCCGTTCTGAAAAGCCCAAGTTGTGGCCGATCTTCTGAAGCTGTGAAAGGTTAAATGAGGGGATATATTATGGTAGAGATAGACTTCAGATGCTTCCGGGCAGCAGAATCAGCCAATGGAACTAGCAAGCCTTGCCTATAAACTAAAAATAATGGCGAATTTTTTGAAGCAGGGATGGTTTGAAACATAGCTTTTAAAGCTGACACAGGACATAGATCTGAAGAACCCAGAAGTGGCAGGGAAATAGTGGTGGTCTCTTTGCAATCTTGCATTGTCTTGGACCACTTGACAAGGACCGTACATACCTGAGGGCCAAAAATGACATCCCCTCTAGCCAAATGCCTAGTTACATCAAATTGGGCAGCAGAATGTGGCAAAACATTTGAAAGTCTCATAAAAGAGAAAAAACAAAAGAGATACAATGCTTTAAAGACAAGTGGGAACTATTTATTATCACACAGTAATACAATCTGATGCAGCATGTCAATGGACACAATTCTTGACGTGGTTGGTTGGAAAACTGCATTAATTTTCAAATATTTAATGTATAAAGGCAATCTATAATCTTTGAAAGGGTCTGTATTTAGTCCATGAACTATAAACATGGCTCTAATTACAGATAAGTGGTTAGAAATGTTAACTTGTGAGAGACCACTCTGATAACAGAACTCCATAAAAGAAAGCAAAGCAACAGTGTTCACCTGTAAAATGGGGATTTTCTCGAGTTCTAGGAATGCTATGAACTGGGCAAACATTCTATTGTATTGGAGCCATGTGGCTGGTCTGAACCCTGTCTTGAGCCTCTCCAGGGCCGAGGCTGCAAACTGTGAAGAATGTGGCAATACATCTACAATACAAAGAACATGCTATACATATTCGTTCAAGTCTGTATGGTCCAGATGTACTGGCATCCATTGACAATTGGGAATAAGAGAAGACAATGTGTTAACTTGAGACTCTGTAACCTTCCATCTAGATAATAAATCTGCTACTTGGTTCTGTACCCCAGGTATGTGAGTGACAGTCAAGTGTATATTGAATATTGCAGTTAGCAACCAAATGTTTTGTGCACAAGTGGCCACAATGGGATCTCGAGCTCTACCAGATGTAAGAACCTCAACCACAGCCATGTTATCACACTTAATGTCAATGGCCTTATTTTTCCAAATATCACCCCAAATTTTTATGGCTACGACTATATTCAAAATTTTCAAATGGACTATTGTGTAATTTTTAAAACCAAGAGGAATGGTAAGTGCATAAACTTTATTTGCAAAGGCTGCTCCAAAGCCCGTTAAACATGCGTCAAGATACACAGTATGATCTGGTTGTTTATAGTCAAAGAATGTAACGCCATTAAACTGAAGCAAAAATATGTTGAACCAGTTTAGATTCCTATGGAAGGCAGGATTTAGAAAAATAGTGGATTTGGATGTATGTTGCCTCAATAACTGGAGCATTCTGTTGAGGAAAAACCTGGAGGGTTTAACGCATTTAGTGATGTAAAGCAGGGAGCCTAATAAGGATTGTAACTGACTTTTTGTAACCTTTACTTTTGAAACAAGTTTTTTACAAATATCTAGAATTTCCAGTAATTTATCATCAGGTATCTTCAGTGTACGACTACTGTTATCAATTTCAATCCCCAAGCATACGGCAGTAGTTGTAGGAGGTACCAACTTTGACTGGCTAATTTCTAGGCCTAGTTCTTGTAAGGGAGCAATAAGAGTGCCGTATGAGCTGTGTATATCATGTGGAAGGCCTGTATAGATGAGATCGTCAATATAATTGTAGAGATAAGGAAAATGGAACTTATTTTTCATAATAAACCGTATTGCATCCATACATCCCTGAAAGAATACGGAACCATGACGAAATCCGAACGGCAGCGTACAATCGATAAACAGCTGTTCATGCTGAAGTCCTAATAGATCTAGGTCCCCAGGATCAATCCTGATATGTCTGAAAGCCCGACTAATATCAATTTTATACAGAAGAGCCTCAGTACCTAACAATTTGAGACGGTTAACGACAGCATCTACAGAAGGATAATTCAATTCGAAGTATGTATTCAAATAAATGTCCTTCTGGAGTGAATCATTGACTGATTTACCTTGAGGAAAACTCAAGTCAAGTATAACCCTTCTGTTATTAGAATTAGGTTTATGTCTAGTTAGAAAGGGGGAAACATGACATTGGAAAGGAAACTCATCAAAAGGGCCTAAAATAGCTCCATATTTCTTCTCAGTCTCAATATATTTTTGTACATGGTCTGGAAACTTTAAAGCAGAAGAATGATTGATATAAGTACTTTGCAATAATTTCGACCTATCAAAATCCAGTGGGAAGCCATATTGCAAGAGATCTACAATCTGGTTATCCCAGTATTGGGCCAGATAAAATTTCCAAGCATTGATATTGAACTGACTAGCTAGAGGGATCCTAGCAGCCATAAAGTTGGGCTTACCCGAATTTCTAACAATAGTATGTGCTTCAACGATAGAAGGAATGTTTGTCCATGTAATGTCATCACCTGTGTACAGCATCAGATCATTCAAAGGTAAGAAACCAAAATCCTTACCATTTTGTTGAACACATTTAACATAATCCTGAGATGAAAATTTATTACGGTAAATGTACTCAGTTATGTTACGTTTACGCCTGACAGGGGAACAAGAGACATCATAAAGGTAGACATAATTGTCATTATATTCTTCTTCCACGCATGCTAAATCATGACCTGTGGAGATGTCTGATATATTTGGGGCTTGTGCCAAGACATTATATGTCAAAGCCCTTTGTGATCGATTCTCAGTACAGGACTGATCGGAATTGGCACTTTTATACTGCACCTCACCCAATTTGGCCCTAGGTCCATTTTTATTGCCCCTAGAATCAGTAATATGGTGCGTGGAGTGATCTATAGGATCTAAATGTAATAGCTCCTGTGTAGCTTGTCCCAATTTTTTCCCAGTTTTGTTTTTATTGCCCCTGGAAGTTGTAGAATGAGTAGCATCAGGAGTATAGTTATCACATGGATTTTTTTCCAATTTTTTCCCATTTTTGTTTTTGTTGCCTTCCAAAGGTTTGTCCAAATAAATACCATGCTGCTGAGGCAGGTACTGCAGTTCTTTATGTACGACAGTTTTTAATACATCATATCTGTTTTGCAATGGCAAAGAAAAATCTTGCAAATGAGCCTTCCCCTGTGAAACAGCATTGCGTTCGCGAGTTGGGACCTTGCAGTCAATCGTGACTTTTCCAGAATTGCGTTCAGCAGGAACGCATTTGGTGGGAACGCAATCCACGTTGCTATGTACAGTATGCGAGACTATAGGCGAATTGACCTTCTTTGGTATACGTTTATAGAAATTATTTTGACTTATAGCTGAATCGTTTTTGCAACAACTTTGCAAAACTTCAGCATATGATCTATGGTTAACAGAAGTATTGACAGATCTGTTAACCATAAACCATTTGACCCAGGTGTTACGTGTTGCCAACAACTGGTTGTTGATGTGATCGACATTTTTATTCTTATTTACAAAAATTCTATCCTTGTCGGTGAGCACCTGCTTGTGATCACCCAAGCTTAATCATTTTTTGCCTGACCTTTGTGTTTGTTTTTACATTCAATTTTAGTATGTGGAAAGGTTTTTCCTGCTGAAGCAAAACAAGAAGCACAGATATGCTTGTAAAGGACCCCCCTGGTCTCATTGGACTTTTTCTGCAAACATGTACCCCGATTAAAATATGTACAAGGCATGGATCTTGTGGTCTTAGCGAACTTCTTCGAAAAAACTGGGTTTTGGGGGGAAGTAGCCGCTGAATTAGCAACATGTTTTTGTGCATTAGCTCTCCTAATGCGGTCAATAGCCAGAACATCAGAATATGATTTGATTTCACCCTGTTCCATGCGACATAGTAACACCGCGTGGCTGGCTTTGGCCGAAATCCACGAAAAATCATTAGCATCATCCATGAGGGAGATCATGTAATCAAGCATATATTGTCTAGTTTCCAGATCCGACTCCTCCCTCATGGTACGGCCAAAGCCAGCCACCCACTGAGTAACCAAAAGCTGATCTTATGAAATTCTTTCTTTATTAAGACCGGATAAAACATATTCATGGGGCCATTTGACCCTATTTTTGACTAAGACTTCAACCTGGCCACCCCTTTGAGATTTCAATTTTTGAGTGTTACCTGTCTTGGCCAATTCAGAGAGCTCCTGCAACCGTTGCTCCACCTTAGACTGAATCATGGCATCTTCTCTCAAAGAATCAAATGTAGGAAATTTGGAAACATGTGTTTCATTTTTTGAATCCGATTTGGAATCCGACTTTGTTGAAACCAGTTTCTTTGATTTTGAAACACCTTTAGCCCCTTTTATTTTGCTCTTATCCGATGTCTTTTTACAATCCACGTTTTCAATGTTATCAAGTCTTTTCCCAATTTTTTGCAATTGTTCTAAAATTTTTGAATTTATCACCGACTGAGCCTTGAACTGTGAACTGATGTCCATGCTGTCCGAAGATACAATATGAGAACTAGTCTTGCTAGTTTTTCCTGAAGTTGATTGTTTTTCATAATCTGAATCCTGAATCAAATCATCATAATCCACCTCACTATCCGAACTTTCATGCACAGAGTCCGACATATTTGCAGTACTGTTAAGCGAAGATGAGTTTTCATGTAATAAATCAGTTAAAAATTGCTCATCATCCGTCACTTGAATCTGCACAGGAAATTGTATTGTATCTTTTTTATTTGACCTCAAATTATACATAACGAATCATGCAAATAAAATCCTAATATGGACAAATTAAGTTATTAAAACACAAAATATAAAATACTAAAATAAAATAAACATAAAAAGAAAACCATACAGTCGATGAATCACCACGTGTGGTATTGCACAGCATTTAACTCTGGTATAGAAAATTGTAGTGTCCTCGTTGCTTTCCAATGACAGAATGGAGGCTTGAGAGCTGTAAAACAGAGAGGTCCCACGCTGGTCAATAGCAATTATGCATGTAAATTAGCAGCCACACTAAAGGCAAGGACAGGTGGAGCCGAAATGAGAGCAATGCCACCCCAATTCTAATTCTAATTCTAATAGTATTTTTATAGCGCCTAATCTCTATCCAAAGACAGACTCTAGGCACACCAAACAGAAGCAAAAAACTGTAATCATAAACCTGAGACATAGCAAGGGTCAGTGCCACGGAGAGAAATGAGGGAAAGCAAAAGTCAGGGCGGATATGCTTGTGCGAAGAGATAGGCTTTGAGCTTCCTTCTGAATGAGTGGAGAGAAGTGGCCGAACGTACATCATCAGGCAAATCATTCCAAATCTTTGGAGCGTCATAAGCAAAGCTGAGGCCGAAAATGCTTAGAAGACTTATATAGTGAGGTGGCGAAGTGGGGGATCTCAAGGAACACACCATCAGCTTGGCTTTTGCGTGTGTTGTAGACACTTTGTCTGGGTTTAAGAAAAGGTGCAAAATATCTTGGTTGACCACAATTTAGGAACTTGTACACAAAGGCAGTCTTAAATATGGAGCGTTGTTCAATAGGCAACCAATGTAGAATCTTCCTAACAGGAGTAATGTGTGAGTACTTGGTGGTGTTGGTGACAATTCTAGCCAGACTATTTTGAACACATTGCAGCTTACAAAGATCAAGAGCTGAGAGACTTCTAAACAAGGAATTACAGTAGTCAAGTCGACTTCCAACCAGAGCATTCGCAGCCATAAGGGCAGCATGATGTGTGAGGTAACCTCTGAGACACCTAAGATCCCTGATTTGAGCAAAACAAGACTTGCAGATACTTTGGACATGCCTCGAGAAGGAAAAATCACTATCAAACCATACGCCAAGGTTCCTGACTACTCCGACAGGAGAGAAGAAATTGCCAAAAATGTTAACTGAAAAGGATTTGTTGAGTTTTTCACGGTGAATTTTTGAACCAAAAACAATGAATTCGGTTTTATCAGGGTTGAGCTTCAACTTATTTGTTGATAACCACTTTTTGACATCCTCCAGGCACCTTTCCAACCTGTCAAAGGCATGAGACACATTCTTATGTGTGAGATGAACATATAACTGTGTATCATCTGCATTAAAGTGAACACCTATGCCGGGATGATTTCGAATGACTTTACTGAGGGGAGTAGTATATAATAAAAAGAGTATAGGACCTAGGACTGAGCCCTGCGGTACTCCACACAGGAGCTTCCTTGCACCAGACAGAATAGAGCCAATCTTAACGCATTGCAAACGATCAGAGAGGTAGGACTTAAACCATTCCAAAACTACGCCACTAACGCCAAACCAAAAACTCAAACATCCTAGGAGTGTACCATGGTCAATTGTGTCAAAAGCTGCTGAAATGGCATTTAACAATATTTGAATGGGAAATTGCTGGATATGGTATCGTTCAATATCATTAAGTAATATCTGTTTCAAAGAAACACTCCTTTAACTTTTGCTAAATGAGCACCACTACCATCTTCTTCTTATTCATATGAGCGAAATCAGTGGGTGATCACAACAAAGTTTACATTCACAAAAAGTGGAGCTCATTTTTGCTAAACAGTATACTTAATTGTGACTCATTAATTTCGTCGATTACTATTTTAGATGAAATATGTTTGCATCATTGATGTCTTCAAATCAGCTTAAATTAGTGAACACAGATATAAACCAATGATTAGCTTAACCATTTTTTTTCCAATTGTAATTTCCTTTTAATCTTAAGAAAAAATTCTGAGCCAAAATTAGAAATTTTGTACACTCTATCATTTACTGAAATATTTTTCGGCCATAACAAATCACTGATGATGTGTCTATTATGAACATTAGGCTTTCCCTTGACAAAAAGGGAGAAATATGGATTGGGTTGGATATGGGAGTCACTTCATAAGGGCCAATAATGACACCATACTGCATTTCTTCAGTCGCATATGGATATTCAATATCCAATGAATGATTCAATATATATTCAATATCCAATGAATGATTCTGATTGTCATTCTTGAAAACACAGTTTCCTTCATTATGATATCATACGCCAGTGACCATTCACTAAGTCTGTGTCAATTGATTTTTGACACACATCATCATTGCCATTTAATTGATTATTAAGCCCTGCTTGGGGTTGTTTCATGTTCCTCTCACTCCACAGTTTAGTGCTGTCAATATGAAGGGTGGCAGCAATAGCAGTGGGAACCCCATTGTGTGGAGTGTGAAGACAACCTAAAATCCCTGTCCAACTAACTAGAACTTGGCCTGTGTTCCTGATGTGAGTAGTCGTGTGATGACATTGCTTCATAGTTAAAGTGCTTGGTTTGAACCTGCTCTTGTAAACCTTTGTATTCACAATAAATGGCTTTCAGGACAGTTTTGCAACAAGCATTACTTTCCTACTGCAAGCTATAAACCCCTGCACACTATACTTATTAATAGTTTTGTTGTAAAAATACCTTGTCTGAACTGCTGTACCAGTGGCCTCAACAACAGTAACACCACCACCCTCATTAACAGTATAATTACTGACATACACCAGAAAAAACATTGTAACGCCCTGCATCATCATCATTACTACAAACCTGTTCATCATTATTCTCAACAATCGTATCACTACTATCAGAGGTGCTCTCAATTAACCTACTGGTGCTGAGCAGCCCCAGACACAGTTTTTGAACTCTGGCACTTGTAATTACCACATTCTTTTTGAAGATGAGCCAGAATTTTGCCTTGACTTGATAAAATGAATCTTACCGAAGTAGCATAACCTACAAAGCCAATGTTTTTGGGGGTGAGCATTTTGTAAACGATCAATTTGTCCTGTATCTGACCATGAAACTGTGTCCTTTGCCATTTCGCAGAGGAGCACAGCATTACCTGTTTTTGCACTCCCCCACAAATAATCTGCGGCATCCTACATTAAAGTCATTAAGATACCACAGCATATGTTCTCTAAACTCATTATCAGTTTCATCAATTATACTTCTTGCAAAACCTTGAATAAAGTAGCCCATTGCCTTGTGACCCCCAACACATTATCATGTGGTCAAGCCACCATTTTGGATACCAGGCCATCTAGCCCCCACATCTGGATTTCAATTTACTATCATTAGCTTAAACGTTTGAATAATATATCTGCTATTCTGGTATCTATTTGTTTTTGAATATCACTGGACTATTTGAGCCCTGACAAAGACAGAAGTACCTCTTTGTCTGATGAAGACTCAGAAACATACTAACTTTTTCTACTTATTTTACTCTTTTTATCACTGTAAATAAACAAACTGATTTGGTTTAGTTAAAATGTCCCTATGATCCCCTGTGTCTATGATCTTGAACTTTATCTTCCATAGCATCTAATCTTGAGTTGACCTACTGGAGCTCCTTGAGAATGTAAACCCTTAGATAAGTGCTCATCTTCTGAAGATGACCAAACAGCAGCCTGGTCACTATATCTGAGAAAACCTGAGGTTGAACCCTTCTTAACTAAGCAGTCCTTCTGCTTTGTGATCTTTGTGGTACTCATATTAACTTGATAAGAATCTACCACTGAGTCCTGTTTGTTGCTGACACTATCACTTGATGTCGTCATCAGCTGTGCACTGGTGCTGGGAATGTCTGTATCTTTAATTTTACTCAATTTACACTTCTTACCTATCAGAGGGACATGTTTTCCATGACAACTAGTGCAATAATTTCTGGCCTTAAGCTTACGAAAAAAGTCTCTACCCTATTCTCTGACAACATCAGCTGGTATTATCAAGCATACATGAATGACAAATAAGGGTTAGACCATTCTTTTCTATCCAGCTATACTAGCTAAAACAAGCATGAGGTTGTCAGATAATACATACCTCAGGTGTCAACGGCATGTCCTGATGTCATTATATGAACTCACAACCTTAATAGTGAGAACTATGGACTTGAACTTAGAAACTTGAAAGTAGATTTCTTAATAATCATGGAGTCACTTTGATGATCATCAAAAGTAAACAATACAATATTCTTAAACTTTGGTATTAAGTCTGACATCATTTTAAAACCCAAATTGGTTGGCTTTACATGAAAATAATTTAACTTGAAACTTTAAATTTATCGATTCCAAGGGATCCGACCAGCAAAGTGAAAAGAAAGCTGAGATTAATAGTATTTTGTTCAAAAATGTTATTACAGCACATTTTGACTATTGTAAATCATTGTATGGAAATATAATGAATCAACAACGTGATAGATAATGTGACTAGGATCCTATTAGTGACACACCAGACATCTTAATATTTTGCAACATGGGTTGCCAGCCTGCTTTCTCAAGAATCACTAAGAAGAAACTAGAAACCACCCAGTCATAGCTATACATTTAACATCAAACATTCTTGAGCACCTTTTAAGTTACTTAATTAAAATTATTGTGTAAAAACCTAAGTGCTATACTGCACCAAAATTCTTTACAAATTCCTTAAAAAAAACATTATGTTCGGAAAAAAAGCTAAAACACACACTCAAAATAAAGACAACAAGAAATATCAATAGAAATAAAAATATCAGATTACAATGCAATTCATTGCTCAAATCAAAATGCTAAAATACATAATAAAAATAAGTGACTAGATTCAGAAAAGCAGCTAAAGTAAAACATAAAAGCAAAACAAATATCAAAGTACTTTAAACTATGGCTGCACAACACCAAATAAATTAACATAAATCACAGATAACTGCAGTTAACTAAGATATTAATTAACCGAGTCTAATACTTATGCAACAAACCACACTCTTTCAAATGATTTAATTTATTGATTTAAAAACACTTCTGTATAACATATCTTCAGTGGTATATAAGATATAACAATTATAATATATTATTCTACTATCATGTAGATTGATACAGTTTAATAATACATATTTGACTGTATCGGGGCAATGAGTTAGCACCGTCAAAAAGATTAAGCAACTAAGTTTAACCAGCAAGTGTCAACAAAAAGGCAAAGGATATAAGATCTATTATATTGCCAGACTAACATTTAAAGGTTAATGAGGTAAATTAGAGCCATAAACAACTAAAGAATATAGTGGTGTAGCCTAAAAGCACTGGACATGGGACAAGATTTTGGGGGATCAGTGGGAATGTATTTCTACACTGTGACTACTGCATTGGGTTTTATAAAGAAACCCAGTGTTGAGAATCTCAAGTTATACCTGCCTGTCTGAAACTGAAAAGTTGAAGCAGGTACAATGTTCAAACAATATGACACTTTTCCTATTTTTTTTCTGACAGAAAAATGTGTCAGTGGAATTCTCCTGTCTTAGTCTGAAAACGGTCCATTGTGACTCCCTGGCATAATTTGAAACATATGTCTTAAAGCAGATACTAGGCACAAGTGGGATTCACTAACACTAGGATAGCTCTGTAAGCAACTTTTGTCTCTTTCCTGAATCACCTTTGACCATATATAATAACTGTTGCATGTTGATCAGTACATATTAAAACACGCTTACAGAGTTGTCTAGTAGGGTCAAAAGCTTTAACAGAATCTTGGCAGATTTCAAAATAGGAATCCTTTCATATCCTGCAACAATGGGTTGGCAAATCATGCAAAACCTGGCAAGCTTTAATTGTAGCCATGTTATTGTTGAACTGGAAGGAGGAAAGTGGTTTGGTACCAAAAATTCCATTAAACAGAGTTATGTGGTAGCACTTGTTACCTCTGAAGTAGCAATGAAAATAAGAAAGTTTCTCAACACTCTGTTATAATTTTGGAAAGCAGCAGGCCTAAAACTAAGGCAAAGCTTGGGTTTGCACTGCTGGTTTTTTAAAACAGAATAAAGGTATGGGGTTATTGAATAATACAAGATTAAAGTGGGTGACAATCCCGGTATGGAGAGACTTGAGGCTAAGGAGCTTTATTGCTCTATCTTCAGTGACACTCCACTTAGAAAGTTAGTCGGCCACAACAGTATTTTCCCAGGTGTGTGATACTGCAGCAGGAATATTAAATATTCAAAAGCAATGTGTTCTTAATGACGATAGCTAGATTGCCATTAATGTTTTTTGGTAGTCTCCACAGCACAGGCCTGTGGAGGCGAGTTGATGAGATGCATGGCATGATGGAGCATAATAATACTGTGAACTCAACCCAACTTTCATCTTCTACCTCGTCAAGTAAGGATAAGGTAATTATCAAGCTACCTAGGACCAGGCCCAGATCCCCTACTAGGCAGAGATTGGGTGAAATAACTCCAGACACTGACTTGGTGAATTCATATAGATGGTCTGCTCAGGAAAAAGATGAGTGAAGCATCAACTGGGATTTCACATTGTGATGCTTGTTTTACAAGCTAAGCACATATTAACAGGCTTGACACTGAGAATCAATGACAAGGCTACCATAGGGAAGCCATTGCTGGCAGCCTGGACAGACCGAGGACACTGGAAAAAGTGGCCTTTGTGGTTTCTGATCTACTCCTATATTATGGAGCACAATCTCAACAAAGAGTTTTACCAGGTAAGAGTCAAACTGGTAGGAAACAATCAGGGAGGTACATCAATACAGACACACCCATAGGAATGCCTGAGGTGAGATGGCATAGGCTTTATCACGTCTTCAAATACATGTAAACAAACATATGATGATATAAACATTGGGCAGCAAGTCAGTTAGGTAATACACTTGAGATACTTTGTCACATAATGTTTTAATGTAAGTCACTGTGGCTCCGAGAGGTTCAGTAACCCTTCTTTGGCAGGCAGTCAGGCCAGTCTCATTGACAGTTTTGGAGGAAGGCAGGCTCAGGTAGGATGACATGGCAGTATGGGTGTTCAATCATATCAGATATTTACATATTGTGCTGTTAAATAGTCAGAACCTCACATCTGCACCTCAGAAGAGTTGTGTTTGTAAGTTCTACTATGACGGAAGCTGTAGGCATGAAGGGCACCATGATAACTACAGTTACAGTTTTTAAGCAAGAGTGTAATATGATGCATCCTGAAAATAAGTGTAATTTTTGTGATAGCACCAGGGCTCAGGACACTAAAACTCCTGCCACAGGGTATGAAGCTGGGAAGTCTCCTGGACAACCTGCAAGGATGAAACAAAATGATGCAATTTTAAACTTTCCTAATAAATTGTATGCTAATGCAGTGGGCATGCTTCATAATCACATCAGCAGTACATGTTCGGGTTATTTGTATGATAGTTATGTCTAACATATTGACAAGTTAGCTGTATGTTATCACAGGGATGAGAAAATTTGTTCATTTGCTGTGGGTACAGGACAGATCTTACTGGTTAAGAACAGTACATTAGAACAGTATAATAGTTTATATAGCTATATAGAAAATAAGAAATGGGCTCAAGACACATATTATATATTTCAAAAGGAGGTAGATAGTCAGCGCCATTATGGACACCCTTACCATGTGTATATTACTGACGTAACTGATAAATTAATTATGCATAAGAACCTAATGTTGTGTCAGCTAACGTGAGTAAGGTCAATGGAGATAGGGATATTCAGCTTCAAAATTGATGAACATCAATTTTAGCAAAATAATTAGTAATGTGATGAATGATTTAGGGGACTCAGAAATAAGTAGAAAGTGTTACATCCTTGGCGACTTTAGCATATCAAATAAGACAGTCAGATACTTATTGTGGTAAGGATGAACTTTCAGTTTATAAGCCCTGATAGGGAACCAGTTATTATTGATTTGATAGAAAAGTACATCAAAATGGCTGAGGTCATCAGATCTATGCAGATCCCAAAGTGCCAAAAGGTAGGAATACCGATTAATTCTAATTTAAACATTGTGACCTGGGAAAGGTATTTACAAAGGTGTCCAGAAGACAAATTACTTCTATATCTGATTCGGGTTCCCATTGGCACTTGTGAAGCAGGAGGATGTGCATAACCAGAATGTCAATAATATTTTTTTTCAGTCTGTCTATTTCCTATTATATAGAGAAATAGAGAAATATATTAGGTGGCCTCAGGGGTGATGCTTAGCCCCACTGATTTCATAGATGTCGAATTTTACCACTATTCTCAATTGGTGAGTCGCCCTTGAAACTTCTATCTATCGATAGTACAGTTGACAACATAATTTATATGGAAGATGACCCTGTTTTTTTACACATTTTGGAAATTTCCTTTGGACTCAGAAAAACACCCTTAAATATAGGATTACATGGAAGGATATGTATTTCTTAGATCGAATGGTTGCAATTGTCTGGGCCCATGGGATAAATGTTATCTGATTTCATAGCATATTTTATGAGAGATCAAGTGAGATTACACTGCTACATCAAGACTATGTGACAGTCTTACCCATAGATAAGACTATTAAAGTCTTTGGAAATTTATGTCTTTTATTGCACAAACTACGCCTTTCAATGACACAAGCTTACACCTACCACCAAATGCTTAACATATTTGAGCATCACTATTGACAATGAAAACAATACTTTGTCCACTAACCCAGAAAAATTGGGAGAGATTTATAATGAATGTGTTCAAGTTTGTAACAAAACCTCTTTGTCCAAGATGCAATTTCAGTTTTGCAATACAAAGTCATGCTCAATTATATAATCTTTTTAGAACCTCAGCCTCACTGGGATCCTACACTCCTCTCACATCCTACCTCAGAAGTATTAGTCTCAATTCCTCTTATTCCCCCACTCGGAGATGTGTTTTTAACCTTAAGACTTTAATGGCAATCTCTCTCACATGTCAGACTTTGAATGATACAATAAGGTTCAGAGCTTATTTTAGCTAGCATATTTATGGTTTCTAAGGATGTCAAATATAGCTCTTCATGCTAAATCAAAACTTGATCCTCTGCATCACAACTTACGTAAAGATGTGTTGTTCATGGAACCAGGAGCCCACATTCTATTGAAGTGGACTAAGACATTGCAGGAATATTCTGCTCACCACTTCATTCAGGTTCCCAAATTATCAAACCTAATCTTAAAGCACTGCATGAACTATTGGATTTCGACCCTCTCACTCGAGGCTCCATTCTTTGTGTAGCACAATCCCCATATTACCAGGTTATAGATACTACAGTCATGGATAGATGAAGTTAGTACTTGAACACCTAAACACACCATTGTAAGGACATGGTTTCGATCATTTCAGGAGATCGGGGAGCAATGCTGGCTTTCAACTACAACATGCAGTTACTCAGTTGGCTCAGGGCTTATGGAGGAGTTGCACCATATGGCAATATCTACAGAATGCTTCTGCAGCTCCTTTCACTATCTCATCATGTTTGCTTGGATCATTCCATATACTTCTGTAATCAAGTACAGCATTTATTGTTTATTGTATCTTATAAATCAAATGACCACATCATTACCCTACCAAGTTTATGAATGAATGTTTATGAATACAGCAAATGTTTTAGGTGCATACCATTTGACTCCGACAAGTGACAATACTGAGGAATTGTTCCAATATGACCCTGGCTATTGAATGGGATGTAACACTCTAACTTTAATTTTGCTGTACCAAAAATCAAATGTATGTCTGTATTTGGCATAATTTGAACGCAGGTGATTATTGAATTACTTGCAAGGTCAATCTCTGCTTTGTATGAGAGACAACTTGTCAATTGAACAATGATATTAAAGCGACCTGCCTAATAACCAAAACATACTTATCCTATAGAACCTTGTCCTCTATTCAGTATCATGCATGGATCACACATATGTCCCATCTTAGCTAATTTACCAGAAATTCACAGGGCAACCCACATTTCTTTGTTATTATCTTCACATATGTAGCCCTTACATGGCCACCATTTCTGTACGGCCAAAATAGAGATTTCAGTGGCATTACAGTAGCCTGACATTTTGGGCTACTAATCATGATATATTTCTAGGTATGATGTTTCCTCATGCTAATTTAATATGTATGTGAGCATAAGTATTGTTTCAACTACTGTTTAAGCTTGTTCATTGGTGGCAGCCTTGTTGAACTCAAATGCTGGTCAATGCTGGTCAATGCTGTTAGATGGGCAATATGATATTCTCAGTTGGGAAGCAGGGTAACCGTTGATCAGAGTTTTCCTATTTGAGCGGAGTTTTCCTATTTGAAATATCCATGCTAAACACTTATAACACATACAATATATCTAACATGCTAAGACCAGTTAAGTAAGAAAACCTTGTTCCAAGTTCATGTAACAATTGTTACCTGCCCAAGATGTTGGTAAATAGTGGCCAGCCTAAAAGGGGACCCAAGTGAGGCTTGGTAAGTGGTTTCACTAACGCCCAGAAAATATTACATGGCAACTAAGAGTGGCAAAAGAAAATTTATAGTATGGACAAAGCAATGTATGAGATCAACAACTGAATTTGCAGGCCTCTAACAGGCTGTGCTATAAATTAAGTTTAAGGTTCTCAACTGTACATTACACGCCAATAGCTTGGAATTTCTTATTTGGAGGTCCGGTATTGAGGCAGTGAACTTTAATGAACTTTGTTTTTCTTGAACAGAATGATGTATTGGAAGGATATCTGTTACTTTCAATATGTACAGGATGGCAATTGCATGCCAACATACACATCTATGCAACTTGGTTTAAAACTGGCATATTATTGGTCAACATGTTATACCAATTTTTGTTATACGTGATACACTTATACCAAAATGTGAAAGCATAAACCCTGGTAAATATTCCTTTTGAAAGCCATTAGAAATCTCTTAAACCACATTAAGTCCCTGTGAGATTCTGGATCCAGATGAATCTTGGATCACCCATGAATGGACCTCAGTGTTTGCAACATTCTGTTTAAAGAGGTAAATGGGTATAAAATAAATAACCTGTGACTACATCTGACCTTTTAGTGCCCATCACTCGTTTTTTAATTCTTAGCTTAATTGCAGACCTTCTCAGCATGTGGGAGAGTCTTACTTTTGCCTCTGCCATTTGCCATTACTCTCATGATCCCTACTAAAATTACACAGGCCATTCCGAAAGGCTTTACACAAGCAGGGCTTTTTGTCAGTACTAGAGTCACTATGTCTAAGGTTTTGACTTTTGTGTATGTTTTTGAGTATGAGCTCTTCTAATCCTATGTTTCTTACCAATTTACAAAACTGTCAATTTGCAATATTGCAGGAGCAGACTTAGCATTGGGCCAACTAAAATCAGATACATCACTCATGTAGTCAGATAAATAATAAAACATAAGGTCCCTAGTGTTTTTTCAGTTTTCCTCAATAATATTTCAAGCAAAACCTTGAACCCTTTGGGTCAGCCTAAGGTAATCATAGGTCACTCGTTGACAACTTTCACCTCCCAGCCCTGTACTTTGTGGTCAAGTGACCGGAATTTTAACCTAGACAGTCTACATTGCCACCTCTCTTTGATTTATAGTTTTATCACTGTTATCTGAAGTGACAGCACTGGCTTCCTGAAACTGTTTCAATCTATTATCTACTTTTGCTGAATAGAATCTTTCAATTTCAAACTTCAAGTTCAGTTAACTAAAAGTTCAATTTCTTCTTACACAATATTTTCTAGCAATCAATCTAATAAAAGTTTAAAAGAACACTAAAATATAATGTTTATAAAATACAGATTCCCCCTGGATTGCTAACACCAGACAAACAACAGTTACTGTTCAAATTTTAAGTTTTTATGTTTTGGTTTCTGGTGGGTCGACAAGTCAAGTAGGATTGAAGATGAAACTACGATTAAACAGTCTCAAAATTGGTCATTATTATGTTTAGTGGGGATGGAGCTGTATCAAAAAGTGTAGATTGGGAGGTTGTCGATGCAAAATCATCAATGACTGAACGCCAAACTCATTAAACCAAAACCTGTTTCTTTCCTCTCAACAAAATTGCAATTCAAATCCACAAATATACAAAAATATGGGCTGAAAGTGTGTTATTTTTTCAGATTTCAAGTCTGTTTTCAATATTTTAAGTATTCATTCAAGTGTGTCAACAATGTTAACAATTGAGATAGAGGCTATAAAGTTTCATAAGTTATATACCAATGCATAGCAATTCTGCTATAAATGAAATCACTAAAAAGTCTGCAAGTGCACACGATATGAGATAAAAGTTTATAATTTCTTCAGATTTACCCACTGTTTCAAGTTTCCCTTAAAGTATATGTGTTAGCAAGTGCAGTGGTGGTTGCAAAATCTATTCACAGTATTTCCATCAAGTGTTCTCAATACCAAGAAACTGGGCCTACTGACCCAACCCTAAGGTGTAGAATGCTCATTTATACATAATTAAGCTGGAAACCAAGTATGAAATGGAAACATGCCTGTCAAATGTCCAATAATTAAGTAATTTCAGTAAAACTATCACCTAATTGTTTCTTATTATGTGTATAATTTCCATCTATTGTTATTTAAACTTCAAACTTATCATTATCTAAAAATTAAAAAGTAAATCAGCAATACCATGAAAACATTGTCCAATAGAGGCTATTTTAAAGTCACTGTGAAAAACTTAACATCCATGTAAAATAAAGAAGACTCAAACTGCCTTCCTCAATCATTTTTTCTGTTTTTGACTTCAGAACATAAACAAGGAATAACAAAAACACTGAAACAACAATGTTGAAAGTCTAAAATATGCACCAGTAGTAAGATTTAAGTCAGCAACATATAAACCAAGTTCAATAAAATTAACCTTGTTGCTTTTTCAGAAATATCAAGTTTGAAAAAGCCTATAATTTTCTTTTCAATTTTACCTGTGCAAAATAATCGTCAGATGCCAAATAAATTATCTTCCAGTTTTCACAATGAGTGTCTTTGGTTTATATGATGTATTTATATAAGAATCATTGGGCCTATTTTGTAAATTATTGTAAATGTTTTGTAAATTTATTATCTCCTGTCAGCCAAAGCTGGAGGTCAGCAGATAAAAATGCTTGCAATGAGTATTTGTGTGTGTGAATCCCTTTGTTAGCTCTTAAATAAACCTTTACATACTCTTTATTTAGTGATAATATCTTTAACAATTTTGCATACCATGTGCATTTGGAGATAACCACCACTTCAACCTTTATTCTTATTGATATGAACTAAAAAAGTGGCATTCACAAAATAGACCAACAAAGATTGATCACAGCAAAGTTTACACTCAGAAAATGTTGTGCTTAACTGTTGACTTAATTTTGACTTATTCATTTCATTTGTTACTATTTTAGATAAAATATGGTCGGATCTCTGAATAACTCAAAATAATTCTACGTCACTAAACATAACTACAGCAGAATCACCCTAGTTTCCAAACAATCCACTGGCAAAGGGGCATTCTGACTACATTGCACTTTTTATTCACATATGCAAAAAATGATCATACACTGTGACTTTTTACACACATTAAAACTATCAATTTGTATCTTGAGATATATGTTTTACCTGCTCAACACAATGGGAGTATTCTTTATCACAATAAAGATAAATCTAATACTCAGATGGAACATATGTCTTAGACAAATTCCATCAAACAATAAATGTGTTGTGTACTTGTACCTTCTGTCTATAAGCCAACAAAATAAGAACTAAACAAGCAATATTGGCACACATGTTATTGACTACATCAACTGGATCTAATCCAATAGTAACATTAAAATGTGGATAAACATCAGGCAATTAGTACCTAACCTTCTTAAGTCGTTAAAAGGCAATGGACCTGAACTACCTGTATAAACCTCCAAATAGTAAATTGATTTAAATATAACTTTATAATATTGTCTTATTCCAAAAATTGACTTTTGTACTCATTTAGAGATAAAAAGTGCTGTGCACCGGTGCACTGGTGCCCAAGTGAGCAGGTGCAATTGCACCAAAAATAGTACTTCAGGGTGGGAGTGACTCCTTTAATCTCCAGCCTCTGATGAGAAAGTTCAACCAATCACTTTTGAAACACAATATAGCATTTATTTAGCATTGTACCGGACATACCATCACATTAACCATTGTGTGCCAGTGACTTTTCTAGTGACTAGTAACACTTCAGCTTTTTATTATGAATTGTAAATATATATTTGACTGGTAGCATTATTGTGGCATTTAAAGGTTAATCCAGAGGTTCTGACCTGGTTGGTAGCTGGTGGCACTGGTTACTAGATTTGCTGTTTCAGGCCCACCTAAAGGTGGCCTTACCCGATCTCCTCATATAGGCCAGCCACTTTGTATGACACTACATGTTAGCCAGGGATTTCAGCAGCTGTTGACTGGCCTAGCTCAGGATTGGTTGTTAATTAAATACAATTATCCATTAAAATCTTTATTGATCTTAAAGTTCACAACCCATTACTCTCAGCCCCAAATTAAAAGAACTGGGCGACAATCAACTGGGCCGAACTCAAAGGTGTGTCTCAATTTCAGCACACATTACTTCACCTATTGCACTCTAACATCACTGGTGATGATCTGTCATATACGCTAGTAGTCAATTACTAGAAATAAGTAAATTGACTTGTCCAAGGCTCGTATTTGATAATTTGGGGGTAGTTATTTCCAGCTACATGCACTTGTTAACCACAGTTATAAGCAAATTAAGATCATATTTGAGTTTTTGCAGCAATTGCAAGAGCTATTGATGTATCAGGACAGATACCAATGTCATTATTTGAACTCAACCTCAATAGTGGGATCCAATGGTTTAATCAGAAACTTGAAATTAGGTTTTTTAATAATCACGAAGTCAATTTGAAGAAAACGATGTAATGTTCTTAAACTTTACTATTAAGTCTGACATCATTTTTAATCCCAAACTGGTTGGCTATTTATGAAAAGATTTTACCTCAAACTTCAAATGCATAGACTGCCATGGGTCTTATCAGCTCAGTGAAAAGAAAGCTTAGCTTAATAGTACTTTTTTCTCAAATCTTATGACAACACATTCTAACCATTGTAAATCATTGTATGAAAACATTTTTTTACCATGAAATAAACTTTATTTGAGACAAAATAAGACATAGCTGCCATTACACATCCTGGGGGTACACACACCATGGCAAAAGGTGACCCAGGGTCAATTTGTACATTCTATATACACAAATACAATCAAAATACAGTTAATCACATTTACAAGAGAATATCATATTTTTATAAGTATACAACAATTATGCTCTGAGGATATCTCTAAATAGTGCCCAATTCTTATAAACATGTTCTTCCTTAATCTGTAGATTGGCTAGATACTTTTGCTCTTCAAGCACAATTTGGACAGTTTTCTTCAGTTCACTAACGATCAATGGAGTAGTAGTTTTTGCCTTTGTATATATATATATATATATTTATTTGTCAACATTATAATTACACTGATTGGAAGGAAATTTTCATCTTTTAGGTATCCAAGGATAATTTCAGATGTGGTAAAGTTAGTTAAGGAGTTGTTTTACTTGCAACCCAATCACCTCAGTCTAAAAGTTTACTACTTTCGGACATTGACAAAATAAATGAACAACGGTTTCAGGCGTATTATCACAGTATAAGCAGTTATTAGAAGGACTTTTATTCATAATATATAATAATGACCTTCTACCTAGAATTCTGTATAAGATACGATATTGAAACCATATCAGATAATTGTCCTTTATTGTTTTGAAGAGTTTTTTTTTCCAATTACTTGGCTGCAAAAATATATTCAAATCTTCATTCCATTTATGCTTAATTTCAATCTCTGGGAATCTGGAATTTATAAGTTTGTAAAAATCCCTAGTTTTAATGTGATTAACGACAATCGCCATTTCTCTTGGTATATTTGGTCTCTTGAAGTCCTACAGTGTGATATTGAATTTTTGAATATATTTCTTAACAAGCATTTTTAGTCTTGCCATTTCCAAAAAAATTAACACTAGAAAGCTTAAATTTATTTTTTAGTTCATTTTCAGTTATTAGAATGCCATTGTTGTCTAAAACATCTCCTATGGATTCAATTCCATGTCGGAACCATTTTGGAAAATATAGGGTTGCTGATGAAAATCTAGGATTATACCAAATTGGAGATGATAGGAGTTGTTCAGTTGTTTCAATGGATAAATTTTCACACAAACCAGCTCAGGCTTGCAATACGTCTTTCCAAAAATCATTCTTGATAGTTTTTAGAATTCACTTGCACCAGCCATAACCAAATTTACTTATTTTGAAAATTGGTGATATGTTATATTCAAAAAGCAGCTGCCAGGAAGTAGGTCTCCCTTGCATTAATCTGGTCATCCATACTAATTTAGCAGACTGAATATGTGAACAAAGGTTGATCATTTAGAGACCACCATTACTGTGGTCTAAGGTTGCATAGGAACGCTTTATTTTGTCAGGTTTACCCTCCCAAAGATAACCGAAAAGCACAGAATTCATCTTTTTAACAACGGTGTCAACTGGTGAGGGCAAACTGCTGAAAAGATGGTTAAATTTAAATAAAAAAGGTTTTTATGATAGTAATTTTCCGAAAAGGAGTAAGGTTTCTTTTTTTCCAAACATTTAACAATTTCCCTGCATCATCCATCGCTTTATTGTAATTTAAGCTAGGAATTAAGTCAAGGTCAACAAAAAATTGAATCCCTAATAGGCTTAAACTATCAGTACCCCATTGTAACTTTCTATTTACATTCAATTTTTCCACCATATGCTTTTTCCTTCCAATCCAAATTACCTTGGTCTTACTGGGATTCATTTTCAATCCAGAAAAAGAGCCAAATAATTCTAGTGTATTTAGGGCTGCCTGCAAACAGTCCTGTGTTCCATTCAAAAACAGGGTCGTATCATCTGCAAATTGAGTGATTTTGAATTCATGTCCACCTATATGTATACCCTTAATGTTATTATTGTCCTTAATCATATATGGTAGAATTTGACCACATAAAATAAATAGGTATGGGACAATGGGATCACCATGTTTACGGCCTCGTTCTATTTTTAAGAACTCAGATTTAACACCGGCTTGCACAACTGCACCTATTATTGATGTATTCAGGAGTTTTATCCATTCAATATAGCTTTCAGGAAATCCCAAAATATCCAGAACTTTATACATAAATTTCCATGAAATCAAATCAAAAGCCTATTCAAAATCTATCAACATCAATAACCCATCAGTATTGTTTACAACACTATTGTATGAAAACATATTAATTCAACAATGTAATAAATAATGTATGAAGCACACTTAAATGTGACACACCACACAGCTTAAAATTCTGCAGCATGCTGACCATCCTACCTAATAAAAGACTAACACCCAAACAATGGCAGCTATGCATTCAATGTCAAATGTTCTTGAGAATTGAACAACTTCACGTTAGTTAATTAAACTTACATTGATGAAAAAATAAGTGTTATACTGCACTAAAAATATTTACAAAAAGATCAAAAACAAAAGTATATACATATGCAAAGTAAATATTTGGCAAAAAAAGGCCAAAACAGCAATTAAATTATGACTAAAGCTCTGAAGATAGCAAGATTACAATACAACTCAGTGCTCAGGCAAAATGCCAAAGTACACAATCAAAATAAGTGACCAGATATAGAAAAGCAACAAGAAAATAAAATATAAAGAAAAAAATAAAACATAAATATCAAGGTACAATAAAATGTGACTACATCACACCAAATAAATTAACATGAATCACAAATACAATTAATTAAGCTATCGTTATTTAACCAAGCCCAAAGGGTATAGAACAAACCACACTCTTTCAAATAATTTAATTAATTAAAAAGATTTTCATATAATATATCTTTTCAATTATTAAAATTATTATATTTTATGCTATGATCACATATTTTGATACAGTCGAATAAAATATGTTTGACTGTTTCGGGTCAATGTGTGAACACCTTCAAAACGAATAAGTAATAAAGTTTAATCAGCAAGCACTAAGGAAAATTCTTGGAATATTAGATCTATAGTTTTGCCAGATTAACATTTAGGGGTCAATGATGTAAATGAGAAGCCATGGACAACGCAAGTATCAAGTGATGTAGGTCAGCCTTAAAGCACTGGACATGGGGGAAGGTTTTGGAGGATCAGTGGAAATGTATTTCCACACTCCGTGTGACTGATGCATCAGGTTTTACAAAGAAACCCTGCATTGAAAATAGCAAGTTACACCTGCGTGTCTTAATCTGTTAACAGTTGAGGCAGGTACAATGTTCAAACAATTTGACACTTTTCTTGAATAATGGTTTCTGCCAGCAAAATGTCTCATTGGAATTCTTCTGAAACCAGAAATTAGTCTGAAAAAATCATTGTGGCTACCTGGCATAATTTGCATCATTGTCTTAAAGCAGATAGTAGGCACAATTGGGGTCCACTAACAATAGGATAGCTCTGTCAGCAACTTTTGTTTTTTTCCTGTTTACCTTTGACCATTTATAATAACTATTGCATGTTGACTAGTTAATATTGAAACACCCCTACAAAGTTGCCTGGTAGGGTCAAAAGCTTTAACAGAATCTTGACAGATTTAAAAACATAGGAACTCTTTCATATCCTGAAACAAGGGGTTGGCAAATCATACAAAACCTGGCAAGCTCTAAATGTATCCATGTCATTGTTGAACCAGAAGCAGAAATGGGGTTTTGTACTAAAAATCCACAGAGTTGTGTAGTAGCAGTTGTTACGTGTGAAAGAAAATGAGAAAGTTTGTCAACACTCTGTTATAATTTTTGAAAGTAGCAGGCTTAAAACCAAGAATATAAGTTTTGGCATGTACAGATGGTGGGCAAGCACTGGGTGGTTTCTAAAACCGAATAAAGTTCTATGCAATAATTTAATATACAAGATTAAAGTGTGTGAGAATTCAAATATGGAGGGACTGAGATTAGTTAGCTTCATAGCTCTATCTTCAAGGACACCCCACTTAGAAATTAAGCCATCCACGATATATTTTTCAATATATTCAATATAGCAATATATTTCCAGATATGAGAGACACTGCAACATGAATATATTATATATTCAAAAGCAATGTGTCCCTAATGATGGTGGCTAGTTTGCCATTAATGGCTTTGCCAGTGTGTGATTTCTGTACTGCTGTTAGATTATCGCCAAATATCTTGACATATCACATTTCCAGACACTGGCCCTAAATCTTCCATTCCAGGATAATCTTTAATATTTCTAAATGGGCTATAGAATATTCCATAAAACCATTTGGTATATCTAATATTGCTTTTAGTGTCTCCATAAACTTTAGTGAAATATACATGTTAAACATATTTGAATGTAATCTTTACAACACTTTTCTGATACAAGAGGCAAAGCCTTTACAGGGCATAATATGCTGTTCCTCAATTTTGGAAGCTTTATCACCTGAACTTCATTTCTGAATTCATTGGGTTTAGACCATTTAATGGAGAGAGACATGAAGTTCTTAGAAAATTTGACATCTGAGGGGATGAGGTGCCTGGCCAAAATCCCTATACGAATTACAGGCCTCGTTTGAGATTCTGAAAAATCAAAAATAAGCAATTAAAAACAATGATGCATACAATTTACCAAAAGTGAAAGTACAGCAGAGATAATAGGGTGCAAAGTTTTAATGGACATGATTGGTCTATCAATAACAGACCAAGGTCTAGACATTTTCATAGATTTCACAAAATATTTAATTCTCAGATGGCCTAGGAAAGTGTGATCTAAGCCATAAAGGACCAAGTTTGCCTTAATCACAGACACATAATTTGCTATAATGTGCACAAAAACTTGATTCCATGCCAAAAATCCAAGGAACTCCATCACCACACCCAGTGATATGATATTGATACTAATATGTGTACATACACAAAACCCACAAAGTTCCAAAATAAGAGCTGGTAACACCTCTTGGTCTTGGACCTAAGCGCATCTTTGACTCTTGAATTGCCCCCACTGATGAAAGCAGCAATGTGCCTCTCACCCATTATTATTGGCTCATAACATATGGGGAACATATGCACATAAATTTCATTATTTGTTTCTAATATCAGGACTGGTGGCCATCTAAAGTGGAATGGTCACCATACATGACAAGATCTGCATTAGGTGTAATGTATTTTGCAACCTAAACAGCAAATCTGCTACAATATTTTGCCTACCAGACACATGTTTGTACAACAACTGGACATCATACAGAGATCCTTCCAGACACATTCCATGCACAAGCTGCCATAAAAGCATCTTTAATTTTACCATTATTCAACACATGCACAAATACCTGATTGTCACATATTACACATTTTTCTTTGACCAACTAGGAGTAAAAATTCTAATTGCAACCAGTATGATGACCATTTTCTAGTGAGTTCATGAAGATCTTTGTAGTGTTTTACAATGGGAAGGTGGAAGACGTTGTTGCCTCATTTCCCCAAATCAACCAGGCAGGCATCCAGTTCCAGGACTGCGTGAACTGGTTTATGATTATAAAATGTAGTACCATTTAAATAACACAAAATAATCTTGACATCACCTGAGATCTCTATCAAAATCATGATGCAAAGTGATACTTTTTACGTTATAAATGGATCTTAGAAGTTCTAGGATTCTGTTCACAAAAAAATGTGATAGGTTTATTGTCAAAAACATCACCTATGGACTAAGGTCCTGCAATATTGGGATTGTCACAAGTTTGACCGTTTTCAACAGGTGCAACCCCCCTGTAACTTTGTCCCTCAGCTGAACATGATATATATCCATAGGGGCCTTAACAGTGGTTACAGAGGTTCTTATGTTTGTTTATGCCTTACAATGTGACCATTATGAGTAGCCTTGGTCCCTGTGACATTGCATGCACTGAGTCTCTTACCATGATCACTGGTGCCATGTCTCAGAAATTTCATCTTGTTGCCCCTGGCCAGTAAACTTTCAGTATTTTTCTACTCACCAGTGAATTATAGAACAACCTGGTGTTTATATCTGAGATCTGCAAAGTACCTGTATCCTCACAATGGATTTTCGTATCTACTTATTTCCAACCTCTGCCTCAGCTAACAGTGTTAGTTGTCAGTGGTGCAACCTAGCTGCCCATTATTCATGTTGTCCTTGCTATGATGACACCTACTTGGAAAACCTTGCAAAACCGCAGTTTCTTCAGTTGCTCAGTGTTTTTATGCCAATTCTGTCTGGGTGGAGCATTATGATGCTGAGTATGGGCATGACTAATATGGTCAATTTAATAAGCCCCGCCCCATCTCACACACTAGGACTGCATGAGCTGATTTAACACTTGACCAGCTAAAATCAGTCGTATCCTCCATTAATTGCCGTAAATAATGGAGTATTTTGTCCTTACTGTCCCTATCCTGCTCATCAATATTTTTTGCAAAACCCTAAACAAACTGAGATAAGCTTACTTGGCCATAAGTGACCTACTCACAATTCAAACCTCCCAGTATTTGTTCATGGGGCCAAGCAACTTTCTTATTCACTACCACTTCCACAGGTCCCCACCCCTATAGATTTCAATTTGTGGGTATACTCATTCCCTTTTGGAATATGGCTTGAGTCTAAAATTAGTAATCAACCAATCAGTCTTCTTCTGCACAGCCTTTGATGACTTTATATTGCACAAACTAGGGAGATCAAACCAAAACACTTGACTTTAGTACTTTAAGTTACTGTCACTTTTACTAGATTTGCAAATAATACTTAACTTCTGTTTCCCCTACTGTCCTTGCTTGATCTTTACTTCCCTGCCAACTGTCACTCAACCACATCTAGCTGACTGTTCATTCTCTGAAACTCATGAAGTATTCGTGCCTGAAGATCACCACTGCCCTCTTCTTCTGTATCTGTCGAGTCAGTACTGGTGGATTCACTGAGGTTGCCATGACCAAGGGCACCAGGCCCAACTGTGTGTTTAGTCCTTCTTGTGAGGGCTTACCTTAGTGCAGCACTCAGCCAAAGCCAAGCTCTAGGATTCTTTTTAACCCAACAGATTGTCCCGCACAACACCCCCTTCCTCCATTGGCACATTCACAGCTTCCTTTTTCATTATCCGCTTTCCCATATTTATAGGGCATTTTTACCAGTTGATAGTGCTTCTTGGTGCAAGTAATGCACCACTTCATATTTTGCCCATTTTATGCTATGGTCAGTAGTCGTCTAGACTACTGTAACTCTTTACTCTATGGGGTAAGCAAGTCCAACATAGTCAAACTACAGAGAGTCCAGAATGCTCTTTGCCGCATCATCTTCAGACTTGACAAAATGAGTCATGTTACACCCTTTTTGAAAAAACTCCACTGGCTCCCAATTCAACATCCCATCCTCTTTAAGTATAATTTTTTGGTATTCAAGGCTATTAATCTTTCACAGCCCCCGTATCTCTCAGCTTTATTAAGATCGAGCAGTCTCACTCGCGGCAACAGGCTATCTATCTCCTCAACCCGCCCTAAGAAACACATAGGCAGGCGTGACTTTGCAGTAGCTGCACCAGCTGAATGGAACAAGCTGCCACAGACTGTCAGATCTCAGCAAACAATAGATGGTTTCAGAAGCCAGCTAAAGACCTACTTGTTTAGGCTGGCATACCCCCCACCTTAGTCATACCCTGGCGGGCGCTTTTTAGATGTCGACCCATGCCTGTCCCTGGACTCTCCCTTCTTGGTCTCAAGCACATTAGAGGATTTGTATCAATTTTGCGCTATATAAATCCTACTATTATTATTATTATTATTTAAATCACAATCAATGAACACTGAACATGTGAAGGGAACGCACTCCCACAGAAATCTGTCTTCAGCAGATTAAGGATTAACTTGGCTAAGCACTAGCAAGGGATAAAGTAAATAGGTTAGACTGTTCCTTTTCAGTAACCAAATCAAGCCTGACGCCGTCAAGAAGACAAAGTTAGATCATTAGAATTACAGTTAGGTCATTAGAATTATGTCTCCAGTTAAAAACGGAACAATATACAGTCCAGTGAACCCCACAAAGATGTAATGTAGACCACAATAAGATCCCCACTACTCCTGGCTTCTTGGGGTGGAGAACTGACAACTGTAATGTCTAGACACCACATATGACAGTCCCACCATTTTCTACTGAAAACCCCAATTTATCTGGCTTAGTCGCATATATTCAGTTAAATATTTCCCACAATAAACAATAGTATTTTGAATTTCGAAGGTGGTCAGCAGAAGAGCCATTAGCAAAAATAACATTTTTTGTATATTCTTTTAAACAATAAATTGTTGCTTATTATTTTGTGACTATTAAAATCTCATCAGAAACCAGAAATATTCTGTTTGCCTAGCCTGTAGCAATCAGTGGCCAAGTGGTTAGTAAGTCTGGCAAAAAGTCACAGTCTGTTACCTCTGTATGGGTTTGACTCTTACAAGCGACAGAGCTGAGGAATTGTCCCAATATGACCCTGGCTGTTGGGATGTAAAACCCCAACTTTGATGTTGCTGTACCATCAATCACATATATGTCTGTAGTTTGCATATTAGAGACATAGGCGATTTTTGAAAAACTTGCAAGGTCCACCTCTGCTTAGATGAGAGACTGCTTGTAAATTGAGCAATGGTATTAAAGAGACCTGTACAATACCCAAAACGTAGTTATCTCTTAGAACCTTGCCCTCTTTAATAGCATGTATAGATCACACCTATGTCCCATTACTGCTTATCATTGTGGAGATGTTTTGTACACATAGTTGAGATCACTTTATTAAATATTGTTTTCAATGCGTCAATTTTGTCAATTTGAATAATCTTAGCTAAGTCATGCACATGACAACCCATATTTTTTGTTATTATTTTTATATGTGTAATAATACAGGTTTCAAAATAGAGGTTTGAGTAGCCTGACTTTTTGGGCTGGTAATCTTGATACATTTGTAAGTGTGATCCTCCTCCTACTAGTTAATATGTGTGTGAGCAAAAGTATTGTTCCAACTACTGTTAAAGCTTGTTCATTGGTGGCACCCTTGTTGAGCTCTGGTTGTAGCTCTATCCATCATAAACTGAAAAAGACAAATGCTTGGTCAAATCTTTCTTATCATGGTCAATGCTTTTTAGATGGGTGAGAATGATGTTCTCAGTTGTGAAGCAGGGTAACAGTAACATGGACTGGTTCTCGTGGTTTTAGCAATCTTGTTTTAGAAGCATTGACCAGAGTTTTCTTATTTGAAATATCCATGCCAAACACTAATAACACATACAATATATCTAATACACTTAGATCAATTAAGTAAAAAAACCTTATTCCAAAGTTATGCAATAATACATTTTATTTGGTTCCCAGCCAAAGATGTAAATAGTGACTACCCTCAAAGGGGGCCCAAATGAGGCTTGGTAATTGGTTTCACTAACCCCCAGAAAAATTTTACATGGCAACTAAGAGTGGTGAAAGAAAAAATAAAGAATGGACAAAGCAATGTATGAGATCAACAACTGAATTAGCAGGCGTCTAACAGGCCGTGTTATACATAGAGTTTAGGGTCCTAAAGTGTACAGTACCTGCCAACAGCACAGAGAACCTTAATATTTCTCATATGAGGTAAAGTATTGAGGCAGTGAATTTTAATGAACTTTATTTTCCTTGAAAAGAAAGGTTATCTGTAACTTGCAATATGTACAAGTTGGCAATTGCCAAGGCCAACAAACACATCTGTGGAACTTGGTTTAAAACTATCATATTATTGATAAACATTTTCATGTTATAACCATCTTTTGAAATCCAGCTAAAAAGCAATTCATGTGAAGAAGTTACATTTAGTAACATGATACACTTATGTAAAAATGTTAAAGCATGAAAACTGGAAAGTATTCTTCCTTTTGAAAGCCATTAGAAATCTCTCGAAATCTCCCGAAGTCCCTGTGAAAGTTCTGGATCGAGTTAAATCCTGGATTGCCCATGAACTGACCTCAGCATTTGTATCATTCTGTTTAAAAATAACTTGCAGGTTTGTAGCATTTATGTGTTTATAATAAAATACCTAAAAGAGACTGCAGGTGACCTTTTGTGCCCATCACTCGTTTTTGACTTCTTAGCCCAATTACAGTCCTTCTCAGCATGTGGCAGAGTCTTCCTTTTGCCTCATCCATTTGTGATTACTCTCATGATCCCTACTTAAATTACACTGGCCATTCTGAAACACTTTACAAAACCAGAGCTTTTTGTCAGGACTGGAGTCACTAAGGTTTTGAAGTTTTTGTATGTTTTTGAGTGTGAGCTTTCCTTATCCCGTCAAGTTTAGCTCTTTCTTGCCAATTTATAAAACTGTCAATTCGCAAAATTGCAGGAGCAACCTTAGCATTGTGCCAAATAAATATCAGATGCATCACTCACGATGTCAGCAAAAGAAAATTAAACATGTGGTCAATAGTGTTTTGCCAGTTTTCCTCCATATTATTTCTACCAAAACCTTGGACCTTTGTTTCAGCCTAAGCTGATCATAGGTCACTCATTGACAACTTTTACCTCCCAGCACTGTATCTTGTGGCTAGGCAACCTATTTTACCTAGACAGTCGACATTATCACCTCTATTTGAATATGTTTTGAACATCACTTTACCTGGCAGCACTGACTTCCTGAAACTGTTTTATTTATTTATCTACTTTTTCTGAAGAGAATCTTTGGATTTCAAGGAAGTTAAGTTAGAATCAATGAATCATTTCATGACAATTCAGATTCTGAAGACATTGACATTTCACTAACTGAACCTGTTGACTTGTCAAAAATACTTATCTTTTTAGTCTTTCCAAGTGCAGCTCCTTTAACTAAAGCCATGTCTTCTCTACACTGTTGAATCAATCCTTCACTTATTGAAGTTTCTCCAGAATTGGGTGCTAGAAATTAGAAGACTGGTGCCCCCAATGACAAAGCCTCAGCTCCAGACTGTGACACATTGGTAGATCCCCTTGAAACTTTGGGAGAGGAAGTCTTTATCTGGCGCTCAGGTGACTGTAACCAGTCATTATTCATTCCAATAGGGGGCGGATGCTTCTCACAGCACTTTTTACACAATCTTTTTTTCATGCTTATTTACGATTGCCACTTGATATATTTTAAGTTGTATATATATTATTTTGTTAGTGATCCACTTCAGAAAATATATAAGCACAAAAATGGCTGAGGACTGATAGTTTAAAAGAACACTAAAATATAATGTTCATGAAATACACAATAAAATAAGGTTCCTTTTGTCAATATTCCATCTGGATTGCTAACACCAGACAAACCCAGTCACTGTTCCAATTTTAAGTTTTTATTCTTTGGGTCGACAATCCAAGTAGGACTAAACATTAAAATAAGCATGACATGAAGAATCCTTGAAGAGGGTCAATGATGCAACTTGTTTTGTTCGAGACTAAGGAGACCCAGAGGCTCCACTATGGCTTTTCCTACAAAATCTCCAAAATATGCCAATTAATTTTCAATTACACAACTTGGTTGCTAGGAAATTCTTCTTATAGTAAACAATTAGACTGGTACCATAACCCTGAGGAAACTGAGGGACTAACCCCCTTAGTGAATAACCACTAAGGCCAACAGCCACTAAATTGGCCATTATTATGTTTATTTGGGATGGATCTGTATCAAAAAAATGTATAATGGAAGGTTGTCAATGCAAAACTTTTCAGATTCCGGGATTCAGCATTTTAGTATATCTCCCATTTAAACAGGTCACTGACAGGAAGCAAAACTTATAAAACCAAAACCTATGTGCTTGCTGGCAATAAAATCACAATTGAAATCCCTAATTATTTTGGAGGAACCAAACAGTCAAAAGCAAGGCTCACACCTGATCTGCAAATTGAGTGGAACCCATGACCTCTAGTGTCAATTTTGAGCCACAGAAGGTCAGATTACAATGCATCTCTGATTTTTTGTCAACCACAGGCTAATGTGGGAAATCTTCAGACGCAAATGATGGAATGGTAGGAGGAGACGGGCGAGATTGTAACAACAATCTGAGGGCCAAAACTGGATACAGGAGAGGATGGTCAATCTCTTAATGATGTGATGGGCCACTCTATCTTGGAAGGTTTAAGTCCATGTCAACAGGACATGAGTGCCTGGGGGCAAAAGTAATATCCTGATGGTTGAAGGGTTTTGGATAATCATATTTTGAAGGAGGAGCAATATTGGACATACGAAGTAATCCAAAAAATGCAGCTCTAAACAATGGGGGTTCGGGTAGGGAGTCACATGCTTTTGAAATGAGGAGAGTTGAAGGAAAGTCAACCTGAATGTTGAATTTGAAAGACTGCAGACATAAAATACTAAAGAATGACAGATTTACAATCTGGCCATTACTTTGAGGGAGCAAAGATATCTTTTAATAACTTTAGGAGAAAAAGCATTAGCTGTCAAAAATCCAGAAAACATAATACATTGTGAAGTGAGTGAAAACAATAGGGCAACCCCATCATCACTGAAAATGAGAAAGTCTCGAAGTGGGTACTGTTTGAATTCCTGGTAGAAGGTCGAAAAACTGTGTGAATCCTAATACTGGCCGAGGAGATTAGTTGCAAGGAGACTGGGTAGCTCCTGAAATAAGATTGTAAGAGCCAGATTAAAATAGTTATGTGGCACACGATAGTTTTGGTAGAAAATTTCAAGTTCAAGCCTGATATCATCAAGAATTGATTTGTGTGAGGACAACCTTAACTTTCATATGTGGATTCAATCAGCCACGTTCCATCAGCCAAGCAACATCCCCAAAATTCATCTTTGGTTCTACAGGTCTGGATTACTTAGACAACTGCCCAGTTCTCACAAATGTACTCCCTATGAGCCCACTGGCCTGACTTAACTCTACGGACTATTACAATATTAAGCATTTCAAGGTTGACAATGTTAATGAGATGTTGAGGAATGCCAAATATAGGGGTGGTGTAGACCTTATCACCCCAGACATCCCCATGCCTGTCAGACAGGCATCAATGCACAAAAGTCTCGTTTCTTTGAAGTTGTTATTTATAAATGAAAGTAACACCATCATACAAAGGAAGGAACTTTATAAACCAAGCCAAATCCCTTTTAAATTGATCATTAAGAGTAATACTTTTCTTGTGTGAAGTTTGTCTAAATAAATGCAAAATCCTACCAACAAACATGCCAGTGGGAGCAACACACTTGTGTACATATAATAATTTACCTAAAAGTGATTGAAAGTTTTGCTTGATGATGCGACTTTTGTCATAAATGACTGACCACTCGTCATGAATAGTTTTAATCTTTTCTTCAGAAATACTAAGTGTGCTTTGTGATATTGACATCAATACCGAGGCCTGTCAAAAAAGCTTTGACTGGGGTTCCATTTGTCAGAAATAATAGGAAGGCCTAATTCTTGCAATAGGCCATATAACGCCTGATAAGCTCTCTGGGCCTTATGCTTAGGCACAACCATAGTGAAATCGTTGATGTAAGCAAATGCATTGCATCCTTTCTTCTTCATAATGAATATGACGGTGTCAGTGGCTAATTATGCACTCCGATGAACCCAGCTGAATGCTAAAGCCCCGTAAATAAAGTAATTATTATTCCATTTTTCATGCCAAATTTAAGCCAATCTTTAGGGTCATCCCTTAGATTTCTAAAATTGTGAAATACCTAAATTAGGGTTCAATGAATTGAACACGCATTTAAGGTTGACCAAATGTTAAGGGGGTTGCAATTGCCCCCGCAGGCCCGTCTCGAGCCATGTTTGTGAAACTAACTTACAGATTCATCAATTTTATTGGTGCAAGACAGTTGTCAGATGCCAAGTATTTTTCTCCTATGGAGTGTCTTTAGTTTATATGATGTGATTATTTGAGAATCATCAGGCCTTATTTGTAGACTACAAAAATTTTATTTTCAGATAAAACTACTTTCAGTGAGTATATGTGTGTGGTGTTCCTTTGTTAGCATTTACATGAACCATTATATATCATAAATTTTTAGTGATATTTTTATCAAATTTGCATTAGATATTCATGACTGTCAAAATATGACTGTAAAGCGATTTGGTCTCATTTTGAAAAAGCATAATGGCCATCAGAGTCAAATGTTTTAAAATGATTAAACTTCTATTGAAGCTGCCATCAGATGTGTATGCAAAGAAAGCGTACATCAGTGTAATTTGGCCTAATTTTAACAGCCTCAATATGTCATATTTACTTCAAATGGCTGTAATCTCATTCAAAGGATTTTATCTCTAGAAAATGATAAGGTGCTATTCTTTTCAAGTTTTCAATTTGAACTGTCATCCCAGCTCCAAGGTTAAGTTCATCACACTGAAAAGGCATTATAGCTAAATTTTTTGGCTCCAATACTTTACAATGTGAAAAAAATCTTGGCCTGCAAATTTGTGATTGTTATACTTAAAAGGCCTTATATCGTCCTTAATTTTAGCCCCAGAGATTTTGGAATTAACTCTAATTTTTGCATCATTTGAAAACTGACCTAGAAAATTGGTCTCCTGAAAGAAGGACCTCTTGCCAATTTGTGGTAGTAAACCAGTACATTTAAAAGGAAAATTGCACTACTTCAACTTTTTGGCTTTATGACTAATGGGAGTTAACTACTACTGTAATATTCTGATTGATATGAGCAAAAGTAGTGGTGTTCAGAAAAAAGTCTAACAGAAATTAACCACAACAAAGTTTACATTCACAAAATGATAAGCTGATTTTTTGCTTAACTATTGACTTAATTTTGACCAATTCATTATATTTTAGATGAAATATGGTTAAATTTTCTGTGCCCTAAAATAAATTTAAGTTAGTGACTAATGAAATAAACCAAAGATTAACTGAAGCATTTTTCCAACTGTAATTTCTCTTTCTATCTTAGAGTTATCGCACTTTGTAAATGCAGCCTCTGGTATCCACATTGTTTCCAAACGTACCCCCTCCATGAGTCTGAGTAAAAGTACAGCATGATGTATCATGATCACTGTATGTTCTTTCTTTAGGCATATGATATTCTGAAAATCTCTTAGCAAACCAACTTTTCGCCTCTTTGAAAAAAATAAGTAAAAGCACAAAAATTGTCATCTATGAATTGTAAATATATTTTTTTTTCATTGGTAGAAATACATCATTGATAGCCTTATAAGTCAAATGCCATCATATTTGAGCTTCTGCATTAACAGAAATAGCTAATTATGCATCGGAATAAACCCTGTTGTTATTATTTGAACCTGCAACTTTAATAGTGAGAGAAAAATGATTAATTGGAAAATTGAAAGTTGGTTTCCAAATATTCAAAAGAGTCAACATGAAGAAGTTTGTACCTTGTTTAATAAGTTTTAAGTTTTTGGTGTTAAGTCTGATGTAATTTTCAATCCCAAACTGGTTAGCCATTTAGGAACAAAATTTGATCTCAAAATTAAAATTTATACATCTGCCGCTGGTTGACAAAGCAAGTGAAAAGTAAGCTGAGATTAATAATAATTTATTTAACATATTTTCAGAACAGCATGATAAATCACTGAATGAAAACTTTATGAATCAATAAGATGATAAATAATGAGATTGTCATACACAAGAATAACCCATGGGACATTCTAATCAACATTATCTAGCAAAGGTTACCATCCTGGCCACTCCAGAGTTGCGAGAAAGCAACCAGCAAACACTGGTGACACTCAGACGGTCAACATCAAATGAAAACTCCATAAAAATTAAGCAACTAATTTTGCAGGAATAGTGTAAGGAATTTAAATTATTTAATGTTGCCAGTATAAAGGTCAGAGTGATAAATGATCAGCCCAAAAATCAAATCTAGTGGTGTTGTTATCGCTTGAAAGTAGTGAAAATTTGTAAGGTTGTTAGGGGTCCATGGAAATATATTTCCCTATTCCATGTAATTGATGCAACATGTCCTATCATGAAACCCCATGCTAAAAATATCAAGTTGTACCTGCCTATCTGAAACTCTGAAACGTTATGACAGGTACAATATTAGAACAATTTGACACTTTCCTCAAATAGTTTCTGGCAGCAAAATTTGTTGGTGGAATTATTTTGCATCATTTACATCCAATGCTTAAGACATACTAGATTTGACAGTAGGTGTTTGTTAATTGATAATAAAATTCCCAATGTTTTGGTGGAGAGGTATGAAACCATTATTTTGAAGAGGTTGGTTTTAAAGGCCAATGTCACTAACTGTACCAAAATCCTTTCTGTTTTCTGAATCTCCACTTTCACATCAATATATTTTATTAGGATTACTCAATACACAGTTATAATCTCTTATGTCAGACTCTTATGTATCCCAACACCATCGTGTTACATCAACTTAGAAAAAGATGCTGTCCCCTTGCAATTGCAATTTTTTTTGTACTCCCCACCAAGCCAAAGTCAAAAGTGCTACAGTGTTCTGCATAAAACACCACTTTTCATACTTATGATGCTTCTGTAATTATGATTCATGCATATGTTAGTAATCAGTTGCATTACAGCAACTCGCTTTTCTGGATTCTTCTCAAGTTGAATCTACGTAAATTACAGAGCATGCAAAATAGATACCCCAATATTGCATTGCAGTTTTTAAAATAGCTACACTTGTTTACAAGTTTCTTCACACTGGTCTTCTCAGTTATTTTGCTTCATAATTTCTAGACCATTTTTTTTTGCATTCCACATAAACTAGGCTTGTGTTTTTTTTATAAATTATGTGTTAGAAATCCACTTTGCATATTTTTTGCAATCATCTACATTCATCAGAGGAATCACAGTTATTATTGGTGCAGTCAACTGACTTGATGTATATACAAAAAGGGATCAATAATGGTTGATTAGGACTAAGTTTGTATTCACAAAGAAATTGAGTTTATTTTGCTCAACTTTTGACTTACTTACTTAACTCTAATTCATACATTCCTGTTGTTAAAATTTTATTTATTTATTTCTCGTGCATACAAAGCACAAAGTTGATCGATGTTGGTTAATTACAAAAAAGAAGAACAAATGAAAAACACACAAAAAAAACACATAGTAATACAGATAAAAAAAGAAACAGAATTATACATAAAATATATACAGGAGAGTTGCATAAACTACATAGAAAAATAAATTACTGTCTCATGTGGTACATACAAAATTTAGCATGGTATTTATTTTTCTAGCAGTACACCCATTTTAAAGACCCTCATAGATAACGTATTTGGATAAAATATGATTAAATTTTATGTACTTCAAAATTTGGATTAATTTAATGAACACTTATTACCAGCAAAAGATTAACTTAGCTATTTTCTGTTAAACTAAGACTGAATTTTAGCTTAGCCTGATCCTTCTGTATAAATACAGTCCCTGGTATTTATATTCATTTTCAAATCTCTCCCCTATGATTTTACACTTAGAATTTCTACAAGAAGAATACACCTTGTATACCATGTTCTCAATAGACATGTAATATGCAGACATAAAAAAGCTTGCAGATATAATGCTCCAAACCCTTTACCAACTTAATGGCCAAACTTTATATTGGTTTGTTTATGATTAATTACAAGCGCAAACCATACATACACTTTAACTTTACGAAAATCAATATCAATTAACATTTTACAGTGATAATTAAAGTGGCAATAACATTATTTGCATTTGAAATCAAAGCCCCAGCTAGGCACAATTTGCTTGTGAAGACTCACAAAATCAAAATTTACATATTGGGTTGGTTTTACAAACGGACCTATTCTGGACTTAGTCATAAAGTTATGACTTTTGCCTTTAATTCAGGATAAGTCGGTGGTCTTAGACTTGGGGTTTCACAAATCTGCTAAGTCTCGGCTTTGGTTAAGTCTCCTCTGGAGCGTGCTCAACTATTGTAAACAAAGACTTAATAATATGGCTGCCCTATATTTTTCAATTCAAAATGCCTGAAAATAAAGAATAAATATACAGAACATCTCCCTAAATTAATCTTTGGACATATGTGTGTAGTCTCAAGGCTTTCCATTGAAAACAGCATTTTTTGAAAGATACAATGAGTTAAACAAAGGATATGTGCCACAACTATAATATTTCGACTAGATTTCAAAGGTAACACGACATGAGAACCACTGTGGTTATATGATAAACTTAGACTTAGATATGTCACCCTTTGTGAAATCAATTTAAGTAAAAAATTAAGGCTAAGTTTTAATTCAAGACTAAGTCTGAGACCCTTTGTGAAACCAGCGAAGTGTCTTCTCAGCTACCTTCTGTGGTGTTGATACATACCTAATAATGAATGTCTGTAACTGATGACGACGATCTATCACTTAACATCAAGTTAAGATGCCAGGCTGTACCTTCAGTATCAGAATAACACAAAGGTGTTTAAAATTATTCATGTTGTTGGTATTGCTATGTTGTATTATTAAAATTTGTACCAGGGCCGTAATGATTTTGGATCTGTGTTCTTTACTAGTAACTTTTTTGTGTAAGGTCATTATTAGTTTATACTTCTGCATTCCATGCATAGATGGACAAGTACTTCATGTGGCTAGATAATGTGGTCAGTACTTGTGAGGCTTTGTAGTTCAAAGTGGTCAGTATTTGTGAGGTTTAGTTCAATTTAAAATATTTCTTTATGATGGGAGGACGTGTTTGGAGTTGGCTTTCACATGGTGAAACAACAGTGTGCTGGCTTCTTGATGCTGAGAGATATTTTCAGTGATCATATATGGCATTATTATTATGGTGATTTTATTCTGATAGATCCATGCTGATGTTTATTATTATTCCTTGTCGGCTTGATGGTTGTTGGGATTGATGGTATGTTGGAATTGTTATCACTTGTCAGATGTATTAATGTAGATGCTCAACCTTTCTTCACTTGATAGTGTGTGAAAATTATCTGTTGGTGACATTTTTTCCAGAAGTGAGGTCGCACAACTATTGATGTTTATTCCATGTAGAGTGGAAGTTTAACGTTGATAAAAACTTTGCTGAATACAGACATATTTGTGAAAGTGACAGACTCCCCTGAATTTTAATGATACCAATACCACAAGTATGAATACTCGTACATGTACTATTAATTGGTATTGTATATGTAATAGTAAAAAGTAATTCTAATATTTCAGATAAACTTAATTTGAATAAATGAAAAGAAATATAAATATATGAACTTATGCTGTATCATATCTTACCTGTCTGAATAAAGCAACTTGTTGTATGCTGATCAATGTGATTGTGCGGTTATGTGAAAATGTTAATGGTATGTGTATGTGGTGTATGTGTATGTATGTATATTTCTATATGTGAACAATTTCATATGATTGTGTGAATTATTGTATTCATGTTTACACACATTCATCTTGAAAAAATAAAATATAAAAATAAAGTATACTTGGGGAATCTCTCCTGACCTGAATCGGGATTCTGTGACACAGAAACATTATTTGGATAATTTTGAAAGTTGAATGAGGTCATGTCTACATTTCATATAGCACCGGGATAGATCCTAATGTCAATACTCAAATTCAATACTGTAGCACTGAGTGCTTAATAATTGGCATCTTTATATTTGTTTTGTTAATATCATAGAATAAATTTAAAGATCCATATACCTTGTTTCGTTGGCCCCATATTTAGATTAGATCTTAAGTTTTAGGATTTAGTCCAATATCATTTTTGGTCTTAGTCTGAATGAATATTCATGAAGAAGATTGGATCTCAAATACAATATTTGTTCTCTGATATAGTTTGAAATGATGTTTTATATTGTAGAAAACAACAGGTCTAAATTTTTGGTATCTTTCATGGTCAAAACTTTGACTTAAAAATATTTTGACTGTCACAAATATTCCTTAAAATGTAGTTGAACTTCTATTTACATTGTTGTTAAAAACAAATTTTAATCTTTGGTGTAAGCTAAACAGAAATGTTGAAATTATTTGTAATATGCAAGGTTTTCTGTCTCAAAAGTAATGACAAGGAGTCTTGAATAGATGACCTTTGTAGTATGTTCAGTACACCTTCTTAATGAAGTTGATTGTAACTATTATATTGCATGAGATGATGTGAACAATAGTTGACTTATTAAAAATGTGTTTGTTGCTTCAGATACCCACAAAGAAGTGTACTCTTTATTTGTGGGGAAATGATGATACTACTTCACTGAAGTATCTGGATAACTACGACTATTTTAGATACTGTGGTAGGTAATTAATTTGGCTTCTAACGCCTGATTATAAAGAGTTAAACTAGCAAAAAAATACATATTACACCTCACTGACACTTTTACCTCATGTGACAAATCGATATCCCTGCTTTTTCAAATGGCTTCAAATTTTGATATTGTGTTACGTCATTTTGTATGGTGTAGGAACAATGTGTTTAGCTTCTCACACGAGTACGTTTTTCACTGAAAACGCAAACCCTTTCAGAGTGAATAAGATGTTCTGGAAATTTACGAAGACACATGTTTCATATTTCTTCTATTAATATATATGTATGTGTCATATATTTATGCAGACAGATATAATATATACATCTATTGTTATTCATATTTAATTTTGTTTGTTTGAAAAAATATGTACAAGTGCAAAGAAAACTTGTCTGTATGTGTACAATGCATAAATACACTAAGTTGCAGAGACAGAAACAATGTTCTACATAAGGTAAATTTAAGTTAGCGTTTAAATACAAAATTGATAAAAGCATAAACTAGCTTTTGGACTTAATTTGTTCTGTAGAATGTTCCAATAAGTAGAAATGTCAGATGTACAGTAATTTTAAAATTTTTAGAAAACTTTTAATATACAAAAAGAGGGAATTTGAAAAGGCATATTTTGCCCAGCACGCAATGTGACAATCTCACAAGAGGCTTTTTAAAAAATAATTGTGCGATTTTAACAGATCAGTAAGTACAGGCAGCAAACACCACATAACTCTAATTTAAATGAATATAGTTTGATTATTGCCAGTACATTTTAAATCATTTTCTTTCATGTATTTTTTTAGTATAATGAAGATTTTGTATATTTGGGCATTGTCTCGGATCAAGTGTTTCCACCTTTAGTAGTTAAGTGAAATAGGAAAGTTCATATTGGTTACATTATCATCACAAAACATTTGATATATCCCTAAGTTACTTTGGGGCACTGCTGAATTAACTTTCATTGTGCTATAAATTACAAATATATATGAATAATTACATAAAATATAACAATTACGTGTAGATTTCTCTTTCGCAGACCGGTTAAAAAGTTTCTCCTTTAATCACTAGGCTTCCTGATCTGTGGCAACAAGTTGTATGCTGATCTGACCTGACATGACATTAGTTCTTGAACCACAACTTCTAACTTTGACATTTAAATAAATGGGTATGTTTAAGTTATTGTCACTCATGTAAAGTGAACATCTCTTTGTCGGTATAATCATTAATGTAATGTACATTAAAATACTTGAAGATTTATGTGATAGGCATTGTACTTCAGATATATAACATTAATTACATTGTTTATTGCTTACCATTCTTTCCATCATTTATGAATTATAAAAGTGAAATTATATCTTTATTTCCAGAATGCAATGATCACTTTGACAACGTGACATACTTTAAGGACAATACTTTTTCACCCAAATGTTACATGACAAACCATTCCTCTGTTGTTGAGTTGACCTGTCCAGTGGGTTATGTGCTTGCTGAAAATGGAGCCAGAACAGTGAAGTCAGAATGTGTTTGTAAAGACAACATTGGATACACACCTATAAATGCAACATGTTTGCGTAAGTTTCTTACTTTTAATAGTCAACCCAAAAATCCACCTTTCATTCTTATTTCACAATTTTGTGGAACAGTTGCGTGACAAATGTTATGGATCCATAACCAAGCTAACAGCACAATTTCTTAGATGATCCTATATAATGCTGGACTTCAAAGACACAATTCAGTTGGGGCTGAATTTTTATGCTTACTTGACAGAATTTTAACAGGGTTTAAAAGCAGATATGACCTACTGTGAGTACACTGTGTATGCTTCCCAGTAAGAACCAAAAGCCAAGATTTGTAAACAAAAACTGGAATATTCATGGATGTACTTTGTAAAGACAAATGGATACAGGGGCTTGTGGAATGGTATGCCATTTTACAAAATGATGTTACTTTTTGCCATTATTTTAAAACCTCAGGAATGCAAAAATATCTTCTAAAATACTCCAAAATTTATTTCTGCAGATTATCTGTTAATTTATATGTCAGAAAACACTACGGAAAATCATCATTGCAAATTGAAGTTTTTATATGTACCCATGCCACTTTCTATAGACATAGTACTTCTAAAATTCATGGCACCCGGAAATAATATATCAAAAAAGGTATTTGTCCGGTGTGTCTTCTCCATCTTGTTAAAACCTGTTTACAAAAAATAAAGTCTCAGATTGCTAATATACCACACACTTTGCTGCATGATAAAGTGAAACAACCCTTCTGGTACATATCTTGTAGCTTTATTACACAAGAAGACAAATTATACAATCCTTGTGTTTTAAATTGATATTGCACATTCATGATTGAAATTTCAAACATGGTTACTGGTTCAAGTTTTTTCCTATTTTATTATCAACCCTGTGATGCATTTGATCAAAATACCCAGTAATGAAGATAAAGGAAAATGTGTACATTGTACACTTATTTTAAAATATGTATCACTGAGATAGTTATATGCTACCTTGTATTTAACTGAGGTTGAGTGAACGACAGCCATGAATTCTGTAAAGTTAAAACAATAAAAAAATCTAACTGGACATTTATTCTTAATCAGTAGACCATTTAAAATAGAAATTTAATACCTTTTGTAATTGTGTAACATTTTAATGTGTGGCCCCATCGGTAAACAGCTTCAACAGAGTTTTAGAGTGGCATGTAATCAAATTCAAGATTCACTGACATTTAGCACAACATAAACAGAAAACTTCTATCTTACATATTTCTTTGTTTCTTCTCTAACCTATGATAATGTAAATTATATTCATAAGTTTGAAAAGCATAATATGATAATTGCCACCCCTTTATCTAGAATTACTGTCGCATATAAAATGGAAACAGTAAAACACATCATATACACATGAAGAAATATCTATATTAATAAATTTAAGACTGTCTTTTCCTTGCAGTGGCCAGGCCTATTAGTCTGGCAGCCAAAGGGTGAATTTTGGCCTAACCTTGTTTTGATTGATTAAGTTTTTTTCTCTGCAGATTCTGGATGCTTTGGGTCCCCATAACGATACCTGGGTGGGTGTGGAGCTCTCACCCTTGAGCAATTTCAGAAAAATGCGAAAATCCAAGATGGCCGCCGTGCTGCGTCGACAAATCTTAAAACAGTCATAACTTTCTTGATATACGTGATAGAAACATAATTTTGGTGTCTATCTATAGGTTTTAAGGTACAAGGAATGCAATGGGATCATTATTTCATTGGCAAAACAATCCCAAATAGCCAAATTATGATACTACAAGCAAAAATTACCTATTTTTTGTTAATCCGGAACCTTTATTCAGAACAGGTTACTCAGAAAACATGTATTATTGTCATTCACACCAACACAACACATAATTATGTTCTTATATAGACTGAAGAAGTTGAAGAAACCGAAACATTACAATGGCATAAGTTCACAAACGCAACTTGTCAGTCCATTTCATTGGTTTCAACGGGCGTCTGAGGTATATTTTCACACGGGACCTCTCCTTTGCACGTACAGAATGTGCTGCATGGAAGGCTTGCGTTTTTGCAGCTACACCGTTGTGTTCTGCATGGTCTGTCTGCTTGACAAGAGCACTTGATCAGTTGAAGAAGTTCCTCAGGTATCAGAGGCACGCCTTCAGGAACAGTTACTGGATGTAAGGTGTCAGTTCCGTCGTGCTTCGACCATCCATGTAACGTCACATCAAGATCTGGAGGGTGAGGATCCAGTGCATGTCGCCAGATTGCGACTTGCAGCTGAGCTTGAAGGATGTTCTGTCTCAAAGCCTCATCAGTTGGAGGCAATGAGGAGAGCTGTGGAGCAGAAGCTCTTCTTTGAGCGATTTTCTTGGTCCATGTTCTTTGTCGAGCTTCTGAAAGGGACCGGCAGCTTCCTTGACTGTAACACGCCAGTACAAACGCCACCGACTGTCTTTCTGCAGCAGCTGATAATGGTTGACCTTGCTGAATCAGACCCAGCTGATCAAGTCTACAAGTTTGGCTTTTGAGCACCTTCAGGGCAGTCATCTTTCCTATACTGTGCGGCGATGCTACAGTGTCGCATCCTGTGAGGGCGTGGGCTGCCAATAGGTCTGGTATGATTTGGCTGTACTTTTGCACAGAGGCCTTGATGTCCAGGAAGGATCTGCCTTCGACGGGGGATGTCATCAGTACTGTGCTGGATATGTCTCCAGTGTTGCAGAAAAACAGCAGAAGTAAAAACACGTCTGTATCATCGGCCACGACAAGAACTGTCCCGTCTCTAATTTGAGAGATTTGTCGTATTATGATGGTGTCGGCTTCTTCGTGGGTGGTTAGCATATCAGGCCGTTGAGATAGCCGCCCATGGTTCAATTCAACGGGAACTGCATCCTTTCCTGTAATAACCAACCGTTTGTTCTGGAATTCGTCGGCATGAAGCTTGAGATCATCCACGATGAGGTCGATCAGTTGAGCTTTGTTCTTTGACACGGTTAGAACCACAGACTGCACTGGAAGACTGGTGGTGTTTGTGAGACTGTACACTCGGCTGGATTTCTTCTCCCTCGATGACCGTGTGACGTCCTTTGTGCTGCTTGGGACATACCGATCAAATATGAGGAACACATCAGCTTGCTTCAGGCGCTTGTGCAGGTACTTTCGGACATTGTCCAGGTAGTCCTGAACGACTGAGCCACTAGCTGGCCACTGAATGACCCACAGAATGGCGCATCCATCCAGAACAATAGCATCTATTGCTCTGGGCTGGGTCCTCTGAGCGATTTCTATCTTGAGAGCATTCTTCAGTGTTGCTTTGGAACTCGTCACACGCATGTCTCCGTGGTCATCGAAGAGGGCAGTCGGAACTGGCGACAATTCATAGGACATCAGATTTGTGTGTTCCAGGTCTCGAGAGGTGTTGTGCAAGCTCATTGCTCTCGCATATATCGCCTCGGTGTTGATGATTTTGTTTTCGCCAACTTTGATGTGCTTCCGAGTTGTCGCCATGGAGTGGACCACTTTTGGAATGGGTTGGTAGAAGCTCTCCGGCCAAGTTTGTTGGAACTTCTCCAGCTGTTTTTGTCCAAGTTGCAGAGCTTGGTCCGGATTGACTGATGGGTGATTGGTTATTTGTCCTGTGACCACATTGACGAGCCCATCAGAGAGTTTGACAGGGTCGAGAGGATCAACGCACAGCTCAAGCTTGTCGCGGATATTCTTCCTATCGGCTTGATCAAGTTTCATTCGTCCAGGGGATTCCTCCTTGTGAGAGGTTTGGCATGACGACTGCTGGTCGTTGCGCATGGCATTCAGGCTGTTCAGGAGACTGTGGCATGCATGCAAACTGTATGCCCAGGTCTTTACTGCGTCTGGATTCAGTGTGATGCCAACCATCCCATGTTTGCTGTGGCCATAGCGCATAAAGGTTGTTTCAATAGCCATGTCTGACCAGAAGCCGTTAAAGAGTCCAGGAATGTGATGCATGGTGTGTTCGCCTTTGGCCATTTGTTGCTGCAGTTCATTTGGAAGGTCATACATGCTCTGCAGGTAATAGGAAGCATATCGCGCGTAATTGACGTGTCCTGCAGCAAAAAAGAGAGGGAGCATGTCCTCAACAACTGCAAGATGCAAATTCCAGTCGGATTCCCTCTCTGCCCTGATGTATGTCATCATGTGGAACACTGGGACGATCAAGCATTCAATCCATAGCTTCGAGGTTCTGTTCTGTGAGGCGATCGTGCTGAGAATTTCTCCGAGTTCATCCATGTTCGTCAGGTTGTTTGGATGTGCCATGAATATGGGACGGAGAAGCTCCTCTGCTACCAAACGCAGTGCACGGATATTCTGGGGGAATTTCTTGCCGCTCAGCATTTTTCCAACACCAGAGAAGGCTGCACCCATAATGTCCTCCAGACCTGTATCTGCCATCAACGTTCCGATGCAACCACAGTAGCTCATCAAAAGATGCATTCCCCCAAGACGCAGGTGAACGTTGTCAAGAAGATCTGGGTTGTCCCACTTTACCTGCAAAGCCACTCTGTAGAGCTGCTGGTCGCAAGTGAATACGACATATGCCTGACCAATCTCATGGCATATCTCTTTCGCTTTCAACATAGCTGTTAGCATCGTGGATTGATGTGCCGGAGGCATATCAATCAATGGCAAGTATACGATCTTTGTCATTGGCTGAAGAGCGTGGCCTTCTTCTCTGCAGATTCGGGTCATGTACCCGTTGAATTCTGGGCAACTGTCAGAGTTGATCATAGTCTGCAGAAATTGGAAATTGTAGTGATCAGCGCGTGCTTTGGATACGTTTTGGGAACGCTGTACTTGATCACTTTGTGTGGCCATTGGAACACAGGGCATGGGTGGGTCCTTCCGTCCAGCATACGCCCTCAATTCTGGCTCTTGTTGATTTTCAAAAGCATCATGAAGGTCTGTCTTCTTCAAACGGCGTATTTGGGGAACATCCTCCTGGTCGGCATTTGTACTCGGTTGCATGACGAGCATAGCCAGTGAATGGGTCGAGGCTTTCCCATTTGGTGATGAAATATCACAGTCAAAATTGTCAGCCACCACCTGTACAAGTCCAGACTTGGCATCCGAAATACCCTGATGAGTGATGCTGGTAGAGGCAGCAACAGCAGCCGACTTCTTGAATCTCAGTACCTCATCGTAGCTACAGGTCACCTTGTAGTCAAACATATGACTGAGGAGCTCCTTGGAATCTCTGAAGAGCATGCCAAGTGCTAACTGCAGACTGGTCGTTTTCTTTGTGACGATGCTTGTGATCACATTTCCAATTAAGAGAGCAGGTAAGGTAAAGCTCAGATCTGGTGAGATTGCTGCCAAAAGATCCTGCAGAGTAGACGAGGTCGCATTTGCAGCCTGTTCTTTATTGATGCTTGTTGAGTACGTTGCTGGGTCAGTCTTGATTTCTTTGCATTCTGAAATGATTTGTGTACTCAGTGCTTTGGTCGCATTTTGCAGGCTTTTCTTTTCATCATCACTGACGATTTTGAGGATGTGAGCAGATGCACTACGGAAGGCAACAATGCTTGCTATGCCAGGCGATGTTAAAACAAGCAGATCATTTCCAAATTGCTTCTGAAGTTCAGTCAGCAAGTTTCGCTTTGACAGGCGAGTTCCTGAGTGACTCTGGTACAGGTCGTACAAACCTGCCGAGTTCCACAAACGACTCTTATCAGAGGACATATCTTGAACGACTGCTTGTAGTGCTGCGTCAGGCGACGGACGTTGCTCTTCTTTTGGATCAGTCTGACCAGAGCATGCCCTGTCAGAGAAGAATCTGTTTCGACAGTCAACATGATATCTTCCCTCAACAGCATACAAGTCACCAAATGCTCTGTGAATCCGCAATTTCACTTGTTCTGACCATTCATCAGAACGTTGGCTGCACTTTGACAGTATATAGTCTGTATACGGCCGTTGTTCGTGTTCAGAATGAGTCAATCTCACCAGAAATGATGGTCGCCAACGTGCTGGGTTTTTGGGGTCTTTGTCAACAGCACATGTTTCAGCACAGTACAGGCAGTGGTGTTTGAAGTCAAATTGTTCCTCTGAGCGGCGAAACCGTTTCTTGGTCGGTTGCTCTTGGCCTTGCGTGTCTGCTGCCACGTTTTGGTGATGTAACAAATTTGTTTTCGATGTGTACCGCGAAACACAGTTCTTGTGATACGACAGAGAAATGTCTTCAGTCGCAAATTCTCCTTCAAGTCTCAGATGAAGATCATCGCCGTATGTCTTGCTGGCATTGATGATGCTCTGGATTCTTGAGGGCCCTTTGCTCTGACATAGTTTTTCCTGCTCTTTACAGTCTTTGCCATATCTATCCTTGAAGAAACATTCCGCCATCATTCAAACCTGTAAAGACATAAAATAATATTTGTATTCTTGATATTCATGAAATTGATAAACTGAGAGGCTTAACTATCTTAAATAACTCTTTATAGAACATGCGTTCTGATTTGCACCATACCTTAACTAATGGTTCCCTGTGTAGAAATTGTTCAACAGGTTATTTAGGGTCCTGAAAGGGGTTTTAAAATTAGTAACTACTATACACATGCAAATCACCAATTCCAGAGACGATTTCATCAAAATGTCTGAAAAAGAAGGTATAAATAACGTTATTTTACGTTATTGGACATTAGGGTCAGTCTATTCAAGATAAAAGCCATCCCATTGCATTCCTTGTACCTTACAACCTATAGATAGACACCAAAATTATGTTTCTATCACGTATATCAAGAAAGTTATGACTGTTTTAAGATTTGTCGACGCAGCACGGCGGCCATCTTGGATTTTCGCATTTTTCTAAAATTGCTCAAGGGTGAGAGCTCCACACCCACCCAGGTATCACTATGGGGACCCTAAGCATCCAGAACCTGCAGAGAAAAAAACTTAATCAATCAAAACAAGGTTGGGCCCTCTGGCTGCCAGACTATATCAAATCTTGGCATTCAACCTTGCTGACCGTCACACCTAGTTTAAGTATAATCGTGGCTTTTGTCAGTGGGCACATTTAAATCGGATGTCTGAGTGTCTTTCTGTGTGTATGTACAGGTTACAGTTTACTGGAATGGGGCTCATGCTTACATAGTGGCTGACCCCCTGACCACCTCTTTAGTTGCTACCTCCTTTCAGCACATTTTACTCCGTAATTACTCTACACTACTAATTTGGTGTTTGGTACAGCTTAGCTCCACCTTCTCTTATATATATAATTTTAGTACTTAGGTTCTCTGGTTAGCATTCACTCAACACACCCCACCTCCATCAGGGTTTGCAGTTGCGTAGTTAACATTTACTCCATGTGCTCTGGTTAACATTTACTCACACACCTCTCCTCCATGAAGGGTTTAAAATGGTGTTGTAAACAGACTCCTCTATCTTTATGAGCTGACACTTCCACACAAGATAGTATCTGTAATTTTTGACAGCATCTTTTAAAGCTTTTACAAGCAACTGTATTTAAGTATGTATTGCGTCAAAACATGTTCATAAAAATATGTGATTATATGGAGTGGAGTGTAAATCTATTTGAAACTTTCATTGTTACAATGCACTCTGGTAGGTTATTGAATTATAACTGCATGATATTTTTATAGTGTATTAGTATTTTAACAGTAACTCAATGTCACTTTCAGTTATGGTAGTCTAGTACTTCTGGTTATGTGATTGTAATGCATTAACAATATTAACATTTAAATATTTTAATAACATATAATTTTCCGCATTACAGAGTTTTCATCTTTACTTGGTCACAGATTGATCTGATTGGCTGTGTATAAAAAGCCTTATTAAATTTTTTTGATAATATAAAAATGTTTATTACAGATGTTATTTTTACAGTATAACCCGACAAAGAAATGGGATGAGTTTGTAAACTACATCTTTGAGTTCACAGAAATTGTGTGGCTATAAACAACACATCAGTGGGAATCGTTGTAGTGACTGATAACTTATTAACAGATATCCAAACAGACTCATTTTTGCGATTTTCTTCAATATAAATAAATTTACTTCTATATTTTTTCTGAAAGGGCCATCAAACATATTCCAACCAATTGACTACCATGTGTAAACAGCAATGAGTCAGGATTTATTAAAGTTCCATAGCAAATTTCATGTTTGCTTTATAGATTTGTCAATATTTTGAAGGGTGATTCCAACCTTTTATTACTTATTTTTGATTGATATGTATTAACCTTGTTTACATGAAATTTTACAAAATTCCTGATGTTAGAATTTTTACAAAAAAGTTTTTGTCTTAAATTTATTGAATTTCACTCAGTCTAATTGGTAAAGATCTGTCGTGGCTTTCTTGGGCTAAAATTGTTCTTTGTTTTGTTTATTTTTTGTAAAGTTTGATGTGAAAAGTCGCATTAAAAAGTTATGTTAAAAATTAACGAAATCCAGATAAAAAATTATAAAATGCAATGTATACTCCTTTCTTACTTTTGCTATGTAAATAATACTACATCTAAGATATTATGGATCAACTTCTTGCTTCAATAAATAAAAAGGTTCGTCCGTGATACCCTGTTTTTCACTGATGCGGATATAAGATCAATTTCATGTTCACAAATAAATTAAAACTGACTCCTGACAAAACCGAGTTTATTTTGATAGGCTCCAAAACAATTGTAAACAACTCCTTCCTAAATTTTCAATCAATATTCTTCCTAATCAGGTCTCATCGGCACAAAGTGGTGTTCAATTCTAACTTCACTCTCCCAGACCATGGCCACAAGTCATAAAGTCTAGCAGATTTCATGCTAGAGACATTTACATAATTTGTCCCCTTCTAGACTTTAAAACATCAGTTCTTTTAGCAAAAGCTTTGGTGTGCATCAGATTGGACTATTGCAATCCCCTGTATCACTCACTGATTTTGAATTAAGAAGATTGCACAGATCCAAAACTCACTCTGCAGGGTTGTCACCCATTCCTCTAAATTCTCACACATTACCCCTCAATTGAAAAAACTCCACTGGCTACCAGTCAGGTACAGGGTAGAATTTAAAATAGGCCTCATTGCATAAAAAATTCTAAACCACGGGCAACCAGCTTACCTAAGAGAATCAATTCACCCCTACATCTCTTGAAGAAATACAAGGTGAAGCACCCCCAAACTTAAATTCCTTCATACCCCCCACTTTTGACTGTAAAGTTCATAAATCAAGCAAATACTTTAATAATTCTTTCAGTCACTATGTCCCAGTTCTTTGGAACTCTTTCCCTTTCCAAATAAGATATAGCCCCTTTGTCACATCATTCAGGAAACACCTCAAAAACCACTTCTTCAACTCCACTTTCCCAACTTAGTGTCCTTCCCAGCAGGCAATAGGATATCAAAAAGTAATCAAAAAGACACTGGGCAAGACATCAGAAACTGATGCTTATTTGAAATTCGAAATGACATCATATGTTAAATGTCAAACAGATCTTTAGTAGCCTAGTCTATTTGACATCTCCAAAAGCCATAAAAATGACATCTACGTAGTAGCCGATATAAATTTGATATCAGCATAAGACATCAATATGATCGCCCAATTTGGACTGACTTCATGTCTATATGACATCAATTTGATGTACTGATATAAAAATCTGATTGACATAATTTCACAAGTGCTGAAACTAATTTTCAGTAATAAAAATATTGGTTAATAACATTTTGTTCTCACAGTTAATATCACATTACATTGCTTTAACTACCATTTGTGTACACTTACCTGACACAGCCTTAAGTGATTTCCATGTACTATAAAGATTATTCCATGGGAGAAAATAATTAATGTTCAGTGGGAACCAGTTCAAAAATTTATACCATTTGTAAAGATACAAATTATGGGTACAAAAGTTTGAATATTAGAAGCCCTTTTTCTGATCTTTTATCTTTATTTATTCAATCTTTGGCTTGGTTGCAAACACTAAAATATACATTTGTTTACAAAACAACATATTTCTTGTAAATTTTTGCTGTCACACAGCATTTTAGTTACAGTTTTAAGCATAATTGTTTTGTCTGTACCAAAACTTAATTATTTTTGTCAAAGCAACATCACAGAGACTAGAGGCCAAGTTAGTAGGTTCAGCATCTAATCAAAGGTTGTCACCTCTGCCTAGGTTTGGCCTGTCCTAATATGACCCTGGCTGGTGTACAGGATGATATTACATTTGTAATATTCCTAAAAATGATATAATTTTATAGAATACTGATGTTAATCCGATCTCAAATGATATGATGATACTCCACTTGAAATGTTTTAACAAAGTGACATCATATTAATATCATTAAGATGTCAGAAACAATGCCCGAGTAGAATATCAGGTCACATCATATTATTCGAACATCATATTTTCATCATTTGACATGACTACAAAAAGTCATGTTGGGATGGTGTCAATTTTATGTCATTGAATAGGATAATACAATCACATTAGGTCTGGTTATCATTTTGTCATCTAGTTGATATTGTAGGTATGTTATTGACATAAAGTCATGTCATGTCACATAAACTGGATGTCAGATTTGTGTCAGATGATGTGACCACCTTAAATCATGTCCGAGTGATAGTTACTTGATGTCATATACTAACATGACCAAAACATGATGTCAAGAATTGGACCTGTGCCTGCTGGGAATTCCCTTTTGGCCACACCCATAGCTCCAGATCACTGACCTTGACTGCCCCTCAACTCTCTTTATGACAAATGAATTTTGTTACACAGCACACTGAATTCCCGTTTGTGGAGAAGATATTGCACCTGAAAAGCAGCAGATTAGATGAGATTAGATATAAAAATTTAAGATTGACCTATTTTCAAACTGTGGTGAAATTCTTAATGTAAAAAGTAATCAGTAGTGATTATCCTTAAAATGTTGCATGGATTGTAGCTTTTAAGCTAGTATACTATAAATACAGAAAATGAATAAATAATGCTAAAATCTTTGTTAAAATCTCTCCAAATGCACTCTCTGTATGCTAATCAGGCAGGCACTGAAATTCATTCAAACTGAATAATTCTATACCATAGAAAAATACTTAAGTAAAGTATATATTTAAGTAAATTGAAAAGTAACAGAAAAAGATGTTATACTTCTGTCTTTTTGTTGATAAAGTTTACAACTTTTTGTTTAACAATAAGTGAAATAACTCCACATTAAGATTAGGAACACAATCAACTTTTTCCAATTACGAATATAATATATTTGCAATTATACATTTATTGAAATGTTTGAGTTCACACTAAACCATTTTTCTTCCGCTGATTTTGATATCAGAATGGAGATCTGCATTCTGCAAGTAGCTGCACCAAGTAAACTAGTTCAGCAGTACTGTCTTAAATAATTTTCTTTTCTTCCTGAGTCATCAGAAAATATGAAGTTCAGTTTACAACTGTAGTATCATTGTAAATTACTCTGCATGTTATTTTTTATATTTATTTAAGTAATTATTTGTTAAAAAGCAATCTCAACTGTGAAGACAACAACTGAATCTATGCCTGAAATAACTGAAGAAATAACAACCTCCACAGACACTGATGTAACAACTGATGAAACTACAATTGCATCGACCATGGCAACTGAGCAAGTAACAGGTAATTTTTTGTCATGTTTTCCCCACCAAACCAGTTATATTACAGCCAGTTTTTTTACTATTTCTTTATTCAGGTTTATTATTTCTTTATATTTGAAAATACATACCCATTTCAATGTACATATGGTACTAATAGAACTGAAAAGGGTACAAGTGGTCATTTTGTAGAAGAGTAAAAAAATAAAAATAGACCAAAAACGTATTACAAAATATATTACACTGTAGGACAGAGAAATTTAGTTGGTTTTCACTTGGTTTATGTTATGGTCAATTTTAGACAGTAACTGCTGCTCTTTATTTGTTTTGGTGCAATGTTTTAAACATTTCAAGTAGATAATTTGTCATGTACACAGAAGAAATGTAACATTTAGTTGCAATTATTATGACATTGAAGTGCATAAACTGTGAGGCATAAAATGAGTATCTTATTATTCTAATGTAATCGATGACAGAGACTGTTTTGCAGTCATATTGCAGAAAGCCAACAAGATATTTAATTTCATTGGCTAACTGACACAAGACAACTATTAAGAGATGTATTATGGTTTCAGCTTGTAACTTTCACAATCTACAAGTTTAATATTTGTTTATATATGGCAGGGAGGGGCTATTAAAACAATTGCAAAATTATATCTGTTAAAAAATAGCTGTAAATATACCCAAAGAGGCACCAGTGCATGTAAAAACAAGTTTTAAACATAAAAAATTCAATTACCTTTGTTCCCTTTACCAGATAACTTATGGCTGATGTGAGAGAGTTACAGTTATCTTAATGTAGAAATTAACAGAGAATATATTTAGAAACCTTTACATTTTGTATTCGTACTTTACATAACCAAAACAATTCATGTGAAAAAAGAAATCTGCATTATATTTTAAATGGAGTAATAAAAATAAAGAGTAGTTGATATACAAACATGTTCAAAACTAATACAGAAACATTACAGCACATACAAAACATCAAAAGCTATATAAAAATGACAGTTTTATATTACTTAGCTATATTTTACACAGGCAACATCGATTTGGGGCGGTTGTCGAATAGAAATCATTCAAAACACAATACACTTGAAACTGTCATAACACCATTCTAAAAATATTTATTAGTAAGTAAGTGGGTTTGAAAGCTTTTCTCTTGTTGTAAAATGTGAGTGATGTACATAATATCTACTCTCCTATTCACACATTATATTCTTACTTTGTTAACTTGTCATACATTAATACTAAATAAATTATGTCTGTTTTTAATGTTAATCAGCAACTTATAGAAACTTGCTACTTGAGGATTATATCAGAAACTTTTTCAATTAGAATCCTTGCTGTTAAATTAGGAACATGAGGGTGAATTTGCCGTTTTTGAACCAAGTTAGATTTGGTTAAAAGGGGTGACAGCCTTGCGCATCCAGTTTTGCACATTTTATCCTTTTGATTTTTTTTTCATAATAGAGAAATTATCAACCCATCTCAGGCCCTGATTTTGTATCTTGATGAAGGAACCCATTTTTGAAATGTTTAAGTCATGACATCACAAAGATCAAAATAGCTCTAACACCACAGAATGTATTAAGCCACTGGAAAAAAATAAGAGTACCGTAGTGTTATTGGATTAATAATTGTGCAGATTGTGTGTAGCATGACACATACTGACATAACAAAATCCCTTTTGTCTGTTTATAATATCATATCCTTGACAATTTCAATCAAGGTCCATAATAAAGCTTTTCTTTTACATTGTAAAACACTGTGATATTGTATCAGACTTTTGAGACCTGTCTGTAAATGTGTGTGCATTAGGTGCCTTGTATATGACAGTGAATGGAAGACAAAAAGTGAAACTTGTTATAGCAAAAGGTTTTGCAAAGTAACAATGAATATTTTTAAATATCTTATGACTAACTAGCTCGACGTAGCAGGATATGTTTTCACCATAGTACCTTTGTTTTTTTTGCATAATAACTTGTGGAGTTTTGAAAACTTTTCATTAGTGGTGTCTGGACATCACGTCTGTCAGTCCCTCATCCCGGGGAAGTTTACATGCACCCTAAGTGATACTTTGGGGTGCATGTCCCAGTTGCAGGGAGCCCCAATAGTGTCCTTGGTTACCAATTGAATAACCTACTGTGATTGGCTGACCCCTCAGTGGCCCCAGAATTGGAGGCAAATGTATCAGTTGTAACTTGAGAACTAAAGTGAAAGGACTGAAAATCATATAATTTTATGAACATATTTACTGAACTTTCTGCGTTTTATCTATATTTTACCTACTGGACAATTGATTATTTTTATGTGTTTTATCATTTTAATGGATTGTTTTACGTATTTTATTTCATGAACTATGTATTTGTGTGCCTAATGAACTGGAACTCTGTGTGCATGTTCCTGCTGACTACAGATTTGCTGCACTGACAACCTCAGGCTTGAATTGGCTGCGATTGAGGGACGGTCTAACCTATATATCTTACCCTTGTTAAAAGTAGCCAAATTAAATCTGATATTGTCTGTGCAGTAAACTCAGGACTAGATCCTGTATTTTTCAGTAAATCACAAAAGTCATGGGAAAAAATAAAAGGTGGTGTAATGTTTGTGAAGACCGGCATATCCCACCACCTGGTAAAAAATGTGTGTTGCATGAAAAAGTATCAAACCAAGCGTCAGAGGTTTCAAAACTGATGGACACTGTCAGTTTTGATAACAGTATTAGTGCTGATTCGGACAGTAGTCTGGACATTCCTGTGAAGACTAAGAAGGGTGCTGTGGCCAAGCAGAAGGCCCAAGTGGGAGGACAGAACAGTAAAGTAAAAGGGGCCTCGGCCCCTGGGCAACACAGCACATCTGAAGATGAGCAACAGAACCAGGAGCGCGGCCTTGATGGTGATGTACAAATTTTGATCCTGCAAGAACTACGAAGAGTTAATTCAAGACTGGACACAGTGGAGGAACAGATTGGAGAAAAGGGGTCGACATCCAGCACCACACAAGGAAAGGGACATAAGTTAAGTAAAGCTAGTGTTTATAATTCTTGTTCTGTTGCTAGAAAGAGTAAACAAATCAGTTTTTCTTCCAGTAGTGAGTCATCAGAGGATGACTCAGATATTCCGTCATTACAAACCATTAGATCTTCCAAACCGATCCAGGCGAAAATTGACAAGAAACTGACAAGTCTTCAAAAATTGAGGCGTGATCAAGGTAATGATCGGGCAAAAATAAAATCCAAAAGGGGTGGGGCGACAGAAGTTTTGGTGAACAATAGGGTGGCATGGCCACAAGATCATATTTTGGGGGGACCCACAAAATAACGCCTGTCCTATGACCAGCTTAACCTCCCTCAGTTCGTTCAAGGCTTTGCGAAAAACATTTTGGAAGAATCAGATGAAAACTCTAGGAAATGTATGCTAAATTATCTTTCAGACTTGATGGAAGATGCAAACGATTTTTCGTGGTCCAATGCCAAAGCCTCACACGCTGTACTTCTGTGTGAAATGGAAAGGGGGGCAGTAAACTGGTGTGACACCACACATATAGACAGAATACACAGGGCTCATGCCCAAAAACACAATCCACCTCACCGTCAAAATTGGGTCAAAAATTTGGATGGTCAAAAGAAGCCATGGTACTGTAAGCCATTTCAGTTGGGGTTTTGTGAATTTGTTAAGGATCACGAAGTTAATGGAAAGACACACAAACACATATGTTCCCATTGTTTGACCCAGGGTCGTTTCCTTGGACACCCAGAAAAAGATTGTCAATTTCTTGCAAAGCAGAGTTCAAAAAACGAGCAGACAGCTGCTCAGCATTAATAGGTGATCTGAGCAGCAGTTCAAGTATGTTGTTACATAAGAAAACAGTGCATAGTGTTTTTAAACCACAGACGTTTGTTGGTGAATGTGTATACAATAAAAATGTGGAAAATCAGAATGTTGCCAAAAATGTCACCACACACATCAGTTGCTTGCACTCTGGTCGAGATCACTCTGGTGAGGTATTTACCCGAGTGTTTTACAACTCGGATTATGATAGGAGGACAGTATAGGGCCTCTTGGCTAGGGGGAATAAAACCAGGATTTTCAGTGCTAATTCAACTCATGCATGGAGTATGAACCACAAAAAACCTGCTACAAAAGTAACTACCCGGGGTGGAGACTCCAGGTTGCGAGCTGCTGATGTGTTACACAAATCAAATGTTACCAAAAGTATCACAAATGTTGGTCGTGACAATGTGAACTGGGGAGTACAAAAATATATCACACCCCGAAACCACAAGGCACCATGTGAGTGCAATGTGTATGAAGAAGGTGAGTTCCATCAAAAAGTGTGACAACCATATTAAGAACTTCCACAGAGCTAGGGGTGCTGATGTAGCTAGGTGTGAAGTTAAGAACAATACAGGTCACCTGTCTGTTGATGAAAAGTGTCAAGTAGTTCAGGGTGTTTGTAAAGAAGTGTCAAGCCAACCTATTGTTAGTGGGGGCTTGGAAAAGTGTGAAAAATCTAATGACACAGAGGCGAGGTGTGAAACTTTGCAAGGTTGTGAAAATATGGTTGAACACACAGTTCCTTTGTTTGACATAATGTGTGCAAATAGTGATGACAAGTTTGTTAACACCCTGTTTACCAAAAAGAAAGTATCAACACTTGTAAATAAGAAAGTCCAACAACTTTTAAACATTTGGCGTGATCAGCCTGACTTTTGTTTTGGTTTTGTGCTTCTCTCCGAATTTGTGTTGCCGGATCCGACGGTCACGGATGGTCAAAGCGTTGCCTGTCCTATTGAAATGCACAGACGTATAAAGCACAGTGCTTGTCCAAATTTTTTACAGTGTCACTTTCCAGTGGAATCACAACTGAATATCCCTGTCTGGAAGAAAGCCCTTGTTGACTACTGGGATAATCAGCTCATAAATTTACTGGAATATGGGTTTCCCCTTGATTTCAATCGAGATTGTAAACTGTACTATGAAGATAGAAACCACTCGTCTGCAAATGACCATCCGAAACATGTTGACGCATATTTAGAAGAAGAGCGTCGTTTTGGGGCAATTTTAGGACCCTTCATAACTAACCCAATACCTGACTGTCATTCATCCCCTTTTATGACTAGGGAAAAAAGTCATTCTACAAAAAGAAGAGTAATTATAGATCTGTCCTAGCCAAAGCATGCTTCAGTAAATGCAGGCGTCGACAAGGATTCATACTTAGGCACTGATTTCGCTCTTACTTTTCCCACAGTGGATGACATTACTCAAGAAATTAAGCTTTAAAGCGGGTAAAGGCTGCCACCTATTTAAAGTTGACATAAGTCAGGCGTTCCGCCATATCAAGATTGACCCACGTGACTATGACCTACTAGGCTTAGAATGGGGTAATGAGACATTTATTGACACCTGCCTGCCATTTGGGAACAGGCACGGGACGCAGATTTTTCAGCGCATCAGCGACGCGGTACGCTATGTCATGCATCAGAAAGGCTTCAGAATCATAAATTATGTCGACGATTTTGTTGGGGTCGCGACGCTCCTTTGACGCCTTGCGTACAGTGCTTCATGAACTTGGTCTCGACATTAGTCTCAGCAAGCTTGTATACCCAGATACCTCTGCAGTGTGTTTAGGCGTCAAAATCAACACAGCTGACACTACAATCGCAATACCAGATGATAAGTTGCGTCAAATTATAAATGTAGTTAATGACTGGGAAGCAAAAAAGTATTGTTCAAGCGTCAACTACAATCATTATTAGGCCATTTACTTTATGTCCACAAATGTGTGAAACCCTCTAGGATATTCTTGAACAGAATGTTAGACCTTCTTCGAAAAAACTATGATAAAAAGTTCAATTACTCTCACTCATGAATTTAAAAGGGACTTACGATGGTTCCAATGTTTCTTGGCTACATACAATGGTGTTTCTTTCTTCCATCACAGAGTTGCTGATGGGATTCTTCAACTTGACGCATGTATGACGGGTCTGGGAGGTAGATGGGGCAGGTTTGTCTATCACCTTACACTGGAAAACCATCTCAAAAATCTTGGAATAGTTCACCTTGAGATGATAAACATACTTGTTGCTCTTCGCATATTTGCTCCATATTGGCACCAAAAAGCTATTCTAGTCAGATGTGATAACAATGCAGTAGTCCAAGTACTGACTTCCGGCAAAACTAGGGATCCATTTTTGGCCACATGTGCTCGCAATATCTGGATGTCTGCAGCTTTGGCTAATATTGAACTCCAATATAAGCATATAACGGGATGTGAAAATACTGCTGCAGACTTGCTATCGAGGTGGCGTTTCACTAAGGAGCAGTATGCAAAACTCTGTACAATGGTGCATGAACCTATATGGATGTAAACGAATGCATGTCTACTAGATCATATTTGATGTAATATTGTTCATTATTTACAGTAGTATGTACAATGCTTCAAGTTTCAGGTATATACATTGCATTATTGCCATCTATTTTAAATAATCTAGAATGTTTAATACACTTTGTTTCAGAGAAGAAGTCACTCACCAGACTTGTGGGGGATGCAAATAACAGAATAAAAGCAGCATTTCGTCCAAAGACCAGGAGATGCTACAAACTTCTGTTCAGGCTGTTTGTAGGCTTTTGCCTTTGCAGTGGTGTAGATCTATGTAGGCCTGATTTGTCATGTGTTATTGCATACCTTGAATTCTTAGTGGAAAATAAAGTATCAGTGAATATGATAGCGAATCATGTCTCGGCCTTGCAAGCTCAATTTATAATATATGGTCTTCCTTTTCACATCTTAGAACATCCAAAGATAAAATATTTTCAAAAGTCACTAAAAATTAATAGACCGCCCACCTCTGTTACTAGGAACATCATGTCCTTACAGATGCTCTCAGCCCTGGTTCATGAATGTTCCAATATACCTTTTGGTCGTGTATTCAAATCTATCTTCCTTATTGCATTTTTTGTTTTTTTACGTGTTTCAAACCTTGACCCTCATGCTATCCCTGCCTTTGATCCCACAAGGCATCTTACCCTTGGGGATATAAAAATTCATCCAAAATGTATGCACATAAAAATTAAATGGTCAAAAACAATGCAAACCAGGGACAAGGTCCATGTGGTCGTACTTCCTAGATTAATTGGATCTCCTTTGTGCCCAGTCAGGGCTTTAGAAAAGACTATCAAATTATATTCCCCTGGTCCTGATTCTCCAATGTTTCAGATTATATACTAACGGTACGTGGGTAGTTGTTACTGATAGTAGGAAAAGGAAAGTCCTTGTGAAAGTTAACATTAAAATGGGTCTTCCTAAAAATCATTTTACCTTCTACACATTCCGGCATTCAGGGGCCACCCTTGCTTTCAAGTCTCATGTACCCATACAAAAAATCAAACATCATGGCTCCTGGACGTCGGACTGTGTGTGGAGGTACATCCAGCAGGATTCTACCTATTCTAAAGATATTGCCACTACTTTTTCTAGGGTTATTGCCTCTTTATAGATGTCTCTTGGGTCTTTGAGGGCTCTTTCATATGTAATTCTTTCAGGATATATTAAATTGTAAACTCAACACAGGGTTACCTCTGAACTATAACCTAACTTTACATTAAACTACTTTCACACTTTATTCATTTATCTAATTCAATTTCATTTCCCCCTCTCTTAGTTGATTACATTTTTTCTACTAACTTTAAGGTAACCCTAGGTTGTGTAAAACTTCTTTATGTACCTAACTCTTAAATGTATTCAGTAATAATTCTATGTTAATTTATTAAGTGGCTACATATATATTGTGATGGACAATGAAATGTACTGATATATATAGATATATACATGATTTAACAAGGACTGTAAAATAACTGTAATAGTCACATTTACTCTTCATTTACGCTTTATTTACTATTACTGTTTACTATTACTTATACTGTTGTATATAATAAACTCAATGCTCCGCATACTGGCTTTCACTTGCCTGGGATGGGGGGGGGGGGGACTGTCATTAGTGGTGTCTGGACATCACGTCTGCCAGTCCCTCATCCCGGAGAAGTGTACATGCACCCTAAGTGATACTTTGTGGTGCATGTCCCAGTTGCAGGGAGCCCCAATAGTGTCCTTGGTTACCAATTGAATAACTTACTATGATTGGCTGACCCCTCAGTGACCCCAGAATTGGAGGCAAATGTATCAGTTGTAACTTAAGAACTAAAGTGAAAGGACTGAAAATCATATAATTTTATGACCCACCCACCCATCCCTAGTTTACTACTGCTTTGCCACTGTTTTAGTTGTTTTAGTATTTTAGTTTTGTTTTACACTTTGTAGGGTTCTTTCATATGTAATTCTTTCAGGATATATTAAATTGTAAACTCAACACAGGGTTACCTCTGAACTATAACTTAACGTTACATTAAACTACTTTCACACTTTATTTATTTATCTAATTCAATTTCATTTCCCCCTCTCTTAGTTGATTACATTTTTTCTACTAACTTTAAGGTAACCCTAGCTTGTGTAAAACTTCTTTATGTACCTAACTCTTAAATGTATTCAATAATAATTCTATGTTAATTTATTAAGTTGCTACATATATATTGTGATGGACAATTAACTGTACTGATATACTCCTGGATTCATCATTAGGTAGACACTTCGGTGTAAATACACCACCTTAGGTAGACATTTTACTTAAGTTGACATTTTCGTGTCTACTTAATGTTTGGACCTCTGAAAAATTATTTTGAATTGATTTAAATATGGCAACAGCAGTTTTGTCCTGTTCTTTGGTACCTATAATGTATTTCAATTTTTCATAAAGTAAAGCAACAATAACAGCCCAAAGTTTTGATGTGTATATTTTTCTTAAGTAGACAGTGTGTAAAAACCTCACTTAGGTAGACACAAATTTAATTTAAAATATTAAAAAAGTTAATAGTGTATATGTAGATTATATTTATACTGTGGGGTAAAGTATTTTTGAAAGCATCATTTAAACTTTGTTTTCAGTTCTTCCCTCTACAAACAAAAAAATTAGAAGACATATACTTTTTTCATGCCATATATACATTTTGATACTGAATGGCTATATGTGTACATTGTATTTGTGTACTCATACATATCTGCAAGATTACAAACATTAGTGGTGGAACGATTCGCCGAGAACTCGATTTCCAAACTCGAGTCCACGTTTTAATATCTACATCAATCCCTACTGGAAACGTCGGCGACAAAAAAAGGAACCATGGAAGACGTTTTGAGTGAATAACACACAACTAGTGTGGCTTTACAACAAATAGCGATATAAGTAACATGAAGGCGAACTAACTGGCTATGAGGTACAGCTTCAGAAGCGTCAGCATTAACTTAAGTGGTTTTAAATGAGCGATAATCGGGAATTTGTGCGATCGCGGTACTTCGTTTTTATGTTTAATATATGTTTAAATAGCCATAACTTCATTATTTCTTGTCCAATTTTTATAATTTTTTTCACCATTGTATTCAGTTTAATTAGCTGTATTCTGTCACACTGAGGATATTTCATGTTATTTCAACACATTTGTTACTGTTTAGAATTTTACATGTTAATTATCATCTATGAAAGTTAACTGCAAGTTGTGAAACTTGTTGACAATAAAATGACAGAACTTACATCCATTTTATTTCCAGAAAATAGCTATTATTTTCTACTTTAGTTATTACTACTGGAAAGCAAGCTTATTATTTGTAAATCTGTCACTGATAGTAGCCCAGACCATATTTTTATGGATGGAATTTTGTAAAATTCCCTGTATGGCCCAAAAATCGATTCGACTCGATTAATCATCTCTGGACTTTTCCGATTAATCGATTCGGATTTTCAAGTCTGATTCCCACCACTAACAAACATGCATAACAAGTTGTCTTGTTTCATTTTTTTGGCAAAAAGGTACAATGTGACCTCTAATTGCATTTTGATTAAGATAAGCTTATCATGAAGAACTTGCACAGAAGATTTTAAAAATACCCATTCACGCTGAAGTACATGTGAATGTTGCTGCTCAGTATCTTATTTGTACGACATCTCATACTTAGGTTCCAGTTTACTTATCTATAAGTGACTATTCTGGATATTATAATGAAAAATTTTGGTGGTTGTCTTATTAAACTCACCCAGTTATGAAGCATTATACATGGTCTAAAATCTATACTTTGATTTCGGGTATAACTGAATTGATCAATTTATCCAGACATTTTACTTCTCTATGTTTTAATTTTAAGATATTTTATGTCAAATTTTCAGTTAAAATAGCTAAAGACAAACATTTTGCATGTACTAACTAGACGTATCGCATCGGAGAACCGATGCAAATTGTATCCAACAGAAAGAAAACTCAGCCAGACCATTCAAACATCGCTTAACCTTGAAGGAGAAGCCCAAGGTGAAATCTGACCATATCAAAAGATTCTTAACCCATGATTTCCTATAGACTGGTGTGACACTGCAAATCTCTAGGAACACGAATAAGTGAGATATAAACACTGTTAATTTTGGCTAGCCTCATTTGACCTTGAAAGAGGGGCCAAAGGTCAAATCGGATCACATCAAAAGATTCCTAGCTCATGATTTCCTATGGGTTGATTTGACATTGCAAACCTCTAGAACCAATAATAAGCGAGTTATAAGCACTTTTAAGTTTGGGTATCTTCGTTTGACCTTGAAGGAGGGGTCAAAGGTCAAATCTGACCACACCAGAAGATTCCCGGCCCATCATTTCTTACAGGTTGGTTTACAATCCCAAACCTCTAGCACCAATAGTAAGCGAGGTATAAGCACTTTTAAGTTTGGCAATCCTCATTTGACCTTAAAGGAGGGGTCCAAGGTCAAATCTGACCACACCAAAAGATCTTTAGCCCATGCTTTCCAATAGGTTGGTTTACCATCCAAACCTCTAGGACCAATAATAAGCGAGTTATAAGCACTTTTAAGTTTGGCTATCCTCGTTTGACTTTGAAGGAGGGGTCCAAGGTCAAATTCGACCACACCAAATGATTCCCAGCCCAGGTTCCCTATAGGTTGGTTTACCATCCCAAAACACTAGGAGAGAATAATAAGCGAGTTATAAGCACTTTTAAGTTTGGCTATCCTCGTTTGACCTTGAGGGAGGGGTTCAAGGTCAAATCCGACCACACCAAAAGATTACCAGCCCATGATTTCTTATGGGTTGGTTTACCATACCAAAGCTCTAGGACCAATAATAAGCGAGTTATAAGCACTTTTAACTTTGGCTATCCTCGTTTGACATTGAGGGAGGGGTCCAAGGTCAAATCTGACCAAACCAAAAGATTCCCAGCACATGATTTCCTGTTTACCATCCCAAACCTCCAAGACCAATAGTAAGCGAGTTATAAACAGTTTTAAGTTTGGCTATCTTCGTTTAACCTTGAAGCAGGGGTCCAAGGTCAAACCAACCACAGCAGTAGATTCCCAGCCCATGATTTCCTGTAGGTCAGTTTACCATCCGAAACCTCTAGGACCAATAATAAGCGAGTTATAAGCACTTTTAAGTTTGGCTATCCTCGTTTGGCCTTGAAGGAGGGGTCCAAGGTCAAATTCGACCACACCAAATGATTCCCAGCCCAGGTTCCCTATAGGTTGGTTTACCATCCCAAAACACTGGGACCGAATACTAAGCGAGTTATAAGCACTTTTAAGTTTGGCTATCCTCATCTGACCTTGAAGGAGGGGTCCAAGGTCAAATCTGACCACACCAAAAGATTCCCAGCACATGATTTCCTGTAGTTTGGTGTACCATCCCAAACCTCTAGGACCAATAATAAGCGAGTTATAAACACTTTAAACTTTGGCTATCCTTGTTTGACCTTGAGGGAGGGGTCCAAGGTCAAATCTGACCAAACCAAACGATTCCCAGCACATGATTTCCTGTAGGTTGGTTTACAATCCCTAACCTCTAGGACCAATAGTAAGCGAGTTATAAGCACTTTTAACTTTGGTTATCTTGGTTTGACCTTGAAAGAGGGGCCCAAGGTCAAAATAAGACCACACCTTTATTATCCATGGCTGCCATTTTGTTTTTCAAAATTCAAAATGAGGCCAGCATTTTGAACAAACAGGTTTTCATAGCCATAAACATTCCCTGGATATTTGGTGAAGATATCTTTATAAATGAATGAGATATTAAGGTTTATGTAAAAACATGATGCATGGACGCACGCAAGCACATATAGAAGATGTTTTATAATCTCCTGACCACCGCCTTCAGTCACAGCTGGGAGATAATTAAACTGGAAACCTAACAATTGAAAATAACTAATGAATTATAAGCTCTGTTAAAAAGACTGTTCGTAATAATGTGTAGAATACTGGTTTACTAATTCATAGATAATTAAACTGAAAACCTAACATAATGTGTTAAAAGTATCATATTGAGGGACCAAATCTACGTAAAAAATTGCCCCATTAGAAAACACTCAGAAATCCAAGGCTATGTTAAAGCCCTATAAAATGTTTAATATCTGATAGATTTTAATAAAACAGCCACCAATTTATTCATTTTGATGTGTAGAATGCTCGTCTACCAATAACTCTTCTGGAAACTTAACATAGGATATCTTAAAAGGTAAGATATTGAACACTAACATCCACAGAAAAAATCTACCAATCCCACTACTTGCTGGGTCCCTTACTAACTCATTTCCCACTACTTACTAACTTGTTTCAGACACACACTAAGTCATTACCACAACTTACTAAGTTGTTACCACCACTTACAAAGTTGTGCCAACCACTTACTATGTCATTCCCATCACTTACTAAGTCATTCCCATTACTTAATGGGTCGTTCCCACCACTTACTAAATCAGTCCCACCACTTGTTAACTCATTCCCACCACTTACTAACTAACTCCCACCTCTTGTTAAGTCATTTCCAAACTTAGCAAGTCGTTACCACAAGATACTATTACCACAAGTTGGTTAGTCGTGGTAATGAGATGCTAGTCACAAAGAGATAGTGTGTTGTGGGAATGAGGTACTTAGTTGTGGGAACAAGATACTAAGTGGTTACCACAAGGTAGTAAATCTTTGTGTTTTCCGTCCCCACCACTTACTAAGTCATTCACATCACTTACTGAGTCATTTGCACCACTTATTAACTCATTCCCACCACTTCCTAACTCATTCCCACCACTTGTTAACTCATTCCCTCCACTAACTAATTGATTCCCATCACTTACTAACTCTCTCCCATCACTTGTTAAGCCATTCCCACAAGTTAACAAGTCGTTACCACAACATGCTATGTCATTCTCACAAGTTAGAAAGTCATGGGAATGAGATACTAAGTTGTGGCAATGAGATGCTAAGTCATGGAATGAGATACTAAGTCGTTGGAATGAGATACTAACTTGTGGGAACAAGATTCTGAGAGGTTACTACAAGGCAGTAAATCCTTTTTTTATGTCAGCTGACTTGTCAGTCAGCTGACATTATGTCGTCACTCTGCGGCGTGGGCGTACGCGTCCGCGTGAACAAATTCTCCTCCAAAACTACAAGGCCTAGAGACATGCTGTTTGTTTTAAAAGATACCTTATCTATCGAGGATGAAAAATTGTTCAAGGCATGCAAATCTGTCTGTTCGTCTGTTTGCTAGAGACATTACAAGGGGGTACCCCCACCAAAAGTGTGAAAATTTCAACACTGTATCACAATTTTCTCAGTGACTATTGAAGGGATTTCTCTCATATCTTGCATATATGTACTAGGCCAGAGGTAGATTCTCTTGTGTGAATATGAGACCTGGATCTGTCTTAATTTTTTTAATAATTTTTTAAAATTATTTTTAATGCATTAAAATTCATGAAATCATGCACTAAATCACTTATAACTTGAAAACTATTGCATTTAGAGTATTTTGTTTAAATATGTTATTCACCTATTTTGGGGTCAGCTACAACATAGTAAAATTCCAGACCTGTGGCTCATTGCATAGCTGAGTAACAGCTACTTTGAAGTTCTCACTGTTGAGTAAATCCGTTGTAATTTGAAAACTATTGCATTTACAGAAATTTGTGTAAATATGTTATTCAGCTACTTTTGGGTCAGCTATAACATAGTAAAATTGCAGACCTGTAGCTCATGGCATAGCTGAGTTATAACTACTTTTAGGTTATCACTGTTGAGTAAATCACTTATAACTTGAAATTTATTGCATTTAGAGTACTTTGTTTAATATGTTATTCACCTATTTTGGGGTCAGCTATAACATAGTGAAGTTCCAGACCTGTGGCTCCTTGCATAGCTGAGTAATAGCTACTTTGAAGTTCTCACTGTTGAGTAAATCAGTTGTAATTGGAAAACTATTGCATTTAGAGAATTTCATATAAATATGTTATTCAGCTACTTTTGGGTCAGCTATAACATAGTTAAATTTCAAACCTGTAGCTCATGGCATAGCTGAGTAATAGCTACTTTTAGGTTATCACTGTTGAGTAAATCACTTATAACTTGAAAACTATTGCATTTAGAGTATTTTGTTTCATTATGTTATTCACGTATTTTGGGGTCAGCTATAACATAGTGAAATTCCAGACCTTTGTGTAATTTGTGAAATTTGTGTAAATATGTTATTCAGCTACTTTTGGGTCGGCTATAACATAGTAAAATTACAGACCTGTAGCTCATGGCACAACTGAGCAATAGCTATTTTCAGGTACTGACTGTTGAGTAAATTAGCTGTAACTTGATAAATATTGCATTTGGAGTATTTTGTTAAAATATGTTGTTCACCTACTTTTGGATCAGCTATAACATAGTGAAATTACAGACCTATAGCTCATTGCATAGCTGAGCAATAGCTATTTTCAGGTTCTCACAATTGAGTAAATCAGTTGTAACTTGAACACTATTGCATTTACAGTAATTTGCTTAAATATGTTGTTCACCTATTTATTGGTCAGCTATAACATAGTAAAAATTCAGACATGTAGCTCATTGCATAGCTGAGTGATAGCTACTTTGAGGTTGTCACTGTTGAGTAAATCAGTTGTAACTTGAAAACTATTACATTTAGCTGAGCAATAGCTACTTTCAGGTTCTCACTGTTGAGTAAATCATTGTATCCACTGGATAGCCGCAGTGTGTAGAGAGATTTCACCATTACCGCTCTAACGAAAAAAATATTATAGCTAGCCTTCTTAAGTTTGCAGGATATATTAATAACCATGAAATGTTGCCTGGGAATATTTTTGGCCTCATTTTGAAAAACAAGATGGCCGCCACAGGTGTTTCTTTGTCAATCATGAAAAGTGCTTATATCTCCCTTATTATTGATCCTAGAGGTTTGGGATGGTAAACCAACCTGTGGGAAATCATGGGCTGGGAATCTGTTGATGCAGTCCGATTTGACCTTAGACCCCCTCCTTCAAGGTCAAATGAGGATAGCCAAACTTAAAAGTGCTTATAACTCGCTTATTATTGGTCCTAGAGGTTTGGAATGGAAACCAACCTATAGAAAATCATTGGCTGGGAATCTTTTGGTGTGGTTGGATTTGACCTTGGACTCTGTCTTCAAGGTCAAATGAAGATAGCCAAACTTAAAAGTGCTTATAACTCGCTTATTAATGGTCCTAGAAGTTTGGGATGGTAAACCAACCTATAGGAAATCATTGGCTGGAAATCTATTGGTGTGGTCAGATTTGACCTTGGACCCCTCCTTTGAGGTCAAACGAAGATAGCCAAACTTAAAATTGAGTATAACTCGCTTATTATTGGTCCTAGAGGTTTGGGATGGTAACCAACCTACAGGAAATCATGGGCTGGGAATCTTTTAGTGTTGTCGGATTTGATAGTGTCTATAACTTGCTTATTATTGGTCCTAGAGGTTAGGGATGGTAAACCATCCTATAGGAAATCATGGGATGTGAATTTTTTGGTGTGGTTAGAGTTTTTTATTGGACCCCTTCTTCAAGATCGAGCGAGGATATTGTATTTGCAGTATTTCTTTAATTATGTTTTAACCTACTTTTTACACTTAAACAATTACCTTGTTACTTTCCTTCATAATACCACTTGCAGGGCACAACTTTTTTGTCCTTTTCTTCTGTCAGCTTCGGAATTTCTTTCGAACATGCTGTTCAATTACAATTTACTGTATTTCTGTACTGCACTTTCCCTCATAATTATGCTTTCCTCTCATTATCACCTTCACAAATCAAAAACACTCATTCAGCTGACACAGTGCCCGTTCACGGGCTCTCTCCTCTTGTTTCAGTCATACCCACCCCTGACTAAGTCGTTCCCACCCCTTACTAACTCATTTCCACTACTTACTAACTTGTTCCCACACTTACTAAGTCATTACCACAACTTGCTAAGTTGTTACCACCATTACTATCTTGTGCCCATCACTTACAAAGTTGTTCCCACCACATTCTATCTCGTTTCCACCATTTACAAAGTCATTTCATCCACTTACTATATCATTTCTATCACTTAGTAAGTCATTCTCACTACTTCCTGGGTTTTTCCGACCATGTGTTAACTCGTTCCCACCCCTTACTAACTCTTTTCCCACCACTTACTAACTTGTCTAGCCACTTACTAAGTCATTACCACAACTTACTAAGTTGTTACTACCACTTACAAAGTTGTTCCAACCACTTACTACATTATTCCCCCAACTTAGTAAGTCATTCCCACTACTTAATGGGTTGTTCCCACCACTTACTAACTTTCTCCTTGTTAAGTCATTTTCAAAAGTTAGCAAGTCATTACCACAAGATACTATGTCATTACCACAAGTTGGTTAGTTGTGGTAATGAGATATTGAGAATGAGATACTTAGTTGTGGGAACAAGATACTAAGTGGTTACCACAAGGCAGTAAATCCTTGTGTTTTTCGTGCCCACCACTTACTAAGTCATTCACACTACTTACTGAGTCATTCGCACCACTTATTAACACATTCCCACCACTTGCTAACTCATTCCCACCACGTTTTCTCATTCCCAACACTTCATTCCCACCACTTAAAAATCGTTTCAACCACTTGTAAAGTTATTTCCACCAGCTAAAAAGTTGTTACCTCAAGATAAGTATGGTATGAAATACAAAGAAGTATCAAAGCATGACTTAGTATTTTTGCGGAATGACTTTTTATCTTCTCGTACCGACTTTCTAACTCATGGGAATGAAATAGTAGCTGGTGATAACAGCTTGTTTAAAAAGAGATAAAAAATCATAGGAAAACAGTTTTATGTCCCTTTCTTGGCTAGTTAGTTTTCGGATCATTTTTTTATCTTGTTACCATGAGAGAGTAACTTATTTCCATAAAGATAGTAAGTTGCTCCCACAAGAAAGTAAGTCATCATGAGTGAGTGGTGGGAATGACTTACTGAGTGGTAGGAATAACATAGTAAGTGGTGGGAGCGACTTTGTAAGTGGTTGGAATGAGTTAATAAGTGGTGGAAATAACTTTGTAAGTGGTGGGAACAAGATAATAAGTGGTAGTAACAGCTTAATAAGTTGTGGTAACGACTTAGTAAGTGATGGGAACAAGTTAGTAAGTGGTTTGAACAAGTTAATAAGGGGTCAGAATGAGTTAGTAAGGGATGGTTGTATCTGAAAAGAAAAGGATTTAATGTCTTGTGGTAACCACTTAGTATCTTATGCGACCTAGCATCTCATTGCCACAACTTAGTATCTCATTACCATGATTTACTAATTTGTGAGAATGACATTGTATTTTGTGGTAACAACTTGATTACTCATGGAAATGACTTAACAAGTGGTGGAAGTGAGTTAGTAAGTGGAGGGAATGAATTAGTAAGTGGTGGGAATGAGTTAGGAAGTGGTGGGAACAGGTTAACAAGTGGTGGGAACGACTTAAGAAGTGCTGGGAACAAGTAACTGGTGGCAATGAGTTAGGGGTGGGCATGAATGAAAACAAGAATTTACTTTGTTCTGGTAGGCACTTAGTGTCTTGTTTCCATTAAGTTAGTATATTGTTCCTAGAAATAAGTATCTCATTCACATGACTTAGTATCTCTTTACCACAACTTAGGATCTCATTACCTAGAATTACTATGTTGTGGGAATGACTTAGTGTCTTGTGTTAATGACTTGCTAACTTGTGGTAACCAGATAAAAATGATAACTAAACAGTTCTATGTCCCTTCCTGGGCTTCGTAAGTATTACTTCATTGGGAAATCAAAGGCTATTTTAAGATATTAAGCATTTTACAGGACTTTTGACATAACCTTGGATTTCCCTGTGTTTTCTGATGGGGTGATTTTTTTACATAGATTTTGTCCCTAAATATCTTACTTTTAAGGTGTTAGTCTCATTAGTCTCATTAGCCTGAAATTAGTCTCATTCTGAAAAAACAAGATGGCCGCCACGGGCATTTTCTTGAAAAGTATCTACATTTTTCTACTGGCTGTTTCTCATAGGTAAAGGGTTGAATCTCTTCATAGGTGATATGTATAAAAGATATACATGTCATATACAATCTTGAAGACATTTGACATTGAAGCTCTTAATTCAAGATCATCCACGGAATGCCAGAGTACCCCACATAGCAGACTTTAAAAGTGCCTATATCTCCCTTGTTATTGATCCTAGTGGAGATCCTAAGATCAATCCAAGATAGCCAAGTATCAACTTTCTACACCTTACGGTTTCTGAGATACAGCCTGGACAAACTTTTTCCCACCGCCCACCCGACAGACGGCCTATCCAGACACCATGGGTGAAATGACCCTAACCAATGTCCCTACCAAGTATCAACTTCCTACACGTTATGGTTTCTGAGATATAGCCCAGACAAGATTTTATAGCTCAAGGTTATAATGGCAAGGTCAAGGGTTCCTACACCTTATAGTTTCCAAGATATAGCCCAGACAAGATTTTATAGGTCAAGGTCACTACAGCAAGGTCAAAGGTCAAATCAAGGTCACACCATGACGTGGCACACCTACACGCCCTAGCCAATGTCCCTACCAAGTATCAACTTCCTACACCTTACGGTTTCTGAGATAAGCGCGGACAAGATTTTTAAACTCAAGGTCACTGTGGCAAGGTCAAAGGTCAAATCCACGTCACACCATGACACACCTACACCCCCTAACCAATCTCCCTACCAAGTGTCAAGGTATCTTGTGCAAAGTTTCCAGGTACATTATCTATAGATGGACATTCTACACACAATAATGCACATTTTTTTGTGGTTGTATCATTAAAATGAAGAAAACATAAAGGATTTTACAGGGATTTTAACAAAGCCTTTGATTTCCCAGTGATTTCCAATGGGGAAATTTTATCAATTTTTTATGATATCTTATGCTTTTATGATATCTTTTGTTAGGTTTCCAGATTAATTATATTTCATTGAATACACAAGTACTCTATACATTACAATGAACAGTTTGATGATGATCTCAGATATTTTTAACAGAGTCTAAATTTAGTTATTTTCAATTGGCAATTTTTTTGAAGATTTAGTCCCTCAATATCTTACTTTTAAGATACAATATGTTAGGTTTACAGTTCAGTTATCTATAGAAAAGCATTCTACTCATAACACCAGGCAATTCGGTGGTTGTCTTATTAAACTCAAGCAGATATTAAGCATTTTACAGTGACTTCAATAAAACCCTTTTTTCCAGTGTTCCTTTATTGTTTGATTTTTTTCTGTGGGTGTTGGTGTTCAAGATCTTACGTTTAAGCTATGTTATGTTAGCTTTACAGATTAATTATCAATACACAAACATTGTACCCATAATAATGAACAATTTGGTGGTAGTCTTATTTAAATCAAGCAAATATTAAACATTTTACAGGGATTTGAACAAAGCCTTTGATTTCCCAGTGTTTTCTAATCGGGCGATTTTTTCTGTGGATGTTGGTATTCAATATCTTACTTTTATGATATGTTATGATAGATTTCCAGACTAATTATCTGTGGGCGAACATTGTACACATAATAATAAACAATTTGGTAGTTATCTTAGTAAAATCAAGCAAACAATAATCATTTTACAGGGATTTTCAAAAAGCCTTTGATTTCCCAGTGTTTTTCAATGGAGCGATTTTTTTCTGTGGATTTTGGTATTCAATATCTTACTTTTAAGAACTTTTATGTTATGTTTACAGGTTAATTATCTATAGCTGATCATTCTACACATAATAATGAACAATTTGGCTGTAGTCTTAATGAAATCAAGCAAATAATAAACATTTTACAGGGATTTTTACAAAGCCTTAGGTTTCCAAATATTTTCCAATGGGCTGATTTTTTTCCGTGGATGTAGCGTGTTCAATATCTTACTTTTAGGATATCTTATGTTAGGCTTACAGATTAATAATGATGGATAGACGAGAATTATACACATAATGATGAACAACTTGGTTGCTGTCTTATTAAAATCAAGCAAACATTAATCATTTTACAGGGATTTTAAAAAAGCCTTTGATTTCCCAGTGTCTTGCAATGGGGCAATTTTTTCCGTGGATAATGGTATTCATTATCTTACTTTTAAGATATGTTATGTTAGGTTTACAGGTTTATTATCTACAGGCGAACATTGTACACATAATAATGAACAATTTGGTGGTTGTCTTAATAAAATCAAGCATATATTAAGCATTTTACAGGGATTTTAAAAAAGCCTCTAATTTCCCAGTGTTTTCCAATGGGACGATTTTTCCCCTGGATCTTGGTGTTCAATATCTTACTTTTAAGATATGTTATGTTAGGTTTACAAGTTAATTATCTATAGGCGATCATTGTACACATAATAATGAACAATTTGGTGGTTGTCTTACTAAAATCAAGCAAATATCAAACAATTTACAGGGATTTTAAAAAAGCCTTTGATTTCCCAGTGTTTTCCAATGGGACGATTTTTCCCCTTGATATTGGTGTTCAATATCTTACTTTTAAGATATGCTATGTTAGGTTTACAGTTTAATTATGGATAGACAAGCATTCTACACATAGCAACGAACAATTTGGTGGTTGTCTTACTGAAATCAAGCAAATATTTAGCATTTTCAGGGATTTTAACAAAGTCTTTGATTCTCCAATATAACTTAATTGAATGCCTGTGGATGGATGCCTGTTAATAAAATCTATCAGTATTTATATGTAAAGCATTTTACAGGACTTATAACATAACTTTGGATTTCCGAGTTGTATCCAATGGTGTGATTTTTTTCTGTAGATTTAGTACCACAATATTCTAGTTTTAAGGTACCTCATGTTAGTTTTGAATGTTAATTATCTATAGACAAGCATTCTACACATAATAATGGACAATTTGGTGATTGTCTTATTAAAACTTTAAGATACATTATGTTAATGTTCCAGTTTAATTATCTACAAACAACATTTTACACATAATAATGAGCAATTTGATGTTGATATTATTAACATTGCCTAATTAATGATCATTAGTCAAGCATTTTATAAATGATTTATCATTGGCTGGCACTTAAGCCAGAATACCCAGTTTGTATATTTACATTTCTGTCAAAATTTGTACACATTTTTATTCAAAACAAGTTTCAGTAAATACATGGAATAGCTAAATAAAACAGAGCAGGTACATTGAGATATGCAGAATACATACAGGGAACTCAGTGTTAGAGATAAGAACTAATTACAACACAGCATGTGTTAAACAAGCATAACTGTGTTCTCAATGTGGAAATCTGAAGGCTGTTTGTTTGTGGCATGTGCCAGCCAGGAGTGGGGTAATTAGACTTGCACAAGGCTTAGGAGAAATAAGTTATATAATAGCGAATTTGATTAAAAATCATGTAAAATGATTTTCCATCTAAAATATTGTCAAGTTACCTGAAGTTATATTAAGGCATAATTGTTAAAGTTATTAATGTCAGATATTGACAATTAAAACTTTGTCTTGTCTAATACAATGTCATAACATGATAGCCCTGAAGAAGGCTAGTGTACATTCAGTTGGGTGTTTGTTAGTCATTTAGAGTGTATCTGCAATAGAGAACAAGATAGAGAAAACAAGTTTGTAAAATATACATACTATCTGACAAGCTGACATTTTGGCATTTCTTATATTTTGTACCAAATTTATCTGACACCAAACACAAATATTGGTTTAGATCTATAGTGTCCACTTGTTTAAAATGCCTGTCAAAAGCTCAATAATTAACCAATTTTAAAATCAAGCAAACATTAAGCATTAACAGGAATTTTAACAAAGCCCTTGATTTCCCAGTGTTACTTAATTGGGTAAATTTTCTGTGGATGTTGGTGTTCAATATCTTACTTTTAAGATATCTTATGTTAAGTTTCCATATTAATTATCTATAAACAAGTATTCTACACATTATCATGAACAATGTGGTGGTTGTCTTTTTGAAATCAAGCAAATGATTAAGTATTTTATAGGAATTTTAAGAAAACCCTTGATTTCCAAGTGTTACTCAATTGCGAGATTTTTCCGTGGATGTTGGTGTTTAATATCTTACTTTTAAGATATCTAATGTTAAGTTTCCAGTTTAATTATCTATAAACGAGTATTCTACACATAATAATGGGCAATTTGGTGGTTGTTTTATTAATATCAAGCAAATATTAAGCATTTTACAGGGATTATAATAAAGCCCTTGATTTCCAAGTGTTACTTAATTAGACAATTTTTTCCACGGATGTTGGTGCTTAATATCTTACTTTTAAGATATCTAATGTTAGGTTCCAACTTAATTATCTATAAACGAGTATTCTACACATAATAATGGACAATTTGGTCTCTGTCTTATTAAAATCAAGCAAATATTAAGCATTTTACAGGGGTTTTAACAAAGTCCTTGATTTCCAAGTGTTACTTAATTGGGCGATTTTTTTAAAATAGATTTAGTCCCTCAATATCTTACTTTTAAGATATCTTATGTCCAGTTTCCAGTTTAATTATTTATAAACGAGTATTCTACATATAATAATGGGCAATTTGGTGGTAGTTTTATTAATATCAAGCAAATATTAAGCATTTTACAGGGATTATAACAAAGCCCTTGATTTCCAGGTGTTACTTAATTAGACAATTTTTTCCACGGATGTTGGTGCTTAATATCTTACTTTTAAGATATCTAATGTTAGGTTCCAACTTAATTATCTATAAACGAGTATTCTACACATAATAATGGACAATTTGGTCTCTGTCTTATTAAAATCAAGCAAATATTAAGCATTTTACAGGGGTTTTAACAAAGTCCTTGATTTCCAAGTGTTACTTAATTGGGCGATTTTTTTAAATAGATTTAGTCCCTCAATATCTTACTTTTAAGATATCTTATGTCAAGTTTCCAGTTTAATTATTTATAAACGAGTATTCTACATATAATAATGGGCAATTTGGTGGTTGTTTTATTAATATCAAGCAAATATTAAGCATTTTACAGGGATTATAACAAAGCCCTTGATTTCCAAGTGTTACTTAATTAGACAATTTTTTCCACGGATGTTGGTGCTTAATATCTTACTTTTAAGATATCTAATGTTAGGTTCCAACTTAATTATCTATAAACGAGTATTCTACACATAATAATGGACAATTTGGTCTCTGTCTTATTAAAATCAAGCAAATATTAAGCATTTTACAGGGGTTTTAACAAAGTCCTTGATTTCCAAGTGTTACTTAATTGGGCGATTTTTTTAAAATAGATTTAGTCCCTCAATATCTTACTTTTAAGATATCTTATGTCCAGTTTCCAGTTTAATTATTTATAAACGAGTATTCTACATATAATAATGGGTAATTTGGTGGCTGTCTTATTAAAATCAAGAAAATAATAATCATTTTACAGGGATTTTAACAAAGTCCTTGATTTCCCACAGTTACTTAGTGTTCTACTTAATTGGGCGATTTTCTACATAGATTTAGTCCCTCAATATCTTATTTTAAGGTATCTTATGTTAGGTTCCATATTAATTATCTATAAAGGAGTATCCTACACATTTTAATGAACAATTCGGTGGTTGTCTTATTAAAATCAAGCAAATATTAAGCATTTTACAGGGATTTTAACAAGGCTTTTGATTTCCCAGTGTTACTTAAATGGGCGATTTTTTTCCATAGATGTTGGTGTTTAATATCTTTCTTTTAAGATATCTTATGTTAAGTTTCTGGGAAGATCAATAATCTATAATAGAGTGTTTTAAACATTATAATAAACAATTTGATGCTTGTTTTATTAAAATCAAGTAAATATTAAGCATTTTACAGGGGTTTTAACAAAGTCCCTTATTTCCCAGTGTTACTTAATTGGGCGATTTTTTATATAGAATTAGTCCCTCAATATCTTACTTTTAAGATATCTTATGTCAGGTTTCCAGTTTAATTATCTATAAACAAGTATTCTACATATAATAATTAATAATTCGGTGGTTGTATTATTAAAATCAACATTCAATATTAACAAATCAACAATCAACAAATCAATATTAAGCATTTTACAGGGATTTTAACAAAGTCCTTAATTTCCCAGTGTTACTTAATTGGGCAATTTTTTTACATAGATTTAGTCCCTCAATATCTTACTTATAAGATATCTTATGTCAGAGTCTACTGGTGACCTTTCCCAAAATTCATTTCCCACCACTTTGGCAGCCATCTTGAATTTCTGCATGAATGCAAAAAGTTTGTCTCCGAAACCGAGAGAGCTGAGTGATTTTGGCGAAATTTTTGACCCACAGGGTATCTGCTTATTCTATCCACTGGAGGCATCTGGTGATTCCTAGAGGTTTGGGATGGTAAACCAACAAAAAGAAAGTCATGAGCTGGGAATCTTCTGGTGTGGTCGGATTTGACCTTAGACCCTACATTCAAGGTCAAACGAGGACAGCGAAACTTTAAAGTGCTTATAACTCCCTTATTATTGGTCCTTGAGGTTTGGGATTGTAAACCAACATATAGGGAATCATTGGCTGGGAATCTTCAGGTGTGGTCGGATTTGACCTTGGGCCCTTCCTTCAAGGTTAAACGAGCATAGCCAAACATAAAAGTGCTTATAACTCACTTATTATTGGTCCTAGAGGTTTGGGATGATAAACCAACCTATAGGAAAACATGGGCTGGGAATCTTTTGATGTGGTCAGATTTGACCTTGGGCCCCCCCCCCCTTCAAGGTCAAACGAGTACAATCAAGCTTAAAAGTGCTTATAACTCACTTATTATTGATCCTAGAGGTTTGCAATGTGAGAACAACGTCTTATCTTGTAGAAACGACTTGCTAACTTGTGGGAATGACTTGCTATCTTCTGGAAATGATTTACTATCTCGTGGGAACACTTTAAAACTTTTGGGAACGACTGACTTGCCATCTTGCGAGAATGACTTGCTAACTTATGGGAATGACTTGCTAATTTGTAAGAATGGCTTTCTAACCTGTGGGAATGACTTGTTATCTCGTGGGAACAACTTGTTAACTTGTGGGAACGACTTGCTATCTTGTGGGAGCGACTTGCTAACTTGTAGGAATGACTTGCTGTCTTGTGGGAACAACTTGCTAACTTGTGGGAACGACTTGCCATCTTGCTAGAAAAACTTGCTAACTTGTGGGAATTACTTGCTATCTTGTGGGAAAAACTTGCTATCTTGTGGGAACGACTTGCTAGCTTGTGGGAATGACTTACTATCTTGTGGTAGCGATTTTCTAACTGTTGGGAATGGCTTAGTATCTTATGGTAATGACTTACTAACTGGGAACAAGATAAAATGATAGGGAAACAGTTCTATATCTCTACCTAGGCTCTGTACAATGTACAGACAATTTCTTTGCATATAATACCTAACTTACCTTAAGGGAACAACATAATACCTTGTGGTAAGAAGTCTTTTACTGTTAAGACTTAATAAGTGGTGGGAATAAGTTAATAAGTGGTGGGAACGAGTTAATAAGCGGTGGAAACAAGTTAGCATGTGGTGGGAATGACTTGGCAAGTGGTGGAAATGTGTTAGTAAGTAGTGGGAAAGACTTAGTAATTGCTGAGAACAACTTAGGTAGTGGTGGCAACAACTTAGTAAGTGGTGGGAATGAGTTAATAAGTGGTGGGGATGACTTAGTAAGTGGTGGGAACGAGTTAGCAAGTGGTCAGAATGAGTTAAAAGTGGCGAGAACAAGTAAGTAAATATTTGTTGGGAATGAGTTAGTAAGTGGTGGAAATTAGTTAGTGTTGGGAATGATTTACTAAGTTATTGGAACAACTTAGTAAGTGGTGGGAATGAGATAGCAAGTTGTGGGAACTAGTTAATAGTTGTGTGAATGACTTAAAAAGTGATGGGAACAAATAAGTAAGTGGTGGGAATGACTTAGTAATTAGTGGGAATTAGTTAGTAAGTGGTGGGAACAGATAGCAAGTGGTCAGAATGAGTTAAAAGTGGCGAGAACAAGTAAGTAAATATTTGTTGGGAATGAGTTAGTAAGTGGTGGAAATTAGTTAGTGTTGGGAACGATTTACTAAGTTATTGGAACAACTTAGTAAGTGGTGGGAATGAGATAGCAAGTTGTGGGAACTAGTTAATAGTTGTGTGAATGACTTAAAAAGTGATGGGAACAAATAAGTAAGTGGTGGGAATGACTTAATAAGTGGTGGGGATGACTTAGTAAGTGGTGGGAACAATTTAACAAGTTGTGGGTATGAGTTAATAAGCAGTGGGAACCACTTAAGAAGTGGTGGAAACAAATAAGTAACTGGTGGCAATGAGTTAGTAAGGGTTGGGTATGAATGAGAACACCAGGATTTACTATCTTGTGGTAACCACATGGTATCTTGTTCCCACAAGTTAGTGTCTTGTTCCCACAAGTAAGTATCTTATTCCCATGACTTAGTTTCTCATTACCATAACTTAGCATCTCATTACCACAACTCACTAAGTTGTGGGAATGACATAGTATCAACTTGCTAACCCTTGGTAACAAGATTAAAAATAGCATCAGAGATGCCCATACCCCACAGCCTGGGGAAATAGTTTTCAACACCATGAGATATAGAAGTAGTGAAACAGTACAAAGATTGGGATACTTTCAGAGCAGTGCCAGTTATATGTCCAATTGATGTTTAAGTAGAGAAAATAACATCTAAGAGAAAGAATATGTATATAAACATAAAGTATTGCAACAAGACAATTCAATAGCAAGATGACAGCATTAATCAGTAAACTAAAAATTATACTGCACACCTACAACCCTTAAGCAATGTCCGTACCAACTATCATCTTCCTACACTTTACGGTTTCAGAGATATTGCCTGGACAAAATTTTAAAGGTCAAGGTCACTACAGCAAGGTCAAAGGTCAAATCAAGGTCACACCATGATGTTGCACACCTACAACCCCCAACAAATGCCCCTACCAAGTGTCAACTTCCTACACATTATGCTTTCGGTCAAGGTCACTACGGCAAGGTCAAAGGTCAAGTGAAGGTTACACCATGAGAGTGTATACCTACAACCCCTAACCAATGTCCCTACTAAGTATCATCTTCCTACACCTTACGGTACCTTGTGATACAGCCCGGTAAAAAACTTTTTCCTGCCGCCTGTCCACCCGCCTGCCCGACTGACCGCCCATACGGACACCATGGCTGAAAACAATACCCCAACCAAGTATCAACTTCCTACACCTTACAGTTTCCGAGATTTAGCCTGGACAAGATTTTACAGGTCAGAGTTACTATGGCAAGGTGGAAGGCCAAATCAAGATCAGACCATGACGTTGCACACCTACACCCCCTATCCATACACATTTTTATTCAAAACAAGTTTCAGTAAATACATGGAATAGCTAAATAAAACAGAGCAGGCACATTGAGATATGTAGAATACATACAGGGAACTCAGTGTTAGAGATAAGAACTAATTACAACACAGCATGTGTTAAACAAGCATAACTGTGTTCTCATTGTGGAAATCTGAAGGCTGTTTGTTTATAGCATGTGGTAAAATCGTTTTACTGCCACTTTTGCTGACCATCTTGAATTTCTACATAAAACCCCAAAACGTGTTTATCTTGCAAACAGATCAAGATAGAGTGATTTTGACAAAATGTTTGACCCACAGGGTATCTGCAGAGTCAACTGGCACTTTTTGACAAATGGTTTTCCCACTTTTGGCGGCCAACTTGAATTTCTGCGTCAAATGCAAAAACACGTTTATCTCAGAATCTGAGAGAGCTAGAGTGATTTTGATGAATTTTTTTACCCACAGGGTATCTGCACAGTCTATTGGGGACATTTTGCAAAAATTTGTTTCCGCCACTTTTGCTGGCCATCTTGAATGTCTGCGTAAAATACAAAAATGCATTTATCTCAGAAACGGAGTGAACTAGAGCAATTTCGACGAAATTTTTGACCCCCAGGGTATCTGTAGAGTCTACTGGCGAGTTTTTGCAAAAATCTTTTTCCTGCCACTTTCGGTGGCATATTGAATTTCTGCTTAAAATGCAAGAACATGTCTGTCTCACAAACGGAGAGAGCTAGAGTGATTTTGGTGAAACTTTTGTCCCTCAGGGTATCTGCAGAGTCTTCTGGCAAGTTTTTGCCAAAATTGTTTTTCCGCCACTTTTGGCATCCATCTTGAATTTCTGCGTAAATGCAAAAATGCATTATTTTGGAAATGGAGCAAGACAGATTTTGACGAAAAATTTGATCCAGTGTATCCGCAGAATCTACTGCCGACTTTTCGACAAATTGTTTTCCCACAACTTTTGGCGGCCATCTTAAATTTCTGTGTAAAATCCAAATACATGTTGATCTCAGAAACAGCAAGGTAGAGCGATTTCGACCCACAAGGTATCTGCAGAGTATATTGGGGACTCTTTGCAACAATTGTATTCCCGCCATCTGGAGTGAGCTAGAGTGATTTCAAAGATATTTTTTAGCCCTGGGTATATGCAGACTTTACTGGCGACCTTCCTCAAAAATCATTTTCCCACCACTTTTGGCGGCCATCTTGAATTTCTTCATAAAATGCAAAAATGCATTTATCTTGGAAACGGAGCGAAAGAAAAGTGCGATTTCAATGAAATTTTTGAACCACAGGGTATATGCAGTCTCCGGGAGCGTTTTTACCAAAATCGTTTTCCTCGACACTTTTGACGGCTGTCTTGAATTTCTGCGTATAATGCAAAAATGTATTTATCTCAGAAACGGAGAGAGAGCAAAAGCAGTTTTGACAAAATTTTTGACCCACTGGGTATCTGCAGAGACATGAAAGAAACGGAGCTAGCTAGACCAATTTTGACGAGATTCTGTAAAGTAAACTGGTGACTTTTTGCCAAAATCATTTCTCGCCACTTTTGGTGGTCATATTGAATTTCTACATAAAATTCAAAAACATGCAAATTATGGAAACATAACATATCTTAAAAGTAAAATAGTGAACACCAACAGCCATCAAATTGCTCAATATTATGAGTAGATTGCTTATCCATCGATAGTTTAACTGGAAACTTTGCTTAAGATATCTTAACAGTAAGATATTGGGGGACAAATTTCATGAAAACATGATGTAAAAACCCAACTTAAGTGGACATTTAGTATATATCTTTGGTGGTAAAACCCTAACTTAAGTGGACATCTTGTACATATTTTAGGATGTAAAAACCCAACTTAAGTGGACATTTAATGTATATTTTAGGAGGTAAAAACCCAACTTAAGTGGACATTAAGTGTATATCTTTGGAGGTAAAACGCCAACTTAAGTGGACATCTTGTATATATTTTAGGATGCAAAAACCTGACTTAAGTGGACATTTAATGTATATCTTAGGAGGTAAAAACCCAACTTAAGTGGACATTAATTGTATATCTTTGGAGGTAAAACACCAACTTAAGTGGACATCTTGTATATATTTTAGGATGTAAAAACCCAACTTAAGTGGACATTTAATGTATATCTTAGGAGGTAAAAACCCAACTTAAGTGGACATTAAGTGTATATCTTTGGAGGTAAAATGCCAACTTAAGTGGACATCTTGTATATATTTTAGGATGCAAAAATCTGACTTAAGTGGACATTTAATGTATATCTTAGGAGGTAAAAACCCAACTTAAGTGGACATTAATTGTATATCTTTGGAGGTAAAACACCAACTTAAGTGGACATCTTGTATATATTTTAGGATGTAAAAACCCAACTTAAGTGGACATTTAGTGTACATCTTAGGATGGATGCACTCAACTTAAGAGGACATTTTGTGTACACCATACATGCATTATAAACATAAACATTTGGCATAATAGTTAGCAAGTAGTACCTTTCATGGAAATTTATTATTCAACTGATCATTTAACTAAAAAGAGAAAACTGTTGCAAGAATCCTAAAAATATCCAAATCAAACCAATTTTTGGAAGTATAGATACATGTATAGAAGTCTGAAAACAAAATATATCAATTCTTTTTTCAAAAGACCAAAAGGATTTCGATTTTCAACTGGAATATTCATGTAGAAATGTTGTGTTGAACCAAATTTAATAATTGTCACTTGTGTTGCATTGACTTTGTGCCAAAAATAAAGCTAAAACTACATATAGAATGTCATGTATTTGTATACATACAACCATAGATTTAGAATAAATGCAATGGTAACTATTTTTGGATCATTTTATCTGATTTCCACTAAATATATCTACACATTAAAGTGTCTACTTAATGTGGCCGTTTTTACACCACTTAAGGGGACAGTCTACTTAATGATGATTTTAATCGGGTAAAACATTAAGTAGACATTTTTAGGTAGACACTTGAGTTATATATTTTATTTCAAACTAAAAGCATTGCATCGATATATATTTAAAATCCTCACTTAAAATATAAGAAATTTTTAAAATTTCAAGTTATTATCATTAAAAATAAAAGATATAGGTTAGTGTCGACTTAAGCTGGGTTTTTACACACTGTCTACTTAATGATGAATAAAGTGTAATATATATATATATATATATATATATATATATATTTGCCCAAATCATACTTTTGGGAGACATTTGGGGGACCTATGGGGAACACTGTCCCCTAAAGGTTAGAGTTTGATGTCCCCAAAAAGTTAAGTTAATTTTACCAGGCAATATCTGTATGATTTTCACCCGTTCTAAGAAATATTGTTTGTTATTAATTGCTCAGGTGATAGTTTCAGAAAAATAGAAATTTCATTTGTGCAATTCTCTTAATTTCTGATTTTATGTATTTCCATTGTATATGCAAATGCCACCTATGGAGCACCTGCAAAAAACCTTCTCTTTTGTTTAATTATTTCATGTATATTACTTTTCGATACAGTTAGTTGTTTTACTAATTTTTAGGACTTCAAACATAATAAATAAATATTTGAATATATTTCAGATATTAACATATATATTGCAAATTAAAATTATTCACCCACTTTACTTTCATTTTTATTTCAACAAAGGTCTAAATTTGTTGAACCACTCAGCATAGAGAATAACAATGAGGTTTGTGATGCCATGCATTTTAGTAAACACCCGACGGCCATATTGAATTTTTTTTCTGAAGTGGAGTGAAAACATGGGAACAAAATGTTGAATTGTAAGTGTTGTGAAGCTTTAATTGTCATCTGATACTAGTATCTGTGTGTTTGTTTTACGATTTTTAGGATTGCTTAATTTTACCGGGAAACTATTTCATTTCTATATCAGGAAAATTCAGTTGTCACTTGATATTTACATTCACGATCTCCGATTTTCGCCCACTTAACTTAACATGTGTCAGTGAATATTAGTAAGTATTTTACAAGCCCTTGTTATACTGAACATGTAGGTTTTTGTCCCATCAAAATCGGCCCAATATTAAGGGAGTTAATGCATAAGTGGTTATTTTCACTGGCTAATGTCACGGATCCGTTACTGCTTCCCTGCATAAGTTGGCCGCGGGTCGTAAGTTGGCCGCCATCATCATATTTTGAAATTTCTATAAATCTAAAGGCCTGTATCATTCTTGAATGGTCTATTATAATAAGATTTATTATAATTACCACCTTTAAAACCTGTGCAACCACACATTTGTCTGTTTGATACATTTAAATGAGTGGTGGCCAACTTACGACCCGCGGCCAACTTATGCAGGGAAGCAGTAGTGGTATTCTACCAGTAAACGCCCATGCTGAAGCAAATATATTTAATTTAAATTATATAAACAGATTTATATTTTATTATTCTTCCAGCAGATTGTCAAATAATGTACACAGCAATTAATAATCCAGGTGCATGTTGCTACATTTGTTTCAAAGCTTAATAGTTTAATAATTTAACTCCATTATCGGCCGTTTTTAGCACAAAACGGAAATACCAGTGAACGCCCATTTTGTAGATATATAAAAGCATTTGTCCTTGACCTCTAACAAAGAAATATAAGGCGGGTGTTCACTGGTAGGTGGGCGTTCACTGGTAGAAAGCCACTAACGGAAAGTGATTGTGTTGTGTCACGGACCAATGTTTTTATGTCACGGACACGTTTGATATCATTATATTTGGTCACTGATTTCCTCTGGTATTTCCTGACAATATTTAACAAAATGGACGTTTTGACAAAGATCAAATACTTTAAACTACAGAACTCACGGCCATAGCACCCAAGTCATTAATATTCATGAGCAGATATGAGGTCATGGATTTCCTCTGGTATTTCCTGACAATATTTTATAAAATGGACGTCTCGACGAAGATCAAATACTTTAAACTACAGAACTCATGGCCATAGCACCCAAGTCATTAATATTCATTCGGAGAAGATATGAGGTCACAGATTTCCCCTGGTATTTCCTGACAATATTTTATAAAATGGACGTTTCGACAAAGATAAAATACTTTAAACTAGTGGTGGTGGACCAGTTTATGCCCGGGTACCAATTCACGCCCGCCCCTAAATTTATCCAAAACAATCACAGTTAAACAATAACTTACAAATGTATATGATCAATTTGATGATTATCTATAATGTGGTAAACATCTTCTCTATGAAAAATTATAAATCTTCAAGAAAATTGAGGGTGGGCGTGAATTGGTACCAGGGCGTGAACTGGTCCACCACCACTACAGAACTCATGGCCATAACACCCAAGTCATTAATATTCATGAGAAGATATGAGGTCACGGATTTCTTGAAGATCCTCAATTATTGACATTTCCGTGACACAAGCCTAAGTCGGCCCACGTCAATCTCAGCCCGTTTTAAAGTCGGGCCACTACAAACTCATCCCCTTTATGTTATTTTATGTTTATGTTTACTCGCATTCTTTTTCCATTTAGTGGTGGTGGACCAATTCATGCCTACCCCCAATTTTCTTGAAGATTTATAATTTCTCATACAGAAGATGTTTACCACATTATAGATAATCATCAAATTGATCATATACATTTGTAATATATTGTTTAACTGTGATTGTTTTGGATAAATTCATGGGTGGGCGTGAATTGGTACCCGGACGTGAATTGGTCCACCACCACTATTATTAATTTATTTGCAGTGGCTAAATCACGGGACATCCCGATATGTAAATTACTGGCTTATTGTCAGGAAAAAAATTTAATTTCATTGGTTGATTTTTATGTACAGTAGTTTCCCCTGAAATCTGTGACCTCATATCTTATGAATATTAATGTGTTGATGCTACTTCTGTGGATTCCCAAGTTTAAGGTAAATGATCTTCATTGAAGCTTCCATTTTATAAAATATTGTTAGAAAAAAATGGGAAATCCATGACTTCATATCTTCTCATGAATATTAATAAGTTGGTGCTACTGCCGTGAGTTCTGAGTTTAATCTATTTGATAAAATAGTGTAAAATATTGTTTGATTTCCTAAAACTGAAAGAAAAAGTCAAGACCTATCCATATGTATAATAGTGTGTTGTAACTGAGAAAAAAATAAAGACCTATCTATAAAGGCTTATTCTTCAAAGCAAACTGATAAAAGGGGGGCCGAGTTTGTAGTGGGCCGAGTCTGCAGTGGGCCGACTTTAAAACGGGCCAACTTTGAAGTGGGCCGAGTTGTCCAGATTCCGTTCTTTTATTGCCAACAAAACAACTTTACCCAGTCACAACTGCAGTCACTGGTGTACTTCAAGTACATGTAATCTTATTTAAATACCCACCAAACACCATGTGTTTATCACACAAAAGAGAAAATAGTGGCTCAGTGTAATTAAGCGTCCCTGAAAGGGCGCTTATTTGTTTTTGCCTCAGTTTCCTCGCCGCCACCGCCGCCGCATTATGGTCTCCCTTGAATATCTCCCTTATTATTAGAAGGTTTCAAACCATATTTGGCAGTTATATACCTTAGGCGTGGGAAAATTTTTCTGCATGCTTAAATTTGACCTTTGACCTTTATGAAGGTCACATGATCAAAAACAATTTTTTGAAGTACACCCCCCCCCCCCCCCCCCTGTCATCGCAGTTCCGGAAAAACTACTTGCTACACAGCCCTATAATTGACTCACCTGTTCATACTATCGGAAACGCGAGCTGATTAGATTTTGGGAGCAATCCCTTGAAAAATGTCTCATTTATGAGTGATTTTCTGACACCTTCCAATCTAAAAGCCTTAAATTTAGGCCAACCCCCCCATTACCTTCTTAAGTATTGCATTTAGAGCTATAAAATGTACTGGAAGGTAACAGGAAACCATATGTGGAGAGTCTAAATAGCCGGTCAGTTTTACCCCACGGCCCCCCCTTATGGGTCAAACTGGGGTCATAAAATAGCTGATTTTGAGTTTTTGCCTTATATCTCCTTTATTGTTGCTTTTATAGCTTCAGAATGTATTAAGAGGTATTGGGAAACCATATATAGAGAGTCTAAATAACCGGTCAGTTTTACCCCCCTAATGGGTCAAACTGAGGTCATAAAATAGCTGATTTTGAGTTTTTGCCTTATATCTCCTTTATTGTTGCTTTTATAGCTTCAGAATGTATTAAGAGGTATTGGGAAAGCATATGTGGAGAGTCTAAATAGCTGGTCAGTTTTACCCCCCGACCCCCCTTATGGGTCAAACTGGGGTCATAAAATAGCTGATTTTGAGTTTTTGCCTTATATCTCCTTTATTGTTGCTTTTATAGCTTCAGAATGTATTAAGAGGTATTGGGAAAGCATATGTGGAGAGTCTAAATAGCTGGTCAGTTTTACCCCCCGACCCCCCTTATGGGTCAAACTGGGGTCATAAAATAGCCGATTTTGAGTTTTTGCCTTATATCTCCTTTATTGTTGCTTTTATAGCTTCAGAATATATTAAGAGGTATTGGGAAAGCATACGTGGAGAGTCTAAATAGCTGGTCAGTTTTACCCCCCGACCCCCCCTTATGGCCCAAACTGGGGTCATAAATAGCTGCTTTGGAGTTTTTGCCTTATATCTCCTTTATTGTTGCTTTTATAGCTTCAGAATGTATTAAGAGGTATTGGGAAAGCATATGTGGAGAATCTAAATAGCCGGTCAGTTTTATCCCCCAACCCCCCTGTATGGGTCAAACTGGGGTCATAAAATAGTTGCTTTGGAGTTTTGCCTTATATCTCCTTTATTGTTGCTTTTATACCTTCAGAATGTATTAAGAGGTATTGGGAAAGCATATGTGGAGAGTCTAAATAGTCGGTCAGTTTTATCCCCCGACCCTCCCTTATTGGCCAAACTAGGGTCATAAATAGCTGCTTTGGAGTTTTTGCCTTATATCTCCTTTATCGTTGCTTTTATAGCTTCAGAATGTATTACGAGGTATTGGGAAAGCATACAGTGCAGCTTTGTGCATTCTTAGCTTTACAGCATGCTTATTAAAACCACAAAGCATTTTAAATTTTAAGGGACGCTTCGCTTTTGTTAGCAAAAGCATTCCTCTAGTTTGGAAGTGCAATTTATGTCTGTGTACAAAATGAGGATAAAAACTGTCCCTTTTACATTGCTAATCTTTCTCAGCAGCATGAATGCGCACAACAGAAATATTGGGGGAAATTAAAAAAGTGATTTTATTGATAGATAAAATTAAAAAAAAATTTGTGTGTATAAACCCCTGAAAATTTCACAGTTCACATGATGAAATAAAATTAGTCTATATTCTTCATTCATTGCAAAATGAGCCTGAGAAAGTGGATTACAGCAGTAATTTAACAGCAGCAAAGAACACAGCTGAATTACACCCCTTCGGTGTTTCATGCACTGGAAAAGTGAAAGGCTACCTTAAACAACTCTTCACAGTGTGGTATTGTGATGAGGCTATACAGCAATGAAAAGAGAGTGATGCACCTCTAGTTCTCAGTGTGACAAGCTTCTACATTTTACAGGCCTAGTACATTTTACACAACACAGGACATTAAACTTGACTTGGATAAAAACAGGCTGTCCTTAGAGCTATCTGTAGAAAGGATAAACATTTATGTGTGTACAAAAAATAAGGGTTGTGTGTAAAAGGTTTTATAACCTGATGTTAACTTGGATACTAGTATGCAAAAAAGGTCTATCGTCATTTCAAACTCACTGAAGGTAATTGGTAATTTTATGTAGCAGTACTTTATTTTCACAATTGACAGGCATTCACAAATATAGTGAAAATTAATTCCACGCAAAATAATCACTTATACAGTATTCACATTTTGACTTTTAAAAGTTCCTGTCACTAGTAGTAATAGAGGTAATGATTCACTACCTATATTACTACTGTCACTACTGCTCAGCTACCCCAACAATATTAGTTGTTAGTTGATATTTACATTCATGTCTGCCGGTTTACACCCACTTACCATTTGTCACTGGATTAGTGTAAATATTTTACAAGCCTTTTTTATACTGAACGAGTATGTTTTTGTCCCACCAAAATCATCCAGTATTAACTCTTTTACTGTGAAATTCACATAACTTAAGTATTTGGAAATGCTGTCGTCGACTGATGTTGACTTTATTATAAATGCTGTAATGTATTGAATCACAAAACAGAAAAGGTGATATATATAGGTTTACTAATGATGTCTTTTGATATCTATTCATAACTAACACAACTGCAAGCCAATTAAAAACAAATTTCTGAGTTGCTATGACCACATAAGTATCATAAGACTGTATGTCTATTATCAGCGGTCCAGACAATATTTTATTGGATGAACATCAGGCCAATAAAATGAAGTTCACTGTTGCCTATACAATGACATAGACTGTGTGTGTCTATTTATGGGATACTGGATGTAAGGGTGAAACAAATTCTTTGCATGAGATTCATTTATTTGTGTTTTATTTTCAGCATGGGACCTATCACTGAAAATGCTTTTACTGATATGGACATGCCAGTTGTTTCAACCCACCCAGCCAGGGAAAGCCTGTGCAGTTTACCAAGTGTACCAAGCAGCCTAGCTGAAGGAGTTTACCCTTGTTCCCTCATAAATCTACATCTGCTTTCCAAGATGAAGTTTCAGATGATCAATCAGCCAACAAACCTGGTTGCAGTTGGCCTTGATACAAAATGTCTGGCCAACAATCGGTACAAAACGGATGTGCCAACCATTCACAGAAACAGGATTCTGTAAATATGGGGCCAAGTGCCAGTTTGCCCATGGCACTTATGAAATAAAGTGCATGCTCAGGCACCCCAAGTATAAGTCAGAACTGTGCCATACATTCCACATGACAGGACTGTGTCCTTATGGGTCCAGATGGCACTTTGTCCACAATGAGGATGAGGCAAAACTGACTGAAATCAAAAAGATGAAACAGAAAGTAGCAGCAAGAAAAAGTGCTCAGCAGATGTTGCAACAGGCAATACAGACCCAAATGCAGACACTCATCCCCTCACGGCTTCACTTGCAGGTAGGCATTGTCTCCAAATATATTTGAGTACCTTTCAGAAATACAAATGAAGTTTTTGTATTGACAGTAATCAACCTACAAATTGATCATAAACTTTCTACAAGGTATTTTTATGGTAAAGGAGACACATTGGAAATCGAGAGAGGATAAAAATTAAATATTACAAGTAACATAGTGAATATTGTAGTCTTTTAGAGCAGCAGTAAACTGTATTAATATGAAAGGTGTAAATTTCCCTACGGTATTGTTTCACCCATGTTGGGGATTGGACAAGCAGCAGGAAAAGTTTGTCTACTGGCAGGCTTTATCTGAGAAAGAGTAAGGCAAAGCAAGTGGATTCCTGTAGAAACATTGGTAAGGGGGTGTTGGTGTGCAAAGTCATGGTATGATCTTGATTTGACCTTGCCAGAGTGACCTTAAGCTTTCAAATCTTGTCCCAGCTATATCTCAGAAACCGCCAGGTGTAGAAAGTTTATACTTGGTAAGGACATTGATTGGGGCTTGTAGGTGTGCAACATGATAATTATGCAGTCCGTCGGGGATGCTTTTTTCACTTTTTTTGGACTGATCACCACTGCCGCCGCCGGATTATGGTCTCCCTTTAATAACTTCTTGGCCTTTCAAATTTTTCTTTCCTTCTTATCTTTCTTTAAAAATATAGAGGCAGGAAAAATTTTTGGGATACTTTGAGGAGACCTTAAACTCTACTTAAGGTAACCTTAAGCATTTAAAAAAAACATCTTCTCATCGCGTTTTGGAAAAAAACACACACCAGTGCTGTAAAATTCATCAGGTACATTTTAGACCAAAATCTGCAGATTGGAAAGAATTTTCTGATCAATCGGAATATAGATACCTGAATATGAGGCGTTTGAGTTTCGTGAATTTTTTTAAAAATGGTTACTCAAAAATGTATGTAAAATGTATATCAAAAATGGTCAGGATTTTGGCGTTTTGTTGGATAACTTGTTCAACTACTTTTTGATAATCTTTCGAACGCCAAAGTTTCGGCCCTGTATCTACAATCTTAAGATCACCTTATTGTCAGAAAAGGTTCTTTTAATAATCCAGTTCACTTAGTTTTTATGTCAGCTGACTTATCAGTCAGTTGGCATTATAGCATCACTCTGCGGCGTGGACGTCCGCGTACACGTCCGCGTGAACGACTTCCCCTCCAAAACAACAAGGCCCAGAGACATGCTGTTGAAAATTTGTTCAAGGCATGCAGATCTGTCTGCTCGTCTGTTTGCTAGAGACATTACAAGTGAGGTACCCCCCACCCTAAGTGTGAAAATTTCAACACTTTATTGCAATTTTCTCAGTGACTATTGTAGGGATTCTCTCATATCTTGCACATATGTACTAGGCCTCAAGTAGATTCCCTAATGTGAGTATCAGGCCTGGATCTTTCTTAATTATTTTTTTATGAATTTTTAAAATAATTTTTAATGATTAAAAATTAATGAAATCATGCACTAAATCAATTATATCTTAAAAAGTATTGCATTTAGAGCATTTTGTTAAAATATGTTATTCAGCTACTTTTCCATAGCTACAACATGGTGAGTAACGTGGGTGTCTATCTCAATAGCTAAGTGAGTAATAGCTACTTTTGGACTTTTCTGTAACTTCCATCATGAGTAAAATCACTTGTAGCTTGAAAACTATTGCATTTAGAGAATTTTGTGTAAGTATGTTATTCAGCTACTTTTGGGTCAGCTATAACATAGTAAAATTTCAGACCTGTAGCTCATGGCATAGCTGAGTAATTTGACCTTGGACCCCTCCTTGAAGGTCAAACGAAGATAGCCACACTTAAAAGTGGTTATAACTCGCTTATTATTGGTTCTAGAGGTTTGGGATGGTAAACAAACCTATAGGAATTCATGGGCTGGGAATCTTTTGCTGTGGTAAGATTTGACCTTGGACCCCTCCTTCAAGGTCAAACAAGGATAGTCAAACTTAAAAGTGCTTATAGCTTGCTTATTGGTCCTAGAGGTTTGGGATGATAAACCAACCTATAGGAAATCATGGGCTGGGAATCTTTTGGTGTGGTCGGATTTGACCTTGGACCCCTCCTTCAAGGTCAAACAAGGATATCCAAACTTAAAAGTGCTTATAGCTCGTTTATTATTGGTCCTAGAGGTTTGGGATGGTAAACCAACCTATAGGAAATCATGGGCTGAGAATCTTTTGGTGTGGTCGGATTTGACCTTGGGACCTTCCTTCAAGGTCAAACGAGGATAGCCAATATTAACAGTGCTTATAGCTTGCTTATTTGTGTTCCTAGAGGTTTGCAATGTCACACCAACCTACAGGAATTATGGGTTAAGAATCATTTGATATGGTCAGATTTCACCTTGGGCTTCTCCAAGGTTAAGCATGTTTTAATGGCTTTGTTGAGTTTTCTTTCTGGTGGATACAATATGCATCAGTTCTCCGATGCGATAGGTCTAGTTTCAATATGTTATTCACATATTTTGGGGTCAGCTATAACATAGTAAAATTAAAACCATTGCATTTGCAATATTTTCTTTAAATATGTTTTTAACTTACTTTTTACACCCTAACAATTACCTTCTTACTTTCCTTCTGAACACCATTTCCAGGGCACAACTTTTGTGTCCTTCTGTCACTTCTACTCTGAAACTCAAAACACACATTCAGCTGACACAGAGCCCGTTGACGGGCACTGATTGCTTGTTCACATTTTCACCCAAAAAAGGGCCACTCGCTTTTGTTAGCAAAAACCTTTTTCTAGTTTTACCTTGATTTGACCTTTGGCTTTGCCTTAGTAACCTTGACATATATCTCGTCCAGCCTGTATTCTTGCCAATCGTAAGACATACAAAGTTTATATTTATAGGGACATAGCATGGGGGTTTCAGGTGTGCAGTGTCAAAGTGTGACCTTGATTTGTCCTTGCTGTAGTGACCTTCACCTATAAATCTCCAGACTATCTTGAAAAACTGTAAGGTTTTGGAATTTCATACTTGGTAGGGATGTTGGTGGGTATTGTAGGTGTGCAATGTAATGCTGTGACCTTGATTTGACCTTGATCTAGTGACCTTGACCTTTAAACCTTGAGTTTGGAAATCTTATCCAGGCTATTTCTGGCAATTCCTAATTTACAGAATGTCGACACTTACTAGGGATATTGCTTAGGGGGTGTAGGTATGCATCATCATTGCGTGATCTTAGGCTTAACAAAAGTGTGTTCACCCGCCATATTTGAGCATGTTTTTCTTTTGACAAAGATATATGGATTGCTGCATCTGATTATTATGTGTACTTTTATATAATTATGATATGTCCATTGACAGCTATACTCCTATTAATAAACTTCACAACTTCATAATTTTTACCTCTATATCTCATGGTGTTGAACACATTTTCCCCAAGCTGCTGGGTATGGGCATCTATGATGCTATTTTATATCAGTATAGTTCACTGCAGTATTGAGATAACACTATTTTATGCCTGTGCATATTAAATACATTGACTTCAAACAAGCTGGTTATAAGCTTAACTATATACTTCTATGTGCAGATGTATAAAATATCTGAAATTTCACATTGTATGCCTATAACTTTTTAAATACAACTATTTATATTGATGACCATCGAGACTTTTTGCTTGTATCTTTGTACAATCCAGTTTTGATGCAACAGATATCTGTCACTACTTCAGGGCACTCCACAAACAGCACCTACCCAACCACACATAGTGTTCAGCAAGTACCAAGGCCTAGCACAACCCTCCTCCAGCTATCCATGGAAAGAAGCATGTGTCTTCCAGTAGACAAATATTTGAGCTCGGAATCTTTGACTGAATTCCCACCTTGTGGCAGTCCTGTGTTCAACAGCCCTGGCAAAGAGGTCTCTCCACCTCCAGGATTTGCCCCCAAATCATATGATACCACATCCCACCTGGGTGACAATCCAAAGAACATGTGCAGTCTAGAAAATGTCTTTTCTTCAATGAATAGCTCATTATCTGCTGAAGTGAGTGAGTTGCTTGCTGGCCTGGAACCCATGGATTTGGACAGTTCTTCATCTCTGGGTTCAAATGACATGTATACACCACCCACCTCTCCAGATTCTATGATGCAGTCGCCTCTGGTCTCCCCAAGAGTTCACAGGTTGCCTATATTCAGTCAGATTTCACAAAATAAGTGGGACATTAAAGACTTGAATTGAATATTTCTTACAAATTACAAAATGTACATTTCTTGTTCAAGAAGATTGTGACATGTAAGACATAGTAGAATTTGAAGTAAGGCTGTGACCAGGTGGTTGGCATTCATGATTGGGGTTGATTTTGGAAGATCACCATTGCTTTCTGCTCCACTCAATAGTCATTAAATACAGTTTATTATATTGTCGCCCACTTGGTCATGTTTTAGTATAAGAGAACTTGGAAAACATAGGGTGTTAACATTAAGCCTGGTGGAGCTATTGGTTAAGGGATGTAGGTGTGCCTTGATTTGACCTTTGACCTTGCTGTACTGAGCCTGAGTTTGAAAATCTTTGCTGGGGTATATCTGTGAAACTTTAAGGAGTGGGGAGTTGATACTTGATTGAAACATTAGTTAGTGGGTGTAGGTGTGCAACATCATGATGTGACTTAGATTTGGCATTTGACCTTGCGAGAGTGACCTGAACCTTTAAAATCTTATCCAGGCTGTATCAGAAACTGCAAGGTTTACGAAGTTGACATTGGTTAAAGGGTTTAGGTTTATCTTGGTTTGACACTAATATGACCTTTAACCTTGCTGTACTGACCTTGACCTTTAAAGTCTTTTCTGGGCAATATATTCTAAACGATCAGGTGAAGTTAACTATACTGTGCTGAGCCATTGGTTCAGGAGTGTGGGCTAAATCATGTTGTGGTTTTTTAAAGATAGCTTATCTATCGAAATTGTTCAAGCCATGCATATATGTTCGTTTGTTTGCTAGAGCCATTACAAGTGAGGTACCCCCCACATTAAGTGCGAAAATTTCAACACTTTATTTACAATTTTCTGATTGACTATCGCAGAGATTTCTGTCCTATCTTTTGCATATGTACTAGACCACAGGTAGATTCCCTTATGTGAGTATCAGGCCTGGATCTTTCTTAATTATTTTTTATGAATTTTAAAATTTATTTTTAATGCCTTAAAATTCATGAAATCTTGCACTAAATCACTTATAACTTGACAAATATTGTATTTAGAGCATTTTGTTAAAATATGTTATTCAGCTACTTTTTCTGCAGCTACAACATGGTGAGTAGCTTGGGACTTTATGGCAATAGCTAAATGAGTAATAGCTACTTTTTGACTTTACAGTAAGCTCCATAATGAGTAAAATCACTTGTAACTTGAAAATAAAAATTACAGACATGTAGTTCATTGCATAGCTGAGTAATAGCTACTTTGATGTTATCACTGTTCAGTAAATCAGTTGTAACTTGAAAATATTCCATTTAGAGTATTTCTTTCAATATGCTATTCACGTACTTTTGGATCTCCTATAACATAGTAAAATTGCAGACCTGAAGCTTATACATAGCTGAGCAGTAGCTATTTTGAGGTTATCTGTGTTGAGTAAATCAGTTATAACTTGAACACTATTGCATTTACAGAAACTTGTATAATATTTTATTCAGCTACTTTGGGGTCAGCTATAACAAAGTAAAATTGCAGACCTATAGCTCAGTGCATAGCTGAGTAGTAGCTACTTTGAGGTTATCACTATTGAGTAAATCAGTCATAACTTGAAAACTATTGCATTTAGAGTATTTTCTTTAAATATGTTATTCACCGACTTTTGGATCATCTGTAAATCATAGTAAATTTGCAGACCTGTAGCTTATTTCATAGCTGGGCAATAGCTACTTTGAGGTTGTTAGTGTTGAATAAATGAGTTGTAACTTAAAAACTATTACATTGAGTGTATTTTGTTGAATTATGTTATTCACCTACTTTTGGGTCAGCCATAACATAGTAAAATTGTAGACCTGTAGCTCAGCTACTTTCGGGTTCTCACTGTTGAGTAAATCAGTTGTATCTTGAAAACTAATACTTTTGCAATATTTTGTTTAAGTATGTTATTCACCTATTTTTCAGTCAGCTATAACATACTAAAATAGCAAACCTGTAGTTTCTTGGATATCTTATCAGTAGCTACGTTTTAGTTATCACTGTTAAGTAAATTACTTGTAACATGAAAACTGTTGCATTCACAGAAGTTTCTTGAATATGTTATTCATCTGCTTCTGGGTCAGCTATAACATAGTGAAATTGTAGACCTGTAGCTCATTGTATAGCTGAGCAATAGTTACTTTAACGTTTTCACTGTTAAGTAAATCACTTGAAAAATATTACATTTCGAGTATTTAGTTTAAATGTCTTATTCTTCCATGTTAGGGACAGCTATAACATATTGAAATTGTAGACCTGTAGCACATTGTATAGCTGAGCAATAGTAACTTTCAGGTTCAGACTGAGTACATCAGTTGTTGCTTGAAAACTAATGCTTTTACAGCATTTTGTTTAAATATGTTATTTCCTACTTTTCAGTCAGCTAAAACATACTGAAATTGCGGACCTGTAGCTCATGGGATAACTGAACAATATCTACTTTGAGGTAGTAAATCACTTTTTACTTGAAAACTATTGCATTTAGAGAACTATTCTTGAAAAATTTGTCTTATTGCGAAAAATACCCTTACCTTATCCTCACTAATGTTATGTTTTGGCGAGAGCAAACATCTACAACCAACTCAAATTCTTTTAAAAGAAATATTCTTGTTAGTGCACTACGCTTATGTGAAATATGTTATTTATTTACTTTTGGGTCAGCATTAACATAGTAAAATTGTGGACATGTAGCTCCTTGCATAGCTGACCAATAGCTACTTTCAGGTTATCACTGTTGAGTAAATTAGTTGTAAGTTGAAAACTATTGCATTTACAGCATTTTGTTTAAGTTCAAGTGTTTTATTCATCTATATTTTAGTCAGCTATAGCATAGTGAAATTGTATACCTGTAGCTTATACCATAGCTGAGCAGTAGCTATTTTCAGGTTATCACAGTTGAGTAAATCAATTTTAACTAAAAAGCTATTGCAGTTAGAGGATTTTGTTTACGTACGTTTTTCACCAACTTTTTGCTCAGCTATAACATAGTGAAATTGTAGACCTGTACCTCATTGCATAGATATGCAATAGCTACTTTCAGGTTCTCATTGTTGAGTAAATAAGTTTTAACTTGAAAACTATTGCATTTACAGTAATTTGTTTAAATACGTGATTCACCTACTTTTTGCTCAGCTATAGCAGTTAAATTATTCGCACAAATGACAAAATGTCTCAGAATTAATAGCAAAACCCCTATAAAGTTATCAAAATCAATAAAAACATACCAATTTGGTGAATTTGATGGGAAAATAACTTAGCAGTGATAAAAAAGCAGTACATTTAGTATAGACCTGTTTCCATTTGTAGAATCTCCAAGAGAATAATTTTTTTCTGATACAAATGCCAAAAAAGTACAGGGGTGTTTTGTGAATAAACTAGTACAAGCTTGTATTTTGTGTTATTCTGTTTTCATATCTTAACACAGATGCACTCGTATCTTTGATTGGCGATTAACTTCAAATAAAACTACTTACTATAGTACTTAATTTACTAAAAAAAATTTGGCGAGTCTACAAGTAAAAGTCACTCAACAAGTTCAAAAATTCAAGACGGCAAGTTTGGCAATCCGAATTGCAAACTGAGCTGTCTTTGTGAAACTGATTCAGAGTTACTGCACTGAGATTTGACATTTACAGTAAATGCCTCACAGGCATTTTGATTTTTTGACTGATTACACCTGTTTCTTGTGAGAAACCAGTTTCTGTGTCTGGTGTTACTGATGCAGCTAGCACCAAATGGTGACTCACCTGTAACATTAATTGATCTTTCATGCTTTTGTTGAATATAATTTCATCCAAAGTATCAGGGTCAAGATTTGACCATAACTCAGTCATTGTCATCCCAGCAAACAGAAAATGTCCTCTCACTTGGAACAGATGATCCTGGAATACTTAAATGAGATTTGGCAAGTTTAGCAACATTCGGATAACGGTTTTCAGATGCTTCCCACGACTTCAAATGGTTTGCAATTCTAACTGGTTCAGAGGTATAATCTTGGAACTCTTTTTCAGCTGAGGTTGGTGCTGTGAGGTCACATATATCCCCTGGATATAGGCAATCAAACAAATTTTGACTTCTTCTCTGGTGGTGCCATGCTTGATTCTTCTGGCTCCCCTGGTTCTGTTTTCACTGAAACCACTCATTGACTTTCAGACTCTTAATAGCTTAATAATCTGTGGATGAAAAATTTCCTTCTGCTCTGGCTTTAAATACTTCAGTTGTTTGTAACATGGGTCCAGAACTGCTGCTTTTACAAGTGGGGAATAAAGCATAGCATCAAAAGGGAAGCTATCTTCGTCAAGTCTCTTGACTATTCCTTCTTTTATAGCATTTTTAGGTCCTCTGCCACCAGGCATCAGTCCTCCAGCAAGCCTCACCTCAGTAAATCTCGGACAGACTGGCCAAAGTCTGCAGTGGTCACCGACACCAGCTCACCTGGACTACACAGAGACGGGACAGTATCTTGAGCTTAAGCTTAAATCTAACGTATATTGATATTGAAGTAGATCAAAAGAATACTCTTGCTACCGAATGACTTAAGTATTAACAATGTTATGGCCATCTTAAACTTATAATGTAGAGGTTTTCAGCCCTAAGCTCAGTCAATGTTTAAATTTTAAAAATAAAACTTGGCACATTTATAAAGATTGGCAGATGGGACATTCTGATTTTATGGTCACCTTAAAGTCCTAATATGAATGAAGTTATGGTCTCCTTACAGTGAAAAAAAGAAAGTTTTCAGCCTACAGCTATCTTATTGTTCCACTGACCTCAGCTAAACTTTGTGCACTTATAAAGGATGACAAAAGGGACATTCTTATGTTATGGTCACCTTAAAGTCCCAATATTAATGAAGTTATGGCCACCTTGCAGTTAAATTATAGTCTTTACCCCACAGCCCTTAAGGTATTGTTTTCACTTATGGTGTCCGGATGGGCAGGCGGCGGGAAAAAGTTTGTCCGGGCTGTATCTCAGAAACCGTAAGGTGTAGGAAGTTGATACTTGGTAGGGACATTGGTTGGGAGTGTGGATGTGCAACCTGATGGTTTGACCTTGCCGTAGTGACCTTGACCTATAAAATATTGTCTGGGCTATATCTCAGAAACTGTAAGGTGTAGGAAGTTGATACTTGGTAGGGATATTAGGTAGGAGGTGTAGGTGTGCAACGTCATGATGTGACCTTGATTTGACCTTGCCATAGTGACCTCACCTATAAAATCTTGTCTGGGCTATATCTCAGAAACCGTGAGGTGTAGGAAGTTGATACTTGGTAGGGACATTGGTTAGGGGGTGTAGTTATGCAACGTCATGGTCTGACCTTGCCGTAGTGACCTTGACCTATAAATTCTTGTCCGGGCTATATCTCGGAAACTGTAAGGTGTAGGAAGTTGATATTTGGTAGGGACATTGGTTAGGGGGTGCAGGTATGCAACGTCATGGTCTCGAAAACTTGGTAGGGACATTGGTTAGGGGCTATAGGTGTGTATTATCATGGTGTGACCTTAATTTGACCTTTGACCTTGTCGTAATGACCTTGACCTTTAAAATCTTGTTGCACCTTTGGGTCTGTCTTTTGATGCAGGTTAAGCACTGTTGAAGTCATATTAGAATTTATTAAGAATTTTACTTTCATAACTTCCCATTGTAAGAGATAGAATTTCAAGTGAGCCACAGATTTTGCTCCAACACCATACATAAGCATTCATTAAATGTATTACCACTTCTGTATGCATGGTAATATTCAAAAGATATAAACCATAATTCGGCCATGCAGGCGTAGATAAAGAGTGTTGAATTTTAGTTTACTGATTAATGCTGTCATCTTGCTATTGAATTATCTTGTTGTAATATTTCATCTTTACATACATTATCTTTTAAACATTATTTTCTCCATTTAAACATTGTTTAGACCTTTATATAACTGACAGTGCTCTGAAAGTATCCTTAACTTTGTACTAGTACAGTACTTCATATCTCATGATGTTGAAAATATTTTCCTAGGCTGTGGGGTACGGGCATCTCTGATGCTATTTTTAATCTGAAGCTATAGAATTGTTCAGCTGACCTCAGTTAAATTTTGCACACTCATTAAAGATGACAGTAGGGACATTCTTCTTTTCTTTCCACCTTGGGCTCCTAACACAAATATAGTCATGGCCATCCTGAAGTTAAACTGAGGGTTTTCAGGTCTGAATTGACTTCCTGTTCAGTAACATCAGTTTAACTTAGCACATTGATTAAGCATGAGGAAGATTTTATGACCTTTTTACTTAAAATTATTGTATTTGAGAGACGTTGGCCATCTTAAGACATCTCAAATATGTACTTCTTGCTCCCATCTCATTTATTTTAAGACTTTTTAAAACCACACCTGGCACATGTATACTTAAAACAAAATTTCTGTTATCTGGCAAACCTAAGCTCCTAGACTTGAATTCTTTCAGAAGATAACATGACTGTTGAAAACACTTTCTCATAAACAGTTTTTTCCTGTACAGTACTTTGTGTATCTCCAGCTAATTGTAAATTAATGGGTTGTTATGTCAGCTTACATTATGGCATCACTCCCTCTTATCTTGCAGATATGTACAAGGGAAGGGATATAAGTAGATTCTCTTGTGTGAGTATCAGAACTGGACCTTTCTTAATTAGTATTTTTAGGAATTTTTAACTAAAATTCATGAAATCATGCACTAAATCACTTATAACTTGAAAAGTATTATATTTAGATCATTTTGTTGTTTTCCATGTACCTTTGTGTCAGCTAAAACCTAGTAAAATTTCAGGACTGTAGCCCATTGCATAATCCGTTCAATTCCCAGCACAGCCTCAAGAGGGAAAGCTGGTAGTTGCTTGCTGTTGGTTGGCAGTTTACCGTACAGAACCCTGACAAACTGTATGCACTGGTTTCCTCTGCCTTTCCAACTACCCGTCGTGATATGACCTGTACAGTGTTGAAAGCGACGTAAAACCCCAAATAAATAAATTAATGCTTTGATGCTTTATATTGTGTTTGAATAGAACAAGTACCCTAAATAAAAACTACAATATAATAAGATAATTATATTATCAATATTTCACTTAATGTCCAAGGTTTAAGCGATGTGAAAAGGCCTGTACAAAATCTTTTCAAAATGTTTTGAAGGGGTGAGATCTGTTCCTGCGGATTCTTCTTCATGTTAGATGTGATAATAGATATAGAGTCTCCCTTATTACTCTCATAGAGTTTGGGTATGAACAAATTTGCTGGTATATATCCTTAAAACCAGGTTGAATTGAGCAACACATTTGTTTTAATGATTTTAGAAATGCAACATTCCATCCATTTGCTCAATTCTATAAGGAATAAAAATCACAATTAAACCCACATGATGTGATTCATATATTTAAAAATGTATGGTCCCCAAAAAGGTTGAATATAACTTTGTCTCCATATGGATGTTTATGTGATAAACCTAGACCTTTTCGGGACATCCTTTACAGTACTCCTTCAATGTATGCACATCTTGTGGTTCTTTTTCTATTTTATTAATTCTAGCCGCTTAAGCAGCACAACATTCTATCACTTTTGTCAATAAACACAGTATTTGAATATGCACAGAGTATCCCAGTTGATGTAATGCATACATTTATAAATTATGGTTGGATACGCATGGAATATATACACCACATCTTGCAATTCTTTAATGCTTTATATTTTGGTTGACTAGAAAAAAGTGCGTTAAATAATAAAAAAGGTGTAATTAATCCACCAACACCCATATTATCTAGATTTGGCTTATTTGTCTAAGACTTAACAGATGTGCAAAGGACTGTAGAAATTCGTTTTAAAATGTTTGAAGGGGTGGGATCTGATCCTGTGGTTAGATGTGATAATGGACACTTTCAAAGTTTAAGTGTGAAACAAATTTGCTGGTATATGTGATTGGAATCCAGTTGAATAGAGAAGCACATTTGTTTTAATGATTTTAGAAATACAACATTCAATGTACAATGGAACCCAAATTATGTGATTCAGATACTTGAAAATACATGGTCCCCAACAGGTTGAATTTAACTTTGTCCATGGATGTTTATGGGCATAAACATGGAACTTTTGGGGACATACATCAGGGGACACTTGTAATATATACATCACATCTGGCAATTCTTTAATGCTTTGATGCTGTCTATTTTATTTGACTGGAAAAAAGTATGCTGAATAAAAAACTGTGTAATTAATCCGCCAACACCCATATTATCTAAATTTGACTTATTTGTTCAAGGCTGAAGAGATGTGAAAAGACCTGTAGGAAATCTTTTTAAAGTGTTTCGAAGGGCTGAGATCTGTTCCTGGTGCTTTTTTCTTTGTGATTAGATGTGATTATAGACATAGATTCTCCCTCAGTACTCTTACACAGTTTTGGTGTGAAGTAAATTTGCTGGTACATGCCCTTGGAATACAGTTGAATAGTGCAACACATTTGTTTTAGTGATTTATAAATACAATATTGAATCCCTTTTCTCAATTCTATCAGGAAACGAAAAAGGGCTATGTAACCCCAAATGATGTGATTCATATATTTCAAAATATATGGTCCACAAAACGTTGAACATAATTTTGTCCCCATATGGATGTTTTTTGCACAAACATAGACCTTTTGGGAACATCCTTTACAGTACTCATTTAATGTAGACATATCTTGTGGTTCCCTTTGTAATTTTTAATATTAAATACTTAACCAGCACAATATCCTATCACTTTGCTCAGTAGCCACAGGATTTCAGTATGCACAAAGTATTCCAATTAATGTAAAACATACATTTAGAAATTATGGTTTCTGTGAGGTTGAATATAACTTAGTCCCCATACAGATGTTCATGTGCATAAACATAGACCTTTTGGAGACATCCTTTACAGTACTCATTCAATGTATGCACATCATTTGGATCCTTGTCTACTATTTTGTTAATATTAAACACTTAACCAGAACAACAATCCATCACTTTTGTCAATAACCACAGGATTTGAATATGTACAAAGTATCCTAATTGATGTCATACATACTTTTAAAAATTATGGTTGCCAGAAGGTTGAATATAACTTTGTCTTCGTGTGGACACGTTTGAGCATATACATATACCTTTTGGGGACATACTTAAGGGGACACATGGAATATATACACCACATTTTGCAATTCTTTAATGCTTTATATTTTGTTTAACTAGAAAAAAGTGCCCTAAATAAAAAAAAATTGTGCAATTAATCCACCAACGTCCATATTATCTAGATTTGGCTTATTTGTCCAAGACTTAACAGATGTGCAAAGGCCTGCACAACATAACTCAAATGATGTGATTCATATACTTGAAAATATATGGTCCCCAACAGGTTGAATGTAACTGTCCGCATATGGATGTTTATGGGCATAAATAAGACCTTTTGGGGACATCCTTTAGAGTACTCATTCAATGTATGCGCATTGTGTGGTTCCTTTTGTACTATTTTGTTAATATTAAACACTCAACCAGAACAACATTCCATCACTTTTGTCAATAACCACAGGATTTGAATATGTACAAAGTATCCCATTTGATGTAATACATACTTCTAAAAATTATGGTATAAACAAGGTTGAATATAACTTTGTCCCCATGCGGAAGTGTTTGAGCATATACATATATCTTTTCTGGACAAATTTAGTGGACACATATAATATATACACATTTTCCAATCCTTTAATTCTTTGATACTTATTATTTTGTTTGACCAGAAAAAAGTACCCTATATAAAAAAACTGTGTAATTAATCCGCCAACACCCATATTATCTAGATTTGACTTATTTATCCAAGACTTAAGGGATGTGCAAAGGCCTGTAGGAATTCTTTTTAAAATGTTTTGAAGGGGTGATATCTGATCCTGTGGTTAGATGTGATAGTAGACATAGAGTCTCCTTTATTACTCTCAAAGAGTTTAGATGTGAAACAAATTTGCTGGTATATGTCCTCGGAATCCAGTTGGACAGAGAGGCACATTTGTTTTAGTGATTTTAGAAATACAACATTCAGTCCATTTGCTCAATTCTATCAGGAATCAAAATGGTACAATGTAATCAAATGATGTGAATCATATATTTGAAAATACATGATACCAACAAGGTTGAATACCACTTTGTCCCCATATGGATGTTTATGTGCATAAGTATCAACCTTTTGGGGACATACTTTACAGTACTCATTTTATGTAGACACATCTTGTGGTTCCTTTTGTAATTTTTAATATTAAACACCTAACCGGCACAATATGCTATCACTTTGCTCAGTAGCCACAGGATTGTTGTACGCACAAAGTATCCAAACTGATGTAATACTTACATTTAAAAATTATGGTTTCCACAAGTTTGAATATAACTTTGTCCCCATATGGATGTTTATGTGCATAAGTATCAACCTTTTGGGGACATACTTTACAGTACTCATTTTATGTAGACACATCTTGTGGTTCCTTTTGTAATTTTTAATATTAAACACCTAACCGGCACAATATGCTATCACTTTGCTCAGTAGCCACAGGATTGTTGTACGCACAAAGTATCCAAACTGATGTAATACTTACATTTAAAAGTTATGGTTTCCACAAGTTTGAATATAACTTTGTCCCCATATGGATGTTTATGTGCATAAACATAGACCTTTTGGGGACATCATTTACAGTACTCATTCAATGTATACACACATTGTTTGGTTCCTTGTCTACTATTTTGTTAATATTAAACACTCAACCAGAACAACATTCCATCCCTTTTGTCAATAACCACAGGATTTGAATATATACAAAGTATCCCAATTGATGTAATACATACTTTTAAAAATTATGGTTTCAACATTGTTGAATCTAACTTTGTCCCACTTGGATGTGTTTGAGCATATACATATACCTTTTGGGGACATACTTTAGGGGACACGTGATATATACAACACATCTTGCAATCTTTTAATTCTATGATACTTTATATTTTGTTTGACTAGGGAAAAGTACCCTAAATAAAAAAGTGCGTAGTTAATCTGCCAACACCCATATTATCTCTATTTGACTTATTTATCCAAGACTTAAGGGATGTGCCACGGCCTGTAGGAATACTTTTTAAAATGTTTTGAAGGGGTGAGATCTGATCCTGTGGTTAGATGTGATAGTAGACCTAGTGTCTCCCTTATTACTCTCAAAGAGTTTAGGTGTGAAACAAATTGGCTGGTATATGTCCTTGGAATCCAGTTGAATAGAGAAGCACATTTGTTTTAATGATTTTAGAAATACAACATTCAATCCATTTGCCCAATTCTATCAGGAATCAAAAAGCACAATGTAACCTAAATTATGTGATTCAGATACTTGAAAATACATGGTCCCCAACAGGTTGAATTTAACTTTGTCCCCATATGGATGTTTATGGGCATAAACATGGCCCTTTTGGGGACAAACATCAGGGGACACTTGTAATATATACATCACATCTGGCAATCCTTTAATGTTTTGATGCTGTCTATTTTATTTGACTGGAAAAAAGTATGCTGAATAAAAAACTGTGTAATTAATCCGCCAACACCCATATTATCTAATTTTGACTTATTTGTTCAAGGCTGAAGAGATGTGAAAAGACCTGTAGGAAATCTTTTTAAAGTGTTTCGAAGGGCTGAGATCTGTTCCTGGTGCTTTTTTCTTTGTGATTAGATGTGATAATAGACATAGATTCTCCCTCAGTACTCTTACACAGTTTTGGTGTGAAGTAAATTTGCTGGTACATGCCCTTGGAATACAGTTGAATAGTGCAACACATTTGTTTTAGTGATTTATAAATACAATATTGAATCCCTTTTCTCAATTCTATCAGGAAACCAAAAAGGGCTATGTAACCCCAAATGATGTGATTCATATATTTCAAAATATATGGTCCCCAAAACGTTAAATATAATTTTGTCCCCATATGGATGTTTTTTTGCACAAACATAGACCTTTTGGGAACATCCTTTACAGTACTCATTTAATGTAGACATATCTTGTGGTTCCTTTTGTAATTTTTAATATTAAATACTTAACCAGCACAATATCCTATCACTTTGCTCAGTAGCCACAGGATTTCAGTATGCACAAAGTATTCCAATTAATGTAAAACATACATTTAGAAATTATGATTTCTGTGAGGTTGAATATAACTTTGTCCCCATACAGATGTTCATGTGCATAAACATAGACCTTTTGGAGACATCCTTTACAGTACTCATTCAATGTATGCACATCGTTTGGATCCTTGTCTACTATTTTGTTAATATTAAACACTTAACCAGAACAACAATCCATCACTTTTGTCAATAACCACAGGATTTGAATATGTACAAAGTATCCTAATTGATGTCATACATACTTTTCAAAATTATGGTTGCCAGAAGGTTGAATATAACTTTGTCTTCGTGGACACGTTTGAGCATATACATATACCTTTTGGGGACATACTTAAGGGGACACATGGAATATATACACCACATTTTGCAATTCTTTAATGCTTTATATTTTGTTTAACTAGAAAAAAGTGCCCTAAATAAAAAAAACTGTGCAATTAATCCACCAACGTACATATTGTCTAGATTTGGCTTATTTGTCCAAGACTTAACAGATGTGCAAAGGCCTGCACAACATAACTCAAATGATGTGATTCATATACTTGAAAATATATGGTCCCCAACAGGTTGAATGTAACTGTCCGCATATGGATGTTTATGGGCATAAATAAGACCTTTTGGGGACATCCTTTAGACTACTCATTCAATGTATGCACATTGTGTGGTTCCTTTTGTACTATTTTGTTAATATTAAACACTCAATCAGAACAACATTCCATCACTTTTGTCAATAACCACAGGATTTGAATATGTACAAAGTATCCCAATTGATGTAATACATACTTTTAAAAATTATGGTTTCAACATTGTTCAATCTAACTTTGTGCCACTTGGATGTGTTTGAGCATATACATATACCTTTTGGGGACATACTTTAGGGGACACATGTGATATATACAACACATCTTGCAATCTTTTAATTCTATGATACTTTATATTTTGTTTGACTAGGGAAAAGTACCCTAAATAAAAAAGTGCGTAGTTAATCCGCCAACACCCATATTATCTCTATTTGACTTATTTATCCAAGACTTAAGGGATGTGCAAAGGCCTGTAGGAATTCTTTTTAAAGTGTTTTGAAGGGATGATATCTGATCCTGTGGTTAGATGTGATAGTAGACATAGAGTCTCCTTTATTACTCTCAAAGAGTTTAGATGTGAAACAAATTTGCTGGTATATGTCCTCGGAATCCAGTTGGGCAGAGAGGCACATTTGTTTTAATGATTTTAGAAATACAACATTCAGTCCATTTGCTCAATTCTATCAGGAATCAAAATGGTACAATGTAATCAAATGATGTGAATCATATATTTGAAAATACATGATACCAACAAGGTTGATCCCACCTCTGCGGCTGGGGTTCGATCCCCGTCATGACCGTAAGTGGGAAAGCTGGTAGTTGCTTGCCGTTGGTCGGCAGTTTACAGTACAGAACCCTAGCAAACTATATGTACTGGTTTCCTCTGCCCTTCCAACTACCCGTCGTGATATGACCTGTACAGTGTTGAAAGCGACGTAAAACCCCAAATAAACAAACAAACAAACCAACAAGGTTGAATACCACTTTGTCCCCATATGGATGTTTATGTGCATAAGTATCAACCTTTTGGGGACATACTTTACAGTACTCATTTTATGTAGACACATCTTGTGGTTCCTTTTGTAATTTTTAATATTAAACACCTAACCGGCACAATATGCTATCACTTTGCTCAGTAGCCACAGGATTGTTGTACGCACAAAGTATCCAAACTGATGTAATACTTACATTTAAAAATTATGGTTTCCACAAGTTTGAATATAACTTTGTCCCCATATGGATGTTTATGTGCATAAGTATCAACCTTTTGGGGACATACTTTACAGTACTCATTTTATGTAGACACATCTTGTGGTTCCTTTTGTAATTTTTAATATTAAACACCTAACCGGCACAATATGCTATCACTTTGCTCAGTAGCCACAGGATTGTTGTACGCACAAAGTATCCAAACTGATGTAATACTTACATTTAAAAATTATGGTTTCCACAAGTTTGAATATAACTTTGTCCCCATATGGATGTTTATGTGCAGAAACATAGACCTTTTGGGGACATCATTTACAGTACTCATTCAATGTATACACACATTGTTTGGTTCCTTGTCTACTATTTTGTTAATATTAAACACTCAACCAGAACAACATTCCATCCCTTTTGTCAATAACCACAGGATTTGAATATATACAAAGTATCCCAATTGATGTAATACATACTTTTAAAAATTATGGTTTCAACATTGTTGAATCTAACTTTGTCCCACTTGGATGTGTTTGAGCATATACATATACCTTTTGGGGACATACTTTAGGGGACACATGTGATATATACAACACATCTTGCAATCTTTTAATTCTATGATACTTTATATTTTGTTTGACTAGGGAAAAGTACCCTAAATAAAAAAGTGCGTAGTTAATCTGCCAACACCCATATTATCTCTATTTAACTTATTTATCCAAGACTTAAGGGATGTGCCACGGCCTGTAGGAATACTTTTTAAAATGTTTTGAAGGGGTGAGATCTGATCCTGTGGTTAGATGTGATAGTAGACCTAGTGTCTCCCTTATTACTCTCAAAGAGTTTAGGTGTGAAACAAATTGGCTGGTATATGTCCTTGGAATCCAGTTGAATAGAGAAGCACATTTGTTTTAATGATTTTAGAAATACAACATTCAATCCATTTGCCCAATTCTATCAGGAATCAAAAAGCACAATGTAACCTAAATTATGTGATTCAGATACTTGAAAATACATGGTCCCCAACAGGTTGGATTTAACTTTGTCCCCATATGGATGTTTATGGGCATAAACATGGCCCTTTTGGGGACAAACATCAGGGGACACTTGTAATATATACATCACATCTGGCAATCCTTTAATGCTTTGATGCTGTCTATTTTATTTGACTGGAAAAAAGTATGCTGAATAAAAAACTGTGTAATTAATCCGCCAACACCCATATTATCTAATTTTGACTTATTTGTTCAAGGCTGAAGAGATGTGAAAAGACCTGTAGGAAATCTTTTTAAAGTGTTTCGAAGGGCTGAGATCTGTTCCTGGTGCTTTTTTCTTTGTGATTAGATGTGATAATAGACATAGATTCTCCCTCAGTACTCTTACACAGTTTTGGTGTGAAGTAAATTTGCTGGTACATGCCCTTGGAATACAGTTGAATAGTGCAACACATTTGTTTTAGTGATTTATAAATACAATATTGAATCCCTTTTCTCAATTCTATCAGGAAACGAAAAAGGGCTATGTAACCCCAAATGATGTGATTCATATATTTCAAAATATATGGTCCCCAAAACATTAAATATAATTTTGTCCCCATATGGATGTTTTTTTGCACAAACATAGACCTTTTGGGAACATCCTTTACAGTACTCATTTAATGTAGACATATCTTGTGGTTCCTTTTGTAATTTTTAATATTAAATACTTAACCAGCACAATATCCTATCACTTTGCTCAGTAGCCACAGGATTTCAGTATGCACAAAGTATTCCAATTAATGTAAAACATACATTTAGAAATTATGGTTTCTGTGAGGTTGAATATAACTTTGTCCCCATACAGATGTTCATGTGCATAAACATAGACCTTTTGGAGACATCCTTTACAGTACTCATTCAATGTATGCACATCGTTTGGATCCTTGTCTACTATTTTGTTAATATTAAACACTTAACCAGAACAACAATCCATCACTTTTGTCAATAACCACAGGATTTGAATATGTACAAAGTATCCTAATTGATGTCATACATACTTTTAAAAATTATGGTTGCCAGAAGGTTGAATATAACTTTGTCTTCATGTGGACACGTTTGAGCATATACATATACCTTTTGGGGACATACTTAAGGGGACACATGGAATATATACACCACATTTTGCAATTCTTTAATGCTTTATATTTTGTTTAACTAGAAAAAAGTGCCCTAAATAAAAAAAAAACTGTGCAATTAATCCACCAACGTCCATATTATCTAGATTTGGCTTATTTGTCCAAGACTTAACAGATGTGCAAAGGCCTGCACAACATAACTCAAATGATGTGATTCATATACTTGAAAATATATGGTCCCCAACAGGTTGAATGTAACTGTCCGCATATGGATGTTTATGGGCATAAATAAGACCTTTTGGGGACATCCTTTAGAGTACTCATTCAATGTATGAGCATTGTGTGGTTCCTTTTGTACTATTTTGTTAATATTAAACACTCAACCAGAACAACATTCCATCACTTTTGTCAATAACCACAGGATTTGAATATGTACAAAGTATCCCAATTGATGCAATACATACTTTTAAAAATTATGGTTTCAACATTGTTCAATCTAACTTTGTGCCACTTGGATGTGTTTGAGCATATACATATACCTTTTGGGGACATACTTTAGGGGACACATGTGATATATACAACACATCTTGCAATCTTTTAATTCTATGATACTTTATATTTTGTTTGACTAGGGAAAAGTACCCTAAATAAAAAAGTGTGTAGTTAATCCGCCAACACCCATATTATCTCTATTTGACTTATTTATCCAAGACTTAAGGGATGTGCAAAGGCCTGTAGGAATTCTTTTTAAAATGTTTTGAAGGGGTGATATCTGAACCTGTGGTTAGATGTGATAGTAGACATAGAGTCTCCTTTATTACTCTCAAAGAGTTTAGATGTGAAACAAATTTGCTGGTATATGTCCTCGGAATCCAGTTGGGCAGAGAGGGACATTTGTTTTAATGATTTTAGAAATACAACATTCAGTCCATTTGCTCAATTCTATCAGGAATCAAAATGGTACAATGTAATCAAATGATGTGAATCATATATTTGAAAATACATGATACCAACAAGGTTGAATACCACTTTGTCCCCATATGGATGTTTATGTGCATAAGTATCAACCTTTTGGGGACATACTTTACAGTACTCATTTTATGTAGACACATCTTGTGGTTCCTTTTGTAATTTTTAATATTAAACACCTAACCGGCACAATATGCTATCACTTTGCTCAGTAGCCACAGGATTGTTGTACGCACAAAGTATCCAAACTGATGTAATACTTACATTTAAAAATTATGGTTTCCACAAGTTTGAATATAACTTTGTCCCCATATGGATGTTTATGTGCAGAAACATAGACCTTTTGGGGACATCATTTACAGTACTCATTCAATGTATACACACATTGTTTGGTTCCTTGTCTACTATTTTGTTAATATTAAACACTCAACCAGAACAACATTCCATCCCTTTTGTCAATAACCACAGGATTTGAATATATACAAAGTATCCCAATTGATGTAATACATACTTTTAAAAATTATGGTTTCAACATTGTTGAATCTAACTTTGTCCCACTTGGATGTGTTTGAGCATATACATATACCTTTTGGGGACATACTTTAGGGGACACATGTGATATATACAACACATCTTGCAATCTTTTAATTCTATGATACTTTATATTTTGTTTGACTAGGGAAAAGTACCCTAAATAAAAAAGTGCGTAGTTAATCTGCCAACACCCATATTATCTCTATTTGACTTATTTATCCAAGACTTAAGGGATGTGCCACGGCCTGTAGGAATACTTTTTAAAATGTTTTGAAGGGGTGAGATCTGATCCTGTGGTTAGATGTGATAGTAGACCTAGTGTCTCCCTTATTACTCTCAAAGAGTTTAGGTGTGAAACAAATTGGCTGGTATATGTCCTTGGAATCAAGTTGAATAGAGAAGCACATTTGTTTTAATGATTTTAGAAATACAACATTCAATCCATTTGCCCAATTCTATCAGGAATCAAAAAGCACAATGTAACCTAAATTATGTGATTCAGATACTTGAAAATACATGGTCCCCAACAGGTTGAATTTAACTTTGTCCCCATATGGATGTTTATGGGCATAAACATGGCCCTTTTGGGGACATACATCAGGGGACACTTGTAATATATACATCACATCTGGCAATTCTTTAATGCTTTGATGCTGTCTATTTTATTTGACTGGAAAAAAGTATGCTCAGTAAAAAACTGTGTAAATAATCCGCCAACACCCATATTATCTAAATTTGACTTATTTGTTCAAGGCTGAAGAGATGTGAAAAGACCTGTAGGAAATCTTTTTAAAGTGTTTCGAAGGGCTGAGATCTGTTCCTGGTGCTTTTTTCTTTGTGATTAGATGTGATAATAAACATAGATTCTCCCTCAGTACTCTTACACAGTTTTGGTGTGAAGTAAATTTGCTGGTACATGCCCTTGGAATACAGTTGAATAGTGCAACACATTTGTTTTAGTGATTTATAAATACAATATTGAATCCCTTTTCTCAATTCTATCAGGAAACGAAAAAGGGCTATGTAACCCCAAATGATGTGATTCATATATTTCAAAATATATGGTCCCCAAAACATTAAATATAATTTTGTCCCCATATGGATGTTTTTTTGCACAAACATAGACCTTTTGGGAACATCCTTTACAGTACTCATTTAATGTAGACATATCTTGTGGTTCCTTTTGTAATTTTTAATATTAAATACTTAACCAGCACAATATCCTATCACTTTGCTCAGTAGCCACAGGATTTCAGTATGCACAAAGTATTCCAATTAATGTAAAACATACATTTAGAAATTATGGTTTCTGTGAGGTTGAATATAACTTTGTCCCCATACAGATGTTCATGTGCATAAACATAGACCTTTTGGAGACATCCTTTACAGTACTCATTCAATGTATGCACATCGTTTGGATCCTTGTCTACTATTTTGTTAATATTAAACACTTAACCAGAACAACAATCCATCACTTTTGTCAATAACCACAGGATTTGAATATGTACAAAGTATCCTAATTGATGTCATACATACTTTTAAAAATTATGGTTGCCAGAAGGTTGAATATAACTTTGTCTTCATGTGAACACGTTTGAGCATATACATATACCTTTTGGGGACATACTTAAGGGGACACATGGAATATATACACCACATTTTGCAATTCTTTAATGCTTTATATTTTGTTTAACTAGAAAAAAGTGCCCTAAATAAAAAAAAAACTGTGCAATTAATCCACCAACGTCCATATTATCTAGATTTGGCTTATTTGTCCAAGACTTAACAGATGTGCAAAGGCCTGCACAACATAACTCAAATGATGTGATTCATATACTTGAAAATATATGGTCCCCAACAGGTTGAATGTAACTGTCCGCATATGGATGTTTATGGGCATAAATAAGACCTTTTGGGGACATCCTTTAGAGTACTCATTCAATGTATGAGCATTGTGTGGTTCCTTTTGTACTATTTTGTTAATATTAAACACTCAACCAGAACAACATTCCATCACTTTTGTCAATAACCACAGGATTTGAATATGTACAAAGTATCCCAATTGATGCAATACATACTTTTAAAAATTATGGTTTCAACATTGTTCAATCTAACTTTGTGCCACTTGGATGTGTTTGAGCATATACATATACCTTTTGGGGACATACTTTAGGGGACACATGTGATATATACAACACATCTTGCAATCTTTTAATTCTATGATACTTTATATTTTGTTTGACTAGGGAAAAGTACCCTAAATAAAAAAGTGCGTAGTTAATCCGCCAACACCCATATTATCTCTATTTGACTTATTTATCCAAGACTTAAGGGATGTGCAAAGGCCTGTAGGAATTCTTTTTAAAATGTTTTGAAGGGGTGATATCTGAACCTGTGGTTAGATGTGATAGTAGACATAGAGTCTCCTTTATTACTCTCAAAGAGTTTAGATGTGAAACAAATTTGCTGGTATATGTCCTCGGAATCCAGTTGGGCAGAGAGGGACATTTGTTTTAATGATTTTAGAAATACAACATTCAGTCCATTTGCTCAATTCTATCAGGAATCAAAATGGTACAATGTAATCAAATGATGTGAATCATATATTTGAAAATACATGATACCAACAAGGTTGAATACCACTTTGTCCCCATATGGATGTTTATGTGCATAAGTATCAACCTTTTGGGGACATACTTTACAGTACTCATTTTATGTAGACACATCTTGTGGTTCCTTTTGTAATTTTTAATATTAAACACCTAACCGGCACAATATGCTATCACTTTGCTCAGTAGCCACAGGATTGTTGTACGCACAAAGTATCCAAACTGATGTAATACTTACATTTAAAAATTATGGTTTCCACAAGTTTGAATATAACTTTGTCCCCATATGGATGTTTATGTGCAGAAACATAGACCTTTTGGGGACATCATTTACAGTACTCATTCAATGTATACACACATTGTTTGGTTCCTTGTCTACTATTTTGTTAATATTAAACACTCAACCAGAACAACATTCCATCCCTTTTGTCAATAACCACAGGATTTGAATATATACAAAGTATCCCAATTGATGTAATACATACTTTTAAAAATTATGGTTTCAACATTGTTGAATCTAACTTTGTCCCACTTGGATGTGTTTGAGCATATACATATACCTTTTGGGGACATACTTTAGGGGACACATGTGATATATACAACACATCTTGCAATCTTTTAATTCTATGATACTTTATATTTTGTTTGACTAGGGAAAAGTACCCTAAATAAAAAAGTGCGTAGTTAATCTGCCAACACCCATATTATCTCTATTTGACTTATTTATCCAAGACTTAAGGGATGTGCCACGGCCTGTAGGAATACTTTTTAAAATGTTTTGAAGGGGTGAGATCTGATCCTGTGGTTAGATGTGATAGTAGACCTAGTGTCTCCCTTATTACTCTCAAAGAGTTTAGGTGTGAAACAAATTGGCTGGTATATGTCCTTGGAATCCAGTTGAATAGAGAAGCACATTTGTTTTAATGATTTTAGAAATACAACATTCAATCCATTTGCCCAATTCTATCAGGAATCAAAAAGCACAATGTAACCTAAATTATGTGATTCAGATACTTGAAAATACATGGTCCCCAACAGGTTGGATTTAACTTTGTCCCCATATGGATGTTTATGGGCATAAACATGGCCCTTTTGGGGACAAACATCAGGGGACACTTGTAATATATACATCACATCTGGCAATCCTTTAATGCTTTGATGCTGTCTATTTTATTTGACTGGAAAAAAGTATGCTGAATAAAAAACTGTGTAATTAATCCGCCAACACCCATATTATCTAATTTTGACTTATTTGTTCAAGGCTGAAGAGATGTGAAAAGACCTGTAGGAAATCTTTTTAAAGTGTTTCGAAGGGCTGAGATCTGTTCCTGGTGCTTTTTTCTTTGTGATTAGATGTGATAATAGACATAGATTCTCCCTCAGTACTCTTACACAGTTTTGGTGTGAAGTAAATTTGCTGGTACATGCCCTTGGAATACAGTTGAATAGTGCAACACATTTGTTTTAGTGATTTATAAATACAATATTGAATCCCTTTTCTCAATTCTATCAGGAAACGAAAAAGGGCTATGTAACCCCAAATGATGTGATTCATATATTTCAAAATATATGGTCCCCAAAACATTAAATATAATTTTGTCCCCATATGGATGTTTTTTTGCACAAACATAGACCTTTTGGGAACATCCTTTACAGTACTCATTTAATGTAGACATATCTTGTGGTTCCTTTTGTAATTTTTAATATTAAATACTTAACCAGCACAATATCCTATCACTTTGCTCAGTAGCCACAGGATTTCAGTATGCACAAAGTATTCCAATTAATGTAAAACATACATTTAGAAATTATGGTTTCTGTGAGGTTGAATATAACTTTGTCCCCATACAGATGTTCATGTGCATAAACATAGACCTTTTGGAGACATCCTTTACAGTACTCATTCAATGTATGCACATCGTTTGGATCCTTGTCTACTATTTTGTTAATATTAAACACTTAACCAGAACAACAATCCATCACTTTTGTCAATAACCACAGGATTTGAATATGTACAAAGTATCCTAATTGATGTCATACATACTTTTCAAAATTATGGTTGCCAGAAGGTTGAATATAACTTTGTCTTCATGTGGACACGTTTGAGCATATACATATACCTTTTGGGGACATACTTAAGGGGACACATGGAATATATACACCACATTTTGCAATTCTTTAATGCTTTATATTTTGTTTAACTAGAAAAAAGTGCCCTAAATAAAAAAAAAACTGTGCAATTAATCCACCAACGTCCATATTATCTAGATTTGGCTTATTTGTCCAAGACTTAACAGATGTGCAAAGGCCTGCACAACATAACTCAAATGATGTGATTCATATACTTGAAAATATATGGTCCCCAACAGGTTGAATGTAACTGTCCGCATATGGATGTTTATGGGCATAAATAAGACCTTTTGGGGACATCCTTTAGAGTACTCATTCAATGTATGAGCATTGTGTGGTTCCTTTTGTACTATTTTGTTAATATTAAACACTCAACCAGAACAACATTCCATCACTTTTGTCAATAACCACAGGATTTGAATATGTACAAAGTATCCCAATTGATGCAATACATACTTTTAAAAATTATGGTTTCAACATTGTTCAATCTAACTTTGTGCCACTTGGATGTGTTTGAGCATATACATATACCTTTTGGGGACATACTTTAGGGGACACATGTGATATATACAACACATCTTGCAATCTTTTAATTCTATGATACTTTATATTTTGTTTGACTAGGGAAAAGTACCCTAAATAAAAAAGTGCGTAGTTAATCCGCCAACACCCATATTATCTCTATTTGACTTATTTATCCAAGACTTAAGGGATGTGCAAAGGCCTGTAGGAATTCTTTTTAAAATGTTTTGAAGGGGTGATATCTGAACCTGTGGTTAGATGTGATAGTAGACATAGAGTCTCCTTTATTACTCTCAAAGAGTTTAGATGTGAAACAAATTTGCTGGTATATGTCCTCGGAATCCAGTTGGGCAGAGAGGGACATTTGTTTTAATGATTTTAGAAATACAACATTCAGTCCATTTGCTCAATTCTATCAGGAATCAAAATGGTACAATGTAATCAAATGATGTGAATCATATATTTGAAAATACATGATACCAACAAGGTTGAATACCACTTTGTCCCCATATGGATGTTTATGTGCATAAGTATCAACCTTTTGGGGACATACTTTACAGTACTCATTTTATGTAGACACATCTTGTGGTTCCTTTTGTAATTTTTAATATTAAACACCTAACCGGCACAATATGCTATCACTTTGCTCAGTAGCCACAGGATTGTTGTACGCACAAAGTATCCAAACTGATGTAATACTTACATTTAAAAATTATGGTTTCCACAAGTTTGAATATAACTTTGTCCCCATATGGATGTTTATGTGCAGAAACATAGACCTTTTGGGGACATCATTTACAGTACTCATTCAATGTATACACACATTGTTTGGTTCCTTGTCTACTATTTTGTTAATATTAAACACTCAACCAGAACAACATTCCATCCCTTTTGTCAATAACCACAGGATTTGAATATATACAAAGTATCCCAATTGATGTAATACATACTTTTAAAAATTATGGTTTCAACATTGTTGAATCTAACTTTGTCCCACTTGGATGTGTTTGAGCATATACATATACCTTTTGGGGACATACTTTAGGGGACACATGTGATATATACAACACATCTTGCAATCTTTTAATTCTATGATACTTTATATTTTGTTTGACTAGGGAAAAGTACCCTAAATAAAAAAGTGCGTAGTTAATCTGCCAACACCCATATTATCTCTATTTGACTTATTTATCCAAGACTTAAGGGATGTGCCACGGCCTGTAGGAATACTTTTTAAAATGTTTTGAAGGAGTGAGATCTGATCCTGTGGTTAGATGTGATAGTAGACCTAGTGTCTCCCTTATTACTCTCAAAGAGTTTAGGTGTGAAACAAATTGGCTGGTATATGTCCTTGGAATCCAGTTGAATAGAGAAGCACATTTGTTTTAATGATTTTAGAAATACAACATTCAATCCATTTGCCCAATTCTATCAGGAATCAAAAAGCACAATGTAACCTAAATTATGTGATTCAGATACTTGAAAATACATGGTCCCCAACAGGTTGAATTTAACTTTGTCCCCATATGGATGTTTATGGGCATAAACATGGCCCTTTTGGGGACATACATCAGGGGACACTTGTAATATATACATCACATCTGGCAATTCTTTAATGCTTTGATGCTGTCTATTTTATTTGACTGGAAAAAAGTATGCTCAATAAAAAACTGTGTAAATAATCTGCCAACACCCATATTATCTAAATTTGACTTATTTGTTCAAGGCTGAAGAGATGTGAAAAGACCTGTAGGAAATCTTTTTAAAGTGTTTTGAAGGGCTGAGATCTGTTCCTGGTGCTTTTTTCTTTGTGATTAGATGTGATAATAGACATAGATTCTCCCTCAGTACTCTCACACAGTTTTGGTGTGAAGTAAATTTGCTGGTACATGCCCTTGGAATACAGTTGAATAGTGCAACACATTTGTTTTAGTGATTTATAAATACAATATTGAATCCCTTTTCTCAATTCTATCAGGAAACGAAAAAGGGCTATGTAACCCCAAATGATGTGATTCATATATTTCAAAATATATGGTCCCCAAAACGTTGAATATAATTTTGTCCCCATGTGGATGTTTTTTTGCACAAACATAGACCTTTTTGGGAATATCCTTTACAGTACTCATTTAATGTAGACACATCTTGTGGTTCCTTTTGTAATTTTTAATATTAAACACTTAACCAGCATAATATCCTATCACTTTGCTCAGTAGCCACAGGATTTCAGTATCCACAAAGTATTCCAATTAATGTAAAACATACATTTAGAAATTATGGTTTCAGTGAGGTTGAATATAACTTTGTCCCCATACAGATGTTTATGTGCATAAACATAGACCTTTTGGAGACATCCTTTACAGTACTCATTCAATGTATGCACATCGTTTGGATCCTTGTCTACTATTTTGTTAATATTAAACACTTAACCAGAACAACCATCCATCACTTTTGTCAATAACCACAGGATTTGATTATGTACAAAGTATCCTAATTGATGTCATACAAACTTTTAAAAATTATGGTTGCCAGAAGGTTGAATATAACTTTGTCTTCGTGTGGACACGTTTGAGCATATACATATACCTTTTGGGGACATATTTAAGGGGACACATGTTATATATACACCACATTTTGCAATTCTTTAATGTTTTATATTTTGTTTAACTAGAAAAAAGTGCCCTAAATAAAAAAACTGTGCAATTAATCCACCAACGTCCATATTATCTAGATTTGGCTTATTTGTCCAAGACTTAACAGATGTGCAAAGGCCTGCACAACATAACTCAAATGATGTGATTCATATACTTGAAAATATATGGTCCCCAACAGGTTGAATGTAACTGTCCGCATATGGATGTTTATGGGCATAAATAAGACCTTTTGGGGACATCCTTTAGAGTACTCATTCAATGTATGTGCATTGTGTGGTTCCTTTTGTACTATTTTGTTACTATTAAACACTCAACCAGAACAACATACCATCACTTTTGTCAATAACCACAGGATTTGAATATGTACAAAGTATCCCAATTGATGTAATACATACTTTTAAAAATTATGGTTTAAACAAGGTTGAATATAACTTTGTCCCCATGCGGAAGTGTTTGAGCATATACATATACCTTTTGTGGACAAATTTAGTGGACACATATAATATATACACCACATTTTGCAATCCTTTAATTCTTTGATACTTATTATTTTGTTTGACCAGAAAAAAGTACCTTAAATAAAAAAACTGTGTAATTAATCCGCCAACACCCATATTATCTAAATTTGACTTATTTGTTCAAGGCTGAAGAGATGTGAAAAAGCCTGTAGGAAATCTTTTTAAGGTGTTTTGAAGGGCTGATATCTGTTCCTGGTGCTTTTTTCTTTGTATATAGATGTGATAATAGACATAGATTCTCCCTCAGTACTCTCACACAGTTTTGGTGTGAAGTAAATTTGCTGGTATACAGTTGAATATAGCAACACAGTTGAATATAGCAACACATTTGCTTTAGTGATTTAGAAATGCAACATTCAATCCATTTGCTCAATTCTCTCAGGCAGTGAAAAAGGACACCAAATGTATCCCAAATGATGTGATTGATATATTTGAAGATGTTTATGTACATAAGCATTGACCTTTTGGGGGCATACTTTATAGTACTGATTCAATGTAGACACATCCTGTTGTTCCTTTTCTAATTTTTAATATAAAACACTTAACCAGTACAATATTCTATCACTTTGCTCAGTAGCCACAGGATTTCAGTATGCATAAAGTATACCAACTGATGTAATACATACATTTAAAAATTATGATTTTCACAAGGTTAATTATAACTTTGTCCCCATGTGCGTATGTATCAGCATGAACATAGATCTTTTCAGGGCCTACTTTATTGAACAAATGTAACATGTACACCACATCTTGCAATTCTTTATTCCTTTGATGATGGGCCACGGTGGCAGAGTGGTAACACTCTCGCCTCCCACCTTTTGAGGCCGGGTTTCGATTCCCAGCACAGCCTCAAGAGGAAAGCTGGTAATAGCTTGCTGTTGGTTGGCAGTTTACAGTACAAAACCCTAACTAACAGTATGAGCTGGTTTCCTCTGCCCTTCCAACTACCCGTCGTGATATGACCTGTACAGTGTTGAAAGCAATGTAAAACCCCTTATAAATAAATTAATGCTTTGATGCTTTATATTGTGTTTAAAGTATATCATCTTCATCTATGCTTCTATTTCATAAAATATTGCAATGAAATCCCAGGGGAAATCTGTGTCCTCACATCTTCTCATGAATACTAATGACTTGGGTGCTATGGCCATGAGTTCTTTAGCTTAAAGTATTTGATCTTCAGCTATGCTTCAGTTTTATAAAATATTGCAAGGAAATCCCAGGGGAAATCTGTGTCCTCATATCTCCTCATGAATATTAATGATTTGAGTTCTATGGCTGTGAGTTCTTTAGCTTAAAGTATTTGATCATCAGCTATGCTTCAGTTTTATAAAATATTGCAAGGAAATCCCAGGGAAAATCTGTGTCCTCACATCTTCTCATTAATATTAATGACTTGGGTGCTATGGTCGTGAGTTCTGTAATTTAAAATATTTGATTTTCATCTATGCTTTTATTTTATAAAATATTGCAAGGAAATCCCAGGGGAAATCTGTGTCCTTATATCTTCTCATTAATATTAATGAATCGGGTGCTATGGTCGTGATTTCTGCAGTTTAAAGTATTTGATCTTCATATATGCTTCTATTTCATAAAATAATGCAAGGAAATCCCATCGGAAATATGTGTCCTCACATCTTCTCATTAATATTAATGACATGGGTGCTATGGCCGTGGGTTCTTTCGCTTAAAGTATTTGATCTTCATCTATGCTTCAGTTTTATAAAATATTGCAAGGAAATCTCAGGGGAAATCTGTGTCCTCACATCTTCTCATGAATATTAATGACATGAGTGCTATGACCACGATTTCTTTAGCTTAAAGTATTTGATCTTCATCTATGCTTCAGTTTTATAAAATATTGCAAGGAAATCCCAGGGGAAATCTGTGTCCTCACATCTTCTCATTAATATTATTGACTTTGGTGCTATGGTCGTGATTTCTGCAGTTTAAAGTATTTGATCTTCATCTATGCTTCTATTTCATAAAATATTGCAAGGAAATCCCAGGGGAAATATGTGTCCTTATGTCTTCTCATTAATATTAATGACTTGGATGCTTTGGCCGTGAGTTCTTTAGTTTAAAGTATTTGATCTTCATCTATGCCTCAGTTTTATAAAATATTGCAAGGAAATCCCAGGGGAAATATGTGTCCTTATGTGTGCACAGTGGGATAGGCTGCTCTTCTCATTTGTAAAGTGGCCACCGTGGGATGCTCAGCCTCAAAACTGTGCACAGTGGGATAGGTCAGCCCTTCCTCACCCTTGTGTGTGCACAGTGGGATAGGCAGCTCTTCTCATTTGTAAAATGGCCATAGTGGGATGCTCAGCCTGAAAAGTGTGCACAGTGGGATAGGTCAGCCCTTGCTCGCCCTTGTGTGTGCACAGTGGGATAGGCAGCTCTTCTCATTTGTAAAATGGCCACAGTGGGATGCTCAGCCTGAAAAGTGTGCACAGTGGGATAGGTCAGCCCTTCCTCGCCCTTGTGTGTGCACAGTGGGACAGGCAGCTCTTCTCATTTGTAAAATGGCCACAGTGGGATGCTCAGCCTGAAAAGTGTGCACAGTGGGATAGGTCAGCCCTTACTCGCCCTTGTGTGTGCACAGTGGGATAGGCAGCTCTTCTCATTTGTAAAATGGCCACAGTGGGATGCTCAGCCTGAAAAGTGTGCACAGTGGGATAGGTCATCCCTTCCTCGCCCTTGTGTGTGCACAGTGGGATAGGCAGCTCTTCTCATTTCTAAAATGGCCACAGTGGGATGCTCAGCCAGAAAAATGTGCACAGTGGGATAGGTCATCCCTTCCTCGCCCTTGTGTGTGCACAGTGCGATAGGCAGCTCTTCTTATTTGTAAAATGGCCACAGTGGGATGCTCAGCCGGAAAAATGTGCACAGTGGGATAGGTCATCCCTTCCTCGCCCTTGTGTGTGCACAGTGGGATAGGCAGCTCTTCTCATTTGTAAAATGGCCACAGTGGGATGCTCAGCCTGAAAAGTGTGCACAGTGGGATAGGTTGGCCCTTCCTCGCCCTTGTGTGTGCACAGTGGAATAGGCAGCTCTTCTCATTTGTAAAATGGCCACAGTGGGATGCTCAGCCGGAAAAATGTGCACAGTGGGATAGGTCATCCCTTCCTCGCCCTTGTGTGTGCACAGTGGGATAGGCAGCTCTTCTCATTTGTAAAATGGCCACAGTGGGATGCTCAGCGTCAAAAGTGTGCACAGTGGGATAGGTCAGCCCTTTCTCGCCCTTGTATGTGCACAGTGGGATAGGCAGCTCTTCTCATTTGTAAAATGGCCACAGTGGGATGCTCAGCCTGAAAAGTGTGCACAGTGGGATAGGTCAGCAATTTATCGCCCTTGTGTGTGCACAGTGGGATAGGCAGCTCTTCTCATTTGTAAAATGGCCACAGTGGGATGCTCAGCCGGAAAAATGTGCACAGTGGGATAGGTCAGCCCTTCCTCGCCCTTGTGTGTGCACAGTGGGATAGGCAGCTCTTCTCATTTGTAAAATGGCCACAGTGGGATGCTCAGTCTCAAAAGTGTGCACAGTGGGATAGGTCAGCCCTTCCTCGCCCTTGTGTGTGCACAGTGGGATTGGCAGCTCTTCTCATTTGTAAAATGGCCACAGTGGGATGCTGAGCCTCAAAAGTGTGCACAGTGGGATAGGTCAGCCCTTCCTCGCCCTTGGGTGTGCACAGTGAGTTAGGCAGCTCTTCTCATTTGTAAAATGGCCACAGTGGGATGCTCAGCCTGAAAAGTGTGCACAGTGGGATAGGTCGGCCCTTCCTCGCCCTTGTGTGTGCACAGTGGGATAGGCAGCTCTTCTCATTTGTAAAATGGCCACAGTGGGATGCTCAGCCTCAAAAGTGTGCACAGTGGGATAGGTCAGCCCTTCCTCGCCCTTGTGTGTGCACAGTGGGATAGGCAGCTCTTCTCATTTGTAAAATGGCCACAGTGGGATGCTCAGCCGGAAAAATGTGCACAGTGGGATAGGTCATCCCTTCCTCGCCCTTGTGTGTGCACAGTGGGATAGGCAGCTCTTCTCATTTGTAAAATGGCCACAGTCGGATGCTCAGCCTGAAAAGTGTGCACAGTGGGATAGGTCAGCCCTTCCTCACCCTTGTGTGTGCACAGTGGGATAGGCAGCTCTTCTCATTTGTAAAATGGCCACAGTCGGATGCTCAGCCTGAAAAGTGTGCACAGTGGGATAGGTCATCCCTTCCTCGCCCTTGTGTGTGCACAGTGCGATAGGCAGCTCTTCTCATTTGTAAAATGGCCACAGTGGGATGCTCAGCCGGAAAAATGTGCACAGTGGGATAGGTCATCCCTTCCTCGCCCTTGTGTGTGCACAGTGGGATAGGCAGCTCTTCTCATTTGTAAAATGGCCACAGTGGGATGCTCAGCCTGAAAAGTGTGCACAGTGGGATAGGTCAGCCCTTCCTCGCCCTTGTGTGTGCACAGTGGGATAGGCAGCTCTTCTCATTTGTAAAATGGCCACAGTGGGATGCTCAGCCTGAAAAGTGTGCACAGTGGGATAGGTCGGCCCTTCCTCGCCCTTGTGTGTGCACAGTGGAATAGGCAGCTCTTCTCATTTGTAAAATGGCCACAGTGGGATGCTCAGCCGGAAAAATATGCACAGTGGGAAAGGTCATCCCTTCCTCGCCCTTGTGTGTGCACAGTGGGATAGGCAGCTCTTCTCATTTGTAAAATGGCCACAGTGGGATGCTCAGCCTCAAAAGTGTGCACAGTGGGATAGGTCAGCCCTTTCTCGCCCTTGTATGTGCACAGTGGGATAGGCAGCTCTTCTCATTTGTAAAATGGCCACAGTGGGATGCTCAGCCTGAAAAGTGTGCACAGTGGGATAGGTCAGCCCTTGCTCGCCCTTGTGTGTGCACAGTGGGATAGGCAGCTCTTCTCATTTGTAAAATGGCCACAGTGGGATGCTCAGCCTGAAAAGTGTGCACAGTGGGATAGGTCAGCAATTTATCGCCCTTGTGTGTGCACAGTGGGATAGGCAGCTCTTCTCATTTGTAAAATGGCCACAGTGGGATGCTGAGCCTCAAAAGTGTGCACAGTGGGATAGGTCAGCCCTTCCTCGCCCTTGTGTGTGCACAGTGAGTTATGCAGCTCTTCTCATTTGTAAAATGGCCACAGTGGGATGCTCAGCCTGAAAAGTGTGCACAGTGGGATAGGTCGGCCCTTCCTCGCCCTTGTGTGTGCACAGTGGGATAGGCAGCTCTTCTCATTTGTAAAATGGACACAGTGGGATGCTCAGCCGGAAAAATGTGCACAGTGGGATAGGTCATCCCTTCCTCACCCTTGTGTGTGCACAGTGGGATAGGCAGCTCTTCTCATTTGTAAAATGGCCACAGTGGGATGCTCAGCCTGAAAAGTGTGCACAGTGGGATAGGTCATCCCTTCCTCGCCCTTGTGTGTGCACAGTGGGATAGGCAGCTCTTCTCATTTGTAAAATGGCCACAGTGGGATGCTCAGCCTGAAAAGTGTGCACAGTGGGATAGGTCAGCCCTTCCTCACCCTTGTGTGTGCACAGTGGGATAGGCAGCTCTTCTCATTTGTAAAATGGCCACAGTAGGATGCTCAGCTGGAAAAATGTGCACAGTGGGATAGGTCATCCCTTCCTCGCCCTTGTGTGTGCACAGTGCGATAGGCAGCTCTTCTCATTTGTAAAATGGCCACAGTGGGATGCTCAGCCGGAAAGATGTGCACAGTGGGATAGGTCATCCCTTCCTCGCCCTTGTGTGTGCACAGTGGGATAGGCAGCTCTTCTCATTTGTAAAATGGCCACAGTGGGATGCTCAGCCTGAAAAGTGTGCACAGTGGGATAGGTCAGCCCTTCCTCGCCCTTGTGTGTGCACAGTGGGATAGGCAGCTCTTCTCATTTGTAAAATGGCCACAGTGGGATGCTCAGCCTGAAAAGTGTGCACAGTGGGATAGGTCGGCCCTTCCTCGCCCTTGTGTGTGCACAGTGGAATAGGCAGCTCTTCTCATTTGTAAAATGGCCACAGTGGGATGCTCAGCCGGAAAAATATGCACAGTGGGAAAGGTCATCCCTTCCTCGCCCTTGTGTGTGCACAGTGGGATAGGCAGCTCTTCTCATTTGTAAAATGGCCACAGTGGGATGCTCAGCCTCAAAAGTGTGCACAGTGGGATAGGTCAGCCCTTCATCGCCCTTGTATGTGCACAGTGGGATAGGCAGCTCTTCTCATTTGTAAAATGGCCACAGTGGGATGCTCAGCCTGAAAAGTGTGCACAGTGGGATAGGTCAGCCCTTGCTCGCCCTTGTGTGTGCACAGTGGGATAGGCAGCTCTTCTCATTTGTAAAATGGCCACAGTGGGATGCTCAGCCTCAAAAGTGTGCACAGTGGGATAGGCCAGCCCTTCCCCGCCCTTGTGTGTGCACAGTGGGATAGGCAGCTCTTCTCATTTGTAAAATGGCCACAGTTGAATGCTCAGCCTGAAAAGTGTGCACAGTGGGATAGGTCAGCAATTTATCGCCCTTGTGTGTGCACAGTGGGATAGGCAGCTCTTCTCATTTGTAAAATGGCCACAGTGGGATGCTGAGCCTCAAAAGTGTGCACAGTGGGATAGGTCAGCCCTTCCTCGCCCTTGTGTGTGCACAGTGAGTTATGCAGCTCTTCTCATTTGTAAAATGGCCACAGTGGGATGCTCAGCCTGAAAAGTGTGCACAGTGGGATAGGTCGGCCCTTCCTCGCCCTTGTGTGTGCACAGTGGGATAGGCAGCTCTTCTCATTTGTAAAATGGACACAGTGGGATGCTCAGCCGGAAAAATGTGCACAGTGGGATAGGTCATCCCTTCCTCGCCCTTGTGTGTGCACAGTGGGATAGGCAGCTCTTCTCATTTGTAAAATGGCCACAGTGGGATGCTCAGCCTGAAAAGTGTGCACAGTGGGATAGGTCAGCCCTTCCTCGCCCTTGTGTGTGCACAGTGGGATAGGCAGCTCTTCTCATTTGTAAAATGGCCACAGTGGGATGCTCAGCCTGAAAAGTGTGCACAGTGGGATAGGTCATCCCTTCCTCGCCCTTGTGTGTGCACAGTGGGATAGGCAGCTCTTCTCATTTCTAAAATGGCCACAGTGGGATGCTCAGCCGGAACAATGTGCACAGTGGGATAGGTCATCCCTTCCTCGCCCTTGTGTGTGCACAGTGGGATAGGCAGCTCTTCTCATTTGTAAAATGGCCACAGTGGGATGCTCAGCCTGAAAAGTGTGCACAGTGGGATAGGTCAGCCCTTTCTCGCCCTTGTATGTGCACAGTGGGATAGGCAGCTCTTCTCATTTGTAAAATGGCCACAGTGGGATGCTCAGCCGGAAAAATGTGCACAGTGGGATAGGTCATCCCTTCCTCACCCTTGTGTGTGCACAGTGCGATAGGCAGCTCTTCTCATTTGTAAAATGGCCACAGTGGGATGCTCAGCCGGGATAATGTGCACACTGGGATAGGTCATCCCTTCCTCGTCCTTGTGTGTGCACAGTGGGATAGGCAGCTCTTCTCATTTGTAAAATGGCCACAGTGGGATGCTCAGCCTGAAAAGTGTGCACAGTGGGATAGGTCATCCCTTCCTCGCCCTTGTGTGTGCACAGTGGGATAGGCAGTCTTCTCATTTGTAAAATGGCCACAGTGGGATGCTCAGCCTGAAAAGTGTGCACAGTGGGATAGGTCGGCCCTTCCTCGCCCTTGTGTGTGCACAGTGGAATAGGCAGCTCTTCTCATTTGTAAAATGGCCACAGTGGGATGCTCAGCCGGAAAAATGTGCACAGTGGGATAGGTCATCCCTTCCTCGCCCTTGTGTGTTCACAGTGGGATAGGCAGCTCTTCTCATTTGTAAAATGGCCACAGTGGGATGCTCAGCCTCAAAAGTGTGCACAGTGGGATAGGTCAGCCCTTTCTCGCCCTTGTATGTGCACAGTGGGATAGGCAGCTCTTCTCATTTGTAAAATGGCCACAGTGGGATGCTCAGCCTGAAAAGTGTGCACAGTGGGATAGGTCAGCCCTTGCTCGCCCTTGTGTGTGCACAGTGGGATAGGCAGCTCTTCTCATTTGTAAAATGGCCACAGTGGGATGCTCAGCCTCAAAAGTGTGCACAGTGGGATAGGCCAGCCCTTCCTCGCCCTTGTGTGTGCACAGTGGGATAGGCAGCTCTTCTCATTTGTAAAATGGCCACAGTGGGATGCTCAGCCTGAAAAGTGTGCACAGTGGGATAGGTCAGCAATTTATCGCCCTTGTGTGTGCACAGTGGGATAGGCAGCTCTTCTCATTTGTAAAATGGCCACAGTGGGATGCTGAGCCTCAAAAGTGTGCACAGTGGGATAGGTCAGCCCTTCCTCGCCCTTGTGTGTGCACAGTGAGTTAGGCAGCTCTTCTCATTTGTAAAATGGCCACAGTGGGATGCTCAGCCTGAAAAGTGTGCACAGTGGGATAGGTCGACCCTTCCTCGCCCTTGTGTGTGCACAGTGGGATAGGCAGCTCTTCTCATTTGTAAAATGGACACAGTGGGATGCTCAGCCGGAAAAATGTGCACAGTGGGATAGGTCATCCCTTCCTCGCCCTTGTGTGTGCACAGTGGGATAGGCAGCTCTTCTCATTTGTAAAATGGCCACAGTGGGATGCTCAGCCTGAAAAGTGTGCACAGTGGGATAGGTCATCCCTTCCTCGCCCTTGTGTGTGCACAGTGGGATAGGCAGCTCTTCTCATTTGTAAAATGGCCACAGTGGGATGCTCAGCCTGAAAAGTGTGCACAGTGAGATAGGTCATCCCTTCCTCGCCCTTGTGTGTGCACAGTGGGATAGGCAGCTCTTCTCATTTGTAAAATGGCCACAGTCGGATGCTCAGCCTGAAAAGTGTGCAGTGGGATAGGTCAGCCCTTCCTCACCCTTGTGTGTGCACAGTGGGATAGGCAGCTCTTGTCATTTCTAAAATGGCCACAGTGGGATGCTCAGCCGGAAAAATGTGCACAGTGGGATAGGTCATCCCTTCCTCGCCCTTGTGTGTGCACAGTGCGATAGGCAGCTCTTCTTATTTGTAAAATGGCCACAGTGGGATGCTCAGCCGGAAAAATGTGCACAGTGGGATAGGTCATCCCTTCCTCGCCCTTGTGTGTGCACAGTGGGATAGGCAGCTCTTCTCATTTGTAAAATGGCCACAGTGGGATGCTCAGCCTCAAAAGTGTGCACAGTGGGATAGGTCAGCCCTTTCTCGCCCTTGTATGTGCACAGTGGGATAGGCAGCTCTTCTCATTTGTAAAATGGCCACAGTGGGATGCTCAGCCTCAAAAGTGTGCACAGTGGGATAGGTCAGCCCTTGCTCGCCCTTGTGTGTGCACAGTGGGATAGGCAGCTCTTCTCATTTGTAAAATGGCCACAGTGGGATGCTCAGCCTCAAAAGTGTGCACAGTAGGATAGGCCAGCCCTTCCTCGCCCTTGTGTGTGCACAGTGGGCTAGGCAGCTCTTCTCATTTGTAAAATGGCCACAGTGGGATGCTCAGCCTGAAAAGTGTGCACAGTGGGATAGGTCAGCCCTTGCTCGCCCTTGTGTGTGCACAGTGGGATAGGCAGCTCTTCTCATTTGTAAAATGGCCACAGTGGGATGCTCAGCCTCAAAAGTGTGCACAGTGGGATAGGCCAGCCCTTCCTCGCCCTTGTGTGTGCACAGTGGGATAGGCAGCTCTTCTCATTTGTAAAATGGCCACAGTGGGATGCTCAGCCTGAAAAGTGTGCACAGTGGGATAGGTCAGCAATTTATCGCCCTTGTGTGTGCACAGTGGGATAGGCAGCTCTTCTCATTTGTAAAATGGCCACAGTGGGATGCTCAGCCTGAAAAGTGTGCACAGTGGGATAGGTCGGCCCTTCCTCGCCCTTGTGTGTGCACAGTGGGATAGGCAGCTCTTCTCATTTGTAAAATGGACACAGTGGGATGCTCAGCCGGAAAAATGTGCACAGTGGGATAGGTCATCCCTTCCTCGCCCTTGTGTGTGCACAGTGGGATAGGCAGCTCTTCTCATTTGTAAAATGGCCACAGTGGGATGCTCAGCCTCAAAAGTGTGCACAGTGGGATAGGCCAGCCCTTCCTCGCCCTTGTGTGTGCACAGTGGGATAGGCAGCTCTTCTCATTTGTAAAATGGCCACAGTGGGATGCTCAGCCTGAAAAGTGTGCACAGTGGGATAGGTCAGCAATTTATCGCCCTTGTGTGTGCACAGTGGGATAGGCAGCTCTTCTCATTTGTAAAATGGCCACAGTGGGATGCTCAGCCTGAAAAGTGTGCACAGTGGGATAGGTCGGCCCTTCCTCGCCCTTGTGTGTGCACAGTGGGATAGGCAGCTCTTCTCATTTGTAAAATGGACACAGTGGGATGCTCAGACGGAAAAATGTGCACAGTGGGATAGGTCATCCCTTCCTCGCCCTTGTGTGTGCACAGTGGGATAGGCAGCTCTTCTCATTTGTAAAATGGCCACAGTGGGATGCTCAGCCTGAAAAGTGTGCACAGTGGGATAGGTCATCCCTTCCTCGCCCTTGTGTGTGCACAGTGGGATAGGCAGCTCTTCTCATTTGTAAAATGGCCACAGTGGGATGCTCAGCCTGAAAAGTGTGCACAGTGGGATAGGTCAGCCCTTCCTCGCCCTTGTGTGTGCACAGTGGGTTAGGCAGCTCTTCTCATTTGTAAAATGGCCACAGTGGGATGCTCAGCCTGAAAAGTGTGCACAGTGGGATAGGTCAGCCCTTCCTCGCCCTTGTGTGTGCACAGTGGGATAGGCAGCTCTTCTCATTTGTAAAATGGCCACAGTGGGATGCTCAGCCTGAAAAGTGTGCACAGTGGGATAGGTCGGCCCTTCCTCGCCCTTGTGTGTGCACAGTGGGATAGGCAGCTCTTCTCATTTCTAAAATGGCCACAGTGGGATGCTCAGCCTGAAAAGTGTGCACAGTGGGATAGGTCGGCCCTTCCTCGCCCTTGTGTGTGCACAGTGGGATAGGCAGCTCTTCTCATTTGTAAAATGGCCACAGTGGGATGCTCAGCCTGAAAAGAGTGCACAGTGGGATAGGTCGGCCCTTCCTCGCCCTTGTGTGTGCACAGTGGGATAGGCAGCTCTTCTCATTTGTAAAATGGCCACAGTGGGATGCTCAGCCTGAAAAGTGTGCACAGTGGGATAGGTCGGCCCTTCCTCGCCCTTGTGTGTGCACAGTGGGATAGGCAGCTCTTCTCATTTGTAAAATGGCCACAGTGGGATGCTCATCCTCAAAAGTGTGCACAGTGAGATAGGCGAGCTCTTCCTCGCCCTTGTGTGTGCACAGTGGGATAGGCAGCTCTTCTCATCTGTAAAATGGCCACAGTGGGATGCTCAGCCTGAAAAGTGTGCACAGTGGGATAGGTCAGCCCTTGTGTGTGCACAGTGGGATAGGCAGCTCTTCTCATTTGTAAAATGGCCACAGTGGGATGCTCCGCCTGAAAAGTGTGCACAGTGGGATAGGTCAGCAATTTATCGCCCTTGTGTGTGCACAGTGGGATAGGCAGCTCTTCTCATTTGTAAAATGGCCACAGTGGGATGCTCAGCCTGAAAAATGTGCACAGTGGGATAGGTCAGCCCTTCCTCGCCCTTGTGTGTGCACAGTGGGATAGGCAGCTCTTCTCATTTGTAAAATGGCCACAGTGGGATGCTCAGCCTCAAAAGTGTGCACAGTGGGATAGGTCAGCCCTTCCTCGCCCTTGTGTGTGCACAGTGGGATTGGCAGCCATTCTCATTTGTAAAATGGCCACAGTGGGATGCTCAGCCTCAAAAGTGTGCACAGTGGGATAGGTCAGCCCTTTCTCCCCCTTGTGTGTGCACAGTGGGATAGGCAGCTCTTCTCATTTGTAAAATGGCCACAGTGGGATGCTCAGCCTGAAAAGTGTGCACAGTGGGATAGGTCAGCCCTTCCTCGCCCTTGTGTGTGCATAGTGCGATAGGCAGCTCTTCTCATTTGTAAAATGGCCACAGTGGGATGCTCAGCCGGAAAAATGTGCACAGTGGGATAGGTCATCCCTTCCTCGCCCTTGTGTGTGCACAGTGGGATAGGCAGCTCTTCTCATTTGTAAAATGGCCACAGTGGGATGCTCAGCCTGAAAAGTGTGCACAGTGGGATAGGTCAGCCCTTCCTCGCCCTTGTGTGTGCACAGTGGGATAGGCAGCTCTTCTCATTTGTAAAATGGCCACAGTGGGATGCTCAGCCTGAAAAGTGTGCACAGTGGGATAGGTCAGCCCTTCCTCGCCCTTGTGTGTGCACAGTGGGATAGGCAGCTCTTCTCATTTGTAAAATGGCCACAGTGGGATGCTCAGCCTGAAAAGTGTGCACAGTGGGATAGGTCAGCCCTTCCTCGCCCTTGTGTGTGCACAGTGGGATAGGCAGCTCTTCTCATTTGTAAAATGGCCACAGTGGGATTCTCAGCCGGAAAAATGTGCACAGTGGGATAGGTCATCCCTTCCTCGCCCTTGTGTGTGCACAGTGTGCGATAGGCAGCTCTTCTCATTTGTAAAATGGCCACAGTGGGATGCTCAGCCGGAAAAATGTGCACAGTGGGATAGGTCATCCCTTCCTCGCCCTTGTGTGTGCACAGTGGGATAGGCAGCTCTTCTCATTTGTAAAATGGCCACAGTGGGATGCTCAGTCTGAAAAGTGTGCACAGTGGGATAAGTTAGCCCTTCCTCGCCCTTGTGTGTGCACAGTGGGATAGGCAGCTCTTCTCATTTGTAAAATGGCCACAGTGGGATGCTCAGCCTCAAAAGTGTGCACAGTGGGATAGGCAGCCCTTTCTCCCCCTTGTGTGTGCACAGTGGGCTAGGCAGCTCTTCTCATTTGTAAAATGGCCATAGTGGGATGCTCAGCCTGAAAAGTGTGCACAGTGGGATAGGTCAGCCCTTCCTCGCCCTTGTGTGTGCACAGTGGGATAGGCCGAATTTTGTATTTGAAATAATGTATCCTCTTTTTTTGGTTATAGTAGCTTCCCACGACTGCCGGTCATAGCCGGCTGCCTATCCCACTGCGTACATGCACCATCCCACTATGTCATCCTCCCTTCAGCGCTGAACCTACCTCTCCACGTGTTTTGAATTCTGGGTAACCGGAAAGGGTTTATATTGTGGAAGAACGCTACTATCAAGTTGTTATATAATTATGGTAAGCTTTGTTATATGCAGCATTTTTAGTTTATCTGTCACCGGTGGTGGCTGGCATAAAGGTAGAGTGAATATAGATAAGATCGAGCGTTTAAATGCAGTATAATTTCTGTGTGTGCTTAGAATCAGCGGAGATGGGTCCCTATGTACATTGATTGCAACACACGTGGCATGTAATCCATTTTTAGTGCAGACAAAATCTGAAAAATCAAGTATGCTAAGGCCACCTTAGGTTGCAAGTTGGGTAAAGAAGAAACAAGAAGTGTTGTTATTTAAAAAAAAATTGGGGAAAATGTTGCATAGTATAAAGGACATTTTTTAAAAGTAGAAATTAAAACACACAAATTTAAGCCACTTAACATAAAATTATTGGAATTAAGTTATGTATTTTAAGAAAAGAAAAACACATGTTCATAACCCACTGTATTAATCCACACACACACACACCCACAGTACACTGTGTGTTCTTCAAATGGCAACACTTCCACGTGAAACAAGATCAATATTCTAAGCTTGTTATTAGATGAGGCATTTTTTCCTGGCACATGTACAAGATTAATACTGTGTTAACATAGTGACTTTGTTGAATTGTGCTCTAGAATGGTGTTGGTTAGTTGGTGTATGGATAATCACTTTTCTATTGTATTGGATTTGCATGTATCTGCTATTTTAATGAAGTCAGTATTTAAACAAAATGAAAATATTTTTGTGGGCTTTTATTTATGCACAAATTTGTCTTTTTTCCTGTTTTGTCCAGAGCAGGCAGTATACTGTGGTAAAAAAAACTTTTGGCATATTTTTACTTGACGATTTTTTTGTCTATTATGCATAGATGAAAAAATGTTGGTGGAATATTTTGTGTACCTGCTATCCTGTCATTTATAAAGCATTTTAATTTACTGGAATTGGGGACGAATGTGTATCAGCTCAACCAAAGGATACAATTTTATGTGTATGTCAAGTGGAATAGACTGACTACCAATATCATATCGAGCAGTTACTCAAAGAGAATATGTGACAAAGAACGGTACGGATCATGCTACTTATTAAAATTTCATTTTGTTCATGTTGTTCTGCTTTCAATGGTATTTTAAATGTAATTTTGAGAGTAAGAAAACAATGACAAACATTAAGTTACACTAATATTAAATGTTGTTTTTAGATTAACAGTTTTATCTACTCTAAATATTAATTTTTATTTTGATAAAGATCCCTCAGTGGCATTATAACATAAAACACAGATTTTGAAGTTAACATTTGGAATTTAAGTCATATTGACAATTTTATATTTATTTTTCTACCACCAGATTGTCAAATGAAATTAAAGATGTATAGTCATATTTTAAAAGTGCTCTAATTTTATTTTCCCTGCATTGACAACTATATCCAACACCAACTTAAGTAAACAGCTTGGTAAAACAACAACCTGTTAAATATCAAGAAAGTTTTTGGGCCGAAAAATGTAGACGGCATCTGTAGTGTTGTCTGCCTTTTGTCAAAACAAAATACCCAAGAGTCTTTATTATCTCCTACTAGCTGCGAAAGGCTGTAGTCAAGAGATTATAAAACACCTTCTGTTTGTGTGTGTGTGTGTGTTTTGAGAAATTATTGGCTTTGAGTCATAATAGGTAAACATGAAGGGAAATATTATGTAAATACCGTAAATAACCTATTTAGCGCATCCGCCCTTGTAACCGCACCCTACCTCTTTTTCCCAGCAATATCGTCGGTGACAGTGAACAATATCCACATATTTTTTATATATTGTATGTAATTTTACTTAATAAATTGAATTTTTTCTCACGACTTTCGAGTTTGTTTTCATCTACCGCCATATTTACAGGAAGTGGGTATTTCTAAATATCGAAACACCGTTTTTCTACCGGATTGACCTATACTTCATCCCGGAAAGTGTTTCATGATGGGTGCGCTAAAAGGGACATTTTTTCCCAACAAATATTGAATAAAAATAGACTTTGCTTAGCGCACTGTGCGATAAATAGGTCATTTACGGTTAGTCGAATTGTGCTTTTATACCATCTTTTGACAAGTGGTTTATTTATATATTTTTTGCAGTATTTTAAAGGAACTTGAGTTTGCAATAAGGCAAACTCACGTTCACGAGTTGAAGAAAAACGATATGAAACTCGAAATGGCGAGTTGTCACGAGAGCACTATAAAGATGCTCTAAATCTTGAAGTATATAACAATTTACTCCACTACTAATATTTTGAATAAAAGACTTAGGTTGTGATTACCCTGTCTTTTCTTCAAAGTGGCAAAATTTTCCTACATGTGTCTCGATCCATAGTGGCTCAATGAACTACTTTGGACCATCCTCACAGCGATTAATCTCTTAATTTCCATCACAAGGCTCTAAGATGCAGTTGAGCATAAACAAGGTAAAACTTTTAAGTGTAGTAATATGATCATATCATACCAGCAGTGTTCATGACTAGTACAAATAGTTGCTGGCTGACTGAGTAAGTAACAGATACTTCAAAAGTTAATGGCTAAGTCAAAAAAATACTGGCTCAGTTTTTAACTTTAAAAATAAAGAAATTGGGATATTAAAATCAAAAAGTTTTATTCAACATAATTTACAAGATGTATTCAAATATTTAAGGCTAAATCTAGTACCCCACTGTCCCACTAACAAAAATAAAAAAATGTGTCAAAAATAGGCCAAAACAAGGTATTAGTCAGTATCAGTGTGGAGTTTCACTTCAGTTTTACCCTGCAGTTTAATTTATTTATTTAGGTCTAATTTACTTTCAACACTGTATAGGTCATATCACAGGAATTAGTTTTATTGGCAGAGAAAACTAGTACTTGTCAAGGTTCTGTACTGTAAACTGTTGACCATCAGTAAGCAACTAACAAATTTCCAACATAGGGTCCAGGGTTTGAACCACAGACCAAAGAGGTGGGAGGCGAGTGTTTTACAACAGCTTCACTGAGACCCTTCCTTGTAGTTTAAGCGTTAGTATATATTTATAGCTTGTTAAAATTGCATACCTTTCTGATAAGTTTACTTTAGTATTTGTATCAAAACACTTTTAAGTATATTATTCATGATGATAAAACTTAACTGAACTTGGGATAGCAGAAAAAGTAAAAACATAAATTGAAGTATATGCACTTTGAAAATGTAATGAATTCAAAGTGCTTGGTTCCCCAACTCGGCCAAAGTTTTATCTTCTTGAGTGCCAGTTCTTCTCCTATTGAGCCATGAAGGCCTCTGCAAAACTTGCAGATCACTTTCCCTTTTTACCCCACAGCCCTTAAGGGCTGTCGGGATATTGTTTTCCCCCATGGTGTCAGGATGGCTGGGCGGGTGCTCAGTCGTCTGGGCCGGAAAAAGTTAATCTGTATCTGAGAAACCGTAAGGTTTAGGAAGTTGATACTTGGTAGGGACATTGGTTTGGGGGTGTAGGTGTGCAATGTCATGGTCTGACCTTGATTTGACCTTTGACCGTGCCATAGTGACCTTGACCTATACAATTCTGCCGGACTATATCTCGGAAAGTGTAAGGTGTAGGAACTTGATATTTGGAAGGGACATTGGTTAGGGGGTGTAGGTGTGCAATGTCATGGTTTGACCTTGATTTGACCTTTGACCTTGTTGTAGTGACGTTGACCTTTAAAATCTTGTTTCACCTTTGGGTCTGTCTTTTGATGCAGATTTAGCACCGTTAAAGTCATATAAGAATTCATTAAGAATTTTACTTTTACAACTTCCCATTATAACAGATGGAATTTAATCAAGTGAGCCACAGATTTTGGTTCAACACCACACATAAGCATTCATTGAATGTATTGCCACTTCTCTATGCATGGTAATATTCAAAACATCCAAACCATAATTCGGCCAGATGTAGATAAAGAGTCATAATCTTTAGTTTACTTATTAATGCAGTCATCTTGAATTGTTTTGTTTTAATATTTCACATGTGTTATCTCTCTCAGATATTATTTTCCCTATTTAAACATTGTGTGGACCTTTATATAACTGACAGTGCTCTGAAAGAATCCTGAACTTTGTACTGATACACTACTTCTATATCTCATGGTCTTAAAAATATTTCCCTAGGCTGTGGGGTACGGGCATCTCTGACTGTGTCCACGGAAGCATCGCTTATTATCGATCCTAGAGGTTTGGGCTGGTAAACCAACAAAGAGGAAATCATGGGCTGGGAATCTTCTGGCTTGGTCGGATTTGACATTGGGCCCCTCCTTCAAGGTCAAATGAGGACAGCCAAAGTTAAAAGTGCTTATAACTCGCTTATTATTGGTCCTACAGGTTTGGGATAGTAACCAACATATAGGAAATCATGGGCTGGGAATCTTCTGGTGTGGTCGGATTTGACCTCGGGCCCCTCCTTCAAGGTCAAACGAGGATAGCCAAAGTTAAAAGTGCTCACAACTCACTTATGATTGGTCCTAGAGGTTTGAGATGGTAAACCAAAATATAGGAAATCATGGGCTGGGAATCTTCTGGTGTGGTCAGATTTGACCTTGGGTCCCTCTTTCAAGGTCAAACGAGGATAGCCAAAGGTAAAAGTGCCTATAAATCGCTTATTATTAGTCCTAGAGGCTTGGGATGGTACACCAACATATAGGAAATCATGGGCTGGGAATCTTCTGGTGTGGTCGGATTTGATCTAGGACCCTTCCTTCAAGGTCAAATGAGGATAGCCAAAGTTAAAAGTGCTCACAACTCACTTATGATTGGTCCTAGAGGTTTGAGATGGTAAACCAAAATATAGGAAATCATGGGCTGGGAATCTTCTGGTGTGGTCAGATTTGACCTTGGGTCCCTCTTTCAAGGTCAAACGAGGATAGCCAAAGGTAAAAGTGCCTATAAATCGCTTATTATTGGTCCTAGAGGCTTGGGATGGTACACCAACATATAGGAAATCATGGGCTGGGAATCTTCTGGTGTGGTCGGATTTGATCTAGGACCCTTCCTTCAAGGTCAAATGAGGATAGCCAAAGTTAAAAGTGTTTACAACTCACTTATTATTGGTCCTAGAGGATTGGGATGTTAAACCAACATATAGGAAATCATGGACTGGGAATCTTCTGGTGTGGTCAGATTTGATCTTGGGCCCCTTCTTCAAGGTCAAACGAGGATAGCCAAAGTTAAAAGTGCTCACAACTCACTTATGATTGGTCCTAGAGGTTTGAGATGGTAAACCAAAATATAGGAAATCATGGGCTGGGAATCTTCTGGTGTGGTCAGATTTGACCTTGGGTCCCTCTTTCAAGGTCAAACGAGGATAGCCAAAGGTAAAAGTGCCTATAAATCGCTTATTATTGGTCCTAGAGGCTTGGGATGGTACACCAACATATAGGAAATCATGGGCTGGGAATCTTCTGGTGTGGTCGGATTTGATCTAGGACCCTTCCTTCAAGGTCAAATGAGGATAGCCAAAGTTAAAAGTGCTCACAACTCACTTATGATTGGTCCTAGAGGTTTGAGATGGTAAACCAAAATATAGGAAATCATGGGCTGGGAATCTTCTGGTGTGGTCAGATTTGACCTTGGGTCCCTCTTTCAAGGTCAAACGAGGATAGCCAAAGGTAAAAGTGCCTATAAATCGCTTATTATTGGTCCTAGAGGCTTGGGATGGTACACCAACATATAGGAAATCATCGGCTGGGAATCTTCTGGTGTGGTCGGATTTGATCTAGGACCCTTCCTTCAAGGTCAAATGAGGATAGCCAAAGTTAAAAGTGTTTACAACTCACTTATTATTGGTCCTAGAGGATTGGGATGTTAAACCAACATATAGGAAATCATGGACTGGGAATCTTCTGGTGTGGTCAGATTTGATCTTGGGCCCCTTCTTCAAGGTCGAACGAGGATAGCCAAAGTTAAAACTGCCAAAAACTCACTTATTATTGGTCCTAGAGGTTTGGGATGGTAAACCAACATATAGGAAATCATGGGCTGGGAATCTTCTGGTGTGGTCGGATTTGGCCTTGGGTCGCTTGTTCAAGGTCAAATGATGGCTCACTGGCTTTGGTGAGTTGTCTTTTGTTTTTTCTGTACTCGTGTAAAAGAGTGTTCTTCAGCACTGCTTATTGAATGATATATTTGAGTGGGGCTATTTGTAATACATTGAACTCTGTATGGTATAATTTTAGTCAGCGCATTATCTTAAGTTCAAATCTATGTAAAATATATGTATGGAACAAGTTCCTAGGAATCAAATACCAATTTAGTTATATAATTGTGAAATGGTCATCTTTTGGTATTGTAGGCTATGAACACTAGGAAAAAGAGCAGGGTAAGTTTTTTTCATATTTATAATTAGGTTATTAAGCGGTCTGTCAGAGGCACTTATTGGTTTTATGTAAGCTGGACTGATCACCGGATTCACTGCTGCCGCCGCAGGATTATGGTCTCCCTTGAAGAACTTCTTGGCCTTTCAAATTTTTTTTTCCTTGTTATCTTTCTTTAAAACTATAGGGGCGGGAAAATTTTTTGGAATACTTTAAGGAGACTTTAACCTTTACTTATGGTAACCTTAAGCATTTTTCAAGCCCCGTCATCCTGTTTCAAAAAACACATACCAGTGCTATAAAATTCAACTGGTACATTCTAGACATATATCTGCAGATTGGAAAGGATTTTCTGATTAATCGCACCATAGATGCCTGAATGGGAAGTGTTTGATTTTCATAAATTTTAAAAACATGGGTACTTAGTCTTTATTTCAAAAATGGTCAGGATTTCAGTGTTTTGTTGGAATAACTTATTCAGCTAGATTTTGATGATCTTTAAGATGCCAAAGATCTAGCCCTGTATGTACAATGTTAAGGTCACGTAATGTTGAAAAAGGGGGTTTTAACCCTCCAGTTCACTTAGTTCTTTACTTTTTTCAACCAACCTTGGCTTATATATTAACATTTACTGAAGCATTACCCTAACTTTATGGTGGCCTTAAAATGTTAATACTTATTGAAACTATGACTGCCCTAGAGTCATAAATTTGAATAAAACCATCTGGCTCCTTTATTTTTCCATTTAAAAAAAACTAATGTATATTTATATTTAGGTAGATCAAGTACACTGTTTCTACCTTATGATTTAAATATTAACAATGTTATGGCCAGCTTAAACTTAAAATGTAGGGTTTTTAGCCCTAAGCTAAGTTAATGTTTAACCTTTTGAAATAAAACTTGGCACATGTATAAAGGTTGGCAGAAGGGACATTCTGAGTTTATGGTCACCTTAAAGACCCAATATGAATTAAGTTATGGTAATCTTACAGTGAAAAAAAGAAGTTTTCAGCCTCCATCTATCTTATTGTTCAACTGATCTCAGCTAAACCTTGTACACTTATAAAGGATGAAAAAAGGGACATTCTTATTTTATGGTCACTTTAAAGTCTCAATATGACTGAAGCTATGGCCACTTGCATAGAAATTATGGAGTCTTTAATCTCCAGCTATCCTATTGTTCAGCTGACCTCAGTTAAATTTTTAACACTTATTAAATATTACAGTAGGGAGATTCATATTTTCTTTCCACCTTGGAGCTGCAACACAAGTACAGTCATGGCTAGGGCAGGGTTGGTAACACCGGTATCTCGGTATCGGAACCAATTCACTTCAACACCGTGGTGAAACTTTACAGTTGGTATTTCAAATGTCAGTGTATAATATTGTGTGAAAACGTAAAGTATTAGAAACAAACCTCAAATTTGAAGAAATTATCAACTTTTACCCCATATTTTTATATATCTTAGCACTTTTGTAGTGATTTCTTTCAGAACTGCAATGTTTTCTTTTCGCGAATCCTACTTCCGGTTGGTGGGCTTATTTGATTGGGTATATGCTAGAACAAAATTTATTCTTTACACTGGCGGGATACCGAAATGAAAAATATGCTACCGACCCTGCCCTAGTCATGGCCATCTTGAAGTAAAAATGATCGTTTTCAACTGTCAACTGACTTACTGTTCAATAATATCAGTTTAACTTGATACATTCATTAAGCTTAAGGAAGATTTTTATTTTTGCTAAAAATTCTTGTATTTAGGAGACTTTGACAATCTAACTAGCTAAATATATAGTTCTTGCTCCCATCTCAAGTATTTTAAGACTTTTTAAAGCCACACCTGGCACATGTATACTCAAAACAAAATTTCTGTTGTCTGACAAAGCTAACCTCCTAGTGTTAAAAGTTATGGCATCTTCAAAGAGAAAAAATGAGGTATTTAGCATGCACTGATGTGATTATAGTTTACTACAGTATATCCTTATCATTATAAATCTAGGGTTAAATATCCTAGAAAAAAATTGTGATCCCAAATTTACAGGTACAGTTTTATATACTACTTTAGAAAACACAATAAAGCTCACATTCTCCTTACAGTTTAATACTGAAACTGTTACAGTTTTTAAATAATTCACTTTTCCATCATCTGAAACACCAATAAAGTAAAATATTGGCTCACTACCTTATACACTTCATTTGTGGTATTTTTCAGTATATTTCATTAGGAATTGATGAAAGTCGAATGGGAAAATTCGTGGGAATTCCCCAAATAAATATAACCATGAGTAAGCAATATGCAGCTATATGTGATAAATGCGGCAACATATACAGAAACCAGTTAAAATAGGTAAAAATGGTGAATTAAAAAAAATATATAGCATAACTTATATATATTTTACTTAAGCAATCATTTTAATACTGATTGACCAAAGAAAATGTATTACAGTATACTAAAGGGAAAGAAGAAATTAATATTATTGCCGTCGACCCTGTGTTGACAGACATGGTACCTTGTAATACACATTAGTGTCGACTGCTAAATGTCATAAATGGTAGCGAAAGGGTTAACCCAAGTCTCTGTCAGGCCGCTCATTTTTATTAGCAAAAACCTTTTTCTGGTTATGGTTTCATTTCAGCTATTCTGTAATAAACCGTTCTCCATATTAAGGCTATGATCGGGTGATTGGTATTTGTGAAAAGGGTTGATTTGGGAAGATCTTTGGTGCTTTCTGATCCACTCAATAGTCATCAAAAACTATATATTATGTTGTCACCCACTAGATCATGTTTTTACATCATAATATAACACAACAAATTGTTCAAATCCACGGAGTTTCTTGTATAAATATTTCCCATTTTCAAACAAAATAATAAGTTTTGATTACATGTCACAACTACTTCAATGCAAAGACATCATTTCTGGAAACCACCATTGTGTTTATGGAAAGAAAAAATGTGCAAACTAAACCATCTGAACACCAAAATGCGAGGCAAATTTTGGTAGCTTGGCTCCAGGAGTGGAATTTTAAAACTCGTCCTAACCTTACTTCAAATATACTTCAAGGAACACCAAAATTCTGTGTGAAAACATTTAAATTGATATTAAATACCAGTGTGAAAACATTTAAATGCATATTAAATAAAAATATGGATGATTAATTTGCAATTTGAAAAGCTACACAATTGTTTTGGTCACCAGAGGCATTTTTGTGCTAACATTGTAATTTTACAAGCATACTACCTTCGAATGTTAAAAAGTGTAGTATAAACTTCCATGTTGATATGTCCTTTTATTTATATGTATCTTAGGTTTATATTGCTAATACCATTATTATCATAGATATCTTAGTATAAAAAGCAGTTGTTTTAACCCCATCCCATAAAGACTAGGGTTATGGTCATGCCCTGGGCTGTCAAAGCTGCTGTGGTGGGCATAAAGTTTCTGGCTTTGTCACAGCCTAAACCCGTTCATTGATTTTCATAAATTTTCACTGTAGTTTTACTTTAAAAGGATCCAGAGCATATTAAGTTTCGGAAGGTATCTGACAATAATTGCTGCCATGGCAACTCTATTAAGGTTTTGGGGCCTAAAGTTTGTGGGTGTTACCTAGACTAAACTCGTGCATGGATTGTCACCAAATTTTCAGGATGTGTTTGTCTCAGGAGGATCTAGAGATGATTAGCTTTTTTCAGGTGTCTGACAACAACTCATGCCATGGCAACGCTTTTAAGATTTTTGGGTCTTAAACCTTTTGTTTCTTCCACAGCCTAACCCATGTATGGTTTTTTTACAAAATTTAAAGCACTTCAGTGCACTGCTCACTTCTCTGATGGCTTTGCGGCTCATATTAGTAGACTTTTGACCTTGTTGAGTCTTAAATTTTGTAGGGGTGTTCCACAGCAAAAACCTGTGTATAGTTTTTACCCCACAGCCCTTAAGGGCTGTCAGGGTATTGTTTTCACCCATGGTGTCCAAATGGGTGGGTGGGTGGGCGGGAAAAAGTTTGTCCGGGCTGTATCTCAGAAACCGTAAGGTGTAGGACGTTCATACTTGGTAGGGACATTGGTTAGGGGGTGTAGGTGTGTAGCGTCATGGTCTGACCTTGATTTGACCTTTGACCTTGCTGTAGTGACCTTGACCTATAAAATCTCGGAAACCGTAAGGTGTAGGAGGTTGATACTTGGTAGGGACATTGGTTAGGGGGTGTAGGTGTGCAGCGTCATGGTGTCATCTTGATTTGACCTTGTCATAGTGACCTTGACCTTTAAAATCTTGTTGTACCCTTGGGTATGTCTTTTGATGCAGATTAAGCACTGTTAAAGTCATATTAGAATTCATTAAGAATGTTTCTTTTTCTCCAACACTATACATAAGCATTCAATGAATGTATTACCACTTCTATATGCATGGTAATATTCAAAATATCTAAACCATAATTCTGCCATGCCAGATGTAGATAAAGTACCTGCACTATCTTTCTCTTAGACATTGTTTTCTGCATTTAAACATTGTTTGGACCTTTATATAACTGACAGTTCTCTGAAAGTATCCTGAACTTTGTACTTTTACAGCACTTATATGTCTCTTGGTGTTAAAAATATTTCCCTAGGCTGTGGGGTACGGGCATCTCTGATGCTATTTTTAACCATATTTTCAGGACACATTTATCCCAAGTGAATCTAGAGCTGATTAGCTCTTTAAGGTTATCGTGCCACACTCTTGTCAAAGCAATGCTTTAAATACTTTTTGGTATAAAAATTGTTAATTAAAAAGGGGGCACTATTAAACTGACTTTAATACAGATGCAGTTTTTATCTGTGGGTTCTGCATACTTCTTACAACTGTTGCGGGCTGGGGTTCTTGCTTGCCAAGTCTGGCTATTTCATAAATAGTGCTACTTACTTATTTATTATTTCTCCAGTATTTATTCTGGAGGGCGCCTCACCAGATGTGCTATTTTGTACTATTTAACCTGTTCTGTATCTTGTTGTTTCCAACCTTGTATTTTTAGGATGTGGGAAATTAGCACCACCAATGGCATTTTTGTTTATGCATTCACAGTCTCTCTCTTTTGATATATTCATTTAGCAAAAGCAAGGCATTTTCCACATGACACCATTGGAAAGTGCTTGTTCCTTCTCACGAAAAGGAAAAGACCCAGATGGTCTGTCAATCAAGATGATTGATGACTTTATTGGTGAGTATTTGGAAAAGCAGAGTTTATGGTTCACCTCAGATTAATAAGTTCTCAATAAAGAGTCTGACTCTACTTTAAGGCTATTTTATATCCTTGCAAATCACAGAATGTTTGTATCATTTCACCAGCCGGATTGAATCTTTGAGGTAAAATGAATAATATCAAAATAATAAGTTACACAAAAAGTACTGTAAAAGAATAATATCAAAATAATAAGTTACACAAAAAGTACTGTCATTGGCAGGTATAAACAGGAACACAAAAACAACATATTTTACATAGTAGGTTATGTAAGACATCTATTCATGATGCAATATATGTATATCACAAGTGGATAGACAAATGGCATGTAAATTCACAGAGCTCCAGAGGTTCAGATTTGAGAAACTGTGTTTTATTCATATTTTGAACCACTTAAAGCTGCATAAAATTTACATTATAAGTTTGTGCATTTACATACCACATAACAACAAAAAGGTTGGTACATAGAACATAGTATCTGTCTTCTTTAGGGTGTGGTGTCTTTCTTGACAAATCACTGGCTAAAGGTGATTTTGTAGTTGAATACAGAGGTCAGCTTCTTCTCTACAATGAAGCTTTGAGAAAAGAGAACACCTGTCCTGTTGGGGGAGTCTTCATGTATTTCTTTTCTTACAAAGGAATAAAGTACTGGTTTGTAACTTTTGTTTATTGTGTCCAAACTTTTGAACTTATTCTTGGGTTTTAGCAAACTAGGGCTGGATTGGTATCAAAAATGTGTACATCTGGATAGTGGTGTCATCGTCTGGATATATGAGGTCTCGATACCATGAACAAAACAGTGAGCGATATCACGGTGCCATCGTTTCACAAATTAAACCTATATTTTCTCTTTAAATAATGGGCATTGACCACTAATACTGAAATAAAATAAATTTTATGGTTCATTTGTGCTGTCAATTGTCAAAACGGTGGATATTTGAAGCAATAAAAAGTAAACAAAACTTGCGTTTTTTCACTTCCTGTGGGGTCATCACAAATCAAAACAAAACTGCATAAAAGTAGAAATTAGATGAATATTTCACCATATTTTTATTAAATCCCTTTGAAAATAAGCTAAAGTTAATGGTTGAATATGTTTATAGATGCATCGCGGATGATCATTAATCCTCGATTATCGTCCATTTTTTTCATCACCGGTGAATCTGCGATATCGCCGCTCGTGATGACACCACTACATCTGGAGGTCGCCAGTGCAAATCTGTACTGATTTTTTGGCAGGCAACAATTATGATGCCAGTTGTAAAGTATATTGCTGTTATAACACTTTTTAAGACTTCTATATTTACTTCTTAATGGAAATTTCACTTATCAAGGGTTTCTTTATATATTCCTGTTAGCCACAAAGAAAACTTCAAACAGATTAAATTTTAACCTGAAGTTGATGTTAGCTTCTAAGTTGGATATTAAAAATTCAATTATGTAAAAACTACAGCCTTCACTGACATTTTATTACAGTCATTTGTGTCATTTTAACTATAGACTGATAGATATCACAACATGCTTTCCTTGATGTTAAAGTGTGTTTTAGACTTCTTTAAATAAAGAAGTTTGTCATTCACTGATTTTTCAATCTTTGACGTTTAGTGTTGATGCCACTGATGAAACCTGTGTGGGGAAATACATCAATGACTTGGATCCCCAAACACCTGCAAATAGCAAGATGAAGGTGGTGGAACTAAATGGAACACCACATCTGTGTTTATTTGCACTGAGAGATTTAAAACAGGGGGAAGAAATCAGATATGATTATGGTGTTACAGATTCACCCTGGAGAAAACAGGTGACAAGGTTTAATTCATTGACTTATCCTACAGTGTTCTCATAATGTTTCAATGGAATGTTTCAATCTTAGTTTCTCAGTGACCTTATGGATAGCAAATTTGGAATACATTTTATACATTGCTGAGAGACTATTGTAGTATGACCCTGGGTGTGTAAAATGGGACATAAAACTTAACTTTGAGTATGATGTTATCAATGGAAATACACTTAACTGGCCTGAATCCTTTATAAAGAGATCTTGTACAAATATAGTAATGATTTGGGTGCAAAATTATAGTACAGTAGAACTTCATTTATCCAAATTCCACCGGGGACACACATTCAATTTTTCTATCAGAGTGGGCGATAATTGAAGGAAGATTGTTTTAGGCACTAAATATGTGCATAGGATGGTGATTGATGAAGTAGTATAATATATTTGTGAATATGACATAACTGACTCTTAAATTGTGACATTAATTTGTGACTTGTGACTCTAATTTGCTTCATTTCTATGGAGAATATTGTCATTTTTATTTAAAATCTTATGTGGACTTAAGTTGGGTGTGTTCAGTTGGGAGATGCATTATTGTATCCACCGGATAGCATCCGGTGGATACTATGGATTTTACTTCGTTACGCCTATGCCACCGCCGCCGCAGTGTGTACAGAGATTTCACTGTTTCCGCTCTGACGAAAAAAATATTACAGCTAGCCTTCTCAATTTTCCAGGATATATTCATAACCATAAAATCTTGCGTGGGAATATTTTTGGCCTCATTTTAAAAAACAAGATGGCCGCCACAGACGTTTTTCGACTTTAAACAAGGTCTTTTGGTGGCCCTCTAGAGCAAAGGGTTAGTGTTGGTATCGAGTAATACTATGTATATCGATATCAAACCATTATTTTCCCTTTCGTATCGATCGATATTGAAATATCGGGTCGTAGATGTTTTCTGGGAGAGACCTTTCAAACTCTTTCGCAGGTTTTAGTTGTCTTTATATTTTTCAAATATTGTCCTTTATTTGAATGAAAAACACCATAGTTGTACCTGTTAAGTGTTATGTTTCGATATTGATAATGGACCCTACATTATCGATGTCAACGTATTTAGCATAGATGGATAAATATTTCAATATCGATAAACAATACCAGCACTACAAAGGGTATTATAGGTAGAGATCTCAAATTTGCAGGATATGTTCCTCATTATAAAATCTTGACTGGGACTATTTTTGGCCTCATTTTGAAAAACAAGATGGCCACCACAGGCGTTTCTTTGCAGTCAAGAAAAGTGCTTATATCTCCCTTATTATTGGTGCTAGAGGTTTGAGATGGTAAACCAACCTATAGGAAATCATGGGCTGGGAATCTTTTGGTGTGGTCAGATTTGACCTTGGACCCCTCCTTCAAGGTCAAACAAGGATAGCCAAACTTAAAAGTGCTTATAACTCGCTTATTATTGGTCCTAGAGGTTTCGGATGGTAAACCAACCTATAGGAAATCATGGGCTGGGAGTCTTTTGGTGTGGTCGGATTTGACCTTGGACCCCTCCTTCAAGGTCAAATGAGGATAGTCAAACCTAAAAGTGCTTATAACTCGCTTATTATTGGTCGTAGAGGTTTAAGATGGTAAACCAACCTATAGGAAATCATGGGCTGGTAGTCTTTTGGTGTGGTCGGATTTGACCTTGGACTCCTCCTTCAAGGTTAAATGAGGATAGCCAAACTTATATCTGTTTATAGCGCTCTTATAATTGATCCTAGAGGCATGGGATTGTAAACCAACCTATAGGAAATCAAGGGCTGGGAATCTTTTGGTGTGGTCGGATTTGACCTTGGACCCCTCCTTCAAGGTCAAACGAGGATAGCCAAACTTAAAAGTGCTTATAACTCGCTTATTATTGGTCCTAGAGGTTTCGGATGGTAAACAAACCTATAGGAAATCATGGGCTGGGAGTCTTTTGGTGTGGTCGGATTTGACATTGGACCCCTCCTTCAAGGTCAAATGAGGATAGTCAAACTTAAAAGTGCTTATAACTCGCTTATTATTGGTCGTAGAGGTTTAGGATGGTAAACCAACCTATAGGAAATCATGGGCTGGGAGTCTTTTGGTGTGGTCGGATTTGACCTTGGACTCCTCCTTCAAGGTTAAATGAGGATAGCCAAACTTATATCTGCTTATAGCGCTCTTATAATTGATCCTAGAGGCATGGGATTGTAAACCAAGCTATAGGAAATCAAGGGCTGGGAATCTTTTGTTGTGGTCGGATTTGACCTTGGACCCCTCCTTCAAGGTCAAATGAGGATAGCCAAACTTAAAAGTGCTTATAACTCGCTTATTATTGGTCCTAGAGGTTTCGGATGGTAAACCAACCTATAGGAAATCATCAGCTGGGAGTCTTTTGGTGTGGTCGGATTTGACCTTGGACCCCTCCTTCAAGGTCAAATGAGGATAGTCAAACCTAAAAGTGCTTATATCTCGCTTATTATTGGTCGTAGAGGTTTAGGATGGTAAACCAACCTATAGGAAATCATGGGCTGGGAGTCTTTTGGTGTGGTCGGATTTGACCTTGGACTCCTCCTTCAAGGTTAAATGAGGATAGTCAAACTTATATCTGCTTATAGCGCTCTTATAATTGATCGTAGAGGCATGGGATTGTAAACCAAACTATAGGAAATCAAGGGCTGGGAATCTTTTGTTGTGGTCGGATTTGACCTTGGACCCCTCCTTCAAGGTCAAACGATGACAGCCAAACTTAAAAGTGCTTATAACTTTCTTATTATCGGTCCTAGAGGTTTGGCATGGTAAACAAACCTACACAAAATCATGGCCAAAGAATCTATTCCTGTGGTTGGATTTGACCTTGGACCCTCCAGGTCAAATGAGGATAGCCAAACTTAAAAGTGCTTATAACTCGCTTATTATAGGTCATAGAGGTTTGGAATGGTAAACCAAAATCCAGGAAATCATGGGCTGGGAATCTTTTGGTGTGATCGGATTTGACCTTTGGCCCCTCTTTCAAGGTCAAATGAGGATTGCCAAAATTAACAGTGTTTATATCTTGCTTATTCTTTTGATATGGTTAGGTTTCACCTTGGGTTTGTCCTTCAAGGTTAAGCAATGTTAGAATGGCTTTGGTGAGTTTTCTTTCTGGTGGATACAATTTGCATCGGTTATCCGATGCGATAGGTCTAGTTGATGTTTAACTTTTGGTAAACATCATCCTGTATTTTGTTAAAAAAATTGGTTAATTAAAAACTCCGAGAGATTATTAATCACAAAAGACCAAACATGCCTCTAGTGATTGGGTATGTTAGGTTGGTGATGCATTATTGACACTATTCTTTTAATGCACTTTGTTAATCTGTGAATTGGTCTAATCTGGAAGATTATAAATTGCAAAACCCAATCAAACACACATATTATGATATTTAATTTAATGATTGGCGTATTACCAAAGAAGTTGTGTAGTCAGGTCATGTAAATGTTTTAATACCTCCCCCATTGAAACAGTGGTGTTAAAGATCAAATAAATTAAGTTATTTTGTGGATGGTATGATTTACTAAGGGTTGCAATTAATATTTTTTGAAAATGCGTAAAATCCTGTATTATCCCTCATGCTATACCAGGCATTATGTATTTGGAAGGCAAAACTTCAGATTAGCTAATCTGAAGATTTGGATTGTAGTGGGCATGATAAATAAGGTTCTACTTATCATACACTTGGAATATTTGTTGTCAATATTTGACGCATATTCAAGTATTTGGTTAAAATTCACCTTGGCTTAGCATTATGCTTCAAAACATTCTTCACAACAGATATCTAGTATTATTGCACTACAATTGCTGTTATCACATTTAAAGGATTTTCAAAGTTAATATTGCATACCTGATGTTTATATTACCTTGACACGTATTTTCTTAATTTTATAATGGCAACCTGTATAGCAAAACCATATATAGTCATGCCAGGCTATTTATTTACTCTTAGTTTAGTGAAAGTTTCATGCATGATTAAATTCACTATTAATATAATGTTACTTTTTGTAAGCATTTACTTTTTCTATAAGAGGAGACAATCGTTAAATTAACTCAACTTGGGCAAAATAGATACACATATTTCATTTATTTACTTTATTTGAAAAGGAAAAATTATGCGGTAATGCACATAGTTAATTTTAATGTATCCATTTTACACTTAATTAAGCAATAAGCAATTTACAAAGTTATTTTCTACTCTCCTATCTGAGTGTGGAAACTATTGTCACAAACCTGGGTCTTTTTAAAGTTATTAAGTTACATTTCCGGATGTCATGTAATGCAGCAAACTGCTTACACATTTCCTGAAACTATGGACTGCGACATTTGCAAACGAATATTTTTAAATTACAGGTCCTGTCAACATGGAAAGTTTTCAGGGTATGTTTACCCCAAGAGGATCTGAAGCTGATTAGGCTCTGATGGTATCCAGCAACAACTGTTGCTATGACAACACTTTTAAATTTTTGGGTCTTAAAGCTTGTGGGTGTTCCACAGCCTAAATGCATGCACAGATTTTACACCAAATTTTCAGGATATGTTTACCCCAAAAGAATCTGGAACTGATTACATTTTTTGGGATATCTGGTAACAACTGTTGCCATGGCAACAGTTTTAAGATTTTGGGTCTTAAAGCTTGTGTGTGCTCGACAGCCTAAACCCATGCATAGATTTTCACCCAATTTATTAGGATATGTTTACCCCAAGAGAATCTAGAGCTGATTAGGTATTGGGGGTATCTGGCAACAACTGTTGCCATGGCAACACTGTTAAGATTTTGGGGTCTTAAAAACCTTGTGGGTGTTCAACAGCCTAAACCCATGCATGGATTTTTACCAAATATTTAGGTTATGATTACTCTAATAGGATCTACAGTTGATTAGGTTTTTGGGGGTATCCAGTAGCAACTATTGCAATGACAACACTTTTAAGATTTTGTGGTCTTAAAGTTTGTGGGTGTTCCACTGTCTGAACATATGCATGGATTTTCACCGAATTATCAGGATATGTTAACCAAAAGAGGATGGAAACATCATTAGGATTTGGAGGATATCTGGCAACACCTGTTGCCATGGCATCATTTTAAATACTTTTCTGTTCTAAAACATCTGTTTTAAAAACAGTGCTGCTTTAAACCACTGTTACTACAGTTGCATTTTTATCTCCCACCAGTCAAGAGAATTATGAAACACCTTCTTTGCATGTGTGTGCATGTGTGCATGCATGTGTGTGTTTGTCATATTTTACACCAACCTTTTTATCTCATTCATTTATAACGGTAACTTCATCAAATTTGCAGAGAATGTTTATGACTATGAACATTTCTGTAAAAAAAATTTACACTCATTTTAAAAAACAATATGATCACCAAAACTGATTGTTCCAAAATCATTCATATGCTATAAAATTTAAAGCATTGCAGCTAGCTGAGTCATATTTGCACAAAATGTAAATGCTTAGGAGAGTAATTTTGGCCCTGTATTGACAACAAAATGACCAGCATATCAAAATAGCCCTAATATCTCTTGTCATCAGACCTAGGGGTTTGGAATGAAAAAAAAACAACTTACTAGAAATAGTGTTCTTCTTATCTTTTTCAAGGGTCAAATTTTACCTTTAACCCCTGCTTCAAGGTTTTCATCATGATAAAAGGGCCTTATGTCTCCCTTATAATTGGTTCTACAGCATCAAAAAATGTGTAAGAAATCATGACTTGTGAATCTTACATCTTACAACATTTCATGGATTCTGTATACTTTTTAAATCTGAAGTTGTTCCAAAATTTTACCCAGATCTGAGTGTTTTTGCCCATTTAAATATATCTGTGGGCTGGGGTTCTTGCCTGCTGAGGCTGGCTATTTTTCTAAACTTTTGGATTATATTGTATCTTGAGAAAAATCCTTTCAAAGAAACTTAAGTTATTCAAATTTGACAGCATCTCCTGCAACTATACCTTTAATGGCAAATGTGTTATGAAGACAGTTTGTCTGTTAGTCTGAGTATGAACACAATCGCACAACAAAATATGTAAATGGTTAGATGTCCTTGGTTACAATATTTAACAGAAAAACAATTGATGTGCACTTTGAAGAAACTTTTCACGATTGTTCAGTTTGTTTTAGCTGATTTAGACATAAATCAATATTAAGAAGATTTGATTTTTAAGTTTTTCCATCTTTGAGATGTATGCAATTATATGAAACAAAGAATCCCATTATTCCTGTAGGCCACGGTGGCACAGTGATAACACATTCTGACACTTGTAACACACCTCCCACCTCTCACGTCTGCAGTTTAAAACCTGGACCCTATATGGCAAAGTTGGTAGTTGATTACCAGTGGTTGGCAGTTTACAGTACAGAACCTTGACTAACTGTATGTATGAGGTTTCCTCTGCCAATAAAACTAGCCTTCATGATATAGCCAATACAGTGTAGATAGCGAAGCTAAAAAGCAAACTAATAAATAAATCCTGTAAGACTGATGTAGCCAAATATTAGCCTCTGAATAAGATAAAAATAACGGAAATAGGTCATACATGCAGTAAAAGTACAAACAAACTTGTATAATTTCAATTCATTCAAAATTTCATTGTATTTTATTTATCTTGTGTGAATTAAGAAATGTTCTGGCAAGAGTATACTGGAATTATTCTGATTATTTTGCCTGGATAATAATAAAATTTAGAGTAATGTAAGTTTTTGTCTATCTTGCTTTTGAGTATTCATGCTCTACATACCGGAATCTATCATTGCTATACCCATGGGTGATAAAGGCAGATTCTCACCAAAGTCAGGGTTTGCCATTTAACTGATTGTAAAAGCAATAAAATCCTTAATTTCAGTGCTTCTTTGATTTAATATGTATTGTTTGTAATTTTAATGGCCAGCCATCCTTTATTACATTGAAAAAATTATGTTTTACTGCGTTAATACATCCTATCCAGTACATCCTATCTGTGCCTACCAAATTAGCAATTGTACATTGGATAGGGTTTTAACTTATAAAACTTTACTTGTAACAGTTTTTCGTTTTGGCAAAACATGTGATCAGTTACTTATATCAATAGGAAATGTAGTCTGTACTGTTGCTATGTAGAAATCTGAGTAATTTGAAAGGACATAATAATTTATGTATTTTCAAATTGTTTTGTTTGAGTTTTATGAAATATTATGGTTTATATCTCATTTTGGGACCATTTTCATTATTTTTTTATACATTTAAGAAAAGTTGGGCAGGGATGTTTACTCGAGAATGGGCATAACACCAAGCGATCCTACTAATATTATGTTGATCATTCTGCCAAGTTGAAGCTTTTCGTGTAGTTTATAAAACATCTATGGTGAATAATTTTCATTGTCGGAAATGGTCACCATTTAATTTTTATAGACTCAACCCTTTGAAAGTGACCATTTCTCTACTCTAAACAATGGCAGTATAAAATAAGATGTAGATATATATGTCTATATGTATATTTAAAGTTTGTTACATTTAGTGTTTGTTGGTAAGTTTATGTTTTGTTAAGTTGAAACCTTGAAATAGTAAACACATCTACAGGTAACTTTTACCCCTTCTCAAAGGAGTATTCACCAACGCATTTACATCTAATCTAAGTTCATATATATGTGATAAAGTAATAAGATATATACGTTGTAAGTGTAGTATCTGAAATATATCCCCAGATGGTTTCACATCTGTTGCATCACTGCTGTACGTTTTGAGTTGTGTGCGCAGTAACTCCAAAATGCTTTCAGAGATTTCATTCATTGCACACACAAGTTTTTGGGTCAGGAGAGTAATCCTATTTTAAGATTACTTTAAACTCCCACTATTAAAGAAGTAATTACCAGAAGAAATTTGACCTTTGGCCATTAAATGCCCTCTAGTTCACAAACTATGTGGCTAATCTAGCTCAAATTTTACCTGGGAACATATTCTATATATACATACCATATTTTTCTTACATATGCCAAAAACCAAGACTTTATGAGAAGGATATAATTGTCTTTGAATCCCATAAACACCATGCTTAGACATTTTTTGACATTTTCATATAATTTGTCCTATAGCTTAAAAATGGTAACTCTGACAAGTCTCTAACTGTAATAGAGCTAATTTTTACATGTAATCTTTGATTGTGAAAAATATAAAGTCTGTAACTTCAATTTCAAGGTCACCTTAAGGTCTCTAAAATGCCCACAGACACCCAAATTTTTTATTTTTTACCACTTTTAAGCCCTATAACTGTCATACTATGTGACTAATACAGCTGAAATCTCATTTGGAAATTTATTAAGATGTTCTTTTTTCCAAAAACCAAAGGACTTAAGTAGACATTTTACCTGTATGTGAGACCCGTGAAAAACCTCCCTAGAGAAATTTTTAAAAATTGACCCCAAAAATGAAAAAAAGGTTTAACTCCAAACAACATGAAATGATGATAATAATTGTTTATCACACAAAATATGTGCTACAAAAATATCCAGTGAATGCCTGCGGCATGAGAGATGGCCGTTCTGGGGATATGTTGTCATTGAGTTGGGGTAATCTAGTTTGAATTACCTTACTCATGTTAGCGAAAGTACCAGTTGTATAATTTTGATTATTTTTGTCAAATTTACATGTAATGGTGTGTCTTTATTGCCTGTCTTTTTTCCTCCTAACTAGTAACTACACAGTGTTTCCTTAACAAAAATAAAAGAAAAGAAAATAAAAGTCTAAAAGCAGAATTAAAATCATTTTGCAGCTGCTTAGGATTGTGAATTTTTGTGTAACTTAATTTATTTTTGTACCCACACAGGTTCTCTGGTAGATACATAGGATCACACTTTGTTGCACCATCACTCTATGTAGAGAGTTTACCTCCTCACCATTCTCTTTGAAAAAGCTTAAGGCCTAAACTTTACACACTTGCAGTGTATTTTCTTGGTCACAAAATATAGAGTGGGAACACTTTGGACATTAGTGTGAATAACAAGATGACTACCATAGATATACTAAAAATATACCTTTGCTAAGGACAAAGGTTCAATCTCTTATGGGCAATATGTAACTGATTTATTGGTCTGAGACTTTTGGGATGGGAAAAATGCCAGTAGAGAATTATATAATGGGTTCTTTTTATCTAGTCAGATTTTATCTTTGGCTCATCTTCAAAGTCAAACTAGGCTAGCCATTAGTGTTAAGACGATTAGACGTTTGCTCGATTAATCATCGGTGATTCTTCAAATATTGTCCTTTATTTGAATGAAAAACCCCATATTTGTACCTGTTAAGTAGTATATTTCGATATTGATATGGCACTCTACATTATTGATATTGGCAAACTTTGCGTGAATTGATAAATATTTCAATATCGATAAACAATACCAGCACTAGTGATAGTGTACAAAGACGTTCGGTCGTTGTCATTTTCTTATCATCGAATTTTGAGCTAAACCTCACCTTGCCTAATTTATATCAATAGCCACATATTTTTAACATATTTTAGGTATTTTACTTAATAAACTGACAGTTTTGTCTTGAATTTCACGTTTGTTTATATCTACCACCATATTTACAGTAAATGGTTGCTTTCGGTAGATTTTAAATGTCAGAACACCATTATTCTTAACGGGTTGACCTATACTTTATCCCGGAAAGTGTTTCTTAAATAATGACCAACATTTTCTGTCCAATTTAGATATAACTGGCACTGTACCTTGTTATTGTGCCATTTGTTACCTTATTGCATATATCTCAATAATAGTGGTAAGAATTGAATTAAGAGGCTCAAATCAGGAGATACATAATATGTGTGCAGCAAGTACTTTAGGCATGGTTTTTTTACAAGAAATTGAAGGACAAATATCTCTCAAACTGAGAGAAAGGAATGCAGTAAGGCAGAAGAGTCTACTGAGAGTGTTCATGTCCACTTAATCAATGACTATTTTCTACCCATAAATGTTCATTAATTTTCATTTGATTTCAAGTTGAAGTGCAAGTACGTATCATATTTTGCTGGAAAAGGTGTATCAATCTGAAAAACATGCCGTTTTATGACTTAGTTTATGTTTGAGTTATTCAAAGTTGCATTTGTTTAAAAACTGACTTGCAAGAAAAAGAAGTACAAATGTTTATCAAACTATTTTCAGAGAGAATACAACCCAGTGCAGCAGAAACACCTTCTGAGGGTAATATTGGTGTTAGGCCTATTTAATCTATAACTGTATTTAGCATTTATTTATTGATATAAATGATGTAAAAATCAAAGAACCAATATGTATCATATAGGGACGTCATGACTCCAAATATTTCATGTCGACTAATAGATAAGTACTATTCATTTCGACACCGAGTAACCGTCGAATTACAATAACATCCAAACATCTTAAGTTTCATATTGTGAAAAGCACTGGAAATGATAAATATGTGAAATAAAATGAAAATAACCTGTAAAATGAATAAATTTGCTGTTTGGTAAGATGTAATGGTACTTACGGTTTTACGTGAATGCATAAACAATGCAGAAAACATGGCCGTTTTTGGATTTCAGCTTATTTTATGTGTCAATATGGACATATTTCATAGATTCAAACCTTCTGCCATCTTTTACACTACATTGAGTGATTATTCCGACTTTAAAATATGAACCGGTAAATTGCAGTATTCTAACCATTGTCGATTATTCGGTTAGTTGTGACGCCCCTAGTATCATATTGCTTTAGCATGCATAAGTTAGAAATCTGTGTTTTCATGGCTTCTGTTACTGTTAATATAGTACTTTAAAATTTGGATTATCTGTTAATTTATAATTATCTAGGAATGTCTCCTTATTATTGTATCTTTCTGTCACCTTGATATATATTTTATTCCCCCTCCCAAAGTGGGTAAAAGCCATGGTCGGGAAATTATAAAATACCTTCCATACGTGCATCCAGCTGTGCGTTTGTTCATCATGTTTTTATATAAACCTTAATATCTCATTCATTTATAAAGATATTCTCACCAAATTTGCAGGGAATATGTATGGCTATGAAAACTTGTCTGTGCAAAATTTTGGCCTTATTTTGAAAAACAAAATGGCCGCAACAGCTAATTGCTTGAAAATCATAAATGTGCTCTAAATCTTGAAATATTCCACCTAGCTTCATTAAATGTACAAAAGCTATATGCCTAGAAATGCTGGCCTGATAGTAATTTTGGTGTAGTCCAAAAACAAAATGGTGGCCATATCATATTTTATGTCAAGGGGGTTGTCCTATTAAAAAAAACCTTATATCTCCACTAATATTGCTCCGCAATATTGAGGTTCAGAATGTGAAAACAACTTGTAGGAAGTCATAGCCTGAGAATCTTTGAATTTGACCTTTGACCCCTGCGACACGGTTAAATGGGGCCATCACACTAAAATGTCCTTATTTATCCCGTATTATTGGTGCAATGGCTTCAGAATGTAAAGACAGACCTTGAAAAGTCCTGTCCTGTAAATGTTTTACCTGAGAAAAAATTTGCTTTTATCATGAAAAACAAAATGGCCGCCATATCCAATTATTTCAAAATCATTAAGATGCTCTAAAATTTGAAATATTGCAGCTAGGTTTAACAATTTTATTGCGTTAATACATGCTATCCAATGGACAATTGCTAATCCGGTCGGCGCAGACCGGCCCACCAAACGCCAGAAAAAGACGTCCTGTGTTGCCACTGGCTGGCCGGTCCGTAGTACTGTGCACTCCCCAGATGGCACCTCGTACTTCCTTCCTGTCTAGACAACCTGACGTCATAGCATCTTTTTCGTTTGGCGCGTGTACTGTGCAGACGTGTTTTCAACAATCTCCAGATATTTTAAAGAAAAGTGTGCATTATGATGGATTTTATACCTTATTTGCAAATAATTTATTGTAAAAGTGTTACCTACATATCAAGCACGGATATACATCAAGAAATCTGCTGGAAACGCTCCCTAGTTGACTCAATTTAGTGTTGATGATAGGGCAGTAATCTACGAGAATATGAAGGCAGCCATTTTCTAGTTTCCTCCCATTCAACAATTGTGTTGTTAGGGGCAGATCGACAATATTTAGAAATATAATGGATATACTACTTACAAGGTATTTTTATCCGTGTTTTTTTGTTTGAATGTACCTGCTGTAACCTTCCAGCTACAATCACCATAGAAACGTCTTTTCTAGTACTACAAATAGAAATCACGGGAAACTTCAGTCTACGTAGTTTTGAACACTGTAAAGAAGGAATTCCCCCAGCAAGATGCATTCTTCATCTTCAGAGCACACTAGCTCGAGTATTTAGTGTTTTTCAACAGAAGCAAGAGGTGCTTTCTTCAGATTTCTTCAGAGCGCACTGGTACCGACTTCTCTGCTGTAAAGCATCAGTCACACCAGCCTAGCTCGAGTATTTAGTGTTTTTTCATCAGAAGCAAGAGGTGAATTCTTCAGATTTCTTCAGAGCGCACTGGTCCAGACATCTTTGCTGTAAAGCATTTGTCGACCGGCAAGCTCGTAGTCAGCCGACCTCACCTAGTATTTACATAGAAGGAACTTCATCTTTAATCTCTCTCAGTCCCACCCTTGTGGACCCGGCACTTGTGTCAGTAGCAAGGGTTGTGGATGGCCAGGACACTGGTTTGAGTGCACAGCCGGCTGAGTAAGAAGAACCGGCTTCAGATCCGGACAGGACTTCACCTTCACAGCGCACTGGTCCAGGCTTCTCTGCTTTAAAAGCATCAGCCGACCGGCCAGCTGTAAAGAACGCGACCTCTGACGTCATATCCAGTCAGCCAATCGCGTGTCTTTCCGACAACTCACGAAACTGGTCACGTGTTTTCACCGACCAGGAAGGTCGGAAGTGCATTCTTCAGAATTCACGTCTACTGTGTTTACAGTTCCTGCTTGCAGACCCAGCCTTGTTGTCGGTAGTGGGGTTTGTGGACTGTTAAGTTGCCGGTGAGGCATCACACAAAGAACGCGAATACTGACGTCATCTCCAGTTAGCCAATCGCGTGTCCATCCGAACAATCACGAAGCAGGTCACGTGTTTTCACCGACCAGGAAGGTCGGAAGTGCGTTCTTCAGAACTCACGTCTTCTGTGATTCCAGTGCCTGCCTTGCAGACCCGGCTTCGTTGTCGGTAGTGGGGTTTGTGGATGAGCAGAATTCTGCGCATTTGCATGTTTAAGTATCACAAAAGAACGCGACAACTGACGAGTTCCAATCAGCCAATCGCAAGCTGGTCACGTGACACACCGAACACCAAGTGTTTCTAAAAATAGTTCACAAGGGCTTTCCCAGCAACTGTCAAATCTACAAATAAGATGTGCGATTAAAGAAGTACTTTAATTAATGGAGGAAACCTACAGCAAGCTGAATTCAACACACAGATAGTTGTAAAATTGTTTTAGCAACCGGTTCTTATTACTGGCTACAACTGGTTACAGAGTGTTCCGGCTGGTACTGGCTACACAGCCTTGTACACTTGCTTCAACAACTGAGTACAGTGTACCGACTGGTACTGGCTACACAGTCTTGTACAATTGCTTCAACCTACCGGTTACAAAGTCTACTAACAGGGTGCTGGCTACACAGTCGTTACTGTACAGTGCTTCACCCCAACTGGTTATATAAAAAAAAAAAAAAAAAATCGACCAGCAGCTGTGAAAATTCATTGGTGACCCCAGCCTGCCAGTTTTTTGCCGGTTACAGAAAATTACTGGTTACAGTAAAGTAACGGGTATGGAGTCCTGATAGTGGACAGAGTTGCCTAAGGTAATTTGGTTACACAGAATTCTTAGACCATTCAGTGGTCTTGGGGATATGACAGTGGTATGAGAGTGTCCCAAGCTGCCAGGCAACCTCCCCTTATCACACCTCTCAACAGCCTGTTATCGGTGCTGGACTTGACTGGAGAGATAATAAATTTTGTCATCATGTCCGGCCAGGGGTCAGACATCTCACAAATGACAATTGCTCTGTAAATGCTGCACCTTGCAGGCTGCTGGCCCGGGGCGAAGAGTCTATTAATGTGAAAAGTTGTGTCAGCCCCACCGGACCACAACAAGAACAGAGAGTCTGTTAACCTGGATCATTGTCACCAGACCGGACCAGTGTCCGGAGGGACAGAAAATGTTTGTCAGAATACCAAATCTCCCAAATGTGGCGCACAGTCTGCCTGTAGGGTCCAGACTAAGCCCTTTTTGGGAACGTAGGAAACCTTGGGGGCTGGACCCAAGGTAGTACAACTGTTGAAGGAGGGATACCTATGTCCATATACCTATACAAGGACAATCCAGGAAATGCCTGAGATTTCACATCCAAGGTCGGGCATACCAGTTCAAGGCCCTGCCATTCGGTTTGTCCACAGCGCCTTTGGAGTTCACCTTGATACCAAGCAGGTGAAATTGATGGCCATACACAAGGATTTAAGAAGCCACCAGTACCTAGACGACTGGTTGGTGAGAGCCAGATCCCACCAGGCTTGTCTCCAACATACACAGGAACTAGTAAATAATGTGTCAGCAACTGGGTGGGCTGATGAACTTAGAGAAATCAGAGCTGGAGCCCAAACAAGACTTTGATTTTGTAGGCTACCAGTTCGGCTTCAGATCTGATCGGTTCCGACCGACTCTGGACTGGTGACAGAACCTTCAAGAGACTGTTAAAACTGCTATCCCTACCGACTTGGCCAGTCCGGGGATTCATGTCCTTGATAGGTTACTAACATCTACAGAAAAGCGTGTTAATCTAGGCAGACTTCATATGAGACCCATACAGTGGCATCTCAAAAACAACTGGAGGGTACCAGAATCACTGGAAAAGGTGATCCAAGTCCCCAGGTCCCTGCACCCCCATTTACAATGGTGGCTGAAGGAAGACAATGCACTTACAGGCCAACCATTACACCCAATAAAACATGCTCTGCAAATGTTTACAGACGCATCAATAGAAGGGTGGGGCGCTCACTTAGATGAGAACTTTGCAAGAGCAACCTGGTCCCCTCCGGGAAGCAAGTTGTTTATAAACTATCTAGAACTTTAAGCAGTTTTTCTGACTTTAAGAGTTCTAAGACCTTTGCTCAAACAAGATAGTACTTGTAGCAACTGACAACACCACAGTAGTGTCATACATAAAGGAAGGAGGAATGAGGTCGGGCCCACTTTGTGCCCTACTATGGAGAATCTTGACCTGGTGTACCAGGAAACAAGTGACTCTAAGCCTGACACATTCCAGGCCGGCTGAATGTGGTAGTGGACAAGCTATCCAGGCTAGGCCAGACCATCCAAACAGAGTGGTTTCTCCTTCCAGAGGTCTTCCACTCAATCTGCAGCAGGTGGCACCGGCTCAAATAGACTTATTTGCCATGAAGTTCAACAACAAGTTGCCTCTGTTTGTGTCACCGGTACCGGATCCCCTGTCCACAGCAGTGGATGCGCTCAGTTGGCCATGGTAGGATCTGGAAGCATACACCTTCCCACCATCAACCATATTGGGCAAAGTGGTGGAGGAGTTGCAGGACTCCCCATGCAAAAGAATCATTCTGATTGCTCCGGGGTGGCCCACCATGCCTTGGTTTTGGGATCTAGTGGCCATGTCCAGTCAAATCCCACTGAGCCTGCCCAATCTGCCCAACCTGTTGACAGCCATTCAATCAGATCCCTCACAAAAATCTGACAAATCTTAATCTTTATGCATGGCTCCTAGAGCCTCAGCAATCGAGGAGCAGGGCTTGTCTGAGGCAGTGGCAGCAAGAATTGAGGCTCCTCAAAGGGGATCAATCAGATCAGTCTATGAGGCAAGTTGGCCTTTTTACAAGTGATGTATCACTCCTCAGGTGGACTTCGGGGCCCCCCCTGTAAAGTCAGTTGCTGACTTCCTTAGGTACCTGCTTCAGGACAGGAAGTTGCAGCCCAGTACCATTGATGGTTACAGGTCAGCCATTGCTGATAGACAAGATCAGGTCAGCCCATCAAGATCAGTAAGGATGAAAATCTCACTCGTCTCCTGGATAGTTTCCACTGAGACAGACCCAAAGGCCGGAAGGGAATCCCCTCCTGGAACCTCTCCCTGGTTTTTGCACCAGCTGACAAGGGTCATTTTGAACCAATTAAAGAGGCCTCCTTGAAGCATTTGACCTTCAAGACAGTTTTCCTCTTGGCCCTGGGATCGGGAAGTGAGATACATGCTTGGCAAAACAGAAATATTAGACACCAATCCGACTGGGCAAGGTGTCCCTGTACCCGTCACCCAGCTTTCGCTCCAAGAATCAGCTGGCCAAGAGGGTCCAGACAGTGTGGGCCCAGGGGTATAACAGCCCTGGCCCCCAACCCTGGATAGATCCCTCTAGTCTGACAGGTCCCTCTGTCCAGTCAGAGCATTGCACTACTATTTGGACGGGACCTCAGGCAGAATAAGGAGGTGGTTTTTGTCTCCTTTAAGAAAGGTTTTGACAAAGACATCTCACCTGCCACTATCTCCTCTTGGATCAAGCAGACTGTGATCCTATGTTATGAGCTCTCTGACGAGGAGACCCACACCTTACATCACGTTAAAGCCCATGATGTCAAGGCCTTTGATGCTTCTAAGGTCTTCCGGTCGGAAGTTTCCTTAGATACAGTCTTGTCAGCCTGCCACTGAAGTCACATAATACCTTCACACAGTTCTATGTGAAGGGCGGGGCTTGGGCTGATTCAGAGCTTTACCAATTTGGCTCGGTAGTGGCTACTCAGCAGATCCACAAGTGGCCCTTAGATTGAGGAGATTTGTATATATGTATAAACAGTTCTTCATGCACATAAAAATTAAGTGTGGCGTGCTTCCTTTGGGAGGTTTATTTGCATTCTGGGATGGAACTCATCCCTCTCTTCCCCTACCTCAGAGCAGGTCTGCAAAAAGGAGGGGGCGACGGCGGTATAGCCCCGGGTAACCGGCTGCTGGCAACCGACCATGGCCTTACAGGGTTTCCTGACCTTGACGTCAACCCAGGCCTGGGCCTATAGGTCTCCTGACGAAGTCAGCCTAGACCGTAGGTTAAAATTTGCTATTACTTGTGAGTTCACATAAGTCCCTAGTAACTTACCCGCCGACCAAGCGGTAGTTATTCAGCAATTGTCCATTGGATAGGAAGTATTAACGCAATAAAATTGGAAATTTAATAAGTAAATTAAATTTTTATAAGTTAATACCCTATCCAATGGACACACAAGACCCTCCCACCGACCCCGCTATCAGCTTACTAGGGGTCTAATAGGTTTAGACAACAAAAAAGATGCTACGACGTCATGCTGTCTAGACAGGAAGTAAATACCATGCGCCACCTAGCGAATGCACAGTACTGGGACCGGCCAGCCGGTGGAAACACAGGACGTCTTTTTCTGGCGTTTGGCGGGCTGGTCTGCGCCGACCGGATTAGCAGTTGTCCATTGGATAGGGTATTAATTTATAAAAATTTAATTTGCTTATTAAATTTGCAATTTAGCGGGATGTGAAGAAATGAAATAATAATAGATTTATATGCAGTAAGTACTTTAGCTATGACTTTAATGATTTTGCAAGGAAATGACTTACAGATATTCCTTAAACTGTTTTCAGAGGAAACAGAAAGTACTGAAATAGAAGGGACCAAAGAGACTACTGAAGGTAACATTAGTATTCATGTAAACTTAATCTTTCTATGCATTTTATTGCATGAATACATCATACTTAATGGACAAGAATGGTGTGAATCATATCCAATCTGCTATTTTAATTACTTTGATCCTGTCACTATTAATGTAGTTGTTCAAAATAAGATTTTCTGTCCAATTTACAATTATCTATGAATGTCCCCTTATTGTTGTATCTTTCTGTCACCTTGATATATAGTTTATGAATAGTATTTTAGCGGGATGTGAAGAAATGAAATAATAATAGATTTATATGCAGTAAGTACCTTAGCCATGACTTTAATGATTTTGCAAGGAAATGACTTACAGATATTTCTTAAACTGTTTTCAGAGGAAACAGAAAGTACTGAAATAGAAGGTACCAAAGAGACTACTGAAGGTAACATTAGTATTCATGTCAACTTAATCTCTATATGCATTTTATTGCATGAATACATCATACCTAATGGACAAGAATGGTGTGAATCATATCCAATCTGCTATTTTAATTACTTTGATCCTGTCACTATTAATGTAGTTGTTCAAAATAAGATTTTCTGTCCAATTTACAATTATCTATGAATGTCCCCTTATTGTTGTATTTTTCTGTCACCTTAATATATATTTTATGAATAGCAGTAATATTTGAACTGAAAATCAGAAAGCAGGATGTGAATAAATTAATATTAATGGATTTTTATGCATTAAGTACTTTAGCCATGACTTTAATGATTTTGCAAGGAAATGACTTACAGATATTCCTTAAACTGTTTTCAGAGGAAACAGAAAGTACTGAAATAGAAGGTACCAAAGAGACTACTGAAGGTAACATTAGTATTCATGTCAACTTAATCTTTCTATGCATTTTATTGCATGAATACATCATACCTAATGGACAAGAATGGTGTGAATCATATCCAATCTGCTATTTTAATTACTTTGATCCTGTCACTATTAATGTAGTTGTTCAAAATAAGATTTTCTGTCCAATTTACAATTATCCTTGAATGTCCCCTTATTGTTGTATCTTTCTGTCACCTTGAAATATAGTTTATGAATAGTATTCTTAGCGGGATGTCAAGAAATGAAATAATAATAGATTTATATGCATTAAGTACTTTAGCCATGACTTTAATGATTTTGCAAGGAAATGACTTACAGATATTTCTTAAACTGTTTTCAGAGGAAACAGAAAGTACTGAAATAGAAGGTACCAAAGAGCCTACTGAAGGTAACATTAGTATTCATGTCAACTTAATCTCTATATGCATTTTATTGCATGAATACATCATACCTAATGGACAAGAATGGTGTGAATCATATCCAATCTGCTATTTTAATTACTTTGATCCTGTCACTATTAATGTAGTTGTTCAAAATAAGATTTTCTGTCCAATTTACAATTATCTATGAATGTCCCCTTATTGTTGTATTTTTCTGTCACCTTAATATATATTTTATGAATAGCAGTAATATTTGAACTGAAAATCAGAAAGCAGGATGTGAATAAATTAATATTAATGGATTTTTATGCATTAAGTACTTTAGCCATGACTTTAATGATTTTGCAAGGAAATGACTTACAGATATTCCTTAAACTGTTTTCAGAGGAAACAGAAAGTACTGAAATAGAAGGTACCAAAGAGACTACTGAAGGTAACATTAGTATTCATGTCAACTTAATCTTTCTATGCATTTTATTGCATGAATACATCATACCTAATGGACAAGAATGGTGTGAATCATATCCAATCTGCTATTTTAATTACTTTGATCCTGTCACTATTAATGTAGTTGTTCAAAATAAGATTTTCTGTCCAATTTACAATTATCCTTGAATGTCCCCTTATTGTTGTATCTTTCTGTCACCTTGAAATATAGTTTATGAATAGTATTTTTAGCGGGATGTCAAGAAATGAAATAATAATAGATTTATATGCAGTAAGTACCTTAGCCATGACTTTAATGATTTTGCAAGGAAATGACTTACAGATATTTCTTAAACTGTTTTCAGAGGAAACAGAAAGTACTGAAATAGAAGGTACCAAAGAGACTACTGAAGGTAACATTAGTATTCATGTCAACTTAATCTCTATATGCATTTTATTGCATGAATACATCATACCTAATGGACAAGAATGGTGTGAATCATATCCAATCTGCTATTTTAATTACTTTGATCCTGTCACTATTAATGTAGTTGTTCAAAATAAGATTTTCTGTCCAATTTACAATTATCTATGAATGTCCCCTTATTGTTGTATTTTTCTGTCACCTTAATATATATTTTATGAATAGCAGTAATATTTGAACTGAAAATCAGAAAGCAGGATGTGAATAAATTAATATTAATGGATTTTTATGCATTAAGTACTTTAGCCATGACTTTAATGATTTTGCAAGGAAATGACTTACAGATATTCCTTAAACTGTTTTCAGAGGAAACAGAAAGTACTGAAATAGAAGGTACCAAAGAGACTACTGAAGGTAACATTAGTATTCATGTCAACTTAATCTTTCTATGCATTTTATTGCATGAATACATCATACCTAATGGACAAGAATGGTGTGAATCATATCCAATCTGCTATTTTAATTACTTTGATCCTGTCACTATTAATGTAGTTGTTCAAAATAAGATTTTCTGTCCAATTTACAATTATCCTTGAATGTCCCCTTATTGTTGTATCTTTCTGTCACCTTGATATATAGTTTATGAATAGTATTTTAGCGGGATGTGAAGAAATGAAATAATATTAGATTTATATGCAGTAAGTACCTTAGCCATGACTTTAATGATTTTGCAAGGAAATGACTTACAGATATTTCTTAAACTGTTTTCAGAGGAAACAGAAAGTACTGAAATAGAAGGGACCAAAGAGACTACTGAAGGTAACATTAGTATTCATGTCAACTTAATCTCTATATGCATTTTATTGCATGAATACATCACACCTAATGGACAAGAATGGTGTGAATCATATCCAATCTGCTATTTTAATTACTTTCATCCTGTCACTATTAATGTAGTTGTTCAAAATAAGATTTTCTGTCCAATTTACAATTATCTATGAATGTCCCCTTATTGTTGTATTTTTCTGTCACCTTAATATATATTTTATGAATAGCAGTAATATTTGAACTGAAAATCAGAAAGCAGGATGTGAATAAATTAATATTAATGGATTTTTATGCATTAAGTACTTTAGCCATGACTTTAATGATTTTGCAAGGAAATGACTTACAGATATTCCTTAAACTGTTTTCAGAGGAAACAGAAAGTACTGAAATAGAAGGTACCAAAGAGACTACTGAAGGTAACATTAGTATTCATGTCAACTTAATCTTTCTATGCATTTTATTGCATGAATACATCATACCTAATGGACAAGAATGGTGTGAATCATATCCAATCTGCTATTTTAATTACTTTGATCCTGTCACTATTAATGTAGTTGTTCAAAATAAGATTTTCTGTCCAATTTACAATTATCCATGAATGTCCCCTTATTGTTGTATCTTTCTGTCACCTTGAAATATAGTTTATGAATAGTATTTTTAGCGGGATGTCAAGAAATGAAATAATAATAGATTTATATGCAGTAAGTACCTTAGCCATGACTTTAATGATTTTGCAAGGAAATGACTTACAGATATTCCTTAAACTGTTTTCAGAGGAAACAGAAAGTACTGAAATAGAAGGGACCAAAGAGACTACTGAAGGTAACATTAGTATTCATGTCAACTTAATCTTTCTATGCATTTTATTGCATGAATACATCTTACCTAATGGACAAGAATGGTGTGAATTATATCCAATCTACAAATTTTAATTACTTTGATCCTGTCACTATTAATGTAGTTGTTCAAAATAAGATTTTCTGTCCAATTTACAATTATCTATGAATGTCCCCTTATTGTTGTATTTTTCTGTCACCTTAATATATATTTTATGAATAGCAGTAATATTTGAACTGAAAATTAGAAAGCAGGATGTGAATAAATTAATATTAATGGATTTTTATGCATTAAGTACTTTAGCCATGACTTTAATGATTTTGCAAGGAAATGACTTACAGATATTCCTTAAACTGTTTTCAGAGGAAACAGAAAGTACTGAAATAGAAGGTACCAAAGAGACTACTGAAGGTAACATTAGTATTCATGTCAACTTAATCTTTCTATGCATTTTATTGCATGAATACATCATACCTAATGGACAAGAATGGTGTGAATCATATCCAATGTGCTATTTTAATTACTTTGATCCTGTCACTATTAATGTAGTTGTTCAAAATAAGATTTTCTGTCCAATTTACAATTATCCATGAATGTCCCCTTATTGTTGTATCTTTCTGTCACCTTGATATATAGTTTATGAATAGTATTTTTAGCGGGATGTGAAGAAATGAAATAATAATAGGTTTATATGCAGTAAGTACCTTAGCCATGACTTTAATGATTTTGCAAGGAAATGACTTACAGATATTCCTTAAACTGTTTTCAGAGGAAACAGAAAGTACTGAAATAGAAGGGACCAAAGAGACTACTGAAGGTAACATTAGTATTCATGTCAACTTAATCTTTCTATGCATTTTATTGCATGAATACATCATACCTAATGGACAAGAATGGTGTGAATCATATCCAATGTGCTATTTTAATTACTTTGATCCTGTCACTATTAATGTAGTTGTTCAAAATAAGATTTTCTGTCCAAGTTACAATTATCCATGAATGTCCCCTTATTGTTGTATTTTTCTGTCACCTTGATATATAGTTTATGAATAGTACTTTTAGCGGGATGTGAAGAAATGAAATAATAATAGATTTATATGCAGTAAGTACCTTAGCCAAGACTTTAATGATTTTGCAAGGAAATGACTTACAGATATTCCTTAAACTGTTTTCAGAGGAAACAGAAAGTACTGAAATAGAAGGGACCAAAGAGACTACTGAAGGTAACATTAGTATTCATGTCAACTTAATCTTTCTATGCATTTTATTGCATGAATACATCTTACCTAATGGACAAGAATGGTGTGAATTATATCCAATCTGCAAATTTTAATTACTTTGATCCTGTCACTATTAATGTAGTTGTTCAAAATAAGATTTTCTGTCCAATTTACAATTATCTATGAATGTCCCCTTATTGTTGTATCTTTCTGTCACCTTGATATATAGTTTATGAAAAGTATTTTTAGCGGGACGTGAAGAAATGAAATAATAATAGATTTATATGCAGTAAGTACTTTAGCCATGACTTTAATGATTTTGCAAGGAAATGACTTACAGATATTCCTTAAACTGTTTTCAGAGGAAACAGAAAGTACTGAAATAGAAGGGACCAAAGAGACTACTGAAGGTAACATTAGTATTCATGTCAACTTAATCTTTCTATGCATTTTATTGCATGAATACATCTTACCTAATGGACAAGAATGGTGTGAATTATATCCAATCTGTTATTTTAATTACTTTGATCCTGTCACTATTAATGTAGTTGTTGAAAATAAGATTTTATTGCGTTAATACATCCTATCCAATGGACAATTGCTTTACCGGTCGGCGCAACCGGTCTCGCCAAACGTCAGAAAAAGACGTCCTGTATATAATACCAGCAGGACCGGCCAGGAGAGTGCATTCGCCAGGTGGCGCATCGTACTTCCTCTTCCTGTCTAGACATCATGATGTCATAGCATCTTTTTTCGTTTGGCGCGTGGAGAGTGAAGACGTGTTTTCTAGACAAGCAAATTTTTTGTTCTACACCAAACGCAACTGTTTTATTTCACCTTTAAAGTAGTTTAGAAGTATTATCTACAACTATGTCATCTCCAGGACAAAGACGAGGTTCCTGCGGACAAGCTATGGCTGGGTTCGACTCCCACTCCAAGTGTGCACATTGTAGGGACAAAGGGCTAGGCGACGACCCCTGCGTCCAGAAGAAAGAATGTGCTATCTGTAGAGGGTTTACCCCTGAACAGACCCTTCAATTGTCTACCCCTTCTTATAGAGACAGAAAAGATAAGAAGGCGACTGCGTCCTCCTCCACCCCCACTCTCATGGACTCTGCACACGTCAGTGTGCTGGGTAAAGTGGAGGTCAAGGCTGTTCAATCTACCCCTACTACGGCTAACAAGACGAAGCGTAGTGAATCTCCCAAGCCTTCTGCCAATAAGAAGAAATCTTCCAGCAGTAGACCATCAGCTGAAGATTTAAAGCAACTTGATGACAAGTGGGCAGAAAGATTCTCCCGACTTGAAGCGATGCTATTGGCCAAGACATTCACAGTACCGGTTGAACCGGTTGTGAAGCCAGCTTCAGATGTGACTACCAGCCAGAAGCCAATTTTTGATCCTGGTGCCACCACCAGCAAGCTGGCTGTAGAGAAGTCCGGTCCCTGCTTTGATCAGACCACCGGTGAGGCTGTAGAGGAGATGCAGAATGCCACCCAGCCCCTTGGGGCTCCCGGTGCAGGGATAGCAACCCAGCCTGTTCAGGCCCCCGGTTCGTTCCCTGAAGTTCAGCCAACCGGTGAGGAAGATTTGAGTGCAGCTTCTGATAGTGAAGCTGACCAGCTCAGTGTTACCGGTTCCCTGGATGAGGAGATCCACCGGGACCGGTCAGCAGACAGAGATGTCTCCAGAGATGACCCTGACAGTGAACCTACTGAGGCGGCCAACTCCAGGGAAACTATGACGGGTGTGAGAAGTTTCATGAACTGGCACAAGGTTCCTGAGTTTGAAACTGTGTCCTCTACTGCAGATGACACCCCCTTTGCCAGTGCACGTGTCAGACCAACCGGTAAAGTCTCTGTGAAACTCCCTGTGGACGACTGGTTGTGTCCTAAGATGTCCAGTCTTAACCTTACACTCACAGAGGGCTACCCAACTAGAAACACAGACAATATGAGCCTCCTCAGAGATCAGTTCATTAAAACTCCCAGATCTTCCAGATGGTACGGGATGCATGCTGAGAAGGACAGTGAGAGCACAACAGTACGCACCTGGTCACCGGACCCTGCCAAACTCAACCATTGCTTCAGCAGGGTGGCTCGAAGAAACTTACCTACTGCCCCACCCTCCCGGGCCTTCAGTCAAGATCTACTCAGGAGGTGGGAGAGAGCAGCAAGGGAACAGACAATAATGTGCAACCAGGCTGCTGGGTTATCAAGGTGTTTGACTAGGGTTCAAGACTCTATGGCCACTCAGCTCAAAACCCTACGTCTGGACAGTAAGGGCAAGTCACCAGAGAAGATGAAGCAAGCTGTTAATGAACTGGAGTATCTGACCACTTTCAACCGGTCAATCTCACAGGCCATGGCCAGATCCATGCAGGATTTATCCGAGGGCATTTTTATCAACATGGCCAACTTCACTCTGGCTCGCAGGGATAGCTTTTTGGACTACCTACAATCTGGAGTGAAGCAAGATACTGTAAATGCCTTACGAACATCTCCAGTACATCTCAACGCACTGTTTCTGGATCAGCTTATTGCCAAGGCTTCCACCCTTACCCTGCAAGTGACAAGTCTACGGGTCACCACGACAGGGAATCTACCCTCCCGGCTTGGAAACAGATTAAAGACAAGCAACAAGCCAGGAAGGGTCATGGCAAAGCCTCAACATTCTCCCAGAAGCCGGCCAAGGGGTTCAAGTCTCATAAATGACAATCACTGTGTAATTTCTGTGACCGGTCAGAAGAACTCTGTACATGTTACCAGTGGTAGCCGAGAACAGCAAAGTGACTTTAAATTTGAATGTAGACTCTCATGTTGCAAATGCTCATATTGTCACCGGGTTGCCACAAAGGAAAGGCGTAAATCCCACCTTTTGTCAAATGTACACAGAAATAAAATATGTGAAAAATGTTTCTTGTGTAGGTCACTTGAGTTCTGTAAATCTTGTCAACAATGCCCACATGCTGTTATAGATCCTCCTGTAGGGGCAAGGTTACACCGGTGTTGGGAGAAATGGGAAGCCCTGGGTTCGAGTCCAAAAGTAGTCACCACACTGAGGGAGGGCTACACCCTCCCCTTCCGGTTCAGACCCCACTTAACAAGGTCACCTACTGTAATAAGCAACTACCACAACTCAGCGAAGCAGTCCTTCCTGATAGAGGCACTGTATCAGCTGATAAACAAGAATGCAGTAGAACCGGTACAAAATCAAAACTCACTGGGTTTTTACAACTGGCTATTTTTGGTACCCAAACCCAAGAACCGGTGGAGACCGGTCCTGGACCTGAGCACCTTGAACACCTTTTTGAACACAGAGTCGTTCAAGATGGAGACCCCAGAGACAATAAGAACCTCCCTACAGGCAGGGGAGTGGGTCACATCCATAGACTTCAAAGACGCATACTTCCACATACCAATTCACAATCAGTCCAGGAAGTACATGCGTTTTCATCTCCAGGGTCGGTCCTACCAGTTCAAGGCCCTACCCTTTGGTGTATCCACAGCTCCAATGGAGTTCACAGTGGTGGCCAAAGAGGTCAAACTCATGGCACTTCAGAAGGGTATAACGATCCACCAGTACCTAGATGACTGGCTGGTGAGAGCCTCTACCCACGACACCTGTCTCCAGCATACTCAAACCCTAGTCACACTTTGTCAGGAACTAGGGTGGTTGGTGAACAAGGAAAAGTCAGAACTGGTCCCCAAACAGTTCGACCTGAAAGAGGGCAGGGTCAGACCAACAGAAGAACGTTGGCAGACCTTGACAAACAAGATCCGATCAATACTGTCAGATCCGGTTTGCCTGGTCCGGCAATTCATGTCCCTCATAGGTCTACTGACAGCAACAGAGAAACAAGTCCACCTAGGGCGACTTCACATGAGGCCCATACAGTGGCACTTGAAAAACAACTGGAGAGTACCAGAGTCACTAGAAAAGGTGATTCCAGTCCCCAACTCCCTCCACCCACATCTAAAGTGGTGGCTGGAGGAAAGCAATGTGCTACTAGGTCAACCATTACACCCTCTAAAACATGCTCTGCAAATATTTACAGACGCATCAAAAGAAGGGTGGGGCGCTCACTTAGACGAGCACACTGCAAGGGGAACTTGGTCCCTGCCAGAAAGCAAGTTGCACATAAATCACTTAGAACTAAAAGCAGTGTTTTTAGCTCTAAAAGAGTTTCGAACCCTCTGTTACAACAAGACAGTACTGATAGCTACAGACAACACAACAGTGGTTGCCTATATCAACAAAGAGGGGGGGATGAAGTCGGGCCTCGCTGTGTGCCCTACTGTGGAGAATCCTGTCCTGGTGTACCAGACAGCAGGTAACCCTTAGGGCACGTCACATCCCGGCCGGCTGAACGTGATCGTAGACAAGCTATCCAGACTTGGCCAGACCATTCAGACAGAGTGGTCACTTCATCCAGAAGTTTTTCAAGCTATATGCTCCCGGTGGCACCAACCTCAAGTGGACCTGCCACAGTTTGTCTCACCTGTCCCAGACCCCCAGGCATGGGCAGTGGATGCACTCAGCCTCTCCTGGGAGGACCTGGACCCATATGCCTTTCCACCAGCAGCCATCTTGGGCAAAGTGGTGGAGAAGTTAAAGGACTACCCTTGCAACAGAATAATTCTGATTGCCTCAGGGTGGCCCAACATGCCCTGGTTCTGGGATCTAGTGGCAATGTCAAATCCCACTGTGTCTGCCCAACATACCAAACTTAGTGTCTCAGCCTTTCAACCAAGTCCTTCACAGGAACCTGTCCAATCTGAACCTACATGCCTGGCTCCTAGAGCCTCAGCAATCAAGGAGCAGGGCTTCTCTGAGGTAGTGGCAGCACGGATTGAGGCTCCTCAAAGAGGATCAACCAGATCTGTCTATGAGGCAAAGTGGACCATTTTTACAAAGTGGTGCCTCAGTAATCAGGTGGACTTCAGGGCACCACCTCTGAAAGCCATTGCTGACTTCCTCCTGCACTTGTTTCAGGACAAGAAGTTGCAACCAGGCACTATTGATGGCTACAGATCAGCTATTGCTGACAAACTGGGCAATTACACCATTAATGTCAACAAGGATGAGAATCTCACTCGTCTCCTGGACAGTTTCCATAGAGACAGACCCAAGGGCAGGAGGGGCATACCCTCCTGGAACCTTTCCCTGGTGCTTCACCAGCTGACAAAGGCTCCCTTTGAACCCCTAAAAGAGGCCTCCTTGAAACATCTGACTTTCAAGACTGTTTTCTTACTGGCCTTAGGTTCTGGTAAACGCAGGAGTGAGATCCATGCTTGGTTACATAAGAACATCAGACACCAATCAGACTGGTCTAAGGTGTCCTTGTACCCCTCACCCAGCTTTCTATCCAAGAATCAGCTGGCTAAAGAGGGTCCAGATAGTGTGGCACCAGTGGTCATTCCAGCCCTGGCACCATCTCTGGATAGGTCACTCAAGGGTGACAGATCCCTATGTCCAGTGAGAGCCCTGCGCTACTACTTGGACAGGACTTCAGATCTCAGGCAGAATAAGGAGTTGGTCTTTGTCTCCTTCAAGAAAGGTTTTGACAAAGACATCTCACCTGCCACCATCTCCTCATGGATCAAACAGACTGTGATTCTGTGCTATGAGCTCTCTGACCAGGAGGCCCTCACCTTGCATCAGGTTAAAGCCCATGATGTTAGGGCCTTTGCTGCCTCTAAGGCCTTCCAATCAGGGATCTCCTTAGAGCAGATATTGTCAGCCTGCCACTGGAAATCTCACAACACCTTCACTCAGTTTTATTTGAAGGATGTTGCCTGGGCTGACTCAGAGCTTTTCCACCTGGGACCTGTAGTGGCTGCCCAACAGGTGCACCACCAGGCCCAGAAGTGAGGAGATGTTGTAAATATATGTAAATATGTACATATTGTAAATATGCCAGATATGTACATAGTGTAAATATGTTGCAATGTACATATGTTTAAAGAAAAGAAAAAAAAACTGTGACTTGCTTCCCTTGGGAAGTTTATTGAACTCAGCCCCTCTCTCTCTATCTTTCCCTCCTCAGACCAACCCTGGGAAGGAATCAAAAAGGGGGGGGCAACATCGGTAGACTCCCGGTTAACCGGTTATTTTATTACGCTACAATAGCTTACCATGTGGGACTTAATGCTGTTCTCGGGTTGCCACACCCGGGGCCAACGTCTTAGAAAAAAAGACAGTTCTTGTTAGCCACCGGATACACTGCTAGTTGTCGTCACGTGATAACCTCTGACCTCTCGCCCTACTTTCTCGTTGGCCACGCGAATTAACAATGCTTTATTTTACAAGGAATATTATTTCATTTTTACAAGGATATACTTGTCGTTGGATCTGGAAACTACATCAGTTTCTTTATTTTATTGCATAGAATCACAATGTCTTTTCATAGTTCAGATAAGTATCTTTACTTTATTTTACAACTGAAGTCCCCTTCCGGGTTCTCGTTGTAAATCACAGCGACTCGTTTATGTGGTTTCTAATACAGGATATATATATATGCCTGTCAGTAAAATAAAATAAAATATTTAACCCCTATCTACTTCATTATTGGACCTTTTTAGGGTTTAAATATATATAAATGTAACACAAACGAGTCCTGGTCGAGTGAAATCATCGGAAACAACTTCCGTTTTTATTGTCGAGACTGCAATTTCTTGTAATGCACGTCTCGCGTTGGTAGTTTATTTACAGGAATATATGCCTGTTGAAATCAAATAACATAAATTTCTTACTTTTTATCCCCGTTCTTCAACAGTATTTGCCCTTTTAAGGGTTAAAATACCATATAAAGCACGAACTATCTTGGGGAAACCCCCGTGATGACGTCACGTCTAGACCGCATGTACTGAGAGACGCGGGTTTCTTACAGTACGTTTATAAAATAAACTAAAATAAATTGAATAACATTCAATGACATATTTTATCCCTTCTTTCCTGTATTATTGACCATTTATAATGTTAATACTTAAATAAACAGGAATTGAATCCTTCATCTAATCGTCTAGACATTACGTGTTTCTTCAACTAAGGTAACCTTAGTTTGGCATTATTATTTTAATTCATCCAATTTCATAATATAAGCAATATTGTACTTGCCTTTTTAGATTCTATGTTATTTAATAAAATTCTGTGTAATTTCTGCTTTCCTTATCTCACAACTAGCCCTACCTGCAGTGAGGCGGGTGGGGCAGGTGACCTTGTGTCACTGTCGATTTACTTACGTAAATCCAGTTGTGTAGTTCCTTCAAAGAAGGAAAGGCAAAGCTTACATGGAAGCTTGCTTTAAGGAAAGCTTACATAAAAATTATAATATCCAACTTCTTTCTCCAGGGTGGATCAGATCCCTGCTTAAATCTGAAGCCAGATAACATCTTAGTTCATCCGAGATTTTAATGCACCCGAGAATCGGATGCATTATTTCCAACTTCCATCCATCCGAATATGATTTGATACTCGGATTTTCGTTGCATCTAGTCCATCAGATCAGATATCAGATCCGAGGCTACTCTAAATTCCAATGCTCGGATGATGTAATCTTAAATCCGATGCTCGGATGATTGTATGTAGATCTAATCCTCGGATGATCGGATCTTAAATCTGATGTTCAGATGATGGTTCCAGATCAGAACTCTGAACAATCCTAACACACACTTGGACTAATATTTCACCAGCCTGGCAGTAAATATCACTTATTGGAGGCTTAGGTCCAAGTCCAAAGCCCAAGAGGGCTTCTAAACAAGGTCCTTCATTCAGTCCTGACTCTGTATTTTAGGGAAGTAGGTTGCCTGACTTCACCCTATCCATTTTTGGAGGACATTGACACTTAGGCAGTTTTTGAACCTCCCTACCCCCAGGGAGTTTATGCCTTGATTCCCCTCAGTCTGGACTCTGAATGATTTACTAGGCCAACAGGAAGTTGGGCTGTTATTTTCCCTTAAACTGGAACAACCTTGTTTTGAACACAAGTTTTTAAATCTGTATCTCCCTAGGGGCCTCCTTGGGTAAGCCCCTCCTCCCTTCTGGTCAGCTAGAGTTGAGCTTTAGGCTGCTCTCCACTAGGTTCTCCTCAATACAACCTGGTTATGGATATATGTTAAGACAGTAGCAAGGCTACCTCCAGACAGGTCAAACTCAATTTCATGGTGCATATAAGTAGTCAGAAGGGGTATGGTGAATTCAGGTGAGATACTGGATCTTAGATCTTAAAGTTTCCATTCACACTACTTTAGGAGGGACAGGAGCCCCTCATCAAGGCACCTGTAATAACACTTAGGGTTTAGGCCCTATTAATCAACCCTTTCCAATTCCCCACATCTTGAGGCTCCTACAGGAACCACCCCAATGGGGGTCATTCCATCCCTAGCAGTATCCATATTTTTCCCCAGGTAGGGGGAAATCGAGTAGCCGAGGCTCCAAGGTCTTTCGACCCACTCCAGGGGACGAGGGCATAAAACCCTTCCCCCCAATGACTCCTCCAGCCTCACTCAGTCCACCAGTAGGAGTTCTCCTCCGTTCTTTCAGATAAGACTGGCAAACAAATCCTGTCATTCTTTTCAATCCAAGTCCAGTCAGACTCCTGACCCAGTCAGAATACAAGGCCCTTCAAAAACCAAGTCCTGGCCTCTGTATCCAGTCTCTTCTGTCAAAGAACGCAATAGAAAGGGTGGAAAATGTAAAATATCTCGGGTTTTACAGTCGCCTGTTCCTAGTACCAAGCCTCACCTAAGGTGGAGGCCAGTCATAGACCTAAACAGGCTCAACACTTTTCTACACGTAGAAAAGTTCAAAATGGAAACTCCAGAGTCCATCAGTACCTCCCTGATTCCAGGGGAGTGGGTATCGTCGATAGATCTGTCGGACCCTTACCTACACATCCCCATCCATCCAAACTCAAGGAAATACCTAAGGTTTTGCTACAAGTCACAGGTGTTCCAATTCACCACCCTCCCATTCGGACTAGCCACAGCCCCCCAGGTCTTTACAATGATCGTAAAGGAAGTGAAACTAATGGCCCTCTCAAGAGGACTCAGAATTCACCAATACCTGGACGACTGGCTGATCAGGTCCCAGTCTCAGGAGGAAGCCCAAGTGAACACACAGGCAGTGGTAGACCTAACTCAGTCCTTGGGGTGGATAATAAATCAGGAAAAATCAGAACTGAAACCTACTCAGGTGTTTTTCGTTCATGGGCTACGAACACCATCTAGATTCAGCCCTTGTAAAACCCACTCAAGAGAGATGGCTCAAACTTCAGGATTTGATCCTACTACTCAAGTCAAAACGTGTTTTGACTGCAAGATGTTTGATGTCTCTAATTGGGTTGCTAGCCTCAACGGAGAAAATGGTCCCGGAGGGACGCCTTCACATGAGGCCCTTTCAGTTTCATCTCAAGGAGCACTGGAGATATCCTCAGTCGCTGGACAACCTCCTTCCTTGGGCAGAAGCCATTGCAGCCCACCTAGATTGGTGGCAAAATCCCTCAAACGTGATGAAAGGTGCAGACCTTCATCCCAAAGACCACAGTATCCGACTCTTTAACGACGCCTCAAACGAAGGTTGGGGCGCTCACTTAGACCAAAATTCCACAAAGGGTCTGTGGTCAGATCGGGAAAAAAGGCTACACATATATGTCCTAGAATTGAAGGCGGTCTCCCTGGCCCTTCGAGACTTCAAGGACCAGTGCCAGAATCAAACAGTGTTAGTTGCGACGGACAACTCAACAGTGGTAGTCTACATCAACAACAAGGAGGAACACACTCAGCAGAGATGTGCGCTCTCCTGTGGAAGATCATGACCTGGGGCCATCACTACCTCATAACATTGAAAGCCAGGCACGTTCTAGGGTGCCTGAATGTGATGGCCGACCTACTGTCCAGGTCCAACCAAGTGCAGTCAACAGAATGGTCTCTGCACCCACAGGTGTTCAAACAGATCTGCCAGAAGTGGTTCACACCTCATGTAGACTTATTTGCCACTCACCTGAACCACAAGCTCCCACTGTACGTGTCTCCTATCCCAGACCCAAGGGCCTGGGACATAGATGCTCTAAACATAAACTGGACCAACCTCACAGCCTATGCGTACCCTCCTACGGCTCCTTCACATGGTGATCCAAAAGATCAGGCAATGTTATTGCCTGGTCATCGTAATAGCCCCAGGCTGGCCAGGGATGCCCTGGTTTTGGGACCAAGTGCAGCTCTCAACAGAGATCCCACTACAACTCCCAGTGTCAACGACCCTACTCAAACAGTCCCACAGGTATGTGTTCCACAACAACCCCCAGCACCTGAACCTCCACGCCTGGTGTCTAGGAGCGGACAACTCCAAGAACAAGGCTTCTCTGTGGAGGTGGCAGAGAGAATTTCTGCCCCTCAGCGGTCTTCAACAAGGACCATCTACAAGTCAAAGTGGGCCCTATTTGAAAAATGGTGCAGAGAAAATTCGGTGGATTTCTCCACTCCATCTGTGAAACAAATCTCAGATTTTTTCATGTACCTGTACCAAGACCTAAACAGGCGCCCCTCGACCTTTGATGGTTACAGGACTGCAATCGTTGACACTTTGGGCCCAACGGCCCAACATGTTGCACACAATGCAGACCTTCATAGGTTACTCTCCAGTTTTCACAGGGATCGTCTCAAAAGTTCCAGAAATTTACCCAAGTGGAACCTTTCTGTTGTCCTCAACGAGCTCGCAAAAGCACCATTTGAGCCCATGAAAGACACAGACCTCAAACATCTTACTCTAAAAACTGCTTTCTTGCTAGCTTTGGCCTCCGGCAAGCGCCGCAGCGAAATTCATGCCTGGGTCGCAAACAAGTATCTAATCTAGGCCAATGGGAAAAGGTTGCCTTGTTCCCTTCTTCTGATTTCATAGCCAAAAACCAACTAGCAAGAGAAGGTTCTCAAAGTGTATCTCCGGTGACTATTCCTGCTTTGACTACCATTGTAGAAAGACAATTTAAAGAAGACAGGACCCTGTGTCCCGTGCAGGCCCTGAGGTTTTATTTGGACCGAACAAAAGACCTGAGAGGGTCTCATTCTCTCCTTTTCATCTCCTTTAAGAAAGGACATACCTCAGACATCAGACCCGCTACTCTCTCTTCATGGTTGAAACAAACCATCCTACTTTGTTACAAACAAGCAGATCAACAAGCCTTGGACTTGGTCCAAGTCAAAGCGCATGACATCCGGGCCTTCGCGGCCTCTAAGGCCTTTTACGGTGGGGTATCGGTGGACCAAATCATGCAAGCCTGTCACTGGAAAGCTCACAACACATTTACAAATTTTTACCTAAAAGACCTTACTTGGTCAGACACCGACAACAATATGTATCTGGGACCCGTAGTGGCGGCACAACAAGTCCTAGATCCTTCCCCTCAGACCAGTTGTCCTCGGAAAGAAAAAAGGGGGGGGGCACATCCGCTACAACCAAGTCTTCAGGAGTCTCTTCAAGGATCTAGGTATTCCTTTACCTTCAAGATGTTACGGGTAAGGTTATTTTTGTTTTTCAGTTATCAAGTAACTTCTATTAAGGACTTATTTAGTTGTCATTAATCTCATATTCAGGTTGCAAAAATTTATGAGATGTCCAACCATGGGTTGGTCAGTTACTAGTGAAGGGCCCTCAGGGACCCTTAGACCTCGAAGTGAGCACTGCTGCACTTCCGTCCTACAATCAAACATCTAGACAGTTTCAGCACTGTCTCTCATTTTATTTAGGTTTTCGGCTCGTTACAGGCCCAGTCTTCGGGATCGGGGCACTGTAAATGGGACTCAGACTGGTATTTCTGGCACTATTCTATACATATTAATTCAAAATCTTAGAAAAAATCACATATCTTCCAGTCTCAGCTGTAATCCCGCCACCGGGCTGTTGAATTCAGCATTAAGTCCCACATGGTAAGCTATTGTAGCGTAATAAAATTGAAAATTTTAATTACTTAAATGTAGCTTTTAAAAGCTACAAGCTTACCATGTGGGACTTAGAAGAGTCCCACCCTGCCTCCCCGCTGTTTACAGCTGAGGGGTAGGTTTTAGAAAATTTCAACGAGAAAGTAGGGCGAGAGGTCAGAGGTTATCATGTGATGACAACTAGCAGTGTATCCGGTGGCTAACAAGAACTGTCTTTTTTTCTAAGACCTTGGCCCCGGGTGTGGCAACCCGAGAACAGCATTAAGTCTGACATGGTAAGCTTGTAGCTTATAAAAGCTACATTTAAGTAATTAAAATTTTCAAGTTGGTAGCCGACCTTGACCTCTCAGGGTTCTCTGACCCTAGGTCAAATGGGCCTGTGCAATTTTGTTTTGTTATGAGTTCACTTAAGTCCCTAGCTGCTTACCCGCCTACCAAGCAGTAGTTATTCAGCAATTGTCCATTGGATAGGATGTATTAACGCAATAAAATTGCAAATTTAATAAGTAAATTAAATTTTTATAAGTTAATACCCTATCCAATGGACAGGCAAGGCCCACCCAACCGGCCCCGCTATCAGCTCACTAGGGGTCTTACTAGGACTAGACCCGAAAAAGATGCTATGACGACACGATGTCTAGACGGGAAGAGGAAGTACGATGCGCCACCTGGCGAATGCACTCTCCTGGCCCGTCCTGCCGGTATTATATACAGGACGTCTTTTTCTGACGTTTGGCGGGACCGGTCGCGCCGACCGGTAAAGCAATTGTCCATTGGATAGGGTATTAACTTGTAAAAATTTAATTTACTTATTAAATTTGCAATTTTCTGTCCAATTTACAATTATCTATGAATGTCCCCTTATAATTGTATTTGTCCATCACCTTGATATTTATTTTATGAATAGTATTTTAGCAGGATGTGAATAAATTAATATTAATTGGTTTATATGCATTAAGTATTTTAGCCATGACTTTAATGATTTTGAAAGGAAATGGCTAACAGATATTCCTTAAACTGTTTTCAGAGGAAACAGAAAGTACTGAAATAGAAGGTACCAAAGAGACTACTGAAGGTAACATTAGTATTCATGTCAACTTAATCTTTCTATGCATTTTATTGCATGAATACATCATACCTAATGGACAAGAATGGTGTGAATCATATCCAATCTGCTATTTTAATTACTTTGATCCTGTCACTATTAATGTAGTTGTTCAAAATAAGATTTTCTGTCCAATTTACAATTATCTATGAATGTCCCCTTATTGTTGTATTTTTCTGTCACCTTATTATATATTTTATGAATAGCAGTAATATTTGAACTGATAATCAGAAAGAAGGATGTGAATAAATTAATATTAATGGATTTTTATGCATTAAGTACTTTAGCCATGACTTTAATGATTTTGCAAGGAAATGACTTACAGATATTCCTTAAACTGTTTTCAGAGGAAACAGAAAGTACTGAAATAGAAGGTACCAAAGAGACTACTGAAGGTAACATTAGTATTCATGTCAACTTAATCTTTCTATGCATTTTATTGCATGAATACATCATACCTAATGGACAAGAATGGTGTGAATCATATCCAATCTGCTATTTTAATTACTTTGATCCTGTCACTATTAATGTAGTTGTTCAAAATAAGATTTTCTGTCCAATTTACAATTATCCATGAATGTCCCCTTATTGTTGTATCTTTCTGTCACCTTGATATATAGTTTATGAATAGTATTTTAGCGGGATGTGAAGAAATGAAAAAATAATAGATTTATATGCAGTAAGTACCTTAGCCATGACTTTAATGATTTTGCAAGGAAATGACTTACAGATATTTCTTAAACTGTTTTCAGAGGAAACAGAAAGTACTGAAATAGAAGGGACCAAAGAGACTACTGAAGGTAACATTAGTATTCATGTCAACTTAATCTTTCTATGCATTTTATTGCATGAATACATCATACCTAATGGACAAGAATGGTGTGAATTATATCCAATCTGCTATTTTAATTACTTTGATCCTGTCACTATTAATGTAGTTGTTCAAAATAAGATTTTCTGTCCAATTTACAATTATCTATGAATGTCCCCTTATTGTTGTATGTTTCTGTCACCTTAATATATATTTTATGAATAGCAGTAAGATTTGAACTGAAAATCAGAAAGCAGGATGTGAATAAATTAATATTAATGGATTTATATGCATTAAGTACTTTAGCCATGACTTTAATGATTTTGAAAGAAAATGAATTACAGATATTCCTAAAACTGATTTTAGGGAGAACAGAAAACAATGAAGTACAAGAGTCCGAAGAGACTACTGAAGGTAACATTGGTTTTTATGTCCACTTAATTTCTATATGAAAGCTTCTTTGTCAATCCCCACAGAAACCTCTGCCTGTCCGAGGCATTAGAGAGTTTGATATACGTTTTGGAAATTACGTGTACTGCAAAATCTAGAAGTACACGTAGGCGTTTCCCGTTTACCATTTCTGGTTAAGATACAAGTACTACGTGATGAAGGAAGGCCCCTCCCCATCTGGTTCTTTTTGCTTGGAAACAGAGTCAATTTCACTGTAAGGAAAACATGGTAGAGGGATAGACCATTTGTTACTTCACGATCAACTATGATTCAATGTGATGTAAACTTACTCAAGATTTTACAGTTACTTAAAATCATCCAATTTTAAAATAAAGATTAGCAACAGAATAGGGAAAAATATATACACTATTGAATTTTAAGTTCTTTTTTTTTTTTAAATACTTCCCACAAAGGTAAATACAATACAACATGATAAGGAATGATCCATCTCTAATCTGTAGAATATGCCCAAAACTAAAGGGTTTTTAAAAACAGTGTTTTCAAGTGTATTTTTTATCTAAAACTGCATTTCAGCAACACATATATAATTTTAAAATACTTGAATATATTATTGCTAAAAAGTTGATTACATAAAATGAAGATTTAATAATAAAAAGTTTAGGTAAACCCTCACGTTTTGCCCTTACTTGTAGAACTGGTTTTTCACGTTGCGTACTTGTAGCTTGACGTACAGAGTTTGGAAAAAACGTCAAAGATGATGTCATCCGTTCCCTTTGCAGTATACGTTACGACGTATACTTGTATCTTAAACTCTCTATTATATCAGCTTATAAACAAAAATCAAGTGAAACACACAGCTCGTAAATCTCTTGGGTTTTTACCCCACCGACCTTAAGGGCTGTCAGGGTATTGTTTTCACCCATGGTGTCTGGATGGGTGGGCGGGCAGCAGGGAAAAAGTTTGTCTGGCTGTATCTCAGAAACTGTGAGTCATAGCGTGACCTTGATTTGACCTTTGACCTTGCTGTAGTGACCTTGACCTGTACCAAGACCTAAACAGGCGCCCCTCGACCATTGATGGTTACAGGACTGCAATCATTGACACTTTGGGCCCAACGGCCCACCATATTGCACATAACGCAGACCTTCATAGGTTACTCTCCAGTTTTCACAGGGATCGTCCCAAAAGTTCCAGAAATTTACCTAAGTGGAACCTTTCTGTTGTCCTCAACGAGCTCACAAAAGCACCATTTGAGCCCATGAAAGACACAGACACAGACCTCAAACATCTTACTCTCAAAACTGCTTTCTTGCTAGCTTTGGCCTCCGGCAAGCGCCGCAGCAAAATCCATGCCTGGGTTGCAAACAAAGTATCTAATCTAGGCCAATGGGAAAAGGTTGCCTTGTTCCCTTTGAGAAGGTTCTCAAAGTGTGTCTCCGGTGACTATTCCTGCTTTGACTACCATTGTAGATAGACAATTTAGAGAAGACAGGACCCTGTGTCCCGTGCGGGCCCTGAGGTTTTATTTGGACCGAACAACAGACCTGAGAGGGTCTCGTTCTCTCCTTTTCATCTCCTTTAAGAAAGGACATACCTCAGACATCAGACCCGCTACACTCTCTTCATGGTTGAAACAAACCATTCTACTTTGTTACAAACAAGCAGATCAACAAGCCTTGGACTTGGTCCAAGTCAAAGCGCATGACATCCGGGCCTTCACGGCCTCTAAGGCCTTTTACGGTGGGGTATCGGTGGACCAAATCATGCAAACCTGTCACTGGAAAGCTCACAACACATTTACAAATTTTTACCTAAAAAACCTTACTTGGTCGGACACCGACAACAATATGTTTTTATTGCGTTAATATATCTTACCTAGTGGACCAGTGCATTTGTCCGGCGCGCAGCCGGTCCCGCCAAACGTTAGACAAAAACGTCCTGAGCTGGGCTCTGACCGGGACCGGTAGTGTACTCCTCATTCGCCAGGTGTCGTGACTGCACCCAGCTCCCCTACTGCGCGTGCGCGCGCATGCGTACTTCCTCTTTTTGTTTGGCGCCATAGTGTGTTAGCGATAAATTTCAGTAGAATTAACTTTGAATTATATTAGTTGTTTACAAGTGTGTTACAAGGAAAGTTTTGGATATTTGCGAAATATATTTATCATGGCATCACCGGGACAGAGGCGTGGAAGTTGTGGCCATGTTATGGCAGCCTTCGACTTACACAAAAAATGTGCCCGCTGCAGGGACAAAAAGATGGGAGATGACCCTTGTGTTAAAGGTCAAAGTTGTGATTTATGTGACAGTCTTTCGGAATCTCAGAAGGGTATGTTAGCAACACCACAATATCAGATCCGGAAAGATAAGAAAGCCGGAACATTGGTTTCCCCTAGTAAAGTAACTGTTGTGGGTCCCGTAGAGGATCAGATTGACTTTCAAATGCCCCCAGACGCTGCGCATGCGCAGGACAGGGTTTTTACCGGTGCCTCACCGGCTGCTCAAGCTAGTGTTGGAGATTTTGTCTCCCGTCAGGACTTAGAACTGTTAAACAATCAGTTAGAAGAAAAGTTCGCCCGCTTTGAGGCCCTCCTTTCAAGAACCAACATCTTCTCAACTCCCAAGATGCCTGTATCAGCAGTTCATGCTCCCATATCTGACACGGCTTTTATCAACCCGTCTCCTGACCCCGGAGCCACCGGTCCGGTGAGGCCTCCAGGTCAGGAGTCAGTGGTTTCACCTGCTGTTAAAAAACCTAAGGGTAAATCTAAACACAAGAAAGCTGTTAAACCGGCTGCTAGTGCCGGTTCTTCAAATCAGATTGCTTCGGATCCAATTCCTCTTTTCAAGACAGTTGTGCCCGGTCCGGGTTTGCAAACTCTTGAAAAACCGGAGGAAACTGTTTCCTCTGTCACGTCTCTTGGATCTTCTTCTCAACCGGTCATCACCGGCCCGCAACCTTCCAGTGGTGCTACTTCATTTGCTCCAGACAGTTTTACTCAGCCGGATCCGGCTCTGTCAGACGAGGAACCCCTTCCGGACCGGTCAGATAAGGACTCCGGTGAGGAGGGTGAACTTTCAGATTCTGAGGTAGTGGAAAGAAACGAAGAAATGAATTACAGGGAAACGGTCCGGTCGGTCCGGTCTTTCCTTGGCTGGTCTCACATACCAGATTTTGAAGCTGCTGTAGGTGACACGGATAACCGCTCTGACAACCCTTGGAAGGGAAAACACCCTCGTCGTACGGGAAAAGTGTCAGTGGAATTGCCAGCAGACGACTGGCTGTGCTATAAAATGGAGAAACTTAATACACGGGCTGCAGAGGGCTACCCTTCCCGTGCTCAGGAAGCAGCAGGTCTGAAACAGGACCAGTTCATCAGGACACCTAAAAGCCAGGCTAAATGGTATACCCAATCCCGAATAAAACAGGATGGCAACCAAAGACCCGGAAGGACTATCTTTGGCTGGTCAGGGTCCGAAGCTAGATTAAACTCTCAGTTCTCACGCATTGCCAAGATTTCCTCTTACCCATCCTCAGGACCGGCTTCCAGGCCTATCTCTCAAGAAATCCTTAGAAGGTGGGAGCAATGTGCTAGGGAAGGCTCCTTGATCACCAACCATGCCGCAGGGTTTAACAGGTGCGTGAGTGAGATCCAGGACAAAATGAACCAACATATTTCCTTTCTGAACAGTACAATTGTTAAAGGTAAAGCCCCAAAGGAGGTCACAGACGCAGTCAAGGACTTAAAAGACTTGTCAGCTTTCCATTCTAGCGTCTCTGTGGCTTTGGGTACTGCTTTTCAGCACCTCGCAGACAGTTTGTTTGTCCAACTAGCAAATTTCATTTTGTTGAGGAGAGATTCCTACCTAGAATATGTTAGGCCGGGACTGAAACCTGACACCTGGAATAAGCTACGCAATGCCCCCCTTTTTACTTACGGGTTGTTCCCGGATGATGTTCTGGCGGTGGCTGAGCAAGACATACAAAAGCATGAGTCTAATAGGAGTGCTCCTGGTCCCGGTTCGGGCACATACCAGCACTCCAAGAAGCATCAGTTCAGGTACCAACCCTACGACAAGAAGGATAGTCGCCAATCTGGTTTTTCGTCTTCTCAGACTCAGCAACCTTGGCGGCAGTTTTCGGGCAGAGGCAGAGGCAAGAATCGTGGTAGAGGTGGCTCTAGCTCCACCTATTACTCCAAGCCTGCCCGTGGTAGTAAGCCATATAAATGACAATCAATGTTTCAATCGAGTGTCAGCAACCAACAAAGTGACTGTTCAAAAGACTGTAAATTTGCCTGTTGTTCTTCCTGCAGTTTCTGTAACAGGGCCGTTGCAAAAGAAAAACGTAAGACCCTCGCTTGCCAAAATAGAAATAAAATATGTGAACAGTGCTTTGTCTGTAAATCAATGTCTTTTTGCCCCAAATGTCATAAATGTACCTTGTGTTGTCAAAGATCCACCTGTGGGAGGCCGTCTGCAACTGTTTTGGCAGGTTTGGCTCTCCCTGGGGTCAAATCCAAGGGTAGTCTCCATCCTCAAGGAAGGGTATCAACTACCCTTCAAGGAGAGACCACCTCTCGCAAGATTTCCTGTAATAGTCAGTGGTTCATCAGCTCCTTTAAGAAACAAAAAGCTGAACGAAGCCTTACAGTCTCTAGGTCAAAAACAGGCTATAGAAAAAGTGTTAGTTCAGTCATCTCTGGGCTTCTACAACCGGTTGTTCCTGGTTCCAAAACCCAACAAAAAATGGAGGCCCATTCTCGACCTAAGTCAACTGAACCTGTTCCTTGCGCCGACAACGTTCAAGATGGAAACTCCGGAGACCATCAGACTCTCCCTACAACAGGGGGAGTGGGTCACTTCGCTGGATTTCAGCGACGCTTATTTTCACATCCCCATAAACCACAGGTCGCGAAAATATCTCAGGTTCCACTTAAAAGGTCAAACCTTTCAGTTCACAGCACTTCCCTTTGGCCTGTCGACGGCTCCGTTGGAGTTCACAAAGGTGGTCAAAGAGGTAAAACTCATGGCTCAATCGAGGGGTATTCGGATCCACCAATACCTAGACGATTGGTTACTGAGAGCCCCATGCCGGGAAATTTGCCTACGTCATACCCAGATCCTCTTGGACCTTTGCCGCTCTCTAGGTTGGGTAGTCAACATGGACAAGTCAGAGCTGGTTCCCCAACAAACCTTCGACTTCGTAGGTTATCATTTCGACCTATCTCAAGGGTTAGTCAAACCAACTCAGGACAGGTGGAGGAGTCTATCTCAGAAGCTCAACCTTCTCCTGGGTCTGGAATGTTGCACAGTCAGGCAGTTCATGTCTTTAATCGGCCTTCTGACAGCAACAGAAAAACAAGTAGTATCGGGGCGGCTACATATGAGGCCCATTCAGTGGCACCTAAAAAAGCATTGGCATGCCCCGGAATCTCTGGAAAAGGTCATCCCAATTCCTTCTTCTCTCCATGTACATCTAAGGTGGTGGTTGGACCCGGCCAAGGTGCTCTCCGGTCAGCCCTTACACCCTCTTCAACACGCCCTTCAACTGTTTACAGACGCCTCAAACGAAGGTTGGGGCGCTCACTTAGGCGATTACATGGCAAAAGGAGTTTGGTTAGAGTCAGAAAGCGCCTTGCACATAAATTTGTTGGAACTCAAGGCAGTCCTGCTGGCCTTAAAACGGTTCGAGCGGTTATGTTGCAACCAGATAGTTCTTGTTTGTACAGACAACACCACTGTGGTCTCTTACATCAACAAGGAAGGGGGTATGAAATCAGGCTCACTCTGTGCCCTCCTTTGGAGACTGATGCTTTGGTGCAATCAAAGGCAGATTGTCCTGAGGGCCCGGCATATTCCGGGTCACCTGAACGTCATAGCCGACAAACTGTCCCGACTCAATCAGGTGATCCAAACGGAATGGTCCCTCCTCCCGGAGGTGTTTGCTCAAATATGCCGGCGTTGGCACCGCCCGTCTGTGGACCTGTTTGCCACCCGGTTCAATCACAAACTTCCCCGGTTTGTATCCCCGGTTCCAGACCAATCAGCGTGGGGAGTGGACGCCTTAAGTCTCCCTTGGGAGGACCTGGACGCTTATGCCTTTCCACCGACGGCCCTTCTTCATCAGGTGGTAACGAAACTCTTAGACCACGGATTCCGTCGTCTCATTCTGATAGCACCAGGTTGGCCCAACATGCCTTGGTTTTGGGACCTGGTCAACATGTCAGCTCAAATTCCCCTCCTGCTCCCTCAGGTGTCGAATTTGATCACTCAACCGTTCAATCAGTGTCCTCACCGGGACCTTCCCAATCTGAACCTTCATGCTTGGCTCCTAGAGCCTCTGCCATCCAGCAAGCCGGGTTCTCGGCAGAAGTGGCAACAAGAATTGAGGCTCCTCAAAGACGCTCTACCAGAGCCATTTATGAATCAAAGTGGTCCGTTTTTGTCAGATGGTGTGAAAAGAATCAGGTGGACTTCAGAACTCCCTCTATAGAGCAAATTGCGGATTTTCTCCTTTCCCTTTTTCAGGAGAAACATCTTCAACCTAGTACCATAGAAGGCTATAGGACTGCCATAGCCGACAAAGTGGGGAATTCCAGAATTAACATCAGCAAGGATGAAAACTTGTCCAGATTGTTGGACAGTTTTCATAGGGACAAACCAAAAGGCAGGCGTGGGGTTCCTACGTGGAATTTGTCTTTGGTACTTCACCAACTCACACAACCTCCTTTTGAACCTCTCAGGAAGGCTTCGCTGAAGTATCTCACTTTTAAGACTGTCTTCCTTCTAGCCTTGGGCTCTGGGAAACGGAGGAGTGAAATTCATGCTTGGGTCCACAGGAACATTAGGCACCAAGAAGATTGGTCGAATGTTTCCTTATCGCCTTCTCCTAGTTTCATCTCTAAGAACCACCTGGCTAAAGAAGGTCCTGCTTGCGTGGCCCCTGTTATCATCCCAGCCTTGGCTCCTTCATTGGACAAATCCCTCAAGGAGGATAGGAGTCTGTGCCCGGTCCGGGCACTACGTTATTACTTGGACAAAACCAAAGATCTCCGTTCAGGCAAAGAATTGGTTTTTGTTTCCTTTAGGAAGAGTTTCCAGAAGGATATTGTCCCTGCTACCGTTTCCTCCTGGATCAAACAAACCATAGTCCTTTGTTACCAAATGTCAGACCAACAGGCTCAACAGTTGCATCAGGTTCGGGCTCATGACGTTCGCGCGTTCGCGGCATCCAAAGCCTTTCAGGGGGGTGTTCCCTTAGACCAGATTTTGGCAGCCTGTCACTGGAAGTCTCATAATACTTTCACTCAATTTTACCTGAAGGACTTGGCCTGGGCAGACTCGGATGTGTACCATTTGGGTCCTGTGGTAGCTGCCCAACAAATTAGGGACTAAATAGAGGCTCCCATGTATATAGTGATGTATATATGTATTCATACATGTGCATAAAAAAAAAAAAAAAAAAAAAAAAAAAAAAAAAACGTCCCTGCAGTCTGTCTTGCGTTGCAAGAAGATGGGGGACCATCTTAATCTTCAATTCCCCTTCTTCACTTCCTCGTGGACTCGTCAGCTTCAAAATTAAGGGGGGGGGGGGGAGAGAGACTGTACCTTTCCAGGGTAGTTAGAAACCCTTCCCGGGTGATTCCCTCTGGAGTTACGGAATATATATATATGTAGATCTTAGAGTCTCTGTCTCCCCTTTTTCCATAGCTACCCTCCAACCACTGGGTAGTTATTCTGCACTGGTCCACTAGGTAAGATATATTAACGCAATAAAATGGAAAATTTAATGGTTAAATTAAATTTTTATTAGTTAATATCTTACCTAGTGGACCAAGAGAGTCCCACCCTACCTGCCCCGCAATAGCTAAAAGGGAGACGTTCTTAGGTAGGCCACAAAAAGAGGAAGTACGCATGCGCGCGCACGCGCAGTAGGGGAGCTGGGTGCAGTCACGACACCTGGCGAATGAGGAGTACACTACCGGTCCCGGTCAGAGCCCAGCTCAGGACGTTTTTGTCTAACGTTTGGCGGGACCGGCTGCGCGCCGGACAAATGCACTGGTCCACTAGGTAAGATATTAACTAATAAAAATTTAATTTAACCATTAAATTTTCCAATCTGGGACCCGTAGTTGCGGCACAACAAGACCAGTTGTCCTCGGAAAGAAAAAGGGGGGGGGGGCACATCCGCTACAACCAAGTCTTCAGGAGTCTCTCCCAGGATCTTTAATCTCATATTCAGGGTAAAAAATTTATGAGATGTCCAACCACTGGGTTGGTCAGTCACACATGAAGGGCCCTCAGGGACCCTTAGACCTCGAAGTGAGCACTGCTGCACTTCCGTCCTACAATCAAACATCTAGACAGTTTTAGCACTGTCTCTCATTTTACTTAGGTTTTTGGCTCGTTACAGGCCCGGTCTTCGGGATCGGGGCACTGTAAATGGGACTCAGACTGGTATTTCTGGCACTATTCTATACATATTAATTCAAATCTTAGAAAAAAATCACATATCTTCCAGTCTCAGCAGTAATCCCGCCACCGGGCGGTTGAATTCAGCATTAAGTCCCACATGGTAAGCTATTGTAGCGTAATAAAATTGAAAATTTTAATTACTTAAATGTAGCTTTTATAAGCTACAAGCTTACCATGTGGGACTTAGGAGAGTCCCACCCTGCCTCCCCGCTGTTTACAGCTGAGGGGTACGTTTTAGAAAATTTCAACGAGAAAGTAGGGCGATTGGTCAGAAGTTATCACGTGACGACAACTACCAGTATATCCGGTGGCTAACAAGAACGATCTTTTTTTCTAAGACCTTGGCCCCGGGTGTGGCAACCCGAGAACAGCATTAAGTCCCACATGGTAAGCTTGTAGCTTATAAAAGCTACATTTAAGTAATTAAAATTTTCAATTTTACTCCTTTGTTGGTTATTATTGTATCCCCGACGCGAAGCGGGGATACTATGGATTCATCATCGTCGTCGTCCGCGCCCTCGTCCGCGTCCGCAGAGATTTCTTGTTAACGACCTACAGTCCACATTTCTTTCCGGATTTCTTTCATATTTGGCAGGTGACTTGATATGGTAGAGGACTCGCCACCCTATCTTTTTGGTAGGCTTTATGTCTAACTTAGGCCTGTGGTAGACAAAAATGTCTAAAATGTGGAATATTGCTTGTTAGCGACCTACAGTCCACATTTCTTTCCAGATTTCTTTCATATTTGGCAGGTGGCTTGGTATGCTAGAGGACTCGCCACCCTATCTTTTTGGTAGGCTTTATGTCTAAATTAGGCCTGTGGTAGACAAAAATGTCTAAAATGCATTAAAAGTCATGAAATCATGCACTAAATCACTTATAACTTGAAAAGTGTTGCATTTAGAGCATTTTGTTAAAATATGTTATTCAGATACTTTTTTCATAGCTACAACATGGTGAGTAACTTGGGTGTCTGTCTCAATAGCTAAGTGAGTAATAGCTACTTTTGGGCTTTTCAGTAACTTCCATCATGAGTAAAATCAATTGTAACTTGAAAACTATTGCATTTACAGAATTTTGTATAAATATGTTATTCAGCTACTTTTATGTCAGCTATAACATAGTAAAATTTCAGACCTGTAGCTCATGGCATAGCTGAGTAATAGCTACTTTTAGGTTATCACTGTTGAGTAAATTACTTATAACTTCAAAAGTATTACATTTAGAGTATTTTGTTTCAATATGTTATTCACCTATTTCGGAGTCAGCTATAACATAGTGAAGTTCCAGACCTGTGGCTCATTGCATAGCTGAGTAATAGCTACTTTGAAGTTCACACTGTTGAGTAAATCAGTTGTAATTGGAAAAGTATTGCATTTACAGAAATTTGTGTAAATATGTTATTCAGCTACTTTTGGGTCAGCTATAACATAGTGAAATTACAGACCTGTAGCTCATGGCACAACTGAGCAATAGCTATTTTCAGGTACTGACTGTTGAGTAAATGACTTGTAACTTGAAAAATAGTGCATTTGGAGTATTTTGTTAAAATATGTTGTTCGCCTACTTTTGGGTCAGCTATAACGTCGTGAAATTACAGACTTATAGCTCATGGCATAGCTGAGCAATAGCTATTTTCAGGTTGTCACTATTGAGTAAATCAGTTGTAACTTGAAAACTATTGCATTTACAGTATTTTGCTTAAATATGTTGTTCACCTAATTTTGGGTCAGCTATAACATAGAAAAAATTCAGACATGTAGCTCATTGCATAGCTGAGTAATAGCTACTTTGACGTTATCACTGTTGAGTAAATCAGTTATAACATGAAAACTATTACATTTACAGTATTTTGTTTAAATATGTTATTCACATAATTTTTGGTCAGCTATAACAGAGTGAAATTGCAGACCTCTATGTCATGGCATAGCTTACCAATATCTACTTTCAGGTTCTCACTGTTGAGTAAATCATTGTATCCACTGGATAGCCGTAGTGTGTAGAGAGATTTCACCATTACCGCTCTAACAAAAAAAAATATTATAGCTAGCCTTCTCAAGTTTGCAAAGTATATTACAGGGTGCACCACAGTACTCTATTGGTAGGCTTTATGTCTAAATTAGGCCTGTGGCTAAATTACTTACCTACTAAAAATGAGTAATTCTGCATTTTCTCTAAAAGTATTGCAGATAGCAAATTTTTCTTAAATAACTCATTCACCTACTTTTGGGAGAGCTTTCACATGCTGAAGTTCCAGACCTGTAGGTAATTACTCACCTACTCAAAATGAGTAAATGTGAATTATCTCTAAAAGTATTGCAGATAGCCAATTTTTGTCAAATAACTCCTTCACCTACTTTTGGGAGAGCTTTCACTTGGTGAAGTTTCAGACCCGTAGGTATTTACTCACCTACTCAAAATGAGTAAATGCAAATTATCTCTAAAAGTATTGCAGATAGCGAATTTTTGTCAAATAACTCCTTCACCTACTTTTGGGAGAGCTTTCACTTGGTGAAGTTTCAGACCTGTAGGTAATTACTCACCTACTCAAAATGAGTAAATGCAAATTATCTCTAAAAGTATTGCAGATAGCCAATTTTTGTTGAATAACTCCTTCACCTACTTTTGGGAGAGCTTTCACTTGGTGAAGTTTCAGACCCGTAGGTAATTACTCACCTACTGAAAATGAGTTAATGCAAATTATCTCTAAAAGTATTCCAGATAGCCAATTTTTGTCAAATAACTCCTTCACCTACTTTTGGGAGACCTTTCACTTGGTGAAGTTTCAGACCTGTAGCTAATTATTCACCTACCCAAAATGAGTAAATGCTAATTATCTATAAAAGTATTGCAGATATCCAATTTTTTATCAAATAACTCATTCATCTACTTTTGGGAGAGCTTTCACATGGTGAAGTTCCAGACCCGTAGGTAATTACTCGCCTACTGAAAATGAGTAAATTCGAATTATCTCTAAAAGTATTGTAGATAGCCAATTTTTCTCAAATAACTCATTCGCCTACTTTTGAGAGAGCTTTCACTTGGTGAAGTTTCAGACCCGTAGCTAATTATTCACCTACTCAAAATGAGTAAATGCGAATTATCTCTACAAGTATTGCAGATAGCCAGTATTTCACAAATAACTCATTAATATGAAAACAACTTAGAGGAAGTCATGGGCTGCAAATCTTTTCATGTAGTCAGATTTCACCTTGGGCCCCTCCTGCTTATTATTGGTCCTAGAGGTTTGCAATGTGAAAACGACTTATAGGAAATCATGGACTGCGAATCTTTTGATGTGGTCAGACTTCACCTTGGGCCCCTGCTACAGGGTCAAATAAGGGTAGCCAAACTTAAAAGTGCTTTCAGCTTGCTTATTAACGAAAAATGCTTTTTATCTTCTAAACTATGTTAGTTGGCCTTTGTCGGTGGATACATCCAGCATCTGGCCACAGATGCGTCCTATTTCTAGTTTAAGAAACACTTTCCAGGACAAAGTATAGGTCAATCTAGTAAGAATAACAGTGTTAGGACATTTAGAATCTCTAAAAGCACTCACTTCCTGTAAATAACCACAACCTCTAAAACTGTCAGTTTATTAAGTAAAACCCTCTAAAATATGTTAAAAATATGTGAATATTGAGATAAATTAGGAAAGGTGAGGTTTAAGCTGAAATTTTGATTAAAAGAAAACAACGACTGACCGTCTTTGTACACTTTCACCCACGATTAATAGAGGAAATGTCTAATTGTCTTCCACATACTGATTCATTTATTTATTTGGGGTTTTACGTCGCTTTCAACACTGTACAGGTCATATCACGACGGGTAGTTGGAAGGGCAGAGGAAACCAGTACATATAGTTCGTTAGGGTTCTGTACTGTAAACTGCCGACCAACGGAAGCAACTACCAGCTTTACCACTTGAGGCCGTCATGGGGATCGAACCCTGGCCTCAGAGGTGGGAGGCGAGAGTGTTACCACTCTGCCACCGTGGCCCCACATACTGATTCAAAGTCAGTCGGTGAAGTACATGCATTTTTACATCCAGGGTCAGTCCTACCAATTCGAAGCACTTTCATTTGGTCTGTCACACCCAGAGTGTTGCCAAGCTTTAAATACTAAAATACAAGATCTGATGGCCAGACTGACCTGTCCTTTCCAGCAACTGTTGTGCCTCATAGGGCTATTGACAGCCACAGAAAAGGAAGTCTACTTTGGTCAACTCCACATGACACCCATATAGTGGCTCTTGAAAAACAATTGGAGGGTACCAGAATCACTAGAAAAGGTGATCCCAAGCCCCAGGTCACTACACCCCATCTAAAATGGTGGCTGGAGGAAGATGAAGTGCTTCAAGGTCACCCACTAAAACGTGCTCTTCAAATCTCTACAGAGACATGAAAAGAAGGATAGGGTGCTTGCTTAAATGAGCACACTGCAAGGGGAACCTGGTCCCGTCCAGAAAGCAAAGTCTTTCTGGCCCTAAAAGAATTCCAGGACCTCTGCTTGAACAACATAGTCCTCATAGCTACAGACAACGCCACAGTGGTTGCCTACATAAACAAGGGGGGTGGAAGAAGTCAGGGCTCCCTGTGTGCCTTACTCTGGAGAATCCTGACGTGGTGCTCCAGGAAACGGGTTACCCTCAAAGCTTGACACGTCCTGGGCCAGCTGAATGTGATAGACAAGCTATCTAGGCTTGGCCAGATCATCCAGACAGAATGGTCTCTCCTTCCAGAGGTTTTCATGCAATATTCTCCCAGTGGCACCAGCCTCAAGTGGATGTGTTTGTCACCAGGTTCACCAACAAACTACCAAAATTTGTATCACTGGTTCCAGATCCCCTAGCATGGGCAGTGGATGCACTCGGCCTACCCTGGGAGGATTGCTTCTTTGAGGCAGTGGCAGCATGGATTGAGGCTCAAAGATTTTCAACCAGATCAGTCTATGCGGCAAAGTAGACCATTTTAACAAAGTGGTGCAACAGTAATAAGGTGAACTTCAGGGCACGCTATATGAAGTCCATAGCTGACTTCCAGCTGTATCTTTTCCAAGACAGGAAGTTGCAGCCAAATATCATTGATGGCTACAGGTCAGTCATTGCTGACAAACTGGGAAATTTATCCGTTAATGTTAGCAAAGATGAGAATCGCACTCATCTCTTGGATAGCTTCCACAGAGACAGACCCAAGTGTCGGAGGGGCATTCTGTCTTGAAACATTTTCCTGATGTTACACCAGTTGGAAAAGGCTTAATGGGTAAAAACTATGTGAAATGGAGTAATGTCTCAACAATTGTATGAGTCTTTTCAAAGAGTCCCATTTCAAGGTAGCTCTTATAACTGAAAGTATACTACCAGTCGATACCTTCATCACTTTATCATACAAACGACTTAAATAACAGTTCCATAAATATGTTACTATTAATTTTTCTTGTTACCATAAATTTCTACATACTACACTGTAATATATAGTAAATAATTTCACTTAAAAGAATAAAAAAATTTCATAATAAGGCAATGATCTGACATAATCCATTCATTTTTGTTCATTATCACACTAATGCTGAGTGTTGTTACATTATACCATGCAATAAACCAAACTGAAAGGCTGGTCCACAATAGTTTTTATATTTATTTCAGGTAGAGATTCTGACCCAACCTACTCACAAGAGCCTGATACCTCAAGTAAGTTTGTTTTCACTCTGGAGTAGTATTGGGATTATTCTGTCATTGAAAGTTAACATTAGCTTGAAATTGATATATCGATAAAAATTTTAGGGTACTAAAGTGCTACATTTTCTCATTTCAGATGATTCGGAGGACACTTCCTTTTGTTCAGAGTCTAGCATCTCTGGTAAGTCTTTTTATAATTAGTTTACTTACTCTTATTGTTGTGTTTGAATACTGAATATCCAGATTTTTAAAACAAATGATCAGGAAATGGCTTATATAATTTTGGGATGTTGGCATGTGCTCTTTTTATAGGCCCTAACGAATCAACTACCTAACAGAATGATTTTATTACTGCACTACCCTTGATGGCTGTTGAGGTATTATTTTCACCCATGGTGTCTGGATGGGCGAGAGGGCGGTAGGGCGTGTGGCAGGAAAAAGTTTGTTCGGGCTGTATCTCAGAAATCATAAGATGTAGGAAGTTGATACTTGGTAGGGACATTAGGTAGGGAATATAGGTGTGACCCCCTAAGTTTACATTAAAAATAACTAAAAATGTTTTAAATGAAAGTTAGTTATGAAGCCACATGGAATATGCTTCAAATGGTTTGACTTCATAAAACTTCATTTCCACTTTAGAAAAAATCACAAATAACTTCATTTCGCCTAAAATGGCTTCTTTAATAAGATATTTTAAGTTTTGCCAATATTTTTAATCTTTCAACAATTCAAAAGTACATTTCCAGTAGTCACAACCTCTTTTTCCAAAATTATGTTGCAAATAACCTGTCTCCATTTTATGGTCTAATGATGTATGCACTGATCTTTTCAACATGCAATTACTTCCAAGTGATATATAACAAACCATAAACAGGGAGTCTGAGGAGTTCATAACATTTCCTCCTCCCTTCATGCACAAACAAGCGGGATAAAATACAAATTTTTACACTACCCACACTCTTCTTTTTCTTTGCTTTTACCTTTTGCTGTACGGTGCAGCTTTGTGCATTCTTAGCTTTACAGCATGCTTATTAAAACCACAAAACATTTTAAAGTTTCAGGGATGCTTCGCTTTTGTTAGCAAAAGCATTCCTCTAGTTAAAATATTCAAATGTGTTATTTTTTTATTTCATCTATTTAACATCAGGAACAGATTACATTTCCTCAAGTGTGGATGAGAGTATCATAGATCCCATGCCAAACATACAAAGGCATATTAGGCCTGGTAAGTTTACTTATATTCTATTGTTCACAGTTTTATCTTCTTTGTTTGAAAAAGTTGTTCTATTACTATAGATGATCAGTGTTGAAACTAGTTTAATTTTATCCACTAGAAGCATCCAGTGGATACTTTGGATTTTGCTGCATTACGCTGCCACAGTGTTCAGAGAGATTTCAACACAATACTAATTCTGGTCTTAAAAGTGGTGTATTTATACAGTATTTTATTGTTGAATAAACATATATGGCAGATTCAGTAAAGCTATGGGTAATCATGTATGTATCTTTGCTGCTGTGTACAGGTACCTGGTAGTGGTAAAGTGTGGTGAGCAGTAAATTGGAATTTGACCTTGACATGTCCCTGGATTTTCCGTTTTTGATCTCAAGTGCATAAGAGAATGCTGTGTCACTTTTGCACTGTTTAAATGTTTCCATTCTGTGAAGAGTTGCTTGAGATTTTTGATTCATTTTCAGATGGCATAAACAACCTCATTGTTGAAACATTTGAAGACTTTCCAAAATATAAAGCCTTTCAAATTGTTTAGTTACTAGTGCTGCTGTGACAATCTATACTTCCAAATTCCTATACTATCATTTTCTAGGTCTATATATATTGTTGAGCCTGGTTGCAAAGATATTATTTATACAATAGCAACAGAAGATGCCAAGCCATAGTAATGTATGAACACATTAGTGGTGTGTAGTGCTGGTATTGTTTATCGATATTGAAATATTTATCGATTCACGCAAAGTTTGCCGATATCAATAATGTAGAGTGCCATATCAGTATCGAAATATACTACTTAACAGGTACAAATATGGGGTTTTTCATTCAAATAAAGGACAATATTTGAAGAATACATTGGTTTTCATATTATTTTTGTCAACTTTCACTTACCGCTAAAGCGGAAACGCCATATTTGTTTACGTTTCGGGAAATACTAAACCTCACGAAAGAGTTTGGAAGGTCTCTCCCAGGAAAGCATCTAATACCCCGATATTTCAATATCGATCGATACGCAAGGCAAAAATATGGTTTGATATCGATGTGCATATTATCATTCGATACCAACACTAGTGGTGTGGCGATTAGACGTATTGTCGATTAATCGTCGGTGACAGTGTAGAATCGCGGTCAGTCGCTGGCATTTTCTAATGATCGATTATTAAGCTTATATCTTACCTTCCTGATTTATATCAATATTCACATATTTTCCATATATTTTACGAATTTTTACTTAATAAATCAACAGATTTGTCATGCATTTCTAGATTGTTTATGTCTACCGCCATATTTACAGGAAGCGGGTTATTTTGGTAGATTTTAAATGTCGAAACACTGTTATTCTTACTGGATTGCTCTATACTTTATCCCGGAAAGTGTTTCTTAAATAATGAACAATAATGGAATAAAATAATCGATTATGGGTCGATCATTGCTCAGAAAAATGGACGAATAAACGACCATGAAAATTGGAGGCGATTCCCAGCACTAGCACACATACTTGTATATTAATGTTATATTCTCTGCCATTTTAATTTTTGTTTTATGTAAAGAGAATTCTGTAAAATAAAAGGCCTGTCTAGCATGATATCTGGGTGGGTGTGTTAACCCACATGTTCAAGAAACCATTGTTTTGGCTTTTGTATTCTGTTACTCAAATGACACTTTTATCCCAATATTATTATATTCATCGGGTGGTCCTGAACATGAAAGCATATGGACATAAAAAATTTCATAAATGGCAGACATCTAGTGACTAATTTAACATCCAAATTTGGGTTTTGCAAGTTTTTTTTAAATTTCTACCTCAGACGGGGTTATAGTCTTCTTCCGGTGATACCTTTGAATATAAATCAACACATTCAATTCAATTGAATTTGCATTATTCTGTTCATATGTACAATTACACATATCTGTAGTGTAATTCAGTACCTATGAGCCTCTGTTTGTCTCTCTCTTATAGTATATACACAATAAATTCTTAACAATAAATCTGGATTTAGCTACATTTTAATCCAAAGGTTCAATTTGTGGTTGGCTTAAAGCCAGTCACTGTGCCCTTGTTATCTTTCTTGTTAGTAATTTTATTGCATTACAATAGCTTACCCTGTGGAACTGAGTGCTATCTCAGATGGCCACAGCATCTGTTCAACTTCCAAGAAAAATAGATGTATAATACTGGCCCAATGCCTTCCATATTGAGGCAGACTAGATAGTGACACGTGTACTTTCTTCTTCTCGTTGGCTACCTCAATATACACAGGGAAATTTACAACTCTAAGAAGGAAGTAAATACAGCACTATCTAGGCTACCTTCATATGAAGGCATTATTATATGTCTGCTTTTCTTGGACAATGGCCAGATGCTGCGGCCATCCAAGATAGTATTCACTTTCACATGGTAAGCTTGTAGCTTATAAAAGCTACATTTAAGTAATTTAAATTTTCAACTTTATTTCATTGAAGAAAATGTATTAAAATGCTGTGTTGAAACATTGTATTTTTGTTTATTTGAGGAGAATATATAATAATATAGCCATTATAAACTGTTTTATGTTGTCAAAATTGAATAATTATTTTAACATATTCATGATTTTTAAAGGGCAGGGACATTCGACAATGAATAATAACCAAATAAAAAAGGCAATTATAACACTATAAATGGGATGAAAAGTGAGAAAAAAATATTCTGATACATTTTAATGGAATAGTTTGTCCATGCTCAGTCGGAGAATGTTGTGCATCTTCAAGGCATTTGCACTAGTGAGTCACAGCACTAGTAGTTGCTATCGATATGTGAGGGAATACATTAAGGCATCATAATTAAGGCAAAATATAATTATTGATCATTAGCTTTCTTTATTTTTTGTTTTAGAATTTGTTACATCCACACCCAATCCCACCCCTCCAGGATCACCCAGGGCCAGGAATACTACATGTGAGTACACTGTATCGAGTGCTTTGCAAGTAATGCCAAATAGAAGAAAAAATGACAGTACTGTTGTACTGTCCCCTACCGCCAAATAGACCATTCCACGGTGTCGATCGAAATACCGCAAATTGGCAAATATCTTGTTTACTACAATAGTAACAACCAAACATTTCCTCCGATTTTCATGGGTGCCAGAATTACAAAAACGTGGCCATTTTTAGGGACATACTGGTAAATATTATTGCTTTCTGATAATTAGCAAAATAAAACCAAAGTGTAATTTGATAAAAACTTTATATCATCAATCCTACCTACTTTAAAATGTCTGAAATGTATATATATGTCCCCAAGCTGCCATTGTTTACATTTTACTGTAATGCACAAGGATTTGTTTTGATCAATAAATTGTTTATTTATTTATTTTCTAATTTTTGTCACAATAAAACAAATATACTTTATTATATAATTTCTTATTAAATGCCACATCCAATCATTTATAATATGTGCTTTTTCTCCTATATCTTAAAATACTCAATGTTTACTTTTGGTTTCCTTCCATTTTCGCCATTTGTTTGTCAGACAAGGTCAGACATGGAAGCAACTAAAATACAGAAAACCAGGAAGTGGGCATGGCCTATGGAATGGTCTATGGCACTGGTACACTGAGTCCCATAGTTTCTCTTTTTATCATATCTGTGAAGTGACATACTTCTTGAGGAAAGGAGTATTTTACCAGAGGGTGTTAGGTCGGTTTCAGTCAGAGCCTAGCTTAAGGCTGTTGTTTTCATTATTGGGCAGTACCTACAAAGCATCGGATAAATGCACTGATCCATTGGGTATGTTAATAACTTATACAAATTTAGTATGATTTAGTAAAATTCTCCAATTCTTTGCAAAGTTTGAGTTGTATTCACCTTCTACACTTAACAGATATAAAACACACTTTTGGTATGATTGGTATAAAACAAAAAGAGGTCATGTGTATACATCTCCTTAACTCTGTTACTTTAATTTAGTAAAAAGTGTCTCTTATTGCCAATCTCAATGCAGGTAGTCTTTGGGTATCTATCTACTAGGGAACAAGTCCAGATTCACAGTTTCATTTTTATCTAAATTTCAGTAAAACTCTTTGAACTAATTTGAAAAGTCAAAAATATTTAATATTCATTTGTTGTTTGTAGCTCCACCTCTGGAATGCAATGTCTGTAGGAAAACATTTAAAAAGAAAGGAGGGTACATTATCCACATGAGAAGCCACCAAAAGAAAGGTAAATACCAAGTTTGACCTACATTTCATTCTTTGTCACTCCTTTTGAGAAAATGTCTAGATATTTATTCTCATGCCGCAATCTGATCAGCCATTTGATTCATTTTCGGCCAGACAGAAGTTGAAATAGAAATTTATTTACTTTAAGACTCAAGGGTGCCACATGAAGAATAGAATCCAATATCATATATCTGGAGAACCAAAGTTCAGTCACTACAAAAATACAAACAAAACAAGGTTGGCAGTTTTTTTCCGAAACTTTTTTTCTGTTGAACATTTTAGTCCAAATAAAGTGTTCTTAATTATTAATTCAAAAGTATTTTGTATTGAAAAGTAATGATTTGGAAAAAACTTCAAGTGAGGTTATAAAACATTTTCAGAACTTTTAGAAATAAGAAAGTATAAGGTAAATAAGGTATAAGAAAGTGTAATGTTAAGAGTGCATGTGCTGAGCTAGTGTTTGAACATACAGGACAGAATTGCAATTTTAAATTTAATATGTGGGGTTCATTTTACCAGTGTAGGCCACCAGGGAATAGACAAAAGCCACCCACCCCCCCACCCTCGGACTAAAGACCCGCTAACAACCCCCTCTGTTTTTTCATCTGTAGGACATAAGCCCCCCTTCAAATATTTGGGGATAGGGCAAAAGCCCCCCCCCCCCTCATTTTTACAGTAATTGCATTGTAATTGCCCCTCTTTTACATTTAAAATTAACCTCTGCTTTAAGTCCTCCTTTATAGTGCCCAAAGCTTTTATGTATCTCAAAAAGGAGTAGTCGCTTAGGTTATGTTAAGGTAGCTTAATCTGGTCAAATTGTAATTCATAGGGCCTCTAATTAACAGCTAACAGGCATCAGCACATTTAAATAGAGCTGAAAGAATGTTAAGGTGATATTTATTTGTTGTTATATAATTGCTGCTGTTTCCTGATTCCCTAATATGTTGAATAATATTGAAATTTATACTTTTAAATTAATAAATCAAATAATTTTATTGTGTTAATACATCCTATCCAATGGACAATTGCTATACTGGTCGGAACAACCGGTCCCGCCAAATGGCAGAAAAAGACGTCCTGTATAAACTACCAGCAGGACCGGTCATGGAGTATGCATTCGCCAGGTGTTGCCTCATACTTCCTTCTTGTCTAGACATCGTGACTTCATAGCACCTTTTTCTTATGGCGTGTAAAGTGTACAGACATGTTTTCTACAGACATGTTTTGAAGTTTAACTTCGAACTCACCCATTTTATTTTATTTCTACTGAAGTACTGATCATCATGTCCTCCCCAGGACAGAAGAGAGGCACTTGTGGCCACCTCATGGATATATTTGATGGCCACTTGAAGTGTGACCGATGCTGTGACAAGGGGGTTGGAGAAGACAACTGTGTTCATAAGAAAGACTGCCCTATATGTAAAGCTTTTACACCAGAGCAGCTAGCCATTCCCACCTACAGAGAACGGAAGAACAAAGACACCAGCCAGAAGCCATTCTTTGACCCTGGTGCTAACACCAGTAAGTTGGCTGAATCTGCAGAGTCTTCCAGTCCCGGCCTTGTTCAGGCCACCGGTGATGCTGTTCCATCCAGAGGAGATGAGATTCAAAAGAATGCCACCGAGCCTGTTGAGGCTCCCGGTGCAGGGACAGCCACCCAGCCTGTTCAAGCTCCAGGTGCAAATCCTGATGTACTGCCTCCCTGTACCAGTGATGCTACCCTCAGTGTAGACCAGATCATGACTGGTAGTAGAGTTGTCTAGAGCACCATTGAGTCTGAAAGTGAAGCTGATCAACAAAGTGAGACCAGTTCTCTGTTAGAAGGAAACTTTCTGTATGGTTCCCCAGACAGAGAACTCCCCAGGGACAAGTCTGCAGATCAAGAACTCTCTGATGAGGCCAGTTATAGGGAGACAGTCAGAGGCGTGAGATCCTTCATGACTTGGCACAAGGTCCCTGAGTTTGAGAACATTTCATCTTCTGATGACAAACCCGTTGCCGGTTCCCGTGTGCAGCCAACCGGTGTCAGTCAAACTTGTGTTGGATGATTGGCTGTGTAAGAAGATGCAAAAGCTTAATCCCACCACAGAGGGCTACCCTACGAGGAATACTGAGACTGCTGGCCTCCTCAAAGATCAGTTTACTAAGCCTCCCAGCTCGTCCAAATGGTATGGGATGCATACTGAGAAGAAGGACAGTTACAATTCATACAGCAAATGCATGCTCCTGGTCTCCGGTACATGGACTTGAAACATCGGCGATATGATGATATCACGATACACGATGACGTCCGTACTGAAGCCTTCAACCTTCTCCCAGAAGCTGGCTAAGCATTCCAATCCGCGTATATGACAATCGATTTGTAGTGTTTGTGACCAGACAGAAGGACTCTGTTTATGTGTCCGGTCAGATAGGCTCGAACCCTTCTCCAATAATATCTAGAAGCAAGAAAGTGACTGTACATTCTCATGTAGACTTTTGTGTTGCAAATTCTCATTCTGTTACCAGGTTGCCACAAAAGGAAGGCGTAATTCCCAATTATTGTCACAAATACACAGAAATAAAATATGTAAGATGTTTCCTGTGTAGGTCACTGGAGCTCTGCCAATCTTGTCACAAATGTCCCACTGTTATAGATAAACCTGTAGGGGCAAGGCTACAAAATTTTGGGAGAAGTGGGAAGCTCTGGGTTTGAATTCAAAAGTAGTCAGCACATTCAGAGAGGGTTACACCCTTCCTTTCCGGTTCAGACCAAACTTAACCAGGTCACCAAGTGTTATAACCCATCCAAGCAGGCCAACCTTTTGGAGGCACTGTTTCAGCTGGTGAACAAAAATGCAGCAGAACTGGTAGCAAACCAAAACTCACTAGGGTTGTACAACTGGCTATTTTTGGTACCCAACCCCAACCACTGGTGGAGACCTATCCTGGACTTGAGAAATTTGAACACCTTCCTAAACACAGAATTGTTCAAAATGGAGACCCCAGAGACAATAAGAACCTCCCTACAGACAGGGGAGTGGGTCACCTCCATGGACATCAAGGACGCATACTTGACATACCAATTCATGGAAGTACATGCTCTTTCACATCCAGAGTCATTTCCTATCAGTTCAAAGCCCTACCCTTTGGTCTGTCCACAGCATCCATGGAGTTCACATGGTGGCTAAGGATGTCAAACTGATGGCTTTACAGAGGGGTATAAGAATCCACCAGTACCTAGATGACTGGTTGGTGAGAGCCACATCCTACCAAACTTGTCTCCAGCATACACAGACCTTGGTAGCTCTCTGTCGAGAGCTAGACTGGCTGATGAACAAGGAAAAGTCAGAACTGGATCCAAAACGGGTTTTCAAATTCATAGGTTACCAGATCTATTTGAAAGAGGGCAGAGTCAGGCCCACACCAGATCGTTGGCAGTCAGTTCTGTCCAGTCCGGTCTATCCAGTCCGGCAGTTCATGTCCCTCATAGCAGCAACAGAGAAACAAGTCCAGCTAGGTCGACTTCATATGAGACCCATACAGTGGCACTTGAAAAATAACTGGAGGGTACCAGAATCACTGGTAATAGTGATACCCGTTCCACAATCACTGGACCCCCACCGGTGGCTGGAGGAAAGCAATGTGCTTCCAGGTCAACCATTACACCAAGTAATGCATGCTCTGCAGAGAAGGGTGGGGTGTTCAATTAAACAAGTGCACTTCAAGTGGAAACTGGTCCGTTCCAGAAAGCCCATTGTTCATAAACCACTTGGAATTAAAAGTGGTCTTTCTGGCCCTAAAAGAGTTCCAAGACCTCTGTTGCAACAACATAATACTGGTAGCCACAGATAACACAACAGTGGTTGCCTTTATCAACAAGGAAGTGGGAATGAAGTCGGGCTGCCTGTATGCCCTACTGTGGAGAATCCTGTCCTGGTGCTCCAGCAAACAGCTAACTCTCAGAGCATGTCACATCCCCGGCTAGCTGAACGTGATAGCAGGCAAGTTATCTAGATTTGGCCAGACCACTCAGACAGAGTGGTCCCTTCATTCAGAAGTGTTCCAAAATATATGCTCCCGGTGGCATCAGCCTCAAGTGGATCTCTTTGCCACCAGATTCAACAACAAAATACTACAGTTTGTGTCATCAGTTCCAGACCCGCAGGCATGGGCAGTGCATGCACTCAGTCTGTTCTGGGAGGATCTGGACCCATATGCCTTCCCACTAGCAGCCATCTTGGGCAAAGTAGTGGAGAAGTTGCAGGACTACCCATGCAACAGAATCATTCTGATTGCACCAGGTTGGCCCAACATGCCCTGGTTCTGGGATCCAGTGGCAATGTCCAGTCAGATCCCACTGTGCCTGCCCAACCTTCCCACCCTGGTGTCTCAGCCATTCAACAAGACCCTGCACAGGAACTTGTCCAACCTGAACCTACATGCTTGGCTCCTAGAGCCACAGCAATCAAGGAGCAGGGCTTCTCTGGGGAAGTGGCAGCACGAATTGAGGCTCCTCAAAGAGGATCAACCAGATCCATCTATGAGGCAAAGTGGACCATTTTTGCAAAGTGCTGCCTCAGTAATCAGGTGAACTTCAGGGCACCACCTTGGAAATCCATAGCTGGTTTCCTCCTGCACCTATTCCAGGACAGAAAGTTGCAGCCAAGTACTATTGATGGATACAGATCAGCCATTGCTGACAAATTGGGCAACTCTTCCATTAATATCAGCAAAGATGAGAATCTCACCCGTTTACTTGATAGTTTCCATAGAGACAGACCCAAAGGCAGGAGGGGTATACCTGCCTGGAATCTGTCCCTTGTCTTATACCAGCCGACTAAGGCCCCCTTTGAACCTTTAAGAGAGGCCTCACTTGACCTTCAACACTGTTTTTCTGCTAGCCCTGGGTTCTGGTAAATGCAGGAGTGAGATCCATGCTTGGCTACATAAGAGCATCAGACACCAGTAAGACTGGTCTGAGGTGTCATTGTAGCCATCACCCAGCTTTCTATCGAAGAATCAGCTGGCTAAGAAGGGTCCAGATAGTGTGGCTCAAGTGGTCATACCAGCCCTGGCCCCCACTCTGGATAAGTCACCCAAGGGTGTCCAGTCAGAGCCCTTCGCTATTACTTGGACAGGACCTTGGATCTTAGGCAGAACAAGGAGTTGGTCTTTGTTTTTGATAAGGACATCTCACCTGCCATCATCTCCTCATGGATCAAACAGACTGTGATCCTTTGGTATGAGCTCTCTGACCAGGACGCCCTCACACTGCATCAGGTCAAAGCCCATGATGTCAGGGTCTTTGCAGCTTCTAAGGCTTTCCAGTTGGGTATCTCCTGAGAGCAGATTCTGTCAGCCTGTCATTGTAAATCCCATAACACCTTCACACAATTCTATTTGAAGGATGTGGCTTGGGCTGATACAGAAATTTTTCACTTGGTGGTGGCTGGCAAGTGGTGGCTGCCCAAAAGGTCCACCACCAAGCCCCAAAATGAGGAAATATGTAAATATGTAATAATGTATATAAGTACATAGCATGTATTTTTGTATATAATACCAAAAGAAAAACCAAAAAAATCTGACTTGCTTCCCTTGGGAAGTTTATTTCTTATGGGACTGAACTCATCCCTCTTCCTTTCTCAGAGCAGGTCTGAGAAAAAGACTGAACAAACTTGATAGACTTCTGGTTAACCGGTTAGTCTCAGCCTTCTTTAACCTTTGGGGTCCTCTGACCCTATGTCAACTGGGACTTCTCAACCGTTGTTTTTGTTTATGAGTTCACCTGAGTCCCTAGTAACTTACCTGCCTACCAAGCGGTAGTTATTCAGCAATTGTCCATTGGATAGGATGTATTAACGCAATAAAATTACAAATTTAATAAGTAAATTAAAGTTAATACCCTATCCAATGGACAGGCAAGGCCCACCAATCCGGCCTGCTAAGGGTCTTACTAGGACTAAACATGAAAAAGATGCTGTAACATCACATTGTCTAGACAAAAAGTACGAGGCAACATCTTATTTCATTTTATATTATAGCAAGAATTAATCATGTTATATGTGAGGCACGATATTTGGGGAAAACCAGTGTGAATGTATTTACTGGTGCCATGCTCTGCAACACCCATGGGCAATGTGACCAAATATTTACAAAGGTTGGGAATGGGTGTTTACGACAATGAAAACCAGCCGGGCATTTCTAAAAATAACCCAAATTTATGGAAACCGCGTTTTAGCACACACCGACTGGAAGTAAAATGTGCGGTTGGTAAATAAATCTCGATGCAATAAAAGTTATCGTAACTGCTAAAATAAGGAAAATTTTGTTGAAAATTGACATAAATTAATCAAACTTATTGGGTTTATATGGAGACAGTTTACCTCGAAACAACATACAAGCAATGTATGAGCGATAACGTAAGCTTGTGGATTTGCGCTTTCAAAGGCATGAGCTTTACAGAGCGTGGCTATGGTATATCCAAATAGCTCAATTGAAAATAGAAGGATACACAACAGGGAGTCAGTGTAGACTTTTCAGGATAGATGTCGCATGTTCATACAGCGTTGCGCACAAGATAGCAAATATTAAACTTCTAATATTTGGTTAATTTCCGTTGTTTGTTTTCATACTCCGTTTTAGAATCATATGCTTAGATGTCTCAGGGATGTTAACATGGTTCATGCATTTTGCCTGTTGGTATAAGAAATATCTTTCACAATGTAAATTTTGGCAACTTCACATGATTGTTTTATTAGCATATATAACTGTCAAACTTTACTTTACAAGAGCTTTTTCACATCAATATTGATATGCAAGATCATTTTCAATACTTGATGACCTCATACCTATCTTTCTGCTATCTCTTTCATTTGCCAATCTTCTCACAGTTTAAAAGGGTTCTCCTGTTGCAAGTCATGTTTGGGGGATATATTTTGTAATAAAATTATCAAAAATTGTCTGAAATGTGTGATTTATTACTGGCCAGAAAAAACTCTGGAGGAAAAGTTATAAATTTGTGTATCTGAACACTTGACCAATGGACAGTTGACCCCCAATATTTATGATGGATCGATTCATGTTGTTGGATGTTTGAAAGAGGATATATTAACAATAAAAACCATTTCATAACAAATAAAGGTAGTGTTTTATTAATGTAACAGAATATATAGATAAATTACTACAAAATGGTAAATTTCTGTAGCAAAAGGCAAAATACTAATCAATCAATCAATTAGGTATCCGTATTTACAGATTTTAAGACACAACGTCCAAATTTTAAGGCATTAATAGTAAAGTTATTGAACATTATTCCAAGTTGTGAACCAGAGTGTCAATGCGGTGTTTGGTAGTAAGAAAAACTAAGGTGGGAAAATTTCTGAAATAGATAAGTCTGTTTTACTAAGTGGATAAAATAGTTGATGCACACTACTCAACTGGCCCTGCTGGTGGATAACACAAGACATCTTTTGGTGGCGTTTGGTGGGACCGGTTGGTGCTGATCTGTATAGCAATTGTCCATTGGATAGGGTATAATATTAACTTGTCAAAAATTTAAGTTACTTATTAATTTGCAAATTTTCTCCCATGAAAGCATGTCCCTTTAGCTCCTTTTGTTATTTATGTCTCATGTACTTCTTGGGCTCCCATAATATGTAATTTAAAGTAATTTCAAAAATTATACAATACTTACCATGTATCTCAATATGCTACCATTAGCATTTCTAGGGTTGACCTCCAATTACAGCCAATCCAAGAATAGCAATGATTTTTACCCATGGTGTCCGGATGGGTGGGCGGCAGGAAAAAGTTTGTCTGGGCTGTATCTCAGAAATCATAAGGTGTAGGAAGTTGATACTTGGTAGGGACATTGGTTAGGGGGTGTAGGTGTGCAACATCATGGTGCGACCTTGATTTGACCTTGGCCTATAAAATCTTGTCCGGGCTATATCTCTGAAATTGTAAGGCGTAGGAAGTTGATACTTGGTAGGGACATTGGTAAGGGTGTGTAGGTGTGTGCAATGTCATGGCGTGACCTTGATTTGACCTTTGACTTTGCCATAGTGACCTCGACCTATAAAATCTTGTCTGGGGTATATCTCGTAAACCGTAAGGTGTAGGAAGTTGATACTGAGTAGGGACATTGGCTAGGGTGTGTAGATGTAAAACGTCATGGTGTGACCTTGATTTGACCTTTGACCTGGCCGTAGTGACCTTGACCTATAATGCCTTGTCTAGGCTATATTTTGGAAACCATATTATGTAGGAAGTTGATATTTGGTAGGGACATTGGTCAAAGATTAGATGTGTGCAACGTTATGTTGTGACCTGTATTTGATCTTGCATATCTGATGCTATTTTATGTCTCTACGAGGATATCTGATACTATTTATCTCTCATATATCTCTCATATCTTTTTACTTGAATCTTGGTTGTTGCACCTTTGGGTGTCTTTTGGTGTAGATTAAGCACTGGTAAAGTTATATTAGAAGTCATTAACTGTTTTACTGTTACAACTTTCCATTGTAACAGATGGTATTGCATTAAGTGAGCCACAGGTTTTGCCCCAATTCCACATAAAAGCATGTATTGCTACAACTGTATGTATGGGTAATATACAAAACATCCAAATCATAATTCGACCATACAAATGAAACTCAAAATGGGAGAAGTCTTAAAGCTTCATAATTTTTAGTTTACTGAATTGTCTTGTTTTAATACTTAATCTTTACATGCAGTCTCTTTCTCTTAGATGTTATTTTCTCTACTTAAACATTATTTGGACACTGCTCTGAAAGTATCCCAATCTGTGTACTGTTTCACTACTATATCTCATGGTGTTGAAAACTGTTTTCCCGGGCTGTGGGGTACAGGCATCTCTGATGCTATTTTTAATATATATATGGTAAGCCATTGTGGGACATTAAAATACAACTTCTATACCAACTTGGCCACAAGGTACATCAAAGTTAATTCATATAAAAAAAATTGAAGCTTGAAGGAACACAGATAAAGATTTTGTTTCTTTTAGAAAAAGATTTCACTGGGTCATAAAAATAGGATGCTTCTTAGGAAAGTTTGAAAAATATTAGGTGTGTCTTAATCAATTTTGAGTGAATGTAGGACTACACAAAGAAATATTTTGTGAGAATCACTTATGTTCCATTATTCTCCTTTTTCAGATACAAAGTACAACAAGCCCCGCAGAATGTGCCCATTTTGTGACATCTCAGTCTGCAAATTAAAGCGACACATCACAGCAGTACACAACGAAGAAGATGAAGTGAAAAAAGCCTTGAGTTTGCCTTTAAAAGACCAAGATAGAGTATTTGCTAGTTTTAGAAACCGTGGCATTAAAAATAAAAACATGACAGAGGCTGGAAAGGACAAGCCACAATATGAGAGCCTAAAAAAATGCTCTGGAGCTGTGGTACACTGTCAAAATTGCGACGGCTGTTATAGTAAGACTTTTTTTTACAGACATAAGCAAAATTGCCAGCAGGATTCCTCGGTCAGACCAAGATACATTGTACCAAATCTACTGAAGGTGGCCTGTGTCAGCAAAGAAGATAATGAATTTAAGCAAATGTTGTCATCTCTCCAGAGTGATGATGTAGGAAAACTGTGTATGGAAGATGATTGCATTATGTCAATTGGGAGGAAGCTCTTTTATAAAGATAAGTCTAAAGTAGATAAGAGCATCGAAGTTAGAAAGAGTGTGAGGGGAACTATGCGAATTTTGGCAAGGTTGTTGGAGGCCTTTCAACAAAAAATTGGCCACAAGGCTAAAGGAGAAGAAATGTTTAACAGAAAGAATTTTGAGTTTCTCTCACAAGCTGTTAGAGAAATCACAGTGAGGGAAGACGATGAAATTAAATATGGACTGAAACACAATTTGTACTATACTTTAGTTTCAAGTGCAGAAATTTTGAGGGGCATTTCACTTGAAACAGAAACCAACATGGAGAAATCCAAAGAATATGAATATTTTTTGACAGTCCTCAAAATGAACCAGAATTTGCTGTTTGGAGATTGTAAATATCAGATAAACAAAGCCAGGCAGGAAAGACTCCGCTTGCCGAGTCGAACACCAGAGGAAAAGGATATCACCTGCCTCAGAGCATACATGTTGGAGATCATAGCAGAGCTGTCAAGTGTGTACAAACAAATTGATAAGCACACATTTGTAGACCTAAGAAATGCAGTTTGCAGTAGACTTACACTTTTTAACGCAAGAAGAGGAAACGAACCCTGCAGGATGAAGGTGTCTCAGTGGATTAATAGAAACCAGTGGTTCACAGCAGATGCATCAGACAAATTATCTGAAATTGACAGACAGCTCTTTGCTAGCCTAGATGTAATGTACATGACTGGTAAAGGCAACCATTTGGTACCCTGTCTTGTGCCTCAGGATTGTAAAAAGGGCCTGGACATCCTGGTTGACAAGGACATTCGAAACCAGGCAGGTGTCCTAAGTAGTAATGAGTACCTGTTCCCAAGTACTGAAAAGTCAGAAATACACATTTTGGGATGGAATTGTATCAGAGATATGTGCCAAAAGGCAGGAATAGATGGGAAGATAATAAATGCCACCAACCAGAGGTGTCGAGTTAGCACTATTTATGCATCCTTAGATCTGTCTGAGGAGGAGAGGGGCTACTTCTACAAACACATGGGTCACTCTGAGGCTGTGAATGCAGGCACATATCAGAGACCATTACCAGTGATGGAAGTGCTGAAAGTTGGAAGACACTTGAAAGAAATTGACCAGGGTATGTTTTGCTTCAGTTGTTCTTTTGGAATATTAAGAGACAAAATAGTATATAAGATACATAATAATGCCAGTTTTGAAGTATCCAGCTTTAGCGTAATATAACTTAAGTGTTTTTTATTTCCTTCAAAGGTCTAAAGACACATTTTACCCAGTTTTAATTAATGCCCCAGAAAAAAATCTTGTCAAATTTGTTGCTATCTAGAAGAATTCTAAGGAATATTACAGGAAAACAGTATGTGGTTTGACTAGAAAATGAAAAGGAAATAATAGCATCAGAGATGACCCAACCGGGGGAAACCTATAGTGGCCACCATGAGATCAAATGCAAAATTGTTTACTTTGTAGACACACCCTGATACATCTACCAGAATGTCATTTTAATATTCCATATCACAGGCCTGGTGAAGGTCATTTTCATATTAAGATGACAAGATGATGCAACATACTTTCACATCATATCCATTGTATCAAGATCCTGCAGTTTACGATTTCCAAGATATAGCCTGAACAAGAATTTAAAGGTTAAGGTCACTCTAGCAAGGCCAAAGATTAAAGTAAGGCCACACTATAATAATGTATACCTATACCCCTTAACAAATGTCTCCACAAAATAATAACATCCTACTCCCTGTGGTTTTCAAGATAAAACCTGGACAAGATTTTAAAGGCCAAGGTCACTACAGAAGAACAATGGTCAAATCAGGGTTACACCATGATGATGCACACCTACACCCCCTATCACTACCAAGTATCCGTATCCTACCCCTTATCGTTTCTGAGTGCGCCTTTTGGGAATATATAAAATCTTGGTTGACATATTTACTTTAGCGAAATAAGATAAATAATGAGCTTCGGTTTACTGGAACATATCTTTAAAATTGCTTTGTAAAAATATTCGACTTCAATAATATATAAATCTGTGTAAAATTTGAGGAACATTTAAAGATAAGTTTGTTTCAATTTCTATATTCATCTTGCTTAAGCTTAACTAAATTAACATGTGTTCTGTTTTAGTTGGCATAGTTAGTAACGCTTCATTGTATTTAATGCTGAATTTTACCTGGCCCTAAAATCAGTTGGACTATTGACTTTATATAAATCTATTACCTCAGTTAAATCATCTTAAAAGTCAAAATTCTCCTTGTAATGGTGGAACCAGTTGGCAATATAAGTACCAGTTTTCAGTGGTTCATTTCCTAAAATATGGACAAAATTATATGCAGGCATACATGGGCATAAAATTGAACTGGAATTTGCATTCACAACATAATTCATTTTACCCAAAATAAAGAAAAAAATGGGACATGTTTGTAAATTAACTGGGTTTTTGCTGTTTCCATGAAGTATTGAATGTAATGAAACACTAAGTTTGTTCTTTTCTTCCAAAGCAAGGTGGAAAGTAAGTTAATGTGTTATTCCACCAGGTTATTCCAGTAATGCTCTTCTAGATTAAGCTAACTTTGTGTACTATAATATACTATCACATATACATGTATTAATATAATTATTAAGCATCCCTGAAAGGCCGCTTATTTGGTTTCGCATCAGTTTCCTCGCCACCACTGCCACCGCATTATGGTCTCCCTTGCTTTCTAACCATATTTGGCAGTTATATACCTTAGGCGTGGGAAAATTTTTCCACATGCTTAAATTTGACCTTTGATCTTTATCAAGGTCACATGATTCTAAAGGCTCACATTTTTTTCGGGTACACCCGCCCGCCATTGCAGTTCAGGAAAATCTACTGACCACAGAGGGTTGTAACTTCATAGACATGTTTATACTATTAAAAGCACGAGCTGATTAGATTTTGGGAGCAATCCGATGAAGGTTGACCGATTTATGAGTGATTTTCTCACAGGTACCAATCAGAAAGCTTAAAATTCATGTGAACCCCCTATTATCTTCTTAAGTATTGCATTTAGAGCCATAAATGTATTGGGAGGTAGTAGGAAACCATATGTGGAGAGTCTAGAAAGCAAGTCAAACTTCCCCCCGACCTCCCTGTAGGGGTCAAACTGGGGTCGTAAAATAGCCAATTTCATCTTTTCCCCTTATATCTCCTTTATTCTTGCTTCTAGAGCTTGAGAATGTATTAAGAGGTATTGGGAAACCATATGTGAAGAGTCTAGATAGACGGTCAGATTTACCCCCTGCCCCCCCAACCCCCTTTTATGGATCAAACTGGGGTCATCAAATAGCTGATTTTGTGTTTTTGCCATGTATCTATTTTATTCTTGTTTTTAGAGATTTACAATGTATTCAGAGGTATTGGGAAACCTTATGTGAAGAGTCTAGATAGCTAGTCAGATTTACCAGATAGATGTGTTCAAAGCATTGTGTCATAAACTTCTTGCCTTTCTAAAGGCTCACATTTTACTATGCCTTTTTCTAAAATGTAAATAGATATATATGGCATTTATAAAGCACTGTTAATCTTTAAGTAGTTTTATGGTGTAACTTTCAACCTATTATAAGAATTGATGCTTTATGCATTCTGAGCCAGAGCATTTATTCAATTAACTTTTCGCAATTTATGACCATAGAAAACAAAATAAAACTTAAATTTTTCTTTCATGTTAATGCATAAACTTCCACACTGTCTGCTGAACTTTCACTTCTTCTCTCAGCACTGCATGTTTTTATTTTCAAAAACCGTTTTCTACTGTATATTATATTGCAGTGAACCTTTGTGGGATGCTTAGTTTTTGTTAGCAAAAACATTTTTCTAGTTTAAGTTTGATTCTCTGCCTGTGGAAATTTAACTGTAAATTTATTGTTTTTTTACATAAGCTTAATAATTGATGGATTATTGGCACATCATTCATTCAAAACAATAAATAGTGCTAATTTTTAAGCTTTAAATGTAGATACAAAAAAGATTTTTGAAATATTTTATTTTCCTAGCCTATGACAAAAAGTTAAAAATGGAAGTTTAACTTGGTTTTGCATATTTTTCTTGTTTGACATAATCAACATTATATTGGAAACATGAATGCTATTTAATATGAATATTTTAAACAGTTATACAATATATGTCAGTTGCGTTCTGTAAATGTCTCTCTTTAAGACAATGATTTTATAAGGATAAGAAAATACAACTTGAAAAACCACAAGCCCCAATTAATTTGACCCAAATGACTGAAAGACAATATTGCAATTTGATCTTTTGAATGTAATAAACGGTTGTAGAAAATGATGCATGGGATTCCAAAAATCTACACATTTCCTTAAATATCCAATTTGTGTGAACAAGAGTTTTCCTTGTGTAAATAATTAGTAAAATTAGTATATATTTCATTGCACATTCTTACAATCAATGGAACAATTTTTAATCAAGTATTTGTATTACACTTAGGTGGCCAACAAAGTCACGAAGAAATGGATGTAGCCCTCTCACAGTCTACAGCATGTAAGAGTTAACCTCATTTCTGTTTAACTTTTAAACCTTCAATATGATACACATGGGACCAGTTGAGTGGTTTAAAGGGAAGATTTGATTCAGTTTCCAAGCATCCGTCATGCATAGCCTTATACTACAGTGTACATAAGTCATTATTGAATTAGCAAAATTAGTATGTATTTCATTACACATTCTTACAATTAGTGGAAAAATTTTTAATCAAGTATTTGTATTACACTTAGGTGGCCAACAAAGTCATGAAGAAATGGACGTAGCCCTCTCACAGTCTACAGCATGTAAGAGTTAACCTCATTCCTGTTTAACTTTTAAACCTTCAATATGATACACATGGGACCAGTTGAGTGGTTTAAAGGGAAGACTTGATTCAGTTTCCAAGCATCCATCATGCATAGCCTTATACTACAGTGTACATAAATTATTATTGAATTAGCAAATTTTATTACGCTACAATAGCTTACCATGTGGGACTTAATGCTGATCTCGGGTTGCCACACCCGGGGCCAACGTCTTAGAAAAAAAGATCGTTCTTGTTAGCCACCGGATATACTGGTAGTTGTCGTCACGTGATAACTTCTGACCAATCGTCCCACTTTCTCGTTGGCCACGATTGACTGGTAGCAGTTTGTAAATATACAGACATTTCTATTTATTTCTCAGTTCTTACTTATTGTTGGAGGCTAATATTTGCATATTTCTTTAATTATATGCTATAGATCATTCTGTAAAATTCTGATTTTCACACCTTAAGTATTTCTTGACTTTCGCGTGTTTTTAGCTTTCCTCGGTTCAGGCAATTCTATTGTACGTCTTTTATTGCGTATAAAATGTCGACACATCAAGCAAATAAAGACAAACCGAGAGCTCAGAAATGCCGCCATTTCTGCTTTAATTTTGATACACACAATTTTTGCCCTACCTGTAGGGAGGCTGGCAAGGGAGATGACCCCTGTGTCACCTTTGAAACCCCTTGTGAAATTTGCACGTCTTTCACAGATGAGCAATTACAGAAAATCCAAAACCGGAAATGGTATTTGAAAAAGCAGAAAGCGACTACTAGTTCCAAAGATGAACTAGATCTTTTGGGTGAAGGCGACGGGGACTCCTTCACTGGATCCAATGCAGACCTCGAGTGTGCTGCTGATAGCCTTTTTACCTCACCCCCCCGTCCACAACCTCTTGCCTTCAGTTCCCTGTCCTTGAAAACGCCAGCCAAGACTATTCCACCCACCCCGGGCATGGCTTTGCAAAATAAAATCCAGAAAAACATAGAGAAATCACTCGGTGATTCCTTAAATATACATCTACAGCAACAAATGGGTACCTTCCAGGCATCCATGCTGGAAGCTTTTCAGTCACTCCGAGAGGAGTTGGCTGCAAAACAAAAAGTTGAGGTAGAGTCCTCGCTTCTTTCTTCCAAACCTGGCTCGTCCAGTAATGCTGCTGCCCCTCTGGATTTGCCCCCTCCGAGATCGGGTACTAACATTCCAAGCGAGGCTATGGATGTGGACTACGGTCCAGCACTCCCTCCTCGTCTTGTATCTACTCAAGTTTCCTCGGAACAGTACGTTGCCCCCTCTGAAGGTCAACCCGAAGAGGTCTCGTACTCTCACAAAAAGCAAAGCCATAGGCAGCCAGTTGACCCGAGCTCTGCCTCGGACCAACTAAATGAGGATTCCGATGAACCTCGGATCCCTTCTTCTAGATCCAAAAAGCACTCTGACAAGAGCAAACATAAATCAAGATCTAGATATGTGTCATTTTCCTCAGAGGAGGATCACTCCCCTGTAGCCAGACACAGGTCTTCTAAGCCCTCTAGGGCTCAGCCCTCAGGAGTAGCTTCTGATCAAGACCTCCCACAACATGATCCAGACCCCCCTTATTATAGGGAAGTAGCTTTGTCTGACATGCCCTCACAATACTCTGAAGAAGTGGACACCTTCAGGCGTATTTTGTCTCTCCCTGACCCCAGGGAATCTATGCCCAGGTCGTCCACCTCAGTGTTGGGTCTGGATGATGAAAAAGGCCGTCAAGAGCTCAGACCTAGAGGTCCTTCCTCTATTCTTCCACTTAGCTCAGTTATCAAGGACGCCTTTGATAAATTCCAACATGACTTTAAGGCTGCCAACTTATCTGAGGGAAAATATGTCAAGCCTCCTCCCTCAACTTCAAAGTGGTACAAGGTGGGTCAACCAACTTTTCAGGACAAAATTCAGGAGTTGAATACGGACTTTGCTAAGATCTGTATTACTCCTAGACCTTCTGGGTCCCCAGTAGCCAGAGTTCCCCTTCCAGTCCTCAAGGAGCTGGAACTTCAGGCTAGACAAAACATCTCTACCCTCAACTTCACCGCTGCATTTGCCAAAACCTCCTCTTCTTGCAATGCTTCATTGGAAAAATGCCAACATAGCATCAAATCTACGGTCAAGAAGATAAAATCTCAGATTCAGAAAGGTGCCAATCCTGAGAAAGCGGCAAAGCACGGATATGAGGAAGTAGCTGACTACTTAGACTTTTGGAACAAGACAGTACTTGTTCAACACAGGGCCCTTACTTGTCTCAGCAAATCTCTAGCCCATATTTTGCAGAGGGAATTATACTCTATGGCTAATACTGGCTTGCTCAGGCGCGAAGCCGAGATGACTCTATTACATCCACAATTAGGAAAAACGAGACGTTAAGAACTCAGGAACTCGTCCTTTTGGGGCCCTTCCTTGTTCGAGTCTCAATTAGTGAAGGAAGGTGAGGACTTCCTTCTCAAAAAAGGCACCTCAAAAGATTCTCAGGGTTTTGCACCCTACCAGAATAAGCCCTTTCGTGGTCCCCACAAAAAAAGAGGCTCCTACAGGAAACGCCCCTATGGGGGCAATACCTCTCAAAGCAGTAACCAGTCCTTTCCCTCGGGAAGAGGAAAATCCAACTTCAGAGGCTCCAGGGGTCATTTTCGACCCCACAATAGAGGAAGGGGGCGTGGAAACCCCCCTCCCCAATGACTCCTCCAAAGCCTCACTCAGTCCACCAGTAGGAGGTCGCCTCCGTTCTTTCAGGAGAGACTGGCTCACAAACAAATGTTCTCAAAACGTGTTAAACATTATCACCAATGGCTACGTTCTGCCATTCCGTTCAAAGCCAAACTTGATCAGATTTCCTCTGATTCTGTCAGAGTACAAGGCCCAACAAAAAGACCAAGCCTTGGCTACTTGTATCCAGTCTCTCCTGTCAAAGAACGCTATCGAAAGGGTAGACAATGTAAAATCTCTCGGGTTTTACAGTCGCCTGTTCCTAGTACCCAAGCCTCACCAAAGGTGGAGGCCAGTCATAGACTTAAGCAGGCTCAATACTTTTCTACACGTAGAAAAGTTCAAAATGGAAACTCCAGAGTCCATCAGGACCTCCCTGATTCCAGGGGAGTGGGTATCGTCGATAGATCTGTCGGACGCCTACCTGCATATCCCCATCCACCCAAACTCAAGGAAATACCTAAGGTTTTGCTACAAGGCTCAGGTGTTCCAGTTCACCTCCCTCCCGTTCGGACTAGCCACAGCCCCCCAGGTCTTTACAATGATCGTAAAGGAAGTGAAACTAATGACCCTCTCAAGAGGACTCAGAATTCACCAATACCTGGACGACTGGCTGATCAGGTCCCAGTCTCAGGAGGAAGCCCAAGTGAAAACTCAGGCAGTAGTAGAACTGACTCAGTCCTTGGGGTGGATAATAAATCAGGAAAAATCAGAACTGAAACCTACACAGGTGTTTTCGTTCGTGGGCTACGAATACCACCTAGATTCAGCCCTTGTAAAACCCACTCAAGAGAGATGGCTCAAACTTCAGGATTTGATCCTACGACTCAAGTCAAAACGTGTTTTGACTGCAAGATGTTTGATGTCTCTAATTGGGTTTGCTAGCCTCAACGGAGAAAATGGTCCCGGAGGGACGCCTTCACATGAGGCCCTTTCAGTTTCACCTCAAGGAGCACTGGAGATATCCTCAGTCGCTGGACAACCTCCTTCCCTGGACAGAAGCCATTGCAGCCCACCTAGATTGGTGGCAAAATCCCTCCAATGTGATGAAAGGTGCAGACCTTCATCCCAAAGACCACAGTATCCAACTCTTTACCGACGCCTCAAACGAAGGTTGGGGCGCTCACTTAGACCAAAATTCTACAAAGGGTCTGTGGTCAGATCGGGAAAAAAGGCTACACATAAATGTCCTAGAATTGAAGGCGGTCTCCCTGGCCCTGCGAGACTTCAAGGACCAGTGCCAGAATCAAACAGTGTTGGTTGCGACGGACAACTCAACAGTGGTAGCCTACATCAACAAACAAGGAGGAACACACTCGGCAGAGATGTGTGCTCTCCTGTGGAAGATCATGACCTGGTGCCATCACTACCACATAACATTGAAAGCCAGGCACATTCCAGGGTGCCTGAATGTGATGGCCGACCTGCTATCCAGGTCCAACCAAGTGCAGTCAACCGAATGGTCTCTGCACCCACAGGTCTTCAAACAGATCTGCCAGAAGTGGTTCACACCTCATGTAGACTTATTTGCCACTCACCTGAACCACAAACTCCCTCTATACGTGTCTCCTATCCCAGACTCAAGGGCCTGGGACATAGATGCTCTGAACATAAACTGGACCAACCTCACGGCATATGCGTACCCTCCTACGGCTCTCCTTCACAAGGTGATCCAAAAGATCAGGCAATGCCAGTGCCTGATCATCGTAATAGCCCCAGGCTGGCCAGGGATGCCCTGGTTTTGGGACCTAGTGCAGCTCTCAACAGAGATCCCACTGCAACTCCCAGTGTCAACAACCCTACTCAAACAGTCCCACAAGCTGGTGTTCCACAACAACCCCCAACACCTGAACCTCCACGCCTGGTGTCTAGGAGCGGACAACTCCAAGAACAAGGCTTCTCTGTGGAGGTGGCAGAGAGAATTGCTGCCCCTCAGCGGTCATCAACAAGGATCATCTACAAGTCAAAGTGGGCCCTATTTGAAAAATGGTGCAGAGAAAATTCGGTGGATTTCTCCACTCCATCTGTGAAACAAATCTCAGATTTCTTCATGTACCTGTACCAAGACCTAAACAGGCGCCCCTCGACCATTGATGGTTACAGGACTGCAATCGTTGACACTTTGGGCCCAACGGCCCAACATATTGCACACAATGCAGACCTTCATAGGTTACTCTCCAGTTTTCACAGGGATCGTCCTAAAAGTTCCAGAAACTTACCCAAGTGGAACCTTTCTGTTGTCCTTAACGAGCTCACCAAAGCACCTTTTGAGCCCATGAAAGACACAGACCTCAAACATCTTACTTTAAAAACTGCTTTCTTGCTAGCCTTGGCCTCCGGCAAGCGCCGCAGCGAAATCCATACCTGGGTCGCAAACAAAGTATCTAATCTAGGCCAATGGGAAAAGGTTGCCTTGTTCCCTTCTTCTGATTTCATAGCCAAAAACCAACTAGCAAGAGAAGGTTCTCAAAGTGTGTCTCCGGTGACTATCCCTGCTCTGACTACCATTGTAGATAGACAGTTTAAAGAAGACAGGACCCTGTGTCCCGTGCGGGCCCTGAGGTTTTATTTGGACCGAACTAAAGACCTGAGAGAGTCTCGTTCTCTCCTTTTTATCTCCTTTAAGAAAGGACATACCTCAGACATCAGACCCGCTACACTCTCTTCATGGTTGAAACAAACCATCTTACTTTGTTACAAACAAGCAGATCAACAAGCCTTGGACTTGGTCCAAGTCAAAGCGCATGACATCCGGGCCTTCGCGGCCTCTAAGGCCTTTTACGGTGGGGTATCGGTGGACCAAATCATGCAAGCCAGTCACTGGAAAGCTCACAACACATTTACAAATTTTTACCTAAAAGACCTTACTTGGTCGGACACCGACAACAATTTGTACCTGGGACCCGTAGTGGCTGCACAACAAGTCCTAGATCCTTCCCCTCAGACCAGTTGTCCTCGGAAAGAAAAAAGGGGGGGGGGGCACATCCGCTACAACCAAGTCTTCTGGAGTCTTTCCCAGGATCTAGGTATTCCTTTACCTTCAAGATGTTACGGGTAAGGTCATTTTATCCTTTAATTATAAAGTAATTTTTATTAAGGACTTATTTAGTTGTCATTAATCTCATATTCAGGTTGTAAAAATTTTATGAGATGCCCAACCACTGGGTTGGTCAGTCACACGTGAAGGGCCCTTTTGGACCCTCAGACCTCGGAGTGAGCACTGCTGCACTTCCGTCCTACAATAAAACATCTAGACAGTTTTAGCACTGTCTCTCATTTACTTAGGTTTTTGGCTCGTTACAGGCCCGGCCTTCAGGATCGGGGCACTGTAAATGGGACTCAGACTGGTATTTCTGGCACTATTTTATACTTTAAATCAAATCTTAGAAAAAAATTACATATCTTCCAGTCTCAGCTGTAATCCCGCCACCGGGCAGTTGAATTCAGCATTAAATCCCACATGGTAAGCTATTGTAGCGTAATAAAATTGGAAATTTTAATTACTTAAATGTAGCTTTTATAAGCTACAAGCTTGCCATGTGGGACTTAGGAGAGTCCCACCCTGCCTCCCCGCTGTTTACAGCTGAGGGGTAGGTTTAAAAAATTTCAACGAGAAAGTAGGACGATTGGTCAGAAGTTATCACGTGACGACAACTACCAGTATATCCGGTGGCTAACAAGAACGATCTTTTTTTCTAAGACGTTGGCCCCGGGTGTGGCAACCCGAGATCAGCATTAAGTCCCACATGGTAAGCTTGTAGCTTATAAAAGCTACATTTAAGTAATTAAAATTTCCAAATTAGTATGTATTTCATTACACATTCTTACAATTAGTGGAAGAATTTTTAATCAAGTACTTGTATTACACTTAGGTGACCAACAAAGTCACGAAGAAATGGATGTAGCCCTCTCACAGTCTACAGCATGTAAGAGTTAACTTCATTCCTGTTTAACTTTTAAACCTTCAATATGACACATATGGGACCAGTTGAGTGGTTTAAAGGGAAGACTTGATTCCAAGTTTCCAGCATCCATCATGCATAGCCTTATACTACAGTGTACATAAGTCATTTTTAGTCTTTCATTTATGTCAGATTTTCACTTTTATCTTTGATTGGCTCACACATTCCATTGCCACTCATCACTTTGAATTCTGCCTTCTTAATCCTTTTATTCTTGTGGTCCTTTAAATTGACTGCCCTCATCAATGGTTGATATATAAAGTCTGTAGCACTCTCACAGTAGTGTGACATTGGGGATGGGTCAGTGGGTCTGGTGGAGCATTTTACTGAAGTACTGTGATGAGATTTTAAAACCACCATTTCACTTGTCAACACTTAAAATGCAAGGAATAGTTAAAATATTAGAAACCAACATAAAATCTGAAGAAATTATAAGGTTTTATTTCATATTTTCCTGCATTTTTATACTGAGTAGCGATTACATTGAGCAGAACTGCAATGTTTTGCTTACAACAATTTATAATCTCAATCTCGCTTGACAAGACATATGATGGAAGTAAAATTTAAAATATTGGACACAAACCAGAAATCTGAAGATATTACATGCTTTTATAAAATATTTTGTGCATTTGGGGACTTATATTGTGATATCATTGACAGGAAACATCCATGTTTAATTGGGGTGTACTAAAACACAAAGTCCTTGAATCGGTACTGTTTTGCATTGGCAGGCCCCCAATGTACACATTTTTTATAAGGACCTATCCCTTGTTGACATCCATATTTTTATCAGTCACCCATGACACTTGTGAATTTTTGACATGTGGCAGCTAAATATGAGTATATAAAACTGTATATAACACAAGTATTATCTTAAAACAGTTATCATCTTTATTGATTATCTTTCCAATTGTAATATCAAAGCCTTTATTAGCTGGTAATGGTAGAATTTTTAAATTTTTGTCAGAAATCATCCTTTTTTGACGCAATAGTAAAAATGTTAGTGTAATTCTATAAAATTTGGCTTATATCCTAGCATTAATATAACAGATTGTCAGACTGTGTGACCTCATTTTTGTAACAAAGTTTCATCATAGAGAGTCCGTGTTAATTGTCAATGTTGTCAAAGTTGTACTGTGTGTTGTTTATGAAGCTATGTTCTGGCTTTGGATTTACTTTTGAACCAAGCAAAATATACCTCTAAAGCTGTGTGTGTTCTTTATCTACAGTTGATTGCAAATTAAAAGAAATTATACATCAGTAGATCTTTTACAAATAAAATTTCAGTGGCTTAAAGAATTAAAGTCAGAGACAAAACAAAATGCTTGTGTTGGATATGGACACATTATTTGTAAGATTAATATTGCCATATCTGTAAAGTGTAGTCCCTGAAGTGAAAACAGTTCAATATTGTTGTGAACAAGGACAGAATGTAACAACACAATTTCCAGATAATTAACACAACATAAATAATATCCACTTTCAAGCTTTCTGTTGAATTTTGAAGTGGCAATATTGATTTATGAATGTCTTAAATTAGCTTGAAAAATAAATGGAAAGAGCATCACATAAAAGCTAAAGTTTATAAACAATTGGTAATTTGCATCACCCTAAGTATGGCAGTTGTCTCCAATTTCAGAGTGCATTATGGACACATAATGTTATGTACTTCTCTAAATATATATGTTAGTTTAGTTTAATGATGTTAGCTGGATGTAAAAGCCAAAGCTTTCAGGTTCTAATATCAATCTTTTTGTTCTAGGTTCATCACAAAGTAAGATCAGAAATCCACCAAAAAAGGAACTCAAAAAGACCACAGGTGAGAAATATCTGGTCTGTTTGTCTAACGGTGTGAATAATGTAAAACAATGTTTTAGTCCTATTTTTCCACAATATAGAGCTAATGGTGGGAATTTCAGATTTTGCAATTTACAGCTTCATCTTTATTGTAACACCAGACGAAAGTCAAGGATACTTAGGATTCAGTACGGTCACGCTGCCGCGGGCTCAGAGATTTCCTTTCGGACACAATAACTTAAAAATTATTTTAGTTAGACCTTTCATTTGGTATGTGGGTATATATGGGCAATGCCACAAATGCTATTGTTTTGTGACCTTGACCTTCAATTTTAAGGTCACTGGTGGCCTCTTAAAGGTCAGATTGTGGCCATTTTTTCATATTTTGGCCCAGTATATATGTCCTGTAAGCTTGCAGAAATTTGACCTTGAAGCTCTTCATTGAAGGTCATCCACTGACCGGCAAAATACCTCATCGAGGCCATTTTTGGGCTTTTTGGAGATATTTTCACACTTAATGCTGACAATATCGCATGGAAACTATTGAAAATGGCTTTGTAAGTTCAGTACATCATGGAGTACCAGCATCCAGTTTGTTTACTTTGAAGTTCCTTTCAAAATTGGTGTAATTCTGTCCGTTTGTTTGTCCACTTCTTGTCCGTTTGTCTGCATGTCAACATTATTGTTTCCGGACTCTAACTCAAAAAGGCTTTGTCTGATCAAATTCAAACTTGACAGGGAGATAGATCACCATCATAGCTAAGTTCGTTACGAAATTGGTGTAATTCTGTCTATCAGTTTGTCTGTCCATTAACATTTCCATTTCTGGACTCTAACTTGCAAATGCTTTGTCCAATCCAATTCATACTTGACAGGGAAATAGATCACCATTATGGCTAAGTTGGTTTCGAAATTGGTGTAATTCTGTCTTTTTGTTTGTCCATTCTTAGTTCGTTTGTCTGTGCGTCAACATTTTGGTTTCAGGACTCCATCTTAAAAACGCTTTGTCTAATTGAATTCAAATGTTTCTAAATTTAAATACAGCAATGGCTAACCTTGTTGCTGCCTGGGCTACCGACCTTTTTAGGCTCTCTGTCCCTCTTGTTTGTCAAATTTGATAGATACTTTGACAGTTCACGATTGAGTATATTAATTATAGCTTGAAATCTGTTGCACCTATCCTTACCAAGGTTTCAGGATATCTTCCCTGCTATGAAATCTTGCCTGGCTAACATTTGGTCCAGTTTGTTCAATTTGGTTGGTTGCTATGGCAACAAATTTGAAAATCTGAGGTGACCAAACCCAAAGAAGCCTATATCTCCCTTATTATTGGTCGTGGAGGTTTTGGATGTGAAGACAACTTATAGGAAATCATGTGCCCCAAATCTTTTGATGGTTTCAGATTTGACCTTGGACCACTCCTTCAAGGACAAATGTGGTTCTTCTTACCTATAATGGCCTATATCTTCCTTGTTATTGGTCGTAGAGGTTTTGGGTGTGAAAACAACCTATAGGAAATCATGTGCCCCAAATCTTTTGGTGGGTCAGATTTCACCTTAGATCCCTCCTTAAAGGTTGAAAATGGACCTTGATACTTATAATGGCTTATATCTCCCTTATTATTGTTCATAGAGGGTTTGGCAGTAAAGATGACTTATGGGAAATCATTTGCTCTGAATGTTATGGTAGGGTCACATTTGACCTTGGGCCCCTCCTTGAATGTCGAATGTGATGCTTGATACCTATAATGGTGTATATCACTCTGTATGTCACACTTCAACCATGTCCTGTACGGGGATACTCTGGGTCGAGACGCAGTGTCTGGTTCTTTTTGTGCTTTACCAGTAGCTATCTTTATTAGGACTGTTATCATTAGCGATTTCTGTAGATTGAGGATCACCTGTTAGATGCGAGTTGAACTCGAGTAAATGACACAAATATAAATAAAATAACAATGTCCAAATACTGTCATTACTGTCATCCGCCATTGATGTGTTACTACCATTTTATTGCAAGGAATCTATTTTGTTGCCGGCTAATGGTTCAGATATGTATGAGCACTTTATGGAACAGCCACGAAAATAAGGGAAATAAAAACGGCCATTGCTCATTGATTGTCTTGATGGCTAGATAATTTGCAAAAGTGCCAGTTTTTAACAAGATTAGCATATCATTATTTATTTCTTAAAAACTCAAGTTTAAATTGCGTAAATCAACGTGATTTCAGTCTGTATTTGTTTTAGTTATATTTATTTATAGTCAATAAAGCTGTTTACCCAGTATAGTTTAACTGATTCTTGTATGTAGCTCAATATCAGTATGGTTACTTTCATTTTATTGCGTTAATACATCCTATCCAATGGACAATTGCTTTACCGGTCCGCGCGACCGGTCCCGCCAAATGCCAGAAAAAGACGTCCTGTATATAATACCGACAGGACCGGTCAGTAGTGTGCATTCGCTAGGTGGCGCATCATACTTGCTTCCTGTCCAGACAGAGTGACGTCAGTTCATCTTTTTCGTTTGGCGCGTGTAGTGTGCAGACGCGTTTTGAATTTATTTCCAAGTTTGAAGAAAACGCGGTTTATTCTACGAAATTAAAGCTTATTTTCATCTGAAAATATATTTATTGTGTTACATACATTTTATGGCCTCTCCAGGACTTAAACGAGGCATTATCCAGCGTTTTATAGCCAGTTTTGAAGAATTTCTGTGTACTTGTCGTCGAGAGGAATCGTGGGTGAGAGGTCGTGTGTCGTCCCTACAGCATTCCTTCTGCTGGTCAGAAGCGTGTATTTACCACGATTCACCCTCCATTAATTCTACATTGTCGAGGAACACTGTGTGTATGTCGACGAGAAGAAATTAGAAGGAAAGAAGAATGCATCGTCTGACGTCATCACTTTTAGCTTATGCTTGTCACGTGACACGGACCTGGTCACGTGATACGCATTCAACAATGGAGGTCACGTGATACGCATTTAACAATGGAGGAATCGTGTTTTCAACAGAAGTTTTAGAAGAAAAGACGAGTATTTATCACTCTACAACCACTTTTTAACTGGCAAGAAGAAATCCAGCAACTCGTCTGTTGACCTGAAGAAGTTAGATGTCAAATAGTCTTTGAATTCTGCAAATTTTGCCGGTGCCGGTCATGTGACTTCACAGATCTCAACACAACTACCGGCAAGCAAATCCCCAAGCGTGACTGGTTCAGCTGACAAGAAGTGATGAGTTTTACCGGTACCAGTTCTGGTCAGACTACCGGTGGGGAGCACTAGTGATGGGTTTTACCGGTTCCAGTCTGTACAGACTACCGGTGGGTCATGTTCCTGTGAAGAAACCCCTTCAGTGGTTACCAGTGATCAGCCCTGTTGATCCTGGAACCTCCACCAGAGGCCTTTCCACTGGTGGGACTGTTGGGGTACCTGTTCCAGTCATGTTCCTGTGAAGCTGTCAAGAAACCCCCCTTCAGTGGTTCCAGTGATCAGCCCTGTGTTGATACTGGAACCTTCACCAGAGGCCTTTCCACTGGTGGGACTGTTGGGGGTACCGGTTCCGGTCTGTACAGACTACCGGTAGGTGCTGTTCCTGTGAAGAAACCCCTTCAGTGGTTGCCAGTGATCACCCCTTTTTTGATCCTGGAACCTCCACCAGAGGCCTCCCCACTGGTGGGACTGTTGGGGTACCGGTTCCAGTCATGTTCCTGTGAAGCTGTCAAGGAACCCCCCTTCAGTGGTTACCAGTGATCAGCCCTGTTTTGATACTGGAACCTCCACCAGAGGCCTTTCCACTGGTGTGACTGTTGGGGGTACCGGTTCCAGTCTTGTTCAGACCACCGGTGCGGCTGCTCAGAGGGTTCACCTACCAGAAGTCGCGGTGACCATTGAGACCCTTATCTTCCCTGTGCAGAAGTTGGACCGGTACCGGTCCTGTTCAGGCTACCGGTAGGGTCACTAGCCAGCCAGTGATGAGGGATACCGGCACCAGTTCTGTTCAGACTGCCGGTTGTGGTCACAGAAATCCAGCAAGGGCTACCGGTTAAACAGGATTACCGGTTACACAGAGTTGCTGGTGACCTACTGCAGGGCTACTGGTTCAGAGAATTACTGGCTCCTGAGTGTTGCCGGTTCCGGAGTGTTGCCGGTTCCGGAGTGTTGCCGGTTACAGAGGAATCTACCCATCCTTAAGGGCAAGAAACCAGCTCCAAATCCAGTGCTGACTACATGTTTGCCGGTTACAGAGACTTGCCGGTTCCGGAGTGTTGCTGGTTCCGGAACCTTAGTGCTGCTGGTTACAAGAAATCTGCTGTTCCCATCCTTACTGGCAAGGAACCAGCTTCAAATTCAGTGCTGAGAACAGGTTCAACAGTTAGCCTTCTCTCAGAGCTTACCGGTTTGACCGGTTACAGAGCCTGTTTGATTGCAGAGGAAAGCTGCTGAACCACCGCTGTGGACAGGAAGAAGGCAACTTCATATGAGCCTATCCTTGCTACGAAGTAGTTCACCCAGTTCTGCCAACTCCGGTGAGTTTATGCAGAACTGTGGAGCCACCAGGAACCGGTTACAGAGCATTGCCTCGCGTATAACCGTGTAAGGCCTGGTACTGGGCAGGTCTCCAGGACTGACTGACAGACCGGCAGAAGTTCCTTAAAGGCCAAAACAACTGTTTAGGCCAACCAGTGGCAGCCTAAGGAACTGGTTACAGAGGAATTCTTGATCAGTCACTGGTCCCGGTGAAATGCCTGTCAAGCTACCTGACCAGTCAGCCAGCCTACCCTTTCGGGTCCCAGCTGGTCAGACAGTGGCTAGAGATTGAGGGAGGGTTACACTCTCCCCTTCCGGTTCAGACCCCACTTGACGAGGTCACCGACTGTAATAAGCAACTACCACAATCCAACCAAACAGTCCTTCCTTTTAGAGGCACTGTATCAGCTGATAAACAAGAATGCAGTCGAACCGGTGGAAAATCAAAACTCACTGGGGTTTTACAACCGGCTTTTTGGTACCCAAACCCAACAACCGGTGGAGACCGATCCTAGACCTGAGCACCTTGAACACCTTTTTAAACACAGGGACGTTCAAGATGGAAACCCCAGAGACAATAAGAACCTCCCTCCAAGCAGGGGAGTGGGTCACATCCATAGATTTCAAAGATGCATACTTCCACATACCATTTCACAGTCAGTCCAGGAAGTACATGCGCTTTCACCTCCAGGGTCGGTCCTACCAGTTCAAAGCCCTTCCCTTTGGCCTGTCCACAGCTCCCATGGAGTTCACAGTGGTGGCCAAAGAGGTCAAAATCGTGGCTTTTCAGAAGGGTATAAGGATCCACCAGTACCTAGACGACTGGCTGGTGAGAGCCTCTACCCACCACACCTGTCTCCAGCATATTCAAACCCTAGTCACACTTTGTCAGGAATTAGGGGGGCTGGTGAACAAGGAAAAGTCAGAGCTGGTTCCCAAACAGGTCTTCAACTTCGTAGGTTACCAGTTCGACCTGAAAGAGGGCAAGGTCAGACCAACAGAAGAACGTTGGCAGGCCTTGACACACAAGATCAGATCAATATTGTCGGATCCGCTTTGCCCGGTCCGACAATTCATGTCCCTCATAGGTCTACTCACAGCAATAGGAAAGGAAAGCAAGTCCACTTAGGGCGACTAACATGAGACCCATACAGTGGCACTTGAAAAACAACTGGAGGGTCCCAGAGTCACTGGAAAAGGTGATCCCGGTCTCCAAATCCCTCCACCCCCATCTAAGGTGGTGGCTGGAGGAAAGCAATGTGCTTCTAGGTCAACCATTACACCCTCTAAAACATGCTCTGCAAATTTTTACAGACGCATCAAAAGAAGGGTGGGGCGCTCACTTAGATGAGCACACTGCAAGGGGACAGTGGTCCCTACCAGAGAGCAAGTTACACATAAACCACTTGGAGCTGAAAGCAGTATTTCTAGCTCTAAAAGAGTTTCAAACCCTAGTCTTCAACAAGACAGTGTTGGTAGCTACAGACAACACAACAGTGGTTGCCTATATCAACAAAGAAGGGGGGATGAAATCGGGCTCTATGTGTGCCCTACTGTGGAGAATTCTGTCCTGGTGCACCAGGCAGCAAGTAACCCTCAGGGCACGTCACATCCCCGGCCGGCTGAACGTGATAGCAGACAAGCTATCCAGGCTTGGCCAGACCATTCAAACAGAGTGGTCACTTCATCCAAAAGTGTTCCAAGCTGTATGTTCGAGGTAGCATCGGCCACAAGTGGACCTGTTTGCCACCAGGTTTAACAACAAACTACCACAGTTTGTATCACTGGTACCAGACCCCCAGGCTTGGGCAGTGGATGCACTCAGCCTCTCCTGGGAGGACCTGGACCCATACGCCTTCTCACCGGCAGCCATCTTGGGCAAAGTGGTGGAGAAGCTCCAGGACTACCCCTGCAACAGAATAATTCTGATTGCTCCAGGGTGGCCCAACATGCCCTGGTTTTGGGACCTGGTAGCAATGTCAAGCCAGATCCCACTGTGTCTGCCCAGCATACCCAACCTAGTGTCTCAGCCATTCAACCAGGTCCTTCACAGGAACCTGTCGAATCTGAACCTACATGCCTGGCTCCTAGAGCCTCAGCAATCAAGGAGCAAGGCTTCTCTGAGCCAGTGGCAGCACGAATTGAGGCTCCTCAAAGAAGATCAACCAGATCTGTCTATGAGGCAAAGTGGACCATTTTTACAAAGTGGTGCCTCAGTAATCAGGTGGACTTCAGGGCACCACCTCTGAAGGCCATTGCTGACTTCCTCCTGCACTTGTTTCAGGAGAAGAAGTTACAACCAGGCACTATTGATGGCTACAGATCCGCCATTGCTGACAAACTGGGCAATTCCACCATTAATGTCAGCAAAGATGAGAATCTCACTCGTCTCCTGGATAGTTTCCATAGAGACAGACCTAAGGGCAGGAGGGGCATCCCCTCCTGGAACCTTTCACTGGTTTTACATCAGCTCACAAAGGCTCCCTTTGAACCCCTGAAAGAGGCCTCCTTGAAACATTTAACTTTCAAGACTGTTTTCTTGCTGGCTTTGGGTTCAGGTAAACGCAGGAGTGAGATCCATGCTTGGTTACATAAGAACATCAGACACCAGTCAGACTGGTCTAAGGTGTCTTTGTACCCCTCACCCAGCTTCCTATCCAAGAACCAGCTGGCTAAGGAAGGTCCAGATAGTGTGGCTCTAGTGGTCATCCCAGCCCTGGCACCATCTCTGGATAGGTCACTCAAAGGTGACAGGTCCCTATGTCCAGTTAGAGCCCTGCGCTACTACTTGGACAGGACTGCAGACCTCAGGCAGAATAAGGAGTTAGTCTTTGTCTCCTTCAAGAAGGGTTTTGATAAAGACATCTCACCTGCCACCATCTCCTCATGGATCAAACAGACTGTGGTTCTGTGCTATGAGCTCTCTGACCAGGAGGCCCTCACCTTTCATCAGGTTAAAGCCCATGATGTTAGGGCCTTTGCTGCCTCTAAGGCCTTCCAATCAGGGATTTCCTTAGATCCGATCTTGTCAGCCTGCCACTGGAAATCTCACAACACCTTCACCCAATTCTATTTGAAGGATGTTGCCTGGGCTGACTTGGAGCTTTTCCACCTGGGTCCTGTAGTGGCTGCCCAGCAGGTGCACCACCAGGCCCAGAAGTGAGGGGATGTTGTATATATGTAAATATGTACATATTAACCAAAAAAAAACAAAAAAAAAAACTGTGACTTGCTTCCCTTGGGAAGTTTATTCTTCTGGGACTGAACTCAGCCCCTCTCTCTGTATCTTTCCCTTCTCAAACCGACTCTGAAAGGAAAGAAAAAAGGGGGGGCAACGTCGGTAGACTCCCGGTTAACCGGTGAGTTGGTGGCCGACCTTGACCTGTCAGGGTTCTCTGACCCTAGGTCAAATGGGCCTGTACTATTTTGTTTTGTTATGAGTTCACAGAAGTCCCTAGCTGCTTACCCGCCTACCAAGCGGTAGTTATTCAGCAATTGTCCATTGGATAGGATGTATTAACGCAATAAAATTGCAAATTTAATAAGTAAATTAAATTTTTATAAGTTAATACCCTATCCAATGGACAGGCAAGGCCCTCCCAACCGACCCCGCTACCAGCTTACTAGGGGTCTAAATCTGTTTAGACAACGAAAAAGATGAACTGACGTCACTCTGTCTGGACAGGAAGCAAGTATGATGCGCCACCTAGCGAATGCACACTACTGACCGGTCCTGCCGGTATTATATACAGGACGTCTTTTTCTGGCGTTTGGCGGGACCGGTCGCGCCGACCGGTAAAGCAATTGTCCATTGGATAGGGTATTAACTTATAAAAATTTAATTTACTTATTAAATTTGCAAGTTTCATTTGAATATGATGTGGATGTATAAATGCAAGATAATAATCATTAGTTTTTGTTACAGTTAAAAGGTGCCACTGGACTACTGCAGAAACTCAGCTTGTTAATCAGTATTTTAAAGATTGGGTAAACTTACCCAAGGGGAAGCATTTGCCAAGTTAGTAAAAATTTTAAGTTTAAATTTGCCATGCTAAAAATGTTATAGCTTCATTAAAAAATACTCTTAATTGTGAAGGTAAAAACTGAAATGTTTAAATCACACTTCACTATGTAGCTGATAATATGAGATGAAGATCATGTAAATATGAGATGAAGAACTTGAAAATAATTAACAGCTTTCAATACTGTCAAATGATAATCACAAATTTAACCCTTTTGCTACCATCTAGCAGTCGACGTTAATGTGTATTATAAGCTACCATGTCTGTTGACCCAGGGTCGACGGCAATAACATTGATTTCATCTTTCCCTTCAGTATACTGCAATACGTGTTTTTTGGTTTATCAGTACTAAAACAATTGCTTAAGTAAAATATATTTAAGTTGTGCTATATTTTCATAAATTTCAACATTTTCACCTATTTTAACTGGTTTTGTTAGATATTGCCATATTTTTAATGCATATAGCTGCATATTGTTTACTGGTGGTTATATTTATTTGGGGAATTCTCTGGCTTTTCCCCATTTGACTTTTGTCAATTCCTAATGAAATATGCCGCAAAATACTGCAAATGAAGTGTATAAGGTAGTGAGTTAATGTTTTACTTTATTGGCATTTCTGACGTGATATGATGTCATATGGCTACAGTCCCCCAGAATAATAATCCTTCAGTAGGGTTAAACTAAAATAATCAGCCAAGTGAAATACATGTCCAGCAACAGTCGCCAGTTTATCATTTATTTTAATTGTACTAGTTTAATGACTTGGGTCATAATGTACAAAATTACTCACACTTTGATGTTTATTTTTTGTCAACATATTAAGAGTAAAATTTAATAAAATCTTTTTACAGACAAATCAGAAATGTTGGACTTTTTAAAGAATGAAGGGAAACACCTCCAAGCCACAGCATTTCAATTGAGAACCAAATTGATGAACGAGCAAGCAAAAAAACAAAACCAAAGAAGCAGAAACATTGAGAAGTTAACCCAAGAATAATTAAGCTCCTCTTTAGAGTCACTTATTGGATACATTGGTTGAGTGTTCGTTACATCGCCGCCACAGCCACCACATGTAGAGATTTTCGACTTTGACACTCTCAGAGGTAAACTACTCAAGCTAGCTTCACAAAATTTGCAGGATATCTTTGCTGGGAGGTAAGCTTCTCGGGAAGTGAAATTAGCCTTATTATGAAAAACGAGATGGCCGCGCGGGCATTTCTTTGAAAATTATCTACCTTTTTCTAATGGCTGGTTCTTATAAGTAGAAGGTTGAATCTCTTCCTAGGTGATATATATAATAGCTATACATGTCCTCTACAACCTTGTGGACATTTGACCTTGAAGATTCTCATTCAAGGTCATCCAAGGAACGCCAAAGTAATAGCTAATTATTGCTTTTAGAGGTTTGGCATGTGAAACCAACCTATAGAAATCATGGCCTGGGAATCTACTGATGCAGTCAGATTTGACCTCCGACCCATCCTTCAAGGTTAAATGAGGACAGCCAAACTTAAAAGTGCTTATAATTCGCTTATTATTGGTCCTAGAGGTTTGTAATGTAAAACCAAGTGATAGAAAATCATGGGCTTGGAATCTGTTGATGAGATTAGTTTTGACCTTGGGCCCCTTCTTCAAGGTCAAACTAGGACAGCCAAACTTAAAAGTGCTTGTCACTCACTTGTTATTGGTCCTAGATTTTTGCAATGTAAACCAACTTATAGGAAATCATGGGCTGGGAATCTTCTGGTGTGATCAGTTTTGACATTTTGTCCCTTCCTTCAAGGTCAAATGAGAAAATACTAACTTGAAAGTGCTTATAACTTGCTTATTATTGGTCCTAGAGGTTTGCAATGTGAATCCAAGTCATAGAAAATCATGGGCTGGGAATCTGTTGATGTGATCAGTTTTGACCATTGACCCCTCCTTCAAGGTCACACAAGGACAGCCAAACTTAAAAATGCTTATAGCTTATTATTGGTTCTAGAGGTTTACAATGTGAAACCAACTTTTAAGAAATCATGGGCTGGGTATCTTCTGATGTAGTCCGATGTCACTTCAACCCCTCCTTCAAGGTCAAACAATGGTTCACTGGTCTAGTTTGTTTTTATGTTCGATTTACTGACTGATGCCACTACCAAATTATGGTCTTACTTGAATAACTTCTTTGGCTTTGCACATTTTGTCCTTAAGTCTTTATATCAGCTTACTTGTTAGTCAGCTGACAATATGGCATCATTCTGTGGTGTCCACATCCGTATGAACAACTTCTCCAAAAGTACAAGGCCCAGAAACATGCAGCTACTTTTAAAAGATACCTTATCTATTGAAGATGATAAATCGCAAAATCTGTCTGTTCGTCTGTTCCACAGAGCCATTACAAGAGAGGTACCTCTACCCAAAGTGTAAAATATTTCAACACTTCATCACAATTTTCTCATTGACTATTGAAGAGATTTCTGTCTTATCTTACTTATATGTAATAGGACACAAGTATGCTCCCTTCCGTGAGTATCAGGCCTGGATTTTTTTTGTTTAAATAATTTTTGATGCATTAAAATCCATAAATTCATGCAGTAAATTACTTATAACTTGAAAAGTATTGCATTTAGAGCATTTTGTTAAATATGTCGCTAGTATTCTTTCAGCTATAACACAGTAAAATTTAAAACTAGTAGCTGGTCTCATCGCTAAGTAATGATAAACTAAAAACTATGCATATGTTGATATGCACCTACTGTGTGAGTGGGGGAACATGTGTGTGTGGAGCACAGGCAGTGATCTATTTTAATATCTTGTTTTTATTGTGTTAATACATCCTATCCAATGGACAATTGCTTTACCGGTCGGCGCGACCGGTCCCGCCAAACGCCAGAAAAAGACGTCCTGTATATAATACCGGCAGGACCGGTCAGGAGAGCACATTCGCCAGGTGGCGCATCGTACTTCCTCTTCCTGTCATTTGCAGAATTGTCCATTGGATAGGGTATTAACTTATAAAAATTTAATTTACTTATTAAATTTGCAATTTCATTTAGATGTAAGGACAAACTTTCCTCATGTTATTTTGCAAGTGTGTTTTCTGATCTTGTGGGAGCTTCTCTATTCTGGTGTTAATTATGTTTGTGGAATGGAATTTCACTGCAATTAGAACTTCCCAACCTCTTTTGCAGTCCAATCACTCAGTGTGAGCATGTTTGAGCTAGGTGGGTATTGATCACGAAGGCCTCCCAAATCAAAGGGAGTATGGATAGTATCTTTGATTTATGGCTTATCTCCCTTATCATTGCTTCTTGGACTTTCAACCCAGTTTATTGGTCACACTACCTCTATTTTTGCTTAATACCCAGCAGAAGATAAATGCCACAGCAATGGTCTTGTTTGCATATTTTTACTACACTGTAATACATATTGTATTCATCAAGTACTAAAATATGCCTTCATGGTATACCTGAGGGGTGTTCTCCACCCAAATTCTAAGACAGTGATGTTTCTACCCAAAACTTAGGTCCTTTAATTCTCTTTTTGTGACTTTAAAATTTACAAAACCTGTATATCGTCATTGAAGTCTGGCGGTTAATATGCACCTACTTATGAAATTCTTTACCTTTGTTATGAACCAGGTTATCAGAAGCTCCTTAGGAACAAAATCATCCTCACCTCCATAGGTGTGGAATAATATGGTGTGACTTTGATTTGATCTATGAGAGTACTGTAGTGAGCTTGAGATTGAAAATCTTGTCCGGGCTATATCTCAAATACGGTAAGGCTTAGGAAGTTCATACTTGGTAAGGTATTGGTTGGGATGTGTAGGTTTGTAATGTTGTGGTGAGACCTTGATTTGATTTTTGCCCACAGCCCTTAAGGGCTGTTGGGGTATTGTTTTCACCCATGGTGTCCGGATGGGTGGGCGGCGGGAAAAAGTTTCTCTGGGCTGTATCTCAGAAACCGTAAGGTGTAAGAAGTTGATACTTGGTAGGGACATTGCTTTGTGGGTGAAGGTGTGCAGCATCATGGTGTGACCTTGATTTGACTTTACCGTAGTGACCTTGACCTATAAAATCTTGTCCGGGCTATATCTTTGAAAGCGTAAGGTGTAGGAAGTTGATACTTGGTAAGGACATTGGTTGGGGGTGTATGTGTGCAACTTCATGGTGTGACCTTGATTTGACCTTCGACCGTGCCATAGTGACCTTGACCTATGAAATCTTGTCAGGGCTATATCTCTGAAAGTGTAAGGTGTAGCAAGTTGATACATGGTAGGGATATTGGTTGGGGGTTGTAGGAGTGCATAGTAATGACCTATAAAATCTTGTCTTTGCTATATCTTGGAAACTGTAATGTGTAGGAAGTTGTTACTTGATAGGCACATTGGTTAAGGGGTGTTGGTATGCAACATCATGATGTAACCTTGATTTAACCTTTGAACCCGCTGTAGTGATCTTAACCTATAAAAGGTTATATCTCAGAAACTGGGAAATTAAGAGTAATGTCCAGAGTGTGCAGGGACATTAATGGAACATTTTATTAAATAAAACTGATTAATGCCTATTGGATGTCTAGCCCCAATATTCCACATCCATCATTTCTCTCCCATCTTTACTATGTTCAGATTTGGGAGTGTTGTATTTTGGGGAACACTATTCCATCAGACAAAATTGTCTGGTTCTTGTACCTCCAAATTGTCTGACTGTAAGTCTGCTTTGGAGAAGATGGTAAGCATGGTGCTGTGACACGCTTTCTGAGGCCACACTCTTGTAGAACAAACAAAAAGTAAATATTCAGAAGTGTGTTAATAGTCACAGTCTTAAGTCACTTTTGGTTAACTTAAGTGTGTTCTAGGCCTTATCTCAAATAACAGACTTAAGTTAAACAAAAGTGACTTAACACTGTGACTATTAACGCACATCTGAATATTTATTTTTTGTTATATCTCCAAAACTGTTAGATGTAGGAAGTTGATACTTGGTAGGGACATTGGTTAGGGGGTGTAGGTGTGCAACATGATAGTGTGACCTTGATTTCAGCTTGCTGTAATGACCTTGACCTATAAAATCTTGTCCAGGCAATATCTCAGAAAGCACTAGGTGTAGGAAGTTGATACTTAGTAGGGACATTGGTTGAGGGTTGTAGGTGTGCAATGTCATGGTGTGACCTTGATTTGACATTTGACCTTGCCATAGTAACTTTGGCCTTTAAAATTTTGTCCAGGCAATATATCTGAAACTGTAAAGTGTAGGAAGTTGTTAGTTGGTAGGGACATTAGTTAGGGATTGTAGGTGTGCATCAGAGTTTTTAGTTTATTGATTAATGCTGTCATCTTGCTATTGAATTGTCTTGTTTAAATACTTTGTCTTTGCATACATTTTGTTTCTCTTAGATGTGACTTTTTCTCTACTCAAACATCATTTAGACCTTAATATCACTGACACTACTCTGAAAGTTTCCGGTTCTTTGTACTTTTTCACTACTTCTGTATCTCATGGTGTTAAAAACTATTTCCCCAGGCTGTGCTGATGCTATTTCAATCTTGCTGTAGTGATCTTGACCTATAAATTCTTGTCTGGATATATTTCGGAAACCAAGAGGTGTAGGAAGTTGATACTTGGTAGGGACATTAGTTATGCGATCTGATTTGACCTTTGACCTTGCCATAGTGACCTTGATGTATAAAATCTTGTGCGGGCTATATCTCTGAAACTGTAAGGTGTAGGAAGTTGATATTGGTAGGCGCATTGGTTAGGGGTGTAGGTGTGCAACGTCATGGAGTGACCTTGATTTGACTTTGCCATAGTTAGCTTGACCTATAAAATATTGTCTGGGCTATACCTCGGAAACCCTAAGGTGTAAGGAGTTGATAATTGGTGTGGACATTGGTCAGGGGGTGAAGGTGTGCGACATTATGGTGTGACATTGAATTGACCATTGACCTTGCCATAGTAACTAATGAATTTGTGATGTATATAAGTTTTTTAAACATTTTGTATTTGACATGTACTTAATTAAGACTGTAAGTTGTGATATTTTTTACATTGTGACTGTAAGTTTTCCAAATGTATTAATGAATTTGTTTTGTATGCAACTATATCCCGAGATGAAAGTCAGGGATATAGTTGATTCAGGTTCATTGTGCCAATGCCACCATGGAAATTTCCTTGTGTATGCAATAACTCATAAACCAATCACTATTTTTTTAAACTTGGTATGCAGGTTAAGGCTAACCAAAGGAAGATCCCTATTTTAAAGTGACCTTAAACTCTCCATAATGAAGAATTTATGGCCAACTTAATTCTAAAATGGATATATGGCCACTTTAAGCCCTCTGGGTCAAAAACTATGAAGCTCATACGGCTAAAATTTTATCTGAACCTATATATGTATTCCTAGTACATATACCATAATGAAGACTTTATGTTGAGGATGAAATTGTGTTTGAGGCCGCACTTAGGGGTTTTTGCTACATTTTTCACATATTTTGCCCTGCAATTTGTAGGGCTGCAACAATTCTTCGGTTACTCAGAAACAAAACGATTCAGTTTAATACTCCTGACAAGAAAATTGAACTGGGTCTTCGAAAACAACTAAACATAGACATAAAGGCCTGATTATTTAATACTTGAATGTTAATGATGTGGCTATCCTAAGCTTTAAGAAATATTTTTTGTATATATTTTACTAACATAAGGTCTTACCGTTTCAGTTTTTATATTTTAAGCATTTGCAAACTTTAATTGTTTGTTTAGCAATGCTTTTATAAGACGCTGTTTTAATATAACGTATTTCAAAGACGCCTCAAATCTCGCAATATAAACGCTTAAAATCTTTTTTCCAAAACTCAATGAATTGTCAAATCTATTTCCGGTTGTATGCCTTTTTATCATTTTATAAGGTGTAATATGTCAAAATATGATGCAGTTTATTTCATGGGCAATAATCAAGCAAATAACCAAATCCGAGTTGATTCTTCGAAAACGAGGAATCGAGGCCCAATTTTGGGCTCGCTTGCAGCCCTAGTATTTTGGAAGTGATAATTCTGATGATTCTCAAACTGTGCTAGATATAACATTTACGTTTAGTTTCTGTTTGTGGAAAAATTGATGACTGTAGTTTTAACTAAAAAGTCACCTTAAGGTCAAATGTGTAACATTTGTATGTGAAAAATTTGAAATTTGAAGCTTTAATTTGAAGGTCTTTTTGCAACTTTTAATCCCTGTAACTGTTAAACTGTGTAACTGATAGAGCTGAAATCTCATCTTGGAATTTATTGATATGTTCTTTTTAAAAAATTGAGGCATTTATTCTGTACAAGAGGCTGATAAATGTCCACCTGGGTGACCTTTACTTATGTATAAGGCCCATTGGGTGACTTTTCTGCAACAATTTTCACATATTTTGCTTTCCAATTAGAAATGTATGTTTAATGTAACTCCATCATTTGTCATAGATATTGAAATTTTTCAAAGGAAGCCCTGATTATTTAATACTTGAATGTTAATTATGTGGCTATCCTAAGCTTTAAGAAATAATTTTTGTATTTTCATCCCTCTGCTTGCTGAGTTTTAGACTTTTAAAAATCAAACTGGTTACACATATTAAATTAGGCAAAAGGGACATTATTATTTTCTCAATATTATAGTCTCAATATTAATGAAATTACTCCCTTGTGGTAAAAATGGGGGATTTTAGCCTTTTTCCAGATTTTAGCCCATATATATCCCAGTTATGAACTAATTTTCTGTTTGTCACGCAATTTGTAAATCTCAAAGCATAGACTAAGGTTTTGGCCACCTCTGGTATTTTTTATTAATTCCATTTTGTGATACTATGTAAATCTATCAACACCGAATTAAGTGCTAATGAAGTCAAATTACAAACTTTACATAGTGCGACTTAGGAAGTACAATTAATGTTCATCTTTTTCAAAAGTATATGTCCTGAGTACTTATCTAAGGGGAAGATTGATTGATTGATAAAAATGATAATGTGTATGTAGTAAGAAAAATTTGTATTGTGGGTGGACATCTTACCCTGTAAAGGTAGTTGTGGGCAAAGTTCTTGTGGGCAAAGGTCCCATAGATAGAGTTTGCATTGGGCAAAGATCTTTGGGACAAAGTTCCTGGCTTCTCATCTGTCATCTTGGGATACAATATTGATTGCAAAATGAAATATTTTAAGTTGAATTACTCAATATGTCACAGATAAGATTGTTCCCATGGAAAATGCCCAGTCAAAACATGTGATGACCTGTCTGGGGATATGTTGGGGCCGAGTTGGCCCAATCTAGTTTTGTAAAACCTTTTGTATTTGACATGTACTTACCTAAAACTGTAAGTTGTGATATTTTCATAATGTGTTTGTTTTCCAAATGTATCAATGAATTTGTGGTTTATATAATTGTATCCATCAGATAGCATCCGGTGGATTCTATGGATTACGCAGCTGGATTCTGTGGAAGTAAGCCGCTGGTGCCATGTGTTACCCCTCTAAAAATCAGGACATTATAAGTAGGCTTCTCAAATTAGCAGGATATTCATAACCCCAAAATCTTGGCTGGGAATATTTTTTGCCTCATTTTGAAAAACAAGATGGCTGCCATGGGCATTTTTTTACTTTTGAGTTTTGTTGACCCTCTAGAGCAAATTATATTAAGGGTAGAGATCTCAGTTCACAGAATTTGTTCATCATTACTATACTGGAAAATATTTTTGGCCTCATTTTAAAAAGAAGGTGGCCACCCTGGGCATTTCTTTTCTGTCAGGAAAACTGGTTGTACCTCCCTTGTCATGTGAAGCCAGCCTATAGGAAATCATGGGCTGGGAATCTTCTGATGTAGTCAGATTTGATTTGACCTTGGGAAGCTCGTTCAAGGTCAAATGAGGAGAGCCAAATTGAAAAGTGCTTATAACTTGCTTATTATTGGTCCTAAAGGTTTGGCATGCCAAGCCAAATTATGGGAAATCATGGGCTAGGAATCTTCTAATGTGGTTAGATTTGACCTTTGGCCCCTCGTTTAAGGTCTAATGAGGATAGCCAAACTTAAAGGTGCTTATAACTTGCTTGTTATTGGTCCTGGAAGTTTGCAATGTGAAACCAACCTCTAGGAAACAATGAACCAGGAATCTTTTATGCGGTCAGATTTGGCCTTGGGCCTCTGTGTCAAAGTAAAACAAGGAGAGCCAAACTTAAAAGTGCTTACAACTAACGCACTTATTATTGAAAAATGCAGTCTATCTTCAAAGCCATGTTAGTTTTCCTTTTCTGGTGGATACATCTTGTATCTGGTCACCAATGTGTCCTTGGTCTAGTTTTATAAAACCTTTGCATTTGACATTAACTTACCTAAGATTTTAAGTTGTGATGTTTCAATTCATTGTGTCTGTTAGTTTTCCAAAGGTGCTAATGAATTTGTGTTGTATATAATTCTGTAAAACCTTTTGCATTTAACATATACTTACCGAGGACTGGAAGTTGTGATATTTTTTACATTGTGTTTGTTAGGTTTTACCCCACAGCCCTTAAGGGCTGTCAGCTTATTGTTTTCACCCCTGGTGTCCAGATGGGCTGGCGAGCAGTGAGAAAAAGTTTGTTCAGACTGTATCTCAGAAACTGTAAAGTGTACTAAGTTGATACTTGGTAGGGACATTGGTTAGGGGTGTGGGTGTGCAAAATCATAGTGTGACCTTGATTTGACCTTTGACCTTGCTGTAGTAACCTTTACCTATAAAATCTTGTTGGGCTATATCTCGGAAACCGTAAGGTGTAGGGAGTTAATACTTGCTTGGGACATTGCTTAGGTATTGCAGGTTAGGTTGCAGCATCATAGTGTGGCCTTGATTTGACCTTAGCGTAGTGTCCTTGACCTATAAAATCTTGATGGGCTATATCTCAGAAACTGTAAGGTGTAGGAAGTGGATACTTTGTAGGGACATTGGTTAGGGGTGGTAGGTGTGCAACGTCATGATCTAACCTTGATTTGATCTTTGACCTTACCGTAGTGACCTTGACCTATAAAATTTTGTCCGGGCTATATCTCAGAAATGGTAAGGTGTAGGAAGTTGATACTAGGAACATTGGTTCGGGGTTGTAGGTGTGCAACGTCATGGTGTGACCTTGATTTGACCTTTGATCTTACTGTAGTAACCTTGATATTTAAAATTTTGTCCAGGCAATATCTCTGAAACCATAATGTGTAGGAAGTTGTCAGTTGGTAGGGACATGGCTTAGGGGTTACAGTTGTGCATCATAATTTTTAGTTCACTGATTAATGCTGTCACCTTGCTATTGAATCGTCTTGTTTTAATACTTTATCTTTATATACATTTTCTTTCCCTTAGATGTTTTTTTCTCTACTTTAACCTCATTTGGACCTTGATATAACTGACACTGCTCTGAAATTCTGGCAATCTTTATACTGTTCCACTACTATATCTCATGGTGTTGAAAACTATTTCCCCAGGCTGTGGGGTATGGGCATCTCTGATGCTATTTTCCAAATGTATTAATGAATTTGTGTTGTATATAATTTTGTAAAACCTTTTGCATTTGACGTGCTTTCAACACCCCATCTGCCGTAAGGTGTGATTTTTTTTTCATATTTTTTATACAATGTGTTTGTTAGGTTTCCAAATGTGTTAATGAATTTCTGTTGTGTATAACTTTTGTGAAACCCTTTGCATTTAACATATACTACAACACTATCTGCCATTCTACCAACCTAAGACTGTAAGCTGTGATAAATTTTATACATAAGGCCTGTTACTTTTTCAAATGTGCCAATGATTTATGTTCTGTATAATTTAAAAAAGCTTTCAATTTGACATACCTAACTAAGGCTGCAAGTTGGGATAGTTTTTTACCCCACAACCCTTAAGGGCTGTCAGGGTATTGTTTTCACCCATGGTGTCCGGATGGATGGGCGAGTGGGCGGGCGGCGGGAAAAAGTTTGTCCAGACTGTATCTCAGAAACCATAAGGTGTAGGAAGTTGATACTTGGTAGGAACATTGGTTAGGGAGTGTAGGTGTGCAACGTCATGGTCTGACCTTGATTTCACCTTGCCGTAGTGACCTTGACCTATAAAATCTTGTCTGGGCTATATCTTGGAAACCGTAAGGTGTAGGAAGTTGATACTAGTTAGGGATATTGGTTAGGGAGTATAGGTGTGCAACGTCATGGTGTAATCTTGATTTGACCTTTGACCTTGCTGTAGTGATCTTGACATATAAAATCTTGTCCGGGCTATATCTTGGAAACCGTAATATGTAGAAAGTTGACACTTGGTAGGGACATTGGTTAGGAGGTGTAGGTGTGCAACGTCATGGTCTGACCAGGATTTTACCTTTGACCTTGCCATAGTGGCCTCAACCTATAAAATCATGTCTGGGCTATATCTCAGAAACCGTGAGGTGTAGGAAGTTGATACTTACTAGGGAGATTGGTTGGGGGTGTAGGTGTGCAACGTCATGGTCTCACCTTGATTTAACCTTTGACCTTGCTGTAGTGACCTTGACCTGTAAGGAAACTGTAACGTGTAGGGAGTTGATGCTTGGGACATTGGTTAGGTGTTGTAGGTGTGCAGCATCATGGTGTGACCTTGATTTGACCTTTGACCTTGTCGTAGTGACTTTGGCATAAAAAATCTTGTTACACCTTTGGGTCTGTATTTTGATGCAGATTAAGCACTGTTAAAGTCATAAGAATTTTACTTTTACAACTTCCCATTGTAACAATTTCAAGTGAGCCACAAGATTTTGCTCCAACACCACACATAAGCATTCATTAAATGTATTACCACTTCTGTATGCATGGTAATATTAAAAACATCGAAACCATAATTCGGCCATGCCAGATGTAGATAAAGTACATGCATTATCTTCTCTTAGAAATTATATTCTGTATTTAAACATTGTTTGGACCTTTATATAACTGACAGTTCTCTGAAAGTATCCTGAACTTTGTACCGATACAGTACTTCTATATCTCATGGTGTTAAAAATATTTCCCTGGGCGGTGGGGTATGGGCATCTCTGATGCTATTTTCTGTCACCAGCATTTATGCTGCGTGGCATATAGGGATTGCTTGTCATCTCATTTTGGGGTGTCTGTGTCCTCTGTCATTGTCACACGTTTTATTCTGGAGAGTATCTCAAAAATGGCTTGTCAGATTTAATTCAAATTTGGAATGGGAATATAACTTCTCAGGGTGTGGTGTACAGTTTGGTGACCTTAAACTCCCACTAGTAAGATACCTATACTGAGTTTTTTTTCATTTCCGGACAGTATTTCAAAAATGGCTTGATGGATTCAATTCAAATTTGACATGTGTTTGTAACTAATTTTGAAGGCTTGCCCTATTTTAAGGTGGCATTAAACTCTCACATATAAAAAACTTATGTCCAGTTTATGTTTTTTTTCTTTTTCCAAGGAGTTTACTGAAAGTAACTTCAGAAATTTCATTCAACTTTTGCATTTATATGGAACTGGCCATAGGTAGGTTTGTCTGTTTTTCCGTTTTTCATCCGTTTGTCTGTCCATCCAGCTGTTTGTCCACATTTTCGTTTCCGGACTTTAACTCAAAAACGGTTTGTCCAATCGAATTGAAACTTGACAGGAACATAGATCACCATCATAGCTAGGTTCCTTTCGAAATTGGTGTAATTCTGTCTGTTCCTTTGTCTGTTTGTTTGTCCTTTTTTTGTCCGTTTGTCCATCCATCTGTTCGTCCACATTTTCGTTTCCGGAATGTAACTTGAAAACGGTTTGTCCAATTAAATTGAAACTTGACAGGGATATAGATCACCATCATAGCTAGGTTTCTTTCGGAATTGGTATAATTCCGTCCATTCGTTTGTCCGTTTTTTGTCCATTTGTCTGTCCATCTGTCTGTCCGTCCACATTTTCATTTCCGGACTCTAACTCGAAAACGGTTTGTCCAATCGAATTCAAACTTCACAGGGACATAGATCACCATCATAGCTAGGCTCCTTTTGAAATTGGTGTAATTCTGTTGGTTTGTTTGTTCGTCAACATTTCCGTTTCCAAATTCTAACTCGAAAACGCTTTGTCCAATCAAATTCAAACTTGACAGGGAGATACATCACCATCATAGCTAAGTTGCTTTCAAAATTGGTGTAATTCCGTCCTTTTGTTTGTCCGTTTATAGCATAGATACAATTATGTAACCTAGATTACAAGTTTTACGTCATTTCTATCCTTGTTTCTAAATGTAATTGCAGCAGTTGCTAATGTTATTGCTGCCCGCGCAACTCGCCTTTTGGGGCATCTTTGACCCTTTTGTTATCTTCATTCGTGATATATCTTTTCTGTATATGTCATTTTGGACGTTTTCCAGTTTTATTAAATTTTCTGCTGACTGCTGCCATCTATTAAAATCTAGATGAGCGATAAGTTTGTGAGTTTGCCTCACTGTTTGCCTGTGTTCATTTGTCGTAACCTGTACATTGGATTTAGGTTATATTTTTCTACAAGTTGGAGCTTCACCATGTCTCACTCCTTCTGAAAAAATATTGTCAGCCAAATATTTTTGTCTATCCAGAATAATTTTCCCCCTTTCAAATTTCATCCACTTCAGTCTTTAACCAAAGCTGGTGACACAGTACAATTCTACTGAATTGTTGTATTCATTGGATAATTTTCTTTAATATTGTAGCCTTTTTGGTGTAATACTGAATGGAGATCTAAACCACATTACTAATATTTTTCCTTTTTTTTCTTTTTTTAATGAATTCTTGCGAATGTATCAATAAGTTGGTGTTGTATTTTTATTTTTATGCCAAAAGTACCAGGCACTGTGCAAAAAGTAGACCAAATAAATAATTTTGTTATGCTTATTGACTGTTCACTTGACTCATCATTTTGTTGCAGAAATCTTACTCTGTTAGAGCCAAATTGTGTACTTTGCTAAACAAAGCAATAGCCTTTTTGTACTGACTGGTTCAATTGGTTTCCACAACCAACTTAACCTGATACAATTACAATTTTGGCTTAATCCAAACTTTTCAGTTGAAACAAATTTTCCTTTTAACAGATAGACTAGTTTAGCAACATTTACCTATAATTCCTTATTTGGCAGACATATCACATACAGTTTGACTTAGTTGCCCAAGTTACTCTATGCATTTTGGAATGGACCAACTATGTTTTCAGTGAACTGTTTGGTTAGCTGCAATGCAGGTTAGAGTTAAACTTGGAGTTTTATCATATTCAGACAGGTCTCCAGTTGTTGTAATCTTTTTGGGGTCAGACATATTGCAGCGGTGACTGCCTGTAATGTTATGCCAAAACTGAGCCACAGAGAACTGTCTCCTGGAAGATAGAATGCTATCCAAAACTGATAAGAAATATATTTGCTTTGAACGGATTAAATATTTAGTCTTTAAATGGGTGATATAGATATCAGAATATATACAAAATACATTGTCCCAAACGGGATGAAATAAGTGTTTTCTATAAATGAACAGAAAATATTTCGTCCCCAAAAAGATGAAATATTTTTGGTCCCCGAATAGATGGAAAATATATTGTCCCCAAAAGGATGAAATATGTGTGGTGCCCGAATAGATGGAAAATATATTGCCCCCAAAAGGATGAATTATATGTTATCCCCAGTTGGACAAAAATTATGTTTTGCACCCAGATACTTGGGAATTCCATCTCCTACCGATGAAGTTGGTTATTACTTTTGACTCTTCAAACACACTTTTTGTAGTGCCTGCTACTATCATCTCATGGAACCAAGATGCATCTGGAAATTCCTCAGTGTGGAGACTGTCACCCTCCTGGCAAACTCAATGATTAGCAGTCAAATTGACAACTGCAATTACCTACTTTTTGGTGCAAATAACTATGTGGCGGAACTCTAAAAGGTCCCAAATAAGTGGAGGTAACATCCGTTTTTGTTGTCAAGCCTCTAATTTCAAGCTGACACCTTGGTATAGATTTGAGTTGCCCAACTTACAATATCTGAGGATAAACTTTGACTATCAATAAGGGTTTAATATGCAATTCTATAATAATTCCAATTGGACTTTTAAAGTGCTCATTCTCCACTAAGTAAGGAACACAAAGGCATAACATCACAAAAGAAGATAACCAATTTCAGCATCCAAGGAAGGAAAAAAGATGTACTGCTCTGAATAGATAAAAGTATATTGTCCCCAAAAGGATTACATATGTACTGTCCCTAAAAAGATGAAATATGTGTTGTCCCCAAAAGGATGAAATGTGCTGTCCATGAATGGATGAAATATATTGTCCCCTAAAGAGTGCATATAACTTTGTCCCCATAGGGCTGTAGGTGATCATGAACATTGACTTTCTAGGGACATTTGACTTTTTGGGGACATCCTTTTGGGAACACATTAAATATACATTAATTCCTGTGATACTAGGATGCCTAAAAGTTGTATATAGTCTGTACAACAAGAAATCAGTGTCCTATAAACATTTTGATTTTATATGTTTCAAACATAGAAACTCTGAGGGTGGTCCAAATGGTTGGTTTTTACATACCTGTGGTCCATAAGGTTAGATCTATGTGTAGGTGTACGCAATTGTCTAACCTTGATTTATTCTTTGACCTTGCTGTAATGACCTTGATCATTGTAATCTTGTCTGGACTATATCAAGCAATGTGTAGTAAGTTGATAATTGATAGACATTGGTTAGGGGTAGAAGTGTGCACTGTGATGGTTTGACCTTTTTAAACTTTAACCTTGCTGTGATGATGTGGACCTTTTAAAACCTATCAGGGTTCTATCTCAAAATTTGTAAGGTGTAGAAGGTTGATAATTTATGTGGAAAATGTTTAGGCATTGCAGGTATACATATCATGTGTGACCTTGATTTGACTTGCAATCTGGCCATTGTGACATTGATCTTAAATATCTAGTCTGGGCTATATCTTGGAAACCATAAGGTATAGGAAGATGATACTTGGTTGGGACATTAGTTGTGCAATATCATGGTCTGACCTTTACTTGACCATTGACATTGCTTTAGTGACCTTAACCTTTAAAATTTCAAGATAATAGTTTAAAAACTGTAAGGTGTAGGAAGATGTTACTTGGTAGGGACATTAGTTAGGGAGTGTAGGTGTGCAAAGGTCATGATTTGCTTTGATTGGACATTTTACAGATCTAGTGACCTTGACTATTAACTTTTTCTGAGTTATATCTCAGAAAGCGTAATGTGTAGAAAGTTGGTTTTTATTGCGTTAATACATCCTATCCAATGGACAATAGCTTATCCGGTCGGCGCAGACCGGCCCGCCAAACGTCAGAAAAAGACGTCCTGTGTTTCCACCGGCAGGTTGGTCCGTAGTACTAGTGCACTCGCCAGATGGCGTGTGGTACTTCCTTCCTGTCTAGACAGCATGACGTCATAGCATCTTTTTCGTTTGGCGCGAACTAGTGTACAAGCTTTTTCATAGCAGCCAGAAAATTGTGGATTTTTGTTAGTTACTGGAAGGATTTCAACTTTATTTTATTATATACATCTTCTAAGAGTGTGTGGAACATTATGTCTTCACCAGGTCAAAGGAGGGGAAGTTGTGGCCACGCCATGGCCACTTTCGACGGTCATGCATTTTGTGCACGCTGTCGCGATAAAGGAAAAGGGGAGGAGCTATGTGTGACTAATAAAGAAACTTCTGATTGTAAGTTATGTAATGCCCTCACCCCTGAGCAACGAGCTCAGCTTGCTACTCCATCATACAAAATTTAAAAAGAGAAGCGGGAGGCGAAACGCACTGACTCTATTCCCCCTACGGAGGACACCCTTGTGGATCCTGCTTCTGTGGCAGTGATTGGGGTTGTAGGTGATTCCAGTGCCGCTAAGATCGACTCAGCTCCCCCAGAAAAGAAACCAAAGAAAGAAAAGGTTCCGGCAAAACCCAAGAAGTCTGTGGATACCTCAACTACTGATAGCAAGATCTCTGAATTAGACCAGAAGTGGTCCGAACGCTTGAACAGGATTGAAGCTCTTCTGTTGGCAAAATCTCTTAACCCAGCTTTTACTTCAGAGGTCCGGGTATCCCCCACACACTCTCCACCTGCTGGTATAAGTAAGGACTCAGAACCGTTTTTTCAACCGTCTCACCGATCTAGAGAATCTTTACCAGATAGGCGCACTGGCCCAGACACACATGCTTTACAGCATAAGTCGGCCGGTAAGCTACAGTCGGACTCCAGCCGACCAAAACCATCATCATCAGGGCGCACCGGTCCAGACACTGCTGAAAAGCTTCAGTCGACCGGTAAGCTTTCATCCGACCGACACCAAGGTGGTAGTTTGCCTTCAGACTCCGACCAGACCAGCTACAAGCTTCAGTCGACTAGCAAACTGCTCTCCGACCGGCCTCATACCGACCCACCAGGCTCGTCTCTACTTGCTGGTTCAGAATCTCCTCCTCTTCAACATTCCAATCGACGGGACAGTTTTTCCAGTGTTGACTCTCAAGCAGAAAGTGACATTTCTGACCGGCCTCCGGTCCAGCTCTTTGTTGAGGAAGGCGAATTTTCATAGGATCAGGACTTTGGGGAGTCGGACCCACCTAATTCTGAGGAACAAACGTACAGGGAAACTATGAGTGGTATCCACTCTTTCATGGGATGGACCCACGTGCCTGACATGGACAGTTCTAATCCATCCGATGATAACCCCTTCGCGGGTCCAAAAGCCCCTGTTCCGAATAAGGTGTCGGTGCAAATGCCCACCGAGGAGTGGCTTTGCAAGAAATTGGGAAACTTAAATTTAACTCTCATAGAAGGATACCCGTCCAGGACGGCAGAAGCTGGTCACCTCTCTATGGACCAATTCCTCAGACCACCAAGATCGCAAAGTAAATGGTACGGACTGTATCCCGGACAAGCAAGTGATTCCTGTAAAGTGTCCAGTTGGAATACCGGACCATCAAAGCTTAACAGCAGTTTTGGTAGAATTTCGAGAAAGACTGGTCTGACATCCATTCCCCCAGCTTCACACCACATCTCACAGGATACATTACGCAAGTGGGAGAAAAGCGCAAGAGAGGCCTCTGTGATTTGCAATCAGGCGGCCAGTTTCAATCGCTGCCTTTTCAAGGTTCAGCAAGAAATGCAGTCCCAACTTAAGATTATCAGGGGTGAATCTAAGGGTAAAGGTTCCAAAAAGATGTCCGAAGCTTCTGATGAACTGCAGTTCCTTATGACTTTTAACAGTAGCATCACTCAGGCGGCCGCCAAAGCTATGGAGCACTTGACAGACTTTACCTTTATCACCACGGGTAACTCCACTTTGGCCCGGCGCGACGCTTACCTTAGCCACCTCAAGAATGGGATAAAACAGGACACATTTGCTGCACTCAGAACCGCCCCGCTACAGCTTGGAACTCTGTTCCCCGATTCTATTATCAAGAAGGCGGAGGAAGAAATTTCTCATTATGATAGCAAAGGCCAGTCTTCTACCTTTGGCCAGGGTAAAGCTCGTTACCATCCTTATGAAAGGACTGATGCCAAGAAACCTGAGAGTCGGTCGGAGGGCAAACAGGACAGGCCGGCTTGGAAAAACATAGGACGACGACAGTTCAAGAGAGGCAGAGGACGTTATGCTAACTTTTCCTCCCGCGGTGCCAAGGGCCAGCAGTCATATAAATGACAATCATTGTTTAGCCCGGTATCCAGGGAGACTGCTGGCCGGGAGCATCACACAAACAAAAGACACTTTAAATGTAAAGCTTCCTGTTGTTCCTCTTGTCACTACTGCGCCCGGGCAATCACAAAAGAAAGATTTAAGTCCCGGGCCAGTAAATTGTCAGTACAAAGAATGCAAATTAAAATCTGTGAAAAGTGTTTCTTGTGTCACTCAATTGTCTTGTGTCAATCCTGTTACAAATGTACCAAATGTTGCCCACAATCTATCTGTAGGGGCCAGACTTCAGAACTTTTGGAAAACTTGGCTAGATCTGGGCGCCGGTCCAAAGGTAGTTCAAATCCTCAAAGAGGGCTACACCCTCCCCTTTCGGATCCGGCCAAAACTAGTAAGGTTTCCGACCATCATAAGCTGCTATGGCAATCCCCAGAGGAACAGCTACCTACTGGAGGCATTACATCAGCTTATAGACAAAAATGCAGTCGAAATAGTAAGAAACCAAACATCTCTGAGTTTTTTCAACAGATTGTTTCTAGTCCCAAAACCAAACAATCGGTGGAGACCGATCTTGGATCTGAGCAACCTGAATTTCTTCCTCAAGGCGGAGAAATTCAAGATGGAGACCCCGGAAACCATCAGAACATCACTCCAACAAGGGGAGTGGATCACCTCCATAGACTTCAAGGATGCATACTTCCACATCCCGATACAGGAACAGTCCAGGAAATATCTGAGATTTCATGTTCAAGGACAAACATACCAATTCAAAGCCCTACCATTCAGACTTTTGACAGCACCACTGGAGTTCACTGTAGTAGTAAAGGAGGTCAAACTGATGGCTATACACAAGGGTATAAGGATCCACCAGTACCTAGACGACTGGTTGGTGAGAGCCGGATCCTATCAAGTCTGTCTCCAACACACTCAAGAGCTAGTGCAGATATGCCAAAAGTTAGGCTGGATAGTAAACTTGGAAAAATCGGAACTGGAGCCCAAACAAATCTTCAATTTTGTAGGTTACCAGTTCGACCTGAAGGCCGGTCGGGTCCGGCCTACACCGGACCGGTGGCAGATCCTCCAAGAGAAAATCTCAGAAATCCTGTCTCTCCCAACCTGTCCGGTCCGGCAGTTCATGTCCCTGATTGGTCTGCTAACAGCTACAGAAAAGCAAGTTTACCTTGGCCGGCTTCATATGAGACCCATACAGTGGCATCTCAAAAACAACTGGAGAGTGCCGGAAGCACTGGAGAAGGTCATTCCGGTACCCAGAGCCCTTCACCCTCATTTGGAGTGGTGGTTGGACGAACGCAATGTACTGCAAGGTCAACCACTGCATCCGTTAAAACACGCACTGCAAATCTTTACAGACGCGTCAAAAGAAGGGTGGGGTGCTCACCTTGGCCAACATACCGCAAGAGGCTCCTGGTCAGTACCCGAAAGCAAACTGCACATAAACTATCTGGAGCTAAAGGCAGTCTTTCTAGCCCTAAAAGAGTTCCAAGATCTCTGTACGGCCAAAATTGTCCTAGTGGCCACGGACAATACAACAGTAGTAGCCTACATAAACAAGGAGGGAGGTATGAGGTCAGGCCCACTTTGTGCCCTTCTATGGAGAATTTTGACCTGGTGTACCAACCACCAGGTAACACTAAAAGCCCGACACATCCCAGGCCATCTAAATGTGATAGCGGACAAGTTATCCAGGCTGGGTCAAACCATCCAGACCGAATGGTCTCTCCTTCCGGAAGTCTTTCACAGACTGTGCAGGAAATGGCACCGTCCTCAGATAGATCTATTTGCCACGAGGTTCAACCACAAGTTGCCTCAATTTGTGTCTCCAGTACCGGACTCCCTAGCTGTAGCAGTGGATGCCCTCACTCTCACTTGGGAAGATCTGGATGCATATGCCTTCCCACCGACCGCCATATTGGGCAAAGTGGTGGAGAAATTGCAGGGTTCCCCGTGCAGGAGACTCATTCTGATTGCACCGGGGTGGCCCAACATGCCTTGGTTCTGGGATTTGGTGACCATGTCAAGTCAAGTCCCTCTCAGCCTGCCCAACATGACCAACCTGTTGACACAGCCCTTCAATCAGATCCCTCACAGAAATCTGACAAACCTAAATCTCCATGCCAGGCTCCTAGAGCCACAGCAATCAAGGAACAGGGCTTCTCTGAGGCAGTGGCGTCAAGAATTGAGGCTCCTCAGAGAAGATCAACCAGATCAGTCTATGAGGCAAAGTGGACCATTTTTACGAAGTGGTGCATCACTCATCAGGTGGACTTCAGGTCACCACCTATAAAGTCAGTTGCTGACTTCCTCCTGTACCTCTTTGAGGACAAGAAGTTACAACCCAGCACCATTGATGGTTACAGGTCTGCCATTGCTGATAAACTAGGTAATACAAGAGTCAATATCAGCAAAGACGATAATCTCACTCGTCTCTTGGAAAGTTTCCATAGAGATAGGCCCAAAGGTCGGAGGGGAATACCTTCCTGGAACCTCTCTTTGGTATTGCACCAACTGACAAAGGCTCCATTCGAACCCCTTAGGGAGGCATCTTTGAAGCATTTGACCTTCAAAACCACCTTCCTATTGGCACTGGGCTCCGGCAAAAGGAGGAGTGAGATCCACGCATGGCAGCACAAAAACATCAGACACCAAACTGATTGGTCTAAGGTGTCTCTGTATCCATCCCCCAGCTTTCTTTCCAAGAACCAGCTGGCCAAAGAGGGTCCGGTAAGTGTAGCCCCGGTGGTCAGCCCTGGCTCCTACCCTGGACAAGTCCCTCCGGTCTGACAGATCCCTATGTCCAGTCAGAGCCTTGCGCTACTATTTGGACAGGACCTCAGACCTAAGACAGGTATTGGTTTTTGTCTCCTTCAAGAAAGGTTTTGACAAAGACATCTCCCCTGCCACTATCTCCTCTTGGATCAAACAGACTGTGATCCTATGCTATGAGCTCTCTGATCATCAAGCACACACCCTACATCAAGTGAAAGCCCATGAAGTTAGGGCCTTTGCTGCCTCCAAGGCCTTCCAGTCGGGAGTTTCCTTAGATCAGATCTTAGCAGCCTGCCACTGGAAGTCTCATAATACCTTCACACAATTTTATCTAAAGGATGTGGCCTGGGCTGACTCAGAGCTCTTCGATTTGGGTCCTGTAGTAGCTGCTCAGCAGATTCACCAATAAACGGGACCCATAGGAGATTCGTAGACATGTAAATAGTGTATATACAGTTAAGAAGCATCAAAAAAAAAATCAGACGTGCTTCCTTCGGGAGGTTTATTTTCCTTCAGGGGACTGAACTCAGCCCTCTCTTCCCCTACCTCAGAGCAGGTCTGTTTAAAAAGGGGGGGGGAAAGTCGGTTTGGACCGGTTATCCGGCCTGTGTTGACCGACTATAGCCTTAAGGGTTGCCTGACCATAAGGTTTACCCAGGCTTGAGGAGTGTTGTTAGTTATTTCTGAGTTCATCTAAGTCCCTAGTAACTTACCCGCCATCCAAGCGGTAGTTATTCAACTATTGTCCATTGGATAGGATGTATTAACGCAATAAAATTGCAAATTTAATAAGTAAATTAAATTTTTATAAGTTAATACCCTATCCAATGGACACACAAGACCCTCCCACTGACCCCGCTTTCAACTTACTAGGGGTCAAATTAGTTTAGACAATGAAAAAGATGCTATGACGTCATGCTGTCTAGACAGGAAGGAAGTACGACACGCCATCTGGCGAGTGCACTAGTACTACGGACCGACCTGCCGGTGGAAACACAGGACGTCTTTTTCTGACGTTTGGCGGGCCGGTCTGCACCGACCGGATAAGCTATTGTCCATTGGATAGGGTATTAACTTATAAAAATTTAATTTACTTATTAAATTTGCAAATTTGTACAGTTCTTTGTTAGAAAGTGTAGGTGCGCAACATCATGGTGTGATGTGAATTTGACTTGTGACCTTAGCATAGTTACCTTTAAAATCTTGTCTGGGCCATATCTAAGAAACTGTAAAGTGCAGAAAGTTGATTCTTGGATGGGTCATTGGTTGATTGTAGGTGTATTTTAACCTTTTACCTTGGCTTTGCAAGTGAGTGTGTTTGCCTGCCATATTTGAGAGATATTTTTCTTGTGACAGAGATATATTGATTGCTCTGACTGATTATTTTGTTTATTGTACTAAATTGTGCAATTTCCATTGACATTTATAATTGTATTGATAAAATTTACAGTTTTACAATTTTTAGTTTACCAGTTAATCCTGTCATCTTGCTTTTGAATTAATCTCATTTTTGTATTCACAAGATAAGGTTTAACCAAACAACTATATCACTAATAAATACTGGAAGCTAAAACATGTACAGGTGCATGACAATAACAATATTAAATTTAAAATAGGCAAAAATATATCCACTCAACAGAATAGTATATCTAGTATTTCTTGTTTTTCACTGGACCAGAACTGACCACATGAAGTTCAAATACTGATGGTCAATACGGATATTAACCGCTTTTGCTTACCCTGGTTAGGTTATTTCTTTTACTGGTTTGTCACATTGTAACATTATATCTATATATTGCATGCATTGAGGGGGATATGTGGCCTTTCAAAGTCACCTAGTTTAATTTGGATAATGTCATAATGTTGTATCAAAATGTATCATTCATTTTCTTGAAAGTGGAATAAATAAAAACATTTTATTATGCATAATGATTTTTTATTTGACCAAAAACCACATGGTTACATCATTTTGTTTGAAAAATCTGTGGTTGTTAAAGAAACCAACTCCCAAGTCATCCTGACAACACAAGTCTGTTTGGGGTGACATTTTATTACTTTGCAGGACAAAAGCATTTTCATTTTTGTACTTAACAGTTAAATTGGTTTAATCAAGCAACATACCCTGCTGCAATTGCCAACTTGGCTTAAGGCAAACATATTGGTAGAAAAACAACTTTCTTTGTGAAATGGGCTAACTTGGTAAGTAACTACTAACTACTGTTCTTTGTCTTGCAACTAAATCACATATTTTATGTAAGTAGACTAAGACATTGCAAAATCAAGCAAGTTTTCTGTTTTAGCTAATCAACTTTGTTTTCAATAAACATTCGACCAGTGTACCCTAAAGGATAGAATGAATGTTATCCCCAAATTAATTAAAATATGTATGAATATGTGTTGTCCCCAAATAGATGAAAAAATGCATGCAAAATTGTGTTGTCACTGATTGGATTAATATACATGCATATAATTTCTGCAAAAGGGTGCAATATATAAAATTTTTGCCTCCAAAGGCGTGGAATATGTGCTGTCAAAATGGATGAAAAATATGTGCTGTCCCTAAAATGAGTGAAGGTGTGTTTTTCCAAATAGATAAAAATATAGTGTCCCAAAAAGGATGGAAAATGTGTTGTCCCAAAATGGTTTAATATATATTGTCCCCAAAGGGATTGAATATGTGTTGTCCCCAAATGGTTTAATACATATTGTCCCTAAAAGGATGGAATATGTGTTGTCCCCAAATGGTTCAATATATATTGTCTCCAAAGGATGGAGTATGTGTTGTCTCCAAATGGTTTAATACATATTTTCCTTAAAAGGCTGGAATATGTGTGGTCCCTGTATGGTTTAATACATATTGTCTCCAAAAGGATGGAACATGTGTTGTCCCTGAATGGTTTAATACATTTTGTCTCCAAAAGGATCGAATATATGTTGTCCCCATATGGTTTAATACATATTGTCCCTGAATGGTTTAATACATATTGCCCCCAAAAGGATGGGATATGTGTCATCTCCAAATGGTTTAATACATATTGTCCCCAAAAGGATGGTATAGGTGTTGTCCCCAAATGGGTGAAATATATATTGTATCCAAAAAGATGGAAAATGAGTTGTCCTCAGGTGAATGAAAATATATATTGTGCCCACAAGGAGGAAATATGGATAAAAGTATATTTTCTCAAAAAGGAGGGAATATGTGCTGGCCAAATAAATGAAAAATATATTGTCCACAAAAAGGATGTAATTTGCCATATCTCTGAATGAATGAAAAATAGGTAGCATTATGTTGTCTTTGAATGGATGGAAAATATATAGTTCCATAAAGGATGCAAGATATGTTATCCCTGAATCGATGAAAATATATTCTCCCCAAAAGGATGAAATATGTGTTTTACCAAAATAAAAATAGATAAAAACCTTTTTTGTCCCCAGAAAGATGAAACACTGTTTAACTGGAGATATGCACTAGAATTATTTTTATGGATTATGGAAAATTCCAAGTGCAATCTTTATTCACCACTGATCTTTTAAAGTAAATTCTACTCAATAGTAAAATAGTCCAATTGAATTTTCAAATTAGTCAAATTTCTTTTAACTAAAATTTTAATTTATTGTCCCCAAATGGATGCAAAATGTATTGTCCCCAAAAAGTTGAATAAATATTTGTCTATGTATGTAGATGTGCATGAACCGAGACTTTCTGGGGACACTCGATTTTTGGGGGACATCCGTTCGGGGACATACCCAGTATGTAGTACTTCCTGTTATCCCAGGATGTCTTAATTGTATCCACCGGATAGCATCCGGTGGATACTATGGATTACGCGTGAGTACGCCGCCACGGTGCGTAGAGATTTTCTCGTTACCCCTCTAGAGACCAGGGTATTATAGATAGACTTCTCAAATTTTCAGGTTATATTTATAACCGTAAAATCTTGCCTGGGAATATTTTTGGCCTCATTTTGAAAAACAAGATGGCCGCCACAGGTGTTTTTCGACTTTCAACAAGGAGTTTTGTTGGCCCTCTAGAACAAAGGGATTTATAGGTAGAGATCTCAAATTCGCAGGATATGTTCATCATTACAAAATCTTGACTGAAAATATTTTTGGCCTCATTTTGAAAAACAAGATGGTTACCACCGGTGTTTCTTTTCAGTCATGAAAAGTACTTATATCTCCCTTATTATTGGTCCTAGAGGTTTGGAATGCTTATAACTTGCTTATTATTGGTCCTAGAGGTTTGGGATGGTAAACCAACATATAGGAAATCATGGGCTGGAAATCTTGTTGTGTGGTCAGATTTGACCTTGGACCCCTCGTTCAAGGTCAAACGAGGATAGCCGAACTTAAAAGTGCTTATAACTCGCTTATTATTTTTTCCTAGAAGTTTGGGATGGTAAACCAACATATAGGAAATCATGGGCTGGGAATCTTGTGGTGTGGTCAGATTTGACCTTGGACCCCTTGTTCAAGGTCAAACGAGGATAGCCAAACTTAAAAGTGCTTATAACTCGCTTATTATTTTTTCCTAGAAGTTTGGGATGGTAAACCAACATATAGGAAATCATGGGCTGGGAATCTTGTGGAGTGGTCAGATTTGACCTTGGGCCTCTTGTTCAAGGTCAAACGAGGATAGAGAAACTTAAAAGTGCTTATAACTCACTTATTATTGGTCCTAGAGGTTTGGGATGATAAAGCAACCTAATGGAAATGATGGACTGGGAATCTTTTGGTGTGGTCAGATTTGACCTTCGACCTCTTGTTCAAGGTCAAATGAGGATAGCCAAACTTAAAAGTGCTAAAAACTCGCTTAATATTGGTCCTAGAGGTTTTGGATGGTAAACCAACCTATAGGAAATCATGGGCTGGGAATCTTGTGGTGTGGTCAGATTTGAACTTGGGCCTCTCGTTCAAGGTCTAACAAGGATAGCCAAACTTAAAAGTGCTTATAACATGCTTATTATTGGTTATAGAGGTTTGTAATATTAAAACAACTTAGAGGAAATCATGGACTGTGAATCTTTTGATAAAGTCAGATTTGACCTTGGGCCCTCTTTCAAGGTCCAACGAGGATAGCCACTTAAAAGTGCTTATAACTCGCTTATTATTGGTCCTAGATGTTTGCAATGTGAAATCAAGCTATAAGAAGTCATGGGCTGCGAATTTTCTGATGTGGTCAGATTTGACCTTGGGCTCAAGGTCAAATGAAGGTAGCCAAACTTAAAAGTGCTTTCAACTTGCTTATTATTGAAAAATGCTGTTTATCTTCTAAACTATGTTAATTGACCCTTTCCGGTGGATACATCTTGCATCTGGCCACAGAGGCGTCCTTGGTCTAGTTTATTATATGCTGTGTACAACTAAAAACAAGTGCAGTGTATAAATCTTGGGTTAATATCCCACTGGACACAGAAACTGTGGGTGTGTCTCCGAATGGTAGGTTTCTACATACTTGCCGCCCCAAAGGTTGGATCTATGCTTATATATATATATATGTACCCAAATGGATGAAAAATGTATTGTCCCCACAAAGTTGAATAAATATATGTCTTCATATGGATGTAGATGTGCATGAACCTAGACTTTCTGGGGACACTCGATTTTTGGGGGACATCATTTTGGGACATACTCAATATGTAGTACTTCCTGTTATCTCAGGATGCCATAATTTATTATATGCTGTGTACAACTAAAACAAGTGCCCTGTATAAATATTGGGTTAATATCCCACTGGACACAGAAACTGTGGGTCTGTCTCCAAATGGTAAGTTTCTACATACTTGCGATCCCAAAGGTTGGATCTATGCTTATATATATATATATATATATGTACCCAAATGGATGAAAAATATATTGTCCCCAAAAAGTTGAATAAATATTTGTCTTCATATGGATGTAGATGTGCATGAACCTAGATTTTCTGGGGACACTCGATTTTTGGGGGACATTCTTTCGGGGACATACCCAGTATGTAGTACTTCCTGTTATCCCAGGATGCCATAATTTATTATATGCTGTGTACAACTAAAAACAAGTGCCCTGTATAAATCTTGGGTTAATATCCCACTGGACACAGAAACTGTGGGCGTGTCTCCGAATGGTAGGTTTCTACATACTTGTGGCCCCAAAGGTTGGATCTATGCTTATATATATATATATATATATATATATATATATACATGATTTAACAAGGACTGTAAAATAACTGTAGTAATCACATTTACTCTTCATTTACTCTTTATTTACTATTACTGTTTACTATTACTTATATTGTTGTATATAATAAACTCAATGCTCCACATACTGGCTTTCACTTGCCTGGGATGGGGGGGGGGGCTGTGATGATTAAGTTTTGCTGGTTATCCGGATCAACATCTGGATCCTTAAATTTTTAAAGAGATTATTTTGTCATTGGACTCCTAAACAATATTAGAGGTGTTAGGCCTTGGGAGAGACAGGCACTATGAAGGAGCCTTTGTTTAAAAGGTGATGCACCCATAGAAATCTTGTTTTTATGTAAGGACCATTTTTTAAAGCTCAAAACGATTTTGTATAAAAAATATTATCAGTTTCAACATTGACAGTAAAATATAACAGAAGAAGAAGGAAATATTTACTTCGTAATAAGTTCTGCTTTTTTGGAAAATTGGAATGCTGAAAGAATTTTGTTTAATGTTGTGGTGGTTGTTCTATTTCATCTTCTGTGATGTCACTTCTTAAAGCATTGTACACATGTCTTATAGTGTTTAGTAATCAGAGGAGGAGAAAAAATGTCTTAAAAATAAAATTACATATACAATCTTGAGTTCTTTCGCTAACTTACCAAATTGATAATGGTCATATACTTGTCAAAATGTCAAATGAAGTTTTCAAAATCAAGATGAATAAGTAATATTTAATGCCTGCTATGCTTTTATGAAACATTAACGTTATTACCACGTATCTTTCATTTAAAAAGGCAAGTTAATCAGCAACACCAATAAAAAATATTGATTTGTAGGCCGTTTTTTTCAGTGGTCAGTTTTAAGAACTGAATTCAAGTAGAGCTTTTTTATTTCCCATTAAATGGATTCACAAAGAGTTACATTTGGGATGGTGGATCCATCCATTATTATTTACTTTTACATCACTTCAGTACTAAAGCTAAACAGTTGCTCACACAAGGTGTTATAAAAGAGATAGATACGTATACATATATCAATAAAAATGTTCCACAAGCTGAGACTTTTTAATGTCTTTTTAATTTGTTCAGCTCCGGTATAAACACTTTAACCTTGTAATTCCTTTTGACATTTCTGCAAGGAGTTTAATCCACCCAATTGAGCTGCAGCTCTGTAAAACTACCTTCTGATAATGCTAATGCCATATCTTGAGATTACATAGTTTCAGAAATATTAATGAATAATTGACAGTTATTGATTTATTTGTAACTGTAACTATACATAGTAAGTGGAACCATCATGTACAAAATATATATATCCATCTCTATATATCCCCATATAATGGCCACATACAGCTTCTGGTGGATAATAAACATTTGTCTTTTCTCTTGTCACAGTTTAAAGCTAGAAAAATGCTAAGAACCCAGACGTCTATCAGGGAGCTTATTTCCACCATTTGTAGAGTGGATGCCTTTGATGATATGATCCAAAATTTTGTCAGGATCCAGATAACTTGTAGGTGTATGGTGGGAGTATCCTGTACATTTAGCATCAATCTGATGATTAATTGTGAAGCTATATACCCATTTACTGAAAATGATGGCTATCTCACAATAATAAAATTCCTTCGAAATATTCCTGGATCCAGATCATGATCTAAATCACCACAAAAGTTGAACTATATGTTCCGTTTTACATTATCAAAAACTCACATCAAAATCTGAGCAAACCTTTTGACGTATTTGTAAACAGACAAATAAATACTGTCTACATGGGAGGTATATATACATGTTACACAGGTAATTTTCCCGATTTATCGTCTTGTTTTCAAACATTAAGAATACGTTTATGTACCTATATAGGTGATATGCACATTCAAACTATTGCACACTGTATTTACTATTATTTAGCCACTACTGATTCACCATCTACAGAGACTACAACTGGTGGAGATTCTGTACCATTACCAGGTAAAGTATTTATTTTCACTGACAGATATTATTCAACTTGTGCATTGTGAGAAAGTTAGGAGCTATATTTCATTCATGAAAGTAATGATTCTAATTTTTAACTACAATTTCATATTACATGTGTGCTTATGAATCGAGAGAACATTTGACTGATCTATCGTTTCAATCATAATTGACCATCATAATTCAAATGTGCCAATAGAAATATTTTCATCACAAATATACTTGGTATAGAAACAGCTTCGTATGTTCATTGAAGATGGACAAAACAAACTAACCTGCCTTCTCATCACTTTGCAAAGTTTTAGCTTAATTTGTTGGAGGTACTAAACCATAAAATTGCTCTGTTAAACAACATATTATGAAATTAATTTCAAAAAGTAACTTTCTGGCAGTCTACGTTACACTGTTATTTCAGCTACATGTGAAGAAGCTTTTATGGCAGGGGATAACTCCACAGGGGTCAAGACCTTACAACATAATGGTTATAAATTCAAGGCTTTCTGTCTCTATGATGCCTCTGATGGCACTGGTTGGTTTTATCCTTCTACTGAGGCTGTGACAGACAATGGCACATTTATCCTAAACCTAGAGAGTCAGTATACATACAGAGACCAAGCAAGAATCAGGATCTTCTTGGAAAATGGACATCAAAAAGATTCTACACTGGAACAGCTGACCACGTACAAATCCATGTAAGGAATGTGTTCACTTTAATAATTGTCACATTCGGTAACAGAATTTATTATCTGGCATGCACTGAATTTGCTTCAAAAATTAGGAAATAAGAACTAATAATAGTAATATTTATTTTAATCCCCCATCAGCCCCTTAGATATATTTGCCAGTTTTACATCAAAATGGCTATTTTTGAACAATAGTTTTAAACTCTGTAACTGGTGATTATTGTTTGAAATGTATTTTTACTCAGATTTGGCTCATTCTTGTTGCAGGAAATCTCATGTAGAAAAGATGCAGAAAATTGTGGTTAAATTATGAAGTTATTAAATTCTGAGTTGGTCCTAACTAAGGACTGTTTTATGTTTGATTATTCTAAAACAAGTGCAGTAAAAGTTCAAAATTTTCTCATCGGTCATGGAGGTCAGGGTAGTACAGAGGTTACACACTCACCTCCCACCTCTGAGATCAGAATTCAAATTCTGGGCAAACCTCATGTTGCCTACCATAGGTTGGCAGTTTCCCCATCACAATGTTACTAATAAATTACTGGGTTTGATGCAAAACAATATGTAAAAAAAATAAATCATTAGTAAAGGACTTTAAATATTATCGAGTTAATTAGTGGAAAAGAAATGAAGGCAGCCCTTGTAGTGCTTATTTGAAAAGTGATTACTTCAGTAGGCACACAAATAAAATTGAAAATTTGTACAACTAAAATATATTCTTGTTAATTTGGGAAAGACAACAACATATTGTAAATGTTAGGAATAGCCAAGAATTGATAACTAAATTACCAAGTTTTATACTCCATTATGATAATTGTTGTGCCTAAAATGGAAGAGTAAAACGGCTTTCTTCAATGTTCTATTCTATTTGACAGTCAACAAAGAATTTTCAAAATGATAAATACATGTATAATGCTATCAATGGAATCATTTAAAGCATGTATATAATATTCACTAATGAACTGATATTGTTTTTAATTTTTACAGTGACCTAACATTCATGTTCAACTCGGCAGAAGGGTTTTATAAACCAGGAAATCTTGAATCTATCAGCCAGAACTACTTGTACCTTGGTTTTTTAAACCAAACTTATGGCAATATAATAGGTTCAATACAAGGTTGGAGAGCAGATGGTACAGATATTACCTTTACCAACTGTGATGGCCATGGTCTTAGTTTCTTTTCATTCTACCCAACTCTGAGTTATAGTGGAACATCTTTTGGTCTAGGAAGTAATTACCAGATCACAAACACATGGAGGTCTGGTGTCAATGGACTGGATGCTCTGGATTCAGTAAGTCTAGTTAGTATTGCACTCTGCAATGTCATATGACACCACCTGAATGGTAAAATCTCATATATTCTGATAGTCTCTTTCAGAAAAGAGAAATAAATATTTGTTACTATATACCAGCTTAAGTATTACTTCCGGTTATTTGACCTAACTTTAATACTAATGCAGAGCTTAAACTTTGTTTTCAGTATTATGAACCAGCTTATTAAAATGATATAAAGCAACTATGTCGCTGAATATCTCTTTGGAGATAATTCCATAATTCTTTCACGTAAATAATATTTTTTCACTGAGAGTGTTTGTGTATTTGCTTGTGTAAGTAGTTTAAAGCATACTTACATATCGGAAAGTTTCAATTAAATGCATTTTCCCTCACTTTCCTACATCCCAATGCATGCTATATCAGGTCAAGGTTTGCCATTGTCAAAAAACTGAAAATAGAAATATCTCATTAAGGACAATGTAGTAGCCATATTTACATGTTATATCAAAAAAGAGGTTAGAAAACTCTAGAAATATCATTTTATAACACCACTTTTTCAACGTAAATAGGATAACTGGCACCTTCAAATTTTTTCTCTGCCATTATAACCCTCCTTGATGTTAATTGTGACAAAATTATAATAAACATATGGTTAGAGACAATAGTGAACTATTTCTAGGATAAATTCAAGTTAAATATGATCTTTACTAGAATTTATGGTCAATGATGGAGCATTGCGATCATAGGTTTTATTTCGATATAATTTCACCCCACAAAGGTTTCAAGTGAGTTTTGAGTTTTAAAAAATTGACATTGGCTCACATTATCTTCCACACTTGACCGTTTGTATCCTCCTATATACAAAGATCTGACAAAGATCACACTCCAGGCTGAAAAATGCAGAAATATCCATATGATAGCTTTATTGATTGGTTCGGTTTTAATGCCACTTGCAACATATTGTGAATATCACATTGTGTGGAAATAGTTCAGGTCAAAAGCAGTGCATGTTGATTGTTTTGCACTGAAACCATCAGGACACAGTTCACAACTACCAATGTTCCCCATCCAAGTTGATAATCTAACCAAGAACCAGATTTGTTAGATGTGCATGTGTCACACATTGCAATACCAGAATTAATCAAAGTTTAGGGTGTCAAAATAAAAACAAATCCCTTTTTTCTTTATTCCTTAGTAATAAAGTTTAATAGAACGTCTTACAGACAAGTACATCTCTGTGATTTTCTGTGACATTAAGTTAAACCCATATTTGAAACCTCATCAAATATGCCAATTTTACATCCAATTTTATGCTCAACCAAAACATGCTAAATAGATAATCGAATAATTACCCGAGTGAAGTGTTTTCTTCTTTTATCAAAATTGGAAAAAATAAAGACAATATGGGTAATGAATGAATAATTATCAAAACAAAGCAATTTTCAGGTACAGACGGCAAGAGATACATATTTACAAAGGGTATTCAAAATAAAATACTTGCAAATTTAAAAATTTGATTTTTTAAAAATTAGATAACTCTGTCATAGAGTTTAAGTACAAAATATGAGCAAAAGCTCCTTGAATATATGTTTCTACTAATACATGAAACATAGTCATACTTTACACAGTTTGAATACTGTTTATGAAAGTTGGTTATGGGATGCAAGGTGAATAACAAATGATATTGCTATATATATGTTAATGACATATTTCAGACAGAGATAATCCCACCTTCAGAAGTGGATAACTTCAGGTTCACTGTTGAAATCCACATGGGAGGTTGTGGTGCAATAGAGTTGTCAATAGACTGGTCTACTAAAACAAATCACCAACTGGATTCCAAGAGTGCAGTGCTGGGGCTGAAATTCTGTTAGTATATTTTCACAGAACAATAAATTTTAGTAATCCTATTATATTCACAAACATCTCTAAATTTGTAATTGATCTTTTAAGACAACAAATATGTCATCTATTAATCTATTTATTAAAATATATCGATACATTTAAATATTTGTGTATTCCTTCCAATTAACACCAATTCTATAGTTACAAAAGACGTTCAATATCTGTAAGCTAACATCATTCTAGCAATTAAAATGATAACATTAAGTTATAAAAAGAACAACTTTCACAAGAAGAAATGACATTAAAATCATAGAATGTCTTTGTATATGATAATTGTGGAGTAATCTACTCTTACAATGTTTTAAAGTATATTTTAGCACTTTAGTGTGTTTGCCATTATATGAAATGAGTCAATTCCTTTGTTATTTTTTGACTAACTAGTTTATCAAGTGTAGCTCCAAGTTTGTCTCCTATATGTTTTGATGTCCAAGTTTGTCTCCTATATTTTTAAAAATTTTTACAAAAGAAAATCTGTGTCATAAACAAATAAACAAATATTCCATACCATGTATGACCGTACTATTGTAAAGTTGTCCATTTGGAGATTTCCACCCTTGCTGGTCTGGTAATGACTTAATTCTTGTTAAAAAGGAGTGAATACACTGGTTTGAAAAAAATACCTACTTTACATACTACTAAAGTTCTGTGCTCAACTTTCTCTCCACAAATACCTGAACAAAATACTTTAAATGACATTCACTTTTATTAAAGGCTCTAGCCACATGGAATAGTATCTTATTCTGAGATTTAAATACAAAATTTGTTTGACATCCATCTTGGTGCGATATATGTTTTTTAAAACTGAGTTTTCTTTTAATTATGATTTTCAGAGAGAAAGCAAATTAAATTTACTAAACAGTGTGCACAGCTTAAAAACAGTCGCTGTTGGAGTGGAAACCAATCACTTTCAGAATCGCTAATGGAAACTGTTTTAAGATTATTTACTTAAAAATATTTTTAATACTGATTAACACAAGTACCTATTTGGACAAGTTTGCACGAAACTCAGCAGTTAAAACACTTGTCAACAAAACAATGTTGTTCATGAATATTTCTAACCTGCCAGTATTTAAAATTTTGAATGTTGTGGTTTCACTGCAATATCACTTTGTTCAGGCTTAGTTTAGTAAGTGTTTTTCCACTTTTTTACAGGTTACTGCTATTGGCTAGTTTGCTTAAAAATTGTTTTATTTTTATAATGTACTATGGAATGTCAAGTATTTTACCTGAAAACATCAATTTAGTTGCACAATAAATACTTTATAACTCATTAATATACATCTATGTGTATTAAATGTAAGGTCACAGATTTTCATTGGGTTTTCCGACAATATTCTGATGGATAATCAGCTAATGGGAAACTGCTTTCCTTTAATCACATTTTATTATTATGTGTATAGTCATCAATCATTCGCATGTAGGGACACTTCGTGGTTTGTTTTACCTCAAAACATTTGGATTCTAGCTATACACCCAGAGACGGTGAGTCCATCAGTGTTAATATATTTTTGTGTCACGTCAGTACTAAACTCAAACTGGCACTCACCCAATATGTCATAAAACAGAGATATATGTCCTATTCAAATATCTATAATACTTCTAGTCTAATTCCCCCCCCCCCCCTCAATTTTTGTAGTTTTGTGTAGATTTACGCACAATAACAATAAAGGCAAGCAGTTGAGAAAACAATGTTTCTCATGAATATTCATTCATTGGATTTGTAAGTCATTCCACAAATTTGAAGTACTACATATATTAGGCCATTTTCTACAAGCAGCATTTATCAGTCCTTTAATTCAATTGGTTAATTATTCTAAATAAAAGGTATCTGCAGGCTTAGCTCTGACCTTTCAAATTATCCAAGAAGCAAATAAGAAAGATAATAAAGGAAATATAAAGACATTAGAGAAGCTAAGAGAGATACATTTTGACCTTTGAACTTATCATTGACCCATTTGAATAAAAGTCCTTGACAAAAGTTATCTGTGTGCAAATTATTTATTTTAATCAGTACAAACGTGAGCCTCCAGAAATGATAGACAGTGACACACAGTTTTGTGAACTTGAGGAGAAAATAATCAGAAACTCTATGTGTGAATGTATGTGTGTTAGTGATTGGCATTGCCCATATCAGAATGTGATAGACAGATGTGCAGTTAAGCTGAGGGGTTGGAAAATCAGGGGACGATTTCACTAAAGGACTTAAACTAAATCCTTTTATTGGCTAAGTCAGGGACTTTGGTCTTAGCTAGGTCTGGGAATTAAAATGGATTTCACAAAGGTGACTTAGCTAAGTCCAAGCTTATCAAATAACCACAGTGGTTTTCTGTGTCATGTGACCTTTTATATCTATTCAAACTATAATATTATAATATGCCATATATCCTTCATTTGATGTATTTTATCTAAGGATAAGGGTGTTTTGAAAACCTTGTTACTACATATAAACTTCCCAAAGACTACTTTAGTGAGGTGTTCTGTGTAATTATACTTTATTTACAGCCATTTTAAATTTTGAAGTGGAGAAAAGTTTATGGCGGCCATACTTAAGTCCTCTTTACAAAATTTAAGCCTACTACCTCCCAGACATAGAGTTAAGTCCACTGACTTAGCAATTTCATGGACTTAGCTGATTTGTGAAATCTGCTAAGTCTAAGGCCACAGACTTAACATTCTGTTGAGAAAATTTAAGACCAAAGTCTTAAATTTAAGTCTAAATCTTGACTTAAGTCCCTTTGTGAAATTGGCCCCAGGCAAATATTGATTTTATATGTTTGGCTGTATGTTCAACTCCATTGCAATATTTTGTTTATAGAAATGCTTCCGAAAGATCAAGTACTTCATATAAAAACATCGATTAGTTGAAGAACAAATACTTCGAATTGGCACACTTCAAATCATAAGTACCACGGGTGGTCACTGAGATAAACGATTAAAGGGTTTAAACAAAATTAAATTAAGCCTGGGAGTTTTTCTTTTGGTGTTATTGTCCAATATCTTTATTTAATGGGCAGTTGTTCTACTCAGTGATTATGACCATAAATAAAAACCCTTCTTGCATGTTTCTAAAGAAGCCCCTTTAATTTAAAATCAACTAAAATGATCATAGTTACCCCAAATTTATTTATTTATTTGGGGTTTTACGTTGTTTTCAACACTGTACAGGTCATATCAAGACGGGCAGTAGGAAGGGCAGAGTACATACAGTTCGTCAGGGTTTTATACTGTAAACTGCCGAGCAACGGCAAACAACTACCAGCTTTCCCACTTGAGGCCGTGCAGGGAACCGAACCCCGGCCTCAGAGGTGGGAGGTGAGAGTGTTACCACTCTGCCATAGTGACCCCCCATAGGTACCCCAAAATACATACAAGAAATATAAAAATGAAAAGTATCCATAAACAACATCCTAAAAATTACAAATTAAGGAAGAGGTGTAATATAAATAAGTTAATAGCCTTGCAATTGACCAATATTGCAAATAATGGAATGCTGACTCTTTTCTTTGGGACCTCGTAAACAATCCATTATTTCCAATATTGGAGATTTTATTTGCCATTAATCTATACATATAACACAAACCAAATGTCATAGTAAGCATTGTTTAAGTATATTTTGTTATTTAGTTTCTGTCAGTTTTTTATTTATACTAATTAGATTTGAAAGCTTTGAAGACCATTTACCTACATGACCATTTATCTCAGTGACCACCCGTGTACATTTACTGATGGCAGTGGCGAGTCTACTATAACTAACAAATGCCTCACCCCGGGGAAGTCCATCGGGGTGTAATTGGTTTCTTTGAATACAATGGAGACTTACAAAGGAAGCATTTGCCTGTTCCAACAAGAATTCAGATTTGATTGTATGTGTTATTGTATTGTAGGTGTTTAAACTCACTCCAAGGCTTATGTAAATGATGATTGAGAGAAGAAATTCCTTAATCTAAAAGAATTTATAATTTTAACAGGAGAAAATACTGAGTTGTAAATCCGTCAAAATGTATCAACTTGATGTTTTCAGACATGTCAGATGAATGTGCCAGTAGTCCATGTGGTCCACATGGACAGTGTATGGACCAAGTCAGCTCGTACATTTGTAACTGTGAGGAAGGATGGACAGGTCAACATTGTGAGCAAGGTTAGTTTATGTTAAATGTTAACGACACTGTCTGACAAGTTATGCAGTTCTTAGAATTCATTAATCTGATGAAGGGAGGTGCTTCATTAATTGAAGTAGTTTATTGTGGACAGTATAAAATCGCATCTTCTGAGTATTGATAGTAATGACATGAGAGAAAAAATAGTAAATTGGCATTTTTAATATGCTCAGCATAAAGCTATGCAGTATTAGATTGCAGGCTTAATCAGCTTATGGGTCTAATTGTGGTGATTTATTTTACTATGAATCTCAATGATATTTCCAATATTTTATATTTTTATGTTAATAGCCGAGATAATGTGTGTGTTGTCCATTTATCACTGTGCCAGATATTATTCCCCCAAGTACTCATACAAAATTTAAAATAGGACATTTTATTCCTCAAATTGCTGAAAACCCCATGATCATTTTATGGGTCTATCTTGATAAATGGCTGATAGTAAAAAATAGCTCTAATTTGTACACTTAACATATATGGTATTATTACCTGTGGCCAGTTATCAGATTATGACGATTTGTGTCCCAGTGCTGACTTGAGACTTTTTACACACTGTCTCTTTAGTACAATATATTAAAAATAAGTCTACTACCTGCAATGATTTTGGAACACAAAAAGGCAACCTCATAGCGGTCACTGAAACATGGCTCAAAATGGACACCACTGATACATTCATTTCCAGGGTCAGTTGGCCAAAAATAGAACTCCGGTGGTCAGGAAGTGGAGATAGCAGTCAGTTCGACTGAACCCAGGTCAACACAAAATGAAAAATGGTCGCAGAGGTCAAGAAAGGGTCAATAATGTGAAGTTTAGGATTTTATTTACAGGATTTTGGTGGACAACAAAATATGTTTAAAGGTTTCAATCAAAAGAAAGCTTTAAAAAATATGTATCAACATTTTTTTAAGTACATACTGAAATTTGCAATGCAAAGCAATGTGAAATAGAACATAAAATCAATATCATAAACTCAATAAAATAACATAAAAAATAAAATAACACAAGAAATGACACTCTTGATATAGTCATAATGTAAATTGCAAGCTACTGGTGAATAATGGTGAAAACAGTTCAAGTCAATCTGGTAGGGAGATCCACGGTCAGGCTCGTCCAGCCTCTCTTATTATGATGCAAGTTAAAATAAACCTGTAAGTAGACAATTAGAGGAAAAGTTGCAAAAGGTACCTGAGAAGAGGATTATATAGATAAATATAACTTACTAGGTTATGGGAACATCTGGAACTCAGAACGCCAAAAGCATGGATCAAGTGCTCAAGGGAACAATACCATAGGTCAACAAAATACAAAAGAAAAAGTTGGTAGGGTAACCAGAGTCATCCTGGCACAGGCCTATTCCAAATACTCATAGGCCTACATCTATCCAAGGAATACCTCCTTTGTGCTGGGACGAGACAGCAAGGGGTTACAGCCTAAGAGGGTAACTGAAAACTGGATTACATCATACAAGACCTTAACTTACCAGGTTAAGGGAGCATCAGAAATCAGGATCCATAAATGACTCTAACTTGGAGCAACAGTTAGAGTATCCCGAAACTCAATGGCCTATATCAATTCGATATAGAGGCCTCACAAGTGCATGGATAATGTGACAAGGGGTCACAGCCAAAGAGGGTAAATGAAATTACTGAAATTGCTGAACTCCCCAACTCTAAGTTACAGGTTCACATACGACTCTGACTCATATCAAAGGGCAGAGTGAATAGGTCTGACTTATACAAGCTGCAGAGTTAGGATGATGGGCTCAAATTATATCTCTAACCAGCAGCGGTTATAAAAGAGAGGGGTATCCATTACAATGTAGTCAATTCAAAAATGTTAAGTCAAATTTGATGGCTTCTGAAAATTGTGGGTGCCCTAAAATGAGAATATACCTAGACAATAAGGTTGACACAAATCATAAACTGGGGCCATTGGTTAAAAAAACAATGACATACAGGTGAATTGAAAAGAGCAACTTTTACAAGGTTAAATGGTATAAAAAAGAACCTAAATAGTTATGAAAAGATTGAAAAAATATTATTTGATTGTCTTTATATATGATAATTGAAGATAAATCACTTGCCTCCCATATGTTTGGTTGAAATCACTAAGTGTGTCTTAATTTTGTTCAAAGAAACAGTAGATCAAAAATAAATAAATCATATTGTAATGAACATATATTTCAAAATTGTACTTGAAGAATTTCCACTGTGGTAATCACTTTGTTCTGGTTGGAAAAGGGTGTGTATATAGGTTTCTGAAAAACCATCTACTTTACCTACTGGTGAAATTCTATTCTCAAATTTCTGCCATCAAATATCTGAAAAGAATGCTACTTAAAAATGAAGTAAAAATTAACATTAATAATTTGCAAATTTAATAAGTAAATTAAATTTTTATAAGTTAATACCCTATCCAATAGACAATTGCTGAATAACTACCGCTTGGTCAACGGGTAAGTTACTAGGGACTAAAATGAACTCATAAACAGAACTAACAAACTTTCTCCAAGCCTGGGTAGACCTTGGGGTCAAGAACCCTTAAGGCCATGGTCGGTTAACAGCAGCCGGTTACCCGGGGTTATACCAACGTTGTACCCCCCGTTTTTTAAACAGACCTGCTCTGAGGTAGGGGAAGAGAGGGCTGAGTTCAGTCCCATTAGAAGTAGAAATAAACCTCCCAAAGAAAGCACATCAGAGTTTTTTTTGATGTTTCTTAAATATATGTATAACTATTTACATATGTACAACTATCTACATATGTACAGATCTCCTCTATGTTCTGGGCTACTGGTGGATCTGCTGCACAGCCACTACAGGCCCAAGGTAGTAGAGCTCTGAGTCAGCCCAAGCCATGTCCTTCAGATAAAATTGTGTGAAGGTGTTATGCGACTTCCAATGGCAGGCTGATAAGATCTGCTCCAAGGAGACTCCCGACTGGAAAGCCTTAGAAGCAGCAAAGGCCCTGACATCATGGGCTTTAACCTGATGCAAGGTGTGGGCCTCTTGATCAGAGAGCTCACAACACAGGATCACAGTCTGTTTGATCCATGAGGAGATAGTGGCAGGTGAGATGTCTTTGTCAAAACCTTTCTTGAAGGAGACAAAAACCAACTCCTTATTCTGCCTGAGGTCTGAGGTCCTGTCTAAATAGTAGCCTAATGCTCTGACTGGACAGAGGGACCTGTCAGACTTGAGGGATCTATCCAGATTTGGGCCAGGGCTGGTATAACCGCTGGGGCCACACTGTCTGGATCCTCTTTTGCCAGCTGATTCTTGGAAAGAAAGCTGGGCGATGGCTACAGGGACACCTTTGACCAGTCAGATTGGTGTCTAATATTTCTGTTTTGCCAAGCATGAATCTCACTTCTACGCTTGTCCGACCCAAGGGCCAAGGGGAAAACAGTCTTGAAGGTCAGATACTTCAAGGAAGCCTCTTGGATTGGCTCAAAGGGAGCTTTAGTCAGCTGGTGTAACACCAGGGATAGGTTCCAGAAGGGAATGCCCCTCCTACCTTTGGGCCTGTCTCTATGGAAGCTATCCAGGAGATGAGTGAGATTTTCGTCCTTGCTGATTTTGAAAGGTGAATTACCTAGTTTATCGGCAATGGCTGACCTGTAACCATCAATGGTGCTGGGCTCTAACTTCCTGTCCTCAAAAAGGTACATAAGGAAGTCAGCAACTGACTTTACAGGGGGTGCCCAGAAGTCCACCTGATTAGTGAGGCACCACTTTGAAAATGGTCCACTTTGTCTCATAGACTCATCTGGTTGATCCTCTTTGAGGAGCCTCAATCCTTGCTGCCACTGTCGCAGAGAAGCCCTACTCCTTGATTGCTGTGGCTCTAGGAGCCATGCATGGAGATTTAGATTTGCCAGATTTCTGTGAGGGATCTGATTGAATGGCTGTGTTACCAGGTTGGGCAGACTGGGCAGGCTCAGAGGAATCTGACTGGACATGGTCACTAGATCCTAAAACCAAGGCATGTTGGGCCACCCGGGAGCAATCAGAATGATTCTCTTGCATGGGGAGTCCTGCAACTTCTCCACCACTTTGCCCAAGATGGCTGCTGGTGGGAAGGCATATGCATCCACATCCTCCCATTGGAAACTGAGTGCATCCACTGCTACTGCCAGGGGATCCGGTACTGGTGACATAAACTGAGGTAACTTGTTGTTGAACCTCGTAGCAAATAGGTCTATCTGAGGCCACCTGCTGCATATAGCTTGGAAAACCTCTTGAAGGAGGGACCACTCTGTTTGAATGGTCTGGCCTAAGCGGGATAGTTTGTCTGCTACTATGCTCAGCCAGCCCGGAATGTGTCGAGCTCTGAGGGTTACCTGATGTTTGGTACACCAGGTCAAGATTCTCCATAGAAGGGCACACAGTGGGCCCGACCTCATGCCTCCTTCTTTGTTTATGTATGACACTACTGTAGTGTTGTTCATTGCCACAAGTACTATCTTGTGTAAGCAGAGTTCTCGGAACTCTTTTAAGGCTAAGAAGACGGCCTTGTTTTCTAAGTAGTTTATATGCAGCTTGCTTTCCGGAAGGGACCAGGTTCCTCTTTTGATGCGTCTGTAAAGATTTGCAGAGCATGCTTTATTGGGTGTAATGTTGGCCTGTGAGAATGTTGTCTTCCTGTAGCCGCCATTGTAGATGGGGGTGCAGGGACCTGGGAATTGGAATCACCTTTTCTAGTGACTCGGGTACACTGAACTGTCGGACCGGACAGGCCGGTAGTGACAGTATTTCCGATATTTTGTCCTGAAGATTCTGTCACCGGTCCGGTGTGAGTCGGACCCGACCGGCCCTGAGTTCGAACCGGTAGCCTACAAAATCGAAGATCTGCTTTGGTTCCAGTTCTGACTTTTCTAAATTTACGAGCCAACCTAGTTCTTGGCATATTTTCACTAGATCCTGAGTATGCTGGAGACAGACATGGTGGGATCTGGCTCTCACCAACCAGTTATCTAGGTATTCGTAGATCCTTATACCCTTGTGTATGGCCATCAGTTTTACCTCTTTTGCTACTACAGTGAACTCCAAGGGTGCTGTGGACAGACTGAAAGGCAGTGCCGTGAACTGGTATGTCTGACCTTGGACATGAAATCTCAGATATTTCCTGGACTCTTCCTGTATTGGTATATGGAAGTAGGCGTCTTTGAAATCTATTGAGGTGACCCACTCCCCTTGTTGGAGGGATGTCCTGATGGTTTCCGGTGTCTCCATTTTGAATTTCTCCACCTTGAGGAAAAGATTTAGTTTGCTCAGATCTAGTCGGTTGAAAAACCCCAGAGATGTTTGATTGTGGACCAGTTCTACTGCATTCTTGTCTATAAGCTGATGTAATGCCTCCAACAGGTAGCTGTTCCTGTGAGGATTGACATAGCAGCTTATGACTGTGGGAGACGTTGTGAGATTTGGCCGGATCCAAAAGGGGAGGGTGTAACCCTCTTTCAGGATTTGAACTACTTTTGGACCGGCACCCAGATCCAGCCAAGTTTGCCCCTACAGGCATATTTGAGGCAACATTTTAAACATTTGTTACAGGTTGAGCATAAGACAATTGAGTGACACAAGAAACACTTTTCACAGACTTTAATTTACAATCTTTGTAATAACAACCTGCTGACCTGGGACTTAATTCTCTCTTTTGGGAATGTCCGGGCGCAGTATGAACATTTGAAACAACATGAGGCTTTACATTTAAACTGTCTATAGTCTGTGATGGAGGTGAGCTCCCGGCCAGCAGTCGTGCCTGTAACTTGGTTACACAGAAATTGTCATTTGTTGGCCCTTGGCTGGTCGAGATATGTAGTTTGAAGAATGACCCTTTCCTTTCTTGAACTGTCATCTACTGATATTCTTCCAAGCCTGCCTGTCCGGTTTAGCTTCAGTTCTGCTGTTGGACCTCTTATCTGACCTCTCATAGGGATGGTACCAACCCTTGCTACGTCCAGCACTTGAATGTCCCTTGGATTCAAAGTTGGCAATATCCTCCTATGCTTTTCTTAAGGCTGAGTCCGGAAACAGTGTGTCGATATGCAGAGGTCCTGTCACCCGCCAGTGTCATGTTTCCCATGGAGATGAAGACAAAATCTGACAAATGCTCCATAGTTTTGGCTGCTGCTTGTGTGATGCTGGCATTAAAGTCCATTAAATATTGAAGTTCGTCAGCAGCTGAGGAACTCTTGTGGGAGGCCTTGCCCTTACCTTCCAACCTCAGGGTTTTCAACTGATCCTGCATGTTTTGTTGGACCTTAAACAAACACTGGTTGAAGCTGGCTGCTTGGTTACATATAACCGTTGCTTCTCTTGCTGATCTCTTGCATTTTCGCAGCTTCACGCAGGGTGATATCCTGCATGAAGCTGGTGGGGTGGAGGACAGTCCAGAGTGTCTAGCAATACGCCTATAACTACTATTCAGCTTTGTAGCATCGGTGCACCAAGATGAGATGGCTGATGGGTCAACTTTGAGGTCGGAAAACAGCCCGTACCACTTGGACTGTGAACCACGGGAGGGATAACCCTCAACGAAAGTAGTGTTCAATTTCTGTAGCTTCTTACATAGCCAGTCTTCAGTTGGCATCTGTACAGAAACCTTGCCAGTAACTGGAGTCTTGGGTTCAGCAAAGGGGTTGTCCTCTGATGTGTTAGCAGAACTGTCAATGTCCAGAACATGGGACCAACCCATTAAGGAACGGATACCTCTCATGGTTTCCCGGTATGTCTGTTCCTGTGACAGAGGTTGATCTTGATTCAACCCAGTTGCGTCCTGATCATCTGAGAGTTCCCCCTCTTCTGTATACAAGTCCAATGGGGGTCGGTCGGACAGGTCACTACTGGCCTCAGAGATGGAACTAACCAAACTGTCCCATCTACCTCTGTGTAAGGCAGGCGAGCCAGTGTCCTGAATATCTGAAGGCATAGGCCGGTTGGTAGAGGATGGTCGGTCGGACTGAGGTCAGTGCTTGCTGATTGACAGTTTGACTGCAGAAGAGCCGGTACCAGGCTCAGAAGAGGTCGGTCGGGCAGACTGTGCTTTACTGGTCGGCTGATGCTTTACAGCAGAGGAGCCGGTCCCAGGAAGCTCTGCAGATGAGGCTGGATTTTGCTTTACTGGTTGGCTGATGCTTAAAAGCAGTGGAGCATGTTCCAGGAAGCATGGTAGCAGTGGTCGGTCGGTTGTTCTCAGTTTGACTGGTCGGCTGATGCTTTTGAGCAGAGGAGCCAGATCCAGGAAACTCTGAAGTAGCAGGAACCGGCTGAACCGGCTTGATGAATGGTTCAGTGGAGTGAACTACAGAAGCTGGTGCAGAGTGAGTTGGGGTCACTTTAACATTGGATGAAAAGGTCGGTTCTATTGTCCTGGCCAACAAAAGGGCTTCCAACCTGTTGAATCTGTCGCCCATGTTTCATCAAGTTGAGCAATCTTAGAATCCACCGTTGAACTACTAGCAGTAGATTTACCAGTCTTGGACGTGGAAGCTTTTTCTTTCTTTGCTTTTTCCTCAGGGGGGAGCCGACAGTAGGTGGAGATTTGACAGTACCTTGTTTATCAACAGCCCCTAATACAGCCACATCAAACGGGTCGACAAGCGACTCAGTGTCTTTGGAGGGGGTAGATTCAAGCTTCTTAGCCTCCTGTTTGTCTTTCTTAATCTTATAGGAAGGTGTAGAGAATTGCAAACGTTGTTCAGGGGAAAAATTACTGCAAATAATACATTCAGCATCTGGTTTTTCGACACAGGGGTCCTTACCTTTTCCTTAATCCCTGCAATGTGCGCATGCCAGGTGACTGTCGAAAGTAGCCATAACATGGCCGCAAGTTCCCCTTCTTTGGCCAGGAGATGACATAATGTGCTACAAGTTCTATAAGTATCGATAATACAATAAAAGTTCACCAAAGGTAAAAACTCAGAAGAAAATCCACAATTTCCAACTTTAATTTCAAATCTGTGTACACTAGTTTGCGCCAAATGAAAACGATGCTATGACATCACGCTGTCTAGACAGGAAGGAAGTACGCCACACCATCTGCTGAGTGCACTAGTACTAGGGACCGGCTGGCCGGTGGAAACACAGGACGTCTTTTTTTGACATTTGGCGGGCCGGCCTGCGCCGACCGGATTAGCAATTGTCCATTGGATAGGATGTATTAATGCAATGAAAAGAGAAATTCACTGTTATTAAACACTTCAGCCATATCAAATAATATCTCATTCTGTGGTCGAAGTACAAAATATTTTTAAATTTCATCTTTTTATTATATGAATGGATTTCTTGACAAATGCATTGACATAAGCACAAGTTGTAAATGTACAGTACAGGGGCCACGGTGGCAGAGTGGTAACACTCTGGCCTCTCACCTCTGAGGCCGGGGTTCGATCCCCGTGATGGCCTTAAGTGGGAAAGCTGGTAGTTGCTTGCCGTTGGTCGGCAGTTTACAGTACACAACCCTAGCAAACTCTATGTACTGGCTTCCTCTGCCCTTCCAACTACCCATCGTGATATGACCTGTACAGTGTTGAAAGCGACGTAAAACCCCAAATAAATAAATAAAATAAATGTACATTACCAACATAAAATTAAATTAATTGAATTTTTCTGATTCTTTTTAAAGGGGGATGATATATATTTCGTATTTGAAAACAATGTCCCAACTTGGCAGAAATCTAGGAATTTTCATGTGAAAATCCCTTTTTTTCTTCATAAATTTAGCTCTGCACTTACATCATTTACTATGACCCATTTTAAGAAATGCACAAGAATTGCCAATGATTACCAATTTTCAATGAATATTCTGAGTTCCACTTTATACCCAGTAGATGTAACATGTTACATGAATAAAATTCTAATACATGTATGTCTTTTGGACTTGCGATTCTGCATCTGTTGTGCTTTACAGTCTTAAGTTTACAGAGTTTACAAGCTATCAAGCTTATGTTAGAATTAGAATTGATACAGATGATATAAAATATTATTGTTACAGACTTGGCCAAAAAACTAAATATAGAATGCTAATCAAATGACGGTTGTCATGGGGAACAACTGTACATTTCTTGGACTGTGAAATAACCATGTTAGGTTGAGGTGATGGTGTCGAAAGTCCACGTAAAATACATACAAATGAAAATTTTATGTGGCATAGAGTAGCAAAATAAATTGAAAATCTATTTGGCATTTTAAATACTTTCTCAACAGATGTTCTCACCATTGATTTATCATTTGAAATAATAATGTCTTAAATAACTTAGTATTTTAGTTTTTAGTGTATATCTTGGTTATACTAATCAGATTAGAAGAAACTAGACCTTTTCATCACATGTAATGCTTTTGCCCCTAAAATGTTGAGTCATCAATCAATGTTTATGGAGACACTCATTGAATAATTTCTACATATTTGGCTTTTGGTGAAAGCCTTTTAAGCTGTCATTGTTTACCCACAAGTTTGTGGATCTTTGCCAAGTAACAATTTGATGCTTTCAGACATGTCAGATGAATGTGGCAGTAATCCATGTGGTCCACATGGACAGTGTGTGGACCAAGTGAACTCATTCATTTGTAACTGTGAGGAAGGATGGACTGGCCAATATTGTGAGCAAGGTAAAGTTATTTTCAAGCTGAAATGATATGAAAAACTTCGAACATGGTCAGCAGTTTGTTCATTTTAATTAATCAAATTAAAGAAGTGCACAAATGAATATGGTGCATGAGTCACTGAATGTTTGTCAAGTAGAGTTTTTGAGATACAGTTTGGCATTTGATCTAAGATAAAGTAATGTGCATTTTATTTCATACATTTAATGACATGTATCTTTAAAACCTATCCTAAACACAGTTTTGATGTTTTCAGACGTTAACGAATGTACCAGCAATCATATTGTAGAAATAAGTTTTGAATTTCAAAGATTAAAGGTCAAAGGTTAAAGGTCTGTGATTGGGAATTTGAATTAAGACATTGCAGTTATAGTGCCTGTCACTTGGGTTGTTAGGGCGACCCGGGTGTCAGTCCTCTTCCAAAGGCAGTGTGTCCTAAAGTTTGTTACTACCTGAAAAATGGTTTGGGTACCAGTCTGATGACATCACATAGCTCAGCCTAGAAATGTGACCCAGTTGGCAATGGCAACCTAGAAAACAAATCATTTCATTGGTTAGTGACTTAACCCTGTCTTAAAACCCCAGTTGAAAGTCACTTTCAAACTGACATTCAAGGGACAAACATGAAAATTTCTGAATTTCTGATGAACTTATTTTATATTTTTTAACTTGGTTTTAGGGGTTTTAAAGTGTAAATATGTAGATATGGACGGTCCTTTATCCTGCAACAAGTGTTTTATGATTATTATGAATATTGTGTGATACAATAATCTGAATGTTTGAATTACCTGCGAACTGAACAATGCTGATATTGTGATAAATTGGACTGATATGCTGAATTTGGGTCTTTTCTAGGACCTTTGGTCATCGTGTCAACCTCAGGCTTATATGATCTGCTAGAAAGGGACGGTCTACCCTATATTTTTCATCATTTCTGTGGCTTTGCCACACAGTCAAATGGTCGTATTTAGCCTGATATTTACAAGTTGAGCACAGGTCTTAGCGCCGTGGGCGTATTTTATGTGTTTTCAGAGAAAAACATTGACTTAAAAAATTGTGAATTTTACAAATTAAAAATGCCAGATCATAAACAACATTGCAAGAGCTGTAAAGTGAGGCACCTCCCTCCCACTGGAAAGAAATGCCAGCACAAGAAAAGTTTCCCAGAAGAATCAAATGAACTTTCTCGAGATGCTGCCGTCGCTAGTGGTACGTCCACCAGCAGAGGTTCAGAGGACGGACAGCTGTTACAGAAGCAGATATTGGAGCAGCTGAGACAGGTCACCGACAGACTCGACCAAGTGGAACACAGAGTGGCGGCAACAGTAACAAGTTCTACTCCAAAACAAGAGTTAAGTACAGACAGTTTTCTTCAGACTATTAAATCTCATAAAAAGTCCAAAAAGCAGTATAAAAGTAGCTCAAGTAGTTCGTCCTCGGACGATAGTGATGACCCCACCCTAGAAACATTAAAGTCACATAAATTGCAACAAAAAGTAGATGCCAGAATCAGGGAAAGTCCCAAAGGGGATGAAGTATTGATGTACAAGTCAAGCACAAGGTGCATTGGCCCCATGAGGCAGTCCTTGGGGGGGTGTCTCGCCAACGAGTCACATATGACCAATTATCATTGACCCAGTGGGTTCAAGGTTTTTGCCGTAATATACTGGAAGAGCGATCCGGAACCCGTAAAGATACCATGATATCATATCTAGTAGACCTCATGGAGGACGCGACCGATTTTACATGGCAGGGGGCAAAAGCATCCCATGCAGTGCTATTATGTGAGATGGAGAGAGGTACTCTCCAATGGGAAGATGGCGATCAGATTGACCGGATCCGGAGGGCACATGCTCAGAAGCACATTCCTATAGCCAAATCAGCTTGGTCAAAAAATGAGAAAAAACCGTGGTTTTGCAAAAACTTCCAGAGTAATTCTTGCACTCACCAAAGAGACCATGAGGTAAATGGGAGATTAAACAAACACATCTGTGTCTTTTGCTTGACTTTAGGGAAGCAATTAAATCACTCAGAAAAGAATTGTCTCACAAAGCAGAGCTCAAAAAACGAGTAGACAGCTGTCAATCGCTAGGATGGGGCCAGCTGTAACAAAGGTGTGTCAAAAAATGACCAAATTGGGGAAAAATTGTACAACAGGTCGTATGTGACAAAGTTATTAAAAGTGACATATATAGAGACAGATTTGTTTACAATTCTAGAGTCAAACCTTATTTGCTCAAAAAGCTGGTAAAAAACATCCCAACACTACTCAGGTACCCATTATACATGATCAAGTGATTTGGGCTAATGTAAAAGCAGCCAATAACAATGTGAAAACTGTCCAGGAACATGTCAAAAATGGCTACCCTGTAGACAAAAGTAGTGCTCAGGTTAACTGTCTTGTTGGAGACTCGAACCCAAGCCCTCACACAAGCATAACAGCTAAAGTCATGTCTGGTGTGGAAACCCCAAGCAAAAGTACAAGCTCCCCCACCTGTGTGGGTAGTGATGCATGTATAGCCAGAATAAGGCAGTCTAGCAGATCACATATCCGAGATTTGAACCCCAATCTCAGCACGAATATAGTGGAGGTTGAGTGTAATACTAAAGTACAAAATGTTAACACGAGCTCAGAGCTTGTGGTAAATGATGAAAGCTTAGTCACAAATGTAGAGGCTGGCTTGAATGAATCAGGTTCAAGCCGTGGTCCTCTCACCAATCCAGCAACTGAGGTCGTGTCTCGCCCTAGTGGCAGGGACCCATTGCCTAGTGGTTACACTGGCCAATGTGGCAGTACATCAAACAGTGGCAATCATATCACAGCTAAGGTCACAACACTAGGTGAGGGGGGCCAGCATGTAGACGTCACTTGTGTCGGATCCGACAATGGGTCCAGTGTGAACACAGGTTACCAGAAAGTGTCACAAAGGTGGGAAAACACTAATTGCTTGATTTTTGATATCAATCAATCCGGCATTGAAGACAAATTTGTCAATTCTATTTTGCATGCTAGGCATGCTATTGATGTAAACAAATTTCCCAATGTTGACAGTGATATTTTTCACAAATGGCGTCGTCAGTCTGCTTTCAATTTTGGGTTTGTCCCATTGGGGTCTCAATTAATGCCACAGGTTGACCACATAAATGACGGGGCAGAACTAACTCCCATTGAAATGCACTTTGCTGTCAGAAAAACAAATAAACCCAATTTCATGTTAGCCAGAATACCAGTTAAAGGTCAACTTAATGTGGAAGCTTGGTGTGAACACCTTAAGGAATATTGGGACCAACAATTATTGCAACTAATACGTTATGGCTGCCCCCTTGATTTTAATAGAGCTTGCAATATTAAGAGTGAATCAGGTAACCACAAGTCAGCTGTAGACTATCCCACTGATATTGAGGCATATATTGCTGAGGAACAGAAATATGATGCCATCCTTGGCCCTTACAAGCAAAAACCAATTGAAGTGGGACACAGCTCTCCATTTATGACCAGGGCAAAGCCCAACTCAGATCGACACAGAGTCATTATAGATCTTAGCTGGCCCCTTGGGGCGTCAGTCAACACAGGAATAGATAAAAACGCCTATATTGACGCTCCCTTTGCGTTAACCTTTCCCAGTGTGGATGACATCACCAATGAGTTGAAAAGCCTAGGGCGTGGTGCGTTCTTATACAAAATAGACGTAAGTTGTGCGTTTCGCCATGTGAAGGTTGATCCTGGCGACTACAACCTTCTGGGTTTAGAATGGAATGGCCATTACGTAGACACCTGCGTTCCGTTCGGGACAAGGCACGGAAGCCAGATCTTCCAGCGTTTAAGCAATGCCGTCAGGTTCGTCATGCGTCGGGAAGGCTTTACCATGATAGATTATATAGACGATTACGCCGGAATGGGCGTCCCTTCATACCCTCCTTGATCTAATGACGCAACTTGGTCTCACAGTCAGCGAAAAGAAGCTCGTGCGTCCTGCGACGCAAGTCACGTGTCTAGGTGTCTTGATTGACACAGTGGAGGGCACTATCTCAATACCTCCAGATAAGTTGCGTGACGTCAATGACGCGGTGCGTCACTGGATGGGAAAAGACTTCGCTACAAAATGTCAGCTTCAATCTATTCTAGGTCTCCTCTTGTATGTACACAAGTGTGTTAAACCTGCCAGGGTATTTTTGAACAGAATGCTGGACCTTCTCAGATCTGGCCATGGGCAGCAAAAAATTCAACTTACTCCTGACTTTAAGAGGGATCTTGGCTGGTTTGCCAAATTTTTGCATACCTACAATGGAGTGTCTTTATATGACCATAGAAACATAGACGTCACACTTGAACTCAACGCCTGTTTGACAGGGTTTGGGGGTCGTTCTGGAGATTGCATATACCATCTCTCAATCCCTAGAGGCTTCAGAAACCTCACAATTGTCCATTTGGACATGGTGAACATCTTGCTTGCGATTCGTACCTTCAAACGCCAATGGGCTACAAAAAGGGTTCGGATTCAATGTGATAATGAGGCGGTAGTGACAGTCCTGAGGTCAGGCAAGACTCGCGATCCGTACCTTGCAGCATGTGCAAGAAACATCTGGTATGCAGCTGCAGCAGCTGACATTGACCTACAGTACATACACATTAGGGGAATTGATAATAAAGTTGCAGATGTCTTGTCAAGATGGCAGGGCACCAGTGATCAGTTCAATTTCTTGTATTCTAACATTCAAAGGCCAGTATGGCTGCCTGTATCACAGGATATGCTGGAGTTGGATCCAGAAATGTAAATGTTATTGTATTTTAGTATGTTTGTTGTATTAGGACTTGCCAGTGGCCTGTCATCATATTAGTGTAAATTTCAATTGTCAATATGATGTTATTATATCTTACAGTAGTGTGGCTTAAATCATGGACTGCAGGGGCTTATGTATTCGTTTTTATGATACTGAAAGGTTCAGGCCCAAGACATACAAGGCCTACACTACAATGTTTAAGACATTTGTGGCATTCTGTATATTCACCAAAGCATGCTTGGAGAATGCCAATGTTAAAGTAATTTTGTCTTTCTTAGAGTGTCTAGTAGCAAATGCTGTATCATCTTGTATGTTGGCTAACTATGTGTCGGCCTTAAAGGCCAATTTTATACTGTATGATTTGCCATTTCAAGTGTTGGACCACCCAAAAGTTAAATATTTTATTAAAGCCGTGAAAATCAACAGGCCTCCTGCTCTCAAATCCCACAATATTATCTCCATATCCATGTTGATAGACCTTGCTTTGGCCTGTGATGCATTCCCAGATGGTCAGGTGTATAAGGCCTCATTGTTATTGGTTTTTTTTGCATTTTTAAGATTATCGAACCTGGCCCCCCACTCTGTGGCTGCTTTTGATCACACCAGGCATTTCACAGGTCAGGATGTCTTTTTTACTAGGAAACATCTGAAACTTATGATCAAATGGTCAAAAACAATGCAAACTCGTGACAAAGTTCAGTGCATCACTGTCCCTAAGCTAAAAAATAAAGTTATTTGCCCTTTCAGAGCTGTTAGAGCCCTGCAACTTCTCTACCCTTTCACCAGTTCAACTTCCTTGTTGCAAATTGTATCTCATCAGGGCCTCATTCCCCTAACTGATTCAAAAATGCAAAAAATCTTAAAATCCATCAACCTTTCTTTAGGCCTTGAACCCAACTACTTCACCTTCCATGACCTGCGAAGGTCAGGTGCCACTTTTGCATACAATGCCCACATCCCAGTACAAGAAATTAAAAGGCACGGTACATGGTCCTCAGATTGTGTTTGGCAATATATTCACTCGGACCATGCTTCAGCGGAACACCTGGCTAATGCACTAGCAACTACCATTAATGCTCTATAGATATTGTCCCTATGGTTGGGCTTGAGGGCTTTCTCATATGCTCAGTATTTATTTCATATAACTTTTATTTATTGTAAACTCTGGGGTCGCCTTTCTCCTTGGGCAGTTTAGGGGGGCAGTGGTCTCTCCCTAGTCACAAAATATCAGATTTCTTTAATTTGACCTTGGCCCAAGAAATTGACCTTAACCCTTCCCTTCTGCTGGGGTTGAAGGTCACCCCAGAGGTCATATTCTTAGTTTTTGAATTTTAGTTGTAACAAGTATCATGAACTTCAAATTCATCATGAACTCTAACTCATTGCATTTACATGGCTGCTTTCTCAGTAATTCAGCTTTCAGCAGCCTTACTATAATCTATTCATATGGCTGCTTCACATTATGCTCTTCAGCTTAGAATTATGTAATATTATACATTATTATACATTAGTTAGACTTTATGTAAATCTTAGCGACCTGTAAATAATTTTAGTATTTAGTATTGTATTTTATTATTAATGATATATATTAATAAACTGGTATCCGCATGTGTTTGTCTGTCTTGGGGGTTTTGGAGACTGTATATATTGTAGATTCCAGTCCCCCCTACCCCAGGAAGTTAAACCAAGAGCTGCGGAGCATAGTTTTATTATAGATAAAATATGCTAACATGATTAATACATACGTTAACATGATTAAATAAACTACTACCATTGAAAAGTCCAATACAAAGGCTAGAAATATCAGTCCAATAAATACATGACTTCTGACTTTACAACCTAATAATAGTGGTGATAATGACTTTACACTAATAATTAACACTAAGGTCAAACGGCCTAGACCCTTGCGGGTCAAAACTAGTAAAATTACGCAACAACAAGAGTGACTAACAGTTGTTACCATGAATTTAACATGGATAGAATGTAATGTATTTTCACAAGCTTTAGGGCAAGGTCATCTGAAGGTCAAACCCAGTAGGTCCCCCCTTTATTAATTTTCTGGTAAACAGGTCGAATGATGCAAGAAAGTGTTAAGCTCGCCTTAAAACAGTCAAAGGGAGGGGAGTAAAGTGACCTTGACCCAGCATGAACTTGAAAAGGTGATATGCTATATACATCTGTATATATACAAGCCCTCGACATTAAAACTATAAAAGCAGTCTAGGTCAAATTTAGAGGTCAGATACTCCCGGGGGGTACACAGGAATTTTGCTTCCTTTTGTCATGTACATAAATCAATATCATAACAGGATTTCTTCTTCACAAATTTTTGTTTCTTTGTTGTTTATTAATTATATACATAGTATATACAATTTAATAACACAATAGAAAAAAAAATGTTAGGAAAACAAATACCTATGACATGTATTAAGATTGTACAAGAGGAAACATTTTGAACATATTTACAATTCAATGTTATTTGTACTATTTTGCTCAACGTTTACACAAAAATATGTTAACATAAAGTCCACTTCAGCTTTTTGAAAACAAGCGTCAGTTTGCCGAATGTGAAGTAAATCTTTTATTGAAGAAACATGAAATAAATCTTTATCACTCATGCTATTTATATTTCTCAAACAACAGTTTCTTAGTTCATTTAGGTCCATCAGTTCATTATCACAATTGTATGTACTTTGAAAATAAACACTTTTTACTAAATTCCTATTCCTGCATACGATGGAGTTACTACCAGTACATAGTAACTGACCACACAGTTTAACCATTGGGTTTTCACTTTGTATAATACTATTAATAAATTTAACTAATCTTTGTGCTAATTGAGCCTCAACTGGTAAATCTTCAACAATTAAGGGGAGGTAATCACTGTGAGTCATAGGACTAACATCAAGTAACTTTCTTATGCATTTTCTCCAACATATGAAGAATTTTGACATTTGATTGGATGTAAAATCCCACAATACACAGCCATATAGAGCCATACAAAAAGATTTAAACAAACTATATTTTACTTTAACTGAGCAAAATTCATTATTTCTTTATGGGGACAGACTTCAAATTCTTTCATTAATTGGCAGTTACACAGGTGACCTCAATATTTTAAAGTTTAAAATATAAATGGCAGTAGATGGATGATAATAGAATACTTTATAACACTCAAAAAATTCGGTCACATCCAGTGGAGCGTTCTGCTCTCTCCAAGTGCATCGTGTTACTCATTTGTATAAAGGAGCCTAATCCACTGTGATATGTGATGGTTTGTTGATGACATATGACCAATAGCTGTTATCAGCTGTCTACCTTTAAAAGTACCAGAAATAGGCATGCAATGAGAATTACCACATATTTCCTTGATATTGAGTAAATAGAGCTTGCCTTTTCTCTAGCCTTCGTGGAACCATGATGAGCCCAACAAAGTCTTTGATTTCACTGGTGCTATGGAGGTTGCCATTAATGCATTTTTTGCAGGGTTGATGAAAAATATCATAGCATCAACATACCCCCATCCAGTTCTTGGATTGGTAGTGGTGCTATTAGAGCGGGGAATAACACTGTGCAAGAATATTTATATATACTGAGTATTTAACAACCATATAATTAATTTGTTTTTTACTTCTTTGTTTTTCATTGATGTAGCTATTTGTATTTGTATTTTTATTGCTTACTAACATCTTATGTAAAATATGAACTCTTAGTGTACAACAAAATCTAACTCTATATGATTGCAAAGTGTTGCATATTTAAATCTAATGTAACTATAAACTCTTAGTTTGCAATAAAGTCTACCTCCACATCGATTAACCACATACATATTCTCGTAGCCCCACTGCAAATCCCAGGTTTGTATGTGTGCACAATGACAAATCTTCATAGCACCCCTGCAAATCTGAGATTTCTATGAGTGTATGATGACAAACTTTAAAAGCACCACTACAAATTGGAGACTTCTATCAGTGCATAATGACAATTTTATAGAACCTCTGCAATTCTGAGAACTAAAATATTTATAGAATATTAATTTAAGGAAATCTAAGTGAAACATTTGTAGCACAATACTTAATTCACATTTAATAAAATTGACAAAAAGTCATAGAGAACTGTGCGTAATCATAAAGGCATTGAAAGTAAGTTTAAAGAAAATTAACTTTTTTGATGGATAACATCATTCATAGGCCAAAGATTTAGATATGGGCTTGGAGTGAGAGGGATAACTACTCTATTTATCAATGGGGTTAATTGAAATATGAAAGTTGCTAGATTTCATGAATAACCCGGTAAATGCAATTAATTTAAAATAGCATTATTGGGAAAAAGGTTGCACAAATATTTTTGAATGGCACTTGAAATCAATTCTGTTGGCAAATGGTAACATTTTGTAAATTATCGGATTTGCAGGGATGCTATAAAAGTGTCATCATGAACCAGTATAATTCTTTGATCTAGAGAGGTACTGCATTAAAAGTGTAATCATATTTCCACATGAGTGTTAATGAGTTGGGTGCTATGCTTGTGAGTTCTAGAGTTTCAAGCATTAGATCTTCATCAAGGCTTCCATTTTATAAAATATATTGCTACAAAACCCAGAAGTCAGCAATCTCATATTTCCTCATGAATGTTAATGGGTTGGGTGCTGTGGATGTGGGTACTTGAGTGTGAAGTACTTTACCTTCATCCAACCTTCCAGTTTATAAAATATCGGTTGAAAATCCCATTGCAGCTCATAACAGCCAACCACACCTTGTTGCACCCTTCACACAAGTCCAAGAGTATCTCTGGGAGTCTAGGTTTTATAACAAACCTCATGGCAGTTATCGGGATTATAATGTTATAATAGTACAGTATTGGAGGTTCGATTTGTCGGAGTTATTTTGGTAGTTTTAGTATTTGTGGACATGTACACCATGACATTTATTTAGTGCTAAGGGTTGTTGGAGAGGCAGTGGTGTTCAGAGCTAATGTGTCAGTTAGAGTGGTGTTGCTTAGAATGAAAATAGTAGTCACAGTTTCAATGATAGTTGATATTGTTTCATTGTTCAATCTGGTTTTTACACATGAGCCAAAACAAAGATATGATAGTTGTCAAGTTATTGCCCAATGTCACTGGAATATGTTACCAACTAAGATTAGATCCCAAACTTTCATTCTCAGGCTTTGGAGCAAACTCAAATTCTATCTGCTCAGACTCACCTTTTTGATGACAAAATCTCATTGCTAACCCATGTAGACTACCAGTGCTGAAATGAATGAATGTCACTGTTGTTCTGTGTAAATCTTCTTATCACAATAATAAGAAGAAGTAAATTTTCCTACAGAGACACAAAGTGAAACACCTACAGCTGAATCAATCCCTGATACAACAGAAGAAATAGACACTACTGAGAGTGATGTCACAGATGATGAGGACACTTCAACTTTTTCAACTATTGCAGCTGAAGAAGTAACAGGTAGTCTCTTTTTAGTGTTTTTACACAAAGAAATCATGTTGGAGCCAGAGCCCAAACCTGAAGCAATAATAAACTTTTATTCCATAATTGTATAGATTTTCAAACTTAAGTAATAATTTCTAAGAAGAAAACTGCCATTATAGGTTTTCATGAGTTACACTAATGTGACTATTGTTTTGGAGACACACTAAAACACTTCGTCCTTGTACTCCCAGAAACAGAACATTTCTTCCATACTGTTGGCAAACCAAAACAAGGTTATATCTCTGACTCATCTCTTATTTAGATAAAGTTGCAAAGAATATAACAAGGCAAAAAATTTTTTTGATCTGCCGGAGTGAGCCGCAAAGCCATCAATAGAGTATATTGCCCAAATTACTATGACTATTATTAAGTGTAACTTTGCATTTTCACAAAAATGATGTGTTCCCCTCTATGGATCAATCATGGCTTCTTATATGGTGGAATTTTTGCTCTTACATAATGAAAAAATAAACCATTAATTTTGTGTGTAAAGAATGCTTATAATAAAGCTATGAATGCACAAATAAATTTGGCTTCCACCGAGGTTACACAGCAAGGTGGATTTTGCTTCCTATGCAATGAATCTATTGGTCTTAATGCATCTCTAAAAAAGTACATGCGAGTAGTTATATTACTTTTTTATATTTACCACTTCTCAACCTAAAGGCATCACATAGTGAGTGAGGTTATCCCTTCTAATTCGTGTTAAAATACTATTGAAATAAAATAATAAGAAACAGTTTTCACAACATGTACAGACTTTCTGGAATAGCTCATGCAATGAGTAACTTAAGAAGAGGGACTAATGACCATATTACCAGTTACCTAATCTCTGATTTGTCAACCCTTGGTGGGCAGGGTCAGCCCAGTCTTGTCTGTCCCTATACAGAGCTGACTGCATCAATTCAAGTTAACTACGAGGAGACGTTATAGTAATGATGGTCGGAAGTTTACAGTGCAGAACCTTGACCAATTATATGTACTGGTTTCCTCTGCCCATCGTGAGATGACCTGTGCAGTGTTGAAAGTGACATAAAACCCCACATAAATAGATGGTCTTGCTTACTGAAATCCAAAAACTGACTGTATGAATTTGATAGAGAGCCAAAGAACTTCCCTGTCCTTGGATAAGTAAGAGGGGTCAGGTCAGTTTAAGGGTTGCCTTCTTGAACACCCTTTTTGAGTGGAGGATGCCAAACTACTCAAGAGGAAAAAACTATCCATCACTACATCTGAAGGTATAAGTTGTGATGACCTCGGTTCAGATCTAGAACAGATTCAATTTCCAGGCTTTATTATACATGTTAGTATCGTCAAGTTAAAAGTTAAATCAGATAAAAGCCAGTGAAAAGAGACAATTTTCGCAGCACCACATCCTATTAATTACTGCTAAAATAACTTGTGTCAACTACAAGACACAACCAGTGTAAAACATCTTCCTACCAAGTTTAAGGTATGGGGGATGGTGGGTTAAAGTACATGTTACTTCTCAGACCACAATATTCCATATGGAAGGCTTGTAAACAAACTCCCTAGTGTAACTAAGTAAACACCCCAATGCTTTTACACTGAGCCTTAAATATAATAATATAATAATATAAACTTATACATGTATATATAAATGTAACAGTTTATTAGTTTCTATTGTGTTTATATAACTGTTTAAATGTCATGTTTATAATTATCTAAAATGTTTGTACTATGTGTATGAGAAATAAATAAAGGAATTGTATTATAAAATCTTTGGTTACAGGCCTTGCTCTCCAAACAGATTTACACTTGGTAAATATGTATGTGCCAGGTATGGCTACATTTTCCTTCCTCCACGTGAAAGCATGGTTACAGCATGCAATTGTTGGTTTATGTATAGGTTTTGTGACTAAATTACGTTTTGATATTGGCACTAATATTTTTCAAATATTGATATAACTTAGATATTGTAAAGCCAGTAACTTTCGTTTATTTACAACACTATTGTCAACTTAAACATATTTCAGTTAGGATGGGTGCCTTTGAATATCTATTCATCAGTGTTATATTTGGGCAAGAAGTATTTTTATTGGCGTAATATAAAGGAAAACAGCAAATAAACACGGTTAAAACATTCACATTGATCTGATGTTGAAGTAGTGAAGTACAAGTGTAGTAGTTTTGAAGTAGTGTAAAAAGACAGCAGTGGCATCCAAACTATCAAAATTTAATATATACCAAATATAGTCACTTCACGCAAACACTAATGTGGTGGAAAACACAACCAAAAACTGAAAGTTGTGAAAATTTTGGAATTTTAATTAGTGTCAACTGCATAAAAGCATTATCTAGATGTTTATTTATTGATCTTTTTAAAAGATAAGATTATTATCAACTTGAGATGAAGAAACCATTAACAAAAATGATAATACAATATCCTTACCTCACACCTGGAAAAATTGATTATTTAGAATTGTCTTTGATCTTGTAGAAAAATAATTTATTTTCTTTTTTTAAAAAACAGATAATGATGGCTGTGAAGCACCCACAACAGAGGTGTCTAGGTAAGAAAATTTGTTCATTTGATAGGTGCAGTTTTTTAATAATAATATACTATAATGCCTGAGGGATAATTCTAAAATTGTCACATGCCGATTTGGATTCATGGTTTGCATATTTATGGTGGAATATCATTTCAGATTTTTTTCTGTTATTGTAATGTTAAAGCAATGTCCTAACCAAAGTTTTTCAGTTATTTATGGTAAAATGAAATGAATTTCAAAAGTATTCAAAATTATTCTAAACTTCCCATTTCTTTAATGTACCACTTAAAAATTGTTAATTTTTTCATATTAACTGAATGGAGTACAATTCGTAAGCCACCATATTACATTTGTAGGCATAGAAATGATATTATTATTGGTGAGCTACCTGCAAACGGTTTAATTTGACATTTGACCCCAGTTAAGGTTATTTATGATAAGCATTGAGCAGTGCTAAAGTAATGCTTCTGAGAGATTGGAATGGTCATTTGTGACGTTTATCACAATGATTACTGTAAATATTTTTTATTAATAATAAAAGGCGGCAAGAATTGTGCATTGGTTAACACGCCCCTAAGGTCTATGGTTCAAATATATTGGGAAAGTTGGTAAGTGCTTAAGTATGGTCGGCAGTTTGCAGTACAGAACCTTGACCAACTGTATATACCTGGTTCCTCTGCCCATAAAACTACAAATGATGATATGACCTATACAGTGTTGAAAGGGATGTTAAAACTGAACGGAATACAAAATATTAATAATAAAACTAAACAGCCATTTGTAACAAATTATATTCATATAAAAGGTCACATATATACAAAAGGGATAGTAAAAGTACATGATGTTCTCATGCCCAGTAGTTCGGGAATACTAAGGAAGGTGATAAGTTAGGCTGAATGGATAAGTCTGTGGTGTGTTTTGCAGCCTTTCATCTCATGTTCTAAAAAGACTTAAACATGTTCAAAATAAAGTTGCCTGAGGTTTAACAGTGGCAGTAGTATTACAAACATTACAACAAAATTGCAGTTCTAGACTATTAAATTGAGATAGTTTACTATCCCAAATATGCTATAGATCTTTAATGTTCCCAGCACAAAAATAATCTAATACATTGAAAACTAAAAGTGTAATGAATAATTAGTTTGGCTGATAATTTACAAAAGATAAATGAGGAGCTCTTTTCCTTTTGGTTTGCATCAGCTTTTAATAAAAATTTGAGTCTTAAGAAAGGTTAGATTATCTTTGTAACATAATTAAACAATATTAATAACTGATGATGCGTGGTCTGGTTTTGAATCAGTACATTTTGAAAATGACCCGAGACTGAAACTAATCTCTTTTATTATCCTTCACATGGCTACATATTTCTGTTGAATTTACATTAACAACTTCCCAGATTTTGCACAAAATCTTTGTTCAAAGCTGTGTAACATGGCCTCAGATAAATGTACACACAAATATGCTCACTGCATTGTTTTGTGTAGTCTGTGCTTTTCCAGTCTTTGTAATACTATTGACTGGATCTTAATGATAAAAGATAAGATGACTCTTGCTGCATTATTTATTCTATTAAAGTTTCAGAAAGATACAAAAAAATCAAAGATCCAAATATTCCCATTTACTTATTATATGCTGTTTCGTTAAAAACATACGTGCATTTTATTATATGAGTGTTACACACTCAAATGTTGATTTTTGTCTAAATTTTGATAAAATAAAAATATGGCACTTATTATATTTTCCTGTTACAGTAAACCTGGAAAGATCACTTGGAACACATGGTCAAGCTGGTCCCATGAAGGTGCTGTTGGACACTTCCAAAGGAAAATACACAAGAAGGATCGAGATGGCAAGTCATATCAAGAACAACAGTCAAAACATTGTCAATGTAAGTAAGACACTCCATAAGTATAAGCATTTGAACCTGTAACAAGATATCTGATAAGATACATCTATACTAATAAATGTAGACTTCTGCCCATCTGTCTAAAACCCTCAGGCAATTAAATTATTGCATTTAGATGTGGGCCTTCTGAAAGAGCTACCTTAAATGTAACATGTATATATTTTACATATTATTGAATGAGCTGTATTGGGCATAGGAAACAGATTACACACACAGGTTAAAAGATAATAAATCTTTAGTGTAATAATTTCAGGCAGTTATTAAATACCGGTATGCTGTGCACAGCTGCAAAAAAATGTACATATAAAACTGGTGTAAAATAACACATTTTGGGCTATACAATAAGATGTAAAGGAAATGCTTGTATTAAAATTTTTTGACTTCATGTGGCCACACTTTGGCAAAGTTTCAACACATCATTAATGGTCTATTATCAGTCACCAGGTTCAAGATCAGAGCCACAGTAGCACTGAGTCATCTTTCTACAATTCATGTGTCAATAAATAAAAATTAAAAATAATTCATAACTTATTTACATAAGAGCACAGGGTAAAGAATTGACCACAATAGAAAATAAGACTAGAAAATAAACTAATTGCCTAAATAAATACTAAAGTGTGACTATGTAACTGACAAACAACTGGCAACTACAAGTCCATGCAGAAATGGATTCATTCAGCAATATAACATTTAAGGTTTTGCTTTGAAATAAATAAACTAAAATACCAAGTAACGAATATGTTAACGCAGTATTCAAAATGAATATTTTAACAAAAGTTTCTGAATTATGTTCAACCATCAACCAGAAAATGGCAATGGTTTGCAATCACCGAATCAAATACTTACACACACCATAAAACCAAATATAACCTACCTGTATATCTCCAAAAAAACAATCAAAACACCTTCACAGATAACTCAACACAAGCAAACCAATCACTGTTCACACATGTTTCCTGATGGCCAACTCTTTTCACACAATGAACAAAATGTCTGTTTTCCCACTCTTTCTTATAGTCACTGTACTATGATGAACTCAGCTTTGTCTGTACTTGTACAGATGGAATGACATAGCATATTAGGTGATGAAGTAAATCAGGGCCACTGGGCTAAGCAGAAAATACAGTGAAAATGACAACAATAAACTGAAAAATATTAATTATGTTTATTTTATAGGTATTACTGGTTACCTGAAAGAGAAGAAGCAGCTCTTAAACCATGCATTCTTAACAATATCAGTGCCTACTAATGTTGAATGTCTACAGAGATGTCGCAAAACCCTTGGATGTGTGTCTGTAAACTGGGAGAAGGACCGTAACAGATGCCAACTCAATGATGCTGAATTGTCTGATGTTTCATGCCGAGATATAAGAGAAAACAAACCTGGTGTTATGTATTATTGGTTAGATGTTGGTGGCTGCAAATGTTACTAATTTTATGTGAAAACTGATGCTTTTGCCTGATTCTAGGTTCAGTACCATTCATATTCAATGAAAAAATATTTGTAAAATATTTTATCGAAAAATTCACAGAATGAAACAAACTTTTCAAGACAAGAAAATATTTTAAGCATCTTGTTTTCCAACACTATTCATCAATGTATAATGCTTGTAAGTTGATCAACAATTTAAATGATAATGCTGTCTGTATTAAGCACATATTGTATAATGTATGGAGAGTGGTATAAAAATTTGATAAAAATTGCAACAAAAGTGATTGTTTTTACAGGAACTAGAATCAGAGAATAACGCACCTTTCATCTTTCAGGCTCACAAAAATGAAACTAAAATGAAAGAAATATTTGGAAATTTACAGTTCAGTTAAGCTGATATAATATGGAAATTTTAAGGTAAGACACAATAACACAACATACCTAAGATGAACTGTGAAACCATTACTGTAGTGAACTTAACTATGTTTATTTGTATATTACAGTGTGCTCATTTTAGCACTAAATACACAAGAGAGAAAAATATATCTGTTGTATCCAACCAATAAAAGACCAAAAATATCTTATTCTCATCTGGTTCACATTTTCTGCTCAGTTGCTCTATTTGCAATGCTGACACAGTAAAATTGTAAATGGTTACAAAACATTACTTTACTAATTTAAATTAATGATATTGATATTAATCTATTGTAGCAGATAAGGTAAATGGTTTATATTGATGGATATAGTTTGTTCAATTAAATCATGTCAAAAACATTGTTTTTTGTAAATTGATAATATATCTTTACTATTTTTATATTTAATATAATACAAATTTAATTCTGTATTTGGGATGATAAGAAATTCATAGGTATGTTAACTTGTTATATTAGGACATTCTTCTATGAAACTTATGTTTGTATACTTTTTATTTGTATTTTAAGGAAATTTATGTATGTTTGATTTGTATTTGCATAATTGCAACTTTGTATTTGATATGTTGAAGATATCTATTTACATATACATCCATACATAATTAAGGTAGTTCTTCCTCTATTACCATTTCAATCCAGTCCCTGTTTGGGTTACAATTCTGAAAATTAGTCATTCAGGAATATTCTGCAGGTAAATTTTTCTCATTCTGGAGGTTTGTGGACCACAGTCGTAATGTGCAGTACTGGTTCTGGACAAACAGTTTAACTTTAGGAATGTCCAGGAGTGAATTGCAGGTGTCTCTAATTAATTTAAACTGTTTCAATTGGTTGGCATCCACTGTCATTCTTATTAGATCCTGCATTCAGAAACTCAATAATAAAGCAATCTTTGTTAATGTAACTGTGTAACTAATATAAGTATACTAACAAAATATTTGGGAACTGATTATTTGAACATTTTTGAAAACCAGAGGGTTCGATAACCACTCAGAACATTTTCTGTCACCAATCACAATGTTTTGAGAAATGGTTACAGTCATTCAGAATTCTATTGTAAACTCTATCATTCTACAACCCTGGTTTGTAATCAAATTAAATATTTCCAATGTTGATTTAGGTTTAAGATCCTCTTGCTAATCTGGAACACGCACCTAACTTGTATGTATGTAATTCTATTTACTATTTTAGATGTTAAAAACATCTATTTATACATTTAGCTTGTATTTGTATGATGTTTTTTTTAAATTTTTGTATATTTTGGATGTTAAGGACATCAAAATGTATAGTATATCTTGTATTTGTACAATTTTGTGGATTACTTTTAGGATATTCAGACCATCCAAAGTTAAAAATTTTATTTAATTACTTCAAGTATGAATTTGACTTGTGTGTAGCATTCATGTAAATTTTGACTATTTTGGCATTAACATTCATTAAACTTATGTAGAACATTACTAATTTTCAAATTTTTGTGTCTATCAATATGATTTTTTTATTTGGATTGTTTGGAGCATCAATATATTATGTATTTGTATAACTTTTATATTTAAGAATTCATATGTATTTGGGATGCCCAAAGCATCAATATATATTTTGAATTTTAATGTGTATTTGGGATATTTAAGATATATAAACTTTTGTATTAATTAAAACATGTTTACTTTTAATATACCAGAGGTTTCCGTTTTGGTTTTGTGTTTTCGATTATTATATGTATTAATAGATGATTTGTGTTTCTTTTATGAATAATAGATGTCAAATATACTTACATTTAAGATGGAATTAAATTTTGTTTTGTATATCCAATTTAAGGTAAACTTCTTAGAGTTTCACATAAAATACTAATACAGGAGCATGCACCACACAGTCCATATATGCTGAAACACACAAATGCTTTCCTAGAAAAATTACTGAACATAAGTTACAAAAATACGTTAAATACATTAAATATACGTTAAAATTTGTCACATTAAAGCAGAGTAAATAAAACAGTTGACATTTTATTGTATTAAACATTACAGAACATTACAGAAAAGTAAAAATATCTATGTTTTGGTGTGATATTATGTTTACATTGTATTTAACTTATTATTTGTATTCTATTAAAAAACCCTTCAAAATATCATCAGCATCGGGTTTGTGTGATTGATGTAACAATGTGAGATACAATGATACATGTTTATTGTAATAATCTAAACAATGGCCACACTTTTGAATTAATTTGAGAAAAGTTTTTTCTGAATATGTATTTTGTTTTCTCAAGTGATAAAGTACCAAACACAAATGTGATGATGTACAAGTGATGAATATTTATAATAAAATAGTGTTAGAAATCACCAAGGAATTCTGTGACCTCATACTTTCTTGGGACATGTAGAGCTGCAGGTGTACAAACATCACCAACAAATAGGAAGAAATATTCATGTTCACTGAAATGCCTCACTACATCCATGTCATTAATGTTAGGTGGCATTAATGTTAGACTGGTTGTCATTATCTTGTCTGATTATTTGTGATCTCCTTGAAATATTCAAAAATGCAACAATTAAACCATGATATATATATGCCAGTGCTTATTTATCACATAAACAGATATGGGTACTTATTTTGCATCATTGTCTAACACTAATGTCATCTAACATTTGTCACATAGGTGTAATATTAATAAAGAAATTTGAGGTCACAGAATTTTATTGGGGGTTTTCTAGAAATATTCTATACAAAAAGAAAATTTGCTTGAAGAGCAAATGTCAGTGCACCTCATATTTCATCAATACTAGTAATATTGATAACATAACATGTGGTTGGAGATAGTATTATTTATTCATCATTTTTCATTTTTGTTTGTTTTGAGAATAATAATATCAGACATAAATAGTTTTAGGAAACCCCATGAATTTTGCAACCTCTTATTTTTATTGCATGTAAATTAAATATTACAAGGAACATGGAAGTAACAATATGTATTACTGCCACATGAAACGTGGTTGTAGTCAGTCTGTTGAAAAATATGTGCCAAGAGGGTTTATTATTCTTTATTATCAACCAGTGTGCTTTAATTATGAGTAAATTTGCCTGTATTTACTAAACCGATGAAGCAATTAGCTGTGGAACATACAAATAGTTATAAACACCACTTAATATGAAAACTTTAATTTTAGCTTGAGATCCCCCCATTTGTATATAGGTTTAAGTACAACCAAAAAGAGTGGACGCTAAAAATATGTTTTAAGTTACATAATAAATGAAATAGTACAACAAAATCATTATTTGTGCATTTGTGTGCTAATTTTTCATGGTTGGTGGAACCATGAATACAACAATACATAACCCAGCCCGTATCCTATATATCCTGGTATTTAGGTCAAGGGCAGTGTGTGGTGTGTACAGTGTGTGGTGTGTGCAGTGTGTGGTAGATAATAAAACCTTATCTTATAAAGTTGTACAGAGGTTAATGGGTTGCCATACATATTTTCCATTTGGCAAAAGCAACTTTTTTGAAAACTTGACAAAAATTTATTTGCATTGATAGGTCGTCACTGCAGTTCCCCAGTTAAAATGGTCAAATTATGAATAATTTTTCACCAATTTTTTAAATGTTTAAATAATTGTATAAGATTGGTGTGGCTGTACTCAAACAATATAGATATTTATTTGCCCAAATATTCCTAACTCTGTGTGGTTATAAACTTTAAAAAATCTATTGTTGTTTAAATATATTCTGCTTAATACCTTTGTGGAAAAATGTAGTTGTAAAAGTATAACTATTTTCCCGTTACTACTTGTTGAATGTGTCTTTGTATATTTACTAGAGGTCATATTTTTGTAGGATTGAATGGATGGAATAAATTTTCAAATTAAAAACCTTCACAGAATTATTTTTGCTGAATATTTGTGACATTTTTTTTCTTACCATGCTATATGATTACACTAATAGTGAAGTATATTAGGTTTTATTGCTAATTAGATTACACAAATCGATAAAGAGATGTTTTTCAACTTTTAATTTGATTCACATATTTTGTATTTGTTACACCCTATTTAATGTATCAACAAGTGAATAACATACCATGGAAATGTAAAAATAATGAGAATAGAAATCATATATGTTATTTTAATGCAGTTATTTTAGTTAAATAATTGCATAAATGTAAACACCAAAACTTAGTTTTCCATACTCTGAAACCTGAACAGTACTGGACAGGGTTTTGTTATGCTTCACTTACACTGTGTATTTGGGATACTATGAGTGTCCATGCTTATGTCATAATATTTTTATTTTTGTTGTGATATGTGTTTCTAAATGTTGCAAAAGGTTTGTTGTATTGAAATCTGTGGAAAATCAAAATTTGTTAGAAAAATCATTGACATTATTTAAAAACAACCAAAAGCCAAATACCCAACTGGCATTGTAATTGCCTAGATTTGTACTTTTGTGGAAATTACTGCTTGGCATCATAACTTATTTGCACTTGTTATGTTAAAAAATTAAGGTAGACTTATTTTTATAAATACTAGCATTAACACAAGTTCAGGTTATACATGTAAATTGCGCCAATATATCTTCAAAGAGAAGAAAATGATTATACAGTCAAACCTGTACATGTGACCACTCTTAAATAGAGACCACTTGCTAGTTGAGACTGCTTTTATTCCCCCAAAGGAAATTCAGATACAAAGCATACCCTTAATAGTGAACACACCTTAGTTGTGACCAGACACCGCTAAAATCATTCCCAAGGATACAAAAAATCTCTAAATAAGAGACCACACAATGGAGACTAGAGGCTAACATGGGCACTGATTATCATGGTTCAGCCTTATATATGAATTGTCATAATTATTCATTTCCAACGGCATTTTCAATAAAGGCCTCGACCTAACAATTAACACAGATTTAAAATACTTGCCTATTATCTTTGATCATTAAAAACAAGGAATTTCTATAATCCTTTTAAAGAAAGTGTGACATATAAATAGCTGATAAGGAAAAGGGAGTGTAGATCAGTACATTATGGAAGAGTGGAAAACGTAACTCGCTGAATTTAGCAAGGACTATTTACCATAAGACATTTATAATATGGTCTGTGTACATGTAAAATAAGATAACAAATCAGCTTTACATGGATATTACACATGAAAGAGAGATTTATGCACAATTGGTATTTTCCGATTTTTAATCCAAAAATGTCTGCCAACTGTTACATGTACTTTGTTACATTTTGTATTTTGTTAAATAATCATTTTAAACCAATTAACATGATTCCACAAAAACAGTATGTTTTACTACTAATCTCTTATTTGCTTCATTGTGACTGACCTCAAACCTGCTAATGTGAAATAGATTGTAACGTGCAATGCTTAATGAATGGAGAGTGAAATTCAGTGAAAGAAGAGTTATTCATTCAAAGTTTCATATTAAGACGGACCCCTCTGAAAGACTGTTTTAACATTTCCCTTGGGCAGTCACAAGTTTCACTCTACATTTTCTACTTGTCAGCGCCCCAATTGGCTCGGAATTTTATTTGGGAAATGTCTGCACCTGAAAACCCTTTATTTATTTCATTCGCACTTTGGCTGTATTATGGTACATTACTGTAAATCGTCCTTTTTTACCCATGACTTCAAACTGTCATTTCCATTTAAGTATTCTGTTTTAAGCAGAGTATTTTAAGTCGAGGTATACATCAAGTTATAGTGCCAAACAGCATTCTTTGAGTTTTATAAAATAAGAATAGCATTCTGTCAGCATAATGGATGAAAACCATTTGGGTGAGTCCATTATGCCAGATTATCTTTTTTGAATCACCAACTAAAGGCCCATATACGCCAAGTGGCTCTAATCTGATATGATCAATGGTGATAAAAAACCCTAAACATGAAGGTGAACTTTCAATATCAGACCAGAAAAAAGAAAGTTTTTAGTCATCAGCAGGTTACTGGAATATTTACCATGTCTAATAAGCAAAATAAATTATAGAAAATTCTTCAGAATAAACATCATTTCATGTTGGCTAATATTGTTTTCTCATTGCAAATACAGAAATACAAATATCAGTTTCACTGCAGATTATAAGATTTTATTAACTTTTATAGTATCATGATTGGTGTATATATGTTTTTAGTCAGGATAATTTTATAAAACTAAATAAAAGCATGTTCCAAAACAGCACTCACATTTACATTCAATCCATTGGAATCATATTCCTTTTATTTAAAACAAAATTAGAGATGCAAAATAAAAAATTCTTGACAAATTCAATGAAATCCTCATCCTACTGACTGGCGTTATTTTTTGCTGGTCATATATCCAGATAAAATTTTAAACTTTGTACCACACACTTTTTTTACTTTAATTATCCACATATTCCCCAGCCAAATTGAATAATTTAGTATTTACCTAGAAACTCTTATTGTCTACATTTTTGTCTATTCATTGATTTGCAAAAGAAAACGATTAACTTGTGACTTATCCATCATTACTGAACCATTTTTATAGAACACAAACAATTACAAATAATGTTAAAGTACATTTCTTATTATTGATGAACAATATGTGTTGGTTATATAGTTTACATGTAACATTTTTGACAAATTAACACATACTGTCCATGCATCCCACTCTTTGTGTGGTAGATAAATAGTAAAGCATAAATGCAGTTAGAGAAAATAATTTCATTTATCTGAAATAAAGATTTCTTACAACATTCAACGAGTATTTTATTGTTTTTAATGTAGCCATGTATTTATAGTGTCTAATGTCAGTCATACCATATTTTAAGTTGGGTCAAACAAAAGTATATTAATTTAAAATCATGTGGCTATTTGACGATCATGTTTTATTGACCATTGACATTATTCAAAATTCACATTTTTTCATTCAGTAGATAGCAAAATAGTCTAATCCATTTAGGTTTTTATTCCATTTAATCTGTATACTGCCAGATTCTAAAGTATGGAGAAAGGGAACAATTATTCAGAAGTTATAGAACTATATAAATGGTATCAGTAGGGGATGGGATCAGAAGGCCAAATGGGATTTAGGTGAAAAAACTTCTTTTAAATGGACAAGTGTTTTGGCCTTTATATCAAGCAAAATAAATAATTCAGACTGAATATCAACATTTATTTGGGTTTTAATGTTGCTCTCAACACTGTATGGGTCATATCCTGATGAGTAGTTTTACAGGCAGAGAAAACCAGTGCATAGGTTGGTCAAGGTTTTGTACTGTAAATTGCCGACTGTCAGTAAGCAAATACCAATTTCCCCCATAAGGTCTGGTATATGAACCACAAACCTCAGAGGTGGGATGCAAGTGTGTTACCACTGCGTCACCATGGCCACCTGAATATTAAGAAGCTCATTCCCCAAGAGACCACCAAAGACAGAAAAAAAAACCCCAAAAGTTTATTTATTCTACTAAAATCTCTTTTGTTATACCATTACATATTTCATACAGAATTTTACTTCACAAGGGCCATACCTTCAATGACATTATTACTTTGCAAAGGCCCTAATCATGCATAAGGAATATTACCCATTATATAAATGGCTGAAATATGAATTTTACCAAGACCTTTAATAATGAGATGATTGTAAATATGATATTTATTCATAAGTGACCAATTCATTGACCCTGCCACCTGAAGGAAAGCAACAGAGGAAAATGGAGTCACCCATAACCCAATATTTAACAATTTTGAAGAAATGGCCCAGGAGAATGCCTTCATGCAGGTGGATGAAATAAAGGGGAATAGTCACTAACTGTTGCCCATGAAAGAGGTGAATAACAGAAATGACATAACCAAGAGGGCAAATGTCAAAGCAAAGTTAATTCAGTGTAAACATTAATGTAAGGCACCCATTAAGAGTAAGCCAACAAGGGCAGATAAACATACTAAAATTACGTAAAAGGCAAGCGTTGCTCACTACCATATATAAATTGACCAAAGTAAACCACTGTGTATCAACCAAGCAAGTGTACATGAAACTTGTGCAAGCCAACCTTTGGCTCCTAAAAGATATATATACAAGACACAGCCAGCCAACATGTCCAGGCCGCAAGTTCAAGCCAGGCCAGGATCAATTTATTATACAGAATCATGTGTTTGCTAAAACAAACACGACCTGGGCAGAGCAAATGCAAGTTTTCTGTCCCCAGGCAGTATGATCCTTATGAAAATGACCGGTACATACTCATGGAATGTTGTGCAAAAAGCATCAAGTCAAATGTTAGATTAAAAGTTACAGGATAAAATGGCCAAGAAATTTATACTTGCATATAGAATTGTGTGTCAAATGCCAGCATAATGAAAGAAAATTCAATGTTGATGTCATTTAGTTTGGCTGGCCAAAAGACTTTTATGTAAGTTACAGATTTTCAAAATCAGTGAAAACTTATGAGGTCAGCCAAGCAGGTTATAACTTGCACAGGAAAAAACACAGGTAATAAAAAGTCAACATGTGTGCTTTATGCATTAATACAATCACATAATCACAATACCTTAATGTATGAATAATATATATATAACATTTATAAATATGCTTGGCAAAAATTGTTCTTTCATAACAAAATTATCATGTCAATATTAAAAAGTGGCACAATATGTAACAGATGAAATCAGTAATATATGTGCTATAAAAGAAACTTATAAAACGTTGCATGTTATCACATTTGCAATCAGACACAAGGGCCATATGTATGATAGCACAACACACTCATAATCAGTAGGGCATGGCAACTATCACTTTACTAGTGTCTCTGGCCTAACAATTCTAAACAACAGGAGGCAGCCAGGATCCATACAAGTGCCAACTTGAAGCCAGGCGGCCACCAGGAATCTGTAGTCTAAGACGATCAGGCGCAATCTGAAACTAGACAAACTACATGAAACTCCCAAAATTTATTAACCTCCTTATTAACCCCTTCCAAGTATGAATTGCAAATGGAACAGTTGTCATAATGAGGTGTGCCACGAGGCAGATCATGGCCAATGAAATTACAGATTACAAATCACCCCATGGTATATTACAAAGCTAATTTTCAAATTAAGGTCCCTCCAAGAATGAACTTGCCCGCACATTCCAAAGTGTTGGACAGGTATTCTTTTACAGTTTTTATGTTCCAAATGAACAAATCTAGATGCAATAAATAAGTTAAATAATTCACTGAATTGAGTCAATTAAGGGTAAAACAGTCCAAAAGAGCTAACATTTTATAGATAAGCAGAATATGTTCAAAAGAATAATTTATTTATTTTATTTATTTGCGGTTACGTCGCTTTCAACACTGTTCAGGTCATATCACGAAGGGTAGTTAGAAGGGCAGAGGAAACCAGTACATACAGTTCGCTAGGGTTCTGTACTGTAAACTGCCGACCAACGGCAAGCAACTACCAGCTTTCCCACTTGAGGCCATGATGGGGATCGAACCACGGCCTCAGAGGTGGGAGTTCAAAAGAATAAATATAAAATACTTTTAGTTTAAGAATTAAACATAAAAACAAAAACCCACAACCACAGGTAAAAACCCATTGATTCCCTTTGCTATATTTATTTTTATTTATTTATTTGTCCATGTTATTGTTGTAGCTTATACTCTAACCATAATAAACTTGTATATTAAGATTAAATACCATAACATACTCCCATCCAACATTTTCTGAATAAGGTATTGGCTCTAATTTTCAAGATGAGTCTAAGCAGTCTAAAGAATATTTATAGGCAGCTTACCATAAAAATGATCGTAAAAACACCTGACCCAAAGATTACATACCCAACCTGTATAAGTAAAAGCAATGTCACCTATAAGGAACATTATACTAAGGACTATATTATCAGGAGGTTGGGAGGCAAACACATACCAGTGGATTTTAGAGTTTGAACAGCCATGCCATTCAGCATGGATGGGAGTTGTGAAATACAAGACTATTGTAATGACTACTGTTAAAGCACCCTTTGTGAATGAAAAATAACATCACAAATTGATATCACTGCTCTTTTTATTCATCTTATTAGGATATATTTAGATGTACATATATACAGTTGGACAAACAAAAAAACACATGAATTGGACAATAATAGGAAAATAGAATGAACACATGAAAAAAGAAAAGGTATGCCTATTTATTATCAGTAACATATGGTGGAGAATGAATGTGGTAAAGATTAGATAGCCAAAAATATCTTTATAAGTAAAGAGAAATAATTGATATACACATTCTCCTTATATATGTAGGTTATAGTGTGAATAAAAATTTATCCATCTATTCTTAAGGATTACATGGATTTTGTTGATTTGTACTGTTTTGTGTAAATATATAATTTTCCAAGGATTACTATGACATTCGCAAAGTAAATGGTAGTATAAAAGGTCAAAGTTAGAGTTTTACTTACCTTTTTACAGTCTGGTGACTGCTGTTGATGCAGAAGGCTATCCTTGTAGTCCCTTGTCTTGGCCCAAGGAAATATGGAAACACAGTCTCCATTTGTGCAAGCTCATCTAACACCTGCTGGTCAACTGATGAAGGTTTGTCACTACACTATTACTGACTGTGCTTGTCAGAGTAAGTGCTGTCTCTATCCATTGATTCTCGTGAAATGTCATGCCAGAGGCTACACTGGGTCCTCTATCTGGTGACTTAATCCTGAGGCCCTACCTTCTAATGTGAGTTTTCAAAACTGGAACTCATCTCCTCATCTGAGTCTGTTAAAAATGTCCATTATCTTTCCATTCTTGTGTATGCATTAGTGGTCTGAAGCTGTTTGGCTGCCCTATGCTCTGTCGTCTGTGTGTGTCCATTTATCTTTCACTTTTGTCTGTCCTCTGTGTTTTATAACCAGTGTCTCTTCCCTCTGATTCTTCTTGTAGAACATCCTCCAACAGCCGAGCTTCCTCCCGCTCCTCTACTATGTTGTTTCTCATCCTCCTCCCTCTCCCTCTGTTCACTCTCTTCCCTCCCCTTCTCAGTATCAGTAGCTATCTCTGTCCCCTCAGTCAAAATCTGTGAGTGTGTCTTTGGAAACTTCTGTCTTCATAAATTTTTTTCTTGCCTTCTTTGGAGCCATCAATTTAAAGTAGTATTTCTGAAAACTTACTGATCTTTTTATAGGCAGTGTTATCATAACTTCTCACAATTACAATTTAAAAGTTACAGAGTAAAATATGTGAAAAATGTCACTCGGGTGGGTGTTTCTGGTCCTCATACAGATGTTAAATGTCTATTAAAGACCTAAATTTTGGGGCGCATATAAAAAATACATATGGATGTATTCCCAGATGATATTTCAGAGAGACTTAGTTTGAAAGCTACAGTGCTTGAAAGTGGTAAAAAGTCCATAAATTGGGTCTCTTGGGCAATTTTGAGACCTTAAGTCGACCTTACAGGTAAACCTACAGCCTTTATTTTTTTCACAGACAAGTATTACATGTAAAAGTTACACTTGGTGCAGTTTGAGACTTATCAGAGTTACCACTTCCAAATTATAGGGCAAAATATGTGAAAAATGTATGACAAAAAATCCCTAAGTGGGATCTTTATGGGCCTCAAACACAATTTTTTCCTCAACTTAAAGTCTTAATTTTTGGCACATGTACTAAGAATATATTAATGTGTGGTCAGGTAGAATTTTAGCCAGATGAGCCTCATAGTTTGTGACCTAGAGGGCTCTAAGTGGCCAAAAGTCCTATTTCTGACCTTAAGGTGGCCATAAGTTCTTTATTATTGGGAGTTTAAGGTAATCTTAAAATAGGGATCTTTCTTTGGGCACCCTTAACATGTGTACCAAGTTTGAAATTAAAATACTGATCCGTTTTGGAGTTATCGCGTACACAAGGAAATTTCTACAGCGGCAGCACGATGGACCTGAATCCAATATATCCCAATTTGCTTTATATTTATATGCCTCACTTGATGCATTATATTGAAAAAAAAATAATTGAATACTGTGTGAAAACTCTGTACTTTTATTTATTTAAGACAGCATTTTATGTTGTCGGAACTAGATAATTATTTTAATATACTGACAATTTTCAAAGGGTCATTCATTTGACAATGCATAAACAACCAAAACAAAAGACAAATATAAAACTATAGATGGTGTATAAAGGTGAGAAACAATATTGTTGTACATTTTAATTGAATAGTTTCATTTTGAGGTGAATTTATGAAGTCCAGTTATGTCTATTGACAGTAATGGTGATATAGAGATACTCAGGTATGAGATTACGGATTCGGGTAGACACACAGCGATCGGATATTCGGATACACGCTGAGATCACATATAATTCATGTAATGGAGAATTTTAGGATCCATACAACAATTATATAACTCTGTCTTTTATTTCCAGATTGAATCATGAAACTTATAATTCCCCAGTCCCCCAAACGCAATCACAAGGCCAGAATTGGGATTATATATATATTATTTATTACTCAACTAAAATGTATTTTATGGTAATAGTTATTATAGCATATATATATCACAGTAAAATATTTGATGCAGTTTGACAGTTCAGTTCAATCCAAGTCAGTGTAAATCACTCATATATATAACTAACTGCAACAGGTGTAACATATCAGTCAATAAATTCTAAAAACTGGCAAAATGCAGTTCCCATGACGTTGTATGTGTATCCTAGTGTAAACATGTTCAGTACTGCCATATATATACAAATGCAAATGACACAGTCCTAAGGTAAGTTCCAAATATGACAGTAACACAGTCTTATGTACAAATCCTACATGATGACATTATGAAAGTTCTACAATCACAATCCTGTGAAGTGAATATGGCCCTGGGCCAAAATTTAAAACTGAGTAACATGTAACATGTCAGGTTGGTTCCCCTTCCGATTTGAAATCAGAACATGAATCTTCAGGTAAGATGTGACATCCTCACAACCTCTAAAGGTCAAATGCAAGTTCAAAGGTCATATACATATGGCAATACAAACCAAGGAAGCACCCCATCCTACGAGAGTGCCAAATTTACACCCATGCTTATACCCCAGTAAAAAGTCCTGAAGAAACCTAGTAAACTTCAACAGTGTGGCAACAGTCAGCATATTAGCTGGTCAACACCCAACAGTCGCAGTAAGCAGTTCTTAGTAAAATGTGACCGACCAAGGTCCACACCAAGCTTGACACCAAGGTCAAAAAGTACCAGTTCCATCAGTGACACGACATCCACAGTAGAAGGCATACAAGCCCCTTCCACAATGATAAGCAATCAGGCAACCATGTGCCAAAGTCAACCAAGTGACATAACATATCAACCAAGTAACAGAAACATCTGAGTAAAGGTAGCTTCAAACATAATCAACATTAGCAAGGCAGTCCACAACCATCCATAGCAGTCAGTGGCAACTGGCAACTCATAGCAACAGGTGGCATTAACTTCTCCTTCAGTCCAGACCCCATCTGCATCTACATAATCAGTCTTAGTACCAGTGCAACCTAATTAAGTGTTAAACATGGGGGGGGGGGGAACATTGGGCAGGTAAATTTTGTTGTGTCCTCTCCGCCATCCAAGTTAAAGTGACACGAACTTGATTCTGCATGGTCAATGAACTGTCAACAAATCAAATTGCCTATTACATCAAATGCCTACTGGTAATCAATACGTAACTAATGATAGAATACACGCTGACCATAAGGTGGACTACAGGAATGAATAAATGGACACCTAGATGTCCAGTCATGGTATAATAATATGTCTGATTACATTAATAGAGGATGTGTGATTGTTATACTACAGGTATTAATAAGTGCTTAAGACTGAGCTTGGTGAAAATCAAAGCAACAACTCAACAAATGAAATTAATAGTACATGTTTCCCAGTGGTTTGCAAGTAATGCTGTATTTCATAGACATTGTACCTTTGTGGTTCCCACTGGGCAGAGGTAAGGGTTCTAATATTATGGAGTAAACCAATGCATGATTTATTGTCCTGTAAAAGTTTTGAATACTTATAATATTATCAAGTAAGCCCTTGACTCTCCAATATAAATTCTTAGTATTGTCTAACAGTGAATATCTCTTTTATTGTGGCATACACTGTTCTGGATTTTGATGCCAATTTTGAATTGTCAAACCTTCCTTTGTCAACTTGTGAGTTTTAGTGAGTTTCAACTTTGTCATTCAGTGAGTTTCAGTGCCATGTTTTTATCAAGAAATTAATATGTTAATGTTGAAATTAATGTTGAAGTTATAATTTCAAGGAGAACGTTACATAGATGGAATGGAATGAAAATTCATGTTAAAAATGGTAAAAGGCAATTAAGTTAAACAGGCCCCTAGCACCCAGAGACGCACAAAAATGTGGATATATGATTTGTTGAACACACATGATGAGTTCCCACCCCAAGACAGACAACACAGTTGATAAAATAGATGTTTAATACAAAAAAGAAATCCACATTAAGTTGGTACTAGCCAAACCAATTCTGGTGATAAATACTGTATGAGAGCATTATGAAACCCCAAGCCCAACTGTAGGGGTAGGACTAAAAATTAGCCAGTACATGTGCAAAGGAATTGGCAATATCTTCCCTATATCCCTAGATGTAAGTCTAGACACAGTCTGACATCCAGGGGCTGGTTTCATGAAAGGACTTAAGTCTGGTCTCAGGCTCAAATCTGAGACTTTGGGCTCAAATATTGTAAATATTTTGCTGAGTCTGTGGACTCAGACTCAAAGCATTTCACAAACAGGCTCAACTTGAGATTTGGCTCAGTCATGGGCTCAATTTTGAGCCCACCAAGGAGGTGTCTCAAATTTTGAGTCCAAAGTTTGTCATCCAAATACTTGTGTATAAAGCAATATAATTTGCATGAAAATGAATTTGTTGAACCTTGAAATATTATATTTTTATTTTGCTTACTGATTACAACTACATATTTAATATTCATAATAAGAAATGTCAATGGAATTGACATGCTTTTTTGATCGTTGTCAAGTGACTAGTCTCAAGAGGGGACTCAAAGCTTGACTCGGTCTCAGTTGAGTTTCAAACAATTGACTTGTTACCAATAATATTATATCAATTTTTTTTCATGCATTATCAGTGTTAATGCAATTTAAATCGATAATGACGATGAAATAAATGCACTTGCATAAAAAAACAAACCAAGGAAGCGTCTTAAATGAAATTTAAAAGTTGAGACTATGACTTGAGACCAGTCTCAGCTGAGTCACCTTTTGTGAAATCAATTTGAGCCAAAAACTCAGCCGAGACAAAAGTCTCAGATTTGAGACCAAGACTCAGCCCAAAACTGGTCTCAAACTGAGACTTTTCATGAAATCGGCCCCAGAATCCAGGCCTCTTAATGTTCTGTATGGGTATGTGCATATTGTAAGCAAGGTTGGCTTCTGAGCATCGGATTGCACAGGATGTGAAATAGTGTGGTGAAAAAACCATTTTACAACCTTTGAATCAGTCATAACTAACCAACCTTGGGGACTTTGTGCATTCAACAATGGCTCCTCACCAATGAAAATTTTATAATGCGGCAGAGGAGAGAGGAAACAAACTTGGTAAGAGTCAGGACCTGGATTTTACCCCTGGTCTGCAGTGTCCTTGTGGCCTATCAGACAGACTCTGGAGCTCCTGAGCCCCTGAAAATACAGCAGCAGTTATATCAGATCAAATCTAAATGTCTATGAATAACATATTGTGTAAAACCTGTAACCAGACTGGACACTGGTCCGCGGTTTGATTTTTATTGCCGTTTATATGTACATATCTGGCATCAGTATCCATAAGTGCAGCTTGGAACCAAATATTACAGGCACAAGTCCCCAAAAAGAGGTCATAAGTGTCACCAGAATTCAGCACCTTGACCACTGCATCATTGTCACATTTAATCAAAAAAGTTTTATAGTCCAGTGAGATGCAAAGGCTCTGAAGGCCAGCATTATATTCAACATTTCAAAATGCACTATATTCAGATAACCATAACCTCTGTCAATTTTGAGATGGTATACATTGCCACTGATAGTCCCAAGTCCCATCAAACACGCACCCAACTGGACTGGTATGTATGACTACTGCATGATTATATATGGAGATGTCATTATAGATGGTTAAAAATTTCTTGAACCATTTCAGGTCACGCCAAAATTCAGTGATGAGAGTGATGAATTTTTCAAGATAATTATCTTTCAGTAGTAGGAGCATCTGGTTCAAAATAGCATAGCTGGGTGAACACACAGATACATACAATTGTCCTAGGAGGGACTGTAGTTGCCTTTTGAAACAAGATTTTTGCAGACCATTCTCCAACTGTAGTACATATGTCATTGATTTTTCAGGTGGAATTGAAATAGTGCCATTTTCAGTATCAAGGAGGACTCAAAGACAGGTTACTTTTGTGTCAGAGGGGGCCAATTTCTTCTGACTTATGGTAAGACCCAATTTTTGAATAATATTGTACAAACAATCAAATGACTTTTGAGTAACTTCTGGCATATCTAACAGGATAAAATCATGAATATAATTAATGATGTCAAATAAGTGTTGACGCATAATATGACACAAATCATCGCTGAATCTCAAAACATTCTTAGCTACCATGTCTGCTCGCAAAACGTAGACATGTATCAATGAAGGCTTTCTGTCAGCATAAACCCAGTAAATCGTAGTGAGGGGTTTCTATCTTAAGGTGACAAAAGGCCCCAGGTATTTCAATGCACTTCATCAGTAATGTTGTCAATACTGGGAAAAGTTAATGAGAAATGAGTGCCCAATGCCCCTGTTCCACCACATGACTAAGGTTCTTGATTAAGGTTTTTTGGGAATCAGTTTCCTAAAAATCTAGATTCCTAAACAGTTCGCTTGAGTCTGTTTGGCTTGGTTGCAGTCGGTATGAATATCAAACATCTTAATAGCACACTTAGATCAAAATTCCATTCCATTGCCTGCTAAAAGTGTTGCCTAGACAACACTGATGAACAGTAACAAGTAAGGGAGTTTTCAAATATTGAAAACACAATGCCAAAGGTGTTTTAGTCCTCTAGCATGAGCACAAAGCCATCAGACATGAGTAGCGCACTAGAATTTATGAAAGTCTTGTGACACAAAGAAATTCCAACTTAGATACATGGGAAAATTCGAGGGAATTCCCCAAATAAATATAACCACAAGAAAACAATATGTAGCTATATGCGGTAAATACGGCACTATCCACAGAAACCAGTTAAAATACGTAAAAATGGTGATTTAAAAAAAATATACAGCATAACTTATACTTATTTTACATAAACAATCGTTTTAATACTGATGAACCAAAGAAAACTTATTGCAGTATACTGAAGGGAAAGAACTGATAATGTGTTACCACTTATCATGCAAATAAATCTATATATAAATATATTATTGTAAGGGCTACTGGAAAACTTTAATTCTGTTTCTGTGCAAAGATTTGAAAAAAGTGTTCACTTACTTGAATTTGAATCTCATGCAATAGCACTATACATTTACTGACAATAAATAATTCACAAAACATTCACAAATTATACATTTTATGGAAGCAGAAACTTTTTGCAATCAACTAAGTTATTAGCTGCAAAAGCAAAGACAAATTACATGAGAAACAATGATGATATTGAATGTGTTTTAACGTATAGAATTCTTTGCATGGTAATAATAATAGCCACATTTTCTCTTTTTCCATATGAACAGATTCTTTCATAAAGAGACTGTTGATAAAGAAGAAAAATAAATCAAGTGACACAATACTGAGAAATACAATAACAAGGAGGAGTAAAATCACAGATTATTTTAAGTTAACTCACATGAGGAGCAAACAACAAGAAGAGAGGTACAAACATGTTTTATCAAAACTTGAATATTTAACGTATTTCTTGCTAAAAGATTAAACATGAAAGTACATCATTAATTTAATGTTTCAAATAAATTGACGTATGAGCAAAATCCATCATATGTGATTCAAATTCTATAGTTGAACACATAGCATGTGCCAGTATTGCTGTTTTACATAATAAAGCTTGTGTTTGCTTCAATTTGTTTGTAACAATTATTTTTAAGAAGTAGAAGTCTGAACTTTTGTACACTCATTCTAACAAGAAACTTGCAAAGTAAATTATTAAAAAAACATTTACATTCAATTTGAATGCAGGAATTCACAGTCAATTTATACATATCAAATATTAAATTGTGTGAATTGTGAAAGCTATTGTATCACAAATATGGAATTTAAATTAATAATTGCAAAAGTTTGTCCATCCGTATGAATCATGGATCTGGTGAAATGTTCACAGTTGTAGGTCAACCTAAGAGGTCAAGGAAAGGTCAAGTAACTTATGGAAGAATAAGAATAAGAAGAGTTTGTGTGTCAGTGACAGACTGTTAATCCCTCTGATAACTGTCTTATATTGTACAAGTTGGTTGGCAATATGTTGAAAATAATTTGAACTTTAATTTGAATTCAACTTTAGTCCTGAGGTGCAAGTAACCTATCCACCATGATCCGCCAATTTGAGAGGATCATCCACCGGAGTTGTTAAATTGGGTTCATATAGAAGATTAATTAGAAGATTGGTCCAATTAGATAATCACATAAAGAGAAAGCACATAAAAGTACTAAAACAGCAGAAACTAAATCAATACTATTGCCTTATTAAGTATTGATTTGGCATTCCTGATTATGGTAGCCATGTTTTTAATAAATCCCAGTATTTTGAACTGTGAATGGTGATACTTACTACCTTTACCTCAAGATTTCTTTATCTGTATATCACTTGAGGTATTGCTAAAGTAGTGGAGGATAATGTCAATATGACTGTTTTCACGTCTTTTTGATTCTATAGCTGTAAAATTCAAATAATAAAGCTTATCCAGATAGTACTACCTTTTTAATTGTTTCCATAGGGCACAGGAATGTTAGGATAAAATTTCTATGGCACCGACAAAATACTTTTTCCCTATCCACATCCATTTGCCCCCCATATGCCCAGCCCACCTTGCATCTTAACTTTCCTAGCTTCTACATTTCTAGCTATTAATTGTATTTTAGCCACATTTCAATTTGGCAAGACAAAAATAAATTTCTTCTATATTTTATCAGACAATAGTTTGCATGAAATGCTCTATTTCAGCGGGGTCATTTCTGACCCCAGGAGTAATTACCATATTTTTTGTGCACATCTCATACATGAATTTGTTTGTCTTGGTGGGTCACAAAATACCCCACACGGTATGAATAGGGTTAATGATTTTCATATACTTGGCAAAGGCACCAAGTCGTAGCCTCAACCTGGAGAGGGTTATTACAGCACATAGACCTGCCACAATTGCTACCCTATTTTCTACTATTTATTCACCTTCCTATAAATTTTTCTTGTTCAAATTTACTGGGTTTTCTAGAATTTTTACACCAAAACAAGTTGTCTCCCAAAGTTATCAATAACTATGTATCTTCCCTTTCTTCCCTTTGTTCACTTTTTAAATCCCCTGTGACTCAACACCCCTCCATTGCTAGATTCCTTTATAGTATTTCTATAAACTCTCAGTTCAGTCCCACTCCTAGGGGGTTGTTGATGTTCCAACACTTTATCACATCTCTAGAGCATGTGACCTGTTAGATGACCCTATTGTATTTGAAACCACTTTCCTTAGCATTATGGCGTAGCTCCTCTGGATAGTTCTCCAGAATGCATCTATGGCTCCTTCCATCATCTCTTCCAGTTCCCCCCCCCCCATTGTCTCTTCTTTCTTTCTTTTGATTTGGGCTTGGTGCTTTTTAACCCTTTTGCTACTGAAGGTTCGTTGTTCTGGGGGACTGTAGCCATATGACGTCATATCACGTCAGAAACACCAATAAAGTAAAACATTAACTCACTACCTTATACACTTCATTTGCGGCATTTTTCTGCATATTTCATTAGGAATTGATGAAAGTCGAATGGGAAAATTCGAGGGAATTCCCCAAATAAATATAACCACAAGAAAACAATATGCAGCTATATGCGGTAAATACGGCACTATCCACAGAAACCAGTTAAAATAAGTAGTATATACCGAGTGTATATCGAGTCGAGTTTCCCATCAATCATGTCACTTTTTGACAGCTGTGCAGCTGCCTGGGGCAGATGTTAGATTGATGGCTAGATAGGGGAGGGTCGATACTAGCTCTATACAGGTTATTGGGCTCTATACAGGTTCTTGAGACTGACTCAATGGGGACTTTTGTTTTACTTTGATAGTTTATAGCTATTACTCAGATGAATCATCACACAGCTGTGCTTTTTAATGGGCAAGCTCTTTGTCTGATTTTTTATGGGGTTAGCACAGCTGTGTTTAATGGGGCTTTGTCTGCTAGCTCCAAGCTTTGTTTTAATGGGGCTTTGTCTGCTAGATCTCGTGGCATTGTCAAATCAGCTGTGTTTAATGGGGGTTATGTCTGCTTAATGGCAGTGTGTGCTTTTTAATGGGCAAGCTCTTTGTCTGATTTTAATGGGGGGATAGCACAGCTGTGTTTAATGGGGCTTTGTCTGCTAGCCCAAGCTTTGTTTTAATGGGGCTTTGTCTGCTAGATCTCGTGGCAGGGTTAGAACTGTTTTAATGGAACCTTTATCTGCTACAAATGTTTAATGGGGCTTTGTCTGCTAGCCAAATTTTTAATGGGGCTTTGTCTGCTGGCCATGCTTTGTTTAATGGCTAGCACAGCTGTGTTTAATGGGGCTTTGTCTGCTAGCCAATCTTTTAAATGGGGCTTTGTCTGCTACCCATACTAGTTCACAGCTGTGGTTTTTTTAATGGAACTTTAATGGGGCTTTGTCTGCTGGCCATGCTTTGTTGTTTAATGGCTAGCACAGCTGTTTTTAATGGGGCTTTGTCTGCTAGGCCAAGCTTTGTTTTAATGGGGCTTTGCTAGCCAAATTTTTTAATGGGGCTTTATCTTCTAGCCTACTGCATCATATTACTACTGAAAACTGAATCATCTAATAGCCCTTTTTCTGCTGATGGGGGCTTTGTCTGCTACCCATACTAGTTCACAGCTGTGGTTTTTTTAATGGAACTTTAATGGGGCTTTGTCTGCTGGCCATGCTTTGTTGTTTAATGGCTAGCACAGCTGTTTTTAATGGGGTTTTGTCTGCTAGGCCAAGCTTTGCTAGCCAAATTTTTTAATGGGGCTTTATCTTCTAGCCTACTGCATCATATTACTACTGAAAACTGCTCTCCCAACCATCATGCTAAACACAGCTAGCCACATTGGAGGTCTATTGAAAATCTCCATTCCCAATTAAAATTAACGTGAAATTTCGAACCCCAGGGTAAGCACTCGAACGCAATTCCTCATATACATTCTCAGTATCACTTGTTTAGTGATATGGCTTTATGAAAACAAAACAATTGCTCTCTATCGTATCTCTCACTTATTATACTGAATCTTTAATGTTATGGCTATTAGGGTTAGGGCTTTGGGTTTAGAGATGAAAAATCTTAATTGAACAAACTCCTAGATAAAGAAATCTCATTTGCATGCAAATCCTAATTTTCTTTACATCACAAAGACCATTAAATCAGATAATGCACTAGATAAAAAAATTTAATATCAAATCTGAATCTACTCTCCTTTGTTACTTTATTTCCTTTGTATGGTTTCCAGCCAATCTGTTACCCTCTCACCTGTTCCCTTTTATATTTCCCACATCTGCATCTTTGACAGAAGGCCCATTGTTCTATTATTAAAAATGTGTCACTTATTTTTATCATAATTTTTACATAAATATTATAGCCCTCACAAAGACCTCCCCAACCCCCCTCAAACCCACCCTTTCGTATTTCTCACCTCTATCTCATTATGTGACTGTCATTAGGAGCTCATACGTTAACTGACAAATACCTGTCTAGCACAAAGACTGCCTTAACTTTATTTTCCTATATTTAAACTTTCTCCTTTCACTCACATCTGTCTAATAACTCTTGTTTTATGTAACACGGGCTATTTATACTGGTAATGAAATGCTGAGCTTGCTTTTGTTTATAAAATTTTTTCTCTGACATAAGGATCCTGACACTCTTTTCAACACATTTACTAAAAATGCTGATAAGACTAAATCTTTTCTATAGTAATTATAAACTCCCCAGTCGCTATATAAACCCCTGGGAAATCTGTTTTTGTGAAATATTAAATGCTTATCACTCTTGCGGAATTCTGCAAAAATTATTTTGATATAAAAAAGAATTGTTAGAAATGTCTCAATCAGGATTAACTCTTAGGGATCTATTTCTACAGGTGGGAGATATGAACCTTCAGCACCCAGATTATTTTTTAGAGATGGCACTCAATACCTTTCATATTAAAAATTGTACATGCCTAGGGGTGTCATTGTTTTATGTCTCATGCTTCATCTGGCATTATCCATCCTATACTCACAGGATTCTTCTTACAGCCTTTAGAGCCTACAAGAACAAACTTATTAAATCCTATTTAGGATGGAGAAAGAGGATGAAAACATATTCGACTCAGGCTCAGCAAATGCGAAGAATTATGCTTAATAGAATGGTTTCAGGTCAGAGAATGCGTAGACAGGTTATGAGACAGATGGGAATGGAAATCAATGATTCAGACTCTGAAGACGAAGGCATTCACTCTGTCTAGAACTCATTAATCATCTGAAATCTTCAACAAAATCAATAATAATTGCAAGACACTCCCCTATATAAACTGGAAAATCTTCAACATATTGTAATATCTCCTTATTTTTCATATCTGAATACCCTGTACCATGGAGTGTAGATGTTATTTATGTGGTTCTAACCTTCTGAATCAGAAAAATCTACTTCACCACCAGAAGTATTGTCACCAAGTAACAGATAAGATACAAGAGAAATGCAGGATATGTGATCGACAATTCCATGATAACCAGGCCTTGTGTTTACATCTTCAAAAATGTGGAAAATATATCTGTAGGAGCTGTGATCTTCCATTTCTTACAACAGAGGCCCTCAACTTTCATGTGGAGACATTTCATAAGAAATCTACAGCTGCTAAATCTTACAGATGTGGCATTTGTAAATGCAATTTTGAGGGTAGGAGGGCCCTGTACACGCATAGAATGAGACAACATGGAGGCAACAATGATGACCCTGTCCTACCAGCCTTTATTGTAGATAATGATGACGAAAATTTACGTGAGATTTACGTTACAAACATAGATCACATACAGGCTAACCATCAAGAGACTGAACTAAAGAATATCTACAATTTTCCAACCAATAATCTGCATGGGGGTTACAGGGAGATTCGATCCCAGGTGAGGGAAATCTATCAGAACCTACACAATGCCTTCAGGATTAATCTCGCCTTTGGAACCATTTTATTTAACAATGAAACAAGGGAATACAGATATTTTGTTCCACATTACAACAGTAAGATTCTTCAATATCCTTTTCGAATTTCGAATATGAATAGTATTCGTTTTTTGATGAATAAGTTAGCTGGAATCGATATAATTACACAAGCAAGATCAGATAGACCCTCTACTGCCTGGAGCCTCGCCTTCATAACTAATGTGCAGTATGTAGTTTTTAAAACAGAGTTTCCATTGGGAAATGCTGAAGACCTGCCAGATTACATCAAACAGAATAGGAATCTGAAGACAATGTATATAGACAAATGGACGGGCAAACCATATACAGACAATTTATGTTTCTTTAGATGTCTTCGACAACATTTTAATGGTAACAAAGATTTCCTCGAATATTTTCGTGTATGGATGAATTTTAAAAAATCAGAAAAATTAGGAAATTCTACTGGACAATTTACTGGTGTGACTATGGATGAGATGATGGATCTAGAAAGATGTTTTAATGTAAAAATTTTGATATATTCTCTGTCACCAGATGGAGTTGTCTGTAATCTGTATAAATCTGTAAATAATTATGATAGTAAGATGTATCTTAATGTACATGAAAACCACCTTAGTTATATTGTAGATATAAATAAATTCGCCAAAAAATTTCAATGTGAGAAGTGTCTTAAGTTGTTCACAAGAGAGTGGAACATGCAAAGACACTACAAAGTATGCTATGATAGAACTATCTACCATTTTCCAGGTGGCTTCCATAAGTCACCCTTAACCATATTCGAAAAACTCGAATCTCTAGGAATACATACCTCTGAGCAATCTAGATATTATAAACTCTTTGCAGTGTGGGATATGGAGGCGATGCTTCAAAAAACAAACCACAGCACCACGAGTAAATTGAACTGGATATACAAACATGTTCCCATTAGTGTGAGTGTAGCTTCTAACATAACCAATTTTGAATCACTGAGGTGTTTTATCAATCCGGATCCGACAATTTTGATTCAAAATATGATGGAATATCTCAGACTGATTAGTATAGCCGCTCGTAAACAAATCTCCTGCAAATATTTTCATGTTTTATATGAACTGGATGAGCTCATTCAGAAATATAAAGAGGATGGGGAGCAGGCGGATTCGGATTTCGAATCAGAGGACTGGGAAGAGGAACTCGAGTCGGACGAATCTGATTCAGAATCCAATATTGTCTTTACTCCAAGTAAAAAGATTCTGTCACATTTCATATCCAATATTCAACAAGTTAAGAAAGAGTTTCTTACTTACATTACCCAACTACCTGTTATTGGATTTAATTCAGGTAGATACGATCTGAATTTAATTAAGACTGATATTCTCAAGTGTATAAGTTTAAATTACACAGAAAATGAAATCTTCACCATCAAAAAAGAAAACAGCTATCTCACCATAGGTACTCCACATATGAAATTTTTAGATATTTCTAATTATTTAGCAGCTGGATGTTCCTATGAGAAGTTTCTTAAAGCCTATGGTTGTGACATTCCAAAAGGTGTTTTTCCTTATGAATGGTTTGATTCTCTTGAAAAATTAGACTGCACCTGCTTACCGGAAATGAAAGATTTCTATTCTAAAATGAAGATGTCTAACCCATTAGAATCTGAGTCTGAGTATGAAGAGCTTAGAAATCTTTGGAATAAGAATGGTATGAGGACTTTTAGGGATTATTTAATACATTACAATAATCTAGATACTGGACCCTTCTGTGAAGCCCTCACTACTTTCATAGATCTTTATGTATCGGAAGGGATAGATATTTTTAAAGATTACATCACCTTGCCTGGTGTAGCCAGAAAAATGATCTATACCTCCTCAGAGAGTAATTTTGCACTCTTCAATTCAGATAACGCAGACCTATACTATACATTTAAACAAAATATTGTGGGAGGTCCTAGCATAATTTTTAGCAGATATCAAGAAAAAGGGGTAACAAAAATTAAAAATGTAGAAAATAACTTATGTGAGAGCGTGGTGGGTTATGACTGTAATGGCCTCTATTCCTATGCTATCAAGCAGCTAATGCCAAGCGGTGTGTATGTAAGAAGATTCCCTGAAAACCATTTTAGACCAGAGGTTAGCGAAAGGTACATAGATTCATACGTTTGGTTAGATTATCTCAGCTGTAAAGAGGGAATAAAAATTCGACATAAATTAAATAATCAAAAAGAGGTGAGAATACGGAACTTTAGGGTAGATGGTTTTTGTTATCAAAATAAAACAGTTTATGAATTTAATGGATGTTATTACCACGGTTGTAAATTTAACTGCTTTATAGTTAAAAATTTAAAAAACAAAACCTGGTCAGAAAGACTGAAAAAAGTGCAACAGAGGGATAAAGCTAGAATGAACTACATAATTTCACAGGGTTATAAATTTGTGGCTATTCAGCAATGTCAATTTATCTCCAAAATAAAACCCAAATGCCTCCGATTTTATGAACATTACCTCCCTTCTTACTACAGGAAAAATAAGGGGGATTTAACACACTCAAAGATCTTAACAGATGTTAAAAATGGAAGACTGTTTGGTGCATTAGAGGTAGATATCCAGGTGGAGGAGGGGCATGAAGATTTCTTTCAAGAATATCTCCCCCTTTTTGCTACTTGTGAGGTACCAATGGAGGTAATAGGTTCACATAGATAAGGTGACCCATCACAGGATTCAAGGTGAATTAGAGGCAGATAAAGCAATTATAGGGGACACCTTCAAATTGATAAGTAATTCCAGTTATGGTTCCTTTCTCATGAATAAAACTAAACATTCTAATGTGAGATATCTAGTGGATAAGAATAAAGTCCGAAAAATAATAAACTCTTGCATTTTTAAAGATATGCAGGATATTAATGGAGTTTTTGAGGTAGAGACCTATAAGTCTAGAATTGTGATGGATAACCCTATACAAATTGGTTTTTTTTATTTTACAATATGCGAAGTTAAGAATGTTGGAATTTTATTATGACTGCTTACTGAAATACCTTAGACCCCAGTCATTTGAATTAACGGAAACTGACACCGATAGTCTGTATATGGCTATAAATCAATCTGATCTAGATCTTTGTGTTAGGGGAAGATACCGACAGAAATATCATAAGGAAATTTTTGGGTCCTGTTCTGATGAGTTGAATGCACTCTGGTTTCCAAGACGCTGCTGCTCCCACCATATCACCATAGATAAGAAAATCCGAGGGATTTTTAAGAAAGAATTCTCTGGATTTCGAATGTTATCACTCTGTTCAAAATCCTATATCATAGAGGATCAGGATGGTAAACAGAAAATATCTTCTAAAGGTATTTCTAAAAAAAATTTAACTGATGCTATGGCTAAATTTACTCACACTCTAAGCACTGGAGAGACAAGTTTCTCCACCAATTTAGGATTTAGAATGAGGGATGCTAATATGTTTACCTATTCACAAACTAAAATAGGATTCTATTATTTTTATTGTAAGAGAGAGGTGCAAGATGATGGGATCACAACCAGACCTTTAAATATAACCCTCTCACCATGGGAAAGAGAATCCCTGGTTGTATCAGAGGTACAGGATCCCCTATCTAATCTGTACTATTCTCAGATGAGAGTAGACGCCTTATCTTATCATTCAATTGAACAAATGTTTTATCACCTTTTAGCCAAACATTACAAAAATATTACACTTTGTCATAAGATTTTGCTGGAAACAGATCCCCTTAATGTATACAATCATCTTGACAAAACATTTATCTCAAAAAGTAGAAATGAAGAAATTAAGAAGGATATTATGCACCTATGTGTCTCTGAAAAATTTAGGCAGTGTCAAAATTTTCGAGATCGACTAGTATCTGTTAATGATAAGGCTATTTATTATAAGCAGCCTAATTATAGTAGAGAGGATGAGGCCTATTGGGGTGTCAGTAACCCCACTAAACTTATTTCTGTGCTTCCCCCTAATTCTCTAGCCGGAAATAACATCATGGGTGAGCTAATTATGGATTGCTGTCGAAAATTTTCTACTGAAATCTCCATTCCCAATTAAAATTAACAGGAAATTTTGAACCAGAAGGTAAGCACCCCAACGCATTGCCTCTGAATTCCTGTCACTTTTTGCTGCGACAGTACAGACTGAGGAACTCTGTTGAAAATCTCCATTCCCAATTAAAAATAACAGGAAATTTCGAACCCGAAGGTAAGCACCCGAACGCATTTGCTCTGAATACTTGTCAGCGTTTTATGATAGTACTGACTGAGGAACTCTGTTGAGCAGGACACAGATGATTCAAGTATGCAATTGTTTTTTTTTGAAGAAATAACAGAGAAAATATATTTTAATGTAATACCATTATACTGAATCGTCACTTTACAAAGTTATTATTAAAAAATCTAATGATCATCTCCTCGTTACTTTTTAGGTTTACTGAAAAATCTGATAAAATACTTTGCATGGTTCTTCCTCTGCTACTGTGATAGCTATAATACAAACAAAATAATCCACATGTATCTGTCTGATAATTTTGCACTCTCTTATTATTGTATTTGTATGATAATGCATTACTGAATAAATTATTAACTATGTCTCTCTTTGGTTGTTTTCCTGCTGAATCGAATTGTTCCACAACCTCATTATTCACCCAATGCAATACCACCCAATGGCTCCCCTTGTCAGTGGAGTAATCCAGATTAACAATAACTAGGGAGGGTATGGGTAGTTTTTTAGGGATAAGGTCTAGGGAATATACGCCATAGAATTGTTCTCGAATTTTTTCATCCAACCTCATATACTTTGCAATTTTGTAGCTATCCATCACCCAACATTTACCATTCTAGCTTGATCTATCTTTAATATTTCAGGGAATTTTGCGTAGACAATAATATTTATAGTTTCTGGAAGGGCAGTCCCAAATCTTAGACTTAATCTCACATGTCCACTTCCGGAAGTTGTCATCACCTGACCAGATAGGAAACTCTGTATGTCGAATTGGTACAATGCATATCCCTTGGGATAATCTGAAAGTTGAATAATCAAACCATTTTTCCGATCAGAATCGTTTGGTACCAGACTTAGATAAGAGGCTACATAATCTTTTTCATTGAAATTGGGTTTAAAGGGTCTATTTGGTACAGGCTGTCCATCCACACTCAATTCCATATAATTGAGATCCATATTTTGAAAGTTAAACGGATTTTTAGTGTAATCTCCAGAATAGGCAGCATTTGAAACTAAGCCAACCACAATCTTGCTGGGAACTTTACCATGGAAGATATTATCAGTCATAAATGTGTGAGATCCTTTAGCAATACTGAAGCTTTTAATATCACTTCTCCAGAAGGGATAGAGTGCAGGACTTGTTTTCAAAGCCTCATTATGAGCGACTAACATATCTGGATTCAAAGAGATATAACAAACTTTTAAAATAGCCTCTGTGATTTTTAACCTCAACTTTTCTTTCCCATCTCTCATTAATCTGAACTCATTGAAGGATTGAAAAAACTTCAAGGTAACCGCCACCCCATTTATTATAGCCCTGGGTTGATCTATTCCAAAGTCTGTATAAAGTAAACCCTCCACACTAGCCGTTCCTCCACTTCTAGTTGGTCTGCCTCTCTCTGTAAAGCCTGGATTACCCCCTGTGTAGGTGATAGCCTCCATGGCTCCTGGTTGATCTTTATGAAACAATGCTGCCTCACCCTCTGATTGAACCATGTTGTTGTTGGTTGATAGAAGAAAATCAATCATTGCCTTATACGGATAATTAGCACCCACATCTGAGGATACTACTTTTTGATTTAATGCAATATCAACCTGTCTAAAAATTGAATGGAGGGTCAAGTTTATAGGCGCCACCTGGTGACTAGGGGTTGGAGGTTGACCAGCTGATGGTGGCTTATTATGAATAGGAACCCCCTTCTCATCTGTAATGATGTATTTTACATGTAACCTGGTTTTAGCTAAATTGATATAATCTACTGAGGTCCCTGGGATATTAAATTCTATTACACTGCTATCTGTGATAGCGGCAATTGGATTGAACTCCACCCAATATTCTTTCTGAATCGTCTTATCTATGGGTGGCGGCTGGAAGATGGTTAAAGGTGTTTGAATTATATCCATAATGAGTGAGAATTGAATTTTTTCTTCTTACTCTTTACTTTCACCCCCTTCTGGACAGATGATGATGATCTCCTAGTGCTGCTACCTTTCCTAGTTTTATTTTTATTCTTGGAAGAAATTTTTCTTGAGGATTTCTTTGTAATCTTACTCTTTCTAGTCTTCCCACCAGTTTGACCTTTGTGGGTTCCAACCATGCTATTTATACCCTTTTTCAATTTTATCTCACTCTTGGCCTGCTCCACTGCTGCCTCTGTAGGTGTAACTAATGTAACCTCCACCGGTTTGTCATTAACCCTATCTGTTTCTGAATTTTTAGGATTTAATTCATAAAAATTTGGGTTATATGCGACTCTTCCCTCAATACATTTCTTGCAAAAGTTTAAATATTTATCCATTTTCTTTTTTAAGGTGTAATGTGAGCTGTATCTCCCCCTTTAATGCTAGAGCATTGTTAAAGGAGCTATCTTTTATATAGATTTTGATTCGACCTAAATTCGACTGCCTCACCCCCAAATAAAACCTGTCTGGAAATAATTGGCTTCTTTTATTGTTTGGCATTAGCATTCTTAAAATTGGTTCTAAGGAATCTCTAACAAAACTATAATCACAGATATCTGAAAAAACCATGAGGGTCTCTGATATTTTTTCATTTAAAAAAATATCGCAGAGCGCCACTTTCCAATTTCCCCTCAATTCCACTCTCTCAGGAAGTTCCACAGTGAAGTTATAACCCTTGTTACCAGGATGAAACCTTAAGGAATCCTTCGAACTTAAGAAAATGTAAAAGTCTCCCTCTGTCATTCTCCCTCTTTTTCATTCAATTATGAAAGCTTTAACACAAACACAGGGCAGCATTGGCTATTTATAGTTCTTCCATAGCTGTCTCTGGTATCCAGGAATTAAATTTGCTTGGCCATCCTTTCCATTTTACCAGCATCTCTGATATCCCCTTTCTTTTCCTTTTTTTAAGAATTTTTTCTATTTTGTAGACCATATTTTCATCCAAAAATGCTAGTTGTAATTCAGGCTCATAAAAATATGATGTTATGACCTCATTTTGATAATCTTTTAGTTGATACATTGGGATATCTTGGTTTAGTTTTCTATCAATGATTGTAAAAATCTCACCAGACCATTTTTCAGCATATTCTCGATCGAAACTGTTCTTTAGATAACTTATTTTAACCCTATCACCAACCTTATACTTAAATTTCACCCTTTTAGGGTTAGGTCTGGTCTTCTTCATGCTTTTGTCTTTCTTAATACCCTTAGTTTTGAGGCCGTATTGATAAGACCATATATCATACTGGTTTGAACTCTGAGCCTTTGTGGGGGTCATCTTAATAGATCTATGGCTGGCATTGTTGTAACTAGCCGTAAAGTTTTGTAAATTATCTACCCATCTGAAGGATTCTCTAGCTGTTAAATATTTGAATATCTTGAGTTTAATTGTTTTTATTACTCTCTCTGCGTAATTAGCTTTAGTTTCATAATAAGTAAATATCTGATCCACCTTTGAGATTCTCAAAAATTTGGTCACCTTTGAATTTTTATATTCACTACCTTGATCACTTCTTATTTTCTGTGGTTTCACCCCTGATTCCTCAAAAATATTAGACATGACTTGCTTCATTTCCTTTCCTGTGAGAGTATACAATGGTCTGGTATAGAGATAACGAGTAAATATATCGATAAAAACCACAAAATAGCCATAATTATCATTCGATTTTCTGTATTTCACCATATTAGCAGTATCTGTATCCCATTGATAATTTTTGGAGAAGGAAAGGACCTTGGGTCTCTTGAAATGTCTCCTGACAGGATGATGTGAAGTATAGGCCTCCTGTTTAGCTAGCCACTGTTTAATAGTTCTCCTTGAAATCTTGTATTGACCATTTTTTTTCAAAAATTGGTACAATTTTTCAAACCCACTGAAGGAGGCGGGACTACTGGGGTTATAATATGCCTCTTTAAGCACTATCTCCAAATCAGGAGAGATTTTTATTCCAGAATTTAATCCATGCTGGTTTGCGCTCTCTGATAGACTCCCTGTCTCCTCCCCTCTGTTTTGTAGTCGATCCTCCTTGCTGTTTAACCCTTCCTCCATTGGAATTATTTGGGGTTTTTTGACCGCCAGTCATTCGCTTATCTACACTACTCTCAGGCAATCCTGGTGGGGGTGACATATATAGGCTCTCATTGCTTCCAGTCTCAGCCTTGGACGATGTTACAGCATTATTCAATTGCTCAGATTCCTCATCAGCTGTATTGCTTTTATACGGGCCTTGTTTTTCAATTTCGAGATATTTTTTAAATTTCAAAAATAGTTCATGAGGTACCATTACAAATTTATTCATTGTAAAATTTGGTTGATATATTTCCTTATGCTATATAATAATTCTGAAAAAATTGTGTGATGTTTCTTCAGTAATTGAAGCCGCCCTCTAACCCTTCTTAGAAATCGCTTAATCAACCCAGAATATTTTTCAAATTTTGCCTTGATCTTTTTACTGAGTGGCAGACGAAAAATATTGAAGAAAATCTCTGCAATGGCTTTTATTTGTGACTGATTAGCCTCTGAAAAGATATACTTGTTTAAATTTTTATTGTTATCCAATATAACCTTTAGAAAATGCTTTGCTCTAAGGAGATTAGAAGACATACTGATCAGTAGTCTTTAATCTAGCAAGTATTTATAGCTATTTATATACGGTTAGGTACTCATCAGGAAAAATATGGGTACGTAACCAGGAGGTCTTATCTCTGGTAGGAGATAGATCTATCAGCAAGTAACTGAAAGATTCTGCAGTGGCGTCGTCATAGGCCAGACAGACCTTATCACACATTCCTAACTGATTTCCTAAGATTTTTATTTGATTGATATCCCTAGGATTTTTAAATAAAATAAAATAATGTGTATTCAGGGTAATGTCTCTACTATATTTTCCCGAATGGTAGAGATTTTGTAAAATCAAAAAGACGCTCAGATTTCTGTGATGTGATTCTCTACTAAATAGATTGGTAATAGAGGGGCTATTCACTGCTGTCATCTGTAAATCATCAATAATAATCAGATTATGCTTAGAGTCGGCAATTTGCTTTATTCGAGCCTCATCTGGAACTCCTTGAATAAATTCTAAATTTTCAATTATTTTGTTGTCAAAGGATTTCTGCCATACCCCATAAAAGTAGTACACCTTCTCCACAGGAACCTCAAACATAGCATTTAAATTCTCCAATAACTTAAAGACAAAGTTTGTCTTTCCAGAGCCTGTAGGACCTGCAATCATTGCAGTAGTGGGTGAAAAAAATCTGAACATTGTTATCTCTATCTTATCACGTGAGTCACATAGTAAACAATCAGAAAGCTGGTTAGTCTCCTCTCTATTTATATTATTTTCACTTGCCAAGATTACAATCGCCTGCTTGCCAGTTACCTCAATACCTGCCAGATATCCTAGACAAAAGATTTTGTTTTGTATTATTTTCAGGTATTGTTGTGGCATAGAGTACATACAAATCAGAAAATGCAGGCTCAAATATTTATACTCTTAGGCTCTTTACCCAGATTAATATATTCTAAAGCTTGTTTCCAGAGAATGTGTAACTGTGAGAATGATATGGCTGTTTGTATAGATGTTGTATGGGTGGAATTTACCTATAATCCAAAAATCCGTATTTTATATCTGAAACAGTTGGAATATCTAGATATCCATCTAGTCTTGAAAAATTTTCCCTCTTTAGAATATTGGGTAATGATGGATATGATGTACTTCAACTGCAGTTGGATTAAAGAAATTCCATTGCAAATTAAAGTATCCACTAATATGTGCACAGACAAGGTCCAGAAAGGTGAGTTTATTAACCTATGCAGATAAAAATGTAATCTAATAGTCAGAGAAAAAATGCCTTTGGGGTGCTTAGACTCGGGTTCGAAATTTCCTGCTATTTTTTAATAGGGAATGGAGATTTTTAACAGATTTCCTCAGTCTGTACATTCACAGCTTACTGTCATCGCCTCCAAAGAAGCACAGAGGATAGCAATGCCTCATTAATATGTTTATGAGGTGCTTACCTACGGGTTCGAAATTTCCTGTTAATTTTAATTGGGAATGGAGATTTTCAACAGAGTTCCTCACTCTGCACCTTCACAGCCTACTGTCATTGCGTCCACAGAGGCATACAAAGCATTACCTCATTAATATGTCTATCTGATCTACCTTCGGTTTAGAAATTTCATGTTAATTTTAATTGTGGATGTAGATTTTCAACAGACCTCTACAGCAATTTTTTCCCTTTTTTTATTAGCTACAACAGAGAGTGAGATATGGGAGGATACCCAGTCCTTATTGTCATCAACAGGTCTCTGGGATTCAACTACCTCTGCCCAGTATTCGTCAAATAATTCTGATCATAATATGAGCAAAAATAGAGATTACAGTAGCACTCATATCCAAAGGTACTACTGGATATTAATCTCGATCAGTACCGCATGCATTATGGTTGTATTACTATTTGCATGGATTTTGGGAAGAAAATTATTATGCTGTAAGCTTCAAAGAAATTCGGGAAATGAGACAAATGCTGTCAAAATGGAGGATGTGAGACATACTGCTGATGAGGAGACTGAGACCAATCCAGAAAGGTAGGAAATTTGTTATGAAATTGTGAAATTATTATTTTATACGAATGAAACAGGGATTGTGACGTCACATTGCATGAACATATAATTTGTGACGTATTTTTTAGCTAATGACAACCTATGACGTTTCTCAAACCTTGTTTACATGTCTATTTTCTTCATCATGGCTTATTTAGTAGAGATTTTATTTATTGTATCTTTATATCTGTCAAGTATGGATTGCTATCATGTTGAATGTAACTTTTATAAGGATACGTCGCATTTACATATTGTGGGATTGAGATCATTTGAAGACTTTAAAAATTACGGGATCAAATGTGGTGATTACGACGTCGTTACTCTAGTATACGAAGACTGTTATCTGGGACAAGTCACACTTCCTCTTAGGAATATTATCCTAAGTTACCCAAATTTGAGGACTCTGTATTGGCGGTGTAAAGGATATTGTGTACATCAAGATACCAGAATCACTGTAGTCGGATGCAGTTTGGGTAAGAGCTAGGAATCATATACTCTATTGTATTAAGGATCTATGTGATCCTAAGATTTCATAAAGTCTAAAATATTTATGCATTGCTGCATACTGAGTTATCAGATTTCACCTACATTTTTCATATAAAAATATTTGTCGGATGTCATGATAACCACACTCTGTTGGAAATCTCCATTCCCAATTAAAATTAACGGGAAATTTCGAACCCCAGAGTAAGCACACGAACGCAATCTGTCGCCTCATATAGCTTTAGTTAGCGGTTTATGCATTACAGCATATCCACTTAACAGATTTCACCTTACAGTTTTATACATAAAAATATTTGTATGTAAATCACACAATTTACAGATTTTTATATTTCTTTTATTTTTTATGTTTAGACCACAGAGAGGAGTCAGACAAATGCAACTGGAGGAGATCTGAGGTGAATGACCAGGATAATTATGACAATGATTGTGAGCATCATGATGATGAGAATTATGATGATGAGCAGGATAACGACCAGAATGACCTATATGCCCTTCTGGTTATACCATTTTTTGGAATTATTGGTGGAATTATGGTGTATGTTATTCGACGTTTTAAGGATAGACTGCTAATTATAATTCTGGATACAATTTTTAATTGCACTGGGGGTAGAGAAAGAGTTGAAACTAGCACATCAGAGACTGATAGCACGAGTGCTGATACGACTTATGTGAAAGAAAGGTTACAAGTTCCACAGGTTACATCAGAGACTTCCAGTTCCATTTTTCCCCTCAGCTCATTCTCTGCCGACACCTGGGACGACAGGATTGTGACAGACGCTAAAAAAATTTTTGATCACTGGATGGAGGAGAGGAAAAATGTAACCGAGGTGTCTACACAGGTCAGTGATTCAGACATTGAGATGCAGATAGAAATGAAGGATATATCAATAATGAGGTCTAGTGATGAGGTACATAGATCTGACCATGAAGTGGAAACAGCAGAGACCAGCTTCATACAGACTAGGTCTGGTCGTACATACCAAAAAATTTTTGTATAAAAAAAGAATGGAGAAAAAACTTTTAGACTTACATTTATAGATTGAGACCTCATGGACCTTAGTTTCAGTTATTTTGTAATTTTCAATTTTTTTTTTTTTTTTTTTTTCCCAAGTAATTATTGGAATTATGATCATATGATAGAGTTGTTGGTTACTAATTTAGAATATTACTGTCGTCCATAATATGTTGTAATTGTGTTTCCATGAATGTTTGTTGACATTTCTTATCAGAGAATTTTTTTGGAAGAATATTATTTATTTAATTCCTTTTAATTGTACTAATTATCATCCTTTGATTATTATTATGTCTCTCTGATATATACATATATGTAATTTTCTTGTGAGAATAGTTCATAAAGAATAATATATGTGATAATTTTCCATCTTTTATTGTCAAATAACCATATAACCCTTTCAAACAATATATACATAAGAATTTCAATAAAAAATCCTATACAGGTATCATGGCGTAGAGCATATTAATGATATCTTTAACAGAGGATTCTACATAAAATGACTTTAAAAAAATAAAAAAAATTCAGTGTCACACAATGAAAAGTAATAATTCAGTCACATTGAATGGAATTGAAGGTGTAACAGAAAAATATTTTTTTTAAAATCTTTTGAGAAAAATAGACTGGTCATACATCCAATTTATTATGTTAACATTTACACAAACCAGAGCAGACTTCTCCATTGCAATGACTGGTGTCGCTGATTGATTGCAAAGAAAAAGCTAAATAAATACCAGTACTTTGTAAATGGAGACATATGATGAGCTCATATTGTCGAAATTCTTTTGCAATGGTTTATTTTATTAAAATAAAAATAGGTTAAGACACCTCCTTTAACAAGATAAATTATGACCTAGCAGGCTGAACAATTCTTTTGAGAGATGACTGTACAGAGCGTTCTTCTGATTACACAGAAGATCTCATACAGAATAAAAACCATAAATCAGCTTGATTGTACAGTCACCACACAAAAGGCGTGTCATGTACACTTGTTTAAATATTGACTTAAGGATGCATATAAATTATGAGGAAGTGCTACCTTAGCCAAAAAAGCATCTGAAACCTTCATGTATTCAGCTATTATAATAAAATCATTTCTTAACAAGATCATTGTTTTTTAGTAGATTAAAGACATATGACAAAATAATATAAATTACTAAGGATCTACAGGAATAATCATATACTAAGTGAAAAATATTTACATTAGCTTCCAAATATTAAATGATTTAAAAAAACTTCAGATTATTCAAACTCTTGCAAACTATAATTACAGAGATTTTTTTTTGACATTTACCTTTTTTCAAAGTTTTTTATTCCCTCTATTACATATTCAGCTGGTTTTATAAAACTTCTATAAGATTGTCTAAGTGATATCTCAGTCCCTCCATCATTTTGATATATGCCGAGCTCCTTGTCTTATTAATTATCCCAATGGTTTCATGCTGTTGATGATGACAGTTGCTCAGATTTATTCTGGGTATCCTTCTGTTATTGATGACATCTGGCTTGATTGGCTCTGTGCAGAATGTAACCTAGTCAATTTTTAGGGATATGACAGGAGAAAAAGGATGAAGACTGAGGAGGCACCCCATTCATTCAGACCAAATTTAGAAATAAAAAATTATTTTTAACAAAAAATTTTGAGATTGTAGACCACTAGGTGTTTGTAGGACGCAACATGCTGCAACCACTAGGGTCAACATGCCATTGGGTGTTACACTCTAAACACCTACTCGGATGATGTGCTAAATTACCGGATATTAGTGCTGAGCATGTTGTACAATAAAAGTGATAACAAGAGCTCATAAAAGCCCTTGTTAATGGTAGGTCTATTTTACAGCAGGCGCATGTTAAGTTGTTGGCTCGTTGCTGGTAATATGTAGCCCACTGAGGAGCTATCATAGTTTCCACATCTTCTGAGCTTTTGCCTAGAAAAAAGGCGCACCCAAAGGCCATCTCGAGGTCTCTATTAGTTAGAGCCTCGATCAGCAATTGGTCATAACTGGTATTCATGTACATGGAAGTGGGGACCCATGTAAATAGTGAGGTAGTGCTCATTTTTGAACTGCGGATAGAGTAGGCCTTTGTGAATTTGTGTTCTAAAAGTATGGTCCTACATATGGGACACCTCAGTTCAGACTCAGCCCCATCCTGCCACATCCTTGATAACTGACAAGAACACTCCACACAGAGCAAGTGTCCACATGGGTTGGTCAGTATGATGTCTGCCTGATCTAAGGCGTCTTTACAGATAGCACATTCAGCTTTTTCTAGGAATTGGCTCACAAATTGAACGAAATCTGGATATTTCCGGCTGAAAAATATAAAAATTAGAGAAATTTTAGTTATTTGACTAAATAGCAGAGATTAGTCAATACAAAATTGGGTTGAGAAAAGGAAATTGTGTTCCTGTGCATACCTGGGAGTTCAAATCTCACGTTATTGCTTATTGTGATTGGAGATTATCAACAGTCCTCACCCTAGGGAAATGCCTCCGATTGTTTGTCAGAATACTGCAGTATTGCAGAGCTATGATTCTCTGTTGAAAATCTCCATTCCCAATTAGAATTAACAGGAAATTTCGAACCCAAAGGTAAGCACCCTGACATACATATTAATGAGCTTAAGTCTTCTCAACCTCTCTGGATGTTGTGAGCAAGTATACTCAAGTATGAGGAATACTGTTGAAAATCTCCATTCCCAATTAAAATTAACGGGAAATTTCGAACCCGAAGGTAAGCAGCTTGACATACATATTAATGAGCTTATGCCTTCTCAATCTCTGTGGATGCTGTGAGAGCAAGTATATCAGAGGAATACTGTTGAAAATCTCCATTCTCAATTAAAATTAACATTGTCAATTTGCATATTGAGGGTAGAGAAACCCTTTTCGTATATTATCTCTCACTGAGAAATTACACATGTTTTACCCAAAAAGCTTCATTAAGATAAAAAATAAAAATTAATTGAGATAGTTTAGCGAATAAGGAAATACATCAAATTTAGGAGATTTATCTAACTAGACCCTAAATTTCACCCACTTGGTTTTTTATTAGAGCTGTCATGAGAGAAGATAATTTATTGACATTTATTAACATTTCATTAAAATTCTTACTTGAATGAATGGTGTTACGCTCAGGAGGGGGTCTATACAAAGCTAGTTCTACAATAGCCTCACAGCTCCACCTCGTTACATTGGAATAAGTCCTCTCTAAAATTTTATGTAAAAAATTAAAATAAATAAATATTTGGTACTTACACAATAAAGGCCGGTAGAATGTCGTTGAGCAGGATGTAACAAACCATCGCCTGCTGGTAGTGTCCATTGTCAATCAGCATCAGTAGTTCACAAATGGTTATCATATTGGAAATCAGATGATTGGGTCGAAAGAGATCAATTCTTCTTCCAATTTGTACAAAGTTATCCATTTTGAGATTAATTGAACAGCCTATTTTGATTCAGTAAAATTCTGGGGCCCAGAATGGGTTTGATGCAGGGTTTTATAGTGAAATTTTGGGTTGAAAGCTGTTGCCATTATCTGATAATTAAAAATTAAAAAAGTGATTTAATGTCAATTTGTCCCTGAATAATTAAAGGGGTATTTCCACGTCTACCTCCCCTTTGGCTGATTCATCTAAATGCGAACATTCCTCACATGTCAATTTTGCATGGTTAGGTTGATCAGGTTGAATTAAACATGGAACATATGTATATATTTCCATACGTTCGCTATACATCTGGTTACATACTTTCAAAAATTCTTCCCATTCTTTGGGTTTGCAGGATAGCCCTTCAGTGGTGGGAAACAAGTCTCCCTTGGCATTGGTCTTCCATTTCCTGATACCTACAGATTTATAGGGACTATTACAGGCTACATAGTAGGAGCCACCTATATGTACTTTCTTCTCTATTCCTTTGTCTCCTTTAAGAATAGCCTGCAGTGCATGGTTAATTAGTTCAGAAAAATGAACTAATACAACCAATTTTGAGATATTGATCTTGATCCCTGGGTTGGTGACAATCTGACCATCCCATTCCTTTAAATGAATAGACTGCACTTGACCAGTTTCACCATGAAACACCACATACTTCTTGGAGCCTAGATGAAAGGTTCTTCTATAGGTGACAGATAGAGATGCCTCTGAATAGTTCATTGCGGACATCGCCCCATGGCTTTGAGGCTCTATAAGATGATCTTTCTTCTTATTTTTAATCTGTAGAGATAGATCTTTCTTATTCTTCTTCAGAGCAGGTTTCCCTAAAACTTGAGCCTCTGCCATATTCACTGAATGATTTCGTCCTATTTTTTAATTCCTAGATTACAGCTTCAGATGATGTGTAAGGGTTAGAGCGAGAGGGTGGCTTTTTATAGACTTTGAGGTGAGGGGGAGAATATATCACAATTCAGCATATAGGATCACTTACTCAGCAAAAGCTTTGTGTAGGAAAAAATACTTACTCAGCAAAGGCTTTGTGTGAGGAGACTTAAAACAGACTAGTATAACTGATCATTAAAGGAACAAAGAAACTACAATAGTGATTAAAAACAGATTTTATTGATAATTAAATGCAGATAATACAGACAAGTTTATTACTTAATAATTGTAAAGTTAAAGTGACAAAAAGGTTAGTATATCAGAAAGACATCTGCCCGTCCTTTACATCTGTGTCTAACTAGAATTTATAAATAAGTTTTCATCTACTTGGATTTTAGAACATAATGAAGATTTATTATTGGTAGAGTACTGTTCTAAAGTCACAGGTGTCTGTCTTCCATCTGTCTTAGGTAGAGTATTTTTGTAAAATTCACAGCTGACTGTCTTCCATATGTCTTAGGTAGAGTATTTTTCTAAAATTCACAGGTGTCTTTCTTCCATCTGTGTAAGGTAACATCTCGTAACTATTCAATTCATTCAATAATTTTAATGTCTCTTTATCTTTAAGAGGTAGGAGAGAAAAAACTATTTTTGGGCATTATCATTTTCACAAATTCACAGGTAGGTGCATGCCTTTTATGTTCGTCCATTGGTATATCATAGGTCTCCCATTCAATAAGAGATATTTTACACCAGGGGCAGGTAACCTTGTCCCCCTCCCCTGTATAGAGGAAACCAGCACGAGTTAGGGCATCTGGGCGAATGGGGTGAGACTTCGGCCATGTTCTAAATGTAGCATATCTCTCATCATATCCAGAATAATCAGGAACCTTAAATATCCATCTTCCCACGTAGGGTGTGGGTTTATGACATAAATGTAACCCAGCAGAGCTACCACAGGGTGGTTGAATTCTTGGATTGGAGTTATATCTAGGTGAAGAATTCAGTGAAAAGCCTCCAACCGAGGCGGCAGAATGAGTAGAGGCAGACTGAAGATAAGATGACCTAGCATCAGTCTGGTCTTCCACTGGTTTACTTGCTGGATGAACTATCTCGCTATCCTTATCAGTTATGTTGGATGCAGTATTAGAAAACATGTTGCTAGAAGATGCTGTTAGCTTGATAGTTGGAAAACCAATTAAGTTTATAAGCTGAATTTTTGCGTTTATATAGACTGTTAAAATTCTAGTATTCAGCAGTTTTCCAAAGAAAAAGACAGGATTCACTGATTATTAGTTAACCCCAAAGCCCTAACCCTAATCAAAAGTGTATATGAAAGTATGAGATTAAACTGCGACTGTATATGAGGCGAGATATTGCGTTCGTGTGCTTACTCTGAGGTTCGAAATTTCCCGTTAATTTTAATTGGGAATGGGATTTTCAACAGACCTCTAATGTAACTAGCATACATTGTGTGATAAATCAAATATAGCTTTGATAATTCATTTTTTCACAAGTGATGTTGTTCCAGTAGGGTAGCATACAAAACCCCCATTAAATGGTTAGCAGACAGAGCCCCATTACAAGAGTTCTAGCAGAAAAAGACCCATTAAACAACACAGCTGTGCGATGATTCAGTTTTCAGTAGAAATATGATGCAGTAGGCTAGAAGACAAAGCCCCATTAAAAAATGGGTAGCAGACAAAGCCCCATTAACCATTTGCAGCAGACAAAGGTCTCATTAAAACAGTTCAACAGTTCTACCCCATTAAAACAAGTCCCATTAGGCAGACAAAGCCCCCCCCCCCCCCATTAAAACAGGCTTGGGCTAGCAGACAAAGCCCCCATCAGCAGAAAAAGGGCTATTAGATGATTCAGTTTTCAGTAGTAATATGATGCAGTAGGCTAGAAGATAAAGCCCCATTAAAAAATTTGGCTAGCAAAGCCCCATTAAAACAAAGCTTGGCCTAGCAGACAAAGCCCCATTAAAAACAGCTGTGCTAGCCATTAAACAACAAAGCATGGCCAGCAGACAAAGCCCCATTAAAGTTCCATTAAAAAAACCACAGCTGTGAACTAGTATGGGTAGCAGACAAAGCCCCATTTAAAAGATTGGCTAGCAGACAAAGCCCCATTAAACACAGCTGTGCTAGCCATTAAACAAAGCATGGCCAGCAGACAAAGCCCCATTAAAAATTTGGCTAGCAGACAAAGCCCCATTAAACATTTGTAGCAGATAAAGGTTCCATTAAAACAGTTCTAACCCTGCCACGAGATCTAGCAGACAAAGCCCCATTAAAACAAAGCTTGGGCTAGCAGACAAAGCCCCATTAAACACAGCTGTGCTATCCCCCCATTAAAATCAGACAAAGAGCTTGCCCATTAAAAAGCACACACTGCCATTAAGCAGACATAACCCCCATTAAACACAGCTCATTTGACAATGCCACGAGATCTAGCAGACAAAGCCCCATTAAAACAAAGCTTGGAGCTAGCAGACAAAGCCCCATTAAACACAGCTGTGCTAACCCCATAAAAAATCAGACAAAGAGCTTGCCCATTAAAAAGCACAGCTGTGTGATGATTCATCTGAGTAATAGCTATAAACTATCAAAGTAAAACAAAAGTCCCCATTGAGTCAGTCTCAAGAACCTGTATAGAGCCCAATAACCTGTATAGAGCTAGTATCGACCCTCCCCTATCTAGCCATCAATCTAACATCTGCCCCAGGCAGCCGCACAGCTGTCAAAAAGTGACATGATTGATGGGAAACTCGACTCGATATACACTCGGTATATGCTACTAAAATAGGTAAAAATGGTGATTTAAAAAAATATATACAGCATAACTTACACTTATTTTACATAAACAATCGTTTTAATACTGATGAACCAAAGAAAACTTATTGCAGTATACTGAAGGGAAAGAAGAAATCCATATTATTGCTATCGACCCTGTGTCGACAGACATGGTACCTTGTAATACACATTAGCGTCAACTGCTAGTTGTCATAGATGGTAGCAAAAGGGTTAAAATTTTAATGTTAGACATGAAAATTCTCAAATCCTATTTTATGTTTTAAACTCTACTAACATGTAAAATAAAAATTCCCAAACTTATTAATTTACTGTCTTTTAAAACTAATTTACATCAGTCCCCAGCCCCCCCACAAGCCAATAACAAGTACTGAGGGTAAAATGGTAAAATTCAATAATAAAAATAATACATAAAATAATACATACTAAACTATAATGTATATACAACTAAATAATACCAATACACATCATTATATCTAATACTAATACATGCTCTTAAGAATGATTAAATACAGTTAATATCACACATCCTTACACAGATAAGATTATATAAAGCAATAAAAGTGTATCATGCTCTCGTGAAAAATTCAATACAGTTAGTATCACCCAGGCTTACCCAGGCTTACCCCGATCAGATTACATAAGCAAGATAGGTGTATCACAATGTGTTATTCATGTAACCTTGGTGGCTTAAACTTAACTAATACTGTGTTGCCACTGACTTTTAAGTCACCAAACCTTGATGTTAATGTCACCTTAACTTAAGTATTAGTATTTCCATACAATATTCAGTTTTACCTAGTAGGATAAAAGTTTGATCAAATTCACAGCATTTTATAAGCAATCCTCAAACCCAACAGCACAATATAACATCATGAATAGAAGCTACAATATTGTTTTACTAAAAACATCAGCTACCTCTCTACTGGCAGTATCCGACATACTTATGTAACGCCAGATGCATTCCGACGTCCCGGTGCCATGATCTTTGATCTGATGAATTGAAACGTTTGACTTGTACGCCAGGGAGGCACCTGAACGTCGGAAGGCATGAAATGTGTAGAAGTTTCTTGGGAGAGACATAGCTATATTAAAGCTTACCAAGTGTTTGCGCACCCTAGAATCTGTTAAGGGGACCCAGCCTTTTCTAGTAGGACACTGAAACAAAGGTTCTTGAGAATCTGGATTATATAATCGAAATACATCTTTAAGGGTTATAAAAGGGCATATGAGGGGAACCTCAAGTTTTGGAAGAACGATACTTCTAACCTGATTCCTTTCCTGTAATGTTTTGGACCACTTTAATATTAGGACTACCCTTTTTTGTTAAATATGACATCACCTCCAGAAAATTGCTTCAATGGATCAAAGCTACGAACTTTATGTGGAGTAAGATTAGATAGCCTAAAGAAACCAAAGAATGCACATAAAAACCATGCTTTGTAAACTCTTGGGTTGCCATGACTCATGACTACTTGAATGGACTGCTTCAAAGTAGGAATAGCCATTACATTTCTCTTCACTACTGATAAAAGCCTATTTACTTTCAAAGCTTTTATGAAATATTTAATTGGTTTGTCGTCCATTGCTTTGACTTCCATACCATATATTGAACCCAAAGCTTTCACAGCCGATACATAATTGTTACCATGTACACTGATACCTTATTTAACATCAAGTACTCCATAAATGAAAGCATGCACTCTGCAGAAATTGATGTTAATGGTGCGTTCACACATATACAGAATGCCAAAAATAACCTAAATAACACAATATAGCAACGCCTGGTTTTAGGCTGAAAGGCTGTTTTAATTCGGTCGTTTGCTCTTTTCTTCAATGATCTGCACGCCTTCAATTCTGAAAAGACAAAGTATAGTATGTCTGTCCTGTTTGCTTTACCCATTACATGCGAGTACTGCACATCAATATCAGCTAAGGCTGTGATGTACCAAGTATTTCTTGCAAATGCTCCTAACAATGGGTCTCTGGCCCTTCCAGATTGTAACACTCTCACAACTGCCTCATTGTCACATTTAATTAGTAGCCTAGTACCTTGTTTGGAAAACAGTTTACATGCAACCAGTATATTAGCCATTTTAAGATGGACTATGGACATGGATTGGTAGCCTAGAGGTATAGGTAAATGGTAAACTTGCTGTTGCCAGTAACCACCCAAACCTATCCAGCTGCAACATATGGTTGGCTGCTGGGTGACCATACATTGAGACACCACTATACTGAGGTAAAAATTTCCTAAACCATCTGATATCACGCTTAAACTCAGGAGTGAGACAAATTTGTGATAGATTGTTAGCCTTTCTCAATACTTCCAAACATGCAGTTCAAAAAACACCTCGCAGACTTAACACATTTGTGTATGTATAGTAATAACCCTAACAGAGATTGCAATTGGCTTTTGGTACATACATTTTTATTTCTCCACTCTTCCGCAGTGTGTTTTACCTGGTCTAATTTTTCACTTGGTAAAGCGGCTGTACCTATCACTGTGTCTATCTCAACACCTAAGCAAGTGGCCCTAGTAGTGAGTTCGACCAATTTTTTCTGGCTGATGGTTAGACCTAGGTTTTGCATTAAATCATAGAGGGTCTGAAACGATCTCCAAGCCACAGATGGAGTGCTAAAACCCCCAAAAAATCAATATAATTGATGATATCAAAACGCTTATTTTTCATTATGTACCTAACAGCATCACTTGTACTTTCCGTGTCTGAAGCCAAATGTGCCCTGCCAGTTTAAACCCAACAAATCATAGTCTAAGGGGTCAATTTTAAGATGACAAAAGACCCTGCTTACATCAATTTTGAATATATGAGCTCCTTGCCTAATTTGACTAATTCTGCAGTTAAATCATCTATTGTTGGAAAGGTAAGATTGAAACTGGAACCCATGAACACATGTTTATCTATTCCATCATTTACAGAATCATGAATAATGCTTTGGCCAGCTAAGGTCAATGATCACTCTCCTACTGGCTGAATCCGGTTTATGACGAGTCATGAAGGGGGATATGTGTCCTCCCTTTATTCGATGAACTTTGAATGGACCTATGATAGCTTTATGTTTGACTTCTACCTCTAAATATGTTAAGACATCCTGAGGATACTCTACAGCCGACTTATGATTGTCATTTGTGTTTTAAGTTCACATGCAAAATTGAAACCTAAGGGGAAGCCAAATTGTAAAAATTCTAACAACTGCTGATCCCAATAAGCACCTAGTTCTTGCTTCCAGACTTCAATGTTCAACTGTGAAGGGATAGGAATTCTAAGACCCATGAAATTGGGGTTGGTACTTTTGGTCACATGATTGTGAAGGTCAATAGGATCTGTGATTCCAATACTACTGACATTTCTATTTTTTGGAAGTATTGGGTCTGTGAGAGGAATGAAGCCAAATCGATATTTGGATTGACTCATGCATTGAAGCAAACTCAAACATTGATTTTGTGGGTCACCTTTTTCAATATCAGTGTAAAACATAATAGAGTTCATAAACTTGTCATCATCTATGCCATTCACGTCATACAACAGTATATACTTGTCACCATCTGTGTCAACTGCAGTGTCATGCACTGCCTTGTGTTGTTGTACCTCAATCTTGCTTGTCTTGCTCTGATTATTCACCTCTGTGCTAACTTCAATGGAACTAAATCTTACCTCACTGCTGTCACCAACAGCCACCATTTGATTATCTGTAGACATACTCCCAGTCAGCATCCCGTTGCTACCATCAAAGTCAGTTTGTTCTTGTATTATTTTTATTAATACAAGGCTTATCAATATCACTTTCACAATGACTTACCACTGCACGTGACTTACTCACTGCATTACTCCATGCATTTTTTGTTCTGTTGTCACCAACTATTTCACTACCACTGCCATTACGGGAAAGTGTGAACACCTGCTTAACATTATGTCATTAACATTAAATTTCACCATAGTAACCCCCCAGTCTGTGTGCTTTACCACTTCACTACTAGTCTGGTTACCTATACTTGTGTGCTTTACCACTTCACTACTAGTCTGGTTACCTATACTTTCAAGGTGAGGGGCTCAGGACTGACCCATGCAATGCCTGAACACTGCAGCTGAATAACTACTAATTTCTGGCTGTACGCCTTCAACCCCCTGGTCAACTCACCAACGTACCATTGGCATTACTTACGTTACCACCTCTTGTGGGATCCTGAGTTCGAATTTCTAACACAAGTTGATTTACATCTCATCTGCAAGCTCCTGCTCCATCTTTATTTATAGCACTAATATCTGCCAAGCAATTGACCAATATTTTGTATATCCAAGTTATGATCAAGTTGTAAACATTTCTTACAGAACATTCAAATCACATTTCATCACATGTTACACATGTAAAAGCTTGTTTATGCTTCACACCCACAGCTCTAGAGAGGACTGATTTTTTCCTATCCAAGTTTAATGGTGTGTATTGTCATGTAAAATGCTTACCAGGCCTGTAAAATATAAGATCATTACTGATTCCTTAAGGGTATCCCCCCAGCCCCCTACCCTTCTTTCAATTGTTTTATCAATTAATCTGTATGACACTCAGCCAAGAGTTGTTTCAGATATCCTTTCAGTCCTCCATAACTAATTATACTATAGGAATATAGCATGAAAAAGCCGTCTAAACGCAGAATTTTAGACGGGTTGGCATGGTATAAGCACGAAGGCGAAGCCTGAGTGCTTAGATAATGCCAACCCGTCTAAAATTCTGCGTTTAGACGGCTTTTGAATGCTATATTCCTATTCTAACATGACTGTTAAAATAAAATATCTTAAATACTTGTAACATTACAAAATTATACAATTATCGCCGCCATGTTAACAGCCGTTATGTTGATGCTGAATTTTAGACGGCTTAGAAATCGCTCTCAACCAATCAGAATGACGGACACATCCGTGTCATGTTAGAATTAATAATAACTATTGTTAAATATACCAAAATTTTAATTTTCTTAATATGATTACTTGGAAAGTTGCTTGGAAAGATTTAACATCATCTTGAATGAAAAGTGTGGCAACTACACAACCCAGTAAAACATTGTAAACGTGTTAAAATGGTTTAAATATTTACAAAATGTTATAAAAACCATAATTGAACCCTATACATTGAGTTAATAAATGTTCCTGAGTAAACATCTATACTGCAATGTTTAAAAACGTTTTATAAATAATCTCTATACTAATGTTTTTGATGAAAACATTTATTGAACGTTTATAAAATAACTAAAGAAATTAGGTTTGACTGGAAACGTTTTTCAAACATTTATTAACCAGCTAAAGAAGTGGATGTTATACTGGAAGTGTTTTTCAAACATTCATCATGAAATATTTGATAAACAGTTTACAAAAAACCTCTAAACAACATTTACTCACAATGTTTTGTAAATGTTTGCTCTGAAAATGTTTCAGAAACGTTTAATAGCATCTGACTTTCATACCCATTATTTTAAAATGATCTGAAATGTTTTTTGTCAAATGTCTTGAAAACATTCTAGCACAAACATTTTTAAAACCCATATTTTCAGAATGCTTATTAAACAAAGTGGTGAACAATAATAGGGGATTTTAGAGGCCTGTGAGAGGACTTTTAGAGGGCATGTAATCCCTAAAAGTAAGAATTGAATGGGGGCACAATTTATAAGCCACAATTTTAGACATAAAATTAAAAAAATAATTTCACTAGTGAGCAACTTAAAAATATATTGAGTTTGACCTCTGACCCAATTAAGGTAATATTTTTGAGACACAACAAAGTTCATTTGTAATGCTTTTCATTTGTCACTAAAGGTTTAATAAATGGTATACGTAAAACATTTTGAAAACATTCTATTATAAATGGTTTTCTTACCCATCATGTTTTAGCCTTTGCCAAACGTTTCATTTCAAATGTTTGTAAAACTCAAAAGTGTTTACTGTGACATTGCAATCACGTGACTGAGAAAGATTTAAATTACAAAGGGAAGTTTGTTGTACTCACTTTGCATCAATTGCACTTTACAGTGCCAACTATTTGTTGGGATACACATGGAATTTAGTGATCATTTTGATATGCTGCACATTCACCTGTGGGTTGGAAATTTTTATTTATTGTTAGCAATAAAAGAGCATGTTTCACTGCAAAAAGTCACTCTTGCGAAATAAGGCTTATGTGTTGATTTTCACACTTAAAGACGCCCACTACGAAAAAGTGTTAACAAAAATAATTTTATCAAAGTTTGAAAATAAGTTTATCTGGATGTTTTGTATCAAAGAGTGCAAAAATGTAACTTTTTTTATTGAAGCAAGAAGTCAATCAGTAATTTCTCCAATTTGGTGTAATTTACATTGCAGAATAAAGAAAGAGGTATACATAAGATTCTGTAATTTTTACTCTATACGTCATTAGTTTTAAAATGTCTTTGTCATATAATATTTTGCATCCAAAACAATTACAGAACAGTAAAAGTGAATATAGTTTCAGCCCAAAGAAAGTTATGATGGAGCTTTACTAATTAGACTGAATATCAGACTAAAATTCATTTAACTTGACACAAAAATGTAATTTGTGGAAATTCAGATATAATGTATTTTGTCATATTTAATGAAAACATAGTTACATACAATATCAATGAAAAATAGATAATAAAAATTTGGGGTCACGGAACAATCAGTTGGAAAATGTTGACAAACTTTTCAGAATCAGTTAAGACAATTAATAACATTTATTTTTGAATATAATTGCAAAACTTGTGACTTTTTTGTTGATATTCTGTAATAAGTTATCAATTACTACTTCAAAAATTTTAGCAACACAGTTCCTTTGGATTCAAAAATGAAGTTTACAAACTCATCATCTTCTCCTTTTATTTGCCTTTTTACAAACAAAAGCCAGAAATTCGTAATTGTTGCAAAATATTAATCAGAAAAAAACCGTTTGGTGAATGAGCAATACGATTTTTAAAAACAAGCTGGGCTTGATAAAACTGAGTGGAAATAATTTTCCATTTCTTTTATTTATATTCAACATACAGCACATACATTCTTGACAAAACAGCCATAGTATGTTTCTGTGTTCCAACAGTCCCCCATCCCCAACCTCATATATATGTCATGGTAGAAACTCAAATCTGATAGAATTTGAAATTCTACCAGTAGAAGGTCGAATTGGACTGTCTACCAAGTTCAACTGGCTGGAAACACGAATGGGACTTTCTCCAAGTAGAATTTTTAATTCTTCCACTTTTGACTTTCTGCTAGCCTAGTAGAAATTCAAATTTAGTTGAATTAATTTGAAATTCTGCCATATAAGTCTCTCTACCAGCCTGCTATATATATTTTTAAATTAGTGGCAAATGCATTGATTGTAATTTGGGTTGTCTAAACTAAATATATATTAGTCATATATTGGATTTTAAAGCATACTGTGCTACTGACCTGACCTAATCATTTTCATAATTTTTTGGTTCATTTTAAACCCTTTGGAGGCAACACAGAAGCTCAGCAATGGTGTAGACAAAAACTGACAATACAAATACTGCATTTTGATTGTCACCATTGTTGTAATGGAATTTCAGAATTAATACAACAGTCTCACTAAATTGACACAATGTAAAAAAGTGTCAATTTTATTTGTGTAATGTAAATTGAAGCATAAAATATAGAAATATAATTTACATTAAAATGGAAACCAAACTTTTAGAGTTCTTGTAGGGGTGATAATATAATATGTACATCAATAGGTGCCCAAAATTGCCGTATATGCAATCAAAATATAATTTATAAAGCAATATTTGTTTTGCCCAATTGTGGCATGTGAATAATTATCCAGCGAAACAGTACCTTTAAACATCTGACAAAGGTCAAGTTAGGGTTTACATCCTGTTCATCAGCGAGGGTCATATTGGGACAGGTCATCACCATTGTCACTTTTAGGAGTGGAACCCACACAGAGGTGAAAACCTGGGATTAGATGTGAAACCTGCTGACCAGCTAGGCCACTGAGGACTTTGATAGAATATTGTTTAAGCATATGACTATATGTAACAAAATTTGCATGATATTTTAATTAATTGTGTAAATTGTTGTTTATCATGCTTTTTGAAAATAAAATATATGTCCAATGAAAAAGTAATATAAAAAGAAGAGAAATGTGAGCACTTCATCAAAACATTACAATATCTAAAGAACAATACTGCATTTGATATGTTTTCTTTCATAGAATTATTGATAACAAACAAAATCTTCTCCCTGGCCATATTGTTAGTTATGTTCTTATTTTGTTCTCACAGTTAAGAAAGATAAATTAAGCTACTCAATTCTCAAAAATCGATACTTCAGGTTAGCAAAGGGGGCAGGCATTGAAATTGCAAATCATTTTAAGAAAACTCACACATTAAGCACAGTAAAGCAAGTCAATTGTTTAATCTTTTAGATAATTTTAAAATGAACAAAATGCGTAACATCTAATGGAAGAACTTTTATCGTTTAGAGTGCAATGTAAGCTAGTCTGACACAATAAATATTTCTACATTAATATAGAGTTTGTGTTTGCCATAATTTGCTATAAGTAATAATTTTATTCTTTCTGTATGCTAGCAAGAACAAATGATTTTGGAACATTTATTTAGATACATTTACAGTCAAGTCAGTTGCAAAAACCAAATTGTTATAATGAATGTATATGAAATGCCAAGCCCACAAAATTTCCCATTTTGTGAAATAGTAAACTTTTTTCTTAAGATGAGTATGACAATGTATAAGGGGCCACGGTGGCAGAGTGGTAACACTCTCGCCTCCCACCTCTGAGGCCGGGGTTCGATCCCCGTGACGGCCTTAAGTGGGAAAGCTGGTAGTTGCTTGCCATTGGTCAGCAGTTTACAGTACACAACCCTAGCGAACTGTATGTACTGGTTTCCTCTGCCCTTCCAACTACCCGTCATGATATGACCTGTACAGTGTTGAAAGCCACGTAAAACCCGAAATAAATAAATAAAGACAATGTATGAAAAATTAAGTTTGATGTATGAAACCTCTTTATTGTTTATTGTTATTGTAAACACCAGCTAGGCTTCTATAGAGAACTTTTTTGTTTGTTTTTTGGGGGTACCAGACTGTAATAAAATTGTGGCATAGCATGATGTGTACCTGTCTCATCAATGAAATTAAGCAGCAATGGATTATATTAGTACTTGGATGTGTGACCGCCTCATTTCTCTACTGATGGCTTTGAAGCTCGCACTAGTAGACTGAAACCTAGCTTTGTTATACAAAATCAACATTCTACTGCATACAGTTCTATCTGTAATAAGCAGCACATATTTTACATATTTAGACATTAATCAATTTAACTAAAAACATGTCTCTTTAATTTAACTCAAACATAAGATATACTTTTATTGTTTCTTAATATTGAAATAGCATCTTTTGTATTTTTTATTTACAAGTCATCTTACAATAAGAGGCTGAGGGGGCCACGGTGGCAGGGTGGTAACACTCTCGCCTCCCACCTCTGAGGCCGGGGTTCGATTCCCGGCATGGCCTCAAGTGGGAAAGCTGGTAGTTACTTGCTGTTGGTCGGCAGTTTACAGTACAGAACCCTAACGAACTGTATGTACTGGTTTCCTCTGCCCTCCTAACTACCCGTCGTGATATGACCTGTACAGTGTTGAAAGCGACGTAAAACACCAAATAAATAAATAAGAGGCTGTTCCAGGTAATGTTTCTTCTTTGTGTAAAATAAATTATTTACAAATTAGCATTTAATGTAAACAAAAGTTTACTGTTAACAATAGATATTTTAATTATATTAAAATTAATTGTTAAATATTTTAATTGCAGTGATAAAACTACCAACAATGGCATAACATATCTCAAACAAAGGAGACAACAAATACATTTATTTCCCTTTATTTCTACTTTTGGTTTTTCAAAGGTGTTGGCAAAGATTTTCTTTAGATATAGAGAGAGATTGTTCATGAGAAAAAATTCCCTATTTCATAAAATGGGCAATCCTCTTTAAATGAATTGCCCATTAATGAACTTGGCAGGTCTCCTGTAATTTTGTGAATTGTGCATAACATATACACATTGCATTTGTACAAGCAAAATGAGCATGTAAAATGAAACGTATTCAGAAAAGATTATTATTGAAAAGGTACAATAATGTGCAATATATTTTGAGAAATATGGTATAAACTCCCTCAAACCCAAGATTGTAAGGGGCAGTGCATTATTTACATACAGCAGCAAAGGATTTGTCAGTGTCTTCGCCTAGTCTATGATCTGTTTGAATATACATCCAGACACAGACTGCCATGAACCTCAATGTTTAATTTGCTTTAAGGGGAAATTGGAATTGTAGGCCTGTAGGTTGTCCCTGATCTTTTAAATGCATGAAAAGTATAGTAGTTCTTTTGTAATCCAATTTTGGTATTTCATAATGCCCTATCACCATGTGCATTTAACTTAAAGCTTTGGGAAGTGCTATACCTCTGTCTGAGTACATGGATCTTTACATTACTACATATAATAATGTAATACTGGAAATGCTATAACATTATATTGTTTGAAACAAACTACGTTTTATCATTGTATGGTGACAATACTTTATCATATTAACATTTCATTGCGTTAATACATCTTACCTACCAGACGATAGCTATAGCCCGGCGCCAGCCGGTCCCGCCAAACGAAAGAAAAAGACGTCCCGGGTTTCACCCCCGGCAGGACCGGCACACTACAATCCACTCGCCAGGTGGCCTAGTTCCTGCCTCACTCGCCAGAGGGACGTGACGTCATAGCATCTTTTTCGTTTGGCGCGATATTTAAAGTTGTGGATTTTTATCTGTGAACCTTTTGGTTTTATATTTGTGTTATATCTGTTTAATTTGTGTCGGAATAGTTGCCATTAGTTGACTTTTCTATCATGGCATCTCCAGGACAGAAAAAGGGTGCGTGTGGCCATATTATGGCTTCATTTGACAAACATAGTAGGTGTGCGCGTTGTCGCGAGAAAGGACATGGTGATGACCCTTGTGTTCAGAATCTGCAGTGTGACTTTTGCAGTGTCCTTGCCCCGGAGCAAGTGCTCAAGTTAAGTACTCCTACCTATAAACTCAGAAAGGAAAAGGCTAAAGCAAAGGAGGTATTAGTCGACCCGTCTTCTGTGGTAGTTCTTGATACCCAGCCAGAACAAGAACCTGATGTTTCTGTTGCTTCTGCTCCGGATTTGTCCCTTCCTGTGCCTCAGTTTAAGAAAGAACTTCAAGAACTGGACGAAAAGTGGGCCACTCGTATGGCCAGGCTTGAGGCACTTATTACTGTAGGACATCGCCCCTCACCTTCTGTGCAACAAAATCCGTCATTTTCTCCGGTCAAAGTACCGGTCTCTCATGCTGCTCCAGCAGGTGCTCTTTCCCAGACACCCTTTTTTGTCACTACTTCTGCTTCTTCCGGCCCAGCCGGCCCGGCTGTTGGCCCGGATGAGGCTAGAGATCAGGATTTTTCCTTTGCTGACAGACAATCTCCACTTCAAAACCTCTACCCGGAAGCAGAACCTATGTTTAAACACCCTGCTCCGGTGGCTACTGTTTCGTCAGCTGCTATGTCTGCTTCCTCTCAATCTTCATTTCAACAACCTTCTTCCGGCTCCGGGCCGGTCACCTTCCGCGATGTCAATCCTCAGGAAACATTTGAAGAGGGTGAGTTATCTGACGCAGAGGAATCCCCAGACGTAGAAACCTCAGACCCGGACCGGGTCCTCAGTGAAGATCAAAACTACCGCGAGACTGTGAGAGGTGTCCGCGCGTTCATGGGATGGACACACATTCCTGACCTGGAGTTTTCTCCGCAATCCCGCACTGATAATCCTTGGGCAGGTCACCGTTCTCAGCCTGTGGGTAAGATTTCTGTGGATCTTCCACCGGAAGATTGGTTGTGCCGAAAACTAGAAACTCTAAACCTTGTACTGATAGAAGGATATCCTTCAAAATCTAGTGATCCAGGTGGCCTTCATGTGGACCAGTTCCTCAGACCCCCAAAATCCCAGAACAGATGGTATGGGATACACCCGGCGGAGCCTACAGATCCATCTAGACCGGGTAAATCGGTGAATTCTTGGCCAAATGATGCGGCGAAGATCAACAGTTCATTCCCCAGGATTTCAACCATATCTTCTACTTCTCCTCAGCCTCCTTCCCGCCCACTATCACAAGACACTATGCGTAAGTGGGAGAAAGCAGCAAAAGAGTCTTCATATATTTGCAACCAGTCCGCGGGGTTTAATCGCTGTATCACCAAAATACAGGATGCCTTCCAAGAACAATTGCATATTTTACAAAGTGAACTTAAGAAAGGCAAGTCTTCTGTCAAATCTCAAGGTGCATTGGATGAACTTTTATACTTATCCTCATTTAACCAGAATGTCAGTTTCGCCATGGGTAAATCCTTACAACATTTGGCAGACTTTACATTTGTGCAGATGGCGAATTTGACCCTACTCCGTAGGGACTCATATTTGGAAGCTGTGAAACCGGGGATTAAACCGGATACTTTCAATTCCTTGAGAAATTGTCCCCTGAATGGATATGGATTATTTCCAGACGCTGCTATTAGAAAGGCTGAGGATGAAATCAACCAGTTAGAAGCTTCCCGACGTACCTCCCAGCCCGGCCCGGGCCCCGGGGGGTTCGCCGGTAGAGGCAGAAAGCAGAGATACCAACCCTACAGTACTGGTTGGAAACCTCAAGACACTGCTAAATCAACTTCTCAGGCCGGAAAGGAACTACCAGCTTGGAAAGCATTTGGTTCCCGCAATAGAGGCCGGGGCAGAGGCCGGGGTGGTCAAACCGGACGTGGTACCAAGATGGCTCATGAGAAGACACAGTATAAATGACAATTACTGCAATTCAAGTCCGGTGCCGGTGGCCCGGCCAGTCAGTTCTGTACAAAGTGTCATAACAAGAAACTCTTTTGTATCTGTTCCAACAAATGTTTCTTATCATGTTGTATGTCGTGTACCTACTGTAACAAGGTGGCAGTCGCAAAAGAAAGACGTAAGACCAAAATTAAAGATCAAAAGTCAAATAAAGTGTGTGAAAAGTGCTTCTTTTGTCGGTCACTTTGTTTCTGCTCCAAATGTTCCAAATGTCCCCAATGTTGCAAGTGTCCAACCAGTGGGGGGACGTCTTCAGAGTTTTGGGGAAATATGGGCTCACAAGGGTGCAAACCCAAAAGTAGTGTCCATATTAAAGGAGGGTTATGTTCTTCCCTTCAAAGTAAGACCTCCCTTAGTAAGGGATCCCCTGATAGTAAGTGGCTATGCAAACCCCATCAGAGACTCCCACTTGCAAGCAGCTGTACAAGCTCTGATCGAGAAAAAGGCAGTAGAGAGGGTCAGGGTTCAAACCTCACTAGCCTTTTTCAACAGACTGTTCATTGTCCCAAAGCCGAACCACAAGTGGCGGCCAATCTTGGATCTCAGTACTCTAAATCAGTTTTTATGCGTAAAAACATTCAAAATGGAGACTCCAGAGACAATCCGGACCTCTCTACAACAAGAGGAGTGGGTGACATCGCTAGACTTCAGCGACGCCTACTTCCACATCCCAATTCACTACACATCCCGAAAATTCCTCAGGTTCCACTTTCAGAACCAGTCGTACCAGTTTCGGGCACTTCCCTTTGGCCTGTCAACAGCTCCCATGGAGTTCACTGGTGTGGTCAAAGAGGTCAAGTTAATGGCTCAGTCACAGGGTATAAGAATCCACCAGTACCTAGACGACTGGTTGATTCGAGCCCCTACCAAAGAATCTTGCCACCAGGGAACCCAATCCCTCCTAGCCCTCTGCCAGGAGTTGGGCTGGATGGTAAACATGCAAAAATCGGAACTGGAACCCCAACAAGTCTTCGACTTCGTAGGCTACCAGTACGACCTACTCAACGGAGTAGTCAGACCTACTCAAAATCGTTGGGAAACCCTTCAACAGAAAATAACAGTGCTTTTACAGAACAGATCTTGCCCAGTGAGAACTTTCATGTCTCTTATAGGTCTTCTCACTGCGACAGAAAAACAGGTGACCCTAGGCAGACTGCACATGAGACCTATTCAGTGGCACCTCAAGAAACACTGGAGAGTCCCAGAATCTCTGGAAAAGGAGATCCCAATTCCGAGGTCTCTCCATCAGTACCTGCAGTGGTGGACCCAAGAGGAAAATGTCCTAAAGGGTCAGCCCTTACACCCCCTGCGACACGCAGTTCAAATCTTTACAGACGCCTCAAAAGAAGGCTGGGGTGCTCACTTAGGCGACTTCACAGCAAGCGGTACTTGGTCAGTGCCCGAAAGCAAGTTGCACATAAACTTCTTAGAACTAAAAGCCGTGTTGTTAGCACTAAAAAGATTCCAACATTTAGTGCAAGGAAAGGTCGTCCTGATTGCCACAGACAACACCACGGTTGTGGCATACATCAACAAGGAAGGAGGTATGAGGTCAGGCTCACTCTGTGCCCTTCTTTGGCGGCTCCTATGTTGGTGCAGCCTCAATCAAATAGTACTGAAGGCCAGACACATTCCAGGCCGTCTGAATGTAATTGCAGACAAATTGTCTCGCCAAAGGCAGGTCATTCAGACGGAGTGGTCCCTCCATCAAGAGACCTTCGACCTCCTTTGTCAAACCTGGCATTATCCCCGAGTAGACATGTTTGCAACAAGGTACAACTGCAAGCTAGTTCAATTTGTGTCCCCAATTCCAGACCCAAAGGCCTGGTCAGTGGATGCTCTGACATTATCCTGGGAGGACCTGGACATGTACCTCTTCCCCCCAGTGTCTCTGATGGGGAAGGTGGTCAGCAAGCTGTCAGATCACTGGTATCGCAGAGCAATCCTGATTGCCCCGGGATGGCCCAACATGCCTTGGTTTTGGGACCTAGTGGAACTATCTGCGAGGGTTCCTCTTTGTCTTCCACACCACCCAGATCTAGTGACCCAACCTTTCAACAAGGCACGTCACAGGGATCTGACAAACCTAAATCTCCATGCCTGGCTCCTAGAGCCCAGACAATCAAGGAGCAGGGGTTCTCTAGCCCAGTGGCGTCAAGAATTGAGGCGCCTCAAAGACGTTCAACCAGAACAGTCTACGAAGCGAAGTGGGCCGTTTTTGTCAGATGGTGTGAAACAAGTCAGGTGGACTTCAGGAACCCATCTATAAAACAAATAGCAGATTTCCTCCTGCACCTTTTCCAGGAGAAGAATCTCCAGCCCAGCACTATTGATGGTTACAGGTCAGCCATTGCAGACAAACTGGGAAATACCTCGGTTAATGTCGGCAAGGATGAAAATTTGACTAGACTGTTAGACAGTTTTCACAGAGATAGACCCAAAGGGCGCCGGGGGGTTCCTGCTTGGAACCTCTCCCTGGTTTTACACCAGCTTACAAAAGCGCCTTTTGAACCACTCAGAAAGGCTTCTCTGAAGCACCTTACTTTCAAAACTGTTTTTCTCCTAGCCCTGGCTTCAGGAAAACGCAGGAGTGAGATTCACGCTTGGTTAAACAAAAATATCAGACACCAAGCTGACTGGTCCAAAGTTTCCCTCTACCCTTCACCAAGCTTCTTGGCGAAAAATCACTTGGCAAAAGAGGGACCAGAGTGCGTGGCCCCTGTGGTCATTCCAGCCTTAGCCCCCACTCTGGATAAGTCTTTAAAGGAAGACAGATCCCTTTGCCCCGTTCGGGCTCTTCGCTACTACCTGGACAAAACGCAGGACCTAAGAACGGGAAAGGAGTTAGTTTTTGTTTCATTCAAACAAGGGTTTAACAAGGACATCTCTCCTGCCACTATCTCGTCCTGGATCAAACAAACAGTAGTGTTGTGTTATGATCTCTCTGACCAAGATTCCTTGACCTTACATCAGGTTAAGGCCCATGATGTTAGGGCCTTTGCGGCCTCCAAAGCCTTTCAAGGTGGCATATCTCTGGACCAGATTCTAGCAGCATGCCACTGGAAGTTCCACAACACCTTTACACAGTTTTACCTTAAGGATGTTGCCTGGGCAGATAAGGAGCTTTTTCACTTGGGTCCTGTGGTGGCTGCCCAGCAAATCCACCACTAGTCCCCTAAGCTTCTTTGTATATAATTATATATAGTGTACATACTAGTTAGTTTTAGGTGTAGGCTCACTTTTAGCCTAGGCCTTGGCTTCTCAAAGTCTTTTACTTCAGAGTAATCCTCTGGGTATAGGACTTTCCCTCTCTTCCAGGTTAACCGTGGGAATCATTGACTTGAACTCTTACTCTCTTCCTCCCCTCAGAGCAGTCAAAAGGGGGGGGAGGGGGCAGGTGGGTCTAGTTACCCTTGAGACTAACATGTCTCCTCAAAGGACTAGAACCTCACACCTAGGTATAATATAAGAGTTTCTCCAATCCTCAGAAGGCTGCCCTCCTTCCACTGGGTAGTTATTCTAGCTATCGTCTGGTAGGTAAGATGTATTAACGCAATGAAATTGCAAATTTTAATTAGTAAATTAAATTTTTATTAGTTAATACCTTACCTACCAGACGGGAAATTCCCACCCGGCCTTCCCCACTTCCAGCCTTCATCATTCAATCTTAGGGACGAAAAAGATGCTATGACGTCACATCCCTCTGGCGAGTGAGGCAGGAACTAGGCCACCTGGCGAGTGGATTGTAGTGTGCCGGTCCTGCCGGGGGTGAAACCCGGGACGTCTTTTTCTTTCGTTTGGCGGGACCGGCTGGCGCCGGGCTATAGCTATCGTCTGGTAGGTAAGGTATTAACTAATAAAAATTTAATTTACTAATTAAAATTTGCAATTTTACCATGTTGAAGCAAGATAAACATTTCTGTAAACACTATATTGGTTCAGTGTTTAATTTAGAATTTAACAATAACAATAGATTCAATAAAGAGCAATAGTATGTGCATGTATTAATATTTAATTCCACAAAAAGCAAAGGGTTGTGTTTTTATGAGTATGAATACCTTACCATGCATCAATACTCTTATTATGCACATTTGTTCAACCTATAATACATTAGAATTTAAGATGGTACACAAAAATCTCAGACAGCACATATGAACAATTTTAGTCTGTATTTAGTTCATGGACATCAACTAAACATAAACCAGGGTTACAGTATAGAAGCTTAAAAGCACAATCATGGTGATGAAAATTACAGTTTGCAATAGTTTTTATTTTTCATGTTACATGTTGTAGCTAGTAAAACACTATGTTACTCATCATATAATTGCATCCCACACAACTGCTAAACTATAGGTGTCCTTTCAAAACGATTTTAACTGCTGTTTATCATATATATATTTTGCAGATACACATAAAGTGACTTATTTGCTGATGATATTCGTACTGCTAACGAGTGCATGTAAACAAAGTGGTAGGTACATACTGTATATCATTTAGAATTAACCAACACAGGTTTATAGAAAATATATGTCACCAACTCTGGGCAGGAAACAACTTAAGTAGTTCCTTGCACCAACTCCCGGGGCTGAGTTGTGGTAACATCTCCTTCATGAGAAGTACCAACGTTACCCCATGATGTTCAATCTAATTACACTCTTATAGAGCTTAATCTCTGTATTAGCAAGTTATATATAGACATTTATAGCAAGTTATTATAGTGCAAAGACTGTCCTTCTATCGTCCCCGAAATTCCTTAATTTCAATTAAGGACATCAAAGAATTAGCTGATTCACATTTGTTTGATATGTGGGGAGCCTTATAGTTGACAGTTATGTCTCTTTATTGCAACTATTGTTCTACTATTGCTCTTTATTGAATCTATTGTTATTGTCACATGTTTATTATGTAGGGTACAAGCCTCTTCATTAGATACATCATTAAATTAAAACTTATATACTTTAATATGTTGGGTTTTACTTTTTTGTTTATTTTGTTAAGTTAGAAATTTAATTGCAATCAGGATTTTATAAGCCATAAGTAAAAATATCAAACTTTATTCACTAAAAGTATCGCCTAAAGTAACCAAGAACCGGGTTGAATAATTAACTAATTACAATGGGGATTAAGTTAGTACAGCCACATCTTAAAACAAGAGCCCCTAATGTGGTCAATACTTAACCAGTCACCAGCTATGTTGCCATTGATCAGTACTGGCAATGTGGAGGTTAAGTTGCTACAGCTACAACTGAAGATGGTGCACACATCTTGAGTTGTTTGCCGCAACTCACTCCCATGAGTTGATGTAAGAGACAACTCTTATGAAATAAATATTTCCTGCTGTGAGTTTGCACCCAATACATATATTAAAGTTCAGAATTATTAGCTCCACCAAGGGTGGGCTAATTGGCATAGTGGATGATGCAATACCAGTCCTTGTTCAGACATGAAGAGAGAAGGTTGGTAGATCTTGTTAGTGCTTTGTGAACTTCTCCGAACAAGACATTAGTTGACATTAATCATTGCAAAAGTATTCTATGTCAAATGGATATAGACAACTGGAAAACAAAAAATAATAATAGTCCAAAGTTAAGAACATGTTGTACATTTAAAGACAATCCCCATTTGGAACCGTATATAAAATTTAAAGTAGACAGGATAGGTCTCTACTTTCAAAATTGAAATTTGGCATTTTACCTCTCCCAAGTTTAAATTAGGCGGTGGCAAACTATTAAGTTTGAAGATCGGGTTTGTCAAATATGCCACACAGGCATGGAAGACAAAAACCATCTGGTCTTTAATTGTAGAGTATATAAGAAAGAAGGATGTAATTTTGAAAATATCATGTGCAGCATACAAAGAAACTGGAGGACACTCGCATGGTCAGAAAAAATTTGGAATTGTTATGCGAAAAGAAAAAAATATTCGGATTTTTACAAATTTTCTGTCAAACATTTTAGCTAAACGTAAATCGAATTTTTCACATTGATGTATGTTTTGTTAATTTAAATATATTTTTTGACATCAAATGTCTTCTGTTGCAATGTCATTTATGTATTAACAGTGCCTTATAAGCCCTGATGGTTAGGGCTGGCTGCTGTACGTCAACTTGATACTGTATGTTTTTGTTAACTGTGTACAGGTGGCACTTAAATAAATGACTCTCTCCCTCTCTCTCCCCCCCCCCCCCCCCCCCTTCTCTCTCTCTTATGAACTACAGCTGAGTGCTGTGTACATTACTGTCCTGACAGCCTGTGATAATTTAGCAGAATTCCTAACCATTAGCCCTCCAATGTTCACTCAAATTAATTGTCATTACAACAGTTTGCCTTGTCACTTGAGTTTGTTTTTATTTTTATTTGTTTTAATTCTTTCTCCAAGCAATGTAGAAATTATCTCAATAAAATGTGTTACAGGCTGCAATTTTATATGTGGTCATATTCAGAAATGTAAATGCGATGAATATGGTCCTTGACTTTTATATGTGCACATAAATTATACATTGTTGTTTGTTTGGAGTGACTGAGCCATGGTGGCCATAGTTTCAGTTAATTGAACTTTTATGACCTTGAGGACAACAACAAAGGTCAACACAGCATTGCGGTTATAAATTGATTAATACATTAATGGTACATTTCTACACTAGTTGTATTTACAAACCCAGCAAATTCTTTAAGTGAACATAGGGTCGCCTTACCTGAGGCACAGTTTCTGACTGCCTTAACTCTTTCGCCGCGAGTTTCACATAGTAAAATGCGTATAAAATGCGGCAGTCGCCTTTCGTCGACTCTTCTATGAAGCGCGAAAGTCGACAATAATCGCCGTGATGTATGAAATTATTTACCGTAATAATGACGTGAGGAATACATCATTTCTTTGTGTAAATAAGCGGTAAATAGGCTGTAAATATATCGTTTGGCATCACATAGTGATTTAAAATGCCTAAAAGACATTATTCTGCAAAAGAGGCAAGGAATTTAGTGCTCCAAGATTCGCAAATGAACCTATACATACTTATGTCCATCACTGCATATCTCCAGCAGAGAGCCTGTCAATCAATAACTACTCACATTCTACTGGATAGCTGTCGGCCAATGAGAAGCAAAGAAAATATATTGATTCCTACTGATATTTCATTGGTCAAGGACTTGGCCAATGAAAAAAATCCTGTTTTATCATTCGCTACTCACCCTCTAAACCTGTCATAAAAGACACTACCAAACTTACGTAAAACAATTCCGCGATGACCTGTTTAAAATTTACGTTAACGTCACGCTTTTAATATATGTCGACGGAAGTCGCCAATCGCGTCAAAAGAGTTAAACAGGCAATAAGGAGGGAAGTTAAGGTTAAATTTTGAGGTAAGAGTGACAATTTTGAAGATAATAAGAGTGTGCCTTATGGAAGGTGACCCTAAATAGTGATGAATTAAAGTGTACTGAAGCCCTACATGAGGGCATACAAACTAAAATTATGAAAGAGTACATTTCCACCCAAACCATAAAGGTATTAGTAATTAAGAAGTAGACAGCTTGGACCTAAACATATTTGCAACTTGCTCACCAGCATCTGCAGTGTCAGTAATGTACCTCCACACACAGTCCACGGTCCAGGTGCCATGTTTTTGAATACATCATTGTTGAAAGCAAATGTTGCACCTGAACGTCGAATGTGTGGAAGGTAAACCCAGCCTGATTTAGCTGCAATTTGGCTAAAATCAAAACACAATGTCGCCTAACCCTATTGTCAGTCAGAGGAAGCCATGATTGAGCTACTTTTAATTGAAACAGGGGAAGACTTGAACCCTTGGGGGGGGTGAGATCTAACAAATTCTTGATAACAGCAACAGGACAGATACTGGAATTCGTTATTTTAGGTACTGTTATCAGCTTTTTCTTGTTATTACTTTGCATGTTTTTTGACCACTTTAATATCAGAACTAACCTGTCTTGTCTCAATATAACATTACCCCTATCTAAGTGCTTTAGTGGTGAAAACTGTGCTACAGTATGAGGCACAAAATTTGATAAGCGCAAGAACGAATAAAAACTAAGTAAATACAGGGCTTTAAAGATTTAGCCCATGTACGTAAAGTCACATTGGTGCACAATTCTCTTTAATTCTCAATTCTCTCCTCACATTAAGTGGAGAATGCATTTGTACAACTTTTTGATAATATCTTAAGCGATAATCTGAGAAACTAGCAACATCCAGGCCAAAGATTAGAAATTTTGTTTTAATGGCAGATAGATAATTGGCCATTTGTGGCTGTTTGACCCCATTGAATTGTAAGCATTCCAAGAAACAAAATAATCTTAACCCTTTCGCTACTGAAGGAGCATTATTCTGGGGGACTGTAGCCACAGGACGTCATATCACGTCAGAAACGCCAATAAAGTAAAACATTAACTCACTACCTTATACACTTCATTTGCGGTATTTTTCGGCATATTTCATTAGGAATTGATGAAAGTCGAATGGGAAATTACCCAAATAAATATAACCACGAGTAAACAATATGCAGCTATATGCGATAAATACGGCAATATATACAAGAACCAGTTAAAATAGGTGAAAATGTTAAAATACATGAAAATAAAGCATAACTTACATATATTTTACTTAAGCAATTGTTTTAATACTGATAAACCAAAGAAAACGTATTGCAGTATACTGAAGGGAAAGAAGAAATCAGTATTATTGCCGTCAACCCTGTGTCAACAGACATGGTACCTTGTAATACACATGAGCGTCGACTGCTATTCATCATAGATGGTAGCGAAAGGGTTAAGGTGGTCACCTGATGAATGTCCCAAGACATAACTGCAGCAAATGCCAGGAAGGTTCTGAAGAGTAGTGCATAGGCTTTCTTTGTTGACTGTGAGAAGGCATGAGATAGCCCGGATGTTGCAAGGTGTGATAGGTGACGTTGCAGTGGCAGTGCACCTAAAATATATTAAATAACAACAATAATTAAATATTCTCATTACAGTACAATAAATCTTCAGTGGTGTGGATCCAAGTCACAGGGTGAATTAATGCCTACAATTTAGAAACATTGTTGACAGACCAGATATCAGCCACTGGATTCATTTTCCCTGGGATGTGGACTACCTGAATATCGATATTAAAGGCACTAAGCCACAGAAACACATTTCTTGCATACTTTGCCATGACCCTATGACGTGTTTTCCCAGTATTTAACACTGAGACAACTGCCTGATTGTCACATTGAATCCAGACTTTAAGGCCAGCCCATTGGATATGCCAAATCTTGAGGGCCACCAGAATCATCTCAGTATATGATATGTTAACATCTTGCCAACTGTGAGGGAAAGGAAGGGCATACACCTAACTATAAAAAATGGCCCCAAGTCCTGAGGCACAGGCATCAAGGTGCACAGATTTACTAGGAGCATAATTGAAAAAAGACATGCCATTACAAACTGACAAGAAGTTTTTTAACCACTTTAGGTCACTTTTAAATTCCTCAATAATCTTAATTCACCTTTCTTGAGCATTTTCTTGCAATAGAGTAAGCATTCTGTTGAGAAAGTCCCTAGCATACTATATGCACTTTGTCACATACAGAAGTGAACTTAAGAGGGATTGTAACTGCCTTTTTGTACAGAAAGATGTTTGAACCCAATTTTTACACATACACTTGATTGTTTGCAATTTTTGAGCAGGTATTGAGACTGACAGATTTTCTGTGTCTCCTAGATACCCAGACACGTGACCCTAGTGTTAGGAGGGATTGACTTCTTGACACTGACTGATAAACGTAATTCTTTCAACAATCCCTGCAATCTATGAATGTTCTGCCTATTTTGGAGGGAAGAGATACACACAAAAAATCATCAATATAGTTCCATATACTGTGACCCTCCTGCCTCATACTGAAGCGTACTACGTCTGAGAGTCTTTGAAAGATGGAAGACCCGTGTTTGAACCCAAACGGCAGTGATTGGTTGATTTGTTTATTTGGGGTTTTACGTCGCTTTCAACACTGTACAGGTCATATCACGACGGGTAGTTAGGAGGGCAGAGGAAACCAGTACATATAGTTCACTAGGGTTCTGTACTGTAAACTGCTGACCAACGGCAAGCAACTACCAACTTTCCCACTTACGGCCATGACGGGGATCGAACCCCGGCCGCAGAGCAGTGATTGGTTGAGAACGTAATCTTCCCAGTATAAACCCAGCAGATCCAGGTCCCCAGGATCAATTGGAACATGGCGAAACACCCTACTTATGTCTATTTTGAAAATTTCACATCCCTTACCCAATTTTAATACGTTATTGGTGATATTATCAATGGTGGGATAACTGAGAACAAATTCAGTACCCAAGTAACAATCACTACCCACCCACGAGTTAACATAATGTCCAAGAGGCCAAATAAGGTCAATTATGACCCGTCTATTTACTGAACTACTTTTGTCCCAGGTCATAAAGGGGCTAACATGTAGATTGTTAATGGGTGGAGTTCTGAAAGGGCCCAACATGGCTTTGTTATCAAGTTCTTCCTGTATATATGCTGTCACATGTTCAGGATATTCAATAGCACTCTTATTGTTAATTTTTTCACAGTTGATATCAGAATTACGATCAAAATCCAAAAGAAAACCATATTTAATGAGGAGGGGCAACTGCCAAAACATTGCCAAACATTTAAAAACTGTTTTGTTACTTTGTTTCTCCAGATCAAAAATTTGAAATTTTTTAAGTACATCAGAATACAACACATTAGGGTTTTCATACTTACACATTGATTTCAACTTGATAATATTCTGACTATCAAACAAATGACTATGTACAAAGCTACTACTGTAAAAATACCTAGCAGCAAATGTTTCGCTACAACTACCTTGATCAGAAGCTCAGTTTTTTTAATTACTTTTTTTCAGTACATGTAAGACTAATATGAGGACCCTCACAGTACTCACACACATGCCTGTAGAACTGCCCTGCAGTTCTATGGTGGGACACAAACCTACAGGTACCTTCCTGGAAAAAATTGCAAATAATACCATTTTTTGATGTGCTGTTTTTGGTCTTTTTAGTTAGAGAACTTTTGGGAGCAGTGTACTGGCCTGGGGTTATGTGTCTTTGGGCATGAGCCCTACGGATGCGATCCAACTTCTCAGTGTCAGACCACTGTAACATATCTGCTTCCATATTTGTTAAAACCACCACATCAGAAGCCTTGGCTGACTTACAAGAGAAGTCAGAGGCATCTTCCATAAGATTTCCCAGGTAATCCAGCATGGAAGCCCTGGTTTCCCCTGACTTTTCTTCCTGTATACATCTTACAAAACCAGATACCCACTGGGTTACTGTTAGATCATCATAAGTCGGCCTAGATTTCCTATTTCCGGTAAGTATAAAATGTTGGGGCCAGTCCACCACCTTTTAACCGGAATCTCCCTAGGGCCACCCTCTGGGATTTCATTCTACCTCTGGTGGCTGATTCATTAATTTGTGCCAATTCTGATAATCTCTTGTCAACCTCCACCTGAATTGAAGTGTTATTTTGCAAATAACCAAATGAGGGGACCACACTCTCAACGGTGTCTTCCGTATTGATACCGTGGCTCTCACAATTTTGAATAGAAGGACTGTGGGAAGTACTAGAAGAAGAACTTGCCTGCTGAGATCCTTGTCCAAGTGCTGCCTTGGTACTCTGTACTATCCAGTCCATAGAATCCATCTTTTCACCAAGCCGCTGCAGCTGAAGCAAGATTTTGTCTGTGGCTACACCGGCTGGATCCGTAGAGGGGGGTGCAGAGTCCTCCACATCACTAGCCAAGGACTCACCCTCATATTGACATTTCTTCCCAACAGGTCTCGGATGCTGCAAAGCACATTTGGAACAACTGAACACCTTAGGCATATTAACGAACTGAGCAAAGTTAAAATATGATAAAAATACTAAAATCGATAAAATAGAATAAAATACATAAACAAAATACAAATACAAGCTCAGTTCAAAATTTTGATGTGTATTCTTCGAATCCAAGAGTGTGGCGCGAAATTCAAATGAAAGCTGGCTTTTATAGTCGAAATCAATGAACCATTAAGTACCACAATGCAACATTCTAGACTGGTACCAGAACTGAAGGTGATGGTTATATCCCCAAACACTCTCACCTCCCACCTCTGAGACGGCAGTTTGATTCCCGGCCCGACCTCAAGTGGGTAAGCTGGTAGTTGCTTGCCGTTGGTCGGCAGTTTACAGTACAGAACCTTGACCAACTGTATGTACTGGTTTCCTCTGCTCTTCTAACTACCCGTCGTGATGTGACCTGTACAGTGTTGAAAGCGACATAAAACCCCAAATAAATAAATTGTTTTGAGTGACATTCTATCAAGATGTGCATTGATTTCTAATTGGAACAATTTTGTGATGTTCAACTCAAGTACTATGTTTAATTTTGATTTTGGTATTTCCCGAAACCAGGGAAGCTATGTAAATTACAAATGATCCAATCATATTAAAGGACACAGAAACGGGGAATCAGCTAATCAACACAGATGGAGAACTCTAAGTTTACCAATTCTGCTTGAACAAGCTCAGCCTGAAGAGGTGGGAAAGCCCCAGAACTTTCACATTTCACATTTGCAATTTAATACTTATTCATTATCTAATTATTTCTTACATCCTAGATCACAGACATACCTTGAAATTTATCATGAAATAATCTAGAAGTCCTAAAATAAAGAATTTGTAAGAATTTTGTAAAAGTGTGCTTATTGTCTGATATCTCAGTTTATTCTGTTCCCTTGGGCTTTGGTGCTAGGTGTGAGATATATCTTTCTACTGTGTGGCTTGTAATATTCTGCTTTGCTTGATAACTATCATCTGTCTAGCATGAATCACAGTTGGCTAATGCTTTAAATAATTGGGTCTCGCTGTGTATTACCATAAAACGTAAATAATTCAGATGACTTATATTGCAGCATTTTAAGTATGTTATAATATAAATTGCATAGTTGGCTGTGATGATGTCTTGGTGTGTCATTAGAGTTGCAAATATTAACTTTTATTACCAATATCAGGTGTTAATTTTAGAAGCACGGCTTGTAAAGGGCCTGCTTCTGCAGTTGGAGGGGACCTTAAACTAGTCTCCTATTTACTTTGCTTCACATCTTAGTTATTTTGGTTTACCAGAGTTGACCAATAGGAATTAGGTTCACACCCCATCGACGACAATTGAACTGACCTTCTGCCATATTTATTTTGAAAGTCAATGGGAAAACAAGTCTTGTTGTTTAAAGTGATTCAAAGTTTTAGTGTTTTAGTGATATTTTTATTTTTAATATATCGGAGTGTTCACAATGGCATCAACACAGAAGGCACCTTCAAATAAAAGATAGAAGGTTACTGCATCTGCAAGGGCCAGAATTTCTACGCAAAAAATCAACAGGCAGTCTACCAAGCACTTAAATGAGTTATATCTTCAACAGTCAACACCGAGTATTGTGAGTACGGTTCCACAAACTGTTAATCTGGATCCGACTCTGTCAAATGAAGATTCATCTGCAATAATCATATCAATGCTGAATAAACTGTCAGAATCGAACCAGGTCCTTCTAGCCAGAGTAGAATCTATCAAGCAAAGGAAAGATAATGACAGATTTCACACAAACCAGATATCCGGATCTGCTACTCCAAGTCAAAGGGAGGCAGATCTCAACCCTGATGGCACGTTGGCAGGTGCCAGGGCTCAGGACATACATCCTTGCACAATAGCACCTCTGGGTGATCAAGAGTGAGATTCCCCACCCTTTCAAGGACTCAGACACACCCTCAGGGAATTGCCACTGGCCTAGGTGATCATCCAGTCTCTCAAACTACAGTCAGGGGTGATATACAGTCGGATGGCGTTATACCAATGTTGGAGGCACTCACAAGAGCACCATCCATTACCAACTCAGTCACTCAGCTACTGGAATCTTACAAGGAGCTGGCACGAGCTTCCCTACAAGGTAGGCAGGCCAGAAAGTCTGGCAGGTATAATACCACTGACATTGTTCACACTACCCCAGAATATAGGTGGCCAAATGAGGGATATCATGCCCCTGCAGGTAAGAAGAAAGTTACCTAGGATGACCTGACTTTACCTCAGTGGGCAATAGGACAATTGTCATACTAGCCATGAAGGATGCCACTTCACTACCTTGGCCAGCTCTTAGAGGAGCATGGGCCACATCCATGCATGACCTGGAAGAAGGCCATCTAGGATGCCAGGACGCCACTCAGTGGTCAATTATTCATCTGAGTGCTTCCCAGATTTCAATGGCTTCCTCCCAGGCTTCCCAGGTAGCACAGCACAGGAAGCTATGCAAATTTTTCAATGAGGGTACCTGCTCGCATGATGCAAGTCATGGGATCTACAAGCATGTTTGTGCATATTGTGAGAAACAAGGGAAGGTCGGAAATCATCCAGAAAGTAAATGTTTCACGAAATTGAGAGTCAAGGACAAAGTTTCAAGTAATTACGACAGACAACCATCTGGACAACCACCACATTCTAAAGACGGTCACAGGAGGACAGACTTTGAGGGAAGGGGGGAAGGTATTAGCTACTAATGAGGGAATAGGGGATGTTGCCCCTTGTGATATGACCATATGCAGACTCAATGGGAAGCAAAATGTTAGTTTAAATCCTAACAGTTTTGATAACCAAAAAACGTGCAGTTACAAGTCAACATGATGACATGTTAATCGGGGAAGTCCAACCTCACCATCAGTGCCCTCACTTTAATTATAACAGGGGTTCACAAAGTAGAACAGACACGGGTTTAATTACCTGGTGCACTATTTTGTTTACCAACAGATACTGGCAAGATACTGCCACGGGAAGTGTTACATATCTGATTTTTATTTCTGATGGGAAAAATCTTCAAAAATTTTGTTTTTGGAATATTATTAGTGGCAGTGGGATAGCTAATATCACTGATTGCACTGATATTGGGGTAGGAAACTTAGAAATTGTTCATACTTCTGTTGTCCCCGTGTTGTTTGGCAAATCTTTCAATAATGGTACTGACCCAAAACTGGCATATGAGAACCATACAAAAGACATATGATACACACAAGCATATGGTTATTCATATACAACATACTTGGAACAGCTGATTGAGAAACTGATTCTGCAACAGGATATCTTGTTAGTGAAACTGTTTCTTCTACCGTCCGTGGTCGTACAACTACCGCCTTCGTCTCTCTTCCACCACATATTAACATTGATCCTGGGAATATCAGTCATGACTTTAATGATAACTCCAAATATAGAGGTTTTCTTAATAATGGAACAGCAGATTTTGCATTCATTGGACCAGATAGGAAGATTCATGAATGTAATGATATTCAAACTTACATTAACATGGCAAGGGCCAGCCAAAAAAGTGGTCCCCCAATTACAAGTTTGCAAGGTTCCCCCTCCAATCTGGCTTAAATATTGAAGCATGGCGTCATTATCTTGTGGATTATCATGATAAATTCTTGATCCAGTATCTCATGTATGGCTTCCCTTTATCTACTGTAGATCTGCAATTCTAGGTCCATATGACACCATAGATTACAATAACTTCCACTGTTCACTCCTACTTACACGACCTAAAGATGGAAATAACAGAAGGGTAATATTGAACTTATCCTTTCTTGCTGGGGCGTCACTAAATGACGCAGTCACCAGAGATCTTTTTGATGGGAGGTTATTCATATTAAGATTTCCCACAGAGGATGACATTCTAGATAGCATCAGCAAGGCACTGCCATGTTAGCAAAAAATGATGTAGCTAGAGCATTCCAGAATTTGCGCGTGGACCCAGTAGACACCTTCAAATTTGGCATAAAATGGGGAAGTAAATACTACTGGGACGTTGCGTTGGCATTTGACTGGGTCCATCTCAGTGCGTCATTCCAGATGACGTCCGACACCATTTTGTACATCATGAGACATCATAATTGCAAGATTTTTGCATACATTGATACTTTCATCATTGTTTCTCAAGGAAATGATGCTATGCGTCACTATCAGGCACTATTTGATATTTTTGCAGAACTAGGGTTACCCATGAAGCAAAACAAAATGTCTCCCCACACTAGGACTTTAACTTGTCTAGGAATCACCATTGACCTTGACAAAAACTCAATTCACATAGAAAAAAGTAAGATAGAGGAAATCTATAATGAGTGCTTGTTGACCAAATTCAAAACTTCTCTTACTAGGCATCAATTCCAATCACTTTTGGGCAAACTTATTTACCTCCTCAAGTGTATTAGGCCAGCAGGATTTTCGTCACTAGAATCCTATCTTTGTTCAGGGAAAGCTCCTCAGCTAAAAAAATCAACCTCACACAGGAATTTTTCATGGATATTGACTGGTTCATCTCTTTCCTTCCAAAATTTTCCGGATATTCCAAAATTTTTAAACCTAATGTGGGTGTTCCACCACACGACTAAGGCTCCCGATTAAGGGTTTTGGGGGGTCGGTTTGAAATATTTGCTTAGTCCCAGACCTTCTGTAAGCGTCGGTTGTTGTCGGTTGGGGCCGTGTGAAAAATCAGACATGTTTGATATTTCCCACGACTACAACCAATTCATATTTCCCGCCCTCAACAAAATGTCCAGTCCCAGGCGTTCTCAGGCCTCCTCAGACCCAAATTTACACAGTTGTGTGTTGTCCCAGGCCGCCTGCGACCCTTAGTCCCAGACCTCCGTAGCTTAGTCCCAGGAGGCCGGTTGTTAATTCCAGGCTCAAATATGATGCGTATGAATTTCATGTGTGTGAAAGTTAGTCGGTTGTATTAGTCCCCGGAAGCCTCAGACTGTCTGCGGTGTCCTGGGACCCAAAAATCAAGGTCTGGGACTAAGCCCCGACGAAGGGTAACCGACCCTAACCGATCCAAACCGGCCTCCCCAGGACGCCTGGGACCGCACATTTTTAGTCTGCGACGGTCTGAGGATGCCCCAGGAGGCCTGGGACTAAAAACCGATTAAGAACCGACTGTTTTCCGCGTTGGAAATTAAAACAAGGCAATGAGGGGGTCTGGGACTATATAAGCGACCGCGCACACATTCTCGTTGTTACTGACTGTTTGGCTACTGAGAGACGTGTGTCAATGATTTGTAGGGGTTTTCAGTTTTTATTTTATATATTATATACTTGAGCTTAAGGCAAATTTCACAGTTAGGAGACACATTTTACTATTTTTTTATTATTTTGTCGACTGGATTATGAGGAAAGAGAAAGGAGGGAAGAGAGGAAGGAAAAAGATGGATGAGAGGGTGAAGGAAAGTCAAGTAGAGGAGAGGAGTAAAGTTATTACAGAAGAAGGAACTGAGAGGAGAGAGGAGGATGAGATTGAGGAAGGTCCAGCTATTGGGGAAGCTGTGGCAGAAGAAGAAGAGAGGTGTGAAGAAGATCCGGAGTGCCATTCTTCAGCCAAGAGAGCCAGGGTGTGTGCCACTTTTACAGACAGTCAGGAAGTTTCCATTGTGGAATTTGTAAAGCTGCACCCTGAACTGTATGACAAGGAACATTCACGTTTCCACGACAGGACCAGAAGAGAGGCTCTCTGGACAGAAATATCTGCAGAACTCAAGCTCCAGCCCTTTGATGTGAGACGTTGGTTCGAGTCCCAGCGAACTCATTATGGAAAGCTGTCTAAGCTCCAATCTGGCCAAGCCCCGAGGGAGATGACCAAGAGACAGTCCTGTGTCTACCAACAGATGGGTTTCCTTAAAACCCACATCAGAAGAAAGGGGGCCAACAGAAGTTCAGGTTTTGAGGCCAGTCCAAATACCAGCAGGCAGGACGAATCATGTGGCTCAACTACTGATACAGAACACCTCGAGTCCAGTGTCCTGAGGGAGAGGAGTCAGTCCATCATTACATCAACACCCGTTTCAACTACAGACTCCAAGATTCTCGAACACTTTGAGCAGATGAGGACACTTATCTCAGGTTTTCTGCATCAGAAGTCAGACAGGCAGCCCTTCTTTGACTACGTGGCATCAGAGGCCGAAAAGATGACTCAAGAAGAATTTGAAGAATTAAAGGGCAAGATATTTAGAGACATCGAAACTATTAAGAGCAACCGTAGACGTCAGCCATTGCCCAGAAGATCAGCCACTGTTACCACGGAGTCCCAGAGGGTCGGCCTACTGCCAACAACCACTCCACAGGCATCTAGTTCCACTCAAGCAGCAGCTAGCAGCAGTTTTACACCAAGCCCCATTGGCTTCAGCAACCCGACATCTGTCCTAACTGTACAGGACGAAGGGAGCAGACACAATCTGAGTGGAATCTTAAGCCAGCTACCAGATCTGACATCAACACAGATCGTCGAGCAGCCTCAGCAGCAGCAGCAACAACCGCAGCAGCAGCTCTTGACTATCACCACTTCAGCACCGCCTCAACAGCAGCAGCAGCCTCCTCAGTAGCCATCCAGTCAGGGCGGGTCTTTGACCTGCCAGGCCATTTTCAGGGCCACCAAATCTTCCAAAAACAATTAATCAGCTACAAGTTATTCCAATTCCCCTCCCAAAACAAAAAAGTTCAGTACAAATACTTATCACAAGAAAAAAAAAGTTAAAGTCCAACACCTACACCACCCCAAACATGAAACAAATAACCCATGGTACCACACATAACAAAAAAGGCCACATAAATAAAATTAAAAATAACTCCTAATATGGCCATTAATCAGCCCATTTTTAGATTAAAATCCATGGGATAGTTTAAAATCTGTAATTGAAAAGTCCAACACTTACACCTTCCCTAGAGTTAAAAGGCATTATTACATACTTGCCAACCAACAAACAGACAAACCCAATACCAAACATAACCCCCAAATAACAAACCCAGTAGAAACCCAAGATCCAACTACCAATAATGAATAACCCCAACCCCAGTAACCACCAACCAAGAAACACAAAAACCCAAAATTAAATAGAACCCATGCCAATGAACTGACAAACTATTTTGCAAACACAATCCCCAATTATTGAAAACAAAACTAGTTTTATGGTTATATTTTCCACATTTTTGTGATTAGAAGTGAAGATTTAAAATGGAAGATTTCCATAAAAACATTTCTGCTACAAATAAATTTCCAACCCATGAACAAAAAAAAATTGGTGAAATTAGGAGGTGGATTTCAAAATATATAAAAAATAATTCATTTTAGGATATTATGTGTGACTTTGTGTTTGGCTCTTGTTTAACACTGGGTTTGTATGATTGTTGGGTGAGTAACTTGTGTTTGTCTGTTTGTCCGTCTGAAAAAGTTATGTTTGGCATGGGGTTTGTCTGTTTGTCCGTCTGAAAAAGTTATGTTTGGCATGGGGTTTGTCTGTTTGTCTGTCTGAAAAAGTTATGTTTGGCATGGGGTTTGTCTGTTTGTCCGTCTGTACAAGTTATGTTTGGCATGGGGTTTGTCCGTCTGTAGCAAGCATAGCTGATTAATTGTTTTTGGAATAATTGGTAGTCCTGAAAAGGACTGTTACAGTTAGTCCTGAAAAGGACTGTTTACTGCAACAGGACTTTTATTCTGCCATCTTGCCAGGCCACTGCTCCCTCATTATTGAAGTAGTCCTTTAGGTAATCCCTCTGTCTTTTGGCCTCTCTAGCATGGTTTCTGTCTTGGCCACCACCAGCAGCACCACGAATCAATCCACAATCACCAGGCACATCACCTTGATACTGGCTTCTGAGTATGTTGTGCAGAACCACACAGGTCATGACCACTTCTCTAACTGTTTCTGGTGGTTGTTCAATGGTGGTCCTCATGACTCTAAATCTTGAGACCAGGATGCCAAAAGCGTTCTCCACAACTCTCCTGCCCCTTGATATTCTATAGTTGGCAATCCTTTCCTCCCTTGTTAACAGCCTTCTGCCATAGGGTTTCATGAGCTAGGTCTTCAGGGCAAAAGCATCATCTGCCAGAATGAAGTAAGGGACATCTCTTCCACCCTGTGTTATAGGAGCTGGGTCAGGGAAGCCTATCCTGCCATCTTCAATCCTCCTCTTCAGCTGAGAGGCATTAAATATCTGGGCATCTGAGCAAGATCCAGCTGTACCTGCATCCACCCATCTAAACTTATACTGTCCATCTACCAGGGCCAACATGACAATGGAAAAGAACCCCTTGTAGTTGTGGTAGAGGGCTCCAAAGTTCTTGCGTTTCTTCAGGGCCACATGCTTGCCATCAAGGGCTCCCAGGGCATGTGGAACATTCCACCTGATCCTGAATTCCCTCTCCAGTTCTCTCCACTCATCTGGAGTAGTAGGACATTTGAGGTACTCTCTGGTGAACTCATCCTGGATGGCCCTGCAGACCTCTGGTAGAAACTTGGAAATGGTGGATCTGCCAACCCTGAACTGACAGGATAATGATGTGTAGGACTCTCCAGTGGCCAGATATCTGATGGCGAGGGCTAGCTTTTCCCCAACACTGATAGGAGCTCTGTAGTTGGTGGCCTGCCTGGCTAGACGTGGTTCTAGTCTGGTCTTCATCATTGCAAAGAATTCTGGGGTCATCCTCATGTAGTTGGTGAATCCTGGAATGTCTGTGGCATACAGATCAGCCATAATGTTGTGGTAGGCCCCCTCTCCTCTCTCTGCATTAGCCATGGCCTGACCCACATGTTGTGCCTTCTAGGTCTCTGTATGGGTGCTGGTGGTGGTGGTTGCTGTGCTTGACGTAAAAAATGGAAATACATGATTATTTGTAACTGAATAAAAACCAAAAAAGCCCTAAGTTGTTGTTGAATCTGTCTTCCATTAAAAGGTGGCATCCTGCTGTGTTCTTAGAAAAGCAATGGTGATTAGATCGCGAATTTTATATATATTACCCAGAAAATCCAGCAACTTTGCAAAACAATAATTGGAGATCCTGGTCTGGGGAAGACTGAGGAGGCCTGAGGACGCCGGGACTTAATCATGTGTTAGTCGGGGCTTAGTCCCAGGAGGCCTGAGGCGTCCTGGGACCCAGTCGGTTTGTGTGCGACAGGATCGTGGTTGAAACTGACCAGAAAACTGGCTTAGTCGGTTCTTAGTCCCAGACCAGTCGCGGACTATCTGCGGCCACCTGAGGCGTCCTGGGGACGATCTGTTCTCAATCCCAGACTTCAGTACCGACCCAGTATTCCCGCCCATTTTTGTTATTTTTCCACCGACTGTCCACGATTAAGGGTCGCCGACAGGATCGGGGCTTAATCTTTTGGTGGAACAGGGGCATAACATTAGAGAAATGAACTCCTTACATGTTGACGCTTGCATGACTGGAATTGGTTTTATTTGGAACAACATGGTCTATGCTGCTCCCATTCCAGTATATATGGATTTTCAACCTAACATAACTCATCTTGAAATGCTCAATATTATGGTAGCCCCGAGATTATGGGCTAAAGATTGGGCTGGCTCCTCAGTTACCTTTCATTGTGACAATCTGGCCGTTGTCCAGGTGGTTAACTCAGGTAAGACCAGGGACACTTTACGTAATGCATGTATCAGGCACATCTGTTTTATCACTGCAGTTCATGACATTGACCTTCAGATAACTCACATACAATGTCACAAGAATCTCATTGCGGATGCACTTTCTAGAATTTACTCAGAAAACTTTTAATTCTCTGAAAAATAATTATATATGGGAAAGAATCCCATTCACTTTCTTTAACTTAGACATTGCTATATAATTACAGGCTCACACCAGGATCCTCAGGGCCTCTTAACCTCAGCATGGGACAGAGTACTTAGAGCTTACAGACCTGCAATGGACCAAGCCCACAGGACTCATTTTGCTACTTACCATTCAGTGTTGTTGTTTTACTCACTTCCTATGGATCTGTCGGCTCAGAATATCTTGATTTTTCTGGAATTTTTAGTGGAAAATCACTTATCTTCCAGGGTGATCAGGAATTATTTTTCATCCATCTCATCTCTCTTAAAATGCTACGACCTTGATGTATCTGATCTTTCTCACCCTGCTGTACTTAGATTCCTTAGGAGCTTGTCTGTTAACTCCACTTTCAGACTCACCCCCGGGGTGTCTTTGGAATTAGAGTGATGTATGACATCTCAAAAGCTTGTGACTCTTTGCATGATCCCATATTATACAGGGCCATTTTCCTGGTGGCATTTTATGGATTTCTAAGGCTTTCCAATATAGCCCCACATTCCATGAGACAATTTTGACAGTCTGAGGAAGGATCTGATTTTTATTTACTAATCAAATGGAGAAAGACCATCCAGGATGGCAATTCCTATCATGTAGTACAATTACCAGAGATGGATAACTTCTACCTGTGCCCTGTGAGAGCCCTTAAGGCCCTCTTGAGATCCAGACCTCTTCCCTACACAGCCCATTTATTTGCCACTATCTATCATCCACACTTGCAAGTTATTGACACTCACGTCAGAGATGCATTAAATTCAATCCTCTCCACCCTGAACATGTCTCCTGTAGGTCATGGGTTTCATTCCTTCAGGCGTTCTGGAGCCATCTTTGAGTTTGATAACAATATTCCCTTACAAAATATCATGGCCTATGGCTTATGGCGCAGCTCATCAGTTTGGACATATCTCCAGAACGCCTCTCAGGCTCCTTCCATCATTCCTGCTACTTTTTCGTTCCTGATCCCTACTTATTTTAGCTTGGGTTTGGTGGTTTTAAAAATTTCTCATGTTTACATTCATAATTTTAAAGACCTTATTTTAGTCCTATTTGTGTGTATACTAACTTCTAAATAAATGCCTCAAGAGTATTCTCACTTTAATCCCAAGACCTTTGATCCTATTTCATCTTGACCTGGTCTAACTGCAACTGTACTTTTTTATATTAATAAAGCTTATCCTAATTCATACATTCTCAGTTTACATTTTAAAAATTTATGAATATCTATCACCTTACTAATGTTAAAATCAACAGATAAATTCATCTATTGCAGAATCAATCTTTTAGTCAAACAAGGTTATGAAGAACTTTGTAATTTCATCAAGTATCTTAGTTTTATTTGTTACTTTGGAATCATCTGTTTTACTTTTAGGTTTTATTACTGTTTCCTATTTTCTGACTGAACAGAATGTTTAACTGAGGTTATCATTGTGTTGTGACCAATTGTCTGATGCTCTTACAACATGGCCCTTTATTTTATCTCATTCAGTCACTTCAGTACACCGATTGCATGATAGAGGTAATTAATTACATTAAAGAAATATACAATATTTTTTGGTCATTTATCTCTTCCGATGATTTTGCCTCTTGAATATTTCAACTTTTTCTAATTGGGTTGCAATTGCAAGAGTTTCACCCATTAGCTGCTTCAGTAAATTTATAATAATAATTTTCATTTATTTACAACAATAAATTTACATTTATTTAGCGGAACACATTTAAAGTATTTTTTAAAAAAATATCTGGTTTTATAAATTATATGAGAAGAGTATATTTAGCTGTTAATCTACAACATCATCTGACAACATTATTCAAACAAAACTAATCTTTGCTGATTGATGGGGAGATGTTCGTCATCTAAAGTTTTATGCCATGTGCAAATTGTGTTACAGGGATGTTTAACTTAATCATAGAGTAATCATTTTATATGTGGTTAATAGTTTACATCTACATTTCAGATTTAGAAATATGTGAAAAGTAGTCAAATTGTGTTTGATGTGAGGGATTCTTTGTCCCCATGTATATCTGTGTGTATTAGGATGTAAATAAAGGAATTGTATTTACAGAATAAAACACTTCTTTCTGGGCAATATCGTGATTTATGAAGCCCGAGGGCAAATGATATTGAAACTTGAAAGTATTTATTTTTCATCTTTTTTATTTTGCAGTAATTGCATACAAAAGTGCCTTTGCCTTTGCAGGGATTAGGCATTTTAAAAGTATTGGAGAAGAGAGTAGAAGTTTGTGTAAAGTCTCTTTAAATATGATAACATGTGATGTCACAAACCAAGCCCATGCATGTCATTTACTTCTTCTACTGAAGAAAATCAATATCACCCCCAACTGAATGACGTCATTATGTGACGTAACACTGACGTATCCAGTAAACAACATCTAGTTTGTTTACATTCCAAGACAAAAAGGGCATCGGAGTGATATTTTTTGTCCAAAACGGGCAATATCTCATCATATTGCCCGAAAATACTGCAATCTGATTGGCTGAAACTCACTTGAGGTATATATTATGCCATAATTTGATACCTATTAATAATTTCAATTTATTCATTTTTAATGTTTTTATGAGATTTAAAGTTCACTTGGCTAAGTTTTTATTTTCTTTAATTTGGTAGAGTCTTAAATGTGGGCTTGGCTAATAACTGTTGCTGTCAGATATATGAGAGGAGTGACATTTTGTTGCCTTATCTAACTATAGTGTGGACATTGGACAACGAGATCTTGAGATAGTCCTAAGAATGACAATGAACACACTGGGATTAGTTCTGGGCGTCTTTTATTTTTCATAATCCTATCCGATGTAGATATTATTTCTTTCACACAATCACAATTCACATAAATTATATAACTGTTTCCTTAATAACTCATTATTTTATCTATCAATGTATTCTTCTTTGACATCTGAAATACTTTAAATATCCAATATAAATACACTGTTATATTATTGAATTTGAATTTGAATTCATCACCAAATGTTTAATACATACTCTATTATTGACAAATAAATATTTTCAAATATTGGAGGTTGAATTTATATATATTTCCAAATGATAAAGTATTTGTGATTTTGATAATAGGAATTTAGAATTGAATTTAGATGTAGCCAAATACTATTTTGATGTTGCTAGTTCCGATGTTAATCCTAATCTGCCCTGGTGGTGATCTGTGAGTTGCCAACAAATAAGCTTTATGAACTTACATTCAACAGCAAGGCCTGTTAGGGGCCTGCTTCGGCAGTTGGGAGGTACCTTAAATTTATAAGTTTGCTTGACCTAGCCTTAGTTTCATGGTTTATTAGGCTCGAACCAATCGCAATCAAGGCTGTTTGTTCTCATCCTTGCATCCCTGCAGAAGGGTCACTTTCAAATTGGCAACCAGTGTGCCAACATTAGAAAATTTTAGTTTGCAATACAAATGGATTACAGATTTTACCAAGTATTTTTAATGTTTTGGGGTTTCATACATTTATATTAGTAACTTTATGACCCTTGAAATGGCAAATGACAAGAAGAAAACACCCAAAACTACAGTAAGGAAAAGAGTTACAGCTTCGGCTAGAGCTCACGTGTCAGCAACCAAGAGGAAACAGGTTAAATCTACAGACCAGAAGGTTTAATTTCTGCAGCAATTGAGCAGTGACATTGTAAGTAGCGACGTAGCGTCATCTTCTAACGCCCCAGTGCTTTCTGCCCAGTCCCATACTATCATTTCACCCAATCAGGAGATGTTAGAGCTACTCAGAGGTCTATCGCAATCTAACAAATCTGTAACTGCCAGAATGGACAAGATGGAGCAAAATGTACTTAATGCTTCCACTTCTAACACCAGATCTCAGGGCCATGCCCGTTACTCTGTGACTGCAACCTTAGGCCAAGGCCTCTCTCAGCCGAACACAGGCATGTCTGATATCCCCAACTACCAGGTATCCCAGCAGCTAGTGCATTCTTCTCCACAGAGAGCAGGCCATCAGCCACTACTGCCCACAGATCTGATGCAGGGGAACAGGCCCGGCAACACGTTTACTCAGCCATTTTCATCTGAAGCTCGAAATGACGATATAGGTCCAAACATAGATGTTCTTAGAAGAATTCCATCCGTTTCAGAGGCAGTCAAGGTCCTGGCTACATATGATTCCTAGTTATATTCGGACCTCACCCAAGGTAAGGACTCTGCAAAGAAATCTGGTAGATTCAATACAGTATATATCATTACAGTTCCAGCCCATCTTAGGTGGCCCAATGAGGGATTTCAAGGGGTACAAGGCAGAAAACGTTTATGTTATGATGACCTTAGTTTACCCCAATGGGTTTCTGGTCAGCTTTCCAACTTCCATAATATCCAATACCCTGCCACTGTCACACATGCACAAATGATCCTGGCTAGCAAGGATGCAGCATCCTTACCCTGACCCACAGTACGTGATGCCTGGGCTGTTTCTATGCATGCAATTGAAGAAGGCAGGCTGGGATGGGAGGACACTAACCAGTGGTCATTTAACTAGGGGTTTCTCAGATTGGGTTATCAAATCGTCAAACCACTCCTCAAGCAAGTAGGAAGATCTGTCGGTACTATAATGAGGGTTCCTGCTCCCATGAAAGCCACCACGGATCCTACAGTCATTTGTACAGTTTTTTTGTGAAGCAAGACAGGAACTTATCACATCCTGAATCCAAATGTTACTTTAAAGTTAGGGGACAGTAAGTGAACAGTAATTAGCAACAAGCAGTACTACCTGAGCGTCAGCCATGTTGTGGAAAACTCAAGAACTGTGATTTTTATACAAGTGAATTGGATAAATTGATAGTAGAAGCATATCATTCTAATGAAACTGTAGCTAATCAAGTAGGAAACAGTCGATTTTGTGGTAATATTGACAATTGGAATAATGACTTTCAATTTCATGTTATTGATAATCATATGTTTCAGACCAAGGAGTCAATCTGGAGCATTATACAGATTGGTCTGACATGGGAGAGAGAGCTGATATTTACCCTTGTCATTGTTGTGCAGGGTTTTGTACCTCTTAACTTTACTAACATGGATACTACCAGAGCGCTATATTTGTGTCATTCACGTATTTTTAATTTTGGTTTGTTAGATAAACACCTCTTTTGTTCTATTCAGGTTACAAATTGGACAGGTCTGGGTACCCAGGGCATAGACCTTTATTGTCTTTTTAATTGATTCCTACAATTTTGAAAACAATGACTTCTATTTCGTTCATAGAACTAATGACACAGAAGCCAGCATTTTTAGATGTTATACATGTCCTGAATTACGTCTAAATGTCATGTGAGTGCATGTATATATTATGGTGCATTTTGGTCACACAGTAAAATTGGATAATTTAGCTCCTAGTAGTAATTTGCATCCCAAGCTAGCGTGTGAAGATTTTTATAAAGATTTGTATTGTTGGGAGCATTATAATGTAAATTATACTGATTATATGCAGGACATCATAGATAAAGTATGTGTAATTCAAGATGATTTAGACAGAGTAAGTAATTATAGTGACATAGCTCTGGTAGATTTTATGTATGGTACTAATAATACTAACATTCATACTAGTCCTGGCCCAGATTTATTGGTCCAGATAGAGCTTATCCAGAAATGCATTCAGGATTACCTAAATATTGCTCACATGATCAGGAACACAGGTCTTCCCAACTACAGATGGGCCAGAGTTCCCATATCTTCAGGTCTTAGGATTGATGCCTGGGAGCATCATTTACATCATTCTTCCCCCTTCTTACTAGACCAAAAGACGTTAATAAACTTAGAGTCATTTTTAACTTATTTCACCTCCAAGGGGCCTCACTTAATGATCAAGTGGATAGGTTGAGATTTGATGCTGTCAGTTTTAGGCTTAAGTTTCCATCTATCGATAACATAGTTGAAGAGATCCTAAACGTAGAGGGGTGTCACCCTAGCTAAGGTTGATGACTCTCGAGCATTTAGAAATCTTAGGGTGGACCCAGGTGATGCCTTGAACTTTGGAATTCAATGGTAAGGGCGTCAATATCTCAAAGCAGCAGTGGCGTTCGGTTGGGTTCATAGTAGTGGAGAGTTTGAGATGACGTCCTACACAATTGCTTATGTCGTGGCCTGCTAAGGTTACAAAATGTTTCCCTACATTGGATTACATACTGGTGACACACAGGGATAAGGCAGATGATGCCTTTCACTATTTGCTACAGCTTCTTACAGAACTGGGGCTCCCAATGAAACCCGATAAGCTATTTCCACCTTGTAGTTCCCTTACATGTCTTGGCATTACTATTGATTTAATTCATCATACTCTTAGTATTGAAGATTCTAAAATTAAGGCCATCTCCCTGGCGGGCGCTAATTTTGAATCTCGACCTGATACGTCCCTGGACTTACTCTTTTTGAGCTCAAGCGCATTAGAGAATGTTACATCAATTTTACGCTATATAAATGTTTCTATTCTATTCTATTTGGCAGGAATGCCATGCAATTCTTGGCGAAACTTACCTTAGCAGAAACAAATTTCATTCCCTTTTTAGAAAACTTCTTTATATTCACAAATGCATTAGCCTGCCAGAATCTTCATAAATAGGATACTTTCACTTTTTAGATCCAGCCATAATCATAGAAGGATCCAGCTTACCTCTGAATTTTTTTCAAGACTTCCATTGGTTTACAAAGTTCAGTTAAAGTTTCAATTGTCACACAAGGGTTCCCCATCTCCAGATAGCCATGTTTTCATTGATGCCAGATTAACAGGTTTTGGGGATTATTGGAATAATAGGGCTTCTGCCACACCAGTATATTCAATTCTTGGCTTTAAGGTAGGGATTGTACAGTTGGAGATGTTTAACATTGTATTAGCTTGAGATGTTGGGCCTAGTGTTTGGTTCTTCGAGCTTTTCTCATCCACTGTGATAACATGGCTGTTGTGCAGGTATTTCAATCGGGGAAGTCAAGAGATAACTTCCTCTGAGCTTGTTTAAGGAACATTTGGCTCTTGATGGCTGCTTTTGACATTGACCACCAGATTACACACATACATGGATCCAGCAACACAATAGCTGATACTTTATCCAGGTTCCACTCGGATGCACCTCCCAACCCTAATGTACTTCAGGCTATTAAAGCTAATTGTATCTGGGATTTCATTCCTCTTCAATTATTTTGACTTGAACGTATCTGTATGATTTTAGGTGCTTCAAGAGCTTTCACTTCTCTCCTATCTTCAGCTCAGCAGAGAATCAGGCATGCCTACAGACCTTCAACCACTTCGGCTCACAGGACTCATGTTCAAGCCTATTTTAGCTCTTCTTCATGTTATGGATTCACCCCTACTTTAACCCTCCATAACGTTATACATTTATTGAGTACCTTCTTACAAAGTCATTACCTTGTATGTCTCCTCCATCAGATCAATGGCAGGGTTATACAACCTTCCCCTCCACCCCTTTTCTCACCATGCTGTAACCAGGCTCCTCAGAAGTATTGGTATTACTTCACATTTTGCATCGGGGCATCTTTGATATTCCCACATTGTATATTTCCATTTCATGTGATTCCACAGATGGCCCCATTCTTTACAGAGCCATATTCCTAGTTGCCCTTTACGGTTTTCTCAGGATGTCCAACATAGCCCCTCACAGTTCAAAAAATTTTAGCAAAGAACATCACTTCCTTCGGCAGGATGTCGTTTTTGGTCCTCCAGGTGTTTACTTAATTCTCAAATGGACAAAGACCATGCAGGATCGCAAGGCTCACCACCTTATACAGCACCCTACCATCAAAAATAAATATCTGTGCCGGTGGACGTCATCAAAGTACTCCTTAGGTCCAGGAACCTTTCCCCTCGGGACCCACTGTTTGCTTCCATTACACCACCACACAAACCTGTTATTGATACACATATTAGGGATGCTCTTAGGCACATTCTTCTTCATAGAAACATTTTCCCAGTTTACCATGGGTTCCATACGTTTAGAAGTTCAGAGACCTCCTTTGCCTTCGATCATAGTGTACCTCTCCAAAATATAATGTTTCATTGCCTTTGGAAAAGTTCTGCTGTGTGGACCTATCTTCAGAAGGCCTGGGTGGCCCCTTCCCTGGTCCCTTACACCTTTTCAGCTGCCATTCCCTCTTCTTTCTAGTTTGGCTTGGTGTTTTAAAATTTTCGTAAAATTTTAAACTTTTATCTACTTGACTATACTAACATGTAAAATAAAATTTCCCAATGTGTGTTTTCTTGTGTTCAATCTCTACTAAAACTTATAACTTCCATTTGACTCTCATTTAACCTTTAACAACTAAAGCCTGGCCTTTGGGTCTACTTTTGATATCTCAGCTTTCCTCCACCTAAGCTGAGATTATCATAGGCTACATTATATGATCATTCTAAGATCATTGTAGCATCTTAGGTCCTCAGCAACTGTTTTGTGATTGGCTATGTTACTCATGTGATGTCTGGAGAGATTACTCAAAATAGCTGTGTGGGTTGGTAGGGAAAGAGATAGAGCTGTGCTTGCTTAATTAACTGGTTCTTTGCTAATTTCACAGTTTGGAATCTGGTTTTCTCATGATTCTGTTTAATTAATTAATAGAATAAAAAGTAGGATAGTACAATGCTTTTTAATTACTTAGAAGGTCTTGAAAATGGGTCAATTGTTTTAATAAAGGAGAAGAGAAGGGGGGTCTACAGACTATTAGTATAGGGATTGATGCTCGATCTTTCAATATCGATCGATCATCCCACAGAACTGCCGATATCAACACACACTACCAGCATTTCAATATCGAAATAACATACAACAAACACAAAAATTATTTAAAAAATGGCAATTTTACTGCTTAAATGCATATTTATTGTATAAAATCTTTAAAAGGCACATTTACAACTGAAACAAAACGGGGTCAAGTCTGGCGCCATCTTTGTTTACATTGCCAGTGACCTACTTCCTGTTTCACGGAAGGGATACAAAACCTGACAGCTAGTGCACAGGAAAGCAAGAATACTCTTGTTTAATGTACGTTTTGTTCATTTTATTTAATTTTATATTGCAGAAATATATTTTTGATGCATAAGTAGTATCTTTTGATATTTTCGTGAATTTATATGTGCACGTTTTCAAAGAACCTCTATTATCGCCCACAGCTTATGTTAACGGTCCCGATATTGAAATATCGATCGATCCATAACCCTAAATTTTCATTCGATATCGATCCTCAACATGGGTCTCGATCCCTATACTACAGACTATTATTTACATTTTATTACTATTACACTATTATAAAACATTTTTTACTAACTTCAAAATTTGACTTAATTTTTGTTTTAGCATTAAGTGTATTTCTAAATGCTAAAGTAATCAAACAGTTGTCATGCTTAGGCAAAATTATAAGGTTACATTAACTTTGTATATTTGATTTCCACATATTCTACTCAAATAATACTATATATCGGTAAAAGTTATGTGAATCAACTTTTGTTGAAGGCTCAGCATATACAACTTACCGTTTTCATCTGTTGTGTGTATTTTTCCTCACAATTTAATACGACACTCCAGGTTTTTCAAACATGTTTACATATGGCAATATTGTGACAACAGAAAAACATTGTTTAAATCTGTATCAATTAGATCAATTAAACTTCTGAATATTTACCCCCAAAAACTCAATACAGAAGTTTGGTCATATCAAATGTTGTTATATTAAGGATAGATATGATTGCAGATTTTAGTTGTATATTTTCTGTTGGACTCAGATCTTTAGGATCCAAAATTATCAAGGGTTGTCTCAAGGTTTAGACATAAGCAGTTTTATATGATGATGCATTCAACAGATTTGACAAAAACACAAATTCTAACATTCATAAAATTAATTGGAATGAGAATTTTGAACATAATGAAATTAATTACATCATCATCAATAATACTTGTTCATACCGTTACTTATTAGAGAAAGAGTTTTCTAAAAAAGCAGTGGTCAATAAAATTACAGTTTAATATCACACAGGAATAATATTTCAATAATAATTTCATATTATTGACATATATCATGCTATACGTTACGCATATCCAAATATCAGTAAAGTACTATAGCTAGTCAGTTGTACTTATACCTTAAAAAGCTTAAATTAAAGGATGAAAGTTTGTATCCAGCCAGGCTATGATCTATCACTTGGTCAAATTAAAGTATATTTCTATATATCATAATTTATTAAATGAATTATGATTACTAATCACAAAATATATGTAGCTCTATTAATCCTTTCTTTGTTTTAAATTTATTTCAAGTTCTAAGTTTGTACGTTAGTCAATCAGTCTGTCCGTCCACCACAATGACAGTTGTTGCTGATCAAGGAGAGCTAGGCTGTGTCTGCATCAGCTGATATAGTGTGTGTTGTCTAGAATGTTCCAATGCGGATTATATGAATTGGATGAGGCATTGTCTAAAATAGAAATTATGTAATCATTACTGCGTGGGATGTTATAACTATATGACATATTGATAGAAAATTTAGCTTTTTCTTAAATTCTGCATATACCAATGAGTAATGACACTTTAATGACATAACAACCAGGCATCTAAGTATTACCCAGGTCTGAGGCAGTTGTTGCCCAGCCTTACCTAAGGCACCTTACCTAAGGTTAATAAGTTTAATAGTCTCATAGGCCACAAAGCCAGCGGCAATGAAGAACAGCAAAACACACAAGTTTCAAGCCACTACATTACAAATGGCCACAATCACAATAATACAAGGTTCCCTTTATTAGAGTTGTGTACACCTAAACTTGATAATAAAAATTACAGTTTAATATCACACAGGAATAATATTTCAATAATAATTTCATATTATTGACATATATCATGCTATACGTTACGCATATCCAAATATCAGTAAAGTACTATAGCTAGTCAGTTGTACTTATACCTTAAAAAGCTTAAATTAAAGGATGAAAGTTTGTATCCAGCCAGGCTATGATCTATCACTTGGTCAAATTAAAGTATATTTCTATATATCATAATTTATTAAATGAATTATGATTACTAATCACAAAATATATGTAGCTCTATTAATCCTTTCTTTGTTTTAAATTTATTTCAAGTTCTAAGTTTGTACGTTAGTCAATCAGTCTGTCCGTCCACCACAATGACAGTTGTTGCTGATCAAGGAGAGCTAGGCTGTGTCTGCATCAGCTGATATAGTGTGTGTTGTCTAGAATGTTCCAATGCGGATTATATGAATTGGATGAGGCATTGTCTAAAATAGAAATTATGTAATCATTACTGCGTGGGATGTTATAACTATATGACATATTGATAGAAAATTTAGCTTTTTCTTAAATTCTGCATATACCAATGAGTAATGACACTTTAATGACATAACAACCAGGCATCTAAGTATTACCCAGGTCTGAGGCAGTTGTTGCCCAGCCTTACCTAAGGCACCTTACCTAAGGTTAATAAGTTTAATAGTCTCATAGGCCACAAAGCCATCGGCAATGAAGAACAGCAAAACACACAAGTTTCAAGCCACTACATTACAAATGGCCACAATCACAATAATACAAGGTTCCCTTTATTAGAGTTGTGTACACCTAAACTTGATAAAATCAATGCTGATAGCCAAATAAAGATTATGTTGTACTGGATTTTCAAATTACATAGTCTAAGTCCCATGGACATCTATCAATTTGTATGTAATATTGAGTGGGCAAGCACTCAGGCATCTAAAAATTACTCAGGCAGGTCTGAGACAGTTGTGACCATCCAGGCATCTTACCCAAGGGTACTAAATAGTCTCATAGGACACATAGCCATCGGCAATGAAGAACAGCAAACCACACAAGTTTCAAGCCTAATTCTTAGATTTTGATAAACAAAAGAAATCCACATCAGTAAAAGATTTCTTTCATTTGGCAAATATATCAATAACAATGTACATCCTGAGCCAATAAAACCGCTCTTTTTAATATGGAACCGAGATAAATTTTAAAGTGCACTTGGTATGCTTGAAAGAGTAGATGCTCTTGCAATTAAATACACAGACACTTATTGAATAGTCGTATTGTAAAGAAAAATTCAAAGATAGTTTTTATTGGCAGGAGGTATTTTTTCCAGGTCATATTTTCCATGAGGTATTTTTACATTCACTCTAAATTTCATGGAAAATTGAAAAGTACCCACCGAACGCAGTAATATCAAAGTAGTTGTGAAAACAATTCAATCTTGAATGCATTATTCTGAGGATGACTGGCAAACACCCTTTTGTTCTTGCCAGATTGACCACTAACCTAAACCACTTTTCGGTTCACCGGTCTGAGTTTTATATCATTATATTACACTACTTTATTTATAAATGCTATAAATGATTTAAAAGGTGTAACTAAATTTACTTAAACATGAAAAAAACTATACCTTTCCTCAAATCTCAGTAAACTGCAATATATACATAAAACAGGTATGAATAACACATTTGTTTACATCTGCAGCTTGTTAAATTAACGTAAGCTGTTAAATTAATTTGCTACATCTGATCCTCTATTTCTAGTGCATAAGATAATAATCTCTATTGTGTGTATTTTGCATTACCGACAGTATCATGTTATTGCATAATCTTTCTAGCAGTTTCCAGATCACCAACACTCAAACATTCTGTCTGGTAATGTTTTATTAATATGGAATAGACGTTGATAAAACCCAGATGGGGGACCCTTCCATTGTGTCAACTCTCTATTATTTTTGCTTAATGGAGAGTTAACACTACATTATTTTTTTAACAGTAGAATGTGGTTTAGTTCAGCTGGCAGTCTGCCAAGAACAAAAGGGTATTTGCCAGTCATCCCCAGCACAGTGCATTCAATACTGAAATGTTTTCACAATTTTTTTCACATAAATTAGTTCAGTGGGTATATTTATAGTCTTTTAAATTCTGCATGACATTCGGAGTGCATAGAAAAATACCTCACAGAAAAATACTACATTGAAAAAATAGATCCTAGCAAATATAAAACAAGAAATTCAATCCATAAAGTTGGATATTTTCTTTACAATCTCACTTTACAACAAGATGCACTCAGAGAGAGCAAAACACTTGACTCGATGTGACCAGTCTCACAAGTGTTATAAAGTATAACACACATCCACCATGGTGGCATTTCCAGAAATTCTGGAGGCTTCTTGGTATCCAAAATATTAACTGGATCTTTCCTAAACTGTAATCACTCCTTCCCATGGCTAGTCCCTTCCTACTTCAAATCTGACATCAAAATTTATTAATTACTTTTGAAGAAATATGAAGTAGAAAGCTAAAATCATTAAAATACATTTGTTTCCAAAATATGATTCACGTCTTTCCCAAAAATTTGTAATTTCTTCCTTTCACCAGGTCCTACTCACAAATTTTTTATAAAGATCTGATCATTAGTTCTGGAGTAATCTAAACACCAAAAACAGGCAGACATATAGACAAAAAAGCACACAACAAACATAAACTCCTGGTAGAGGTAAAAATATTGGTTAAAAGCCACTTCTTGGTGAAAATTACTCAGGGTAAATTTTTGTGATGGACTGTCAAGAAATTAAAACAAACAAACAAACAATCAAAATAAAAAAAAAAAAGAAAAAAAAACCAGAAATAAATAAACATGACAAATACACCACTTCCCTCTCAATTGTATTTATGTCAATTTCAAGACATAAATTTAATGAGAAGAAATATATCACAAGTATCACAAGCTAGGTGTTGTGACCTCACAATGACAATTGCATTGTGACATCATTAAGTAATGACATCAGACAGCAAAATATTGATTTTTTTACTTTTTTTTACTCTTTTTGTTTCTTTTCTTTTTAAAAGACCTTTAAAAAAATTGCTTAAAAAAACCTAAAAAAAAAAAAAAAAAAAAAATTTAGAATTGACTGGTATTGAACCCCAAACATGAGATTACAAGTTCTACACAGTACACCCACAGCCACAGAGGATACCTGATGAGGCAAGAATTCATGAGGAGGAAATCCTATCATGATATTGATTTTTGAAGACAAGTAGGTTTCACTGTATATGCCCAATTAAAAATTTAAAAACCTGTCTCCTGACTATAATTTTCAAACAAATTACATCAAATTTGGAAGATTCCGTCTGTACCCCATGAAATATCTACCCACAAAATTTGAGCTCGATTGATGTTATAGTTTTTGAGTTATAAGGGCAAAACGGTGCACAGACAGACAGATAGACAGACAGAAACAAACTGATTACAATAACCCTCTCCTATGGTCGAGTGTTAATAATCTTCTATATACTTAATCAAAGGAGTAGTTACCTTTCACTCAAACTCATTGTTAAAATCTAACCGAGCATACTACATTAAAAGAAGTGTTTTAGTGGCTCAAAATGTACATTGTGGTTTCTGTACAATCCAAATTGCGGTACATAAAAAGGTTTTTAAAAAAACTCAAGTAAAATAAGAAAAAACGTAGTGCTATAATGCAGTGCTGAAATGCATTACTGCTGGATTTAAATTTGATTTAAATTTTCAATGTTTTTAAGTTCAAAACATAGATTATAATTTACCTTAGTACAGTTTGTTATATACTTCTAACATAATACACTATGGTTGAAATGCATTTTTTTAAATGTTGTGGATTTATTTTCATAAGAGGTATTTCTGGAATAGTCATTCTTTCTATGAAGCTTTCTTCCAGGAGACAATCTTTCCATGAGGAATTTTTCTTTGATTCAAAATTTAGAAACAAAGAAGCTCAAAAAATTAAATATCTTAAGAAACCAAAACACTTCGATACAAAATAAAACAAGTAAGTAATTCTCCAGTTTCTAGTACTTTCAGTGCCTGAAACACAAAAATAGTAGCTTATTGTTTTAAAATAAACACAGATCAATATAGTATCATGAAACACTCACCACAACAAATTATCCACAGCATGAACATTGTTATATGAACATTCTAAATTTTTCCAGAAAGTGCTTTCTGTAAGTCACGGATCCATATTTTATCCATTATCATTACCCATGGTTAAACTTCGTGACAGATTATATTTTAGCTTTCCAAGCTTTATCCAAATTTATATATTTCCATAAAGGAAAACCAGAGATACACATGGCAAAACAATGTTGATTGTGTATTAAAATAAAAAAGACCATAGAACTAATTTAGTGAAACCCACATATGGTATGTATGTCAAAGAAAACATTGCAAAGATTGTCTAGGTTGTCCATTTGCCAAAAGGTGCTAAGTTATTGAATTAATCAATTGGTTTCAATTCACAGGGTTTTATAATAGATAATAGCCTGGTGGCACTTCCATTATGTAAACTTAATGGCTCTTCAGCCCATTTGGCTTCACTTGGCCATTATTTATATATGAATGCTAGTTTCTCTGGTTAGAATGCAAGGGAGCTGGTCTGTCTTCAATCATTCCTGAATGGTCTCTCATATTACCTTCCCAGTTGACAAACATAATCTTTTTATATATTTTATTTATTTTTGATACCTTACCATTTACATCAATAAGCAAAGATCCCTGGCAGGATGGGTCTCGCCTTTTTGACATACATTTTTATATTCCCAACATTTCATAATATCTAAGATGGCAAATGACATGGTTTTTCTAGGAATCTATTTACATATACATACAGTGGATGTCTCTTCCAAACCTTTACACATATATATTGTTAAAAGCATATTTTATAGAAATATAATTTGTACATCATTTACTGTTAATACTTATTACACATAACTTGTAGCCTTTCCATTTTGGGACACATGCAAATCTTAACTCACAAGAAAATTTCTTTATTTGAATGCTGTTTTACAGCAGTAATATTTATTACACAATTTTATCCTTTAATTTTTGGGGCACATGCAAATTTTAGCTCACCAGAAAGTTTTGTTATTTAAATGCCAGATTACAGCGGCAGTATTTTTAATTTGAAACATTTTTCCATCTGTTTTATTTTCACTAAAATCTGGTTCAGAAAATTTTATTATTGAAAGGTTCTCTTGTTCAATATATTTTATTTTAATTTCAGTTCTAGTGAGATCAATCTTAGGATCAGTTCTCTTTCGAGAACACCAGAATATACTTTTCTTTTTTTTTTCTTTTTTTAACATTTTTATTGTAGCATTATGACAATACATCTGCATAAAATTTTTAACAACATATCATTTGAAAACATAAAAAACAACACAAAGAAATTACAATTTGTATAACATCAGTATTCAAAATTAGAAATGATATGAACAACAAAAAATATTAATATTAGCAAAAGTATTTACTTTTAACTTTCATGCTGATAATAAGGAAATGTATGTGAAAACTTTTTCCTACTCTGCTATTAGACTACAAAGTGAATCTTGTCTACTTTTCAACAAAAATATCTCAGTTTCAACTTTCTTTTTTAAACTTCTAAACAAGAGTGTTAGAAACATCAGGGGCGGATCCAGCTTTTATGTAAGGTGGGGGTTCAGATCGAGTAAGGTGGGGGTTCACATTGAGTAAGGTGGGGGTTCATATCAGACATATTATAACTAAGGGAGTTGAGGGGCATGCCCCCCTGGAAAAAATTAAGTTTTGGTAAAAATAGAGTGCATTTCCTGTAAATTTAACACTACCGTCAAGATATAATTTGGTACTTTGGGTTGAACCCCTTTACATTATTTTTCAAGGGGGGGTTCGAACCCCCTGAACCCCCCCTGGATCCGCTAGTGAACATAGCATTGAGTTGCTTTTTTGTGTATAAATAATTTGTTTTGTAAACAATATCAACAGATTCAATACATGGTGAGTAGTATTTTTCCTGCACAGGATACCTAGCAGAATTTCTAATACCGTGAAGTTAATATGTATTCCTAAAGCAGCATTTACAATTTTTTCAACTTTATTCCTCATAGATTTACTTTGGTCACAGTGAAAAAATAGTGTCAAGAGTATCAACTGTGTTACAGTACTAACAATGAGCACTCTGTACAATATTCCACAGGTGTAAGTTGTAATTACAACCAAAAATTCTATGTACAATACTATACTGCAAGCTATGTAATTTTGAATTTGTAGTTACTATTGAGCATAAAGAATATATTGAAGACCAATTTAATGTATCAAAAAATGGGTAATACTCTATCCATTTGTTTCAGCACCTTGGCATCACTTTTCTATAAGTTGAAACCGCATATATATTTTTATTAGTTAATTTCAAAATATTTATTTTCAAATCTGGTATATCATATGATCTCTCTTTTATAATTTTCTTCCATGAAGAAGGAACAGCACTCAACAGAGAACTTAATTCCAGTCGAGATGGGCTGCAATTGTATTCAAGCTCTAATTGTAATTTTGTTTCAAAAGAATTTTCTACAACATGTTGGTTCAAATTTGTGATTTTTGTCTTTTTGATTAAGTTATTTTTTTCATTTTTAGGTTTTCCCTGAATCAAGAGGAATTTATTGTATAATATTTTATCATTCAAAATTTCTTCTGCAGATGTCGGTTCTACTTGGAAAAAGTCAAACCAATATTCCAACATTTGTTTATGAAATTTGGAAATATCCTTTGGGATTGATTCAGAGCCCATTTTATGGTACAGTCAATATTATCACCAATAAACTTGTCTTTATGTACCCTACTTGGCCGTAACAATTAATTTCATCTAAACATGTTTGCAATCTTATTGCAAGAACTTTTGTTAAAATTTTATAATCTACATTGAGAAGGCTAAATGGGTGCCAAATTTTAATTGACATAAGTCCTTTCCAGCTTTTGACACAAGAGTAATAATACCTCGTTTTATAGTGAATGAGAGTTCTTTATTTTTAAAGGACCAATGAAAAATTTTCAAGTACAAAACATTATATATTTATATATATTTTCTTGCTATTAGAAGAATAAAATTTAGTGGACAGAAGTGTTGGTCCTGAATAAATAAGATAGCCAAAAAATTTAATATGTTGCTTTCTCAATCTGCACATGAAATTTAATAAAAACATAATCTTGATAGTTTAAAGGTTTCCACCACCTTGACTGCTTATCATCATTAGGTATTGGTTATGTAAAATGAATAAATATCATCAATTTATTTATACATGTTTTTAACTCAATAAAAGCAACAGGCCTCTCGATTCATCTCCCCCCCCCCCCTTTTTGCTGTGAAATATATTGTCTGTGATCTAAAACATTACAATTCATGCAATACACAAAAAGATTTTACAAATCGAATCTCCTTCCTGTTTGTAATAGTCATAAATTGGTTGCCAAAGACAAATGCACCTTCTCGTTTTGTGGATTTTGAGAAACCCTCTAACACAACAATATCACATTTTGATGAAGTGGTGCTCTTTCTACGTAATTAATGGAAGCCACCCCACCTCATTATTTTATGAGGCGGAACACTTTCATATTTAATATTTATATCATTTTTCTATATCATCAGATCTCTTTGTTTCATCATTATTTCAGGAAAGATTGACAGAGCACAAAGGGCAGCTTGGTTCTCATGTAAGTGATGTATGCCAATGTCTAAAAATATCTATTTTAACTTTTCGAATTGTTTTTCTTACTATGGCATCGTTTTTATATCACTATTTACCTGCTTCGAGAGGTAATGTTACATTCTTTGTAGCTTATTAAACCTAACCAAATATAACACAGTATTTTATATTAATGTCGTTTCAACTCTCAATTCATGATTAATTTTATCTTTAGTGGAATTCAACCGTTTTGCATTGTTATAGTGTTTTTAAAGTTTATTCCAGAAATCAATAATATTCAGCGATGTATTTTAAAGAGAATATCTGGCATTGCTTAGCATTTCAGTTGTTGAAACCATTTGCAAGACATGGTCATATATTAGACCTAGGTTTCAGTATATTCAGACTTTATTTCATTTAAAAACTTATTATAAAATTTTAAACCTTTTTATAACCACGGGATTAATGAAATAGAGGTAACAACTACTGTTAAAATGTTAAATATATTACTCCATATGAAAAAAAAAATTATATTGTTGAAATTTCTTTACAATATCTCAGACTGTGGGCCACTGAAGTTTGGTTATGCTCCAGCTATATGTTATGAAAGCAGCAAATGTCCTAAGGGCTTTAGAAAATGCAGTGTGAGAAAATTCCGCAAAACTTGCATCAAGCATTACAAAACAACAGGGGTTTGTTGCCACAAGGAAAAAGGAGGGAAAGTACATCCATGTAACAAGAAAACATTCAAAGAATACTTTGGCTGAAAATGTTATTATATAAATAAATCTGTCTCAATAATTAATACTTGTTTTCAATATGTTTTCTCAAAAACATAATTCGAGGGTGCATCCATGTTCATAAATAAGGGATATGATCATTTGGAAAACAGGGATTCTTTGGAAAAAGTTCTTACTAGAACCTATATTTTTTGCTGTGCTGTTACAGTTTGTAAATAAAAAGTTTTAATTTCTAACATAGTATCTGGGAATTTAATAAATTCACTGATGCTATACTGCTATACATTCTTGGTCAATGTATATGTCATGGTAGAAAGTCCAATCTGGTAGAATTTCAAATTCTACCGGTAGAAAGTCCAATTGGAGTTTCTACCAGTAGAAAGTCCAATCCTGAAGATTTGGATATTACCCTGGGGTCCGAAATCTAATAAACTTGATTCATATTCTAATCGCAGAGATTTAGGTATTGCTCTGTGTACCAGAATGTAGTCTTTGTAGAAACTCAATAGAAGCTTGAAAGAAAGTCCAACTAAAACACAAAAAGTGGGCCTTCTATATATAATAAATCTGTCTCTAAACCCATCAGTCCCTACCCCCGAAGTCAGAAAAAACACTACTGTGGGTACTAGTTTATACATAAAATTTACTAGTAAGAATTATATACACTTCATGTCAAATATAAAAGTAACAGTATATAAGTAATAGTAATATAGTAATAGTAATATTAAGCTATAAGTATATATATAAGCAATGACTAAAATAAAATTTACTTGTCATTAGAGTTCATGTCCATCTCAATGACTAGAAGCATTGGAATGAATATTTAATGTAATATAATGACCTTGACCCAAGTGGAGACCTTGAACCTACGCAGGGGAGAGGTCAGGCAAGAAAAGGGCTAAAGTAAGCTAACAAATATGTATATCTGAATTTTCGACTAGGGAAGCCTGAAAACCTCTCAGACTGCTAAAGGGGCAAGGACCCCAGAGGGTTTACAATGACTAAAAGAATAAGTTAAAATTGAAGAATAAAAGAGCATGTAATTAACCCTCAAGCCCAATAAAACATGTAGAAACACTATGAAGCATCATTAATGGTAGAGGCTAATGCACAAGCAATATTTTCACCAGACGAGTGATCAGATTGAATATACTGCCATATGCAGTCTAATGACCACGTCCCATGTTTCTTGATATCTTGTATGGGGATATGAGCATTATAGGCGAAGGTGGAAGGTGAAAAAAGAAGGGTGGAGACCTAGGTTTGAATTTAGAATTTTAAGTGTTTTTCAAACCCTGGAGTCAGTTAAAGGGTTTGAACCTGAAGTTGTTTGCAATTGAAAAAGTGAGGTATGAGGAGACATGGGATAAAGATGAAACAGAGCTTTTAAAGCTGTAAATGGACAAATGGTAGAATATTTAAGTTTTGGCAATGTAACACATTTGACCTTGTCCCTGGTTTGAAAAGTCTTAGACCAATTTATATGGAGTTTGACAAACTTCTTCAAGTGTCGAGTTGGGTCATATGAGGTCAAGGAATGTGGGGCAAGATTGTACAGCCTCACAAAAGCAAAAAAAACCAGTTAAAATAACAGCCTTGTACACCTGGCCATATGGCAATTGAAGGAAAGCCCTTGAAAGTTGCCTAAGAGTTTGCAGATGAATGAGATTATGCTTTCAAAGTAAGAGGTCTGTTTATTTTCAACGACTTGACAAAATATTTGATCTTAGGATGACTGAACACAGCAAAAGGCAAATCAAACAGAATAAAATTAGCCTTTATGGCTGACAAATAATTCTCAATCATAGCACATGAACATTGACTTTGCACTAAACATTCCAAAAATGACAAAATAAATTTGACATTGTCATCAACAAAAATTACACCACTGTAGATGCAAAAGGCCACAAAGACTCTGAACATGCTCTCATAGGGTCGTTGGTCGAAAAGTCTCCAGAGTTCTGGCAGAAGCCTTGACTGATAGTGGTGTGACTATATCATTCTCTAAAAAACAAAGTGTAGCAACTTTTAGCATCAGGTGACACAGAGGACAGGCCCCTGCCAAACATAAAAGTTTATGACAATGAAATGAATAAATGACACACACCATTTATATTAACTACAATACTCATGTCATGACACATTACTCATCATAACTACAGGTGAACCACACAATTTACAAATAAGGATCCAGATCTAACAGATCCAGTGACACTGGCAACCACACTGGGTCACCTTTTTGTGAGTGTAAGAATTGAATTTGCTGCACTGAACCCTGCCACCTGGATAGGGTGTCGGCCAACTGATTACTTGCCCCCTTAATATGACTATATTGTACATCAATGTCATGCACTGCTGTAAGGTACCATATATTTCTGGCACTGGCTGCGAGAAAGGCATCACAAGTTTTTCCTGATTTTAGAACTGTAACCACTACCTGGTTATCGCAATGTATTAGGATCTTTTGGGTTGATCACAGTTGAGCAAACAGCCTGAGAGCCAGCAATATGTTAACCATTTCAAGGTGCATTATGGTCCAGTTTTGAAAACTTCGAATGATTGGCAAATGGTACACAAACTGACCACATCGACCCCCAAAATCTGTCAAACATGCATCCAACTCAAGAGACATATCAATAGAGCTATGATCATACATGGAAATGCCGTTATACTGAGGCAGAAACATGGCAAACCACTGAAGGTTACATTTGAAATCAGTAGTGAGGATAATCCTCTGTGTAGCATGAGCTGATCTTAGCAATTCCAGCATTCTATTAATGAAAACTCTAGCCGGTTTCACACACTTGTGGACATATAACATTAGGCCAAGTATTGATTGAAGCTGATGCTTGGAAACAACGTTCTTGGACAACCATTGACGCACCGTGACGTTGATTTCTTCTAGCTTTTCTGGTAGAATTGAAAGAGTGCCCTTGACCGTGTCAATTAAGATGCCTAAGCACGTCACCTGCATCGCAGGGGCTACCAACTTCGGCTGACTGTCAAACCAGCTGAGACATAAGATCCAGTAACGCAATGTATGATGCATGTGCGACACTCGGCACACCCACCCCGGCGTAGTCATCAATATAATCCAGCATGGTAAAGCCTTTCTGACGCATTATAAATCTGACGGCGTCGCTCAAACGCCGAAAACTTTTACTCCCGTGCCATGTCCCGAACGGAACGCAAGAGTCGACGTAACGACCCTCCCAATACAAACCTAGCAAGTTGTAATCCCCTGGGTCCACCTTGACATGGCGAAACGCCCTACTGCCATAAACCTTATACAATAAGGCCCCACGACCCAGGCGTTTGAGTTCTGAGGTAATGTCATCGACTGTAGAGAATGTTAGGGCAAAAGCACTTTTGAGATGAGAAAACTTATCAATGCCAGCATTTACTGATGCCCCTTGGGGCCAGTTTAGGTCCACAATGACCCTACGTCTATCAGAGTTAGGTTTACTGCGAGTCATGAAAGGAGAACAATGACCCTGATCAATTGGATTTTCCAGGGCACCATACAGTAGCTCTTCCTCAATATATGCTTCTATGTCCCCAGGGCAGTCAACTGCCGAGCTATGATTTCCTGTATATGGGCCAAGGTCACAAGAACGGTTAAAATCTAAAGGGAAACCACATTTAATAAGTTCAAGCAATTGTCTGTCCCAATAGTCGCCCAGCTTGTAAAAAAATTTGGTTTCCCAGTTTTCTTGACAATACCATGTATCTGGAGTAAAGATCCAGAGAAACTACTTGTACAAAGGTCAGGACTTGGTAAGACTTGCTTTTGCAAGGGAACGAAACCAAACTTGAAGTCAACCTGTGCCAAAGTTGATGTATACTTTCATCAATGACGTCACAGTCCCCTTTGCTTCCCTTCCGATTTGCATACAAGATACAATAAGTGAATTTGTCCTCAAAACCACAGTATTTGGTGTTATAAATAAGTTTGACCTTACTGCGTTCACAGTGATCCGAACATTCAATGTTCACCCTATCTTGGTTCTCATTAAGACTATTGGTATTCAAACCCTTTTGTATTTCTTGTGAAACTTGATTCAAACCCTCATGACCATTTTTATGGAGTGAATGACTCAAACCCATATGACCACAAATGGAGGGACCTGGGTTCAAGCCTGTCAGAAACACACTGGTCCATCTTTTGTTGACCAGACTGTACATTGCTTGCAATTACACTATTCGAGAGAGCAGTATCATCAGTAATGTGACACATGGGAACTCAATTTCTCACCTTGGTTGTTGACATTGCCACCCAAAGTGTCACTGACATGGGAATAACACTCAGAATCCCTTTTAACACATTTTTCAAGAACGCTGCTGCCACTACCAGGCTTGCCCCCAGCCCCAAAAAACGACCCCTGACGCAATTGTCAATTTTTTTACCTACACAAACACATCTGGCCAGAGCAGCCTCCACAGCTGATGGCTGAACCCTTGAATTGTAAACATACCTAGACTTATATGCTGCAAATGCATTGTCTGGGACCCTGGGGCAAGCACTGGCAGGGACAGCTGCCCTCCTGTCAAATACTGTCATTTGTATATCAGCATTGTTCTTTTGAACCAGTCTCTGAATACTGTTAACATTGCTAATAACATCACCATTCCAGCTGCCCCACCCTAATGTTGAGCAGCTGGTGTGTCGTTTTTTGTTTTGTTTTGACAATTTTTTTCTGAATGGCCTAGTTGTTTCCCCTGGGTGAGGCAAAATGCACAAATGTGTTTATGCAAACAACCATTGGTCTCATGGTCTTTCTGGAATGAGCAAGCGTTAGTCTGAAAATTTTTGCAGAACCATGGCTTCCTAGTATCCACCCTACCCCATGTTTGCCTATTTGGAATGTGCTTTTGGGCATGTGCTCTCCAGATCCGATCAATCCTTTCCCCATTTTCCCAAGTAAGTGACCCACGCTCCATTTCACAGAGCAAGACAGCATGGGCGTCCTCCATGAGGTTGCTAAGATAAGACACCATGGTGTCACAGCTGGAACTCGATTTTTGCTCTAAAATGTTCTTACAAAAGCCTTGGACCCATTGGCTGATCATATGCGACGCGTTGACGTGTCACCCCACCCAAAATTGCTTCATGAGGCCAATGAACTTTATGTTTTACAGAAATTTCAGCGCTACCTGCTCTCTGAGATTTTAATTTTTGGTCATCACCTGGAAAGTGTGAACTCTGGTCTAACTCCCTAATAAGTTTGTCCACCCTTTTTTGTAATTTTTGGGACTTCAACATTTGGTGGGTTTATTTGGGGTTTTTACGTCGCTTTCAACACTGTACAGGTCATATCACGACGGGTAGTTGGAAGGGCAGAGGAAACCAGTACATATAGTTCGCTAGGGTTCTGTACTGTAAACTGCCGACCAACGGCAAGCAACTACCAGCTTTCCCACTTACGGCCATGACGGGGATCGAACCCCGGCCGCAGAGGTGGGAGGCGAGAGTGTTACCACTCTGCCACCGTGGCCCCAACATTTGGTGGGAGTGTCACTCTCCTCAGATGACGAATCATGTAATATTTTAGATGGTTTGGTGGATTTTTTGCTAGATTTTACACTTTCTAGAAAACTGTCTGTACTTAACTCAGGAGTGGAGTGTTCACTTGACGCCACCATCCTGTCTTCAACGCTGTCCAGTCTCTCTGTGACTCGCCTCAACTGTTCTAAGATCCTCACTTGAGACGGCAGCATCTCGTAAATGTTCCTCTGCACTTTCCTGTTGTTTACCATTTTGACATTTCTTTCCTGTTGGCAGAAGATGTCTCTGTTTACAGGTCTTACATTTCTGTTTGTTGTCAGGCATACTAATCAATAATATGACACTAATTTATATAATATTGTCAATGTTTCTTTCTGAAAATAATCACAAATACCCTACACAGGCTAGAGATTTCATATTCAACTTGTCAAGATCAGGCTTCCAACAATTTGACCATTGAAACTAAACATGACATGCGCCACTAAAAATATAGGGTAGACCGTCTCTTTGTAGCCAATGCTAAAAGCCTGAGGTTGACTAGATGTCTATAATATCTCCACTGAAGCGTCAAGTTCACCCAGTGCCATTCATTAGTTGGATAATCAGTTCAATAGTTCACCACATTTCAACGTTCCAATGTGTGTAATTGATCACATAAAACTCTTAAATAAAATCATAAAGTACTAAAAGTTTGTAAAACACTGAGTGATAAAAAACATAAAATCTAATGTTAGTTTCAGAAAAATGTTTTTCATGTTTTCCTTGTGAAAGTCAATTTCAAAGTGACCCCAGAACTTGCTGAAGTTCCAAAGCCACATTGAAAGAAGGAATGTCCAATGAAATTACTGGTTACAATGGTTACTAGGGTGACTGGGCAAGGGGTACAGAATCCCAAGGTCAGTTACATCAAGGTTGCATAACTTGCCAACAAATTCTGACCCGGGAGGAGGACTGACACCTGGGTCGCCTAAACAACCCAAGCGACATTCAGACTGATGGTGAAAAATAGGTCTGTTGCTAAAGCCCTACATGCTTTTCTGATTTGATATTGCGCCTACACTACTGTTGAGTTTGGGGTGTTTTCTTTAAATCTATTTTATCTGTATGTCCTTTGTTGACTTGTCATTTTATAACCTGATGTTTATAATTGGTGTGTATCAGGGCTTGATTGTCTCTAATGGTATTCGCACATGAATTAAATACTTAAGTTAATAGAACACACAATACTAACATTTAAAACAAGGTTAAAAATTGTGTGTAAGTAACTTGGTATGGTGACCCATTGTGGTCACTTGATTTGAATTAATAGGTAATAACACGTGATAATATTGCATTTAAAATTCATATCTAATATGCAATTTGAATGACACACATGTAATTGTGGTGACCCTAAGGGTCAGGTTATTACTAAACTTCACTGGTATTATAATAGTATGATTATGTGCTTGTAATAATCTTGACCCAGTTTGTGTGGCATGGCTTTTTTACTGGCATGCCGTGGCAGTTTGTCCCGACCTTAAATAGCTATGGGTATGTTGTGCATGGTTTCTACAGTTCAAGTGATTGTCATTATTGATAACAATCGAATATGGGTTTCACATGATTAAACCCACGCTTGAGGTTCTTCTTTCACATTACTAGAAGCAGTCAATGGGAATACACTTGGGAGATTTAAAAAAAATTGGAATTCCACGAATATTTATGTGTTTCACAAGTGTTTTCCAAATCTATTTTATGGTGGTTTAGTGATTTTAGAACAATGTCAGCAAAACCAAACAATCCAGTAACTGTTAGGAAAAGGGTGACAGTTTTGGCCCATGCAAAAATATTTACTAAGAAGATTCGTAAAGTCAACATGGTTCTTGAAGGTCCATTTATTCAACAGAATCATCCTGTACATACTGTTTCCACTTCATCACCCAGTGATTTGTACTCTCAAGGTCCAGCTCATGAAAACGACTCTGTGCTCAGTATTCTGAATTAAACTCAGGCAGCCAACCAGTTAGAAAGGCGTCTACCGGATGCATTCGCTTTTGCTGTCCCCAGTTCATGGCCAAAAGCATCAGGTTCATTGCAGGGGGCTATGCCAGCTGCATCTGATCCAGTGCACTCTGCATATAAATCCCATGCAATCCCATGGATCAATCACCATGGATTGCTTGTAACATATTGCAGTATAGCCTCGCCTGGGTTGCCAACAGGATCTTAACCTAAGGTCTGACCCAACAGAACTCGCTTCGGATGTAATTGTGCCAGGTTTGGATTCCCTAAGGAAGCTGCCCAGTGTGTCAGAAGCAGTGTCAAGCATTTTAGCATCTTATGAACAGAAAGTCAAACATGACTCCCTACAAGGTAAGACCTCCTGTAGATTTGGTTGCTATGACTACATGTCTCTTTAGCCAATTCACAATCAGTGTTACAAAACAGGTTGTGTCATCATTTCAATGAAGGATCCTACTCACATGATGGTCATCATGGCTTATATAACCATAACTGTAGTTTTTGTAGCAAGCAAGGTCGAATAGTCAGTCATCCTGAAAGTAAATGCAATTTGAAAAACAAAAAGTAAGGAAAAATCAAATGTATCTAATAGCTAGGAATCTATTCTGGACTTGATAGGGGTAGAATACATAACCAGCTTTCTGAAGTTAATGTCAACAGTAGTTATAGATCAAAAGCTCTTAAATATCAGCAGATTTTGTTGGACATTAATAAGACTTGTAATAAAATTACAAATCCAAATAACATACAAGAAACAATTGCAGATATTTTTAATGTTAAAATTTCTACTGTGTGTAATAGAAATGATATTGATATGTTATCTCATAACAACTTACAGACTAGTGATTTTCTGTACATAGATGTTTGCCAGAATGTTTTAGCCCTGCTAGTCATCACGGCGCTTCATTGCAGAGGAAATCAAAATCTGCCCAAGATGGCTGCTGGTGTAACATAGGTGGAGGTACGGAAATAATGTAATGGTTTCTAACCAGATCTCTTACATGGCAAAAAGGAGTGTCTCTGTAACAGTCATGGTTTCACAGTGTATCAGACGGATCCAAATGAGATTAAATCACTTGAGATACCGGGCCAGTATAGCAATTGAAACTATAGTCTTGCAGATTTTCAGACTGCTTATATTATATGCATTCCAGATTGTCATTATATCTTCTATAAGTTCTTCTACCTCATAAGTGATATGCCTTTTTATTATGGACGTATCTGTCACTGTGATGCCATTCCTGATGGTCCTCTTGAGATCATTCATGTTTATCAGCCATTGTCGGAGTCTGACAAAGCTAATGCCAACCTAGTTGCAGAATTTTTTTACTGAGACTGTGAATCTGTTGAAAAATATCACATATCATGTGAGCAATATATGGACAGGCTAATTTTAAGTTTGATGGAGAGACAAGATAGGTTGATCTCTGTAGGTTCAAACAACCTAGCTGGCAAACAAATTATTTATTCATACACATGGTCGTGCTAATAACAATACTAACACAGTGCATCTTGAGGATAATCCTGTTCCTCATTATTAACAAAGCATCTGAAATAATCGACAATTAAGACATACTCATTTGACAGTAATATTAAGATAATTGCCAATATTTATATTTCTCAACGTTTTATTTAATAATGACTTTTGCCATTGATTAACTATTTATACTCAGTAATGGAAACTTAATTATACAAAGATATTGCATATTGAATCTTTCTGAATCATTGCTGAAAATATTTTCAAATGACTAAATGATCTTACAAATGAATGTTCATATATCCTATGATTATTATCCAAATAATATATGTGTCTCAGTGCGGGTAGAATCTGATTAAATATATCTTATTTCAATTTGAAAGACAAAATCACAGGGTTTTTGAATTTTGAATCTATTGATCTTCAATTTATTGGCCCTGACAGAGACCTTATAGAGTATCAAGACATAGATCATGTCTGTCGATTGGCAAAAATTATACAAGATACTGGTTTACCTAATTATAAAATGATAATAAGATTCCCCATAAAATCAGGTTTGAACTTACCTGCATGGGAGTACTCTCTGAAAGACTATCCAGATGAAAGACTATTCCAATATCTCAAATTCGGCTTCCCATTATCTCTCACTGATTCTGATAAGTTACACAATACTGATGTTACCAATCACTTCTCAGCTCCCCAACATCCTGTGGTAATTCCTTAGGAGCCATTTAAGGTCCAGTTCATGAGGTCAAATATCCAGACTTTCACTGTTATCCACTGCCACTTGACAAAAGAAGAGTGATACATAATCTGTCATATCCACATGGTGGTTCATTAAATGATAATGTTGATAAACTTCATTTCGATGGGAAAGAATTCACTCTGTGTCACAGGATCAGGATTGAGATCTGGTAAAAGACCTTCAATATTTTATTTAATTCCAAATAATGCAGCGTTTCACCCAAGTTATATGATGTAAAAGCAGTTAAAATATATTATTCAAATTCAGTCAGAGTCAATAAAATCCACCATGCATTCCAACATAAGAACTTCACTCACACAATAATCACTTCACACACATTCACTCACACATACAACACACAGTATATATATATATGTTACAGTCAATCTGTGAAACCAGTCATTACACGTAATGACTAAAATTTTCAGTCATGACTGAAATCTATGGTTCACTTTTACACAGATTGACTAAAAAGATTTCAGTCAATCTGTGTAATTGATTTAGAGTTGTTTTTCACCAAAATCTTTGCATTATTCAAAAACTTTGTACCCTGAATATTTTTGTGTTTGAGAACTTTTATGTGTATTAAATATTAAAATATTTTAATCAAATTGATAACTTTGCAATTCTTATATGCTTTCTGAATTCATATTTAGTATTTTCAAACCTAAATGGACACTTTTTAATGGTTAGGTGTATTTAAAATATTTTAATCAAATTGATAACTTTGCAATTCTTATATGCTTTCTGAATTCATATTTAGTATTTTCAAACCTGTAATGGACACTTTTTAATGGTTAGGTGTATTTAATTATTTTTTAAATGTTATGTGCATTCTAAATTCTGTTATGTGCTTTGTCCCACACTCTTCTTTTCTTTTCAAATATAATGAAAAGGGGACTATATTATTATGTTTAAAAAAAGACAGAACAATATTAAATGTTTTGGTGAATTTCACATTAAACTGCTGTTATAATATGCGTTCTAAGATTTAAAGTTTAGGTTTTTTACAAAAAAAATCATCTTTTTGTTACAGAATATAAAATCTAGTTTATGCTATTAACTAAAGACATAGTTCTATTGTGCAGGTTGTTTAAGGGAAGCTGGGATACATAAAGTCTTTGAGGTGAATCTTGTCCACAGCTACTTGTCTTAATTGCAATACAGCAAAACAAATAAAAATACAAAGACATAAAAATCAGTTGTAGAATATTGTGGAGTATTGTTCTTTTTGTATGATTTTTTTGTCCTTTAATTAGGATAGTACATCACATTATATTATATTATATTGTTTCTGATATACACCTATTTCAATGTTTTATGGATTTAAATTATGATTTGTTGTAAATAAAATATTTTGGTATATGTATATTCTTTATTTTAATTCAGCCATTACGTGTAATGACTGGTTTCACAGATTGACTGTAACATATATATATATGTGTGTGTATTTAATAAATTATACTTTAGCAAATGTATTTATATACAGTATATTTTATCAGATCAAGTCACTTTCCAAGAATAAATATTAGTCACAAATAAGAGTCACAAGAAATAACATGTTCATCATCTATAAATCTGTAATTAACACAGTTCATTAAATGCATCAAAATTCACATCACTATCATCAGCAGTGAAATGTGTTTCCTCCAGAAACCACACCAGTGATACACAGTCAATAATCATCTAATCATCACCACCATCAAATAAACATCAAGAAGACATTGGTTATGGTTATATAAATGGCTGGTTATATAAATTCACCAAGCACCTCTTGCCAGCATAAAAACCAACTGCCAAATGACACAAGTACCACTGTTTCAAGATCACACATAACACCTTGAAAATCCATATTAAACAAAATCAACCATGCATCAATAGCCTTGGAATACATCAAACAACCAAATACCAAGAGCTAAAACCATAATGTCCTAATGCAGAATGCTTACACCCTAATTTACAAGAAAACTTTACATATTTAAAAATCAATTTGTGACACTTTGAGATTTCCTTGTGTTGATGATATATTTACTGAGATTTTCAAATAACCCACATAAGAACTGCTTGCAACGTTTGACATATTGAGAGCTTTTTTCAATATCAGAGTGCACACAGCTGATGTGGTTAAGTTTGGTATTAAATGGAAAGATGTGTTCGTTCTGGACATTACGGCAACGTTCAGCTGGGTTCACAGGTCGTCTTGATTTCAGACGGTCGCCGATGCAATTACATATGTCATGCAACATAAGGTTTTACGACTTTTGCCTACATTGATGATTTTGTGCTGGTCACTCCTAAAAATGAGGCAAAACTGATTTTTAACACACTTTCTAACCTTTTTCAGGAATTAGGGTTACCAATTAATGGAGACAAAAGAACACCACCAACTCTGAAACTTACATGCTTGGGTATTTCTATTGATGTATGTAACAATACCCTCATTATATACCCTATGAAACTTGAAAACATATATGAGAAATGCATAAAAGTAGTTTCCAAGCGATTCATATCAACTCCTTGTTAGGAAAACTTCTATATTTACATAAATGTGATAAACTTGCTCGCATATTTGTGAATCAGATTTTAGCCATTTTCAGGAATTCTAATTCTAATAGTACTTTTATAGCGCTTAATCTCTATCTATTGACAGACTCTAAGACGCATAAAGCCAAAAATCAGAGATCGTAATCGTTAAATCAGAGACATTGCAGGGGTCAGCACCATGGAGAAAGACAAAATGAAAACTGAGGAAAAAACTAGGGTGGGTAGGCTTTTTCAAAGAGGTAAGTTTTCAACTTCTTCCTGAATGAGGAGAGAGATTTAGCTGAGCGTACGTCATCAGGGAGATCATTCCAAATCATCAGAGCATCGTATGCAAAGCTAAGGCCAAAATGCTTTTTTGACTTATATATTGATGCAAAATGTGGGACCTCAAGCAAAACACCCTGAGATTGACTTCTACGCATTCTGTACATACTGTGTCTAGGTTTAAGGAAAGGTTCGAAGTATTTTGGATGGCCACTATGTAGAAACTTGTACACCAATAGGGCCACCTTGAAAATAGAGCGATGCATGATAGGCAACCAATGAAGACTCTTTCTTACCGGAGTGATATGTGAGTACTTGGTGGTATTCGCCACAATTCTAGCTAGACTGTTCTGAACACATTGGAGCCTACGAAGGTCAAGAGCAGAGAGACTTCTGAATAGAGAATTACAGTAGTCAAGCCGACTTCCAACCAAGGCATTTGCAGCCAAGAGAGCAGCTTCACGTGTAAGATACTCTCTGAGTCGCTTTAAATCCCTGATATGAATAAAACAAGCCTTACAGATATTCCTGACATGGCAAGAGAAGGAAAAATCAGAATCAAACCAGACACCAAGGTTCCTAATTGCCTCAGCAGGTGGCAGGAGGGTACCAAGTATATTAACTGGGAAAAATTTGCCAAGTTTTGTAGGGACATTTTTTGAACCGAACAGAATAAACTCTGTCTTATCAGGATTAAGTTTAAGCTTGTTTACTGAGAGCCACTTTCTAACGTCATCTAAGCAGTTTTTCAGCCTTTCAAAGGCCAGAGTGGCATGCTTGTGTTTGAGATGAATGTATAACTGCTTGTCATCCGCATAAAAGTGGAAACATATGCCAGGATGATTCTGAATAACATGACTTAGGGGAGTAGTCTATAATGAGAAAAGGATCGGCCCCAAGACAGAGCCCTGGGGCACACCATACAATAGCCTTTTAGCATCAGATAAAACAGAACCAATCTTGATGCACTGATAGCGGTCAGAAAGGTACGACCTGAACCAGTCCAGAACCACACCTCCAACACCAAACCAGGAACCCAAACATTCAATGAGCATACTATGATCAATGGTGTCGAATGCTGCTGATTGGTCCAAGAGAACAACAGCAGTAGCTTTACCTCTAGCAAGAGCAAGGTGGACTTCCTTTTTAATAGACAGTAGTGCGGTTTCGGTCGAATGACCTTGTTTATAGGCAGACTGACTAACATTTTCAAGACTATTGGAGGTGACTCGGTCATTTAACTGAGAAGCCACTACACGTTCAACGAGTTTGGGGATGAAGCTCAAGCCGGAGACAGGTCGGTAATTTTTTAATTCATCAGGTGGTAGTGAAGACTTTTTAATCAAAGGAGAGACTATGGCCTTTTTGAAACCAGCAGGGACAGCACGTCCAGTTAGAGAACAGTTGACAAGCTTAGTAATTGAGGGCAGGAGAATATCCAAACATTCCTTCACTATAAAAGTAGGCCATGGATCAAGCAGGCAAGATTTAGTTGGTGACTTGGTAATTACTTTCCGTACTTCATCCTCAGAAACAGACTTAAAAAGGGCAAATTTGGGTACATCCGAAGGAGCAGGAAGAGTGAATGAGTCAGTGTTTGTAAAGGAGTCCCTGATTTTACTTATTTTATCAGAGAAAAAGGTGACAAAACGGTTGTCAAGACCTATGTGAGAGGCGTGAGAGGGGAGTACCTTGTCGGGAACAGAGTGTAGTACTGAGTGTAGAATCTGCCACAGTTTCTTAGAGTCATGAGCATTGTCACTGATAAGGTTTCTGAAATAATTAGACTTGTCCCTGGTGATTAGGGTATTGCACCGAGCTATCTGTTCACGAAGTCTTGCCCGATTCAGTGGAGACTTGACAGATTGACACCTGACAGCTTTAGCCTGTAAGTAGGTGTCTGATAGCCAACCTGCGGCCCCTTTGGTAAAGGTTCGGGTGACTGTAGGAGCATGTTTGTCTAGCAAGCCACTCCAATCTCTTATGTATTGCTCATAAAGGGCACTAACTGTACTGCCAGGACTTGCAACGAATGAACAATTTGCGAGATCACACATCAGACTCTGCATGTTTATCTTGTGATACCTCCGAAAGGTAACTGTGTTTGATTTAGGTGCAGAGGGACTAAGCAAATCAAGCTGTCCATGAACAACGGCGTGATCAGAAAAGAATCCACCAACTCAAACATTGGAAACAACAGTAGGCTCAGTTGGTGTGAGGACAAGGTCAAGGATGTGACCGTGAAGGTGAGTAGGTGTGCGAAAATGCTGAGTAATATTGCATGAATCAAGACAATTAAAAAATTTAGTACTGTCACTAGAAGTAGTGTCCACATGAATATTGAAATCCCCGCATATAAAAAATGAGGAACTAACACAAGACAGATACTCAAAAAGATTGAGAAATTGGTCAAAAAATTCATCTGAACATGAGCCTGGAGGTTGATAAACACAAGCTGTCATAAAAGGACTAGTAGAAGAGCCAATACCAATAACAATGTTTTCAAAGGATGTATAGGTAGGACTCTCAAGAATTTTGAACTTGATATTTTAATTGAGAAAAAAGCCAACTCCACCACCGAAACCGTGAGAACAAAGTCTATGGCACAATTTAAAACCAGCAGGCGTGATGGTGTGAAGAAAACTGTCATTGTCAGTTGGACGAATGTGTGTCTCTGTCATGGCCAGTAGACTGAGAGAGTGTGTGGACATGATGTCCGAAATACTGGGTCCCTTGTTTCTGACCGATCGACAGTTGACAACGCCAAATGAAATAGGGCCTGGGTTTAGGGAAATATCACCACACAGTAGCAGCAAAACTGACAGACCTCTAAACTAAGTTAAACAAGGAAAGTGATGTACATTTCTGCTGCAGCTTGCCTGCCTAAAGGATCTAGGGAGACGGCTAGTGGCTTGAGTGGACCCAGAGACAAACAACTCGGTGCCATTTCGTGAAACATTCACGAGGAAAAACAACAAAAAGGCAAGACAACAAGGGGCATACAGCCCTGAGCATAAGGAATAGTGATACTCCAGTAACGTTAAGCTGTGAGTAAAAGAAAAGGCACCGTGGAGAGTCTACCCAGTTAAAATCCTTAATGCTCAGTCATCTAAGCGTCAAGCAGTCAAGCTCCTAAGTCATTCATCCCATGGGTGACTCACGGGCACCCTATACTCCCCACTCAGCCAGCTGAAAAACTTTAAACTTCTAAGCAGACATACACACCCAAAAAGCTAGAAGGGGGACCTACAAGCTGACAAAAAGAAGAAAAAATTAAAACACACTGGAGTATTGTAATGCTAAGAATAAAATACACAAGAGGTTTAACAACAATGGAAAAACCAAAAATAAAACCTATGAGAGACGAAAATTAATGAGATGTAGGAACTATTCATGAGGTCAAAACTGAACAGTGTACAGTAAAATTTGTGGGGTAGGTAAAACTAACAAAAACACTAGGGAATGGGGTGAACAACCACTGGAAAAGATGATAATAAACATTTGATTGTCAGATTGTTTATATTCTACAAAAGAGGGGATGAAAAATGAGAGATTTAGCCGAAAACAATCTCATTTTAATTATAATTTTGAAAAAGCGTTTCCATGGCGGCTATGCTAACGTTCCTCAGGAAAATCAAAACAATACAAAAATTCCAATTTCTGAGGAATTTAAACAGGATGTTCAGTGGTTCATCAAACCTCTACCACATTTCAATGGAATCAGAATCCTTAAGAAGCAAAAAATCCAAGATTGCAACACTTAGGCTAGGAGGAGTCTGGGGGGGGGGGGGGGGTAGAGTTTATACCACTCCTATTTATCCCATATCTGGTTTCCAACCAAAACTCGTTCATTAGAAAATGTTCAACATATTACTGACATTAAGGGTATGGGGTGACTTTTGGCAACACTCTACAGTATCTGTATTCTGTGACAACCTAGCTGTGGTCTAGGTGGTTGTTGGTAGTAGGACCAAAGACCCATTTCTGGCTGCCTGTATTTGACACATCTGGTTGCTTACGGCTACCTAATACATTGACCTACAAGTTACTCATGTAAGGGGGGTAGACAATGATATTGTGGATTTTATGTCAGGCTGTATTCACCCATTAACATCTGGTAAAGGGAATTACAAGAAAATTATATTTGGTATAAGATTCCAGTATCTTATTTTAATTTAAATTTACACATATAATTTCAGGTGCCAAACCTTCTCCCCTGCAATTACTGACTTCAGCATGGCAGAAGATTCTGCTGTAAGAAATGAATGGGCAACATCTATGCATGACTTGGAGCAAAATAATTTACCATGGCAGGATTCCACTCAATAGTTTCTCAACAGTTTAAGTCCATCACAAATCTCAATGGCTACAGCTCAACCTAGTCATCCCCTTCAAGTTAAGAAAATATGCAAATATTTTAACAAAGGGGTCTGCTCACATGAGGCCAACCACGGTCTATAAAAACACATTTGTGCTTACTGCTGATAAGCAGGACAAATCAGTCAACATCCAGGATCATTCCAGGCCACTTGGACAATTGAGAAGTATTAAGGGCAGTCACATAGGAGTCACAGACACTGACAGAGTGAAGTAAAGACTGTTTTCAATGCTGTTAATAATAGTAACAAAGACAGTGTTGGTTTATCAAGTAATCAGGATAAAACTGTTGCATACTGAAAACAGCTACTTTGTGAAATAGACATAGTAATGGTTGCAATGTGAATTATCCTGCTCAGAACTTATGTTGTAACAACACTTATGATGTTTACCTTTAGCTAGTTTTAGTAATCTAAGTATGGGTAACCATATGATTGGTAATCCGGAAGATATTTATAATCCTCAGATATCTAATTTGTGGGGGAATCAGGATGATAGTAGATGTTTTGTGAATCTTGAAAAGTAGATATTCTGTGAAAACCACAATAACTATCATATTGCATGGCCACCAAACATTTGGATCAGTGGGACCTCCTCATTACTGCACTGGTGTCCAATATCAATACAATGGTCACCCATTGTTCAGCCAAGCCATTCACTGTTCAATTTACAAACAGTGCTGGTCAGATACTTTCAGATCACAACACACTTTTTGTTTGTTTCTGATCCTACAGAAATCTGACAATTTTATCATTGGAATACTAGTAGATATGATGGTTTAGTTACTCTTATACAGTGCAGTAATGACAAGGTAAGTTTTCTTGAAACTCCTCAGGTTTTGTACATGCCAATTAATATTATTTAATATAATAGTGAACAGTGTTGAAGTGTATACAGTCAGTCTCATACTGAACATATACTAAATGTGACTAATCAAATCATTAATCAGCAGCAGGTTTAATTGCCACTGTAGCGCAGGAACATGTTGTTAATGAACCTTTGCTTCCTGTCATCATTAGTTGTCCTGCCGCTGCCTCATTTCATCTCACTATTTTAATTGCATGTCTGACACCATTGATTGTGACTTTAATGTTACTACAAAAACAATGAGCTTTAGCTCATAATTCCAAATTTTTTTTCTTTTATTGGCCCTGATAGGGACCCAGTATCACTCAATTATATTGAAAATTATATACATGAAGCTCAGCATATTAAAGAATTCAAACTTTCTAACTACAAGTTGGCTAGGTTCCCAGTCCCTTCCAATTTGAACCTTCACATCATCATTTGCGAGATTACCCAGATAAGCGTTTACTTCAGTGTCTCAAATACAGGTTTCCTTTATCATAGACCCTCATAAGCTTAATAATATTCACATTGACAGTCACTTCAGAACTTTTCAGTTTTCCCCTGAAAGTACAACATCATGTACATAAGGAGATTGAGCTGGGGACCATGTTGGGCCCTTTTGAAACTATAGACTATCTAGACTTCCACTGTTCCCCTTCCTTAGCAGGCCCAAGGACCAGGATTAAAGGAGAGTAATTCTAAATTTGTCACACCCAATTGCTGCCTCAGTCAATGACACTGAACAAAACTCTGGTAACCTGAGATATCAGTCTGCATTAAGTCATCCAAGTGGGAAGATATAGCTTCCTCTTTCTTGTTTTCTTCTTCTCCTTTTTTGTCTGCAAATCAGAATGAAAATTAAAAACAACAACTCAATAAAAGGCAACAGGGCCCTAAGTTTCTGTAGAAGGTCTCGCTGATGTGTAGCTGGCATGCTTGGATTGATGAGTTATAGCAGTCAGAAGGGGTTTATTTTGTGTTGGTTTGATCCTGACTAGCAAACCCGACTCCAGAAATGAATCATTCTAGTTGGAGAGGATCGGGAGACTACTCAAGTCTTGTCAGTTTGCCACTACAGCTTGTCATGACCAGATATGGCTTGTCAGTTAAGGGTTCATGGATTGTCCCTATAGTTTCCTGTTTTGTTGTGGCTTGTACTTCCAGGGATCACTTGTTTCTTTTTGTCTCCGGATTTTCATGAATGGTGGCATAGTGTGATGAGTGCTTGTGTGTTTTTACTGAAATTAGTGCTGGGAAGGATGAATGCGTCAGTGTACTACTTGTGTCTTTGATGGCTTTGCAGCTCACGCGAGTAGGCCAAAACCCCATTGGGCCTTGTTCCTACCCACAAAATGCCACTCTCCAGTGTGAACCGTATGTTTTTGTAGTTTTGGGCTCAGTAACCAATTGTGAGGATACAAATGGACCAGAAAGAATGCTTGCAATTACGTTTAACAAAACAGTGGTTTTTGTCCAAATCTTTACTTAACCCTTTCGCTACCATGTATGTCGACTAGCAGTCAATGTGTATTACAGGGTACCAAGGGTCGACGGCAATAATATATATTTCTTCTCTCCCTTCAGTGAACTTTTATAAGTTTTCTTTGGTGTATCAGTATTAAACCGATTTTTAAGTATTTTATATGAAAGTTATGCTATCTTTTTAAAAAAAATTCACCATTTCACCTATTTTTACTGGTTTCTGTATATATTGCCATATTTACCGCATATAGCTGCATATTGTTTACTCATGGTTATTTTTATTTGGGGAATTCCCATGAATTTTCCCATTCGACTTTCATCAATTCCTAATGAAATATGCCGAAAAATATCGCAAATAAAGTGCATAAGGTAGTGAGTTATTATTTTACTTCATTGGCATTTCTGACGTGATATGACGTCATATGGCTACAGTCCTGTGGAATAATGTTCCTTCAGTAGCGAAAGTGTTAATAAAATAAAGGTTTTTTGTTTTGTTTCAAATAATAATAAGAATCCATATACAATAAGGAAATCAGTTTCTCTTAAAACGAGAAAAGCATACAACACTCCTCTCCCACCTCTGAGGTCGGTGGTTCAGACCCTTGACCTTCTGTGGAAAAGTTGGTAGCTGATTACCGATAGTTGGCAGTTTACAGTACAGAACTTTGACCGACTGTATGTACTGGTTTCCCCTGCCCATAAAACTACCTATTCTGATATCACCTGTACATTGTTGTTGAAAGTTACGAAAACCCAAAATAAATAAATCTTGATTTTCTGGATGCTGGATGAATGGCTCCCTGGTAAGTTTTCTGTTTGCATAATATGAGGATGTTGTTAACACCATCAGAACCTATGGGGATCTGTCCAGGAATAGATAAATTGGATGAATATTAACTTGAGCCATTTGTTGGTTAATCCCTATGGGATGAAGCAGGCCCTCCAAGTGTGTTGTGTGTTACCGTCTGATCCATGTCCTTGGAAATATTGAACAGTATTCATACCTCCATTAGTTCCCAAGACCTGGAATCGAAAAATTTGATCTGGAAGTGATGAAATATGGTTCTAACCTGTGTGAACGGAGGAAAGCTGTTGTGGTTCATCACTGTGTGACCAAAGACAGAGGTTTAGTTGAATGAAGTTCTTTGTTCAGTTCTGTGCATGTGGCTCGCCACAGCTCTGTTGGATTCATCAATATTTGGAAGTAGGACAATGACCTGGTTGATTTAAAGTACTTACAGCCTTAGCAGGTGATTCCTGAAAATATAATCTATTTAAATATGTGTTAGGAGCCCAGTTAACTACTTGTAGTTGATATTCTAGCACTGGCTAACGTTTTCACCATTTCCTAGTGTTATTTACCAGCTTTTTTTCTCTTTGTCCTGGCCTGTTGTGATTCTAAAATATTACACAATAAAACTCTTTTCAAGTCAAAGTAAACCCAGTGTCTAGAGTGAATTAGCTTATTTAATGCATCCTTTCACTTGACTGGCCGAGACCAAAGAGACAAAATTGAGGTAGCTATATGATGCCTAGACATTTATGGTAGATTTCAACTACCCCAGCAGGCTCTCAGTAGGGCCGTCCTATTCATTGCTTGAAAATGTCAGATCACAGCAGACCATTTTGGGTTTCAGGTGCCAACTAAAGTCAAACCCCTTTAGCCTGACATATCCACCACCAAAGTCACCACTCCCATTCCCAGTGGGTACTTGCTGGCTGATGACCTATGCTTAACCCTCTCGACCTTTCCCTTTTAGACTCAAGCACATTAGACGACATATATTAGGCACAACCCAGTAACTGGCCTGCCATAGCAGTTTCTTTCAACCTTAATTCTGGTGCTACCTCTAGGGGTCATAGCCTCAATACTAGGCTTGACCCTTGACCAGCCAATCACAAATCCGGGCATTGAGTTACTCCTCCATGTTGAGTCTAGGGTCACTTTCAAACTGGACGCCATTGTGGACACATAAAAAATTGTAACTGATCGACTTTTTGTAATAGCTTAAAAGTTTTTAGTGATTTTGTTGTTAGAAAGATGCCATCTGGGAAGAAGATTTTACCAAAATCTAGTCAGTTATAGCTTCAGCCACAGAGTGGATTTCAGTGACAAAAGCTAGAAAAATGGTTAGCAAGGGATCTGACGATTCTTATCTGGGAGACAAAGAAAACTGTAAGTAGTCTGCAACCATCTTACAGCCGTCAACTTCCTCAGATAATTCTGGCAACTGCACCTATTTTGTGATATATAATTGATTGTTTTATTATTTCGTTCAACACAACAGTTGTTATAAGGGTAATGTCACATATTCAATAAATGTGCCAAGAGGCTAAATGACATTTGTAACTGCGACTGGTTTTCTTTTGAACGTATACAAATTGCAGAAGAGAAAACACGCTGAGGTTAGAACATTATTAATTACAAAGGAAAACATACGTGAAAAGGATACCTTTTTAGCAAACAGAATATAAGAGACACATATGTTTCATGAAGCATATCAAACATATGAAGAATCCTGCAGAGCATTATGATGATATTTTTATCATTGATCAGAAACAAGAACATACTTTCTTTTTTTCTTTGTACAGAGACAATTACTTGCATCACACCCATATATGTGTATTACATAAAATGAAAAATATGGTTGCAAAATCAAGTCAAGAAAAAAAACAGCTTTATTATAATTAACTATCTGTTATGTTTTGTACAATATCCAGACATTATTTATAAATGAGACACACATACACATGCAAAAACATGTATTTTTTTGCTCAAACGTGCACTCATATGTGCATGTTGTTAATTTAGAAAAATGTACAACCATTGATTTTCTATTTCTCAAATATAAGTCTTAAATAGCATTAATGTTTCTTATCCAAATATCAGTATATAATGATTTTAAGGAATTTGTTGATATCTATGGGAACATGTAACTTTTTAAACAATTTATATTGATCAGGTAAAGCTATAACAATTATAGGTATGTACTTTGATTGAGTCATGTAATGTATTTATAGCCAGTTTCTCAATGCTTTAAGCCATCTCCATTTTCAATGTTGAACTTTCTCACTTCCAAGAACCGAAAAAGTACCATATATAGCTTTACCTAAAGTTACAGTTATACCATTCGCAGATGATGTACTTTTTATAATATTATAGTAGAGAACTTTTTAAGTACAACTCTAGCAATGTGCCTATGTGAGAGCTGATTCCAGTCGACTTAACCATTATAATTATGAAGTAAATGTCTATGTTAAGGAAATTGGTCTTAAAAACCAACAGAGCTACCTGTTCGCGTGACTGTGACCAAGCCAAATCAACAAGGTCATCAAAAGGTGATGATCATGACATCAATGGGGTCATACGTGAAATATAGGCACATCCATTGTAATTGCCATGCTAACGATTATGCATTAGCAGCACCATCAACACGAGGCTATTAACCTATTTAAATGACACTCATAGCTTATATGCATCTGCATATACTCAGTTTTGAGGTATAAAATTTTGATCGGGGTGGAGGGTGAAGATGTGGTTGGTGGTTTGAGATTTGAGAGTCAAGCTTTTTATTAGGTATATGCACTTAAGTATTAGCTAAATGTTTTAAAATAAAATTATAATAAAAGCTTTACAAATGAGCTTTATACAGAGGCTAATTTCATCAAATTTAGTAGATTGGGCAGAACATATACACAGCAACTTGATAATTTTCAAAAGGAATCTGTTCACAAATGTGTTATTGAAATATTACTTCAAAATTCAAACTCATTGATACATATTTGAGAAATATACCTTCAATACCTAAATACCTTCCTTTCAAAGAAAAACACACCACAGTAGAAACAATAGTCTCATATTGAATTTAATTTTTTTCATAGACCTATGTATAATAAATCAACTCATGGTAATGTTTATTGGGATAGTCTTTTTGTCTTCTATAAATGGACACAGTTGGTACAGAAAGATAATAAATCGTGACACACAATGCTTAAAATTGCAATAAATTAGATGAATAAGGAGGATTCAAATCACAGATCATTTTAAGACAACCGATACATTTGATCACCCTGCAGAAAATACTGGTATGAAAGTGTTTTAATGAAAGTTTTAAATATTTGAACGATTTATGGTGAAATGAGTAGATGTTAAAATAATTTATTTGTATATTTTTTGAAGTTAAAATATGAATAAAATACATGCTATATAATGATAGCAATATTTTTATGCAGCTATCTTTTCTTCAGGCATAAAGGTGCACAACTGATGGTTTAAGAATTTATTTTCGGAAACATTTACCTTCAAATCATTTGGAAAAAAAATTAACAAACTTGTGAAGTAAATCTACTCACACTGACTTGGAACATGCAAAATGGACATACAAAATTGTATTGTGGAAACATTATTATTTCAAAGGTATAATTATATATAATAAAATACCTTTTCAGTGAAAATATCTGATATAAAATTTGTTATAAATTATTACAAGAGATTATGTCATATTTTTATTATTTCAAAAATAAAAGCTGAATGAACGTCTTTTCATGGACATCAATGGTTTCAATAATTTTAATAAATATATATTTTATATGCTAAACCGAATCATCTCTGATCTTTAGTGATACTTAATTATGTAAGAAAAAATATATTCAAAGAAGCTCTCCACATTTTGAAGTAACCAACACCATTTTATTCCTACATTATAGCCAGAATAGCTTCAGCTATAATCCCTGCCATGGTGGTATAATTTAGTCAAAATGGATTTGAATAATGATGTATTTAAGAATTCCATCACTGTACATTGATAATGCATATTATTTGCCTAACTTACATGTTGTCATGCCAACAAGGGTGTCTCTGTAAAGAGTACATTGGTTCAGTCTGGTTTTTTTTTAAATGTAGCTTTGACTCAACAAAAATAAAATAGCCAACATAGTATAATAATACTCACAATATGATTGAAGATAGTTCTAAATACTTACTAGAAATAAATGCATCTTTTTAAAAATATTTTAACTGCTCTTAACTTTATGTTATAATTTTCAGAAAACCTCATCAAAAGAATGAGTTTTTTGCTGATGCTATCCATGCTGTTAGTGGCATGTAAATCTTTAAGCAACGGTAGGTACAGTGTATATCATTTATAATTTACCAACACAGCTGTATAGAAGATATGTAAAATCAATTCACATATAAACCCTCATGTGCAACAACCCAGATTTTCTAATATTCTTCTTTGTATGAAAAATCTCTTACCATGACCTATGTTCTGTTGCACTTCCATTACACTTCTTACACTTCCATTATTTTTCCTTTCAAAACCAGTTTACATCACTTCCCAAGTTAGTCATTTACCCCTGTATTGTAGGAGCTGCTTATACTCTATGAATTGGTCTTGTTGATCTTGGATATTGCCAAATTTACAAAGCTTTACAGTAAAATTACCTGTACAACTGCTCTACAACTTGATATACAGCTTGAAAGATTTAACTGAAAGTTAACTTAAGTTAGAGTGAGTCAAAGTCCATCTTGTTCAGTATCTAATTCACTTATTCGGTTTTATATAGTTGCATGTTCACCTTAATTAGTTGGCCATTCCATAGTAATTCATGGTGTAATATCTCTTTTTTTCAAATTCAAGTAGTTGTACATTTTGCACACTCCTTGGTATGTAATATAAAACTTTTATGATAGACACAACTGTTCTAACACAGATTCTATGTTGGAGCTTTTCCATCCTTGGGAGAGGCATAAAATATTATTTTACTTCTGATGGAGAGGAATTTGGTAATGTTTTGAGATGATTATTAACTTTAGAGAAATTCTGATAAATGTTGCTTAGCCAAAGGATTAAAGATTATATTTCTCGGAGATTTGACTCTATTAGGGTAATATACCTGCTTGAAGTAACAGTTAATATACTTGTGTTATTGTCAAACTATCCCAATATCAAAGGGAATTAGGTTCTTTTTAGTGTGTACTAAGTTAGGTCTTATCCTCAAACAAACTGGGGAGTACATCTTTTGTAGATAACTTTGTTTGTATTTATTTATTTATTTATTTGAGGTTTTACATCGCTTTCAACACTGTACAGGTCATATCACGACGGGTAGTTGGAAGGGCAGAGGAAACCAGTACATATAGTTCGTCAGGGTTCTGTACTGTAAACTGCCGACCAACGGCAAGCAACTACCAGCTTTCTCACTTGAGGCCGGGAATCGAACCCCGGCCTCAGAGGTGGGAGGCGAGAGTGTTGCCACTCTGCCACCATGGCCCCCAACTTTGTTTGTAAACCTTTTTTTACCAGTGTATGTATAAACATGAGATATAAAATTTAAAAACACTGGAATCACTCTACCAATATATAATTTATGTCTGCAATTTTATATTTAATTAGAATTTTTACAATAGCTGTGATAAGACTAAACTGAAAAAGTTAAACTCTAAAAATGTTTCAACAAATTTAACCAAATGATTTATCTATTTTAAAGGAAATTGTTAAAATAATCTGTTATTCTAAAATGAAAAAGTTAAAACAAGAAACATTGTGGCATACACATTTAGATTAAAGTATGTTCCTCTCCATAATTTTTACAGTTATATAATTGTTTATTATGGAAAGTCCATTTGAAGTTTATTTTATGGCTTCATGTTATTTTGTTCATGGCAGTAAACTGCTATATGTATCTCACAATTAAGTGTAGAAAAAACCCTAGCAGAAAAAAAAACTGCAGAAAAAGCCACAGTAGAGTACTTCGGAATCAAGTAATCCTATTAGAAAAAGCCCTGGGGGTGTTGGAAAAATACCCAAACCTATGTTACATGGTGTACACTACTTGGCAGTGCTTGTGTAAATGTGTTATGCACCATTTAGTTAGAGGGCTTTTATAGTGAGGTATTTTCTACTGCAGATTTTTACAGAGGCTTTTTTCGGCTAGAGGCTTTTTCAGTTTACTTGACCATCAGTATGATATATTGTGTGTTTTGACAAGATCAACATTTTGTTCTCCCTGTCTGAAAATGTCCTCTGTTGCAAGTGTGACAGGGCACTGCATGATATGTGCCACATTGAAATGTCAAAGTATGAAATATCCATACCCGGGACTTTCTCATATCCCATACTCAATTGAATATGCGAAAACACTAAGTCCATCATTTAAGCATTCATAGTGCCTAATATCACATGGCATTTCATCTTTCCTAATGTTTGTCCAGGCTTTGATTGGCAGACAAAAAGTTCACTTGTGAATTTGCAAAAGCACTCTAAGAATATTGGAACTTCTGATGAAGCAGAATTAAAATTTTCATGCAACAGACCTGGCAGCATGGTTCCATGAGACAGAACAAAACACTGTAAAGTTAATATACCACCCATAATCCTTCAAGTGTAGCATTTCTTATTTTATATTTCCAAACCCCTGTTTTTATCATTATTCCAGAAAAGAATGACAGGAAAAGTAGAGCTTTTTTATTCTCATGTAAGTTACAATTGTGTAAATTTTATGTTTTATTTTGCTCCTCAGTAAATTTTAGCACTTTTATTTACCAGCTTTAACAAAGAATGTGAAAATATTTGAAGCTTATTTATAAATTTATCATTGTTTATTTTACAGCTGCTTTCCTTTCGTCAGAATATAGATTTTGTATTACATGCTTTTTAAACTTCACTCAAATAATCCCAAATATTCTGGCATTCTTCAATAAAGTGTATTTACAAGTATATTTTAAGAATATTTGTCTACTATGTTTCATCATTTTGATACCTAGAAGATTATGAAAATAGCAATAGAGAACAATTTCATTGTTCCAAGTCAATACTTATAACACATTGAGTAAATTATTGATATCCACAGAATTAATAGAACAAAACTCACACTTATTGGTAAAACTTGAAATTAATTATTCAGTTTGAAAACATATCAAATGATATTGAAATTTCTGTACCATTTCTCAGACTGTGGTCCACTGATGTATGGTTATGCACCAGCAGTATGTAACAGAGGCAGCAGGTGTCCAAAGCACTTCAGAAAATGCAGTGTGAGGAAATTCCACAAAACTTGCATCAAGCATTACAGACCAATGTACTCAACTGGAGTTTGTTGCTACAAGAAGAAAGAAGGAAAAAGGCATCCATGTAACAAGAAAACATTCAAGGATTATTTTGGCTGAAATAAGTATCAGTTGAATAAATTTGTCTTTCTCAATAATATATACTAAACTGATTTGTCATACAAGTCTTAATAAAACAGAAAATGGTGTAGCTACTAAATAAATCATAGAAATACTTCACTCAGTTCACAATTCTCAACCAAATACAGTGCAGTTGCCAAGGTTCAAACCCAAGACCAGACAGTTAAAGACAATGAAAGACATATTGAGATTTCTTTATTATACATGTTAGTATACTTCTATATATATATATATATGTAACACTTCAGAGCCATTTTAGAATTGGAAATGGGTTTACAAGTTTAAAAGCACCACACCTCAATAGAGGTTAATACCCATACAGGGTCAAAAATATATGAGAATAGAGGTTAATACCCATACAGGGTTAAAATATAACATAAATAATATCACAGATATGAATGTGCATTTGTTAGTATGTGTTAATAAGAAGATGCTGGTTTCAATACAGTTCCAGCCATGTTAATGTCTCAAAGATAGGGGGTACCAGGGTCAGCCTGGTCCTACTTGTTCGTACGTTGGTTAGTTTGTATGTCTAGTTAGGTAGGGGGGGGGGAGGGTCAGCCTGGTCCTGCCTGTGTCCTAAATTACAACATTAGCCTAGGACTAGCAGCTACTGAGGTGACAAATCAGATAGGGGGTTCCCCAGGTCAGCTGGAGACTGCCTAAAATTCACAAAATTCTGACAACACCTATGTCAATCCCTAGTGGGAGACCTCCCTGAAACTGGGACATGTAACAGGGGTCCAGATATTGAAAGACCCTAACTTCTCAAGGCCCACATCAATCCTCAGAGACCTCCCACTGATTGGGTCAATATCAGAAGGGTCCAGGCCAAGATGACGAAAGTAAACCCAAAATATCAAGACCTACATCCATCCGAAGAGACCTCCCCTTGACTGGGTCAAGTTCAAGGGGGTCCAGGTCAAGATAACAAAAAACAACCCCATTCCCTCAGTACCTATATCAATCCGTGTCGAACTCCCTCTGATCGGGTCAATTCCAGAGGGGTCAGGGTCAAGAGGTCAAATGTCAACGTCAATGTGTTAGAGGTGGGAGGTGGGTCAAAATTCTAATTTTTTCACTGTTTCCAGTATGGCTTCCAAATTCAAAGTGACCCTCAGCTTTAAAATAAGTCAGGTAAGATGTAACCAGGATGCTGATTGGTGGAGGTACATAGATGAAAAAGAGGCAAGTTAATGAAACCTATAAAATTAAGGTAGATGGCAACTGCCCGAACTGGCCCTTAACTGACCTTCGAAAAGTATGAAAACTATGACCTTGAAGAGGAATGTTTCTATGAATCAAGACCTTTTTGAGTGAGTCACGAATGTGTGAATCAATTACCTGTGCAAATTGGGGAAAGTTATTTGCAAATAATGGAGCATCAGGGGGTAGAGGCCTTGATTGAACTAACTCTGTGAGAGCTCTAACAGGGCAGAGAAAAGTGTTTTTGAGAGAGGGGAGTTGAATGATGTGATGGGCCCTATGGTCGTGGAGGGTCTTTGTCCATTTAATGATCAGATGGGCACCTGGATGACCAAAAATAAGATCTTGTCTGAGAAAATGCCTGTGTTTGCTGAACTGCTTTGCACTATGGGGGGCAATATTTGACATACGGAGAAACCCATAAAAAGAGGTGAGAAAAATGGCCCTGTATAATACTGGATCATCAAGAATATCACACGAGATGGAGATATGGTGTGTGTGAGGTGAGGTCAAAGATGCCCCTGGGGGTAGGTCTGAAATATGAATTGATTGATATGGATCTAAGGTAATTTGAAATGGCATAATGAACTAAACCAGTTTGTGGAATGTTATATTTTAAAGCCATCAGGCGAACTGAGGACAGATAATTTCTAATAACTTTGGGAGAAATGTTATTCTGGAACAAGTACTCCAGGAATGTGAGTACGTTGTGAAGGTTGATATTAACTGGAAGCTCCATGAACATGATGAATGCCATAAAAGTCCTGAAATGCCTCTGGTGGGAAGCTGTAGTAGAAGGTCTATAAGCGAACTGTACTTTCTGCCAGGCACTGTCCAATAAGGGGTTAGACTGAGGAGAAGAAAATTATATAGAAAAATCCAATTTGAAGTCTTCAGTAAGTACTTTATCCCAAATGTAGTTGTCCTGTAAAATTTTTAGTAAATGAAGGTCAGTAGGTTTATGAGAATATAACCTTGAAAGACAATCTGCAATGACATTGTGTGCACCTTGAATGTGTTGTACACTAAGGTTGATGTCGTACGTTGCTGTCAGCAACCAGATGTTGCGGATGCAGGCAGCCAGGTATGAGTCTTTGGTTTTGCCGGACTCTACCACTTTGACCACAGCCTTGTTGCCACAAAAAATTTTTAATGTTGAGTGTAACCAAAAATGTTTCCACTTCCTGAGTGCAACCAAAATATTGAGCATTGCTAGATGCACTATCTTAAGGTCAAAGTAAGTGAGCTGTATGATGGGGGATGCATATACCCTGTTTGACCACACCCCACCCAGACCAGTAAGGGATGCATCGACATGCAGTGTGTGATCCTCTGGTATGACAGTCTTGTTTATGCATGTAATGCCATTAAACTGTGACTGTAGGCCCTTCTTGGTGGTGTGCTTTTTGGTAACAAATTTTTGACACTCATTGAGAATAGACTGAAGTTTGGACTCATCAGTACTTAACGTATTGTCATCTAAATTGACACAGATCCCTAAGCAGGTCAAAGCTCTACATGGGACACTTACTTTCTTCTTATTTATGGGAAGGCCTAAATCACTAAGCAATTGGTGTAATTCATCAAAGGCTTGGTTAGCAGTCTCATGGGGGGCTATGATGATGTAATCATCAATATAAGCCAGAATTTTGTGGTGACGCTTAGCCATGACGTAGGTGACGGCGTCGGAGACCATTTGGAATGCCGACCTGCCGTGGACCCAGCCGAACGTGATCCCAGAATCCAGGATGTACTTATTATCCCATTTTATCCTGAATTTCAAAGCGTCAGCTGGGTCCACCCTCAAGTTCCTAAAGGCTCGAGCCACATCAATTTTTCCCAAAAGAGCCCCATTTCCCAGTTCATTCAGCTCCGAGACTATGTCATCAATGGTTGGTAACTTAAGTATAAACTTACTACCATTGAATGAATCCTTATCTACAAAGTCGTTCACAGACTTCCCATGAGGATAAGATAAGTTCAAGATGATCCTCCTATCAGTGGAATCTTTTGGTCTAGTCAGGAGGGGGGAACAATGAAAATGATCAGAAGGAGGGTGACTGAGGGGCCCCAAAATCGGCCCTAAGTCCATTTCCTTGAAGGACTTGATCAGGGTATTGTAAAGCAGAATAATGATTGACAATCTGAGTATTGCATAGCTCATCAGGTTTCCCAAGGGACAAAGGGAATCCAAATTTCAAATATTGCAATAATCTCTTATCTGGGTAATCTAGTAAGTGATACTCCCAAGCATCCAAGTTCAAGCCTGATTTAGCCGAGATATGATTTGAAACCCCTGTGTCTTTAATAGTTTCAGCAATACTCAGATACTGATGAATATCTTTGATTTCAATTGGTTGTCTATCAGGTCCAATGAAAGTGTTCCGTTTTTAAAGTCAGATGACCATGGTTCTTTTTTGGAAGGAAAAAGTCCCGGCCAGTTACACCATGATCAGTATTGTTATCAAGTATTGCTTTGAGGTCAATGGGCAACGAACAGTCGACTGAAGTGTTGTTACTTGCTGTTAGTACCATGTTAGATGAAGTGCGTACATCATTGTTGTTATCTCGATTTGACATATCATTATCATTATTCCATACTGTATTATCAATTACTTTATCTTGATAATCTATAGGCGCATCAATGATGCATTCCATGTACCTTTCATATGGCATATGAAAATATTGCTGTACTACACAGTCTTTTTGGTGACTTTCAAACACTACTTGCAGATTTACCTCAGTACTTGATGATAACTCAGTAACTCGACAACACATGTTTACAATATTCTTGGCTATTACCCACCAAGACGAGTGTACTATTGTTAATAAACCTTCTGGCACATTGTGAAAATGAAATATGGTGACATTCTGTCGATAGTCCACTTGAAAATAATAAAATTTTCCCTTGTTGCACTGATTTACGAGGTTATCAATATATACAATGTAAACAAAGTTACCTGTGTATTTGTGGTAATATAACCAATTTGTGAAATGAACCATGACACAATCATTTGACACATTATTTGTATGATGAAAATTGTCACCCGTGCCCCAATTATACTGCCTGGGAACATGCCTAGGTCTCACTTGTTCGATTTCCCAGTCATTATATACATTTGGTATAGAATCAGGACTGTTAGTAAATGACTGATATGTCCCATCACCATTATAGTTAGCTCGGGGTCCCAGGGCTGGACTCATGGGAGTTTCCTGTAAAGAAAATTGATGTTCAGCCCTGTATCTGATCCCTGGTGATGGTCGGACCTACCTGTTGAACAGGTGTGCTCTGAAAAGCAATGTGAAACATGATCACAACACATATTATTTAAATGTACACCATTCACGTTATTTCTAATCCAACATCTTTTATTCATATTTATATCATTATCATTACACTCATTACAGCTAAACCCGTCACTAATTTCAACAACGCCATTCATTTCTATCAAATCAGACAAAGTTATTGTGTCCTTTTGGCTATCATTAGCAATTGTCCCCCCGCCCCTCCCAGTTTGAGCCTAAGCCCAAGTGGCTGTCCCCGTCCCTAATGAGTTACTGTGGTTGATTTAGTAGAGTTTCTGATTTTGAAGGAACACTTCACCTCTGGATGTGCTGATTGGCGGCCCTGCTTGCTACAAAAGGAACATGTGTGCACGCAGTTTCCATGACTTCCATCATGGGAGCAGGATCCCTCATTATAATACTTGCACTGTTTCCTTCCCTGTGGTGCCGTGTTTATATTAGTCATTGCCAGCTGTGATGCACTTAACCTATTAAGTGCCCATTGTGTGGTATTTGCCCAGTTAAGGGTGCCCTCCTCTATCTTGTGCATGGATGCCGCCCAGGCACCCCTTACTACTGGCCATGGGAGGGATGTGGCGTCCCGAGTTGCCATGATGACTTGGAGTAATATTTGTTTAATCAGAGCAGGATCTTGTATATTATATATGTTCGTAAGCTGACCCAATACCCATTGGGGCAAAGAGAGTTCATCATAAGTTGCCCTCTTCCTACCATTGGCGCTATGACAACCCTCATTAGGCCAACGTAAGTGTGGTGGGACTGTGGCTATATCTACAGTGTTATAGCGCCCTGATTTCTTCGCCGCAGAGATCTTACCTTGCATTGCCTCCTGACGGCTCTGCTGCTCATAAGATGCCAGCACACTGGAGACCCTGTCTGAAATTGTAGGGATGCATCTAAGCACATCCACACTAGGTAGTATAGCGTCTTGCCTGCTTCCGTCTGACTGCGCCGGTGGTTGGTTGACTCCAGTGTGGCCCATTGTGTTGGTCAAATGAGCATTTGTGATGTTAGGCATACTGTAGTCCGGAGGTGGCTACCTCTGGTTCAAGTCTCCCCTTAATGCTACATCCTGGAATGTGACTGACTGAGTGGGAAGTGCTGAAGAGTGATTGTTAACCACCAAAGTGTTCAAGGCTTGGTGTTCGAGACCATGGGACCTTGGTATAACTGGGGTCGAATCTAATGATGGTCTTTGCTCCATTTTGTCAATGCGGGCTGTAAGGGCTTTATGGGATTCATCCAATCTCATCAGTAATGCCACAATTTAGTCATTGGAGGAATTTGAAGAAGGACCCGGCTGATTTGAATTAACAGTACTTACTGGATCCTGTAAATATGACCCGCTATTGTCCTCAGTGATGTTTTTTCTGACCCTTTTTGTTGAAATTCTAGCCCGGGCTGATGCAGTGACCCTTTTCCTTGTGTTTGTAATTGGTGTCTTCTTATTATTTCCAGGCACCTTTACAATGCACAATCACAACAGTTGTTCATAAAATTCCAATGTATAACACTAAAATGCTATTAAAACGCTTCTTTGTTATCAAAATTCTATTTTTTTTCACTGTTTCCAGTATGGCTTCCAAATTCAAAGTGACCCTCAGCTTTAAAATAAGTCAGGTGAGATGTAACCAGGATGCTGATTGGTGGAGGTACATAGATGAAAAAGAGGCAAGTTAATGAAACCTATAAAATTAAGGTAGATGGCAACTGCCCGAACAGGCCCTTAACATGGTCGTGTTAAACATAGTCAGTGATCTCAAAGCTTCGTGTTGCTCAGTTTACTCTGACATGATGTTACAATCATGTTTTTATTTGTCATGAAATATAGTTATTTTCATATGTTGAAGTTATTTTCATATGTTGTGCTTACCCGTCCTTCTACTACAACTAGCTGTACCTGAAGGGTTTATGTAGGAGAGTGAACACAGATCAATTCAGTTGCTTGTACACCTTTCTAAGAAATCAGATTTCCGAATGGAGTGAGAAATATGTTATGTTTTGGTCACAATCAGATTTGTTATTCTTGTTTGCTTTATGTTATATTGCAATTATTACCGCAAATTTATTTTTACATGTTTACACCTTTTTAATTAAATGTCAACCAAAGAAAAAAACTCTCTGTAAGTGTGACTTAATCAGGGTATTGAAATTTAATTAAGTCAAAACATTTGTACACCATAAATTTGTTGATCTGAGCTACAGAAAGCTCTGAGATAACTGTATGTGGTTTATAGAGCATTTTTGGCATTATGTAATTGTTTGTGATCAAGCATAGAAAATGAATCCCATAAATCCCGCTAGAATTTGACATACAATTTGTCATGTGACTTACAAATGTCTGTGTGAAGTATTTCATTGATGCTGACGGCCTGATCATTGTGTGATTCATGAGGTTTCGTTAGGGTTTTTAAGTTATGAACTAATTACTAATTAAAGTTTCCCAGTACTCCCAGTGCAACAAACTACAGATCTGCTGACTATACACAACAATCTTCACAAAAAGGTACCTGAATAAATTATTTCTGACACTCAGATGGGGGAAATAGTTCAGTCACAGGGACTGAAGAAAAATAATGAAGGAAAATGGAGACCTAAAACCTGAAACCGCCAGTGCCAAGGTAACGGATTCCAAAATTGTTTAAAGAATCTTATATGCAAGCCTTAAACTTAAGCAATTCCATAGTCATGATGTATACAATATATCACAAATGTAAAAACAAAAAGGTTTGGTGTTGTATCTACTATGCAGCAACCATAGGACCTTAATGATAAAACTCAGTCAGCCGAAACAACATCCTTCAAGTAAGGTGGTTTGCTACTTTGAGTGAAAGAGAATCTGCTCTAAGGAGACTGAACATTTGTGGGACTTAGAAGCATCTAGCCCTAATGTCATAACCAGTTGCCGAGATTAAAGCTATAGAAGTCAAGCAAGTAACCTCTTTTAAGTCGTGAGGTCAGCCAGCAAAGGTCACATGTTAACTGCCCGGTGGAGGAAAGCCAAGGTGAGTAGAAGTAAGTTACAAAGTTTCATTCTTTGAACACAATAAATAACACATTTGAGGATTTTATTTACATGTTAGTAGAAGTAAAGTTGACTATCAAAGGGTATAAAATGAAATTTTAAAAGCAGCAAACCCAATTTAGAATGAAGGTGGGATGTTAGCAGAAAAAGTGAGGGGGATGATTGAAGCTGCTTCTGATGAGTTCTGCAAGTATTCCCTGACAGCAGAGCTACGCCAGGAGCCATGAGTCATGATGTTTTGAAGTTGTGCATTATGGTTGAAGGCAAATGTGGCTCCTGACCTCTTGAACGTATGAAAGCTAAATCCTTGTGTTGGCATGGCTCTATATCTGAGTATGGATTTGAGGGCATCCCTAATTGGAATATCTAAAACCTGGGAATGAGGATAAGATGTACTGGCAAACAAAGAGGCATCAGGAGGAAGAGGTCTTGTGTTCAAAAGTCTTTGTAGAGCCTTTACTGGATACAGGTGTGGGTTTTTTATATGGGGTATCTGTATAATATGATGTGATTTATGGTTCTGCTAGGTCTTAGACCACTTCTTTTTAATGTGGGCTCCAGGGTGGCAAAATACCAGATCCTTCCTAAGTAAGTGCTTAGATTTATCAAATTGACTTCTGCTATGGGGGGCAATGTTCGACATTCTAAGAAAAGCATAATATGCAGCTAAGAATATGGCTCGAAATAGGATGGGCTCATACAGAATGTCACAGGATAGTGAGATTAGATACAGTGTTTTAATATCAAAAAAGCCTTTGGGAGAAGGATTAAAGGATGAATTCATAGAAATGCTGCGCAAATATCTAATAAGGAGGGGATGCTTGGTAGAACATGAATCAATCCTATAAATTGCAGCACAAGTGGAGACAGATGAAAAGTAATTTTTAATTACCTTGGGTGAGATATTGTTGGTATATAAAAATTCAGCAAAGATGAACAAATTATGAATTTAAATAGTAATGGGCAAGCTGAGAAAAGTGAGAAATACTACAAAGGTTCTAAAATGTTCAGGAAGTATCTTTTCCCAGAAGTAATTTTGTTGCAAATACTGTAAAAGAAGCTGGTTTTCCATTTTGTTGGAGTATACCCTAGAAAGAGTGCCAGCTGCCATATTACTTTCCCCTTTTATGTGTTGGACCTGTAATAAAATGTATGAGTAGCTGCAATTAGCCACAATTTTCTAATACATGCTGCTAAAAAATTGTCTCTGGTTTTAATGGTAGTCACCACTTGGATACAGGCCTCATTATCACAGTATATAATAACTCCCAGTATTTGCCCCACATGCGCATTGCAGCAACTATGTTGATCATCTATAGATGCATGATTTTAAGTTCAAACCCTGAAATCACAGGGGCAGGGGCTGCATATACTCTATCTGTCCAGATACCTCCCAGTCCAGTTAAACATGCACCCAGAAACAGAGTGTCATATTTTTAATCAAAGGCTTCTCAAACTTTGTGGTAACATTGAACTGTTTCAAGAAAGTAATGAACCATGCGATATCTCTACAGAACACGTCTGTGAGATATATTTTCTTTTTAGCTGCATTCTGTCTGTACAGTTTGAGGACTCTATCAAAAATACGAGCTGGGATAACACACTTGTGTAAATATATCAGTTTCCCCAACAAGGATTGAAATTTTTTGGGGGATAAATATTTCTCAAACATGACCTGCAAGCATTCCTGAAAATTTTTTCCCACTTTTGAGTGTTCGATGCTTAAAGTACCCTCATTTATATCTATGTAGACACCTAAACAGGGGAGGGCTTTAGTGGGAGGGGTGCGTTTGTCAGGGTTCCTCGGTAAACCAAAACTATCTAACAGTTTGGCCAGACTTTCAAAGTGATCCATGGCAATATCTGCTAGAGCAACTCCCACGTAGTCCTCTATGTAGGCGTGTAGAACACATGAGCGTTTCTTCATGATATACACTATTGCGTCAGAGAATCTCTGAAATGCAGCACTCCCGTGCTTCCAAACGAACGCTACGCTAAGGTCGAGGTAAAATTGGTCCTTCCATGATATATAGCTTAACAGCATCAACCGAATTGACACTTAAATTGCAAAATGCTCTGGCTACATCTATTTTGTACAGGACTGGATCAGAATGTTTGAGAGCCTTGATTAAATTCACAATACTGTCTATAGTTGGGAATTTCAAGGTAAACTTATTCTTGTCAAAAGCGTCATTACTCACATGGTCATTTACTGAAGCACCATAAGGGTGTGACAGGTTCAGTATTATTCTGTTTTTGTTCCTGTCCTTTGGACGACTGAGAAGGAGAGAGCAATGAAATGCACTCGAATTTACTTGGTTAATTGGACCTAACATAGCACCGTGTTCTGTTTTCATATTTAAGTACCTCTCAACCTCCTCTGGGAATTGGGTAGCCGAATAGTGGTTATAAATCTGTGTGTTATTGAGTTTATCAGGAGCTATTAAAGACAAAGTGAAACCAAATTTAATATATTGGATTAACAATTTATCTGGGTAATCTTTAAGCTCAGCCTCCGATTGTTCAATATTCAAATCAGATTCGATTGGTATCCTAGCTTGTTGATAATTTGGGACACCAGTTGCTTCTATGATCTTTGCTACTTTAAGAAATTTCTCAATGCTATCTATGACCTAAGGTTCTCTGTCTGGTCCCACAGAAGTGAACTCAGTTGGGTTATGATACAAAAAACCTACAACTTTTGTGATGTCATTCGCATCATGACTAACTGCATTCTTTGTGCCATTGTGATTTAGATGGCCAGTTATGCTGTTAGGTATGTGGCAGTCTTCAGCATCAGTCTGTTTCACAGTCATGTGTTTGTCCAGTTCATAGTTTACAACATTAACAGAAGAGACTTTAGAAACATCTTCACCAACTTCTTGATTTGTTTTCATCCGTAATAATTGAATTGTCAATCAAAGTTTCCATAAATACATTGCATGAACACTGAAATTTAACTTGAATGTCAGCTTCTTTATAAAAGTCATTCATTACTAATTTACTGTCTCTGTGATTCAGTTCACATTCAGTTACCATATCAATGAAACTGCGAGCAATTACCACCAGCTTGCCATCAAGAAGGACAGGACAGTCGTGTATGGATCCATTGACCAAAAAAAAACCTCATCTGGATGAACATACACTATGTTACCCCACAACTTACCCGAATTTATTGAAATATAATCCACCTGATTAACGTTGGAAAACACTTCTGTACTGTCCTTTCCCTTCTGACCATGATAGTTTACATAACCAGTACTGATACCAGCGCCTATACAATCTTTTATATCAATATAATCTTGATACCAGTAATTAATTCTATATACAGAGGGAGCTGTGTTTGATATGCTCCCACAACAATGAGACCTCATGTTAACGAAAGAATTTCTGTAACAATCAATGACAGAAATATAAGAATATTTACTATGGTAGGTAGGGTTCAACATCAAGTTAGGGTCACCAAATGATTGCGATTATCTGACTCTTGTAAACATAAACTAGTACTCGACAAGTCATGTTGACATACTTGCCTTTGAATTATTTGTTTTATCAATAATACCAACACCTGCTTGTTTAATAACATGTACACACCCCAACTGTTGTTTTTTGTAAACCTATGCACAAGTGGCGACTGAAAAACCTATTTATTAATATTCTGTCCTTGTTGTCCTCTCTGTTTTGATAAACATTTGCTTTCTGGATGTGTTAACTGTTTCCCCGTTCTGCTACAGAAACTGCAGACATGTTTATATTGTCCGTGGTTTGAGTCGTACGTACAGCTACACTGATTAAAATATTTACAAATCTTCCTGACGTTTTGTTGCGAATTCACTGTGGAAGCATTTGCCATTGCAATCTGTGAAGATGACAGTCTATTCAGAGACCACTGCCTTTTATTCTCCCAACTTAAAGTGCCTTGTTCGATTTTGTGCATTGAATGAGCATATGCCGTGTGCACTGCCTGCCACAGCAATGAGGTCACATCCCTGAACACTTGTATGGATTGAAGCAATGCTTGCTTCATTAAGACGGGGTGCTGGATCTGGTATATGTTTGCTAACTGACCTGCTCCCCATTCAGAGATAGTAAGGTCATCGTAAGCGACTTGTTTCTTTGCTGTAGCACGGAATAAATCTTCATTGGGCCACCTTAGGTGTGGGGGATATGTCACTGTCTCTTTAGTTTTAAAACATCCAGATTTTCTGCTGTTGATCTTACCTCGAGTAGCATCCTCGTATGCTTGCTCCTCATATGAAGCAATAACTTGGTTTACAGACTAAGAAATAGTACTATTCTGTCTGAATGTGTTCAGACTAGGTATAACAGCATCAGAATGAAACGCCACCTGGGCTTGCTCAGCTGAATTTGTTGGTAGTCTTTCTTGTTGAGTTTGATCTTGGGTGCTGTTGACAGCTGCCCCTTGTGTGAATAGCTGTGTTGAATTTGCTGCTGTGTTTGTATTGCGTGGTGCCGCCATTTGACTCGTTGTTCGTGACAACGCTGACTGCCCCTGAGCAGTCTGTAGCAGTTGTTGTGAGTTCAAAGAGAATGGAGCTGGCAAGACGGTTTGTGGATGTGTTCGTGTGCTACATAGAGTTGAAGACGTGGACTTGCTAGCCTCGAGATCAGCTATCCTTCTTGTAAGTGCTTCGTTGGATAGGTCTAGTTTCTTGAGATACGCTAGTATGAGATCTGACTTATCTGATTGGTTACCACTGTGGATGTAGAAGGTCTGTTCCCTTTTTAGATTGTTTTGTAGCCTTCTTTTGTGCTGGTGTTTTCTTCGGTTTTGTCATATTCTTGATACTGTAATACCACATGTAAACACTAATATATAAACTAAGAAAATAAAAGGTTAAAATCGTTTTAATGTTACTCGTTCAGTAGCAATTTCAAATATGAAGGTTCCCTCCAAAATTCTGTAAGGTAGAGTGACCTGTTTAGCCATTGGTCAGTAAGTAGGGCAGGTCAATGTGAAGTAATAATACCTAACAATTTAAGGTAGGCAACTGCCTTAGCAGGCCCCTAACTTGGCCGTGCTTTACACTTTCACCTGATGCAAGGCCAGGAATCAGACAGTTCATAACACTGGATCACTGTTTGCTTGATCCAGAAAGATAATGTTGATGAAAAGTTATCCTTAATGAAGTTCCTCTTGCATAGTCAAAAACGAGGTCATTGTTGCCTCTCAGACCCTTTGTCCAGGTAATTATAACTAGCTCTAACTGGGCAGTGCTCTGTCCATTTTGGAAAATTATCTTGTCTGCGGACCAGGGCTAGAATGACCACTGGGGCCATACTAGCAGGTCCACTTTATAATCTAGTTTTTGTTAGGCATGTAAGGTTACCATAAAATATGCTCTCCTAAGGCCTTTAGACAACCTATCTTGCATAGAACCTCTGACGTTTTTGTTTTATTTATTGATTGATTTATCACATCAAATAATATAATCTCAAAACAACACTCCAAATCCTGCATTGAGATGTCACAAAAAGAAACCTGTGATTAACCAACCTTAAATAAGCTTTATCTTTTGGGCTGGTTGGAAAGTTTAAAGTGTCAGTGCATACCATAAACAGTCAAAAGGAAATAGGCTATTGTCTGTTTCAGATTCTTACTGTGTTACAGTCTTTGTTGTTTCACTAATCATTAGAACATGTGACAAAACTTGTAGGGTCTGTTACCTCTAAATATGTGGCCTTGGTAAATTAGACAGCACCTTACCCATGAAGTGGCTGTCTTTGCTGCAAATTCCTTTGTTCCTAGTTGTTTGGAATATTGCAACTTTCTGTTTAGAGATGTGTCAACCTATATAAGCTGTAGTGTATTCAAAATAGTCTTGCACGTAGGATTCACAAATCACAGAAAGTATGTTATAAACTACCATCCATAAGGGACTTTACTGGATGCCTGTTGGGTACTATTGCATGTTCAAAACGAAAATATTGATCTTCATATTTTTCCACAGTGGTTTCCCAAACTACTTTAAACCATCCTTGTCTCTGAGTAGTGTCCTCACCTTGATTGTCAACACCTTGCAAGATCCACCTTTCCATTCTTCTTTTACAAGTCAGTTGCATTTGATCCTTCTGAGATTTGGAATGAACTACCAGACAATGTAAGCAACCAACATATATTGTCTTCTGCAGGAAAAAGCTCAAAGAGTACCTATAACCTATCTACCTTAGCCACCCACAACCTCCGTGTTTTTTCTCTGACGTGATCTGACTATGTAAATGGACATGCGAAAAATCATTATGTTCATGTAAAGTTGTGCCTTAGAGTCTTTCTGATGATGGGAATTAAGTGCTAAAATTCCTTGTTTAATTCGATTATAAATTGTGTACAATAAAAAATATCATCTGACGAACACTTTGAAGGTGATTTTTAAAGCTTTGATAATTTAATTTCTAGATGAAATTAAAGCTACTAATTCGTAGGCAGTAAATTAAAATACAGATCACAAAATTATATTTTTTGTATCAGTGATCCTCATTGGCTTCACAATGAATTTCTGGTTTGGTTCAATGTTGTACCCATCTAAGCCACTTGAGAAATTACTAAACCAAGGAGGAGCTTTAGAACTGCAAGAGACATTTTCTAGGTTATAAGTACAAATAGACCTCAAGATAAAGAACAGTATCAGCATTATAAAAAAGAACTTGCGTTAAATTTTTGATAATTGAATCATGTATGTTCGGTTCATATTTTGTCAAAGAAAAGGAGTTGTTGAAAGTAATAGCACAAATTCTGTGACTTTAACATTATGATAAATTGCATCATCAAATGTACATTTATCTTGCTAAAGTATGCATTGCACAAGACAACATTCGCTCACATTTCAACATTATTAAATTGTAAAGGGACATGTACAATACAAAGGATACAGAAATAACATAAGAAGACACATGTGAACATACAACATGTATAACAGTTGAAGAACAATGGCTACAATTCCATTGGCAAGAAAAGCAATGTATGTCATTTTATCAGTACACAGACTTCAAGCAACAAATATAATGCCCATATATTATGTAAACATGAACAAAATGTCATTATAAGATAAGATCAGCAGTTTGTATCTAAGTACTGTTAAAACTGGTTATGAAACCATCAACAAATTTGCAATCTGGAGAAGTGGGTCTGAAGTGTACATTGTCATTTTTACATATCAAACATATGTATATATATATATATACATATGTTACAGGCAATCTGTGTAACCAGGCATTATGCCAAAATTTGTCTTCCTTAATTGTCATGTAGTTAAAAATTCATATTGAATTGCAAACAGCAAGAAATAATCATATTCTATCAAAACGATACTTGAAAAAGATGATTAGACAGATTGCCTGAAATCTCAAATACATGTTTTGGCAATCTGTGTAACACTGAACCTTATATTTCAGTCATTACGTGAAATGCCTGAATTGTTTAGGAGTAGTAATAGATGTAGTGAAATCGCTCCACGGATGTGATAGGGAATTGATCTTTAATGTAGTTTCTCAACTAAGGTCAATGCAGATCCAATCACTCCATATGGAAGGGTCTTTGCCTGCATACACTAGCTTACCAAGCTAATATTATCATATGAACGAATTTATAGCTTAAAATTTAAAAGACTACAATTTCTATAAAAGAAGGACTTATATTTCTTGTAAGTTTATTTGGCTATTGTAATATACTGTAATTTCTCAACTAGCATATGGAAGTATGGGCTTTATGAGAAGTATTTGTAGGCTACCACGTGGGGACACTTAGTAAGATCTTTGCATATTGTAAACTGTAGGTACATATACATAGACAAAAGCCTTATGATACGATACGTAGGCCTGCCTCTATGTATACATTTTACAATAAGTTAGTAGCATTGAAACATTTATACATGACATATTATAGTATATTTACTTGTAGCTACACATATTTTAAAGCCACATCATCCATATACGTTAACGTACCTCACATGCTGAAAATCATCCTACTTAAATGTAACCCAATTTACACATAAGCCATATGGAAGCGGGAACTAGCAATGACATATGGAAGCTATGTTACACTAAGGACTGGGAAAACTGTGTGCATATGTTAATATTTTACATATGGAAGGTATACACGTGGACTAGAGTCTGGTATAATTGAATATATGTCATCTTATTACCTAGACAAATGATATTTATATTTATTCAACCTTCAACCCCTCACATGAAGGGCATTTAATTCATCCCTTATTTTGCAATACCCCACAAATATCACCATATATGAATGAAGATTTACATTTATAAGTAAATTAGTCCACACGCTGAAAAGTCATCAAACTTAATTTTGAAGGAGTGGATCCCATATTGCCAACTCCCACGTGTCTCATCTCTTCCATATTTTGGTCACATATTTTGTTCATATGTCTTCAAAACCTACATTAAGTGTAATCCTTATTTGTACTCTTTGAACTGTTCTTTTTCGTTTTCTCCAGCATATGAAATCTCCTGCATACCTATACATATGTATATGGTAATGCTATATCTACTTACTGAGATAATATAATAAATATATGAATAAATTATTAGTATCTTCATGAAGTAGCATAGAATATTTTATATTTAATCTAATCCAATTTACACATGAAGGCTACATATGTTTACCTCTCCTCTCATGAAGGCCATTTAAAATTAACAGATTCATATGTCCACCTCCACGTGTATACTTACTCTCTGAACCCATGTCCTTCTCTAGCATATTGAATCCGTCTTTAATCATAATTTTATTTTTGTAAACTCTGATTTTAATGTTATTCTTTAATCATAATTTTATTTTTGTAAACTCTGATTTTAATGTTATTTTCTGAAACAAGTCTAGACATGTATATTAACCCAAAGAATTTTTCCTATCAATGAATATCTCATAAACATGTCCTAACATGTAGAACTAACCACCTGGAAAAGGAATGAATGTATCAGCAAAAAATTGCTATAAAAATCGCAAGAAAATCCTCCCTCATAGTATTCAATCAAATATATACCGGCAATGTTTGCTAACACAAGGAATTGTTCTGATAATAAGGAATCTACAGATTCTAATGAAGCAACATGTACTGCTGCCTCAAAACCGAGCAGTGGGCTCTCATTAAACGGATTCTCGAGGGCAAAGGATACCAATACTCATCATTATCATACTGGTTTCGCCTTATCTACAGATAAGCCTCAGCAATCCTCACAAAGGTCTAATCTGCAAAGACCTCTACATAAGTCGATGGATGTTAATTCACTCAGGAAATATGATGATAGATATGCAACCTTTAAATTATGGCCAAAAGCTCATCCTGTCAGAAGGGATCAACTAGCCAGGGCAGGTTTTTTTTACACAGGAGAAGGAGACAAGGTCATATGTCCTTGGTGTAATATATGTTTGAATGAATGGGAAGCCTTTGATTTAGCAATAGAAGAACACAAGAGGCATTCTCCATACTGTGACTTTATTTTAATGCTTTTTCCAATGCTTCAGTAAAAGAATGACCTATAATGAAGTAATGACAAGAATGTGATATAAAATGAATATAAGTTAACATATGGTATTGTCACATCAAAGCATGAAAACTGGTTCATTTTTTCTCTATATAAACTCATAAATCCCCTCAATCATCAGCTCAATGATAAAGGACACCTGTCTGAGTTATAGAATACATAACCTCGAATTTGAAGAAGAAGAAGAAGAAGAAAAAGAATGGCAGAAGCATATCTTAATAGTAAACATCAAGTAACAGCAACAACGTCATCCTCAAATAAGAAAGGAAAGAATGAGGCAACATCATCCACCAAGCTGAAGAGGCCTAATATGACACAAATGCCTGCAGTTCCAGCATCCAATTCCTCACAGTCATCTCTGCTGAAAGCCTTTCAACAGTCTTGTAATACTTCACCTGCTACCTCTAGTGCTACCACGAGTTCATCAATGGATAATCCACCATCTGGAAACCCAATCTCAAACCAAGAGACTATTATTCTGCAACAGGCTGTAGGTGAGGTTCTAAGGAAAACTTATTATATAGGCAGTCAGAAATACGTTATATTTTGGGGAAATAAAGGTTTTATTACTGATATCTATATTAAAGAGTTTGCGAATGGAAAGGTCATAAATGAGGGTGTACATTTAAATATTCCTAAGATGTTAGTTATACTAAATTATGTAGACTATATGAAAGAACCTATAAGTAGGATTAACAATGGAGAAAAAGATATTAATGTCAAACACCACATCGGAGCAGGTTACCATATTTCATGTAACAGTCCTTATAAGAATGTAGGGATAAGGCTTTGGGAGAAATCTATCAGTGGAAAAATTTTTCCAACTCAAAAGGGAATTTCTTTAAAATTCCCAGAATGGACTGAATTACTGCGAGTATTTGACGATATTTTTTTAACTCATCAAGAGGTTTACACTGCTAGCTCCTGTCTTATAGATAAGGAGAAACCTAACCATGATGCATCTCAATGTGAGGAATGCATAAGTATGGAAATGCCCCCTTTAGGGGAGGTTAATATAATAATACCTCTATGAAACGAGGGAAATAACGAAGTGTAAGTCGTAACTAGTAATATAATTTTAAATAAATAGGTGAAAATATGTAAGGTAGGTTAATTCAAAGTATAATAGGACACGTGGTAGAATATTCATAACATATTGCACTTTTGACTTACATCTAATAGGTTGAGGAATCTATAAAACCTCTTACCCTCACATAATGTAATATTGGATTTCATTGACGGAAAATTTTTCCTGAAAAAATTTTTATACAGTGCATTGGGATAAGAAAAAGGGTCATTTTTACAAGTATGGAGGCTTTTATCAATGCTTTTATGGGAAAGAAATTCGCAGTTTATTATCCCACATTAATAGTCTCAACTACAGCCACCTTGTTGAATCTAGTATCCTTGCTTGAAGAGGGATCCTTTCGAGAGGGGATGATGGTGCTACTTCTCCTCAACGATGTTATCCCTAGTTACATAGTGTAAGTACTGAATTCTATATATTTTATATTCATATTAATTTTTTTTTTTTTTTTTCAAAGATTAGCATTGTATAACATGATTATAGGTTTTAAAAGGATTTTGAAATTGTAGACCTTCACTTGTCAAAAAAATCTTGATTATCTTTAGTTCCTATTAATTAATTATTCTATTTGCTTAGTTAACCTCATAGAATGAATAATAGAGGTATTTTATTTTATTCGACATATAGTTTTATTAATTCTCTTTTGAAATAAATAGTCTAAAGCCCATTCCTCCACTTTTTTTATAGGAACAAATTCCCTCAATTTGTCACTTTCATGGTGGAGGAGCTAGCTTCTGCGCAGTGTTGTGTGTGTAAGGAAGGACTTGAGAAGGAAGATATTGTACTCTCCAACCCATGCTCACATTTCTTATGTTCTCATTGCTCAGGAAAATTGTACAGAATTTGGAAGGATGAGGAAAAGGAGAAGAAAAAATGTCCTTGTTGTAGGGTATTGCTTCTGCATAATTTATTTACCAAACCATTCATTGTTAACATGTCCACTCATTCAAAAACATCATTATTTGTATGGGTACCAATTGTAGTGTATCTAAAAAAAGACTATGAAAATGACCTTCTTTCAGCATTAAGCAACAATGATCTAGCTGAGGCTTTCAAATGTTCATTTATGTTAAATTGTCCTCCTACGGATGCTCAAAATTTACTTTGTGGTGAATGGAAGGAATATTACAACACTAGAATTTCAACCCTTAAGTGTTCCTACTGTAAGGCCTCCTTTCCGAATGACCAGCTGTTTATGAGTTCATGTGGACATTTTTCTTGTACCATTTGCTCATCCTTTCTTCTGAACAAACCTAGAAACTCACCCATGAGGTGTATTGAATGTGGTGAAATAATAGAAACAGGAATTAATGAACTAATATTCATGAGGCCACAATAATTATATCTAGTTCTAGGCTGTATGAGTGCATTATGAGAATGCTCAGATATTTTAAATTATCTTATCTCAAATTTCTTACTGAGGTTTTGAATATGAAGTAATGCATGCTATGCCTCTTCCTCATAATAAACTGGAGGTTTAATTAACATGAGCTAAAGTGAACAATCATGTGTTTTTAAAATATAATATAGAAGATGTAATATGTCTTTATTTAAAAATATACACAGTTAAACAAAGAAAGATTCTTATAAAATCATGTAACCAAAAAAATATAATATTATAAAGATGTAATAAAGAATTACAGAAACACTCTTCTAGTTATTAGGTTATGTTATATACAGATACACTACGTCACTGAAACCGTTAAGCTAGTTCTATTAATAATATATATATTTCTAACATCAGGGATATAACTTGAATAACAACTATTATGAAATGTTTGTTTACATTCATTTAACAAAATGTACTGTCAAATGACAGTGAGGTAAATGAGTACATGCACCAATTATTACCAAAAAAAAAAAAAAAATATATATATATATATATATATATGTCAGTGTTTATTTGAATAAATTCACTTTGTACAGTTTACTCATGTCTTTTCATTGTTCTTCCTCACTTGTATCTTAATCCTGATCTAGTACGACTTATTGTATTTACCTCAGTTTCTATGTTTGATATTGATACATCACTGTCTGTAACTTCCTGTGAATCTGTAGTTTCTTTATTATCACTGCTTTGAGAAACTGAAATATTTCTTTCTCCATCAAAATCCAAAAATTTGGGAATGGTGGTGTCATTATCCGATTCTGATTCCAGTGGGATATCTGCTGTGAATGATGGAAATAAATCCATAGGAGGCAACCGATAATTCCGGTCAATATTGAGGATACTGTGGTCAGCTTCATTGACAAAAGAATGATCTGGGGTTTGAGTCTCCTGGTCGATCATATTGACATTTTCTTTTGATAAATCTGGAAATAAGGTTTCTGATAATCCATAAGTTTGTCTTATTATATCACTTAACCTATCCGCTTCTACTTGGATTCTCGAGTCCCAACTAAGACTTGAAATTGAGGAGGTTCCATATTCCTCAGTGCTAATATTGTCAAGAGCCTCGTTGACTACAGAAGGGGTGTGAACTGACATGTCATTATTATCAAGATTTTGATCAATATCCATCATATGATTAGATAATCGTCTTATGAAATTAATAATGAAATGACATCCAAATTTTCTTATTAGAAGAATCAAAATCCCTATGAGTATAGCTGATATGGGTATAGTGAGAAGACTGTACAATCTACTACCGCTTTCAGAACCTGTCGATTCATCTACTCCCCTTGTCGATGAAAGATTTTGGTCTGTATTTTTATCAGTTACTGACTCCACCTTCTCGACTGAAAGTAAAAACACACGAAAAAATTAAATAAAAATTGCACAAATAAGTTCAGTTTTTTAACATCAGGAAAAATGGTACTAGTCATAATTAACTATCAATAAAACATATCTGTAACTACATATTACTTCACTTTATTTGAATTAGTCTATACATACTATTCTGTTAGTCCTAAAGACCTCATCAGAGTGTGCTATCATAAAGTCCTCATACGTGTTCTCGTCTTGGAAACTACTTCCTTTTATAATGAAATAATAGATAAAATTATTTTTTTCTAAATTTAATATATTTATTTATTAAATATATTTTGCTCATATAATAAACGTTTACCTTTTTGACATCTGTCATAATTAACAATTTGGTCATTCTCCTCAATTAGACATTTTCCTTGACATTGCCAAACTATTGTCTTTACTTTGGGGTAATAATCGTGTAAATCCTCTCTCCTGATAACATATTGCTCAACCTTACAATTTTTAAATATCAACACCAATGCCTTCTTGTTGGAGCAGAAACCAAAGTTTTCATACAAATTGCCACTCCCACGAAAGTTCTTTATGTACACAGTAATATTTTCATCTTTCTCACATTCAACATATAAACATTTTGCACAGTTTGTCCACCATACAATCCCCAATGTAAGAAATAGTATTTTTGCCCTTAAGATATCCATAATGACAGTTATATCAAACAAAATTGAGCGAGAGTTTTATTATATATTATACAATGATGAGGTGACAGCAATATTTTCATTTCCTCGATTAAACAGTTCTCTACTACTATAATGAACTACCTGAACTTATTTGCGTAGAATTGTTATTGATCAATGAAATATACATCATTATGACATCACAGTTAATATTCTACGAGGAAAGTCGATAGAATTACCTAGAAATGATGATATTTCTGTGGTATTATGGATTTCTTCTCTATGAAGGCAACATTGTGGTACCATGTAATTGCTAAAAATAAGAAAATCGTTCCAAAATGAACGTTTCAGACAATATTCGGAAACAAAAAATCGCCTACAATTTCTATAAAAGAAGGACTTATATAAAAGAAGGACTTCAATCTTTCTTGAGCGAGATTTGAAACTAGTCTTAAGTCTGAATAGACAAATATAACCTAGTAATGGATTTTTTGCAATCTTACCTCCCTGCATCAAATGATGTCTCTTGAAAATGCTCATTAAAAACGCTTGTCATTTCAAAATCTTCATTGGAGCTGTTATTCACTCGAATTTCTGTTGAACATCTTCTTTTCATAATGCATTTGACAAAAATCCATCCAATTACTGCTATGAGAATTAATATCAGGCAGGATAAAGGTAGAAGAATAAAGATCCAAAAGAAATTTGCTTTTTTGGATTGAGGATTATGATCCGACATTGAAGAAAAAATCAGATCTGTTGTGACATCCGATTTTGAAGATAAGGTTGGATCTGTGTGTTTCTCTGAGCTGAAAGTCCTGCTTGAAAAATCATCTCTAGCTTCAGTAGTTTCTTTGGTAGGGGTTAAAGTGGAGGAATGATCATCCCTTGTTTTTGAAGAGGTCGTTTTAGTGATATATTTTCTCTCTAAAAAATAAAAAAAAATAAAAAAATAAATAAATAAATAAAAAATGTAACAGGATATTTTGGACGCCAAAAGGACAGAGAAAGATACAAAATGTCAACAAAAAAAAAAACAACTCACCAGTGCTAGTCCAATAAGATGTAGCTGTAGTAGACTCAGATACGGTAGCAGTAGTGGACTCAGATGGGGCAGTAGTCTCAGATGTTGAATAAGACACACACATATTTGTATATAAATTAATCCCCGATGGTATGATTTTTAACCATTCACATCTAAAGAATCTCATATTCATCATTGTAAGATATTCTAGATTTGGAAGATTCTTAATAATTGATTCAAAATCAAGTATTTGAACATGTTCCATGTATAAAATATTGATATTAACTCTGTATCTGAATTTTGGGGCAGTCATATCTATACAGGTTATCCTATTGTCAAAACAGTAACATTGTCCCTGGTCACAGCTATAACCTTTAACAGTTCCAAGTAATGTACTACTCAAAATGAAAATCATTATCATTGTCATTTTTTTTTTTTTTCAATCCCTTTTTTTCATCTAATTTCTGTAAAATATCCTAAAAATCTTTCACAGTGTAATTTCATTCCTTATAACTCTGGTGTGAAAAACCCTTTGGCAGGAAGAAAGAAATTAGCTTGGTCATTAGGTATAAATACTAGCAACCATTAGTGTGCTGATTGTTTATTTTGGAAACAAGGTAGTAAAGATATCGAGGCTATCAAAGAGTGTTATAAATCTCTTTCCACTTCATATGGATAGTTTACGTTTTAATGCACCATGTACAGCTATAATTTCTGGACCTACTTATTTATTTATTTATTTATTTGGGGTTTTTTACGTCGCTTTCAACGCTGTACAGGTCATATCACGACGGGTAGTTGGAAGAGCAGAGGAAACCAGTACATATAGTTCGCTAGGGTTCTGTACTGTAAACTGCCGACCAACGGCAAGCAACTACCAGCTTTCCCACTTACGGCCATGACGGGGATCGAACCCCGGCCGCAGAGGTGGGAGGCGAGAGTGTTACCACTCTGCCACAGTGGCCCCTATTCTGGACCTACTGGATCTGGAAAAACTACATTTACACTTAATTTATTGAAACATTTAGATGGGATGTTTACTGAACCTATAAACAAAATATATTACTTCTATGGAGTTTGGCAGACCTCCTTTGAATGTTTTATGGAAGAAAAAATAGTTTACCTACAAGAATTACCTACAGAAGAAAGAATAAATTCTTTAACTAATGGTGACCACAATTTAATCATTATAGATGACATGCAGATAAGAGCACTGAATGATCCATTTATTGCTAACCTTTTCTCACGGGAATCTCATCATAAAAATCTATCAGTATTTTTATTATTACAAAATTTATTTCACCAAGGAAAGTATGCGAGGGATGTTTCTCTGAATAGTCATTACTTTATTCTTTTTAAGAATCCTAGAGATTGTCAACAAATAAGATATCTAGGAACTCAATTAGGGATTAGGAAAAAACTTAGTTCTGCCTATGAAGATGCAACGACGTTACCATTTTCTTATCTCTTGATTGATATTTCACCAAAGAGCGACAGCACTTATATGTTAAGATCACATATATTTCCATTTGAAGATACAGTAATATATAAGTAAGGATCTGAACTCATCATTTCAAATTTATTGTTTTGACAGAGAGAGCATTATGTCTAGAAATCTTTTGAGATCTGCAAATTTCATTAAATTATTACTTGAAAAAAATCAATCTTTAAACAGACAATTACTTTCCCACGCAAGTGATAAAAATTTAAAGGCTATAGCAGAAATTTTTTATAACGTATTTCGTTTACCCCTGGGTAAGAAAAAAAAGGAACTGTTTCTTCAGAGGTTAAAATTTCTAAAGAAATTCGTTAAATTTGAGGAAAGAAGAAAGAAATTAGCAAGATTACATCATAGAGTAATAGGTGATCTGTTATTTAATCTCAGGAAATACCTAAATAAAATTTTGATATGAATAAGTACGTTATGATTCTTGTCGAGCAATATGAGAGGTATAAAGCATTCATGAAGTCCACAAATGAAAATGATAAATCTCTGCAAAATAAAGTTAAAACGGATTCAAGAGAAGATTCACTGTTAATGAGTGTTAAAAAAAAAATTGATTATAAAATAGGAATTCCTCAAGAAAAATCTTTTAAAACTAAAAAAAAAAGTAGGATTCTTCCACCTCCAGGTCTACCACAGAGCAAAGTTAATCAAAAAATTCAAAATGACCAGCAGAGAGGAGAGGGGGGGAGAGGTGAAGGGAGTAAACCACATTAGTTACGAGAATGGCAAAAAAAATTCTGAAAATGAAGATCTGAATAGGTATCTTCATAATCTTTACTACGATCTTACGAGTCCAGTATCATTTAGCGGATTCTATAAATTATATTATAAAATAAAAAAAGATGGACGATTTGAAGTTTCACCAAAATACCTAAAGAAATGGTTAAGTATGCAAGAATCTTATACATCACACCATCCGGTTATCAGAGTTTTCAGACGACCTAGAGTACTAGCCTTTTCCGTAAACTACCAGTGGGACAGTGATACGGCTAATATGGTTAAATATAAAGATTATAATGATGGATACGGCTATTTTGCAGTTTTTATCGATATCTTTTCTAGATTTTTATATACTTTTCCGTTAAAAACCCTTTCAGGATCTGAGATGACAAAAAATTTTCAAAGATTAATAAATGAGAGGGGGGATAAACCGAAAAAACTGAGGACAGATCAAGGAAGTGAATATAAAAATAAAGAATTCGAGAGGTTACTGGAACTAGAAAATATTGATCATATCTTCACCTATTATGAAACAAAGGCAAACTATGCAGAACGTGTTATAAAGACAATTAAATTAAAAATAATTAAATATTTCACAAACAGAGAAACATTTCGATGGGTTGATATATTATCTGACCTAACAAATGGATATAATAATTCAAAACATAGATCTATTAAGATGTCGCCTCGAGAAGCACAAAATTCTGATCCTTATAAAGTTTGGAGAAACCAATACGAGAAGATAAATTATCCTAAATCCTATTTCTCAGCTCAAAAAATTAAAAAAAATTTAATCAGCAGCGTCCGTGGAAGAAAGAAATTTAAATATAATATATCAGACAGGGTTAAAATTCCTTATATGAAAAAAACTTTTGACCGTGAATACTCAGAAAAATGGAGTGGAGAAATTTTTACTATTACTGACCGAAAAATTAACCAGAGCCAACCTATGTACCAATTGAAGGATTACAATAACGATATTATAGAGGGTTATTTCTATGAACCAGAACTTCAAATAGCATATCTTGATAATGATATAATATATAAAATAGAAAAAATCTTAAAAAGAAGGACAAGAAATAAGAAAAAGGAAATATTAGTTAAGTGGAAAGGTTGGCCGAAGAAGTTCAATTCGTGGATTTTAGAAGAGAGTGTGGAATCTATAAAAAATAAACTAGATATAAATCTTTGAAAATGGAACAAAAGGATTTCTTCGTATTCTTATCTTCCGAGGATTCTTTATCTTATCATCAAGACAATAGCCCCTCTAATTTTGTTGTAGAACTTAAAGAAAGACTTCAGTTAATTGGTGAATGGGAAGTTGGTATATGCGATTTCTTCTGCTCAGAAACTATTTCACACAAATGTTATATTTTTTCTGATATAGTTGACTACAGTTATGTAAGAAATTGCTTAGAACCATTATTACGTACCTTAATACCATCAAATTCCTCAACCAGTTATATTTTTCCTAAAATATTTTATTTTCCAATAAAGGTTAACAGTCTAACTCGAATAAGAATATATATAAAGGATAATCAACTAAGGTTGTTATCTACTCTTACTGTTCCTGTGTCTGTTACATTACATTTCAGGAAACACCGAAAATGAACTACCTTGAGTTTTGTAAAAGATGTATACGTGGTGAAATACCTTATCAAAAAAAATTTTATGTATTAGATAAGAGATATGATACTTTGAATGATAATAAGGATAAGAATTTAGATGTAACTGTTGTAACTCCAACTCAGCAGGCTGTAGAGCAATCCAAACAGGAATTAACTATAAATAGTGGTAAAAAACGGAAATTTGAGCAAACTGGTGGAAAGGGGAATGAGATTAAGAATAAAAAGAGAAAAAATAAGAAGGAAAAACAAAAGGAAAATAGAAAAAAGGGAATAAGGAAAAAAATTGAGATAAACGCAAAGGAAAGGCGGAGACCTAAAATTTCGAGCTCCTACAAAGCAATATGGATGTAGTTCAAACCTCTGTGTCAATTTTTGCTCCACCTCCAATTGACAATTCAATAACTAAGGAGTACTGGGTGGAATTCAATCCTGTGGCTGCGATTTCGGAAAATGGAATAATAGAATTTAATATTCCAGGTACATCAATGGATTACATAAATTTAGCAAAAAGCAAACTTCATGTTTCTTATGTAATTACTGGACCTGATGGAGAAAAAATTAAAGATGAAAGAGATCTAAATGGACATCCAACTCCGACAAGTGATCAAGTAGGGCCTGTAAATTTTACTTTACATTCAATTTTTCGACAGATTGATTTGTCTTTAAATCAAAAAATAGTTTCTGCTGATGTTGGAGTAAACTATCCATATAAGGCTATGATAGATTTATTATTAAAGTCAAGTAGTGATATGTTAAATTCTCAGGCACAAGCTGCATTCTATTTTAAAGATTTACCAGGTTATTTTGAAGTAGTTACATACCTAGGGGGAAATACTGGATTTTCTGAAAGATCCAGACCTACAAAGGATGGGGAGGAAGCACATACTGAGGGCGTTCTTTTTTCAGACTTTTCAACGGGGCAGAATAGAGCAATTTTGAATGGGGTATCAATTAATTTCAAATTTTTTCAATCTACAGATCCTTTCAGGTTATTGAGAAATGGAACAAAAGCTTATAAACTAAAAATTACAGACGCAGTTCTAAAAGTTTGTCATATTTCTTTAGACCCAAAAATTATAGTTGCTCATAATGAGGCATTAAAAATAAGTAGTGTCTTGTATCCCTTCTGGAGAAGTGACATCAAAAGTTTCACTGTGGCATCTGGATCATTAAGTTTCATGACAGACAATATATATCACGGTAAAATACCTAGCAAATTAATAATAGCATTAGTTTCGAATTCTGCATATTCTGGAAGTTATGATAAAAATCCTTTTTTCTTCTATCACATGAATTTAAATTATTTAGAGGTTACAGTAGATGGTCAATCAGTCCCAAATAGAGCCTTAAGTCCAAATTTTGAGGGTGGTGATTTTGTTTCCTCTTATCTGAGCTTATTAGATAATGAGTATAACAAACAGAAAGGGTTGGTAATCGATCTATTAGAGTATAATAAGGGCTTTACATTATTTCTCTTTGATGTTCAAAGTTATCTAAGTGGAAAGATTATGAGTAAAACGATAAAAGGTCATCTTAAGGTGAGTATAAGATTTTCGAAAGCATTAGCAGAAACTATAAATGTTTTAGTATATGCAAAATTTCCAGAGATATTAACAATCGATCATACAAGAAACGTCAATTTTCAATAAGACTCATGGATACTGATGAAATAAAAGAATTTATGTTAAAAGACCAAGAGATTAGAAAAATTTTTAAAGGAGTGTATCCTATTGATTTAATTCCTGATTATTTAGAATCTCCATCCCTCATAATTGTGAATTTAGACAGTTCTGAGAAGAAGGGAAGCCATTGGGTTGTATTGCATTATGTTACAAGTCATATTGTTGAACATTTTGATTCGATAGGAAGAAAACCAGATGAACATATAAGTAATATTTTATTTACAGAAAAATTAACATATAAATATAACAATAAAAGATTACAGTCAATGTATACTAACACCTGTGGATTATTTTGTTTGTTTTACAGTTACTACAGTTCACGTAATGAGAACATGGTTAAAATACTTGATAGATTCGGTAACACATTCAAGGAAAACGAGGTTATTGTGATAAAATTTTATAATGACTATATGAAAAGAATTTCAATGATGTAGTAACTCGGAAAAAAAAAAAAAAAAAAATATTCCTAATTTTTAACTTTGTAACAGGTAAATTTGTCAATGATAACGTGACATCATGTTTAATAAATACATATTCCTAACACCATGATTGTATAAATTAGTTAGAATAAAATTTTTTAAACTTTATTCCATGTTTTATTGTTTCATAATCAATAAATTACAGTCCCACTTTCTTAGAATAATCCATCAAAATTTTCCCTATTAGATTATTTCCAGATAAAGATGAAGACTTCAATACAAGAACAAGATTTGAGGATGTGGTTATACCCCAAAATGAACTATCATGTTTATTTAATGTACTTTGTTTATAGGCTATATAGCTATTGGAATGTTCTTTCAATTTAATTCTGAATTCCTCAATTTGAATAAATTTTTGGAGGATAGCAAATCTCATAAATCTTTCCCTCTCTTCTTCTTTTTGATATTTTTTATTGAAATCTTCCATAAGAATTTCTAACTGAAAGGGATCTGTTTCATCTAATATTTTATTAGTCAGTTCATATTTTTTTGCATCCTTAGATATTAAAAAATAATAAAGGTGTTCTGAGGAACAAAAGTAAAAACCGTCATATAACAGTTTGCATTGATATAAGTTTGAAAGGGGGTTATGAATATCATCTACGAGAACCATTTTTTCGTCCCATGGTGTCACGGTTGTATCCAGTGGTTCTGTACTTACCCCATCCTCAAGTATTTTTCTTTTACAATAAAAATAATTGAAACCTATTTTTTCTTGTGAATATGTGTGTATAACAGATTTGTTAATTCGGAAACCAATATTTTTAGCATTGGTTGCATTTTTTGACGATAAAGTTTCCTCAAATTTCTCCATTGCATTGGTAAGTGTCTTCTTTGAAACACCCTTACAAGAAATTTTTTGTTTTCCTTCTTCATTTTCGATTATATAAGATTTTGAACATAAAGATATCATTTTTATACCTTCAAATTCAAGCTTAAACCTACCAACCTCACGCCTTCCTGATGCAATATGAGTAGCACAGCATCTCCTCGGAAACCATTGAGTATAGTTAAGATCACGACAGGAGCCGTAAATTTCTTTCTGGTATTTTTCTTTGTATTTTTTATTTATGCATTCATCTATGTTTTCTTCATTAATTGCCATGTAAATACTATCAGTATCGGTTTCAGTTAATTCAAAATAGTTAGGATTAAAGTATTTCACTATACAGTCATGATAGAATTCTAACATCCTTAATTTGGCGTATTGTAAGATGAAAAAACCAATTTGAATAGGAGTATCTAAGGTTAAATGACTTTTATAAGTTTCTACTTCAAAAATATCATGATTTAATTCTTCCATAGCTTTGAATGTGGATGAATTTATAATTTTAGACATTTTAGATTTACTTGTTAAATATCTCACATTTGTGTGTTTTGTTTTATCCATTAAAACTGATCCATAGGAACTGTTACTTAATAATTTATATGTATCACCTATGAGAGCCTTATCTGGGTTCTTATCTCCTTCAATTCTGAATTTGGTAACCTTATCAATGAAATTTTTAAAACATTTCTTAGGTTGATATTCAATTATTTGATATATTTGGGTAATTTCTGTATTATTCTTTAAATACCATCTCAATAATGGAGTAGCAATTAAAATTCTTTCAGCCTGATTAGTGCTAATCAGAAGTTTCTTATAATCGAATGAGATATTATTATTTTGACAGTATTCTAACATGTGTTCTCCAATATCCTCCATTGGAACGTTAGAGGTACAAAAAAAGGGAGGGAATTCTTTAAATTTTTTTAAGTACTCGGATTTAACATTGATATCCACCTCCACAACACCAAATAATGTTCCATTTTCAATATCCTTAATAATTTTTTCATATGTTAATGTTGATCTGTTTAATTTAAAGTAAGAGGGTAAATATGAATTGTACAATTCATCACATTTTTCTTTGATATCACGCTTAAAAATACATTCTTGGATAGATACATACTTATAACCTAGAGATATTAAAAAATTCTTCTTTTTGAGATCTTTCTGTTGAACCTTTTTAATTTTTTCGAGCCATTTATGAGATTTAATTTTTTTTACAGTGGGGCAGTGTTCAGTACAATAATGAAAATAACACCCATGGAATTCATACACAGTTTTATTTTGAATACAATAGCCATCTAAGAGATAATTTGCTATTCTTATTTCTTTTTGATTATTAAGTTTATGTAAAATTTTAATATTTTCATTTTTCATCAGGAAGTCCATCCAAACATAGGAATCTATGTACTTTTCGCTTACCTCTGGTTTGAAGTTTGTTGAGCTTAATCTCCTAACATAAACCCCTGTAGGCATTTCTTGTTTAATTGCGTAGGAATATAATCCATTACAGTCATAACCTACAATGGCTTTACACTTATTACCTTCAATTCCTTTAATATTTGTGACATTTTTTTCATGATATCTCGAAAAAATAATACTCGGACCTCCTACAATATTTTTTCTTAGGGTATAGTACAGATCAGCATTATCTGAATTAATTAGAGAAAATTTACTTTTTGTTGATTTGAATAACATCTTCCTAGCCACACCTGGAAGGGTAACGAAGTCTTTAAAAATGTCTATCTCTTGGGAGGAGTAAATTTCGAGAAAATTTTTAAGTGCTATGCAAAAAGGACCTGTATCTAAGTTATTATAATATATCAAATAGTCCTTAAAAGTTCGCATACCTTCCTCTTCCCATATTTTTTTTAGTTTCAGATAGTCTTCATCACATTTAATAGGATTTGAGTTAGAAACTTTTGAAAAAAAATCTTGTGGTTGAGGAAGTGAAGGATATGATAATTTTTCAAAGGAATCGAACCATTCGTATGGGAATACACCTTTATTAAGTTCAGAACCATAAGCCTTTAAAAATTGGCTGTATGAACATCCTGGTGCTAAAAAATTGGATATATCCAAAAATTTCAGGTGGGGTGTCGAAATGGAAATGTAAGAATTATTCTTTTTAATGGTGAATATTTCATTATCATTATAATTTTTCGAAATGAAAAGCATGATTTCCTTCTTTATTAAATTTATATCATATTTGCCAGAGTTAAATCCTACAACAGGTATTTGACATAAATACTTCTCGAAATTTTTTCTTACCTCATTTATAGATGAAATAAAATGGGAAACTATTTTAGGATGAATATTTGCTGACACATCTGTTTCAACAGTTTCTTGTTGTTCCTCGTTTTCATTTATAACAGAATACCTTTCCAATAATTCATCGAAAGCCTCAAACACATATTTAAATTTCATTTTAAGGTTTTTGGCATTTACTTCACTTATTTTATTCAGGTATTCCATCATTTTTGATATTAAATTTTCAAAAGAAATATCTACAAAACATTTAGGGTTATTATACCCATCAACATTCGAGGCAATACTCACGCTTATCGGTTCATGCTTTGAGATCCACTGTAATTTATCGGTCACATTTTGTTCTATTTTAAGTAATACAGCCTCCATATCCCATACAGAGAAATTGTGATAAAATCTTTCATTCGAAGGTACAAAAATATCTAAAAATTCTAATTTTTCAAATATGGACTGGTCTGTTTTATGAAAGCCTCCAGGAAAAATATATTTTGTCCTTTCATAACATGATCCATAGTGTCTCTTCAGATTCCATTCATTTTTAAACATTTTACTACATTTTTCACATTCATACTTCTTTATAAACTTCTTTAAATCTGTTATGTAACTCAAATGATTATTAAAAATATTAAGATACATTACATCTTTGTTGTCATTAATAGAGTCGAATATAAGATTCACAGAGCCTGTGGGATTCATATTAAAAATCTTAATTTTAATATTGAAACATTCCTCCAGCTTTGTCATTTCATCCAGTGTTACACCATCAAAAGTTATTGTTTTATTTGAAAAAATGGGTAAATAATTAAATTTTCTCCATCTATTCAAATAATAAAGTACGGTATTATGATTCTTAAAATGGAATTTTAAACATCTAAAGAAACATAAATTATCTTTATAAGGATTATTGGTCCTTTTATTAATATATAAAGTTTTCAAATGTTTATTCGTCTTCAGGTAGGAAGGTAGATCTTCCGCGCTTCCAAGAGGGAAATCCGTTAAAAAAATTGTGTATTGCACATTGGTTATGACCACTAATACCCAGTTCGTGGAAGGTCTCACTGCTCTTGCTTGTTGAATAACGTCAATTCTTGATAATTTATGCATCAAAAATTTTATACTATTCCTATTAGATATTGTAAATGGAAAATATAACACTTTGTTATTGTAATAAGGAATATAGTACCTATATTCCTGAGTATTAGTGTTCTGCAATATCATTCCAAAAGAAAAATTAATTCTGTAGGCATTTGTTTGTTTGTTATATATTTCTGTAAGATGTCCTCTAATTTCCCTGTATCCTCTGTGAAGGTCATTAGTGGTAAAATTATACAGTTTTTTAAGTTCTCCAGTTTCATCTTCTGCAAAAATATACTTCCTGTTAGTATTATACACCTCATACAATTCATTATTTCCATGATCCCTAATAAATGTTGGTATATCCTGATTATTGTCATTTCCTCCATGCTGATTTAATCTATGAGAATACAATTCTTTCCTATCTTTGCAGATTTCTTTACATATTGCACATTTGTATGTCTTCTTAAGAGGTTCAACATTTCTATGTCTTGTTAAAATATGGTAATCCATGGCTTTTGCAGATAAAAATGGAACATCACATTGAAAACATACAAATTTTCCACATGTCCTTGAATGTTTAAATAATTCATCATACGAATAAAATATTTTATCACAAGTCACACATTTCTTTTCATTTTTATAATTAAATGTACATATCTTCTCATGCTTAGCCAAGTTACTAGCTTTAAGCATGGAATAGTTACAGTAAGAACAATTATAATTCATTCTGATAGATAGTCAACAGATTTCTGATATTCCATTATGTTGATCTTGATTTTTATAAATTTTTATTGCAAAATTGATCCTTATTTGAGTGCATTTGTCCTCTCAAATTTTGAGCATATGGTGATTATGTGCTCCATGATTCATTCCATATGTTGTATAGGTTCCTTAGTTTAAAAGAAAAAACATGATAAATTGCTCTCAAAATTGAAATACCATGAGAGGGATAATGCCACAGAAAACAGTTTATATAAAAGATAGCCATAAAAAATCGACCTAAATTTGTAATTTCAAATTCCTTCAAAACTAGAGTAAGGAATACATTTGGAGATTTTAACCTCATTTTCTTCACATGAAGATATATATCATAGATATTAACTCTTGATTCCATGTTTGGTAATATTTAAAATGGTTGACGTGTTGTTTTCATATGGTAACATACGATTGTAATGCATATATACATACACCAGTTAACATATATATATATATATTAGTAAACTACATTAAGGATCATGAGTAACTGCCTCCATATGGAAGTGATTGACTTATGATAAATGCACTAGTGTAACCTCATGCATACATATATGTAGTTTACATAGTTTACATATGACAGTTTATATAGTTTACATATGCTAGATTCAGTAACACATACCTTACAGTGTAAGTTCCCTGCTTCCATATGGAAGTGATTGGTTGCATTGACCTTAGTTGGGAGACGACATTAAAGATCAATTCCCTATCACATCCGTGGAGCGATTTCACTACATCTATTACTACTTTTAGGCATTTTGCAAAATGACTGAAATTTTCAGTCATTACGCGTAATACCTGGTTACACAGATTACCTGTAACATATGCAAAATCAGTAAATACGTGTATTTACTGATTTGGTCAGTAGATACACGTATTCCCTGAAAATTTCAGTAAATACATGTATTTACTGATTTTACATATTTACTGTAATATATATATATATATATGCGTGCATGCATGGGTGTGTGTGTGTATGTGTGTGTTTCACATTAAGTAGCTGCTTATGATATTATTTTTCATGTAATATATATTCATGTACTTGTATTACAAGTAGGAGTATCACTCACTTAATGTTTATAAATATTTAAAAGATAATTTCTCAAAGGCCTGAAGAAATGGTTTAGGGCTTTATTCAAATGGGTCTAAAAAGGTGTAGTTTTTTCTCAATGGGGTCAAAACGTTGCAGAGCTTTTCTCAGTAGGGTTTTTTTCTGTACACCAAAGCTACCCTAACTTCCCAGATGTGCTAAAATATAAAAAAAGCCTTGACATCCTTATGTTCTCTCCAGTCCTGGGAAAAAGTGCTGGAAAATGACCATGATAACTGGATTCAGGTTCCAGCTGATGTCATTCAGATTACACTGAACCATGCCCCCAGGTGTTATCAAAATAAACACGATACTTACTGTATGTATATACCAGTTTACTTGTACAGAGGGTGGATTGTATTTGGTAAACATAGTGGTATAAACATAGCAGATACTAGAAATCACTTGGAGAGTGCAAAGCCCCAGCAGGTGGGACATTTCTAATAGTTATGGATTTTTTGTGTCCTAAATGTGATCCAGATCATTTCCAAAATTAAATTACTTCTTCCTTTTGGTCAAACCTTATTTACATAAAAAAATTATTTCTCATTGTATCCCTGTTCAAAAGTTAGGGTAACTTCGGTATTTTAATTTCTGACACCATAAATTGTAAATATTATTTGACCTTTCCAAATTTGTATAATTTGCCTTTAACCTCTTTTTTCAAGGTCATTGGTTGGCCTCCAAGTATCAATATTTTGGCCTTTTTCACATATTGTTGGATATTTAAACTTATAAATCTTTGTTACATGGGTTCAGAATGTCAAATAAACATTTTGGAAATCATAGGCTAGTAAGCTTATGGAAGGGTGAGATTTAACCTTTGACACCTGATTTAAAGTCAAAGTGTTTGCAAAAGGGCCTTATATCTTCTCTGATATTGATTCTGGAATTTTGGAAAGTGAAAACAGCCCATAGGAAATCATGGGCTGTGAATCTTTAGAAGGATCAGATTTAAACGTTGAGCCCTATTCCACAGCCATCCATGTTTCGATCCATCACAGCATTTAGAGGTCAATCTCAGTAGTTGAATGAGAAATATGTTTTTCTCATTTTTGGTAATGGGGATATGGAATGTGAAAACAACTAGCAAGGAAACATGGGCTGTTAATCTTTACGAATGGTCAGACTTCAAATTTGACACCTGTTTCAAGGTCAAATAGGCTGCCTAAAAAGTGCCTTATTTCATAATATTGTTTGGAGTGTTTTGGAATGGTTTGTGAATGTTTCAACAACCTACAGGAAATCATAGATTACATATATTTTAAGGGATCAATCTGAATTTTTGATCCCAGCTTCAATGTAAAACAGGGTTTATATAAAAATCCTTACATCTGCTTTGTAGTTTGACATAGGGATTCAACATTCAAAAAGATATCTTGCAAAAATATTTAGAATGGGTGGATTCTGTGTAAATGTGTCACCTCTGGGGATGTACAAAAAGATAAACAAATACACCAAAAACATAACATCCTGATGGATGTAAGGAAGGAATTTATTTGTTCCCACCATAAATTAGTATCTGAATCATGTTCCAGGTGCTACAAATATCCAAAATTTTCAAAAATTCTCCCTGGCTGAGGTGCACTATACAAAGCACTTTTGGTTCAATTAGTAATGATATGATAAAACTAGAATACTAATTATGTTGGGTATTTTATGAGTAAGGTTACTTAAAATATACTCTGCATATTCACTGATATAAGTTTTATAATCACTTGTTTCTTTTTTCCAATGGTCTACTACACTGAAAGAACAAGTCAAAATTGAATGTTTTTTCTTTTTTCCAGTCTATGTACACACAAAACTGAAAACTCAGGAAAATAGTTGAAAATACAGTTTACTGCAATTACCTATACCAGCACATTTGTGTTTGTATTACCTGCTACCTAAAGACAACACAACCTGACAACTGCCAGCAGTAAAACTCAGCGGGGGGGGGGGGGGGGGGGGGGGGGGGTTGATGTATGAGGAAGGGTCATGGAGAGGGGAATTAATTAAAGGAAAAGTTAATTTTTTCAGGATGATAAAACTGTCAGTGTATGCTGGACTATGATTGCCTCAGTGTCCAGTGATGCATGCTTGGAGTGAGCTAAAGAGTGATGAGCAGGTGTGCAGAAATGTTCACTTACGCCCTGCTCATATACAATCCAAGTTGAAAAGGACAGTTAAGCATGTTGACTCTTGGAAGCTGTTGAAAGGGCAGTTCCACTGATCATAAACCTAGCCCCAATTGAAAATTTTTCTTCCTGATCAAAGAGGGGCCACTTTATGGAAGAGAAATGTAAAATCAGAATGTAAAATCAAAATCAGTTTATGATTGAGTGTTGGGGTATGTGATCCATATGATAGGTTCCTATTCAAGTTTGTGAGCTCGAGTGGATGCCGATTCCATTTGTTTCTTACATGATTGACATATAATGAAAGTGATCAATGTACAATTATCCCAAACAAAGGTGTACGATCCACCCAAGTGGGTTCATGATTAAAAAGACTGGGTTTGTGATCCAAAAGACTGAAAGGATCACTTCATTTTAATGGTTCTCTTTATGACTTTACAAACCTATAAAAAATCATCAGCCACCTAAGCCACCAAATACATATTTGGAATTCCAAATAGCGTATTTTGAATAGCGTATTTTGAATGTATTTTGAATTCTGAATAGGGTATTTCTAATTCTAATACGTATTTGGAATTCCGAATAGTGTATTGATGTGGTGGTACATGTTGTCCAAATGTTATGTTTGGGGAAGGTTGTTTTGTGAGGTGGACTCCAGCAGTGCCTTAAGGCAGCTGTGGATTACCAGATCTCCACTATGTCCACTTCTGTCTGAACTCGCTTGGCTGGTTTTATGAGAGGCCCATGATCGCCACAAAGACAGAAGTGAAACACTTGATTACTCCTTCACAGTTTTTTCTAGTTCAATAAACACAAGTCACCATTACAATTAAACACATTCTCTCGGGTGACAGAGCCAACTAAGCTCTCCCCCTCTGCACACTAATTCATGTTCTCTCTTCTATTTTCTCTTTCTACTCTCTCTGTTGTCCTTCTCCTCAGCTCAAGGCTGAGGCTCTTATACCAGTCACTGCACACTAACACATATCATTTGTCACCAATTACTGAGTCTATTTCTAAAGAGGCCTAATTAGAGCTAATTTACTAAGACATTTTGCCCGTATATTATGGAATTTAAAGATTATTAATAATTATATAGTTTCATTTAATTTCTTCATCATTACACATGTGTTCTTCAGTAAGGTCAAAAATTGCTGGTACTCTAGGACATCAGTCTATTTTAAGTCAACTAGGAGGGTTCTGTAGCAGCCTCTTTCTTCTCTTGGGTGGTTGTGGGGGACTGGCTCTATGGCAGATGGTGGTCCTAGGTTCAGATTTTTCCCCTTTTTTGTCTGCAAATTATAATGAAATTCTGTAGAAAGTTTCCATGATATGTAGCTGGTATCCATACAGTGATCAATGATGAATAACAGCAACAAAAAGGGGTTTATATTGTGTTGCTTTGATCCCGACTCACAATCCCGGCTCCAGAAATTAATCAGTCTAGCTGGGATGGGTCAGGATACTGCTCCAGTCCTGTTGGTTTGTCACTACTGTTTGTTGTCACCTGATACAGCTTGTCTGTTAGAGGTCTTTGGCTTGTCCTAGTAGTTCCCCATCTTGAAAAGCACCCCAAACCCAAGTCAAATCAGGATCTTGATCCGGACAAGCCAGGAGGGAGTATGTCTTGTCCGGGAGGTGAAACCTACCCAAATTCTTTGCACGCTTTTTTCTGGATTTTCATCCCTGACTCCCTACTTTTGTAACTGACCATAGAGTCGTAGACTCTGTTGTAGGGTCGACTATATGTCCCAAATATACATGGCAATCCGATACAAGTGTGTAGCACCCGCATTTCAGTTTGGTATAACAAAAAAGAGCAGAAACTCTATTAAAATATTTTTCTAAGAAATTCTGTAACATATTTGGGGGGTTTTATACGCATAGGCAAAAAATGGCACTGGTTGAAAAATTTATAACACTAATTATGCACACAAAGTGGTTTGATCCTCAGTGGCCTAGTGGCAAGCAACTTTGGCGGCTAACCACAGACTGTTACCTGTGTGTATGGATGCAATTGCCATATACATAAGATACTGGGCTAAGCATAAACACAGTACAAGGTGACAACAATAAAATTATAAAATTTAAATTTAAATGTATCACTGGTTACATGAAAAGGAACAAGCAGCTCCTAAACCATGCTTTCTCAACAATATCAGTGTCTACAAATGATGAATATCTGCACAGATGTATTCAAACCCTTGGATGTGTGTCTGTTAACTGGGAGACAGCACATAGAAGATGTCACCTCAATAATGCTGAACTGTCTGATGTTTCATGCAGGGCCATCAGAGAAAGCTCTAGTGTTATACACTATTGGTTAGACGTTGGTGGCTGCAAATGTTAATAATTTGCATTTCAGAGTAAAACTTTCATTGCTTGATTGTAGATTTATATTTAATAACATTTATACATACAATTAGACAAATTTTTCAGAACAAGATAATTGCCACAAGTTTAATATATACAACACACTTTTTCAAAGTTAAACTAAAAAGACCATACAAGTATTATTTAGTAATTTTTCAGAAACATGAATCAAGAAGTGTTAACAGAGAAGAATGCAAATCTTTCAGGTTTTGCACTAAAAAGGATTCCAAATTTGAAAGATAGTGTGCATTTTTTCCATTTTTAAGATACACTTCAGAAAGTAAAGTGAGAGAAATATCTGTAAATTGAGGTTATTAACAAGAACAAAAAATTTGTAGATTTACTGTGAAACAATTAATGTACTGAACTTTTGTATATTTCAGCGTGCACATTTTAACATAAAGGCACAACAATGTCATGTCCAACCAATACAAGAGAGAAAATTAGTGTTGTATTCACACTTCTCTGGTATATTCTCCCATTATAATATTGACACAGTTACAGGTTGGCAAAAACATTATGTCAGAGCAAATTAGTAATGTTGATATAAATCTGCTTCATGTTTTAATGTCATTGTTATAACTTTATATTTCTGTATATTTTCTGTGCAATGTAGCCTGTAACTACTATCCAAGTTTAAACTTCAAAATATACTATTTGGAATTCACATTTAGAATCCTAGTTTACATTTTTAGAAAATCAAATATGTATTTTGAATTCCAAATAGTATTTTCAAATTTTAAATTGGGATGGCAGTTCCAGGCTTTGGTATGTATGTGTATTTATATTTGTATAAAGTCCAGATTTTTTAAGGAAGTTCAAAACATCGACATTCCCATTTTTATTGTAAAAAAATTTCATTTTGAATTTGACTTAAGTGGAACATCCATTAAGCACATTAAGCCAGGTTGGTTGATTTCATGTATAAATTACATTATCACCACTTAAAAACACTGTAAGAGGTTAATTGATTTGCACATCCGAGGTTAAATCTAATTATACCTTCCACATTGGTCAAAACATATTTTAACCAAAGAAATTCACATTATAATATCTAAAATAACTAGAAATAATTTGTTGGTGCCCACTTTATGCCAAGTTACAGTGGAGAAGAGTATAGCTTCTATTTTTAGTTAACCTATATTTAGAACATTACTCATTTTAGTTTTTATGTGTATATACAGTAGAACCTTGATCATCTGAATACACTGGGGGACATAGAATCGGATCGGATAATCAAGGGGTTAGAAGTCTATGGGGTTATCAAGTGGGTGATAATTAAAGAAAGATCGCTTTAGGCACTAAATTTGTATGCCAGGTGGTCATTGATGAAGCTGTTTGATATATTTGTCTAGTACAATATAACAAACCATCTAATTGCTTTATTTCTATGGATATTGTTATTTTTGTTTAAAATGTTTCGCCGACAGTGAGTGTGTTTGGTTGGTACACACATTATTGAAGTTTCATTTTTGTCATGCATTTTGTCCATTAAAAAACTCAGGGAGATTTTTAACTGCAAAACCCCTATTGAACATGTCTTCAGTGATATGTTCGGTGACAATGCATTGCTGACATGTTCTTTTAATACACATCAGTCTGTGAATGGACCTGCTCCGGGAGATTATAAATTGCAAAACCCAATCGAAGACACAGTCAGTGATAGGTGCATTATCAAAGACGTTGTGTAGTTGAGTCATGTAAATGAATTGATTCGTCCCCAATTGAAACAATGACATTTAAGATAAAAAATTGTTTGGCGTTTCTGTGAATGGTATGTTTTATAAAGTACTAGAATTATTTGTTTCTGAGAAGGTGTAAAATCCTTTATTATTGCCCATGCTAGACAGCACATTATATATCTATGTAGGGAGACATGGTTTTGCATCAGCTAATCCGGATATTTAGATGATAAAGGTCGGGATAATCGAGGTTCTACTGTATAACTATTATTTTCCTATTCAACTTTTGTGGAGAATCAATATAACTTATACAACTTTCATATGTATTAGAGATGCCCGAAGCAGCAATAAGTTTTGGGTTTTTTAAAAATTTTATTGTACATTTGGGCTGTTTAAGATATTTAGAAGTTTTCATATCAATTACGATGGTTCATTTGTAACATATTGCCATAAGATGTTAACTTTTCATATTCCAGAATTTTCTGATTTTGATGTTTACATATTTGTGTTTTTGTGAATATTTCATGTCAAATATATTTATATTTAACAAGGAATTCGTTTATATTAGTTTTTATAGATATTTATGTTTTAAAATTATTTGTAAATTACATAAAATTGCTTGTAAAAGTAAGCAACATCCCTATAAAACAACAAACACTTAAAATTGTAAGCGCATATGATGAAATGGTAAAAAGTGTCTGATAATACAATTGGCACTGATATGACCAGTCTCTGTACACCAAATATGAAAACAATGCAAATCAATGAAAGAGATGTTGTATCTTAGCATATTGAATCAGATTGGTTTGCTGTGTTAGTGCCTTAAATACTTTTCTCCTTGTTTCTTCAAGTTTTTAGCTGCTTGTACTGAGCACAGATATTAAACTTTAAAAACCACATTGGGCATGGTTATAAACTTCATTGTGAATAGAACTATTCTGCTTATTCTGTTTCTATAGAGGTCCACTATAGCCTAGTGGTTAGCATGTTTCACAGTTAATCACAGGCTGTCACCTCTGGGTGGGTTCGACTCGCACAACTAACAATGTTGTACGGAATGTAAAACCCCAACTTTGATTATTCCATTAAATAAGAATTATGGATCAGTCTATATGTCAAGTTATTTTGGTCAAATACTTTGTGTAGTCTATGAAACCTCCCCCCAAGGCCCAATTCGTCCACTATGGTTTATTCTAATTCTTATTCTACTTTTATAATGCTTAATCTCCCCCATTCGAGGGGACTCTAAGGCGCAACAGAACAAAAAACGGTCAACCAGTGTCAGTATCCAGGGACACAAAAGAGGCCAAGCACCACAAAGAACTCCAGGGGTGTACAGGTAGGGTTTGAGGCAATGGTAAAAAAATCTTTAAAATCTTTAACAAATTTCTGGGTCAGTGACAAACACACAAACAGACAGACAAACACATGCTGTCAATTACATCAACCTCCTTGTCAGGGATTGATTATACCACATTCGTGATACTTCATGAGCACATGTTATTAGTTTGGGCACCACTCCATTTTTAAATCTTATGGTACTAAGCTCCAGAACTTTCTCATTTCACAACTTTTTGCATGATATTAACATTATAAAAGACTCATTTTATGGATTTTGAATTGACGAGTAATAATATTCTAAGTACCAATCCACCATGGAATTATTTATCTTATTATTTGTAATAACCAGTAAATACCATTACGAATGGACTGAAAATGAAGTTAACATTGTCATTGATTTTGTATTTTCAAGAAAAGGGTTTATAGAATGAGATTTGAAACCTTCTTAAATTAGTGCATATGTTATACCCTATAATCCTGTGGTTTTCTCACTCTCTTAGGTGCATCAACTAGAGATAATATCATGGAAAAACACAACATTTGGATCTTTAAATCAAGCTTCTCTTACATCACATTGTATGTATATACACATGTAAGTGTGCTACAAATATTGATAAAAAATATGAGCATAGCCTGCGTTACGGTCACAGGGCAAGCACGGTAGTAATTACTGGTTGCTTTTAAGTTGCAACAGGAAAAGACAAAAAGATTAACTAAACAAATTTATTTAACAATAAAAAATGATGATTACAGTTAACTGGTATGCTGTCAATAGTACATACAATGATACAATAACAAAACCAATCTGAACTGGCCACTGTAACTGACAGTTAACTTTGTCCACTGTGTCCTGTGATCTGTCCAATAATCTATCCTGTGATCCGTCCGCTGCCACTAACACATAGATATCCGTATCCCGTGATCCGTTCAATATCCGATAACACAAAATGTCTTTATCCTGTGATGATTTTGATATATTTAGCTGTTCATTCTCATGACTTTTTTGTCATGTATGTATTTGCCTTAATGTGGTAATGAAGGTTAGCTGTTAATTGCTTACTGATATTCTCTATTTTTTATTATATAATTAGCAGGTGGCACCTAAATAAAAACATCTTTTATTCTCTATGTATCTACTGTTGAAATAACTAAAATTAAGATGTCAGAGCAATACTTGACTGTCGAAAGTTATTCCAGTTTGTGAATGTTCTGGAATATAAATTTGTACATGTGAAGTGCTGAATGGTGAAAAGTATTAAATAGTCTGTATGTACAGAAACAAACAATTCATTGTGTGTTGTTACACACAACCTGCTCAGTAACATAGAATGGTAACAGGAAACTGAAGAGAAAGACATTTTGTGACCTTCTGAGAAAATTAAGACTCAGAAACCTGTGAGGTCAAATGTGAATGCTTTTTGTTCACCTTTGGTGGGTCCATCTGCAGACTTTGATAATGGCTGAGTTGAAGAAGGTGAACAGGCAATTTAATAAAGTGAAAATGAAGGTGGGAGTGACGTTGACCAAGGTGACATGGACAATGTTTTTAGGATGAGTAAAAAACAGTGTTGTAAAGAAACAATCTGTTAACCCCAAAATATGTCCATTAACAGTTATTCTTCTTCAGAAGATGAGAATATCCCATCCATTGCTGCCCTTAGGAATTCATAAAGTTAACAGAATTCTGTATATAGGAAGATCGAAAAGCTTGAAACAGAATCAAAACCCCTGGGTAATGAAAACTCTTAGAAATCAAGGAGGGTGTCAGATCAGTAGAAGTTGCAGTTAAACAATAGGCCTCATACCCATAGTTGCAGTTAAACAATAGGGCTCATACCCCCTTTTAGTCCAGAGATACTGCAAATAGACACCTGCTGACACACAATCACTTAATTCTGACACATCTGCGTCGGACCAAAGTTGGTAGAAAAACTGACATTAGCGGTGTCAGGTTAGCACGGTTGTTAGTCCTCCACCCCGGGCGTTGTAACACTGTTTGGAGAAGTGTGCTGGTAGCTTAAGTCGTGACCCACTGACCTGAAAAAGTCTTGATTGCTATGGCTTTGTTTACAGTGACCCTTTCTCACCTCTCTGTGTTGTCGCATTCTTACCCTTGGTCAATTTGAAATTTCCCCCGACGGACATGTTGTAGAGGTTGAACTTGTTTTCATTGACTTATCTATTTTATGTTTTTCATGTTATTTTATCTACAGACTGTTCTTTAGTTTTTAAACCTTCATTGCTACTATCAAAATCTGACTGTTATTGTTGATTAAACTGTGTATCATCAGAAATTGTTATGGACCGTACAGGAGATTGTGGACTGTGACAACCTCATGCTTGTCTGTGAAAAACAGAAAGGGACTGTCTCGCCTATAGTCATATTATAAGAATAAAAGACATATTCGAGTGCTTTATGATGGTTTTAAACTATTGATTGGCTATATTAAAGACACGCAGCCCGAGGGGCTCAGTGCTTTAATACAGAGATCGATAGTTTAAAACCATCATAAAGCATGAGAATTTGTCTTTTATTCCTATTCTAAAATGGTCACACTAATATTTGGGTCAAAATAAGCAGTAAATCTTATGCAAAATTCAAAACAAATCCAACGCCATGTTGGCTGTTCTATTAACTAAACGTTCATAGTGATGGATATGCAAACAGCCTTTTGGTTAAAATATTGTTAGGAATTAAATCCCCCACAGAATTCTGTAATGCCATATGAATGAGTAGTCGATCTTTAAATGAAATATCTATAAAAATCCCCACTGAAATATTTAACTTTACATTTGCTGCATATAATTTACGTTTTATTTTACCATGAGTTGTTTGTTTACATATGTACGGGAAGGGATGATGTACGTAGAATTCAACAGCCTTACTTTATTTACCGTTCTATATTTGCGATTTCGTGTCCAAGGTCACTGCGCAGTGTATGATTTTAGAATATCTATCATCCTTTTTTATTTCATTTGTGGCATTAGCTTCCCCATGTAGCCAGACGACCCAGGTAGTTGTTTATGTATTCTAGTACAGTGTGGTGAAATAATAAAAAAGACTTTTTGTTCCTGCTGTTGTACAAAACATATTCCTCCAATGAGAAAGAAATGTAAAAACCAAGTATCAAATAGCAAGAAAAATGTTAAAAGTAATGATCATGTCAGTCAGAGTTAGAATATCTTCATCATCTGAAGAAAACGACTTTCCACCATTTTCTGTCCTGAGAACTTCTAAATTTGTGCAAAGACGAGTTGACAAAAGAATAGCCAAAATTGAAAACCTGCTGCCTCAGAAGGTAATGACTCCCTTAAAATTAAGTTCAAGTGTGTGGGTGGGTGGGGGGGGGGGGGTAACATTAAAGTTTTGGTAGCCCAAAATGTTCCCTAGTCACAGGTAATGTCCTGGGGTCACCAAACAATGGTTAAGATATGATCAGTTATTCATCATCCAATTCATACTTGGTTTTATGTGTAACATTTTGGATGAATATGATCAGAATACCAGAGAACAAAAGTTATGGTATTTGAATGTGTTGATTGTGGATGTGATTTGTTCAGGTCTAATGCAAAGGCAGCTCACGCAGTGCTCCTTTGGGAAATGGAGAGGGGTACCATGTGCTTGCAAGATACTTATCATATAGAAGGGATCCTGCACCCAAAAACAAAACATAGGTAAAGAAATTTGGGGTAGATAATAGGATTCAAATAAGAAATACCCCTGGTTTTTAAGGCATATCAGAAGTTATTTATGAGAAGGCATATCAAAGTTAATGATGATAAAATTAGCAGTGCTGTTATAAACACCAGTTCTAGACAGGCTGAAAATCACCCACAGAATTTTATAGGTTTCACTAGTGATTATAGTGATTATAATGGTAAAAGAAAAGTTTTAGAGAAAAACTTGCTTGTGAGAAGAAACTGCCAATTGTGGCTTAATGTTCTTACGTTTCAGATTTAGACAAAATAGATATGTCGGGAGTGTTCGCTAGAAGCAATAGCAATCATAAGTTTAAACACATTGGTTATAGACAGTGTGTATACCACATATTTTCAAAGCAGGAAAAATGTCATTGTTCCTGTAGTTGTAGAGGAAGTTAGTTCCAAAAGCAACAGTGGTCACAAAACTTGCACTTCTGAACGGACAAGTGTGAAGGAGGTTACAACTAGATGTGTGAAAATCAGTACTGAATTGTTGGCACCTTGAAATCGAACAATGGGTTTGAATCTGAATCTACAAGTACTGGGTATAGTGACATGAATACTGACCCCTAAGGTGATGTTTCTGTGTCCGTGATAAAACAATCCATGTCAATAACATTTCCTTGTAAACTGGTTTTTTTGACAGATGAGAGTTCCCACAATACTTTGAATGCAAATAATCTTGCCGGCTACACCACGTTTACATGTGAAGGGGTTGACAGTGACAACTTGTGTCTATTATATGACGTGAATAACACTAATTTATGAATGAAAAGTTTTATGATTTTAAATTGTGGCAACAACAGACTTCCAATTTGGTTTTCTACCATTGGGGAACTTAATGTTGACAGATAACTCTGATAATCAGCATTACGTCATGAAAGAAACTGGACTTCCGGACTTTTCAGTTGAACCATGACACAAAAACCAGAGTTCTAAATCAGGAATTTAGGTGTGATGTCAGCTGTTTTCTAGGTTTCTGGCGCATTACAATGGTATTGCCATGTATAATGGATGAGTCTGTCGAGCTAGAGTTATGCTTGAAGGGGATGGTCAAAATTTTAGTAGCCATCAGGGTTTTGGCCCATTTTGTCATTCTAAAAAGATCATTAGGTGTAACACATGAAAAATTGTGTTCTTATGTCCCTCGTCCCATGTGACTGCAAGTGGATCACTCCGTCCTTGATATTGTCAATGATATATAATTGGTGAGAATACAGACATAACGTTTTGATCTGACATAACTTTTCTTTAGGGATAGAAAAGTACCCTTCATGTTGTAGGTATTTGGTTCTCTGAGTGACCTTGAATCTGGAGCCAAAAAATGTTTGACATCAGCATTCCGCCCGAAAATCCAACAGTGCTACAGAATGCTATTTAGGACCTTTGTTATTGAATGATGCATCATATTCTTATGCTCTTGCATATCTACAGTATCTAGCTCGTAATGTAGTATCTTAAAATATGATAGCTAACCAAGTATGTGTCAAGAAAAGCTTGGTTTTAATTATTTTGGAATAATCGTAGCATTCATTATTTTCAGAAATGTACAGGTAGGATACATAAAGTAATACATACATCACTAGAAAGTTATAAAGTATGGTTGTTTTTTACCTTTTAGTGCCACAATTACATTAAATCTACTGAAATTCCATTTAATCTGTCTCTGTATACACCTAGGATTCATAAACATTACAAATATTGTACTGAAAACTGCCCCCTGTGGGTCCGGGGAAGTAGAATAGGCCCAACGTGCCCTCCTGAGTGTTGTAAGAGGCGACTACATGGAGGAAGTATAGATATACATATATCACAGTGCAATACCAGACTAGTGTGAAGTTTTATTTTATGTTTTGTTTATATATTCTACTTTTTATTGATGTTTTGTATATGTTTTATTTTCTTTGTTTCTATACAGTTTATTTGTTCTATTCATTTATTGTGATCTTATTTTTTAATTCTGTTTATGTTTAGATCCTATTGAAATATAGCCTCCTATTTTAGATTTTTTAATCCTTATATCTACAGTAGTCATGTGTTTTATTAGTATTTTGGTCATATTTTGATAAATATTTCTTGTTTTTTATAGTTTATCTAGTCATTACTTCAATTGTGTGTTATGGTTATTTTATTAAATATAATGTATTTGTACATACTTATGTAGTTTGAGAATAATTGTATATATTTTAGTGCAGTAAATAGTTTAGTGCAGGTGTTTTGGCACTGTAATTTTAATTAGCTAACTTTAACTGTACTGAAAACTGAATTGAAGAATTTGGTGGCATTTGTTAGAGGTACGTATTTGTAATATAATGGGGTAAATACAGTTAAATATTATCAAAGATCTATTTCCAAAATAGCCATTTCTTTTCAAAAGTGCGTTATTTTGAATTAATCCTCGACAGAGCTTCTTGTTTGTGACATTTGTCCCAAACCAGTTTTTGTAGGTGATGAATATTCAGACTCTTTTTGGAGCATGTAAATATATATTTTCTAGTCACTATCAGTACAAAATTCAATGCCCAGAAGTGTTTATCTAATTTGAAGAATTCCAAGATCTTAGTCGCATTAGTTAAATCTATTTCCATATGTAGTTTTGATCTGACCCGTGAACAAATATTTTTCCACAATTCTTCAACTTTCACACATTGTGTAAATAAGTGAACTATTGCTTCATACTCTTTTTTGCATAATCCACATAGGGTTGAGGCTGATATTTTCCATAGCAATTAATCATATGTACCAATGATTCTGTGAATTTTTTAGTATTGAAACCATATGAAAGAATTATCAGAAATTGTCCTGAAACGACATCTGTAGATGTGTTTCCAGTCCTTTTGGGTCACTGTGTAATGAAATTCGTTGTTCCATTTAGATTCATGTTTCGGCCAGTTTTTTCTCTGTTTTGATCATACTTAGATAAAATGATTTACTGTTATAGTTGGGTTTGAAGAGGACAGTAGCATGAAAAGGTATGTATGGCCTTGGATTTAAAAAGTTATTTCCATTTTTATTTCCCTTAATGAATTTTGTTACAAGTGATTTGACAGTATAGTAATTTAGGGTATTGAAAATTAATTAAAATCTTGCTCAGAGATCCTACTTCAAAAATGGTGCCTTCTGAGTTTACAATATCACCAAGTGTTGTTATGACTTTTTTGGAACCAGTCTGGGAACAACTTTTGGGTTTTACAGATTTGGCTATAAAACCATAGACTTGTATGTAAGATATCTTGGTTGCAAGATACATTCAGGTGTTTGCAAAAATTTTCCAGTTTTCAAAAACTACATTCCAAAAGGAATTTGCCGTTTTCATTAATTGTTTGACCCAGTCATCACCAAAGATGAAAAGATAGTTTGATTATCTTATTGAGTTATCTTGAATCTATTTGTTCCAACATATATACCCTTTATGCGGGGATCCTTGTCTAATATGAGATTCAAAATTTCTGTTGCCAATATGAATAGATATGCTGCTATAGGATCTCCTTGTCTACATCCCCGGCTGATGAGTATGGGTTTTGACAAGTTACCACATTATAAGACAAAGGCATTAACATTGTTGCTAAAAAGTGTTATCCATTTAATTAACTGGTGATCCAAACCGAAGAAATCGAATGCATTGTATAAAAATTGCCAGGAAATTGAATCAAAAGCCTTTTCAAAGTTGATAAGCATAAGAAGTCCAGGTTGGTTATTTGATTCTACATAGTGCATTAAATCATAAACAAGCCCGGTGCTTTCACCAATATACTTTCCACTTAAATATCCACTTTGACTTCTTGAGATGATTTATTGAGGTAAGGTTTAATTTTCTCAGTTATAACTGCTGATGCCATTTTATACACCACACACAACAAAGAGATTGGTCGCCATTTTTCAAGCTTGTTCTATCTTTATTGCCCTATGGGAGACATGTAATGATACTCTGCCTTAATGATATTGATAAAGTTCCTCAGTGCCCCCAATGACCCCCCCAAAGACAGTCAGACAACAGACAGAGGGTAATAATATTTAATATACAATAACAAGTAATATGGTATACAATTACTAAAACTACAGTCTTTTTACATGCCCATGAAGATACACAAGTGTTAAACATTCACGTTAGATTAAGGTTTACTATAAGAAGTATGATTTCATACATGATATCTTTCCACAAAAATATGAATACATAAGATCAACACAGAACTGATCCAAAAATACATGATAATTTGGAATTACATATGTGAAAATATCTAACCATAAATATAAATACGTCAGACAAATACATAATCCACATTTGATAAATACATGATCCAAAATGAATACATGATCATTTCTGGAATTACATATGTTAGAATAAATTACCAAATGTAATCTGCATCAATAGAATCACTAAAGTTTTATGTTACATACCCGAGAGAGATGAATTTACAGCTAAGAGGAACCCAGATCACCCAAGTAGACTGAACTCAAAAAGTACCCAAAAACACTAACCACTCAGGGTGACCCAGGTAGATTCATGATAAATAATATGAATGTATAGACAATTTTTTGAAGAGGAGTACATTATACGACAGAAAAATTATTTAAGGGGACATTATAAAAGTACCTCAAACCCAAACAAGCATTATAGCAATATGTGCAGGAATATTTTTACATAGAGTACAGGCGGGAAAAAGTAGTTGCTACTTGAGAAGCATTGTCTGGATTCGAATGTATGTAAGACCAGACACAGTCTGAAGACCATTGTCTGGATTCGAATGTATGTAAGACCAGACACAGTCTGAAGACCAGGTTCCTTGAAACTTGATTTGTTGAAGAGGGACATGGCTGGAAAAAGCTAATGAAGCTCCAGATTTTCGAAAAGAGTGAAAAGTAAAATAATGAGGTGGGTAGCCTAACTTAGTATTCAGATAGGTCAGAGTCTTCCTGACCTTAGAATCGATCAGAACTTTCCAGCCTGAAGGGTATTTATATTTGAATAATGGTTGATTTTTCACAGGAAAGTACATGGTTAATAGGTTTTTCATTGCTTTAATGGGGCAGATTTTAGCTTTACCTAAGCCAGGCAATGAAATAATTTTTACTTTGTCAGGAGACTGAATGGTTTTTGACCATTTTAACAGGACTTTTAGAATATTACCCTGGAAAAAAATGTCACCTGCAGATAAATGCCTGGTAAAGTCATAGGAATCAAAGGAGTGAGGGCAGAGGTTTGAGAGGCGAAAAGACCCAAAGAAAGCCATGAGGAATAATGCTTTGAAGACTTGGCCCATGTATAATTCATCACAGTGAGTCACCAGGGAATATAGGTCTTCAATACTGATGATATTGCACCTAGAGATTTTAAGGGGTCTATTTATTCTGAGGGACTTAACATAGTAATAGATTCTTCTACTTTCTAGGCATTTAGTAGGAAGACCATAAATTACGAATTTGGCTTTAATAGCAGACACATAGTTGCTCAACATGTTAGGAGAAACACCATTTTCATTTAAACATTCTAAAAATGCAAGCAAAACTTTTACATTGACACTTGACATCAAAATACCCATGTGACAACAGAAGGCCAGGAAAACCCTGAACATTGAGGCGTAGGCAGCCTGTGTACTTGGCCTGAAGGCAGAATTCAATCTTGACAATGCTTTCTCTGTCAGAACTTTTATTCTGGAGCGACCTACAACAAAGTATAGCATCAGTTAAATATCATTATTAAGGTCAAGGTGATCTAATGACACATGTTGCCATTGGGCATTGGGAACCAGACTATGCAATTTTTTATCACTATCTACACACTGAGTCCATCTGGACAATAAATCAGCTGTTACATTAGTTTTACCAGCAATATGTACAAACTGAAAGTCTATATCATAACTTGCAGACCACAACCATATGTTTCTAGCACAGGCAGCCATATAAGGGTATTTGGTCCTGCCTGATTGTAACACACATACAACAGCCATGTTATCACAAAAAAGCTTTACTCTTTTCCTCTTCCAGTATACCCCAAACAGTTTAACAGCAACCAGTATGTTGATCATTTCCAAATGAACAATGTCTAGGTTTTGGTACCCTAGGGGGATGGGGAGATGGTACACCAAGTTGTTGAAGACCCCTCCTAACCCTTGTAAACATGCATCAAGATGCACTTGAAAATCAACTGGTTTATGGTCATAAAGGGAGACGCCATTAAACTTTGGTAGAAAATTTGAAACCATCTGAGGTCTCTGTGAAAATTATCGTCAAGAGTAATACAAGTATGACCATGAGCATTTCTGAGGACTTGCAACATACGGTTTAGGAATATCCTAGCAGGTTTTACACACTTGTGAATGTACAAGAGATTTCCTAGCAGGGACTGAAGTTGTCTTTTTGTACATTGTTTTTTCCCAGTCCATTCATGAACCATTTCACTAATTTTTTGTAATTTTTCCTCAGGGATGGAGACAGATCCTGCCACAGTGTCAATTTCAATGCCCAGGCAAGTGACCTTAGTACTAGGAGGTACTAGTTTTTTACTGCTGATAGTAAGACCCAGACGACCCAGTAGTTGGTACAGAAAGTCATAGGAAGCCCTAGCTTCAGATGGGACGCCAAACCCCACATAATCATCAATGTACCCCACTATTTTGTGACCATTCTGATGCATGATATAACGCACAGCGTCACTGCAACGCTGAAAAATCTGGGAACCATGTTTTGTCCCAAAAGGTACACAAGTATCGATGAAAACGTGACGCCAGGAGAGCCCTAGAAGGTCATAATCCAATGGATCCACTTTTATGTGTCTAAACGCTCTTGAGATGTCTATTTTGTATAAGTGACAACCTTTTCCTAAGATTTTTAACTGATCAGTGATGTGGTCAATTGTGGGGAGGGTGAGAAGAAAATCAGTGCCTAAGTATGAGGTTTTGTCGATACCTGCATTGACAGATTTACCTAAAGGCCAACTGAGGTCAACAATGACCCTGCAATTGTCAGAATTAGGTTTTTCTCTGGTTAAAAATGGTGAAATGTGACCTCCAGGGCAAGGGTGATGATCAAAAGGGCCAACAATAGCTTTAAACTGTAATTCTTCAGTCAGATAAGCCTCAATGTCCCCAGGATAATCAATGGCTGACTTGTGATTCGAACCCTCCCACTGTAGGGGTGAACCCCTTTTAAAATCCAATGGAAACCCAAAATATAACAGGTCAATGAGTTGGGAGTCCCAATAACCGACCAATTCTTTTTTCCATTCATCTAGATTCAGTTGAGAGTCGACTTTCAGTCTTGCACCCAAATAGTTGGGTTTTTTGTACTGTTTAACAATTTTATGAGCAGTGATGGGACAATAATTCTCCATGTTATTGATTTCAGTAGTGCCTGACAAACGGAAATCACTCAGTGGAATAAAACCAAAGTTGAAATCAGTTTGACTTTTCCAGAGCTCATGTGTTATTACATTACAAGGCGGGACTGATTTACCTTCATGACAAGATTTTATCAGTATAGAACTAAAATACTTATCATCAAGTCCGTTGATGTCAAACACCTTCATGTTATCATTATCCCTAGCAGTAACACACGTTTCTACATGCACAGCATTTTTACTATGATCATATGCAGTGTTTACAATGCATGGTTCAGTATTGGGTTCACTATGCTTGTCAATATTACTGCCACAGCGAGGCCGTGAATGTGTGTTAAACAAGTAAGCCTTTCCAGAGGCGCAGCCCTTGACTGCATCAGCATAAGATCTACCATCATCGAGAGCAATACTTGCATGACTGCTTGAGGAGATGCCGCCATCTTGGGCAAAACTGCTAACTACAGTGGCCTTATGCTTGTTATGACTGTCTTGACACAAACGCATTACTCTTTGCTTTGGCATGCGTAAGAGATCCTCAACCTCTGAAGATTTGAACCCAGAATTTGTCACATATCTAGTGTTATATTTTGTTTTGACTGGGGGCACCCTCACATTTGCAGTACTGTATATACTTTTCCTTACACAAGTAGCAAGAACATTAGATTTATAGCTGCCACTGAGAGCTAGATTCTCAGTGCAGCTTTTTACTTGTTTTTGAACTCTTTTTTGCTCTGCAATCTTTTTCAGAATGGTTAAGTTGCCTACCATTTTCTAAACAATGAGCACATATGTGCCTGTGAAGTCTACCATTAGTTTCGTGATCTTTACTATGACTACATGTACCTGACTGAAAAAACTTGCAAAACCAGGGACGCTTGTTGCCACAATCATTACTTCTACAAAAAAACCTTGAAGTTGTGACATGTTTTTGAGCATGAGCCCTTCTTATACGGTCAATTCGACCAGTATCACTCCAAGTTACAGCCCCCCTTTCCATTTCACATAATAAAACGGCATGTGAAGCCTTAGCCCCCTGCCAACTGAAATCAGTGGTGTCTTCCATCAAATCACAAAGATAGGTAAGCATGATCTCCCTAGTTTTTTGAGATTTTTCATCCAGAATGTTTCTGGCAAAACCCTGGACCCATTGTGACCACGTAAGCTGGTCATATGACAACCTTTGTTTAGTAGTACCACCAAGGATAGAATCATGGGGCCAAGCTACTTTTTTACTCACAATACAATCAACATTGCCCCCTCTTTTTGACTTTAACTTCTGTTTTTGATTACCTTGAACAAAAGAACATTCTTCCAGCTCACGTAGTCTGGAATCTACTTGTTGTTGAATGTCTTTACTTGATTTTAACATACGAGTCACTTTCTTGAACAGATGATGATTTACTAGCCAAAGAAAGACTACTTATCTTTTTCTGTTTCGCAGAATGTTGTTTCACTTGAGCTACTTCATCTTCCATGTGATCAAGCCTTGAATTCACCCTTTCCAGCTGTTCCAAGATCTTTGTCTGCACATCTGACGCCTTTTCAGAGCTCTGACACTTGACAGGTGACGCTGGAGTTGAACTGTGACCTTGCACTTCGTCCACATCATCAGCCAGTAAATATTTACATTTCTTCCCAGTTGGTGGGACATGCCTCCCAAGACACTTACTGCATTTTGATTTGGTACTGGGCATTTTCAAGCCCTTTTAATTTATAGTCAATGTCCTAAGAATCTCATGTGGCAGAAAAACAGGCTTAAGGTTGTCTATACAGCGCTCAGATAGTCAAGAATCCACTGGGTTCAAGACTAGAAACAGCAGATGCAGTTCAAACACAAGTCCACTATCATATTAGTAAGTCCATATTTCAATCATAGCATGACATAGCACAGTCATTAAAATGTTTCTGATTAAGAACAAGTGATTTTAAAATGACTAAAAACACATAAAAACATAGATAAAAGTTGCCATCAGATATAACAACATTAGGAGCCAACAAAATTTTCTAGACTTGACAGTTCTGGCTACAGAAATTTTATGACCACAACTGAGCACAAGCACCCTAGCATCATTAGCCCGGCCAATCAGGGGCCAGGACACAACTTCCTAGAATTGACTTTTACTTGACCTCATGAATATTCATGAGAGAATTCCCACCTTTGGCACTTTTCCAAAGACCCCCAATAATTTCAAACCAAATCAGATCATCACCAGGGATATGGTAATTACTAAGACATGACCCTCTAGTCTGGTACCCGACCTAGACCAGGAGGAGGGCCAGAGGGACTGACCCCCCGAGTGCCTAGACACTCAGGAAGATTGTTGTAGCAAAAGTTTATGGCCTTTTTGACCAAAACTTTTAGTTTACACCAAAATATTTTTAATGAATGGAAGGTCGATGCCTGGATACTTACCATTTTTCGTTTTTTTTCAAACCTGAGATAGTTCATCTGTTGATATTTTAGACCCCATGTTTGTGTCGTGGTTTTATAAGGTTGTTCCGGAGATAAAATTTCATTCAAATCGATGTTATCTAGTTCTGAGTCAGTATTTCTAAATAGATTACGATAAAAGCTTTGTATTTCTTCAAGAATTTATTCTTGGTTGGTTAATAAATTGCCATTAGATAATTTTATTTATTTATCCTCTCTACAAATTGTCTTTGTTCTAGTTTACAGAAAAATTTTGAAGCCTTTTCTCCCACATTCAACCATTGAAGTCTGGCCCTAGTAACTTGCCCTTTAACCTTTTCTTTTCATAAATCTTCTAATTCTTGTTTTTTGTCTTCTGATAGATCACTATGTGTATCTGTGGTATCTTGGATTTCTTGCAAGATTGGAATATCATGTATTAGTTCTTTTCTTTGGAGTTTTGCTATTTTTCTTCATTGAGGAAATCTTTATATTTTCTCCCTTTATTGTTAAAAAAAGAACTTCCAGAAATACATTGTCTTCATCTGTAAAATGTAGTCTGAATTTTTGACGTGTTCTATGTTGTATACAGGGATAGTATATTTGATTTTTTTCTTCATTGATTATAGTATTGACTAAGTTTAAGAAGTTTTTTTCATAGAGGAGACTATTACTAAATCTCCAAGTACCTTTTCCTTTGGTCAAGGGGTTCATGATAATAGATAGCTCTGGCACTGAGTGGTCGGACCTATAGCTTGAGTTGATATTGCATTGGCAAACTAAGTCCATAAATGGAGATGATGTTAAAAATAGTCTAGTCTGGCTTGTTTTAAAGGGTTTTTTCTCCTCCAGGTGTAACGTTTAGTACTTGGGTGGGTATATGGATAAGCATCTGTTAAGTCTAGTTCATCAACCATGGCATTGAGTTCCATTCTTGTTCTAGGGTTGTTTATGTTTCTATAATTACAAGAGTCGAGTGCAGGATCCATAACCAAGTTAAAATCATCGCATATCATAATAAAATTAGATTCAACATTGTTGGCTATAGCTTTTATATTGTGAAAAAAAGTTTGGATCATCTTGGTTTGGGGCATAAATAATAATCAAGTTAATTTTGATTGAACAACACACTATAAGCATTTGTATATAATTTCCATGCCTATCTGTATTATACAATAAAACTACTGCTCGAGCGTTTGTCTTTGAACCGTGTACATAGTATTCATATCATATTTCTTTTACTGCGATTGTGTCATTTGCAGATAAATGAGTGTCTTGTAAACATACTATGGCAGCATTCCTTTCTTTTAAGTACCTCAGTATGTCAGACCTTTTCTCATGGTTACAGAGTCCTTGACAGTTTGTGGATAACACTTTAACACTTTCTCCTAATGGAGACATGACGCATTAACTCAATGACCTTACAGCTTTTCTTTTGGCTTTCTTTGGGTTCCATCAAATTTAGCCTCTCATTCCCAAAAAGTTTCTTAAACTGATATTGAAATGGTCAGAAACCAACCAGATCCGAGATAAAGTCGACCTTCTTTCTCTTCCAATGATTAAGGCCTCCAAGGTTTGTCCCTTTTAGGCTTGCAAACATACCATGCAATTATATTCTCCCCTTGATGACCAACTTTTCTTTCAATTCAGATCAGCAATGGGTTGGGTTCATCTTACAGATACTAGAATCAGAAACACTCTGTATTATTTTAAGGTCGGCTGCTAAAGTCCGGGTTTTGGGGACAAAAATCCACAAAAAAGGTGGGAAATCTTTGGGTCGGCTTCAACTCCCCGACAGGATGTGAAACATACAGGCTTGTCTGGATCTAGAGGCCGACCTGCTGTGGGGTCGGGATGTTTTGTACAGACTGGTCTGGAAACTACAAGGACAAGCCCTAAAGCCCTAACAGACAAGCCATTGCAGGTCCCAACAAGCTGTACTGACAAACAGACAGGCCTGGATTAACATACAAAACCCCACGACCAGACTTGAAGTCGGTATTGTAAAAACAGTTTTTGATTAATTTTTGGGAAAAAAGAGGATCAAGTGTCGACCAATAAACAATTCTTAAACAAGGTCAAGTCTGATTATTTGGATCTCATCATGTGACTAAAATGTCAAAATTTATTTCTTTTTATTTTAATTACAGTTTCCACGTTTTTGCTATAATATACATCAAAAATAAAATCAATGTATGTCTGCTTCAATTTATGAACGAAAAAGTCATATAAAATATAAAATTTTCATTAAAAATGTTATATCCTGTGGAAAGAAGCAGGGAGAGATGTGCTTCTAACAATCTCTCACGTGAAAAGGAAAACCTTCTGCTTGTTGCTGCCTTTTATACTCCAATTTCGAGCTTCCGGGAAAGACTCGTGAGGGAAATAAACTTGCTGTAGTTCTGGTCACGTGATGGGATCCAAATATTTACTAGTGACCTAGTTTAAGGTCTGTTGATTGGTCGACACTTGATCCTCTTTTTTCCCAAAAATTGGTAATTGGTTTTTACAGTGAGAAGAAATATCTTGATTGAATTATAGATTCTTGATTTTCTTTATAGATTGAATCCAAATAGTTTGTTAACTTTTATTTAAATTGCTCTGGTGAAATAGGCTGAGAATTTGATTATTTTGTCACCAAATAAAGCACTTGTAAAGTTTCTCAATTATTTACAGCATACATGTGGACCTTTTTTATCTCTTTAACTTCCAAATTATGATCACTTGTACTGTTTCTTTGTCATTCTTGACATAATTTTTGATCATATTTTTACCTCACATTATACTGGAAATCGTCTGCAAATGAGCAGTACCAGTTACAAAAGACAAGCCGGCTTCATATTACGACAGGCCTGCAAGTGATAACGGCAAGCCTGAAAGGGTTACAGACAAGCCTGGAAGTGTAACCGAAGGCCCTTAAGTTAACCAACAGGGCTGTTGCTAGGTGGATGAAATTAGGGTCGGATACAAGGGTCGGCAACGGTCGTAGAAATATCAAACATGTTTGATATTTCACCGACTCTCCCCAACAGGCCGGGAAACTACAACTGACCCTAACCGACCATGTAAATATTGGTCCCGACTTTCCAAAAATGCATAGTTATCGGCCAGTCGGCTCCAGTGGAACACCTGTATTAGCCTATAATGCACATGTACCTATTCAAGAAATCAAATTTCTTGGGATGTGGAGTTAAGATTGCATTGGACCTACATTTAACATGATCATAGATCCAGGGAAGGTTTTGATCACACATTTCCTGCTTTATTGCCATAAGTTGCTACCCCTACCTTTCTTTGGGCTTGAGAGTTTTCTGTAAATGTATCCATTATAATCTTTTCATTGTTATTTCTCTCAGCTTGTGATCACCTCACCCTCCTATGTGTGTCCTCTTCCACTGTTGGCCTTCCTCCTTTGGTAGCATGACAGTTTATTAACCAATTAACCACATTAACCACAGGGCAGGTCCCTGGTAGCCTTAACGTTAGAGTGGGATAAGTTCGACCTAAATGTATACGAAATCCTGTTGTATGTATCAACTGTGTATTTGATGTTAAGGCCATTTAGACTGTTAAAAATGTCAACTAATCTTTGGCTGTATGTGAGTTTATATAATGGAAGATGTGTAGAGACTTTATATACAATAACTCTAATCAGTGGTAGTTATATATAACTTTTGTTGTAACTATCACATTAATTTATAAATAAAACATTGCTCTGTGGTGTCAGTTTTTTATTTTACTCAAGGGGTGGGGGATGGTCTCTCGGGTAAGTGACAAAGATTGTTTTAACTTCTATTAAGTCACATGATATGTAGCCTGTGTGAGATACAATTTCCAGTGAAAAACTTTCAGTTTTAAACACCAAAGAATGTTTTATAGCTAAAGTCCCACTTCAGGACAATACTTGTTGTAAACCCTTAAAATGGAAGTGTTAAAATAAAACTCACAGCTCCTATTGTTTCAAAACCTGTTGGGTTAACTTTATATATCACACAACTAGTTCTGGGGCCGTATACTTAAAATGTTGGTAACTTGGATTATAAGTTGTTCCAAAGGATTTACTAACTTAGATCAAACTGGTATTCACCAACATTCCTAACTCTAAGATCACCTCAGACCTCTACTTAGATTTCAAGTTATCTGTAAAGGTACCTTAGATGATAGAATGTTTTTAAACTATGCAATTATTGCAAGGAACCTTGTGTTTTATTGATATTAAACTGTGCCACAATATTGAAAACAGCTCCTTCCCTCAGGAAATAGATGATCTTTTTAACAATTTTTAACAAAGCAGATGATTTAGTTAAAAACAAAGTAGACCTTATGTAACAATTGTTGCGCAATAAAAATCTTCCTAAGTTAGATATACTGGTTTCCAAGTTCACAGTTACACTAAAAAGTATGTGGAGTTTTCCTGACTTAGAATGTAAGTAATACATAGCAAAGTACATGTTAATGATTATGAGGTCTAAGTAATATCTTTGTAAATAGAAAACCATTCCTACCTTGGATGTAAGGTAACCTTAGCTAAGTATTGTTGAATGATACGGCCCCAGGTCTTGATGGCAGTGATTGAGTTCTCATATACAAATTTAATTTAGAGAGTGATAAAACATATTGACACTATTCTGTCAAGAAAGTCAGCATTCAGGGGTAATCTTTCACATCAGTGCCCTGTTATTTATCTTTGCAAAGCACATTCTAAATGCGACTTTGGATTCAATCCACAAATACTGCAACAGGAAATTGATAGAGATTTGGGTCTCCCAAACTTTGTGAGCAAACACATCTCAGTACATTCTCAGCTTCGTGTACAGGTGTGTAGAAGCATTGGCAGATTACTGAGATCAACAATTAATTCAATTTGGGTTTGCTTTGGAGTTTAACAGTTTTTATTTATTTATTTGGGGTTTTACATGGCTTTCAACACTGTACAGGTCATATCACGACGGGTAGTTGGAAGGGCAGAGGAAACCAGTACATACAGTTCATCAGGGTTCTGTACTGTAAACTGCTGACCAACGGCAAGCAACTACCAGCTTTCCCACTTAAGGCCATGCCGGGAACCGAACCCCGGCCTCAGAGGTGGGAGGTGAGAGTGTTACCACTCTGCCACCGTGGTCCCTGGAGTTTAACAGGGGCAAGGCGCTCTTTTGTGAGAAAAATCATCTTGCATCTGGAATCAAACAACCAAACGATGTTTCTGTCTATTTCCAGGAGGAAATACTTTTCAATCCTATAATAAGTTCCTTTTGATGTAGATTCTATTAAAAATTTTCCAGAAAAACACCAAATTCAGAAAACAGACATGTTGGAATTGCTTGCTGGCTTTCATAAATTTGTACCATAGTAGGTTCATGTAATCAGTTTGGAAACAATTTGAACAGAATTGATGAAAACTCTTCCTCACACTCCCTTCCCAGTAATAGTACTGTGCTATATTGTGTTTTTAGATTTTTGCTGTAACACATTTTACAGGTTTAATCTCATTTCCTGGTATAGGTCGTTTTCTTAAATGTGTTTTTGTTTCATGTGTACTATTTGGAATGTGTTGTTCACAGTTAAGCACACTCGTGCATTGGCAGCTTAAGTAAGTTTGATTGTATACATTAATAATTCAGTAACGCTTTTTGCTTTCTGCATATTGTAGCTGTCATGTAGTTATTAATAAGTAATTTAACACTTTAACAGTGTACATATTGATATCACTATGTATTTACTCACTGTTAACTATGAATTGATATTATGTAACTCTTACTAATCTGCATGATTTATTGCAGATAGTGGTTACTATACTACATGATACATATACACATTTATGAAGTTTTTGCTCATAAATGATTCTGTTTGGTATACACTGGACTGTACACAGTAGTCTCAGTTCCGCCCAATAAACAAGCATTGGGATTATATATATTTATTATACAACGAAAAGAGTTACTAGTAAAATAATTGTAAAAACATTATCATGTAACAAACATAGATTAAATGAGGACACAAAAAAATTATACATAAGCTTTGATAGAAGGTGACATTATAGAATCATATATATGCATACCTCAATAACCCAATGATCCCAAATATAAATAGCCTTGACTCCAAGGTTAAATTGCCACATGACAATTCCTACAGGTGAAATCTTACATTTATTTATTTTGGGTTTTATGTCGCTTTCAACACTGTACAGGTCATATCATGATGGGTAGTTGGAAGGGCAGAGGAAACCAGCACATACAGTTTGTCAGGGTTCTGTACTGAAAACTGCCGACCAACGGCAAGCAACTACCAGCTTTCCCACTTGAGGCAGTGTTGGGAACCAAACCCCGGCCTCAGAAGTGGGAGGCAAGAGTGTTACCACTGTGGACCCCTGTGAAATCTTACAAGATAACTTGACAATAAGGTCAACACATTCAAACCCGAGTGAGAGGTGAAAACAATTACTCCAAGAGGTCAAGACAAATATAAACAACCATGACCCTAAGGTCAAATTGTGACATAATAATTCTCATTCATTCAGGTAAAATCTACAAGATAACAACCTAACAACAGGTGAAAACATCAAAACCCTATAGGCAGGTGAAAACAAGTACCCTGAGAGGTCAAGGGTAAATTAGCAAACTTTGATCCTATAGTAAAGTTAGTGAATAAATTTCCAAAGAAGTAAAGGGTAAATTAGCAAACTTTGATTATTTATAGTAAAGTTAGTGAATAAATTTCCAAAGAAGTAAGAATTACAAGGATGAAAGTAATAAAGGAAAAGTGAGGTCACAATTCCAAGAACTAAGTAACAGGTCAAAAGGTTACCTAAAACTGAAGTCAAAGTTGGTAGATAATGGAGGTCACAGGTTGTAAGGTCACAAAAGAGTGGAGGGTTGTAAAATCAGTTATAAATTACTGTTAATATAATGATTCACAGGGCCCCAAACACCCAGTAGAGGTAGAAGAGGAAAGGAGGCTAGGTAAAAGGCTGAGATCTGAAAGCATGGGGCACTTCTGAAAAATGTGAAGGAAAGAGTGTAATGTACCTCCAAATGCAGGTGGATATCCGGGTACCCTGTGCCTGTATTTCCTGAATAGGTACCTCTCTTGTAAAGGTCCAAGAGGCCCCACTCCAATGGAAATCATGAAAGGTAAGGGATCGGACCAAACCTAACAATACAGACACACTTTTCTGGCAGCCGAGTCAGTAAGGGACTTGAAGACCTGTCCATGAGGTATCTGAAAAGAGGATAATCCACACTGGAAGGAAACTTGACCAGCATCTCAGTCAAAGCTCCCACAGGGCACAGTGCTGAAGAACCTAGAAAAGGAATATCTAGGATAGTGGTCTTCACATGGTCCTGAAAGGTCTTAGACCATTTAACTAATATTACTCCCCTGTGATTGGAAAAAATAACATAACCAACACACAAATCTCTGGTTTTGTCAAACATATTAACAGAATGTGGGAGTATATTTGACAACCTGAGGAAAGAGAAAAATGCCAGTAAGTACAGTGCTTTACACACCTCAGGAAACTGCAACTGTGCAGAAGTTGTAATAATTTTGTAACAATAAGGTCTCATCCATCATGCTAGGAATTCTAGGAGGAAAGGAGCCATTCAACTTTAAATATTTAATGAATAAAGGGATCCTTTGATCCTAAATGGAAGTGTATTACAACCATATACAATGCACATGGACCTCATTTATATGATTGGTGATATGATCAGGAGACATACCTGATTGTGCCAGGTATTCCATAAAAACCAGTATATCTAATGAAGAGACTCCAGGGAGCGACAGATCCACCATCACCAGGAAGGCCATGAACAGATGGAACATTCTCTGGTATGAATTGAAGGTGGCTGGTCGGAAGCCACACCCAGAGTCTCCTGTATGCCTGGGTAGCTGTCGCCACCTGGGAGTCTGAAAAACCAAACAAACCTGGCTGAATATCATGATTAAGAAAAGTGAGATCCAAAGGTGCATTAACCCAAACAGGGTTATCAGACGTTTGATGCCATCTAGATAATAAATCTGCTACAGTGTTATCTAGACCTCTTATATGGCTAACTACAATATTAATGTTGTACATGGCAGCCAGAAGCCAAATATATCTAGCACAAGCGGCCATGATTGGATCTTTTGCTCTACCAAAAGATAGGACCTCTACAACAGCCATATTGTCGCACATAATTTGTATAGATAGCTGTATCTATATCTATTTTGTAAGCGTAAGCATGGCCCCAAATCTTGAGGGCAACAACCACATTAAGGATTTCTGAAACCTTTTGGGATTTGTAAAGAATAAACATAATTATCATAGAAAACAATCAAAGCTTCGGATGAGGCATCTAAATAAATATGTTGGCTTGGTGGTAAAAAGTGACCCCATTATATGAACTAAGTAACACTTGAAACCACTTAAAATAAATCTTCTTTTAATAAGATTGTATGATTATAAGTGTTATCTCTTAATAATTGTAACATCCGGTTGAGAAAATATCTTGCCGGTTTCACAGACTTTGTAATATATCCTAAGAGACCCAATAAGGACTGTAACTCATATTTTGTTACAATTCTCTTATCCGACAAATTGTCACATACATTGCATATTTCCTGCAATTTAGTATCCAGAATAGACTTAGTTCTATCGATAGTATCAAATAATATACATAGGCACACAACCTTGGTATTAGTAGTTTCTGAACACTAATGTCTAGTCCAAGCTCTTCCAGGAGATCCAGAAGAAACTGATAAGTTAGAAATTGTAAATCTGAATTTCAAAAAACTGTTCAAAAAACTGTCACTGTCTTTATTGGCAGTACTTACTTGCATTTCCTGGTAGACATCCAATGCCTGAAATTTATTCTTTACTGGTTTAATAACCGACCTGTACACTGCTTGCCTCTGTATATATGTTAATCAGATCCGAATGCAAAATATTCCTGACTGATACTCCAATTTTTTTGGTTTTTTATCTGACCAACCTGTGACTGGGAACCTTATGTTTACTATCAGTACTATTCTTGACCTTACTGGTACTGAAATCAGTATTAACCACCTCCTGTTTAGGTGTAATAAGGTTAAGTACTGGGGCTTTGTTTTGAACACTATTCTTACTGTACACCACTTCATGACTACTGTCCGAGTTATCCACCAGAACTTCAGCATAAGTTCCGTTGTCCCTATGCCTGGTAAAGGCAAGGGAAGATTCAAACCTCTGTTTTATTTTGGACTAAGACCAACCAGATACAGAGAACCAGGTCCAGATGTCCAGGTCTAGTTGTTTTTGGACTCTTATGACACTCAGTCTTAGGGTGGGGATTTGACTTACCATTTTGGGACCAACATAAAGTACACACACATACTTATAAAGTACACCTTAAGTCTCATGTTTCTGCCTTGTAAACAAACACCTTTGTTGTAATACACAAAAGTAGTAGTCTTTGCAGAGGAATGTTTATCTTGGATTCTTTGAGCACTACTTTGACGGGTATTATGTCTTTGGGCATGAGAACAGCATACCTTGTCTATTTTCTCAGTCTCTAGCCAACTCTTAATCTCCCCTTGCTCCATTCTACAAAGAGCACAGCATGGTTGGCCTTTGCCGAAGCCCAGGAGAAGTCAGTAGCATCATCCAGTAAATCAGTTACATAATCCTTGTCAACATATGTCCTCGAATTGTTGTATCTGACTCCTCCCACATGGTTTGACAAGTATCTGAGCCTATTTTGTACTTCTTCTTGTATCCTAGCCTCCTCCCTCATTCGACTGGGACGGGAATATTGTGAACCACCCCAACCCCTTTTGATCCAGTATGCGACTTTACCTTTAGTTCTGACTTTGGACTTTGATTTTTGGGCTATCATTAGTCTTTTTCATTAGACTGTATTCATTGAACTTTCCATACTACCCAACCTAGCCCCCATTAAGCTGGGCCAAAATTTGGCTATTAATATGATTTTGATCCACCAATGTGTGATTCAAACCCGAGGCCTGTGAAGCCTTTCCTATGCTGGCATTGTAAACCTGGTGTTCGAAAACGAAAATTTGGGGACAAATTTTGATCTGAATGGTAAATCAAAGCATCTATGTCAATATCGGCTCCAGAGTCAGATAAATCAGTAAAACCAGAAGCCATAAAAAGTCAGCATCTGGAGCTGGATTGGAATACGGCATTCCCCTCTGTTCAACCCCAAGTAGTATCTGCCCCCATTCACAATGATCACAGATATTCTAACACAATAGAATTTATCATAATGTTGGTCAAATCCAACTATATGACCCCTCACTATTAATAGATTCCTCCACAATGAGAAATGTGAAAGCAAAAGTCCCGAAAATTAACGCCAAAACACCTTATCAAAATATATGGATGGAGCATAAAAACATTTTTGTCATGGACACATATTCTGGAATTAGACTAACCATTCAGATTTTCAAATTGGCAAGAATAGTAATAATTATTTATGTATTATGCCAATATGTAAACAGGATACATATCTCAAAATACTGTTTTATGATAAAAAATATTTCTATAAAAATACACATTGAATATGATAGCTGGTTCCTATAGTATATAAATAAAAGTATTGCTCCTTGTTTATACTTATTTAACAAACTACATGCTGGAAGGAAATGTTTCAATTGCTGCCAGTGACTTAAATGAACAATATCAGTCTGCATATAACATATCACAGAAACTGCACTGTAGAAAAAATAATGAATGATTTATTGCTGGTTACTGATAATCAGCAGCTTGCATTGATGGGTATTCTTGACTTAACTGCAGCCTTTGATACTGTTGATCACAGCATGCTTTTGAAGAAACTGCAATCCATGATTGTTGTTCATGGAGTTACACTAGTCTGGTTTGGCTCATGCCAGATAGGCACTGTGATGTCCAAAGAGAGTGGCTTAAAATGCCGTGTCTCAAAAGGCTATGTTTTAGGGCCACATTTATATAGTGATTATACAATACCTCCAGTTATTCTTATCAGACATTTTCTAATTTTATTCATATGTATGCCCATGTTTCTCAATTGCATAGGTCAGTATCTCAATATATTGATGAAGACCACCTGACTGCTGTAAAAAGACAGCTTGAAAATTGGATATCTGAGATAAGTTTGCATCAACAAACAGTTTCTCATTTTAGATCAAGCAAGGTTCTCAGTTTTGAGATAAAGCACAAGCCCGACACAGATCGGTAGTTCTTGAAATCATTAGGTGGTAGTGAGGCTTTTTAATCAGAGGGGTAACAGCTGCTTTATTTTAAAATCGGCAGGAACAACACCTTCAGACAGGGAACAATTTACAAGTTTAGTGATTGAAGGCAGAAGAATGTGTAAATACTCCTTAACCAAAAAAGTAGGCCATGGATCCAACAAGCAAGATTTTGTAGTCAATTTCATTATTGCCTTATGAATTTCTTCATCAGTATCTGTTTTAAAGAAGTCAAAACTAGATAGGTCCAGAGCAGCAGGTAGTCGGAAGGAGTCAGTGCCGGAAAACGAGTCCCTAATCTTGGTAATTTTGCCTGAGAAAAAGGGTCACAAATTGTTTAGCAAGACATTCTGGGGACTCATGAGAAGGACGAACACATTCAGAATTGGAATGTAATGCAGAACGTAAGACCTGCCACAATTTTTTGAATCCTGAGCATTTTCATGGACAAGATTTCTGTAGTAATTGCAGTTATCCTTGTTTACTAATGAATTACAGCGGGCAATCTGCTCACACAGTCTAGCTCAATTTCGAGGTGATTTATCCTTTTGGCTTATGCGTTTCAATTGGCGCATGAAAGCCTTAGCAAGCAGAAAAGAATCTGAGAGCCATTTAGCAGGACCTTTGATGAAAGTGCGTGTTTGTCAAGCATATCATTTAGGTCATTTGTATATTGCTCGTAGATAATGCTAGCAATATTAGCATGGCATTTAACAAATGAACAATTGACCAGATCATTCCTCAAACTGTCCATTTTATCTTGTGATAAAAGAGATGAAATCACTGACTTAAACATTTGAAACAACATCAGAAACATCAGGAGTGCGGATAAGATCAAGAATGTGTCCATGTAGATGGGTTGGTTTATGAAAATGTTGATTGATATTGCAGGGCTGTCAACTACTTTAAACTGAAAGTTATGATTTACAAAAAGCCAACACCCTCACCAAGACCATGAGCACGAGGTTTGTGGCATAATTTATATCCATGTGGTATTATTGAGTGAAGCAAACTGTCAGTGTCTGTGAGTCTTATGTGTGTTTCTGTAATCACAAGTAGGTCAAATGACCAAGAAGGCAGCGTGTCAGCAATAGTTGGACCTTTATTTCTGACCGAGTGATAGTTAATCACACCAAAGGCGACAGGACCAGGATTTAGGGAAATATCCAGACATAATAAAAGTAGAAGTCTCACCAGTTATGGCCTTAAAAGCTCAGTCCTCACAATGTCTGACAGTCAAGCCTTAGTCAATTCACCCCGTGGGCGACTCACAGGCACTACCCCACTAAGCCTGCTAAAAACAACCAGTCCCTAAGCAACAATGCACAAAGCAGATAGGCTCCTAAAATAAGTGAAATATACCAGAGTGTGTACAGATTTACTATCAAAATTGATAGTTTTACAAACAATAGGAATAATTGATAAACCCCAAAGAAACACAAGTATACAAAAAGAGTTGGACCGATAATTGCCCTTTGGTGGGCGATAATACACGAGGCTCATCAGAACAAAACAAAATATCAGTGAAGTTTGAGGAAAACCACTGAGAACAATAATATGACAATAATGGTGCATTTTGTACAAAACAGAGTGAAAAGCAATAAAATTTTTCTGAAAATGATCTATATTGTGAGAACTTTTGAAAACATTGTCTTCGTGGCGGCTATCCTAACATCCTTTATAACCAAACCGAAAGTTAAGTTACTCTTTGCAACTTGGAAAATTACTTTATTTTTAAAATATTACAGTAACAGGCATACATCAGCTAAACTAAATACACTCAAATATATGTACCGGTTAGCTCCCAAATTTACCAGTGTTAATCTCATTTTAAACCTCTCCCCGTACAATACCATTAAGAACCCTGCTCTCTTTTCTGGACCATGGGACTGCACACTGGGGATGTGGGGACTGCCAGAGAGTGACTGGAAAGCAGACCTTCTCTGAGAAAAGGCTCCACTACTACCCTAGGAGGAAATTCCAAAAGAAGGAGGATTCTGTGATTATGGATAAGATTAATGGATAAATAAATAAACCCAGACAAACCTGATGATTAATGAAGCCATGAATAAGTAACATTTGGGCAGTTGCGCTCATCTACAGTAAGCTACACCTACACCTTGGTTGTTATGGATGTGTGCAGAGATGGAACGCTGCTTAAAACATTCTGAAGGGGGTAGAATTCTTTACTGTTCCAGTCAAACCCATATAGGAGCCACCCCCAAAATGTACAATGTGAATAAAACTATTGTTAGGAAAGATCAATGGATTGAGACATACAATTTACAGTGGCAGCATATAAAAATTGAGCCCAAATTCACACTTACAAATACAAAATAAAACTGAAGACTATTTAGGTCAAACTTATTAGTAATCAATCTACATCAAAGATATGCCCCCCCCCCCCGGTCCCCTCCTAAGCCTAAAATATGTTAGTAAAATAAAGTAGATTAAACCATACCTTTAAAACATGAATTTTCCCACAAAGAGTAATTGAACCTCTATTGTCTAGAATAAAAGAGATTGATACCAAGTTCCACCCAAGCTAACAGCATTTCCAAGCCTCTTGGTCTGTTACTGGGCAGGATGCCTTAGACAATGATCACCTCATAATCTGAGGGAGGAAATTGGATAAGGGAGATGCATCCTGCATCCTCAGGCTTATCTTTTTTGTGCTATTTCTTTCTATTTTGAGGTATAAGGCTGATTGCACTTTGTTCACATCCTGAAGGAAGCATATGTTTGAATTCCAAGACCAAAAACAGGAAATACTGAAAATTAACTGTATTTCACACCTAATATGCAAAGTTCATTAAAAACGGGAAATTCCCACGGAAATATTGCTGATTAGTGGACAAACAACCAAGATCAATAAAATAAATATACTAGTATACAGAAGTACACAGAAGCAATGGTCCGCGATAATCACGCTTAGTACATTACATATTTCTAAATGTTTTCCCTTTTCAATAATAATGAATGATATTATTATATTTTTATTAAAAAATAGATCAAAGGACATAACACAGAAGTGAAACAGTTATTGATCCATTGGAAACATCACTATCTAATGCACTGTTCATACATATTTGATAAATAATCCTTTTCTAGAAACATTCTTTTCAATTACCTCTTTTACAGGCTTATGTAAAATAAGCTCTAGATTGTGCTAATGGTGCTAGTAAACTGTAAAAAAGTGTAAATTATTTTGCTATATTTACAAAGTTAATGGGTCATGTACTTTTAATTTCTGCATAAAATAATGTGCTTCTACAACATAGTATCATTGGGATAAATTTAGGAGACTTGTAAATCCCAAGCATGAAACCCAATCATGAAGGGAGCTATTAATATACAAGATTAAGTTATAAAGTCACAATAAAAATCATAATCATAAATGTTCTAAAACAATCTCATGTATTATGGCAATGCTCAAATGTGGAAACTGTAGTCTTAATGGATTCCTAAGGTATAAAGGGGCCACGGTGGCAGAGTGGTAACACTCTCACCTCCCACCTCTGAGGCCCGGGGTTCGATCCCTGTCACGGTCTTAAGTGGGAAAGCTGGTAGTTGCTTGTCGTTGGTCGGCAGTTTACAGTACAGAACCCTAACAAACTCTATGTACTTGTTTCCTCTGCCCTTCCAACTAATCGTGGTGATATGACCTTTACTGTGTTGAAAGCAACATAAAACCCCAAATAAATAAATAGAGGTATAACCCAGCATGAAAGGTTTCAGCAGTTCAATCAACTTTTGTTGTAAATTCAAAGTAACATGTATTAAAGCAGCAAGCTGTTATTGTTCAAAATCAATATGATACTGTGTCAGACTTTGCAGACCTATTTGGAAATGTAAGAACACCAGGACATGCTATCCTATAAATGTGAACACAGAATAAAAGCATTTTGTTGTCAAGCTGATATTTAAAAATTGTTAAGTAGATAGATTATCAAGTTGACAGGGGTACTAACTTTTCTTGAAGTCTTATGGCAATTAAATGTGATACACATTATTAAATATTATTTCGTGACATTAAAATTATATCCAAAAATACATTTATTGTGGCAGTGGATAACTATATTGAATTAATATAGGATATATTTCTGTATTTAATAAATAAAACACTAGAGGTTAACATTGGAATAATACAATTAAATTTTGCTTGTTTGTGCTTTTAGGAAATACAAAGGAGAATGTTGTTAAGCATTTTAACAGCTGTTCTACTTTTCTTTTGTAATGCTATTTATTCAGGTAATGTACAAAGGTCTTGCAGTGGTTAAAACCAGTTGATTAACAACACTATCTTAAAATTGAATTATATAAATATTAGGGATGGGTTGGTAGGTCCGGTATCGAGAGCATTTTACTGAAATACCTTGATGAGATTTTACAACCACTACTTCACTTGTCAGCACATATAATGGAAGGAAGAGTTAAAATATTAGGAACATACTCAAAATCTGAAGAAAGTTTTAGCTTTTATCCCCAATTTTCATGCATTTGCAGACTTTATACAGTACTCTCGATTACGTTGAGCAGAACTGCCATGTTTATGTTACAACAATTTATAACCTCAATTTCGCTTGTCAGCTTATATAACTGAAGGAAACCTTAAAAGATTGGGAACAAACAAGAAATCTGAAGAAACTATAAGCTTTTATCTCGTATTTCGTTCATTTGATCACTTTTATTGTGATGTCATGAAGAGCAAACGTCCATGTTTGTTTGGGGTGTACTAAAACGCGGAATCCCGGAATCGGTATGGTGATGCATTGGCAACCTCTCGATAATCGTATGTTTTATACCCATCCCTTATAAATATAACTCTGAATTAATTTGTTAGTGCATTAACTATTTGTTAGTACATTAACGTACATATTCTGCATTGAATTACATCAACAACGGAGTTTTTAGTAACTTCTACACATTTTTGGAATATTGAAGTGGCCATTAAAAATCTTAAAAGTTAATCAAAAAGCTTTGCCTTCTGTTTATCAACACATTACAATTTTGATAAAATAAGCACTTAGTAGGTGTGTGGACTTTTATTTTTGTTGCTTTTTTGTTGCAAAACTATGAAACATTTGGACATAAAACTATTGGAGCATCATAAAAACATTAGTGTGAGATTAGCATCTGCTATGATAAAAGAGCTTACAAATCAAACTGTTACACAAGATAAAAACATACCTTATGCATATTTTGACAACTGGGATCGAGTGCACAGTGATATAAGACTGATACTTTAATTTACTGTCAATATTTCCGTAATGTCTATATTTATATTTGCCAAAGCTCCCATCTTGTATTAAACTGTGTACCAGATTGATTTATTACAGCAAATATTTTTTTTATAAAATTTGTTTTCACTTTTTTGAAGAAGTATATGTTTGGTTTACAATTATTCGTGGCACATAAAAAGATGTATTGTTTTTTATAAGCAACAGAAAAATAAGGGGCCAGTAATATTGATCATTCTTTTCATATCCTAAAATCTTCCTTGAGTCATTCAGATCAATCTAAATGAAGAGTTTTTTTTCTAATCCATTATATTATGTTAATCCATAGGTGTACTTGGCTGCATTGTACAAATAGACGATGAATTGTTAGTGGAAAAGGTTCACACAAGTCATCAGAAGTTTGAGTCACTTGCTTTAATTTTAAATAAGTAATCATTGGTATGTAAAATATTGTATAATACTTTATACTTGAACCAAGTTAAATGATTACTTTTGTCTTAAAACTCCCCTTGAAAATAAACCTCCAAATACCAATTTTTTGCCACAAAATTATTTTCTGTTTCCATGTAAATTTACAGCTGGGTTGTTCTGTTTCATTATCAGTAAATATTTTATAGAAATCTGTACTACCATTTTTGGATCTTAATGAACTTTTTAAATGGAAGGGGATATTTGGTCTTTGGTATGGAAAAGTTGAGTTTGTTCCAAATGTTTTTCATAAATTTCTTTATACAAAGTTTTGTCATTTGGTAGCCAAATATATTACTTCTAAAATTGCATTTACTATTTAGTTCTGTGTGCATTTGGACCAATTTGCCTGTAGCATGTCGCCAAGAAGTTGTATTTCTTATTTTACCAAGAAGGTAGGAAAAGAAGGAATTTCACTGACTTATGATTATGTCACAAGGAAGAAAGTAAAATATCTAAGTTACATTTTGTCGGATTTTTTAGCAAAACTCTTTCCAATATTCAAAAACACTATATCCCAGAAGTTGTTTACAGGTGCCTGTGATTTTAATGGAAAGTTGCTTCTGTTGATGTTATATTATTTAATTTGTATCTGCACTCTAGTAGCACTAGATTCCAGGATAACTCTGTTCATTGGGGAACAATTTTTCTTATCCAATTCAATTCTAAGGCTTTTTTCAAAGTTAAAAATGTTTATCATTTTCAGACCTCCATTTAAACAATCTCCCCAAGAAAGGTTTATTTATATTTTGTCAGATCTATTATACCAAAGAACACTCAACATTAGGTTATTGACTTCTTGTAGGATTTTAGCTGGAGCAGGACTCATGACTAAGTGTGTTAATTTTGATAGAAGCAATGTTTTTATCAGTGATATTCTACCAAAAGGTGTGTCCAACATCTGTTTTTCCCACTTTCCCTGCTCTTTCCTAATTTTTTCTAGGGTTCCTTCATAATTTGTGTTTGACATTTTTATAAGATTTGTAGAAAATTTTAATCCAAGCAAGGAAAAGTGTGTGTTACCCCATTGAAGCTTGCAATTCACACTTAACTTTTCTTTATAGTAGCATTTTCTGCCAGTCCATATTACTTTTGTTTTGTCCATGTCCATCTTTAACCTTTTAAAGTTTCCAAAAACTCCTAATATATTAGCTGCTTCTAAGGAGTGCAATGAGTGGTCCAAAATAAGAGTTGTGTTATCTGCAAACTGAGTTATTTTGATGTCATATTCTCTTATGTGAAAATCTACTATTTTGTGTCTATTTTAATTAAAATAGACAGAATTTCTGATCTCATTAATATAAGTAGGGTGCTGAAGGGTATACTTGTCTGCAACCCGTTCAATTGGTATTTCTTCAGATAAAAACACATGTTGATACGTATCCTTTTGTGTTCTTGTTGAAAAGTTTAACCCATTTTACAAAGTTTTCACTAGAACCAAATTTCTCAAGAATATTATAAAGAAAGTTCCAATAAATTGGAATCAAAAGCCTTTTCAAAACCAATTGATAATAGAAGCCTGTTCTATTCTCCCTCTGAGCATGAAACATTACGTCGTAAATTAATCTTGTACTGTCACTAATATGTTTCCAGGGACATATCCTGCTTGTGATTTTGAAAATATTGTAACCAAGCTTCTTTCTAATCTATCTGTAATCACACTTGAACCTAGCTTATATTCAACAGATAGTAAAGATATTGGCCTCCAATTCTTAAGTATGCTTCCAACTTCATTTCCTTTTGGCAGACGAACTATTATGCACTGGCATAAAGTTGTCATTATTCCTTTAGCAAAACAGCAGTTAAGAGCATTACTAATATAGTATTTCAGGCTTTCCCAAAAGATTTTTAGAAATTCAGCCATTATTTCATCTATTACAGGTGTGATATTATGCTTAATTTCTTCGAAGCTGATTTCATTTCTGTGGGTTGGATATGATCACCTAGATAGTCATCTCTAACCTGTGGTACTTTTATTTTTCTTAGAGATTCAGAGGTTTCTGTGTTGCGATTGTTGAGATTATCAATATACAAGATTTTCACAAGGTCTGATTTAACAACTTGTTTATTGAAAAAATCAGAAAACAACTATAATAGTACTATTAATAGCAAGTACATTTCAATTATGTTGCTTGTGCTTTATGCAGAATTTATTTTTTTCATTTTGTATTAGATATGTACCATATATAGCGGCTACATAACACCACTAGAAAACATTGTTTAATTTTGAACCTTTGATATGAATAAGGTTATTTAAATTACAAGATGAACTACAATATTAGGTTGATTACAAGATTGGCTACATAACAGCACTAGAAACATTGTTTAGTTTTGAATCTTTGATATGAATAAGGCTATTTAAATTACAAGATGAATTACAAGATTAGGTTAAAAGAGAGCCTACGTATTTGCACATTTACATAATATCCTTATAGATTTTTTAGATTTTATTCTTTTATTATAAGTGACATGCGTGTACAATATACATACATAATGAACACATTTATCAAGAACAACCAGCCCACAGGGTGCTTATAAGTCACTATTAATATGTAACATGTTATATATGTGGATACAAATTAAATAAAATCTACACTAAAAGTTTTATTTTCCAAATTTTCAGTTTAACCTAATTATGGTTGTGTCATGTATATATATGTTTTTTCTGGTGTTCCATGCTTTTTCTGTGTATATGTGTAAACATCTTAAGTCAGATTCCATAATTTTCAGAAATTTTTCCTTATCAGACAGATCTTTAAAATTTGAATAGGATTTCAACATTGACTCAAATAGTTTTTCATGATAGAGTGAATACAGTTTACATTGACAAACAAAGTGAAGCTCATCTTCAATATCATTAACACAGAAAAAACAGTTTCTTTCATTTAAAGGGGTGTTGGTAAGCTGACCTGTATCAATAGTTATGGGCAATATACCCAATCGTAATCTTGCCCATTTTACTGAAATACCTTGATGAGATTTTACAACCACTACTTCACTTGTCAGCACATATAATGGAAGGAAGAGTTAAAATATTAGGAACATACTCAAAATCTGAAGAAAGTTTTAGCTTTTATCCCCAATTTTCATGCATTTGCAGACTTTATACAGTACTCATATATATATCATATTTGTGTTCCTGCCGAAAATTTCCGACCATGGTTAATGGAAGAGGGCTCATGTTGTTACTGTTACTGGGTGGAGATGTATGCCTCAACCCTGGTCCATTTACACTCGGTGTTTTGAATGCCAGATCCGTAAGGAACAAGGGTCCTCTCCTTGCCGACATGGTGGCTTCATACGACCTTGATCTTCTATGCCTCACGGAAACACACATACGTCCATTTGACTCTGACAGCTTCTTACGGTCTATAACTCCTCCCGATTTTAACTTTCCTCACAAGCCTTGTCCCTCAGGTATTGGTGGTGGTGTGGGTTTTTTCATCAGATCCTCCTACAGACCCCATATAATTGAAACTCCTTGTTATCAGTCATTTGAAAATATAGTGGTGTCAATCGGGCTTCATGGCCATTCAGTGTTGCTTGCCTGCATCTATCGCCCTCCAGGATCATGTACCTGTAATTTTCTGGAAGAATTCATGTCATTTGTTGGTTACCTTTCATCCATTAATTCTTCATATTACATTTGTGGCGACTTCAACATTCATGTTGATGTTCCAGTTGGTGACGGTCAGAAATTCACTACCTTTCTTGATTCATGTGACCTCAAACAGTTAGTCAATAAACCTACTCATCTACATGGTCACATATTGGACCTGATTTTATCTCCCTGTGATCAGGACACCATTGCTGATGTTAAAATTTGTGACTTTGTTTCCGATCACGCATTAGTCAAATGTTCAGTTGCCTTCCCTTGTCAAGTGTCTCATACTCCAAATGTAGTTCAATATAGAAGGTTCCACCGTATCAATATGTCTGACTTCCGCTCAGATCTCAAAAATACGTCCTTCGTCAAGTCTCCAGCTGATGCTGTTGTCGATCTGTATGATCAATATGTACATGATTTGAGTGATGTTCTGGATAGGCATGCACCTCTTATATCTAAATTGACGAAAAAGGAGTCCGCCGATTGGATGTCTGATGATTATCGACGTGCAAAGTCCCTTAGGCGCCAATTTGAGAGAACCTGGCGTAGGGCTAAAAGTACACTTAACAGGAGTAGGCTTCGTCGCCAGATTGCTCGGTGCAATGCACTTGTAAATAAAGATAAATCAGACTACTATAGCAAACTGATCTCAGACAATAGTCATGACTCTCGAAAACTTTGGCGTGAGCTGCATAAGACCCTGAACAGGGTTTCTGATGCCACACTTCCATCTCATGAGTCCGAAAAGTCATTGGCTGACCAGTTTGCCTCCTTCTTCACCAACAAAATCAAGAAGATTAGAGATAATTTTGCTTCTTCTGGCACTGAATATGATGTTAACCCTCCTTCAGATCCTCCCCAAATTATTGTCTTTAGGCAAGTTTCTGAAGATGCTGTTGATAAAATAATTAAAGCATCACCAACAAAATCATGCCTGTTGGACCCTCTGCCGACATTCCTGATTAAGGAATGCATTGATATATTGCTACCATCCCTTACAAAGCTGGTCAACTGCTCACTCATGGAGGGATGCGTTCCTGATGCCTTCAAATCTGCTGTGGTCACTCCACTTATTAAAAAGCCAAATCTTCCCTCAAATGACCTTAAGAATTATCGCCCTGTATCAGGTCTCAGTTTTATATCTAAATTGGTAGAACGTGTGGTTGCTAAGCAGCTGTTAGAACATATTAATGCCAATAACTTAGACAACCCGTACCAGTCAGCATATAAGGCGGGCCATTCAACTGAGACTGCTCTTCTCTACATAAAAAATGAGGTTCACTTATCATTGTCAAGAGGTGAATCCACGGCCTTGGTATTGCTTGACTTGTCTGCTGCCTTCGACACCATTGATCACTCTACTCTTCTAGGTTGCCTCCAAAACTGGTTTGGGGTCAGTGGCTCCGTTCTGAAATGGTTCACATCCTACCTAATGGACCGTTACCAATCAGTAAAAATTGGTTCTACTTTGTCAGATGTTGTAAACTCCTATTTGGTGTTCCCCAAGGTTCTGTCCTGGGTCCTTTGTTGTTCTCATTGTACACTACCCCCCACAGTTCCATTATCAGTAAACATAATGGAATAAAGTTTCATTTCTATGCAGATGATAGCCAACTTTATATACATTTATCCCAGAAGAATGCATCTGCTGCCTTTGAAAAGCTAAATAAGTGCCTAAATGATGTTAAAGAGTGGATGACAACTAGTAAGCTCAAACTGAATCCTGATAAGACTGAGTTTATCATCTTTGGTTCGAAGAGACAAAGGGATAAGTTGAAAGCATGTTTTCCAATTGATATCCTGGGCAACTCACTCTGCCCTGCAGATTCAGTAAAAAATCTGGGTGTGTGGCTTGATTCAGATTTCTCTTTGTCCAAGCATGTTCAGAATGTCTGCAAAAGTTGTTTTGTTAAACTCCGTGACTTCAGACATGTCAGGCGGTTTCTTACTCATGATGTTTCTGTGCTTGTAGCCAACGCTCTTGTTAGTAGTCGGTTGGATTACTGCAACTCACTTTTCAGGAGCCTGTCCAAGTTCAATCTACGCAAATTACAGTGCATCCAAAATAGTGCAGCTAGAATTGTATCAAACACCAGTCGATACACCAGCATAACTCCTGTGCTAAAGAAACTGCATTGGCTTCCTGTTGAACAGCGCATTGTGTTCAAGACAGTCACACTTGTTTATAAGTATCTTCACACAGGTTTTCCCAGGTATTTTTCACCACATCTTTCTTCCTACAGCAGTTCTTATAGTACCAGGCGCAGTGAAAGTGGTGGTAATTTCCTAGTTATTCCAAAGTTCTGCCCCTCTGTTCATAAATCTGTCAAACAGTTTGGTAATAGTTTTGCGTTTGATGCTCCTACTGTGTGGAATACTCTCCCTGATGTGATTCGTGCCTCTCCATCCCTGGCCTCCTTCAGAAAACAGCTTAAAACCTACCTGTACACCAAAGCATATCCACCCTAGCCTGAATCATCCTCCTGGCGTTCTCCGTGGTGTTCGACCCCTGTTATGTCCCTGGACACAGAATTTTGTTGACTGCTTTTTGTTTTGTTGCGCCTTAGAGTCCTCTTGTTTGGGGAGATTAAGCGCTATAAAAGTCCAATTAGAATTAGAATTAGAATTACTCTCGATTACGTTGAGCAGAACTGCCATGTTTATGTTACAACAATTTATAACCTCAATTTCGCTTGTCAGCTTATACAACTGAAGGAAACCTTAAAAGATTGGGAACAAACAAGAAATCTGAAGAAACTATAAGCTTTTATCTCGTATTTTGTTCATTTGATCACTTTTATTGTGATGTCATGAAGAGCAAACGTCCATGTTTGTTTGGGGTGTACTAAAACGCGGAATCCCGGAATCGGTATGGTGATGCATTGGCAACCTCTCGATAATCGTATGTTTTATACCCATCCCTTATAAATATAACTCTGAATTAATTTGTTAGTGCATTAACTATTTGTTAGTACGTTAACGTACATATTCTGCATTGAATTACATCAACAACGGAGTTTTTAGTAACTTCTACACATTTTTGGAATATTGAAGTGGCCATTAAAAATCTTAAAAGTTAATCAAAAAGCTCTGCCTTCTGTTTATCAACACATTACAATTTTGATAAAATAAGCACTTAGTAGGTGTGTGGACTTTTATTTTTGTTGCTTTTTTGTTGCAAAACTATGAAACATTTGGACATAAAACTATTGGAGCATCATAAACACATTAGTGTGAGATTAGCATCTGCTATGATAAAAGAGCTTACAAATCAAACTGTTACACAAGATAAAAACATACCTTATGCATATTTTGACAACTGGGATCGAGTGCACAGTGATATAAGACTGGTACTTTAATTTACTGTCAATATTTCCGTAATGTCTATATTTATATTTGCCAAAGCTCCCATCTTGTATTAAACTGTGTACCAGATTGATTTATTACAGCAAATATTTTTTTTATAAAATTTGTTTTCACTTTTTTGAAGAAGTATATGTTTGGTTTACAATTATTTGTGGCACATAAAAAGATGTATTGTTTTTTATAAGCAACAGAAAAATAAGGGGCCAGTAATATTGATCATTCTTTTCATATCCTAAAATCTTCCTTGAGTCATTCAGATCAATCTAAATGAAGAGTTTTTTTTCTAATCCATTATATTATGTTAATCCATAGGTGTACTTGGCTGCATTGTACAAATAGACGATGAATTGTTAGTGGAAAAGGTTCACACAAGTCATCAGAAGTTTGAGTCACTTGCTTTAATTTTAAATAAGTAATCATTGGTATGTAAAATATTGTATAATACTTTATACTTGAACCAAGTTAAATGATTACTTTTGTCTTAAAACTCCCCTTGAAAATAAACCTCCAAATACCAATTTTTTGCCACAAAATTATTTTCTGTTTCCATGTAAATTTACAGCTGGGTTGTTCTGTTTCATTATCAGTAAATATTTTATAGAAATCTGTACTACCATTTTTGGATCTTAATGAACTTTTTAAATGGAAGGGGATATTTGGTCTTTGGTATGGAAAAGTTGAGTTTGTTCCAAATGTTTTTCATAAATTTCTTTATACAAAGTTTTGTCATTTGGTAGCCAAATATATTACTTCTAAAATTGCATTTACTATTTAGTTCTGTGTGCATTTGGACCAATTTGCCTGTAGCATGTCGCCAAGAAGTTGTATTTCTTATTTTACCAAGAAGGTAGGAAAAGAAGGAATTTCACTGACTTATGATTATGTCACAAGGAAGAAAGTAAAATATCTAAGTTACATTTTGTCGGATTTTTTAGCAAAACTCTTTCCAATATTCAAAAACACTATATCCCAGAAGTTGTTTACAGGTGCCTGTGATTTTAATGGAAAGTTGCTTCTGTTGATGTTATATTATTTAATTTGTATCTGCACTCTAGTAGCACTAGATTCCAGGATAACTCTGTTCATTGGGGAACAATTTTTCTTATCCAATTCAATTCTAAGGCTTTTTTCAAAGTTAAAAATGTTTATCATTTTCAGACCTCCATTTAAACAATCTCCCCAAGAAAGGTTTATTTATATTTTGTCAGATCTATTATACCAAAGAACACTCAACATTAGGTTATTGACTTCTTGTAGGATTTTAGCTGGAGCAGGACTCATGACTAAGTGTGTTAATTTTGATAGAAGCAATGTTTTTATCAGTGATATTCTACCAAAAGGTGTGTCCAACATCTGTTTTTCCCACTTTCCCTGCTCTTTCCTAATTTTTTCTAAGGTTCCTTCATAATTTGTGTTTGACATTTTTATAAGATTTGTAGAAAATTTTAATCCAAGCAAGGAAAAGTGTGTGTTACCCCATTGAAGCTTGCAATTCACACTTAACTTTTCTTTATAGTAGCATTTTCTGCCAGTCCATATTACTTTTGTTTTGTCCATGTCCATCTTTAACCTTTTAAAGTTTCCAAATACTCCTAATATATTAGCTGCTTCTAAGGAGTGCAATGAGTGGTCCAAAATAAGAGTTGTGTTATCTGCAAACTGAGTTATTTTGATGTCATATTCTCTTATGTTAAAATCTACTATTTTGTGTCTATTTTAATTAAAATAGACAGAATTTCTGATCTCATTAATATAAGTAGGGTGCTGAAGGGTATACTTGTCTGCAACCCGTTCAATTGGTATTTCTTCAGATAAAAACACATGTTGATACGTATCCTTTTGTGTTCTTGTTGAAAAGTTTAACCCATTTTACAAAGTTTTCACTAGAACCAAATTTCTCAAGAATATTATAAAGAAAGTTCCAATAAATTGGAATCAAAAGCCTTTTCAAAACCAATTGATAATAGAAGCCTGTTCTATTCTCCCTCTGAGCATGAAACATTACGTCGTAAATTAATCTTGTACTGTCACTAATATGTTTCCAGGGACATATCCTGCTTGTGATTTTGAAAATATTGTAACCAAGCTTCTTTCTAATCTATCTGTAATCACACTTGAACCTAGCTTATATTCAACAGATAGTAAAGATATTGGCCTCCAATTCTTAAGTATGCTTCCAACTTCATTTCCTTTTGGCAGACTAACTATTATGCACTGGCATAAAGTTGTCATTATTCCTTTAGCAAACAGCAGTTAAGAGCATTACTAATATAGTATTTCAGGCTTTCCCAAAAGATTTTTAGAAATTCAGCCATTATTTCATCTATTACAGGTGTGATATTATGCTTAATTTCTTCGAAGCTGATTTCATTTCTGTGGGTTGGATATGATCACCTAGATAGTCATCTCTAACCTGTGGTACTTTTATTTTTCTTAGAGATTCAGAGGTTTCTGTGTTGCGATTGTTGAGATTATCAATATACAAGATTTTCACAAGGTCTGATTTAACAACTTGTTTATTGAAAAAATCAGAAAACAACTATAATAGTACTATTAATAGCAAGTACATTTCAATTATGTTGCTTGTGCTTTATGCAGAATTTATTTTTTTCATTTTGTATTAGATATGTACCATATATAGCGGCTACATAACACCACTAGAAAACATTGTTTAGTTTTGAACCTTTGATATGAATAAGGTTATTTAAATTACAAGATGAACTACAATATTAGGTTGATTACAAGATTGGCTACATAACAGCACTAGAAACATTGTTTAGTTTTGAATCTTTGATATGAATAAGGCTATTTAAATTACAAGATGAATTACAAGATTAGGTTAAAAGAGAGCCTACGTATTTGCACATTTACATAATATCCTTATAGATTTTTTAGATTTTATTCTTTTATTATAAGTGACATGCGTGTACAATATACATACATAATGAACACATTTATCAAGAACACCCAGCCCACAGGGTGCTTATAAGTCACTATTAATATGTAACATGTTATATATGTGGATACAAATTAAATAAAATCTACACTAAAAGTTTTATTTTCCAAATTTTCAGTTTAACCTAATTATGGTTGTGTCATGTATATATATGTTTTTTCTGGTGTTCCATGCTTTTTCTGTGTATATGTGTAAACATCTTAAGTCAGATTCCATAATTTTCAGAAATTTTTCCTTATCAGACAGATCTTTAAAATTTGAATAGGATTTCAACATTGATTCAAATAGTTTTTCATGATAGAGTGAATACAGTTTACATTGACAAACAAAGTGAAGCTCATCTTCAATATCATTAACACAGAAAAAACAGTTTCTTTCATTTAAAGGGGTGTTGGTAAGCTGACCTGTATCAATAGTTATGGGCAATATACCCAATCGTAATCTTGCAGTTAAACTTCTTTGATACTTTGACATGTTATGATTTACATAATTTTGGGTGTCAAAACTTTGCTTAAAGTGTCTATATGACCTTAATTTAGGTTTGTTTTTAAAGCTTCTTTCCATCCAACTTCTGAATTTTGAAGAAGAATGCATCTGGAATACCCAATGTCAAAGAGAAATGAAGTGTTTATATCACTTATGTTAAGTACTGGCAGAACGGCTCTCAACATTTGAAACAAGCTTTTAGTGTTACTTTCATTTTCAATTTCAAAGTTTAACAGTTTTTTGTGAAGTCTGTGGTCTTCAAGTTTTACTAATCAGTTCCACAATCAACACATAGTAATATATCTTCTGTGCTTGGTTGATATCCATCCAAAATCACCACTTATACCATCAATTGGTGCTTTATTGTGTACACCCAAGAAATATCTGTGAGCATGAAGCTGTATATTTTTTCCACATTTGTTTTGATAATTACCCCAAATTCTACAATTATAATCCATGATAGGGACCACACATGTTTCATATAATTTCTTAAAGATGTCACTATTGGTGCACTTAATTTGCTTCAGTTTGTAAATCAGACCTCCCAGAGCTCTTCCAGCTGCATCTGCAAGAGTCTCTTTACATTGTTTAAAATTTAGATACTCATCAAATATTACACCCAAGTATTTGTAGCATCGCACAATATGTATTTCATTTTGCCAATGTGAAATTTACAGCTTGTGTGAGGTCTACGATGTTTTCTAATGTGAACGACTTGACTTTTCATACTATTTATCAACAGCTTCCATTTGTTACACCACTGTTCAATGCAATTTAACATAGTTTGAAGATCTTTTTCGTTTTCTACTATAACTGCAATATCATCAGCATAAAGTAAAATACTCAAATTAATGTGCCCGATTTTGATACCCAAATTAAGTTCCTTAACATTTTCTGCCAGATCATTTATGAAAATATTTAAAAATGTTGGAGACAGAGTGTCACCTTGTCTCACACCACTGTATAACTGTGGGTGTCTACATTACACAGGAGTGAGTATTTTTAAAAAGGCCTAATTGTATTTACACTTAAATACAGATATTTTTCACAATATTTGAATCCACCAGATAAAGCACAACATGAAAAAAGTATGCAATGGTACTTTAAATAGCAAATACATATCACAAGGTTAAACTGGTTAATATATACTTTTTATACTTACTGTAAAACACCACTTAGAAAACATTTACAAATTTTGGGTACAGACAAGGCTATTTAGAAGAATAAGTCCAATTTAACAAATTTCCTCATTTTGTTATAATTTGATTATAGAGGTAGGCATGCTTCAATTTATCACTCTAAATATATGCACTTGTCCCCACTGTTTACTAAAATGTGACCCCTTTTAAGTTTACCACTCCATTAAGTTTTCCCAAGTATTTACTGAAACTTGCAGTGTCTATGTACCCATCACATACTTTTGACATTTCACTATATGTATGTATGTATGTGTCCCCATAATATGGGAAATGATAACTTTGGAAGTTTCCACGGGTGCTTACACTCAAATTCAAACTTTTCAGACAGTTTGATTACTCAAGTTGATTATAATAAAATAATGCTATTAATAGGAAATACATTTCACTTACAAACTCAAACTTTTATACTGGTCGTAAATCAACATTAAAAGAAATTTTATCAGAATTCAACCGACATAAATCATAAGTCAATGTCAAATTTAAAAGACAAAAAAATTCTATGCACATCTGTTTTCTTGCATCTGGTTTATCTACAATAATTTTAGTTTATTTTATAGTTTTCATTGATCAGTGTTTAGACAATGGACTACACCAATGTCTTTAGACTGTCCTTAAATGACCAAACTTTACATGTATATTTAGATGCAGGTGAATAGCTTAAAACTTTCTTGTATTTTATAAAGTCATATTTCTACAACTTAAGCAATGGAAATGTCTAATACTTGTCTTTGCAACTGTTTTTATCAGGTCGAGACTTTACTTTCCCCAAGTCAGGACCGTCATGTTATCTCGTCACTTTTGAAATCTTATTACAATTCTCCATCATCTGAATGTCCAGTTACACTTTGTACATTAACATCATTGTTATTGTGGGAGCAGATGATATGGTGGGATTTGGCAGTCTTATTTAGATATATAGTCCTAAGAGAACTGACAGCTTCTCCCCAGAATGAATCGGATAGAAATATCCTTGAAAAGTACCTCAACTTACTTAAGTTATATCAGAATGAAATATTGCCTCATAGTTAATTGGCTCACCTACAGAGATGTTTTATCCAGTGTGTTTTTTTTCAAAAATGTCAAACTTCACCTAGCTATCCACGATTAGCTTGTCATTTATTAGCTTAATGTTGGTTCTGGATTTGTTTCCTGGCTTCTCTACAAAAAGTTCACCAGCAGTGGAGTTTGAGCCATTCTGATTTCTCTTATGTTTGGTGGGAACTGTTCAATTAATGCAGATATGGATCCTTAGAGAAGATGCACTCTTTTTGGAACCATATTTCAACCACGCTAGGTCACAAATCTTGTCATATGGTCTTGCTTTCATGGTTTTTTCCATGCTGCGAGCAACATCCAAGCATATCTTTCCTCCTAGGTTTTCTTTTGGAAATACATCCCATTCTCAATCTTTAGTATCATTATCACAAAGCAATATGTTGTCTCAATGCAGTTTTCATTCTCTTTTTTCTGGTATATTGTGAAATAAGATGTTCATCTTCATTGAGTTAGTCTGAAGAGCTTCTACTTGGAGTTCAAGCTTTTTGACCTTTGAATCTAGGCATGAGATTATCCCTTCTCAGTAGGTAGGTTTAAAGAGCAATTTTCAGGCTAAAGTGTGCTGATGTCCAAACTTGTTTTCATTGATTTTCTCTTTAGAATATCAAATATTTCATCTAATTTCTCACCCAATGTTTTAACTGACCCCTTTAGATATATCTCATAAGGCTCGTCCATCATATTTGTTTCTTCAGAATTTGTCCTTAGTACTTTTCTGGGCAACTGTTAACAACTTGATAGACGGCTCTGATAATTCATGCTGATAAATCCTCTCATATTTTGTATCACAAATTGATTCAATTCAGTTATCTTTCTTAAGAAATTAAAGATTCTTTATGCAGCTGGTCTATTGTGTCTTTTAAAATGTTTTATAACCATTTAATCTGCATCTTACATTTACAAATAATCCATATGAGTGTGTTGTCCTTCAGAAATTTTATAATCACAAAATGTATTAGCAAATTATCTGTATATGAACACACAGGAAACCAAATTTCAGTACTTTTTAGTACTTTGTTCATATTGTTTATCCTAAAATAGATTTGTCAATCTGTCAATTTGTCTAGTTCCAAAATTTTAAATGAATACTGTTGACACAATTTTCCCTATATTCTCTGAGTGAAACAATATGCCCTTTATTCTTTTAGTGTTATTTTAAAAGAGTATATTTCATTCTGTTTTGGTCTTTCTAATATTGCCTTCTGGTATTGTCAATGTGGACTTTTATAGTGCTTAATATCCATCCTTCGGCAGACTCTAAAGCACAACAATACATCAGTCAGTGACCCCGAGTCATGAGGTCATGAAAAGTTACAGGTCATATGCTTACTTAAGGTCAATGCTGAGGTCATAAGTGACTGGTCGCACCAGCCCAAAGAGCATTATGTGTAGCATTTTCCAATCTCCCTTCCCCATTAACAAGACATTGAAACACAAGTTTGGGATTTTTTATTTTACATGTTAGTACTGTACAAGCAGAGCAGTTTAAAAATGTAAAGGAATGGAATTTTTAAAAAACACCAAACCCAAATCAAAAAGAGGAAGGAATGAAGGACTGGAAGGTGGCAGGGATAATGGAGGGAGCCAAAGACCCATTTTGAAGGTAGATCCAGACAGCTGAACTTCTCCAAAGCACATGACACATGATATTCTGTAAGGATACATTGTGGTCCAAGGCAAATGTGGCCCCAGACCGTCTAAATGTATGGAACCCAAAACCTGCAAGGGGGATATTAAGGGACTGGATGATTGATTTGAGGGAGGAATGTTATCAGAGGGGGAAAGAGGTCTTTAGGTTAAGAGTACCCTGAGAGCTCTTACTGGGCAAAGGTAAAAATTCTGGAGTTGGGTAAGTTGGACAATATGATGGGACTTGTTATCTTGGAGTGTTTTGGTCCATTTAATAATTATGTGTGCACATGGGAGCCAAAAATGACATCCTGTCTGAGAAAATATTTGCAGGGCCGAAAGTCCTTTGTGCTGTGGGGGGCAATATTGGACATTCTTAGTAAAGCGAAAAAGGCAGTAAGAAAGATGGCCCTAAAAAGGGCAGGGTCAGGGAGGGAATTGCAGGCCTTAGAAATGTTGTAGATGGTATTTATATCAAATATACCTCTTGGAGTAGGGGCAAATTGTGAATTTATTGAAATGCTTCTAAGAAACCTGATGAGGAGAGGACTATATGTATTTTGAACATCTAAATTATATTTGGATGCCACAGTGCGAATGGAAGATAAGTAATTTTTAATGACTTTGGGGGAAATGTGATTCATATGAAGGTATTCCAAAAATACCAGAAGATTGTACACTGTGATGCTAATATTAAGTTCCAGAAACACCAGGAATGACAAAAATGTCTTGAAATGCCTATCATGGGTTAAAGCTGTGGAAGGTCTGTATACTCAATTCTGGAATATGCTGACTGGAAAAACTTCAGAGATTGTGGGTTCGAACTTGGGACAAGGTAACTCATTGCCATACTGACCTAGATCTACATATATAATTGGACAACAGCCTCGTAATCGCAATACATATGGATGGAGGAGTGTCTCCAGAATTCACCCCAGAGTCTGAGAGCCACTACTAAATTCATCATCTCCAGATGGACTATTTTTAGGTCAAAACCTAGGACCACAGGGATAGGGGCTGCATATGAGCTATCCCCACAAATGCCCCCAATGCCTGATAGACATGCATCCAGGTAAACTGGAGCCAGGTCAGTGATGACTGGTTTCTTGAACAGTGTGACCCCATTGAAATGGGGCAAAGATTTTTGGAACCACTGTAGGTCTTGAAAGAACTGAGGAGTGAGGCAGATGCATTTCTTATGGCTATTTTTCCTGAAAAGATCCAGCATGCGATTAATAAATCCCTAGCAGGGGTGACACACTTATCGATATAGACTAGTTTGCCTAGCAAAGACTGGAAGTTTTTCTTGGAAAGGATTTTTTTATTGCCAATGTGGATACACTCCTGGTGAATTTTCTTTAACTTTCAGAGTTCTATGCTGAGAAGACTGAGGGATGTTCATCCTTATGCCTAAGGCTGTGACGTCTTCAGAGGGAGGGTGGATCTTATTTTCATTTATGGGGAGGCCCAAAGATGACAACAAGTCATATGAGAAGTTGTATTGGTGATCAGCGTTGTGGTGTGACGCAACGCTGACATAATCGTCAATGTACGGAAATATACGGTAAGCTGATGCCTGAAGTATGTAAACGATGGCGTCGGAGACCATCTGGAACGCCGTGCTGCCGTGCGTCCAGCAAAATGGGACACTGGGGTCCAGGTAAAACTTACCACCCCACTGGATTCCAAATTTTGTGGCATCCACCGGGTCAGCCCTGAGGTTACGGAACGCCCGAGATAAGTCGATTTTGAATAAGACGGGGTCAATGACGTCATTCCGTATTGCATCAGCAATGTTATCAATCGAGGGAAACCGCAGGGTGAAGGGATGGCCATCGAATGCATGTTTGGTGACAGCGTCATTGAGTGACGCCCCATATGGGTGTGATAGATTTAGGATGACCCGACGTTTATTGTCTCTTTATGCCTAGATAATAATGGGGAACAATGAAAATGGGGGGAGTTTACTGTGTCTACTGGGCCTAACATGGTGCCAAGGGCGCTTTCTTTGTCAAGGTACTCCTATATGTGTTCAGGAAAATTGACAGCAGAGGCATGGTTTTTGACGTCAGATACATGAAGATCCCCAGGGGAAGTGATGGAAAGAGGGAAGCCAAATTTAATATATTGTATTAAAAAATTATCAGGGTAGTCCATAAGGGCATACTATAGAAATCCTGGTCTGAGCATAATTAGGGACTCCAGTGTGTCTGATAACATTAGCTACCTGCAAGAGTTGCTCAATGGTTGTGATATGGACAAGTTCCCTGTCAGGGCCTATGAATTCGAAATTTGGGGGTTGGTGATTCAGAAAGCCAAATTGTTTATCAGGAATGCAAATATCGCATCTGACCTGAGTGGTGGGAGTGTCACATGGAAAATGGGCGCCAAGGTTGGGTGGGACACTGCTCAGTTGCTCATTGTTAACATCAGTGTTAGTACCAGACTGCAAATCCATGTTAACACGATTCGAACTAGCACTCTGAACCTCAGTATTCAGTACATCATGCCCATTACTACCCCTTAATATCAGTTCATCAACAATGCTGATCATGTAACATTCATAAGAGCAGTTATACCGCTCCTGACAATTAATGTCCAAGTAAAAATCTGTATGAGACTGTTTTGCTAATTTCATTACTTCATCAGAATAAATCTCGACATGGCTAAAAACCAAATCATTCTTAATTTGAATAGTATGACTGACTGTGAGTGGGCTAGCCCAAGGTTCGGGACAGGGGCATCATATGTTAAACCCCTGTTCTGTGTGAATGTCATAAAACCCATTCACATGACTGTTAGCTACCGGGTGAACAAAAGCCAAAGTGCTTGAACCCCCCCTGTATGGACTCGAGTTGAATATACTGACATTCTGTATCATGGGATTGACATTAAAAAGTTGAAGCTTAGAACCCTGGTAATGGTGCCCCCTACCCCAGAGCTACATCATCACTCCTGTTGACTTGATCTTCGTTCATAATCTGATACTCATCAGTAATATTAGTGTTATTCGTGTGACAATAATTAGTAGGTTTTGGGACTTGTGTTGATTCGTCCCCACATTGAGGCTGTATAGCCAAACTGCTCTCTGACATGCTATTCAGATTATCAGTTACATGTATACTATTTACATCATTGAGACTAACAACATTACAATGCAAATTATTACAATTGACATTACATTGTTCCAAGCACGCCTTCCCTGTAAAGGCATGGAAATCAGAACTACGACCCACTTGTAAACTGCAATTCGGCTCTATGGAGTTTGAAGCATAATAATATAAACCCAGGCCCGCGCCTGTGGCATTAATTGATGTTTTCTGGTGGTTCTGACACTGATTTATGTCCTTAATGTTAATTAATGTCCACAATATACTTGAGTTATTTATATTACATGACTGACATTTAAATGCTCTAAACAAACTCTCCCCCCGAAGTTGTGGCTCGGTCCTACTGAGCCCCTGTCCAGCTGGTGGCTGATCTACCTACTTGTTCTGCTGTTTGTCCTGTCCTCTTTGTTTATTAAAACACTTAAGTTCTGGGTGGTTGAAAGTCTTCCCTGATTTGACACAAAAGGCACATATGTTTTTGTATTGTCCATAGTGTGAGTCAAATGAGCACATACCTTTGCTATAAAACTTACTTACTTTAGTCCTCTTGTTCTGCTGGCTGGTGGATACGCTGGTGTTGGCCATGGTTATCTAGGATGCCGACAGCCTGTTGATGGTCAAATGCATCAGGTCCTCCCATGTTAAATTCCCCAGTTCATTTCCGTGCATGGACGTACAACAAGCTGCCTTAACAGCTGGCCATGGTATGGAAGTCGAGTCCTTTAGCGCAAGTGTGGTTTGCAAGAAATGCCTTCTTCATGGTGTCTGGATTTTGCATATGATATATATTAGTCAGCTGACCCACTGCCCATTCGGGGATACTGAGCTCATCGTACATTGCTTTCCTCTTACCTTGTACCCCTTATAGCCTTCATTTGGCCATCGCAGCTCGGGAACACTGGCCACTGCTTCTGTGGTGTTGTAACGACCAGATTTCTTAGAAGGGGGCTTACCTTGGATCGCGTCCTGTCGAGCTTGAGCTTCATAAGATGCTAACACTTTCGATACAGACTGTGGTACACTCTGATTCTGCCTCAGTACGTTGATATTGGGTACGATGCCGTCCATTGTAAACTGGGCAAGCTGTTCTGTTGGTGGTGTGGGCAGGCCGGACGGAGTCGCCTGCGACGTGGCCGTTGATGCTGATGGAGCATGTGCTGCTTGCATCTGCGTGTTGCCTGTTAACTGGATACCACTATGAAGTGTGGAGATGAGCGGATACGCATTATTCTGTGGAATTTCAGAGTTTATCTGAGGTTGTAACTGTGGGTTTCCGACTGTTGGGTTGACAAACTTCTGTGATTCTAAATCACTCACCCACTTCATGATTGCTTGATTAGATTCCTCCAGTTTCTATAACATGGTGAGGATCGGATCCCGCTTCTCCTGGTTGTGAGATAACTGAGAAGACGAGGCCGCTGCTGTTGGATCCGATTCTAGAGGGGTGACAGACTGTAAAAATGATCCATTCAGATTTGTGTGACCAGGGCTCACCTTCTTGGAAGATTTTCTGGCAGTAGCAGAGGATGCTTTCTTCTGTTTTACGGCAGGTGTTTTCCTTTTACCCATGTTGTCAGATTTATGCAATAGAATCCCCACGTAAATACAATAAAAGACTAAAATATAAAACATAAAACAGTTTTTGAAACTTTTTTCTTTCCCAATGTCATTCGTTTGCTTTCCAAGTTTAAAGTGACCCCTAAAGTTATAGCTACCTATTGAAAAATGTAAGCTTGAAGGTAATAGGCGAGTTTGAATATACATAGCTAAATGGTTGCACAGAATGCCTACAGAGTCAAGGTCCACCTACTGCCTTACCAGGCCCCTGAAGTGGTCGTGCTTTCCAAAGTGTACAAAATAGTCGTATGTTTCTTTACATAGCCAGGTCAGACCAGAGAAGGAACATGAGTGAAGGGATTACTAATACTGTAATCTGTACATTTTATAAGCTGGCTCTCGTATCTGTAGATGTGGATACAAAAGTAACTATCAATTAAGTGACAACCTAGGTAGACATCAAACCCCAATTATGTCCTTTACTTCAGCGTATCCATCAACAATTTTCATCTTAAAATATAGAATCACACAACTTTAAGAATATTGATGATAAAATAAATATGTCAAGAATTAAATATACAGTGTTTTATTGTTGCACAACAGAATGACTTTTGTTTTGTAACATGTTTTCCCACCCATCACAACCTACCAAGAAAATATACCAACATTGTGAACATTATTTAAGATTCGTGGCCATGTCATAACAATTTAATAGCATATGAGGAGCTTCACTTTTATTTGCAAAGAATGTAAATCAACATATTTTAGACTATTTAAAGGTTATTACAAGGCAGACATCACACGAAAATAGGATGTGTTTATCTTTTGAATCAGTTTAGGGTTGTATTTTTAGCTACTTCAGGGAACTGTTACCATGCTTCTGTAGATGTTGAAACAGAGATATTTTATCATAAAAACATGACACTTATCACCAAATCTGCTTATAAAATGTAGATGTTTAGACTACAACAGTATGAGCCGAGAATATTAACTTTAATTCTGAGTTAAAATTACAAAAAAGTCAGTTGACTATACTTAAGTTCTGTATATTTGTAAAGTAACAAATACTGAAGTCCTAAAATTTATCATTCCTACACATATATTTGTTTATATTTTAAGGTTTATTGTACACAAAAATATTTGCATAAAGAAAGCATGAATTTAGTTGTAAAGATATGCATTTTATGAAACAACATCTCCATTTAATAACAAATAGTAAATAGACTTTTATCAATTGATATTTAAATATTAATATATTCTCCCTTCATGCAGGTGAAATAATAAAAAAATATGCAATTTTTATATCTAGGTAACCCTAACATAAAAAGGTTATTCATGACACAAGTTTATTGTATAACAGACTTAGCAAGCCAGACAGTTCTTTTGTAAATGTTTTGTAAAAGCTTTTGTGTATTGAATTTAACAATAACCTCTCATTTGATGCTTCAAACTTTAGAATGATTTGACATAACTCTAGTATAGTACCATACAAAAGTAGTGGTTGTCAGATTGTCTATGCAGCCCTTGCTAAATGGAAAAACGTTGTCTATGCATATCAAATTTGTACTAAAATTCCGAGAGCAGCTTAAACATACCCTTTCAGGCATGACTACTTTGTTTAAAAATTTAAATATCAGTGCTCAGTCACCCTATGTAATAAACACTTTATGTTGATATCCCTACTTCATGAACCCATGTTCCACTTTATTTCAGAAGATATTTGTTCTGGGGTCAACTGTCAACATGGAGGCACCTGTGTCAACAGAACAATAGACTTCTGGTGGTGTGAATGTGAGAAAGGATGGACAGGCAGACACTGTGAATACAATGGTAAGGGGGTTTCAATTTTTATTGCTGATGGCAAGTAGAAATTGACACATTTAGAATAAATATTGAAATAGATTACCAAAAGACATAAACGGCTTCTGGAAAAACATAAAATGAAATTTGAATTATTTGATTTGATTTACTTTTAGCAGTTATCTTAAACAGATTACAGGTGCGATCTTATAAACTTTAATTTTAGAAGCTTAATCTCTACACCTGCAGATTGAAAGCTTTAACATACTACATAAATATAAAAGTGAATACTAGATACTTTTAATAATTTCTATATGTGGCTTTTAAGTGACTAGTGAAGATAACAATATTATATGAGTGCGTAGCACGAGTATTATATTGTTAATCTTCATGAGAAAATATATCACCAATGAAGATAACAATATTATACGAGTGCGTAGCACGAGTATTATATTGTTAATCTGCATGAGTGATATATTTTTTCTGTATATGTCTGATGAGGGATGTTTTACTTTTATTATCCACCATTTTGTGCCATTTATGGGTCAAATAATATGAATATTTAATGAGAAAACGTGAAACAGACTGTCAAACAGGATGAGCAACACTGAATATAAAACTTCAATCTTTAACTTGCAACATCTCAGTCATTTCTGCATGGATATTTATGCAACATACATGAGAAGCGCTAGAATAACACCTTTCTAATGATATATTATACATATTTTTAAGTTTCATACTTTCCGAGATATTGTTGAAAAACCGGAAGCTAATCACACTCAATATCCATAGTACCGGGGCGCCGGTGTACACAGAAAAAATACATCCCGGTCTGTATTTCCCCGTATTTAGGGTAAATACGTCGTGTGGTGGATAATAAAAAACTAAATAGTTCAACATAATGAGGTAAAGCTGTTTTAAGGTTTACATTATTTATTTATTTAGGATTTATGTCACTTCAAACAGTGTATAGTTCATATCCAACATTTAGTTTTGCGAGCAGGGGAAATAATAATGATAATATTTATTTAATTATTTGGGTTTAACTTCACTTTCAACACTGTATAGGTCATATCACGACAGGTAGTTTTACAGGCAGATCACACCAGTGCATACATTTAGTCAAGATTCTGCACTGCAAACTGCAGACCATCGGAAAGCAACTTTCAATGTTTTCACATAATATCTGGAATTTGAATCATTGACTTCAGAGGTGGGCTTCAGAAGTGTCTTACCACCACGTCAATATCGCCCCTCATGCACACAAGAAATGCAGGCCTGATGAAAAATAACTGAACAAGTGAATTTTGAATTTGAATGAATACACAAATGGACTATCATTTAAATAAATTGATTACTGCCTAGTGGGTGGATTGCTGTAAACTTTACATCCTCCACACCTCTCACACGTTCTGTGCCCATATTTGGCTGTGTTGTATTCCAGAGTGTAAAGTTCCCTCAGAGAGAACTAATTTCCTGTATAGAGTGGCATATGTGGCAAATATTTGGTTAAGGGGATAACCCCAGTATGATTATATTTAGAAAATACAAATCTGTGTTCATATACTCTGTTTCTACATTCGTGACCATACAGTATATTAATATCTCCACACACCTGGAAATGATCGGTTATTAAAAAAAGTTTAATATTCTTTGGCAATAAGTTGTAGGATGTAAAGTGTGTTGGGCCTTTATTCCTATCCGGTTTGAATTAATTGGTCACTTCTATTAATCCCACTAAGTTTAGAATGTCAGTGTACATTATGACTAATTGAACGTCCTTTGAAACTTGTCCTATATCATGCATTCTGCTGATAAAAAGCTGTGTGTCAAAAAGATAAGATTTGGTCTGTTAGACATAATCCCCGTTATGCTGTTTAACAAATTTGCTGATATTGCAGTTGGGTCAAGAGTTGATCTTCCATATGCCACGTCATTGACTGTGTCTCTTGAGATGGGATTATCATTCAGTGTTCCACCTGTTGGACTTAAGCTCTACCTTAGAGAGAGCTCTCAACTTAGTGATGTGGCTAACCTAACAATTTAAGGTGTATATGAACTCCTGTAGCTATTATATAGAACAGTTTGTTTTGGATTAACCATGACACAGACCATGTCGTTTTTAAATGAATCATTGTAAGGCTAGAAAAAATGCCAGGGTGGCAGAGTGGTAACACTTTCACCTCCATCCTCTGAGGCCGAGGTTTGATTCCTGGCACTGCTTCAAGTGGGAAAGCTGGATGTTGCTTGCTGTTGTTTGGCATTGTACAGTACAGAACCCTAACGAACTGTATGTACTGGTTTCCTCTGCCCTTACAACTACCCGTTGTGATATGACCTGTGCAGTGTTGAAAGCAACGTAAAACCCCAAATAAAAAAGTAGTGTGTAGTGTTTGTTCAGGATTATTACTTTAAATAACTGGGCACTTGGAAATAAGTACCACTTTTCTATGCCAAGAGTTCTACCCAGAACCTCCATTCTGGTGGTGGAGTGTGGACAACTATGTTACACTAATTCATTAAAGGATCATCACTTAGTCCATAAATATTATAACTTGTAAGATATGACTTCCTACATGAGGCTAGGGATGCAGTGCAAAGGAAGAAACCACAACAGGTATTTGGTACAGCAGAACAAAGTATTGTCTGCTAGTTCACACATCTTGCACTTCAAACCAAGATGCATTAACACATATCTTGTAATTTTCTCAGTTAGGGTTATCGATGAAATTACATTTTATGATCTCCAGAGTGGAACTCTGAAACAATGTCACTGACCAATGTCCTCTAGGGTTTATAATACTTGTTTACTGTATCAGCTATGCTTCCAAAATACCACATAATAATGTAGTGCAAAGTATTGTTCTTTTACTTCCTGAAGGTCGGCAGTATTAACAAAGACATTTAAACACATTCATCTGAATACTCAAACATACTTAAATGGATTGTTTTGGTAATAAAGCAGTTCAGATTTATCTTAGAAGAAAGCAGTATGTTGCAAGGCTTATCATGAGTTGTAGATCCTTTTCATTTAGAGCAAGTAATATGATTTGTCACTATTACTGTCCTTTTCATCAACCAAAACAATTTAAGTAGCACCTGAGTTTGAAATTGTTAGTTCTTCCCGCCCTAACTTTGCATAACTTGGATACAAAAATTTGATTTTTTCCTTGTTTCAGGAATAGTTATGTGGATTTCTTTTGAATAAAATATACATTGGGACAAGTGCAGGTTATAAAAGTATTTATTTTATCTAAAATCTAAATAATAAAGCTCTCAGAATCATTTTGTGTTGCAATAATCTATTTTCCAATAGGAATCAGCACGCGTAGTAGGCACAATTCACATACAGAAATTGCCAAAGATATTTGAACTTCTGTCATTGTTATAACTTTTGTATTTAGCTATGTGAAAGTGCACAAGTTTCAGTGATGACAATCAATGTTTATTAAATATTCTCTCCCTTGTTTGTGCCTTGGCGAGGTTTGTGCCAAGTTACAGCGCAAAGCAGTACATTAGTGTGCCAGTGGAAAAGGTTTTCATTACATTATTACCTCTGCCAAAGAGGTTATGTTTTCGCCTGGGTTTTCTGTCCATTTGTTTGTTTATGAACAAGATAACCCAAAAACTTATGGATGATGAAATTTTCATGAAATTTTCAGGATATGTCTGATAAGGTAAAATGAAGAACGTATTAAATTTTGGGAGTGATCCGGATCACTATCTGGATCTTCTGGATTCCTGAAATGTAATTTTTAAAGACAGATAACTCTAAAAGTTAGAGATGGATTTTAATGAAATTTTCAGGAAATGTCCTAAATTGGACAAATAACAAGTGATAAGATTTTGGGAGTGATCTGGATCACTGTCTGGATCATCTGGATCCAAGCTTTTTAAAGGAAGTTATAGCCAGATAATTTTACGGTGGACTTTGATGATAGTCCAGGAATTGAGCTCCCTTAACGGAGATCTGCACTCTCTGAGTGCTCTTGTTATTCGGAATGTTTTTGTAATGACAGGAATTGGAAAATACTTGATGTATACAACTGAACCAGTAATTTTATTCTGTGTGTTACAGCTTGCCACAGAGAGAAATATGTAAGAATTCCAGAACATAAATTAGATCTGCATCGTGACAAAATGATGGACTTGGATAATCCTTATGTCTGCATGGACTATTGCCGTAATACAAGTCTTTTACAGCTAGGAGATTCAAAGTGCAAAAGTGTTCATTTCAAGGTAACTATTAAGCATGTCTCAAATTAGAGCCATCAAAATTTACTGAATTCATATTAACTTATTCCAGATATAACTATAAAATACTGTTTATCCCAATTTTTTCTCATAAAACCTGGATAATAGGACTGTCTTGGTACCAGTCGAATATTTTTATATATTTACTTGTTTACTTTAATTTCAAATCCATATAAACTTCTAATATACATATATGTCTAATAATAAGAGAAGTTTTGCTACTATTATTATAATTGTAATAGTCACAATACGCCAACACCTAAAGAGTGCAAGATAAAGTGTTGCCTTATATATAGACGCAACAGTGACTATGAAAGCTTTTATTTTAAATCTTAAAAGAAATTTCTCCATCATTTCTGCATGTATTTTAATGCAACAAAAACAAGCAGATTCAATTGTTATGGGACTGCAATTATTCATAGCAAGTGGCACCAGAAAGAACTATGATTGTGTGCCCTAATCTATATGTTCTGCTATTTAGAACAAATAAATCTCTTTGTTTATAATAGAAATATGTCCATTTCTGTATGTACCCAAGCTTATAACAAAGATAGCATCAGCTGGCTAGTAAACCTATTTCTGGCTTGACAATTTGATTGCTTAAAATACTGACCTTTTCTGGATAATAAAATATGCATAGATACAAACCATCTTTAAAGGAGAGAAAATGGTGAAAGATCTCTATGATTTTTTTGCATTTAGCAACTTAATGCCAGTTTCCCTAGAGCTCTACTTTTTTGCTAATAATATTTTGTCATAAAATAAAATTTTAAAATTTCTTAAAAATAAATATTGGCTTGTTTTGTCCCATTTTAAAAATATTTTCCGGAATGTGGTAATATATACACACAAATGTAATTTGAAACTCTGTAATTGTGCAATATGTAATTCAGATATCTATACAGCCCTTTTTGTCAATATACGATTTTGCATCACTTTCTCAGAAACACAGCTAAATTAAATAACAGTGGAAAATTAAAGGCCCTCTTAAAATCCCTGCCGTCTGATATGTAATATTTGCTTAACTTTAGTGACAGCCATTAAATTGTTCATTTTTTGTGTTTAGTAAGGTTGGTCTGTATTGTAAATGTATAGACACGGAGGTTGTCAATGCAAAACCCTTCTAAATTAGCTACTCAGGGTTTAGTGTATCTCCCAATTAAACATGTCACTGACAGGAAACATAACAAATGAATGAAAAACATGTATGTTTCCTTTCCGAAGAATCATAATTAAAATTCACAAACAGACAACAATATGGGATGAAAGAGTTCAGTGTTTTTCAAATTTCTGTTCTGTTGATAATATTTAAGTTTTCCCTTAAATTATACATGTTAACAAGGGAGATGGAGGTTATAAATTTACTTATATATTTGGGGTTTTACATCGCTTTCAACACTGTACAGGTCATATCACGAAGAGTAGTTGGAAGGGCAGAGGAAACCAGTACATACAGTTTTTATTGTTTTGTACTGTAAACGGCTGACCAATGGCAAGTAACTACCAGCTGTCCCACTTAAGGCCTTGCCGGGAACCAAACCCCTGCCTCAGAGGTAGGAGACGAGAGTGTTACCACTCTGCCACCATGGCCCCCTAGAGCCATGTTTGAAAATGAGTTACAAAACCAAATTATTCATTTTCTGACAATTATATTTTTATGTGACTGATCAAGCCCAACATTATGAAACATCTATGAAAGGGAAAGTTAAGATATTACTGCTGATCAACAGAAAAGCACCTACATTCACTGCTGCTACCCAATCGTGCACAAGACTGAGCAATACCACTATCACTCAAACCTAAAGATCCTGGACTAGTAAAGTAACAGCACATTAGTTAGTAATCAATATTACAAACGTCTTTATACTGTTTTAAATTTGAACTTCCTAAAGGATATCCAACCCCAAACATGCTTACAGACCCAAGCAGCAAGCAGCACTGAAGGTAGTAGTAGAGTAGCTGTGCTCCACCACAAATCTGTTTAGTGCCCCAGCCACCAACAGACCAGTACCTGAAACTCATAACATCTACGTAGTACTCCAAACAAGAATATGCGATAATAAAGGGGAAAGCTCTTCAAATTACAAAAAAAAGTAATTTGCAACAGGGGATGGGTTCAAAACATGTATTCTCAAAATTTAAATGAGTGTGGCATAAATGTTACATTGAAAGGTGACTTTTATACATAAAACCAAATAACACCACAGTCCTTCGATTACCAGACATTGGACAATCACAGGCCCTAAGGGTGAAAGGTTAAACAAGAATTGCAGATAATAAATCTGTTTGTTCTGTAATAAATATACACTATTTTATTATAGACAATCCATTCCAATCCATTACAACTTGCATTTATGAAATACAGGTGTAGGGTAAACTTAAACCAAGCACAGTCTGAAGAGATCTTATATGAAGTATCTTAAGCAACCAAAGATAAATATGGAAGACAGTCTGTAATTGTATGTAATGAAAGTGACAATATGCCAATATAGAGCTAAAGAGATTATTTAAGTAAATATTTGAATTAATGAAACACTGATTTTCAACTTTACAAAGAAATTACATTTGCCAAACCCCAACACTAACACTTTTGATCAGAAATTAGAAAGTTTACTTCTGAATATGTTAACTACTTGCTCACCACCATAAGAGCTGTCAGTAACATTTCTGTTGGGACAGTCAGTAACTGATATGGTTATTAGTTTAAAATGTCTTTGCCCATTTCATAATAATTACAATTGTCCCTGCTTTAAAAATCACATATTCTCTAGCCAAATGTATTAATGATAAGAATGTGACAGTACTACGGGGAACCAAATATGATATATGTAAGAAGGACAAGAAACTGAGCAATTACAGGGCTCTATAAACTTGTTTCGTGTACATGTTTCATGTTGATATAATTCTAACCTAGCATCAATAAAACACGCAACACCAAAACCATATATTTTAAATTACAGGGCTTTATAAACTTGTTTCATATACATGCTTCATGTGATATAATTCTAACCTAGCATCAATAAAACAAGCAATATCTAAACCATATATTTTAAATTACAGGGCTTTATACTTTTGTTTCATGTACATGTTTCATGTTGATATAGTTCTAACCTAGCATCAATAAAAGAAGCAACATCCAAACCATATATTTTAAATTTTGTTTTACTCCATTAAATTAAGACTAAGGTTTTTAAACGCCTGGACAGAAAGTAGAGGAAAGTGGGCTGAAAGGATGACGTCTCTATCGAAAGTAGTGCCATGTCGTCAATTCCTTCCGGGTAAAGCCAAGACTGAAATATACTCTTACCAAATCATACAGTCTCAGAAGGATACAAAGGCCCTTTTTTGTAAAGCATCCTGAATATGACAAGTGCAACATCTCTCCTAGTGATGATGAAACAGAGACCTTGCTTATTCATTTTAGTGACTTTTTCAAGGTTGTAAAAATAGGATCTGCAATTTATTCTTAATCAGATTTATCTACAATGAACCTTGCCAAAGAAGACTTATTTCCTGATCTTAAGATTGCTCAAACACTGAAAAATTTCCAACCTACAACAAAAGAAGAAATTCTGAAGATAATTTTAGCTTGAACATCATCATCTTGTAATCTGGATCCTATCCCCACACCACTTCTTACAATATGTGTTGAGGAACTACCATCACTAAAATTGTCAACTCATCTCTATCCAGTTGCACTCTTCCTGACTCAATGAAAGAAACACTTGTTAAACCCTCCTGAAAAAACATCATCTGACCTGTAGTTCCTAAAGAACAATAAGTCTATATCTAATTTGAGCTGTTTGTTCAAAAAATAGAAAAAGTAGTAGCTACATGGCCCCATTCTTTATACCATGTACACTGTCCATGTTGGTGAAATCATGAGACGCCATGGTATCATGAATCATTTCTGTGCAGATGACATTCAGCTGTATGTTACTCTCAGTCCCAGGCAGTACTTAAATACATAGTTGCAGTCACTTGGTCAGATGATATCTGGATATTGATGTGTCTAAATGTTTTAAAACTGAATGATGACCTTCTGATTGGTTCTAACAACTCTCTAAATTACCCCAGCTCCCTACTGTGCAGTTTTGCCAATGGTACAGGGAACTACCAGATTTCTCATCTGAGGTCAGGTCAATTGAAGCTCTGTACTTGTAGTAAACTTTATTTTTCTTGCAAATAGTCATGTAATGAAATAATTTCTTGGTGTAAGTTGTATATACACAGTTTGTCAACTGAGACAGGCAACATATAAATTTACACATCTTGCTTAAAACTGTATCATAATATAGATTCTTCTTATGATATTACGTTTATGTGTTCATGTCAAAAGTGCAATTCATGTTAAAAGTTTCATGTAATGGCAGAATACACTTAAACAAAAATGTAAAAGCCTGAATCCTTGAAAATATAACTTAGAAAAAACCAGTGAAGCATTTTCACATATATTTACCATCTATTTCAGGACCAATCCTGATGGTGTTATTTATACTCACAAACAAAGTAGTGAGAGGATATTAACTGTCATCTTGATAGTCCTTTTGTTAGTTATCATGAATCAATTTAAAATGGATTTTACCTGTTTTTTTTAGGCATGGAAGTAGGACTAAATATTTGTTTAAATCTCAGGTTTTGACATTTTGTCTTATTGGGTCCAAAACTGTTTGATTACTGAATATCAACATTGAAAGGAATACCCTTCTAGTGTTTTCACTTTCATGATTGTTGGTGCAGTTTACTGTAGCTGTTATATTGCATGCCATGTTGTAAAGAATAGAAAATTTAAAAAAAAATTTTTGTTATTTCAGATAGAACAAAGGAAGTGCATGTTCTATATCACAGCAAATGATGACACTATTAGTCTCAGGGAGCAAAATAACTATGACTATTTTAGATTCTGTGGTAGGTACTTAGTTATGGTTCCAGTCCCTTAGTGTACAAGTGTAAATAGTTAAATTAAAAGCAAACATTGTATTTAGCTCCCCTTAACACTTTTACATGATAAGTAACCAAAAATACTGTGCTTCCAAATAGGTCTCAAACTATGACATTATGCTGTGCAAATTTATAAAGTCTGGGAACAATTCTCTTTTAGATCCATGACAAAAATTGCCCTGAATATGGAAACTGTTCAACTCATCTCGAGGAGGGGATATTTTTCACTGGAAAAAAATGCTCTCTAATGGTTAATTTACCACCATTAATATATTAAATATCTAGTGGTCGCATATTAGTTCACATGTGCAAAAGTACCTATGTCCCTGGATTTATGATTTATGTTTTCTGCATTTGACGATGTAAGTCGATCTTCAAGAAAAAGATTATCGCATATGGAGATGGAAAATTCATACTTTTGGACGGTAAAGTTATGTATGCATATATTTGGGTAATTTATACGTTCTTGAGGTTACGGGAATGAAAAGGTTATTTTACATTAATCAAATGTTTGATATAACTACTGGTTAACTGAAAATAACTGTGTTAAAATAATCAGTTACTTCACTGCAATACAGTAGACATGAAAATATAACCATGCTAAGACCAGTAGTTATCTTATTAAGACCCCAGTTACACATGGCCAGATGTACTACTGGATCGCGGCAGGTTACCAAATATGGAAAATTGTAGTTTACGGATGATTCTTTTCTTCCGTGAACAAATCAGTACCATCTGTAATATCCTTGTGGCATCATGTGAAGTGTCCATGGGGATTGCAGATGCCAGGTGTAATTAACATCTGTAGTTAATATAGATTAACTAATCTATATGTAACCGGTCTGTCATCTCTATTGTCCTTACAGCACTCGTAGATCTTGTAGCATCCATCTCATTTTTGAATCATCTGTACCAATAATGGCTCAGAAATTTCTACGGATATTGCCACAAGGTGTTCATAGGGCATAAGGACTTCTCCGTAAGTTAACAGAAATTCCCGAAAACAACAAGAGTTACCAATAGGGATAGTTTGTAAACAAGATCACGGATATGTAATTAATTTGCGGATATACACAGATAGTCATGGAGGTGTACACAGACAATAGGGATGGGGTTTTATGGATCATAAGGACGCCTCAAGGACACTCAGGAATTTACAGGAAGATGCTTTCCCATGGACAAAAGCCTATAGAAAAGGGCACTAAGCTTGGGTTTCTCAGAATACACTTTCTGCAGTTCAAGGTACAATTTTTGGTAACTCTGCAGATCTAGTGTAAATGTTTGAGGATATATTTTGTTGGCATATATAGTGAGTCAGAAATTTTAAGGTATTTGGGTTTTTTTGAAGGAAATTTGGCACTTAATTCTTTTGTAAAATGCCACCAAAGAAGAGGACTAAGAAGAGAGGCAGTCAGGAGAGAGAGAGGTGTCAACGAGTCCAGAGGTGGATGAATTGACCTGTGTACCAAAGACTTTGCAGAGCCAGCAGGCACCTGGGGTGAGGGATTTGTTGGTGGTGGGAGTGGTGGATCCTGTGGAGATGTCAGATACAGAGCAGGGTGACATTGAGCTGAAGACACAGCATGATTTTGTGAGAAGAACAATTTGAATAAAGATGCCTGCAAAAAGTTTCAGAGCCAGCACACACTCTTTGAGAAAGTCACACACATGAAGTCCGGTCAGGGGGAACCAGTGCTGCCAGAGGATGATTTCCTGGGATGATTTCCTGGGGGACCACATTGTGCTCCATCTTACACCGACAAATAAGTTCAGGGCTCCCAAGGGGTCTGCTTCTCAAGCCAGTGAAGCAGAAGGCTCATCATCCAGACAGAGACTGTGCACTCGGAACTGTTCCAGGATACTTCTCGTCCAGAGTCAACTTGTGACCCTTCAGATATGTCACACCTGGATACACATACACCTACTGCCTGATCATGTGCTGTCAGTGTGAAGTCACGTTTGGCTGATTCTGACCTCAAAGCAGCTTATGGCGAATCACAGAGGGGAAGAAAGAGTTAAAAGATATTATGGTAAAAAAAGTTTGGTGATGAGAAGCCTGATGACCCAAGACTGTGCTTGTCTGACTTTCTGAAGATGGAGGTGGTTCAACTAACAAGTGACTCAAATTTCAACAAGAGATATTCAACTTATTGATGAGACTAAAACATAGGGACAAGAAGTAGCAAAAATAATATCACAGGATGGGCACAAGTATGGCACAGGCCGTCACCTACAGCCAAGCCTCAACGTCACACCATTACCCAGTATTTTAAATGCAGGCACCACATCAGTGGATGCAACAGGATTTTACACATGTAATGCAAGGGCTGTCACAGCAGCAGCCACAGCCTTCACAGCAGGATCTACAGCATACACATTATTCACAGCAGCAGCAATAGCATTCACAGCATGCACAGCAGCACTATCAAAAGACATTCACTCAGCCACATTGACCCGCTCAGTAGCAGATCCAAGGACACGCTCCACAGCAAACTATGCAGCCACAGCAACACTTGCTAGCGATGCAGCAGCAGGCAATTCAAGTACATCATTCCATAGAGTCACAGCAGCCAGCACAGCAACAGCAGCCACAACAGACAATACTAACACATCAGCCAATACAGCAGCATCATCAGCAGCCCACACAACATCACAGCACCAACCCTCAAAGCAGCAAATATCGCAGCCTCATGCATTACAGAGCATAGTCTCAACATCACAGCTGCATGTCACACAACCACCCGCTACTACACCAGAATCTAGATGCCAAAGCACTCCCCCACTTACCAGCACACCAATAGGATTCACCCTGTCACTAATAACCGATCCACCCTGATTTGACAGCCAGTACTTCAGCAACATTCCAACACGTGACATAATGTCAGGTTTGGTGCCATCAACACACCCCAGTTTCAGCTAGTAGAAGACACATCAAGCACTCCACCAGACTAATCAGCATCAGGGGACCAGTAGCCAGCCAGCCAGTAGATCATCAATAGCTGATAATTTTTATAGGCCCTTCTCAGGGACACCAAATCTTCCCCAAAATATTATTTCAGCTATGTCGTTGTTTTGCAAAAAACAAACAAAACAAAAAATGCCCCACACCACACAAAAAAAAAATAACTGCCCACAGTTCACCCCTAGTAAGTATAGTTAAATGGTAGTAGTTGTTCATTCACAAATTAAGGTTACAAACAAAACACAGCATTTTCCATTAGACTTATGTTACTACGAACCTCCTCCAAAAATAATAAGCCAAAGTAGTCCTATATAAACCATGAGGGCCTAAATTATGTTAAATGCTGTGGATACGTCGCTGCACCTCTCATGTGGTGTGGGCCATCTTGTTCTAAAATATTTCCACCTTGTAGGACAAGGCTTTTCTTGCTTGCCTGTCCATTTGTTTAAAGCATTTTGTGTTCAACCCTGTCAAAACCAAAGCCTATGCTACATTATTCAGCAAAAAGATGTTATTTAGGCCCAAATAGATACAGTTATTGTAGATGCTATTTTCAAATAAAATAAATGCATATAAAATGAAAGCTTTTATTGGTGATAATTTAACAGCAAAATCCAAATATATACACTTGCAATAGCAGAAGAAAGGAATTATCTTTAAAATATAACAGTCTTATAGGTTCACAGTCCATGTAACACTATTAAAATTGCACAACAATTCTTTTAACTTTAAAGTGCTTAAATGTCCTATTTATATTTACAGAGTCACATTATCACATTGTTTCACATTTAAACGGCTGTCTATTGGATTAGGCAGCTGCCCTCATTCTTGAAGAAAATCCTCAGGAATATTCCTCGGTCTTTTAGCTGGCCCAAATGCACTACAGCCCTCATATTGAATGTCATTGCCCTCGAACACTATCGTACTCTGGCCCCCAACCAGTCTCTCTGTTGAGCTGTGGAGTACCTGATCCTCAATAGGATGTGCAGTACTAGACAGGCCAAGACAACCTTGTTGATCACCAAGAGTTCTTGCTACAGTGGCCTCTGGAAAATCCTAAAGCTATATGTTAGCATCCCGAAGGAATTCTCAACCACAGTTCTTCCCCACCTGATCTTATAATTGAAGACCATCTCCTTCAAGTCCATACTGTGGCGGGATTAGGGCCTCATGAGCCAGGGGGAAGGCCTCGTACCCGAGGATGAAAAAGTTTACCATTGGTCCACCAGTCCCAAGAGTTTCACAATGCTGCCAACCTCAATTTTGTGTCTTAAATTGGTGTGCTTGAAAATCTAATCATCTGAGGTGGCCCCAGCTGCCCCCTCTTTCAGAAGAGGCAGCCTCCCCCATGGGGACATCTGATTGGAATATGCCTTCCCTCCAGGGCACTCAGGGCATGTGGAAAGTTCCACCTCGGGTGGAAGACAGGCTCGACCAGCAACCAATCCTCTGGGAGTATGGGGCACAGCATTACCTGAGCTTGATAGGCCCTGGTGATAGTGACACACACTTAGGCACAAACTTCTCGATGGTCAGACTGGCCACCCTGAAAGCATACTGCAGAGTGGTGTAGCTGTCACCAGTGGCGAGGGTTAGTGCCAACTCACTCCTGGACTCACTGGATCTCTCATCAAGGTCCTGTCTGTCTGGAACTCAGCAGTGATTCTCTGCCCCAGCTCATGACAGAGCTCATGCAGCATCTAGATGAAGTTTCTATATGCCATACGGTCATCTAAGTGGTGCATTGGCATTGGTCTGCTGTACTGACCCTCTTATTTAAACTCTGCCCAAGTTGGCCAAGGCCTGAACCGTATCTTCTATCCCTTCTCTGCCTAATAACTGTTAGAGCCCCTGGCAGACCCCATCTGCCTCTCAACCGGTATATCATAGCTGAAATGATTAGTAACTGCCTCTCCATTTCTAACATTAAGAGTTGAAGTTTTGCAAGATTTCTCACATGTCTGTCCATATTGTCATCCACATTGTATCTGGCTTGTGAGCTGGACCTCACCCCTTTTATAGTCACTGGCATCCAGGAATCAAGATATCCAATGGCCACAACCTCCAATGGAGATGCCTGCAATGCTTTATGCTAAGATAAATTTCAGTATCGACCAGCTGAAATTTGAAAGGAAAAGTATGATACGCATACCCCATCCGTGAATCTCCAAATGGTCTGTATACCTATTCGAGGTGTCCTTGTGACGTTCTGATGCATCCCTATGTTGTCCTGTTGTATAATGGGGTGTTTCTGCCGCACTGGGTGTGGCTTTGGGTGAGTATCCGGAGGTCATCTGCAAGCAACGGAGGTCATCCCAGATGTCCTTATGGGATCCCTATCAACTGGAGAGAGATCTGTGCCGTACCCATAAATCACTCACTTTTTCAACATTTCCCCAAAACCCCATGATCTGAACAGGATCCTTGGCACTTTCCATATATGGAACAGTGGCCTATATCCATGGGGGACCCGTGAAAGTGTAACCGGGCCCTTACACATCAAATTGTAAATTTCCTTTTGAAAACTCATTTGTTGAATAACAAAAGAAAAAGCATGGATTTACTATCATTTATCATTTTGAACATTATGGAAACCCCATATATCAGTTTAGACATAATGAAGAACTACATTGTAAAACATTTTGTTCAGGGCATAGTGGATTGCTGCAGATTAACACTTACAGCTGACTATCTTATAAGATACACAACAGATTAAATGAAAGATCTTTTGAGAATATCTGCCCTGACTTTTCTTGACTCCACTCACAGGCTGCATCCCCACTTTGACCAACAATGTCTTTTCTGCACCAACTTTAAAGCCTTTTTTGTTTATTAAGAGAAAAAAAACAAAGGTGCACTACAGGCATATAAGAGTGCCTGTGTATCACATGTTTTGTCACCGGTCATGTTTTGTCAACTGTCAAACAATTTTTTTGGAAAGTCTAGAATATATAGAAAAACACTTGTACATATCAATCAGAAAGACATACTTTCTAACATACTGTAAAACGTGAATCCTACACTCACATCATTACAAATTCATAATGATAAATTGCATATTTTTGAAATTTTTATACTTAAAATCTTGATAGTTTTCAAGATTTTTAGCTTGTAGGTATAATTTTCTGAAAGTGGATGCATTGTGTGTGAGTCCATTAATTAAAATTTAGTCTATATGCTATAACCCCGGGATTAATTGTCATATTCTTTTGTGCACATCTCACACATGAATATAGTTTGTCTTGGTTTTTGAAACAATGCTAAAAGAGTAACAAATTCATGAAATATATAATAAAGAAAATTGAATACATTGACATTTTATCAAGCATTATCACAAACGACCCCACATGGTATGAATAGAGTTAAGCTCTATTATAATTACAATATATTTATGTAAAAAATAAAAGATACATTCAAAAATATTCATTGTAATATAAATGTAAGTAAATTTACAGGTATACAATGAACCAAGACACTTCAGCTTAGGTGGACTTTTCTTATTATAGAATGTATTCAACTAGCTCATAAATGCTAAATGAGATGTTTTTGGAGTAACTTGAAATTGGTGTGATCCCACAGCCACACAGAGAAATGCACACAAGTCTAGCTCTTCAACCAGCTGAGCTAAATGGGAAGCTATTAATAGCTTGAATGATATAAAAGCTATTTCAATCATTGGTTGTTTTTAGAGTTCTGCATAAATTTAAGTTATTGATTAAATACATTGAGCTAAAAGCACTAATTATTTTATCGATTAAATTTGTTGTATAGAATGTTACCATAAGTTACCATAAGTAGAAACACTAGGTGAACAAAAGGTTTTAAATTGTTAAGAAATTGTTATACAAGGAAAAAGGGGAAATGCCTCTTGCCCAAACAACAGCTTTTGTTTTCAACAATTCTTCGATTTTTAACAGACCAATTGGTATAAGCAACAAACACCATATAATTCTAATTAAAATGAACAGAACTTTATAGTATCTCAGTGTATTGTATTGGATCGTATAAGGTTGTGCTTCAGCCTTGAACTGTTGTATGGGATGAGACAGTTCAGTTTCAATAGTAGTTTTAAATATTTATATGATAGGCTTTGTATTACAGATATGACATTGTTTAGTTATTAAAAAGTCTTAAGATTATATTTGCATTTCCAGAGTGCAATGAGTACTTTGAAGAAAACCCACACTTTAAGAACACAACTTTGTCACCCAAGTGCTACATGACAAACAGCTCTTCTGTAGTTGAGTTGACCTGTCAAGAGGGTTATGTATTTGCTGAAAATGGAAAAAGAACTCTGGAGTCAGAATGTGTTTGTAAAGAAAATATTGGATACCCAGATATCAATGCAGCTTGTCTGCGTAAGTACCTTATGAATATATTGCAATGATGTAATGCCACACTTCCATTTTGCTTTCATATGGAACTATAATTTTATGCTGGCTAACATTTGATAGCATATTAATGCTTTGTAAGAAAAATTGGATATGCATCATTGTGTGTCCCATTTTATTATATTTTTAATAAGTGCTGGATGGTAATTTATAGAGATTCGGTTAATTTCCTTTGTCAGAATACAATTCATTTATTAAATAGTTTTCCCATCACCCCTGTGTCTTCTTTTGTATGACCTGGGTGGTGTCACAATCAGAAATAAGCATTTCAATCCCTCGCAATAGTGCACACATATCTTGAATATTAATATCTTCTAAATCTAATTGGACTTTTATAGTACTTGGTACTGTAAGAACTGCTGTAGGATGAGAGATATGGATCAAAATACCTAGGAAAACTGGCGTGAAAAAAATTTGGAATCAATGTGGCTGTCTTAAACATTCAACAGGCTGTTCAACAGGAAGCCAATGCAATTTCTCAGTTATACTGGTTTATCTTCTGGTGTTTGATACAATTTTGGCTGCATTTTTAAAGCACTGTAATTTACATAGATTGAAAGGCTCCTGAAAAGTGAGTTGCAATAACCCAACTGACTACTCACAAGAGCAGTAGCCACAAGTACAGAAAATCATGAGTAAGAAACTGCCTGACATGTCTGAAATAATGGATGTTTCACAAAACAACTTTGGCAGACATTCTGAACATGCTTGGACGACAAAATCTGAATTGAACCAAACACACACCTAAATTCTTGACTGAGTCAACCATGCAGAGTGGACTTCCAATTGGTAGGAAAACATGCTTTCAACTTGTCCCTCTTTCTCTTTAACCAAAGATGATAAACTCAGTATTGTCAGGATTAAACTTGAGCTTACTAGTATACATCCACTCTTTAACATCATTCAGGCACCTGTTCAATTATTCAAAGGCAGCAGATACATTCTTTTGCAAACATTCGACAAAGAAGAACCAATTTTTATTGACTGATAACGGTCTGTTAAGTTGGAAGTGAACCATTTCAAAACAGAGCCACTGACGCCAAACTAAATACAGAGGCAACTGAGAAGAGTGGAGTGATCTGTGGTATCAAGTCGAGCAGTCCTAAGGCAGTGGGTTCACCTCTTGACAAAGATAACTGAACTTCATTTCTTATGGAGAGAAGAGCTGTCTAATTTGAGTGATCAGCTTTATATGCCGACTGGTACGGGTTGTGTAGGTTATGGACATGGATATGTTCTAACAGTTTTAGCAACCACAGCAGTTTCGATATGAAACTGAGGCCAGATACAGGGGGATAATTTTTGAGGTCATCTGAAGGAAGATTTGCCTTTTTAATAAGAGGGGTGACCACAGCAGTTTTGAAGGCATCAGGGACACAACCTTCCTTGAGAGAGCAGTTGACCAGCTTTGTAAGCGATGGTAGCAGTATATCAATGCATTCCTTGATAAGAAATGTTGGCCAAGGGTCTAACAGGCAGGATTTTGTTGGTGAGGTTTTAATTATTTTATCGATATCATCTTTGGAAACTTGCCTAAAGACAGTAATTTTTGTAGGATCTGAAGGAGGGTGAAATTCATATTTGGTGCCAGAGGGAGCAAAAGTGTCTCTAAAGCAGACTGGTCAGCCAATGACTTTTCAGACTCATGTGATGGAGGTGTTGCATCAGAGACGTTGTTCAGGGTCTTGTGCTGCTCACACCATAGTTTTCATGAGTCATGACTATTGTCAGAAAATCAGTTTTCTGTAATAGTCTGATTTATCTTTGTTTACAAGTGCACTGCACTTAGCAATCTGACGACGAAGCCGACTTCTGTTCAGTGGATTTGTTGGCCAAGTTCTTTCAAACTGGTGCCTCAGGGATTTTGCACGTCGATTATCATCAGACATCAAATTAGCAGAATCTTTCTTAGTCAGTCTAGATATAAAAGGTGCGTGCCTGTCAAGAAGATTACCCAAATCATGTGCATATTGTTCACAAAGATCAACTACTTGAAGAGCGAAGGTAATTGAGAACTTGACTAATGCATAATCAGATACAAAATCGCAAATTTTGACATTAACAGTGGTATCCTGATCACTGGGGGATAGAATGAGGTCTAATATGTGACCATGCAGATAAGTAGGTTGATCGACTAACTGTTTTAGATCACAAGAATCAAGAAAGGTCATAAATTTATAATCATCACCAACTGAAACATCAACATGGATGTTGAAATCACCATAGATATAATATGAAGAGTTAATAGATGACAGGAAACCAACATATGACATGAATTCTTCTTGAAAGTTACAGGTATATGATCCTGGAGGGCAACAAGGAATGGCCGATTGACACCACCATGTTCTTGAATGACTGATAAAAAGGAGATTCTATTTTATGGGGTCGGTACGAGGTTCTAATAAAAAAAGCCACAAAACCACCAATACCTGAGGGACCAGGAGTTATAGACCCTAAAAAGCTGTTTGAATCAAAGGGACAAATATGAGTTAAGATAAAAATCTGAAAGAATTTTTGCAATTCTAATCAAAGGAGGATGTGATGTATTGGATACTCTAGTGTTGAAAAACCCATAATTGTGAGCCAGAGCAACTGTAAACAGTTCCATAAAGAGGAGTACCCAAAGACAAAACATGGCTGGTAGGATTTTTCATAAGTTAGAAGCCCTAATCTAAGCTCAACATTGGGGGCCTCAAGAAATATATCCCTACACCGCAACAGTCACAATTTATCATCCTGTGACTGACTCACAGGCACCCTAACACCCCACACTACAGCCTTACCTTATGCTAAGTGACAAAACCACCTGACACCAATAGGAGTAAACTCTATAAAGTGACTGGAATTAAACTAAAAGAAACCTTGGAAGACACAAATTACATTGTTGATAATACCCAATACTTGCTGTAGGGCAAATATGTGCCAAGTTGCTATTGTTATTATTAGTAATAGTGGGATTTATAGAGCGCAAAATTGATAAAACTCCTCTAATGTGCTTAAGTCCAAGAAGGGAGAGTCCAGGGACAGGCATGGGTGGACATCTAAAAACGCCCACCAGGGTATAACTAAGGTATGGGGTATGCCAGCCTAAACAGGTCAGTCTTTAGCTGGCTTCTGAAACCATCTATTGTTTGCTGAGATCTAACAGTCTGTGGCAGCTTATTCCATTCAGCTGGTGTGGCTACTGCAAAGCCAAGCCTGTCTATGGGCGGGTTGAGGAAACACATAGCCTGTTACGAGTGAGACTGCTTAATCTTATTAAAAGCTGAAAGATACGGGGGCTGTGAAAGATTAATAGCCTTGAATACCAAGAGATTATACTCAGGAAGATGCATATTACTAAAGCAAAATAATACAGAAAACTTTTACTGTGGGTACCTTTTGCCATTTTTACATAAATATATGCTGATCTTTCAAAAATTAATACCCCATTTATACCACCGGCAGTACATCCCCTGGTAGTAGGCATTAGGTAAAATACCTCTGACCTTCAACTACCCTCAATATAAAGTGAATGGACTTAAACAGAGGTTGTCTCTCAATGACGCACATTTATACTACTCTCATTCTATTGTCATACCATTGTTAATTAAGGTTATGCACCATGACTAATCAGTGGCTGTGCACATCGTACCTTATATATACATTAAACCTCTGAAGATACAAGGTGTTTACTCTATGTAAACACCATTTTTGCTAGTAAATGTAAAGGCAAATAATTCAAATGGCAAAGAAACAATGTAAGAACTTGCTGCAGTAAAATGAAACTAGCAAGTAAATTGTTACTTTAAGCTTGTCTTTTAGAAAAAGAGCTAATTATGAAATACAGTTGCACATGATGACAGTTAAAGGCTCAGTTGCACTAATTGGATGTTTCTTTGAAAATAATATATTTTATACAGACAGTATTGGGAAATAACAATAAAGTACACATAGAGTTCAAACCTGTCTTAACACAGCATAGTTAGCCTTTTATCACAAAGATTCTGTTTGTTTATCTTCCCACATACAGAAAATGGAGAGGCAAGAGAGTTACATCACAGTTGTAGTTGTGGTACATACATATACACAGTTTAAAATACCCACACTAATGCTTTTTTATTTATTCATTACATTTTGTTTTGCTTTTAATATTAGTACAAGCATTTTTATAAACTAAATGGCTTTTTTTCAAATATTCCAAGGATATCTTCTGCAGATAAATATTTTGTAAATTATTCTTATTGAGAAAGTGACACTGAACACATTGAAGAATGAATTAACACAGAGTCAATGTAAACTTAGAACATTTTGTTAGGAATAAAACCCCGCAAAAATGAGTGATATCTTTTGGATAGAAATCAAGGACATAATGCCAGCGGACAAAAGTGCAATTGCAGACAAAATACCAGTCAGTTTTGGCACAGGATCCACAAAATTCAGACTTACCCAATAATAAAAATTAACTGAATTCTATTTCACAGTGAAAAGAAAAATTATAAAAAATAAGTCTATAAATATTTTTTGAGCGTGCAAAATTGATTATATTTAATGCTTTTAAATGCAAGTATTTCTTGAGGGAAATAAATCAAGACAGTTTTTTCAGAAATTAGTATTATTATTATTCATACAAATAATTGATGTATGGGATGGACTTACCATTTGTCAGACATTTTGCAATGACGACCCGAGGCCCATTGAACATTAGAGGGATGACACATGGCTCTTCAGTAAAATCTACTTAATTTTTACATGTAGTATACATGTAGAATTTTATCATCGAATTTGGCACATTATGAGTCTAAAGTAGACATGCCCATACACCACAGCCTGGGGAAACACTGTTGGGAATCATTAGATGTAATCCAATCAAATCTAATCAACTGCTTTGCAGACCCTATATCTTCCCCACTAAGGGAACTCAGTGCGCTAGTTAACAAAAATCATTTCTAATAAGGAGAGTCGAGGGGCGTTCAAGGTCAATGTTGTGTCAGAGACCGAAAGGGAAGGAGACTAAGTTGGGAAACTAGAATTGAAAAGGTGGGTTTTGAGGTGTTTCCTGAAAGATGTCACAGAGTGACTGCTTCTTATTTGAAAGGGGAAGAGTTCCAAAGAACTAGGGCGTATTGGCTAAAAGTGTTTTATGAACTGTATGGTCAAAAGTGGGGTATGGAGGGACTTGAGTTAAGGGGTAATACGCCTAGAATTTCTGAAGGAAGTGTAGCAGAGAATTAAATCTCTTAGGTAAACAGGTTGACCATGGTATCAGTAATTATATCATATCCTAAAATGGTGCACTGCGCAGTGACCTAAGACATGTCTTTTGTGCAATGTTTGAACCGCGAATATAGAACGGTAAATAAAATAACACTGTTGAATTCTACATGCATGGTCCCTTCGCGTACAAATGTAAACAAATCGTGGTAAAATTAGTTGTTAAAATATTCATAAAATTGTCAATTCTTGTTTAATTTTAATAAATAGCATATCATTTTAAAGCTTATCACAAATTGAAAGCATCAACAGTGACAGTCTCTCAATATTCATAACAAATAGTCTATGAAAATAGAGTAACAAAAATACTTACTTTTTACCTCACATATCACTATGTATGTTTCATTGATAGAAGAGCCAACATGGTGTTGAATTTGTTTTGATTTTTGAGTAAGGTTTACCTCTTATTTTGAACAGATATCAGTGTAACCATTTTAGAATATGAATAAAAGACAAATTCTCGTGCTTTATGATGGTTTTAAACTATTGATCACCTGTAGTGCTTTAATACAGCCGATCGATAGTTTAAAACCATCATAAAGCACTCAAATATGTCTTTTATTCCTATAATAAAACATGATGACCGGCTGACACACTGACTTGCTGACCTGTCTACATGCCTACCTGTTTCCATTTAATCAGGAATTGTGTTATTATAAAAATATTCACTGATATCCATACGCCTTTCTACTTCCAGGAGGGGAATTCTGCAATCCTTCCACTTGTTTTGTATTTTATATTTACCACAAAATTGAAAATATTTATATAAGACTGAGCATAGAATGGTTTGCTGTTGGGATTTCAAATACTGTCTATCCTATGTGAGGACTTAAACACACTGTGTAACAGCCTTAACATTTTATATTGCATATATTCGCAGTTAATAAAATGTGTAAAAAAGTCTCTCAAAAATTAGAAATTCAACAGGATTATATTTAAATTTCCATCATTCATTTCAATTTCTAATAATGTAGGAAAGCCCCAACAGTTTCAAACAAAGCAGTGCACGCACCCTTCTCTTTGGGTCATGCAAAATAAAAATGCTGAATTATTGATCCAGATTCAGATCTGTATCATTTTCATGATGCTGACCTTACCTTGTGCAAAAAATATATGACCCCAATTCAATGTATTATTGTCAAATTATGCACAGAGACAGGCCAATTGATACTATTTCAATACCTACTCTTGTCCCCTTTAGGAGCGAGAATAACTATTCTTAACTTTGCATCATATTTTAATTGCTGCTTCCATGAATGTGTGAAACAGTAGTTAGAGATGTCAGGAATAACACTATCTATGGTAGTTAACAGCTGTACAAATAATAGTCTCTTTAACTACTTGATTAATATGTTCTTGTAAACAACATGGGTGAAGCGGGATAAGAGACTGTATAAAGTGATAATCTTTTGGTAAATGCTTTCATGTAAGGATTTGTCAGAGCACTTCAGAATTGTGTTTAATGTTTGAATCGCAAAGAATCTTCGCAAAAGAACTGAATAATACAGCACAATATTATGGAAAAATAACACATCGCAGTTCCATTAGGAAACTGTCACACAAATATAATAATTTCATTTTTAAAACCATTACAAAAAATAAATTACATTATAAGAAAACCGAAGAAAGAATAGGAACATCACTTGGCAATCCCGCCTTGCTTCATAAATTGGCATACATTTCAAATTGTCACAAAATTATGCACAAAGTTATCTCAAAATGTAGGCAATTCAAATCATTTATACAGAATGATGATATGTAAGCTGTATTGATAGTTCAGTTTTGGCTCCCATATAAATTTTATTATTTCCCCTTGAAACGGTTTCCAGGAAGATTAACTTAAATTTTTGGTATAGCATTTGCATGTTTTTACTCATGCTCTTATGAAGATAAATCAAAGCTAATTTACATGCAAAAAAATCAAATCTTGATTTATTGCACGCATTATCAACGAATCCTAATGAAATTGTTGATGTCAATTGTATTTACATGGACTAATGATAAAATTTAGAAGAGGTCTGAATCATGTTCAGGAAACAAAATTCCAAAATTTTTTAAAATGGCATCATAGTAGAGGTCACTGCTCTGTGAGTAACTTATTGTTATACCAAGTTACAAAGTCTAGCAGTACAGACTTAAGTAACTGATTTTCTCATAAGTACATGTGAAGTTCTCTGTAATACTGTGACATCAATAAAGCAGTGAGTGTAAGTTGACTAAGCTTGTTATTTTTGTTTATTGACTGTTGCATTTACAGCTGCTGAAGTAACAACTGAAAAAGAAGCTGCAACTGTTACAAGCATGATAACTGTACCTGTAACAGGTAACCATTTGTCATACATGATAGAGCCAGTATTTATTGTTATTTGTTTATTAATGTCAAAAAATGGTTTTAAAATATTTGCAAATAGTTTTTTTTCACCATTTGGAATTTTTCATTGCAAAATGTGGGGCTTCACAAACAATTGTTTTCAGTTAGGGCTAAGTAAATGCACCTGACGTATTTTTCATTGGATCTTCTAAAATTGGAATAAAAACAAACTGAAACAAACTGCATCATACTAAAGACTAATCATACCTTTTCACATATTATGGTTACAGTTTGCAAAACCAAAATGAACTGAAGTTATGGTAAAAAATATATCTATACATTAGACACCACCCCTGCCTTCATATATCATGTGATTAAGTGACTCATCCCATCATTCTCAAGAACATGTTTGTGAACCTGATTTTTGTATTGATCCTTTTTTGATTTGCACAAAACCTTGAAAACCTGCCTCCTTGGAGCCAGGTTCAGAATTAATCCAAGTATTACCAATTTTATTCTTATTGATAGTAGATACTTGTGACACTAACTGAATTTCACTTTTCCTACCTGCCTAGTGCCAAAGATTTTGTTATGGTTCTATCACACATAACTTTGTGTATACTAATTCCATTCAGTCAAATTTCTTAATGTTCTGTTAGATCTTGTTTTACACATTTTTTTCAATACAGAAACAAAAGTTTAGAAGACAGCAACTGAATTGATACCTGAACCGACTAAGAATTAACAACCTCCACATACAATGCTGTAGCGGCTGATGTTTGACTAAATCACACACAGGAAATAAGCATAAGACAGATTTGATAAAGAGTGATATATCAATATCAAACAATCTTTAGCTACTCAGAATTGTCTTTCATTTCCCAATATCTCTCCGGTGGGGGTTAATATGGGTCTTGACCTGAAAAGTCCCCGGACTTTCCCTTTTTAATCTTGAGTGTATCAGAGGATGTTGTATCAGTTTTGCGCCATATAAATGTTTCTATTCTATTCTATCATTAATTTTTATAAGCTTTTTTTCAATACAGGATATGATGGCTGTGAAATAAAAAACACAACACAGGAGTCCAGGTAAAATGATAATTAGTCACTTTTTCACCCATTCAGTGCAGTTTGTCCATACGGTTATATTTTTAACCTGAGTAATAATTACAAAAAACGTTTATGACAAAACATCAGAACATTTGATGCAAAAAATTTTAAAATGTTTCAAAATGATGGGTAGGAAAACCTACTAAATGTTTGTAAAACATTGTCAACAAATGTTGTTTAAACATTTTAGGTATATGGTTTATGAAACATTTCATGACAGACGTTTCAAAAACATTTCCAGCATAACATTTATTTCTTGAGTTAATTTATAACTAATAGGCAGTTAACAAAACTTGATAGACAATGTTTTTTACTGGACTTGTGATACCTGTAGTGCCCTTGTTTGTTCTTTTGTTTTGTATTGTGCTACTATCACATGGGGATTTATTTTCCAAAGTGACAACCTCTGATGATTTAAAGTGTTTGTTCCAACACAAACAGTAACTAAATCAACTGTGATGTATACAATATAATTTTATTATCTACTGGGAACTGTGTGTGCCCTATATAGCCGGATATGTGGAGTTTATATACAACATGAACAGGTATCACACCATATATCAGGCTAGGAGCTCATAAATCAAATAAACAATGCATATATAAAAAGCAGACATGAGAATATCATTATTATTCACATTATAATAACCATAATTGATTATTTTTTTCGTTTTTGATAATGTGACGGTACAAAACAGCTAGAAAAAAAACAAACCATCCATGTATTGTTTTTATTTATACATTACAATTTAAAATATGTTCATTTTGTAAGTTCAATGCATGACCATGAAAGCATTTTAATTAATAGTGAATTAAATTAATTACAATAAGTAGTTTTTTAAGAAAGCTCAAAGTTCAAATTTGAACTGGGGAGGATTCAGGAGGAGTAAAATATATTATTACCTCAGGGGAGTGAAGGTAGCTTTATGCTAGCTTCTGATGAGATGATGATACATATGTATGTGATTGAATATATACATTCACTTAATGAATATATAAGGCAGTTTAGATAGTGGTGTTGTGTATATTGTCTAGTTTAATTGCATTTAGTTTACTTATTATTTTAGCAAAGTGGTGTACAATAAATATAAAATAACCTTGATGAAAATAAATTTTATCATATAAATCATGCACAGATACACAGTGAGTCAGATATTAGTTCAATCTTTAGTGTTAAAATATAAAAATGCATGTCACTTATTGAATTTTCCATTTATAGTACACCTGAAAGCATCATTTGGGAAACATGGTCGAGCTGGAACCATGTAGGTACAGTTGGACACTTCCAAAGGAAAATGCACAAAAATGATCCACATGGGACGTTGTATCAAGAACAAGAGTCAAAACATTGTGAATGTAAGTAAGACACCTCATGAGTATTTGAAAGAAAAACAAGATTGCCGATAATAAGTTATATAGATCTATATTAATGAATGGAAAACTCCTTAGTTATCCCTTAGTCAAACAAATCATTGTGCTTAGAAGTTGGTCTATGGGAAGCTATAAACGTATCTGCCACTGTGGTCTAGCAGGTAACATACTTGTCTAGGAACTCAGAGGACGTGGGTCCAATCCCAGATACAGGCATATACATAGTGGCTCTGATGACCACTTAAAATGGCAGTCCTCTGTCATTGGGTCCTATCCCCAGTGGTAGGTTAAAGAACCTCAAGGGCGTTGATAAATGGCTATCCTTGAGCCTCTATCTTCCAGTTAGGGGAATGTCAGTTACTTATGAGTAGGGGCTGTACATGTACAGTGGGATTAGTTAAATAGCGCTTTGAGTCCTGTTGTATATGGAGATATTGTGCTGAGTATAAATACATAATAATGACAATAATAATAATATAAAACCTCTTGTGGCAAGTCTTTTGAAATGTGGAATATTTCTTTACTATCCATTTGGTTTCTGAGTAATGCGAACAGGTGAGATCTCAATTAAGAAACATGCATTTAAAAGCTGACGTTGTGCCAAACTTTTATAATCTAATAAGTACAGACAGAGTTGTATTTTCTTATATTCTAGGGGTGATTTAAAGTGTAGCCATTAACATGGGCTGAAAACTGAATGATTTTATCTAGCTTTATTTACAACAAATTTTGTACTTGGTAACTTTCTTGCATGGCACGGTTGCATTAGTTCCCTAGCTATGAAGGGAGATGTTAGTCTCTAAGTTTGACTTTAAGGGTATAATTCATCACTGTGCTTCCCATGTTTTGTTCCGTATAGTTACATTTCCCATCATGTGAAAACAGTACCGAAGTTAGGTAGATCTATGCTCAGTGCCCCCCCCCCCCCCCCCCCGGAAATGACAATAATATGAATAATACTACAGTTGGGAATAAAATTAGTTTATTCTATGTTAGGCTCTAACTTCATATTTACATACTTTATGGCTAACAGAATTTACACAATAGACTTAAGGCCACCTTAAAGTGGCTGACACAGTAAGTATGTATAAATGTTTATATGTAATCAAATCTACCTCAACAACTGTACACTATTTACTATGGTGAATACCAGACTAGAGTTACATGATTAAACAAGTTCAAAACTACGTCATTTAAGATGACCTTAAAGTGATGTATAACTGTATGCATGTATGTTAACCTAGTTTTAGGGTTATTTATAAAGGTACATAAATGTAAGGTGCCCTTACTGGGACCATAACTCGAGATTAGGAAGGGTGACTTAAGGTCACCCTAAATTTTGACTTTATTGTTAGGGTAATGCCTGTGGATGACCCTATGATTGATTGGCTTTCAAATTTTATCAAAGGGTTTTGACATCTGATGTCTTACTGGTACGTTTCAATTGACTAGAGGTAAGTTTACAGGTAAGTTGTATGTTTTAGTATCAATAAATTGAAATGTTGAGATAGAGAGCCCAAACACCCCGTAACAGTAGAGTGGCACCTGAATGATCCTGTTTATTGGAAGCCCTTAGCAGATCCAGCATTCTGTTTAAAAAAGGTCTAGATGAGTGGACACATTTAGGCACATAGAGAAGGCTGCCTAGGAGGGATTGGAGTTCGTGCTTCTTACAGCTGACTCTGTCTTTCCATTGGAAACATATTGTCAGTATTTTTTCAAGCTTAGCCCTTGGTATGGAGGCTTCAAACGTCTCTGTATTTAGATCAATGCCCAGACATGTACATTTGGTGGTTGGGGGAACCATTTTCTTATTACAAAGGGCAAAACCTAGATCTGTGAGGAGGGCCTTCAAAAATTGGAAGGAGGGGCCTGCTTGGCTTACTGTGGTGTGCCCAATGACGTCATCAATGTAATTTGTGACCTAAAAGCCATGAAATGACGCACAGTGTCACGGAGGTGCTGAAAATCACCGAGCCATGACGAAATCCGAAGGGAAGGCAGGTGTCAATAAAATACTCCTAAAGCTTGAGGCCTAACAATGAATAATCCCTAGGGTCAATTTTGACATGGCGAAAAGCCCTTGAGACATCTATCTTGTACAGAAGTGAGCCTTTTCCTAATTTTATAAAATTCTACTAGTGATGTCATCAATAGTGGGGAGGGTAAGAAGAAAAGGGGTGCCTAAATAAACTTCTGAGGTGACACCGTCATTAACAGAGTGGCCAAAAGGGAAACTGAGGTCTATGATGACTCTTCTCTTATCTGAGTCAGCTTTTTCTCTGGTCATGAAAGGGGAGATGTGCAATTGTTTCATGGGAGGGTCTCCAAATGGCCCTCGTATGACCCATGGTCCATTTCTTCTTGCAAGTAAAGTTTGACATGGTCCTGGAAGTCAACAGCTGACTTATGATTCGACTCATTGCTCTTAAGAGGTGTTTGATAGTCAAAATCCAGGGGAAAACCATAACGAATGAGTAAACCTAACTGTTTATCCCAGTAATTGGTGAGATATTTATCCCAAACGTCAGGATTCAGCTGAGATTTGATTTGAATCTGGGATTGCATGAAGTTAAAATGGCCTGACTTACATATTTGATCATGAATACTCAAGATAGATTCGTCATTTTGGTTCTTGTCATTGGATTCAGGTAACATGAGGTCACCTAATGGAATGAATCCATATTTATCAGTTGTTTGCTTATTCCAAGCATGAAATGTTTTGACAGCACCCACAGCAGATACGACGCTCCTATGACGTGGTCGAAACATAGCTTGTAAGTTATATTTGTCTTCAGTGAGAGGAAATACGGTCACAAAACGTGAAACGACGCCTTCACTCACATGGGGTACTTTGTTTTTGTATTCGGTACTCACCTTGGTGTTACCGACATTCTCACCCGCAATCATACAATTATCCTTGTTTTGACTTGTATTTACATCAGTATCAAGATCAGCTAACACACCAAACTTATTTTTTGAAACAAAATCATTTGAATCATCATAATGAATCTTACCTTTTGCTTTTGCTTGAACAGGACTGCTGGTGGAATGAGATTTGCCAGCCTTTGACCACGTTGTGCCAGTTTTATCCTGATTATTTACAAATGAAACCCTCTGAATCCCCTTCTTGACGATTCTAATGTTGTTTTGGTTTGGCAATATGTGAGGAAAGTTGCCAATATGACATGTTTTGGCACCATGGTCAAGAGCAACATTAACACCTTGATACATATTGTTAATGCAACCATTGTTTTTTTCACGTTTTGTGTCAACAAGTGGTTTGTATTGTTTCTCGACATTTGTGACATTATGCAACATGGTTTTACTGTAAACACAAGAATTTTTGCTCTTTACCATATGTGCATAGGTTTTGACATTTGTAACATAGTCACGCTTCCAGTTGTTACTGGGTGAATAATTGCTGTTACTATTATGAAAAATTCTGGTTCTAACATGGCCTATTTTTTGTTCAATAACACCATTTTTTAAGCACTGCCCTTGGGCAGTGCCTCATTCGTTTTTTTTTGTGCGATTTCTACAGGTGGAGCTGGTATGTGTGAGTGACTTGCCTTGTGTGTGACAGATACTACATACATGCAAGTATGACTGACCATTCGTCTCATGGTCTTTGGTATGAGAGCAAAAAAAATCTTTCTGATAGAATTTACAGGGGACAGCCTTATCTTTGCATTCACCTTTTTGATCTGGACATTCTGTGAATGACCACTGGTCAGTCTCTGAGCGTGGGCTCGCCTTACCCTATCTATCTTGCTAGTTTCGTCCCAAGTGATCTTACCATCCTCCATTCGACATAGGAGCACAGCATGACTTCCCTTGGCTGCCTGCCACCCGAAGTCATGACTGTCCTCCATCAAGTCCGTTAAATAGTCAAGCATTTGATTTCTGGTGTCAGTGTTAGACTCCTCCCTTATTATCTGACTAAAACCTGCAACCCACTGGCTTAGGGATAGGGCGTCATATGAGATTCTGGATTTCTCGGACCCCCCTAATACAAAGTTATGGGGCCAAGGGACTTCTTTCTTTACATAAACAGTCTCACTGCCACCCGTTTGAGACTTAAACTTGCCTTGTTCGTTGATGGTCTGCAACTGCTTGACCCTTTCATCCACCTGTCTTTGAATCTGGTGCGACTGCTTCAGCATTGAAATGGAAGGCAGCAAAAAATCATCTTCTGTGTCTTGTATCTGGCTGACGCTCGATTTGACGATTGGTGAAGTCTGCTGTGAGTCTTTGTCCTGAACTTTCTTCTCCATGACCGCCATGCGACTGCTTAAACTTTTGAGTTCTTGCAATATTAAAGCATTTGAGTCCTGGATACTCATTTCACTTTCACTTATAGAGGCAGTGTCCTTCTCTATAACATTTTTACATTTTGAATTTATGAGCCTTTCATGCACGCCCCCACACTTTACACAGTCTAGCAGTTTCTTCGGCATTTTCTATACACAAATTTCAAATCTCTCAAATCTCCTTTTATACGTGCCCGTATAATAATAGAGGGTAAAATGGTAAAAATTTTGTATAAAAAGAACAGATAAAATAGCGTAAAATGACTAAAATAAAAATGAAAACAGCCCTCAACCTAAGCGCCACAAGTGAGCTATACGAGCATGACTCAAAAGAGGAATGTATGATGGTAATCCACAGCCAGAGGTCGTCCCAGCTAATCCATGCAGACAGAAGAGGTGACGCCTGGCTCTGAAAAACACTGACACTTGGGAGTTTCAGTGTTGTGAAACTCGCAAGTTTCAAATAGAATTAACACAAAAAATTTTTATTTTTAAAATGGCGTGTTGTCAGCTTGATTGCAGAATTTGATATGAATATGGCCACCCCAAGGCGGGAAATTTTTTCATTAATTAGGTCAGGAGTGACCAATGACTTTACAGGTCAATTCCCAACAAGAATAGTTTTCAAGGGACAGCACTGAATTAGGTGGCACCTCACTTGCCACCCAAGCAGAATTATGATTTATTATAGTAAACAAAACATTTCATAATATATTTGTCTATTATTCAACTAAAATTAGGTGAAAACTCCTTTTCACTTAAGGAAGCTGTTCATATGTGAAAGTGCAAACAACACACAATAATGATATTAAAACTCCACACATTGGGTATTTTTTAACATTTAACATCATTATGTACAGTATTTACTGTGTCTTTGAGAAAGAACTTGTAAAGTTTTCATATGACGCTGTCACAAGGCAAAATACTTAACTCACCCTATTTTATCTCTTTTGTTTTAAGTCAAAACTCAATTAGAAGGAGGTGGTGAATGCCCCATGATAAGAAAATCTCAAACAAATATTAGAATTGGTAGAAAACTCGTAAATGATACTGGCAGTTCTTGGAACAGGTAGTTATATAATAACCCTAAGAAGAAGTTTATATAATTAGTGTTTTGGATGAATTTTGATGAAGTTTTGTTGAAATGTTGATAAGGGAGCATGTGATAGAATATTTAATTTTGGTAGTGATCTAGATCATTATCATAAACCACATTGGAGATATTGGGCCTGGACTAGAACAAGGTCTCTGAAGGTTTTTCTTGTTTATTTATTTATTTTTTTATGTATACCTAATACTTTTTTATCATTTACATTGTAATTGGTAATTAAACTGTTTAGAAAACCCATTATATGCAGTGGATCAAGGGTCTGTACTGAAGAATGGTGACCAACAACAAGTAGCTACAAACTACTCCATTTGAATTTTCACTGAGATTTGAACTAGGATCTCAGGGGCAGGTTGTCACTGCAACACTACCATTGCTACCAGAATAGTTTGTAAATATAACACATCTGCAGCATAGCCCTAGCTTGTAATTCATGTAGGATCACAAAGATACTAGTAATATCCAAGACCGAGACATAGTGCCTGAAATGATAACTTAAAATGAGGATCACCCCTTATTGGGTGTTTTTAGGACTCTCAAGTTCAAGAGCCAAAAATGGTCATCAATGAGAGTCTTTCAGTTTTGGAAATGTCAGTCACTAGAAATTTGGCTGTACTAGTATAGATATGATGAGACAAATATCACACTGGATAACAAAATAAATCGGATACAAACATAATTACAATACTAAGTGACAGCAGTGACCTGAAACTATGTAACTATGTTTATTTTAAAGGCATCACTGGTTACCTGAGAAAGGACAAGCAGCTCTTAGACCATGTCTTGTCAACAATATCAGTGCGTACCAATGTTGAATGTCTGCAGAGATGTTGCAACACCCTTGGATGTGTGTCTGTGAACTGGGAGAAGAACTATACCAGATGCCAACTCAATGATGCTGAAATATCTGGTGTTTCATGCAGGGATACCAGAGAAAGCCCTGGTGTTATGTACTATTGGTTAGATGTTGGTGGCTGCGAATGTTAATAATTTGCATTTCAGAGTAAAACTTTCATTGCTTGACTACAGGTTTATATTTAATAACATTAAATTTCTCAGAATATTGTCACAAGTTTAATATACACACTTCCTCACAGTTTAACTAATAAGACCACATAAGTGAATTTTAGCAATTTTTCAGAAACATGAACCAAGAAGTGTTAATAGAGAAAAATAGAGGTTTCGCACTAAAAAGGATGCATTTTTTTGCAAATGCTACTGATTTATTTTGTGAGAACATATCTCTTTTCTTGATTTTGCATTTATAATTGCTAACATCCATATACAATGAAGGCACATTGATAAAATGGGCATTTCATGTAAAAATGCACATTATGAGTCATTTTTTTCAGGACAAGAAAAACGTCTAGAAGCTCATTGCTAACACACTTTTTCCACAAAGTTAACCATATGGAATACCTTAAAATTGCTCAACAACTTAAATAATAATACTGGCTGTTTCATGCACATCTGATACAGCCAACTTTTTCTGATAACATTTAATTCTTGCAATTGGAATAGGTGATAAAATGGCTGCAAACTTAGTTTTACAACAATATAAGTCATATGTCAGGTGCATACAGAGAAAAATAGGAATCTTTCAATCTTACCAGGAATCCAAATTTCATTGCTTTTCATTTTTAAATAAATAAAAAAAGTAAAATGAAAGAATTATTTTGAAATATACGCTTCTGTTAATCTAACATTATGATAGCATTAGTTATTTATAAGAAAAAACATTTAATATAATACAACATTAATTTTCTTTCAATAATGTAATTTTTATTTTGTATTTGTGATGTTTTAGACATCTGTATTTGTAAGTTTGTATTTATAATATATTTTGCATCTGGATGTTAAATATATCAATAAATACTTCTGTATTTGTATAGTCTCATTTTATTAATTTTGATTGTATTCACATAGCTTAAATTTTTGAGGGGTGTTAAGTACATTTGTATATATTTAATGTAGCTATTCCACTGTCGAAATCCAATCCTAGGTTTGGTTACAGTTCTTAAAATTAGCAATTTGGGAATATTCGGAATGTCAGACTTTTCCTTTTCAGAGGTTTCTTTAAAAAACCTTAATGTTCAAGACTTGTATCTGAACCAGCTGTTTAAGTTTCAGATTATTTAGGGGCAAATTACATGAATTCCAAATTATATTTTTTCAATTAGGATGTAAGTTTTAAATACCCTTATCAATGTGGAACAGCTGTGTAACTTGTATTTTTACAATTTTATGTTTTGGATATGAAGGACATCTATTTATATTTTTAACATATAATTGCATCATTTTAATTTTGCATATCTTGGATGTTAAGGACACATATGTGTATAGTTTGTCTTCTAATTTTTCGATTAATTTTTTACATGTTTAGACCATTCATATTTGAAAATTTTATTGTAATGACTTTGACTTTAAAATTTGACATGTGTGTAGCATCTGTGTAAAATTAGTCTATTTTTGATGTAACATCCATTTTGTACATATGTAGAACATTATCAATTTTAAATTTTGTAACTATTAATGTGTATTTTCAATTGATTGGAGAATCAATATACGTATCTTTAACTCATGTGTATTTGGGTTGCCCAAGGCATACAGATATAAATAAAATTTTATTGTGTATTCGGGATGTTTAAGACATCAAAAAGTTTTTGTGTCAAATAACATTTCTTGTATATTGTAAAGACACATTGACTTTTAAGATTCCAATATTTTCTGTTTAGTAATTTTAATGTTTATAAATTTGTATTTCAGTTAAAAATTTGATATATCATAAGTACTTATTTAAGATGAAATTCATTTATGTTAAAGTTTGTTTTGCATGTTTAATATAAGGTTACATTTTAAAATTCTATATATATTAATAATAATAATACATTGATCACACAGTCCATAAATGCTGAAAATCTTTTTGAAACACACAAATGCTTTTATTGGGAAATTATTGAACATATCTTTAAAAAATAGAAACATCACCAAATTCAAATTAATATAATTCAATATCCATATCTAGAAATATGTAAATTATATTCCTAAATTGATAAAACAATATGACTGAAAATGCCCAAATTGATGTCACATTGGTGACAGTATATTGTTTAAATCAGAATTTTATATACAAGTAAAATAATCTATGTTTCAGTTTGACTTTACAGTGTCACTATCAGGTTTGTTTGAATGACATCATAATGTGAGATACACTAATAGCATATATGTTTGTTGCAATAATATAACAAATAGCCAAAATTTTGGATTTTTGAATTGTTGGGAAAACAGCTTTGCCTGAATGTGTCTCTTCACAAGTTGTAAAATATAAAAATATGCACCAAAAGGGTGCTTCGATTGTAAGTAAAGTTTGCCCTATTTTCTAAATCAAATGAAAAAATTAGTTGTGAAACATAGTTACAAGAACAAGTTAATACAATAATGTTCAATTTGGCGTGAGGTTTCCCCACTATTTGTGAACAGATTTATATGCAACAAAAATGAGCTGAAGCTAAAAATACATTTTAAAAATATATATGCCACATTTGAAAATTAAATAATTGGATTATTACAACAAATCAGCACTTATTTGTGCATTTGTAGTGCAGAGTTTCCATTGTAAGTGGTGTCATGAAAACAAAAGCCAGGCTGGTATATCCTGATATTTAGGTCAAGGACAGTGTGCAGTGATTAAAGATTATCTAATCAAGTGATATAGTGGGAATTGGTTTGACACACATTGCTACATTTGCAAATAGATAATGTCATTTGAAATATTTCTCCAATTGGATTTGTAGCTTTCATCACCACAAGTGACCCAGTTAAAATGGTCTAAATTTAAACATTTTTTTAAGTTAAAAACAACTCATATTGTATTAGATTTCATAGGCTGTACTCAAACATGATGGATAGATATTGTTGTGAAAGCATAACCACATTCTTGATATTATTTTTTATTAAATTATGTTTTGCTTGGACTGGGAACTAATTCATTTTATGAAAGGTTCTGGTAGTGACCTCCATAAACCTTAACATTTAATAGCATTCAATAATATGTATACATCCTAATTGGCTCACATGTTTCTATTTTTGAGTTGACAACACTGAATGTTCAAGCTATGAATCCTCATCTAACTACTTTACTGATTACCTATGGTAATTTTTGTATTCCATGCACACCAAAGATTATTACCAGTATATTAAAAGTGAATTACATTTCATTGTTATAATTATATTGTTTACAAAATTCTTGAGGAAAGGAAGATTTCAGCCTTTTAAATTTGTTCTCTTGTTTATCTCACACTGTGTCTCACCCATATGCAAAATTTGGGTCTAAAAATCAAAGATATCTTTTAAATGTTATTAATGGAAGTAAAACAATTAAATTAACATCATGGTCACTATATTATACTTTTATATTCCGAAATTGAAACAGACCCTGACAAAACTTTGCTATGCTTAGTTGCACTGTGTATTTGGGAGATTTCGTGTGTCTATACTTACATCATTATAGTTGTGTTTTGCTGTGATATGTGGTCATAAATGTTGCAAAAGGTTTCTTGTATTGAAACCTGTCAAAAAAGAACATTGTTTTTATTAATTTCATGTTTCTTATTGTATAATTAATGGCCAAGTGATATTATGTAAACTTAATGGCCTGAGTACCAAATGATCAACCTGGACTATCTTTGCAATGTTTTCTTTGGTGTGCATACAATATGTGACTTTTACTAAATTATTTCTGTGGTTGATTTTTTTTATTTCAATACACAATCATCATTGTTTCACAATGTGTACCAGTGGTTTTCCTTCATGGGAAAATATAATTTAGGTAAAGCTTGAAAAGTTTTAATGTAATCTGACTACTAAAAAGTTCATATTGATTGTATGTAAAATTTTCCTTATTTTATAAACCAAATGAAAAAAAAATTAGCTGTGAAACATATTTATAGGAACAAGTTAATATTTAAAAGTTCAATTTTGGCGGTAGCTTTCCCCCTTTTGGTGAACAGATTTATATGCAACAAGAATGAGCTGAAGCTCAAAATACATTTCTAAAAATATATATGACACATGTGAAAGTTAAATAATTGGATTATTACAACAAATCAGCACTTATTTTTTGCATTTGTAGTGCAGAGTTTCCATTGTCAGTGTGTCAAGAAGACAAAAACCAGGTTGGTATATCCTGATATTTAGGTCAAGGACAATGTGCAGTGATTAAAGATTATCTGATCAAGTGATATAGTGGGAACTGGATTGACACACATTGCTACACTTGCAAATAGATAATGTCATTTGAAATATTTCTCCAATTGGATTTGTAGGTTTCATCACCACAATTGCCCAAGTTAAAATGGTCTAAATTTAAATATTTTTTTCAGTTAAAAACAACTCACATGGATTTGTTAGGTTGTACTCAAACATGATGGCTAGATATTAAACCCAAATAGTCATTACTGGGTGTGGCTATTAATTTTATGAAACCTATTATGACTGATATCCATTCTGCTTAATATGATTATTTAAAATGTCATTGTAAAAGCATAACTAAGTTCTTGATACTTTTGTTTTATTAAGTTATGTTTTCCTTGGACTGGGAACTAGTCCATTTTATGAAAGGTACTGGTAGTGACCTCAATAACGTTAACATTTAATGGCATTCAATAACATATATACATCCTAAGTGGTTCATATGTTTCTATTTTTGAGTTGATAACAATGAATGTTCAAGCTATGAATAATCATGTAACTACTTTACCAATTACTTATGGTAATTTTTAATTCCAATCACACCAAAGATTATTACCAGTATACTGAAAGTCAAGTTCATTTCATTGTTTTAGTTAAACTGTTTACAAAAATTCTTGAGAAATGGGGGATTTCCGCATTTTAAATTTGGTTTTTTGTTTATCTCACCCGGTGTCTCACCCATATGCAAAATTGGGTCTAGAAATCAAAGATATCTTTTCAATGCTAATAATGGAAGTAAAACAATTAAATGAACATGATGGTCACTATACTATGCTTTTATATTCCGAAATTAAAACAGACCCTGACAAAACTTTGCTATGCTTAGTTGCACTGTGTATTTGGGAGATTTAGGGTGTCCATGCTTACATCATTATAGTTGTGTTTTGTTGTGATATGTGGTTATAAATATTGCAAAAGGTTTGTTGTATTGAAACCTGTCAAACAATTGTTTTTTTTATAAATTTCATGTTCCTTATTACATAGATAATGACCAAGTGGCGCTCCATTATGTAAGCTTTAACATCACTTCATATTGGGTTAAATTGTTTCTTTATTGCACACACAGAAACATGTATCATGCCAGGTTAAGCTATTATGAGATTGTATCAAGTATTATGAGACTGTATAATATCATGATTGGTGCATATGTGCTTTTAGTATGGAGGATTTTATTACGAAGAATGGTTAAAGTTTGTTCCAAGGAAAACACTCACATTGACTGTCTCTCCATTTGCATCATTCCCTTTATTTAAAACACAACAAGAGATGCAAATCATTGCAAAATGTACAAATTCGATGAAATCCTCAGCATGTGATTTGACATTCTTTTGACTGGTCATATATCCACATAAAATTTATTCACTGTTTCACCATGTTTATTTAATTTTATTATTCACCAATTTCCAATTTAAATAATTCAATATTTATCTAAAACACGTTCATTATCTAAAGTTTTGTATATTCACATATTTCAAAATAAAACATTCAATGAGTAGTTTATTGTTCCATGTATTTATAATGCCCAATCTCAGTTCTAGCAGCTTTGAACAGCAGTAAACAAAATATTTTGTTGTTCAATCTTCTTACTTGAAGCATATAGTATACACAACATTCTAGTCCATTCAGGTTTGCATTTCATTTTATCTGTATACCGGTAGATTCTATAGTATGGAGAAACAAACCAATTATGCAGAAATGGTATAACTATATAAATGACATCAGTAATTAAATACGGGAATGACAATAGGGCTTGGGAATTCAGGTGAAAAAACCTATGTTAAATAGGCAGGAATTTACGCCTTCGTATCAAAGGCTGTTGGCATTCTTTAACACGTTTTAAGTGCCAAAACCAATTCTGGAAGCATTAAACAAAGTTTAACAATCCACTGAATGGAGTCCATTAACAAGGAAGGACTAAAACTTATCCCAAAAACATAATGAACTGGCACATTAAGATCTATAAATGCAATAGTATGCCCTTATGAAACATATTACTGTAAATGCTTATGGTACTGCTTGGTTACACCACTGAAATTCATCAAAACTGTGATTTTCAACAAGATTTAAATTAAGACACAACCTCTGCATGTTTTCCTTTGTATGCTGTTATGGAGCATCCTCATTTGTGCAAATGATTTTATTTTAGCATGGCTACACTCTAGTACCTCTTTTGCCAGTTTTAAGAGTGTGTGTTTTTATAAGTTGTGAAGGTGCTATGAATAATCTGGCGAGAAAAAGGCATAAAAATTAGAAAAAAAAGAAAAGTTTCACAACCAAAATGATTGCTCTTAGCACATGCTTCAGACTGCGACAATAGTTATTGTATATTATCAGAGATTGGTACCTCTTCTCTTAAGGTATGATATCACCTCTAATTTTCAAGATGAGAGTTAGCTGCCTTAAGCAATTTCTAAGCAACTTACCACCAAAATATCATTCATGACACTTTGAGAAAGATGTGCTGACCCAAAGATGTCACTCCCACCCTCTACAAATGAAAACAATGCCATACAAGCAAGAACAGCATACATGTGTACTAGGGACATTATTAATGGGGACTGGTATACTTGTACATCGCTTGTTGTCAAAAATACATGCTGTAATGTCCTCACGTGTATCAGTTCTCTTAACACCTAGGTTTCTGGGGATTCAGCTGGTTAATGAGCTATACTTAATTTATCTGTGTAATTCACAGAACGTGGGGTCGACTTCCAACATAACCAATCAATAATTTCTCCATACAGTTTATGGTTAGATGCCTAAAGATCCCTCCCTCTCACAATAAAGTGAGCTGAAGTGTTTAAATCTAGTCATGTAAGATCTTAAGACAGGTGTATCTGTTCTGTTGAAGCATAGCCTTCCGGGGATTCCCCCTTAGCTGGTTTAACAGCTAGACTTGGGCTTATTTCATTGTGTAATCCAAAGACTATAGGATGTACTTCCAGCAGAACAGATCAGTAATTTATCCATGCAGTACAATACCTGAATTTGAAATTGAGTTCTACCAGGGTGACCATACAAGCCTGAAGTATTTACAATGTCACTATCTTGATTTTGTGATCTGAAATAAATCTTATTAGTGTTTTTCACAATAACCCAACAACTCTGAAATTTTTCGCAGATTTATCAGGGCTGTTTCAACATAACAAAAAAAGAGGGGCCAAGGTGGTCCAGTGGTAACACTCTTGCCTCTCACCTCTCGGGTTGGTTATTCAAACCCTGAACCCTAGGTTGGAAAGATGGTAGTTTTTACTGATGATTGGCAGTTTACAGTACCGAAACCCGACCATTTGTAGGTACTGGTTTCTGCTGCCCATTGTGATATGACCTATACAGTGTTGAAAGCAATGTTAAATCACGCCAAATTAATAAATCAACATAACAAAGGTCATTCTCAAATCCCTTTTGTTCAAACGTAGTTTGCTGTTCCATTCATACAGTAGTAAATGTCTTTATTTATATGAATTATCTCTAGATGTGTAAAGTTTAGTCTATCGACAATGTATCAATTAACCAGTTCCCTGCACTGTAAATTTGCTTTACCTCATACAGTATATAACACAGATCCTATTGTTTATCAAGGTGAAGAGGTGGCATCCTTGCCTGACAAAAATGCTTTCGTGGTACCACTAGGATCTTGACCTTGATTCAAAGCTTCAAAAGAAGGGACGGTAACAAAGCTTTGAGCCATTTGAGAGTAGGATTGAAGGCTTCTGGGGGTGGTATTTGCCTATTAAGTTACTTTTGTCCAGTAGATATATCAACAACAAAATAGGTTTGTGTTGTTCTTTTTTGTTTTCTTTGACAAAATTCTGGTACTAGCATTACAATGAAAAAAAACTATATTCAAACATTTTCAAACTAAACTGATGTTTGCTTTTTAAGAATTACTATGTGTTTCTTATTAAGTCGGAAAATGATCTCAGGGTCTCTCACATTGCAGTCAATACAATTTACATTGCCACAGGTCCGAAACAAAGGTAATGAAAGCCCCATTTTGGGATTATTTATATTTTATTAAACCAATACATACATACACATCTAGTTCTATGTAGAATTATAACAGAACACACAGTAACTCACTTTGACCCCACCCTAATTGGATCATATACATTTAAGACCAAGACAAAAAGGTTAAGGTGACCCTTTGTCTTTCATGCAGAATAAAAGAGTAAAAGTTTTAAATGTATAGAATGTACATCTGATAAAAAAACACAATTATTTCATAGTTAAATGAGATACTGTTACGACATTTCTTGGTCATGGAGTTAGTATATTTGCAATAATTACTTTTGATTACATTCATAACTGAAGCACTTTACATGTAAATCAACAATGACTAGATAAGCGTCTAAGTAATTCAAGCAATGTAAAAACTAGAATATTACACGAGACTATGAAGCAGGTTTATTATTAATTTTAAAGAGCAGCCTCTAACTGTAATATTATGTTTAATATTAATGCAGAGTGCATATAATATGCTATATACATACAGGTACAACTCTGAAGTTCATTTACGAAATGACTGTACAACTAAAGATGACTATATATTGATAATCATTTATACAATTAGATGTAATATTACACAGTAATTTTAACTGACATTGTGTAAATGCAATTACATAAAACTATATTGTCTAAATTGTAATATGTACGTACCCACATAGACAGATGATAGATAATTATACATTTAAAATTTACTTATAATATGTACACCAAGCTACCCTTGTTACATTGCAGGAATGTCAAGGTGAATGGTCTGTGATTCTAAAACTACTATAGTACATTATGAAATCACATTGAAAAAAAATTACACATAAACCCAAGCTGAAATTATATTTGCCAAAGTTATAATTTACAATGAGTGTAAATTATTATGACACTCTATCATTCTTATTCGAACAATTATACAAAACTAGCTTAATTTACTAATTATTATTATAAATTAACTTTAAGATGCCCAACAAAATCTTTTCAACGCCCAATTACGTCAATTAATTCTAAAGTACAATGATTTCAGACATAATTCATACATAAATTGGTTTTCTTGAAGTTAAACTAGTTAACCCCCTAATAAACCCCGTGACTGCGCCTATGGAGCAGAGGAGCAGCAGGCCAGGCAGAAGTGGAGGACCCCTCCTGTGGGGGAAGAATGAGGTGTTGTATAAGTGACGCTGTGGGAAATGCTGTTGAAGTGTTAAGCATGAAAATTAACTAATGATCATGATACTACCTCCATTGAGGCCTGTGTGATAATCTTTATGACTATGATCCATAAGAATGCGGGGTCTGGCTGCCAACATCCAGAGAGTAAGGTTACAACTGGGCAGCCACAAAACAAACCCTATGGGCAACTATGCTACTGCCCCTATAACCCAATCATCATTTCTAGCTGGAATTCACACCAGGTAGGAACTCCTGACCCTGGAGTAAGTGGCTAGCCAGCATCCAGAGTATGCGTTCTCTCAGCTTGTTGACCTACAACTATAATAGAATTAGTACTAATACATGGTGTAAAGGGTGGGTAAGAGGGCAAAAAAAGCTAAAAGATTTTTTGTTACAACTTTTACAAATGGTGTCTGAACACCCAGACTTTCCTTTCAAGAGTGAAGCATGAGTTGCCAAATCGTGGGAATATTTTAATTTAAAGGTCAAAGGTCATCCAATGACAAACTAGTACTATCAAAGAAGAATGTCCTGTTAAAAATTGACCAGCAGCAATAAGAGGCATATAACTTAAGGTTATACCCCAACATTTGATTGACTGGTTTTCCCCCAAAAATTGTCAAAATAAGTGAAGGGTAAACATAATCTTGCTTGATTAACTGAGCTTTTGATGTTATGTATGTAGAGCCCTCTTACAAAGTTGGATCTATGATTCAACAAAGTCTCAAGGTGAGTTGAAAGTCTCAAATTTTGGTCTGAAACCAGACTTCAGCCCTTTGATGTAATTGCTAAGACATCCCCATAACCAATTCAGTTGATTATTTTTTGTTGTTCATTCCCATGACGTTTAAAATGTAAATGCAAAAGCACCTGAGTAATTCTAGTGATTATGCATCAAAATTTTTATTAGTAAAATCATTTTTTGCTATCTTTATCTATGCAATTGAGTTGTTGTTCTGTTTTTGTGTTATCTATTATTCTCTGTATATCAACTCGGACAACAACCAAAAATCTAGATATCAGAGCAATTCTTTTCAAAAACACTTTGGAAATCTTGTAACAAGGTGAGTGATAAGTTTTGTCTGTCAAAATTTATTCCAGTTTGTGAATGCACAGGTATCTAAATTTGTACATGTGAAGTGCTGAGTGTTAAAACATATCAAATAGTCTGCATATTCTGCTAAATTGAAAAAATGATGTCTGGTTAGGAATAAAATGATAATTTTTCACTCAAAAATATAATTATCTCTTTAACAATAGAGAATACAGAGCACAAGTATTCCATTTACTAGGCATTTTACCTTTATACCTTGTTAATTGTTGAGAGACAAGTAAGTAAAGGAAATCCTTTGTGAAATTACTTTTAACGATACAAGCACTCCCCAGAAATACTTGATAAGTGATTTTATTGTCAGGCCCATTCATAATTAATTCAGAAGACATTTCATGAAGTAAATATTTCATTACCATAATGGGCTACAGTTTTGAAATGTTTGCATGTGTATCAAATTGGTCATGAAATTCCTTTATGAAGTTAATAACGACCATTCTAACCATAACTTTTCATCAAACGATTCAAAATTATAGTAAAAATGTTTCCTGTATCAAAGCCATTAATGGACAACACAGTGTTTTGTTTATAATAGCCACAAAAGATATATCAGTTTTTCAAATAAGCTAAAAATTAGAGTATTTTATGTAGCTGACATTACAAATTTAACTAATTTAGCCATGTGTGTATAATATGACAATGCTCATTAAGCGTTATATTGGAATATTGAAAGACAAACCACTTATGAGTGACTTGTAAATTTCAATCAAAATTGGTAAATGATAGTAAATCAAAATTATATGGCATCTTAGAGCCTTAGTTCTTGATATATTTCTAAATGCTTTCTTTTTCATAATTTAATAAAACTGGAAGAGGAATAACTCAGAAATGACACAATTATTGATCCATTGGAGACGGCATTATCTAATGCACTGTTCCCTGATATTTGTGATATCTTGTTGTTTAATGCCAAAGCAGCATATGTATTTTTCCCATGTGATATAGAATATGGTAAGTTTTCATGCAAAACTAAAGGCTATTCGGCAAAAGACTTTTATCTTATTTAAAAACTTCATCCAACAAGGCCAAAAGGGGTTTCGGTCTACTAGAGCAAGCTATACATCCATCAGAGACATGAGTTGTACACTGGGGCAGTCAACCATATAAGTACTAATGTAGCCCATTGCTGCTTAACTTAAGTTATGAGACAGGTACTCATCACACTACGCCACAATTCATGAAAGTCCGGGGGCTGATTTCATTAAAGGACTTAAACTAAGTCATGGACTTAAATCTAAGACTTTGGTCTTTGCTAGGTCTGGGACTTAAAATGGATTTCACAAAGGTGACTCATATAAGTCCAAGCTTGTCAAATAACCACAGTGGTTTTCTGTGCCATGTGACCTTCTATATCTATTCAAAATATAATATTGGTGCCATATATCCTCCTTTTGATGTATTTTATCTAAGGATAAGGGTTCTATGAACTGGATAACCTTGTTCCCAAATATAAACTTCCCAAAGACTACTTTAGTGAGGTGTTCTGCATAATTATACTTTATTCACAGCTATTTAAAATTTTGAAGTGGAGAAACTTTTATGGTGGCCATATTTAAGTCCTCTTTACAAAAATTAAGCCCACTACCTCCCAGACTTAAAGTTAAGTCCACTGATTTAGCATTTTCATGGACTTAAAGATTGTGATAAAGATTGTGATAAAGATTGTTATAAAGATTGTGATAAAGATTGTATTTTAACTTCTGTTAAGTCAAAGGACATATAGCCTGTGTGTGATACAATTTTCAGTAAATCAATATCAATATTTTAAATATGCCATACATTTGAGCAAGTTCTGTAGCTTGTAACATAAGGTGCAGGTTACTGATATTGTCAAAATGATTTAGTTAACTATTATTCATTTGTTCATACAAATATACCATTCATTAGTTTGCATCTAAGAGTTATTAAAATACAGATACCACTTAAGAAACTTGTAAATTTCAATAACAAATTTGTAAATAATAGTGACAAAATGGCCTCTCAGAGCCTTAGTACATATTTGTAAATGCTTTCGTTTTAATAGCTTATAACATTGGAGCAATCTAACATGACACAGAACTGACATTATTGATGCATTGAGAATAGCATTATCTAATGCATTGTTCACACATATTTGCTATGTGATCCATTTTTACAGCATATTCAATACAATTAATATAAATCTACATATGTTAGAGCCTTGTTTTAAACTTGGCTCAAGAATTAAATAATGTCGGCAAGATTCAAGAAAATAGTTTCTAAGTATGTGTAAATTTCTAAATATTATTTATTTCCTTGTATCCATAACTTCGTTAAATGCAAATAAAATTTAGGAGATTTGTAATCTCATGATCTAATCTAATATAATCTAATGTGGACTTTTATAGCGCTTAATCTCCATCTCAGATGGACTCTAAGGCGCGACAGAACATAAAGCAAGGGCAATTAACATTAATCCGGGGATATAGCAAGGTCGTACCAAGGAGACACAGGGTGACAAGGGAGGCTATGGCGGATAGGCTTTTGCATACAGATAAGTCTTAAGCTTCTTTCTGAAGGAGGCAACTGATGTTGCACTGCGCACATCCTGAGGGAGTTCATTCCAGATTCTAGGAGCATCAAAGGCAAAGCTGTGATGATGTGTGTTATAAAAGATCTTTCTACAGAAAAGGATAAGCTATTGTGTCACAGTGGTAATAATTATAATGAAATGTTCTTATTCAATGGAATGTATTACCACACTGGTTAAATATGAGCCCATAGTATAAACAGATTCCAAAAGAATGAGAAATGTGCAGATCTGGGATTCTTAATTTGATCCAAAACTGATCAATTCCAGGCTTGTACTATGACAGGTCCCAAAAATCAATATTCCTCACATATCCAAAGCAAACATTGAACTGTCACAGACTTTGCACATCTATTTGGAAACATCAGAGCACCAAGATGCATATCCTAGAAGTATAAATGGAGCATAAAAGTAGTGTTTAGAAGTGTATAAGCCTCTACCAATGGAACCTTCTGGGCAATACGAGATCAGGCGATTAGAAATTGAGAGAGAGCTAAAACTCAGAGAATTTGAGGCTAGAGAAAGAGAGCTTGAAGCTCAACAACGAAAAGAAGAGCTTGAAGCTCAACAACGAAAAGAAGAGCTTGAAGCTCAACAGCGAAAAGAAGAGCTTGAAGCTCAACAGCGAGAAAAGGAACTTGAGCTTAAACATGAAAGAGAAATGAGAGCTTTAGAACTCAATGCCCGTAGAATTGCCCATGAAGAGTCCATTGCTACCAAATTTGATTTGGGTAAAAATGTGCGACTGGTACCACCTTTTAATGAGTTAGAGGTCGATAAGTACTTTCAACACTTTGAAAGAGTAGCTCAAAATTTGAAATGGCCTATAGACCAGTGGCCTTTATTGCTGCAAAGTGTTTTGAGGGGAAAGGCCCAGGAGGCATACACGGCTTTGCCAATTTCCGAATGTGTGGACTATAACTCTGTCAAAAATGCTATTTTGAAAGCATATGAGTTGGTACCAGAAGCATATCGTCAAAAATTCAGAAATTATCGTAAACAAGAAAGTCAAACTCATGTTGAATTTGTCCATGAGAAAGAAGTGTACTTTGACAGATGGTGTAATTCTAGGGAAGTAGGTACAGACTTTGAAAAACTTAGGCAAGTTATTTTGATTGAAGAGTTCAAAAGGTGTGTTCGTGATGACATTAAAACCTATCTAGATGAACAGAAAGTTGAAAATTTGGCAAAGGCAGCAGCTTATGCTGATGATTATGCGCTAACTCACAAGTCCACTTTCAACAAGAATAAGTCCTTTGGTCCTGCTAAAAAGTCGTATCCAGAAATAGGAAAGAAATCTGAAAATGTAGCTCCAGAAAAGAGTTCAGATAAGGGTCAAACCTCAAATCAGACTATGAGTAAGGATTGGAAACCCAGATCCTTTGCTCCTGTGTGCCATTATTGTAAGAAACCTGGGCATGTTATGTCTGACTGTTGGCTCTTAAAGAAGAGAAGAGAAAAGGAGGCAACGCCCAACGCCTTTGTGTCTAGCAAGTCTAACTGGCATTCAAATCCCAATAGAGCAGAGTCTAGTATTGGTTTAGACAAGTCTGAGATTATTAGGGAAGAGTTCAAACCTTTTGTGTCTGAGGGTTTTGTATCCTTGGAAAGTAGTTCCAGTCAGGTCCCCATTAAGATATTAAGAGACACTGGAGCTACTCAGTCCTTACTTTTAGAAGGTGTATTGCCATTGAGTGTAAGCACATCTACTGGTGAGAGTGTCATTGCTCAAGGTATTGAAGGAGGCTGTGTGAACGTTCCCTTGCATAAGGTCAAGTTAGTATCAGACTTAGTTACTGGTTCTGTTGTTGTGGGTACCAGGCCCACTTTACCCATTAAAGGGGTATCTTTGTTGTTGGGAAATGATCTTGCAGGTGGAAAGGTAGTTGCTGATCCTAAGGTTACTTCTAAGCCGATCACTTTGGTTAGCACTGAGAAATTAGAAGAGGTTATTCCTGGTATTTTTCCCTCCTGTGCTGTGACTCGAGCTATGGCCAAAAAGGCCCAAGAAGAACCAAAAGATTGTAAACAATCTACAGATGTCTTAGTTGATTTGTCAGATACATTCTTAAACAACTATGACCATGATGTACAGAATTCTAGTGATACAAATCCCAAGGCCAGGGTAGATTCTGAAAAACAAGACTCAATTGACTGTCAAGATGTATCACTTTCAAAATCAAAATTGATTTCAGAGCAGGAAAATGACCCTGAATTAGCTCCTTTATTCAAGTTGGTCTTGCCACCAGTAGAGCTAGATAAGGTCCCTGTAGGCTATTATGTCAGAAATGGTGTACTTATGCGAAAGTGGAGGCCACCAAATGTCCCTGCATCTGAAGAATGGTTAGTAGTACACCAGATTGTTGTGCCAAAAATGTACCGAAGTGAGATACTGAAATTGGCCCATGAGTCTCCAATGGGTGGCCATTTAGGCATCAACAAAACTTACAACAAGATAACCAAACATTTCTATTGGCCTCAAATTCGGCACTGTGTGGCAGAATTTTGCAAGACTTGTCACATTTGTCAAATGGTAGGAAAGCCAAACCAAAAAATTCCTGTAGCTCCTCTCAAACCCATTCCAGCGTTTGAGGAACCATTTAGCAAAGTGATAATTGACTGTGTAGGTCCCTTACCAAAAACTAAATCCAGAAACCAATATCTTTTGACAATTATGTGTGCTTCAACCAGATTTCCTGAAGCCATACCTTTGACCAACATAACAGCTCTCAAAATCTCAAAAGCTCTGGTTAATTTCTTTACTCTAGTTGGCTTACCAAAAGAAATCCAGTCAGATCAAGAGTCAAATTTTATGTCAGGACTATTTCAACAGGTTGTATTTCAGTTAGGTGCCAAACAGATCAAATCTAGTGCTTATCACCCAGAATCCCAAGGTGCACTTGAAAGGTTCCATTCCACTTTGAAGAATATGATTAGGACATATTGTTTAGACAATGAAAAAGATTGGGATGAAGGCATCAGCTTATTATTGTTTGCAGTTAGAGAGTCTGTTCAAGAGTTTTTAGGCTTTAGTCCCTTTGAGTTGGTCTTTGGCCATTCAGTCCGTGGTCCTCTCAAGCTGTTGAAGGAAAATTGGTTATCTGAGAACACCGAGAGCCTAAATCTGCTAGATTATGTTTCAAAGTTCAGAGATAAGTTGAAGAAGGCTTGTGAGCTGGCGCAACAAAATTTGAAAACTTCTCAGTCAAAAATGAAGATGCTTTTTGACAAGAAATTACAGAATCGTGTCTTCAATCCCGGAGGCAAAATTTCAGTGTCATCTCCTGGCCAATTGAATAAACTACAGGCCAGAGATCTAGGGTCATACCTAGTAGCAAGGAGAGTAGAAACTCTCCAAAAGACCATTAAAAACTGTGATAACAGACATTCAAACCAAATGTGGGAAATAACTATGGTAAAGCCATACTTCGAAAGAGGTATAACATAGCTTATGATGGCTATTAATAGAAACACTGTTAAAGATAGGAATTCAGTGTATAAACAGGACTTTGAAAAAGTAACATATGGCGTCCGCATGGATACGCCCTGTCCAGAAGCTGTATTTAAATTGTAATTTATATACCTGTAATTAGTAAGTTTATAAAGGTTATACATGGTACTAATTTTACTTTTGTATTTAGATAAATATGTTTTGTAAAAAGTTATTACCTGTGTATATATACCTGGTAAAAATCTCTTGTAAAATTTTGTAACTCCTTGGCTTCCAAAATTTTTCTTTAAGGGGGGAGGTGTTACATATATTGTACACTATATTAGTACATTGTATATTACATATATTAGGCACTATATTAGTGCATTGTTTAATTTAAGCTTTATGTTTATACATTGTCATAAAAGATAATTGTGTTGTTGGTTCTTTTTGTGTGTTAACATTTAAAGTAAGGGAGTTATTGATTTTTGTGTTTTAGTGTTTATTGATTTGTTCACAGACTGGGGGAAATCCCCCCCCTCAGTGGTTATGATAGATTTGGGGAAACCCAATTGCCAGTAGTTTCTAGAACTTCCTCCTTTGGCCTAGATGGCTCAAGCTTTTCTGAGTTGGTTCTGTACAGTTCCAGAGCAATCTGTGAATGTATATAAGGAATGTACATCTGACCACAAGTGAACTTTGTATTTGCTGGCTATAAGGAGAGCTATTGTGTTTTGGAATATAATATATGCTTATATTACTGTGAACTTTTACTGGAGTGAACTAGATACATTGTCTGGACAGATTTATTGCACTTTGGATATTTTTGGATATTGTACAGTTATATAACAGAGAGTGGATTTACTGCATTTTGGACATTGTCCATATCTTGGAGCAGACAGTACAATTGTGTTAACTCTCTAAAAATCTCCAGACAGACCTTCTGTGTGACTGGATATATAAAGGATAGCAGGACAAGCACCTTTTGTGTTGTTGAGTGTGAGACAGGTCACAAGATATAGATATCCGTGTGTGAGTGAACATTGGACAGATCACAGGACAGACCACAGGACATTGGATAGACCACAGAATATACTACAGGACGGATTACGGAACAGATTGCTGGATACGGCGGATAAACTTAACTCATAATCTCTGTGGTCAGGTCAGCTAGATCTTATTATTGTGTTAGTGTGTTTGGTTAAGAGCATACCAGTTGACTGTAATCATTAGTGTTGACTATTAAATAAATTTGTTAAGTTTAACTTTTTGCTTTTTCTGTTACAACTTAAAGACAACCGGTAATTGCTACCATGCTTGCCCGTGACCGTAACAATACCATGTTTATATGCTTTATCAAATTATTACAGTACCTTTCCTTTTAGTGAACTGTTTATGCCACTAAACAAAATTAGTTTAAATCCGCCATGAAAATTATTAAGAAATTGGGCAGCCACATTAATATTATGTTTCACTATTTTCACCAAAATCCTTGCAAGATTGAGACTGCTATCTTTGACTCCATAGTGACACACTTTTTAAAAACTACCTCACTTAGAAATATACAACAATATCACCAAAAAGGAATTTGAATAGCCATCCTGTTCCTTCTAATTGGATTAAAATCCATCCAAAAATAAGTAAGTGAAGTATTTTTGCAGGTACTTAGTAGTTTTTCATGTGGTCAGACAATAAGCAGCATTAAGTATTTTTGTCTGTGTATCTTTTTTGTCACTATGCATACATTGCACTAATATATATTTCAAAGCAATTTCATGTCTTCATATCAATGCAAATTCTACAATATATCATACATACTACTTAAAATATAAGTTTTGCATATTTCAATTAATATGTATCAAATTCATGTGAAAATAGGTGAATTACGTGATCATTCATTTTGATTTTCTACCTGTCAGAGTGCTTAAGTCTGCAATAAAGGGTCTGGTGTTGATTATCATTTTGAATTATTAGTTACTCGTGGCAATAAAAGTAGGAAAAGGTGATGAAACAGGTTTTTACTCATATAATATGTGGAGCATGCTTTCATAGCATCTCTCTCATTTGTTTTCCATAATATAATCACACAATTTGTATAGCATGGCCCTGCTAAGGGTCTGCTGCGGCAGCTACTACCTTAAAACTCTGGGTTTACATGTTTGCCTTAATTTTAACTCTTGGGCTTCAGCCAATGGGAGAGCAGGCCACATACAAATTATGTCACCTTTGATTGTGGAGTCAATGTCAAATTGACCACCATACTGGAAACATCTTTGAATTGAAATGAAATTGACCTTCCACTGACATATCTACTCCTCTTTGATTACATGACATGTATCTTTAACTCTTGACCTGGATCCCTCTACTCTTGACCCTGGTAGATGAGTTCTCCATGGATTGATATAGGTCTTGGGGTATTGGGTCACTTTTGAAACTTGGTTGGCAATTTTGACTTGAACTCTTGATCCAGACCCCTCCAATCTTGACCTGCGCAGAGGGAGTTCTCTACGGATTGATATAGGTCTCGAGTTATTAGGGTTATTTTTGCACTGCTCTTGACCTTGACCCCCTTGTACTTAACCCAGTCAGAGGAGGTCAATAGTTAGATGTAGGTTTTGAGCCTAATGGGTTGAATGATGACATTTGGACCCCTGGCGTTGTCCCACACCTGGGAGGTCTCCAGTCTTGGAAAGATTTGAATGTTGTCAAACAATAGGGACTTACAGGCACAACCCAGCGGACCTGGGCCCTCCCTACCGATTTGACTCTTCACTGGAAAACTAGTCTGACCAGTGTCATATTTGGCACTAAGGCAGGACCAGGCTGACCTTGGTAACCTCCTATTGGCTATGACTTTAACTACAAGAATGAATGTTCATCTGACCTTGATTTAACCTTAACTGACCTTAAGGCATGCAATATATTAGAGCATTGTAAAGAGTATATACATGGCATGAAGACTTTAACACACTTATACTTTTTATCCTTTATTTTATGTGACATTATATTGTTTACAACCGTTGGGTATAACCTCTATTGAGGTATGATGCTTTTAAAAATCTTCATATTTTTACAATTTTTAAAATGCTCTGAAGTATTGTAGCTAGTTATACTAACATATAAATAAATTACCCTGGTATCCTGGTAACTGTTATATAATTTGTTGAAAATGAAAAATGTGAACCGGTGTAAAGGTTGTAAAATATGTTTATCCAATACCAAATCAAATACTATTTGGTTTCATTATCCAAACTTGAGTGAAATATTGTGAATGTTCATTATAAAATTATTTAAACTTATACAAAGATGATTATAAAATAGTTGAACATATTTTAAAAAGTACTGCTGTTACAATGCCAATAGAATTGGTGAATGTTACCTTAGGCAATACTAGTACCTATATTGTTAGGAACTGGTGACCCAGTCTTCTATTTTGACAGCAAGTGCTACCTAAAGAAACACACAATTGAAAATGGAAATTGGTCACACAAGTTGTCTGTAGTACCAGTGATAGATGCTTGGTTTCAGTTTGAATTTCTTACTTTCCTTGTTTTAAATTGTTTGCTATTAACACATGAAACGATTTAGTTCAAACTTTCAAAAACTCAAACCAAACATGATGGAATACAAGATTCTAGAAATATATTGGATATGTATCTTTCAATTTATTTCTAGGTCATGTGATGTCAGCACCATGTGATGACATTGTCTGTAACAATGGTGGACAATGTATTGAGGTGACTGCTGAAACATTTTGGTGTGAGTGTGCCAAGGGATGGACAGAGCTGTACTGTGATCTTGATGGTAATCTGATTTGCATATCTCCCTACACCTTGAGGGCACCTAAGTTTATTACCATCATTAAGGAGATTGTGTTTTCTGGTGTTTTCTATGTGTATCTGTTTGCAATTATTACAAAAGTAATGATCACATCTTTATGAAATATATGTGTAGGACCTGGACAAAGAAAGAAATGATTGAACTCAGGAACTCTTCGAACAATCAGGATTATATGCCAATTTTCAATGATTCAGAGTTTGTTGTTGAAATTCCACAAGTAGCAACAATGGTGGCCTATCCCAATGTGATCCAGCCTGTTGAAATATATGTAAAACTTTAACTTTGACTCTCTTGTTGAGACTGTCATGGTCATGCTATCATATTATGAGGGTTAAAATGAACAGCAACTTTAAAACAGTAACTTTACATAATAGTAATACTGGCTACCTTGGTTTAGGTTTGCTCTCTTTGATTACAATCTAATTGGCGTATATTTCCACATGTAACTGGATTGCATACATTTTGAAAAACAAAAGCTTGGTTTGGTAATATAAAACTAATACATGTGTAATAACATATATTTATTTTTGTTTTTGTGATAATGTTTCTCAGATTCAATTGAAAAATGATAAATTTCACATCAATTCCACAATGGTATAACAACAAGGGTTTGTTGAAGTGCAAATTCTCACTCAATTAAAAGTTCACAATAGATATCGTGGATGTGCCTTACACAATATCTGCACGTTAAACTTTCTCATCAGGCAATATCTGCACTTATGTGTATTGTGTTTAGAAAGTTATTGCAAGTTGAACTTTCTCATCAATTAGGTCTTTTTTATTCACACTCATGGAAGATCACCTCCCCCTTTGCTCAATTCCACAATGGCATTCATATGCCCGATTTGACTATGATCCCTATTTTTGCCATTCAGGAAGTCAATCATTTCATTCAAAATGATCTTAAAGTCATCACAAACAAAATTTCCTTGAGTTCTGGATTGTTTTTTGTACATGCTTTATTGATCCCTGTAATGGTCAAGAATTTAAGTAAAATTTCTAAATGGAAACAAACCTCAAAATTCCTTAATTAACAGGCAAATAGTCCCAGAGAGAGCTTTTACTAGTTCGAGCAGCTAGACAGATCAATACTAATGACAGGCTGCTCCTAATTAAAGCCTCAGCCAATCGCTGCTCATTTGGGTGACACAGTCTTTGTAAAGTAACTGATATTAGTGACCCAGCTGCGTGTGGCAGTCTGATTTTCAAGCAACTAACATTCTAAGAGTTGAATAGTTCAGTTCACATTTCCCCAGAATGGCTAAGGTTTTGTTCTCAAGATAGAATATGGATTATACTTGTGAATTGTTATAAGTATTGATCCCTGATTGGATATGTTTGTGAATAAGTTGGGAAGAGATCACATATCTTCCTGATAAGATTTAACTGTTTGAATTTATCATAAAATATAGCCAATCCTTACCTGATGTTGCTTTGAGAGCTTATCCTAATTTCATCTTAAACTCATCTTATCATTTGTAAAGTCATGTTTTTAATTTTACAGCCATCTTAAACCAAATGTTAATCAACATTTGCAAATAATTCTTTTCCATCTTAGTTGGTCCCTAAGGTTTGTAAACCAATGGAGGTTTGTAAGCCAATCTCTCTCCTCATTTAGGAAGAAGCTGAAAACTTATCTCTTCGGAAAAGCTTACCCACCCTAGTTTTCCCCAGTCTTGATTTTGTCTTTCCGTGGTGTCCATCCCTGCAATGTGACGTATTTTACAATTACGATTTCTGATTTTTGGCTTTATGCATCTTAGAGTCTGTCAATAGATAGAGATTAAGTGCTATAAAGTAATATCAGAATGCCATATCTTGTAAATGATTTTAAAAAAGTCTTTGTTATGTTACCATTACCCGAAATAATTGCAAATTATTTACTCTATTTTATTCTTATCATTGGTAATTAGCCAAGCAAAACTCCTCTGATTGACATTGCGATTGATTAAAGAAGTGTTCCAATAGGCTCCTGAAAAGTTTGCAAGAGTTTTGCAACTCGTCCATTCTAATTCTGAACATTTTAGCCATGCATGTGACATCTTCCTTTTAATTACCTCTTGGTGCTGTACACGTGTATGCTGAATGATAGCAATCCCTCTTTTATATCAAAACAGTTTTGAAATTTACTAGGCTGAACCTGATTCATCAGGCTCCTTAAATGATTTGGCACTATTCTAATGCCATTCTTGGTTCTTGCATGAAAACTATGTGAAATCTATCCCACATTGTTGTCTGTTTTCGTCAATCCGATATATTTACACTTGTTCCCTGCAGATTGTGGTAGCTTCATGTGACTTTGTTTACATAAATTTGCACCAAATAATTTCATATAATCTATTAACAAGTTTGGTTAATTTTGGTTCAAACTGCCAATATGAATGACAAATAACACTCATTAGCTGACTGAGCTAAAACAAGTCTAATATATTGCATTCAATTTTACAAATAGCTGTAATTATGTATATACCTAAAATCATTCCATCGATTAAAGATCAGCGAAAATACATGTAGAGAATGAAAACAAAGTTCACTTTTCACACAACAAGAACAAATGTTCAAACAAATTACCCATCCTATTAATTCCAGTAACAAATTCAAAGTGATATCCATACATTTGCGTTTACATTTGATGTGCTAGCTAGCGAGAGAGGTTCTTGCATTTAATGTTATGTAATCAAGTCAACAACCCCATTACTGACCCTTCACCATACAAATGACCAAAACAATATTATTTTTAAAACACTCTTGTAACCAGCTGTGTCCTTGGACGGGTGGACTGAACTTGGTGAAGGCTACACACCATTAATTTATTCCATATTTACAAGTGCCGACTTTTCATAAATATCATATATATTTAACATATATCATAACATCATATATATTATACAAATCGACAAAAAGTGTTTGTATAGATGTTTTACATTCATTGGTGTTCTTTACTATAAATATGTTTATAAGTTTAAGTTAATATGTTGACTTCTGCCAAGAAAATATTAAATTAATCACTGTTGATTGGTTTGTTGGGAGGATTATGAAACATGAAAGATATGGATTTGAATATTCCATTCAATGAGAATTATGGATCAGTCTATATGTCAATTTATTTTGGTCAAATACTTTCAATTACGTCACGAACAGACGGACAAACAAGTGCATGCTGTCAATTACATAAACTGTCTTGCCAGGGGTTAATTATACTACTTTATTGATACTATTTATTACATGAGCACATGTGATTAGTTTAAGAACCACTCCATTTATGAAATCTAAGGGTACCAACCTTTAGAACTTTCACATTTCACAACTTTTCACAGGATAGTAACATTATAAAATACTCATTTTATGGATTTTGAAATGATGATCAATAACTTGTAATCTACCTATCAATCCACCATGAAATTATTTATATTATTATCTACAATAACTTTTGCCCTGAAACACTAAATACTATTACCAAATTAAAGGACCTTACATTGTCATTGATAAGGCATTTCAAAAAAAGTTGATGAAATGAAATTCACTATTACTTTTTGCTTGTGTCATTCTCTTTAGTATATCAACTAGTTCATAATATCAAGGAAAATTGCAAACTTTTGGTTTATAAATAAGATATATTTTGATGGTATTATATCAGTCAAAGCAAAAAACAAATATGATCAGTAATACCTTACACTGCTCCTAAAAAGAACTAAAACCAGAAAAATTTTGTTGTGCTTTAGTTGCACTGTGTATTTGGGATACTTCGGGTGTCTAAGCTTATGTCATTATATTTCTGATTTTGTTGTGATATGTGGTTATAAATGTTGCAAAGGTTTGTTGTATTGAAATCTATGAAACAAAGTCACACTTTTTATCAATATCATTTAATTTATTTAAAAGTAAATACCAGGTAAACAACTAAATGAAAGCCACAAAATGTTATTAGTTTGATAGTTTAATGGAAATATACTGTTTGGTGTCATCACTTGCACACCTAAATGCAAAATACTTATTCGCACATTTTGCTTCAATAGAATTTCATAAAGACAGGCATTAATGATTACAAGTTTCATGTGTGACTTGCACATATAACATCAAGCAAAATACATATTCAAGGTGGCCATTTAGGGACGATGACACAATATGTACTTTTTCCAGCATCAAGAACTGGTAAAAGTTGCCTAAATCTGCACTTGGGGACTCCTACAAACCGTTAATTCAACTGTTTTAAATGGTATATTTAATTAACATAGAGGGTTACCAATCAAAAATACTAGTATTTAATTTAATTGGTTTATTGTATTCTTTTTAGGCAAGTGACAAATTATGACATAAAACAGTTGGCCAAAAGATTTAACATAGTGGATAAAATGGTTGTCCATTAGGTCAGAATTGATTGTGTAAGGTGGTGTAAGATATGTTTCCTCGTTCAGCTGAACAACATGCTGACAGAATTTCAACAATCAAGCTATCAATGCGGATTTTCTGTCCAAAAATGTTGCTTTATATTGGTTAAAATTGTATTCTAACACAAAAAGCTATGTCTGCGATTCTGATTGACTGATTACATTGGTAAAATCAGCATAACCTGTGGTTTCTGTTAACAGTCATTAAGGCAAACTCAACAATTAATCCAATTATGTAAAAAATGTAAAAAATAAATGATATTTTTAAAATTTAAACACTTGTCATGTTAGAATAGGAATAACCCCCTCCATAACCATGGTGTACGCACAAGTCTACCATGGTCTGAGGCAAAAACCTCTCAGGCTTCACCTTTGGTGTTAAAACCTCAAAGCTTGGTACAATTCTGTATATACCATGGTTTGGTCAGAGGTTATTCCTACATCTTTATTAACCCACACAGACAAGCTAAGTCAGTTCCCATTTCATTATCAGACTGCACTGGCTCATAATATATCCTAGATAGTGTCTATTCGTCTTTGTTATTCAGGATTATATTAATAAGACAAAGACTGCAATTTGTAAAGTTGTATATTTAAAAAAAGAAATACATAATTTCCCACAAATAAGATAGAACAATATAATATTTGTTCTTACTTGAATTTATTTAATTGCATCTTAATTTCTAACTTGTTAATTTTCCTTGTTTGAATCAATTTTTATGCTATATAATTTCAGTCAGCTTAAAAGTACCTTTCTCGTTAGTTTTTTGCCATATGTGTGAGTCTCATAGTTTTACAAAAAATCCACAAAGGTTGTTTACGCAATCTTAACCCTACTTACTTGTTAGGGAGACCGGTAAATACAAATGTCTATAAGTTATACCATTCAGGTAAAATCCTTCACATGGCAGATAATAATTGTCAAACCTGTATAACAGTTTTATTAAACACATCTTCATCAATCTGAAATAAAGAATCTCTACAACATTTGACAAGTATTTTACTGAGTTTATGTTGCTTATTGTGCTTTAACATCAGCACAAGTGTATACCTGGGGCCGGTTTCACTAAGCCTCCTTTGGAAAGGACTTCCTTTAGTAAAGGAAGGTAATTTTTTTCCCTTTGGGAAGGCCATCTTGAAATTCACTTTTACAAAGACTCCATTAACTCTCCTTACCAAATGTCTTCTTTCAAACGTAAGGAGAGAGAAAAAGTTCATTAAAGTTATTAAAAATTCCTTGAAAGATACTTCCTTAAATTTAAGGTAGGTGCTTTGCTTCTTTGAAATGTAAGGGAATTCTCAAGGACTCCTTTAAGGAAGGGGGCTTGGTGAAACTGAGTTGCTTAAAAGGAGGGAGAAGTTCAAGGAAATAGGTGAATTTCAAGAATCCTTCAATCTTCGGCAATACACTTGAACTATTCTAAAACCTTTTTGTGTCCTAAGCTGAAACAATGGATCTGAAGGATGAGGTTGATAAAAAGACAAAGCTTTCTTCAAAGCTGTAACCAGACACAAAGGTGATGGATACAAGCGAGGTAGGATTATGACATGATTTCTGTCGCTATATTGCATTGTTTTTGACCATTTCAGGATTATCGGCATCCCATCATTAATGAATTGAACATCAGAATGCAACAAGTGTCAAGACGGATCAAATTGGGCATATGAATGTGGAGCAATATTGGAAATTCGAAGAAAACCTAAGAAGACAATCAAAAATATTGCCTTGAAGTATGAGGAGATGAGAGAACGTGACATGCTTTAATGAGTCCATTGAGTATTTTCAATGTCATAATATTTCTATGCACCAGACAAAGGGGGCGATTCACCTTTGCGGAAGTACCTTATGTGTGGATGTTCCAATATCATGTAATCCTGACCCCAAATGACAAAATGTGCTTTAAGAGCAGAAACGTTGTTTGGCAGTTTACTAGGAGAAACTTCATTCTCTACCAGATATTCTAAATATGCCATGACCTTATTAATTGACAAAACCTGTACTTGAACTTTACTATACATGAAAAAATCCAGAAAATTACGAAACAACAGTTCATAACAGGGCCTTGTTTTAGGCCTAAATGCTTGCTCCACTCTTTTGATGGCTCTTGACTGCAGTAATGCCAAATACTTCTTTCCTGAAACAGAGTATATGATTTATTACATAATTATATTTCATCATCAACGAATAACACATCATGTGAGTAATGTAAGCATATGGGTTGGTAAACATGCTGATGTAGCACTTGGTGCTGAAATGGTGTGTTTTGCCATATTGACACACATCCACAACCACATTCTGAACTCCGAGAACATCAGAATATCTAACCTGTATGCCATTTTTGCTATCAGCCCCCATACATTGGTCCCCAAAAAGGGGTCTTTTGTTTTTTCCAAATGTTAATGCATGGACCACAGCAAGATTATCACATCTGATATGGATTTTTTCCCCTTACCAATGAGACTCAAATAAATGCAGTGCCACCAGTATGTTCAACATCTCAAGCTGGGTGATAGCCAAATTTTTGTACCACTTTTGTATGGGAACATGGAATGATGTGATCAAAATATGTTATTACATTATACAAATGCACAAATTTCATGAGTCAGTGTGATGATTTTCTTGTCATAATTTGCTCTTTATAACTCCAACATGCGATTGAAAAACATGTGGGCTGCTTTTACTCATTTGTTTATCTATAACAAGTGTCCTAATAAAGACTGTAGCTGTTGACACAAACAGAAATATTTTGCTTGCCACTCCTGTAGCATGTTGCATATATGTGTTAACTTTTTTTCAGGCACTGAAATTGTGATGGCCACAGTGTCTATTCCTACCCCTAAAAATGTGTCCTTCATGAATGGAGAAATAAGCTTTTTAGAACTGACGTCAAAGCCAAAGCATTCCAACAGTTTGCACAAGTGTTGATGTGAATGTTCCATGACGCTAGGCACACCCACATCCATAAAATCACCCACATAGTTGATGACACATCATGAAACGCACTGCGTTACTGCGATGTTGAAAGATTTGCATCCAATGGGTACTGCTGAATGCGAAACAGGTATAAAAATAATGCTATTTGAGGCGCAACAAGTCAAAGTTATGAGGATCTATGTGAACATGCCAAAATGCACGATTTGTATCTACTTTGTACACATGAGCTCCATTACCAATGCGTTTTAAGGTGTCTGTAATGTGATGCCCCTTTCCATCTCGCAAAGTAAACTGTGTAGCATGATTTTGCACTCTGCCAAGAAAAGTTGGACGCATCTTCCATTATATCCCCTAAGTATTGCAACATATGCTCCCTTATTTTCCAATTTTCTTCATCTAAAATATTTTGAACAAATCCCTTAACAAACTGTATCATCGTGATTTGATCGTACATTACTCGTTGTCTATTCTGACCCCCAAAATGTGTTCATTAGGTCACACCACTTTTTGCTGAATTGTGACCTCCACAGGGCCCTCCCTTTTTTATTTCAATGTACAACTTTCATTACCTCCATTTTGGTTTTGATTAGTTTGTCAATTTGCTTTTGAATAGCACGTGACTACCGGATCTGTGTTAACTTGGGCAGACAAAGTTCATCATCTAATATTACATAGCTTTCAGAAGAACTACTACTTGTGTCTCATTTTTGCTTATATTGTTTACAAGCAGAACTACTTAACTTTTGTTCCTTTGTCTTCCTACTCTTGGTCTTGCCCTTACTGCTGCACTCGTAACTCCCCGACATCCAGTCTGGAACTCACTTTGCCGGGTCGTCCAAAATCTGCTGCGATATTATAGTTCACTCTCCACCCTCGCCCATCAGGCACTTCATAACATCTGAGTCACTGTCTTCTTGCTGACCTGGGGTTGTTACCCTTTTACCAACATTGTCCTTGCCAGAGGTGACTCCTGCCTTGTGGTTGGTTTTTACAACTGAACTGGGTATTTTTCCGTGGCCCAATAGTGATTCCCAAACATCATTTTCTTGCTGCCTTCTTTCACTAGATCCTCCTGTGTCACCAATGTGGTTATCTTTGTGCTCAGCAAATTGACAGTTCTTTCCCATAGTGTTTTATAGTGATAGTGTTTTCTGTTCACATGCTAGCAGCTATTTTTCCCCATTTTATGATTGTTACAGTATTACAAGTCACGGATAATACATAAGCCTATCTAGCTAGAGATCCACTTATGAAAAGAGTTCAAGAATAATCATCCTAATCATGCACCTGAGGAAATTTCCTAGACAGTAAAATACATAATAAAATGTAACAAGGTTTGCAAAATCTTGTGTGCTTCTGAATTGACCAAAGCTGATCATATTACTGCTTTTAGAAGGACTTTTTGTATTGGACACATTTCTTTTACAAAATTGAGACAAATACAATGTATAACAATATGTCTCAATTTCAGTTTCTTTTTAATATAATTGTTAAAACTTATACATTTGGTAATATAGTCTTCCATACTCCTTATGTCATTTTTATCCATATAATGACTGTGTTTAAACAAATGGGCTTGCTGGGTTGAATGTCTACATGTAATGTTACACAGGCACCATTATATATATATTTACTCTATTAGATCATTAGTACCAATTAAAAGCCAATGTTATTCAGTTTACGGGTATGTTCCACATCCACGAGTGAATGTCAGGACTACCCACATTATTCAGTCACTTTCAGAATCATGTGAGATGTGTAATGCCTCATGTCATTTGCCAAGTATGACAGTACGATCGCATTACTCATACATTTACATCCCATTTTTGAGAAATGTCACCTGGAGAGATTGCTTATAAAACAGTTCACCGATTGTTCTTCTCTGCTGCCAAGACTGACCAAGACCACTCTTATCTGAGTAGGAGGACACTTATGCTGTCAATCTGAGTACTAAAGACCACATCACATGAGAGTCAAGCCAAATTGTGTCTGAAGAAAACTCGGTATGGTATATCAAAAAGACCAGTTAGCAGCTGACATTTCTTTGACCTGAAACAAAAAAATCAATAGCTTTGTCAATTTTACCACATAAATATGTGCCAGTGGTATTATACAACAGACATATCACAGTGGCAATTTGCAACAAACAAAATGACACAAAATGCCACAACTCATGAAAGTCTGGAGACAAAAATAATTTAAAAGCTGATCTCTCGATGCAGAAGTCTCGCTAGAGCTCATGCTTAAAAATTTTTATTTCATTATACTCCCTGGAATAAATAAATGGGACTATATAACTATATGAGTGCAGTTATTTGAATATTGTGTCGGCCTGGTAGATTGATCTCAGCTGAACTGCTGTGATTCTATTGATTATAACATTCCACTAAAATTTTATCAATATAGTATGTTAGTATGTAAGCGTTATAAATTATTTCCTTGAATCACTTTGGTTAATCAGGATACATATTTTCTTTGTCATAATGCTGTGCTTGTTTTACCTAAACTTTGCAGTTTGCTATTCCACTTGTTGCAGGGCCCAAGGTTCAAAATTAGGTAAATTAGGTAAATTAGGTAAATCGGCCTTCTATTTGACATATTTTGCTATAAGTATAAGTGCTTATGCCTTTTCATAATTATCCAGACAGTGAGGCATAAAACTTGTGCAAATATAAGAAGCCATTAGGCAGTCAATATAATAAGACTGAGTAGCTATAGATGATCAATATCTTAATAAATGTTAAGATGAGAATAATTATCGGAGATGTTTCTTTTAACATGTCATTTAAGATGCACATTGTCATAATGGCAAATTTAATCAAAAGCAAACACTGAATTTTTCATTAAACAGGGTAACTGATAGATAACTTAGTTTACATAAATATTTTCTAGTATGAGTTTTTGCTTGCCTTATTTAAGAAGAAAAGACTTGTGAATTAGTGATCAATATATTGATCCAATACCAAGCACAAACATATATTATATAAATTCTGTCAGTTTAATGCTCTGTCAGGTTCAAATATTCCTGAAAGAGTTAGGGAATTATTTATAGTAGTCTGATATATGGTGTTCGAAAGTTTATTTATAATATTACAAAAGAGAACAGACCTATGGAATAGTCATGGTATCAATCTTGTCAGATAACAGATGAATCACACATTGTTCAAAGAAAGACAAATTATGAGCACAGTTTTATATATGTGGAATATCAATTGGTTTTTACATGTTGAATTTTGAAGACATAGTTCGATTTTAAAAAGTCTAATATATTTGTAATGGTCAAGAATTTAAATAAAACAGCTAAATGGAAACAAACCTCAAAATTCCTTAATAACAGGCAAACAATCCCAGAGAACTAGCTTTTGCTGGCTGCAGCACAGACACAAATCACTACTCGTGGCAGTCCACTCCTAATTAAAGCCTTAGCCAATCCCTGCTCTTTTAGGTGACGGAGCCCTTGTAAAGTAACTGATGTAATAACCCGGCTTGTTGCTAGAGAAGAGACAGAGATGTACAGTCTAGTGTTTTAACAACTAACATTCTGAGGACTAAGTTGAGTTCACACTTCCTCAGAATGACTGAGTTTCAGTTGTCAAAATATAACATGAATTGTACTTGTGAATTGTTACAAGATGAGTGAATAAACTATGAAGGAGTAAACATGTGTTTCACTTGTGCCATTGTGGCGACCTGGACCCCTCATAAAAAGCAGCCAAGAGAGTCAAGGCAGAAGTGGACATAGTGGAGATCTGGGAATCCACAGCTGCCGTCAGGCATTGCTGGAGTCCACCAAAATCACGCTCTCTACCCCCAAAAACAATAATTTGGACAATATTTAAACATTCATCAATCTTACTTCATATGTACGGAATAATTTAACATTTTGTTTACAGAACAAGTATATATATATATCTAAAATGGAGGGTTATAAACATTTGGGCCCCATTTTACAATTATTTCTACCATTTGGCATTTGGAATGGCCAAAAACTACATATGCTCAGAGCTGCTCATCGATTTGAGGACAATGAACTGATTTCATTCATAGAGAATATTATGATAGTGCATGGTTTTCTTCCACTCCACAATGCATTAAAGCAGGTGTGTATATCATATGACAGAACTCAACTGACTTTGTCCATTACAGAGATGGAAATATGAATGCATTGCAGTGCTGTATTTCATTCCGTGGCTCACCATCATGCATTAAATACCTGATTCAAAAAGGTGTTGCTGTAAACTTTGCCCTCAAAAACAGAGAAAAGACACCATTGTTGAAAGCATTACAGTTTGGCAATAATTATGACTCTGTAAACACATTGATAGAAGCTGGTGCAGATCCTTGGTGCAAAACTGAAACAGGTACAAGTGCACTAGAAGTTGCCTTTTTAGTCAGTTCTGAACATTTTTGTTGATGTTTGATGCAATTGTTCAGATGAACCCAAAGGAGAGTGAACTACTTGATTGTTTTTCAGGATTGGACCCTTCCACAAAAATTATCATCCAGAAATGTCAAGGTGACAGAACTATGCTAAAAATTATATATAGATTGGTACACTGGTGGAATAATATATTTCTAATGACCCCAAGACAATTAGGTTATTATTTGGAGAAATGGGCGAATGATGATTACATAATGAAAGTATCATTCCAAACGGGAAACAAAATGAATGAAGTTCAATTCATTCAAGCCATGGTTCGACAGCTATATCGCCAAAAGAAGTTGTCAATTGTACTGTTTGGATTATTTGATGCCTTCAGGGCGAATTCAAGTCCGAACACTGTGAGCCTGTATTTTACCTATTTGTACAGGCTTTGTGCTGATTTCCCAAAAAAATTAAAGTAAGTGTATTACAATTTTTTAAACTTGACTCAATGTAAATTAAAATGGCTGCAACCAACTAAATATTATATACCTCTCACATAACTCATAATTCTTGGTTTTTTGTTTTCTTGTAGGTCAGTAAGAGATTATTTTAAAGGACAGCCACGGCAATTGTTTTTAAAGAGTCCTGTGTCTTTACAATACATTGTTTTTGTACATTGTTGTACATTTATTGGTGTTTAAAAGAATATCTCTACACTGAGCTATTTAAACCAGCTGAATTTGCATGTGGCAACAAAGACATTCTCTACTTGCAGTTTGCAATGAAACATCATCATTTGTGGAAATACTTTTATTTTGATATGGTAAAAGATCAAGCCAATATTTATGAATGGCATACACTTATGGAAAAGGCATACACCTTTTCAGACTGGTATCACACAACTCCAAGAAGTGACAGGGCATATCTGTGTCCTATAAAACTGGAAAAAAACATACCAATCCCAAAAGCAACACCTGTATTAGACACGTTGCAAAAATCATGCATCAGTGGCTTCTTTGACATAGAACAACAAAATGAAAGCAAGAAGATAAGAAAGTATGTAATGGAATTTGTACTTGACATCACTAGAAAAGTTGGACGTTCACACAAAAAATTTGCTGCCACACCCATACTTTCAGGAAGTGTTGCTGAAGGCACCAAAGTGGGCTTTCCTGATGAATATGACTTCATTTTGCACTTACATAGATTACAACATAAGTTTGATCTTACCAAGAAAACTGCAATGATACCAAATACACAGCATTTTAATGCGGAAATGGCAATGCCACAATTATATAAACAATACTTTCATGCATTTAGTAAACAGGTGGAGAAATATGACAACACTAAGAACTTTTTTCTCCACCACATAACCCCTCAGGACATCGGAGTGAGGCCATTTACTATCACATTATTGTATACTGGAATATTTTTCAAAGATCTTAAAGTTAACATAGATTTGGCGCCAGCATTTAAAATTTCAGGTGAAGCAGTGGAGGCTGAAGAACTTCAGTTTATCCAAGAAGGTACAAACCCTCAGATCCTTGCAGTTTTTAAAGAAGCTCAGTCAGAAGATGAGAGTCTGCGCTTATCATTTTCATTGCATGAAAGAGATTTGTTGAAGTATCTACCAATGTATGCCAAAAATGGTTATTGTTTAGCAAAAGCTGTCAGACACATTGAAGTGTGCCCAATGGTGAAGGTATCTGGTACATTTGCCTCAGTTGATGAATATGTGACAACATACATGATTAAAACATCACTCCTACATACAATGAAAGAGCTTGAAGCAAACCAGAATGAAGACAATGATTGGCTCAGCCCACTTTCTATCAAGTGGGCAATAAAGATTTATGAACAAATGAAATTTTTCTTGGAGATATTTGAAGGAAAAATCCCAAATTATTTTCAACCCAATGCAGATCTTTGTTCTAGGTATGGAATTTTCATGTGTGGAGAAACGGATTATCGTCAAGAGAAACTGAAAATTACACTTATTTTCATTAACTATATTCTACAGTTACTGAATAAACTTTTGCAACAATGCTTGCAACTCTGATATTTAACATAAACACAGCCTGCATCTGTAACCTGTCCAGTACATTATAGGCTGTTGTATTAAACCTTGGTTTTCTGCATCTGTTATTCATTATGTGACCAATGTGTACGGAAAGGAACAGTTTTGCAAAAATGAATTTGTTTGGCTAAAGCTTAACAATACACTGATGTCAAAAAGTTTATAACCCACTTGGATTGAGCACACCATAAAATTTGCAAACCAGCAAAGAATGTTAAAATGTTTATGTTAAGAAGATGTTTTGTGGTTTTAGAATATGATGGGTTTATTAGCATAGTTTGCAAACCTATTTTGCATATACTGACTGTTGTTGGTAATTTCTCAGTGCCACTTAAAATATGACTTTTACAGTGTAGCCATATCTTGCACTTGGCACTTTCAATATTTTGATCATCAATGCATTCATCTTTGCATACTGGACACGGATATGACTTACAGTCACTGTTTCCAGAAGTATCTACTCTCGGATCAAAGACCTGTGAAGTTGTTTTTATCTTCTTAGCATCTTGCCCAAAAGTGCATCGAACTGCAATATTTGTTCTCAAGGCCTTTGTTTTCTTTACAGAAGTTTTTTCTTAAGGTTGAATGCACAATTTGAGATAGTGATGAACGATCTCCTTCAAATAATAACGCCAGACTGGACATCAGATTATCAGACTGTCAGGTAATACAGGCCCCCATAAGAGACAACACAGAAGCATGGTGGTGGACGTTTTGTATATTGTCAAGGACTGAAGCTTTAGAAGCAAGTAACAGGAAAATTTTGTAAGCTCCATTGGTAATATGTGTCAACCGAAACCTTCATTTTGTTTGCACTCAATCTCAGCCAAAGATAGTTGGTATGAACTTGGCACTATAATGACATTTCTTTGGACTTCTAGATCTCATAGTGATTTCCCCATAAGCATGGAGGATTGATGATGTGGGGCAAATGGTTCTCTTTACTCTAAAGTATTAGATTTATTTCCCATTAAGCATGGTCAATTATAGCACATAAGGCACCCAAACTCATGTACACCCCCCATACACACATATATAAATATACATGTCACACATTAAGAACTAACTTTTAATTCTATTTGATAAAGGTCTGTAAATAAATTCTTCTTATATTTCATTTACTGTGAAGTATAAGATAGTCAGTAATAAAGTTCATTCGTGGTTACTTACATTTAAAAGTAAACAAGTAAATCACTGATTAACCTTCAAGCTGAAATTCTTGCTGAAAATAAAAAAAAATTCCTTAATGGCCCATCATAACTATTTGTATATTTTCCCTCAAAGCGACTACACATGATCCTCCTATATAGCAATTTTTGCTTTGCATCAGGTCATCATACTCTGTTTGACAGTCACAAGAGTGTCTCTGTGAAGAGTGTCTTTTATGTTGGGCATTGGTGACAGTAAGACACTGAAACAGTTCTTTTGTAGGCAATCATATTCATGATTACTGTTCAAGAAATGCAAAAAACTTGAACGATACCTGGGCTTGATTTCAATTTTGCCTAAAAAAGGTTAACCTGTCTCAGTTAAAGAAACTTGAACATTTAACAACTGTGCAAAGAAGACTCATTGACAAAAGTCTTAGTGATTCTTAAAAGACAATTAAAGCAATTCTTTGTACGTTAATAATTAGAAGTTGTATACTAATAATATCCAACTAAGGTTTATTAATTTATTATTCGTTCAATTTATCCTTCCTTTAACTTACAAATTTACATAATATCATGTGATGTAATATAGATGTGCTTATATGGGAAACATAACCAACCCAACTTTAAAAATCACTTTGGTGAAGTTGCTTGGTTATGACTTTTAAATGCGATTCACCAAAGTATTTAATTGGGCATGATCTTATTCAAGCCTGCACAAAAAGAAGTAACTGTTTCAATGATACTATACTCACTTGTGCAAAATCAATAACGTAGTTCCATATCAAAATCAGTTTGGGGGTCTTTGCATTTTGGACAAAAACTAGCAGAATTTGTTTGTGTAATTCAATCAAATGTGCTCCAAAGTTAACAAAGACAGTACCTTTATCGGAAAAGCTTGAAACAGTCTCACATAAGCCATTTACCAAATCCTTCCTAATGTCTATGTTGTTGGTAAATAACACTGGTGAAGCCAACTTTAACTACACAAATCTAAGAGCCTTTATGTGTCTTTCCTCTTATGTCCTTCTCAAGTTCAAGTACTTCTTGTCCTTAATAAACATGTTTTCTTCCCTAGGTTGTTCACTCAGTTTTAGCTCATTAAACATTTCCACATCAATTGTGCAAAAGATATACTTTATAGCATTACAGGTCTATCAAGGGGTCTATCCAAACTTCTCAAAATCTATTTTCTCATCTAGAGGAATTTGATGAGAAAATGCTAGCTTGAATTGGAAGCAAGGAGGTTTGCAACTGATGACAACTATCTGAAAAAACCACAGCCTATAAGTTGGATCCCTCCAAAATGTTTTTGACTGTTCCTCACATGCCCAAAGAAATGCAGATGTACAAAATAACTTAGATAATATAAGCTTCTATTAATGCTTTTAAACTGTCGAAAGTATTACTGGGTCTTTTAATTTGTACAGGGCAATATAGATCGACACTGCCAGTTTCATAACTTAAGTTATTTTTAGAGAAACAGGGCAAAGAAAACATGCATAACAGAAAATTGGTTTGACAATCCATAACTTAATCCCACCTGGTGATCTCATCAAGTGTTTCAAATTGCCTGCAGCTTAGTATGGAGATCTCACCTATAATCAGAACATCACTGCTTACAATTCGATTCTGTATATCTTTGCAGTCCTTACCATTATGAATAAGGTCTGTCACTCTTTTGCTTGTGTAACAACCATCTGATAAACATGCCTAATTGTGTATTGTGGTTCCTTTTACATGGGAAGGAAACTTTCTGGTTGCAATTCTCGCTGTGGCAGTCACAGAAACTTGCTTGTTTTGCATACGTTTCTGGCACACTTGTTTCAGAAGCCATGTTTTACCAGAACCTCTAAGAACAGTTAAATATAACAGTGCATGTCACATTTTTACAGAAATCCAATAGGTCATAAGGTAATACAGAAAAAAGGACATGTACCACATTTCTATTCAAGTTTTCATCATTCATTGGCACTTTTCCATGGCATTGAAAAATTGTCACTACTTTCTCCATTTTTTTTGTTTATTTTCAGTGAAACTAAGTGTGGTTAGTAATCATATTTGTAGGGCTGGATAGTTTGATAATTTGTAAACTGCAATTTGTGTTACCAATCTTGGACGCAGTCAATGTGATTCTAGATAACAGGTTCAAAAAAAGAAGTTAATTGATTGCAAGATACGTTAATATGTCATCTCAGGCAATAAGTTCGTTAACAATAATCAAATGTCTTAAAACCATTTGCTGAAACAAACACATTTGCAGGCATGTTACAAGGTGACATTCAAAATAACTGAAACCTGAACTAGTTACAAAATATTTATGACAGATGTTGACATTAAAAACCCATGTTACCGCATATTGTAAATCATAGCCAGCTAAAGCTGCCTAAATTCTGCCATAATAAGAAAGTTAGACAAAGAAAGGTTTTGCATGTAATCCATGCGGTTAATACTTGTCAAAAAATAGCACTTTAAGATCACCTGTCTAAAGTTTAAACATAAAATAATACTTTATAATGATGGCAGACTCAGACTTTTTTCAGAAACAGTTGGCTTTAAAAAACTGTACGGTGCTACATGACTCTGACCACTAGTGTTAGATTTCTTTAAAATTGCAATTTGTAGACTCAGAATATGATGCATAATTTGGATTGATGTTCAACCCATTTCTGACTTCTCTCTGTTGATGATAGAATTTTTCAACAGCATCTAAATTCAACCTTGGCGGAATCGAAACATAATAGCCTCCTTAGCACACTTGATTATGCAAGGATGCCAGCAACTTCAAGGCTTTTATCAATTCCATTGCTTTTCAACAGTCCATTTCGGATTTTCTTCAGGTTATGTTTCACATCCAACAACAAAATCAGTTTTCTTTTCAGGATTTATTGGACTGATGGACATGAAACCTTTTTCAGAGCATCTTGCAGAAAATGAATTTAAAAAAATTGCCTATTTTACATAGTACCATCATCCATAATCATCAAGCAGATCCAATCCTTCCCAAAAATGATATGCCTGTCCTGAAGTAATTGACACATGAGCAACCAGAAAATGGAATCTGGTGTGGCCAAGGAATATGAACTATAACACAGATTTGGCAAGTTCTAACTTGATTTAATCTTCGAATATTTTGTCAGCAAAATTTCCTTAGCTCCCAATGTTATGACTTGCAACTAAGCACATATCATATCCTTTTTGATAATTTGAAGGTCTTGTTGGATTGACATTTCATCTATTAGAATTCTACCGAACTACCCTTGTTTTGGGAGTGACAAATGTATGGCCCTAATTTCAAAACCTGACCCTGGTAATAAAATTAAAAACATAGTGTTAAGGTAAGTGTGGAATGTTTAAATTTCAAAGCATCTCTTACATATATCCCTTTAAGCAGCATATGTAGTAATGCTTACATACTTTATGTAAAATTGTGGCATCATATTTTTGTCACCACATACACAAATTTCTTTTACTTGACTTTACCAATAGCTTCTAAATTTGTGGGCAGTTTTTTTTTAATTTACAGATTCTTAATTGTTGTGTGATCTGTAGAATTGACATTACTCCGTCTGCAGTCATTATAACTCCCAAGGTCAATAGCAGATGGACATATCTCTTTAAATATTGAGAATTCCCACAAGATGTTCCTTATACATACTGCTTTCACAAAATTTACTTTGTTTATGACAATATCTGACATCATGTTAAAGATCAGAGTCTCCTTTGAGCTTTGGAAATTTGGAAACCTTTTTGGAAATTTGGAAATGTTTTTAAAACATTTCTGCTGACATGCTAGCAGTTTGTGTCTACCAGTGTCAAGCTTGAATTTTTGACAAATTTTGCTTGTATATAAACAGTTTGACTTGGATAACATAGATTGGATACTAGCCTGAAGAAAATAGATTAAAGATGGTTCAGAAACTATCAAACTGCATCTGCCCTAACATATGTTTTAGTGAGATACAAGAAAAAACATTAGAAAAACATAAATTGAAAAACTGTATACATCAAAATTTTCAATATGACTTACTGGTACCAAGATTTTAACTAATAACATTTAACATTGAAAATAACCTATTTGTAACAAAATATTAAATGTGCTTTCAACCATAAAATAGAAATTGCCATTCACTAGAAGGGTTAATGTTAGTAGAGGTCATGTTTTTTAAAAATGATTACCAAATTAAAAAGAGAATACATTAATAGTACAACCACATTATGAAGCCCACCGATAAACAAGAAGCACTGCATATTTTTACAATAAACTTTCTGCACGGCAAGTATTGGCACTTAGGTAATGAATACATTCAATCATCTGAATCCAGTGGAAACTTTATTAGAACTTTTTTAGTTATAAAAATAACTCCAAGTATAACTTACAATTTCAAAAAAAAACTGTAACAGAAACAAAGTAGCAGGACCAAAATTCAGTAAAGACTACACTAACAGTAGAAAAGTTCATTCCGAAACAAATTCCATTTACTCTAGGAATGAGGTTTCACAGTTTCGGACAGCATTGTACATAACTAACACTTAACAAAAAAGTCAAGAAAAGACAAAATATTTACTTGTCTAGGGAAGAGGTATTGGTTATTTCATAAAAATGTGAGCAGTTTTAATTAAGTAGCATGCTGTGATCGTTTGAAATTGCAACAACCAATGGAAATTGGGCTTTCTCAAGGGCCTCTGTTTGCATGCCTTATTTTGTCTCTCATAAACTAGTGCAGAATCAAAAAATAATGAGGAAGTGATTTTAAAAGTTGCAAGAAAATCTTGCTTGCTTGAATACCATTTAAAGGAATAAATATAATAATGTGTGATAATCGGTGAATAAAATGGGTTGTGTATGGGGGTGTTAAAAAGCTGTTTTATAGCAAGTAATTGAAGTTGAACTGAGAGCAGGTAGGGAATTTATTTCGTCACATTGCAGATCTTTTTTTTCTTTCTATATATATATGGGTGAGTTCCTCCATTATGGCCAACATACGATGGTCCCTAGTGACTGTGATTATCTCCAATACAAGAATATGTTTTATGATTACCTCGGTCTTTTCTTTCCATGTTAGGAAAATACTTCAAAATATTATGGACAGATTTCGATGCAACATTCAGGAATGATTTATTTTAGGGGCAAAAGGGAGATAATTTGTACTTTTATGCATAATTGTATCCATAGTTGATGCTTATTTATTGTGCTCTATATGTAAAAATACATATGGATCTTAATGTGCAAATAAATTCATATACCTGACAAATGTATTACCTGGTGTAATAATTTGGCGCACACCTCCACTAGGCCAAAAAAAAAAAGAAAATAAAAATATTTAAATAATAATTGTAATTGGAAACACTGACTACATTTTTAGGATTGTACTTACATAAGGTAACAATAGAAACAACCTTATTTCCAAATTTTCATTGTCCAATTTTGTATGAATTTTATGTACAAAGTACAAATTATATTATCACCAAGACACTAGTTTAGTAAGACTCACAGTATGATGTCTAACATTTTAAAGACCAAAAAACATAAACAAAGGCTCAGAATAATAAACAGAACCCGAAAAGTGCAGTGAGTTTAAGGTGATGTTTCTACATAAATAACTAAAATCCACATGAGCTGTATACATGACACAGGTACATGGTGAAGCCTTTTTACTGTACAAAAGAGATCATTCTCAGCAATAATATTGTACATTTTGTGTAAGGACTTAAAAATCTATGTGAGAATACATGATTTAACTATTTATACCCTATTTATACCTTGTGTGTCCCGATCCAATTGTAAGGTAAAAATATTCAACAGAAATGTTGCTTGTTGAATGTGATCTCTGACCTCTGCTGTGTGACCTTTGGTATAAATATTTCAACATTTGGTTGGAAAACCTTTCCCAAGAAACCTTTTCTCCAAGACTGTAGAATGAAAGAAGTTCAAGGAAAGTTCCTTTGGATATTTTGTTTTGCTATGTTATAGTGCGACCTTCCAAAGACCATTGACCTTGGCTTTGCCATAATGCTTTCTATGGATGGGATGCATTTTAGATGCATTTCTCAAATAACAAAGCTCTACTGATAAAACCGATTATTAGATGTTGTACTTTTACCTATCTTACCATCTCCAGCATTAGTTCTCTTCCAGGTACAAGACTTCACAGTTTCACAACTTTTAGTCTACAAAGTAATTCCCTTAACCCTATTCATACCGACATATTTTAGAACCTATTTATACTCTGTAGGGTCAAAAATGACCCAATGGATATTTTTTAGGATTTGCCAATAAAAGTTAAACCTGTGAGTTAAACATTTATTTGGTTTACAGTATTAAAGCTATTCAGTGTAAAATGACATTTTTTTCATGTGCTAATCTGGTACATTTCAATTTGGCAACACAAAAATAAATTTATTCTATATTTTATCAGACAACAAATAGAACAAAATACTGTATTTTAGCGGTGTCATTTATGACCACAGGAGTAATTACCACATTCTTCTTTGCACATCTCATACATGAATTTGTTTGTCTCGGTTTTTGAAAAATTTGCAAAAGAGTAACAAATTAATGAAATATCATAAAGAAAATTGAATGGATTTTATCAAGCATTTTCAGTCTGTAGGGTTACAAAAGACCCCACATGATATAAATATGGTTAAGTTGCTACTAATTGGTTTGTTTTGACAATATTCTAACAAACAATTTCTCTAGTTGATGTGTCATTTAGCCTTTAAAATTACATAATAAATACTGTCTGTTATTCTGCTATCCAGCCAACCATCATAAGATAACTGATACTAATGCAAAATTTGTGGCATACAACACTCTAAATATAATAGTCTAAATATAATTATACTGAATGTGTAAATAAAATCTCTTCAAAACTCTTCAAAAGTCACTTTGTTCTGGGCATTGTAGCTGTGAAAATTTATTTTGCATCTGTTTTAGACCAAAGGAATGCTCATAGATCATGGTTGTGTCTTTATAACCCTGCAATGATGACAGCCCCAATTACACCAATGACGCCAACTGCAATGATTCCTGTACTGTGAATTTATTTCCTTTTTATTGTCAGGATGGTTTTCATTCCACTCTATATTTTTCTGTCTAGCCTCCTTGTTGATTTATTGTGCAATGGGTTATTCTATCTCTGGTGTAATAAACAAATGATGTTCTGACTGGCTGTCCTCACAATGTACCTGATTTGTTGTCCCTGTCGGTGTCCAAATTATGTCTTCTTTACAATGTCTATGTGCAGGAGGACGATTTCTCCCCTAGTTTATTCCATTTTTGACTGTGTGTGCATGGCCTTTGTTTATCATGTCGATAACTATTTCCTGGAGACAGAACATCTTATTGCAGATCATGGTCTGTATCTTAGACACAGGTTATTCCCCAAGCTTGTCTACTTGCTTGCCGGCATGCTCAATGTTGATCCAGGAACTCTCTCCACCATGAGCCTGTGCCTGGTTTCTACCTGCTTCTGCAGACACACCTTATTCTGCATGTAGGTATGGTGTAGAAATCATGGTAATATTCCATATGAGGGTGATTGACATGTCACCGATACAAGAGTCACTGCCAAGTGCTGACTAATCTCCATCAATAGACAGGTGCTATTTTCATCATCACTCTGGGCATCCAAAATCTGTCTGAATGTTTGTGCAACTGTAATTCATGCAATTTTTAGGATTGTTGGTCATGCTTTCGTGTATAACAGTAGAATATAGTGCTTAGAGTTGGCAAATTTCAATATGATCTAAAGTTGTATTTTGTTCCAAATCACATAGATATTCCTGGGGTCATTATTACCTGGGGTGATTATACTAGCCACATAGATTGGCTGATCTTTATGAAATTCTATGAACAATGCAGGGGAGATAGACTGACAAATTCATGGTAGGAAACTTTTTTCAATTAAAATGTGCAAAATGGTACACAAATATATATGCCCAGGTTCATAAATGACCCCACTCGGTCGCTTGAGGGTTAAAATGGCATACTGGCTAAAAATTTGATAAATTGATAAATCGTTATATTTTGCAATCAACCTTTCATTTTCGGGATGTCAGTCACTTCATAGTATTTGTAGCATGGGACAATTAGCACTCAAATCTTGTGGGAAGGAAATCCGCCGCATTCATCACTTCCTGGCAGTGGACGCCAAACAGAGGTGACAGTCTGATGAGATGCTAAACTTGCTTACCACTAGGCCACCATAGACATCTACAGCTTGGCAAGCAATTATGGACAGCAGATCAATTATGGTCACCCACATATTTTCTTAGGTTACTCCTAAATCCAAATCTCTGAAGTTTAATGTCCTTCTCAATTTTTCCAGTAGCCATGTTTGAACTTTAAAACATTGGTGTAAGAAAAATCGGATAATATTTTTGCTATGAAAATAATTGCTTGGCAAGCAGTATGAAACAATTCTACACAGTGTTTATCTTCCCTTATAAAGGTTAAATGTAATTGAGGGATATAATATATTGTTTTTACATGTCATGTCTAGACACATCCCTAAAAAATAAAAGCAGTTCTACACAATGTTTATTTTCCCCATAAAGGTTAAATGTGATTGTGAGATGTCATATATTGTTTTTTAAAATGTCATGTCTAGACAGATCTCTAAACAATAAAAGTTTCAATGCAACTAATGGCCGAGTTATTCGGATATATATTCACTTATAATTTTTAATTAACTATAGTTCAAACAAAATTCAAGGTGAGGTGTATCAAAAAGTTAAATAGTTGTTGAATTAGAATGAATCAAGCAAGAGATAACGCAGATCAATCGTGGCCAAAGAAAAATATGGGTAAAATGACAGTGTGTAAATTTGTGGGATATATTGAGAGATCGTACGAAAGATTAAGCTGATGACAGATAGTCAGGTATTGACACAATTGTTACCGAAGAGGCTATTCTTAAAACCAAAAAATGATATGCAGGAAATTATGGAGGATTTATATAATTTATTTGGCCAAAAATTTATCACCAAAATTATTCCACGCTGTGTTATTGTGCAGGGTGGATAAAAATGATGCCTATATTTGAATCACAAACAACAGTCTGTCGATTCTACAAGATGGGGATGTGTCAAGATCAGCGGGACAAATAAACAGGGTGATCCGTTTTACAAGTACATTTGTGTTGGTGAAAGACTGTGGGGCATCCTCCAGGATTCTCAAATCAGAAAAGATCAATGCCAAAGGGCAAGTGCACAAAGTGACAAATAGTCGTCAGAATTATGTCAAATCTACCATACTTGAATTGTGTGTACCGGTATGGCATCTCTTACATCCAAGCATATGTGGGTGTCTGTGCTGGCCATGGCCAAAAATAGGTTAACTTTGAAGTTACACACACATTAAATCCTTGTGAAGAAATTGGTATATGAATTAATTTCCATTCGATCAAGGAAATCACTGACATGTAGCCAGACCATAAGATTCAAGTGCATTTTGAGAAAGATATCCTTGCAAACATCTGGAGAGCAGATTTGGCTACTAAACTGGGTAAAAGATACACGCAAGTGTTACATGCAAGTTTTAAATTGTAAACTTAGTCAGCAGAATATTTCATATTAAAAGAAGCAAATGCACTCCTTTGTGCATTTTGCAGTATAAAATGATATTTCAACATGAGCACAACGTTAAACTAAATTAATAAATCAGTCTGATATAAATGTTCAATCTAAATTTTACTTGTAAATAATTTTTTTGTTTTACAGTTACTATATGTTTCGTACAGTGTACAGTTCTATCACGTGACCATAACAAGAGATATACCACAAAAAATAAGGGGTGCATATAATTTGGAAACTTTCCATTGTGATGCAGTTACATTATTGTTGATTAAACCCCTCGTATATCTTTGTTTTGGAGTCTTATTCACTTAAGGGATCCATTTCATGCTGGGGTTCCACTGGAGCCGACCCTGTAGCTGAACCTAGAATTCTAGGGTCGGTTGTGAAAGTCAAAGTCAAAGCACAAAAATGCTGAGTCAGTTAAGAAATCTGCAAACAGGGCACTACACTTACAAACAGGACATGATGACTACCCCAACAAGACATAGGGTCAGGGACGTTTTTTCGCACCGACAGTCATAGAAGTACTACGAAAAGCCCTATACCCCTATCAGAAAATCTGGATCACAAACAGACAAGCGGTAAAGACAGATAAGCCTGGAGTATGTTCCTGATGCTTTCTGACAGGACTGATTATACTTAAGTGGGTCTGGATCTATAGTCGGGATCCAGAATCTGGATCCATATCACACTTTTTAAACTCCTGTCACTAGGGATGTGAGACACTTTCACACTTCAAAGACGACAGCAACACATTAAGAAGAACTATTTGACAAGTCGAGAGTGCTTTGGTTTTTCATTGAGTTGAATATTTTATTATTCTTCATGACTTCTGGATCTCGACTCATGCTGTCGGGATCCAGAATCTAGATCCATATCACACTGTATAAACTCCTGTCACTAGGGATGTGACACACTTTTACACTTCAAAGATGACAGCAACACATCAAGAGGAACTGTTTGACAAGTTGAGGGTGCTTTGGTTATTTATTGAGTTAAATATGCTATTATTCTTCATGACTTCATGACACAGAAGACAGCAGAACCCAGCACCTGCCAAGCCAGAACCACCACCACAACCACAGAACCCACCACGCAGAAGGAGGAGAAAGCCACAGAACCAATGGGTAATGCCCTGGATACTTCAGAGGGAGGAGAGAGGTTGCTACAGAACACTCTAGGACGAGCTAATTACAAATGACATACCAGGCAACAGAAACATCACCAGGATGGAACCAGCATTTTTTTTATTTAATTGAAGAAAGAATTATCCCCCATCTCAGGAAGTCACTCACAAATTTTAGGAAGTCCCTGGAAGTATGATTGAGACTGGCAATTACTTTGAGACACTTATCCACAATGCAAATGGATGGCCTCTGAAATATCAGTGGAGGGTTGGAATAACGACCATCTGCAAATTGTGCCCCAGGTCTGTAAAGCCATTTTAAAAGAATTTCAACAAGAATATTTGATTTGTCTAACTGATCCAGAAGACTGGAATAAAATTGAAGAGAGATTGTCCCCCCCCCCCCCCCCCCCCCATGCAGTCGGTGCACCAGATGGCAAACACATTGCTATAGAGAAGCCCAAGAAGTCAGGCAGTGAATATTTCAATTACAAGGGCTACTTCTCAATAGTACTTTTGGCTTTAGTAGATGCAGAGTACAAGTTCCTGTGGGTCAGCATCGGGGCAAGTGGGTCATTATCCTATGTTCAGATATGAAGAAGAAACTGAAAAGAAGAATTGAGAATGGAACGTTGGGACTACCACCACCAGAACCACTAAGACCTCGGGAGGCCAGATCTACACTATTTTCTGTTAGGGGATGACACCTTTGCCATTATGCCTTGGCTGATCAAGCCATACAGCAGATGACAACTGACCAGAGAGGAAGGAATAGCCAACTACAGAATATCCAGGGGCAGGAGGATGGTCTAGAACTCTTTTGGTATACTGGTGAGAAGATTCAGGGTGCTGCTGACCACCATGTTTGTCTGTCTGTATTTGTGTTGTATTTTTTGTTGGGGGTGGAGGGGCCAAAGTGTTTATAACAATATTTTTTGGGAGGTGTTTGTTTTTTGGGGGCTTTGTGCGTGTATTGGAATTTGGTATTAAACATTCATTAACACAATTTTGTGTAAGTGTAATTGTGAGACAGTGTGCTTTTTTGTTTTTGGTAAGCAACAAACAGCTGAATAATTGTTTTTGGACAATTCGGGTGGCCCTTATAAGGGTTGGTTGGTGGGACTTAATGCAGGCTGATCTGCTTATTTAGGCTTACTCTTCTGGCTGGACTGGCTAGCAGGTCTTGACTGTTCTTGAAGAGTGGAAGATGGCACTGGTAACGTTGCTGGTTGAAGTTGAGAGGCTGAAAATGGCTGTGATGTGTTGATTTGCAGGTTCTGCAGTACACTTGAAATCGCTCCAAAGAGGGTTGACAATCCAGAAGTCTGTGTTGACTGTCTTTCTGTTGTCCTAATGCAACAGATGGTAGAATAGCTGTCTTTGATGGGCTCAAAGAAAACATCAGTTGTCCCAGACTAGGAAAGATGCTGTCTGTGCTAATGCTGATGAAGGCCTTGATGGTTACTGTACTTTGACAATCACTGTAGAAGGCTGTGTTCTGGATATCTGAGAAGGCTGCACAACTGGTACAAAGACTGGTTGAGTATTCAGGTCCTGCTGTGACCTGTGTTGCTTCTGGAAGTTGAAATGTGTTGACCTGTTGATTTGTTGTGACCTGTCTCTTCTGTTTTTCGACCTTGTACTGTATTTCACTCAGTGGAGTCCTGAGATGCTTTACTCTCTCATTCCTGAGGGAAAAAAATTCTCGCTAGTCCAGGTGTTCAATCTCGGAGTGGAGATAGTTGCAGAACGACTGTCTTGGACTTGCAATAGGGACCTGATGTGCACCCAGAAATCTGGAAACCATTGACCTTATCTGCTGGAACTGGTCTAAAACTGGATTTGCAGAAGTCGTACTGGTGACAGATAGTAGTCGTTGTGAAGGGCTAGTGCTCGATGGGTGATGAGTAACCTCTGATGTCATGCTGATTTCCATCTCAGATTCAGTCTCTTGTAAAGTATCCAGAACTGAAGCTGTTGCTGCTGAAGGGCCCACTGGTGACTTAAAGGCAGGAGACTTAGACACTCTCTTCCTTTTAATGTGACCTCATATAATACTGAAACTCTCCTTCAAACATGTCTGTCTTTGGTGTTCTTCTCATAAGCTTGTTCTGACTTTGTCTGAGTAAGCTGCCATATCTGGTACGTTGAGTCTCTAACCACTTCTTTACAGTGTTGACAGATAAGTTGATGGAAGCTGCTAATCTCTCCGAAAGTCTTTCCTTCCTGTGCTTGTCTCTGAACTTGTCGTTGGTCTTGTCATAAAGTTCCTTGTGCTGTTTAACAAACTCCATGATGGCTTCTTCATCTGAATCACCCAGGAAAAGTTGATGGAAGCTGCTAATCTCTCCGAACGTCTTTCCTTCCTGTGCTTGTCTCTGAACTTGTCATTGGTCTTGTCATAAAGTTCCTAGTGCTGTTTAACAAACTCCACGATGGCTTCTTCATCTGAATCACCCAGGAAAATGGACTTCATTTGCCCTTTATGTCTCTGAATTGAGTTGATTTTACACCAGTATCTGTTTGTGGTCACTTGGTGTCCTTCACTGGCTCTCTTCCATCCTCTCTTTCGCTATCCTCTCTCTATCCCTCTTATCCTGTTTCCTCCTCTCTCCTCTCTCTCCACTCTCTCCCGCCTTCTTCTCTCTATATCCTAAGCTGTATTTCCTAACTCTAACTGCGGTTGAATATTTCTGGGTACTTCAACCTCTCTGTTTCTGCCCTTGGCATGCTGATCAATTTATGTACAGCTTTTGTAAGACAAAAACTTAAAAGTGAAACCTCATAGAAAAGATTTCACTCCCAGCCAGTCAATCCAAGCTCAAACTTAAGCTAATTTGCAATAAAATGAAAACCTAAAATCTAAAGCTGCATACCAGTTGTCTGTCGACAAGTCAAGCCTAAATGAATGAAGTGTATGCACCACCTGGCTTTTTATAGCCAAAAATATGGAAACCGACAGACTGAAGAGGCAAAAATACTGCCAGGCTATCAGTTACAGTTCCCGGCTTGTCTTTGTTACAGGTCTGTTGGTTGTTGTTTACAGCTTGTCTGTTTCAGTTTAGTACGTGCCAGTTACAAATATTTGACCAAGTCATTAAAAGTTAACGACTGGACTATGATGTTTACAGGCCTGTCGAGAACACTTACAGACAGGCCGGCTTAAGCAACCGACTGTACTGTAACTGTTTGTCACCATGTCCAGTCGGGATCACCATATTTTGGAAAACCCAGGTACATGATACTGACAGGCCTGTTTCATTGACTAATGAGCCAGGAAGTGTAACCGACAGGCCGTTAAGTTAACCAACAGGCCTGTTGCTAGGTGGATGAAATTAGGGTCTGTTACAATGGTCAGCAACAGTTGTAGAAATATCAGACATGTGTAACCGACTTTCCCTGACAGGCCTGGAAACTAGAACCGACCCTAACTGACCTTGTAAGCATTGGTCCCGACTCTCCAAAAAAGCATAGTTACTGACCAGTCGGCTCAAGTGAAACACCAGCATCAGGTTGAGCCAAAACCAGCTCAAGTTTACAGTGATTTTTACTAAACTTGGCTAAACATGAGCTTAATTTGTTTCTGAATACCACACCTTGAGTTTAGAAGCATTTCTTTAAGAACACTAAACAATAAGGCTTGACATAGCCCTCATTCATTTATGTTTGTGATTAAAAATCGAAAACCTAAAACAAGGAGGAATTGCAGAAGTAATCAAAGAACGCCTGTTTGGAACCAAATTAAGTGTATTGCCTTTAAAATGTGAAAAGCCATAAAGTTCACAGAAAAAGAAAGAACAGATAATTTCCTTCTCAGGTTGGAATGCATGTAAAGTGACAAGCAGATCTGACATATCGAGCACATACACAATGGCTTCTAAAAGATATTTTTTCTAATCAATGGTAAGACAAACATTCTACTTTATTCATGTCTTACATGCAAGACTATAATATAATATTACCAGAGATAAAGAAAAACTAGCCACAAAAAAAAACTTGTCGCTTCTGTCATGTTAATGTTGTATGTTGTTTGTATGATTTCATTCTGAAAAAAGGAAAACTCATGACAGACATTGTTGGGAGATTCACTACAGCAGTAAGACTGTGACTCATAAAGACTGCGATAAGACAAGATTGACTTATGGTTATGCTGCTTCTCAGCTGGTAAATGCATCAATGACACATGTTAGGCCTTCAGAGCTTGACCTATAGATTATGACAACTTCTAGTAAAACAGGGACCGTATTCTACAACAACACTTGGACCATTTCTAACTTAGGTTCAAGGTATTTCTTACATTTTAAGTAAGAAATGATGAAACTGAACATTCCTTACTTTTGTTTAGTGAATGCAAAGTCCAAGAAAAACTTAAGTGAAAAAGCCTCCCTTACTTAGATATAATGCCACCTTGCCTAAGTATTGTTGTAGAATACGACCCCTGATTATGACATCATTTCCCTGCCATTATTCTACAGTCTAGAGGGTTTTACTACCCAAAGGGAGTACAATAGAATAATTAATAACAGCAAAAATCATTTACCAATCGTGATAATATCCTATACAATGTATTGAAATGTCAGCCATCAATCTATTATAATAACTTTGACATCATTCTACTACCAACATAAATTAGCACATGTAAATTTTTATTGTACACAGCAAAGTACGAATAAAATAAATAAATAAAAATAACAGCAATTACACTATATTAATTCCCTTCAGTACCTCATGGAGCTGAAATGCACTCAATCTGTTTACAAGGTAAATATTTCTGCAATTAATGGAAAACAAATTAAGTTTTTTCTTTACTTACTCACATCCTTATATCTTCTTCTGAATCAGAACATTTTAATAATTTAATTCAAGATCACGACCCAAAATGGGTGGAAATCACATTTTTAAATTTCCCATTTCTGACATCATTTTTTTTAAAATTTTAAGCCAAACGTCTACTTCTTTATCGGTTAGTATTGTGATAGGTAGTTGGAAAACCAGTGCATACAATTGGATATGCTTCTGTACTGTAAATGGCAAGGTACTACTAACTTTCCCACAGGAGCTCTGTGATTTGAACTGTGATCTCTGAGGGGAGGGGTAGTCTGTTGAAACTGCACCAGTGTGACCCTTCCATTATTTTTTTATCGTGCATATTTCAAAATTCACATCGCTCTATCTCACCAAATGGTTGCTGAATAAAAGTGGATAAAACCCATCCAATAGTTTTATGGTTATTTTCATCCTAAAAGTTTCCCAATTAATAATGCATCACACAAAGGGAACTTCTTTGAATAGCTAAACATTGATGAAGGACAAAATATGAAACAATAATTATACTTTGGTTTTTCAATTTACTTTCACAAAGGTGAAACCAAATCCTTAGACAATATAAAAACACCACAAAAGTGAAAGATGTTATTATTTTTATGCGTCAAGACCTTAATCTGACAGAAGGCCTTTATGAAATATTTGTAATAGTGGAAATATTTTTTTCACTTGTATTTGTTGTTTATATTTTTGTCTACAAAATGAGTGTAAAGATGTGACAAATTATTATCTATTCAGTGACATGGTTTTTCATTTTTCTACACAATCTAGAGTGGGATATAAGCAATAGACCATAGGTGATGGTTGATGAGCATACTTTCTGTTCACAACCATCATGCATTGGCTTGATAGAGCTGGAATGATGCAGTTTTTTATCCGAGAAAAAATGCATATATATTCAAAATATATGCAATGTAACGCCTGGGTGTACTAAATTAGATACATAATCGATACACTTGATATGGTAAATATTCCAGAAGTACAAATATTGTGTTGTTTAAGGACATTGCCTAAGGTCATGCCAGGTCAAGATTAAGTTGAATAAAGAAACCCCATCGTTGAAAATATTAAGTTATATGTGACACAACAAATCTATATGTATTTAAAACTACAGACGTATGTCAGTCAGGGCCCAACAAAAAGTTAGAGATATGGCATCACATTTGGAGTTTATTTCTAATACATTAAGTTGTAACGTAATTATTACATTGGTATTGTTAAAGATTACACATACCTCACCAAGCAAAAAGGATGACACTTAAATCAGAACTTCAGTCTAGGTAATTACAAGTAACTATTAACATTCCACCTAGAAATTAAGTCCAGAACTCACATGGTCTAATACTGAGGAAGGCAGATCTGATACATCAAAAGTAAATTACTAAACAATCACAAACCATGATACTGTTATAATACAACTGTACAAAGTTAAGTTAACATAAGTATCAACGAGTTGCCAATATACAAACACTAATAAAGCCTAAGTTTCAATACTATGAAACTGTGTCTATCTACACCAAGGTAAGATTGATCACCACTTACTAACACTTGAATGGTGTTACCAATCATTTACATCACAATCAAAATCAATCAACCATGTAGCCAAAGACAAGCAGTCATTTCTAATGTTACTATTTACAATTCTATCATCTGAAATTTAATACCCTCACAGTTTGGAAAACAGGATCTATGTATAACACAATTAAAAAGTCTCACCAGTGTTTCTACTGTACTTAATATAAATTCACAAAATAGAAACCTCACATTACCAAAGTTTGTTCAATTCATTTTATAGAATGTTACCATCAGTAAGTCTTTCTAATAAAGTAAGTAAAGTATAATGCCTTACATTCTCAGACTCGAAACTAGTAGTGCTGAGCAGTGTTTGAGATTAGCAAGGAATGGAAGCAGAGGCTTAGGAAGAAGAGAAGTTAAAATGCACCTAAACTGCTTCACTCTCCTGGTTACTATGTTGGTTTTGGTGATTTAATTTCACAACATTATCAAAAGTCAAGGTCGCAGAACTCAGTCTGAAGGAGTGAAAGATGAAATGTTAATGGTTCATTCATATGGCTGCTAATACCATCTTTAAAAAAGAATGAACCCTGTGAGTAGTAAGAGGTTTATAACCCAAAGTATGTAGACTCAAAAATAAGGTATCTTATTTGCCTTGACAAAGCATGTCACCTCTACTTGTAAGAGTAGAGACGAGTACAGAATAGAAGAAGGCAACTGTGGCATTTGAACTACTTGCATATTATCTAGGATACTTGCATATCCCATTGATCTGAACAATCCCCTGTGGGTCTGGGGAAGTAGAATAGGCCCAAAGTATCTTCCTGCATGTTGTCAGAGGCGGTATAGAGGAGGTATAACTATCATAATATAATGCTAAGCATGACTGGATTTTATTGATGTTTTATTTTGTTTATTTTTAACTTTATCTATGGTTCGTACCTGTTTTATTGTTTCATACTGTTTGTTGTTGTATATTTTAGTCAATTTTTAGGATCTTTATTTGTCATTCTTTATAAGCATATATTCTTTTTAGATATTGTTTTATGACTTTTTAGTATTTTAATCTGTACATCTAGTCATGAGATATTTTGGTTTTCTTGTATATTTGATCATATTGTACATATTATTTAGTTGAAATATTTATTGATTTTATTGGTGAAGAATAACCCTTAGCTGTTCTTGCACCTTAAGTTTTAACTAACATAACAGAACAGATCTGAACAAACGTTACTATCAATGATACCTGTCTAGCATGTAAGACACTTGTAGGTCAGTTAAATAATGAAAAATAATGGTGCAATACTGATATATGATTCTTTTCGGAACAGGCTCTGTAACCATTAACTGATAGAAATCCAGGGGACATTACTACAGTCTCTGCAGCATAGGCCACCACTCAGCAAGTAAACACCAAGAAGTCAGAAAGAAGCTTAAGGTAGACATGCAGGCTCGAGAGGTCCTGGGTCCAAGGCCAGAAGGGACACCAAGCTTACCAGAATTCTTCAGAAACTGAGGGGCAGAACCCTCTACAAAAGAAGAACAGGCAGGACAGTACAAAAATTACCAGTACTGGCAAGAGTCTAGTAGGCCCACTACTAGTCTGCATAGACAGATCCAGTGAGAAAGTCACCACCTAAACTAAATATTAAAACCAGGGTACAACATATCAGGTAAAGAGCTTCCATTCACAAGATGTAAGAAAGTTTACTGTTACTGAATCTTGGTTTTGATATACATCCCAATGTGAAAGCATATCAGCATATATAAAGTCAACTTACTTTGTTTTTGTCTGACCTAAAGATCAATATTATAGGCAGCAGTAAAATATCAAATACAGTAGAACCTCAATTATCCGAACCCCATGGGAGATACAATCCGGTCGGATAACCGAGGGCTTCGGATAGATGAAGGAAGCCGAAATTCACCGTCTATGGGTTACCGAGTGGGCGATAATTGAGGAAATGTCATTTTTATGCAATAAACATAGACGTTGGTGGTCATTCATAAAATAAGATAATATATTTGTGTTAGATAATATAAGTGACCCTTCGAAAAATCGAAAACACTTTTATTGATGAGGGTATTATCAAAGAGGCTGTATAGCGGGGTCGTGTAATTGAATTAATCCCTCCCCTATTGTAACAATGGTTATAAAGATCAAAGAAGTTAGGAGTTTCTGTGACTGGTACGTTTTATAAAGCACTAAATTAATCGTTTCCGAGACTGTGTAAAATCCTGTATTATCGCTCAAGCTACGCGGTGCATTATATGTACTGTCAGTAGTGAGGCATAATTTTGGTTCGGTTAATCCGGAGATTCGGATAATAGAAGGCCGGATAATCGAGGTTTTACTGTATTGCAAACGCAGTCAGAAAACCAAGGATCCCTCATTTTATGGAGAGAAAAAGCACTGACCAGCAAATTGTCACACCAAAACAATACTTTTTCACCACACTTTACACCATAGTTTGAAGGCAATCAAGATGTCATCTACCTCCATATGGACAACTGAAGCAATATTTATGATAGCTGGGGGAACCTGTACTCCATATACCTTGCCTTGGAAATACCCCCAACCAGGCGAAGTAATGCATCTAAATATGCTTCTAGAGGTGCTTTATTTACTTGTTGGATTTCGATGGAACCATTCCAAAAAGAATTAAGCAGTTAATATCTTTGTAAAAGCACTTGGAAGCTGTATGCTGCCACTAGGAGGGGCCTTTCGAGGAACATCAAGAATTCAAAAACAAGTGAGCTGGCTTTACACAGCAATGAATAGAAAGCAATATTCCTGAATGTCTGTGTGATTCATTGCCAGTGACATGGGTTTTGATCATTTCAGAGTTGTTTGATATGTATTTTTTTCCACTGGGAATTATAAGGAGGCAATTTCTGCCATTAACCTGAATGCCTAGACAAGTAATGCATTCTGAAGATGGTTTAAATTTTTGTGGATTAATAGGGAACACCCAGCTCTGCCAAAATATTCCTTAAAGAGAGAAAATATACATTTGATTGAACCGGAAGCGAGGCTCCAAATAATTCATGGTCCAAATATGCTGTTTGTGTAACATATAATTAACGAGATCTGTACAAAGCTGGCAAGAACCTAAAGCTGTAGAAAAACTAAAGGAAGTCCAATACCAACGTCAGAAGGCCCTTGCAAGGTCAACTTTAAATATTAAGGTGTCGGGACCAAGATATGATATTTGCCTAAGTAAATGGTCAGTGGTTGGGCACATCAAATTGGCCAGCAAGATGAAATACCCTGGTCACATTGGCCCAAGGATGAGATACACTAGTCATGTCTGCCCCCAGATAATTATTGTGCTCTCAAAGAAAATATATGTGAAACAAATATAAAATTTGCATAAATCTGTACAAGTGAACAAGGGGCCACTGTTTTTGTCTTATGGGGGATGTTTTACTTTTATTATCCACCATTTGGTATAATCTATGAGCTAAAATATCCATATTTAAACAGAGAGTGTGGGACATTGCTGTCATGTATGCAAGGGCACCAGTGAATGTAAAACACTTGATTTTTAACTTTTGATTTCTCGGCCGTTTCTGCATGCATGGATGCAACCACAACCAGCAGAAAGTGCTGTAAGAACACCATTCTAATGATATTTAATACATATTTATAGCTTACATATATTCCAAGATAATAGTGAGAAACAGTACTTTATTTGTTGACACTAGTTATCTATGATATGGAGGCGCCAGTGTATACGGATAATATATATTCCACTATATATATCACCAAAACATGTCATAACATGCCCTCTGGTCCTATCCCCAGTGGCAGGCTAAAGAACCTCAAAGACGCTGATAAATGGTCGTCCTCTATCTTTCCGTTAAGGGAATGTTAGTTATTTGGGGCTGTACATGTGCAACCAGAAGGGTTAAATAACGCTTTGAGGTCCGGTAGTATATGGAGATATTGTGCTGATTATAAATACACAATACACTTAAGAAGGTAACAACCCCTGACATTATGTCATCATAAAGATTATTCCCAAATTATTTCATATTATACTGCACTTTTGCTAAATATCACTTTTAAGTCGTTACCCTTGTAAAGAAATAGCCTCCATTATTTGTCATTAATAGGAGTCAATTACAGCCTTTGAGTCTGTCATATTGGAGATATTAAGTGCTATAAAAGTATTCTCATTGCAGTATTACAGTGCTTTTTATTGTTTCCTTTCAACTGAGGGCATAGTGTGCAGGGCCAACTTTTTAGGGAGCCAATTTTTACCAGGGCCCATTGTTTTATATTAGGATACCAGTTTGCACTGTGCCGATTTTGCAAAGGGCTGTAAAACATAGGTATTACCTGATGATATAATATTCTAGTAACAATATTTTAACAAACAATTCAACAAATAAATCACTTAATTTCTTTTAATTAAGGCACATATATTTTTTAAAATTTTTATGCTGTTTTATAAAAGTTTAAAAAAATATAACAATATGCCTTATCATTTAATCAATAGTTTAATTTCATTATTTTATCTTCAACACTTGAAGACACAGTGCTTTTGTGTGCCATATTATTTTCACACTAATATAACTGTTAGGATTCGAAATGCAGTATTTGTGTTCAATCAAATGTACTTGCTTACTTACATGTCTGTGTGTCACTTCACACAGAAACCATTATATTTATTCTACAGTATTGACATTTTCAAGTCAAAGCCAATATCATTCACTGCAGAGGTCCACCCCCTGTTCCACATCCAGGGAATGAATTGTGCCACTTGCTATTATGTAAATAATAGGTTTCTGTCACAATAACTTTTGTTCAATCTTGTTATGTTGTAACAAAGCTGTACCTTACATTTTTGGTCACTCCACTGATTTTGCATCCTTTCATGACATGACTGTTTTCATGTAAAACAAAACAAAGTTGTAACTTAGCAATAGTGCCTCCTGAAATCAAAACAAATGCCACTTAGTTTCACATTATCATATAGTGCAATATTTTTCAAAAATCTAAATATTGACGTATATAGCTTTGGTGACAGCCTTTAACACCTCATGTCAAATAGTGGAGATCACACACCATATAATCAGGCAAGAATGTGCCAACACTCAGATACTTGCAGTTTTGAAACAAGCTAAGACTATTGGCAAAAATCTTTGCTTGTCATATTCATTGCCTATATATGTAAAAAATATTATTGTGTAGCCAAAGTTGTCTGACACATTGAAGCCGTGCCACTTGTCCTATCATTACCTAAGACCATCTCATTTTTTAAAAATATCTTCCAGTCCTATTTTTGTTCTGTTGCAACAGAGCTATGACTCACATTTTTGGTCATTCTGCTAATTTTACACCCTTTCATGACATGACTATCTTCACGTAAAACTAAAATCCGCCAGAATAATGGAGTGCTAACACTGGCCTCCCACCTCTGGGGTAGACTGTTCAAACTCTATGTGAGCAAAATGGTAGTTTTTTCTTACTAAAGGTCGAGATTTGACTGTATGTACTGGTTTCCTCTGCTGATAAAACCATCCATTGTGATGTGACCTATACAGTGTTGAAAGCAACATTAAACCCAAATAAATAAGTCAAGTAAAACTAAACAAATTTGGAGCGGATTTAAATTGCCACTTAAAACATGAGCAATTGCACTGTTACAAGTCCCCATTGTTCATCTTGGCTGCCATGACTGTTCAGACCAACTCGGCTGTGTGTGAACAGGATAGTTGTGTTGGACAGTCAAGTGAAAGGGCTGTGTCCTATGAAATACCTGTCACTTTGTGTATAAAGATAACTTAGGCTGAAGTACAGATAAATCATTTCAAAATGGCAATAAATTGTTTTTTGACCAGTCTGATTAGTCAGGATGTGGCACTAATTTCAATTAGTGTTAATTTCACCATAAAGTGTGTGTCATCCAAAAGTATCATAATGATGGTGTACAGCAAAGTGTTCATTTCAGTCATGGGCTTATCGACAACTTTATTTTCATAACCAATCCTTGTTTCAAAGAATTTTATATGACTCCGATTTTGTTGCCATGTATTGTTTGTAAACACGCCTAGATAAATTGGCTCTAAGACTTGCAACTGGTCACAAAAGTGGAACAGGAGCCTAAAAATTGACAGTTTTATCTTTCCATTTAATACCACAAGTTCCTATGCAAATATATAAATTGTGTAAACATACCCAGTGAGAGACACATAGACACATATATTGCGTCTTCACACATCAAGCATGAAATTCTCCTTTGCGTGAAAAGTCAATAAAATAGGATTGAGCACTTAGATGAACAATATCTTAATGCCATGTTCTGGTTAGAGCAAAAGAGTTAAAATGTTATTTTTGAAGAGTCTCTTAAAAGTACATATTGACATAGCCCCTAAACATTATCAAAATCTAACAACAAACTTTTTATTGAACTGGTTAACATATATATAACCTATTTTAACTATTGTAACTTCTTCATAGATGCTGAGTTTGTGGTTACCTTTAATTAAGAACAAAAATCATGTGAAGTCGTGTTCAATACATTAATGCATATCCTCGCTTGTTATACAAACACTGTCAGTTTTATACTTTGACCATATTAATACACCACATATACCAAAGGTCAAAGTTGGGGTTTTACGTCCCGTTCAACAGCTAGCACATATACCAACAAATGAAGAATTATTTACAGTAGCTAGGTGTGTGGTGTTTAAAAATGTATCCTATGATATAGCAGTATATTTTAAGCTTTCGAAGGGAACAATCATGGCTTATTTTGACAAATGAGCCACACCTTGTTCTATACTGAGAAAGACATATTATGAACAGAGTTTTGTTATGTGCTGGATATGTATCACTTTTCAAACTTGTGATAAACTTTGATGTTAAAATCTCTAAAATATTAAAAAAAAACATTTGTCAAAATTTACTTGACATGTACTGATTATTGTAATCTTTTGTACACAGAACCAGAATAATTTCAAAATGGAGGGACACACAGATTTAGGGAGCATTTTTCTGGTATATGAACGTAACACGTTTTGTGGTGGAAATGACCCCAAAAGCCTTATGCTCAAAGCTGCACATCATTTTGAGGACACTGAATTGATTACCTTCATAGAGAAATATTATGAAAGTGCATGGTTTTGTTCCACTGTACAATATATCCAACTACAGCATTTATCTGACATCGTCAGTAACAGACTTGGAGATGAAAATGCCTTAAACTTTTTAAGTACTCTTGGAGGGTCACCATCATTTATTAAGTACATGATTCAAAATGGTGTTGATATAAACTTTGTCTCACAACACAGTGGAAACACACCATTGCTTAGAGCATTGAGGTATGGCAATTATGACACTGTAAAGATGTTGCTGGATGCAGGTGCAAATCCTTGGTGTAAAAATGATAAAGGTGAAAGTGCACTAGAAGTTGCTTTTACAGTCTGTTCTGAACAAACATTTTTGCTGATGTTTGATGCAATTATTCAGACAAAGCCAAAGGAGAGTGAACTACTCGATTGTTTTTCATTAGGGAACCCTTGCATAAAAATTCACATCAAGAGATGGCAGGGTGACAGAACTATGCTAAAGATGACATATAGATTGCACAAATATTGGAATAATACATTTGTAATGACTCCAGGAGAGGTGGGTTATTTATTAGGGATATTGGCAAATGATGATGACCTTTTTGATGAAAAAGCCCCTTACATCAAGCTATGGCTGAGTGATAGAAAGGTACTCAAAACGATATTGCCAGAAGGGATCAGAAAGGCGCTGTATTCTCATAAAAGGGCGAATGCTGATGTGCTCACATTATTTTCAATATGGCAAAAAACAAACATTGAAAATGAAGTTGAAGCCATTCATGCCATTCTGCGACAGTTATATCGTCTGAAGTTTTCAGAAATAATATGGCATGGATTATTTTTTACTGCCCCTATGGTGAAAGCCATGCCAAAGCTGCTGAACCTGTATGCCACTTATTTGCACAGACTTGGTGAAGACTTTTCTAGCATATTACAGTAAGTGCTTTACAATCTGATAAACTTAACTCCATCCGAATTACAGAATTACAATAGCTGAAACAAATTAAATGTTAAATAATTGGAGCTTATCTCTTACTATGTCATAATTCTTAGTCTTTATCAACTTGTAGGCACATTGGAAACAAATGTCAAGAGCCACAGGATGCAAAGAGTCCAGTGTTTTTAACACACATTGGTATTGGTGGGCGGTACCTTCAGTGGTGTTTAAAAGAATTCCACTACACTGAGCTTTTTAAGCCAGCTGAATTTGCAAAAGACATTGTCTACTTGCAGTTTGCAATGAAACATCCCCATTTGTGGAAATACTTTTACTGTGATATGGTGAAAGACCAAGCCAATATTCATGAATGGAATATACTTATGGAAAAAGCATACACCTTTTCAGAGTGGTATCACACAACTCCAAGAAGTGACAGGGCATATTTTTGTCCTATCACACTGGAACAAAATATACCTATCAGAGAAACAATTGCAATGGTAGGTACCTTGCAAAAGTCCTACATTAATGGGCGCTTTGACCTAGAGCAACAAAATGAAAGCAATGCAATTCAAAATTATGTGGTGAAATTTGTGCTTGATATAACAAAAAGACTTGGATGTAAAAACAAATCATTTGCTGCCACACCCGAACTTTCAGGAAGTGTTGCTGAAGGCACCAAAGTTGGTCTTCCTGATGAATATGACTTCATTCTGCACTTACATAAACTGCAGAGTGAGTTTGATTGCAGCAACATAAAGACAAAGTTCCCATCTGCACCACACCTCAATGTTAAATTGGCAGAACCAAGTATGTTCACAGAATACTATGAGGCATTTTATCAAGAGATGTTGAATTATCAACACAGTAAGAATTTCTTTCTACACCAAACAGGCGAGAGAATTTCAGTGAGGCCATATACTGTCACATTATCATATAATGGAAAATCTTTCAAAAATCTAAACATTGACATAGATTTGGTGCCAGCCTTCGAAATCTCATACCAAGAATTGGAGGCTACACACCATGAAATTAGGCAAGAATGCACCTACACTCAGATCCTTGCGGTTCCAAAAGAAGCTAAGGCTATGGGTGAAGATCTGCGTTTGTCATTTTCACTTCATGAAAGAGATGTGTTGAAGTCTCTACCAATGTATGTCAAAAATGGTTATTGTTTAGCAAAAGCTGTCAGACACATTGAAGTGTGTCCATGGGTGAAGGTATCTGGTATGAAATTTGTTTCTGTTGATGAACATGTGACAACATACATGTTAAAAACATGTCTCTTGCATGTAATGAAAGAATGTGAACACAACCAATTAGAAGACAATGAATGGCTCAGCCCACTTTCTATTAAGTGGGCTATAAAGATTTATGAGCAAATGAAATTTTTCTTGGAGATATTTGAAGGAAGAATTCCAAGTTACTTTCAACCCACTGCAGATATTTGTTCTGAATTTGATTTAACACAAGAACTCGGAGAGTATAGAGAAGAGTGCAATAGAAGGACACAGAAAATTAGACTTACTTTCATTAACTATATTCTACAGTTACTGAATAAACTTTTGGAACAACGTTTACAAGTCAGATGTTTAATACAATAGAATACAGTTAGTTGAAGAATTTCAGCCCAGACTATTTAAATGATTACATGCAATGGACGTAAATTTTGGTCACTGTAATCAAGACATCATAAGACTAGTTGTAAAAACTCAAAGAGAGTACCATTCTTATTGGTTTAAACAGCTACAATATATACACAGCCTATTGCACAAATAACTCGTAAAGAATGTACTAACCTCTAATATCCAACCTCCCATTGCCCCAAATCCAATCTATTACTCCCACCCTAAAGTTATATTTTTGAATGTGTTTGGCTTATTATTTCCTCGACTATTTCTGTGCATTTGTAATACCTCTACATATACTGATCAAATATTTCTGATATTTATGTTAGTAGCTCCTGATCAGAGCAGTAAGATATTCTGGTAACAATCCAAAATTTCAGAAATGGCCCCTGGTGAAGGTTTGTGCACTAAAAGTGTTTTGTACAGTACTATAACTGAAATAAAAATCAACTTATCATGACATACCTTTGCAAAACTTGTAACTCTGTTTTAATAAAGTTATATGAAAATAACCTGTTTGATGGATTAAATTAAGAATAAGTCAAAGGATTAGATATGTGCTGTTAAGGGAAAAGAATGTGACCAATTACCATCCCATCCATGCTACTTCGTGAATTCTGCTGATAGTAAGTAGGTAAGTTTCATGACTTGTTCAGTAAATGCAATTATTTTAAAATTTCATTTTGTTGAATTGTTGGAAAGCCCCAATTCTGGAGGGTTAACCATGCTGTCATTCTGGTCACGTGATCGGATCCACATTTATTTTGACTGGCTGTGACCTAATTTTAGTGATATTTTTATTATTAAAGACTTGATCCCTTTTCTCCAGAAATTGCTCTGTTAAAATAGACAGAAAATTTGATTATTATGCGACAAAAGTGGTGGATTTTGGTCAACCACGACTCATTAAAATTTAAATAATATCGATCTTGTTGACCTGTCAACCAAAAATCATTTACAATCTATCTTATGAAAAATTGTTGACTTTATTGACCTGTTGTTCGTAAGTCAATCACAACAACAACAAATCTGGGCTTGTCGACCTGTCAACAAGTCATAACTAGCATCTCTCATAAAAGAGATTTGTCAACCTATTGACCATGACTCATTAACATTCAAGCTCATAAAAATGTATTTGTCGATTCTCCTGACCTCGTCTCCCTTGTCAACCCTTTGAACAACAACAAAAATCATTTGCAAAATTTCTTTCAATATACTAATTTAAATATATTAATTACCATATTTCTACTTCCATTCTTGCAGGATTCTGGCATTTCTCTTTTCTACATAATATTGAACTTGGTATTAGAAATAGTCCATGGTTGTTTGGTCGATGGGACGGCAAACTTTAATGTCACAATTATTACACACTAGCTAACTAATCAAAACTGCAAAGCACAAATTAAGTTTATGGGAGAAACATCAGACGTCAGTCAAATGACAAATGAATTCTTTTTGTGTATTATGTCAAAATTAGAGGTCACAAGTCTCAGGTGCAATGCAGATACTTGACCAACCACACATGTGGCCTGACTTTATTAAAGCCTTCACTACAAGACATGGCAAATTTTCATGGAGTAAGAAAATTGTGAATATTACGTACATGAAATATATTATCATTCTTGGGGAACTTTGACATTTTACAAAACATCCGAAGTACATATTTTATCAGATAGAAGAAGATAATGAATCCATCACGATATTTTGTGGACCCCATGTGACATGTTTAGTTAATGCCTAACAAACATAACATCATATACATCAACTTTGACACAAACACCAAAATATACCTTATGTTTATTGAGGATCTGATACATAGATATTTATATTTCTACAAATTAATCTGATTGCAAAGAATTCTCTATCAAATACAAAATCTTCTTGTACGATTATTACAGTTCTTTATCAAGTATATATAACACTGTAATATGTATTTATTTACAGTCTAACACACCAATCCCTAATTGTAAACTAATATTGACCCATATGTGACAAAAAATCTGAAAGTTTAATCTCTTTCACAGAGATCAGTTTCACAAAGGGTGTTAGACTTATTCAAGTTTTTGGCAAAACCAGGGACTTAAAGCTAAGACTTTGGTCTAAGCTAGATCTGGAAATTAAATGGCTTTCACAATGAGTGACTTATCAAAGTTAAATTAAGCTTATCAAATAACCACGGTGCTTTTCTGCATCATATGACATTTATATATATTGAAATTATACTATTGATTACATGTATCATTCATTTGATACATTTTATCTAAGGATAAGTGATGTGGAAAACCTTGTTACACATATAAACTTCCAAAGATTACTTTAGTCAAGTGTAAAATTATACTTTATTTATAGCTATTCCAAATTTTGATGTTGAGAAAAGTTTATGGTGAATATATTTAAGTCCCATTTACAAAATTTAAGCCCAATATCTACCTATCTACCTAGCCCACAACTGGCTTAAACTTGAGTCCACTGGCTTAGCAATTTCATGGATTTAGCTGCTTTGTGAAATCCACTAAGTCAAAGACCATGGACCTACCATTCTGTTGACAAAAAAACAAAGCCTTAAATTTAAGTCTAAGTCTGGGTTTAAGTCCCATTGTAGAATTTATACCTGTTGTCTGAAATTTTGCCGTATATATATCAGTTGTGTTTAAATATGGACAGCAAGCCATTTTTTAGAATTGTTTATACAGAGGAACATCACCTTGCTTTTCTGTGAGAATGGATAGGAACTAGGTGGCTTAGTGGTTAGCAAATTTGACATCAAATCACAGGAATTCAACTCTGTGCAGGTTTGACTTCTACAAGTGACAATGCTGAGGACCTGTTAATAATTTTGGACACAGGCAGACTAATTAGACAAATAAATGAACATATTTTATTTTAGTAAGTTTTACCTTTTAAATGAAGAAATCTATTTTATTGTTTCTAAAAGTACAAACAGGAATTGGAATTAAAATTACAGCTTGGGATAGTGTGGTATCAAAGGGCTGTTCTGCTGTAGGGCTTTTTCCAGGTTTCGAATCAATAACTAATTCTTATTCTAATTATATCTTTATAGCTCTTATCTCCATCTAAAGACAAACTCTAGGCTCACCAAATGGAATAAGCAGAAAACTACAGTCATTGACCTGATAAATAGCAGGACTTGGCACCACGGAGAGAAACCACAAGAAGCACAAATTACGGTGGATATGTATGTGCAAAGAGATAGGTTTTGGGCTTCTTTCTGAATGAGTGGACAGAAGAAGTTGCTAAACATATATCATCAGGCAAATCAGCGAGACCTACTGAATGATTACTTCATTCATCTAGGTGCATTGGTTAGACAGGAGTACTTGATCTGAGATATGTCAACCAATTACCCTGAGTGTAAAAGAAGCTGGTTTTTTCGAAAACTTCAACTCTTTTTCAAAGGTTAAAACTAAAAAGGTTGGATCCAAAGGTCGTATGACTGCTGGGGAAGCTTGGGCTGGGCTGGATGATGCTGAGGTTCTTGCCATGTAGTGGTGGTGGAGGAGAGGTGGTGTTTTGATGCATGTCACTTGGTGAAAACGGTCAAAGTTTATCAATCTGTTGGTAGCTCATCACCGACTGTAGATTAAAAAAAACATCCTCTGAAACAGACAACTGACAGTGGGTTGAATTGCTTTGTCAGGGTCAGTATGGAAGTAAGTAGTCTTGAAGGCCTGGCTTGTTGGTTGTCAACAACTATAAAGGAAGTGAGATACCTTCTGGGTTACTGTTGTCCTCTGGGTGCCACTTGGCACTGCTGAGATGGTTGGATGACCTGGCTTGCTGGCAACTTAGTCTCTAGAATAGTTAAAATGTATTCAATAGCATCTGGTACTGATTGCTGTGGGTGTTAAAATGCCTGTGGCACAAATGTAGAAGTGGCACTTGAGCTCCTAGAAAGTGCTGGTCACATGCTGATCTCCACGCTATCCATGTTGGTTGAACCTCTGGAGATGTTGTTTGTTGAGGCAGTGGATGTACCAGCTTCTCGGGCTGGGGATTTGGTGCCTGGAGATTTGCTGAGCTGTGTGTCTTCAAGAAGTTAAATTTATCCTGCATCCAGTTTTGCCTCTATGTCATTTCCTTGAGAACCTTGTCAGAATTGGACTGTTTGGCGAAACTATCAATGGGCAATCCTGCCTGGCCTTTTCCTTAAAGTGCTCGTTGATCTTGTCATAGATCTCCTCATGATCCTTGCTTGGCAAAGTCCACAATACACTCCTTATCTGAGTCTGTTAAAGTAAATGTTCATCATATGCCCCTTCTTGTTCCTGGATTGCAATTGAGCTATGCCCGCCTCCCCTCCAGCCAACGTGTCCATTTCACGCTCACTCCTCTCAGTTCCTGAACAGTGTTCTGCCTCTCTCTCTCTCTCCCCCTCTCCCTCCCTCTCTCCCTCTCTCTCTCTCTGCACTCTCTCATTTGTTGAGTGTGTGGTTTTCTCCCTTATGGCTTATTCTCCCTGTTCTCTCTCCTCCTTTGCTGTCAGAAAAGCCCATCTTTCTTTTTAAAATCAGTGTTTGTGCAAAAGCAAAGCCCAATTTGTATCTTAAAACTTAATCCTAGTTCATTTGTAAAAAATTAAATCCTTATCTAAAACACTGATTCACAATACCAAATGATGAATTATTCCCAAAAGGTACACACCTGTGTGAATACCACAGCCTTAACGTAGTTGCATACTTAGTTCCAGGATGGGGGATTGACACCAATGATGCTTGTATACCACTATTGGTTTTTTCACTGCTATAGAATTGAAGAGAAGTGAAAACAGTCACATTGACATTATCATCCACTACTTTAGCAATACCACAAGTGATACACAGATAAAGAAATCTTTAGGTAAAGGTACAAGTACAACAGGCTATAAAGTTGAAGAAAAGATATTCTAGGTCAAAACAGGTATGCAGAATGTGGATGCAGGCAAGAGAAATGGCAGGGCAGACATTCTCAAAGGAGCTATCATTTAATCTGTTGTAAATCTAACAGGGTAGTCAGATGTTCAGATCTACTGTTTTGCAGTAAAGTAAATAATTATTCTTAACGTAGTTATTTTCAATTACCAGTAGGTATTTAACAATATGTAATTAACCATTTCACTGCTTTGAGACCGTTGCCCCATAGCTTGTGTATAAGCCAATACACTAATGTAATATCCCATCTCCTAACAGATATTGCACAAACACACAACTTTCTGAAAAATCAGGCCATACCAAATTATAAATGCCAGCTTTTATCCTGATAAGTTTGTTTGCAGAATACATTGAGGCCTTTTAAAATAACACGTAGGAATATGTATATACGGCACGGATTACTGTCCAATCAAATCTCCTGCAAAAGGCATGCCAGATCTTTCACTAGAACATTATAATATGATGGGTATTGTAACTTGACATATATTTAGGTAATGTTCAAACGAAAGCAGGTACATTTGATAACCATGTCATACTATTAAAACTGGGATTTAAGTATGCATTATAAACATACACAAAAAAAACATGGTTGTACATAATTTCCACTTTCAGATGAAAGCATTGTTTTCAATCCAACCTAATTAGCTACATTTTTCGAGACACCTATATTAGCACATTATTGCAATATTATTTTCTCACAATTTATTATGGATCTCATCAATCAGTTATCCACTATGAACCATACTTGACCCAAGTACAAATAAATAAAGATATTTTATCATTCTCAAGCATTCCTTGATTTGAATATATATTTTGTAGAATCTGTGTTTTTTTCTTGTAAATATTAACAAAAAATTATGTAACCTTCAAAATGCAAAGTTAGTGTTTTAAATCCCATTCAGCAGCCAGGGTCATATGGGGTAAGGTCCTCAGCATTGCCACTTGCAGGTGTCGAAACCCACACAGAGAGGTCACAGCCTGTGATCAGATGCCAAACTTGCAAACCATTAGGCCACTGTGGACCTGTGTAAACTGGATGTTTTAATACTCATATTTTTAATATTAATATACATTCCATGACTTTTTTTTGTAAACTTGTGTAGTGAAAGTGCATGTCAAGATAAATTTTGAACTTATTTTACTTGCTACAATGTATAAATTGACCCAGTTTAATACAAAATTGTGTTTTTCTAATCAAGTATGTCTCGGCATACTGGCATTGCTGTCAACTGGTCTAATTATTGACATAAAAGGGGGGGGGGGGGTATATTTCCACTATATACCAGTAAGAGGTAATTAATTATACATATTGATTGATGCCAATAGGTGAGATGGTTGGGACATCCCTGATATACTTCAGTTCTTGTCTCCTACAACTTCTCATCCAATCTGGTCCTGTGTGGTTTCCCAACCACTCAATTACACTGAATCTCATATGTTAATATGAGTGTATGTCAGTGGAAAAGTGGTTGGATACAGGGGTAGATAATGATTTTGGGGGATTTTTTGCACTTGCTATGTGTTTGTAAATCCTATTTCTGATTGGTCTACCTATTTCTCCAATATCTCGTTTAGTACATTTTGTACAATGTATTTTATACATATATATTACATTGTAGATTTCACATGTGTTTAGGTCTGTGTTTAGGGGGAGATTTTTACAGCAGTGTTTTTGTTCTGTGTGAGTCCCCCTGTGGGTTCGGGGAAGTAGAATAGGCCCAATGTATCCTCCTGCGTGTCGTAAGAGGCCACTAATTGGGGGCAGTCTGTTTGCCGTGGGTTGAGATCTGTGTCAGTGGAAGAGAGGGTCCTGGCTGTTGAGCTAATTCTTTGTTGCGCCATTGAGGAGGCAATACACAATTGGCCTCAATTTCACTTAGTCGGAAGGTTAAGATGGCCTGGCTTAATCAATCGGCTGGTAGTGCCAAGCCCTAGTGCTCCAAATTAATGATGATTTGTTGATTCTAATGGTTTATACTGTTGTTCTTGATTGTTGTATTCTGCTGGTGTTTGGTTTGTGCTTTTGTTTGGAGTATCTAGAAGGCGGCTGCTTATCAGGCCAATCAAGGTTCACTTTTTATGTGTTCTTTTAGTATATTGCGAATGTATCTCTGATATCAGTGTGCAGGGCTCAGCTCCACACTATTATGATATCCCCTTGTTGGGCTCGAAGGGTGGGTGGAGAGCATTGGCAATGAATAATTATTGATTTACTATGGCTACTCAACACTCCCAACTGACTGATAGGAAATGAACTAGAACTGATATCTTGACTACGAGCTTGGATTCTGCACCAATTTGTTCATGGCCACGTTTTTTGTTGATAAAAGGCACAGACAATGAGAGACCCTTGTCTAAACTGTCGCCATTTGCTTTAAACAAGGCCATTGTTGCTGTTTTAGGGTCTGATCCTTTCAATATAAAAAAATTAAGGAACAGAAAAATTTTAATTGAAGTTGACAAAGAAACTCAAAGCAGCAAACTACTGAAAACAACAAAATTGAACTTGACTATGGACAATGTTATACCCATCAGTGTATCACCACACTACAGCCTGAACACAAAGAAAGGGGTCATTAGATGCCCGGATATAAAAGACTGTTCTGAGGAGGAAATATTAGAAGGACTAAAAGATGAAGGTGTTATAAAGATGGACAGAATATCAGTATTCAGGGATGGACAAAGAAAACCAACAGGGACATTTATATTGACCTTCCAAAGCCAGACCTTGCCAAAATACATAACGGTGGGTTACTACAGAATGGCTGTTTCCCAATTTATCCCAAATCCCATCAGATGTTACAAGTGTCAAAAGTTTGGTCACACTAAATTCAACTGCAGGAAAAATGAACTTTGCAATAAATGTGGAAAAGAAGATCATACAGACTCTCAACAATGCACAAATGAAGCGAAATGTGTTAACTGCCAAGGAAACCATGCCACTAAAAAAAAAACATGTCCAAAATGGAAAGAGGAAAAGGAAATTCAAAGAATCAAGGCAGAAAGAGGAATTTCCTACACAGAAGCCAAGAAACAAATGGACATATTTAATTCTGTAAAAACAACATATGCCCAGGCAGCTGCAGCAACCAAACCTGTGGTGAAAACAGCAACAGTGGAAACACAAACAGAAATGACATGTCCAGATGGTTCAAAACAACCCAAAAAGTGTGCAGTTGAAAAACAGACAACTAAGGTAACTAAAACAAGTTCATCCAGTCAAACAAGTGCATCTCAAAATGACCCCATCAAATTGTAAATAAGCCAAAGTAAAGTATATTTGACCAAACAACATATGGGATCTAATGACCCTATTGTACAATATGACAAATATGATGCTTTGAGTGACAGTGAAATGAGTTGCGAAGAATCCCCAATCACAAATTCACAAGGGCGGAGTGGGAACAAAAGTGTAAATAATGGAACCAAACACAAATAAAAGCATACTTCAGTGGAACTGTCATGGCTTTAGGCCAAACTTTGAAGAAATAAAAACTTTAATTTCCAAATTTAAACACTACATTTTAGCATTGCAGGAAACTCATTTTAAAGATATAGACAATGTAAATATTAGAGGATTTGATCATTATTTTAAAACATGTGTGTCAGAAGTAGATGCGAGAGCCACTGGTGGCTGTTCTATTTTTGTTAAGAAAGGTATACCCCATGAGGTACTTGAGTTAGATACAGAACCGCAGGCAGTTGCTGTAAAAGTATCTCTGCACAAAACTATAACTGTATGTAATGTATATATTCCACCACGTTTTAATGTTGCACAAAGTGATCTTGATAATCTAGTCAACCAGTTATCTGCACCTTTTCTATTTATTGGAGATTTTAATGCACATAGTGATTTATGGGGTTGTTCCTCATCCAATAGTTTAGGTAATAAGGTTGAACATCTTCTTGAATCCTCTGATATTTGTTTGCTTAATGATAAGTCACCTACCTACTTTTATCCTGCATCTGGTTCATTCACCTCAATAAATTTGTCTTTATGTTCTGCAACTGTTTTTCTTGATTTTACATGGCAGGTCCATTCTGATCAGTGTGGTAGTGACCATTTTCCTATTTTAATTGATATAGTTAAGAGTATGCCTAAGGACAATGTTCCTTGTTGGAATCTTAAAACGGCTGATTGGCCAATATTCAAACTTCAATGTTCTCTAGATATTAATAGGCATAGTTTTACTGACATAACAGAAAAGTTTCCTGCATGTTTTAATAAATTAAATGAAATAGCAACAAAATGTGTGCCAAAGTCAACTTGACAGTCCACTGGTAGCTACAAACCATGGTTCAATAGTGAATGCAAAAAAGCTGTAAAAGCTCGTCAAAATGCAATGGATAAATGCCGTACAAATCCTACATAAGATAACATAAATGAACATAAAAACTGTTGAGCTAATGCTCGTAAAATAATTAAAGAAAATAAAAGGAAATCATGGCATGAATGTGTATCAAAACTAAATGTAAAAACACCAGCTAAGAAGGTATGGGAAATGATCAGGAAAATAAGTGGCAAACAAAGTAACACCTCAATACACGATCTGGAAAATAATGATGGAACCAAGATAACAGAAAGAGTAGACATAGCAAATAGGTTGGCCCAAGAAATTAGCAAGAATTCCAGCAGCACCAATTACCGTACAAAGTTTCAAAAATATCAAGTAAATGCTGAAAAAGAACACCTGGATTTTGACACAGACAACTCTGAAAACTACAATGTACAATTTACCATAAGAGAACTATGTGATGCTCTGAAAAAGTCTAATGACACAGTCACTGGTCCAGATGAGATACATTATCAGCTGCTAAAACATCTACCAAGAGACTCACTTATGGTGTTACTTGACATATTTAACGATATATGGGCTTCAGGTGAAATTCCTGAATGCTGGAAGGAGGCCACTGTGATACCTATTCCTAAACCAGGCAAAGACTCAAAAAAAACGTCCAATTATCGCATCATATCTCTGACGAACTGTGTATGCAAAACCATGGAAAGAATGATTAATACTGGATTAGTTTGGTTCCTTGAGAAAAATAATATTTTAACAAAATATCAAAGTGGTTTTTGAAAAGGTCAAACTATAACAGACTATATAACTATATAAGACAGAGTTTATTGTGTTCGGTTCAAAAAATGTCCGTACAAAACTTGGCAAATTCTTCCCAGTTAATATATTTGGTACCCTGCTGTCACCTGCTGAGGCAATCAGGAACCTTGGTGTCTGGTTTGACTCTGATTTTTCCTTCTCTAGCCATGTCAGGAATATCTGTAAGGCTTGTTTTGTTCATATCAGGGATTTAAAGCGACTTAGAGGGTATCTTACACGTGAAGCCACTCTCCTGGCTGCAAATGCCTTGGTTGGAAGTTGGCTCGACTACTGTAATTCCCTATTCAAAAGTCTCTCTCCTCTCGACCTTCGTAGGCTCCAATGTGTTCAGAACAGTCTTGCTAGAATTGTGGCGAATACCACCAAGTACTCACATATCACTCCTGTAAGAAAGGGTCTTCATTGGTTGCCAATCATGCATCGTTCTGTCTTCAAGACAGCCCTATTGGTGTACAAGTTTCTACATAGTGGCCATCCAAAATACTTTGAACCTTTCCTTAAACCCTGACACAGCTTTTACAGAACGCGCAGAAGCCAATCTGAGGGTGTTTTGCTTGAGGTCCCACATTTTGCATCAATATACAAGTCAAAAAAGCATTTTGGCCTTAGCTTTGCATATGATGCTCCGATGATTTGGAATGATCTCCCTGATGATGTTCGCTCAGCTAAATCTCTCTCCTCATTCAGGAAGAAGTTAAAAGCTTACCTCTTTGAAAAAGCCTACACACCCTAGTTTTTTCCTCAGTTTTCATTTCGTCTTTCTCCGTGGTGCCGACCCCTGCAATGCCCCTGATTTAACGATTACGATCTCTGATTTTTGGCTTTACGCGTCTTAGAGTCTGTCAATAGACAGAGATTAAGCGCTATAAAAGTACTATTAGAATTAGAATTAGAATTAACAGACCAATTAATTAGACTTGAATCTTTTATTACAGACTCTTTTTTAAAAGGCAACCATGTAGTCTCTGTATTTTTTGATTTAGAAAAAGCCTATGATACTGTTTGGAAATATGGGGTTATTAAAAATCTACATAAAGTAGGCTTAAGGCGGCGGATGCCCATATTTATTCAAAATTTTTTATCGAAGAGTTTTAAGAGTTCGTTTAGGATCTGTTTATTCAGATATACATGGGCAAGAGATGGGTGTCCCTCAAGGCAGCATCCTCTCAGTTACGTTATTTATATTAAAGATTAACAGTATTGCTGATGTGATTCCAGCTAGCTTTAAAAAGTCTCTTTTTGTTGATGATTTCTCAATCACTTGTTGTTCTAGAAATATGGTTTCAATTGAAAGGCAACTTCAGTTGTGTCTGAATAAGGTAGAAAAATGGGCTGATGAAAATGGTTTCAAGTTTTCCAAAACCAAACTGTTTGCATGCATTTCTGTAATAAAAGAAAACTTTATCCAGACCCAACATTGACGATATATAATTCACAAATCCCTGTTGTTTCACAAACTAAGTTTCTTAGTGTTATATTTGACAGTAAACTGAATTTTAAGGCACACATTGATTATATTCATCAGAAATGTGAAAAAGCCATGAAGTTACTGAAAGTAGTTGCCAAAATGGATTGGGGAGCAGATAGAAGTGTTTTAATGAGACTTTATCGTTCATTTGTTCGTTCTAGATTGTAATATGGTTGTGCTGTTTTTAGTTCTGCTCGTAAGTCTTATCTTAAGAAATTGGAACCCATTCAAAACCAGGGCTTAATAATATGCCTGGGAGCCTTCAGGACTTCTCCAATGCAAAGCTTGTATGTAGAAGCAAATGAACCACCCTTGTATTTAAGGTTTGACAAATTATGTATTCAGTATCCTTTGAAATTGAGAAGTAATCCTTACAATCAAGCTTACGATGTTGTTTTTAACCACCAGTTTTATGATCTTTATCATAAGAAACCATCTGCAATTAGATCTTTTGGGCATCGTGTAGAGGAAGATTTGTCTGCTGTCTGTCCTCAGCTGGATTTAATTCAGATTGTGTCATTGCCAGATGACCCACCCTGGACTGTAGAGAAACCTCACATAGACTTATATCTCACCCATCAAAAGAAACACCTTGGTGATGATGGTCTTTTTCAAAGTCTATTTGCTCAGTTGAAAAGTTGTTATCCTGACCATAGGGCTATATATATTGATGGATCGAAAGCAGAAAATAGGTTTACTGCAGCTGCTACGTGCTAACAACCTCAGTGCCCAGGTCAGACTTCCTGTCAATGCTAGTATATTCACAGCTGAATTACAGGCTCTTAAAATGGCTTTTAATCTTGTAAAAAATTTTATCATATTCACTGATTCTTTATCTAGTCTTCAGGCTCTTGATAGGAACAACTGTGATCATCCTTTTATTCCAGATATTTTAAAACTTTTTAATGATTGTTTGTCAGTGAAAAAGAAAGTTGTTTTAGCTTGGGTTCCAAGTCATGTAGGCATAAAGGGCAATGAAAAAGCAGATGAGCTTGCCAAACAGGCCTTGAATTTTAATGTTTTAGACTTGAAAGTCCCCTATACAGACTTGAAAGTGAATGTAAATAGTGTTTTTAAACAAAAGTGGAAAGCCCAATGGAATGCGTGTCCTGATAACAAACTATTCCAAATAAACCCTACAGTAGGAGATTTTTATGTTTGGACGGGTTTATCTCATAGGGAGGAAATAGTTATTACTCGAGCCCGTATAGGACACACTTATTTCACCCATAGTTATCTATTGAAAGGTGAAGATATGCCCTGGTGCATTCCATGTCATTTTCCTGATACAGTCAAGCATATATTATTAGACTGTATCGACCTACGTGATACTAGAATTAAGTATTATAGAAATGTAAATTCAATGAAAGATTTATTTAGTGAAAATATTTTTAATGTTATAAATTAGTTAAAAGAATGCGGCCTTTTTAAAAAGTTTTAATTAAATTATTTTGTGTGTTGTCATTTGTGTTAATTTATTTGTCTAATTCTAGTCTTGGTTACAATTATACTGTGATATTTTCAAACTTTGTATTTTATATTTACATTTGGTTTTCTTTGTTGTTTTTTGTTGTTAGTCTTTATTCTAGTCATTTCTTATAATGTTGTTTTTCTTGGTCTTTTTGGCCATTTCTTAATTGTTGTTATTTGTATATATACCTTTGCTTGTCATTGTAAATATTAGTTAATGTATTTATTAGTTTTAAATAGTGCAGCATAACACGTAAGTGTTTTTGCACTTTAATTTTAACTTACTTACTTGTTCTATGTGAGTGCTATAGAAGTAATCTATTTTATGGAGTTTAGGACAGTTATTACATTTTGATAGTCTTGTACATACTGGTGGTAGGGTGCTAATTTTCCCCAAAGGTAATTTTGGTGGGTAAATAATTTTATTGCTGGTTAACAAATCACGAAGAATTGGTAATCTTCTAAAATCAATAAGTGGTTTTTCTGGGAATAGTTTTTGTAGTTCCTCAATATTATCAATAATATTCCAATTTTCTTTAATCATTTTGGAGATATTTGGGTTTCTGGGATTAAATGTTGTGACCATGACCTGCGGATCTTTAATTTTCTTCTCTTTTAGACCCAGTAGATCATTTGGTGAGAAACTAGCTGCTCTTTTGTAATGTTGTTCCAATGGTTTGTGTGGGTATCCTCTAGCCATGTAGCATGAGATCAATTTTTGGCCCAAGAAATAACATAAGTTCAAATCCAGGGCAATTCACAGAATTGGGCTGCTTGCCGGGGCTAGAAAGTGTACTTCAGGAGTTCAAGTCTTTAAAATAACACTAAGCCTCTGATGAGACTAATTCCAAGTTAAGAAGTCTAAATATATGCCAGCCATCTTGGGCAATATATCAGGCACACATTTCACCTACAACTAGCACACAACACTCCTTTTTTCTTGGTCTAATTATTGACTGATAATAACTGATAATAATATTCATACAACTGTGTACATCTTGAAACAGGGGGACATTTCAGTATAGTGTTCAGTACACTGCTGACCAGTCATTTTATATGGCAGCCTTAACCACTTTACTCTGCATTAAAGGGTTAAGGTATGGCCCACCATTTTGGATAAATAGCATTCACAGTTACACCTGGCAACAATAAAGAAAAAAATGAATATAAGATGTTTCTGCTCAAATCATTTGGTGCACACTTTGACATAAAAGGCCAATTTAACTGTATAATGATATCAAAGTCAAATTTGTAATTTTACATCCCCGTTCAACAGTCAGAGTCATATTGGAACTGGTCCTCAGAACTGCTCATTCCCAGTACCCCCAAAGACAAGACGAAATGAATTGGTTTCAATTATTTATTAAAATATTAACATGATATAAATGTGACTACTAAAACGTTATTTTTGCTGACAAGTAATACTCTTCATACTCATAATGTGTACATGCATACTAGTTTACAATAACCATTCAAACTTACATGAAAGCATTATTATACTGAAGAAACAATGCATAAAGCATAAACGGGTAGCCCTGAGCAGACACCAGAGTAAGTTGCAGAATAAGATAAGAAAGTTGCCACTTTAAGCTGGCTGCAAACAAAAAGACCTGGTATCTTTCTTATCCAGGAAACCCATTCTACTGAAAAAATAGAAGAAATTTGGAGGCACCAATGGGACGGTCCTATTTTTTTCCAGCATTGGAAATCCAACAGTAGAAGAGTGGCAATCCTCGTTACAAACAAAATAGAATTTGAAGTGAATACTATCGATAGAGATGACCATGGAAGATTTTTGTTAATCGACTGTTCTATCTGTGGGTCTAGATACATTCTAGTAAATATCTATGCGCCAACCATTGATAAACGAACAGAACAAGCTGACTTTGGTTCCTTTGTATTTTCTAAGCTTGAAAAATTCTTAGGATGTAACATTATAATTGGCGGTGATTTTAATATAAATATCGAGAAATTAAAAAGTTCACCTAAGGGTTACTCAGCAAACTATGATGACCACATACTAAATATAATAGAAATATTAGATTTAGTAGATATATGGAAAATACAACACCCAGATACAGAAAGGTATACAAGACATGAAAAAACAAGGTATGGATTTAGCCAATCCAGGATTGATTTTTTACTTATACCTTAGCTTTCTCGAATTTGCTGTAATTAGTACCGACATTAAACCAGGTTTTAGATCTGATCATAGTTTACTTTCCCTGACAGCTAAAGTAGATGATACATCAACTCGAGGTCCGGGGTTATGGAAATTAAATGTAAGTTTATTGCAAAATGAGGATTACGTTGATCTTATAAAACAGACCATTCATCATGCCAAACAAGATAGTGAAAATCTAACTGACAATTCATTATCATGGGACTATATCAAATGTAGAATATGAAGTGAAAGTATAAGTTATGCCATCGCAAAAAAACGCAAAGACAACACACATATCGAAAAGTTAAATCTTAAACTTAACGAGTTACAGGAAATCTGTGATAGTACCCCTACCCTTGATGTCTTAAAAGAAATTGACATTGTTAAAGCAGATATTGAACATTACTTTAATGAAAGGGCACAAGGGTGCATTATTCGATCTAGATGTAAAAGGGTTGATGAATACGAAAAACCATCAAAATATTTTTTAAACCTTGAGAAATCAAAGCAAATGAAAAGGAATATTCGCTGACTTATGTATAAAGGCGATCGCATTACAAATCAGGAAAAAAATTTGACTATACAACGTGAATTTTATGAAAAACTATATTCACAAGATAGTAATCCCACACTTGAAGAATACAATAACTTCCTGCAAAAATAGCATTCCCAACCATCTCACAAGAAACAAAATCCATCTGTGAAGCCAAAATTACTACAGATGAAATAAAAGCAGCGATTAGCGATCTGCCCAACAATAAAACTCCTGGCACAGATGGATTACCTATTGAATTTTACAAGTTTTTCGGAAATGAAATTATAGACTTATTGAGCAAAAGTTTTGAGAACAACTTTGAGCTTGGACAGTTAAGTAACAGTCAAAGACAAGGTGTCATTTGTCTAATCCCAAAAAAGGAAAAGATTTAACAAAGATAGAATCTTGGCGACCATTATCAATTTTGAATACTGACTACAAAATTTTAACCAAGGTTTTAGCAAAAAGATTAAAGAAAACACTGCCAGAAATCATTAATCCTGACCAAATTGGTTACATGCAGAATCGATACTATGGTGAAAACATAAGGCTTATTAGTGATATAATAGACTACTGTTGTATAACAAAAAACCATCAGTTATAATACTGATAGACTTTGAAAAGGCCTTTGACACCATATATTGGGATTTCTTAAAGTGTTGTTTAGATTACTACGAATTTGGCACAAATTTCAAGAAGTGGATTGCCACCCTATATAGAAACATTGAAAGCTGTGTTACAAATAATGGATACCAATCAGAGTACTTTCGTTTATCAAGAGGTATTAGGCAAGGCTGTCCTTTAAGTGCACTTTTATTTTTCTTGGCTACTGAGATAGTTGCTATAATAATGCGTAATCTAGACAGTATACATGGAATTAAAGTAAATGACGTATGTATAAAACTATGTCAATTAGCTGATGATATGACTTTATTCGTTGAAGATATCGATTCAATACATCACGCTTTTGCAGTTTTTGAAGAATTCTACAGGTATGCAGGCTTAAAGCTTAATAAGGCAAAGACTGAAGCAATTATTATTTACAATGATGGTTCACTCATACAAAAAAACCTAGGAATAAGTTGGTCCAAACCACCTTTCAAAACCCTGGGCACTTATTTTTCCACAGACTATGAAGAAGCTAAGCAACTTAACATCAACAATAGATTGCAAAAAGTTAAAAGTATAGTGTCCACATGGAAGGAGAGGGCCCTAACACTAAAGGGTAAAATAACAATTGTAAAATCATTAATTGTCCCCCATATACTTACTTTAACCTCATGCTTCCCACTTAGTGAAAAGCTAATTGCAGACATAGAAAAACTCATTACTGATTTTGTATGGAATCACCAAAAGGCACTAATTGCCAAAAAAATAATATTACAACCTATAAGCCGTGGAGGTCTAAAAATGCCTTGTATTACGAAAATTGTTCAGACATCTCAAATTATGTGGGTCAAAAGACTTACAGATTCAATTAATGCAAAATGGAAACAACTGTCCTGGTTTCTTTTAAGTACGGAGCCCCACTATCTCTTTAAAAAGCAATTATACTGCGAGATCAAAAATAAACCAGCCACTGAATACTATCAACACCTGCTTAGTAAGTGGTATGACCTTATAAGTTTTGAGCCTGCAAGTCTGAGTGAATTACTACAGGAAGACTTATTTCAGAATGATTTGTTTCAATTTGGAGGAAAATGGATATTAAATGAATACAAAGAGCTAGACAACAAAGGGATTAACCTTGTTAAACATTTTGTCAAAGATAATGGGGTACTGTATCAAAGATGTGAATTTCAAGATAAGTATAATATTAGTATTGATGCCATGAAGTATAATAAGATTACCAGTGTTATACAAGCCAAACTGAATGTTCTGCCAAGGTTGAGCCATGCTCCTATCATGTACCCAAACAATGTTTGAAAGATCTAAGTAAAATAAAGAGTCGACATGTCTACAGTTATTATATTGGTAGAATTAGTTTAAATCCCAGTAGCCAAAACAGATGGGTAGAGTATTATCCCTTTCTTGAGAAAGCCAACTGGTCACAAATTTACTCATTGCCTTCAAAAATAGTAAAAGATTCATACTTGATAAGTTTTCAGTTTAAAATAATCCATAGAATATTTAATTGCAACTATAAACTTTTTGTGTGGAAAATAAAAGAGTCGCCACAGTGCTCAATATGTCAATATACTGACAATCTGGAACATTATTTTTATTACTGTGAATCTTCCAAATTATTCTGGATGCAAGTTGAAGCATGGCTCAAAGAAAAAAAACTTCTTGTTAACTTTACTTTTACTGTACTAGAGGTATTGTTGGGTGTCATAAATATTGATCAGAACCTTTTTCATACTATAAATTACATCATCCTCCATGGAAAATATTTCATAAAAGAATGTAAGAAAAATGAAAAGGAAATGAGTCTATATAGATATATGTATCATCTGAAAGATAGGCTAAATATTGATATAGTCATACATAAAAAACAAGAAAACTACATTTCCTTTGAGAAAAAGTTTGGTAGTCTCATTGAGATAGTTCAATTGCAATGAACATAGATTATGCATATAGTAAATAGTATCATACTCCTAGTTGACTTTAGTATAAAAATATACTCACCTGATTTGGAATCAATAATATCTACACATGCTGTTTCATAACATCTACCTTATATATGACATTGTTTTAAAAATAGTTTTTTGTTGAAGAGTATTATTTTATGTACTAGATGTGAATGTTCTTTGCTGCATTGTAACACACCAAAAAGAAAAAAAAAAAAAAAAGTTGCAGAATATACCACAGAAAACTATTCCATGCTAAGCAATTAACAAAAAAGGGCCAATACACCAGCACAGGGCCACTGGATTACTTATGAAGTATGTAAACTTTAAAATACACTTACAATAAATAAAATAACTTATTAAAACAGGTAAGTGTAGAAGTTACTGATATTACTGAATAAGCAATGAATAAATGAGTAATAAGCATAGAAGTTTTCCGCCCATACTATCTAACATTGATATCATTTGTACAAAATATAAAAATAGACTAAAATTAGGTAAGTACAAACTGAAGTATAAAGAACCATGCTTGGAGCTTAGTATAGAGTTGCACTAAAAATACTTAGATGGTATACATATTATCTGGTTAAATATCAGTAAGTAATATGAGCAAAATAATATGCAATAAGCACATACCACTACTTAAAGTTGGAGCTACCAATCCATTAAGAAGTTACTAAGATTGTAGCAACAAATTAACACTACAATTACAAGTGTTACAAACCTTTAAAAACTATAAATATAGCTCTAGATGAAGTAACAAGCACCAAATGAAAAACCTATCTGGTTATAACTAGCAGTAAAAGAATTACTTAAATTAGCACCATGTTGTTATGTCAATTTAGCAATGTAACCTAATAATTAAGCTATAAAGTGAGAAAGCGAAGTACTACATGAACAATATTTGTCTGTCAAATTATTAAAACAAACAACCCAATGTAGCCACTATATGAAAACATAAACAGATTACATAATTGACATTAAGGTAAGTCCAAGGTAAGTCTCTGTACTGTTGCACCACTCAAGCAGCCAAGTCGTCCTCCAGAACAGTGACCATGGAAAGAAGAAGTAGATATACAGTGAACTACAGAACCCCACAAAGCAGCATAAACAGAGGAAGAGGAAAAGAGTCAACGTCCAACGTTCTACGTAATGACATACATCACATACAATATACCAACACAAGCAGGCGCTCAAGTTTACAGCTTGAGCTTGCTACCTCATCCAGCTAGATCCAGGTCCACTGAGTATGTAGTACGTATATTACACTATGTACATATCCATAGACTGTAACATCTAGTTCTGAACAATTTACTGCAATATCTTGAGATGAAGTCTAACATTAATCACTAAACCTTCCAGTACACACTGCACCATATACTTATTACAGTTGCAATGTTGGTAGATCTTCTGAAAAACCCACCCTTAGATATACAGTGAACTACAGAACCCCACAAAGCAGCATAAATAGAGGAAGAGGAAAAGAGTCAACGTCCAACATTCTAACAATGACATACATCACATACAATATACCAACACAAGCAGGCGCTCAAGATGACAGCTTGAGCTTGCTACCTCATCCAGCTAGATCCAGGTCCACTGAGTATGTAGTACATATATTACACTATGTACATATCCATAGACTGTAACATCTGATTCTGAACAATTTACTGCAATATCTTGAAATGAAGTCTAACATTAATCACTAAACCTTCCAGTACACACTGCAGCATATACTTATCACAGTTGCAATGTTGGTAGATCTTCTGAAAAACTCACTGGTAACTTAGGTTGTATAGTTAAAATTCAACAATATGATGGCAAGGAACTAGCATCCAGCAGATTCACTACAATCTTTGATATCATCTCTAACATTGACCAAAATACTTCTGAATAGATACTTCAGCATGTACAGCTTAAAAATTCACTGCAGTAAGCTATAGGTACTATAAAAACATAAAATAGCATGACCACAGCCAGCCTTTGATGTCGCGACTTTCACTGACATAAGGTAGTTCACCAGCAAGTAACATACAGCCGATAAACCATCATCTGCAACTCCAGTTTCCACAGTCATACACGCCTCCATCCAGTACCAAAAAGGACAGTATGCTGTATACGATCCCCGACAGCTGTACCAGTGAATACTGTCGCTCCACCGTGGCACTTCCATCCATCACAATAGGACTATCAACTGGTGGCCAGGATTCAGTTCACCCCAACAACCAATCATTAGCACCAGAATATAAAGTCAAAAATGGGTTAGGGTGGGAGAAATTTTTGAAGTGCACACTGCCTGATTCCAAACTTCAATATGGCATTGTATAATCCACTGATGGTCACATGTATCTGAGCCAAAAGGGGACATTGGGGTTCACCTGTAGAAAGACAGCAAGTAAACAGACCTAATTATAAATTTACTTTAAGCTGGTCCTAGTAAGTTTGAATTCTTAGTCTTAATGATTATTACAATGGATCTATAGTTACCCCTGCCATCCCAACTGTCCTATACTTGTCCAATGGCAAATTAAAAAGACTGGAGATAAAGTTGCTATAAATTTGCCAGATCAAATGCATTTTTAAAATGCGTTGATATTAATATCCCAAATGAGAACAGAACTTTTGGCATTGTCACAGAAGAAAATTCACTTTATTGGTCCAAATTGAAAATAAAAAATGCTGACATTATTGATGCAGCAAAGATTAAAAAATTAAAAAATTTACAGGCATACCAGAACTCCCTTAACTCAAATTTAGTGGTAGAAGTTTTGAATGAACATTTTAGGAGCATCTTAGGAACTACTCAGACCCACTTTCAAATATGGGCTCCCGTTCTCTATTAATAACACTGGAAATTTGTGTCAGACAGAAATTACTAACCTTTTTATCTTGCAAAAACATCCAGGTAAGGAATTACATGAATAAAGAGAGACCTGGGCATTCACTGGCTCGAGATTATCATAAATATTTTGAAGAGTATCACTATACCCCCTTGTTAACCCAACCAAAGGATGGGGCCAAATGGTGAATAATCCTGTACCTCTCCTAGTGACCAATGTCCTAATGAAGTTTTCTACAAATTATGATTTCGTGGATGAAATTTCCTACAAATGAATGCTGACAAGCCATTTTTGCAAACGATGTAGCCTGAGCAATCCCAGCTTTTGAGTTTGCAGGGATTATAATCCCAGCTTAAACTAAACTGACACTTGGAAAACATTTCTCCGAAATGAATTAAGGTTGCTTTGTATATCTAATTTTTTAATATTTTTAGTGTTAATCATTGCAGCTACTGTACTACTTGGTCAGGTATGGCAGTGGTAAACCAGTCCCATATACCTTTAACAGCATCTGCTCATTACACCAATTTCAGGACGTTTTCGGCATATCTTGTGTTGATAAAGAGGTTCTCAGTGGCCTAGTGGTTAGCAAGGCATCTATTCACAGGCAGTAATCTATGTGTGGGTTTGATCCCCAGACGTGGCAATCCCGAGGACATGTCCTGATATTACCCTGGCTGTTGAATGGAATGTAAACACCAACTTTTACTTTGGTATCATGATGTTGACATTGGGAATTCATAACTCTGCCGCCATACAGTTCAGATATACCTCAGAAGTGTTACCATCAATTAAAATTTCAGGCCCACACCAAAGCACAGTTTCCAAACCTTCTTCTCTATATCCAATACGTTATGCTAAATCACCTAGACTTGCGACCAATTAGTTGATCCCCCCTTGCAATAGGGCCCCAGTCCTAGTAGTGTTGTATCCATTCCTTAGGATGAGCAACATAGCACCACACAGTGTCAAATCTTTAGAACAGAATATAGATAGGCTCAGACATGATGTAGTTTTCCAACCTCCTGGAGCTCCTATATTCATAAAATGGACCAATGGCCTACAAGACCATAAATCATACTATGTGGTTCTTTTACCATTAATTGATACCTGATATCTTTGTCCTGAGAGAGTTCTTCCGGCTTCTCCACCACAGCCTCCTACTGCACCTTGGTTTGCAAACAGGCTTTATCCTCATCACCGGTTCATAGATACAGATATCCAAGATGTCAACTTGTATAAGTAGAAATATTCCCCTTGAAGGCCACAGCTTCTATACATTTAGAGAGTTAGGAGCCACAATGGATTTGAACCACGATGTACCACTGCAAAATATTATGGTCTAGGGCATTTGGAAAAGCTCTTCTGTGTAGACGTATCATTCCGCAACTTTTTAGCTGGGCTTGGAGTTCATCTTATTTGTCTCTTGGGCTCCAAATTTTACAAACCTATTCCCTTTTGCTGTTTAACTAACATGTATACAACAATGTTTAGCATAAGTGTGTTTGTTTTGTAACTTTAGCATAACGTTGGGGGTTTTAAATTTCAGCAGTGTGTTACATAGCTCAAAAATTTGACCTCTGACCTTCATTATGACCCTCTAAATGATAGCACTCATCATGTGGGCTTTACTTTTTGGTCTTCAAAAACATAGTGTGTAAATTGATCTCTGCCTCAATCTACAGGATTCAAATCTTGAAACTGATAATAAACACTGTGTCAAATTAAATTTAAACTTAATCCATGTATCTTATAATGCTAACTAAAGGGAACTGGGATGTTGATTTATCATTGGATTATTGATTTGCTGATGCACTTAGGAGATCAAATAAAAATCATTATTCGGGTATAATTTTAAAAAATGATAATAGTCCAAGAGTGCCGACCTGTATCAGGGCATGTTTCCAAAAATTTGAGAGGTTTTTGTATCTAGACAATAAGAGATCTTCCCAAATACTTCTTTCCTTTGACCAGGCCCTCATAAACTATTTCATGAGCAACTGTTCATTTTCCTCAAGGCTGAAGCAATGAGAAAAGCCAAGGGGATTGGAAATACATTAAAAAATCAGAATATGATCCAGATCTTTCACAAAATTTAGTCACTCCTCCTTTGTAAGAATCTGTCCAAATAAAAACATTTTTAAAATGATTTTTTTCATGTTTTCTCGAGTTATCATAATTACAAACAAATAGACCAACAAATGAAACCAAAAACATAATGTTTGACATCTTTCTTAATTCATGTTTGGCTCTGGTTTTCAGTTCTATTCTGAACAAAAGAATTGTATCCTATTGCAATGAACTTGACTTATTAGTTGATGAGCAAAATGGGTTTCGTGCAGGGAGGTAATGTGAAGACCACATCTATACTTTAACATCTGTAATAAGAAACCAGTTTGAGCAAAATAGGTCCATATTCTGTGCCTTTATTGATTTAGAGAAGGCGTATACAAAAACAATGTCATGTATTAAAATAAACAATTTACTCACAAGTTGGTTTGAGGTTAATAATGGGGTTAGGCAAGGTGACACATTGTCACCAACTCTCTTTGCAATCTATAATCATATTCTGGCAAAAGAAATAATAAACTTAAACCTTGGAATTAATATTAACAACTACAGGCTCTCAATTTTGCTATATGCTGATGACATGGTACTTATAGCGAACACTGAAACTTATTTACAGAAAATGTTAACCACAATGTATGACTGGTGCATGAAATGGAGGTTAAATATAAATGTAGCCAAAAGTAATGTCATTCACTTTTGCAAAAAAAAAAAGAATTAAGGAAACAGATTTCAGTTTCACTTTTGGTCCAAATAATATTACTAGTATATGCAAATATAAATATCTTGGGGTAATTTTGGATGAACATTTAACATTTCAAGATTGTATTAAAACTCTGACTGACTCATCAGGCTGGGCATTAAGTGGTATTATTTCTAAATTCAAATGTTACAAAGATATTGGCTACAAAACATTTACTAAACTTCTGAATGGTATTGTATTGCCAGTACTTGATTATGGCTCTGGTGTATGGGGTGCCACTCATGTAAAAATTCCAGATCTGATTCTTAACAAAGCTGCTAGATATTTTTGGGGTGTGCACTGTTATAGTTTAATACTGTACTGCATGGGGATACTGGTTGGCTGACTGATAAGTATCGAAGATATCTTGCTATATTAAGATTTTGGAATAGGTTAATTGGGATGCCAAATGATAGAATAACAAAGAAAATTTTTAAATGGGATTTTGAAAATGATAGGAATAGCTGGTGTGGTGATGTAAAATCAGTTTTATCCTTATTAGACATGTCAGATGTTTATCAAAATCAGCAACCATGTGATTTGAATCTGGCCATAAGCACATTGGAATCTATCTGTGAAATACAATGGAAACAAACCCTGGATTTTAAACCAAAGCCACTTACATACCAAACATTTAAAGATGATTATGCTACAGAGGAATATCTCAACATTTTTCTTACTCGGGATCAGCACTCACTCTTGGCACAGTTTAGAGCAGGAATTCTCCCACTCAGATTGAAACTGGTCGTTTTAATACCTTAATTGATCCAGCTACAATATAGACATTTAAGATTACATGAGCGTATTTGTCAAATGTGTAATATGGGAAGCATTGAAGATGAATATCATTTTTTAGTGGTTTGTCCATTGTATAATGATTACAGAGATAATTTGTTTAACAGTATTACATGCCCTGTTATCAATTTCAGTGAAATGAATAATAATGATAAATTTCAATACATCAATAAAAATCACCAGAAGGGTTTGGCATAGTTTTTACAAAATAGTTGGAAAAGACGGAAAGGTATCTTGTTTACTAATGCTATTTGAATGTTATTAAAATGTTTGTATATGTAAAAGAACAGTATCATATGTACTAATGTTACTTGAGTGCCATTGAAAAGTTTCTAGATTTAAAAGAAAATCTTCACACCCTTTGTTAAACAGTGGCTTATAAGCCCATGTAGGGTTGGGTACCTTGTAAGTTGGAGCAGATACAAAGTGTGGAAGTAATATTTATAATGAAAGAGCATCGGGAATTCTTGTTAAATTCCGTTCTGAAGAGACATTTTTCCTGGTGTGTGATTTAACATTTCAGAGCACCCTTATATGGGTCCATTTTTTACTGTAAACAAACCTTCACAGAAACCACAAGGATATGTGCTAAAATGTAAGACCTAAATTTTCGAATTACCATACTTGTACATACCAATTGGTTATATATTCATGCAAATGTATGTAAAATATATTAATATTTATTGTTAAATATGTATTTATGTATACTTGTTGAAACATATGTAAAAGTTTAAATATAGAGTAATTTTGTGAGATGGTACAAAGCTGGAAATGACAGTTTCTGAGATGAAAAAAAAAATAGACATGAACAAAATTGATTTTTGGAATCTTTTATGCTTAATATGCCATGATTGAGTGATGAAATTATATTCAAGCTCCACCAAGGAGATTATATTTTTGGCTAAGTGTCATCACCTCCATACCAGTTTATGCGTATTCATATGGTATGTGACATACCATACAGTGGTACAGAAAACTTTTGAAATTTTTCAAGAATTCAGCATAATATCAGTGAAACTAACAGACAAAATGTAAAAATCACAATGTACATTTATAAACACACTTGTGTGTACAGAAATTATCACAAATGTGTTAGAATTCAGAGTCAGTGGAGACTTGTATAAATTGTTAATTTTTTTGAGCCTCTGTCTTTCGCTGTACCAGTGCAATTTGATGCGTCAAATAGCACTTTGGGTATAAAATGTATATTCAATACAAATATACATATTGTGTTACTTTTACAGAACAAAATGGTTAACATACTACTTATATAAGCCTATCCAAATTCTTATTTGGATTGTTTCTTTTTCTTTATGTAAGCCTATCCAAATTCTTATTTGGATTGTTTCTTTTTCTTTATGTTATGGAAGATTATACAGCAGTGCTCCATTATGATAATTTTCCCCCAAATCGGTCAGTGTAATAGTGTGACCTCAAGAATTGTTTTGTAACACACCCTGTCTTGACAGTACTTTCACAAAAAGTAGTTAACATATAATTGTTTACATTTGTGTCAGTGGGTGTTGTCACGATTGCTACTGGAGAGCCTAATCTTGATACAAAAAATTGTTATGTTAGAGCATGTTTGGAAAATTATATAGGATGCCAATGATTTTTAATTTGGCAATCATCAAAAACCTCCCATATTGTGTTAGTAAGAAGAAAGAAGCTTGACTCACTTGAGACCATCAAACAAGCTCAAGTTAAGAGGGCTTAAACTAGTTTCTTAGAAGTTTAGTTAAGGCGATCTCAAGTAAAAAAGAGGAATATTAGTTTTGAATTTAAAATACAATACAAGAACATACAAATAATTTATTTTCCAACAGGAGCCACATGAAGCCTATATCAGGGGATACAAAGACCAGTATATATATTAATTTGTATTCAATTACCATGAAACTTACAAATATATGTCAGGAATCATTAGAAAGGTATTTTTACAGATATTTTGTTCATCGTTGCTTCATTAAAACCAATTGCAAGAAGTGTTAGAGATGTAAATTAAAAATTAAAGTTTTCATATCCATTTCTGTTATACAATTTTTTCACAGCCTTTTTGCATTCTTCATTTAAATATGGGTTTATATAACCTTTTACTTATATAAAAATAAAATACTCACTACTTTGCAACTCAATTCCTTCAATTGGATATTGGCAAATTTTTAATTAAGACTGGTGCCAAAACACATAAGCCATCAGCATTGGGAATTGCAAGGGACAGGATGCCATCTTCATAGTACCAAAATATTTCACTCTTCCCACCCTGATTCACATATATTTGTCAGAAGCAAGTTTCAGTAGGATGACCTTCTCTGAACCTATTTTGGCTAGAGAGTGGTGTTTTGTGGGCTTCAAAATGGTTACCAATATAGCAACTGTACATATTATATAGAAGGGAACCGTCCTTGACTTCTTTATAGTTTTAGGGTTCAGATGACCCCAAGTTCTTTATTTTATCTCATTAATTCATGACACAGGGGCATTCTTCCAAGTAGTTACTCGTCCAACTTTTGAACTACCACAATGCTTAGCATTTAAAACAGCAATAAATATATATATTTTTTAACTGTATCAGAAATATCGGGAATAATTAATGGGAAAATTGAAAATAGAGCTTTTTTATCACCAGATGTATGATCAAATAATATAACACTGCTAAAGTCCACCACCAGAAAATCTTTTTTCTGTAATTTGCTTTGAATCCGCTCATTAATTTCAACTAGAAAGTCAACATCACTTAAAATTCATAAACATGGGACATTTGATAAGTAAGGATTTTTGCGTCCAGAATTTGATACAAAACTTTCCCAAGATTCAAGTACCAACATAATTTTCATCAATATAAAGAATTAAGACATTAATAACAATAATAATAATTATAATAATAATAATAGTAGGATTTATAGAGTGCAAAATTGATGCAAATCCTCTAATGCGCTTTAGTCTAAGAAAGGATAGTCCAGGGACAGACATGGGTCGGCTAGCTAAAAAGCGCCCGCCAGGGTATAACTAAGGTGGTGGGTATGCCAGCCTGAACAAATATGTCTTTAGCTGGCTTCTAAAACCGTGTATTGTTTGCTGAGATCTGACAGTTTGTGGCAGCTTGTTCCATTCAGCTACTGCAAAGCTACGCCTGCATATGAGCTTTTTAGGGCGCGTTGAGGAGACAGCCTGTTACCGCGAGTGAGACTGCTCGATCTTATTAAAGCCGAAAGATTGATAGCCTTGTATACCAGAAGATTATACTTAAAGAGGATACAATGTTGAATTGGGAGCCAGTGGAGTTTCTTCAAAAAGGGTGTAACATGACTCATTTTGTCAAGTCTGAAGATGATGTGGCAAAGATCGTTCTGGACTCTCTGTAGTTTAGCTATGTTAGACTTGCTCACCCCATAAAGTAAAGAGTTACAGTAGTCCAGAAGACTACTGACCATAGTATTTGCCTGAAGCATTGCAGTCTCAACACTAAGGAATTTGCGAATTCGTCGCAAATCACGGAGATGATAGTAACATGCTCGGCAAACCTTGGCAACATGATTGTCAAAGGAGTTATCTGAGTCAAAGATAACATCCAGATTCTTTACATCCACTGATGGAGAGATATTGTTATGGAAGAGTGAGACAGGGAAATTTGGTGCTAGGGACTCTCTGATGGGTTTTTTTGGCTCTATGATGAAGAATTCAGTTATTTCTGGGTTTAGTTTGAGTTTAACACCATCCATCCACTTCTGTACTGACTTGAGACACTTAGTCATCTCTTCCATGCTAGAATCAAAGTTCCTGGAGTCAACCACTAAGTATATCTGGGTATCATCAGCATATAGGTGATGAATAACTTTGAATTTGGAAATATCGGTTTCAGTGGAGTGAGAACTCTTATCAGCAGACTGGTTGACATTTAAGAGCCCCTCACGGGAGATAAATTCATTTAGCTGCTTTGCCACAACCTTCTCAATTAGTTTTGATATAAAACTAAGGTTGGACACTGGTCTGTAATTTTTGAGGATATTTCTATCAAGGCTGGGTTTCTTTTGAAGAGGGGTTACATATGCCATCTTGAAACAGTTAGGAAAACTACCTTCTTTAATTGAATAATTTACAATTTTAGTGATGGGGGTGATGAAAATATCAGCCCACTCCTTGACCAGTGATGTTGGAATTGGGTCAAGGTCACAAGATTTGGACCCTGAAGACTTTAGAATTTTAATTTTTTTTTTAAACTTTTGCATAGACAGACAAACAAAAAACAACAAAAAAACCCAGAAAACAAGACTTGTCAATAGAACCCTGTTGAAAGACTGTTAAAGAAATATGCAAGCACTGAAAGGTATGTAATAGTTAGCATTTCACCAAAAATACTCATTAAGGCTCGATGATTTCTGAATGATGGCTAAGTCATGAATCTTTTCACTTAGCCACGTTTTAGTTTGAAGTTGATCAGTAATAAGTTTTAATTGATCAGTACTAGCAATATCAGGATATCAGGCTTATGACAATGGTATCCAATACTTTTGCATTGTATACACAAAGCCAAAGTATCATAAATTTTAGGAAAGTTCTGCACAGCTTGTAGAGTCTTGATATTTGAAAACAAAAGTGGAGCAACGTAATAGCAGATTTGTAACTACTGTCCCTCTCGGCGCTGGATAAACAAGATGTTGGCTTTGTCTTTCAGTTTATCAAGATATATATTGATTTGTGAAAGTTTAACATGTAAAACAATAAAATTTATATTTTCAATACCAGCTTATTTTTATTAATTCGTCTTTAGCAATGATACATTTCGTGACATAGCCTTGCACATTTTGTATGTTTGCCATTCTGTTCACATACTGATTTCATTGTATTATTGTATTAAGCAGGACAGTTCCATCACATGAGATACAACTCATATTGTGGAGAGTTTACTTTTATACCAATGCAATCACTTGGCTTTCTTCGTGATCAGGAAAAACAATCAGGAGTAGATAATTCTGTATGTTACAACAAGGCCTATAAATTGCCCCATACCCATCTATTTTGCATGTGTTATTTGTATTTTAACACAAAAAGACATATCACAGTGTTAGTTTACAGCAATCTATATTTTATATACTTTCTTTGAAGAGGTCATGTTGCCCATCATTGCAGTTACTCTAAGGTAGAGCTGGCATCTCAGCAGAACCATCCCTGTGTATAGTTCTTTGGTTATGGCATCCATACACTTTGTACAACATATTATTTAAATGGTATGTCAGTATCGCAAATGTTGTTTGTTTATTTGTTTATTTGGGGTTTTACGTCGCTTTCAACACTGTACAGGTCATATCACGACGGGGAGTTGGAAGGGCAGAGGAAACCAGTACATATAGTTTGCTAGGGTTCTGTACTGTAAACTGCCGACCAACGGCAAGCAACTACCAGCTTTCCCACTTGAGGCCGTGCTGGGATCGAACCCCCCGCCTCAGAGGTGGGAGGCGAGAGTGTTACCACTCTACCACCGTGGCCCCTCGCAAATGTTGTTTTTGCTTCACAGTTGTTGTGGATAAAATCACAAGACAAGATAACTTATCATCCTTATTGTCCATTCCCATCTGGGGCTCATCAGAATATTTATTTTACTTAACACTATGCTTGTTTCACTGGAACTTTACAGTGTTCTTATATTTCCAAGGAACAATTGTAGAAGAGCATGCATTCCAACATAGGACAGGACTTATGAAGAGGCATTATATCTGACATCTGTGTCTTTACAAATAACCTGGAAGACAGAAAACATTTAAGTAAATATATGAAGGAATCAAGTAAAAGCTACTTATTCCAATACATTGAAAATTCAGTATAATTGACCAGATTAATTTGATCAATATCCCAATATAATCCTATGATCAGAATAAATATCTGAGACGAAATGGGCTGTCACCTCTGCGTAGGTTTCACCCCTACAAATGAAATGGTTGAGGCCATCCCGGTATGACCCCTAGATGTGGAATGGGACATAAAGCAATTACTTTGAACTTTAATCTGAGAATAAATGTCCTTTAACATGCTCTTTGACATTTACATTAAACAGCCATCAAACAATTATTTTTTTTAATTCACTGGTCTAATAATAAAAAATCCTGTTATTATATAAATACATTATATTCTGAACTTCTGGTTGCCTTAACTTAAAAAAGAAAAAAACTAGTGAATTAGCAATCAATGTATTGATATCAAGCACAAACATATCCTGACTTGAAAAAACGTGTCAGCTTAAATACTTTTCTGAGATTATAGATTCACATATTCCTAAAAGTGGTAAAGAATTACTTACAATAGACTGATGTCTGTCTTAAAACTTTATAATTAGATAAAGCAATAGAATTTAAGCATTTCCAGGGAATAGTCGTGATAAAGTACACCTTGTTCACTATTGAGAAAGATAAATTAGGAACAGAGTTGTTTTTGTGTTGGATATGAATTGGTCTTTAAACTTGTAACAGACTTATATGTTAAAATATCATAAATATTTCAATAATTATTCATCTAACTGCGCCTGTATGGAATTTTAATGTCCTGCATGTAGGACTAATTGAAAAATTATAAAATGGAGGGAAACACAGATTTGGATAGGATTTGTCTATTTTATCTATTTTGGTTAAAATATGATAAGAAACAGAAACTGCTCAGTGTGGCTCGTCGTTTTGAGGACAATGAAGTGGTTAGATTCATAGAGACAAATTTTGAAATTGGATGTTTTTCTCAAACTAGACAATTTAATAAAGCCCTGTGGTATATTATTATTCAGAATTCGAAAGACATTACAATTCATACACCTGGCTTTGAAGACTGCTTGGCTGGCTTTTTGGAATTAGGGGGATCACCATTGTTCATTAGATACATGATTGAAAGAGGTTTATATTCAAACCTCCAAGATGAATTGCTAACAGCATGTCGTTATGGCAACTATGATACTGTAAAGATTTTGCTGGAGGCAGGCGCAGATCCTAGGATTAGAAATAATACAGGAAAAAGTGCACTCCAAATTGCTCAAAAATTCAATTCTGAGGAAACATTTTTGTTGATTTTTGATGCTTTAGTTCAGAGGAAAGCAATTGATAATGAACTAATTGACTGTTTTCCGCCAATGGGACCTTTGACGCAAGATATCATTCAAGAAGCACAAAGTGATAGAACTATGCTAAAAATGCTTTATAGATGGACTAAACTTGGAAAGGAAACATACCTCATGAATCCAGCTGAGTTGGGTTATTGTATGGAGAGATTCGGCGATTATGGTGATGTAATGTTACTAACGTTGCATGTGGAAAATAAAATAAATGATTTTGAAACTATTCATTTTATACTACGAAGGCTATATCATCAAAAGAAGTTCTTTGTGATATTGTGTGGATTATCTGATGCATTTGGGGTGATATCCACGTCAAACATCCTGAACTTATATGCATTTTATTTATATAGACTTGGTATGAGTTTTCTAGAACTATCCATGTAAGTGTATTGCAGTGTATTAATTTGGGTCTGCTTAAATAACACTAGCTATAGAAATATATTCTTATATACCTGACATTTGTCCCTCGCTAAGTCATAATTCTTATTATTTCTTATTTTTACAGGTTTTTGAAAGGTATCAACAAAGAACAACCACTACCAGTGTTTTTAAAAAGTCCAATGTCTGTAACATATTTTGGTGCTGGTGAGTGGTACCTTCATTCATATTTTAAAAAAATCCACTACACTGAGCTTTTCAAGCCAGTTGAGTTTTTCCATGGCAACCAAAAAAATCTTTACTTGCATTTTGCAATGAGACATCCTCATTTGTGGAAACACTTTTATTTTAACATGGTTAAAGATCACCACAATCTTCATAAATGGAATACCTTAATGGAACAAGCATACAGTTTCTCAGATTGGTACCAAACAACCCCAAGAAGTGACAGGGCTTATTTGTCTCCCATAACCTTGGACCAAGAAATACCTGTCATAGCATCAATAAATCTGGTAGATACCTTGCAATTGTCGCACATCATTGGCTTCTTTGATAAAAAAAGACAAAAGGAAAGCAAAAATATCAGAAAGTATGTGGAAGAATTTGTACATGACATCACCAAGAAGCTTGCAAGTTTAAACAAACAATTTGCTGCCACACCCATACTTTCCGGAAGTGTTACTGAAGGCACCAAAGTTGGTTTGCCTGATGAATATGACTTCATTCTGCACTTACATGGACTGCAAGCTGAGTTTAATCTGAGCCAGAAAGAGTCAGAACAACCATTTGCACCATACTTTAGTGCTGACATGCCTGTACCATATTTGTTTAAAGGATACCGTGATGCATTTAATGAACAGGTGAAGAAATATGAACATGGTAAAAATTTCTTTCTGCACAAATCAGCCGGTACTGGCACTGACCTAGGTCCTTTTAAGATCACATTATCATATACTGGAACAATTTTCAAAGATCTAAAAGTTGACATAGATGTTGTGCTTGCATTTAAAATCACAGAACAAACAGGGCACGCAGCAGAACTTTATCTCAGCCCAGCGAGTGCCAAATCTCCAATGTTTGCAGTTGTGAAAGATTCTATGGTTGGTGATGAAAATCTGCGTGTGTCATTTTCATTTTATGAAAAAGATTTGATAAAGTCAGTGCCAGTACATATCAAATTTGGTTATTGTTTAGCCAAAGCTGTCAGACATACTGAACTGTGCCCAAGGCTGAAGATTTATGGTAAGGCATTGGCCTCTGTTTATGAATATGTGACAACATACATGTTGAAAACATGTCTCTTTCACGCTCTAAAAGAACATCAGCAAAGCCATTCAGAAGAGAATGAATGGCTGAGTCCACTTTCTATTAAATGGGCCATAAGGATTTATGAGAAAATGAAATTTTTCTTAGAGATCTTTGAAGGGAAAATCCCAAGTTACTTTCAATGGGGAGCAGATATCGGTTCTAGATATCACATTATATTCCAGCATGGGGTACATCAAGAAGAGTGCCGACGAAAGAGACAAAAAATTACCCTTATTTTCATCAACTATATTCTACAGTTACTGAATAAACTTTTGCAACAACGTTTGCAAGTCCGATGTTTAATACAATAAAATACTATTAAGGGAAATATTTTCTGTAACAACCATTTTACCGACCATTTACAATGCATGTCAATTTTCTTATTTCCCTCAAAGCATTATTAAAATAATTGTGACTATTTTAAGCACATTTCTATGTTCACAAACTAAATAGCTGAAATACATCCATATGCTGCTGCATCTGTCACTCTTTAAGTGCATTATAACCTCTATTGTCAAAACTTTTATATTAGTTGTATGTTTCATTGTCTTATCTTAATCTTTGAATTTATTATTCCAAATATCACTATTTCAGAGAATAGATATTGTACTGTGTGTGACATCATCTTACTCAACAGTGAGTAATATTACCATGTGCAAAAATAACCCTCCCATTGTTTTACTCTGCCACTGTGGCCTGGGGGTAACACACCTGTCTAGGAATTCAGAGGATGTGGGTTCAATCCCAGGTACAGGGAGATACACAGTTACTCGGATGAGCACTTAAAATGGCGGTCCTCTGTCATTTGGTCCTATCCCCAGTGGCAGGTTACGGAACCTCAAGGACTTTGATAAATGGTCATCCTTGAGCCTCTATCTTTCAGTTAGGGGAATGTCAGTTACTTGTGAGTTGGGCCTGTACCTGTAAAGGCAGATTGGTTGAATAACGTTTTGAGTCCTGTAGTATATGGAGATATTTTGCTGTGTATAAATACATAATAATAATAATAATACTCATTCAGATAATACACCTTTATTTTTTTCAAAAGGCACATTGATCAACATGACAGATAGGATACGATACGTATTCTTCATATGAATATCTGAACTCACTAGTCACACAGAATTGCTAACATTTATATTAGCCAAAGTGTCCTACAATGATTTTAAAGTCTGCTTAGGGGGCTGCCACCTTCAAAAGTTAATACATTTGGTTTGAATGACAGTTTCTTACTCTCCTCAATATAAACTTTTTAAAGGATTATGACAAATGTTTGATTGATCATGGCAATATTCTCTCATTTTGGTAAATATACTCCGCTATGCTGCAGCCGTTTACTGTATTTTTAAGAGTTTTTTTTATTTTGTGGTCTACTGTGACAAAGAGGGCACTGCTCTGGTTCACTACTCATGTTTCTGATTGTTGTTTGGAGATTTATGACTGGTTTTGCAAAATGTATTAATCACCTAAACTGCACCACATATGAGCTGATTTATACAGAGAAAGTTTTCCTTTTAACTTTTACTTGCAACAATTGAGTCAAGGAGAAATGATCTTTCTTTTGAAACATTATATTTCTTAGAATTTCGTTGCATTGCCTTGTTATGGTTTTGCCAATCAACCGAGTATGTCAGAACTTCCCACAAAAAATGAAATACCTTTCATAATCCTTCCCTCCCCATTCACCCCTCCATTTGTACATTTAAGCTTAGCACATGAGAAATTGTGGCATACGGAATAATTCATTTCTCCTGACATGTATTGTGACTAAAATGATCATTACAAAATCCAATGACTTACAAAAATAATCGAGACATAAATATGTTACAAAGAAATATAATTTACTGTTTCAAATAATCACCTGAGGGCCACGGTGGCAGAGTGGTAACACTCTCGCATCGCACCTCTGAGGCCGGGGTTCGGTTCCCGACACGGCCTCAAGTGGGAAACCTGGTAGTTGCTTGCCATTGGTCAGCAGTTTACAGTACAGAACCTTGACCAACTGTGTGTACTGGTTTCCTCTGCCCTTCCAACTACCTGTCATGATATGACCTGTGCAGTGTTGAAAGCGACGTAAAACCCCAAATAAATAAATAAATAAAATAATCACTTTGAGAAACTAAATTGAGATAAAAATGTTTATAATAGGTCATTTTATCTGTTTAATACTGCAAAATAAACTTGCTTTGGTGAAAATGCACGTTTTCAATGGTATGTGTAAACAATGCAAATACACAAGTTGGGACAATAGATTTGATACTACAGATCTTGTTTTATGTAAAAACTCCAACCCTTGTCAGTTATCCAGTTCTACATTTTGACCCTTAATATAGGTAATATAGCTATGGCTAGATTTCATGACACGGAAAAACAGTACATAATATTTGAAATTTGAGTCAATTATTGGCAAAGCATCTGTAAAAACGAGTTCATATAAGACATAGAATAAGACCCTTTAATTGAATTGTATAGCGTTTGCATTTTTGACATGTCACATTCCTTTAGACCAATGTTTACTTTCATTTGACTATTTTTGTTGACATTAACATTTCTGTACTTTGTTTGTTCAATGAGGGGCGACCAGTGTTGGTTATGTTTTTAACATTAAGTGATAATTGTTTTGTAATCATGGCACCAATTATTACTTTCTACATACACAAATTTGAAATTTTTTACCTGGGCACGGACCCTTTTAACCCTGTCTATTTTGTTGGTCTCATCCGAAGAGATTATGTTGTCCTGCATTGTACACACGAGGGCAGTATGATTTCCTTCAGCATTTTTTCCAGCTGAAGTCATGGCTGTCCTCCATCAAACCTGTGAAATAATCTAACATATAATCTCAAATAGTGGGATGTTGCTCTTCTTTATTTGTCTGACTAAAGCTCACCACACATTGGCTCATGGTATGGGGTATCGTATCACGGGTACCACATCATATCCTGGTCTTATTGTTACCTCACGAATATAGCTTTGTGGTCACAGAACCTCTTTAGTTACCGATATACCACCCCTTTGTGATTTAACATTGCTTTGTTAAGTGTGTTGGTGTCTGATTCTTGTGTCCATTTCTGCCTGGATCTCTTTTGGCTGTTTCAGCCTGGGCACTGATGAAAAACAGGTCATCATCTTTCTGAGGAGTTGATGCTGTCGACACTCTGCTTGTGGAACGTGTTGTATCAAAATTCTGGGTTGACTTGCTTCTCCAAGACTACCACATGAACACTCAATGACTTGAGTCCCAGCAGTATCAGAGCATTAGTGTCCACATTTTGTTCCTGGACATCAAGGTGTACTGGATCTCACTCCTTTGGGCCCTACCTTAAAAAATAAATTATTTTTAGGTGTCATTGGCCCTTGTAATTGTGATCTTGCCTTTCGGACACATGCTATGTCACTTTGACATTGGCCACAGACCAACACACATGGGAAGACAACTGAATTTTACTCACCCTCCCTTACCCATGTCAATGTCAGTCATGCTTTTGTCAGATTGGTTCGGTTTCAGGCTGTCTGGCTGGCTGTGTCTTCTGGGGATGGATTCATCTACACCTCTTGCTCCTGTGTACATGCTGATGAACTTCTGTTGCTATCATCTGTACGTCATCGCATTTATATGCCTCTTCCTGCCTTCATCTCCGCTGGTTGCACTGAACTGCTCCAGGAGTGTCTCCCTTCTGCGGCTCTACCCTGCAGAAGTGCTACGTTAAATGCAATTTGTGTGTTATGTTAAGTTTCCTCGAAATTACCCCTGGGGGCTTCTTTTCCCATATGCTGGATAATGGCCTGTTGCCTGCTGCAGATGGCCGAGTTGCTCTCATCTGTTGTGCTTCTGTTATGTATCGTCGTCTTCTGCGGACTCTTAGGTGGGAGGGGCTACTTCAGTACCTACTTTATTAAGTAGCTTGAGGATGGTATAGTGTTATATAGGTACCATTCACTATGATTTGTTGATGGCGGCAGGATTACCACAGTCGTGTTATTAAGGTTGAATCCTATTGACAGTACATTACACACACACTTCGTTCTGTATATCAGTAATATATATATATGTCAACAGCAATTGCTCTTACCTGATGTTGTGCTTAATGGCTGCTATACTTACCTTAACAGCTGCAGGAGGTTAACCAGGTGACAGCTGATAATCATGGATCGGGAACTGCTTACATCAGTTATCACTTCGAACCATGGACTGTATTCTGCCAGAACTCTTCAGAAATTAAGTAGTGCATTTGTGATTCATAATGTACTAAGTGCACTCTGAAATTCTTATTATGATTGTATACTGGGCAACGTTGTGTTAACATGGTGTCACTGTGGATGGAGTTAACTTCAGAACATTTGTGTAAGAATTAACAGCATCATCTTTGATTGTCATTCCATATATCTTGTCAACAACCTAGAAGATGGAACTGCTATATGTACCATACAAACATTTGTTCTAGTGATGTAATGAACCCCATACTCTGCATAGCTATCTCATTGTTTTAACGTTATGCATTCATATAAATGCATTTATATTGGGAGGACTAGCAGAATTATCAATTATCATCCTCTCTCTCGTTATTTCTTTACTTTTAATGTTTTTAAATTATTTTAAAATGTTTTCTTTATATTTGCTTATTTACACTCTGTTACAATGTAATCATATCTTACACAACATCATCCTTATAAGTAAGAAGGGGAACTTGTGCATAGTTGCCTTTTCTGATTAGGACCTTGGATCTTAGTAAAACAAGTTGTTATTATACATATTATGCCTTGTAAGGGGTCATATTGGGGTAGGTGACATCTGGGGCCTTCAATCTTTAGGGGTGCACCTCCCAACTGAGGGCTTGAATGTATAGTAGATATGACCTCAACTTCTCAACTCTCACCTTTACTTCACAGGGTGCCTCAGAATGACCAGAAGGCTTGCAGGACCTTGACCCCCTTTGCTTCATGGATTGATTGGTATCTTCGGCCTGCACTGGCTTGACGTTGTGGTGACCTTTCCGTTCTAACCTTGAACTATTTGTAGGTGTCATGTGGGATCACAGACAGGTTAGATCTTGCTATCCCAAAATACATTTGTATGTACAGATAGGTGTATGGTGTATGCACTAATATTGCTGTGTAATAATACTTATACATGTGCGATATATACCTGATGATATAATCAGTAATAACAATCATTAGTAGTCCTATTTCTGTACATAGTGTAATAACTGTAATACTACTACTACTAATAATAATCCCATTGACTTGTCTTACTGTGTTGGGTGGGTCCTTGGGGAGTGATTCCATTCAGTATTGTCAAGATCACTTTCACTGAGAGTTCCTGACATTTTGAAATACTTTGAATTAATAAGCCGTTCTTCGACCTTTCCACATTTATTACAGTTACACACCTTCTTTGGCATGTTTGCTGTGTAATATAAATTGTACCTGTAATACTATCTATGATTCATGCATGTGTGAGAATGGATCAAATAAATTGGTTACACAACTAAAATGATAAAAATATTTAAATAAATAACAGCCCTTATATTAGACTCCAGCAATCCAAAGATAATATGTTTCAGTGGCCTCCATGGACCTGGAGTGGAATCTGGCACACATCCTTCTATTGGCGTCTATCTATCTGTGGTGTAGCTGCCTGCAAAAACACTTAAACATTTCAGTGTCTATGAAACTTACAAGTTCATAGTACAATTAAACATAATGTAAAATCAAAAATTGGAGATTTGAGTTTCATAAAAAGGCATATTGATAGCCTGAGATGAAATTTTGAAGTGAATATGGCTGTGGCTGCTGAGAGATTAAGTTAAATTAGATCAAGATTGTTAGGGGGCCTGTCAAGGTAAAAAACAAGAACAATTCCAAAATATGCATGTCCAGTGGGGGGACACCAAGTTTGTCAACCCAGCACACTTTTTCCAGAGAGAGAAGTTATTTCATTTCTGAAATGTTATATTACTTGGATCTGGTCCATTTTATACATGAAATGGACATAAATATCAAATAAGGGTTGATATTTACTAACTGCCTTACTGCTTGAAGTCCTAGTGTGCTAAGCTTTAAAATTGAAAAAAACACCTTCAGGGGTATGTCAACATAGATATATTTTTTGACATAATGCTCTAAAAGGGCAGTAATCAGGAAGAAACTTTTCCAAGTATTTTGCTTTTCGCTTTTGTATATAAACAGGGCCAAGTTTCTCATGAATAAGGCCTGTAGATTCAAATATAATATTTCAGTTGGTCTTTGCCTCTGTCAAACTTCTCCCAACTGGTGACCACATTATTCAAGAATCATAGACTTTGTAGTGATTCGCATATTAAAAGACGACACAGGTCATGTAATTAGGCATTAATCTCTGTAACTGTGCTGTGTTACATCTTTACTGGAATGACGTATGTACCCACACCTGTCTATGATCAGTATGCATCCATGGATGTAAATTGTTTACTGTTTTAGTGAAACTGTTCATCCTGTTTCACAATACCTTGGTGACATGTATCTTTTATTGCTTTTGTGTCCACATCTTTGTACATAAGGGGACTGTATTTTAGCAGTGATGGCCTACGGCTTTTCCATTGAGTCACTTTTAGAGTTTAAATTCTTGAGCACCATCAACAAGAAACACTCAGTTCCTTCAGAAGTTACCGTAGGTTCTTCCTCAGTAACAATAGGTACCTTGGAACAGTTTTGGCTGGTACGTATTTGATGTTTCTCATTGCAATTTGTGCAATAAAAGTTTTTTTTATAGGTTTAATATTAAATGTCATTTACAAGGTAGTAATATCTCCAACTTGAGGGACACCTCTGAACGTCACATGAGAACAATATATGACAAGTTATATCCATGTAAGCAGTTAAATTATACTACTTACATATGTAAATATTTGTAGAGCATAGCCGACCTACAAAATGAGAATAATGTTAAAAGTTCCACTACAAGAGTATTTTGAGATGAATTTCTTTGTTAAAGATTTCATTCTAAAATATTTGAGGATTTTAACGTTACAGTTGTAGGTTTGTGCTAGTTGTTCTCTACTTAAAAGGTTCCCTCAGAAGTCATCACATCTTCCACTATTAATGTTCCATGTGTAACATTGCATTTGATTGATTTTTAAGTGATTAATTTGTGTGCCTGTTGAAAGGCTAGATTGTATTAATTTCTGTGTAATATGTTTAAAGTCAATAGAAAGGCTAGTTTTGTACTAAATAGGCAATGGTCAAATGTGTCAATTTCTGTGATGTTTGTTTAGTACTGAGAGGTGTTACCTTGAATACTTGATTTATTTTTGGTCATTTGGAGGGAGTTTTGGAATTTGAATTGGTCAGTGGGTGTTTGGTTTTGAAGTGTAAAGATGTGATTTTGGACAGTTATTTGGATTTTGGGAAACTGTGTTTTGGTAAGTGAATTTCAATTATTGTGTGTTATATTAATATGAAGTTTAATGTAAAGTTATGTATAATATTTGTATGATAGTTGATGCTGAAAATAGAGCAAAGCTAGTAATTATGAAGAAAGCATTTAAAGGGATATTAATATGCATTGCGTACATGTTGGGTTATTTGGAAGGTGAAGTAATGCTGTGTTTTATATTGAGGGGTATTTATCTGAAGTTGAGTTTTATTAGTATCTTCAGTATCAAATGTGATTTAGATCTGGTATATCTTATGTGCTTAATTGCAGTGAGTTATTTCTAGATAGTTGAGTAATTCATAGGACGATTATACTTAATTGGATGTTCTATGGTTATTTCAGACGATTATTGGTTGTGTGCAGTGCCATCCATTTTGACCACATACAGTGTATGATTGTATTGGTGTTTTGGATTGGGGTAAATTGATCATTAATGTTATAATATTAAAGGTTTATGTAACATAGTATTGGATAGTAAATTTAGTATTCATATAGTTGAAACAGATTAAATTTAGGATAGTTTGTTTAATGAGTAACTTATGTCAGTTCCAGGAGATTAAGATCTGACCATGTAAATATTCCCATGTACATGTAAATGGAGTATGTTAATATATTATTTTATTATTTGATTATAATCATTTATGTGATATGATATTAAATGATATTTATGCAATGTATTAATTTTAGTATTGTATATTTTGTTAAGGGTTTTTCTTACTGTGGAAGAAATAAAGAATACTTGAATGGAACCTCACTGTGTATGATTTGGAAACTACCACCACCCACTACACATGTTTGGCCCTTTTTGGGAAGAATATAATCTCTTTGAATTATGCTAATTAAACCATAGGATTTACTACCAGAGTCATACCATATTGTTAAAAACGATTTTCCTGAACCCTTCTCCCTAACTTATTTGTTATTTATATTAATTTCACTTTTGCTAACTATCATATTAGAAGTTATCTCCCTTGTAAAACAAACAGAACATAATCATAAAGAATTATTGCCCATTATTTGCCATTACTTGGAACTATTTAAAATCTTAGAGTCTCTCATATGGCAGACATTAAGCACTATAAACTTACTCTTATTGCATTACATTTTATCGTCTGCTTTTAACTTGGGCGTAGTTTGCATAGCTGACTTCTGGGGGCTAATTTGCACATGACCAATTCGGAAAGGAGCTGTCCAGCTTCTGTACTGAGATATGAGTAGAAAACATTGATATTACCTCACGGTGTAATATTTTAACAATATTATTTTTAAAATATTTTGACAAATAAACCACATAATTTATTTTCATTAAAATATGTATTTCTATTATTTTTATGTTTTATAAAAGTGCAAAAAATGCAACCATATGTCTTATATTTTAATCAACAGTTAAGTTTGTTATTTCCTCTTCAAAAATTGATGACATAGCATTTCATATTTTATAGTACAGGATAGGATTTCCAGTAAACAATCAGTATAATATGTGTTCAAATAAATGTACTTGTTTACTTTAATGTCTGCATGACACGTCACACATACACCAGTATTTTACCTACAATATTGACATTTCCAAATCAAAGCCAATATCATTCAATACAGAAGTCTGTCCCACTGTGTCATATACATAGGTAAATGTCAAACCCCGATTATTCTATTGCAGCCAAAATCTGGTAACTTTTGTTCTATCTTTTCCTGTTGAGTGATTATTATCGTTTTGGTAAATCCTCTGATTTTTGTATCCTTTCATGACACAACAAATTTTCAAGTAAAACTGAATAAATTTGACCGATTTGACCGATATTACCATCTGCAATTGTAAGTAATGACATGGTTGCAAGTCTCTGCTTGTTGTCTCTGTTAAGACTGGTCAGGATAATAAACTGTGTTTGAGTAGGATAGTTGTGCTCTTCAAACAAGTGAAAAACCTGTATCACATAAGATACAAGTCATATTGTATATTGTGTTATTCTAAGATAACTTACAATGGAGCTGAGATAGATCATTTCAAGAATATGTAAAACTAGTTTTATTATAACTAGGAAGAGTAGTCTGGAGCTGGCATTGATTTCAATTTGTGTTAATTTCACTATACATTGCATGTAATTTATACAACTAAAACAAGCAAATATGTCACGATCAAAGTTTACAGCAAAACATTTGTTTTCATGTACCTTCCTGGAAGCAATAAATGCGGCCATGTTGCCAACGGGTACAGTTTCAGAAATATCAAGTCAGCTTTGCAAATCCACCTCATCAGAATTTTTTTTTTGTAATCTTTCTTCTTCTGCTAGGCATCATAACTTGGTATAAACTGGAAGATACAATACATAGAGACAACTGGATATCATGGAGTCACGCATTTCTGTGAACTCTAGTACCATATAACATGATCCAAGTGATGATGGACAAATTGTTTACGGGTTTTTGTCAAGTTTAGCCAAGTTAAGGGGAGCTGATTTGAAGCAGAAAATATATTATCATCCCCCAAAACAGATTCAACAGTTCATTATTTTCAAATATTTCACACTTACGAGGCTATTAACCTATTTAAATTACACCTCTCCTTTAAATTGGAAGTTTCAAGATGTTGTTTAAAATCCTTACTCTCCCCTGTTCAGGGATGTAGAATAGGCCGAATGTGTCCTCCTGCATGTCGTAAGAGGCGACTAAATGTGGAAAGTATGGATATCACAGTATAGTAGTAGCCAGGACTAGAATAAAGTTTTATTTTATGTTTTCTTTGTCCATTTTACTTTCTTTTGGAAATTTATTTCACTGATGCTTGCTGTAACTGTTTTATTGTATTTCTTTCTATACAGGTTCTTGTTTATTCTAGTTATTTATTGTGATCTTATTTTGTCATTTTTAATGTTTTAATCTGTGTGTCTAGTCACCTGTTTTACTAGTATTTTGGTCATGTTTGTTTGAATTTCTTGTTGTTTTTGTAACTTTATCTAGTCATTATTTCAATCGTGTTTTGGTTATTTTGTCAAATGTAATGCATTTGTATATACTTATGTATTTTTAGAATATTTGTAAATAAAAATAACACTTAATTGTTTTTGCACTGTAATTTTAACAAAAAAATATAAAATCCTTACTTTTCATTCCTATGTTTCTGGTGTGTACTTTTTCGTTTTTATGATAATTTTGGCAAAGATAAATGTGAAAGGGTTTCTGTGGAACTATGTACAAAAGGCTTCTATATATAATGGTGAAAATCACAGAGTGGAACAATTGCCAATAAGTGAAAGATACTGGACACTTTTAACAAAAGAAAAACTCCCATGTTTAATTTAATACTGGTATAGTACTTGTATTAGCTGTACTTGTGTGAATGCATATTTTAATCAAAAGTAATCATGTAAATATACCTCATTCTAGTTATAGTGAGGTGTTTGTGTCACAGTTGTGCCAAGTTACCAGAGGGCACAGAATAGAACATAGGGTTTATATCCATGTGGTGAGACAATGGATCAACACAACTTTTCATTTCAATGAGGGGGCTCATTTATCTTCTTGGTCATAAACAAACACTTGTTTTATAGGAACTTTATATATGGTATTCCCATTTTTCACCAAGTATTGTCTACTCGTCGGTATTGTTAAAATTTGCTAAGGCTTACAACTGATTACAAAAGTGGAACAGGAGCCTCATAATTGACAGATTTCTCAATCCATTTAAGATCATAGGTTCTTATGCAAATATATAAATTGTGTACACATACCCAGAGAGAGACATAAACAAATAGTATGTCTATACACAAGACAAGAATTCTTCTTTGCATGAATTAGTCAATAAAATAAGATTGAGCATACTTCGATGGCCAATAACTTAATGTTATCTTATGATAGTAGCAAATACCTACGTCAAAATGTTCTTTTTGAAGGATTTTATTTAAGGTACACATTATAAAAACCACTAAACATTGTTAAAAGCAAAAAAGTAACCTTTTATTAAAGTGGTTGACAGATAAATAACCAATATTATATTAACCGTTTATATATGCTGAGCTTCTGGTTATCTTTAGTTTAGAACAAAAATCTTGTGAAGCTGTGTTCAGTGCATTGATATACATATCAAACTTATCCTGATTTGTTTGCTGTATAAACACTGTTAGTTTAATACTTTTCTAAGATTAATGAATTACATATACCTCAAAGTAGTGTAGTATTATTTACAGTAGCTTGATGTCTAGTTTTTACAACATTATCCTATAATATGACAGTGGAGTTTAAGCATTCCAAGGGAACAGTCATGATTTATATTAGCAGGATAACAAATGAACCACACCTTGTTCTCTTACTGAGAAAGACATATTATGAATAGAGTTTTATATGTCTGAGATATTAATTGGTTTTCACACTTAAGAAGGACTTTCATGTTAAAATATAAATTTAAACATTTACCAACCTAATGTGATCTATATAGAATATTTTAATCTCTTCTTTGCAGAACCAGTTGATATACTTCATAAAGGGAGAGCTACACAGAGTTGCTAAACATTTTTCAATCAATTAATTCAAATAATTGGCTGTACAAATGAAGCAAAACAGACCAATGATCGATGCAGCTAAAAAATTTGAGGACCATGAATTAGTTACATTCATCGAGAAATATTATGAAAGTGAATGGTTTTGTTATACAAGGCAATACCATAAAGCGGATTGGTATGTCAAGTTTCAGAATCTAACTGACATCAACATTAGGGCCTTGGGGTACTTTATTATTTTGGGTGTGTCACCACCATGCATAAGAAACCTCATTGAATGAGGTGCTGATGTGCACTTTGATAAAAAATGCAATTACGATACTGTAAAGATTATGCTAGAAGCAGGCACAGATCCCTTGTGCAAAACTTTGTGGGTAGGTGAAAGTCCACTCCAAATGGGTTTTAAATTCAATTCTGAAGAACCTTTTTGCTGATGGTTGATGAAACAGTTCAGACAAAACCAAAGGAGAGTGAACTAATTGATTGTTTTTCAACAATACACCCTTGGATACAAAATATTATCAAGCATGTGCCGCATGACAGAAATAAGCTATAATTGATACATAGATTGCAAAAAGCTTGGAATGAACCATATGTTATGAATGCCAGAGAGTAGTTAAGAACGAGTTAATCAATGGTCGTATATCAATTATATTGGGATTTTATTGGCTCAAATTGCCATATGCAGCAGTAGACCAGTAGTAGGCTGCATATGGCTCAATTGCCCCAATTATCAAAATTAAATTAGTAGGATTTCTGTCTGAGGAATATTTTTTTTCTTCAACTATATTATCTCGTAAACAAGTTTTCAACTACATAAATTTTTTTTAATCTTCAACTACATTATTACAAACTACAGATTTTTTTTCTTCAACTACATTATCTTGTAAACAAGTTTTCAACTACATAATGAACCTAAACATTTTTTTTCAACTATTATCTTGTAAACAAGTTTTCAACTACATAATGAACCTAAACATTTTTTTTCAACTACATATTGTTATTGATGAATGCAAATGTTAAAGATACATCAGATATAAGGTAGTTATATGCATATGGGATGAAGATGAAATGATGAAAATGTGTCATTATAATATAACACATAATCAATATTTTTTTGCTGAATAATCATAAAAAACAATATATATAATGCTCTCTTTGGGTTTAATATATAATGAGTAATCAAGATGTTTGCTAATCAATCGAAAAATACACATAATTTTGAGAATGAGCTCATATTCCCTGCCTCTAGTCTACAGAAGAAAAATGCAATGGGAAAACAGGATTTAGTTCAATCTGCCTCTACATCAAGAGATATGAATGATTCAACTCGATTAACTGAATCAACCAGATCAGCCACTGGATTGAATTTTTCAAATCAATCAAATCAGAAACCTTATTTTGGTGTGTTTGCAATGTCAACCAAGAATGAATCATGTGAAACCTGTTATAAAATCGAAAATATTAATCTCACAAGTCAATGGCCACCAAGTGTTTATCAAAAATATGATCAAAGAATTTTAACATTTAACACATGGCCCAAGTCTCATCCTATTTATCCTGGAAGCATTGCAAGAGGAGGATTTATTTATACAGGAAGAGGAGATAAGGTCTATTGTCCTTGGTGTCAGATATCATTGGTGGAGTGGGAGACATTTGACATACCTATGGATGAACATAGAGACATTCTCCTAATTGTGAATTTATCCTAATGTTTTATCCTAAACTATAGAAAAAGAAATGAGGGTATATATTTAATAAATAGCAAAAAAAAAACCCAAAATAATTTTGTTGTTGTCCTGAATGAATAACCATATGTTAGCATATAGAAAATTTTATTCTTGTCCTAATTGAATTGCCATATGTTAGCATATAGATAAATCACTGGAGTGTTAATAACAAATTACATATGGTTATTGTTATTGTCAAATGAAGATATCAGAATCATAATATGCTTAGATATTCATTTTTGCAATGATTTAAAGAATCTATTTAAACCCAATCTCAGTTGAACTAATGTCAGTTACAACAATAAAAACTTCGACAAAAAATGGCTGAAGCATACGTTAATAGTAAAGTAACTTCTTCAATAAAAAAGAGGAACAATGAGAGTAATAATACAGGGAAAAATAAGAAGATAAGCTCTTTATTTAAAACACAAGATAATGAGGATGTTATTGTATTGAAAGAAGATCCAAGAAATCCTCAAATTAAATCTATAATGAAGCCAGGAACTAGTAAACAGCCAGAACCTAGTGTAATAAATATTGGAATGAAAAATGAAGATCAACTTTCAAATGAGAAGGATATCGAAGTAATTGATCTTAAGGCACCATTTAAGAGAACCTTCCATATTGGAGGCGATAAGTATATAATATTTACAGCTGATAAGGGTGTCATTGATCAGATACAGATAAAGTAATGGGATGGTCAAAAAATTGTTAAAAAAGGAGTGAAATTAAATATTTCAAAACTTATGATGATAATGCATTTTGGTCAATTAATAACCAGCGAAGTTTTGAAGATTGCTAAAGGTCAAGAAGATATTGACATTAAGAAACATATAGGAGGAGGTTATTATCTATCATGCGCCTCTCCTTTCAAATCTGTAGCCATTAGGCTCTGGAAATTAGGATCTGTAAAACATTTTCCAACTAATAAAGGCATAAACCTAAAAATTAATGAATGGATGGAATTGATAGATGTTATCAATGATATGTATGTCGAAAGATTAGATTTATTTCATTGTGTGTCATGCCTGTTACAACCCAATCAACCAGGTCATAATCCGAGTACATGTAAAGAATGCATCCAAAATTCAGAGGTATCAAAGGATGAGGTCTATGTAGACATACCATTATGAAACAAAGAAAGCTACACATCATATTCCATATGGTTATTAACACACAGAATGACTTACTTATTTGATATATTATATATATATATATATATATATATATATATATATATAATCTACTAATGAACACTATATCATCTAAAAGTTGATAAAGGAAAGATATGGAAGGACATGTGACGAAAAATAATTCAGTTAATGCTTTCCTCGGATGGAGAATCAATGGATACGTTCCCTCAATGATATTGTCTGCTGTGGTTACTGTTTGTGAATTCATATCAATGATAGAACAGAAGAAATTTCGATCAGCCTTCTGTTGTTATATGATGTTCAAAGAAGTTCTGCCAGTTTACATACAGTAAGTATATATTTTTGAATCATCCAATAATCTTTTATAAAAAAATTAATAAATCGCCCATAATAAGATTGTAAAACGAATAAGTTTAACCCCAAAAAACTTTTATATCGCAGAAAAAGATTTAAAATAAAATATAACTAATTTTCTAGCTGCATTTTTTAAAAAAAAATTAAATGTCATATTACTTTTTATTTATATTGGTATTTTTCAGAAAAAAATATCCTGATTTTCTGAAGTATGCAATTGATGAGGTTTTAAATGCCAAGTGTTGCTGTTGTCAAGATACATTACTGATGGAAGATATTCTGATGACTGTTCCATGTTGTCATTTTATTTGTGGACAATGTGCATGTAATTTCGTAAAAATATGGTCTGATAATGTAAATTACAATAAAAAATGTCCTATGTGTCGCAATTTTTTGATAGATCAAATTTTCGCCAAATCTGTTCAATATAACGTAACCTCTATGAAGCAGAGTACATTATTTTTATAGATACCAACCTTCATTTATATAGAAAAAAATCTGGATCAGTTGATAATGGATTCATTAGAGGAAAAAAAATATGATGATGCCTTTAGATACAGTTTTCTATTGCATAGAGATCCAAATGATATTGAAAAAGGTTTGGATAAGAATTGGTCTGATATTTATAATCAAAAGAAGGAAAATTTATATTGTTCTTCATGTAGTTCTTCTCTTTCTATTGATAAAGCATTCAGTATGACTTCTAACCATTTCTTTTGTACCGTATGTTCTATGTACATATTAGAAAAGCGAGGAAAAGAAATATTGCAGTGTCCACAATGTACCCAATATATCGAGGATCCAAAAACTGATATTATATTTTTAAACCACTTTGAGAATTAGCCAAAAAAAAGATTTAAAAAAAGAGACTGAATAAAGTAATATATATTTTAATAAATCGATATTCATTAGAAGAAAATAATACATTCCAAAAAGATAAAACTGAATAATCTTTCTCATAACATTCTAGGTAATATATATGATATAACAATCTAATCATTATGTTCAAATATTGTCATAGTAGTATCTTTAATATGAAATGTTAACAGTCCCTATTTTAAAACAATATTTTAAAATTATATGCATGTTTATGGAAAATAATTGATTTTATCTAACTCGAGTAACAATCCGTATTTAACATTCTGTGAAAAGAAATATATATATATATATATATATATATATATATATATATATATATATGTGTGTGTGTAATGTATATCAATAATCCTCCACGAATAATACAGAATACAAATACATTTAAAAAAGCACAATAAAGTCTAATTCTACAAAAAATTCTATTAGATTTTGTATTTCATCCCAGACCTAGTAGTAGATGGATCTGTATCACTATCCCACGTATTATCTTCTTTAATGTTGAGATAAATCACATCCTCCTGATCTAAGGTTGATTCATTTCCACTTTCACTTCCTGTTTCTTTGAAATTTTCCTGGTCAAAGCAATCTGGGTCAATGCTGGGGAGTGAGGTTTGAATCTCTTTGTCGGAATATTTTGTGCTGGTATAGGAAGAAGTTTGTGAGGTATTGTATCCACTGAAGTCCCTCTCGTATAAAATAATTGGAGGGGTTGCCGTACTACGAGAGCCGTAACTGTCATTTTCATCTTCTTGATTTTCATTACTGGAACAAAAATTTATAAGTCTTATCAGAAGCTGGCATCAATATCTCTTCAAAAGATAAGATAATAATGAAAGAAGTAGTCCAATTATGGGTAGAGCAAGTAAGCCATACAAATTGTCATAGTCATATCCAATCACCTCATCAATATTTATCTTATTGTCAATATCCTCATCTTCTTCTTCATCAGTCCTAATTCTATCATCGTCTCTCTTATCAGCATCAGACGTCACTGTGACCATCTTCTGTTCTGAAAATATAATTTAAAAATTGGATGAGATATAATATGTAACAGAACTAGAAATCTATATTTATTTGACCTCATACACAAATTAATCAAGCCAATAAATAAAAAAAACAAAAAAAAAACATCGCAAGTAAACATAAATATATATTTATATACCCACAATATGATTTTTTTAAGGCCAAGCTGATCTGATCTCATTTGATTCTGCTCGAAATCTTCATATATATGATCATCACTGAAACTACTCCCTGAAGATAAATAAAAAATATATATTATAATTACCTTTCAGGCAACCTATAACGTCCACATGTATGGTCATTTCTACTTGACAGTATCCTTTGCAAAACCAATATATTGTTCTCAAATTTGGGAAAATTTGGAAATGGCAGTTCGTATATTTCAAAACAACAGAGGTATTATCACCACATTGGTTTTCATATTTCTTAAACATAGCATATCCTTGAATTCCGTCAATTTTTTTTTCAGATTCAAATCTCGTACATGTTGCAGTTTGTCCATTAATCAATGCAGAATATAATATCACCTGAACTATAATCACAATGTGTAAGTAAATCATATTTAAAAGGTTTATTGTATCAAATTTCAGCACTTATATTTTTATATCGACTACTTGTTTACAGAGTAAATCTAATTAACCACGTATTTAAAATGTCAGTTTTGACGTATTCATTCTGATGATCTCACAATACGTAATGTGACGTCACAGTTAAAATGCAGAAAAAAACCAGGAGAATATAAGAATTATTAATACCTAGGAATATAGAGCTCTCATCTATTTCTTGTTCCATCATTTGATCAGAGCAACATCTCGGTTCAAGATAATTGCTACAATTTGATATATATATATTTTTTTATTGATATGGATAAGTTTATGTATTAAAATATGACAATAAAATATCTTTAAAAAAACAATTTCTTTTACCTTTCGGGATCTTCTATGTAATGCTCATTGATGACACTACTCATTCGAATCATCATCCCCCTGTCTGACATGATTCTATTTTACCTTCTTCTGATTCCTCTTATTTTTATAATTTTTTGCATTTGACCATTATATATGGGAGAATTTTGCATAGCAGAATGATAGATGGTATAGTTGCTATTACAATAATGAAAGGCGGAGTTTCCTTAACAACTATTTCAAATGGGGTTGAGGTACCAAAATAATTGGTATTTGAGTAATTTACAGTACTTTTCTTTTCTTCCTCAGTTTTAGATGAGATAGTAGTTCCAAATTTCATAGTTTCAGATGGGGTGAATGAATCAGATGGGGTGATAGCAGTTCTAAATCTCATTGATTCAGTAGCAGTAGTAGTTCCAAATTTCATAGTTCCAGATGGGGTGACAGTAGGTTCAAATTTCATAGTTTCAGATGGGTTGATAGTAGTTTCAAATTTCATTATAGAAAGAAATTGAATTATTCTATTTGTAGTGATTGTAAATTGAGTAGTTCTACGCATTCCTTCTTTCGTTCTATCAGTACTTTGGATTTTTCTCGTATCTGTCAATCAAAAAATATGAAAAAAAATTACTATTTTATCTTTTTTTTAACTTCAGTTTAGGAAAAAAAATAATAATGTCTCAACATTATGATTAAAATCTGAAATAAACTTACCAGTCTTCCATATTTCAGTCACCGTACTCTCAGTGATAATTTTTATATTTGTCGTATCCGGACACATATTTGTCGCCACAGTTATTGATGGAGGAATTTCTTTCAACCATGCACAGTCGAAGTAGATCATATTTCTTAATGTTATATATTTTAAGTTTGGAAATGCCGATATAATTTCTTTCATGTTTCTCACTTGAACATTTTCAAAAAAAAGAATAGTTATATAAGGTCTGTATATGAAAACAGGAAATGAAACATTAACACATGATACGATTCCATCCATACACACACAAATCTGTTGTTTACAACTGGTAGCATAGACATGAACAAACAAATTTAAAAAAAATAAAACCCTTAAGAAACTCCATTCTTTTTAATAATCCAAGCTTATTGTTCAAAATAGTGGCAAAATAGTGTCTAAAGTATGACTCAGTCATGCAGATAGTATAAATAGGAGGTTATTCACCATCAGATAACTGCAGTAGATAAGAGAAACATTGATATATTTGGCTATTTATGTGTTTATTTTGGAGACTGAAGATAATTACGCTGAGAGAGATATCTACATCTAAGAGAAAAAAGCTAAGAGGATAAAAGAGGTTTATTATATTTAATCTAATCTAATCTAATGTGGACTTTTATAGCGCTTAATCTCCATCACTGATGGACTCTAAGGCGCATCTAACCATAAGCAAAGGCAATTAGCGTTAATCAAGGGACAATAGCCAGGTCGTACCAAAGAGACACAGATGTGACGGGGGAGGCTATGGTGGGTAGGCTTTTGCAAACAGGTAAGTTTTAAGCTTGCTTCTGAAGGAGGCAACTGATGTTGCACAGCGGACATCTTGAGGGAGTTCATTCCAGGTCTTAGGAGCATCAAAGGCAAAACTCAGGCCAAAATGTTTGGTTGACTTAAAGACTGATGAATGAAAAGGAGGAACTGTAAGGTATTGATGATCTGGGTGACTACGCCTAGTACTATAGGGACAACTACTGGGAGACAGGAACGGTCCAAAATAGGAAGGAGAGCCACTATGCAAGAATTTATACACAAGTGTTGCAGTTTTGAAAATACATCGGTACTTAACAGGCAACCAGTGGAGTTTCTTTAAGATGGGTGTGACATGAGCATACTTTCTGTGATTTGTAACAATACGAGCAAGGGTGTTCTGAATACTTTGCAATTTGTACTGATTGAAACCGGACAAACCTCTGAACAGAGAGTTACAATAGTCCAGGCGACTACTGACCAAGGCATTTGCAGCAAGGACTGCAACATTAGGAGTAAGATGCTTTCTAATTCTACGGAGGTCGCGCATCTGAAGAAAGCACGCTTTGCAAGTCCTCTTGATATGCTCGGAGAATGAAAAATCTGCATCAAACCACACACCTAGATTTCTGACAGAATCAACCGGATGAAGAAGGCTACCAAGAATGCTAACAGGAAAATGAGAGGAAATCTTCTGACGTTGAGCCTTAGAACCAAAGACAATAAATTCAGTTTTTTCAGGGTTGAGCTTCAATTTGCTGAGAGACATCCACTCTTGGACATCATGAAGGCATGCATTTAGCTTGGCAAGAGCCGAATGAGCATTCTTATGGGAGAGATGGATGTATAACTGAGTGTCATCGGCATAAAAATGGAATTTAATATGCGGGTGGAGGCTAATAATTTTACTAAGTGGAGTTGTATAGAGTGAAAACAACAATGGACCCAGGACAGAACCTTGTGGAATGCCATAGATGAGACTACTTAATTCAGATAGTGTAGAGCCTATCTTGATGGCCTGGCATCGATTTCTTAAGTAGGAAGCAAACCACCTTAGGACTGTTCCACCAAGACCAAACCAGGATTTAAGGTAGCCAATGAGAATATTATGGTCTATAGTGTCGAATGCGGCTGATAGGTCAAGAAGTACTAGAGCTGTGGGTTCGCCGCGAGCCAGAGAGAGATGAACCTCGTTTTTTATGGACAATAAAGCAGTTTCTGTTATATTTACATTGGGACTAGATTGAAATTAGATCAGATCTGTAAGATGAGATTATAATGAATATTATACCTCTTAACTCTCCGTCAACAGCTATTATCTCTGGTCCTACTGGATCTGGAAAGTCGACATTTATATTTAAAATAATTGAAAACATTTCTGTTATGTTCAGTGAAAAAGTCCATGAAATTTGTTATTTTTATACTGTGTGGCAGTCTTTATTTGATAGTTTTCAAAATGAAAACATTTCCTTTATAAAAGGTCTACCAAACGAGGAAATAATTCAGCAAATAAGTGATTCAAACCATAACCTACTTATCTTAGATGATATGCAAATGATTGCACTAAATAGTTCCTTCATTGCCAATTTATTTAGTAGAGAATCTCATCATAGAAATTTAAGCGTATTTTTAGTTTTACAAAATTTTTTTCATCAAGGAAAATATGGAAGAGACATATCATTAAATTCACATTATCTTATTTTATTTAAAAATAAAAGAGACAAAAATATTATAAAAATTTTAGGATCACAGATCAGTTTAGGAAAAGAACTTGAAAATGTATATGTGGATGCAACTAATGAACCATACGGTTACATTATGATAGATTTAACTCCCTCTGGTGATTCAACGTATATGTTGAGGTCACATATTTTCCCCGATGAATATCTCATTGTATATAAATAAAGGGGAAAGTAAATTTTCTTAATTATCCATAAACAAAAAGAAATGTCTCAGAATTTGAAAAATTCTAAATATATTATAAAATTACTATTAGAAAATAATCATAACTTAAACAGACATTTATTTAGTCATATCAGTGAAAGACAAATAAAGGCTATCACTGAACTTATATATAACGTATGGCATCTTCCGTTAAGTAAGAAAAAGAAATCTGAGATTAAAACTCATATTAAGTTATTATAATAATAATAATAATAGTAGGATTTATAGAGCGCAAAATTGATACAAGTCCAAGAAGGGATAGTCCAGGGACAGACATGGGTCGGCATCTAAAAAGCACCCGCCAGGGTATAACTAAGGTGGTGGGTAAGCCAGCCTGAACAAATATGTCTTTAGCTGGCTTCTAAAACCGTCTATTGTTTGTTGAGATCTGACAGTTGGTGGCAGCTTGTTCCATTCAGCTGGTGCGGCTACTGCAAAGCTACGCCTGCCTATGTGCTTTTTAGGGCGCGTCGAGGAGACAGATAGCCTGTTACCCTGAGTGAGACTGCTCAATCTTATTAAAGCTGAAAGATACGGGGGCTGTGAAAAATTGATAGCCTTGAATACCAGAAGATTATACTTAAAGAGGATACGATGTTGAATTGGGAGCCAGTGGAGTTTCTTCAAAAAGGGTGTAACATGACTCATTTTGTCAAGTCTGAAGATGATGCGACAAAGAGCATTTTGGACTCTCTGTAGCTTAGCTATGTTGGACTTGCTCACCCCATAAAGTAAAGAGTTACAGTAGTCCAGACGACTACTGACCATAGCATTTGCCAGAAGTATTACTGTTTCAACACTAAGGAATTTGCGAATTCGTCGCAAATCACGTAGATGATAGTAACATGCTCGGCAAACCTTGGCAACATGTTTGTCAAAGGAGTTATCTGAGTCGAAGATAACACCAAGATTCTTTACATCCACTGATGGAGAGATATTGTTATGGAGGAGTGAAACAGGGAAATTTGGTGCTAGGGACTCTCTGATGTTTTTTTGACCTATGATGATGAATTCAGTTTTTTCTGGGTTTAGTTTCAGTTTAACACCATCCATCCACTCCTGTACTGACTTGAGACATTCGGTCAGCTCTTGCATGCTAGAATCGAAGTTCCTGGAGTCAACCGCTAAGTAGATCTGGGTGTCATCGGCATATAGGTGATGAGTAACATTGAATTTTGAAATGACTTGACTGAGGGGACTAGTGTAAAGAGTGAACAGGAGAGGACCCAAAACGGAACCTTGGGGGACTCCAAAAGGGAGAATTACCGCCTCAGAGAAACTATCACCAATTTTAATTTTTTGTTTACGGTTTAAAAGGTATGACTTGATCCACAACAAAACAGTACCATCTATACCAAACCAGTCATGCAAACAATCATATAAAAGAGAATGATCAATCGTATCAAATGCCGCCGAGAGGTCTAATAATGTTAGGGCCACTGCCTTGCCTGAGTCCACTGAGAGAGATATATCATTTTGAATCTTCAATAATGCGGTCTCAGTAGAGTGGGAACTCTTATAAGCAGACTGGTTGACATTTAAAAGCCCCTCACGGGAGATGAATTCATTTAACTGCTTTGCCACAACCTTTTCAATTAGTTTTGATATAAAACTAAGGTTGGACACAGGTCTGTAATTTTTGAGGATATTTCTATCGAGGCTAGGTTTCTTTTGAAGGGGGATGACATGTGCCATCTTGAAACAGTTAAAACAGTTTATTCGTAATAAAGATAAAAGAAGAGATCTATTGAAAAAGCATTATAAAATTTTTTCTAATTTGCTTCATAGCTTAAAAAGATATATTAATATTATTATAGAATGAATAAATTCATATTAATTCCATACGACCAGTATACCTCTTTTAAATCTTATCTGATGAAAAAAGATGACAAGCAAGAGGGTGATATTTCTACTCATAGTGAAGTTGTATCTAGAAATTCTGCTGAGGTACCAGTGAATAAAGTGGAATTGACTGGAGATATAACAGATGAAAATAAAGAACAGAGATTAGATAATGTTAATAACAGGCAAGCAATAGATAAGAAGACACCTCTACCTCCACCTGGCATACCAGTGAAGCCAAAAAATTCCGAAAAATTATATCATTATGGAATCAGAGATGAACAAGAAGGTGCAGGAACCTCAAAACCAAAATGGGTTAAAAAATGGGAAAAAAAATCATCTGAGATTGATTCATTTTTACAGGAAATATATTATGATACAAGGAATCCTGCGTCTTTTAGTAGTGTTGAAAAGTTACATAAGTACATAAAATCTAATACTGACAAAAAAATTTCAAAGAAAGACATTAAGATATGGTTAAGTAAACAAGAATCGTACACAGCACACCGACCAGTTAGGCGAAGATTTAAAAGACCTCGAGTGCTTGCCTTCTATAAAAATTATCAATGGGATACGGATACGACTAATATGGCGAAATATAAAAAACAAAATGATGGATATGGCTACTTTGCTGTTTTCATAGATATTTTTACACAATTTTTATATACTCAACCAATGAAAACCCTAACAGGGCAAGAAATGGTGACTGTTTTGAAAAATTTTTTTCAAAAGTCACACTATCAACCTCATATTCTAAGAAGTGATCAGGGAAGTGAATACGTAAATAAAGAGGTTGCAAATTTTTTAAAGAGACAAAAGGTTAAGCATATATATACTTTTTATGAAACTAAGGCAAATTATGCAGAGAGGGTAATTAAAACTATAAAGTTAAAGATAATAAAATATTTAACCGCTAATGGAATCTTCAGATGGATCGATGAATTAGATCATTTAACTTATAGTTATAATAATAGTAAACATAGATCTATTGGAATGTCACCTTTTGAGGCAAGTGATGAATCTAAAAAATATGATTTATGGCAAAAACAATATGGATCAGATGAAAAAAACGAGAAAAATCTAGTCAAAATAATAAAAATGTTAAAGTTAAAGGAAGTAGTTCAAGAAGATACAAGTTTAAATTAGGTGACAGGGTTAAAATAAGTTTTCTGAGGAATCAATTTGACAGAGAATATTCAGAAAAATGGACTGAAGAAATTTTTACAATTATTAATAAGAAAATGAACCAAAATATACCAATGTATCAAATTAAAGACTATAATAACGAGATAATTCAATCATATTTTTACGAACCAGAACTTCAATTAGCATTTTTAGATGAGAATACTATATTTAAATTCGAAAAAAATGAATCAAGAAGAACAAGAAAGGGAAATCGAGAGGTATTAGTAAAGTTGAAAGGTGGGCCAAAAAAATTTAATTCCTGGATACCAGAAGCAGACATTACCGATATATAAGTTTAATTTAAAAAAACAAAACAATGGATAGTGAATTTTATTTTTTCATAAGTTCTAGCGATTCTCTTTTATTTCATCCTGATAATAATAGTTATAATTTCATAATAGAATTGCCAGAAAGAATTCATTTAGAAGGAGAATGGGTAATAGGACTATGTGATTTTTATCATAGCTCGAATCTGACAGAAACTATTGTTATCTTATGCGATATATGTGATAACAGTTATATAAGTGATTCTTTAAAACCTGTGTTAAGAATGATTTATCCTAATAACAATCAGGTTTATTTCAATTATAAAGAAATTTATTATATCAAAGTAAAAAATTACTGCCTTAATCGTTTGAGGGTATATATAAGAGATGAAAATTTTAAAATTCCAACAAGTATTACTGGATCAACCAGATTAACGCTGCATGTGAAGAAAATAAAATGACAGACTACCAGGATTTCTGTAAAAAGTGTATTCAAGGAAAAATTGGTTTTAAACCTGATTTTTATATAATAGAAAGAAAAATTAAGGATAATACAGATATTCCTAATGAAAATGTTGACGTCACCATTGTGAGTCCTACTAAAGCTGCTGTGGATCAGGCTGAAAGTGAATTAAAGCAAAAAAATGGTATAAATAGGAATGATAACAATACACATATTCAAAGTGGAGGCAAGCCGCAGTTCAAACAGATTAAAAAACATAAGGAGAGAAAAAATCTGTATAAAATTAAAGGAACAGTTAATAGAGAAAAAGCCAAAAAAAGGTGAAAAAAAGAAGAAAAATTTAAGTTACAAATCATTATGGATGTAGTACAGAATTCCTTATCTATTTTCGTCCCACCACCAATTGATAATTCGATTCAAAGGGAATATTGGGTAGAATTCAATCCTATTGCAGAAATTTCGGAAAGTGGAGCAATAGAATATTCCAGGTACATCAGTAGATTATATAAATTTAAGTAAAACAAAGATACATATAACATATGTTATAACAAAGGAAAATGGAGATCCAATTCAAGATGTGAGAGGGTTAGATGGTCAACCAACCGCTGATAGTGATCAAGTAGGACCTGTAAATTTTCCTTTACATAGCATTTTCAGACAAATCGACTTATCGTTTAACCAAAAAATTGTATCACCAGATATTGGAGTTAACTATCCTTATAAAGCGATGATGGATATTTTACTAACCTCTAACAATGAAATGATAGAATCCCAGGGTTATGCAGCCCTTTTCTTAAAAGATCAACCTGGTGAGATGGATTCTAATACTTATATTGGAAGCAATACGGCTTTTACGGAAAGAGCAAGACCGACAAAAGATGGAGGAACAGCTAGTATTGAGGGTTGTCTATATGTAGATTTTGGAAAAGATAAAAAAAGATCAATTTTAAATGGGGTTCCTGTTAATTTGAAATTTTTTCAATCAAGTAATGAGTTTAGGTTGATGAGATCAGGCATTGAAAATTATAAATTAAAAATAACATCAGCTATTCTAAAGGTTTGTTTTGTAAGTTTACATCCTAGTGTGATTGTCGCTCATAATGAGGCATTGAAAATTAGTCCAGCATTATACCCATTCTGGCGTAGTGATATTAAGAGCTTCAGTATAGCTGGAGGATCTCATACTTTTTTGACAGACAATATTTTCCATGGTCAGGTTCCAAGTAAAATAATAATTGGAATAGTTTCAAATTCTGCATATTCTGGTGACTATGAAAAAAATCCTTTTAATTTTATGAATATGGGATTAAATTATTTAGAAATTAATGTAGATGGTCAACCTGTACCAAGTCGTCCTTTCAGACCAAATTTCGAAGAAAATGATTATGTTTCATCATACTTAAGTTTATTAGATAGTGATCTAGATTCAAAAAGTGGAATTATTATAAAACCAACAGATTATGGAAATGGCTATGCTTTATATTTATTTGATATTCAAAGCTTTTTATCAGGAGGTGTTATGTCAAATTCGCCCAGTGGACGAGTTAGATTAAGTGTAAGATTTTCAAAGGCATTAGCTGAAACTATAAATATCATTGTTTATGCAAAATTTCCTGAGTTAATGTCAATTGATCAATCCAGAAATGTTAATGTAACCTAAAAATGAATTCTATTCAGATTAGTAAATTAATGAATCAGGACGAATTTATCAGGAAACGTTTTAAAGGAGTTTACCCATTAGATCTTATTCCAGAGAATTTACCGTATCCTTCAATTATAGTTGTTAACCAAGATAGATCTTATCAGGTTGGAAGTCATTGGATTGTGATACACCACAACGAGAAAGGAAAGCCAGATCATTTTGATTCATTAGGAAAAAAGCGAGTTGATTATATCAACAATTTATTAATAAGTAAAACAATTACATATAAATATAATAATAAAAGACTTCAAAACTATATGACAGAAACCTGTGGACTCTTCTGTTTATACTACAGTTATTATTCATGCAGAGGATGGACATTGGAAAAGATACTGAATACCTTATCACATGATCTTAAAAGGAATGAAGAAATAGTTAAAAACTTTGTATTTAGCAATTTTATGTATACAGAATAAAAACATAGACAATAAAAGCTTATTACACTAGTTTACTTTTTGTATTTTAACAAATCCATCATTATTTTACCAACTATATTTTCTCCTGAAACATTATCTGATGACAATACTTTCAGTAAACTAGATTTCGTCATAACTCCTAAATATCCTGCTAAGTCTCTCTTAAGATTTACCTGTTTATAATATATTAATGATCCAGCCATTTTTGATAATTTTTCATAAAATAAAGAACATTGGTTTAATTTTATTAAGATAGAAAATCTCATTGTCCGTTCAATAATATCATGGTCTTTGTTTAAGTTAAATCCTTCATCCATCAGAAACTGGTGTAGATCCGTAGGGTCTAATATTTTCAAAATTTCCCTAGCAATATTATGATAATTGAAATGAATACATAGAAGGTAAATGAAAAGATGTTCTGAAGAAGGAAAAACTATATTATTATATGTTAGATTACAGGGATATAGATTAGATAACGGATCCTGTACTTTTTCAATTATTTCGACATGATTTGGCTAAGGACATAAAACAATATCTAGAGGTTCTGTGCTTATACCATTCCCTAAAACCTTTCTTTTACAATAAAAGTAATTAAACCCTATCTTCTCTTGTGAATACGTAAAAATACTGTTGTTCTTCAATCTAAAACCCATTTTCTTTGCTGATTTAACAGTACGGTTATTTAAAGTATTTTCGAAATTTGACATAGGGTCTGATAAATTTTTTTTCGAAATTCCTTTACTACAAGATATATTCTGTTTTCCCTCTTTATTCTGAATAATGTACGACTTAGAACATAAACATATCTTATTTCCAAGAAATTCTTCCTTAAAAATTCCAGTATATCTTTTATCTAATGCAATATGATTATCACAGCATTTTCTAGGAAACCATACGGACTGACAATGATCATTACATCGATTATAAATTTGATTGTAGTATATCTGTTGATACTCTTCTTTTAAACATTTCTCTAAGGTAACCTCATTTAATGCCATATATATACTGTCAGTATCAGTTTCAGTTAATTCGAAAGAATTTGGTTTAAGATATTTCTCTTAACAGTCATAATAGAACTGTAACATACACAATTTAGCATATTGCAAAATAAAAAAAACGATCTGTATAGGATTGTCCATCTTAATCTCATTTTTATACATTTCGACCTCGTAAACTGAATTAGTAATAATGTCTAAATTTTTAAAATTAGAAGAATTAATCATTTTAACAGCTTTTCCTTTATTATCTAAATATTTAATATTACAATGTTTTGTCTTATTAATCAAAACTGATCCATATGCACTATTGCTTAATAACTTGTAGGTATCACCTATAATCGACTTCTCTTTATGTTTATCACCTAATATTCTGTTCTCTGTTACTGTGTCAATAAAAGAGACAAAAGATTTTTTAGGTTGAAATTCTATAACCTGATAAATTCTCGTAATATCACAATTATGATTCAAATACCATTTCAATAATGGAGATGCTAAAAGGATTTTTGTGGCTTTAGTTCCACTTATCAAAAGTTTCCTATTTTTGAAAATAATATTATTATTTTTACAAAAATCAGTCATATGTTCACCAATAGCATTCATTGAAACGTCACAGGTACAAAAAAGGGAGGAAATTCTTTGAAATAATCATATAAAATATCATTAATTGTTATATCTACCTCTACTGCTCCAAATAAGAAACCTTTCCGTATATCTTCGATTAATTGGGATTCAGATACACTTGTCCTATTCCTTTGATAATACGTAGGTAAGTAGTTATTATACAGTGATGAGGTTTTAGCTTTCACATTCTTAATAAATTCACATTCCTGTATAGAAACGCACTTTAAACCTTGTGTTAAGAAATTTCTTTTGATGTCATCTTTCTTTTGTGTTTTCTCAAGTTTTTTAAGCCATTTTTTACTTTTAATTCGTTTAACAATGAAACAGTTAAAGGGACACTTATGATAATAACACCCATTGTATTCATATACGGTTTTAGTCGAGACACAGTAACCATCTACCAAATAGTTTCCAAATCGTATTTCTTTACCATTATTTAACTTATGTAAAATTTTGATATTTTCAGTCATCATTACATAATCCATCCAAACATAAGAATCAATGTATTTTTCACTTACTTCCGGTCTAAAACTATTTTCATTATGGTGCGTAATGTACAAACCTGTAGGCATTTCTTGTCTTATTGCATAAGAGTATAGACCATTGCAATCATATCCTACTACAGATTCACATTTATTATTAGGAATATTTTTAATATTCGTAACACCCTTTTCTTGATAACGAGAAATATTATACTAGGTCCACCTACAATATTTTGTTTAAAGGTATAATAAAGATTAGCATTTTCTGAATTGAAAAGTGAAAATTTACTATTTGATGAATTATATAACATTCTACGAGCAACACCTGGTAATGTAACATAATCTTTAAATATATCTATGCTGTCATCAAAATAAACCTTAAGTAAGTTTTCTAATGCAATAACAAAAGGACCAGTATCCAGATTATTATAATATATTAGATAATCTTGAAATGTTGTCATAGCCTTATCCTTCCATATTCTTTGAAGTTTCTTATTGTCAGCTTCTGTTTTTATTGGATTATCTTTCTTAGTTTTTGAATAAAAGTCTTCAGGTTCAGGAAGTTTAGGATACTTTAATTTTTCAAAGGAATCAAACCATTCATAAGGAAAGATTCCTTTCGGTTCGTCACAACCGTAAGCTTTCAAAAATTGAGAATATGAAGAACCAGCAGCTAAATAATTTGAAATGTCTATAAATTTCATATCGAGTGTAGATATAGATAAATACGAATATTCCTTTTTAATTGTATGAATGTCCTGTTCTTCATAATTTTCAACAATATATGAGATTATATATTTCTTTATCAGGTTTAGGTCGTATTTGCCCGAATTAAAACCGATAACCGGTATTTGTGAAATATATCTATCCAATTCTTTCTTAATATTATTTAAGGAATTGAAAAAATGCGATTTAATTTTTGTATCATGCTTGGATTTATTAGAATCAGAATTATCATTATATTTTGATATAAGCTCATTCAATTGAAAATAGACTTCATAATATTTTTCCATCATTATTTCTTTATTATATAAACTAATCTCAGATATATAGGTCATCATTTGTTCAATTAGTTGATCAGGTTCTGTAACAACAAAACATTCAGGTGTTTGAAAATTTTCTACATTAGAGGCTATACTTACACTGATTGGATGGTGTTGAGATATCAATGTTAATTTTTCAGATTTATTTATATTTGATTTAAGTAATATTGCTTCCATATCCCAAACTATAAATTTATTGTAAAATTGACATTCTAAGGGTACATGAATGTTAAGAGATTTCAATTTAGCAAATAATGTAGTGGAATTACAATAAAATCCACCTGGAAATGAGTACTTAGTTCTGTAGTAACAGTTAGAATAATGCCTTTTCAAATTCCATTGATGTTTAAATAATTTCAAACATTTATCACATTGAAACCTTTTGACAAGTTTTTCAAAATTTGTTATATAACTAAAATGATTACCATACATATTCAGATACATAATATCAGTATTATTACTTAATGAATTATATAACAGACTTACAGTTCCATTGCTATTTAAACAATACACCATAATTTTAACCTTAAAACAGATTTCAAGCTTACTAATGTCGTCAATCTTTATGCCTGGAAAAGGTAATTCTTTGGGAATATTCCTTTGCTTTTTCCATATATCCACATATTCTTTAACTTTTTTAATATTCCCTCTGTGATGTTTTAAACATCGAAAACAACAAAAATTATCAGTATAAGGTTTCCCTGTGTGTTTATTATAATACATTGACTTTATATAACCGTTTGTTAAGATATATTCAGATATTGCAATTGCATTTCCTAGTGGAAAATCGGTTAAAAATACTACGTATTGCACATTTGTGATGAATGCCAGACTCCATACGGTAGAAGGTCGAACAGCTCTGGCTTGCTCTATTATATCAATTCCAGTTATTTTATGCATAAAAAAATTTATGCTATTCCTATTGATAATTGTATAAGGATGTGACAATATCTTATTATTAAAATGAGGAACAAAATATCTATATTCTCCAGTTCCATTATTGAAAAGTATCATTCCAAATGCAAAATTAACTCTAAAACTTTGATTCTGGTCATTATATATTTGTGTAATCTGTCCTCTTATCTCCCTATAACCCCTATGAAGGTTATTCGATGGAAAGTTGTATGTCTTCTTGATATCACCATGGTCATCTGCTGCTAGTATATGTTCACGGTTTGTAATGTAGGCTTGCTTCAACTCCTCGTTCTCGTGATGAACAATATACGGTGGAATAAAATTAAGGTTATCATCCCCTCCATGCTGATTCATTCTATGAATATATAATTCTTTTCTTGATTGACATATTTGATTACACAATGAACATTTATATTGTTTCTTCTTATCAGGTGATCTTCTATGAAAATGTTCTATATGATAGTTCAAAGCTTTAGGATGAATAAAAGGAACATTACATTGATAACATATAAATCGTCCACATGTCAATAAATGATCTGTAAAATCCTTTGGTGTTGCAAAATATCTATCACATTTAGTACAAGTTATTCCTTGATTTATAATTATTTCCACATATCTTTTGATGAGCCTCTAAATTCCTCTGGTTGATTAGATTCCTGTGACACTGACAACATTCAAACTGTTGTATATTTGCTTCCATTGTGAAATTACTTCATTTCAGCAACAACAACAGACCTTTACAACAACACTGATATTGATGATATCTCAACTCCTTATTTTTTTCATTTTTCCTTTAGTTTTAAAGTCTAGTTTACAGATGAATGAACAAACCATATTGTTCATAATCAGATCATATGATGTTGATAAACTTTATCATCTGGTTCATCATGTGATTCCATAGATTGACATCTTTCCATATTTGACCTATATCTTACAATAAGTTCTTGAGCATGTGGTGAATATGTATTCATTTTTTCCCACCATGATTTAAAAGAATTAAAAAATTTTTGTTTATAAATTCCCCCAGCTGCATATAATATTTTAAAAATATGACTAGGATAATGCCATAGAAAACATGAGACATAAAAAATTGAAATTCCAAATGCTGTAAATGAGGTTATATCATAATGAGGTAATGCTAATGTCAAAAAAACATGTGGATGCTTCAAATTCATTCGCTTCACTTGTATATACAAATCCCTGTATGTTATTTCCATATTTTTTCCAATTAAAAACACAAAACATTTGAGATTATTAAATGAAATATGAATAAACATTTGGATTTATTTTATATTTAAATAGGAATTTTATTTTTTGTTTGCTAATCATATTTTTATAACATGTACAGACTTGTTTGTAGAGAGTTGTTTGTAACTAGTTATAACACTTACTTACAATAACATAATTGAGCCAATTGAGCCATATGCTACTACTGCTCTACTGCTGCATATGGCAATATGAGCCAATAAAATCCCAATATAATCGATATACGACCATTGATTAACTCGTTCTTAACTACTTCAGAGAGTGGTGTTACTCTTTGGAGAAATTGACAATCAATGATGATTGTACACTGGAATTTATAGTGAATGTTGGAAACAAAATAAATGATTTTGAAATCATTCATGTCATACTGAGAAGATTATATCGTCAGAAGAAGGTCTCAGTAATGTTACATGGATTATCTGATGCCATCAAAGTGATAACCAGCCCAAACATACTAAATATGTATGTTACATATTTGTACAGACTTGGTGTGTGTTTTCTAGAACCATTTCAGTAAGTTTATAAGAAATATCAAACTTAACTCCTCCAAATTACAATAGTTGTAAGAAAATAAAATATCATATGTACCCAGTTTTCAGTAAGTCTTACTTCTTAGCATTTGTTTTATCTTGCAGATTGGCGAAAGGTGTCAGCAAAGGGCAACCACGACCAAGTCCACTTTGTCTCATATATTATGGTATTGGAAGAGTTTACCTTTAATCATGGCTAAAACAATTCTGCTACAGTGAGCTTTTCAAGCCGTTTGACTTTTCATTCGGCAACAAAGACATACTGTATTTGTTTTTGGCAATGAAGCACCCTCATTTGTGGCGATGCTTTTATTTTGACATGGTAAAAGACCAACCCAAACTTCATGAGTGGAATATCTTAATGGAGAAAGCATACAGCTTCTCAGAGTGGTACCATACAACACCAAGAAATGACAGGGCATATTTGTGTCCCATAACACCGGAAAAAACTATACCTGCCACAGAAAGAATCACACTGGTAGACATCTTGCAAAAGTCGTACATCAATGGCAATTTTGACAGAGAAAGAAAAAATGAAGGCAAAGCAATTCAAAAGTATGTGGAAGAGTTTGTACTTGACATAACCACAAAAATTGGACGTTCAAACAAAAAATTTGCTGCCACAACAATACTTTCAGGTAGTGTTGCTGAAGGCACGAAAGTTGGTTTTCCTGATGAATATGACTTTATTCTGCACTTAGAGGAACTGCAAGATGAGTTTGACCAAACCACAATAAAATCAAATATAGGAACAAAACCACACTTAGAAGTTGAAATGGAAACAGCACCATTGTTTCAAGAATACCTTGATGCATTGAATGAACAGGTGAAGAAGCATGAACACAGGAAGAGCTTCTCTCTACACCAATCAGCAGAGAGTCCTTCAATAAGGCCATTTACTATTGTATTATCATATACTGGAATATTTTTTAAAGATCTAAAAATTTCCATAGATATGGTGCCAGCTTTTAAAATCTCATATCAAAGAGTTCAAACAGCGGGCTTTGATATTAGCCCAGAGAGTGCCAACAGTCAGATCTTTGCCATTTTCAAAGAAACTCAGAGTACAGATGATCATATGCGTTTGTCCTTTTCACTTCATGAAAGAGATATGATGAAATCCCTGCCAGCATATGTAAGAAATGGTTATCGCCTAGCCAAAGCTGTTAGACACACTGAACTTTGCCCAGGGGTGATGTTATCTGGTACAACATTTGCATCTGTTGATGAACATGTCACAACACACATGATAAAAACATGTCTTTTGCACACAATGAAACGATGTGAACACAACCAGATTGAAGACAATGAATGGCTGAGCCCACTTTCTATTACATTGGCCATAAAGATTTATGAGCAAATAAAATTTTTCTTGGAGATATTTGAAGGAAAAATCCCAAGTTATTTTCAATGCAGAGGAGATATTTGTTCAAGATATCAAATAGGAAACCAACGTGGGGAACATGAAGAAAAGTATCAGCGCAAGAGGCAGAAAGTCACACTTACTTTCATTAATTACATTCTACAGCTACTGAATGAACTATTACAACAATGGTTGCAAGTCCGATGTTTAATACAATAGAATATTTTTGTGGAAAACTTTTCTGTAAAGATTCTGTTCACAATGCATGTAACTCATTGCCCTCAAGACATTACAATAATAGTTGTGAGATTTTTAAGATTTAAGATTTTTCATCTTTTTGAATTGATTTAACAATGGCAATTTTTACATAGACTAATAAACCTATAAAGCCTTCCAGTGCCATATAACATTTAATATCAAACTTTTTCGCTGAATATTGTATTGTCTTTTCTTTCACTCAAATTTGATGCCACATTGTTAAAGTGTCAAAATGTTACTAATAACTGGATTATTTCTCTGTATTGTCGAAAAGAACATTGATGATATAATATGTGTTTGCCAGTGTCAGCTGTAGTTACCTTATGTATGCACAGGATCCAATATTAAGACAGGTGGATTAAGAAATAACTTTAATCTTTAACTGTTTAAACTCATTAAACATTTTATGGGTTAAGGACATTGTTTGGACATTATTGATTATGTATGATCATGGCAACAGTCTCTCACTATATTAATTATATTTAACCACCCCATTGTTAAATGCTAACATTTTCAATATTTTTGTTCACAAAGTCTTGTCATATAATGCACATGATCATGCATAACAATCTAATAAGTAATAATGTGTCTGTATGAAATGCTAAGCTGAGTAGCCTGCTTTTAATCAACATGTTTCAGAGGAAGGCTGAGCACATAACAGTAAACTGATTGTATTTCATTAATGATTCTACTAATGAAATGATGGCATGCCTGGACTTACTGGCTTGTATAAAAGCTACGCCCTGTAAATGTTGAAATCAAAACAAATTACAATTCTACTACAAAACGTCCAAGTTTACTTCTTTTCTCTAATAAATGAGCAAATTTAAACAAGGCAGAAATATGTTGGAAATATGCTTCCAGAAAGTTTGTTTGACTACTACTTGCTGCAATGATGAGGGTCTATTCGAATATGACCAGAGTTTTTGACCTAGATGTAAAGCACCAACACTAAGTTTTGTATATTAAAAGGTTAAATAATCCTGTGGATGTTAACAAGGTCTTCAACAAAGTCAAATATGTGGATTTATTATTATTTGTAAAAATTGTATCGCTGAAATAGCAACAAACTACATAATAGAGAAAATGTTTTAACTTTTACTTTGAACATCCACGGTTAATGGAAGCCAGGATATCTATTATTATATGATTTAAATCAGTAAAATTTGTCCGCCTTACCAAATAAAGGTCCTCAATGGCCTAGTGGTTAGCAAGTTTGGCATCTAATCATAGGCTGTCACCTCTGTGTGTTCGAGTCCCACAAGTGGCAATTCTGAGAACCTGTCCCAATATGACCTTGGCTGTTGAACGGGACGTAAAGCCCCAACTTTGACCGCCTTACCAAATAGAGTTTTTACATTGAAACCATTACTACCCAGGGTAGTACACTGACCTATTTGTGAATTACCAATGAAATCATTTAATAGGCATGTGGGTGGAGCTTAAAGTAACCATCAAGGGTAGTATGGGTGGTCAGTGGTGTACAAAGGGTGTTTTAGCTCATTAACAAAGAACATTTTAATATTAACCCATTTTATTGCAGGGATGAAGGACATAGTTCACATTTCACCATCAGCAGGGCCAAATATGACTGTTCTTCACTATGTAAATGGTCAATATAAAGGAACATGTATGTACAGTATTGTACACCTTTTGGCTTTTGCTAGTCTTATTCTAGGCTCTTTTTATATTTTATGTATTTTTCTATATTTTTGCAATAGCAAGTATCCATGATATTCAAAGAGCAAATTGAATATTGGAACTAAGTATGACTTAAAGAAACAAACTGACCTACAGAAAACATAATTAATTTTCAAAGGGAATCAGCATTACATTTTATGGTACATTCTACTTAATTCTAACCAGAGCCTATTAGCTAAGGTCCAGGATCTAATTCCAAGTTTCATGTAAAAGCCAGCATAATATTCGTACAGACTTACAATATTTTATGTATTCAGCCAGGGGCTCTGGTACAGACCAAGGGCAAGGCTAGATGCATTGGTATACTGAATTGATAATATGATACACCAGGGTGTGGGGTTGGTGTATTGAAAATTTCACTTGAAGTATATGTATGGAAGAATATTAGTGCCACAGAAAAAATTTTTTTTTGAATTGTCGACTTAGTATCTCCACATGTTGACATCATATCTCAACATGTTGAGTTACTATCTGAACATTTGCATAGTGAAGAACAGTTACTTAATAACTCAACATGTTGACTTAGTATCTCAACATGTTGACTTAGTATCTCAACTTGTTGAGTTAATATCTCAACATGGTGAGTTAGTATCTCCACATGTTGACTTACTATCTCAACATGTTGAGATAATAAGTCGACAATTAAAAAAAACACCTTTTTTTGCTGTGGCGCTAACACTCTTCCATATATATGACATATTTCAATGATGCGTAAAATTGATCAAGTTACACAAATAACAATTTCTTGCTACTTCCTTTTTCCAAAATAACCTGCACCAGTTTTTCATCATGTAAAGTATAGAAAAGCCATGCAGAGAAAACCCATACAGAAAAAAGTCATACAATACCTTATTCTAACCCATTGAGAACACCCCACACCATTTTTTGAGACTGGATAGTCCTTTTCAGATAGTACAATGCGCAAACATAAACTGTTTCCAAGTTACATATCACTTTTATTTTTTCGAAATTATTATTGTTTTTTCGGAGCCCAGGAAGGGACATAGAACTGTTTTCTTGGCAATTTTTTATCTCGTTCCCATGAGATAGGAAGTTATGGCCATGAGTTAGCAACTCATTACCACAAGTTAACAACTCATTACCACGAGTTGACAACTCATTACCACAACTTAGAAAGTTATTCCCACAAGTTAGCAAGTTGTTCCCACAAGATACCAAGTCGTTCCCACAGGTTAGAAAGTCGTTCCCACAAGATAGCAAGATAGCAAAATCAAGTTTTATGGCACTTTCCTTGGTCCTTCTAAGATATTTCAGTATGTTACATTGGATTGGGTGCTTTTTGGCACAACATACCTTGCAGTATCTCCACTGCACTGGATTCTCATACAAGCTATGTACCTGGATGCAGTAAAACTCGTGTTTGCTAACTTGTGGGAACAACTTGCTAACTTGTGGTTATGACTTGCTATCTTGTGGGAACGACTTGTTAAGTTGTGGAAACAACTTAGTATCTTGTGGTAACGACTTTGCTAAGTTGTGGGAACAAGTTAATATCTTGTGGTAATGACTTTGCTAACTTGTGGGAACGAGTTAGTATCTTGTGGTAATGACTTTCTAACTTGTGGGAACGATTTACTATCTTGTGGTAATGACATGCTAACTTGTGGGAATGATTTTCTAACTTGTGGTAATGACTAACTGTCTTGTGGTAACGAGATAAAAAAAATGAGAGGAAAACAGTTCTATGTCCCTTCCTGGGCTCTGTAGTTTTTAGTATTTGCTAAATACACATTTATGATTCAGCAAACTAAAATATGAAGAAATACTTTTAACATTCACAATACAAATAACATATAAAAATTATTGTATTACTATTGAAAGGAAAATAACCAAATCCCAATTGTCAAAAACAAATTCTAAGTTCAACTGACTGTAAAAATTCTGGAACATAACTTCATTTCTACTTGAGTTTCACTGCAATGTTCTTTTTGATCAGTTATCATCAAGAGATTGAGTAACTGTAATCAAGTGTGGTTTTACTTTGCTAACAAAGTGATTATTTTGTTGTTTCTAAAACTACAAAGGGGCATGGGGATTGAAAATTACAGCACATGGTACTTTGAATAGCAATTGAAATACCCTTTATGTAATGATCAACCCTTTCATTTGTAAACTAACCATGATTTACAGGGCTTTCTCCAAGATCTAAAAAATGGTATCTTGCATTTCTACATAGATATTAAAAACTGTTGAGCTTTTCTCCTGTAGGGCTTTTCTTTGTAGGGCTTTTTTCCCGTTTCCAATCAATAACACTTTTTATAACCAGCCACTTGAGACTTCATAATAGATTCTACTGGCCAGTCCTTAAAAGGTTCCAACGGACAATACATCATATTGTCCAGTTTTTTATGTGAACACAAATATTGCTCTACACATACATAAAGTTGCCACCCCTCAAATTTTATTTAAATCAGGCACTGCCATATTAGGCATGTCACTACCCGGCTTACTTCCCACTGGTGTACAATGTAAAAACTCTAGTAAGGAAGTTAGAGTGGCAACAGAAATAATTAACATGCTTTTGATAATTTCCGTACGCAAATTATGCAAGTGGGGGTGTTGATTTCATGTAGAAATTATATTATCACCCATAAAAAGGCTTCCAACATGTTTTTTTTGTTATAATACAGTCATAACTTGCGCTTGTGTCAAGGCAAATTTTAAACAATTAGAAATCCACATTATTTAATGTAAAGCGACCACACATAAGGTTTTTGTGTATAAGGTATAGCAGGGAGCAATAAGTGAAGCGATATGTCAGCACATTTTTCTTGTCTATAATAATACAGGTTAAAAAACTACTCCACAGTTATAAAATAACAGATTAAACAAAATATTAACATTTGAAGAAACAACTAACACAAAGTACACAGAAGTGTTTAACACAATAAGATTTATATGTTTATATGTTTGGTTGGTTTTAGCCCACTATAAAGGTTATATCCCAATGACACTTTTAAGATCAGAGGAAACCAGTACAAGTTAGTTTATCAGGATTCTGGCCAACTTCCCTACTTAAGGTTATATATTCAATATTCAAATCCACCATCTCTACAGTGGGATGTAATCATATTAATACATTACCAAGCCATCTGTTACAATAGGAACACCTGCAAATAACACAGACCAAAAATATCAAAAATAAAGGAGACCATATAATACAAGTAGTATGTTGTTAATCTTCCTGAATGATACGTTTATGTGTATATCTTAGATATATATACTTTTATTATCACATTCTAATGAATGTTGCCAGCCAAGTACAACAAAACATGCAGACATGGGATGCTGTCATGTATTTGAAAAATATATCTTGGTCTGCATTTACCAGTTTTGAGAAAAATATGGCCTTAAGTTGAGAGAGCAAATGCCATATCAAAAAATGTCACAGAGCAGTAAAATAGCCTGAAATGAACCAGTTAGCATTTTGTCTTCAATAAGATTTATTTCAGTAATTTATGTTTTGGCAGACCATAGCTGTTATTATGTATTATTAACTCACTTAATTGATTTAAAATATGGGAAATTCTAAGGTCCATTGATACATCAGGGGCCGGTTTCACAACGGGTCTCAGACTTAGCCTGAACTTAGGCTAAGTCAGGGTCTTAAATCTGAGTCTTTGTCTTTACTAAGTCCTGGACGTAAATGGATTTCACAAAGGGTGACTTAGCTAAGTCCAAGCATATCATATAACCACAGTGGTTTTCCCAATAACAAATCGCAATCATTGTTTGGCTAGTTACAAACCTGCCAGTAAAATTTGATATAATGTTGTATGCTATAAGAAGCAATTGTGACCCCATATACTTACCACTATTAAGGTTGGGTACATAACTTAATGATTCACAAAATTTCTTAATATATACAATGGTGTGTACAACAAACACCAGCCAGTATGGTTTAATTGGAGATATGTATTCATATTTGAAGACTGTAACTATGTTATAGCTACAATTATAAATAAATTTGTTTTTAACTTATTAGCATATACTTACTACATACTTTGTGTCTTCAGTTGTGCTTTATTGAAAACTTTCAGGGATGTGAAATTATTGTCAACCCATTATTTTTGTATTTTAGTGAATACACTCTGACAGCTTTTCAAGTTACATCTAATATGTTCGAGATTCTCAGATCAAGTTATAATTAACTGGATTTTTGGACTTTCTATATATCTTATCTTTTAATATTACAGAGTATGTCAAGTTATTAAAATTTTACCTGCATTTTATGTGTAATGCTAGCAGGTTCAGTGGTGTAGCAGTGAAATGTTTCTAGTGCCATAACGTTGTCCATATTGCTTGCAACTGCCCGTTAAACTCCAAATGGTTGGATTTGGGGAGCAGTCTTACCCAGGAACATTAAGCCCCTGTCGCAGGGGGTAGTACAGTCGAAGGTAGGCCCAACGAAGTCACTATTACTATTAAGGGGATAATTGTACTTGCACTCCTGGATACAGGATTCATTGTTAGTACTATGGCTGGATGTCTTTAGACCACTTTAGGATTAGAGATTCAGAAGCTGGACTGTATGCTTGCTGTTGAAGGAGGAGGTGGCCATTTTTTTTCATTATCTTTGGTATATTGAGGTGGATTGTACCTCAGGAAAATGGAAGAACCAACCCACAGGGTAATTATGCTGGTTGTGCCTGACACATATCACCAGTGCATTCCAGTTCCAATTGGGACTAAAGTGTTGGAAAATCAAATCTTAAGCTAGTACTAGATGGTGACCAAGCTTAAAAGGTTGTTTTGGCAAGTGTTGCCAAGCCTAGGTCCTTTCTGCTACCATTAGGCCATTAGGGTTTTTAAGGACAAATATGCCATTGGCAGTACCACCCCATGTGTTGTAATCCATTGAAGAACCAGGGTACAGTCTCTGTCACAGAGGATACTTTCAGGTACATCAAATGATATGTTTTGTCAATGATTAACAAACGAAACATCACATATATGATTAACTTTGATATAAATGCAAAAAGATTCCCCTATATTTTGTTATTTGTTACCCAAATAATTGATTGATTTTTAGATTCATAAATATTGATATGATTGTGAGATATTTCTATTAGGTACAAAATCTACTGTGTGTTCAGAAAAAAATACTTATTTCGTAAACCTCTTCATGTTGGTTTATACAGGCACCGTTATTTCTTGTACAATGTTTACAGTTCTTAATCAAGCATATCTAACACTGAAATATATTTTTATTTTTAGTCTTTCTCACACACCAATCCCTAATCATAAACAAATACTGACTCATATGCGACATAAAACCTGATAGCATAACCCTTCCACAGAGTAATGATTTATCCTTAGTAATCACACATATTATATAAGATCAATATATTGATTGCTGCCTGATGTCTAAAGCTTTGCCTTACATATCTCAGTGGTGCTTAAATATGGAGAGTGAGCATTTTTATTTAAGAATGATTTAAACAGAGGAACATCACCTTGCTTTTCTGTGAGAATGGATTGGTCCTCTGTATTTTGCAAATGTACCAAAATTAAGGCAAGAGCAGTACAATTTGCAGAAAAACTCCATTTAAATGATGTTCTTTTAATATATACCTTGAGGCTAGATTCTTGACAGGTCTCGGCAAAAAGTACACCTTTATTTTCTCAAAATCTTAAAATTTTGTTGTAGCTTTGTTTTCTTCTTACTAACCAGAGAAATGGTGGTAAGTCTTATATTTCAGCTAAAACTTTAAACAATATTCAACATGTTTTCTTAATTGCATCTCACAGAGAAGAATACTTTATGTCTTGAGGACAAATAATTGAAGAAAAAAATGGAATTTTGACAATTGGACCTATTTATAAATCTGCTAGGCATGTGCATCGTAAAGCACAATACAAAGTATGAAACTATTTAAACACTTCTTTTAGCAAAGAGGCCTACTGGTTAGCAAGCCTGGAAACTAAACAGACTGTCAACACAGAGTGAATTTCACTTATGTAAGTGACAAAGTTGTGGGTCTGTTGCAACCTGACCCTGGCTATAGAATGGAGAATATATAAACCTATTTTTTAACATTTTCAATACAGCAGATACTAATTCACTATGTGTGATTCAACCATTCTCTAATATGACATTAAATCTGCAATCAAGATTAATTTTAGTATTGCTGTATCATGCATTTATCTTTTGTACTTCAAGGGGGGGGGGGGGGGGGGTTATGGGTGGCCACAGCAAATTTGATGGGCCACCAGTCACCTTTAACAAAACAGGGACTGGTATCACCTTTGGTAACCTTCAATCAGTCTGGTTGTCATACAGCTTTTCTCTTTTGCAATGGTCATGAATCAGGAACCTTTATGATTATTTCAAACAACTTAATTCTATTTTGTTGTGAGATTTTTATTTACAACAGAAAATTAGAATTATAACACCAATTATTATACCTCAAGTGAGTTTCAACCAATCAGATTGCATAATTTGAGGGCAATATTACGTGATATTGCCCATTTTGGACAAAAATATCATTCTAATGTCCTTTTCATCCTGGAATGTAAACAAACTAGATGTTGTTAACTAGATATGTCATTGTTACGTCACATAATAACGTTCTTCAGTAATTTGTGAACAATGAATGGGGAGTGATATTGATTCTCTTCACTGAAAAAGAACTGGAGAGTGAATCAATTATATGGAGTTGGTTTGGGACATCACATTTCTTCATATTTAAATACTTTTCCCAAATATTCTACTGTTTTCCATACTTTTACAGTGCCTTACCTCTGCAAAGGCAGACTCTTGCACTTTTGTATGTAATTACTTCTAAATAAAAAAAAAAGTATATGTTTTCGGTAGTATAAACAGACCTATTGGGCCTATTGGCCCTCAGGCATATCACTTGCCCTCAGGCTTCATAAATCACGATATTGCCCAGAAAGAAATGCTTTATTCTGTACATATTTCCAATGAAATTTAATAGTAGTTGCTTTGAAAATGGTCAAAACATGATGGGTATGAAAACCATTTGTAATAGAATGCTTTTAAAACCTTTTATAAAAACCATTTATTAAACGTTTAACGATAAATGTTAGAAAAATGTTATAAATGAACATAACAATGTCTGAATAATAATGGTGTCAGAGGTCAAATTCAATATCTTTGTATGGTTGCTGAGTATAAAAAATATTATTCTTATGTCTAAAATTGTAAGATAGTGGGGGGCCATGGTGGCAGAGTGGTAACACTCTCGCCTCCCACCTCTTAGGCCAGGGTTCGTTTCCCGGCATGGCCTCAAGTGGGAAAGATGGTAGTTGCTTGCTGTTGGTCAGCAGTTTACAGTACAGAACCCTAACAAACTGTATGTACTGGTTTCCTCTGCACTTCCAACTACCCATCGTGATATGACCTGTACAGTGTTGAAAGTGATGTAAAACCACAAATAAATAAATGTAAGATAGTGGCTTAGAAACTGTGCCCTCTTTCAATTCTTACTTTTAGGGATTGCATTTGGGGCAAGTTTTCTAAAATCCCCTATTATTGCTCACCGCCGTCTTTGTTTGGACATGTTTGAAGGAGAAGGCTTAAAATTATAGGTTTAAAAAACATTTTTTATGGAATGTTTTTAAAACATATGACAAGCAATGCTGTTTAAACATGATGAATGTTTGAAAATTGTTTCCAGCAAAACCTTAATTTCTTCAGCTATTTTATAAATGTTTTAAAAACATTTCCAGTTAAACCAAACTTTTTGAGTTATTTTGTCAATATCTAATAAACGTTTTCAGTAAAAACGTTTGTATAGAGAATGTTTATAAAACGTTTTTTAAACATTACAGCATAAACATTTACTTAGAAACATTTAGAAAACAAAAGGTATGGCTTATTTATGTTTTAAAAATGTTTTGTAAACCTTTAAACCATTTAAAAACGTTTCTAATGTTTACTGGGTGAAAACAAAATAATACACACATTTTACTTGATCCACATACTATATCCAGTAAAAGTTTACCACAAACTGTACAAAAGAAGTTGATTGTCTACTTGACCCACAAACAGTTTAAGGCATATTATTGCAATTTCAAAGATATCTTCCACAAACCACATTAATTCAAGAATTAGTGTGGTCCAATTTTTGCCCTTTTAAATATATTTTGCAAGAAAATGGATTCATATTTAATCTTGAAGGAAGAATTTCCTGATTTCTGCAAAAAAACATTTTTCAAACATTAGAATAATGTGTGATGCAGCTCAGAAATATATTGACCTTAAATTACTCAGATTCATAAAGAAATATGGGGAAAATCCATGTTTTTTTCACACAGGACAAATGATTAAATTTTTACTGTATACAATTTTGCAGGGAGACTATCAATCTTACTATAAATTGTGTAATTCAGAGATATTAACGATGTATCTAGCTTTTGGTGTGTCACCATCTTACATTAAAATCCTGATAGAAAATGGTGCTAATGCAGACTACAAAGATACCAAAGTACTACAAGCAACACCTTTGATGAATGTGTGTATATATGGCAGTTATGAAACTGTAAAGATGTTACTTGATGCTGGAGCAGATCCAAGACATAAAACAATTGGAAATCAAAGCACACTTTTTCTGGCTTTTAAACACAATTCATGTGAGGTATTTTTCATGATCTACAATGCACTTTTTCAGAGGAATGCAAGTGAAAGTGAATTACTTCAGTACTTCATATTGCTGCCTCCCATGATCAAAAATATCATCAAGCAAACTCAGGGTGACAGAGTTATGGTAAAAGTAATACAAAGGTTGTTTCACTATATAGATGGCCAAAGGTTTCTGAATGCAAGAGGGTTGGGATATAGCTTAGAGAAACTGTCAAACTATGATCATGTGGACGAACTTGCCACAAACTTGTTAGGCACTGCAAATAATCGAAATGATTCTCAAGTGATTAATGCACTGCTGCATATACTCTATCATCAAAAGAAGAGTCAAGTAGTACTGAATGGGTTTGCTCATGCTGGGCAGCAGATGTGCAGACCAACTATACTGAACTTGTATGTTCGTTACTTCTCAAGACTTGGTGTTTATAACCTTCAGCCATGCCAAGGTAATCTTAAGTTGAGATATCAGTTAATAAATATACCTCATATCTTTCTTACAGTGAAAATGAGATATTTAGTTTGACCATAAACTGATTATACAATAGGTATGGGGGTAAATGAAATCATTTAACTGAAGGGTACCCATAAGCAGACTAGAATGATTACAAGAACCAATTAAGGATAGAGCCATCCCTGGTTTACAGAGTCATTCGAAAACTGACATTTATTTACATTTTATTTCAGAAAATTCCATAAAAAGTAAAATATATGAGATAAATTCAATAAACTTTAGCTATAAGGTTTAAACTGACCAATTTCCACTTTCCAAGTCATTGAAAACAGGAGCAAGACAATCAGCATATTTGTCTAGGTAATCTCCTATGCAACACCCATGCTATGTTTAACTGACTTGCAACGGAATTTGTGTTTGAATCACACAGATATAAAATGAATTGCATGCATGCTTAATGAACCACCTGGATAAAAGGGGAATCAGCAGAAATCAATGGCTTAACAGAGATGACTTATACAATAATATTATAGCATACTTTGTAACCTACAAAGTATAAACATTATGTTTTATGTAATTATGTACAACATATCTTATTGTATTATAATTGATTAGTCATATATTACAGATATGTGATATCAGATTATATGAAAGAAAGATTACAAAGCATTTGCTCACTTGGTATTGTTTTTCCCAGTCTACCATCAATGGAAACAAAAAATGACTTCAAAGAACTATTGCAGCAATGTTCACTTGGATTTGAACAGAAACCTGCCCTGTTCGTACATATTGCAATGAAACATCCCTATTTGTGGAAATACTTTTATTTTGAAATGCTTAAAGTCCATAGCAGCATACATGCCTGGAATGATGTAATGGATGAGGCATATAAGTTTTCTGAATATTACAACACAACATCACGAACTGATAAGGCCTGTTTGCCATCTATCTCCATGGACAAAGTGACACCTGTATCTGAAACAATACACTTAACAGACACTTTACAAAAGTAATATATTAGTGGTTTTTATGACAGGGAAGGTCAAAATGAAGCTATCATAATTCAAAAATGTGTTGAGGATTATGTACTTCACATCACAAAACAGGTTGAAATTTCAAACAAAAGATTTGCTGCCACACCCATACTCTCAGGAAGTGTTGCTGAAGGCACCAAAGTTGGGTTACCTGATGAATATGACTTCATTCTGCACTTACATGGACCGCAGGATGTTTTTGACAAAAATAGAGGAACTCTGGCACAAGAAGCACCTACTGGAGATAGTTTTGATCAACTATATTCGCAGGATACATTGATGCCTATCACAAACATGTTCCAGTGTCTCAACACCTTATGAAGGATTGTTTTACTATCAAACAACTGCCTCCTACTGCAAAGAAAAAGGCATTCACTTTGAAAACTTTTTGGAATGGGTACTTTTTCAAGAATCTGCAAATTAACATTGATTTTGTGCCAGCATTTAAATACTCATATCAAAAAGACCAGACAAGACAGGAAAATTTGAGAAAAGAAAGTGCCAACAGTCACATATTTGCTGTTTGTAAACATGATGATTTTAATGTGTTTGTTCATTCATTATTGTTTTCATATTCTCTTTATGAAAGGGATTTGTTGCAAGCTTTACCAATGCATGTTAAAAATGGTTATCGCTTGGCAAAAGCTGTGCGACACACTGAGGTGTGCCCAAATGTGCAGTTATCTGATGCAACATTTGCCTTAGTCGATGGATGTATAATGACTTACATGTTAAAAACATGTCTCTTGCACACAATGAAAGAATTTGAACAAAACCATCTGGATGACACTGAATGGCTGAGTCCACTTTCTATAAAATGGGCCATAAAGATTTATGAGCAAATGAAATTTTTCTTGAAAATCTTTGAAGGGAAAATCCCTAATTACTAAATCCAATCCAACCCAATCCCTAGAAACTAAAGATATTTGTACTGGTCGTCCACTAGACCAATATATAACTGGTAGAGAACAACAGCCACATGCAAACAGACAGAAAGTTACCCTGATGTTCATTGATTGTATTCCACACTTATTGCAAGAACTTTTGCAACAACGTTTGAAAGTCCGATGTTTAATACAGTAGAATACTAATGGTGATTATCCATTTAATATATATTACATTTTGCCATGATACTTAAGACAATATATGAATGGTTGAATAATTTAAGTGAGACCCAGTTTTCCCCTTTTATAAATAAAACAGCTATACTTTGACTCCATGCTATTGAAGCTGTAAATGTTCAATCTGTTAGAAACTCCATCATCTGACAATCTATCATTTCACTATTTTATTTTGTGAGTTATTTTACTCTCCCAAATTTATATTTCCCTGTAGTTCTACATTAATATATATCCCTTCCATTTTATCAACCTATTATCAGAACAGAATGTTTTTCCCTTCCTGGTTGCATGAAGGACTTGGCACTGTATTTGGTGACATATAATTAAGGTGTTACCATGTTACCATCAACAAGTATAAATGGTTTATGGCATAAATTTCCTAATGACTTTACATGTGCCCTTGTGCTTCTTGTGCTAGGTGAATTGCATACTTTTTAAGTTATTTAAATTCAATGACCTTTACATGACCTCTACAAACAGACTTCAACCTTTTCTATGACAACAATTGTTGTCAGGTATTGCTGAAACCTTATCAGCTTCAATTCATGTCAGGCTTTGGAATGCAAAATGCCCTTAAAATTACAACTGTAAGAAGCAGAAAAATGTGTTGCCATGGCAATCGGCTCCAATCTATGTAGGGGTTGAGGATATAAAACATCCACACAAATATAAGTTCAAATAACAGAATGTTGTTTCCATTGCAACACTTGCCCCCAATGTTGTCGAATATATAATCTGTTCCAATCCATATAGGGATGTGATATGCAAAGTACCCATTAAAAACTCAAAGAAACTGAACATAAATGTCACCATGGGTACAAATAAATATATTGGTGAAAGATATTGCCAAAAAGTGCATTACCTCTAATCCATGCAGGGGTTTTGAATGTAAAGAAATATAAAGTTTAAAAAACAGGAAAACAGTTTGGCCAATGCAAAAAAAAACTATAACCAAGACACAGGAAAAATCTTTTGTGTTTCTTAAGTGAGAAGTTTGGTAAAGATCTGACAATTATAGCAATATTATATTTATTGTCAATTTTTTCCCTGAGCAAACTTTTTAAAGAATGTCGGACCTAATACATTGGTCGTTCTTTTTGTACATTACTGTGATTGGCAAGGATTATCTGTAATCTGCAATAACGTAACATGTGTCAAAACTTTTGCATATTATTTTACATAGAAACTATTTGGTTAACTCTGTATGGTTGGCAGATCTTAATCCAAATATATCTTTTGTTGTAAGATGTTGACATTTGAGTCTGTACAACTCAATACTGAAGCTCAAACAAATCCTGACTTATCTGTAACATAAAGCTTGTAAGCCAAAGCTTTGCCCAGAGTAATGATTATCCCTATTATTCACTCAAATTAACATGTATCAATATCATTATGATATCTGGTGTTTAAATAATAAGCAGAGTTTAAACATTGAGAGGGAACAATATCTGGTGTTTAAATAATAAGCAGAGCTTAAATATTGAGAGGGAACAAACATGTTTTAGAATTTTTTATGTAACAACTGAATCATGCCTCCAGAGATTACAAACTGTGTTGTTTGTGTACCTCAAGACGTTTAAAGTATAGTGTGATTGACTTTCTTATCAAAATATCGAAACACTCATGCGCATTTATCCATTAGTACAGACCAAATCCAAATCTCCTCCACGTCAGATTACTGGGTAAACAAACACTACACTCACCCCACTGATCCAGTGAAGTCCTGTGTATTGTATACAGTGTGCTGTGTGTTATTCTCAATGCCTTCACTACCAACTTCATTAAATTGGGTTTTAAAGTTAAATGTATATACTTTTAACATGCAAAACATAATAGGTTATGAGAGGAAACATTAATAAAAGATAAAAGCTACATTTTTTCTGCAGAGCAATACTAGCAGAGCATAATGTTTTGACTGAAGTAGGGAATGGCAATAAGCTCAGGGTTCAGTGTTTATGCCTCTGATATGGAAGACAAAGGTGTAGGACATTTTGTGTCCAGACATTTCATACCAGTACATTTTGTACCAAGACAATTCGAACAAGAACATTTCATACTCTGCCTAGGACATTTTGTACCAAAAAATTTAAAAATTGATGAATTGTATTGATATTTGGAAGCATTTTCTTGAAATATGAAGTCTGTAGCTTTAATTTTAAGGTCTCCTTGAGGTCTCTAAAATGCCCACAGAGATCCAATTTATGGACTTTTTGCCACTATTAACTGGATCAAATATGAGTAAGAAAAAAAATTAAATCAGTGACGATATTTTCGCCTCTACAATAACTACTTCAACAGTAACTCCCTTAAATGCCTATTATGCCTAGTATAAATATATTTTATTACCTTCATAGCATGAAGCATTGGTTAGAGAATTGCAAAAATTGTAATCTTTGTAGATTGGGTACGAAATGTCCCAGGCTGGGTACAAAATGTCTGGATATGAATTGTACTGATAAGAAATGTCAAGATATGAAATGTCCATACTCCAGTTAACAATAGGGCAAGTCAAACTTACTCAGATTATTGTTTCTTAAATCTGGATGAAAAAAGAAAGGTCACTGTGACCTAGCGGATAACACACTTGTCTAGGAAGTCAGAGGACGTGCGTTCAAACCCAGGTACATGCAGATACATAGTGGCTCGGATGACCACTTCAAATGGCGGTACTCTGTCATTGGGTCCTATTCCCAGTGGCAGGCTAAAGAACTTCAAGGACGTTTATAAATGGTCATCCTTGAGCCTCTATCTTTCAGTTAGGAGAATGTCAGTTACTTGAGAGTTGGGGCTGCACACTGTGCAGTCGGATGGGTTAAATAACACTTTATGTTCTGTAACATATGGAGATATTGCCGTGAGTATAAATACACAATACAAGGGGATTTAATAGAAACTTTGATATTCAGTGCGCAGGGATTTTTTAAACTTGCAATCATGTTTTATGGTCAAAATTCTTAACAAAGAATAAATATGGTGGTTTCATTTGATCTAAATTTTTGTCCACATCATTTTATTGTACAATTAATTGTTTAATAAAGAATAAATAAAGATTTCTGTTAACATATTTTATCTTGTGATATCTTCTCCAGAATTACAACTCCCCGGGTTTATCCTCCCCTTGAAATTACTTGTTGTTTTGTCCAAGTAACCAGTTCCAGCCATATTTTTCTGTGGTATTGTCTGCTTACCATGCCTCTCAGAGAAAGAATGAACATAAAGGTCTTCAATTCTTTTCAGATTTCTATTGAATATAGTTGGGACAGCATTTGACTTAAGGTGTCTCCTATCTGTATCTGGTACAAATCATCTGACTTAAAATGTGTTAAAAAACTTTCTTTTTGTATGGATTAAAAGTACATTATGGATTTCAGCCAGCCAAGTCTGTTTTTCTTATTTAAAATGGAAAAGTTGGAAATTGATTCTAGAGTGATTACATGCCTTGATCAGGTTAAAAGTATGCCTTGTGAATCTAATTTGTTTGTTGATTTGTTTATTTGTTGTTTTACATCACGTTCAACAGCTAGGGTCATATTGCTATGGGTAGTGTATAGGTAGAGGAAACCAGTGCATACTGCACTGTAAACCACTGGGCATCAAGAAGTAAATACCAACTTTCCAACATGAAGCGCCCAGCCCGAGATTCGAACCGGCGGCCTCAGAAGTTGGAGGGGAGAACTCAAACTGCAACACCACCAAGCCCCCCCTTGTGAATCTAATGTTTCTTTTACAATAGTTCTATATCACTTATTTGTGTTCATTGTACAGTTGCTAATTGTTATTTGAAATCTAAATGTATGGGTTACAGATTTGGTTACAGACTACTTTTCAAGAAAAGAAGTCTATAAAATGTTAACTTCAAGGTTTTATAGCAATCAATGCTATCAATGTACATATCTCTACACATATTTAAGCATTCTATTTCATATAGACCATAAAATTATTTTTACCTAAATATTGCTAATACATATATAAAGATGTGTTTATCAATATCAGGCGTCAAAATAGAGTGTTTAGCATTGAACTTTTATTCTTTTGATAGTAACAAGCAAACCACACGAGCACAAAGTCTCAAAGTACTATATGTGTTTTGGTAAGAGATCATTTAACAAAAATGTAATCTGTAAAATGTTTTTAGACTTTGCCTTATACAAATTTCTTCACCTTCTTAATGCTGTCATTCTTGACAAAAAAATCATGCATTAATATACTTGATACTTGATAGTAAACATAAACAGATGATAGCAGAGCTGTCTGGTGTGCAGCATGTTTACCCAGTGACGTCACTCACTGGCTGTTTTTGTGGGGATGTTGATTTGGTTTGTTGTCCTGTGTATGGGGCCTTTGAGTCTCAGAGCAGAAAAAAACTACTGTAAAAAGTTTTCAAAATATCTGTCGACATATAAAAATGCTTAGATCAGCATATAAATTTGAGGACACTGAATTAGTTCCATTCCTATAAAAGTGTAAAGAAGGTTCATGGGTTTGTTCTACCGGACAATTGGCAAAAGCAATGATTTCTACAACAATTCCTAGTGAAATAGATGTTAAGGGTTTCATAACAGAAGGTGACAATATGTTAATATTACTCACATGTTTGGGTGGGGTACCATCTTACATAAAATACTTGATTCAAAGAGGTGTTGATGCAAACAACTCCAGGCTTGTTAGATTAGCATCGAAGGGATCTACCCTATTGCTTCACTTATCTATCATTCAACTAATTCAATTTAGCCTGTGTTTGTAATGATTGACCACTAAATCCGATGTTTCTTGTATTGCTAGCAAACAGTGGTCCGTTTCAGAATATAAATATTATTGTTGAAATATTGATATGCCTGACAATAAACAGACTTTTAAGAAGTGTAAGTGACGTCATGTTCCCCCCACTGCGAGAGAGTGGCTGTAGAAACAACAGGATGAAGAAAATGATTAGAAGTGTCATAAGATGCTGCCATTTCCCAAGTGACTAGTGTGATGGACAGCAGTTACAGACCCTCAACCACCTGGAACGGCTAAACAAGTGTTTGGATCGAGTAGAGGACAAGGTAGCGGAAGTGACATCAGGGGCCGATTTCACTAAAGGACTTAAGCTAAGTCCCTTTATTGGCTAAGTCAGGGACTTAAATCTAAGACTTTGGTCTTAGCTAGGTCTGGGACTTAAAATGGATTTCACAAAGGTGACTTAGCTAAGTCCAAGCTTATCATATAACCACAGCGGTTTTCTGTGTCCTGTGACCTTTTATATATTTTAAAATATAATATTGGTGCCATATATCCTTCATTTGATGTATTTTACCCAAGGCTGTTTTGAAATTGAAAACCTTGTCACTACATATAAACTTCCCAAAGACTACCTTAGTGAGGTGTTCTGTGTAATTATACTTCATTTACAGCCATTTCAAATTTTGAAGTGGAGAAAAGTTTATGGCGGCCATATTTAAGTCTTGTTTACAAAATTTAAGCCCACTTCTAACCAGATTTAAATCTAAGTCCACTGACTTAGCAAATCCATGGACTTAGCCCCTTTGTGAAATCCACTAAGTCTAAGCCCGCTGACTTTGCACATTTTTGACAGAGTTTAAGACCAAAGTCTTAAACTTAAGCCCAAAACCAGGCTTAAGTCCGTTCGTGAAATTGGCTCAGGAGTGAAGACAAAACAGAGGTTAAGTATAGACATATTAATTTCAAGTGTTAAAAATGTAAAAAAGTCAAGAAAAGTGCAGAAAGTTTGAGTAAGTCATCCTCAGATGAAAGTGATAGACCCAGCCTTGAAATGTTGAGGTCACATAAAACGTAAAGGCAGGTTGATAGATGGGTTAGGGCGCTAGAAAGCAGTTCTCAATTGCCAGGTTATGAAAATGAACATAAAATCAAGTCAAAAAGGGCAGTGATGTGGAGGTCATGGTTAAAGAAAAGGTCTCATGGCCTCACAAGCCAATTTTTGGGGGGAGCACAAATACAAATAATAAATTATGATCAGCTTAGTGTAGCACAATGGGTGCAGGGATTTTGTAAAAACATCTTGGAGAAACCCTCAACAGAATGCAGAGATGAAATGATGGCTTATATGGGTGACCTCATGGAGAACGCCACTGATTTTTTCTTGGCATGGCACAAAAGCAGCATATGTTGTCATGCTTTACAAAATGGAAAGGGACATCCTCACATGGGAAGACACTGATCGTATTGACAGAATATATCGAGCCCATTCACAGAAACGTCTCAGTGGGTCAAAACAAAATTGGGTTACTAAAGGGGAAAATTATAGAACACCCCAGTTTTGCAAAAAATTTCCAACAAGGCCTTGAAAAAACACATGAAAAAATGCACAAGCATATATGTGCATTTTGTTTCAGCACTGGGAAACAACTTGATCATGCACAAAAAGACTGCATGAACATTCAAAAACGAGTAAATGGCTTCTCATCAGTAGGATATAGCAGTCCAGATTTGTCTGTAGTAAGTTCAAAAAGTTGCATGACAAAGCAAAAGGTCAAGGGAGGTAATTGTAACTTGGTTGAGAAACATGGTGAGCCCGGCAGTTGTGATGATCAAACTTAGAGAACTAGGTTTATCTATAATTCCAGTGTTTCACCAAGTTGTAATGATGCATTGCTGGCTATGAAAATACCCTACTAGACTCAAACTAACTTCAAACTAGAAAGATTTTGTTCTGCAAATGGCCAAATGATGATGTAAATAATGACAAAACATGTAACAAAGTTCATGGTCAAAACATACAGTATTGTGACACAGACCAACAATGCCCCTTAGCTGGAGTGTGTCAGGTGGGTGACTGATGTTCAGAATGGTGTGACCGATGCCGTGAACCGCATAACTGACATAAAAAAATTAGAACAATGGACAGTGTCTGTTGTATGACAGCCAATTAGCTGGTATTGAAGACAAATTTTTCAATACTATTCTAAATAGCATCGCAGGTAAACAGCCTCATTTTGAACCGTTCACTGATGTGGAAATATATCAAAAATTGAAAGAACAATCAGACTTTGAATTTGGGTTCATTGCTCAAAGTAAGCAATAAGCCATTTACTATGACATTATTTTCGGATGGAAACTTTTACACAGATCTGCGAGTTAACATTGAGATTGCACCAGCTTTTAAAATCTCATATTAGAAAGCTCAGACAAGATTGCTGCATGTTTGTGAAGAAAATGCCAACAGGCAGACCTTTGTTGCCAGAAAAATAGGTGAATTTCAAGATACACACCTCCGGTTATCACATTCACATCAGAAAATCGATTTTCTACAAAAATTACCAATGTGTGTTAAAAATGGTTATTGCCTAGCAAAAGCTGTTAGACATACTGAGGCTTGCCCAAATGTGCAGCTATCAGGCATGACATTTGCCTCAACCTATAGATATGTGACCACATACATGTTGAAAATATTTCACTTGTACATAATGAAAAATTTTTAATACAACCATTTGGAGTACCATGCATGACTTTGTCCACTTTCTATTAAATGGGCAAAAAGATTTGAGAAAATGAAATCTTTTTTGGAGATCTTGGATGGAAGAATCCATAATTACTTTCTCTCCATATTTGTTCAGGTTATAAACTAGTCCACCAGATCGAACAAAATTTACAACAACATTATAAAAAGAAACAAATACTCTTACTTTTATCAGTTATATTTTTCAGTTACCAAGGGAACTTTGCTACAAATGTTTGCAAGTTCGATTTTTGATACAATAGAATGTTACTAGTAGCAATCTATTCTATAAATATCACTTTTTGCCATTGTACGTGAGAATGAATGGTTGTAAATATTTTACCAAGATCTGTTTTTTTTTTCTTTTTTATAAATAACACAGCTATACTATTTCTCTGTGGTATTGAATGTGTATTGTGCAGTAGAGGATGATTTCTATTATTAACAAAATGTATTGGCCTGCTATGGCAGTTGGTGGGTGCCTTAATCCCCAGTGAACTGAAGTAAAAATGTGTTTACCCAGTGTAACATTGAAAAGAAGATAATTGCTTAGTCATTATTGACTTTGAAGTCAATGGAGTTACAAATATTTGAACTCACTATCCCACCGCTTGGTATGTGCTCGGCTGGGTATCCCTATCACCAGAGGAGTATTTTGGGGTTCCATTCTGCAACAGTTCAGCTTTGGACTCCAGGAGTCCTGACTCTGCTCTGATTATGCAGTGTTAAAATAAAGCTTACAGAATAAAGATGATTTTGATGGTGACTGAGACTGTTTTGTCTCAGACAAAGTTAGGTTTCCATTTTTATTAATGCATGCACACCTGATTTAGAGACAATTTGCAATTCCTGGTGGAATTAGGCATGGACCTTAGGCAGACTCTGAGATTCCAATCTATATTTTGACATTGACACAGTTGATTGTGCAATCCAGTTTATCTTGCCTCTTCCTGGATCTGGAAGTGCATGCGTCTTCTGGAATATTGGTTTTTTGATGGTGACCTGACCCCTTTTGCTAAATCATTTGCTTTGGAGACACTTTTACTTCTGGATGGAATATAGGCCCATGCCTTAGTTGGACCAGATAATCCCCTCTCCTTTGTATACATCTTGACAAGATCTCATCAACTTCAAAATCGACCCTGATATGACCTCTGTGATATCAATGTAATTTCATGCATAACTCAATTGGTTATATGTGTTTTATGTATCCATTATATTATTAACCTTATTTTGATGTTCCCTTGTGTGGCAAAAATGTTAACAATTTCTTATTTCAAAATTTTATCCCTATTTTTTTACTTTTCACCATGTACTAACACGTAAATAAAGAAATTCCTAAACTTGTTTCGCTGGTTGTGTCTTTGCAATCGGGTTAGAAACTGGTCCTTCATAAAACCTTCATTGGACCTGCACAGGTACCTTCTACACACTGGGTATGATCCAGGCAACTGCTGTGGAATCTGTAATTGTCCAGTATGGTATCAGAAAATCTATTATTTGAATGTCTGTGTTAAATATTTTTGCCATTCTCTCACATTTATATTTCCCAGCAGTTCTACACTGATATATCTTGAATTTTAAAAACTTGTTATCTGAACAAAATGTTTTTTTTCTCTTCATAATTAAATAATAATCAACCCATTTGCACAGTTTTCCTAATCTACACAGCTGTATTGATGTACAAAAAGTATGCTTCTCACTTTAATGTCGAAATATTCTTTCAAAGTGCAAAATCCTCTCAAGATTTATTTAATGTAAGTGCATCAGATTTAAGATATGCTTTAGTTATTAACTGCCAGAAACTAACGTCGGAATGAGAGTAGACCTTGTGTAAAGTCCTTTCAAGTGAGGGAGTAAAATCCAGACTGTTATAAAATACACTCATTCCTTGTCTCAAAAAACAAAACAAAAGTAAAGACTTGTGTAAAGAAGAGTTTCTTTATTCTGCTACATACATCTCTCTTGGGGCAGAGAAAGGTTTCTGCAGAATATTAGGTTTCAAATCATTCACTATTTGGCTATGATAAAAATTATAGATTGTAACAACATCTACATAATAGTCATTAAGCAAATTATTTCCATTGTCAAAGAAATTTATTTGGTAAATAAAATAAGTTTATTCTTTTAAATTTCAAGACAAACCGAAAACGTAAATCTATTTCATGATGAGAAGTGATGTGATTTGAAACCTGTGACTAGGATAGAATTATGCAGTACATAAATAACAAAGACGCAAATAAAAGATACAAAACAAACATTTTAATTTTTTTGTGCAACAAAATGGATATTTGTTACATCAATTGAAAATATTGTGACTATTGAAAAGGGTGGTTAAGGGATATGCAGAGTATTCAGATTGTCTTAATGACTCCATCAGAATGCTTCTGATCTGAGTTGCCTAATCCTTGCATTGCATCAAGCACGGCAACTTTGCCAAGAAATCAAACTTGAAAATACCCAAGTAGACTAGCCTAGCAAAGTTTTTAAATGCAAGTTCTAGCAAGGCTCGTGCTCCTAGGAATCACTTTTTTGTCTTGGGATGGGTGACCACTTCAGACCAGGGAGCGGCAAAGTCTATATCAATCCAAGATAGAACTCCCTAGTGATGGGTCAGCTCATTAGGGGTCAAGACTAAGACACAGTGAATTCAGGAGGGGGAGCCAGGGTCAGCCTGAACCACCTAGATGCCCAAAGAGAACAGCTGCATATATGCCATAAATTGCACTCGAAAGGTCTCCCTGATGATGGGCAAGCCAAAGGGACCTAATGTTGGGTGGTGTTTACAGCCAGAGATCCCTTGGATCACAACATACTTTGAAGTTTGTATGTACCACAGATCCCTTGGATCACATAGTGCACTGAAGTTTGTGTAACAGAGGAGGGAGGTGGGTTCAATCTTTTCATGTGTCACCATTGCTCTCTGATTTAGAAGTGAAAGGCTCCAGCACATTGGGACTAATCATACAGAACTAATAATTCTGATTGGGTGACCCTTAAAGCAGAATTCTTGGTATAAAACCACCAAGCCCAGATCCAAAGAGGGACGGAATGATAGCAGCAAAGCTGGAAGGGATAATAGAATGGGCAACAGAGGCATTTTGGAGGTAGGACCATACAGAGGAGCTTCGCCATATGCCATGAGCCATAATATTTTGTAGGAAAACATTATTATCAAAAGGTAGGGTAGCCCCTGAGTAGCGAAAGTAGTGGAACCCATGCTCAGGCAAGGAAAAAGCAAGGGATTGGAGGACAGTTTTGAGTTCTTCTCTGACATGAGTATTAATAATTTGAGCAAAAGGAGTGGACATATGGGAAAATAGGAGTGAGGAGAGTGCCTAAGGCCTGGATGAAAGCAAAGCTTCAAAAGCTCTAACTGGGCACAGGAAGTGATTTTCAATTGATGGCGTCTGAATTATATGGTGATCTTTGTGATCTTGGGGTGTCTTGGACCATTTCATAAGTCCGTGGGCACCCGGGGGTCATAGAAAAGGTCCTACCTCAGAAAATGCTTGGAAGGGTCAAAAGTTCTAGCTAAGTGTGGGGCTAGAAATAAAGGGGAAAGGGTGCACCTGGGTAATGGGTGCTATGAAAGAGCATAGCCTCATACAAACATGTTGATGTCTGCAGGGTGGATTGTAGGGAATGCCCAAATATAATATAGTTATTGGCGCCTGTGCCTGATGGTGGCATTTGGGCTTGTTTTTCACAGAATGATATTTCTGTGTAAAATGCCTAGAGACTGGAGTGGCATTTTCTGGCTAAAGTTTTTGAACACTGCTGCAGTGTTCATTCATTCAATTCTGATTGGTCTTTTGGTTTTCCAGTGTATTGACTGGAGTCTATTTCTTTTAAGATCCATGCCTTTCTTAAAGACAGCCTCTGATGAGCAAAATCAGATATTTTTTCGAAATATTGCCAGCCATATTGGTCAATATAAGGCAGTCAATTGAGGGATTAACAGTCTGTTACTGACACACAAACTTCAATTATTCTATAAGTGTGGGGCTAGGTTCGACATCCTCAGAAATCCCTAAAAAGCCCGCAGGAAAATAGCCTGAAATAGGATGGGGTCACTTAGGAGGTCACAAGTTCTTGATATATGGTAAAGAGTTGGAACATCAAAGACTCCCTGAGGATGGGCCTAAACTGAGAGTTAATGGATATGTTATGCAAGAACCTAGCAATAGCAGGATGATGGGAATCACAAGGTATTTGATGCAATGGACAAAGGAAAGAGAGATGATATGTAATTTCTAATGGCCTTGGGAGACAACTTATTTTGGTATAAAAATTCCAGAAAAAAACCAACAAATTTGAGCATGAAAAATCTTGAAGAGAATAGAAAACAGAAAACTAAGGTAAGTCTTAAAGTCTTTTGAGATGTCACTGTAGCAGGTCTGTGGGCTGTAATGACCTTTTCCCATGCTAAAGCTACTAGGGTGGAAGAATGATGGACTGAATCTGAAATTAAATAAGATAGAAAAGGAGAAACAAAGAATGATGAACGTCTTCCCAATCATAAGAATCCCTAAGTATTTTGAAAAGATCCTGATTTATGCCTTTATCTGAGTATATTCTTGATAAAGCAACAGCTAATACATTTTGGTGCCCTGAATATGATTAGCTTCTAGATCGATATCATGAATGGCAGTGAGAAGCCAAATATTGGTCCTCTCTGAAGAGGCCACTTGAACAATTGCCAGATTGTCACAGAAGATGTATACTAAAGATTGTGCCCAGTGGTTGGCCCACAGGCGGAAGGCAACCAAAAGATTTAACATTTCTAAATGAGTAATGGAAGGATAAAAATCCTGGAAATGAGGAATGGGGACAGTATATACCTTATGTCCCCAGATACCTCCCACGCCTGTGAGGCAAGCATCAATGAACTGCTGGTTGTTAGCAAGAAGAGGGCTTTTAAAAATTTTGGAATTGCCATTAAAAGAGGAAAGGAATGAGAAACCAGTTAAGATCCTGGAAAACCTCCCTTGACAATTTATCATCCTTTCAGTAAAGTTATTCCTGAAAGTGGCAAGTATCCGGTTAACAAGGACTCTAGCTGGCTTGTGATCTTATTTAAGTACATCAGCTTACCCAAAAGGGACTGAAATGTTTTTCTAGTAAGGTGAGATTTGGTACTGATTTGCAAGCACTCCCCATATATTTCCTCTAGCCTACTGTGTTCAATGCTAAGGGTACTGGAGTCCAGGTCAATAGATATACCCAGGCATGTTAGTTTCCTGGTGGGGTAAATCTTCTAATCAGGGTTTACAGGGAGGCCTAGATCTGAGATAAGTCTTCAAATTGAGAATGTCCTGACTTGTCTGTTGAGTCTAGAATATAATCGTCTATATAAGCAAATACCTGATGACACATTGCATCACAAATTGTGTCAGATGTAAGCTGGAACGCTGCGCTCCCGTGGACCCAGCCAATTGTGGCCAAAATGTCAAGATAATACTTATTCTGCCATTTTATACCAAATTTGAAGGCATCGGCTGGGTCCACACGCAAATTCCTAAAGGTTCTGTCTATATCAATCTTAGCCAATAGGACCCTGCCCTCAGTGGCTTTAATTTGATCTATAATGTTATACACCCTTAAATAAACTGCTGAAAATCAAAAAGGTTACTGGTGTCCTTATCATTGACCGAGCTCATACTTGGGTAAGAAAAATTTAAAATGACCCTTTTTTTATCCAGATCCTTAAGTCTTGTAAGGAGTGGTGAACAATAGTATTCATGATAAAGGATGGCATCAAACGGGCCCAAAATGGCCACTAAGTTGACCTCTTTGTGTAGATAATCATTAACAGCTTCAGGATATTGTAAGGCAGAGAAATGTTTGGTTATTTCTGTGTTATCAAGGGATTCATGGTCAATTATTGAAAGAGGAAAGCCAAATTTAAGGTAATCCAAAAGCCTATTATTGGGGGCGTTAACCAGTAATTTTTCCGAAGCTTGGATTTTGAGGTTTGAGTGAACAGGTAATCTAGCTTGTCTGTAATTGGGGAGGCTAGTGGAACGAATAACATTTGCTATTGATATATAGTCTGATAAAGATAGGGACATCAAGAAAAAGCATTAGAAAATGATGTATGTTTATGCCTGGGAACAGGGGAAGTGGTAACTACAGCACAAATTATTTAATTATCATTCTGGTGAAGCTCCCCTGCAGCATCATCAGAAGTGACCTGGTCCATGGAAAGCTCATCAATTATTTTTTCTTATGTAAGCTTCATATGAACAACCAAATATACCTACCACCAAAACTAACCCTTACGTTGGTCCCCTTGTATATAAACAAAACAAGTACCCTTACAAAAGTATCTGAGAGATATGTATTGCTAAAGTGAATGATAAAGTTGTCGATCTCCCATAAAGTGGCCAAATATAGTTGTCATTAAATGCAGTCCCATATGACAAGAAACTCCCAATACAATCAAATGAACATCTGATCAACCTTTGACCAAATCAATGTTTTACTAATATAATGACCCAAGGGGCCATACAATACATTTGCAGAAAATAAACTGCTATCAGAATTAGTAATATTACAAGAAACTTCATTGTTATAGACTTTACCTAAATCTCAAAATGCACGTTTCCCACTATCTGGTTCATACACTTATTCTAAGTTAAGTTAGTCCTATCATTACAACAAATGTTAGCAGCAGTGTTATAACATACATTGGATTTACAGAAAAGTCATTGTCCACAGTCCACCCCCAAAGGAAAAAGAAGCTCTTGTATTGCAGTCTGTGACAATAGATACAGGCCCTTGCTCAACTGGCCCCACACCATCCTAACTTTTTGTTGTCTGTCTGTCTTTGGGGTTGTTTTTCATGTTGCACTTTGACCTCTGGTTGCTGGAGTACCCTCCCCAATTAATCACAGTAACTAAAAATTGGCTTTTGATATACAAACACTTAGCTTTTCATACAAACATATTCCTTCATTTTAGAACTTACACATTTTTCTGGGATTATGCTGCTGTGTAAGGTGGGAGTTTGCCATTGACATCTGTGAGGTGCTTAGGCGGTTGATGACCCACTGGGTGGCGTCCTCCCAGTGGAGATTGCCCTCCTCCATGCGCTTCTTATGCCCCCCCCCCCCCCCCCCCCAACAGAGATGTTACATCTTAACAGCCAAAATGACCTGGAGGAAGGCCTGCTTGGCAGTCAGAGGATCTTTCATATTGTAAACGTTACTTAGTTGCCCTGTAACCCATTGGGCCATCAACAGATCATCATAAGGTATCCCTTTCTTTCCAGCCAGGGAATGGTAGCCCTCATTTGGTCACCGAATTTCTGGAGGGTTACAAGCTATATCTGTGGTATTGTTCTGACCAGAACTTCTCTGCTTACCCAGTAAAGTGGATTTAGACTGGTCCTCATATGCAGCCAAGGCATTGGTTACAGCTTGAGAAACATTGGCCAGTCCCCTTAGGTTCTCCAGGCTCGGTACCACTCCCTCATGTTGAAGTGCTGCAGTTGTACCATGTATATTTGATGTTGTAGCGCTCTGCTGTGAAGCACTACAAGAACAATTAGCTGTTGATAAGATATTCAACATTGTATGCACAGAGGAGTTAAGTAACTGTTGAGAAATTGTGTGCTGAAGAAGGTTCTTTTGTACCAGTGAGGCACCCCAGGTTGTTGTTTGGTAGGTGTGCTGTCCACTACAGTAGTTTGGTGAGAAGTTGCTGCTTGTTGCTCTACTCCATTCTTTGAATGAGAGATTGATTAGATTGAAACAGTTGACGCAACATGTCAATCATCACATCAGTTCGGTTGCAAATGACAGGTTGATTGGGTGTAGTGGTCAGATTGGGGTGATCGGAGTCAGCCATGGTAGCCAGGGGCAGGGAACTCTGTGAAAATGATTCCCCAGATGAGATTTGAGGTTTTTGCTTACCCTAGATGTTGAAACCCTGGCTCTGGCAGACGCAGTCACCTTTTTCCTCTGTAATGCAGGGATCTGTTTCCTTCTGGTGGAAGTCATGATTAACACAAACACATTAAAATCAACACTCAATTCAATATACCTAAAAACACTTAGCATTACTTCAGATTTTTCATGTATCACCATTGCTCTCTGATTTAGAAGTGAAAGGCCCCAGCACATTCGGACTAATGATGCAGAACTAATGATTCTGATTGGGTGACCCTTAAAGCAGGTCAATGAATACAGAGAAAAGATCTTAAGCCAAGTAAAAAGTTTATAGTATAAGGTAGGGCTACAACTGACACAGCAGGCCCCTACATGGCCGTGCGTGCCAAACTCATTTCTAATTTTATTTACATTTTTGCTTACAATAAATTTTGCTTACACAAAATTTATAATTGCATTAAATACGCCTTTGTGTTTTTGTCGTATAAATAATTATTATTAATTGTTATTAACTTGAAATTATTGCCATATTGTGAATGTACAGTTTGATGTGTAACAAGTTAAAGTGTAGCAACTGTCTTCTCGATTATTGGCTTTTCTCTTTGATACTGAGCAGCAAAGCAACAAAATTTGTATAGATCCTGGAGAGATTGACTTACCTGCTCTGTGTCATAAAAGTGACTATTTCCTAGATTCATCTCAAGCATGTGCATTTCAATGGTCTCATATTTCTTCCACAAAACCATTGACCCCCAAAGACACATGATGGATAACATTATCAGTCATGATGTCCAAAGCATATTTGTTTAGTTGTTTCTCCCAAAACCCTTAGTAGTTATCAAAACAATTTAGTTTATGCAATATAGACACTTTCAGGTGTCAGATATCACATCAGCACACACGAAAATGTTTATAGAATTTCGTGGTTGAACCATACTTGTCTCTACTTACTCATCGGATCTGTATTACTCCATTGGAAATGTTAGTCTTCATGCTATATCTGGTGTAACACGTTGGTCTCATTATTTGATAAATGATTTTAAAAACAGACCCACAAAGTGACCCAAGGATTTCAATCAATTAGAGACAAAAAAGTAAGATTTTTATATCTTCATGTATATTATTGGAATAAAAGCTAGGTACAATGATAAAATATTTGATTTTACAGTGATTTGAGCTATTGACATTAAAATATATATATAAAAACTGTTTGTGGTAATGAGGTGGAAAGTAAAGAAAAAAATCATTAAAATTAGACCCATAAGCTGATCTTTGCTTCTATCTTATGAAGGTGAAGGATTTTTTCCCTTTAAGTTCGGGGACTGCAGTGGTAACACACTCGCCTACAACCTCTGAGATTAGAGTTTGAATCCTGGCCTAAACCTTATGTTTGAAAGATGGTAGTTGCATGCTATTAGTCCACTGTATATGTACAATACAGAACCTCAACCAGCTGAATGTACTGGTATCCTTTGTCCATAAGACTATCCATTGTAGTGTGACCTATATAGTATTGAAAGTAACAATAAAGCCCAAATGAAAAAAAATCGCTTCAACTTCAGAGATAACCAGGCATACAAACGACCCTCATGTATACGTGTATGGCACACTTTTGCTTACCGTCACCAGCATTTGGTTGTTTATTTGTCTATGCACAGTGTAACGCCCAAATTACCACACTGATTTCAATTAAGTTTTCAGGCTAGATATGTAGGTAATGGTAGAAGGAAGAATCGTTCATAAAAAAATGGAGACAACTTATAAATAAAATAGTGGATTCTGTAGAAATTTTAAGTATCTAGTTAATATCTGATGTTGATGTAGTCATCAGTACCTATTCAAATATTTGCTTGTTATTACTAACCATTTTAGAAGTCTTATATAAATTGTCAATTATTAATAAATTATTTAATCCCATCTTTGCTCTCATTGGATCCCATTTGTGCTTCACTGTGGTAAACCAAGAACAGAAAATAATTTCAAGCTCTTTATATGTATATAAATATATGGGCATATACACATATGCTACATTCATTCAGTTTATAATGATTTGCATATCATGCACATATGTATTCATTTATAAGAACCCTAGACAAACTTTTCCCCCTATTGTAAACAATGTTACGCAAATATGCACATTTTCAATCGCCAGAAATCATTTGGGTGCTGCCCCACTGCACAGAATTGCTATTTATTTAAAATTTGGAAAATGCATTTTGATGATGATCAGAAATACATAAATTGATCATAAGAAATGTCAATTTTCTTTGTAAAATAAAACAATTTAATCTTTCCCTGAGTGACCTAAACACACCAGTCATAGTCCAAAACATTACTTTACTATATAAATAATACTGACCTTTGGTTTACTTCTCAGTTGGTTAATTTTCAAATTTTCTAATAAGTTCCTGTGTCCAGTATTAAGTAATGCTCAAAAATTACCATGTGCTTCACATTCTGTCATTAATGATGTGGTTAACCAGTGAATCTAAGGAATTACTTAGATTATTAAGCTAGAAAATGACATGTGTCATGATTTTGTATCATATGTCGATGTCAAATCGCAATGAGGACATACACAATGTTGCACTTTTTGTTAACAAATATGTGTCCTATAATGTAACAGTGTCACATTCATTTCATGCTTGGGATGGAAAAAGTACTAATAATATAAGTTAAATGACATAAAATATAAATCAGGCCATTAAAAGGTAAATGAAAGACATTTGAGTAAAATAAATTGGTGCTTTTTTGAGTGAAAATATTTTGCAAAATATGCACGGATGCAAACTTGATAATACAAAATGTCCAGAATATTAGCTTCTAGACAGTGAGCAAATCAATGAGGGATAAATTCCCAGCTGCCCACTTCCTGCAGATATAGACAAGGCAGTTTACCTTAACTACCAGCCTCTTAAAGAACCTAAGTTTGATGTAAATTCAATCAAAATATAAAACCTACTAGGTCAACAATGGAATTCAACACACCTGAGATCTAAACTGAACAATTTTGCATTGTTATTATCCATTTATGACCCCCTAGATTTGATTTGAATTATTTGGGTTTAATGTCACATTCAATACATTTATTTGGTCATACCACGACGGGTAGTTTTACAGACAGAGGAACACAATGGATACTTAAGGTGGCCATGTTGCAAATGAGTTCAGTTACTGAAGAATTCAGTGGGCCTTCTAGGATTAATTCACTGGAGCCTGAGTAAATCTTGTCATTGACCATGAAAGTGGAACAGGGGCTTTGTATGTGAAATCTTTTTCTGTACAAGTAATAACGTAAATATGTATACCTGGGGCCGGTTTCATGAAAAGTCTCAAACTGAGCCAGACTCAAGGCTGAGTCAGGGTCTCAAATCTGAGACTTTTGTCTCGGCTGAATTTTTGGCTCAAATGGATTTCACAAAGGGTGGATCAGCTAAGACCAGTCTCAAGTTATGGTCTCAACTTTTTAATTTTATTTCATATATTTAGTGGGCTTATTTTTAGTTTAAAAAGTTATATTTCATGATTATTATTATTTTAAATATCTTTAATACTCATAATACAAAGAAATTATATGATAATGTATTATTCTAAGTGATCAATAAGACTGACACTCAACTGAGGTTGAGTCTGGCTTTGAGTCCACCCTTGAGGCCTGTCACTTGATAATAGCCTATAAAGCATGTCAATTCTATTGACTTTTGTTATTAGTAAATATTGAATATGTGGCTGTAATTACAAAATAAAATGAAAATAGAAGATTTCAAGATTTATAAATTTCATTTTGGAACAAACTGTATCGCTTTATGTATGTGTTTTTTTGCATCAAAGCTTGGACTCAGATTTGAAACACCTCCGTGATGGGCTCAAATTTGAGCCTGTAACTGAGCCAGGTCTCAAGTTGAGCCTGTTTGTGAAATGCATTGAGTCTGAGTTCACAGACTCAGCAAAATATTTCCAAAATTTGAGACAAAGTCTCAAGTTTTGAGTCTGACACAAGGCTTAAGTCTGTTCATGAAACCGGCCCCTGGGCTTAAATTGTGTAAACATACAGCGACAGAAAGAGAGATAAATATTGTCAAATACATAAAGGCATCAAGGAATTATTTACATATTGGATCACAAAGAATAAAATAGACTGAATAGATAATCAATCTCTCAATATATGTCTTATGATAACAATAAATATCTGACATAAAATGTCTTTTCTGAAAATACTGCTTAGTCATGGTTTACATTTTAATAGAGAACACCTTGTTTTCTACTGAAAAGCACAAAAAACTGGGATTTTTACATGTGGGGCATGTGAATATGTTTGAAGGTTGTGAAAGACATTGACATTAAACTATCTAATATACTTGTTTTTAACATGAAATGTGTATAAAAGATTTTAATCTCTTCTAAAAAGAACCACCATATCATTTTCAAAAGGAGGATCAAAAACATATAAATAAAACAGTGTTAACACCATTCATTCGAAGTGTCTCATCGGAAATGTTCTTACACTTCTTCACTTGACTGAAAACATACATTTAATATGCGTTGATCAGTTTGATATGATTTATATTACCCTATTATTTGAGTAAGAGGAATACGTTTTAGACATGGAATCATTTTTACACCATGAGAATAGGTTTGATATTATCTATGAATGTATTTTTCCATATATTGAAGCAGTCTGTGAAACTGCTGAAAAATTTGGTGACCACAACTTTGTCAGATTCATCAGGAAATATGGGAAAAATCCATGGTTTATTCATACAAGACAAGCATATAAATGTCTACTGTATATAAAGTTCCTGACAAAGACAACAGATGGCAAGTTATTAGGTTACATAGGTTTAGGTATGCCGCCATCTCACATTAAAATTCTGATAGAAAGTGGTGTTAATGTGAACTCTAAAGAGGACAGCGAGCAAGGAACACCTTTGATAAAAGCATGTTCAACTGGCAGTTATGAAACTGTAAAGATGTTACTTGATGCAGGAGCAGATCCAAGACTTAAAACTATTAGAAATCAAAGTGCACTTTCTCTGGCTTTTAAGCACAATTCATATGAGGTATTTCTCCTGATCTATGATGCACTCTTTCAGAGAAATCCAAATGAAAGTGAATTGCTTCAGTACTTCACATGGATGGACCCAAACATTCACAATATCATCAAGCAAACGCAGGGTGATAAAATTATGTTAAAGATAACACAAAGGTTGCATAAGTTTATGGATGGTCAACTGCATATGAATGCAAAAGAGCTGGGTTATAGCTTTGAGAAACTGGCAAACTATGATCATGTGGACACGATTGCCACAAATTTGTTGATGATTGGAAATGATCAAAACAATTCTCAAATGATTCATGTGTTGTTGCATACACTCTTTCGTCAAAAAACGACTCAAGTGATACTAAATGGATACCGCCATGCTTTGGGGAAGATATGTAAGCCAAATGTATTGTGCCTGTATGTCAGTTATTTGTGGAGACTTGGTGAAGAGAACAAGTGAGTATCAAAGGCAGATCTAGGGGTGCATGGATACTCTCTTAAGATAAATTTTTAAAATGTGTATCTCTTTTCTGCACTCCACCACCAGAGAATTATACTACTTAAAGAGTTCAGCCGTTGAGCCCATTTAATTGTCATACGTAAACAGTGTTAAAGGGCATCAGACTAAAATGAATGGTAATTTGTAAAATCTCTATTTATTTAATATTTATGTGTTATTAACAGTTTCAACTGATCAAGATATTATTAAACTTTACTGCTCCTATACATTCTCTTAGATATAATGTTGGTAATTAATTAACCACTAATTTTCTTTCAGATACATCATTAAGTTATCTGGGATTTTAAATTTTACTTGTTATTGCTGTTATATGAAATACTTATTGACAAACAATACCAATCCCCATTAAGTTTTTATTTTGGTTTAATCAACAAATTAATTATGTGATAATTGCTATTCAATGTTTCTGGCTTGGGACGAATTTTTTAGGTTTGAAAGAAACTAAAAGAAACATTTAATGCTAATTATGTATAATGCTAATTATGTATAATGTGTCTCGATGCATTATAAATGTAAGTACGTAGGATTCTAGATTTATACAAAACATTAAACCACAAACATTATTTATAGTTTTCTTACTTTACAGATGTTTGATGTCAGACTGCACACCACGAGGAATTCCAAACGTTTGCCTCTATGGTATTGCTTCACCATGCTTGAGCTCAATGGATTCAGACATTGATTTCCTTGAGTTTTTGAAACCATGTTATTTTGAATATAAGAAGAAACATTGCTTGTTGCTATATCTTGCAATGAAACATCCCCATTTGTGGAAATACTTTTATTTTAAAATGGTTAAATTCCTTAGCAATAAGCATGACTGGAAATTCATAATGGAAGAGGCATATTACTTTTCAGAATTTTACAACACAACACCTAGGAGTGATAAGGCTTGTTTGCCATCTGGATCAATGGACACAATGACAACTATAACTGAAGCTAGACACTTACAAGATACCTTAAAAAAGCCATATATTAGTGGCTTTTTTGACAGAGAAGTTGAAAATGAAGGTATCACAATTCAGAAGTATGTTGAGGATTTTGTACTTCACATCACAAAACAAGTTGAAAGTTCAAACAAAGCACTTGCTGCTACACCCATACTTTCAGGAAGTGTTGCTGAAGGCACCAAAGTTGGTTTACCTGATGAATATGACTTTATCCTGCACTTACATGAACTACAGGAAGAGTTTGACAAAAATGAAGAATCTCTGGAATATGGATCAGCTTTTGGAAAGGGCTTTAACATGTCAGCTAAGTTTGCCAAATATGTTGATGCCTTTACAAAACAGGTTGCAATATGTCAGCAACATTTGAAGAATTTTTTCGTTCTCCAGTCACCATTGCCTTCTCCAAAGGATAAGCCATTCACTGTAGCATTATGTTGGCATGGACACTTTTTTAAAGATCTCAAAGTTAACATTGATTTTGTGCCCGGATTGAAAATCTCATATGAAAAAGCTCATACAAGACTACTGCAATTGGGAAAAGATACTGCAAATAGTCAGATCTTTGCTGTCTGTAAACAGGATCAATATGGTTCTTCATTTCTTCGGTTGTCATATTCTCTTCATGAAAGGGATATGTTGCAAGCATTACCAATGTATGCTAAAAATGGTTATCGCTTAGCCAAAGCTGTGCGTCACACTGAAGTGTGCCCAAGTGTGCAATTATCTGATAAGACAATTGCCTCTGTTGATGAATATGTGACAACTTACATGTTGAAAACATGTCTCTTGCATACAATGAAAGAATGTGAAAAAAACCATTTGGATGACTGTGACTGGCTGAGCCCAATTTCAATTACATGGGCTATAAAGATTTATGAGAAAATGAAGTTTTTATTGGAGATGTTTGAAGGGAAAATCCCCAATTACTTTCAATACACTAATGATATTTGTTCCAGTTTTCCAATTCCACATCATTTGGCCGATGGAAACCTACAGCATCTCAAAAGGAAAAAGAAAATTACTCTGACTTTTATTGATTGCATACTACAGTTATTGCAAGAACTTTTACATCAACGTTTGCAGGTCAGATGTTTAATACAGTAGAATCCTTATAAAGGAAATATTTTAAGCAATTATCACTTTTTATCATTGTACACTGTTTGAATGGTTAAATGATTTCAAGTGGGGCCTATCTTTCTAAAATAAAACTGATACACTTTTGACTCTTTGCTATAACATCTGTAATTGACCAGCATGACAAAAAGTCTGCATGTCACATTTTTAAATTTGAATATTTAATCTTGTAAAATGTTTTTTACTATCCTATATTTATATTTCACTATTGATATGCACTCAGATAACCCTTAAAATAACAGTTTACACACATATTATCTGGACAGAACTTTTATCTAATACCGATTTGATAAAAGACATTTGCACTGCATTTGGTGTCATGTTATTTAGAATGTCCAGATGTTCCCATTTGTAAATTTAACCCATTTTCTATGGTTGTCATGGCACATATTCTTGATCCAACAACATTATTGATCAAAAGAAGTTACAGCATGCACTGGTTATTCCCAGGCTACTTTCCACTTTTGTTAATATTGCTAATGGACCAAGAATTTTCATATATTCAAGGTGATCGTGCTAAATATCTATTAAATGTTTCATATATTTTGTTATATTATTACTTCTGGTAACCCTGAAGAACACTATCTGTCAATCCTGTTGGGGTATTGTTATGAGATTGGTGATTTAAATTTTATCATGTGTGTTTTACTGTGTGTGGGTTACAATATGAGATGCTTAATAACTTTATCTTTGCTTCTGGTGCTTCTAAAATGCCAAACTATGCATTCTTAACTTTAACTCAGTTCATTTTCCTTAACATTTCCTCTGCAAGCAGCCTTCCAATTGTTGAGAGCAACACATTTTTTCACTGCGGTTCTGGTTACATTACTGCAAATGGTAAATGAACTGAAAGGAGGTAAGTGTTTACCAGTTTATAACAATTCTATAATAATTTTAATTATAATTACTACCGAGTTCTGACCAGGTAGCTCAGTGACTCAAAACTATAACCCCAACATAATACAGACATAATATTCATTCGGTGTCACCCAGTTCTAGTCCCACAGGTGGCAATGCTGAGTTTCTGTCCCAATATGACTCTGGCTGTTTGACCGACTGTCTCTTCCAGTTTTTTTGTTCCCATTAATGTTATTTGTACCTAACCCTCCCTGGCCTCTTTCAGAAAACAGCTTAAAACCTACCTGTAAACCAAAGCATACCCACCTTAGCCTATGCCACCCCCTGGCATTCTCTGTGGTGCTTGATCCTCTCTTCTATCTCTGGATTCTGAAATTGGTTGACTGCTTCTTTCGTTGTTGTTCCCTCTTTATATGGGGAGATTAACTTGCACTATAAAACTCCAATTAGAATTAGAATAGAATAAATTAAGAGATGTTTCTCCTTCCTCAAATTGATAATTCACTTATTAACAGCTATGACCTTGCTTAGATAGATGCATTAATTTTCTTTACTTACACTTCAGAATGCTTGTACATTTCCTTGACCTATGCAGCAATTCAAATTACCGGTAATCCTGTTTTATTTTTGGTTACTGTGGGTATACATAAAGTTACTGAGGCTCGCAACACTCCTGTCTTGAATAGTAGTAACAGCCCATTCCTGGTGTACACATTATTTCATTATATTTTATCATTATGAAGGTAGAAAATGATCCTGTTATTTATTCTGTTTCTTGTGTTATGATACCGCCCATTATAAGTACATGTACTTACAAAATGAGTTCCCATGTTAAAACAATAGTCAACTTTAATTCCGTACAATCTCACACTCTGTTGAGGATATATACAGACTTCCATGCCTTAAACTTTAGTAAAGTCTATATGTAATCAGGCAGTCATCTTTTCACCCAGGAACCACAGAAAGGCTACTGATCACACAATGCACACAAACAAATTTTCAAGATTGAAATGTTAAAACTTTAACAATTTTTGCCTGGTATTTAAAACTATTTCACTAATACTAGTACACTGATACTTTTCAAAAAAATTAAAATCTTATCAAAATGTTTCAATTATGCGGTGCGAGTATATGTGATCATTTGGTAACAAGGCTGTCAAGTTTAGCATTATTTTGGAATCTTAAAATAATAGTGTATAATTTGGTGATGAAAGCTGCCCTTTCATAATATAGGATTCACTTATTAAAATAACTTTTTGTTTTTTATGGTTACTTTAAACTGAAATTAGGGCTGAGTATTTATTACATGTTATATCTAATTAATGTCAATCATGTCAATCTAAAATAAATATAAAAAATGAATGTAATTACTTGTAAATCTATGTAATTGTGTGCTGAAGCCGTCCACTGAAATTTTAATTGTTTGAGCAACATACTTTAGATCCATACACTAATCACCACAAATGTATACAAAATAAAATACAATAAACCCATAATATAGCTGTTTCAAAGACTACTCTTCACATATCAGTCCTGCTCAACACTGGCTTTGGTCAGACTTTGCATCATTTACATATAGCTTTGTTTATTAGTTTATTTGGTGTTTTAGGTCGTTTTCAACACTGTTAAGATCATATCACATAGGGTAGTTTTGTGAGCAGAAGAAAGCAATACATTTGTTCAATGTTCTGTACTGTAAACTGCTGACCATTAATAAGCCACTACCAACTTTCCCAAATAAGGTCCAAGGTTTGAGCCATCAACCTCAGACGTGGGAAGTGAGTGCATTACAACTGAACCACCAGGGCCTGTCATTGGTATATAGCTGTAAATTATAGAACATTATAGAAAGAAATATAAGCACATCCATGCTTTTCCAGGAAAAACAGCAGATATACAGAGGGTTCAAGAAGTTTAGTAATATATCCACCAAATCTATAGAAAGATCACTCCAGTAAAGGAAAGGCTGTTTTACATTTCACTCACAGCAAATGGTCTTGAAGCAAAATTACCTCACCCACTTGCCTCTTATATGGCAGTCATGACCATGTATAGGCCCAACATCTTGCACCCACAGTAATAGCATTGTCATGACTATGCCTTTGATGCCCCTGTTCCACCAAAGGATTAATCCGAGATTTTCCTGGCTTTTCAATCTTTACTAGGCAAACTCATTTACATTCAAATATGTGTCAATCCCTCTCGCATATTTATCAACAGAATTCTTGAGCTATTTGGAAACAATTCTAATAGCAGACAGATTCATTTGACTTCTGACTTTCACAAAGATATACAATGGTTCTTGGCTTTCCTCCCATCATATAATGGTATTTCATAGATAATCAAAACAAAGATTGATCATGAACAAACACTCTTGATGGACGCCTGTGTGACAGGTATGGGAGCTGTGTGGCGTAATAGAGTATATGCTACCCCCATTCATAACTGTGGTGACTGTAAACTTAACAATTGTGCATCTAGAAATGATGAACATTGTAGTGGCGTTATGAGTTTGGGGCAAATTGCGGCAGCATGGTTCCATTTCTGTCAGATGTGACAACCTTGGGGTGGTTCAGGTGGTTAAGACCGGCAAAACCAAAGATTCCTTCTTGGCTCTGTGTCAGGAACATATGGTTCTTGACAGCTGCACATGACATTGAACTTCATATTAATCATATTCCTGGATCTAGAAATGTTATAGCAGGCACATTGTCTCGAATATATTATGAAAAGCTAGTGAATTCTCACATTTTGACTGACCTAGAACTTACCTTCATTTGGGACATAGTTCCAGCCAAGTATTTTGACCTGAAAACACATTTATAATTTGAGATGCCAGCTCCTCATCACCTGCACTTGTGAGATCTGCTCTCCAAAGGACCAAGACTACTTATAGTCCTTCTACAAAGAATGCACATACAACTCACCTCAGGACTTACCTTTCATTTACTTTATTCATGTGTTTGCCTCATCAACTGTCAGTTCATTCATTGCTTGCATTCATGGAATTCTTGTATGCTAATTCCATTTCCCATGAACTAATTCTTAATTATGTTTCTTCCATAAAACAAGCTGCTAGGCATTTTGGTTGGGAATTGACTCCATTCTCCCATCACTTAATACAGTCGTATCTCAGGAGCATAACAATTAATTCAACATCATTACCTACACCCAGAGATATTTTTGACTTGTCCACATTAGCTTCCATTTCCAGGGCTTGCAGCATTCTGGAGGATCCCATCTTATTCAGGGCTGCATTCCTTTTAGCTTTCTTTGCATTCCTTAGAATGTCTAATGTGGCCCCTCACTCCAGGTACAAATTTGATAGAAAAAGGCATATTTTGAGGCAAGATGTGATTTTTCAGGAACCTGGGGCTCATATTTTAATAAAGTGGACAAAAACTCCGCAGGATAGATCAGCATATCACTTTGTCCAGATACCAGCATTGCAGAACAAAATCTTATGTCCAGTTTCGGCCCTCCAGCAGCTTTTAGCATCTCATCCTCTCATTCCTTTAGCTCCTTTGTTTGCTCACAAATCTCTCCCCTTCCACCCAGTCATTGACACTACTATCAAGGAATGGTCTGAGGAAAGTTTTGACACATATTGGCATTCGTCTTTTAGGACGTGGCTTCCATACCTTCAGGCATTCTGGATCTACTTTAGCATATGACAATAACATCCAACTAGAGCATATCATGGCTCATGGATTATGGAGAAGCTCTGCTGTTTGGACCTACCTTCAGAACGCCTCTTTGGTTCCTTGAATTATACCCACAACTTCTGTGGCTATAATTCCACATACTCTTTAGTTGGGCTTGGTGTTTTTAAAACCTTTCAACTTCTTTAAAAACTTTTAAAACTTTTACCTTGTATAAAGAATAACATGCAAATAAATTCCTCAAACCAGAACTTGACCGTCTTTTGACCTCTTACAACATCTCACATTGATCTCAACTTAGGAAACTGTAATTATTGCCAAACCAAGGTCTCTTGAACACCATGGTTTGGCAAGTAGCTCCTGTCTAGATGATGATGTCACAGAAGGGGTTTCCCATTTATTCCCTTCCAGAAGGACTTTTTATTGTACTTTATTTCATATTTTAACCATATAAACGGCCAAAGAATGTAGCACATGGGGTTAAACCAATGAGAAGAAGGAAGTACATACGTCACTATCTGGGTCACCTCACCCCAGCAATAAGCCAGTATCTATTTTTCTTGGACGTTGGCCAGTGCCTATGGCCATCTGAGATAGCATTCAGTTCTACATGATAAGCTATTGTAGTGCAATAAAATGGACTACTGTCTTAGTTGTAATATTGGCTAAATTGAAGTATATATTTTACATAAATCTCACATATTTACAAGCATTTTCTGTATATCTAACAGCCACAGATCCAGATAAGTTCAAACCAGTCGCTAACTCAATCCATGATGAATAATCCTCGGCTAAAGATCAGCCCAAATCTAGATCCAAGATCCATAATCACAGGCTAATAAAGGATCTAAGGTTACAAGAGAACAAGAGATCACCATTCAAATCTAAACCTGACAAGAAAGGTCACAGGTCAAGTTCAGTATGGATGAGAACCAAGTCAACCTGTGATGTGTGAATCAGCCAGCTGAAGCATTCCTAATCCCCTGCAACCCGCTGGGGCAAGTGTTAGATATTCCATCTACACAACAAAAAAGTATAAAAGTGAAAAGACAAAAATAACAAAGAAGTCCCCTATTTTTGTAGCAATACAAGTTGAAACAGTAAAGTTAAAAACAATTATATATTGCAACTGAAAGAAGTAAAACTTAATGTATCAATATAAATGAGTAGCACATAATGAATCCTAATTAAACTTCTTAAAATTTACAAATCAAGGAATGCAATTTAGTTCACCACATAACATGTACCAGTATTTGAGGGGCAAAAGATGCACATCCTCACAGATCCACCTTGGTGTAGCAACACACATCCTGTAATGTAATTAACAAGAGTTCACCACATCATATGTTAACTGTTTGTGGGGTAAGAAGTCAGATCCTAGGTGGTACACACTGATTTAACCACGAAATTCCTACAACGCCTAATCTGTTGACAAATACATTCTGGGTTATTAGTGAATGTAAGCACAGTTAAAGATAAATGCAGTTATTATTCCTGGAAGGCATATCTTGGTGTCTGTTCTATCAATTAGCTACAATGTTGTCATACAGTGGGGAAAACATCCATAATAAATTGATACAGATTAAGCATGGCTGATATGACAGAATGTGAACATATCCTGTAGTGTTACTAAGGCAAAAGTTGACATAATTCCTGTGTGTGAACAGACAATGTCCATCGCAGTTGACAGGTTCAACATATACACATTACAGCATCCTGACAATGACAGGATAATCATCAAACAGGTATCTTGAGATCCATATTATAGAGGACACGGCCAGCAATGAACAGTTCAAGGAAGCCAATACATCACAGCTCCATTTGGGAGCCGAGTCAAAATAACACCCAGCCACCAATGGAGTCTGAAACTGACGAAAACTGGCATAAGCAAAAAATGACATTGACATTAGGTGGGAAAGCAAGCAGGGTGGGTAAAACTTCAATGCTTGCTGGTCTGTGTCCAGTGTCAAAGTGACAGCGTGTGAATCTGAAAGACAAGGTCAGAAAACAATAGCAAATGAGGGGAAGGGGTCAACAAACAGTGGGGGCACAAACCAATTTTAAAATATACCAAGTACTACTGTTGTCATTTACTTGCAAGTTTCATAACATTATATAGAATAACAATTATAATACTCCAAAACACCTTTTAACTTATATATTATATTGGTGCATTCTCTGCTGATGCCAAATCTTTATTCTAATTTAATGATGCAATTTATAGCTAAGTAAAACTAAATTGGAGCACTTGGACAGGGCCTACCTCTCCCAATGCAGAACATCTCTGATATTGTTTTATTGGTTTTAATCGAAATAATGATAAAAACTCACTCAAAAATCTTAGACTCTGATATTGATCGAGATCATCACCAGAATTTAATCATTGGTTGAATGTATTCAAGATATCCTGAAAATGGCATCAAAATCCATCCACAACTTCATGAGTTATTTACAAACCAAACAAGTGTCAAATATTACATAGCTTCATTGTCGGTAGTAAATAATAAATTTTAAATATTTAAATTCAGCAACAAAGAGAAAACTTATTTTAAAACATGAATTTATTGTTTTGTTACCTTGCATGGATCTTTGGAGACATCAATATGAAACAATAAGATATATGCCTGGCCTGCTTACATTTTATATATATTGGTATTGGTTTGTTTTCATTGCATAAGAATTTGATGTTGAAGCCATATCAGTTTGCATTTAGGAATATATGTGCTTTGTGATTATATGTTGCAAAGAAACATTTTCACTTGTGGAAATATATTTATATGGACTTGCTGAAAGACCATATCTTTTGACAAAATTGAATCCCATAATAGAAGAAGCCTGTTATCCAGATCCTAGGAAAATGCTACAGTTGTTACAAGGTAAACAGATTTGTAAACAGATACTTTAACAAGGTATACACAAGAGACAACTTATAACAATAAAAGAAAGAAGGAAAATCAAGTAAATCAAAAGTATGTCTATTTACAGTTATTTTTTGTTGCACATTGCTTTTAAAAGCCAGGGTCTTATTGCAGTGGGTAGATTACGGGTGGAGGAACCAGTGCATACTAGTTGGTCAAGATTCTGCACTGTAAACTACCAGGCACCGACAAGTAAGTACCAGTTTCCCATGTCAAAAGTATGTTGACACCTTTGTGCATGACATTGTAAACAATGTCGGAAGGTCAAAGAAGATATTTACAGCAACAACCATTGTTTCAGGAAATGTTACTGAAGGCAACAAAGTTGGTTTCCCTGGTAAATATGACTTCATTCTGTACTTACATGAACTGCAAGAAGAGTTTGGTGTCAGTGACTTTGAACACCAGACAAAAATACCAAAATTTGGCGTGGATATGGAAACAAAATAAGAACACATAAGATACTTGCACAGAAATATAATAATGACTTCATTGCTTTTCAGTCAAAATACCTGCGAAAAATTTGTATGTAAGACCATTTCCTGTAACATTGCATGGAATGCAAACTCTTTTAAAGATATGCTACTTAACAGGGATTTAATGCCAGCATTTAAAATCTCAAATATCAAGAAGCTCACAGACACAGTAAGGAATATCAATCCAAAAAGTGCCAACAGTCACATATTTGTAATCCTAAAGCAGGGCCATTATGTGAATGTAAATGAATTTGTTGCAGTCCCCAACCCCAAGACAGAAATACATGACTGCGGGTACTCTTTGATCATATATATGTAACACAGACTATAACTAAGTATGTATACAAGTCAGTAAACTTATAAAAAAGTCTTGGTTTGTATATAAAATTAACAATAGTATAAGCAAGGCTGCAGTAATTAGCATAACTGTACAAAGGCAGCTATAGTTAAGGAACTGTGAATAATATATAATACTATAGAGTTCCAATTCAAAATTCATAAGTTAAGTTCAAAGTTCAGTTAAATTTAAAGTTCACATGTAAAATTCTAAGATAAGTTGACTAGTGACCTCTGAAGTGACCTTGAGAAGGGGAGGCTTTGAAGTTTATCAATGGGCATAGGGAAGATTTTACAAATAGCCCAAGGTTTTGAAAGGGATCAAACAGAGCAAAGCCCCCTACACTGCCAGTCGAAGAAGGGACCCCCAGAGTTTACAAAGGTAGACTAAAACATTTAATAAATGACATTTTTAGAATACAAAGAATCCTGCCGATATAAAACCAATGTTAGAAACCACCCTCAAGCCCAACATCATAAAGCATTTATTGACAGGGCAAGAGCAGTTGCCAAACTATCAGCAGAGGCATAGTCAAATTGAATATAGCCCTAAACACAACCTGATGACCACATCCCATGTCTCTTGATGTCTTGTATAGGGACATGCAAATTGAAAGCATATGTGGCTCCTGACCTTCTGAGGTCATGGAACGTGAAGTAACCCAGGCAAAAGCCCAGAGTGACATTAATATGTTTAAACACCTTCCTAACTCTTGAGTCTATTAAAGGATTCAAATCCCGCTTAGATGGAATTTGTAAGAGAGAAGTATGAGATAACATGGGGTAACTTTTAAAAAGAGTTTTGAAAGCCCTGTAGGGACAAATTACTTTATTATGTAAATAGGGTAAAATGGCGCACTGTATCCTGTGTCTGGTTTTGATGGTTTTTGACCATTTAATGATGACTTTGGCATACTTCTTAATAATTAATATGTCCTCACCAGTAAGGAGTCTTGTTGCATCAAGTGTAGCTAAAGCATGTTTGACAGCCTCATAAATGCAAAAAAATCCCAACAGGAAGGCAGTCCTATACACTTCACCTGAATCAAGTGCCTCACAAGGTTTAGATATTTACATTAGAATTGGAATAGTGATATAGGGGAAATAGCAATACACATGACACTTGAAATTATATTACAACAGTATCAATAACCATATGTATAGTGATACTAAGAAACTAATACAATTACAAATCTGGATCAATCTCCAGCAAATCATAAGAAGCATAAAGCCATACTTGATTCATGACGTGTGAATGCAATCCTTGCCATCTAGATAATACATCAGCTACCTTATTATCTGTGCCCCTGATGCGTGCATAGTGTTACTCAACTCCAAACATAGCCGACACCTACCATATGTTGCGTGCTGATGCTGCAAGATATGGTTCTCTGGTCATGCCAGTTGTCAGCACAGAAACGACTGGTTCATTGTCACAGCGTATCAACACCCTATGTGACGCCCACTGATGCTGGAAAAGCCTTACTGCTATGAGAATATTGACCATCTCCAGATGTAGCACTGTGAAACTTCTAAAACCTCTCTGGATTGTTAGATGGTATACTAAATTGCCACAACACCCCCTAAACCTGTTAAACAAGCATCAAACTCAAGGGTAGCATCAACCTTATTATGCTCATACAACGAAATGCCATTATATATGGGAAGAAACTTAGCAAACCATCTTAGGTCCCTCTTGAAATCAGGTATCAACAAAATTTTCTCATGCAGATCTAAGTAACTCCAACATTCTGTTGAAAAAAATACGCACCAGCTTGATGAATTTATGGACGTAGATCAAGAGAACCTTAGATGGATTGAGGTTGACACTTGGATACCAAGTTTTTACTCAACCACTGATGCACTGATTGGTTTATATGTTCATACATGTTCATATGTTTGTATGTGTCCATGCACATGCCCTGTGATTCCAGACCTAGCAGATCAGATGCAGCTGACGTTGCGATACCAAGTCTTTACTCAACCACTGACACACTGCTTGGTTTATATGTTCATCTATTTTTACATACATAGCAAAATGCTCTGCTGACGTCAATCTTATAAAGAAGGGCGCCATGACTAAGACACTTGAGTTGGTTTGCTATATCATCCACCATTGAGAAGATCGGAGAAAAATTGTGTTTCAAGTAGGAAGTTTGTCAATACCTGCGTTTATTGACTCCCGAGGGGGCCAGCTTAAGTCAATTATGACGCAATGCCTATCTGAATTTGGTTTGACCCTGTTCATGAAGGGCGAACAATGACCTGATGAAATTGGATTTTCATCAAAAGGACCCAACAGGACACCATACTTCAGTTCTTCTTCAATATGAGCCTCAATGTCTGCAGAAAAGTCTAAACCAGATTTGTGGTTACCTTGTTCATGAATTAAAGCAGAAGATCTATTAAAATCTAACGGGAAGCCAAACTGAATTAATTCTGATAATTGACGGTCCCAGTAGTCTTCCAATGATTTCTCCAAGCGTCAACATTGAGGTGGGACTGAACAGGAAGTCTGGCTTGAATGACATTTGGCTTGTTAGTGGATCTTACTATATCATGAATTTCAAAGGGAGACTTCCCCCCTGACGTCATATATAACTAAACTACTTGGGAGTCATTGGTCACTCAGGGGAACAAAACCAAAGTTAAAATCTGACTAATGATGCCTTGCTTTGTATATCTCACTATCAACACCAACATTATCTCCACTTGTGGAGAACGATGGGCATGCAGAATTGAGTTGAGAAATTTGTCCTCCACCCCAGTATAATTCACATCATACAGTGGGCATGGGCGGCACAATGCATTGATTCTGCGGTTTTTTTATTGGTAACAACTTCACATTATTTAGCCTCAGTATCAGGAGACTTACGTCAAACCTAAGGGACAGATATGACCGTAGCTTGTTATATGCCTGGTCAGTATTCACACTTAATCCTGGGGCAGATATGACCTCAGCTGTCGGATCCGACATCAGGGGCTTGGTTAACCCAGATATCATCCAAGCTATTACCTACAACCGCCTCTAAGTGTGAGGGAAAATCACTGTCACCACTGTAGCACAAGAAGTCTGCCTTCACACAGGCAGGATTCACATCAGTATGTGAAACATCACCAGGCAGAATCGGCTTTACATAAGCATCACTGCCAGTCACTTCTTTCACATTAGTATGTGAAGCATTAACCCCACTCACTGGATTTAGATTAGGTTTGACATAGCATTTGCTTAAATTACTGACACATACAGCATTGTCCCTGGACAAAAAGACATGACTATGAATCACATTTTGTTACACTTTGCAGCCAGACCCATGGGACTCTGTTTGCCATAAGGACCTCGATATACGTTGAGTTTACCTTTGAATTGTACACAAACCTAGAAACATGTGTTATGAATCACACAATTTTTACTAACTTTTGGAGTGACAGTGTTATAAGCATCATTTTGATTCAAACCACTAGTGACATTTGTTATTATGGTTGGATCATAATTTGAACCACCATTCACACTGCTGCCCCATCCTAACAATAGACAGCTGTCTGCTCATTTTTTTGATTGACTGGTTTTATTGTTGCAATTCTTTTCCGAATAACCAAGCTGCTTGCCCAAACTCAGGCAAAAAGCACAAATGTGTCCATTTAACCTACCATTAACTTCATTGTCTTTCTAACGTCTGTCTGCCCTAACCCAATTTTGCTAGCCTGAAGTGATGTGCTTTTGGGTGGGAGCCCTCCTAATTCTATCTATCCTTTCAGTATCCTCCAACTTCAAGTACCCTCTCTCCATTTCACATAATAGGACAGCATGAGCCACCTTTGCCCCCTGCCAGGAGAAGTCCGACGCATCCTGCATTAAATACCCTAGATAAGAAATCATGATGTCGCTTTGAGAACCGGATCATTCTTCCAAAATGTTTTTACCAAAAGCCATGAACCCATTGGGTTAGGATAACTGTTCATGTGCAACTCTCTGGCTTGTAACCTCGTCGGCCCAATGAACTATGTGCCTGACTTGTACATCAACATCCCCACCACCCAAAGATTTATACTTTAATTTACCTGTACTGCGCAAAATTTGATTTAAATCTCTAATTCTTTTGACAACCTTCCTTCAAACATGAATTGATTTCAACAATTCTAAAGAGGGCTCATCACTTTTGTCCTAGGACAAACTACTTGACACTTGTTTGGATATTTTACTTTTACTTGGTGTCATACTCTCAAGAAAACTCTCACTACTTAACTCAGACATGTCCGGTGTGGAAGTGCTCACTGAAGTTGATATCCGCTCCTCCACATGGTCCAGTCTCTGTGTGACCTGCAATTGCTGCAAAATCTCCAGCTGCAACCGTTGTCCATCTCCCTGATTGATCTGGGAAGCAAGCATACTACCTGCTAGTCTAAACATTTTCTCCCAATGTTTGGGTCATTGAATGGTTCATCTTAACAAAAGGTGACCTCAGACATAGTTGTTTTAGCTAAGCATCATCTAAGTGTAACTTATGGGTGCATTATATCTTAATTAAGTCACACACCATTGTCTTAAAGCGTCATTAAGTAATAGATATAATAAACTTTGTTAACATCTTAATAGACAATCACTCTTAGTCAAGACACTCGAGTCAAGTTAGCATCTGGGTTAATAATTGTGTAAGTGGAACTTTACCTTATTTTATACGTTGTTGTATTGGCGTAATAAAACCATTGTGTAACTTGTATTTGTGTTGTGTCTACACTGTGTACTATTGATGAACTGTATATATTTTTGGTTTTTGTTTTAAAACTTCCTTTAATTTTTGTGCATACAAATAATATAATATACAGTTATACCCAATTATATTCTTGTAAGAGGATATTGCAATACCAATTGATGACAGGAATATAAGAAACAGAAACAACTATGCTTATGAATATTGTTTGCTAATTATTTTTTTCTTGTGTACGAACATAGCTTCCTCACCACACTTTCATATGACACTCATGTAGACGTACTCCTATGCATATATCTATCAAACAGCACATAAAACCGTACAAAGCATATTAGTAATTTATTAGGGGTTTTACGTCGCTTTCAACACTGTACAGGTTATATCACGATGGGTAGTTGGAAGGACAGAGGAAACCAGTACATACAGTTCGTTAGGGTTTTGTACTGTAAACTGCCGACCAACAGCAAGAAACTACCAGCTTTCCCACTTGAGGCCATGATGGGGATTGAACCCCGGCCTCAGCGGTGGGGGGCGAGAATGTTACCACTCTGCCACCGTGGCCCCAACATATTAGTAAAAACAGATTGTTATATAGATAAGTTCCCACATGAGACATCACATTAGACATTAGATAAATTTCTGCAACAGGGATATCACAGATAACACAATTATACCACACTGCTAATCATTTGCATTTATGCACAGCAATTTAATTGGCATTTAGGATTCTGGGCCAGTATTCATAAAACTTGCTGAAACCAAATTTTGTCTCAAGTTTTGGTCTCAAATCTGAGACTGTTTTTTAGTCTCAGACTTGTTAGCTATTCATAAAATAGTTGAGACCAAATTTAGTCTCAGATTTGGTCTCAAACTTAAGACTTGTATATAGTTGTCTAAAACATTTTGGTAAAAGTCATTATTTCACCTTAACTGAGATTCATGTTTTTACTTTTTATGGCTTAATGCAAAGTAGAAATAATTTACAGCATATACAATACTTGGCCTAAACTTTTGTAATAACAGATAGACCAAACTTTGGTTTCAAAAGTACCTTACTTTGAGACACTTTTCAACAGAGTTGTCTGACTGCATAGATCAAGTGATATAAAAAGTTAAAAAAAAGTTGACACAATTTTCTATTTATTTCTTATTTTAATAGACCGTATAATTTTTGTTAAGAATTAAAAGACACAAAAACTATTGATCTTTAAAAAAAGGTTGGATATATTTGCAAGTTTATGGTTTGTTTACATTGGAAAGACTTGAGACTAGTCTCAGCTTGGTCTCAGCTGAGAACTTATTTGTAGATACAAAATTGAGACTTGGTCTCAACTGAAACCAAATCTCAAAGCTGAGACTATTTTTTTGTCTCAGACTTAAGATCTCTTTATGAATATGGCCCCTGGTCAACAACATCAATGTCTACACAGACTGGAATTGGGAATTTATGGATACGCTTCTGAGGTATCTATCAATGGTAAAGTGACTAAGGGGGAATACATCTAATAAGAATTTTGTACCCATGCTACGGATTGAAGAGACATAATTTTTGAGAACAGCAGGGTAAATTTGCCTACAGTACAAATATTCCAAAAATGTGAGTACATTATGTACAGAAATCTAGATTGGGAGTTTCATGAATACTGGATATGCTAGAAAAGTCTTAAAATGGGTGGTGTGAGCAGCTAAAGTGGAAGGCCTGGTCAATCCTATGCCAATCACCGTCCATCAGCAGCAGTGAGTCTGGAGTACCACCTAAAATATAAGAAAAATCATAAATTAAGGGCGAGGTTAAAGAAAATATGGGGAACCTTGTCCCACTTGAAATTTTTAGAAAGGTGGGTCAAAATATTTTCATCGACTTTTTGGGGTGAAAATAATCTGGAAAGGGCATCAGCAATGATGTTCTTAACCCCTGCAATATGTTTGACAGTAATAGCAATATCATGAGTGGCTGTGATCATTCATATGTTCTTCAAGCAAACAGCTAAAAAGGGGTCTTTGGTTCGACTGTTGCCAACCATCTGCACGACTGCTTCGTTATCACAAAATATAAGGACATGGGTACTAGCCCAAAGGTTGCCCCACACCCTGAGAGCCACTAAAATGTTCAACATCTCCCAGTGTACAATGGTTGCCTGGAAGTCATGTATGGGGTATAGAGGAGAAGCATAAACTCGATCTTTCCAGACCCCCTATACCAGTAAGAGATGCATCTACATAAACTGTGTCAATTGGTTGAGGAGATGGTTTCTTTTGCCATTAAATTGAGGAAGGAAGAAAATAGATGAACAAATCTATGTCCTTAAAGAAATCAGGGGTGAATGTGATTTTGCTTTTATCATAGTTCTGTCTAAAGAGGTGAAGAATTCTGTTGACAAAGATTCGAGCAGGGTGGACACACTTGTGTAAGTACAGGAGCTTACCCAGCAGTGACTTATAAGGTTTTCTAGTTAGACATTTTCTAGATCTGACTTTGACAAATTCAGAGTAGATAGCTTGAACGTTGTCATGGTAAATACTTAAAATATTTGTTGTCAAATTGATGTTGATACCCAGACATGTGAGGGCCTTACATGAGGCATTTCTTTTATTCTCATTCATGGGAGGCCTATTTGTGGATCAGGTGTGATAGGGCATGAAAAATGTAGGCAAAACCACCACAAAATAGTCAATGTAGGCAAATATTCTGTAGCTCTGCCGGGCCATAACGTAGGTAATTGCTTCCCTGAGCATCTGAAACACTGTGCTTCCGTGGACCCAGCTGAACGCTACCGAGACATCCAGATAGTACTGGCTCTTCTATTGTATACCGAATTTGAAGGCGTCAGTTGGGTCAACCCTTAAGTTACGAAAGGTACGAGCTATATCAATTTTGAAAGTTATTTTTCAGAGTTATCTTTGATAAATTTATAAAGCTTCAATACAAAGGGGTGGCCATCAAACAGTGAAATATCTACATCATCATTAACTGAATTTCCTTTTGGATATGAGAAATCGAGGATTATCTGCCTTTTATTGCCATCCTTGGGGCGAGTAAGCAAAGGGGAACAGTGAAAATCTTTAAACTCTACCTTCTCTACTGGGCCCAAAATGGCTCCCAACTGGATCTCTTTATTTAGATAATTTTGAACCGAATCTGGGTGTTGATTGGCTGAAAAGTGGTTTCGAACCTGAGTGTTGGATAAGTTGCAGTTATCAACCAATGAAGGAGGAAACCCAAAACTTGATGTAGTGGATAAACAGTGGATCCGGATAATCAGCTAAGCACTCTTCCCAAGCAGCAATGTTCAGATCCAATGTAACTGGGATTCGTTTGGCAACCCAGTGTCCTTAATTATTTTTGCAGCTGCAATATAATCCGACACAGATTCTAATTTTTGAGGACGTCTATCCGGACCAATAAATTCGAATTGTTTGACAGTTGTGGCCAGACAACCTCTGTTCTTATCAGTAATGTTCACATCCAAAATTGACGCATCATTAAAGTGACGCATGGGATTGACTATGTCGCAGTTAGGTTTGTGATTGTAATGATCATGAGTGACAATGATGGTGCCCTTATCCGAGTAATAGTCATGACAAACAGAGTTAACACAAAAAACCGGATCCGATTCTTGCATGTTATCACTGTCAGACTGTTGTCTAATCAGTTCATCAATGACATGATACAGAAACTTTTGACGTGACATTCCATAGTGCGACCATATTTGCAGTTCATTAACAAAATCTTTTTATGTTTGTTTAGCAAACTCCTGTTGACTTTTTGTAAGCAATTCATGGTGCTCGAAGCCGTCAAATACATCAATATTCAACAACATTTCTACAGAATTTACAAATGTTAACTCACCTACACAAACAATCATACACAAGTACTGACATATCATGCAGGTACTGAACTAAATAATAAAAGCCCCCACATTGGTGGCTTTTCACATTATGAATGAATACGATGTGGTCAATACTATTTTTGATGGGACAATATCAAGATGAATTAGTAAAGTCCACTTGATAAACTTTCATTTTCAACGCATTGTGGTGACGCAATGTGTTAAAATATTCTGACATAGAAGTGTAAATCCCCTGTCCCCTTGTTTCGACAGGGGGGTTGCTACTAGCCCTACCAGTTGATTTTGGATGAGACCTTAAACATTTAGTCCCCTGGGAGTCAGCCAGGGGAGACTGGGATCCAGGGGGAAGAGATTGGTAATTGCTACTGTCACTATTAGCCTCAATAGTACTAGTTACACAGTCATATGTATTAGTTACAGGGGCTTGGGATATAGGTGATGCCATCACTTCATCATCAGCACCACTAACATCAACACTATGTGTCAACTTAACCCCTTGCAAATTAATACTACAAATGAATTTTGCTTTATCAACAGAAAAAAAGTCACAGTCACTTTGAGTTACGTTACAAGAAGTCAGTTACAAGAAGTCAAGAAGCCGTCAGATGATTGACGCCACCCCTATGCTGGGACTTGACTGACAGTGTCCCTACTCTTGAGTTTGAAGTGGCAATCTCAGGGTGAAGGTTTGTCCTTCCATTTCTAACACAGAAATTACAGTGATGCCTGTACTGGCCATGATGTGAGTCATGAGTACATTAACTGTCATTGTAATAATGGCAGATTCGTTTCTGATTCGTCTGATTCAGTGCAAAATTTGTGTTAATGCTGGACTGAGCATTCATAACTATCTGGGAAGCACTTAAATGATTGAGTGACCATTGAGTAGCATTGCTCCAGGTGAGGGTCCCTTCCTCAATGTCATGCATTGAGACAGCATAAGCATTACGTACCGTGGGCCAGGGCAGTGATGTAGCATCCCTCATAGAATGAATGGTCTGTAACAGGGCATGTTGGGCAGTCTCATGACCCTTGATGTGGTAAATATTGAGTAGCTGATCAGCCACCCACTGGGGTAATTACAGTTCATCGTACATGACACGCTTCTTACCTTGGCCTGCATGATAGCCCTCATTGGGCCAATGCATGGACGGTTCAGCAGTAATGGCATTAACCGTGTTGTAATGCCCTGATCTGCGCGATGTAGTTGTCTTACCTTGCAGAGTGAGGTTCCTGGTCTGGGCCTCATAATTGGCCAGGATGCCAGCAACTGATTCCGACACCGCTGAGATCCATCTCAGTGTGTTAACATCAGGCATAATATGGTCTCGGTGATGGTCAATGTTAGAGCTAAGCACATGCTGACCGGGGATCGGGACACCTGCCCCTTGAGTTGGAGCATCAGTTGGTTGCACTAGCGTGTGACTGATGTGAGTCTGAGGTCAAGCCCATCCTACGGTATGAGGCGGTAGCGATGGAAGGTGGGCTTAATCCTGATGGATATACTGTGGCTGCAGTGTTGGTTGTTGCTCTAAAAGAGGCCTATCGTGCCTATGTGACCCCGGGTTTACTGGTAAAGAGGGAGCCACCCCTTGTGATTCTAATTTCTCTACCCTCCCTGCCAATGATCTGGTTGATTGGGCAATATCAGTCAGCATGGCCATGATCGATTGATTGGAGTGGTCAACTTGCAGTGAGGCATGCTCTGTACTCAGAGTAACTGGCGGATTTGTCTGTAAAAACAATCCATGGGCCTCAGTGTTTGCTACCTTTCTGATTTTCCTTGTAGATATTCTGGCCCATGCTGAGGCAGTAACTTTCTTCCTCTTGTTACTTGGCGCATTCTTACTTTCCTTAGGCATTCTCACGACAAATTATATCATATAAACTAAAACACTAATATTTTCTTTTAAAATCAACCTAACTTGGTCCCTGTTCATTGGACCCCAAGTTCAAAATGACACAAGGATCAACAGAACAGAAAACAGAGAGGGGTCAGTCTCACTTGCATTCAGGGGTCAGAGGTCAACCCTAACTATGATACCTAAAGTGTTAAGGTAGAGAGCAACTAAGAACGCAGGCACCTACATTGCCATGCATCATGAACATTTAGTGCTTTGAAATGACAAACTTAAGATGACTCCTTCAACACCCACCATGGTACAATTCTATTTAAATATTAGAGAGTGCCACTTCATCAGCAATCTAATTTAAATAATATTAATATTCCTAAATTATAACACCAGATACCATACCAGTAGGAATATAAGACACTCCCATGTCAAATACAGTGACATATCTTAATATTAACCTTTTAGGATTTGAACTTATAAACTTAGCATTATATTATGTCCACTATATTTAATATTGGCAATTAAATTCCACATGCAATAGTTGCTAATTGCTTTGTTTTCGTAGCAAGTTTGTTTGGTAAATTTGTAATCAATGAGTATCTTAGATACTTTACAGTAATTGTTAAAACCAATGAAACAGTCAAGAGTTTCAAGTGGGTTATAATATAAAATCAGTTTTGTGAATACACAGAGACTTTATTCATTCAGTTTATAATGACAGGCAATTCACTCACGGATGTTAGCATCATTCAGATATCTATACATAATGTTTTTCCTCTTCAAATAGTACTTCTCCCATGTATACAATTGCAAGAAAACTTGTTGGTGCTGTCCGACTGCACATAATGGATATTTATTAATGTATGGAAAATGTATTCCAACGATTTTGGAGAAATGTTAAAGGAACTAAAAAGTTGGTATATCAAATATCATCATTTATGACTGGCATATATGTCAGTAACATTTTTAAAAGTGAGTTCATTTTGTGAACATGGAGGTTATTTAGTTGTAAAAATAACAGTGATATGTATCAACATATGAAGAGCTCAATGCCTGTCCATCTAAAACAATTTACAGAAAGCACCTCAGAATATATGACAGTAAAAGTTCTAAATGTAAAACATACTTTAAATGACCCTAAATCATTTATTAGCTACAAACCCCAGAAAAGTTGCCCCTTTAAAGCAGAGCAAGACTCAAAAACCAAGCATTCCCGTGAAAGGCTAAACCTGGCCCGACATAACTCAGGTAATCCAATGCAGTGCCCACAAATGTGTAGAAGTGAACCCATACACAGCATGGTTCAAATATTGACTTCGAATGTGCTGCTTTTGGGTTACCTGAGGCTTGGGATTAAACCTTGGCAAAGTTTTGACCTTACAGGGAGAATGCTGTAAAGATACAAGGAAGAACCGACAAATGGATATAATCCCTACACAATAGTGCAGGCTTTTGTAATCCAAAGCCTGGAACAGGTTTGAACACAAGAATTATGATTAAGATTTTGATTATTTTATTTGAATATATTGCATGTATTATTGTGTCAGAGGGCCACAAGTAAATTGTTTGGTGGATGGTTTTTTACGTTTTTGGTCATTTCATTTTCTTTATGGAACGTGATAAAAGTTATGTTTTGATTTTTGGGAGATACTTTTTGGTTACCTTGCTGATCATCTGAATAATTTTGGCCCACCTCAGGCTAAGAATATTTTGCAATATTACACAGGCGAGAACCATTTCATCACTGGAGACTCCTGTTGCATGGTGGTTCAGAGAACCTTCAATCGACTGGCTAGTATCCCAATTACATTCTCCACAACTCGACTTTCTTGACTTAGCCTGTAACACCCGTTCTGGAAACTCCAACAGGATGCGGCATGTTCAATCTCAAGTTAGTGTCGCCAACTCCTCTCCACTATAGCTGATAGTAAATTAATAATATGTGCTACAGTGACACAAATGTAATTTTAAGTGGCTCAAACACACAGGATACTATAGTTAAAAGATTTTTTCTTTTTATTATGACATTCACTGGCTCTATGTTGTAACACTCAGATGTACATATTTGAATAGTTCCAAGACTCACATGTTTATCTACTTCATATCCATTCAATGCTGTTTTTGAGGGCGAAGTGTACTTTTCTAAATAAGGCAACGGAGCTATTCTTTTAAATGCCAATTACAGATGATCAAAGCAACTTTGGCACTTTGCCATTAAAAGTTTAAAATATATGGCTTGAAGTTACACTGACAAAAACTAATTAAAATCGCAGAAATCATCTTAAATCGAATTAGAATGGACAAATCACAATATTTCTATTTCACCTGCAATTTTACATATAATGGGGTAAATTGTTTAAATACAACCCACCTAAGGTGACTTATCTTACTAAATTACAAACATGGCATTTTACATGAGGTTCCTCTGCCAGGGTCAACTTAGGGCAGGTCCTCAGCATTGCCACTTGTGGGAGTCGAACCCTCACGGAGATGACAGCCTGCAGTTGGATACCAAACTTGTCAACCCACTATGCCACTGAGAACCTTAATTGTTATAAACAGGTACATGCTACTCTTTCCAATACAGCATCTTGAAAGTCTAGTTGTGCAACATACTCCAAAAGTGAAATATAAATTACAAAGAAAATATGCGCCAAAAAGTTTGATCCAGTAAAATATTTATTTTTCAAACCCTGGACAAAAATAAATTGGTTACACAACTTGAATGGTCTCTGATATTCTTAAGCACACTTTAGAATAAACTAATTATTTGTGTGTGGCAGTTTAAAATGGTGTTTTAAAATGCACACCCAATTCTATGAAATTCAGAAAGGTCATGTATGTGCAAAAGTTATATTTGGAAGCTTTTGGATCAGTGACTTAAACTTTTGCTAGAAATTTCATGTGATTTTGGCTGTAAGAATCATTAAGGAGTTTATATTTATTTCTTCTTAAAAGAGAATGCTTCTCAGTGGGGCTCGAGTAGATATTGAATGTGATTTCTCAACTATGCATTAGCTGTAATGACAAAGCTTATTTCCCACAAATATTTCAGATAAAATAATATCTTGCAATATACCTGGAGCCATTTGTAAGGCTATTTTAAATTTAGTGAAAATTCAGTAAACACTGATAGTATACTTGATCAATTTCCTATTTATATTTTACCTTGTTTCCTTATATGTATGTGTGTATATATGCTTCTCTGGTTTACCTGAAAATTGGCCCACTTCCCAATTTTCAAAAAGTGGAAAAAGTTATATTTAAATATTATCTGAGGTTATGTTAAAGCATGGGTTCGATCTGATAGACGAATAATTACCAATGGCTAATAAACAATGAATATACATTAACATTTGCATTTTACTTGAATGAAATTTAACTATTAATTGACAGACCTCAACTTTTGCAAATTGGTGTTGAGGGAAATCTACAAACTGTTACATCAAATATGGAATTCAACAGCTAAGATCTAAATCCAGAAACTGAACTAATTAAATGGCAAATAACTTTTAAATTGTTAATTTTACCATATAATATGTGTCATTTGCATTTTTGCTTCAAACAGTTATATCACAGTAGTAGTTTACAGTATATCCTTTTTGCATACCTTTCTGGAAGTAATAAATGTGGTCATATCGCCCATGAGTGTAGTTAATGGAGTACTGAGTCTGCCTTTTAGGATGATGATGTCACTAGAATTTTATAGCTTTTAAACTACCTGTGTGGCAGAACCAAGATTCCAAAATTGTGTAGGTCTTGTGATTGATCCTGAAAATGGAACAAGGGCCTTATGCTTATTGTTATGTCATTCTCTATACAAATAACAACGTAAGTACTTATACTTATGTGTAATTGTATTCAAGAGCAGCAACTGAAAGACAGAGAAATATTAGAAACAGAGTTGTGTATGTGTGAGATATGAAAAGGATTTAAACTTGCTGAAGACATTGACATTAGAATATCTAATATTTTAAGATACTTATATTAAAATTGTGTTAACGTAAGTTACAGAAAGACAGAGGAATGAATATGAATATGATATAAACTTGTGAACGCCGTTTGACATTAAAATATTTAATGTATTAAGATATTTATGTCTACGTTGTGTAAACAAACAGTGAAAAAACAGAATTGCTAGGAACAGAGTCGTCTCTGTGTGGGATATAAATATGACTTAAAGTTCTGAAAGACTTTGACATTAAAATATTTAATATATTTCAATATTTCAACCTAACTTAAAATGTGTATGAATATTTTAATCTCTTGTAAACACAACCAGTATATGGTTTTAAAATAAAACACTATAACTTAATGTCATAACATGACTAATGACTAACTTAATAAAATATAAATTAAAAGTGTGTCAATGGAATTGTTTTTCAATACCACCCATTGACTAATCATTTAACAATTAAAATGATACATTGCATATATTACCTTCTGAATTTACTGTGTAGATCAAGTTCCAATAATGGAGTCATCTTTCGATTTTAAGATTTAGTTTCATGATTCCTGCAAAAATTATTTTACAAATATGAGATTAGTGTGTGATGCAGCTCAGGGATTTAATGACCTTGAATTGGTCAGTTTCATAAAGAAATATGGGCGAAATCCATGGTTTCTTCACACAAGACAATCGTATAAATATGAAGTGTATGAAAAATTCATTCAACACAGGCAATTAAATTGTGAAATAATTAAAACTGGCAATTTGTTGATGCAATATATAATTATAGATATGCCACCCTCCTTCATTAATCACCTGATAAAATATGGTGTTGATGTGAACCATGAAGATCACAAATACAACAGAACTCCTTTCATAATAGCATGTTCATATGGCAATCATGATATTGTAAAGATGTTACTTGATGCAGGAGCAGATCCAAGACATAAAACTATGAAAAATGATACTGCACTTGGAATTGCTTTCCAATCTGGTTCTGATGAGATATTTGTCCTGATCTATAATGCACTTTTTCAGAGGAATCCAACTGAAAAGGAACTACGTCAGCAGATGACATTGATGCCTTACAAGATGCAAAATATCATTTTACAAATGAAGGGTGATAGAATTATGCTAAAATTAATACGCAGAATATATGCAGGCTAAATATACTGAATCTGTATCTTTATTATGGTAGTAGACTTGATGTTACATATGAGTGAGTATATGCAGAGAATATATGCAGGCTAAATACTGAATCTGTATCTTCGTTATGGTAGTAGATTTGATGTTACATATGAGTGAGTATTTCACAATATATTAAGCTGACTCTATCTGACTAAGAGCAGTTATATGTATTTAAAAGCAATGGTTTCCAAATTTATATTTTCAAGTCATCCTGAAGTATTATCTACATTGTCATTACCAAATATGAAACACCGATTCCTTCTGCTACTAAAGATTACAAAAATACAATGAAGTGTTGATAAAATATCAAATTGACTTTAAAATTCTCTCAATAACCTATGCCTAAGAAGTGATAGTCTAACTGAGTTAGGGTCCATGATAGCAAAAGTAAAATATAATATTGAAATCTCAGAACACTTTTACAGGTGAAATCAATCCACTAACAAATATGACATATTTTCAAATTGTGATTTGTCATGCCTTTGCCGGGATTTAATCCCATTGGCCTCATATCCCACAAGCAAGTAACGCCAAGTATGCATCTTACATCAGTTGAACTTAAATGGAATACCTAGATGTCCAGGTGTTAAATGTGTCTTATGTGAATCCTTTTTAACTCTGCAACTCCCTTAGATGTAAAAGGATTGCGATATTGTGAATAAAGTAAATTGTTCATTTTCATGGGCTTGCTGGGATTTAATTACAATACCTTAGTGTGGCGGAACGGGCCATCACCCCCACGTAAAGCCCCCAAAGGGATGAGCCCTCAGGTCCCATCACCGCCTTTCCATGTATCCACCCTGCACAGGCACCTTATGGACTGGGACCCACCATTGCCCCAGTAACCTAAATAGAGGGGTGAGTTTTACTACCTAACACCCACCCCAGAACCACTGGGGTGACACGCCCCACAACCAGAGGGTACAGTCCCTGTCAAGGGCACTCTACAGACTGGAGGAGCTCCGCTCTCAAGTGGCCCAAAGGTTGACCCAGCTTATACACCGCCTGGGCCACCTACCTGCTCACCCACCAACTGTGCAGACTTGATGCCGTAACCACTTGTTCTTAAAAGAGGACCCAAATCTCACCAACTTAATCCTGAGAGGGAGAGTAGACATGTCCTTGTTTTATCCTGAAAAATCCTGGTAACCTGTCAAAACGGCCTTGTGTCACCACTTATCTCAAGAATTATAAATCCAATCATAATCCAAATTTACTTATGCTACCAGCAGGTCATTATTGAGGTTGACCAACCTATAGAATTGTTTTAAACTCTTGGTATTGTGACCTAAACTGTAGAGTAGGAGAACGTGCATAAGATAACTTATTGTGCTCTGAGTGCACTAGGGACCACGAATTTCAAGATGTTACTACTGAGGTAAATATGTGGGCTTCAGTGTCATCAAGTCTGAAATTCTCAATCAGGTGCTTATAACTGATGCTGATATGACCATATTGCTGTTGATGTTACCATTCACTCTCATGATATGGCCAATTATTATCAGGCAAAATATTATTATGAGGGTGTGAGGTCCAATCCAGGTAAGTTATCAGTCAAGTTCCTACTTGGCTCAAGGGGACAAGTTTCAATAAGTTTCATAAAGTAAAAACAAAGTTCAGACCCGAAAGCAAGTATGCTTAAACAAAGTAAAAACATAAGTTTGTAAATTTATTATATAAATTGACAACAAAAATAATAACAAGGTAAAGATGTTTGTATGAAAGCCTTCTTGACAAGCACGCCCCAATCATGAAGAAAAATATACCGAGACATGCCGAGACTGGTTTCATGAACTGTGACATCCTCAAAGCAAAACGACTCAAGAGGAAATATGAGCGGGCATGGCGTCGTGAAAACTCAGCCAGTAATCGTAGCCGATACCGGGCTGCAATCAACCACTATAATTTCCTGCTAGAGAAGTCCAAATGCAATCATTATTCCAACATTGTGGCTGAAAACCAAGGAAATCCCAAGGCTCTGTGGAACTGTTTCAAAAAGATCTTACACAGGTCCTCTGCTGCTGTTCTACCAGACTATACAAATAAAACTGACCTTGCGAATACTTTTTGCAAGTTCTTCTATGACAAAATCCTCAAGATAAGATCCACACTGCAGTCATCAATACCATCTTCAGTTACTAGACCCAACCCCACTAAAAATACTCTGTCCTCTTTCACACCTGTGTCCGAGGAAGAACTACTCAAAATTCTAAAGTCCTCACCGTCCAAATCATGTGACCTTGACCCGATTCCGACGTCACTGGTCAAGGAGTGTGCTGATATTCTCATCACCCCCATCACTAAAATTGTAAATTATTCAATCACAGAAGATAGTTTCCCCAACTGTTTTAAGATGGGCAAATTTACAAATTTAATCTCAAAATAAATCTGAACCATTTACCCAATATTTCCCCCCCACTACCATACCAGTAAGGGCCCTGCTCTCTGTCTTGGAAGCCAAAGGGGGATTTCCTCCATTTGGGAGGGGGGGTATCTCGGAAAGTGACTAAAACTCAGACTCTTCCTGAGAGTACTCCACCACTACCCAGGGGAGAAAACTGGAACAGAAGGGGTAGTGTGGTTGTGGATAATATCAATGGACAAATAAATAAAGGCCCAACCAACCCTGATTAATGATAACCCCATGATTAACATTTGGGTAGGTGCATGCACCATGTTCTTTTACTAAGATGTATTTACCCCTAGGTTGCAAAGGACCAAATTTACTTGGAATGGTACTACCCAACCTTCTACCCAGGTAACCAGCCCCAAATGACTGCCAACTGATAGTAGGAGGATTAAGTGTTTGACTCAACTCCCAAAGTACCATCCCAAAAGGATATGAAGAAAACTATTGATGGGCGTTTAATGGAATTTAGGAAATATGATTTACAGTGGCCACTATGGGCAGCAGGGCTGTTAGGGCCCTGCTGGGGCAGTTGTCCCACCATTCCCAAATATTCATACAACTGTTTTTAGCCTTGTTTTATTTCTTGTTGAGCTATAATTCTAGGAACCAATCACATTTATTCCTAGAAATTCGAATTGCCTCCATCTTCACTTTGAATTTGCCACTCAAGGGCAACACAGGATTTGAATTTTAAGAAATTTTGCTTTAATATTTTAGTGTTTACATTCATGCAACATGGTTAAACGAAACAAGAAGAATACAAAGGACACTCCTAAGAAGAAAACAAAGGCATCTCCTTCTATGGATGACAGTAGAAAGGACTTAAGTGTGGATTTCAACACAGCTGTCTCCTTGCTTCAATCTCCACAGGACTTTTAGCCTGTAAGTACCAGTCTTCCGTCCACTTCTGAAGGGGTTACAGTGCAATCATCACATACTCTGTCTGATTCCACCACTATACTAACTTAACTGACGAAGATTGATGCTTCTAACGAATCCCTAACTAAAAGTTTTCCAGATCTGGAAGCAAGCAGGACAGGAGTTTCAATCCCAGTCCATTGTCGCTAACTCAGGGACACCACTGAATCTCCAGTTTCCACTAAGAGCACAGGCCTCGATCCATTCCAGTTCCAGCCCTTGGTGCTCATTATATGGTGTGTCAGGAAGTGCAAGACACTGCCCAACACTTCTCGCATGATGGGGTCATGCCAGACATCAACATATTGCGCCAGAATCCGCAAATCTCTCAATCAGTGTCACAGATCCTTACGGCATACAACGTTCAGGTGTGACAGGACTCTCTCCAAGATAAGACCGCCCCTACCAAGAAATCTGGAAGATTTAACACCACAGATACAATAACGGCTGTTCCTGAGCTTAGGTGGCCTAATGAAGGGTATCTTGGGGCTAGTGCAAAGAAAAGAATTCCTTATGATGACCTGTCTCTAGCTGAATGGGCGGTAGGACAGCTGTCAAATGTCTCCACATACAGGACCCTAATCTAGCCAGACAAGCCCTCCTTCAAGTGATTTTAGCTCTTAAAGACGCCACCTTCCTGCCATGGGAAGCTGTCAGGTCAGCTTGGGGGAACTCCATGCATAAGATAGAACAAAGTACACTTTCATGGGGGAGGATAAAGTCCAATGGTCATTCAATAGGTTATCTGCATCCCAGATAGTTCTAGCTAATGCTCATACTGTCAACCAACCGTCATTCCAGAGGAAGGACAAAATATGTAAATTCTACAATCAAGGTTCCTACTCTCATGAATCCAATCATGGCAACTTTAGGTATCATTGCTCGTTCTGTGCTAAGATGGGCTAGATCTTAAATTGCCCGGAAGTGAAGTGTAATGCAAAATTGAAAATACAATAAGGGCAGACAACTAAATAGGTCAACCAACTATCTGCACAGCAGCCAAGTGACGTTATTGACAGTAGTTTTGATTATAAAGGGACAGTTACTATGGACAAAACTCTTGATAATGAAAACATCTTGTATAATTTGTTTCATGCTTATCCTATATTGTGCCAGAGCTCCTGTAATGGGGGGATTGGTCTCCTCATGTTCCAGATACCACAGGGCATACAGGGGTTAACTTTTTCCCCAGGTCGACCCAAGGGGAACATGCATTTAGTGGTTTAAATCCTACCTCCAGGATTGTTTTCAGTCAGTCAAGATTGGTTCCAGTCTTTCGAATTTGTTCAAATTGAAGTTTGGAGTCTCCCAAGGTTCTGTCTTAGGTCCTCTTCTGTTTTCCCTCTACACAACACCTCTTGGTCAAGTCATCAGAAAATATACCGGAGTCCATTACCACTTCTATGCGGACGACACTCAGCTGTTCATTCACTTATCCCCTGATGATAGTCTCAAGTCTTTTGACCGTCTTAAATCGTGTTTGAATGATATTCAGGTCTGGATGTCTGAAAACAAACTCAAGCTAAATCCTGATAAAACAGAATTCATAGTCCTCGGTGCCAAAGACAGACACAAATGGCTCAGTGACTCATTTCCTGTCAATATCCTGGGTAATTGCCTCTCTCCTGCAGATGTTGTACGCAATCTGGGTGTTCTGTTTGATGCAAAGTTCTGTTTCACCAATCATGTAAATTCTGTTATCAAATCCTGTTTTATTAGCCTCAGGGACCTTCATCGCATCAGAAGGTTTCTTTCTGTGGATACATCAGTGGTGATTGCAAATGCTCTGGTCAGTAGCCGTTTGGATAACTGCAATTCTCTTTTTCGCAGTTTGTCATCCCGAAATGCTACAAGGCTCCAATATGTTCAAAATGCTCTTGCACGGTTTGTCACTGGTGCTTCAAAGTACACTCGCATTACATCCACCCTTAGGACACTTCACTGGCTACCCATTAGACAACGTATTATTTTCAAAACCCTAGTTTTGGTTTATAAGTACCTCACCACTGGCCAGCCTAAGTATTTTGCACCATATCTCCCCTTGTACAAATCTGCTGTGAATACAAGACGTTCAAATCCCAAAAATTTGTTCCTTCAGGTTCCCTCTTACTGTGCTTCCATCCATAAATCTAAGGTCCATTTTAACAATAGTTTTTCATATGATGCCCCTAAGTTATGGAATTATCTTCCATATGATATACGCAGTGCTCCAAATCTCTCCAGTTTCAAAAGTCGACTCAAAACCTACCTATTTCAGAAATCATTCCCACCATAGCTTCTTACTACCGAACACCGGACGACCTCTCTGGGAATGACTCGGAACATGTCTAATGTCTTATGACTTATGCCTTATGAATTGGATGGTGTGCCTTAGAATCCGTTGATACGGAGATTAAGCACATGGACAACTGATTGAATTGAATTGAATTTAGTGACCTTTGGCATCACTTATGCATATTCTAATACCAATATCGATGTTTGAATGATAACCAATTAATTGATCAATTTATTGGTCCTGTATTTGACCCGTATGCACAGAGTAATGTACAGAAATCTCAGTGTGGGTTTAATGATTATGTTTGTTAAGCATACAATGTGGGTCATATGGCTTCATTGATAACTTAGTGCAGAAAAGTGACGTGAATTTACAAACTATACTTGTCAGTATTTATGTATTTGATGGTGGTAGTTCCAATGCTGGTACTTTATCCTATCATTCAGTGGATTTTCTTAACATATGGAATGAATTTGGTAGTAGATTACAACAGTTAATGGATGTGCATCCCACCCCAGGTAGTGTATGCTCTGGTTTCTATCACCTTCAATATGATAACCTTGGAATCATTCGTCCTCATGAGTGCTGTCAGGTCCCTAGTGGTAAGATGTGTATTATGGGTTCGGGTTCAATCCCCATCCACATTATTGGTGTTTATAAAAATAATGCAGAGTTATTATGTAACCCCAAAGTAGCTTATAAAAACTATTTGCAGGAATGCTTCATGTTTGAGCGTCATGGTATATCTTATGACCAATGTATGTACATAATCATTGATAAATTGATTGATAATGCAAATGAGGACACACAAGCTCACCAAAATGCTGAACTTGACAGTTCATTGCTGTATGGCAGAAACGCCAATGTCAAGCATTACGATAGATGTCCTATCCCCAATGGTATTGGGGGTGACTTAAATGATGACAGTTTTGACTCTGGCCCCTCTGTTTCTCATGATTTCGACATTGCCGACAAGATTAGAGGTTTCCTTAACCACAGTTCTGGAAATTTTTCTTTCATTGGCCCTGACAGGGACCTTGTTACTATTTTTTACCATTCCTCAATGCTTTGACATTGCAAAAATTATCAGAGATACTGGTCTTCCTAATTATATGCAGGCTAGAATACCTGTTAGTTCTGGACTTAATCTGCAGGCCTGGGTATACAGATTGAGGGATTATCCTGATAAATTTTTATTTCAGTACTTGAAGTTTGGTTTCTCCCTTTCTTGGTTAACCCTACCAGCCTTTACAATGTAGATATATGTAATCACCTATCTTCTGTTGCTTATCCAAAGGCAGTTCACTTATATTAGTAAAGACGTGGGCCTTGGGGCCATGTTGGGTCCCTGTGATTATAAGGACTTTGACCACTATCACTGTTCCCCACTTTTGACCCGCCCAAAGGACACAGATAAGAGGTGTGTGATTTTAAATCTCTCGCACCCTTATGGGGCTTCTGTTGATGATAGCATCAGTAAGTCACATTTTGATGGTAGGCATTTCACATTGAAATTCCCCTCGATTGATGGCACAAAGCAGGATATACTTGAAACTGATAATCCTGTCATATTTAAGGTTGATGTGGCCAGAGCGTTTCAGAACTTGCACGTCGACGATCGCCATATATCTTGGGGTGAGCATTCTTATGTTGATCTTTGCATTGCGTTTGGCTGGATGCACGGCAGCACAGCGTTTCAGATGGCCTCAGACGCCATTGTCTTTATCATGAAGGGTATGGGATGCAAAGTTCATGCCTAAATACATGACTACATTGTTATGGCCCAGAGGGGCCTGGCCCATGATCAATTTAATAGTTTAATAGTCAACTTATTACAAGAATTGGGCTTACCAATGAATGAGGAGAAGAAAACCCCTCCCTCACAACTTATTACTTGGGCATCCAGATTGATATACCTAACACCACTGTCAGCATTGATCTTGATTAGCTACAGAGTATCTTTCAAGAATGTGTAAAGACTAGTCATAAGAAATTTGTCACAAAGAAGGGCTTGCAATCTCTTATAGGAAAGCTTATCTACATCCATAAGTGCATCTCCCCTGCTAGAGCTTTCATCAACCGTATGCTCTGCCTCTTGAGAAGCTTTAAAAATACCAGAAGAATTAGGCTTACAGCCAAATTTTTCTCAGATTTGGACTGGTTCTTAAAATTTCTTCCCTATTTTAATGGGGTTACCATGTTCAAAAGGTTAGACTTGCCTTCTCAGGAAACTATTCACCTGGATGCTTGCTTGTCAGGTATGGGGGACATTTGGCTTAATGGGGTGTATTCATGCCCAGTTATGACAATGCCAGGTACCAAGCTGCATATAAATCATCTTGAGATGTTCAACATAGTTTGGCCCTAAGGCTTTGGGGCAAGTTTTAGGCAAATGCATCTGTATGTATCAGATGCGACAACTTGGCTGTTGTTCAGGTAGTGCAGAACCTCAAGACTAAAGACAACATTTTGGCAGCATGTGTGCACAATATATGGTTTATATGTGCTATGTGGAACATAGATCTTAAAATTAACCACATTAGGGGCACTCTGAATGTGGAAGCTGACCTATTGTCCAAGTTATATTCTGACAAGTCTGTGGATCAAACCTTATTGGCTTTTCTCCATGAGAACTGTATATGGGATAAAGTCGAAGCAAGTCAGTACAGTTAGATCTTTCTTTGTGATTTCAAAGCGTGCTTCCTTCAGATGCGTGACCTCCGTAGAATTAGAAAGTATCTCACTTCTGAAGTGGCAGTCCTTGCTGCAAATGCCTTGGTTAGTAGTCGTCTGGACTATTGTAACTCTCTGTTCAGAGGTTTGTCCGGTTTCAATCAGCACAGATTGCAAAGTATTCAGAACACCCTTGCTCGTATTGTTACAAATCATAGAAAGTATGCTCATGTTACACCCATTCTACAGAAACTCCACTGGTTGCCTGTTAAGTATCGTTGTATTTTCAAAACCGCAACACTTGTGTATAAATTTTTGCATAGTGGTTCTCCTTCTTACTTCGAACCGTTCTTGTCTTTTAGTAGTTGTCCCTATAGTACTAGGCATAGTCACCCAGATCGTCAATACCTTACAGTTCCTCCTTTCCATTCATCAGTCTTTAAGTCAGCCAAACATTTTGGCCATAGTTTTGCCTTTGATGCTCCTAAGATCTGGAATGACCTCCCTCAAGATGTTCGCAGTGCAACATCAGTTGCCTCCTTCAGAAAGAAGCTTAAAACTTACCTGTTTGCAAAAGCCTACCCACCATAGCCTCTCCCGTCACATCTGTGTCTCCTTGGTACGACCTGGCTATGTCCCTTGATTAACGATAACTGCCTTGCTTTATGTTTAGATGCGCCTTAGAGTCCATCAGTGATGGAGATTAAGCATTAGATTAGATTTCAGGTGCCTCATACCTCTCTTCACCTCCTGACTGGGGCTTGGACGAGAATTGATGAAGCCTTCAGACCTTCTACATCCTCAGCTCCCTGCACACATTTTAGAGCATTTTTTATTATTTCTTAACCTTCCTATTGTGATTTCAGTCCATAACATTCTTGTTTTCCCCGAATATTTGATGAAATCTTCAATTTCACCTAAGGTGGTCAAGAACTACCTCTCCTCCATAGTTTCCATGGCTTCCTTGTACAAAATTCCCCATTAAGCAGTTCATAGTGAGCCAGTAAGGAGATTTTTGAGAAATATAACCACAAATTCATCTTTCTCAAATTCTCACATACTCATAGGGGGATTTTTGATATACATACTATCTACCTCATTTCAATGTCCTGTGACCGCCTCACAGATCCTTTGTTATTCAGGGCAATTTTTCTTACTGCATTTTATGCATTCTTCTGAATGTCAAACATTGCTCCCCACAGTAAGAAGGTCCCACTAAGCATATATTAAGGCAGGACCTAATTTTTGCCCCTCCTGGTTTACATATTCTGCATTTAATTCCTGCCTCTATCCTCTGACCTTTGACCTTCACTTTGATCTTCACTTTGGCCCTAGGAAAACTGTGGGCAGCAGGGCTGTTAGGGCCCTGCTGGGGCAGTTATCCCACCATTCCCAAGTATTCCCAACCTTATTTTAGTCTTGTTTTATTTCTTGTTGACCCATAATTCTAGGAACCAATCACATTTATTCCTAGTAATTCGAATTTCCTCCATCTTCACTTTGAATTTCCCACTCAAGGGCAACACAGGATTTGAACCCAGCATCCACACCCAGTAGCTTTACAGCATATCCATGCTTCATGCTTGTTCTTTAGTTCTTTTTGACCTTATTCTTTAAGGTTCGATCCCCGTCATGGCCGTAAGTGGGAAAGCTGGTAGTTGCTTGCCGTTGCTCGGCAGTTTACAGTACAGAACCGTAGGGAACTATATGTACTGGTTTCCTCTGCCCTTCCAACTACCCATCGTGATATGACCTGTACAGTGTTGAAAGCGACGTAAAACCCCAAATAAACAAAATAAACAAATAAACTGACCCCTTGTGTCATGGTCCCAGCACTTGGCAGGTCTCCATATTTGAATCAACATAAGAGCTGTGGGATACTCTAACTTTTGATCCAAGTTAGAGATTAGTCATGGATCCTGTAGTCTGTGCTCCTTAACTTGGTAAATTAAGGTATTCTTTGATATAATCGGGACTGCAGTTACCCTCTTAGACTGTGACCTATTGTGCTCGTCCCAGCACAAGGGAGGTCTCCAATGGGATAGATGTAGGCCTTTGAGTATTTGGAATAAGCTGTGCCAGGCTGACCCTGGTCACCCCTACAGAATTTATCCTTTTGTTTCGTAGGCTGGTGCCTAACTTCCTTCTAGTACTTGATCACCACTAGAGAGTATCAATATCTCTGAGTTCGAGATGCTCCCTTAATTTGGTACATTAAGGTTTTCAATGATATAATCCTGCGCTTAGGTACCCCTTGTTGACAGAGTACTTAACATGGTACAGGCTGACCCTGGCACCCCCTCTTGACTTGGACCCTCAGGCAATTATTTTCACAGACTGGATTATGTTTTCCAAACGTGGCAGTAGTCAATGCTCGAGTATTGTACAATCTTTTCCAATTCTTTTAGTATGTACACCATTTGTTTTATTGTATTCTATGTCATAGTTGCTATTTTGTTCTTGATGTGCCATACCACCAGGTTGGTGCAAAAATTTGTAAAGATTCCATGTCAATGTAACCTTTTAAAAGTTTCTTCTTGTTCCTAACATGTAAATAAAATTCCTCAACCATTTAATTTCCTCCTCTATCCTCTGACCTTTGACCTTCACTTTGACCCTAAGACAACAATATAACCCAAATCCCTACTTACAGTTCAAAATAAGAAGCATGAGACTATTTAGATCAAATTAGTAGTAATAAATTAACATCAAATTTGGTAAATACTCCCCCTGGGTCCCCCCTGCCCCATCAAATATGCTTGCAAAATAAATTAAATCAAAGCCATACCTTTATAATATAAATCCCACAAAATAACCTCAATAATCCACACACCCAAAAACAGGTCTTACCATTTGGCTTTCCAGAGACAGAAGAGAGTGATCCCATTTGCCACCCAAGCTAACAGCACTTCCAAACTTCCCTATCTAAGTCTGTGATTGGCCAAGATTCCTCCGACAATGATCACCCCAGAATCTGAGGGAGGAGATTAGATAAGGGAGATGCATCCTGCATCCCCATGCTTATCTTTTTTGGCGCTAATTCTATTTTAAGATATAATGCTGATGTCAATTTTGTTTATATCCTGGATGAAGCACATGGATGAATAGTGAAACTTAGAAGGGAAATACTGGAAATATGCATTGAACATCCAAAAATACCGCAAAATAGTACAAAATAAACAGGAAAATTCGGCAAGTTCTGGCATGAATTAGCAAATACTTATCAAGAACGGGAAATTTAGATGAAAATATCGCTAATTAGTGCACAAACAACCAAGACAAATAAAATAGAAACCTACAAAGTAAATAGCGGCAACGATCCGCGATCGTCACAATAGGCTCACATCGTATCCAGGGTAAAAATTAATGCATTATTGGCAACTACTATCAAATGTCAGTTCTGCATGATTAAATCCACGCTTGGGGCTTCCATTTCAAATTACAAATAGCATTTAAAGGCTACACACGAAAGTTTGAATCCACCAACCCACCACTAACACTGATTTGTCAAGTTTTTGCCCTCTTGTAGCTTGACCAACCATAAGAGCGTAATTTGGTTCCATTTCGTCCTTTTAGCTTGACCCCTTGACCTTGATCAAGTCTTGGGAGCTCTCCGCAGATTTATATGAGCTCTGAGCAAATTAGATCACTTTTGACCATTGAGCTGAACTTGAACTTGATCCTCTCAAGGATGATTTATTGGACTGACACAGCTCTCTGCGATAAGGATTAGGCAGGCCAGATCGACTCTGGGTCCCCCTCTCTATTAGACTAAGCTATTTCCCCCTTGAGCCTTGACCCCTGTAATGGGAGTATGTTGGGTCTCCCCATTTCGACCTTAGAGCTCGACCCCCTGAGACCAATCCACTCAGGGGAGGTCTCCACTGCTTTGGATTGATGTGGCTCTGAGTGATCTTGGATTTATTTTGATCTATCCCAGCAGTTTATGTGGGTAGGTGTTATTAGCCAGGGCCAGACTGACTCTGGTATCCCCCTTTTGAACATGACTGTGCTGACCATTATGACCAACTTGTGACCAGTTACTAATATTACTAACACTTATCATTATGTAAAGATTGTTATTATTATGAGTATTGCATACCTGCATGGTGTCATACTATTTGCTATTTTTTGTTTGTACTTGCATAGTATTTTTCCGACCCTTGTGGTAATGATTATTCTGGTGTATTTTATGTTGATGCGTTAAAATTTGCCAACACATATTTTAAAATCTCCTTTTTGGGTCAGTATAATGCATATTTTAACTAATTTGTAAATAAATTTCCTCAAACATCTTTTACTGACTTTGCACATCTTACCCATTGCTTGATTTGCATGCATCCAAGGTCGTCAGCTTGACATTAACATGACCTTGAGTTTGAATTTACACATTGAAGGAAACTGTGTGGAGCTGGCTATATTAGTTAGGGTGTACATTATATTTTCCTGGTTCAGATCCCAGTATTTTAACTTACTTGGGGCTTTCCTAATGTAACAATTGTTTACTTCTGGTTAGCTAACATAAATCAATTATAATCCTTGAGTGACCACCATGTAAGTATTATTGGTCATATTGAATGCAGCATGATAGAGAACAACATGACAACTCTCCACCATCCCCCTCTGCTACATTATGGTCGGTCACTAGTCTAAAGTTTTTAGTGGCCGATAATGCTTCTGTGACCCTATCATAGTTATGACTTAAGAATGATAGTTTGTCCCCTATCTGGTTCCTGCATCTATAAAATTTCTATTATCTGTTGTTTTAAATAACCATTTAAAACAACCTTTTTCTTGACTTTCAGTGTCACACCATTGTTACAAAAGAAATTCCCACCAAGGTTTGCTGATCCTCATTCTTTGTCTTTGTTAAAGTCATACTCATGTTATGTCTGTCCAGTTTCAAAAGCTTCTTTGATGGGTTCATTGTGGATTCAGAAATAGTAGAACCATATATTACATGAATGTGTACATTATCATATCTTAATCGCAGATTGGGTCAGCTAAGACTTCACATTTTAAAATTATCTTTACTATAGCTTACATTAACTTCATACTATACCTTTTAGTATATCCTATAGCTGCTTTTATCCATATATCAGTAAAATAGCCCTTGAAGTGGGTTTTACTTTATCAAGTGGTTCTGTCTGCTGGATCTCAGCTTGCCTTCACATATCCAAACTGGGCTTTTGCAGAGCCAAACTATGGTGGGGTGTTTCACATTACCTTGAGACTTGACCTGGATAAGATATCAAATAATCATATGCAGTAAAACCAACCTTATCAAACATAAGCCCAGCTCAGATAAATGAGAGGTTTAGATACACAATTACAAGGCAGTATAAAGGGTTTAGTCGGTTACTTATAGGCATGTCCAAACCAAAGAGAAATGATACATTAAAAGTACTAGGTTATTTTTAAAGATATATCTATTCACTCTGTTTTTTTCCTAAAATCATACTTTAAAGGGACACTTTTGAGCAATCTCCTCCAACTGTCACAACAGTTAAGCTGCATTATTTTTGTTTCCTTCAGACTGGACATTAGAAATTGAAGCCTAGCAACTTCCAGAAGGCTCATCACTTCATTGGTATCTATGCCATTATCACATAGCAGTCACTCCTGCACATGTTCTATCGATATCATCTCCTATGGATGCCTTGATTTCCTGGATATCAGTTTCTTTGACATATTCTTATTGGGCCTTAATATGCTCCTCCGAACTTGAAAAGCATTCCCTGCTGGTATGTTGAATAATTGTTTGCACATGTTATTCTTTCAAGCATTTCTTTCGCAAATGATTTGTGAATCTCAAAATGTTGATTCAATTGTGCTTCACAAATCAATGATTGGCCATACAATTCAAACAATATTATCATAATTTAGTAACAAGAAACAATGTATCCAAATATTTAAGGTCGTAGCCAAACTGCCACAGCAGGCTCCTAACATAGCCATGCCTATTACACTGTAGAAGAAGCTGTTCAGAGACAAAGTTGGTCCAAAATAGCTAGGGAAATCACTGTGGGGAATTTTGTAAGCCACTATAGGATGGGTGTTACATGAGCATTTGGATGATTTGTGACAACACATGAAAAGAGTATTCTGAATACTATGCCAATAAAGACATGTCAGGCCTCTAAGAAGAGAGTTACAATAGTTAAAATGACTATTGACCAAGGCATTTCCACAAAGGATTGCCACTTCCTGAGTAAGATACTGAAGTCCACTCCTGTCTCTAGGCACTATAAAAAACTTAACCATTGTCTCAAGAACACGCAGTTCATCATTGTGCATAAGATCGGGGAAAATTAAACCAGATGCCTCCACTAAATGTAAAAACAGGGTTATCCTGTTAAAAAGGCCTTATATCTCTCCAAATATTGCTCCCAGAGGTTCGGAATGTGAACACATTTTGTAGAAAGTCATGGCCTTGGAATTTTCTCCAGGTGTTGAATTCGACCTTTGACTCCTGCTTCAAGGTTAAATGAGGTTGTCACATTAAAACATCCTTATTTCTCCCTTGTTCTACGGCTTCAGATTGTAAAGACAGACAATCAAAAGCATAGGCTGTGGTCAAGAGATTGTAAACGCCTTCCATATGTGTGTCTGTTTGTGCATCCGTCTGTGCATCTGTTTGTTAGGTTTTAACATAAACCTTAACATCCCATTCATTTATAAAGATATCTCCACTAAATTTGCAGGGAATGTTTATGGCTACAAAAACCTGTCTCTGCAAAATTTTGCCCTCACTTAAAAAAAAACTAAATGGCTGTCATAGCCAACTTTCTAAAAAACATAAAGTTGTTCTAAATCTTGAAATATTCCAGCTAGCTTCATTATATTTGCACAAAAGATATATGGCTAGAAAGCTAGCCTGTTAGTAATTTTGACCTAGTTCTAAAAGGAAAATGGCAGCCTTATCACATGTTTAATGGTAAACGGGGTGTTACGGTCACGGGCAAGCGTGGTAGCAATTACCGGTTGTCTTTAAGTTGTAACAGAAAAAGCAAAAAGTTAAACTTAACAAATTTATTTAATAGTCAACAATAATGATTACAGTCAACTGGTATGCTCTTAACTAAACACACTAATACAATAATAAGATCTAGCTGACCTGACCACAGAGATTATGAGTTAAATTTATCCGCCGTATCCCGCAATCTGTTCTGTAATCCGCCCTGTGGTATATTCTGTGATCTGTCCAATGTCCTGTGGTCTGTCCCGTGATCTGTCCAGCGTTCACTCGCACACAGATGTCTATATTCTGTGACCTGTCCCACACTCAACAACACAAAAGGTGCTTGTCCTGCTATCCTTTATATATCCAGTCACACAGAAGGTCTGTCTGGAGATTTTTAGAGAGTTAACACAATTGTACTGTCTGCTCCAAGATATGGACAATGTCCAAAATGCAGTAAATCCACTCTCTGTTATATAACTGTACAATATCCAAAAATATCCAAAGTGCAATAAATCTGTCCAGACAATGTATCTAGTTCACTCCAGTAAAAGTTCACAGCAACACAAGTTATATTATATTCCAAAACACAATAGCTCTCCTTATAGCCAGCGAATACAAAGTTCACTTGTGGTCAGATGTACATTCCTTATATACATTCACAGATTTTTCTGGAACTGTACAGAACCAACTCAGAAAAGCTTGAGCCATCTAGGCCAAAGGAGGAAGTTCTAGAAACTACTGGCAATTGGGTTTCCCCAGATCTATCATAACCACTGAGGGGGGGATTTCCCCCAGTCTGTGAACAGATCAATAAACACTAAAACACAAAAGTCAATAACTCCCTTACTTTAAATGTCAACACACAAAAAGAACCAACAACACAATTATCTTTTATGACAATGTATAAACATAAAGCTTAAATTAAACAATGCACTAATATAGTGCTTAATATATGTAATATACAATGTACTAATATAGTGTCCAATATATGTAACACCTCCCCCCTTAAAGAAAAATTTTGGAAGCCAAGGAGTTACAAAATTTTACAAGAGATTTTTACCAGGTATATATACACAGGTAATAACTTTTTACAAAACATATTTATCTAAATACAAAAGTAAAATTAGTACCATGTATAACCTTTATAAACTTACTAATTACAGGTATATAAATTACAATTTAAATACAGCTTCTGGACAGGGCGTATCCATGCGGACGCCATATGTTACTTTTTCAAAGTCCTGTTTATACACTGAATTCCTATCTTTAACAGTGTTTCTATTAATAGCCATCATAAGCTATGTTATACCTCTTTCGAAGTATGGCTTTACCATAGTTATTTCCCACATTTGGTTTGAATGTCTGTTATCACAGTTTTTAATGGTCTTTTGGAGAGTTTCTACTCTCCTTGCTACTGGGTATGACCCTAGATCTCTGGCCTGTAGTTTATTCATTTGGCCAGGTGATGACACTGAAGCCTTGCCTCCAGGATTGAAGATACGGTTTTGCGACTTCCTATCGCAAAGCATCTTCATTTTTGACTGAGAATTTTTCAAATTTTGTTGCGCCAGCTCACAAGCCTTCTTCAACTTATCTCTGAACTTTGAAACATAATCTAGCAGATTTAGGCTCTCGGTGTTCTCAGATAACCAATTTTCCTTCAACAGCTTGAGAGGACCACGGACTGAATGGCCAAAGACCAACTCGAAGGGACTAAAGCCTAAAGACTCTTGAACAGACTCTCTAACTGCAAACAATAATAAGCTGATGCCTTCATCCCAATCTTTTTCATTGTCTAAACAATATGTCCTAATCATATTCTTCAAAGTGGAATGGAACCTTTCAAGTGCACCTTGGGATTCTGGGTGATAAGCACTAGATTTGATCTGTTTGGCACCTAACTGAAATACAACCTGTTGAAATAGTCCTGACATGAAATTTGACCCTTGATCTGACTGGATTTCTTTTGGTAAGCCAACTAGAGTAAAGAAATTAACCAGAGCTTTTGAGATTTTGGGAGCTGTTATGTTGGTCAAAGGTATGGCTTCGGGAAATCTGGTTGAAGCACACATAATTGTCAAAAGATATTGGTTTCTGGATTTAGTTTTTGGTAAGGGACCTACACAGTCAATTATCACCTTGCTAAATGGTTCCTCAAATGCTGGAATGGGTTTGAGAGGAGCTACAGGAATTTTTTGGTTTGGCTTTCCTACCATTTGACAAATGTGACAAGTCTTGCAAAATTCTGCCACACAGTGCCGAATTTGAGGCCAATAGAAATGTTTGGTTATCTTGTTGTAAGTTTTGTTGATGCCTAAATGGCCACCCATTGGAGACTCATGGGCCAATTTCAGTATCTCACTTTGGTACATTTTTGGTACAACAATCTGGTGTACTACTGACCATTCTTCAGATGCAGGGACATTTGGTGGCCTCCACTTTCGCATAAGTACACCATTTCTGACATAATAGCCTACAGGGACCTTATCTAGCTCTACTGGTGGCAAGACCAACTTGAATAAAGGAGCTAATTCAGGGTCATTTTCCTGCTCTGAAATCAATTTTGATTTTGAAAGCGATACATCTTTGCAGTCAATTGGGTCTTGTTTTTCAGAATCTACCCTATCCTTGGGATTAGTATCACTAAAATTCTGCACATCATGGTCATAGTTGTTCAAGAATGTATCTGACAAATCAACTAAGACATCTGTAGATTGTTTACAATCTTTTGGTTCTTCTTGGGCCTTTTTGGCCATAGCTCGAGTCACAGCACAGGAGGGAAAAATACCAGGAATAACCTCTTCTAATTTCTCAGTGCTAACCAAAGTGATCGGCTTAGAAGTAACCTTAGGATCAGCAACTACCTTTCCACCTGCAAGATCATTTCCCAACAACAAAGATACCCCTTCAATGGGTAAAGTGGGCCTGGTACCCACAACAACAGAACCAGTAACTAAGTCTGATACTAACTTGACCTTATGCAAGGGAACGTTCACACAGCCTCCTTCAATACCTTGAGCAATGACACTCTCACCAGTAGATGTGCTTACACTCAATGGCAATACACCTTCTAAAAGTAAGGACTGAGTAGCTCCAGTGTCTCTTAATATCTTAATGGGGACCTGACTGGAACTACTTTCCAAGGATACAAAACCCTCAGACACAAAAGGTTTGAACTCTTCCCTAATAATCTCAGACTTGTCTAAACCAATACTAGACTCTGCTATATTGGGATTTGAACGCCAGTTAGACTTGCTAGACACAAAGGCGTTGGGCGTTGCCTCCTTTTCTCTTCTCTTCTTTAAGAGCCAACAGTCAGACATAACATGCCCAGGTTTCTTACAATAGTGGCAAACAGGAGCAAAGGATCTGGGTTTCCTATCCTTACTCATAGTCTGATTTGAAGTTTGACCCTTATCTGAACTCTTTTCTGGAGCTACATTTTCAGATTTCTTTCCTATTTCTGGATAAGACTTTTTAGCAGGACCAAAGGACTTATTCTTGTTGAAGGTGGACTTGTGAGTTAGCGCATAATCATCAGCATAAGTTGCTGCTTTTGCCAAATTTTCAACTTTCTGTTCATCTAGATAGGTTTTAATGTCATCACGAACACACCTTTTGAACTCTTCAATCAAAATAACTTGCCTAAGTTTTTCAAAGTCTGTACCTACTTCCCTAGAATTACACCATCTGTCAAAGTACACTTCTTTCTCATGGGTAAATTCAACATGAGTTTGACTTTCTTGTTTACGATAATTTCTGAATTTTTGACGATATGCTTCTGGTACCAACTCATATGCTTTCAAAATAGCATTTTTGACAGAGTTATAGTCCACACATTCGGAAATTGGCAAAGCCGTGTATGCCTCCTGGGCCTTTCCCCTCAAAACACTTTGCAGCAATAAAGGCCACTGGTCTATAGGCCATTTCAAATTTTGAGCTACTCTTTCAAAGTGTTGAAAGTACTTATCGACCTCTGACTCATTAAAAGGTGGTACCAGTCGCACATTTTTACCCAAATCAAATTTGGTAGCAATGGACTCTTCATGGGCAATTCTACGGGCATTGAGTTCTAAAGCTCTCATTTCTCTTTCATGTTTAAGCTCAAGTTCCTTTTCTCGCTGTTGAGCTTCAAGCTCTTCTTTTCGCTGTTGAGCTTCAAGCTCTTCTTTTCGTTGTTGAGCTTCAAGCTCTCTTTCTCTAGCCTCAAATTCTCTGAGTTTTAGCTCTCTCTCAATTTCTAATCGCCTGATCTCGTATTGCCCAGAAGGTTCCATTGGTAGAGGCTTATACACTTCTAAACAACTATCAGGTAAAACATCTTCATCAACTAACTGTTCAACAATAAGCCTTTTAAGTTCATGTTTACGTGTTGACCTTTTCACCTCTAACTGTAACTCTTGTGCTATCTGCATTAACATATCTTTTTTAAAAGTTTCTAGAACTTCCATAGATGGTGACTGTACAAACTCTTTAGCACTAGCCATTTTGAGCACTGTTGACTGTAACCAATTACTAAATCAAATGGATTTTCAAAATGTTAATTGAACGGTTGATCAAATAGTTGTAATCAAATGGTTGGATCCCGGACGAGCCCCCAATTTTCCTGTTACGGTCACGGGCAAGCGCGGTAGCAATTACCGGTTGTCTTTAAGTTGTAACAGAAAAAGCAAAAAGTTAAACTTAACAAATTTATTTAATAGTCGACAATAATGATTACAGTCAACTGGTATGCTCTTAACTAAACACACTAATACAATAATAAGATCTAGCTGACCTGACCACAGATATTATGAGTTAAATTTATCTGCCGTATCCCGCAATCTGTTCTGTAATCCGCTCTGTGGTATATTCTGTGATCTGTCCAATGTCCTGTGGTCTGTCCCGTGATCTGTCCAGCGTTCACTCGCACACAGATGTCTATATTCTGTGACCTGTCCCACACTCAACAACACAAAAGGTGCTTGTCCTGCTATCCTTTATATATCCAGTCACACAGAAGGTCTGTCTGGAGATTTTTAGAGAGTTAACACAATTGTACTGTCTGCTCCAAGATATGGACAATGTCCAAAATGCAGTAAATCCACTCTCTGTTATATAACTGTACAATATCCAAAAATATCCAAAGTGCAATAAATCTGTCCAGACAATGTATCTAGTTCACTCCAGTAAAAGTTCACAGCAACACAAGTTATATTATATTCCAAAACACAATAGCTCTCCTTATAGCCAGCGAATACAAAGTTCACTTGTGGTCAGATGTACATTCCTTATATACATTCACAGATTTTTCTGGAACTGTACAAAACCAACTCAGAAAAGCTTGAGCCATCTAGGCCAAAGGAGGAAGTTCTAGAAACTACTGGCAATTGGGTTTCCCCAGATCTATCATAACCACTGAGGGGGGGATTTCCCCCAGTCTGTGAACAGATCAATAAACACTAAAACACAAAAGTCAATAACTCCCTTACTTTAAATGTCAACACACAAAAAGAACCAACAACACAATTATCTTTTATGACAATGTATAAACATAAAGCTTAAATTAAACAATGCACTAATATAGTGCTTAATATATGTAATATACAATGTACTAATAGAGTGTCCAATATATGTAACACGGGGTTATTCTATTAAACAGGCCTTATATCTCCCCTAATATTGCTCTTAGATGTTCAGAATGTGAAAACAACTTGCAGCATGGCCTGGGAATCTTTTCTAGATGTTGAATTTGTCTTTTGACCCCTATTTCAAGGTTAAATGGGGTCTTCACACAAAAATGTCCTTACTTCACCCTTATATTGCTGCTAAGGCTTGAGAATATCTCCCTTATCATTGCTACTAGGGGTTTCAAATGTGAAAAAACTTCAAGCCCTGAGATTCTTTTTCAATTGCTGATTTCTACCTTCGACCCCTTCTTCAATGTCAAGTGGGGTTATCTTACTACACAGATCTTGTATTTCCTTTAGTTCTCCATTATTACTGATTCTAAGGCAGGAGATAAACGCTGCGGCAGTGGCCGTGTTATATGGAAATGAAATAAAAACTCCAAAGTGGAAATACATAAAATAAAGTTAAAAGGCATTTTGCCTATTAGAAGTAAAATTATTTAACAGGCTTTTGGTAAAGAATCTGAGAGGCTATGGAGAAGTCACACAAATGAAACTATCAACCTTGAATGTTCTTAGGACTATCACTGAATAAGGTAGCATCTTAAATTTACCTCCCATGACAATTGGTAGTTACTTATCAATGGTCGATTCATTTGACGACATGGAACTAATGACATTCCTAGAAAAATATAATGAAAGTGAATGGCATTCTGCAACTAGACAATGGCATTAAGCACAGTTTTATACATTAATTCAAACATATGACAATATTGACCAATGTTATGATATTTTACAGAATTGTATAGTTGTTGGTCAGTCACCATCCTAAATTAGATACCTGATTGACCATGGTATTGATGTAAACTTGGTGCCACATGTTGATGGGGCATTTATGACACTAAAAATTTTACTGGATGCTGGGACCAATCCAATACAGATAGGCAGTATTGGTGAAAGTGCACTCCAAGCTGCTTTTAAATTCAATTCTGAAGAAACATTTGAAAATTATGATGATGTGGAAAAAAGACCTGATGCAAAAGATAAATGAAGTAAATGAGTTTGAAATCATACACGTCATACTGCAAAAGCTTTGTCGTAAGGGGAAGACAAAAGCAATCTGGCAAGGATAAACTGATGCTTTAGATGTGATCTCCTGGCCAGATATACTGAACCTGTATGCTTGGTATTGATGCAGACTTGGTGTTGATATTCTAAAACAGCACAAGTAAGTATGTAATACATCTTCTTTGGTGTTCTCTGAATTTCAATAGCTGTGAAGCAATGAATTATAGAATGTATTTTATTTTAATCAATATACTATTAAAGTTGCTTAAAGATATGTTGTAATTGCTGACATTAATATTAAACACGAAAAAGCACGAAGGAAAAAGAAGTATAATTAACACTTAAGACAACACTTATCATGAAACCAAACTAAGAGATACAGAACATTTTTGGTTTTCTTACTTCTTGTAAATATCCCTTGATATTAAATCTTTTCGTACCTTCAAGATCTTGGAATACAGATATTGGCAATGGACAAAGACAGCAAGCAATGTTGACTAACCCGTAATACCTAACTTATGTTGGTATTGTTGTGCATCATCTCTCTGCATTTATACCAGAATACCAGTACACAGAATTATTCAAGCAATTTGAGTTTGAAGGAGGAAACAAAGGTATTCCAGGCTTGTGTTTTGTAATGACACATCCTCATTTGTGGAAAGACTTTTATTTCAAAATGGTGAGAGATCATCCCAGTCAGCATGAGTGGGGTTCATTAATGGAGAAAGAATTTGATTTTTCAGAGGGGTACCATACAATTCAAAGAAGTGATAGTGCTTGTTTGTCTCCTTTAGCCTTGAACCATAATGTACCCATCACGGAAACAACAAACCCGGTTGATGCCCTGCAAAAGTCACACATCAATGGTTGTTTCGACAAAGAAAAGCAAAGTGAAAGTAAAACAATTCAAAAGTATGTGGCCGAGTTTATATGTGACATCACCAAAAACATTGGAAGGTCAAACAAAAGATTGGCTGCCACATCCATACTTTCAGGAAGTGCTGCTGAAGGCACTAAAGTTGGTTTCCTAGATGAATATGACTTTATTCTGCACATGGGGCCATGGTGGCAGAGTGGTAACACTCGCCTCCAACCTCTGAGGTTTCAGTCCCCGGCACAGCCTCAAGTGGGAAAGCTGGTAGTTGGTTGCCTTTGGTTAGCAGTTTACAGTGGAGAACCCTGACAAACTAAAAGTACTGGTTTCATCTGCCCTTCCAACTACCCAGTGTAGTACAGTATTGTAAATCCCACAGCGATGTACAGCAATGTAAAACCCCAAATAAATAAATTATTCTTCACATACATGAACTACAGGATATCTTTGATAAAACAGAGAAAGTAACTGATTTACCAAGTGTACCTCAATTTCAAGTAAATATGAATATAATATGAAAATGAATATGATTCAGTAAACCATGAAATTCTGCAGCATTAACAAACCAGTAGCAAACCTTAGACAACCTTGAAACCAAAAAAATGTAAAAAGACTACAGATGTCACAAAAAGCAATAGCAAAAGTAAAATAAAAAGTTGCAGGTTCTAACTCAGCAGGTACTCAGGCATTACTGAGGTGGGAAACATGCAAAAGTAACAAGAGTAAGTCCATGCCCAGTCTGTTTGAACTTAGGCAACCAGAAAAGAGTACAGCAATATCTACAAGAGTTGAATCAATTGGTGAATGCAGCTGATCAAAAAATTAAATCACGGAGGTATGGGGTTGATGTTTTTGTTAAACACAGAGTGAAGTGGCCCCACGAATATGTGTTATCGGGTTCCAACAAGGAAAAGGTCTCATATGACCAGTTATCAGTCGTCCAATGGGTGACTGGCTTTTGTCACACGATGAAGGAAGAAAAAAATTCAAAAATGAGAGAGCACATGCTTGACTATTTGATTGCATTGTTGGATGATGCCCAGGATTTTTTCTGGTGTGCGGCAAAGGCCAGCCATGCTGTCTTATTATGTAGGATGGAGCAGGGCAAAATTGGGGACTCCAGTTGTATAGACCAGACTGATAGAATGAGAAGGGGCCAATGCCTAGAGACATGTTAACCCCCAAAATTCTATTGCAGATAAAAAAGGCAAAATTCATGTTCTTTTGGCAAAACACATGACACAAAAGTGTTCCTTTATAGACACATATGTTCACATTGCTTTAACACTTTGGGAAAAACTTTTGCACATAGTGAGTTGGACTGTCGTAACAAAGACAAAAATTTAAAAAAAATGAGTAAGTCTGGAAAGTACATCTATACTACCAGATGGATGTATGCAAAAATGTCAAAATATAATGTTTCAAAAGAAATTTGGAAACATTGGGCTTTTAAGGCCAAAGCTTATGCAAAAATATTATGAAGGTAGGTCCTTTGCTCAGGTATTAAAGGATGGTCCATCATGGGGCAAACGATCAGGAAATAAACGGGTCACACCTGTAAACAATTTGCAAACAAATGTCAAAAAATAATCAAAAATACACGAGATAGTCATCCTGTCAGTAAGCAAGTGAACCGTAGTACCAGTCATGACAAAGATTTGAATACTCCCGTTAATAAACAGGAAAATCTTGATTTTAAATCAACTTTATCTAGCTGATTTCAAACCTTAGCCTCAGATGACATGGAAGCAGATAACAGTTCCTTAGTCAGTGATAATGACCCACCATGCAATACGTCTATTAGCAAGACATTAAGTACCAGGTACATGACTAATGTAAAGGAAAGCTCACATGTCTCTCATAGATACAGTAGGCTACATTGTACTCCTGTGGTCCTTAAAATCACCAGCATAACAGGGTTACTTCTGTAGCTCCAGAACTTGGTAAGCATCAGGTGATTGATATGGAGTGCACTGGTTTGAATCCAGATGCTTACATTATAGATGAGCATTGAATACCTCTCAGTGCTTTGGAAGGGAATTGAATGTTGCTGACCTACCAGTACAAAACAACAGCCAAGAAATGACTCCTATTTTGACATAAATGATATTCTCTCCATGTCTACTCCTGATAATGAAAAACTTCCTTTAGGAATCTATCGAAACCATTTTCAAAGTACTTCTTATAAGCGTTTTATGATACAAACTCAGTCAGAAATATGTTTTATTCCTCTCGCTGACATCAAGCTTTATCAAAGACCAGCAAAACATTGGGACATTGTCCCTGATTTAATTCAGGCACATAGAATGGTCACAGACGGTGGTTTGCCCAGTTTCTTGTTGTGTCGTATTCTAGATGAGGTATGGTGGTCATATTTACAAGAATATGGGGATCAACAGCTGGTTGATCTAATCCAGTTTGGATTTCGTCTAGACTTCAATAGAGATTATCCCTTGCAATCTACCATTGATAATCATGCTTCGGCAAATGAACATATAGGTGAGGTTGAAAAGTATTTGAGCACTGAATTACAACATAAGGCACTTACTGGACCTTTTTCTAAACCACCGTTTCCAATACATGTCTCACCACTCATGACTAGGCCAAAACAAGATTCATCTAAGCGTAGAACCATTGTGGATCTCAGTTGGCCTGAACAATTTTCTGTTAATGCAGGTGTTAATAAACATAAGTACTTAGATACTTATTTTAAGCTCCAATATCCCTCAGTAGATAATATTACTGATGCACCAGCACAGTTGGGTCCTGGAGCAATAGTAAATAAGGTTGATATCAGCCGAGCCTCTAGGCATCTCAGAATTGACACCTAGGGACATTGACCTGCTAGACTTAAAGCACAAAGATATTTCATTTTTCAGTTTCCAATAATGACCATGAGGCTGACCAGTACATGCCGCTTTAACTCAGGCCAGCATACGAGCAACATCAAAACACTGTCCCACCCCTCGAAAGGATATATATAGATTAAACTTGTCTGCTGTTTTCTCATCAAGATGTAAATTGTATAATGTTTGTTGTTTTTGTGCAAATAATAGTTTCCAGTTGCTGGCTATCTTCAATTGATGGATGTCTGTAAATACATCGAGGTGGATGTGTATTTTTGATTCTCTGCAAGGAGTTATATCACATGATAATGGAGTATATATACCAAAAGGGGTCCTGGATCTTATAAGTTGTATACACATTTACTACCGCCATATTGTCACAGTAGACAGTACATTTTTCATGTGTGAAACCCACAGCCTTAGCATTACCAAAATATTCACTCCTTCAAAATGAACTATATTATAAACCATTTTCAAGAATTGTTTAATCTGTAACGTGTAAACTTTCCTACCAAAGATAGCCCCCATAGCAGCAAGTGAAGCATCTACATATATAATATTATTCATCATATTGTCATCATGAATTTTTACGGTACCGTTGAGTGCCACTAAAATTGGTTAAACCAAGCAATATTTTATTGGAATGCCTCATTCAGTGGTATGTGACCCATCTTTGGACAACCTCTAATTACAGATAAAATGTGGTTTGTGGACAACCTAGTGGGTCGGTTGCATTTATACAAATATAAAAGGTGACCCAGCAATTTTTGTATTTGATTCCCGGTGGCCCTAGTTTTAAGCAAACATCTAGAATATAATTCTTTAATTTTATCTAACTTTTCATCAGGGATTGATCAAACGCCAGTTGTAGCGTTAACATTTATACCTAAACATGTTTTTGACTACTGGGGCTTCCACTTTTTTTAATTGATTGGTAGTCCAAGATTAGTTAATAGATTTTTAATGTTAGAAACGCCTCACATGCTGTATTTGGAGATGCAATACCGATTATATCGTCCAGATATGCCATTACCCATACTTTTTGGATCATCATGAGATAAGCAACTGTGTCTCTACATAACTGGCAACTTGCCATCGCTACATTGACGTACATTTGGTTATGCCACCGTAGCCCTAAGACTGTGTAATCAGCAGAGTCAATATAGATTGTAAAATGCTCGCTGTAAATCAACTTTAAATATTAATGAATTTAGACTGATTTCGGTAATTTTAGATACTAAATTATCTACTGTTGAGTATTTCAACTGAAATTCCATCAAGTCAAATAGTTTGTAGGGACACAGCTATTGACACTACAGTGACGTGGCCAAGAAAGGTCAACAATAACTCTGGTGCCACCATCAGGCTTTGACCGAGCCATAAGTGGAGATATATGTAATTTATTAAAGGCTTTATTCTTGAAAGGACAGGCTATAACACCATGTCCTAACTCTTCCTCAAAGCATTTGTCAGCACCATCAGCTTCGTGCATAGCAGAGGGGTTAGTAACCGCTTCTTCAATGAAAGTAAACAACCGAGAGTCCATGTTCAAAGGGAAGCCAAATTGTAAGTCTTCGCAAACAATCTGAAGGTCATAATACTGTAAGTATGCCCATCGTTTCTCCATGCACAAACCTGTGTGTGGATATAATTTGGAAGACCTGTGTGTTTAACCACTGAGTGAGCTTTCTAAACCCAAGTATTATTATCCTCAGCTGCTAATATCTTAGCTTCATGAGCAAGATGAATTCTATATTTGTTAAGTAACAGGAACCCAAAATAACGAAAAAAATGGATAGTTTTACTAACTACCCTAATTACCTGAATAATATCCGTATAAAAAGATGTATCATCGCCTCGTTCTACAGGAATTATTTTGTCCTGCACGGATTACGGTAAATTTTGTCAGAAAAGTTTCCATTAACTAAACATACACTAAAAGAAGTTACACTAATACTTACTTTATGCGCAAGTTGATGAGTATTTTGAACTGGGACAGGGGTATTCATTTACTATGTGTTATTTATCATAGCTCTACACAAATTATTACTATCAAATTATCACTAGTGCTGTCTTCAAACTCTGTTAACCACCCAAGCTCTTTATACCCACTACTGTATTGCAGAAGTTTCTGCTGAATGTCTTTGCAAGAAGACACCTCTTCATAGGACATTGAGTTATCAATGTCATTAATATTGTTGACAATACTGTCTGTATTACATAGAAAGCTATTGCATTTGAAACTACTGGAGTTACTCGCTTCAGATACACTCAAATACTCATTATGGTTACCATTTGACATTTGTCGGTTCTCGGCCACAACAAACTGTCCTTGGCATTGCTAGGTGGGGCTACTATAGAAGAAAGAATCAATTATGATCCTATTTTTTGACGCTTTTTGAACTTTAGACCTCTATATCTTGACTTTTGCTCATCATATTTTAATGTCTAATAGCTCATTAGATAGGTATGTCTCTTAACTATTATGTGCCAAAGTCTTATCCAAATAATTATGTTGAAAATATATGAAAATCATAATTTAATCATAATAAGTGGTGGAACACCTGTGAATCAATTAATGAGCCTAATTTGCACTATGTGAACTTTGGCTGTGCTGTGTGATTTTTTAATGGCAAAATCAAGTGGGGTTTGATTCTTCAATGTGTGAACACTTGTTCAAGTGCCCTTATAAAGAAAACAAAGTATGCAATCACATTTAATGCATCAATATTAAAAAAATATAACATTTGATACAAGTCATAAATCAAGTAGATATAGTCACATACACAACAATCACTTTCATACCAATGAAAATATTTAATAGCAATAAAGTAATTTTAAAAAAAATATTGTTTTCAAATAAAAATGATGTCAAACTTATATTAAGAAATGAATTTAAAAAAAATTCCTTTTATTTCTGTGAGCACAACATACAAACAGTGACAAAAGAATCAGTGCTACCACTCATACATGCCTTGTGATATTTATTGTCACACAACACACATCTTATTATATCCTCCTGAAAAATTTTGCATTTACAACTGTTTTAACATGCTTCATTTGATCTCCTACCAATAAATCCTCTGTGATTGCTTGTCGGCTAAATGGATATATTCCAGTTTTTGAAAAAGCACTGATAATTACATTACGATCAAGGGCACCCATTGCAAACTGAGTTATTACTGGTATCTTTTCTTTGCTGATGTGTTTCTGTTGAAGTAACATGGCCTCTTGTTTCTTTTGTTCAATTTTCAATTTAAGTGGACCAAATATCTTATCAAGAGGCTGGATCAGATGTGATACTTTGGCTGGGAAATTATAAAGATGGATGTTCTTATTCATGCAGTATTTCACCACATCATAGCTTTCATGTGGACCAAGATTGTCTTGGAATATGATCACTGGTCTTTCTGAGCTGAGGTAGGGTTCCAAATGCTTGATATAGTCAAAGTAGATATTAGAGTCAATGTGTCCAGACTCAGAGGAAGTATATAAAGCATTTTGTGGACCAAGTGTGTGGTAATCTGTACCTGAGGGTTTGTTTGACTTGAAAGTAAACATAGGTGGCAGAAAATCTCCTGTGGCACTAGCGCACATTGTAAGTGTAATATGATCTTGCATACCACTGAAAACTTTGTAAGGCATCCTGCTAAATTTGTCAATGACAACCTACATAGAGAAGACAAAATGAAAATTAAATGGTGTTTTATAAGATTTTGGACAGAATCAAAACATTGAAATCAATTTAGAAAGTTAGGATGCTAATACTTGTGTTGATTTTGTATTACTTAACAAAGTCAGCTAGGGAACTAAATTATTTGTGGTAAGAAGTAAGTGACTAAATATCACAAAGTATGGTTTACAAGCTCTGCCATGTTGTTAAGTATATTGTTAACAGACTCACAAAGATAACAAAAGTACTTTAATTTTACAGTCCATATTGATTGTTTTAAATAAGAATCCAGTACTGGCAATATTTTTATTATACATATACCTTTTGCAGTTTAGCATCTTTGGGGGAAAACCAACTCTCATCAATGTTGTAAATTCTGCTAGGCTGATCTATCAACCCTTCCCTTTCTAACAAATCTCCAGCCTCTCGAAAAAAACAATCCATGACACTGCTTCTGCTCATGCTGCTTCGGGCAGGGTCAACAAGGCTTGGAGTTCTTATGGCCAGCTCAGGGTGTCGAGACAAAAAGCATTGGAACCACCCACGAGTTAAGAGGCCATCTTTATAGTGTTCACCTCTGTAAACAATATTAAAGATATAAAAAGGCCATGTGAAATAGCTTTGGGTTATTTTCAGCTACTTATCGTTCATTTTAGGTGACTTTTTTAGGGACAAAGTTGATGTTATGATACTACTTGGTGATCATGAAGGGCTAGTAACTGAAGCAGCCTTTTTATACACATTTTGTTGTTATCACTAGCAAATTCTGTAAGATCATTACTAAATCAATGTGTCTATCCATGTTACCTCAGGGCAATTGGTTTACACAAGGAGATGATTTCGCAGATTGAACATAGGTCACCACCTCCTAATGAAGGTTTGTATGGCTTAATATAACAAGGGTCAGTCTAGTGTAGCAATTGTGCTCAAAGGTCAATTTATCTGTAAGATATGTCATCATGGCATATTTATGGTTTGTCAAGAAATAATATTTCTTGTTATTCAGTTGACAGGATATATAGTGTATTTTATGATTCCAACTTTCATCACTTTCATCTTATCTTTTCAGCAAAAGTACTTTTAAGATTTCAGTTGGTAACATACTGACACTTAAGACTTTTTCCAAGACTAGATTTCTGGATAAACAAGAAGTTACCATAGCATGTAATAGAATGTGCCATAATGCAAATACGTGGCTTTCAAGGACTATAATTCCATATCATGTTTATTGACATGTATGTTATACCTTTCATTAAGTAATCTTGTTGCAGTTTCCCTCAACCAAGTCGGGGATGCAGGTCTACCACTGTTGGCAACAAATTTGGCAAAGGAAACTAGCCGGGCCTCATCTCTCTTGGACAAAACTGTGGAAGGGCCTGGTCTGCCTTTGGGGGTTTGGGCCACTAAATGTCATTTTAAAGTGTCTTTTGATATTCCCATCACTTTAGCAGCTCCATATACTGATGTTCCTTGCCATACCATCGTTTTAGCCTTTTCCATGGCTTCTGCAGTATATTTCTTCTTCTCTTTACCCATATTTATCCCTTATCTAAACAGTCATACCTTTACAGTACACTTCAAACTAATAAATCAATTTGATAGATATATGTGTGTGAACCAATATTATGACAAATATAATCATCCCACGTACTATAATACTAAATCTACTCAGGTTTCCATATAAGGTGTTCATGTAAAGTGTGAAAGTACATTAAAACTCACACAGTACAGCCAAAGTTCACATAGTGCAAATTAGGCTCATTAATTGATTCACAGATATTGCACTACTTATCATGATAAAATTATGATTTTCATATATTTTCAACAAAATGATTCAGATAAAATTTTAGCACATAATAACTAAGACACACACCTATCTAATGAGTTATTACATGTTCAGTCCCCCCAACGTTCCCCAACACAGTAAAGACACACAGAGGGTACTCAGTTTATTAATAATAATATATGTGATTTCTTTAACATGTGTAAATACATTTATCACATCTAATCATATTTACATTTCCCATGAAGATAAATACCATCATAAATCCAATTCATGAATACATAAATGGCACAACACAGTTCAACTTGAAACACACAGTTAACCGAGCCAGTCAGTCTGACCTTGAAGAAATGTAAAGTGAAGGTCAAAATTCTTGACCCTACAAAGGTCAAGTGAGTTAAGGTCACCATCACTGACCTATATAAACAGTGTGACCAGAAATAGATAAGATAGAATTAGAGGTGACCTTGGCAAAGGTCAAAGGTCAAAACAGTAAAGATAAGGTCAAACAAGGTCACACATAAACTAAAGTTGGAATTTGGAGGAAGTTAGAGTCAGACCGAAAGGCTCCAAAAACAACAGTGAGAAAAGTATTTCATGAATTCATAGGCAATATAATATTATTGAAAAACCCCAAACCCAAACCTAGCATTTATTAACATGATTTTTGAAGCATTTTTTGAAAAGCAATGGCGACTTCAGACGAACGAGTAGAGTCATTGTAAATGTACCTCCACACACAATCCGACGTCCAGGTGCCCTGGACCTTAATCTCCTGGATAGGGACATTAGCATTGAAAGCAAGGGAGGCACCTGAACACCGGAAGGCATGGAAGGTGAAAAAATGAGGTGAAAGGTGCAATTTTTTATTAATCAAAGACAGAACCTTTCTAATTTTAGAATCAATCAAAACCTTCCAGTCCCGAGAGTATTTATATTGAAAGAGTGGAGCATTCTGTGATGGATTATACAACTTAAACAGGGCCTTCAAGGCCATATAAGGACACAAAGCATTACCGACCAAATGAGGCAGAGTATTAACCTTGATGTGGTCTCTGGTCTGAATGGTCTTAGACCATTTCACCAAAATCTTTACCATATTTTTTTCGAAAAAAATGTCCCCCCAGCCATATTTTTTTCGAAAAAAATGTCCCCCCAGCCAAATGTCTAGTAAAGTCAAACGCCATGAAAGAGTGAGGGGCCAAATTTGAGAGCCTGAAAAACCCAAAAAAGGCCACTAAAAATACTGCTTTAAAAACTGCCAACATATATAAAAGGTCACATTGATGTACTATCTTCAAAAGCATATCCAGGGTAATTATATTATGGGTGGTGAGTCACTGGTGACACTCATTGGTCTGTTTAACTTCAAAGCCCTGATATAATACTTAACTTTCTTATGATCCAGCGCAGAGGGATTCAAAACCCAGCACCACCAATTTGGCCCTAATAGCAGACAGATAATTCGATATCATGTTAACAGACACCTGGTTCACATGCAAACACTCCATAAAGGCCAGGATGCCATCGACATCCAAATTTTTTACATTCAGATTAAGATACACACAGAAACACATGAACGTTCTAAACATTGTGGTGTATGCTCGTGCAGTGGAAGGTCTGAAGGCCCCCTGAAGCCTGGAGGAAGCCTTTGTAGCCAAGTTCTTCAGCCTTCTGTTGCCTAAAAACAAAGTATAGTAACTGTAATTAGTATTATATTTCAGCATCAATATCAGCTGCTTCCAAAGTTACTTCAACCCAAGCAGCACCAGGAATTAAACTTTGCAATTCATTATTGTCACTAATACTGTTAGACCACCTGGACAACAGGTCAGCTGCCCTGTTAAATTTGCCCATTACATGCACATAAGTGACTTCAATGTCAAATGTGGCTGCCCACAGCCACACATTACGGGCACAGGCACCCAAAAAGGGGTCTCTTGCCTTGCCAGACTGAAGTACACAAAACACAGCTTGGTTATCACAGTGAACCAAGACATGTTTTCCAGCCCATTGGTGAGAGAAAACCTTGAGAGCTACCAAAATGTTTACCATCTCCAAGTGTGCAATATTCAAACCTTTATAACCATAAGGAATTTGGAGATGATAGACAATGTTTTGCCAAACTCCACCTAGACCCTGGAGACATGCGTCCAAATGAACTTGATGATCACATTTTTTGTGATCATATAGGGACACCCCATTATATAGGGGAAGAAATCTTTCAAACCATCTAAGATCCCTATGAAATTCCGGATCTAAGGTGATAGTGGCCTGACCATGACCAGTTCTTAGAGTGTTCAACATCCTATTTAAAAAGTATCGAGCTGGCTTCACACATTTGTGTATATATAACAAATGACCCAATAAAGATTGCAACTGACACCTGGAGCATCTTTTTCTGTGTTTCCACTGTTTGACGGTGTCACAAATTTGACGCAATTTCTCAGCAGGTATAGCAATTGTACCTGTAATTGTGTTTATCTCGACCCCAAGGCAGGTAACTAAAGTAGCCGGTGGAACCAACTTCTTCTGACTAACAGTCAGACCCTGCTTTTGCAAAAGGTCATATAAAAGGTCATATGACGCCCTTGCGTTGGACGAAACGCCGAATCCAACGTAATCATCCACATAATTTATAACTTTATGGCCATAACGATGCATGATATGACGCACAGCGTTGGTGACATGTTGAAAAATCTGGGAACCATGGCGACTTCCGAATGGAACGCAGGTGTCGACGTAGACGTGACGCCAGTGTAAACCTAAGAGGTCATAATCCAATGGATCCACCTTAATATGCCTGAACGCCCTGCTGATATCTATCTTGTAAAGGTGAGCCCCTCTACCTAAAACTTTCAACTGGTCAGTGATATGATCAACAGTGGACAATACCAGGGCAAATTCAGTTCCCATATAAGATTCCTTATCTATGCCAGAGTTAACTGAGCCACCTAATGGCCAGCTGAGATCTATAATAACTCGCCTATTGTCAGATCCAGGCTTATCTCTTGTCATAAAAGGAGAGATATGTCCATTATCACATGGATGCTGGTCAAAGGGACCTACAATAGCTTTGAACTGCATTTCCTCCTTTAAATAGGCTTCAATGTCCTGAGGATATTCAAGGGCAGATTTGTGATTCTCACCTTCCCAATATAAAGGGGAATTCCTGTTAAAGTCAAGAGGAAAACCAAAGGTAAGAAACTCCAGTAGCTGTTGATCCCAATAATCCTGGAGCTGATCATACCATTCCTGTAAGTTAAGCTGGGAATCCACCTTGATTCTTGCCCCTAAATAATTGGGTTTTTTATGACTTGCTACCATTTTATGAGCTTTTATGGGACAATAATCCTGCAAATAATTGATCTCTTTTGATTCTGGGTGTTGAACATCAGACAATGGAATGAAACCAAATTGGAAGTCAGTTTGACGCTTCCAAGCTTTGACCAACTCATGATCTGAATTTTTCCATTGATTTTTCTTTGGTGTTTTAATCAGAATGGAAGCCATGTACTTTTCATCCAAGCCATTTATGTCATAGATCTTACCACTGTCAGATACACCTGGGTGAGCAACCTCACTAGCCACATGATCACACTGTTTTGACTTACCGACTTGATTAAGTTTTATAGAATGTACCTCGTGACCTTTGCCCACAGGACAAGACAAGTCAGCTGTATTGGTAGTTGTTGCAGTTTGACCTAAGCTGTCCACCGACATGATAAATGACCTTGAATTATTGTGACCTTTGAGAGACTCAGCATGAGTTTCCTTACTAGTAGCACACGGGTCAGAATGTGATGCTGTTTCACAGGTGACAACAATACCCCTATCCTCAGCAGTGCTTACACAAGCAATAGAGTTGGTTGTAGCTTTTGAAGGACAGTGACCACCCTGGGTGGCGTTGGAACTGAAGTACCTGACGCCTTTATGGCGCCCCCTTCCCATGCCATATGTACCCCATTGTTTATGATCAATCCCTTTAACATGATCCATGCCATTGCTACGTCCCAGCTCAGCTGGACGTACCGCCTCTTAAGTAACTACCTGTGCATATGACCTGTGGTCGACGACTTTACTGACACCCCCCTTAGCTGTTGACCCTGTGTACTGATACTTCTTGACCGGGACTGTATGTGTCCTATTTCTAGACATTGTTATAGCTTTGGTTTTACCACTATTCAACAACCACTCAACTACACTAGGATTACACTTTGTTGCATACACATATCTTGTTGAATATTTCTTCAATAAGTCAACAGACACTGCTGGATCAAGGTTACCACTGTTAGCCCTACAAGAGGGGCCATAAGAGGGGCCATTGCTGCCCTGAGAAATGTTTACCTCAGGACAGCCCTTTACTCGTTTTTTGATTTCTTTGCCCAATTACAGTCCTTTTCAGCATGTGGCAAAGTCTTACCTTTTTCCAAACAAGTTGCACATATGTGTTTTTGCCATTTGCCATTACTCTCATGATCCCTACTGAAGGTGCATGCACCAGTTTGAAATGGTTTGCAAAACCATGGTTTTTTACCTGTTATGACGTCAGAATTTTTGACCCAAGATTTTGAATTTTGACTATGTTTTTGAGCATGAGCTCTCCTAATTCTATCAATTTTTGAAGTATCTTTCCAAGTTACAGCCCCCCTTTCCATGTCACAAAGCAATACTGCATGAGCATCTGCCAATATCTGCCAAATACAAAAGCATCTGTTCCCTGGTTTCCTGACAATTTTCCTCAATCATATTTCTAGCAAAACCTTGAACCCACTGGGTCAAACTAAGCTGGTCATATGTGACCCTCTGACGACTCTGACCTCCTAATACTGTATCTTGTGGCCAAGCAATTTTGTATTTTACCATACAATCTATGTTGCCACCTCTTTTAGATTTAAATTTATCTTTACTACCTGATTTAACAGCACTGTCATCTTCAACTGTTTCAATCTTTCATTAACTTTGACTTGTACAGACTTTTTGGACTTTAGAACATTTAAATTTGGGACTAAAGATTCGTCAGAAGACGACTCAGATTCAGACATTGACACATCACTCACTGACACTTTTGATTTAGCTGATTTATCAGATTTACTTATCTTATAAGTCTGTTTATGAGCTGCTCCTTTCACTGTGACTAGGTCCTGTTCCACTGAGTCGAGCCTGTAGTTGATGCGTTAAATCTGCTTCAGGATCTCCTGCTGTAGCAGTGTAGTCTGATCTGTAGCTGACGCTTCCCCACCACTAAGATGTGACGCCCCTTCAGAAGACATACTAGCAGGTGAACTTGATGACTGATGCTCTGGTGAAAAGACTTGAACACAGTTCCTTCCCGTGGGGGGTAGATGCTTGTCTCCACATTTCTTACAGAACTTCTTGTTTGGCATGATGAAACTTGACTAGCCTAGATTCAATGATCACTGATGTGTGCTTTACAGCCCCAATGGGTACACAGCAAGAACTAAGTTGTCAAAGCACATTCAGTCGTTACAAAAGTACCCCACAAGAAGTACTAAGTACATAAAGTTCAATCTGTTGACATCAGTACAAATGCACAGAGTTCCATATATTAACACTGTTCCCAAACTCCACTTGCTGAGCTTTTCACAAGTTCACTAGGTTGTCCTTGATGTCTGATATCAATACATATGCACAGAGTTCCATATATTAACACTGTTCCCAACTCCACGTGCTGAGCTTTTCACAAAGTTCATTAGGTTGTCCTTGAATCAAATCATTAAAACTGTCAGTAAAATAGTGTTGATAAAATCCTTTAAAAGTCACAAAAGTCACATAAAATACATGAAAAATATTTAACTTTAGTCCATGATACCGCCCGAATTGCCAACCACTAGCAAAACTGAGTCCATTTAAAATCACTTGCAGTTTTAAAAGTTTCCAATCCAATCTTTTTAAAATAATACTTTTTGGCTCCTGCTGGGTTGGCAATCCAAGAAGGACTGATGACTAAATTCCACATGGCCTATGAGGCCCCAAACACGAGCCAATGGCAGGCTTTGTTACAAAAAGTGTTTTGGTAACTACAAGGTCACACCTGACCTTTACATAGGATATCCCCACATTTACTCAACTGACCAGACACCACCAATTACTTTAAAACAAAACACCTGGTTGCCATGACCAGGGAATACCCATTAAATATAAACATATAGACTGGTACCCCAACTTCAGGGAACCGAGGGACTGACCCCCTTAGTGCCTGGACACCAAGGCCGAAAAATATGTTCAGCAAAAGTCAAGATATAGAGGTCTAAAGTTCAAAAAGCGTCAAAAAATAGGATCATAATTGATTCTTTCTTCTACATGTTATATCTGTCATGTGTGCCCATATATAGTTCAGTTTTATTGCCAATGGTAACACTGGCACTAGCATTAGGGAATTGATCATTTTGTGGGTCGCCCATGCTATATTTGGAAGTACTAACATGGGAGGAAGTCAAGGTGAACACTTTAGAATGCACATTTAATGTCTTTATACTTTGTTTAACATTTGGCACAAACCTAGAGGCATTGGCATTCAAGAGATAATCACTTGTATAGCCTTGTAGGTGGGATATATCCTTATTATGTTTAAAATTGTTTAAACCATTAAATGCAATATACATCATAACAAGTTTGTCACTCATGCAGCAGTGAGTGTAATTTCCAATATGACCAGTATCTGAGCAATTTACACAACTGCACTTACACCATCCCTGTCCCTATTAACCGTGACATGTGTACTACTGCCCTCACGGTCAACATCTAATGTACCTTTCCACATTTCTTGGAGAACAAACCGTTGTGCACGTTTTGCAGTTGGGAATGACAGTTCACTTGCACCCAGCATACAGCTAACAAAATACCTCAACATATCAGTTCTAACAGTATTACTAGACTCCTCAATAACACTCTGTACAGGGGGCCACGGTGGCAGAGTGGTAACACTCTCGCCTCCCACCTCTGAGGCCGGGGTTCGATCCCCGCACGGACTCAAGTGGGAAAGCTGGTAGTTGCTTGCCGTTGGTCGGCAGTTTACAGTACACAACCCTAGCGAACTCTATGTACTGGTTTCCTCTGCCCTTCCAACTACCCGTCGTGATATGACCTGTACAGTGTTGAAAGCGACGTTAAACCCCAAAAACACTAGGTACAAACCTTTGCAACCATTGCAATACCGACAAGTCATTATATATAGGTTACTTGCGGCAACTAACTACAAACAGTACAGTAATCTTGTCGCCAGTTAAACTAATTGTTTTACTTTGTGTACACCATGTCTAAAGGGACCAGATTTGAAAACATCAGTACTTTTACCTTTTTCTTGTCTGGTCATGTTATCATACTAGTGCAGCTTGCATTGCAATTTCACCTTGTATTTTATCATCTGATTTCAGGTCTTCAAAGATAGGTAGTCTAATTTCACTGTCTTCCAATTTTCTTCAAGAACTATGGGCAGAAGGCACTGGTGAAATTTGCACGAGCTCCAGGATATTGTTCTTGTTTTTTCACTTGATCCTATATGGCAGCCACAGAATTCAAAATTTTATGAAGTTTATTTTCTAAATCTTCCAGACGCTTAATGTCACTACCAATTGACCCACCTTGTGAGTTTTCCTTCACTGCTTCATTCTTATTTCTTTTTTATGCCCCATGCTGGCAGTGCATGTTAACAAGTCAGGCCACGTGTTCCCTGGGCAAGAAATATAGATTTCCTCTACCACAGACAATTGAATGTGTAGTGTAGTGTCACTCCACGGCCAGTTCAAATACATCATTTGCTTGATTGTTGGAACCTTTAAAGACTTTCTGAGACATCATATGACCAATTATAAATGAGGGCTTATCTCTTGGGGTGTTTGGGCACCACGGATGTCAGTCCTGCCCCAAGACAGTGGTGTTGTGTGTACAATCAATTTGGGGTACCAGTCCTGGTCACCTTTGGGGTACCAGTCTAGTTTATGTAACATCACCTTGGGGGGTGACCCCTTATTACTAGGCAACTCAGTAAGCAACTACCTCTGATTGGGGGCCCCCCCTGATTTACAGTAAATATCCCCTGTGGTTTCCCCTGCCCTTCAACTGTATCCTAATAATTCAATCACTTGATGATTTGACTTTGAGGGAAGGACATGTGCTAAAAACTTTTTGATTTGAAAAACTTTTTCATTTTATGGAACTGTTTAATTTTAGGGTTTTAGTTTTTTACTTTGAATGTTTTTATTTTTAAAGTGTAAGATAGTGTACATTAATAGGACGGTCATTTATCAGTAACAGATTTTATGTTACACTTGTGAATTGTGTTGTACACTGGAACACTGCACTGGATGTTGTGATATTGTGACATTTGACGCTGAGTTGTTTGTGACACGTCAACTTTATGACGCTTGGAGAGATTTGGTCATCTTGACAGCAACAGGCTTTGAGTGCCACTGGCACAAAGGGACGGTCTAACCTATATTTCATTCTTGTGCATTGATTATGCCAAATTGGTCGTATTTTTGACATTGGTCCCACTTTCATAAGCCTGAGGTTGCCAAGAGAGAGTCTAAGTCTCTTTTGTGTATGTTTTGCAGTAACTTTGACTATTAAAAAGGAAAAATTTGAGTTATAAAAATGCCAGATAATAAACAAAAATGCAAGAATTGCAAGAACAGACATTTGCCACCAACTGGAAAGAAGTGCAAGTATGTGGACAGTGTGAATTCTGATGCTGAGGAAGTGCCTAATGGACTAAGAGATGCTGCCGTTGCAAGTATGTCACTTGCCACGGATCAGGCGGATCCGGGCGGACAGCGGATCCAGGAGAAGATACTGCTTCAGCTACAGAAGATGTCTGACAGACTGGAAACAGTGGAGCAGAGGATCTTGTCCACAGACCAAGACCAGGGCAAGCCTTCGACCTCAGCTGCAGGAACAGGAAAGTTAAGTAGAAGTAGTGACTTTGTTGAAATAAGTAAAAGTACCCCAAGTAAAAGTAAGAAAAGTAAACAGTTTGTACCCCCATCAGATTCCAGTGAATCATCGTCTGATGATAGTGATAGTCCCTCTTTGTCCTTTCTGAGATCACAGTCGATGCAGAAAAAAGTGGATAAACGAATCAGGGAGTTAAAGGGTGATTCACACTTGTCAGGTACTGAGTGCTCAGGGAAATACAAGTCAAAAAGGGGGGGGGGGAATGTTGAGGTTTCAGTGAAAAATAAAGTACTGTGGCCACATGAGGCAATTTTGGGTGGAAGTAATAGACAGAGGGTCACTTATGACCAACTGTCTCTCACCCAGTGGGTGCAAGGCTTTTGCAAAAACATCTTAGAGGAAAAATCTAGTAAGAGAAAAATTACCATGGTTTCCTACCTCAGTGATCTGATGGAAGATGCCACAGATTTTACTTGGCAGGGGGCTAAGGTAGCACATGCTGTCTTACTGTGCGAAATGGAGTGGGGTACCCTCCAATGGGAAGACCAGGATCGAATAGATAGGATCCGTAGGGCTCACGCTCAAAAGCATGCTCCAGCTAGGGGGGTTGGGCTAAGCCATCAGATCCGGGTAGGAAACCATGGTTCTGTAAAAATTTTCAATCTGGCAGTTGTACACATAGTAAGGATCATGAGTTCAATGAAAAAGTCCAGAAACATATCTGTGCCTTTTGCCTAATGGGGGAAAACAGCTGAATCATGCTGAAAAAGACTGTCTTTTCAAGAAGCAAAAATCAAAAAACGACTAAGCAGCTGCCCATCACTAGGAAGGGACAGCTGCATTGGTGATGCTCAGTACAGAGTAAAAAATTATAGCTGTAAACCTAGTGTTCAGTGTAATGTAGCCAAACAATACAGAACTAGGTTGTTCTATAATTCTAGTGTCAGACCAAAGGCCATTGAGGCCTCTTTGGCCAGAAAAAGTATTGATTGTGTGACCCATGTCAAGAAAACTGCTAGTAAATGTCATGTTATAGGCGTCAACTCTCAAATGCGTCAAATACAGAGTCATAATGCCACAAAGGCGTCTAGTGTTGTTAAAAAGGGTGCTCAGCACAATTTCAGCCTCCCTGTTGCCCATCCCAAGGCGTCGGACTTGAGTGACATTCATAATGTGAGAGATGTTGAGATCTCGGGGGTGGAGCAAGTGTATGCTGAGGTAGACAAAAACGTTGATTCGGGTCCAAGTTTGAATCCTGTTGTCCCTCACAAGAATGGACACTATGATAATTCAGGTCTTGGTTTGAATCCTGATAAACACGTGAGTCATCATCAGATCACCTCTGAGTCGGATCTGGAATGTCGGGGTAGTGTGCACGCAGCAAATACAAATGACAAACCATTCACAGATCAATGCATCCCATTATATGATGTCAATAATGCGGGGGTTGAAGAGAAATTTGTCAATACCATTATGCATTTCAAACAATTTGGTGACCAGATCAATATTGGTGATTGTCAATCCCAGATATTTCAAAAATGGTGTGAACAATCAGATTTTGATTTTGGGTTTATACCATTAGGAGAGCAGCAAATGCCTACCAATCTTGATATCAATGTTAACCACACAAAAAACCTAATTGAAATTCATGAAATTGTCAAAAATACCCAAAAACCAAATTTCATGCAAGCACGTATTCCTGTGACATCACAACTGAATGTTGAAGTTTGGCAAGAATTACTGAAAGACTATTGGGATCAGCAGCTGTTGCAGCTGCTTCGCTTTGGCTTCCCTATAGATTTTAACAGAAATAGCCAGTTACATTGTGAGGGGGTTAACCATTCCTCTGCTATACAGTACCCAAAGGATGTAGAGGCTTATATACAGGAGGAAACCAACTATGGTGCCATATTGGGTCCATTTAAAGAAAATCCCATTGAAAGCTCACACACTTCCCCCTTCATGACCAGAAATAAGCCCAATTCTGACAGACGCAGGGTCATAATAGATCTGAGCTGGCCCCTGGGGGCCTCAGTCAATGCTGGCATCAACAAAGATACCTACTTGGGTACCCCCTTTGCTTTAACATTCCCCACTGTTGACGTCATCACTACTGAGTTGAAGCGTCTGGGTAGGGGGGCTCACTTGTATAAGATAGATGTCAGTAGGGCATTTCGCCATGTGCGCATAGACCCTGGCGATTACGACCTCCTAGGACTTCACTGGCGTGACGCGTACGTCGACACCTGTCTGCCGTTCGGGACGTGTCACGGGAGCCACATTTTTCAGCGCTTAAGCGACGCTGTGCGTCATATCATGCGTCAGAGGGGCTTTTGCATCGCGCATGCGTCGGTTGCGTCACTTTTCAGTCTCATGAAGGAATTAGGTCTCACTATCAGTGATAGCAAATTAGTTCCCCCCAGTACTAAAGTGGTATGCCTAGGGGTCCTGATAGATACAGAAAAAGGCACTGTTTCCATCCCTCCTGACAAGTTGCGTCAAGTAAACGACACAGTGCGTCACTGGATGACCAAAGATACCTGTACAAAAAGGCACCTGCAATCACTTTTGGGATTACTGCTATATGTGCACAAGTGTGTTAAACCAGCTAGGGCATTTTTGAACCGAATGTTGGCCCTTCTTAGGTCTGGTCATGCTAGTCAACAAATTCACTTGACCCCTGAGTTTAGGCGTGACCTTAGATGGTTTGCAAAATTTTTGCCACTGTACAATGGCGTATCCTTATATGACCACAGACCTGTTGACCATACACTGGAGCTTGACGCCTGTCTCACAGGCCTTGGGGGGCGTTGGTGTGATTTTGTTTACCATCTCCCCATACCCCTGGGATTCATGAACTGGTCTATAGTACAGCTAGAAATGGTCAACATTTTGTTAGCAGTGAAGCTGTTCCATGCTCATTGGGCCAATAAAAAAGTGTTGATAAAATGTGACAATGAGGCAGTGGTCTCAGTGCTCAGGTCTGGTAGGACCAAAGATCCTTATCTGGGAGCCTGCGCTCGGAATATTTGGTATATCTGTGCACTGGCTGATATTGATGCACAGTATGTACATGTTAGGGGGTTGGACAACAGGGTGGCTGACCTGTTGTCGCGTTGGACTGGTAGTGGCAATGATTGCCTAGAACTAAAAATTATGTTCAGGATCCAGTATGGATCCCTGCAAATATCAGTTTTCTGGAGATTGATCCAGAGTTGTAGTAGCTATAATGTGTTATCCTTGTTAAGGGGCCTGTGTTATCCTTGCAGGGGTGGATTAGTGTCTCATACCCGCGCAGGGGTCTCAGAAATGATACATGATAATTAACAGTATGCTATACTTTGTTGTAGGAAATGTGGCCTTGCAAGTGTTGTCAGAAAAAGCAGCCTCTAGGGCCCACTCAGCCTACAGACCCAAGACCAGACAAGCATATGAAAGAATGTTCCAAGTGTTCCTGGCCTTTTGCATCTATGTCTCTGTGCTATTGAAAGTGTTGATGTAAAATTAGTCTTGTCTTTCTTGGAATGTCTTGTTAGCAATAATAGTACTTATAGTATGTTATGTAATTATGTGTCGGCCATAAAGGCCTCCTTTGTCTTATATGACCTTCCACATGACCTCTTAGATCACCCAAGAGTAAAACTGTTCTTGAAATCTGTCAGGATCAATAGACCTCTGACCTTGGTATCTCACAACCTCATTGATCTTGACATGTTATCAAAAATATCTCTGGCCTGTGATGACTTGGAATGTCCACAAGTCTTTAGAGCTGCTTTTCTAACTGGCTTCTTTGGATTCCTGAGGTTGTCCAACCTGGCTCCTCACTCTTTAACCACGTTTGACCCTTCACGTCACCTCACTGGTCAGGACCTATTCTTTAGTAAAAAATGGGTAAAAATTTTGCTCAAATGGACCAAGACAATTCAAAACAGGGACACTGTACAACTCATTTGTCTTCCAAAGTTAAAAAATCCTGTAATCTGTCCATTTAGGGCCCTTAAGGCCCTTTCCAAATTATACCCCTCGTCTGCAGTCACCTCTGTGTTTCAAGTGTATGGCAACACAGGTTGGCAACCCCTGACTGATACAAAGGTCAGAAAATGCCTAAAGACAGTATATGTAGCCCTGGGTTTGAATCCACATTTTTTCACCTTTCATTCGTTCAGAAGATCTGGTGCCACTTTTGCCTATAATTCCCACGTCCCCTTACAACAGCGTCATGGCACCTGGTCTTCTGACTGTGTTTGGCGCTACATTCAAGCTGATCACTCTGCAGGTGAAGAATTAGCTACCACACTGGCTGCTGCTATAAATGCATAATATCCTTAATACATAATACTGTTGGGGTTGAGGGCCTTCATATGTCACTACTTAATACACTTTTATTGTACACCTTTAGGTCTCATCCCTCCAGCTGTTAGGCTGACCTTAAATTAATCCCAAAATTACTCATCTTCAAATCCAGCCTCGTTTACAGAGGTCATTTGTCATGTCAAAGTTTGACCTTTGACAGGTCAGTTTGGACTGTGACCTTCGAAGGTCAACCCTTCTGCTGGGGATTTTGTAGACCTTTAGGTTCATCTTGCTCTGTAATGGAGTCATTTGTAATGTGTCATTTTACATCACAATTTTCCTCATGATCTGTATGGACAATGACTTTAGATGATTTGATCATGAGTGTAACAAGTAAATTCCGATGGTTTATTTATATATTTTATTTACTGTGTATACTATCTGACTTGTTTATAAAATTTTAGTAGTAACCATATATATACATATGACTTTACATGATTAATTATATATATTAAAATAAAGAGCCCTCAACCTGTGTTTTACTGTCTTGGGGTGGGGACTGTCTCTTGGGGTGTTTGGGCACCACGGATGTCAGTCCTGCCCCAAGACAGTGGTGTTGTGTGTACCATCAATTTGGGGTACCAGTCCTGGTCACCTTTGGGGTACCAGTCTAGTTTATGTAACATCACCTTGGGGGGTGACCCCTTATTACTAGGCAACTCAGTAAGCAACTACCTCTGATTGGGGGCCCCTCCTGATTTACAGTAAATATCCCCTGTGGTTTCCCCTGCCCTTCAACTGTATCCTAATAATTCAATCACTTCATGATTTGACTTTGAGGGAAGGACATGTGCTAAAAACTTTTTGATTTCCCTCCCTCCCACCCATTTTATGTATTATCAAGTTTGCCCTTAGGGCCTTCATATGTCACTACTTAATACACTTTTATTGTACACCTTTAGGTCTCATCCCTCCAGCTGTTAGGCTGACCTTAAATTAATCCCCAAATTACTCATCTTCAAATCCAGCCTCGTTTACAGAGGTCATTTGTCATGTCAAAGTTTGACCTTTGACAGGTCAGTTTGGACTGTGACCTTCGAAGGTCAACCCTTCTGCTGGGGATTTTGTAGACCTTTAGGTTCATCTTGCTCTGTAATGGAGTCATTTGTAATGTGTCATTTTACATCACAATTTTCCTCATGATCTGTATGGACAATGACTTTAGATGATTTGATCATGAGTGTAACAAGTAAATTCCGATGGTTTATTTATATATTTTATTTACTGTGTATACTATCTGACTTGTTTATAAAATTTTAGTAGTAACCATATATATACATATGACTTTACATGATTAATTATATATATTAAAATAAAGAGCCCTCAACCTGTGTTTTTACTGTCTTGGGGTGGGGACTGTGAATATTTACGATTCAAGGTTGAGAAATACACCCTAAACTCCCCCAAATAGTAAAACTATCGATTAACTCATATCAAAAGAGCCTTGACCAATTAACCACCCTACCCTGCACTGGAACTCTGCTATTTTATGCATCATTTTACTTTCACACCTGTCATTTATTTGCTTTTTTCTCAGTCACTGTCTCCTCCCTCTGTGAAATATCTTAGTGTTGAATAAATTCTCAACTCTTGGCTTCCTCCCACCTTTCTCCTCCCTCTGTTGGATTTTGCAATCGTTTGATAGAAAACATTTGGCAAAAGTAAAGAAATGATGGGTAGGAAAACCATTTTTAATAGAATGTTTTAAAACATTTTATTTATACCGTTTATTAAATGGTATTAAACATAATGTTTGAATAATAATGGGACCAGAGGTTGAATTCAATGTCTTTTTAAGGTTTCTCACTGGTGAAAATATTATTTTATGTCCAAAATTGTAAGATAGAAACTTTAAAAGTCATCTAAAATCCCCTATTATTGCACGAAGCCATCTTTGTTTGCACATGTTTGAAGGTGAATGTTTAATAAGCATTTTGAAAACATGGGTTTAAAAAACGTTTTTATAAAATGTTTAAAACATTTGATCAACAATGTTATTTAAACATTTTGGGTGTACTGGTTATCAACCATTTCATTATGAATGTTTGAAAAACATTTCCAGCATAATCTTCATTTCTTTAGCTATATCATAAATGTTTAAAACATTTCCAGTCAAATCTGGCTTCATAAGTTATTTTATAAATGTTTCATAAAAGTTTTCAGTGAAAATGAATGTTTATAACATGTTTTTAAACATAAGAGTGTAAATGTTTACTTGGAAACGTTTAGAAAAATGCAAGATAAGACTTAAATAAGTTTTAAAAATGTTTCGTAAACATTTAAACCATTTAAAATGTTTCTAATGTTTACTGGATTGTTTCAGTCGTCCCACTCCTTCTACTTTCTCTCCTCCCTCTTTCTGCTGATATCAGCAGCTATATCCCAAACACAAACTCTGTAGATCTGTCTGTGGGGACTTTGCTCTTACTGACATTCTTTCTCAAATAAAAAATAACATCAAATTAAACATTTGTACAATCAATGGAAAATATCCAGCTTCACAGAAGACAGAGGTCTGATGCTATGCCACACAGTTAACTACCTTTGCTAAATGACTCAGGTAGTTTCTATTTTTCCAAATCTATCTACTTGTGTTGCCCTTTGGTTTGGCACATCATTATCACTAGCTTCATTATCATACTCACATCCCTCATGCCTACAGATAGGCTAAACATTGACCTTTGGGGTTATATGTTCACCCAATGACATTTGACATCTTCAACACTTTTTAGGTTAAGTGGTGTCAGCTCATGATACACATAGCTTAGTGTTTTATAGTCATTTAGAGTTTGTTAAGCAAACATGATTGCTCCTTTCCCCTGTTTGTTGTATTAGGATCAAATTTTTGGTGTATAAGGTTATGTTAACTTAGAAATATTGGGTTATGCAAATGCTAATACGGTGTGACAGTCCTATTAAATTGCGACCTTAAACATTGTGGTTCTGTACAATTTGTGATTTTATAATGAAAGCTTGAAAGGAGCCATTCTTTATAATGCAGAAGTTAGATATGTGGTGTGATTTTTAATTCTAATTTGGTATTTTAATAATGTAGCGTTAGTTGTTTAATAAAAATTACATATACTTTAAAAGAAAAAAAGCCAAAGTATGTTGGGTAATAAATGAATCTTAATGAGTATCCCTTCCTTGGCACTGAAGCCACCAGGTCTTGTCTTGGTTAACTATAACAATCCAGTATCCAAGGGGAGCCATGATCGGGGTGATTGATTATGGTGGGTCTTGAAAATATTGAAGACGTTTGATATTTAGCAGACCCACCAAGTAAAGCTGAAAAACCATTGCTGACCCTACCAGACAATGTATATTAGGGCAACCTATCATTGAGTCCGGATGGATCAGGAAAACTGGAACACCCCTATAATATACTATGTATTCAGATAAAATGACATACATACACAAATGTCCCTGTATGATTTTACACAGATACCATTTTCCTTTGGAGTGTTGATAAGTTCTTAAACAAGTATACCTACCACTGTAACATAGATTATTTGAAGTCTTTCTCACACACCTAAATGATAAACAAATACTGACTTATGTGCCACATAAAGCCTGTAAGCTTAATCCTTTCACAGAGTAATGATTACCCAAGGTTATTATTCACACTAACAAATATCAATATATTTGACTGTTGTATAGTGCATAAAACTTTACATATATTTGTGCTGTTTAAATATGGACAGAGAATTATCATATTTTAGAATTGCTTAAATGACGGATGGACCAAATCTCTTGTACTTATTTTAGTGAAAATATTTGAGTCCTTTTATATATTTATAAATGGATGTTCACATTTTGATGTTTCAAAAATATTTGATTGTACAACTTTATGCAGCTGATAAATTTGAAGACACTGAACTCAAAAGAGCATATTATGAAACCAGACAAGGGGAAAAGCCCCACAGTTTTTAGGCCATTTTGAGAAAAGTGGAAAAATGCCTAGGGTTTTAAATTTTTTTGTACATAACATATTATAACTGTTATTTCTCAGGCATTTTTCCTAGCATATTTCATTGAAAGGCTGACCACTGTAGTATAAAGTATAGAATTTAGAACACTTGAACCATAAACAAACTTGTTAAATATAGATCAGCTTAAATGAAATTAGTTAATGCCAGAACAATTGTATCATTTTAAAATATACAAACCAGTAACCTCATCCCTAATGTAAAGTTGTCACGAATTCCACAGTTTTATAACTATTATCCCAGATTTTTGTGTTCAGCTTCGCTTATTACTATGATCAACTCATTTAGTCATAGTGCAATAATGCAATAAATACTACATTGTTGAAGCAACACAATATTATTTTTATTTTGCAAAGAATGCCCATAGGACGAAGTTTCTTTAACATGCAGAATGTACATTTTGGGTGTTTCTTTGTTTTATTGTGTGGAATAGTTCCATAGTCACACTGCCTTTATTTTATATTTTATATTTATCCCCTCTCATCAGTTTATCAAGAGACTCAACTACTCCAATCATGTTGAAATGGAAACTGTGGCACAAGTACTGTGGCCTAATTCATTTAGGTAACCTGTCCTTTTAAAGGGTGATTTAAATTCATTTTAAACTCTTAATTCAAGTACAACAGTTACATCTTTGTGGTTAGTTTAATAAGAATAACCACACAATCCACTGGAATGTATTATTCCCGGCAAATTTGCACTTTTAAAATAATTTTTGGTAAGTTATAATTACTGTAACCTAAAAAAGTTTATTTACATTTAAAAACATTTTGTGTTTGTTTTGTTCTGTTTTGAGACATAAAAGAAAAACCAGTACTAAATATATATTGTTATCAAAGGTTAATGTTTAACTTTAAGCAGAATTTATAGTGCACACACTTCTCCATTAGGATGCCGCGATTTACTCTCTTTGTAAATGAATCTTGTCCTTCTGTATCCTACAGGAACATGATCCATAAAACTACCTGCCAGATCTGATTAAACAGTGACCCTTATTGTATAAATATGTTCATAATTTCCACATTCCACACCAGATGTGACTTTATGGTCATCCGGACACAAATTCCTGAACATAGCATGGCAGAGAAGATCCAATCGGAAATGATGGTGTTTTTGCTCTTTACTCTCTCTCTGTTGATTTTTGACAGTATTTCTGTCACATGACATTGTTTTCACTTCTGTTTGTTTTGCTGAATTTGTTATGACAGTAAAAGTAAGAAATGTGCCTATTTATTTAAATGCTTCTACACCACACAGTAACTTTGCATAATGTGAATACAAAATCCTTACTCATACTTGTTTTATATTAACTACTCTAAATTTCTGTTGATAAATATATACACATTGACAAAGTCGCCAAATATAAGTAGACTTTTACAAAGAAAAATGTCAGATAACCATTTCCTGTGCTTTTTAAATGTAATATGATTTCTTCAATGTTCTTTCTTCATCTGGGTGCTTTTGTTTTTTTTTGCTTATTACCATCAGACAATCCCTTATTTGAAAATCAGGACTTAACAGGATGTTTAGATAGATTTGGTGCAACAAATGCTTTTTGCTTTTATTTAAAAGAAAATTACTTTTAATTTTTAAACAGAAAAGTTGAGCAAAGGTCATGAAATTTTCAAACTGAACTGATTAATTATCCTGGGTTTTCTGTTCCAGATAATTTAAGCAATAATTCCTGTTAACATTATTTCTGTAATGATACAAAAACTGGATGGTCATTTAATTGTAAAGCAGTTAATGATACTTGTGTGAGGAAATTACAAAGTGTTTATGTGTTCTTTAAGCTACTAGTGGAATACATTGATTCTGTAAAACTCATACTTGTGGGTATATTTAACAAAGATATATATTTATGAGAGGAATGGATGGATGTTGTGTTCCCTCTTAGATGGAAGACATTTAAAGAACAGAATTGTTATCCAAAATTGTGTCTAAAAAACATATGCATTTCATTGGTAGATTAGCTATGTTCCATTTGTGCTGGTCATGTGAACATTCTTGGATTGATAAGAGCTTTGCTGCTTCAGCTGCACATACTGATGTTTTACAGGAACAGGATAGGCAATGGCTGACCCCAATTCCACTCAAAAAAGAGCGAAACTAGACTCCTTAAGTCACTGAACAACAACCTATAAATTGCAAAAGACAAAGAAAAAAACTTTATAAAAATCTCTTAAGTCACTGGATCTAGCCCTGGGCAAGGCAAAGTCATGCCAAGGCTGCTACAACAATCTGTGTAGAAAATGCAGTATACTGATGTTGCTACTGCTGTCTTAGTCTGGATGCTGGTTAAACATTTTGAATATTATTGGATGCCAGACATGCTTGCATGTTTCAGTGAAAATGACAAGTAACGATTAACTAAAATGTGGATATTGTTAAGTCTGTATTCGCATTACACCATCATTTTATTGATTGTGATTTTTTGTACATCTCATTCAGCAAGTTCTCCTATTATCTTATATCATTGTTTGTGTATATAGACAGAGTGTAGCATGAGGTACAAGTTTGTTATCTGAATTATTAGTCTATATCATCCTCAGTGTGAACAGATAGTAAGAAAACTTCTGTTTGATATATAATCAGCAATTTGTCTTCTTTCGAAAATCCTTTGAGGGGCAGGGTGATCCAGTAAGACACTCCCCTTTCACCATGCAGAGTTAGATGCTTGTTCCTGTGTGAAGTAGAAAAGAATGTAGTTGCTTCCTAGGGCCGAAAGGTTAGTAATTCTGATTCTGCACCAAACAGCATGTACTGATTTGTTCCATCTCAATCAACTACCTTTTGTAACATGACCTATACAGTATTATATCCAAATCAATGAACCAAAACCATGTGGCATATTTACAAATTAATTACTTATACCTAGTTCAAACTTCACCAGCAAGCACTTCCATATACACTGTATGGAAACTGTTATTATTAATTTGTTTGAGTGATACTATTTTTCATTTATCGTGTACCTCAAAAGAGTTCATATTTTTCCTATGCTATGTTTGTGAGGTCAACAGTACAATACTCTGCTCCCATTCTGATTTCAGTTGCAGGAGGTGAACACAGTAGAAGGAAAAGACACTGATATATATTTTAACCATTATAGTTTGGAGTTTTATTTTAAAATAACATAGATATGAACAAGTGTGAGTACATATATATTAGTTTAACACAATTAGTCTTGTTATACACCAAGTTACTACCATTACAGTTATCTGAATTGCCTATATAGAGATTTTCAAAGAACTTCTCATTACAAGTATCAGTTACAGTCTAGTTAAGCAACTCTTTGACAACTACTACCACTATGTTAAGAAATTTACAATATGTACACAGATTTGTAGCTTGTGATAAAGCGTTCAAGCCTGAAGACACTGCAATAGAAGTTTAAAATAATTCATACATAATTGCAGTGTATGTTTGGATTTAATTCTATCACCTAAAGAATGTTACCAAACTGTAAGTAAAAATGAAAATAAAATTGCCAAACTCCAAACGTTTAAGTAGTTAAAAGCAAACGTTGAAACGTAGTGGGGACTGTACCAGCCGAAGTGGGAGTAGAATTGAGATATGTCCAAATAGCTTCAGATCTCCAATTACCATGCTGTTTGATCTTTGCAAGGTCAATGTGATTGTCAAATGCCAGGGAGGCGCCACTGCGCCTAAAGGCGTGAAAGGTGAATGTTGAAGGGTTCCAGCCCAAGGTTCTAACTACCAGTTTTAGAAACGATCTAACTTTAGGTGCTGTCAATACCTGCCAACCATTTTTGGTTAGAATTTGAAACAAAGGTTTTTGTTTTCCTTGTGGAATATGATTGATCAACCATCTTAAGGCTTTAATTGGACATATCTCAAGAGTGGTTAAAGATGGCAACTGAACCACTTGTATTTTCCCAGAGTCTTGCATACTTTTACTACATGTAATTATAATGTGGGCACCAGGCTTTGCCCAGATCAAATCATTTTGTATTGGGAACCTTGTCTTATCAAAACTATGTAACGTACTTGGAACCAAAGTTGATAATCGAAAAAACCCAAAAAAGGCAGTTAAAAACACTGCAGCAAATATCTGCCCATTTTGGAATGACCTTGACTTTTAAACCAATTGTTCCAACATTTTCACTGTAAACACACCTTTGACTTTTACCTTCATACTGGTATTTACTTGCACCGACTTAAGAAACAAATGTATCTTCCTGGTTGTCAACGGTACAGTTGACCAGTTAAACATTGCAAAGAAATGCTTTAAAATTGACAGATGGTTTCTTAGTGAACAGTTCTTAAGTCCATTTTGTGACAAATATTCAAGATAAGATAATATGACACCTTCAGTAAATGGTTTTGTCAAGTTCATATATACAATGAAAGCTAAAAATTGCTTGAACGCCATGGTGTAACTAGCAGAAGTCCTTGGTCTGAGAGCAGCAGCAATTCTGTTCGTAGCTTGATGTCGCAGTGTTTTGATCAGAGGCTTGTCTGCAAATATAAAATGAGGAAGGCAGAAAAGACATTCGTGATACATAGCCAGGCCCTAAGCCGAACACCTAAATTTTAAAATCAGGCCATAACATGTCACTAGGGGTGTTTTCCCACTTACAGCTCTTTAAAAATTTAACTTCAGTACTATTAGAATGTTTATATACATGCCATCTTGATAAAATATCAGCCTTTACATTATCTGAACCATAAATGTGCTTTACTACGATGTCCAGATTATAAACAGCTGACAGCCACCATAGTGTTCTGCAGCAAGCCATTAACCAATTATCTCTGATTTTACCAGACTGACAGGCTGCAACTACAGCCATATTGTCACACCAGATATACACTTTACTATTCCTCCACTGATTGCCCCATAATTTACAGGCCATAACTACATTAGCTGCCTCAAGCTGAACAATAGACGTTAAATCTTTCAATACTTGTGGGATTTCACAAGAATATACTTTATTGCCAAATATGCCCCCAGTACATTGAAGAGATGCATCAACAAAGACATTAAAGGTTTTTACATTTTTTGGATGTATTTCAACTGAACCATTAAATTTGTCCAAAAATTTATGGAACCATCTAACGTCTTGGAAGAAATAACCAGGTAATTTAGTAGAACCCTGTACTGGTGTATTTCTCAACACTCTTAGCATTCTGTTTATGAATAAACGAGATGGTTTAACACATCTGTGGATGGCAATTAATTTCCCAATATAGCTTTGCAACTGTCTACGATTAGTAAACGTTTTTTGCAACCAATAATTTGTTAACTGCTTTATTTCATGTAATTTTTTATCAGGTATAGATAAAATGCCTTTATTCGCATCAATTTGTATTCCTAGACAGGTTATAATTGAACTAGGAGCTTCTACTTTATTTTTATTCACAGGGAGACCTACTTGGTCCAATAAACGTAATAATGACTGAAAATGACCTTCCGCTTGGTTTGGGTGGGAGATCCCAATATAATCATCCAAATAATTCATTAACCATATTTTTTGGCGACGTAACGTATCGGTTATGATGTCAGTACATAATTGGCACGCTGCAGCACCATTTTTAAATCCAAAAGCTAAGGCTACGTCTATATAAGTATTTCCTTGCCATTTTAAACCCAGTAGGGGATAATCTAAAGGATCTATACGTAAATTTCTGAATGCTCTTTGCAGATCTACTTTAAAGAGTAAAGCAGTGGGGCCCATGCTTCGAATTTGTTCCACTACTAAGTCTATATTTGGATATTTTAAAGTAAAATAAATTTCATCAAAAATATCGCCTGGGACATAGTTATTAACCCCCTTGCCAATAGGCCATGACAAATCCACTATCACTCTAACACTACCGTCAGGCTTATCCCTTGTCATCATAGGGGAATAGTGGGTTTTTGCAAAGGGGGATTCCTTCATGGGGCCAACCATTGCTAGTTCTTGAATTTCAGTATTAAAATATTTATTAACTCCATTTGGATTCCTTATAGCTGACGCATGATTTACCACCTTCTGGTTATATATAAAGTTATCATGATCAATATTAAGAGGAAACCCATATTGAAGATAATCCCCAATAATTTTAAGATCATAGTCCTTCAAAATATATCTCCACATGTCCATTTTTAAACCTGATATTACAGGTATTCGAGCCCCTTTATAATTGGGGAGATTATAAACTTTAACCGCTAGATGAACCCTAGTAATACCTTCTCTGTCCAATGTATATTGGAAACTTGTAGGTGTCTGAAATGACCATTGAATATTTGCAATATTTGGCATAAACCCAAACTCCCTTGTCACCTCGTATTGGACCCTGCGGTCCACGATCTGAGAAACAGTACTACCAGCCAATTTTTTACTGGCATATATAGTATAATCAGCGTTACTACTGTCAGTATTGTCATAATAACTCTCCCCCAAGTAAGTATTGTTGACAACTTCACTAAAACTACTATAGTTTGTATAGTTACTACTTAAGATACTAAAAAGCTTAAAACTATTGGTTGCTTGACTATTATAGTTGCGAGGCTGAAAGTCGAGGTCAGTTAGATCCACATATTGATCTAAGCAATTTCTCAAACATCTTTGATCATAAGATTCGACATAATTATTGTGATTTTCACCATGTGAGGTATCTGTAATTTGGAATATGCTGGCGTCTCTGCAGACGCCACCATAAAGTGTCATGTTAGTACATATTTGTGATGCATAATCAAGAATACCAAGTTGTATGTTGACATTTCTAGCACCTACCTGGCACATATATGCAGCTTGTTTATCACTACAAGTAAACGAGGTGTTAGTAAACCAATATGTGTCATCTGCAGAGCAGCCAGCATTATTACAGACATTAACCAATATAATTTTAGAATTATTTTTAACTTTATCAGAATCAGTACTGTGTATTTCACCAGACAGTTTCAAATGTGAGCCTGTTTCAATATATACTTTACAATCTTGAAAAATATCAAACGAGGCAATACTCGTGTGATGTGTTTGATGTTTAAAACTATCGCGGATATACACTTGTATATCCTCGATAGAACATGGATAGCCATATCTGACTGTAATATGACATAAACATAAAGCATCAGGGCAAGAGCAGGCCCTACTGTAAGTTAATAAACTAATATTGTTACTCATATATTCAATGTTGTTGCTATTAACCCAACTTTTACCGTATATATTTTCGACATTACAAGTGTCATTGACCTGGTTATCGACATATATTTTAGGTAGAAAGTTTGCTGTATTAAACTCGCTGTTCAATTTGCTTTGGCTTGTTGGATTCAGACTTTACACTACCATTAGCATTTTTCATTCTCATACATTTGCTTGCGGGGTGATCATATTTCCTTTGAGTTTCTTTTATGCAATAAGAACAATAATGTTGGTACAATACGTTATTTGAAACATGTTCATTCTCAAACTTGCATTGGCCTTTATTGTAATGCACACAGACTTGGTTTTGAATCCCAGTGCTTGTGGGTTTGTGACTTTGCAATATACGCTGAGTGTGTCTGCATTTGATTTTTTCAACCAAATCTATCTGGGACCACGATACCTTGCCTCTCTCCATTTCTTGGAGGACAGCAGCATGGGCTCGACGAGCCGTGTTGGGAGACAATTCGATAGCATCTTGCATTAATAAAGTAAAATATAACATCATATTTTCACGAATGTTATTGTCATTTTGATCAAGAATGCAATACATAAATCCTTGAACCCATTGTTCGAGATTCATTTCATCGTACGTAGGTTGTTTCGTACCTAGTACTGTACAAAAATCTTGAGGCCAGCAAACTTGATTTTTAACACGAGCTACCCCAGTTCTGAATCGACCTGACTTTAAAACAGTATTCGGCTTACCAGAGAATTCACTTCTAGATGCGTTGTGGTACTCTTGTAGTCGTCTGTCCACTTCCGCCTGTATCTTGGAGTTCGTTTTCAACTCTTCAAAAGATGGCAGTTTCTCTGGTTGTTCAGTGACTTTCTTGGGCGAGCTGTGTGCAGAAGGTAGTGCAGATACGTTGGCAATGCTAACACGTTCTTCCTGCTTCTGTAAGCGCGCATCCTGATCTTGGACTTTTGCATCTAGACCTTTCACAACATCCAGCAGCATGTCCAATTTCTGACTAATTGAATTGTCTTTCAGCTGCGAGCTTGTATTACCTTCTATCAAAATGCTTTCCTGTCCTGTACTTTTGTTACTGTTTTTCTTTGAATTATTTTTTCTCCTCTCTTTAGTCGCCATTGCATAAAAACGCTGTGAAATACTATGGACTGCACAAGTTAAAAATATATAACTCAAGCCACCACGTGTACAGACAATATGTACTTCCACAGCGTTTATATGACTCTCGACTTTCAACCCCACAACTGAAAGCCACGCTGTTTTACACTAGTTTATAAAGACGAATTGGCGGGAGAATGTCTAGGTTTTCAGAGTAACTCGTACTACAGCCAGTACACGCATTTGCATATTTAACCCAAATATTTATACGACAGTAAAGGACGGAAAGCAAGGTCCCAGTTACACGATCTATCACCCCTTCAACTGACAGTGTCTGCTACTGTGTACACATTCTTATAACATATCTTAAACGTAGAAAACATTATGAGAGCCAGTTTTACTCTTTTAGCTTCACTCTTTGTGTAACTGAAGTAATATTGTGTAAGACCGAAGCTGGCCAAAATATAATCTAATGCAGTAAATAAGGTAAAATTATGTGAATGTCCTGAAGTTTTCACTGATACTGGAAAAAACATTTAATACCAATATACAGAACCCCTATCTAAGTTTCCTTTCCTTTGACCTCTACTTGGGTAAGATCAAGGGATAATTCAGTCTCTAACTGAACCTAAAAATAACATATAAAAATCTTTCAGGCAACTTGCTGTGCGGATTTTCAAGCATTTATGCTATGTTATTTTGACCAATCCCCTGAATTACATATTGGAATAAATTACAACAAATGCAACAAAGAATTTCTGAAAAAAACTCACAGTTTAGCAGGCTTAAATAAAAGCTTACAGCTCACCTATTTGTAATCCTCATGCTTCAGAAAGTGCTCGTCTTTTACAATAATGTCAGAGATTGTTTATTTTCTATATTTGTTATAGCTTTTACAGATAATCTGAGCGCTATTATATTGGGTTTATTACACAGTATTACATCACACAGAAAACTAATCTAATAATTTGTGTATTATCCAAGTATCATTTGTGTCCAAATTTATTTTTAAAGCTTTTCAGTACAGTCTATAAATTTGGTTAGAGTAGAGGGGAAAGCGATAATAATGGATTGTGCTAATTGGATGTGCTTACTTTTGTTCTTACTGATGATAGAAGGATCTTATCCGTCAGGTTTGTAAAATAGAAAACTTACCCGGGAATGTATATTTCTTATTCAGGTTTTATTATTGCTTTATCATGAAGTGTAGTATTATGGACAGTGGAAACCAGTACATACAGTTGGTCAATGGTTCTGTACTGTAAACTCCTGATCATCTGTAGGAAACTACCAACTTTACCACATAGGGTCGAGGGTTTGAACTGCAGAGGCATATATATATATGAAATCACTTAAATGTCCTTCAATAGTTAACATTTAGAAAGGAATATAAAGAGAACTAAGTCATTTTTCACAAGTAAGTTTGCTGCATTTGTATATGAAAAATCAACTGAACACACGCTAGAAAGGATTCAAATCTGTGGGTTCAAACACGACCAAAAGCAGTAACTTGTCAGCTAAGAAGTTATCTTCTGATGTGCATAAATCCGATTTTAATTCAGTTTGTAACATTCAATAGAGTAACAGTGCAGTAATTGCTAATATAGTAACAGTCATTTACAAACTGTGGATCTGTATTCCCTCAGCATTTAAGTGTAACTGCTCATGTACTCAGAGAGTACAGTAGAATAACAGTACATTAATTGCTAATACAGTAACAGTCATTTACAAATTGTGGATCTGTATTCCCTCAGCATTTAAGTGTAACTGCTCATGTACTCAGAGGCATGTACATGTCTTTGATCCTGACTCTCATATGTATAAGGTGAATTTATCCAGAGTATTTAGACAGTTGTTTGTGGATCCCCTGGATCTTGACTTGCTGTGCCTTTATTGGAATGGCACTGACTTTTCTGATTTCAGGGTTCCCTTCAGAAATAGGAATGAATCAATGTTTCTGATTCCATTCACTAGCTATATTCAACATGTTGAAAGGTGTAACAACTTCACAATCATGAACTGTGTGGACGATCTTGGGCTAGAAAATCTAGATAAAATCAAGATATTTTTAATCACTACTTTTAATTTCCTCTTCCGGCACTACATTAGGCTGGTTTCCCCATAAGTCATCCAAAGCTGCCTTCCCCTAGCACTTTTTAGTGTTTGGGTTTATTTATTGAGACAGACCATGAAATCTTATGAGTTACTGAAGAAAACATTTTGGATATTTTGATAGAATCAAGAAGTTTTTAATAAATACTTCTAGTTTTGATAAAATCAAGATATTTTTAATCAATACTTTTAATTTCTTCTTCCTGTACTAGATTAGGCTAGTTTCCCCATTAGTCATTCAAAGCTGCCTTCCCCTAGCACCTTTTTTGTATGTTTAGGTTTACTTATTGAGACAGACCATGAAATCTTAAGAGTTACTGAAGAAAACATTTTGGATAGTTTGATCACGTGCACAGCTGTTGGTAAAATGGAATAAAAATCATAAAATTAACTCCAGGCTTTGATTGGGTAGGAGTGTTTGTTTCTTTAGCAGTCATTTACTTCAGGCTCTAAAAAACATTGGTTAAAATCAAGCTAATAGCCACATCAAACAGGACTTGAAGTGGTTCTTGAAATTTGTACCTCAGCTTACAGTCAGTTTACAGGCATTCCCCCATTTTGATCACCAATCCATTGAATTAGATGTTTGTCTCACTGGCTTGGGGGACGTTGATTTTCAGAAACTTATTTCACTCTAATTTCAGATCAGAATAAATCTCACCAGATTAAAATTACTCATTTTGGGCTTTTGAATGTCTTTATTGCCTCTCATCAACATGGATAATATGACTTCTGTCATTATTGTAAACTCAGGCTGTATAAAAAAAATATGTTGGCAACCATTGCTCGTAACATTTGAATGCAGTGTGCATTGTATGATACTGAACTGGTGGCCTCTCTTTCCCTGGGGTCAAAACTGCAGTCGAGATGGGTTGGTCTGCCTACCCAGTAGGATGACCTTCATGAGCTTATTGCTGACCCCTCTTGGTACTAGTTAATCCAATCATATGATGTTAAATAAAAACTTAAGTCTTCTATCTCTTCATTTGTGTTACTTTGATTATTTGCTATCTGGGTTTTGGTATTTATTTATAATTCACCAGTATATCTGTTTTTCGTGAAGTCAGCTAACTTTCATCTGAAGGCAGCGCACTCCCACAAGTCGGCTTTGGCTTATCAGACAATTTTCAAAATTGTTATGCCTTTTCCTATTTTTTCTTAATTTATGTTTGTCACCTTCCAATGATGACTAGTTTTTAGTATGTAACAATCTACCACAGATTAAATTATGTGTCTGCCTTGCTGCTTAAGCTTAAGTGGAATGGTTGGTGTACCCAATCCCTAAATAGTTTTAAGCTACCTCTTTTGATGAAATATGTAAAGAATGCAACAACTTTTTGGATATGTGTAAAAATTCATGTTTGGCTGGCATTTTTAGACCTTTTTAGGCTTAGCAATCTTGTTCATCCACATAGCTGAAATTTGTTCTCACTAAACATTTGTGTGGTGAATCTTTGTGTGATCAGATGGGAGCCACAGTCATAATTAAATGGAGTAAAACTCACCAATGTGTGAGGCAATGGACTTTGGTTAAGGTGTTTTCACTTGGTCCTAGCCCCTTATGGCCTATTCAGGTGTATATATCTATGGCTTATTTTATTTATGCATCACCTAACCATTCTTTCTTTGCTCTTCCTCCTACTTTGTCCCCTCTTTCTCAAAGCAATGTCAGGGGGTTTTTGCCTAATATTTTGCTCAAACTGGATATTGATCCAAGTATGTTGTTCAACAATATATTGCCTCTAATTTTTGACAAACAGCTTCTAAGGCTTCCACTTTTCAATGACTCCTACGCCCTACATAATTTGGCTCTTTGGTGGTTTACTTTGCATTTTACTTATTTAATGTAAAATGCAACCTAGGTCAGTTTACAGTGCCCTCTGGTCTACATAGATGTAGCACATACTGCCTACATCTTTGACCGGTGCTTTGTTCAACTTATGGGGTTTTGCAGTCCGGGACAAGAGTTATTTTCTGGGCTCTGAATTACATTTTGTGGGTTTCTCATGATGGTGCTATTGCTTGAACCAATGATCAGGACTGTATGAAATTATAAGTCAATTGGGCTTTGTAGTACCTGTATAAGATTCCAAACTTTCTGTAGTAAACTCTGATGAGTAATGATGTCGGTCTTATTGGAAAATTTATGTTTTAATCTGCCATATTTTTATGAACTTCTTCGCTGTTATGCTTATTTGTGTCCCAATACATGATCATTGGTTTTGAATACTCTTTAGACGGCTGTTATATATACTTTGTGGCAGACTATTCTAGACCTATCTGTCTTCAGCTATAATGCATTACTTACAGACTTTTGTGCACATATGGGTGCATTATGGCATCCAGTTGTTTTGTCATCCATCAATGGTTTCTTTATGGCCCTCAGCCAGTTTGGTATATGTATTTGATGTTATTATGGTTATCACCTAGTCCAGTGCTTGGTTATAAAGGTTATTACCTAACATATTGTGTTTTATCAATTAATTTACTTTATTTTCCAATACTTGTGTGTTTTGGGGTGTTGGAGGTTTCCCCTGGGGACAGAAGTGTTCAGGCAGTCAGACAACAATGAACATGACTGAATTCTTTACATTGTATAGAATGGGGGGGGGGGGCGATAAACAAAATAAATGACAAGGAAACTTTACCCAAGTCACAAATTATCTGCTTCACTGGATGTGTTTCAATGTGCATTTGTTTCAGATGTTGCTGACTGTGCTGGGCATCCTTGTAAGCATGGAACCTGTAAATATAACGGTTTCAACACTTTCATTTGTCAGTGCAGCACAGGGTATGATGGAATTTTCTGTGATACAGGTATATATGACTGTAAAACAGGTACAATGAATAAAATGAAATTGGGTATGGCTATGGTTGCCATATTCACATGTCACTGCAGTACAGAAATTACACAGTTAATGTGAGGTGTATACAGATGTATTTGCTGTATAGGTAAATATGGTAATGTACAGCAATATATATAAATGTGTCGATTTTTCAATGGTAAATCAGACAAAAATGACAAGTAAATTAATAATTGTCTTTAAACCAGCCAACTTTGTTTACAAGTTTATTGATTTTCAAAAATATTTTGCTCCATATATCTCTTCCTACAGCAGTTCCTACAGTGCCAGACACAGTCAGAGTGGTGGCAATTTCTTTGTGGTTCCAAAGTTCCAACCATCTATCCATAAATCTGTCACGCAGTTTGATTATAGTTTACTTTTGATGCTCCACTTTTTGGAATCCTCTTCCTGATGAGATTTTTAGGGTGTCCCCTCCCTAGCCTGTTTCAGAAAGCATCTCAAACCCTACCTGTACACCAAGCATCCACACCTTAGTTTTGCGCATTCCTTGGCATTCTCTGTGTACTTGCTATTTTTTCTGTCCGTGAATACTGAAATTGGTTCACTGTTTTGGTTTTGTTGTGCCTTAGAGTCCCCTATGAAAGCCCTATAAAAGTTCAATTAAAATTAGAATCAAATATGAGCATAATACCAGTAATTATGAGCTTAATATCCGCAAATATGAGTATACTACAGGTAAATGTGAGTACAAAACAGGTAAATATAAGCACAATACAGGTAAATATGAGTTCAATATAGGTAAATATCAGCACACTACAGGTAAATGTGAGTGGTAACATCAGTGAATGTATCTGTAATACTAGCAAATATCACTAGTACAGTACATGTGAATAATGACAGTAAATAGATGAGTTCTGAGTCCAAATGCTTAACTTTGGCTTAACAGTCAAGGGAAACTAATCCCTTTCAACAGTTGGATTGTTGTAAAGCTTAGCCACGCCTTGATAAAATATGCAAACAGAAAGGCAATTTGTCCCAGTAAACCCGCTGAAACTAATTATTAGTGGCTCACTGTAAAATAAATAGTGTCATTTGTTACCAAGTAACATCAGTTGGTTCAATAATGTGCTGTGCAAGTATAAGTAAGCCAAACCATTTTTTATCCTTGTGTATATGGTAACTCAAAATAGCTTCTGGGAATATTCTCTGATCTCAATCTGTTTAAGCGGCAGTCATAAGTCCAGGTGTAAAAGTCCAGGTGTAAAGTGTATTATTTTTAACTTGGACAACATCTATTTAATTTAAATATTAACGAAGCCATTTCCCATAAAAGCTAAGGTCATTTTAATATGAATATGTTCCCTGATGACATCTTTAAGTAAGGCAAGGTATAATTCAATATTTAGGTATATTAATGCTCGTGAATTTAGCTTTATAATTAAAGTGTCAGATATGCACATAAGAGAGTAACTGAATTGTGTTCCTGAAGCTGGTATGTTCTTTGGAGTGTATAATTAAATAGATTAAATAAAGAGTACATATAGAACAACTCAGCAAAGTTCTCCACTAAAATCAAAAGACACCAGCAGGTAGCTGCTAATTTTCCAATTCCAGGTTTGGATAGGAAATGAATTAGTGGATGAATAAGCAGGTGTGCCACCCACTTCTCTATCATGTTTCCATTGAAAAAGTGAACCCAATAAGAAATGACACATGTAGAATGGGGGACCTACTGTTAATTTGATTTCCTATTTCGTTTTTGTTTTCAAATTTTCTCGGAAAGTATGGTTTACCTTTTCAATACTTGTGCCCTTATATGTTAAAAGTAGGGAGACAGTCAGTTACTATTTCTGTAGCCCTATTTTAATAACCACAATCATACGCATTTCTTACATGTGATTTGGCAATTGAGAAACTCGCAAATAGTTGGGTTAAATCATTAAAGGTAAACTGTTAATTATATTATGAGCTACTATTGTCGGAGGAAATTCAAACAAAAAGAAATAAAGATGAAACCAATTGGAGTTGATGATAAAAAAATCTGTACAAATATCAATAAGTTTAATATTGATGTTTAAATGTTTCTCAACCACCTCTGTAATGCCCTGAGGAGCAAACCTGTGTCATAAAGTTTTTCGTTCAATTTTCTTGGTCATCTATTTTGTCACAGACCATTCTTACTTAGAAAATAGAGAGATCTTGTCACAAGGAAATATGAACATAAGTTTTAAGAGTCCCCTAATTTAAAGAGTCCACTGATCTCTGCTTTCTTAGAGTAATATGCTAAGGGTTATCTTCTTCAATCATAACAGTTGGGGGCAGGTCAACAGACCAATGCCTACATCATGTCAGACATCCAGTGGGCATAAAAAGGGGCATGAGAGAAATAATGGGACGAGACAGTTGGTAAGCTAAGCCAAAAATTGGAAAAATGTTGGTAAATAGGTGACTGTAGCACTAAAAGTGGAAATTTTGAAATTTTCCATATTTTTATCATTTTTCTTTCCATTGAAGCAGGAAGCAGTAGGAATGACGGGATCCAACTTTAAACAAAATAAGGGAGAAGTTGCTTCTTATCCATGTCACAAAACATTTTTGTAAGTTCCTCAACCTCAAATGATATTTGTGTCATCTTCCTGTTTCTTAAAGTTTATTCCTCCCACCGCATTTTCTTCCATGACAGATCAACTGAACAGAAGGGGTCTTAAATTTTCAGATGCAAGAATAAAAGGGAGGAGTGATTTTTGGGGGGGAGGGGGCAGTAGCTGGGGTGGCGTGGGGTGAGGTTGGGCTGGGGAGAATATAGGCTGGCGACCAAATATAACTTATAAATTTTATTTTTGGCTAATTTTACTGTCTCTACAAGACATTCTGTGATGGGGATTTAATCTGATGCAGGTATTTTCTTTTTTTCAGTTGTATGACTTATCTATTCAACCATGATACAATAAGCATTCAATGGGTGCTCTGATTTATAGCTTTTGGCCACGATCAATTGTAGCCTTCACCTCAGTATCTGTTAACTCTAACAATAACTTGACTTTAAATATTTGAATACCTTATGTTAAGATTAATTTATTTGTTTGTATTATGAGTTAATGTTCACTTACCCGACCACATTGAGTCGTTGGTGATAAATTTTACCCAGTGCATTTATTACTTCAGCTTCGAGAAGCACTTCAAATTGTACTCATTAAGTTTATTTTTAAAAAACTACACGAATTTCTGCTTATGAATACTAGAAAAGATCACATTTAATGTAATTACATGTACATTATGCAGTGCTAAAGCTTTTTGTCATTTCAGACATAGATGAGTGTACTAATAATAATCCTTGCAAGTACGGTGATTGTACACAGTCAAGGCCTGTTTTAACCAAGAGTTCTCATGAAACATTATATTGGGAAAGAGAGTGTTTTATTGGCATAGGTATACATTTACACCAACAATACTATACAATAGTACACTCTTAATGTTAAACCGAAAGGACATAAAAGGCCCCAAACCCATTAAGTATGGGTTATGTTCTATATATGCAGTAATGGCATTTGATGACCAGCCTCCATGAGTTTTCAGATTTTGGAGTGGAACACCATGGTCCACAGCCCAAGAAGCTATTGATCTTCTAAAGGCATGAAATATCCAATAAACAGGATTGAGCTTAAGAGAAGAAAAGATTCTGCTAATGACCAGCAGATAATATCTAATGTAATTATATAGAGTCTTTGATTATGCTTTTTTGTCATTACAGATATAGATGAGTGTACAGCTAATGACCCTTGTGTACATGGTGTCTGCACAAACTCTCCAGGAACATACACTTGTACCTGTGACAGTGGATACACTGGAACCGACTGTGATCAAGGTTTGAAGTAAAACCAATTCTTGTAATGCATATTGTATTTTTTATATATAAAGTGTGAATTGGGTGCGTGTATCATTGATTAATTATCCAGCATTGGACATTATTACCCATATAATATTTATCTGTTTGTAAGTTTGCCTTGAAAAGATCCATATGATTTGAGCGTAATGTGGTGGCATGTGTGACCTGTCTGTACACTTGTGCAAGTTGGGATTGTTGATCCCCGTCCCATTTTCATAAAATTAGTTTAAACTAATTTTGTATAACTTTGTCTGTTGTGACTGCACTAAGACATATATTTTGGGTGTTTTAATTGTACTTATTTGTACAGTGATACTGTCTATCTTATCTGATCCTGATACAAGTAATATATTTGAAAAAAAATGAACTGAGCGATCTTGCTGTGCAAGATGATAGATAGGGGCCAGTTTCACAAAAAGGACTTTTATTTAACCTGTATTTAGACTTGAGTTTACATAGGGCACTCGTATAATGTTTTATATACAGCAATAAGAATATGAATTTTATTCCCCTGGGGCCTAAGCGCTTAGGCTAGGTGTAATGTACTCAATTATATATTAAATAATGTTGGCCAAGGAGCCCTAACTATGTGAGTGTTAAAATAGAAATGGCTAGTTATTAAGCATTTTACTTTCAATAGATAAAAAGGAGTTTGTGGGTCAGTGACAGACTGTTAATCCCTCAGTCAACCGCCTTATATTGACCAAGATGGCTTGCAATATTTCGAAAAATTAATGATTTTTCTCATCATAGGCTGAAGATCCATCCCACTTTTGTCTTAAGGTACAAAAAGACTATCCACTGTGATCCGTTTCCGTTTTTATTAGAGCTAAGATCCGCCGGATTGAGCCTCTAACTGGAGGATCAGGGAGAATAATCCCAAAAATGCAATTTCCTTTTAAAATGTTGATATAAATGATTAATGATCAAAATAATAGTCCAATTCAATCATTAAATGAATGAGTGAATCCATATAAAAATACTGTATGTAACAATTTTACTTTCAATGCTTATCTTCTCATATGAGTGTGTTGGGGTTCCCTTCCCTTAGACTGTAGTGGCATGGGATCATCCTAGTTTTACAGACTGAGGAATGGGACTCCTGTTTTAGTTCGGGCAAGTGGGACTTCTGTAGATTTGTCAACTGTGACAAGGTTATATATCATATTAGTTTATTTCTACATTATATATAACCTTTTATATATACATACTTGACAATATTATATAAAATTATTAAACTATTTATGTAAAATACTGTAAAATATATGAGTGTGCATAAAATAACTTTAAACATTTAAGGCCAGCCTTAGCATCAGGTTATAAACATTTACACAAGCCTGTTGTACTGATTGACTTTGTAGCGTTTAAGTTGGCCTTAAAATAAGTTAAGGTGAATGTTAATTCGGGTTTAAGCCCAATCATCACAGTCTATGAGCTAACTTTACAGCAGGATAAGACTTGAGAAAGAGTTTATTTAATATTTGAAATCGGAGTCGTTTTAAGAATTTGAGGCGGCCTGAAACTTACATAAAGTAAAGATGAAAATGTAAGTGAAGGTTAAGCCCTCATATTTTACAGATAGATGATGGTTTAGATTTCAGTCTATAATTTTGCTTATTTTTTCAAGAATGTGCAGGTAATTTGCTTGGTTTTAATGTATAAGTGTGTCCCAATCCTGTGTGATGTATCTCCAGATGCAATCCAACGTCCAGGTGCCTTGAACTTTGAATGTCTTGTAAAGGTACAGTAGTATGAAAAGCCATGGTAGCACCTGAATGTCGGAAAGCAAGAAATATGAGATTTTGGACTGTTGCAAATTCAAGGAAGCCTAAAATTAGAGGCAATTTTTTTCTGAGATTAGAATCAGAGAAATCTAACTGAATCTCGATTATGGAGTGCTTTGACCAAGAATGACAATAAAAAATCTGCCTTATTTACCTGAGACACATTTTTGCACAAATTTTTCCCAAGTTTGAGGGCTAATTATGGCCTTAAGTTTAACCTTAAAGGGGGCCAAAATAGCCAATGACTGACGAAATTATTTAACCCAAGGGTCCAGAAAGGAAAGAACTGACAGGCCATATAGTGGTAATTTCGTTTTAATGGCAGACAAATAATTTGAAATGGATGTATTTGACACTTTATTGAATACTAAAACTGTAAGAAAGATGTGAATTGTGACTTCTCTGAGGTTGATGTCTGCAAATACACAGAAACCTGAAAATATGTTGAACATTTAGAAGTAAGCCCTGTAGGTATATATTCCCTAAATGTCTGATGGATTCTTGATGAGCTTTTTGATAGCAACTGATTTGATAATTTATGTCCAGCAAGGTTATATATGGGGTGAGCCATTGGGCTTTTGCAAGTGAACTGGTGAGCTGCTTAATCTGGTGAGGGCATCAGCTATGATGTTGTTCTTACCTCTTATAAGTCTGGCTTTTAACCTAGTGTCACTGTTGTTGATTTGACCCCAAGACAAGTGGCTTTGGTGGTGGGAGCTACTCTTTTTTTCTCACTGAGGTTGAAACCTAAATTGCTGAGCAGAGCATGATGACTGTCATATGCAATATTTTCATGATCAGAAGTAGCATATCCTATGATGTCATCAGTGTAATTAATTACATAGTCACCCTTTCTTGATATTGTAAACCTGAAAGTGTCACATAGATAGGTGTCCAAGAAGTAGTCAACATGAAACAAAGTAGGGAGTAGTCTGCAGGGTCAACCTTCACAGGCCATCTATCTTGAAGAGTAGGGAGCATTTACCTAATGATCTTACTTTCCTGGTAATATTGTCTATACTTGGTAAGAATGGTGCATCAATATTAACATCACTTTCAATCACTGAGTCAACTGAGAATCCCTGGGGAAAGGAAAGATTTTGGTTTTTCACTTGTTATCAGAGGTGAAATGTACAAACATCGCCTTAAATTTAATTTTCTAGCCCAGGTATTCTTTGACATCTGGGAATCTCGTGGCTGAATTTTAATCAGTGTCATACATTTAAAGGGAGAATCTTTGGAAAACTCAAAAGGAAAGCCATATCTAATGAGATATGGGAGTTGAACATCCCACTAACCCATGAGAAATTATTTCCATATGTCTGTATTCAACTGAGATTAAATTTGAATCTGGGAGTCCATGAAGTTGTAAGTACCTGAATCTCGAATTTCATCGTGAATATAATGACATTTTTAACACATTCCCCCCAAGCCCAAGGGCAGAAAATTGAATTTTATTCTTTAACATTATTGCAAGCACAATTAGTACAAGATTGTTTAAAACACATGAGTATAACGGTAAATGAACTAAATCATAATATAAACAATAGTTATGATAGAGTGAGTGGGAATTCAAACTTCAGCTACATATGTCATTACTGATTACTTTAACTTGTTTAATACTTAAAACAATGATACTAGTAACAAGAAAGTTAAACTATAATGATATTTGAAACTGCACATACAAGGTTAATAAATGTGACTGTTTAAAGCCATAATAACGATAATTATCCATAAAGATTTGATTACACTCAATGATTCAAACTTCAGCATAATTTCCCACTATGGAAGTGATTGACTATTTTATAAACCTTTGACCTCTGGGTCATTGGAGCTCGAACATGAAGTGATAAAAAAATCTGAGGTAAGATGTCCAAAGGTCAAACTGTCAGATTGAAAAACTCAAGAGAAACTTGAATAAAAGGGGGTGACCCTGAACACGTCCGCCAGTTTTGAAGGTTAATAGACAGATTTAATAGGATGACAGAGGAATTAGAGAAACGGTCTTTAGAGGATGGTACGTTGGTCAGCAGTTTACAGTACAGAACCCTAGCAAACTTAATGTACTGGTTTCCTCTGCCCTTCCAACTACCCGTCGTGATATGACCTGTACAGTGTTGAAAGCGACGTAAAACCCCAAATAAATCAAATTTAGAGGATGGTAAAAACGGAAGTGCAAATGTTCCAAATGGCTCCTAGTACTGGCAGGTTCCCCCTATGTGAATAGAACTTGGGTTCGCTCCTGTTGTCCATTGTGGGCATTCCATGCTAAAGGAATCCAAATCCAAAAGGTTAGGTTCCTGATGCTATGGATATCCATGGAATCCTAGGCTAGCATTATGATATGCCATAAAATTAGAATAACTACCTAGATATGAAGTTTCATGATCATTGATGCCATGATCTGTCTAGCTCAGTATTTCAAATCCCTAGTTTGAACCGAGCATTATAGCCTGCTAACTATAACAAAAAAGCTCATAGACCATGGCACCTGAGGTGCATGATATATTTTATAACATTGTACTCATGAGATACGTAAAAAAGGACACAGTAAAATTACGGTACATGTAAGCAATGGAGGCAAATTGTTGTAATGTATTACTGGCAAACAATAATGTACATGATATACCATCAAAACACTTGGTAAACATCCAGTACTGACTAATACTGATAACCTATTTACATATTCAATATATTAGAAATGGCATTGCAAGACGTTAAAATGGCAATAGCACTACAGGATATTGTGTCCTTTGGTATAGAAGGGTGGCAAGCTGTGTTGCAAATGTCCAAATGCGGCTGTCGATGCTCAGTCCCCGATTAGGACACCAGCTGTATAGAGCACCTCAAATTTTGTATGATCATGTGTGGCAAAAGTCTGAAACACAACATAAGGTATGCAAATTTGAATCTGGGAGTTGACAGTTTTAACATTTTGGTGTTTGAGATTTTTATCGGGTTTCATCTCTCTCCTAGACGGATGTAATCATATTTTCCTACCATTCGAGAGACCAAAACTTTACAAATTTTACAATCTTCTGCTTTGCTTTTGACCTTCTGTCTTGGTTTACAAGTGAGTTCAAGTTTGACATTGCCTGTGTTAGGGAGTATACTGTGATGATACCTGCAGGCTGTAGCAATGGTGGACGATCAATAATCAGGATTTTAATTTCATAGTTTAACTGACATTTTTCATTGTGAAAAGCGTCAACAGTGATGTCAATTTTACTCTGTTTTTGTATATTTGAAGTTTCCTTGTTTCACAACAGAAGAATTATCATGTTGTGTCTGTTTTGGGGTATTAGTGTTTCAATCACTATCTGATTGCACATTTATGTTTTTGTTAACAATAACACACTTTTTAAGAACCTTACTGTAGTCCTTTTCGCCTTTTGTTTCCAACTTTGCACACAAATTGATTGCTTTTCTTCAATTAATTTTTAATACACTTGATTGGATTGTTTGTCTATACTACCCATTGTGCATTTGACAGTATTGTGCAATGAAATGTGGTCAATATTGATATTACCAACTTGTACAACATATTTGCTCCTGATTATATCTGCATATGTGAGATTGATGCTTTTGTAATAGCCAAGACAATAATTGACACTTTCTCTATTCAGTCATTTCTAATTTTTGACAATTCTGGTATTAAAAACTTTTTTACTTTTTACTTTTTTTATTTTTCATCTTGTAAGATATGTAAAAAGTCTACAGTTAATGTAAAAGATGATACAATCTAATTATAAAATCACAACCGTGTTACTAATTTTCCCAAAATGAAAGAAAAAATAATTAAGAGGTGTCCTTACAATTCCACCTACTTGAATTTGCTTCAGCAGGAAGTGATATGGCTTTAATTCCTTAGGCATATTTAAGATTAACGTTTTGGAATTAAAAATCCCCTGTTCTTTCGATCAAATTTTATTCAAAATGCCATTGAAAGTTAAAAGAAACAATGCAACCTAAATATATACATAATACTTAAAAGCTACTGATTCAGTATTTTGTCACATGGAGGATAAGATTAAACATTAAGACTGAACTAGTACGGAGCCAATAAATAGGTTGGCTAAATTGAGATACAGTGGGAAATGTTAAGACAAGCCTATTATTTAAAATGTGTTTATACAGCAGTCAGATGTTTTTATAATGTAATCAAGCACTTGTGTTAACCTGACTGAAAAGATACTTACACAGAGCAATCAGTGATTATTTTACAATTTCTCAAAATTATTATAAAAAACCCATACTGCAAATAGTTACAAGATGTAGCTGTCCTTAAACTGGGTGATTCACAGTACCTTCTTTGTAATCGGTAAGGTTTTAATGAAATATCAATTAAAATCCAAAGTCCAAAGTTATTGATCAATTTATACCATTGTAATTTTGTGAACTTTTTCAGTCATTACAATAATTTAGGTATCTTTGTGTTTCTTCTTTCTTTGGATCAAATTATGGTACAAATCTTCCTATTAAGACTAATACCTATGTTGCATATATCTTACATACATAAAATTTAAGACCGTGATGAAATTATTTTTTTCTGTAGAATTCTAATGACACAGTGTAGTTACAAAATTGATATTCATCACACTTCCCTCAGACTCTATTCTTTAGGAAAATATTAACAACACCTACATGTTCCTATCTGTTACTTTGTCAATTTCTTTTGCTCAGAAACTATTCACAACACCTACATGCTCCTTTTTCATTAACTTGTTTAACTATTGTATATAGTTTTTCTTTGTTTAACTTTTCTGATCACATTATTCGTATAAATTATCATGTCATAGAATTTCAACTGTTTAACAAGTATGGTCAACTTTAAAATTAATTATGTTGCATGTTGTTGTATTGTCTGGCTGCCTATGGGGAAGTAGACACTCTCAGAGGTAAGGAGAAAAGGAATGATGTCTTGTACTATTTAGAAAATTTGGGAGCAGGAATAATTTGCAAGATACTCACTGGTTGGACTGATTTGAAACAATTTTGGAAGGGGGACTGTGTAATAAATGAAAAATACTCAAACTTAAGAGGAGTGGCAATCTTGTTTAGATCAACATTTGAATATAAGATTATATCAACTTTCAGTGATAACTTTGGCAATCTTATTTTGGTGTATTTTTAAAGTAATTAACATTGATGCACCAAATTCAGACTGTCGGAAATTTTTCAGCCAGATAAAAGACTTGATTAATTCTAGTGAAACTGATCACACTATAGTCTGTGGAGAATACAATTTGCACTTGATCCTTCCCTTGACATGTATCAATATAAACACATCAATAACCCAAAATTATGTGAATTGCTCTTGCAACTGATGAACACTGGTAATATTACTGATGGGTTCAGATATTTCATAAAGAAACTAAAAGGTATACATGGAACAGAAGAAATACCCATGTAGCAAGCTCGTTTATACTGTATCATTGTCTCAAATGGACTTTTCAATTACATCCACAGTTGCTAAATAAAACTTGTATACTGTACAGATCATTCTATTGTTGAAATAAATGTGGTTTTCGGTAAATTTACTAAAGGAAAGGAGTTTGGGAGTTCAACTTTTCACTCCTAAAAGATTCAAACGACTTAAAATTGGTCAATAACCTAACAGATTAATTTTAAAAGATTATGCTGTTCCTGTGTACAATTTAGATAACATACATCAAATAGCAGATTCCAACCTTTATATCAAGCTAAATGATAGTGAATTTCTGGAAATGTTACTCCTCAAAATCAGGGGGAGACTATCAAATATGCTTCTAAGTTAAAAAAGGTTAAGAAACATTAGAATAACAACTTATATCCGACACTGAAATGCTAAAAATTTGAACACGAGTAATAATGTGGCTGAACTAGAGGGAAAAAAATTGAACTTCAAAGAAAATAATGTCAAAGGATCTGATGTCAGATGGAGGGTACAGTAGTTGAAAGAAATAGAAAACCCATCAAAGTTTTTTTGTGGTTTGGAACTCTCAAACTCTCTTGAAAAAACAATGAAATGCAGTGGGGAAGTTATTAACAACCAAAAATAAATTCTTACTTCAATGAAAGACTTCTATTAAAATTTATTCATGAACAAAGACATTACCTTTTAGGAAGCCAATTTTAATGATATGTTCTTTAACAATAATGTAACTCATTTTTCTGAAAATCAATCCCAGAAACTTGAATGACCCCTTACAATGATTGAGTTGATCAATGTTTTAAAGGCAATGAAAAATAGAAAAAAAAACTCACCATATTGATGTTTTCCCGGCAGAATTTCGAAATTTTTTTTTGCAAAACTCAAATTCTTCTTTCTTAGAGCAATGGACCATGCTTATGAATATGGAGTAATGTCTCTATCACACTGTCAATGTATTATCACCTGTCTCCCCAAGCGTGACAAATCAAAGTAATTTATAGAGAATTGGCTTCCAATATCTTTATTATTGGTCATATATAAAATTGGCTCTAGCCAAAAATTGCCTTTTTGTGAATTATAAATAAATAACAACCAACTTATTTTTATTTATTTATTCATAATATTTTAATTACCATCTAAATAAAAAACACTATTAATGTCTCATTCAAGTCAACTGTATTATGATCATTAATCAATGATATAATGATTATTATACACATGTAGTATGCATAAATATTTAATTATTTATTTATAGTTATTTATTTAAAAAAATAAATAAAAATGGTGAATAAAATATCATGTAAAGAATATCTTATTCATTTTTATCAATAAATGTCTCTATACAACTAAATACCCAGGAACATTATTTACCTTGGTGTTTATTTATTTATGACTGACCATAATTACTTATTAACTGCAACCCACCCACATACTGAATCTATATCACACACAATGTCATTTGATTCTATCATTGAATATCTGTGAAAATAAATATGTGAAGAATGTTCTGAACTGTCATGTCCCAAATATTTTTACCAATCCTGCATATGGTGTAAATAACACTGATGGTCACAGCACCGTCAACACAAAAACAAGATAAGGACATACTGGTCACATGTTATAAAAATCCACGTTCAGAAAAAAGGTGACACAAAAGTGCGAGCTAATATTGAATATATATATAGAATCAATACAAAATGATTATTATCTCAGTACTTACCCCATATACATGTACTAAAACAACATAGAACAATACTGAAATTACCAAATATTTTTTTAAAATATGCCCCAGTGATGCACTAAACCAAAAATACCCTTTTTGTATCAGTGCACTTAAATGTGTACTGCACCTGCACCTGCACAAAGTGCAAAAAAACGGTGCAATTGCACATCTCAAAGGGTACTTCAGGGGTAGGACTTGGTATATTCTCCAGCCTCTGATGAGACAACTCAACTGCTTGTCGAAATACAGTTGTGTATACATGAACATAACAGTATCAGGCCATTAATATAATGATTAAAAGTGAATTTGTAGAGTTGACTAACACATTTATGTGTCTTTGTGTCCAGAATTGCAAACGACACCTAGAAGTTTCTAGGCAATGTTATGTCTTCAGAACAATCAGGTTTTATCAGTTGACAGTACATCGGTGACAGTACTTGTTTAATTTATGACTTAATGAGCATTGGAGAATAGAAAAACATCCCAGGTCAGTTAATGCTCGTAGACTTTGAAAAAGCCTTCTATTCAATTTCTTAAAACTTTCTATATTCAGTTTTGAAGCTCCTTGGTTTTGGACCAAGCATCATAGAATGGATCCATACCTTCAACAAAAACATCAAAGCAGCTATCAATGCGAGGTGATGTCTAGCTTTATGAAAAAGGTGTTCACTAAGGTGATTCAGTCGCACCATATCTGTTTATTATATCTGCACAAATATTAAGTTTAATGTTGAAAAACAATCAATCTGTAAAAGGCATAAAGGTAAGCAATCCTGAATTTAGACTGACACAATTCGCTGATGACACCACTATAATACCGAATGCTACAAGAAATGGCAGCATTAAATATGTTAGAAGTTTGTGAGTCCATGGCTGGACTCAAAGTGCACACTAACAAAACAAAGTTGATATGGATTGGGGAAAAAAATAATGTAAAGACATATTTGATGTTGCAAAAATGCCTGACTTGGGGTGTGACAGAGTTTGATTTATTGGGCATAACTTCTGCAGTAGATTCAGACAAAATGATTGATCTTAACTACAGTAATATAGTTGGTAAAGTTGAAAAAAGTTGAAAAAGAGCTCAAAAATGGAAAAGACGTTACTTTAACACCCATTGTTTTGAAAACCTTAAACTTTACATTACATTTTAAACATTACCAAAGTTCAATCATATATTTATGTCTATTCCTGACCCAAACTAATATTAACAAAATCGCTGAATAACGTGTTTCATGAATTTATTTGGGAAGATAAACCTGGTAAAATTAATAGAGAACAACTTACTAGGGGATATATACAAGGAGGATTAAAAATGCTAGATCTTATGTGCGTTATCAAGGATTTAAAATATCTTGGGTTTGTTGGTTTGTTAAGTGCCAAAGAAGAGCTTATTACAAAAGAAAGCATTGATTTGGATTTTACTATCCATATTGACTTTCTTTCTTGCTACAGAATAATTTGAAGTTTTAAAAAAAGTGTTTACTCATGCAGCCACACTGGAAAATATCCATCGGCCCTATGACCACAATCACATTACATTGTTCTGTAAATCTAGATAAGGAAGTAAACATTTCTATGATCTTTTGAAAACTAATAAATCATTCGGAGAAATAAGGTGTCTATACAAGTGGGAAGCTAATTTAACATGCCATTAGAACTGAATTCCTGGAAAAAAAACATACACAAAATTTGTTTCTTTTCAATGAAGGATAATTCTCTAATATGGTTTCAATATAAAGTCATATATAGATTAATAGGGGTAAAACATTATCTACATAAAATTGGATTATCTAGCTCACCTACATGTATCCTTTGTCATGAGAATGAAGAAACACTTTACCATTTATTTGTTTCATGTGAAGAAAGCTCTTGTTTCCAAGCAGTCATTATTGGAAATTGGGAATTAGAGACGCCTAATTATTTAGTCAATATACTTTTACAGATAAATATTATATTTTCTAATGTTTACAAAAGCCTATAAAGTTGAATATTTCAGGTTTTCAAAGATTTGTAAACAATATGTACATTGAACAGAAGTACTTTGCTCAAATTAAAATGCGTAGAAAAATATTTATGAATAAATGGTGAGTGTTTACAATTTTGTTTAATGACTTTTGACATGTGATAACTGTAACATCAATGCAAATGCTCAATCAACTTCAGATGACATACATTGAATGAGTAACATATTTAGAAACCTTTCTAATGTATAATCAGAATTATCTGTTAATATGTATGCATTTTCATGCATCTGTTTTATATAATCTCTCATGTGTTCAACTTAATGTAATAAAATATGTGTATAACCTCGATGGGGGGCTTTCTTGCCCTCTCCCCTCCGCGGGTTGGTTGAATATTGTGAAAACTAAATCTATTGGAGAGACAAAAAAATGCAGCCTACAGAAAATGTTTTTCCCAAAAGGGACTGCCATAAGTATATCATGCCTAAAACATATAGTATATAAGTATACATGTTCTGTCATAAAAAATGATAGTTTATGATAGTTTAATAGTTTACATTAATGGTCTTCCACTGGTCTTGTTGGTAACTAGGTATTTTTTGAGGGATGGGAGCAATGTTTTCAGAATCACTTAGGATCAATTGTAGTTTCCCGGCTTGTCACAGTGGATCAGAAAAATATCCAACATGTTTGATATTTTACCAACCCACCCCAACCCTGTATCCCGATTGTGACTCCGCCCACCTGGAAACTGTCCTGTCGTGAATATCTATGGCTTGTCCGTTGCACTTCATGTCTTGTCCTATACTGTTACCATCTTGTCTGGAAGAACTTCACAGACTGTCGTTGTTAAGTACCATGGCTCCACCTCCAGACAAGTCATCAATATAAACCGATCATACTTGAAAACAAACTGCCCTGTCGTAAATATAACTGACATGACTTGGACTCTTCCCATCAAGAAAATAAGTCTCCCAGTCTTCAACTGTAGGGTTGGTAACAACTCAGCATGTCAAGCCTGGAACAGAAACAGATAAGCCGTAAACAGAAACAGACGCGGTGGTTACACAAGACAAGTGGGGAACTATGTAGGACAAGCCGGCTTCAAGTTTATGACTCAAGGCTTGTCTGCTGATGAAATCTCTATTGGTTGCACAATGCATCATTTGGAATCTAGCATCTCACGGATTACATCTTGCAGCATTTTAAGAATAGGAGTTTATTTATTTTACAATTATCTAGGACAGTTTTAAGTTGAAATCGGCTTTATATTTTAGGATTTTGTTTTGTTTACAAAACACTGCTTATTTAACAAAGAAAATGGGCAGAAGAATAAGGAAGATAGAAGATCCCACTGACAGTGTTCCTAAATTTTTCAGCTGGGGGACCCTGCGGCAGATATTCATTGGAGGAAGGAAGAGAGGGAGACAAAAGAAAGGGAGGAAAAGGCTAGGGAGGAGGAGGTAAAAATGCAGGAAACACACTTGCAAGAGGAGGGAGTTGCCCAGGACAGAGAAAAGTGACACAGAAACAGAGACTGGAAGAGAAGCGGGAACATCACAGTCATGATAAAAGATGGGGCACATGACCAACATATCCATTGGACTCAGATGAGGAGGCTGTAGCTAAAAAACCATGAGGAGTTGTATGACAAATTAAGGAACATTTCAAGGACAATTGAAAATTGAAATCTGTCTGTCAAGGTGTGCAAGACCCAGTTTGAGTCGCAAAGGACACATTACAGGCAGCTCGTGCAATCAAAGTCTGGACAGGCCCCGAAAAAATGACAGAATGTCAGAAACAGGATACAGGATGAATTTAATTCCTGAGGTCACACATTAGATGCAAGGGCCTAATTCCTTCTTCAGAAGCAGGAGACAACACATACAGCCTTCTGCAACTGTCTGGTATTGGAGGTGGAGTGATTGGAAGAGAAAGACTTTCAAAAATTTATAAAAGAGGTTGTAAATCTTCTTAGCAACATTCAAAGCAGGGCAGAAGAATGTCATCAGCCCCAACAGCCACAGACACTTTCATGAAGCTTAAGTGCAACTTCAACATTTGTGTCACAGCTATTTCAACAACCACAGCAGCCAGCATCTAAAGCAGGTAATACATCTTAACCATCCCAGAGACTCGGATGGCAAACATCAGGAGCAATTCAGAGGACAGCTGACTTACTTCCTAGTTGTTGACGACCAACAGGCTGGACCTTAAAGACTACCTACCTCACATTCATGCAGACAAAGCACTTCAACAATTCACCAGTTGCCTCTGTTACAGGCGAAGAAAGTCAGCACAATATATCAAGACTCTCAAGCTTCTCTGGAAATCTTTAATCTGTGTTGAACTACCAACACATTGACACACAGTAGCCATTTTTACCAACCAACACACAAGCACCAGTCACTTCTACTCTAATCACCACTGCCACACAGCAACAATATTAATGTTTAAACACTTGTATAAATTTTGTTCTGATAATAATCTGCTAACTTGGCGAAAGTCTGGCTATAAGCCAGGGGACTCTACCATCAATCAGCTCATAGAAATTACTCATAACATACTTCAGTCACTGGAGAAAGGACAAGACTATTGTTTCATATCTCTTGATGCAAGAGCAGCCTTTGATCGTGTTTGGCATGCTGGTTTGATCTATAAATTAAAGAAAATAGGTATCTGCGGAACAGCTCTAGATTGGCTGATAGATTACTTGAAAGACAGAAAACAAAGGGTTGTAATTAATGGTACCAATTCATGTTATATAGTCATAAACTGTGGTGTCCCACAAGGGTCAATTCTTGGGCCTCTTCTCTTTTTGATATACTTCAATGATATTACTGACAACGTCAAGTCTGATTCTTTCTTATATGCTGACGACACATCAATCTGTCGACCAATAACAAATCCAGAAATAGACTTTAATATACTGAACAAAGATCTTGATAATCTTTCTAACTGGGGCAGTCAGTGGTTGGTAAATTTCAATCCAGCCAAGACCAAATATATAATTTTTTCGAAGAAACACTCAAACATTGGATATCCAAGGTTAAACTTGGGCAATAAAGAACTTGAAAAAGTAAAAACACTGACCCATTTGGGTATTACGTTTAACTCTCGAATGACCTGGGACAGTCATATACGCAATGTTATAGATAGGTCTCTAATATCACTCACTCACTTAAAACATATTAATTTCAAAGTACCACGCTTGGTAAAATGACAGATATATATAAGTTATGTACGTCCACTGCTTGAGTATGGGGCAGAGTTGTTTGACAGTTGCACTATCGAACAAGATCATTCTCTAGAAGTTGTGCAGAGACAGTTTTGCTTGATAATTACAGGCGCTTATAAAGCAACAAAATATGAAATGTTATTGAGAGAGTGTGCCATTGAGTCGTTACAATCCAGGCGAAAAACAAAAAAATTAGTTCTAATGTACAAAATTGTCAATGCATTATCCCCCAAATATCTTCAAGAAACACTTCCCAGGCAAAGTAATGTTCATTATAGCTTTAGAAATAACAGAAATATCCAACAGTTTCTTTGCAAAAAAGATTTCTTTTATGAATCATTCTTCCCTTCCAGCATCAGACTTTGGAACAATCTTAATTTTAACCTCAGGGATATACAGTCACTTAATGAGTTTAAATCAAAACTGAACAGAAAAATAAGTAAAAACTTTAATAAAGCTTGCCTGTGGCACACTGCAAATTCTGCAGTACAACACAGTAGAATGCGCATGGGCCTGAGTGCTTTAAATTCTCAGCGTAAGGCCTACAATTTCATATCTGAAGACTTGTGTCCAAATTGTCATGAAAAAAAGGAAACTGTAACCCATTTTTTCTTTGAATGCCCATTTTATGCTGCTTTTAGACAGGAAATGCTACAGAATGTTGAAATAATTATACAAGATTACTCTAGCGTTGAAACATCTGATTTAGTTAAATCATTTTTATACTGAACAGGAATTTTTGAAATAGATGTTAATTTATTTGAAAAAATTCAAAACTACATATTTCAAACAAGAAGATTTGTTTTTAAACAGTAATCCTTTGATCATAAAAATCAACACACACGCTATGTACCTGTTATTTTTAGATTGAAAATATACAATCACTTAATCATTCATTTCACCCTGCTGTATTTTAAGATAACAAAAAAGTGTCAATGTTTTAGAAATGGTTAAATTGTTAGTGTATTTCTGTATTTTTATGTATGGTATAGAATGAATATTTTTGTTATGTTGGACGAAAGCCCCTCGTGGCTATAAAGCTGTGGGCAATCGTCAGAAAATATATTATGTTTAAATAAAAAAAAAAAAAAAAAAACAATGTTAGAAGCCTCAGCCTCCTCCACAGTCAGCCTACACCAAAGAGCAGCTGTAGAACCACTGCCATTACCTTCAGTCGGTTCTTTTCAAGGCCACTGCTGTAAATAATTTAAAGGTCCTGAAATGAATCATTCCAAAACAAATGATGGCTGCTGTTTGAAAACATATCCCAAACAAAAACCATAACACTGTCCCACACAAAACACGTTGGCCCAAAACACAAAAAAATGAATGAATAAATGTGTAAAATTAAAGAAAAAACTTTTACTTTGAACTAAAAAAAATCTGGACAAAACAGAACAAAAACTTTTGCCAAAAAAACTTTGGCCAAAATAATTTTAAAACTTTCCCAAAATACATTGGATAAAAAAGGGGCAAAGGTACTGGATTTTGGGCCGGCCAAAAAGAAAATTAAAAAAAATCGATTCTTTGACATTAAAGATGGTTTGACATTTGGGAAAGTATTTTGACCTTTGGCTTTAACCTTGTAACCTTTGACCCTTTGAGAATCTTTTCAGTTCTCCCCAAGCATTGGCTGATATAGAACTTTGCAATATTTTATAAATTTGCAAAAAAAATGAAAAAAAAACATTTAAAGGTTTACGTAACTTGGTTTCAATGTTTTAAACAGGGGACTTTAAAATTATTGGGAATGGATTGGAATATGTTTGTATCCTTGTTGGATTTTTGAGCAACACCAGCTTAAATAAAAGTTCTTGGAATAACTGGGTGGTCCTGAAAAGGAATGATAGTATTGTTAAAAAGGACTGATAGATGCCAGCTTCTTTTCTCAGGGTTGCTAATTGACACATCTCAGATCCTGCCCAGCCTATGGCCATACTTGATTGAAGTAGTCTTTCAGTAGTATTCGTTGTTGTTGGCCTCACTAGAGGGATTCCTGTAGTTGTCATTAGGCACATACACCACCTGTTCATTTTGTAGGGATGCTGCATCATTTGCTTGGATTGAAGCCCTGTCCCTTTTCTTGTCATTCAAGGATCCAGGGCATGGATTTGGTGGCTTTCTTCTTCTCATGCGGGCAGGCTTTGCCTGTGGCTGTTATGTTGGCTGTAGGAAAAGTATTGGTGCTGGGTTCATAGTCTTCCTTCTTTCTCTACAAATCAAAATGTAATATGTTTGACATCTTTGCAGTGACAAATCATGTTTATTATCAGCCAGTGGGTATTTATATAGTGTTGGATTGACCTGACTCTGGATATCGACTGCAAGAATTGATTAGTGCAGTCGCGGCAAGTCTGGAAAATGCTCCAGTCCTGTCAGCTTGTCGGGGCTTGATGCGACTTGCCGTTTAGGGTTAATGGATTGTCCTGGTAGTTTCCTGTATTACCATGGAGAAAATCATCCAGAACCCAAGTCAGGTCAGGATCTTGATCTAGGCAAGCCGGTATGTGCTATAGCCTGTCAGGATATGTAACCAAACCAGCATTCTTGTGCCCTTTTTGGTGGTTTTTGTGACCAATTACTTGACTTTTGCAACTGACCCTAGAATCATAGAGTTAGCTACAGGGTCAGCTCCAGTGGAACGCCCCCAAAGTTGGGTTAATAAAAGTCAAAATGCAAACTTGTTGAAAACCTACCGCAAATTAAAAAAGACTATTCATTGTCTATGAATGGATTTTAAGATAGCTATCTAAGCCACATTACTGTTCAATCTAGAAACATCCTTACTGGCTGCAGAAAATGTTTTTTCCAATCCAATGGATTGGTTCACAAAAATGATCCTATCAACTAAGAGGTTTCTCTCATATGGATTACTTCTGCACAAAGTTCTATTTGATCACCAAGATTGACCTAAGATGGACACAATTTCTATATGAATGTTAAGATAGATTTAACACAGGTTTCTGGTAGGGTACATGAACACAAGATCTGATAATGATTGGTGAGAGGTTTTTTTTTTGTATTTATTTTTATTTTTCTTCAAGTTTTTACAAACAAAAGATTGTACATTACAAGTGTGCAAGACATAAATAAATTTACATTCATTGTATACATATACACATATGTTTCGTATAACCTGCTATGTTATCTTATACTACCGAACATCTTTTTAACTTATAATGTTTTTACACATTAACTATGTTTATAACAATGTTATAACAAAGACAACTACTACAAGAACAAGTTATTTTTAATCAAAATTTGTTTAGAGTTTCAACTTTCAAACAGCAGAGTGGTAACACTCTCGCCTCCCACCTCTGCAGCCGAGGTTCGATCCCCGTCATGGCCGTAAGTGGGAAAGCTGGTAGTTGCTTGCCGTTGGTTGGCAGTTTACAGTACAGAACCGTAGCGAACTATATGTACTGGTTTCCTCTGCCCTTCCAACAACCTGTCGTGATATGACCTGTACAGTGTTGAAAGCGACGTAAAACCCCAAATAAAAATCAACTTTCAAACAATTGTTTCCAATGAGACCAATTTCTGCTGAATATATGCACTGTATCTTTTATTTTGGACAGGGTATATTGTTCCACATACTTCTCTTTAACAAGCTTTTGCAAATTATATATGTTAGTGTCATGTTTGTATTTTGAGCAACGAAAAATATACTGTCTCGTAATCAGAAGTATGAAGTTTAGGGGCCAAAAGTTTTGGTCGTAATTTTGATACCCAAATATTAATTCTATATCATTGAACTTTACTTTAATTGAGAGTTTTAATTCGAACCAAATTGTGATATTTTTCCAGAGATCTAATACTTTTTCACATCCTGAGAATAAGTGGTAAATGCTTTCTTGTTGTTGACCACATATCCCACATAAAAATGATTCACAGAGTTTTAGTTTATGTAAATAATATTTTGTTCCCAGAATCCTATGTAAAATTCTATACTGAAACCAAATATATGAATTATCAAGAATGGTTTTAAAACATATTTTGTAAGCTATTTCCCAGAAATCATTATGTAATCGGGTATTTAGCACAAGAGACCACTTATTTTCATTGTTTGGATGCTTGTAATCATAATAATTCTAATTCTAATTCTAATAGCACTTTTATAGCGCTTAATCTCTGTCAAAAGACAGATTCTAAGGCGCATCACACAAAACATTGTTCAATATTCAAAAACCAGAGACATTGCAGGGGTCAGCACCGCGGAGAAAGCAGAAGGAGATTGGAAATTTAGGGTGGGTATGCTTTTCCAAAGAGGTATGCGTTCAACTTTGACCTGAAAGAGGCAAGTGAGTTTGCAGAGCGGACCTCATCAGGAAGGTCATTCCAAATCATAGGTGCGTCATACGCAAAACTGAGTCCAAAATGTTTTCGAGACTTGAAAACTGAAGCAAAGTGGGGAACCTCAAGAAATATGCCATCAGATTGACTTTGACGTGTGTTATATGCACTATGTCTGGGAATCAGGAAGGGTTCAAAGTATTTGGGGTTACCACTGTGTAGGAACTTATATACCAGCATGGCAGTCTTAAAGATAGAACGGTACTTAATCGGCAACCAATGTAGTGCTTTTCTAACTGGAGTGATGTGTGAGTACTTGGTGGTGTTGGCAACAATTCTGGCAAGGCTATTCTGAACATATTGAAGTTTGCGCAGATCTAGAACTGAGAGACCTCTGAACAGAGAGTTACAGTAATCAAGTCGACTTCTGACCAGAGCATTGCCAGCCATAACAGCCGCTTCATGTGTCAGATGTCCTCGGAGTCGCTTAAGATCCCGGACCTGAGCAAAACAAGCCTTGCAGACCTTCATAACATGGCAAGAGAATGAGAAATCTGAATCAAACCAGACACCAAGGTTCCTAACTGCATCTATTGGTGATGTAAGAAAAGATAAAAAAATAAGATAGAACTGAATAAAAATCTTTACTTCCTTTTTCGAAATTTAACAAAATATTTATATGAAAAGGAACATGTGGTCTTTTTAACTTTTCTTTTGAGAGGAGTCTGTTATTTTTCATAAATTGTGTGACAAGATGTTTTACTGTATAGTAATTCAGAATATTGAATTTCAAATTGTACTTTATTTTTAATTTACCTGGATCAAGAAAATTTCCACTTGAATTAAGCAAAGCTGCCACAACAGTTATATCCTTTTTAAACCAATTCACATAAAATGTATTGTCAGAAGATATTTGTCTATTGCACCAAATACTGCTACTTAACAGATCTTTACCACTTTTTACTGTATGATTTCGCCAATAGTATCCAATTTTCAAATACGTCATACCAAAAAGGGTTAACATCTTTTATGTGTTTCTGAAACCATTCAGGTCCAATATAAATCATCTGTTTTAGGTTCTTACAGCTTTCTTGCAGTAACAAATTCCAAGGTGATTTGAATTTTGATAGGATGTTTTTCATCCAGACAAGTTTTAACGATTTTTCAAAGTTATAGATATTAACCATATGTAGCCCCCCTTTTAGATAGTCTGCACAAACACTCTTTTGTTTGACTTTGTGTGTTTTTCCACCCCATAAGTAAAAGAACAACAATTTATTTAGCTTATCCAAAATTTTTGGGGGTGTCACAATTGACATAAACAGGTAATTAAATTTAGACAAAACCATTGTTTTTATTACAGTTATCCTACCAATAGGAGTCAGATATCTACTATTCCAACAATTCAATAGTTGTTTAGCCTTGTTCATTGCTATATTGAAATTTAGCTCAGGTATAGTATCTAAATTAACTGAAAAATTAATTCCCAAAAATGAAAAATCTTTATCATCTCACTGTAAATCTGCTGATAGATTCAGTTTTTCTCTACAGTGCTTTCTACTGCCTATCCATACCATTTTTGTCTTTTTGGTGTTCATTTTAAGGCCTGACAATGAACCAAAAAGTTCCAATATATTTAATGCTGTTTGCAAGGATTTTTGGCTTCCATCAAGAAGTAGTGTGGTGTCATCTGCAAATTGTGTCATTTTAAATGAATAGGCTCCCACACATATTCCTCTTATGTCAATATTATTTTCAATTAAAATATTTAAGACTTCTGCAACTAACAGGAAAAGGTAAGGTGAAATAGGGTCACCTTGTCTACAGCCACGGCCAATATGTATTGGGTCCGAGAGGACACCACATTGTAACACAAAGGCAGTGATGTTATTATTAAATAACTTGATCCAACTTATAAAGGCCTCATCAAATCCAAATAAAGCTAAAGTAGAATATAAAAAGTTCCATGACACAGAGTCAAAGACCTTTTCAAAATCTATTAACAAAAGCAGGCCAGGAATTTTCTTCTTTTCTGTAAGATGCATTAAATCATAAACGGTGCGTATGCTTTCGACTATATACCTGCCTTTAATGAAGCCAGTTTGGCTCTTTGAGATGATTTTGTCAAGACATGGCTTGATTCTTTCAGCTATAACACCAGATATTAATTTGTAAACTGCACAATGGAGAGATATTGGCATCGAGTTTTTCAAAAATTCTCTGGGTTTGTTAACTTTTGGTAAGCATGTTATTATGCTTTGGCGCCAAGAAATAGGTAATGTACCTTTAACATATGAGGAGTTAATTGCAGTTTTTATGTGATACTTAAGTTTTCCCCAAAAAACTTTTAAAAAATCAGCCGAAATACCATCTATTCCAGGTGATTTATTGTTTTTCATCTTTTTTAATACTTTCCCCAGTTCATCCGTTGAAATTTCTCCGCACAAGTTTGAACTGTCAATTTTTTTTTAAATACTGTAATTCAGGTATTTTTGAAGTAGCCATTGATTTAAGAGAATTGTCCTTGTTATCAAAAAGTTTACTGTAAAATTCTTGCACTTTTTGTAATATTTTACTTTGTTCTGTGATAATAGAGCCGTCGGGGGTTTGTATTCTTTTGATGGTTTTATCAACATAATTTTTGGTTTCCAATTTACAGAAAAAACTGGTCGGTTTTTCCCCTTGGTCCAACCACTGCAAATGTGCTCTTACCATTTGACCTTTGACCTTGTTTTCACGCAATTTTTGCAATTCTAGCCTTTTATCTTCCAAAAGTTTTGAATTCTTTCCTGTCTGATCTTGTATACTTTCTAAAAATTCTATATCATCGGATAGCCTTTTACCCTCCTTATTTTTTTTTTCTTGAGGTATGTGGCAAATTTGATTGTTTCACCTCGTATACGCATAAATAGCATTTCCAGAAATATGTCCTTTTCAATAGTAAATTCGATATTACCCAAGTTATTTTTAAAAAAATCAAGATTATATATTGGGACAGCGTATTTAATTGTTTCTTCTTCTGTACATTTGTTAACTGTATCTAAGTAATCCTTGTTCTTTAATAAACTATTGTTGAATTTCCAAATTCCTCTACCAGCTTTAAACTTGTGAATTGATATGTCCAATTCAAGGATAGAGTGATCTGATCTATAGCTTGATCGGATTGTACTTTTTGAAACTAAGTCACTCATTGAGTTTGATATCAAGAATAAATCCAACCTTGCCTGTTTTAAAGGATTTTTCCTTCTCCATGTATAGCGCTTGGTATTTGGATTGAGTAATCTATATATGTCTATCAAATCTAAATCATTTACAGTGTTTACAACAACTGACCTAGCCTTTGGATTATTTAAGTGGAGATAGTTTTGACAGTCTTTTTGTGGATCTATTAGCAAGTTAAAATGTCCACAGATTATGACATAATCAGCTTCTTCACTATTTGCTAATTCTTTATTTCTTCAAAGAAACTTGGATCATCATGATTTGGCGCATAAATTGTTACTAGATTTATCTTCATCGAGTTACAAATTAGCAAAAGCTGCAAATAGTTGCCATTTTTATCCTTGTGGCATTTAGAAACTGTATAATCAAAATTGTTGTTTAATAATACTGCTACTCCACGAGAGTTTGTTTTTATGCCGTGTAGGTAACAGTCTGGTCAAATATCTTTAACTGAAGCTGTATCTTTCATTAACAGGTGGCTATCTTGTAAACAGACAATCGAAGCTCCAGTTTCTTTGAAATAGGAAAGAACATCAACCCTTTTTCCATGTTATGAAGCCCCTGACAATTTGCAGATAACACTTTAATTATTGATGAGTCGGCCATATTTTAATATATTTATATCCTTGCAGACAATTAAACTTTGTAATAAATTTTGCATTGCAGCTAAATATAAATGCACATGAATACAGTCTTTGTACATGCAACAGAAATTAAGACAAAGTCGACTGGTAAAAGAGGAAAGTGTATACTTGAAATAAACAAGAGAAAAACTAACTATTATGTACATGAGTTATCAAAAAAACTTAATTTAAAGTTAAAGCTGCATTAGCATTTGAAAATTACTAAGCGTATTTATAATACAGAAATTACATTAATGATAGTAGGGAAATTTTTCACTAACATAAACTCTAAAAATTTTGAGCTTTAGAAGAGTTCATAGTGAATTATTTGAGGACATAATGGTAAAGTATACAAGTCATGAACATGAACATGGGCAGACTATTAATTGCCATGTATGAATTCAATAATTATTATGCTTTGCTATTTCAATCTTTCAGATTATTCTACCAAAATAGGTTATGAAAGTCAAATTCAATTTGAAATTGAAGTGTATTGATACAAACACCATAAAAATGAATACATCATTAAATATTGAAGTGGCAACCATCTTTTAATAGAGATTTTGATTTTGTGTTGGTCATAGCTTCAAATAGTAGTTTTTAACTTATAAATACAATTATGTTATTCATTGTTACTGTTTTAAGTTCATTTTTCAGTATTTTTAACAATGTCTTTGTACACAGATGTATTTATGAAAGTATATTATTACAATTATTGTTGAAATGCTAAGATTAACATATCACCATCAGTGTAACATCAAACTAACACCATCAATGTTTTATGACTTTACAATGTCTAAGGTTACCACATTTCTATATGAACTCATTAAAAGTATGTAGTTACATACCCAGTATTAATATTTTGAATACAATGCTGCAACAATGTCTTTGTACACAGATGTATTTATAAAAGTATACTATTATTATTATTGTTGAAATGCCAACATTAAAATATCACCATCAGTGTTTTGTTGTGGCTTTTCGAATTTCTAAAGTTAGGGCATTGAAATGTCACATTATTATATACTCAGTATTAATATTTTAATACAGACTTGGGGCAAAGCTATTCTAGACCCATATATAAAAGTATAGTTTTTTCCACATGTCAAAGTATTGTTACATCTATATATACGCTCAATGTTATTTTTTCATTTCAGTGCAAAACTCCATTTCAAAAGCAGCCATATTCATATTTTTACCATATCGTTCCTTTTAAATACAATAAAATATTGTTCAATCAAAACTAAAGTCTACTATTATTGTTGAAATGCCAACATTAAAGTATCACCATCAGTGTTTTGTTATGGCTTTTCAAATTTCTAAAGTTAGGGCATTGAAATGTCACAGTATTATATATTTAGTATTAATATTTTAATACAGACTTGGGGCAAAGCTATTCTAGACCCACATATAAAAGTATAGTTTTTTCCACATCTCAAAGTATTGTTACATCTACATATATGTTCAATGTTATTTTTTTTCATTTCAGTGCATAACTCCATTTCAAAAACAGCCATATTTGTATATTTACCATATTGTTCCTTTTAAATACAATAAAATAATGTTCAATAAAACTAGAGTCTAGCTTTATACTTTGAAATTTACAACCAACATTTCAAAGAATAAGTTTCTATATAAGAAAGTTAATTCAGCTGGCCGCATATGTATAATCAGAATAAGCTTTTACAATTGTGTTATCACAGTTGAAATATACTTCAGTTTTTAGAGCTTCATATCATTTCTAAAAATGAAAGGACACCATTGCCCCATTGGACCATATCTTTACATTGTTTTAAGGAAATTTAACTTTACACCCTTTATTAGAATATCAATTTTAAGGAAAAAGTCTTACCTTTTAGCTGGTTTTTATTTAAATCTACGTATTTACATACTAAATTCTTTACACCTGTTTTTTTTTTAACTTTAAAGAGTACATTTTATCTTATTTGTGTTTTTACTTTAATATACAACTATTAAATATAAAAGCCAGACACGTTAAAAGATTAGTCTGCAATGTCAGATAGAAATGTCTCTGTGAAATTAAAGTTTATCAATTGCCAATTTCGCACAGGATTCAATCAGTTGAAATCTTTTCTTACCAATGTTTGGACCACTGTGGATTCTGGATACTGCCACAAAGCATTCTGTTAATCCATGTTTCTTTAGAGTCTCTAGAAGCATCTCGCTGGCACCATATTCACCATCATCATCATTTCCAAAGATACAGTCATTTGGAGATTTGCCGGGCACACAGTATGCATACATAACATGGTGCGCTTTTGCCACACTCGGTTCTTGGAATAGAGCAGCATGTGCAGCTTTGGCTTCTTGTATGGACTTTACCTGCATCACATGGCCTTGGAAATAACTCCTTGAATACTCAACTACTTCAGTATGCAGCAAAGTATCATAAGGCAGTGGAGTTTGCTCGCCTGGTAATACATCAGAAAGTAGGTTGACTCTGAAGGGACTTGGTACTGGAGTGTTATTTATAGTGAGTTTGTCCCTTGATAAATGCACTTTCATACCATCACCTTGGTGTTCCTCACGTAGTCTCCTCATCTTTGGAAACATAATGTCCCTCCTCTCTCGCATCTCACCTGGTAGCTGTTCACTGATTGATATTCGCTGGCCTTTAAGATTTTTAATATATCTGAATATAGTCTCTTTTCCCCTTTGGAGTGCAAACTTCACAACAATTGGCCTAGGTCTCCAGCCTGGTTTTCCTATGCGGTGAGCAACATCAATCAGAACCGGAGCTGCTGGATGTTCTTCAGAGTTCAATAGCTGTTCAGGTATATTTAAGCTGTTCAAAAGTATGTTGCACACAACTTTGTACACATTCTCCCCTCTTTCCTCCTGTACATTATGAATAAGAATGTTGTGGCTCATCGATCTCAATTGCAGATCTTCGCATTTTGCTTTCAGTCGGTCAATTTCACTATCCATTCTCATGGCATTGCCTTCCATTTGTTTCACAGATAGCTTTAGCTTTCTATTTTCTTCCTGCAGGCCCTCAATCTCATGCTTTGTGTCTTCTTTGTGCAAGTAAAAAGCTGTTGTCAAAGTCTTTAACATGCCAATAATTGTGTCCATTTTGTTATGCAATGAAGTATCCGACGAATCTACACTGTCTGTTAATTCCAGAAAAGCCCAGTTATTCAATGGATTAATGCTGCCTTCTCGATTTGCAGTAGAGCTATCCAGAGGATCCAAAGAATCACTGCTGGGTAAACTAGATTCTTGAATGTTTGGCATTTTTGCTAAGGGACTTGAAGTGGAGCTACTTTGTGAAACTTGTCTCAAATTTCTTTTTTTGTCAAGCTCAGTGGAATTTAGGAGGTTTTCCATTCAAACTAGTGAAATAATGTCAAAGGGTTTCTCAGTAAATAGTTTTCACTGTTTTTAAGGTTGAAAATATATCCTGTTATATACTTTGTACATTAATCTATTTTTTAAATTGTTCATATAACAATCTTTCTGGTTCTCAGAGTTATCTAAATGTTTATTGTTTATTGTCCATGCAACAATATTCCTAGTCCACAGAGATTCAATACAAGTGTTAAGGCCAATTGTAATATTATGTATCAATGTCAGTATACACAGTATTCAGCTCTAATCACAACACAATTCCCCCAGTATATCAACCAGAAGGAACACATGGGCTATTGTATGGTTCACAGTGTCCACTTGTTTTTATTCAACAGATTTCCTAACACACTTCAAAACACTAGTACATGACCCTTTCCATATATGGGCATATGTGGTCATTTTACAGAAAAGTCAGCAATATTAACTTCCCATGTTCAGAATAAAATATTCCTGTTTTTCCCCAAAGAGTAGAATTTTCCAGATATCATAATACAATCACATTTATCTCTGAATCTTTACAATGTATATTCTACCATTATCATGACTAATGCATGCTTTGTTACGAAAATTAATTAAACATTTGTCTCCTCAAAAGAAACACATCTGCACTCTTCTGCACACATATCATGATTGGTGAGAGTTTATGAAGCTGTTGAAATTAATCGGGGACAAATATGATGCACTTCCACATGCTCCCAAACATTCCCCATTCAAAACTGCCAGTTTTGAGCAGTCCAAAAGTTACTGATCATTGTTTACAAACATTCCCAATAAAATGGTCAACTTTCCAAATGGACAAATTCATAATTTGAAAATATTTTTACAAAACTTGGGAATATGGGACATGCCTCTCACATATAGTTTGTTTTATTATATTGAGTTAAAGGTTTATTTCTCAAAGAAATTTTTACCAACATTCAGGTTTGGTAAACAATTAAGGGCAATTAACTTTTACTTTATTAGATTGAAAATATGTATTATGTTGGGGCCAGCATAAATGCAATTTTTTTTTACTTTCTACTGGCCTGAAGTCTTACTGTAGTTATATTTTAGCATACAAAAGCATACAAAATCTTACAATACGTTAAGGTGATCTCACCTGGAACTAGAGAATACCATTTTGTTTCAATTACATATCTTTTTTACAAGAAATGTAATATCTTATTTCCTTTGTGCATTCTCCGGTAATGCTTACTTATTTGATTGATTAACGTCAGGAGGAATAGGTCATACTATGAAGACTAATAGAAGTCACAGATCAAGGAAGTTTTAGTTGAATAAGATTCGACAACATGAATTACTGGGCAATTGCAATCAAGTAAGAACTGTTCCACTGAAGGTCAGTTGTGTACTTGAACCTATGACCACAGCGGTGTGAGACAGTCATGTCAACTACTACCCCACCCAGGAATACCACATAATTACTCATCCCATTCCACTAAAACATTCATCAGAATGAAAATCTACATTGCACAAGATTTATAGTGTCACTTTTTTTAAGAAAATAAGGCTTCTCTTAAAAACAAGAAGTTTTGCTGTGAATGACCTACAAATTCTGTGAATTTACATATTCTGTATACTTGCAGCAACGGCTAGGGAAACCTGTAAAAAATTTCACACATAACACACTTCATGGACTATTATCTAAACCAGATTCATTGTAAGCTCACTTAAAAAGGAAGATTTACAAATAAAGATGTGTAATAAAATCGTCAGAAAATTTTTAAATTTGTCAAATTTTTAAAATTGTTAAACTTAAAGTGACCTATATTTTTCAGTACGTGTATAAAACTTACATTGTTAATTTAATAAAATATCCTATCTGGTTTCTTCATTACTGGTCTCCAATTTGGCTTAAAGATCAGGGATTTGACTTTCTGTACAGTTCTGAATATGTATGCTTGTAGCTATTTCTGATTTGGACCATGAAAAGGATGAGAAGTTTGCCCAGGAACTGAATAAATCTCCGACTGGATTTGCATATTTTGCACTGGGGGCGCCAGTGGCAATTCTTCTTGTCTTAGGTATGTACATGAAGTAGATTTGAATAAATGTAAACAAAATTTTTTTTAAAACCTGCTTTTCATTGTTGTTAAGTGATGTCTATCCTGATTTAAAAATGTTTTAAAAGTGAAACTGAATATTGAGCTACAAATGTTATACTAATGGCTATAAAACTCATATCTTCAATTACAAAGGATGGGAAATTTGTCCCAAATATGATAATGTTTAAAACCCTATCTTTTTAAAGTCTTTTTTGTCAAAGGTCAGTTGAAGTTTATCTTGCCCATTATTCTGTAATGATAGAGCTGAGTACTCATATTAAACCTCATAAAATCAATCATTTATTAATTGCATGCGAAATGTATATGCCAAAACATCTCTAATAATTCATGAAAGACAGGACAGAGAAATCTAGAAGTACCATTAAAGGAAGTACCTGCTGAAACAGTTTCATTTTCTAAGGGAAATATTTGCTTATCTTATTTTAGATGCTACAAGCTAGCAATATGATTTGGGCAGCAATATTGGGCCATAAATCGAGAGAAAAAGTTTTCTCTTTGAGTACAGCATTCACCTATTTAGGTTCCACTTATACATGTCAAGCAAACACAATACATTATGTTAATCTAAATTAATTATATTCTAAAACTCTAGAAAGCTTATTAAAGAAATATTTCATTGCAATAACTAAGAATATTTCCAACACTTTTATGCAAAATTTGTCTTCATCAAAGTTCTTGCCACATATTTGACAAGCACAATTTTCTTGTGGGGTATAATAATAACGACCAGTCTCAAATGCAAGAAAGAGAACACCAATACGTAACTGCACTAAAACTGATTGTTGAAATTTATTATGTGGGTGTTCCACCACATGACCAAACTTCCCGATTAAGGGTTTTTTGTAGTCGGTTTCAAAAATCTGCTTAGTCCCAGGCTTTCTGTAAGGGTCAGTAGTTGTCGGTTGTAGCCGTGAGAGAAATCAAACATGTTTGATATTCCTCCTCAGACCCAAATTTATACAGTCTTATGTTGTCCCAGGCTTCCAGTGACCCTAGCTTAATCGCAGGAGGCCTGTTTGGCAGTCCCTGACTCATAACAGATCTTTGAAGTTTCATGTATGTGAAAAAAATCGGTTTCATTTGTCTCGGGAAGCCTCAGACCGTCTCAGGTATTCTGGGACTCAAAAATCAAGGTCTTGGACTAAGCCCCGACTAAGAGAAGCCAAACCGATCCAAGTCCTCAGGCCACCTGGGACCACACAAATTTAGTCTGCAACGGTCTGAGGACGCCCTAGGAGTTATGAGGAAAGAGAAAGGAGGAAAGAAGAAGATGGATGAGAGGCAAGAGGAGAGGGAGAAGGAATGTGGAGAGTTGGAGGAAAGGACTGAAGAAAGGAGAGGACAAAGGAGGGTACAGAAGAGACAGACAAACATTCAAAAGTTACTGAGGAAGCTTGCGAAGAAGATGAGAGGTGTGGGGAAGATTCAGAGTGCCACTCAGCAGCGAAGAGAACCAGGATCTGTGCTACATTCACTGCCAAGAAACTGCAATTGTGGAGTTTGTGAAGGAGCATCCAGAGCTGTACAACAAGGAGACAACAGACAGAAGAAGGAGACTCTCTGGGCAGAAATCTCTGCAGGACTGAAGCTCCAGCCCTTTTATGTCAGAAGATGGTTTGTATCCCAAAGAAATCGTTATGGCAAGCTCTCCAAGCTACAATCTGGCCGAGTCCTAAGGGAGATGACGAAGAAACAGTCGTGGGTCTACCAGCAGATGGGTTTCCTTAAGACCCAAATCAGACGGGACAGCAGAAGCTCTGGGTTCGAGGCCAGTCCAAACACCAGAAAGTAGGATTAATCTCTGGGATCTACTACTAATACAGAACACCTTAAGTTCAGTGTCCTGAGGGAGAGTAGGTGTCAACCAATATTCACATCTACACCAGTGTCAACAGACTCCAAGATACTCGAGCACTTTGAGCAGATGAGGACATTGATCTCAGGTTTCCTGCAGCAGAAGTCAGACAGGCAGCCCTTCTTTGACTATGTGGCATCAGAGGCTGAAAAGATGACCCAAGAGAAGTTTGAGGACCTCAAGGGCAGGATTTTTAGAGACATTGAAACCATTAAGAGCAACTGTAGACATCAACCACTACCCAGAAGATCAGCCACTATTACCACGGAGTCCCAGAGTGTTGGGATACTGCCAACAACCACTCAACAGGTGTCTAGTTCCACCCAAGCAGCAGCTAGCAGCAGTTATGTCTACTACACACCACACCCCATTGGCTTTGGAAACCCTCCATCAGTGGTCACAGTACAGGATGAGGGAAGTAGACACAACTTATGTGGAATACTCAGCCAGCTACCAGATCTGACATCAACACAGATCATTGAGCAGCCTCAGCAGCAGCAGCCACAGCTCTACAATATCACCACAACAGCACCGCTTCAACAGCAGCAGCCTCCTCAGTAGCCATTTAGTCATGGTGGGTCTTTGACCTGCCTAGGCCCTTTTCAGGGCCACCCAAATATTCCAAACACAATTATTAAGCTGCAGGTTATTAAAAATTCCCTCCCAAAACATAACAGTTCATAACACCCACACCACCCCAAACATTAAACAAATAACCCATGGTAATACACATAACAACAAAAGGCCATATAGAGAAAAAATTAAATAAATTAATGTGGCCAATAATCAGCCCATGTTTAGCTTAAAATCCATGGGATTGGTTTAAATCTTTAATAAAAAAGTTACTTACACCATCCCTAGAGATAAAAGCTATTATGTTATCACATAGCCACCAACCAACAATCACACAAACCCAATACCAAACCTAACCCCCAACTAACAGACAAACCCAATATCAAACATAACCCCAACCAACGAACCAACAAGTGATTTTGCAAACATAACTCCCCATAAGCAACAGTCAGATGCATCATATTGTAAAGATAACCATTTGGGTGGTTATATTTTCTAAATATTCTTGAAGTGGAATGAAAAAATTTAATTTTAAGATTTGCAATAAAGGAAAACATTTCAGTTTCAGTTACTTTTCCAAAATAAAATCCAAATGTAAGTCAAATTAGGGTGTAGCCTTCAAAATATATGCAATATTTATTCCATTTAGTGAGTTATGTTTGGCATTGGTTTTGTGTGTTGTTTTTGAGAATTATGTTTACTACTGTGTTTGTCTGTTTGTTAGTTGGATGACTTCTGTTAGGCATTGGGTTTGTCTGTTTGTTAGTTGGGTGACTTCTGTTAGGCATTGGGTTTGTCTGTTTGTTAGTTGGGTGACTCCTGTTGGGCATTGGGTTTGTCTTTTGGGTGTGTGACTTCTGTTTGGCATTCGCTTTGTCTGTTTGTTAGTTGGGTGACTTCTGTTGGGCATTGGGTTTATCTGTTTTTGGGTGTGTGACTTCTGTTGGGCATTGGGTTTGTCTGTTAGGTAGTTGGGAGACTTCTGTTGGGCATTGGGTTTGTCTGTTTGTTAGGTTAGTTGGGTGACTTCTGATGGGCATTGAGTTTGTCTGTTTGTTGGGTGACTTATGTTGGGCAATAGTTGTGATATTTGGAAAAAGCACAGCTGATTAATTGTTTTTGAAATATTTGGTTGTCCTGAAAAGGACTGGTTATTATTCCTGATAAGGACTGGTTACTGCAGTGGCAATTATATTCTGTCATCTTGCCAGGCCACTGCTCCCTCATAATTGAAGTTTTAAGGTAATCCCTCTGTCTTTTGGCTTCTCTAGCACGGTTTCTGTCTGGACCACCACCAGCAGCACCACCAATCAATCGACAATCACCAGGCACATCATCATCATCACCATCATCTCCAGGCTCTTGTCCACTATGTTGACCTTGATACTGGCTTCTCAGTAAGTTGTGCAGAACCACACAGGTCAAGACCACTTCCATCACTGTTTCTGGGGGTAGTTCAATAGTGGTCAATATCACTCTGAATCTTGAGACCAGGATGTCAAAAGCGTTTTCAAACAACTCTCCTGCCCCTTGATATTCTGTAGTTGGCAATCCTTTCCTCTCTGCTTAACATCCTTCTGCCATAGGGTTTGATGAGCCAGATCTTCAGGAAAAACGCATCATCTGCCAGAATGAAGTAGGGGACATCTCTACCACCCTGGGTTATAGTTGCTGGGCCAGGGAAGCCTATGGTGCCATCATCAATCTTCCTCTTCAGCTAACAGGCATTAATTTTGTTTATTTGGGGTTGGAAGTTGGAAGGCCAGAGGAAACCAGTACATATAGTTCGCTAGGGTTCTGTACTGTAAACTGCCGACCAACGGCAAGCAACTACCAGCTTTCCCACTTACGGCCATGACGGGGATCGAACCCCGGACGCAGAGGTGGGAGGCGAAAGTGTTACCATCATCAATCTTCCTCTTCAGCTAACAGGCATTAATTTTGTTTATTTGGGGTTGGAAGTTGGAAGGCCAGAGGAAACCAGTACATATAGTTCGCTAGGGTTCTGTACTGTAAACTGCCGACCAACGGCAAGCAACTACCAGCTTTCCCACTTACGGCCATGACGGGGATCGAACCCCGGACGCAGAGGTGGGAGGCGAAAGTGTTACCACTCTGCCACCGTGGCCCCGAATAGGCATTAAATATATGGGCATCTGAGCAAGATCCAGCTGTATCAGCATCCATCCATCTGAACTTGTACTGCCCATCTACCAAGGCCAACATTACTACCAAAAAGAACATCTTGTAGTTGTGGTACAGGGCTCCAGTTTCTTCAGGACAACATGCTTTCCATCAAGGGCTCCCAGGCCATATGGAACATTCCATCTGATCCTGAATTCCCTTTCCTGTTCTTTCTACTTATGTGGAGTAGTAGGACATCTGAGGTATTCTCTCGTGAACTCATTGTGGATGGCCCTGCAAACCTCTGGTAGAAACTTTGAAATGGTGGATCTGCCAACCCTGAACTGACAGGATAATGATGTGTACGACTCTTCAGTGGCCAGATATCCCATGGTGAGGGCTAACTTTTCCCCAACACTGATTGGTGCTCTGTAGTTGGTGGCCTGCCTGGGTAGACATGGTTCCAGTCTGGTCTTTATCCTTTTTCAAAAAATTCTGGTGGTCATCCTCATGTAATTGGTGAACCCTGGAATGTCTGTGGCATACAGTTCACCCATAATGTTGTGTTAGGCCCCCTCTCTTCTCTCTGTAGTAGCCATGGCCTGACCCACATGTTGTGCCTTCTTCTAGGTCTCTGTATGGCTGGTGGTGGTGGTGGAGATGGTGGTAGTGGTTGCTGTGGTCGACATAGAAATAGCAAATACATCATTATATGTAACTGAATAAAAACTAAAACAGCCCTCAGTTGTTGCTGAAGCTGTCTTCCATTAAAAGGTGGCATCCGGCTGTGTTCCTAGAATAATAATGATGATTAGATCGCGGAATTTATATATATATACCCAGAAAATCCAGCTTTTCTGCAAAACAAGAATCAGCCACATTGCTTTGGGGAAGACTGAGGAGGCCTGAGGACGCTGGGACTTAATCAGGGGTTAGTCGGGGCTTACTCCCAGGAGGCCTGAAGTGTCCTGGGACCCAGTTAGTATATGTACGACTAGATCGTGGTTCAAACTGACCAGAAAAATAGCTTAGTTGGAGACGAAAAGTCCCAGAACAGTCGGGGACTGTGTGGGCCACCTGGGGCCTCCTCAGGCTTCCTGAGGCAGATCTGTTCTAAATCCCAGGCTTTAATACCGATTCAGCATTCCCGCCCATTTTACCTTTTTTTTTCACCGACTGTCCACGATTAAGGGTCACTGACAGGATCGGGGCTTAATCCTTTGGTGGAACAGGGGCATTAGAAGTGCCTGGTACAGGTTCAATACTATTTTTGAAAAATGTATAAGCTCATAATGGTAGCATAGTACACCAAGTATAATTCATAATCATGTTTTATCTGTTTTTGGGGGTTTTTTTTTGCATAATATATTTACATCGCCATTTAAAAATGCATCATTTGGATTTTATAAAAATATAAGATATTCATTAGTTTAGCACACCAAGCATCAGGATTTAAATTTTCAAAAATGCCATTCAAAAATTAAGTGCCTAACTTGATGTGATGTACTTGATGTGATGTACTTCAAGTTGTTTGGTTGAAAATATCATCCACATTGTTTACAGTAGAAGAGGATTTGTTTAAAGTAATGTCAATATTTAAAGTGACAAGCACTCAAATATTGTCCTTTTAAATGACGTCTTACAGACCATGACAAAGTTTCTGTAACTTTAGACCAACACAGATAGAGGATTTTGATGTACTTGATGTGATGTACTTCAAGTTGTTTGGTTGAAAATATCATCCACATTGCTTACAGTAGAAGAGGATTTGTTTAAAGTAATGTCAATATTTAAAGTGACAAGCACTCAAATATTGCCCTTTTAAATGACCTCTTACAGACCATGACAAAGTTTCTGTAACTTTAGACCAACACAGAGGATTTGACTCTGTTAATGATGATAAAGTTTGTACATTTATATTTCCCTCATTCCAGCACACCACAGAAAGAAGAACAAGAAGGGAACCACACCTGATGCTACACCAGAGGATCCGGAGGACACTGACTCTATCTGCAGTCAGTCCAAGGAAAGTAGGGGTCACAATGTGCTAACTATAACAGGGATTGGTGGTATAGAAGGTTACAAGAACTCTGTGGCTTCACCCTCAACCACTATAAATCATGGAATCATGTGGATTTGAAAGGCACCCGTGAAAGTGTTTCCTTAGATTCATACTGACTCAATATTGAAGAACAAATTGTATATTATAGATCTTTTAATGGTGACCCTTGGAGGTCTTTATTTAAGTGAATCAATTAACCCAGTATGGTTATGGAGATATGACTTGGTATAGACTGTATTATCTAAAGTTAACAGAAAGTTATAGGTAAAATTAATTTGATTCAAAGAGAAAATTTTCTAAGATACTAATAGGAAGGCTTTAATTTTGTAGTTTGATATTCATAACAAAGCCACATAGCTGCATATAAATTGTGAGCCATGATGTTTCAGTGATAAATATGATCTTGTTTTGCTGTGTCATTTACAACTGACAAATATCATCAAAACCTTATGCACTTCTTAGTGTATCCTTCATCCTGTGATATCATAAAACAGTTATGTTATTTAGTCTGTCCCTATTGTTGGATTTTGCAAGAATTTGTGTACCAAACGGTGCCTGTAAATACCAAAAATAATATTATTACAATCTGATTATAAACATGGAGCTGAAAAGACATTCCTTACCAAAATACATCAAATTAAAATAAAATCTTTAAAAATGTTATTTTTAAATAAGTAGCCAAGTAATACAAATAAGGCAGTTTTACTACAAAACAAATATGTGAAATGGAAGAAGTGAAAATGTGATACAAAATAATTCTGGTGAAATTACTGGCACTTTTCTGTTATTACTGACACACTTCTGTCTGTGAACTTGAATAACACAAATTTGCTATATTTCATCTGTCATGACATACATAATTTTTGAATTGTTCAAAATTTCTGCTTCTATAGTTATCCGTGGTTTTGGACTCCTATGAACGTAGGAAACACTGTAGTGTGACTGGGCATTATGAATGTTGTAATTCAACAGGAGGTAAAGCTTTACTTAAAGAACTGGCTGATTCCTCATGTATAGGTAATGGTAGGCTTTAATGTCAAAAGGAGGAGCTGTTGATGTTTATGTAAATGCAAGTGTTAAATGGTCTCCTAAAAGTTACATACAAGTTGTTTTCGCCTATTCATTGGATGGAAGCTCTTCCACAATCATGGCAAACAAACCCAACATTGACATTTGAAATAATATATTGGATTATGCTATTAAGAGACATTTATTTTGTTGGTTGGATATAGATAAGATTGATCGGATTTTTCAGGCTCATGCCCAAAGGCACAATTTGATTCCCAAAACAACATTCAAGAAGATTCAAGAAAAGAATTTCCCAACAAAAGTCACACCTTGTGTGTATTTCAATCAAAAATTTTGCCTGCAAAAACAAATGCATATTCTTTTGACTTCTGGGTCTGTATATACAAAGATTCTTAGAATTTGTCTTAGAATTACACTTAAGTCTAAGAAAAATTCTATGCTAAGAATTTTCTTATTCTTAGAATAAAATTCTATTTACAAAACAATTGTTAGCAAAGAATAATTCTAAAAATAGAAGTATAAGGAAATGTATGCAATTACTAAGTGTAATTCTAAGAAAAATTCTAAGAATATAATATTGAGCTACTTAATATAATAATGGGCTACTTAAATCTGCATCTGGATAAACAGGAAATTTGGTCGCAGACATTCAATGGCTCCATCTATCAATACAATTTTATCCAAATCATTGACTCCTCAATCCATATTCATGGCCATATCTTAGATGCCCTAAATATTACTGACTTCAGTTAGGACATCCTGAATTCTGATCTAATTAAGTATCCTCACACAACAGCCAGGTTACTTAATCACCAATATTTTAATACCCTGCACAACATTCTAGTTAGGGATGCTGCAACCAAAAAGAAAAAGCACCATTGCACTCTGACAAAGGCTTTATGAATACAGGTAACCTCTTAGCAAAGGTTCGTAAGCGGAAGTGTGAGCAAGTATGGCATAGAGACAACTCCTCAATCAACTAGAGTAGATATCAAACTGCGGTCAATTACTATAATTTTCTGCTTCAACAGCCAAGGTACAGGGGATTACAACGATCACCCTTCCAACATTTAGATGAGCAGTGTGTTGTTTCATAGGAAAAATAGGAAAGTCAAACAAAGATCTTATGACCCAGTTTATTAGGGGCCTGCCCACATCTAATAGAATCCACACCCTCACACAAGGCACAGACACCTGCGATGGCGCTACCAGAATTGCTACTTTGTTTGAAGCCACACAGACATTTGGTCAGGATGAGAGTACAGTTACTCTACAACAACAAGGACAAGTGTGAAAGAACAGAACTTTAACATTGTAGACCCTAGAATTCAGTGTGCTTACTGCAAGAAAAACGGCCTCAGAGGAACTAACAAACCCAGGTCTGTGTATTATGATATTTTGTGTTTCAATTGTAATGGCACAGGTCACATTGCAAGTGATTGTCATAGGGGACCAATCCAAAAACCTAAATTGCAGGGCACTAATTATTATAGACCCAATTTACAGAACCAGGGCCATCCATTTCGACAAGATAATTATTATTACTCCCGTCAAAATCAAGAAACTAGGGAGAATGTTTACCAAGGCTATAGACAATCTACTTTCTGAAAACGAGACCCTCCAAATACACACAGTGACTGATGCAGGCCAAACTACATGAAGAATCATTTAAACTAGCAAAGCCCAGAGCACAAATACATAAATCCCCCAAATACATAAATCAACCAGTTTCTCAGTACTCTTGGTGATTTTCTCAAACATTTCATCCCCATCAACAGTCAGAAATTACTGGCAGTGAACCTGAGTCACTTCATTCTTGTCAAAATGTACAGTACAGGGACAGATATTTTAACGAGACTTGTGATTGTATTCAGAAAAGAACGGGTATCTGTTTTGTTCCTGCAAAGAAGGGTTCTGTTTGTAAAAAGTCATTCAAGGAGAGTGGCAAAGAGTTACATAGAACACGCTATCAAACCCCATGCTATAACAGACTTTTACCTCTGAGTGACTTTCAAAACACAGACTGTTTGAATACATTTGTTAAACCATCCCAACACCATGAAAAATGTGACACCTTATGCACATCTGCAAGCCCCACTACAACACCTTGAGGGCTTTATACTTCAAGGCCAAATCCCCCCACTCAAAAGACGGCTTTTACAGAGAGTTTGTACAGACACAGGGGACAATTTATCTCCAATCAGAAAAATGCATCAATTGGAGACAAAACAGTTTAACCACAAACCTCCAGTTCAAATCCAAACCACTAATAGCCGAATACCAATTAAATTGGTTGATGAGAATTATATTGCTTTGATTGATACGGGATCAGATATTTGTACAATCCCTGAGAAAATTTTATTGCAAAATGATAACTTGAGGAGATTACCAATACTGTATTTCCATAGTTAACATAGGAAACTACACAGTCACTAATAAATTTTATGTAGCCCAAAATTCAGATAATGACATCATATTAGGAATCCCATTCCTCAGACAAACAAGATTTCATTTAGATTTTGGTTCTCAAGTCTGAACATTGACTTTGAATAATGCAGTCACCACAGAAAGATCCACAAAAAATCCACTGTGCTCCACATCGAAAGTTTTGTGCTCCTCTAGGACTTTTCAAATGAATAAGGGACCTGTTTTAATTACCTCCCATTACAGTCTAAATTGTTTGTACCAGACATTTATACAGAAATAGACACCGTGAATAAACCAGTTTTCAAAATCCCTATTACAAATAAGATGGAAAAACATATTATTTTACCAGTGAATTTACAGATAGGATTTATTATTTTCCTTGACTCTAAAGAAACACATTCACTATCGGATAATGACAAAGAAAACATTCCTAAAAGGCCTTGTAATAAAACCCCTTCCACAGACTTAATTAAGGCTGTCCATTTATTTAGCTCCACAAGCCATAAATCTCTCCAGGCACATTTTCCAACACTTGAACATGGCCTTTCTTCTGCCTCAACTTTAACTCCCATAAAAAACAAAAATTATTGGAACTTTTGAAAGAGTTTAATGATGTTTTCTTACACCCTGGCCAGAAGCTCTCTTGCACAAATATTGTAGAACAGCCCTTGGGGATTCCAAAAGATACCCCAGTTTGATGTTGTCGTTCTCTCAGATTGAGCAACACAAGAATGGCAATTCTAGAAGAATGTGTTAAAGACCTCTTACATCAAGGTATAATACAACACAGTGTTAGTCCTTATTCAAATCCTATTGTATTAGTTACAAAAAAGAATGGGAGTATTCATCCATGTTTAGATTGTAGAACTCTTAATGTAAAAAATTGTGCCAGTAGCTGTAAACCCTAGACCGGTTAATGACATACTAGCATCTGTACCACCTAGATCAAAGTATTTTTCGACTTTTGATCTTACTTTGGTGTACTTCCAACTGCCCCTGGCAGAGGAAGACAGGAAGTATACTGCTTTTGATTCAGGGTGAGGAATGATGGAATACTGTCGAGCAGTAATGGGATGCAAGGTAAGCTCAAGTACATTAGTAACTGCTACAAAATAACTTATTTCATGACATGATACACACTGAGATTCACTACTACCTTCATGATGGAATAATAGCGTCCTACTTTTGAGCAACATCTAGTAGCTTTGAAAAAAATGTTTGAACGTTTAAGAAAGGCTAAGCTTAGGCTTGGACGTAAAAAATATTCCTGTCCCACTCCAACAACAGAGTTTCTAGGACACAAATTGCCCTATTCAGGCATTTCTCCATCAGTCGATAAATTAAGGACTGTAAAGAATTTCCCACAACCCAAGAACCCCAAGCTGGTTAAAAGCTTTATTGGTTTAGCCTCTTATTATAGACATTTTATTCCAGGTTTTTCTCAAATAGCTCATAGCCTCTATGAATTGACAAAACAGAATGTACCATTTCACTGGAGTGATTATTGTGAGATAGCCTTACAAACATTAAAAAACAAACTTTGCACTGCACCTGTTTTAATTTCTCCGGACCAAAATCTTCCATTTCACATGTTTTCAGATGCTTCCAAGAAATCAGTAGGATTTGTTCTAATGCAAAAGAAAAATGGTAGAATACACCCAATAGCATATGACAGTAAAATTCTGGACAAACACCAACAGAATTGGAGCATAACATGGTTAGAAGCATTTGCCCTTGTCACAGGTGTACACCATTTCCAATTCTCTATAGAAGGCAATAAAGTAATTCTAAACACTGATCACAGTGCATTAACATATATTGCCAAATAACATATCTTTCATAAAACTTGGTTAAACTAATGTCCCTGGTTAAGGTTTGACTCATTAATAAAAATAATAATAATGCTGGATGATTTTCCATCTCTAATTCCTAGTAATTTGCAATGAAGGGTAATTGTCACAGTAGAAATTTAATCTGTTTAACTTCAAAAATGAACAAAACTTAAATTTTTGCAAATAATTATGTACTTGCTGACTACCAAAATATATCTGAAATTCCAATTGCAGTCTTTTTACAGTGAATAAATTTTTATTTGATTTAATATTAAAAATTTACTTTTAAGACAACCAGTAAATTTTTCTCTTATCCCCTATTTAAGTCAAATTGCTCAAATGTGAGGTTACATTTTTATTTCATTTATGAGTCATTTCACTCAAGTAACTCCAACCCCAGTAATAAACCTCATGCAAAATGCTAGCAAAACAAGTATAGTTAGTGACCTTACAGAATTCATATTGACTGCATTTTCACTGAAATTATGCAGTATTTCTAAACAAAGTCACACACAACTATCCATGGCAAGCCTCAAACATAAATGCTTGCAGTCAATTTACAAGACCATGTATGCAACATGCTTTTAACAACAAAATTAGGGACACAAAAATGACTCATTATTTATTCAATTTTCTTCATTTTCTCTAACAAGTTCAGTAAAGCCCACCAAACTATTTCTATTTTTTATTTTCCAAACAAAAATGGCAAATTAGAAAACAAAGAAGTCTGTCCATGGTAAAATAGTGAATTTTCCACAAACTTTTGCAGAAAAGCACCTCAAAGTCAATTATATAACCCCAAGTTAGTAATAAGAAACCTTATTCGTCTTGCATTTAAAGGTCCATCTCTTAAAGGAGCTTTTGGTGACTCATCATTTCCCCCCACCATCATAACCATAAAATAAGAATATAATCACCCAGTTCATGGCAAGTGACTTCTCAAAATAGAATCCAGTCTCGTAAAAGTGTCTCTAAGATGTGATTTTGGCAGCTGTTTATGACTGGCAATTTCCGTTTATAGTCCATAAATATGCTCATAAAAAGAATCCCAAATGTCACCATAATGACAATTCCCGGTCATAAAATGTTTGGAAATGGGCAGAACCAAAGACCTGCCCCAGACTGTGAATCATACATCCTGTGCACCAAAAGCTGCACATAGACCCCAGCCACTGTCTGCGCATGACACCACACAGGCTTGGCCTTGCCAAGCCCTACACACTGCACTGGGCTGATTAACATATAGGGTTTCTTAGGCACCATTTAAACCAAGCTTTGGTATTAGCATATATGGCCAACAATTTGCCTACTTAAGAATTTTAACTTACTTGTGACTTACAAAAGTTTAGCTAAAGAATTCCACACTTGTAAATAATTACAAAATTCTCCAAATACTTTGCACCCACACCGTATGGACTTTGACATATTCAGCAGTATACATGAATCGGGAACACATAGTTTCGCAAATAATAGTAACTGATGATGAACTCAAAATACACTCCTAACCAATAAGCACCATATGCAACACTTATATAATATAATTTAACAAGGGTGATTCAAGAGTGATAATTAAAGGACTGAGCTAATTTGAATCCACTTCCAAATCCCTATTGAATAATGGTACAATAAACAACTACATATTCAGTTGGACAGGACAGATACTCTGACTTAAACTATCTTTTGTATTGTAATCACCCTGAATAATGAAGGGTAAAACAGTCATAGCTCCACTAGTTAACTAAACTTGTGGTGTCAGACTTTACAAATTTCTGCATAATGGGTAATATGTTACAAATGTAAAGTGTATTATTATGTCAGTGTTTATTATATTCACGCACACTACACAGTAATAACTGTGAAGGGTGATTAAGTTTTTAGCAATGGTAATATTCATATACAGTTAAGTAAAGTCAGTCAGTGTTTATACTGTTTATTATTGTCAGTTCTGTGTTATTGCAATCAGCAATTTTAGTGTGTACAGTTATTTTCCATTCTATGTTCATATATATTTACGTATATCAAGTGTATACAAAGCTATGGAATGTCTATCTTCAGTAACTAATTCACATGAAATATGTATAATTGTATTGTGAATATATGATTTGTATTATTTATCTGTAAATTGAAATATCTGTGTATCAAATGAATTTATCAATTTTATGGTTCACCATGCATTATGACTACAAGTAGCATAATGATGTATTTAGGAATATAATATTGTTCTGTATTTGACATTGTATTGCATATGAAATGAATCTCTTATAATTTTAATGATACTCAGTGTGAAGTGTATACTAGCATATATCTACATTCGCAATGTATACATATAGTACAGTATTGTTGAGGTATTGACAGAAAATTTGGGTATCACATTCATAATGCACAGATACCTATACACAGGAACACAAGTATTACATATATGGATTTTGCATCACTCTATGGGAAATGGTGTAGCACTGACTCGAGTTTAATAAAAAGTTATGATGCAATAAAATTCCATCTAATGACATGAACAGATATGTTCCATACTTATTTACCTTAACACTTGCACCTGTGGAGCCCATTCTTGTCAGAAGCCTAAATTTCTGGAACAGGCTCAGGACTGTCCATAAAGAAAAATGTACTTTTCTACTTTATAGAACCATGAATGGCTTTCTACAAATTGTCTTGAATATTGGACACATGGTAGAATGTTCTGCTTTCAGTATTCATACAGCTGGCACTTTGTTTCAAGTTCACATTTGTGTCACAATAAGCATTGATAAATGACACAAAGTACAGCTAGGTATATTAGCAGAGGCAGGTACAAATTCAAATTATTCTAAATTTACTTGTACATCATACTGCTTGTTTACTAAGTAATTGCTTTAAGATGAGCACCACAAACATTCATACACAATCATGTAACTTATTGTCGTTAACGATTAATATGTAACAAGGTTTTCAAGTTAAAAATTGAGTAACTTAAGTGTTTAGAGATTATATCATTGTTATATGTAGCAAATTTTAAATTCTTTTTGTGGCAGCGTGGACGTGCCATCTCTTAGCCCCGGTGTGTAATGATGAAGAATTTAAAGGAAAATGTTTAATTATTAATAATCTTTAAATTCCATAAAACACAGGCAAAACACCCCAGTAAATTAAATCTCATTGGACTTAGCAGAAGAAATCAATAGTCACATAGCACACCGCCTCTAATAATAGCCTCAGCCAATCCCCGCTTCTGTGAGATAGACTTCTTAGAAATAAACCCAGTAATTGGTGAGAAGTAATATGTGTTAGTGTACAGTGACTAGTATAAGAGCCTCAGCCTTGAGCTGAGGAGATATACACCAGGACAATAGCAAGTGAAAGAACATGAAATAGTATGCAGAGGGGGAGAGCTTAGTTGGCTCTCTCACTCATGAGAATGTGTTGAATTGTAATTGGGACTTGTGTTTATTGAACTAGAATAAACTGTGAAAGAGTTATCAAGTGTTTTAGGGGCCACGGTGGCAGAGTGGTAACACCGTCATGGCCTCAAGTGGAAAAGCTGGTAGCTGCTTGCTGTTGGTCGGCAGTTTACAGTACAGATCCCTGATGAACTCTATGTACTGGTTTCCTCTGCCCTTCCAACTACCCTAAATAAATAAATAAATCAAGTGTTTCGCTTCTGTCTTTGTTGCAATCCTAGACCTCTCAATAGTTGCTGCCAAGCGAGTACAGACAGAAGTGGACATAGTGGAGATCTGGTAATCCATAGCTGCCCTAAGGCACTGCTGGAGTCCACCTTCAAAACCACCCCCAAAATAAACATTTGGACAGTAAGGCCCTCGGTGATTAGTGGTTAGCAAGTTTGGGATCTCATCGCAGGCAGTTCGACCCCCACAAGTCACCTTCACAATGCTGAGGACCTGTCCTTTATGACCCTGACTGTTGAACCAGATGTAAAAACAAAACTTTGAATTGGAGTATAATTGTTTTATGCACCATTAAAAATGTCAACAGCCTGTCCTTATCCACAAAGTACAATGAAAACAGTGAAACATTGGCTTATGAAAGGCTTTTAGTGTGAGATCATCTAGATGGTGCCCATCCAGCCACCAGAAAGAGCCACTGAGAATGAGTCGGGAGGCAAGGAATGACAGCACCAGCTACAATGACCCATATGCCATGCCTGGACCTGCTCGACTGAATCAATCCAGATCCATAACCAAACTTAACTGCTCAAACATAATGGACAAAATAAGCAATAGGTATCATGAAGCCAGCACTAAATCACAGTACTTGGACAGAGCCTTGACTAGCTTTGACAGTCAGATATGCAAACAAATCAAATGGGGACACCAGTACAAAGTCAAACATCCATCTGGCCTGAGTTTCAACACAAGGTATTCAAAAATGATTGAGGTTGCCCTTGGAGATACTGTCAGGTTGTGCAGGATGGAGAAGACAAGGCAACAATTCAAAAAGATGTGGCTGTAAGAACAACTTGAATAACAGCAGCGACCCATGCAACAACCGCTCTACCAGTAGCAATGGACATACACATTAGCACTGCAGTGTATCCTGTGAAGACCTGGCCAAATTAGTCATTAGTGGACCACATGGTGGATCTATTAAACGGCTACAATACTCTAACTAAAGAAAGTGACCAGGTGTCCTTTGCACCACTAGCCTGCCGATAAGCCATGACAGTCTTCCCCTGACAACAGCCTGGAACCTCTCACCTCCAGCTGTCACAATCTTCTGCCGACCCACCATCTGACCATGTCTAATGGTGGACACTTCACTGACATGAAGAAGTCATTGTTATCTGGTTTGTTGGGTTTATTTTCTAATCCTTCTCCATTGTTTTATAATTTAACAAACATATTCAGTCGACAAAAAAAAGATAATATTGTACCATTGTATATTGTATTATTATGTCTTTGTGAAATATTAATAGTGGAAAACCCATTTTTCTTGGTTTCTCTTGTAGTACCTGTATTTCCTGTCCATAAAATGGATGTAAAGATGTTAAAATGTGTGATCTTTCGAGCGACGTAGTTTTCCTTTTCCTGCACAATCTTGAGTTTGGTATAGAAAATAGTCCAGGTGTTCGTCATTGAGCATGCAAACCTTTTGGTCACAACCATAATGTATTTCCTTGGTGGAACATGACATGCAAAGAATCAATTTTGTTTATGTGAAAACACTGCATATATGCTAGTTAAGAATATAAACATTTTTTCCATGAGCAATTTGCTCAATAGATACATGCTCCTTTGCTCTTTGCATTATTTCAAATGCTGCTTGCGTTTGTGTATAAGGTCAAAATTGGAGGTCGCAAATGTCATGGAGTGTGGGGATAATTGACCAACAAAAAAGACACAAATGGTCTGATTTAGATAAGAGCCTTAATTGCAGGATATGGTAGTTTTTAGGAAGTAAAATATCTTGCAAACATGTTACTCATGCATGATACTATCATTCTGTCGGAACTTTTACACTTTACAAAACATTCTGAATATGCACATTTAATCACACAGAAAAAGGACATAATGAACCCATCAGGATATTCTGTGTTTGTCAAGTGTCCAACTTTGAACGCTGCACATAAATCAGTGTAATATCCCTCGAGATTTTGTTTTTTGGGACCCAATTTATTGATGATTTTATATTTACACAATGCTCCTATTGGAAAGGATTTTTTTATCAGATATATAATGGGGGTTGGTCAACTCGAGCCAGTTAGATGAGTCAGGGATTTGGGACAAAAGTCAAGAAGAAAGTACAGGAAAAATATGGGATGGTTTCACCTCCAAACAGGGCATAGTACATCCTTGCCTGTTTTGATCCCCATGCTGACTTGACTTGACATTGGGATGCTGTAGAGGCAGAACTAACAAGATGTACCTGATCAGGATATGCCATACTGTCAAATTGATAACACTTTAGCACTGTCCCGAACTAGCCCAAATGGACTGATTATTTTCCCTAGTCAGGATCACCAGTCAGAATCTAAGCAACACTGTATAAATCAGTTGCTGCTGTTACTCGTCATTTATCACAGTAAATATGCCAGCCTAGCATCCACGAGATTTCTTACATAAGCTTAACACCCTGTTGTTTTTATAAAGTCTTTGGATTTTCTTTCTGATTTGCAGACAAAGAAGGAGTAATCTTAACCAAGGAACAGCACCTGCCATACAGCCAGTACCCTGATCATCTACCTTGTGGACAAAAGAAACTGGCATGTATCAGTCCTTCTCAGGACTGCCCAATTATTTCAAGTAAGTATTTCTTACATTCAAGCTAGTGCTCCACCAATGTCCCACAAATTTCAAAAAAGTTTCCAAGAAGTTTCCAAAGAAATTACAAGTCTCAAAATAATGTCCAACAACTTGTAAACAAGTCCCAACAAAAAACAGTGAGCCACTGTCTCCTCCCTCTGTGACATATCCTAGTGTTGAATAACTTCTGACCTCCTGGCTTCCTCCCTTTTCCCTCCTCCCTCTATTCCAAGTAAACATTTTGGGGTTTTGCAAACGTTTGATAGAAAACATAATAATGTTTGAATAATAATGGGGCGAGAGATCGAATTCAACGTCATTTTAAGGTTGCTCACTGATGAAATATTATTTTTATGGCCAAAATTGCGAGAGAGTGGCTTACAAAGTCCTCTAAAATCCCCTATTATTGTTCACTGCCATCTTTGTTTGGACATGTTTGAAGGTGAAGGTTTAATAAGCATTCTGAAAATATGGGTTTAAAAAACATTTTTAAAACATTTGACCAACAATGTTGTTTAAACATTTTGTGTGTACCAGTTATCAACCATTTCATCATGAATGTTTGAATAACATTTCCAGCATAACCTTCATTTCTTCAGGTATTTCATAAATGTTAAAAAACATTTCCAGTCAAATCTAGCTTCATGAGTTATTTTATAAATGTTAAATAAACGTTTTTAGTGAAAACATTTGTATACAGAATGCTTATAAAATGTTTTTTAAACGTTTAGAAAAATGCAAAATAGGATTTAAAATAAGCTTTTCGTTTTGTAAATGTTTAAGCCATTTAAAAAAGTTTATAATGTTTACTGGGTTCATTCTCTCACTCCTCCCTCTCCCTTTCTCTCCTCCGTATTTCTCCTGATATCAGCAGCTGTATCCCAAACACAAACTCTGTATATGTGTCTGTGGGGACTTACTGACATTCTTTCTCAGATGAAAAATTATATCACATTAAACATTTGTACATTTGTCAATGGAAAATATCCAGCTACACAGAAGATAGAGCTCTGATGCTATCTGGCCACACAGTTAACTAGGACCCCTTAAGCAGCCATCTTTGGTTCCTCCATCTTTGCTAAACGACTCAGGCAGTTTCTGTTTTGCCAAACCTATCCTGCTTGTATTACCTTTTGGCTTGGCACAATTTCATTATCACCAGCTTCATTATCCCATCCGTCATGCCCACAGATAGGATAAACATTGACCTTTGAGGTTATATGTTCCCCCACTGACCTTTGACATATTCAACACTTTTTAGGTTAAGTGGTGTCAGCTCGTGATACACATAGCTTAGTGTTTTATAGTCATTTAGAGTTTGTTAAGCAAACATGTTTGCCCCTTTCGCCTCCTTGTTGTAATAGGATCAAATGTTGGGTGTATAAGGTTATGTTAACTTAGAAATATTGCACATCGAAATATTGGACTGTGTAAATGCTAATACAGTGTGACAGCCCTATTAAATTGTGACCTTAAACATTGTGGTTTTTTACAATTTGTGATTTTATAATGAAAGCTTGAAAGGGACCATTCTTTATATTACAGAAGTTAGATATGTGGTTTGACTTTTAATCCTAATTTGGTATGTTAATAATGTTGAGTTAGTTGTTTAATAAAAATTACATATATTTATAAAGAAATAAAGCCAAAGTATGTTGGGTAATAAAAGCATCTTAATGAGTATCCCTTCCTTGGCACTGAAGCCACCAGGTCTTGTCTTGGTTGATTATGACAAGCCTATTTCCGTGTGGAGCCATGGTCGGGTTGATGGATTATGGTGGGTCTTAAAAATATTGAAGACGTTTGATATTAAGTTGATCCACCAAGTAAAGATGAAAAACCGACCCTAGCAGACAATGTAAACAAAGGCAACCTACCCTTGAGTCAGGGTGGATCAGCCTAACCGGAACATCCCTATAATATACTGATGTGTTCAGATAAGATTACATATATACACAAACATCTCCATATAACTCTTCATAGATACCATTTTTCTTCTACAGAATTGACAGACCTTGAGCTATACCTCCCAAGTCTTGATCGAACTTGCAATCACTGTATAAGATTAGTCAGGATCAGACAGACTCTGCCCGCCCTCAAGCATGACAAACTGAGTGTGCAAAGGTCACTTAGTTATTTACTGCTACTAATACTTTATTTTGTAATGTTATAAACCCTCTGGGTAGTATTCTTTGATCATTCGGTATGTGTAATTTGACTGTGTTACAGTAACTTATTACCATATTTGCCCTTATAAACGCCCGGGGTGATGCAATTTAAAAAAGGGGAGGCTACTATTAAAGATAAAAAAAATCATCGCTCGAATCCAATGGCAATGGGCGATAATATACACTTACAACGTTGATCTCACTTGCCAGCATGTATAATGGCGGGAGAGCTTAAAATATCAGAAACAAGCCTTAAATCTGAAGAAATTATAAACTTTTATCTCGTTTTTTACAGATATTAATGCATCTTTGATCAAATTGCCATGTTTTATTGTGACTTTTCTTTTTTCTTGTAAGCGGTATTCGAATGGAGAAATAATAAAACGCATATTTTTTCGGAATCCCGGAATCGCCAGGGTGCTGGCGGTTGAGAGGGATGTAAAACCCTGAAATATGAACTTTGCAAAGGTAGACTGGACGAGGGGGGCGACTAATAGGGAGGGGGCATTAATACATATAAATATGGTATGTTCATGTTGACCTTGATGGTATTATGACTGTTGCATGGTGCTTAAACTATTTTAATATGTAAATAAAATTTGTCAAAGTGTGTTTTACTGACTTTGTGTATCCATTGTTTGGTTCAAATCCATCAATTGATTATGGTCAGACATGACCTTTGACCTCCTTTGACTTTTAGTGGTCACATTACCTGGGGTCACAACTTGACACTTGGCCCTGGCCAAACTGTTTAAACAAAGGCAACCTACCCTTCCGTCTGGGGGGATCAGCTCAATTGAAACACCCCTATAATATACTATATGTTACATATATACACAAATGTCTCTACACAGATACCATTTTTCTTCTACAATGTTGACAAGTTCTGAATCAAGTATATCTACCACTGTAGCATAAATTTATTTGAGGTCTTTCTCCCACACCTAAATGGTAAACAAACACTGACTTATGTGCAACATAAAACCTGTAAGCTTAATCCTTTTACAGTGTAATGGTTACCCGAGGTTATTATTCACACTTATTAAGAAATATTAATATAGTTGTCTGTTGTGTAGTGATCAAAACTTTATCTGTGGTGTTAAAATATGGACAGACAACCATCATATTTTAGAATTATTTAAATGACGGATGAACAAAATCTTTTGTACTTATTTTTAATAAAATATTTGAGTCCTATTACATATTTATCAATGGATTTTCAATTTTTATGTTTCATAAATATTTAATTGTATAACTTTATGCAGCTGTTAAATTTGAAGACACTGAACTGGTGACATTCAGTCAAAAGTATAGAGCTAATGAACATTTTTATAACACCAGACAAGGCATAAAAGCACAGTTTAAGGCCATTTTGAGAAAATTGAACAAAATGCCTAGCGCTTTAATTTTTTTGTAAACACACATGTTAAATATTGGTCAGCTTAATTGAAATTTATCATGGCAGAACAATTGCATTATATCAAAATATATAAAAGTGTAACCTCTCACCTAAAGTAAAGTTTTCAGAGGAATTCCACAGTATTATTTCTATTCTTCCAGGTTTTTTGTGTATAGTTTTCCCTATCACTATAACCAACTCATTTAGTCATAGTTTATGATAATGTAATTTATACTACATTGTTGAGGCATAGAGTGTTATTTTTTTGCAAAAAATCCCCATAAGATGACGTTACTTTCACATGGAGAATGTACATTTTGGGGGTTTCAATGTTTTATTGTGTGGAATAGTTCTATAGTCATACTGCTTTTTATTTCATGTCTTATATTTATCTTTTTTCATCATCTCATCAAGACACTGAACTATCTCCAATCATGTTCAAATTGAGACCGGTCAAATACTGCATTTAGGTAACCTGTCCTTTTGAAAGATGTTTTAAACTGATGTTTAAACTAAGTACAACAGTTACATCTTTATGGTCAGTGTTATTAGGATAACTATATATTCCATTGCATTGTGTTATTCCCGGAAAATTTTCATTTTTTAAATAACTAATATTGTTATTATGTTATAGTTGTAGCAATCTAATACAATATTTTTTTGCATTTTAAAAACTACAATGTGTTTATTTTGTCTTATTTTGAGAGATAAATAAAACACAGTTGCAAATATTATCAAAGGTTAATGTTTAAATTTAATGAGAATTTGAAATGTCCACACATCTCCATCTGGATGCCCCAATTTACTCTCTTTGTAACTAAGTCTTGTATTCCTGTCTCCTACAGGAACAAGATCCATAAAACTACCTACCAGATCTGATCAAAACGTTATCCTTATTATATAAATATGCTCATTACTTCCACATTCCACACCAGATGTGGCTTTAGGGTCAATCAGACACAAATTGAGGAACTTAGCATGGCAGATAGTATTGTTTCTCTTTGCAATTGCTTCTCTGATCTCTGGAACTATTTCTGTCATATGACATTATTTACACTTGTGTTTGTTGATTTTTTTGTGACAACAAATTGTTTCAATTTTGTATTAATGACTCCTATATTTAATGATTTTTGGTCATAAAGTTTTTTCTCTATAAATAATTTTTATACAAATGAAACATCCAGACGATTCCATATTGATTTCAAAGGGAAACCATTTAAAAAGTTTACATATCTTCAGAAGTATGTCCACTAAATCATTGATATTTTATAAATCAACAACAAAGTGACCATAATCCAATTTGTAATCCATGCTATATTTTGAAACATACATTTGTCAATCATTTCCCATTACTATCAATCTGGAGAAATTGTTTCACAATCCATTTATTGCAGGACCTAAACCTGACTCAGTGGTTGATTTATAGGCTTAAGTTGTGCAAAACATACTGTAGACAACCTCAGCTCAAATCATGTATAGATTTGAAAAGTATTGGAAGCTTGGATAAATGAACATTTCTGATGTAAAAATCACTGCACATATGAGGCAGCAGCCTTTATCCTATTATTCCATCTGTTTACCAGATCAAAGATGTAAATGTATCCCTGTACCAGAGATGTGTGCTTTGCCCCTAAAAATATTGTATCTGTCATTAGCATGTGACCTTTGAGTGTTTTAGACAAAAATAAAAATATCCGTAAATTTTGTGAGGCATAAATGGTAATGCTGAATAATACAAACTATATCTCTATGACAGTTAATGTGTTAACCCAAATAACACACTAAAGATATTTATGATGAAAAATAATAATTTGATTTGATGTGATTTGTGGTTCTCTGTAACAGCAGATCCTTTGTTTACCTCCCACCTCACATACATGCAACAGAAAGATAAATTGAGGGCAAAGGTTTAAACTTCCTTCAGAAAAATGAACCTTATTTTTGATAACATGCTACTTTTTTCCCAAGTTTCAATTTATTTTACTAGAAATTTACCCAGCATCATTATACTTAGTTCATCAGATGTTACCTTGACCATGGTACTGGAAGTGTTGTGTTGTTGTGTACATTTTTATTTTGTGCTAGCTGTGCTAGCTTTGACCTTGATTATGTCAACATTTGATGATATAGCTTAATAGAATGGGCTTTATGCAAATTTTCTAAATAATTATCATGTCAGTGTCGTTAGCGTAACCACACCCAAGGCTGAGATGAGATAGATGTGTTATATAATTATGGTATTGTTTGATTCAAACTGGGTCAGAACACTTTGAAACTAATCCCAGAATATTGTGTCTGAAAAATATCAACTAACATTTCTTAATTTAAATATCAACATATGATTGTAAATAAACAATAATTCATCCTAAATCATGATATCATATTGCCACTGACTGATAAGGCTTATCACCATGATTTTACTTATACCATACAGCCAACAAATATCTGATCAATTCTGATAAGTTGAAAGTCAAAGAGAATAAATGTTATTGCTAATAAAATTCATGTTCGACCAGTTTCGCAAAAAAGTCCTAACCCAGACTCCTGTTCAGATTTTGGTCTTGGCTGAGCATTCATCTCAAACTATTTCACACAAACTTTACAATGCCAAAAATATAACAAGATTAGTTTCTTTTATAAATGCAACATGCGACATATACTTCTCTAAGTGTGAACTTTATTATGATAATGATATTACACAATAAATATTTAATTTTTCTCATTGTAAACAACGCTTGAGAGTTTGGACTGAGAAAGATTCAAGTCCGTTCTTGAGACTTGTCGTGAGCAAACTAAAAAAAGATCTGACCTTTGTCATAATATTGGCTTTGAGCTCATGATTCTGTGAATGAATGAAAATATAAACCTTTAAAATTATTTGAAATATTATTCATTTTTATTAATATATATACCTAATTAAGTGTTCAAATCTGGGCCTTTGACAGGTGTTCATCCCTTTTATCAATCGACCCTGGAGGGCACATTGCCAGGAAATGGGCAACTTACAATTTGCACTTACAATTCAGCAATAATGATCAATGAATAAATTTGGTGGTCACATGTTTCCTTTTTCACAGAGAATGGAATGAAAAACCATTATTATTAACATTTACCCTACCCCTTCAGCTATTTTAAATTAATATATTAAATGATAATTTAATAATTAACAATAAAATGAAACTTTACAACAAGTTATAAGAGTGTCCTTAAGGAAATTTTCAGTGCCCTGGAAAGAAATGCTATATTTTCAATTAGAAAAATTCTGACTGGCACCATCCAGCACATTTTAAAGTTATCATACACAAACAATACATCTAGGGATAACTAATTCCCCTTTGCAAAGCACTGGACCATAGGTATGTCTGTATTAGCATATATCTTCTTCACATATGTCTTGCCATTCAAAAACGTGTGAAAGCCCCATCAGGCCACTGATAGCATTGTTAATTTCTTTGCATATAATATACACTACGACAAAAATTCGGGTAAAAGATCAAATAAATGCAAAATTCCATGTTCCTGACCCTCATTTATCTTCGCAGTGTTTTTGTTTATGCAATGTGTATAAGGTATTCATGTGAACTGATGTTCAGTCTTTTAACAGATAATCACAGATTTATTATACTTGATGATTACGTAATTTTACGAGTGTGAAAGTAAGTGTTCCATATTTTTCTCTCTCACTCAGATAATCCCCTAAAAAATTCTTTGGAATTCAGTGTTATAAAAGCAGTTCAATATCTAGTGGGAATTTACACAACCAATATTTCTACACGACGCTGCAACTATGCATAGCATGAATACAAAATCCTTACTGATGCTTGTTTTATATTAACTACACTGAATTTCTATGGATTAATAATTATGCTTTGGCAAAGGTGCAAGCTATAAGTAGACTATTTTCAGAACTTAGGATGATGTTTAGATAGATTTAGTCAATATTTTTTTCCCCAAACGCTTTTTGCTTTTTTTCAAGAAAATTTATTTTTAGTTTTTGTTGATGATTTTCAAACTGAACTGATTAATTATCTGGGGTTTTTGGTTCCAGATAATTTGATCATTAATGTCTGTGTAAAGATTAATTCTGTAATGATACGAAAACTGGATTATCTTTTGATTATAAAGCGGTGAATGATACTTGAGTGAGTGAGGAAAATAACAAGTCTATGCATGTTCTTTGGGTTACTAGTGGAATACATTGATTCTGTACAAACACACTTGTGTTGATATTTTTACAAGAGATATCTATTTATGAGAGGAATGGGACGGATGTTGTGAACACAAGCCTTAGTGGCTAAGTGGTTAGCAAATTTAACTTAAATCATTTATCTCTCCTCCCCGTTTTTGCAGATTCTAATCCAGCCCATCATAATGTATGGCCTTGACTGGGGGCTTGTACTGATATGACCTTTGTTGTTGAAGTTAATATCAATCCTCAACTGTGGGTGTAAAAAAGTCAAATCTCTTTTAGAGTCACTACCATTGCCACCATAAGAGTGGAGCCAAGAGGAAACAATCTGATTGGGCATGTTTGTCAAACAACTGTTACATTATATCATGTTCATGTTTTAAGGTTACATCATGACTTAAAATTTAAGAATATATAATGTAAAGAATACATAAGTTTACCACAAATCAGCTACCTCCCTTGCCTGGTAAGATGAAAGACATTTTAAGAACAGAACTGCTTGGAAAAGCAACACATAACATGTATATTTCCTATACCCATGTTCCATTGGCTGACTGGCTATGTTCCATATGTTCTGGTAATATGAACATCTATGGATTGATAAGAATTTGTCTGCTGCAGCTGTGCATACTGATGTTTTTCAAGAACAGGATAGGCAATGGCTGACCCCAATTCTGCTCTAAAGGAAAGTAAAACAGACTCTGTCAAGCACTGAAGAACAACCTGTAAATTGCAAACAACAAAAAAAAGTTTCTAAAAGTCTCTAAAGTCATTGGATCTAGTCCTGGATCGGGCAAAGGCATGCCAAGGCTGATTAAAGCAATCTGCGTAGAAAATACAGCATGCTGATGTTGCTGTCACTATCTTAATCTGGATGCTTATGAATGACTTGAATGGGTCAACCAAGAATATTATTCGATGCATGACATGCTTGTGTGTTTCAGTGAGACTGACGGGTAAAACATTTGGATATTCAAAATAAAACATTCTTTGCTAGATAAACACAAAAAAATCGCAAAGGAAGGTGAACTCTGTACTGGTATGACAGCATCATTTTCATTCATGCTCACTCCTGTACATTTCAATCAGTAAGTTTTCCTATTATCTTATATAATTGCTGGTGTATATAGAAAGATTGCAACATGAGCTCCAGGTTTGTTGTATGAAATGTTATTGTCTGTATCATTATCGGTGTGAACAGATAGTGAGAACACTTCTGTCTGAGATATAATCAACAATTTGTGTTATTTCCAAAATTCTGTGATGAGAAGGGTGATCCTGTAAGGCACCCCTTTTCGCCATGTAGAGTTTGATTCCTGGTATGGTGTGAAGTAGAAAAGAAGACAGATGCAATTTTGCAAATTTTCTGATTCTTTACCAAATAGCATGCACTGTTTTGTTCAATGTCTCAACTTTATTAATCAACTAACTTTTGTAACATGACATATATGACATTATATCCAAATCAATCAACCAAACCGTGTGACATATTTGGATATAAATTTCTTATACCTTGATAAAACTTTCCCTGTAAGCACTTCCATGTGCACTGGAAACTTAAAATTCTAGCACGAGGCCCATTGTTGTGTAAACTCTACAGATAGTTTGTTTGTTTGTTTGTTTTTGGAGGGGGGATCTGGAGCAAAAGTTCCCCAGATATTTTTTTCATTGTTTGAGTGATACTATTTGTCATTTATCTTGTACCTGTATAAAGCTCACATTTTTCCTATATTATGTATGTGTTTGTGAGAATAAAAGTACAATAATGTGCTTCAATTCTGATTTCACATCTTCAACTTAGAAAAACATTATGGACACCAATTTTATGAACTAATATTAACATAATCTAATGCAACAACTAAGAAGAAATTATCTCACACCCTGACGCTTTCATTGATAATGGCAAAAACCTTAAATAATAATATACAGAGCCATTTTGTAAATTTCCATTCCTTTGACCTCTACTTGGGTAAGACCCGAGGATAATTTGGTCTCTAACAGAACCTGAAAATAAGATATAAAAATATTTCACACAAGTTACTGTGCTGATATTCAAGCATTTTAAGCTACATTATTTTGACCCCCCCCCCCCCATTTTCTAAAAATAAACTTGGGCACAAGTAATCAGGCTCACCCATTTGTAACACCTCATGCTTCAGAGAGTGCTTGCCTATTACAATAATGTTAGTAGAGGTTGTTTATTATCTATATTTGATTATAGCTTTTACAGATAATCTGATAGCTATTGTATTGGGTTTATCCCACAGTGTTACACCACACAGAAAACTAATCTAATAATTTGTGCATTATCCAATTGCCATCATTTGTGTCGAAATTTATTTTAAACGGTTTTCAGTACAGTCTATAAATTTGGTTAGAGTGGAGGGGAAACTTATAATAATGGATTGTGCTAATTGGAAGTGCTTGTTTTTGTTCTTACTGATGATAGAAGGATCTTATCTCACAGGTTTGTAAAATGGAAAACTTACCCCAGTGTGTATATTTTTATTCGGGTTTTATTATTACTTTCAAAAGTGCATAGGCCATATCCTGAAGGGTAGTTTTATGGACAGAGGAAACCAGTATATACAGTTGGTAAAGGATTTGTACTATAATCTGCGGACCATCAGTGAGAAACTTTCCCACATTGGGTCCAGAGTTTGAACCGTCAGGTGGGAAGTGACTGTGTTACCACTGCTCCAGCTTGGCCCATCTGAGTGTGCATAGTTTTAGACTTTATCATATATATGAAAAGATCACATTAATTTAAGGTAATTCACTTAAGGGCATATAAAGAGAAGTAAGTCCTTTTTCACAAGTACTGCATTTGTATATGAAAAAATCAGATGTAGGCATGCTAGAAAGGATTGGAACAAATTCAAATCGGTGGTTTCAAAAACAACCAGAAGCAGTGACCTGTCAACAAATGCCCTACCCTAGTAAGTTTTCTTCTGATGTGCATAAATCTGAAAAAGCTATCTACATCATTAGTTTGAAAATGACTATTAATATCAGCAAATACTGCAGTTTTCCCTTATCATAGTTACAACTTAAAATAAATTTGTAAGAGTAAAAGTACAGTATTTGCTGATATTAATAGTCATTTTCAAACTAATGATCTAAATAGCTTCAGATCGTCTTCTAGGGCAAGTTTTCAAACTACTGTTCAAGACCCTGGTAAGTTCAATGTAGCCCTAGGTGGGGCCAATTGTGTTCCTATTCCATGTCAAGATGTTGAACTAGCTTCCAGTGCGGATAATCGACTGGAGGTTGGTGTTCTACCTTGTGGTGGCTATTGTGGTTTACATGAACTGGAATATAAAACTATGTTTGATGTCAATCGTGACTCAGTGAGCCATTACTCTGGATATATGAAGTTTGTGTATAAGCACAAGGTATACTGGTTTGCAAAAATATGGCCTCATAGGGTCAAATATATTAATTTTGGCTTTACTCTGGTTACAGTGTTTAACTCTCAGTATATTTTCAAGGATAGGATTCCATCAGCTGTTACTTCTGGCATGTTCAACTGTCTAGGTGAAGAATTCATTTATCCTTACAGACTGATTTTGATTATCTGGAAATTTTGGCTCCTGACTACTGGGATTGGCAACTTTTCACTCTCGCATTTGAATGGATGTGATGGCCAAGGGACTATCCATGGCCCTTATGCTTTCCCTCCTTTTGGGCTCACCTTTTATAACCAGGTCCAGGCCAGGCCAGGTCCAGGCCAGGCCATAAACGTAAGGTGATTGTGGACCTGTCATTTCTTTACCAATTTTACCAGTTTACAGTTTCTTGAAATTTGTATTTCAGTAAAATGGTAAGTCAGTTTACAGGCATTACCCCTTTTCTGATCACCAATCTATTGAATTAGATGCTTTTCTCAGTGGCTTGGGGAATGTTGGGGCTCAAAAATTTATTTCACTCAAATTTTGGATCAAATTAAGTCGTACTAAAATAACTCATTTTGAGATTTTCAATGTCTTTATTGCCCCGGTTACTTGGGGCCCTGAGTGGAGGGGTAAGAAGCTTCTCAGCAATCTGGCTAATATGACTTCTTCCAGTAATAATTGGATGCAATATACATTGTATGATATTGGCCTTGTGGCTTCTCATCGCTCTGGAATCATAATTGAGTAGCTGACCGATTGTCGAGATGGGTTGGTCTGCCTACCCATAGGGATGATTTTTATGAGCTTATTTCTTACCCATCTTGGTACTGGTTTAATCCCATCATATTATGTTGAATAAAGAAATCTGGTATTTGTGTTTTGGAATATGTAGATAATTCACAAGTACATCTGCATCTCATGAAGTCACTTAACTTTCATCTCAAGGCAGCCCACACCAACAAGTCGACTTTGGCTTATCAAGCAATTTTCAAAATTTTTATGTTTTTTTCTATATTTCTTAATTTATGTTTGCCCCCTGCCAAGGATGACCACATTGTGTTGTTTGTTCAGTTTTTGGTATGTAACCATCTGTCACATACTTCTGTTTTAAATTTTGTGTTTGCCTTGCTGTTTAAGTTTCAGTGGTATGGTTTGTCTATCCAGCACCTTAACATTTTTAAGCAATCACTTTTGTTGAAATCGATAAAGAATGCAACAACAATGTTTTTGGTATCTATACAAATTCATGTTTTCCTGGCCTTTTTGGCCTTTTTAGGCTTAGTAAAGTTTTACCTCCACATAGAAGAAATTTTAATCCCACTAAACATCTGTGTAGGGTGAATCTCTGTGTGATCAGATGGAAGCCACAGTCATAATTAAATGGAGTAAAACTGCCTTATCTATTCGGCAATGGACTTTGGTCAGGATCTTTTCACTTGTTCCTAGCCCTTTATGGCATATTCAGGTTTTTAAATCTATGGCTTCTTTCAGTACGGTGTCACCTGATCATTCTTTATTTTGTCTTCCTCCTACCTTGCCCCCTCCTTCTCAAGCCACTCTCAGGTGGTTTTGGCTAATATTTTAACTGGATCTTGATCCAAGTAATCACACGTTTCACTGTTTTAAGGGTCCTTATTTGCCTTTAATGATAATATTCCTCTCCAGTCTATCAAAATTCATGGCACTTGGACTTATTTCAAATTAATAATTAAATGATAATTTAATAATTAACAATAAAATGAAACTTTACAATTAGTTTCCTTAAGGAAATTTTCAGTGCCCTGGAAAGAAATGCTATATTTTCAATTAGAAAAATTCTGACTGGCACCATCCAGCACATTTTAAAGTTATCATACACAAACAATACATTTAGGGATAACTAATTCCCCTTTGCAAAGCACTGGACCATAGGTATGTCTGTATTAGCATATATCTTCTTCACATATGTCTTGCCATTCAAAAATGTGTGAAAGCCCCATTATTTTACTTTTAAAAGGCCACTGACAGCATTGTTAATTTCTTTGCATATAATATACACTAAGACAAAAATTCGGGTAAAAGATCAAATAAATGCCAAATTCCATGTTCCTGACCCTCATTTATCTTCGCAGTGTTTTTGTTTATGCAATGTGTATAAGGTATTCAGGTGAACTGATGTTTCAGTCTTTTAACAGATAATCACAGATTTATTATACTTGATGATTACATAATTTTACGAGTGTGAAAGTAAGTGTTCCATATTTTTCTCTCTCACTCAGATAATCCCCTAAAAAATTCTTTGGAATTCAGTGTTATAAAAGCAGTTCAATATCTAGTGGGAATTTACACAGCCAATATTTCTACACGACGCTGCAACTATGCATAGCATGAATACAAAATCCTTACTGATGCTTGTTTTATATTAACTACACTGAATTTCTATGGATTAATAATTATGATTTGGCAAAGGTGCAAGCTATAAGTAGACTATTTTCAGAACTTAGGATGATGTTTAGATAGATTTAGTAAATATTTTTTCCCCAAACGCTTTTTGCTTTTTTTCAAGAAAATTCATTTTTAGTTTTTGTTGATGATTTTCAAACTGAACTGATTAATTATCTGGGGTTTTTGGTTCCAGATAATTTGATCATTAATGTCTGTGTAAAGATTAATTCTGTAATGATACGAAAACGGGATTGTCTTTTGATTATAAAGCGGTCAATGATACTTGCGTGAGTGAGGAAAATAACAAGTGTATGCATGTTCTTTGGGTTACTAGTGGAATACATTGATTCTGTACAAACACACTTGTGTTGATATTTTTACAAGAGATATCTATTTATGAGAGGAATGGGACGGATGTTGTGAATACAAGCCTTAGTGGCTAAGTGGTTAGCAAATTTAACTTAAATCATTTATCTCTCCTCCCCGTTTTTGCAGATTCTAATCCAGCCCATCATAATGTATGGCCTTGACTGGGGGCTTGTACTGATATGACCTTTGTTGTTGAAGTTAATATCAATCCTCAACTGTGGGTGTAAAAAAGTCAAATCTCTTTTAGAGTCACTACCATTGCCACCATAAGAGTGGAGCCAAGAGGAAACAATCTGATTGGGCATGTTTGTCAAACAACTGTTACATTATATCATGTTCATGTTTTAAGGTTACATCATGAATTAAAATTTAAGAATATATAATGTAAAGAATACATAAGTTTACCACAAATCAGCTACCTCCCTTGCCCTGTAAGATGAAAGACATTTTAAGAACAGAACTGCTTGGAAAAGCAACACATAACATGTATATTTCCTATACCCATGTTCCATTGGCTGACTGGCTATATTCCATATGTTCTGGTAATATGAACATCTCTGGATTGATAAGAATTTGTCTGCTGCAGCTGTGCATACTGATGTTTTTCAAGAACAGGATAGGCAATGGCTGACCCCAATTGTGCTCTAAAGGAGAGTAAAACAGACTCTGTCAAGCACTGAAGAACAACCTGTAAATTGCAAATGACAAAAAAAGTTTCTAAAAGTCTCTAACGTCACTGGATCTAGTCCTGGATCGGGCAAAGGCATGCCAAGGCTGATTAAAGCAAACTGCGTAGAAAATACAGCATGCTGATGTTGCTGCCACTATCTTAATCTGGATGCTTATGAATGACTTGAATGGGTCAACCAAGAATATTATTCGATGCATGACATGCTTGTGTGTTTCAGTGAGACTGACGAGTAAAACATTAACCAAAATGTGGATATTCAAAATAAAACATCCTTTGCTAGATAAACACAAAAAAATTGCAAAGGAAGGTGAACTCTGTACTGGTATGACAGCATCATTTTCATTCATGGTCACTCTTGTACATTTCAATTAGTAAGTTTTCCTATTATCTTATATAATTGCTGGTGTATATAGAAAGATTGCAACATGAGCTCCAGGTTTGTTGTATGAAATGTTATTGTCTGTATCATTGTCGGTGTGAACAGATAGTGAGAACACTTCTGTCTGAGATATAATCAACAATTTGTGTTATTTCCAAAATCCTGTGACGAGAAGGGTGATCCTGTAAGGCACCCCTTTTCGCCATGTAGAGTGTGATTCCTGGTCTGGTGTGAAGTAGAAAAGAAGACAGATGCAATTTTGCAAATTTTCTGATTCTTTACCAAATAGCATGCACTGTTTTGTTCAAAGTCTCAACTTTATTAATCAACTAACTTTTGTAACAAGACATATATGACATTATATCCAAATCAATCAACCAAACTGTGTGACATATTTGGATATAAATTTCTTATACCTTGATAAAACTTTCCCTGTAAGCACTTCCATGTGCACTGGAAACTTAAAATTCTAGCACGAGGCCCATTGTTGTATAAACTCTTCAGATAGTTTGTTTGTTTGTTTGTTTGTTTTTGGAGGGGGGATCTGGAGCAAAAGTTCCCCAGATATTTTTTCATTGTTTGAGTGATACTATTTGTCATTTATCTTGTACCTGTATAAAGCTCACATTTTTCCTATATTATGTATGTGTTTGTGAGAATAAAAGTACAATAATGTGCTTCAATTCTGATTTCACATCTTCAACTTAGAAAAACATTATGGACACCAATTTTATGAACTAATAATAACATAATCTAATGCAACAACTAAGAAGAAATTATCTGACACCCTAACGTTTCATTGATAATGGAAAAAACCTTAAATAATAATATACAGAGCCATTTTGTAAATTTCCATTCCTTTGACCTCTACTTGGGTAAGACCTGAGGATAATTTGGTCTCTAACAGAACCTGAAAATAAGATATAAAAATATTTCACACAAGTTACTGTGCTGATATTCAAGCATTTTAAGCTACATTATTTTGACCCCCCCCCCCCCCCCCCCATTTTCTAAAAATAAACTTGGGCACAAGTAATCAGGCTCACCCATTTGTAACACCTCATGCTTCAGAGAGTGCTTACCTATTACAATAATGTTAGTAGAGGTTGTTTATTATCTATATTTGATTATAGCTTTTACAGATAATCTGATAGCTATTGTATTGGGTTTATCCCACAGTGTTACACCACACAGAAAACTAATCTAATAATTTGTGCATTATCCAATTGCCATCATTTATGTCGAAATTTATTTTAAACGGTTTTCAGTACAGTCTATAAATTTGGTTAGAGTGGAGGGGAAACTTATAATAATGGATTGTGCTAATTGGAAGTGCTTGTTTTTGTTCTTACTGATGATAGAAGGATCTTATCTCACAGGTTTGTAAAATGGAAAACTTACCCCAGTGTGTATATTTTTATTCAGGTTTTATTATTACTTTCAAAAGTGCATAGGCCATATCCTGAAGGGTAGTTTTATGGACAGAGGAAATCACTATATACAGTTGGTAAAAGATTTGTACTATAATCTGCGGACCATCAGTGAGAAACTTTCCCACATAGGGTCCAGAGTTTGAACCGTCAGGTGGGAAGTGACTGTGTTAAAACTGCTCCAGCTTGGCCCATCTGAGTGTACATAGTTTTAGACTTTATCATATGTATGAAAAGATCACATTAATTTAAAGTAATTCACTTAAGGGCATATAAAGAGAAGTAAGTCCTTTTTCCCAAGTACTGCATTTGTATATGAAAAATCAGATGTAGGCATGCTAGAAAGGATTGGAACAAATTCAAATCGGTGGGTTCAAAAAGAACCAGAAGCAGTGACCTGTCAACAAATGCCCTACCCTAGTAAGTTTTCTTCTGATGTGCATAAATCTGAAAAAGCTATCTACATCATTAGTTTGAAAATTACTATTAATATCAGCAAATACTGCAGTTTTCTCTTATCATAGATACAAACTTAAAATAAATTTGTAAGAGTAAAAGTACAGTATTTGCTGATATTAATAGTCATTTTCAAACTAATGATGTAAATAGCTTCATATCGTCCTCTAGGGCAAGTTTTCAAACTACTGTTGAAGACCCTGGTAAGTTCAATGTAGCCCTAGGTGGGGCCAATTGTGTTCCTATTCCATGTCAAGATGTTGAACTAGCTTCCAGTGCGGATAATCGACTGGAGGTTGGTGTTCTACCTTGTGGTGGCTATTGTGGTTTACATGAACTGGAATGTAAAACTATGTTTGATGTCAATCGTGACTCAGTGAGCCATTACTCTGGATATATGAAGTTTGTGTATAAGCACAAGGTATACTGGTTTCCAAAAATGTGGCCTCATAGGGTCAAATATATTAATTTTGGCTTTACTCTGGTTACAGTGCTTAACCTTCAGTATATTTTCAAGGATAGGATTCCATCAGCTGTTACTTCTGGCATGTTCAACTGTCTAGGTGAAGAATTCATTTATCCTTGCAGACTGATTTTGATTATCTGGAAATTTTGGCTCCTGACTACTGGGATTGGCAACTTTTCACTCTCGCATTTGAATGGATGTCTTGAGTAATTTTCAAACATGGAGCTATCCATGGCCCTTATGCTTTCTCTCCTTTTGGGCTCACCTTTTATAACCAGGTCCAGGCCAGGCCAGGTCCAGGCCAGGCCAGGTCCAGGCCAGGCCATAAATGTAAGGTGATTGTGGACCTGTCATTTCTTTACCAATGTTACCAGTTTACAGTTTCTTGAAATTTGTATTTCAGTAAAATGGTAAGTCATTTTACAGGCATTACCCCTTTTCTGATCACCAATCTATTGAATTAGATGCTTTTCTCAGTGGCTTGGGGAATGTTGGGGCTCAAAAATTTATTTCACTCAAATTTTGGATCAAATTAAATCGTACTAAAATAACTCATTTTGAGATTTTCAATGTCTTTATTGCCCCGGTTACTTGGGGCCCTGAGTGGAGGGGTAAGAAGCTTCTCAGCAATCTGGCTAATATGACTTCTTCCAGTAATAATTGGATGCAATGTACATTGTATGATATTGGCCTTGTGGCTTCTCATCGCTCTGGAATCATAATTGAGTAGCTGACCGATTGTCGAGATGGGTTGGTCTGCCTACCCATAGGGATGATTTTTATGAGCTTATTTCTTACCCATCTTGGTACTGGTTTAATCCCATCATATTATGTTGAATAAAGAAATCTTATATTTGTGTTTTCGTATATGTACATAATTCACAAGTACATCTGCATCTCATGAAGTCACTTAACTTTCATCTCAAGGCAGCCCACACCAACAAGTCGACTTTGGCTTATCAAGCAATTTTCAAAATTTTTATGTTTTTTTCTATATTTCTTAATTTATGTTTGCCCCCTGCCAAGGATGACCACATTGTGTTGTTTGTTCAGTTTTTGGTATGTAACCATCTGTCACATACTTCTGTTTTAAATTTTGTGTTTGCCTTGCTGTTTAAGTTTCAGTGGTATGGTTTGTCTATCCAGCACCTTAACAATTTTAAGCAATCACTTTTGTTGAAATCGATAAAGAATGCAACAACAACGTTTTTGGTATGTATACAAATTCATGTTTTCCTGGCCTTTTTGGCCTTTTTAGGCTTAGTAAAGTTTTACCTCCACATAGAAGAAATTTTAATCCCACTAAACATCTGTGTAGGGTGAATCTCTGTGTGATCAGATGGAAGCCACAGTCATAATTAAATGGAGTAAAACTGCCTTATCTATTCGGCAATGGACTTTGGTCAGGATCTTTTCACTTGTTCCTAGCCCTTTATGGCATATTCAGGTTTTTAAATCTATGGCTTTATTCGGTACGGTGTCACCTGATCATTCTTTATTTTGTCTTCCTCCTACCTTGCCCCCTCCTTCTCAAGCCACTCTCAGGTGGTTTTGGCTAATATTTTAACTGGATCTTGATCCAAGTAATCATACGTTTCACTGTTTTAAGGGTCCTTATTTGCCTTTAATGATAATATTCCTCTCCAGTCTATCAAAATTCATGGCACTTGGACTTATTTCAAATTAATAATTAAATGATAATTTAATAATTAACAATAAAAAAAAACTTTACAACTAGTTTCCTTAAGGAAATTTTCAGTGCCCTGGAAAGAAATGCTATATTTTCAATTAGAAAAATTCTGACTGGCACCATCCAGCACATTTTAAAGTTATCATACACAAACAATACATTTAGGGATAACTAATTCCCCTTTGCAAAGCACTGGACCATAGGTATGTCTGTATTAGCATATATCTTCTTCACATATATCTTGCCATTCAAAAACGTGTGAAAGCCCCATTATTTTACTTTTAAAAGGCCACTGACAGCATTGTTAATTTCTTTGCATATAATATACACTAAGACAAAAATTCGGGTAAAAGATCAAATAAATGCAAAATTCCATGTTCCTGACCCTCATTTATCTTCACAGTGTTTTTGTTTATGCAATGTGTATAAGGTATTCATGTGAACTGATGTTCAGTCTTTTAACAGATAATCACAGATTTATTATACTTGATGATTACGTAATTTTACGAGTGTGAAAGTAAGTGTTTCATATTTTTCTCTCTCACTCAGATAATCCCCTAAAAAATTCTTTGGAATTCAGTGTTATAAAAGCAGTTCAATATCTAGTGGGAATTTACACAGCCAATATTTCTACACGACGCTGCAACTATGCATAGCATGAATACAAAATCCTTACTGATGCTTGTTTTATATTAACTACACTGAATTTCTATGGATTAATAATTATGCTTTGGCAAAGGTGCAAGCTATAAGTAGACTATTTTCAGAACTTAGGATGATGTTTAGATAGATTTAGTCAATATTTTTTTCCCCAAACGCTTTTTGCTTTTTTTCAAGAAAATTCATTTTTAGTTTTTGTTGATGATTTTCAAACTGAACTGATTAATTATCTGGGGTTTTTGGTTCCAGATAATTTGATCATTAATGTCTGTGTAAAGATTAATTCTGTAATGATACGAAAACGGGATTGTCTTTTGATTATAAAGCGGTGAATGATACTTGCGTGAGTGAGGAAAATAACAAGTGTATGCATGTTCTTTGGGTTACTAGTGGAATACATTGATTCTGTACAAACACACTTGTGTTGATATTTTTGCAAGAGATATCTATTTATGAGAGGAATGGGACGGATGTTGTGAACACAAGCCTTAGTGGCTAAGTGGTTAGCAAATTTAACTTAAATCATTTATCTCTCCTCCCCGTTTTTGCAGATTCTAATCCAGCCCATCATAATGTATGGCCTTGACTGGGGGCTTGTACTGATATGACCTTTGTTGTTGAAGTTAATATCAATCCTCAACTGTGGGTGTAAAAAAGTCAAATCTCTTTTAGAGTCACTACCATTGCCACCATAAGAGTGGAGCCAAGAGGAAACAATCTGATTGGGCATGTTTGTCAAACAACTGTTACATTATATCATGTTCATGTTTTAAGGTTACATCATGACTTAAAATTTAAGAATATATAATGTAAAGAATACATAAGTTTACCACAAATCAGCTACCTCCCTTGCCCTGTAAGATGAAAGACATTTTAAGAACAGAACTGCTTGGAAAAGCAACACATAACATGTATATTTCCTATACCCATGTTCCATTGGCTGACTGGCTATATTCCATATGTTCTGGTAATATGAACATCTCTGAATTGATAAGAATTTGTCTGCTGCAGCTGTGCATACTGATGTTTTTCAAGAACAGGATAGGCAATGGCTGACCCCAATTGTGCTCTAAAGGAGAGTAAAACAGACTCTGTCAAGCACTGAAGAACAACCTGTAAATTGCAAACGACAAAAAAAGTTTCTAAAAGTCTCTAAAGTCACTGGATCTAGTCCTGGATCGGGCAAAGGCATGCCAAGGCTGATTAAAGCAAACTGCGTAGAAAATACAGCATGCTGATGTTGCTGCCACTATCTTAATCTGGATGCTTATGAATGACTTGAATGGGTCAACCAAGAATATTATTCGATGCATGACATGCTTGTGTGTTTCAGTGAGACTGACGAGTAAAACATTAACTAAAATGTGGATATTCAAAATAAAACATCCTTTGCTAGATAAACACAAAAAAATCGCAAAGGAAGGTGAACTCTGTACTGGTATGACAGCATCATTTTCATTCATGGTCACTCTTGTACATTTCAATTAGTAAGTTTTCCTATTATCTTATATAATTGCTGGTGTATATAGAAAGATTGCAACATGAGCTCCAGGTTTGTTGTATGAAATGTTATTGTCTGTATCATTATCGGTGTGAACAGATAGTGAGAACACTTCTGTCTGAGATATAATCAACAATTTGTGTTATTTCCAAAATCCTGTGACGAGAAGGGTGATCCTGTAAGGCACCCCTTTTCGCCATGTAGAGTTTGATTTGTGAAGTAGAAAAGAAGACAGATGCAATTTTGCAAATTTTCTGATTCTTTACCAAATAGCATGCACTGTTTTGTTCAATGTCTCAACTTTATTAATCAACTAACTTTTGTAACATGACATATATGACATTATATCCAAATCAATCAACCAAACTTATTTGGATATAAATTTCTTATACCTTGATAAAACTTTCCCTGTAAGCACTTCCATGTGCACTGGAAACTTAAAATTCTAGCACGAGGCCCATTGTTGTATAAACTCTACAGATAGTTTGTTTGTTTGTTTGTTTTTGGAGGGGGGATCTGGAGCAAAAGTTCCCCAGATATTTTTTTCATTGTTTGAGTGATACTATTTGTCATTTATCTTGTACCTGTATAAAGCTCACATTTTTCCTATATTATGTATGTGTTTGTGAGAATAAAAGTACAATAATGTGCTTCAATTCTGATTTCACATCTTCAACTTAGAAAAACATTATGGACACCAATTTTATGAACTAATAATAACATAATCTAATGCAACAACTAAGAAGAAATTATCTGACACCCTAACGTTTCATTGATAATGGAAAAAAACCTTAAATAATAATATACAGAGCCATTTTGTAAATTTCCATTCCTTTGACCTCTATTTGGGTAAGACCCGAGGATAATTTGGTCTCTAACAGAACCTGAAAATAAGATATAAAAATATTTCACACAAGTTACTGTGCTGATATTCAAGCATTTAAGCTACATTATTTTGACCCCCCCCCCCCTTTTCTGAACAAAAACTCGGGCACATTTAATCAGGCTTAAGTAAAACCTTTAAAGCTCACCCATTTGTAACACCTCATGCTTCAGAGAGTGCTTGCCTATTACAATAATGTTAGTAGAGGTTGTTTATTATCTATATTTGATTGTAGCTTTTACAGATAATCTGATAGCTATTGTATTGGGTTTATCCCACAGTGTTACACCACACAGAAAACTAATCTAATAATTTGTGCATTATCCAATTGCCATCATTTGTGTCGAAATTTATTTTAAACGGTTTTCAGTACAGTCTATAAATTTGGTTAGAGTGGAGGGGAAACTTATAATAATGGATTGTGCTAATTGGAAGTGCTTGTTTTTGTTCTTACTGATGATAGAAGGATCTTATCTCACAGGTTTGTAAAATGGAAAACTTACCCCAGTGTGTATATTTTTATTCGGGTTTTATTATTACTTTCAAAAGTGCATAGGCCATATCCTGAAGGGTAGTTTTATGGACAGAGGAAACCAGTATATACAGTTGGTAAAGGATTTGTACTATAATCTGCTGACGTTCAGGGAGAAACTTTCACACATAGGGTCCAGAGTTTGAACCGTCAGGTGGGAAGTGACTGTGTTACCACTGCTCCAGCTTGGCCCATCTGAGTGTGCATAGTTTTAGACTTTATCATATATATGAAAAGATCACATTAATTTAAAGTAATTCACTTAAGGGCATATAAAGAGAAGTAAGTCCTTTTTCCCAAGTACTGCATTTGTATATGAAAAATCAGATGTAGGCATGCTAGAAAGGATTGGAACAAATTCAAATCGGTGGGTTCAAAAAGAACCAGAAGCAGTGACCTGTCAACAAATGCCCTACCCTAGTAAGTTTTCTTCTGATGTGCATAAATCTGAAAAAGCTATCTACATCATTAGTTTGAAAATTACTATTAATATCAGCAAATACTGCAGTTTTCTCTTATCATAGTTACAAACTTAAAATAAATTTGTAAGAGTAAAAGTACAGTATTTGCTGATATTAATAGTCATTTTCAAACTAATGATGTAAATAGCTTCATATCGTCCTCTAGGGCAAGTTTTCAAACTACTATTGAAGACCCTGGTAAGTTCAATGTAGCCCTAGGTGGGGCCAATTGTGTTCCTATTCCATGTCAAGATGTTGAACTAGCTTCCAGTGCGGATAATCGACTGGAGGTTGGTGTTCTACCTTGTGGTGGCTATTGTGGTTTACATGAACTGGAATGTAAAACTATGTTTGATGTCAATCGTGACTCAGTGAGCCATTACTCTGGATATATGAAGTTTGTGTATAAGCACAAGGTATACTGGTTTGCAAAAATGTGGCCTCATAGGGTCAAATATATTAATTTTGGCTTTACTCTGGTTACAGTGCTTAACCTTCAGTATATTTTCAAGGATAGGATTCCATCAGCTGTTACTTCTGGCATGTTCAACTGTCTAGGTGAAGAATTCATTTATCCTTACAGTCTGATTTTGATTATCTGGTAATTTTGGCTCCTGACTACTGGGATTGGCAACTTTTCACTCTCGCATTTGAATGGATGTGATGGCCAAGGAGCTATCCATGGCCCTTATGCTTTCTCTCCTTTTGGGCTCACCTTTTATAACCAGGTCCAGGCCAGGCCAGATCCGGGCCATGCCAGGTCCAGGCCAGGCCATAAACGTAAGGTGATTGTGGACCTGTCATTTCTTTACCAATTTTACCAGTTTACAGTTTCTTGAAATTTGTATTTCAGTAAAATGGTAAGTCAGTTTACAGGCATTACCCCTTTTCTGATCATTCTCAGTGGCTTGGGGAATGTTGGGGCTCAAAAATTTATTTCACTCAAATTTCGGATCAAATTAAATCATACTAAAATAACTCATTTTGAGATTTTCAATGTCTTTATTGCCCCGGTTACTTGGGGCCCTGAGTGGAGGGGTAAGAAGCTTCTCAGCAATCTGGCTAATATGACTTCTTCCAGTAATAATTGGATGCAATGTACATTGTATGATATTGGCCTTGTGGCTTCTCATTGCTCTGGAATCATAATTGAGTAGCTGACCGATTGTTGAGATGGGTTGGTCTGCCACCCATAGGGATGATTTTTATGAGCTTATTTCTTACCCATCTTGGTACTGGTTTAATCCCATCATAATATGTTGAATAAAGAAATCTTGTATTTGTGTTTTGGTATATGTAGATAATCTGCATCTCATGAAGTCACTTAACAAGGCAGCCCACACCAACAAGTCGGCTTTGGCTTATCAGGCAATTTTCAAAATTTTTATGTTTTTTTTTCTATTTTTCTTAATTTATGTTTGCCCCCTGCCAAGGATGACCACATTGTGTTGTTTGTTCAGTTTTTGGTATGTAACCATCTGTCACATACTTCTGCTTTAAATTTTATGTTTGCCTTGCTGTTTAAGTTTCAGTGGTATGGTTTGTCTATCAGCGCCTTAATAATTTTAAGCAATCACTTTTGTTGAAATCGATAAAGAACAACAACGTTTTTGGTATGTATACAAATTCATGTTTTCCTGGCCTTTTCGGCCTTTTTAGGCTTAGTAAAGTTTTACCTCCACATAGAAGAAATTTTAATCCCACTAAACATCTGTGTAGGGTGAATCTCTGTGTGATCAGATGGAAGCCACAGTCATAATTAAATGGAGTAAAACTGCCTTATCTATTCGGCAATGGACTTTGGTCAGGATATTTTCACTTGTTCCTAGCCCTTTATGGCATATTCAGGTTTTTAAATCTATGGCTTCTTCAGTACGGTGTAACCTGATCATTCTTTACTTTGTCTTCCTCCTACCTTGCCCCCTTCTTCTCAAGCCCAGGTGGTTTGGGCTAATATTTTAACTGGATCTTGATCCAAGTAATCATATGTTTCACTGTTTTAAGGGTCCTTATTTGCCTTTAATGATAATATTCCTCTCCAGTCTATCAAAATTCATGGCACTTGGACTTCTGATGCTGTCCACTGGTATATTCCCTCTGATCACAAACAGTTTCTGTGGCTTCCACTTTACAACAACTCCTACACCCTACCTAATGTTGCTCTTTGGTGATTTACTTTGCATTTTACTTATTTATGTAAAATGCGACCTCAGTCAGTTTACAGTGCACTCTGGTCTACACACGTGTAGCAGTTACTTTCTCCACCTTTGTTGGGTGCTTTGTCCCACTTATATGGTGTTTTGCCGTTTTGAGCTAGGGTTATTTCCTGGGCTCTTCATTATACTTTGTAGTGCTATTGCTGAAATCAATGGCCAGGTCTGAATGAAATTTTAAGTCATGCTGGGTTTTTTAGGATTTGTATTGTGCTATTAGATTCTTAACTTTCTACTGTAACATCGGAGGAGTAATGATGTTGGTCTTATTGGATAATTTATGTTCCAGTCTGCCATGTTCTATTGCCCTTCTGGGCTGTTATGCTTATTTGTGTTTCAATATATGTTCATCGGTTTTGAATGTTCTTTTGAGGGTCTATTATGTATACTTTGTGGCAGATTATTGAGGTAATTCTAATTCTATTTGGACTTTATAGTGCTTAATCTCCCCAATTCAAAGGGGGTCTAAGGTGCAACAAAACAAAAGCAGTCAACCAATCTCAATATCCAGTGACAGAAAAGAGTTCAAGGACCACGGAAAAGGCCAGGGGTAAGTAAGAGTAAGTGAGGTATGCCTTGGTGTAAAGGTAGATTTTTAGGCATGTTCAGGAGGCGACAAGAGAGAGGGACGCAAGAATCTCCTCAGGAAGAGCATTCTAAACCGTGGGAGCATCAAAAGCAAAACTATAACCAAACTGTGTAACAGATTTATGGACCGAGGGTTGAAACTTGGGAATGACAAGGAAATTACCACCACTCTGACTGCGCCTGGAACTGTAGCAACTGTAGGAAGAGATATATGGAGCAAAATACTTGGGAAAACCAGTGTGGAGAAAATTATAAACACGGGTGGCCGTTTCAAAGACTGAGTAATTTTCAACAGGAAGCCAATGCAGTTTCTTAAGAACAGGAGTTATACTAGTGTATCTGCTGGTATTTGATATGATTCTACCTGCACTGTTTTGGATACAATGTAATTTACGAAAATTGAACTTAGAGAGACTCCTGGAAAATGAGTTACAGTAATCCAACCGACCACTGACAAGAGCATTGGCCACAAGTACAGAAGCATCATGAGTAAGAAACTGCCTGACAGGTCCATGTACATTGAGTTGTACAAAATAACTTTTGCAGACATTCTGAACATGTTTGGACAAGTAAAAATGAGAATCCAACCACACACCCAGATTCTTGACCCACTCAGCAGGAAAGAGAGGACTACCCAAGATGGTAGATGGAAAATATGCTTTCAATTTGTCCCTCTGTCTTTTTGAACCAAATACAATAAACTCAGTTTTATCTCAGTTTTTACTGGCTGAAATCCACTCCTTTATACCATCCAGGCACCTGTTCAACTTTTCAAAGGCAGCAGATGAATTCTTTTGAGATAGATGGATATAGACTTCAGTGTCATCTGCATAACAATGAAACTTTACTCATTTGTGTTTACCAATAACCAAATTAAGGGGGGTTGTATACAGAGAAAATAATAAAGGACCCAAGACAGAGCCTTGGAGCACACCAAGCAGGAGTTTGCAAAGATCAGGGGCCAGATTCACAAAAGGTCTCAAGTCTTAGCCAAATCTCACCTGAGATTTTTCTCAAATCTGAGATTTTTGGCTCAGCTGAGATTCTGCTTAAGTTGAGATTCACGAAAGGAATCTCAGCTGAGACCAAAATGTCAGCCAAGTTTTGAGTCTGGACCAATTAAAATTGGTGTAACATTTTGTTGAGATTAGTGGAAAGCATACACATTTGTATTTTACAAGTCTGCCATATATATATACTCACATTTTAGAATATTTTCAATCAAGCAAAACATTGTCCTTTTACTATAATTTGTACTGACATTCAAAAGAACTGATTATAACAGCAAAACAAGCCACTCATGTAAATTTGTAATGTAAATGTTTACTGTTGTTTTTGTACAAACTCTTAACATATATTCATATTTTGTGTTACAAGTTAAATAGTATGTCATACTTCACTATTTTCATTTTGTTTTGTGACTTTTTACTACACATACTCTATTTTATGAAAACTTAAGTCACCCCTAGGCAGTCTTAGATTTGATACCAAATCTGAGAAAAATCTTAGCCTGAGATCTTTTGTGAATCCCAGCTGAGCAAAATGTCTCAAATCTGAGAAAAATCTAAGAAAAGTCTTAGATTTGAGACCAAAATCTCAGATTTGAGACTTGAGACCTTTTGTGAATCTGGCCCCAGAGAGAGTAGAACCAATTTTTGACTGATAGTGCTCAGATAGGTAGGAGGTGAACCATTTCAGAACAGAACCACCGATTCCAAATCAGGTCTAAAGACTATGAAGAAGGGTGGAATGATCAATTGTATCAAATGCTGCTGAGAGATAGAGCAGTATCAGGGTAGTTGGTTTGCCTCTTGACAAATCTAATCTAATGTGGACTTTTATAGTGCTTAATCTCCATCACTGATGGACTCTAAGGCACAACTGAACATAAATCAAGGCAGTTAACATTAATCCGAGGACATAGCCAGGTCATACCAAGGAATCACAGGGTGACAAGGGAGGCTATGGCGGATAGGCTTTTGCAAATAGGTAAATTTTAAGCTTCTTTCTGACGGAGGCAACTGATACTGCACTGCACACCTCATGAGGGAGTTCATTCCAGATCTTAGGAGTATCAAAGGCAAAGCTGTGATCAAAATGTTTGACAGACTTGAAGACTGATGAGTGGAAAGGAGGAACAGTAAGGTATTGATAATCTGGGTGACTACACCTGGTACCATAGGAGCAGCTGCTGGGAGACAAGAAAGGTGAACTTCATTTTTATAGAAAGACGAGCTGTCTCAGTTGAGTGATCTGTTTTATATGCTAATTGATATTGATTGTCTACGTTATGAACATGAATAATGATATAATGCATTACTTATAGATTTTTGTGTACATATGGGTGCCTTATGGCACCCAGGGGCTGTATGAGGCAGGGGAGTAGTTTGGTATGTGTAATTGATGTTATTATGATTATCCGCTGACCCAGGGCTTGGCTATGTAGATTATTGTCTAACATAGTGTGTTTTATTTATATATTTATTTTTATTTTCCAATACCTGTTTGTTTTTTGGGTGTTTGAGGTTTACTTTGGAGGACAGAATTGGTCAGGCCGCCAGACAACAAACATGACTGAATTCTATACATTGTGTAGAATGGGGGGACAATAGACAAAATAAATTACAAGGAAACTTCACCAAAGTCATAAATTCTCTGTCTCACTAGATGTGTTTCAATGTGCATATGTTTCAGACAATGCTGACTGTGGTGGGCTTCCTTGTGAGCATGGTAACTGTAAATATGGTGGCATCACTTTCACTTGTCAGTGCAACACAGGGTTTGAAGGAAGTTTCTGCGATACAGGTACTTATTGTAATGCAGGTGAAATGATTAAAATGTAATTGAGGATGGCTGTGTGTTCTATTTTCACTTGTCATTGCAGCACAGGAATTACACAGCTAATGTGAGGTGTATACATTTGTATTTGTTGTACAGGTAAATGTGGGAATATACAGCTATCTATGTAAATGTATGAATGTTTCAAAGCTAAATAAAACCATAATTCAGGTAAATCAGGCTATAATATAGGAAATGTGACTCTAGTACAAATGTAACTGTAATACAATTTAGTATAACTGTAGTAGAGGTTACTATTACAATAAGTGAGCATTAATCTAATACATGTAAATGTTAAAGGATCATGGGTAAAAAACATATTACTAGAAAATTTTGACTGGAATACAGATAAATGTAAGAGTAAAAGATGTAAATAAAAGCACAAAACAGAAAAATATGAGTATATTACAGGTTATTATGAGTTTAATATGAGAAAATATGAGTACACTACAGGTAAATATGAGTACAAAACAGGTTAATATGAGTTTAATATAAGCAAATATCAGTACACTACAGGTAAATATGAGTACAAAAAGGTTAATATGAGTTTAATATAAGCAAATATGAGTATACTTCAGATAAATATGAATATAAAACAGGTCAATATAAACCAGTGAATGTATCTTTAATACTAGTGCATATGACTGGTACATGATAGGTGAATAACGACAGTAAACAGATCACTTTTGAGTCCAAATACTAAACTATAGCTTAAAAGTCAAGGGAAACCGATTCCTTGGATTGTTGTATAGTTTAGCCACACTTTGATAAAATATGTAAAGGGACAGGCAATTTGTCGTAGCAAACTGTTGCAATTAATTAATAATGGCTCATTTGCTGGTGGGGTAGTTTGATAAATAGGCTAATATATTAAAAACATATACATGACTGAATGGGGAGACTGCGAAGTTTACCTGAATCTTTCTGTCTTGCATTTCATAGTGGGTATTGTTCAAGCACTCACAAAACACTATATGTCAGATCCGAATTTCCACATTTTTGCAGGCTTTTTAACCTTAAGTTTTACCTCCATACTCTGTATGTTTTCAACAAAATGATCTTTCTTGTTTGTGCTTTTTAATGTACGAATATAACAAATAAGTGACAAAATGTTTTACTTTTGATTGCATTAAAATTGTTATCAATAAATGTAAGGAGTTTTATTGTGCAAATGGTGCTTGTGCAAGCAGTTATGGTAGTTGCACATGTGATTATAAAGAGAAGGCTATAACAGCGTCAACTGTACTAAAGGTAATTCCAAAAATATTTTCACAACAGCTTTAATTTCTTTACATTTCCCTTTTCATGCTACTGTAATAGAAACAGTGTCATTTGTTACCAAGTCACTTCATTTGGTTCAATAATGTGCAAATATAAGTAAGCCAAACTATTTTATATCCTTGTGTATAGAGTAACTCAAGAGAGCTTCTAGGAATATTTTCTTCTCTCAATCTGTTTAAGGTGTAAAAGTATATCCTCCCATATCTTGTAGATGAAAAGATACTTAGCTATTGATTTGAATACCTGAACATAAATATTTTAAGGCAAATTCTGATAAAAACATTTTTATTGCAAGAAATCTTAACCTGTGCCATTTTCTGAAAGAGGTGTTTTAAAAATAGCATTGCATTTATTTTAGCTGTCTGAACAGATTTACAGATATATAGACATACTGTCAAAAACAATCCAATGAATGTTGGGTTTATTTTTAATTCAAAGGCTAAATTTTCTAAATGTAGATCATGCAGACTTATTTTATACTAAGATCAGTTCACACTTTTTATGCCTGAGTAAAATACTAAAATTGACTTGTAAACATAAGTATTTTGTTTAAATATATTGATGTGTTATGTTATCTTAACATATTTGGTTTCCAAATAAAGTTAGACCGTATTAATTACATGATTAAACATTTATCAGCATCAATTATTCTATATATCTGCATATTATGTATGCCATATATAGAGAAGAAATGGGAGTATTTTCTGGCGCATGGTCAATGTCCAATGATATCCCTCCTGAGAAAATCATGTTCTTAGTATCCTTGTAGGAGAATTGTCCTTTTGGGAGAGGATTTCCATTGGGGGATTTTATGGTACATCATATCCTACTGTAATTGCTCTCTTTCCATGGTGATAGAAATACCAGAGTGAGCTTAGCTGAAATAATAATCTGTTCATATGACATTAGGGGTAATTTTCACAAAGATCAGTAGCAAAAAAAATTAACATTAGCAAAAATTGGATTAGAATTAAAGTTGATAAAGAAGTTAAGCAAATTTTGTATTAAGTTATGCATTAACTTTAATTCCCTTAAAAAGAGATTACATTTTAGAATAAAATAACTTAATCTACTGCACTTAATCCAAAAATTACCTTAACTTTGACAACATCCATTTAATTCAAAGATTAACTAAACCTTTTCCCATAAAAAATAAGCTAATTTTTAATGTGAATATGTTACTTGATGACAGGTTTTAAGTAAGGCAAGGTATAACGCTGTATAAAAAGGATTAATTTTCTACTGGAAATACTGTTGAACTTGAGTGAACTTTTTAAAGATGTGATAGGATAAGTGCTTGTGAACTTTTTAAAGATGTGATAGGATAAGTGCTTGTGAAACTGGTGAGACTTTTTTATACAGAAAAGTGCAACGAGTTAAGTCTAAATCACACTATAATTTTTTAAAAAGTGGGTGATATTAGCAATTTTTTCCAAGTATTTCCAAATATAGCTAATGACACTTAACTGAATGACAAATGTGTTGATAGCCATTAGCTCTACTAATTAATAATGAGATGTGCAGAGCCACCTTATGAGGACTGCCCATTTAATGCAAAGGGCTCTGATGTCAATTTGGATATGCTGACCTGGACTTATGTAAACAGTGTGAAACTATAAGAAAAGAAATTCATGGAGTAATACCAGACACTGAATTATTCAAGCCTTATACACATGCCACAAGCAAGTTGAAACAAAGACTGAGCTTAAATAGTAATAACAGCTCCATAATTAGGTGTCAAACACATGCCTCTGATGTTCTTAATCAGCCGGTCATTTCATACATTGTTCATTCCATGCAGAGCAACACAATTGACACTATAAAGAGATCTGTAATGGGGTTTTTCATCTCTTCTATGCTTTAACCTACCGAAGAAACCTCTAATGCAGTAATGGCTCTTTCTCCATTAGTGTCTACACTCTCTGTTCGCCCTCGCACAGACAAACAAGTAGCAACAGTTGATGGTGGCCAAAACAGATCACAACTTCTACATATATACACTAGTGACCAGCAATTTACTCTTCCTTCATGTCAGATAAGACAAATGCACAGGAAAGAGCGATGGCAAGCCATTATTGGAAAGAGCAGGAATTGCAAATTAAAGGGTGCTCCAGAACCTTCTTATGATATATTTGTGTTCAGACTAGACAAAGAGATATCAAGCACAGATATATCCAAATACCTAAAAGATAAAGAAGTGAGCATCAGACCAGTAACTCAGATGTCACACAAAGATGCTGTCTACAAATCTTTCAAATTCACTGTACTGATATCACACTTGAACGAACTGTTGGATGAAGAGACTTGGCCCGAAGGAGTAGGAGTTAGAAGGTTCAGAGCTCCAAGAGAATCAGCAACTCAGCAGACATGATATGCATGTGGACAGTAACAGAAGTAACACTCTTCACAATGGGTAATTTTCTTCCCATTTGCTCCTTCAATAGCCATGGTAGTGGCCCCGGCAGACTTGAATATCTTTCTAAATTGTATAAAAAATCAGATCTCATTCTCGTGCAGGAACACTGGCTAGCAGAAAATCAATTTGGCAAGTTTAAGGAAAAACTGAACTCCTGCAATAGTCACTTATGGGGGATGTGCTATTATTTGGAAAAATATAACCAGTCAGTCAGTCACTCCCATAATTAGTGACAGTAAAAGGGTTTGTGCAGTAGAGCTAAGACTTCCAAATCTTAGTTTTATTATTTGCAATGCTTACATGCAAATAAATTATATATCTAGTGTTGATTCTATCAATGAACTGACTAGAACATATAATGACATCTCCAGCATTATCAGGCAATTTCCCAACCATCACATCATAGTTGGAGGTGAGTTTAACACTAGTTTCCAGAGACCTGGACATGCTTTATATCAGTTACTCTCTTTCATGGAAAATGAAGCCCTCAAGTGCTGTCTCTTCCACAGTTCCAGTGACATCAAGTTCACATTTGAAAGCAAAGCAAATTCAAGCAGATCAACAATAGACCACTTCCTGCTTAGTGAAGCACTCTTCGATAATGTTGTTTATGTCAAACTTTTCATGATGGAGACAATCTCTCTGATCATAACCCAGTGTACCTCCAACTTAATGCACAAGTAAAACATACAAGCAGGAGTGTACCAAACAGTTCTGTAACAAAGTCAAAGTTGGGGTTTAACGTCCCGTTCAACAGCCAGGGTCATATTGGGACAGGTCCTCAGCATTGCCACTTGTGGGACTCGAACCCACAGAGGTGACAGCCTATGATTAGATGCCAAACTTGCTAACCACTAGGCCACCGAGGACCTAGTTCTGTAACAAATAACTGGAAAAAGGCTTCATCACATGATATATAACAGTACCAATTATTATTATGAGACCTACTCATTGATATCAATATTCCTGCTAGTATAGTGCATTGTAAAAATATTTATTGTCAAGACACTAAACATTTGCATGATACTGAGCGTTTTATCAACAAATTGTAATGGCTTGTAACAAAGCCTGCAGAAGTTGTATTCCAAAGAGGCAAACTTAACAAACACCTAGTAAAAGATATATCAGTGGTTGGACTGAATATGTGGAGCTATTCAGACAGAAAAGTATATTTGGGAACTCCATTTGGCTTGAAAATGGAGCTCCAAGAAATTGGAATCTTGCTGATATCCGCAGATCGACCAGTAGACCAAATGAGTTCTGGAATACTGTCAGCCGTATGAAAGGTAATTTTACATCATTGCCAAATACAATTGATCATGTTACAGGCAGTAAGAATATCAGTGAGTTATTTGCGTCTAAGTACCGTGATCTGTACGATTCTGTTCCATATGAGGAAGGACAGTTTGCAGGTATAAAGGACAAAATAAGTAAATTGGCACTTGGTAGATGTTGTAAAACTAATTGTTATAACTCACATGTTTTTTTCTGTTAATGATGTTACACAAGCTTTAAAAAGTTAAAAAAGGGAAAGAGAGATGGACTCACTGAGATATCTTCAGATAACATTATAAATGGTGGACATAGACTGAATATATTCATGTCATTGCTACTTAATTCTATTCTTAAGCATTGCCATTCTCCTCAAGGGCTAAATACATCAGTTGTTATTTCTATACCAAAAATAAGAGGAAATGTTTGAATGACTCAGGTAACTATTGAGGTATAGCCTTATGTAGTGTCATTGGAAAGTTATTAGAAATGTTAATCCTAAGCCAAAACAAAGACGTACTGAAAACCTGTAAATATCAATTTGGTTTTAAACCGAATCATTCAACCAGTATGTGTACTTTTGTTGTAAAAAAGGTAGTAAAATACTATAACAATAATAAGACAGATGTTTACAAGATGATACTTGATGCCTCAAAGGCCTTTGATTGAATAAACTATGTAAAGTTGTTTCAGACACTTCTTGACATAGGTATCTGTCCCGTGATTTGTAGCCTGCTAGCTTATATGTATACCAATCAATGCATCAGAGTGAAATGGGAAGATTGTTTATCCTTGCCAGTCAAAGTCTCTTATGGAGTGAAACAAGGGGGATTTCTCTCTCCCATCCATTTCACCATATATATGGATAGGTTGCTCCAAAAACTAAGTAAATCTAAACTAGGATGTCACATTGATAGGAACTATATGGGTAGCTTTGGATATGCAGACGATATTGTATTGTTAGCACGAACAATGTATTCATTAAAACAGATGATGATATTGTGTGATAATTTTGGTCAAGAATTTCATGTAACATTTAATCCTGACAAATATCAATTTATCCACATTCCATCTGATAATGACAGTAAAATAGAAGGAATAAATCACAATGGTTGTTTCGTAAAGACTGCCAACAAATCAACACATCTGGGTCATGCTATTAGTGCGTACAATAATGATGTAGAATTAAATGATGGTATAAACACTTTCATTGTTGCTGTAAATGGTATTATCAAAACATTTCATAATTGTGATGTTTATGTAAAGTATAAGCTGTTTAAAAGTTTCTGTATGTGCCTTTATGGCTCTGTACTGTGGAGTTATGACTTTAAATCCATGAAAAAGTTTTATGTTGAATGGCAAAAAGCAGTTAGAAGATTATTGAATTAACCCTATGACACACATTCTGACTATCTGCATTTAATAGTTAGTGATAACCCTGTACATATTCAAATGTTCAAGAGACTAAATAAATTTATGCATGAAGTATCAACAAGTGACAACTATTGTATAAACATTGCTGGTATACTTGCTTTTAATGGCAGTGATTCTAATGTTTGTAAAAATATCAACTGTATCTCTCAAATGTTAAACTGTGATAGGATTCTTGTTTTATCTTCTCCTAGTCAGTTTGCTAGATTTGTTAAAGAATATTTCATCAAAGATGAGAAAGAGCACATTAAGGTAATCACTGGTAATATAATAGATTTATTAACACTTAGAGATGCAAAAAACACCAGATTCAGTAATGATTCAGACAAAAACTTTATGTTATCATGTCTTTGCATTGAGTAATACTTACACGTCTGTAAATATGTAAATATTTTTTGTGTTACCATTTGTAAATGTGAAATTGTAGTTTCAACTGTACCATGAGTACGAAATAAATAAATAAAATATTTCTCTGTTTTGTGGAAATTCAAAGAAACTGAAAAAAAGATGAAACCACTTAAAGTATATTTGCATTTGCATATTTTTATGCATATACAGAACTTTGATGACAGTAAAGTCTGTACAAATATCAATAAATTTAATATTGCTCTTTGTTTCTCAACCACCTCTTTAATGGCCTCAGGAGCAATCCTGTGTCATGTATGCATTTCATTCACTTTTCGTGGTCATAAAATCTATCTTGTCACAGACTATTCTTACTTAGAAAATAGACCGATCTTGCCACAAGGGAACATGAGCATAAGTTTTAAAATTCAAGCATGACAGTTGGGGACAGGTCAATAGATCCATGTCTACATCATGTAAGACATCCATTGGCTTATGGCACCAAGTTCAGCAGAAAAAGGGGAATGAAAGAAATAATGGAACAAGACAGTTGGTAAGTTAAGCCAAAATTGGAATCATGTTGGTAAATAGCTGACTGTAGCACTGAAAGTGGAAATTTGAAATATTCCATATTTTTGTAAGATGGGATCCAACTTTAAACAAAATAAGGAGAACTTAGACGTTGCTTTTTATCCATGCCACAAAACATTTTTGTAAGTTCCTCCACCTCACATGATATTTATGTTATTTATCTTCCTGTTTCTTAAAGTTTATTCCTCCCATCCCGTTTCCATCCATGACAGATCAACTGAACAGAAGAAGTGTTAAATTTCAGATGCAGGAATAGAAGGGAAGTGTAATTTTTTGTTGTTGTTGTTTGGGAGACTAGTAGGTGAGGGTGGCGTGGGGTGAGGTGCGATGGGGAGACTATAGGCTGGCAACCAGATAGAACTTAGAAATTTTTATTTTTGGTTAATTCTGTGCTGGGAATTTAATCTGATCCAGGCATTTTCTTTTTTTTTAGTTATATGACTTATCTGTTCAACCATGATACAATAAGTATTCAGTTGGTGCTCACAGGTTGGCTTTTTTGATCAATTGTAGCATGGGCTTCACCTCAGTATCTGTTAACTCTAACAATAACTTGACTTTTAATATTTAAAATGTGAGTTTATGTTAAGGTTAATTTATTTGTTTGGAATATGAGTGTTGAATCTCATTTAGAATGACAAGGTAATACCTATGTCTCCTTTGTAGCTTAATTTTAAATGGTGACATTGGTGGTAAATTTTACCTGGTGCATTTGTTACTTGAGCGTCTTGGAGAAGTACTTCAAATTGTACTCATTAGTATTATTTAAGGAAACTACTGCAATTACTGCTTATGGACATTAGAAAAGATCACATTTAATGTAATTACATGTATATCATGCAGTGTCTTGCTGAAGAAATTTTTCATTGCAGACATAGATGCATCCGTTGCAAATATATTGATGGTACACAATCAAGGCCTGTTTTAACCAAGAGGCCTGTTTTAACCAAGAGTACTAATGATACATTATATTGGGAAAGAGTGCGGTTTATTTGCATAGACATACATTTACACAGACAATACTACATACGAATACACTAAAAGTTAGTGGGGTTAAACTAATATGTGAATGGACATTAAGTAGTTAGTTTGGACTGGAATTTTTATAGCTACAGTAGCTGATACCTTTGGGCTATGTTTTATATATGTTACAGGCAATCTGTGTAACTAGGCATTACGCGTAATGACTGAACATTTCAGTCATTTCGCGAAATGCCTAACCAGTTCAGGCATTTCATGAAATGCCTAGGCATTTCACCTAATGTCTGAAAATGATCTGTAGGCATTATGCGTAATGCCTGAACATAGTTTTGTATCATGTTTGATGATTATTCCTGAATTATTTTGATGTTATAAAGTTTTATCCTTGCTTGTGGTGTACATAGAGAATATATTTTATGAACAATGATAATAAAAATGGCATTATGATTAAAAATACCTATTTTCAGTTTTACGAAAACTGTTTATCACTATCCATACAAAGTATTCAGAAAACATAACAATACATACAAATACAAAATGATGTTAACAGTAATGTTTTGGAAAAGTGGCATAATCAACCAACACTTATTTTAGGTCCTCAATCATTATAGTATACTGTTTTTTAGCATGAGAACTTTCTTTTCAGCTTCATATTTCTTGGATAGGTTGGTTTTACATTTTTAATTTTTTCTTAAAAAGCTCTACTGAACAATGTATTTTTATTTATTTATTTTAATGAACACTAGTAATCTGTCCTGTCAAGAAATTATATCAGTTATTTAAAGCTAAAATACTGCTCCCCAGTGAGATGTAATGCCCAGGTCACACTGTGGCGAGGCCACTACGAATTAACTGGCGAATATGAAGATTTCCTGCGAATTAGAAATCGTGGTAGTTCGCCACAGAAAGGGCGGGACAGTATGGTCACGTGGTTGGAATTGGAAAAATCCACGAATTACTTCGATCTGGCTACCATGGGCTACCATCATCTTCATCCTGTGGAAGATCTTGGTACGATGTTCTCATCACCCAGTCAAGAACATCTGGTTTCTGTGAAGAACGTCGACGAAGATCAAACGAACTTCGTAGAAGTATGTACGAATTAATGCGAAGTGTAGCGATTTCCGTGAGATGTTCTTGCACCGAGCCACGACCATGGTGGAGGGTTGAGCGAGCTGTGACGAGCCCCTGACAAGGAGGAAGAATGTGCTGAGAAGAAGTGACGACCAATTCGTGTATAATGCCAGTTCCTATATAAACAGCCTGGATCATCTGGATTCACTTCATTTATCATCAGACGTCGGACAGTGTACATCAAAGGCTATGGATCTACAGAGACTCAGATTATTGCAGCAACTGTATGAGGCTCATCGTTTAAATGTACAGAATCAGATTGTGATTGCACAGATACTGGTTGATAGACAGAGAAGGCGTCAACCAAGGCCCAGGAGGTATTGGGTGAAGCCCTGGCTCTCCAGGAGGTTGGACTATGGACACTATGATCGTTTGATGAGGGAGCTGGAGGCTGAGGATGTGGTGTCTTTCAGAAATTTTGTCTGGGTGGACCCGGCCATGTTCAGAGAGGTCTTGCAGAGGGTGGGGCCCAGAATTGAGAAATATGACACATGGTTTAGGAAGTCCATCAACCCTGGATGCAGACTTGCAATCACACTTCGTTTCTTGGCCACTGGAGAGAAGTACAGGAGTCTGATGTTTGGCTTCAGGGTAGCACACAACACCATCTCAGTCATAGTAAGACAGACTTGTGAGGCCATCGTGGCAGAATATGGTGAGGAAGTCATGCAGTGTCCCCGTACCAGTGATGCATGGAAGCAGGTTGCTGCAGAATTTTCTTCCAGATGGAATTTCCATCACACCCTGGGGGCTATAGATGGCAAGCATGTGGCAATCAGGTGTCCTAAGAACGGTGGCTCACTCTATTTCAACTACAAAGGCTTCCATTCCATAATACTTCTGGCTCTGGTGGATGCCAAGTACAAGTTCCTTTGGGTGGATGTTGGCACCAATGGATCCAGTTCTGATGCACAGATCTTCAATGACTGCGATTTGCGCTCAGGCATTATTGATGGCACCTTGGATGTACTTGATGCAGAGCCATTGCCTGGTGATGACCGTGATATGCCATATTTTCTCATTGGGGATGATGCCTTCTCTCTGAGGACCTGGTTGATGAAGCCGTTTAGTGCCAGAGGACTTCCTGATGAGGAGAGGATCTATAACTACAGACTGTCTCGTGCCAGAAGGGTGGTGGAAAATGCATTTGGCATCATGGCCAACAGATTTGGTTGTCTCCTCACCACCATGTGTCAGAATCCAGAGACTGTTACCTCTATTGTACTGGCCTGTTGCACGTTGCACAACATCATGAGACTGAGGTATCCAGGTATCCACCAGGGACTGGGTGATGAGGAGGATGACAACCACAGAGTTATCCCAGGACAGTGGAGGCAAGGTGCTTGTTTGCAGGACATTGAGGATGTGACTGGTGGCAACAGGCACACACAGGTTGCCAAGAGACAGAGACTGTATTTGAAGCATTATTATAATGCTCCAGTAGGGGCCACGGCGTGGCAAAGAGACATGATTTGAGACTTTCACATATGCCAAGGACATTTCTTAGTAGTGACTGTATTGTGCTAATTATTGTTATGATTCAGTGCTGCATCATTATCTGTGTTATATTTTGTATTGGGCGTTATATACTTGTTGAAATAAAGTTGCAATGTTCTTGTATTGCAATAAAGTTATTGTCCTATTGCACTTCATATATGTATTATGTGTATAGTAGGGTCAAAGAGGTCAAGTCTGAAACCAAATCAGGTCAAACATGTAACAGGTCACACAAACCAGTTCACAACTTTGCCACCACAGGGGCCAGAAGGTCACAAAGGTCAAAAATCAATCAAGGCCATAACTGAAGGAAAGTTAAGAAATCTAACCAGCTGCAAGGTGGAAACTCTGCAACCAAATGCCGATTGCTTTGGAATCAGAGCACAATGAAATCCAGAAAAGGAAGATAAACAAATTTTAACATTGGCCACCTGTTAAAATTTGTTTATCTTCCGTTTCTGCATTTCATTCGAAACAGTGAAACTTCCACAGTGAACCACTCACATTGGGTCATAACAGGTCCTGGTAACCACTGGGCCACTTTTTTTGGATCCTTCATGTTAAGATGTGACACCTTCCAAGTATTATGCCAATGTTTTTGAAACATGAGAAAAACAAGCAATCACATAAACAATTTATTATTCCAACAAGGTCAAAAAGGACAAATCACAATAACATAGTAAGTGTACTTTTTAATAAAGAAATGCAGACACATTATAGCTCACAGCTAAGGTTAACATACAACTGACAAGAACAGCTGTCAAAGTAAAACTGGTTACATATACCATTAGTAACAGCTAAGGTTAACAAACTACCCACAAGAACAGCTGTCAAAGTGAAACTGGTTACATATACTATTAGTAACAGCTAAGGTTAACAAACTACCCACAAGAACAGCTGTCAAAGTGAAACTGGTTACATATACTATTAGTAACAGCTAAGGTTAACAAACTACCCACAAGAACAGCTGTCAAAGTGAAACTGGTTACATATACTATTAGTAACAGCTAAGGTTAACAAACTACCCACAAGAACAGCTGTCAAAGTGAAACCTGGTTTATAATAGTAATAATCATAGTAATACTTGAGTCAGACATAGCAAAAATACACAAATAAATTACTTTACACCTGTTTGATAATTACTTCTTACATCTCACCTAAACTACTTCTTAAGTGTCTATAGACAAAGGACAAAGTTATTTCTAAACCTAAGAACCTTGAGAATCATCCTGATTAAGTAATGCCATAGGTGTCATGGGTGTTGAAGGCACACTAGGAATACCTAGAATGACGCATTTAAATCTGACAAATTCAGGTCTGACAGTCCTATTGTCCTTCCCTCGGTGTCTGTGATAACAAACTTGGTGGATGAAGTGCTGGATGATGAACCCACTGACTGTCCAGAGGTACTGGCCCCTGATGGGGTCTGGAAAATAACAGTTGTCTGGCTCTGGGTGTCTGACCCTTGAGGCAAAGGGGTAGAGGAGGCTAGAGCTGCGGGCCCAGGTGCGGGTGGCGGAGGCATTTGTGTGATGGTGTACTGTTGCTGTGGCTGCGGCTGATGGAAAATAAGTTGCTGCTGCAGCTGCTGTTGCTGCACCTTCATCTGCTGCTGCATACTGTCCAGCTGCTTCTGCCTGTCGTCCAGCTGCTTCTGCCTATCATCCAGCTGCTTCTGCCTATCAAGCTCCTGCCTCTGGATGTTCCTCTCCGAAAGCAGGTTGGACTCCTTGATGGTCTGGTTGAGGAGGTCCATACTGCGCATCTGATATGTGGGCCAGAGATCCTCGTGGATCTTCAACATGGCACTTGACATCCAGCCAGCCCAAGCAGTCCTGTCATTGGTCTGTGCCTCCATAGATGTTAAGAGTCTGTCCAGCCTGTCAGAGATCTGGGCACTGTTGTCGCTCTGCTCGCACATCTTGTCCAGGAGCTCTGACTCAGTGCTGGCACTTCTCCTTGTGGCTCTCCTGCCACTAGTCCCAGAGAGGGTGATACCTGGAGGAGGAGTGCTGCACACTCTTGGTTCACCCAGTGATCCTGACTCCACGGGCTCATCTGCAGGATCCAAGTCAGTGGATAGGTGTGAAGGCATGGTGGCAGTTGCAGAAGCAGCAGAGGCCGATGAGGTGATGACAGAGGCAGTGGTGGTAGCAGATGAGCAGGTAGCAGAGGCTGAGGTGGCTGCGGCAGAGGCAGAGGCAGTTGTGGTGGAAGCTGGTTTCAACTGAAAGTACAGTAGAACAAAGACACATGGTAAGCATATAGTATACATGTTCAACAAACAGTTTAGGTAGGTACTGTGAAGTAACAAGTATGAACTCCTGTGTCACTACAGAAAACTTTATAGATTTTTGCCAAACATTAGTGTTACAGCTACAAACTTGTATCCATAGGTAGTCACTGTTTACAAGTCAAGAATACACAACGCAGCAAAAACATCAGGATATCCAGGTGAGTCAGACTGTGAGAATGTACTTACATTGCAGGACTGCCTGGAGGGGACTCTGGAGATGTGGTCATCCAGGAAGCTGAAAGACCTCAGGATCCAGGTGTCCCTGTCTGTGTGTTCCTTTGCCCCGTCACCAGACTTCTTGCAGGTAAGCTTGCCATACCTTGTCCTCATCCCTTTGAACCAGATCTTCAGGTCGATGGCTGAAAAAGGAAGAGGAGACACGGACACATTAGGTAGGTTATCAAAGTAACAATGGGTTACATTAAGTTTTAAACTGCTTCACATCTGTGGTGTCATCTGCAAATGGGTGAAGCCTAATACATCACACGATGACAGAGTACAATTCAAAATAACATAAATTAACGGAATAAGTAAACATTCAACATAAGTCCATTTACACATTACTGTACACGTAGTACCTCCATCACAATTTAAATTATTACCTGAAACTATGAAAAGGTTAAATCATAATGGTTAGTCTAACTCACCTTCCAGGCCCATGGCCCTGGCCTGGGTGGCCCAAGCAGCCTCCTTCCTGTCTGTGTCCCTGTACTCCTTCTTGGCCTTGTTGTACATTTCCGGATGGTTCTTGAGCCACTCAGCCATCTTATCCTCTTGCCCATCTGTCATCCTCACCAGCCTCTTCTTCTTGAACCTCCCCTGGGACTGGCTGTCTTGGGTTGCCTCTTCCAAGTCATCTGTGTCTTCCGGCTGGGTGGCCAGAGTGGCTGTATCCCCTGGGTCTGATGATGAAGCTTGAGTGGCAGGCAGTTCATCCGGCTGTTCTGGCTGTTCAGGCTCCTCAGATGCTTCAACAGGAGGCAGAGTTACCCTGTTCCTCTTTCCAAGTCCAGGTCTCTTCACCATATTTCTTGTATGAAATATATCCAAAAATTTATCCAAAGTTCGTCGATGTGTACGCATTGAAGAAAAATTCGCAAGTGATGACAATTGTTCGCGGTGCCCTGCTTTTATAGTCTCCAGCCAGTTCGCCGCAACCTACGAAGGTCGTAGCTGATTGGTAGCCAGTTCTTCGCATGCGCAGTCAGTTCGCCAATCACCGACGAACTACTGCGACATTCGCTTCTCATTGGCTGAGAGGAGCGACGAATATCTCCGGGGCCTCGTAGCATATTCTTCAGGGGCGACGATGCATGGCTTCCCTGCTGCGAATATCGTTGTTTGTTCTTCGTCTTTCAGCCGACAATCTTCAAAGGAAAGTTGGCGAACAATGAAGAACAATGAAGAAGCCTGCAACGAAGTGGCGAATTGGGGTACGAGGGTGCCAAGAAGTCGACGAATCCACCACCATCTGTGAAGAATTGCAAAGAAATGGAAGAAGTGTGGCGATAGTTTTGAACAGTTTGAAACTGTCGTAGCCAGATGACGATCCATGGAGAATGGTGGAGAACAGTGAAGATGGACCAAGAATATGCTACCAACAAGGACGAATTGCATGATCGCGCATATTCACCACTAAACATCGCCACAGTGTGACCTGGGCATAACTCATTAAACTTCTTCTTCAAGTTCTTGCACTTTTGATGTTTTGACTTGAAATATGTCATTGTCATATATCAAAGGGGGGAGGGGGCATTAGTGCAGAATACTTACTTAAGTCACGCAAGCTCAGGGTGAGTGCAGAATACTTACTTAAGTCAAGCAAGCACAGACTGAGTGTTTGGATGCTAAAATGGTGGGGAACCCTAATTGCAGTTAAGCTTGTTTCATGTAAGAGGATTAACATAAAAGTTTTCAGTATTTGTCTCATATATTTAAAGAAGCCCCACATAACAAGATCAGAAAATATACTCTTTTGAAAACAGTAACAACAATTAGATGTCCTTCTTACAACTAAATGAAAGAGGTATGAAAAATATGATGATTAGTGATAACATTGCAATACTACTCATTCATTTATTCTATTATGTAAAAAAGTATAAGAGATCTCTAAATGTAACTTAATTGATAGTTATACAGTTAAAACTACAACGTGTGAATTGCTTCTATCTGCAAGAAATAATGCATCGAATCAATAAAACTTTAAAAAAAATGGTGACACAGACTGCTTGAAATCTCAAATCAAAGTTTAAGTATTTGATATACTTAAAGAAGCCACACCCCATATAACAACATAAGAGGATGTACCAAGAACTAAAAATTGGAAAATGAGCATGAGTATGGAATGTATTATTATTGATGATTATGTAGTAAAACTGTTTATGTACTCACTTATGCCAAAATTCATGAGATATGTAAATATTATAAGCTTCATTAATTGTAATATAGTTAAAACTACATCTTGAATTGCTCATAGCAAAAAATAACAATATTCTATCAAAAAGATACCTTAAAAATCATTACACAGATTGCCTGAAATCTAAAATACTTCTTTAGGCAATCTGTGTAACACTGAACCTTATATTTCAGTCATTATGTGAAATGCCTAGGCATTTCGCGAAATGGCTAAACTGTTTACGCATTTCACGAAATGACTGAAATGTTCAAATGAACTGAAATGTTCAGTCATTACGCGTAATGCCTGGTTACACAGGTTGCCTGTAACATATACGCATTAATGGCATTGGAGGACCAGCCCCCATGAGTTTTCAGATTTTGGAGTGGAACACCATGGTTCACAGCCCAAGAAGCTGCTGATCTTCTGAATGCATGAAATATGTAATAAACAGGATGTAGCTTAAGGAAAGAAAAGATTCTGCTGATGAACAGCAAATAAGATCTAAAGTAATTATATAGAGGTTATGCAGTGTCTTTGCTTATTTTTTTTGTCATTGCAGATATAGATGAGTGTACAGATAGTTACCCTTGTGTACACGGTGACTGTAAAAACTCTCCAGGAACATACACTTGTACCTGTGACAGTGGATACACTGGAACAAACTGTGATCAAGGTTAGAAGTAAAACCAATTCTTGTAATGCATATTGGATTCCTTATATATAAAGTATAAATTGGTTGTGTGTATCAGTGATCAATTATCCAGCATTGGACATAAGTACCCCATGTGATATTTATCTGCTGAGAGTTTGCCTCCAAAAGATCTCTGTCCCATTTGTAAATATTTAGGTTAAACTACTTTTGTCTAACCTTGTCTGTTGTGACTGCACTAAGACATATATTTGGGGTGTTACTACTTATCTGATTCTCCTGATACAAGTTATTTTTCTGAAAAAAAAGAACTGAGTGATCTTGCTGTGCAAGATGATAGAAGTTTTACATATCAGGTGCCAGTTTCACCAAAATGACTTGTATTTTAGCCTGTATTTAGACTTAACATTTTAAAAGTTTTCACAGGGCACTCAAAAATGTTTGATATGCAACAATAAATATATGTCATATTTGAATTTTATTGCCCCTGGGGCCAAGGCCACTAGGCCAGTTGTAATGTGCTCAATTATGTATTAAATAATGTTGGCCAAGGAGCCCTAATTATGTGATAATTAAGTGATAACACTGAACTGGTCAGTTAATAAATGTTTAGTTTCAGTGCTTATCTTCTCATATGGGTGTGATGGGGTTCCCTTCCCTTAGATTGTAGTGGCATGGGATCATCCTAGTTTTACAGACTGAGGAATGGGACTCATATTTTAGTTCAAGCAAGTAGGACTTCTGTAGATTTGTCAACTGTGACGAGGTTATGTACAATATTAGTTTATTTCTATGTTATATCTAACTGTTTATATATACATACATACTTGACAACATTATGTAAAATTATTGAACTATTCATGCAAAATACTGTAAAATATATGAATGTGCATAGAATGACTTAAACATTTAAGGCCAGCCTTAGCATCACGCTATAAACATTTACATAATTTACATTTGACTTTGTAGGGTTTAAGTTGGCCTTAAAATCAGTTAAGGTGAATGTTAATTCAGGTTTAAGCCTAATCATTACAGCTTTTGAGGCCAACTTTACAGCAGAATAAGACATGAGAGAGTTTATTAAATATTTGAAAAAGGCGTAGTTTTAAGAATTTAAGATGGCCTGAAACTCACAAAAAAGTTAAGATGAAAATGTAAGTGAGAGTTAAGCCCTCATATTTTACAGATAGGTGATGGTTTAGATTTCAGTCTATAATTTTGCTTTAGTTTTACGAATATGCAGGTAATTTGCTGGGTTTTAATGTATAAGTGTCTCCCAATCCCATTAGTAGTTGTTCTAGTGGAACAATAAGGAAGCAAAGGCCAATGCTAGATCAGATGCATTATGGTCCTGTCTAATGTATATCCAGATACAATCCAACGTCCAGGTGCCTTGGGCTTTGAATGTCTTGTGTTACACTAGTGTTAAAGGCCACGGTAGCACCTGAATTTCGAAAAGCATAAATTGTGAGATTTTGGATTGTTGCAAATACAAGGAAGATTGGAATTAGTTAGAGAAAGCCATTGTTTTGATCATTTGACCTGACAGAGAGGTGTCTTCTGATCACCTGGTTTCATTTTCAAGATTACCTTCAAAGCTCTCACTGGGCAAAGAGGAGAGGAACCGAATGATGCAATTTTCATAATTCTGACTGAATCTCAATTATGGAGTGTTTTTAATCAAGAATGACAATAAAAAGCTGCCTGATATATCTGAGTCACATTTTGGACAATTTTTTGACAAGTTTGAGGGTTAATTATGACATTAAGGTTAACCTTAAAGGGAGCCAAAATAGCCAATGACTGACTAAATTATTTAACCCTTGGGTCCAGAAAGGGAAGAACTGACAGGCCATACAGGGACAATTTGCAGACAAATAATTTGAAATGGATGCATTTGACACTTTATTGAATACAACAAACTCTAAGAATACCATAAAGGTGTGAATTGTGATTTGTCTGAGGTTGATGCCGACAAATACACAGAAAATAGGTTGAACATTGAGAAGTAAGCCCTCTAGGTAGTTTCCCTGAATGCCTGATGAATTCTCGAGGTTTTTGACAGCAACTGATCGATGTGGAGGTTTTTGCCTGTACATAAATTTGATAATTTATGTCTAGCAAGGTTATATATGAGGTGAGCCATTGGGCCCTTGGGAGATGGGTCCTATTTGTTTGCAAGTGAACTGGTGAACTGCTTAATCTGGAGAGGGCATCAGCTATGATGTTTTTCTTACCTCTTATATGTCTGGTTTGTAACCTAGTGTCATGTTCTGCTAGTTTCTTACATATATTTTTGCCTATGACAGTTAACATAGGGTCTCTGGTTTTGCCTGAGTTAATGGCTTTGACTACTGCCTGATTGTTGCAGTGCACCAAAACTGTTCTTTCAGGCTGGTACATTGGTGACAACTAGGCCATTCCTAGGGGCACCTTATATTCTGATACCAGGTTACACCACGATGCTGTTTGTGATCCTTTTTTGATTGGTTCTTTAATTTTCTTTGTGTAAATAGTACTACAACTCTTACATTTACAATCTAGAACTGAAAGGGGTAATACCAAAAAAAATTAAATTTATTCCCTTTCTTCTTTCTATAATAATCGTTATTTACCCTCCCATAAGTGATGCTGTTAGAGGCTAACTTTTTCTTCTAGTTTCAGATCACTACACATAAGATTCACTGAGTTATCTAGGAGAGCTATATTGTGCTTCAGGGGGCTGCCTTTGTTTGTGTGTTCTCCTGTTAGTGGTTCACCACGAGGGACCACTAGCTCCTGACTGGGTCACGGCAAAAGCCAGCCATGCAGTACTCCTGTGCTGAATGGAGCAAGGTGAAATCCTTGCTTATACATGTATATACAAACTGACTCAGCAGATAGGGTTAAGAGGGCCCATGCCCAAAGGCACATTTTTCAACTACTGCAAATTCTAATTAAAATACAAAGAAAGTAAAAACTCATGAGCCAATGTCTTAGAGGCAGTAATTTGACAACATTTTTTTTTGCATAGAGCCGTGGTTTTTAAAGTTTTTGTACTTTAATTGCTACAGTAAAGTCACTGGCTTTCAACCGCTAGACAAGTGTTTTTGGTTCTGGGAGCTACTCTTTTTTTCTCACTGAGGTTGAAACCTAAATCGGTGAGCAGAACATGAAGAATGTTATATGCCATATTTTCATGAGCAGAAGTGGCATATCCTATGATGTCTTCAATCTGATTAGTTACATAGTCACCCTTTCTTGATATTGTAAACCTGACAGCGTCACATAGATGCTGAAAATGCTTGAGCCATGTCTTGGGCCAAATGGAACACAGGTGTCAAGTCAACATGAAATGAAGTAGGGAGTAGTCTGCAGGGTCAACCTTCACAGGCCATCTATCTTGAAAAGTAGGGAGCACTTACCTAATGATATTATTTTACTAGCAATATTGTCTATATTTCGTAAGAATGGTGCATCAAGATAGGCGTCACTTTCAATCTTCGAGTTAACTGAGAAGCCCTGATAAAAGGAAAGATCTGCAATTCTGTTAGAAGCATTTAGTTTTCCACTTGTCATCAGTGGTGAAATGTACAAATTGTGAAAGGTGCCCAATATCGTCTTAAACTTAATTTCCTCCCCTTGACATCATCTGGCAATCTTGTGGCTGAATCCCACTATTCTGTGAGGAATGATTCCCATATGTCTGCATTTAACTGAGGTTCAATTTGAATCTAGGAGTCCATGAAGTTGTAAGTAAATGAATCTTGAATTTCAACGTGAATTTAATGACATTTTTAACATTTTGGTGTTTGAGATTTTTACTGGGTTTCATCTGGTCTCTTAGATGGATATAATCATATTTTCCTGCCATTTGAGAGTCCCAAAGCTTACAAATTTTACAGTCTTTTGCTTTGCTTTTGACCTGCTGTCTTGGTTTAAAGTGAGTTCAAGTTTGACATTGCCTGCTTTAGGGAGTTTACTTTCCGGATACCTGCAGGCTGTAGCAATGGTGGACGACCAACAACAATATCGTTATCCAGGATTTTACTGTGATAGTTTAACCAAAATTTTTTTATTGTAAGAAGGTGTCAATTTTACTTTGTTGTTCACTACTTTCACTGTGATTGTTGATGCCAATGTTGACATGTTTCACAACAGAAGAATTATGAAGTTGTACCTGGTTTTGTTAACAATAACACACGTTTTAAAAACCTTATTATTGTCCTTCTCGACTTTCATTTCCAACTTTGAACACAAATTATTTACTTTTCTTCTGTTATTTTTTCAATACACTTGATTAGAATGTTTGTCCATACTGCCCATTGTGCATTTAACAGTATTGATTCGATTGTGCAATGAAAAATGGTCAGTATTGGTATTACTAACTTATACAACATTTTTGCTCTTGATTATATCTGCATATGTGAGATTGGTGCTTTTGTAATACCCAAGACGACAACTGACACGTTCTCTATTCAGTAATTTCTAATTTTTGAAAATTCTGGTATAAAAACTTTTTCTTTTTTTATTTTTACTTTTCATTGAAGCAGTGCCATAGTATTTTTTTTGATCGAGTTTTATAATCTTTGCAGGTATGATCATTATTTTTGCCTTGAAAATGACAGTAACATGCAAACATGCAAGTAAACTTGACCATTTGTTGCATGGTCGGCCTTATGTATGCAAGTGCCTTTTTGATAAAATCTACATGTTAGGGTGGACAGCATGACTTGCCTTTGCATTACTCCAGCCAAAGTCATGGCTGTCTGTGACTTAGTGAAGTGTATGGTTCCTAGTTGTGGCATTGTGTTCTCTTTTATTGTCTGGCTGAAACCCGTCATCCATTGACTCATGGAAAGGGCACCATATGATAATCTAGATTTGTTACTACCACCAGGACAAAATTTTGTGGCCATGCTGCTTCTTTTTCTACATATACAGTATCAGGACCACCATTTGTGATTTGAACTTCTCTGGTTCATCAGAGGACTATAGGTGTCTAATCCTCACATCCACTTCCGCCTGGATCTCATTGCATTGTGTCAGTCTGGACAGGAATGGCAGCACCGGATCATCCTCTCTAAGTTTTAGTTGATGCTTCTGATGTCCCCCTGGAAGAGGATTCTGAATCATCTTTCTCGTTGACCTTTTCTTCCATTACTGATTTTAACTACTTTGAGATAAAAGAGTTAGTATCTACACTTGGTGCATTGTTGTTGACACATTTCTGACACTTTTTAATATTTCGAGTTGATAGGCCTCCCATGTGCCTCACCACAGATATTCCAATTAAACACTTTCCTTAGCATTGTTACTAAAATAAATAAAAAGTGACTTTCTCTGATTCATCAGGATTCTAAATATCTTTTAATTCTAATATCACTTTTATAGTGCATAATCTCCATCAAAAGAGAGACTATAAGTAGTAATAACAAAGAAACATGACCAAAAGGATAATCTAGAGATATAGAAGGGAGTCAGCATTATAGACACCATTTAGCGATAAAACTAGGGTGGGTAAGCTTTTGTAACGAGATAAGCTTTCAGCTTCTTCTGAAAGATAGAAGATATATGGCAGAATGCATGTTATCTTAGATGTGCATCAATCTTCTTAGATGACAAATGAACAGATGGAATAAACTGCTTTACCCTCTTGCTCAAAGTTTGAATTCCACAAAAGAACTTCAGCTACATGGTATTTTCAAACTATGGTTCTTGCTTTTTAAGTGCAAGCTCTAATGAGACTTGCGCTACTAGAGATCACTTTTTTTCTTTTCTTAACCCTTGTGAAAACGGCAACTGCGTAAATTCCAGGGGATCCTATTCTTTTTACTTGTAATAGCAGATACAAAGGAACCAATTGTGAAATAGGTGATAAATTAGTTGTTGCAATACAGAATGTAAACCTTAAACTTATGTAATATTGAGCGAAACATATAAAAAGTCTACAGTGAATGAAAAAGATTATACAATCTAATTATAAAATCACAACCTTGTTACTAATTTTGCCAAAATGAAAGAAAACAAATAAAGAGGTGTCCTTACAATTCCACCTACTGTGGCAATTATCACATTACTCAGTTTGTAAATATATTTTACTACATACATTTTAGTTGTATTTTTTGCAGACAAAGTACTAACAAATATAATGCTACATGATCAGCACAGTCTGTGTGACATGCTTTATTTTGCACTGCAGATCAATTTAATTTGAATTTGATTCAGCAAGAAGTGATACAGCTTTAATTCCTGAGACATATTCATATTTGAGGATAGAGTGTTGGAATTAAAATCCCCTGTTCTTTTTATCAAATTTTATTCACGCCATTGAAAGTTAAAGAAAACAATGTAGCATAAAGAAACGGTTTTTCCTTAATGGAATGCCAAAAGTACATCTTGCCTAACACATACAGTAGATAAGTAAACATGTTCTGTCGTGAGAAATGATAGTTTATGACAGTTTAATAGTTTACAATAATGGTCTTTCACTGGTCTTGTTGGTAACTAGGCATTTTTGAAGGTCATTAGAAATGTTTACAGAGTCACTTAGGATCGATTGTAGTTTCCCGGCTTGTCACAGTGGATAAGAAAAATATCATGTTTGTTATTTTACTGACCCACGCTGACTCTGTATCTGACTGTGATGCTGCCCCCTGGAAACTGTCCTGCCGTGAAGATCTATGGCTTGTCAGTTGCACTTCCTGTCTTGTCCTATACTGCTGGGCCATTTTGTCTGGCCGAACTTCACAGACTGTTGTGGTTAAGTACCAGGGCTCCACCTCCAGACAAGTCATCAAGATTACCCAACCGTACTTGAAAGCAAACCAGCCTGTTGTAAACATAACTGACCTGGCTTGGACACTTCCCGTCAAGATGATAAATCCCCCAGTCTTCAACCATAGTAGCATCTCAGCAGGTCAAGCCGGGAACAGAAACAGATAAGCCGTAAACAGAAATACACCAGGTGGTTACACAAGACAAGCTGGGAACTGTGTAGGACAAGCCTGCTTCAAGTTTACGACCCACAGCTTGTCTGCTGATGAAATCTCTGTTGGTTTGAACAATGTATCATTTGGAATCTAGCATCTCACGGATTTTACCTGGCAGCATTTCAAGAAAAGGAGTTTATTTTTTATAATTATCTAAGGCAGTGATAAGGGCAGTTATATTTTAGGATTTTGTTTTTTACAACACTGCTTATTTAACAAAGAAAATGGGCAGAAGAGTAAGGAAGATAGAAGTTCCCATGGACAGTGTTGCTGAATTTTGAGCTGGGAGACACAGCGGCAGATATTCAAGACCTGGTTTGAGTTGCAAAGGACACAATGTGGCCAGCTCATGCAATTAAAGTCTGGACAGACCCCAAAAGAGATGACGGTCACACATTAGATGCAAGGGACTCAGCAAGTCATCCAGTCCCACACTTGATGAGTCAGTAATTCAGCACATGCCATGTCCAGTGCTGTAACCGACACAGACAGTATGGAAATCAGTATGCAAACATTACATTACATCCTCTAGAAGTTACCAGCCCCAACATAGCTTCAGGGCGTTCTTCAGTTGACCAGAAGGTCCCGGACCGGTTCACACAGATGAGAACCATGCTGACCTAATTTCTCCTGCATAATCAGGAGACAGCAGATAAAGCATTCTGCAACTATCTGGCATTGGAGGTGGAGCGAGAAAAGAGAAGAGAAAGACTTTCAGAAATTTATAAATGAGGCTGTAAAGCTTCTTAGCAACGTTCAGAGTAGGTCAGATGAATGCAGTCATCAGCCCCCACAGCCACAGACACTTTCTTGAAGCTTATGTGCAACTTCAACATTTGTGCCACAGACATTTCAAAGCAGCCAGCACCAGCTGCAAGGTAATACAACTTAACCATCCCAGAGACTCAGATGCCTGCAACACAGGTCATCCAAAACAACACAGCAGAGTCAAATGGCAACCAAAGGACAGCAGCAGCAATCCAGTGGACAGCTGACTTCCTTCCTAGTCGTTGATGACCAACAGGCTGGACCTTCAAGACTATTTACCTTCAAAGCACTTCAACCCTCCATCAGTTGACTCTGATACAGACAAAGAAAGTCAACATATCATATCAGGACTCCCAATCCTCTGTGGAAATCTTCAATCTGTGATGAGCTACCAACAGATTGACACACCACAGCCATTTTCACCAAACAACACACCAGCTCCAGTTGATTCTCCTCTAATCACCACCACCGCATAGCAACAATGTTAGCAGCCACCATCCCAGCCTCAGCCTATTCCAGTCAGCTGACGCCAAACAGCAGCTGTAGAACCACTTTCCTTTTCAAGGCCACTGCTGTAAACAATTTATAGATCCTTTAGTATTAGCATTAATAGCTGCTGTTTAAAAAAAAACCCAAACAAGAAGCATTACACCACCCCACACAAAATACTTTGGCCCCAAACACTAAAACAACAAATTGAATGAATGAACGAATGAAAAATTGACTAAAACAATGGGGCAAAGGCAATGGATTTTTGGCCCGCCCAAAAAATTAAAAAAAAAGTATTCTGACCTTTGGCTTCGACCTTGTGCCCTTTGACCCTTTGAGAAACGCTTTAGTTTTCCCTAAACATTGGCGGATATGGAACTTTACAATATCTTGCAGATTTACCAAAAAATGAAAAAATATAAAAGGTTTACATAACTTGGTTTCAGTGTTTTAAACAGGGACTTGTTTAAAACAAATTGTTGGAAATAGATTGGAATTTTGAACAACACTAGCTTAAATAAAAGTTCTTGGAATAATTGGGTAGTCCTGAAAAGGACTGATAGTATTCCTGAAAAGGACTGATAGATGCCAACCTCTGCTCCCAGGGTTGCTGCTTGACACATCTCAGATGCTGTGATCCTGCCCAGTCAATGTACCCACGTGACTGAAGTAGTCTTTCAGTAGTACTCGTTGGTGTTTGGCCTCTCAAGAGGGATTCCTGTAGTTATCATTAGGCACATACACCACCTGTTCATTTTGTAGGGATACTGCATTATTTGCTGGGGTTGAAGCCCTGTCCTTTTTCTTGTCTTTCAAGGATCCAGGGCATGGATTTGGTGGCTTCTTCTTCTCCTGCGGGATGGTTGTGGCTGTGGCTGTTGTGCTGTAGAGAAGGTACTGGTCCTGAGTTCATAGTCTTCCTTCTTTCTCTACAAATCAAAAACTAATATGTAGCTGACATCTTTGCAGTGACAAATTAAGTTTTTTTTGTCAGCCATAGGGTGTTTACATAGTGTGGATTGAACCTGACTCTGGATCCCGACTCCAGGAATTAATCAGTCCAGTTGGGGTGAGTCTGGAAAATGCTCTAATCCTGTTGGTTTGTCAGTACAGCTTGTCGGGACTTGATTTGGCTTGTTGGTTTGGGATTATGGCTTGTCCCGGTAGTTTTCTGTGTTATCATGGAGAAAATCATCCTGACCAAAGTCAGGTCAGGATCTTGATCCAGGAGAGACGGTATGTGCCTGGCCTGTCAGGAGATTTAACCAGCCCAGCATTTTTGTCTGTTTTTTTTTGTGGTTTCCATCCCCGATTCCTTGACTTTTGCAACTGACCCTAGAGTTGTAGAATCGGTTATAGGGTCAGCTCCAGTGGAACACCCCCAAAGCTGGGTCAAGAGAAAACAACATGCACACTTACCAGAACAAAAACTAGTATTATATGGGAAAATATTTACTTTCCAAATCAGGAATCTGATAATGGCAATCAATGCTCTGCATCAGGTTGTATATCTCAAGCATAGAGGTCAGTTCCATGTTTTTGAGCTTTTGTTGAAAACCTACCTCAAATTGAAAAAAGACTATTTATGGTCTATGGGTGGATTTTAGGATAACTATCTAAGCCACATTACCGTTTAATCTATAAACATCCATACTGGCTTCAGAAAATGCTGGAAATGTTTTCCAATCCAATGGATTGGTTCACGAAAACAGTCCTATTGGCTAGAAAACTCTCCCTTATAGATTACATGCTGCACAAAGTTCTATTTGATCACCAAGATTGACCTAAGGTGGACAAGATTTCTTTATGCATTTTGAGATAGATTTAACACAGGTTTCTGATATGGTGCCTGAAAACAAGACCTGATAACGATTGGTGAGACTTTATGATCATTTCAAGCTGTTAAACACGATGCTCTTTTGCATGCTACTAAACATTCCCATTCAAAACTGCCAGTTTTGAGCCAGTTCAAAGTTTTCTGATCATTGTTTACAAGCATTCCCAATGAAAAAGTTAGCCTCCCAAATAGACAAATTCATAATTGGAAAATAGGTTTACAAAACTTAATATGGGACATTCCTCTAACATATATTTTGTTTCATTATTTTGAGTTAAAGGTTTATTTCTCAAAGAAATTTTGACCCATATTCACGTTCTTTTTCATTATCTACAGATAGTATCTGTTGTTGAAAATTATTTTATACTTTAATTAAGATGTCTCTTAGGGTCACCATCACTACATACGTTACAAAAGGTGAAACATACTTAGTATACAATTAAGGCCAATTAACTTTTACTTTATTGGATTGAAAATGTGTATTGTGTTGAGGCCAGCATAAACACAAACTTTTAACTTTCTACTGCCTTAAGTGTTACTGTAGTTATATTTTAGCTAAAGTATACAAATTCTTACAAATAGGTCAAGATGACCTCACCTGGAACTAGAGAATACCATTTCCTTTCAATCACATATATTTTTACAAGAAATATAATTTTTTATTTTCTTTTTGGAAATTCTCAGGCAATGCTTACTTATTGATTGATTTACATGAGGAGTCATATTATGGAGACTAGTAAAAGTGACAGATCAAGGCAATTGTAGTTGAATAAGATTCGACAACATGAATCATTGGGCAATTGCAATCGAGTAACAACTGTTCCACTGAAGGTCAGTTGTGTACTTGATCCTGTGACCACAGAGGTGTGAGACAGTCATGTCACTTACTACACCACCCAGGAATAGCATATAATTACTCATCCCATTCCACTAAAACATTCATCAGAATGAAAAACTACATTGCACACAATTTATAGTGTCACTCTTTTTAAAGAAAATAAGACTTCGCTTAAAAAAATTCTCTGCTGAAGTTTTTGCTGTGATTGACCCATAAATTCTGTGAGATTACATAGTCTGTCTACTTGACCCTTAAATTCTGTTATATATTTCACACTTTACACACTTCATGGACTTTAATCTAAATGAGACCCAATGTAAGTTCATATAAAAAGGATGATTTAGGAATAAAGAATTCTGAGTATGTATGTTGTAGCTATTTCTGATTTCAACCACCAAAACGATGAGAAGAGAGAGGAACAACAACCACCAGCAACTGGATTTTCAGTTTTTGCACTGCTGGCTCCGCTGGCAATTGTTCTTGTCTTAGGTATGTACATGAGGTAGATTTGGCTAAATATAAACATAAATGATAACACCTGCTTTCCATTGTCATTGAGTGATGTCTGTCCTGATTTTAAATGTTTCAAAAGTGGAACCCAGTATTCAGTTGTAAACATAATAATAATGGCCAGACAACTCATATCTTCCATTACAAAGGACAGGACATTTGTCCCAAATATGAGAATGTTTAAAAACCTATCTTTTTAAAGTCATTTTTGTCATGAGTCAGTCACAGCTTATCTTGCCCACTATTCTGTAAAAATATGGCTGAGTAAACTTGTTCTAAGAGAAGATTATTTCAGTTACTGTACAATACTTATCTGGGACTATTGTTATATTAATTTTCTTTGTGAGTTATCTTTATCGAAGTGGAGATCTTATCATAAGGGAAATCTACTCAGTTGTATACTTTATCCGTTTTGCTTAGGACATACGATGCCATTACAGGATTCCATTTTCCAAGGATGTTTAAAAATATGCTAGCCATCAATCTGCAGGTCCTGTTTTTAATTTCAGCCCCAACCGGAATGGGAGAGTTATAGTTTGCTGTGTGTGCCTGAAATTTTTTCTGCAGAATCCAGAGTGTGCACTACTTTCGTTCATCTGCTCTCCTACCCTCTGTAATTAGACCAACAATACACTGAAAGCCACATTAAACCTCAATTAATCAATCAGTTCTAAGTAATCTGCATACAATATGCATAAGCAAAAACCTCTGATAATAAATGAAAGGCAGGACACAAAAATCTAGATCTACTATGATGTATCCATAAGTTTACTGCTGTTAAGGCAAGTCCCTGCTGAAATTGTTTTATTGTCTAAGGTAAATATTTGCTTATCTCGTTTTAGATCCTACAAGGTAACAACATGATTTGGCTGCAATATTGGGTCATAAATAGAGAGAGAAAAAGTTTTCTCTTTGAGTATAGGATTTCAAGGATATAAACTTATGCTTTGCACAATAATGATGTACTACCTAATCTGCTGCTACTTGTATATGTTAAGCCAACACACACGATGTTTATCTAATTTAATTATATTCTAAAACTATCACCTACACATTGAAGAAATATTTCAATGAAATATCTAACTATGTCAAACACGTATATGTTATGACCCATGTGCGAATTTGTCCATTCTGTGAAATGGACAAAATATTTGTGAAATGGATAAAAATTGTACTCACCATTTTATGAAATGGACAATTAAATGTATGAAATTTTTTCATCTCGTTCACAGCAAAACAATAATTTCCTTTTTTTTGCATTTTGATTGAAACATAGTATTAGAAAACATAAATGGTTGTACTTTAATCTATTAAAACTCTACTGGTGATATGCAGGTTATTATAATTCCTTTATCATTTTCCTGTAACATGTAACATGATATTCTTAATATTAAGAATTTGAGAGAACATCAAGTTGAGACTAAACTGCAACATACATTTTATAACATTAACAACTTTTAACACTAAGGCAGATTGGTAGTTTATTTATTTGCTTATTGCAAATGTTGACATCACTGTTGTTATTTACTAGTCCACATTATGTACTGAATTAACCTTTAGATCTAATCCCCAAAAGATTAGTTACAATCCTCAAATTCCATTAAAAGAAAACCTCACCACTGGTAAGTTTGGTTTATTTGTAATTACTCCACTTCTTTTTGTAACCTTTGGGATGGCTTCAACTTTTAATAACCCCTAGATCGAATCTTTAAAGGGTAGGCTACAATTCCTTATATGTAACTATTAAACGAAAGCCTTTTGGAACAACATTAGTACACAGAAGAGAGAAGTTCAACTATATTTTTTTTAAATAAAAGTTAAAAAATAATATACCAGGTACCAATATGCTTTTTAAAAGTATAAGTGTAATTCTAAATAGTTATTCCCATTGAAAAATCTGTTTTATATAATTGACACTTGTATTTAAAATTTATTTCAAATATTTATAATTATTTAACTATTAACTAACTGTAGGATATTTCATATACATGTCATTATTACAGGGAATAAAAGTGGATTACTTCAACCAAAAGAGTGGCCATGAATGAAAGTCAAACTTTATCTATTTCATGAAATGGATAGCAAAATATGTATGAATTTGTCTGTTTCACGAAATGGACAGTTGGATTGTCCATTTCATGAAATGGACATTTTTATACCTGGGTCATCTACTGAAAATGAAAGTCGTCTTCAACTAAGTGCTTGCTACAGCCTTGACAAAAGTTCAGTTTAATACTATTTTTGATAAATGTATAAGCCTATAATGGTACCATAGTACACCAAGTACAATACATAATCATGTTTTATCTGATTTTTGTATGCATAATTTTTACATCTTTAAGATATTCCATATTTTAACACATAAAGAATTAGGATTAAAATTTTGAAAAATTCCAAAAATTGAGTGCTTAACTTGTGTTGTTCTTCAAGTTGTTTGGTTGAAAATATCACCTACATTGCTAACAATGAAAGGAGATTTGTTTAAATTAATGTCAAAGATTTGAAGTGACAAGGACTCAGATATTGTCTTTGGTACTTACCTGTTACTGACAATGACAAAGTTTCTGTAAAAAAAAACTGAAAAAAAAAAAAAAAAAAAAAAAAAAAAAAAAAGTATAACAGTGGCAGATTTATATGACGGCAAAAGGCAGGAATAACCAACAATTTCCTCAATTTTCAGTTGACATTTATTCTGTTGACTTTTGTTAACTTTTCTTGTTGAACTTCTTTGTAACAACTTCTTCGATTAAATGTTATTTAATATTCAACTTCAACGTATGTTTATTTTCCAAGACTTCAAATTTATTCAAGTACTTCGCGTTGTGTTTAATAAATCTTCTTCAAAATTTAATATTATTTTCAAAGTCCAATAATATTTCTAAAGTATTTTCTCAACTCTTAGGTTCCTAGTTCTGAAGGACTTAACAGCCGGTAGCTCTGTAGGTAATCTGACAATTTGGGCTCAAGCATGAGCTTATATACTACTTATGACATCAAAATGACACTCAAATATCTAGAAAATACCCAATTTCTTAATTTTGATTGGTTAAACCTGGAATACCTGCTTACATCAGCACAGGATATTTCGCAATTTCCCCTAATTTGCATATAATTTCAAAACAACTCCTAATATTGCTTTAACATGCAATTTCTTTGTTTTCAGTGTCCTCTAAAACTTCCAATTTTACTGCCCTGCACTGGTCAACACTATATTTTCAAAAGACTGTGTCCTCGCTTAATGTCAAAACATGGTTGTAAAACTTACCCTACCTTTTAATTGAAAAACATATTGTAATCTACCCCAATTTAGCTTAAATCAATTTTGGAATCTTCACTTTCTCAATAAGTATAATAGCCACCTTTAATTTTCATATCTGCACTTTACTGTTTGAAGCAATAGTAATAATAACAAATATACAATAGTAAGTCACTAATAACTGTAACCGTGTTACACTCCTCCCCTTCTCAAGTCTACACCTTGGTGTAGCATGATTGGTCCTTGTACCTGGTGGATGCACACAATCAACTATCCAACACCTGCTATAACAAAATATATACATAACATTATAATAATATACAATCAAAATAATTCACTTCTGCTATTAAACACTCAACAGAACAGTACATTAATTTCAAAATCATTACATCAATAGTCCAATGTAAACATTTTATACATAACTCATTTGATTGTAAGTCCCATTTTGCTCACTGCTTTCTCAGTTGAAGGGGCAGACTCCTGATGTTTATCAGAGTCCCCCAAATCTATCTGAGTTAGCTCTATCTGTGGTGCTTGCAGATACTTCAGTTTATTCCTACGTCTGTATAATTTCCAACTTAGATACATCACAACAGCTATTATGGCCACAGTACCCAAAGCGATTCCGAGTGGGTGATGCCATCCTAGAGTAGGCACACGGTGTTGTACACGGGTACTAGCCAATCTGTCTTGCACAGCTATGAGCTGGGATTGAAGTGTACTAATTGGTATGATTGGCAGTTTCAATTGCTTACTTTGGGAGATGTTTTCTTGTTTTAACAACTGATTGACTACTTGATTTCCCGCTTCCAATATTGGGTCCTCTTTCCAAATATTCCGAGACAAATTTTGAAATATAATTTCCTTCTGAAACAGGGTCTCAATTTCCACTTGTGATGTCCCAGAAATGAATTTAGGTATTTCGAAAAACTCTGTGTATCCGGCACATCTAGACCGCAGAGAAATTACATTTACACCAGCTTTAAGTTCAGCTCTAGTTACTCGTTCAGACTGTCTTTCGCAAGTAATCGTTACTATAAGTGGCTTTGCGTTTGATATTAACCAACTTCCTGGAAACAATGGTTTGATCAAAGGTATCGGGGATAACGACACAATGATGGGATGACAGTTCTCAGTTATGCATGTATGATCTTTCTTAAATAGGGCAAGTAAACATGAAGGGTACTGAGAAGCTTTAAATATAGGTGTTTTCATATGGCATACTAAACCTTGTCTACATTGTGTTACATCCATTCTATTTAAATAAGTGTAACTCATCTCATCTTTGGACATTGCTAGGAAATCTGCTTCTAGGTTATAGTGTGCGGCATATGATAAATTGGAATGGGGTACAGGTAAGGTTATTGCTTCATAAATATCATATTTTGCTTTTTCTGAAATAATGGGTAATGCAACAATTATATGGAACTTATTTTTAGTGGAGTAAATTAATGGATGGAGATGTTTATAGTACAAAAGCATTGATCTGTCCCCAGTCTCATATGGTAAGTAGTTATCTGATGGAAGTTTGTTTTCAATTCTTTTAAAGGCTGTCACTAATTCCGCTGGTCTAAGAAGACTCATGGACAGCATTCCATAAGCTGACTGACTTAACTGTTCCTGCAACCTTAACAATGACTGTTCAGTATTACTCAGAGCCCTAGAGACTACATGGAACATGTCATGTAATTTGGCCACAACCTGTAAGGCTGTTAGTTCCGGAATTACCTTAGACCGTATGACATTATTCAGCTGACCTAGCTCGTTGGTCACAATATTTGTAGCATTAGTTAAGCGTTGAATGGTTATTTGGTTTTCTGCCACCTGAACCTCAGTTTTGTTGATGATTGACAGACTCTCAGAAACAACATGAGCAATTTGCTCTTCTGACGATTTCAAACTAACAAGAGCCCTTTGCAACCTTCTAAAATCTGACTCAGATGGTGTACCAAACAGATTAGACATTAAATCACCTATGAATGGCAATAAGGCTCTCTTGCCCCTTCTCGAACCCTTAACTGCCAATAGCTCGATTCCTGACATCAGCCCTTGTAATCTCTGATAGTCATGCCTAAACTGAACCAATTCTTGAGAAATTATTAGCTCAATATCATTGATAACTGGATTGCCCAAATCAGTACTATTTCTCCCAAGTGGTTTCAACTGAATTCCCTGCTGAAACTCTTGAAATACTGTCTGAAACCCGTTCATTTCCTGTGCAATACTGCCTAGCTCTTGTTTTGAAATGTCTGATCCTTAGTACACACTTCATGCTGTGATGTCATAAAATACCCATTAGCTCAGTTAGGACAGTCTTTAGATCTTTTGTTACTAAAGCAGTTTTGTTATTTACTCCACACCTATTGTTAGATTTTGCACCAATTTGTGTACCAAATGGAAGTGCCAGTAAACACAAATAATGATATGATATATAATCCAATAATAAACTAGAGCTGAAAAAAGACCTACCTTACCAAAATTCTGATCATAAGGCTTGTTCACATTGCTACCTCTATTATAGGAGGAAGTAAAAAAGAAAGAAATCTGAGCATGGTTTCTGTTCATTTAAGTCATGTCCAGCCTTCCAGGTTTTTTGACATTTCCTCACAAACCAAGGCTAAAATTCAGTGTTTATGTTATCTTTCCATGTACCTTGCCAAATTTTACAAATGGACACCTTTATAATCAGGTTGTGCTCTTAGGAGCTTCTTAAATTAACAATAAATGAAAAGTTAAATTCAAGGTAACGGTTTTGATAGTCCTGTTCAACAGTCATAACAACAGGGTCAGATTGGGACAGGTCCTGAGCATATTCACTTGTGAAGTCGAACCCACACAGAGGTGACAGACTGTGATTAAATGCTAAACTTGGTAACCCACTTGGACACTGAGGACCTCTACAAGAGTCATGAAAACTTGCAGGCAGCAGGAACTTACAATGGTCATGTCAAAGCACTTCAACCTTCCACCCACCTCTTAATCTTCTGTGTCATACTTTTTCAGGCTCACCTTCATCTCTGAGTTCACTTCTATTTTGTGTTTGCATGACCTTTGTCTATTTCCTTAAAATTTCACTATTATCTTGCCAAAGCATTTAGTTTGTCTCATGTTGGACTGTATTCCCCTTTATATCTTTGGTTGCTATATATTTGTGTGACTTTTGAATTTTAACCATCTTAACACAACTGCTATGACCCTTTCACCCTTAGTATTATTATTTAATCTTTACTAGTGTTACTTATGTCACTTCAGCCTTTAAAAGCAGACCTTCTATTGGCATTTAGAAGAGTACATTATGCATACATGTATATCTGTGCTGTTGGGGTCTATAAATTTTATTCACAAAATTTAATGAGAGAGAAAACGTGTCTGCTTTGTTATTTGTCAAATCTGAGCCAAAATAAGCTTCTTAACTTAAAATAAGCTTAAAACTGTACTTTGCTTCATGTAAAACTAACATTGTAACAAGAAAAAATAAAGAATCGCCTGTTGGGGACTGGGACCAATGAGTTAGCAGAAACAAGCCCAACCAAAGCCATACACAGCATCAGACTTTGCAAGATCTTAAAGTATTTTGATCCATGGAAGAGTAAATATCTGACAGGGAAAACTACTCAAACATATTAGAAATGTATTTGAAAAAAAAAAACATGTATATTGATTGCTTATGTTGTTGTGAAAAAATACTATTGTCTTTTCTTCTATTTTGATACCAAAACAGTCAGTTTGTAACAAAAGTCAGTAATGTGTGGATTCTTGATTTCTTTGATGTTAAACAAATTTGGGCTTACATGCTGACAATGAACATTAAGCGTTATTATTAAGCGTGTTCCTTGATTGCTTGTTTTGGGAAAGTTTTATTCTTTTTCAACTGTGTTGAATCTAATTTAGTTTATTTGAGCTTCATGCAGGACAAGATTAGTGGCTACATAAATCAAAATAAATTGTAAAACTGCACAAAAATAAGATTACATCGTACTACCATATCATCAGATACATGCATTCAAAGTTTAGATTATTTATAAACAGATGACAATTATATCAGTCAACTGTAATCAGTTGATAGTGGAACAAAGCTTGTTTCTATATAGATGTGATTGTTGTTATTTGGAGGAAAACACAGACACATTTTGTTAGTAGAAAGTTTGTTTTGTTATTACAGTAGAAAAAGGTCCATTGTGGCCAAGTTTGTTGGCAAGTGTGGCATCAAATCAAACACTAATATCTCTGTGTGGGTCCCACTTTTTATCAGTGAGAAATGCTGAGGGGCTCTCCTGGTATGACCGTGGCTGATGCCAAGGACATACAATCCCAATGTAAATCCAAAAAAGAGTTATTCAATCCCAGCCCATGGAGGCTGGGGTTATAGTCGTTTCCTGCACCATCCAGGTGGCAGTGGGCATACAACTTGTGGGTGTTTAAAAGCCCAACCCATGGACAGATGAGATGTTTACCCCAAGATGATCTAGAGCTGATTAGGTTGTGGGGGTATCTGCCAACAACTCATGCCATGGTAATGGGTTTAAGATTTCTGGGTCTTATAGTTTGTGTTTGTGCCATAGCCTAAATCTGGGGATAATTTTTACAAAATTTTTAGGATATGTTTACTGCAAGAGGACCTAGAGCTAATTAGATTTCAGGGGATATCCAGAAACAACGGTTGCCACGACTCAGGTTCAACCATTAATGCTGACCATTTACCTAGCTTTGCTGGACCATGACCTTTTCAACCAAATCCCTACTCCCAATACAGAACCACTGTGACAAGTGGAATTGTCTCTAGATATTCGTATATGTATTCCCTGTTTTGCTTTAACTACCGCAAGACATAAAATAGAATTAAAAGTAAAAAACAAATTGCTTCAAAAAATAAGTAGTCTTTGTTATGCACATATCTTTCTAGATTCACCTTCACACACCATGTCCAACGATGCACATTTTCACCAGAGAGTAATGTCAAGGACATGTGGGGTTGTGAACCAGAAAATTCTTCCCCCTTGGAAGAATAACAGTTCTTAAAACATTAATTCTACCAAAATTTATTCACTTGTTTTCTTCATTACCCGTACCTCTGTCAATTCTTGTTGAAATTAATACAATATTTTACAAATATCTGTGGAATGGTAAACCAGACAAGGTAAAAAGAGATACAATATGTAAAGATTATTGAGAGGGTGGCTTTACCCTTCAAAATCTGAATTCAAAATGGCGCCAGAGTACTGAGGTAGCACAATTGAACCCCGGTCAAATATGATTGGTTGCTATGTAATTAAGGGGGAGGAATAGAGGAATAGTAGACCTATGAAGTTAAGGTGTGAAGTAAACTGAAGTAGCAGGCCCCTGACAGGCCGTGCTATCCACAGTTTCCTAGAGCGAAGGTGAGGTCAAGTATAAGGTCAGGAAGGTGAATGAGGGGTGAAAGAAGGTCAAATTCTAGTTTGAGGAATTTATTTACATGTTAGTACATAGAAGGTAAAAGTTTTAAAAGTTTTCAATAAAATTGAAAGGTTTTAAAAACACCAAGCCCAACTAAAGATGGTGAGGAATTATGGCCGCAAAAGTTGTGGGTATAATTGAAGGAGCCAAGGAGGCGTTCTGGAGGTAGGTCCAAACTGCAGCACTTCTCCATAGGCCATGGGACATGATGTGCTGCAGTTGAATGTTGTTGTCATAAGCTAAAGTGGCTCCAGAACGTCGAAAGGTATGGAAGCCATGTCCTAAGAGAGGAATACCCAGGTGATTAAGGATTGTCCTGAAAGCATCTCAGATTGCTGTATCAATTACAGGATGGTAAGGAAGAGTTTTGTGGACGAAAAGAGGGGCAGAAGGAGGAAGTTGGCGAGATGCTAAGAGTTGTTTGATAGCCCTAACTGGGCAGAGGTTTTTATTCTGTAAGGCTGGGATTTGGACAAAGTGGTGAGAATTTCTGTCCTGAAGGGTTTTGGTCCATTTCACCAGGATGTGGGCACCCGGAGGGTGGAAGATGACATCCTGTCTAAGGATGTGGCGTGGGGCATGTTAGACATTCTGAAAAATGCAAAGAAGGCTGTCAAAAATGCAGTTCTGAATAAAATAGGATCTTCCAGAATATTGCAAGCTCGTGAAATAAGTGCCAGAGTGGAAAGGTCAAAAATGCCCCTGGGGGTGGGGGCAAAGGATGAATTTATGGAGATACTTCTAAGGTAAGTCAAAACTGCTTGGTGAGAGAAAGGAGCTAATGACCAGTGATATCGACTGGCTGCTTTCTTGATAGAAGATAAATAGTTAAGGATAACTTTGTGAGACAAGGAGTTAGCATGGAGGAACTCCATAAATGCTAGGAGGGTATGAGGAGAGGGATGGTGAGGAAGGGACATAAAAATTGTAAAAGCTAAATAAGTCCTGAGGTGAGTATTATGAGCTGCTGTGGTTGAAGGTCTGTAAGCGGTCTTGATCCTATTCAAAGCAGATCTGATGAGTGGAGCTGAAGGTGAGTCAGGATCTGAAATTACAGATGTATATTCAGGTCAAAGTAACTGGCTGGAACCCTATCCCATGTATAATTCTGTATAAGATCAGTCCAAATGCTACTATTGACTGGTTTATCAGAATAAAGCCTAGATAATGTGTCAGCAATGATGTTTTGCCTCAGTTCCATTTGAAAGTCATTGACAGGGTGCTTAGGGTTTTGATATGTGGTCAAAACGTTAATTCTGACAAACGACCAAAGATAATCAGTTCAAGAGGTTTTGGGGGAGCATTGATACTTAATATACAAAAGGTATCAATATATCTTATTTTCACACAGACAAAAATATGATGTGCAACTGAACAATATATTGTGTTGTTCTTTCTCTTTCTGTGGTGAGGAAGTGTTACAAACGAAAAAAATGTTACTTTGGACCTAATACATTGATTGTACTATGTAAACATTAATCAGATTGGCAAAGATTTTGGGTTACTGACACCATTTGTAAATGTTTATGCTGCCATGTTGACAGTTATTTATGTTAGTATATCTACCACTGAAAGATGTTTACATTTGAGCTTTTTCCCACACATGAATACTAAATCACAAACAAATACTGCCTTGTTTGTAGCATAAAGCCTGTAAGCTTAATTTATTCCAAAAGTTATGATTATTCTTAATATTAATACTGATTTACACTTCTCTGATTTAAACTTTATCTGGAATGGTGTTCCTATAATGAATAAAATCTAGATCTGAGTGCACAAAGTTTGGAGAGAAATGGTGGCTGTACAATACTGGGACAATATATTCAATACACATATTAAATAAATTTAATAATCGTGAACTCATTTTCCACATTCTTGCCTGAGAACATATCTTGAATAAAATACTTAATTGAATACCACATTATCATAATTTGACACAAAAAAAATGTAACGTCATAGCTCATCAGAATGTATGGCTTTATTTTATAATGGTTTAACAAGCATATCAGTATGATATTTATTTTCAGCATACATTTATTAATTCATCATCAAGACTTACAATCTTATTATCATATCTCTCCATAATTTTTGTTATCTTTGTCATTCTATTCACACCCTTTCAGCATGACAATAAATAAAGACACCATAATGTTTATTTTGCAATATTGACATTTCTGAATTAACGAATCAGAATGTTTCACAGAAGAGTTACCCCTTGCCACAATTTCAAGTAAAACCTCTGACTGTCTGGGGGGTAAGGTGGCTCAGTGGTAACCACACCCGCCTCCCACCTCTGCGTTCAACAGTTCAAACCACAGACCCTATGTGGGAAAGATTTAATTTCTTACCGATAGCAATGATAAAACTAAAAAAAATAAAAACTTGAAAGTGACAATCAATTATACATTACACAGAAAGGCTTTCATACAATTGCAACTGCTTCAACCTTGGAGCAGAATGATTTCTGAGTTAGGAATTTAACATCTCCAGAAACGATCACAAATATGTTTGATTTAGCTAGATTATATTTGGAAAGATAGCAATATTCCAGAATGGTCTCTTAATAGAAAGATGCATATTTTTAATTAATAACATATATATTGCAGGAATAAAATCAAATAACTGAATATTGAAATTGGTGTTAAATGAGATAATTGAGTATTACCACAGTAATAATACTGATACTTTTGTCATTATGTTAGATGCATCAAAAGCTTTTGATCGTGTAAATTATTATCAGTTGTTCCATCTCCTAGTAAATAAAATATTATGTCCTACGATAATAAGGTTGTTGCTGTATATGTATCTAAACCAAAAAATATGTCTTAAATGGGGAAATGTTATATCACAGGAAGTTTAGGTAACGAATGGGGTAAAACAAGGTGGAATTCTGTTGCCGGTATTATTTACTTTGTATATCGATCAGTTACTGCTAAGGCTAAGGAATACAGGAGTGGGTTGCCACATTGGAAATGTCTTTACGGGTGGGTTGGGATATGCTGATGATATCTTGTTAATAGCACCCACTGTATATTCTCTTAGGTCAATGTTGAAAGTTTGTGATAATTTCGGTTTTGAATTTAATGTGTCATTCAATCCTGATAAATATCAGCTGCTGAATTTTACAAAATCACGAGATAAGGAAATAGCAGGAATTACACATAATAATGTGTTCATTAAAGTGACAACAGTATGTAAACATTTGGGCCACTATATAGGTCAAAATGCTGAAAGTTTTTTGTACAGGGATGCTATTGATAACTTGATTATAAATGTTAATGGTATCTTGTCATTATTTAGTAATGCACATACAACAGTTAAATACAGCCTGTTCCAAAGTTATTGCATGTCTATGTATGGAGCTGTATTATGGAATTTTAATTCAGTAGGTTTTAAGAAGGTCTGTACAACACAGAGAAAGTGCATTAGACGTGTATTTCAATTATATAATATGACTCATTCTAGGTATCTTTCTTTGATTTGCAAAGATGTACCCATAAAATTAAATATATATAGAAGGTTCAATCGGTTTCTTCACAGTATAGTTAATAGTGACAATTCAATTGTTAGACTTTGTGGAAAAATTCTGTTGATGGGTAGCAAATCTAATGTTGGTGAAAATATAAAAAACATATCTAATGAGTTAAATTGTTTAAGGGAAGAAGTGTCTATGCCACCAGGTCTATTTAACATAAAGATAATGAACACTTTGGAAGCCACTATACAGCCATGTATAGTGAGGAGGATGTTGTAGTTGTTGATAATATTTTAGATCTTTTATATATTAGAGACAAAAACTGTACCCAATTTAGTAAACAAGAAATTGATAGTATGCTTACCTTCTTATGTATTACTTAGAAAAAATGTAAATATAAAATAGAAATTTTTATATTTTTAAATTTGATGTCATTTATTTGTCTATCTGTGTGTATGCATGTATTTGTATCTGTATGTAAATATATTTATATAATTCTTGTGCTAAGAGCACGATTGTTATAAATAAATAAATAGATTAGAATGTTAATTACATTTCAAAATATTTACTTAAAATTCTCTCAACTATTTAAATAGAAAATTGATTTGGAATGAATTCAAAGTAAGGTGTTGTTTGAGCTATTCAAATATGTAGGTATTCCACTTGAGCCGACAGGTCGGTAACTAGGTTTTTCTCAGGGTCGGGACCATTGTTTACATGGTCAGTTACAGTCGGTTGTAGCTTCCGGGCCTGTTGGCAAGAGTCAGCAAAATATCAATCATATATCTATGACTGTTTCCAAACCTTGTTGCCGACCGTGAATTCGTCCAAGTAGCAACAGGCCTTTTGGTCAACTTAACGGCCTGCCGGTTACATTTCCCGGCTTGTCGGTTAATGAAACAGGCCAGTCTGTATCACTTATCTGGTTTATCTCAAATATGGTGATCCCGACTGTACTGAACGGCAAACAGACTGTGCGGGAAAACATACTGTACACTCGGTAACTTTAACCAGCCTGTCTGTAAATGTTCCCGACAGGCCTGTAACTTTTCCAGGCCAGTTGGAAAGTTTTGACATTTGGGTCCCAGAGTCATGAAAATTTACAACTGACAGGCCTGGAAGTGAAACAGACTAGCCGTAAACAATAACTGACAGTCCAAAAGCAAATCCTGTCATTTTTAAACTCATGGAATAGCAACAATTTGCAAATATCTATCAGAGTCATGTTATATTCATGTCTCATTCAATACTTTTTGATGTCACAGCTAGATTATGCAAGTGATTTAGTGTTGGAGTTAATGAGGCCTTTAAAAAAGTTGCAAGTGCTTTACAATTATGTTGCCCATATCAACAAGAGTGTTAACAGAGCGTTTGTCTATGCTGCATTTAATTTATGGAACAAGTTGTCTGTGGATGTCAGATCTTCAAAGTCACTACAAGAATTTAGAAAACAAATGTATTTAGCTTATGAATAGATACAGTTCTTCCTTTCATATATTTTACACTCTACAAATTGATTGCTTCTCAAGTGTCCCTTTAGTACAAAGAAGCAGGTAGAACACTCTTCCAACAAATAGCTCCAGTATTTTTACAATCATTTTGAAAGACAATAAAGAGTTTAACAAACATTCAATTTCCTATATTTTAAATTTGTTATTTATGTTGATCTTCCATTTGTCTTACTCATGTTATTCAACCGGATTATCACAGTAAATATGAATGACTTTGTCCTTTCAGACATGTCTCCTTTATTTTAAGATCACCAAAATACTAATCTTCTTTAAATGAGTGATTGCATAATTCCAATATGAGTTGCATAAAAAAATCAATTTTTTGACAACCTCTTAGATCTGTAAGGCCATCAGGGGCGGATCCAGTCTTTAAGTAAGGTGGGGGTTCACATCAGAGTAAGGTGGGGGTTCACATCAAGCATACCATAAGTAGGGGCATCGGGGAACATGACCCCCGGGAAAAAAAAAGTTAATTTTTGGTACAAATATAGTGCATTTCGTATAAATTTAGCACTCTCTAGAAAACTCTCAAGAAATAATTTTGTACTTTGGGTTGAACCCCTTTACATTATTTTCAAGGAGGGGTTCGAACCCCCTGAACTCCCTGGATCCACTAGTGGCCATACATAATATATGGTTACTCCATAACATGATCTCAAAAATACACAGACCCACAGGAGGTCATTATGAAATTCTAAATCAAGTTGACTTTCAGATGAAAAGTATTATCTTGGAGGAATTGCAGCACTCTATATTTTCAAAAAAAGAAACCTGGCAAATATATAACGTAGGGAGCCTAAATGAAGACAATATTTGTGTCCAACTTTCATACATGCATACATTTTGAATTGATATCATCCTATGTACAGTTTTACCTAGGCATATGACCTGGGTATATTTAGAATTGAATTGTTGCTGACTGGTATCTTGGACAAAGTCACCCAAAAAATTCAAAAGAAGCTATAGGCCTCAAACATATAAGTGGGTAACCCATAATATATTAATCTGTAAATATCAACAGTGCATTGTCCTTTTGTCGAAAATGCATTACACACTTTTCAAAGCAAAACGTAACGGAGCAATTCCTAATTCAATATCCAATTTGTGTGACTGAAATTCAAACGATCTTCATCCCCAGGATCATTTCTGATGTGACGAAAATTCATGCTAATAACCACTGTGTAGATGTGGCTGCTTTGACTTCATCATTTAAAGCGACTTATTATTGCATCTGTAGATGGTTAACGAAGTCCAAAGTGGTTATGCAGGTGCATATTTTTCTGTGTATCATCCATGACATATTTTGACATACCTTGAGCTCAGCCAAGGTTTATAATTGCACCTCTTTTATCCAAAGGGTTTCTGATGCCCGTATCTACTTTCCACTACGCTACAGGACATTGATTTCTGTGTGTGACGTAATTTCACAAGATTTTAACTGTACAAGGTTACGTTTTTACGTGGCAAATGACTTCACCACGTAATTTGTTTCCCTTGTGAATTTATTAATTACTGGAGCAATAAAGTGTGTTATACATGTCAGTACAGAGCTCTTAAGAGCTTTAATTTACCAACTTTGTCAATTTTTGAAAAACTCAAGTGTACAACAACCAGTCTTTTTTATCCCCTGTCATAATATTTTTGATATAATGAACATAGTCCTCCAAAGTTTTATGTATTGTGTTTTATAAGCTATTTAACTTGTGGGTTTGTTGTTTGTTGGGCCAATAAAGTTTGTAATGTATATCAGTACCCAGTTCATTCAGCACTGCAGATGAACCAGTGTATTTATCTTTATTGACTTGTATGATTCCCAATTAATTTAAAAGAAATACTTGTAAAAATCGTAGTTCAAACGCTGTTCCCCAACAAAACTCCCCCCCCCCCCCCCCCATTGCTTTCTCCCATGTTGATTCATAATGTTAAGTGTTATTGCAAGGGGTGTTTGTGAAACGTTGTTCACAAACCCTCTATTATGACTAGTGGCCCATAGGTAAAGGGACAAAAAACTCACTGTTGTGGGTAACATAAAGCACAAATATTTATTTTGTGCACATTTATATAAAGGAACTTAGTATGCAATTTAGCTGCTACCTAAATAAAGAATACGTAATTCCACAGTCACAGTTGTGCATGAAATCTGTGGTTCTTATTACTGCAAAACAATGCTACAGTGCTGGTTTTAAGGGACCTTAATACTTAAAATAAAAACAAATTATCAACATATTTGATTGTTACACATAGAGAATAATTAAATCAATAATTGATTACAATTTGTAAGTGTGGAGCATATTCTATAGATCTTCTGTTTTTTAAGTGAGATGTTTGGGAAATGTATGACAGACATAACATTATCATATTAATTGTCAATATTAACCATGAGCAAAATTTTAAAAAATGTCAGACCAAATACATTGATTGTTCTATTTGTACATTACTCTGATTGGCAAGATTATCTGTCAGCTGCAATAATCTGACGTGTGTCACTTATTTACAAAAATATCTGCATATCATTTTGCACAGACACCATTTGGTTAACTCTGTAAGGTTGACAGACTTTAATCCAAGTGTATCTACCACTGTAAGACATTTACATTGGAGATTTTTCTTACACATCAATACTAAATCTCAAACAAATCCTGACTTATTTGTAACATAAAGCCTAAGTTTAAGCCTTTCCCAGAATAATGATTATCCCTAGTATTCATACTGATTTACAATTATCGAAATTGTCATGATATCTGGTGTTGAAATTGTTACAAGATATTAAACATACAGAGTGAACAAATATGTTTTTAGAATTCTCTAAATAACAGTTGATTTATTCTTCAAGATTGGCAAACTATCTTGTAGGTGTGCATAAAGGGATATAAAATAATGTGTGATGGACTTTCTCATCAAAATTCAAAACTTACTTATCTAAAACACATGTACACATCCATCCATTAGTATTATCCTGTGTATGAAACATTTGTATTGTTTGGAAAACTACTGTATAAAGTTTTAGAAATGTCTGAATATGTAAAAGTGCTAAATGCAGCTCATAAATTTGAGGATACTGAATTAGTTTCATTTCTGCAGAAATATAACGGAGGTGTATGGTTTTATCATACCAGACAATGGAAAAAGGCTCTGTGTTATTCAATCATTCTAGATGGAATAGATGTTAAGAGTTTCATATCAGAAGGTGACAACATGCTAATGTTACTCACACGTTTGGGTGGTTCACCATCCAGCATTAAATACTTGATTCAAAGAGGTGTTGATGTAAACTTTGTTGAACCAGGAGGAGCAAGAGCAACGCCATTGTTTACAGCATGTCGGTATGGTAATTATGACACTATAAAGAGGTTGCTGGATGCAGGTGCAGATCCAACATGTAGATGTGCTACACATGAAAGCGCACTTCAAGTTGCTTTTAATTTCAGTTCTGAAGAGTCATTCTTACTGATGTATGATGCAATATTTCCGAGGAAACAAGAGAAAAGTAAATTACTTCAATCCTTTTCAACTGTTGGTATGGTGATGCAAAATATCATCATGCAAACACATGGTGATAGAAATATGCTGATATTGTCATACAGAGTAAACAAATTGCTACGACAAATTGGGCATATGAATCCAGGAGAGTTGGGCCATTTTTAGAGAAATTGGTATACATTGTATACTTCTGCATGACTGCAAAAATGCTATTGGCAAATGGAAATGAAATGAATGATTTTGAAAGCATGCATGTTCTACTGTGAACGTTGTATCGTCACAAGGACAAGATACTCATGCACAGCTGTTATCCTATTGCCATGGATACCATATCCATGCCAAGCATACTGAACCTGTACATTGGTTGTTTATACAGACTTGGTATAAATATTCTTGAGTTGCAAAGGTAAGTATATTATTTATTTTAAACTTAACACTCTTTGAATTACAACAGTGTTATCATCTACAGCCATATAGTAGATTTTCATGGAAATTGCTGAAGTACCAACTGAAATATTTTTAATAATTAATTCTTAGTTTTGTTACTATGCAGCATGGAGATTGATATCAGAAAAGGGCTGCATCAACAAAGAATTGCTTTCTTCATATTTGAAAGAATTTAACTGCGCAAAGATGTTCAAGGTATTTGAGTTTGCAAATGGAAACAGTGATATTCTCTACTTACATTTTGCTATGAAATATCCTCACTTGTGGAAATACTTTTATTTTGACATAGTAAAAGACCGTCCCAATGTTCATGAATGGAATACAGTAATGGAAAAAGCATATAGCTTTTCAGACTGGTATGACACAACACCAAGAAACGACAGGGCTTATTTGCCTCCCATAAACTTGGAACAAAAAATTCATGTGACAGAAACAATTAATCTGGTAGACACCCTTCAACAGTCATACATCAGTGGCAACTTTGACAGAGAAAGACAAAATGAAGGCAAAACAATTCAAAAGTATGTGGAAGAGTTGTACTAGATATCACTAAGAAAATTGGACATTCAAACAAAAAATATGCTGCCACACCCATACTTTTAGGAAGTGTAGCTGAAGGCACCAAAGTTGGTTTCCCTGATGAATATGACTTCATTCTGCATTTACATGAACTGCAGGATGAGTTTGATGAAACCAACAAGTCAACAGATCTAGCAACTACACCACACTTTGAAGTGAAGATGGGTATGCCAAAACTCTTCGCAGAATACCTTGATGTATTCAATGAACATTTACAGAAATATGAACACAGTAAAAATTTCTTTCTACACAAATTAACCAACAGAGCTTCAGTAAGGCCATTCACTATTATATTGTCATGGACTGGAACATTTTTCAAAGACTTGAAAGTTCACATAGACTTGGTGCCAGCATTTAAAATTTCATATCAAAGAGTTCAGAAATTCCTACATTTCATTAAGCCAACATGTGCCAATTGTCAGATCTTTGCAATTGCGAAAAAAAGTGGATATGAATCTGTGGATTTCCGTTTGTCATTTTCACTTCATGAAAGAGATTTACTGAAGTCACTGCCCATGTGTGTTCAAAATGGTTATCGCTTATCAAAAGCTATCAGGCATAGGGAAGTGTGCCCCAATGTGCAGGTATCTGACATGATGTTTATGTCTGTTGATGAATGTGTGACAACATACATGTTGAAAACATGTCTCTTACATATAATGGAAAAATGTGAACACAACCATATGGAAGACAATGAATGGCTGAGCCCACTTTCCATTAAATGGGCCATAAATATATACGAGCAAATGAAATTTTTCTGGAAATCTTTGAAGGAAAAATTCCACATTACTTCCAACCCACTGCAGATATTTGTTCAAGATATCAAGTGGAGAACCAACGTGGAGAATATGAAGAAGAATGTGATCAAAAGAAACAGAAAATTACCCTTACTTTCATCGACTACATTCTACATTTACTGAATGAACTTTTGCAACAACGTTTGCAAGCCCGATGCTTAATACAGTAGGAGAGTTACAAGTCAGAAATATGGTCTACAAAGATTCAATGACAGAGCTTATGCTGTAAAAGTCAGTTTTGTCATTGTACTTGAAACATTGTGAGATTGCTGTCAAAACGTTATTGACTATATAAGTTGAACTGTAGTTGGAAACAGAATCTGTAAAGATTCAGTGACTTAGCATGTATAATAAATACCATTTTTGTGATTGTATTTGCGAAATGGAGACACAATTTTGAATGTTTAAACTAATTTCCCCTTATATAACAGCCAACAAATTTTGAAAATAAAAAAACTTCAAAATATGTACTTGTTATTGACACTGTAACTGTGTCAGTTATAGTTTTACCACTATTATCTGAATATGTGCATTTTTAGTGTGTTTAATGTATCTAATAAATAATATATTTCAATCAGATATTAATACAAGTCAGTTTTATTTACAGATAATTACAAGGAAGTTTTCAAGGTTAAAGTTATAGTTAACTAAAGTAAATCATTGTTGAGAATTAGTTGTATTGTTTTAATTTTCACTTGCTTCTAGTTATAAAGTAATCACAATGTCATCAGTTTGTCCCTTTGAATGACAAATAATATAAGAGTAAGAACGTAATATTGAAAAAAGTTACGCATACAAAGAAAATAGAATGTTCATTCATGAAATCAATAATTTATTACCGATCTCATGAAATAGGCTATACTATGAATAAAAATATATTTTCCTGCATAAAAGTCTGTATTTAAACTTTTTATTTAACATTTCAGGTAAAACTGATAATCGTAGATAGTTCACAATTTACCCAGTATATACGTCATTCATTAGAGTCTCACAATACTACAAACACATGCACTGAGATTAATATTTTTCTAAAATCATTTCTCAGAATAAAACACATTATGACTACTATAGTGTTGTATTTGAGCCTCAGTGACTTAGTCACTCAGTAGTTGTTCCTATAGTACCAGGTGTAGTCATCCAGATCATCAATACCTTACTGTTCCTCCTTTCCGCCCATCAGTCTTCAAGTCAGTCAAACATTTTGATCACAGCTTTGCCTTTGATGCTCCTAAGATCTGGAATGAACTCCCTCATGATGTGCGCAGCGCAACATCAGTTGCTTCCATCAGAAAGAAGATCAAAACTTACCTGTTTGCAAAAGCATATCCCCCATAGCCTCTCCTGTCACCCTGTGTCTCCTTGGTACAACCTGGCTATGTCCTTTGATTAATCCTTATCGCCTTGCTCTTTGTTCAGTTGCGCCTTAGAGTCCATCAGTGATGGAGATTAAGCGCTATAAAAGTCCACATTAGATTAGATTAGACTTAATTTGGGAATAAGTAAAACTGCACTGAATGTAATCTTACATTAAATTTATTAAAATAAACAATGAAGTTATCAGTTATATACTTCCACAGTTAATGTTTTGGGCCCAACCAACTTCTATTTAATACACAAAAGTTTTTTTTTCACAAACACACTACAAATGTCCCTGACTTGTATTGTCCTAAGTGTTTCTGATTAATGCATTGTCCATTTCGGCTTGAAATCTGTATAACTGTATTCAACACACTGTACTAGGCTGTAGCATTCCTGGACTGGATCCATGTAACTCGGCACTCAATATGTAATACCAGTCCTGATAACATGCACAACATATGATCTGGTGAGAAGCAGGTTTTAAAATAATTAAAATTAAATTTATATTTTGAAAGCCGATAAAGCATAAAGTGCTTGATATTATAGCAATCTACAGCATTTCAATCTGAACAGGTTTTTCAATTCATCTAATTCTATACCAATAGAGAACTTTAGTATCAACAGAAAAATTCAATAATTTAACAAGGTTTACTTCTATCAATGTAAGTATAACATCCCTTAACAAGGTTTACTTCTATCAAATGTAAGTATAACATGACAAGGAATTGTTTTCAAAACACTACTTTTCCAACTTTAAAGATAGTCCAACTTTCTGCTGCCCACAAACTGACCATGAGGTCCCCATACTATTTCAGTACAAAACCAATACTGTGACATATGTATAATTTCGCAACTCGAGTATCAAGTATTGATGTGCTTAACGTCTGAGCTCACGGATTCTAAGGCACACCATCAGAATCATAATGTACAAATCATAAGACATAAAAAACCATGGCGGGGTTGTCATCAGGGGATCATCGGTGTTCAATAGTGAGAAAGCCCTAAGAAGGAAAGACTTTTAAGTCAGCAGATGTAGCAGACAAATATGGGGCAAAATATTTTGGCTTGCCAGTGGTAAACAACTTATATGTAAGTAACAGGGTTTCGAAAATGATTTGTTGTTTAACAGAAAGCCAGTGGAGAGATTTTAAAAGTGGAGTGACATGAGAAAATCTAGAAACACCAGACAACTGTGAAACAGAGAATTGCAGTAATCCAGTCGACTACTAACCAGTCCATTTGCTACCATAACTGAGACGTCATGTGAAAGCAATCGGATACTATGCAAATCTCGAAGGTTGGCAAAGCAACATTTAATGACAGCATTTACAGGATTGGTGAAACTAAATTTAGAATCACACAGGACAGCCAAATGTCGAACAATATCCTTTGAAGAGAGGCAGTTTCAAAACAGGTGTATAGGCAAGGTGTCTTTGAGCCATTTATACTTATCCATGGAACCAAAGACTATAAACTCAGTTTTTCCAGGATTTAATTTAAGCTTATTTTCAAACATCCAGATATGGATGTCGTCCAAGCTGGCCTTTAGCAGGTGAAATGAGTTGGCACAATTTCCAGGAGATAAGTGAATGAACAACTGAGAATTGTCGACATAAAATTGGTATTTGACATGCATATATTTTGCAATTACCTGACTAAGGTGGAAGTGTATAGGGAGAACAACAAAGGACCAAGAACAGAGCCCTGAGGTACCCCGAAATTTAGTTTGAAACATTTGGACATCACTGAGCCAATTTAACAGATTTAAAATGATCCAGGAGATATGCTGTAAACCACTTTAGAACAGTTCCAGTAAAGCCAAACCTTGTTGTCAGACAGGTGAGGAGTGTGTCATAGTCGATAGTGTCGAAGGTAGCTGACAGGTCAAGGAGAACCAGGGCTATAGGCATACCCTTGGCCAATGACAAAGGTATCTCATTCTTAATGCACAACAGGGCAGTTTCCGTTGATTGTCCAGCTTTGTGGGAGACTGAAATGTGTTACCAAGATCATTTGAGTTAAGGTAAGACTTTACTTGAGCAGCAACTACACGCTTCACCAACTTAAACAAGAAACACTCTAGTTTGAATAGTCTCATAATGCACTGATGCACTGATCTCAGGATTAGAATATGACCCCAAAATAAATCATAATGACATCAGTCATTCACAAGGCAGCTGACAGGTCAAGGAGAACCAGGACCATAGGCATACGCTTGGACAAAGACAAGGGTATCTCATTATAAATGCACAATAGGGCAGTTTCCGTTAACTGTCCAGCTTTGTGGGCAGACTGAAATGTGTTACCAAGATCATTTGAGTCAATGAAAGACTTTATTTGAGCAGCAACTACACGCTTCACCAACTTAAACAAGAAACACCCTAGTTTGACTAATCTCATAGTGCTCTGATGCACTGTTCTTAGGATCAGAATATAACCCCAAAATAAATCATAATGACATCATTCTTTCACAAGGTTAATACAATTATATCTGTGTTAACGAATATATTCCAGTTTCATCTTTATAACAACTGAATTAACTGGTATCAAAGGCAACAATTATTGCATATTATACACATATACTGAAATAAAATATATAGCATTATGGGCACAAAATATTGCTGTGGAATACTGATGCTACTGTTGTGTACTCAAAGGTTATACAAGAACTGCTTTATTTTGCATCATACACATGACACTACAGTTAAATTCCAAACTGGTTTCCTGTTTAAGTACAAGGCATTTTATCACTGTCAGAGATGTGTCAGCTTAATTACTTAAATGGGTTCTGTAGTAGATGTAGGCACTGCAATACATCACATTTCCCACCATCATTTAGTTTAAATCTTTATAGAATAAGCCTGATGTTGAACACTGGAAAATTATGTTAAATGAAATCATAGCAGTCTCCTGAAATTACAGTTTTCACTATTCAGTCATTAGCTGCATATTCTTTTAACATAATACAGTCCAGTTATTTAGCATTTATCAGTTATTTGTTACAAATCAGTCAATCAATACAGGTCTGCCATATCGATCAGGTGGTTGGCGGACTCTAGTTGACCTCCTTGGGGTTGGGAATGGCAATTTCACAGGAGGATCCACTTGTTCAGGATTAGGCTGGGAGACTTCACTGCTAACAGTTTCTTCTGCAGTTGATGCTGTAACTGGTGATACAGGTATTACAGGTTCCTGATTGGTGGCTGTCTTAGCTTTTGAGGAGAGTTTTTGATCTGCATGTCTTCTCCAGACAACACCATCAGAAGTTCTGATGTGGTATGAGACTGGCCCTGTTTTCTGAATAACTTCTCCAGATTGCCATTTGTTATCATTACATCTATAATCTCTAGTTAACACCTCTTCTCCAGGGATAAAAGTACGCAACTTATCATGTACTCTTGGTGAATTGTATTGCTTTTGTTCCACTGTCTGTCTCAAATTTGGTTTTAGTAAGTCCAATTTTGATCTCAGCGGATGCCCTAATAACAAAACTGCTGGACTCTCATTTGTAGTGGAGTGAACTGAATTCCTGTACTTGAATAGAAATTTATCCAGCTTTTGGCGTGCATCAGAAGTTTCAGATTTCTGACCCTTTAAAGAAGCTTTCAGGGACTGAACTAAGCGTTCAGCTTGACCATTACTAGATGGATGCCATGGGGATGACTTATGTGACTTAATGCCATATTTTCGACAAAAGTCTTTAAACATTTCACTGCTGAACTGAGGACCGTTGTCAGAAACAATTTCAAGAGGTAATTCGAATCTTGCAAACCAAGATCTTAGCCTATCGATTGTGGCCGATGCTGATGTTGACTTCATTATCGCCACTTCTGGCCACTTACTATAAGCATCTTGAAGTAGAAGATACATGTGTCCTTGAAATGGTCCAGCGTAGTCAATATGGACCCTTTCCCAAGCTGTTGTGGGGTAGCTTCTTGGATGTAGCTGACTTTTAGCAGGGTTGTTGAGCTTATTAGCACAGCCAGAACATGATTTGGCCAAGTTCTCTGTGTCATGATCAATGGATGGCCACCAGACATAGCTCCTAGCCATTGATTTCATTTTGACAACTCCTGGATGTGAATCATGTAGTTCATTGAAGATCTTCTGTCTGAGATTTGGTGGTACAACTACATGATTTCCCCATAGAATACATCCCTGTTGAACAGATAGTTGATCTTTCCTTACTCGATACTTCTTCATCACTAAGATTCCATCTACCGGACATGACATAGTCCAATACTCTGCTAAGGACAGGATCCCTTTGTGTCTGTAGTTTAAGTTGTTTATTGTCAACTGGAACAATGTCTATTTGGTGTAATTCAAACACTGTTGCTGGATCTTGTCTGTCTTTTCTTGTTACTTGAAGTGGCAGACGTGACAAACCATCACAATTTGCATGCTCTTTTGTAGACCTATAATTTATTGCATAGTTCATTCCAGAAAGGAACAGAGCATATCTCTGTAGTCGCTGTGCTGTCATCACAGGTATTCCCTTTTGTGGATGCAATATTGATGTTAATGGTTTGTGATCTGTTACTAGTGTAAAGTGTCTACCATAGAGAAAATGATGCAGCTTCTTTACTGCCCAATATATGGATGTCGCCTCCTTTTGTATCTGAGAGTAGTTTTTCTCACTTTTTGTGAGGGAACAACTTAAGAACAGGATTGGTTTCTCTAGACCATTTGGCATTATATGTGACATTACTGCACCTAGTCCATATGGTGAAGCATCTGCTTGAACTACTACAGGAAGTTCTGGGTCATAGTGAGTTAGAACTTTATTTGATGCCACAAGCTGTTTTGCTTTGTCAAATGCTTTTTGACATCCTTCTAACCAACGGAACTTCTTGCCTTTTTGGGTTAGCTCATGCAATCGGAATAAGACGCTTGCTACATTGGGCAAGAACTTATGGTAGTAATTCACCATTCCTGTGAAACTTTTTACCTCACTGACATTTGTGGGTCTTCTTGCCTCAGTAATAGCCTTTACTTTGTCAGTATTTTGGTGCAGACCATTTCTATCAACACTATGTCCACAAAATTATATTCTGTCTTTGAAAAAGACACATTTTGCCATGTTAGCTCTCGATCCATATTCTCCCAGGCGCTGGAGCACTGCTTCCAAATTCTTCAAATGTTCACTGTCATTTGAGCCTGTAATAATCATGTCATCTAGAATCACTTGTACACATTCCAGTCCTTACAATACTTGTTCAATGGCCCTTTGCCATTTTGCAGGCGCATCTGTTACACCATAAGGTAAACGTTTGTATTGGAATAGTCCCTTTTGAGTGTTAATGGTTAAATACTTCCTGTGATCTGGGTGTACCTCCATTTGCAAGTATGCTTGCGTAAGGTCAATTTTGCTGAATTTCTGCCCCTTTGCTAATGTTGCAAAAATGTCTGCGATTCTTGGCAGTGGATTCTGTTCATAACTCAGTGCTGGGTTCAGTGTGGTCTTGAAATCTCCACAGATTCTTACGGACCCATTCTTTTTAACCACAGGAACAATTGGACTCGCCCACTCACTAGATTTCACTGGTTCCAGAATATCATCTTTTTGTAAGCATTCTAATTCCTTATCCACTTTTTCCCTTAGTGAATATGGAACATTTCTGTGTTTCATATACCTCGGTCGGCTGTTCTCCTTCAGTGAGAATTGGGCTGTGAAGTCCTTAAGCTTTCCAATCCCTGGTTGAAACATGCTGTTGTACTTTTGTAACAGAGCTTTCACTTCTTTGGTTACACTGTCACCATTTGGATTATTAATCTCATTGGACAGTTTGAGTGCTTTGATTTCCACCCAGTTCAACTTTAGATTTTTTAGCCAAGACCGGCCAAGTAGGGCATTCTTTCCCTCTTTTACAACCAACAGTTGAAGAATTTTCTTTTGCTTCTGTAGCTTTACATGGATCTGTGCCTTGCCCACTGGTTTTACACTTTCCCAGTGTATGTCTTCAGAATAGTGTTGGTTGGTTTCAGTTCAACATCACACAAATATTTCTGGAACATATCCATAGGCATAACACTTACTGCTGAACAAGTATCCAATTCCATTCGAATTTTCTGTCCATTCAGCTTTGGTTCTATCCAAATGGCATTATCTGATTTGGGAATCAAAGAATTCACTGATAGACTGTAACAATCTTTTTCAGAGCCACTATCCATTGATTCCTCAATCATATGTACACGTTTTTTCTGCTTTCTGCTTTTGGATGCTTTAGATTGCTTGTCCTTGCCTACACTTTTACATGCTTGTTGAATGTGACCTGTTTTGTTAGACTTCCTACAGATGGTCTCTTTGAAGTAACACTCAGACTACTCATGGTTTTTACCTAAGCATCTGTAACACGGCTCTTTCTGTGAGGCTGCTGTCTTCTTCGAGTGTGACAGTTTATGCACATCTGAAGCCTTTGCATTCAGGTCTGATGCATCCTTATACGCAGCTTCAATTGCAATAGCCATTGACAAAGCCTTTGCAAAGGTTAGTTCAGCTTGTGCCAGCAGCTTATTCTGTATGTGTTCTGATTTTAAGCCACACACTAGCCTATCTCTCAACATATTTTCCTGAAATTCACCAAAGTTACAATGTGTAGATAGTTTCCTGATTCCTGCCACAAAATCTCCAACACTTTCACCTTCCTTTTGGTTCTGTTTATGAAATCTAAAACGTTCCGCTATTTCTAATGGTTTTGGGTTCAAGTGATCCTTAAGTTTTTTTACAATGTCAGTGTAACTTTGCTCTCCAGGTTTTGCTGGTGCATACAAACTTTTCAGTAATGCATAAGTTTTTGGTCCCATCAAACTTAGTATTGCTGGCACTTTCTTTTCATTTGATATTTCATTGACTGTGAAGTATTGGTCAACTCTTTCCACATAAGAATCCCAGTCTTCAAGTCCATCATCATATGGGTTTATTTTACCAATAGTAGCCATCTTATAAACTATTATTTTTCCCTCATACACTCAATATAAGGTACTATCCTCATACATTAGAGACCAATGTCCAGGCTATGCACAGTTGCACACTTTGTACAAGTTAACAGTTTAAATCCTTTAGAAATATTCACTTGATTCATGCATATCAGTCATGAAAGTAGTTTAATCCTTTTTAAAATTACTTTGTTTTACATAAATATATCCAGATGAGTTTCATTAATTTATAAATTCAATAATTTATAAATCTTCTTAACTGAATTTATCCATATAAATTTCAGCAATTTATAAATTCATTAATTTATAACACGGAGTTCCTGTGTGAAATTATAGGATATTTCTCTTTGGAAATATACACATAAAATCACAAATCCTCGTCGCCAATGTTGTGTACTCAAAGGTTATACAAGAACTGCTTTATTTTGCATCATACACATGACACTACAGTTAAATTCCAAACTGGTTTCCTGTTTAAGTACAAGGCATTTTATCACTGTCAGAGATGTGTCAGCTTAATTACTTAAATGGGTTCTGTAGTAGATGTGGGCACTGCAATACATCACAGTTACCATATAATGTAATAGAATGCATGATGTTTATTGTAAACCAAATGCCCTACTGGTTGATATCCTGATGCCAAAGGAGCTACCAGCGCAAATATTAGATATTGTGCAAGTGTAGTATTAAGGGATTAGACATGGGGTAAGGTGCTAATAGGTTATGGGAAATATATTTTCTTACTGCATCTGATTTCCAGCTGCCATGTTGAAACAGATCCTATAAACAATCCCCATTCTGCAACCCCTGCTTACCTGACACAAGGAAATGTAAATAGGGGATCAATTATTTCAGACTACTTAATGATATGTGTAGCATGTTTTCATCATATAATGTCCCCACTACATAACTGCCTCCTGGGATCAAGGCTTGTAATTTTGTGTTTAAGGATATTGGATAAGCCAAAGACAGGAAAAAAGAAATCAATTAGAGTGCTTTAAAATAGTTTTAAATGACATTTTTGCACAAACAAGTAGGTTATTTGAAATAGTGCCAATGTAAGTGGCTAGTGGTGAGCTGTATGATTAACTTAAGCTTGTAGGCACTTGTAAGTAACAACATTGAAATAAAACTAATTTTACCGTATTTTTACCTTTTATCTTCTTCCAGATTTAATCAATTGCCATATATCGGTTTTGACTATAAGCCTTTTGTGTTGATATGAAAGGAGGAAACTGTGTGATCTCATCATAAGGAAGATAGTTATATGAACCCATATATTGTCAAATGCCTCATTTAAATGGGTATAAATATGACAAGGGGACTATGTGGCCTAGCTGGGTGTCTCCTCTGTAGATTGGAAAGGTAAGTAACTTGTAAGGTAACTAGATATCCAGTATCTTTCAGTCTTTCAGTTAGCTGTGGTGAATGAAAGTTGATGTTAGAGGGAGGGGATGTGTAGTTTTGTCTTAAGAAAATTATAACGGCAAATTCCTTCTATCACAGGATTGAAACTGGCACATGTCAGGATCTTATTTGTGGTTTGATACTAGTATGTTTCTGTAGACACTTTAAATTTGAAGTCAAAACGAAGCATTGTCATACTGACTAAAAATAATCATTGTGGCGATCACAGTGACCTTTCTCATGCCTTGTACAATATCTGATGACCACTAACATAGTCTCTGTGGGAATAATTTGCTTTACAATAACTGGCTATTTTTATTTAACTAAAGCCTGCTCCTAGACTCTCCTTACTTCCATTTTGACATATAAGAATCACTCTATTGAAAAAAATCATGCTATTTACTTGTGTTTCAGACTTCATGACACAACAATAATTGCATTCATCATTATATTTCAAGTGTCCGATACTTACAAATCTGGTATGTAAAGGAACAATTCTGGTGGAAACTAACTGCATCAAAAATTTTTTGTTCTACTGCTGGAGGGAGCTATAATGAAAAGGATTGGGTTTGTGATACAAGGCGTTAGAACAACATAAAGGTAACAGATGTCTTTATAATAGCATGTTTTAGGCAAATCCTTTTTGGCCATCCAAGATAGCGTTTCTGGGATACTTATCCACTGTGTTAGATTGCTTGTAACAGTGTTTAAAGTTTTAAACAGCTGGTTTTCAATTCATCTTTACTTTTTTGTGACAAGAACGTTTATGATCTGGATACATGACACTACTTTGAGGATCTTGCTTAAGATCTCGAAAGAAGGTGGTTTGAGGATATCTTGAAAATATTTTCAAGTTTTTTTGTTATTCTTTCAACCATCCTCCTTAAAGTGAGGTGGCCTGCGCAGGAAAAGTCATCATTGTCCTGTCCTAGGCTTAGACATGCTCCATACATATTCTTTCATATTCTCTTTTCTGTTTTACTCTTCTTTTCTAATCCTGAAAAACCACAACCAAAGTGTTTTACTTAGTTGCTAATAAGGTCTGTGCATAAGTGAGTCTGCAAAGCCAGATGCTATAGCCTTACATTTTTTGATTTATTGTTTGTTTTTAGTATTGTACCAAAATTTAAAAAAACAACTCTACATTACCTTTGTCCAGTTAAGCCTCACATTATTGGCACCTTTGGTGATCTTCATGTTTTTCCTGAATGTCTAGAGTGACAGGATGACAGTCTTTGTTAAGCTCTGCTATGTACTTGTCATGATCTGCCTCAGCGAAAATATTTCTGAAGATAATGATAGCAATGACATCAGTTGTGACTGATGTTACTTACGATTCAGCAAGTGTGACACACCGCCTAAGTATATGACACTTATGAAAGTGTTAACAAACGTCTCTCCCTGCTGTATCAGTAAAGGATGATAATGCAAAGGGCTTCAGTTCTTCTTTCTCATTAGGGTCTGTTGACAGAGACAGATTCCTCTGTAAGACTCTTGACACCCTAAGGGCATCAAGCATGTAGATTGTTCTTGTGAAGTTTATACATTGACTGAGTGATATTTAAATTTGATAGGCAGGTAATTTTGCTTTATTCCTTGTGGTTGCAAAGTATCCATTGTGTTTGGTTAACTTTCTAAATTGTCACTTTCCCTGAAAGACACTGTCTTGTTTAACCAAATCAACACACCATGAGATAATGAGCTTTGGAGGATGTGAAATTGGCTCACCAGTGAGACGTTCCATGAGATACTAGTAGCCCTAATATATGTGTTAACATATCATCCTATAACTGTTTAATGATAGAATAGAATAGAATAGAAACATTTATATAGCGCAAAATTGATGCAACATCCTCTAATGCGCTTGAAATCAAAAAGGGAAAGTCGAGGGATGGTCAAGGTCATGATCCAAGGTTAGCGCCCGCCAGGGAGATGTTCTATGGTGGAGGATATGCTAATCTAAACAAGTAGGTCTTTAGCTGGCTACGGAAACCTGTTATTGTTTTTTGTGATCGTACTGATTGTGGGAGTCTGTTCCATTCTATGGGGGAAGCCACTGCAAAACCTCTCCTACCGATGGCCTTTTTGTGAGAGGCTGAGGAAAGAGAAAGACGATTTCCACGTGTTAGACAACTGGTTTTGATCAAGGATGATAGGTATATGGGTTGAGAGAAATTTATAGCCTTGAAAGTAATTAGATTGTACTTAAACAAGATACGGTAAGTGATAGGAAGCCAGTGTAGTTTTTGAAGAAAAGGAGTGACATGGCTAGTTCTATTAAGTCTAAAAACAATTCTACAAAGGGCATTTTGTATCTTTTGGAGTTTAGCTACATTGTACTTACTGATGCCATAGAGTAGGGAATTGCAGTAGTCAAGTCGACTACTGATCATTGAGTTTGCAAGCAAGGCTGCAGTTTCCACACTGAGGAATTTACGGATACGTCTTAGGTCCTTAAGGTGGTAGTAGCAGGCTCGACACATATTAGTTATGTGGTTGGAAAAGGTGTTTCCAGAGTCAAAAATTACACCCAGGTTCTTGACTGTATCGGTAGGGGTAATAGAATTTCCGAGAAGTTGAGTAGGGAATTTATGTATGAGGGACTCTCTGGCTTGTCTATCACCTATTATAATAAATTCAGTTTTCTCGGGGTTGAGTTTCAATTTCACGCCAGCCAGCCAGTTTTGGATACATGTGAGACACTCTGTAAGCTCAGCGAAACTGGAATCAAAATTCCTATTGTCCAATGCTAGATATATTTGGGTGTCATCAGCATATAGATGGTGGGTGACATTGAAATTGGAAATGATATTACTGAGAGGGGTTGTGTAAAGGGTAAAAAGGAGGGGGCCCAGGACAGAACCCTGGGGCACACCATACGGAAGTGAGAACGCATCTGAAAAGCTATTTCCTAATTTAACCTTCTGTTTCCGGTTTGAAAGATAGGATCTGATCCACCTCAACACAATACCATCAACCCCAAACCAATCTCTTAGGGAATTAAAAAGAATGTCATGGTCGATAGTGTCGAAAGCCGCTGAGAGGTCCAGCAATGTGAGTGCAACAGCCTTACCAGAGTCCAACGAAGCAGCAATGTCATTCTGGATTTTCAACAGCGCTGATTCTGTGGAATGGAGTCTCCTGTAAGCAGATTGGTTGACATTGGAGAGCCCCTCGCTATCGATATAATTATTTAACTGTTTGGCCACTACTTTTTCGATCAGTTTGGATAAAAAACTAAGGTTGGATACCGGTCTATAGTTTTTTAGGAGATTTCTGTCTAAGTTGGGTTTCTTGAGAAGAGGGGTGACATATGCTGTTTTAAAACAGTTTGGGAAACTCCCTTCTTTGAGTGAATAGTTTATAATATTGGTGATTGGAGTGACCAGAATGTCCGCACACTCTTTGACTAGTGCGGTAGGTATTGGGTCCAGGTCACATGATTTGGTGTTGGATGACCTTAGGATTTTGAGGATGTCATCCTCAGATACAGGCTCAAAAGAGGACAGGACACTGCTGTTACTCTTCGGTATTGTGAGGGAAACAGGCACTGATGACTCTAAAGCAACTCTAATTTTCACAATTTTGTCACTGAAAAAATGACCAAAAGTGTTAGCTAAATCAGTAGGACTAATATGATCGGGTAGGATGATAGTTGAGGTTTTGTGCAAGATTTTCTTGAAAGTGTTCCACAGAGCCTTGGGGTTACCATTATTTTCAGCAATGACAGTGGAATAGTGCCTGCGTCTTGATTGTTCCAGTAGGAAATTGTAGCGATTGACAGCAGCTCGATATCTTCTCCGGTTGATTGCAGAGTTGTTACTGTGCCATACTCGCTCACACTTGCGCTTCAGACGCTTTGCTGAGAGGATGTCTGAATTCATAAAGCCTTTGTCGGGGTGCACTGGAGCCATTTTCCTCTTTATTGGGGCATGCTTGTCTAGAATGCTGCGCAAGGTGTTGAAATATTGGTGACTGAGCAAACTGGCTGTTCTGTGAGGATGCTTGATTAGATCAGAATTCAGGATGTCCTCTTTAAAATCCGTGATGTTTATCTTGTGAATTTTCCGGGTATTAACTTGTCTAAATTTGCAGGGAACCTCAATAGGTATATTGACCGAAAAAGTGATGGCAAGATGGTCAGATAGCCCAGCTATAACCTTAGCGCAGAGTGCCTTTGAAAAGGTGTCCCTTACACATATGACATCTAATATATGGCCATGAATGTGTGTTGGGGAGTTGGGTGAAATTGTATTGGCAGAGGGAATCATTGAATTTCTGCGACCAACCATCCTGTTTATCCAGGTGTAGATTTAAATCACCTAATATTACATTTTCACAACATGATAAGGCAGCACCTTCGACAAAGGAACTGAAATCCTCAATGAAATTGGCTTTGGAAACATTGGGGGGCCTATACACAGTATGGAAAACAATATCCTGAGCATTGCCTGTGGATAGGTGAACAGATATGGACTCAAAGGTTTTGAAACATGGTTGAGGCAGAACCTTAAAATCAATATCATCACGGATGAAAAACCCGACACCACTGCCTCTCCCCTGCTGGCGTGGAACATGAGTACATTTATAGCCCGGAGGAGTGACACTTGCTATAAAGCTGTCTGTGTCGTCTGGTCGAAGCCAGGTTTCAGTGACCGCAATAATATCAGACTTATTGCTATGGATGAATTCTGCAAGAGCAACAGACTTGTTTCTAATGGATCTGATGTTTATCAGACTCCCAGTTAGAAGGCTAGTATTTGGGCCAGGATTTATACTGACATCCCCTGAGAGGATCAACAAGATGGACACCCATGGGCTGACATGTTTATATGAATGTGTTACCCTACGAATGTGTCCTTGAATAGCCAAAAAGGCATAATTAACCTCATTGAGACATGGGTGAATGCCAGAAGCAAAATATATGGTTGAATGGGTGGGGAAAGAAAAAGGCAGACTTGATGCAACAGGAATTGGTGTTGTAGAAGGGTTGTCAGTGGTGGTATTGGTTGTACGAGCAACCAGCAAAAAGTAAAGACAGAGCCAGAAAGTGCAATGCATGTCCAAAAGAAATACCAAATAAAGAAAAATAAATCTAGAAAAAGATTAACCTACCTTTCCTGTGTACCCACCTGTCTAAACAGCAAACCATAGATAGGTAAGTTTAAGAACACTAAAAAGATTGGTGCAGGATTAGTATGGACAAGGTGTGATATTGTTTGGTTGTAATTTTATTTGGGTTATTGGGTTAACTAGTTATAGTGAGAAATGTTGAAACAATGTGTGAGAATCCGCGGGAAATGTCCGGTGAGCGATAATACCCAATAGAGCACTATTTACAATTCTACCAAGTTGAAGGAGGTAGTATGTGCAAGCAGTGAGTGTTGAACAACTAAATATTTTATAAAATGACAATAAAAACAGATACAGACCAGCAAGCTGTGTAAAAACGAGAATATTTGCACCGGTCCGTTATGACAATATAAAAACACGTCTCGCCTGGCGAACGCTAAAATGCCGTTAATGGACTCATTGGTTCAATTAGAATCAGACTAAGAATGACGTGAATCCGTAGCACCATATTCATGGGTTTGGGTATTTGCAGCTGTTTTTCTTTACTGAAGCATAGTGTCGCAGTGATTTGTATTTGAATTCTGTGTGGATTCATCCTTATCATTAAAACTGACGTATATGAACCAAATCCTTTACACATCACAGAGTGAGTATGGTAATTCAAATTCTCTCCTAGCACCTGTGTCCTGTCTTTGATTCCTAGCATGATCTAAGAACAAACTGTTTAGCACCACACTCGTCTATTAGCTCCATTATCCATTATGATTTAACCTATGCAATGTTACCAAAATAAAGTTAATCAAAAACCTCTTCCTATATAAGAAATGATCTGCCTTGCCATGCAAATGTTCTAATGTTTTAAATAATGCTTAACAATGTTACCATAGAAATGAAAGAATTGGAGATATTATTTACAGAAACATTTAATGGTTCTGAATATTGGTATACTTTCTGATATACAGAACCATATACTATGGTGGCGGTATGGGAAGTTTACAATATATACCCATTCACTTAGTAACTATAGACAACATAGCAAAGCTTTCTCAAAAGTGATGATGACCAATCAGAATTTGTCATTGATATATGCCATGTAATTGAGCTATGAAACAGTACTAGAGAACTGGAGGGAATGAAATTACATTTCATGAATATAAAAAGAGGTTATTATTACATAATATTATTGAAATTAACATCAATGTAAAGGTAAGTTCAGTTAGGGTCTGAGTGTATAGGACATGGTCCGGTCTCTTATGTAGACCTACCAAAACCTTAACATTTTAGGTCGATGGTGTTCTTGAAATATGGATTTAACATAACTACCACTGTGATAACTATGTTTATTATCATTGCTTTGGATTTTGTACATCTGAGGTGACCGACAAAGAAAATTATACACTCACTACTAATTCTAGAAGAATCACCTCTCAATTAGACAGAGACCTCATGTAAGTCTGATTCCATTGTACTTCCAAGTTATCCTGTATAAAGTTGGTTAATAATTTAAAAGTACAATTGTCCATGATATCAGTACCACGTCATACTTGTGGATCATTTTTATTCACAGTGGAACACACTTCTGGAAACAGGTGTCTCAGTCATGGGAGTTTTGGTTTTGTATAAGATCATGTGAAAGCCTTAACCATCTGGAGAATAACAGTATGACCAATGTTTATAAGCAAGGAGAAATTGCAGCAATTGTCTTGGATAATGCGCTTGCACTTATTGTGTTTGTCCTTTTTTATTTTTAAATCTTTTGAGAGATTGTCTATAACTGTACAAAAAAAACAACTTTGGAGGTGTGTCTTCACACAGGTGCTCCAAGTCCTCTTGTCTTTTTTTATTCAAATATCAAGGGCATATAGAATATAACCTTTTTATGCAATATGATATGAGTGAATCATATTTTCATGTTGATGTGCATACCATTCTATTGGTTTGATTGGGCTATTGTGAGAAAGTTACCAGTTGCTAAGAATACATTGAGTACAGGCCAAATACAATAACGTTGTGTATACTGTGACCTTTTTCTCATACTTCCTGTACATTCATCCAGTTTATTTGGATCCCGTTAAACAGGACATAAACACCTTTTATTTTATCTGTATGGTGAATAGTTTGGTACATTCAGTCATACCAGCTTCTTGGTCAGCTTCTTGGTCAGGCTCATTTATACAGTTTACAGGTCATAAAACTACCAAATTTATGCAAAGGTTGTGAATGATTGTTTTATTGATCACCTTCAATCAAACCATGTATATCAGGAGTATATTAAACACTTTGAAATCTGCTAATGGCATAAAATTACATGTTTTAATGAATTAAAATTCTAAGAAATGGTTAATTCTGACAAAATTAATGTTTACTATAAGATCTTAAGTACCCCATTGAAGCCGACTGGTCATACCCAACTATCAATCAGTACAAGACTTGATTTGATCTGGGGACATAGTTTGATTATATTGGAACTTGACGCTTGTAAGGTCATTGCTTGAGCAGTGTAGGTGTGCCAAGTCACAAATTGTTCATTGGGGGCATGCTATACAGATCATTTAGAGTGATTTTTGAAAATCAAATAGGTAAAGTCAATAAATACAATACCAAGATGAAAACAAATTAATATAAACTATATCTCTGTCAAAAATCTGTCGAAAAATCTCTACTTCATACGATAAACAGTGGAGTGGATGCTATGCAACTTTTTCTTTTCTACTCTAGTTGTTGCATGGTGTGCCACAGGGTTCAGTACTTGGCCAATCCTGCATTCCTTGTGCACTAACTTGCTTGGCAAAGTTGTGGAGAAGCACCATGACCCAAAGTTGCACTTATATGATGATGATTGCCCAGTAATCTCAAGCATCAAGATTAAGCTGAGAGATAAGATTTATCTTATTAAGCAAAATTTCTCAGGCCAGAGTCTTTGATGGTATGATGCAGTATTTACGGTGCCACTTATTTGAGTAGCTGTTGATTCCCCAGGGGAATGAAGCCAAAATTATATTTGTTTTGCAGCTTCCATAATTTCAGGATTCGACAAGTGGAAAGGATGTCTTTATAGCTAGCAAATCACTTTTAAACCTGAATGTTTGGTTATAACTGCAGGTTGCTTCTGTGTAGCAACCACCTGTGGATCAGCCAAAGCTATACTGATGATACTAGTGCCTCCTTGTCAGTGTGTTTTAGGTGTTTGACCGCAGGATTCTTTTGGTGTTAAAAGCAAGGTGTTTTGTACTGGTATGAGGAGTATTGCAACTGATGTTACATGATGCGGTAATGACATGTCTTGGAAAAACTTTTCAGTGTGCTAGTTAACACATACCTTATCTTTGTTGATGTCCTTGACATGCTTGGTGTTTGTGTTAACCTTATGCAAGACATTTTATGAGGGTATTTTGTTTGAAATGCCAAACTACACCTTAAGTATGTACAGGGGAGACGTTGTATTGCTTATTCTATTATGTTTGAGAACCACCTTAAGGACCTAAGCAAAAGATAAATATTTAAATCTGTAGAAGCCAAGCCTCAAGTCAGCACTCTCACCTTTGTTATTGCAAAAATTATATGACTTTGAGTTCATTTGCCAGTTTGAAAATATCCACATGGAACCCAGGGAGTATCCAACATACTTTTAGTAGTTTGAGTATTTGTAGGTTTGTGACTTCTTTTTTTGCATGGGTTATCCTAAACATATTTAGTTCTTCTAACATTAGCCTATTTAGTTTGCCTTCCTCTATTGTACAGAGGTAAGGGCAAGGGTGTCCATGGCAGATGCCTACCCATGATGTCAGTGATATAATCGAGCATGGCATTTTGATTTTTATATCTTTCTCTTGTATAAAAATACAGCAAAATCCTGGCATACATTTCTAAGTGCCAGCTATGCCAAAGTATCTGACGTTTAATGATTACTTGTTATTTACCTCTTGTTTGTGACTTGAACATACCTTGTTCATTGATCCTAGCCAATTCCTGGAGTCTTTGATCCACAGCATCTAGAATCTTTCTGGATCCCTTCAGACATTTTGCACTTGGAATAACTGCACCAATCTAGCACCACTTTACTCTGCCACCTCTCCAGAAGTGGAAGTGTTCATACCAGCTCCGCTGACACTGTCAGATCCTGATTTCAGACAACCCTGTAGCTATCCTTCAGTTATTCTAATTCTCTTCTGAATTACCGTCAATCTATAACTCACAGCATTAAGTGCATTAAAAATCTCAACCATAGTATTTTGAGTGTCATTCTGGTTACTGAGCTGCTAGAAGTATTACTATTAGAACTATTGTTGTAATTTCACACCTAATGTTGCCTCCCACAAGCGGAACAATGAAATACTTTGGGCATTTTAACACCACAAGAGGCCAATCAATCAAAGCAGTATAATCAGTTTAAAGTGCCAATAGTGCAATATAACTTACCAAGTGAGCTTATCAAATATAAATCATGTAATCACAAAAAAGCTTGAAATATGACCCCAATTACAACACTGATAAAACAACTGAAAAATGCAAGAAAGAAAAGAAATTGCGTCAGAATTGACCTAACATCAAAGTTCAAACAATAAAATTAAAGAAGAACAACAAGAATTCACATTTCTGAAAATACTACAGCAATAACAAGTGTATAACTTTATAGTAATACACCTCCAACAGCAGACCAACAGCAAAGACATCAATGAGACTGGGAATAGTTATTGAGGGTAGGCTTTACACTACTCCAGATGTCAGCAAGGATCAGTTCTCAGTTGTTGAAACCACGTGAGAATAAAATGAGACAGATGGTGAAGCCAATACAGCAAACAGGATTCTCATGATGCTATGGTGAACGAGATTTGGTAAAGAAACCCAACAAGAGTCCCCCGGAGACAGACGGGATTTGGGAATACTAGTTAATTAGTTCTAACATGTTATGACATAGGATATAGCAATATCTACAAACTATGATACATAAACCAAGAGGGACTAGTTAACACAATAAAACAAAATGAAATGAAAACACAAAAGATAAAACCACATAATAAGGGTAATGGGAGGGTGGAAATCATTGCTTCATGTATATCTTTCTAGCTCACTATACCAATAACTCTGATAACTGCAATGCCCCATCTTATATATCCCACAGACTGATGAAATGAAGGATTTGACTGATTGAAAAAGGAAGGGTGAGTATGATTGGAAGAGGACCAACTGGTAAGGCCAAGTTGCATGGGTTAGTTCAAAACGACTGATGCACAAGCGCCAAGGGGTGATTGCGTCAAGTTTCTATTCTATTGCATTATGGGACTTAAACTTTGCATTTTTTTCACCTTTGCATTTTTTCACCTTTGTATGTTCTGGTCGTTTTTTATCCAGAAACCCAACAAGAGTCCCCCGGACATAGACGGGATTTGGGAATACTAGTTAATTAGTTCTAACATGTTATGACATAGGATATAGCAATATCTACAAACTATGATGCATAAACCAGGAGGGACTAGTTAACCCTCTACACAATAAAACAAAATGAAATGAAAACACAAAAGATAAAACCACATAATAAGGGTAATGGGAGGGTGGAAATCATTGCTTCATATATATCTTTCTAGCTCACTATACCAATAACTCTGATAACTGCAATGCCCCATCTTATATATCCCACAGACTGATGAAATGAAGGATTTGACTGATTGAAAAAGGAAGGGTGAGTATGATTGGAAGAGGACCAACTGGTAAGGCCAAGTTGCATGGGTTAGTTCAAAACGACTGATGCACAAGCGCCAAGGGGTGATTGCGTCAAGTTTCTATTCTATTGCATTATGGGACTTAAACTTTGCATTTTTTTCACCTTTGCATTTTTTCACCTTTGTATGTTCTGGGCGTTTTTTATCTAGTCTTTTATTTTGATTGTGTTTTTGGGACATTAAAATGTATTATGATGTTAATATTTTATATTGTTGATATGCTACGTTCTTTTATTAGCTAATTTATTTTAGGTAATGTATTTATTATTTTAATAGTTCGGTGTAATACAAAGGTGTTTAAGCACTTCAGTGTTTAATAAACACACTTTCTCATCATCAACAAGCTTATTTGTCAAAGTTGGAGCATCAAAGTGCTTTTTATTTGTGCATTGAAGATAAAAACTGTGTATATCCTGTCACATTTGCATGCTACAGTGGCTGCATCTAATTTTGTAGGTATATGATGCCAGAGTAAGGTATGGACTGAAACATTTTTGAAAGACTTTGTGGAGGTATTTGTTCCTTAGAGTCAGAGTTTGAAAATAAAGCATTGTGCGATAGGCAATCAGTGCAGATGTTTAAGATCGACTAGAGTCTAGAAAATATGGCACTGTAAGTTATGATTCCAGCTAGGCTATTTTGGAAGCACTCTACTTTTTAAGCACCACCTCTGGCCTTGTTTTTACGGCCTTGTTGATAATGAATAACAAATATCTGAACAGTAAATTTTAGCAGCTAAGGTGAGTGGCCACAAGAGTATTTTTTTCTCTTACTTACAAATATCACTGAAAGGTGCCTGCATAAACCTCTCTAAAATGGGTATCAAATGAACCATACATCAAGCCAAGATTTCTGACAATGTTTATGGTCAAACAGATAACTATACTGTTGACTGGATAATAAGATGTTTGCTTTTTTGTGTGTAGTTTACCTAAGCACAATAAAAAAAGCTTTTAAGCTTTTCCAGAATTCCGCTTTATTTGACACCAAATGCTTTACATGATGCAGCTATTGATCTAATTTCTGAAATGTAGCATCACTGGTCATCTGTGCAAGGTAGATATATAGCTGGGCAATCATCATCATATAAGTGCAACTTTGTGTCATGGTGCTTCTTGACAACTTTGCCAAGCAAGTTAGTGTAGAAGGAATGCAGGATTGGCCAAGTACTGAACCCTGTGGCACACCATGCAACAACTAGAGTAGAAAAGATAAAGTTGCATAGCGTCCACTCCACTGTTTATCGTATGAAGTAGAGATTTTTCGACAGATTTTTGACAGAGATATAGTTTATATTAATTTGTTTTCATCTTGGTATTGTATTTATTGACTTTACCTATTTGATTTTCAAAAATCACTCTAAATGATCTGTACAGCATGCCCCCAATGAACAATTTGTGACTTGGCACACCTACACTGCTCAAGCAATGACCTTACAAGCGTCAAGTTCCAATATAATTAAAATATGTCCCCAGATCAAATCAAGTCTTGTACTGATTGATAGTTGGGTATGACCAGTCGGCTTCAATGGGGTACTTAAGATCTTATAGTAAACATTAATTTTGTCAGAATTAACCATTTCTTAGAATTTTAATTCATTAAAACATGTAATTTTATGCCATTAGCAGATTTCAAAGTGTTTAATATACTCCTGATATACATGGTTTGATTGAAGGTGATCAATAAAACAATCATTCACAACCTTTGCATAAATTTGGTAGTTTTATGACCTGTAAACTGTATAAATGAGCCTGACCAAGAAGCTGACCAAGAAGCTGGTATGACTGAATGTACCAAACTATTCACCATACAGATAAAATAAAAGGTGTTTATGTCCTGTTTAACGGGATCCAAATAAACTGGATGAATGTACAGGAAGTATGAGAAAAAGGTCACAGTATACACAACGTTATTGTATTTGGCCTGTACTCAATGTATTCTTAGCAACTGGTAACTTTCTCACAATAGCCCAATCAAACCAATAGAATGGTATGCACATCAACATGAAAATATGATTCACTCATATCATATTGCATAAAAAGGTTATATTCTATATGCCCTTGATATTTGAATAAAAAAAGACAAGAGGACTTGGAGCACCTGTGCGAAGACACACCTCCAAAGTTGTTTATTTGTACAGTTAAAGAAAATCTCTCAAAAGATTTAAAGATAAAAAAGGACAAACACAATAAGTGCAAGCGCATTATCCAAGACAATTGCTGCAATTTCTCCTTGCTTATAAACATTGGAAAACAAGTGTACATCTCAGCACCAGATACAATTGTTTCACCTGTCCCAAGACATACAAAAGGCGTGAAGACATGATCAAACATTCCAAAATCTGCCTCAAAAATAGCCTTAAAAAGGGGCTGGATGAAAATCAGGCACCAACTGTAATCCAATCTACAAGCAGTGCACCCATGCCAAATGCCCCATCAGAGGCCCTGTCTAGAGTCATACAGGACTTGACAGTAAGTGACTCAGAAGAAGATGAGGAGTTACAGAAGATGGCTGACAAACTGGAGAGCAAGTTAATACAAAATACTGTCTCTAGACAGGTGAACACTGACATCAGTAATGTCAGCACTGAGGAGAAGTCAACCCAAACAGAGCCTCTAATAGTCATTTCACCTGACGAGGTCCTGGAGTTAGGAGAGAAACTTTCACTACTAACTTTTGATAAAGGTCTAAAGATTTTTGTGGATACACTGATCTCAGATATAGTGTTCTGCAAACCTAACCTAGCCAGAAGTAAGAGCCCAACCACCCAAATTGGACATTATTATTTTTGACAATCTAAAAATAATATGTTTTAGATATTATTAATCTTTTCAGTTCTAAATATAATTTGTCCTATAAATAAAATGCACGAATTATATTTTATATCTAGGCATTATTTACATACCCACCTATGAAATATTTTCTGAATAAAGACCTTATTTATATATAGTATGTTATAAATAAAATAACCTTATTATATATATATAAATAAAATACATGTTCATGTATAAATACATCTATCCAATGCAATCAATACATCCAAAAAATGTATTGAAACTAATAAGATGTATTGTAGTGCATATGCCTTACTAAAACTGCCCAATGCAAATAGGATATAACCACAGACCAGTTTCTGCCTCAGTTATAGGATTGCACCAACATCAGATAATATGGTGCCTCCCACCTTTTACATTGTGAACAGTAATTACCCTGAATAATCATAAGTACTATTATTACTTAAAATGTGACTCAAACATTGACATATAAATCCACCCTTATGATCATACAACATTTTCAGGATACACTTTTACCTGGGCATACGAATGTGGATTATATATAAAAATAATATGAATTTTTTATATATAGAATATAATTCTAGGACATAACAGCCTAAAAATTATATAAAGTATAATTATAATATATAACATAATTATAATTATATTACATTTTCAACCTTAGAAAATTATACTCACCTGAAATCCTTCAGAAAAAACAACCACCTCAAAAAGGTGCACAGGTGCAATGCACCGCCTAGTGGTGCACAGGTGCACAGGTGCAAAAACAGGTTCAATTGCACATCCCAAAAAGTACTTCAGGGGAGACCTTAGCCCATAATCTCCAGCCTCTGATGAGAAAGTTCAATATAATATAACTTTCGAAACATAATACCTATAGTTTAAAAGATATTGTGTAAGGCACTTCTACAATATCTATTGTGAACATTTACTTGAGTGACATAATAACACTTCAATTTTCTTGTTGTTATTTTAGGTGAATAATTAGCTACGGGTCTTAAACTTCACCAAGTGAAAGCTCTCCCACAAGTAGGTGAATGAATTATTTGAGAAAAATTGGCTATCTGCAATACTTTTAGAGATAATTCGAATTTACTCATTTTCAGTAGGTGAGTAATTACCTACGGGTCTGGAACTTCACCATGTGAAAGCTCTCCCAAAAGTAGATGAATCAGTTATTTGACAAAAAATGGATATCTGCAATACTTTTAGAGATAATTAGCATTTACTCATTTTGAGTAGGTGAATAATTAGCTACAGGTCTGAAACTTCACCAAGTGAAAGCTCTCCCAAAAGTAGGTGAAGGAGTTATTTGACAGAAATTGGCTATCTGCAATACTTTTAGAAATAATTTGTATTTACTCATTTTGAGTAGGTGAGTAATTACCTACGGGTCTGAAACTTTACCAAGTGAAAGCTCTCCAAAAAGTAGGTGAAGGAGTTATTTGACAAAAATTGGCTATCTGCAATACTTTTAGAGATAAATTGCATTTACTCATTTTGAGTAGGTGAGTAATTAGGTACGGGTCTGAAACTTCACCAAGTGAAAGCTCTCCCAAAAGTAGGTGAATGAGTTATTTGAGAAAAATTGGCTATGTGCAATACTTTTAGAGATAATTCACATTTACTCATTTTGAGAAGGTGAGTAATTACCTACAGGTCTGGAACTTCAGCATGTGAAAGCTCTCCAAAAAGTAGGTGAATGAGTTATTTAAGAAAAATTTGCTATCTGCAATACTTTTAGAGAAAATGCAAAATTACTCATTTCAGTAGGCCTAATTTAGACATAAAGCCGACCAATATAATACTGCGGTGCACCCTCTAATATACTTGGCAAACTTGAGAAGGCTAGCTATAATATATTTTTCGTTAGAGTGGTAATGGTGAAATCTCTCTACACACTGCGGCTATCCAGTGGATACAATGATTTACTCAACAGTGAGAACCTAAAAGTAGATATTGTTAAGCTATGCCATGACATAGAGGTCTGCAATTTCACTCTGTTAAAGCTGACCAAAAATTATGTGAATAACATATTTAAACAAAATATTGTAAATGTAATAGTTTTCACGTAATAACTGATTTACTCAACAGTGATAACTTCAAAGTAGCTATTACTCAGCTATGCAATGAGCTACATGTCTGAATTTTTTCTATGTTATAGCTGACCCAAAATTAGGTGAACAACCTATTTAAGCAAAATACTGTAAATGCAATAGTTTTTAAGTTACAAGTGATTTACTCAATAGTGAGAACGTGAAAATAGCTATTGCTCAGCTATGCCATGAGCTATAAGTCTGTAATTTCATGATGTTATAGCCGACCCAAAAGTAGGTGAATAACATATTTTAACAAAATACTCCAAATGCAATATCTTTCAAGTTACAAGTGATTTATTCAACAATCAGTACCTGAAAATAGCTATTGGTCAGTTGTGCCATGAGCTACAGGTCTATAATTTCACTATGTTATAGCTGACCTAAAAGTAGCTGAATAACATATTTACACAAATTTCTGTAAATGCAACAGTTTTCCAATTACAACTGATTTACTCAACAGTGTGAACTTCAAAGTAGCTATTACTCAGCTATGCAAAGAGTTACATGTCTGAATTTTTTCTATGTTATAGCTGACCCAAAATTAGGTGAACAACCTATTTAAGCAAAATACTGTAAATGCAATAGTTTTTAAGTTACAAGTGATTTACTCAATAGTGAAAACATGAAAATAGCTATTGCTCAGCTATGCCATGAGCTATAAGTCTGTAATTTCACGATGTTATAGCCGACCCAAAAGTAGGTGAACAACATATTTTAACAAAATACTCCAAATGCAATATTTTTCAAGTTACAAGTGATTTATTCAACAGTCAGTACCTGAAAATAGCTATTGGTCAGTTGTGCCATGAGCTACAGGTCTGTAATTTCACTATGTTATAGCTGACCTAAAAGTAGCTGAATAACATATTTACACAAATTTCTGTAAATGCAACAGTTTTCCAATTACAACTGATTTACTCAACAGTGTGAACTTCAAAGTAGCTATTACTCAGCTATGCAATGAGCCACAGGTCTGGAACTTCACTATGTAAAAACTCACTCCGAAATAGGTGAATAACATAGTGAAACAAAATACTCCAAATGCAATACTTTTGAAGTTATAAGTAATTTACTCAACAGTGATAACCTAAAAGTAGCTATTACTCAGCTATACCATGAGCTACAGGTCTGAAATATTACTATGTTATAGCTGACCCAAAAGTAGCTGAATAACATATTTATACGAAATTCTGTAAATGCAATAGTTTTCAAGTTACAAGTGATTTTACTCATGATGGAAGTTACTGAAAAGCCCAAAAGTAGCAATTACTCACTTAACTATTGAGACAGACACCCAAGTTACTCACCATGTTGTAGCTATGAAAAAAGTAGCTGCATAACATATTTTAACAAAATGCTCTAAACGCAACACTTTTCAAGTTATAAGTGATTTAGTGCATAATTTCATGAATTTTAATGCATTTTAGACATTTTTGTCTACCAAAGACCAAATTTAGACATAAAGCCTACCAAAAAGATAGGGTGGCGAGTCCTCTAGCATACCAAGCCACCTGCCAAATATGAAAGAAATCTGGAAAGAAATGTGGACTGTAGGTCACTAACAAGGAATATTCCACATTTTAGACATTTTTGTCTACCACAGGCCTAATTTAGACATAAACCCTACCAAAAAGATAGGGTGGCGAGTCCTCTACCATATCAAGCCACCTGCCAAATATGAAAGAAATCTGGAAAGAAATGTGGACTGTAGGTTGCTAACAAGAAATCTCTGCGGACGTGGGCGCAGACGCGGATGACGACAATGATGAATCCATAGTATCCCCCCGCCTAAAAAGGGTAAAATACCAGAAACAAACCTTAAATCTGAAGAAATTATAAACTTTTATCTCATTTTTCTGCATATTGTAGTACTTTTGTAGCTTTCTTTTGGAAGCACTACAGTATTTGGTTTCCACACATTTTACTTCCTGTAATGGGTCAGTTTGATTGGGGATATGCTAAAATGCAATCTTTTTTTTGGTATCTCAGAATTTTTATAGTTTAACGTAAGCATATGGACCAACTGACACCAATTTTGAAGTAACCTAGCCCTGGTGGTGTCCTACCACGGTCAAATTTCAAAATGATTAGAGGAAGTGCCCCTGTGTTAGAGTCCGGTAACCAAAATATTGATCGACAGATACACAGACAAACGGACACATCAAGTGAATCAATTTTGAAATAGGCTAATCCAAGCTGTGTCCTATCCAACCTGTCAAATTTCGAATGAATTGGTGGAAGCATTGCTGAATTGGAGTCTGGAAACCAAAATGTTGATAGATGGACAGACATACTGACAAACTGACAGATGGACAAACATCAGAAACATCACTTTAATAGGTAAACAACCCATCCCAAAAATTATTTAATAAAATGATAGAGATAAACTTTCTAAAAAGCTTTCTAATTCTACTGACAAGAAAAAGAAAAAAAGTTGGAGTGGAAAGGAATATCCAGATAAGTATATAATGATTATTTAATGATATCACACACACAGTACAGTTTGTTGATCTTAGCTGCTGAGGCTGCATGCAGAAAAAGGCCAGCAGTTTACTCCACACAGAGAACTTAACCAGTGCTTAGTTTACAGAGGCAAAAGAAGGAAGTCACTGCACTGAAAAACCCACTGGCTCAGGGAGAGCAGGGCCCTGTATTCATGAAAGGTCTTAGCCTGGGCTTAGGCTTAAAGTTGAGACTTTTGTCTCAGGCTTAGTGGTATTCACAAAGAATTTAAGACCAGTCTTAAGGCTTAGCCAAGGGCTCAACTCTAAGGCTGGTTGGTAGTGGCCTTACGTTTTGTAAAGAGGACTTAAATATGGCCTCCACTTCAAAATTTGAAATGGCTGTAAATAAAGTATAACTAGACCTAGCGCATTGGAGAACCAATGCAAATTGTATCCACCAGAAAACTCACCACAGCCATTAAAACATGCTTAACCTTGGAGAAGCCAATGTGAAATCTGACCATATCAAAAGATTCTTAGCCCATGATTCCTATAGGTTGGTGTGACATTGCAAACCTCTAGGAACAGAAATAAGCGAGATATAAGCACTGTTAATTTTCGCTATCCTCATTTGACCTTGAAAGAGGGGCCTAAAATCAAATCCGATCACATCAAAAAATTCCTACCCCATGATTTCCTATAGGTTGATTTAACATTGCAAACTTGTAGAACCAATAATAAGCAGGTTGTAAGAACTTTAAGTTTGGCTATCCTTGTTTAACCTTGAAGGAGGGATCCAAGGTCAAATCCGACCACACCACAAAATTCCCAGCCAATGATTTCCTATAGGTTGGTTTACCATCCCAAACCTCTAGGATCAATAATAAGCGAGTTATAAGCACTTTTATGTTTACCTATCCTCGTTTGACTTTGAAGGAGGGGTCCAAGGTTAAATCCAACCACACCAAAAGACTCCCAGCCCAGGATTTCCTATAGGTTGGTTTACCATTCCAAACCTCTAGGACCAATAATAAGTGAGTTATAAGCACTTTTAAGTTTGGCTATCCTCGTTTGACCTTGAAGGAGGGGTCCAAGGTCAAATCCGACCACACCAAAAGACTCCCAGCCAATGATTTCCTACAGGTTGGTTTACCATGCCAAACCTCTAGGACCAATAATAAGGGAGTTATAAGCACTTTTATGTTTACCTATCCTCGTTTGACCTTGAAGGAGGGGTCCAAGGTCAAATCCAACGACACCAAAAGACTCCCAGCCAAGGATTTCCTACAGGTTGGTTTACCATGCCAAACCTCTAGGACCAATAATAAGGGAGTTATAAGCACTTTTATGTTTACCTATCCTCATTTGACCTTGAAGGAAGGGTCCAAGGTCAAATACGACCACACCAAAAGACTCCCAGTCCATGATTTCCTTTTGGTTGGTTTTACCATCCCAAACATCTACGACCAATAATAAGCGAGTTATAAGCACTTTTAAGTTTGGCTATCCTTGTTTGACCTTGAAGGAGGGGTCCAAAGTCAAATCTGACCACACCAAATGATTCCCAGGCCATGATTTCCTATAGGTTGGTTTACCATCCCAAACCTCTGGGACCAATAATAAGCGAGTTATAAGCACTTTTAAGTTTGGCTATCCTCATTTGACCTTGAAGGAGGGGTCCAAGGTCAAATCCGACCACACCAAATGATTCCCAGGCCATGATTTCCTATAGGTTGGTTTACCATCCCAAACCTCTGGGACCAATAATAAGCGAGTTATAAGCACTTTTAAGTTTGGCTATCCTCATTTGACCTTGAAGGAGGGGTCCAAGGTCAAATCCGACCACACCAAAACATTCCCAGGCCATGATTTCCTATAGGTTGGTTTACCATCCTAAACCTCTAGGACCAATAATAAGTGAGTTATAAGCACTTTTAAGTTTAGTTATCCTCGTTTGACCTTGAAGGAGGGGTCCAAGGTCAAATCTGACCACACCAAAAGATTCCCAGGCCATGATTTCCTACAGGTTGGTTTACCATCCCAAACCTGTAGGACCAATAATAAGGGAGATATAAGCACTTTTCATGACTGCGAAGAAACATATCCTGCCAATTTGAGATCTCTACCTATAATAACCTTTGCTCTAGAGGGCCACCAAAAGTCCTTGTTTAAAGTCGAAAAGTCGGCGGCCATCTTGTTTTTCAAAATGAGGCCAAAAATATTCCCAGGCAAGATTTTATGGTTATGAATATATCCTGTAAATCTGAGAAGGCTAGCTATAATTTTTTTTCGTTAGAGCAGTAACGGTGAAATCTCTCTACACACTGAGGCGGCGGCGTAGGCGTAACGAAGTCAAATCCATAGTATCCACTGGATGCTATCCGCTGGATACAATTATACAGGACACCTCACTAAAGCAGTGTTTGGGAGTTTATGTGTTTTAACAAGGTTTTCAATTTCAAAACAACACTTTTCCTTTGATAAAAAAGTCCCTTTTTGTGAATACTGATTTAAGACCAAATTTAGCTGAGACAAAAGTCTCAACTTTATGACCACATATAAGCCTAAGACCTGGCTAAAACTACGACTCTTTGTGAATACCGACCCAGGTCTCTGTACCTTGTGTGTAGGACTGTTCATATAATTTAGCGAATGAATAAATCGTACAAAATGGTGGATAATAAAAGCAAGTTTTCCTATAGTATGGAACAGCGCCTTAAAGCCTTGCTGAAGGCTCAAGTATCTTTGCAGTTAGGGAACGTTTCCAGTTCAGATAATGGAATTTCAGTTTCTATAATGTACTCATACATGTACTGACGTTTATAGCAGCATACAGTAGTCTGCCTGATAAGCTTCTAACTCACAACATGTATGAGTGCTGTATGAATACTGTATATCTGTGTGCATGTTTGAATAGTACATCATACAAATTAGAGCCTTACACAAGGCTAAGCGCCTGACTTCCATAGTTCATTAGTGTCAATAACTTCCGGTTTTTCAATAATATTTCGAAAATATGGAACATATTGCTTCTGCTTGTTTGTGCTGCATAAAAATCCAAACAGAAATGACTCAAAAATCGCAGGTTAAATACCCAGGTTTTTCTATTCACTGTTGCCCCTACTTATATTTCAGTCATTTTCAACCTCTCTCTTTAAATATTAATGTTACCTAACCCATAAATCATGCTACACACTCGTATCATATTGCTATCTTCATCCGTTTACATCATGTCAGCCTGGTTTTTAATGCAACAAGAACACGGGATCTCTGTACAAAACCTACTAGTGATATATAGAACATAACTTAGGTTATGTATCAACAAAAATGGCTCTTGTTGCCACAAGGATAGTCATCCATAGCAACCATTTCATCTCCGAATCTCTACACTAAGTGGTGGATAATAGATCTATTTCAAAAGCTGACATCAGCAGTTACACAATACCAAGGCGGGTATTAGCCAGGACGTATGCTGAAAGTTAAGATTTTTGTCTCAACTTTTGCAGAAAATAAGAGACTTTTTGTCTTAGTCGTAGCAGTATTCACAAAGAAGTTAAACCATTCTTAGGCTTACATAAGGGCTTAATTTTAAGACTGGCAGGAAGGCTGCTTAAACAGGTCTAAAATGTGGCACATGCATTGACAAATACCCACCTTCAGTTTTTCAAATGGCTCTAAATTAGTCAAAAAACATACCAAAGTTTTTTGAAACTATTTCCTACAAAAGGAAAGTGGCTAAATTGTTTTTCCATTCGAAAACTTGATCCCTTTCTGATCCATATAACACCAACAAGTGGACAAGTTTTCCATTGTGCATCACTTGCACTCACATATCTATAAAAAGTAAAAACATGTACACAACCATACTATCCAGTAACAACTTGCTTTCATACCCTTCTAATAATTAAAGTCCCATTTTATTATAGGCCTATAATGAATTCTCAAGAACTAGAAACATTTCACCAAATCTGCTTTTCCATAATTATTTATATATCAAAATGAAAAAAGTAACTGCTGTGGTCATAGTTAGAAAAAATATAAGAACAAATAACACACAAAATTTTTATGCACATTGGCCTTGATACCTGGGGCCAATTTCACTAAAGGACTTAAACTAAGTCCCTTTTTTGGCTAAGTCAGGGACTTAAATCTAAGACTTTGGTCTTAGCTAGAAAAATGGATTTCACAAAGGTGACTTAGCTAAGTCCAGGCTTATCATATAACCACAGTGGTTTTCTGTGTCATGTGACCTCTTTTGTATCTTTTCAAAATATAATATTGATGCCACATTTTCTTCATTTAATGTATTTTATCTAAGGATAAGTGCTGTTTTGAAATTGAAAACCTTGTTAGTGCATATAAACTTCCCAAACACTACTTTAGTGAGGTGTTCTGCATAATTATAATTTCTTTACAGCCATTTCAAATTTTGAAGTGGAGAAAAGTTTATGACGGCCATATTTAAGTCCTATTTACAAAATTTAAGCCCACTACCTCCCAGACTTAAAAGTTAAGTCCACTGACTTAGCAATTTCATGGACTTAGCTGTTTTGTGAAAACCACTAAGTCTAAGACCACAAACTTAGCAGTTTTTTGACAAAATTTAAGACGACAGTCTTAGATTTAAGCCTAAATCTGGACTTAAGTCCCTTTGCGAAATCGGCCCCTGAGTTCATATGACACATTTAAGTACTGTATGTCTTTATTTTTACCACTAAAATGTTGTACATGCAAGGTCAAACCAATGGCCGTTTTTACTATTAAATCATTAACCAATCAAATTTTAAAACAAAAAGAAATATAATGTTTTACGTCAGTGTAAATAAAACAAATATTGTAATGAACATGATAAGTTATATTTATAATCAATGATCAGTGTAGCTAACTATTGGTAAATGATACAGTAAAAATTTTATTAATTTTCAGTTCAGATATGCATAGTGTGCTGCATAAAATAAGGAAACAATGTTCATGTACTTAGATATATAGTAGCACTGTAATTTGTTTTCTTGACTGCCCAAAATGAAAAACAAAATGACAATTACATATAAATTTTAATGTTTAGAAAGGATACACACTTTGTTGTGCTGTCATCTGAGAAACATATTATACACTTAAAAAGTGTTTCAAAAGTTTACAATTTACTTTAAAACCAGTTGCAATATAATTGTTATGCCTCATTTGGTTATTATCTCATTCTAAAAACAATATTTTTGTTCAGTACATCTTTTATGTGTACAAATAATGAAACATGACATTTAACAACCACTCTGGTTATATGAAAGTTAAGACTAAGCCCTAGGCTTAAGTTTGAGACAAAAGTCTTAGCTAGGTCACCATTTGTGAATATGGTTTTAAGACAAAACTTAGCTGTTTGTTTATTTGTTTATTTGGGGTTTTACGTCGCTTTCAACACTGTACAGGTCATATCACGACGGGTAGTTGGAAGGGCAGAGGAAACCAGTACATAGAGTTCGCTAGGGTTGTGTACTGTAAACTGCCGACCAACGGCAAGCAACTACCAGCTTTCCCACTTAAGGCCGTCACGGGGATCGAACCCCCGACCTCAGAGGTGGGAGGCGAGAGTGTTACCACTCTGCCACCGTGGCCCCCAAAACTTAGCTGAGACAATAGTCTTAATGTTAAGACTGGATTTAAGCCTAAGACCTGGCTAAGTCTAAGACCCTCGCGAATAAGGTTCCAAGTATATTGATTTAGCGGTAAATGGATGTTTTTACGCCAGTACATTTATCTTGTGAAGTAGTGTTTGATGTACTATTACCAAGACTGAAGTTTATTTTGTAGAGTTTAATATACTAATATCAAGACTGTTAAATCCTTTCTGGAATACTGGACAAGCAAATATTGTTTATATGTAGTTCAGAATTACTAAGCTAAAATTATGTGTGGTATTGTAGGAAATGTTTTATAGAGCTGAAAGCTTAGGTGCAAGATCAACAACAATTTGCTTCAAATGAAGGCATATAATAATGTTACTATATCAAATATGGTGTCATTGGGAGTGTTTGATACTTATCTGTCATCAGATTATAATACGTGTTAATAACTTTGTATCTTTACCCTCTGACATAAGTGGGTACATGAAGTTTCAGAAATGGAATCACATTTAGACTCCAGGAGTGAGTATGCTGATTTTTACAGAAGGCTTGGCACAAAAATTGGATTACTGTGTGAAGCGGCTTTAAAATTTGATGACCTTGAACTAGTTAGATTCATAAAGAAATACGGGAAAAGTCCATGGTTTTTTCACACAGGACAAGCCTACAAATGTTTTCTTTATAGTGTTTCCATGCTGGACAATCAATCAAGTAAGCAGATTATTGGAAATAAAATTTCGTTAATAACTTTTATATCTCTAGGTATGTCACCAACTTACATTAAACACCAAATAGAAATTGGTACTGATGTGAACTACAAAAAAGGTGAAAAACAAGGAACTGCTTTGATGAAAGCATGTGTATGTTGCAATTATGATACTGTAAAGGTTTTGCTAGATGCAGGAGCAGATCCCACACATAGAACAACTCAAAATATAAGTGCACTTTATACAGCTTTTAGACACAATACTGACAGGGTATTTTTCTTGATCTATGATGCACTTTTTCAGAAGACTCCAACTGAAAGTGAACTGCTTCAGTACTTGACACCATTGCCATCCAATATCCAAAACATCATCAAACAAACGCAGAGTGATAGGCTTATGTTACAAGAAATACAAAGGTTGTACAACGTAATGGATGGTAGATGCCATATGAATGCAAGAGAGCTGGGCTACAGTTTAGAGAAACTGGCAAAGTATGATCACATGGATGAGATTGCAACAGCCCTGTTACAGATTGGAAATGATCGAAATGATTCTCATATAATCCATGTGGTGCTGCATATACTATACCGTCAGAAGAATATCAAAATAATACTCAATGGACAGAGGCATGCCACAGAGGCTTTATGCAGGCCAGATATCCTGAGCCTATATAGTAGTTATTTCTGGAGGCTTGGTGAAGCTAACAAGTGAGTATTTCACAATAAATCAAGCATGCCTCCATCTGACTTGGAATGATTTTAAGTGTTTAGAAACAATAATATTCCAACTTCATAATTTTTCCTTTAGGGGCTAAGGTGACTAAGACACTCGCCCCCAACATCTGATTTCTGAAGTTCAACCCTATGTGTGAATTTTGGTAGTTGCCAATCGATGGTCAGCAGTTTTGTTCTGAACCTTGATCAACTTTATGTATTGATTTCCTCTTCCCATAAAACTACCCATCGTGACACAACATCTATAGTGATAAAAAGCGGCATTAAAATTCAAATCAATAAATAAATTAATCCCTAAGTATAATTACACTTCAAGTATAATTATTATTTCACATCAACTACTCATTTTAATTGAGGCAATTGGGGGTCTAGCAACCAAAGATAAAGTGTAATTTTCTGAGGTTCATGTGCATATTTGTTAACAAAGTATACATTTTATGTAGTTATGTGCAATAGATCTTACCACATTATAAATATAAATATTTAGACTCTACAAATTTTTACAGAAAGTTAGATTTACTAACATTAATTTTCTGTTTTCTTACCTTATAGATATTTGACATCAGACTACATAAGACAACGATTACCAAACATGTGCTATTTTGGTACAGTTTTACCCTGTTGGCCCTCAGTGTCAACTAAGATGGATTATACTGAACTTTTGAAACCATGTATATTCAGATTTAGCAAGAAAAGTTTCTTGTGGCTGTATATTGCAATGAAACATCCCCATTTGTGGAAATATTTTTACTTTGAAATGGTTAAAGCCCAAACCAGTGTACCTGAATGGAATTCCATAATGGAAGAGGCATACAAGTTTTCAGAATTTTACAACACAACACCACAAACTGATAAAGCTTGTTTGTCATCAATACCTGCGGACAAAACTATATGTTTGAATAAAGCAACACACTTAGCAAATACTTTACAAAAGCCATACATTAGTGGCTGTTTTGACAGTGAAGGTAAAGAAGAATGTATCAGAATTCATAAGTGTGTTGAGAATTTTGTTCTTTACATTACAAAACTGGTTGAAAGATCAAACAAAAAATTTGCTGCCACACCCATACTTTCAGGTAGTGTTGCTGAAGGCACCAAAGTTGGTTTCCCTGATGAATATGACTTTATTCTGCACCTTCATGAACTGCAGGATGAGTTTGACAAAAGTGAGGAAACTCTGGAATATCCAGCACATTTAGGAAAGTGTTTTGACTCAGTGACTATATTTGAAGAATATAATGATGCTTTTCTAAAACAAGTTAAGGAACATAAAACTATGAAAAACTTTTATCATCTCACATCACAGATTCAAACTTCAAACATTAAGCCATTCACTATAACATTATTTTGGAATGGAAACTTTTTCAAGGATTTGCGAGTTAGTATTGATATTGTGCCAGCATTTAAAATCACATATCAAAAAGCTCAGAAAAGGCTACTGCATGTGGGGAAAGAAAGTGCCAACAATCAGATCTTTGTTGTCACAAAAGATGATGAGTATGATCTTTCACATCTTCGATTGTCACATTCACTTCATGAAAGGGATTTGCTTCAAAATTTACCAATGCATGCGAAAAATAGTTATCGCCTAGCCAAAGCTGTGAGGCATGCAGAAGTGTGGCCGGGTGTACAGCTACCTGATATGACAGTTGCCTCTGTGGATAAATATATAACAACATACATGATAAAAACATGTCTCTTATTCACAGTTACAGAATGTGACCATAATGAGTTAGAAGACAAAGAATGGCTCAGTCCACTGTCTATTAAATGGGCCATAAAGATTTTCGAGCAAATGAAATATTTCATGGAGATCTTTGATGGAAAAATCCCTAACTACTTTCACAAGTTTGTAGATGTTTGTTCTAGCTATCAAATTGCACACCCACATGAGGGAGCAATGCAACAATATAACAAAAGGAAACAAATAATTACTCTTACTTTTATCAACTATATTCTACAGTTACTGAATGATATTTTGCAACAGCGTTTACAAGATCGATGTTTAATACAATAGAACACTACTGGTGATATACATATGTCACTTTTGTCATTATATAAGATCTGGCTAATTTTCTCTCCTTTTTTTATATTTATGTTTAATAATGTTTAATCTGTAACTGTCAAATATAGTAGAACCTCGTTTGTTATGTACGCGTCCGTGTCCACATGAACAACTTCTCCTAAACTACAAGGCCTACTGCTTGACGTCATATAATGACACACACTTTAAATTGGCACAAAACGGAAGTTAAAATATTAAGTAACACTCGTAATTTATCACCCAAACTCACACATTTTCATTTAACAAATAAGGAAGTGGAAGTGAGGACAGAAATCATTTAAATATCATTGGCAATTTCCGTATGCAAATTGTGCCAATTTGAGGTGCTAATTTCATGTAGAAATTATATTATCGCTCATTAAAAACGAGTGTAAAAGAATACTTTCATTTAGCATTCAAATAGAAGAGATTTTCAGCGTTAACGCTCTAACAGGAAAACGACAACAGCTAGGTTCACCAAATTTGCAGGATATCTTCATTGGGAATTAGGCTCCTCTGGGAAGGAAAATTGCCTCATTCTAAAAAAAAACAAGATGGACGCCATGGGCATTTCTTTGAAAATAATATACATTTTTCTATTGGATGTTTCTCATAGGTAGAAGGTTGAATATCTTCATAGGTTATATGTTTAACAGATATAGATGTCCTCTACAGCCTTGCACACATTTGACCTTGAAGCTCTTAATTCAAGGTCATCCACAGAGTGCCAGAGTAACCCACATAGCGAACTTTAAAAGTGCCTATATCTCCCTTATTATTGGTCCTAGAGGTTTGCAATGTGAAACCAACCTATAGGAAATGATGTGCTACGAATCTTCTGATGTTGCCATATTTGACCTTGGACCCCTCCGTCAAGGTCTAACGAGGATAGCCAAACTTAAAAGTGCTTATAACTCACTTATTATCGATCATAGACGTTTGGGATGGTAAACCAACTGGAAATCATGTGGTCACCTTTGACCTTGGATTCCTCCTTCAAGATCAAATGAGAGCACACAAACTTAAAAATGCTTACAACTCCCCTATTGCTCATACATTTTTCGAGTGTGAAACCAACCAAAAGGATATCTTGGCCTGGGATCTTATCATGTGGTGAAATTTGGCCTTGTACCCCTCTTTCCAAATAGGCAATACTTGCTCAGCTTTGGTGCATTGTCTTTACGGTGGATACAGTTTGCATCGGTTTGCTGATGCGCTAGGTCTAGTTGTATTGAGTTTATGCCAGTAAAATGCTTTATAACTTGTGCTTGTGTTAATACATGTTTTAAAAAAAGAAATCCACGAAATTCCCTTTGAAACAATCAAAATTAAGCTTTTTGTGTCCAAGGTGTGCCAAGTTAAGGTGTGAAGCAGTAGAGACATGCTGTTTTTTTTTAAAAAGATGCCTTATCCGTCGAGGATGAAAATTTGTTCAAGGCATGCAAATCTGTCCGTCTGTTTGCTAGAGCCATTACAAGGGAGGTACCCCCAACAAAGTGTGAAAATTTCAATACTTTATCTCAATTTTCTCAGTGACTATTGCAGGGATTTCTCTCATATCTTGCATATATGTTCTAGACCACAAGTAAATTACCTTGTACGAGTGTCAGACCTGGATCTTTCTTAATTATTTTTTATGAATTTTTTAAAATAATTTTTAATGCATTAAAATGAATGAAATCATGCACTAAATCAATTATAATTGAAAAGTATTGCATTTAGAACATTTTGTTAAAATATGTCATTCAGCTACTTTTTCCATAATTACAACATGGTGAGTAACTTGAGTGTCTATCTCGATAGCTACTTTTGGACTTTTCAGTAACTTCCATCAGGAGTAAAATCACTTGTAACTTGAAAACTATTACATTTAGAGAATTTTGTGTAAATAGGTTATTCACCTACTTTTGGGTCAGCTGTAACATAGTAAACTTTCAGACCTGTAGCTCATCGTATAGCTGAGTAATAGCTACTTTTAGGTTATCACTGTTAAGTAAATCACTTACAACTTGAGAAGTATTGCATTTAGAGTATTTAGTGTAAATATGTTATTCAAGTACTTTTGGGTCAGCTATAACATATGCCCCTGTTCCGACCCTTAATTGTGGACAGTCAGTAAAAAAAAGGTAAAATGGGCGGAAAAACTGGATCGGTGTCAAAGTCTGGGATTAAGGTCACATCGGTCTCAGGGGGCCTGAGGATGCCCAAAGCTGCCCAACAGAGTCCCCGACTGGTCTGGGACTAAGAACCGAATAAGCCATTTTTCTGGTCGGTTTGATCCAAGATCTGGTCATAGACATACCGACTGGGTCCCAGGAAGCCTCAGGCCGCCTGGGACTAAGTTCCGACTAACCCACGACTAAGTCCCGGCATCCTCAAGCCTCCTTAGGCATCCCCAGTCTTCCCCAGACCGAGAGGGCCGATTCTTCTTTTGCAATTGGACTAATGCCCCTGTTCCACCAAAGGATTAAACCCTGATCCTGTCGGTGACCCTTAATCGTGGACAGTCGGTGAAAAAAAAGCAAAAATGGGTGGGAATACTGAATCGGTTTTGAAGTCTGGGATTAAGTACAGATCGTCCCCAGGAAGCCTCAGGCAGCCCCAGACAGTCTGGGTATGGGACTAAGAACCGACTAAGCCAGTTTTCTGGTCAGTTTCAACCATGATCCTGTCATACACATACCGACTGGGTCCCAGGAGGCCTCAGGCTAATCCCTGACTAACACCCAATTAAGTCCCGGTTTCCTCAGGCATCCTCAGGCATCCTCAGTCTTCCCAAGTCCAGAATCGCCGATTCTTGTTATGCAAAGTTGCTGGATTTTCTGGGTATATATATGTAAAATTCGCAATCTAATCACCATTGCTTTTCTAGGAACACAGCAGGATGCCACCTTTTACTGGAAGACAACTTCAACAACAACTTAGGGCTTTTTGATTTTTATTCAGTTACAAGTAATCATGTATTTCCTATTTCTGTGTCGACCACAGCAACCACCACCACCAGAAGCAGCACCTAGAAGAAGGCACAACATGTGGGCCAGGCCATGGCTACTGCAGAGAGAGGAGAGGGGGGCCTACTGCAACATTATGGCTTATCTGTATGCCACAGACATTCCAGGATTCACCAATTACATGAGGATGACCCCAGAATTGTTTGAAATGATAAAGATCAGACTGGAATCACGTATAGCCAGGCAGGCCACCAACTACAGAGCACCAATCAGTGTTGGGGAGATGTTAGCCATCACCATCAGATATCTGGCCACTGGAGATTCCTACACATCATTATCCTGTCAGTTCAGGGTTGGAAGATCCACCATTTCTAAGTTTTTATCAGAGGTCTGCAGGGCCATCCAGGATGAGTTCACCAGAGAGTACCTCAGATGTCCTATTACACCAGATGAGTGGAAAGAACTGGAGAGGGAATTCAGGATCAGGTGAAATGTTCCACATGCCCTGGGAGCACTTGATGGGAAGCATGTGGCCCTGAAGAAACCCAAGAACACTGGAGCCCTCTACCACAACTACAAGGGGTTCTTTTCCATTGTGATGTTGGCCCTGGTAGATGGGCAGTACAAGTTCAGATGGGTGGATGCTGATACAGCTGGATCTTGCTCAGATGCCCAGATATTTAATGCCTCTCAGCTGAAGAGGAGGATTGAGGATGGCAGGATAGGCTTCCCTGACCCAGCTCCTATAACCCAGGGTGGTCGAGATGTCTCCTACTTCATTCTGGCAGATGATGCCTTTGGCCTGAAGACCTGGCTCATGAAACCCTATGGCAGAAGGATGTTAACCAGAGAGGAAAGGATTGCCAACTATAGAATATCCAGAGGCAGGAGAGTTGTTGAGAATGCTTTTGGCATCCTGGTCTCAAGATTCAGAGTGATGAGGACCACCATTGAACTACCCCCAGCAACAGTCAGGGAAGTGGTCTTTACCTGTGTGGTTCTGCACAACATACTGAGAAGCTAGTATCAAGCTCAACCTGGTGGTCAGCAGCCTGGGGAGGATGATGATGATGATGTGCCTGGTGATTGGGGATTGATTGGTGGTGCTGCTGGTGGTGGCCAATACAGAAACCCTGCTAGAGAAGCATTCGCTTTTATATGACTGCTTGCATGACTGGTTTGGTCTAGATGGTACTGTTTTGTCATGGATCAAATCTTATCTTTCAAACCGTAAACAAAAAATTAAAATAGGTGATAGTTTCTCTGACGCGGTAATGCTCCCTTTCGGAGTCCCCCAGGGCTCTGTGCTGGGTCCTCTCCTTTTCACCCTCTACACTAGTCCCCTCAGTCAAGTTATTTCAAAATTCAATGTTACTCATCACCTGTATGCCGATGACACCCAGATCTACCTAGCAGTTGACTCCAGGAACTTTGACTCTAGCATGCAAGAGCTGACCGAGTGTCTCAAGTCTGTACAGGAGTGGATGGACGGTGTCAAACTAAAACTGAACCCAGAAAAAACCGAATTTATCATTATAGGTCAAAAAGCCATCAGAGAGTCGCTTGCACCAAATTTCCCTGTTCCACTCCTCCAAAACAATATTATTCCATCGGTGGAAGTAAAAAATCTGGGTGTTATTTTCGACTCAGACAACTCCTTTAACAATCATGTTGCCAAGGTTTGCCGAGCATGTTACTATCATCTCCGTGATTTGCGACGAATTCGCAAATTCCTTGGAGTCGAGACAGCAATACTTCTGGCAAATGCTATGGTCAGTAGTCGTCTAGACTACTGTAACTCTCTACTCTGTGGGGTAAGCAAGTCCAACATAGCCAAGCTACAGAGAGTCCAGAATGCTCTTTGCCGCATCATCTTCAGACTTGACAAAATGAGTCATGTTACACCCTTTTTGAAAAAGCTCCACTGGCTCCCAATTCAACATCGCATCCTCTTTAAGTATAATCTTTTGGTTTTCAAGGCTATTAATCTCTCACAGCCTCCGTATCTTTCAGCTTTAATAAGATCTAGCAGTCTCACTCGCGGCAACAGGCTATCTATCTCCTCAACCCGCCCTAAGAAGCACATAGGCAGGCGTGGTTTTGCGGTGGCAGCACCAGTTGAATGGAACAAGCTGCCACAGACTGTCAGATCTCAGCAAACAATTGATGGTTTCAGAAGCCAGCTAAAGACCTACTTGTTTAGGCTGGCATACCCACCACCTTAGTTATACCCTGGCGGGCGCTTTTCAGATGTCGACCCATACCTGTCCCTGGACTCTCCCTTCTTGGACTCTAGCGCATTAGAGGATTTTTATCAATTTTTGCGCTATATAAATCCTACTATTATTATTATTATTAAAAGACAGATTGATTACCTGAGGGACTACTTCAATAATGAGGGAGCAGTGGCCTGGCAAGATGGCAGAACATATGTCCTGCTGCAGTAACCAGTCCTTTTCAGGAGTAACTATAACAGTCCTGTTCAGGACTACCAAATATTCCAAAAACAATTAATGAGCTATGCTTGCTGCAGACAAACCCCATGCTAAACATAACTTGTACAGACAGACAAACAGACAAACCCCATGACAAACATAACTTGTACAGACGGACAGACCAACCCCATGCCAAACATAACTTGTACAGACGGACAAACAAACCCCATGCCAAACATAACTTGTACAGACGGACAAACAGACAAACCCCATGCCAAACATAGCTTGTACAGACGGACAAACAGACAAACCCCATGCCAAACATAACTTGTACAGACGGACAGACAAACCCAGTGCCAAACACAATTCTCAAAAACAAAACACAAACCTAAATATAACATCCTTAATGGAATTAATTTTGCATATATTTTGATAGCCACATCCTAATTTCACTTACATTTAATTCTTGGGGGGGGGATATTTCAAACAGAAATGTTTTCCTGGAAATCTTAAATTTAAAATCTTCACTCCAATTGACAAATATATACAAAATATCACCAGGAAGCTGGTTTTCTTTTCAATAATGGGGAATTATGTTTGCAAATTAGTTTGTCAGTTCTTTGGTTTGGGTTCTGTTTAATTTTTGGTTTGTCTGTTTCTTGGTTGGTGGTTATTGGTGTTGGGTTTGTGTTTGGTACTTGGGTGTTGGGTTTGGTGGTGGATCTGTGTGTTTGTTAGTTGGGGATTATGTTTGGCATTGGGTTTGTGTGTTTGTGGGTTGGTAGGTATGTGATAATGCCTTTTAACTCTAGGGAAGGTGTAAGTGTTGGACTTTTCTATTAAAGAGTTTGATGTACCTTTTTTGTAATGTGTGGTACCATGGGTTATTTGTTTTATGTTTGGGTTGGTGTGGGTGTTTGACTTTTATTATTTTTTGTGATAAGTATTTGTACTGAACTTCTTTGTTTTGGGAGGGGAATGTGAACAACATGTAGCTTAATAAAGACCCTCCCTGACACGATGGCTACTGAGGAGACTGCTGCTGCTGTTGAGGCGGTGCTGAAGTGGTGATAGTAAAGAGCTGCTGCTGTGGTTGCTGCTGCTGAGGCTGCTCGATGATCTGTGTTGATGTCAGATCTGGTAGCTGGCTTAATATTCCACTCAGGTTGTGTCTGCTCCCTTGGTCCTGTACAGTTAGGACTGATGTAGGGCTACTGAAGCCAATGGGGCTTGTTGTATAATAAACAAAACTGCTGCCAGCCGCTGCTTGAGTGGAACTGGACGCCTGTTGAGTAGTAGTTGGCAGTAGACTGACCCTCTGGGATTCCATGGTAATAGTGGCTGATCTTCTGGGCAGTGGCTGACGTCTACTCTTGCTCTTGATACTTTCAATGTCTCTAAATATCCTGCCTTTTAGGTTTTCAAATTCTTCTTTAGTCATCTTTTTGGACTCTGATGCCACGTAGTCAAAGGAGGGCTGCCTGTCTGACTTCTGCTGCATAAAACCTGAGATCAGCGTCCTCCTCTGCTCAAAGTGCTGAGAATCTTGGAGTCTGTTGTTGAAACGGGTGTAGATGTAAGGATGGACTGACTCCTCTCCCTCAGGACACTGGACTCAAGGTGTTCTGTAGCAGTAGCAGAGCCACGTGATTCATCCTGCTTGCTGGTATTTGGACTGGCCTCAAAACCTGAACTTCTGTTGGCTCCCTTTCGTCTGATGTGGGTTTTAAAGAAACCCATCTGTTGGTAGACCCAGGACTGTCTCTTGATCATCTCCCTCGGGGCTTGGCCAGATTGGAGCTTGGACAGCTTGCCATAATGCGTTCGCTAGGACTCAAACCAACGTCTCACATCAAAGGGGTCGAGCTTGAGTTCTGCAGATATTTCTGCCCAGAGAGCCTCTCTTCTGTTTCTGTCGTGGAAACGTGAATGTTCCTTGTCATACAGTTCTGGGTGTTGCTTTACAAATTTTGCAATGGAAACTTCCTGACTGTCTGTAAAAGTTGCACACACCCGGGCTCTCTTGGCTGAAGAATGGGACTCTGTATCTTCTTCACACCTCTCTTCTTCTTCTACAGCTCCCTCAAATAGCTTCGGAATGTTCCTCAATCTCCTCCTCCTCTCTCCTCTCAATCCCTTTTTCTGTAACTTCAACTCTTTCCTCTACTTCACTTTCCTTCTCCCTGTAATCCATCTTTTTCCTTCCTCTCTTCCCTCCTTTCTCTTTCCTCATAATCCAGTTGACAAAATAATAAAAAAATAGTAAAATGTGTCTCCTGTGAAATATGCCTTAAGCTCAAGTATAACATATCTAAAAAAATCTGAAAACCCCTACAAATCAGTGACACACCTCTCTCAGTAGCCAAACAGTCAGTAACAATGAGAATGTGTGCGAGGTCACTTATATAGTTCTAGACCGCCTCATTGCCTTGTTTTAAATTCTCACGCGTGGAAAATATTCAGTTCTTAGCCAGTTGTTAGTCCCAGGCCTCCAGGGGTGTCCCCAGGCCGTCACAGACTAAATTTGTGTTGTCCCAGGTGTCCTGGATCGGTTGTGGTTGGCTGCTCTTAGTCGGGGCTTAGTCCCAGACCTTGATTTTTGGGTCCCAGGACACCGCAGAAGATCTTAGGCTTCTGGGGACTAATGTAACCGATTCACTTTCATACGCATGAAATTCATACGCATCATATTTGAGTTGGGGACTAACAACCGGCTTCCTGGGACTAAGCTAGGGAGGTCTGGGATTAAGGGTTGCAGGCGGCCTGGGACAACACACGACTGTGTAAAATTGGGTCTGAGGAGGCCTGAGGATGCCTGGGACTGGACATTTTGTTAAGGGCAGCAAATATGAATCGGTTTGAGTCGTGAGAAATATCAAACATGCTTGATTTTCCTCACGGCCTAAACCGACCACAACCGACCCTTACAGAAGGTCTGGGACTAAGCAAATATTTTAAACCGACCCCCAAAAATCCTTAATCAGGAGCCTTAGTCGTGTGGTGGAACACCCATATAAGGGTCGCAGGAGGCCTGAGATTAAGGGACTAAGGGTCTGGGACTAAGGGTCTGGGAATAAGGGTCTGGGACTAAGGGGGGGCACTAAAGGTCACAGGAGGCCTGAGACAACATAGGACTGTGTAAATGTGATCTGAGGAGGCCTGGGAAAGCCTGGGAATGGACATTTAGTTTATGGCAGGAAATAATCGGTTAGCGTCGGGAGAAATATCAAACATGTTTGATTTTTCACATGGCCCCAACCAACCACAACTGACCCTTACAGGACGCCTACAACATGGTGAGTAACTTGCGTATCTATCTAAATAGTTAAGTGAGTAACAGCTACTTTTGGACTTTTTCTGTAACTGCCATCATGAGTAAAATCACTTGTAACTTGAAAACTATTGCATTTAGAGAATTTTGTGTAAATATTGTTCAGCTACTTTTGGGTCAGCTATAACATAGTAAAATTTCAGACCTGTAGCTCAAAGCATAGCTGAGTAATAGCTACTCTTAGGTTATCACTGTTGAGTAAATCGCTTATAACTTGAAAACTATTGCAGTTAGAGGATTTAGTTTCATATGTTATTCACCTATTTTGGAGTCAGCTATAGCATAGTAAAATTCCAAACATGTGGCTCATTGCATAGCTGAGTAATAGCTACTTTGAGGTTCTTACTCAACGCTATTTTCTGGACCTGGACACCTATTTGGGGGTCAGCTATAACATAGTAAAATTAAAACTTTTGCATTTGCAATATTTTCTTTAAATATGTTTTAATTTTCTTTTTACACCTTAACAGTTACCGTCATACTTTCCTTCTGAACACCATTTTCAGGGCATATCTTTTGTGTCCTTTTCTTCTGTCACTTCTACTCTGAAACTGAAAACACACAGTCAGCTGACACAGAGCACATTTACGAGCACTGATTGCTTGTCTAAAATCTATTATTGAATAGTTTTGTGGAATATTTTACTTTCTCTCACACTTGCATATCCCCATAGTTCTGCAATAAATGTTGTCTTAAATTTTTAATAATCCATTATCATGACTGAATCATAAACATTGCAGTGTATTTCACAATCAAGTGTCAAAATGTGACCATTAGCAAATATAACTCCTTCTTACAGTTTCATGCATCTATACAGTAAATCTTTTTTGTCCAATAAAGTTGTTTAATCAAGGAAAGCAGTGCATGCACTGCTCATGCATTGGCCATTTTTGATATTTGTTCATATTGCTTGTACAGTTAGCATTTTCTTTAGTGTCTTCCTGCATCACAACTACCCAATTTTCATGTATTTCTATTTGACGTTATTACTTTTATGTGGGTGTTCCACCACACGACTAAGGCTCCCGATTAAGGATTTAGGGGGGTCGGTTTCAAATATTTGCTCAGTCCCAGACTTTATTTAAGGGTCAGTTGTGGTCGGTTGAGGCAAACATGTTTGATATTTCACACGAATACAACCGATTCATATTTGCCGCCCTCCACAAAATGTCCAGTCCCAGGCGTCCTCAGGCCTCCTCAGACCCAAATTTACAGAGTCGGTTGTTGTCCCAGGCCACCTGCAACCCTTAGTCCCAGACCTCCATAGTTTAGTCCCAGGAGGCCGGTTCTTAGTCGCAGATTCAAATTTGATGCGTATGAATTTCATGCGTGAGAAACTGGGTCATTTGCATTAGTCCCCGGAAGCCTCAGACCGTCTGCGGTGTCCTGGGACCCAAAAATGTAGGTCTGGGGCTAAGCCCCAACTAAGGGTAACCGACCCTAACCGATCCAAACCGGCCTCCCCAGGACGCCTGGGATCGCACATTTTCAGTCTGAGGTGGCCTGAGGATGCCTCAGGACGCCTGGGACTATCAACTGACTAAGAACCAACTGTTTTCTGCGCGTCTGAAATTAAAACGAGGCAATGAGGAGGTCTGGGACTATATAAGTGACCACGCACACATTCTCATTGTTACTGACTGTTTGGCTACTGAGAGAGGCGTATGTCACTGTTTTGTAGGGGTTTTCGGTTTTTATTTTATTGTCGACTGGAGTATGAGGAAAGAGAAAGGAGGGAAGAGAGGAAGAAAAAGGATGGATGACAAGGAAAAGGAAGGCGAGGTTGAGGAGAGAGTTGAAGTTCCAGAACTTCCAGAGGAAAGGGTTGAGGGAAGAGAGGAGGAGGAGGAGATGCAAGAAAGTCAAGCTATTGGGGAAGCTGTAGCAGAGGAAGAAGAGAGGTGTGAAGAAGATCCGGAGTCCCATTCTTCAGCCAAGCGAGCTAGGGTGTGTGCAACTTTTACAGACACTCAGGAAGTTTCCATTGTGGAATTTGTCAAGCAACACCCTGAGCTGTATGACAAGGAATACCCAAGGTTCCATGACAGGACCAGAAGAGAGACTCTCTGGGCAGAAATAGCTGCAGAACTTCATCTACAGCCCTTTGATGTGAGACATTGGTTCGAGTCCCAGCGAACGCGTTATGGCAAGCTGTCTAAGCTCCAATCTGGCCAAGCTCCGAGGGAGATGACCAAGAGACAGTCCTGGGTCTACCAACAGATGGGTTTCCTTAAAACCCACATCAGAAGAAAGGGGGCCAACAGAAGTTCAGGGTTCGAGGCTAGTCCGTATACCAGCAGGCCGGATGAATCACGTGGGTCAACTACTGACACAGAACATCTCGAGTCAAGTGTCCTGAGGGAGAGGAGTCAGTCCATAATTTCATCTACACCCATTTCAACAACAGACTCCAAGATTCTGGAACATTTTGAACAGATGAGGACACTTATCTTAGGTTTTCTGCAGCAGAAGTCTGACAGGCAGCCCGTGGCATCAGAGGCCGAAAAAATGACTCAAGAAGAATTTGAAGAATTAAAGGGCAAGATATTCAGAGACATCAAAAGTATCAAGAGCAACCGTAGATGTCAGCAATTGCCCAGAAGATCAGCCACTATTACCACGGAGTCGCAGAGGGTCGGGATCCTGGCCCCAACAACTCAACAGGCATCTAGTTCCACTCTGGCAGCAGTTTTGTCTACTATACACCAAGCCCCATTGGCTTCAGCAACCCTACATCTGTCCTAACTGTACAGGACGAAGGGAGCAGACATAACCTGAGTGGAATTTTAAGCCAGCTACCTGATCTGACATCTACACAGATCGTAGAGCAACCACAGCCGCAACAACCACAGCAGCAGCTCTTTACTATCACCACTTCAGCACCGCCTCAACAGCAGCAGCAGCCTCCTCAGTAGCCATCCAGTCAGGGCGGGTCTTTGACCTGCCAGGCCCTTTTCAGGGCCACCAAATCTTCCAAAAACAATTATTCAGCTACGTGTTCTTCCAATTCCCATCCCAAAACAAAAAAGTTTAGTACAAATACTTATCACAAGAAAAAAAATTAAAGTCCAACACTTACACCACCCCAAACATAAAATAAATAACCCATGGTACCACACATAACAAAAAAGGCCACATAAAAAATAATTGAAAAAAAAAACCCAATATGGCCAATAATCAGCCCATTCTTTGCTTAAAATCCATGGGATAGTTTAAAATGTTTAATTGAAAAGTCCAACACTTGCACCTCCCTTAGACTGAAAAGACCTTCTCACATACTACCAACCCACGAACACACAAAGCCAATAACAAACATAACCCCAAACTGACACACAAACCCACTGACAAACATAACCCCAAACTGACAGACAAACCCAATAACAAACATAACCCCAAACTGACAGACAAACCCACTGACAAACATAACTCCCAACTGACAGATAAACCCAATGACAAACATAAATCCCAACTGACTGACAAACCCACTGACACACAAACCCAATGACAAACATAACCACCAGCCAAAAAACTGACAAACCCAATAGCAAACAAAGCCCAAACCAAAAAACTGACAAACTGTTTTGCAAACATAATCTCCCATTATTAAAACCACTAGTATTTATATCCAATAAATATTTGTCAAGTGGGGTAGAAGAATTTATTTTTTAGATTTCTAGGAAAACATTTCTGTTTCAAACAAAGCCCAAACCAAAAAACTGACAAACTGTTTTGCAAACATAATCTCCCATTATTAAAACCACTAGTATTTATATCCAATAAATATTTGTCAAGTGGGGTAGAAGAATTTATTTTTTAGATTTCTAGGAAAACATTTCTGTTTCAAATATATTTGCAAAATAAATCTCAAATTAAGTGAAATGAGTGTGTAGCTTTCATATTATATGTAATATTCACTCTACTTAGCAATTTATGTTGGGGTTTGTGTCCTGTTTTTGAGAATATTGTTTATCATTTGTTTTGTCTGTTTTTGTCAGGGGGTTTGTCTGTTTGTGCGTCGGTACTAGTTATGTTTGGCATGGGGTTTGTCTGTTTGTGCGTCGGTACTGGTTATGTTTGGCATGGGGTTTGTCTGTTTGTGCGTGGGTACAAGTTATGTTTGGCGTGGGGTTTGTCTGTTTGTGCATCAGTACAAGTTATGTTTGGCATGCGGTTTGTCTGTTTGTGCGTGGGTACTAGTTATGTTTGGCGTTGGGTTTGTCTGTAGAAAACATAGCTCATTAATTGTTTTTGGAATATTTGGTAGTCCTGAAAAGGACTGTTTTTTAGTCCTGAAAAGGACTGGTTACTACAGCGGGATTCATATTCTGCCATCTTGCCAGGCCACTGCTCCCTTATTGTTAAAGTAGTCCTTCAGATAGTCTCTCTGTCTCTTGGCTTCTCTGGCAGGGTTTCTGTCTTGTCCACCACCAGCAGCACCACCAATCAACCCACAATCATCAGGCACATCATCACCATCGTCCAGATTTAAAAACCAGATCATCACCATCGACCAGATTTAAAAACCTTCTACTACTCCTTTTGTTGTGTGGTGATGTTGCCTCAAACCCTGGCCCCTCCAATTTTGGATTTGTCAATTGTAGATCCATTCGCAATAAAGGCCCTCTCCTGCACGACCTCATAAAATGTTGCGACTTGGATATCCTGGGTCTGGTTCAGACTCATATTAGACCAAATGATACTGACGGCCTTCTGAATTCTCTCACTCCGGTTGATTATAATTTCATCCAAAAACCAAGGTGTACTGGCCTGGGCGGTGGTGTCGGTTTTCTGTGTAGAAAAATCTTTTCTCCCAGTATAGTCTCTTCACCAGTTTTTAGGTCATTTGAAAATATCATACTGTCTTTTAAGTCCGATCACAACAGCTTTGTTGCTGCTTGCGTGTACCGTCCTCCAGGTTCTTGTACTACTCAGTTTCTGGAAGATTTTCTGGCTCTTTCTGGGTTTCTGTCCTCGACTGGTTCCAGATTCATCATTTGCGGTGACATAAATGTCCATCTGGATGTTGAGTGTGGCGATAGGTCCAGGTTTAATGACATCCTTCAGTGTTGTGGTTTGGTTCAAAGTGTTAGTGGCCCGACTCATTTACTGGGGCACACTCTGGATGTTTTGATATCTCCTTGTGACTCGGATTTTGTCCGCAATGTTAGTGTTGGAGACTTCATTTCTGACCATGCTGCCATAAGATGCCAACTTGATTTCTCCCGCCCACCTACCAGTATCGACAAATGGGTCTCTTATCGTCGGTATCACAGGATTGACATTGACCAGTTCCGCAATGACCTCAGTAATATACCGTTTGTACGGTCCCCTAAAGGTACTGCTGTGGAACTGTATGATCAGTACATAACTGGTATAACAATGGTACTTGACAAGCATGCTCCTATCATCTCACGCAAGGCAAAACAGCAGTCAGATGAGTGGTTGTCTGATTCGTATCGCTTGGCTCGATCTCTCAGGCGGCAATTTGAACGGAGGTGGAGGAAACATAAGTCAGAGTTGAACAGATCAAGGCTCCGCAGGCAAATTGCCTGGTGCAATCGACTGGCTAACAAAGAAAAGGGTTCATACTACACTAATCTCATAACTGCAAACAGTGGTGACCCCAAGAAGCTATGGCAGTCATTAAGGAAGGTGTTGCATCGTACCTCTGAGACTGTCCTGCCTGCTCATAGCTCAGATAAAAGCCTTGCGGACATGTTTGCTTCTTTTTTCTCCAATAAAATAAGCAAAATCAGGGACACCTTTCCTACTTCTGGCTCTTTCAATGATGTACCTGACTCAGTCCCTCCTGCTTTCAATGCCTTTACACCTGTCACTGAAGACGATGTCCATAAGTGTATCTGTGAATCTCCCACTAAATCTTGCTCGCTAGACCCTATACCAACATTCCTCCTTAAGGATTGTCTTGATATCCTCCTCTCTTCTATTACCAAGTTGGTAAATTTCTCTCTCATTGAAGGATCTTTCCCAAATTCTTTCAAACAGGCGGTTGTCACCCCCCTCATAAAAAAGGCTTCCCTTCCCAGAGACGACCTCAAGAATTATCGCCCAGTGTCTGGTCTTTGTTTCTTGTCAAAGTTGGTGGAGCGAGTCGTGGCCAGGCAGCTGACGTCACACATCAATAGCAACAAGCTGGACAATCCTCATCAGTCAGCATACAAGCCAGGTGATTCTACAGAAACTGCTTTATTGTCCATAAAAAATGAGGTTCACCTCTCTCTGGCTCGCGGCGAACCCACAGCTCTAGTACTTCTTGACCTATTAGCCGCATTCGACACTATAGACCATAATATTCTCATTGGCTACCTTAAATCCTGGTTTGGTCTTGGTGGAACAGTCCTAAGGTGGTTTGCTTCCTACTTAAGAAATCGATGCCAGGCCATCAAGATAGGCTCTACACTATCTGAATTAAGTAGTCTCATCTATGGCATTCCACAAGGTTCTGTCCTGGGTCCATTGTTGTTTTCACTCTATACAACTCCACTTAGTAAAATTATTAGCCTCCACCCGCATATTAAATTCCATTTTTATGCGGATGATACTCAGTTATACATCCATCTCTCCCATAAGAATGCTCCTTCGGCTCTCGCCAAGCTAAATGCATGCCTTCATGATGTCCAAGAGTGGATGTCTCTCAGCAAATTGAAGCTCAACCCTGAAAAAACTGAATTTATTGTCTTTGGTTCTAAGGCTCAACGTCAGAAGATTTCCTCTCATTTTCCTGTTAGCATTCTTGGTAGCCTTCTTCATCCGGTTGATTCTGTCAGAAATCTAGGTGTGTGGTTTGATGCAGATTTTTCATTCTCTGAGCATATCAAGAGGACTTGCAAAGCGTGCTTTCTTCAGATGCGTGACCTCCGTAGAATTAGAAAACATCTTACTCCTGATGTTGCAGTCCTTGCTGCAAATGCCTTGGTCAGTAGTCGTCTGGACTATTGTAACTCTCTGTTCAGAGGTTTGTCCGGTTTCAATCAGTACAAATTGCAAAGTATTCAGAACACCCTTGCTCGTATTGTTACAAATCATAGAAAGTATGCTCATGTCACACCCATCTTAAAGAAACTCCACTGGTTGCCTGTTAAGTACCGATGTATTTTCAAAACTGCAACACTTGTGTATAAATTCTTGCATAGTGGTTCTCCTTCCTATTTTGAACCATTCCTGTCTTTCAGTAGTTGTCCCTATAGTACTAGGCGTAGTCACCCAGATCATCAATACCTCACAGTTCCTCCTTTTCATTCATCAGTCTTTAAGTCAACCAAACATTTTGGCCTGAGTTTTGCCTTTGATGCTCCTAAGATCTGGAATGAACTCCCTCTATATGTCCGCTGTGCAACATCAGTTGCCTCCTTCAGAAGCAAGCTTAAAACTTACCTGTTTGCAAAAGCCTACCCACCATAGCCTCCCCCGTCACATCTGTGTCTCTTTGGTACGACCTGGCTATTGTCCCTTGATTAACGCTAATTGCCTTTGCTTATGGTTAGATGCGCCTTAGAGTCCATCAGTGATGGAGATTAAGCGCTATAAAAGTCCACATTAGATTAGATTAGATCGTCCTCCCCAGGCTGCTGACCACCAGGTTGACCTTGATACTGGCTTCTCAGTATGTTGTGTAGAACCACACAGGTTAAGACCACTTCTCTGACTGTTGCTGGGGGTAGTTCAATGGTGGTTCTCATGACCCTGAATCTTGACACAAGGATGCCAAAAGCGTTCTCCACAACTCTCCTGCCCCTTGAAATTCTATAATTGGCAATCCTTTCCTCTCTGGTTAACATCCTTCTGCCATAGGGTTTCATGAGCCAGGTCTTCAGGGCAAAAGCATCATCTGCCAGGATGAAGTAGGGGACATCTGGACCACCCTGGGTTATAGGAGCTGGGCCAGGGAAGCCTATCCTGCCATCTTCAATCCTCCTTTTCAGCTGAGAGGCATTAAATATCTGGCCATCTGAGCAAGAGCCTTCTGTACCTACATCCACCCATCTAAACTTATACTGTCCATCTACCAGGGCCAACATCACAATGGAAAAGAACCCCTTGTAGTTGTGGTAGAGGGCTCCAGTGTTCTTGGGCTTCTTCAGGGCCACATGCTTCCCATCCAGAGCTCCCAGGGCATGTGGAACATTTCATCTGATCCTGAATTCCCTCTCCAGTTCTTTCCACTGATCTGGGGTAGTAGGACATTTCAGGTACTCCCTGGTGAACTCATCCTGGATGGCCCTGCAGACCTCTGGTATAAACTTGGAAATGGTGGATCTTTCAACCCTAAACTGACAGAACAATGAGGTGTAGGACTCTCCAGTGGCCAGATATCTGATGGTGAGGGCTAACTTCTCCCCAACACTGATTGGTGCTCTGTAGTTGGTGGTCTGCCTTGCTAGGTGTGGTTCCAGTCTGGTCTTAATCATCTCAAAAAATTCTGGGGTCATCCTCATGTAATTGGTGAATCCTGGAATGTCTGTGGCATAGATATCAGCCATAATGTTGTGGTAGGCCCTCCTCTCCTCTCTTTGCAGTAGCCATGGCCTGACCCACATGTTGTGCCTTCTTCTAGGTCTGTGTATGGGTGGTGGTGGTGGTGGTGGTGCTGGTGATGGTGGTTGCTGTGGTCGACACAGAAATAGAAAATACATTGTTATTTGTAACTGAATAAAAACCAAAAAAGCCCTGAGTTGTTGTTGAAGCTGTCCTCCATTAAAAGGTGGCATCCTGCTGTGTTCCCAGAAAAGCAATGATATTAGATTGCAGATTTTTTATATATATACCCCAAAAATCCAGCAAGCTTGCAAAACAAGAATCGGCGATCCTGGTCTGGGGAAGTCTGATGAGGCCTAAGGAGGCCTGAGGACGCTGGGAGTTAATCGTGTGTTAGTCGGGGCTTAGTCCCAGGCGGCCTGAGGCGTCCTGGGACCCAGTCGGTTGGTCTGCAACAGGATCGTGGATGAAACCGACAAGAAACGTGGCTTAGTCGGTTCTTAGTCCCAGACCAGTCGGGGACTGTCTTGGGCCGCCTGAGGCGTCCTGAGGCTTTCTGGGGCCGATCTGCTCTTAATCCCAGACTGTGAAACCGACCCAGTATTCCCGCCTATTTTTGCTTTTTTTCCACCGACTACCCACAATTAAGGGTCCCAGACAGGATCGGGGCTTAATCCTTTGGTGGAACAGGGGCATTAGTAACCAAGTTTGGTGTTTCTTTTAACAAATAAATAAAATTGCTCACATGTGTAATTTTTATTAATGTTGCTAGTTATGTTATATTTAGGTTGCTATATAAAATTATAATGACTACCTGACATTGTGTTTCTGGTGCTTTTAAATGTTCAAACTGCACAATTACCTTTACATAACTTCTGCAAGCACAGTTCAACCTGGTAGCTTATTTATATAGTGTAATTGCTTTATCATTGTTAAACACCCTCTCGGAATTACATGGAATATCAATTTGACTCAATGATCTACCTGCCAGTCATGTGTTTGAACCAATAAACTAATCCATACTGAACATTTTTTTAAACATAAGAATATATAAGAATAGGTGGCACCTGGGTTACGGGTGCATTAAGAGGACACTACAGCTTACACAAACTTGTTATTGCCTGCAGGGTGTAGGGTGGGGAATATACAAATGTAAAATAATTCTCTGCCTCTACGGCCTACAGTATCATTTGTCTTATTATCATTTCCCATCCAGTGAAGCACTGGGGAACTCCATATTTTTGTAGAGTGGTTTCCCTGTGTATTGGAGACACATTATGAACCTCTGGTGGGGATAGGAGTCCCAGATGCAGGCGTGTTGAATGTTATCCATTTTGTACTTCAGGATAGTTCATGGCAGTGCTGAAGCTCCTGCGCCCAATTGAGTAATTAATTACAATTTTCATGTAATTGACACTAGATTTTCTACTGCGCATTCTAAATTTAAGCTTCAGTATTCAGCAGTGTAAATCATTTACTTTTTTCCTTCATCCTTTAACCTACTGCCTATATAACTATGATATAAAGCCATCTCATTACACATGTTTAACACTTAGATCAGGTCTTATTCACATATCTAAACAAGAAGGATTGATTTGAGTATTTAGTGTATATGTATATCTTAATGAACATAATACAGATATAATCCACTGTACATGGGGCATTGTTGGGAGATTAGTGTCACTACAAAGTTGTGCCTTTGCCAGTTGTGTGGTGATCAGTGTACCAGAAACAAAGGAAACACCCTTTAAAAGGGAGTTTCACTCTCACAGTGGGCTTGTCATTTAACACTCATGCAAATCCAATTTCTAGTTAATTTCTAGAACTTAAATATAAATAAAAAGTATCAGAAAGACACATAAAACTGATAAGTTTTATAAAAATGTTATACCTTGTTACTTATGTTTATCTCAACATCGTATATCCAATATAGAACACTTGCATTAATTTAATTTTAGCAAACTTTCCCTTCTTGTAATAGAACCTGTAATTGTAATTGACTGAAAGTAGCTGTAATTGTAATTGATTTTTCTCAGTCTATTGTAATTGTATTTGTAACTGACCACTGATAATTGAAGAAGTAATTGTAATTGATCAAAGTAATTGACCCCAACCCTGCTTGTTGCACCCATGAGGCTAGTTGACCTATTGGTTCCCCTCTGTGTCAGCTCAATTTGACTTGATTTGGCATTAATTTCCTTTTCAACTCTCCTTGTTAAAGAATTGCATTCTTTCAATAAATCTTCGCTAACCCACACCCCATTTATACCTCCGTATACTTATTCTAGAAATACAAGGCGAAGTACCCAAACTCAAGTCCCTTCAAACCCCCACTTTCGATCCTAGAGTTCACAAATCAATCAAACCTTTCTGTCACTATGCCCCTGTCCTTTGGAACTCTCTCCCCTTTCATGTTAGAAACAGCCCCTCTGTTGCATCTTTTAGGAAGCATCTTCGCTAACCCACACCCCATTTATACCTCCGTATACTTATTCTAGAAATACAAGGCGAAGTACCCAAACTCAAGTCCCTTCAAACCCCCACTTTCGATCCTAGAGTTCACAAATCAATCAAATCTTTCTGTCACTATGCCCCTGTCCTTTGGAACTCTCTCCCCTTTCATGTTAGAAACAGCCCCTCTGTTGCATCTTTTAGGAAGCACCTCAAAACCCGCCTCTTTAGCTGTAGTTTCCCAACTTAGTTTTCTTCCCTCCTGATCACACCCACAATCATGCATCATTGACCTTGAACGTCCCTCGACTCTCCTTATGATAATGACTTTGATTAATTAGCGCACTGAGTTCCCCTTTGTGGGGAAGATATTGTGCTTGCAAAGCAGTAGATTAGATTAGATTTATTTCCCTTCTAACTTTTTCATACGGTGGACACAGGTTCAGTTCAGCATATCTGAAGTTCACTCCCTTTCCCTCAACAGAGTATGGACAAGGTCCATCAGGCAAACCATCAAGTTGGCAAAGTAATTAATTAAGTTTATAACAAGGCCTTGTGTAGCCAATACAATAAGTCTTCAGTCAATATCCAGAATAAGCATATATAAAACCAATTCAGTGTTTATTTTGCCATTAACTGACATATTTGAAACAACTCCAACATATTCTCATAGATCCTGACAATTTTATCCTCATGCACATATAATTTTTGTATCAAAGAGCTTCTTACAGACTTATGAAAAAAACAGTATTTATCAGAGCTCTAAAAAACCATGACCACACACATATAATCCTTGTAATGGCAAAGGTGAGTGTACAGACTTGAGTCTTGACTTCAATAAATTCAAAAGTTTGTCTTTTGCTCTGGTCTGTAAGTTGGTTCGCAAAAATAAGAAAATAAGCAATACTAAGTTCTTCAAAGCAATGTACACACTTAAGGTGTAGTATTGCATCTCAAACCCAAGACCTTCATAAAATGTCTTGCATAAGGTTAACAAAGAGACCAAGCATGTCAAGGACACCAACAAATGTAACGAATGTGTTGACCCTAAGGGCCACAATGAATTTCAAGTCTTTCAAGGCTTCAACGTTGTCATCAGTGCTTCATGTAGCATCTGTTTCAATACTCCTCATACCAGGATGAAAAACCTTTTTACCGCCAAAAATCCTGCAGTCAAGCACTTCAAAATACTGATAATGAGGCATCAGGATCCTCAGTGTAGCTTTAGTTGATCCCCAGGTGGATTCACCAAATGCAAAAACCAATAATGACCTCAAATGAACATGTCACAAGTAAAACAATTAGTTATCAAGAAATCATTCCCACTTATCCAACCCTGAAATTATGGAATTATTAAAACTAAAACAATTTTGGCTTCATTTCCCTGCTGGATCAACAGCTCTGCAAGCACCAAGCAAGTAGCACCTGTAAATCCTGCATCTTCTGGCTAGAAAAACTTGGTGTGATGATGTGTGTGATAATCACTTCCAAGGTTACTGGGATAAACGGCTCCCCCTGCTAATCCAACCTGGATTCCTGCTAGATTAGGAAAGGGGTTACCTGAATAGTCATGGAGAAACTCCTGCTTCAGCAATAGCTTTCTCCAAAGGCATAGTGACTTATTTTCAGGAAACAATTGATCAGGAGCAGTTTGAAGCCCTTTCATGATCCTCCCATAAGCAGTTAGCACATACCCAACATGGTGACTTGGGAAAAGCCCAATGCCCCACATTGCAAGGTTATCATTGATCATGTTATCATTGATTGTTATCAAGTTACCAAAAATAGATAACATTACTGATCAGATCAGAGCTCTAGGTAGGAATTATAAGCTGTATGCAGATCATATAAGTTCAGTATTTGGACATGTCAAACTTCACCCTCTGTGATATGATTTCTCAGGCCTGCAAGAAGAGCATTTTTACACTGACACCTACCTGCCATTCAGTTATATCTTAATGGCAGTGCATTATTTTAGCATATAAGCTATGTATCACATGATGTGTCAACAACATTTGGAATTTAAATATAAATTATATGGACGATATATTTGGAATAAAGGATTTAGGTTTAGGTTTTGAAATTTTGCAGAAAAAGTCAGAAACAGCCACAATATGTCTTAATTATTTAGGCACAGAAAACCTTATTGTATCCATAACCCCTAATTAACTGCAGAAAATTGCTGGTGTCATTTTGCTAAACCTCAGCTTCAATCTATCCTAACATGTGATAACAAAGCAGTGGTTCATGTTCTGAACTCTGGTAAAATCTGAGACCTCATATTATAAGCTATTGCCAGAAATATTCATTTTTAAGTAGCAATTAAGTACATCAGTCTTAAGATCACCCACATTCCAGGTATGGCCAATGTCATTGCAGAACTTTTAGCCAGATGGCAAATCAATGTTCACGCACCACCACAGGACAATAATGATCCCATATTCATTTACTGGTTAATTTAATTACAGTATTTGTGTGTTCTTAGAGATGATTTATGGGCTTCACCATATCCAGTTATCCAGGCTTCCAGTTGTCCAGTCTCAGTCTTCTCACCTTAATTGCTTATTTTCAGTTTTTAGTAACCAACAAAATTTTGGCCCGAAGTTTTCTGCTATAAAGGCCTAATAAGCGTAATTTGGTCTCCCTACCTTAATATTTCAAGATCAAAAAAGTCAAATACTTCCAAAAGGCAATGACACTTCATAAGGCAGGTGTATAGAGTGTTAAATAAATGTCAGTTTTATTGCCTGTTGACACCTGGGCTGGGTTTATTGTACTCTGCTATATATAAGTTATATGTTGGCCCGGGTACCTTTGTAATGTACCTGTTGAATTGGTTAAAGCTCCAATGCTTGTCTTCGCATTGATATGTGTTTGGGGCATTTCCTTTGGACTGATGGTACAGATATTTAAAGCACTTTACTCTCTAGCCTTTTCTCAGTTCTTGGCCTTTCAGATTTAGTTCGGCATACTGCAAAGTTGTTCAGCCCTTTATATCATTGGGTGACCTGATCTTTGTTTCTCCAGGATTACACACAATAGAAAAATGGTTCAAAATACTTTCAGTCCAGAAATGTAATAACAATTATAAAATCCCCTACTTAGGTTATAACCTTATTTGTCCAGTTACAGTCATTAAATATCTCCTGCCAGTTACCACTGATTGTGAAAAGGGCCCCTGTTTCAATACAAAGAGGGCACTATTTGGACCCCTCAATACAAAAATTTAGTAATATGTCATTTCAAGCTTATTCTCAAAATGTTGCATTTACAAGATTCAAATGTCACATTTCAATCCTTCTGACGTTCAGGTCTTACCTACGATCAAGGTATCTAGGTATCTTCATCACTTTTCAACTCCACTTAACCCTTCACGTTTTCTGTTGAATTATTTCTATTCTATTTGAGGTGTTGCCATTGCAAAATAAACATAAGACTTGTTTTTCAAATGCAAATTATACCCCATTCTAGGATTTTAATCTCTCACCTTAAGACAATTCTTCAAACAAAACATCTCAATCCCTTCACCCTTGAGAGTTAAGTTAAATTGATAGAATGCCATTTGTTAAATAATTGAAAAATATTTTTCTCCCCTTACCCACCATATTATCTAGTGCTTATGCTAATTGTGGTAACATCTCGGGTCATACTGCTGGAAGCTGATCCTAGGGGTACTGCCTCCTGCATTTTTGCAGCCCGTCTCCTGGCTTTGCATTGTTAGCAGATCCCAGGTCGAGCTTCAAGTACAAGTCATCTGTTAGTTGAGAGTGGGCTCACTGGTGGCCAGTCCTCTGCTGCTCCCAGGGTTAAGTAATCTAGTCCAGCCTCAATGAGTAGGTCATCATAAACAATCTCCAGCTGAGAAAGAACTGGAGTCATGGACTGTTGTAAATCAGAATTCTAGCATTGTCTACTCGGTGGTAAAATCCACCTTTGAGTTTCACATATGGAGACATCACACTTAACTAGTCCATTATGAATGGCTGCACAGTACAATAGGTTTAGACTATATTAAAGGTCATAGGAACAATTTTTCACAAAAATTGTGAGGTTAACTTAACTCAATAGACAAACGACGTATAAAATTTAAAATGTTGTTTATTTTAAGAAATATATGGCACAAGACCCATCAATAGCATCAGAAAATAAAAATTACGAAGTGGAGTAAAAAGCCAACATATTGTTTTTCTCTTAGTAGATGACTGATGACGTCAATGGTTCATAACAAAGTTCTGTTTAGTTGGCGATGTAATGTATATATTTACAAACAAAAGGAACATAACATGTTTCTTTGCCAGAAAAAGAGCTCACTAACCTTTATTTTTTGCATATGTTAAGTTTTCTCAAGTTTCTGAAATTTTTAGCAAATAGAATTTAACAGTTCTAACAAACACAGGAGAAATACTGTAAGTAGACTTGTCTTGGAATACAGACAGCATAAACATCAGTAAGAGATATTGCCTCCTCCCATTTTTACATAAAATAGTTATCAATAAGATAGGTGCCTGATCAAGCAGCACTTGTATGAAATCATAACTACTCAGGCGTTGCGACTAAGGTTGCACTCCCACCAAGTACTATCAAATGAATTCTTACACTGTGACCGTGAAAGTACCAAATTGGTTATTTTTTCCTACAGGTTAGGCCTCCTGTACAAAGGACAAACAAAGGATCACAACCTTTTTATGTAAGCTAAAGACATTAACAACCATGTTGGGTTAGGAACAATTTGTTAGGTACAAAGGTACTTAGATTTTTAAATCTGCCCTAGAACCTTGCCAACAAGACAAAAGGTCAACCGTCTTAGTCTATATACCTCTGACATGCTCACATTGCAAATTAATGTAAGAACATGCTGCTAAGAACCATACATTTCTCGCACAAGGCCTCATTGTCACGTGTGATGAGTATTTTTTTTCCTGACCATAAATTTTAGTGCCACTACAATGTAAATCATTTCAAGGTGTACTATTCGCATTTGTCTGTACCCCAGAGGAATGTTCAGTTGATATACAAAGTTCTTCCAAGAACCTCCTAAAGGGGCCATGGTGGCAGAGTGGTAACGCTCTCACCTCCCACCTTAGGCCGGGGTTCGATCCCCGGAATGGCCTCACGTGGGAAAACTGGTAGTTGCTTGCTGTTGATCAGCAGTTTACAGTACAGATCCCAACGAACTGTACGTAGTGGTTTCTTCTGCCTTCCAACCACCCGTCGGGATATGACCTGTACAGTGTTGAAAGTGACGTAAAACCCCAAATAAATAAATAAATCCAAGGCCCTCCTATGCCAGTTAAACAGGCATCTCACACTATGTAGCTGTCACAAGGTCTATGAGTAAAAAGAGAGATGCCATTATACTCTTGGAGGAATCTCTGGAACCAATATAAATCTCTCTTAAAATCATCCCCCTTGCACAATTTTTTGTGGGTTACTGCCGGTTCTCAAAACTTGCAACATTCTGTTTAAAAATAGCCTCTCGGGTTTTACACACTTGTGTATGCATAGTAAAAGACCTAGTAAAGATTGCAATTGGGTCTTCGAGCAGTGTGTTTTATTAGACCATTGTTCTACCTGGTGCTTGAATTGAGCTAGTTTCTCATCAGCAATCGAGAGTGTATTTGAGACCTTGTCATAGATCAAAATCAAAAGGATCTATGTTCAAGTGTCTAAAGGCAAAGCTAAAATTGATATGAAATATACAAACTCCTTTCCCAATTTTCCTTAATTCCCCAGTGTGGTTATCCGTGTATGGGAATGTGTGATGGAATTCTGAACCCATGTAGGCCTGCTTATCCACCCCATCATTTACTGAAGCATTTCTAGGCCAGCTTAAGTCTATGATCACACGATGAATTTTGATTACAGATTACAGATTTTGATTACATTTTGGATTCACAGAAAAAAGAACTGCAGTAGCTCCAAATTGAATTTCTTCTGCCAAGTATTTGTCTATGCCTTCAGGATATTGCAATACCGATGTGTGATTGCTACGATTATGAAATAAAGGACAATTTCTATTGAAACCAATAGGAAACACAGATTCCAAACACTGTAGTAACTGTTGATCCCAATAATTTAACAGTAAGTGTTTCCAAAGTGGTACATTCAATTGGGATTTCACCTGGATTCTAGCCCCCATAAAATTGGGACAACCATCTTGTTTGACCAATGCACACAGTTGCCATGGTGAGTAATCCAGATTTTCAGGCATTCTATGGTGATCTGGAAGTATGGGGTTCACTTAACAAATCAAAGCCGAAACCCATATCTGATTGTTCCTTACACAGTTTGTAAACTTGACAGTCTTCATCAACTTCCCTACATTTACCAGAAAACATCACAGAATGCAGAAACTTGTGCATTGATATAAAATATTTTAATCATATCCGAATTCCTTCACAATTAGGTGACAATTAGGTAATACATGGTCATGCTGTCCTTGTACACAGTTAGGAGACTGATTGACATTATTTTCAGTGGGTGTATTGTTACTTCGACATTCCTGGATATCATTGTTTATGTCATGTACAGGCAGCATTCCAGTATTGAATGATACAGTACTGTCCTCATTCTCCCTGACCTTGTAATTGATGGGGGAATTGTTGAGCTATACACCTAAAATTTACCAAAATATCAATGGGGAACGATTGTTTCGTATCAGTGTGGGTGTCAAAATTGTGACCTTGCAATGGACTGGTTTCACTGGGAATGCACAGATGTTTCAATATTTCTGTTCCCTTGGCCCTTGTTACCATCCACTGTTACAGAAGGGACTAACCATTCTTCATACGAAGGGACTGTCTTCCTGACCTTCACCACACTAGCATAGGACCTACTATTACACACAGACACTGATCTATAAATCTGTAATGCTTGATGAAGGGGCCTCACTAGCAGGGCATTCACTTCAGCCACATTATATTTTGTGTTGTAAAGTACTCGAGTTCTATATCAACCATTTTCATGGTTTGTAATTATATTGACCACAGATTGTGCTGCAAGTTCATCATTATTACAGTCACCTGCTTTGGTCTTTTTTAAATATACTTTTTCATTATTCACTGAAGGAACCCATCTCTCTTTGAGCTGTCCACTATTTCTTGTGGACAGCCAACTACCCACTTTTTGTCCGTTTTTTCACCATACTACAATCCTTTTTTGGATGAACACTTTACCTTGCTGAAGGCAGGTAGCACATACATGCCTGTGGAGACTGCCACTGACTTTGTGGTCCTTGTTGTGAGTGTAATTACCATTCTGATAGAATTGGCAATACCATGGCATACGTTTCTGCTCAGACTTGCCCCAGGTTTGTGCACTATTACTCACGTGTTTCTGAGAGTGCACCCTCCTAATTCTATTAATTCTGTGTGAATCATTCCAAGTAACTGTACCTCTTTCCAAATCACAATCTGCAAGCCAAAGTAGCCTTTCACAAGTTAGATATTTACATGAAACTAAGAATTTGTTGACAAATTCAAAAGTTGTCATTAAAATGTAGTGGATACTGTTTTTTGCCTTTAATAGAATAGAATAGAATAGAAACATTTATATAGCGCAAAATTGATGCAACATCCTCTAATGCGCTTGAAATAAAAAAGGGAAAGTCAAGGGACGTTCGAGGTCATGATCCAAGGTTAGCGCCCGCCAGGGAGATGTACTATGGTGGAGGATATGCTAATATAAACAAGTAGGTCTTTAGCTGGCTACGGAAACCTGTTATTGTTTGTTGTGATCGTACTGATTGTGGGAGTCTGTTCCATTCTATGGGGGAAGCCACTGCAAAACCTCTGCTACCGATGGCCTTTTTGTGAGAGGCTGAGGAAAGAGAAAGACGATTTCCACGTGTTAGACAACTGGTTTTGATCAAGGATGATAGGTATATGGGTTGAGAGAAATTTATAGCCTTGAAAGTAATTAGATTGTACTTAAACAAGATACGGTAAGTGATAGGAAGCCAGTGTAGTTTTTGAAGAAAAGGAGTGACATGGCTAGTTCTATTAAGTCTAAAAAACAATTCTACAAAGGGCATTTTGTATCTTTTGGAGTTTAGCTACATTGTACTTACTGATGCCATAGAGTAGGGAATTGCAGTAGTCAAGTCGACTACTGATCATTGAGTTTGCAAGCAAGGCTGCAGTTTCCACACTGAGGAATTTACGGATATGTCTTAGGTCCTTAAGGTGGTAGTAGCAGGCTCGACACATATTAGTTATGTGGTTGGAAAAGGTGTTTCCAGAGTCAAAAATTACACCCAGGTTTTTGACTGTATCGGTAGGGGAAATAGAATTTCCGAGAAGTTGAGTAGGGAATTTATGTATGAGGGACTCTCTGGCTTGTCTATCACCTATTATAATAAATTCAGTTTTCTAGGGGTTGAGTTTCAATTTCACGCCAGCCATCCAGTTTTGGATACATGTGAGACACTCTGTAAGCTCAGCGAAACTGGAATCAAAATTCCTATTGTCCAATGCTAGATATATTTGGGTGTCATCAGCATATACTAAAAAAACTGCTTCCTACTAATTGGCAGACCAGGCAATGATAAAGTAGATCAGCCTTATATAATTAACTCCTATTGGCTAATTGTATTTCGACTACTGTATTCTTAGTTCAGTCTCTTCAGAGGCTATGGGTATTGGTGGCTTATGGGGTCCCTGAAGTACTTTTTGGGATCCTGTGGTGTACCCCCGGTTCAGACCGGTTCATACCCGGTTCTGGAGCCGGTTCCAAAACAGGAGAGCCTGTATTGGGGGGTGCATGAGATCATGGTCATGGGAGGTGCCAAGTGTGGGTGTATACTTCTTAATCAATTATCATGATTTTCTTTGAAGATACTTTTATGTTCTATATATGTATTTGGGTTCTTATGAGTAAGAATCTCATTAAATCCTGGCTCTTTATTGAGCTTATTTAAAGGTAAGTGGTCCCAAAGAAAATGAGTAACTCTTTTTTATTATAGTATTATTTTTATGTTTATTGTGATGTTCATATATATCTCATAATATGACATATAATTCATCAAATAAAAACATATCACAGTTTTATGAGTGTATTCTTTTATTTCTACTATAATAAAATTAATTTATTTATTACTTGGTTTAGTAATTTAATGGGCAAACTACAATGGAATTTTAATCATTGATTTATATAATAAATAAATAATGATATAAGGACTGTTTGTTGCAGTCTTTAAAATTTAGTGGTCCTATATTCCCATGCTCCATTGGCTGGGGGTGGTGGCAGGATTATCCTTCTTGGGGATGAGACCAAAGTAGGTTGGGTCTTCTTCCTGGAGCAGATGGCTAAGTAGGTATCATGATCTATGGTGAGAGCTGGTGGTTTTCTGACTTTTCTGACTGTGGTCTGAGGGGTGCTACTGATTTTGATTTCAGGGTTCACGAATTTTGGTGGATTTTTGGATCTTGTAAATTCCCTAGGACTTTTCGGTTTTAAGTCTGGTTGGAATTTTTTCAGCCATTCTTTATATTTCGTGGATCCTGGGAGTGGCATTTTGTGCCTATCTTCCCTTGAATTGGTAGGTTCTGTATATTTCCCACTTGTATTTTTTATCGCATCAGCAATGATATAATTTTGTCTATTAATGATGAGATGTTCTTCATGAGTGCATAGATCACATTTAATGTCCTCAGTCTGTGTCTGGGAGTTGGTATTGATTGATACAGGGACACAGCCTATTTGGCTTGTGGGTTTGGATTTAATTTTCAACATCTTTTTGGCGTCTTCAGGGAATTTATGGGTAGTCACATATTGAGTGGGCTCCAAATCCAAGATGCCAAGTGGGGAAGTGTTACATCCTGTGGTTTTCTCAGGTTGTTTTTGTATGTCAGTAGTTGTCCCAATGGAGACCTTGAGTGGTGGATCCTCATCATCACTGCTCAGTTCCATATCCTGTTGCAGGATCTTGGTCCAATCTATTTCTCCAGTTAATACTGCAGTGGTATTTGAGATATTATGATTGGTGGTAATTGGGGCAGAAGGTTGGTTCTGCGCATGCGCAGTCGTTTGTTTTACATCAATGTTTTCTGAGTCTTGATGTAGGATAAGGGGTTGGTGAAATTTGGTGGTGTGTTTCACCACCAGGAACCCCATCTTAAAGGATGCCTGGGCTAAAGCCATTAGGAAGTGTAAGACAGAACTCACACTCTCCCTGATTGAAGACCTACAAAGAACCTACAATAGAACTAAAGCATCCATAGCTAAGGATTTAACCGAACTGGAATCCCTACTAAGCCAAGCCCAGTTCCAGGAAATCAAGGAATCCCTTTCCAATAAATTCAAGCAAATGGCACCTGTCTTTATGGAAAAGAAACAGAACCAGTTCAAGGGACCCAAAGCTCCAGCCAAAAGAAGGCAAGCTCAAGCCATCAGAAGGCAGGCACCCACAGGGAGAACGAAGAAGGACCCCAAAATGGACACTTTCATTAACACTCTTAGAGCTCTATTAAAATAAAATCTCTATGAATTGCACACCTTGCACTGATTTATATTTCTTACTACTGCATTCATCATAATTCTTTTAAAGAAATAAATACATTCACCAACCACCTTGTTTTCATATAACCTCATATAACACAACCCCCGGTTCCCTAACATAAACCAGGGGTTCCTGAACCTGCAAAATACAGGTACAGGAACAGGTTAAGCACCCCTACCCCAAAACTACTTCAGGGCGCTCTAGTGAACAACTCCTCACTCCACTTCTGGATTATATTCAACTATGTCTAGCATTGAGTCACCAGATTTTCTGGTCACCCTCAAAAATGAGGCCAAACTATCACAACCTGGAATCCTACCAAAGAATACCAAGTTTGAAAGTTACATTGGGGTGAAATGATGTACATTGATGTAAAACAAACGACTGCGCATGCGCAGAACCAACCTTCTGCCCCAATTACCACCAATCATAATATCTCAAATACCACTGCAGTATTAACTGGAGAAATAGATTGGACCAAGATCCTGCAACAGGATATGGAACTGAGCAGTGATGATGAGGATCCACCACTCAAGGTATCCATTGGGACAACTACTGACATACAAAAACAACCTGAGAAAACCACAGGATGTAACACTTCCCCACTTGGCATCTTGGATTTGGAGCCCACTCAATATGTGACTACCCATAAATTCCCTGAAGACGCCAAAAAGATGTTGAAAATTAAATTCAAACCCACAAGCCAAATAGGCTGTGTCCCTGTATCAATCAATACCAACTCCCAGACACAGACTGAGGACATTAAATGTGATCTATGCACTCATGAAGAACATCTCATCATTAATAGACAAAATTATATCATTGCTGATGCGATAAAAAATACAAGTGGGAAATATACAGAACCTACCAATTCAAGGGAAGATAGGCACAAAATGCCACTCCCAGGATCCATAAAACATAAAGAATGGCTGAAAAAATTCCAACCAGACTTAAAACCGAAAAGTCCTAGGGAATTTACAAGATCCAAAAATCCACCAAAATTCGTGAACCCTGAAATCAAAATCAGTAGCACCCCTCAGACCACAGTCAGAAAAGTCAGAAAACCACCAGCTCTCACCATAGATCATGATACCTACTTAGCCATCTGCTCCAGGAAGAAGACCCAACCTACTTTGGTCTCATCCCCAAAAAGGATAATCCTGCCACCACCCCCAGCCAATGGAGCATGGGAATATAGGACCACTAAATTTAAAGACTGCAACAAACAGTCCTTATATCATTATTTATTTATTATATAAATCAATGATTAAAATTCCATTGTAGTTTGCCCATTAAATTACTAAACCAAGTAATAAATAAATTAATTTTATTATAGTAGAAATAAAAGAATACACTCATAAAGCTGTGATATGTTTTTATTTGATGAATTATATGTCATATTATGAGATATATATGAACATCACAATAAACATAAAAAATAATACTATAATAAAAAACAGTTACTTATTTTATTTGGGACCACTTACCTTTAAATAAGCTCAATAAAGAGCCAGGATTTAATGAGATTCTTACTCATAAGAACCCAAATACATATATAGAACATAAAAGTATCTTCAAAGAAAATCATGATAATTGATTAAGAAGTATACACCCACACTTGGTACCTCCCATGACCATGATCTCATGCACCCCCCAATACAGGCTCTCCTGTTTTGGAACCGGCTCCAGAACCGGGTATGAACCGGTCTGAACCGGGGGTACACCACAGGATCCCAAAAAGTACTTCAGGGACCCCATAAGCCACCAATACCCATAGCCTCTGAAGAGACTGAACTAAGAATACAGTAGTCGAAATACAATTAGCCAATAGGAGTTAATTATATAAGGCTGATCTACTTTATCATTGCCTGGTCTGCCAATTAGTAGGAAGCAGTTTTTCTAGTAATTCTCACTATGAGTGCTCCTTCAACAACTACTAGCCAGACCGAATTCTGTGACGCCATGTCTAAAGTCCATGTCTGCTCAGAACCCCCAAGTGGCTGTGACACACCCATCCCCATTAGCAGGATATCAGCAGAGACCATTGACACCCTCAATGAAGTCAGCGCCAGGTTAGAGGCAGGTACCTCCAACCCTTGCAAACGCGCCTGTGCAGGTTCACCCCAACAAAAGGAACCACCAACCAAGGTGAAATATAGTGACGTTAGGGACAACTACCCTAGTCAGTCTAAACCAGTATACTTACGCCTCAAAGGCCTACATAAGAAGAAACTGTCCTTGGCATCTACCATTAAAGTAATGGAGGGGAAATTGGCTAAAAACCAGTATCCCTCCAGTGTGGACTTTAAATTTAACATTAATAGCACCAGGAACCCCATCTTAAAGGATGCCTGGGCTAAAGCCATTAGGAAGTGTAAGACAGAACTCACACTCTCCCTGATTGAAGACCTACAAAGAACCTACAATAGAACTGAAGCATCCATAGCTAAGGATTTAACCGAACTGGAATCCCTACTAAGCCAAGCCCAGTTCCAGGAAATCAAGGAATCCCTTTCCAATAAATTCAAGCAAATGGCACCTGTCTTTATGGAAAAGAAACAGAACCAGTTCAAGGGACCCAAAGCTCCAGCCAAAAGAAGGCAAGCTCAAGCCATCAGAAGGCAGGCACCCACAGGGAGACCGAAGAAGGACCCCAAAATGGACACTTTCATTAACACTCTTAGAGCTCTATTAAAATAAAATCTCTATGAATTGCACACCTTGCACTGATTTATATTTCTTACTACTGCATTCATCATAATTCTTTTAAAGAAATAAATACATTCACCAACCACCTTGTTTTCATATAACCTCATATAACACAACCCCCGGTTCCCTAACATAAACCAGGGGTTCCTGAACCTGCAAAATACAGGTACAGGAACAGGTTAAGCACCCCTACCCCAAAACTACTTCAGGGCGCTCTAGTGAACAACTCCTCACTCCACTTCTGGATTATATTCAACTATGTCTAGCATTGAGTCACCAGATTTTCTGGTCACCCTCAAAAATGAGGCCAAACTATCACAACCTGGAATCCTACCAAAGAATACCAAGTTTGAAAGTTACATTGGGGTGAAATGTAGCTTCACTAAAAAGTCATTTAGAACCTTAGACTTACCAAAACACATCACATGTGAACTGTCAAATATCATATATCTGATCACTTGCACTAAATGCCATAAACACTATGTCGGTGAAACAAGTAGGGCATTTAGGAAAAGGATGTATGAGCATAAAGCATCAGTCCTAAAAGATGGACTCATCACACCTGTATCACGTCATTTCAAGAATGATGGACACAGCCATAAACATATGCAGTTCAGTGTGCTACAGTGGTGCACACCAAAATTTGATATTGATAGCACTTCCAAAAGAAGGCGTATTGAGTTGTGCTGGATTTTCAAATTGCACTCTCTAGCCCCAATTGGCTTCAAAATTTGTATGAATATTTATAGCTATCATCTTGACTGTAATGCACTCAGCAGTCTTCCCTCCTTCTTCTTCTGTCATCAGCATATAGATGGTGGGTGACATTGAAATTGGAAATGATATTACTGAGAGGGGTTGTGTAAAGGGTAAAATCAATGCTTTGCCTTTAATAACCAGTACTTCTATCAAGGTAAGGTATGCATGCATAAATCAGTTATTAAAGCATGCTGTTGTGGTCAAATTTACTGAATTTATTCTGAAAGAATCCTAAAAGTTTTAACTTTTAATTCAGTATATAATGGGTTTTCCTTGAGATAGTAATTCAGAACTTCTTGAACTTAATCTTGGATAATTTTAAGCTTTTGAAATTAGTTGGTAACATTTTCTTCTCAATTTAGGACTTTGTTGAGACCAAAAAAAGGAAATGCGTTTGGGGAAACTGTAATCAGTCTCAACAAAGGCAAGAAAATGTTATACAGAGTAGAAAAAGTATACAGAGTAGATGGCTAGACGCATTATGTATATTGTGAAGGCATTGTTTACTGTTTTGGTGGGAAAGGTTTGAACTAATTTGGAGAACTTGTATGATTATTCTTGCTTCAATCCCAGTTCTAAAGATAATTATGTTGTATAATTATTTCCTCTCCTAGCAATAATTAATTTTCAAAATTGAAAAAAAAAATAACTATCTAAATTCATCTCAGAGTTGAAACTGGTTGACTGGATGATTTGTGATTTTATCCAACTTGCTTAATACCTCTCTAAATAATTTTTATGTGAAGCAAATATGAAAGATGTTCTCAAGGCTATTTCAGAAATTTACTGTGGCAGACTGGTGTCTTATATAGAAATAAACTTCACAACAACAGAAAATGCCATCTTTTAAATATATATGTATGTATTAAAAGGCTTACAAAAATGATCGCTTGTTTACATTGTCATGAACCTGTCACGTCAAGACTAGTACTTTTTACAGAAGTTGTCAAATGAAAAATAATGGAGACAGTTGTGAAAAGTTTGAAAAAACAGACAGAAAGTGACTGAATATACCATGTAACCTTGTCCAGACACATCTTATTTTTACAGAAATTGAACTTTCATATGTATATGTAATTACTAATGAATGATCTGAAAATGCTTCCTATGACCTTTTCAGTCTTGACTTTACTTCCCCTACAGTCATCTGTAAGTACATGTATAGTAGTAAAGCATAGTCAGCAGTTTCCAAAGTTCAAAGCCAAGACGAGCCAGTTGAAGACAATAAAAGACATGTTGCGATTTCTTTATTATACATGTTGGTATGCTTATATGTATATACAACACTTCAGAGCCATTTTTAAAATTGGAAATGGGTTTAAAGTTTAAAAGCACCATACCTCAATAGAGGTTAATACCCATACAAGGTTAAAATAACACATATATCACACAATATAATATCACAGATATGAATGTGCGGGCAGTTGTATCACAACTGTGAGTTCATTCCTGGTGGGCCACCTTAGCATAGTATTTGTCTCTGTAGTTTGCATGTACAGTTTGTATTGGACGTACTTGCTTTGTTACAGAGCATTTCATTGACTGACTGGCATTTGATGTTGGAAATTCCACGTGCACTCTTCCATTTGCATTTCAGACTTGGGAGAGGTAGCACTGGAAACAGAAAATTTCTTTTCTTCATTGAAACACGTGTTCAGACTGCTTGAAGTTTTAGGTTTTTAGTTTTTTACTTTTATTAGTTTAGCAGTTACTTTATTCAATGGAGAAAAAGAAATATAACTTGCGCTCTGCTAGGGCAGAAACTGTTCAAATTCCTATTCAGGTTCAATTGTCAGATGATAGTTTGACCGATTACAAGTGGATAATCCAAGTACTTCTGCTGCGATGGCGGATCAGGCTCTTGTTAATCAACAAATTTTGGCTCAATTGAGTGCAATTGGCACTAGATTAGAAAAACTAGAGCAAGAGAAAGTGCACAAATAGTCAAAACAGGCCAAAACTGCAAGCAGGGGTACACGGGGTAAAAGTTAAAGTACTACTGTCAAAAGCCCAAACACCCATGTCCACTCGACCGGAACCTTGACCACACCAAGTACTAGTACTGGCATAGAAACCTTGAATCTACCTACTCTTAAAAATTTGAAGAAAAATGTTTCCATACAGCAGTTAGTGGAAGACAGAATTAAAGAATTACAGCAGATCAGTAAAACAGGTTCTGACCCAAAGTTAAAATCTTAAAGGGGTGGCCAAGTGGAAGTATTAGTAAAAAATCATATTAAATGGCCACATGAGTACGTTTTGGCTGGTAGCAATAAAGAAAGGGTCACGTACGACCAATTGACCATGGGCCAATGGGTGGCAGGTTTTTGCAGGACCATGAGAGATGAATCAGACAAAAATTGTAAGGAAGCTATGTTGAACTATTTGATCTCTTTGCTAGATGATGCTAATGACTTCTCATGGTCTACAGCCAAGGCCTGCAACGCAGTGCTCCTATGTCATATGGAGCAGGGCGAAATTAAAGATTTTACTCAAACTGAAGCCATAGAGAGAGTCAGGTGGTCTCATGCTCAGTGACATGTCGCTCAAAACAGTCAACATTATAACAAAAATGTAAGTAGGCGAGATAAAAATGTCAAAAGCATGCCCTGTCAGTTTTTTAATCAAGGCACATGTACTCACAATAGTACACATGAAACTAGAGGCGTTCTTTATCGACACATCTGCTCCTCATGTTTCAAAAGAAACAGTAAAAGTTTTCCTCATTCTGAGGTAGATTGTAAAAATAAACAAAAGGCTACAAAAAACGAGTAGCATTGGGCGTCAGTCAACACATTGGCAAAATATCTCATCATAGAATTGTTTGGAATAGTAATGGCAAAATTTAAAAAAGTTATGATCAAGAGTTTCAAGCTTCTAAAAGCACATATATGTCTTGGCTTGCTACTGCCAAACCTTTTGCCAATGTTCACAATGGTACGACTTACACCCAGGTTGTTTCACAGAAATCCAAATATGTTTGGGGTCAAGCTATTAACCGAGATAACGTGAAGGGTACTCGCATAATCACTGTTCCTCAAAGAAATGCAAATGCCGCTCTTGTTACCTCTTCCAAGGTTAGTATCGAACCCAAACCCTCCAGACCCGTGGGTAGGGCTTCATCAGTTGGTCTCAAGCACAAAGTTTGTTCTCAAGGTTTTAGTAACCCAGCTTGTGAAAGTTTTTATCTTCCAGTGCATAACAGTTTCCAAGCTTTGCAAAATTTTAATAAATGCACTTATGAGATCCACGAGAAAGCGCCCACTGCTCTGGATGAGGTAGTCACAGCTTCGGCTGTTACTACATCACAAATATCTCATAAAAAACAACCACAGAGTACAAATAACACCAAAAATGCCTTATTGACTCAGAAAAAATCTAGTATTGTCTCCAAACAAGCGAATAATGGTAACCAAGCTGAGGTCAATGCACCTCCCAGTAATGAGAATAGGGACATAGGTTTCTTGCTTCAAAACGACACGGAAATACCACAGTTGGCCACTCTGGAAGACGGAGGAACGTGTTTCCAGCCACCTTCAGAGAGTGGCCAGGCGTGCGACTCGCCCATGCCCGACCCTATCTCATCCCAATATGTTAGGGAGGAAAAAAGTCCATTATATGTTTGGAACCACAGAGATAATTCCAAAGATTATAAAGCTTGCATAACACAATCTAACGGTGTTTTTGGGTATGTACCCTTGACAGATTTAAAAATTTATACAGGGCCCCCAGTTAAGTGGGATATAGTACCAGATATTATTGAAGCTCACAATCTAGTCAGACAAAGTGGGGTTCCAAATTTTTTAAAATGTCGTATTCCTGTGGAGATCAATTTGAATGTTAACATATGGAGATCATATCTCAAATATTACTGGGACCAGCAGCTCCCCGACTTATTGCAGTTTGGTTTCCCTTAGATTTTCATAGGGGTAGCACTATCACCTCCTCATATGCCAACCATACATCGGCTGATCAATTTAAAACTCATGTAGATGTGTATATTAATGAGGAACTATCACATGGTGCCATTTATGGCCCTTATTATGAACCTCCCTTCCCAGTTCACATCTCCCCACTTATGACCAGGGAGAAGCAGAATTATGCAGTCAGAAGAACTATAGTGGACCATAGTTGGCCCAAGGGTGCGTCCGTCAATGATTTTGTACATAAATGCAAATACTTAGATACTTATTTTACTTTGCAATATCCATCCGTGGATGACATTACTAACAAGCTTAAAGATTTGGGCCCTGGAGCCCTATTATATAAGGTCGACATAAGTAGGGCCTTACACAGCTGAGAATAGATCCAGGGGATATTGATTTGTTAGGTATAGTCCATAATAATCTATATCTGGACGGATTCAAACATTCATGAGTCTTATGCATTTTTGTTGTCCTTGCTTCAGGACCTAGGTTTGGAGGTAAGTCAAAAGAAACTAGTTCCACCCTCTACAGAAGTAGTTTGTTTGGGCATATTAATTAATACTTTCAATAAAACAATTTCCATACCTTCTGAAAGACTTCAGGAAATTAAAGCTATGTGTGGAACATGGAAACATAAAAAATCATGTACTAGAACCCAACTTCAAACTTTACTAGGTTCACTGCTCTATATAACTAAGTGCGTTGCTCCAGCCAGAAGTTTCCTTAATCGTATGTTGCAAGTATTGAGATACAATAGCCAAGTATCCCCTGTTCGGCTGACACCGGCTTTCCACCAAGATTTAAACTGGTTCCTTACTTTCTTACACCAATATAATGGGGTCACCTATTTCCATCACAAAAAAGTTGACTTTGAGGTCCACTTAGATGCCTCTTTTTCAGGCTTTGGGGCCAAGTTTGGCCCTATAGTCTATGCCCTTCCTTTGGGCGACCAGTTTTCACATCTCCACATAACTCAGCTGGAAATGTTAAATATAGTAGTAGCCCTCAAAGTCTGGTCAAACCTATGGCAAAACAAAAAGATCAAAATAAAATGTGATAACTTGGCAGTGGTTGAAGTACTTGACTCTGGGAAGACCAGGGATCAATTCTTGGCACTTTGTGCCAGAAATGTGTGGTTGATATCTGCAATGTGTAACATTCAATTAGTCTTCTCCCATATCCCGGGAAAAAAACAATCACATTGCGGATTAACTGTCTAGGTGGACTATTTCCATGAATCCTGAACAGAAACTCAAGCAGTTGTTGCCACAGTTTATATGAATATAATAATCATATTGACTTAACTGCTCTAAATCATGATATTTGATTTGTTTTTCAGATCTCCCCGACCCTGTGGCCCAGCTCGCCACCAGGGCTCAAGCCAGGTTGCAATTTGCTTTCAGACCAGCCACATAGAAGGCCTACTTGCGTATGTTTCGTGAATTCCTGGGCTTCCTGGTGGCGGCTGGGTTCCACCTTGGTCAGGTAAACCACATTGTATTGCTTGCTTTTATGGAGTACCTGGTCTTAAACTGGATTACTCCTGCGAATATATCAAACTATTTGGCTGGTATTAGAGCTCAATTTATAGTATTTAACCTAGACACTGTTGCTTTCCAACATCAACAGATACAGTATTTCCTAAAATCATTGAAGATTAACAGGCCATTACAGCCTAAACTACACAAGCACATTGACATCCAATTACTTACAAGTATACTACAGGTGGCCGGGACCCTTCAGCACCCTCATATTTTAATACCTCTTTATATATTAGCATACTTTTCTTTTTTGAGATTGTCTAATATTCTTCCACATACAGTCACTACCTTTGACTCTAGTCGTCACTTGTCAAAGGGGGATGTAATTTTAGCCCAGAACCAAGTGTTACTAATTATTAAGTGGTCTAAGTCCATGCAAAATAGACAACAAATTTCAACCCTCAGCCTCCCCATGCTGGACTCATCCCCATTGTGCCCAGTTGCTGCTCTGCGTTCTTTACTCCTGTTGTTCCCAGGTGATTCTAATGCTCCACTCTTTGAGATGCCTAGGGTTCGAACCCAGGTCCCCTTGACCGATTCTGTCGCATGTCGCCATCTTCATAATTTATCAAGTGCTTTACACCTCTCTCCTCATCTCACTTTTCAAGATTTTAGGAGGTCTGGGGCTACCTGGGCCTTTCACCATGGGGTTCCTTTGAACCAGATCATGCACCACGGTACATGGTGTTCCGATTCGGTATGGAAATATATTAATGACTTATCCACTACTTAATGACTTATCCCTCAGCAGTCTCCACTACTTTCCAACATCACCTACTCTCTTGAGTTTGGCTGTTTGGGCCCATATCTACAACACATTATCCCACATCTAACTCTTATTCTTCTAAATTATTCCAAATTTTCCACACTAATGTGTCATTATTTCCATAGAACATGTAAAATATTAGTTTTATCCATCACTTGGACCAAGTTTGCCTTGCCTATGCCAATCCCCTCCAAAACTTATTCCTTCAAATTCTTCTGACATTGTCTTTTTCCAATAGGTTGGGTAACCTTGCTTGAGGTCACGTGACTGACCTCCTTTGTTTTATCTTTGGCTTTGGGTGTCCTATCAATCCCCAAGGGGTGGGGCTTTACCAGGCACACTTGGTCCCATGCTGGCACCATCCTTTGTAAAAGTCATCCTATTTTCTGCCAGTGCATTTACTAAGTCACAATATATGACCTTACCTTTTACTTTAATCCTTATGGTCAACATGTAATGCTTTTTGGCCTTTTCATCAGTAAAGTCCTAATGATGTAAGAATTGGCTTAGTAACTCGTAATTGTCGTCTTGCCAATGCCAGTAAATTCTTAAATCCTTTATATGGTGCTAGTAATACTTTGTCATTGCTATGCCTTAGAACTATTATTTAACAAGTAATGTACTTGAAGTGTAAAGCTTTTAATTTGAATGTTGTGTTACATGTTAGTAAATATAAATCATGAATTAAATGTTATACTACATGTCAGTAATACAAATTTTTAGTAGATTAAATAAAAATATTTATTTATTCCCAATTGCTTGTATTTTTGGCAGTTGGTTTGTTGGGGGGGGGGGGGCCGTGGGGAATGTGCATTAATTAGTGTTAACAAGAAGATGATGATTTTAATATAGTCTCAGCCATGTTAATGTCTCAAAGATAGGGGCTACCAGGTCTTCAGCCCGGTTCTGTTTTTCAGTACGTTGGTTAGTATACATGTCTAGTTTGGTTGGGGGGTACCAGGGTCAGCCTGATCCGGCCTGTGTCCTAAATTACAACATTAGCCTAGGACTAGCAGTTAATGAGGTGACAAATCAGATAGCAGGTTCCTCAGGTCAGCTGGAGCCTGCCTAAAATCCCAAAATTCTGACAACACCTACGTCAATCTCTAATAGGTGACCTCCCTGAAACTAGGACATGTAACAGGGGTCCAGATGTTAAAAACCCCTAACTTCTTAAGGCCCACATTAATCCGCAGAGACCCCCTACTGATATGGTCAATTTCAGAAAGGTCCAGGCCAAAATGACGAAAGTAAACCTGAAAATATCAAGACCTACATCCATAAGAAGAGACCTCCCCTTGACTGGATCAAGTTCAAGGGGGTCCATGTCAAGATAAAGAAAGTAACCCCATTCCTTCAAGACCTGCATCAATTCGTAGAGAACTCCCTCTGGTTGGGTTGATTCCAGAGGGGTCAGAGTCAAGAGGTCAAATGCCAACACCAATGTGTTAGAGGTGGGTCAAAATTCTACTTCAAAATAAGTCAGGTGAGATGTAACCAGGATGCCGATTGGTGGAGGTCCATAGATGAAAAAGAGACAGATTAATAACGCCTATAAAATTAAGGTAGATAGCAACTGCAAGAACAGGCCCTTAACAGGGCCGTGTTAAACACAGTAGAGTTTGTCTCGTTAAAGTGTATGAGCTTAACTGATACTTCAGATTTCTTCTTTTTTCTGTCAATTCATTGTGATAATATGAAAACCGTGTCTAAATTCTTTCATAGTGTTAAACTTTATTGCTCTCAAATACTGTCTTTATGGCATACTATGAAATAAGACTGACCGTTAAATTAAATTGACAAGGTTTTAAGAGTATTGTTAGTTTCAATTATTGGTTACTTAGACTGTATAAGTTCTATTATAGTTATAGTGTTCCCACATGTATTATGATTAAAGTGGGTTAGCAAATCTTAGTACTTATATATCCGAGTCATCATCAAGATTAAACTGTAACCCAGTAATTGTATGTTATCAGTGGACCTCAACATGATAAAAATTCTATTAACACACGATATTAATATAAATATTTTATCCTATATGTACATAATATAACATTCTGTCCCAACTCTCTCAAGTGTAGTTTAATTCAACATGTGGTACTGTTAACACTTGGTGATAATTTTTTTCATTCTTCGTATCTTCTTTAACTCTTATCTTAACTTTTTATAACTTCGTTTGTCTTGCTTACAATTTACATCTATTACATTCTTATAAAGTATAAAGTTTGATTTCCCATTCCGTTCTCAAACCTTGTCTATGACATATTATCTATAATGTATTTAAATATAATCAATAATATTACAATGTTAACTATATGATGGTTTGAATTGCATAGTGTACAGTAAGTTATGGGATCATATTACTATTAATTTATATTCTGTCGTGCACATTTTAGTACTTTTTGCTGTAATTGTTTTCTTAATCAAATGGATGAAAATAGCTATGTTTCTTTTATGTTAATCAGATGCTAGTGTATGTTTGTAATTACCATATGGCAAATTTTATTGATAAGTTGTGAAATATACAGGGGCCGATTTCACGAACAGACTTAAATCTGGTTTCGGGCTTAAGTTCAAGACTTTGGTCTTAAATTCTGTCAAAAATGTGCTAAGTCAGCGGGCTTAGACTTAGTGGATTTCACAAAGGGGCGAAGTCCATGGATTTGCTAAGTCAGTGGACTTAGATTTAAGTCTGGGAGGTAGTGGGCTTAAATTTTGTAAAGAGGACTTAAATATGGCCGCCATAAACTTTTCTCCACTTCAAAATTTGAAAGGGCTGTAAATAAAGTATACTTACACAGAACACCTTATTGAAGTAGTGTTTGGAAAGTTTGTGTGTGGCAACAAGGTTTTCCATTTCAAAACAGCACTTATCCTTAGATAAAATGCATCAAATGAAGGATAGAAAAGGTCACATGATACAGAAAACCACTGTGGTTATATGATGAGCTTGGACTTAGCTAAGTCAAATTTGTGAAATACATTTTAAGTCCCACACCTGGCTAAGACCAAAGTCTTAGAATTAGCCAATAAAGGGACTTAGTTTAAGTCCTTTAGTGAAATCGGCCCAGGGTCGACTACCTGCCCTTCTATCTGTTCTTATCTGTGATATGTGTATTCTGTTCAAGGGTATAATTGCTGGCACAATGCTCCCTTCGAGTTGCATAGAGTAAGTTGGGTTTATGTTTAGCCTATTTGGGTTGTCTGATATATACACCAGTTATTGTTATCTGTAATTTTATATTTAATCATATTATCAAAAATTTATTTACCTCTTATGACAGTTATATCTCAATGTATAACTTACATTTACATTTAATGGGGACTTTACGTTCTAACAATTTATCAGTATTATTCTTCCCTTTGTTCATTTTTACTAAAATCATTGCTGAATTGTAAATATTATTGATAATAAAATATAATACCTTTAAGTTTCTAGTAAATCTAGTAACCTGGACCTTAGGCCAATTTAACCTTAAATCTCAAATCATTACATCTGATTCTAAGGTGACCTTATGTTCACCGTAACATAACCCTTAACTTAACCCTTCGCTGAATTATTTCCAATGTACATCAGGTGGCCTTAAGTTCTGTGAATGTGAATAACTCACGAATATTGCTATTGTAAATAAACATTAGTTTGTTCACGAGATATAAATAAACGATATATAAATAAACTTTCTAAATAAGGTGGCTAACTAGCTAACTACACAGCTTGGGCCACACTGTAGATCTTTTCTCACACTATACCAGCTCTTCTGTCCCTATTGAACTACTAGGAGTAACTGCTGTTAGGGTTTTGTTAGGGTTCTGTACTGTAAACTGCCGACCAAAGGCAAGCAACTACCAGCTTTCCCACTTGAGGCCGTGACGGGGATTGAACCCCGGCCTCAGAGGTGGGACGTGAGAGTGTTACCACTCTGCCACCGTGGCCCCCTATTAAGCAGTTAGATACACGTGTATACAGTTAAACCCCAGTTCCTGTACAACTCCTAGCAAAACTCGGAACTACCGAAACATCTCATGAAATGTATTACAATATGTCTTATTAGGAATGTATTAATCTTATTGCTCACCACTTTGATTCCACAATAAGTCAGATTAACCCATATTTAAACAATGAGTAGAAAAAACTTGAGTAATAATACACAAAATGCAAAGGAATAAAAACTTCAACCCAAATATTTTTCACCATTTTGGCATATGTTTCAATCCAACGGAAAAGGGGAAGAAATCAGTTCAAATTTAATCTGGACTTTTCAGCATTCCCTTTAACAAGCTGTTTTCAATCACAACAACAAATTTTCATATCTAGGGTAAGAAAAAAGGTCATGCACCATGTAGAGCACAAGACAGATGTTCTTACAGATGTCTGTCATTAGATGGTGCATTCGAAACAGCTGCAGTAGCAAAGTTATAAGCAAACTATTCTACAAGCATTTCAGTAGGTGTTGTGTAATGTTTGTCGATGTTTGGTATCATTCTAACTAGGTTATTTTAAAGACAATACAGCTTTTTATATTATATTTAGCCAGACTACTAAACAACAGGAATGCCTAAAAGGCTGCTAATTATTCATTTACTTGATGTTTTACATCACGCCTAGTACCTTTTTAATTATATTGTAACAGGTAGTAACAGGTAGTTGAGAGGACCAAGGTAGGAAGTATATACAGTCGATCAAAGTTCTGTACTGTAAACTTCCAATGACAAGCAACTACCAGCTATTTCACATGAGTTCAGGCCAGGATTTTGAGCTTTGACCTCAGAGATGGGATGTGAGTGTATTTGATCACATAATATCTGCAAAATCTTGCACCAGCGCGAATGCACATATATAAATAGTCAGCACCACTGACTAAAGGTTTCCCCCTATCTTTGTACAGGGAGTATAAAAACTACGTTAAATGTAGAACTGAAACTAAAGCCGGGAAATATAGAAAATACACTTCAACTAGAATATTATTGCCTCGTAAATGTCATCTCTTGAGGTATATTGATTTAATCACACATTGATAGCACATATTTATAGCTTGCACTTGTGTCAATTCATATATTAATTAAAAGAAATCTACATAAGTGCACTTAAGATAACAAATGTTAAGATTAATGTGTTCAAGTTGTCCTGAGTCACGGTGGGGATCGGCTTTCGTATATTTTGTATTTTATAAATATGGGTGTTTTAGGTCATATTTTACCCATAAAGAGGTCCCATTTAATAACCTCAAACTAAGGACAGCTTTGAATATGACACCTACATATATGAATATGAATAATACGGCTGTCCCTTTGGGAAGATAGTAAAGATGTTTGTGAATTGCATACACATATTCAGGATCCAGTATGGATCCCAGTTTATACAGTGTTGTTGGTAACAGATCCAGAATTATAAAATTTGCTAATGTGTAGGTGTTAGCCATGTGCAGAGGACTATGATACTAATTTTAAATATATGAAAACACAGTTACTATGATGTGTTGTAAATAAAAATGAGGCCCTGGTGTCATTCCGAGACCAAAACCCAGGAGGCTTCCTTGAGGATGTTCAAGGTGACATGGCATTCTGTGTTTATATGGGCATGGCTGTAAATTTTATTGAAGTCATTGTATTTGACATGTCATTTTTTGAATGTCTTGTCAGTAATGATTGCTCTTATAGTATTATTGGAAATTTTGTGTCTGCCATAATAGCCCAGTAAACATTTTTAGGTTTTGCAAACGTTTGAAAGGAAACGTTTGGTAAAGGTTAAAAAATAATGGGTACGGAAACCATTTGTAATGTAATGTTTGTAAAACATTTTATGAAAACCGTTTATTAAATGTTTAATAATAAATGTTTTTTGTTTTTTTTTTATTTCAATCAACATTTTCAAAGACAAAGAGAGAAGGTACAGCTTTTACAATTTACAATTTAGGTACAATTTAAAAAAAAAACAACTGATGATGTTAATACACCATGACAAAACTAAGGCTAGTTGAAACTCAGTACTTGTGGCAAAAAGGTCCCAACCATGATCATACACTGAAGATGGATACTAGGTCTTGTTCAGTCGAGAAAAAACTGACCATGAATCTAGGAAGTACTGAACATTATTATTTATTTTTGCAATATATTTTGGTCATTATAGATACCAGTAAAAAAGACCCTAAAACCTTTTAAGCTCAGAGTTTTGTTACTGTATGCACAATCAAAAATATATTTTTAGCAGAAAGAATAAGTACATTTTTGGGGAAAAGATTTATCCCATATTCAATGTAGCCAAAAATTAGGGTCACTGGATTTAATTCAATAAACACATTGAAATCTCTCTGTGACCAAGACCTTAAATCTAACCAAAAATCACACACCTTTGGACAAGATGTAAAGAGATGACAAATAGTCTCATCACACATACTGCAGAAGCTGCATTGGGAAGATTGACTTACTTTGACCTTACGCAAGTAGGCTTTAGTACCCAAAATTCTTTGAATGAGTCTAAATTGGAACCATACGAAGTCATTCCTTCTTAGAGACCTGAAACAAACCTTATAGATGTTAATCCAGTCATTTTCATCCAGATCAATATTCAAAATGTTATTCCATTTGTTTTTCAGAGCTAAATTATTGTACTGTTGATTTAAGATACTGTAAAATTTTCTAGTTCCTGAGATTGAAGTTGACAAAAGCTTAAGGTAGGAAGGCTGACAAGGTCTTGGGCGGATTATATCAGAAGTACTTAAATTTTTCATATAAGTTTTTAAACATCTTTTAATTCTAGTATACTCCAAGAAATTAGTCTTAATGTTAAACTGTCTTTGGACTGTCTTTTGATCCATCATTCGGCCTTCATTATCTAGTAGATCTAGCGGTGAGTATACACCTGCATAGTACCAGTGGGGGAAGAATAAAGGCTCACTAGAGATCTGAGGGTTATACCATAAGAGGCATGACATTGCTTATCTTTTGTAAGTTTTATTTTATCAAGCAGATCACCCCAAGCCATTAACACTTCACCCCAGAAAGGATTTGAGATTTTTTTAGAGATTATTCTAGACCAAAGGGGTCCCATCATGTAAAGTTTTTCAATAGAAACTAGCGTTGAGAACAACTTAACATAAATAATAAATGTTAGAAAAACGTTATAAATGAACATAATAATGTTTGAATAATAATTGGGTCAGAGGTCAAATTCAGTATCTTTGTATGGTTGCTCACTATTGAAAATATTATTTTCATGTCTTAAATTGTAAGATAATGGCTTAGAAATTGTGCCCCCATTGAATTCATACTTTTAGGGATTGCATGTGGGGCAATTTTTGACAAAGTCCTCTAAAATCCCCTATTATTGCTCACCGCCATCTTTGTTTGGACATGTTTGGAGGTGAAGGTTTAAAATTATAGGTTTAAAAAACGTTTTTTATAGAATGTTTTCGAAACATTTGAGAAGCAATGTTTTTTAAACATTTTATGTGTACTGTTTATCAAACATTTCATGATGAATGTTTGAAAACCATTTCCAGCAAAACCTTAATTTCTTCAGCTGTTTTATAAATGTTTAAAAACGTTTCCAGTCAAACCTAGCTTTTTGAGTTATTATATAAATGTTTAATAAACATTTTCAGTAAAAACATTTTTATAGAGAATGTTTATAAAACGTTTTTTAAACATTACAGCAAAAACGTTTGCTTAAAAACGTTTAGAAAACCAAAGATAGGGTTTAGTTAGGTTTTAAAAACGTTTTATAAACAATTAAACCATTTTGAAAAGTTTCTAATGTTTACTGGGAGCTGGGTTTGTGTTTTATGATTTGCCCTATCGCCTCTTAGAGGATCCCATTTTTAAATATTTCCAGAAGTTAGTGAATAAACCTTTATATAAACCTTTGGCTGTGGTGCCACATAACATTATTGACCTTTCACGGCTGGAACATAAATCTACTGTTGTGATTCTCTAAAATTTCGCCAGGTGTTCAGGGCTGTATTTTTGACTGGAATATTTGGGAATTTTACATTGTCCAACCTGGTTCCAAAATCTCTGACTACCTTTGACCCCTGAAGGCATTTGACTGGCCATGATCTGTTATCTTACTCCAAAGCTGGTGAACATTATGATCAAGCAGTCTAAAACAATTCAAAGCAGAGATGCTGTACAAGTGATTTCACTCCCTAAATTGTCTAATCTCTTATGTAGGTGTTCCACTGGAGCCGACCGGTCAGTAACTAAGCATTTTTGGAGGGTCAGGACCTATGTTTATGTGGTTGCTTAGGGTCAGTTTTAAGTTCCCAGCCTGTCGGGGGAGTCGTTAAAATATCAAACATGTTTCATATTTCCCCAACCCTCCCTGACTCTTGTTCTCGACCAATGCTTCCCTTGTCTGTAAGCCTTCCAGGCTTGTCCTTATCACTTGCAGCTCTGTCATAACATGAAGCCGGCTTGTTTTTTTTTGCAATTTATAAGTACTGCTCATTTGTAGTCCATTAGTAGCATAATGTGAGTTGAAAATATCACCAACAGTTATGTCAGTGCAAGTGATCATACTTTTGAAGTTAACAGTTGGTAAAGGTATACATATATCCGGTAACTAATTAAGAAACTTGAAACAGTGTTTTATTTTGTCACATAATAATCAAATTCTCAGCTTATTTCACAAAAGCAATTTAAAGAAAAGTTAACAAACTATTTGGATTTAATCACAAGATATTTATTCTCACTGTAAAAACTCATTAGCAATTTTTGGGAAAAAAGAGGATCGAGTGTCGACCCAGTAAATCTTTGGAAGTTGCTACCAGAACTACAGCAAGTTTATTACCTTCACGAGAATAGGGTCTTTCCCAGAAGCTGGAAGTTAGAGTATAAAAGACAGCAACAAGCAGAAGGTTCTTACTGTCATGTGAGCAACTGTTAGAAGCCATATCTCTCCCTGCTTTCGTTCATAATTTGAAGTAGACATACGTTTATTTCATTTATTATATAATATGGGAGCAAAATCATGAAAACTATAATTAAAATAACAAAATGGTAAAGTTGGACATTTAGGTCACGTGATGAAATCAAAATATTTACTAGTGACCTAGTTCAAGAATTGTTTATTGGTGGACACTTGATCCTTTTTTTCCCCCAAAATAAGTCAAAAACTGTCCTTGCAATACTGACCGCACCTCTCTTTGTCAGCACGGCTTGTCAGGTCCTGCTACGGCTTGTCTGTTAGGGGTTTAGGACTTGTCTGTTAGGGCTTTAAGGCTTGCCCCGGTAGGTTCCAGACCAGTCTGTAGAAAACATCCCAACCCCTCTGCAGGTTGGCCTCTAGATACAGACAAGCCCGTATGTATCACATCCTGTCGGAGAGTTGGAGCCAGCCCAAAAATTTCCCGCCTTTTTTGTAGATTTTGTCCCCAACTCCCCCGACTTTTGCAGCCAACCTTATATATATAGAGTCGTAGGGTTGGCCTACAGTGGAAGACCTGCATAAATCGGTCTCATCCAGGCCCCTTAAGGCCTTGTCTCATTTATATCCCATGTCTGCAATGAGTTCTCTCTTTAAAATTCAAACCACTTCCTGTCACTGATACTAAGGTCAGTAAATCTTTAAAGGCAATTACTATGAGTTTGAGTTTGGATTCCCCACTTTTATAACTTCCATTCATTCAGAAGGTGGGTGCCACCTTTGCATTTAATCGAATGTGCCTATCCAACATATTCAGTATCATTGCACATGGTCTCCTGAGTGGTCTCCTTGCCTTTGATCTTGTTAATGCCATTAATGTCTAATACCACTACTGTTGGGGTCTTCACAAGTTCGTTACCTTGTCTCAGTTGTACATTGTTGTATCATATCCTTGAGAAACTTTAGGTCTCCTTATCCCAAGCTTCTAGGAAGACCTTTAGTTTAGCAATAAATCCTGAACTTAGTCCAACTACAGCCTCATTTAGGAAATATTATAGATTTGCCCTTGTTATCTTTTGAGGTCAACCTGGAAATCTTAACTATGAATACTGTCAACATCTGAAGATGATATGGCCTTTGAACTCTTTAATTTCACAAATATCACTGAAACTTTTATACTCTATCAGACATGTAGAAACATTTTAGTTAAGAATTTATACATTTACGGTGTTAGGTATGTAAACAAAGTGCCCACAACTGTTTGACGTCATGAGGCAAGTTATAAGAGAACTTTACTCAGCAACACGGTACTTTCATGCGATTGCCTTTAAAATACTATATATAAAAATAAAACATTTCAATATATCCGGAGGCATTTCCAAGGCTGCATGTCTACTTTAGATTTATCAGTCTCAATAAACACTACTTGATACATTTGCCTGTTTAAATTTGAGCGTGTTTTGTATATGCTTAGTTCTTGTTTTATTGTCTAGGAAATTTTTAAAGTTTTCAAAAATTGGAATGAAAGTGGAAAAATTTTATTTACATATTTTTGAATGACTTATGCTAAAGCTCATATTCTGCATGTTAATTTAGCAAATGCCAAATAGATTATTGTGTGCAAAAACTGTACAATACAAAAAAAACAGAAACTCGGTACACAGTAACAATAAAAATGTCTAGAGTAATTTTTTGTTTATGAGTTATCCAAGGACTGAAGAGATTCAATTTGCCAAAACTAACAGCCACTTGACAGATCTAAACTTTTATATTTTGATGTGAAGCTCAGAGAAATGTACGAACTGCTAGATGAAGCATGGAATTCAACTGCTAAGATGTTTAGCCAGAAACTGAAATAACTAATTGGAAAAACAATTATTTTTTTTTTTTACTTTTATCATAATGTGTGATATTTCTATTCTACTGCTAACAGTTGTAAGACAGTAGCAGTTAACAAGTTAATAGCTTATATTTCCTTTGGATATATCTTTCTGGAAGCAATAAATGTGGTTATGTTGCTCAGCACTGCATTTAACGGATGATTGCATCTGCCTTGTAGGCTTATGCCACTGGAACTTTATGATCGATCCTGAAAATGGAACAGGAGCCTTGTGTTTGACGTCATTTTCTACACAAATAATAATGTAAGTACTTAAGCCTGCGTGTAATTGTGTTAAGATACAGTGGATGGGAGACAGATAAATAAAAGAAACAGAGTAGTATATGTGTAGGATATGAATATGATTTTAACTTGCTGAAGATATTGTCATTGAAATATTTAATGAGATTTATATTAAAATTGTTCCATGAGATTTATATTAAAATTGTTCAAACATGCTGTAACGGAAAAAGACATTGAAATATTGGGAAGAGTTCTACATGTATGGGATACGAATGTGACTTCAACTTGACAGAGACTTTGAAATTTAAAATATTTAACATATTTAAATATTAATTAACATAACTTGAAAGGAATATTGAGGATATTTATTTATTTTAAGCAGAACCAAAAGTTTGAAAATGGAGAACCATAAGTTAAAACATAGAACAGTATTAAGGACATAAGCAGTGTTTTAATAGGATTGATTTTCAATATCTTCCATCGATTAAAAACATTTTACATGTATCAATCAAAAATACAAATGACATATATTACCCTCTAACTTACCTGATTAGCTCAAGTTTTGAAATGGAATCATATTTAGACTTCTCTGGTGAGACTATTTCTTTCTGCAAAAATAGCTTTACAATTCCATTAATGTGTGAAGCAGCTCAAAAATTTGATGACCTTGAAACAGTCAGATTTATCAAGGAATATGGTGAAAATCCATATTTTTTTCTGACAAAGCAATGCCATAAATGTCAGTTCTATGTAGCTTTCATGCTAGACAACCAATTTAGTTGTCAAGTATTTGGAAAAAGTATTTGTTTCCCAATGTGTATAGGTTTAGGCATGTCACCATCACACATTAAAAACCTGATAGAAAATGGTGCTGATGTGAATTGTGCAAAAGACATTGACCAAATACCACCATTGCTTAAAGCATGTGGTTGTGCCAATTATGAAACTGTAAAGATTTTACTTGATGCAGGAGCGGATCCAACTCATAGGACTAATACAAATGACAATGCTCTTCATCTGGCTTATTACAAGAACTCTGATGAGGTATTTTTCTTGATCTATGATGAACTTTTGCAGAGGAATCAAAGTGAAAGTGATTTGCTACAGTACTTTACCTCACTGGATCCATGGTTTCAAAATATTATCAAGGAAATTCTGGGTGACAGAAACATGTTGCGAGTAACACAAAGGCTGTATGTCTTTATGGTTGGACAATGCCATATGAATGCAAGAGAGCTGGGTTATAATTTAGAGAAACTGGCAAAGTATGATCATGGTCATGAGCTTACTACACGCTTGTTAGTCATGGGAAATAATCGAAATGATTCTCAAATGATCCATGTATTGCTGCGGTTACTCTTTCGCCAAAAGAAGACACAATTAATACTGAATGGGTACCGCCTTGCTCTGGAGAAGATATGCAAGCCGAGTATACTGAACCTGTATGTTAGCTATTCCTTGAGACTTGGTGAAGCTAACAGGTATGTATGAGAGGTATATGCAAAGTGTTTTTCTACATATCTTTCTCTTTCTCTTTATAGTAGTTTCTAAGGAAAATGCATAGTCAGAATGTTGCAAAATTTTCAAATTGTACCAGAGATTCATCCATCTATTCAAAGTTTGTGAAGCACTTTGGTTACAGCTTTGCTTTTGACACTTCTACTGTTTAGAATACTGTTCCTAATCCCCCCTCTATTGCTGCTTTCAGAAAGAAGCTTAAATACTACCTTTAGACCAAGACATACCCACCTTAGTCTTACAGTCCCCCCTCTCAAGTTGTTGGAAAGCAAATTTGAGAGTAATGTTCATTATTAAAATAATATATATTAACTTTACTTTAAATGTAAATGATAAAAATCTAACTTAACTATTTATAAATGATTTACATGATTACAAATAAAATCCTCAATTGTATATGATACAATTTTTAGTCCCAACATTATGGTTCATATATTATGACTAGAGATAAGGCAAAAGTGTAAACAATGTTGATTTCTAATGTTACAAATAAATACTCCAATCTCAAATTAGAAGCTATTACAGTAAATAATGTAAATACTAGAGAGAGGAACGACACATTAAAGGATCAATAAATACATTACCTTACAAAATTAAATACAAAAAAGTACAATGACAAATAAATGGCCTTGAGGGAGACCTAAGGCAAGGCAGTGTAACCCCTTTTTCCAAACTTAGACCAGACCTGTTGGTTTTACACCCAAGCACTTTTTAGCATGCGCACTTGTGTAATTATCAAGGAAGATGTGAATTGGAGGAAAACACTGCCCCAGAAAAGATGCCCTACAGGTTCACAATAGAAAACACTATGAATGTGATGTTTTGAACAAGAAAGACCAAAAAAGCATAAACATAGCATTATTAAGACATTTATGCATTTCTGAATGAGGCGAGAGAATGTGCTAACTGCTCACCAGAAAAATTGTAAGACACGCTCTGAAGTCCAAGTATTCATGCTGCTTAATTTGAAATGGGGACAGGTGCATTAAAAAGAGAGAGACCGACGCAAACTGTGAAATGTGAAGTGAGGTAGTGAGGGAGCAACCCCAAGACTACATTTATTTTAGAAAAAATAATATTTATCTGTAGAGCCAATGAGGCACACGCAAGCTTTGGGAGTGTCAATTTGAAAAAGAGCCTCGAGGGGACATTTCATAAAGGTAACACAGGAAATAATTTTGGTCTTCTAAGTTGGAAAGGGTCAGGGTTTGTAACAGGAACTGTCCCGCTTTCGTCCCCATCCTCATCAGACTAGCCAATCTGACCTATTTCTAATTCTAATTTGACTTTTATAGCGCTTACTCTGGACTCTAAGGAGCAACAAGACAATAGCAATATGCAAAATTCAAAGCCCAGGGACAAAAAGTCCAGGGAGCTAGCATGAGCCTTCTATAAAAACTAGGCTCTGCCCAACACTACATAGCCAGAGGACTACCGTGCATAGCTCTCAATGCAATAATGCCACAAAACTGAGCTAGCCAAAAACAGATGTAGCCAAAGAGAATTTGGCTTGCCAAAGTAACAACTCAACAGGCAGTGGTATTGATTCAGTTGAATATCTATCAATGCCGAATAACCTATTTTAAAAGCACGACTAGATAAACATAAATTAACATAATAACAGAATTGGTTCTGGACAACAGATGACCAGAAGATCACAGTGTGAACCAAAAGACGGATTAACCAAATGTGTGATGAATCACTTTCTCTTAATGCTGAGATCTCAAGGTTTGTCATTTTTGCAAGGGCTTTCCACATCACTTGCACCACACTGTCAGTGCTACAGGTTTCAGTAATTTCTACTACTATAGTACAACATTCATCACAGATAACATCAAGTGAGTGTCTTTCCGCTTATCTTGAGCTTGATCCCTGTGAATCGAAAACCCAGTATTAATATATGTAAAGGGCCAAATAAAGGCTATTTGTCTGAGACACAGTTATCATGCAAGAAAGTAATATTTAGATCCTACCTCATCTTCTCCAGACTCTACAAAAAACAATCCATAGTCATTAGCCAAGATCACCCACACATTACAGCACCTATTAGGTGAAAAGTACATACAATTCACTTTAGTACCAACCAAAACACATTTATTACACATCTGCCAAAGATTGAAAGCAAAAAAAAAGAGAAAAACATTAAAAGAAACAATTGTGTCAGTTATAGTTCTGTCTCTTCATCGTCTAAAGAAAATTACATACCACCATTATCTTTATTGAGCAATTATAAACATAGTCAAGTTTACAAAACCAAAGGTAATGACTCCATAAAGATTAAGTAAAAACGAGGGGTAATGTTGAGGTTTTGGTAGCCATGAAAGTATTTTGGCCACAAGATAATGTACTGGGTGGCCACCAGATAACAGCTAATGTACGATATCTTGTCCCTCATCCAGTTCATAGAGGATTTTATGCAAAATATATTTGATGAGCATACATGATCAGAAATGGATGCTAGAGAGTATATGTTGTTGTATCTGTATGATTTAATGGAGGGCATGGCAGATTTCTTTTGGTCTAAAATATAAATCATATTGAGAGAATCTGTCGGGCCCATGCCCAGAAACAGCAGGCAAAAAACTGAGGTAAATACCAGGATTCGAATCAGAAATAGTCCTGGGTCTGCAAAGCATATCAGACTGGCCACTGTCACCAAGCCAAGATCTCCAGTTTGTTTTTAAAACTGCTCGTCAAACAGGGTTGCATTTACTCATCCAAAAAAGGACTGGACAACAAGGTTACTGATTCATGATAATATTAGCAGTGCAGTTATGAACACCAGTTTATGCAGGATCCGATCAGCCAGATAATGTGTGTCCTAGAAAAAGCCTTATTTGTTACATAATAGCACAAATTGTGTCTAGATGTAGACAGAAGAACTGTGTCAGGTTAGATTGCTAGGGCCAATGATGAGCAAAAGTTAAAACAGTACTGGAGTTAGTAATAAAGTATACCTCAGGGGTTTTTTCAAAGCAGCAAAATTTGCAGTGTATCTGTACTTGAAGGTGATGTATTTCCTTAAAGAAACAGTAGTCAAATAATTCACACTCAAAAACGGACAAGTGCGTATGATGTGCAAAGTATTTTTGGTGTAGAAATCAATGCATACAAATCAATTGTTGAAGCCTTGTAGAACTACAATTGTTTCGAATCTGAGTGTACAAATACTGGGGCAATTGGCTTGAATAATGATCCAAGAGTGATTTCTCCCCCCCCCCCCCCCCCCCCCCCCCCCCCCCCCCGTCAAATACAAAACAACACAAATTTGTTAAACTTGTGTGCAAAAGAACCATTCTGATAACAGTGTCATTTTGCAAGCTATTGATGGGCCAAGAAACAGCTTACTTATGCTTACATTGCAAACAATCTTGCTTGTGATATCACGTTGGAACATGATGGTGTTGATAATGATGATTTGTGTCCTTTGTATGATTTGTATGGCACTCAGCAATATAAGTCCTTTATGAAGGCAATGGTTGGACAAAAACATACTAAGACCTCCTGTTTAAAAGTTTGCCAATATTAAATTATGGCAACAAAAGTCAGGCTTCCAGTTTGGTTTTATGCCATTTGTTGGTGGCAGATAAATCCGGTCATGCTGGAATTATATTGAAGATCCCATCTGTCAACATTATGATGCAAAAGAAACTAGACCTCTGAATATTTTGGGTGCCAGATTACCTTATCTGAATGCCAACTTGTGCTTTTAAAATTACCTGTACATGATCTAGCTTGGTTTTTCTTTCGACTTTGAGAGAATTTCTTCAATTTTTTATGAAATCAAAACCATGTGTCTGCGAATCAATTCCCCAGAGACGTTATGGTTATGGAGCCATTCCAATGAAGGCCGTTCCTATGACTCTATATATATACACATAAGGTAAGGTGCATAAATTGGGGGCTCAGGGACAAAAATCCACAGCTTGTCTGTATCTAGAGGCCGACATGTGGTGGAGGACAAGCCCTAAAGCCCTAACAGACAAGCCTTTAAACCCTAACAAACAAGCTGTAGCAGGTCCCGACAAGCCATACTGACAGATAGGCCTGGGGAAACATACAGAACCCCACGACCAGACTTGCAGTTGGTATTGTCATTACACTTTTTGATGAATTTTTGGGATAAAAGGGATCAAGTGGCGACAAATAAATAAATTTGAAACTAGATCAAGGCTGAATATTTGGATCTCATCATGTGACATAAACGTCCAACTTTACTTTTTTGTAATTTTAATTATAGTTTTCAGGTTTTTGCTTTGATATTAGAGAGTTTAAAATACACGTTCCCGTTGTTACTGGTACTGCAAATTGTAATAATGACGTCATCAGCTGACAGGTAAAACTTCTAGCTTGAAGTTTTACAACGTGGAAGAGGTGTTTTGAAGTTCTTCAAAACTGATAAAGTAAAACTGGTCGAACTTTTATAACAGACTATATACATGAATATTGCAGAAATGTGGGAATTTAATATGCATTTAAACCTTATTTATATAAAAAAATTAAATCAGGACAACCTTTCCTGGTAAAAAGTGCCGTTTAAAAGTCTTGTAAAAACCTTGGTATTTCTGTAAAAACCCTTCACTTTCATAAACACCAAACGTGTATTTTAACTGAAAAGCCCCTCAACTGGAACATGTACCTGTACTTGTAGTTTTGGCGTACAGGTCATCACGTGTACGGGTATTTTAAACTCTCTATTACGTAAGAAATAAATCAATGTATGTCTGCTTCAGATTATGAATGAAAAAGCCACTTAAAATAGAAAATTTTCATTAAAAATGGTACCATCTTTTCAAACAATCAGAGGAAGATGTATTTCTAACAATAGCTCACCTGACAATGAAGGCCCTCTCGCTTGTTGCTGGGTTTTATACTCCAATTTCGAACTTCTGGGAAAACCCTATCAATATTTTGTACATGTGAGCAATTTTTCTTCATATTTATACCAAATAATTTCGAGCCTCTGGAAAAGACCCTTTCTGAATGTAAGGGTAAACATGCTATAGTTTCTGGTCACGTGATGTGATCCAAATATTTACTGTTGACCTAGTTTTAGATCTGTTTATTGGCCGACACGTGATTCTCCTTTTGCCCAGAAATTGCAAGTGGGTTTTACAGTGAGAAAAATTAACATGTGACGGGATCCAAATAGTTTGTTGACTGCCCTTGACCTAACTTTCGGGATTTATTGATTAATCACAACTTGATCCTCTTTTCCCCAAAAATTTCTCTGGTGAAATGGGCTGAGAATTTGATTATTATACGAACAAATAAAACACTTTTTCACATTTATAAATTACTTTCAACATATATGTGCACATTTTTAACATTTGCACTTTTTTGTTTTTCTTTTTTTTTTTTTTTTTTCTGATTCATAACCTGATTTTTTGTCATATAGTAGGCTTCAGTGGGACGGCCCTATTATATGTGTAAAGAAACTAAGCATGACATCATCATTGGTCCTTTTTTGCCAGCAATCCCATACTGTAAAATAATGCTTGCTATTTCGCAAGAAAATTCTTCCAACAGATGGCCCAGGCATGAGTATGTCATTTCAGGCATCAACAAAGATTCTTTCTTGTTTACGTAAATTGCACTGATATTTCTAAACCATTGACAATATAAATCATCAATTGGAAATCAACTAGTGAGACTTGAATCTGGGGCCCTATATAGGTAATTTTGTTGGTTTCAGGATGCCTGACATTGTGTCTGTGTTATTTCAAACCCTATGCATTTTGCTCAAGCACTGAGGCCTGACCATTATTAAGAAGAGGCTTGTTCCTCCTTGGACACTAGCTTCATGTCTGGGGCTGTAGATACAATAAAGGGCACCATTTTTATCCAAGAAGAAATGTTGCATCAGATGAAGACATCTGTTTCAGATAGACTGTATAAGACGCAGTCTACAAATGCATAGATCCAGCAAATCTATTTCTCAATCGGAAATAACAGCTTCTATGCAGAAACTATGATAAAAGAAGTTTCAGGGTTTTTTGGTGTAGTTATGTGTACCACATCCCCATACTACGTCATTACCTTAAATTGGGCCTTGTGCAATTAGAGAGTGTTAACATTTTAGTAGCTATGAGGGTTTTGGTCTCTTTTGGCGTACAAAGAAGATTTTGATCAGATGTGATAATAAGGCTGTTTTTCCATCCTCCCATCGAGTTATACCAGATATTCATTCCTGGCTGCATTTGCCAGAAACATCTGTCAGGGGGCTGCTATTCATGTTACTTAATTAGTATAAAACTGCCCAGAACAGGACTGCAGATCTTGTGGCCACCTCACCCTCCTTGTACCATTCCACTGCTGGCTTATCTCCTTTAGTTGCCTGGGAGGTTATTGGCCAACTGGGGACATGTTTCTTTTAGCTTTAAGTTAGAGTTGAGTGACCTCAACCTGTCACTCATCAAATTATTTAGATGACCTCTTTTGTGTTATGAATGTCAATTTAGTTTTTAGTCGAATCTTTGATTCGAGTTATATACTGAGTTGCGGCCACGATTTTAAATTGGCCGTTTAAGCCCTTAAATACCAAATTCTGCATAATATTTCTTCACATATCTGTACATTAAGGTGTATATTATACACTCTGCCATTTTGAAGATTTTTAATGCCTTTATTAAGTTATATTTTATGAAGTAAAAAGCATGTCTAGCACTACGTCTGGCTTTCTGTAAAGTCCCAGATGTCCTAGAAACTATTGTTTTTGCTATTGTAATGGTGTACTCGAACGAGTCTTTTTTAACGGTTTCGTCTGCTGGTTTCTAGACCTTAAACCCCAATTAATTTATTGGTCTGCTGGTTTATCACGCAGTCACTGTTATTATAAAATTGTTGTCTGGGCATCTACAGCCTATTCTCATTTGTCAAACAAATAAACCGCAAAGAAATTAATGAATGAAGTGACGTCACGGTAGTATTACACATTTATCATTCAGCCAATCAAAATCGAGGACTACCTCCGTAATTCTACATTCAACCACTAGAAGGCGCTTTTGTATGTCCTAGAAGTTATCACGATGGGGTTTCTAACAATTAACATTTTACAAATATAAATCCAGCAATATTTTATTGTCACCGCACCTCACTCTGTCTTCTCGCAATATTTAAAACAAATAAAATATCAAATGCTGGTAGTTGTACACCCACAGAGTGATGAAAACGTGAGGCTACGATGGGTTTTCTAACAATATTTTACAAATATATCCAGTTGTGTATATGTGTGTTTTCTTGATGCCAGTAAAGCATTTGACAGGGTTAACCATTGGCTTTTGCTGAAAAAATTAATTGAGAGGGACATCCCTCCCTTTGTTATTCATGTACTTATGTTTTGGTATACTGAACAATTGTTTTGTGTAAGATGGGGTAACTCAACTTCCAGTAATTTCCATGTGAAAAATGGCCTAAGACAAGGCGGGATTCTATCTCCTGTACTGTTTAATGTTTTTATAGATGAGCTCAGCATACAACTTTCAACATCCAATACAGGATGTAAAGTGTTCGGTATGACTATGAATCACCTCATGTATGCAGATGACATGACACTCATTGCCCCTTCTGCAAAGGGTCTGCAATCATTACTACACATCTGTGAAAAGTATGCAATTAAAAATGAAATAATATTTAACTCAGTCAAGTCCATGTGTATGTGTATCACTCCAAAACACCATAGACCTAGTCATACACCCTCTGTGATGTTAAATAACCAGCAATTGGAATTTACTGATACTTTTAAATACCTGGGCTATATTGTTACTAATACAATGGATGACACTCTAGATATTTCTAAGCAAATGAGAAGCATATATGCCAGGTCCAACATGCTTAATGTAAAGTTTGGTTGTTGTACTAGGACTGTAAAGTCTCTGTTATTTCAATCATACTGTACAAACCTGTACTGTTCTCATCTTTGGTGGGACTATCGACATGATATGTACAAAAAAATTATGGTAGCCTACAATAATTGTTTCAGAAGGTTTATGGGCTATATGTATGATTCAAGTGCTAGTCAGATGTTCTTGGAAAATAATGTTCTCCATTTTAGTGTTTTAAGAAGAAAATGTTTGTACAACTTTATGAATCGTTTGAAGTCATCTGAGAATAACCTCATAAAACATATTTTAGCAACAAATTTATTGTATCACTCCACTTTTTACAAGGAATGGTGTACTATAATGTTTTAATTTTGACAGCTTTAAATGCTGTAGATAGCATTGTAACAATAATTAATTTTTAAATAATTATTATATGTTTATGCATGTATATATATACCATTGTTGTAATTATATGGACCATGAGTCTGCAATAAATAAATAAATAAAAAAAAAAAAATAAAAAAAAATATATAATCCAGCAATATTTTACTGTCACCGCACCTCACTCTGTCATCTCGCAATATTTAAAACAAAATATCAAATGCTGGTAGTTGTACACCCACAGAGTGATGAAAACGTGAGGCTACAATGGGGTTTCTAACAATATTTTACAAATATATATAATCCAGCAATATTTTACTGTCACCGCACCTCACTCTGTCTTCTCGCAATATTTAAAACAAATAAAATATCAAATGCTGGTAGTTGTACACCCACAGAGTGATGAAAACGTGAGGCTACAATGGTGTTTGTAACAACATTTTACAAATATATAATCCAGCATTGTTTTACTGTCACCGCATCTCACTCTGTTTTGCGGGCGATAATACCAAGTTTACAGATTTCAACACCCACTGCTGTCCTAAGATTCGACTCTGTGGTTGGCAGAATGCCAGCCACTTCACCCTAGTTGTATGTTTGTGTCCTTATGTTAATTTACACTTTGTATAATGAACGATGTATAAAGGCTCTATACACAGTAACTCCTATTTAACTTTCATGATAAGTATCATGTAAATTTACCTTGTTGTTGTATAAATAAAACAATTACTCTTAAGTGTCCTTCTTTACTTGACTCTTGAGGTGGGGGATTGACACATAAATGAGATGCTTTGTGGGTGTTGTTAAGTATTATTTCAACATTCAAACAATTATATCAAAACATATATCATACAACGTAAGTTACCCTTTCTGTTTTTAAACTTTTGATCCTGTATTGTTTTTGTCCAGGTTTACTTTATCTGGTTTCTTTTCATCTAGTTTATTTTTTGTCTGTTTGAAATAAAGCGTTTAGTTATAAATATCCTTGCACTCTTTGAAATATATGAAAATGCATTCTACCATTATGGAAAGCAAGATGTAGATCCAAAATTATTTGTGTGTGTGCTCCGGCTTTATCAAAATAAATTTATCATAACTGTGTCGGAATTAGAACAGTTATGTATATGTTAATATAGACTATATTTGAAATATATCTATATCAGTTCATCCCAGGGTATAACCTGAATTGACATTGCTAAAAACAAAACACTATGTAATTTATAGTATTAGCAACAATACTGAAGGTGAGCCACTGGTGGGCCAATAGAAAAGCTTATCATTGGCTGCCGACAGTGGGCCACTGAAGGACCATCAGAAAACCTTATTGTCGGCTACCAACGGTGAACCACTGCCTATCAGCCTGTAACGCCAATGGCTGGCCACCACCTACAGCCAATGTCAGACCGACAGCTATGCCGCTGGTGGGCCAGTGGTGGCCCAACAGACTCTTACTATCTGGGAGAAGCTCTGGGTTCGAGGCCAGTCCTAACACCAGCAGGCATGAAGAATCACGTGGATTTATACTACTGATACAGAATATTATCAGTCCAATATCCTGAGAGAGAGTAGGGGTCAACCAATACTTACTACTACACCAGTTTCTACAGATTCCAAGATACTTGAGCAATTTGACCAGATGAGGACACTAATCTCAGGTTTCCTGCAGCAGAAGTCAAACAGGCAACTCTTCTTTGACTATGTGGCATCAGAGGCTGAAAAGATGACCCAAGAGGAGTTTCAGGACCTCAAGGGCAGGATTTATTTGAAGCAGTAAAGAACACTCATAGATGTCAAGTACTACCCAAGAGGTCAGCCACTATTACCAGAGAGTCACAGAAAGTTGGGAAACTGCAAACAATCACTCAACAGGTGTCTACTTCCACCCAGGAAGCAGCAGGCAGCAGTTCTAGCAGTTATGTCTACTATACACCCAACCCCATTGACTTTAGAAACCCTCCAACAGTGGTCACAGTACAGGACAAGGGCAGCAGACACAACTTAAGTGGAATACTAAGCCAGCTACCAGTTTAAACAACAACACAGATCATTGAGCAGCCTCAGCAGCCACAGCAGCAGCTCTACACCATCACCACCGCAGCACTACCTCAAAAGCTGCAGCCTCCTCAGTAGCCCTTTTCAGGGCATCCCAAATCTTCCAAAAATAATTTATAAGCTGCAAGTTGTTCAAATTCCCCTCCCAAAACATACCAGTTCAGTACAAATACTTATCACAAAACCAAAAAAAGCTCAACACCCCCACCACCCCATACATGAAACAAATAACCCATGGTAATAGACGGCCACATAGAAAAAATTAGATAAATAAACTCCAAATATGGCCAATAATCTGCCAATTTGTAGCTTAAAACCCATGGGATTGATTTAAATCTGTATTTCAAAAGTCCAACACTGACACCATCCCTAGAGTTAAAAGATATTATGCTATCAAATAGGCACCAACCAACAAACAGACAAACCCAATACTAAATATAACTCCTAACCAACGAACTGACAAACAAATTGCAAACATAACTCAGCATAACCAACAGACAGATACACCATAACCTAAAGATAATCATATTGGTGGTTATTTTTTGTAAATTTTCTGGATGTAGAAGAAAAAAATAAGGCTGTTGACCACAATGTTGACCTTGATACTGGTTTTATGTTGTGCAGAACCACATAGGTCAAGACCACATTCCTGACTGGTTCTGGGGTTAGTTCACTAGTGGTCATCATCACTGTAAATCTTGCAACCAGGATGCCAAAATCATTCTCAACAACTCTCCTGCCCCTTGTTATTCGGAAATCCTCTAACTCTTGTCTTCAGGACAAAAGCATTATCTGCCAGGATGCAGTAGAGGACAACTCGACCACCCTGGTAAATAGGTGCTGGATCAGAGAAGCCTATGCTGCCATCATCAATCTCCCTCTTCAGGTGACAGGTATTAAATATCTGGGCATCTGAGCAAGATCCACCTGTACCCACATCCACCCATCTGAATCTGTACTGTCCATCAGCCGAGGCCAACATTACTATAGAAAATAATCCCTTATAGTTATGGTACAGGGCTCCAGAGTTCTTGTGTTACTTCAGGGCTACATGCTTGCCATCAAGAGCTCCTAGGGCATGTGGAAGATTTCAATTCCATTTCCAGTTCTTTACACTCATCTGGAGTAATAGGACATCAGAGAGGTACTCTCTGGTGAACTCATCCTGGATGGCCCTCCAGACCTCTGGTAGGAACTTGGAAATGGTGGATCTGCCAACCCTAAACTGACAGGATAATGATGTGTTTGACTGTCCAGTGGCTAGATATCTGATGGTGAGAGCTAACTTTTCCCTAACACTGATTTGAACTCTGTAGTTGGTGGCCTGTCTGGCTAGACGTGGTTCCAGTCTGGTCTTTATCATTTCAAAGAATTCTGGGGTTATCCTCATGAAATTGGTGAATCCTGGAATGTCTGTGGGATACAGTTCAGCCATAATGTTGTGGTAGGCCCCCTTCTCCTCTCTCTGTAGTAGCCATGGCCTGACCCACATGTTGTGCCTTCTTCCAGGTCTCTGTCTAGCTGGTGGTGGTGCTGCTGCTGTTGGTGGTTCATGTGGTTGATGTAGAAATAGCAAATACATCATGATATGTAACTGAATCAAATATAAAAAACCCTAACTTGTTGCTGTAGCTGTCTTTGATTGAAAGCTGGCATCCGGCTGTGTTCCTAGAAAAGTAATGAAAACTACATCCCAGAATTTATAAATATACCCTAGGGGCCACGGTGGCAGAGTGGCAACACTCTTGCCTCTCACGTCTGAGGCCGGGGTTCGATCCCGTAATGGCCTCAAGTGGGAAAACTGGTAGTTGCGTTGGTCAACAGTTTAGTACAGAACCCTAATGAACTCTATGTGGTTTCCTCTGCCCTTCCAACTACCCATCGTGATATGAACTGTACAGTGTTGAAAGCGATGTAAAAACCCCAAATAAATATAAATATACCCAGAAAATCCAGTTATTTTTCAAAACAAGAATCGGGCATCATGGTCTGGGGAACACTGAGGAGGCCTCAGGACGCCTTATGAAGCCTGGTTAGTCAGGAATTAGTCCTGAGGCATCCTGGAACCCAGTCAGTATGTCTATGACAAGATCGTGGTTCAAACTGACCAGAAAAATGGCTTTATCGGTTCTTAGTCACAGACCAGTCGGGGACTGTGTGGGGCCTCCTGGGGCCTCCTCAGGCTTCCTGAGGCGATCTGTACTTAATCCCAGACTTTAATGCTGATTCAGTTTTCCCGCTCATTTTACCTTTTTTCCAGCGACTGTCCACGATTAAGGATTGCAAACAGGATTGGGGCTTATTCCTTTAGTGGAACAGGGGCATTAGAATAATGACCCCACTTAACCTTGAAGCAGGGGTCAAAGGTCAAATTGCAATTTTACAGTGCATTAAAATAATTAATACTATTTCCATGATGGCTTAAGTGTGTTTAAAGTTGGTGCACTATAGCAAATCTAAAATTTTTCCAAATGACTCATTGAATCTTACACTCCACTCCTTTAATTGATAGAGGTATTGAAATATTACAAGTTTTGATTTAAGTTTACATAAGAATTCGGAGAAAATAATGCTTTGGCCACTGGATTTCTTTTTATTAACATACCATTTTCCAAACAAAAGGAGAAAATTGGGCATTAAAAGCTCTGGATTATTATCGCTTAATGGAATACCTAAGAGAATTTCACAGGTGGTAAAGTCAAGATTTAATTCAGTCTTTCCATTCAACCATATTTTCATCCTATTCCAAAATTCAGCAGAATTACAACACAAAATTAAGTGATGCTCCAATGTATCGATTTGTTTGGCCTTACACTAGGTACAGACTGGTGACTCTGATATTTTCCATTTATAAAGATTATATCTACAGTTTAAGGTTCTATTTAGTACCTTATACTGAAATGTTTGCATGTATGGTTCACAGGTGACTCTGTTTGATAAAGTAAATATAATTTTCCAGTCTATATTTTCCATTTTCATAGTCATTTATTATTGTACTCTTTTTAACCCTGGGTGGCTTTCCACACCATGAAAATTCAAAAACATTTTATCATTTTTTTTCTAAAATATGAGCAGGTGTATAAATATTACTAAAAAGGTGTATCACTTGGGGTACCACTAGAGTCTTCAACATAGTTATCTTCCCTTTCCAAGATAATGATCTGGACTTCCAAATATTAAGTATTTGTTGAATACCTTTTAACCTTTCATTAAAATTTAAAGTTGCACTTTTTTCAGCATCACATGTGAACCACACACCAAGGGTTTTAAAAGGTCCATTTGTAACCCGAATGCCTCTTAAAACACCCATTAATTGTGATGATATTATTTCTTGCCCACCCAAAGACAAAATCTCTTTTTTCTAAGTTTAGTTTTAGCCCTAAAAGTTTTCCAAAGCTGTTGAATCTAATATCTGCTTGTTTTAGAGATTGTATATCCTATAGAAAAAGAGTGGTATCATCTGCTAATTGCCCGATTTTGAAGTATGTGTCATCTATAGTGATACCTTTGATGTTTTTATCAGTCCTTATATTTATTGCTTAGTTTTTATTCTCAAATTTGACCTCTCTTAACACATTTAAAATTGTCTGCTTTATCCTTTCTAAGTAAGTTAAGTCATTTAACAAATAATTATTGAATTTCCAGACTCCTCGACCTCTCTTCTGTGTTTGAAATAGCTCTATTTGCAATGTAAGAATGCTATGATCAGAACCATAACCTGGCTTAATGTATGTATTTTTAATGAGATACTGAAGACTGTTGGAAATGAACCAATAGTCTATTTGTGACTGTACTAAACCACCTTTTGTTCTATCCCTTCTTGTGAATTTCATAGCCTTGCCATTTCTCAAGCGCCATATGTCAACAAGGGAAAATTCTTCAATAAAGTTTTCTAAGTTTTTGCAATATTCAGATTTAACCTCAGACCTGCCACCAAGTTTGTCTAAAACTGGATCAAGACAAACATTGAAGTCTCCACCTAAAATAATATTTTTATCACTGTAGTTATCAATTACTAAATTCAGATAGCCAAGAAAAACATTTTGCATATCTAGCTTGTCTTTAGTTGGGGCATAAATATTGTTGTATAAAGTTATTCCCCTCTATAGTACAATCTAATAGGAGGAGGCAACCTTTACTGTCATGTTTCACATCGGTGACTAATATTTCAAAATTGTGTGGTACCCAAATTGCAATGCCTCTACTTTTTGCTGAGGTGCCATGACAATAATAAATAAAGTTACCCCATTCCTTTTGCCAAATATCCTCATCTGATGTAACAGAGTGAGTTTCTTGCAAAAGCACTAACCCATTATAATTATTCCTTAGCGATAAAAATAATTCATTTCTTTTCTTTTTGTCTCTCAATCCTCTACAATTAAAGGAGCTTATTAATACATGTTGAGCCATATCAATAAACGCTTATGTAATACATCTGAGGATTGAACATTGTTTAAATCTTTAAACACACCACACCAAAACCAATATTAATACTTTCAAAAAAGGCATTATTGTTCTTAGTCTACAACTATTAATGCAACGAACTTCACAAATAAAAAACAACTTACAAGATTCATTTAAAACAAGATACCACAAAACACCACTGACAAGGAAAACACACAAATCTTTAAACCCAACATAAAACATGCAATAAACATAAAGCATAAGACATACAACTATTAAACACAACATAAACTCCTCTAATGAATACATAATGTAATGAAAATTGGATGCAATTCTTTATTGTAATGTAATGTATCAAATAATATAGGAGAACTAATGCAGGAATGTATTTTTTTAAACATTAATTGACCCACTAATCTTTCAAAAAGGAACATTAAAAATATGGACGAGTTTAATTAAACACTGGTCAAAGCATTTTCAAATAGAAAAGGTGTTAAAGCAATTTTATCTGGCTGTACAGAAATAGATCTATCACAAGATTAAACAGCATTCATGCAATTGAATAATCACCAGTAAGTTTATTCTTGCAGGGTACTGAATACCCAGATCATTAGCACTGAGTGAATTTTATCTATACAACTGGAAGGCAAAACAACAAGGCCTAACCAGAAGTTCTCTTTTCCTGGCTGATATAATTCAATATTAACGACACAGAGGTTTGACACCTTTATTTGGAAACCTTAATATTTGTAACTCTCAATTTGTTGTTATTATGCATGTTTTTCAATTCCAAATCCCTTCACAAGATTTTAGCCTTCTTATAGAATAAGACTGTGTTTACATTCCATTTACACTTTGTATTTGATACCATGTTGACACCAAGTGTATTCATTATTAAATTGTTTGTAAATACAAATGAATTTCTATGCCTGTCAACCTAATTTTTATATTAATATTTGTGTGTTGTTACAGATAAGTTTGTAAAGTACGAAACAAATTCTTAAATAACATAAGCAGCCTAAATTATTAAAAAAAACATGTTTACATATAAGTTTAGATACTTAAACTATACTTTTTGACAGTTTAACTTCAAATTAGTAAGTTACATATAGAGCCTAGCTGGTATTAACCTAAGTAACATATAGTTTCTGATGAAAATATCTTAAATGATAAATGAGAATCAACAGAACATGTTAACTGCTAACATGCTTATTGATTTTACTGCAAGCCACAAATAATTGTGACAAGAGACATTTTGTAAAATTTAATATTAATTTTACTAAAAGAAACTGTCACTGTAAGCTATAACAGATTTAAAACAAACAAAATTGTTTTTCAGATAGCTATGACAAGCAACAGTTAGTAGAAAGTCAGTTAATGTCACGCCTGCATCACATAACAAATTGTCACTGCAAGCTATAAATTGCAATAATAGATCTAGTTTTAAATGAAATTTTCAAATGTATAGTTTTTTTTATTCGAAAGACACTCTTACTTTCATGAGAAGTTTGCCCAGCCAGTTTTTGCCTGTCCATTTTTCCTGATTCCAGATGTCTTGCTCCTTAAGGGTTTCCCTATACACCAAATCTTGTCGTAACTTGACTCTAGTATTATGTTATCCTGGGTTGAGAGGAGTAACTGCTTCAAGTGAGAGTTCTGGGAGAACTTGGCGGTCAATCCGGGCATGATTCTCTCTTCAGCTACACTCAGCCAGTGGCGGTTGTTGTAATTTTTCACAGTTTTTCCAAGTCTCTTCATTTTTTTGGGGTCAGTTTCTGCTTTAATCTTGACAACGTCTCCTGATCACCAAACTCTGTAGCTTTTGCAATCATGAAAAACTGTTCCATGCAACTGTACACCTCACCCTTGACTTTAAACTTTGCTGGATAATAGTTAGACAACGGGGAGGATCTGCTATAGAAAGCTGTCATACCATCCTTAGATGGTGTGCTCACATTTTCTGGATGTAACTATTTGGGCAACCTTGATATGTTGTCCACTCCATAGCGAATCCCATTGACATATAGCTTATCTTCCTGTAGTCTTGGCCTTGGTCCACTGGTGTTAAACTCAGGCAATGACTTGGCGGCCTGCAGTATAGGTAACAAATCCTTTCGAGCAGAGTCAAGTTCCTGTGGATAATCATCCAAAATGGAGACTCTTTCACTGTTGTATATCTCCTGACTGTGATTTCCGTAGCAATATTTTGTCTTTCAAATGGTGAAACCTAGCAATTATTGGTCTACCAGTATCTTTTTGTTTCTTTCCAATCCTGTACACAATGGTAAATGTGTGATCATCAAAATGTGGGCAAAACTTACTTAATATCCCCAAAAGATTTTGCTCAGTCTTCATTGCTCTCCTCTTTTATTCCAAGGATTTTAATGTTTTCCCTTCTTGAGTATAATTCCTGTTTGATTAATCTCTCTTGTAAAGACTTATTTTTTGCTTCAAGTGTTTTAACTCTATGTTCTAATTCAAATGATTTCTCAACTATGCCCAATTGCTTAATTATTGGGCTCAGTTTTCTGTCCATCAGAACACTTATATCTGATAAAGTAAATATTCCTACTGGACTGACATCCAGGTCAGTATTAAGTCTCTTATTTAGTAATATACACTTTTCCACTGCTAAATACTTACTGATTATCAATTCTTATAGATCTACATACTTTATGCAAACACATACTTTATGCAAACATCTGATTAGCTTTAATGCAAAAGCTATTTTCTTACTACATTACAATAATAGAATATATCCAAATTTGTTTTCTCCCTAGACTTCCATGCCTGTATGCCTGTATCCTGAAACCCTTTTTCACATTTCAAAGTTCTAGATCCACTAATAAGTGAGATACAAGTGATTTACTCAACAGTGAAGCCATTTTTATTCAAAATGAGGGCAATTTTTTCACAGCCAAAAGATTTACAGGCTATGACTTCCAATGTTTTTTTTTAATTCTGAAGTCCTGGGAGCAATGATATGAGAGATATAGAGAATTTTAGTATGGTGACCCCATTTGATCTTGAAGCAGAGGTCAAAGGTCAAATTCAACACTGGAAAAGATGTTAAGGCATTCCGAAACCCTGGGAGCAGTTATCAGGAGACATAAAGCCTTTTAATAGTATATCCCGAAGTGAATTAAACATGGGATATTGTCATTTTTTTCAAAATGAGACCAAATTTTTCCAGTGACACTGACATGCACTGACAGAAGGTGTTTTATAATCTTTCAGTAATAGCCTTCAACCACCTGTGAAAGATAATAATAGATAAATGTGACAACTAAAAATCACATTACTGATCACATAAATAAAGGGAGAGGGGAGAGAGTGGGTCAGCCAGGTCTGCCAGCTCCCACATTTTCTATAGCTTATAGCTCGTCAACCATTGGGCGGATTCTCTTCCATTTAGTCATGTATGCAGTAGCCCTGGTAAAACTTTCGGAATATGGCGTCATCCCGTCTCAACCAATCAGAGAAGCCACATGACTAAAGAGATGCTTTTCAGGAGTGTGCTTTGTCCGGATGATAACTTAAAAAGCACTTCAGCTGTTCACATGAAATTTGGCAAGTAGATTCGTTATATAGATGTTTGGAAATCTTTAACTTTTAGAAATGATCTAATACAAAATGGCTGACTCATTAACTGACTCATCTAATTGAAATGTAAAATCACATTTATCTAGGGAACAGTGCTAGATAGAGTGATTTCAGCAAAATTTTTGATCCACAGGGAATGTGCAGAGGGTACTGACCACTTTTCCCGAAAAAAGGTTTTCCTGTCATTTTTGACGGCCAATTTGAATATCTGCTTAAAGGTCAAAATGCATTCATCTGGGAAACAATGCGAGGTAGATCTATTCTGATGAAATTTTTGAACCACAGGATATCTGTATTTTCGCAAAAAACCTCTTTCCCACCATTTTTGGCAGCCATCTCGATTTTCGGCGTAAAATGCAAAAGCACATTTATTTAAATGGTGTGAGATAGATAGATTTCTACGAATATTTTTGACCAACAGGGTCTCTGCAGGGTCTACTAATCTTATTTACCCGCCATTTTGGAGACATTCTTGAATTACTGCACGAAATGCAAAGACAGATTTATCTCCGAAACGGTCCAAGAGTATCTGCAGAGGGTACTGGCGACATTTCAGAAAATAGTTTTCCCACCATTTTTGGCAGCCATCTTGAATTTCTGCATACAATGCAAAGACACATCTATCTCAGAAATGGTGCCAGATAGAGCGATTTTGAAAATGCACATTCATCTATGAAACCTTGCATTTTTGCATAAATGAAAAAAAAAACAGGCAGATGGTAATTTCTACAAAATCATAAATACTCACTGGGATGTTTTGTTTAGAAATGTGATAATAACGAAAACATACATGAGTACATAATGCATTCAATAAGAATTATAAAAAAACAGAAGTGATGGCACAGAACAAGAATATTCTTAGGATAAGCTTATGCAGTATAGTTTTTAGCCAAAGGATAACGAATATAGAGAAAAATAAAAAAAATTAAAGCATGGCCAAAATAGTTCCAGGTAGGAGCCAGTCAAAGTTACTAAACTTTTAAATGACACAAAGTAATTACCAAAAGAAAGTGACTTACATTGTAATCTTTAGATACTTAGCAAATAATAAATCCAGTAATAGGCAGGAATTCGCTTGTAAATAAATGCCAACATAACATCATATGAATTGGACAACCGTACAATATAGTGTTTTTCATCAATAGTAACAGGGCAGGAGGGATAAAGGCGATTCTTAATTTTAATTGCTTTATTATTGGGATTCTTTGATTTCTAAAAATAGTTATGTCAAGGTCATAGACAATACACACAGATCTAATAGCTGTAATGTAGATGGTTATATTAGAAAGAGACATACCAGAAGTATGAAGATGTGCCTCATGGCCAGAATTTGCATGGTACACATCTGATGAAATACAGAAAGATAATCATCTCCAGAGTAACAATCACTTGCAATGTGTGGAAAATTGGCAGTAATGTTACACATGACACTATGAAGCAATTTATTGCTGACACAAGTGCCAGAATGGCATCTCTGGAACCCCAGAAATAAGTAAATGCACAACTGCCGGATTGTTATTATTAATTTGGATTCTGATATCAGCCCATACTTTAAGAGCCAGCATGACATATATCATTTCAAAATGAAACAAGATGAAATAAACTTTACTGCCTGAAACCTAATGATAGCATATACACAATTCTTAAAGCAACCACCTGGTCGTGTAATAATGGCATCTAACGGGGAGTTCCACTGGAGCTGACCCTACAACCAACTCTTTGACTCTAGGGTTGGTCACAAAAGTCTATTATCTCTGATAATGTCTCATGTGACAGTGGCTACTCTCTCACTTGTTCCTGGCTTTTATATCCCAAATTTGGACCTCTGGGAAAGAAACCTTCATTATTTCGTGCCTGAGAGAGATTTCTCAATATATTTATACAAAAAAAATTTCCAGCCTCTTGGAAAGACCCTTTTCTGGAGGTACGGGTATACTTGCTGTATTTCTGGTCACATGATGGGATCCCATGTTATGTTGAGTTTCCTTGACCTTTTTTCGTTTTTTTTTTTTTTTGAGTAGTCAACACTTGATCCTTTTTTTCGCAGAAACTGCTATGTTTAAATAGGTTGATAATTTAAGTATTATGAGACCAAATAAAAACATTTTTTTATGTTTCTTAATATTTATTGCTAATATGTGAATCTTTTTTATCATTCACATAATATATTGTCATACTGTCACATCATACTGGAAATGGGCTGCAAATGACAAAGACATCCCAGTTTCATGATAGGAAAAGACAGGAAGTGACAAGAGAGGGATAAGGGGGACAAGCTGTACAATAAAGTCTATCATATGCACTAAATATCAACAATAGTCGGCCCATGCCTGTCCCTGGACTCTCCCTTCTTGGACTTAATTAGAAAACTGAGTTTATTCTTCCTCACTTTTCGATCAATATTCTCGGCAATCAGGTCTCACCAGCGTATAGTGTTAGAAACCTCAGAGTGGTGTTTGACTCCAATTTCTCATTCTCACACCATGTGTCACAGGTCATAAAGTTCACCAGAGTTCATGGGAGAGACCTCTATAGAATTTGTCCCCTCTTAGACCTTAACACATCAGTTCTTCTAGCAAATGCTTTGGTGAGCAGCAGACTGGACTACTGCAATTCCTTATTCTTATCACTTACAGACTTTGAGTTAAGAAGATTGCAGTTAGTCCAAAACTTACTCTGTTGGGTTGTCACCCAGTCCTCCAAATACTGTCACATTACCCCTCAATTATAAAAACTCCATTGGCTCCTTATCAAGTATAGGATACAATTTCAAATTGGTCTCATCACATACAAAACTCTCAACCAGGGTGAACCAGTTTACCTTAGAGAATTAATTCATCCCTACACATCTTCCAGGAACACAAGGCAAAGTACCCCCAAACTCAAATTCCTTCACACTCCCACTTTCGACCGTAAGGTTCATTAATCAGTCAAACATTTCTCCAATTCTTTCAGTCACTATGCCACAGTTCTTGGGAACTCCTTCCCCTTCCAAATAAGAAATAGCCCCTCTGTCACATCTTTCAGGAAACACCTCAAAACCCACCTCTTTAATTCTAGTTTTCCAACTTAGTTTCCTTCCCTCTTGGTCACACCCAGAACTCTGGATTACTGACCTTGAACGCCCCTTGACTTTCCTTGTGATAATGATTTGGTTCGGTCAGTGCACTGAGTTCCCCTTTGTGGCGAAGATATTGCACCTGCAAAGCAGTATATTAGATTAGACTTAAGCGCATCAGAAGATTTGTATCAATTTTGCACTCTATAAATCCTACTATCATTATTACTATTTTGTGTGTCTTTTTAGACACCAAGCAATATGATGATGGTACTTGGGTCAAGCAGTTTCTTCTGACTGCTAGTAAAACCCAAAGGCCATAGCCCCTGAATTTTGTTCTGAAAAATTAGAAAGGTCTATTCATAATTGTTTTATCATGTGGAACCCCCATTAATAAGATGTGCGGCCCAGTTACAATATGCATGGTCTGGTATCCTAACTTGTGGCCTAAATAGTTGCGACAGGACTAGTTTTTGGGGTGCCTAGATAACCAACCAATGGGAATTTTATTGGATATGTATTCAACATATCCAAAACATTGGATTATTGTCATACATCCTCGATGCAAGGTTAACAAACCATCAAATCTGTTTTGAATAGGTATAAAAGCATCCCCACTAGACCTTGTATTCATACCTCTAGATTACCTTTTAATGGTTATTTATCAACTGTGTTAGCAGTAATGATCACATTATTAACAAATTTGCACCTTGAGTGCCTTTGGTACATACTTTTACCTTATGTGCATTACTACCTGTTATACTAAGCATTTGTATCCGGACCATACAAAATTATTTCATATGAGCCTTTGATACAAACCTTTGGTCTTCAAACAAATGAACCGTAGAAGTAAAAATTCTGATCTTTTTTCGACATTATGAATATCCTTACTCATGCCAAATATCATTTGTTTTTTACCATGACCTTCTACAATCTATCTGAGAATATGGATAGGCCTTACCATCCATCTTCAGTAAGAGGCACAAATATTTAGATAAACAACACTTTAATTCACATGAGTTTTCTTTTGTGAACATGCATTTTTTCCTGAAATAAACACATGGTAGAAAACTTTGTGGAAATGTTGTCTTGAAGTCTAACATCTTGTGTCCCCTGTGTTAAAACATGTCTATGCACATGTGCATGATGAATGAAGTATTATATACATCAGACCAGCCAGCTACCTCTCAATTCTCTAGTCTACAAAGGACAGCCTGATTGGCCTTATCAGAAGCCTAAGAGAGGTCTTTCATCACTTCTTCAAACAAGTTGAGAGTTATATTCTTTTATGTGAACGTTTCATTCTTCCCTTATGTTTCTGCAAACACACTCATTCATTACAGGGGAAGAGCTACTTGTATGTGACCCTATCCTAATTTTGGCCAGCAAGAAAATACTCATCGGGCCATTTCACAATATAATTGACGACAAAATCAACTAGGGCCCCTCTAGGTGATTTAATTTTTCCATTGTCTGCCTGCAGTTTTCTCTTGAAAGCTCATGTAACCTCCGTTGCACTTCCTGTGGTATCCTTTTTTCTGTCTAAGGGCCAATAGTAGAGACATGTTATAATTTGAGCCAACATCTGAAAGATGTACATTTGAAGCCTGATCCACCCCATCCTGTCCCACAGTGGCTTTAACCTCTTGTGTTTTGATATTTTGGGGATTTTTTTTTTTTTATCATTAGAATTTTTTCAATATGGTTCCGAGCCTTCTCAATGTTAAGTAACCTGTCACTTAACAGGTAGGACAAAATTTGCTTATTAATATCTCCTTGAAAAGGACTTTGATGTGCCTTATATTTCTCAGTCTAAAGATACTCGGACCTGAAACTCTTTCAGATCCAACATTGGGGGAGTAAACATCTTGATTGAAAATGCTTGAAAGACTACTTAAACCTTAATTTGAAACCCCGGTGCTGCTTGATTGAGTAGAAACTTATTGCCAGGATGCAGGGTGGCTGGATGAACAATTCCTAGTCTGTGTGCTTCTGCAGCTAGATGGAACAAAACATGCTCTTCCTTCCTAGAAGACCTCAACTTATAACTGCCTTCCTCCAGTGCCAAGTAAAATCACAAAAAATCAAATAAAAAACAAATATAATCAGTAGATGTGGATAAATAATATGGAAGAAAATTTTAATGAACACTGCATTGCATAATGTAAATTTAACATCGAAAATCAATTTTGAACACATCGCCATTGAGTGATTCACATGGAAGCAGTCCGAAAATACCGCCACTAGAGTTCACCTATAGAAAACCTGAAAAAAATCAAACCCATTTACAAAATAGCAATTTTAAGCTGGTGCCCAGGAATGAGCCCAAGATTATCTAGATGTTCGAAAGCAAGTCTAAATGCTAAAGTGGCTGATCTGAAGAGGAATCCCCTAATGGTCATATGATCTGATGCACACCCATCGTTTCCACCAACACCAGTCCTCATGATTTATGTAATTCCTTAATTATATACGCAAATCTTTTCTTGCTATGAGAGATTGGGGTACTGAGGCCCCCTACCATGAAAATTGTTTCTGTACATGGGATTTAATTTCAGTTCTTTTGGATCACACATCTCAATCCCAAACAACCTGATCAATAGGGGAAATCCATAGAAATTCGTGTTTTAATAGAGCTGGTATGTGTTATGATAGCATAGCATATTTGGTAATCCACAAAGTATTTTGTTATTAAGTGTTAAATATCTTACTGTATTATATCTAGAAATATTTTTATTTAACGTTTTTGTTCACAAAGTTAGATTTGCAAACATAATTTATTGCTTTTTTATCTTGCAGATATTTAATGGAAGTCGGCACACTACAAGGGTTATCAAGTATTTGCTTCTATGGTATTGTTTTACCCCGTTTGCCATCGATGAAGATATACATTGACTACTTTGAACTTTTGAAGCCAATATGGTTTGCATTCAACGAGAATCGCATCTTGTTATTGTTTATTGCAATGCAACATCCGCATTTGTGGAAATACTTTTATTTTGAAATGGTTGAAGTCCAAAGCATTATACCAGAATGGAATTCCATAATGGAAGATGCATACAAGTTTTCAGAATTTTATAACACCACACCACGAACTGATAAGGCTTGTTTGCCATATGGATCAATGGACAAGAAGACCTGTTTGACTGATGCAACACACTTAACAGACACCTTACAAAAGCCATACATTAGTGGCTGTTTTGACATAGAAGGTGAAAATGAAGGTTTTATAATTCAAAAGTGTGTGGAGGATTTTGTACTTTACATCACAAAACAGGTTGAAAGTTCAAACAAAAAACTGGCTGCCACACCCATACTTTCGGGAAGTGTTGCTGAAGGCACAAAAGTTGGTGTACCTGATGAATATGACTTTATTCTACATTTATATGGATTGCAGGATGCTTTTGACAAACATTTTGAACAATCTGTGGCACATCAACCAATATTTGGAAAGGGTTTTAATACATCAGCTGTATTTGAAGAATACATTGATGCCTTTAGAAAACAGGTTAAAGAATATCAACACCATATGAAGGACTTTTTTGTGGTCAAATCACCACTACATACTTCAGATGTTAAGCCATTTACCATAACATTGTACTGGCTTGGTCACTCCTTCAAAAATCTGAAAGTTAGCATTGACTTTGTGCCCGCATTTAAATTCTCTTTTCAAAGCACTCAGATAAGACTATGGGATATGAGAAAAGAATGTGACAACAGTCAGATCTTTGCTGTCTGTAAACATAATGAATCTCGACAAGTATATCTTCGGTTGTCATATTCACTACATGAACGGGATTTACTGCAAGCTTTGCCTATATGTGTTAAAAATGGCTATCGCTTAGCAAAAGCTGTGAGACACACTGAAGTGTGTCCAAATATGCAATTATCAGATAAGACATTTGCTTCTGTGTATGATTATGTGACAACTTACATGCTAAAAACAAGTCTCTTGCACACAACGAAAGAATGTGAACAAAACCATTTGGATGACAATGAATGGCTGAGCCCACTTTCCATTAGATGGGCTATAAAGATTTATGAGCAAATGAAATTTTTGTTGGAGATCTTTGAAGGAAAAATGCCTAGTTACTTTGATAGCTATGAAAATGTTTGTTTTGATCAACCAATACCACACAATCTCACTGATAGACAAAAACAATATTACAAAAAGAAAACGCAGATTACTATGAATTTCATTGATTGTATTTTACAGTTATTGCAAGAACTTTTGCATCAACGTTTGCAAGTCCGATGTTTAATACAGTAGATTTTTTTTCGCTGTTTCAAGAAATTTTTATTCACCCTTTTTGTACAAAAAACTATACTCCTTCTCTCCTTGAGGGGCGAGGTTGGCGCCCCCCCCCCCCCCCCCCCCATCAGGATTGTAGTCTTACAATATCAATCATAACACAGTATGATTATTCTACAAATTGACAGAAATACCAAATAGCACAGCATATGAAAATAAATCTCAAAAACTACCATTTTTTAATATTGTACACAAGCTAGACTGTAATCAATAAATTATTTACAATTGAAAGCTGCATTTTTATGAAATAACAAAAAGAAAAAAAAATGAAGGATACTGAAGTGGCTATGTTATGTTCTTCTGAAAAAAGCAGTGTTGCATAGTAAAAATTCCAGCTCTTTTAAAAATTTGAAATTTAATCTAATAGTGGTATCATTTGTTTCCATTTACAGTCCATTACTTCCCTGCTTTTTCAAATGGTATGATGTATTTTTCTATTCATTAAGTATTTCTTATCTTTCCAATCATGCCTGGAATTAACAATTTCTGCCCCAAACATTTAGGTGAATATATTTAGCTTTTGATAAGGTTTATTAAATGATTCGTGAGCCTTGAATTTCTATTCGATCTGATACCCAGGAGCACTGACATAGCGCAAAGTAGACCATCTTAGTCAATATATGGATTTAGGACACATTTATTACTGGACAGAAAAGGTGTGCGAGCGTTTCTGTTCCCAAGCTACAGAAATAGCATTGGTCCTCATTTAATTTACAAATATTGAAGATTTTATTTGTTATTGAATTTTAATAGTCCAAGTCTTATCACCAAATATCACTTTTTATTAGTGTATGAACGATCAAATATTTTTAAATTTGACCAAGCTTTCTCCTTTGTATAAATAAAACTGCCAAATGTTTTGCCCCCATTCTGTAGTATCTGCACATAAAAGTCTACCAGGCCTCAAATTAACATTTAAACATTTAACTTTTTAAAATATTTTATCTGTCCCTGTAGTTCTAGACTATCAAATCTTAATTGTTAGTCTAGAACTACAGGGACTCTAACACTAAAGTATACATTTGTTTAAAAATCAACAAATTTTCAGTTTTAAACATAATTGTTTTGTCTGTACCAAAAATTAATTATTTCTGTCAAAGCAACATCACACAGACTAGATGCCAAGTTAGTTAGTAGGTTCAGCATCTAATCACAGGTTGTCACCTCTGCCTGGGTTTGCCCTTACTCATGTGAAAAAGCTGAGGGCCTGTCCTAGTATGACCCTGACTGTTGTAAAGGATGTAAAACCCAACTTTGACTTAACACAGACTAGATAAATTATTCCGACTTACATATGATTTAGACATCCATACAATGCATTTGTAATATTCCTAAAAAATGATATCATAATTTTACAGAATACTGATGATAATCTGATCTCAAATGATATGATGATACTCCACTTTAAATGTTTTAACAAAGTGACATCATATTAATATCATTAAGATATCAGAAACAATGCCCGAGTAGAATATCATGTCACATCATATTTTCATCATTTAACATGACTACACAAAGTCATGTTGGGATGGTGTCAATTTTATGTCAATGAATAAGATAATACGATCATGTTAGGTCTGGTAATCATTTTGACATCAAGTTGATATTGTAGATATGTCAGACTGATAGATATGTCAAACTCGATGTCAGATTTGTGTCAGATGACATGACCACCTTAAATCATGTCCGAGTGATAGTTACTTGATGTCATATACTAACATGACCAAAACATGATGTCAAGAATTGGACTTGTGCCTGCTGGGATGGTGACACAGTAGGAACACACTTGCCTCCTTCCTCTGAGGGTAGCAGTTCCAACCCTCTATCCAGTTTGGGAAAGTTTATTATTGATGGTTGGAAGTTTATAGAATAGCACCTTGACCAACTGTATGTACTAGTTTCCTCTGCCTATATAACTGTCTGTCATGATATGACCTATACAATATTGAAATCAATGTTAAAATCCATATAAATAATATAACAAAATTATTGATCAAAAGATGTCACCGCATAAACTGGTTATTCCTAGGATATTTTCCACTTTTATTAACATTGCTAGTAGACCAAACATTTTCATACATTCGAGATTAAGTCATTACAGTTAAGTGATTAGTCCTACAGGATAAATTTAGGAGGCATCTGATGACAGGGTTCCCATAAAACACTGTCGTGGCTTGCAAAAGGATTTTAATATCTGATATTTAACATCAAGTGAAACATTCCCAAAGACAGACATCAAATAATTAGTATTCATCATATGTTCATAAATTTTACTGGTAATGTATTTGCCCCCCCCCCCCCCCCCCCCCCCCCCGCCCCCGAGGTCTGATTAAAGGTCTAAACATTTTAGAAGACAAACATCTTTACAAACCCTTTACACAATTTGTACATATTATTGAGGGAGTATAAGTGGGTGACAATAAAATAATGTCGTATGCATAGTCAAAGCCACCTGCAAAGATAGATAGACCTGCACTTTTTTTACTAAATTGAATAAGTTATACATATAAATATTAAATTAAATTGGTGATAAACAATACCCTCTTCAACAACATTTGATGCAGAGAATCAAGGACTGAGTTGTCCCATTTTACATTCACAATGTGATTACAATATATGTACATCAACAATAAAACAATAACAAAGCACATACTATGTGCTATCAGAGTATTAAAGAACTCAATATAATGAATTCTATCAAAAGGTTGAGTAGCATTCAGCACCATTGAATATACACATGGGCTTCTGTTATTATATCATTTTATAATCTCTTCAACATAAATGTGCATTTGGTAGTTGAATGACTTTTTTAAAGCCAAATTGCTTATCACAGGTGAATACATCTATATGTGTAGTAATAACAACATTTTCTAGCAAAAATAGACCTTAATGTAATTAAGCAATTAAATTGTACATTTTATCGTATTTTTCTTCAATAATTTTATCATCATTTCTTCAACAACTGCACAAGTCAATGTATTAAATTTCTTTTTTATTATAATAACTTTTTTTTTCCTAAACATATGTAATTACAATTCAACATATTACATGATCATATTTTCCATGATTTGTAACAATACATGCAAGAGTGTTCCAAATACTCTGCAGCTTATTCTGACTGAACCATGACAAACATCTAAACAGAGAATTACAGTAGTCCAAACGACTGCTAACCAAAGCATTTGCAACAAGGACATCCACTTCTTCAGTAAGATACCATCCAACTCTATGGAGGTCGTGCATCTGGAGGAAGCAGGCTGTGCAAGTCTTCTTAATGTGTTCTGAGAAAGAACAGTCAGCAGCAAACCACACACTAAGGTTTTTGAGAATGTCTGCAGAATGGAGAAGACTTCCCAGAATATGGACAGGAAGATAAGGGGAGAGTTCCTGACATTGAACCTTGGAACCAAACACAATAAATTCAGTTTTATCAGGGTTCAGTTTCAATTTAGAAATAGCCATCCACTGTACTTCCTGCAGACAGACGTTCAGCTTGGTGAGAGCAGCAGTAGCTGTTTTGTGAGATAGATGGACATATAGTTGGGTGTCGTCTGTGTAGTCAGTGGATCAGTGGCCCAATCACAGGACCTTGACAAACACCATAACTGAGCTTGCATACTTCAGATAGTGTTGACCTATCTAAATAACCTGACAATGATTGCTCAAGTAAGAGGCAAACCACTTAAGGACTATTCAACCAGGATTCAAGATAGCCAAGTTGAGTCTTTTGATCAGTAGTGTCAAAAGCTGCTGTCAAGTCAAGTAACACTAATGCAGTGGGTTCACCTTGTGCCAGAGAGAGCTGGACCTGATTTTTAATTGATAGTATCGCAGTGCCTGATGCATGTGTGCATTAGCATGACAGTTTCTATTATTTTTTTGTGTTTGTGAGTAATCTTTAACTTGGCATAGCTGGTTTTTTTCTGTCCCTCATTTAAAATAATGTTTTTGTAACATGTTAACAATATGTTCTTATGTATAACTTATCATTTCAAACATCCCTTCAATAAAGGTTGAAGTAAAGGCCAGGCAGCTACAGTATTGAAATGGTACTGCATTGCATATGTATACTCAGCATAATTTCTCCGTATATTTCAAGACCCAAAGTGCCATTTAAGCCACCTGACTACAAAAGTACAGCCCTAGATATAAAGTTACTAAGAATCTCCTAACTGAAAGAAAGATGCTCAAGGATGACAATTTACCAACGTCCCTTAGGTTCTTAAGCCTGCCACTGTTACATTGAGACACCAGGAATCACAAATCCCTGAAGCCTTTTGACGTTATTCTTTATGTGAAAACATCAATCTCCCCACTTATTTGTTATCTACCTGCTACCTCAATTGTCTCAGTCTTTGAACATTTTGTTGTTGTAAGTATTTTCATTCTCTAGGAGAGATAAATGAAATAGAGTTTAATGATTTTGTTTTTTACATTAGAAGTACTAACCACAGCAGAGCCACATAACTCTGCATTTTCTTTTCACAGTTTTATGTTCTAATAAAACCCAGATGGGCGACCCTTCCATTGTCTCAACTCTCCATTATTTTTGCATAATGGAGAGTTATCACTACATTATTTTCTAACAGTGGATTGTGGTTTAGTTCAATGGCCAGTCTGGCAAGAACAAAAGGGTACTTAGTATCTGCCAGTCATCCTCAGCACAATGCATTCAATATTGAAATGTTTTCACAACTTCTTTCATATGAATTAGTTCAGTGGGTACATTTACAAAGTCTTTTCAAGTCTGATTGACATTCAGAGTTCATAGACAAATACCTCATGGAAAAAATGCTACCTTGAAAAAATACCTCATGACAAATACAAAACAGGCAATTTTATTTATAAAGTTGGAATTTTTTTATTCTTTGCATTTCTTTACAATTTGACTTTTTACAATAATCTTCTGTGAACTTAATCAAAGAAGCAGCTAACTTTCAAACAGATTCACTGTAAAAATCTAACCCAGCATACTATATTAAAAGGAGTGTTTTTAGTGGCTCAAAATTTACTCAAATAAAATGAGAAGAAAAACCTAGTTCAAAAATGCAATACTGAAATGCATTACTGCTGGGTTTAAATTTGATTTAAATTTTCAATGTTTTTAAGTTCAAAACAAAGATTTTAATTTACCTTATTACAGTTTGTTGTATACTTCTAAATGATACACTTTGTGGTTGAAATGAATTTTGTCCTTAATGTTGTGGATTAATTTTCATTGGAGGTATTACTGAAATACAACATGTGGAGTAGGCATTCTTTGTATGAGGCTTTTTTCTAGGAGACAATCTTTCCAGGAGGCATTTTTCCTTGATTCCAAATCAGGAGACAATGAAGCACCCAAAATAAAAATCTTGAGAAACTCAAAACCTCAACACAAAATAAAACAAGTAAATTTCTAGTACTGTCAATGCCTGAAAGACAAAAAAAAATAATAGCTCACTGTCTTAAAATAAGCACAGATTAATAAAGTAACATGAAACACTCACCACAAATTATCCACAGCATTGTTAAATAAGTAGTCTACCTTTTTTCTGGAAAGTGTTTTGTGAAAGTCCCAGATCCATATTTTATCAATTATCATTATCCATGGTTAAAATTTGTGGCAGTTACATTATATTAAAAGTTTTCTAGCTTTATCCAAAATTATATTTTTCCATAAAGGAAAACCAGTGGTACACATGCTGAAATAATGTTGATTGTGTATTCGAATAAAAAAAAGATAGAACTAATTTATGAAAGCCCCATATGGTATGCACACCAAAGGAAACATTGCAAAGATTGTCTAGGTTGATCATTTGGTACAAGGTGTTAAATTGTTGAATTCATAAATTGGTTTTAATTTACAGGGTTTTATAATAGATAATAGCCTCGTGGCACTTCCATTATGTAAACTTAATGACCCTTCCGCCCTTTCAGGGCCTCAGGCCATTAAGTTTACATAATGGAGTGCCACTTGGTCATTATCTATATAATAGACACAGCCATTTACTGTAACTTGATTAGACCTATTTAGGCTGTCACCTCTGTGGGTTCGAGTCCCACAAGTGGCAATGCTGAGGACCTGTCCCAATATGACCCTGGCTGTTGAACGGGACGTTAAACCCCAACTTTGACTTTGATTAGACCTATCTATGCACATTAAGTACCCCTTTTGGCAATGGTGGTAGAGTGGTAACACTCTCACCTCCCATCTCTGAGGCTGTGGTTCGGTCCTGGCATGGCCTCAAGTGGGAAAGCTGGTAGTTGCTTGCCAATGGCAGACAATTTACAGTACAGAACCCTGACAAACTGTATGTACTGGTTTCCTCTGCCCTTTCAACTACCCGTCGTGATATTATGACCTGTAGAGTGTTGAAAGTGAAGTAAAACCCCGAAGAATTACATAAATTAGCACCCCTTTTAGTTTGCAAATTGTTGGTTTAAAATCCTTTGTTTATGGACAAAGATGGTAGAAAAACAAACATGGAGAAATTAATTGAACTTCTTAGATTTCCTAAAAATCAATTAAAAATAATGATCAAAGTTACTTTACTGTATGAAAAAAATCTTGAAGGAAGATGTATAGGTCCTGTAAAAGAGATACTGAAGTAGCGATTGCTGAACTGCCATTTGCAGGAAGTGATATCAAATCTGGATTTGATGACATGGTCACAGATTGAGACCATGGAAAGGACAAAAAGACAGATCAGGTTCCCACTTTTGAAGTCATTGTTTTGAATGTGTAGCTTATGTAGATAGTATACCATTTTATCAAATACCATTTTATCAATAGAACCATTAAAGAGATATAAAATTTACCCTGCTGTGCATGAGCTTCCTGAAATTATACTGATCAAAAGCCAGGCTATCAACTCCAGCTTTTTATACTCAGACAAGCCAACCCCTACCCCCGACATCCCCTGCAGAAAGCATATGAGAACATTTCTGACTATGAGAGAGTATTTATGGGAATTATTCATGTGGCTCTAATGCTCTTCTGTAGTTTACATGAAAACATATTTTAGGTAAAAGCATAATCTTTTAAAGTCATTGACAAAGCAACAAAACTTTTAGCTGTTTTACTGACTTTAATTACATTATGTATTCTGTACTTGTTGGTGGCTTAACTGTTATTTAAATTTAACTCTTTCAAAGATACTTTTTATTACTTAATTTTTTTCCACATTTTAATGATTTTGTACCCTTTTGTACTGAAGTAATTTCCAATAAAGCAACAGCATTTTGAAAAATCAGGTAGTACAAATAAATTTTTTATTACTCCCCTTAAATGGCAAATCCTGAAGGATCTGTCCACATATGAACCACTTCAGATGTTTTATCAAACTTCTTGAAATAGATCCATAACACTTCCAAAATATACTGGATAACAAAGAGATACAATGTACTTTTTGATACAGCCTCTGGAAATCTTGTTTTTTGCAAGCTAGATTAAAGCATGCAAGTTGTCACTAAAATGCTGACAAGCAATTAATTGTAAAAATCAGGAAGAAAGAATAGCTGGAAAATATTGTTTTTGCCAACTAGATTAAAACCTAGATTACATCAGCATGCAGTATGTCACTAAAATGCTGACAAGCAATTAATTGTTGTAAAAATCAGGAACAAAGAAAAGTTGTTTTTTGTGTAGATGTTTTTGTGCAGACATTTATTTGTGTATTTAAAAAATCAGCCAAGTTTCATAAATTAGGAAGTGAAAATTAATTTCAAATTATTATTGTAGACTGGTCAATCTGGGATTGTGCCTCATATTTAGGATGGACACTTTGAGGGCAATGGGTGGGATTAACATTTAGGCTTGAACACATTTGGGATGCTATGACACAACTAGGATGGTGATTTGCATTTGGGACTTCTTTATAATTATGCTTAAAAACCAGCCATGTCCTCTTAAACTATGTATGCTGGTGTATTGAGCTGGTGGATATATGGAAATGCTCATTCTGCAAAGCTTACTAAAAATACAAGTGTTCTGACAAGGCCATGAAGGAAAAATGAAATACATATGGAAAAGAAATGGCGCATAAATGCTCATCATTGCCAACTATTTGATTTCTTTGAAAATGTTTAAAGTATTCACTTTGTTGCAAAGAGCTGAAATCATGAAATTTAGAGAAATTTGGAAGAAGGTTAATACACCTTCTTGAAATCACTGCCTCAAAATGAATACTGAACTAATGACTAATAAAACTGCTAAGGAATATGCAACATAGTAATCACTGTACAATATGACCTTCAATTTGTTAGTGCTAAACCAAATAAAAAGACTGGTTATCTTATAGTATCCATTATTTTGGACAAAGTAAAATCAATATTTACCAAGTGTACCCTGTCCCCTTCATAAACAGTCTCACCAATCTGACCATTTCAGTTTGCACTGTCAGCAGAACACTTAACTTGAGTTGCAAAGTCTCCACACAAGTCCCCTCTAAAGATTTATAACATCTTGGCAAGGGGGCACTGACCTTAAACTGACCACTGACCACTAAACTCACTATTTACCTCTGGTTTCACACATTGAACTTTGTGCAGGGACATAAAATATTATACTCTCTTGTAATGCTACTCATTTGTAGTGTGTGAACCAAATTTTACTACTTTCTATACCAATTTGTGCTTGTCTATTACATTAAGCATGTTTCAAAATTACAGCTACAATTTGATATTTTAACCTGTACATACACTTGAACATGTCCAAATCATTCCTCTTTAGCACCCAGATGTGAACATCATATCAGTGACAGCTGGTCTGGAATTTAAAATGCTTTTAAAATCTAATAAAGCCATTTTTGTCTGTGTATATGTAAAATGTACTGCTTGAAGTTACACTAAAGTAAAAAAAAACGCTGAAATTTTAATGGGCCAGTTAAAACAATTCCATTTAACTCACAATTTTACATATGGGGTAAAATTTTAAAGTAAAAGACATATAAGGAAATTTACTTCCACAATTTACATTCAAACTTGTTAAAATTGAACAGTAAAATATTTTTAAAAAACAGAATAGTATCATTATGCCACATATTACTGTTCTTGATACAGCCACTGGGAAGTCTAGTTTTACATTGTATTGTAGATGTGAAATATGCATGAAAATGAAAATACACAGATAAGTATGATACAGTGAACTATTTATTCTTTCAATCCTAGATGAAAAACTAGGTTACATCACCATGGTAAAGGATGTATCTGAAGCCTGTTATTAAATGCATTGTTATAAAAACAGGAAGAATGAATAGTGTTTTGTGCAAACAAGCTTTACTATTACTTTTCCCAAAGCAACACACCCAAATTTTATAAAATAAGGAAGAGAATTTATACGTGTAAAGCTGTTTTTTCTCCAAACCTCTTATAGCCTGGCTTCTTAGTCTCTGTTTGTGGTTCAACCATCTTTGGAAAGGACATATTTAGCCTAAATCGGTGGGATTCACTTTTGGGTAGAACAATTTTTGGATGATATACAAAAACTCATTGATCTAATCTAATCTAATCTACTGCTTTGGACCGCAATATCTTCCCCACAAAGGGGACCTCAGTGCGCTAATTTAAACAAAATCATAATTGTAGGGGAGTCGAGGGGCGTTCAAGGTCGGTAATCCAGGATTGTGGGTGTGAACGGGAGGGAAGAAAGACTCAGTTGGAAAGCTAGAGCTGAAGAGGTGAGTTTTAAGGTACTTCCTAAAAGATGCAACAGAGGGACTGTTTCTTACATGGAAAGGGAAAGAGTTCCAAAGGGAAGGGGCATAGTGGCTGAAGGAGTTAGAAAAATGTTTTATTGATTTGTGAACTGTGTGATCAAAAGATGGGGTTTGAAGGAACTTGAGTTTGGGGGTACTTCGCCTTGTGTTTCTAGAAGATTAGTAGGGGTGGATTAAATCTCCTGGTTGAACCTGGTTGAGAATTTTGTATATAATGAGACCAATTTTGAATTGTACCCTGTATCTGACTGGAAGCCAATGGAGTTTTTTAGTAGAGGGGTAATTTGAGAGAATTTAGAGGAATGGGTGACAACCCTGCAGAGTGAATTTTGGACTAGCTGCAATCTCCTCAAAATCAGTGAGGGATAAGAAGAGCGAATTTGCAGTAGTCCAGCCTTCTGCTCACCAAAGCATTCCCTAACAGGACTGATGTATTCAGGTCTAAAAGGGGACGGATTTTGTAGAGGTCTCTTGCATGTACTCTAGTGGACTTATGACCTGTGACACGTGGTTTGAGAAATTGAAATTAGGGTCAAACACCACCCCAAAGTTCCTGACACTTTGTGCTGGCGAGACCTGATTTCCCAGAATACTGATAGGGAAGTGAGGGAGGAGTTGGTTATGATTTTTTGGGAGCCAATAAGAATGAACTTGGTTTTGTCTGGGTTGAGTTTTAGCTTATTTGCAAACATGAAATGTTGAATGTCGTTTAGGCAGTTCTTTAACTTTTGTGTAGCGTAGGAGAAATTTTCTGGTGAAAGTGTTATGTATAACTGGGTATCATAGGCGTAAAAGTGGTAGTTGATGCTACTGTGGGAATGAATGATTTAGCCGATTGTGTTAGTGTAGAGAGAGAACAGAATTGGTCCAAGGACAGAGCCCAGGGGTACTCCATAATGGAACACAGCAGGATGGGAGAGTGTACTACCTACCTTGACCGAGTGTGTCCTTCCTGATAGGTATGATTTGAACCAGCCAAATGCTAGCTCACTGATTCCATAAGCAACATTGAGTCTGTCCAGGAGAATGGTGTGGTCAATGGTATCAAAAGCGGCAGATAGATCCAGAAGGGTCAGGGCAGTGACAGAACCTTTGGCCATGTTAAGAAGAATGTCATTTTCAATATTAAGGAGGGCGTTTCAGTAGAGCGGTGTTTTCTATAAGCCAATTGGAAGGCAGTCATAAAACTGGCTTCATGAAGATGAGTTTGTAGCTCATTCTACTTTTTTCAGGAATCCTGAGACCTGGCATTTAGATTTAAGACAACTGTCTGAAGTACATTTTTATGCAACTTATTGATCAGTAAAATTTTAAATAAAATAATATATTTGTGGAAGTGTATGGTTTTCTAATATTTAAAAAACTGCCTTTATATACAAGAAAATAAAGTAACTTTGGCTTAACTCTGGATCTATACCTTTCTGCTCAAACTTTAAAAAGTCAGGACCGTGTTACACACTTTCACAGTAAAATATTCAATAGAATCTCATCTAATTTTACATTTAGAAACTGATAAAACTGGGCCAGGCTTTAAAACAGTGTAATAGGTATACACCCTTCAGAGCAAAAAACATTTTTCTTGTGTTGGTGAAAACAATTTATAGCTGATATTTCATATCTCTAAAGTCATACAGATTTAATTGGTTTAAATTAATAGATTTCTATAATTACAACTTACACTATAGTTACTTTTTACTATGGCATTCAGTGGTTCCATATTGAAAGTTATCTAAGATAATTGTACCTTCAGTATTTTTACCCGGGCTTGTTGAAATAGGGATGTAATAGTTTGGAAAGAAATTGACTTTCAATAGCACCTTCAATTTGCTCATTTGCACATGGCTTGAGACTTAACATTATCTGTTTTTATTGACCTTTTAATACTTTTTACAGGGAGCCACGGTGGCAGAGTGATAACACTCTCACTTCCCACCTCTGAGGCCGGGGTTTGGTTCCCAGCATGGCCTCAAGTGGGAAAGCTGGTAGTTGCTTGTCGTTGGTCGTCAGTTTACAGTAGAGAACCCTGACAAACTGTATGTACTGGTTTCCTCTGTCCTTCCAACTACCCGTTATGATATGACCTGTACAGTGTTGAAAGTGATGTGAAACCCCAAATAAATAAATAAATATATTTTTACATGTCAAAATTTTGAAATACACTTTCTGTTCCCTAGGATTTATATTTTACTGATTATGATCATTAAATACATTTTACCTTTGCTTAAATGTTTACATGAAACACTCAACTGATTTCATGCAGTTAAAAGTGTTAGAAACTACAAAAGGTGGAAATCATTGTGTAGAAATCAGTTTTCAGGCCTGGAGTAGTTACACCACCTTTCCTTGCACTTTATGTGAGGATTCACATAACCAGATCCACATGGGTATGGCAGTTTTCAAAAACACGAATCATTCTATGACATCCAGAAAGGTTATTTTAATGTAAAAGTTATTTTCGTTGGCTGTACATTGACTAAAACTTTCAATAGATATTTCACGTCATTGTGGCTACATGCTACAAAGACCTTGTCTCTGGATGAAAGGCTTCAAAATGAACTCTATATATCCATCAAGGAGTTTATAAACTTGCCATTGTGCATTTGTCTCTTGGCTTGTTTTCAAAGTTACTAGACAACCTATGCATGGAGAAATATTGAAGATAACACAAGTAATATATGAATTTAAAGAATTTTTTCTCATTGCACCCATAAGCAGCATTGGACTAGTTGGGCCTTGATAGAGTACATGTCTTCATTTGCAAAATGCCACTTGGGGTGGAGTCTGCTTCTAAGAAATATGGACTGACTATTGTACATGTTAGAAATACAAGACACATAAATTTGTTGATATCTACTTTTTAAAAAGAGAATTCTACTCTGCAGGACTATACTTAATGTAAAGTGACTAAGTTGTCTCAACATATTCTTTATTGTTGAACAAAATCTTTTTTTCTCATAAATATTCTAGATAAAATGCAATTTTTCAATTTATCTGGAGCCATTTTCAAGGCTCATTGTAATTATTTAGGTCTACTGAAAAAAATTAGTATGTAAAATTAGTATGTAAATTCTTGTTTGCTTTACTGGGAAACTGGCATCCTTCCCAATTCAAGGGAAAAGTTTTATTTAAATGTGAGTAATACATACTAAACCATGGTTTCCATTTAGTGAAAAGCAACAGCCAATAATTTCTGCACATATATAAGCATTTGCCTTTTACTTAGAGCACAATTCATACTTTACTTGATGTATTAATGTGACACGTGTCACATAAGTATTTATTTTGCATGAAAATAATAATGTAGATTCAAATGTGACAATAAAGGATGTACAGAGTATTTACTTCTTTTCAATGAGCAATACAAGGACTGAAAAGATAGAAGCTATGCAATACAGAAAGAATTAGGCGAGTTTGCTGTGACTACCAACGTCTCAACAAACATGAACTTTTTCCATTTGATGTGATGCCAAGCAAAATTAATGAAATGTTAGGCGAAATATGAAATTTTAGGTCAGATATTCAACCAATTAAATGATAAAACAATATTCTAGTTGATAAACTTTTCTATACAATGTGTGTCTTTTGTATTTATATTGCAAACAGATATATCACAGTGACAGGTTATTTTTATATATGGTATAAAAGTTGCCCATGAGTGCAGTTATTGGAGAATTTAGTCAGACTTGGTGGGCTTGTTTCCAGAGATGTTAAAAGTTTTGAATGGTTGGGGTAGAATCCAGATTTTAAAATTGGTTACATTTTGTGATAGATCCTGAAAGTGGAACAATGCATTATGCCTGACAACTTTCTCTATATAAAAATAATGGAAATACTTACGCCTGTGCATAATTGTGTAAACATACAGTGAGAGAAATAGAGTGGAACATTTGAAACAATGCTGTATATGTGTGAATTATGAAAATGATTTAATCTTGTGATGATTTTTGACATTAAAATACACAATATATTCATGGAAGTGCCTGGAATACTTTAATATCTTATAAACAGAAACAGTGTATCAGTTTTAAAGCAATGTCTCATTGGAATCATTTTACATATTTTCATGCACTCAAAAATATATTGGATATGTATTCAATCAAATTACATGACATATTTCCTTCTGTCTTGAGTGAGTAGATGAAGTTTCAGAAATGGAATCATACTTCCATAGTGAGTTTGCTGAAACCTGCACAAAATTGTATAACACCAGATTAATGTGTGCTGCAGCCCAAAAATTTGATGACCTCGAATTAGTCAGATTCATAAAGAAATATGGGGAACATCCATGTTTTTTTCGCACAAATCAAGGATATAAATGTCTTATGTATATCGCCTTCCTGCCTGAAAGTCAGCTTAGTTATCAAATGATTGGAAGTGACTACAATATTTTAATTTTTTTATCTCTAGGTATGTCACCTTCATACATTAAATACATGATAGAAAATGGTGCTAATGTGAACTACAAAGAAGACATACACCAACAAACACCTTTGATGAAAGCATGTGTATGTGGTAATTATGAAACTGTAAAGATGTTGCTTGATGCAGGAGCAGACCCAACACATAAAACTACTGCAAATCAAAGTGCCCTTAGTGTTGCTTTAAGCCATAATTCTGCTGAGATATTTTTCCTGATCTATGATGCACTTTTTCAGAGGAAGCCAAGTGAAACTGAACTCCTCCAATACTTGGCATTAACGCCTCCAGTGATTCAGAATGTCATCAAGCAAACACATGGTGATAGATTTTTGTTAAACATAACACAAAGATTGTGCAACTTTGTAACTGGCCAATACCATATGACTGCAAAAGAGGTGGGTTATAGTTTGGAAAAACTAACAAACTATGATCATGCAGATGAGCTTGCCAATGAGTTGTTGAAAAAAGGAAATAGTCTGAATAATTCTCAAATGATTCATGTTCTGCTGCATATTATGTATCGTCAAAAGAAAATTCTAGTAATACTGAAGGGATACAATCATGCAATGGAGATATTGTGTGGGACAAAGGTACTGAACCTGTATTTTAGGTATATTTGGAGACTTGATGAAGCTTGCAAGTGAGTATTACAGGTGTATATAGGGGTGCCTTCCAGAGAATAAACTTTGATGATGTCTTTCTCTTTTCTATATTCTCCGGCATTGTAGCTCTTAAAGATGATAGTCACTGAGCCATTTTAATTGTCAAACTTCAAAAATGCCTCATGTTGAAATAAACTGAGTATTACATCATTTGTTGATAACTTTCAGTTAGTTGCTACTATCACACTTAATAATTTATTACATTGCTGATTTATGTTTTAGAATAATTTTAACTGGTAATAACATTATTTAAATTTTATTGCCCTTATGGTTTCTTCTTATAATTGTTATTTCAAATACAAATTGAAAAACAAGTTTAATTTTCTTCAAACAAACCAAAAACTTTTCTTTTTACATAAAATTATGTTATTTGGATTTTAAAATTTATTTTTGCAGCATTCATATGAAATACAAATTAAATAACAATATGAGTTCTGATGGAGTTTTATTTCTGATAAGATTTCATTTGATTCACTCAATCATTTAAATTATTTGGCAATAACTGATGAATATCCTGGACTTTGAATCGAATCCAATGTTAGAGACTTGGAGCTGTATTCTCCCACAACACATAGATAGCGAGACCTTAGATCTAAGTAAGGGACGGTTTTTCACTGAAGTTTTTCTTGCACTTTGTATTCATGAAACAAAAGTTAGCAATGTTCAGTTTCATCATTTCATACTTGAAATTTAAGAAATACTTGAAATCTAAGTTTCAAATGTGGCCCCAGGGCATAAATTCATTTTTATAAAACACTTGATGATAAATTCTATAACACATGTTTAACGAATAAGCCACTAATGTCCTCCCATAAAAATCTTTAAAATAAAAGAGGTATTCAACATATAAATTGTTAGCTTTTTACATGCCGTTAACTGTTATTTTATATATAAGTCAAGTATTAAAAATGCATCGTGCAAATTGTTGACCTGAAGTTTTTGTTACAAACGTTATGTCCTAGTATTGAAACTATGAGCGAGTTTAGCCTCGTATGTCGACTGCACCGAGGATAAGCTTTGCGCATGCACATATCGCATATTCCGACATGAGAAGGCGAACAACTAGGAAGATCTAGGATTAAAGTAAACAAACGGCAATATTGGAGAAACACTCAGTATAAGATTATGTAATAATTTTTGTACAATAAACTGATAATTATAATAAAAATAATTAACTATGGCTGTTTTGAAATTTTTGGTTATACAAAAATGGATAAACGTGACTACACGGGTTGTCATAATTCCGTGCATGTCATAATATTGTGCGTTTCTGTTTAAGAAACCAATCCAGCAATAAATCGGATATCAACCTGTAATATTTTATAAAATATGTATTTAACTGATTTTTTTCTATGCTCCAGGTCTTTATTTTCTGTAATTTCAATGGATGGATTTCATAATTAGTTTGTTGAATATTGATGCACGGAATTATGACACGCACGGTATTGTGACAACCCGTGTAATATAACCAGATAGTTACTGGCGCCGGCCCCCTTTGTTTACACCGCCATTTTGAAATTCCGCATGCACCCACCAGCGGTGGAGATTACTCGACACGGATTAATTTTGTGTTCCGCGGAAGAATTCTGAGGTGTTCAGCCTCACTTCCACATGCGCCGACACACTCAACGCACAAAGCCAAACTCGCTCTATAGGTTTGTTTTCATTTTACCTGGTTTCCTTTAGTTCTGTTTTATTCACAGTCCCCCAGTGACCCCGCTCCCCCCAAAAAAGACAGTCAGACAACAGACAGAGGGTAATAATATTTAATATACAATAACAAGTAATAAGGTATACAATTGCTAAAACTACAGTCTTTTCACATGTCCATGAAAACTACACAGGTGTTAAACATTACATAACATCAACCCAAAAATGATCCAAAAATACATGATGATTTCTGGAATTACATGTGTGAAAATATCTAACCATATGTGTAAATACCTCTGACAAATACATATTCCACATTTAATCATTACACGAGCCAAATAAATACATGATCATTTCTGGAAGTACATATGTTAGAATAAATTATCAAGTACATTCATGAATCAATGGAATCACTAAATTTGATGTTACATACATGAGAAAAATAAATCTATAGGTTTGTTTCATTTTATTTGGTTTCCTTTAGTCCTGTGTTTTTTCATTATGTGTTCCCAATAAAATACCCAGTTAGACACAATTCAGGAACCCCCTTTTCTGAATGTGGAGTATCTGATTTTATCATAATATACGAAGCATGACTCTATCTGAAGTAGAACAGATATATCCAATATATTTTAACTTTGTTTATTAAGTATAAACCTGAATCTCCATTGACATAATAACAAAACAATAATAAAATTACTATAATGAATCATTTATAAGCACAAAATTTTTGTAAGATGTGAGAGAATTATCGTCAGTAACGGGTAATGTCCATATTAGCAAAAGGAAACAAAATCTTAACACACCATTGCACTATTCAGTAAGAAACTCACATGGTTGTGTTTTTTTGGATTTGATCCCAGTGCTTTCAGTGTTAATAGAGCTAATATAACATAACATAATATGACATATCTATATAGCGCAATTCTATTTAAGAAAAAAACGATCATTGCGCTTTTTCTCCACAATATGCTTGTTTTAAAATAATGAGTTTTTAGTTTCTTTTTGAAGATGTTCAATGGAAGTTCAATGTTCCTGATATCGTCTGGCAGTTCATTCCAATACTTTGGTGCCACAACACTGAAGGCACGGTCACCCATAGAGACAAGTTTTGATCTTTTTTCTTGTAGCATGTATGATTTTCTTGCCAATCTTGTGGTGCATTATGTTGCAGGTAGTTAAGCATTAATGTCAAATATGATGGTGCCTGTCGATTCAAACTCTTATAATCTAGTAGATTTATTTTAAATTTGATCTGGAACATAACAGGCAACCAGTGGAGCTGATGCAGGTGAACAGATATAGAATCATGTTTCTTGACATTCAAAACTATCCTGGCAAGCCAATTTTGTACTTTCTGCAACTTATGGATAAGATATTGTGGGAGTTCAGCTAGGAGAGAGTTACTATAGTCCAATCTGGAAAATATGAGTGACTGTACTATTGTGTGTGCAGCAGACTTAGTTAGGTAAGGTCTTATTTGAATGACGGACCTTAGGTGACCATAACAGGATCTGCATTTACTTGTTCTTAAGTGATAGGTCTTGGTCAATGATTATCCCAAGGTTTCTGACACTTGTATATACACAGGGATATGCCATATAACACATTCCAGGAACAGCTATCTTCATAGCTTTATGAGAGTCCTTTATTACTCTTCAAATTAAGGGGGTATTGCCAAGGGTGATTATTTTAATGTTATTGTTCATATTAAATCCCAGTACCTTTTCATCATACATGTATATTACTTCATCTTATTTAAATGGCATATCCTAGCAGTCAGTGTGTTAACAGAACTCATATATGCAGCATTTGTAATTATGTGCAACGGTAGTTCAGCATAGGGTATTATGTGATATATACCTCACTGCATTATAAATGTTATAATTTTAACTCAACATATATTCACAAACAATAATTCACAGTTTTCTTACCTTGTAGACATTTGCCAATCAACTACAAGAGAGTCAGATTGGGAAATATTTGCAAGCATGGTATTATTTTACCATGTTTGCCCTCAGCAGTTATACAAATTGACTACAATGAACTTTTAAAGCCATACTGGTGTGTATTTAGCAAGAAAACGATTTTGTGGCTTAATATTTCTATGAAGCATCCCCATTTATGGAAATACTTTTATTTTGAAATGGTTAAAGATCAAAGCAGCATACATGAATGGAATTCCATAATGGAAGAGGCATACAAATTTTCTGAATTTTACAATACAACACCAAGAAGTGATAAGGCTTGTTTGCCACTTAGATCCATGGACAAAATCTCAACTATGACTGAAACAACACACTTAACAGATACTTTACAAAAGCCATACATCAGTGGCTCTTTTGGCAGAGAAGGTAAAAGTGAAAGTGATGCCATTCGAAAGTATGTTGAGGATTTTGTAGTTCAAATCACACAACAGGTTGAAAGTTCAAACAAAAAGTTGGCTGCCACACCCGTACTTTCAGGAAGTGTTTCCGAAGGCACCAAAGTTGGTTTACCTGATGAATATGACTTCATTTTGCATTTACATGAACTACAGGAAATTTTTGACAAAAGTGATGTCCCTCTGGGTTATTGTCCATCTCAAAATGTTACTGACATATTAACTGTGTTTTCACAGTTCTTTGATGGATTTTTAGTACAGGTAAACAAAAAAGAGCAACAAATGAAGAATTTTTTTGTCCTCAAATCACCAATGCATAATCCAGCCGTTAAGCCATTTACTATAACATTGTTTTGGAATGGATACTTTTTCAAAGATCTGCTAGTTAATATTGACTTTGTGCCAGCATTTACAATATCATATGAAAAAGCCAAAAAGGGACTTCCACTTTTGCAGAAGGAAACTGCCAACAGTCAGATCTTTGCAGTCTTTAAAGAGGATCAATTTCACTGTATATGTCTTCGGCCATCATTTTCAATGCATGAAAGGGATTTGCTGAAAGCATTACCAATGTGTCTAAAAAATGCTTATCGCCTGGCAAAAGCTGTGCGCCACACTGAAGTGTGCCCAAGTGTGCAGTTACCTGATATGACAATTGCTTCTGCTGATGAATATATAACAACATACATGTTAAAAACATGTCTCATGCACACAGTTAAAGGTTGTGAACAACATAATGTGGAAGACAATGAATGGCTCAGTCCTCTCTCAATTAAATGGGCCATAAAGATTTTTGAACAAATGAAAGATTTTGTAGAGATTTTCGTAGGGAAGATTCCAAATTACTTTCTGACTGGAGAAGATATTTGTTCTTCTTATGACTTAAGCCAGACGTATGGATATGCCAAACAACATTACGAAAAGAAACAGAAAATTACTCTGACTTTCATTGATTGTATTCTTCAACTACTAAAAGAACTTTTGCAACAATGTTTGCAAGTCCGATGTTTAATACAGTAGAATACTACCAGTGGAAATATTTCTACAAATATCACTTTTTGTCATTGTACTTGAGACACTGTGAATGTTTAAACACTTTTAAGTGAGACCTAGCTTCTTCTCTTTCATAAATAAAATAGGTGTAACCCTCACACACTACAAACCTATTATCTGAAAAGATTTTTTAGCCTTTCATGGTTTGATAAAAGACTGTGAAGTGTATTTTCTGTCATGTAATTTATGTGTCAAAATGTTACCAAACAGCACAGATTTGTTGTTTCACCAAATTATTGCTTAAAGCAAGTTATAGCATCCTCTGATCATTGCTGAACCTAGTATTAACATACATTCAGAAGCTAATATTAACGTACATTCAGAGTGATCTTGCTAGATAGCCACCTTTATAGTTTTCATATATTTTTTTTACTTTCATAATTAATTCTGTTTACCTTGTTGGATATTACTGTGAATACTGTTGATAAATGTTATGCTACAATAGTAGTATTTTAATTTCATCCCACATCTACTAACATAAAATAGAATTAATCAATGTGTGTTTTACTGTGTTAGTCATAATATGAAATGTATTATAACTTTTATTTCAGGACTTTTGCTTATGATGCTTCTGAATGACCTAACTACACACTTTTTACCTTAATTACATTCTATTGCAGGAAGGGACAACATTTAGCGATGGACAGTAAAAACTAACATCTAACGTGATACTTAAGGACCTGTTTAGCATAGAAAAGTGTGCAATATGTCTTGACACTTTCCTAAGATTTTAGAACTGACAGTATGCATGATTATAAAGATTAATAAAACAAAATTATATGTCAGTGAAAAATATGCCCAACAAACTGCATCTGACTGATTCAAAGAGCTGTAAGACAGCCCTAATTATATTACCATAGGACAAGCTTTAGTGATGAATTGATACTTATCACAAAATATATTTTACAATGCCACTATCATTTACAATTGGAGGAACCTATTTTCATTCTGATAACTTTTATCAAACCACACTGCCTATTTGTTCTCAAGAAACTGCATTTTGGTGTTTTATGGGTGAACTGTTGTCTGTCCTTGTACCTTTACATGACCTCTGCAAGTAGATTTCAATATCTCTGTTCAGTGCAAATTCTCTTAGAGTTGAGGTGCATGCTCTAGGAATCATATAAAACCTAAAACATCTCAATAACCTAACAGCCAGTTATGGGTTTGAATCCACAAACTGACCTTTATAACAAACCATTTTCTCCATAACTAGCACTGCAATACTTACTTAAAGGGCAATTATCTTATGCTTTAAAAAAGGTGAGAAACATATTTTTATGTGTTACAAATATCAAAGAACCTGTAAAGGAGAATAATGCTTACCAGTTGATTCATAATTTTAATCTCAATACCTCCCGCAAGCAACTACCAAAATTCTGAATAGGTAGGGCAATAATTCAAAGCTATAGCTAAACATGAGCAGCATAAAGCACACAACTTGCATTCAGCTTCACTAATGCAGAATTTTATAATAAGCTAACAGGCAAAATGGTTGATAGCTGGAAGATGCACATATTTCACACATACAGACGTAAACATTAACAATATTTGCCATGTTTTACTGAATTTAATCACTATTTTAAAATCCAAAACACATAGATTACCAAACTCCTATATATACTAAATAAATTTCATTATCCAGATAACCTGATAGCAAATAAGTGTAACATTGCCAGAAAAAAATTAGTGTGGCTGTTCTCTTTACTAAGATGAAACAAAATTTTAATTTAAAATCCGTCAGGTTAATGTTTAAATATTTAAGAATTTTAATATTACATTCTGTATAATTGTGTAAGTTATTATTATCATAACGTGGATTTTACAGCTGAAGAAATAAGTTGACCCTAATCATCCCTCTGTAATTTTATTTTAAAACAACAGTCAAGTTTTTAAATATCAATACTAATAATTACTTCTGTGAATGTCTTTTTTTTGCTCTTTATGAGAATGATCTAGCAGAAAGTTAGTGGTCTTGTGGTTGGCACAATTGCCATCTAATCACAGGTCATCACCTCTATGCAGGTTATCACAGGCTATCAGCTGTCCAAATACGACTTTTGATCACAAAACAACAACTTGCAGATTTTTGTCAGAAATATTCATTCATTAAAACATAATTATGGTCATGATACTTAACTGTTTTAGTAGACAGCAGATTTACGGGTGATATGTGGTATAATTGAGATAATTTGCTATTACCACATGGTGTATATTCATATGTGCAAATCTGTTAGCTTAGATTCATGTTGGCGAATAGAAGTTGTTCTTGCAACCTTTTTAACTGATGCTTCAGTAAAACCAGCAGTTGGAGAAATGAAGGAGGGAAAGATAGCAAGCTTATCTTAAACTTTGTTCACTCATATCTACCGACAACACCAGCATTTGTCAAATAACACACTGGTACGGACAAAGAAACCCCTACAAAGATAGAATTTTGCAACTAGGTAACTATCACTACAAATTACCATTCCTGAGTTACTCTATGTGCCAGATATAGTTAGATGTCCAAAGATATTACATTCACATAGATAAATTTTTAAAAATTACTATGTACAAACAAATCAATTACTAGGACAACTACAAGTACCGTTCATTCTACAATGACTAGTCAAGTGTCAGACTGTTAGAACTGCAGTATAAGTACAATAGATTTGGTAAATTAATAATTGAACCTTAATGCCAAATTATCATGAGAACACAAATAAATATAACATTACAAAAATACATCCAAAAACCAAACCCCTTAGAACAAATTTAGTCAGCCCAGAACCTGTCTGTTAGTACATTTTGTAAGTCTGCTACACTACTGAAACAGCTACACTCCTAGTAAACAAAGCATTCAACAGCACCAAGCTTTCCTTAACAGCTGTTCACTATATCATGTAAAGAAACGTCCCTAACAATAGAAGTTTAAAATATTCCAGTCAGCAGAAAAAAAACACACACAAAAATATAATAATCTAACAACTTAAATTGGCCGCTATTGCCATGGTAACATCCACATTAAAATATAGATCCTCAGTGGCTTAGCAGTTATGCCCTTGCTCCACTTCACTTAACTTTAAGTGGCAAATGTTACAACTTGCAAATCCTAATTACTCATATAATATTGTATAATAGTTGTTATTAATATTTCTTTCACCTCTATTGTTTCACTGTCTTTCATGCTGTGACAAATATTTTAAACTCTCTCTCTCTTAATCTTCATCTGTCTCTGACATTTTAACACATGACTTTCTGGGTTGAGAAGACAAGGCTGGATCTAAAATTGTAATGATGTTTTTCGTCTGCAAAAAGAGAGGTAGAATAGCCATGGATTCATCTTTATTGGTCACAAATACACACCAATTGTCTTATGATACTTCTTAGAAGTATATGTTTGTTTAGTTACCTTGATACATCCACACATTTTTATATTAAAACAGTAAAGTATAATCATACAAAGTGCAGTTGAAATCACAGAATTATGGTTAGTGGTCTATCAATATTGAGTTCAAGCTTAAATTGAAACAAAAACAGACATTGAGTAAAAGGCAATAAAAACATTTCCTGTCCATTCACACTGGTGGCTAACTTGTAAGTGAGGAAAGTGATTCAAATTTTTCTCCACCATAAGAGAGTAATACCAATCAATTCAAACTTTACCCATGTTGCTTAGTACCCAGGATTCCTCCCAAGAATATACACACCACTTTAAATACCACAGCCTTAAAGTAATTTCATACTTGGGGATGGGCGATTGGGGCTTGACTGATACCACTTATAGTTAAAATTAAATTGCATTAAATTGTATTAAATTAAATTATTCAATCTTTATTACCAGTTGAATTGTTTGTCACATCTATGACCACTGAAACCACACCCCCATTAAAATTTGTGCACCCCCATTAAAATTTGTGCACTGTATTTTACATTTTCTTGTAAACTGGTTTTTTATGTTACTTATTGAATTATTTACTTTAAATTGTAATTTAACAAATTAAAATTACGTATTCATAAAACTTTTGGGTACTGTACTGTCAAATATCACAAGACACTTAAAAATCCCAAAGAACATTGGACATCTTTTTAATTTATTGTTAACATTAATTGTAGCTATGAATTGTAGAATACATGTCATTATAATAAAATAATAAAGAATGAGTGGCTATTACTGTCACACTTGTGATTGGTGATCTCATATATTGTAGTCATTCCTTTGCACTGTTCCGATGTGTCTTAGCTTATGAATTCAAACAGGCTTAGACACCACTTTAAGAAACATTAATACTGTATTTTATATGCTTTAACCTTTTATCTTTACATTTCATGTATTGTATGTTATTATATCAGACTTATATTTTATTTTATTTAGTCTTTATTATATATTTTAGATAAAACAATTTTAGCTTTCACTGACAAGCAATGTTCATTCTTAAAAACAAATTAAATACATGCCATATGCATTACTCAATCTTGTCCAGTGTCAAAACACCTTTTTGACATCCTCAAACAGTGCATCATGTGATTGGGTGATGTCATTATGACGTATGGGTATTTAAAAACTCCAGCATGTTGACATTTTTGGCAAATAGGACTTTCAGATGTCACACACAATTCATTAGAAATGCGTCACACGGTAGCTACAGAGATGAAACAACCCAACTGTGGACAAGTATTGTTTTATAGAATTAACAGACAACAGCTCTGTGTCCAGCGCCAGCTGGTCCTGCCAAATGCCAGAAACAGAAGAGGGAAGATGGAGGTGATGTCATAGCTTCCTTTTCATATGAGGCATGTTTTAAAGTCTACCTGGCTATGTCCAAGATTAATGCTAACTGCCTTGCTTTATGTTTAGATGTGCCTTAGAGTCCATCAGTGATGGAGATTAAGCTCTATAAAAGTCCACATTAGATTAGATTAGAAAGTCAAGCTTTTTGCGAAAGACCTTTATTTGTGAATTATTCTTCTTGATGTGGCATTTGTTTTTTGGGGGTGAATTCATCTGCTGTATTAATAACTGTGGCATCACTGGGACAATGTATGCTGTCATATAATGGCTATGTTTGACTAGCACAGCCATTGTACTCACTGTAGAGAGAAATGCCATGGTACGGATGCATGTGTTATAAAACAAGATTCCTATGAATTTTGAACTCCCTAACAACTGTTTCAGCTCTCTTCCCCAACGTTTGAACTGTGAAAAAGAAGGAAACAAGGCCAAAAGTTTGGTCACCTAGCGCGAGCGCAAAGCCATCAGAGACATGAGTAGTGCAGTAGAATTTACGAATGTCTGGTTACACAAAGACATTCCAACTAAAAGACATCCCACAGCAAGAGAGATAAATTCAGAATTCATAGGTCTTGTAAAGGTCATCCAACTCCAGAGAGAAAAGGAAATATGTATGGGGAAAAGCTGAAAGGACATGTGTCCTTGTAACTACTGCAGTGTTGTCATGTCATGAAAGTGTGGAGACAGACCTACATATATATATATATATATATGTATATGAAGAAATCAAAAGGACATGCGTCCTTGTAAAAGGGGTAAATTCAGAGTACAGAGGTAACTTTCATCAAAGTCCAGAAACAAAAAAAAAAAAAGGATCTGTAGAAGTGCGAGCTCTATCGAGGCTCGCACTTAAAAAAACAAGGACCAGTCCCTAATGGACCTGGTTTCTGTACTTGTACCATTCGATAGTGTGGCCATGGATTAGGCTACCTATCCCCCGCCTTAATTCTTTACCTGTTCACCCTTCTTCTGTTCTCAGTCTGTTTGCAAAGAAGTTCACGACTTAGTTGAGAAGTTTTCACTTAGGATGGCTCATTTGGAAGCTTTAATTTCAACGGGACAGCATCCATCACCAAAACCAGCTTTTTCACTCTTCAAAGCACCACTTGCCCCACAATGCACTAGCAGGTTCTCTCAGCAAAGCTCCTTTCTTGCAGTCTGGCCTGGATGGTGCACAAATTTTACAGTATGTTGACATGTCTTCACCTTTGCTTAACCTCTACCCTTAGACTGAACTGGAACTAGTCAGGCCACTTTGTTCAGTAAGGGCGTTGATCTATTATTCCCTTGTTCCAACAAAGACTAAGGCTCCCAAAGGGTTTTGGGGGATTACCTTCAGTGTCCTGGACAGTCTGTTTGGGTCTGTTTGGATCTGTTTGAATCTGTTGTGGTCGGTATAAATATCAAACATGTTTGATATTTTTCATGACTGTGATTGATCCACTTTCACGCCTACCCACAAATTCCCCAGTCTGAGGATGTCTAAAGCCTCCTAAGGCCTCTAGAGGAAGATCTGTGGTTTCTCCCACACCTTCATCAAGATTCCATTTTTCTGCCCATTTTTCAAATTTTTTTTTCACAGACTCTCAAGGATGAAGGGTCCTAGAATTAATCTTTTGGTGGAACACAGGGGCATAACCTGGACAGCACCAAGGATCTGAGACAGGGCAAATAGCTTGTCTTTGTCTCCTTCAAGAAGAGTTTAAGAAAGGACATTTCTCCTGCTACTATCTCTTCTTGGATCAAACAAGTCCTCCCACTTTGGCTGCTTCTAAAGCCTTTCATTGTGGTATCTCCTTAGAGGACATATTATCAGCCTATCATTCAAAGTCACAAAACACATGCACTCAGTTCTATTTGAAACATGTGACTTGGGCTGATTCTGAGCTTTCTCACCTAGCTCAGCAAATCCAACATTAAGACCTTTTGCACCACATTGTGGTATTTGCATAAAGTGTAATATAGTTGTTAGGGCTCAGCCCTATTCTTCCTTTTTTTCTTGAGTGATATTTAATAATAAATATACAAATCTAAGCTCTACCACTGCTATGAATATAAAGGTTTAGAGAGAATTTTATTGTCAGACACATGATATGCAATATTTCAGCAGTAAGTTAGGCTTGTTACTTCATCTCGAAAATGCCAATAAATATGCCAAACGTGATATATAATGAGATTTTCATCCTTGAACAAAAATTGTTACCTTAATCTTTGGAGGAAAAAAGATGCTATGACGGCATGTCCTTCCAGCAAGTGAAGCAGTACACTGTACTGGTCCAGCCAGAGGTAATATTCAGGATGCCTTTTTCTTGTATTTGGTGGGACGGGTTGGTGCTGGACATATAGTTGTTGTCTGTTAGGTAGGATATTAAAAATTCAATTTACAACTTACATTTTTATTTCATCCCGTAAAATACGATTTTGTCATGTCTGATACAGACTCTTAAAAATTGCCTACTCAAACTATTTTAAGCCTACACAATGGAACGGAAAGCTCTGTCGTCTTTTATTTTATAAAAACATAAATTGAAATCAAATTTAAACTTTATCCTGAGGTCTTGGAACGCCATGTAAAATGTTATTGGGATGACTAAATAATTTTTTCATCAAATGTGCCTTTCCTTGCATTTTTGTTCAGCTAGCAAACTGAAAAGTGCAAAGAAGAACAAGAGCACTCGAACAAGAGCGTAGACTTCTGCCAAGGGAGTACAATCTGGATCACTCCCAATATATTTTTCATGGATCCAGAGAGTGATCCAGATCACTCCCAAAATCTAATCACTTATTCCTTGTTCCATTTAGAACATATCCTGAAAATTTCATCAAAATCAGTCCATACCTTTTGAGTTATCTGTCTTTAAGATATACATTTCATGGATCCAGAAGATCCAGAGAGTGATTGGGATCACTCCCAAAAATGAACCATTTCTTCCTTTTAACTTTTCAGACATATCCTGAAAATTTCATCAAAATTTGTCCATAAGATTTGGGTTATCTTGTTTACAAACAAACGCACAAACAAACTCACAAACCCACAAACAAACCCAGTCAAAAAAATTACCTCCTTGGCGGAGGTAATTATAGTTCACCTATAAATCATACAGAAGGATCATGTCCCAAAAGAGCATTCTCTGACATGGGTCAGAGATTTGGAATTTGGTGTAGATTTTCCCAAAATGTAATGACTTCTTTCATTTCTACAGGCCTTAGCCACATAAACTATTTCAAGAAGATTGGCTCGTCATTAAACGTAATTAACAATTCACGACTTTTTTGCATCCAGAATTTGATTTTAATCTTTCCCAAACTTTAATTACTTCTTCTTTTGTCAGAAAAAAATATCAAAATAACAAAATTTCAAAAGGAACTTTTAATTACTTATTTAGTTATTATGAAGACAAACAAACAGACAAATTAATATGCTTCAAGATGTAATAACCTGGGATGGTAATTGTGAAAAATGTACTCGAAGCAGATGCGATGCACACAAGAATTTTATATGAAAATGCATATGAAATTTATGTTACAATTAAGCTCTGGAAAGACATTTTCCTAATATATATTGCAATGTTTCAAAGGAAACCAAAGGAAAAAAGATACCGAACATGATTCAAAATATCTTCAGTCACATGGGCAAGATAGGTTATACGTTACAGGTTTTAGCGAAGTTTATAGATCTGGAAAACAAGGCAATATATCTCTTACAGTGTTGTAATAAAGGATATTCCTCTTCAAATGATTCATATTGTACTGCAAAACTGTGTCACCAAAATTGTATGGATACTATAATGGTTTAAAGGATGATTCTTGCCCAGGCAGTCTTAACCTTTATGTCAGTTATTCATACTTACTTAACACTGACATTCCAAATTAAGATCAGTTTGTACATTCCAACCTAGCTTTCTTAGCTGTAAGCATCGGAAACATTAAGTTCATTGTTAATATAGAGCTTGACTTTGTAACTTGGCATAAAACTCAATTTGTAGCAGAAGACAAAATACTAAGTGACAGTGAGTTGTTATTGGCTATGCTTGATCTGTAATGGACATAAATTGATTCATTTCGGGAATTCCTGTATACAAATTATGCCAAACTGGGGTCTTGAATTCCACTAGAAATTATATTTACCTTCCCCAATGAGGTTACATTTCTGGTGAAGGGCATTTTTCTGCCTGTTTGCAAAATAACTTCAATGTTATGTGATGGGATATTTGTGGTGATCCAGATCACTGTCTGGATCCAAGAATATTGGATCCATAAGCTATATTGCAGGTGTTGGGCTTTGGCAGAGGTGTGTGATCTCAAAATGCTCTATTTAGTGTTTTGATTTTTATGGTGGGTAAAACACTTTTATAAATCGTGCCTGTGTCAATGCATGACTGTGTCCAGTGTTCACTAATCACCTAGGTCCTAGCCTTGCCTAAGGCTCACATTTGTACCATATCACTTTCAAACATGTACACAGATGTTTGGTATTCAAAGATGTAGATAACCCATGCATGTTATGAGATGTAAATTCATCCAAGTGAGAGCCTTGTAAACTTCACAGATTCATTGTGATAATTTATTTAAACTCCTGCCCTGTACATCAAGAAATTGTGATAATTAGAAAATACTGGGAGGGGGCAATTTCAAACACACCGGCAGTAAACTTTGTCTGGGGAAATCTCATGAGTAGTTTACATTGACTGTGTCTCAAACAGGATCTAAAAACATACTTCTTAAGATATAAAAATCTGTCAAAATAACAAACTGGCAACTAAGTTAGGAGCTGACTGAGTTATATTTTGTTTGGATGACTAAAAGTTTGCAAAAGAGTATGGACATTCAAGTATAAGCAAGGCACAAAGTATTGTTTAAAAAGATATATTTCAGAGGGATATTATGTATATTTACCAACAAAACATTGTTATTTTTTCAGTTTCTTTGTATGTATGTTTGTCTGTCTGAATCAACTGTACAATGAGTACTAGTCTAGTTTATTTTGGTTCATTTTAATTTCTGATAGTGGCATGTATAAATGTGTATATATGAAAGTACCAAAAATACAATGAATGCTATACCAAGCATAAAATAGGCTTATATGTCACTGTGAATACATGTTTAGAAAATAAAAAAGGCCTAGCAATACACTATACTTTTTCTGGTATGCCATAACTCACTCAACATAGTTTACAAACAACTTATGTTAAAAGTCTCTTCACCAACATCCTCCTTACAGATCTGAAAAAAAAAGTTTTCCGGTGGGGTGCAGTAATAACAAAATTTATTCAAATTTTGAAAATCCCATTCAAAAATGCATGTAATGCATAATGTCTCAAAGTTTATTTTTGTTCCAAATAGGTAATATGATGACATTATACTACTATTTACATTTGGCAGTAGAATATTAAATATGGAGTTTATTTGAAATATAAGTTGGCATAAAACACCCAAATTCTATCCTTGTTAGTCTCTCAGAGAGAGGACGCTTCGCATAAAACAAGAGGCATATATAGACATATGTGGTCACTGCAGGCATTGAATACAGTCACAACATATTTCTCCTCGTCCTGAGTCTCAGTACAGAAATGAAAGCTGAAAACACATTCAAAAAGGTATTGCAATAAACTTGTAAACTTCATGCTCATCATTGCAAGCAGTTGAAGGAGTAGAAAAACAATGCACAGGCCAAATACGACAAGATTCCAGCTGATTGTTTCACAAGTAAACCATTCAACACAAATTATTAGACGTTGCTGTGGTCCAACAAAAACACTTTTAACCACCTCAATTGATCCATGTCCAGGAAAATACCTTTGGTTCTCTTACACTGAAAACACCAATGTTTACATGACCAAGATTGTGGTTAACAGAACCGCCAGAATTGTGGGTGCTTCATTTTTACACCTCTGAAAATTTTTACACAGGTAATCGCACATAACATGAATCTATTCGAAATACTGTTACATTGCAGAAGACTGTTGGAAATACTGGCCTGAGTTGTATATCAGTTCAATCCCTGAAAAGTTGTCACCACCTGGAGAAACATTGGGATAAGCAGCTGCCCAGCATTTTGGCAGTAGACAGTAGAAAGTGCAGAAGTCAAGCATGCTTTTCCATTGCAGTAATCTGATTATTACTGACGAATGGCCTTCTGGGGGTATTTTATAGACCTTTTCAAAGAAAATCTTCTGATGTGTGTGTGTCTCTTTTTATGATATTAGAGAATGCTGAGTTCTAAACATAGAATCACTGTTGACTTGAGTTGGTCACATAACTTATCAGTTAATCATGGCCACATCACTTAATATTTTGGAACTTACGGCATCTTCCTGTAGAAAATGCCCTTGCAGCTATAAAGGAATTGGTGCATGAAACTCTGATCTTTAAACTAGACATTGGCAACTTAAAGGCAGTATAGCAACCTAAAGAGTGACCCTGGCACAAATTTATTAGAAGTTGTTGTGGACGGTTCATGGTTTTCTCCAAAGGCTAGTACTCCAAATCTAGAGAGCATACATGTTTCCCAACATATAGAAATGTGTCTTCTCCTCAAAATAAGCTTAAATAAATAAGACATGTACAGTTGATTGGCAATATCTTGACAAGTGCATCACATTTCCTCAGGTTTAAAAAGTCTCAGTATTGTTCAACTGGAGGAAGCTAGTGGTTGTTTTGAATTTTGAATTTGGGTGCACTTTGATCGAATAACAGAATTGCATTGAGATAACCAGGTAGTGGTTGATGTACTTGGTACTGACAGGGTTCAATATTAAACTATGGCCTCTTGTGTCAGGAATGCTTGGCTTATGATGTATATACCTCTCGCCTCCCACCTGGGCCAGACCTCAAGTAGGAAAGCTCATAGTTTCTTGCCGTTGGTCGGCAGTTTACAGTACAGAACCTTGACCAGCTGTATGTACTGGTTTCCTCTGCCCATAAAACTACCCAGTCGTGATATAACCTGTACAGTGTTGAAGGCGACTTAAAACTCCAAATATAAATAAATAAATAAATGGGTAAATAAAAAATAAGTAAATAAATAAATGTTGTAGTTTTCATATAGAAGTGTCCACAATACCACAGCACACTTGTCATCTAGATGGCCAAATGCACCAGATAATAATAGGCAAATATCGTAGCCTGTACAAAATTTCATGTAGATGAATGCTCATAATGACTTTCTGGCCTTCTTATGCTGACCTGTTTTGGCCTCGGGTTAATGCATTAATATTGTTGGCCTTCATCGAATAGCTGTCCCAAACTAGTCTGTCTCCTTGCAATATCACTCTATATACTACAGTAATAAGCTTTATGTTTATAGTTTATGGCTGTGATACTTCTCCCAGAAAGGATCAATATATCCAACTTTAAACATCAAATTTCTTAAAATCAGTAAACCTCTTTAACTAGTCTGTCTTTTTTATTTCGATCAAAATTTGTAGGATAAGATCTTCCCGGCCTTTTCCTCATGCATAGGTATTCAAAGCACTCTCTACTTAATGTTTCGTTTACATTTTTGAGATTTTCAAATAATCTCCCTCATGAAACATCAATATTTGATGTTTCTAGGTGCTACACACCTGTGTATGGCTGATGTTATATTTTCCAAGCTATGGAATGGTCAAACATTAATTATGATAGGACTTTTCCTACTTAATGCCCCTGTTCCACCAAAGGACTAAGCCCCGATCCTGTCTGAGACCCTTAATCGTGGACAGTCGGTGAAAAAAAGGTAAAATGGGAGGGAATACAGAATCCGTATTAAAGCCTGGGATTAAGTTCAGATCAGCCTCATGAAGCCTGAGGAGGCCTCAGGTGACCTCACGCAGTCCCCGACTGTCCTGGGACTAAGAACCGACTAAGCCAGTTTTCTGGTCAGTTTGAAGCACGATCTTGTCATAGGCATACCAACTGGGTCCCAGGATGCCTCAGGACTCCTGGGACTAACCCCCGACTAACCCCGGCTTCCTCTGGCGTCCTGAGGCCTACCACAACATTATGGCTGAACTGTATGCCACAGACATTCCAGGTCTCACCAATTTCATGAGGATGACCCCAGAATTCTTTGAAATGATAAAGACCAGACTGGAACCACGTCCAGCCAGGCAGGCCACCAACTACAGAGCTCCAATCAGTGCTGGGGGAACGTTAGCCCTCACCATCAGATATCTAGCTACTGGAGAGTCATTTATATCATTATCCTGTAAGTTCTGGGTTGGCAGATCCACCATTTCCAAGTTTCTACCCGAGGTCTGCAGGGCCATCCAGGATGAGTTTCACCAGAGAGTACCTCAGATGTCCTACTTCTCCAGATGAGTGGAAAGAACTGGAAAGGGAATTCAGGATCAGGTGGAATGTTCCACATGCCCTGGGAGCCCTTGATAGAAAGCATGTGGCCCTGAAGAAACCCAAGAACTCTGGAGCCCTGTACCAGAACTATGAGGGATTCTTTTCAGTAGTCATGTTGGCCTTGGACAATGGACAGTACAAGTTCAGATGGATGGATGTGGGTACAGCTGGATCTTGCTCAGATGCTCAGATATTTAATGCCTGTCAGCTGAAGAGGAAAACTGATGATGGCAAGATAGGCTTCCCTGACCCAGCACCTATAACCCAGGGTGGTAGAGATGTCCCCTACTTCAGTCTGGCAGGTGAGTGTGTTTGCCCTGAAGACCTGGCTGGCTGATGAAACCCTAAGGCAGAAGGATGCTAACCAGAGAGGAAATGATTGCCAACTACAGAATATCAAGGGACAGGAGAGTTTTTGCTTTGCTTTTGCTTTTGGCATCCTGGTCTCAAGATTCAGAGTGATGTTGACCACTATTGAACTACCCCCAGAAACAGAGAGGGAAGTGGTCTTTACCTGTGTGGTTCTGCACAACATACTGAGAAGCAAGTATCAAGGTCAAGATGGAGGTCAACAGCTTGGTGATGATTACGATGATGTGCCTGGTGATTGTCGCTTGATTGGTGGTGCTGTTGGTGGTGGTCCCGACAGAAACATTGATACAGAAGCCAAAAGACAGAGGGACTACCTCAAGGACTACTTCAATAATGAGGGAGCAGTGGCCTGGCAAGATGGCAAAATATAACTGATACTGCAGTAACCAGTCCTTTTCAGGACTACCAAATATTCCAAGAACAATTAACCAACTGTGCTTGTTCTAAATATCACAACCATTTCCCAACATAAGTCACCCACCCAACAAACAGACAAACCCAATGCCCAACAGAAATCACCCACCTAACAACCAGACAAACCCAATGCCCAACAGAAGTCACGCGTCAACAAACAGAAAAACTCAATGCCCAACAGAAGTCATGCACCCAACAAACAGACAAACCCATTGCCCAACAGAAGTCACCCACCAAACAGACAAACCCAATGCCCAACATATGTCACCGAACCAAAAACAGACAAAACCAACAAACAAACCCAATGCCAAACATAACTTGCTACATGGAATAAATATTGCATATATTTTGAAAACTACACCCTAATTTCATTTACATTTGGCTTTTATTCTGGAAAAATAACTGAAGCTGAAATGTTTTCCTTTATTGCAAATCTTATTTTTTTATTCCACTTTAGAAAATATAACCACCCATATGGTTCTCCTTACATTAAGGTTCATCTGACTGTTGGTTGTGGGGAGTTTGCAAAATTGTTTGTCAGTTCGTTGGTTGGGGTTATGTTTGCTATTGGTTTTCTCTGTTTGTTGGTTGGGCCTTAAGTTTGGTATTGGGTTTGTCTGTTTGTTGGTAGCTATTTGATAACATAATATCTTTTTAACTCTAGGGATGGTGGAAGTGTTGGACTCTTTTTATTACATATTTATTGGGAGTTTATTTATCTTTTTTTCCATGTGGCCTTCTGTTGTTATGTGTATTACCATGGGTTATTTGTTTCATCTTTGGGGTGGTGTGGTTTGTTTTGTGATAAGTATTTGGGCTGAACTGTTATGTTTTGGGACGGGAATAGGAAAAACTTGAGGCTTAATAATTGTTTTTGGAAGATCTGGGCGGCCCTAAAAAGGGCCTATGGGGGGTACGAGACCCACCCAGATTGGCTGGCTACTGAGGAGGCTGCTGTTGTTGAGGCTGTGTTATGGTGGTGAAGAGCTGCTGCTGTGGCTGCTGAGGCTGCTTAATGATCTGTGTTGTTGTTAGATCTGATAGCTGGCTTAGTATTCCACTTAAGTTGTGTCTGCTGCTCTCGTCCTGTACTGTGACCACTGATGTAGGGTTTCCAAAGCCAATGGGGCTGGGTGTGTAGTAGATGTAATTGCTGGAACTGTTGCCTGCTGCTGCCTGGGTAGAACTAGACACCTGTTGAGTGGTTGTTGGCAGTATCCTTCTGTGACCTACTGTGACTCTCTGGTAATAGTGGTTGATCTCTTGGGCAGTGGTTGATGTCTATGAGTGTTCTTTACTACTTCAATGTCTCTAAAAATCCTGCCCTTGAAGTCCTCAAACTCCTCTTCGGTAATCTTTTCAGCCTCTGATGCCACGTAGTCAAAGAAGGGCTACCTGTCTGACTTCTGCTGCAGGAAACCTGAGATCAATGTCCTCATCTGGTCAAAGTGCTTGAGTATCTTGGAATCTGTAGAAACTGGTGTAGATGTAAGCATTGGTTGACTCCTTCTCTCCCTCAGGACACTGGACTCTGTATCAGTAGTAGATCCACAATACTCTTCATGCCTGCTGGTGTTGGGACTGGCCTCGAACCCAGAGCTTCTGTTGGTCCCTTTGCATCTGATGTGGGTCTTCAGGAAACCTATCTGCTGGTAGACCCAGGATTGTTTCTTGGTCATCTCCCTTGACTGTAGCTTGGAGAGCTTGCCATAAGTTCTGCAGAGATTTCTGCCCAGAGAGCCTCCTTCCTCTGTCTGTCATGCTCCTTCACAAACTCTACAATGGCATTTTCTTGGCTGTCAGTGAATGAAGCACAAACTCTGGCTCTCTCGGCTGCTGAGTGGCACTCTGATTCTTCCTCACACCTCTCATCTTCTTCGCAAGCTTCCTCATCTAACTTCTAATACTTCCTCTGTATCCTCTATCCTCTCTTCTGTCCCCTCCTTTGTCCTCTCCTCCAACTCTCCACCTTCTTTCTTCCTGTCCTCTTGCCTCTCCTCCATCTTCTTTTTCCTCTCTTTCCTCCTTTCTCTTTCCTCAGAACTCCAGTGAATATCACAAAAAAGTAAAAACACTGAAATGTGTCCTTTAACTGTTAAATTTGCCATAACTCAAGTAAAATGTGAAATGTAAAAAAACCGAAAACCCCAAGCAGTAGGTGACACACGTTTCTCAATAGCCAACTAATCTAAACACAGAAAGTGTGTGTGCAGTCGCTTATATAGTCCCAGACCATCTCATTGCCTCTTTTTGGTTTTAAGTGCGCAGAAAAGAGTCAGTACTTAATCGGTACTTAGTCCCAGGCCTCCAGACCATCGCAGACTAAATATGTTTGGTCCCAGGTGGCCTGAGGAGGCCGGCCTGAAACTTCAAAGATCTGTTATGAGTCGTGGACTGACAACAGGCTTCCTGGGACTAAGCTACAGATGCCTGGGACTAAGGGTCGCAGGAAGTCTGAGACAACATAGGACTGTGTAATTTTGGGTCTGAGGAGGCCTGAGGAAGATTGAGACTGGACATTTTGTTGAGAGCGGGAAACAAGAATCGGCTTTAGTCGGGACAAATATCAAACACGTTTGATATTTCTCACGGCCCCAACCAAATAACTACCAATCAATACAGAATGCCAGGGACAAAGCAAATTTTTGAAACCAACTACAAAAAAACCATAATCGGGAAGCTTAGTCGTGTGGTGAATCACCCACATAAGGCAGCTCTATTTGAATCTTATCACAGCCATTAAATGCATGTGCCGTACAATTCCTGACCCTTGATATTCACCTCTGTTTCAAATTAGGAGAGGTGCTGTTTGTATTGCTCTTACTGATTCACATTTTCAGAAAAATGCTTTATTTTGTTTCTCACAGACTAGAATTGACAAACTCTGTCTGGGGTCCCAGGCCTTGACCAGTTATACTTCTATGAAATATAGGACCTAACCTATTTTACTTCAGGGTGCACCGCACTTACATATGGGCTTCATTTAGACCTGTATATATAGTCTGTGGTTGACCTTTGGTTATTAATAGATTAATTATAAAATTACTATTTATTCACATATATGCTTACTATTATTGCCTATTGTGAAAATTGTGCTCAAATTTGGTGGGCTCGTGATTCATGGGGTACAGATGGATTCTTCCAAATTTGGTGTAATTTCTTTGAAAATTAAAGTCAGAAGAGTTTTTCTTATTTTTAATTGGGTATATACAATGAAATCTGATTCTCTCCGTTTACATACGTTAATCAACATTTTGCCTTCTGGTGATGTCATTAGTTAATAATGTCACATTGCAATTGTCATTGTGAAGTCACAAACCTAGCTTGTGATACTTTCTGTCTTTATGAACAAATATGTTTTTTTCTGATTTTATCTCTTGAAACTGACATAAAGACAATAAAGAAGGTAGTGTATTCATCATTTTTATTAATTTCTGTTTGTTTGTTTTTTTTTCTTTTCTTTCAATTATTTGATAGTCCATCACATAAACTTTACCCTGAGTGATTTTCAAGTGGCTTTATATTTTTACCTCCACCTAGAGTTTAAGTTTTGTGTGTTTGTCTATTTGTCTGTCTGTCTGTTTTGGAGTGTGTAGCTTACTCCAGAACTAATAAAGAGATCTTTATATTTTTGTGGGTAGGATCTGGCGAAAAGAAGAAGTTATTAATTTTGGGGGAAACATCTGGATCATATTTTGAATACCAAAAAAAATTACATCTTAAATGTATTTGTATTTCTTTGAGAAAAGTAATGAACAAATTTTGATGTTAAATTTTTAGTAGGAAGGGGCTAGCCATGGGGAGAAGTGATTACATTTTAGGAAAGATCCGGTTAATATTCTGGATACCAATAAACCTCCAAAATTTTTGAAAAGGCCAAGATGGTGGACTTGTGTGCTCATTGATTTCTGATACAGTTTGTGCCCATTTTATCCATTAACAGTTATAATTGTGTCAGCTAGAGAGTGAGCCACACTATCATGAACTCACTACCCACAAAATATTTATTCATTGCCTGGATGTGTGTTCAAGTATGCATGTGTTCCTCAATGGTGAGAAATTTCACTGAAAATACCTTTACATGTTTGGTTTTATTTTATTTTGTTCCTTACAATACATTATATTAACACTTGTGAGGCTGGCCACATCGAGTCAAGCATTTTGCTCTCTCTGAGTGCATCTTATTATTGTGTGATATCTGAAATATCAAGTAAAAATAAAAACTGGTATAAGACTCAAGCATTATATAAAATACCATTCACCTTAGTCAGACTTGAACCAAGGGCCCTTTCAAGAGAACTGAGGAATAACACATAGCTTTCATTTTTATGTCTGAAACCTGAAAATAGAAGTCAGTAAATCAAGTTAAAGTAAAGGTTAAACTAACCTGAATTATAGAAAAGTTAAAAAACAACTAAAGTAGAACCTCTATTATCTGACCCTCTTGGGAGAGTAACAATTAGGTCGGATAATAGATAATGTAATGCATTTGCAAGATGTATGCTGATATGAAATTACAACTATGATCTTTTTCCAGAACAGTTAAAAATATTTAAATGGCACCACCCCATTAACCTTCTTACATGCTCAAGTTTGTCTATAATAAGAGAAAATTATCAGTTTAGTTGAAATTTCAGTTTAAATAGTGCACTCTTACATGTGCTGAGTTTTATATATGCATACTGACGTTAAAACCAATTAAATGACACTTTAGCCTTTCTAGAGGGTAAATTTTCTCTGTAAAATAGGGAAAACATTGGATAATTAGGTTTCAGTTTATAATACGTATTTTTACATTTGCCAGATTTTACATAATTATGCTCTCTGGTGTGATGATCTTTTATTACCTGATATGTATGATTGCTTTATTTAGTATTTCACATCATGCCTGGTACTTTTTTCCCTTTATACCTAGTACCTTATATACCTGGTTATATTTTGATGGATAGTCATAAGGGCACCGGAAACAATTACACAGAGGTGGTCAAGGTTCTATACTGTAAACTGCGGACCAAGTAACCACCAGCTTCCCCACATGAGGTCAGGCTGAGATTCGAACTCTAATCCCAGAGTTGGGATACAAGTGTGTTACCAGCATGCAACTTTGGCCCTAATCAATACTTTATGAATTCTAAATGTAAATGTGTACATATTCGAAAAAATATTACACAAATTTGAGCCAAAAGCAAGGCTACACTAGCATGTAAGGAGAATCAGACATAAATGAAGTAACAGGCTGCATGATTTGGACCGCTAAAATATCCTGTTCCAGAAAAACAAACAGGATATATCTCTACATTTAGTACTTGGAAATAGTGTGTACAGAGAGGCTTTAATGATTCAGTACATACACTCATGGATGTTATCATGATTCACACCTCTATACATAGTGCTTTGGGTACTGTCCCATGGCATGGAATGAAATATTTATTCATGTTTGGAAAAATTTTTTCGAAATATTTTTCACAAATTTATAAGTTAATTACAAAAAACACCAAGTTTGTTTGTCAAATGATTTTATATTTGTGTGCGGTGACATAAACAGTCGTGTTAACAAATTGTATATTTCCAAATAGTATTTTCTTGTATTGAAATGTTACATATAGAGCATCTGTTTCCTTTTACACTTAGTCATTTACAAATTTTCTGGGCCGGGGTTCACAAAAGGTCTTAAGTTAAGGTAATTTTTTTGCTTAGACAAATTTTAAAGTTATGACTTTTGTCTTTGCTAAGATTTCTCTTAAATTGGGATTCACAAAAAGTGCTTAGCCAAATCTTAGCTAAGACAAAATTTGTGCGAAAAGTGCAAATTTTGCGAATTTTGTGCAAAACTACTTTGAGTTCAAATTAACAAATTTTAGTAAAACAAAAACATTTTTAATCAATAAATACACCAAACATGCTCTTCAAAATTATAAAACAGATTTGTTACTTTTTTTTGTAAAAATTATGTAAAAATAGTAGTCTTTATGTTTTATTGTCAGTCAGCCATTTTTAGGACATTATTTTTACCACAAGAAGGTAAAATGTGGAAATTTATAGGAAATTAAATGATGTAAATTTTTATTACAATCAACAGAAATTACTTTTATAGGAAGTTTAGATCCCCATAGTATATATTTTGTTGGCATAACAAAGGGTGAAATGTAAATACATGCAATGAAATATTTTTAAAATGTCTTAAGTCTGCCCTGCAGTGGTCTTAAAGTTATGACAAAATCTAAGACAAATTTTTGTCTAAGACCTCTTGTGAATCCCATTTTGTCTAAGCAAAAAAGTCTTAACTTTATGACAAAATTCTTGCAGAGTTAAGACTTTTCTCTTAAAGTTATGACAATTTTTTGCTTAAGACCTTTTGTGAATCCCGGCCCAGGAGATATATCTAATATCAGCATGTAAAATTAGTGTATTGCTCACAATAAACATCTGTCTCACATCCTGTCATTAATAAAGCTTTCATCAGTGTGTTCATGTTGTGAATATTACGGCTATTAAGATGTACAAATAACAGTGAAATGTCAACATTTTGTGTTCTCTGTCAATGTTAAATTACAATGGATAATAAGTTATATGATGTAGCAATATAATCTGACATATTATGTCTTAGTTACAAGTGATACAATGATTCATGCGATACTTTCCAAACTTGCAGAAATGCATGTTATGTCACAAAGCATAACATTTACTTACAAATCATATAAAGTCCATGAGTGTGTTACAGTACTGAATGAAGTCTTGGTGAGGTTAAAGGACAGCTTAATACACAACAGACAGTAATTTCATGAACAGAATAGAGCAATTGGCATAGACTTCAATTTATTGTGTGCACTGATCAATAAAAAAGTGATTTATTGATGTATGACAGCAATGTCATGGACATAATAGCATTATCAGTACATGAGGAATTATGTGAATTACATATTATTTTAGTTGTTACATGCCATTGTGTATTTAGAAAATAGAAAAAATTAACGGTGATGTACAAACACAGATATACCAATATTGAAGTACAAACATGGTGTATCTTCACAGAGTAGTATCATTATCAATATGGACAATAAGTAGACTGTAGGAATACATAGGCAACACTTATCAAGACATTTATGTGGCTTTATTTTATTGGAACAAGGCTTCCTCCCATAGTCCCCTACTCTCCACATGAACTGCACCTTTTCCTTTTGCCTGACACCAGAAAGCCTGACCCCATGCTCACACAAACATATTTCTGTTACCTTTTACTCTACAAACTATCACGACCCCATTGCCACAATGCTCTATTTGTTAAAACCATAACATCTTCTTACCCCAGTGCACATACTCTACAGTCAATGCTCCTCCACTACATTATCACTACTCGTGTCTCTGATGGCTTTACGTTTCTGATAGTGGACTGAAACCCCTTTTGGCCTTGTTATTATGGAATTCAATGGTTCCATGTAATAACTGTGAGATGTTGGAAGCAGTATATATCTGAACAGTTCCAAACTAACATGGAGCCAAATAGAACCACTAATCTTCATTTACTTCATGTAAACTCGCCAATTTTGGAGCAAGCGTACATTTCCAAGTAAGGTAAATGCTGCTCTTCTTATAAATACTACTTGCAGATGATATAAGCAACAATTATGAAAAATTGGAAAATGATTTCATTACTATCTTCAAAAAGGTTATAAAATTGGCAATATAACATTTCTCTCTTGGCTTGTTATCAAAGTAACTTGAAGAACAATGGAGTTGGATGAATTTTTCAGGAAATGTTGAACATAACACAGTGATAGATGATTCATTCACTGACTGGATCCAGGAATTTCATTAAGAATTTTTACCATTGCACCCGTAAGCAACATGAGACTTAATGGGCCTTAATGGGGTTTTGTTTGTACATGTAACCAGTCTTCATTTGCAAATGCCACTTGTAGATTTGACTAAGTAGATTTATGCACTGACTCATGCCATGCACAAGCTATAAATATAAGACCATACTGGTGCTAATATTTACTTCTTCTCAAAGAGAATTCTGCTTTGCAGTCCTACACTCAATAAATAATTCAAATACATAAGCATCTGCATTTTACTTAAACCACAGCTCATACTCTACTTAGTGTGTTAATATGACAGATGGGTATTGATATTCTGTGAAACGATTTTGCGAAATACTATACAAATGGATGAAAAAGTGAAAACAGATGTCCAGAGTATTTGCTTCTTGACAATGAAATTAAGGATTGAAGATAACAGCTGTCCAATGTCGACAGAATTGGACAGGACAGTTTTCCATGACTACCATCCTCTCAACAAACATGAACCTTTACCATTTGGTGTAAAGCCTAGCAAACTCCACTAAATACTAAGGTCAACCTTGGAGGTTAACTGGAGGTTAAGATCTTGGGCCAGAAATTGAAGAAATTAAAAGGTAAAATCAGTGGAAAAACAGTTTTGAAATTTTACCATACATTATGTGTTGTTTGTATTTCTAGTAAAATCACTGTGGCATTTTACAATAAATATCTCCTTTTTATATACTTTCTTGGAAGAAATAAACGTGGCCTAGGAGTGCAGTTACTTACGAGTTGAGTCGGCCTTGTAGACTTCTTTCACTAAAACTTTATAGTTTTTTTCAGCTGGTTCTTGTAAGAACCAGATTCCAAAATTTGTGCTGTTTTGTTATCAATCTTTAAAGTGAAACAGGGGTCATATGTCTGACGTCATTTTCTATACAAATAACAAGCTAAGTACCTTTATCTGTGTGTAAATTGTGTAAACGTAGAATGACAGAAATATAGAGAAATATTATGAACAGTTGTAAATGCGTGGGATATGAATATGGTTTAAACTTTTTGAAAACATTGACATTAAAATATCCAATATATTTATATATTTGTATTACAATTGTTCAATGATACAGATACAGGAAGACAGAGTAATATGAGGAAGGGCATTGTAGATGTGTGGGTTATGAACATGATTTAAAGTTATGAAAGAATTCTGCATTAAAGTATCTCATATAGTGTAAATATTAATTAATCTAAGTTGAACTGAATATGTGATATTTTAGTCTCTAGCATTGCCAAGATAGTCAGGTTTCAGACATGGAATCATATTTAGGATCTAAGAGTAAGTTGGCTGCTTTATACAAATATATTTTGTCAAATATTGAATTAGTGTGTGAAGCAGCTCTAAAATTTGATGACCTCGACTTTGTCAAATTCATAAAGAAATATGGGGGGAATCCATGGTTTTTTCACACAAGACAAGCATATATAGGTCTTTATTATACAACATTCCTGCTAGACAATCAGATATGTTGTCAATTATGTGAAAACAATGAGATGTTAATGACTTTCATAGGTATAGGTATGTCACCATCTCACATAACAAACTTGATAGAAAATGGTATTAATGTGAACTACAAAAGCGGCAAAGAACAAATAACACCTTTGATGAAAGCATGTGCAAGTTGCAATTATGAAACTGTAAAGATGTTACTTGATGCAGGGGCAGATCCAAGACATAGAACTACAAGAAATGAAAGTGCACTCTTTCTGGCTTTTAGAAAGAATTCTGATGAGGTATATTTCCTGATCTATGATACACTTTTTCAAAAGAATCCAAGCGAAAGTGAACTGCTTCAGTACCTCACATGGATGCCTCCTATTATTCAAAATATCATCAAGCAAACACGGGATGATAGAATTATGTTTAAAATAATACAAAGGTTGTACCACTTCATAGTTGACCAATGGCATATGAATGCAAAAGATTTGGGTTATAGCTTAGAGAAACTGGCAAACTATGATCATGTAGATGAGCTTGCCACTGCTTTGTTACAGATTGGAAATAATCGAAATGATTCTCAAATGATTCATTTGCTGCTGCGTATACTCTATCGTCAGAAGAAGACTCAAGTTATACTGGATGGATATTGCCGTGCTATGGAGAAGGGATGTAGACCAAATGTGCTAGAGCTGTACGTTAGTTATTTCTGGAGACTTGATGAAGCTAACAGGTGAGTATCAAAGGCCCCACCACCAGAGTATTATATCTGTTAAAGGTGACACCTGTGGGCCCATGGGGATATGTTAGGCCTTATCTTCAAGCAAACTGAGGATAACATCTTTTGTTGATAACTTCTCAAATACTATGCTATTATCCTAATTAATAATTGATTATCCTATTATATATTTTAATAATAATTTTAACTAATCAAATTATTTACTGTTGCTAAAAATCTCTATGGCCCTTTTACGTTCCACTTCATATACTGATGTCATTTAATTAACCATTAAAATATGCTTTTCAGCTGTAACGGTTATGTCAAATACAAAATAATAAATAATTTGAATTGATTTTTCTTTCAAATAAAACAAAATAAATTAACTTGGATTTTAAATTTTACTAGATATTGATAATTCATTTCATCAGCAATTAAGGAAAATAAAACAATGTAAAAACTCGTTCTTAATGTCTAAATTGGCTTGAGATAAATATGTGAAGTTTGGCCAAAAAGAGACAAAACCAAACTTATCTTTAAAAATGGGACAAAAGAAAACTGAACAAAAACTTAGGGTTAGAATTGGAAACAAAAAACAAAATTCACTGAAAAGCATGCCATCATTGTAATTTATTAGTTGTGAGGTCTTTGCTAGGATCCAATCTAAGTGCTTTCGGATCATACAAAAATAAACACAGATAAAACTTAGCAGCTAAGATAAAGTGGAATCCATGGATTTGCATGAGTTAACAGAGCAAACCAGTATAGTACTTATTATAACCAAAAAGTGTACACATTGTATTTTATGTAAATATCTGCTATATATCTCTCTGCATTACATATATAAATACATATTTTCAACATGTCACACAAAACCTTAAATCACAAATATAAATCATATTTTTCTTAACATTACAGACATTTGATGTCAGACTGTACTCCAAAAGGATTAACAAACATTTGCACATATGGTATTGTTTCGCCATGTTTGCAGTCAGTGGAAACAAACATTGACTTCATTAACCTTTTGAAGCCATGTTCATTTGTTTTCAACAAGAAACCCATCTTTTTGCTATACATTGCAATGAAACATCCCCATTTGTGGAAATACTTTTATTTTGAAATGGTTAAAGCCCACAACAGTATACCTGAATGGAATTCAATTATGAAAGAGGCATACAAGTTTTCAGAATTTTACAACACAACACCTCGAACTGATAAAGCTTGTTTGCTATCCCGAGCCATGGATAAAATGACACTTATGACTGAAGCAACACACCTAACAGATACCTTACAAAAGCCATATATTAGTGGCTATTTTGACAGAGAAGGGGAAAATGAAAGTATCAGAGTTCAAAAGTGTGTTGAGGATTTTGTACTTCACATCACAAAACTGGTTGAAAGGTCAAACAAAAGATTTGCTGCCACACCCATTCTATCAGGAAGTGTTGCTGAAGGCACCAAAGTTGGTTTCCCTGATGAATATGACTTTATTCTTCATTTACATGAACTTCAGGATGAATTTGACAAAAATGAAGAAACTCTGGAATGTGGTTCACCTTTTGGAATGGGTTTTGACATATCAGCTATATTTGGCGAATACAGGGATGTCTTTAGGAAACAGGTTTTACAGTTTCAGCAACATATGAAGGATTTTTGTGTTGTCACACCCCCGTTGCCTACTTCAAAGGTTAAGCCATTCACTGTAACATTATTATGGAATGGAAACTTGTTCAAATATCTGCATGTTAACATTGATTTTGTGCCTGCATTTAAAATATCATATCAAAATGCCCAGAGAAGACACCATCACTTAGGAAAGGAAAGAGCCAAGAGTCAGATTTTTGCTGTCTGTAAACAAAATCAATTTAACTCTGCATATCTTCGATTCTCACATTCAATTCATGAAATCGATTTGTTGCAAGCTTTACCAATGTGTGCTAAAAATGGTTATCGCTTAGCAAAAGCTGTACGACACACTGAAGTGTGCCCACATGTACAGTTATCTGATGGGACAATTGCTTCTGTAGATGAATATGTGACAACTTACATGTTAAAAACATGTCTCTTGTACACAGCAAAAGATTGTGAACAAAATCATTTGGATGACAGTGATTGGTTGAGCCCACTTTCAATCAAATGGGCTATAAAGATTTTTGAGCAAATGAATTTTTTCTTCGAAATCTTTGAAGGAAAAATCCCAAATTACTTTGAAAACTCTGAAAATATATGTTCTGGTTATCCAATAACACACACGTATGGGGAAAACGTAGAACAATATTACAAAGAGAAACAGGAAATTACAATGACTTTCATTAGTTATATTCTACAGTTACTGCAAGAGCTTTTAGGACAACGTTTGAAAGGACAATGTTTAATACAGTAGAAAACCAATAGTGGTAATCTGTTACTTATATATCACATTTTTCATGGTAACATGAGACACTGTATGAATTGCAGTATTATGCCTTTCTTTTCAAAATAAAATACTCAAAATTTGTCCCAATCCTTCTGATTCTGTAATTGTTTGCAAGGTTGAATCTTTATTGTGGGTTAATGCATCATTAGAATATTTTTTGTAACCTGTTTCATTATCCCAAAAGTGTACTTGCTTTTAGTGCTGCCCTTAGCTGTCCCTTGCATTTTACAAACCAATTATCTGAGCATAATTTTTGCCTCACTTTAAGATTTGCTGAAAGACTTTGCTCTGTATTTGATGCCATGTAGTTTACATGTCAAAATGTTACTATTGTTCATAGACCAAGCATTTGATACATTCAGCAATCGTCCTAGATAGCTAGTTATTCATTTTTCATGTAATTTTGTCATTTTTGCTATTGGTTACTCTGTTAAGTATTTTCTTTCAACCAAGTTAGGTTATTTATGATGGTGGTGTTCATTTAAGTAAGATTTTATAAATATGTAATTTCTATGGGTATTTATTAGATAAATGCATAATGCCCTTATTTATATTATTATTATGCTTCTGGTACTTCTGAATGGAAGAAAACAGCACACATATGACCTTTAACTTGTAAGCATCTTTGTTCAGTGCAATATTCTTGGAATTGCCATGCATGCCCTTTTGATTGCACAAATATTATTTTGACTCAATGATCTACTGCCTGTTAACTGTCTCTGTTTGGATAGTTACATATGAGTAGAGTATGCCAGTATGTTTTTTAAAAGACACATTGTCTCGTGTGGCTGCAGAGTTTTTGTACTGTATATGGACATTGAATTAGTCATTCTCCTCATATTCTACATAGCTTATATTGATCTATCTTGTTCCCCCGTAGTTGTGGCTAGATTATTTATTGTGGGGAAAGTTCCGGAACCTTGTATATATAGTGTTACAATTTGAATTATATTTTTGTACTCTTGGTGTTTTGTTTATGCAATCTGTTGGTTTGTTTATGAACTGTGTCTGTCTTTATCCTAATAGTCGAACATTATACATAAAAGGTTCTGTGTAACTCTGTATGAGTGTGTAAATATTGTGTTGGCATCGTAAATGGATATTGAGATAAACAACTAAACATTGAGCCGCACTCACACCAACGAAATAATTACATTGAGTAAATATATATACTTAAAAGCTGTCTAAACACATTTTGTATGTTGCCGCTGCCCTTCCTGACTCCTGGTGAGTAGTTAGGCGGTGGACTTTAGGTGGACATGAGATGGTGAAGACAAGAAGAACGCTTGACTAAAATCTAATTCTTTATTAACTAGGGGTAGTCATACCATGAATAACTTGAAAACCGCTGGTGATGTACCAACACTTGACTCACAGCATTCTGTACAAAAACACCTTGAAACCGCTGGTGATGTACCAACACTTGACTCACAGCTTTCTGTACAAAAACACCTTGAAACCGCTGGTGGTGTACCAACACTTGACTCACAGCATTCTGTACAAAAACACCTGCCTCTCTCCAATCATAATCAACCACCTTCAACAACAAACCATCCTATCAGCCCTCAATCACAACACATCTGTTCTCTCTAAAAACTCTTGAAACAATGAACAAAATGTCCGTTTCCCACTCTTTTCTACCAAACATTCACACTAGCCGAAAGTATTTTACAGCCGGTTAAATAAACGTACGAAATGTCCGAAATCGGCCGAAATTCCGGAAAAACCCGTAAACTCGCGGTGACATACTCTCCTGTGTAGGGAAAATGGCTCCTGACATTTCACAATATAATATCAGTAAGACATTAAACTCAACTTACCAAATGCTTACCACCTTTTCGAGGAAAATCAGAAAAATATTTACCTCCCCCAACAGGACTTTCTCAGTTGTCTTTAAAAAATCAAACCAAAAAGAAATACAAATATCAAAATACATTAAAACAAGTTGCAGTTAAAACAACTCAAGTACACTCTTTAAAAATTCAACCTTTCGTACAGTGTCTTTACTCTCCTTCCCTCTAGCACTATGTGACATGTTATAAACAAAATCAGGCCTCAAGTGTGTCTTTGACCTTATCCGGGTAGATCTGCGAGGTACGCGAATGGCAGAATCTTCTTTTTGCTCAACTACAGTTGTCGCATCATCCCTCTCCCCCTCAGACGAAATGCTGTCCTCAGAACCTGTGCTACTCTCTCCTTCCAACTGCTCCTCAACACTAGCTGACTCTAGTATAGAGTTCTCCACCATAGGATCGGTTGGTCCTTGTGAACTCTGGTCCTGGTCCACTGCAGAAGAAATATCTGGTGTACTTACTTCAACTGTAGGAGTAAAAGAACTGTCATGTGACTCCTGTCCTATGCCCGATGGATCCACAACTGGTGCTGTAGTTGTGACCATCCTTGACTTGCGCGGTGCAGGTACAGGTGGCCTATGTGGCCTGACAATAACATCCATATCACTGTCACTATCAGAAACACGCTGACTATACGCAGGATCTGAATTCAATACAACTGCTTCCTCCTCCTGATTGTCCAAAGGATCAGGATTCAACACAACTGCGGTCTCTCCCACGTCCTGATTATTAGACTTGTCCACTGGAAGACAGGGCATTGGAAGTAGTAAATTCCTGTGAAGTACTTTGGTCCTACCCTGACCAACTTCAGGTTTCACCTCATAAACCGGGATGTCCGGGTTCGGTTGAGAAACTACCGAATAAATTTCCTGACTCCATTTGTCGGCAATTTTATGTGTGCCCTTCAACCCAACATTACGAATCAATACTCTGTCACCAACTTCAAGAACAGCTCCTCTGATGCGCCGATCATAGTGTTTCTTCTGATCTGCTTGGCTTTGGTTGATATTAGTTTCTACCAGTTCATAAGCCCGCTTGAGTGAAGTCTTCAGATTGGCGATGTAGCGATCTGGTGCCATAGGGACTGTTTCTGATTCTCGTCCAAGAGCGAGATCCACAGCAATACGAGGATGGCGACCGAACATGAGATAGTAGGGCGAAAATCCGGTGTTGTCATGCTTTGTGCAGTTGTATGCATGGACCAACGATCCAATGTAGCTTTTCCAATTGGCTTTCTTGTCAGGATCCAGGGTGCCAAGCATGTTGAGCAGTGTTGAGTTAAAACGTTCCGCTATCCCGTTCCCCATGGGATGGTACGGTGTCGTCCTACTTTTCTGTACTCCAGTCAAACGACAGAGTTCCTGTATTGTCCTGCTCTCAAAATTCCTCCCTTGGTCACTGTGTAGACGTTTTGGGAAGCCATAATGGACGAAGAAGTTATTGAATAATACTCTTGCAGTGGTACATGCAGTTTGATTTTTCGTGGGGTAAGCTTGCGCGTATTTTGTGAAGTGATCTGTGATGACAAGCACATTTTCGATACCCCCTTTTGAAGGGTCTAACTTTAAAAAGTCTATACAAACGAGTTCCATGGGTTGACATGTTTGCGTATTTACCAATGGTGCACGTGGTGGATTGTAGTCCTTACGCCGTAAACACCTGTCACACTGGGTGATATAGTCAGCAACTGACTTTTGCATGCCTACCCAGTAGTATCTTTCTCTCAGCAGCTCCAATGATCGATCCCTTCCTAAATGACCCATCCGGTCGTGCACATACTCCAGAGCTACACCATGATACCTACTGGGCAAAACCAGTTGCCACTGCTTGATTCCTGAACAAATTCTATATCTCATCAGTTTTCCACTGATAATTGAGAGAAATCTCCTCTCCTTCCACAAACGTTTTGCTTGCAGCGAAAGTTCAGAATCATGGAGTTGATTTTCAATCCTCAATTTGACAGTCTTTATCACAGGATCTTGATCCTGCTCCTTCACCCAGTTAATGGCCTGATCCAACGGATTAGATCCAGATTCCTGTAGAGCATCAGGAATTGCATGTTGGTCATAGATGAAGCTTTCCACGGAATCCTGAACACCTGTATGGACGTTCATGACTTGATTCATCACATCTGTGCTCACTTCTGGCCATTGTATCCTAGACAAGGCGTCCGTGACGGAATTAGACATTCCAGTGCAGTACTTCAAGTTGAAGCGATAATTCGCGAGTTGAGCAACCCACCGGTGACCTGTTGCATCCAGTTTGGCAGAACTCAGGACGTAAGTTAAAGGGTTGTTGTCGGTCATGACAGTAAATTCCCCTCCATACAGATAGTCATGGAATTTTTCTGTTACTGCCCACTTGAGTGCCAAAAACTCAAGCTTATGAATTGGGTAATTCTTTTCTGATCTAGACAATCCACGGCTGGCATAAGCAATCACATGCTTGATTCCATCTTCCTCTTGGTGCAAGACTGCACCAATTCCTTCAGTACTGGCATCAGTATGTAGTAGAAAAGGCTTGGAATAGTCTGCGAAACCAAGGATTGGTGTATCACAGCAAGCCTGCTTGAGCTTATCAAAAGCCTGTTGCTGGTCTGTCCCCCACTCCAGAGGTGGATACCGAACTCGTGACTTGGTCTTTGTCTGGTAGTGAATACCCCCTTGTGTTACAAGGTGCAATGGGCGGGCGATTTAGCAAAATCCTTCACAAACCGCCTGTAGAAGCTGGTAAAGCCGATGAACCGCTGCACTTCAGACACGGTTGTTGGTACTGGCCAATCCTTCACATAGGATATTTTACTGGGATCGACAGCCACACCCTTCTCGGAAATGATATGTCCTAGGTACTTGATTTCCTTTTGGAACAGTTTGCACTTCGATGGGCTCAACTTCAGCCCAGCTTTCTGGAGTTTTTCGAAGACTGCTTCTAGACGAAGAATATGCTCCTCGTAGGTCTTGCTGAATATGATTATATCATCAAGATACAATAAACAATAATTCAAGTGCAAATCTCCCATACAGTTCTCCATTAAGCGTTGAAAAGTGGCCGGTGCATTTGTCAATCCAAACGGTATTCTTTCGCACTCCCAAAAGCCCAAGGGTCCAACAGTGAAAGCCGTCTTACATTTGTCTTCCTCTGCAAGAGGAACTTGCCAGTAGCCTGACTTGAGGTCTAAACAGCTGAACCACCTGGATCCTGCCAAGACGTCTAGGGTGGAGTCAATCCGAGGTAAGCTGTAGCAATCAGGCACTGTCAGTCGGTTGAGATGCCGAAGGTCAAGACAAAACCTCAAGGCGCCATTCTTCTTTCGCACAATGACTACATTCGAGGCGTATGGACTCTGCGATTTCCTGATGACACCCAAAGTCTCCATCTCTCTCAAATGATCTCTCACTTCCTCAAACATCATTGGAGATATCGGTCTGGCCTTTTCCTTGAAGGTGGTGTCATCTTTGAGCCTAATGCGATGAACAGCCTGGTCAGTGAGACCGAGATCCAAGTCATGTTGTGAGAAAACTGTCGGCCATCTCCTAAGTACATTGAGTACTTCCTCTGCCTGTTTTTCTGGCAATGTCTCCTTCAGATGCTCAAAATTGTCCAAGAAGGAAAAGTTTCCATCCTTTGATGCAGTTTCTGGTAAGCCTGTGCCTGGTTGATCCAATGTGATCACATCATCTGTGCTGTACAGATCACATATCCTGGCTTTAGCCGGGATTGTTACAGCCTGTTGCAAGTGATTCACAACTTCCACAGGGAGTTTTGATGTTGATGAACCTGGTTCAAGGTATCCAACATTTGGTGATATAACCACACCCCTTGGCAGACTAGTTGCCGAAGAATCATCCAGACAAACTGTCAAACGAGTGCAAACAGCCTTCACATGCGTCTGTCCTTTGATAATCATCCGACCTTTCGGTGGAATGATCAATGGTTTTCTGGTCCGTAAACTCCCAAGTGAACCTTCATTCTTCATCATCACCTGTTGTTTGACCAGCTGAGCCAGAACATTTTTCCAGACAGGATTCCGTACGGGCTGCTTATCAGTCAGTAGGCCAAGAATATTAGTCCCGAGAAGGACTGGAACACGACCATGATACTTGGTGTCTGGAACCACCAACATGATAACTGCCAGATTCTGCACATCAATGTCCAAACAGGAAATAGTCACTTCAACATATCCCAGATATGACAGGGTATGACCTCCTGCTCCCTCAACAGTCAACAAGTGATCCAAGGGTTGGATGGTCAAATCCATCGACTTGCTCAAAGTAGCTGATATGGTGCTCACCATGGATCCCGTATCCAACAAAGAAACAACTGGCCGCCCATCAATGGTTAGCGAGACTTCATTGGCCTTGCCCACAATCTTCTCAATCAGAGAGCTTTTCCTTACCGGGTCGGACCGCTCCCTCCTTCCGACCGGTTTAAGTTTAAAGGACATTTACTCCTAACATGTCCGACTTGGTTGCACCCCCAACAACGGATGTTGGATGATTTTCCTGGTTTGTTCCCCCTGGGGCGCGTATTCATAGACTGTGGTTTCGCCTGACTCTGATCCTGTGTAGATGGTTGAACCTGTGGATTAGTCTTGCTTTCCAGAGCGGAGAGCCGCTCCATGATTGAATCCAAACTCTGCTTGAGCCATGGAACTGGTTCCACATTAGCTTGATGCACCTTGGCTGTTCTAGCAGTGAATTCCGACTCAACCTTCCTTGCCTCAACCACAAACTGGGAATGGTTCGACATAACATCAAACTTGTGTCTGAGTGCATTTTTCATCTGTTCGTTGTACATTTTTGTCCAAAATTGAGTGTTAACAATGATGTCATAGTTATCAGGCGTGATGATGGAAGCATCCTTCCGTATGATCCGACTGGCCAAGTCTTCCAGGCGCGCATACCAAGCAGTCATGGTTTCACTCGACAACTGTTCAGCTGCGTAGAACTGCGCCAACAGGACATGCGACGGATTCACATCTCCAAACATCATTTCATAGTGACACAAGATGTCTGCCACGGTGGCTTCCTCCCCCGTATGTAAAAGGATCTCCTGAGCCTGGTCTTTGATTGATCTTCGAATAGCTGTCAGAATAGCTCCCTCTGGGCATCCTTGCTTCACTAGGCTCTGGACGTCATACCGAAATTGTTCAAAGGAACAATCCTTTGACCCTCCTGAGAATGTGCTGACCCTGATACTGTTCACATTGGCATTCCCAAAGTGAAAGGACTGTTCAGGCATGGGAGGTGCCTGCATCTGCTTTGGTATGGTTGCATCTGGCTTTCGATGAACAAAGTGGTATGGAGTACTCGTGGTCACTGGTTTATACGGGGTAGCAAGGGACTGAACTGGTTTCAGTTGAAGTGTAGCCTTCAGTTGTAGTTGTTGTTCCACGGACAAGCTGTCGAATGCCTCAAGTATATCTCCAAGTCCAGCAAGTGGTTTCATTCCAGTGGTAAAATTAAACCCCCCTGAAGGTGGGACAGGATTGGACAAGGGCATTGGGTTTACTTCACCAAATCCAACAGTTGCTACTTTATGACCAAGGGGCTTTAGTTGGTTTAAGACTTTCGCCAGCTCTTGCGTAAGTCTTGAAACATGCACTCCAGATCCCAGTAATTGTTTACCATCATACCGAGAGATTACCTTATCAACAAACCTTGTGTCCGCCAATGACAAGAATATCGCATTATTGTTATGAATAACGTAATCTCGTATGATCTCATCCGGATTACCATCTAACTGAATCGCACCCTCCTAATCGAGATAGTCAAAATCTGGTTTCATACCACTAATATAAACCACGTTTTCATACATGATTTTCGTCAATGTGCACTAAGTGATGTCCAACTTTGCACAGAAGCTATATCGAAGTTCAATTTTAACTCCCGTAAGTCAAAATCTGCCTACACTACCAACCAAAGTTGATGTCAATCGATAATACGAAGAATATGAATGCAATTAAGAAGTTATTTTTACCGCAATAAAATTTCAGGTTGCTATTGAACGTAATAAAATGACAATCAAAAGAACTTATAAACTTCCATCAATCAGTTCATACCATGTCACATCACACACATCAACCAGTCACATATTCATGCAAACTATATAAACATATTTCAACAACCGATTGGTCAATCAGTCAGTAAATCATTCAGCAGATTCAAGTAACAGTCAACGATCATCTACCAGTATCAGTTATTTATCAGTTTCAAAGTACTTTCACACAATCACACAATCAAGAAAAAAATTTCTCCCATGCTTCCCAGTACGACGACTATTCAGAAAATATACAGTTTTAAGCACTTATGCTCACATGACTAACATTCAGTTACAATTGCAATCAGTTACAATTGCAAACAACTACTGGCGATATCCACACACTCGCAAAACTGATTACCACCACTGAAGTACTTAAATATTCAAAAGTGCTGCTTAATTACACACAAGATCATAAGCAAAAAAAAAAAACCACTTGATCACCACTTAAATATACTCTACTTAAATATGCATCAGTGCAAAATATATAGCACAGTCACCAATATTGAGCGGATACACAAGCTGATTCAATCAAAAGTTTCAATTAAAATATTCTATCCACAATGCCAGCATTAACTGTAAATATTCCACAAGTTTTCACAATAAAAAATATTATTATGTAGACCTGCTACATGAAAAAAATAAAAAATAAAAAAATAACTTCACTGACCCACTTTAAAAAATCAGCTTGTCGATTCAACTTCAAATGATATTGATCAGATTGGTTATGATCACTCAAATAATAATATCAATTTTAAACTATCAAGTCACTTAAACAGTAGCAAAAAAAGTCACTGGGTAAACACTCCCACAATAATGCTTAAATATGAGCACACACCAGGGTTAGTACCGTCAATCTTAAATAAATACAAAAATGTAACTGTCACTGGTTACTAGTGCTTAGAGTCCTCAAATTCCCACTGCTGAAAATTGTCTATTCACATTAAAAGTTAACTCAATGTAATCAACATTTTTATGCCACGACTGGTCGACATGTGAAAAGAAAAGTCTTTAACTGGATAATTTTACCGAAAAATGTCTGTTGTCGATAGTGATAAGCAAAGTTTTAACAAAGTTACTGTCACAAAGATAATGGCTACTCTTTCTACATTAACTGTTCCAAGTGTCCTAGAATCAGTTTAGTAAATTAGTAGTGAACTCTCCCTACAAAGTCACCTGATACGAAAACATCAGTGAAGTCTAATTTACTGAGATGTCTATTTCCTCGGCTGATCAAATGTCTCATGCAATATCACGGGAAGGTACCAAATTCCAGCAAAGGTAAATCGTAAAGATACACCTCACCAGTCATATGAAAGCACAGCTCCACCCGAGGTAAATCGTAGAGATACACCTCACCCGTCAACAGTCCGTCGACATGGAAATACCTGTGTAGCACTTACACCCATGCAGGAAACACATACTCTTAACTACTGGGACCGAAACGTCGTCTGTGGTGTACCAACACTTGACTCACAGCATTCTGTACAAAAACACCTTGAAACCGCTGGTGATGTACCAACACTTGACTCACAGCATTCTGTACAAAAACACCTGCCTCTCTCCAATCATAATCAACCACCTTCAACAACAAACCATCCTATCAGCCCTCAATCACAACACATCTGTTCTCTCTAAAACTCTTGAAACAATGAACAAAATGTCCGTTTCCCACTCTTTTCTACCAAACATTCACACTAGCCGAAAGTATTTTACAGCCGGTTAAATAAACGTACGAAATGTCCGAAATCGGCCGAAATTTCGGAAAAACCCGTAAACTCGCGGTGACATGTAGAAAAACAAATTTGCAACAAAATAAGATGTAAATCACTGTACATTTATTCCAAATTTTAACATGTCCGAAATTAACTTAGTCAAGATTTCATGTCAGTGTGAACCAAGCTTAAGCCACGCCTTCTTTAAATAACGTTCCTAAATAACTGGTCAAGAATTTTTATTAAGCTTGCATTCTGAGAATATTAATTGTATCTTTGCTACTTGAAGTGTTGAAAGAAATGTGAGACATTTTACAATCAGTTGGGTTTTGAAATCAGTGGGTGTAGTTAGTTAGAAGTTTGCAGGAAGTTGAACCAGTTGTATCTGTTAGTAGAATATTAGTGTAATTCACTCAGCTAATCGTAACTCAAAGTTATTCATAGTCACACATATATAAATGTTTAACAGTTTACTAGTGCTGTAATGCAGTAAAGGTTTTATTGAAGTCATTCGTATAAAATTCAATTGTCATTATTAGAACATTTTTGTAAGTTTTCAGAAGATTAAAAAGTTATATATGTAAATACAATGTATAAGTTTTCTGAGTAAAGTAATGGTCATTGTTTAAAGGAGTTTGTGTAATTCGAATAATAAAATACTGTCGCATATATTAAATATACAAATAATGAGGAAACTAGTTGGTTTTCTTTGCAAGCACTGAGGACAAGCAATGTACTTAAGCTGCTCTCACCTATTTTCTACCCAAAAGTGTATTCTAGTGCCGAAGGAACGAAATTATTGGAGCTTGACATATTTTTCTTCATATCTCTTAGTCAACTATCTTAGTCTACAGGGTGTGAGCACTGTGGAATTTATTATTATGCGATAAAGTGAACACTGCTGGTTAAAAGGATTTAAGATTTTGATGTCTGTATGATCATACTATTGCAATAGAGTTTAACATTAAAATGTTTAAGATATTTATTTTTGTTTGTCAGTAAAACCACAATACGATCAATCCCATGATGATGTTTACATTTTGTTTCTAGAACATTCTACAGTCCCCATATATATGTACAAAGAGTAGAAAATATGACCACATAGATTTAGTATTTTAGTCTTAAATGACATTAAAATTCTGATGCAGCAACAACAGAATGCGTTTGTCTTTGCAATATTGTTTAACTTTTACCTACAGCTAGGCATTCTAGACGGTTCTAGAAAGAAATTGAAAGAAATCATGATACAATCACTAGAAATACTGAGAAGGTTCCAGAATAAACATACAGGTCATCTATGAAGAGTACAAAAGTATACTTAACATACATGTACTTTGAATCCTTTCAGGTTATTTTATAGCTGTAGGTCAATAAAAGGCTTACACATTTGGAAGGAATGTGTAGTTTCACATAATAAGTTTTATTGTGTATAAGTGTATTTTCATAATATATGAATAAAAGTGGTATTTCTTTGCTTTTCACTTTTAGATTATGATTTCATATGTCATTCACTTTCTACTTGAGCCATCTGTGCTAAGGAATTAACATTGAGCTCATTTTTGGTGTTCTGCTACTTTTCCCTTTTTCTCTCCCATTTTGAATCAGGTTATTGGAAGTGCCTTCCAGCAACAAATTTAACTTACACCTGGCAGTTGAGGCTGCTAACCTGGTGGCATATACCTTGGTTAGTAGTCTTGACAACTGTAATATATTCTTTAAAAATATGTCTGGCTTTAATATAACCTCATTCCAGTGTATTCAAAATGAACTTGCTAGGATTGTCAAGAATTTTATTTTGTACTTTTTTATATATTTCAGTTTAACTTTGCTTTAACAGTGTATAGGTTATATCACCACAGGCAGAGGAAAACAGCAATAAAGCGGGTTAAAGTTCTGTACTGTAAGCTGCCAACTATCAGCAACCAACTACCGACTTTTCCACATAGGGTTTGAACTGCAGACCTCAGAGGTGGGAAGTGAGTGTGTTATCAATGCACCATCATGGCTCCTGTACAATAGAAAAATGTTAAAATACTATCTGTGCTGCATGGCTTTGCACTGATGGCTTAAAATATATTTGGTATCTCTTTGGAGTCAGCCGTGCTATACACAAACTAATGATTACTGATGGTTTCTGATGTTGTGCCCTAGAGCATGCCTTGTGCACAGATTAAGTGTTATAAACATTTAAATAGAAATAGATCTAGTTAGTTTAAAGATGTGTAATTCTCACTTGCAAAAGCTTCTCTAAGATTTTAGGGGATTCATGCTGCGGCTAATAAATTTTGCACCTTGAATAAGTCAAATTTGCCCAGAAATGTGCTGTAATGCAGGTGTTCCACTAGAGCCGACAGGTCAGTAACTATGCATTTTTGGAGAGTTGGGACCAATGTTTACATGGTCGGTTAGGGTCAGTTGCAAGTTCCCGGTGTGTTGGGGAGAGTCGGTGAAATATTAAACATGTTTGATATTTCTACGACTGTTGCCGACTCTTGTATCCGACCCTACTTTCAGCCCCCTAGCTACAGGCCTGTCGGTTAACTTAATGGCCTGCCGGTTACACTTCCCGGTTTGTCGATTAATCAAACAGGCCTGTCTGTAACAAGTTTCCGGATATATGGATGGATTTCAAGACTGTACATGATGACCCACTGACCGTGCAGGAAGTGTTACAGTACAGTCGGTAACTTTAGCCAACCTGTCTATAACTGTTCCTGACAGGCCTGTAAAGTTTACAAGCCAGTTGATAACTTTAACAGACTGGGTCCTAGATTCGGGAAAAATTGTAAGTGACAGGCTGTAAACTTAAACTGACAAGCCATAAACAACAACAGACAGGCCTGTTACAGGATTTATTTATTTGTTGTTTTTACGCCGCGTTCAACAGCAAGGGTCATATTGTGACGCATAGTTTACAGGTGTAGGAAACCAGTGCATACTGCACTGTAAACCACCGGGCATCGGCAAGTAACTACCAACTTTCCAACATGAAGCGCCTGGCCTGAGATTCGAACCGGCGGCCACAGAGGTTGAAGGCGAGAACTCTAACCACTACACCACCGAGCCCCAGTAACAGTTACAGCAACAGACAACCCGGGAACTGTAACCGACAGGCCGGCAATATTTTTGTGTCTTACAGCCTGTCAGTTTCAAGATCTGTGGGTATAAAAAGGCGAGTATGCAATATGCATATATTTGGGGTTTGACTTGTCGAGAGACAACTGGTGTGCAGCTTTGATTTTAGGTATTTTATTTTTTGGAAATTAGCTTAAGTACTGAGCTAGGGTGGACTGGTTCGGAGTGAAATCTGCCAAGTGAAGTTTCACTTTTACTTTTTATGTTTTTGTTTTTTAAAACAAGCTGTACAATTGATTGATTGATCAGCATGCCAAGGGGCAGAAGAAGAAAGATTGAAGTACCCAGAGATACTCAACCACAGTTTGAATTAGGAGATACAGCTGAGGATACAGAGAGAAGGAGGAGGGAGAGAGAGGAGAGGGATGAGAGAGAGAGGAGAGAGCAGGAAGAGAGGGACAGAGAGAGGAGGGAGAGAGAGGGGAGGGGAGAGAGCCAGGAAAGAGGACAGAAGAGAGTGCGATCTGACATGGATACTGATGTAGAATTAACTCAATCCAGAAAGAAGAAGGGCCAGATGAAGTCCATTTTCCTGAGTGATTCAGATGAAGAAGCCATCGTGGAGATCGTTAAACAGCACGAGGAGCTTTATGACAAGACCAACAACAGTTTCAAAGACAAGCAAAAAGGAAGGACTTTGGGAGCAGCTAGCAGCCACCAGAAACTTGTCAGGATTGTGAAGTGGTTCGACACTCAATGTACCAGATATGGCAAGGACAAGCTGCTGAGAAGCGTACAGAATGTCAGACCTGGCTGAATGACAGTTTTAGTTTTCTACGAGGTCACATCAGAAGAAAGGGAGTTTCCAAGTCTTCTGCATTCAAGCCCCCCTCAGCCTTCTGCAGCCGCAGCCTCAGCTTCAGTTCCAGATACATCCAGGGACACAGAATCTGAGATGGAAATCAGCATTGCATCATATGTTACTCATCAGCCTTAGAACACCAGTCCCAAGCAATGACACCCTCCAGTCGTGACTGCCACCACATCGGCAGATCCAGTCTTAGATCAGTTCCAGCAGATGAGGTCGATGATTTCCACATTTCTGGGTGAACATTGGGACCCCACTCCAAGTACTAGATTGTTGTTCTGCAACTATCTCCACTCCAAGATTGATTATCTTGAAAAAAGGGACTTTTTAATCTTCAGGAACGAGACAGTGAAGCTTCTCAGTGAAATACAGTACAATGCCCAAGAACGCAAGAGACAGGTTACCACAAATTAAGAGGTCACCATATATCAACTTCCAGAAGCATCACAGTCCACAGCAGGATGGGAATACATACTCACCATCCTGGAAACTCAACCAGTCCCCATTCCAGTTGCGCAGTCTCAACAGACTACCACAGGACATCCTGTTACAGTGATTGCGATAGCACAGCAACCATTGAGACCTTCATCAGCACAGCCAACTTCTTATGTAGTTGTGGATGACCAACAGCCTGGGACTTCCAGACAGAGAATTTCAACCCACCTTCAGTTGCACCTTCACAACAGGAGGAGAATCAGCACAACACTTCTGGATTATCCAGTCTCTTCACAGCTATTCCCAGTTTGCTTCAGTATCAACAGATGGACACACCACAGCCATTTTCACCCTCTTAACTTCAACCAGCACCATCACTAGTGTCATCTTCCACTCATCATGAACAGTCAAGATCTTCCAGCCAGTCCAGTCAGCAGAGTCAGAGTCAGCCCAAATCAGTGGATTAGCCCACACAAATAACACCTAACCCAGCCCTTTTAAGGCCCACCCGAATCTTCCAGAAACAATTAAAAAGCTACATGTCTATGCCCAAAAACAAAAAAACACACCGTCCAACACTTACACCTCCCCACAGCACATGAAAAAATTGTGTAAATAAATGTGTAAATGTTAAACAAATATTAATAAACTTCCACTACAAAACAAAACAAAAATGAAAAAATCACTGTAATAAAAAAAATTCCCTAAGAAATCAAAGTAAAACCACCAACCCCCACTCCCACCCCCCACCCCCAACAAAACCCAGTTTTAAAAAGCACTCTCCCCACCCCCAAAACAAAAGATTCAAACCCATGACCCCCAAAAACTAAGATCTGTACTCAAACCCACATCCCACAAAACCAAGATCCAAACTCAAACCCACGTCCCCCAAGAACCAAGATCCAGACTCAAAACCACGCCCCTCTCTCCTGAAACCCAATTTTAACTAAAAAGCCACATCCACACCCACAGACCAAGAAACATGAGACCAAACAAAATATTCAAACATGTGAGTGGCAATGGACTGATAATCTGAATAAAAAAATATTTAACTGGGACTGCGAAGCTTGTATAATTTTGTCTTGCAAATTTCCTAGAATTTTTTTTTAATTCTTGGCATAAAATATTTTCAGGTATTTATTTGGAAACTTCATACTACTTTGTAAGTTATTTTTTGTGAGAATAAAGCCAGGTCATGTTGGGGTGGGAAGTCAACTTTGTTAAGTGAGGACCTGGGTTTGAATCTGTAAGTGATATAATTTATTTTTGTGAACTGAGTTTGGGATGGATTGGTGTTTGCGATGGGGAATATTTTTGGTGAAATTGAATTTGAATTAAATTGTTGAAAAATTTGGGTTATTTTTTGAGGCGACACTTTGCTAAATAAAAGTTCTTGGATTATTTGGGTAGTCCTGAAAAGCACTGATATATGACGGCATGTTCTCCCATCAGTCTGCTTAAAGTCTGTCCTCCTGCCCAACCTTTCATTGATGTTTGGCCTCCCTTGACGGGTGTCTTAAGTTCTCATGATGTCTCTGTTCCACCTCTCCTCTCTCCAGGGCAGGATCCATGGATTCTGTGGCTTCCTTCTCCTTCTGGGTGGTGTGGGTGATAGTGATGCTGGCTGGGTAGGTGCTAGGTTCTGCTGTCTTCTGTGTCTTGAAATCACAACATATAGAAATCAATTTAACTCAATAAAAAATGAAAGGACCCTCAAGTGATCTATCAGTTACTCTTGATGTGTTCCTATCATCTTTGCAGTGTGAAATGAATGGCACATCACAGTGGAGGGGTGGTTATATAGTGTGATATGGATCCCGATTCTGGATCCTGACTATAGATACTCAAAAACAATCAGTCCTGTGGGGAAGGGTCAGGAACATGTATCCCCCTTGTTTGTTTGTCTTTACAGCTTGTCTGTTTGTGATCTCTCTTGTCTGTTAGGGCTTTAGGGCTTGTCATAGTTTTACGACTGGCAATGCAAAAAAGGTTCCGGATCCTACATCTTGTTGTCCTGTCTGTAACGTCCTGTCTGGGATTTCATAACCAACTCACCATTTCCATGTGCTTTTTCTCATGACCCTACAACTTTTGCAACCGACCCTAGGGTCCAAGGGTCCTAGGATCGGTTATAGGGTCTGCTCCAGTGGAACACCTGCATAAAGTCTATAGCTTTTTGTCACAAAAAATGATATTAAGGATATGTACAACTTTTCTGATGTACAAACAATTAATCTTACGTATTGTCAGTATGTTCACACAGAATATACTTTAAGGAATATCATTAACCCACATTAAAACCCTCGAAGAGAAAGGTGTCAAATGTTAAAACACACCATAGTTGATAGTCAGTAAAACCAGCGACAAGAAAGTCCTGCTGTAGCACAGACCTTCACCATATCATGTTTAGGAAAAGTGCATGATTTTTTTTTTATCCAAAGTAAGATCAAGGTCATTTCCAAACGCAAATATCCTCCGATTCCTTTGGGATGATGTTAACCAGAAAGCCACGGTCATAGCAAATAGGACCTTCCAAATTTCTGGATATTTTTTTCATATTCAAAATATGATCCAAATCTGGCCCCAAATTTAATTACTTCCTTCAGTGATCAGGACAATGTGCACATACAAAAATTCGTTACTTTTTGAGACGAACAAACAAGCAAATGTACCCAAAACATAATATCCCTGTGGAGGAAATTATGAAAGTGTAAACAATTTACTGGGAGCTGGAGCAGATCCAAGGTGTGGAAGTGCTTTGCCTTTGAAACTTCATTTCAATTCAGCTCTGAAGAGACTTTTTTCTCGATGTGTGATGCAATATTTCAGAGGAAAACCAAAGGTGAGTGAAATACTTGATAACTTTTACAAGACTCGCATCATGATTCAAAATTTCATCAAGTATTCACAGGGCAATAGAAATACATCACACACATCGCAAAAAACTTGTGTAACAAACATACAATCGGAAAACTTCCAGACTGACTTATACCGAAAATATATATCACAAATCTTCATTAGCACTCATATAATACCCCCATCTTTATGCAGAATGTGAAAAAGGATGTCAAAAAGCATGGGCACAGTAGAGTTAATGTCTAAATATGTTAATATTCTCAAACAGAGCAAGTAGGAAAATTCAAGACCAGCGTTTTTCGAGTTTCAGAATTTAAAACATGAGAATGTGCCTAGTGCATGCCTCAAGTTAGCATAAAAATGAAGACCAAAAACTTAGCAGCATGTGGTTGCCATTGGCAACACTCTTGTACTTCAGCATGCCATATAAGGTAGCACAAATGATAACGTAAACTAGCTGCTGTTGGGAATTTCTGTGTGCGAGTTGTGCCCGGTGCCCTACCAAATAAGGAAGTTGAAGTGATGACAGAAATATATGAATTTTCTTTGGCAATTTTCTTAAACCCCTGCCATACTACAAGCAGTATAACCCATGGTTATTAGCATTGGACGAAATGCCCCTGTCCTTCAATGATGTGACCTTGTGACACAGTAAAGAGTCCATTACCTTGCACGTCTTAACATGTTTTAACAGAATTTGGTACAGTGAGCATGCACAACCAAATGCAAGCATGTGCAGATGAATTTCTACCTACAGTAACTCAAGGTGTAGACAAACAATAAAATAGGGAAAATTATACGGTTTTGAATTTCAACTATTTTATTCTTTGTCTGGTTGCTTTAATGATTCGTTTAAATGTATTCTATTTCTCCTGTATTCACCCTCAGTGGTTTTAACAGTGTAGGATCTCTCATTATGTTTTGAGTAACATGAAGGAATTTTACACAGATTTTTGAAGAGCTTTTCTAAGAGCTTTTGATCATTCCGACAACTGACACAGCAGGCACCTCGCTGTGCTCTGCTAATTACATTCAATTCTTGTTTTTAGGCATTTTCAAACGCTTTTTAAACATTGCAATGTATCTATTTACTTGGAAATGTTTAGTAACCAAAGATATTTGGTTCAAAAACGTATTGTAAATATTTCAAATGTTTACTGGGGTAGCTCAGGGAAAGAGTAGAGAATATCCACTCAGAAAGTGCCAACAATCATATATTTGTAACCATAAAACAGGGTCATTATACATCTGAATGTTACCAAATTTATTGCAAAACATTACTAATGTACAACAAAAAGGGTTTCCCTTATAAGCTAATTATAAGCTACTTATTAAGCTACTCTTGCATCCCACCATATGGCTTATAACACATACAGAACATGTGATTTTTGTGGAATTTTTATGACCATGACCAGTTTGTGGAGTAAAAGCCTCTCTTACATTCTATCGTTCATGCACATACACGTTGGTTACAGAGAAAACATAGAACTAAATGTAGCAGTTACACATCCAAGGATCCCCCACGGATATAAGCCACAGTTCCATATATGGTAACTGACAGTAATGCACAAGGGATGAGGGTGGGTCATGTAAAAGATTTATGGAACTGCCATGGATCTGCTACAGACCGCCATGGACAGGTTTGTGAAGGAAAAGATTGCACAAAGGATTGGTTTTGTGACTGATTTTAATCCACAAACCCTGTCCGTGGCAGTCTGTATCAGATCCATAGCAGATCCGGTTAGATCTGGCAATGTTTTCTCGGATTTTCATTGGCGCGGAAGCATCAAGGATGAAAAGGATGCTACAACCATCCAGGATGGGTTTATTTTCAATAAAGACACTCACGGATGGGATGTGCTATGAATGAGATACATAGATCCGTACGCCCACAAGAACTTATCTGATCTTTGACATGTCCATACAGACAATGACATGCCACTACAGATGTCACAAGGACATTACGGACCAAAAATATTATCCGTAAATCACTCAACATTTTCCACATTAGGACACCTGGCAGAATCCAGCGGTTGATCTGTGAATGTGTAACTGCCATCTTAAGCTACAAGTGAAATTTTATAACAGAATTTCGAAGTTGCAGAGATATCGCAATGATAATTGGCATGCACATTATTCTCTGTGTGCTTGCAGCATGGCTACAAATGCATCCATATTTCAAGGGGAATTTATGAGAGATTTGGGCACTTTCATTTTCCTTGCTAGTGTTGCATGTTCTCCCCAGTTACTTAAAGGGTTTGCATGTGCTATAAGATACATCTCAAAATACAATAGGTGAAAATGAGCAATGTTAGTTGTGAATTGGCTTAAAATAGGGTATATACTGCTAAGTATGGTCAGAACCACCTGTGTATCACAGTTTATTTCATGTTGCCTCTCCATTTCATTATCCATACATAAGTTTTCAAAAAAATATATGGTGAAGTTAAGTTGTGGGAGGGTGGACTATAAAGAAATCACAGACATATGTTATAATTGGCATTTCTTTGACACTTGCACCAACCTTGATCTGCAATCACTAGTAGTTCATCTGTTATAAATTTGTAAATGTGTACCTTATACCAGTTTTTTTTAAATAGAATGTTACAAGTACCTGTAGAGATACCACAGTTACCTACCTTGATCATAATTCTTGAGTCTTCAAGTGGCTTTGTGCAATATTACACCAACGTAATGGTGTTACCATTCATGGTGTCAAAAATGTACACATAACATATTCACCCACTGGCCTTGGTGGTTGTTACAACAATTTAATTTATGCAATGCAGATACCTTAAGATTAAAAAAATTACAGGACTGTTTACTTAGTGGTTGGTTTAAAAAGTTTGGGTCCATTGTTTCCTAATACAATTTGACTACACTGTGATAACCAGGCTGTGATAACCACTATGTATTGTTTGTTAGATGGTCACATATAGTCCAGACTCCAGATAACAGGAGGAAATTATATCCTTTTAGCTTCACTGAGAGGATCACATTTCAGGTATGGAATTATATTTATGGTGGGCTGCTTTGTACAAAAACCCTTATGGATTAATGCTCATACTGATCAGACTTTGTTATATAACATGTAAAGGTGCTTATTCAACTGAGAACAATGATCTTTTGAAAATAGTGCAAATCATAACAGTCAAAACACACCCTTGCTTAAGTCCTCAAAAAGGCAAAAAGAAAATTTTGCACAACACACTTGATTTACAAGCCTTGTGTTGATTAATTCTTTATTATCTTACAAATACCACACAGTGTAGACTTGCTCCAAGTCTTTGTATTTTTTATTCCACCAAATATGACATCCATGAAATGATTATGAATACACTGCATGAGTAAAAAAACTTCTGGCTACCTAAATACAAAGTCAGAACTAAATTCTTTAAAAAGTCATTTAGTCCTCATGTAAGACAAAAGGACTTGAGGAAAATCTACACAGTGTAGATTATAACCCAGGCAACAATAACCTTAAACCGCCACCCTTTTAACTGTACTTTAGTTGAAAAAATAAACCAAATATTATGCAAAGACTATTGATTCAGTGAAAAAAGACAAACACTAAACTCAGGGATGTTTTCAGTATTCAGATCTACAATGTGTTTTACACTGCAAACAGAGTTACACATATGTATTCAGGTGTGTAATATGTACTCATTCGACAAAAAACTTTAGGATGCTGTCCCACTGCACAGAATGATTATTTATCCATGTGTAGAAAATGCATTCTGTAGATTATTAAAAAAATACACAAGTTGAATTTAAAAAATACTTAAGTATTTTTTTGCTAACGGAATAATTTAAGGGCCTCATTACACCTTACTCCACAACTATTACATGACTGCAGTGCCCAAAGGTACTAGATCTCCTACCTCCCAAATCCTGAACTTCAGCCATTTAAGTTCAAACCATGATTGTGGTGCTACAGGCAGGCATCCCTCAGTATTTAAGGCTTACAAAAATGTAGGCTTCACCACAACTCTTTACTTAACTATATACTTTCCATTTTTGTTAACCTAGTTGGTTAACCGATTTGGCATCTAATCACAAGCTGTCACATCTGTGAGGGTTCAGTTCCCACAGGTTACAAGCTGCATTAAAGGCTTTATGCATCAGTGATTGCTACTTTTATTTTAGTAAACAAGACAATGGGGATATGACCGCCTGGGGTCATAACTCTCAGTTCTGGACCATTATGATGCATTGTGGGATGTTACGGTTAATAGATTTTGGTATAAAAGCCAGTCTTTGTGTGGATTTGGCGCCACACTCGTTTGAATTTCATGGAAGCCACTTGTTTTGAACTGAGCATCGTTGTATAAATTTATACTTTAGTATTTTATCTTTACATGTTTTAATTTTTGAATTTGCTCAGTTCAACCAACAAAATGCCTAAAGTGTTTCATTGCTGCAAATGCCAAGAGGAACATGTTCGACCGGTGGGGAAGAAATGCATGAAAACAGCAGGTGAGTCCTTTTCCAGTGCTGACCCTTTGCCTGCACCCCCCTCCCCTGGCGATGACATTACGGCTTCTGATCAGATTCTGTTACAATTACGTAAAATTGGCGAGAAAATGAAGGCCATGGATAGGAGGGTGCAGCGCACAGAAGCTGCACTTGAACAGGGTAGCTCACACGTAAGTCTGCCTGGCACTTCCCAAAGTCAATCACAGTATGATACAGTATTACATGGTACCGATACGGAACTGGCTTCTTTTCAGAGTGTGGTCCCCTCAATGTCGTTCTTGAGGACTAATGAATCCATACAGCATGAGGTTGAGAAACGCTTGACAGGATTACGGCATCTTAACGAATCAGCCAGTAAAGGTAGGGTCAAATCACAGAGAGGCGGTCCTGGTGAAATTTTTGTCAAAAAATCAGTAGATTGGCCACAACATTTCATACTAACAGGCACACACAAAACTCGTCCTAGTTACGACGATTTGACCATCACCCAATGGGTTTCCGGATTCGTACGGTGTATGCAAGAGGAAAAATCTGAACATAACAGAACATGTATGCTGGACTATTTAGGCAATATTATGGAGGACGCCTCTGATTTTGCATGGGATTCGGCCAAAGCCTGTCATGCTGTTATTTTAACTAACATGGAGGCTGATAGGCTTAACTGGACTGATACCGATAAGATTGATCGGATACGTCGTGCCCATGCCCAAAGGCATACTTCTGGAAGTCAAACCTCTACCTCACGCTCAACGGTTAAGAAGAATAAAACTTCTTACTCTAAGAATGGGGTTACCTGCAGGTACTTCCAGGAAGGTACCTGCAAGTACCCCACACACCACAACACAGCTGGTCAGTTTTTTAGACATGTGTGTGGTAACTGTGACGGTACACATACCACAAAGTCTTGCACTCAGAAAAATGTAGCAAAAAACTGAGTAACCACTGCAGTAATGCAGTGGCTCAAAAAGTAGGTAAAATTGTACATAAAAGTAGGTGTATATATAATTCTAATTTTCATGACAACCATTTGTTTGAGACACAATATGTCAATAGGTTGATGTCAGTGTACAAGGTAACTAAACCTTTAGTTTCCTATTCTGATATAGTCAAACGTGGCAATGTCGCCAATGCCAAAAAATGTAAACCAGAAGCCGTCACTGGTAATGTAGCCAAAGTGGTTGGTGGCAAAAATTCACAGGTTTATGGTAAACACAGAGGTGTCAAAAAATTAAATCAGCGTGACAACACGCATAAAAGTGTTAAAACACATTGTCAAGATGTCAATATGGGCAATATGGGCTCACATCATAGAACGCAACGTAGTGAACAAAGTCAAGGTGTTCACAATGTAGTTCATGCGAACAGGTTTGCAGTATTAACTGAGGCAAATGTATGTAATGATGTTGAAAATAACTCTGACGATAGTGTCTTTGTAGAATTAAATGATGCAACAACTAGTAAAGGTGTGAATGTGGAAACTGTGAGTCAAAATGCTCATAAAGGTAAGAATGCCTCTTATTCTATAAATAAGACAGTCTTGTTCGAAGAAATTCACTCACCAATTCCACCATGTTACACCAACAAACTCAATTATGACTCAAATAGCCCTTGTTCTCCAGCACATACGACTTGTGACGTGAAAAGCGAAGAGTGTCCGCGCCGGGTTCACATAGGCGATACGACCAACCCTGTACTGGGTGCTGTTGACAAATATTCGCTCGAGATGCACAGTAGTTGTAAGAAGTATCGCATGCGGGAGGCTAGAGGGGCCAAACAAAATAAAATATTGCTGGCACAGAATAAACCACTGTTCGGCTTTATTCCTACTTATGGGTTACAAAGCCGTATATATGATACAAATAGAAATGAAGAAAGTACTGATTTATTGCAGTTGCATTCAAAGCTTAGGAGCGATGGTAGATACAATTACAGAGGGTTGCAAATACCTGTTCCTTCAAAACTAAATTTCCGGAGGTGGGAGGAGTACTTGGTTGATTATTGGGACTGGGAACTTCCCATGCTCATTAAGTACGGATTCCCTCTTGATTATAATAGAGAAACTGTGATCAGTACTGAGAAGATTAATCATAAAAGTGCCTTACAATTTCCTAGCCATGTCGACACATATCTAACCGAAGAAACTGAACATGGTGCCATGGGGGGTCCTTACGCTGACCCACCTATACAAAACTTACACATCAGCCCCTTTATGACCAGGGACAAGTCGAGCTCGGACAAACGTCGGGTTATTATGGATTTGAGCTGGCCCAAGGGCCAATCAGTGAACTCAGGTGCTGAGTTAGATAGATACTTAGGCACACAGTTCGTTTTGACTTATCCATCGGTGTATAACATAACTGATCAGGTTTTACAACTAGGTAGGGGTTGTCATATATTCAAGTCGATATTAGTCGCGCATTTCGACATGTACCCATCGATCTTGGGGATTTGGACCTTTTGGGCCTCCATTGGGGCCAGTATTATATCGATTTTTCACTGCCGTTCGGCCTAAAACACGGTTCTTCGATTTTTCAACGATTATCCGATGCAGTTTGATATATCATGAAACAGGAAGGTCACCAGATTTGGAATTATATTGATGTTTTTTGTGTGTGGCCTTACCCTCAAAAATACAACACTCATTTGCTCGCCTCCAAAACCTCCTTCAGGAACTAGGTCTTACTATTAGCCAGAAAAAGCTGGTGGCTCCCAGTACCAAAGTAGTATGCCTGGGTATCCTTGTAAACACAGAAGACTGTTCTGTTTCTATACCTGAAGAAAAATTAACTTCCATTAAACAAATGTGTGTACAATGGTCCAAAAAATCTACCTGTACCAAGAAAGAGTTACAGTCACTTCTAGGCTCTCTATTGTACATAGCCAAATGTATCAAATATGCTAGGTTTTTCTTGAATAGAATGCTCAGCTTATTGCGTGAACATTATTCTGAAAGTATTATCGAACTAAATCAGGAGTTCCACAAAGATCTGAAATGGTTCAATACCTTCCTATCCGTGTACAATGGTGTCTCATTTTTTCAATATCCCTATACAAAAACTGTACATTTAGATGCCTGTACAACAGGCCTGGGTGCTATCTATGAAAATCAGGTGTATGCATTACAGCTTCCTAACAGCTGGTCACAACATAACATAGCACAACTGGAAATGATAAATATCCTAGTGGCACTAAAAGTTTGGCACAACCAATGGGCTGGCCAAAGAGTGGTCATAAATTGTGATAACCAGGCGGTAGTGGCAGTTCTAACCAATGGCAGGTCACGTGATGCAGTACTGGCCAAATATGCCAGGAATATTTTTATGTGGCTGAGTACATGTAACATAGATATGAAGGTTATCCATATTGCAGGCAAGAAGAATTCCATAGCTGACCTTTTATCTAGATGGTTTACTGTAGCTAATAACGTCCAAAAATTACAACAGCTAGTCTATCCTGTGACCTGGATCCATACCAGCCAAGAATTGCTGGCCACTCATGATGGAATCTAATAAGTGCAATTGTACTAATTGCTATGTGTTGTACATTGTAAATTGTAGGGTTACAGCCTGCGGCAAGACATTTGATGTTATTGGCTACTTCCAGACTGTCACAAGCCTTTTGTGAGTCAACAAAGAGAGCTTATGCTGCCTTATTTCGTGTATTCCTAGCTTTTGCCACTTTCATGAGCTGGGAATTGAATCAGGTGAATGTGTTTAATCTGCTTTGCTTTCTGGAATGTTTACATTTTAATGGTGTAAAAGTGTCACAAATGGCTAATTATCTGTCAGCCATAAAATCAACATTTACCATTTATGGTCTTGATGTGTCTTGTTTCACAGACCAAAGGTTAAAATTGTATCAGAGGGCAGTGCAAATCCATGCCCCTCTCTCAGTCAAGCTTAATAAAATTATTGATATTGCTCTGTTAAAACAAATAGTTCACCAGTGTGATTTAACGTACATGGGCCAAATTTTTAAAGCAATTTATCTTCTCAGCTTCTTCTCATTCCTGAGACTCTTTAACCTAGTTCCCCACTGTGTTGGGGCCTTCTCACCTCTCAGGCATCTAGCCAGAGGAGATTTAATTTTTAAACCTGAGAAGGTGATAGTAATGATCAAGTGGTCAAAGACCATGCAGAAGAACAATCAGTTAAAACTCATCTCCATACCTAGGCTTGCAAAGTCACCTATCTGTCCAGTCCGTGCACTGTCAAATGCCTTGGCCTTAACCCCAAGAGGGTCGAATTTGCCCCTATTTCAGGTCAAATCAAACACTGATTGGATTCAACTTACTGATACCAAAGTTAGAAGGCACCTGTCCCTAGTTCTGTCTAATCTGAGGTTATCAGGTGCTGATTTCACCTTCCACACCTTCAGACGTTCAGGTGCCACCTTTGCCTTTAATAATAATGTCCAAATTCAAAATATTCAGAAACATGGCACCTGGACGTCTGACTGTGTGTGGAGGTATATTACAGATAGTACTGATGCTGGTGACCAGGTTGCCAAGATGTTTCGTGAAAAATTGTCTGTCTCCTAGTACTATTCTACCATTGGGGTTTGGCTGGTTGATGGTTTTATTGTAAAGTTACAAATACTATGTCATTCAATGTTATAATTTACATTAGTTTGAATCTTACTGGCATAGGGTCACCTACTTTCAGTAACACATATATATTGTCTTCCAAAAATCTACGGGGTTTTCCCCCCTTTACTTAAGGTCAACTTAAATTACCTTACCTTAAGGTGACCCTATGCCAGTCTTAATCTAACTACAGAACTGTAAATAAAACTAGATACATTATTAGTGAATAAATATCATTACCCGCTTTGCTTGTTTAACCTTTGACCCGTTGGGGTCATTCTGATTTGTCCAACTTCTGGGGCTCGAGGAACTGTGTTCAGGATAGTATTCATAACTTTACTTCACAGTTTAATTATGCTCTTCAATGGTTTTATGTATGTATTATGGTTTGAAATCATGCAAAAGAAATACCATGGAATTTGCGCCATTGTCCTAACAGTGGTCAACCTTCTATGTGGGCCTGTACAGTTCATAGATGTATATTCCAATGGACCTTTATGCGTTTCATTATTCTCAACCAGTTGAACTTATTTTCATCTAATGCTATCGATGTGTTGCATTGTTCTTCCTGTTTGCAATTTCTTAATGTATATTCATACCTTGTTATTACAACAAATTATATAGTTTAGTATTCTTTGATTGTTCATGTTACTTGGTGAAATCCTGCAGAATTTTCTTGTACAAACCTTTCTTCGATTTACCAGTCCCAAAATGTACCCTATTAAATTGCTGAACTTTTTAAATACAGTGAAGCTTCTGTCAACCACACCCAACTTCCATAATGTGCTCACAGTCCATTCATTTCAACTCTATTTGGGAATGAGATTGTTATGTTTTAGAAATTAATCACTCCGAACAGTACCACTTGTCTACTTCCCATATATCTATATAACCTTGGTAGTAATGCATTTTTTCCTCTTTTTTCTGTACTAACCAGGTTCTTTGCTAAATAATACACATGATATTCACATACTCCTTTTTATTTTTAACTTTGCACTTTTTTATAGTTAAAAAAGTTTCATTGCTCTTGGATCATGCTTCAATTGAATTTTCTTATTCTCATCATTGACAGAGTTTCTTGAAATGTAGGTACATACTGTCGGTTGAGAGTTATATACATTCATTCTTCATGAGAAAATTACGGTTTACATTTACGGTTTATGTATCACACAGGCCTGACCAGCACATATTGAATTCTCAAGTGCCAGCCTACGCGGCAATGAAAAAAAATAATACATCATAAACACAAGCTCTCATACAACTGTAACTAGGGCAGACTGATTGCTGAGTTGAGGGGATTTAACATTTCAAGAAGATATAATGAATTAGTTTGATTTTAGGTAAATAACAAAATTCAAAAATTGCTACTTAACAAATATATTTTTGTATAACTGTACTAACAAGGAAACAACTAAAATAATATAATCATTTTTGGATATTTGAGTTCATAATAAGAATGTCATTTTTTTATTTGAAGTTATTTAAATAAAATCCTCTGACGTTTTATGAAAGGAATGAATGTGGGCATTATGAGAGCAGTTACTGTAGGATTTGGCCTTGTAGGCTTGTTTCACTGGATTTTGAAATTTTTAACTCTTTGTGGCAGACTCTAGGTTCTAAAACTGGGTAGGACTTGTGATCAGTCCTGAAAGTGGGGCAGAGGCCTTATCTTTAACGTCTTTCTACAAATAATTCTATAAGAAGCAAGCTGAAGACTTACTTGTTTAGGTTGACATACTCCCCAACTTAGTTATACCCTGACGAGGATATTCTAATCTAATCTAATCTACTGCTTTGCAGGCGCAATATCTTCCCCACGAAGGGGAACTCAGTGCGCTGACTTAATAAAATCATTATCATATGGAAAGTCAAGGGGCGTTCAAGGTCAGTAATCCGGAATTGTGGGTGTAACCAAGAGGGAAGTAAACTAAGTTGGAAAACTAGAATTAAAGAGGTGGGTTTTAAGGTGTTTCCTGAAAGATGTGACAGAGGGGCTATTTCTTATTTGGAAGGGGAGAGTTCCAGAGAACTGGGGCATAGTGACTGAAAGAATTGGAGAAATGTTTGACTGATTTATGAACCTTACAGTCGAAGGTGGGAATGTGAAGGAATTTGAGTTTGGGGGTACTTTGCCTTGTGTTCTTGGAAGAAGTGTAGGGATGAATTAATTCTCTAAGGTAAACTGGTTCACCCTGATTAAGAGTTTTGTATGTGATGAGACCAAATTAAACTGTATCCTGTATTTGATAGGGAGCCAATGGAGTTTTTTTAATTGAGGGGTAATGTGACAGTATTTGGAGGAACGGGTGACAACTCTACAGAGTGAGTTTTGGACTAACTGCAATCTTCTTAACTCAAAATCTGTAAGTGATAAGAATAAGGAATTGCAGTAGTCCAGTCTGCTGCTCACCAAAACATTTGCTAGAAGAACTGATGTGTTAAGGTCTAAGAGGGGACGGATTCTATAGAGGTCTCTCACATGAACTCTGGTGGACTTTATGACCTGTGCCGCATGGTCTGAGAATGAAAAATTGGAGTCGAACACCAATCCGAGGTTCCTAACACTTTGTGCTGGTGAGACCTGATTGCCGAGAATATTGATCGGAAAGTGAGGAAGGAGTTGTTTACGGTTGTTTTTGGAGCCTATCAGAATAAACTCAGTTTTCTCAGGATTGAGTTTTAATTTGTTTGCAGACATGAAATTTTGAATGTCGCTTAGACAATTTTTTAGTTTTTGTATAAAGTGAGAGAAGTTTGTTGGTGTTAGTGTTATGTATAGCTGAGTTTCATCGGCGTAGAAATGGTGGTTTATATTACTGTGAGAGTGAATGATTGAACTGGATTGGATATTGACCCATGTTCTGTCTCTGAACTATCCCTTCTTAGACTTAGCGCATTAGAGCGCATTCTAAGCACATTAGAGTATCTATATCAATTTTGCGGTGTGTAAATTCTACTATTATTATTAAGTACTTACACCTGTGCATAAATTGTGTAAACACACAGGAACATAAAGAGAAGTATTACGAGTTGTATATATGTGGGATATCAATATCAGTAAAAGTTGTTAAAGGCTTTCAAGTAAAAATATATATAATAGTATTTTGAGTGGTTAAACTAACTTAAATTGTGTGTGCAATACTTTAATTAGGACCATAAATGGGTGTATAAAACAATGTTAACAACATTAAGAGTGTCTCATTGGAATGATTTTCTTTTGATTAACATCAGAATTTAATATTGTTGATCAGCTTTACATATTAGATGAACTTTACTCTGTAGGTTGACTGAGAGGATCCATTTGTAGATATGGAATCAGATTCATTTGTGGCTGCTTTACCCAAACATATTTTTTCAAATATTGAAGGAGTGTGTGAAGCGGCTATGACATTTAATGACCTCAACTTTGAGAAATTTATAAAGAAGTATGGGAAAAATCCATGGATTTTTCACACAAGACAAGCATATATAGGCAGGAACTACACAACTTTCCTGCAAGACCAACAAACATGTTGTGAACTTATTAAAAACACTAATGCATTAATGATTTACATAAGTGTAGGTGTGTCTCCATCTTTCATTAAAGTCCTGATAGATAATGGTGTTAATGTAAACTATAAAGATGGCAAAGAACAAACAACACCTTTGATGAAAGCATGTGCAAGTGGCAATTATGAAACTGTAAAATTGTTACTTGATGCAGGAGCAGATCCAAGACATAGATGTACTACAAAACAAAATGCACTTTGTCTGGCCTTTCAACACAATTCTCACAAGGTTTTTTGTCTGATATATGATGCAATTTTTCAGGAGAATCCAAGTGAAAGTGAACTGCTTCAGTACTTCACATGCCTGGCCGATAATCTTCAAAATATCATTAAACAAGCACAGGGTGATAGAATTATATTTAAAATATCACAAAAGTTGCAATATTTTATCGATGTTCAATGGCATTTTAATGCAAGAGAGCTCGGGTATTGCTTAGAGAAACTTGCAATCTGTGATAATTTGGACGAGCTAGCCACAATGTTGCTCTCGGTTGGAAATAATCGACATGATTTTCAAATGATTCATGTGCTGCTGCGTATACTTTATCGCCAAAAGAAGACTCAAGTAATACTACATGGATATCGCCTTGCTCTGCAGGAAAGATGTAAGCCAAATATATTGGACCTGTATGTCAGTTATTTCTGGAAACTTGGAGAGGCTAATAAGTGAGTATCAGATGCTGATCTTCGGGTGCACAGCATCTTTCACAAGATGAAATGTTTGAAATTTCCATCTTTTTTGCACTCCACTTCTAGAATATTATATACCAATGAAACATGGCAGCTATTGAACCCATTTAATTGCAAAACTTAAACAATGTTAAAGGGGATTATATCAAGGGGACTATATCAAGTACAGATTGAAAAACTATTTTAGTTGATTTTATTTGAAATAACCACTGCATTACCTTAATTTTAGCTTATATTTGTTCTTGTACTTATTTATTTAGTGTTTTAAGTCACATCTAGTACCTTATTAGTTATATTGTGATGGGCAGTTAGAAGGGCAGAGGAAACCAGCACATGCAGTTGGTCAAGGTTCTGCTACTGTAAACTGCTGATCAAGCAAGTACTAGCATTCCCACTTCAGGTCCAGCCGGGATTTAAACTCTAATCTCAGTGATGGGAGACAAGTGTCTTATTGCAGTTATGTGAAACACAAATTTAAAAAAATATAACTTTCGGTGAAGTTTTCATTTTAATAACGTTTTGATTGATTTATTTAATATATAAAATGTTGTGACAATTGCTGGTAAATATGCTTGGTTCATATTTTGACAAAAAAAGAAACCCAGTCTGGACTTGAAAAATAGGACCAAAGGAAGTTGAACAAAAAGTTATTGCTGGTATCAGAAATAAAAACAAATTTAATAAGAAACATTTTACCATTCCTAATATAAAGTGTTATGCTTTGCTGGGTTCCAATTGAAATGCTTTAAAGGAGATAGGAAAAGGAAATTTATGAAACTAAATTTAATATAACCTTATAACATTTTTTTGTACTGAAACACATTTATATAGTTTTTCTTGAAGAGGGTATGTAATACAGCACATGATTAGCTTTTTATCTCCACTCTAGAGAAGGTGTGTATGTCTCTGTGTGAAATACCTCCTTAGTTGAACTACTTCACTGTAGATACTGTAAACTAAGTGATCCTGTTTATCTCAATATACAACTCTACATTTACACAAGTCCTCCTTTGTCTTTTGTTTTAACAATCATTGAAACTAATATGCAAGTTTTATATTTAAAAGAAGTAACAAAAATGGAAAAAAAAACTTTTTGAACCAATATAGTTTATTATTCCCATGGATTTAAAAGTTAGTCTGATGATCTATGACTAAAAGTATACGTTTTGATGATGCATATAGTCAAAATAACTTTCTTGGACTTTTTAAACACTGTTGTTTTGAACCACCAAAATCTTCTGATGTATTTGATGTAACATTTTCACAAAGTAGTCAAGATAATAGGCCCTAGCTGATTTATTTATGGTAAATTGTTGAAAGACGAATAAATATGAACTAAAATTTAGTTAGATAGATAGGTTAGATTAGAAAATTCGTACTTCAGTGTTGTAAACTTAACTTTTATTTGTACATGTAGAACCATTTAGGTACATAGTTAACAATTTTATTTATGACTGGTCTGATCATTTCTAGTTCAATAATAGTACCAAATATGTGAAAAGAAACACAGGTTGACTGAACATCCAGAAACTAGTTCCCATGTAGTTTACATCTAAAGTCATCGGAGGTAGATGAATAGGGTTTAACAGGACAATAATTAAGAATCTAAGGAATTACGTTTTTTCTCTTTGCTTCATTTATTACAACTTACTTTAAACAGCCATAACTTTATAAAGTTATATAAAGTTGTGAATACGTCATTGATGGTAGCCCAGCCATTTCTTATTTGACAAGACTTCTGCCGCATTGGTTATCACCCGCCTTAGGATCAGTAACAATAGACATCTGAGGGAGATAAAAAGCCTTTGTACATTTTTGTACATTTTCAAGCGATGGCTACCATTTTATGTTTCAAGATGAGGCAAACAAATTCCATAGGCAAAAAAAACTGCAGGCCAGGACTTCCCATGGATTATTATATTCTGAAGCAATAGGAGCAATAATAAGGGAGATATAAGGATGTTGGAGTATGATGACCCCATTTTACCTTGAAGCAGGGGTCAAAGGTCAAATTCAACACTTGGAAAAGATTCCTAGGCGATGACTTCCTGTAAGTTGTTTTCACATTCCATACACCTAGGAGCAATGGTAATGGAGATATAAGGCCTTTAATAGGATGATCCCATTTGACATTAACATATGATATGGCGGCCATTTTGTTAGGAAACTAGGCCAAAATTACTATCAGCCTAGTTTTCCAAGCTATATATCTTTAGCTGCAATATTTCAAGATTTAGAGCATCTTTATGGTTTTCAAACAATTGGCTCTGGTGGCCATTTTGTTTTTTCATTTTGGACAGACGTGTGTTTATAGGCATCAACATTCCATGCAAATTTGGTGGAGATATATTTATAAATGAATGATATATTCAAATTTATGCAAAAAGGTGACGAACTGACACATGCACAAACTCACCAACACACATACAGGAGCTATTTTATAATCTCCAGACCATGGATTTCAGTCTCTGGCAGAAGATATTTACAATTTAGATATTCCAACAAGAATTTTTTTGATGCTGGAATAAAGAAATAACTTGGTGCAAATAAAACAAAGTACTATCACAAGTCTAAACTGAAGAAGTCCAACCTGAATGTGATAATTTTCCCATATCTTTCATATCATAATTTGTTGCTTATTAATGGCTGCAGTCCTTTAAGAGACATTTAACTTACTTGTTATGGAATTTTATTGAAAGCATCAGAACTAAATAAGAAAGTGAATGGACTGTGTTTTCAATGTCCCTTTTCCTCTATACTGCACTTGCTATCCATTTATTTCTCAGAACAGTTCATCTTACTTGATGAAGATTAAATTATTTTAAACACAGCTTTATAATATAATTTGATATATAAAATGTAGAAAAGTTTAAGATCTGATTTAAAATATAACAGGCTTTAAAATGAGATATGCTACCCTTTAATGGCAAAGAAATAAAACTGTGAAACTATTGCCTTATAATCTAAATAACAGTGTATCCATTCGCAGCTAGTGTGTGAGACTCTGACAAAAGTGACGTCATTTCCCCCTTCTTGCCAGCTGTGTGCGGAGACAGATTGTTAATCATGGGAGAGATAAACAGCTGTGTATTACAGATAACAGTGCCTGCTGGGATGTGCATTCATAACACCTCCCTGTATATTTTCAAATATATTTAAGTTAATTTCTTTGATATCATACAGAAATATAAAACACAAATCTGACGCATCAACTGAGCTAAAGTGGAATCCCCAGATGTCCAGGTGTTAACAAATCTTATATATGCAAAAAGTACAGGATATATGATAATCCACAACGTGTTCACAATGTATTTTATGTAGTTCTGTACTGCATATCTTGTTAGGCAGCTTCAAACTTAAATTCACAAACATAATTAATAGTTTTCTTACCTTACAGGTGTTTGATGTCAGACTGTACACCAAAAGGATTACTAAATGTTTGCACATATGGTATTATTTTGCCCTGTTTGCACTCGATGGAAACAGACATTGACTTTATGGATCTTTTGATGCCATATTCATTTGTTTTCAACAAGAAGTGTATCTATTTGCTTTTTATTGCTATGAAACATCCCCATTTGTGGAAACACTTTTATTTTAAAATGGTTAAAAACCAAAGGAGTATACCTGAATGGAATTCCATTATGGAAGAGGCATACAAGTTTTCAGAATTTTTCCGCACAACACCTAGAACTGATAAAGCTTGTTTGCTATCCAGAGACATGGATAAAATGACACTTATGGCTGAAGCAATACACCTAACAGATACCTTACAAAAGCCATATATTAGTGGCTATTTTGACAAAGAAGGTGAAAATGAAAGTATCAAAGTTCAAAAGTGTGTTGAGGATTTTGTACTTCACATCACAAAACTGGTTGAAAGGTCAAACAAAAAATTTGCTGCCACACCCATCCTATCAGGAAGTGTTGCTGAAGGCACCAAAGTTGGTTTACCTGATGAATATGACTTTATTCTTCATTTACATGAACTTCAGGATGAATTTGACAAAAATGAAGACACTCTGGAATATAATTCACCTCTTCGAATGAATTTTGACATATCAACTATATTTGCCAAATACTTAGATGCCTTTACACAACAGGTTTTACAATATCAGCAACATATGAAGGATTTTCATCTTCTCAAACCACCGCTGGTTACTGTTACAGTTAAGCCATTCAGTATGACATTATTATGGAATGGAAACTGTTTCAAATATCTGCAAATTAACATTGATTTTGTGCCTGCATTTAAAATCTCACATCATAAGGCCCAGGCAAGAAGGCTTATTTTGGAGACAGAAAGTGCTAACAGTCAAATCTTTGCTGTCTTTAAGCAGGATTTTTTTAAGTCTGATTATCTCAGGTTGTCATATTCACTTTATGAAAGGGATTTGTTGCAAGCTTTGCCATTGTATGTCAAAAATGGTTATCGCTTAGCAAAAGCTGTGCTACACACTGAAGTGTGTCCAAATATGCAATTAACAGATAGGACAATTGCCTCTGTTGATAAATATGTGACTACATACATGCTAAAGACTTGTCTCTTGCACGTAGTTAAAGAAAGTGAAATAATTCACATGGAAGACAATGATTGGCTGAGCCCACTTTCTATAAAATGGGCCATAAAGATTTATGAGCAAATGAAATTTTTCTTGAAAATCTTTGAAGGAAAAATCCCAAATTACTTTCACAAGACTGAAAATATTTGTTCTAGTTGTCCAATACAACACCACATGACTGACAAACAGCAAGAATATTCAAAAAGGAAACAGAAAATTACTCTGACTTTTATTGATTGTATTTTACAGCTATTGCAACTTTTGCAACAACGTTTGAAAGTCTGATGTTTAATACAGTAGAAATCTAAAAATGAAATCCATTTCATCAAAACACTTTCTCCTATTGTACTTGAAACACTGTATGAATGGCTGAATAATTTTAAATGAAACCTAGATTCTTGCCTTTCATAAATAAAACAGGTATACTCTTTCTCAATGCTATTCAATCTATAATTGTCCGATATGGTATATAACTGCTAGATGACAATCTATCATTTAAAAATTATATATTATAATTATATTTGGGATGGTAAAAAACACTTTTTACGATCCCAGATTTATACTTCCTTGTATTTCTACAGAAAGATACCCTTACACCTTTACAAACCTAGTATCTGAAAACATTTTTTTCTGCCTTCATAGTTTGATAAAAGACTCTGTAGTGTATTTTCTCTCATGTAGTTAATGTGGCAAAATGTTACCATCAGCAAATAAACTCCATTTCCATTTTTACAGTTTCCAAAATTATTGCTCAAAACAAGTTAGAGCATGCTTTCCGGACCTAGTATTAACAGACATTCAGAGTGACCTTTCTAGATAGTCATCTGTTCACTTTTCCTGTAATTTTGATTTATAAAATTACTTCTTGTCACCATGTTGGATAGTTCTATGAACCCTATTGTTGTATTTTATGTTACGATGTTAGTGTTTTAAATTTATCCCACATCCACTCACATATAAATAAAATTGATCAATATGTGTTTTACTGTGTGCAGATCATAATATGAAATGCATATCCTTAATTCTAGGTATTTTTGCCTCTGGTGCTTCTGAATGGATGAACTATGCACTTCCGATCTTAATTAAATCCAGTTACCTTTAGGTGATGTCTGCCAGCAGCTTTTGACCTCCTCACTACAGCATTTCTTATCATTGCTGTACATGTTGAAGGAATTGTATGATTTTTACTGGCATAATATTACAAGTTGAAAAAAGTTATAAAGTTGAAGAATTAAGTTCATACTAAATTTCCATGTGTTATTTGTTTTAAAACCTTTAGAGCTATATTTAAAGATGAATATTGATCATTTATTTTGTAAACACCTGTTTTTACTTTTTATGACAATGATCTAACATTAATGAATCTTCTTAGTGGTCTTGTGGTTGGCACATGATTTTTTAACTGTTTTAGTAGACAGCTGATGTACAGGTGATATGTGAGATAATTGGATATTGGTACATGGTGTGTGTGTATATGTGTAAAACTTCATCTTACCAGAGAGAGGTCATGCCTGAAACCTACTTTATTAAAGCTCCGATGAAACCAGGGGTTGGGGACATAACAGACAGAGAGACAGCAAGCTTATCTAAAGTTTTATTTACTTACATATATGGGCGACACCAGTAGTTCTGTAGATTGAAGGATTACACTGGAAAAGACAAAGAAACACCTACAAAGAAGGAATACAGCTAAGTGCTTAATTTGGCCGTAATTCCAGTGGTCACAATTCCATCAAAATATAGCCCCTCAGTGGCCTAGTGGTTTCCCCTTTGATCCACTTCAGTAACTTTAGGTTGCAAATGTTACAAGTTGCAAATTCGCATCACTGTATAATACTGTATAATAGTAGTCATTAGTATTTCTTTCACATCTATTGTCTATTTTATTCTTTCATGCTGTGACAACTATTTTAGTAAAAATCTCTCTCTTGTAATATTCTTCTGTCTCTGAAGTTTTGACACATGTCTTTCCAGATCAAGTTTGTGTTGATGTTTTATTTTATATCAGTGACAAGAGAGGTATAAACCATGGATTCGTCTTTATGTGCTTATCATTACACGTCAGTTGTCTTTATACACTCCTAAGCAGTAAACTGGCTGTAGAGTTACCTTGAAAAATCTTCCTATTTTTGTATTATAATGGTTCAAAGGATAATCCCATAAAGTTGAAGTCAGTTGAAGCAGTTGAAGTCATAGAATTAATTAATTGCAGACACCCTTAGAGAGTGGAGGCAAAGTCAAAGTTTGGGTTTTGCTTCCCGTTGAACAGCCAGGGTCATATCAGGACAGTTCCTGAGCATTGCCACTTGTGGGACTCGAACCCATAAAGAGGTGACAGCCTTTGAATAGATGTCAAACTTACCAACCACTAGGTTGATCATGTTATGGGGCCATGTGACCATGTTATGGGGCCATGTGACCATGTTATGGGGCCATGTGACCATGTTATAGGGTCTTTCAATTATAACATTATTAGGACAAAATAAATAAGCTTTGATTAATAAAATCTACGATTGTACATAAATTTAGAAATTAGCAATGAAGCAGTTTATTCAGTAGCCTGATACAGTAAGACTCACTTTTTATATAAAATATTCGTTGCCATGTGCTAGAAGGGTTACAACATCAGTTTACTGATGGTATGTTGCATAAATAATTAAAGCCTTAAGTTTGATTCTACTTATAAGGCTACCCTCACTTGGGCCTAATGACCCTAGGTCATCCAATCAGAAACCAGGTCACCCCCGATTCAGAGTAACCCTAGGATTAGGTGGCATATTTGAATTGGCAGCCATTATAATAACATGAAAATTTCAGTGGTAGCGAAAGGATTTGGATATTTTAGTGATTTTTAGTGATAAAGCATTTAGTGTAGTGATTTTAACAAAGCATTTGACAACGATGCCTTCATCTAAGAAAGAACTGCCCAATGCCAGGAAGCGTGTTACAGCTTCTGACAGGGCCAGGACTTCTGTAAAGAAAACCAGAAGGGTGGGAGTGTCTGAGCTGGACGGTTCTTACCTGCAGAAAACTAAGAAAACTGTAAGTAGCTCTGATGCTGTGAAGCAGCGGAAGCCAGCTGAACAATCTGATAATGAGACCATTTTATCACTTTTACAAGACATTAAGCACTCCAACGAATTATTATCCAAAAGAATGGACAAAGTCGAACAGCAGGCAGTTCAGGGCTCGACTCCCATCAACCCTAGGTCACACACATTCGAACCTAAGGGCTTGTCATCACAGCCAGTCTCACCACAGCAAACCAGTCAGGCCAATCTGGCCAACTACCTCAGGGACTCTCTGGGCACCCAGAATATTAGGCAACCTCAGTTTCAAACTGCAGCAGCAGATGCTCGGCCCAGTCAGGGACAGCACCTGAGACGTCAGCCAAACAGCCACATTCTGGATCCTGCTATTCACATGAGCGACAACTCGGGTCAGTTGTCAGAGCACCGTGACACCGTCATTCCAAATATCCAAGCATTGAGGGGGAATGCAGGCATCTCTGAGGCAGTCAACAATTTACTGGCGTCGTATGGGGGCAACTTCCAGGCAGAGCTGACTAGAGGTAAGCAAAATGTCAAGAAGTCAGGGAGATATAATACTCACGATTCCATAGCCGCTCCTCCACACCTCAGATGGCCCAATGAGGGCTGCCACTCTTCTAATGGCAAGAAAAGGGTCACTTACGACGAATTATCCATGCCACAATGGGTGGCCGGTCAACTGACCAACATATACAACATCTCAGATCCAACTCTTGTTAAACAGGCAATACTGCAAATGATCTTTGCGATGCGGGATGCCACCACAAGCTACCAACTAGGGACGAACCGAACTACTTGAACACAGTTTGACCTCTGAGGTCACTGACAAGGGGGGAGGTTCCAAAGGACACAATAATCATGAAATTTTTAATTGTCATATTAATGATGTTGATGAAAATGTTATTTTGAACACTCTTGTTAATAGTACTGAAGTGACGCCACATAATGGTGTGTATGACAGACAGTTGCATGAATTTTCTGATGTTTCTGGTGTTAAAAATAGGGAAATTTGTACAAATATCAATCACAATGATGGTTGTCATACTGAATCTGATATAGAGATGCACAGAACTAGTGGTGTCGATATACATGATACATGTTCACAAGCTGTACATACACTGAACAATGTTGTTAATAGTAGGACACCACAGTTGAACGACCAAAATAACCACTCGGTAACCACCCACATGGGAACCAACACTGTGTAATTACAAAACTCATAAAGTGTCAAACCAGATTCCGTTCAGCCATTCATTTATTACCCTGTGTCATTATTTTATATAATTTCTCGTGATTTGACACGTAATGCTGACATTTTTTATTGCTATATTCATGGTTACCCCTATGGTTCATCTGGTGGCTTTTATTTACTTGACATTTCCCATAATGATGGCCAAATTCACATCTTTCAATGTGTTGTTCGACATAATGCCCCTCTGTATGTTGAGGGCACCTTATTTCTGGGCATACAACCAGTAGGTATGGTTAATCAGTACCTGCATCAAGATTTAGTGGATGCTCGTAGAGCATTTGATAATTACAAATGTGACCAATTTACTCAGTACACATTTGGGGTTAATTATGAATCGTACATGGACCAATTAATTGGTTCTATTATAGACTTTCAGGATAGTCATCATTGTGACAATACAGAAAGAAATTATGACTTAAGCCAACATGCGAATACTGACAAAGAATCTATTGTTGTGGTGTCCACTGTGGACACCAGGCGTTCAGGTATTGTTAATTCACCTCCATGTCGAGACATTAATTACCCTGACAAGGTCAGGGGCTACCTGGCACTCGAACCTACTTCTTTCCAGTTCATTGGCCCTGACTCTAGTGATAACTATTTGGACGTGGCTCAACTTATCAAGCAATCTGGCCTTCCTAACTACAAACAAATTAGGATCCCCCTAAAGTCAGGTTTATGTTTTGAATCTTGGAAGAAATATCTGCTAGATTATAAAGATCAGAAGGTTCTACAATACTTGCAGTTCGGCTTTCCTCTGTCTATTTCCCAGCCTGAATTGTTGGATAACCAAAGTCCTACTAACCATTTTTCAGCACTGCAATTTCAGGAGGCTGTCAGCCTCTATCTTGCCAAGGAAAGTTCACATGGGGCCATGTTAGGCCCTGTTAAAAGTTTTGGCCATCATTCAGGTCACAAATTTGTGCACTGTTCTCCCATACTTACGCGACCCAAGGGTCAGAATAACAGACGCGTCATTCTTGATCTCTCTTACCCCAAGGGGTTGTCTTTGAACGACCAAGTAGACAGGTCCAGATTTGATGGGGACCTTTTTTCACTCAAATTTCCCTCCATTGATTATATTGTTAAGGAAATTTGCAGTCACAAAAATGACGTCGTCATATCAAAGATCGACGTGGCCAGAGCTTTTCGCAATCTCCGTGTGGACCCAGCTGACGCTGTAAAATTAGGTATTAGATGGGGAAATGATGTCTATATCGACGTAGCTGTCGCGTTCGGCTGGGTCCATGGGAGCGCGGCATTTCAACGCGTCAGTGACGCCGTCACGTTTATCATGGCTCAACATGGCATTAAGATGTTTGCATATATTGACGATTACATCATGGCCTCTCCCAGGGCGTATTCTGATGCTGAATTCCAACGCTTGGCATCACTTCTTACTGAATTAGGACTGCCCAGCAATCCTGATAAACAAACTCCCCCCTGTCGCAAGCTCACCTGCCTAGGCATTCAAATTGACCTTGACAATAATGAACTTAGCATTGACCCCGATAAGCTACAGAGCATACACAATGAATGCATAGCTACCAGTGGGAAGCGTCATCTGTCCAGGAAGGCTTTTCAATCACTTCTAGGCAAGCTTCTTTACATCCACAAGTGTGTGCCCCCTGCCCGCACTTTTATCAGTAGGATGTTAGCCCTATTTAGACAGGATCCAACTGCCAAAAGGATCACCTTGACTGAGGACTTCCATAAGGATTTGGCTTGGTTCCTGGTTTTCTTGCCAAAGTTTAGTGGTGTCACCTACATTAGAAAATTTGAAATCCCTCACAGCCACACTCTTTATGTTGACGCTTCTCTCACTGGCCTAGGCGGAATTTGGAATGATGAGGTTTATGCTACCCCAATTTTTAATGTTTATCAAAGAACTTTGAAAATTGTTCACTTTGAAATGCTAAACTTGGTCATAGCTCTCAAACTTTGGGCTGTACAGTGGTCTCACTCAATAGTTAAGTTCAATTGTGACAACTCTGCTGTAGTTCAAGTAGTTCGAACTGGCAAGACTAGGGATGATATGTTAGCCTTATGCCTTAGGAATATCTGGCTAATCACATCCACTCATGATATCACACTCACCATTGACCACATAAGAGGCAAATCGAACAACATAGCTGATCTGTTATCTCGTGTCTACTCAGACAAACCTGTTGACCAAAACCTTCTTAGCCACCTTAAAGACACCCATATATGGAGGAAAATACCTATACACTTCTTTAATCTCAACGTTTCTATATAATTTTAGGTTCCTCCTCATCCTCTGCTCCTCTCCTTCGTCAAGCCTGCCGCAGGATTCATCAGGCTTATAGACCTTCAACCTCTTCTGCTCATCTCCTTCACTTCAGAACATACCTGTCCTTCCTGATCTTCATGGACCTTCCCATCACCATCTCTGTCCACAATGTCCTCACTTTCCTAGAATACCTATATCAAAGCCTCATTTCCCCCAAGGTCATAGCCTCCTACTTGTCCTCTATTCACTCCAAGGCCTCTATATATAATCTCGATATTTCTCCTTTGTCCCATCCAGCAATCCTCAGATTCATTCGCAGCATCAATATCAATTCAAAATTCTCCCCTTCCCCTCCCTTTACCATTTGTCACGTTCATGTGATATCTTATCTGATCCCGTCCTCTTCAGGGCCATCTTCCTCACTGCATTTTTCGGGTTCCTCAGAATGTCCAATATTGCTCCTCATAGTTCAAAAAAATTTGATCCTTGTGTCCATTTCCTTCGCCAAGACCTAATTTTTGCACCCCCCGGTGCTCATTTACTCATCAAGTGAACCAAGACTTTACAACATCACAAAGCCCACCACTGGATCCAGTTACCATCACTAGCCAACCAGTTTTTATGTCCAGTTAGGACCCTAAAATTTCTGTTGAGACCCCTCCAACTACCACCCACCGCCCCCCTTTTATTTCCCCCACAGTCAGGTTGTAGACACACACATCCGAGATGCCCTGAAGAAAGTGCTGGCACACAGGAACATCTCTCATAGAGGACATGGATTTCATACATTCAGAAGGTCAGGGGCCACCCTGGCCTTTGATAATAATGTTAAGAAATGCTTCTCAGGCCCCCTCCATCATCCCCACAACGTTTGCCAACATCATCCCTGCCTCCTTTTAGATGGGCTTGGGACTTTTAAAACATTACCAAGTGATATTTTAAATGTGTTTTACTCTACTAACATGTAAATAAAATTCCCAAAATGTTTATCCACGTTTACATGTCCTGTGTTTGACCCCTATTTCACCTTCAACCTTGGCATCCTCCATTAGCATATTTTACCATAATGGACTTGTACCTGTGTGCTTCTATCACATGGGTAACTGAGGGTGGCTCCAGCATTGTCAGTTTGTCACTATGTCTTGACATTGCCTGATACGGCTAATTGGTTTAGGGCTCTACAGCTTGTCAAGGTAGTTTTCCGTCTAGATGCGGAGAAAAACACCCCGATCCCAAGTCAGGTTGGGAGGTTGATCAAGCCAAGCCAGGATGTGCTACTTCCTGTTGGGCAGGTGAAACCAATCCAAATTTTTGTGCACTTTTTCTGGATTTTTATTCCTGATCCCCGGCTCTGCTAACCGACTCTACAGTCAAAGAGTCACTTGTAGGGTTTGCTCCAGAGGAACCAGCCCATTAAATACTCAACACAGAGCTGGTTGAGTTTTTGATCTCAGTTCAAAATCTGACCCTGCACTATTAGGATGAAGTAACTTTCTTTAAGCCGACTATTTCTAAATACAGAGAATAATCACGAATATCTGTTAGTCACTACTACACATTTCACTACCAATATGTTCTTGGCCTGATACTATTGTGTTCTTATAAAAACAACTGTATTTCGACAAGCTAATGAGTTGTCTCACTATAGACTATTTTTAAATATAACATTTTCACAATAAACTCAAAACAGTACATTTTTGAAAATAATGGCTATTTTTTAAATATATCTTTGGAAAAATATGTTTTAGAAATATATATGACAAAACTTTACTGTGTCAATTTTACTGTAACACTGACAACACTGACAGAGACCACATAATTCTTCACCTCAGTTTTCAGCACTGTATTCTTAATGCTTATGAATCTTAAGCTTATATAGAGGGTCACCTAACTGTTTTCCTAGCAACAAATAAAATTGTAATATACTTTACCTGATTGTGGCACTAAAGGTAACCCAGATGTGTAAAGACTTTAAAAAATGATATATTTATTATTTTATTTATGCATTACAATTGATGCAAATAAAATAAATGAAATAACAACAATGGTAGACCGTTAAGCTGTTGATATAAGGTATAAACATTTAATAATTCCAAAATGTCACAGACATCCAACATTGTCAGTCTCTTGATACAACTGTGGAGAGACCTATATCAGTACATTCCTGCGATGTTCTTTTAAGGTAATTGGGAATTTTTTTTTTGTATCCAGAAGGTGATCCAGATTACTTTCAACATTCATTGAGTTCTAAGTTGGACCAAGACCCGTCTTCTTGATTTTTTTCAAGAAGATCTAACCAGAAGTATTTGCATATTCTTGCTATTCAACAGACAAAAAGACAAACTGTCCTCAAAACAATACCGGCTTGATGGAGGTTTTGACCTATTATGTATTTGAGAGGAAATTAAAAGAGGTTTCTAAAAATAGAACAAAGAAGAGTACCTTGTGTTTTCCAAGAAACCTATGTATGAGCTTACACAGTTTGATGAGAGGCCTTGCCTTTGCTCTCTTATTGTTCCTGCTTGCAGTACAGCCTTTTTCCTGTGGATGACGTTACGGTGGACATGTCAAAAGATATAAACTACCACACTGAAAGGTGTGACTAGACATAAAGTTTTTTATATTCACTGGGGACTTTTAACATGGATAAAGGGTCAATGTGGCGCAATGGTAACACTGTTGCTTCCCACCACTGAGGTCAGAGTTTTAATTCTGACCCCATGTGAGAAAACTGGTAGTTGCTTGCCATTGGTTGCCAGCTTACAGTACAGAACCTTTATGTATGTCCTGGTGTCCTCTGCCCTTCCAACTACCCCTCACAACATCACCAATGAGGTGCTAGGCATGACATAAACACTAAATAAACATGGCCGAAAGGGGGTTTTGATCCACTAGCGCGATCCATCATGACATGAGTGGTGCACTGAAGCGGTAACCCATCACAGTACTAACATAGGCCATCGCCGCTAAACTCCTGTAAAAGACAGAGTCATTGTGGCCATGCCACACGTCATGAAAGTCCGGAGACAAAAATGATCTCTGGAAGCGAGAGCCTCACTAGAGCACGTGCTTAATAAATTTACTGTGGATAAGTTTACTGATTGATTTTTTGTAAACCTGTGTAGTGGAAGTACATGTTAAGATAAGTATTAATGTATTACCTATTCTTTTAGTGAATAGCAGATGAAAATTACTTTTATGCTAAATTTTTTTTTTTTAACTTTATTACTCAGATCTACTTGGATTGTATATATGTGTATGTGCCACCTTGAAGTATATTTAAATCTGCATCCTTTTCATTTAATATTGTTACAAATTCTTGAAGGGGATGGGGCTAAAAATAACCTTGGGGAAATACCATAAAATTTGTTTTTCTCGGACTAATACTCGGGTGTATCGGACAAATATTCGGACATTTCTCAAACTAATATTCGGATGTATCGGACAAATATTCGGACATTTCTCGGACCAAAACTATAAAAAGGGGAGAAATTGGGGGGAACAGGGAGTTTTTTTTAATCAGTCATTCAGAGATTGAATGAAGCAAGTTGTCTAGGGATCAGAGATTGACCAGACCTAGTGTGTGTGTAATTGCATTTATAAACAGCATATAAACTTGTATACTCATTGTGAATAGATACATACTTTGTAAATTGTTATTTTACTGAATCTAAAAATTGGACATCCACAAATCCACAGAAGTAGAACCCAACAAATGGTGGCAGCGGTGGGATTAGGACTTGTACACATCTATCGAAGAGAAACTTTTATTTAAGTGTTATAGTTGTGTGAAGTTAGTGCTAAATAAAAAAAGGGGGTTGAGGAACAATGCCAGGCAAGAAAGACAATAGTAAAGCACCAGCTACAGAAGCTATGGAGGAAGAGATCAACTACAGAGACAGAGTGGAAACACTCATGCTTCAAGTGGAGGAGGCTCGTGCTCTGGCAAGAGAGGCTCAACAAAAATTATTCTTAGCTGAAGAGGGTCGTGATGAACTGGCTGGAGGTGTGCGTGAGTATGAGGTCTTTGAAGAGGAAAATAGGACCCACTTAAGGGACCTCACCAGACAAGTACAGGAGTTTGAGGCTTCAGATGCAGCACACAAGGAAAAAGAAAGGGAATTAGAGCATAAACTGTCAAAGAACTATGAGCATCTAGAACAATGCAGTCACGACAATGCTGTCCTGAAGGAAGAGCTGGTAGCAAAGTCAAGGGAACTGGAGGCCACTAAACAAGCGAGGTCAAGGCTAAACATTGCTGGACAGCCTGGCCCTCCAATGGATTTTATTTTGAGTCAATCATTCACCCCTCATAGTCGCAACCAGCCTCGACCCACTGCACCAGGGTCGCCACGTGTCAGTTCTTTCACACCAGCCTTTCCTCCAAGGCCTCCAATGCATGGTTTGGGTGGCATTCCACTACCCCACCAAACTGTGTTTGATGGAACATCATCATGGGAAAGCTTCTTAAAGCCATTCCTGGCTTTGGACAGATCCTGTGGTTGGAGCCATGAGGAAAGGCTATTTTGTCTTACCAATGGTCTTTGTGGTGAAGCAGCCGAGTATGCTTTCTGCTACCTGCCAAATGACACCCTCCAGTCTTTTGATAAATTGGTGTCTGCCTTAGAAATGCGATTCAAAGATCACAGTCCGGTGACTGCATACCTGGCACAACTAGAAGCCTGTAAGCTTCAGCCAAGAGAAAAAGTATCCGAGTTCCTTGCAGACATCAGGAAGTTAGTGCTCAAGAGCTACCCAACAGCAGATGAGGATACAAGAGAGACCATTGGGGTACGCCATTTCCTGAAAGGCGTATCAGCTCCACAAATGGCAGTGGCTGTGGGAATGAAGAATCCACAGACACTGGATGAAGCTCGAGCTGCTCTAGACACCTATAGTAGCCTGAAAGAGGATCTTGGCCGAGTCCCCAGGGTAAGGGTGGCCACTGCAGCTGAAGAAGATGAATTTGTGACCCAGCAACAATTACGCAGCTTCAAGGAAGAAATAGTGCTGGAAATTGACAAGAAGTTTACCAAGCTAGAAAAGTTGCTGGAGCCTCAAGGCCGCAAGGTTGGGCAGTTGAGAAATCGTGCAGAGGTGGAGTGCTACAAGTGCCATGGTATGGGGCACTATGCCAGAGAATGCCTCGACAAGAAGAAAGTTTAGAAATCAGGAAACTAACTGTGATCGGGTCTGACGGCCTAGATTCGGTCCATGCAGAGATGTATATAGTTGGAATAGGGAGACAATGTACAGGTAGTGGTATATCAGTGTATTTACCAATTTCCATGTGTAATCTAGAGACAATGTTTTTGATTGACACTGGTGCAGAAGTGACAATAATTTCAAATAAACTGTTTGAGACAATTCCTGACAAATATAGGCCAAAACTATTAGAAACCGTGGTTAGTATGAAATTTGAGGTTGCTGACAGAGGTTTGGTAGACATAAAAGGTATTGCTGACATTACTTTTAACACTGACAGTCACACATACAGGTGGCGTGTTTTAGTTGCACCCATAGAGGAGGATGGCTTGCTTGGGATGGATTTTCTTTTTGCTCAGAACTTTGAACTTTCGAGGAAGTGGCCATAAGGTCAAAACTATTACTGAAGGTTTAAATCTAGAAGATGTAGCAGTTTGTGTCAATAAGGACACTGTGATCCCAGCAAATAGCCAAGTTGTTATTTCTGCCAAAATAAATGCCACATGTTTAGAACATCAAGTGGCCTTGTTCGAACCAATTTCCCGGAAGGCAATGAAAAGAGGTCTCATAGTGTCAAGCTGTCTAGTAAACCCTTCTGGGAAAGATGCAAGCATTCCTGTGTCAGTTTCCAATGTAACGATGGAGAACATTACCCTACACAAAAATACAAGTGTCAGTAAATTGTTCGAAGTAGACACGGTGAAGGTTTTGCTTAACAATGACTCTAGTGAATCAAAGTCAGATCCTAAGGCACGAAACATTAGGAAACACACCTCCTGCAACATCAGCGACTCGAGAGATTGGCGGGGCATTCCAGTCCCGGCAATAGATACATGGCCCGAATCACTTCAGGATCTGTACCACCGAAGCAGTGTTAGCCTCCCCGCCCATGAAGGGAAGCAGTTAGCCAAGCTCATAGAATTTCATAGGGGTGCATTTGCAAGCAGTCCAACAGATCTGGGTCAAACATCTGTGGTCACCCATAGCATTGATACAGGTGATGCCAAGCCAATCAAACAGCAACCACGGCGAACCCCAAGGGCATTCGAAGGTGAGGAGGAAAAGATAATTCAAGATCAGCTTCAAGCGGGTATTATCCAAGAATCTACATCACCATGGAGTTCCCCACTTGTTTACGTTCGCAAGAAGGATGGTTCAACCAGACCTTGTGTTGATTTTCGTCGGTTAAATGAAGTCACTCAGAAAATGGCGTATCCACTTCCATTGACATCTTCGTGCCTAGATAGCTTGAATGGAGCCCGTTACATGTCCAGTTTAGACCTTCAATCGGGTTATTGGCAAATTAAAGTTGATGAAAAGGACAGACCAAAGACAGCATTTACTTCAAAGCATGGGCTCTATAAGTATCTAGTGATGCCCTTTGGTCTGACAAATGCTCCAGGAACATTCCAGAGATGTATGGAAATCATATTTCGGGGGTTACAGTGGAAATCCTTGGTTATCTTTTTGGACGACATTATTTTGTTTAATGACACATTTGAACAACATCTGGGAAATCTGAATGAGGTTCTGGAAAGGCTAACCAAGGCTGGCTTAAAACTCAAGCCCAGCAAGTGTAACCTAATTAGGAAAGAAGTTCTGTTCCTGGGACATGTGGTATCTGAGGCAGGCATCACAGTTGACCCAGAGAAGATTAGAGCTGTTGTGGATTGGCCAGTACCCAAAAATGTTCATGATATTAGGGTGTTTATAGGATTTTGTTCATACTACAGGAGATTTGTCAGAGGATTCTCGTCAATTGTTGGCCCACTCACACATTTACTGGAGGCCGAAGTAAAGTTTGAGTGGACAGAAGAGTGCATGGATGCATTTAAGAAACTGAAAGAAATTCTGACCAGCCAAGCAGTTATGGCTTATCCAAAAGACTCTGGCCTTTTGATTCTAGACACAGATGCTTCTGGTACAGGGGTTGGAGCCACACTTTCACTGATGCAATTCTGCGAGAAAACTGGAAGGGAAGAGGAAAGGCCAATCGCCCATGCCAGCAAATCTATGAATAAGGCTCAGAGGCAGTACTGTGTGACAAGAAAGGAACTTTTGGCTGTTGTATATTTTGTACAGTATTTTAGACACTATTTGTTAGGTAGAGACTTTGTTATTAGGACTGATCATAGTGCTTTGAGATGGGTGATGTCATTTAAGGATCCAAGGGATCAAATAGCACGTTGGTTGGAAGTTCTAAGTCAATACAGATTCAAGATTGTCCACCAGGATGGGAAAAAGCATCGCAATGCTGACAGTCTGTCCAGGGTTCCATGTGACCCGACAGAATGTAGCTGCTATGATGGACAGACTCTGTTATCTGACTTGCCTTGTGGAGGATACAATGTGTGTATCAAGAGGCATGAGCATGTATCTAAGACTTAGATTTATACAAATACAATTACTGTATCATTGTTACTTTGACATCTACTGTTCTTATATTGAGATACAGGGTTCCATGTGACCCGACAGAATGTAGCTGCTATGATGGACAGACTCTGTTATCTGACTTGCCTTGTGGAGGATGCAATGTGTGTATCAAGAGGCATGAGCATGTATCTAAGACTTAGATTTATACAAATACAATTACTGTATCATTGTTACTTTGACATCTACTGTTCTTATATTGAGATACATTAGCATATTGGTGATGTAAATTGTTTCGTACAAATAATATTACTGGGTCATTGTTGCAGCCAGGAGTGTACTTACCATCTAATGGTGTTCGATTGAGTTACATCAGTATAATTTGGTGGTGTAATTTGATTTGTACAAATATAATTATTGAATCATATTGCCCATAATCCCTGCATCTATGAGCTCTCTAGTGATGGGGGAATAGTAACAGTTTATAGGAAAATGCCAAAAACCTACGATATCATTGTAGAGAGGTGTGCACATGTACTTTACTGGTCTAATATCGAGTTTACAATGAGCTACATTAAAATATTGGTGGTGTAAATTGATTTATACAAATACAATTACTGTATCATTGCTACCCTGCCATCTACTGTTCTTATATTGAGTTACATTAGCATATTGGTGATGTAAATTGACTAGTACAAATACTATTACTGGGTCATTGTTGCAGCCAGGAGTGTACTTACCATCTAATGGTGTTCGATTGAGTTACATTAGTATAATTTGGTGGTGTAATTTGATTTGTACATATAAAACTAATGAATCATATTCTGCATAATCCCTGAAACTATGAGCTCTCTAGTGATGGGGGAATAGCAACAGTTTATAGGAAAAGCCAAAAACCTACAACATGGTTGTAGAAAGGGGTGTACATGTAATTTACTGTTCTAATATTGAGTTGAATCACATTGCACATAATTCCTGCATCTAAGAGCTTTCTAGTAATGGGGCAATAGCAACAGTCTATTGTTTGTAGTAAGGATTGTGACTGCCATGGTTTACATGTGAAATGAGACAGTTTATAGGAACTGGCCATAAATTTGAGACATGGTTGTAGGAAGGATTGTGACTGCCATGGTTTACTGGTGACTTAATGTTCATCACAAGGATCACAAGTGAGTTTTATTGTGTGTGAGGAACTACTTTAACAATACTGTTAACAAACGATTTAATAGTACCTAAAAAGTAATGTTTGACTCAATATTCATCATTACAATTGAGCTTTATTGTTTGTGCTTGTGAGGAACTACTTTAACAATATTGTTAACAAACGATTTAGGAGTACTTAAAATGTAATGGTGGACTTATACTTACTTATGGGTGACATAATGTTTATCACAATGATTACAGGTGAATTTCTTTTTTTTGCATATTTTGATCTGTATTAACTTAACTACATATGTATCAAGGCCGTCCATAATCCCTTCCTTTGTATTTCGATCTGTACTAGTAAATTACAAATATAACAAGGCTGTTCATAATCCCTGTATCTAAGAGTTTTCTCCAGTGAATGGGGAATTAGATTAACAATGTTGGTAATATATGATATAGTTGCAACTAAAGGTGTAGTTGTTTTATACCTGTTTACTTGCGACATAGTATTCATCACAATGAGTACAAGTCATTTGATCTGTACTAAGTAAACTACATATATAACAGGCTGTTTATAATCCCTGCATCTAAGATTACATTGGGGGAAGTAGATTAACAATGCTGGTAATATATGATATAGTTGCAACTAAACGTGTAGTTGCCTTATACTTGTTTGTTGGTAATATATGATATTGTTGCAACTAAAGGTGTAGTTGCCTTATACCTGTTTACTTGCGACATAATATTCATCGCAATGATTACAAGTCTTTTGATCTGTATTAAGTGAACTACATATATAAAAGGCTGTTCATAATCCCTGTATCTAAGAGTCTCTCCAGTGATGGCAAAATTATATTAACAAAGTTGGTAAGATATAATATAGTTGCAACTAACGGTGTAGTTGCTTTATACTTGTGACATAGTATTCATCACAATGACCACAAGTAACTTGTATTGTCTGTGTACTTTGACTTGTATTAAGTAAATTATATAAATAACAAAACTGCCCAGAACTCCTGCATTTAAAGGTTCTTCTAGTGGAAATCATATGTGACAAAGTATTAACTACAACCACTAGCTATTGAAGTAACTGCCCCCTTAATCCCTGCATCTAAGAGCCTTTTCTAGTGATGAGGGACAACACTTTTGGGGAATGTGTATAAGAGTGTGACTTGTTGTACTTAGACAGTATCTAAGAGTCTCTCCAGTGATGGCAAAATTATATTAACAAAGTTGGTTAGATATAATATAGTTGCAACTAACGGTGTAGTTGCTTTATACTTGTGACATAGTATTCATCACAATGACCACAAGTAACTTGTATTGTCTGTGTACTTTGATTTGTATTAAGTAAATTATATAAATAACAAAACTGCCCAGAACTCCTACATTTAAAGGTTCTTCTAGTGGAAATCATATGTGACAAAGTATTAATTACAACCACTAGCTGTTGAAGTAACTGCCCCCTTAATCCCTGCATCTAAGAGCCTTTTCTAGTGATGAGGGACAACAATTTTGGGGACTGTGTATAAGAGTGTGACTTGTTGTACTTAGACAGTGAAATGGTCACTTTTCAAATGATTGTTTTTTCTCTTGCCTATTGATGTTTGTCCAATGCTAGCTATTGCTTACCTTGTATATAGTATTTTGTTATGTTCCTGTTTTTTTAAATTTATTGATGTTCTTGTCAAACAAAAATGTCCAACTAATATAATTTGTTCAATGGCTACAACTGGTACATGCAAAGTTACTGTTAACTGTCCAATGCTTAACCAATTGAAAGTGTCACATCTATCTCTCTGGGCCAGTGATATAAATTATAAATAATATAATAAGACTGTCATCGGCAAATGTTCAGGGTATTAGGGACAAAAAAAAGCGGCATGATGTCTGCAATTTTTTATTAAATGATCAAAATAGGATCAATGTACTCTGCTTACAAGATACCCACTTGATCGAATCTGACCAAAATGAGCTACTTACTCTACTCCCAACTTGCAAATGCATTATCCATGGGTCTAAAACCAACTCCCGAGGGGTAGCGGTAATTATAAAGAATAATTTTGAATACTCTATTAAGAATGTAACAAGAGACAATGTGGGAAATCTTCTATTGGTTGACCTACAGCTTTCAGGCTTTTCACTGAGGATTATAAACATATATGCTCCAAATATTGACAACCCGCAGTTCTTTGATAAAGTTAGAAAATATATAGAGGATTCCATTGAAACCTATATAATTGTATGTGGGGACTTAAATCTTGTTCTGGACCCGAAATTAGACAGTAATAATTACATGTCAGTTAATAACCCACGATCTCGATTAAAAGCTCTGGAAATAGTTGAAAATCTCAAACTAAGGGACACCTTTAGACTACTAAATCCAACAACTAAGAGATATACATGGAGAAGACGTAACCCTATAAAACAGGCAAGACTGGACTACTTTTTGGTTTCCGAAACCCTTACTGATTTACTGCAGGACTGTCATATAAAGCCAGGATATAGAAGTGATCACTCAAGAGTAGACATAGACATAATACTAGATACCTTTAAACAAGGCAAAGGTGTATGGAAGTTTAACTGTAGTCTGTTGACACACTCAGATTATGTAAAACTAATCAATGATGCCATTATGATGGTCAAGAAACAATATGCAGTCCCAGTGTATGATTTAGAAAACCTTGCTTCAGTGCCGGATACAGATATAAATTTTGTAATAACGGATGATGCTTTTCTAGAAGCACTGTTATTAAAAATGAGAGGAGATACTATCAAATATGCCAGTAAACTTAAAAAAGAGCGACAAGCTAAAGAGCGGTACTTAATGGCAGAAATAGACCAACTAGAAAAAAATGAATCTACCTGTAACGCAGAAGCTATAACACTAAAGAAAGAAGAACTCCAACATTTACGTGAATCCCAAACGCATGGTCAAATGATAAGATCTCGGGTCCAAAATCTTTCCCTTTATGAAAAGCCTACAAGAGAATTCTGTAATCTAGAAAAACTTAAATTTATTGAGAAGACAGTCAAAAAGATTACGCTTAACAACAACACAGTACTTACAAATCAAAAAGAAATACTAGATCAGATAAGAACGTTCTATGCACGACTGTATGAAAATAAAGAAAATGATTTAAAGGACTGCGATTGGGACACCTTGAATTACCAACAAAACAAGTTAAAATTAGACGACTCATTAAGTCTAGAGGGTCCATTAACTATCACAGAAATTGGTACAGCTTTAAAGGGAATGAAGCATAATAAAACACCAGGTATTGATGGTTTTCCGGCTGAATTCTATAAGATGTTTTGGGGTAAACTAAAGTATTTTGTTTTGAGAGCATTAAATTATTCCTTCCTAAAAGGGAACCTCCCATTAAGTCTAAGACAAACAATTATTAGTTGTCTTCCTAAAGGTAACAAACAACGTGATTTGTTAAAGAATTGGAGACCCATATCGTTATTAAGTGTTCTCTATAAAATAGCATCCTCAAGCATAGCAGCAAGACTTAAACCTCTACTTCCGAAACTGATTGATAAAGCACAAACAGGCTTTATCCAGGGACGTTTTATAGGGGAGGGAACACGACTAATTTATGATCTAATGAATTACACAGAACAAAGGGACATTGATGGGCTATTAATGCTTATAGACTTCGAAAAGGCTTTTGACTCAATTTCTTGGAAATTTCTATATGAAGTACTCAATTGTCTTGGTTTTGGTCCAGACTTTATCAAGTGGATTAAACTATTCAATAGCAACATAAAGGCAGCAGTCCTCCAATCAGGCTTCCTGTCAGAATTTATAAATATCGAGAGAGGCTGTAAACAAGGCGATCCGGTTGCACCATACTTGTTCATAATTTGTGCACAGATTCTTTTTGTTTTAATACATAATAATAGCAACATTAAAGGTGTGAAAGTAGGGTCCGAAGAATATAAAATCACACAATTTGCCGATGACACAACTATAATTTTGGATGGCTCAGAGAGATCCTTGCTGTCAGCTCTTAATACCATTGAAATATTTGGAACAATTTCTGGCCTAAAAATGAATACTAGCAAAACAAAATTAATTTGGATAGGAAGGAAAAAATATTCAAAAGATAAGATCAATACAAATTATAAATTAGAATGGGGTGCTACTGACTTTTCCTTTTTAGGAATAGAATTCAGTGTAGAAATAACCAAAATTCCAGAAATGAATTATTCAAAGGTGATAAGCAAAATTGAGAAACTATTGACTGGGTGGACAAAGAGATGCTTGACTCCCATTGGGAAGGTAACTGTTATCAAGAATCTAGCAATCTCAAAGTTGAACCATATAATAATGGCTTGTCCCTTGGGGAAGACAGAGTACATAAAGCAACTCGAGAGTAAATTTTATGCCTTTCTGTGGGGTGATAAACATGACAGGGTAAAACGTAAAAATATAACACAGAGCTATCAAAAAGGAGGTCTCAAGATGATTAATATTGATTTTTTTGTAAAGGCCATGAAGTCTACTTGGATTAGAAGGTTAGTGATGTCTCAAAATTCACAATGGGCTACATTATTTCAAAACCAGTGTTGTTCAGTCAAAAGATTGCTTGACTATAGTCCCCAAGGGGTATACACAATAGTATCTAAAGCAAAAAACCAATTTTGGAACGAAGTTTTTGAAACATGGGACTTTATTTATAATGCCCTACCAATAACATCTGATAACACTCTGCTATCCCCGCTGTGGCATAACTCCAGAGTGAAAAGAAGGCTTTATAAAGAGGCATGGTACAAAAATGGAATTACTCTAGTTGGTGACTTGATCAGTAATAACACTGGAAAAGTAATGTCCATGATTGAGATTGAAAACATGTACAACTTCAAAATAAAAAATTTTCTTGATTATTTTGAAGTAAGAGATACCCTTAAAAAAATCATAGGAGAACTAGATCATGAAAGTAAACGGCTAGAAAGGCCGTGCATTCCCAATCATTTATCTTTCATAGTAAAGGAAAAAAAGGGCTGTAAAAACATATATAATATTATAAACAATGGGAACTGTGAAAACAAATACAGAAGCAAATGGAATCAAGACTTAAGTATAATAATTGACAATGCAACTTGGAGGAGAATTTTCTACTTATGTTTTAATACTATATTGGACAATAGATTAATTTGGTTCCAGTACAAATTGTTATACCGGATACTGGGAACAAATAAACTGCTGCACCAGATTGGCAGGTCAAAAAAAAAGGCCTGTCGGGTATGTAACACAGATACTGAAACTATAACTCATTTATTCACAACATGTGAAGTAGCAAAGCAATTATGGGCAGATCTGAACAATTGGTTGGAAAGGGTAACAAATAAGCATTTGAGTCAAGCACCACTTGAAATCCTCCTGGGCCATCTAAAAAATGACAATCAATCCCTTCCTATCAACTCTCTAATTATGGCCACAAAATACTACATTTTTGTATGTGCTGTTAAATTGAAAACCCCAAGTCTTAACGAATTAATACTGAAATTAAAGACATGTTATCAAGAACAACTCCTACTGAGCATAAATGCGGGCAAAGAGGACGAGTTTAGAAAGAATTGGTTAGGTTTCAGCAAACCTTTTGAATCAGGTTCATGTTAACAGAAATATTAATCATGGCATGAGCAGTGGTCATCATTTCAGGAGGTGGATGATGTGGTTCCACTGATGACAAGGAATGTTAGACTCAGCCAACCGGAAAATCCAGTGAACTGGAAGTGGCAAACCATTGTAAATCGTAAGCCTTTCCTTGGTGTTATTTTGTGTTTGGCTGCCTTGCTCAGCTGGGTCTTACCTCTCTATGGGTTGCTCGAGCGATTCGCTTGTAGGATAAGGAACAAGCTTGGTGGGGAATCACACAGGGTATGCGGTGTCGCAGTGGGTATGACAGACAGACCAGGTGATCAGAATAACCTGGAGGATAGGGGAAGCGGTGACAGTGTGGAAGAGGAAGCTGAGCCAGGTGTTACTTGGTTGGGACAGTACACCATAACAGATTTGAAGACCCAGATCTTGTCCCAGTATTGAGTTGGCTCGAGTCAGAAAGTGGCCAGCCTTGCCGGGAGATTGTTGCTGCGGAAAGTCCCAGTGTTAGAAATCTCTGGTTACAGTGGGAACAATTGACACTTGTCAATGGAGTTTTGTATAGAAAATGGCACAGTTTAAAGAAGAAAATACCACCTTGCCTTCAACTGATTGTACCATAGTCACTTCAGAACACTATTTTGAAGGCCATGCACTGTGATCATACAGGTGCTCATTTGGGTGTGAAGAAAACAGCTAGTAAAGTCAAACAGAAGTTCTATTGGTATAGATTGAAAGAGTCTGTTAGGACATGGGTCAGAAACTGTACGGTTTGTGGTGCCAGGAAATCCCCAGGAAAAAGCCCAAAAGCAGCACTGCAAAGGTATCAAGTTGGGTTTCCCATGGACAGGGTTGCTACAGATATTCTCGGACCGTTTCCAATATCAAGTTCAGGAAATAAGTACATCCTTGTGGTAGGGGACTATTTTACAAGGTGGATTGAGGCCTATGCAGTACCAGATTTCTCTGCAAAAACAGCAGCTGAAAAATTAGTGTTTGAATTCTTCTCTAGGTTTGGTGTACCACTTGACCTTCATTCAGACCAAGGTCGAAACTGTGAGTCTACACTGTTCAAGGAAGTGTGTAAGTTGTTGGATATCAATAAAACCCGATCTTCAGCCTACCACCCTGAATCAAATGGAATGTGTGAGCGTTTTAATAGGACATTATTAGATATGATTGCAGTTTACACAAATCAAAATCAAACTGATTGGGATGTATATTTGCACATGCTCACAGCTGCATACAGGAGTTGTACACATGAAACGACTGGTTATACCCCTAATCTACTGATACTTGGGAGAGAAGTTCACTTGCCCATTGAAGTGGCCCTTGGAGCTACGGCAGATCCACAGCCTTATCAAGGAGAAAGCCAATATGTGGCCCAATTACAGGACAAACTGTTAGGCATTTACCAGCTTGTGAGGAATTCTTGTAAGATGCAGTTACCAAAGAAAGACAATGATCCCAGAATTACTTCAAAAACATACAAGGTTGGAGATTTAGTGTATTACCATGACAGCACAAGGACTGTTGGGAAGAGCCCAAAATTAAAATCAGACATTTGGAAAGGTCCTTTTGTAGTAGTTAAAAGGTTCAGTGACATTCTGTTTGAAGTTAAATCACATATACTTGGCAAATCCAGGATTCTCCATTTTAATAGGCTCAAGTCATACACAAGTGATTCTGTCCCAGAAATAGTTCAAAAACTGAGGAAGAGCATCATTCAGAATGAAGGTGTTGGAAATCAGGTCAGGCCACCCCACAAGAATAACACATTCCAGAAGAAAGTGTGGGAAAAAGCAAGTTAAAATTTCAAATGACACTAAATCCTCCAAACCAGGTAATGGATCACCCAGAAGAAGTGTTAGGCAAAGAAAGGTACCAGAGAGGTTGGGATTATAAATAACAACATGGGAAGCAGTGATGACAAGTTCTCTTCCTGTAGAATGCACACTAATTGACATGAACATCTATTTTGGGAAATATGAGGCTACAAATTCCATATATTTAGTTTACTATCCTGATTCCAGTCCATTTCCGCCCGAGCCTCATGCGGGTCATTCTTCGGGGTTTTGTTCGGACAGGTACAATAAATATAAGCAGCTTTGTAGGATTCCACTAGTTATGCCTCAATTTAGGCCATGTGTATATTGTGGTACTACTTATTGTAACGGTTTCAAACTCTATAGGCACTGTTTAAAACATCTACCTTGGTTTTTCGGCAGTGTACTGTGTTGTAACTGTGAACAACGGTTCGATTCCAAACCACGCCTTGAGGAACATTGTGAAACTAAGAATCACAAAACCGTGGTAAGCAGGGAGACTATCACTCCTCCGGATATTGAGCAGTTGAGATTGAAATATAGTGAATTAGAAGGAAGTTCAAGGGGCAGTGAATTTCAGGACTTTCTCCAGAATTACTGTGTGCAAAGAAAAACATACACCAATTTCGACAGATCAGACGGAATACTGGACAGGAATCTCTTCCCAGAACCTCCAAGGAAAATGGATACTCCAGTGCAAGATGATGTCGTGGCTGATACAGGCAGGTACCAAGGGATGCTACCAACCTCATTTCCACTTATGCCAGCCCAAATCAGCACAGTACTGGGGGAAGAGCACAGTAACCATCTGATGGGGATTGTACCAGATCAGCTGAATATTAGTTCTGAAAGTGGTGATCATGTGCCGGATGTCCTTCCTGTGCCAGCAACTAGTGATACAACACCAGTGAGGCAGGGTGCCTCGACCAGTAGCCTGGAGGATCTGCCTGAACCCCCAACATTAAAACGGAAGCGCTCTTCACCACCAAGTGCTACCCCAGGTGAGCAGTCACAACTGTTAAGCAGGCTAACCTCTCTGGAGATGAAGGTGGACAGTTTGGGTAAGAAAGTTGTGGAGACAGCAGAGAGTCAAACAGCTGACCTCAAGGGAAAACTCTCCAAGCTAGAGGATATGGTGGAAGCAAACTGTGTCCGGGTTCAGCAGTATTCAAAAACACTGGCAATGCTCCTACAGAAGGACATTGGGAAAGTGGTGGACACGGTAAATCTGATTCAAAAGTCCCCACAGGCTCCAACAGTCTCACAGGAAATGCTGAAAGCACTCCTTACCCTGTCACAGGAGGCAGTAAAGATCTACGGGAGTCCATACCAGCCAGGAGAGGTAAAAAGATGAAAGACTGACTAAGTAAAGACATCAGATTTCTTTTTGTTTTGTTTTTTAATAGACTAAAACACTTATCCAGTATTAAATTTAAAACATTCAACAAAGAACCAAAGACTCTATGCAGTTAATCTTAAGAATTAAATCAAAGGGCATTTCTTTTTTTTAAATTTATTTTGACTTTTTTTTTCAATTTTATATTTCAAGTTTATATTTGTTGTCTTTTGTGAGTGATGTTATGTTTTATGTGTACTGAAATTTCTGGCATTTTTCTAATCCTTGATTTAAATATATTGCTTTAATTCTGTGAGATACAGTTAGGTATTAAAAAATAATTGTTTTAACTATGTACCACGGTCTATAAGTAATCTTAAGTGCTTCCAGGAGTAAGCCACTTGGTGGGGAATATTGTTACAAATTCTTGAAGGGGATGGGGCTAAAAATAACCTTGGGGAAATACCATAAAATTTGTTTTTCTCGGACTAATACTCGGGTGTATCGGACAAATATTCGGACATATCTCGGACTAATACTCAGGTGTATCGGACAAATATTCGGACATTTCTCGGACTAATATTCGGATGTATCGGACAAATATTCGGACATTTCTCGGACCAAAACTATAAAAAGGGGAGAAATTGGGGGGAACAGGGAGTTTTTTTTTAATCAGTGATTCAGAGATTGAATGAAGCAAGTTGTCTAGGGATCAGAGATTGACCAGACCTAGTGTGTGTGTAATTGCATTTATAAGCGGTGTATAAACTTGTATACTCATTGTGAATAGATACATACTTTGTAAATTGTTGTTTTACTGAATCTAAAAATTGGACATCCACAAATCCACAGAAGTAGAACCCAACAATATTTTAATATATTACAAATGGACAATTGCTTGTTTTTTCTGTATTGCATGTTTGTCTGTTAGCCTGTCTGTCAGTGCATATAACTTTTAATGAAGATTGATCAAAAACACTTATTCAGGATCCTGGCCAATTGACTATCCTAACAACAATGTAACAACATCCACAGGTGTGTGGGAACATAGCTCTCACATTAGCGGTACTGCAAACATTCCCATGGAAGTGTCTTTGGGCTACAGAGCCGCAGAATCCTCAGTATTACTCACCCAAACAAGACAAGCACCTATTGGTTGGAAAGGAAGGGATTCAGATGACAAATCCATCCTGACTAACAAAGCAGCAAGAAGATCTATTCATGGACTACTTTATGAATGAGGGGGCAGTACCATGGTCGGATGAGGAAATGTAAGGAGAAACATAGCCAAGTCTGAGCCTAAAACCCGTCCTTTTCTGGACTAACACAAGGTCTTTTTCATAACTGCCTACTATTCCAAAGACTTTTATCAAAAAGTCCAGGATAAAATCTAAAAATATGATTGGTCGAACAGCCTGTCAGAATGTACTTCTGGTGAAACTTTTTAGGTCAGAAGGAGGCCAGGAAGGTTTTTCAAACTCCTCAGATAGAGTCAGATGTTGTCAACTTTGAGGTGAAAGTCTGGGACAATTTGGGACATGGTAGGAAGCATGCAGACATGGTGGGAACATATTACCTTGTCGGAAAGACATCCCAATATATCTTGGAGATGTTTGACCTTATTGGTATTGCTTTCAAACTATCCAATCTGTCATTGTTACGTGCACCTGACTCAACCTGACTCAGTTTTAGGAATCAGGATGCAAAGTCTCAGAATATTTTTTAATTTGTTTGAACTCCATCCCAACCTTGTCAGACTTCCTAATTTTGCTTCCAGACTTAGAGTATTTTATAAAAAATCCTACAGACCTGAAAATCTGCAAGTGACAGGACCAAAGTCGGGAAAATGGAACCACAATTTTAACAATAAAACTCTATATGCATAGTAACTGAAAAGAAAAGCCATACAGTTGTAAAGATAAGAATAAAATAAGCTTGAATAAACCACACAGACTATCAATTGAGTGTATCCAATACTATTTAAGTAGAAGTTGTGCCTCTTGCTCCTGACGGGCATTAATCTGGAAGGTAACTTGTCACAGAAAGTCATGAGCACACTTGTAAAGTAAGCGAGATTATGTTGGTGACTTGTAAGATATGTCTTGTAGGGCATGAAAGTTGGTGATATCATTAAAAGAGTGGACAATTTTTTCCAACCAAATAATAATTGATTTCACAATCCGTTACACACTTTATGGGACATGAATAAGTTGACATATACTTTATTTATCAATCAGTGGCACTTAGCTTGCATTTCCACTGTTTAGCTTCAATTTCTGGAATTGTGTATCCTACAAATATATATCACTAGAAAGTTATTTAACAGACGTTCTGTCTGTATCATATTGTCATTTTATTCTTGAAATATATATATATTTGTATACATCACTTGGAAAGGTTTCCTATTGTGTGTCTTCCAAATGATAGCTTTGCATTATGGCCTGGGGCCAACAGACTCATCTAGGAACACAGAGGACCCGGTTACAAACCCAGGTACAAGCAGATACATACTGGCTGGGATGACCATTTAAAATGGTAGTCCTCAGTAATTGGGGCCTTTTATCAGTGGAAGGTTAAAGAACATCAGGGACATTGATCAATGGTTATACTTAAGTAGCTGTCTTTCACAGAGGGGACTGTAAGTCATTAGACAGGTTTATCTGTACTTATGCAGCCTGGATATAACAATTAGCATCTTTTGGGCCCTGCAGTAAGTTGAGATATTGGCTTTAGCATAAAAATATATAATACTTTGCAACAAAAGCTTGAAATTCCATTAAGACTGACAAGACTGAAGTTGAGCAGTTACGACATGTTTGGTCAATCGCAAAGTCTTTTAAAACTGCTTGAAAATGAGATGGGCATCTGCAATCTCCAAAAATCAAAATATAGGTGACTTCAGTTGTAAGATATACCAAGTTGCTTCATGTGACACCCATCGTAACTTTTAACTATATTTGCTCCTGCAGCTGTTTCAAACCATTCCTGTCTTGGAGATGCTGCCCCTATAGCACCAGACACAGTCACCTTGCTGTTCCAACTTTCTAGTCTTCATTTCACAAGTCAGTTAAACATTTTGGTAAAAGTTTGTCTTCATTGCTCCTAAGATTCGTAATGACCTACCCGGGAATGGATGCAGTGCAACTTCTCAATGAAAAACCTCATAACTTATCCCTTTCTGCAAAAGGTTATTCACCTTAACGACCTTGACACCTGTGTCATCTCTTGTAAGACCTGGCTAGGTCTATGTATAGTAGTGCCTTAAATTAAGACTAATGGTGGAGATTATGCTCTATAAAGGTTCTAATTAGAATAGATTAGAACACAACCACACAAACTCACTAATGTTGAACAGAGCCATTATGTATATAGTAGTAAGAAAGTCACACCTGCCAAGTGTTAACCTTGTCAAAATTATTGGCCACTGTATGTGTGTTTGTGTGGCTGTGTCTGGCTAAGTGTATGTGTAATATTGGCCTGCTGTTATGTTCTCATCATACAATCTCATCCTCACATTGCACAACTCGGGTAAAAAAATTCATTTGTGATTCAACATCATGATGCTTCTACCTCTTTTCACAACTCTCGCGGCAGTTCTTGGTGAGAATTTACACAATTTTTTCTTACAAATTAAACCATATATACAACAGCCTGAAACAGCCATCCAAATTCAAAATTCAAAATTTGAAATATGCTTTTGAATTAAAAATATGTATTTAGAATTCCAAATATGTATTTGGAATTCTGAATGGGTATTTGGAATTCCTAATTGTGTATTTGGAAATGCAATTTTCAGAGTTCTAATTACAGAACCTTGAGCAACTGTTTGTAATGGTTTTCTCTGCCCTTCCAACTGTCCATTACAATATAACTGATAAAATAGTCAGGGGTTAGTTAGGGGTTAGAACCTATGTGTATTTAAATATAATATTTTATACAAATATATTTCAGATCTTCTGTCCACATTCTGTGTGTAATAAAATTACATATCCAAAGATGTTTCAGATTTAAATCAAGTAATTAATTAATTTTCATTCATTATAATAAACTATATATATATCAATAGATCAACCTAACATCTGTAATGCATTAAAATATGTCGTAAATTGTGTTTTATAAATTGCATAGCCTTGACTGTCTTGACACTTGCCATTAGTATCACCAGCAAAAAAGTGTCATTGTCTAAAATTTATCTTTTTTACAAGATTTATAATCATTCCCTGGTAAAACAGCGTTTTGTAAGTAAGTTAGTAAGTAAGTAATTAAGAAGCATTTATAACGCCCTAAATTTGATGTAAACATCCCCTAAAGCGCTGATGTTCAAAAAGTGATCGTCAGTATCCATATTAGTAATTTACTGCCATGTTTTTTAAAACATGTACATTTCAAGTATTGACACGTAATTTAGTATTCACATTTTAAACCTCTTCAGGAGCCAGAGTGGTGCAGTCACCTCCCACCTCTGAGATCAGGGTTCAAAACCTGGTCAGACCTTAAGTGGGAAAGCTGTTAGTTGCCTGCTGTTAATCGGCAGTTTCCTGTACAGAACCTTGGACAACTATATGTACTGGTTTTCTCTGCCCTTCCAACTACCCATTACAGTATAACTGATAATGTTAATTAAACTTCCTTTGAAAATTGAGTAACACTTTTCCAGGCTGTGAATAGATCTAGGGTAATTTGGTGCAATCTGCATACTGATAGAGACCGTTCAGAGCAATAGGACCCAACTTGAGAAAAAACACTACTATAATACATAGTGTCATGCCCTTTGGGGAGTTTTACTCCAAACTGGAAAGGCGAGGGAGTGGGATAAATATAAGGGGGCAGCTTGTTCTGCAATCAGTACTTCCAAGATATGATGTCTCTCTTTGGACACATTAGGACGAGGTTGTGAAGCAGAAATCAAACACATACAGAAACAACCTTATGGAAAGATGACACTCAGGTATTAGGAACTGGGTGTCCAAATGGATTATTCCAGAGATAAAAATTAGTCATCATCAGGGCATCTGTTCTGGAGAGTTACTATTTCCTAGTTCATACAGTTCCTTTCTGACCTCACAAGCTACATAGGAGCCCAAAATATTTTACTCCTCGGGATTTGTTTTTGGCTAAAGTGCTTCCCTGTTTTGGTGATATCCATTCAGTTCTTCTTAGTGTACATAGGTGGGAATTTATATTTGGATTTGGACTCTTTCACCACAATACGAACGCCAGAACAGCATTTCCAGTATGTGGCAGATTTTTTTAAAAGCTGGAAATATGCCCTCTCATGAACTTTATTAAATATACAGGCAAGAAGAGTGAAGAGGATGCAGAATAGCTCTACAGCGCAAATCAGTTTTAAAAGTGCACTACTAAGATACATGGTATCTTTCCAAAAGACTTTCAACCATAGCCTAGCCATCTCATGCTTGCATCTACCATAGTATGATCTGGTAATTTCAATGGAACTGCAACAATTCAGTTTATTTATGTTTATCCATACCTTAGGGACTGTCAGTTGATGAAGATTAAGTGCTATACAAGTCCACATTAGATCTTTTCAGAGTCATAAGGGAAATGTCATGAAGAAAAATTAAAATACCAGTTCTTATCACTACACGGAACTGTGTCAACAGGCTTTATGATGATAGGGAAGCAATCTTAATACCACAATGCACAAAAACATGTATGAGGCGATACGACAGGTGATGACAAGAGCCCACATTAAAACAGATGAAACAGTGAACCAATTTCAGGCCAGAAAGTGCTGAGAGAGTACATACTTTTATCAAGGTCAAATATTCCTTTTAAAAATCTTGGAGCCAGAATTCTTTGTAAATTGGTTCAAATAGTACTTTTATAGCTCTTGACATACTCTGAGATACATAATGGCAGAAATCAGAGATCGTAATCACTAAATCAGAACCATTGTTGGGTCGACACCATGGAGAAAGAACAAAACAAGACCAGAAAACTTTGCCCAGCACGGCCTGATAGGGGCCTGCTGCCTCAGTTTCCTCACCACTTTAAATCTGTATTGATACTTAAGTGACCTTTGACCTTAAGGGGTCTTCCAATCAGGAAAATTGGGGTTCAGCTTAGTGGCCTCACTTTGAATTCAGGAATCGAATAAACAAGAAGTGGGAAATTTTTATTCCCCACCTTCCCTCCCTGTTACACTTGGGCTATGTGTCTTAGGCGGCCCCAGGCTGACCCTGGGTGACCCCCTCTCGATTTGACTTCAACAATGCACAAAGTTTGTGGATCAACGTAGGGCCAGGCATTACCCTGGTGGCCCCCTCTCATTCCTTCACTTCTTACTTGACACTAGGTAAGCCAGGACATGTTGGCTTCCTCTCGATTTGACATTAACTTACCATAACTACTGTGGCACAAGTTGCTGTTATGCTAGACAATCTAGCTGTATTAATTATTACTAGTCTGTGTTTCTGTGATATAGAGGGCACTAATTGCCCTATGCTTTATAGTATTGTATGTTTTGTATTGTGTTTTATGGTGCTTTTAAAATCTTCAAACCCTTGAAATTTTAAAGTTTTACCCCTGTACATACCAACTAACATGTAAATAAATGCCTCAAACATATTTCACCTTTTAACTTCCTATAAACCTCTTTTGACCTCTGACCTTGACCCCTTTTATACGGCATGACCTTTTGTCTTGGGAAACTGGGGTAGGTAAGCTTTTGTAAGAAGATAGGTTTTTAACTTCTTCCTGAATTAAGAGATATATGGTTCTTACACTACTAAATCCACCAGTATAATTCCTGCTCTTAAAAAATTGGCTTTCTGTTGAATATCATTTTGTATTTAACACAACCCACTGTTTTACTAGTTTATTTGCACCGGTCTCCCCCAAATATTTTGCTTCATGTCTTTCTTCTTAGAAAGTAGTCCTTACAGTACAAGGTACAGTGTTAATAATTTCCTTTTTGTACCAAAGTATCACTCATATAGTCATAAATTTGTTAAATATTTTGGTCATAACTTTGCTTTTGATGGCTCCCCTGATTGGTATGCTCTACCTGAAGAAATTTATGCATCCCCCTTATTGCCTCTTTCAGAAAGAAACTTAATACAACTTCTATATTAAGGCATACCCACCCTAAGCATTCTTTGAGGTGCTTGGCCTTTTTTCCTGTCCCTGGATGCTAAAATTAGGCTGACTGTTTTGATGTGTTGAGTCTTAGAGTCCCCTTAGATAAAGGAAAGATTAAGTGCTCTATAAAAATCTTATTATAATCCAAAGTATCCCCAAAATCAAAGGTCAAGACGCACCTTATGTGAAAATGTGATGTGTAGTATATTGGGAAAATGAAAAAAAAACAGAAACCAACAATTACATAACCTTATTTACCAAAGTAATTGCAAGAAAACTCAGTTCTCTGTTTCTTGAAAGCATACATAGTGCTTGTCTACAAAAGCTTTTATGGCAGGTGTCGAACTGGACTCCATACAGTTTTGAAAAATATATTTTGATTAGTTGTACAAATAACACACAGAAAGTGTACATGAACTTTGTTAGGTTTACCATTCCATGGGAAATCAAAAATAATTTTAGTCATTAGCTTTTAATGTGTTATTTGTATTGTATTTAAAATACATATATGGTTTTAATAACTGTTATGCTTCCCCTTATAACTTCCTTATCGCCATAATTAAGCATATACCTCAATTTGGCATAAAACAGAATGCAGAAACATGATTGGCACTTAATTCCATTTAAACTTTAGGAGCTTATTTGAAGTGAAAAATCTATCACTCACTGAGATATATATGGGTTTATACCCTGTTTAATATAGAAATAGACAACAACAAGCGAGGGGTTATAGGCGATTTTACAACGATTAGCGATATTATATTATTACCCTAATGCGGTAATCGTTGTAAAATCGCCTATAACCCCGAGCTCAGAGTTGTTTATTTCTATTCAAACATGACATTTTAGATGATCTTATAAAAATTAGTTTTGAAGCTATTTTATAAGAAAATATATGAATATTCTATAAAGATTTTTTTATTGAGGGTGCCGTTGAATTATTGGAAGAGCCACAAATTAAGATAACCCTTTTCTTTGTTAAAGGTCCTTAACCTTCAGCACATGCATATCAGTTTTTTCTATATTCAAATGTAAGAATCCCTGAATATCGTGTTTACCATTATTTGTCTATTTAATGAAAAATATCTAGGCTGTTACTTCAAGTTTTCTTTTTGCGGTGCAGCATTGTGAGCGATAAAATAAAAGTATGATGTTATGCGGGGTTTTACAGAGCATTTTTTTGTGTCTTAGCCAATCAGAATCACGGACACAGCCATGTCATGTTAGAATGACATATACAAAATATAAATCACAAATGAAGATTACAATATTACACTAGGGTTATATTGTTAATCCTCATTTGGATGTTTTACTTTTCTTATCCACCATTTTACTTCAATAATAAGCAAAATAAATCCACATTTAAAGAATGAATGTAGTAGAGGCTCTCATATATGTGTGGGTACCAGTGAATATAGAAACTTCAGTTTTTCTGCATGGATTTTCTTTTGATGTCTATAGATTGTTGGTAGATTACATAGTTTCCAAAATATCAATACAATATTGTCATTTGGTGATGCATTTGCAGTGCTGATTAACCACAGCAAGTGAGGCTAGTGTGTGCATTGTCAGATATATCCAGCATCATTAGATTACACTCTGACTGTAAAATTTTGATTGGACGTAACTTTAATACTTCCTTTTTTCATAAAAAAATAGACTGATAGAAGATTAGGAGATCTACTAGAGAATGTTTTTTGAACATGCAGCCTTGTAAACTGTTATGATCTAAGATTGACTCAGATCTAAAATGCACACTGGAAAACAAATCCAACATGTCACAGTATATAATTGACTACTTCTCTGTTGTAGAGTCAACATATAATTCTGTTTAAAAAAATTTAAAAAAACATAAAAAGTATGGACAATTTTTCTGATCATCTCCCTCTACTATTAGAAGTGGACCTACAGACTGAGTACGTATGTGATGTCCGAACCGTCCAGTCCATTCACTGGAGGAAAGCTAATAACAATCAGCCACTGAAATATCAGATGGTTCTTGATTGCTCTTTAAGAGATTTGAGTATTGTCCTGAACCTGGTTGTGTTATTCTGTTGACTTTGGTTTACTTAGTCATGCTTCTAAAATGGGTTATTCGGCATTAACAGATATTGAACCAAATCAATACCACCGCCGGCTGAGTTGTTACTCTTGACGAGTCAAATTCTCTTTGGCTACAGCTGTTCTTTAGCTAACTCAGTGTGGCTTCATTTCATTGGGAGCTCTGCACAATGGCCTCAGGCGGCCAGGGCTGGGCGGAGCCTAGGGTTGATATAAGGCTCATGTAAGCTCAGAACTAGCAGTCTGATGGTGGGATTGGGAAGTGGGGATAGTTCTTGTAATAAAGACATCAACTCTATTATTGATCTTTAACTTGTGTAATACAAGAGAATTTTGGTGACTCCCCTTGGTCGATCCTGGTTTAAGCTACATTCTTACCAAGGCCAAAGAAGGAGGACAGTATACATATTGGAAGTGCAGACTATAACTTCCAAATTCAAAATGTGTATGATTGAATTCTAAATTGTTGCATGAAAGCCGGTGCTATTTGCCTATCCCATGCCCAAATGATGCAAAATTCATACCTGGCTTGTAAGATTTTGTTCATAGTTACCACAACAAAGCCCTTCTCTGGCATCATATCTGGAAGGAAAGCAGCTGCCCCCAAATCGGTCCAATCACTTCAATAAGAAATAAAACTATTGGACAATACCACTATGCCATTAGAAAGGTCAAAACTAACTATGCCACTATCATAGCCAGCATAATGACATCCGGTTTTTTAAGTAACAGTTCTTGTGATTTTTGGAGGAAAGTAAAATATGTAAGATTCTAAGACATTACTTTCTTCCACAGTAGACAAAGTTTTAGGTGAATCCAACATCAGTCAATAGGTGCATGCTTGTCAAATATATCAGTTACGCCAGTAACACCTTAAACCATATTGCAACACTGAAGAATGTCAATAACCCCGGACCTGTAACAACACCCAACATTCAGAAAAACATTTATGTCACAGGACAAATGAGGACAGAAAACCTGAAAGCATCAGAAAATCCTTTTAGAATCCATTAGTACATGAACCTGGTGGACGATACATACAAACAGCTACAAGGTGACAATATTAGGAGAGAAGGTTTTTCTACTAACACCACTGCTTTGTCCAGTGCACTGCCTGTTTGTTGGATAAAGTTTAAGCTGGATAGTGTGCTAGAATTAAGAAAACAATCAGGCTGATGTGAGTCTCAGCAAGAGGATGCCCAAGTTACTGCATTTTATGAGGGTTAGGGTTAGGGGTTAGGGTTAGGAATAGGAGGGTCTTTGTTGCCAACTGACCTACAATTTCCAAATCAGAAATTGGTTGGGCAGGGGTTTAAAGCAATAATACAATCTAATGACAGAAGTAGGAGAAGGTTTTTCAGTTACAATTCACAAAGAACCTACTTTTTGTTGCAGAGACAATATTTACAGATCAGAAAAGGAAGTCATCATCCAGCATTTATGTAAGCCTGCTAATAAACAAATAGACAAACAGACAGACGAACATAAAAATAAACGATCCTGAAAATTTTACCTCCTTCAATAAGGATTTTATGTGTGCTAAGTTACAACATAAGCAGCATATTTTTTTTCCTTTTGTGTACACAGCCTTTGCATACTGCCAAGAGTTTGACTGCCCTGAAAGTAGTCCTGGTGTCTGTCCTGAGTTGGAATATCCATACGCCTTTGACTGCACCAAGTTTTGGTTATGTACACAGGCATGTATTGCATATCTCATGGACTGCCCAGCTGGTCTGCATTTCAGCAGTACTCAATCTATTTGCCTTAGTCCCCAGGATGCCATGTGTCAAGGTGAGTAATCTTTTCTAACTCAATTACACTTTTATAGTGCTTAATCTGAAGTCACAAATTTTTATTCTAAAATGGCACTTTTTTGTAAAGAAAACCATCATTGTTATTACAAGACATAATCTAATTTAATCACATATTAATAGTGCCTTATCTATTTTAAAGTAACAAATTATTGTACTCAAGCAAAAATAAAAACTTCAATATCATTATTTAAAGCCTGATGCAAGAGACAGATAAAGTTAATAATAATTAGTAAAATTAATGGATAAAGTTAATAAAAATTGCATTTTGCTCAATTAAAATTGAAACTCTATAAAACTATGTCAGACTAACATCAGACAAATGTAAATACAAACTTTACTCACAACCTGTTCGCTCATCAATTATAATTAATTTTTACCATTTTGGGAGTTGTAAAAAACTAATTTTTCATTAGTTTCTGTCACAAATGTTTGAACCTTTATCATAGCTTTTAATATTTCTCTTTTTCAGTGAACATTCCTAAGAATCTGTCAGTCCAGAATAATATCTAATTTTACAACATATATTTTAAAATTTTCTATTTCAAGTGTCCACCACTCCTGGTTCAACACTGTCAACTCCAGAAACAACTGTCACCACAACCACGATGACAACAACAACACAGTCTACTACAACCACGACCAGTGGCCCTCTACCACCATGTAAGTGTGCTGAGGTGTTAATTTCTTTTATTTATTTATTTGGGATTTTATGTCACTTTCAACACTGTGCAGGTCATATCACGACGGGTAGTTGGAAGGGCAGAGGAAACCAGTACACAGAGTTCGTTAGGGTTCTGTCCTGTAAACTGCCGACCAACGGTAACCAACTACCAGCTTTCCCACTTGAGGCTATGCTGGGAATCGAACCCCGGCCTCAGAGGTGGGAGGCGAGAGTGTTACCACTCTGCCACCATGGCCCCTGTTAATTTCTTTAAAACCAAATTTATAATTCAAAGTGACCAAATCCATTGTCAAAAGTAGACCATGTGTTTTAATGCAGCTATAACCAAATCAATAAAATCTATTTGTAGGAATAGTAGTAAAACAGTACTTATAAAATGTAGACATTGACATAATCCAAAACACTGATGTCTGAAGAAGAATAATAGACCAGTTACTTGAAAGAGTCTAGTTCTGATAAGTGACAAGACTATGGACGGAGTAGTCTAGCCTTATTAAGTATGCCTTACACTGTCGCCATTCTTAGTGATACCAGCTTTGTTTCCAAGGATTTTACAAGGTTTGTTTCATTCAGTGGGAGAAGTTACAGCTGCATTTCCCTATGTATTTATTGTGTCTTTAAAAAGACAACTGCCTACTATAGAGACATAGAAATATCAATTAATGTATTAAATAACAATTTGCAAGTTTTGGTTGAGGGAATGGGTAGTTAAATATATACTTTAGTAATTCATTTGCAGTTCTTTAATACAAGGGTTTTCATATGAGATCCAATTGGCTTTCTAGTGAATGACAAAAACACATGCTTCCTCAATTTCACAATTACCTAATATCTTGCAAAGCCAATGCACAAACAGATGAAGCAGATCTGACATAGCTTGGTATTTTTTTAACCTGGAGTAACTTTATACACATAAGAACGTAATAATACATAGATTGAGTACACTTCAAGGAATCTGATTAGTTTAGCCGAGACTGTATTGCTATTACATGTAAAAATAACTTATATTAACATTTTCAGTGGATCCCACCATATTCTTTGTGGCCAGGCTGTCAGATCGCCTCATAAGACAAGACCCTGTAGATTACCAAGCCATCTTATGCGACAGACACAATGACTTTAACTCTGCCGATAATAGCTTCACTACACCAAACCCAGGCATCTATTTCTTTAACCTCAATGTTGGCCTTCGACCCACAACAGGAGTTAATTACCGTATTGAGGTGCCTGGCTTGCTGGGACAGTTTGCCAATGTCCTGCGTGATTCAGATGTTCACCCAGGGGAAGATACCGCCAGCCGTGACCTTATTGCCGAACTGAACACTGATGACCCATTCCACATCACATCAACTGCCGGGGGTTATTACAGTGACGAGCAACTGCAGACATCTTGGGGTGGCTTCAGCTTGCACAATTCTATGGAGTATGTCTCTGCCTTCAGCGTGGGCAGAACATCTGACCTTAGTGATGCCGGTATTGTTAGCTTTGACGAAGTGGGTGTCAACACAAATGGAGACTTTGTAGAATCCACCAGCTCCTTCATTGCTCCAGTAGCTGGGATGTACCTGATATCTGCCAGTGCTGGTGCTGTTGGCAGCATGCCACTTAATGTATACATTCTGGTCAATGGTTTTCCGGCAGCACAGCTCACTAGACAGCACACTTTTCACAACGACCACGACACTCTCAGCAGGTGGGTCAGTCTACCTTTTTAAACTTAAGTGACAAAGATACATAAGGTTTCACAAAAGACTTAGCCTGGACTCAAACTTAAAGATAAAACTGTTGTCTCAGACTTATGGTAAATCTGTGGGCTTAAATTCAACAATTTCACATTTTCACCTTACTTTCTTGCATTCTTCAAAGAAATTTACACATAAAGGTTAAAGTTTGGATTTTACTTTCTGTTCAGCAGGAAGGAGATCTACTTTTAATCATGAACCATGGTTGTATGTTAAATTAAAATATATATAACGGAAATATTAAAATTTTATTATACAGCTTGAAATTTAGTAAGACAAAATATTTACTATAACAAATATCTCCAAAATATTATATGGTAACAATACATATAATTGTACCTTGTGTCTGTATTGTTGATTAGATTCAAAACAGATTGATGACTAATACTAAAATCTCATGTCACACACAGAAATGACATACAAACACCAAGATTGTTTTGGTTGAACATTGCTTTGAACATACTACATAGGTCATGTAAAGATGGATAGCTTTAAGTGTAGGGGAAACCGGTACATAGTTGTTGGTCAATATTCTGCACTGTAAATTGCAGTGTACTGGTAAGTAACTACCAGTTTCCAAACTTAAGATCAGGACTGAGACTTGAACTCCCAATCTTAGAGGCAAGAGGTAAATGTAACACCACCAAGTCCCCTGCAAGCACTAATAATGATATAATTAAATTTCAATGGATGTGATATACTTTGTCTATACATATTGAGGACAGTATAATATGTGCAGAAATAAAATAATTCTTATTTTGGAGAATCATTCAACGTTAAATGGATTGTTAGATCTTGCCAGCAAGTAGCATAGAATCACTGTTTAAATGGCTAGGACTCTTAATATGATCCTAATTAGAATTTTTATAGCTTAAAAAGGGCTGAGCTAGGAGCATTGCTAACTTGTATTGGTTTGATATATAATAGATAATAGTCAAAGTCAAAGTTGGTGTTTTACATCCCATTCAACAGCCAGGGTCAAATTGGAACATGCGCAGTCTTATAATGTGCTAGAATGAAAAAGGGACTATCCAAAACCAGGCAGAGATGATAACCCATGGTGGCACAGTAGTAACACACTCGCCTCCCTCCTCTTAGATTAGAGTGTGTATCTCATTACAAAAGCTGGTAGATGCTCTCGGTCAGTTGGCAGTTTACAGTACACAATGTTGACCAATTGTATGCATTAGTTTCCTCTGCCCTTCTAACTAACAGAGCCAATATAACCAATACATAAAACATTAAATAAAGAATTGAATATTACCAAATATAAAGTCATCCAAATAATACACCACTACAATTTCTGCTATACAGGTCTTTGCTGCTAAACCTCAATCAAGGAGATGCAGTCCAGTATGAACTTAGCAGCGGCGTCCTGTCTAGTGATAATTTACTTCAGACCTCCTTCTCTGGTTTTCTGGTACAACCCCGGTTTCTCACACCTCGAGGCTGGTTTGTTAGTAGAACATCTTCCTGGGATGGTGCTCTTCTGGAGGGTCCCCTCTCACCTGTTGATTTCGATGACATCATGATAAATGAAGGTGGTCTTTATGATAGTGCAAACCATGTGGTCCGTATCTCATCACCAGGCTTCTACTATATCCATTTCGGTGGAGGGGCGATGAATGGACAACCTCTTGAACTCAGCCTGTTTCTTAACAATGATGATGAGTTAGCTAACATTATCCGTACAAATGGCTACCAGACTGGGGTGGACAGTATGTCACGAGGTTATCTCAGGGAATTTGATGCAGGAGATATACTTAGGATTGAGGCAGCTGCCAGAACCAGCTTTGTAGGTGATAGTGTCGGCAAATTTACTTACTTCCTGGGGATACTGCTCTACTCCACAGAGTGATAGATGTTTGAACCCTTTTTCTCTGAGGTTAAAATTGTTGGTATAAATAGAAAGTTTGAATATGAATAAAAAAAACACAAATAAATATTAATGAATCATTACCAGTCTTTGTCTGACTGTACTTCTCCTTGCAGGGATTAAAATCTAGGCTGATTTATTCCTGTGAAATGATAAGTGCAGTGTTTCAGCTGATAGGTTCAAGTGAGACAGAAACATTTACATTGGTCAGCATGAAGTTGGCCAATTCTTCATGCTTTTTGTATTATGTAAAATTGATTACATGGAAATGAAACATTCGGCAGACATGTAGAATAGCATTAAATCAGAAACATGCCTGGGGAGGTTTATAAAGCCTTCTATTATTGTCCATGAGATATTTAAAAGTTTTAAAACCTAACAATAATAAACCGCATAAATATACTTAATTGAAGTACTGGTGTCAAAGGTGTTAAACCGCATAAATATAAACCGCAGTGTTAAACTGCATAAATAAACTTAATTGAAGTACTGGTGTCAAAGGTGTCTAAATTGTGTGTATTTAACACACGCACATGCTAAGCTTCTATGTACTTTTCAGTGTTCTTTCACTAATAACTCAATCATATGTTATAACTTAGTTACCATAGTGGAAATATAAGAAATATTGGTCCTAGCACTGAAACTGTATGCCAGGTTCCCTTCGTTCAGTTACTTTAGATGGTTTATTTTTGTCTGATTTGGTTTTCATTCTGCTAAATGTTTAGCAACAAATTGTTGAAAATGATGGCTATCAACCATCCCACCACCACCTCACCCCCACCCCCCACATCCTCAAACATGAGCACCGCCCCCACTCTTTCACAAAATTCTGTGTCTGCCTCTGAAAACTGTTTAGATTTATATCCGCTTGGAGATACAGAGATCATCACTACTTAAAAACAATTTATAGGGTAGATTTCTGCAGATGGTGGATATATTTTCAAAATGCTTGCAAAGCCATACTTTCACTTGCTTTTTATTTATTTGGGGTTTTACGTCGCTTTCAACACTGTACAGGTCATATCACGACGGATAGTTAGAAGGGCAGAGGAAACCAGTACATAGAGTTTGCTAGGGCTGTGTACTGTAAACTGCCGACCAACAGCAAGCAACTACCAGCTTTCCCACTTAAAGCCATCACGGGGATCGAACCCTGGCCTCAGAGGTGGGAGGCGAGAGTGTTACCACTCTGCCACCGTGGCCCCTTACTTTCACTTGCAATTTCTTCTGTGTAGTGTCCCAGTCTGGTTCGGGTGGGACATTCTTTGAGGTTCCACTGCTTCCCTGCCCCAAGACGCTTCCTCATGAAATTATGCAGTACAACTTTTTCATATAAGGCACTCTGCTAGTTAGTCCCCCAACATAAAAACCATGGTGACCGACCCTTGCAAGACCCTTTCCAACCGACTACTCAGTTCCAGTGGAAAATCCTGATAAGGTTGATCATATTGCAGTTATGTTGCACTGATTTTGGATGGTGATGTATCAGGACAGGTTGGTATTAAAACCGTAGAGAAGAACACGTACAAGTGGGATAAGTTGGCATGGGCCACCGGATGAATCCTGTAGTCTGGATCGAACGCAGGATGTTCAGGACGCATTTTCAATTACCTGACTTGTTATTTTTATCCCAATCCACCCTATTTTTGGGTTGTAGTCTGCCCCAACAGTCCTTGATTATTGAACCAAGCCTTTAACCAGGGTTCAAGAATTACTCAGGGAGAAGTATATATTTAGTATATAACTAAAGGTTAGATACATTGTTATTTATCACGTAAAATATATTAGAAAAGATTTCGCTTTGTAACATTGTAAATTGTAACATGTCATAATCAATTGATTGAATATTACATTAGTATGACGTCATGACCTTGAGCATTTCCTTACCATCTATAAGTCACATGGTAGTCACATCTTCTTATCTATCCCATAATCAAGATTTGATGACGCATGGTTATTTTCTAAAGGTTTGACTTATCTCAGAAGTTATCTAAGTAGACCAGAGGCTGGTTTCACAGGGGGCCTTAGACATAGCCAAGTGTTTGGCTAATTCAGGGACTAAATCTAAGACTTTGATCTTAGCTATGTGTGGGACATAAATGGGTTTCACACAGGGAGACTTAGCTAATATCAAGTTCGGGCTGATTTATCAATTAATCACAGTGGTTTTCTGTGTCCGAAGTCCTTTTATTTGTAGTCAAAATATACCTTTGGTGACATTAACCTTTATTTGGCACAGTTTATCTAATGAAAACTGTTGCTTTAAAATTTAAAAAAGGTGTCACTACATGAAACCTTCAGAGAGGTGATCCATTAATTTATACTTTATTTACAGGCATTTTAAATTCTGCAGCCGAGAAAAATATTTGCTGTCCATGTGTAAGTCTATGTTTACAAAAGTTAAGCCTACTCCCAGATGGACATAACTTTGACCCAAACACTTAGCCAAAGCTTACACTTTGTGTTTTGTAAAACCCTCTAGGTTTAAGACGACAGAATAAGTTTAAAGCAAAATATTTAGCTGTAAGTCTAAGTCCAGGCTAGACCCTTTTGTGAACAGACCCCAGCTATCTTCATGACTGATTGTGTTTGTACAATTATTGCATCCAAGTTTTGTCTTTAGATTTTTTTCTTCACATGTTCCAGTTTACACATATAATGGCACACATGTGGGTTTACCTCCTGCTTGGTCTGATAGGTGAGTGACCAACATCTTTTTTTGTTTCTCATTTTACTATTCAGTCTGCATCTTATTGTAAGAGTAATACTCAGGTGATAGTGGGAAGCAAGCCACTGGTAAGAACCATCAACAGTTGCCAGATTACATGGCTACTAGCCCAATGGAGTCAAATGGTGATAGCAAATAAACAAATCCATTGAAACAGCCTGAAATCCTGAAATAATTTAAAATGATGTACACTGCCTCCCAATTGGTAATTTTATAGATTTTATTCTAATCTACTGATTATTTACATATATAAAGACACAGATACACTAACTACAAAATTGAAGACCACCTACCTCCAGGTCAGACTTTAAGGTGATAATAATTTAATTTACAACTAAGGTGGCCTTGAATTAAAATACGATACACACATAAATTGGTAATTAACATACTTTGAAGTTGGTAATTTTCATTTAAGATTAGTTTAAGAGATTTTTTAAAGGAGGGAGAAAATCAAGAAAATCCTTGGATTTGAGGTGACCTTTATCTTAAGGAGTCTTCGTGAAACTGGCCCCAGATGTTCAACCCTTTATATACTGGAGATAAAGAAGGTTCTAGGAGCTTGGAAACAATACAGACTGAAGGTGTACCTATTTCCAATAAACTAGGAAGGTTTCCCACAATCTATAAATAGATCATTCCAGTTTTGCAAAAAAGAGATTAGGACCAGGGGCCCGTTTCACAAAGACTCCTTAAGATAAAGGTCACCTTAAATTCTAGGATTTCCTTGATTTTCTCCCTCCTTTAAAAAATCTCAGTTTCATAAAGCCTCATTCCTTAAAGGAGACCTTGAAAACTCCCTTGAATTTCAAGGAAAAGCTAAGGGCCGACCTTAGATTTAAGGAAGTGTTCTTCATGGAATGTTTACTAACTTAAATGAATATTTTAAGGTGAATCCACCTAAATATATAGAACTTGAGGCATTATTGTCAAACCTACATCCATAAACAATGTTTTGCTGTTTATTTTATAAATGTTGTTGTTTAATTCTTGAAAAATTGATGTTTAAACTTTTGATGTGAGAAACATATTCATGGAGTTTCCTTGAACATAAAGGGCCCCTCCCCTACTTTGGGTAGAAAATTGTCATGCGACCTTCTGTATTAATTTGCAAAATATAATCACAACCAATCTGCATTTTACAAAATTTATTAAAATATAGTAAAATATAGATTTACTGACTTTACTAATCTTTAACAGTGATACAATAAGGACATTGCCTCCATAAGATAATTTAGGTACAAAATAAGTGCACAAGTACACATGTACTAACAGTGAAAGAAAAACATTGGTGTGGTTATAGGTTTTGGAAACAACTCCCAAAAGAAATAAAAATGCAAATAATGTAAATGAAAATTAAAACGTACCTAATGTACCAAGTTTAAAATAGTTAAAATGCTAAAATGCAATTTACTCTCTTAACATTTAAAATAAATTGTGTGAAGGTTATATAAGTAATGAGGGGGAAATTCCAAGCAGTGTGGTTATACAGGGAATCGCCCTTCCTTTGTTTTAAGGAAAATCTTTGGTAAGGTGGAATAAAGGAAACAGGATTTAAGGGAAGCCTTGCCAAAGGTTAGAAATCGCCCTCCCTTTACTTTAAGGAAGGAAAAAACAAAGGGGGCTTGGTGAAGCCGGCCCCAGCTAGACGAATTCTGTAGACTACATAGAAAATCAATATGTAGAAATATATGTGTAGAAATAGTCTAAAACATTCTATCATATGTACATGTTGTATATTTCCAGAGAGACAGTCAAAAAACAGACTGCTAGGTGTTAAAGTAACTGTTTCATTATTTTTGTGATAATTCAAGCCAGCAAGCAATATACCAATGAATATAATATTTAGCATGTATCATTTATTAAATTGTTTTGATTTGGTTTCTGAAAAAAAATTAAAATGGCATGATCTCAATATATGATGCACAACAGTTCAATTTTTGTTGAAGGTTATTTTACTTAAAGTTACTAAATAAACAAATAGTATTTTTGTGAAGTAAGTAGTTTTTTTATTTATTTAAAGTCAGCACATCCGTTGACACTACATTGGCAGCCACCATCGGCCCATTGAGTTAAAAAAAATATTATTAGTAGTATTTAGATGTTATGAGCACATACATTGACTGAATTTTTTTTCTGTCACCAGACTTTCATAAATTCTATTGCACTACTCGTGTCTCTGATGGCTCTGCAGCTCGCGCATGTTGGCCTAAAGAAGTTTTGGCCTTGATAAAAATTGTATTATTGGGCAAAATGCCTTTTGCCATGTTATTCACAAGCATGAACAAATGATGCTTAACTACAGCCTTTGTAACTCTTAACCTTTTCCTGTTAACCCTCTCACTCACAGAGACCACAGGCCTGAAGAGTGTCTTTTCATCTTTCATGTTTAATCTTTGTGCTCATGCAGCACACATGAATTGTTATATCTCCTTCATGTAATAGTTATGTCTACATAAAAGAGAAACACAATATGAAAAGTTATTTCAGTGATCACGAGAAAGTACTTAACTCAGATGAATTTATACCCAGTGTTACTGATGAGTTTTTCGTGAGATACATTAAAGAATTACTATGTATGAGAGAGTCTCCACAAAATTCCATTTTATCCAGTGATGAAATAACATCACTGCTCGACTATTTATGCTGCTATACAAATAGCACTATCAATATGTAATGTCAGGTGTATTCACTTTTTTGATTGTTTGTAACCTAATTTTGTATGTATTGTATTTTGTATATAATTGTATATATACATTTGACAAGTGATTTTTCTAACTATTCATTCAAAGGTAAGGTATGGAGCCAAGAGTTTACCTGTCTGGTTGATGTGCCCGGTGTATGCTTTGAGGACCTCTACCCTTACCAGTATGATTGCACCAAGTACTGGCAGTGTAGTTCAGCATGTATCAGCTACCTGCGGGACTGTCCTGAGTTTCTTCACTTCTCCGCACAAAACAAGACCTGTCTCAGCACAGCAGATGCTATGTGTCAAGGTAAGGATGGGAATACTACCTCTCAAATAATGTGGTTAAAGGCGAATCACATTGTCGAAACATCTCTTGTGCATGTGCAAAATAATTAACAAGTCAGTCAAGTAGTCAGCTTAGTAATTCAAGTACACCCACTTATTACATCAATACATATGTTTTCATGCTTTTATTACTCCAACACTTATTTGATCTTGCCTTGCATAGATTAAGCACCATAAAAGTATAGTATAACAGAATCTCAAGCAGGGGTCAGTTTCATAACAAAAGGACTATGCCTTAAATTTAAGACTTTTGTCTTACACTTAGGCTACATCTGTGTGTTCAGGCTTAGGTGTATGCAGTTTACGTGAAACAATAAAGTCAAAGTTTTGACTTAGCCTTGGGTATAAAGTTAAGTTCTTCTTGGGGTTGGCATAGCCATGAAGACATTAAATATGGCCGCCATAAATTCCCATATGCTTTAATAAAATATAAAATTGCTACAAATAACATATAAATGTACAGAACCCCACCCTAAAGTGGTATTTAGAAGCTCTTATTTCATGACAAGGGTTTTCATTAAAAAATAGATCTTTCTTAATTCAAATGTGTCAAAAGATTGCTTCACCATTAGTATATTCTGAGTTGACATGAAGTATCACATGGCAGAACGTCACCTGGCCTATTTGATAGATCAGTCTTTTGTGAAATCCCCTTAATCCCAAAACAAATCCACGTAAAACTTTATTTAAGTGTCATATCTAGCTTGGGTTAGTCTAAGGCAATTCCCAACACTGGCCCCAAGAAATCAGGTACCTTCCAGATTTATAATCTGTTACATTTCAAAATATCAGGAGGACTATTTATTGAAACACAGTGATGTGATATGTGGACGGACTCTAAATTTCCAAAACTTTGAACAGTGACAAGCCATATCAGATAGGTCCAGCAGTGGTTCAGAGCAGAATTAGCTGTTGCATCCAATGATTCACCCTTAATGTCTTCTCAAGGTAATAAACCCCCGGTAAATTAATATCTGAGTTATTCATCAACAGATAATCTGTCACCAGCTTTTTTTCTTATTTGACAGAAACAACAACAAACACTGATACAACCACAACAACCACAGTCACTAGTACAACCACACAGCCAACCACACAGTCAACCACCGAAATACTAACCACAACAACCACTGAGGCAACCACCACCTACGCTGAAGAGATCACCTCTGCCATTCCAGGTTAGTGTCTGTAGTTAATGTGGAACCCACATCCTTAGACTCTAGAGTCCCACCGCCTGCCAGGTGACGTACATATGGAAGTAATATTGATTTTATCAGTTTGACTGTAACATGTGATAATGCTGTAGTGCTACCCTTGGGGGGGGGTGCTCCACCGGGATCGGTTAAGGATAGGCACTAACGACATAATACACAGAAAAAGTCAGAATATTCCTTCACTTGATTTTACTATTATTAATTTATCCATGTCCCAACTGGTGGACAGTTATTTTACACGTCTTACACGAGAGACACCAAGAGAGTGAGTGGGTGTGTGTGTGAGAGCACAGCTCCCGTAGGCTAGTTCTGTCCACTCATCCGGCCCTTGATCACATCATTCTTTTCTCAGCCAAAACTTAAGTTAGCCTAGCCTTTCTAAGTCGCCATCGAGCCACTGCAAATGCTGTGGGTCTGTCCTTATATGACTATGGCTGTTGAAAGGGAGTAAAACTCTAAGTCTTGACCATTGATTGTAATATTTCTAATGTTCCATCTTATTCTAAAGTCATGTCTGTATGCCTCAAACCGACTGCCACTTGAAAGTAGTAGAGCAAGACTGTATTTTATTTTTAAAGAAAAAAACGTTAAACCTCAAATATCAACTTTTCTATTTATTGAGTTAAAAATTTCCAGTCTGACCCTTATACTCTTCTATTCATTGACAGATGTGCAACTGAGAATTATGATTGATACAAAACAGCCAACTATTTAACCTTTCATAGTGCTTCTGCAGTAATTTAGATGTTCATACAATTTTTGGATAAACTTGGTGTCCCACCATCAGAGAACAGCCAATACATATAAATTTTAAAATGTTGTAGATTCTCATCACTTACACCAATTAGCTGCATACTGAATGCATTGTATATTATTACGCATATATATTTTATATCGATATTTTCTTCTGAGCATAAAATATATTGATAGTATGTTATCTTGGTATCATTGCAGCCAACCCTTCCATGTTCTTTGTCGGCAGGAGCTCAGTCTATGATGGAGAACCAGACGTAGTGGATTTTGATATAAGCGTTACTGACAGGAGAGGTGATTTTGACATTATTTCTGACACATTTGTTGCACCAAGCTCAGGGATTTACTTCTTTGCCCTGAGTTGTGGCGTCCGTGAAAATGCTGAAACCAATTACCGTCTTACTGATCTTGGTGGCAATTCTGTTTGCAATGCAAGGCGTAAATCAAGTGTACATGGTGCCCGGGACATCATCAGCAGAGACATAATCTTACCTTTAAATCAGGGAGATGTTAGGTTCATGTACTTAACTTCTCCCGATGGTGTATACAGTGACAATCAACTGCAGACATCATTGGCTGGCTTTAGTCTCCATGATGCCTTGTCTCTAGTATCAGCTTTCAGTGTTGCCATCAACTCGTCTACCAACCAAACTGGAGTTGTGAGTTTTGACAAGATTCTGACTAACACCAACAATGACTATGACCAGTCTCTGAATGCCTATATAGTTCCTGCTGATGGCATCTACCTTTTCAGTGTGAGCGCCGGGTTGATTGCCCATCAGCCAGTCAGAGTAAGAGTTTTGGTTGATGGTTTTGGCACATATGAGCTATGGCGCGATCACACTGGGCATGGTGCTATGGATATGATCAGCAGGTAGGTTCATTTCATCACTTTACTGAATGTCCCTTTGATAAATTTGGATTACTTTTTTTTATCTTAGCTTATCATCACACATTTTAATTTTTATCAAAGATAAGCATAACAGTAATTATTTCTTTGAACTATATGTAACATTTACAAGGATATTTTAAGGGTTAGAGGGTGTATTACTTACAGTGGCTAGATTGTGTAGCTTAAGAGAGTGAAAAGTAGAGCTGAGGTTTCTAACTTTTTATTAATCTTCTCTACACAGAAACAATAAGTCCAACATCTTACTACCCAGCTTAATTTTGTGTCTTAAAATAGCATTCATAGTTTAACTTAATTTAAAGTACTGGCATCTTAACAGACGGAAAGCCAAAAGTATAAGGTGTAAGGCCAAAAGTCATAAGGCAGAGTATGGTCAGGTCCAGAGCTCTAATCTTCTGTGGAATACCCTTTTCTTTGATTGGGTGTAAACATTATCTAGTAGTGACCATTTTTATAAGCTCTGCTGCTCAGTGATTACATAGAGTTACATAGTTCTTCTGCAGAACAACGGTATATCTTTCAAACTGTGATAATGCACATTGTTATAGTATCTTAAGTAAATAAGTGCATATGTGTACAATTAGTTATTGACCCTAAATTATAATTTTCTACAGACTGCAATTATTGTTTGAACTATATGTCAATTTAAGGTTTATGCCTAATTAGAGCCAAGCAGTATTAACTTATGTTTGTTTCAGATCTATGCTGTTTAACCTTCAAGCAGGAACCTGGGTCCAATTCGAGCTGGCCTCTGGGGATTTGTTCAGCAGTGACCGCCATCAGACCTCCTTCAGTGGATTTTATTACAATCCCCGCTTTCTGGAAAATCATCAGCAGGTAGCCTGGTTTGTAACTCACACAAGAGGCTGGGTGTCTGATGGATTCGCTGATTTGTCACCAGTTGACTACGATGATATCCAACTTAACCTCAGAAATGTTTTCAACCCTTCCACCTATGAGGTTACTATCCCAGAGTCTGGTTACTATTACATCCATTTTGGTGCAGGTTCCGAACGTGAGTTCCTTGTCCGAGAGAGGGATGTCGACCTTGCCTTGGTCAAGAGGGAGTCAGATGGAACACAGACTCGCTTGGCAGATCTTCTCCGTGATGCTACAGAATTTCGTGGGGAGGACACCCTGTCACGTGCTGCCATATATGAGCTGAATCAAGGAGATGTCCTTTATATGGAGGCTTCTTCAGGAACAGCTTTCTATGGGGATGGATTTAGAGCACTTACCTATTTCATGGGGCTAATGTTCTACTCAACAGAATAACTTTACATATACCCTCTTATCTGTGTCAGTGAAATACAATCTAGTGTAATGAGGGTAATATAACTATCATATTTTCCAGTTTATTGGGAAATAAATGGTGATATCTTCAACAAATTTCTTTATATATTATTTTACCCTTTCTAAGGTAAATGCTTTCAATATCAGTTCTATTTTGAAGTGGGAAAGTTCACATTTATTTAAGCTTACAAACTGATTTTATGTTTTATTAAGTTTGTCAATATGCACAGGTAACAATGCTGGAATAAGGGAAGACTTACATCTCACCTCATGGGTGATAGGACATAGGCTCCAGCCACAGTCATAATTCAGTAGTGTTGATATTTATACAGAAACTGGCAGTAACATGTTACTGATTGTATTATAATACACAGATACCATTGGTGTTCTAACTCGCATACTTGCAACTATGGCCCAGTTAATAACAGACTAACCTAGAAACATAAAGGACCCAGGTTCCTGCAGGTATATATTGGTTGAAATGACCAGGAAGAACCCCAGGGACTTTGATAAATTGCCTTCCATGAGTCTCTGTCCTAAATCTTTCAGCTAGGGGAATTGTAGTCACCAGAAAGCTCGGGCTAAAGAATCGAGATGATTCAAATATCCTTTTTATCCTTATAGTAAAGAAGATATTGCACTGAGAATAAATATACATTGTAAAACCGTATAATACCACTTCTCTAATATGTGAGTGTATGAGTTTCTATCTCAGCCACAACATAAAGTTGAGATAGCTAGGCTCTTTGTTATTGTACCTTGTGATTTTAAAGTGCAAAGATTATTTTAGATAATACAAACCCAAAGAGAAATATTTAACATATTTAACAGTGAATATAACTTCTTAAAAAGCAGTATCAGATCAATTAATTAGGGCATTAATTAAACCCACATGTAAATATATGTCAAATGACGTAGACCATACAGAAATTTTAAAAATAAAATAGCAGGTATTGGAGCCAAACGTCCAACAAATTATATTGATAGAATTAGACCTACAGGTTTGTGCCTGTTGTTGCCAGACAATACAGTCAGAATATCCAAAACAGTTCCTGTCTCGTGTGTTTACCTGTTATGTTGGATTCAAAACTTAGGTCTGCACCATTCTAGGGTTAAAAACTAAATGCATAAATTTGCAGCATATTCTACACGATTTTTTCGTGTTTAATCTCTAACTTTGATTTCAAATTCTGATTTTAAAATTCAAGGATGAGTGAAAGGATCAGCACCATGGAGACATGGGATTACTGAACAGATATAGAAAATGTATCATAAGAAGAGGAAATACTAACGTTTTATTCTGAAGATGGCAGTGATTAGGCAGGAATCTTATTTGTTGATAAGTTATATAATCTTAGAAATATTAACCTAAAACTTGGTACTCGTACGTGAATCTATAATGCTCTTTGAAAATGCAGTATTTTACTGCTAGCCAGACCAGAGTCCAATAATGGAGATTCTTGACTGGGATATAAAGCCACCATGTGTTTGAAAACATTGTACTCTCACTTAAATATTTTCAACTTAAGATATCTTGCTTATAACTGCATAACAAGATTTTTATCAAACAAAAACTAGAAAAAACACTTTTAAAATGTCTTCCTAGTGATATATAAAATGTAACAAGGGACAAATAACTACATGGCACATGTTTAGAGAAATGACAGAACACATCTGAGACACTATGACAGTTTCATAATAAAACATCAGGAGGACATGCTATCATTACTCTGTGCAAAACTCACAATTTTATATATTTTGATTGGGATGCTTTGGGTTTTTAAACAATATTTCAGGTAGAAGATATTTGTAGAAATCTATAGTTTATTCTTGAAAAGTAAAATACTTAACAGTTTAATTATTTACAGTAAATACTCCTTGATTAAACTACTGCTGGATATAAGAGCATTATTTTTATAAGATTATTCTTTGTATGTGTACGCTGCTGTAAAATAAGCTCAAAAAACAAAGAGTGAAAAGTTGTCCATCGTCAAGCTGTATATGGATATCACAGTACAATGATAATTGTAATAAATATATCATAATAATAATAATAATCTTGGTTAAATATAAATCAAGGTGGAAAATAAAATCTAATGATCTCCATGAAGAAAATCAGAAGATTTTAATCCATTCAATTGTGAGTGACCTAAATCACCATATGGTTAAAAAAGTAATCCGGATTTTCACATTTACTTATTATCTAATCTGATAAGGACTTTTATAGCATTTAATCCCAATCAATATATAGACTCTAAGACACAGCAAAACATAAGTAGAGCAAATAGTCATTGGTCCATTGAACACAGTAAGGTCATGCAACCCATAGATGGCAGATATGTTGGATTATATACATTGTCGGGTCGGTCACTCCAAACTTACGAGCATATAATATTATTGCTAAAGTGTTTGTCTCACTTGTAAAGTGATGAGCTATGGACCTCATTTTTATGGACAGCAAAGCCATTTAAGTCAAATGACCTGGTTTGAAAGCAAACTGATGAAGATTGTCAGGGTCTTTACTATTGGTGTCGGTCATAATTTGTTTGACAATGACCTTTTGAACCAACTTGGAGAGGAAACAGAGTCCAGGCACTGGAAGGGAGTCCTTTAGTTCATCACCAAGTAGAGAAGCTTTTTAGATAAACAGAGTAACAACAGTCTCTTAATGCATTAGCAAAAGTGCCTTATCTAAGGTTAGAATTTACTGGCTTAGGTATGGATGACAAAAGGATGTCAAGACAATCTTTCGGGGCAGAAATGCAGGTGTAAGATATATCAGGGGTGAATTAGTAGGAGAATCGTTGAGGATTTTACAAATATTATTTTCACTTACACACTCAAAGGCATCAAAAACAGGAAGTATGAATCTGACAGCCACTCAGCCAACTGCCACATAAGAGAGTGGGAGAATTTTCCCATGCACTTTTCTGTTGAAACGTTTTACAGCCTGTTCCGAATAAGTTTTGTCCTATTCTTCTTCATGGGGAGACCTGGGAAACCTTCAAAGACTTCGGAAACACATAGGGCTGATGAGCCAAAATTATGATTTGCATGATCTGAAGATGGCACTTGCTTGATGATTGCGCACCCATCTCAAGGTTGCTCTGCTCAAACTCAAGATGTTTACCTATGGTTCTGATTATCTCATTAAGTAAGGTCTACCAGTTGCTGATTCTAAGATTTTATTGATTTTGGTTACATGGGATTGCTCACTGTATTATGTAGTCCTTGCTGTTCTTAATTGCAATTACTGTGCATAATTAGGACATAAATGGCAGGTCTGAGTATATCCAATGAACTAATCATCAGGGACCTTATTTTCCCATTTCTATGTTAATAGGAAGCCATTCCTTTATGTTGATTTGTTGCTGTCATAACAGGTGATACGTTGATTGCATTTAATCCTTGTTAGTCTGATTAGTCAGGTTTCGGGACAAAACAACAGTTTATGCTCAACACTTTACCTCCACATACAACTGTGCATATCAAGTCATGTGTTTGTGAGAAAAAAATCACAGATTATTCCTCCTTCCTATAGAGCTGCTAAAGTTTTACTTGCCAAATTTATGTAACAATCAACAAAATAATTACAGTCATCTGAGATACGCTGCCGGTCGTTTTAACAACATAAGGACAAAAATGGCAGAAATCTGACCTGACCACAGTGCCCCATTCACCTAAAACTTAAAATGAGTTTATCCACTTCGTCCAGTAATTTTTCCAAAGATACATCCAGAAGCAAATATACATCCCAGAAGCACTCTTTTCCAATATTCAGTATGTCTGAACAACTCTGACTTTCAGCCCTGAGATATGAACAATATCCACTGTCCAGCAATCCACTATCTGGTATATCCAGATACTGTATCCAGTTCATTTGATAAACGTTCACCACTAAAATATAGATTTCAAGCAGTTTGTATCTATTTCACCCGCAGATAAATAAATGCAAAAGTAAGTACAGCAAATTCAGGATTCAATGTGGGCTTTCCAAAATATATATGTTGTATTGAATGTAGATAACCATTGAATGTGTAGATTCAATGGGTTAGTTATTGAATGTGTACATTCAACAGCTTGGCCATTGAATCTACACATTCAATAGCAAGCAGCCATTGAATGTGTACATTCAATAGTTTAACTGTGGAATGTGTACATTCCACAACCATAGTCATTGAATGTGTATATGAACTTCAGACATTGAAATAAGTAACTGATATTGTGTGAAATAGAACTTATTATTGTCATTTTCTTAATAAATCACATCTGTTGATATTAACTTAAACTAAACTTTTGCATTAGTTGATTATCTGTGGTCAGTTACATAGTCATGCATTATAACAAAAACTGTTTTGTTTTCTAATAATGTTTATCTTAATCTGTTTTCTAATTAAATTGTCCCACTGAACCCCTCCAACAATACAGGGGTGCAACTATGGGGCTAATTACAATTAAATACCCAAATTTCACACTTAATTAGATGAATTACTTGCTATCACATATTAGAATCACAGAGTGAAAGACCAAAAAGTAACTACTCAGGCTTGAACTATTTTTCTTTCATCCTTTCACTGGGAGGCCAAATATTTGTGGATTAAAGTAAAGCTAATTATATAGTTTTTGTAATGACTTTGATCAGAAAGGCTTGATGTATCATAAATAATCCAATGAAATATATGACTTTTATTGTGTAAAATTTTTGCAATTTATGTCATTACATATATGTTTATTCGTTTTAATGCTCTAGATTGATCCTTCTTTATGTCACTTCCTGAAATGTAACACTTTTATTCCTATTAATTTAATCACTTATTATTATGCTAAAAATATCCAATATAGGTTATAAACTAAGTCTTTTCAATCAGTATCAGCTTTTCATATTTAATTATTTATACATTCCATGGCTTGGGTCATTGAATGTACACATTCAATGATTTAAGCCATTGAATGTACACATTCCACAGTTCAGCCATTGAATGTATACATTCAATGATTTGCCCATTGAATGTACACATTCAATAGTTTGTGCCATTGAATGAATACATTCAATGGTTATCCACATTCAATACAACATATATAATACTGGGGACTCTATAAGGCTCCAAAATTAGATAAAAACAAGAGCACTCAGAGAGCGCAGGCCTCTGCCAAGGCAGGCAATCATAATGGGAAAATCAATTTTTTAATACAGTGATCCATATCATTCTCAAAAATTTGGGGGATCTAACTTGGACCATGACCTATCTTCTATATTTTGTGAAGATGAAACCGGTGGCATCAGTGTAATCTTGCTAACAAACAAACAGACCAATAGACAAACAAACGGTCATGAAAGCGATCAATACTCCCTTGTCAAAGGTAGCATATAACTGTACTCCAATGTTGCAGTGCACTGATTTGTAACCAAGTTGAGCTTTGTATTGTGGACTATTTTCAAAGTTTTATGACCAGGTATGCATTATTTTGTTTATTTATGGAAATTCCTGTAAAATGACTTACTTCACGAGTAGTAATGTCCTACTTTAACAGAAATCCACTGAATTTTAAGGTGTTTTTTTCAGGACATTTTCTTTATTTTCCTTCTCCAGGAGGTTAAATATTGAGAAAACAAAAGACAAATATTCTTCAGGAGCCTTTTGGTTATCTACGCAGACAGCAGATTTTACTGTAAAAATTAGTGTGTCGGTAAAAAAAAGTACATCGTCATGGAAAAATGTTATTAGAACCATCAGTCAAAACAGTTTCCAACTGATAAGTATGACAAGGTTCTGTCTCACTCATACTTTAAACTTTGGTGGGATTTATACAATTATCTGGACTTTAGTAAGTTTCATAAAATTAATGCTGGAAAAAATATTGTGAATAAATGTGTTGTACATTACTTTGGAGAATGTTTCATGGTTTCTAATCCCATTCTTTATGACTTGTAGTTTGTTCCAAACTAGGGAGCCATAAGAGCTAAATCATTGGTCATCAAATGTCCCGTTCTTTTCGTTTTGCACACAATAGTAAGGTTATTGCATGTGCCTGGTAACTTTCTCTTAAGTTCTGGCTTATCAACATCTGTTTGACATATGTGGGAGCTGTACCATGGATGCACTAGTGCATCAGAAACAGGATCTTGTAGTCCATCTTGCCTCAATTAGTAGCTGATGTAGTTGTTTTAGGGTGCCTGAGGAGCTGTCACATTTCTATCTTGACAGATGATATGATTTGGTGATATGGAAATACAATTTCCAGTCAATTGACATTCTTTAAAAGGAAACCACTCTTTGAAATTTCAACTTATTGAGTGGGGCAAGAACAAGACCACCCAGTTAGAAAGAATGAAGTTTTCTGGATATGTGAAAAGGGAAACTATCACGGTGCTGTGATTTAATCTCTTTCCCCTGTCTGGAAGAACTGATCTGTTTTTTCTGTTTTAACCATAAAGTTATATCTAATTCATAGTAGGATTAAGTCTTTTTGCCTTAGGGCTTGGCTTAACTTAGAGCTTGACATAAAGGGGACTTAAGTCTTTCATAAGAAACATTTTTGTATTTCCTTAGATCCTGTCTCAGAAAAGAGCCAATAAACAATTGAACATTCTTCAATGCAGTCCCTTTGTTACTTTTGGTTTGTGTACTAATAATCATTGTGATATCTACTTTACTGCAGGACCTTTTGATCCATCCTCTTCAGTGGCTGGCATTTCTTAAATGAAAGAAAGTTTTTCACAGATGATCATTTATTAACGCCCCATTGTTTCTTAGCCTGTTATTGTGCAGGGTTGGGGTCAAATCCTTGAAAAAGGATTTAAATCCAATTCCAAATCGTTTGAAATTTTTCAAATCCAAATCGTATAGTATTGTGCATAGGACCCAATGACACAGGATGCTGATTTGAAGTGGTCATCTGATCTGTCTGTATCTTGAATCAAACCATGGTCCTTTGTGTTCATAGGCGGGTGTGGCACACTTGTTCATTTTTTTCACAAATGACCTGCATTTAATACAGATCTGAGACACAACTCTTAGAAGTAAGCAAGTTTTTAGACGTTTTTTCAGATACTTCTTTAGGTAACTTTAGTCCCTGACAAATAGAATTTATGTAGATTATCAGCCCCCCCCCCCAAAAAAAAAAAAAAAAAAAATATATGTATATATTAGATATTGTGCTTCTCTCTCATTAAAAATTACAAGTGGTCAGAATCAACTGATGGTATATTACTTTAGTGACCCAAGAATTTTTATTACTGTTTATCAGTCATTTAATATTTTTTTGTCACTCACTTCTTATCTTTCTCATAATGAATATGTGATGACATGTGGTTATTTTTAATTATTTTCCTTGTCTGAGAAGATATAACAATAGGCCAGCTGTCTCCAGAGTCGCTTATTTATGATTATAAAGCCATTGTCTTTTGGACTTTTTGTCTTAAGTCATTTTTAAATGTTTCAGTTCACACATATAATGACACACACGTGGATTTGTCTCTTGCTTGGTCTGATCGGTGAGTCACAAATTATTTGAATAAAACTTGCTTTATTATACACCACCATGAAACATGGGTTGTGGAATGTTTTGGAATTTCCACAAAGAGTATCCACTGCCAGTGTATGCCCTGACTCATCCAGAAGCTATACAGATACAGACATCATGGAGACCAGACTTCACTCTAACACATACACCAACATTCTGTAGCTATCTGGCTGAAAACTTGGAGAACTTGGAATTTGATTTTAGTTTATTTTTATAAAAAGTAAGTGTCTAATACGGCTGTTTTGCTAATGCAATTATCCTCCCCAATCAAGTTACAGTCCCAATATATTTGCCATTCAGAAAATTGAGCTCTTTCATCTGTTTCATTGTAAAACCTTGATCAGGATGCTTGAAAGGGTCATAAACCTATTAGGATGCTGTTGCACACCTTACCGATAATTTCAATAGGGTATGAAATTACCATAAACTTTTCCGGATCCTTATCTGATCCTTCACTCGTATACCTTGTCATGTAATATATTGCAAACCTATTGTATGCATTGCAAGTCCATCCTTTGGCTTACTACTGCAAGCCATCTGCACCACTTGTTGGCCCATTACCATATTAACACAACCAATACTCTTACATCAGCTTATGCCAGTCAAGCAGCAGCGCCAATCAGAGCAGACACACCAACAAGAGACAGTGTAACACCAACCCAGGCAACATGCGCAGTCCGTCCAACAACAGCTGTGGCCACCTATCCAACAGCAGATGAGATTGTATACCTGTCGCAGTGGTTGTATGTGGATCATATGCTTTCAATGAGGATCCCATCGCAAAACTTATCAGGAAGCCAAAGTGGCCATAAACCAAATACTTTCAGTTCTGAAGCAGATTTCAAATTCATTGCAAACTTTTTCTGCTACCACCCACTGTGCCCTCGATTGCAGAGGAAGTAGCTGATCCAAGGAAAATCTGAATCGGGAGCTAAGTTTACAATCAGATCCCAATAGTTGAAGGGCCCCTATGAAAAGGCACATAGATTGTGGTCTTAATGGGTTTCCTCTTCTTGATTGATAAAAGTTAGATGTAAACTTTATGTAGATTACTTTTGATAACTAACAATTAATAAATATAACCAGTTAGTGCAATAAAATGCCACATCCACCAATTTGACATAAATATATATATATAGAAACATAATCAACAGATACGTATCCATGTGCACAGATGCATTATGTTGCTTGCAGATGCATCTTGCATAAAAAAATTGACAAATAAATTAACATTTATAATACATTTTATTTAAATGATCATAACTTTTGTATTTGTTGCACGATTTTAATAACTCTGTCACCATTGTAATCAGTTTGATTGGGCCGAAAATTTTAATGCCAACAGACCTTAAATATACATTCAAATATATTCTCAATCTTGCTTGTAGGAGCTTGCTGGCGCAGCAAAATTAACAGAAGCCACTACCCACAAGCACTCATTTGATAACTATATTGTTTGAATACATTTGTTCACAGTCACTTTTTGTACTAGTGCTCAGTTGAAATAACACTATAAGCCATTTTAACATTATACAATTTATCACTTGTTACTTACGCAAACATTAGAATTATCTGAAAATTCATCCATAAGATTCTGGGGAATACCGCATTTTTGTGAGTTTAAGGTGACCTTAACATGTTAAATGTTGAAATTAAATGTCAGGGTATAATAAATGTCTTGCATACTCATACACCAAGTTTGCTAGAGAAATTATGAAAACAACAAATTATGTGACTTTAAGGTTTTCATAAATTGATAAAAATGGCAATTTGAGTCACCATGAAGTGATATTATATATTTATTCTGATACAGTGTGGGTAGCACGGCCTGTTAGGGGCCTGCTACATCAGTTTACTTGATACCTTAAAAATTTCGGTTTACATTTGGTTAGAATGACATTACATAACAACCAATCAGATTCTAATTGGGGTTCAAGTTTTTAAACCCATGTCATTGTGGAGCCATATTGATTCTGAGATTTGAAGGTGACACAAGTATTCAAGGAATTTTACTGTCTTCTTTTAGGGTTTTATTTATTTTTAATTATGCCGGGTAACCGAAAAAAATCCCCTGCAACAGAAGGAAAGAGGAAGACAAGGGCTTCTGACAAAGCAAGGTCGACGCCTAGGAAAAGCAAGAAACAGAAGTCTGCGTCATTTAACGACGGTTCATATCTACAGTCGTCTGGACAACAGCCACCAGTAAGTACTGCTGATTCTTCAACACAACCCCTGTTATCAGCCACTACTGGTCAGGCCATACTTGATATGCTTAGCAAGCTAGATGCATCCAACCAGGAACTCTCCAGGAGAATGGACAGATTTGAACGGAATGGTAGCATTAGCTCAACACCTCTGACCTCACCCACTATTCAACCAGTTAATCGGGGACCTAGGGCTACCTCCTCACATCAGGCGGCTTTCATACATCCAACTCATCAGAACATCCCTGCTCAGCTGGCGACGGCAGGGGCGGATAGCCACGGTACTACCACGGAAGGTAAACGACCCCCACTTTCTGCCAGTGATGCTAGGGATGCGGTGGCACCTAAGGTGGACGCTCTGCGATCTATTCCAAGTATATCTACAGCAGTGTCTCAGTTATTGGCCAGCTATGAGCAACAGTGTGACAGGGAGGTACTGCAAGGTAAGGCCACGGTTCTGCGAAAGAAGTCAGGCCGTTACAATACCACCGACACAACATCTATGGGTCCCCAGTTTCGCTGGCCTAACGAGGGGTTGGTTTCGGCTTCACATTTAAAGGAGCCAGCTTATGACGAACTGACTTTGGCCCAATGGGTTTCTGGACAACTGGCAAACATTCTGCAGATTGATGATCATGTTTTGGCGAGAAACGTTTTAATCCAGATGACTGCTTCTATGAAAGACGCCGTATCGCTTCCGTGGGCTGCCGTCAGGTCAGCTTGGGCGGTGTCCATGACTGACATTGAGGAGGGCCGCCTCGGATGGGCTGATTCCACGCAATGGTCCATAAATAGGATCAGCAACTCTCAGTTAGCCATGCATAATGTTCAAACCGTAGCATCATCGGGCAGCAAGGTCAGGATCTGTCGTTTCTTCAATGAAGGTACTTGTAATAGTGAGGGGCATCATGGGACTTACAAGCATTTCTGTGCATATTGTTTTAAGCTTGGACGTTCGTTGGGTCACCCAGAAACTAGATGTTATAGTCGCAATACCAATGGTGGCCAGGATCAAAGATCATCTGTAACAAAATAGGAACTTGGTCGACCTCTGGGCCACTCTGCAGCTATGTGGCCGGATCCGAAGTTATTTCCTGAAAAGACAGATAATAATCAAGTACATTTTGACAATGACATTTGTAACATCACTAGAAATTCTGAATCTTTTAATATAGAAGTTAAAGATATACTTAATATATCTCATCCTTTGAACAATGACTATTTGAACGATTCCATACATTATGAACATTGTTGTGCTGGTGGTGATGTAGCCATGGCCACTGATCTTATGTGTAACTATGATACTGGGTGCGAATATTATCCCCAGGGCCAGGCTTATCATTATAGTAACAACTTGAGCGGCTGTTGTGGTTTTATAGCTGAAGGTGGCCATGGGTATGAATATTATCCCCAGGGCAATGACCATACCTGTGACATGTCTGGATACTGTGGTTTAGCACACTACCGTGGTTATGGGTATGAATATTATCCCCACTATGATTATCATTGTAACAGGGAAGGAAAGTATGGCCATATGCTTACTAACCAGGTTGCGCAAATTCATAATATTGGAGTGCATACCAACTTTGAGGTGCCTATGATCCGGATTTATGATAACACGGGCACATACTGTTATGCTGCTATGAGTCATATAGACCATCAGGGACATTTGACTAATATGACCAACCCTGGAAATGACCAAATCACCATGAGTGTTACCAATCATGTTAGATGGTTCAAGGGTAACTGGGCTACTGTAGTCTATCTCCATGGGGGTTCAAATCAGAACTGGGGTTATCATTCGTACATACATCCCCAGGGGGGGCAATTTGGTACCCTCATACCGTATGCTAGCCCTGTAGAAGCATTTTTACAGATTATACATAGAGTTGAGCTAGAAATACTCCCATACAACTCATATGTAAGAAGTCATGAGGAACATAGTAACCCTAAATTGGCATATAGCAATTATTGGGAGGATATTAGGACTCATGAATATTATGGCTGTACATATGAAAAGTACATGCTGGATATTATTGACTTGATGTTGACAAATATTAATCCTGATTATGACACTTCTCCAGTTAGTAGACCTGACTGGGATTGCTTGGATGTCCATACGACTACCACGCACGACAAGCCGCGTTCGTTTGACAACATACCTGTCAATGATCTTGTAGATCCCTGTAAGACTCCATGTTTTGACAAGCGTACGGCAGTTGATTTTAACTATCCAGATAAGACAGTTGGCTATTTGAACCAAGCCCCTACTGATTTCACCTTCATTGGTCCAGATAGGGCCCCTGTTGAGATTTCTTCTGTTGATAAGCTATTGCAAATCGCTGATGTTATCTTGAGTACAGGCGTTCCTAATTATCGTATGGCCAGATAAAGATGGTAAAAGATAAAGATGGTAATTTTATTTGCTTGACTGTAAAAGATAAAGATGGTAATTTTATTTGCTTGACTGTAAAAGCAACTTCTATGACCTTTAATATCTTAACTCTATATGGGCCTAACACTGATGAACCTCAATTTTTCACAAATATCAAAGCTGTGGTCCAAGAAAATAATCCTAACTACTATGTAATCTGTGGAGACTTTAACCTAGTAATTAATCCGGATATAGATTATTCCAACTATTTGCATATTAATAATCCAAGGGCAAGGCTTGAAGTGTTAAATATGCTAGAAGAGTTGGATCTAATAGATATCTATCGTACTTTTCATCCTGAAACCCGTAGATATACCTGGAGAATAGCTAATCCAATCAAACAAGCACGATTAGATTTTTTTCTTGTCTCGAATTCTATGATTGACATTATACATAAATGTGATGTTAAAGCATCATATAGATCAGACCACTCAATAATATCTTTAGAAGTTATTCAAAATAGGTTCACTATAGGGAAGGGTGTTTGGAAATTTAATAATAATTTGTTAAAAAACAAAGACTACTTAAAAACTATTAACAGTGTCATTGATGACGAAATATTAAAATATGCCATACCAGTCTATCAGCTCGAATTTCTGCAGGGGAACTACCAAAACATCTCATTCACTATAGATGATGACTACTTTCTAGAAATGCTTCTGCTTAGAATGAGAGGGGAAACCATAAAGTTTGCCACATTTCTAAAGAAAAAGGAATTTGAGAAAGAGAAAGAACTAATAAAAGACATAGAACAGTTAGAGTCAAACTTTTCTCAAAATTTGCACTTATTATCCGATAAAAGAACTGAATTGGAAACCATTCGAGAGCATAAACTCAGTGGTCAGTTGGTCCGCGCTAGAACACAGTGGTTGATAGGTGAAAAACCTTCCAAATCTTTTTTTAATCTCGAAAATAAAAACTTCTTGGATAAGACAATAAAAAAAATTCAAGATAAGTGTGGTCATTTTGTCACTGATCAAGCTGAGATTCTTTCTTATGTGAGGTCTTATTATGGATGTCTTTATGAGAATAAAGACCATAAACTTAAAAAAGCCAACTTAACAGAAATTTTGAAAAACAAACCAGTATCTAAAGTACCCAATATTGAATTGGGTGACCTCATAAATACTAAGGAACTTGGGGAGACATTAAAAACTATGAAGCACAACAAATCCCCTGGTATGGATGGTTTTACAACAGAATTTTTAAAGGTTTTTTGGTGTAGACTCAAACATTTTATAACAAATGCTATCAATATTTGTTTTAAAAAAGGAACACTTTCCACTTCTCTTAAACAATGTATTATTACTTGTATCCCAAAAGGAAAAAAGGACAGAAGTTTGATAGGAAACTGGCGGCCCATTTCACTCCTACCTGTTATCTATAAGCTTGCCTCAGGTACTATAGCTAACCGTCTTAAAAAGGTTTTAAATACCATTATTTCTACAACACAAAATGGTTTTATTTCTGGTAGACAAATTAGCAATTGCACCAGACTTATATATGACATCATGCAAGTGGCTGAAGAGAAAAAATTACCAGGCCTTCTTATGTTAATTGACTTTGAGAAGGCGTTCGACTCTTTGTCTTGGGACTTTCTGTACAACAGCCTTGATTTTTTCGGTTTTAGTGCAAATTTTTCGAAGTGGATAAAGTTATTTAACAACGATATAAAAGCTTACATACTACAATGTGGATTTCTATCTGAATCGATCAAGATAGGGAGAGGATGTAGACAAGGGGATCCTATAGCACCATATTTATTTCTGATTGGGGCTGAGATCCTCTCACTCTTAATTAAAATAAACCCAGAAATTACTGGCTTCATTTATCATACCCATGAATATAAACTGACTCAGTTTGCGGATGACACAACAATCATTTTGGATGGTTCCCAGTGTTCTCTACAAGCTGCACTTAATACTCTTGAAATTTATGATAGCATTTCTGGCCTTCGGATGAATAAAGAAAAAAACCAAACTTATATGGATTGGTAGGAAAAAGCACTGTAAGGAAAAATTAGATGTTACGCTTGATCTAGACTGGGGTAAACAGGAGTTCATATTGTTAGGGATAAAGTTTAATGTGAACCTTACGAGCATGCCAAAACTAAATTTTGAAAATAGTCTACAAAAAATTCAGACAGAATTAAAAATGTGGCAGGTGAGACATCTCACTCCTTTTGGAAAAGTAACAGTATTAAAGAGTTTAATTTTAGCTAAGTTTATACATTTATTTTTATCTTTGCCTACTCCAGAAGATGTAATTACCAAACTAAATTTCTTGTGCTATAGGTTTCTGTGGAATGATAAACCTGATAAGATCAAAAGAGATGTAATTTGCCTAGATTATTTGAAGGGTGGAATTAAAATGGTAAACATTAGCAAATTTATAATATCATTGAAACTTACATGGATTAGAAGGATATTCTGTGATGTGAAAACCCAGTGGTTTAACCTTTTCTCAGAAATGTACCCAGTACAAAAACTATCACTAGGATTTGATCTTAGCAAAACAATACTGCTTCATATGAAAAACGAATTCTGGATCGACATTATAACATACTGGCAGAATTTCTGCAAAACTAAAGAAATTAGGTCAAATTCAGACATAGTTTGTTCACCCCTGTGGTACAACACAAATATATCTAAGGATGCTCTATATTTTCCAAAATGGTCAAATAAAGGAATATCAATGGTAGGGGATATAATTGATGATCAATGGAATGTACTAAACCCTGAGGTTCTTAAGAGGAAATTTGAATTTAGTTTTAATATTTTAGATTATTACAGATTAAAATACCTTGTGAAAACATTTATCACTACTTACAAGGAGGAAGGACCCAGTAATTACATGAGGCCCTGCTGTCCGTCTCACCTAAAGATACTATATAAATCCAAAAAGGGATGCAAAGATTTTTATAACCTATTATTGGAAAGAGACACCAAGTACCCAGTCCCTATACCTAAATGGGAAGAGCTAGTCCTTCACAGTAAATACTCATGGACTCAGATTTATAAAATCTGCTGTAAATCTATCAAAGACAATAAGTTCATTTGGTTCCAGTATAAAATTTTAAATAATATATTAGATACGCAGTACTACCTTTACAAAATTAAAATCTTGGATGATAACACTTGTAGATTATGTAGTCAACATCCAGAAACAATTTTGCATCTTTTTGCAGAATGCACAAAATCCTCAGAATTATGGAGAAATGTCAAACATTGGGTTTTCACTAGATTAGGTCTGAATTTAGATTTTGATAGTGGAGTTAAAATATTTGGTTACAACGACAATAATGAAAACTTTTGGCCACTAAATTTCATGCTGATAGTAACTAGATATTATATCTACTGGTGTGCAAAAAAAGGCTTTCAATTGAATATCTTCCATCTCCAAAGGGAAATTAAAAAAAGGTTTAATGAACAGAAAATTTCATCATTTATGAACAATTCAAATCAACTTTTTGAAAAGAGATGGAGTGTCTGGCAAAACCTCTTTATTGACATCTAAGGTTAGATTATTCACAATAGAGTACATGTACTTTCTCATTCCTGGTTATTCTGTTTCCACCAGTCCTTTGGTTAATGGTGTAATGATCCTGGCCTGAACACAATCAGATGGCTAGCCATCTCACTGTGTAAAACTCCAAATATAGTTTTTTTTTTTTTTTTTTTTTTTTTTTTTTCATCTCAATGTTATTTTCACTAGCTTTCCTTCTACTTCTTATAGATCTATTGTGCAAACAAATGTAATTTGTCAGTTTTTTTTTCTTTCATTTTAACATTTGTATGCTGTGTATATAATGCTTGTCTTGACAAAGCATCATTGTTGATTTTGTATATATAATTCCTGCTCTAAAAAAGAAATAAAAAAAAAAAAAAAAAATTATCGTATGGCCAGGATACCCATCAAGTCTGGTCTCAATGTGGAAGCATGGGAACACCATCTTCGTGACTACGCGGACAAACGCGTCATCCAGTATATTAGGTTTGGCTACCCATTGTCTTTGCATAACCCACAAGAATTATGTAACAAAGAAATCACTAATCACTTTTCTGCCTGTCAATATCCCAGTCAAGTTCAAAGTTATCTTGATAAGGAAAGTAAATTGGGTGCTTTATTAGGTCCTGTTAATAATATTAATCATGACCAATATCATTGCTCTCCACTTCTAACCAGGCCTAAAGATACAGACAAGAGGCGGGTAATATTGAACCTTTCCCACCCTCATGGCCATTCAGTTAATGATCACGTAAACAAGGACAACTACGACTCCACCCCTTTCATATTGAAGTTCCCCACTATTGATGATATTGTGAGGGACATTTCAAACGCGGTAGACGACACAGTCCTGTTCAAGGTGGATGTCGCTCGAGCATTTCGCAACCTTAGGGTTGATCCCGCTGATGCTTTGAAACTGGGTATTCGTTGGAAGGATGCGTTCTATGTGGATCTGGCGATCGCGTTCGGCTGGACCCACGGATCCGGATCGTTTCAGATTTTATCCGACGCTATTGCTCACATCATGGCCAGACACGGTGTAAAGTTGCATTGCTATATAGATGATTACATTGTGGTTGCCCCTAAATCTAAGGCTGATGCCCAGTTTGCAACTCTATGTGATCTATTGAAAGACTTGGGTTTACCTTTAAATCAGGACAAGGTCACCCCCCCAACAAAGAAACTCGGGTGTCTGGGCATAGATATTGATATAAATACCAATACTATGAGTATTGCTCAAGAAAAATTGCGGGAAATCTATGAGGCCTGTATACAAGCCAGTCAAAAGACACACCTTTCTAGGCAAGCTTTTCAATTTTTACTAGGGAAATTGATCTACATACACAAGTGTGTTAAACCTTCCAGGATTTTCATTAATAGAATTCTCGAATTATTTAGGAAGAATCACCATTGCAGGAAGATATATTTGAATGTGGACTTTCATAGAGACTTGCAATGGTTTCTCACCTTTTTGCCCACTTACAATGGCATATCTTACATAATTAAATCTGATGTTGATGAGGTCCAGTCCCTTTACCTAGACGCTTGCCTTACGGGTATGGGAGCAGTTTGGCGGGATAGGGTATATGCCACCCCTATACATAACTGTGGCGACCTTGAACTCACCATAGTTCATTTAGAGATGATGAACATTGTGATTGCCCTTCGGATTTGGGGCCAATTTTGGCAACATGGCTCTATTTCAGTCAATTGTGACAACCTCGGAGTGGTCCAGGTGGTCAAGACCAGCAAAACCAGAGATCCTTTCCTTGCCCTTTGTATAAGGAACATATGGCTCATCACTTCCGCTTATGACATTGACCTTAATATCAAGCATATTCCTGGGGTCAAGAATGTGATAGCTGACACCCTTTCTAGGATTTATTCTGATAAACCTGTTAACCATAACATTTTCCTTGAGTTAAAACAGAATTATAAATGGGATAGGGTTTTTCCAAGCCATTTTGACCTTCATACTCACTTGTGATTTCAGATTCGAACCTTCCTTCATCTTCATTGGTGAGATCTGCTCTGGACAGAACCAAGAACGCATTCAGACCGTCCACTATGAATGCTCACAGAACACATTTGAGAACTTATTTGTCTTTTACTACATTCATGTCTCTTTCCCCTATCCCTTCGGTTCATTCTCTTCTGGCTTTCATGGAATATCTATATGCTAATTCCTTGTCCCATAAAGTAATTCATAACTATATCTCATCTATTAAGTCAGCTGCAAAACGTTTTCATTGGCCTATTCCACCTTTGTCACATCATTTGGTCACTTCTTACCTCAGAAGTATTTCAATCAACTCCACACTTCCTCCTACCCCTAGGGGCGTTTTTGACCTTTCGACCTTGGCTGCCATTTCCAGAGCTTGTAGTATTCTGGATGACCCTGACCTGTTTAGAGCTGTCTTCTTAGTAGCTTTCTTTGCCTTTCTCAGGATGTCCAATGTGGCTCCTCACTCCAGGTTCAAATTTGATCCCCTAAGGCACATCCTTAGACAGGATGTTATTTTCCAGGACCCCGGGGCCCACATTTTGATTAAGTGGACCAAGACCTTGCAGGATAGGTCTGCACATCATTTTGTCCAGATACCAGCTCTTAGCAATAAGACATTGTGTCCAGTGTCAGCTATTCAGAAAGTGCTAACTTCTAGACAATTGCCTGGGACTTCCCCTTTATTTTCACATAAAAACATTCCTTACCATCCAGTTATTGACACTACCATTAGGGACAGTTTGAGGAAAGTTCTTTCACATCTTGGCATCCCCTTGCTGGGGCATGGCTTCCATACTTTCAGGCGTTCTGGGGCCACTCTAGCCTACGATAATAACATCCAACTCCAGCACATCATGGCCCATGGCTTATGGCGGAGTGCCGCGGTTTGGACCTACCTCCAGAACGCCTCTTTGGCTCCCTCAATTATTCCCTCCACTTTTGCGGCAATAATTCCCCATTCTATCTAGTTGGGCTTGGTGTTTTTAAAACCTTTCAAATTCTTGAAATCTTTTAAAACTTATTTGCAAATTTATTAACATGTAAATAAATTCCTCAAATGGAGCTTCACCTTATTTCCTTTGGACATCACAAATGTAACCTTTACCTGACCTTGTTGTATGACCTTGACTTAGGAAACTGTGGGTAGCACGGCCTGTTAGGGGCCTGCTACATCAGTTTACTTGATACCTTAAAAATTTCGGTTTACATTTGGTTAGAATGACATTACATAACAACCAATCAGATTCTAATTGGGGTTCAAGTTTTTAAACCCATGTCATTGTGGAGCCATATTGATTCTGAGATTTGAAGGTGACACAAGTATTCAAGGAATTTTAGCCACCCCCCTCCCTGGTACACCATTCTAAGTTATGACATATGGTCGGGTTTGACCTCAGGCGGCTCCAGGCTGACCCTGGATGACCCCCTCTCGATTTTGACAATTAAACAATGCACATTTATTGTAGTCCAAGGTAGGGCCAGGCAGTTCCCTGGTAGCCCCCTCTCTTGGCTCCTCACTAAAACATTATCATTTTGTAGGACACGAGTTGTCCATATATGCTTATTATGTCTGTACATGAATTGTCTGCGATTTTCTTTTTTATTTTACACGAGTTGTCTGTGATTGTTTTATGTATGGTGTTTTTAAAACCTTTCAAATTCTTGAAATCTTTTAAAACTTATTTGCAAATTTATTAACATGTAAATAAATTCCTCAAATGGAGCTTCACCTTCTTTCCTTTGGACATCACAAATGTGACCTTTACCTGACCTTGTTGTATGACCTTGACTTAGGAAACTGGCATATACATCAGGTATGATTGACCAAAATGAGCCACAGTAGAAGTAAGGGGATAAAAACCTCATTTTTCGACTTTAAGGTGGCCCTAACACTGGTGGCGGTGGCAATGACACCTCCAAAATTTAATCACTTCTTAATTAAGCATATGTGGAAAATCCATTCATAACTTTTTATTTTACACTTTTCACTAACAAACAAACAGACAGATGGACGGACAAACCCCAATGATTACTTAACCTCCACTGGCGGAGGTAATTAATATAACTGGGTGTGGAATTGGCACACCTCCCAAGTACTCAAATTTGACATGGTGTATGGTACTACAACGGCCTAACACATTCCACTCAAGCCACTTCCACTATTCTTCACTGATAATTTTGATGAATATGACACCTAGGGCCAATTTCATGAAAGGTTTTATAACTAACCTAGTCTTAGGGCTGAGCCACTGAGTCAAGTCCCAGCCTTTTAGCTCAGCTAAGTTTTGGTCTCAACTGGGTTTTCACAGAATTGGGCCGTACAGAGGCCAAGCTTATCAAATAACCACAGTGATTTTCTCCATCATGTGACCCTTCATTTCTAATCAAAATATTCATTTATAATCAATATATTGTGATTGGATCTTACAGAGGCCAAACTTATCAAATAACCACAGTGGTTTTCTCCATCATGTGACCCTTTATTTCTAATCAAAATATTCATTTATAATCAATATATTGTGATTGGATCTTACAGAGGCCAAACTTATCAAATAACCACAGTGGTTTTCTCCATCATGTGACCCTTCATTTCTAATCAAAATATTCTTCTGATATCCATTCTTTTTATGCATTTTATTTCTGGTATCCCATTTCTGAGATCAGAGTTTTAAATCCCAACCTGACCTCATGTGAGAAAGCTGGTAGTTGCTCATCTTTGTCACCCGTGGCTTGAAGTCAAAGTTGGGGTTTTACTTCCCGTTCAACAGCCAGGGTCATTTTGGCACAGGTCCTCAGCATTGTCACTTATGGGAGTCAAACCCACACAGAGATGACAGCCCACTGAGAATGCCTCATTTTATTTCTGGCAAAATGGTATATTTCAATGGAAAACCTTGCAATCACTCTAAAAACAAAACAAAAAAAATCCATTAAAAAAATTATTTTAATGGAATGTTTTTATACTTTGACCACATTATAAGCATTTCAAATTTTGAAGTAGGAAGAGAATTAAAGTGATCATATGTGAGCCTTTGCTTGATAAACTTAAGGCAAAGCTGTGTCTGAGGTCTCTGGTGAAATCCGTAAAGTTGCAGCCATTGAGCTCAACTAAAATGTTCTAAAGATTTGAGACAAAGGTCTTACCTTTGATCTTGAGACTGGGACCTTTTGTGAAATCAGCCGCAGTAAATTAATTTCTGACTTGGCAAATGAAAGTCGGTAAATGGACAAGAAAATTTCTAAACATATTTCATTTATATGTGACAGGAAATCTAAAATCGTTGTCAATGGCAAACCACTGGTTGATTACTAATATGCAAAATACTGTGTGTGTTCAGTTGAGGTATCTATCAAATTGTTGCATAGAGCAACAAACTTGGACTTCCATACTAACCGCCATACATTAGTACATTATGGCTTCAACAAGCGCAATCTCTTTGAGTGTCATTATGTACCCTTCTACTGCTCCATGTGTTAATTTGGAAAAAAATGACAATAAAATCTTTTTCTTGTGTGTTGTTATTGTGGAGTGGCTTATTTTTGAAAATGCACAACCAACATACAAAGTCCATTTACGAGGCAATTACGAGTTGCCTTGACCACGTGGCAATGTGTGTCCAGGCCTTAAGTTATGTATAGAACCAACCAAGTTGTACATGTGACTTAGTATCTTGTATATACTAATTAATAAGTCCTATATTTTACTGATTATTAAACAGAAAAAATGATTTCTTTTTATTTGACTTAGCCACTCATACGCACAACTTAACAAGCTTTTATATAACTTGTAGTTGTAAATATTATTTTGTGTATAAACAACTTGATTATTTGACTTAATATAAAAATGACAGTTCTGAGCTTCCATAGTTTATTAAATACACAGCATTAATTAACTAGTATGCAATATTTACCCCCGCCAAGGAGGTTATGTTTTCACCTGGGTTTATTTGTGGGTTTGTGAGTTTATGGGTTTGTTTGTGAACAAGATAACTCAAAAAGTTATGAACAGATTTTGATGAAATTTTCAGGATATGTCTGAAAAGGTAAAAGGAAGAAATTATTCAATTTTGGGAGTGATCCGGATCACTATATGGATCTTCTGGATCCATGAAATGTAATTTTCAAAGACAGATAACTCAAAAAGATATGTGCTCCCTTGGCGGAGGTCAATGTTTAATATTAATTCTAAATCACAAATGAAAACTTTAACTTTTTATCCAGTACTAATTTTACTGTCATTTACACAAAATTGCATGAGTCTGCAAAAGTACTACTACATTATATAATGATAGTGTAAAGAATATCATCTAACATGCTTGAGAAATAACTTATAACCTTTACACTCAAAGGTAAAATTTATGTATTTATTGACCTGTTTATTTGGGTTTTATTATCGCTTTCAACACTGTAACAGTACCATCACGACAGGTAGTTTTGTGGGCAGAGGAAACCAGTACAAACAGTTGGTCAAGGTTTTGTGCTGTAAACTGCCAACAACTGATAAGCAACTACCAACTTTCCCATATATGGTCCAGGGTTTGAACCGCAGACCTCAGAAGTTGGAGGTGAGTATGTTACCACTGCGCTACATTAATCAATTTTTGAATGTGGATTTAACAATATTAGCCTTCACTTTTAATAATATTTTTTAAAAGTCTCAGAGTAGAAATGATTTCAGATATATCAGACGCCTAATTATAAATTGACCTTTACAGTAACCTTTCACTTTTATACCCTTTGTTCTTACAAGCAGAACATGAATTCAGCCATATAAACCACTGGGCTTAAGAAATGACCTTAAACCTTTTATTTTCACTACTTTCACCAACATAGCAGACAGATTTTAGGAGTGCTTTGTAAGCTTTTTCTTTCAACCCTTTGTCATAAAAGTCTAAACGATAAATAAATTACCTTTTTCTTGAGCCTCTATTCCTTACAGAGTAAACAGGCTTGTTGACTTTTAAAGCTTTTCTTTTAACCTCCTCACTCACTGGACAGACAGACTTCAAAATGACCTTCAACCTTTTACTTTTAACCTTTGTAATAACAGGACAGACATACATTCTACAATTTGAGTTATTAGGTTTGAGAAATGTGACCTTTAACCTTGCACGTTTAACCTTTTGCAATCACAGGTCAGACCTGGAGCCAGGAGTTTACCTGTGAGGTTATTGAACCCGGTGTATGCCTGGAGGACCTCTATCCTTACCCGTATGATTGTAACAAGTACTGGCAGTGTACTTCAGCCTGTATCCCCTACCTACAGAACTGTCCCCCGTCTCTGCACTTCTCCGCACAGAACAAGACCTGTCTCAGCCAAGCAGATGCTATGTGTCAAGGTAAGACAAAGTTCAAAGTTTGGGCTTTACGTACTGTTCAACAGCCAGGGTCATATTGGGACAGGTCTTCCACATTGCCACTTGCGGGGGTCAAACCCACACAGAGGTGACTGCCTATGATTACATGCCAAATTTGAAAACCCAATAGGCCACCTGGGAACTCCTGTCAAGGTAGAAGGAGGAAACACTATCTCTTCAAAATATTATTAATTTATTTATTCACTTGTTGTTTAGGTCAAGTCTTGTACCTTAGTATAAGGTATATGGTGACAGATTGTGGAAGGGCCAAAGAATCCACTACACACATGTGGTCAGTGTTATGTAACATAAACTTCTAGGAAAATGGCAAACAGCAACTTGTTTTCCCACATAATGATAATTGGGGGGACATCTCTTGGTTTTTTTAATTATTAAGTTATAAGATATATTATTAGTTTTTATGTATATATCTTATTCCCAAAAGATGTTTGTTCACTTCCTGTTAGGGTTGTCAGTCTCTTGGTTCTGATTAGGGAGTGGGTTACCCTAGTGTTACTCTTTACAGGTATCTAATCAAAATTGCTGACCCAGTTCACCTACTAGTTCCCCTAGTAGTTTAAATGGGTTATTAAATACTTACAGTCGCTCTATGTTTGGGAGATGGACTGTGGGTGGGGTTTTAAGTAGGAGCAGTAGTGCCAGTAATTAGTGGCATTACTGCTCCTACTTAAACTAACCAAATAAAACAGCTACCTTTCATATTTGCAATATCGTATATTTTAAAATGTTTTAAACAACATATACTACATGTATCTGATAATGTATTTGGATAGACTCTAAAGGCCTGTTTCCAAACCTTTGAACAATGTAAAGCCTTTATGAGAAAAGACCCTATTGTATAAAATAGTTAAGCGTCAAATTGCCAAAATATTTGTTTATTGTGTTCTAGCAACAATAAACCCTCTTAGAATTATTTCTTTACAAATTTATCACCAGAAATGTTTGACGACAAGTAAAAGTTCTCTTTGAGTTTATTTCTGTTTCACAGAAACAACAACCATAGCCCCTAGCACAACTACAAGTACAACCACACAGACAACCACACAGACAACCACTGAGATCCAGACAACCACAACAACCACTGAGCCAACCACTACCTACACTGGAGAAATCACATCTGTTGTTCCAGGTTAAGTCTCTGTAGTTAACAGGAAAACTTCCCCAATGACATATACAGAAAAATATAAATATAACAATATTGTATAAGTGCGTAACGTAAGTATATATTTGTAATCTTCGTGAGTAATATATTTTTTCTGTATATGTCTAATGAGAGAGGTTTTATTCGCCATTTTTTATGATTTATGAGTTAAATAAAATGTGATAAAAGGCTGGCAAAAAGTGGGCATCTGTGGATATAAAATCTTCAATCTTTAACTTGCAATATCACACTCATTTGTGCGTGGATTTTCATGCAATAATACATATTTGTAGATTAGATAGTTTTCGAGATATTAGTGAAAAACCGGAAGTTATTGACATTAATTATACATTGTATGACGGCCCTGTTGTATGCAAAAAGTTATGTATATCTTCCTATATACATATTTTATATGCATTAACAAAATCATACTCATTCTACACACTCGTGTAATATTTTGTATCTTATTTGTGATAATTTCTTTTATATATTTCATTGGGGAAATTTTCCTATTATATCAGTTGGATATCTACTGTTTGGCAAAGTGTGTAACATAAAGTTAACATAAACCAGAAATCAGAATATTTATTGATAACTGGTAGTCATCGATAAAGTACATGCATTGCTCATACAACAGGATATAGCTAAAGTAAAAATGACAGACCTAATTTGGGATTTTTGATATTTATATTGCCAAAGTACTTATTTCAAGTAGATATTAACATTATTATATCATTTTATAAAAATGTAAATTAAATAGATTATATGTTTGTAAACGTAACAAAAGATATCCATGTAATTTCACTTAAAACAATGCCGAAAAGTGTTTTGGTATACATGCGTGAGTTGCAAGGCCATTTGGATACACAAGTAGTGCAGTAGAATTATTGAAAATCTGGTGACAAAAACAAATTCCAAGTTTTGATACATCCCATACCTGGCCTTGAACTCAGACGGTCACCCATCCAATTACTAATGTAGCCCATTGCTGCTCAGCTTCACTGATGAGATGGGGTCTCATCATACAATGAAAATAAAATCAAAATGATCTCAAGAAGCACAAGGCTCACTAGAGTTGGTGCTTAAACACACTTAACACTCTGGTACTTTTACAAACATAGAATCAAATTAATTAACTTTTTTGTATAATAATATAATAATGTTAATAAAATATCTACTTAAAATATGTGCTTTTGCAATATGCAGTGAGAACTTTGTGTTCAAGTTAAGCCAAGTTATGCTTGGAAGTAGTGTGGTATATGCTGACTCTATCAATCAATTCAAGAAAAGTTGGAGGAAATAAATAGTATCTTGTATCAACTTGTATGCTAATTTCCCTGGTCCATGTTGAAAAAATTTGATGTACATATAATATAGGGACTGATAAATTTTGCAATACTGCTTATATTTGTTGCTCCTTAGAGCCTGTTTCAATGCAGACATTAAGCGTGATAAAAGTCCTGAATAGACTAGAATAGAATACCAGCATGTATTGAATCGCTGACAGTACTTAGAGTACTAAGACATAATTTAAAAATCACCAGTAAGGCATGTCTTGAAGAGGGTACTTCCTTAAAAGCTTACCAGGTAGAATGTGGTCTCTGCAGTGAAACGTTGTGTTTTTGTTGAACCCCAGTCTTGTGGTAAATGCCACCCAAAGTGGCCAAGTCATTGCCACTGTTTTCTCTAAATTTGTTCAAACCATATAGAACACGTATCATATGTGGAGGGCAGAATATGATAGAACCCAAAAAGTGATAAAATCATCACTTCTAGCTTAAATAGTAAGGAATTCCCTAAATAGGTCACATGGTAGAGTGTTGGTTTCATTGGGCCTCTGTAGTGCTTATAAAATTTCTTCTCAACACTGAAAACCGCAATGTGATTAAACAGCCAACCTACATAGAGTAAATTTTTTTATTTGTAGTACCTACCGTGATTACCCATATGCTGAATATACTGTTTTCTTTTTGTTTATTACTTGTGGTAATATTTGAAGTGGCATTTTCCTTTGAGCATGCAATACCTTTATAAAATTGTTTTATTAATATCATTGCAGCCAATCCATCTATGTTCTTTGTGGGTAGGACCTTAAACTATGATGGTCCACCAGGAATAGTAGATTTTGATGTAACCATCACTGACAGGAGAGGTGATTTTGATCTTGTTTCTGACACATTTGTTGCACCAAGTTCAGGGATTTACTTCTTTGCCTTGAGCTGTGGTGTACGTGAAGCTGCAGAAACCAACTACCGTCTTTCGGATGTTGGTGGCAATTCCGTTTGCAATGCAAGACGTTCATCGACCGCACATGGTGCCCAAGACATCATCAGCAGAGATGTAATTGTACCATTGAATCAGGGAGATGTTAGGTACATGAACTTAACTTCTCCTGATGGCCTTTACAGTGACAATCAAATGCAGACATCATTGGCTGGATTTAGTCTCCATGATGCCTTGTCTCCTGTATCCGCGTTTAGCGTCGCCATCAACCAATCCACCAGCCAACTTGGAGTGGTTGGTTTCAACAAGATTTTGACAAACAACAACAATGACTATGACCAGTCTTTGAATGCCTATGTGGCTCCCGCTGATGGCATCTACCTTTTCAGTGTGAGCGCTGGGTTAAATGCCCGCGTGAGAGCAAGAGTCATTGTTTTGGTTAATGGTTTTGCTACATATGAATTATGGCGGGATCACATTGGTCATGATGCTGTTGATATAATAAGCAGGTATTCCAATATGAACACTTAAAAACTAAATGTTACTTTTTGAAATAAATTTTCAGATTATATTTTTACCCAAGTCAATTCTCACTTTAGTATGTTTCTAAGAACAAACCATCAGTGGAACCAGGAGGGATTCTTGGAACTATTATTTTCTTTATTATAAATGTTGCTATATTATATAAACATAATTTTATATTATTTTTTTAAGCATACTCTATCTCATAAGACAATATCTCATAAGACAATGCCTTCTCTCTGATAAATCTTATTACCTCTGCCAAGCAGGTATGAATTCATGACCGTTTGTTTGTTTGCAGGATTATTCAAATACTACTGGTTGGATCTACATGAGAAGATGGCTATCGCTCCAAATTAGGTCCCATTAAATTTGAGAATAATCTGGATCACCATCTGGATAAAACAAATTTCAAAGATCCGTATTTTTCAATTTACTTATAATTAAGTGCCTTCGCCAGGGTATACACGCTATGTGTGCTCCGAGTGGCTTGTTGATTTACCTTAACCTTAAAAGACTTTCCAAGGGGCTATACTAGAATTTGGCATCAATTGGCACCCTAAATCAGTACATCACCAATCGACATGTAGCTTGCAATGATCAGCATCTGCATCAGTGATGCTGACTAGCTACAGGTTGCTAATATTGTTTAGTTTTTGCAGACTTAAGTAGCTTGCTGCATTACCAAGTGAAGCAGTATTCATTAATGTTTGTTTCAGGTCTTTCCTACTAAATCTTCAAGCTGGATCCTTGGTTCAATTCGAACTTAACTCTGGAGAACTGTTCAGCAATGACCGTCATCAGACCTCCTTCAGTGGATTTTATTACAGTCCTCGTTTTCTGGAAACTTATCAACAGGCAGCCTGGTTTGTAACTCACACAAGAGGCTGGGTGTCTGATGGTGCCAATGGTTTATCACCAGTTGACTATGATGATGTCCAACTCAATGTCCGTAATGTCTTCAATGCATCAACCTATCAGGTGACTATTCCTGAGTCTGGTTTCTATTACATCCATTTTGGTGCAGGCTCTCAACGCGAGTTCACTTTCCGACAGAGAGATGTTGATTTGGTTTTGGTCAAGAGGGAGCCAGATGGAACAGAGACCCGCTTGGTAGATCTTCTCCGTGATGCCACCGAATTTCGTGGGGAAGACACACTGTCACGTGCTGCCATCTATAATCTCAATCAAGGAGATGTCCTTTATATGGAGGCTGCTTCAAGCACGGCTTTCTATGGAGATGACTTCCGAGCCCTTACCTACTTCATGGGCCTGATGTTCTATTCTACCGAATAAAGCTCCAAGTACTCTTTCATCAGTTGCTGCGAAATTTGATCTGGTGTAATCAGGACATATTATGTTTCATCTTTGTGCTGTCTGTTGAGGGAAATAAATGGTCATACCGTTTGAAAATTCTTTTCATGCATCATTCCAACCTCTAAAGTCATGTGAAACTCTTACAAATAAGAAATTGTGTAGACAATTGCAGACATGTGTTAGCAGCTGCAGTTTTGACATTAATCGGTAAGGTTGATTATAAATTTATTACAGAAAATGGCTGTAAAATGGTCTTAATTCTATTATGACAAATGGGTAACATTGATATAATAACTCAAATATCTGTCTAATGGGCAACCCACTTGCCTAAAAATGCTGGGGACCTGGATACAGATATATAGTGGCTGAAATAACTATGGGACATGAAACACCAACTTTGACTTTTGGCTAGTTAAAATGGTGGTCCTCTGTCACAAAGCCCTATGGCCATTGGTAGGCCCAAGGAGCCCAAGGGACTTTGATATTTCATCATCTCTGTCTGTCAATTGGATTAATGACAGCCTGGGCTGCACAGTGGCTTAGTCAAATAGTTCTTTGAGTCCATCAATAAGCTGATGTTACACTAAGTATGTACAATACCATACAATACCAATGCTCTCAACTCTGAGGCTGGTGCTTTCAATCTCGACTATGGGATTAGGTTGGTTTGAGATATCTAGCAGATTTCTTCCTTGTACTTCATGGTTTAATATGCAAACTTTGTTTTGACAGGTACTTATAGAACTAGAGAACACACAGCATATTTAATTAGATGTAAATTTTTAAAAGTAGGACAAGATTATTTTTTTCAACATATAAAAACGGAGGGTATTATTGAACCCACATATATAGGGGGCCATTGGTGGTGCAGTGGTAACACCCTCATCTCCCACCTCTGAGATAGGGGGTTCAAACTTTGGACCTAACATGGGAAAGCTGGTAGTTGCTTACCGATGGTCTGAAGTTTAAAGTACAGAAGCTTGACCAACTGTATGTACTGGTTTCCTCTGCCCACAAAACTACCGATTGTGATATGACCTGTACAGTGTTGAAAGTGCCGTAAAACCCCAAATAAATAAACCCGCATAGCAGGCTATACAAAAGTGTGCACTATATTGTATGCTTTTCAGTTTCAATTTCAGTCTCTATCTCAATAGTACAGATTCCCGAAATTCAAAATCCAGGGAATTACCATAAAAGGCCAGTACCATGGAGATGCAGGATAAATCAAGACAGACATAAAAAACAATAATTTCGGTGCCACAAAAAACGGCAATTTCAGTGCAACAAAATCACATTCCAGAAAAGGTCTCATCATGTCTCAGACTAGAATTTAAGGACTGATCCTTATAAGAGGATTGTTGGGACAGAGATGCCGAATTCAGTATCAAGGTGAAGAGGGGTTGAAAAGTGCCAAAGTTCTCCAAAACAGCTGGAAAAATCAAATTTATCCCAACCCTGGGGATCAAACTAGGAATACTCAATCTAACTGGTAACCTATCCCCGAAAAATCCTGATACAATTGAAAGTCCGAGGACCATACCAATTCAACACAGTTTTAACACGATTATATGTTGGATGGTAAAATTGTCAACTTTTCCAGAAACATCAGATATATTTGATATTCTCCCAAGCTTGAAAATTTTTACTTCCTAACGACTGTCGAATATATGGTCCTGACTTCAAAACTGGCAAGCTTTGGGACCAAAGTCAGAAATATTGAAACACCAATTATTTTAGACATGTTTTCTTTTTACCTAAGATACACAATAGCTATCTATTACCCATTCACACCTCACATTCACACCTCACAGTTATAAGTTTTACTCGGTGGTCAAACCACCTTCCAGGATGCCTCATCTGAAATTTGGTGTATTCATAAGGTATGACACACATGGCCACTGACTCAGTGTGTAACCATAAATAACAGTAGGATGGCAGTAGGACGAGTATAGTATAAATATGTGTCACCGAGAGACAACCTCCATTTACTTGCTATTCACTTTATGTCACCATCACACTAATCACAACCCCATGTAAACCATGGACCACACCTTCAGTTACCATATGATACGTCATGGTGTGACCTTGATTTGACCTTTGACCTTGTCGTAGTGACCTTGACCTTTAAAATCTTGTTGCACCTTTGGGTCTGTCTTTTGATGCAAATTAAGCACTGTTAAAATCATATTAGAATTCATTAAAAATTTTACCTTTACAACTTCCCATAGTAACAGATGGTATTTCATCTATTGAGCCACAAATTCTGCTCCAACACCACACATAAGCATTCATTGAATGTATTACCACTTCTGTATGCATGGTAATATTCAAAACATTTAAACCATAATTCGGCCATGCCAGATGTAGATAAAGTACATGCATTATCTTTCTCTTAGACAGTATTTTCTCTATTTAAACATTGTTTGGACCTTTATGTAACTGACAGTGCTCTGAAAGTATCCTGAACTTTGTACTGATACAGTACTTCTGTATCTCATGGTTTTAAAAATATTTCTCTAGGCTGTGGGGTACGGGCATCTCTGATGCTATTTTTTTTACATTAAGGTGGCCTTAACATCAGCGACCGTGACATTGGCACCTCCAAACTTTAATCACTTGTTACTTGCACAAATGTTAGCGTTATCTGAAAATTTCAAAATTTATCCATAAGTTTCTGAAGTATACTTCATTTTGTGAGTTTAAGGTGACCCTAACATGTGACATGCTGAAAACTAAATGTCAAGATACTAGAAATGACCAGGCTGACTTGCATACACATACACCAAGTTTGCTAGAGAAATTATGAAAATAACAAATTATGTGACTTTAAGGTGGCCATAACTTGAAAGAAATGGGACATTTAAGGTCACCATAAAGACAGATTACATATTTCTGATACTGTGGCATATATAACAGGTATGATAGACCAAAATTTAAGGTGGCCCTAACACTGGTGGCGGTGGCAATGACACCGCCAAAATTTAATCACTTCTTACTTAAGCATATAAGGACAGTCTCTGAAAATTTGAAGAAAATCCATTCATAACTTTTTATTTGGGTTACACTGTTCACTGACAAACAAACAGACAGACAGACACACTCCAATGATTACAAAAAATCAAAGACGTAGTTATTTCTGTGTACTTTTATTAAGTCCTATGAAAGCAGTAACCAATGAAGATTCACAAATGTATTTGTTCAAGTGCTAAAGACTGTTTAACATCTTGCATATATATATATATAAATATATCAACACAAAATATTTACAAACAAAAAAATCACACCAATAATTTGCCAAAACCAGAAGATTCTGCATTCTTGTTAAATATATGTACATACAACTATCTGCCTAGTCTTGCTTAAGGCTCAAATTTGTATCATATCATTACCCAACATGTACATAGATGTTCAGCATTCATAAAGCACTCATACATGTTATGAGATACAAGCTCATCTCTCTCTCTCTTTTAGCTGTATGCTAATGTAAAAGCCAGTACGTGTATGAGTACATTACACAAACTGAAACTTCATTATCTGAACTGAACATGATCTCTCATTGCAAAGAAACTTGAGCCTTTGGCAAGGCTACTACCTGCCATAACTTTGTACAATTTGACCACAAAAGCCTTATAACCTCCATGGGGATGTTTTGTTTTCTGGTGTGTTTGTCTGTGTGTTTGTCCATGTGTGTGATAACTCAAAAAAGGTAATGAACAGATCTTCCTGTATTTTTATGTGGGTAAGGCCTGACTAAAGGGAGAAGTCATTAAGTTTTAGGCAAAATCCATATCATATTCTTGACACCAAAAAACATCAGAATTCTCGAAAATACACCTTAATGAAGGTTTGCACTTAACAATTACTTTCTATTTTTGCTTGTTATACGTAAACTGTTGTGAATTCCTATTGATTAATATTTGCATTGTTGCAAGTGTCAGCTATAAACAGAATTTATCCACAAAATGTTGTACTGATACAGTACTTCTGTATCTCATGGTTTTAAAAATATTTCTCTAGGCTGTGGGGTACGGGCATCTCTGATGCTATTTTTTTTACATTAAGGTGGCCTTAACATCAGCGACCGTGACATTGGCACCTCCAAACTTTAATCACTTGTTACTTGCACAAATGTTAGCGTTATCTGAAAATTTCAAAATTTATCCATAAGTTTCTGAAGTATACTTCATTTTGTGAGTTTAAGGTGACCCTAACATGTGACATGCTGAAAACTAAATGTCAAGATACTAGAAATGACCAGGCTGACTTGCATACACATACACCAAGTTTGCTAGAGAAATTATGAAAATAACAAATTATGTGACTTTAAGGTGGCCATAACTTGAAAGAAATGGGACATTTAAGGTCACCATAAAGACAGATTACATATTTCTGATACTGTGGCATATATAACAGGTATGATAGACCAAAATTTAAGGTGGCCCTAACACTGGTGGCGGTGGCAATGACACCGCCAAAATTTAATCACTTCTTACTTAAGCATATAAGGACAGTCTCTGAAAATTTGAAGAAAATCCATTCATAACTTTTTATTTGGGTTACACTGTTCACTGACAAACAAACAGACAGACAGACACACTCCAATGATTACAAAAAATCAAAGACGTAGTTATTTCTGTGTACTTTTATTAAGTCCTATGAAAGCAGTAACCAATGAAGATTCACAAATGTATTTGTTCAAGTGCTAAAGACTGTTTAACATCTTGCATATATATATATATAAATATATCAACACAAAATATTTACAAACAAAAAAATCACACCAATAATTTGCCAAAACCAGAAGATTCTGCATTCTTGTTAAATATATGTACATACAACTATCTGCCTAGTCTTGCTTAAGGCTCAAATTTGTATCATATCATTACCCAACATGTACATAGATGTTCAGCATTCATAAAGCACTCATACATGTTATGAGATACAAGCTCATCTCTCTCTCTCTCTTAGCTGTATGCTAATGTAAAAGCCAGTACGTGTATGAGTACATTACACAAACTGAAACTTCATTATCTGAACTGAACATGATCTCTCATTGCAAAGAAACTTGAGCCTTTGGCAAGGCTACTACCTGCCATAACTTTGTACAATTTGACCACAAAAGCCTTATAACCTCCATGGGGATGTTTTGTTTTCTGGTGTGTTTGTCTGTGTGTTTGTCCATGTGTGTGATAACTCAAAAAAGGTAATGAACAGATCTTCCTGTATTTTTATGTGGGTAAGGCCTGACTAAAGGGAGAAGTCATTAAGTTTTAGGCAAAATCCATATCATATTCTTGACACCAAAAAACATCAGAATTCTCGAAAATACACCTTAATGAAGGTTTGCACTTAACAATTACTTTCTATTTTTGCTTGTTATACGTAAACTGTTGTGAATTCCTATTGATTAATATTTGCATTGTTGCAAGTGTCAGCTATAAACAGAATTTATCCACAAAATGTTGACTTTAATACGATTAACAATGATTAATAAAGGGTGATACATCATTACACATAATTAGCACCCCAACTTGGTGCCAATCTCTGGGGTTGCTTTCAGAGAGGATCTTATGCCCCTTTCAAACTTCAGTCAGTATGTCCCGCAGTTAAAAGTTTTACTCGGTGGCTGAACCGCTCCCAGCAGCTAGTCCCAGTTTTTCAAAGTTGTTCACTGACGGCAACTAACTGGACACATTTTTTAACCATCAATAGCAGTAGAATGACAGTACTACAAATGTTGGTCACCGCCAAGCAGCCTCAACTCACCTTTGGTAGCTGCCGGACGAACACATGGCAAAACGCCCAATACCTTAACTCACCTTATCTCACCATACTACACCCAAAGATGACCGAATCACAACCTTATGTACACCATGGACCGAACCTTCGGTTACCGTAGTAAGAAATTTCCATCATTTCAAACCTTCCGAGGGACAGACAAAGTAATGGACGATTTGCCGCTGAATCGCAAGGTTGCAAATGGATGTCAGGCAGTGATCCAATTACAGGGACATTTCACCAAAAGTTGGTTACCGCAGGTGATACCGCCTGGAGTGTAAAAGGGCTATAAGACTTCACCTGGACTTAGGCTAAGTCAGGGACTTAAGTCTGAGTCTTTTGTCTTAGCTAGTTCTCGGACTGAAAAGGATTTTACAAAGGGTGACTTAGCTTATTCCAAGCTTGTGAAATAACCACAGTGGTTTTCCATGTCATGTGACCTGTTATTTCAGGTCAAAATATTCTTTTACTAACATATATTCTTTTTTTGATGGACTTAACTAGAGTTTAACGCATAAATCTTAACTTTAAGTCTAAGTTGTTTGGGGAACCCGGCCCTAGAATCTGTAAACAGAATGTATCGAAAAGCAATTCATGTATGTCCATTATCTCTTCCGCTACATTATATGGTATTTACAACCCTAAGCAGTAGATATATAATTGTTTTGATAGGTATTTGGTACATTTAAACTGGTTAAAAAGAAATATCAAGCCAATCAGAATCACTAACATAAAGCACTGATTTTAAAGCCGTATGTTGATTGGTTAAATGTCAATTTAACTGATTTCTTGTAAAAATTCTTATATCGCCCTGTTAAAAGTACTCAAGAAATTTAAATAGTGTGATATTTTTGGTTTAAGCTAGAATTATAACCTGCACTTGTGTCAGTTGATATTCCCAATGAAAGAAATTCTCACTGCTTAACACAAAAACTTTTTAAATACAGAATTTTGATTTTACTTTCTGCCAAGGAGTTGCCTAACTAAACATAGAATCCTCATATTTGAGTTATGTTTAGAATCCTCATGTTTAAGTTATACAAACTTGGATAAATATGAGATACACAAGATACACACACACACCTATAAATATCATCAGATTGTCACTTGTTCAATGTGTTCATGTACACATAAGACATTATAAATATCTTCTTTAGGCTACCTAGTTAATTATACTACTTACATATGCAATTTAAAGTCACAACAATAGCTGTACATGACATAAACTCAAGATACATACAGTATGCTAATGCTATGTTTTCTTTTATACAGTCTAACATGTGGGCTGTCTGACGTAATTACCCTACCCCCCCCCCCCCCCACCCCCACCCCCAGTAGAATCGGAGGGCCAAGGATTATGTCATTACATCTGCCAGTTTGTCTCTGTGTATATGTACATAACACGAAAATTATACTTTAAATTGAGGTTATATCTTCACACAAGATACAATAAGTCAGTTTCTTAATTGGTCCTCAAAGATGATTTAGGTTGCGGACCTAGAATTGTTTAAGCGATTATTTTTCACAATATCGACGGATTGGCGGCGGTCGGATTAACAGAATAACATCAGAATCATCATTACTTGATGTGGTAATATGGCACAGCTAAAACAAAAAAATCACCATTGTATGCATTAATGTGTCTTTCTTTTGAGTCACAATATTGAGTGTAGCCTTACTCAAGGCTCAAGTTTCGGGAAACTTTCTTTATCAAAAAGTTATAAAGGTACTATTCCACTGTGAACTCTTCTATATTAGAATTGTACTGAATCATATTCTTGAGACTTTTTCTGGGACTTTCAGTTGTCTGCAAAGACTGCAAGAACAGAACATAAATGCACTCCTTAAGTAGCATAAAGGTGTTGTCTGCAAATTGTCAAGGCTTGCGTAATACTGAAAAACGAAATGATGTCCTCAATTTTTTGAAAGAGACAAAAGCCTCAAATGTATGTCTACAAGATACACACTTAATTGAAGAGGATTTAAATTTAGTAAACAAAATTTGGCCTAAATGCTATTTGCATGGAACAAGAACTAACTCTCGTGGAGTAGCAGTACTCATTAATAATAATTTTGAATATACGGTAGACGAAATACACAAAGATACAGAAGGTAATTATTTACAACTCCTTTTAACATGTGGTTCAATTAAAATAAACCTTATTAATCTTTATGCTCCTAACACTGATAGTCCAAACTTCTTTAGTGAAATTGAAAAATTAACAACAAACGAAGAAACAGACTCTGTCGTAATATGTGGCGATTTCAATCTAGTACTGGATCCATCAAGAGACTCTCAAAACTATGTCAATATCAACAACCCAAGAGCTAGGGAAAAGGTGATAAATTTGCTAAATGAAAGAGATTTGGTTGACATATACAGGGTAAATAACCCAGACGAAATCCGCTATACTTGGAGAAAACGAAATCCAATTAAGCAGGCAAGGCTTGATTATTTCCTGGTATCATCTTCGATGACTGACATTATAAACAGTAGCTCCATAATGCCAAGCTACAGGTCAGATCATTCAATCATTGAAATTAGTATAAACCTTTGTGAATTTAAACATGGCAAGGGATACTGGAAGTTTAATAACAGCCTGCTTAAAAATCAAGATTATTTAAATATGATAACTAAAACTATTGAAGAAGAAAAGATCAAATATGCACTGCCTGTCTACAGTATGAATTACATAACAAGAAGCAATGAGTCCATCGAATTTTCGATCCCTTGTGATTTATTTCTAGAGACGCTATTGATGAGAATAAGGGGTGAAAGTATCAAATTTGCTAGCCGACTTAGAAGAAATAGAGATTTACAAGAAAAACATTCGCTAAAAGACATATTAGTACTAGAACAAAATTTGGATCATGAAAATATGAATATACTGAATGAAAAAAAAGCTGCGCTTGAAAATATTCGAAAAGAAAAGGTCAATGGTATAGTAACAAGATCTAGAATTCAGTGGCTTAGTGAAGGTGAGAAGCCAAGTTCTTTCTTTTGCAAACTGGAAAACAAAAATTATACTGAAAAAACAATACGCAAATTAGAATTATCTGATGGCACTGAAATAAAAGACCAGAAGAAAATTTTATGTGAGATAGAAAAATTCTATTCTAAACTGTTTGAAGCAAGAAATATAACACTTTATGAAAATTCACTTGACTATATAAATGTTCAAAATATAAAAAATATTTCAAATTTGAATATAGGTAATCCTATAACTGCAGAAGAATTGAGCTTAGTTTTGAAAAAGTCTAAAAACAATAAGTCACCTGGAATAGATGGAATCTCGGCTGAATTCCTTAAAGTATTTTGGGGAAAGTTGAAGATTCTGGTGACGAACGCAATTAATGCGTGTTACTTAAAGGGTGAGCTTTCAGTATCTTTACGAAAAAGTATCATCACATGCTTGCCAAAAGAAAATAAAGACGGTAAATTCATAAAAAATTGGCGTCCGATTTCACTTTTATGTGTCATATATAAGCTTGCTTCTGCGGCTTTAGCAGAAAGACTAAAACCTTTATTAGATATTATGATTTCTCAAAGTCAATCTGGCTTTATTAAAGGAAGACGCATCAGTGAAAGTACTAGATTGATCTATGACCTTATGTATTACACAGACAAAAAAACAAATCCCTGGGTTGTTGATGTTGATTGATTTTGAGAAGGCTTTTGACTCGGTGTCCTGGAATTTTTTGTACAAGGTGCTAGAAAAATTTGGCTTTGATGAAAAATTCATCAGCTGGATAAAAATGTTTAATAAGAAAATTAATGCACATATAATACAGTGTGGATTTTTATCAGAGCCAATCCCAATTCAAAGAGGATGCAGACAGGGGGGACCCAATCTCCCCTTATCTATTTTTGCTAGTAGCTGAAATCTTGAGCATACTAATTGACAAAAATCCAGATATAAAGGGCATACAGATAGGTAGGCAAATGATAAAAGTTACACAATTTGCAGACGACACCACACTATTGCTCGATGGCAGTAGCTCTTCTTTGCAGGCAACATTGAATGTGCTGGAAATTTTTGGTACAATATCTGGTTTAAAGGTAAACTCAGAGAAGACAAAGCTTATATGGATAGGCAGCAAAAAACATTCAAAAGAAAAGCTCCGTAGTACAGCACAACTGCAATGGATAGACACTGAGTTTAGTATTTTGGGTATAACCTTTTCAACTGATTTACACAATATTCCACGCATAAATCATTATAAAGCTCTGGCTAAGGCCAAGAAAGTTATAAATTCTTGGAAGTATAGGAATTTGACTCCAATTGGTAAGATCACAGTTATCAAAACTTTGATATTATCAAAATTTGTACACCTGTTCATGACTATCCCCATTTCAAATACATTTTTAAATAATATTGACAAAATTTTGTACTCATTCTTATGGGCGGATAAACCAGATAGGGTCTCAAGGAAGGATATCTGCAAAACTAATCTAAAAGGTGGCTTGAAAATGATAAATTTATGTCATTTTGAGAAGAGTTTAAAGCTCAGTTGGCTAAAACTCCTTACCACTAACTATTCCAAGGATTGGTTCAATGTCTTACAGGCCACCGTTGGCGATATAAATAAGTTATATAGAGTAGGAATAAAGTGGACAATGACTCTTTGTCATTAAATTTTGTTTTAATCATAACTAGATATTATATTTTTATGTGTGCAAAATACAACAAAGAAATATACTTCTCTCAATTGCAGAGATTAATTAGGTCAAAATATACTGAGCAAAAATTGCTGTACCAAACAAGTAACAATTGCGAAACCTTTAATATGAGATGGACGCAGTGGAAGGGTATTCTTGAAGATATTTCTGAGGATATATAAAACTATAGAAAATATAAAGATTCACTTGTATAAATGTAATTCTGTTGTTGACGGTTTTTTAAACATGTTCATTTGTGACTTTTTTGTACTGATATGTATATGATTTTGAAGACAATAAAAAAAAGGATGGAAAAAAAAAAGTTTCAGGAAAGTTTTCAGTTCAGATAATGGAGTTTCAGTTTCTATAATGTACTCATACATGTACTGATCTTTAAAGAAACAAACAGCTAAGAGAGCTTCTGGAGAGCTTGCCTTCTTGCTTTGAAATTCTGAATGCTTACCTTACGACTGCCAAATATTTCTGTCTGCACCTATTCTGAACATATTATACACACATGGGCCTTAAGCAAGGCTATATTGAGTGATACAAGTTATGAACAGACTTTACCCAAAAAATGTCCAAGTAATATTTTCCAGGACTTTGTTAAACTGGGCGATAACACAGTTTCTATAAAAACTTAGTGCCCTAAGGTGCAATATCACTCACGAACATGACGCTTGTAATGGTTTTATTTCATATCAGTAACATTGACCGATAAAATTTAAAATTTATTGTTCATTTTATATATCTGCCAAATTAAGGTCTGTACCAAATTAATAATCCAAGTAGTAGACCAGAAATAGTCTCAACTTGGCATGAGGCTTTAACATGAGGTATCATTTACTCTCAACATCTAGATAAAATAGGGTTTACTTTAGACACATGAATATTTTTTGGCATTTCAGAATTAGTTGCCTTAGATACCAATGACCTACATCTCTTGTTCAGACTTTTTTCTCGAGGTTTTGTTGGGTTTTTAATACACACTATATATATATACTGGCAATAACCAATCAATAGATGTTATTGGAATAAATGGATTCCAAAATACCAGATCACTCCGGGCACAAAGGGTATAAATACCACAAAAACACTGGTACCGTATTCTCTGTAAATTGTTGCCAGGGGCTCTTAGTCATAAAAAGGCTTTATACGGAATCAGAATTAGCTTAAGTCTAATCGGAGACCAAATATTCACAAATATGTGTTTATTTGAGACCAAGTTCCAACTTCATAAATTACACTTGATGAAAAATTTATCAAACCTTAATGAATTTGATAAAAAAAAATTATCATTTTTTTCATATGATCAGACATGCAATCAATGTTATAAGCTGTTAAATATCGTAAAGTGACACAGCCTGAACATCAAATCCTTACTTCCTCCAACAGAGGTTATGTTTTTACATGCATTCATTCGTCTGTCAGCTTGTTAATCCTTGGTTTCGATAACCCCAAAAGTACTGAATGCGTCTTTCTGATTTTTTATGTGTGTAGGGTCTCATGGAAGGAGGGAGTGAATATATTTTGGGAAATTTCCAGCACAACATATTCTGTATACAAAAAAGTATCCCCAATATGTAGACCCCCCCCCCCCCCCCTCCACAGCTTGGGAGTATGCACTGTGATTTTTAGCTGATGTCTGTTTTAGGTGTAATTTCGTGAATTTCTGTTGATTTACATATGTATTTATACAATCACAAGCTAACACAATTTACAACAATTTACATTAAATACAATTTTAGAGAGCTTTTAAATGGGTGATAACACACAAAAAAAACCAGAAATCAGTGTTCCATATTGACCAATCAACATACAGGTAACAAATCTTAATATTCTTATCAGCGTTTCCTATTGGCTAGGTGATAAATTTATTGTTATATCACATTTGTATTTCAACTTAACCAAGCATTGCATAACAGAAAAGTGATCATTTTAATGTTTTTTAAAATGAAAAAGCAATTAATAGATTGTAAAATCATCTATTACTTTTTGTTACATTATGAAAAACTGATATATGAACATTACATTTGTAAAGGACAAATAATTAAACAAAGATTAAATCTAGTTAATAACCACACAACTGGCACCACATCTTGGGCAGCAACAATTTGAAAGTTTATGGTACATTTTTGCAGGCCTACAGGCCTGATGAAAAAAAGTACATGCAATCCTATTACTCCATAGTTCAACATTCTCACTGATAAAGTAAAAAGGTTTGTTACATCGGGTGACTTTTGGGCTAAAGCTCAATAATGGTAATCATCTGAATTCCTAGCCTTGCGGGGGGGGGGGGGGGGGGCGCAGTGGTAACACATTCATATCCCACCTCTTATGTGGGAAAGTTGGTAGTTGCTTACCCATGGTCGGCACTTTATAGTACAGAGCCTTGACCAACTGTATGCACTAGTTTCCTCTGCCAACAAAACTACCCGTCGTGATATGACCTGTACGGTGTTGAAAGTAATGTAAAACCCCAAATAAATAAATAAATCCTAGTCTTGCATAAGGGCCCAAGTATCTTTAAAATTAGGGAAAAACATTTAGTTTACATACAGTAGTTTCTCTCTGCAACACATTATTTATATGTAGGAGTGAATCTTGTACCCACATTCTTTGTGTACGTTTCTGTAAAGACTTTTGCTACAAGTCTGAGCCTTAAGCAAGGCTACTACAATAAGACAATCACCCAGATGATAAAAATATGTACAGTTTGAGTTTATAGGTTGAGAGTTTGTGTATTTGGTCTTTTCCAGTGATAAAGTTTAATAGTACACCTCACAGTAATAAAAGTAAAAATTGTACTCACAAGAATTATTTGACATTATTATCTATATGAAGTAGTAACATATTTTAATTTTTTTCCTACAAATATATTTTGACATCCCTTGTTAACAAGTAAATTCAGATGTGGAATGGACAGATACAACAGTGAATATAACAACTTAAAATTTTAACTTGAGATTTCTGTTCAACTTTTACAAAGATTTTAATATAAAAATGAGCATATAAGTTTAATTTTACTCTTTAATTGTTTACACATTCATAAAACTAATTATCCAAAACAAAGGCACTCGGAGAGTGCACACCTCTGCTAAAAGGCATGTATGATATTTTAAAAAAATAGCTTTGTAATAAGATATGAGAAAATCTGGATCTTTTTTTGTTTTTGTTGCTGACAAAATTTAAAATACAAAGACTTGGAGCAAGTCTACTTTATGAAGGGTGAAATTGAAAGTCATGGTATAATCACATACATTTCCGGATCCAAATTTGGAAGGCTTGTCTGGATGTTGATCATCACCTTCACCGGGTTATATACTCTGGGTGCATTTGCCTGTTTGTGTTTATGGAAACTCCACATTTAATGGACAACTTTTTCTCAAATTTATTGTGTGGCTAAGACCTGATCAAAGGAAGACGTGTTTGGGAGATCCACAGTGACCTAGTGGTTAGCAGGTTTGTAATCTAATCACAGGCTGTTAAGTGGGAACTACACCTGTCTTTTTTTCTTCACCCGTATCCGTGTCCGTTATTGCCCGTATCCGTGATTCCCTAGATATTGTGTAAATGAATATCTTAATCAGAAAAAAAATCTATATCTGACTCCTGCTGAATTCAAACTTTTTTGGTTTCTGCAATGTTTACATTGTCCAGAAAGGACTTTGTTACAAAATCAACACTGGGCTAATGTTTTACCTTGTAGATTAACTTGCCAGACTTTAAGGACCATTTATTTATTACCTCCATTAAGGAAGATATGATTTTTCGTTGTGAGTTTGTCTGTTTGAAAAATAACTTGAAAAGTTTTGATGAAATTTTCAAGAAATGTTGACAATAGCACAAGAAACAAGTGACTGAATTTTGATGTTAATTCAGATCGCTGACTAGATGCAGGATTTTTTCAAAGGATTTTTTACCATTATGGTTACAAGCAGAATTGGAGGTGCTGGACCTGGAATGAGGTTTGTGCTCCCAAATTGCTCTTGCTTAGTGTTTTTACATCACACCTAGTAGCTTTGTTTCAGTTATATTGTGACAATTAGTAAGAAGGGCGGAGGAAACCAATATATGCAGCTAGTCAAGGTTCTGTACTGTAAACTGCCAACCAACGACAAGCAACTACCAGCTTTCCCATTTGAGGTCAGGCAGGGATTCGAACCCCGATCTCAGGGGTGAGGGGAGAGTGTGTTACCACTGTGTAACAGGGGGTCCTCCAATGCAAGGATCAGTTTTTCAATGGTTGTACACTGGGATTCCTTTTCCGCTCAGTGTGATCAATGTATTACAAGTTATCTTGATACAAACATGTAGGCCCTATAAAAATGTTCCTTTCATGTTCAAAGGGGTTTCCGAGAAATAGGACCAAAGTGTTAGTCGATGTTTCCATGGCAATGATTATTAACCCTTGATTTAGTAAACTATTTTATCTTGCTCACTTTATTGGAAAAGTTTTCTTATAATTCTAATTCCAACCAACTTTTATACTGCCTAATCTCTGCTAAAAACAGCTTCTAAGTTGCAACAAACAAAAAAATATTTCCACAAAAAATATCAAAGGAAGCAGATTTATAAGCCCTTACATAAGTCCTAGATTTCCATCTAAATAAAGAAAAAATCAACAGACATTTTTGATCAGAAAATAATGGCTTTTTATTTTTAATCCTTATAAAGTTATTAAACACTTCATCTTAAATGAAAAACTTTTGATGGTTTCAACTTCAGAATATTGAGTGGAATTTCATCTCAAATGATAATGAATAAAGATAAATGATAAAGAATATCAAATCTACTTTATCAAATCTATGTATCCAAATATAAAATTACAGAGGATACATTGTGAAGGACGATTTAACCAATTCAGCATACAAAATTTATAACCTTTTGATCATACACAGTTGTTAGAAATCTTCAATATCTTTTTGAAAGACTTCAAGTCCAGCCAAAAGAATTGAGTGTAGTATGCTCTTTTGAATTTTTACTAGAGAGAATGAATAGTCAAAAGTCTTCTAAATTTCTTTTTTACACTCAATAAAAATATACACTTTTGATAAAAATGCACAGGTCCAAGTTGTCTCTTAGTTTAAGTTCACTTTTTGAAATATTTGAAATAGCCGGTATGTCCTCTCGCAAATTATATTAAGAGCAGGGGTGGGGGTGGGGGTAGTGGGTGAGATAATATTATCAATATCAATCAGTTGTCGTCAGTCCATACCAAGGAAACACAGACTTAGTCAACTACTTATCAGCCCCTTAAAATGTTTTCAAACAGCAGAAATGCTTTTTTCCCAGAATTTTCTAGATATCCCAACTCTCTGGTTAGAATATAGTTTATCTTAGCCTTGCTTAAGGCTAAAATTTGCATGATAAATTTTTCAACTATGCACAAAGATATTCGGTATTCATAAAGCACTCATTCAAGTAAGGAGATATAAACCTATCAGAGTCTTTCTCTTAGCTGTATGCAAAACAGTACATGTATGTAAAAGCCAGTACATGTATGAGTACACTGTATAAAATGAAACTTTCTCTTCATTATCTGAATTAAAATTTTCCCTAATTGCAAAGAAACTTGATCCTTCAGCAAGGCTAAATTGATCTCATACTTGCGTCAATTTCAGCTTCTATAAAATTCACTTTATAGCTAGTAGACTCTATAAATAGTGAAATTCAATCATTGTTCTCAAGATTAAATGTGAAAACAGGACCAGGAATAGAAGAGCTGTAATTGCCAGGACTTCAGATAACAAAGGATTGACTACTGTAAGATTATACACTGTTCACACTGTCACGATGAGATGCTTCACTGTACACTTCTTTACAAACTTATCTTTATGGCCCGAGACCTGCTTGATTTTGGTTTCAGTAAATAACCTGCCCTGGAGGTTTAACACTTAAAAAATTGTGACGCAAATTCAAAATGCAGAGTAAAAATACGAAGTTTTTGAGTGTAAGGAAACCCCCTTCTAACTGACTGACAAGTGATATATTCATGGCATATATTGTTGGTTTTATGGCTACATAAATATAATCATATGACGCCCATACTAAAATCACTTCCAATACAATGGAGAAAATACAGTTCTCTTTGTTTCTAAGCAATTGATAGCCTTGCTCCAGACTACTTTTCATCCCTGTTGACTCAATGTGTTCTGACTAGGTTCCTTTGATCAGATCCCCACAAGTTGGTCAGAGTTCCAGAAACAAGTGTAAACAAGGCAGAAAGGGTTTCTGTTTACTAACATGAGCTGCAAAACCATCAGAGACACGAGTAGTGCACTGAGGCGGTCACCCATCCAACTACTAACCTAGCCCATTGCCACTTAACTTCAGTGAAGAGACAGATACTCATCACACTACACCACAATTCATGAAAGTCCGGAGACAAAAAAGTGATCTCTACAAGGGCGAACCTCACTAGAGCTTGCGCTTAAAACATGATCTGTAGTACAGGAGTGGTCACTCTTACAAACAATTAGTTTTACCATCTGTCCATTGTATTGTCTTGACAATAAGACTTTCACCCCAGCTGTGTGAGCTATCCTACAAAGACAGCTACGTTATTACAAACTGGGGCAAATCATGCATATTTCAGGAGTGACATTACATTTTTGAGATATTTACTGTTTGGTACACACTTTAACTTTGCACAAAACCTAATACAGGGGCCAGATTTACGAGCACTACTTAAACCATTCCTAACTTCCAATTTTGTATTATTACTTAGATTTCAAATAAGAAATTACGAAATTGTATTCGTGGGCCTGCGTAACTTTTGTGCATGCAGATTCCTAGAAAACCATAAATGAGAAAACCTTTCCTTACTTAGATCTAATGTGACCTTATCTAAGCACTGTTTGTGAGTTCGGACCCCAGATACAAGTCTACATCTGGTCATCCTCAGCAACACTTGGGTGGACAGACTGTTCACCCCATACTGCCTCCATGTTTTCTGTGGCATGACCTGGCTGTGTCATTGGACTAACAAGAATTACCTTAGTTGTCAGTTGTGCCTTGCTCTGTCAATCGATGGAGATTAAGCACTATAAAAGTCCACAATAGATTAGATTGTGCATTTCTAACATAGGCAGAAATGATAGGCAAAGTAACACTAGGGGCATAAATACATTGTTTTTGTTTCTTTCTTTTTTTTTTTTTTTTTTTTGGGGGGGGGGGATTTCTTTGATTACATATTGTTTACCTAGTTTGGGCATTGATTTTAAGACAAAATTTTATTATCACCCCTTAAAATATCAAATGAACTGATTTGACTTTATGTGGGTAAATTGATCGATTTATTTATTTGGGTTTTAACGTCGCTTTCAACACTTTTTTGGTCATATCACGACATGTGGTTTTATGGGCAGATGAAACCAGTACATACAGTTGGTCAAAGGTCTGTACTGTAAACTGCCGACCAACGGTAAGCAATTACCAACTTTCCCACATAAGATCCGGGTTTGAACTGCAGACCTCAGAGTTGGGAGGCAAGTGTGTTTCCACTACACCACAATGGCCCCTTTTATATGGGTAAAAGTCTATTTATTATTTGCACTTGCATTTTGCATTTTACTTAATCTAGTCTAATGTGGACTTTTATAGCACTTAATCTCCATCCAATCAATAAAAATTCTGTGTTGATTCATATTAAACACACAGATTTTTCTGTTACAGTGGGTGTGGTGAGGAAAAGAATATATATATAAAATGGTCTGCAGGCAAGAAATAATTGGAAAACTTTATACCTGAAATCACTTGTTAACCATATATTCTAAGCATACTTCTGGTGTTGCATTAGGTTGCTGAGAATTTTTATCCGATTTTTCAGTGCTCAAGTGTGGAGTCTGTAGCGGGTGCAAATACCTTAAGTCTGTAAAGCCTATGCCCATTATTTCAAGTTGATTTTGCCATTCAGTTCAGCCAAATAGAATGCAATTTTTATGAAACCCAGTAATAACTCATACAAAAAGGCTAACAAGCTTTGGGGGTAGGAGGGGAGGGGGCAAAAAAGAGGGTTGTCTAATTGTGTTACATATTCTATCATGTCACAGTCAGGATCCATTCAAGTGGATTGCAAACAGGGACAACTGGATCACTGATATCAAGACAAATAAATGCATTGGAACAAAACAAAAATAAATCTCTCTCAGGTTCTAAATATGTAAGAATAATCTTTTTACAGGATTTTTTTGCATATATCAAGACAAATGGTCTTGTTCTTTTTTTAAAGGTATGGTCTTACTGCATAATCTTTCCATTACACTGTTTGGTGTCTTAATTTGGCAAAGGCCTGAACTTGGCATACAACAGAATACCATCTGAGGCAGAGGAGATGCAAGCTGAAGCGAGAAATTACTTTGGAATTTCCATGTGCAAATTCTGAGTTTTGTACAAATTAGGGACTCTTAAAATTCAAATACAAATTCTATGATCGCTTCTTGAAAAGCACTGTAAAAGGTGGCTTGATTTGAGTTTATTGTGAAGAAACTACATTTATAATTTGCAAGTTATAAATCTAGTTTACCAACAAAAAGTTCAAACAAACTTTAACTTAACACAAGACTGAACATAGAACATTGACAATGATACTGTAATAGGTACTAAAGATAGGCCTAATTCCAAATCTTTCCCAAAATATAATGATTTCTTCATTTGGCTCCACGCCCGTCTCACATAAAAAACTTCATGAAGAAAAACTTTTTACTTTCGGAGCAATATCAAGTAGAAATCAAAGCAACTGAAAATTTAAACCTTGGAAAATCTGGGATGTTTTTATATCCAGAATAGGATCCAGATCTTTGCCAAAATTCAATTACTTCTTCATTTGATCAGTTTATTTTGTGGTTATTGTAAACATAGACAGAAAAATGGATGGACAGACACACCCAAAAACATAAACTCTTAGTGGTGCTAATTAAATACTGACCTATATTCCTAAGTCTTTGCTACACACATTATATAGAATCATCAATGAAACTAAACCTCAGAGAAATAATTAAACTTACTTAAGGTATGACTAATTGTTAATAAAGCTACCAAACAGGAGCTTAAGCTTCTGATACATTCTCCATTATTATCAACTAAAAGGTTTCTCCTACACATTCCTCTGAGAAAAATAAATGTCGCTTTCAATGACACCAGCCGATGGTACTAACGTTACTTCCTGTGCCAGGTTTTTAAAATTTGAATTCGTACTTGTTTCCTGGAACTTAAGATCTGTACACACCAAAAGTGATTACGATCCATTCCAATGATTAAATTGAAACTGAAATGACATAAGCTAAATTCTAATTCAATTTTCATACCGTTTGATCTCTGTAAGCTGAAGATTATAAGGCACAACATATCCAATAGCCGGAGTCCAAAACTAAGGTATGATGGGACAAAAGAGAGGGTCAGCAATGATGGAGACACTGGGAGCTAGAGAGAGAAGAAACTATGGTGGATATGCTTCGGAGAACAGGAAGACTTTAGTTTTGATGCGAAGGATGCTTCCCTCTTGGTCACACCCACAACTCCGGATTACTGACCTTGAACGCCCCTCGACTTTCCTTACGATAATGATTTTGTTAAGTCAGCGCACTGAGTTCCCCTTTGTGGGGAAGATATTGTGCCTGCAAAGCAGTAGATTAGATTAGATGTAAGAAAGGCAAAAGACCAGATGTCAAAAGACATTCCACATGGTAGATGCATCATTTAGATTTACTTCTTGTTTTACGTTATGTTCAACAGCCAGGGTCATATTGTGACAGGTAGTTTAAGGGTGGAGGAACCAGTGCATACTAGTTGGTCAAGATTCTGCACCCTAAACCACCAGGCATTGGCAAATAACTACAAACTTTCCAAGATGAAGTGTCTGGGCCAAGATTCAAACCAGCGACTTCAGAGGTTGAAGGTGAGCACTCTAACCACTGCATCACCGAGCCCCCTGTAGCTGCATTATGAGCAAAACCATGGTTGGAATGTTTCTTTGACTTTTACCCATTGAGACATATTAGGCCTTTCTATGCCGAAAACAATAGGAAGCCAAGCCAAATTTGAAACAATTTATATTTTGAAGAATTTCCTCAAATGTTACCTGATCAGTAGGTATTATTAGCATAAAAACATGGAGCCCCATTTAAAACTAAATAAAAATCTAAATGATGGGACCAAGAATTCCACCAAAGTAGCCGAGTATTGTCCCACTGTAATTTCAGCCATTTTTCATTTTCAATCCACATAATGGCCCGACCACAAGACAAAGATGAAAATCACTGAAAATGGGCTGCTGAAAACTCAGGGGTTTTTTGATATCATAGAATATGATCCGAATCTTTCCAAAAATTAGTCACTACACCCTGTGGTCAGGCACTACTCACTTAAGAAATTCCATAAAGATACATTAATTAGTTTTGGAGTAATTACAGACCCAATTACATACCCAAAAGGGAACCATGATTATTTCTGCTAGAATTTTAAAAGGTAATGGTTTTTAAAATTAAGAATATTGTCGTCTTGATAAATTTACTGAAAAAGTAATATACATTTTTACAATGGGTTCCGACTTCTCTGGATAAACGGTACCGATCTTAGATTATTTTAAATTGTCTTTATTTTATTTTAATGTGCATTAGTGTAGATTTAAGTGCAAAATTATATTTTTTCATGTTAATACACCTAGATTTGGTTAGCCTGCTACCATTAATTTTATCATTACAAAACCTTCATCGCAGATTAATGTAGACGTACATGGCTGAAATATAACTAATGAAAACTAATGGTACGTTCACACTTTTTTGGTGGAATGGTTCATTTCCTAGATCGTCTCTGATAGAATGGAGTAGACCAAACAAGGCAGCAGACTGCCAGTGAAAGTAAACGAATGTTTTTCTAATTTTAATCTGTAATGTTAAATTTACAATTGAAACAGGTTATTGTTGAAACAATTAAGCAATTTTATCACTAACATAGGATGAATGCGTACACCATAATGGTAACAGACCCCTGACATACCAGGGAAGTGCACATAAAGTGACCTGAGTTGAACCAAATTGAAAAACTGCCGCGGATTTTAATGTCGCTTTCAACACTGTATAGGTCATATCACATTGGGTAGTTTTATGGGCAGTGGAAACCAGTACATACAGTTGGTCAAGGTTCTTTACCGTAAACTGCTGACCAATGGCAAGCAACTACCAGCTTTCCGACTTGAGGTTGGGCCGGGATTCGAACTCGGATCTCAGAGGTGAGAGTAAAGTGTGTTACCACTACACTACGGTGGCCCATGATTTATGGTTTATTACCTCAGTCGATTTGAACAATAACATGCACAAGGCCACTTTTGTTGCAGAACCAAAAGCAAGCTAATCTTACAGGTCTTACTGTAAACTATTCTAGAAACAGGGGAAATACCAACCTGGATATATTTTTCAGCCCGAGGCTCATGCTTCTAGAGATCACTCTGTTTTTCTGACTTTTTTTGTCATGGGACTTTCATGAGAATTGGCAGAGCGTGATTAGTACCAATCTCATCACTGAAGTTAAGCAGCAATGGACTATGCTACTACACTTAGATGGATGACCATCTTGAGGTCTAGGCTAGGTTTCATAAACTCTAGTGCACTACTCGTGTCTCGTGTGGCCTTGTAGCATGCACATGTAAACCAAAAGACTTTTTCACCTTGTTTCCATGTGAGACAGTATTCCCATACTTGGGTGTTTCAGTGAAATTGGCTTGCAAAATATTGCCGACTTATTGTAACATATTTTATTCATTTATAAGTTACAAATATGACATAGTAATATCAATAGAAAGGTACTTTTATAGAGCTCTTGCTCAGTTTTGTTACATTACAATCTATGCAGAAATGACAGAGAAATCTCCTGTTAAAAATTATGCACCATGGGTAAGTTTCACAGTTAATTTTTTGGCATTGTTCTTGGCTTATTTATTTATTTGGGGGTTTTCATATAATGATGAGTAGTTTTGTGGGCAGATGAAACAAGTACATACAGTTGGTCAAAGTTTTGTACTGTAAACTGCCAACCATCAGTAAGCAACTACCCACTTTCCCACATAAGGTCCAGGGGCTGATATTACCAATGGACTTAGACTTAGCCAAGTTTTAGGCTAAGTCAGGGACTTAAATATAAGCCTTTGGTCTTAGCTAGGTCTGAGACTTAAATGGATTTCACAAAAGGTGACTTCGCTAAGTCCAAACTTGTCAAATAACCACAGTGGTTTTCTGTGTCATATGACCTTTTATATCCTTCATTTGATGCTTTTTTTCTAAGGATAAGTGCTGTTTTGAAATAGAAAACCTTGTTACATCATATAAACTTCACAAAGACTACTTCAGTAAGATGTTCTGTATAATGATACTTTATTTACAGCCATTTCAAATTTTAAAGTGGAGAAAACTTTATGGCGGCCATATTTAAGTCCTCTTTACAAAATTTAAGCCCACTACTTCCCAGACTTAAAGTTACGTCCACTGACTTAGCAAATTCATGGACTTAGCAACATTCTGTTGACAAAATTTAAGACCAAAGTCTTAAATTTAAGTCTAAATCTTAAGTCCCTTTGTGAAATTGGCCCCAGGGTTTGAACTGCCAACCTCAGAGGTGGGAGGCAAATGTGTTACCACTGCCCCCCCCCCTTAACTGGTGAAGCAAAATCCTGAACACTAGTGGATGTCTCTCAGTAAATTGAAGCTCAACCCTGAAAAAACTGAGTTTATTGTCTTTGGTTCCAAGGCTCAACGTCAGAAGATTTCCTCTCACTTTCCTGTTAGCATTCTTGGTAGCCTTCTTCATCCGGTTGATTCTGTCAGAAATCTAGGTGTGTGGTTTGATGCAGATTTTTCATTCTCTGAGCATATCAAGAGGACTTGCAAAGCGTGCTTCCTTCAGATGCGTGACCTCCGTAGAATTAGAAAGTATCTCACTTCTGAAGTGGCAGTCCTTGCTGCAAATGCCTTGGTTAGTAGTCGTCTGGACTATTGTAACTCTCTGTTCAGAGGTTTGTCCGGTTTCAATCAGCACAAATTGCAAACTATTCAGAACACCCTTGCTCGTATTGTTACAAATCATAGAAAGTATGCTCATGTTACACCCATTCTACAGAAACTCCACTGGTTGCCTGTTAAGTATCATTGTATTTTCAAAACCGCAACACTTGTGTATAAATTTTTGCATAGTGGTTCTCCTTCTTACTTCGAACCGTTCTTGTCTTTTAGTAGTTGTCCCTATAGTACTAGGCATAGTCACCCAGATCGTCAATACCTTACAGTTCCTCCTTTCCATTCATCAGTCTTTAAGTCAGCCAAACATTTTGGCCATAGTTTTGCCTTTGATGCTCCTAAGATCTGGAATGGCCTCCCTCAAGATGTTCGCAGTGCAACATCAGTTGCCTCCTTCAGAAAGAAGCTTAAAACTTACCTGTTTGCAAAAGCCTACCCACCATAGCCTCTCCCGTCACATCTGTGTCTCCTTGGTATGACCTGGCTATGTCCCTTGATTAACGCTAACTGCCTTGCTTATGTTTAGATGCGCCTTAGAGTCCATCAGTGATGGAGATTAAGCGCTATAAAAGTCCACATTAGATTAAATTAGATTAGATTAGAAGCGTTAACAATATAATGATACGCTTTCCAAATGGCCAAAGATCCTATAACTATAACATTAGGTAAGTGCAGACTCCTTATTAATATTGTGAACAGAAAATAATTGACTTTCATCAATTTGGAATTGTACAAACATTTCTCTTTGTAATTATTGCAAACAATTCTCCAAAACACTAGCCTTACATAAGGCTCAAGCTTGTACAAAAAGCACTTTCAAAAATCTGCATGAAGGCATGATATTCATAAAGCACTCATATATTGTATGAGATATTAGTTCAGCAGAGAGTACCTTGTAAAACCTAGTCCAAGTAACAGTACATTATGAAAACTGACAAAGTTTTTCTCAATCACAAAGAAACTCAAGCCTGACGTAAGGTTCGTGTTTGGGCATATTAGATTGCCAGATAATCCTAGGAGTAACTTGAATAATAACTAGTGTAAATATATAAGAGTACATTACATAAACTCATAAAGTTTTTTTCTCCATTACAAAGACAAAAAACCCGAGCCCATAGCAAGGCTATCACAAACACAATAATATTCTGTATAAGTGCTACTTAGACAAACACCATATTTTGCATTAGGTTGTATTTATTTACTCTGGATTAATCTAATCTATTTCATCAACATGTCTGGCATCAAACTGGTTTGTGATTCTAATTTCTGCTCCTATAAAATACCACTAATACACCTAATTTTTTTATCCTGTGCGTCACGAACTGTACATTTCAAACTACGTAATTCATGGCTAGGTTTTCTGATATTGTCTCTCCATGTAACAATAGCTAAAAGAATAGTCATAAAATATTTGCTTGTCCAACATTTATTTTAATTTTTAAGATTGTTTATTAACCAAACATTAACATCTTAAAATAACATAGTTTAACGTTACTGTACTTATTTATTCCAAAGAGTGACTCTTTTAAATTGAATTTATAATATTCATTATTATTTATTTTAATTATTTATAAGCTGCCACATTGTTCACGGAATGCAAAACCATTGGTTTTGATATGGGCCCTGTATCAGCTGACATTTACAGTATCTGTCCAGCAGTTTGAAATGCTTGAATAGAACTCAAGAATGTTTTCAAAATTACAGCTCTTTATAGTTAAAAATCAGCACAAAATTGCTGTACATTTCACCATTCCAACACATTTGTGACTTTTTGACTGTAAAGTCATAAAAACTCTAAGATGGCCACCAATATTGACAGTCTTGATACACAATTATAACTAATAATGAAATACTATGTATATTGTCCAACACACAACATATTTGATCTATATACCAAGACATTCAGACCAGCTAATATTTTGTCTGTATTTCCCAGTGGCCCTTACCTTGGATAATATTAGTGTTACAAATGCATAACAAGTGCCAAGTTTGCATAAATATTTCACTACTTATATAAGCTACAATATTAGATCTATCATTAGAAAGGTATTTCACAGAACACTTCTAACCCATTTTAATTGCTTTTAAAATTTATGCAGAAATGGGGGCAAAAAGTCTCGAGTTAAATTTTTTTTATTTACTCACTGATGCCTTGGTATCTATGGTTACATTTCACAGCTAATTATTTGGCGTTCTTTTGGTAAATGTAGACTTATTTTACTTATTACTGAAGCAAACTGGTTACTATTCACACCTAGACTGTACTGATTTGTCATTTCTTGTGATAAAAATACAGGATGATACCAATGATACCATAACAGCCATTACACATTTTGTAAGATCGGAAGGGGGTGTCAAACATATACCACAGAATTCCGGATAAAAAAACAAAATTCAACTTATATTTGATAACTTTGTTCACCATTTGATGCTGCTTAAAGAGACCATGTATTTGAGTGTGTCATATCGTACACTTCTGGTCATTTGAGGGTATACAGGCATTAACACTTTAGAATGAGAAAAAAAAAAATCGGTGTCACAAAACACGGATCGCAAAACGCCTACATGGAAACATATACTTACACAATTTCAATGTGTAAAACCCACAACAAAATATCAAAGAAATATTTTATATGTCTTTATAAATATTTCACAACTTATATAATCTACAAATATATTAGATCTATTTTATATTTCTTTGGCCAAAATACATTTGGAGAATGAATCAATTTCATCAACTAAAGTTGAAATAATCAATTATACATTTCATTTTCATTTTTATCTTTTTTATTTTATCAATGAGAAAAATCTGTAGCGTTGATGTTTTTATCACATAAAGGAAAAAGCTGTAGCAGAATTTAGAAAATGAATTCTAAGCAATCTATTTCTTTCTATTCTTTGTATTGTTTACTGCTAAAAACAACAAAGATTGTCTTAACATTTCTCCAGAGATTCTTTAAATTGTGCCGTGCCTTGAAGTTTTAAAAAAAATCAATACTTTTTATATCTAATCTGTGTACCTTTGTAGCCTTGCTTCCAGGCTCACATATTCTTATATTTACAAATATTATATACCAGTATTTGTACATTTTTATTGCAGCTTCTTGTGGCTATTATCTTATTGGGATCATTACTGAAAATCTGTGACTGAATTGATTGGAAAACGTTTTACAGTAATACAACACAAAGCTTATAAATCCAATTACAGAAAAACATCGTCAAGTCTTATTGATAGCGATTGCCTTGTACATTAGATTATCAGTGATTTGTGCTCTTTATTCTACAATCTGACGGTACTTAAAGTTTTAACACACAAAATCATGTTTTGACAGTGACCCAGTTGGCAGAAGAGATTACTAACAATGGATTGCAATTTTTTCAGATATATTTACATTTAAGTGCACATTTTCTATTTCCTTTTATTTAATTGCTTACTCCTCTCATATAGAACTTAGCATTAGACAAAAGATGGGAGGGGCATCAGGGGTCAGGTGACTATACTAGGGCAAATTAATAGACAGAGTAATCTGGTTCTATATGGATTTAGTAGAAAATGGACGGCAATGCTTTCCTTGTACTATAACACCAAAGTATTCGTTGATTGTAAATTTTTTACCAATTGATGAAATAGGCATGCAGTGTCAGCAGCCTGACTTCATTGGATTCTGACTTAATTACTAACTGGCTTAACAGTGTCAGGGGTGAATCATCTTAACTGTAAAGTGTAATTATCTTTTCGCTTCATCACTTTACTTTTAGTTCATGAAATAATGAATGAACTTCATACACAAGTACATATAATACTACATCTATTTGACAGCAGACTGGATCAATAGATAGCGTTTCTTACGAATGGGAACTCAATCAATAGACTCTTGTTATTATATTTTATCAACAACTACAAGATGCTAACAAAGAATATCCTTGGCCTGTAAACAATAAGATGAAACTAGTAAATTTACAGAATGTAAAGCTACCTTCAGAGTTATATCTACATACACAGGCCATTTTCAGAGGTCTACGACCAGAAGAAAAAGCACGCAAGATATAAACAAGAAGCATTGTACAACATAGTCACTGGGATTTCACACAATGCCATCAGATCGCAAGAAAAATGTACATAACACAACACACACACAAGCTCACAGTCACATGACATAATCCAACCAATCACTGCAGGGCAAAGTAGGTCAGTAGAGAGGAGGTTGTGTTTATTTACCCTAATCCACAGGTGCCATCTACAGGTGAACTCGAAGGCTGTGAAAAGGTCCTCGTGTGGGGGTTGATCATGTGACCAATACGTGAACAGACAATGCATGCTCGCTCCTTGCACAGCGTGCAAGATGTTTCATACAGAGACACAATTTTCATTTTTTATCGTGTCGTGTAACATCTTGGATATACAACACATAGAATGTGTGTTCATAAATGCGTTCAGCGAACGTCCAGTTGTTCGTTCGCACCCGATCCTAACCCCACACTCTCCTCACTTGAAAGGCCTTCTTCCTTTTTACCACTGACTGATTTTTTGGGCTCATCGTTGACGCGTAGATTTCTGTGCTTGTGTTGTGTGTGACCTTGGGAATTGTGGGAGCTTTTCTTCTCCTTCCTGTGTGGACACCGTCCCTTGGTGATATATGTCTCATTGAATTCACCGTAAGCACAGTTTGGATAAGCACATTCTCCAGACTTCAAGCACCTGCAAATATGTCGTAAAATCCCAGCATTAATTGCTATACTTGAGATAATATCATGTACATTCGGGGCACGTGAGTGGTACTGGGATCATACCTGGCATCTCCACCATGTACTATGAAAAATCTATTGATTGCCTCTGCTTAGGACTCAATCCCAGTACCTTTGGATTACACACAGATATAAACACAAGTCTGGCTCTAACCATAACCTAGCAGATGACTTAACCCTTGACCCTGGCCTCTACAGGGGTAATGAGAAAATCTTTACACACTGCTGCGGTGGTGGCATACTTATGTGTAATCCATAGTATCCACCGGATAGATACAAATATTACCATCCTAATTTAAGTAGACTGCAACCTTTAATCTAATTGAATCTAATGTGGACTTTTATAGCACTTAATATCCATCAATGACATACTCTAAGGTGCATCTGAACATAAAACAAGGCAATAAACGTTAACCCAATGACACAGCCAGGTCGTAACCAAGGAGACACAGGGGTGACAGGGTAGGCTATGGCAGATAGGCTTTTGCAAACAGGTTTTGAACTTATTCCTGAAGGAGGCAACTGATGTTGCAGAACGCACATTATCGGGGAGTTCATTCCAGATCTAAGAAGCATCAAAGACAATTCCTCTACTGAAGGAACATGCTAGGAAAGGAAGTTTTTTCTGCATATGGTTTGACTTTGGGATTTGGCAGATGCCAATTTGGCAGTTGCCAATTTAGGGCACTGATTTGATCTTTAAATTGTAGTATCACCCCTTTAAAAGTAGTGTTAAGAATCACCCCAACTTTTCTAGAAGGATCAATTGTCCACTTTGTCGACAATATATCAAGTCAAAACCAACTATTCACATATATTGCTACAATTTGTTGGTAATTTTACCATAAAACACATGCCAAAAATTAAAGTATCTGTTTGCAGTTACAAAAGGTCTGGGGCCAGTGTCACAAATGGTCTTAGCAGGGACTTAGGTTAAGTCAGGGACTTGAATTTCAGCCTTTCGTCTTGGCTATGTCCGGGACTTAAATGGACTTCACTTTAAGCTTATCAAATAACCACTGTGGTTTTCTGTGTCCTAATGCCCCTTTATTTCTAGTTACAATATTTTAGTGGTGACATCTGTCCTTTGTTTAACTCATATTATCATTGATAAAATGCAGGGGCCAATTTCACAAAGGGACTTAAACCCAGATTTAGACTTAAATTTGAGACTTTGGTCTTAAACTTTGTCAACAGAATGCTAAGTCTGTGGTCTTAAACTTAGTGGATTTCACAAAGCAGCTAAGTCCATGAAATTGCTAAGTCAGTGGGCTTATTTTGTAAAGAGGACTTAAATATGGCTGCCATAAACTTTTTTTCACCTCAAAATTTGAAAGGGCTGTAAATAAAGTATAATTATACAGAATACCTTGCTAAAGTAGTCTTCTGGAAGTTTATATGTGGGAACAAGGTTTTCCAGTTTCACAAAGGGTCTCGGGCTTAGCAAAGTTTTTGGCCAATTGAGGGACTTAAATCTAAGACTTTGGTCTTAGCTAGGTCTAGGACTTAAATCGATTTCACAAAGGGTGACTTAGCTAAGTCCAATCTTATCAAATAACCACAGTGATTTTCTGCGTTGTGTGACTTTTTATTTTTTTTATATTTCTATTCAAAATATATTATTGGTGACATATATCCTTCATTTGATGCATTTTATCTGAGGATAAGTGCTGTTTTGAAATGGAAAACTTTGTTACCACATAAAAACTTCCCAAAGATTCCTTTAGGGAGGTGTTTTATACATTTATACTTTATTTACAGCCATTTCAAATTTTGAAGTGGAGAGAAATTTATGGCAGCCATATCTAAATCTTTCTTTACAAAAGTTAAGCCCACTCCCAGGTGGACTTAACCTTGAGGCCAAAGACTTAGCCAAAGCTTAGATTTTGCTGCTTAGAAATCCCCTAAGTCTAAGACCACAGACTCGGCAGGAATTAAAGACAAAAGTCTTAATTTTCAGCCTATGTCCAGGCTAAGTTCTTTTGTGAATCCAGCTCCAGGGTGGATTCATGAAAGATCTTAGACTTAGCCCAGTCTCAGGCTGAGCATTTTGGCTCAGCTTAGTCTTTGTCTCAAACGGTTTTCACAGAAGAAGTCTCAGTCTAGACCAAGCTTATCAAATAACCACAGTGGTTTTCTGTGTCATGTGACTCTTTTTTTCATAGTCGAAATATTCTACTAATGACACATATATTCCTTGCTTGACACATATTATCTCTGTTCAAATGCTTTTTTGTGAAGGGAAACCTTTGTAAACATGCAGAAACACCCAAAGACTACTTTAGGCAGTTGTTTTATATAATTGTACCTTATTTTCAGCCATTTAAAATTTTGAAGTGGAGAAAGAATTATGGCAGCCATATTTGAGCCTCTGTTTACAAAATTTAAGCCCACTACCTACAGCTTCAGCATTTGAGCCAGTGGCTCAACCAAAGCTGAGACCGAGACCTTTTGTGAAATCCCTAAAGGCTGAGCCTATGGGCTCAAGAAAAATATTACAATAATTTGAGATAAAAGTCTCAAGTTTGAGCTTGAGACCTGGCTAAGACCTTTTGTGAAATCCAACCCAAGTCACCAATGCAACAAGATCATGGCAGTATGTCAGAAACTTCTTCAGTTGACAAACAAAACAGAATTGTTGTGACTGTAACAGTAGCCAATTTATTAGCATTCCACGAAGACTTTTTATGACATCTCCCCCAAGGTTTTTATGTGTTGTGGTACTTGTACAGTCATACCTTCAAGTCACAGGGGTTTATAATGTAAACAAACCAGTAGCAGTTGGGTCATACAGAACACACATAAAAACTGAGTACAAATCTCATATAATCACTTTACTGTAACAAGTTAAGCACTTTACACATATACGTGAAGTGAGTGGTTACAAGTACACAGTCTTCTGCGATACTTAGGAAAATCACAACTGTAATGATGACTTGCAAGAGAAGTCACAAAATGGCAGCTTTACTGTACACAGATTCTGAAAAATTTTAAGTTTAGTGCTTTTGTCATTTTTAAAGTTTATCTTTCTTGCATCCTTATGGCGACATATTTTGACTTACACACACGAGTTTTAGCAGTATTATGAGTAATTGTTGACTCCATATCAATCTTCATCCTATTTATAAAGCACTGGTCACAAACAACTTTGATGTTTCGGGTTCAAGGTCAAACACACCCAGTGAGGTTAAAAACTTTTCGTGAATTATCAGATTTATCACACATGATTTAGCTGTAATTTGTATTTGTCTATGTTAGGAGTGATTCGTACATTACCTTTCATCCTTCAACTGATATATACGTCTTACATATTCTTCTCAAATCTGAGTGTTTGCATAAATCTAACATTTGTCGGATATAGTTATGTCTCACAAAAAAGCAACTTTTGAGGAAAATAAATTCACATATAGACCCCACCTTGTGTGACCCTGATCTGATCTACAATTTTTAGAATCTTGCACATAGACAAATAAACAGCCGGACAAACCAAAGGGATTCAATAATACCTTGCCACCTGAAGGGCGAATAAGGTTTCTGTGATAAAAGGTGTGCCAGTTTACACTGGGTAAATGTACTTTGTATATTTATTATTGTTTTTCAATCCATGACTGCTTGTAGTATGTTGGCAGAATTATATAAAATATAAAGGAAACGACAAGAAAAAGAAAGTAAATTTTTACAAGGGGCTATCTATGCATATATATATGCCAATAAGAGTGTGTGTTTTTGTATTTAATACATAAAAACTCATCAATCATTTTACATTAAACAAATGTTTGTGCTCTTCAAAGACCATTTAATCTAGGTCACCCAATACTGTAAACAAATATAAACACCATTATACGAGAGTTCCATGTTTAAGAATTATTACACAAAATCCCCACTTTACAACCCGGGGACTCAGATATGACTAGTCATATTTAAAAGGGCCAGGAAAAATGCCAAAACACATAAATTTTTTCCCCAAGTAAAAATAAGTCTTAAGACCATAAAGAATCTTATAACTGATACGATAACTGTAATGACTTTCCTGCAACTGTATCTGTTCATAAAGATAGCACAAACTCCGGAAACTCTTGTGCATTAATTGACCCAGTAGTTTAACTAATCTTTTTATGTTCCAAGATAACCTAGCTTCCATTTGACAGAAGAATGTGCAAGACCACTTGTGGCACCATTATTAAGATAGGTCATGACCCCCCCCCCCCCCCCCCCCCCCCCCCCCTTATATAAGTCTTCGCAGCCTAAATATTAGTCATATGCAACTTTTGAATGAAAAGATTTGTCCTGACAATTGGGACAAAAATGCTTATTTGTAAAGTTTTAAATATGTATGGAAAATGGGATGGCTGGCCACGATTGTGTTCCCCCGACCTTTACAAGTAAAGAGAAGAGTACTCAGGGATTGCACACCTCTGCCAAGGGACAACACCACCAATACTGCTTATGAGTGTGTTGATAAAAAAGACAGGATCCAGAAAGTGATCCAAGTCACCACCAAATTCGAATCTTCTATCAATTGTGCTATCGTCAAGATTTCCTAAAACATTTCCTCAAATATTTCCATAACTTTTCAGTTACTTTGCAAACAGACGGTCATATACTGCCTCAAACATATCCTTCTTGGCAGATGAAATAAGTCATACAGCCCCACAAATTTGCTCCAGTTTGAAAAAAAACAGAGGCTGTCAGAAGGAGACTCGTCATGACTGTAGATCTCAAACGATTATTTGTACTAGTCGATTAGTAGGTTATCAAAGCACTAGTCGACGCCAATAGTATAAACTCGGTTAATTGTTTTCCTGTGTATATCACCCCATAGCGGATTTTACGCGATTATTGGAACTATGAGTATCTCAAGTTAAGACCTTATAACGTATCAAATTAAACCATTTTATATGCATTTTATTTTAAAAATATCAAAATATTACATTATTGGCCAATTTACCCAATAATCTGGTGAATTCTTTGCTTTTCGGCATCTCGCGATCCGCCATTTTGTTTGTTTACATCCGGAACACATGTTTTCGGTATTTCTCACACATGCTAAATGTCAGAAACAGTTAATCGGTTAGTCGACAGTTAATGCAAGCGACTACCAAGTTAGCAAATTTTACTAATCGTTTCAACTCTGCATGGCAGTGGAACTGGGGCTTCTGTATTGCAATTTTAGCCATGATCAAACATTACTGTTGACGAAGAAAAAAAAACGTATCGAGAAAAATAGACAAAAGGTAATTGATTTTTCCCTAACTACCAACAATACAAACATTGACTAAGAAAAGGGAGTGTTCGCAATACATGGTACATTTAAGCCACAATATATATCTATACACAAAAGTGAACATTATTATACATTTTGTTTACAAACAAAATTGTTGTGAAAAACTGTTTGTGAAAGAAAAAGTCACCAGCCCAGCATGTAGATTATATTCTGCAGATCAGTATACTTAAAGCCACAATGGTATTAAAGTTACTTAAGCTTTTGTTTACAATAGATGAATTAGCCCCCTCTGGTCACTGTTGCTAGACTTTCCAAAAACCACATGACAAGAAGACATGAGTGAGAAGAAATCTCTTCAGAAATCGTAAAATATACAACACTAAGAGTGAAAAAGTTTACAATTTCTTCAGATTTAAGGGTTTTTTTTGACAATTCAAGTTTTCCCACAGTTACAGGCACTGGTAGCCAAGACGCCAATTGTCACAGTATTTCTGGGAAATCGAATAGTTTAGATTGCGAGACACTGGTGATCCCAACTCACCCTTATTTTAACCCTTTCGCTACCATCTATGTCGACTAGCAGTCGACGCCAATGTGTATTACAAGGTACCATATCTGTCGATACGGTCGACGGCAATAATATGGATTTCTTCTTTCCCTTCAGTATACTGCAATACGTTTTCTTTGGTGTATCAGTATTAAAACGATTGCTTACGTAAAATATATGTAAGTTATGCTATATTTTCAAACATTTCAACATTTTCGCCTATTTTAACTGGTTTTTGTATATATTGCCGTATTTATTGCATATAGCTGCATATTGTTTACTCGTGGTTATATTTATTTGGGGAATTCCCTGGACTTCCCCATTCGACTTTCATCAATTCCTAATGGACCTTTCCACGGTGTCAATCAAAATACCGCAAATCGGCAAACATCCTGTTTACTACAATAGCAACAACCAATCATTTCCTCCGATTTTGATCGGCGCCATTTTGAATTACAAAAACGTGGTCATTTTTAGGGACATATTTGTAAATATTATTGCTTTCTGATAATGGAACAAAATAAAACCAAAGTATAATTTAATAAAAAAATTATATCATCAATCCTACCTACTTTAAAATGTCTGAAATGTATATAAATGTCCCCAAGCTGCCATTGTTTACATTTTACTAGAATGCACGAGGATTTGTTTTGATCAATAAATTGTTTATTTGTTTATTTTCTAATTTTTGTCACAATAAAGCAAATATACTTTATTACATAATTGCTTATTATATGCTACATCCAATCATTTACAATTCGTGTTATTTATCTTATATCTTGAAATACTCAATGTTTACGTTTAATTTCCCGCCATTTTCGCGATTTGTTTGTCAGACAAAGCCTGACATGGAGACAACTAAAATACCGTAAACCAGGAAGTGGGCGTGGCCTATGGAACGGTCCATGAAATATGCTGAAAAATACCGCAAATGAAGTGTATAAGGTAGTGAGTTAATATTTTACTTTATTGGCGTTTCTGACGTGATATGACGTCATGAGCTACTGTCCCCCGGAATAATGATCCTTCAGTAGCGAAAGGGTTAAACCTTGGTATCCCACAATGCCTCATGGCTGGGTAGAATTTTTTGCCTTTTTCATAGGAAATGATTTAACAGAAGCTAAGATATATATTTTAAAAACAGCAAAACTTCCTCATATATTTATTGCTTGATTCTGATCAATTTTATCTCCATTCTTTTGACACCAGGAAACCTTGATAATTTTTAAGAATAATTATTATATAACCATTTCTTCCCTTGTGGGAGCTTATAGATCTGACAAAAATTCTCCATTGCTTGACAATTGATTCATGATGCATACCTCCATTGCAAACCACACGTGTGAAAAAACAATTTTTCTATTTGTATTGGGCTCCAGTCTAAACTGTGACCTATTGCCACAAGTCCAACGCTATGTGGTCTGCATACATCAAAAAACACCCTTCATTCTATTCTATTCTATTCTATACTTTTAAGGCATTTAATCCCTGCCAGGCAGACTTTTAGGCGCAACACAGAATCTAATTTTAAAAATCATCATTCCATAGCCATTCCCAAGTCCAGTACCACAGAGAAATCGGATAGAGCGTATACTAAGTTGGGAAAGCCTTTTTGAAGAGATATGATTTTAACCTTTTCCTGAAACAGGCGAGAGTTGGGGCAGAACGAACCTCATCAGGTAAATCATTCCAAACCATGGGAGCATCAAAAGCAAAGCTCTGGTCAAAGTGATTGTTTTATTTATGTACAAATGTATAGAATTGAGGAACCCCCAAGAAACTTTTATCTGGACATTTGTATATTGTACTGTATCTTCCACAAAAAGTAGACAAAAGAGAACCAAAGTAAGTGGCATGACCACTGTGAAGAAACTTGTTATTGATATGGCTATTTACTTCTGCATTTATTTGTCTGTTTGTTTGTCTATGTGATTATTCCAATAGTAATCATATTGTAATATCTTCACGTATATCAGTTCTGTGAACCAGCTGATCTAAAGGGGAATCCCGATAGCTTTTTATATGGCAGATCAGGATATTTTTGGAAAAGATTAGGATCATATTCTGGATACAAAAAAAATCCTGGGGTAAATTTGACAAAGTGACTTAAGTCCAGAAAGACTTTGGTCTTACATTTTGTCAAAAGAATGTTAAGTCTGTGGTCTTAGACTTTGCGGATTTCACAAAGTAGCTAAGTCCATGAAATTGTTAAGTCAGTGGACTTAACTTTAAGTCTGGGAGGTAGTGGGCTTAAATTTTAAAAGTAAAGAGGACATAAATATGGCTGCCATAAACTTTTCTCCACTTCAAAATTTGAAATGGCTGTAAATATAGTATAATGACACAGAACACCTAAAGCAGTCTTTGGGAAGTTTATATGTGACAACAAGGTTTTCCATTCCAAAACAGCACTTTTCCTTAGATAAAATGTATTAAATGAAGGATATATGGCACCAATATTATATTTTGAATATACATAAAAGGTCACATGACACAGAAAACCACTGTGGTTATTTGATAAGCTTGGACTTAGCTAAGTCACCTTTGTGAAATCCATTTTAAGTCCCTGACCTAGCTAAGACCAAAGTCTTAGATTTAAGTCCCTGACTGAGCCAATAAAGGGACTTAGTTTAAGTCCTTTAGTGAAATCGGAAATTGTGGAGGTTTGCACTCTTTGAGTGTTTTCTAGTTTAATCAATCCAGATCATATTCTTTAAATGAAAAGCTCCTGAACTTGCAAAGGTCCCACTTTCGAGGTATTCTAAATGATTTTGTCATTCTCATTAATGTTACTCCAAAAGTAACAAGCAGACTTTTAAGAAAAAAATTTTTTGTCGCTGGGGTCTGGAAAGAAAAAAGTACATTTTGTGAAAGATCCAGATACAAAATACAAAAAAATAATCAAAAATTTCTGGAAATACTGTCCTGGTGGAGACTTGCACTCAGTGAGTGCTGTCTAGTTGGTACAGTTATGTGATAATGATATAATGAATATAGTGCTTGTCTGTTAAAAAGTCCCCTATGTCTGCCTCAGTACATTAAGCCAATATGAAAAGTGCACCCCAAAGGCCTGAATCAATATGGTATAACAAGCAATATCGCTGAATGGCACACAAATACAAAAACAATTGATTACTTATAAAAAAATATAAGGTTGGCTGTATCAACGTTAAATAGAGAATATTTTTTGTAGAAAGTTGCACTGCTTGATAATGAAATGATCCAATTAATTACAAATCTTTCAGTGCTTGGAATTAATATATATATACAGTAGGAACTCTATTATCTGACACTCTATTATCTGAATTTTCAATTATCTGACCTCAAACCTTCCGACCTTTTTGTTTTAGGAGTCTCTCAGCTCTTGATCTTTATAAGCTGCAATGTGTTCAAAATAGTCTGACTAGAATTTTCACCAACACCACCAAGTACTCACACATCACTCCTGTTAGGAAGATTCTCCACTGGTTACCTATTGAACACCGTTCCATATTCAAGACTGCCTTACTGGTGTACAAGTTTCTAATTCCAATTCCAATTCAACTTTTATAGCGCTTAATCTCTGCCAAAGTGACAGACTCTAAGGCGCAACATCATAAGCATAGTCACAAAAAATCATTGTCCTTATCCATAGCAATGGTTATCCAAAATATTTTGCACATTTTCTTAAACCCAGACAAAGTGTCTATAACACACACAAAAGCCAAGCTGATAGTGTGTTCCTTGAGGTCCCAGACTTTGCCACTTTAATATATAAGTCTTCTCAGCATTTTGGCCTCAGTTTTGCTTATGACGCACCAAAGATTTGGAATGATTTGCCTGACGATGTACGTTCGGCCACTTCTCTCCATTCATTCAGAAGGAAGCTCAAAACCTATGTCTTCACACAAGCATATCCACCCTAACTTTTTCTTTCAATGGTTTCTTTCCATGGTGCTGACCCTTGCTATGTCTCAGGTTTATGATTATAGTTTTCTGCTTCTATTTGGTGTGCCTCGAGTCTGTCTTTAGATGGAGATTAGGCGCTATAAAAATACTATTAGAATTAGAAACCCATTCTCGCAACTCCAAATTTAAACCTGTTATAATGATTTTAACTCTATTAACAGACCCTTTTATTATCAGACCTCATTGTTACTCAAGAGGGTGGAATAATTGAGGTTCTACTGTATTTGACCTCTAACAAGAAGGTTATGTTTGTGGATGCGTACATTTGTCTGTTTGTGTTTGCAATGACTTCAAAAATAAAAGAACATAAATTGTTTGTTAATCTACAATTACCAATTGCTCTCAATAAAAATTTGACTCAATATTGAGCCCTCGCGAAGTTTAGTATCCACCTTAATTGTCAACATTGGAAACAACATCTAATATAATGGCGGCTCCTGTAAACGGGGAAAATAGAGAGATAAAAACTTTGAATTACTTGAATTAGTTTATTTCACCACATAATACACTTAATATTATGTTAAAAATGGTGAATTATGAGATTTAATGGAAGTAAGTTGTGTAGTTTATGGTATATTCCCTAAAAAGTGTAACCAATTCAACAGGTAGTTATATTATACACAGTCAAGCACTCGACCCTTCATTTTGGGATTAAATTTTCATGGAATTTTCCTCGCTCGGCAAGAGTCGACTGTCCATTTACATCCATAATGAAAATACAGTATCGAGTTTTCTTTTTAGTTTTGCTTCTGAGAAAAGCATACAATTTACTTGTCACTATAAAAGCAGAAATGTACAGTATTGTCAACATTTTTCTCATTTACTTTTAACTGCCAACACTGTACTGAAATACTTATTAGTAAGTAAGATAAAAAAATTAGAACATAATGAGAAGAGATATAAAAACTTTTGTATAAACTAGTCTAAAGAAAAAAAAATATTTATGTTTGTCCTTGCAATTTTTCCTCATGTTTTTTATGTGATATACATGTAAATATCACTTTTTCTAAACAAACAATAAAAACAGGATTCTACGATTGTGAATCATTTCAGGCATTGCAGGCAAATTACTGGCATTTCAAAACCATTTTCTCAAGTGGTAAACATTTTACTCAGTGGTAAACATTTTAACCATTAAGCAAAAATACGAATTTTGGCCAATTCTAGTCAAGATTCGAACCTGTGACCTGAGATATGAGGAAGTACAGGTCAAGCCTCTGTAAGCCCACATGAGATAAAATACTACAAATTATGTAGCATCTGCAGAACTATCCCTTACCCGGGCGGGGAGAAAATGAGAAAAATTGTTAAAACAATTGTACTAACAAACAATACTGAAACCAACAAATAAAAGAACAGTTTTTTTTTCAACCAACCTTAAAATGTCACATGAGAACACTAGGAAGCACTAGTAGAATGCAAGTCTCCACCAGGCTAGGTATTTCCCAATACTATGTTTTGGGTTTTCCAGAATATGAACCAGATTTAAATTCTAATCACTTAATTGTCCTTTTAGCCATGTGTTAGCCGCTTCAAAAATTTCATGAAGGTCTTTTTGCAGTTATACCAACTAGAAAGTCAAAGTCATGGGAAATACATTGAAAATCAGGCCTTTGAAATATCAGGATTTTTTTGTTTTCAGAATAGGATCTGGATCTAATGCCATACTTACAAATAGAAAATTTCCTTTGATCAGGCCAAAACCAATTAAAACAATTCATAAAGATCTGGGCCTGTATTCACAAAGATTCTTAGAATTTTTCTTAGAATTACACTTAAATCTAAGAAAAATTCTTTGCTAAGAATTTCCTTATTCTTAGAATAAAAACCTATTCACAAAACAATTTTTATTCTAAGATTAGAAGTAAAATTAAATGTGTACACAGGTTAGACTAAGTGTAAATCAAAGAAAAATTCTGAGAATCTTTGTGAATACAGGCCCAGAAGTGACTTTCTGTATTTGGATGCAATTCTGGTGTCAAGAATAAGAGTTTTGTGCATATAGCAATTTCATATTCTTAGAAAAATGCTAAGAAGAAAAGCCATTCTTAGAAAAATTCTAAGAATAAGTGTGATTCTAAGAATAAGAATCTTTGTGAATAAGAAAATTGTTATTCTTAGAATTTTTCTAAGAAAAATGACAATTCTTAGAAAAATTCTAAGAATAAGGCTAATTCTAAGAATAAGAATCTTTGAGAATACAGACCCAGTTTATTACTTTTTGGAGAAGAAGTGAAAAACAAACAGACTAATGAACACATTTAAAACATAACCTTCTAGCAGAGGTAACAATCAACATCACAGTGGGTGTTAGAGTTTCAAAGAAAAGATCGACATCAACACAGAGCCCGAAACCACACAAGACCATGAAAATATGTTAGCCACTGGATCACATTATACAGAGATACCCTGATACTTACTCCATAACATCCTGTTCAAAGTAGCTGCGTCCACGTTTGATTTTCCGGCACTTTTTGTCATCGTCGAGACAGCCACACCGACACTCTGTCTGGTCCTTGTAATACTGAATGAAAGGTCGGGGACACGGGGCACAACTAAAACACAAAAATATGGGAACAGACTAAAGCACACATAGAGACGTTGGGACATACTAAAATAAACATGTGGGAACAGGCTAAAACACACTGAGAGGAGGACATAATAAAATGCACAGATATTGTAAAATGGTAAGGCACACACAAACATATTGGAAACAAAAGCTATAACAGTTATTTAAATAAAAACAGTTCACAAATTTATTTAAATTACTTCTAATATTCATGTCACATGATCTACTTCTCTGTTGCTATGCAATCAGAAAATATTGTTGTAAACATGACTCAAAGTACAGAAATACCACAATATGATCCCAGATAAATAAGGCTTATACTTAAAGATGACAAGTTACACAATGATACTGTGATAGGCAATCAGGCCTGGGGTTACGAGACTGGAAACTTCATTAAATGAACTGACATTATTATACTTTTTTTTTACTTTTGCATTTAAATACTTTTTTTACCTTTGCATTAAAACAGTTTTCCACTTGTTGAATCTATTCATCAAAATAAGTACATAAGACTCACTGTGGAATGGTAGGCACTCGCTGACACGCACACTCCGTATGGTTTTCAAAGGTGAAGGTCTCGACAGCATTTGATATCCCTATACTGACGTTACTGTGAGACATAATTGGTGCCTAGAACATAACAGAACCAGGTTGTTGGATACTGTGAACATAGATTGAATGTTTGAACATATTCAAAATTGGATTTATGAATACCCCTCACCATTTTTGGGGGTTCTCCCTGGGTACAACTTGGAACGTGTCTAATGTCTTGATGATTTATACCTTACGAACTGGATGGTGCGCCTTAGAATCCGTAGATACGGAGATTAAGCACTTGGGCAACTGACTGATTGATTGATTGATTGATTGATCAAACTTATACTTATAACATATAAATGTGATAATTACATTTATTTTTTTGTGTGTGTGATATCAGACAAATCCAAATTTAATAACAAAATGTAGATGAAAATTCAGCCCTGGCTAACCAAACAGGAAGAATTGGAAACAAAGGTTTGTCGTGCAAGTAGATAGTACAGACACCCTGTTAACACAACGTGGGAAAGGCTCACCAACATAACAACAATTACTGGGATATAACCACAGTTGTATAGATATACCCACAGAGACAATACAAGTATACTCATGGCAAGAAAACATATAACCACAGTCACACAGATATAACCACTCATTCAATATGTAACCGCAGCTGCTGAGATGTTGTTGACATTTTTTCAAGTATTTTCACATGATAAATCTCAAGAGGAGACTTTAATAACTGGTCCGAAACTCAGTTAAGATCAAAAACTTAGATTTGAATCAGTGGCTTGGCCTGAGACTGGGCAGAGTCTACAACCTTTCGTGAAATTGGTCTAAGGACATCCAAAGGAATTTGTGCTGTGCTTTTTTAACAACCTAAATAGAAGAGATACTGTGGTGAATATACTGTTGCTGGATTCATACAACTTGAAACACACTGAAGACTGGCCCCAGTTTTTGATCAAAATACGGGTTTCAAACACCAATCAAATGCCTGGGTCCTATTGGGACAGGCTCTCAATTACTGCCACTTGTGCGAGCTGAACCCACACAACTCACATGGATCAGAATTCAATATACTTTTACTCACTTTGAAGTACATTTGTTGCAGAGAGCTGGGGTCAGTTTCACAAAAGACTAATAGTCCAGACTTAGATTTAAAGTTAAGAGTTTTGTCTTAAACTGAGGCTAAGTCTGTGGTCTTAGACTTTGAGGGTTTCACAAAGCTGCTAAGTCTAGGCTTGGCTAAGTTTACCCAAGAGTGGGCTTAATTTTCGTAAACAAAGACTTAAATATGACGGCCATACATATGTTTTGTCTTCAAAAATTTGAAATTCCTAAAAATTAGGAATGAATATACACAACACCTCCCTAAATTAATCTATTGACATAGTTGATTATAGGGTATTCCATTGAAAAACAGCATTTTTCCACAGACAAAATAAGTGAAACAAGGAATATATATGACCAGTAACATATTTTGACCAGAAATATAAGGTCACATGAAGTAGAAAACCACTGTGGTTATTTGATAAGTATATACTTAGCTAATAAGTCACCCTTTATGAAGTCTATTTATGTCCAGGACATATAAAGGATAAAAGGCTCAGATTTAAAACTCTGACTTAGCCTAAGTCGGAGCTAAGTTTAAGACCCTTTGTGAAACCGGTCCTTCATTGGGGATATAGTGTCCTTTGGGTACTGTGGCAGCTGGTCTTTCAGCTGACACAACTTGGATCAGCTTGGATCAACTGTTTATCGAACAGATTAACAAGTACTGCCTGTCTTTAATAAAGGAAACTATATGATAGCACGAGATTGAGTAAATAGGAATGGGGACTTACCCAGAAGTGTAAGGTGACATTGACAGCACTCTTCACCCCACAGATTTCCCCATTGCTACAACAGCCAGATGACTTCTGACACTTGTGGATAATGGTGCATTCTGGGTAGTAGGCACGGTTGGCACTCCTCTGGAGGTCTTTCATGTGGACCAGAACAGGAGTTGGCTCTCTACACTCCCACTGATCTTGCATCTGAGTTATGTGTTCAGTGGCTTTCTTCATGGCTATACACAAAGGTATGCAGTGTAAGGATATTGAACAGACACCAGTTTGGCTCGTTTGTAAAAGTACATTTCCATAGTCACTGATAAACCCACATATACTTAGACATATAACCACATTCAGTGGGTATACCCACACTCTTAAGGATGCAACCACATTTGTTTGATACAACCACAGTCAGTCAGTTTCAAAACATAACCACAACTGCCATAAAACCATACAAAACACATAACCACCTTCATTGATATATAACCACAGTCATTCATACATTACCAATAAGCCTCTATTTAGTGATAATCTAATCTAATGTAATGTGGACTTTTATAGCGCTTAATCTCCATCTCAGATGGACTCTAAGGCGCACCAGAACATAAAGCAAAGACAATTAACATTAATCCGGGGATATAGCAAGGTCGTACCAAGGAGACACAGGGTGACAAGGGAGGCTATGGCGGATAGGCTTTTGCATACAGATAAGTCTTAAGCTTCTTTCTGAAGGAGGCAACTGATGTTGCACTGCGCACATCATGAGGGAGTTCATTCCAGATTCTAGGAGCATCAAAGGCAAAGCTGTGATCAAAATGTTTGACAGACTTAAAGACTGATGGGCGGAAAGGAGGAACAGTAAGATATTGACAATCTGGGTGACTACGCCTGGTACTATAGGAACTACTACTGGGAGACAAGTAAGGTTGAAAGTAGGAAGGGGAGCCACTATGTAGAAATTTATATACTAGAGTTGCAGTTTTGAACATACATCTATACTTCACGGGCAGCCAGTGGAGTTGTTTCAGAATGGGCGTAACATGAGCATACCTTCTATGGTTTGTAACAATACGAGCAAGGGTATTCTGAATACTTTGCAATTTGTGAAGATTGAAACATGACAACTCCTAAAAAGAGAGTTACAGTAGTCCAGGCGACTACTAACCAAGGCATTTGCAGCTAGGACTGCCACTTCCGTAGTGAGATACTGTCTTATTCTACGAAGGTCACGCATCTGGAGAAAACACGCTTTGCAAGTCCTCTTGACATGTTCAGAGAATGAAAATTCTGCATCGAACCACACACCTAGATTTCTAACAGAATCAACCGGATGAATAAGGCTGCCAAAGATACTAACAGGAAAGTAGGAGGAAAGCTTCTGATGCTGAGACTTAGAGCCAAAGACAATGTACTCCGTTTTCTCTGGGTTAAGCTTCAGTTTACTGAGAGACATCCATCGTTGCACATCAAGAAGGCAGGCATTAAGCCTGGCGAGAGCCGCCGAGGCATTTTTATGAGAGAGATGGATGTAAAGCTGTGTATCATCCGCGTAGAAGTGAAATTTGATATGTGGATGAAGGTGGATGATTTTACTAAGTGGTGTAGTATAAAGTGAAAACAGCAATGGACCGAGAACTGAACCTTGGGGAACGCCGTAGATGAGCTTGCTTAATTCAGATAGAGTAGAGCCTATCTTAACGACCTGGCAACGATCACCCAAGTAGGAAGCAAACCACTTAAGTACATTTCCACCAAGACCAAACCAGGATTTAAGGTAACTGAGAAGAATGCTGTGATCTATGGTATCGAACGCGGCTGATAAATCCAGAAGGACTAGAGCTGTAGGTTCGCCACGTGCCAGAGAGAGATGTACCTCGTTCTTTATAGACAATAGAGCTGTTTCAGTAGAATGTCCTGGCTAGGTAACAGGTGATAGGTAACTTTATGTAACCAGAAACAAGAACAAATATTACAAATATGTATTGGCAAAAAAAAAAAAGATTAACATAATCACACGTTAACAGTATATCACCACATATATACTGCACATAGCACAGGGCAATGAGTTATAACCACAATCACTAATGCATAGCCCATGATGGAATAGCACACTTGTTCATACTTCCTGTCACTGTATAACCACATAATTATCCAGGCCCAATTACACTGTATCAAACAAAAAATGAATTGCTTAGACATTGTTGTCTGCAACTGAAGTTAAACTGAAAAGCTCAAAACACAGATACAGCACAGATAAGTTAAATAATACAATATTGCAATATTTGAATCAGTTTGAATTTCATTGTGTCATCTTATCTGTTGGAGACTGTGTCATACACAGTATTCTAATTGGATATTTTGTCTTTTATTTATTTATTTATTCGTATACAATGTGTCCAATTTAGTGTTATAAGTTGACACCAAATACTTTTAATATCACCCTACTTACTGTGAAATAATTGCTTATAGCCACATTATGAGTCCCAAAAATTGCTATCCAATTTGAAGATCTAGTCCAGAAGATAAAGTCAGAAAAGTTCTACATTTTTTCTTATGTCCCGATCAATCATATCAATGTTTTCAAAAGGATTTTCTGAGAGAGTGAGAGAAACACTTCCATACCCTTCCACGCCCACACAATTTGACGTTGGGAGAGTAAAATTATAGTATCACGCATACCCGCACACAGTCCCACAAGGTTATGTAACAAATACATATGTACACATTCAGGCACACACATACATTCAGGCAAACACATACATTCAGATACAAAAACATACAGTCAGGTGCAGGTACATGCAGCCACACACATACACACCCCGTCTGGCATACACATCACTCAGAATTCATGATGAAAGGATGACAGTAATTGACATTTTCATTCTACTTTTACACCAGTAAGAATCACAACAGTTAATAATATATTTTTTCCAAAATGAAAATAGGAAAGAGTAAATAAAATAATAATAATAAATAATGAATAATAAACAGTAATGATAATAGATGATTAAAATAAAGAAAGCATTAGTATTTTAGTTGATAACAAGCATGAAGGTATTTTTTGTGGAAAAAAACTGGATAAAAACCATTAAAAAAATTAGTTTTTTTTATTCTCAGAATACTTGAATTTTTTTTTTTTCTTAATATCCGATTTTTTTCTAAAAATTATCACAAAGACTAAAAACTTTCACAACAAGGCTAAATTTTCTAAATATTACTATCACTTGGGTATTTTAATCCATGGAAAAAAATAAAACAAGAAAAGCACTCGATGAGCGCAGACCTCCCCCAAACAGTTTGTTGCCACCCTTATAGATACTATTGAGGGAGTGTCCTGTATTTTTTTTACAAAGCCATATGATGTTTGATTATGGAAGTATGTACATATAAATATACTGGTTTCTATCTTGCAAGGATAAAGGATCCTTTACAATGTCCTGGATCACCACAAAAATCAAATTATTGGTTACTTGTGGCATGGGCAACATTTCCTGAATGTTTCATGCAAATTCACCCCACTAGCGGATCAAGAGGGAGGGTTCAGGGGGTTCGAAACCCCCCCCCCCCCTTGAAAAATAATGTAAAGGGGTTCAACCCAAAGTACAAAATTATTTCTTAAGAGTGGTGTTAAATTTACAGGAAATGCACTGCATTTTTACCAAAAATTATTTTAAATTATTTTTTCCCACCACCACCCCACCCCCCATCCCCCCACCCACACCCTCTGACACCCCTAGTTATGGCATGTCTGATATGAACCCCCACCTTACTTAAAAGCTGAATCCGCCCCTGCACCCATAACTTTTGGAGTTACTTTGCAAACAGAGAGACAGACAAATGGACAAAAGTTGCCAAAAAACATATCCTCCTTGTTGAAGCTAGTGAGCAGTTTCTTATCTACTGCAAAATAAAAAAAAAACAAAAATAAACAAAATCTTTTAACTATGCAACATTGCATAAATTTACTTAAAATATATATAAAATGCATATTAATAATATTCTAATACTAGATAAAAATATCTATTTTCAAAGTTTGTGACTAAAAATAATAGGTATTTAGTTTAATGGGAAAATAAGGCTGAAACTTCTTTCAGTCTACATGCACAAGCTACAAAGCAATCAGAAACATGAGAAGTGCACAATTCATGAAAGTCCAGAGACAAAACAAAACATGACTTCTATAAGCATAAGCCTCAGAGAGCTTTAAAAACAGAGAAATAAATTATATGAAGACTTTCAGAAAAATTTCAAACACAGGATTTAAGGCTTATAGAAATGGGACGATGTGATATGTTACGATCCAACAACAAAGCTGGAGGTCATATGATGTCTCTTTTCACATTAGGTGACGCAAAACATTACATTTTGATTTTTATAGTACTTGTTTTACAATTTAAAGTTACAAGTTAAAGTTATATAAACTAAAGCTAATTGATAATTAATGCTTATAAGCTATTTTAAATAAGTGTTTTTTTTCAGCTATTTTCTTAAGTCTGAGATAACAATTTAAAGTTACATAAACTACTAAAGTAAATTGATAATTAAAATAAGCTATTTTAAATAAGAGTTTTTTTCTGAAGTCTGAGATGAGAATTTAAAGTTATGATTTAAAGATACACTTTAAAGTTACATAAACTAAAGTAAACGAACAATTAACACTCATAAGTTATTTTTAAAAAGTGTACTTTCAGCTGTTTTGTAAATTCTGAGATTGCAATTTCGTAACTTTATTGGCTATTTGTTCCACAGCTTTGGAGCTGTTGCATTGAAGGCCCTGTCCCCAGAGGATTTGTATCTGGTTCTTGATACAGACAACAGTTTGATTTTGAGTCAGATTGTAAGGAACGAGAGGGTATATACTGCTTCAGAAGACTAGAGATGTACATGAGTGCACATCAATTCACAGCCTTTAATGTGATCAGTAATATCTTAAATTCAATACACTGATTTAAGTACAGGTTTTATATGATCATATTTGCTGACTTGACAGGCTATGCGAGCTGCAGCATTCTGTAGATATTTTTAGCTTTGGGATGAGTGAGTCGGGTTGCTCATAATAGAGTGCATTGACATAGTCCAACCTTTTATCAAAATCTGAGCAGCTTCCTGTGTTAACAAGGCCGAAAGGGGTTTCCGTCCACTAGAGCAAGCCACAAAGCCATCAGACATGAGTTAAATGCACTGAAGTGGTCACCCATTTCAGTACTAAAGTAGCCAATTGCAGCTTAACTTCAGTGAAGAGACAGACACTCATCATGCTATGCCACAGTTCATGAAAGTAAGGGGACAAAAAAAGTGATCTCCAGAAGTGTGAGCCTAAGTGCTAGAGCTCACACTTAAAAAGAGGCACATCCTGGAGATGTTGCAAATTTGGAGGAATGCAGATTTGCAAACTTGTTGGATTTGATGTACCATGGGCACATTATCATTAATTCAAAATACCTAGATTTTGAGCAGCAGCAACATATATATGGCATGTTCACCTACTATAACTGTAACAATAATTTTTTCCCATTCACAGTCTAAAGGCGGTTAGAAGTTTTTCTCGGCTGTGAAACCGCCCCAGATCGCGCCATTTCGTCCGAGTTCTTCACACTACAAGAAGATGGCCACTGATTAGAGACATGGTTTTAACCACCGTTAACAGTAGAATGACTGTACTACAAACGTTGGTTACAGAGAAGCAACCTCCATTAACCTCAACTCACCTTCGGTAGCCGCATACGAACACATGGTGAAATGACCAATACCTTAAATCACTTTATTTCACCATATTACATGGAAAGACGACCGAATCACAACCTTATGTACATTGTGGACCACACCTTCGGTTAACGTAGTCAGAAATTCATACGCACGTGCGCAAAATCATACATACCTGCTCACGGTACTGAAATCAGAGGCTAAAATTTTAAACCTTTTAAAACTTCGGTAGGACATTCAAGGTAATGGATGGTTTGCAACTGACTCGCAAGGTCGCATACAGATGTCAGACAGTGATCCAAGGAACGAGACATTTCACCAAATGCTGGTTACCGCGGGTGATACCACCTGTAATGTGAATGGGGTATAAGAAATCTAAATCTATTCTAACTTTTAAAAAAGGTCAGATCAAAAGGTACAGTCAGCATTAAAAAACAGAGCCAAATCTCTAAACTCACTTTAACCTCCATATTTCTGGACCGATTTTGAAAATTCTTCTGCATTTAAAGAGGGACCTATATTCATGCAAAAGGTGTCAGATCATGCTACACTAATTTGGTTCACACAGCCCTTTATTCAATGTTTCCAGTGCATCAACCACCGATGTCAATCAAAAGGTGATGGCTGTTGCCGATCCTTTCAGCGATTCACAAATTTTATTGTATTTCCTTACACCTGATCTCGACCACAGTGGATCACAAAACATTGATCCCAGTTGCTCGTTAATGCAAATAAAAAACATCATCTGACCAGGGCAGAGGGGAAGTATATAATGGATAAAAATCAAATGAGAGCATGGTAAAAAAATATCTCTGTCAATTTTTGCATGCTGGGAATATTAATGAATGGTCACATAAAACTACAAGATCAACCTCAAATGTCTAGTATGTGGAAACAGAGATTTAAGCTATCAGGCATCAGCATTATGGAAACACCCACTAACGTTTGTAAAGATAGTTTTTGAAGCAAAGTAGGTATATCAGAAATATTGGCAACAAGTTGTATATGATAGTAAATAATGTTTCTTTTATAATGTCTGCCGAGGAGGTATTATTTTCATGACTGTTTGTCTGTCTGTTTGTAAACACCAAAAAATCTGGAATTTTTTATTTATTTATCATCCTATGCCTTGGGAGAGGTTTTCACTCTCCAAGTACTCTTGTTACTATTACAATTTTTTTTAGTAATTTACTTTTTTTATTTGTTATTATTGTTTTATTTATAGTGCCATTGATTTCTTTATAACTTCTTTTTCTATTATTTTATTAATTGCACCATTGACTTTTAAAGTTTATAATTTTATTTCAATTTATTATTATTATTATTATTATTTTATTAATGGTTGCATGAACATATTATTCTTATTATTTAATTAACTAATTGTGGCATTAACTTCGTACCATTCCTGCTAGTTTGGTGTTCCCTAATCAAAACATCCTAAGGATGAATCCATTTGTTCAGAGAAATATAAAAACCCAATAAAAAAAGACTTTACAATAAAGATGTGTCAAATTCTTTTTTGCAAATTTTTGGTGTGTTAGTTGCAAGAAACTACCACATGTAAATCAAATATACATTCATAAGTCACTGACATTGTATGACTTTATTACACGTCATTCACACTGCTCCAACAAGTCACAGCCTACGTATTCCCATTGAAAAACAAGGCCAAAAGCGGTTTCAGTCTACTAGTGCGAGCTGCAAAGCCATCAGAGACACAAGTAGTGCACTGAGGCGGTCACAGTGATGAGACAGGTACTCATCATGCTATGCCACAATTTATGAAAGTCCGGTGACCAAAAAGAAGAAAAAGTGATCCCCAGAAGCGTGAAGCAAGAGCCTCACTAGAGCTCAAGTGCTTTAAAAGTCTGAGATAGTGTGATATCATTTCATTAAGTGTATGATCACCTTGCTATTTAATATGTAAGGATTTGCGCCAGGATAGTTTTGAATATCCAGCGTAACTTTGGCGATGGTTACAAACACCATAGACAAATGAAGGGTTTTTACCTTCTGTTTCACACCTAGTACCTAGGGTCATCATTGGGACACACCCTCAGCATTGCCTCTTGTGAGAGTCGAACCCACACAAAGATGACAGCCTGTGATTAGATGCCAAACTTGTTGACCCATTAGGCCATTGAGAACCTCATTACAGTTCCAAAAGCAAGCTAATTACGCACTTTATTAAACAGCGCAACAGATTAAGAAAACACCTTATCAGTAAAGTGTGAACATAGTCAAATGTACAGCGGTGAACCCTCCTATTCTATAATTTGTTTACGTCTGCCAGAGCTGGGAAAATTAGGCTGGTAACCTCATTAGTGAAGTTAGGAAAAAAATGATGACAAATGATTCCCAGTGACAAAAATATCACTCAAGTACAGTAAGTTCGGAGATGAAGTCCTGTCAAAATTCCAACTATATGTATGAGAAGCAATTCAATGGCTGGGTGGTTGGAAAACAGTTTGATAAATATCTGCTTATGCCTCATTTACATTACAGGGGCGGATTTCATGAAAGGTCTCAGACTTAGCCCAGTCTCAGACTGAGCCACTGGCTCAAATCTGAGCCTTTTGGCTCAGCTAAGTCTTCGTCTCAAATGGTTTTCACACCAAGCTTATCAAATAACCACAGTGGTTTTCTGTGTCATGTGACCATTTTTGTAGTCAAAATATTCTACTGATGGCATATATGTTCCTTGTTTGACACACAATATCTCTGGTTAAATACTATTTTGCAATGGGAAACCTTGTAAACATGTAAAAACACCCAAATACTACTTTAGGGGGTTGTTTTATATACTTGTACCCTATTTTCAGCCATTTCAAATTTTGAAGTGAAGAAAGAATTATGGCGGCCATATTTGAGCCTCTGTTTACAAAACTTAAGCCCACTTTCAACGAGTCTCAATATTTGAGCCAGTGGCTCAGCCAAAGCTGAGACTCAGACCTTTTGTGAAATCCATTAAGGCTGAGCCCATGGGCTCAAGTAAAATGTTCCAATAATTTGAGACAAAAGTCTCAAATTTGAGCCTGAGACCGGGCTAAGACCTTTCGTGAAATCCGCCCCAGGCGTTACCTCCCACGGTAAGAGGTTTTACTCAGCGGTGGAACCACCTCTAAGGATGCCTCATATCTTCCAAGTTTTGGTGTTTCCATCACACTACAGGCGGTTTAACACACAGTTTTTGGCATTGGGTGAAACACCCTGCCCTTCAAATACCGCCCGAGGTTCGTATGCGACCTTGAGACACATTGGCAAAACGTCCGTGTACACTGTGGACTACACCTTCAGTTACCATAGCAATAAATTCATCTGTGCATGCTCGCATTCATCTGCACATGTCCACAGTACCAAATGTAGAGGCGGAAATTTAAATGTTCTAAAACTTCTGTAGATCACACCAGATAATGGATGCTTTGCCACTGTGTGACAAGGTCACATACAAACCTCGGACGGTAATAAAGATTGGGGTTGTTTGCCCAACAACTATAAAACTGTGGGCTACTCTGCCAGTAGTGTGACTGGGGTTTCTGGGCTCTCTGGTCATGAGTTCGAATCCATTTCATTGCCACAGTTTTCTTACCAAACGGGGGGGGGGCGGGGGGGCATGGGGGACTTTTCTGATACAACCTTAGCTGTTAATTGAGACTTAAAACCACAACTAAAGGTTTTTTCTTAGCCTAGACACAGGCGTTAACATGTGTAGCATAGCTGAGGTGTCTCCTAGACTAGAGAGACCTCTGATACAGTGTGCATTATGGCAAAAATATTTCATGTTTTTTTCATGTTTATGGTTCAGACAGCCTGGAAGGCCAGGCTAACTTTATCTAACAGGTTATGCAATTTTCTTTCAGTTTTGGACATTTTGTGTTATCATAATTAATTAAAATTAAGTCAATAATTTAAAAAGATCTGTTTTGAATAGTATTCAATCTGTATGCTCACTTATACAAAGGTTAGCCTTCAGTTGTCCATAAATTGATCTGATCTTATGTCATCTAAATACTTTGGTGCTACTGATCCATATAATGATACTTATGTGATCTAATCACTTTGGTGCTACTGATCCATAGAATGATACTTATGTGATCTAATTACTTTGGTGCTACTGATCCATAGAATGATAGATTTTATTGGTGGCACTGGATCGTGTTTCTGATTGCTTTACAGTTATGCATACCAGAGCAAAACAAAATCCATATACATAATGGTGGATAATCTTAAAGTTAAATATCTTGAAGATTGTAAAAGTTTTCACATTTCCTAGTGGCCCCTACTAAGGATAAGTTCTGTATTGTATTTGTCTGCATTCTTTGGGTTAACATGGTCTTAGTTTACTTATGATGAATGGACAGTGCTGGTTAATAAATTTATAAATAACTCTTTTGAAAGTATGTGATAGTCAAGTCACACTAAAGTCGATATAACCCGTGGTTGCCACTGTCCTTCAAACACCCTCCGAGGTTCGTATGCGAACTTGTGGCACACTGGTGAAATGTCCAATACCTTTCACATTCTACGGAAGTTTTAAAATCTTTAATATTTCCGCCTCGGACTGCTTCAACGTAAGCATGTGCAGATGAATTTTTGCTACAGTAACTGAAGGTGTAATCCATGGTGAATTATATAAGATTGTGACTTGGTCATCGCTCAGTGTAATATGACGACATAAGGCAAGAGGAGGTAAATGGAAAATTTAATGGTTAAATTAAATTTTTATTAGTTAATATCTTACCTAGTGGACCAGTGCATTTGTCCGGCGCGCAGCCGGTCCCGCCAAACGTTAGACAAAAACGTCCTGAGCTGGGCTCTGACCGGGACCGGTAGTGTACTCCTCATTCGCCAGGTGTCGTGACTGCACCCAGCTCCCCTACTGCGCGTGCGCGCGCATGCGTACTTCCTCTTTTTGTGGCCTACCTAAGAATGTCCCCCTTTGAGCTATTGCGGGGCAGGTAGGGTGGGACTCTCTTGGTCCACTAGGTAAGATATTAACTAATAAAAATTTAATTTAACCATTAAATTTTCCATTTTATTGCGTTAATATATCTTACCTAGTGGACCAGTGCAGAATAACTACCCAGTGGTTGGAGGGTAGCTATGGGCAAAGGGGAGACCGAGACTCTAAGATCTACATATATACTCCGTAAATCCAGAGGAAATCACCCGGGAAGGGTTTCTAACTACCCTGGATAGGTACAGTCTCTCTCCCCCCCCCCTTTTGTTTTGTAGCTGACGAGTTCCCGAGGAAGTGAAGAAGGGGAATTGAAGATTAAGATGGTCCCCCATCTTCTTGCAACGCAAGACAGACTGCAGGGACGTTTTTTTTTTTTTTGTTTTTTTTTTTTTTATGTACATGTATGAATACATATATACACCACTATACACTATATACATGGGAGCCTCTACTTAGTCCCTAATTTGTTGGGCAGCTACCACAGGACCCAAATGGTACACATCCGAGTCTGCCCATGCCAAGTCCTTCAAGTAAAATTGGGTGAAGGTGTTATGAGATTTCCAGTGACAGGCTGCCAAAATCTGGTCTAAGGGAACACCCCCCTGAAAGGCTTTGGATGCCGCGAACGCGCGAACGTCATGAGCCCGAACCTGATGCAACTGTTGAGCCTGTTGGTCTGACATCTGGTAACAAAGGACTATGGTTTGTTTGATCCAGGAGGAAACGGTAGCGGGGACAATATCCTTCTGGAAACTCTTCCTAAAGGAAACAAAAACCAATTCCTTGCCTGAACGGAGATCTTTGGTTTTGTCCAAGTAATAACGTAGTGCCCGGACCGGGCACAGACTCCTATCCTCCTTGAGGGATTTGTCCAATGAAGGAGCCAAGGCTGGAATGATAACAGGGGCCACGCAAGCGGGACCCTCTTTAGCCAGGTGGTTCTTAGAGATGAAACTAGGAGAAGGCGACAATGAAACATTCGACCAATCCTCTTGGTGCCTAATGTTCCTGTGGACCCAAGCATGAATTTCACTCCTCCGTTTCCCAGAGCCCAAGGCTAGAAGGAAGACAGTCTTAAAGGTGAGGTACTTCAGCGAAGCCTTCCTGAGAGGTTCAAAAGGAGGTAGTGTAAGTTGGTGAAGGACCAAAGACAAATTCCACGTAGGCATCCCACGCCTGCCTTTTGGTTTGTCCCTATGAAAACTGTCCAACAACCTGGACAAGTTTTCATCCCTGCTGATGTTAATTCTGGAATTTCCCACTTTGTCGGCTATGGCAGTCCTATAGCCTTCTATGGTACTAGGTTGAAGGTGTTTCTCCTGAAAAAGGGAAAGGAGAAAATCCGCAATTTGCTCTATAGAAGGAGTCCTGAAGTCCACCTGATTCTTTTCACACCATCTGACAAAAACGGACCACTTTGATTCATAAATGGCTCTGGTAGAGCGTCTTTGAGGAGCCTCAATTCTTGTTGCCACTTCTGCCGAGAACCCGGCCTGCTGGATGGCAGAGGCTCTAGGAGCCACGCATGAAGGTTCAGATTGGGCAGGTCCCGGTGAGGACACTGATTGAACGGTTGAGTGATCAATTTCGACACCTGAGGGAGCAGGAGGGGAACTTGAGCTGACATGTTGACCAGGTCCCAAAACCAAGGCATGTTGGGCCAACCTGGTGCTATCAGAATGAGACGACGGAATCCGTGGTCCAAGAGTTTCGTTACCACCTGATGAAGAAGGGCCGTCGGTGGAAAGGCATAAGCGTCCAGGTCCTCCCAAGGGAGACTTAAGGCGTCCACTCCCCACGCTGATTGGTCTGGAACCGGGGATACAAACCGGGGAAGTTTGTGATTGAACCGGGTGGCAAACAGGTCCACAGACGGGCGGTGCCAACGCCGGCATATTTGAGCAAACACCTCCGGGAGGAGGGACCATTCTGTTTGGATCACCTGATTGAGTCGGGACAGCTTGTCGGCTATGACGTTCAGGTGACCCGGAATATGCCTGGCCCTCAAGACAATCTGCCTTTGATTGCACCAAAGCATCAGTCTCCAAAGGAGGGCACAGAGTGAGCCTGATTTCATACCCCCTTCCTTGTTGATGTAAGAGACCACAGTGGTGTTGTCTGTACAAACAAGAACTATCTGGTTGCAACATAACTGCTCGAACCGTTTTAAGGCCAGTAGGACCGCCTTGAGCTCCAACAAATTTATGTGCAAGGCGCTTTCTGACTCTAACCAAACTCCTTTTGCCATGTAATCGCCTAAGTGAGCGCCCCAACCTTCGTTTGAGGCGTCTGTAAACAGTTGAAGGGCGTGTCGAAGAGGGTGTAAGGGTTGACCGGAGAGCACCTTGGCCGGGTCCAACCACCACCTTAGATGTACATGGAGAGATGAAGGAATTGGGGTGACCTTTTCCAGCGATTCCGGGGCATGCCAATGCTTTTTTAGGTGCCACTGAATGGGCCTCATATGCAGCCGCCCCGACACTACTTGTTTTTCTGTTGCTGTCAGAAGGCCGATTAAAGACATGAACTGCCTGACTGTGCAACATTCCAGTCCCAGGAGAAGGTTGAGTTTCTGAGATAGACTCCTCCACCTGTCCTGAGTTGGTTTGACTAACCCCTGAGATAGGTCGAAATGATAACCTACGAAGTCGAAGGTTTGTTGGGGAACCAGCTCTGACTTGTCCATGTTGACTACCCAACCTAGCGAGCGGCAAAGGTCCAAAAGGATCTGGGTATGACGTAGGCAAATTTCCCGGCATGGGGCTCTCAGTAACCAATCGTCTAGGTATTGGTGGATTCGAATACCCCTCGATTGAGCCATGAGTTTTACCTCCTTGACCACCTTTGTGAACTCCAACGGAGCCGTCGACAGGCCAAAGGGAAGTGCTGTGAACTGAAAAGTCTGACCTTTTAAGTGGAACCGGAGATATTTTCGCGACCTGTGGTTTATGGGAATGTGAAAATAAGCGTCGCTGAAATCCAGCGAAGTGACCCACTCCCCCTGTTGCAGGGAGAGTCTGATGGTCTCCGGAGTTTCCATCTTGAACGTTGCTGGGGCAAGGTAAAGGTTCAGTTGGCTTAGATCTAGAATGGGCCTCCATTTCCCGTTGGGTTTTGGCACCAGGAACAACCGGTTGTAGAAACCCAGAGATGACTGAACGGCCACCTTTTCGATAGTCTGTTTTTGACCTAGGGAATGCAATGCCTCGTTCAGACTTTTGTTTCGAAAGGGATTTGATGAACCACTGATAATCACAGGAAATCTTGCCAGAGGTGGTCTCTCCTTGAAGGGTAGTTGGTACCCTTCCCTGAGGATGGAGACTACCCTTGGATTTGAACCCAGGGAGAGCCAAACCTGCCAAAACAGTTGCAGACGGCCTCCCACAGGTGGATCTTTTGCAACACATGGGGCATTTGTTACATTTGGGGCAAAAAGACACTGATTTACAGACAAAGCACTGTTCACAGATTTTATTCCTATTTGAAAATGAGAGGGTCTTACGTTTTTCTTTTGTAACAGCCCTTTTACAAAAGGTGCAGGAGGAACAACATGCAAATTTACAGTCTCTTGAAAAGTCTCTTTGTTTGCTGATGACACTAGATTGAGATCCCCCAAACTTGAACTTAACACAACTGGGGGACTCAGTAGATGTTGATTGTCATTTATACGGTTTTGTACCACGGGCAGGCTTGGAGTAGTAAGTAGAACCAGATCCACCTCTACCACGACCTCTACCCCTGCCTCTGCCTGAGAATTGCCTCCAAGGTTGTTGATTTTGGGAAGAGGAGAAGCCGGATTGACGACTCTCTTTCTTTTCATATGGTTGATACCGGAATTGATGCTTCTTTGAGTGCTGATATGTGCCCGGGCCGGGACCAGTAGCACTCTTGTTTGAATCATACTTTTGAATATCCTGCTCCGCTACTGCCAGTACATCATCCGGGAATAACCCGTAAGTGAACAGGGGAGCATTTCGTAGTTTATTCCAGGTATCAGGTTTCAGGCCTGGTTTAACGTACTCGAGATAAGAATCTCTCCTCAACAAGATGAAGTTGGCTAGCTGCACAAATAAACTGTCTGCGAGGTGCTGGAAGGCAGTACCTAAGGCAACAGAAACACTACTGTGGAAAGCTGACAAGTCTTTCAAATCCCTGATGGCGTCGGTGACCTCCTTAGGGGCCTTGCCCTGAACAATGGTAGCGTTTAAAAATGAAATGTGTTGATTCATTTTGTCCTGAATTTCACTAACGCACCTGTTGAATCCTGCTGCGTGATTGGTAATCAAAGAGCCTTCCTTAGCACATTGCTCCCACCTTCTAAGAATCTCCTGAGGGATAGGCCTAGATGCTGGTCCTGAAGATGGATATGAGGAAGTCTTGGCAATACGGGAGAATTGAGAGTTCAGGCGTGCTTCGGAACCCGACCAGCCAAAGATTGTACGTCCAGGTCTTTGATTTATATCCTGTTTGAGTCGTGACTGTGTATACCACTTTGCCTGGCTTTTGGGGGTTCTGACAAACTGGTCTTGTTTCAGACCTGCGGCCTCTTGGGAACGAGAAGGGTAACCCTCTGCAACACGAGTGTTCAGTTTTTCCATTTTATAGCAAAGCCAGTCGTCAGCTGGTAACTCCACTGAAACTTTGCCTGAGCGACGAGGATGTTTTCCCTTCCAAGGGTTGTCAGAACGGTTGTCTGCATCACTTGCTGAAGCCTCAAAATCTGGTATGTGAGACCAGCCAAGAAAGGAACGGACCGACCGGACCGTTTCTCTGTAGTTCATTTCCTCATTTTTCTCATTGATTTCAGTATCTGAAAGTTCACCCTCCTCACCAGATTCCTTATCTGACCGGTCCGGAAGGGGTTCCCCGTCTGACAGAGCCGGATCCGGCTGAGTAAAACTATCCGGTGCAAAGGAAGCAGAAGTACTGGTATACTGTGGACCGGTAATGACCGGTTGAGAGGAGGACCCTAAGGAAGAGACACTGGTGATAGCAGGCACAGTTTCCTCCGGTTCACCAAGAACTTGTAAACCCGGACCGGGTACCACTGTCTTGGGAGGAATAGGGTCCCTAGCAACCTGACTTGCAGAACCGGCAGCAGCGGCCGGTTTGACAGACTTCTTATGTTTTGATTTTCCTTTCTGTTTTTTAACAGAAGAAGCAGAATCCTCTACAGCCTGACCCGGAGGCCTCACCGGACCGGTGGCTCTGGGGTCAGGAGAGGGATTGATAAAGGGCGTGTCAGAAACAGGGGCTTGACCCTTTGAAACAGGCATCTTTGGAGTAGAAAATATGTTGGTCCTTGTAAGGAGAGCCTCAAAACGGGCGAATTTTTCCTCCAACTGATTATTCAATAGTTCAAAATCCTGACGGGAGACAAAGTCTCCAGTACCTGTCTGATCAGAAACCGGGAAAGCACCGGCAACAATGCGTCCCTGCGCATGCGCAGTGTCCGGAGACATCTCAAGTTCATCCTGTTCCTCCACCGGACCCACAACAGTAACTTTACTGGGAGAAATCAAAATCCCTGCTTTTTTGTCTTTTCGTATTTGATATTGTGGAGTTGCTAACATACCTTTCTGAGAGTCCGACAACTTATCACACAAATCACAGTCCTGACCTTTGACACAAGGGTCATCTCCCACCTTTTTGTCCCTGCAGCGGGCACACTTTTTATGCAGGTCAAACCCCGCCATAACATGGCCACAACTACCACGCCTCTGTCCTGGTGATGCCATGATAAATATATTTTGCAATATCCAAAGCTTTCCTTCTAACTCGTTTGCAAATAGACAATATAATTTAAAGTTTATTTTACTGAAATTTATCCGCTAACACACTATGGCGCCAAACAAAAAGAGGAAGTACGCATGCGCGCGCACGCGCAGTAGGGGAGCTGGGTGCAGTCACGACACCTGGCGAATGAGGAGTACACTACCGGTCCCGGTCAGAGCCCAGCTCAGGACGTTTTTGTCTAACGTTTGGCGGGACCGGCTGCGCGCCGGACAAATGCACTGGTCCACTAGGTAAGATATATTAACGCAATAAAATGGACGTTTAGCCAATGCGTGTCATAACTTTGCAGGAAAACCTCAGACAGCGGTTGAAGGACTGGCCCAGTTTGACTCCTTGGTTTGTAGAGAATAGTTAATTGTTCTGAGCAACAGAACTATGTGAGAAACCATACTTCTTGCAGTGCTAAAGGAATTTCTTCAGGAGATCGAGGGTTAAAAATCTGTAACTTGGTGTTGTAACTGGGATTTCTGGGTTTGCAATGAATAAAATGAAATATGCAGCTTTGTATTGTAATTGGGAATCCTATGATCACAAAGGTTGACTAAATGTCTCAAACATTTGTGAAAACATAAAAATTGTAAAAAACGTTACATTAGCCGACTGATTCTTGCAAGAAAATGCAAAATAGGTTCTTTTATGTGTCAGTGCCAAATTTTTTCAAAATTTGAGACTATCAGAATAGTCTCAAATTAAATTGGAGTCATTTTGGGGTGTTTTGACTAATGTCCATAGCCGCGAATTGCAGGTGATAAATTTACTTTTATTATTCTACACTCTGTCTGTATCATAATATTATGTCAAATAAGTCCATACTTAAAGGTTTACCTCTAAAATTAGGGATTTGTAAGAGTGTGATTTTTTATCTTGTATGAACACATGTAAACTGGTTTTCACTGTAATATTACTGCTCATAATAAGTATATTAACTAAGCGGCAACTGTTACTGCTTGACTTAATAACTTGGTACAAACCTTAATTTGGTACAAAATAAAGTATGGAAAAGTTATTAATTTTATCAAAATTGGTTGTCACTGTTACATTTACATGTGCAATCTCATTTTCATTTGATTACATAAACACCTGACCAGAGTTGAAGATAAAATAAATTTCGGGAATTTCGGGACTTTATGAGAGCAGAGTCTCAATTTGGTGGGTTAATTTCACCAAAAAAATATATATAATCGCCCTTATAATGTTGTTTAAATGCTAATTTAAAATTAGCATGATATTTTATGTATATATTGCAAATATAAATGTGCTAGTTTCAATAAATATATTACATGAAGAGATACCGATAATAATTTATGTATAAAGAGGCCAAATAAGGATTTTGTGGTGAGGTTAGGATGGGAAGAAATACTGTATATGTTTGAACATCACATTGCTGCTAGCTGAAACGGGCAGCAATTCTATATGCACTTTGACCTCTGAACTTTGATCTAATTTGTTAAGCTAAACAACTAATACCACTATACAAGAAATAAATAACAATAAAGATTAGAAAGAAAGAACTGTTAATAATAACAATAATAATACTAAAAAGAAAAAGGAGTAAAAAGCCATGCCTTCAGACCAGATAGATATCAAAATTGAACAGAAAATAACCAACCCCCCCTTTCAGTATTATCTTTCAAGCTAAGTATTTATTGCTTGACATTTTCTTTTCAATTTTCAAATCCCAACCCATGAAAATTTCAGACCAAAAGAATGCTTGTTTTTAAAAAAAAAAAAAAAATAACCCAGAAAGAGAAAGAAATATACTTCTCGATGGAAAGAAAATGTGCCAATATGTAAGTTAGTGTACTTTCCTCTTTTATCACTCAAAAAACCCGAGAGTTGTTGCAAAAGATAAGACCTACCGGGGTTAAAAACCAGACAGATGACTTTTTTTCCTGCCAAAACTCTCTGGAATGAGGTGGAGTGGTTAAATATACTACTCATAAATGGCTGGTCTAGATAAGGTAACCCATCCACTGTTCTCAGTCGAGAGAGGTACAACTTGAGATTAACCCTTTGTTTATGAGAAAGTTAACTGTTAATAACAGGGGCCTATGTGTTAGTCTGCCTGGGGAGGAGGGGGGGAGGTGGGGGGGGATAAATTTGACACGTGGGTGAAGGTTTTATTTTTTGTCTAATTATACTAGCTGTTTTATGGTTTTACATGCAAAGTTATCATTGCAGGTTTTGGGTATTGTTAATGAATTGGGATAATTTTATAAAATGTACTCTATGCCCGAAAGGTGATTATAAATATTTTTAGAATTACATGAAGTATGTCTATCAGGGATTGAATCATTGAAGCTACAATTAGGGATATATAAATATCTAAGTCTCCCAAAACAAAGGAGTCATATATTTAAAAACCTAATCAGCAAAAGAGTAACATAAATATCAACTCAAGTTTTGTAATAAAAAAATACTTAAAAATGTTTGAGTTAATTTTACATTATATAACCATATCCACTCTCTAAAATGGCCATGAATCATAATTATGATCGAATATCTGAAAAGATTTGGAATGGGTAATTACAAGAACAAAACTGGCAGGCTAGTCCGAAAAAATATGACCCAAGTGTAGTTACTCAAGTTTTTGCATATACCAATTTTGTGCAAAATGAAATAACTGCTGAAATATGGAAGACTACGTTGAAAATGAATAAATGGTTGTCAACTTTGACCCCAAATTCGGTTCCTGGAGGTTCCTCTTTTTTGCCCATTCTTACAGAAATTTAGAAGTAATTTGGTTTTTAGCCTTTGATGCTCCTCAATTCTTAATGAATTGCCTGTTGGTGTTCAATCTGCTTCCTGTGTCCCCCCCCTCCCTCTACAGGAAGAAACTCCAGTCATATTTGTTTGCCAAGGTTTTTCAACCATAGTTTCTGACTCAGCCAGTCTGTCTCTGTGGAAACAGGAACTACTATGCCCATGGACTGATGAATTTTAATGTGGCTCATAGTGGTTTTGCCCTAGAATCTGCCTCAAAATGTAGAAGTGCTGTAAATGTCCAGAACAAAATACACTAGAATAATACAGTTAATTCACCTTTGAATGGCATATTGCCTAGTGCTGCGACAATGTTTAAAGAAGTTCAATAGTTTGCTCTTTGACTGCCTCGAAAACGAAGTTCGATATGAACGTCACAAATTTGGGCTACGTAAATACTTTCGATATCACCAATATCACATAAAAGTCTATTTTCAGTCAAACATAAAAAATGAGAAAATATGTAAGAATATGGTAATATGGTCAAAACAGCTTTTAATAAAATGTTTTTATCGTATCATCACAAAGTTTCCATAAATTTTTGTGCATTTTTGTACTGTTGTGTATTTTTGCATTAGATGTTCGAAACTATAGATCCAATTTACTCTAGTCTGTATTTGCACCAAACATCCAAACCAAAGTTCTGAGCGATTTTGCAGCACTAATATTAGAAATTTACTTGTAATAATGGACAAGACTATGGGCTTGGTATTCTTACAATGACATAAGCCTCTCAGAGAGTGATGATGGTTTATATATATCACTGATCTTTTACTGATCGTTTCTATTATAATAAATATGACTCCTTTGATTAAACACAGGCACATTTTCCTTACCTCGCTTAGTCTTTTTGTGAACCCTTTCTAAATACCGTCTGGGAAACTCACTACCTTGTGTTTTGGTGGCAATCCCACTGTTATCCGCTTCCTCTTTCCGTTTGTGACGTTTCCTGTGCTCTGCTGTTGCAGCCCAAAATGAGGCTGACGCCGGAATAGAGTGGCATTGAGGACAGGGACTGTCCCCCATCATTAAATCCCCTAAATCATCCTCCGTAATGGTATCCGCATCTGTTCTTTTGTTGTCATGGCTACTCGGGTGTCGCAGCGGGCGCGATAGGCCAATTGGATTCCTCGGTTGGTGGTTGTTGTCTACCACTTGTGAAATATACAACCGTGTCAGTTGTCCGTTAGTGAGGTCTTGGGCATGGTTTGTGTAAAACAGACGGATAACGTCATGGTAAGTCTGTGCGTCCTGAATTTCCTGCTGAAATTTCTCCTCTGGAATGGATCGTAGCTGTAAACAGACAAAAATTGTAAAACAGAATGAGGAAATGCTAATTTTAAATTTTTATAGCACTTAATCTCCATCTAAAAACAGACTCTGTGCACCAAACAGAAAAAGCAGAAAACTATAATCATTAACCTGAGACATAGCAGGGGTCAGCGCCATGGAGACAGACCGGGAAAAACAGAAATTAGGGTGGATATACTTGTACAAAGAGATAGGTTTTGAGCTTCTTTCTGAATGAGTGGAGAGAAGTGGCTGAATGTACATCATCAGGCAGATCATTCCAACTCTTTAAAGCATCATAAGCAAAGCTGAATGCAAGATGCTCAGTAGACTTATGTACTGAAGTGGCAAAGTGTCATGTCTTTCCTTGACAGGGTTAGCGTTAGGGGTTAGCCTAACCCTAACCCCTAACCCTGTTGAGGGTTTTGCACATATTAACATCACAATGCCAGACAAATTTTACACATTGCTAAAAGAGTGGCTTTACCTTACATTCACAAATATCAGAAGTGATTTTCATGGCAATTTTCTTATTCTAACTCCAACCGACTTTCATATTTCTTGTTAATATTTTTATTTATACTCAGCACAATATTTCCATATACTACAGGACTCAAAGCACTTTTTGACCCATCCGACTGTGCAGTCTAACTCTGAAATTATTGATATTCCCCTAACTAAAAGACAGAGGCTCAAGGATGACCATTTATCAACGTCCTTGAGGTTCTTTAACCTGCCACTAGGGACAGGACCCAATGACAAAGGACGGCCATTTTAAGTGGCCATCTGAGCCACTATGTATCTGCCTGTACCTGGGATTGAACCAATTGTATTCTTTCTTAAAATTTAGAATTATTTCATTTATATTTTATATAAAATAATAAATAATAACAAAAAGTAAAACAACCCTCATTAGACATATTCAAAAAATATATCACAACTACTATTGAAGATTTACTATATAATACTTCTACCATGAAATCATATGATCTTGTGTTCTTCATCTGTGATATGTTTTTACCGTATTTGGTATGTTTTCCTACAAGACATATTATTTATGTGTTATCATTAATATCACTGTTTTAGGGATACACAAAACAGATTTTAAACAGCTTTATACAACAGGAATTCTTTTGCTCAAATCTCTAGCTTTGAGTGGGGTCTTGCCACATACAGGTTAGATAAAGCTCAGATTTTCTATAAACCCCATCTAACTCCATTTTTATATCTTCCAACTAGTTCATCCTCAACTCTGTCTGACTTTTTTCAAATGCATCTTTGACATTGAAATCTTTTACAGATAACAAAACCAAACAAGGACAAAAATTCTTTCAGTCTACATGAATGAGCTGCAAAACCATCAGAAACACGACTGGTGCACTAGAATTGATGAATGTCTGGAGAAAAAATGAAAATAAAGAGATCTCTTGAAAATTACACAATAAATTGATATCCCTCACACATTGTGTCTGTCTACCAACATTTCACATGAATCATTTATTCTCAATAAATGACAACCCACTCCTTTTTCTTAAAACATTATGTATCAGATGACAGAATTCCAACTACACACTGACCTAGGTCCCCGGAAACACCATGTCATGTACAAACATGTTCAGCAACGTAACAGCAGGTATTTTTAAAGTAAAAATGAAGCTTGCTACCTTTTCACAAATCCTAGTAAAGCTAAGATTGATTGATTGATTGATTGATTGACTGGTTGATTGGTTGATTGATGGATGGATTGGTTGATTGATTGACTGAGTGATTGATAATTAATTGACTGACTGACTGATTGGTTGACTGACTGACTGATTGAATGAGTGATTGATTAATTGATTGGTTGATTGATTGATTGATTGATTGACTGACTGACTGATTGATTGATTTTAAGACACTTTAGATGATATCATGACAGGTAGTTGAAGAGATGGAGGAAAGCAATGCATACTAGTTGGTCAACATTCTGCTCTGAAAACCAGCGCCAGCCACCAGCAAACAGGGGCTCGATGGTGTAGCAGTTAGAGTGCTTGCCTTCAACCTCTGAGGTTGCCGGTTCAAATATTAGCCCGGACACTTCATGTTGGAAAGCTGGTAGTTACTTACCAATACCTGGTAGTTTACACTGCAGAATCTTGACCAACTAGTATGCACTGGTTCCTCCACCCGTAAACTCTCCATCGCAATATGACCCTGGCTGTTGAACGCAACATAAACCCAAAGATAAATATAAATATAAGCCACCAGCAACTACCAACCAAATTTTACTAACATCAGACTGGGATTACCGAACTCCAGCACCTAAGAGGTGGTAGGTGAGTGTATTAGCCACTGTAACAATGTTACAGAAAGGCAACAATATTAACATATGCATGGCACTTGCCATATAATTAACTATCAAAGCAAGACTCCGAGCAGCAACCTACGCCAAGGTCAAATCTGTCCACTGTGGCTTTTAATGACTGCAATGTTAGAAAAGATTTAAAAAAATTCCTGGATCCAGACAGTGATCTGGATAACCACCAAAACTTATTTATCTGTTCCTTGTGCCATTGAGTACACTTCCTGAAAATCTCACCCAAATCCATCCACCAGTTTTGGAGGTTATTTTGCTAACAGACAGACAGACAACCACATGGCATCGATTGAATAAACCTGCATGTTGTAGGTGAATAATCAAAGCTATAACATTGGGCTATTGCAACCTGTGAACATTAGAACCTCAAAATCACTGTTAGACTTCAGAAAACAGCCCAAAATGTACTTATTCATATATGCTTACAATATATAATTTTTACTTAGCAGTACTTAGAGACATTAAGTTATAAGTTCTATATAAATGTCATGTGTTTTGTTATTACTGATTTGCAACGCCCAGTGTTGGGAATGAGAAAAAACTGTCAATCAAAGGGATGAAATCAGCAATAAACAATTGGGCATCAACAATCTGTACCATTGACAGTTAAATTTGCACCTGTGTGACCTGATCAGCATACGATTGTTAAATCTATAAATTTTCTCAAATTGACAAAAGAAAAAACAAAAAGGGGCTAGTTTCGAAAAAAGGACTTATATAATCTGGACTTAGATTTAAAGCCAAAACGTTTGTCTTAAGCTGAGGCCAAGTCTGTGATCAAAGACTTCTTTAGGATGTCACATATTGGAGCAGCTAAATCTAAGTCAGGTTAAGTATTAAACTTAGTCCACCTTATATTAAAATTACGTCCACCTTGTAGCGGGCATAATTTCACTAAACAAAGATTTAAATAGGCCGGGCATAGTCATTTCTGCACTTTAAAATTTGAAATGGCTTAAATAAAATCATCTATAAACATGAAGAACAACTCCCTAAAGTAGTCTTTGGAAGTTTTTAATTTGCAGTTACAAGGTTAACTCTCACAAAATGGAATTTCAGAGTACATTGTGAACAGAAATAAAGGGTCACATGACACAGGAAACCACTGTGGCTATTTGATTAACAAGTCTATAGGCTAATTTGTCTTCACTTAGTAGCCTTTTGTGAAATCCACTTTGAAGTCCAAGACATAACTTATGTAATGCTATGTGGTAAAACAAATGCTATAGATAGATATAAGCTAAGATATCAGCGATTGGAAATTAAATGATTGATCAAAGTATATATTTAATCTCCTGCAAGTAGTATTTGTAATTGGTTTTGTATATTTGTTTGCAAAATAACTCAAAACATAGTGGGTAGATTTTGATGAAATTTTCAGCAAATATGTTGACTATGACATATTAGGAACAGATCACTAAACTTTGGTGATGATCGTCATCACTGTGTCTGGATCACAGAATTTTTTAAAACATTTTATATCATTGCGTTCATGCAGTGGATGTATTCAGCTTTGGAGTTAGACTGAGTTTCTGTCTCGTCACCAACTGCTATTGATATACTGAAGGATGCGATGTCGAGGGACAGAACTCATATGAATTCATTTTCTTGTAACTCTTGAACAGCACATATTTCTGCATTCATGTCCTATTTTACTTGTCCCTTTAGTAATTGTATGTGAAGGATTTATTGTAACATAATACAATCCAAAAAGGTTTCTTACAGAACAATAATATACATTTATGGTGGCTAGAAAGTACGGTGAATTTTGCTTACATTTTTAAAATGTATTGAAATTTATTGAAACCAGTTGGATAGACATTAAATATTACTGAACGGCACATACATGTACCTCAAGCAATGCAAATAATACTTTAATCTTGTGATAATATGCGTAGAAATATGCCGTTCAAAATTTATACAAAAAACAAGTTCATGTGAGTTCTGTCCCTCGCCATTGCGTACAATAGTATAATCAACAGCAGTTGGTGACGGGAGACACTCTGTCTACTTTGGAGTAGTTCTACTCTATCTTAAAACTTTTCTAGTTTAGGACATGCGTACTGATAAACATTTGACCCTGTGGTGAGGTTTTAAAAGTCTGGTTCAAAGGAGAAGTCATATGTAATACCATTCCGTTCTGTACTTTTATAGCACTTAATCTCTGCCAGGCAGACTCTAAGGTGCAACATAAGAATCCAATTAAAAAAATCCTCATTCCATATAGCCATTGCCAAGACATATATAGATATAGACGTATTTGCCCTAAATACGGGGAAATACAGACCAGGATGTATTTTTTGTATACACCGATGCCTCAGTCCTATGGATAATGAGTGTGAATAACTTTTGTTTTTTCAACAATATCTCAGAAAGTATGTAACCTACAAATATTTATAATATATCATTAGAAAGGTATTCTTACAGTGCTTCTGCTCATGTTTGTTGCATAAATATCCATGCAGAAATGACTGAGACATTGCAAGGTAAAGATTGAAATTCTTATATTCACTGTTGCCACTGCTTTTTGACGGCCTTTTTCACGTTCTCTCATTAAATATTTGTATTATTTCAACCATAAATTGTACAAAATGGTAGATAATAAAAGTAAAACATCCCTCATTAGACATATACTGAAAAAAATATATCACTCATGAAGATTAACAATATAATACTCGTGCTGTGCACTCATATAATATTGCTATCTTCATTTGTGATATATTTTTTCTGTATACGTCACTCGGGAAGATTTCCTATTGTATTATAGTGTTGGTATGATCTATATACTCAAGATAATAATTCCTTTACTACAGGGCTCAAAGTGCTGTTTCATCCACCCTGACTGCACTAATATAATACTCAAATACCAATACTCTGATGACTGACATTCTCCTAATTGAAAAACAGAGGCTCAGGGATGACCATTTGTCAGCATCCCCAAGGTTCTTTAGCCTGCCACAGGGGATTGGACCCAATAACAGATGAAACAGTTATCCAAGCCACTAAGTATCTGCCTGTTCCTATGACCAAACCCAGGTCCCCTGTGTCCATAGACGAGTGTTTTACCCACTAGACCACAGTGGCATATACATGACATATGTATTATAGTGAGGAAAATATTGATATGTAACCAATAAAACTTTTATTACGTGACACATAAAACAGCTAAAAGTACCGTACCTATCCGTACCAACACCCACACCCTATTAAACACCCCCTCCTCTCTCTACCTTGGCAAAGTACATATTTTGGGGATATACTCTCAACAACCAGCACCCTTGCGATTCCGGGATTCCGAAAAAAATATGCATTTTAGTACTTTCCCAATTGAATACCGCTTACGGGAAATAAAGAAAAACAAACCAACACATGATAGTTTTGATCACAGATGCATTAAAATCTGCAAAAATATGAGATAAAAGTTTATAATTTCTTCAGGTTTAAGGTTTGTTTCCAATATTTTAAACTCTCCCCCATTATACATGCTGGCAAGTGAGATCAAGGCTGTTTGTGTCCATTATCAGCTATTGCCACTGGACTCGAGAGTCGATTTTTTTTTAATCTAAAATAGTTGCCCCTGCTCCCCCCCCCCCCCCCCTCCCCCTTGAGGAAAAATGCATTGTCCCCAGGGCATTTATATGGATAAATACAGTAGCTTTCACTGATAAGACATCAGCCAGTCAGAACAAAGGAAGCATTGGTTAATATATGTATTTGTCAGGCAACAAAATGAAACCAAAAGTGGAAATCAAATGACAATTGAAGTAATTAAATTTTGCAAAAGATCTGAATCATTTGCTGGACACACCCAAAAAAAAATTTTTCTTCAAAGATCCTATTATTCATATATTTTCAATGACTTTGGCTTCCTGGTTGACATTACTCCAAAAGTAATGAGCCCATCTTGATGAAATTTTAATGTGGGCGGGCGTAAGGCAAGGAAAGAAGACTACATGTTGGGAAATATTCTGATCAAATTCTGGGTATTAAAAAGTTCAAAGTTTCTGCAAACCAGTGCTATTTAATTCAGTTTGAGACCTTAAATCTAACATTTTGTGAGGATAGACTTTAACATTCAAAACATCTTTATGCTACACTTACAAATTATTATTACTTCAAATTATCAGCAAGTCTACTATTTTTACAATTTGCTGAAGAAAAAATAAACTTGAAACTGAACACTAAAAGTCAATATGCAGATTATAATAATTTTATTGGTGTTTTTTATGTATTACAGTTTCAGTTGAAATTCTCATTTTTCTTACCATTTTGCAGGTTTGCTGAAGTTTTAAAAGTCAAAATATTTAAAATGTATTTCTACAACTTTTTGCATGTTTTGAAGCTATAACTACAGCAGTTAGAGGGATAGGTCTCAACAATACCAACCCCCCAACCCCCCACCTTCCTCCTGATATACCCAGGCATTGCCCAATAAATGGTTAATGCTTACTAACAACCTGTTAATTCTTTGATGTTGGTTTGATCTTAGTCTGAGTGTACACTTGAGTATTACTATCCCCCTCAAAAAACAATGCTTTTAATGAAGCAACACTGTGTTTGTTCCATGGTGGTCTGTGTATATCAGTCATTTATGGACCTCTTTAGAGGATAGTATGCTTTGTTTTCTGTTTTTGTTTGTTTGGTGTATGGTTGAATGTATGGTTCTTGACTTAAGTGTTCTTTATCACTGATGCCACTTAATGATTATATCTCTGCTTCACCTCCCTGAATTTACTGTATAGTAAGAAATCTAAAATTCGCCAGGAATCTAAAATTCGCCACCTCTAAAACCTTAGTTAATTTTATGAAGAAAATGATGTTTTGTCTTAAAATTGGTATTTTTCAATTCAAGAAGCCTTAATTTACTATACATTCTACAAAGCTCACATCAATTACTTTATTTTATTAGTATTTCAACATGTGGCGAATTTCAGATAAGTGGCGAATTTTAGATTTCTTACTCTAATACCCCTGTCACATTACAGGCGGGATCCCCTGCGGTTATAGGCACTGGGCGAAACGCCCTTGTCCTTCAACTACCATCCGAGGTTCATATGGCACCTGGTGAAACATCCATTACCTCGCGCGTTCTACGGAAGTTTTAAAATGTTTAAACTTTCCGCCTCTGATTTCATACCGTGAGCAATATGTATTCCACGTATGCACATATGAATTTCTTACTATGGTAACTGAAGGTGTGGTTCAAATGGTTGTGAACTGGTCGTCTTTCCGTGTAATACAGCGACATAAGGCAAGTAGAGGTAAATGGACATTTTGCCCCTGTGTCATGAGGTCACATATGAACCTCAGACAGAAGTTAAAGGACAGGGGCTTTTCACCAAATGCCTATACCGTATTTATTTGTATAAACGCCCAGGGGGGCGATGCAATTTTCAAAAGGGGGGGCGACTATTACCTATATAAAAAATCAACTCTCGAGTCCAGTGGCAATGGGCGATAATGGACACTTACAGCCTTGATCTCGCTTTCGAGCATGTATAATGGCGAGAGACCTTAAAATATTGGAAACAAACCTTAAATTTTAAATTTAAAGAAATTATAAAATTTATCTCGTATTTTTCCAGATTTTATTGCGTTTGTGATCATAATTGCTTCATTTTGTTGTGACTTTCTTTATTTCTCGTAAGCGGTATTCGATTGGAGAAGTATTAAAATGTATCTTTTTTCGGAATCCCGGAAACGCAAAGGTGCTGGCTGTTGAGAGGGACGTAACACCCCGAAATATTAACTTTGCAAAGGTAGACAAGAGGAGGGGGCGACTAATGGGGGGGCGTTAATATGGATAAATCCGGTAACTGCAATTTACACAGTGTGAACAACTCGGATGAAATGGGGCGACATAGAAGGCGGTTCTGCTGCCGAGTAAAACTTCTAACCACTGAACGTACCAGTGTAGTGTTATTCTGTGTGAAAGGGACATAAGGCAATCATAAAGTTATAGTTCCCCCTGAAATTGTATTTAATTGGTGATCATAAAAAAACCCACCATAACAAAAACCCCATAGTTTTTGGCAAACCCATAAAAAAATCACCCTCATAGTTGCAGGGAGCATTAAAAAAACCACACTGTAAAGGTTTGGAAAGGCATCCTTAGATGGTTTCAACTAGTGCTGAAAGATCACTATGATTTTACCTGTCAATGTTCATTCACGGCTAGTTTTGTGATTTTAACTGATGAATATTTCAGATTTTTACAAAATAATATTCTGGTTAGTGTTTTATTGTAACCAAAAGGCTACAAAGAAATGAGTTTAGCAAATATCGGTTGTATTTAAATTTTACCGATCATTGATCGGCAATGAACCAACAAGCGATAATACCGAAGTTTGCAAACATCGTCCCAGCATTAGTTTCAACTGCTCCAATGACACCAAAAATTGAAATACAACACGGAGAAATGAAAAAGTCCACTTGTTTACATAACTTTATGAAATAACACTAATTACAATTGCAGTCAAGAGGATTCAATCCATGTTTTTTTTTCCACCCGGTGAGCCTTTATGGGAGTAACGATAACTTGTTGTACAACTAATGAAAAGGATTGGCTACTGGACAATTGGGACGGTCTTCAGGTAAATCTGCAAAAGGGGAACATGGCTATTGAGTCAAAGGCACAATACAACTGTAGAACTTAATGGAGATTTGCACTCCCTGAGTACTCTTGTTGCAAACACTTGCAATCTCTTCAGTCGAGCTAGTTGTTTAAGCTACCAGACAAGCAGTAAATCACACAGATCCCCAGCCAAACACAGTGAACCAGCCAGCCATACAACTAACCAACCCAAAAAATCAAGTATTTCTATTTTTAAAATTGTTATACATAAATTTGCCCCAAAAATGACTAATACATGTATTGTGTTTTCCATGTCAGAAGTGACATATTATTTCCTAAGAATTAAAACTTTTTTGAAATGAGTTATAGATTTAAATAAGACTACTAAATGTGAATTTTTTCTATGGAATAACACCTGCTATGCGTTTTCTTATAGACTATCACCGGTGATTGATGACTGACGAAGGCCAGTTTTCCACCCCCACAAATTTGAGGGAGGCCAATTTTCTAGGACACCATTATTCTGGGCGGCCAATTTTCCAAGAGGTCAATTTTTCAGGAGGTGAATTTTCCATTTCCTATGACTGACACCTGACACTGATTCTACCTAGTTTATATCTCAGTGCATCTGTACATCAGCCAGATACAGCTGACAGAGTCAATTTTATTCCAGTACTAGAAATGAAAATGACAGTTGGCCATTTGTATGTTAATATCATAGAAAATAAAGTCTGAAGCTGTACTTGTGTAATTATTATTATTGTGAGGGACCAGATTTTAAGAGTTTTACCAAAAGCCCAATTTTAATTGTGGCTATAATTTGTAAAAGAGATTTCTCAGAACAAAAAGTGAAAAAAAATGCTAGTGAGATGTTTTAACAAATAAATATCAAGAAATGACAACCAAGTCACTTCTTGGTTCTGGGGAAGTTTGAACCCTGATTATAAAGACTATTTCCAGGATATTTTAAAGAAAACACAATGAGATATTTGTCAACTATCTTGGAACTATTTTGTACCTATCACCCCCTTGGAACTTTCCTCACGGTCTTTAGCTGTCTCACAATGGATTATTAACTCCACATCGAAACTTTTTACATTGATAAATTCAAGATATCGATGGTTTTGTCTGTCTTTAAGTTGGCCAATCAAATCTGTTACACGAAAGCACTAAATTCTGCGGCCTGGCATCTGTGGTGGGCTGTCTATGTAACGGAAATGTATAATCCTTCTAACAATGAAATAACATAAGCAAGTTACATATAACCAGAGTACTTGCATCAGGGTCTTATCTAGAGATAATAACATCACCACAAGTGATTACCACAGTCACTACAACTCTTATCTGATAACAGCACACATTCACTCCCCCTAAATATCCATTGGATGGCAACAAAACCTTATCTATCCCACAATTCAGTCATTTATCCCACACATTGCAACTAATTACATGATAGTTTCCATGATTTGACATGTAGATATTTACTGAGAAAACTAATCTACTGGTGTTTTGCCATTTTACAAATTTTATTTATTCATCCCATATTTATTTGTATGCTTTATAAAAACTTATAGCTGGAGGGTTTTTAGATAAATTAATATATTTCTATACACAGTAACATAAAGGACTTTTGTCAACCTGAATAACTGTTGATATTACACTAGTATTTTATTTGTTTAGGTAGAAACAAATACAGAATGGCATGTTATTTATTTATTTATTTTTAGGTTTTACGTCACATTCAACACAATACAGGTCATATTAGGACGGTTAGTTTTGTGGGCAGAGGAAATCAGTACATACAATTGGTCAAGGTTCTGTACTCTAAACAGCCGACCATCGGTAAACAACTACAAACTTTCTCACATATGGTCTAGGGTTTGAACCGCCAACCTCAGTCAGAGCAGTGATACTACAGTTCTTTTCAAGTAAGATTATAAAAAAACAAGAGTACAAATTTACATCAAAATTTAAAAGTTGGGTCATGGTCTGACCTAAAAGTGATTTAATTTTGCAAATGATCTGAACCAATTCTGGAGTAAAAATCTTGTTAAATGATTCAAGAGGTCTTGGCAGAGGTTCACACTCTCCAAATTTTATTATTATCATTATAAGCATTATTAATTTACTTATTTACCTATTTATTTATTTGTTAACTTTTGATTCATTTCCACTCACATAATTTCAGCATTTCTTTCTATTTTATGCTGAATTGTCTTTTCGTGGATTTACAAACCTTTTATAACCAATATAAAACCTTGCCCTCTAAACAAGCATTGTTGCTTTATTCCCAAAATGTACTCAATATAAAAAATTCTCATTTACTTATAGAACTGCCTTCAATATATATTTCTGTTACAGTTTAACGAGGCAGGTGATGTCAGGGGTTAAAGTTTCCAAATCATTACTGTGTGTCAACAATTTTTTAATATTTTTTTCACAATGGAAACTGAGACTATGATACTTTTAACATAGCAATCTAATCTAGTGTGGACTTTAATTTCCATCAATTAACACTTAGATGTACCATTAATTCCTCCCACGCTTTGTCTTTGTCAAGTTAATTTTAAAATCGCACAAATTTTGAAATCGAGGGAAAAAAGATCAGATCTGGAAAAAAGCCTGGAAAAATCACAAACATTGAGATTTGTCTACAGTAAATAAATAATAAGTCACATACAACTGAAAACGTCAGCCTTATGGCCTGCTTCTGACTACTGTGAAAACTCATAAAGATTACTTGTAACAATAAGTCCGACCACTCCAGTACAGTAATCAGGGGTTTCATGCAACAAATCTCCTCTAGGAAAATGCACATCAGCATTACAAAATAAGTTGTAATTACACCATAGCAATAAGTCACAGCAATAAATTCTAATTCTAACTGGACTTTACAAAGAGGACTCTAAGGCACAACATTACCAAAACAGTCAAACAATTTCAGTTATAATCCAGGGACAGAAAGGGGTCAAGCACCATGGATTACAAATGGAGGTGTAAGGACTAAGGTGGGCCAGCCTTAGTGTACTGAAAGAGGCCATAGAGTGGAATGAACAAATCTCCTCAAGAGGAGCAATCCACACAGTGGGAGCATCAAAAGCAAAACTATAACCAAACTGTCCCAACAGGTTAGCTCCATTATACCAAGTAGATTGTAAACCTGTCTCCCAATTGAAAAAAAAATAAAAACGTTCATGATCCATGGGTAAAGTTACAATAGTTTTCCCAATGGGTTTCCAAGTATTGTTTCCATAAAAAGGGTCTCAAAAGATTCCGATCAGTTACCAAAAATGCTGCGAGTGGTTTGCAAAAGTATGCTCATTTCTTCTGCATGGGTTACAATGGTTTTTCTTAACTGTTCTTAACTTCTTACAATGGTTTTCCTTAGCTTAAACTCTCATCAAAATTCCTCTATAACTTTTTTCAGTTATTTTGCAAACAAATACACACCTATTACAACATACCACCTTGCCAAAGGTTAAATATGTGAAATTTAATAGGTTTTTTATTTCTCAAGTAACCTTTCTCCTTTCATAACTATAGTATCATATTTACCAGAGAATTAAGTGATTCAGAATGACCTCTGACCTTTCACTTTTGCATTTTCAGCAAGAATTAGAAGTAACAACAAACCATGCCATCAGCTGGTAGGTGAGTTCTATTACCCAGTAAAATCAAAATTCTTGTTAATACTGACAGAAATTTGAACCAAAATGTATAAGATTAAATATCCACCACTATAACCACTAAACCACAGAGAACCCACAAAGGTTAACCTGGCACTGAAAAGCTAAAACAAGAAAACTTTTTGTAGATATACTAAACCGAGTACAAATTAGAAGATAGATATGAGCTGGTTCACCTTTACACTTTTTTCAACCACAAAGGCAAACACATTGTTTGCATAGATTTATAACTCCCCAAAAAGCGTACCCTTGATTTCTGTAACAAACCTCTAGCAAATGCATTGGTTCCTGATGCCGTTTTCTTAAAAAAAAAGATAAGTGTTTGTAACAGTAAGGTGCACTGGTGTAAGATTTTCAAACAGCAGTAAACACAACTAGCTCAAAATGTTTCAATTACTTTTCCCTTTCTAGTATTTTTCAGACTAATTTCCTGTGGGAGCAATGGGTAACAGACATGGCTGCCAAGGTATTTATTACTGCATAGTCTACATTCTCTGCAGCTGACGTTAAAAAACCCATTCTTATGTTTATTTATTTTTTGTTATCAAGTCCCTTCACTGGTGTGTTATTTAAGATTAAGATTTAAAAATAATCTAAAACTGACTGATCTTAAGTTTCAGTTTACTGGTGTCCACTTCATAAAAGGGCAGAAACCTTGCCACAGATGAGTATTTGAGACTTTCAGCTCAAATATTTGAAACTTGATTTGGCTGAGCCCATCAATTCAGACTCGAAGAATTTCTAGCACAGAACTTGAGATTTGGTGGAGTCATTGGTTCAAATTTAAGCCGGCCAGGAGGGTGGTTGAAGCTTCAAGTCCAGTGTCTTGTTTATAGCATTTGAAACAAAAAAATACATATAGAAAATACTTTATTTTAATTTTGAAATCATGTACTTTTAATTTTTGGTATATGCACAGAGTCTATTGTTATTACAATGAAAATCAACAAACGCAAGTACTGATTCAGTCTATTAACTCCTAAAGCCACTCTCGTATCCCAATGAATGTACACATACATTGCCTGGCCACAGGCAAAAATGGGTTAATCTTGAAGCCAGACCCATGTGACACCCAGATGGTCTGTAGGAATTATCCAGTCAGTAGACAACATATTAGGACACATACATGGAATTCAGTGAGTTAATTTCCAGTATTTTCTGTGTGGTCACAGAAATAACTGACCCACAGCCAGACCACTTGATAACATACAACGGGGGGGACAGCATTTCGCCCATAAAATCAACAAAATGCAGTTTCTTGTGACCAAATATGCAGCGTGGTTATATAAAAGTTATCAGAATGAAAAGAGGTTCCTCAAACTGTAAAATGATGGTAGCATCCTAAAATATACTTTGTGATAAGTACAAATACATCCATAGAACTTATCCGATGGTAATAAAAGTAGTGCTGTAGAAAAGTGGACAGCATTTTGCCAATTATTTTATACTGTTCCCAAAAAATTACAAAGACTGTTTAACACTTTGCATACAATAATTAAAGCTGAAGATCGATTCTTCTCATTGTATTCTAGCATATGATGAAGTTATAAATAGTACTTATATTGACCCCAGACACAGTTTAGAGAACATTTGGTTCTTTGCTTCAGTCAGATGCAGTTGGTTAGGCACATTTTTCCCAGACCTATAAACTTTTTAAATAATCTTTATAATCCTGCATTCTGTCAGTTCTAAAATCTTACAAAAGTATCAAGGCATATTGCACACTCTCCTATGTTGTACAGCTCTTTCAGTATCATGAGAAATTGGTGAAATGCTGTCCACCACGAAATGCTGTCCCCTGTTGTACTTCCCTACAAGCTGGCCATGGCCTAGACTTGCTCCAGGTCTTTGTATTTCTTATTGTACCAAATCTGACATACATGGAATCATTTTGAATCCATCATGATGGGCTGGGATATTACTGTGTGATGAAATACATTTGCCAGCACCAAAGTCATTCAGTCCTCTTCTAATACCTAATACAAAAGAACTTGGGGAAAGTCCAGCCATGGTCTGAAAATGTAACAAAATCGCAGGACCTGTGCATGTGCTAATTGCCCATTTACACTAAAGGCCAGTAAACCAGCGGTTTTAGGCATTGTCCCAAAAAATTCCCCCGTCACTCAACTACCATCTGAGGTTTGTATACGAACTTGTGAAAGAGTGGCAAAACATCATCCATTACCTTGCGCCTCCTATGGAAGTTTTAAAATGTTTAAAATTTCTGCCTCTGAATTGGTGTGGTCAGCATGTGTAGAGAAATGCGAGCATGCACAGATGAATTTCTTGCTACTGTACCTGAAGATGTCGTCCATAGTGTATATAAGGTTGTGATGCGGTCATCTTGTGGAGTAACACAGTATCATAGGACGAGTAGAGGTAAATGAATGTTTCATCACTCTGTCACAAGGTGGCATATGAACCTCAGACGGTAGTTGAAGGACACAGGTTTTCACCCAAGGCCTATAACCATGGGTTATACTGCCTGTAGTGTGAATGATACACCAAACCTCGGAAGGTATGTGACATACTTGGCTGTGGTTCCAACACCGAGTAAAACCTGTAACTGTGGGACATACCGTCTAGTGTGAATGGGACATAAGCCACATGGTGGGATGTAAGAGTAGCTTAAGTTTGTTTTCAACACAATCAAATGAATCATTCTGATGCCAATCATTATTGCCATAATTGTTATATGTGTGTACCATGTAGATTCCAAAATATCTGTGGTGAAAAAACCTGAATTGATAGAGTTTGATTTCATAGTTGAGACTTTCAACTTTCAATCTCTGTTGAATCAGCTTTTGTGAAATGGATTTAATTCCAAAAACTCAGCTTAGAGTAAAAGCTCAGATTTGAGCCAATGGCTCAGTCTGAGACCTTTTGTGAAATCCACCCTGAGGTCAATTTCTTTGAATCGTGTCACTTATCCCAAATTCAGGCTAAGCCAAATCTGAATTATTTTTTTGCTCAGCTAAGTTCCATCTCAAATGGTTTTTCACAAGAAAGGGTGTCAGTTGAGACAAAGCTTATCAAATAACCACAGTGGTTTTCTGTGTCATGGGACTATTTATTTCTAGTCAAAATATTTTACTGGTGACATAGATCCTTTATTTGACACATTTGATGTCTGATAAAATGCCATTTTGCAATCACATAAAAATGTCTACACACTACTTTGGTGGGGGTGATATTTTTTAAATTGATATCTTATTTTTAGACAATGGAAATTTTTAAGTGTAGAAATACTTACGGCAGCTGCTATATTTTAACATTTGTTTAGAAAAATTAACCCCACTACCCCAGTAAACATAGCAAATGTTTATAAACGTTTGGTAAACCTATAAACGTTTTTTAAGCCAAATATAAACCTAAATATTGACAATTATTCAATATTATGGGTTAATAAACGTTTCAGCAACATTAGTTTGGTTTATAAACGTTTATAAACATTTACAAAGGGTTAAAAATATCTTAACCTCACTTTCATTTGGGATGATGACATCAGCACAGCCATTTTGAGAGAAACTGGAGAAATATTTCTGTAAGTATATCTTGCTGTATCACTGTTGTTTGAAGCTATCATTACATTCTAGGTAGAGATATAAAAGTATATAATATTGATGATATTATATACTTTTTTATCTCTACTTAAAATTTAATGATGGCTTCAAACAACAGTGATACAGCAAGATATACTTACAGAAATATTTCTCCAGATTTTAAACACGTGTATAAACGTTTATAAACGTTTATAGGAGAACGTTTAGGGACCCATCATTTTAAACCTAATCTAAACCGTTGATAGTTAGGTTTATAAACGTTTATAAACGTTTGTAATGTTTACTGGGACCTACAAGTCTCATAATCCTCACGAGAAATACCACTTTTTATATATCATTTTTAGTAGGCCTTTTTATTTTTATATTTATTTATTTATTTTGGCTTATTTATGTAACAGCCAAAGACAAAATAGCTGATATGTGACTCAAATGAAAATTGGCGTATATATTAAACACATGATACAATACACTCAGTATTAATAACTATTTCGGAAATTCCCTTGATGACTTATTTCAAAGGAATATGACTTATCAGGATAGAAATCATTCTTACAGGAACATTGCATGAAAATGATACACAAATACCAAGTACATACATGTCTCTGTTATCTGGATAAAACAACATATACGGCTGTGACTGCACCAGTTACTACTGTCCTTATCTGATAATGAATAAAATTCTCTACAATAGCCATCCAATAAAAAACTGAAAACTTTTATCTACACAACAATGCAGCCATTAATCCTTAGTGGTTTATACAATTTGTCACTTCATATTTATTGACTAAGATAAAGCCACAACAGCTTGACTTGGGAACTCAGCACATAGCTTAAACAGAGAGTGAGTAATTATACTAGAATCAGTAGAATGCACTGTTAAAGGCAGATATAACATTGGAAAAATAACAGGAATCACATAGAAAAAAATAGTATCAGAGATGTCTGTACCCTAGAGCCTGGATAAATAGCATTGGACACCATGAGATCTATAAGAAATGAATAAAATATAAAAATAAAAAATCTTTCAGACCAGCCAGTGTATAAGTTATGTAAAATGTACAGGAGAAATAAGGCTTGGAAAAGAGAAAATGTATATGTTACGATAAAGTATTAAAACAAGACAGTTTAATAGCGAGATGACAGCATTCATTTTACAAACTAAAAGTCGTTTATATTAATTAATAATCAGTTGCAGCAATCCATATAGTTTTCTGATAGGAGAAATATGTCTTAAATGTGGCAGCAGAAAACATTCTGGCAGAACCAAGGTCAAAGGTCAAGGTCAAAGGTGACACCAGGAGATTACACACCTACACCCTCCAACCAATATACCTACCTAACAAATTCCTACCACTTACAATTTGCAAGCTATAAACTGGATATGATTTAATAGGTCATGGTCACCATCGTGAGGTCAGAGGTCAAATCAAGGTCACACTATGATATTGTAGAGCTACACCTAACCAAAGTCCCTGCCAAGTATCAACTTGCGGTGTTTGAGATATATCCAGAAGAAGATTTTAAAGGTCAAGGTCACCACAGCAAGGTTAAAGGTCAAATCAAGGCCACTCCATGATGTTGCAAACCTTATACAGTGTAACATCCACTCTGTAAATGCTGTGAAAGAGTATAGCTGGTAAATGCAAGGCTCCCTTGCAAATCTGACTGAGATATCTTTTTGAAAGATTTTATTGATTGATTCATTCATTCATTCATTGACTGATTGATTGATGTTTGTAATCTATGACCACTAGGATAAGCGCTAGTTTTAAATATTATGCTTTAGCAACATAAAACAAAATGAATTCACCTGTTTTTTTTTTTGTTTTTTTTTATTATTTTTATATATGTTTATAATAGAATTTATACTTAAAATCAGGGCCCCAACTTGGCACATTTGACTTCGAAAAAGAAAACAGAAATTCCCCAAAAAATGTTAATCCCCTTCATCACTTTGACTCCCTTATATGGTATTAACACATCCCAACAAATGCGCAAGTGTTGCCAGTGACAACCAATTATTGATTAGTATTCTGTGTTATTGCCAAATTGAGGTGTCTGCCAAATTACGATGACAAGCAGTATACAGACGCACACGGTGCAAAGCCATTACTATATGCGACTGTGTCACCTGACATAAAACCTGTACTCAATAAAGGGACTTCTTTATCTATTAAAAAACAATTAGCTTTATACTGAATCCTGTTTTGCCGGAAGCGTCTTGAGATAAATTAGCTCAATAAGTGTCAGGAGGAAAAAAGTAAACCAAGTGGTTTTGAAGTACTATTTGTTATTTCTTGTCAAGTCTGAAGCCTCAGGCAAAGTCAATGAACAAGTTGATTAAACAGTAAACCAATTCATCTTTCTACTTATAATTTTTATGTTGACCCATCTTTGCTTCAGTCCAACAGGTTATTATAGTTCAGGAAATATCCTTTCCATTTCCGGCAATCTATTCAAAATAATTTGCCAATACTTTTAGGTTTTGCACAACACTTTAAAAGAGAATGTTGTGTTTTAAGACAAGAATGCTCTGAAATGTCCATTTTGGCATATTTAGAGGTGTTGTGTACAAGACATGACATATTCAACTGTCAACAGAGGTATTACATATCATCTGTTTGACAGATAAACCCTGCAGAAACAACTGTCACCTACTGGGTAACACAGTCGCCTCAGATTACACAGGACCTGGGTTCAATCCAAGGTACAACTGGACTTACTGAGTGACTCGGACAATCAGTTAAAATGGCAGTCTTCTGTCATCGAGTCCTATCTCCAGTGACAGTCTACAGAACCTCGGGGATAATAATGAATGGCCATCCATAAGAGTCTGAGATTTTTTATTTTAAGAAGACTTCCGATAGGTTGTCGACAGAGTTTGAAATTCTGTTCAGAGAACTTCAAATCCCCTCAAACCAATGAAACTTTAGGATTAAAAGGTCTGTTGACAGAATTTAAAATTCTCTTTTGGATCGGAAGTTCTGTCAAGCATCTACAGGTGATATGATACACATCTTTACCAAACCCCCTGTACTTGTTCCTTTCTCCCGGAAAAATTTATTTATTTAATTGGGGTTTTACATCGCTTTCAACACTGTACAGCTCATATCACGACGGGTAGTTGGAAGGGCAGAGGAAACCAGTACATACAGTTGGTCAAGGTTCTGTACTGTAAACTGCCGACCAACCACAAGCAACTACTAGCTTTCCCACTTGAGGCCGTGCCGGGAACTGAACCCCAGCCTCAGAGGTGGGAGGCGAGAGTGTTACCACTCTGCCACCGTGGCCCCCTTCTCCCGGAAAAAAAACCTTGTTGTATACACATATGGTATGGGATGGTATATCATGCTATTTGTACTAAGCACAATAAGTAAAGGAAAGTAAGTAAGAAGCATTTATAAAGTGCTGAAATTGATGTTCACTAGCGATCTCAACGGGTATCCAAGTATCCAGGTACCCAATCCCTGAATATTTACCCGATTCCGAAATCACATACCTGAGTACCCAAATCTAAGCTTTATTGCTGTAAACATCGCCCATGTTGGCTGACCGAGTACAGACATATCTCGACTTCATAAATTCACCTAAAAATGAAAATATTCAAGTAAATGCACAAGAACTTTGTTTTCTCACCCTTGTACACAATTTATAGTATTATATTTGTCTTTTATTTTGGTTGTTCTGTCAAATGCCGGAACCCTTTGAAAATCGTCAGTATATTAACACAGTTATCTAATTCCCAGTGTAAAACGATGTATATTGGCTATATAGTGACATGCACTCCTTAAATAAATAAGAGTACAATATTTTCACAAAGTAGTTGATAATTTTGCATTAGTAACCTGAAAAAAAAAAGAAGTTTTAATACCCAAGCTACATTCGAGCAATAGTGTAATGCTTTTTGTGATAGGTCATGTGACTCCATTTTTATATAATTAACTGTGTTTTGAATGTACAGAAGTCTTTTTTATTTAACATTTCTTCTGTGAAATACTGTTTTGAATGCAAAAAAAGGTGGCCGATAAGAAATAAAGCAAATGGTTGGATCCCATTATTTGTGTAGGTTTTAAGTCTATAAATGTGCAGATTTTGGTAGTATCATCTATTATCGCCCATTGGCGCAAGTACCCCGGTACCCACCCATTGAAATCACTACCTACGCGGTCCCACTAAAAAGGGTTTATTGAGAACACTAATGTTAACATCCCTCCAAGACTGACTGATGTCCAAAGAGGGATAGTCCAGTTCCAAAAAGAGGTTGGTGTCCATATTAGCATCCAATAGGCTATGGTGGAGGATAGGCTAATCTGAAAAGATACATTTTCAACTATTTTCTAAATCCAGCGATACTTTAACACAGTTCTTATGGCTTGAGGGAGCTTGTTCCACTCTGTGGGAGCAGCTACTGTGAAGCTGCACAACCCTGAGCATTTATACGGTTTAGATGAGGAAATTGATGAGTAACTGCCCCTTGTGAGATCGCTCTGTGTAATTAGAGAGGACAGATAGGGAGGTTGGCCAAAATTTATTGCCTTTTTAGTAAGAAGGTAATATACCTTTACTGCAGGACTCAAACCACTATTTAACCCATCTTAAATGCACAAGTACAACTCAGGCTATATAATTATAGTGATTATCATTCCCCAAAACACAGGTTTAGGATCAAGATATGATCCTAACAATGGACTTACAACGTATGTGATGGTTTGCAAAAGACAGAATTCAAAATCAGATAAGAATCGAGCAAAGTTTACGATATATTCAAACTGTTAGAAATTATCGGGAAGGCATGCAATAGCCATCTGATAGGTTTATGAATGTGCAAAATGCCCAGTGATTCAGGTTTACAATGCAAATGATGGAAAAGATCGAGTTTCCTGGATTATAAATCGATTGGGAAGGGCAATCACCATAGTGGAACAGCCTATAAATTTGTATTTTGTATTTATACTTATACTTAGCACAATATTTCCATGTACTACAGGACTCAAAGCACTATATGACCCTCCGACTGTACAAGTACAGTCCAACTCTCAAGTTACAGACATTCCGCTAACTGAAAGACAGAGTCTAAAGGATGACCATTTATCAACATCATTGAGGTTCTTTAACCTGCCACTGGGGATAGGACCCAATGACAGAGTGCAATTTTAAGTGGTCATCCGAGCCACTATGTATTTGCCTGTACCTGGGATTGAACCCACATTCTCTGTGTTCCTAAGCGAGTGTGTTACCAACTAGGCTACAGTGGCAGATTCTTCTGTCCGGCAAATCCGGGACCTTTCCAAAGTAACTGAAAACAAACCAAATTTCAACTATTTCTGCTACAGACAAACTAGAAAATTACAAAAATTAATTTATGCAAGTAACGTATATTAATACATATTTTTTGTAAGAATTATTATTGTAAATAGGGAAATAAATTATTTTGTTTTGTTTTTTTAAAAAAAATTTGACCTACTTTGAAGTAGGTCACTTTTGACCTGTTACCGGACAGAAGAATGTATAAATGACAGAGTAGCTCAGAGATGACCATTTACCAAAGTGCCTGCTGTATAGTTTTACCTACCACATGAGTAAGGGCCTAATGACAGAGGTGTGCCATTTGAAGTGATCATCTGAAATAATCAATACGGAGTTCTGACAGTAAAATTAAAATCTCAAATACTTCCTCTCATTTGCGCCATAGTCTAGGCTAAAATGTCCTCAAGAGAATAGATCTACCCAGGTATACAGTGTCACCCACTCCACAAAAGTGTGTACAAGTACCTTGTTAATTCACTGGCCAAATCCTGTTTCAATTTGATACCTTAGGTTCTACTCTGGGGTTCAGCCTCCCTATATAAGTTCTAAGTGGTGATTCATTCTAAGTATAGGTTAATGGCCAAGTAAGTGTCCAATATTAGAAAATAATGGATTGTTTACGAGGTCCTAGCTGAAGGGACCGAGTCAACAATCTATTATTTTCTAATATTGGAAACTTATGAGGCTATTAACCTATTTAAATTACACCCATTCCTTAATTTGAAATTTTAAAGATGTTTTTAACATCCTTACTTTTCATTCCTATATTTCTAGCGTGTATTTTTGGGTTTTTGCGATCATTTTAGTTGAAATAACTGTATAAGGTGTTTCTTTGCAAATGTGTAAAAAAGGCTTCCATTATATACCCAAAATCACAGAGCAGAACAACTGATGAATAGTGAAATATATTGGACACTTTTAACAAAAGAATATCTCTCAGGTGTAATTTAATTACAAAGATTATTTGATAGGTGTGATACCACAGGTCCATTCTCATTGGTTTGTGTCCAGGCTGCCTTAATAATATAATCATAAGCAAAAGGTTAATGCTTTTTAAAAGAATTATCTTTTTAAAAGCCATTTACCTAGATCACATGAGATACATATAAGCACAAAATATTTAACTCATCAAGGCTAATATTTGTGAGTCAACATGTTTTGTATTGTAGTCGTATCCATTAGGTTTAATAAGTCCGGATTAGTATTTGGATAGCAGGCATTAAGACGAAGAATGCAAATCTTTTTGCACATGTAACAACTTTTTCAAAGTGTTTAAATGACCCTGTCATAAGTTCTCACATGCTAAACTAAAATGTACTGTACTGTCGTACCATTCTGATCTAGGAATAAATTAAGTATGATGACTGCAAAATAATATCTATAACAGCTAAATCATCAGTTAGCACTAATTTGGAACTTTTACGGTAATAGCTAGACAATTAAATAACACACTTTCTCTTCTCTATCATCCCACTAAAGAGTTACACATAATATCTCCAGATGTCATGTGAATTATCTGACCAATCACTTAGTTAAACAAGCCCAGATTAGACCTCGCTCAATTAAGGGCCAGATGAGGATTAACAACAGAACCGAAAACAATTCTAAAATCTCTTTGGCTCAATCCAAATTCATTTCTAAATTTCTATCTTAAAAACTTATACTTTGGAAACATTTAAAATTCAATCTAATTCATTCTACATCTAATTCTATTGAAATTCTAGCATTTAACATTAATAACATTAAGAACTCAGTGAAGCAAACTTTAGGGACTATGAAAATAAACAGATTAGATTAGGGTATAAAAGAGGCATATTACAGTGCAAACTAAAGGGCTGAGGGGGGGGCACTTTTAACGTGAACTACCCACAAAAAAGCCCATTTTCAGAAGGGCAAGGTCATGAAGCAAGTTCCAGTAATGTAAGATTGAAAGAATGGCTTTATGAAAGAAAACAAATAGCTTAAGAATTGAGTTTCCAAATGCAAAATACAGGCTAACAAGGAATAATAAAACATTGTACAAACAGTTTCAATTTATTGGAAAGACATGTGATTTGTTCGTAAACTGTTACCAAATCCAAACTGAATGTCCCAAATATTAAAACTGTGATTTACAAACCTCCCAAATGAAAAGATCAACCTCAAGAACACTTCCTGACTGGTTCTGACTGGCAAATTTCCAGTATCAAAAACCTATCAGAGAGGACAATCGGAATGGTGGAACATGGGACTAACATGTACAAGTGTAGGACATAAGCCCCACGGTTTATCTGGGTAGGGCATACATTACAATTTGACCAGATTAAAATGCCTTAACATTACTCAACAGAGTACACCTTTTCAAGATACATAAAAGCTTTTGGGTACTGCAAAAGAGAACTTAAAAAAGAGGTTAATTTCAATAATAAAAGACGGGCAATTACAATGCCTCTGAAAATGAGGGGGGGACTTTTGCCCTATCCCCCATATTTGAAGGGGAAAATTATGTCCTACATTTAAAGAAAAGGGGGGGGTTGTGGCGGGAGGGGGGCTTTTGTTTGTTTCCCAGCATGTACATGACAAGTGTCTCAAACGAGAAATTACAATCTTTGTTGTGAAATTATAAGAGGTAGACTTATAATCATTGTAGACTTGTTAACAAATGACATTTAGTAACTTGACTTTCAATCTTGTGATTCTGCGTTTGAGTCCCACTCCTGTCAACATGCTGACAGGGCATAAAAAACAAGTTTGACTTTCTATTTATTGTAAGATATCAAAGCATATAATTTTTTAATAATAACTTAATAAGAGACAGTAGCTATAAGACAACAAAAACATAACTAAGTAATCTGTTTGGCAAAGTTTATACACTATGTGTGACATAGTTATGAATAGTAAATTACTTATTAAGATTCTTCTGAGCTAGACATTGAAAGTGATACTAAGATTATTCATATCAAACATCTAAAAATAGCATCAGAGATGCCCATACCCCACAGCCTAGGGAAATATTTTTAACACCATGAGATATAGAAGTACTGTATCAGTACAAAGTTCAGGATACTTTCAGAGCACTGTCAGTTATATAAAGGTCCAAACAATGTTTAAATAGAGAAAATAATGTCTAAGAGAAGGATAATGCATGTACTCTTTATCTACATCTGGCATGGCCGAATTATGGTTTAGATATTTTGAATATTACCATGCATACAGAAGTGGTAATACATTCAATGAATGCTTGTGTGGTGTTGGAGCAAAATCTGTGGCTCACTTGATGAAATTCCATCTGTTACAATGGGAAGTTGTAAAAGTAAAATTCTTAATGAATTCTAATATGACTTTAACAGTGGTTAATCTGCATCAATTTATTTATTTGGGGTTTTACGTCACTATGTACAGGTCATATCACGACGGGTAGTTGGGAGGGCAGAGGAAACCAGTACATACAGTTCATCAGGGTTCTGTACTGTAAACTGCCGACCAACGGCAAGCAACTAACAGCTTTCCCACTTGATGCCGGGCCGGGAACCGAACCCCGGCCTCAGAGGTGGGAGGCGAGAGTGTTACCACTCTGCCACCGTGGCCCCTTTAATCTGCATCAAAAGACAGACCCAAAGGTGCAACAAGATTTTAAAGGTCAAGGTCACTACGACAAGGTCAAAGGTCAAATCAAGGTCACACCATGATGCTGCACACCTACAACCCCTAACCAATGTCCCTACCAAGCATCAACTTCCTACACCTTACGGTTTCCGAGATATAGCCCGGACAAGATTTTATAGGTCAAGGTCACTACAGCAAGGTCAAAGGTCAAATCAAGGTCACACCATGACGTTGCACACCTACACCCCCTAGCCAATGTCCCTACCAAGTATCAACTTCTTACACCTTACAGTTTCCGAGATATAGCCCGGACAAGATTTTATAGGTCAAGGTCACTACAGCAAGGTCAAAGGTCAAATCAAGGTCACACCATGATGTTGCACACCTACACCCCCTAACCAATGTCCCTACCAAGTATCAACTTCTTACACCTTACGGTTTCCGAGATATAGCCCGGACAAGATTTTCAAACTCAAGGTCACTACGGCAAGGTCAAAGGTCAAATCAAGGTCAGACTATGACGTTGCACACCTACACATCCTAACCAATGTCCCTACCAAGTATCAACTTCCTACACCTTACGGTTTCTGAGATACAGCCCAGACAAACTTTTTCCCAACGCCCGCCCGCCCATCCAGACACCATGGGTGAAAACAATACCCCAACAGTTCTTAAGGGCTGTGGGGTAAAAACTTAAACCAATTTTTAATGTTTCAAGTTTAATAGCAGAGATTAATAATAGCAGATAACAGAAATGGTGGATTTTCATGAGAGGTGGGTCATTAAAAGTCATACGGCCCTCTGACCTCTTATAGCCCTGCTGTATGCTTGTATTTTACAGGGTAATGTGACCACCTTTGAGCCAATCAAATTGATGTATTTAGCACTGAGGTAAAATAATGAAAATTATTGGTCCTTGGGAAAGACCAGGGAACTAGTATATACTTGGCTTATTTTAATTTTAAATTACTTTAGCCATCCAATTTAGCCTGAAGTGTTGGGATAGACTACTATCTTACAGAGTTATTAACTTTCACAATAGACAAACTAAACTTGTACTATTTTAAGCCAATTTCAAGTCACATGAAACCTTCTTAGGTTACCCTTTTCGATTGTCTTACAAGAGGTCCGGTATTCATTTGTTCAAACCCTTCAGGTTAGTGAACCCAAACCTTCAGGACAAGAAACTTGTATCTAGCCTTGTCACAAGGCTCCATGGTATGGTGACTTTCTTTTAACAAACTCAAGTGTGGGTTTTTTGCAACCCTTTGAAGACTAAGGGATTGGTCATCTTCAGGGAATCATACATGTTGTCATCAGCTGATCTCCAACCAGTGACCATAAAGGTAAGAGTCAAGTCATTTAATTCCTGTCTCGTTGAAGTCCAAAGAGGCCAAGAGTATTTAATATCACTGGTCCCAACATTAACTTTGATTATAAGGTAAACATCTTAACATAAGAAAGGAAGGTGTCACATAATTAATTAAGAATCATGGACAACTCGGATCTTCCCCAACTCGGCCCCAGTTAACTTGGACCCATTTTGTTACAAACTCAGGCCTTTCTAAAACTCATCCCCACAAAGTTGGTCCTGCATATAAATATGTATTATTTATGTGTGCACTATATGTTAATCATCCATTATGTGTTATAAGAGATAAATTTGCAATTCTTAAGTTCTGAATTATCTGATATCAATGGAAATTGTTTTTACTAGGCAGTAGTATACAAATGATGTCTACATTATTGAAATAGTTTCCAAGGAGATTTGATAAAGCACTCTTGTCCATATTACTCTAACTATGTGTAAACTTCAGTCAAGATTATGTCATACCATTATATCCACGATTAAAAGCTGAAAACAGTGATACCTGGAGAATAAAAATCCACCAATGAATAAAGATTTTATGTCAATTTGTATTTCTATCTGAATGGGGCCGAGTTTGTCTCACAATAGATAACAATGGGTCCGACTTTGCTGGGGCTGAGTTTAACACAGGTCTGAGTTGACCAGTTTCCTTAATTAATATAGATCAAAAGCTGCTGTGAATAAAAGGGCTTCATTGGCCCACTGACACTGTTCTGTTCAGTTGTAACAATTCGTATTTGAATTTTGTTTACAGACCTGTAAAGTGATTGTCGACCCCTGGCCTCATCCTTACTGCCTGTATATTTTGATCTAGCTCATAAGAGGACATAACAAGTATTTGAAGCATTTCAACAAATCTGCTACTTTCCTTGTTGCGTTGCACACATTGTACCTAAATACGTTTCATTTTACTCTTTTTAAGACATAATGGAATATTCTAAAATCATGAAATGTATTGAGCCACATATGAGCCTGGATGATTTTAAACTATTTCAGCTGGTATGTAGCTTGTAAGACCAGCAGAGAGAAGTCTGAACGAGGTTTAAAAGATGATTTCATTGTCAACTGGGTGGTCGTTGTAAAACCTTAGCAGCCACTTCGGGTTTTATGTTACTATTGCAGATAACACCTATAAAACTGGCAAAAGTGAAATTTAAAAAGATTTTTTTCCAGCACTAGAACTTTCCTCTTTAGGCATTGTAAATTGCACAGAATCCTTTATATTTGGTATTAAAGTTCAATATGGTGGGTTCACACTTCTCCAGATCATGATTTTAACTTACATCACCGCCCGTGAAACAGCACATACCAAACAAGGAAAGTCACTTATAATGGACAATCAATTCTCACTATTATTTAAAGCATTCCTATTTCTCAACATGTGCACTCTTCAGCGAGCCATAGCCCTCTGCCAAGAACCAATACTTCTGCCATGATAAAAAAGGCTAAATCCAATAGTGATCCAGAACAGCACCAAATTTGGTCTTCTGTTACCCGTTCCATTCTCAACATTTATTGAAAATTTCATCAAAATCCATCCATAAGTTTTTGAGTTATTTTGCAATCAAACAAACATAAACAATATTGAAGATATTGGGATTGCATAAGGATTTGTTGTTTTTTTTTGTACTTTTAGGTCTTTTAAAAATAAAATCATGTTCATACACTGGCACAATATTCAAAATATGTTTTTATATAAAACATACAAAATACCTGTTATTCTCTATGACACTTTTGTGTAACCCATTCAACTAGAGGGGTTATATACAATATAATACAACAAAAACAGAATAACATAAAAACTGAAGCCATAAGCAAAACAACGCAGAAAGGCTAATAAACATATAAAGTATTGCACATTTAAGGAAGAAATCTTTACAGTTATTAAAACAACATGCAACCCTGATTTCAGACAACATGGTTTGGTCCTACTTGGTGCTACATGGTCCGCAGTACTGTGAATATTGACCTTGAGTGTCTGAAGTTCAACTAATGCTTAAGTCTTTATTTGTTTCAATGCCAGTTGACTTCACATCTCATTATGAGGCTTGAACATTAAATTATATTATAGTTTCAAATATATACTACAGTTCTGTAGTAAATAGGATGATCAGTGCAATGTTTTAAGCCTAAAATATTATTATGTTAGATTTGACGCTACTAGGCCTTTAAAGTTTAGCAACCATATTTATATGTAAATATGTATTAATCATTTAACATGTACATCTCATTAAAGCATTTATATGATTTAACTTATAGGAGTAAGTTTTAGATTTGGGATGAAAATCTTATTAGATTTCAATTTGGCATGTACTTAAAGGAGTTATATACCAGATTCATTAATCTGTCTGTTGAGGTATACCCTATTATCTATTTGACAAAGTAATGCTTTTTCGGGAGATAGCATTTTTGTTCTGAAGCAAAAATCTATTAAATTTAACCATTGGGAAATTTGGAGGTGTTATAATTATGATTAGGAGGTATTCGTAGAGTGCCGACCTCTGCCAGGCCACCCTAGTGTCCCCATAGTGTCATTTCACCCAAACATTCATTCAAAATAGGACTGCTAAAATTCAGGATTTTATATATATATACAGTGTATCATAAGGATCATTCCCCAAATTTAATGACATCTTTCTTTGGTCAGACACTAACATAAAGAAAATATCACAAATACAATAAATGTATCATTTAAATATCAGATAAATTGCGAACAGATTAAAATCTGATCAGATCATCATGACCACTAATTAGATTTTGATCAATTGTATACAATTCTAAAGATATTTCCAACGGCATATATTCATAGTTTATTTGGGTTTTAACGTCGCTTTCAACAGTGAAAAGGTCATACCACGATGGATATTATTATGGGCAGAGGAAACCAGTACATACAGCTGGTCAAGTTTCTGTACAGTTACTGTAAACTGCCGACCATCGGTAAGAAACTACCAATTTTCCCACGTAGGGTCCGGGGTTTGAACTGCCAACATCAGACGTGGGAGGCGAGTGTGTTACCACTGCATTATCATGGCCCCTATACGTCCATAGTAGACACAAATAAATATTTTTAATTATAAAATTTCAACGCAGTAATTCAATGAGGGTATGTAATGGTCTAATTGTAATGATTTGATTGGTTATAGGTTTCAGACGGACAGACAGACTTTCACATTCATCAATGTTTTCTGTGATAAAATGAAAAAGCACTGGGGCCGATTTCACTAAAGGACTTAAACTAAGTTGGCTAAGTTATTGGCTAAGTCTTGGACTTAAATCTATTACTTTGGTCTTAACTAGGTCTGGGACTTAAATGGATTTCACAAAGGGTGACTTAGCTAAGTCCAAGCTTGTCAAATAACCACAGTGGTTTTCTGTGTCATATGACCTTTTATATCCTTCATTTGATACATTTTAACTAAGGATAAGTGCTCTTTTGAAATAGAAAACCTAGTTACATCATCTAAACTTCCCAAAGACTACTTCAGTAAGGTGTTCTGTATAATGATACTTTATTTACAGCCATTTCAAATTTTGAAGTGTAGAAAAGTTTATGGCAGCCATATTTAAGTCCTCAAAATTTAAGCCCACTACATACCAGACTTAAAGTTAAGTCCAGTGACTTAGCAATTTCATGGACTTAGCCGCGTTGTGATATCCGCTAAGTCTAAGACTACAGACTTAACATAAATTTAAGACCAAAGTCTTAAATTTAAGACTAAATCTGGACTTAAGTCCCTTTGTGAAATCGGAACCCTGGAATTGGGACATTTGGTGAAAACTACAAAAAACAACTTCTCTCCTTCTGATGGTCATTCATAAGTGAAATATTGGTTCAATAAAAATTGAAGTTTCTTCAAGAAACTCAATCTAAATATGATACATTACAGAAAATAACTGAGGCACAGATTTCACATAACTGACACTAACTATATAAAACTTGAATTCTAAATAACTCTGAAGCCTTGAGCTTGTTTTCTTTACAAACACATGGCAGTTCACAGACACAATTCTTAATAACAAGCGATTTCACGGCTTGGAACCATCCATTTTCAACCAGGCATCTCCCTTTTATTTCCATATCTTACAGCTGATCCATCACAAACAGACATCATACACTGTAAATTATAACACTTGTTTGGTAACCTTGTGACATGATAAGGGGGCTTTCACATCTCTCCGTTAAAATCAAACCCACTCTAATTACCACTTCACACATTGCATCAAATCCAAATGCATTCATTTTATCAGTCATTTTATCAGTAAATACTAAATATTACTGACCTTGACCGCCCCTCGACTATCCTTAAATGTATTTGTTATCATAGCACACGGCTATATCTCACAACTATTATTTGTATTTATTAGCAACATATGAATTTATTTTATTTATTATTTAAACCTACAGACTCAGATATTATATTTTTGTCTTTACTCCTGACAAAATGTAACAATATATGTTATTGAAGTAATTTTTTAATTTTATGGCACTCATCCTGTCTATGTTAGGATCTTTTTTTCTTAATAACATCACATTTGAGTCAGAGGAATCAATAGTTTTTAAATGGTCTTCAACTGGTCTGGGTTTTGAACAATATTTTTAGTTTATAGCGAGTTCAACACCAATTCAAAAGCACTTCAATAGTGCAAACCTCCACCAGGTGGCGTTTCTAAAAATTCGGGAAAAAATTCAAAAAAGAAAAAAAAAATTATGAAGATCCACTCATTACATTCAGAGTATAATGTCAACCAGAAAGCCAAAGTCATTTGAAATATATTGCAAATGGGACATCTGATAGTATTTTTTTTTTTTTTTTTGAATATTATCCAGATCTTTCTACAAATTTAATCACTTCTTTTGGTCAGACATTACACACATATAAAAAATCCAGAAAGATCCATTGATTATTTATGAAGTTATTGCAAATACAGACAAACACACAGACAGACAAATGCATTCAAAACACAATCTTATGGTGTAGGCAATTTAACAATTTGTTTATACACTGTGGGCTCTGTTCAAAGATCCACATCAGGACTCACAGAGTTACGCTGTATTGCCAACAGGATACAGGACCATTAGAAGACCATAACAGAAAAGTGTGACATAGGTTTATAACAGCAATCCAATTAAGTATCTGTGTAACAACTATTTATCACTCTCGAGATTCTGGCTCTAAATAATACATGTGACATCTTAGCTTTGCACATTACAATAGCTATGTAAAATATTGTAAACAACCAAAATGAAAAAAATAATTTCTTTTATTTTTCAGCTTTAACTGTGGGTGTGATGAATACATCAGTAAATTAATAAATTAATAGCCAGTTTTTATTGGGTTTTGCTTCTCATTCATAATTTGGACATTAAAAATAATGTTATAGCATGGAATGTACATTGAGTAGCCTTCACTCTCCAAATATGAAACTGTATATTGAAATCTGAGAACTATAACATGCACATATTCCTTTAGGATGAAGCTCATCACACATATGGGCGGTGTCGCCGAAATAATAACAGAGGAAACACTTCATTGCTATCAGCTATAAGTGACATGACCTGACGATGAACAGAACAGTACAGTTATTTGTATATTATTATATGTTGTTATATTGTTATTTATTTAATTTAAAGGCTCTATGACTGACTGCTAATTGGTGTCCATGCTTGTCCTACATTGGTGATCCATTTGATCACGTTATAACTTAGCAATGACAGTCAAATTTTTCAAATATGGCATCATAACATAAACAAGAGGACTCAGAGAGTGCATAGCTCTGCCAAGGCACATAATAATAAGTCAATGGGAAAATCCAGAGTATTTCTTTTGTATCCAGACGGTGATCCAGATGACTCTTAAAATTTAATGGGATCTAAGTTGGACCAAGACCCTTCTTCGTATTTCTTTTTCAGGAAGACCCAACCAGTAGTGTTTTTGTAATCTTGCTAATAAACAAACAGATAAATGGAAAAACAGACACAGAGTGAAAAGGATATCAGTCTACAATTTTTACAAAAGAGTGAACACAACAGGCCATCATCAGTCCAAAAATCAGTCACCCTCTGGATAAGTCATAACGATCAAAATATTAGTCGTAGGTGAATTACAATCCAGTAGATTGGCTGGAAATACTTGAGTGAGAAATGCTGACTCATAAATGTCTTCACTGAATATTTTTGGCAAGTATCTATGATCTTATGTTCCTTTAACACTACAGTCTGTAAGTCCCGAGGTTGAAATTTAACTCAGCGGTGGAACCACCTCCCAAGTCGCCCCATTTTGTCCGAGTTGTTCACACTACAGGTGGACGGCCACTGATTCAACACGTTTTTTTAACCGTCAATAACAGTAGGGTGGCAGTACTACAAAGGTTGGTCACCGAGAAGCAACCTCCATTAACCTCAAGTAACCTTTGGTAGCCGTCAGACGAACACGTGTGAAAATAACCAAAACCTCCACTCACCTATAATGTCGCCCTGTTACACCGAAGAACAAATGAATCACAACCTTATGTACACTGTGGAACACACCTTGGGTTACCGTAGTAAGAAATTTGTACGCGTATACACAGAATTGTTTGCACATGCTCACTGTATCAAATTCAGAGGCGGAAATTTCATACATTTCGAAACTTCCAAGGGATGCGCAAGGTAATGGATGGTTCGCCATTGACCCGCAAGGTTGCAAACGGATGTCAGGTAGTAATCCAAGGACGGAGACATTTCACCAAATGCAGGTTACCGTGGGTGATAGCAACTGTAGTGTGAAAGGAGTATTACTTACTTATCATAAGTGAAAGGATAGGTCACATGACCTCCAAAGATATACTTGGGACTAAATAATCACGATGACTGGGATAACATGGAGCAGGGGTGCAAGTACGTCTCAATAAGTTGCATTCTGGGAAAATTTTGATTCACAAACTGAAAGCTTTTCATTTTATAAATAGTAGATGAAAATACAGACATCAATACTTGAAGAGCTAGAGTAAGAAATCTAGAATTCGCCAGGAATCTAAAATTCGCCACCTCTAAAACCTTAGTTAATTTATGAAGAAAATGATGTTTTTGTCTAAAAATTTGAAAATTTTAATTACTTAAATGTAGCTTTTATAAGCTACAAGCTTACCATGTGGGACTTAATGCTGATCTCGGGTTGCCACACCCGGGGCCAACGTCTTAGAAAAAAAGACAGTTCTTGTTAGCCACCGGATACACTGGTAGTTGTCGTCACGTGATAACTTCTGACCAATCGTCCTACTTTCTCGTTGAAATTTTTTAAACCTACCCCTCAGCTGTAAACAGCGGGGAGGCAGGGTGGGACTCTTCTAAGTCCCACATGGTAAGCTTGTAGCTTATAAAAGCTACATTTAAGTAATTAAAATTTTCAATTTTATTACGCTACAATAGCTTACCATGTGGGACTTAATGCTGAATTCAACCGCCCGGTGGCGGGATTACAGCTGAGACTGGAAGGTATGTCATTTTTTCTAAGATTTTGAATTAATATGTATAGAATAGTGCCAGAAATACCAGTCTGAGTCCCATTTACAGTGCCCCTATCCCGAAGGCCGGGCCTGTAACGAGCCAAAAACCTAAGTAAATGAGAGACAGTGCTAAAACTGTCTAGATGTTTTATTGTAGGACGGAAGTGCAGCAGTGCTCACTCCGAGGTCTGAGGGTCCAAAAGGGCCCTTCACGTATGACTGACCAACCCAGTGGTTGGGCATCTCATAAAATTTTTACAACCTGAATATGAGATTAATGACAACTAAATAAGTCCTTAATAGAAATTACTTGATAATTAAAGGATAAAATGACCTTACCCGTAACATCTTGAAGGTAAAGGAATACCTAGATCCTGGGAAAGACTCCTGAAGACTTGGTTGTAGCGGATGTGCCCCCCCCCTTTTTTTCTTTCCGAGGACAACTGGTCTGAGGGGAAGGATCTAGGACTTGTTGTGCAGCCACTACGGGTCCCAGGTACAAATTGTTGTCGGTGTCCGACCAAGTAAGGTCTTTTAGGTAAAAATTTGTAAATGTGTTGTGAGCTTTCCAGTGACAGGCTTGCATGATTTGGTCCACCGATACCCCACTGTAAAAGGCCTTAGAGGCCGCGAAGGCCCGGATGGCATGCGCTGTGACTTGGACCAAGTCCAAGGCTTGTTGATCTGCTTGTTTGTAACAAAGTAAAATGGTTTGTTTCAACCATGAAGAGAGTGTAGCGGGTCTGATGTCTGAGGTATGTCCCTTCTTAAAGGAGATGAGAAGGAGAGAACGAGACCCTCTCAGGTCTTTAGTTCGATCCAAATAAAACCTCAGGGCCCGTACGGGACACAGGGTCCTGTCTTCTTTAAACTGTCTATCCACAATGGTAGTCAGAGCAGGGATAGTCACCGGAGACACACTTTGAGAACCTTCTCTTGCTAGTTGGTTTTTGGCTATGAAATCAGAAGAAGGGAACAAGGCAACCTTTTCCCATTGGCCTAAATTAGCTACTTTGTTAGCGACCCAGGCATGGATTTCGCTGCGGCGCTTGCCGGAGGCCAAGGCTAGCAAGAAAGCAGTTTTTAAAGTGAGATGTTTGAGGTCTGAGTCTTTCATGGGCTCAAAAGGTGCTTTGGTGAGCTCGTTAAGGACAACAGAAAGGTTCCACTTGGGTAAGTTTCTGGAACTTTTAGGACGATCCCTGTGAAAACTGGAGAGTAACCTATGAAGGTCTGCATTGTGTGCAATATGTTGGGCCGTTGGGCCCAAAGTGTCAACGATTGCAGTCCTGTAACCATCAATGGTCGAGGGGTGCCTGTTGAGGTCTTGGTACAGGTACATGAAGAAATCTGAGATTTGTTTCACAGATGGAGTGGAGAAATCCACCGAATTTTCTCTGCACCATTTTTCAAATAGGGCCCACTTTGACTTGTAGATGGTCCTTGTTGATGACCGCTGAGGGGCAGCAATTCTCTCTGCCACCTCCACAGAGAAGCCTTGTTCTCGGAGTTGTCCGCTCCTAGACACCAGGCGTGGAGGTTCAGGTGCTGGGGGTTGTTGTGGAACACCAGCTTGTGGGACTGTTTGAGTAGGGTTGTTGACACTGGGAGTTGCAGTGGGATCTCTGTTGAGAGCTGCACTAGGTCCCAAAACCAGGGCATCCCTGGCCAGCCTGGGGCTATTACGATGATCAGGCACTGGCATTGCCTGATCTTTTGGATCACCTTGTGAAGGAGAGCCGTAGGAGGGTACGCATAAGCTGTGAGGTTGGTCCAGTTTATGTTCAGAGCATCTATGTCCCAGGCCTTGGGTCTGGGATAGGAGACACGTATAGAGGGAGCTTGTGGTTCAGGTGAGTGGCAAACAAGTCTACATGAGGGGTGAACCACTTCTGGCAGATCTGTTTGAAGACCTGTGGGTGCAGAGACCATTCGGTTGACTGCACTTGGTTGGACCTGGATAGCAGGTCGGCCATTACATTCAGGCACCCTGGAATGTGCCTGGCTTTCAATGTTATGTGATAGTGATGGCACCAGGTCATGATCTTCCACAGGAGAGCACACATCTCTGCCGAGTGTGTTCCTCCTTGTTTGTTGATGTAGGCTACCACTGTTGAGTTGTCCGTCCCAACCAACACTGTTTGATTCTGGCACTGGTCCTTGAAGTCTCGAAGGGCCAGGGAGACCGCCTTCAATTCTAGGACATTTATGTGAAGCCTTTTTTCCCGATCTGACCACAGACCCTTGGTAAAGTTTTGGTCTAAGTGAGCGCCCCAACCTTCGTTTGAGGCGTCGGTAAAGAGTTGGATACTGTGGTCTTTGGGATGAAGGTCTGCACCTTTCATCACCTTGGAGGGATTTTGCCACCAATCTAGGTGGACTGCAATGGCTTCTGTCCAGGGAAGGAGGTTGTCCAGCGACTGAGGATATCTCCAGTGCTCCTTGAGATGAAACTGAAAGGGCCTCATGTGAAGGCGTCCCTCCGGGACCATTTCCTCCGTTGAGGCTAGCAACCCAATTAGAGACATCAAACATCTTGCAGTCAAAACACGTTTTGACTTGAGTCGTAGGATCAAATCCTGAAGTTTGAGCCATCTCTCTTGAGTGGGTTTTACAAGGGCTGAATCGAGGTGGTATTCGTAGCCCACGAACGAAAACACCTGTGTAGGTTTCAGTTCTGATTTTTCCTGATTTTTCCTGATTTATTATCCACCCCAAGGACTGAGTTAGGTCTACCACTGCCTATGTGTTCACTTGGGCTTCCTCCTGAGACTGGGACCTGATCAGCCAGTCGTCCAGGTATTGGTGAATTCTGAGTCCTCTTGAGAGGGCCATTAGTTTCACTTCCTTTACGATCATTGTAAAGACCTGGGGGCTGTGAATAGTCCAAATGGGAGGGAGGTGAATTGGAACACCTGTGACTTGTAGCAAAACCTTAGGTATTTCCTTGAGTTTGGATGGATGGGGATGTGTAGGTAAGTGTCCGATAGATCTATCGACGATACCCACTCCCCTGGAATCAGGGAGGTCCTGATGGACTCTGGAGTTTCCATTTTGAACTTTTCTACGTGTAGAAAAGTGTTGAGCCTGTTTAGGTCTATGACTGGCCTCCACCTTAGGTGAGGCTTGGTACTAGGAACAGGCGACTGTAAAACCCGAGAGATTTTACATTTTCCACCCTTTCTATTGCGTTCTTTGACAGAAGAGACTGGATACAGAGGCCAGGACTTGGTCTTTGAAGGGCCTTGTATTCTGACCGGGTCAGAAGTCTGACTGGACTTGGATTGAAAAGAATGACAGGATTTGTTTGCCAGTCTTATCTGAAAGAACGGAGAACTCCTACTGGTGGACTGAGTGAGGCTGGAGGAGTCATTGGGGGGGAAGGGTTTTATGCCCTCATCCCCTGAAGTGGGTCGAAAAGACCTTGGAGCCTCGGCTACTCGATTTCCCCCTACCTGGGGAAAACGATGGATACTGCTAGGGATGGAATGACCCCCATTGGGGTGGTTCCTGTAGGAGCCTCTAGATGTGGGGAATTGGAAAGGGTTGATTAATAGGGCCTAAACCCTAAGAGTTATGACGGGTGCCTTGATGAGGGACTCCTGTCCCTCCTAAAGTAGTTGTGAATGGGGAACTTTAAGATCTAAAGATCCAGTATCTCACCTGAATTCACCATACCCCTTCTGACTACTTATGTGCACCATGGAATTGAGTTTGACCTGTCTGGTAGTAGCCTTGCTACTGTCTTAACATATATATAACCAGGTTGTATTCAGAAAAAAACCTAGTTTAGAGCAGCCTGAAGCTCAACTCTTGCTGACCAGAAGGGGAGGAGGGGCTTACCCAAGGAGGCCCCTAAGGAGATACAAATTTGAAAACTTGTTCCATTTTAAGGGAAATTAAACTGCCCAAGTTCCTGTTGGTCTAGTAAATCATTCAGAGTCCAGACTGTGGAGGATCTAGGCATAAATTCCCTGGGGGCAGGGAGGTTCAAAAAACTGCCTAAGTTTCAATGTCCTCAAAAATTGGTTAGGGTGAAGTCAGGCAACCTACTTCCCTAAAATATAGAGTCAGGACTGAATGAAGGACCTTGTTTAGAAGCCCTCTTGGGCTTGAGGACTTGGACTTTATGAACTTGGACCCAAGCCTCCAATAGGTGATACCTACTGCCAGGCTGGTGAACTATTACTCCAAGTTTTATTTATTTATTATTTATTTATTTTATTTTATTTTATTTATTTCTTCTTTTTGTGAGGATTGTTAGTGTTCTGATCTGGAATCAACATCCGAACATCAGAGTAGATGATCCGATCATCCGAGGATCAGATCTACATACAATCCACCAAGCATTGGATTTCAGATGATCCGAGAGATGCAATGAAAACCGAGTATCAAATCATACTGGGTTGAATAGAAGTTGAGAATACTGCATCCGATTCTCGGATGCATAAAAAATCTCGGATGAACTAAGATCTTATCTGAATTTAAGCAGGGATCTGATCCACCCTGGAGAAAGAAGTTGGATATTATAATTTCTATGTAAGCTTTCCTTAAGGTAAGCTTCCAAGGAAGCTTTGCCTTTCCTTCTTCGAAGGAACTACACAACTAGATTTACGTAAGTAAATCAACTGTGACACAAGGTCACCTACCCCACCCGCCTCACTGCAGGTAGGGCTAGTTGTGAGATAATGAAAGCAGAAATTACACAGAATTTTATTAAATAACATAGAATCTAAAAAACAAGTAATTATAATTTAAAACTGGATGAATTAAAATATAATTAAAATAATGGGTAACCAAGGTTACCTTATAGCCTGAAGAGACACGTAATGTCTAGACGATTAATGAAGAATTCTATTCCTGTTTATTTAAGTATTAACCTTATAAACGGTCAATAATACAGGGAAGGAGGGATAAAATATATTATTTTATTTTATTTATATTTATTTATATTTATAAACGTACTGTAAGAAACCCGCGTCTCTCAGCACATGCGGTCTAGACGTGACGTCATCACAGGGGTTTCCCCGAGGATTCCCCCAGTTAGAATCGTGCTTTATATCATATTTTAACCCTTAAAATGGACCAATAGAGTAAAAGAACGGGGGTAAACCCTTGCAAAATCTATTTAATTTGATTTCAACAGGCATATATTCCTGTATAAAAAACTACCAACGCGAGACGCGCATTACAAGAAAATGCTGTCTTGACAATAAAACGGAAGTTGTTTCCGGAGATTTTACTCGGCCAGGACTCGTTTGTGTTACATTTATACACTTTTAAACCCTAAAAGGGGTCCAATAATGAAGCAGATAGGGTTTAAATATTTTGTTTTATTTTATTTTACTGACAGGCATATATAAATATCCTGTATTAGAAACCCCATAAACGAGTCGCCATTGCTTTACGTGAATCCGGAAGTGGACTTCAGTTGTAAAATATAGTAAAGATACTTATCTGAACCATGAAAAGGCATCGAATTGTGATTCTATGCAATAAAATAAAGAAACTGGTGTAGTTTCCATATCCAACAATAAGTATATCCTTGTAAAAATGAAATAATATTCCTTGCAAAATAAAGCATTGCTAATTCGCGTGGCCAACGAGAAAGTAGGACGATTGGTCAGAAGTTATCACGTGACGACAACTACCAGTGTATCCGGTGGCTAACAAGAACTGTCTTTTTTTCTAAGACGTTGGCCCCGGGTGTGGCAACCCGAGATCAGCATTAAGTCCCACATGGTAAGCTATTGTAGCGTAATAAAATGGTATTTTTCAGTTCAAAAAGCCTTAATTTACTATACAATCAACAAATCTCACCACAATTAATTTATTTTATTAGTATTTTCACATGTGGCGAATTTCAGATATGTGGCGAATTTTAGATTTCTTACTCTAATCATTTCTAACCATTAATTACTATGTACACATTACTTAACATCCCAGCCTTAGACCTCACAGTTTCAGATAAGGTGAAGTATGTCCTCTTCTGTCTGTCTTATCTGGATACTTTAGCCAAAGCTTAAGCACCATGCACACATATGCGGTGCTGTGCAGTTTATTTTGAAACTTTGAGCTAAAGCAGGATTTTCTCCATCTTTTGCACAGCAATTTTTGTATTTCTATATTTTACAACTTGTAAGGACATGCCCACATTCAAATAATTATGTGTTTTACCTTTGTTCCTCCTCTCAATCTTTAGAAAGGCAAAATCTATATATTTTTATGAAATCAGAAGTACTAGATAATCTAAGCAACTAACAGAAAGAAAGATGTTCTACATATACTCAGAGTATATTAATATACCCAGTACTACCCAGTAATATACAATATATTAAATATATAACAGCATATAATATAGATAGCATATTTTTGGTTTACACAGTCAATGAAATATTAACAAGAAATCACCATATGTTGAAGAATTTGCAACACTAATTGCACACAGTAAGTGGCAGATGTTACATATTTCATTTGTTATAATTGCTGTTTAATTAAAAAGAATAAAATTTCAACTGTCTTCTAAGCTCTACCAGATGACACCCTATAGCCATAAGGGGGGAAAGAAAACTTAATGAGATATTGCTAAACTGGCCCTGATATTTATTTGTTAAAGCAACTTTTTACTTATAAATTCATATTAGCTATGCCACACCACACATATGTACAATGGCCTTTAGTATAGTGCAGATGAAATAAATTATCAAAAACATGAACCCATTTGGACTTTGAATAAATCAGTAATTATGAAAAGAGATTACCTTCAATTGTGATTTGTATGAATAAGCTATGAACCGATGTGCTAATGTGGGGTTTTTGTGGTTATTTTATTGTTAATTTGTTTTGCTATCACCTTTTATTGATTCCCAAAAATTAATAAAGCTATTAAATTAAACATAATTTGTAAACAAGTTAACCTATTCTAAATCTGCAGTCAAAATAATTTTCTACCAAGCCTGTTTTATCACAAAAAACGTTGTAGGTATGAGCTGAAGTTCTACTATCTTATCTGTAAACCTGTGTGTGTTCCTTTTGACTTTTTAACTTTTACTTATGCACCATTCACAGTTCAACAAAATATTTCAGTTCTTATCTAATTTACTTGATGCCTACTAGACGTTACCTAATTCATGTTCACTAACAGAGAAAAAATAGCCAATCAATTGGCCACTACTTATGCCCTGTGATGTTAATATAGGTATTTAGTGTCCGCTATCAGACCATTGTATGAATTGTATTTATACTCGGCACAATATCTCCATGTACTACAGGATTCAAAGCACTATATGACCCATCTGACTGCATAAGTACAGCCCAACTGTCAAGTTACTGACATTCCCCTAACTTAAAGAAAAAGGCTCAAGGATGACCATTTATCAACGTCCTTGAGGTTCTTTAGCCTGCCACTGGGGATAGGACCCAATGACAGTGGACCACCATTTTAAGTGGTCATCTGAGCCACTATGGAGGGTTTAAACCCACATCCTCTGTGTTCCTAGGTGAGTGCTTACCCACCAGTAAGTAAGTATAAGGCATAGTGGTCTGGTCTTTGAACTTTAAGCAGCAGGAGAAGGGAGGGGGCATCTGGACTGTGGGAAATGTATTTTGGGGCTTTTCATCAATTATTGATGGTACATAACAAAAGGTTTAATGGGTGGAATACTTTTATAGTGCTTAATGTCCATCACATTGACAAACTCTGAAATGTTGAAGCATCTACATCGACTCCACCTTCCATGTAGGTAGCTTACAAACACATTCAACAATTTAGATCCAATGAATGGCCATGAATATAAACTGTTTTTTGCTGTATTTCTGAACCTATTGAGGAGCAAATCACATGATATTCTTCATAAAACATTTGAGTAGAAATTCTGTTAATCAGGAATCAATTAGGGAAAACTTCTGACCTTCAGAAGCATTTGTATGATTCTCAATGTAGGCTCGACATTCATGTAGATTTCTGGACTGATTCTACAGCTTTGGGAGCAGATCAAGTGTTTGCAAGGAGTGGTTTGTGACTACTTCTGATAAAATATAATTGCACTCTTGAAGATCTTAATTCCCTTCAAAAGATAAATTCTAGGATACAATAGTCAGAAAAAAACAGATCTCAAATCTTACAATCTCTGCTCTGTTTTGGACTTTCCTTTTTGGACTTCAGAGCTATTAGAGGATCTGTATCAATTTTACCCTTATCAAAATGCTTCTATTATTACTATTATAATTATAAAAAGCAAGAAACATTAAAAAAGAGGCCAACATCAAAGAGGAAACTGATATATACAAAACAAAATCTAAGCTGGTTATGTTTTTCCAATGAGATGGGATTTAAGCTTATTTCTGAAAAGTGGAAAGAGAAGTAGCTCTGAGAAGATACTATCTGGCAATTTATTCCAAAGTTTTGGAGCATTATAATGTAAAGATGAAACCAAACTGCTTGTTAGACTAAGTTACTGATGAAAAAAACAAAGGTTGTGGAACCTCCAGAACTTTACTGTTCACCTTCTAAACCACACGCCAGCTGGCTACAGAGAGACTCCAGCTGTACAAGAATTCACCGATCTTATTCCAGAATGCTAGGAACATTAAACAAATGCTCACTCAGACTCAGGTTCTCAAACCATTCAACAAAGTAGAATATCTTCATAAAACTAGTTGAACATCTGCGAATAATATTCCACTGGTAATTTTATAAAGATGACTTTCCGAAATAAATTTTACAAGCAGACAAATAAATTGAAATTCACACACAGGTTTTTTTTTATCAAAAAGAGATTTACTTATACCTATGTATCACCTCACCATGTTACGGTCATGAGCTTAGGGGCCAGTTACACATCCAAGGATACCCCACGGATATAGCCCACAGTTCCATATATGGTAACTGACAGAGATGCACAAGAATGCTCAGGGTGGGTCATGTGAAAGATTTACAGAACTGCTACTGCAAAAGCGTCATGGATGAAAGGGATGCCACAAGGACATCCAGGATGGGTTTAGGGACAATAAGGACACACACCGATGAGCTACTGATGAGATACGGAAGAGCTATGGATACTAAGGTCCGTGTGGACTTAATGGAAAAATCAAACAGTTTTGATTTTTTCGTAACGTCCTAGGGATCTTATCTGATCCTTGGCATGTCACTTATGATTGATCACAGTATGCCACTATGGATCTCACAAGGACATTAGGGATGTTACGGATGACCTTACGGACGGAAAAGATGATCCATAAATCACTAATCCATAACATTTTCCATATTAGGAAACCTAGTGTGATCTGGCGGGCCATCCTTGGATGTGTAACTGCGGTCTCAGTTACAAATGAGTGGGCATATGACCTTTCACTTGTGGATCAATGTGGTTACAGTCTGCATTAATCTATTCTATTCTATACTTTCATCGTGTTTAATCTCTGCTAACGCAAGACAATAAAGGCAGAAATGGAGGAAAAATCATTGGTTAAATGTTCACTTCTGACCATATATATGTGTTACAGTTTTGAAAACCCAGCGAAATTCAACTGGCAACCAATGGAGTTGTATCAGAATATTAGTTGCCCGTGAGTGTCTATTGCAGTTTGTGACAATCCTACTGATTGTGTTTTGAATACACTGCAGTTTGCACATGTTGAAACTGGACAGGCTTCTAAAGAGAGTTGCAGTAGTCCAGATGACTACTCACCAGGGCATTCGCTGCCAGGATAGCAGCATTATATCTTTGGTCGGACACATTTGGTTTGATTTGGTGGAATTCACACTTTGGTAGGATGCATTGGACACAACATGGAACAAAGTTTGCCTTTGGGGCTACTTTTTAAAAAATGTTCAAAAGAACCTCCTACAAGTTCTCCCAAAAGTAAATTTAATATGTAAATACTGGAAGGGTTATGGGGCATGATGGCTCTATGGGGGATATATGAGGTGGCTTGTGTATTAACAAGATAAAAGTTCTCCAGAATGCCAGCTACAAAAGAAAAAATACATGTCATGGTAGAAAGTCCAATCTGGTAGAATTTCAAATTCTACCCGTAGAAAGTCAGAAACTGGTAGAAAGTCCAACCAAGGAGATTTGGGTATTACCCTGGGGTCCGAATTCTGATAAACTTGTTAGACAGTCCAACTGCTCAAAATCTGGATGAGGAGACAGTACTGCAAGCTTTACATGCTGAGAACAACAACTGGGCAGTTGTGACAGAAAATGGTGCTGCAGAAGCATAGGTCTTAACAGGTCAATTAAATGCCATGTCGAAAGTGACTGCTGTATAGACACAACCGTAACAAAAGCTCTGAACTAAGCATTAGAGCAGGAAGAGAAATCAAAGCACCTTTGAAATAGGTAGATGTGTTAAAAATTACACAAATAAACATCTGTAGACAGATATTTACATGCAGTGGAAATGTTTTTGTAAAAAAAAATAAACGTAAAAGCTGTTTTCCTGTTGTTAAAGTTTTTCTTTCCTTTTGTTATTAAAAAAAAACAGTCTATTATTTGATGTATGGGTACATTTGTTGTTCATGTATTGTAGCTAATTGGGCATTATATTTATTTATTTGGGGTTTTACGTCGCTTTCAACACTGTACAGGTCATATCACGACGGGTAGTTGGAAGGGCAGAGGAAACCAGTACATAGAGTTCGCTAGGGTTGTGTACTGTAAACTGCCGACCAACAGCAAGCAACTACCAGCTTTCCCACTTAAGGCCGTCACGGGGATCGAACCCCCGACCTCAGAGGTGGGAGGCGAGAGTGTTACCACTCTGCCACCGTGGCAATTGGGCATTATATCAAGCGTTTATGTGTGGCAGGTTACGACTTTAAGTGGTTTATTCCACAGTCCTGACCAACGACGCTTGATCATCCAAGTCTGATATCAAATTTTATTCATTAATTTCAAGAGTTAGGTGTTAGATCACATCTGGAAGTCAAACAACTATTACAACATAACAAAGCTAAAGACTTACACCAGTGTTAAAAGCTGTCCTATTATAAAGGGCAAAAACATGGAAAATACTTAAACCCCAGTCACAGTACAGGCGGTACAAATCACAGTTATCCGCATTGGGCAAAACGCCCCCGTTTTTCAACTACTGTCTAAGGTTCACCATGCAACCTTGTGACACACTGGTGAAACATCTATTACCTTGGGTATTCAACGGAAGTTTTAAAATATTTAAAATTTCCACCTCTGAATTTGGTACTGTAGGTGTGCACAGACAAATGCAAGTACGCAGAGATGAATTTCTTGCTACAGTAACTGAAGGTGTAGTCCACGGTGTATATGTCACAGTGGAAACTCCAACCCAGTGCTATTTCTAATTCCCCTAGAAACCTACCACTAGTGCTATTTCTAATCCTTTGCTGATAAACAACCATTAGAAGTAGCACTAGTGGTAATTCCAATTGGAACTGCCACTAGGGGAATTAGAAATAGCACTAGTGGTAGTTCCAATTGGAACTGCCACTAGGGGAATTAGAAATGGCCCTGATTTTTGATTTGATTTCTAAAGAAAAGTTCATCATTGATCACAAACTGTTTATTTACATACAGTAAATGATAATACATACAGTATTTACATACAGGAAGCCAGTGGATTTTCAAATATTAAATTAGATTAAAGGAAACTGCTGCTCTGGTGAGAGCTGCTCATTTGAGCAGATACCACAATTAAAGGGACAAAATGGGGTAATTGCAATTGGTAGTTCAGCACCTAACATAATAAAGGATAAGGAAGGCAGTAGATTTTCAAATATAAAATAAGATTAAAGGAAATTGCTGTTTTGGTTAGAGCTGCCCATTTGAGCAGATACCACATTATGGGGACAAAATGAGGTAATTGCAATTGATAGTTCAGCCCTTAACACAATGAAGGATAAGGGTGCTAGTGGATTTTTAGTGGGAAGTTAGATACAACATTTGCTAAAACATAATTCAGATTAGAAATATTAAGTGTTAATTTGATGGTCTTAGAAATTACACCTTTCAAAGATTTAGTGCCATTTCTAATTCCCCTAGTGCTATTTCTAACTCCCCTAGTGCTGCTTCCAATTAGAAGTACAACTAGTGGTAGTTCCAATTGGAAGAATTAGAAATGGCACTGGATTGGAGTTTCCACTGTTATTACCGTAGCCGCGCTCTGTAACGCCCATGGGCAATGTGACCAAATATTTGTGAAAGTTGGGGATGGGCGTTTACAACAATGAAAACCAGCCGGGCGTTTCGAAAAAAATAACCCGAATTTAGGGAAACCGCGTTTTAGCACACACCGACTGGAAGTAAAATATGCGGTTGGTAAACAAATCTCGATGCAATAAAAGTTGTCATAGCTGCTAAAATAAGGAAACTTTTGTTGAAAATTGATATAAATTAATAATATTTCACCGATTATTGGGTTTATATGGAGACAGTTTACCTCGAAACGACATATGAGCGATAACGTAAGATTGTGGATTGGCGCTTTCAAAAGCATGAGCGTTACGGAGCGCGGCTACGGTATTATTATTATTATGTATTTATACTCAGCGCAATATCTCCATATACCAAAGGGCTATTTAACCAATCCGACTGTACAGGTACAGCCCCAACTCACAAGTAACTGACATTCCCCTAACCTGAAGATAGAGGCTCAAGGATGACCATTTATCAACGCGCTTGAGGTTCTTTAACCTGCCACTGGGGATAGGACCCAATGACAGAGGACCGCCATTTTAAGTGGTCATCCGAGCCACTATGTATCTGCCTGTACCTGGGATTGAACCCACGTCCTCTGAGTTCCTAGACAAGTGTGTTACCCGCTAGGTCACAGTGGCACTGTGACATATATAAGGTTATGACTCAGCCGCCGTTCAGTGTAACACTGTGGTGAGAGGAGGTAAATGGACGTTTCACCAAATTGTCAGAACTTCGCATAAGCACCTCATGCGGTATGTTGAAGGACTGGAGCAATTTGCCCAATGTCTATAACCGCGGGTTATATTACCTGTAGTGTGATGGAAACATCAAGTCTTAGAAGATATGAGGCATCCTTGCAGGTTGTTCCACCACTGAGTAAAACCTCCAATTGTGGGATGTACCACCTGGGGCATTAACAGAGAAACTGACAAAAAAGGTGCTTTTCATAACAGTTACCTCAGACAAATATGCAAAATCATCTGGCCAGGAAACGATAGGGCAAGCAGGCAGCACAGCCTGTGAATGTTCATACATGCTTTCTTTACCTTATATACACACACAATTTTGGGTCCCTGTTGGCCCTTGAGCCATATCACTTGAGCTCGGGGGTCATAAGTCACAATATCACCCAGGAAGAAGTGTTTATTCTGTAATTATCGCATTAGATACTAAAAATGTCAATTTTAGGGTCACATAACTATTTGTAAATACAGCAGAGTTTATAACAGGCCAGAGGGACATATAACTTTTAATTGCCCTCCACTCTAATGAAGATTTGCCATTATTGTTCACACTTGAAACATTTAAAAAGAGGCTTAACTTTTTAAATTTATGAGCAAGATGTACAACATGGGAATCACTTTAAAGGTCTTAAAGGGTAGAATCTTAGACCAAGTTCACACCTCCCCTTAATGAAGTCCTGACCTACAACCAAAAACTGGTTCATCTACATCAATAGAATCTTACACCTAATTTACACCTTCCCTTACTGAATTCACCAGCGCAGCTACAACTAAATGACTCATCTACTGTTATTTCTTGTTCGATCTACCTCATATTTTGGTAGAATGTCCTCATTTAAATTTGTTTGGAGGTCAAAAGACATAGTTGGCATTTGACACCACATGTTTCACAACCTGCATCTTTAAGGGGCCAGTTACACATAGCCGGAGACGCCACGGATATACCCCACGGTTCCATATATGGTAACTGATAGGGATGCACAAGGGATGGGGGTGATCATGTAAAAGTTTTACGGATATGCCACGGATCTCCTACGGACCGCTACGGAACGCTATGGACAGGTTTACGGATGAAAAGATCGCCCCAAGGATTGGTCTTGTGACTGTTATTCCGCAAACCCTTTCTGTGTCAGTCCCTAGCAGATCCGCTTAGATCCATCAATGTTTTTAGGGATATTTTTCAGAAGCGTCAAGGATGCAATGGATGCCACAAGGGCATCCAGGATGGGTATACGGACAATAAGGACAGTCCCGGAAGAGCTACGGATGAGATATGGAAGAGCTACGGATATCAATTATAGATATGATCCGCAAAGCCTTTATGGAAAATTCAAGTAGTTTGATTTTTCCATGGCGTCCCCATGGACACATGGCATCCGTATCGGAAGCCACAAGGACATTACGGATGTTACGGATGGCCATACGGGCGGAAAGGATGTTCCGTAAATCACTCAACATTTTCCAAATAAGAAATCCTGCCGCGATCCGGCGGTACATCCGGCTATGTGTAACTGGGGTGTAAAATGTTTGCAAAACCTCCTGCAAGCCTTCACAAGTTGTACATCAACATACATATTGAAGGGGTGATCGGGGGGAGGCAGGGTGGCTTTTTGGGGAGGAATTATTCCTCAACATTTTGGAACTACTCAGATACAAAGGTCTTGTTTCAGAGCTACCATGACACAAGAATGTTGAGAAAATATCAAATTTACACAGATACGAGCATAAGAACAGTTAGAGGTTTTACTCGGTGGTAAAACTGCATCCAAGTACGTCATATACCTTTGGAGATTCGGTGTATAATTCACACACTACAGCCAGTATAACCTGTGGTTATAAAAACACCCCTGTCCTTCAATTACTGTCTCAGTTTCGTATGCGACCTTGCGACACAGTGGCAAATCGTTCGTTTACATTTACCCCCAATCTCCTTATGTTTGCGTGTTACACCAACAGATGATCGAGTCACAACTGTATGTACATCGTAGACTGCACCTGCAGTTACCATAGCAAGAAATTCATCTGCGTATGCTCACCATTCGTCTACGCATACTCACGGTACCAAATTCATAGGTGAAAATTTTAAAGACTTTAAAACTTCTATAGGACATGTAATGTAATGGGCATTTCACCAATGAGTCACAAGGTCACTTGTACTTGAAAGGACCGTGGCCTTTCGCCCAATGTAATATAACCACGGGTTAATTACTGCCTGAAGTGTGAATAGGTTATAAGCAAAATATGTTTCATAACTCTTCCACCGAGTTGTGTAATCTAATATCATCCAATGCGGGCTTTAATAAAGCTTAATCTCCACCAATCAACAGACTCAACAATATTCAAGTAAAAGTCATTATTTTGACATTTAAAACAATTATGCACATTTGAATTAGATATTTTGGCATAATAAATAAAATACAGAATGTTGAGAGGGCCCTTTCTGGATTTGCAGCCCTTAAAGGCAGATCTGTACCTGTCTTAAAAAAATACTATAATATTTGATGAATTTTTATGGGATCTATATTTCATATTGCAAATGTATTGTTTTATACAGTATCAGCAGATGTTGTTTCAATACTTAAATAAATGTTATGAAAAAAATAACAACAATTACACTGGACGATAAACGGATAGTTTCCATGGTGATATCTCTACCTTTTCCAAGTTCCACCTTGCAATATCTACGCATGGTAAAGGTGTGTGGGTTTTTATCAGTGAATTATTGGGAATAATATAAAAACTAACTTAGCCGTGGATTTTGTTCACAGTTTTTAAAAGCCAGCAAATTTTAAGTTATGTTTCCACAAGGCCAACGGCTGACACAAACATTTCCAAACATGAGCTATGTCTGTAGTCTAAATACAACAAGAATTTATATTATAGAGTAAGAAATCTAAAATTCGCCAGGAATCTAAAATTCGCCACCTCTAAAAGCTTAGTTAATTTTATGAAGAAAATGATGTTTTTGTCCAAAAATTGGTATTTTTCAGTTCAAAAAGCCTTAATTTACTATACAGGCAACAAATCTCACCACAATTCATTTATTTTATTAGTATTTTTACATGTGGCGAATTTCAGATATGTGGCGAATTTTAGATTTCTTACTCTATTTGTTTCATTATTATTTTCCTTGCCGACTAATGACTGGTTGGCTAACTTGAGATATTAGAAAAGACTAGGAATAAATACAATGAAAGCTAGGGAATCAGTGTACGCAATCAGGCATCGCTGGTCGATGCCATGGAAGCTTGTGCTAATATGTCTCGGGTTCTTTATTTACTGAGTACAACAGACAGATTACTCGGAAATCAGATAAACTGGATATGGCCATATCAGAATATGTACCCTCTTGGCTTCACAAATATACCAGCAGTTCTCATAGAATTGCTTTTATACCAATCACTTTTTCTTCTTTCAGTCAACAGGAAATTGTCTTGATAATCTGGGTCAAATATTTTGCAAAGTTACTGCTACTGCTTGGGAACTAACTCAATTTGACTATATTATTGTTTAGTTTGGCATATTTTGTGTAAAATACCAAAATTACTGGAGTGAGCTGCATATTTTTAAATTTTATCACAAGAAAAGACAACTCGATACAGATCTATGTCTGAAAGACACGGACTGTGTGATTTGTTTTCTCCAGTGTTGTGTCACGTCTGTCACAAATATATTATGTTCATGACCATTTGTCTGTCTGTCTGTCTGTGTGTTTCTGGGCACTGGATTTTACATATACTACTTGTTGGATCTTCCTGAAAAAACAAATCAGAAGATGAGTTTTGGTCCCATTAACTTTTGTAGTGCTGGGACGATGTTTGTAGAAGTTTGACAGTTCACTCACTCATTGCCCTGAACTCAAAGTTCGGTTCAAACGTCTGAAATTCAGACTTCATGAAAAAATTTAGAAATCACAAATATAGCAAAATTGATTGAAAATACCTATGGATTTTATATCTTTAGCATATTTTCAACAAAGTGACAAGATTTTAAAGGAGAGATTAAGCGCTATAAAAAGTCCAATTAGAATTTAAGAACCCAGTAAACATTAGAAATGTTTTAAAATGGTTAAAACATTTACAAAATGTTTTTAAACCTATTTAAACCCTATCTTATAGTTTTCTAAACATTTCCAAGTAAATGTTCACACTCTAATGTTTAAAAAATGCTTTATAAACATTCACTGTACAAACGTATTTATTGAAAACGTTAAACATTTATAAAATAACTCAAGAAACTAGGTTTGACTGGAATGTTTTTTAAACATTTATAAAGCTGAAGAAATGAAATTTATGCTGGAAATGTTTCAAACATTCATCATGAAATGTTTGATAAACAGTAGACATAAAATGTTTAAACATGCTTATTAAACCTTCCCCTTTTAAACATTTCCAAACAAAGATGGCGGTGAGCAATAATAGGGGATTTCGGAGGACTTTGTAAAAAATTACCCCACATACAATCCCTAAAAATATTTGAATGTTGAATGGGGGCACATTTTCTAAGCCACTAATTTACAATTTAGACATAAAAATAATATTTTCATCAGTGAGCAACCTTAAAAATTATTGAATTTGACTTCTGACCTCATTATTATTCAGACATTATTATGTTCATTTGAAATGTTTTTCTAACATTTATTATTAAACGTCTAATAAACGGTATGCATAAAACATTTTAAAAACATTCTATTATAAATGGTTTTCGTACCAATCATTTTCTAACCTTCGCAAAACGTTTCCCTTCAAATGTTTGAAGAACCCAAAACTGTTTACCTGGGAATATCTCCTAACCTGTACAAGTGCCTTATGAACACCATACATATATGTCCGTGTTTGAAAAAAGATATGGTTGAAATTTGAGCCTTAAGCAAGGCCACTAGCAGATCCACGGGGGGGGGGGGGGGGGGGGGGGGTGTTCATGGGGTTAAACCCCACTTTAAAATGTAAAGGACTTTCAGGGAAACTAAAGCATTAAAAGCTTTGTTGTCATGCACTGGATCCAGATTCATCCAAAATTATAACAATAAAAATACTATTTCACAACTTTCTATTGTAATCTAATGTTGTGGATGTCACATTAGGCTAAACAAACCTCCTTAAATTTTCCAGAAACAAAAACTTCATATAAAAATAACCCTGAAATTAATAGTACATAAACAAAGCTTAGCCATTATAATAGTTCTGAGACTAAGTGTTAAATTTACAGAAATACCACTAAATGAACAAAATAAATACAACCTTTTCCCTAAGGGAAGGGGCATGCCCTTGTACCCTGTGGCTGTTGTATGCCTACACATAAAATCCCAATCCCCCCCCAACCCATCCCCCCCCCAACCCATCCCCCCCCCTCCCCCCCCAACCCATCCCCCCCCCCCCCGTACTTATTTTCAAGCTGGCTCCGCCCTTGCAAGGCTAGCAAACAACTGGTAACTTTCCCACCTCCAGTTCTGCTAGGAATCAAGAGGTACTGACAAGATGCCACCAACAGTAGTATGGGAACCTGGCCTTATACTTGCTTTAACAAAAAAAATGTTTCTTGGAAACACAACTAGCTCTTATTTTATCAACAATGTATAATATACTCTGTTTCTTTTTGTTTTGTGAATAGTTTTTAAAAGATGGCCGTAAAAGTTATCAGGTGTATTGTAAAATCAAATTGGTATTTCAGGCAATCTAAACATCTAAAACATCTGCCCACTGTAGGGATTCTGTTTACTTACTGTTAAAAGTGAGGTACACATGATTGTGAAATTGAAATGACAGCTTCTCAAGAAACTTAAACAAGAACAAACTTTTAAAAAAAGACATTTCAGGTGTGACTGATTGTTATTTCAAATGTTTGTTCCACCTTCAGTTTCTGGGAAATTTATCCAGGCAAGGTTTTTCATAGTTTAGTAACTACCAGGACTAAAGGACTTTGCAAAAATGAGTGACACAAGTCTGATGCTACAGACTTTATTCAAAAAGGTACCTTAAAAAATTAGAATCAAATGCACCGAAAAACATTAGAAGTGAACTTAAGGGAAAACATTTAGGGTTTTGATGCATAAAAATGTAAGATGAGCAATGGGTGTCGACTGTCAGCAATTGAGGTGTCAGCAGAAGGGGAACGCAAGCTTAGTATGAGAAAACTATCACATAAAATCGTGAAATAAGTGCAATATTTTCCAGTGATTTATAAGTTTATAAATGATTGTCACAATAATTCACAAGTTTATTACACCATTATGGTGTCAGTTTTGGGGTGCTTATGAAAACAAGTTTTTTTTAAATTTTGTCTGTGTTTGAAAACAGAAGGTATACATATGTCATCCATATTGAGTGTGATTCATTTGGTGGGAGGACTGAAACTTATCACCCATTATGACAACTTAAATTTTCACTGAATTGTCTTTTTCACAGTTTCTTCATAATTATTTCAGAAATGAAATGGCAGCCTTTAATAAAGGTGTGTTCCCATGCATACATTTTTGCCATCACTAAAAATACTTTTTTAAAGCATGTGTTCGAGTGATATTTAACTAGTACCCAACAGAGTGTCTTATCAATGTTGTAGGTGTCCAAACATTTTAAGTTATCACTAAAAACCCTCCAAATGCCTCACACACAAAAAAATTGAATGGTTCAAAGTTTCCCGTGTGGATGACCAAGCAAAGTACAGAATAGGACAGTATGCAAAGTTTATTGACAGAAGTCTGGCAGTATCTGAAGGAACAAGGCATTACACTAAACTCATATAAACATATATGCGATACTGCATGTAGTGTGATAGAGGGGTTGGTAATTATGCAATTTGAACTATTATAAACAATATGTTTTCCCCATCTAATTTTTAAAATAAATGTTGAACGAGAAACATTGACAAAAAAAGTAAGCAAGCTCCAGAGCCATAACTGTCAAAGGATCACATATCATGGGCGGATCTAACTTTAAATAAGGGGGGGGGGGGGGTCGTATCCATGGTATGCGTGATCCAGTGCGGCATGTTCAACTTTCTAAATCTGTGTTTTGTTGTTTTGGGTTCACTGTGAGATCCCTAACATCTTTCACAAGGGGGGGGGGGGGTCAAACCCCTGAAAAGGGGGGCACAGTGGCAACACACTCACCTCCAACCTTTAAGGTTTAAGGTTCAAATGCCGGACTCCATATGGTAAAGTTGGTAGTTGCTTACCGATGGTCAGCCATTTACAGTACAGAACACTGACCAACTGTATGTACTGGTTTCTTCTGCCCACAAAACCACCTGTCGTGATATTCTAATTCTAATTGGACTTTTATAGCACTTAATCTCCTTGTACAAAAGGACTCTAAGGCATGTAGGTCTATGACCTGTACAGTGTGTTGAAAGTAACGTTACAACCCAAATAAATAACTCAAACCCCCTGAACCCCCCTCTGCATTGGATAGCATATATTATGATATGTAAACATCATTTTCATTTAGATCTCTTCCGCCCAATTCAAATTCATTAAATTTTGGGAATATAGTCATTTTCGCCCAAATTTTGCAAAGCAGAATGTTTCGCCCATCTATTCTTCTAATAAACAGATCCTGACATTCTAATGAGATAAAAAACAAATGTCACAAGTAGACAAACCTACTGGATTGGATTAATGAGGATTTAAAGCTACATATTGATACAAAGTAAAACTTTTCTCTTTGAACCTTGACTGGATATTACATCAAGGAAAAAGCCCTTTGTGTTAGCTTTGATGATTGGCATGTACTGTTACACACAATGACTAGTCAAATATCACATTTATCAAAATTTTCAATAACATATATAAGCTTGTAAAATTCATAAACTGGACAGTGAAATGTACTATACAATGACTAATATAGAAATTTTTATCTTAACTTCTATTTTGGGCCTGAAAAGAAAATTTCTTACAGGCAAAATTGTAACCCTTTTAATATTTCAGAAGATAAAACTGACTTTGCTGAAAACGATTTGGGCACAAATGATCACTTAAAGAAAATTTTCTAGTGAAATTAACTGCATTCACTGTAGCTATGCCTAAAAACTATTCATCAATAAAATTTAAAAATAAATCCCTAATCTAAGTAAAGGAAAGAATATCAGGACAAAGTGTTTAGGTTACTTTTCAATGAAGACAGCTTTCTAACAACCTCACAAAAAAACTCCCACTTAAGAGAGGTTTTTCTTAAACAGACTCCACATAGAGAAATTTCTTGAATTTCTTTGTCATTCACAAAAATTTCATGTTCATCACAGATTTTTAGTTGAGTAACAAACTCAAGCATTTTGTTGGAATATTTTTTTCTGTAAAAAATCTTGTTACACAAATCTTTGTTCTTTCCTTTCCACTTTGACTTTTATGTCCGGACAAAAAAAGAACACAAACCACAGACACAAAGAGATAATACTGGTGTTTTAGAAAAACTTCAGACACTTTGATCTCCTGGCCTTCAGATATAGAAAGATTCACATCCACTAAATGGATGGCTTTGTACTTTAATGAAAACACCAATCAGCCCTGTGGATGTTTGCCGCAGCTCAATATCAAACCCTTGCTTATGTTATCAGACCCAATAAGCCAAAATGTCAACTGACCTTATTCCAGACTAAGGCCAGACTGATGTTAATCTTGTCTCAAGGCTCTAAATCTGTTTCTTTGGTGAAGAATTTTTATTTATTTATTTCTTTATGGATGTGGGGGCTGGGGGGGGGTATTCAAGTTTTTGTATAATTTATTGATCACCTTCATCAGGAGGTTATGTTTCTGGGTCTGTTTGTTTATCTGTCAGTATTTGCAATAACTACAAAAAATAAATAATACATTTTTATGATTTTTTTGCGTCTGTACAGTGTGGCCAAAGGAAGAAATGATTACATTTTACCAAACATATGCTTCATATTCTCGATATAAAAAAAATCCCAAGGTTTCAGAAATAATCACTGGTGGAGAGCTGTGCTAGACAGGTGTTTTCTAGTTTATATGTCAAGCAACTTGCAGTATCTTGCAATACTAAAAAATTCCTTTCAAAATATTTTCCGGATCTAGAGGGAGATCCAGATTGCCAACAAAATCGAATCATCTTTTCCTTGTGCCACTGTAAAGATTTACTGGAAATTTCATCAAAAATTGGTCCACCATTTTTCCAGTTATTTTGCAAACAGACAGGCTGACAAACTAACATCACTTAAAACATATTCTTCTTATGGGTTATTACTGAAACTGACAAAAATATATTTTAGGTCAAAGAACATTCAAAATCACACATTTTTCAGTCAGTTGTGATGCTGAAGTAAAATTGTAACATAATTGGTAAACCTTCAACTCAGGCTTCCAAGTAACTGGATTATGGGAGCATGACACAACTTCCAGTTTACGACTACGCCCCAGTTCTTTGGAACTTCTTCCCCTTCCAAATTAGAAACAGTCCCTCTGTCGCATCTTTCAGGAAACACCTCAAAACCCACCTTTTTCAATTCTAGTTTCCCAACTTAGTCTCCTTCCTTCTCGGTCTCACCCACAACTCTGGAACACTGACCTTGAACGCCCCTCGACTCTCCTTATTAGAAATGATTTTTGTTAACTAGCGCACTGAGTTCCCTTTAGTGGGGAAGATATTGTGCCTGCAAAGCAGTAGATTAGATTTTTGCTTGTCTAGCATCTCGCAATCTGTCATATTGTTCATTTGCAAGCGACTACCCGGCTAGCAGATTTTGCTAGTCATTTCTGCCTTAATACTTAGCAGGTGTTACATAATTAATGTACACATAGGTGCCGTAACACTGCTGTGAATATTGAAGGGTTTTAGAGAACTTACTGTTAAATACATGGCTAAGTAGCCAGTTGGACTTGTTCTATTCTATTCTGTACTTTTATAGTGCTTAATCTCTGCCAAGGTAGACTCTAAGGTGCAACGTCAGCTTTTGTTTAACACTTAGTTAACACTTTTCACTACATCAAAATGGCCATCCAATTGGATTTGTATCTGGAAGGAAACCTTTTCAAACATATTTTTAAGCAATAACACATTGACAAAACCTTCTAAACCATTCTGGGGTATCCACTCTCTTACCTGTGGTTTGGTCTTTTCCTTCAAGGTCACTTCATGGCCCCCGAACTCAATCCTGCCTTTCCTATGCCCCTGGCTTGTCTCAAGTCTCTTGCCATCCCTTATTTCTCGTTCCGTCACACTTATGTGTCCCTTGTGCCTTAGACTATGCCCTGACGGACCAATTAGGAAGCCTTCGTTGGTGATGTCATCGTATATACCCTCCAGATCGGAGTCTGTATGCACCGAATGACCTCCAGTATCTACAACACTGTCTGTTTCAGTGGGAATGACTGTTGCCTCCTGGCTAACGATTTCACGATCGGCCTCGGCTGCTTGCTGGGTGGTGTCTGCGACTACGGGTGGCACAACAGGGGCAAAGACCAACACGAGGGTGACAGAGGCCACCAGCACCTCATACAAAGCTCGTCTACGCAGCCCAATGTCACATGATGTCATATTCTCCTCAAGTCATCGACATCGACAAACAATGGTCCAAAACAAACAATTAGAGAAAGATTGTGATGTGAAGTAATGTAAAGGTAACTACCTCGATTTTGTGGACTATACTTTTCAGAACATATTACTTTGGCATATCCAGGCCACATATATACAATATCTTTTATATTTTGATAAAACAAGTTAATCCAGAATTAGAGCAAAAAGTGTCAAATATCACTAAATATCACTTGTTACTCTTACTTATGGCATAGATTAATTCCTCTAATCACAAAAATCAAAATACTTGATCATTTTGGTTGATATTTTTTAGAACTGAAGACACATCACAAACATCACACATGTGTTTATCCAGTAGAATACTTGTTTCCGATACACATTGATAACAAATCCTTCAAGGAGATATAACTGAAATCTATATATATATATCCAGTACACATCCCAATTATGCAGTAATCATTTATTGATTTGTTTTATCTGTTTCCTATATTATTTTGCTGTCTGTCTCAATTACTATATAAACCTGTAATATTTAAGACATCAGGAACAGTCTCCTACCCTCTCTTTCTACTTCTTCCTGACCATTATATTATTATGTCACACCTAACTGATCCATACTGCAGTTGTAGGAATATACTGCCCTTACACACTTGGCTCCAGATATGGACTGGCAGACTTTATGATTTCCATTGATTTATAACACACACAGTATATCCAGATATGCAAGAAGAATGCATCAACATATACTATGTACACAAACAAGGAAAATGGACTTTTATAGCTATTCCTCTAGTACTCAAAGTTCCAGATTATTAATCCAGACACCGGCTATTGCTATTATTCTATCCAATTACATTAATCCAGAAAGGTCTCTTTTTTTAAATTATCACTATAGTGGCTTGTTATATAAAACTGTGTTATCAGATAAATACAGCTCTTACATCCATTGACCCACGTCTATAAACATAAAAGCTCCTTTCATTTAATACACACCAATTATTTCAAGTGTTATTTGTGGTGCAACAAACTGTAGAACAATTAGTCTATTGGCCACACGTTGTTTTCGCCAATAACCACAATCAAACCAACCTTTATCTCCTCAAATATTTCCAAAAAGGCTGGATTTAAAACCACTTCCGCATATTACATATATGGATACCACCAAGTAAATGACAGAAAACCAAACGTATAACATGTATGTACACACATACACCTACACATGCATATTCATCCATGGATCCAGGGGCGTCCAGATAAAACAAATCCCAAGTCCTTTAATAATCTAAAGTGACTCTTATCCCAATGTACACAGAAATGAAGGGAAGTGGGCAACCCTATCGAGTGATGTATCCAACGCGGTCAAGAGCTAACACAGAAATCCAAGCATTTGCTGACGATAGCATCCTATTTTCATATTCTTGGGGAAATTTTTGCCGAAATTGCGCTGCTGGCCCTTTTATTCCACTTTAAATAGACCCTCCAATATCCCCAGTGACTCAAAAGGTCTTGTACATAATGTATTGCAGTAGACTGGAACTTGTAACTATTGCTCAATAGCAGGTCTGTGTTGGGTAACGCTTTCAAAACAAGTCTGGACTGGCGTGGAGAAGTGTTCTGACAGCTGTTCCAAATACATAAATTTTTTCAGTTTTGCCCTTGTATTTCTGTATCCGTCCTACAGAAGCCTTGTTGCCCTCTAAATGCAACTTGTAAGAGACAGAAACCACAGTTTCATCCTTACTGGATTTGATATGGGCGTGGCCAAGTATTTCTCACTCCCTAATTTCAATCTTTAAAAAGGTTAAAAAGAATGCTACCAAGTCCACGTATAGTTTATATTTCCATTTGGCCTTTAGCTTACTTTATCACTGTAACAATGAAAACTCATTGTAAATGCATAATTGATAGGTACAGGGGTACAGTTGTGTAGTTACAGCTTTCCATATATGGTTATTTATATATAAATAATTCAACACAGTTTCTATATCTCAGTTCACTGTGCAAAGAAACTACGTATTTATATTTAATGCTTCACACTATAGTGATATCCTTTTATGGCGTTACTTATATGATTGGAAATCAATGTATAATAATTCCATACTGTCCAGTACCAATTTAGGCTAGTTCAAACTATGGAGTAACAAATATAAAAAGAAAATGTTTGCACAAAATTTTACCTCCATTTACATGGCACCAAGTGATTGACCCATGATTAAAAGCAGCATTTCAACCCAGGATCTGATTAGAGAATTACACAGCTAGGCAATTAATCACAGTCTTTGTTTAGTTTTCTCTTTTTTAGGATTTTTATTATTTTTGGACATTTATTCATTCCCAGATATCCTAAAAAACGTAAATGCATGGAGAACAGTAATTGTTCCCTAGCCTTCTTTTGGCTCTATTTAAACACGGTATATCCCACTTATCACAGACTAAAACAATAACAAATTATATGTAATAATACAACTTCAATAGCCAGTCAAAATAACTGTAGCAGTTATATTTTCATTCACCTTCTTTGATGCCATCTATCCGTGAGGCAATCCGAAGTTTATATTTCTTGTCATAACCCACTGTTTAAAGCTATATAATAAAATACATATCTAGCCCAAAACACTCCAATTTGTTGAATATAATTCTTCCAGATGTTGCTAAACAACCCAAGGTAACCGTCAATCATCTGTCACACTTAGTCCCGTATTTCCCGCCTTTTTTGCTAAATGTCGTCTGGTTTAATCTTCTCCACAGGAAACTGGCTTCGTTTGGGGTTATGGCGCATGTTTTTGCGACAAAATGATTAAATAATATCAATTAAAAACTTCTCTTTTCAGGCAGATTTAATGCTGTTTTCTACTGTAAAACCCTCATCATAATGACACAAATTGGTGAAATGACTGACTTTCAGCAGGTATAACAATATACAAATAAGAAATTCTGTCCGCCTTTCCTGTTTCCTGTTTGTTTATTTGTCAAGTTTCCCAGTCTATAATTTCACAGAAGCGACTGTTGTCGATGGTACCATAATATTGTAGTTCACCAGTTGACTTCAGGCATATATATATTATATATATGCATAAAATACACAATCAAAAAAACTTAGAATTTACACAGAGTATTAAAAGGATAATTATTTAGACAAGACATTTGTACATACACAGTGTGTGTGTACTTAAACTTACAGTGTGAAGAAAACAACTCCTATTTACAAAGACACTTTAGATTGAAACACTAGACCTTTTTATCTTTTATGCACTGTCTTAAGCTTCTAGCGCACTTCTCCGATAAATCGTTTGAGCTCCCGGTGTAACGCGAAATAATGACTCCCCTCTAATTCTGACTCCTCTCCTTTGATCTTTTGGGGGAGTCATTATTCTGCAAACAACATTTATCCCCCCAAACAATAGGATTTAGGGGGGTTAGAATATTGCTTGCAAGATACTCACCCCCATTCAGAAACTGACTCCCCTCTATTGTTTCTGCACCTATTCAATTGGGGGCAAATGGGGAGGGGGTGGTGTTATTGTCTCTCAACTTGTATAGGCAAAAGTACACTTTGAGCTAATCAGTGAGATCTTCATTTCTCCAGCTCATTTACATAATGAGGGCAAGTGGGGGGGGGGGGTCCATGTTGGTGTTTATTGTCTGTCCACATTGAATCAGGTCAATTGCACTTATAACAAGTCATTTTCAGCTTTTTTAGTTTAGGTTGATCAAAGGCACACACACTTTTCTTTGAAAATTTTATTTGCAGGAAAAAAAACATAAACAATATGCACAGTAATAATTTGATACATAAAGATAAACAATAAGCACATTAATAATTTGATACATTTATGAAAAACAAAAATATACACAGGTGCACATTAAATATGAATGGACATTTGACACTTTAAAAGTACTTTTTTGAATTCCCTTTACCACTTTAAAAGTACTTTTTAATTCCCTTAACCAATTTCTTCACTAATCTCATAGGGTCCAGTAAAGTGACTGTCCATTTTACCCCCTTGTCTGCCTTTGCGAGTCATATTTTTCAACAGTACCAGGGAGCCTAGGTCAAAAGATGGCATAAGGTGGCGCTTGTCAAAGTTCTTCTTTCGTCTGGCCTGGGCCTTCTGTATGTTATTTTCAGCCAGACTATATCTTCATGTTAAAAGTGACTTATAAGCCCATATATTGTTGGTGCATGTCACTATAATAAATGAATAAATAATATTAATAACTTATTGCTCAGCACACAAATGAGTACACAACCCCACCAATATGTGCTTTAATGGCACTCAATTAAGTGGGAAGTGGGGGGTAAAGCGGGAGTCATAATCTTGCAGGGGGGTCAGAATATTTCAACCCCCCTTGCAAGATACTGACCCCCCAGTCAGTAATCTAGGGGAGTCATTATCTCGCGCTACACCAGTCATGTTTTTGGCTAAGTCAGGGACTTAAATCTAAGACTTTGGTCTTAGCTAAGTCTGGGACTTAGCTAAGCCCAAGTCTATCAAATAACCACACTTGTTTTTTTGTGTCATGTGACCTTTTATTTCTATTCAGAATATATTATTCGTGACATAGGTGACTTAGCTAAGTCCAAGCTTATCAAATAACCACGGTGGTTTTCTGTGTCATGTGACCTTTTATATCTATTCAGAATATAATATTGGTGCCATATATCCTTCATTCGATGTATTTTATCTTAGGATAAGGGCTGTTTTGAAATGGGAAACCTTGTTACCACAAATGAACTTCCCAAAGGCTACTCCAGTTGGGTGTCCTGTATAATTATACTTTATTTACAGCCATTTCAATTTTTGAATTGGAGAAAAGTTTATGGCAGCCATGTCTAAGTCCTCTTTGCAAAATTCAAGCCCACTACCTCCCAGACTTAAAGTTAAGTCCACTGACTTAGCAATTTCATGGACTTAGCTGCTTTGTGAAATCCACTGAGTCTGAGACCACATACTTACCATTCTTTTAACAAAATTTAAGACCAAAGTCTTAAATTTAAGTTTAAGTCTGTTCTTAAGTCCTTTTGTGGAATCCCAAGTGTAACGATTAGCTAGGTTTGAACCCAGAACCTGACAAGTCACATCTGCCACTGTGGCCTAGTGGGTAACACACTTGTCTAGGAACTCGGAGGACGTGGGTTCAATCCCAGGTACAGGCAGATACATAGTGGCTCAGATGACCACTTAAAATGGCGGTCCTCTGTCATTGGGTCCTATCCCCAGTGGCAGGTTAAGGAACCTCAAGGACGTTGATACATGGTCATCCTTGAGCCTCTGTCTTCAAGTTAGGGGAAAGTCAGTTACTTGTGAATTGGGGCTGTACCTGTACAGTCGGATTGGTTAAATAGCGTTTTGAGTCCTTTAGTATATGGAGATATTGCGCTGAGTATAAATACATACATAACATAACAAGTCAAAGCCAATGAAGGTGATCTACATCTTCTATCATTCATCCTTGTATAATTTTTCCGCTGCAGTGGGTGGCCTGCTTTTTACGCATCTGTCAAGAAAGTAGCTGGAATATTTGGAAATATTGAAGACAATCAGTTGGCAAATCTGAAAGATGACGTGTTATATACTGTTTGTGGATGTCCAATGGGAATTATTATAGACTTTGCTGATACTCGATAGATCCACAACACTGTTGTTTTAACCTAAATTAGTATTACATATTATCTGGGGCCGATTTCACTAAAGGACTTAAACTAAGTCCCTTTATTGGCTAAGTCAGGGACTTAAATCTAAGACTTTGGTCTTAGCTAGGTCTGGGACTTAAAATGGATTTCACAAAGGTGACTTAGCTAAGTCCAAGCTTATCAAATAACCACGGTGGTTTTCTGTGTCATGTGACCTTTTATATCTATTCAAAATATAATATTGGTGCCATATATCCTTCATTTGATGTATTTTATCTAAGGATAAGGGCTATTTTGAAATGGAAAACCTTGTTGCCACATATAAACTTCCCAAAGACTGCTTTAGTGAGGTGTTCTGTATAATTATACTTTATTTACAGCCATTTCAAATTTTGAAGTGGAGAAAAGTTTATGGCGGCCAAATTTAAGTCCTCTTTACAAAATTTAAGCCCACTACCTCCCAGACTTAAAGTTAAGTCCACTGACTTAGCAATTTCATGGACTTAGCTGCTTTGTGAAATCAGCTAAGTCTAAGACCACAGACTTAACATTCTTTTGACAGAATTTAAGACCAAAGTCTTAAATTTAAGTCTAAATCTGGACTTAAGTCCCTTTGTGAAATCGGCCTCTGTATTTGGTGATGTGCATGGGTTGCAGATGTGGGTTGCAGGTGTTGATTGCGGTTTTGTTACAGAAAGGCTGTTTACTTACGTGTGGGGGTTACAGATGTAGCTTACAGATGTAGTTTGCAGCTGGCATGAATTTTAGAACACTAATTGCTTTTTTCCTCAGTCAATAACACAAGATTGGATGAATTACAGTGGATGTTTGCATCAAACTTTAAGCTTCCTTAACTGAACACGGGCAAAAAGCATGATTGAAATGAGACCAAAACTAAGAAAGTCATGGTCATTTAAAGAAATTGTAGTATTGTGTATGTTAATTTATTAACCACCAAAATAAAAAAGTACTAAAAGTAGATAATCTCTATTTTTATTGTGATAAAGGTATAAAAACAAATGCACATTCAAAAACAATGTAGATTTCACCACCACCCCCACCCCCTTACACCCAGCCAAGCCAATAGTAGCACTTGGTAATAGAACAGCAACCGGTTAAGTGTGAAGTCCCTTTACATATAAAAAAGAATCTCACTGGGTCGAGTTGTGCGTATTGTATATATCTGGGTTATTCAACACTTGTCACCAGACGACAGGTTAGAGAGAATGGCGGGAAAACACAGTCGGGGATTTTTGGGTTCATAATGTGAATCTTCTCCTTTTGTGAAGACAATGTTTTATTGTCAGAGCAAAGCATTGGAAATTTGATATGAGCTTGGAACTTTTTTAACATGCACATAAAAAACTTTTTAAACATTGTACAGGAGTACTTATGCATTATATATGACACTTTTGTTTACAGTATACCAGAGTTTAAAAAGGGCACAAAATGAAATGCATTTTTGTATATATTTCTCTATGAAAAAATATAATCTACCTTACGCCAGATTCACACTTTCCCGATCTATTTATTGCCCTTATTATGTCTGTGGTTAATCAGGGCAGAAGAGTGTGGGCTGGGGTCTCTGGGTGGGACATAAACCTCGAAAATAACACTATATCTTTATAATTTTGTCACAAGGTAATTTTGTCATAAGGTATTGTCCGGTAAAAGGTAACACACTTCTATCCCACATTCAAATCTTTGTTTTGACTTCCGGTGCAACACAATATTTTATACCCCTGCCATATTTTACACCCTTTCTTTGATTTTTTAGGGCGTGTATTTGATGGCAATCAGATTTTACACCCCTAACAATGGGGGATTAAGGGGTGTAAAATATGACTGCAATAGAATTATTCTCTCTGAGTTTAAATGCTTAATTTATGAATGCTTTTCGCTGTTGAGCATCCAGTTATAATAAGTAAAGCAACTGTATAGAAATACAGTAAGGGGTGTAAAATATGGCAAAAGGTTGTCAAATTTTTGCAAGGGGTGTAAACATGGCAAGGGTACGTGCCATATATTACACCCTCATGCATTTTATGTGGGGGTGTAAAATCTGGCACTACACCGGAAAAGGTGGCATTTTCTTGTTGGTTCTTGATACTTGTCAGCACAGAACCTTGACCAACAAATGGGTACCTTGGGGATGCAGTGGTAACACAATCACCCCACCTCTTGGGCTTGAGTTTGAATCCCAGCCAAACCTTAAGTATAAAAACTGGTAGTTGCTTACCGTTGGTTTACAGTACAGGCCACATATTCACTAACAGATGGATCAAGCTGAGCCAAAAATCAGCTCAAGTTGAGCGTGATCCATTTTGTGAATACGGTCCCAAAACCTTAACCAACTGTGTGTACTGGTTTCCTCCACCCTTCTAACTACTTTTCACACTATATAACCTATATGAAGGTACTAGGTGTAAAAACACTAAAACAAACAAGAGCACTTAGAGAACGCAAACCTCAACCCAGAACAAACAACTCCAATATTACTTATTCATGCAATTATGAAAAATCTTTAGGAAAATCCTGGTATCTTGGTTGCACACTTTAAAGAATAAGCCACCCCATATATCCATCCCAGGGCCACAGTGACACAATGGTTATACACTCACCCCCCTCTCTGAGGTCTGAGGTTCAAACCCATTTACCATTGTTAAACAAAACAATCTTACTCAAGTGTTGTGTAGTAAAGTAATGTTAAATATAAATGGAAATTTGCATAGGTTTCACAGATATTGAGACATTGCAACTACCATTTGTGGTTGATATTTTTGGCTCAATTTGAGCTTGACCCCTTTTATGAATACAGGCCCTGGGAGACGGTTCCGCCTGTGACTTGGGCATTAGTTTGTATTTAGGCATTCTTCCATTTACAGACATTACCATAACACAGACTTTACCAGTTGATGTTAAAACTAACTTAATTGGATTGATAATTTATGGGCCATGACACAAGTAATAAACTCCTGAACCAATGGCATAACCAAATGCTTAGCACTTAATAACCCAGCCAAATTTGTTTATAGTCAGCTGATTTTGGGAGGGCAACATATTGTGAAATGTCGTCTGCTTCGACCTACTTTCCCGCCAGGTTTTCTCTCTCTCTTCAAACATATTATCAAAACATGAAACAGTTGATCCTAACAGATACAATGTTTGATTAAAATTTTAAAATTATTTATAGAAATCTTTGATTTGAGGTGACAAGATAACTGAAGTATGCATTTTTACCTTGAACAAAGAGGCTATATTGTACGTGGTAGATTGTTTCTTTGTTGTAATAAATATTACAGAATTCTCTGTTCTAACAAACTCCAGTAAAAGTGAAACAAAATAATTATTCTAAAATTTTACATCACTTGACTTTGTTTATTTATTTATATGGGGTTTAACGTCACATTCAACATTGTACAGGTCATATCACGATGGGTAGTTGGAAGGGCAGAGGAAACCAGGGGCCGGATTCATGAAAGGTCTCAAGTCTTAGCCAAATCTCAGCTGAGAGTTTTCTCAAATCTGAGATTTTTGGCTCAGCTGAGATTCTGCTTAAGTTGAGATTCAGGAAAGGAATCTCAGCTGAGACCAAAATCTCAGCCAAGTTTTGAGTCTGGACCAATCAAAATTGGTGTAACATTTTGTTGAGATTAGTGGAAAGCATACACATTTATATTTTACCACTCTACCACATATATACTCACATTTTAGAATATTTTCAATCAAGCAAAACGTTGTCTTTTTACTATAATTTGTACTGACATTCCAAAGAACTGATTATAACAGCAAAACAAGCCACTCATGTAAATTTGTAATGTAAAAGTTTACTGTTGTTTTTGTACAAACTCTTAATATATATTCATATTTTTTGTTACAAGTTAAATAATATGTCATAATTTACTATTTTCATTTCGTTTTGTGACTTTTTATTACATATACTTTATTTTATGAAAACTTAAGTCACCCCCTAGGCAGTCTTAGATTTGAGACCAAATCTGAGAAAAATCTTAGCCTGAGATCTTTTGTGAATCCCAGCTGAGCAAAAGGTCTCAAATCTGAGAAAAATCTAAGAAAAATCTTAGATTTGAGACCAAAATCTCAGATTTGAGACTTGAGACCTTTCGTGAATCCGGCCCCAGTACATACAGTTCGTCAGGGTTCTGTACTGTAAACTGCCGACCAACGGCAAGCAACTACCAGCTTTCCCACTTGAGGCCATGCTGGGAACCGAACCCCAGCCTCAGTGGTGGGAGGCGAGTGCGTTACCACTCTGCCACCGTGGCCCCGTCACTTGACTTTGAGTTCAATTGTTGTGAGTTCCAATCCAGTTTATGGCAATATATTAGATGTACTGAAAATCTGTTCTGATGTAAAATGGCCGCTTTGCTTTGACGTTTGACTAAATTTGTATGTACGATTGAACAAGAATGAATCATTTTGCAAAGAGAGGGCGGTAAGCCAAAGAATGCCCAAGTGCTAAAAAGTATCCAAAGTATCCATTCCTTTTGTGAATACAGTCCTTAGAATCTTGATCAATAACATTTTTGAGGAGGAGTAATATTTCTGAAAAGTTAATCATTTTACCCTTTGGTCTGAACTGTAGCAGTTGCATCTTACCAAAATACATGCAGACTTATTCAACTTTATGGATAAAACTGAAACATGAAGCACACTGAGCCAAATAAACCCGAAAGAGTTTAATATTTTATTTGTTCGCATGTAGCTCTGCCAGTATTGAATGGTTTTGTATGCACCAGATGGGATTTTTTCCCCTTTCAGATAAATTTCCATATGGGTTATTTACCTAGTGGACTCTTTTTCGCTACTCATGATTGCTTACATATCTCAATATTATTATTATTATTAGTAGTAGTATAAATATGTCAGACAGATTTATCTCCAATGTATCCTGTTGACACTGATATCCCAAATGATATTTTCCATTCAGGCAAATATTTTTTCTTAAATATTATTTACGTATTGGGCTCTTTTCCGGTGATCATAACTGCCTGTAAGTTTCGTTGACACGTAAGTAATTAGTATATATATTTTGGGGATAAAAGGTATCTGAAACAGATGGCTCCACTGTACTTCCGGTTGTCACTGACACACACAAGATGTTGACACCGAGTGTACACATGTCAGAAGTTTGTAGACAGGCGGCAAGATCAAAGGAAAGTCGGAGTTTATACAAGAAATGTCATCCATGTAGTATTAAGGGTGGAGGATCCCAAAAGGTTATTTGTACAGAGACAAATGTGTAACAATTTCTTGTTTACAGATCAAGAAACTATGTGACAATGTATAATGTCTTTTCCCAGTACAAAAAGTGTTACATTAAAATAGCCTGTCACTGGCTGTTTATGCAGAATTTACGAATTAATTGTTGCGGGCTTAACATAGCTTTCAAAACGTGGTATGAAGTAATCAACAAATTAAAGGTTTTTGGTTCTGTTCACAAGGCACGATCATATTGGTGTGTACCCTCAGGATTGCCCCTTCCAGGAATTGAACCCACTGAGAGGTTCTACGTACGGGTTTGGGGTTTTACGTCGCTTTCAACATTGTTCGAGTCATATCACGTCGGGTAGTTCTGTGGGCAGAGGAAATCAGTATATACAATTGGTCATGGTTCTGTACTGTAAACTGCCGACCATCAGTAAGTAACTACCAACTTTCTCACATGGGGTCCAGGGTTTGAACCGCTGACCTCAGAGGTAGGAGGCCAGTGTGTTACCACTACGCCACCTTGGCCCCATGCTAACTCCTAAGCCAAAGAATACCACTAAATGGTTTGTATATTGTATTTACTGTGTCTTTGAAAAATAACCTTAATCCTACCTCTACAATAAGGCATACCACCCTTAGTCTTAATATCTCCATTTGGTCTCCATTCTCCATGGTGATTGATCCCTTTCTGTCACTGGATACTGAAATTGGTTGACCATTTTTTTAGTATGTGACACATTAGAGTACCTTTATAAAAGGGAGATTAAGTGCTGTAGAAGTCTAAGTAAAATTAGAATTATAGGTTATATCATGAACACTATGTGACGTCTGAATGTATATTTGGGGAAGATTCTGCACTAAAAGACATTATAATGCACTGACTAACAGCAAGCCAATTTACAATTTATTCAGAAGGTCCCATTTTCAATGGCTTTGGCTCTTTGGTTAAAAGTCCTTTTGTGTGAGACAGGCCTGGCCAAAGTAAGAAGAAGAAGAGATTACATATTTGCAAAGACTAGGATCTTATTCTGTCTAAAAAGTACCCAGATTTTCAGAAATACCCTAGCCAGAGGTGTGAGACCTACAAGTGTTTTCACCTCTGAGGTCGGGGGTTCGATTCCTGGCACGGCCTCAAGTGGGAAAGCTAGTAGTTGCTTGCCGTTGGTCGGCAGTTTACAGTACAGAACCTTGACCAACTGTATGTACTGGTTTCCTCTGCCCACAAAACTACCCGTCGTGATATGACCTTTACAGTGTTGAAAGCGACGTAAAACCCTAAATAAGTAAAATGCAAGTGTTTTCTAATTTACAACTACATTTTTAAAGATACTTTTTTTCACTCTCAAGTTAATTATTATCACGACTCGACACTTATTATCAGCATCATACTTTATTTATTTATTTATTTATCATACATAGAGTATACAAACAATTTAAATAGCACAAAAAACAACAAAAAAACAATGAATTCAAGTGAAAAGCAGAAACAATATATATATACACACACACATAAGGACATGCATATATTGAACTTAATACGTTTTCACACAGAAGAATTCCAACAAAGTGTTAAGATCTCCTGTTGTAAAACAGCTATTCGAAGGAAATACACAACTGTTACAAGTATACCTCATGTCTAATAAGCATTTGATGTTTTCAACATTAATCTTATCCTGCTCATCAAGATCAAACATATCTTTAATACTTGACATTTGTATTGAATGTTCCCTATGTCCATTGATATTGTATATACGTCTTATGTGGTTTAAGGATTTACATACACTTGACCCACTGCCATTCACAACTAATAATTTACACATATGTATAACTCTATTAGTACTATGCACAACTGAGTTAAAAAATTTAACATATCTTCTGTGTATTTGAGTCTGTATAGACCAATCTTCAATGATTAATACAATAATAAATCACTGTCATTACTGACTTAATACTACTCTGTTAAAAAAAACATCAACCTTTGATTTAATTTTTATTATTAAAATCCCATTGACACTAGTGTAAATTATAAATAGACGTTCCTTTGAAGCAATGCTTGTTGAATTTTTAAAAATATTAACGTTTAATTTAATTGTTATTATTAAAACCCATTGACACCAGTGTAAATTATAAATAGACGTTCCTCTTGAGCAATGCTTGTTGAATTTTTAAAGTGTTATTCTTGTTAATTTTTTCTGTTTGTTCAAGTGATTGGGTAAGTCACACAGATAATCACTCTGTGATCTTTCAAAATATACATACCTAAATTGTATCATATGTACATATTGATCTATATATAGCACCGTTCACACTATTCTGTTCAGTTATATAGACACATATTTGAAATTTCCTTCACATATTTGAAGTCACAAAAAGATCTTTGCCAAAAAATGTAAAAAGTAGTAAAATAGAGGACAATGTCTTTGAGGTCCTCAGCACCCTAGTGGGTAACTAAGTTTGGCATCTAATCACACGCTGTCTCCTCCGTCTAGGGTAAACACCCAAAAATGACAAAGCTGAGGACATGTCCCAATATTTTCCTGTCTGTTGAACAGGGCGTGAAACCTAGCTTTCACTTTCAATTTGACAAATGTTTACCATTTATTTGTGGGACTGAAAATGTAGTTATGTCCTCTTCAATGTAATTTTCTGTTAAATTTGTAGAGTCATAATGTACTATTATAGAGTCAAAGTCAAAGTCAAAGTTGGGGTTTTACGTCCCGTTCAACATCCAGGGTCATATTGGGACAGGTCCTCAGAATTGCCACTTGTGGGACTCGAACCCACAGAGGTGACAGCCTATGATTAGATGCCAAACTTGCTAACCACTAGACCACTGAGGACCTCTACTATTATAGAGAATGTAAGTTTGATCTACAGAAATAATTAATTTAATTATTTGGGTTTTAACGTTAGTTTTGTGGTCAGAGGAGACCATACTGTTGGTCAAGGTTCTGTACTGTAAACTGCCGACCATCGGTACGACTACCAGCCTTCCTATGGAGGGTCCAGGGTTTGAACCACCGACCTCAATCTACACAGGGGGCATATGTGGAAAAGACACCCAGGCATTCAAACGGGTCAGAGTTCTGTCAAGTGAAGGTCAAAGGTTAGGCGGCTTGCAGAATTCCACGTCAGAAAGTGGATAAGCATAAATATATCCATTAACTGAATGTTTACAGTAATAGAGATCTTTGAAAGTTGAATATAGTGAAGGTCGTCTAGTTCAACAGGTCCGCTATAAATAATTTGTTTTGAAATACAAAATTTATTTTTACATGTGTGCCTTTCTGTTGCCATATAAACCGGTGTTTAGAAAAGTGTCTAATTTTACCCAGAAATAGACTTTTAAATCTGTAGTACTTTTCCACATACATAGTGAAAACATTGAATTGAGATATTTCTGTTTAAAATGCAGTAATAGTACTAGTCACGTTTTAATGGTAGAAAGGCTGACGTTTTAATATGTATGTTATTAAAGTATTGTATAATTTCATTTTTTCATTATGTATTCATTTTCTAGAAATAGTAGAAAACAGATACTATTGTGAACCGGAACTGTTGTAATTGCATAAAATATTATGATAAATTCACACCCTTACCCTTCATATAAGGAACGTTTTTAAATGGTTTAAAGATTTACAAAACGTTTTTAAAACCTATTTAACCCTTTTCTTATGGGTTTCTAAACGTTTCCAAGTAAACATTTACAATGTAGTGTTTAAAATATGTTTTATAAACATTCTCTATACCAACGTTTTTATTGAAAACTTTTATAAAATAAAAATAAAATAACTCAAAAAACTAGATTTTTTTAAACATTTATAAAATAAATGAAGAAATGAAAGTTATGCTGAAAATGTTTTATAAACATTCATCATGAAATGTTTGATAAGCAGTAAACATAAAACGTTTATCATATGTTTTCATCATTTTAAAACGTTTTTGAAATGATTTCATTCAAATGTTTTAAACATTCTGTCAAAAACATTTTATAAACCAATATTTTCAGAATGCTTCTTAAACGTTTACCTTCAAACATGTCCAAACAAAGATGGCGGTGAGCAATAATAGGGGGTTTCAGAGGGCTTTGTTAAAAATCGCCCTGCACGCAATCCCTAAAAGTAAAAATTGAATGGGGACACAATGTTTTTGTAACATTTATCATTAAATGTTTAATAAACAGTATAAATAAAATGTTTTTAAAACATTCTATTATAAATGGTTTCATACCCATCAAGTTTTAGCCTTGCCAAATATGTTTTTTTTCAAACATTTACAAAACCCAAAAATGTTTACTGTGTACCTGTAATTGTTTTTATACTTATTTGCTCTATGGTTGAAAACCTCATCCTTATGATTCCAGACAAAGACCTTTTTGAAGCACACATTGAAGAATAGACCACCCCAAACATTTATGCAGCCCCCAATCTCCCCCCCCCCCCCCCCCCCCCAGAGGGTTGATATTTTACTATGGTGTGTGAAGCTTCATGAGATGTATTTCAAACATTTTAAAGGAAAAATTTCAAAATTGCAAATCACTCTCCGGGTTGTGTTAAATTGCCCTGAAGGCATCCTATCCATATGTAAATCCCCTCGAACACAGCAAAGACAAAATACTTAAATACAAAGTAAGTCAAACCTGCCCGAACCCCAGATGCCCTATTTGACAAGCCCATTTGATTATAGCTTGTCACTCCACCATGAAAAGATCTAACCTTGGTGTGACCTGCCAACCTGTCTACCTGTATAGATGACAGCCTATAAATAATTGTATAAAATAAAGGACTCATAATAAATTTATATCTAGTTTATGTGCAAAATACTTTCTGTAATTTTTGGGAGGGGAATTTCTCCTTTTAGCCAAAAGGTCAAAGGTCCGGCTGTTATGGTCCCTTTTCATATTTGGGGCTGATTTTATAAAATTGCTTAAACCTGGGGCCTATTTCACAAAGGGACTTAAGTCCAGATTTAGACTTAAATTTAAGACTTTGGTCTTAAATTTATGTTAACTCTGTGATCTTAGATTTAGCGGATTTCACAAAGCAGCCAAGTCCATGAAATTGCTAAGTCAGTGGACTTAACTTTAAGTCTGGGAGGTAGTGGGCTTAAAATTTGTAAAGATGACTTAAATATGGCTGCCATAAACTTTTCTCCACTTCAGAATTTTAAATGGCTTTAAGTAAAGTATAATTATACAGAACACCTTACTGAAGTAGTCTTTGGGAAGTTTATATGATGTAACAAGGTTTTCTTTTCCAAAACAGCACTTATCCTTAGATAACACATCAAATGAAGGATACAAAAGGTTATATGACACAGAAAACCACTGTGGTTATTTGATAATCTTGGACTTAGCTAAGTCACTTTTTGTGAAATCCATTTAAGTCCCAGACCTAGCTAAGACCAAAGTCTTAGATTTAAGTCCAAAACTTAGCCAATTAAGGGACTTAGTTTAAGTCCTTTAGTGAAATCGGCCCCAGGTCTCAGAGTCACATTTGCGACTTCTCCTTAAATATTGACACCATCTAACTGATTCAAGTTTAAGGTATATCATAAAGAGAATCAACTTGAGATTTGGCTGAACAGTCTGTGAAATGTTGAACTTGCCTAAGAGGCTGCTCAAGGTTTGAACCTAGAGTTTTAAGAATCTTCTGTATCAATCATTCCTAATTATTTTCATACACGTAAACCATGTAAGGGTCACAGTGGCACAGTGGTAATACACTCGCCTCCCACCTCTGAGGTCAGAGGTTCCATAACTGGAGCTTATGTGGGAAGGTTGGAATTTGCTTACTGATGGTTGGTAGTTTACAGTACAGAACCCAGCACCAACTGTATATAATGGTTTTCAACTGCCCACAAAACTACCTGTTGTGATATGAGTTGTTCAGTGTTATAAGCACCGTAAACCACAAATAAATAAATCATGTGTATTTCCAAGCATATATGTTGGAAAGTTGAGATGCATTTTATGTTGCATATTTGAGTCCAATAGAACTACTATCTCAGCTTGAGACTGGTCTAAGTCTATGAATGGCCCCAGGGGCTGATTTCACAAAGGGACTTAGCCTTAGCCAAGTTTTTGGCTAAGCCAGGGACTTAAATCTGAGACTTTGGTCTTAGCTAGGTCTGGGACTTAAATGGATTTCACAAAGTATGACTTAGCTCCGAGCTTATCAAATAACCACAGTGGTTTTCTGTGTCATGTGACCTTTATTTCTATTCAAAATATACTATTGGTGATATATATCCTTCATTTAATGCATTTTATCTGAGGATTAGTGTTGTTTTGAAATGGAAAACATTGTTACCACATATAAACTTTCCAAAGACTACTTTAGTGAGGAGTTCTGTATAATTATACTTTATTTACAGCCATTTCAAATTCTGAAGGGGAGAAAAGTTTATGGCAGCCATATTTAAGTCCTCTTTACAAAACTTAAGCCCTCTACATACCAGACTTAAAGTTAAGTCCACTGACTTAGCATTTTCATGGCTTTGTGAAATCCACTAAGTCTAAGACCATGGACTTACCCAATTTGCTTATTTCTTTTTTCTAACAACAACATATTATTCAGTACATCTTTTATGTGTACAAATAATGTCACATGGCAGTCAAAAACCACTGTGGTTATATGACAGTTAAGACTAAGCCGTAGGCTTAAGTCTAGGACAAAAGTCTCAGCTAAGTCACCTTTGTGAATACAATTTTTAAAAAAAACTTAGCTGAGACAAAAGTCTTAACTTTAAGACTAGATTTAAGCCTAAGACCTGGCTAAGTCTAAGACCTTACGTGAATATGGGCCCTGTTGACAAAATTTAAGACCAAAGTCTTAAATTTAAGTCTAAGTCTGGGCTTAAGTCCCTTTGTGAAATCGGCCCCTGGATATACCCTCATGTGCATGAATACCAAGAATTTGACTTGAACCCAGAATGTGAGATCAAATATTTGATCTTTTCAGCTCAAGTGATCCATGCTTTGTGAATAGCTATTTGATCCACTGGCTCACTTGAAACTTTTTTCTCAAATTTGATCTGATCTTGATCTGATCTTAATCCTTGTTAGTGAATACCGCCCCAGTTCAACAGCTAGGGTCATATTGGGGCAGGTCCTCAGCATGGTCAATTATGGGAGTTGAACACAGACATAAGTGCCAACCTGTGATTAGAAGTCACACTTGAAAAGGAAACCCACTAGGCCACTTAGGAGCTCTGGAGACGATTTCACTAAAGGACTTAGCCAAATTTTTAGCTCAGTCAGGGATTTAAATCTAAGACTTTGGTCTGAGCTAGGTCTGGAACTTAAATGGATTTCACAAAGGGTGAGTTAGCTAAGTCCAAGCTTATCAAATAACCACAGTGGTTTTCTGAGTTATGTGACCTTTTATATCTATTCAAGCTACATTATTGGTGACATATATCCTTCATTTGATGGATTCTATCTAAGGATAAGTGCTGGAAAAGCTTATAACTACGTATAAACTTCCCAAAGACTACGTTACTGAGGTGTTCTGTATAATTATACTTTATTTACAGCCATTTCAAATTTTCAAACCAAAGTCGTAAATTTAAGTCTTTTTTGAAGATTTTCTGTCATATGTGGGTTTTTTGTCATTTCTGGTGACTTAAATTTTCATGTCGACACTATGTCTCCAACAGTCTCTGAATTTAAATCAGTCATGGATTCTTGTTGTCTGTCCCAATACATTGATTTTCCTACTCACCTTCATGGTCATACCTTAGACTTGTTGATGGCTCCATCCCAGTTTTCTGCAATTTCTGATGTGAAAGGTTCAGGCTTTATAAGTGATCACAAAATTATCTCTTGTGTGGTTGACTTTCCATCTTCGGATACTCCAATGCAGAAAGTTGTTACCTTCCGTCAATATCATAAATTGAATATTGATAAATTCAGAAGCAACCTCCTGGTTATGCCGTTTGTAAGTTCACCATCTGATGACATTGATTTATTGCATGAACAGTACATGTCTGGTTTGTCTGGCCTTCTAGATATTCATGCACCAGTGAAGACTAAACAGCTCATCAAACCAACACCAAGCTGGATAACTGACGAGTATAGAACTGCCAAGTGCATGAGAAGGCAGTATGAACGTGCTTGGAGAAGAGACAAATCCTCTGTAAATCATTCCCGACGGCAAATAAACAGATGTAACCACAGTATAAATAGAAACAAGGGGCGTTTCTACCGTGATCTAGTCAGTGATAATTGCAGTGATGGTAAGAAGTTATGGCAGGCACTGAATAGAATATTGAGTCGGTCAAATTCCACTGTCCTCCTATCCTTTGTTGATGAAAAATCATTGGCAAACAGATTTGGTTCATTTTTCATTGATAAAATTAAAAAGATCCAAGACACCTTCAAACACACCCAATCTAAGTTTCTTCACCCCGACAAGGAGCCGCCAACTTTCAGTTCCTTTCAAGTTGTCACTGATAGCGAAATCCTCAAGTTTATCAAGGAAGCCCCTTGCTATCTTGCTCTCTTGCTCTCTAGATCCATGTCCCACACATATTGTGAAACAATGTATAGACATCCTTCTCCCTTCATTGACAAAACTGGTTAACTTATCCCTCAATAATGGCATTTTCCCAAATCCTTTTAAACAAGCTATTGTCACATCTCTCCTCAAAAAGTCCACCCTTTCAAAAGAGGACTTGAAGAGCTATCGACCGGTGTCTGGTCTTAGCTTCTTGTCAAAATTGGTTGAGCGAATAGTGGCTGCCCAAATTAGATCTCACATGGATTCTCATGATCTTGGTAACACTTTCCAGTCAGCCTATAAGGTGGGGCACTCAACAGAAACTGCCTTGTTGTGCATCAAAAATGAGATTCACTTAGCTCTGGCGAAGGGATGCCTACAGCACTGGTGCTACTCGACCTGTCCGCGGCTTTCGATACTATTGATCATGACACACTCCTATCCTGTCAGCTAGGTTTGGCTTTACTGGATCGGCACTAAAATGGTTTAGATCCTACCTCCAGGATCGTTTTCAGTCAGTCAAGATTGGTTCCAGTCTTTCGAATTTGTTCAAATTGAAGTTTGGAGTCCCCCAAGGTTCTGTCTTAGGTCCTCTTCTGTTTTCCCTCTATACAACACCTCTTGGTCAAGTCCTCAGAAAATATACTGGAGTCAAATACCACTTTTATGCAGATGATACTCAGCTGTTCATTCACTTATCCCCTGATGATAGTCTCAAGTCTTTTCACCGTCTTAAATCCTGTTTGAATGATATTCAGGTCTGGATGTCTGAAAACAAACTCAAGCTAAATCCTGATAAAACAGAATTCATAGTCTTTGGTGCCAAAGACAGATATAAATGGCTCAGTGACTCATTTCCTGTCAATATCCTGGGTAATTTTCTCTCTCCCACAGATGTTGTACGCAATTTGGGTGTTCTGTTTGATGTAAAGTTTTGTTTCACCAATCACGTATCAATCACGTGTCATCAAATCTTGTTTTATTAGCCTCAGGGTCCTTCATCGTATCAGGAGGTTTCTTTCTGTTGATACATCAGTGGTGATTGCAAATGCTCTGGTCAGTAGTCGTTTGGATTATTGCAATTCTCTATTTCGCAGTTTGTCATCCCGTAATGCTACTAGGCTCCAATATGTTCAAAACGCTCTTGCACGGTTTGTCACTGGTGCTTCAAAGCACACTCACATCACATCCACCCTGAGGACACTTCATTGGCTACCCATCAGATAATGTATTATCTTCAAAACCCTAGTTTTGGTTTATAAGTACCTCACCACTGGCCAGCCCAAGTATTTCGCACCATATCTCTCCTTGTACATTATTGTGCTTCCATCCATAAATTAAAGGTCCATTTCAACAACAGTTTCTCATATGATGCCCCTAAGTTATAGAATAATCTTCCACATGATATCTGCAGTGCTCCAAATCTCTTGTGTTTCAAAAGTCGACTAAAAACCTACCTATTTCAGAAATCATTTCCACCATAGCTTCTAACTACCGAACACCAGATTGCCTCCCTGGGTACGACTTGGAACATGTCTAATGTTTTGATGATTTATGCCTTACGAACTGGATGGTGTGCCTTAGAATCCGTAGATATGGAGATTAAGCACTTGGACAACTGATTGATTGATTGATTTATGCAATTTAGGTACATATACATTACAAAAGTTAATCTAAATCCACCATTTTGTTTGAAGTAAAATAATTATTATTATTATTATTATGTATTTGTACTCAGTGTAATATCTCCATATACTACAGGACTCAAAGCGCTAGGGGTAGGGGTTTTCAGTTTTTATTTTATATATATTATACTTGAGCTTAAGGCAAATTTCACAGTTAGGAGACACATTTTACTATTTTTTTATTATTTTGTCGACTGGATTATGAGGAAAGAGAAAGGAGGGAAGAGAGGAAGGAAAAAGATGGATGACAGGGAGAAGGAAAGTGAAGTAGAGGAAAGAGTTGAAGTTACAGAGAAGGTGATTGAGAGAAGAGAGGAGGAGGAGATTGAGGAATGTCCAGCTATTGAGGAAGCTGTGGAAGAAGAAGAGAGGTGTGAAGAAGATATAGAATGCCATTCTTCAGCCAAGAGAGCCAGGGTGTGTGCAACTTTTACTGACAGTCAGGCAATTTCCATTTTGGAATTTGTAAAGCAGCACCCAGAACTGTATGACAAGGAACATCCACAGTTCCACGACAGGACCAGAAGAGAGGCTCTCTGGGCAGAAATATCTGCAGAACTCAAGCTCCAGCCCTTTGATGTGAGACGTTGGTTCGAGTCCCAGCGAACGCGTTATGGAAAGCTGTCTAAGCTCCAATCTGGCCAAGCCCCGAGGGAGATGACCAAGAGACAGTCCTGGGTCTACCAACAGATGGGTTTTCTTAAAACCCACATCAGAAGAAAGGGGGCTAAAAGAAGTTCAGGTTTTGAGGCCAGTCCAAATACCAGCAGGCAGGATGAATCACGTGGGTCAACTACTGACACAGAACACCTTGAGTCCAGTGTCTTGAGGGAGAGGAGTCAGTCCATCATTATATCTACACCCGTTTCAACAACAGACTCCAAGATTCTCGAACAATTTGAGCAGATGAGGACACTTATCTCAGATTTTCTGCATCAGAAGTCAGACAGGCAGCCCTTCTTTGACTACGTGGCATCAGAGGCCGAAAAGATGACTCAAGAAGAATTTGAAGAATTAAAGGGCAAGATATTTAGAGATATTGAAACTATTAAGAGCAACCGTAGACGTCAGCCATTGCCCAGAAGATCAGCCACTGTTACCACGGAGTCCCAGAGGGTCGGCCTACTGCCAACAACCACTCCATAGGCGTCTAGTTCCACTCAAGCAGCAGCTGGCAGCAGTTTTGTGTACTATACACCAAGCCCCATTGGCTTCAGCAACCCTACATCTGTCCTAACTGTACAGGACGAAGGGAGCAGACACAACCTGAGTGGAATATTAAGCCAGCTACCTGATCTGACATCAACACAGATCGTCGAGCAGCCTCAGCAGCAGCAGCAACCGCAGCAGCTCTTTATCATCACCACTTCAGCACCGCCTCAACAGCTGCAGCAGCCTCCTCAGTAGCCATCCAGTCAGGGTGGGTCTTTGACCTGCCAGGCCCTTTTCAGGGCCACCAATTCTTCCAAAAACAATTATTTAGCTGCAAGTTATTCCAATTCCCCTCCTAAAACAAAAACGTTCAGTACAAACACTTGTCACAAGACAAAAAAATTAAAGTGCAACACCCACACCACCCCAAACATGAAATAAATAACCCATGGTACCACACATAACAAAAAAGGCCACATAAAATTTTTTTTAAAAAAATCCCAATATGGCCATTAATCAGCCCATTTTTAGATTAAAATCCATGGGATAGTTTAAAATCTGTAATTGAAAAGTCCAACGCTTACACCTTCCCTAGAGTTAAAATGCATTATCACATACTTACCAACCCACAAACAGACAAACCCAATACCAAACATAACCCCCAACTAACAAACCCACTACCAAACCTAACACCCAACTACCAAAAACAAACCCAACACCAGTAACCACCAACCAAGAAACACACAAACCCAAAAGTAAATAGAACCCATGCCAACGAACTGACAAACTATTTTGCAAACACAATCCCCCGTTATTTAAAACAAAACTAGCTCCGTGGTTATATTTTCCACATATTTGTGAATAAAAGTGAATATTTAAAATTGAACATTTCCATGAAAAAAAAATTGCTGCTACAAATAATTTTCCACCCATGAACCCAAAAAAATTGGTGAAATTAGGATGTGGATTTCAAAATATATACAAAATAAATTCCATTTAGGATATTATGTGTGGCTTTGTGTCTGGCTTTTGTTTAACACTGGGTTTGTCTGTTTGTTGGGTAACTTGTGCTTGTCTGTTTGTCAGTTATGTTTGGCATGGGGTTTGTCTGTTTGTCCGTCTGAACAAGTTATGTTTGGCATGGGGTTTGTCTGTTTGTCCATCTGAACAAGTTATGTTTGGCATGGGGTTTGTCTGTTTGTCCGTCTGAACAAGTTATGTTTGGCATGGGGTTTATCTGTTTGTCCGTCTGAACAAGTTATGTTTGGCATGGGGTTTGTCTGTTTGTCCGTCTGAACAAGTTATGTTTGGCATGGGGTTTGTCTGTTTGTCCGTCTGAACAAGTTATGTTTGGCATGGGGTTTGTCTGTTTGTCCGTGTGTACAACTTAGGTTTGGCATGGGGTGTGTCTGTTTTTCCGTGTGTGTGTTTGGCAGCAAGCATAGCTGATTAATTGTTTTTGGAATATTTGGTAGTCCTGAAAAGGACTGTTATAGTTAGTCCTGAAAAGGACTGTTTACTGCAATCTTGCCAGGCCACTGCTCCCTCATTATTGAAGTAGTCCTTGAGGTAATCCCTCTGTCTTTTGGCTTCTCCAGCAGGGTTTCTGTCTTGGCCACCACCAGCAGCACAACCAATCAATCCACAATCACCAGGCACATCATCATCATCATCCTCCCCAGGCTGCTGACCAGCAGGTTGACCTTGATACTGGCTTCTGAGTATGTTGTGCAGAACCACACAGGTCATGACCACTTCTCTAACTGTTTCTGGGGGTAGTTCAATGGTGGTCCTCATCACTCTGAATCTTGAAACCAGGATGCCAAAAGCGTTCTCCACAACTCTCCTGCCCCTTGATATTCTATAGTTGGCAATCCTTTCCTCTCTTGTTAACAGCCTTCTGCCATAGGGTTTCATGAGCCAGGTCTTCAGGGCAAAGGCATCGTCTGCCAGAATGAAGTAGGGGACATCTCTACCACCCTGGGTTATAGGAGCTGGGTCAGGGAAGCCTATCCTGCCATCTTCAATCCTCCTCTTCAGCTGAGAGGCATTAAATATCTGGGCATCTGAGCAAGATCCAGCTGTACCCACATCCACCCATCTGAACTTGTACTGTCCATCTACCAGGGCCAACATCACAATGGAAAAGAACCCCTTGTAGTTGTGGTAGAGGGCTCCAGAGTTCTTGGGTTTCTTCAGGGCCACATGCTTCCCATCCAGGGCTCCCAGGGCATGTGGAACATTCCACCTGATCCTGAATTCCCTCTCCAGTTCTTTCCACTCATCTGGAGTAGTAGGGCATTTGAGGTACTCTCTGGTGAACTTATCCTGGAGGGCCCTGCAGACCTCTGGTAGAAACTTGGAAATGGTGGATCTGCCAACCCTGAACTGACAGGATAATGATGTGTATGACTCTCCAGTGGCCAGATATCTGATGGTGAGGGCTAACTTCTCCCCAACACTGATTGGTGCTCTGTGGTTGGTGGCCTGCCTGGCTAGATGTGGTTCCAGTCTGGTCTTTATCATTTCAAAAAATTCAGGGGTCATCCTCATGTAGTTGGTGAATCCTGGAATGTCTATGGCATACAGATCAGCCATAATGTTGTGGTAGGCCCCCCTCTCCTCTCTCTGCAGTAGCCATGGCCTGACCCACATGTTGTGCCTTCTTCTAGGTCTCTGTATGGGTGCTGGTGCTGCTGGTGGAGGTTGCTGTGGTTGACGTAAAAAATGGAAATACATGATTATTTGTAACTGAATAAAAACCAAAAAAGCCCTAAGTTGTTGTTGAATCTGTCTTCCATTAAATGGTGGCATCCTGCTGTGTTCCTAGAAAAGCAATGGTGATTAGATCGCGGATTTTATATATATATACCCAGAAAATCCAGCAACTTTGGAAAACAAGAATCGGCGATCCTGGTCTGGGGAAGACTGAGGAGGCCTGAGGACGCCGGGAGTTAATCGTGAGTTAGTCGGCTCTTAGTCCCAGGAGGCCTGAGGCATCCTGGGACCCAGTTGGTATGTGTACGACAGGATCGTGGTTGAAACCAAGCAGAAAACTGGCTTAGTCGGTTCTTAGTCCCAGACCAGTCGGGGACTGTCTGCGGCCACCTGAGGCGTCCTGAGGCTTCCTGAGGCCGATCTGTACTTAATCCCAGACTTCAATACCGACTCAGTATTCCTGCCCATTTTTGTTTTTTTTTCCACCGACTGTTCACGATTAAAGGTCCCAGACAGGATCGGGGCTTAATCCTTTGGTGGAACAGGGGCATAACCCATCTGACTGTACAGGTACAGCCCCAACTCACAAGTGACTGACATTCCCCTAACTGGAAGATAGAGGTTCAAGGATGACCATTTATCAACGTCCTTGAGGTTCTTTAACCTGCCACTAATAAATAAGTCCACATTTACTAATAAAGTCTACTTTCAATGCTGTTGTTTTACTAAATTTTTTCAATCACTTTTGAATAGGGTTTTAAGGCACAAAATGAACAGTAAATTAATCTTTTCAATTGCATATATTATAATCCCTAATTTTAGAAGTATTTACGAAATATTTTCACGTATTTATGCAAAAAAATCAGCAAAAGTCATTACATTTTATAGAATTGTTCATACGCAGTAACAGTCAGTGTCTGCTACAAATATTAGATTCCTGGCCATTTCAAAATGGCCGATTGATTGGAAATAGCCACGCCATTTCTGAGCTTGACCTTGGTTTTGAAACTGCCAACAGATTTATCTGGCCATTTTGAAATGTACATAGCCATTTGCAAAAAGCCAATGGTTTACACTTTTCTTTTCCGTTCCCGAGTATATTTTATTTTGAAAAATGTATATGTGGTTTATGACCCAGATGGCTTCATGAATTTTGAACTATGGCTGTGTCTGTTTATGTGCCTTAAAAATCTACTTTTATAAAAAAATAAGTGCTATAAAAGTATAATTTGAATGAATTAGAGAAGATATGACGAGTACTTTTATCGCCATTGCCGTAATTTGGCAAAACTTTAACATAAATCTGCTGTAAGCACCCATATAAAGTAATGATATATTGTCTTCATATTTCAACGACCAGTATTTATAATTTAGCTAAATTATACAAAAGTAAGCTTCTTTTTTACATAAAGTTGACAATTTCACTTTCTCTCAAATATTGTGCCAAATTAGTAAAAAAAGTTTTTAATATTGTGTCGCAGTTTAATATCAATAAAACACAAGATTTCCTGCAATAACTGCACGTTTTAACAACATTCTATCATCTAAGGTACCTCCGCGGATAGCTTGAAATCTAAGTAGAGGGCTAAGGTGAGCTTAGATTCAGGAATGTTGATGAATACCATTTTGAACTAAGTTAGTAAAAACTTGAGAAAAACTTCAAGTTATTCAAGTTAGGATCAGTCTAAGTATCATTGAAGAAAACAGCACTAGAAATTATATGAGTGCATTATGACAAATGAAGTTCCCTACATTGGGAATATTGTGGATAAACAAAAACCTGAATCTCCTGGGCCCATATTCACGAAAGGTCTTAGCCAGGGCTTAGGCTTAAAGCTGAGACTTTTGTCTTAACTTTCACAGAAAAATTGCTCAGGCTTTTGTCTTAGTCTTAGCAGTATTCACAAAGAAATTAAGACCAGTCTTAGGCTTAAATCAGGGCTTAACTTTAAGACTGGTTGGTAGTGGGCTTAAATTTTGTAAAGAGGACTTAAATATGGCCGCCATAAACTTTTCTCCACTTCAAATTTTGAAATGGCTATAAATAAAGTATAATTATACGGAACACCTCACTAAAGCAGTCTTTGTGAAGTTTAGATGTGGTAACAAGGTTTTCCAATTCAAAACAGCACTTTTCTTTAGAAAAAATGCATTAAATGAAGGATATGTGTCACCAATAGTATAGTTTGAATAGAAAAGAAAGGTCACATGACACAGAAAACCACTGTGGTTATTTGATAATCTTGGACTTAGCTAAGTCACCTTTTGTGAATACAGTTTTAAGACAAAACTTAGCTGAGACAAAAGTCTTAACTTTAAGACTGGATTTAAACCTAAGACCTGACTAAGTCTAAGACCTTTCGTGAATACAGGCCCCGATCACATGACCTATACAAAAGGCCCAGACCAAGTTGATGCAATATAGAGATGACAATATTATATGAGTTTTTAACAGGAAAACTTAACGAATGACATACACAGAAAAAATATATCACAAATGAAGATAACAATATTATACAAGTGCGTAACACAAGAATTATATTGTTAATCTTCATAAGTGATATTTATTTTTCTATATATGTCTTATGAAGGACATTTTACTATTATGATCCACCATTGTATGATTTATGCCTTAAATCAATCCACATTTAAAGAGAGAATGTGAAAAAGCCTTCCATATATAAGGGGCACCGGTGAATATAAAATCTCAGCAATTTCTTCATGGATTTTTAACAAAACCCAACAGAAGTGCTGTGAAAAGATGCTTCTAATGATAAATAATACATATTTTGTATGTTACATAGGTTTTGAGATATTAATGAATAAATAGCACTTGTTGACGTTAATTAGGCTCTGTTGCATACAAAAATATATCCTGCTCTGTATATCCCCTTATACAATTGTATCCCTTACATTCTCGTTACCCCTCTAGAGTCCAGGGTATTATAGGTAGATTTCTCAAATTTTCAGGTTATATTCATAACCATAAAATCTTGCCTGGGAATATTTTTGGCCTCATTTTGAAAAACAAGATGGCTGCCACAGGCGTTTTTCTACTTTCAGCAAGGAGTTTTGTTGGTCCTCTAGAACAAAGGGAATTATAGATAGAGATCTCAAATTGGTAGGATATGTTCATCATTACAAAATCTTGACTGCAAATAATTCGGGCTGTCATGTGGGTGACAGCAAGGTCAGCACTGGAGGGCCAGTATTTGGGAATTGTAAAAAATTTAGATGCTACCAGCCTGTGAAAGCGTGGCTGTTTCTGATTGATTGACCATTGGTCAACGTGAATTACAAGCCCATGCTTCTTCCATTTGAATGTTGGAAGCACACAAGGTCACATCTGAATTCAACTGGACTAAAAATTCATTTTAAGTTTTTTTAACTTTCAAGTTTTACAAACTTTTTAGTTTTTTATTATTCAGGGAAGTATTTATTTTGTTTGTGTCAAATGGCAGAGAAAAAGCAGTATTTTTGCGTTCCAGGAATGGCGAGTTAATTCAAGTACCCATTCAAATACAATCCGCCAACGATACTGAATTTTTGGGTATGCTTGCACATGAAAATACGAATACTGATGAAAATTCTGACAGTTCTTCCGATGGGGAACAGAATGAGGATGTTGTGGTAGTACTGAACAAACAGTAAGTAGCGAAAATGATAGTTTACCTGGCAGTCCGAATGCTGCTGGGAGTTCAGGACTTGAGGGCAGTACACAACAGGCCATAAACTTGCAAATTTTAAATCAACTAAGTAGTATCGGGAAGTGGTTAGATGTCATTGAAAAGAAAGAAAAAACTAAAACTAACGATGCGTCAAAAATTAAGGGAAAAAGTGCCAAGTCCTCTGCCATTGAGACCCCGGTCACACTGCCAACACAACAGTCTATGGTGTCGCCTGTACCCAACCTCCATGTTTTGAGAAGCGATGCTCTGATACAAGCCCAGGTTGAGCAAAGATTAAGAGATCTTGTGGATGAAAATAAGTCAGGTACAAAAATTAAGTCCCTGAGAGGCGGTTCTATAGATGTCGTTGTATCACACCGGGTCAAATGGCCACAAGAATACGTTTTGTCCTGTAGCAAAAAGGAAAGAGTTCAGTATGACCAACTAACGACTACACAGTGGATGGCTGGCTTTTGCCGTATTATGAAAGAGGAAAACAATCTTGAAAACAAGGAGCACATGCTCGATTATTTGATTCAATTGCTGGAATTACAAGCAAGTCAAAAAATCGACCAAATTAGGCGAGCCAATGCTCAGAGATATGTAGTAGGTTCAAGTTTGAATCAAAGTGCAAGATCTTAAGTTCAGAAACCTAACAAGTTTACCCCTTGCTTGTATTTCAACAAAGGTGGCTGTACTCACACAAAAACTCATGAAACAAAAGTTGTAACTTACAAACATGTTTGTTCAGCTTGTTTCACTGCTACTGGCAGAACTTTTCCACACCCTGAGATTGAATGTAGAAATAAAACTAGAAAAAATGTTTCAAAAAATGAATGAGTCAGGGTATGGTCAATGGTGCACATACCCGACTGGTTAGGACTAGGTCTTTTTATGGTAGCAATGTCAAAAATGCAAATATGGAACTTAATGATTCAAAATCTGATATAGTAGTTTGGTACAATGAGTTTAGAGCATTTGATACTATTGTTCCCAGCAAAACTTATGCTCAAGCACTTTCAACCAATGTCAATAGTAAAGTAAAAAAATTTGAATGTGTTTCAAACTGTAAAAAGGTGGGAGAGCAGAATAGATGCCTTGATGTTGGAAAACATAAGGCTGGTCGTCCAAAAGTTCTGGAAACCAAACAAATTATACATCATGGCAAACAATGTAAAAAGAATAACATCACTGATCATGTTGGCAGTGTGGCTAAGACTACTCAACAAAATCTTCAGGACCCATTAGTGCTTTCCAACAGATTTCAAATGCTTCAACATTTCGTTGATAACCAAGAGCAGGAGCAGCAGATACCCCATCAGTCTTCTGCCTCTGTTCAGTCTATGCTTAGCAATAGAAATAATGTGCAGAAAAATAAATATTCAAAAAACAACAAAAATTATGCCACTGAGACACAAGTTGATGACGATGTTGAGCTGTTATTGGCTCACCAGGTCAAAAATTTATTGGTGGGCAATAAACATGAAACTGGGCCATTTGATGGGGAATCTCAAGATGTTATCAGCTCCAGGTATCAGACTTCGTCTGTAGCAGATACTAATACTCATGAGCCAGATTTGGAAACAATCTTAACCGGAAACTGTGACCTCAATAGTATCGAGCATGAAAAATCCTGCTCAAAATTTTTGGTTCAAACCAAAATAAACAAACAGCCATAGGTAAACACAATGACCAACGCATAAGTCAGACAGGTGGGAGGTTCGGATTTGTTCCTCAAACTGACCTAAAGTTATATAAGGGGGAACCAGTTTATTGGGAGAAGGCACCAGATGTGATACAATAACATTATATTGTTAAAGATAGTGGATTTCCAAAGTTTTTAAAGGCTAGAATCCCTGTTAACACCAACCTCAATATCAAAAATTGGAAACACTATTTAGAACATTATTGGGATCAGCAGATCCTTGACTTGCTCCACTATGGATTTCCGTTAGATTTCGATAGAAATTGTAGTTTATAAAGTGTGAATGCTAATCATAAGTCTGCTGATCTACACATAGACCAAGTTAAGAATTATATTAAGAAAGAGTTATCTTATGAAGCTATGATAGGACCTTTTGATGACTTACCACCTTCTTTTCACATATCTCCACTTATGACGAGGGATAAACAAGATTCTAATAAGAAAAGAACAATAATGGATCTTAGCTGGCCCAAAGGGGCTTCTGTAAATAATGGGGTCAGAAAAGACTTGTATCTGGGGACTTCTTATACTCTCCACTACTCTTCTATAGACAACATAACAGCTGCTTTGCGTCGTTTAGACCTTGGTGCCAAGATCTGTAAAATAGATATAAGCAGGGCTTTTCGTCATTTGAGGGTGGACCCAGCTGATATTGACTTACTGGGACTACAAGTAGATAACCGTCAGTATATTGACGTATCAATGCTGTTCGGATATCGGAATGGCTCTTTGTTCTTCCAGGGTTGTTCTGACGCCATCAGGTATATCATCATGGTTTCCCTGATTGTATAATTACATAGACGATCTCATTTACGTCGGTTTACCATCACTTGAAGCTGCTTTCAAATTTTTAACATCTCTATTGGCAGAACTTGGTTTGGAGGTCAGCAGCAAGAAGCTGGTCCCTTCTTTTACCTCGATTATATGCCTCGGCATTTTAATAGATCCCCAACACAGAACTATATCAATTCCACCTCAAAAATTGGGTCAAATTGTAGACCCATGTAGCAGTTGGGCCAGCAAAGCATATTGTAGTAAATGAGATCTAGTGTCTTTGTTAGGTCATTTACTCTATATTGCCAAATGCGTTAGGCCGGCTAGAATATTCTTGAAACATTACGTGATAACACTAATAGGAAAAAAAATTTATTAACTGACCAATTTTTCAGAGACCTGAATTGGTTCAATGTATTCCTCACACAATATAATGGTATTACATTCTATGATAACCTTAATTGTCAGGCAGAGATTCATCTAGATGCATCTCTTACTGGGTTAGGAGCCATTTTTGACAATATGGTTTACAGTCTCCCTATTGAAAAAAATTACATGGGGTACAGCATAGTACAGCTCGAACAGACTTGCAACCAAGCGACAATATGCTAGATCATGGCATGACTTCCAAGCTTTCAAGGTGGCAGCTGGGCTGCCGCTTCATCAGGTAGATATCCAGATATTGTTAGCATTTATGGAATTTTTGGTTCAAAATGGTCAGTCACAAGATAGTATTGCCAATTATATGGCTGTCATAAGGGTCTATCACATTATACACAATCTACCTACTGCTCCTTTCAAAGATGAATGTATACAGTTCTTTCAAAAACACTAAAGCTCAAGGCTCCTTTTAAACCCATCAAGAGGAGTCTTTTGACCATTGATCTTCTCACAAAAATTATACAACAGTGTCAACATTTGCTTTTTCCCCTTTGTTTTTACACCTTTATATTTGTTGACATTCTTCTCCTTTCTGAGAATTTCTAATATATTGCCTCATTCAACCATTTCATTTGATAAGACTAGACAGCTGACTCGGGGAGATGTCATAATTCAACCACAAGGAGCAGTGCTGTTGATAAAATGGTCTAAAACCATTCAAAACAGGAAAGATGTGGCCACTGTTTCCATCCCTGCGTTGGGGGAATCCTTATTATGCCCCATACATGCATTGCAAACAATGATAGCTAAAATTCCGGCTTCTGATAATGATCTACTGTTTCTGCTCCCTAGGCCCAAAGGCTTGGTCCCATTGACCGATTCTGTAGCTAGGAAGCATCTCAAAGGTGTGTGTAGATTGTTGGACCTCCAGAACCCATTCACATTCCATGATTTCAGGAGGGAGGGGGAGCTTCATGAGCTTTCCAAAATGCAGTCCCTTTGGAACAAATTATGAAGCATGGATCATGGAAGTCAGATGCTATATGGTCATATCTTTCATCTGCTCCTTCCCTACACTCTCCTGTGTTGCTTGCCTTTCGTTCTGCACTATACTCCTAATCCCTACTTGGTGCTTGGGTGTCAGTTTTACCCTTCTTCTCAATTGAAATTTGTTAATTATGCCAAATTTACAGTTACTGTCACTCAACTTGACCTTTGACCTTGGTTCCATTTGACCTTTACCTATCGATGAGGTTAAGTTGGGTATTGTCTAGTGACCTTCTGGCATAACCAGATATTAAACACACTGACTAAGTGGTTCCTGAATCAATTCCAACATGGCTATCAAATCAATCAGAATTTGGCCTTTGTGTCACCTTTCACCCCAAGGTCAAATAATTCATATTCAGGTTTTAGGTCCTTTAGTTGAATAATTTGCCTATTGTATTGTCAACTTTGGGGTTGTTTTCAAAATTGGGTTTCGCATTTCAAATCTAATTTCATCTTTGACCCCCAAGGTCATATTCTAACTATTAACTAATTCCTGTTCTTCCAACTTGGGGCCTTTATAACTTCCTTCTGAATATTAATTTGACCTAGCCACCTGTGGGGTCAGTCTTTATCAATTTGACCTTTCTAGTTCTGGGGGTCATTCTGACATACTGTGGTTAAGGAATCGATTCAGGCACTTCAGCATGTTAATAGGCAAAATATCTTATTATAAAATGTACAATCATATGTTGAAGTAAATGTATTGTATATAATGTGCCAACGAGAAAATAATAGATAATATATTATTATAACCCAGCTATGCCTTTTATTATTTGTTGACCCTTGGGGGCTGTTTTGGCCTCATTTTGAAAAACAAGATGGCCACGGCGGGCGTTTCTTTTCAGTCATGAAAAGTGCTTATATCTCCTTTATCATTGGTCCTAGAGGTTTGGAATGTCAAACCAACCTATAGGAAATCATGGTTTGTGAATCTTCTGGTGTGGTCAGATTTGACCTTGGGCCTCTCATTCAAGGTCAAACGAGGATAGCCAAACTTAAAAGTGCTTATAACTCGCTTATTATTGGTCATACAGGTTTGCAATATGAAAACAACCTATAGGAAATCATGGGCTGTGAATCTTTTGATGTGGTCAGATTTGACCTTGGGCCCCTGCTTCAAGGTCAAATGAGGGTAGCCAAACTTAAAAGTGCTTTCAACTGGGTTACTATTGAAAAATGCTGTTTATCTTCTAAACTATGTTAGTTGGCCTTTTCTGGTAGATACATACTGCATCTGGCCACAGATGCGTCCTTGGTCTAGTTCATATATGGTACATGGTGGATAACAAATTGTTAATCTTCATGGGTGACAATTTATAATTGTATATAACCAATAAGGAGATGTTTGCATAAATTAGAATAAAAAGTCTCCACTCTAAGAAAGAATGCCAAAAAACTTTCACATTTATAAAAGGACACCAACACAGTCTAAAAATATTAACAAGAGCACATGGAGAGTGCAGCCCTCAGTCAAGACATGTGATAAGTAAATGGGAAAAATCTGGATTGTTGTATCCAGATGAGGATCTAATTCACTCTTATAATTTAAGGGGATCTCAGATGGACCAAGATCCATCTTCTGATATCTGTTTTCATGAAATTCAAACCAGTAGGATTTTTGCATAATCCTGCTAACAGACAAAACAGACAAATAAACGCTCATGTAAGTAATACCTTTTTTGGCAGAGATAAAAATTAGCAATTTTCACTACTTTATTATACATAGTAGGTGACATAGGGATATTACACTCTCAGTATATATATATATCCCAGTTCATATGCCCCAGGACATAGATCAAATACAGCTCATGAATTATAAAAATTGATGGAGTATGACGCAAAAATCAAAGATTCATGCCCATCCTGTGCCAGCCCTACTTACAATCAAGGCTTGCCTTTCTTGCCTTTGAAATAACACCACAAATTGAGTTTTCTTAGCTAATTGAATAGCCTTGCTTAAGGCTCCAATTTACAGGATATCTTTTTCAAACATGCACACAGATATCCGATATTCATAAAGCACTCATACATGTTATGAGATATAAGCTCATCAAACAGAAACTCTCTGTCTTAGCTGTATGCTAATGTAAAATTAAAATTCAACCCTCTTCCCCAGTGGAGCTACAATAGCCTTGCTTGAGGCTCAAATTTACATGCACACAAACATTTGGTATTCATAAATTACTCATACATGTAAGGAGATATAAGATTATCAGAGATCTTTCTTAGCTGTATGCTACTATAAAATTCAGTACATGTATGAGTACATGATATAAACTGAAAGTTCGTTATCTGAACTGAATTTTTCCTTAACTGCAAATACACTTGAGCCTTCAGCAAGGCTACTCTTTGAAATCTATAACACTGGGATATGAGCTCTGTCCTAAGCACTGTCATTTGTGGGAGTTGAACCCACACAGAGGTAACAGTCTGTGATTAGATGCCAAACCAGCTAATCCACTAGGTCACTGATGATAATATATGTCAAACCATCTCCAGCCATAAAAGTGATCATGTGGTCATTTTGGATTGGATTGGATCGCATCGTATTATCTTTGTTTTATATATGTGGGTCATTCATTTATGTGCACATACATGTCATTTGCGATGTTTGATTTATGATTTTCAAAGAAAACAATTCCGAAAGTTGTTTCGGTCTACTAGCGCGAGCTGCAAAGCCATTAGAGACACGAGTAGTGCACTCAGACGGTTACCCATCCAAGTACTAAGTAGTCCATTTCTGCTTAATTTCAGTGACGTGACAGGTACTCATTATTCTATGCCACAATTCATAAAAGTCTGGAAACAAAAAAAGGTGCTAGAGCTCATGCTTAAAAAAAAAACACTTTCAAAATAGATGTGTACAATTTTACTTGTCATTTGATTTATTTTTCCTTCCCAGGGCAAAAAAAGTTCCTGTCGCTAACTGAATGTCATGTGTTGTTTATCAGACCAAAACATATCTTATCACACAAACATAAATGAGAAGGTGCTGAAAAATCACTGGCACAAATCAGGTATTGGATGCCGTAAACTGCATGGGACTTAAATCAAACTTTGCCCCCAATTTCTCGTTTTCAACTAATTGCAATATTCCTCTTTTATTTAGACCTAGTGCAAGCTCTTCCTTAGGGCACTATGATTCTCTAAGAACATCCCCACCCCCCACCCCCACTGAGAGTGTGTAATATCCAGACTGTTATAAAATGCGCTCATTAATTATCTCAAAAGGAAATCCTAAAGTAAAGGCTTGTAAGCAAGTCTACATTCTCTTGCAATATTTTTATCTCACAAATATCTTTTGCAAAAACCAGTGTCTATGGCCCTTCATGTACCTTCACACAAATTTACTTTATCCCTTGACATGCATATATCTTACAACAAACACACTTACATATTGTTTAAAACAATAGATATTACATATATATATATTTTTTTATGTCCATTTACATAAATATATGACCTATATATGTTTATCAACAAAATATTTGAAAAAAAAAACATAAATCTTGAAATTTCTCGGAATATTTCACAACTTCTGTGAGAGACTGTTTTCGGTGAAAAACTGATCCACAAAAAATGAGGTAAAACACTGGATATTTCTCTTGATATTTACATATTTCTGAGAAGCAAGATTTGAAGATGTTTTAAAACTCCTTGGAAGTCTACAACATTATTATATCCATAGCTAATTTTTATTTCTATCTTTACTTACTTTTCAGGAGTTTATCTTAATCTGTTCCAGATATTTCATTAAGTTATAGATAACATCCCTAGCTTAAAGTATGTCCGAATTTTTATTGAACTGAAGGCAAGCCAGTAGGCCCAGATATGATTCTGGCATTTGTCTCCAACAGAAAGTGTCCTGGGTTGGGAAAGAAGTTATTGTAAGACAAACACAGTGGCTTAAAAAAAATCTATTTTTTAGTTTACTAGATATAATATAAACTGATACACTCATTTCGGCTCCTGGGTTTATGACCCTTACAGACTTTTCATTAAGCTGGCCCTTATACACTCAATTTAAGACATGACTTAAAGTGATATTGTTCAACAGACATTTATTAATCACTGGATTTGTATAAACAATAAAGACATGTGTGGGCAACCTTGGGATTAAGCCCCTAAATGATGTCACAATAAGGTAACCTTAAATTGAGACCTTACACGAGGTGTAAGCTGAGGTTAAGAACAATAACATTTATGTGTGAATCTGCAATTATAATAAAAAAGTATTAGAGGGGTTAATAGGGGTAACACTAAGGTGACCTTAGCTGAAGGAACATTTGTAAACTTTAATTTAAGGTTGCTTTATGGACAAAAAACATCTGATTATTTTCTTATATGCTTAAAGTGGTACATTTGTATCCCATTATGATTAAGTTTTATTATAAACTTTTATTTTAATTTTGTTGTAAACTTTTCCTTTACAGATAATCAAGTGTGATTCACAAACTACATAATTCAGTCAAGTCGATAGAGTGAATATCTGTTAAATCTATTAATGTTAATATCTGTTTTCAATGAGTAATGCAGATATTGGACTGACTCGAAGTTCTGAGGTCTTCGAGAGTTTTCTAGTTTCACACGGAGTGGGTTTCACTTGGAAATAATAAACCTAAAGACCCATATACATAAACACAAAAGACAATTAATGATCCCATTCTCAATGCACACAAAATGCTCAGTGTTTTTATGATTTTTACGTCTGCCAGGGAGGTTTTAACTTTCGTGCTTGCCTGTTTTTAGCAGCAGTATGTAACTATTACTGGTTGGAATTTCATAGAAAAATCAGAAGATGGGTTTTGGTCCAACTTAAATCCCAGTTGATTGTCTTAGACTGATGTGGATTCTATGGTAGATAGGCTTTTACAAACACGTAAGTTTTAAGCTGGAGCTCTTTCGTGAACTAGGTACTAGATATTGCACTACATTATTAGGAAGATTATTTCAAGTCTTGCGAGCATCAAAAGCAAAACTAATGTCAAAGTGTTTGACTGACTTGTAGAGTGAGGAGTGGAAAGGAGCAACTGTCAGATATTGACAATCAGGGTGCCTACACCTGGTGATTGTAGGAACAAGTGCTAAGAGAAGGATGGTCCAATACCGCCAGGAGAACCACTGTGTCAAAATTTATAAACTAGTGTTGATGTTTTGAACAGACATCAATAATTGACCGGCAGTTAGTGAAGTTGCTTAAGGATGGGCGTAACATGACCATACACATTAATGGACAAACAAAATAGATTGATTTTTTAAAGTGCCCTTCCCACATTCATAAACTGCATCATTGTTATTTCCAGTTTAACTTCCTTCTTTAAACTTTTTGTTTTGCTTGAATAGATTGTGAATATAAACAGTATAGGATTAAAATACATATATTGTAGACTATGTACAAATGTAACAATCGCAATATTAAAGATATAACATCCAACATTAATAGCCTTAAAAATACTGCATAAGTTAAAATTGTTACTAGGCATTACTCTAGCTTATTTTGGCTAAAGGCCTCTTCACACTCGTCAGATCAACAGGTGTTTGAATTTTGAAGGACAAGCTTAATCTTACGAGTTCTTGGTATTGCACGTTTATATAGCTAGCGGCCTAATATAGTCATTCTATGTCCCTCCATTTACCCTTGCTGTCTGTATATTTCAATATGGCCTGTGACAGTATATAACAGCTATTTCAAACATTTAGAAAATCTGCTATGTGTGTTTAAATTTCTATCCATGGTGTGTTGAAAGTGTTCCTATCCAAATGTGAAGCCAGAGTTACTGAACCTTATGATAGTGAAATTTAATTCCTAGTGAAAATTTAAATCTTGTTATCTCCAATTGATACTTGCCATTAGTAAAATTTAATTCTAATGTTGTTTTTTTTTAAATTGATGAATTTTGGCAAAATTTTCTCCTAGCTAAAATTTCTACCTATGTAATATTTGAAAATATCCATCTAAATGCTCTGACTTAAATATTGCATTAATAAAAAACAAAAAATATATGGTAATATATTAACAATGTGTTTGTGTTCAGTATTATATCATTGAGTCATGAAAAAGAAATAAAAAGTGTACAGGATGTAGTCAAATTTATGGAAAACTATGATGCAAAAATTTTAACTAGACGTTTACTCCGACAGTTCAGGGTAAATTATTGTTGATAACACTGCAATTCCTTTCTTCTAAGATTCCCATTTTATATTTTAAATCTACACAAGTGATTTGATTGTGAACTAATATTTTCTCTAAAGGTGTGTTAAAATGTTTACATGAGTGAACTATCTCTTGCACACCAATTTTTCTTTACTTTGCTAAAGAAATTTTAAAGATCTGAGATAGGCACAGCATAAAATTTTGTGAAAAAGAAAAAAAGTTTGACCATAAAACCTCTTTGGTTACTTCAGTATGCCCCGTCCAATATTTTATATGATTAAGCAAATTATTGATTTTGCTTAGCCTTAAATAGTACATGACATTTTAACTCCCTTGAAAAAGTCAGTTTGAAACAAATCTTAATAACATGACTGAACATCAAGCACATATCGTGACATTATTCAGACCTTCATTAAAAATCACTTCTATATGGACACTACCATTGTCTATCCATTCTCAAGTCATATCAAAAGCATCTGTGGTACAACACCATCACAAGTTCAGTTTTCTAACATCTCTACACACTGGAAATCTTGCTTACATATGTTCATTGTATCTCAAAGTCTTTCACAAATATAGTAGATATCTTTCCCACAGGGCCAGGTTATGCACCACCATCCCCACTCGGCCCTCCATTGAAGTAAAAGTACTCACTGTCATCGCTTGGTATTTTTGAGACAGAATTAACTTGTGCAGTAAAAGCATGTTTCAACTCTTCTATTTGCTTCTGATTATCAGTGACAAAATTGTCCATTCTTCTCTGTAAAGCCTGCATTCGAGCATTCACCTCTGACAACTGTGCCTGACAAGTCATCTTGGGCTGTTTGGTTGTGAGTTGTGTCTTAGACATGTTGGTCAAAAGACAAATTACAATCAATATATAAATCCCAAAGGCCATTTTCATTCCGGTATATTAATTCCAGTAATTTCTGCTGTTTAATTCCACCAACATATGTAATTTGCAGTCGTAGATTCCAAAGCCAGTTTTAATTGTCCAGAAATATATTTTGTTAAAAAATATAATACTAATTCCAGTAGTTTTTCAAGGTTTCACTGTTAAATTCCAAATGCATATACATTTTGTAGTAACAGAATACAAAGCCAGTTAACTCTTCAGTGATATCTTTTGGTTAAAAAGATTACTAATTATATTAGCTTTTCAAAGTTTCACGGTTAAGTTCTAACTGCATATGTATTTTAGAGTAACAGAATGAAAAGTCAGATTAAGTGCAAAGTGATATTTCTTGTCTAACTTTTCCAGTAGTATCTCTACTTTTCACTTTTGTATTCAACTTGCATATGTCCTTTGCAATAAAAGATTGAAAAGCCAGTTCAATTGTCCAAAGATATATTTTGTTTTAAAATATTACTACTTCCTTGTAGTTTTCAAGTGATCACTGTTTAATTCTGACTGCATTTATATTTTGTAGCAATAAAAAAGAATAGCCAGTTTAATAACTGTACAGAGATGACTAATTTACATTAAAAATATCACTTCCTAGATGTCTCACAGTGAATATTCTGTCAGCTATTTATAACAAGGAAGGGTAAAGCTATATACATGTTATGCTCTAATTCCATATTCAGTTTGGATTGTATCAGCAACATAATCATAAAATTTTGGGCTAGCTAATCAAATCTTGTCAATAAAGGAAAATAATGGGATGGTTTATTTCTAGGAGTCCCTAGGAGTCCCAGATATATATATTGTTACATTCGGATCTTGCATCTGATTTTAGTATGCAGGACCATGCTGTTTGTTAACTCTTTTTCTGATTGGTTTACAGTTGGTTAACCTCCAAAAGTTCCCTTCATTCTGCCATTTGTACAATTGGCAACAGGTGTGGTAACATCATTTCAACCTTTCAGTGGAAACTTCAACTATTTTAATTACATTGAGTTTTATTTAGTATTGTCGTTTAAATATTGAAGTTTCACTGATATACAACCCTGATACCGTATTGAAATGTCGAACAAACACGCAAAGCAGTATAATTTACACTCCAGTAAGTGTGATCAAGTACACATGTGGTTCACATGCAATTATGTGAGGACAGGGAATTTCTGACAAAAATACTTTACAATGAATCATGTCTGGGAGTTACTTTGCAAACAAATTCTGACACTAGCCAATCTGATAGTCACTTTGATTGTAGTGTCCTACTTTCACAATCTGATGATAATGAGTCGGATCATTCGGACAGTCATACTTACAAGAAGTTTCATACTGAAAATCCCCCACCATTGGCCAGTAAAGTTGGAGATTCGGATCTGAACACACAAACTGCTATTAATGAGCAAATACTACATCAGTTATCTTTCTTGAGCCAACATCTTGACAGCATGGAGCGTACCACTAGTAAAAATCAAATTATCCCAAAAAGATTAAGCAGTCAAGGGTAAGTAAGGACACCCATGTCCCATGTGTGTCAAAAACTTTGGATACTGCCCAGTTGCCCAGTTTCATAGCCTTAAAGCTAGAATCGTTGATTCAAGCCCAAGTGGACAAAGGATTGAAGGAATTAACCTCCCTACAAACAGGTACTGAAACCAAACTCAAATCGCAGAGAGGAAGGGTCGAAGTTTTAGTTAAAAATATGATCAGATGGCCCCATGAATTCGTACTTACTGGCACAAATAAAGAAAGGGTTCTTTACGACCAGCTGACACCAGTCCAATGGATGGATGGCTTTTGCACACCATGAAAGAGGAGTCTAATGTATAATTGAGAGAACATATGCTGGACTATATGATAGCTTTACTTGAAGATGCTAGTCACTTCTCATGGGCAGTGGCAAAGACCAGCCATGCAGTGTTACTGTGTCGCATGGAACAGGGTGAAGTATCTGAATTCTCCCAAGATGAGAAACTTGATCGGATCTGGCGAGCTAACACTCAGAAACATAACCATGGTGGTCAAAATGCCAGTGGTACTTCAAATCCTGTTAAAAAATCAACAGCTAAAAATACTATGTCCATGCCTTATAAATTTTATAACCAGGATACTTGCACTCATGACAAAACACAAGAGACACGTGGGGTGGTTTACAGGCACGTGTGTTGTGCTTGATTTGCCAACGGTAGCAGAAGTTTTAGCCATCCTAAATCTCGTTGTAGAAACAAAAATAGAAACAAAAGGGGTCAAAAAACGAGTAGGTATGGGTATGGTGATGCAGGTCGGCCATACTCATAGTCATGACTCTCAGAAAACTAGTGTTTCCTCTGTTGATACAAATCATAACTTGGCTCAAAAATTTTCCATACTTCAAATTCAAAAAGTTTATTCAAGAAAGGTATGCCACTGAAGAAACATGGAGTAGCTGGTTTGCCACGTTTTCTACTTATTATAACTTCACAGATGGTAGATCTTATTCAGAAGTTTTGAAAAGTAACAAAGCTAAGGAAACAACAGTTGCACATCCACTTCCTAGTGGTACTTTCAACAACAAGGCACATATCACTTCTGTTGTTACTGCGGAAGGTTGCCCTAAATTTTAAAATCAGTCTCAGAGTACTCCAAGGGTTATAAAAGAAGTCGTGGCTTGCCCTATATCATGCACTGATAGACAGACAGGTCACTTTCCAGTTCCTATTATGACTAATAGATTTCATGTATTGTCAGATCAGTCAATGTTAGACGATTCTTTGCATCTACATATATTTTTTTTTATTTGGGGTTTTACGTCGCTTTCAACACTGTACAGGTCATATCACGACGGGTCGTTGGAAGGGCAGAGAAAACCAGTACATACAGTTCGTTAGGGTTCTGTACTGTAAACTGCCAACCAACGGCAAGCAACTACCAGCTTTCCCACTTGAGGCCGTGCCGGGGATCGAACCCCGGCCTCAGAGGTGGCAGGCTAGAGTGTTACCACTCTGCCACCGTGGCCCCCTGCATCTACATATAGTAAGTGATATTGTAGATACTGAAATTGACAAAGACAATATCCTTCAAACAAAGCCCCAGTCATCAATTGAAGCCCTTAAAACCCACAAATCACAAAGTTATGTGGCTTCTCATTCAATAATGTCATTGAAACCCCCTATTCAACAGATGATTCAAATATATCTCCACAGATGCCTGTAGTTTTATTACTCACAACCAGCTATCTGCTACTATACAACCACAAGATACTATTCACAATTCTAGTGATAGTATTCCTTTGTATATTTTACAACAAAAGAACCAATGCTTGGACTTTCCGAAATGTCAGCAACAAAATGGCCAAGAATTTGGTTTCTTTCCTTTGAACCATCTTAATGTTTATACAGGTCTTCCAACTGATAATAATAATATATCTGACATTGTAACCGTACACCATATGGTTAGGGGTAGTGGACTACCAAATCATTTGGGTTGTCAAATCCCTCTTCAGACCCAACTTAATCTATCAGCTTGGAGGTACTATCTCCAAGATTACTGAGATTCACAATTTTTGGACCTCCTGGAATTTGGAATGCCTCTGGATTTCGAAAGGTCCAGGTCATTACAGCATACTGAAGTAAATCATACCTCTGTCTTACAATTTTCAAGTCATATTGAAAAGAATCTACAAGAAGAAATTTCATTTGAAGCCATATATGGCCCTTTTGATTCTAAACCATTTCTCATGCATGTATCGCCTCTAGATTTGGGGCCATTGTTGGAAGGATCAATATATATAACTCTTTTGTGACAACCTTTTAGTTGTTCAAGTACTTCAAACTGGTAAAGCCAGAAATGACAGGTTGGCAATGTTTGCCCGAAATATTTGGTTTATAATATTCATTTATCTGTGGTTCATGTTCCTGGAACAAAAATAATGCCTTGGGTGACTTATTGTCAAGATGGAATGTCACAAAAGATAATCATAGGAAAATTTGTCAGCTAAAACCACAACATACATGGGTTCCTACTCACATTGGTCTTACTTTGTTGAATTATTGCATATGATATATTTTCAGATCAAACCTCGGTGCTTGGCCAGCTTGCCACCAGTAATAATACCAGATTAACTACAGGTTTTTGATCCTCTACCCTCAAGAGTTTCTTTAGGGTGTTTCGAGATTTCCTTACCTTCCTGCTGCTGACTTGCCTTGCCACCTGCCCGGTAACAACTCTTATCCTATTGTGTTTCATGAAATTTTTAGTTAACAACAACTTTTCTCAAACAAATATTGCAAACTACATCACAGCTATCAGATCTTGATTTATATTTTTCTCATTACCAACACACCCCTTTAGAAGTATCCAAATCCCGTTATTACTCAAATCACTTAGAATTAGTGCTAAGTTCTCCCCTGTTATCAAAAGCTCGATTAATGTCAATGTGCTTAAAAGAATACACATGGTTTGTCACAAATTTCAGTTCAAAAGCGTATTTCAAGAGTTATATCTCTTTGCTTTCTTTTCTGTTCTTAGAATATCTCATATTCTTCCACATACCATCACAAGTTTGGACCCAACTAGACAATTATGTAGGAATGGACGTTATATTTGCTCAACAACATGCAACCATTATTGTCAAATGGTCTAAAACATTGCAGAACAGGAAGACTTCAACTACTATTGCCATACCTGTCTTAGGTGATTCCTCATTGTGTCCTGTTAAAGCCCTTAAACAGATGCTACATATACTGCCTGGTGACAATAATGACCCTTTGTTTCAGGTGATCTCTGCTGGTCGCAGAATTCCATTGACAGACTCTGCTGCCAGAAAACATCTTAAGAACTAGACTCTGCTACCAGAAAACATCTTAAAAACTCGACTCTTCTGCCAGAAAACATCTTAAGAACATCTTTCTTAAGTTGAATATATTACCTCCCCTTACTTTTCATAGTTTCAGGAAGGCAGGAACAGCGTGGGGCTTCCAGCATGGAGCTTCTTTACAGAACCTCATGCAGCATGGGACATGGCAGTCGGATGCTCTGTGGAGATATATATCCACTGATCCATCCAAATCTTCTCCTATGTCTACAGCTTTTATCAACACCTAATGTCATAGCTTTATGTTCTTTTGGTGTTGGGGGGTGGCCTTTTCTGTCAGTCTGATGGTAACGCTACTGACTGTCAGAACTGGAAGAACACTCCCATTGAGGTTAGTTTTCTGTGTGACCTATTGACCTTCCTTGATGAAATAATTTTTAAGCACTTTATCTTTAAAAATTCCAATCACTAGTTTTTAGTTCTTCCATCTCTGTGAGTTTGTAATGTTTCTGACTGGCACATTTGGCATAACACCCCTTTGGGGTGGCTATATCTGTATGAACAGTAATTGAAACTAGTAATGTCAATTGGTTTTTATGTTCTTTTTTTAACATGTCATCTTATTCCTTGTATTATCTTAAGAACATATTGGAATCCATTCCGTAACTGTTATGCTTTAATTAAAAATTCCAATTATTAAATTTCAGTTCTTTTCAGCCTATTTTGTAAAGTTAGTGGCTGTCAGATTTGGCAGACCCCCCTAGCGGGTTAACTTTGTCTGATTAGATTATTTTATCTTATTCTCTGAATTGACCTTTACTTAGCAGGGTGACCTTGTAGGTCACTAGAGAGTTTGCGAACAACGTTTTTCATGCCCGTATCTACTTTCCGCTACGTTACACGTCATTGATTTCTGTGTGTGATGTCATTTCATAAGGTTTTAACTGCACAAGGTTACGTTTTTTACGTGGCAAACGGCTTTGCCACGTAATCTATTTCCCTTGTGGCTTTATTAATTACTGGAGCAATAAAGTGTGTTATACATGTCAGTACAGAGTTCTTGAGAGACTGTAGATTATTTTTAGCAACTTTGTCAATTTTTGAAAAACCCAAGTGTACAACGACCAGCCTTTTTTCATCCCCTGTCATAAATTTTTTTGAAGTAATGCACACAATCCTCCAAAGTTTTATGTACGTTTGTTTTACAAGCTATTAAACTTGTGGGTTTATTGGCTATTGGGTCAATACAGTTTGTAATATATATCAGTACCCAGTTCATTCAGTACTGTAGATGATTAAAACCAGTGTATTTATCTTTATTGACTTGTATAACTCCCAATATATTTAAAAGAAATACTTGTAAAATTCATGGTTCAAACGCTGTTCGCAAACAAAACTCCCCCCTAATGACTTTCTCCCCCCTATTGATTAATTATGTTGCGTATTTTTGCAAGGGGCGTTTGTGAAACGTTGTTCGCAAACTCTCTCCAATTCTGGACCGGGCACTGAAGGGGGGTCAGTGGTGTAGCGGTTAGAGTTCTTGCCTCCATTATCTACGGCTTTACCATATTATTGTTGACCCCTAGTCTTTGGTTGACCTATGTCACCAGGTCCCCTTCTTATTCTTCATGTTAAACTGTGATTACTTTGCTTGCCATTGCCTCTCCTGGCAGTATGTAATTATAATGTAATCATGTGAGCTTTACAGTTTTTAAATGAAAGGATTTTAGAATAAATTATATTATTCCAACCCATGTCTTCTTCTGTTGGGGGGACTCTGGTGAATTTGGATGCACACTTAAAACAGTGCAATTGCCCTATAAACTATTACTGTTAACTGTTTAACTGTTAAAACCAGTATCATTGATTAATTGATGACAAAATGCAAGTCTGCAAGTGATGTTTATTATGTTATATTTTTGAGAATACCTGTCAATTCTTGAAGTCATACTTTTCCAGGGACCAGCTTAAAGTATTCCCTTGCATTCATAGAACTCAAGATTAGCCCACACCCACAAAAAATGAAAGACATCTGTGATAAAAGATAAGCTCAAAATTGTTGTATCTCTAATAAGCATATCTAAGTTAATTGCAATTAATAAAAATTATGTAAAGTCTCTTCATTCTTCATTGGCATTTGATAAATGTTTTGTTATAGATATATTTACAAACTAACATTTCACCAGTGTTGTTCCTGCTTCAAAACTTTGATTTATATAGGCAATTACCAATCAGGAGTCATGTTGTAGAGTTTATTGTTGTGTTCAGGATTAGTTCTGGTACTGCTGAGGGCTTATGATGTTGACAGAAGGGCTTATGTAGGAATCTGCTGTTGAAAATTTAAATAAAGTGTGTGTACTTTAAATTAGTTAAAACAAGGCCAAAAGGTGTTTTGGTCTCTTAGCGCTAGTGCAGAGCCATCAGAGACACGAGTAGTGCACTAGAATTTACGAAAGTTTGGTGACACAAAGACATTCCAACTCAGACACATCCCATAGTAGGTGTAGAACTCAGACGGTCGCCCATCCAAGTACTAACGTAGCCCTCTGCCCGCTTAACTTCAGTAAAATAAAATTACTTGAGGACTTATGCCCTTTTAGTCTGGAAGCAAGCGTTTATCAGTGCTGTCAAAAGGTGATATATGTAAAATTCCAGTAAGCTATGGTGTTTGTCGATATTTGTATGATCTTTGTAATTTCAGAAGATTTTCATCCTGGGACGAAAACGAAAAAAGTACATGTGATGATTCAATGAATCTAATGCAGGTCTAATATGTCCAAGTATAGTTCTGTTATAATTGAGGACATTATGGAATAGTGTACGGAATAATATATATATATATATATGATCTTTGTTTCAAGTTAGTAGATTATTCATAACAACTGCAATGCACTCCACAGATCTCATTATTTAGCAGGAAGTTCAAGTTAGAACAATTTCAAATAAGGGATGGCACTTGGGTTAATTGAGATCATAAACCTCTTCACTAAACAGGAATTGTTTTGTTCTAAGTGCACTTGAAATATTTCCCCTTGCTGTTGGCATAAGATGGACAAATAAATTTTAAAAAAACATGATTATTATTACCAGTGTATGGGATTGCTGCTTGTGACAGTAAAACGATGGCTAGACTAGTTAATGTACATGTAGAATGCTTGCTACTACCAAGTACCATGTTTAGCATCTTAATGACATCTTAATGACTTGACCTGTTTTTCTGGTACTCTTTGAGGACATATCCTGGTGTAATGTAGATGCCTTTGTAAGGTAAATCAAGGTAAATATATCAACATAGCTAATAAACATTTCAATAAAAAGTCTATAACTTCCTATTTGTGGTCCAATTCTAATACTTCTTTAACTATTATATTCAGTTTAATGAGAAGTAAGATTTGATACCAACCTAAAGTATTTCCAGTCTACTGCTTGGCCAGTATCATGGCACAAACCTCAGCATAGTACAGTCCAGAAGATAGAATATTCAATAGCATTTGATTGTCATCGCTTACACTGATGCACTATTACATACCATATAAGAAATTCGACCAAGTTTGAACTCTGCTTTCTAGTATTATATTATGCAGTAATCTTATGGTAGTAAAATGCATCTGTAACTTGCGCTTCTGTTATTGCATATTTCAATTAGTAGAAATCCATGTTACCATCTTTTAATCAAACTAAAACTAGACCAAGGACGCATCTGTGGCCAGATGCAAAATGTATCCACCGGCAAAGGCAAAAGTAGCTATTACTCAGCTATGCCACGAGCTAGAAGTCTGAAATTTTACTATGTTATAGCTCACCCAAAAGTAGGTGAATAACATATTTGGACAAAATTCTCTCAATGCAATAGTTTTCAAGTTACAAGTGATTTTACTCATGATGGAAGTTAGTGAAAAGTCCAAAAGTAGCTATTACTCACTTAGCTATTGAAATAGACACTCAAGTTACTCACCATGTTGTTGCTATGGAAAAATTAGGTGAATAACATATTTTAACAAGATGCTCTAAATGCAATACTTTTCAAGTTATAAACGATTTAGTGTTGAGTAAGAACTTCAAAGTAGCTATTACTCAGCTATGCAATGAGCCATAGGTCTGGAATTTTACTATGTTATAGCTGCCTCAAAATAGGTGAATAACATATTGAAACTAAATATTCTAAATGCAACAGTTTTCAAGTTATAAGTGATTTACCAAACAGTGATAACCTAAAAGTAGCTATTACTCAGCTATGCCATGAGCTAGAGGTCTGTAATTTTATTATGTTATAGCTGACCCAAAAGTAGATGAATAACATATTGCACAAAATTCTGTAAATGCAATAGTTTTCAAGTTACAAGTGATTTTACTCATGATGGAAGTTAGTGAAAAATCCAAAGGTAGCTATTACTCACTTAGTTATTGAGATAGACACCCAAGTTACTCACCATGTTGTAGCTATGGAAAAAGTAGCTGAATAGCATATTTTAACAAAGCGCTCTAAATGCAATACTTTTCAAGTTATAATTGATTTAGTGCATGATTTCATTAATTTTAATGCATTAAAAATTATTTTAAAATTTCATAAAAAAAACTTTAGCATGTGAAAGCTTTCCAAAAATGTAGGTGAATGAGTTTTTTTGAGAAATACTGGCTATCTGCAATACTTTTAGTGATAATAGGTATTTACTTATTTTGCGTAGGTGAGTTATTAGCTACAGGTCTGAAATTTCACCAAGTGAAAGCTCTACCAAAAGTAGGCGAATGAGTTATTTGAGAAAAATTGGCTATCTGCAATACTTTTAGAGATAATTAGCATTTACTCATTTTGAGTAGGTGAATAATTAGCTACGGGTTTGAAACTTCACCAAGTGAAAGCTCTCCCAAAAGTAGGTGAATGAGTTATTTGAGAAAAATTGACTATCTGCAATACTTTTAGAGATAATTCGCATTTACTCATTTTGAGTAGGTGAGTAATTAGCTATGGGTCTGAAACTTCACCAAGTGAAAGCTCTCCCAAAAGTAGGTGAATGAATTATTTGAGAAAAATTGACTATCTGCAATACTTTCACAGATAATTCGCATTTACTCATTTTGAGTAGGTGAGTAATTAGCTATGGGTCTGAAACTTGACCATGTGAAAGCTCTTCCAAAAGTAGGTGAATGAGTTTTTTGAGAAAAATTAGCTATATGTAATACTTTTAAGAGATAATTCGCATTTACTCATTTTGAGTAGGTGAGTAATTATCTACAGGTCTGAAACTTTACCATGAGAAAGCTCTCCCAAAAGTAGATGAAATGAGTTATTTGAGAAAAATTGGCTATCCGCAATACTTTTAGAGATAATTAGCATTTACTCATTTTGAGTAGGTGAATAATTAGCTATGGGTCCGAAACTTGACCGTGTGAAATTGAAAACTTTCATGTTTCAACAGAATACTCTTCTACTACCCTGTGGGTCCAAAATTCGCTCGAAATCGCTCTATCTCTGACAGTTTCAGAGATATTTGCCATTTTTCATTTTCCGCAAGAATTCAAGATGGCCGCCAAAAGTTGTAAAATTTGAAATTTTTCATATTGCAACCGAATACTCCTGTATCTCTTACGGTTTTCAAGATATTTCTACTTTGTGTATTTTGTAAAAAAACGGTCAAAGAAACACCCACGGTGGCCATCTTGTTTTTGTCCAGATATCCAGAATAATTCCCAAGCAAGCTTTGACCATGATGAACATATCCTGCAAATTTGGAAAGTGAACATTGCATGCCCTTTGATATACTGGGGCAGCAAAAGTCCCTAAAAATTTGAATAAAACGGCCGTGGCGGCCATCTTGTTTTTGGAAACGAGGCCAAAAAAACTCGGAGGCAAGCTTTTGTACCATTGAACCTATCCTGCAAATTTGAGGCCTCTAATGCTAATACTTTTGGCTGCAGAGGGGTAATGAGAAATCATCTACACACTGCGGCGGAGTACCCCCGCAAAAACCATAATATCCACCGGATGCATCCGGTGGATACAATAAGGTGTTTGTGTCCAAGTTATGCTGTGGAAGAGTATATGTCCTAGCTTCCTCACAGTAGCTTTTGATGAAATTTGGTCCCAACTTAAAAATTAATGCAAGCCGCAATCTCCAGCCTGTATTCCCAACACTCCCTCTATAATATGAAAGCAAGATCATCTGAAAAAGTCACTTTATTTGTCACAAGTGAAAATATAAGTATACCCAGAGGGATTTGGGCTGCTTTGGATCATTTTTAAAACCACTAAGGGTGGGACTTGTCACAACTGGAAACTATCCTGATTGTATAGAGTCGTCAGGCAAGAATATGAGCCCAGAAGATCATAGCCTAATTTTTGCATTAGACTCTGGTTTAGTGTTATGGAGGAGCATAACCACTATCACAAGTACCCCAGTAACAATGCAGGCGGCATTGCTAATGTTTATAGGCATTCAAAAATCCTGAAAATCATGGAGGTGGAAATTTAGAACATTTCAAAACGTTTGTGTGTTTCAACAGGTGAAGCAGGGAAAGATAGAGTTTCTAAAGTTAACAGATATGAATATATCAGTAATTACAGGAATGAACCCTTGAACAAAATGGGGAGCACAGCCTGTAATGTGACAGAGGTATTACCCACGCCAGAGTTGTAATGCTTTAATGGTATCTGTTAGCTTTAACAGACATATGGACAAAGTCGGTTGGTTTGGCTGAGAAAGCAAATTTGGGGGTTCTATTAGGTAAGAGGTGCTGAGCTGTACATACTAAAGTCAGTGAGATATACTAGCTAACTGCTGGTTTGTTTGTTGTGAATATATGGCATATTTACATTCAGTTCAATTGGTGAAGTTATTTGACAAAATCCTTCTCGATACTGTGGATTCTTATTGACATTTTGTCAATACAAATGGCTTCTCCCCACTGCATGGAACAGACTCTCACAATCAGTTTGATCACGGAATTTCTGAAGCCAGCTAAAAACCTATTTGTTTAGACTGGCTTATCCTCCACCATAGTACATCTCCCCAGTGGGCGCTAATTTGGATTTTGACTGGACAAATCCCTGGGCTTTTCCTTTTTTGATTTTGAGGGCATTAGAGGATGCTGTATCAAGTTTGTGCCATATAACTGTTTCTATTCTATTCTAATCATACATGCCATTTATCCGATAGTGTTTCATACCAGTTTTGCGAACTACTGCTACATTATGGATGTATTTTCTGCTGATAACCAAGTGTTCCCTAAAGTTAGATCTGCACTTTTAACATTAATTGTAGATAACTTTTTATACTCTATGTTCTTTAAAAAGTAAATACTGAGAAAATGTGCTGTGATTGTCCAGTTTGTGTTTTTTTTTTTTTTGTATTAAACATATTTTGTTCCCTCCCTGGTAATACCTTCTAGTGCTATAGCTCTGTGTTTAGAATTATACTTGTTGTCTCTATTAAGGTCCACAATGGTGTCCTGGTCATGTTCACTAAGGCATGTAATCTTCATGTTCCTAAGCGTATAAGATATGGGCGTATAAGATATGGGGGTGTTCCACCATTGCCGACCCTACAACTGATTCTATGACTGTAGGGTCAGTTTGAGAAGTCGGGGATCAAGGACAAAGATCTAGAAAAAAACATGCAAAACAATTTGGTCGGTTACATCTCCCCAGTAGGACGTAGTGCATCCTGGCCTGTCTGGATCAAGATCCTGACCTGACCTGGGGAGCTTTTCTCCTTGACTAGACAGGAAACTACCAGGACATGCTGTAAACCCCTAACCCACAAGCTGCATCAGGCAGTGACAAGCCATAATCACAAACCAACAAGACCCGACCAATCCACCCCGACTGATTAATTTCTGGAGTCGGGATTGCAAGAAGGGATCAAAACCAACATTATATAAACTCCTTTTGGTGGCTGTATCTCATCATGAATTACTGAAAAGGTGCCAGGTACACATCAGCTTCTGCAGAAGCTTAGGGCCCTGTTGTTTTTTATCGAGTTAAATATTTTGATTTGATTTGCAGACAGAAATCTGACTCATCTGAACCCAGGACCAGCACCTGACATACACCTTCACCACAATCAGCACAAACACTTACGCAAAGAAGAAAGCCACTGAAACCCTGGGTCATACCATGGACCCTTCAAAGATAAAAAAGAATACTACAGGTACCTACTGGCCGACTTGATATAGACTGATATCCCAGTTTACTAGATGTTTGTCCGAATGCCAGCTGCAGTTTTTTACCTCATCCAAAATCGCATAAACTGCCACATAGAGAAGGAAGTCACTAATTTCTGGAAGCCCTTAGAAGTTGGATCGAAATTGACAATAATACCTGGCAACTAGAGAAGTGTAGAAGTCCTTACAGTATCACTGGCTGGTTACCCAAACCATTACATGCAAATTCGTCCCAAAGGTCTACAGGGCCATCCTTGAATTCCAAAAAAACCTTGATTTGAAAATTTGAAGGGTATCAGGAAATCTTCAAGGTTCAAGTCTCCGGCCCGAGGAGCCAGTGCAACTGCATCCTCAGCACACAATATCTTCAGAGGTTCCACTGACACAGATAATATGGAGGTGAGTATATGATTAAACGCCACACAACAGCCATCAATTGCAAACCCCATCACAGATTCCCATCATTCAACAGTAGACCAGCAGGTCATGAACCGCTTTGCATAGATGAAAGCCAAAGCATCCCTGGCCAAAGCAGGAGACCACCAGAACAGCTTTACGCAACTACCTGGCATCTGAGGTTGAGGCTTTATAACAAAGAGACTTTCAAACGTTCAGAAACGAGTCCTTGAAACTTTTAGTGGGATCCAGAGCAGGGCAGAGGAAAGGACATGTCGGCTCCAACAACCTACACTTTCTAGGAGCTCCAGTGCCCTTTCCACAAAAAAAATGAGTGAATGAGTGAGTAATTGAAAATTTGAAGTAAAAAAGCTTGATAAAAAACTTGATAAAAAAATGATAAAATTTTGGAATAAGAACTTTGAAAAAAGAGACTTTGGTCAAAGAAACAAAAAACACAATTGGACAAAAAAACTTTGGCCACAAAGACATTTAAGAATGTATGACATTTTGGGGAATGATTTTGACCTTTAGATCCGGTGAGTTTGCAACCAAAATGCATTATTCGATTTTGTACAACAAAAGATGATGAGTAGTTAAAGATAAGTTTTTTCTTTTTCTTGGTTGGCAAATTGTTGCTGGGCTCCTCCTCCTTGGTGTGTCCTCAAGATATTTTGTAACACATGCCAATACTCTCTCTCACAAATTTTCGTCTTTGCCTAATTGTGGTTAGGAGGACCCCAAATCTGCTAACTTTATTTTAAAAACATACTCCACTACCCTCCTGCCTCTGGATATCCTACAATTTGTTATTCTCTCTTCCCTACATTTTGTCTTTTGTCTTTTGTTGTATGGTTTCAATAGACATGGCTTCAAGGAACACATCACCACCCAGCAAAAACAAAAAAAAATACTTCAAAGGGCGCCTTCCTTCCACCAGAGGTTCAGTTTGTGGAAACTCCAAGGTACCATCCTCTGTCTTTTTTCAACTTGCAGTGGGTACATTGTGCATCTGTTGGGGATCCGCCTTGTAATTGTAAAATTCACTTCTAGATCTGGTGGCTTATTTTTGGTGATATGTTTCCCATCTATAGAGCCAACAGCATGGGGTACATTCCATGTGTTTTGGAACTTCTTGATCTGTCTCCATTCTACAGAAGTGGAAGGGCATATCAAATACTCTTCCCGCAAGGAAGATTGTGCAGACAATAGGAAAAAATTTACACATGATGGCTCATCCAACCATCCATTGATAATTAATGATGAGTAAATTTCTTCAGTAGCCAACTGTCTGAGTGCTATGGTCAGCTTTACGTCAACTTTTGAGGTCTGTCTGAAGTTGGTGGCTTCCTTTTCAGTCATTGATGTATGTACTCCAGAATGTGATCAAAAACTGCAAGGACATCCTCACAAAATTCTGATTACCTGGAACGTCACTTTGAATTAACTCAACCAAAGTAAGATATTTAATGTCAAAACCCAGTGGTTTAGTGGCTTTCCTCTTTATTTGGGCAGTGGTGAAGGCTGTGGAGCACATACTGCCTGTGTGAGAGGTGCTGGTTCGGGGCTCAGATGTTTCTGATCTGTCGTTTGCATGCAAACTAGAGTAAACCTATAAATGTTTAATGCACTGACAAAAAGGGCCCCAAGTTTCTGTAACAAGTGCCCTTGGTGTCAACTTGGCATCTTTGCAGTTGTAGATGATGAATAACAGTACCACTATGGGTTTAACTTGTGGTGCTTGAATCCAGACAGCAAAAGTTAATCAGTCCAATGGGTGTGAGTCTTGGTATTGCTTAAGTCTTATTTGGTTGTCACCACATGTAATCATGATTAGCTATGACCTTTCTCCATTGCCTCTATGGCTTGTCCTTTTTCTTTTATGCTGAACTGAGCAGAAAAGCACCCCAACCCCAAGACATGTCAGCAGGCAGATCCAGACAAGCCAGGATGTACTATGTCCTGTCCTGGAGATTCAAGGGACCTTTCATTTTCCAGTGCTACAATTGCCCTGATTCACATTCTACCTTCCTGAGCCTTGAGACGGTTAAATTTTGGCTCCAGTGGAACATCTCCATACACGTTGTGTCTTGTGTACTAACATTAAATACGGTTAATTGGTTTAAGTATAATCAAGTATTCTAACTATAGATCTGTGGTCTTCAAAAGGATCGTTAATTTGTACACAGAAATAACTGTGTCGAATCTTTTGAATTAAAAATATTCATGTGCTTCCATTATGGACATGTTATATGCTGTTACAAAGGTCTCAATCTATACTTTTCATTTTATTGCCCAGGATATACCTAGTTTACACTGTTTCATGCTAGCCTCACAAGCTACATATGGGCATAAAATATCTCACCTACAAGGGGGTGATTTCTAGCTCTAGTGTTATTTGCTTTGGGTGTTAGTGGTTTCTACATGGTTTATAAAGTCAGAATTCATATTTGGGTAAGGACACATTCGACACAACACAGACAACATTTTCAGAACATGACAGGTTTTCAAAATATTGAAAAACAGTTATAACCTTTCACATGCTAAACTAAAATGTACATTCCAAATGGGTGCAGAAGGGGTGGAATAGCTATACAAGTCCACTCATTTACCAACTTGTAATAGTAATAATACATTAAAAAGTGTAAGATTGATGCACCCATATACCCTCTCCTCTTTCTTCGCTGAACCAAGTCCTCGAAAAGTCGGCAATTTTAGCCGACAATTGACAGGAAAAGCTAATTTAAAAAGGGAAATTCAGACAGAAATACCGCTAATTATTGGACAAAACAACCAAGACAAATAAAATAAACGGGCCCCTACAGAAGTAAAATAGCAGCAACCATAGACCATATTTTATTGGAAAGAATTATGCAAACATACTGCTCCTTTCCTCCTCCTTTGATTTTTGAAGCATTTTTGGGAGTTTTTTTCCATCCTTAGATTGTCCGACATTTTATTTTTCATTCTCTTGCCAAATTTGACACCTCTAGGCACCTTTGTGCGGCTGATATTGTATTTTCAGAGAATGTGGCTGTAGTCATAGTCAAGTCGTCTAAGATGAGAAAAGATAGGCAACTTATTGATACTATACCCATCCCACACCTTGACAATGCATATATTTGTCCAGTTAAAGCATTAAATTTGATGTTGAGCCATATACCCCAAGTTAAGGACGATCCTCTCTTTCAGATTCCAACTCTAGGCCATATTCTCCCACTTACTGACTCACAAGCAAGGAAACATCTTCAGTCAGTTTGTCAGCATTTAAATCTTGTTCGTCGTGTTACTTTCCATGATTTTAGGAGGGGTGGTGTCACTTGGCCATTTAGACATGGGGTCAGTGTTGAGCATATTCAGGTACAGGGCACCTGGTCCTCTCAATGTGTGTGGCATTACATACAGCTTCCCCTCTTCCTACTCTTCTGTAGTTTCTGATACTTTCAGAACCTTCCTACACTACTAGTTGCTTTTGGGGGGTTTTGGGTGTACAATCCTCTCTTGTAACATTAATATCCCTGCCCTATCGCCTTCAAAGTGACCTTCAGAGGTCACCCTTTTACTACTATACCATTTAACTTTATATATACCTCTTTGCTTTTAGTGACCTTCAGAGGTCGCATCTTTCCTGTCACCTCATATCTCCAACTTTAAAACTTTATAGTCATTATTTTATCAGTTTTAATTGTTGTTTGTATTGATTCATGGTTACCTACCCAGTGACCTCCAGAGGTCACCTACTGTTATCACATTTGTATCCACTACTACCTTCTAAAGGCCTACTGCCACCTGGATTTTATTGTCTGCACATGGCACCTTAAGCGGGAACCACACCATAATGTGCTTATGTAAGTTGTAAATAATCTTTGGATTGTTTTTATTAAGTAACAATTTTAAATGAGTTTATATACTATTAACTAGTTTCAGTGATAATTGATAACATTACCAAGCTATTAGGCACTGTTATAATTGTTATTTATAATAATAATTAATCTTTTTTTGCATATTGTTGGTCACTAAGGAATGAAGTGTGCAACTGGACGAATATGGACCTGTGTACAACATTTTAAATATTTGTTTTCCCATATAAACAGTGCATAATTTGTGTCCTTTTTGAAAGTGTTTCATAAACTCACTTTTCAGCAGGGTAAGTTTTCAGTCATTTTTATCCCTTTTCCTACTAATTTCTTATCGAAAACTGAACCAATATATAACTCATTCACAGAAAAGTGTTTCAAATATCTTTAAGATTTATTCACTTACACCATATCGACATTGTAATGAAAAGGTCATGAAAAATATAAATATATGCTACATTTTTTAGGATTTTTGATTGTTTACTAGGATACATGTGGTGTATACATACACCCAAAGCATATTATTATGCAATATTTCTAAAGTCTACACAATAAATTTATTACCTGCATCAGAAGGTTAAATTTTTGAGTGTGTTTGTTTGGTTGTTTGTTTGTTTGTCTGTAATTGTGATAGCTCCAAATGTACAGAACAGATCTTTTTTTCAATTTTTTGTCGGCAGGGCATGACTGAAGGAAGAAGTGATTAAATTATGACAGAGATTTGGATAATATCCTGGAAACTTTTCAGAAACACTTCCTGGTGGAGGTAAGTACTATACGAGTGCTTCCTAGTTTATCTGCTTTTATATTTAGATGCATTTTAATTTGTGTTTCTTACATCTCTTGATGTCATGGTCTCTACGTACCACACTAAACTGATATCAAATGCTCAGATATTAGCTAACTTTACACAAAGCAAAACTGGTGTGACATTTTCAAAACAAGAGCACTCATACAGGGCAGACATCTGCCAAGACCATTCATGATGAAGTCATGTCATTTAAACTGGAGTTATGTGGTGTATGTTGATTGCTGCTGGGTGGCATGTCATTTGAAACATGAGAAATATCTGCGTATAGATTTTGAAAATTATATAATTGTCTGGACACCTAAAACATAAAATATGGGTTATAATATTTATTAAGATTAAATAGCTTAAAGCATTTAACTATTTATATTCAACATGGCAGATTAAACTCAGCTTTAAGATATTTAACATATGCATTTAAGGAAAACAAATATAATGATTTAATCATTGCATGCTGTTCATAAATGGTGAAGAAACAAAAGTAACTACTTTCATGCAAGGTTCCCATTATATAAATCTACATGTGTTACTGTGAACAGATATATTGTCTAAAAATGTTAGCAGATTGTTTACATAGATAATGCATCTTTTCTGTTCTCATCAGTTCTACTTCGTTGTATCTAATTTTTAAAGTGTTAAGATGCATACAGTATGTATTTAAAATAAGTCTCACCTCAAAAGTCTTTTTTGTCACTTGAAGTTGTATCATCCGATTTTTTTTATGATTTAACTACACAAGAGCAATTTATAAATTTGACCTGAGCTTAATATTACAGAAACCAAATGTTAATAAGTGAGTAAACATCAGACATAAATTATAGCACATATAATTTTTCTAACATCTTTACATTCTGGGAAATTTATATTTACATGTGTATTGTGTCTCAATTACTTTCACAAATATAGCACAGCTTTGCTGGACAGGGTGTGTCATTCAGTGGAGATCCTTTAAGACCTTTGTTCATATGGGCACAATCACCATCACCACTTGGTTCTTTGGGAGATTTGTTCCAAAGGTCATCAAGAACTTTCTCCCTGCTGTTTTCCCAGATCCAGTTGTCACGTCCTAAATCCTTGGCAGATGTCCAGTATTGACATGATGTATACATTCGTGTTAGCCTGAAGGCATGCCTTTGCTCAGCTACAGTTTCAAATGACACAAGGTGTCTACCCTCAGCTTTGCAGGATAAGTCAGCATCTGTCCAGCTTTTCACTGAGTGGTGAAATGTGTATTTGGATGAATCATTTTGTACACAATTGAGTTTGAGTTCTCCTAATTTGATCTGAACATCTTCCAGATTGTTTTCTATTTCTGGGACAAAATTGAATTTTGTGTTAAAAGCACTTTTGAGCTCTTCTGTTTGCTTCTGATTATCTGTGACAAAACTGTTCATTGATTGTTCCAAAGCTTGCATTCGAGTATTCATGTCTGATAACTGTGCCTCAAACTTCATTGTGGTCAATATAGCTGTATTTTGTGTCTGTGAAATGTTGATCACTTTTGTATTTAAATCATCTTTTAGTTCTTCTATTTGTTTCCGATTATTTGTGACAAAACTGTCCATTTGTTTCTGATTATCTGTGACAAAACTGTCCATCGATTGTTGCAAAGCTTGCATTCGAGTATTTGTGGCTGATAACTCTGCCTCGAGCTTCATTGTGGTCTGTATAGCTGTATTCTGTGTCTTTGAAATGTTGATCAATTTTTCATTTAAATCATCTTTTAGTTCTTCTATTTGTTTCTGATTATCTGTGACAAAACTCTCCATTAGCTTATGATTATCTGTGACAAAGCTGTCCATGGTTCTCTGCAAAGCATGCATTCGAACATTCACCTCTGATAACTGTGCCTCATGATTCAAATTGGTTTTTTTGGCTGTATTTTGTGACTTTGAAATGTTGATCACAATACAGATGACAAGTAAAGCATATATCCCAAAAGCCATTTTCCATCAGTACCAATGAACTATGTTGATTAATAAGTCAAGTTCTCACTGTTTAATTCTAACTGTAAATGTATTTGTATTTATGAAATTGATAGCCAGTTTAACTGTCCAGAAATATCTGAGTATTAAAACTGTCACCTCCCTAAGGTCGAACAGTGAATATATATAGTCAAATATGCCTGAGAAGAAAGTGTAAAACTGTTATCACTGTTAGTGCACTAAAAGTGGTGTCATATTGTGAAATACAAAATACACGCCTGTATTGAAATGATATGATATAAAATGATAATATTTTCCTTGTAATTTTTAACATGCAATTCCAGTGAACTAAGTTAAGGAAGTTTTTTTTACTTTTGATTGTAACTCTGTGGAAAGATAGGAGTAGTACAATGGAAAACCAGTTTAATTATCCAGAAATATCTTAATTTTAAGAAGATCTCGTCCCTAATGTTACAAGTTGTCCCGACTTCAAAACCCAAATGTGAATCCCCACAGAGACACGGTACAAAATATACAATATAAAGTACATAAGCGTCTTTAGCTGTACCGCGTGTTTCCAGTGTGTAAAAGGTGTGACCTTGGAATAAGGTAAAATAAGAGTTGAAATTTGTTGTATATCTAGCATCTTTAGAGATATTTGAAATATTAAAAAATATCCCTTTTGCTTCAAGGAAAAAAATCACCAATACTGTTCCTGCTTCAAAATATTTAAGCTTTGAGATATTCAACATGAGGGCCTTGTAGAAGAAATTATCCTTTAGGAGTTATATTCCAGAGCAGATTATTATGCTGAGGAGTTAACTGCTATATTTGAGATCTGATCAGTTTAAGATAATTGTTTAGTTATGCTCCCTTGCACCCTGATTAATGCACTCCAGTCACCAGAGTTTTGATGTTCAAATTAATCTTTATGAACCATATCATTATTGGAATCAGGTTATCGGGTTATTTTTGGCTATACAGATTTAATCAGAAAAGAAATCCCATTTCTTGTCAGTACCCACCCTTTTAACAGGACTATTTGCAGTGGCTTTCCAACTCATAAACTGGATTTGCCCTTCCCATAAGTCGTGTATATGGAATTGGGGGTTCCGCTGATGTATTGAAGTGTACTTAGCAATGTAAGTTTTGTTAATACCAACAAAGTTACAATTCCAAACACCAGACCATGTTTTTTTCTGTTCTATTAACAGTGTATAAAAAGCTCTTCTCATGAATAATTTGGTTTCTTTTGAATGTTTATCAAATTACATATTCCCTCAAGACACTCTGTCTCTTGTTGCTTTGAATGTTATTTTTTCTTCTACAGTTTTATCGCAATGTTGCATGTAACATGGTCTTTTTTATCTTGTTAAGATTTTTCTTGGAAGTTTCCTTAAAACTGATCCACACTTCCACTATCTACCGCATGGCACAAGCCTCAGCATGCCACAAACCGAAAGATAGAATATTAGATAACATTTGTTTGTCCTGCCATATATTTTTCTCACTTATAAATTTAAAATGCCTGAAAATAAGAATAAATATATAGAACAGCTCCCTAATTAAGTCTTTGGACATATCGATGTGGTTGCAATGTTCCAACAGCATCTTTCTTCAAAGATAAAATGAGTTAAGCAAAGGACACATATTACCACAAAGATATTTTGACTAGATATAAAAGGTCAGATGACATAAAAAAAACCACTGTGGTTACATGATAAGCAGTTAAATCGGCCCTCAGAAAACCACTGTGCTCTAAATGGTACATATCACCATACTCTCATGAAAACTTGTATAACACTTAATCTTCATCAAACCAGTTGTACCTTTAGTAATTCTAAAATGATCAAGTGGGTAAAGGACAGAGGATAAAATGCGTTGATTAAAGCATCCAATTAGCATTCATATATGTTAATTTCACTTTTGCCAAATATCACATAAGAAATTATCACCCTTGTTATAGTGTGATAATAAAGATTAATCCTTAATTATGCGACAAAATTGTGATCTAATTGAAGTTTTAATTATTCCAACATAAACAAGTGTCAAAAGGACTTCATTGCAACATCCAAATAGCTTTGATATGTGATAATCATACTTTGCCAGATATAACTTTAGAAGTTCTCACGTTAATGAAACAGACCAAAATGTCTGTTAACTTTAGAGTCTATCATATAGTTGAGATTAAGCACCATAAAATACTCTTACTATGTTATATTTTCTTGTTTGTATTAACTTGGTCCGAAGTTACAGGTGTTGAGATTTGATCCCTGATATTTTAATGGTCCGATTTCCGAGGGATGAGTTTGTAGGGGAGCAATATGCCAAGGGCTGATTTGGCAAAAGGCCGACCTGTTTAGCTCCCTTTCCATGCAGTTCATCCTGAGCTAAAACCCAAACAGGCTTGTCTACCTTCAGTTGTGGTTTGGTCTAACTTGTACTTCGGTGGTACACAGCCTACACCCTCCTATTTGGTATGATTTACATTTGCATAGGGCACGTCTGGGGTTATTTGATGCAAATTCTGTTCAGTACCTCTTTGTAACAATCTTTGAAATAGCCATTACATTTTCTCATGAGTTGTACAAAATTACTGACTGGAGAGGGTAGGGAGGGAGAGGGCTGCACATACCAGGTGGCTGGTTCTTCAGTGCACTCTAACCACATGTGTCTCTTTTCAGAGATTCTGAAATAATTATGAGGATTTCAAGAAGTAATCAAATATGTATGGAAATGAATGTAAGAAAAGGTGTTAAAAGACACTAATGGAGCTGTACATGTGAGCCTAAGAATTTATCCAACAATCAATAAAATTAATTCTTATTTTCATTTCATTTATAACTGTGGCATGAAGCCCAGAAAAGAAATACCTGCTGCTACAAAGCAGAGGAGAGGACTCACCAGGCACAGCCAATTTCATTTTTAAGGACAGTTTTCATGTGCAAATTAAACATATGTACCACAGACTCTATTAACTCAACAACAGCCACAGCAGCCAGCTGCCACTTCCAGGGAGTACATACTCACAATTCCAGAGACACAGCTGCTTCAGCCACCACAACAGACCAAGTTTCCCCAACCAGTAAAAGAAGCCTATGTGTCATCAGTGACCAATGGGTCAGTCAGGGGACACAGCAGAATACCTCTGTCATCATTTATGACCAGGTGCCAGGGACATCAAGACACGTGCTTCTGGTGATAAGGCCGACCAAGAACTTTAACCCGCCATCTGTTGCCTCAGGACTACCCAATATTTCCAAAACAATTATGGAAGTACTTGTTCAGAAAAAACAAGCAAACACCAAAAACATATTACATTCATACAATCACACAAAGTTTGAGTGGGTGAGAATGAGTGAGTGCTCAAGTGAGTGAGTATATGATTGAATGAGTGGTAGTGAATGAGTGACAGTACTTGAGTGGTTGAGTGCATGGTTGGGAGAGTGAGTCAGAGCGAGTGAGTGCGTGAATAAGAGGTTGGATGAGTGACATGTGAACGTCTGAAGAGACAAGTGAAATGTAAGGTTGTTGTGACAAGAAGAAACACTCAAGTCATGTTTTTTCTTTGGGGGATAAAAATGGGCTAGGTTATGCATAGTCAAACATTAGAGAAGGGTGTAGCGAGCTTTTTCTTTGGTGATTTGTTTGGTCAAATAGCTTTACATATATTTTCTGGATAGTTAAGGGTGTGTTTTGTTGTTGTTGTTTTGACATTCTTGAGAGCTTCCAACTGCCCCACATAATGACTAGATTGGCAGGTTATCCTGTGGGTTGGGTTGCAGGGCTCTTCCTCTTTGATGTGTCCTCAGGATGTTGTACAGCACCACACCTCCAAATACTATATCTCTAACAACCTTTGATCTTTCCATGATGGTGAGTAGGAGTTTAAATCTGTTAATATTCCAAAAGCATAATCCCCATTATCCTCCTGTCCCAGGAGCACTTGCATGGTTTAATATTCTCTCTTCTATATTAAGTTGCTTTCTGCTGTGTGGCTTCATATTTCAATGTGAAATCCATGGATTCAAGGCAAAAGTATCATCACTCGGCAAAAACAATGGTTCAGGAGGGGGAGGCTCAAGATCTCATCCTTTGTATTTTCCTTCAACTCACAGTGACTGAAAATTTGTACATCTGAAAAAGATCCACTAGAACCAACATTTACTCAAAGGAATCTGGAGTAAGCATCAATCATGGCAAAACCAGGGAAAGAAGCTGTTGTAATTGTAATTCACTCCCAGATCTGGTAGTCTTCTTAATGACAATGTATTTCCCATCTACAAAGCCAACTGCATCTGGAACATTCCATCTATTGTGAATTTTTTCTTTCAATCTGTCTCCATTCTTCAGGAGTGGTAGGACATGTCTTCCTGTAATTCATCAAGAATAGCCCTGCAGACATCAGGAACGAATTTGCATATATTGGTTCATCCCACCCTCCAGTAACACCCCAATGATTTGTAACATTCCCCAGTAGCCAAGTGTCCCAGTATTATGGCCAGCTTCAAGCAAACTTCTAAAGGCTGTTTGAAATTGTTGGGTTTCCTTCTTCAGATTCTGATCTATCTGTTCTTGAACAAGGTCAAAACTGCAGGATGCATGCTCACAAAGTTGGTGGCCAGGAACATTGCTTTGAATTAACACCGCAAAGAGGTTGTTGCAACACCCTATTTTACTACATCCTGTTGTGAATTTCTGTCCTCTCAATTTCCCTCACCACAGTTGTCCAGACTCCAGTCCTAGCTGCCCAGCCCTGAAGTTGGTTATAATTAATGACGGTCTGCTCCAGTGAAACAACCCCTTAACACTAAAGTGTATTTGCAACAAGATAGCATAAAATACATGAAAAAAGATTTGGAATTCAGTTAGACTATTTCTAATTTATGACATTACCTCTATGTCGTGCCATTTTGGTAAAGTGTTTTGTTGTCCTATCAGGTCAGAATTAATCATATACTCTGCTCAAAATGTGGGAAGGTGTATACGTTTGCTGTTGAAGTAATTGAATACTTTACTTAAGTTTCTGTAGACAATGATCTAAAACAATGTGAATATGTATATGTTGAGTGATTGTACTAATGACTGTAATACTGTATGTTATTTTAAAAATAAATAAAAAAAATTATTATACCCAAGAGTGTTTTAAAAACTGTAAAATGGATTTGGAAGGATCAAATATTTGTCAAACAATTACTTATTTGTACCCACAAAAATACACCAAATCTCCTTACTCAATTTCAGTTGTACATCAGTTGTTGTAGTATATATTTGGCTGTATTACAATGCGACATTGTTGAAGAAAAACACCAACTAAAAGAAAAATTTATCCCTTTTATTCTGCTGACCACAACACCTCAATAATGGGTATCTTAAGAATATATATAAAGTCAAACCTGCTCAAGCAACAACTAGCACAGAGCAACCACATTTGACACCGCCCATTTCATGTTACATTAATCCAATAGGGGCCCTCACTCTGTGAGGAGCCACCACCCTATCAAACAAAGTACATGCATATTTAAGTCTTTATACCAGCAGGTTATTAGAAGCACTTAGTACAATTCTGCTATTTTGTTATGTGGTCCAATCCCATGATTGTGCCTCAGTATAATTATATGGCCTCATGTCAATGACAAGTACTTCTTAAAACAATTGCTTAACACTCACTGATAAGTTCAGTCCATAGTATCTGTAATCAGCAATTAATTTAAACCTGCCAAAGGGAATAAGTACCTCCTTTTTAAATTTTACTCTAGATTTCACTTTTAAAAGGCTCTTTACAGGCTTTTGAAATTCAGTCATTATTGTAAATGAAAAGCGTATCATTAGAAACAATATCTTAAAACATGCTACTGAGTGCAGGTCTTATAGTTTGGAGGATTAACTGTTACAATTTACCTAGGACATGAATCTTGTGGAATGTACAGTCATGGACACTGAAGAATACTGAGTGGAGATGGTTATGTCAAGCAAGACAAAGCAACCTGAGTAAGACTTTTATTACTATTAATAGCCTTGACAAAGTATCTACGTTAACATATGATATATTTGTGACCCTAATCATAACAGTTATTTCTGAGACTGATAACTTCAGTATATTAGTTTAGAACAATAAAAATGATTACCTAAATGCCTGACTTACAAATTCACCTAAATCAATCTGTGCATACATTGTACTTTGTGCCATGACCTTGCGAAGAGTCCCACTTGCTTAGAGCAACCACTTTTGGAATTTCCCTTTAGTAGTTGTTCTTTACAGGTTGGACTGTATATGTAACATGATTTACTGGTTTAAATATTTATTAAAGACTGGTTATGACCCAACATTATTGTAAGCCTAGTTTAATAAGTACTCCAATACATGTCAGTATTTTTAGAAATTTGGAAATTGTGACTCTTCAAGTATATGCAATTCAATGAAAATATTTCCAAAGAAAACCCTTGCAGCACAATTAGCAGACAACACCTGCCTTACAGTTATCACCTGACATTCCTTGTGCGACAGATTACAAGTACGGTATACCACATAGCTAAATTTAAATGCCTAGTGGGAATTTCAACTTATACAATCTCTCTTTTGCCCCAGTTCTACTTCTGCCTTTCAACTCCTGTATTATCCCGGTGTCAAGTAAAGTTTAGGGTTTCTTTTTTTTTAAAGTCATAGACATCCTAGAGTCCTAGGTAGAAGACCTGGGAGCATTATGGATAAATCTTGGCCATTTTTGGCCCATCCAGCATGCTCCCATATATTTGGTGTGATACTTAATTTTCTGAAGCAGTGTGGTTGAAAAGATGTTCAAAGATAGTATGAGGCTGGTACCTAAGCTTTAAGGGGACTACGGGGGACTCTGCAGTGGGTATTTTACTGTATTTTGCCATACTGCACTGAAACAGGGGGTCATAAATGTCACAGACTTCAACCAATGCACCCAAGACCCTGGGGATATCAGTGAGGCCACCGACAAGGAGGACACCAGACAAAGGTGAAGAAAAAGAAGCAACCTCCTGCCGTAAATCTAACACAGGCATGAAGATCACTAGGATACTGACAAGAGGGACAGAGCCTTGAGCAGAGAATGCTTATATGTTGTTTAAAGAGACATTGAAAAAACACACAGAAACCAGAAGAAAAGAAAAAATATTAAAATAACACTTGATTCTGGAGACATAACTACAGTCATACAGGAGCCTCAGATGATCCAGGACGGCCAGGAATAGCTCCGTGCTTGTTTCAATTGTTGACCAATACATTTCTATACTTCTGAAATTTCTATTTCAGAAATGGGAGCAGTTTTGAAGGTACTTGGCTCCTGCATAGGTCATACAGGGACTTATTTGGGGACATGAGCCTACAGCCAGGTACATCCGTGGACATTGGGAGAAGACTCACACATTGGTCCAGATTTGGTCCAACATCGACGGTTGAAAAGAGAAGAAAGTCTACCAATTTTGGAACAAGGCTCTCAGACCACAATAATAGCCAATTTATTTTTTATTCGAGTATTCAAAATGTTTAATTCTAATCATCAGACCATTTTAGCATCAGTTTATTATTGAAATTATTCTCCAACTTTTTAACCATTTGACAGATAACTTCATAGCCCAAGCACGGTATTTCGGGTGCTATCTTGAATTCAGGATGTTTTAGTTGGGTTAAAGATTAATATAAAGTAAATGAGAATGTAAATAGTGAGAACTATAATATTAATAGGGAAGACGTGATAACTGTATGAATCTCAAAGGACATTTTTGTTGGCTTTGGCATTGTGAAGCAATAAACATGTGGATGACAAGTGACAATAAAATATATTTAGAGTATATACTTCTTCTAACTGAATAATTCAACTTCCATCAAACATCCAGATATCCAATACTCATTGACTGTAAAGCAATGCAGTTCATTTTCGCCACAAACTCACCTCTGGTGGCTAAAACTTAGGCCAAGAAAATTTTTTAATTAAAGATCATCAACAGATAAGGCAAAATGGCAATTTTTGTAAGTCCCTTTTGGTACAGAACAAAAATTCGGAAGGTTGTGAAGATTGTTAAACATATTTAGTACTTTTGGAAAAGTAAGTGATTACCATTACAAATGATTGCATTACTGTTTCTGCCAGTTGTATTAGAATCAAACGATTAGGGGAGTTTTTTACCTGGACGTTCATCCAAAAGATAAAATGGGGTGGCTACAAGATTTTATACCTCAAAACTCAAGAGAGTCAAGCATACAGACACATCATGTTGTATTGTTATCCATATAATCAGAGTAAAGTCGGACAGATCAAGGTCAAAAGCCAGAGATGGTCAGGAGTTTCCCAGGACTTTCTGATAGATCCAAGACAAATCCCAAGGGTAGAGATACATTTTTGGCAGATTTTACCCTGAACCTAGCCAATTCTTAAGTTGGGACCTCTATCCTGACAATCCCTGAAAATGGAACCGGGCCTTAAGAGATAAAAATATGTCTTGCGAGTCTCCTGCTGTTTCTTCTTGATTTCGAGGAGTGATTGTCACATGATTTTTATTAGCTATCAAGACTGTCTGGAGGAGGTAGGAAGATCTATGTTTTCAGTCATAAAAATGTATTATGCCACTATTTAATATCTAATTTAATTTAATTAAAGTTCAAATTCTTATATAATTTAAAGTTTGCTTGGCTAAGTTTATAAGTTCCTTAAATTTTGTAGAGTCTTAAATGTTCACTTGGTTAATAAATGTTCCTGGCAGATATATGAGAAGTGCGGCATTTAGTTGTCTGGGACATTGGACAGGATCGGGTAGTAGTCCTTGAATTGACAATGAACACACTGGCAATAGTAATGGACAACTTTTATTGTTTATAATCCAATCTGTTGTTTCTATTGTTTTTTCATACAATTACAATTCACACAAATAAAATAACTGTTTCCTTGACAACTCATTTATTTATATTTCAGTATAAATATTTGAATATAAATGTTTGAATTCCAATAGTGAATGAAGTTTTTAGATTATGGAGATTAAACTTACATAGATCTCCAAATGTTAAATGTTTTGAGAATAGGAGTTTAGAATTGAATTTTGAAATAGGCAGATTGAATTTTGATGTTGCCAGTTCTGATGTTAACCTTAATCTATCCAGCATATAACTCACCAAGAACTAAAACCTGAGCTGATGAGCTTGTATTTTGTGATTGGCTAAATTACGTGGTGTCTGGAGATATACATATGTAATAACTATGGAGGGACGATAGAGAAAGGAAAAGCTCTGTTCTCGCTTAATTAACTATGCTCTTGTAAAGAAATAGCATAAAGTCATGAATTTTTTTTGTTTTTTTTTTCATGTGTCATGTTGAACTTTGACATTTACTGGATGTTCAAATGGCATTTAGTAAAAACATTTGATGACAATACAAAATTATTAATTTTGATGAAAATTAAAGTAAATAAATTTATTTCTGAGTGATCCTCTTAATTCAGATTCAAACATAATAGAAAAATATGTGTACTTTTAAAACACTCAGTCATTGCTCGGATATGCTACTTAACTTGTATCATTTGCTCACAGTCACCTTGTAAGTAAATAGTCATTTAAAATATACCAACTTTAAAGTTTTAGGTGTTTCGTCTCCCAATAATGGTGGTATGTCATTTCAAAAGATAGACACTTAAATGAAAATATTAATGTAATCCAATAGACAATATAAAATAAACAAGTGGTAACTCAGGAGGAACAAACAGTTGTCTGCAAGTGGTGCTCCAAAAAGAAAAAAATAAGGACCAAGTCACAGGTAGGCCCCACTTTCTGTCTGTGAAAATATGACCTGGATCTAAGGAATAGATAGGGAAGCATTTCATCAATGTTTTATCTTAAGGACTGTCCCATGCAGATGTCTTTAATGTCTTATAACAATACTATGGGCAACATTAACTTTAAATAGACGGAAGTAAGGACGGGCCATTCGATAAGCACTGATGGTCCGAGGTAATTTAAAGCCAGTCTTCAGCAGAGAACATTCATTATTTCTAAAGATCACCAGGCTGATCTAAGTAAGAAACCTAGCAGTTTCACCCTCTCAGTTCCCCCAACTTTGCAGAAACTGGGTGTGCATTAATCAAATAAATAGGCAGTCGTTGAGTAAGTACTCCTTAATAATCCATTTGTAAAAGTGACACAAAAATTATATGATTAGCTTTAAAGCTAATCAATAAGGACAATCATAAATAATCATAAAGAAAATCAGGCTTAGTACTTTTTGTTGTGCTTGAGTTTACTCGATAAATTTTTATATTGTGATTAATTCTTCATTATTGGAGAAATTTTATAGCAACAAAACATGTAGAAGCACTAGAAAAGTACCTTTGTAATGGTATGAATTAACTCTTGACAGTGTTAAAGTTCTTAAAATATTTATGAAAAATCGCCACTTTCAATTAGGCATTCAACTTTGAAATCAGGTTGAATGAAATGGTGAAACCTGTTTTAATTTTATGTAGATTTTGCTAGTTGCTTTATTTGGTTTTAACCACTGAAATCACATTGAAACTATGAGGTGAAGTTATTTGAATATAATTATATGGGTGAAATCTTTGAAAAATATTTATATTTTGCAAAACTCTTTTAATTGGATCTAAGTGTGAAATCAGGTTGAGTTCATTGGTTGAAATAATGTTAAAATGATATCGATATGTCATTGTCATATGGTTAGCCTACTGCACTTATGTCAAATAATTGGAAAATTTTACAATAAATCGTATAGAAATTGATTCTGAATAATTTATATGTTGACCGTAAATTGTTGTTATCTTTCAGAGCAGATAATCGAATGTGGCCTGATTGTGTTGACAAGGAAGGAAGGAACACCAAAAATGCCTAAAAAGAAAACTGGCCAGAGAAAAAAGGCAGAGAAACAAAAGGAACGTCAAAGATTGATACGGAATACAGAGAGACCCCTTGTCGACCGTCCTTGTAATTTCATAATGGTGGGTTTAAATGTTATCTTCTATTATCGCCCACCATATGTGTGTCTGTATGACGCTACTGGCTTGCTACCAATATTATCGCCGCTTACCAATTATTGCCACCAATAAATAAAAGGTTGATATTTCAGAAATGCCCTCATATTTGGAAAGCTATTTGTTGTGTATTTGTTCCAGTCACTCGGGGAAATAGAATAATAAGAGTAATTGTGTGTCAGTGACAGACTGTTAATCCCTCAGTTAACTGCCTTATATTGATCAAGATGGCTGGCAATATTTCGAAAAATTGATGGTTTTTCTCATCAGAGGCTCTATATTATAGAGTGGTGGTGGACCTATTCACACCTGGGTACCAATTCAGGCCCACCCTCAATTTTCTTGAAGATTTACTGCTCAGCCAGTGAAGTTCGTCACCCCAGTGAAGTTTGTCACCTGCATTTTATGGCAATATTAAAAATTTTTACTGTCCATTTATGTCATGTACATGTATACCTTGCCGTTGAAAGAAACTATTCTATTTATTTTAATGTGAATGTTGCCTGTCCTTGAGTGTTTTTAAGGCAGGTGACGAACTTCACTGGGATGACGAACTTCACTGGCCGACAAGTATAAGTTTATAAATCAGGTATATTTTTCTTTACCCTGATTTACACAGGTGTACTTCAGATATTGTTATGAATGTACAACCATGTACAATATACTATCATTTACTGTCAAAGTGTTAATAAATTTAAATGTAATTTATTGCTTTATAGTAACTGGGTATAATGCTGGGACGTTTGCAAACTTCGGTTTTATCACTCGTTGGTTCATTGCCAATCAATGATCGGTAAAATTTAAGTACAACCAATATTTGCTAAACTCATTTCTTTGTAGCCTTTTGGTCTCAATAAAACACTTAACAGGAATATTATTTTGTGAAAATCTGAAATATTCATTAGTTAAAATCACAAAACTAGCCATGAATGCATATAAAAATAACGTAAATAGAAATACCTTGGGGTTTTCCCACTGTTGTCAAGGTAATCAGAAAATCAGTCAATCACAAGTGAGGATACATCAAATATGGTCGGTTAGTGAGGGAGACATCTGTGAATGGCTTTTAGATTATATTTTGGTCATATTTGTGTGTATTCTACTTGTTATCATTTCATATTTGATTTTTCTGTCGGGTTTACACTTTCGAGTCCATGATCAGAAATGTTAGAAGTTTGGTCACAAATGTCCGATACGAACATCGAAAGGTAAAATCATAGCGATGTCCCAGCACTAACTGAGTGTATCTAAGCATTGTTTATTGAGGAAAATGTGGCACAATAATACTTGTACCCCATTTTCAATGCATTTTCAATGAGGGGTATCCGGTAACAACTGTTGCCATGGCAGCACTTAAATTTTTGGGTCTTAAGGTTTATGGGTTTTCCACAGCCTAAACCCCTGCACAGATTTTCACCAAATTTTCAGGATATGTTTACCCCAAGTGGATCTAGAGCTGATTAGGTTTCGGGGGTATACAGTAATATCTACAAAACACAGGTATATATGTGTCCAGTCACTACTACTAGTTCACTTGTAAAGTGTTTGTGGCCTCATACTGTTATGTTTATTAACACACAACTGTATTTCGACAATCAGGTAAGTTGTCTCATCAGAGGCTTGAGATTTCACTAAGTCCTATCCCTGAAGTACTTTTTTAATGGTGCAATTTTATTTTCTATATGATATCTGTTAAATAATCAGAGCGACTAAATATTGCACACACACAGTTGTTAGGTGCAATATAAGAAAAATTACCTAAAAATTGATAAAAATTCCAAATTACATTTTTATTGTAATATTTCGCCTCTGTGACGTAATAGAGACATCCTGTGATGTAATAGTGATTCGTGGGCCTTATGACGTCACAACCACAGCTACCAGTTCATTTTAGTGCTACAGTAGGCCTGGAGTAACATAGCCTAGGATTTTCACCAAATTTTTAGCATGTGTTTACCCAAGTGGATCTACAGCTGATTAGGTTTTGGGGGTTATCCAGCGGCAACAACTTTTCGGGTCTTAAAGTTTGTCCTAAAATCTTTAATGTCTTCTGTAACCTAAAATATTGCAGCTATTTTCACCAGATTTGCACCAAATGTAAATGGATAGGAAAGCTTGCGTGAGAGTAATTGTGTCTTTGTTTTTGAAACAAAATGACCCCCATATCAATCTTTAATGCCAAATAGATCTAGGAAGGTCATCATATCAAAAAGGCCTTCAAAAATATCTTCTTTATAATTGTTTCTTTGGCTTCAAAATATGAAAACTACTTGTAAGAAATCATGGCCTGTGAATCTTTTGTAGAACATCTTGTGGGTTCTCTATACTTCTTACAACAGAAGTTGTTCCAAAGATTTTCCCAAATCTCAATGTTGTTGGCCATTTAGCTATACCTGCAAGCTGGGATTCTTCCCTGGTAAGCCCTTACTGGATTATGATTTTGCTAGGTTTAAGGACTGTCCCTTTTTCAATTCCAGCACATTAAAGGATCTTCATCAATTTTTGGTGATACAAATGTTTCTATTTTTATTATTAGCTTTTGAATGAAATAGCCTGTTCACTGATTCTCTTAAATAAAAACCATCACAAAATCTCAAAAAGACTAGCAGATATTGAGAGTTATGCCCCTGTTCCACCAAAGGACTAAGCCCTTATCCTGTCTGGGACCCGTAATCGTGGACAGTCGGTGAAAAAAAGGGTAAAATGGGTGGGAAAACTGGATCGGTATTGAAGCCTGGGATTAAGTACAGATCAGTCTCAGGAAGCCTCAGGAGGCCCCTGGTGGCCCCAGACAGTCCCTGACTGGTCTGGGACTAAGATTAAGCCATTTTTCTGGTCGGTTTGATCCAAGATCTGGTCGTAGACATACCGACTGGGTCCCAGGATGCCTCAGGCCTCCTGGGACTAAGCCCCGACTAAGTCCCGGCGTCCTCAGGCTTCATCAGGTGTTTCCAGTCTTCCCCCAGACCAAGATGGCCGATTCTTGTTTTGCATTGGGACTAAGGGTTGCAGGAGGCCTGGGACTAAGGCACTAAGGATCGGGGACTAAGGGCCGCAGGAGGCCTGGGACAATATAGACTGTGTAAATTTGGTCTGAGGAGGCCTGAGGAAGCCTAGCTGGGACTGGACATTTTGTTTATGGCGGGAAAAAAGAATCGGTTTGGGTCGGGAGAAATATCAAACATGTTTGATATTTCTCACGGCCCCAACCGACCCTTACAGGATGCCTGGGACTAAGCAAATTTTTCAAACCAACCCTGAAAAACCCTTAATCGGGAGCCTTAGTCGTGTGGTGGAACACCCACTTTACTGGCCTTGTGGTCCAGTATACAATTCCAGGTGGTGTTGAATAGTTGGTCTACACTCTATGCTTTTAGGTGTATATCATTTATAACATTACATACACATATAATACTATAAATTGGTGCCTTTACAGGTTTTAACTCAAATTATTAAGAAGTCTAATGGTTTTGTAAAGTACAGTAAAATCGCTATGAGTTGGTGTATTTAAGAAATAGTTCACTGTTCTGTCATTTACTTTTTGTAATACTTAATTTACCATCAGTCATTTTTGGAAATAAACTAAAACTTGCCTGTGTTGTGTTCAGAGTTTATGACAGATGGACAGTTGTTAATTGGAAATATTTTACAACATAAAATGGGTCTATAATATTGTAATCTTTTAATTTTACAATAATTTAATGCCAGTGTATTCTTTTATTTTTGCAGGAATGTGATCAGTGCAAAAAGTAAGTACCAATGTATAGTTTAAAATTCTATATTCACTCAGTTAAGATGTGTGGTAGTTTCTGTAAACAGAATGGTTTAAGTTAGATCTCAGTACAATGTATTTTGGTTATCTTAATGGTGTGTAGGTCTAAAGGTAGACAAGTAGACGGGTCAACAAGGTTGACAGATGAATTTACATGCTCGATATGCTGGTAGAAAAGGAGGCAGGTTTCAAAGCAGAAAATTTGATAAGGTCGACAGGTCAACACATTTGAAATAGTTGACCGGATAATTTTGTACTCTGGTAATGAATATTCATATCTTTTTTCTTATGAAGACCCTTATGTATAGTCCAATTACATTCTGCACCTTGGCCTATATTTGGTTTGTTTCAGTGTACAATCATATTTTTCAAGAGAGCATTGTCAGTAGGTGCTGCATCTCTGAACTGAGAAAACACCAAAATTCATACCGGATTTACCTTATACTTAACCCTGGAAAGTGTATTATGGTATAGTGGCCAACAATGAAGTAAACTAATCAGTTCTGGGTAAATATTCAGTCAGAAAATTGGATGAATAATCAACTCTGGAAATTGGAGGCTATACCAAGCTTTAGTCAGCAGTTATGTCATGTGCTAACTTTTCTCAAATTGATCAATGTGCAAGTTAAATTATGGTTGACTCTGTGACTTTCATGTTGTGTGTAAATACTGTCTGAGTTTTGTGAGAGATTGAAAACTGAAGTAATGAATATTATACTCTGATATTTAAGGCTTATTATACTTTTATAATATCTGAATTGTTTTGTTGAAGTTATTTCGTCTTGCACTCTCTGTGAGGTCCTCAGTGACCTAGTGGGTTAGCAAGTTTGGCATCTAATCTCAGGCTGTCACCTCTGTGTTGGTTCAGCTGCCACAAGTGGAAATGCTGTGGGACTGTTCCAATATGACCATGGTTGTTGAATAGGTCATAAAACCCCAACTTTGAGTTAAAATCTGTGAATACAGAGAGATTAAGCACTAAGCATCTGATTGTGAATACAGAGAGATTAAGCACTAAGCATCTGATTAGATTGTTATTTCTTCCAGGATCCAGAAGAACCGTGCTTTCTGTTACTTCTGTAACTCCCTACAGAGATTGCCAGTCTGTGGACACTGTGGTGAGACTTCCTTTCACTTAAACCCCTTTCTCACTTCTCCTTTGACAAGTCACAATATGGCCTGATTTTTAAACATCTAATCTGCCACTTTGCAGAAGCCATAACTTCCCCTCAGTGTGCTAACATATCCAAGAGTTAAGATTGAATTGATTGGTTTGATTTAAACACCAAGTAACTGTTTGTATTGGTCATCAGCTAATTGGAAACTATTTCTGATGTTTAGTATATGGGGAAACACTAAAATATTCGTATGCTCATGTGCTCTTATCTCAAAGTGCAAGAAAAGTGAAAAACTCACTGAATTATTTTGTTAGTTTGCAAATAAATAGGATTGTTTCAAGCTTACAAAGAATGATTAAAATGACAAGCACGGTCAGTAATCCATGGCTGTGCGTGTGAAGAAGGGTAAATGCAATGTTAATTCAAATAGATGAGTAGAGACGTGCACTCAGATATTTATAAGTGATGGACTGGTCCTTGGATAAAGAGGCTAATAGGTGTTATTATGTCCACCCCCCTGCGGGGTGGATATATTATTTTTGCTTTTTTCGCCGTCCGGCGTCCGATGTCCGGCGTCACGCATGGTTTCCGCTCATTTAAAGGAAAAGTATTAGAGCTATTGTCACCAAATTTGGTATGCAGGCTTATTGGGTCAGTAGCTTGCTTGGGATTGCTTTTGGCTGTTGTACCAAAGAGCGATTTCGACAGAATTTTTGACCCACAGGGTATCTAAGGAATGCAATCTATGCAATTTTCCAAAAATTTTCCCCTCCCCAAAAATGGCGGCCATTTTGAATTTTTGCCAAAAATGGCAAAACACTAATTTGCTTCTATCTCCTTAACCGTGCGAGATAGAGCAATTTCGGCAAAATTTTCGACCCGCAGGGTATCTGAGAATTCTACTCTTGCCAATTTTTAAAAAGTTTTCCCCTCCCCAAAAATGGCGGCCATTTTGAATTTTCGAATTTTTGCCAAAAATGGCAAAACACAAATTTGCTTCTATCTCCTTAACCGTGCGAGATAGAGCGATTTCGTCGAAATTTTCGACCCACAGGGTATCTAAGGAATGCAGTCTTTGCAATTTTCAAAAAATTTTCCCCTCCCCAAAAATGGCGGCCATTTTGAATTTTCGAATTTTTGCCAAAAATGGCAAAACACAAATTTGCTTCTATCTCCTTAACCGTGCGAGATAGAGCGATTTCGGCAAAATTTTCGACCCACAGGGTATCTGAGAATTCTACTTTTACAAATTTTTAAAAAATATTCCCCTCCCCAAAAATGGCGGCCATTTTGAATTTTCGAATTTTTGCCAAAAATGGCAAAACACAAATTTGCTTCTATCTCCTTAACCGTGCGAGATAGAGAGATTTCGTCAAAATTTTCGACCCACAGGGTATCTGAGCATTGTATTCTTGGTAATTTTTAAAAAATTTGCCCCTCCCCAAAAATGGCGGCCATTTTGAATTTTCGCCAAAAATGGCAAAACACAAATTTGTTTCTATCTCCTTAACCGTGTGAGATAGAGCGATTTTGTCGAAATTTTCGACCCACTGGGTATCTTAGGAATGCAATCTTTCCAATTTTCCAAAAATTTTCCCCTCCCCAAAAATGGCGGCCATTTTGAATTTTCGAATTTTTGCCAAAAATGGCAAAACACAAATTTGTTTCTATCTCCTTAACCGTGTGAGATAGAGCGATTTTGTCGAAATTTTCGACCCACTGGGTATCTTAGGAATGCAATCTTTCCAATTTTCCAAAAATTTTCCCCTCCCCAAAAATGGCGGCCATTTTGAATTTTCGAATTTTTGCCAAAAATGGCAAAACACAAATTTGCTTCTATCTCCTTAACCGTGCAAGATAGAGCGATTTTGTCGAAATTTTCGACCCACAAGGGTATCTGAGCATTGTACTCTTGGTAATTTTTAAAAAATTTGCCCCTCCCCAAAAATGGCGGCCATTTTGAATTTTTGAATTTTTGCCAAAAATGGCAAAACACAAATTTGCTTCTATCTCCTTAACCGTGCGAGATAGAGTGATTTCGGCAAAATTTTCGACCCACAGGGTATCTAAGGAGTGTACTCTTTGCAATTTTCAAAAAATTTTCCCCTCCCCAAAAATAGCGGACATTTTGAATTTTTGCCAAAAATGGCAAAACACAAATTTGCTTCTATCTCCTTAACCGTGCAAGATAGAGCGATTTTGTCGAAATTTTCGACCCACAAGGGTATCTGAGCATTGTACTCTTGGTAATTTTTAAAAAATTTGCCCCTCCCCAAAAATGGCGGCCATTTTGAATTTTTGAATTTTTGCCAAAAATGGCAAAACACAAATTTGCTTCTATCTCCTTAACCGTGCGAGATAGAGTGATTTCGGCAAAATTTTCGACCCACAGGGTATCTAAGGAGTGTACTCTTTGCAATTTTCCAAAAATTTTCCCCTCCCCAAAAATAGCGGACATTTTGAATTTTTGCCAAAAATGGCAAAACACAAATTTGCTTCTATCTCCTTAACCGTGCGAGATAGAGCGATTTCGTCGAAAATTTCGACCCACAGGGTATCTAAGGAGTGTACTCTTTGCAATTTTCCAAAAATTTTCCCCTCCCCAAAAATGGCGGCCATTTTGAATTTTCGAATTTTTGCCAAAAATGGCAAAACACAAATTTGCTTCTATCTCCTTAACCGTGCGAGATAGAGCGATTTCGTCGAAATTTTCGACCCACAGGGTATTTAAGGAATGTAATCTTTACAATTTTCAAAAAATTTTCCCATCCCCAAAAATGGCGGCCATTTTCGAATTTTTGCCAAAAATGCCAAAACACAGATTTGCTTCTATCTCCTTAACTGTGTGAGATAGAGCGATTTCGTCGAAATTTTCGACCCACGTGGTATCTAAGGAGTGTACTCTTTGCAATTTTCCAAAAATTTTCCCCTCCCCAAAAATGGCGGCCATTTTGAATTTTCGAATTTTTGCCAAAAATGGCAAAACACAAATTTGCTTCTATCTCCTTAACCGTGCGAGATAGAGCGATTTCGTCGAAATTTTTGACCCACAGGGTATTTAAGGAATGTAATCTTTACAATTTCCAAAAAATTTTCCCCTCCCCAAAAATGGCGGCCATTTTGAATTTTCGAATTTTTGCCAAAAATGGCAAAACACAAATTTCCTTCTATCTCCTTAACCGTGCGAGATAGAGCGATTTCGTCAAAATTTTCTACTCACCGGTGTTTGAGCATTGTATTTTTGGTAATTTAAAAAAAATTTCCCCTCCCCTAAAATGGCGGCCATTTTGAATTTTCGAATTTTTGCCAAAAATGGCAAAACACAAATTTGCTTCTATCTCCTTAACCATGCGAGATAGAGCGATTTCGTCGAAATTTTCAACCCACAGGGTATCTAAGGAATGTAATCTTTGCAATTTTCAAAAAATTTTCCCCTCCCCAAAAATGGCGGCCATTTTGAATTTTTGAATTTTTACCAACAATGGCAAAACACAAATTTGCTTCTATCTCCTTAACCGTGCGAGATGGAGAGATTTCGTCGAACTTTTCGACCCAAGGGGTATCTAAGAAATGTACTCTTTGCAATTTTCCAAAAATTTTCCCCTCCCCACATATGGCGGCCATTTTGAATTTTCAAATTTTTGCCAACAATGGAAAAACACAAACTGGCCTTAACCGTGCAAAATAGAGTTATTTCGTTGAAATTTTCGACCCATAGGGTATCTAAGAAATGTACTCTTGGCAATTTTCAAAAAATTTTCCTTTTCCTAAAAATGGCGGCCATTTTGCATTTTCGAATTTTTGCCAAAAATAGAAAAACAGGAATTTGCTTCTATCTTTTTAACAAAAGGTTGATAGGGTGGACATTACACATGATAATGTGTGTTCTTCTATGCTATCCTGTTTCTATTCATATGTCGCAGCTACAAGCAACAGGGCATCCTATTTCTAGTTAACTTATGTTATTGTTTATAAATTTGTATGTTATTTCATTTATTAATGTTTCACATCGTGCCTAATACCTTTGTCTTGGTTCTATTGTGATGGGTAGCTTGAGAGGCGGAGAAAACCATTACATACATTTGGGTCAAGGTTCTGTACTGTAAACCAACACGTTAACAACTATCAGTTTTCCGATCTTAGATTGGCCTTTTTATGTCAGCTGACTTGTGAGTCAGCTGACATTATGTCGTCACTCTGCGGCGTGGGCGTACGCGCACGCGTGAACAACTTCTCCTCCAAAACTACAAGGCCTAGAGACGTGCTGTTTTTTTTAAAAGATACCTTATCTATCGAGGATGAAAAAGTGTTCAAGGCATGCAAATCTGTCTGTTCGTCTGTTTGCTAGAGACATTACAAGGGGGGTACCCCCACCAAAAGTGTGAAAATTTCAACACTTAATCACAATTTTCTCAGTGACTATTGCAGGGATTTCTCTCATATCTTGCATATATGTACTAGGCCAGAGGTAGATTCTCTTGTGTGAGTATGAGACCTGGATCTGTCTTACTTTTTTTTTAATAAATTTTTTTAATAATTTTTAATGCATTAAAATTCATGAAATCATGCATAAAATCATTTATAACTTGCAAAGTGTTGCATTTAGAGCATTTTGTTAAAATATGTTATTCAGCTACTTTTTTCATAGCTACAATATGGTGAGTAAGTTGGGTGCCTGTCTTAATAGCTAAGTGAGTAATAGCTACTTTTGGGCTTTTCAGTAACTTCCATCATGAGTAGAATCACTTGTAACTTAAAAACTATTGCATTTAGAGAATTTCGTATAAATATGTTATTCAGCTACTTTTCGGTCAGCTATAACATAGTAAAATTTTAGACCTGTAGCTCATGGCATAGCTGAGTAATAGCTACTTTTAGGTTATCACTGTTGAGTAAATCGCTTATAACTTGAAAACTATTGCATTTAGAGAATTTCGTATAAATATGTTATTCAGCTACTTTTGGGTCAGCTATAACATAGTAAGATTTCAGACCTGTAGCTCATGGCATAGCTGAGTAATAGCTACTTTTAGGTTATCACTGTTGAGTAAATCGCTTATAACTTGGAAACTATTGCATTTAGAGTATTTTGTTTCATATGTTATTCACCTATTTTGGGATCAGCTATAACATAGTGAAGTTTCAGATCTGTGGCTCATTGCATAGCTGAGTAATAGCTACTTTGAAGTTCTCACTATTGAGTAAATCAGTTGTAATTGGAAAACTATTGCATTTAGAGAATTTCGTATAAATATGTTATTCAGCTACTTTTGGGTCAGCTATAACATAGTAAAATTTCAGACCTGTAGCTCATGGCATAGCTGAGTAATAGCTACTTTTAGGTTATCACTGTTGAGTAAATCGCTTATAACTTGAAAACTATTGCATTTAGAGAATTTCGTATAAATATGTTATTCAGCTACTTTTGGGTCAGCTATAACATAGTAAAATTTTAGACCTGTAGCTCATGGCATAGCTGAGTAATAGCTACTTTTAGGTTATCACTGTTGAGTAAATCGCTTATAACTTGAAAACTATTGCATTTAGAGAATTTCGTATAAATATGTTATTCAGCTACTTTTGGGTCAGCTATAACATAGTAAGATTTCAGACCTGTAGCTCATGGCATAGCTGAGTAATAGCTACTTTTAGGTTATCACTGTTGAGTAAATCGCTTATAACTTGGAAACTATTGCATTTAGAGTATTTTGTTTCATATGTTATTCACCTATTTTGGGATCAGCTATAACATAGTGAAGTTTCAGATCTGTGGCTCATTGCATAGCTGAGTAATAGCTACTTTGAAGTTCTCACTATTGAGTAAATCAGTTGTAATTGGAAAACTATTGCATTTAGAGAATTTAGTATAAATATGTTATTCAGCTACTTTTGGGTCAGCTATAACATAGTAAAATTTCAGACCTGTAGCTCATGGCATAGCTGAGTAATAGCTACTTTTAGGTCATCACTATTGAGTAAATCAGTTGTAACTTGAAAACTATTGCATTTACAGTATTTTGGTTAAATATGTTGTTCACCTACTTTTGGGTCAGCTATAACATAGTAAAATTTCAGACCTGTAGCTCATTGCATAGGTGAGTAATAACTACTTTGAGGTTCTCAGTATTGAGTAAATCAGTTGTAATTGCAAAACTATTGCATTTAGAGAATTTAGTATAAATATGTTATTCAGCTACTTTTGGGTCAGCTATAACATAGTAAAATTTCAGACCTGTAGCTCATGGCATAGCTGAGTAATAGCTACTTTTAGGTTATCACTGTTGAGTAAATCGCTTATAACTTGAAAACTATTGCATTTAGAGAATTTCGTATAAATATGTTATTCAGCTACTTTTGGGTCAGCTATAACATAGTAAAATTTTAGACCTGTAGCTCATGGCATAGCTGAGTAATAGCTACTTTTAGGTTATCACTGTTGAGTAAATCGCTTATAACTTGAAAACTATTGCATTTAGAGAATTTCGTATAAATATGTTATTCAGCTACTTTTGGGTCAGCTATAACATAGTAAGATTTCAGACCTGTAGCTCATGGCATAGCTGAGTAATAGCTACTTTTAGGTTATCACTGTTGAGTAAATCGCTTATAACTTGGAAACTATTGCATTTAGAGTATTTTGTTTCATATGTTATTCACCTATTTTGGGATCAGCTATAACATAGTGAAGTTTCAGATCTGTGGCTCATTGCATAGCTGAGTAATAGCTACTTTGAAGTTCTCACTATTGAGTAAATCAGTTGTAATTGGAAAACTATTGCATTTAGAGAATTTCGTATAAATATGTTATTCAGCTACTTTTGGGTCAGCTATAACATAGTAAAATTTCAGACCTGTAGCTCATGGCATAGCTGAGTAATAGCTACTTTTAGGTCATCACTATTGAGTAAATCAGTTGTAACTTGAAAACTATTGCATTTACAGTATTTTGGTTAAATATGTTGTTCACCTACTTTTGGGTCAGCTATAACATAGTAAAATTTCAGACCTGTAGCTCATTGCATAGGTGAGTAATAACTACTTTGAGGTTCTCACTATTGAGTAAATCAGTTGTAATTGCAAAACTATTGCATTTAGAGAATTTAGTATAAATATGTTATTCAGCTACTTTTGGGTCAGCTATAACATAGTAAAATTTCAGACCTGTAGCTCATGGCATAGCTGAGTAATAGCTACTTTTAGGTTATCACTGTTGAGTAAATCGCTTATAACTTGGAAATTATTGCATTTAGAGTATTTTGTTGCAATATGTTATTCACCTATTTTGGGGTCAGCTATAACATAGTGAAGTTCCAGACCTGTGACTCATTGCATAGCTGAGTAATAGCTACTTTGAAGTTCTCAATGTTGAGTAAATCACTTGTAATTTGAAAACTATTGCATTTAGAGAATTTAGTATAAATATGTTATTCAGCTACTTTTGGGTCAGCTATAACATAGTAAAATTTCAGACCTGTAGCTCATGGCATAGTTGAGTAATAGCTACTTTTAGGTTATCACTGTTGAGTAAATCACTTATAACTAGAAAACTATTGCATTTAGAGTATTTTGTTGCAATATGTTATTCACCTATTTTGGGGTCAGCTATAATATAGTGAAGTTCCAGACCTGTGGCTCATTGCATAGCTGAGTAATAGCTACTTTGAAGTTCTCACTGTTGAGTAAATCAGTTGTAATTGGAAAACTATTGCCTTTACAGAAATTTGTGCAAATATGTTATTCAGCTACTTTTGGGTCAGCTATAACATAGTGAAATTACAGACCTGTAGCTCATGGCACAACTGAGCAATAGCCATTCTCAGGCACTGACTGTTAAGTAAATCAGCTATAACTTGAAAAATATTGCATTTGGAGTATTTTGTTAAAATATATTGTTCACCTACTTTTGGGTTAGCTATAACATAGTGAAATTACAGACCTATAGCTCATGGCATAGCGGAGCAATAGCTATTTTCAGGTTCTCACTATTGAGTAAATCAGTTGTATCTTGAAAACTATTGCATTTACAGTATTTTGCTTAAATATGTTGTTCACCTACTTTTAGGTCAGCTATAACAGAGCAAAAATTCAGACATGTAGCTCATTGCATAGCTGAGTAATAGTTACTTTGAGGTTCTCACTCTTGAGTAAATCAGTTGTAACTTGAAAACTATTACATTTAGAGTATTTTGTTAAATATGTTATTCACAGACGTTTTGGTCAGCTATAACATATTGAAATTGCAGACCTCTATGTCATGGCATAGCTGAGCAATAGCTTCTTTCAGGTTCTCACTGTTGAGTAAATCATTGTTTCAACCTGTAGGAAATCATGGGCTGGGAATCTGTTAATATGGTCCGATTTGACCTTGGAACCCTCCTTCAAGGTCAAATGAGGATAGCCAAACATAAAAGTGCTTATAACTCGCTTATTATTGGTCCTAGAGGTTGGAATGAAAACCAACCTATAGAAAATCATGAGCTGGGAATTTTTTGGTGTGGTCGGATTTCACCTTGGACCCCTCCTTCAAGGTCAAATGAGGATAGCCAAACTTAAAATGCTTATAACTCGCTTATTATTGGTCCTAGAGGTTTCGAATGGAAAACCAACCTATAGAAAATCATGGGCTGGGAATCTTTTGGTGTGGTCGGATTTGACCTGGGACCCCTCCTTCAAGGTCAATTGAGGATAGCCAAACTTACAATTGCTTAGAACTCGCTTATTATTGGTCCTACAAGTTTGGGATGGTAAACAAGCTACAGGAAATCATGGGCTGGGAATTTTTTTGTGTGGTCGGATTTGACCTTGGACCCCTCCTTCAAGGTCAAACAAGGATAGCCAAACTTAAAAAGTGCCTATGACTCACTTATTATTGGTCCGAGAGGTTTGGGATGGTAAACCATCCTAAATTCTTTGGCTGGGAATCTTTTGGTATGGTCAGATTTGACCTTTGGACCCCTTCTTCATGGTCGAACGAGGATATTGCATTTATAGTATTTCTTTAAATATTTTTAACCTACTTTTCACACTGAAACAATTACCTTGTTACTTTATTTCGTAATACCATTTGCAGGGCACAACTTTTTTGTCCTTTTCTTCTGTCAGCTTCGGAATATCTTTCGAACATGCTGTTCAGTTACCATTTACTGTATTTCTGTACAGCCCTTTCCCTGATAATTATGCTTTCCTCTCATTATCACCATCACAAATCAAAAACATTCAGTCAGCTGACACAGTGCCCGTTCACAGGCACTCTCCTCTTGTTTTGGACTTCAGTCTCAAAAGTAGAAGGCAAGTGTGTTATCATTACATCACACTTATCCTACGTTACATTTTAGGGAAGAGTAAATGTATTACAGAGAACACAATATTTCTGAAAAGAGTACATGTATTATATGAGTACACCATATTTTCAGGGAAGAGTAAATGTATGATGAAGACAGGAGACTGTGTCATCAAACACCCGTCTCAGTACACTACAGGTTTACAGATGGTGGTGAGTATTAATACAGTAGAAAATCTTTTACCTGGCCCCCTTGGGACAGTAGCTATTTGGCCAGATAACAGAAGGGCTGAACTAAAAGGTTTAAATGGAGTTTAGATAGTTTTTACTCACCAACCATTATGGTGACAAATACATCCCTCCTGTGTTCGGTGCTATATTATTAAACCTTCCCTGGTTCCCCACTAAGTGCATTGGTTGTTCAAACCAGACTGGTTTATAATTTTTGTGACTTGCATTTGCTTAAGTGTTTGCCAGACAAAGTAAAAGTTGTAAGGCCTTATTATGGATTCTTGCTGTCGAAGCTTCAATTCATAAGTCCAAGACCCATTTTAAAATCTGCATTTCATAACAAATCTTATGAAGTCTGGAATTAACTGCCCACAGATGCCTGTAGTGCTGGGCAGATTATAAAATGCAACCTGTACTTTTGTACATTTGCCACATTTTTTGTTTTGGACAATTATTTAAAAGGAAAAAAACATGGTAGATTTCAAGGCCTATCTTCCAAACTACCCAGTAAATGTTACTTATGTTTGGTATGTGGGTATATTTAAAACACCAGAAAGACATCTGAAGTTAGAATTGAGCAAAAGAGATCAGGGTTCCTCACTAAATAAACCAAACTTTTGATGACACAAATACACCCAATATTAGCCATTGTCCGTTTACTTTGGGTCAAATGCACACAAATACCCGAGGGTTGCCTTTCAGTTTTACTTGCCACAACTAGGGATGGGTTAGTAGGCCCGGTGTCGTGGTATCAAGAGCATTTAAATTAAATACTGTGATGAGATTTTACAGCCGCCACTTGGCTTGTCAGCACATATAATAGAAGGAGGACTTAAAATAGTGGGAGCATACCCGAAATTTGAAGAAATTATAAGTTTTTTCCCCATATTTTTGTGCATCTAAAGACTTTTACACCAAATATGTTGAGCAAAACTACCATATTTTGGTTGCAACACTTTTCAACCTCTATCTCACTTGTCAACACATATAATCAAAGGAAAACTTAAAATATTGGAGACAAACCAAGAATTGGAAGAAACTGCACACTTTTATCCCATATTCTTGTGCATCTGGGGACTTTTATTGTAATTTCGATGACAGGAAACATCCATGTTTGATCTGGGTGTTCTAACACACTGAGTCAAAGAATCAAAACGGTTTTGCAGTGGCGACCTACCAATCTAGACATTTTTCATACTGACCAATCCCTGAACACTACTTGTGTTTGATTTTAAAATGTACTAACAGACTTCAGTTATGTTTTTTGAGATATTCCGTAGGTATCCTTGGCAACTAATCTGTTGAAATTTCCAGCAAAACTGGGCCTTAGTACGATCCTGCTGTGTGAAATATCTGACTGTTATTAGCTTATTGTTTTTAAGAAATCATAGTGTCCGGTATCTGTTATTGCAATATTTTATATATTGTATCACTGAGTTTATATTTCTCTTAGCTTTATCTCAAGTTTTGGAGATTGAAAAATTCACAGTTTTCATCTTCAGTTGGTCACTCAGGAGTGGTGTGTCAAGTGTATTGCTTTGTTTCAGTGTTCTACCTGTACATGCTTTAAGGGCGCTGTCTACATATACTGCCCTTGTTTTAGTGAACTATCTACTCCTATTGCTTTGTTTTCAGAGTGGTAACTACACACACAGCCCCCTTTTTCCAGGACTATCTTTTCAGTTGTTCCCCATTACAGGGCACTGTCTACAGTTATTGCCCTGCTTTCTACACATATTGCCCTGCTTTCAGGGTGCTGTCTGTGACTTCTGTGAGGCGTGGGTTTGTCATGGTAGGAAGTGTCTGACAACGCACGCCTGTGAGTGTCCACTGACTGACGCCATCTGCATAGAGTGCAACAGAGGGGTGTGGACCCAGGGTGAGCAACTTGTAGCATAGTACAACATAGTGGAGAAATCGTTTGGTTGTGTGGATATCGATATTGAATATAAAATATTTCAATATTCGGCGCTATCAGGGGTTGATATTGTCTACTGAATAGTCCAAATTCAGGAAACCAAAAACATTTTATTGTATCCACCGGATAGCATCCGGTGGATACTATGGATTTGACTTCGTTACGCCGCTGCCGCCGCAGTGTGTAGAGAGATTTCACCGTTACCGCTCTAATGAAAAAAATATTATAGCTAGCCTTCTCAAATTTACAGGATATATTCATAACCATAAAATCTTGCCTGGGAATATTTTTGGCCTCATTTTGAAAAACAAGATGGCCGCCGCGGGCGTTTTTTGACTTTAAACAAGGACTTTTGGTGGCCCTCTAGAGCAAAGGGTATTATAGGTAGATATCTCAAATTCGCAGGATATGTTCCTCATTATAAAATCTTGACTGGGAATATTTTTGGCCTCATTTTGAAAAACAAGATGGCCGCCACAGGCATTTCTTTGCAGTCATGAAAAGTGCTTATATCTCCCTTATTATTGGTCCTAGAGGTTTGGGATGGTAAACCAACCTGTAGGAAATCATGGCCTGGGAATCTTTTGGTGTGGTCAGATTTGACCTTGGACCGCTCCTTCAAGGTCAAACGAGGATAACCAAACTTAAAAGTGCTTATAACTCGCTTATTATTGGTGCTAGAGGTTTGGGATGGTAAACCAACCTATAGGAAATCATGGGCTGGGAATATTTTGGTGTGGTCGGATTTGACCTTGGACCCCTCCTTCAAGGTCAAACGAGGATAGCCAAACTTAAAAGTGCTAATAAGTCGCTTATTATTGGTCGTAGAGGTTTAGGATGGTAAACCAACCTATAGGAAATCATGGGCTGGGGAGCTTTTGGTGTGGTCAGATTTGACCTTGGACCCCTTCTTCAAGGTCAAACGAGGATAGCCAAACTTAAAAGTGCTCATAACCCGCTTGTTATTGGTCCTAGAGGTTTGGAATGGTAAACCAACCTATAGAAATCATGGCCTGGGAATCATTTGGTGTGGTCAGATTTGACCTTGGACCCCTCCTTCAAGGTCAGACGTGGATAGCCAAACTTAAAAGTGCTAATAACTCACTTATTATTGGTCCTAGAGGTTTGGGATGGTAAACCAACCTATAGGAAATCATTGGCTGGGAATTTTTCGGTGTGGTCGGATTTAACCTTGGACCCCTCCTTCAAGGTCAAACGAGGATAGCCAAACTTAAAAGTGCTTATAACTCGCTTATTATTGGTTCTACAGGTTTGCAATGTCATATCAACCTATAGGAAATCATGGGCTAGGAGTTTTTTGATGTGATTAGATTTGACCTTTGGCCCCTCTTTCAAGGTCAAATGAGGATAGCGAAAATTAACAGTGCTTATATCTCACTTATTTGTGTTCCTAGAGGTTTGCAATGTCACACCAACCTATAGGAATCATGGGCTAAGAATCTTTTGATATGGTCAGATTTCACCTTGGGCTTGTCCAAGGTTAAGCGTGTTTTAATGGCTGTGGTGAGTTTCTGGTGGATACAATTTGCATCAGTTCTCCGATGCGATAGGTCTAGTTTTAGTATGTCCTGAACTGCTAACAGAAGGCGAAATTTATTAAAACAAAACATTGCAGTTTTCATCAAAAAGCACATTGAAAACTTCAAAAATGTGAGATAAAAGTGTACAACATCTTCATATTTAGGCTTTATATCAAATATTTGCAGTGTAAGTTTACAGTTTTACTTAAAGTGATGATATAGAAATACCTGTTTTGATCTCGATATCGGGCGCCCAGTCCCAAGGCAATAAAAATCGGCAATATCAATAAACGATTTACCCAAAAGTACAACATGGCCAACCAGAAACCTGCTCTATATTAAATTTGTACAAAGATGAAATCTGATTCCTGGTAGCTGAAAATGAACATATTTAACACCAAATGCATAAAAAACAGTGCTGTACAGGAACTCAATTTCCAAAATGTCTAATTTCAGCTCTAGGGATGAGTCAGTAGTAACAGTATCTGGGTATCGAGATTCAAGTATTTTACTGAGATACCTTGACAACATTTAGCATCCACCATCGTGCATGTCAGCACATATAATATTTGACAGGAACAACAAATCTGTAGAAACTAGAGACATCGCAACTCCAAATATTTCATGTCACCTAATCGATAAGTACTATTCGTGTGGGTATACCGAATAACCATGGAATTTATAAAAGTACCAAAAATTTTAGCCTTCAGATATTCTAAAATTCAATAAAAATGATAAATATGTGAAATAAAATGAAAATATGTTTCATAATTTGTAAAATTGCAAAATTTGCTGTTTCCATGCAATTTCTGGTTCATTTATTTCAGACAGGAAGCGAGTGACAGAGGTTAATAGTACTTGCTGTTTTACATGAATACATAAATGTTACACAATACAGAAAACATGGCTGTGATTGGATATTATTGTTAGATGTGTGGGCAGTACTAGCCCATTAACAATGCTTTATATGTACTGTAAAACAGTATAATTTACGGTTCACTGAGTGGCGGGCTGTTAATGAGAGTGCTAAACCATTAACTGCCCGCCTCTGACGTCATCAACTATTTGTCAACACAGTGTATTACTAATGAAAGAATGAATAGCATTTTGCATCATTTGAAACTCTGTGGCCGTGAGTGTAAAAGCGCAATCTTGAGGTTGCGGTTCGTATCCTGTTAATGCTGTTTACTTTTTTTTCATTCAGGTTTTTTAGCAATACCTTTTAGCAGTTTTTTACATAAAAAAGATAAGCTATCTGTTGAAGAGATAAAGCATGATTAAAGTTTTAATTATTAATAAATTGTTTTAAGTGTATTTACAGTACAAATAAACAATTGAATCCAAATATATGGTTTCCTTTGAGGTACTACAGTTTTGCAAGAAAATGCTAGAAATAATATCATTCATGAGATTTTAGGTGAATAATAATGACAGATGCAGATCTAATAATAATAGTAATAATGTGATTTTGTAGGGCATTATAGGTTTTTACAGGCACTTCATGAATCATTACTGCCCATCGGGCCTAATGGCCCTTGGGCTGTAATGATTCATGAATCATTACTGCCCATCGGGCCTAATGGCCCTTGGGCTGTAATGATTCATGGCGTGCCTGTAAAAACCTATAATGCCCTACAAAATCACATTATTGTACTATTAACTCATTTTATGTGACAGTGTGCAAGTATTAAATGGATTCAGACCTTTTACCATCTTTTACTACATTGAGCGATGATTTGTAGTTTAAAATATAAAACCGTTATATGACATTATACTTTGCTAAAAAAAAATTAAAGTTTCCTATATTTTGATAATAAATGTGTCTTTAAGTCATAACTATATAAATTATTAATATTCTTCACATATTCAATTCAGCCATCTTATAAGTTGTAATGTTTCAAAATATGAAGCCGTTCATTTCGTGGGTGATAATCAAGCGAGTAACCAAGTACGAGTCGGCCACCACAAAAGATATTCTTGCCATTATACACAGTAATATTAAACCATTGATTCTTCCGCACTTACCAGTTGGTCAGTTTTGAAACTCAATGTTGATTTAACCTATATTAAACTGACAAAATGGCAACTTTTGCTATGGATCTGTAACAATTTTGAGTTGTAGATTCAATAGACCTGGAAAATTTTCCATTGAATATAGTAAACCATTCATGAACAGCGTGTGGGAAATCCTGTTGGACTACCTCAATACGACGTTTGCAGTTAAAAATGAACGTCACATGTCCAAACTTTGAATTTGGTGATATTATTTGTGTTTCAGGAGGTCGTATGTTCAAGTGCAGTTTTTGCCGCAACTTTCTGTGTGAAGACGACCAATTTGAGCACCAGGCCAGCTGTCAAAAACTGGAGTCAGACGATTACAAATGTAAGTAAGGGAACCAGACGGGAACACAACTGTAAGTAAAGGGAACCAGACTACAAGTATAAATCATTAGAACCAGGCTAGATTATAAGAGGAACAAGAAACAGGAACAAGGCCAGATTGCAAATGTAAATGATGGGAACCAGACTAGATTACCGGTATAACAGGAAATCCTTCCCTTCTGAAAATCTCCCCCACCCCGGGGTTGGAGAAACTCCCAAGAAGTCATTCCCCCCCATCAGGAAATCCTCTTCCCTTGCCATCTCTTGAATATGAAAATAAAATATTCCATGCAGATCTGAAAATGTAACGACATTGACAAATTTTCCCAGTATTTATCGATAAAAATCTGGAACAAATTGCACTTTTCGAAACAAAAATAATTTAAAGAATTGACTTTGTTGTTCATTCAACTAACCTGAGCAAAAGTACATTTTAAAGGCCTGAACAGATAGCAGATTAAGTGTAAGAACTGTGTAATTGCACTTGTAAGCTTATAAATTAAAAAGGTGACAACAGGTGGACTACTTTGAGAATCAAAAGTAAAGCAAACCACTGATAAATAAGGGATTTTCTAAGTTAACAAAAATGTCAAGGTAGTAAATTTCATGAATCTGTCAAAGGCAGAAGAATTTTGGTGTTAAATTTCTTATATCCTTTCACTTATTTCAGCTTATACCATTTTAGAGTATTGTTTGATATGTATAGATATTTATTAAGCGGCCTGTCAGGGACGCTTATTTGTTTTCACCGAAGTTCGACTGATCACCGCCGCTGCCGCAGGATTATGGTCTCCCTTGAATAACTTCTTAGCCTTTTAAATTTTTCTTTCCTTCTTATCTTTCTTTAAAACTACATGGGCAGGAAAAATTTTTGGGATACTTTGTGCAGACCTTAAGATTTACTTAAGGTAACCTTAAGCATAACTCCAAACACCCCGTCATTTTTGGAAAAAACCACACACACCTGTGCTATAAAGTTTATCAGGTACATTCTAGACCGAATTTCCAAGGTCGGAAAGGATTTTCTCATCAATCGTGCCATAGATGCCTGAATGGGAGGCGTTTTATTGTCGTAAATTTTTTAAAAATGGGTACTTGGTCTGTATCTCAAAAACGGTGAGGATTTCGGCATTTTGTTGGAATAACTTATTCAGCTACTTTTTGATAATCTTTCACATGCTGAAGTTTTAGCCCTGTATCTGCCATCTTAAGGTCACATATATTGGCATATATTGGTCACATATATTGTCACATATATTAAAATTTGCCAAAGGAATATCCTGACTTTATGGTGACCTTAAACTCAAAATATTAATGGAAATATGGCCTGCTTAAAGTCGTCAAATTGGAATAAAATCTTCTGGCTCCTTTCTTTTTCCAATTTTTTTTATATCAAAATTATCACTGGTATTAAACTAGATAAAAATAATACTTATGGTCACCTCAAACTCTCAGTATGGATGGAGTTGTAGCCACCTTAAAGTGAAATAAGGGGGTTTTCAAGCCTCCAAGTATCTTATTGTTCGACTGACCCCCCCCCCCCCCCCCCCCCCCCCCCCCCCCCCCCCCCCAAGTCATAACATTTGAATAAAGCTGTCTGGCTCCTTTCTTTTTCCGTATCTAACATATATTGATATTGAAGGGAATTCTCATATTATGGTCACCTTAAAGTCACAGTGTGAATGAAGTTATGGTTACCTTACAGTGAAAAAGGAAGTTTCAGCCTCCAGCTATTGTATTGTTCAGCTGACCTCACTTTAATTGTGCACACTTATTAAAGATGAAAACAGGGACAAGTAACATACACAATGCAATAAGGTTCACAGTTTCTGTTGCTTATGATGCATATGTTGACATCTTTTATGGGTGACTTCTTTTTCATCAGGGCCGCTTCGTTTTTGTCAGCAAAAACATTTTTCTAGTTTCAATTTATATACACTTTATCAATATATATTCATTTAATTTTCTTATAATATATTAAGTCATTTTTGCTAATGCGTACTGTATTGTTTGAATTGATTGACTCATCAGTGCATATTCATTGCCCAGAGAAACTAGCAAGAAACATCCTCTCCCCTCATATAAGAGACAATATCTTAGGACATTTCACCCGGGGGAAGGGGGGGGGGGGGGGTGTTGAGAATTTGATGGTACACCAGACACTGAGGCAAGTAAAAGGTGTAACAGAAACAAAATAACACATTTTAGTGATGGAAAGCAGAATAAGTCACAAGCTTATGTTTGAAGAATTGAAAATAATCAGTATTATTGATGAATGTGTCAAAATAGGAAATGGAGATTATCATAGTTCTTGCATGTTGGAGTGCATTTAGAATGTACATCAAATGTTGACATAGCAACTGATCCCGAGGTTATCACAGAATTCTTTAAACATGACCCTTGTATGCTAAAAAAACAGCAAAAGCAAAGCTATGTTGCATTTTTTGTGTCACAATTTTCAGTATTTTAAAACATCTGGGACATCTTGGTTAAAACCTCAGTTCCATTTCCATGTAGGAACTCCTGTGCTGTCCTTGTATGGTGGAAAATATTGGGTTTTTTTTGCCAGTTGTGGACATACTGGAGATATACCTAAATATCTGGGAATATACTGTAAGAATGTTGACCGTTTTAGGCCCTTCTGTCTTTGCTCCTGAATATTAAGTGTAACGCCTAATTTCTTGAAATAGATTTTTATCTCATCTGTGACTGGTTCCTAACTTGTTCAAGAGCTACCGGTGGGGGTATATAGGAGGGGAGGTGGCTGGGAGGGGAACTGAAGTAAGTACTTTCTGATGCTTTATGGACCATCGAGAGCCCATTGGCATCCCTCACTAAACAGAAGAGGGGGGAAATTGGGGGGGGGGGGGGGGGGAGGGGCTCAGTATATGGTTGTGTTCAGGAGCAATTGCTGCCCATCAGTGAGTGTATCCAAAGCTGTTGCATGTACTTAGGACCTGCATAGGTCACTTGGAGACACATCCTGGGGATATCTGGGAGCAAATTGTGAAGCACTACTTGGATGTCTGGACTAGCACTGGTACCAGATGTTGAAGGTTGTGTAAAATTGTGTCCAATTTGGGTGCAAACACAAGATTTCCTAATAAAAAACTCTCCTGGGCTTCATGCTGGATAATCCACCATAGTAGAACTGCCCCTTTAGTATCACAAAAACAGACAGTCCACACATTATGACCCTTGTATGATGAAAAACAGCAAAAGGAAAGCCATGTTGCAATTTTATGTCACAATTTTCAATATTTTAAAACATCTGTGACAACTTGTTTAAGACCTATATATAGTTCCATTTCTGTGTATGAGCTTCTCTGCTGTCCCAGAATGGAGAAAATATTGGGGCTTTTTTGCCAGACAATGTAAGACAGTCTCAGGCTATGAAGGCACACTCCCAAGCAGGTGGTACATCAGGGTAACTATGTCAGCAGGGTGTGATGGGATGTAAAGATGAACCACTATTTATGTCTTTTATCTGTTATTTGTGCTGTCTTTTTATAAGATCAGTTGTTTCTATATTTAGACATGTCCTGTAATGAGATGAGTCGCCTCTCTCCCGTCTTTTTATAAGATCCTGCCATAAGAGGAGTCAGTTCTGTCTTTCTTTTAATAAGTTGAATGTTTTCTATTTTTAGGCATGTCCTGTAATAAGATGAGACAGCCTCGCCTGTCTTTTTATAAGATCAGTTGTTTCTATTTTTAGGCATGTCCTGCAATAAGATGGGTCAGTTCTCCTGTCTGCGCTGTAAGATCTGTTTCTGTGATGACCATGTGAGGAGAAAAGGCTTCAAGTACAACAAGGGGGAGCCCATACCCTGCCCAAAGTGTGGCTACAACACCTCGGAAACCAAGGACATGAGCATGTCAAGTAAGTAACAGTTGAAATTAAGACACGAGCTCGTTATGTAAATTATATTGTGCAAGTTTCAATTCTCTGTCGTACTTTTTGTAAATAAGGGTTACTTAAAGCAGTACTTCACATGCATGTTGAAAGATAAACCACCACTTTCTTTCCAATATCTAAATAGTATGCAGTTGATCTTTAACATTTGTCTTGATTGGGCAACTTTGTGATATGTATGAAATTGATATTTGACCTTTATCAAGGTCTCATGATGAAATACCACTTCTAGGTCAGCTGACACAGCTGTCGACGTATTGTTTTCGTCTTGCAGCTTTGGCATCCATGTACACATCATTGACTTCTCTTCCAGAAATCAACAGAATATCCATCATGAATAGTACCTATAAGTTACTTTGCCCATATGGCATCCAAGTTTATTTCCCCTGATTGTTTTATCCTTCTATCTCATTTTTCAATACAGAGCCTCCATAATAGCTGCATTGGTGTGGTACACAACTCATTTTCAACCAGAATTCAACAGAATTTTAATATGCTTTATCAGATAGTTCCATTATATTTTTTATTTGAGCACTTTTTCTGTTCATAAAATACTGCTTCAGACCTGTGTAATAGTACTTTCTTATACCGCTTAATCCCTTTCAAAAGACACACTTTTAGCTATAATATATTACACCATTTTCTAGCACTTATATTCCCCCTATTCCCAGAAAGTGGATAGTGTCAACAAGCAATCATTTTTTGTAAATATTTCAAAAACTAAAATGAAAGTCTGTTTCTCCAGACACCACAGAGGAGGGATTTAAATTAATTTTAATAATCTCAAAGACACTTTAGTAAATGCAAAATGCATTTTTCTCAAACCAGCAAACAAACCAGAGGCTAAAATAAAAGTTGAATACAGCAAAGCATTCTTAACTCTTTCGGCTCTGTTGGAGACTACTGTTGACATAAGTATACAAACGCTATATATAACATAATTGGTGAACGTTTCAGTGCGGAATTATTTTGCGTCCTATATTTCTCAATCAAAATGGTTTGCAAAGTTCTCTTTTGCTGTCTATTTATGACTGGCACAACAGCCAGCCGATTAAAAAGTGAATTTATCAGTTGCTATGACTACATATGTGTATTGTCTATCTTCTGCAGTCACACAATATTTTATTGGATGAACATCAGGTCAATTGAAATGAAGTTTACTGTTGCCTAGGCAATATTCAAGGATATAGATTATGTAGTTTCAAGTTTGTGGCTTCTTTAAGTGTGTAATGTCTTTTTGCCATTTCTGAATGATAAATAATAATTGGCTTTCTGTTTCATTATTACATCATTAGTACAATTTAAAGACATCTGTAGTGTTTTGTGATTAAATATGTCACGGCGATTGCCGTTGCCTGACGCACAGCATTTCCAAACATGTTTATTGCGTGAACATCACGGTGAAAGAGTTAACTTGCAATTACTGCAGAAAAATCACATTCAAAGAACACATGCAGATCAAATGTAAGTTATCAATTGTTATCCAAATGCATCACAAAAAAAAAAATAAAATGCAAAAAAACAAGTGGGTGAAACAGTAAGACCAATGCAAAAAAGAATGCATGGACACATACTTTCATTGGAGAAATCCTGACCTTATAAGAGACACATCAGTCAGCAGACATTTCTTCAGAAAAGACCACTCGGTGTGTGAGATGCATTCCTTTTTACTTATTTACTTGCCTCCCACTTCTGAGGTCAGTGGTTCATACCCCAGACCTTGTGTGGGAAAGTTTGTAGTGACATACCAATGGTTGACAGTTTACGTATGTACTGGTTTCCTCTGCCCAAAAAACTACCCATCATGATATGACCTACACAGATAAAATCAACACCAAGCCCTACTCTCTGCTGTCTATAGGAACAGACTTACATTTCTTTTTAAACCTTCTGGGGTTAATTATTCAGCACAAAGGTCACATTGTTCATGCATTTAGTGCATAAATGTTTGATTATGCACAATGTTTGTACATACAGTATCATGACCTGAATTTCAATCATGATAAGGCCTAAATCATCCCTGTTTATCATAATTCTAAATAAATAAAAGAATTCATAAGCAGTGCTTTTTAACCACTGCATGTAAATAAATTTAAATGATCAGGTAGTCACTTCTGTGTGGGTTTGATCCCCAGTGGCACTGCTAATGTGCCATCCCAATATGACCAGGCTATTGAACACAACATGAAACCCCTACTTGGACTTTGTCCCACCAACCAAATGTAACAGTCACAGTCTTCCCACAAAAAAGACCAGATGAATGTGACAAGGCACCAACACTCCCAATGTTGGGCACTGCCCCCAAACCAGCAGGCACACTAGCTGTGAAGGCATTTGTCACTGCAATGAATGAACCACCCAAAACACAAGCAAAGATCTTCCAGATCTTTAAGCAAATATCCTTCAAAGCAGTCCAGCTTCCAATGGAGAACCCTGAGGTCCTTTGTGGGTGGCATCTAATCACAGGCAGTCACCTCTGTGTCGGTTCACCTTCCACAAGTGACAATGCTGAGGACTTGTCTGAATATGGCTGGGTGTTGAGTGGGTTCTAAAACCACAACTTTGCCCTTTGTGGAAGGAGAGCCCTTTCCACAAATCCATTGAAAGTGTTAACCAAAACTTGGTTGACATAGACAAATTAATAATAGACATTCGCATGATTGCTGACGATTTAAATCTGTCAGATGAAGATATGGAGTCCAATGCCAAAGAAACTGAGGAACTTTTGTTCAACTAAAATACCAATAAACTTGACCAAACCAATGAAACATTTTTATTCGTACATGATGTAGAATATTTCATATTAATATTTAGGAGACAAACCTCATGTGGTCACCTAGTTGAAAGGTAAAACTGCAGCATATTGTTAAATTTAGAGAAGGATACAAAAAGGATAACAAAAGTAAGGCTGATAGTTCCTCAGGGATTTATATTATTGAATTTACAAAATTGTGCTAATTACCACTAGGCACAAATTGTCTGTATTTAAAACTACTTGCATGTACAGAAGAAATATCACCAGAAAGGTAGTTAAACAGTTATTCTGCTTGTTTTATTGTTCACCTTAATTTTAAATTAATCAATATTGGGGATTTTTGCTATTAATTTTTGCGGTCCTTTAAGATTGACATATACATGTACAAATACACTTGAAAGTCTCTGGCTATACTTGTATGTAAATTAAACTTCACCAATGAAAATATTCCAATGATAAATACAAGTGAATGTCATAGAGTGCATTCATATATATATGTCTTCATTTATTTGTTTTCTTTTGTAAATTTGAGAGGTACCATCACAAAGTTTCCTGCCCCATATATATCTTTCGATTCTGCAAGCTCCCCAATCTTCTTCCAGTGTACACCTTTAATGTTTTGTATCACATCTTCAACATCTGCCGACAAGAAAGTATTGTAGCCTTCAAATTTGATCAGTTGATTGCCAATTCTGCACAGTTTAAACACTGTGGGGGTATTTGGTATTCTGTCACATAGTTTAGAGGTGATCACTCGGGCAGAAGATTGAACAGGTGGCTCAAACTCTTGGCTTTTTCCAGAATCATTGTCATGTTCTATGTCAGCTTCTTTAGCTATTTCTAGTTTTCCCCCCTGACATACATCCGGAGTTCTATCCATGGCCTTGCTCATCCTTAGGTCTGCCAGCTTGATGATGAAAATTTTGTTAGTGCCTGCCAGTATAACATGCTCTTTGTAAGGCAGAACATGCATGTGTTGGACTGGTTCAGGTAAGATCATTTCCAACACTTGGACATCTTCAGTGGAAGCCTGGATTCTGAGAATGTTAACTGCCTGAGAACTCACACCCATTGCAGGATTCCCTGGTTCGGCACCAAATATGTATAGCATACCATTATCAATCAGAGCTCCACAGTTGTCATTCAACAGATACCAGTAGCTCCCCAGAGTCTGTGATCTTTCAAAAGAAATGGTATGTTTTGGTTTGTTTTTTTGCACCAATAGCTGACCTATTGCAGCTGTTTCTCCTTCAGCTTTGTTTGGTGTAGTGGCAAGATTTGTCCATGTGTTGGAAAGAAATTGGTATCTTTTCATGTTGGTCCCTGTAATTAGAACAAGTTCATCCGTTTTACCAGCAGCCATAATGAAATTATAACTAGAGAAAGATATTGAACTCATGTAGTCAACCAGGGTACACATATCCTTTTTTACAAATTCCTTGGATCGGGTTGTTATATAAACTGTGTTGTGGACGATACATGTTTGGGCATGTTTGAAGTCGATGCTTTTCTGTGATTGAAGATATTGCTGTCTTATAAGTGTCATGTGCCCACTGCTATCTAAACCAAAGTATGTGATCCTTTGTGTCTGAGACATGTGAATAAGTGCCAGACCATCGCAGACATCAGTTTGAGTTCGGGGAAAGTGGCTTTCAACAAACGGAGGCAACCAGTCATTGAAGAGAATATGTCTGAGCATGCTCTAAAGCTTTTCAATGGCATCTTTATTCCTTACCACATGGGGATGTGTCAGTAGAGTGTACTGGATGAACTCTGGAGTCAGGCAGTGCAACCTTAATGACAGAAGCAGTTGGTTCATGCTCTGGTATCTTTGTTCAGGATCATGTTCCAGCCATCTGAGGAGATGTGAGCAGATCAGACTCTCAGAAGATTCTTTCAAATCTTTGTGAGCAAAAACTATTCTGATGGCAGCAGCTGACATCTTTAAAAACCTCTTTGATCTGAGGATATTCTGAAAATTTGTGGCAAAGTAATCTGACAGATCACATTGCAGATCACCATAACCTATGTCTGCGGCAACCTCCAATAAATCAAAAACAGTTTCAATGTTGATTTCAATCTGTCCTGTGTAAATGAATTCTCTTACACTGTTTAATGACTCGTACGTCATGTTGGAAACGAGGATTTCCAAGCAATCTTTATATTTCCCTTGGAACAATTCATGGAAGTACTCACAGGCAAAAGCCAGGATAACCTTGTGACAGGGGAGACTTTGTCCCTCCACCAGGAAGTTGACGTCCGTGTACGTGGTAGATATCCTTGTCAGAGCAACATGCTCTGAAAGTCTGTCTTTGTGTTTTGTGTTCAGTAGGACCTCTTGTTTTGGCAACAAAGCTCTTTTAGCTGCTGAAACAGAAAGAAATTTGATAATCTTTTATTTTGGTGGGGCCTAACCAACAGAAGAAATGATGAAATATTAGAAACAATCCAGATAATACATTGGATACAAAATCATCCAGAATTTTCAACAGTCACATTTTCAATTTGGGTGAAATTATAATGCGGGCATACTGAATCTGCACTCGAGGAGTGGTTTCTGGCTTTTAGGGGAATCAAAGCGTGTTTCATACTTTTTGTTGGTGATTGGTGTGGCCATTTTTATTGCATGAACATTGCATATTTGTATCCCCGACGCGAAGCGGGGATACTATGGATTCATCATCGTTGTCGTCCGCGTCCACAGAGATTTCTTGTTAGCGACCTAGTCCACATTTCTTTCCGGATTTCTTTCATATTTGGCAGGTAGCTTGATATGGTAGAGGACTCGCCACCCTATCTTTTTGGTAGGCTTTATGTCTAAATTAGGCCTGTGGTAGACAAAAATGTCTAAAATGTGGAATATTGCTTGTTAGCGACCTACAGTCCACATTTCTTTCCGAATTTCTTTCATATTTGGCAGGTGGCTTGATATGGTAGAGGACTCGCCACCCTATCTTTTTGTTAGGCTTTATGTCTAAATTAGGCCTGTGGTAGACAAAAATGTCTAAAATGTGGAATATTGCTTGTTAGCGACCTACAGTCCACATTTCTTTCCAGATTTCTTTCATATTTGGCAGGTGGCTTGGTATGCTAGAGGACTCGCCACCCTATCTTTTTGGTAGGCTTTATGTCTAAATTAGGCCTGTGGTAGACAAAAATGTCTAAAATGCATTAAAAGTCATGAAATCATGCACTAAATCACTTAGAACTTGAAAAGTGTTGCATTTAGAGCATTTTGTTAAAATATGTTATTCAGATACTTTTTTCATAGCTACAACATGGTGAGTAACTTGGGTGTCTGTCTCAATAGCTAAGTGAGTAATAGCTACTTTTGGGCTTTTCAGTAACTTCCATCATGAGTAAAATCACTTGTAACTTGAAAACTATTGCATTTACACAATTTTGTATAAATATGTTATTCAGCTACTTTTGGGTCAGCTGTAACATAGTAAAATTTCAGACCTGTAGCTCATGGCATAGCTGAGTAATAGCTAGTTTTAGGTTATCACTGTTGAGTAAATTACTTATAACTTCAAAAGTATTACATTTAGAGTATTTTGTTTCAATATGTTATTCACCTATTTCGGAGTCAGCTATAACATAGTGAAGTTCCAGACCTGTGGCTCATTGCATAGCTGAGTAATAGCTACTTTGAAGTTCACACTGTTGAGTAAATCAGTTGTAGTTGGAAAACTATTGCATTTACAGAAATTTGTGTAAATATGTTATTCAGCTACTTTGGGGTCAGCTATAACATAGTGAAATTACAGACCTGTAGCTCATGGCACAACTGCGCAATAGCTATTTTCAGGTACTGACTGTTGAGTAAATGACTTGTAACTTGAAAAATATTGCATTTGGAGTATTTTGTTAAAATATGTTGTTCACCTACTTTTGGGTCAGCTATAACATCGTGAAATTACAGACTTATAGCTCATGGCACAACTGAGCAATAGCTATTTTCAGGTACTGACTGTTGAGTAAATCAATTGTAACTTGAAAACTATTGCATTTACAGTATTTTGCTTAAATATGTTGTTCACCTAATTTTGGGTCAGCTATAACATAGTGAAGTTCCAGACCTGTGGCTCATTGCATAGCTGAGTAAAAGCTACTTTGAAGTTCTCACTGTTGAGTAAATCAGTTGTAGTTGGAAAACTATTGCATTTAGAGAATTTCATATAAATATGTTATTCAGCTACTTTTGGGACAGCTATAACATAGTAAAATTTCAGACCTGTAGCTCATGGCATAGCTGAGTAATAGCTACTTTTAGGTTATCACTGTTGAGTAAATCACTGGTAACTTGAAAACTATTGCATTTAGAGTATTTTGTTTAAATATGTTATTCACCTATTTTGGGGTCAGCTATAACATAGTGAAGTTCCAGACCTGTGGCTCATTGCATCGCTGAGTAACAGCTACTTTGAAGTTCTCACTGTTGAGTAAATCAGTTGTAGTTGGAAAACTATTGCATTTAGAGAATTTCATATAAATATGTTATTCAGCTACTTTTGGGTCAGCTATAACATAGTAAAATTACAGACCTGTAGCTCATGGCATAGCTGAGTAATAGCTACTTTTAGGTTATCACTGTTGAGTAAATCACTGATAACTTGAAAACTATTGCATTTAGAGTATTTTGTTTAAATATGTTATTCACCTATTTTGGGGTCAGCTATAACATAGTGAAGTTCCAGACATGTGGCTCATTGCATAGCTGAGTAATAGCTACTTTGAAGTTCTCACTGTTGAGTAAATCAGTTGTAATTGGAAAACTATTGCATTTCCAGAAATTTGTGTAAATATGTTATTCAGCTACTTTTGGGTCAGCTATAACATAGTAAAATTACAGACCTGTAGCTCATGGCACAATTGAGCAATAGCTATTTTCAGGTACTGACTGTTGAGTAAATCAGCTGTAACTTGAAAAATATTGCATTTGGAGTATTTTGTTATAATATGTTGTTCACCTACTTTTGGGTCAGCTATAACATAGTGAAATTAAAGACCTATAGCTCATGGCATAGCTGTAACTTGAAAAATATTGCATTTGGAGTATTTTGTTATAATATGTTGTTCACCTACTTTTGGGTCAGCTATAACATAGTGAAATTAAAGACCTATAGCTCATGGCATAGCTGAGCAATAACTATTTTCAGGTTCTCACTATTGAGTAAATAAGTTGTAACTTGAAAACTATTGCACTTACAGTAATTTGCTTAAATATGTTGTTCACCTACTTTTGGGTCAGCTATAACATAGTAAAAATTCAGACATGTAGCTCATTGCATAGCTGAGTAATAGCTACTTTGAGGTTATCACTGTTGAGTAAGTCAGTTATAACTTGAAAACTTTTGCATGTAGAGTATTTTGTTTAAGTATGTTATTCACATAATTTTTGGTTAGCTATAACATAGTGAAATTGCAGACCTGTATGTCATGGCATAGCTGAGCAATAGCTACTTTCAGGTTCTCACTGTTAAGTAAGTCATTGTATCCACTGGATAGCTGCAGTGTGTAGAGAGATTTCACCATTACCGCTTTAATGAAAAAAATATTATAGCTAGCCTTTTCAAGTTTGCAGGATATATTAATAACCATAAAATGTTGCCTGGGAATATTTTTGGCCTCATTTTGAAAAACAAGTTGGCTGCCAGGGACGTTTATTCGACTTTAAACAAGGACTTTTGTTGGCCGTCTAGAGCAAAGGGTATTATGGGTAGAGATCTCAAATTTGCAGGACATGTTCCTCGTTATAAAATCTTGACTGGGAATGTTTTTGGCCTCATTTTGAAAAATAAGATGGCCGCCAAGGGCATTTCTTTGTCAGTCATGAAAAGTGCTTATATCTCCCTTATTATTGGTCCTAGAGGTTTGGGGTGGCAAACCATCCTATAGGAAATCATGGACTGGGAATCTTTTGGTGTGGTCAGATTTGACCTTTGGACCCCTCCTTCAAGGTCAAATGAGGACAGCCAAACTTAAAAGCTTATAACTCACTTATTATTGGTCCTAGAGGTTTGGGATGGTAAACCAACCTATAAGAATTCATGGGCTGGGAATGTTTTTGTGTGGTTGGATTTGACCTTGGACCCCTTCTTCAAGGTTGAACGAGGATATTGCATTTGCAGTATTTCTTTAAATATGTCTTAACCTACTTTTTACACTTAAACAGTTACCTTGTTACTTTCCTTTATAATACCATTTGCAGGGCACAACTTTTTTGTCCTTCTGTCAGCTTCGGAATTTCTTTCGAACATGCTGTTCAATTACCATTTACTGTACTTCTGTACAGCACTTTCCCTGAAAATTATGCTTTCCCCTCATTATCACCTTCACAAATCAAAAACACTCAGTCAGCTGACACAGTGCCCGTTCACGGGCACTCTACTCTTGTTTGACCCTGGTGCCACCACCAGCAGTCTGGCTGTAGAGAAGACCAGTCCCTACCTTGACCAGGCCACCGGTGAAGCTGTAGATGAGATGCAGACAGCCACCCAGCCTCTTGAGGCTCCAGGTGCCGGGATGGCAACCCAGCCTGTTCAGGCCCCCAGTTCGTTCCCTGAAGTTCAGCCCACCGGTGAGGGAAACCCGAGTGCAGCATCTGATAGTGAAGCTGACCAGCTCAGTGTTACCGGTTCCCTGGGTGATGAGACCCACCTGGACCGGTCAACAGACAGAGATGTCTCCAGAGATGAGCCTGACACTGAACCTACTGAGGAGGCCAACTACAGGGAGACTATGAGGGGTGTGTGAAGCTTCATGAACTGGCACAAGGTTCCTGAGTTTGAAACTGTGTCCTCTGCTGCAGATGACAACCCCTTTGTCGGTGCACATGTCCAGCTAACCGGGAAAGTTTCTGTAAAACTCCCTGTGGGCGACTGGTTGTGTAGGTAGATGTCCAGTCTCAACCAAACAATCACAGAAGGCTACCCCACTAGAAACACCGACAACACTGGCCTCCTCAGGGATCAGTTCATCAGAAATCCCAGATCTTCCAGATGGTAAGGGATGCATGCTGAGAAGAGCAGTGAGAGTTCAACAGTACGCACCTGGTCACTGGACCCTGCTAAACTCAACCATTCCTTCGGCAGGGTTGCACGACGAAACATTCCTTCTGCCCCACCCTCCCAGGCCCTCAGTCAAGATCTTCTCAGGCGTTGGGAGAGAGCAGCACGTGAACAGACAATAATGTGCAACCAGGCTGCTTGTTTGTCAAGGTGCTTGACTAGGGTTCAAGACTCTATGGCCACTCAGCTCAAAACCCTACGTCTGGACAGGAAGGGAAAGTCATCAGAGAAGATGAAGCAGGCTGTGAGTGAACTAGAATACTTGACCACTTTCAACCGGTCAATCTCTCAAGCCATGGCCAGAACTTATATGCAGGACTTATCTGAGGGTGTCTTCATAAACAGGGCTAACTTCACTCTGGCTCGCAGGGATACCTGGACTATCTACATGCTGGGGTGAAGCAAGATACTGTGAACGCCTTAAGAACGTCTCCAGTGCATCTCAACGTACTGTTCCTGGACCAGCTTATTGCCAAGGCTGAAGAGGAGATCAGTAAAAGTGAGGAGAGGCGTTCGTCTGGTACGTCACACCGACACCAAGGTTGCTTTCACCCCTATGCTGCAGGTGACAAGTCTACTGGCCATCAGAAGAACGTCCCTGCTTGGAAACAAATCAAGGACAAACAGCAGGCAAGGAAAAGTCGTGGCAAAGCCTCCACATTCTCCCAGAAGCCGGCTAAGGGGTCCAAGTCTCATAAATGACAATTACTGTGTAAATTTTGTGACCGGTCAGAAGAACTCTGTATGTTACCGGTCAGGGAGACTTGGACCCAGCACCAGTGGTAGCAGGGAACAGCAAAGTGACTTTAAATTTGAATGTAGACCCTTGTGTTGCAAATGCTCATATTGTCACCGGGTTGCCACAAAGGAAAGGCGTAAATCCCAATGCATGTCAAATATACACAGAAATAAAATATGTGGAAGATGTTTCTTGTGTAGGTCACTTGTGTTCTGTAAATCTTGTCACCAATGCCCAACATGCTGTTATAGATCCTCCTGTAGGGGCGAGGTTACACCAGTGTTGGGAGAAATGGGAAGCCCTGGGTTCAAGTTCAAAAGTAGTCACCACACTGAGGGAGGGTTACACTCTCCCATTCCAGTTCAGACCCAACTTGACAAGATCACCGACTGTAATAAGCAACTACCACAATCCAGCCAAACAGTCCTTCCTTTTAGAGGCACTGTATCAGCTGATAAACAAAAATGCAGTCGAACCGGTAGAAAATCAAAACTCACTGGGTTTTTACAACCGGCTATTTTTGGTACCCAAACCCAACAACCGGTGGAGACCGGTTCTGGACCTGAGCACCTTGAACACCTTTTTAAACACAGAGTCGTTCAAGATGGAGACCCCAGAGACAATAAGAAACTCCCTACAGGCAGGGGAATGGGTCACATCCATAGACTTCAAAGACGCATACTTCCACATACCAATTCACAATCAGTCCAGGAAGTACATGCGTTTTCACCTCCAGGGTCGGTCCTACCAGTTCAAAGCCCTACCCTTTGGTCTATCCACAGCTCCCATGGAGTTCACAGTGGTGGCCAAAGAGGTCAAACTCATGGCACTTCAAAAGGGTATAAGGATCCACCAGTACCTAGACGACTGGATGGTGAGAGCCTCTACCCACGACACCTGTCTCCAGCATACTCAAACCCTGGTCTCACTTTGTCAGGAACCAAGGGGGCTGGTGAACAAGGAGAAGTCAGAACTGGCTCCCAAACAGGTTTTCAACTTCGTAGGTTACAATTCGACCTGAAAGAGGGCAAGGTCAGACCCACAGAGGAACGTTGACAGACCTTAACAGACAAGATCAGATTAATACCGGTTTGCCCGGTCTGGCAATTCATGTCTCTCATAGGTCTACTCACAGCAACAGAAAAGCAAGTCCACTTAGGGCGACTACACACGAGACCCATACAGTGGTACTTGAAAAACAATTGGAGGGTCCCAGAATCACTGGAAAAGGTGATCCCGGTACCCAAGTCCCTCCACCCCCATCTAAGGTGGTGGCTGGAGGAAAGCAATGTGCTAGTAGGTCAACCATTACACCCTCTAAAACATGCTCTGCAGATATTTACAGACGCATCAAAAGAAGGGTGGGGCGCTCACTTAAACGAGCACACTGCAAGGGGAACTTGGTCCCTTCCAGAGAGCAAGCTGCTCATAAACCACTTTAAGTGCAGCTAAAAGCAGTGTTTTTAGTTCTAACAGAGTTTCGAACCCTCTGCTGCAACAAAACAGTACTGATAGCTACAGACAACACAACAGTGGTTGCCTATATCAACAAAGACAGGGGATGAAATCAGGCTCTCTGTGTGCCCTACTGTGGAGAATCCTGTCCTGGTGTACCAGGCAACAGGTAACCCTCAAGGCATGTCACATCCCCAGCCGGCTGAACGTGATAGCAGACAAGCTATCCAGACTTGGCCAGACCATTCAAACAGAGTGGTCACTTCATCCAGAAGTGTTCCAAGCTATATGCTCCCGGTGGCACCAGCCCCAAGTGGACCTGTTTGCCACCAGGTTCAACAAACTGCCACAGTTTGTCTCACCAGTCCCAGACCCCCAGGCATGGGCAGTGGATGCACTCAGCCTCTCCTGGGAGGACCTGAACCCATACGCCTTCTCACCGGCAGCCATCTTGGGCAAAGTGGTGGAGAAGCTACAGGACTACCCCTGCAACAGAATAATTCTGATTGCCCCAGGGTGGCCCAACATGCCCTGGTTTTGGGATCTAGTGGCAATGTCCAGCCAAATCCCACTGTGTCTGCCCAACACACCAAACTTAGTGTCTCAGCCATTCAACCAGGTTCTGCACAGGAACCTGTCAAACCTGAACCTACATGCCTGGCTCCTAGAGCCTCAGCAATCAAGGAGCAAGGCTTCTCTGAGGCAGTGGCGGCACGAATTGAGGCTCCTCAAAGAGGATCAACCAGATCTGTCTATGAGGCAAAGTGGACCATTTTTACAAAGTGGTACCTCAGTAATCAGGTGGACTTCAGGGCACCACCTATGAAAACCATTGCTGACTTCCTCCTGCATTTGTTTCAGGACAAGAAGTTGCAACCAGGCACTATTGATGGCTACAGATCAGCCATTGCTGACAAACTGGGCAACTCCTCCATTAATGTCAGCAAGGATGAAAACCTCACTCGTCTCCTGGACAGTTTCCATAGAGACCGACCCAAGGGCAGGAGGGGCATCCCCTCCTGGAACCTTTCCCTGGTGCTACACCAGCTGACAAAGGCTCCCTTTGAACCCCTAAAATAGGCCTCCTTGAAACATCTGACCTTCCAGACTGTTTTCTTACTGGCCTTAGGTTCTGGTAAATGCAGAAGTGAGATCCATGCTTGGTTACATAAGAACATCAGACACCAGTCTGACTGGTCTAAGGTGTCCTTATACCCCTCACCCAGCTTCCTATCCAAGAATCAGCTGGCTAAGGAGGGTCCAGACAGTGTGGCACCAGTGGTCATTCCTGCCCTGGCGCCATCTCTGGATAGGTGACTCAAGGGTGACAGGTCCCTATGCCCAGTTAGAACCCTATGCTACTACTTGGACAGGACCTCAGATCTGAGGCAGAATAAGGGGTTGGTCTTTGTCTCCTTCAAAAAAGGCTTTGACAAAGACATCTCACCTGCCACCATCTCCTCATGGATCAAACAGACTGTGATTCACCACCAACAGACTGGTACACCACCAGGCCCAGAACTGAGGAGATTTTGTATATATATGTAAATATGTACATATTGTAAATATGTTAGATATGTACATAATGTAAATATGTTGAATGTACATATTTTTTATAAAAAAAAAACCAAAAAAACTGTGACTTGCTTCCCTTGGGAAGTTAATTGTATCCCCGGACGAAAGTCGGGGATACTTAGGATTCAGTACGGTCACGCCGCCGCCGCCGCAGAGATTTCCTTTTGGACGCGATAACTTAAAAAATATTTTAGTTAGAACTTTCAAATTTGGTATGTGGGTATATATGGGCAATGCCACGAACGCTATTGTTTTGTGACCTTGACCTTCAATCTCAAGGTCACTGGTGGCCACTTAAAGGTCAGATTTTGGCCATTTTTTCACATTTTGGCCCAGTTCTCCAATACAGAAAGTTAGATCATCCTATGGCTGGTACATATAATACATATGTCCTCTGTAAGCATGCAGATATTTGACCTTGAAGCTCTTCATTGAAGGTCATCCACTGACCGCCAAAGTACCTGACCGAGGATCATTTTTGGCCTTTCTCGAGATATTTTCACACTTGACGCCGACTGTATTGCATGGAAACTATTGAAAATGGCTTTGGAGGTTCAGTACATGATAGACTTCTACCATCCAGGCTTACTGGTTACAGATCTTCATTTAAGGTCATCCACTGACCACCAAAGTACCTGACCAAGGGTCATTTTTGGCATATTTGGAGATATTTTCACACTTACTGCTGACTACATTGCATGGAAACTATTGAAAATGGCTTTTGAGGTTGAGTACATGACGGAGTACCAGCATCCAGGCTGACCGGTTACAGATCTTCATTGAAGGTCATGCACTGACCGCCAAACTACCTGACCGAGGGTCATTTTTGGCCCTCTATTTGTTTGTTTGTTTGTGAACAAGATAACTCAAAAACTGACAGACGGATTTTGATAAAAATTTCAGGATATGTCCAAAATGGTAAAAGGAATATGTGATTAAATTTTGGGAGTGATCCGGATCACTGTCTGGATCTTCTGGATCCATGAAATTTAGTTTTTAAAGACAGATAACTCAAAAAGTTATGGGTGCATTTTAATGAAATTTTCAGGAAATGTCTTTATTGGGACGAGGAACAAGTGATTAGATTTTGGGAGTGATCTGGATCACTGTCTGGATCATCTGGATCCAGACTGCCAGATGTGTTTGTGTACAATATAGCTCAAAAACTTATGGACGGATTTTGATGAAATTTTCAGCATATGTCTCAAAAGGTAAAAAGATGAAATGGTTGAATTTTAGAAGTGATCCGGATCACTATATGGATCTTCTTGATCCATGAAATGTAAATTTTAAAGACAGATACCTCAAAAAGTTATGGATGGATTGTGATGACATTTTCAGCAAATGGCCTAAATGGTGCGAGGAATAGGTGATTACATTTTTGGAGTGATCTGGATCATCTGGATCCAGGCTTGCACATAATCTTGGAATGGATTTTGATATTTTCAGGATATGTTACAAATAGTAAAAGGAAGAAGTGGTAAAAGGAAGAAATGATTCAATTTTTTGAGTGATCTGGACCACTATCTGGATCTTCTGGATCCGTGAATGTAATTTTTAAAGACAAATAGCTCAGAAAGTCATGAATGGATTTTTATAAAATTTTCAGAAAATGTCTTAAATGGGACAAAGAATAAGTGATTAGATTTTGGGAGTAATCTGGATCACTCTCTGGATCATGTGGATCCAGGCTGCCAGATGTGTCTGTCTACAAGATAACTCAAAAACTTATGGACAGATTTCGATGAAATTTTTAGAATATGTCTGAAAAGGTAAAAGGATGAAATGATTGAGTTTTGGAAGTGATCCGGATGACTATATGGATCTTCTGGATCCATGAAATGTAATTTTTAAAGATTGATATAAGTGAAACAACTAGTGATTAGCTTTTGGAAGTAATCTGGTACTATGGAGAATCCTGACCTGGTGCTCCAGGAAACAGGCTCAAGCCCGACACATTCACGCCCTAACTATGTCCCGTCCGGGGATACACTGCGTCGAGACGCAATCTCTAGTTTCTTCTGGGACTGAACTCAGCCCCTCTCTCTCTCTCTCCCTTTCCCTTCTCAGATCAACCCTGGGAGGGAAAGAAAAAGGGGGGAACGTCGGTAGACTCCCAGTTAACCGGTTAGTTGGTAGCCGACCTTGACCTCTCAGGGTTCTCTGACCCTAGGTCAAATGGGCCTTCTCAGTTTTGTTTTTATGAGCTCACTTAAGTCCCTAGCTGCTTACCCGCCTACCAAGCGGTAGTTATTCAGCAATTGTGGATTGGATAGGATGTATTAATGCAATAAAATTGCAAATTTAATAAGTAAATTGAATTTTTATAAGTTAATACTCTATCCAATGGACAGGCAAGGCCCACCCAACCGGCCCCGCTATCAGCTTACTAGGGGTCTTACTAGGACTAGACACGAAAAAGATGCTATGACGTCACGAAGAGGAAGTACGATGCGTCACCTGGCGAATGCGCTCTCCTGACCGGTCCTGCCGGTATTGTATACAGGACGTCTTTTTCTGATGTTTGCAGGACCTGTCGCGCCGACCGGTAAAGCAATTGTCCATTGGATAGGGTATACTTATAAAAATTTAATTTACTTATTAAATTTGCAATTCTATGGCCAAGAAGAACATAACCTTAGTCAGGAGGGACTCTTATCTAGACCATCTCAAGTCTGGCATCGAAACAGGACACTCTGGGCTTTGTGATCCATAATAATGAGATCTCACAGTATGACAATAGGATATACTCTGGAGGATCTCATATACATAAGAAGCAGGGACGTCAAGGCTATAGACGTTAGGGATGCTTACTCCCACATACCGATAAACACAGTCCAGGAAATACCTACTTTTCATGTTCCCCAGGATGGCCCAACATGTCCTGATTCTGAGTTCAAGTGGCTCAGTCAGGACAGATCTCACTGTGCCTGCCTGACCTACCCAATCTGCTCATTCAGCCCTTCAATTTGATTCCACACAGGAATCTGGCAAACCTAAATCTTCATGCTTGGCTCCTAGGGCCTCAGCCATCAAAGAGCAGGGCTTCTATGAGGCAGTGGCTGCATGAATTGAGGCTCTTCAAAGAGACTCAACCAGATCAGTCTATGGAGCAAGGTTGATCCATTTTTACAAAATCGTGCCAAAGTAATCAGGTGGACTTAAGGGCACCACCTGTCAAGTCACTAGCCATCTTTCTTCTGTACCTTTTCCAGGTTGAAAATCGAATTTGTTTCCTGCATAGTTTCCATAGAGACCAGGGTTGAGAAAAACCTGGGTTTTATGAGTATTGCCCAGCCCAGTGGGAAAAACCGGGTTTTACTGGGCAATACCGGGTAATACTGGACTTAAGAGGTTTATTACACAAAAAGACAGATTTTAACTACTTTATAAAGAGCACTATTGTTATTAAATGGTCTGTGACTATTAGAAGTTATAATATTGTCGGTGCGCGGACAATTGGCCGGTGGACAACTGGCCGGCAGACAACTGGCCGGTGGACAACTGGACGGTGACTTTTTTGGGGGGGTAGGACAATTGGCCGGTGACTTTTTAAAAGTTGTTTTAGAATTTGTCTTTTTTCAATTTTATTGACACAAAACATACAGGATTGAACTCATCAAAGTGTTTCACAAGCACTGTTATTGGTATACAGGGTAAAACAAGATTATAGCAATTCATCAAAACATATTAAGCACTATCATTGGTATAAACAAATGAAACATACAATAGCAATGCATCAAAACATTACATTATCATTAGCACTGCCACTGATATAAACACTGAAACTGGCACAAAGAGCCTTTACTTCTTTATTGTAGCAATCCTGAGTAGTTATCAAAGAGCCTTCACTTCCTGTTGTAGCAATCCTGAATAGTTATCAAAGAGCCTTCACTTCTTTGTTGTAGCAATCCTAAGTAGTTATCAAAGAGCCTTCACTTCTTTGTTGTAGCAATCCTAAGTAGTTATCAAAGAGCCTTCACTTCTTTGTTGTAGCAATCCTAAGTAGTTATCAAAGAGCCTTCACTTCTTTGTTGTAGCAATCACGAGTAGTTATCAAAGACAAACTCTTGCAGCAATCCTAATTACAAATTCTGATTAGGAAAAAAAGGCTTTTGGTTCTTTCATGATCTTTACAATAAATGGAAGCAGGTAATGAAAAATAAATTTATAAGCATATCATTATAATAATTATAAGATTTCCTAATTATGAGCAGCTAAAAAAAGAAAATTTTAAGGCAATCTGAGTAGGAATCAAGGGACCTTTGGTGTGTGCAACCTAGCAAAAAGACATACTATGACTCTATTTGCAATATGAAGACAACTTGTAAAATTTAAAACAATATTAAAACAACTTAAAAAGTCACCGGCCAATTGTCCCACCGGCCAGTTGTCCACCGGCTAGTTGTCTACCGGCCAATTGTCCTGGATTCAATATTGTCACATCTTAAAAACTTGTTCTTACTGAGCAATACTTTAAGAAGTTATAATACTGTTACATATGAAAATTTGTCCCAACTGGGTAATAAAGGCCAATACTGGGCAATACTGGGTAATACTGGACTTAATGGGTTTATTAAACCAAAAGACAGATTTTTAACTACTTTATAGAGAGCACTAGTGTTATTAAATTATCCTTGAATATTAGAAATGATAATACTGTTACATAAATTATAGAAAAATTGTCTTAACTGGGTAACACTGGACTCAAATGGTGTATTAGGCACGGTGTACGTTGATTTTGCCACACTTAATTTCGCCACACATGATTTCGCCACAGTTTTTTCAGAGACATTGATTTCGCCGATTGTAGGACAAAAAGTACCAGGCATAGGACAAAAAGTACCTCATTTGATAAAAAAAGTTTTTTAATCATATATAATTTATCTGTGTATTTTACATATATGTATATAACTTTATATTTTAATGTGTTTCATTTTGTAAGTTGACACACAAATAATTGGTTCTACAAATAAGCTTTTGTTATACTTACTGGGTCACACTCTGGATGTTTTGATATCTCCTTGTGACTCAGATTTTGTCCGCAATGTTAGTGTTGGGGATTTCATTTCTGACCATGCTGCCATAAGATGCCAACTGGATTTCTCCCACCCATCAACCAGCATCGACAAATGGGTCTCTTATCGACGGTACCACAGGATTGATATCGACCAGTTCAGAAATGACCTTAATAATATACCGTTTGTACGGTCCCCTGAAGGTACTGCTGCAGAACTTTATGATCAGTACATAAATGGTGTTACACAGGTACTTGACAAGCATGCTCCTATCATTTCACGCAAGGCTAAACAGCAGTCTGATGAGTGGTTGTCTGATTCGTATCGCATGGCTTGATCTCTTAGACGCCAATTTGAACAAAGGTGGAGAAAACATAAGTCAGAGTTGAATAGATCAAGACTCCGCAGGCAAATTGCCTGGTGTAATCGACTGGCCAATAAAGACAAGGGTTCATACTATACAAATCTCATAACTGCTAATAGTCGTGACCCCAAGAAGCTATGGCAGTCATTGAGGAAGGTGTTGCATCGCACCTCCGAGACTGTCCTGCCTGCTCATAGCTCAGACAAAAGCCTCGCGGACATGTTTGCTTCTTTTTTCTCCAATAAAATAAGCAAAATCAGGGACACCTTTGCTACTTCTGGCTCTTTCAATGATGCACCGGATTCTGTGCCTCCTGCTTTCAATGCCTTTATGCCTGTCACTGAAGACGAGGTCTATAAGTGTATTAGTGAATCCCCCACTAAATCTTGCTCACTAGACCCTATACCAACATTCCTCCTTAAGGATTGTCTTGATATCCTCCTCTCTTCCATTACCAAGTTGGTAAATTATTCTCTCATTGAAGGATCCTTCCCAAATTCTTTCAAAAAGGCGGTTGTCACCCCCCTCATAAAAAAGGCTGCCCTTCCTAGAGACGACCTTAAGAATTATCGCCCAGTGTCTGGTCTTTGTTTCCTGTCAAAGTTGGTTGAGCGAGTCGTTGCCAGGCAGCTAACGTCACACATTAATAACAACAAACTGGACAATCCTCATCAGTCAGCATATAAGCCAGGACATTCCACGGAAACTGCTTTATTGTCTATAAAAAACGAGGTTCATCTCTCTCTGGCACGCGGTGAACCCACAGCTCTAGTACTTCTTGACTTATCAGCCGCATTTGACACTATAGACCATAATATTCTCCTTGGTTACCTTAAATCCTGGTTTGGTCTTGGTGGAACAGCTCTAAGGTGGTTTGCTTCCTACTTAAGAAATCGTTGCCAGGCCATTAAGATAGGCTCCACACTATCTGAATTAAGCAATCTCATCTATGGAGTCCCACAAGGTTCTGTTCTGGGTCCATTACTGTTTTCACTCTATACAACAACACTCAGTAAAATTATTCGCCTCCACCCGCATATTAAATTCCATTTTTATGCGGATGACACTCAGTTATACATCCATTTCTCCCACAAGAATGCTTCTTCGGCTCTCGCCAAGCTAAATGCCTGCCTTCGTGATGTTCAAGAATGGATGTCTCTCAGTAAATTGAAGCTCAACCCTGAAAAAACTGAGTTTATTGTCTTTGGTTCCAAGGCTCAACGTCAGAAGATTTCCTCTCACTTTCCTGTTAGCATTCTTGGTAGCCTTCTTCATCCGGTTGATTCTGTCAGAAATCTAGGTGTGTGGTTTGATGCAGATTTTTCATTCTCTGAGCATATCAAGAGGATTTGCAAAGCGTGCTTCCTTCAGATGCGTGACCTCCGTAGAATTAGAAAGTATCTCACTTCTGAAGTGGCAGTCCTTGCTGCAAATGCCTTGGTTAGTAGTCGTCTGGACTATTGTAACTCTCTGTTCAGAGGTATGTCCGGTTTCAATCAGCACAAATTGCAAAGTATTCAGAACACCCTTGCTCGTATTGTTACAAATCATAGAAAGTATGCTCATGTTACACCCATTCTACAGAAACTCCACTGGTTGCCTGTTAAGTATCGTTGTATTTTCAAAACCGCAACACTTGTGTATAAATTTTTGCATAGTGGTTCTCCTTCTTACTTCGAACCGTTCTTGTCTTTTAGTAGTTGTCCCTATAGTACTAGGCATAGTCACCCAGATCGTCAATACCTTACAGTTCCTCCTTTCCATTCATCTGTCTTTAAGTCAGCCAAACATTTTGGCCATAGTTTTGCCTTTGATGCTCCTAAGATCTGGAATGACCTCCCTCAAGATGTTCGCAGTGCAACATCAGTTGCCTCCTTCAGAAAGAAGCTTAAAACTTACCTGTTTGCAAAAGCCTACCCACCATAGCCTCTCCCGTCACATCTGTGTCTCCTTGGTACGACCTGGCTATGTTCCTTGATTAACGATAACTGCCTTGCTTTATGTTTAGATGCGCCTTAGAGTCCATCAGTGATGGAGATTAAGCACTATAAAAGTCCACATTAGATTAGATTAGATTAGATACTTTGAGATTAACTTAAGTCCTTGGGGTGGGGCTTCCCTGTTTTTGGTATCAATGAAAAACGAACAGTTTATTTAAGCTTTGTCTAACATAAAGACTTTAATGCATTTAGGGGGTAAATAGGGTGACTGCAGTTAAGCGCACTAAGCCCAGGTACAATAGTTATTGTTAAATGCAATCAAACTTAAAGGAAATGCTTTGGTGTGACATGAATGGTGATAGGTGACTGTAATGCTGAATGATTTCAAAGCATCTGGACCTGCTCAGTGAGATTAAAATTCTTTTAAAGTGTGCTCAGGAAGATTAGAGTAGATAATTCACACATAATAATGTGTAAGGACTTCTTTAGGACTGTGGAGGACTTTCTCAAGGGAGTAGGGCATACCATTAGACTGTGCTAAGTTTGAGAGCTAATGTATGTGTAAAAACGTTAAAAATGTGTTAAAACTAATACAAATAAAATTTACATGTGTTATACTAATAAATGTTACTATTTGTTTCAAATAAAGATATGAAGTATTTTTTGTCCTATGGTGCAGTTCTTTTTGTCCAGGTACTTTTTGTCCTAGTAATTTTGAGGCCGGTTCTTTTTGTCCAGGTTCTTTTTGTCCGTACCCCGGGGGGGGGGTGGGTGGATATAGGGAAAGTGTCATTTTCAGACTTCATTTCCAGACACTGTCTCAAATACCACTTGACGGATTATGTTTAGTTTTGGATGTCATTGGTTATAGAGATGTGCCTCAGAGTTGTCCCATAGCAGGCAACCTTAGACTCCCATTAATGACAAATGTAAGTTGAATTTATGTTTCTTTGTTTCTGGAAAGTGTCTCAAACATGGCTTGATGTATTCATATAAAATTTGGCACATAGATTTAACTGATCCTAAAGGTGTACCCAATTTTAAGGTCACCTTACACCCATTTGTATAAGAGAATTGTATTGAATTTAAGTTTCTCTATGTTTCTGCACAGAAGATGTAACTGGTCTTAGAGAAGTACACCACATTGAGGTGACCTTAAACTACAGTAATGCAATAACTTTAACAAGTTTATTTTCAGAAATACAGTGATTCTAATTAAGTGTTCCACTTATTCAGTCTGGGGTTTCTCAATAACTTTTACAAGTTTATTTTGAGAAATACAGTGATTCTAATTAAGCATCCCACTTATTCAGTCTGGAGATTCCCAATCGCCTCCACCACATTATTATCTCCCTTGAATATTTCATATATTAATTATCTGTTTTTAACCATTTTTGGCATCTACATACCTTCGGAGTGGAAAATGTTTTCCATTATACTCATATTTGTATCCACGTATAGCATACAGTGGGTACTATGGATAATAAATTTCAGTGTTCACCTCTTAGCAAAATTTGTTGTAGGACTGCAGGGCCTTGGGCAAGAAAAAGTTACAGGCCTGGCCAAAACTTACACAGCCCAGCTTACACCCACTTATAAATTAAAACTTGCTATGCGTCATAGTCCACGCTAATACCCATGCTAACTAAACTACATATTCACACTGCAACACATGTTTACAAATGTAGTTATAAATCTACTTACTAGGGGGCTCTAGTGCTAGATTTTGAGAATACAGGAATATATGCAGTCAAGAAAATTTGCGGTAGGAAGTTTTGCGTACAAATTTTGGAATATATGCAGTCAGTATAGAAATATACGCGGTCAATGTACGAATAATTGGGGAAGGTCCAGATCATGTTTCAAATACAAAAAATATCCCAAATTTTCAGAAATGCCCCCAGCCAGACGTGTGTTGTTTACAAAAACCTACTAGTTCAAGAATCTATTGTTAAATTAAAATAATATACAAAAATTATTTCTTATTTGGAGGGAAGTGATATTTTAAACTTGACCCCGGCTAAAAGACTTGACTTTGGTTAACAACTTCGTCCATTACAATTTAAAACATAAGAGCACTTAGAAAGAGCAATTCTCTGACAAGACCCAGCACCTCTAATATTGCTCGTGACTGAAGTGACAAAAATCCTTTAAAAAATTTCTCGATCAAGATGGTTATTCATATCATCACAATAATTAAATGATCCGTTTCTTGTGCCATTGTTGACATTTCCTGAAAGTTTCATCAAAATACATGTATGTCTGTAATTGTTTGAGTTTCTCTGAGAACAAACCAACACATGCCGCCAAAAATATAGCCCCCTTGTCCAATGTTAATGTTATATTCATCTTGTGAAATGCTGCACTGTCTTTGACTTTACCATAAGGTAATGTGTCTTACTCTTTACAAAGGTAAAATATTCAGGCTTATTTTGAATGAGAATGATACATAAGTGAGACTCACCCATTGTACATTCCTTTCTTCACGAAAACTTGTCTTCCACCGAAATAACTGAGGAAGTAAATAAACAGATATCTTTGTTCAGTCAACCAATCGATTCCCATGTATTTTGGAGTAATGTACACAGTTCCACAATAATCTGTACATGTGTTAACAACATGTTTTGCCACCAATAGCATATAAGTGTTTTGTGTTCTGGTGTCAAATTATCTGGTGTCTAAGTGAGTATTGATTTCTGAATCAATAAATCAAGTATTTATGAATGCATCCAAAACTTTATTCACAAAAACGAGGCCAGACAAATTTTTTCAAACTGATTTACAATTCCCTCCGATCACCTTTGGCAAATCAAAATTGCCATGGTTTTGTCCCATTTTAGATTTTTCCTTTCATTTACTTACTCTTATTTTTCTTTTCAAAGCCTACTCTTTATAAAGATTTAGTTTATACACTTTTATCCAAACTGAGATTTTTGAAGATGCCATAAATCACCTCATTAAATTGTCTTGCCCTAGCCAGGTCTAACTTAAAAAAATGCAAATCCTGGCTTGCTTGAAAGTTTCATGTATATATATGTTAAAGTAAATATGCTGTAACCTGTATACTTGGTATGTCTGCTACAAGCATGGCTTGGCCGTTATCTGTGTTTTTATTAGGGATAAATTTGTTGGCGATCCTTTCTTAATAAGCATTACATATAACTTCAAGGTGCCTGTTTTTCAGGAGTTAATGTTTTTGTGCGTATGTATATCCCTTTTACATAAACCTTTATATCTCATTCATTTAAGAAGAGATCTTTGCCAAATTGGCAAAGAATGTTTATGGTTTTGAAAAAATGCCTTTAAATAATTTTGGCCTCAAATTGAAAAAGTGAAAGGCAGCCATAGTAGATTGTTTAAGAAGTCATTAAGATGTCCTAAAACTTAAATTATTGTCATATTTGTAACAAATTGTATATGGCTAGGAAAACTTGAGTGAGAGTAATCATCAACAGTCCCATTTTGAATGAGTATTTGGGTGAAATTATAATATGGGGATACTGGGATTGGTGGACTTAGGGGCTCTACGAGTGCTTCATACATTTTAAAGGAATCAAAACATCTCTCATACTTTTCATTGTTGATTGTGACCTATAGACTTACTCATTCTTATCATGCATCAGTTTTCTTTTAGTGATATTTTTTTTGTTTTTCCCCCTTCATTTTTTACCTCACAGCCCTTAAGGGCTGTCTGGGTATTGTTTTCACCCATGGTGCCTGGGCAGGCGGATGGGCGGTGGGGGGGAAAAGTTTGTCCAGTCTGTATCTCCGAAATCGTTAGGTGTAGGAAGTTGATACTTGGTAGGGACATTGGTTAAGGGGTGTAGGTGTGCAACGTCATGGTGTGATCTTCATTTGACCGTTGATTTTGCCGTAGTGACCTTGACCAATAAAATCTTGTCTGGGCCATATCTCAGAAACCGTAAGGTGTACGAAGTTGATACTTGGTAGGGACATTATTTAGGGAGTGTAGGTGTGCAACGTCATGGTGTGACCTTTATTTGACCTTTGACTTGCTGCAGTGACCTTGACCAATAAAATCTTGTCCGGGCTATATCTTGGAAATTGTAAGGTGTAGGAAGTTGATACTTGTTAAGGAGATTGCTTGGGTGTTGTAGGTCAGTGTTTACTCTTGTCAAAAATGAATGCGAGACAGATTGTCTCCCTTCACTTGAAAAGGCGAGACAACTGTGAAGAATGGGAGACATGTTTTGTGTCAAGATATTTTGAAATATTGAGTTCCATTTTGGGACTGCATAAAATTTTCTTTATTTAAATAATAAGATATAGATGCTAAACTAAAAATTCAAATAAATAACTATTTGATGCTGTTTTTATTTTTTCTATTTATTTTTTTTTTAAATTTCACTTCTAAACCACATTTTAATGGCTTAATGGCTGGGTGCTACTGTTTTTAATTTTATTTTATTACCCCACAGCCCTGAAGGGCTGTCGGGCTATTGTTTTCACCCATGGTGTCTGGATGGGCGGGCGGGCGGACGGCGGGAAATAGTTTGTCCGGGCTGTATCTCAGAAACCGTAAGGTGTAGGAAGTTGATACTTGGTAGGGACATTGGTTAGGGGGTGTAGGTGTGTAACGTCATGGTCTGACCTTGGTTTGACCTTGCCGTAGTGACCTTGAGTTTGAAAATCTTGTCAGGGCTATATCTCGGAAACCGTAAGGTGTAGGAAGTTGATACTTGGTAGGGACATTGGTTAGGGGGTGTAGTTGTGCAACGTCATGGTCTGACCTTGATTTGACCTTTGACCTTGCCGTAGTGACCTTGACCTATAAAATCTTGTCCAGGCTATATCTCAGAAACTGTAAGGTGTAGGAAGTTGATATTTGGTAGGGACATTGGTTAGGGGGTGTAGGTCTGCAGTGTCATGGTCTGACCTTGATTTGACCTTTGACCTTGCCGTAGTGGCCTTGACCTATAAAATCTTGTCCGGGCTATATCTCAGAAATCGTAAGGTGTAGGAAGTTGATACTTGGTAGGGATATTGGTTAGGGGGTGTAGGTGTGCAATGTCATGGTCTGACCTTGATTTGACCTTTGACCTTGCTGTAGTGACTTTGACCTATAAAATGTTGTCCGGGCTATATCTCAGAAACCGTAAGGTGTAGGAAGTTGGTACTTGGTAGGGACATTGGTTAGGGTGTGTAGGTGTGCAACGTCATGATCTGACCTTGATTTGACCTTTGACCATACCGTAGTGACCTTGACCTATAAAATCTTGTCCGGGATATATCTTGGAAACCGTAAGGTTGAGGAAGTTGATACTTGGTAGGGACATTGGTTAGGGGCTATAGGTGTGTATTATCATGGTTTCACCTTAATTTGACCTTTGACCTTGTCGTAGTGACCTTGACCTATAAAATCTTGTTGCACCTTTGGGTCTGTCTTTTGATGCAGATTAAGCACGGTTAAAGTCATATTAGAATTTATTAAGAATTTTACTTTCATAGCTTCCCATTGTAAGAGATAGAAGTTCATCAAGTGAGCCACAGATTTTGCTCCAACACCACACATAAGCATTCATTAAATGTATTACCACTTCTGTATGCATGGTAATATTCAAACCATCTAAACCATAATTCGGCCATGCAGATGTAGATAAAGAGGGTTGAATTTTTAGTTTGCTGATTAATGCTGTCATCTTGTTATTGAATTATCTTCTTTTAATATTTCATCTTTATATGCATGATCTTTCTTTTAAACATTATTTCTCCATTTAAACATTGTTTGGACCTTTATATAACTGACAGTGCTCTGAAAGTATCCTGAAGTTTGTACTGGTACAGTACTTCTGTATCTCATGGTGTTGAAAATATTTCCCTAGGCTGTGGGGTATGGGCATCTCTGATTCTATTTTTGTTATCTGGATTCATCAAATAAATAAATTGCATTTCTTCTCTTTTCTATGAAGAAATATATATTTTGTCTCTTCCGATAATAGACATATTTCTTAGGTCAGTAGTTGTTTCACCTGTGACACAGTATGCAGAAGACGAGGTAAAAATTAGACATAAAGCACAGAAATCTCATGAGAATACCTGAATTCTATCAAATAAAATAAACTCACTTTCATGTCCTTCTCACCTATTTCTATGAGGAAATAAATTATGTACGTTGTCACTTCCGATAATAGACAAATTTCTTTGGTCAGTAGTTGCTTCAAATGTTTCGTCTGTAATACTATAAGCAGAAGATGAGTTAAAAAATTGACAAAAAGCATGGAAATCTTGCGAGAATACCCAAATTCTTGCTTGAATTACTGTATAAAATAAACTGCCCTTCATGCTTTTCCCACCCATTTCTCTGAGGAAATATGTACGTCGTCGCTTCCGATAATAGACGAATTTCTTCTGTCATTTTTGAGTGTTTCACCTTGTAGCGATAGCACAGACGCAATGATGAGTTCGTTTTGCGACAATTCACCCCAGAGTGTGTATACAAACTCGCGAAATCGCGCTCAAGAGCGAACACTGCTAGTAGGTGTGCAACATCATGGTCTGACTTTCTTTGACCTTGCCGCAGTGACCTTGACCTGTAAAATCTTGTCTGGGCTACATCTCAGAAACCATAAGGTGTAGGAAGTTGATACTTGGTAGTGACATTAGTTAGGGGTTGTAGGTGTGCATCGTCATGACGTGACCTTGATTTGACCTTACCGTAGTGACCTCGACCTATAAAATCTTGATCGGGCTATATCTAGGAAACCATAATGTGTAGGAAGTTGATACTTTGTAGGGACATTGGTTAGGCAATGTTGGTGTACAATGTCATGGTGTGACCTCGATTTGACCTTGGCAAAGTGACCTTGATCTATAAAATCTTGTCTGGGCTATATCTCGGAAACCATAAGGTGCAGGAAGTTGTTACGTGGTAGGGACATTGGCTATGGTGTGTAGATGTAAAACATCATGGTGTGACCTTGATTTGACCTTTGACCTTGTTGTATTGACCTTAACCTATAATGCCTTGTCCGGGGTGTATTTTGGAAACCATAAGGTGTAGGGAGTTGATATTTGGTAGGGACATTGGTTAGGGGTTACAGGTGTACAACGTCATGGTGTTACCTGGATTTGAGCTTTGACCTTGCATATCTGATGATATTTTATCTCTCTACAGGGATATGTGATACTTTTTATCCCTCTTATATCTCTCATATCCTTTTACTTGAATCTTGGTTGTTGCACATTTGGGTGTCTTTTGATGTACATTAAGGACCGTTAAAGTCTCATTAGAATTCATTAAGGGTTTTACTTTTGCAAATTCCCATTGTAACAGATGGTATTGCATCAAATGAGTCACAGGTTTTGCCCCAACTCCACATTAAGTATGTATTGCCACATCTGTATGTATGAGTAATATTCAAAACATTCAAACCATAATTCAACCATAAATAATTGTGATATTTTCATTGACAGCTATTCTCCAGTTGAGAAATTTTACAGCTACATAACTTTTAGTTTACTGAATTGTCTTGTTTTAATACTTATTCTTTACATGCAGTGCTCTGAAAGTATCCCAATTCGTGTACTGTTTCACTACTTCTATGTCTCATGGTGTTCCTTATAACTCTGTGACTGTTGAGCAGATTGCAGTAGCGCTTTGGAATTTTTTGGAATATGCTGCAGTGACATTTCGTCCAGTCAGAGAGAGCACATGACAAAAAATGTGTTTTTTCCGAAGGGTAAGCTTCCCCGATGATAACTTGAAAGAGATTTTATCTCTTCACCTGAAACTTGGCAAATATATTCATTCTTTTAAAATCTAGAAATCATTAGATGTTTGCATTGACTGGTTAAGAAATGGCCAAGTAATTAATGACTAATTAATCATTACGAATTTTCCAAATAAGGAAAACACAGAAATGCCTGTATCTCGAAAACCGTTTGCAATAAAGCAATTTCGACAAAATGTTTGACCCACAGGGTATCTCCGCAGATTAACTAACACTTTTTTCCGAAAATTTTTATCTTGCCAAAAATGGCGGCCATTTTGAATTTTCAAATTTTTAACAAAAATGCTTATATTTCGAAAACCGTGCTCGATAGAGCAATTTCAACAAATTTTGGGCTAACAGGTTATCTTTGCAGAGTAGCCATCCCAATTTTCAAAAAGTTTTTGTCTCACCAAATATGGCGGCCATTTTGAATTTTCCAATTTTTAACAAAACGCAAAGAAGCTTATATCTTGAAAACCGTGCTAGATAGAGCGATTTCGATGAAATTTTTTACCCATTGCCATCTGGATCTAGCCATCACAACAGTATAAGGCTATAAGCAGAGCATTTTCTTAATACTTTAGCACTCACCTTTATATTGACGCTTTGTTTTTACTATGCAAAAACATTAATTTTTTTTTACAAGCAATCCTCTAGTTTGTTTTTGTTTTTGTCAACTTTTAACCAAACCCAGATTATTGCAATTGTCACAAATCACTTGTCTTTCCCTTACAAGGTGTGAATATAAAACTCATGGCTTGTGCTTGAGACTAAATACATAATAAGTACCCCTTATATTTCTATAAGCATGAGTAAACATTCATCAGTGTTTTATAAGAGCTAAATTTTGATCCTTTCTAAAAGGCATTTCATATGCTTGAATATTCAAGTCTCCTATTATCAGTAGTGGTGGATTTTGGGCATCTACATTTCGTATATAGATTTAACACACCCAGATTTTTTCCTTGTATTTACATTTACAGTCTTGGTATTGTGACCACATATTAAAAGTCAAGTTAGGATATTAAATTTCATGTATGCTAAGAACAGATTTTATTAAAGGTACATTTTTTGGACTGAATTTAGTGTACCCGTAGCCATCTGGGCCGTGGTGGGTATAGAGTGGACGGGTGATCTCGCAATCTATGCACACAAACTTATTAGGCTAAGGTTATCCAAAGAAAAAAAACTAAAGTTGATTAGGTTTTCAGCAAAATCTTGTAATAACTATTGTCATGGCAACACCTTTTTATGTCAGCTGACATTATAACATCACTGTGGGGCATCTGCGTACACGTCCGTGTGAACAACTTCTCCAAAACTACAAGACCCAAAGACATGCTGTTTTTTCTTTTTAAAAGATACCTTATCTATCAAGGATGATAAATCGTAAATTCCATGCAGATCTGTATGTTTATCTGTTCCCCAGATCCATTAAAAAAGAGGTACCCCCCACCCAAAGTCTGAAAATTTCAACACTTTATCACAATTTTCTCATTGACTATTGCAGGGATTTCTCCCATATATTGCATATATGTACTAGTCAACTACTAGATTCCGTTGTGTTAGTATCAGGCCTGGATCTTTCTTAATTATTTTTATGTCGTCACTCTGCGGCGTGGGCGTACGCGTACGCATCCGCGTACGCGTACGCGTGAACAACTTCTCCTCCAAAACTACAAGGCCTAGAGACGTGCTGTTTTTTTTAAAAGATACCTTATCTATCGAGGATGAAAAATTGTTCAAGGCATGCAAATCTGTCTGTTCGTCTGTTTGCTAGAGACATTACAAGGGGGGTACCCCCACCAAAAGTGTGAAAATTTCAACACTTAATCACAATTTTCTCAGTGACTATTGCAGGGATTTCTCTCATATCTTGCATATATGTACTAGGCCAGAGGTAGATTCTCTTGTGTGAGTATGAGACCTGGATCTGTCTTACTTTTTTTTTAATAAATTTTTTTAATAATTTTTAATGCATTAAAATTCATGAAATCATGCACAAAATCATTTATAACTTGAAAAGTGTTGCATTTAGAGCATTTTGTTAAAATATGTTATTCAGCTACTTTTTTCATAGCTACAATATGGTGAGTAAGTTGGGTGCCTGTCTCAATAGCTAAGTGAGTAATAGCTACTTTTGGGCTTTTCAGTAACTTCCATCATGAGTAAAATCACTTGTAACTTAAAAACTATTGCATTTAGAGAAATTCGTATAAATATGTTATTCAGCTACTTTTGGGTCAGCTATAACATAGTAAAATTTTAGACCTGTAGCTCATGGCATAGCTGAGTAATAGCTACTTTTAGGTTATCACTGTTGAGTAAATCGCTTATAACTTCAAAACTATTGCATTTAGAGAATTTCGTATAAATATGTTATTCAGCTACTTTTGGGTCAGCTATAACATAGTAAAATTTCAGACCTGTAGCTCATGGCATAGCTGAGTAATAGCTACTTTTAGGTTATCACTGTTGAGTAAATCGCTTATAACTTGGAAACTATTGCATTTACAGTATTTTGTTTAAATATGTTATTCACCTATTTTGGGATCAGCTATAACATAGTGAAGTTTCAGATCTGTGGCTCATTGCATAGCTGAGTAATAGCTACTTTGAAGTTCTCACTATTGAGTAAATCACTTGTAACTTAAAACCTATTGCATTTAGAGAATTTCGTATAAATATGTTATTCAGCTACTTTTGGGCCAGCTATAACATAGTGAAATTTCAGATCTGTAGGTCATGGCATAGCTGAGTAATAGCTACTTTAAAGTTCTCACTATTGAGTAAATCAGTTGTAATTGGAAAACTATTGCATTTAGAGAATTTCGTATAAATATGTTATTCAGCTACTTTTGGGTCAGTTATAACATAGTAAAATTTCAGACCTGTAGCTCATGGCATAGCTGAGTAATAGCTACTTTTAGGTCATCACTATTGAGTAAATCAGTTGTAACTTGAAAACTATTGCATGTACAGTATTTTGCTTAAATATGTTGTTCACCTACTTTTGGGTCAGCTATAACATAGTAAAATTTCAGACCTGTAGCTCATGGCATAGCTGAGTAATAGCTACTTTGAGGTTATCACTGTTGAGTAAATCGCTTATAACTTGGAAATTATTGCATTTAGAGTATTTTGTTTCAATATGTTATTCAACTATTTTGGGGTCAGCTATAACATAGTGAAGTTCCAGACCTGTGACTCATTGCATAGCTGAGTAATAGCTACTTTGAAGTTCTCAATGTTGAGTAAATCACTTATAATTTGAAAACTATTGCATTTAGAGAATTTAGTATAAATATGTTATTCAGCTACTTTTGGGTCAGCTATAACATAGTAAAATTTCAGACCTGTAGCTCATGGCATAGCTGAGTAATAGCTACTTTTAGGTTATCACTGTTGAGTAAATCACTTATAACTTGGAAACTATTGCATTTAGAGTATTTTGTTGCAATATGTTATTCACCTATTTTGGGGTCAGCTATAACATAGTGAAGTTCCAGACCTGTGGCTCATTGCATAGCTGAGTAATAGCTACTTTGAAGTTCTCACTGTTGAGTAAATCAGTTGTAATTGGAAAACTATTGCCTTTACAGAAATTTGTGCAAATATGTTATTCAGCTACTTTTGGGTCAGCTATAACATAGTGAAATTACAGACCTGTAGCTCATGGCACAACTGAGCAGTAGCTATTCTCAGGCACTGACTGTTGAGTAAATCGGCTATAACTTGAAAAATATTGCATTTGGAGTATTTTGTTAAAATATATTGTTCACCTACTTTTGGGTTAGCTATAACATAGTGAAATTACAGACCTATAGCTCATGGCATAGCGGAGCAATAGCTATTTTCAGGTTCTCACTATTGAGTAAATCAGTTGTAACTTGAAAACTATTGCATTTACAGTATTTTGCTTAAATATTTTGTTCACCTACTTTTAGGTCAGCTATAACAGAGCAAAAATTCAGACATGTAGCTCATTGCATAGCTGAGTAATAGTTACTTTGAGGTTCTCACTCTTGAGTAAATAAGTTGTAACTTGAAAACTATTACATTTAGAGTATTTTGTTAAATATGTTATTCACAGACGTTTTGGTCAGCTATAACATAGTGAAATTGCAGACCTCTATGTCATGGCATAGCTGAGCAATAGCTTCTTTCAGGTTCTCACTGTTGAGTAAATCATTGTATCCAACCTGTAGGAAATCATGGGCTGGGAATCTGTTAATATGGTCCGATTTGACCTTGGAACCCTCCTTCAAGGTCAAATGAGGATAGCCAAACATAAAAGTGCTTATAACTCGCTTATTATTGGTCCTAGAGGTTTGGAATGAAAACCAACCTATAGAAAATCCTGAGCTGGGAATTTTTTGGTGTGGTTGGATTTCACCTTGGACCCCTCCTTCAAGGTCAAATGAGGATAGCCAAACTTAAAAGTGCTTATAACTCGCTTATTATTGGTCTAAGAGGTTTGGAATGAAAAACCAACCTATAGAAAATCATGGGCTGGGAATCTTTTGGTGTGGTCAGATTTCACCTTAGACCCCTCCTTCCAGGTCAAACGAAGATAGCCAAACTTAAAGTGCTTATAACTCGCGTATTATTGGTCTTGGAGGTTTGGGATGGTAAACCAACATATAGGAAATCATGGGCTGGGATTCTTTTGGTGTGGTCAGATTTGACCTGGGACCCCCCCTTCAAGGTCAATTGAGGATAGCCAAACTTACAATTGCTTATAACTCGCTTATTATTGGTCCTACAGGTTTGGGATGGTAAACAAGCTACAGGAAATCATGGGCTGGGAATTTTTTTGTGTGGTCGGATTTGACCTTAGACCCCTCTGTCAAGGTCAAACAAGGATAGCCAAACTTAAAAAGTGCCTATGACTCACTTATTATTGGTCCGAGAGGTTTGGGATGGTAAACCATCCTAAATTCTTTGGCTGGGAATCTTTTGGTATGGTCAGATTTGACCTTTGGATCCCTTCTTCATGGTCGAACGAGGATATTGCATTTATAGTATTTCTTTAAATATTTTTAACCTACTTTTTACACTTAAACAATTACCTTGTTACTTTATTTCATAATACCATTTGCAGGGCACAACTTTTTTGTCCTTTTCTTCTGTCAGCTTCGGAATATCTTTCGAACATGCTGTTCAGTTACCATTTACTGTATTTCTGTACAGCCCTTTCCCTGATAATTATGCTTTCCTCTCATTATCACCATCACAAATCAAAAACATTCAGTCAGCTGACACAGTGCCCGTTCACGGGCACTCTCCTCTTGTTTAATAAATTTTATCAAAAAAATTTTAATACATCAAAAATTATTGAAATCATGCCTTAAATCACTTATAACTTGAAAGGTATTGCATTTAGAGCATTTTGTGAAATATGTTATTCAGCTACTTTTTCCATAGCTACACCATGGTGAATAATTTGGGTGTCTATCCCAATAGCCATGTGAGTAATGGTTACTTTCTGATTTTTTAGTACCTGCCATAATGAGTAAAATCACTTGTAACTTGAAAAACTATTGCATTTAGAAAATTTTGTGTAAACATGTTATTCAGATATTTTTGGGTCAGCTATAACATGGTAAAATTTATAGCTATTTTGAAGTCTTTCAACCATCAGACTCCAGGGGTTCTCTGGTCAAGTGACAAAAGGAATTGAGACTCCTCAAAGATGACCAACCAGAACAGTCTACGAAGCAAAGTGGTCCATTTTTGTTGACTTCCTTCTGTACCCTTTCCAAGAGAGGAAGCTTCAGCCATCTACTATAGATGGTTACAAGACTGCCATACCTAATAAAGTTGGCAAATCCTCAATTCCTGTATTGAACTAAATAAGGATGAGAACTATACTCGGCTTCTGGACAGTCTCCATAAGGATAAGCCCAAAGGTCGTAGGGGCTTTCCTTCTGGGAACTTGTCCCTAGTTCAACACCAATTAATGAAGGTCTCTTTAAACCTCTTCGGAAGGATACCTTGAAGTATTTAACCTTTAAAACCCATCTCCCAGTAAGCCCGAGCATCAGAACATTCATGGAGAGGACTTGTTGCAAGTTTCCCTTCATCCTTCACCCAGTTTTCTTTCTAAAAACTAACTAGCTCATGAGGATCCAGACAGTGTGGCCCCCATGGTCATCCCAGAACTAGCTACTACTCTGGATAAATCCCTCCAGGAGGATAGGTCCCTCTACCCAGTCAGAGCACTGCACTACTACCTGAACAGGACCAAAGACCTCATAGTTTTGTCTTGTCCCTCAGAAGACTTTTGACAGGGACATCTCGCCCTGTACACTATCTTGTTGGATCAAACAGTCAGTGCTGTTGTGTTACCCAAGCTTTCAGACCAGGAAGCACATCAAGTAAAAAAGTAGGGCTGTTGTTGTTTCTTTATATTATATAAATAAGGCTTTATATTTAATATATTCACCTTATTAAATATAAAGCCGTTCAAGTAGGAGTCTCCTTGGATCAGATCCTTTAAGTTTATCCTTGGAAGTCTCACAACAACTTCACACAAATTTTACTTGAAAGATGTTGCTTTAGCTGAATCTGATCTTTATACCTTTGGGCCCGTAGTTGCAGCACAGCAAATTTCCCATTAACTGTTGACCACCAAGGTTTATTATTCTCTACCACTGTATTTGTGTCAAATATTTAAGAAGGTGTTTTCTGTATGCCACAATAGAAAGTTTTCCCTTCTCCAGATCTTGTTTATTTTACAACAGAACCTCTCCACCTTGCTGGACAGAGAGTTAGAAGTTCTGTCATCTTCCTCTGGTAATCCCTAGGGATTGAACTCTTTCTCCCCTCACTTCCCATTCTAAGGGAGGGAAAATGGAGGGTACCCAAAAACCGATTTCATCACATATTTCACAATTTTAACTTAAGTTTACTAAAGTATAGAACTACAACAAATATTTCACAGTATTTTGTAATGTTCTATTGATATATCACACATTTTGTCCTCAAAAGTATTCAAAAAGTTTGTCATGGTTCTTATTTATATACGAGTTAAAGCCCAAAGTCGAGGGGTCAAAGAGCATTTTAGAATCTTCATTCCTCTGTCAAATGTGATGCTAAAGTAAGCAAACTAATGTTGTATGGCAAGTGCATTGTAATGTACACCTATCTCAGATAATTAACAACTGCTGTGTACAGAGGGGCTTATGTAGGAATCTGCTGTTGAAAATTTAAGTAAAGTCTGTGTATTTTAAAACAGTGAAAAAAACTGCATCAAGTAACAAAATTCCTTGAGGACTTATGCCCTTTTAGTCTGGAAGGAAGAGTTTATCAGTGCTGTCAAAAGCTGATATGTTATATCCCAGTAAGCTGTGGTGTTTGTTGATATTTGTATATAAAGACTTCAAATGTATGAACTTTGTAAGTTGAGGAGATTTTCGTCCCGGGTCAAAAACTTTCCCGTTAAAAGCTCATATACTTGTTTGAAAACTTATTTCTTTGCGTTTCATAAATCAAATGTACCCGCTTTTTGGGCAAATTTCCGCTTTCAGAAACCAGTTCTAACCAGAAACCAGTCAAGCGGTTGGACCCAGGTTGTGATAAGGGAGACTTAATTTCTGACAAATTACTCACTAGAGTCCTATCTTGTCCCTCCAGTAAGCTACCCACCGTCCTGTCAGTAGTTAGTCTGGCAGTAGTCTGTTAGGTGAGATTTATTAATGCAATAAAATAAAATATTGAATTAGAAAATTATATTTTTAAAAGTTTATATCTTACTGAATAAACAGGAGAGTCCCACCCTCCATCCCAGCTCTTTTACTTTACTGGGGCCTGTTTAATGGTCTATCTTCTCAAACAAAAAAGAAGTTATGTCATAGCCACCTGGCGGGGCCACGGTGGCAGAGTGGTAACACTCTCGCCTCCCACCTCTGCGGCCGGGGATCGATCCCCGTCATGGCCGTAAGTGGGAAAGCTGGTAGTTGCTTGCCGTTGGTCGGCAGTTTACAGTACACAACCCTAGCGAACTCTATGTACTGGTTTCCTCTGCCCTTCCAACTACCCATCGTGATATGACCTGTACAGTGTTGAAAGCGACGTTAAACCCCAAATAAACAAATAAACAAACATAGCCACCTGGCAAGTAAAGAGAGATATGGGAGCCAGTCTGGCTGGAGGTAACTCAGTACATCTTTTACTGACATTTGGCTGTACCAGGTGGCTTCGGACCCATAGCACTAGTTTGTTAGCTAAGATATTAATTTATAAAAGTTTATTAAATTTTCTGTTGATGAAATACTGCTTTAACCTTGTCATGAATTAAAGCAGATAGATTCATAATATATCCCACCATTTTGAAGTAAATTCTGACTAATCGCCTAAAGTTATATAGTGTCAACCAGGGTTGGGGCAAAAGTACAAAAAAAATGTACTCGAGTACATGAGTGCACAGCTACATTTTTTGTACTCATGATTTACTTGTACTTGTTGTACTCATGATCAAATGTACACAAGTACATTCAAAAATAGGCTGTATTCGTGAGTACATTCTGAGTACAATATGAGTACTTTTTCTGAGAATATTCCCTGTGATTAAGGGCAAATCTGTTTTCTTCACAAGTTTACACACTTTGACTTTACTTGCATTTGCATTGTTTATAGCATAACAAATTAGCATTAATTGATAAAGTAATAACAGTTGCGAAATCACTGTACTGTCTTAATTAGAAATAACTTTACCTCATAATCTTAATTTGTAACTATCAACATCAAGTTTTAAACTCTGGTAATTATTTATTAAATAAGCAAAATAAAAAAAATCTTAATTTCTAAACCTGTAAGTTTAAAAGGTGGCAAGGTTAGGTATTTTGTTGAAAAGTTTTACTTGAGAAATTAATTTTGTTAACTATTCCTCAATTGACAGTATAATGTGTGTTTATATACTTTTTTCTTTAGTTTACAACTTACCAGACAATTACCTGTCAACAAGCATTCCTTCTACGCAAATATTTTAAAAACTATTTTATAAACATGTACAGAATAAATATCATCAGAAAGATATTCAAAAAGTTACACTGCTTTTTTTATTGCATTGAAATCCTTTCTCAAATACAGGAGTAAGAAATATTTGAAGTGAAGCTTCATAATTAGCAACTATTAAGTTATATCACCCATGGGGACTGAAAAATAATCACAGTTAATATCTCAACATCATTACTAACAACATTAGGGTACATTTAATATATTAATCATACAGCACAACACTTTAAATCTGAACTATTAAACTGAGCAATATTAGGAATTTGGTTATTAATCTTTGTAGTCTTTTAACATTTAATAAAACTTCCAGTAATAAACACAAGTGAATGTCTTCTAGACACAGTGTCACTGTATTTACTTGTTCTCTTTTTTTAAATTTGAGAGGTACCATCACAAAGTCTCCCATCTGAAATATTTCTTCTGCCTCTTCTTGAAGCCAGCCAACATTCTTCCAGTGAACACCTTCAGTGTTGTGTATCACATCTTCAACATCAGCAGACATGAAAGCATTGTATTTCACTTTCCTGTCCTGTGCGTTCTTACCTTCAAGTTGAATGAGTTGAGTGCCAATTCTGCATAGTTTTATCACTGCAGGGGCAAATAGTCCTCCTGTGGATATTTTAGAAGGGATCACTTTTGCAGAGGATTGAACAGGTGGCTTGAACTTCTTTCTTTTTCCAGTTTCAACCTCATGTTCATTGGGATGTCTATTCAAGGTCTTACTCATCCTTAGATCTACCAGCTTGATAGTGAAAACTTTGTTAGTTCCCGCCAGTATCACATGCTCCTTGTAAGGCAGAACATGCATGCATTTGACTGGTTCAGGTAAGACCATATGTAAGACTTGAACATCTTCCATGGACGCCTGGATTCTCAGAATGTTATCAGCCTTAGAATTCACACCCAATGCAGGATACCTTGGTTTTGCACCAAATATATAAAGCACTCCGGCATCAATCAGAGCTCCATAGGTTTTTTCTTTAGTGGAGCTGTCATCCAACAGATACCAATTGCTCTCCGGAGACTGTGATTTTACAAAAGAAATGGCATCTTTCTGTTTGCTGCCTTGAGCCAACAACTGACCAGTTCTGGCTCCTTCAGCTTTTCTTGGTTTAGTGGCAAAGTTTGTCCATGTGTTGGAAAGAAATTGGTATCTTTTCATGTTGGCCCCTGCAAAAAGAACAAGTTCATCCGTTTTGCCAGCAGCCATAAGAAAATTCTTTGATGTGAAATATGTTGAACATGTGTAGGTAAGCAAGGTAGACATGTCCATCTTTACAAAATTTTAATTTGTTTGATTTTGTTGTGATATAAACTGTGTTGTGGAGAACACATGCTTGGGCCCACGTCAAGTCAATGCTTTCATGTAAATCATGTGACCACCATTTTGCTAGTTCCATGTTCCCACGCCTATCTAAACCAAAGTATGCAACTCTTTGTGACTGATGCATGCTGATAAGTGCCAGACCATCGCAGACATCGGTTTGAGTTCGGGGTAAGTGGCTTTCAACAAATGGGGGCACTGAGTCATTGAAGAGAATACGTCTGAGCATGCTCTGAAGCTTTTCAATGGCATCTTTATTCCTCGCCACATGGGGATTGGTGAGTAGAGTGTACTGGATGAATTCTGGACTCAGGCAATGCAGCCGCAGTGACAGAAGCAGTTGGTTTATACTCTGGTACCTTTCTTCAGGAGCATGTTCCAGCCATCTAAGGAGATGTGAGCAGATCTGACTCTCAGAAGATTCTTTCAAATCTTTGTGAGCGAAAATTATTTTGATGGCAGCAGCTGACATCTTTAAAAACAACTTCGAAGCCAGAATATTCTGAAAATTTGTGGCAAAGTAATCTGACAGAACACGTTGCAGATCACAGTAACCTATGTCTATGGCAATCTCCAATATATCAAAAACAGTTTCGATATTGACTTCAATCTTTCCTGTGTAAATAAATTCTCTGATACTGTTTAATGACTCATACGTCATGTTAGAAATGGGTATTTCAGAGCAATCCTTGTATTTACCTTGGAACAGTTCATGGAAGTATTCGCATGAAGAAGCCAGGATAACCTTGTGACAGGGGAGACTTTGTCCCTCCACCAGGAAGTTGACATCTGTATATGAGGTAGATGTCCTTTTCAGAGCAACACGCTCTGAAAGTCTGTCATTGTGTTTTGTGTTCTGTAGGACTCCATTAGCAGCTGTAAACAGAAGAAATTTTGGGTCATAATCTCTGGATACAAAACAATCTAGAACTGGACCTAGCACATCGGAGAACCGATGCAAATTGTATCCACCGTAAAGACAATGCACCAAAACCTCTAGGACCAATAATAAGCGAGTCATAAGCACTTTTAAGTTTGGCTGTCCTCATTTAACCTTCAAGGAGGGGCCCAAGGTCAAATCCAACCACACCAGAAGATTTCCAGCCCATGATTTCCTATATGTTGGTTTACCATCCCAAACATCTAGGACCAATAATAAGCGAGTTATAAGCACTTTTTAGATTGGCTGTCCTCATTTGACCTTGACCGTGGGCCCCAAGGTCAAATCCGACCACACCAGAAGATTCCCAGCAGATGATTGCCTATAGGTTGGTTTACCATCCCAAACCTCTAGGACCAATAATAAACAAGTTATAAGCACTTTTAAGTTTGGCCGTCCTCATTGGACCTTGAAGGAGGGGCCCAAGGTCAAATCCGACCACGCCAGAAGATTCCCAGCAGATGATTTCCTATAGGTTGGTTTACCATCCCAAACCTCTAGGACCAATAATAAGCAAGTTATAAGCACTTTTAAGTTTGGCTGTCCTCATTTGACCTTGACCATGGGCCCAAAGGTCAAATCCGACCACACCAGAAGATTCCCAGTAGATGATTTCCTATAGGTTGGTTTACCATCCCAAACCTCTAGGACCAATAATAAGCAAGTTATAAGCACTTTTAAGCTTGGCCGTCCTCATTTGACCTTGAAGGAGGGGCCCAAGGTCAAATCCGACCACGCCAGAAGATTCCCAGCCCATGATTTCCTATATGTTGGTTTACCATCCCAAACCTCTAGGATCGATAATAAGCGAGTTATAAGCACTTTTAAGTTTGGCTATCCTCGTTTGACCTTGAAGGAGGGGTCCAAGGTCAAATCCGACCACACCAGAAGATTCCCAGCCCATGAATTTCTATATCCTGGTTTACCATCCCAAACCTCTAGGACCAATAATAAGCAAGTTATAAGCACTTTTAAGTTTGGCTGTCCTCGTTTGACCTTGAATGAGGGGCCCAAGGTCAAATCCGATCTCACCAGAAGATTCCCAGCCCATGATTTTCTATAGGTTGGTTTACCATCCCAAACCTCTAGGACCAATAATAAGCAAGATATAGGCACTTTTACCTTTGGCTATCCTCGTTTGACCTTGAAGGGGCCCAAGGTCAAATCCGACCACACCAGAAGAGTCCCAGCCCATGATTTCCTATATGCTGGTTTACAATCCCAAACATCAAGGACCAATAATAAGCGAGTTATAAGCACTTTTTAGTTTGGCTGTCCTCATTTGACCTTGACCGTGGGCCCCAAGGTCAAATCCGACCACACCAGAAGATTCCCAGCCCATGATTTTCTATAGGTTGGTTTACCATCCCAAACCTCTAGGACCAATAACAAGCAAGTTATAGGCACTTTTACCTTTGGCTATCCTCGTTTGACCTTGAAGGGGCCCAAGGTCAAATCCGACCACACCAGAAGAGTCCCAGCCCATGATTTCCTATATGCTGGTTTACCATCCCAAACCTCTAGGACCAATAATAAGCGAGTTATAAGCACTTTTAAGTTTGGCTGTCCTCGTTTGACCTTGAAGGAGGGGCCCCAGGTCAAATCTGACCACACCAGAAGATTCCCAGCCCATGATTTTCTGTATGTTGGTTTACCATCCCAAACCTCTAGGACCAATAATAAGTGAGTTATAAGCACTATTAAGTTCGGCTGTCCTCGTTTGACCTTGAAGGAGGGGCCCAAGGTCAAATCCGACCATGCCAGAAGATTCCCAGCCCACGATTTCCTATATGTTGGTTTACCATCCCAAACCTCTAGGATCGATAATAAGCGAGGTTATAAGCACTTTTAAGTTTGGCTATCCTCGTTTGACCTTGAAGGAGGGGTCCAAGGTCAAATCTGACCACATCAGAAGATTTGCAGCACATAATTTCCTATAGGTTGGCTTCACTTTGCAAACCTCTAGGACCAATAATAAGGGAGATATAGGCACTTTTAAAGTCCGCTATGTGGGTTACTTCGGCACTCCGTGGATGACCTTGAATTAGGAGCTTCAAGGTCAAATATGTGCAGGGTTTTAGAGGACATGTATGAAGAGATTCAACCTTCTACCTATGAGGAACAGCCAGTAGAAAAATGTAGATTATTTTCAAAGAAATGCCCGTGGCGGCCATCTTGTTTTTCAGAATGAGGCTATTTTCCTTCCCAGAGAAGCTTACCCCCCAATGAAGATATCCTACAAATTAGGTGAACCTAGCCGCTGTTGTTTTCCTCGTAGAGCGTTAACGCCGAAAATCTCTCTACGCGCAGCGGCGGCGTAGCAAACGCTAAACCAAAGTATCCACCGGATGCTTCCGGTGGATACAATTATCAACAGTCCCAATTGCAATAAGTATTTGGGTGAAATTACAATATCGAGATACTGGGCTGCCGTGGTGGAGGCCTGTGCTCTAGGAATGCTTTTTAGTTTTCTACAGGAGTCAAAGTATTATATATATATATATTTCTTTTTTTTAAAGTTCTTCAATTGAGAGTGCCTTAAAATGTATAAAATGTTGTTTATAATCCACTCACTTGACAGTCTGTACACCGCCCCCCTCCCCCCCCCCATCGCCCACATGGTACAGTTAATGTGTTACAATTTCACACATATTCAGAAAGAAGGATGCATAACTGCACGAAAGACATTTACAGATATTGCAAAAATGTTTAATTGGTAAATAAAAATAAAATAGGCACTTGTAATTATTACTTACTGTGTAGAAAGGAGAACATGATTGTAATTATTTGTTTCCTGCCCGCTCAATCTGGTATTTGTTTATCTTCGCTATCGTCGACATTTCCTGAAAATTTTATCAAAATCCAAGAGTTCATAAAGAGTAAGACTTGTCTATGCAGAAGTAACTGTGATGAAGCAAATAAGGAAGATTTTTTTTCTGTGTTCTGTGTATCCATTCCATACAAGTAGTTTAACATACAGTATATCAATGATCTCCAAATGTTTTTACATAACATTATGCCAACACTGATACACAAAATTTAATGTATAAATATATACAGGAAAGTAAGGCTAGGAATATTTTGAAAACTTGTTTATAAACCCAACTGATATAACTCTAGATCACCACAATGCCTTGTTCTTTGTGCCATTTTGAAACAGTACCTGTGATTTGTTTACTGTTTATTAATTGTATAAAGGTCAAATACAGACCACTTGATAGTTGAGACCTCTTTTATTCCTCCCAAGGAAATTTAGACACAAAACAGAGACTGCTAAAATCATTCCCAAGGACACAAAAAAAACCTCTATGGAAGAGACCACACAATAGACACTGGATGCTAACACGGGCATTGATAATCAATGGATGGGCCATTGTTGGTGAATTGTCCCCATTGTCCATTTCCACAAACATTTTCAATTAAAAACCTCTACCTGACAATAAACACAGATTTAAAATTACTGCCTATTTTCTTTGATCATTCGAAACAAAGGATTTGCATAATCCTTTTACAGAAAGTGTGACATTGTGAATAGATAGGAAGGAAAGGTGGGGTGAAAGGGGTAGATCAGTACACTGTGAATGAATGGAAAACTGAACTGGCTGAACTTTGCAAGGACTGTTTATTTTCAGACATTTACAATATGATCTGTGTAAAATATGAACAGAAAACAAACCAGGTTTAAATGGGTTTTTCAAATGGAGAGATTTAAGCAGAATTAGTAATGGCCCATTTTTAATCCAAAATGTTTTCCGCCTATTACATGTACATGTGTACATTTTGTATTTTGTTGAATAATCAATTTTAACCAATTAACATGATTCCACAAAGACAGGAAGTTTTACAAATATTCACTTATTTGCTTCATTGTAGTTGATCTGTAACATGCTAATATCAAACAGATTGTGGATTGTAATGCATAATAAATGGAGAGAAATATTCTATGAAAGGAAAGGAATTCATACAAAGATTTCATATGAAGACTGACCCCTACGAAAGACTGTTTTTATGACAGTGATTTGTCAGTCAGCTGACATTATGACATCACTCTGCGGCATTGGTGTACGTATACTTGTGAACTAGATCTCCTTCAAAACTACAAGGCCTAGAGATATGCTGTTTTTTACCCCATGGCCCATAAGGACTGTAAGGGTATGTTTTCACCTATGGTGTCCAGATGATCCGGGCTGTATCTCAGAAACCGTAAGGTGTTCGGAATTGTTACTTGGTAGGCACATTGGTTGGGGGTGTAGGTGTGCAATGTCATGGTGTAACCTTCATTTGGCCTTCCCGTAGTGACCTTGACCTATAAAATCTTGTCCGAGCAATATCTCGGAAATTGTAAGGTGTAGGGAGTTGATACTTGGTAGGGACATTGGTGGGGGTTGTAGGTGTGCAGCGTCATGGTGTGACCTTGATTTGACCTTTGACCTTGCCATAGTGACCATGACTTATAAAATCTTGTCTTGGCTATATCTTGGTAACCATAAGGTGTAGGAAGTTGACACTTAGTAGGGGTATTGGTTAGGGGTTGTAGGTGCAACATCATGGTGTGACCTTGATTTGACCTTTTTTTAAAATCTCCTTTCTATCGAGGATGAAAAATTGTTTAAGGCATGTAAATCTCTTTGTTCGTCTGTTCCCCAGAGGCATTACAAGTGAGGTACCTCCACCCAAAATTTCAACAGTTCATCATAATTTTCACATTAACTATTGCAGGGATTTCTCTCTTATCTTGTATATATGCACTAGGCCACAAGTAGATTCCCTTGGGTGAGTATCAGGACTGGATCTTTCTCAATTATTTTTTATGAAATTTTTGAAAGAAGTTTGAATGCATTAAAATTCATAAAATCGTGCACTAAATCACTAATAACTTGAAAAGTATGGCTTTTAGAGCATTTTGTTGAAATATGTTATTCAGATACTTTTTCTTTAGCTACAACATGGTGAGTAAATTGGGAGTCTATCCCAATATCTAAGTGAGTAAAAGCTGCTTTATGATTTTTCAGTACCTTCCATAATGAGTAAAATCACTTGTAACTTGTAATTATTGCATTTAGATAATTTTGTATAAATGTATTATTCAGCTATAACATAGTAAAATTTCATACCTGTAGCTCATTGCATAGCTGACCAATAGCTACTTTCAGGTTCTTAGTGTTACGTAAATAATTTGTAACACGAACACTATTGCAGTTAGAGTGTTTTCTTTAAATATGCCATTCACCCACTTATCTGTCAGCTAAAGCATAGTGAAATTGCAGACCTGTAGCTCATTGCATAGCTGAGCAATAGCTACCTTCAGGTTCTCACTGTTAAGTAAATCAGTTGTAACTTGAAAACTATTGCATTTGCAGTAGATTGTTTGCTATGTTATTTACCCACTTTTTGGTTGGCTATAACATAGTAAAATTGCAGACCTGTAGGTCATTGCATAGCTACTTCAAGATTTCCACTGTTGAGTAAATCAGTTGTAACTCAGCCCAAAAACTATTACATTTACAGTATTTTGTAGAAATATGTTTTCCACCTACTTTTTACATCTTAGCAGTTAACTTGGTACTTTAATTCTGAATACCATATGCTGGTCACATGTTTTGTGTCCTTTTCTTCTTTTACTTTTACTTTGAAACTCAAAACACACAGCTGACACAGAGCCCATTCATGGGCACTGATTGCTTATCATTTCCCTTTGGCGGTCTTTATATTCACATTTGACTGTACTTGAATATACAAGTCTCCTATTTCCAGTAGTGACCTATTTGGGGATTTACATTTCTATATAGATATAACACACTAAACTTTTATCCTTGGTTCATACTTTTTCTTGGTAAATCAAAGTCAAGTTAGGATATTAAATTTCATGTATGCAAAGAACTTAAGGTTCATGAGATTTTATTAAAGTTACACTTTTTGGACTGAATTTATGGGATAGGGTTATTGTACCCTAAGCCATCTGGGCCATGTATATACAGGCTAGTTAATGTAATGTAGACATAGGAGGAGGTTATGTAATGTAGCTTCTGTGGCCAGTAGAAAATTGCTGATTCAATAGAATACAGCTGCTGAGTGTATGATCTAACTTGGAGGTGAGAAATATTTCAGTGTAGATAATGACTGAATTTTCCTTATGTTTTAGTTTATTAAGATTGTTAATTGATGCTCTAGTTGACAGTGGGCATTGACAGGTGAACCGCTGTTACAAACTTTAAGGCATCTCCCACCATGTGGAAATTTCCACATTCTCTTGCAAATTATTCTGATTCTAACCTGCTTGTCTAGTGCTTAATCTGTACTAAAAAGCAGACTGTAAGTTGCCACAAGCTAGAATGGTTTTGCAGATTGGCAAGTCGTTTACTCTATATTTTGTCACAGCTTGTATAACATAACATTCTTTGTATGTTTCAGTCCGCACATACAAATATGGAAGACAGGAAGACACTGAGGAGTATGGGGACCAAGGTGAGTCTGTTTCATATGATGACATAATTTACTGAATTGTGGTCAATATTTTGAGCATTTTGATTCAATTGGAAAAATATACCTAGCAGTAGCCTCCAATTGACGAGAAAACCCTCCAAAGCGGTGTTTTTCCAGGAATGGATCGTCAGACAGCAAAAGTCAAAGCCTGGCTTTTTTATGTCGTCACTCTGCGGCGTGGGCGTACGCGTCCGCGTGAACAACTTCTCCTCCAAAACTACAAGGCCTAGAGACGTGCTATTTTTTTTAAAAGATACCTTATCTATCGAGGATGAAAAATTGTTCAAGGCATGCAAATCTGTCTGTTCGTCTGTTTGCTAGAGACATTACAAGGGGGGTACCCCCACCCAAAGTGTGAAAATTTCAACACTTAATCACAATTTTCTCAGTGATTATTGCAGGGATTTCTCTCATATCTTGCATATATGTACTAGGCCACAGGTAGATTCTCTTGTGTGAGTATGAGACCTGGATCTGTCTTACTTTTTTTTAATAAATTTTTTTAATAATTTTTAATGCATTAACATTCATGAAATCATGCACAAAATCATTTATAACTTGAAAAGTGTTGCATTTAGAGCATATTGTTAAAATATGTTATTCAGCTACTTTTTTCATAGCTACAATATGGTGAGTAAGTTGGGTGCCTGTCTCTAGGGGTGTTGCGGTAGCGATTTTTCCCTTCCGGTTTCACGTCTGGCACTTCCCGGTCGGTTACCGGTTAACCGTCTCTTATTCAACAAAACATGAGAACCAAATAGTTTCCATACTTTAATCAGGAAATTCTGCTAACATGACACAGATGTGTCCTCGATTCTGATTGGCTAATCGACAAACTGTGGTTTTGCTTTGAATTATTGCTCATTATGGTTGTTGTTTTACAGTAAAAAGCAAAGAAAAGTGGATTATGACATTTATTTTGTGTGTGAGGTTAGTAAAATTACTTTACATTGACCTTTAAGCGTAAAACCGGTAGCTGAATTTATGACGGTTTGTAGTGATTTATTTACCGTACCGACGATACCGGTACTACCGCAACACCCCTACCTGTCTCAATAGCTAAGTGAGTAATAGCTACTTTTGGGCTTTTCAGTAACTTCCATCATGAGTAAAATCACTTGTAACTTAAAAACTATTGCATTTAGAGAATTTCGTATAAATATGTTATTCAGCTACTTTTGGGTCAGCTATAACATAGTAAAATTTTAGACCTGTAGCTCATGGCATAGCTGAGTAATAGCTACTTTTAGGTTATCACTGTTGAGTAAATCGCTTATAACTTCAAAACTATTGCATTTAGAGAATTTCGTATAAATATGTTATTCAGCTACTTTTGGGTCAGCTATAACATAGTAAAATTTCAGACCTGTAGCTCATGGCATAGCTGAGTAATAGCTACTTTTAGGTTATCACTGTTGAGTAAATCGCTTATAACTTGGAAACTATTGCATTTAGAGTATTTTGTTTCAATATGTTATTCACCTATTTTGGGATCAGCTATAACATAGTGAAGTTTCAGATCTGTGGTTCATTGCATAGCTGAGTAATAGCTACTTTGAAGTTCTCACTATTGAGTAAATCACTTGTAACTTAAAACCTATTGCATTTAGAGAATTTCGTATAAATATGTTATTCAGCTACTTTTGGGCCAGCTATAACATAGTGAAATTTCAGATCTGTAGGTCATGGCATAGCTGAGTAATAGCTACTTTAAAGTTCTCACTATTGAGTAAATCAGTTGTAATTGGAAAACTATTGCATTTAGAAAATTTTGTATAAATATGTTATTCAGCTACTTTTGGGTCAGCTATAACATAGTAAAATTTCAGACCTGTAGCTCATGGCATAGCTGAGTAATAGCTACTTTTAGGTCATCACTATTGAGTAAATCAGTTGTAACTTCAAAACTATTGCATTTACAGTATTTTGCTTAAATATGTTGTTCACCTACTTTTGGGTCAGCTATAACATAGTGAAATTTCTGACGTGTAGCTCATTGCATAGCTGAGTAATAACTACTTTGAGGTTCTCACTATTGAATAAATCAGTTGTAATTGCAAAACTATTGCATTTAGAGAATTTAGTATAAATATGTTATTCAGCTACTTTTGGGTCAGCTATAACATAGTAAAATTTCAGACCTGTAGCTCATGGCATAGCTGAGTAATAGCTACTTTTAGGTCATCACTATTGAGTAAATCAGTTGTAACTTGAAAACTATTGCATTTACAGTATTTTGCTTAAATATGTTGTTCACCTACTTTTAGGTCAGCTATAACAGAGCAAAAATTCAGACATGTAGCTCATTGCATAGCTGAGTAATAGTTACTTTGAGGTTCTCACTCTTGAGTAAATCAGTTGTAACTTGAAAACTATTACATTTAGAGTATTTTGTTAAATATGTTATTCACAGACGTTTTGGTCAGCTATAACATAGTGAAATTGCAGACCTCTATGTCATGGCATAGCTGAGCAATAACTTCTTTCGGGTTCTCACTGTTGAGTAAATCATTGTATCCAACCTGTAGGAAATCATGGGCTGGGAATCTGTTAATATGGTCCGATTTGACCTTGGAACCCTCCTTCAAGGTCAAATGAGGATAGCCAAACTTAAAAGTGCTTATAACTTGCTTATTATTGGTCCTAGAGGTTTGGAATGGAAAACCAACCTATAGAAAATCATGGGCTGGGAATCTTTTGGTGTGGTCGGATTTCACCTTAGACCCCTCCTACCAGGTCAAACGAAGATAGCCAAACTTAAAGTGCTTATAACTCGCGTATTATTGGTCTTGGAGGTTTGGGATGGTAAACCAACATATAGGAAATCATGGGCTGGGATTCTTTTGGTGTGGTCAGATTTGACCTGGGACCCCTCCTTCAAGGTCAATTGAGGATAGCCAAACTTACAATTGCTTATAACTCGCTTATTATTGGTCCTACAGGTTTGGGATGGTAAACAAGCTACAGGAAATCATGGGCTGGGAATTTTTTTGTGTGGTCGGGTTTGACCTTAGACCCCTCCGTCAAGGTCAAACAAGGATAGCCAAACTTAAAAAGTGCCTATGACTCACTTATTATTGGTCCGAGAGGTTTGGGATGGTAAACCATCCTAAATTCTTTGGCTGGGAATCTTTTGGTATGGTCAGATTTGACCTTTGGATCCCTTCTTCATGGTCGAACGAGGATATTGCATTTATAGTATTTCTTTAAATATTTTTAACCTACTTTTTACACTTAAACAATTACCTTGTTACTTTATTTCATAATACCATTTGCAGGGCACAACTTTTTTGTCCTTTTCTTCTGTCAGCTTCGGAATATCTTTCGAACATGCTGTTCAGTTACCATTTACTGTATTTCTGTACAGCCCTTTCCCTGATAAGTATGCTTTCCTCTCATTATCACCATCACAAATCAAAAACATTCAGTCAGCTGACACAGTGCCCGTTCACGGGCACTCTCCTCTTGTTTGAAGATGAACTGTGGATGAATAGGGTTTGACTTTGACAAATGGGATGTAAAATGATAAAACAGGTAAGTAGAGGGGTGGAGACAGGAAGAAACTTATGAGGCGGGACAAGAAATTATACAACAAGAGTAACTGGGCCAAGCTTTGTAATGGGACAAAATTTGACAAACATTGTGTGACATGGAGAAAAGAAAAGTCTAATATGGCAAAGTGGCTTTCAGATGTTCTCCATCTCTAGCAGTACATTTCATAATGTCTGTTACTTTGTGTCATGTAGGGTCCTGTCTCTGCTCCCATTTTCCTTATGTCATTAACTGTTTCGGGGAGTGGATGGGTAACGGAAAATAAACTGAAAAATTTTGAACATTTCACAATTTGCACTTTCAGTGCTGCATTCACATATGTCTCAAACTGTTTCCAATTTCAGCTGAAGCTGCCAACTCTCATCTCCCGTTATTGTCTCACTTTATAATAAAAATAAATAATTTTGTACTTTGGGTTGAACCCCTTTACATTATTTTTCAAGGGTGTGGGGGGTTCGAACCCCCTGGATCCACCAGTGCAATATTTGCATTTTGTTAAACTGAAGACATTGAAGTTGTAGCCCTTTAAAGAAATCTGCTTATCCATATTAATTTATTTACTGCAAAAAATATATAGAAAATAAAGCCAGATCTGCAAGCCTTGTACCAGACCTACACATATGGACATGTACAGTAAGAGTACCATTTCAATTATAGATGCCTAATATTTGACTTTACATATAGATCAGTACTGGAATCGATAACAGTTTCACTGCATAACATTGAATGTTATTGTTACACTTTTGTTATAGAAATTTTCTGGATTTTTTCCAGAACGTAATGCTATTATCTAAACTCCTATTCTTTGATGGCACTGTACCACAGAGTATTAGAGGTTTTCTTTTGTAACTACTAGATGGATTTCTTACAATACAGCAAATCTCTAGAGCTTATTATGTTTAAGTAATATTAGAGCTTATTATGTTTCAGTAATATACCATTTATGTTGTGAGATCTGAATATTGTTATGTTTATGTAATGTACCAGATATGTTCAATTACACTTTGGTCTTGTTTATGATTTGTGTTCATGTTTTGAAGTTTAACCAAATTCTACTAACAAAAAGTCCAGTCTGGCAGACTTCAAACTTCTACCAGATTACACTTTCTACCAAGACTTGTGTAACTGTGTTTTTCTCTTATTTTGCAGACGACGAGTACAGTTACGGTGCTACAGGTGGCGCTGGCTACACATACGCAGAGTACTCAGATGAGGACTCATGTAGTGAGTCGGAGAGTGAGGGGGGCAGTGAGGGGGAACAGGAGGAGATGGAGGAACTTAGAGAAGAACTCGGCGACCTACTCAAAGACCAGCAAGCCCCTGTCAAGAAGTGAACTGAAAAAACATTTAGGAAATTAAAAGGGCAACATTCAAAAATTAGGAAATCTTACGATTGATATTCAAGATCTAATAAATGAAATCAGAAACAAGTGCTACCTGGGAACTAAAAGAGTAACATGTACAGGGAAATGAAAATCATAGCAGGGAGACAGAAACTGAAAAAAAGTGATAACAGCAACTTCAGACATAGAGCAGTGACAAAAATGAAGACTCCAAATGAAGAAAACAAATATGTCATCTAACTAATATAACAAGAAACGGGCCATACACTTATGGTAAAAATAGTTTCAGCCACCACCAAAATTAGGGATGGGTCGATGGCCCCAGTATTTCAGTATCAAGAGTATTTTTTCTGAAATATTGTGACGACACTTAACAAGTGCCATCTTAGTTGTCAATATGTGTAATTGAAGGAAAAAGTAAAAATATTGGAAACAAACCTTAAATCTTAAGAAATTGCATACATTTATCCCATATTTTTGTACATTTTGGGGACTTTTATCACAATTTCATTGAGAGGAAACTGCCATTTCTTTGGCTTTATGAGTTTGATTCCTGTTAATGGCCCATTCAGTTGGGGTTTACTAAAACACATCTTTTTCTGGAATCTCTGAATCAGAACGCTGTTTTATTGGCGGCCTTCCAATCTACACATAATTGACATCAACTCATCCCTAACCAAGGATTAATGCAGTGTTCTTACCCCCCGTAAGCACGACCTCACAGCCTGTAAATTTCTCAAGAACGGTGTCACACTTGGTATTTATGACTGGTGAGTTGGGTGCTTCCAGAGACTTTTCACTTGGTGACCTTCACCTGGGGATTTTGATAAATAACCTCAGAAAACATAACAAATGAAATATATATCTTTTGCATGGTGGATAGCGAAATATTGATTTCTTTTATTTCTGATTTGTGATTGTCTCTTTGTCTCTTTCTGATTTGTGATTGTTTACATCACCACATAAACACACAAGCGGTGAATTGTTAAGAACGGTCAAAACTTTCCACTGGTCGGTACCAATTCACAGGTGGTGCGCACCACTTGTGAATTTCCGTTTGAACGCAGCATAACGTGCGCCATATAAGAAGTGAAAAGATTAACAAGCGCCATCTAGGAAGTACAGTGAGTAACAAATACCAGGTAGGAAGTGAAAACAGCAATCACTGTAACTTAGGAAGTTTAAATCAGCAACTAGTACCATGTATGATTTAACATTGAAACCATTTTTAAGCCAGAGGGAATGTACATGAAACAGCTCCGTCTGAGAAAGTACAAAAGAGCAAATTGTATCACTGGGGCTGTATTCACAAAAGGGATCAAGCTCAAGTTGAACTAAAAATCGGCTCAAGTTTACTATAAACACTTGAAAACTTGAGCTGATTTTTGGCTCAACTTGCGCTTGGTCTGTTTTGTGAATACCAGGCATGAAGAAGTAACTTAGGAAACAGGTGACATCAAAGTAGTGAAAATATTAGTATGTACCACGGGGGTAGTTAACTGAAATCTATGGTTACCCACGTTTAATTGGAGGTGAAGAAATAAGATATACATTTAATTACCTTCAAAGTGTACTTATTGTGTAGTAAGTTTTCAACGCAGGAGATGTCATTCCAAGGTCCAATCCTCTAATCATAAAACCGTCAAGCAGTTTGGTTATAGTTTTACTTTTGATGACCCGCTGTTTGAAATACTCTTCCTGATGAGATTCGTACATCCCCCTCCCTAGCCTTTTTCAGAAAGCAGCTCAAAACCTACCTGTACACCAAGGCATACTTACCTAAGTGTTCTCACCCCCTGCTGTTCTCCGTGGTGCTTGATCTCTTTTATCTCCCTGGATGCTGAAACTTTTTGACTCTTTTTAGTTTTGTTGCGCCTTAAGTCCCCTATGGGCTCAGTGGTTGTAGCGGTTAGAGTGCTCGCCTTCAACCTCTGACATTGCCGGTTGGAATCTCGACCTGAGCACTTCATGTTGGAAAGTTGGTAGTTACTTGCCGATGCCCAGTGGTTTACAGTGCATAATCTTGACCAACTAGTATGCACTAGGTCATCCACCCATAAACTACCGGTTGCTGGCTGTTGAATGTGACGTAAAACAAAAAATAAATCTAAATCAAGAGACCCCTTTGAATAGGAGAGATTAAGCGCTATAAAAGTTAAATTAGAATTAGATTTAGAAGGTCCCGTCATGACTTAATGTATACAGTTAAAATCAACAGATTTATGTTAATGAAAAAATGCAAAGATTGTGATTCTGTTCTCTTTATTGTGTAAAAAATTTATTTTAAGACACCAGAATACACCTTTATAATAACTTTGCTTTTTATAATTTATGAAAGGGAAATTAAATAAAAGTTTTTGTCACCCAACCTTACTAACAATTTATTAAGAAAAGCATTCAAATTTGTGTGTTTGCTACATCAATGCCCAAAAGTTGTGCAATTTCTTTGCTGCGACATTTGAAAATTATATTGGAGAATATGAAAGCAACACTTGTATTTGTAGAACTTACAGCCTCTGTTGATACTTAACACAATCAAATGTACAAACCAAACATTAAAAACACTTAGTACAGAAATCTGAAAAATTTGAATCTTGGTGTATGTATGATATTGATTGGCATTTAGCAAGAATAAAAACTTTTTTTTTCACACAAATAATAAAAAAGAATAAAAACTTCACAAATGTAAGGAAATTTATTAATATCATTTTTCACTGATCAATAGTGTCTGCTGAAGAAATCAGTACAGATTTAAAATTTTACAAGAATTTACCTTCACTATCCAAGCTCATTAATTAAATTTAGCAGAAACTAATTCCCTGTGAAGTTTTCCTGTTTTACAAATTGTTTATGACAATCTTTAGGTAGCTTTAAAAAGCTTTCTTTTATTTTTGCTGAAATTGTATAGAAATAAATTGAAGAGTACACTTTTGTAATTCCAGTTTAACTGTCTTTGTGATTCTGAAACACGCTTTGTCAGTGTGACTAGATCTTCAGAAAAGTTGGCCATGGACAGTTACAAGAATGAAAATCAGCAAGTAATGTGTACTCCATAAAAAGAAGGCCAAAAAGTGTTAAGGTCTATATTAGCGGTCGGACTGGTTCTGAAAATAACCAGTTTTTGGGGCTTTGAAACCGAGCGAAATCCAGAATTTCGAAAGTTCACAGAGATTTGATAAGTTTTACGCGAGCGTAAATAGGAAATATGTATTTGTGAGATATTTGGAAGTTTGTAAACTTCATTTACCATGAATATAAAGTGAAAATGTAAGTTACTAGTATTACCTCAAAGATAAATGTTCTTTATTGTTTTGATGAACTTTTAACCAGTAGAAAGTAATGACGTTTTCAATAACCGGTACTTAAATATTCTTTAAGGATTTCATCATTTCTACCTAAACAAAGAAAAAAAACAGGGGAGTGGGGAACTGATGTGTAGAAGCGTGAGCCTTGCTATAGCTCGGGTTTAAAAAACCTAAGTCTAGTAAACTTCTAGTAAATAACAACTGGAAGAAAATATGGTACACACAATTTCATCACAAACAAAGTGTGAAATATTTGCTCAATGAAAATCGTGTTGGAAAAACATATATAAGGTATCAAATCTAACCTAAAAATAAGGTTTAATAGAGTTAGTTTACCTCAGAACAGCAAACTAGCAATATTAGGATGGCTGTTTATAAAGACAGGTATTGTAGTATTTTATTTGGTGAAAGGCTTTCAATTTTGTGAGAATTTACAGAAAATGTACTCATTTTAGGTTTCCCAGTGAAACTTACACCATATTTTATGTAAAAAAATTGGAAATCTTTAAGAATAATATATTTTATTGTGAAAACAATTCCTTGTCAGAGCAAGAAAAACGAACCAGTTGGGTTTTATTTTAATATTCCAACATCTTTTTGTCATATCAAAGTGAAACAGTACAAAGATCGAGATACTTTCTGAGTAGTCTCAGTTATATAAAGGTCCAAATAATGTTTAAGTAGAGAAAATGTTACAATAAAGTACTAAAACATGACAATTCAAGACAATTGATTGGAGTATAGCTGTCAATGGAAATAGCACTTTTATTGCGTTAATACATCCTATCCAATGGACAATTGCCTTACCGGTCGGTGCAACCGGTCCCGGCAGACGCCAGAAAAAGACTTCCTGTATATAATACTAGCAAGACCAGTCAGTAGTGTTCATTCGCTAGGTGGCGCATCATACTTGCTTCCTGTCTAGACAGAGTGACGTCAGTTTATCTTTTTCGTTTGGCGCAGACGTGTTTTTGAAGTGATCTCCAAGTTTAAAGAAAACACGGTTTATTCTACGAAATATTATTTTCATCTGATAATATATATATGTTGTGTTACTTACATATCATGGCCGCTCCAGGACTTAAACAAGGCATTATCCAGAATTTTATGGCCAGTTTTTGAAGATTTTCTTTGTGCTTGTCGTCGTGACTTAAGCCGTGGATGAGTGCTCGTGTGTCATCCCTGCAGCATTCCTTCTTCTGAACAGAAGTGTATTTTTATTGCATTAATACATCTTACCTAGTGGACAGATGCAATTGTCCGGCGCCTTGCCGGTCTCACCAAACGTTAGAAAAAAACGTCCTGAGTTGGGCTCTGGCCGGGACCGGTAGTGCCCTGTTCATTCGCCAGGGGGCTGTATAGCCTCCCTGCCGGTGTACTGCGCATGCTTGGCGCATGCGCTCTTCCTCTTTTTGTTTGGCGCGTGAAGGAACGCTTGGAATTTAAGAGAAACTTTTCATTTTATAAATATATATATGCAGACTTCTATTTAGTGTTTTTATTTGTGTGTACCTTGCGGATAAACCATCATGGCATATCCAGGTGATAGAAAGGGACAGCGGTGAGGTTCTTGTTGCCATGCTATGGCGAACTTTGACTTAAATGATAAATGTGCTAGGTGCCGAAGGAGAAACAAGAAGGCTGGATCATTACTATCACCAAAAGATGTGACTGTCATAAGTTCTGTAGATAGTGAACCCGCCTTCCAATCTCCGTCCGGTGCTATAGCGCAGGTCCCTGCGCAGCCACCTTCTGCTCTTACACCTTCTATTGCTTCATCTTCTCCACAACCCTCATATGTCACTGCAGAGCAGTTCTCAGCCATGTCGGACAAATGGGCTGAACAGTTTGCCCATATGGAAGCACTTTTGTCTAGGGGCAATCTATTTTCTACGCCTGTTTCTACAGTTAAGCCTATGGACACACAATCCTTCATTTCTGCAACTCCCTTTATTCCTCCAGCTACCCGTCCCACTAGTCTGGTTGAGGTTCCGGTAGCTGTTGAGGACTCTACAATACCAAAGACATTGGAGGATAAAGATAAAAAGAAAAAGTCTCACAAATCTAGAAAGCATGATAAACCAGTACAGGATTCTCAAGCTAAATCCTCAGGTCAGAAATCTGACACTAAAGTTGAGAAAAGACGGGACCGGTCTGTCTCACCGGTCCGGAAACACTCTTCCTCTAAAGCTACTCATGCACCCGAAGCTGTTTCCAGTTCCGGTCTGGAGTCTGCCAAACAGCCGATTTCTCAAAAGGACTCATCTAGCCTTTTTTCTTCAGCCCCTGGTGTTGTCACTACCGGTACGGGTAACTTATCAGCTTCCTCTGTCCATACCGGTCACGGGCAACCTTCTACCGGATCTTGTGCCTTCCCACCGGATACAGGCATTGAACACTATGAACTCATTTCAGAAGAGGAAGATAATGATGAAAAAGACTGGTCCGGAGAGTTGTCAGGCTCTGATGACGGACAATTATCAGACTCTGCAGAGACACCAGAACAGACTGAGGAGATGTCTTATAGGGAGACTGTCCGGTCAGTGCGTAGTTATATGGGCTGGCATCGCATCCCGACCTTTGAAACCACCTTTTATGAACCGGACAACCCCTGGAAGGGGAAAAATCCAAGAAAACCTATCCATGTCTCAGTTGCTATGCCGCCAGACGAATGGTTCTGCCAAAAACTAGAAAGACTCCATTTAACAGCATTAGAAGGGTATCCATCTAGGTCGCAGGACAGTGCAGGACTTAAGAAGGGCCAATTCATAAAAGTCTGTAAGTCGCAGTCAAAGTGGTATTCCATGCATTTAGTGAAACCTGATGGACCTCACAGGCCAGGCCCTACAGTATTCAGCTGGAGGAATACCGAAGCAAAGGTAAATTCGCAGTTTCCCAGAGTTACTAGAGCCTCAGCATACCCATCAACCGCCCCGCCTTCTAGGCCCATATCGCAGGAGTCACTCCGTAGATGGGAAAGAGCGGCTAGGGAGGACAGCTATATAATCAACCATGCTGCTGGTTTCAGTCGCTGCTCCACTGAACTTCAGGATAAAATGTTCCAAAATGTTGCTGTTTTATCTGCACGACTATTGAAGGGCAAGGCCCAGAAGGAGATTTCAGATGTTTTGAATGACTTGCGTGACCTACTAGCATTCCACCAGAGGGTCTCCATAGCTTTAGGCACTTCTCTTCAGCATCTGGCTCATAGCTTGTTTGTTCACATGTCCAATATGATTTTGCTGAGACGGGATTCCTACTTGGACTTTGTCAAACCCGGGATTAAGCAGTATACGATGAACAGTTTAAGGAATGCCCCTATTTTTGGCTACGCCTTGTTCCCAGATGCGGCTATTATGACAGCAGAACAAGATATTCAGAAAGCAGAATCCTCTAGTGTTGCTCAGGGACCCGGACCGGGTGCTCCTCAGCACACTTCTTGGAGAGGATCACGTAGGTTCAAGCCCTATGACCGTAGGGATAGAAGACCTTCAGCTTTCTCTGAACAAGCCTCGCAAGCTCAACAGCAACCGTGGCGTCAATTCAGTAGACACCGTTCCAGAGGACGTGGGCGCGGCAGAGGTTCCAACCCTCGTTTTTCCAAGGCCCAGTCATACAAACAATCTAAATGACAATTATTGTGTAAAACCAATCCCCCTTTATGTAAATTTAGTCAGAGGGGAATCAGTGTGTCATCAGACTCAGTGCTTAAACAAACAAAAAATAGACTTGGATGTATCTTGTCCTGTTGTTTCTCATGCTCCTTCTGTTCATTTTCCAGGGCTTCTGCAACAGAAAGGAGTAAGACCCGTTCCTTGTCAGAACAAAATAAAGCATGTCAAAGATGTATGTTGTGTAAATCCTTGCCTTTTTGTCCCATCTGTTCCCAATGTCCCCATTGCTGTCTCAGAACAGAATGTAGGGGGGAAGACTACATAGTTTTTGGCAAGTTTGGCAAACCATGGGTTCGAATCCTCGAGTAGTCTCTATCCTCAAGAAGGGTTACACTCTTCCCTTCAAACAAAGCCCTCGTCTGACAAGGTTTCCTTTGATCCAAAGCGGCTATGCCAACCCCAAAAGAAACATGTTCTTAAAAGAAGCTTTTATCAATCTCATGACCAAGTTGGTAGTAGAAAAAGTGGGTGTCAGGTCGTCCCTGGCCTTCTACAACCGACTTTTTCTGGTTCCCAAACCCAACGGCAAATGGAGACCTATCTTGGATGTGAGTCAGCTCAATTTGTTCCTCAGCACGGGCACCTTCAAGATGGAAACCCTGGAGACAATCCGATTGTCCCTTCAGACAGGGGAGTGGGTCACTTCGCTGGACTTCAGCGACGCCTACTTCCATATCCCCATTGCCCAAAGGTCAAGGAAGTATCTCAGATTCTTCCTGTTCAACCAGACTTTTCAATTCACAGCTCTTCCCTTTGGGTTGGCCACAGCTCCTCTGGAGTTCACCAAGGTGGTCAAAGAGGTGAAACTAATTGCTCAAGGGAGGGGTATCAGAATCCACCAATACCTAGACGACTGGTTACTACGAGCCCCGTCCCCGGAAATCTGCCTACGCAATACCCAAACCCTCTTGGCCCTTTGCCGGCAGTTAGGGTGGGTAGTAAACATGACCAAGTCAGAGCTAGTTCTCAAACAGGTCTTTAATTAAGCGTCCCGCAAGGGACGCTTGTTTGTGTATGGGAGAGCTTCAGGCTCCGCCGGCTCCTGCGGCTCCGCCGGCTCCGCATTTTGTTTTCCTTATAACTCTGTAACCGTTAGGCGGATTCTTTTCAAATTTGGCAGGTTTAGGCAGTAGCCTTGGGGAATTTTTTTGAATATGCTGCAGTGACATTTCAAGCAATCAGAGAGGTCACATGACCCAAAAATGTCTTTTTTCGATGGGGAAGCTTGTCCGGATGATAACTTGAAAGGAATTTTATCAATTCACCTGAAACTTGGCAAATACATTCATTCTATTAAAATCTGGAAATCATTAGATTTTGGCATTGATTGGTCAAGAAATGGCCGAGTAATTAATGATTAATTAATCATTACGAATTTTCCAAATAAGGAAAACACAAAAATGCTTATATCTCGAAAACCGTGCTAGATAGAGCGATTTCGACGAAATTTTTGACCCACAGGGTATCTCTGCGGAGTAGTTTTCCCAATTTTCAAAAAATTTTTGTCTCGCCCAAAATGGCGGCCATTTTGAATTTTCGAAATTTTCGCAAAAATTGCAAAACACAAACATGCTTATATCTCAAAAACCGTGCTAGATAGAGCAATTTCGACAAAATTTTTGACCCCCAGGATATCTCTGCGGAGTACTTTTCCCAATTTTCAAAAAATTTTTGTCTCGCCAAAAATGGCGGCCATTTTGAATTTTCGAATTTTTCGCAAAAATTGCAAAACATAAAAATGCTTATATCTCGAAAACCCTGCTAGATAGAGCGATTTCGACGAAATTTTTGACCCACAGGGTATATCTGCAGAGTAGCCATGCCAATTTTCAAAAAAATTTTATCTTGCCAAAAATGGCGGCCATTTTGAATTTTCGAATTTTTCGCAAAAATTGCAAAACATAAAAATGCTTATATCTCAAAAACCCTGCTAGATAGAGCGATTTCGACGAAATTTTTGACCCGCAGGGTATCTCTGCAGAGTAGCCATGCCAATTTTCAAACAAAAAATTTCTCGCAAAAAATGGCGGCCATTTTGAATTTTCGAATTTTTCGCAAAATTGCAAAACACAAAAATGCTTATATCTCGAAAACCGTGCTAGATAGAGCGATTTCGACGAAATTTTTGACCCACAGGGTATCTCTGCAGAGTAGCCATGCCAATTTTCAAAAAAATTTTATCTTGCCAAAAATGGCGGCCATTTTGAATTTTCGAATTTTTGCGCAAAAATTGCAAAACACAAAAATGCTAATATTTCGAAAACCGTGCTAGCCTACATAGAGCGATTTCGACGAAATTTTTTATCTTCAGGGTATCTCTGCAGAGCAGCCATGCCAATTTTCAAAATATTTTTGTCTCGCCAAATATAGCACTTGGTGAAGTTTCAGACCCGTAGCTAATTACTCACCTACTCAAAATGAGTAAATGCTAATTATCTCAAAAACTATTGCGGATACCCAATTTTTATCAAATAACTCATTCATGTACCTTTGGGAGAGCTTTCACATGGTGAAGTTTCAGACCCGTAGATGATTACTCACCTACTCAAAATGAGTAAATGCGAATTATCTCTTAAAAGTATTGCAGATAGCCAATTTTTCTCAAATAACTCATTCACCTACTTTTGGAAGAGCTTTCACATGGTGAAGTTTCAGACCCATAGCCAATTACTCACCTACTCAAAATGAGTAAATGCGAATTATCTCTAAAAGTATTGCAGATAGCCAATTTTTCTCAAATAACTCATTCACCTACTTTTGGGAGAGCTTTCACATGGTGAAGTTTCAGACCCATAGCTAATTATTTACCTACTCAAAATGAGTAAATGCTAATTGTCTGTAAAAGTATTGCGGATACCCAATTTTTGTCAAATAACTCATTCATGTACTTGTGGGAGAGCTTTCACATGGTGAAGTTTCAGACCCATAGCTAATTACTCACCTACTGAAAATGAGTAAATGCGAATTATCTCTAAAAGTATTGCAGATAGCCAATTTTTCTCAAATAACTCATTCACCTACTTTTGGGAGAGCTTTCACTTGGTGAAGTTTCAGACCCATAGCTAATTACTCACCTACTCAAAATGAGTAAATGCGAATTATCTCTAAAAGTATTGCAGATAGCCAATTTTTCTCAAATAACTCATTCACCTACTTTTGGGAGAGCTTTCACTTGGTGAAGTTTCAGACCCATAGCTAATTACTCACCTACTCAAAATGAGTAAATGCGAATTATCTCTAAAAGTATTGCAGATAGCCAATTTTTGTCAAATTAATCATTCACCTACTTTTGGGAGAGCTTTCACTTGGTGAAGTTTCAGACCCATAGCTAATTACTCACCTACTCAAAATGAGTAAATGCGAATTATCTCTACAAGTATTGCAGATAGCCAATTTTTCTCAAATAACTCATTCACCTACTTTTGGGAGAGCTTTCACTCTGTGAAGTTTCAGACCCATAGCTAATTACTCACCTACTCAAAATGAGTAAATGCGAATTATCTCTAAAAGTATTGCAGATAGCCAATTTTTGTCAAATTAATCATTCACCTACTTTTGGGAGAGCTTTCACTTGGTGAAGTTTCAGACCCATAGCTAATTACTCACCTACTCAAAATGAGTAAATGCGAATTATCTCTAAAAGTATTGCAGATAGCCAATTTTTCTCAAATAACTCATTCACCTACTTTTGGGAGAGCTTTCACTCTGTGAAGTTTCAGACCCATAGCTAATTACTCACCTACTCAAAATGAGTAAATGCGAATTATCTCTAAAAGTATTGCAGAGAGCCAATTTTTCTCAAATAACTCATTCACCTACTTTTGGCAGAGCTTTCACTTGGTGAAGTTTCAGACCCATAGCTAATTACTCACCTACTGAAAATGAGTAAATGTGAATTATCTCTAAAAGTATTGCAGATAGCCAATTTTTCTCAAATAACTCATTCACCTACTTTTGGGAGAGCTTTCACTTGGTGAAGTTTCAGACCCATAGCTAATTACTCACCTACTCAAAATGAGTAAATGTGAATTATCTCTAAAAGTATTGCAGATAGCCAATTTTTCTCAAATTAATCATTCACCTACTTTTGGGAGAGCTTTCACTTGAAGTTTCAGACCCATAGCTAATTACTCGTCTACTCAAAATGAGTAAATGCTAATTATCTCTAAAAGTATTGCAGATAACCAATTTTTCTCAACTCACTCATTCACCTATTTTTGGGAGAGCTTTCACTTGGTGAAGTTGCAGACCCATAGCTAATTACTCACCTACTCAAAATGAGTAAATGCGAATTATCTCTAAAAGTATTGCAGATAGCCAATTTTTCTCAAATAACTCATTTACCTACTTTTGGCAGAGCTTTCACTTGGTGAAGTTTCAGACCCATAGCTAATTATTCACCTACTCAAAATGAGTAAATGTGAATTATCTCTAAAAGTATTGCAGATAGCCAATTTTTCTCAAATAACTCATTCACCTACTTTTGGGAGAGCTTTCACTCTGTGAAGTTTCAGACCCATAGCTATTTATTCACCTACTCAAAATGAGTAAATGCTAATTATCTGTAAAAGTATTGCGGATACCCAATTTTTATCAAATACTCATTCATCTACTTGTGGGAGAGCTTTCACATGGTGAAGTTTCAGACCCATAGATAATTATTCACCTACTCAAAATGAGTAAATGTGAATTATCTCTTAATAGTATTGCAGATAGCCAATTTTTCTCAAATAACTCATTCACCTACTTTTGGAAGACCTTTCACACACGAAAATGAAAAATTGTGAATATCTCGGAAAAGCTATTTCTTCTGCTTTAATGCTCGGCGGGAGATACACACCACGGCAGTGGTCTTGACAAAAGTTTTTGTCTCCCCAAAAATGGTGGCCATTTTGAATTTTCAAAGTTTTTGCAAAACACAAAAATGCTTATACCTCGAAAACCGTGCTATATGGAGCGAACTCAACAAAATTTTGGACCTGCTGGGTATCTCTGCAGAGTAGCCATGCCAATTTTCAAAATATTTTTGTCTCGCCAAATATAGCAGACATTTTTTATTTTTTTATTTTTTGCAAAACACAAAAATGCTTATATCTTGAAAACCGTGCTAGATAGAGCAGACTGCGCTGACTTTGGTTGCCACAACAGTATAAGGCTAGAAACGAAGCATTTTCTTAATACTTTAGCACTCACCTTTATATCCTTTTCGGGACGCTTTGTTTTTGCTATGCAAAAACATTATCTTTTTTTTTTGCGAGCGATCCTCTAGTTTCGTAGGTTACCGGTTCGACCTGGTCACTGGGCGAGTCCTTCCCACTCAAGACCGGTGGGAAGCCCTTCAGAAAAAGTTGAGGTTCATAAAGGGTCACAACAGCTGTACGGTCAGGCAGTTCATGTCTCTGATAGGCCTACTTACAGCGACAGAAAAACAGGTCAGTTCCGGTCGCCTTCATATGAGTCCCATTCAATGGCACTTGAAGAAACTCTGGCACGTCCCAGAGGTATTAGATAAAGTTATTCTGGTCCCGCAGTCACTCCTTCCTCATCTGGACTGGTGGCTCGATGAGAACCCTGTGTTGAGGGGTCAGCCATTGCACCCCCTTCAACACGCTGCTCAACTCTTTACAGATGCCTCAAACGAAGGTTGGGGCCCACACTTAGGGGACTTCACTGCAAAAGGTGTTTGGTCCCCTATCGAAGGTCGCCTTCACATAAACTTTCTAGAACTGAAAGCAGTTATTCTGGCATTAAGACAGTTCGAGCATCTGTGCAGAGACCAAATTGTGCTTGTGGCAACAGACAACACGACAGTGGTTTCCTACATAAACAAGCAAGGGGGTATGAAGTCAGGCTCTCTTTGTGCCCTCCTGTGGAGGCTCCTGTCCTGGTGCCATCCCAGAGGAATTGTTCTGAGAGCAAGGCACATTCCAGGTTGCTTGAATGTGATAGCGGACAAGCTTTCCAGGCACAATCAGGTGATCCAAACAGAGTGGTCCCTCTCTCAGCAGGTGTTCCATCGTTTGTCTTCCGAGTGGACATGGCCCCAAGTGGATTTGTTTGCGACCCGGTTCAATTACAAACTACCAAAGTTTGTGTCTCCGGTTCCGGATGCGACAGCTTGGGCGGTAGACGCCCTGAGCCTGCAGTGGAATCAGTTGGAGACTTACGCCTTTCCACCGTCTATCTGATACCTCAGGTGATTTCAAAGTTGAGGGATCAAGGCTGTCGCAGGATGATTCTCATTGCCCCAGGATGGCCAAACATGCCCTGGTTTTGGGACCTCGTGAATCTATCAGTTCAGATCCCGTTCAGACTTCCTCTGATACCGGATCTGGTGACCCAGCCCTTCAACGGGTTGCTACACAGGAATCTCACCCAAGTCAATCTCCATGCCTGGCTCCTAGGGTCATCACCATCCAAGAGCACGGCTTCTCTAATGAGGTGGCAGCAAGAATTTGAGGCTCCTCAGAGAAGCTCAACAAGAGCCGTATATAAGTCAAAGTGGTCCATTTTTACAAAATGGTGCCAATCACACGAGGTGGACTTCAGGTCGCCCTCTGTAAAGCAAATCGTTCCTCTTATATCTTTTTAAGGAGAGAAACCTGCAGCCCAGTACTATCGAGGGTTACCGAACAGCCGTTGCCGACATGGTGGGCAATGATAAATTGAACATCAGTACAAATGAAAACCTCACCCGCCTCCCAGATAGTTTTCACAGAGATAAACCCAAGGGAAGGCGATGTATTCCTTCTTGGAACCTCTCACTGGTACTCAACCAACTTACCAAGGCTCCCTTTGAACCCCTGAGGAAGGCCTTTCTTAAACATCTGACCTTTAAGACTGTCTTCCTCTTAGCCTTGGGTTCAGGCACAAAGTGAAGTGAAATCCATGCCTGGTTGTATAAAAATATCAGACATCAAGAGAACTGGAGTCAGGTCTCTCTTTACCCTTCTCCTAGTTTTCTGTCTAAGAACCAGTTAGTCCGGGATGGCCCGGCCTCAGTTGCTCCGGTGGTCATCCCTGCCTTAGCACCTACTTTGGACAGGTCTCTCTCTGAAGATAGGTCACTCTGTCCAGTTAGAGCCCTGCAGTATTATCTAGACAAGACCAAGGACCTCTGACAAGGAAAGGATTTGGTCTTTGTGTCCTTTAGGAAGGGTTTTCAAAAGGACATTTTTCCTGCCACAATCTCTTCCTGGATAAAACAGACGGTGCTGTTATGTTACCAGCTCTCAGATCAGGAGTCCCAAGATTTACATCAAGTTAAGGCTCATGATGTTAGGGCTTTTGCAGCTTCTCAGGCGTTTCAAGGAGGAATTTCTCTGGATCAGATCCTTTCAGCCTGTCATTGGAAGGCCCACAATACCTTCATCCAGTTTTATCTGAAGGATTTGGCTTGGGCAGACTCTGAACTATATCATTTGGGCCTGGTGGTGGCAGCCCAACAGATTCAGGGGAGAAATTAATCAGAGCCCCCAGCACTGTTTGTAAATATGTACAGTCTGTATGCCAAAAAAAAAAACCTTCCACTATCTTTTACTCTTGGTCTGCCATGATCCAAAGTGGGTTTGAGAGTTTTCAGAAAAGATAGGCTTCTTCATCCTGTTCTCAGTCTTCCTCGTTATTTCAGAACTCCTAGCCCCCTAGGTCAATTGGTACTCTCTAGTGGAGTTGTGTTGAAACAGAAAAAGGGGGGGAGGGTATAGGTCCTTTGAGTTGGCTATCCTAGCCTTTCCCGGATCCACCCTATTATAAGTATAGAGTTCCCCTTCTGGGGCTACCCTCTATCCAATGGGTAGTTATTCTGCATCTGTCCACTAGGTAAGATGTATTGACGCAATAAAATGGGAAATTTAATAAGTAAATTAAATTTTTACAAGTTAATACCTTACCTAGTGGACAGGGGGATTCCCACCCTACCTTTCCTGTTAATCTTAGCCAAAGGGAAATTTCTAAGGTTGACATCAAAAAGAGGAAGAGCGCATGCGCCACGCATGCGCAGTACACCAGCAGGGAGGCTATACAGCCACCTGGCGAGTGAACAGGACACTACCGGTCCCGGCCAGAGACCCAGCTCAGGATGTTTTTTTCTAACGCAAGGCGCCGGACAATTCCATCTGTCCACTGGATAAGGTATTAACTTATAGAAATTTAATTTACTTATTAAATTTTCCAATTTACCACAATTCACCCTCCATTTACTTCTATGTAGTCGAGTAACACTGCGTGTATGTCGACGAGAAGAAATTAGAAGAAAAGAAGAATGCATCATCTGACGTCATCACTTCCAGCTTATGCTTGTCACGTGACACTGACCTGGTCACGTGATACGCATTCACACTGGAGGAATCGTGTTTTCAACAAAAGTGTTCATCAGAAGACGACGACCATTTATTACTCAACACCCATTTTTAACTGGCAAGAAGAATTTCAGCAATTCATCTGTTGGCCTGAAGAATTAGATGACAAGTGATCACAGAAATCTGTGAGTTTTTGACGGTGCCGGTCATGTGACTTCACAGATCTCTACACAACTACCGGCAAGCAGATCCCCAAGTGTGACTGGTTCAGCTGACAAGAAGTGACAAGTTTTACCGGTACCAGTTCTGTTCAGACTACCGGTGGGGCCCCCGAGTGATGAGTTTTGCTGGTACCAGTCTGTTCAGACTACCGGTGGGGTCCCCTGCTAGCTAGTAAGAAGTGATGGTGTGTTTTACTAGTACCAGATCTGTTGAGACTACTGGTGGGGACCTCTAGTGATGAGTTTTGCTGCTTCCAGTCTGTTGAGACTATCGGTTGGGTCCCCTGCTAGCTAGCAAGAAGTGATGGTTGTTTTTTACCGGTACCAGTTCTGTTCAGACTACTGGTGGGTGCTGTTCCTGTGGTCTCCAGCTAGCCCTCCCTCCCCCTTTTGACCCTACCTTGGTATTGGTACTGGGGCAAGTCGAAAGTAACAAGATCTACCAAACCAGTTACAGAGGATGGACCTATGGGAACCGGTTGTAGCAGGTGCTCCAGCAGGCTGTCAAGGCCACTGAGTTCATGCTGCCTACCATGCCGGTGACAGAGCCTACCCACTGGGTACCAGCTATACAGTTTTCATTGACCAGTGTGCTTCCCCTTAGCCGGTTGCAGAACCCACCAGTCCGGTTTACAGGCAGAAATACAGGTGGATTAGACAGACTGAATCTGGTTACAAAGAATGTTCTGGTTACAGAGAAATCTGCTGCTCCCACCATTCCCAGTGTTGACAGCAGGCTCACCAATTACAGAGTTTACCAGTTACAGAGTTTACCGGTTACAGAAAAATCTGCTGCTCCCACCATTCCAGTGTTGAAAACAGGCTCACTGGTAACAGAGTTTACCGGTTATAGAGATTCTGTTGTTCCCACCATTCCAGTGCTGACAGCAGGCTCACCAGATACAGAGTTTAGCGGTTACAGAGTAAGTCCAGTGAGGACAGCAGGATTCCAAGTTACAGAGAAGACAGGACAGTCAGATAGTAAGGAACTTCTACAATAATTACGCAACCAACCGGTTACAGAGCCTACCGACCAGGTTCTGGCTTACACAATCTCCATGGACCAGTAGCTTCATCCCAAGCCGGTTGCAGAATCTACTGGTCTGGCTTATAGGCAGAGAAATACCAGTGAAGTAACCTGATTGAAACTGGAACACCAGGGTACCAGGCTGGCAGATCTACCAAGTGACCAAATGATACAGGCCTGTTATTGGTTACAGAGAAGCACCAGCTTACCAGTTTTTTACCAGTTACTGAGAATCTTTGGTTGCAGAGAAAACCTGATTCCACCGTTATGGACAGGAAGAAGACAGTTTTTTCCATATAAGCTCGCCCCTGCTGACTTGTAGTCGCCCAGTTCTGCCAGCTCCAATGAGTTTTCGCAGAACTGTGGCGCCACCAGGAACCGGTTACAGAGCAATGCTTGGCCTACAACCGATTAGGCCCTGGTACTGGGCGGGTCCACAGGACTGGCTAACATAACAGCAAAAGCCTTTTAAGGGTCCAAATGGCCATCTTAGACCAACCAGTTGCTGCCTGAGGAAGGTGGTTACAGACCAGTCACTAGTCCTGGTGAGGTGACAGTGTCTCAACCTACCGGACCAGTCAGCTGGCCTAATGTCAGGACCTCCTAGCTGGTTGAAAGTGAATAGTGAATAAAAAAAGTTTTGTCCAACTACCTGTCAGCTTTATCTTATCAGACCCACACCAGCCAGTTACTCTTGCCGGTGAGATGCTGAACTCAACCGGACTGGTTAGGCTACTGCCAGCAAGAAGTCTGCTGTGTCAGTTATTCTGGAGGATCATCGGTTTTTGTTACTAGTTTCAGTGAGATACCATTGATCCAGCCTTGGAAACTGGCCACCTAACTTGCCTTTTACCCACCTTGAGATCAGTGTCAGCTGACACCAGGGGCCTGAGTTGGCAAACTCAAGCTTTCCCTCAAGATTACAACCCGTTAGCCGGTTTTTCACAACTCAAGCAATGGGAAATTTATCTGTTAATCCCAGCAGGGGTCACAGCGCTCAAAAATGGCTATTAGTGTTTTCCACAGTGGGTTGTGTGGAAATGACCTTAGGTCGTACATCCCCTTTGGAAGGTTTCCTACTGTGTGGCTCAGTGAACCTGTCACCAGTGTTGACACTGGTATTTTTGCCCCATCCTGCCAGTTCAAACTTTGGTCGCCCTAGGGGCCAGCCTGAAGTTTTATATGAACCTCCGAGTACTACACCCTCCCCTTCCGGAAACAACCAGTTTGACCAGGTCTCAAGGCAGAATTTTGGCTCAGTATTCTAAATGATTCAGATGGAACTTTAGGAACCACATGAACCTCTCTTCAGCCAGAGGAGTGGCTATCCTCGAGGTTGCATACTCCCTCACCCCATTCAACCAACAAAGAAATGCCGGTTCCCACCAAACCGGTCTCCAACGTACACAATCTCTAGTAGCTCTGTGTCAGGAGTAAGTTTGAATGGTATCATGGAAAAATTAGAACTGGACCTCGAGCAAGCTTTCGACTTGGTAGGTTACCAGTTCAGCCTGAAAGAGGGCAAGGTGAGACCCACCCTAGAGCATTTGCAGACATTATCTGCAATCTAGAAACTTCTCTCCGGACTGACATGCCCGGTCCAGTGGCTGATGCCCCTGATAGCATTACTGACAGCCATAGCAAAGCCCGTCCACATAGGTGGCCTTCCTCATCAGGCCGATACAGTGGCACTTGTTAAACAGCTGGAGAGTACCTGAATCACAATAAGGTGACCCCAGTTCACTCCACCCCCAGCTAAAATGGTGGCTGCATGTGCTTCAAGGTCAACCATTACACCTACTGAATATGCTCTGCAAATCTACCCCGACACATTCACAGCCGGCCGAATGTGATAGCAGACAAGCTATCCAGGCTAGGACAGACCATTCAAACAGAATGGTCCCTCCATCCAGAGGTATTCAAGCAATATGCTCCCAGTGGCAGCATCCTCAAGTGGACCTGTTTGACACCAGGTTCAACAACAACTACATCTCTATCTCACCAGTTCCAGATCCACAAGCCTGGGCAGTAGAGGCCCTCAGTCTACCTCGGGAGGATCTGGACCATTATGCCTTCCAACGAGTAGCTATCTTGGGCAAAGTGGTGGGGAAGTTGCAGGACCACCCATGCAACAAACTCATTCTGATTGCACCAGGGTGGTCCAACATGCCTTGGTTCTGGGATCTGGTGACCACAGTAATCAGATGGACTTCAGGGCACCACCTTTTAAAAGCCATAGCTGACTCCCCTCTGTACCTTTTTCAAGACAGAAAGTTACAGCCGGGCACCATTGATAGCTATAGACCAGCCATTGCTAACAATTGGGAAATTCGCCGATTAGTGTCAGCAAGATGAAAATCTCACTCATCTCCTGGATAGTTTCCACAGAGAAAGATCTAAGGGAAGAGGGGCATCCGCTTTTGGAACCTTTCCCTGGTTCTACACCAGCTGACAAAGGCTCCCTTTGAACCCCTTAAGGAGGCCTCCCTGAAGCACTTGACTGTCAAGATTGTCTTCCTGTTGGCCTTGGGCTCAGGCAAGCGTCGTGCGAGACCCATGCTTGACTGCATAACAACTTCAGACACCAATCAGACTGGTCCATGGTGTGTTTCTACCCCTCAGCCAGCCTTCCTTCCAAGAATTAGCTGGCCAAAGAGAGTCCAGGCAGTGTGGCCCCCATGGTTAATGCAGCCCTGGCCCCCACTCTGGATAAGTCACAGGTCGTTATGTCCAGTCAGAGCCCTGTGTTACCATCTGGGTAGGACCTCAGATCTTAGGCATAACAAGGAGCTGGTCTTTGTCTCCTTCCACAAAAAGTTTCGACAAGGACATCTCTCCTGCCACCATCTCCTCATGGATCAAGCTACTGTGATCCTATGGCATGAGCTCTCTGACCAGCAAGCCCTCACCTTACATCAGGTCAAAGCCCATGATGTAGGGCCTTTGCTGCTTCTAAGGCATTCCAGTTGGGAGTCTCAGAATAGTCCCATCAGTCTGCCACTGTAAGTCACATATCACCTTCACACAGTTCTGAAGGATGTGGCTAGGGCTGCTTTAGAGCCTCTTTACTTGGGCCTAGTAGTGGCTGCTCAGCAGATCCACAAATAGCCCTTATATTGAGATTTGTATTCATGTACATAGTGTAAATAGTTCATGAGTCTAATTGAAATGCTCCTTCGGGAGGTTTATCTGCTTTCTGGGACTGAACTCATCCCTCTCTTCCCCTACCTCAGAGTAGGTCTGTAGGAAAGGGGGGGGCAATGCTGGTATATAGCCCCGGCAACTGGCCTCTAGTAACCACCATGGACCTATAGGTCTCCTTACTAAGTCAGCCTAGACTGTAGGGTAAAATTCTGTTACCATTTATGAGTTCATTCCAAGTCCCTAGTAACTTTCCCGCCGACCAAGCAGTAGTTATTCAGCAATTGTCCATTGGATAGGATGTATTAGCACAATAATTTTATTAATACATCCTATCCAATGGAAAGTGCCGACCGGTCCCACCCAACGTCAGAAAAAGACGTCCTGTGTATAATACTGGCAGGACCGGCCAGGAGTGCATTCGCCAGGTGGTGCATAGTACTTCCTCTTCCTGTCTAGACAATGTGATGTCATAGCATCTTTTTCGTTTGGCGCGTGGAAAGTGAAGACGTGTTTTCACGACAAGTGAATTTTTTGTTCTACACCAAACACATCCATTTTATTTCAACTTTAAAGAAGTTCTACAGTATTTTCTATGACTATGTCTTCTAAAGGACAAAGACGAGGCTCCTGTGGTCACGCTATGGCTGGGTTTGACTCCCACTCCAAAGGTGCATGTTGTCAAGATAAGGGGGTGGGCGACGACCCTTGCATCCTCAAGAAAGAATGTGATGTTTACAAAGGGTTTACCCCTGAGCAGATCCAGAAATTGTCCACCCCCACATACAGAGATCGAAAAGAGAAGAAGGCGACTGCGTCCTCTGCTCCCACTCTCGTGGACCCTGCACACGTGAGTGTGCTTGGTAAAGTGGAGAAGGTCAAGACATCACAGCCTCAGTCAACCCCTACTACTGCCAAAAAGACGAAATGTAGTGAGTCTCCCAAGCCCTCTGCCAGCAAGAAGAAATCTTCCACTAGCAGACCTTCAGCTGATGACCTGAAGCAGTTAGATGATAAATGGGCAGAGAGGTTCTCCCGGCTGGAGGCGATGCTGTTGGCCAAGACTTTCACAGTACCGGTTGAACTGGTTTGACCCTGGTGCCACCACCAGCAGTCTGGCTAGAGAGACTACCGGTCCCTGCCTTGATCAGGCCACCGGTGAAGCAGTAGATGAGATGCAGACAGCCACCCAGCCTCTTGAGGCTCCCGGTGCCGGGACAGCAACCCAGCCCCCGGTTCGGTCCCTGATGTTCATCTCACCGGTGAGGGAGATCTCAGTGGAGCATCTGACAGTGAAGCTGACCAGCTGAGTTTTACCGGTTCCCTGGATGATGAGATCCACTGGGACCGGTCACCAGACAGAGATGTCCCCAGGGATGAGGCTGACCAGGAACCTACTGAGGAGGCCAATTACAGAGAGACTATGAGAGGTGTGAGAAGCTTCATGATCTGGCATAAGATTCCAGAGTTTGAAACTGTGTCCTCTGCTGTGGATGACAACCCCTCTGCCGGTGCATGTGTTCAGCCAACCGGTAAAGTCTCAGAGAAAATTCTGGTGGACGACTGCTTGAGTAGGAAGATGTTCAATCTCAACCTCACCATCACAGAAGGGACACTGACAATACTGGCCTCCTCAGAGATCAATTCATCAAACCTCCCAGGTCATCCAGATGGTATGGGATGCATGCTGAGGGCAGTGAGAGGGCAGTGAGAGTTCAACAGTACGCACCTGGTCACCGGATCTTGCCAAACTCAACCATTCATTCAGCAGGGTTGCACGCAGAATTCTACCTTCTGCCCCGCCCTCCTGGGCCTTCAGTCAGGACCTGCTCAGGAGTTGGGAGAGAGCAGCACGTGAACAGACAATAATGTGCAGTCAAGCTGCTGGTTTGTCAAGGTGTTTGACTATGGTTCAAGACTCAATGACCACTCGACTTAAAACCCTACATCTGGATATCAAGGGCAAGTCATCAGATAAGATGAAACAGGCTGTGAATGAACTAGAATACTTGACCACTTTCAACCGGTCAATCTCCCAAGCCATGGCCAGAACGATGCAGGACTTATCTGAGGGTGTTTTTATTAACATGGCAAACTTCACTCTGGCCCGCAGGGATAGTTACCTTGATTACCTACATGCGGGAGTGAAGCAAGACACTGTGAACGCCTTAAGAACGTCTCCAGTACATCTCAGCTCACTGTTCCCGGACCGGCTTATCACCAAGGCTAAATAGGAAATCAGTAAAAGTGAGGAGAGGCATTCGTTTGGTACATCACACCGACATCAGAATCGCTTCCACCCTTATGTTGCAAGTGACAAGTCGACTGGCCATCATGACAGGAAATCGAACCTCCCTGCTTGGAAGTAGATTAAAGACGAGCAGCAAGCAAGGAAAGGTCGTGGCAAGGCCTCAACATTCTCTCAGAAGCCGGCTAAGGGTTTCAAGTCTCATAAATGACAATCACTGTGTAAATTCTGTGACTGGTGAGAAGAACTCTATACATGTTACTGGTCATATACCAATTCACAGTCAGTCCAGGAAGTACATGCGTTTTCACCTTCAGGGTCGGTCCTACCAATTCAAAGCCCTACCCTTTGGTCTATCCACAGCTCCCATGGAGTTCACAGTGGTGGCCAAAGAGGTCAAACTCATGGCACTTCAGAAGGGTATAAGGATCCACCAGTACCTAGACGACTGGCTGGTGAGAGCCTCTACCCACGACGCTTGTCTCCAGCATACACAAACCTTAGTAAACCTTAGGTTACCAGTTCGACCTAAAAGAGGGCAAGGTCAGATCCACAACAGAACGTTAGTAGATCTTGACAGACAAGATCAGGTCAATACTGTCGGATCCGGTTTGCCCGGTCCGACAGTTCATGTCCCTCATAGGTCTACTCACAGCAACAGTAAAACAAGTCCACCTAGGGCGACTTCACATGAGGCCCGTACAGTGGCACTTGAAAAACAACTGGAGGATCCCAGAGTCACTAGAGAAGGTGATCCCGGTTCCCAAGTCCCTCCACCCCCATCTGATGTGGTGCCTGGAGGAAAGCAATGTGCTACTAGATCAAGAACTAGGGTGGCTGGTGAACAAGGAAAAGTCAGAACTGGCTCCCAAACAAGTTTTCAACTTCGTAGGTTACCAGTTCGACCTAAAAGAGGGCAAGGTCAGACCCAGAACAGAACATTAGCAGATCTTCATAGACAAGATCAGGTCAATACTGTCGGATCCGGTTTGCCTGGTCCGACAGTTCATGTCCCTCATAGGTCTACTCACAGCAACAGTAAAACAAGTCCACCTAGGGCGACTTCACATGAGGCCCATACAGTGGCACTTGAAAAACAACTGGAGGATCCCAGAGTCACTAGAGAAGGTGATCCCGGTCCCTCCACCCCCATCTAATGTGGTGCCTGGAGGAAAGCAATGTGCTACTAGATCAACCATTACACCCTCTAAAACATGCTCTGCAGTTATTTACAGATGCATCAAAAGAAGGGTGGGGCGCTCACTTAGACGAACACACTGCAAAGGGAACTTGGTCCCTTCCAGAAAGCAAGTTGCACATAAACCATTTAGAGCTAAAAGCAGTATTTCTAGCTCCAAAAGAGTTTCGAACCATCTGCTGCAACAAGACAGTACTGATAACTACAGACAACACAACAGTGGTTGCCTATATCAACAAATAGGGGGGGTGAAATCGGGCTGTCTGTGTGCCCTACTGTGGAGAATCCTGTCCTGGTGTACCAGACAGCAGGTAACCCTCAGGGCACGTCATATCCCCGGCCGGCTGAACGTGATAGCAGACAATCTATCCAGACTTGGCCAGACCATTCGCACAGAGTGGTCACTTCATCCAGAAGTGTTCCAAGCTGTTTGCCACCAGGTTCAACAACAAACTGCCACAGTTTGTGTCACCGGTCTCAGACCCCCAGGCATGGGCAGTGGATGCAGTCAGCCAGGACCTGGACCCATACGCTTTTCCACCAGCAGCCATCTTGGGCAAAGTGGTGGAGAAGTTACTGATTGCCCCAGGGTGGCCCAACATGCCCTGGTCCTGGGATCTAGTGGCAATGTCCAGTCAGATCCCATTGTTTCTGCCCAACATACCCAACTTAGTGTCTCAGCCATTCAACCAGGTCCTTCACAGGAACCTGTCAAATCTGAATCTTCATACCTGGCTCCTAGAGCCTCAGCAATCAAGGAGCAGGACTTCTCTGAGGCAGTGGCAGCACGAATAGAGGCTCCTCAAAGAGGATCAACCAGATCTATCTATGAGGCAAAGTGGACCATTTTTACAAAGTGGTGCCTCAGTAATCAGGTGGACTTCAAGGCACCTCCTCTGAAAGCCATTGCTGACTTCCTCCTGCACTTGTTTCAGGACAAGAAGTTGCAACCAAGCACTATTGATGGCTACAGATCAGCCATTGCTGACAAACTGGGCAATCCCACCATTAATGTCAGCATGGATGAGAATCTCACTTGTCTCCTGGACAGTTTCCATAGAGACAGACCCAAGGACAGGAGGGGCATCCCCTCCCGGAATCTTTCTCTGGTGCTTCACCAGCTGACAAAGGCTCCCTTTGAACCCCTAAAAGAGGCCTCTTTGAAACATCTGACCTTCAAGACTGTTTTCTTACTGGCCTTAGGTTCTGGTAAACGCAAGAGTGAGATCCATGCTTGGTTACATAAGAACATCAGACACCAGTCAGACTGGTCTAAGGTGTCCTTGTACCCCTCACCCAGCTTCCTATCCAAGAATCAGCTGGCTAAGGAGGGTCCAGATAGTGTGCCACCAGTGGTCATTCCAGCCCTGGCCCCATCTCTGGATAAATCACTCAAGGGTGACAGGTCCCTATGTCCAGTTAGAGCCCTGCACTACTACTTGCACTACTACTTGGACAGGACATCAGATCTTAGGCAGAATAACGAGTTGGTCTTTGTTACCTTAAAGAAAGGTTTTGACAAAGACATCTCACCTGCCACCATCTCCTCATGGGTCAAATAGACTGTGGTCCTATGCTATGAGCTCTCTGACCAGGAGGCCCTCTCCTTGCATCGGGTTAGAGCCCATGATGTTAGGGCCTTTTCTGCCTCTAAGGCCTTCCAATCAGGGATCGCAGATCTTGTCAGCCTGCCACTGGAAATCTCACAACACCTTCACTCAGTTTTATTTGAAGGATGTTGCCTGGGCTGACTCAGAGCTTTTTCACCTGCGACCTGTAGTGGCTGCCCAGCAGGTGCACCACCAGGCTCAGAGGTGAGGAGATGTTGTATATATATATATATATGTAAATATGTACATACTGTAAATAAGTTAGATATGTACATAGTGTAAATATGTTGAAATGTACATACGTTTTTTAAAAAAAGAATCTGTATTGATTCCCTTGGGAAGTTTATTTCTTCTGGGACTGAACTCCACCCTCTCTCTCTCTCTCTCTCTCTCTCTCTCTCTCTCTCTCTTCCCCTTCTCGGACCAACCATGAAAAGGAAAGAAAAGGGGGCGCAATGCCGGTTGACTCCCGGGTAACCGGTTAGTTGGTAGCCGACCTTGACCTCTCAGGGTTCCCTGACCCTAGGTCAAATGGGCCTTCTCATTTTTGTTTTGTTATGAGTTCACTTGAGTCCCTAGCTGCTTACCCGCCTGCCAAGCAGTAGTTATTCAGCAATTGTCCATTGGATAGGATGTATTAAATTAATAAAATTGCAAATTTAATTAAAAAGTAAATTAATTTTTCATGAGTTAATACCCTATCCAATGGACACACAAGACCCTCCTACCAACCCTGCTGTCGGTTACTAGGGGCCTAAAGGTTTAGACAACGAAAAAGATGCTACGACGTCACGCTGTCTAGACAGGAAGGAAATGCGATATGCCACCTGGTGAGTGCACAATGGGACCGGCCAGCCAGTGAGGGCATGATGCACTCTTAAAGGACGACTTTTTCTGTCATTTGGCGGGCCGGTCTACGCAGACCGGATTAGCAATTGTCCATTGGATAGGATGTATTAACTTATAAAAGTTTAATTATTAAATTTGCAAAACTTTACTAATAATTAATTAAATGAAATAATCCAATGATAAATACAAGTGAATGTCTTTGTCACAGACCTATATATATGTCTTCATTTATTTGTTTTCTTTTATAAATTTCAGAGGTACCATCACAAAATTTCCCGCCTCGTATGTATCTTTCATTTCTCTAAGCTCCCCAATCTTCTTCCAGTGAACACCTTCAGTGTTTTGTATAACATCTTCAACATCTGCTGATAAGAAAGTATTGTATTTCCATGCTTCAGTTGGGTAGTGTGTCCAATCATATTTAATTATGCCTTCAAATTTGATCAGTTGATTGCCAATTCTGCACACTTTAAACACTGTGGATGTATCTGATATTCTGTCTGATAGTTTAGAGGTGATTACTTGGGCAGAAGATTGCACAGGTTGCTCAAACTCCTTGATTTTCCCAGTTTCATTATCATGTTCTACATCAGCTTTTTTGCCTGTTTCTAGTTGTCCCCTCTGACCTACATCAGGTGTTGTATCCATTGTCTTACTCATCCTTAGGTCCTCCAGCTTAATGATGTAAACTTTGTTAGTGCCCACCAATATAACATGCTCTTTATAAGACAGAACATGCATGCGTTTGACTGGTTCAGGTAAGACCATTTCCAACAGTTGGACATCTTCAGTAGAAGCCTGAATTCTGAGAATGTTAACTGCCTGAGAACTCACACCCATTGCAGGATTCCTTGGTTTGGCACCAAATATGTACAGCATACCATTATCAATCAGAGCTCCACAGGTTTTCTCTGCAGTGGAGCTGTTATCCAACAGATACCAGTCACTCCCTGAAGACTGTGATCTTTCAAAAGAAATGACAGCAGCTGTTTCTCCTTCAGGTTTTAGTGGTGTAGTTGCTAGGTTTGTCCATGTGTTGGAAAGAAATTGGTATCTTTTCATATCAGTCCCCGCAAAAAGAACAAGTTCATCCATTTTGCCAGCAGCCATAATAAAATTCTTGGAAGTGAAGTAGATTGAACAAGTGTAAGCAAGAAGGGTAGACATGTCTATTTTTACAAATTTGTTTGATTTAGTTGTTATATACACTGTATTGTGGAGAACACATGTTTGGGCATCTATCAAGTCAATGCTTTCATTTAACGTATTTAACTGTGATCTTGCTTCTGTGATGTGCCCACTGCTGTCTAAACCAAAGTATGTGATTTTATGTATTTGATGCATATGGATAACTGCCAGTCCATCACAGACATCAGTTTGAGTTCGGGGAAAGTGGCTTTCAACAAATGGGGGCACTGAGTCATTGAAGAGAATATGTCTGAGCATGCTCTGAAGCTTTTCAATAGCATCTTTATTCCTCACCACATGGGGATGGGTCAGCAAAGTATACTGGATGAACTCTGGACTCAGGCAATGCAGCCGCAGTGACAGAAGCAGTTGGTTTATGCTCTGGTATCTTTCTTCAGGATCATGTTCCAGCCATCTGAGGAGATGTGAGCAGATCAGACTCTCAGAAGATTCTTTCAAATCTTTGTGAGCAAAAACTATTTTGATGGCAGCAGCTGACATCTTTAAAAACTTCTTCGATGCCAGAATATTCTGAAAATTTGGGGCAGAGTAATCTGACAGAGCATGTTGCAGATCACAATAACCAATGTCTATGGCAATCTCCAGTAAATCAAAAATATTTTTGATGTTGACTTCTATCTTTCCTGTGTAAATAAACTCTCTGATACTGTTTAATGATGCATATGTCATGTTAGAAATGGGGATTTCAGAGCAATCCTTGTATTTGCCTTGGAACAGTTCATGGAAGTACTCACAGGCAGAAGCCAGGATAATCTTGTGACATGGGAGACTTTGTCCCTCCACCAGAAAGTTAACATCTGTGTACGAGGTGGATGTCCTTGTCAGAGCAACCAGCTCTGAAAGTCTGTCTTTGTGTTTGGTGTTCAATATGACTTCTTGTTTTGGCAACAATGCTCCCTCAGCTTCTGAAATGGAAAGAAATTTAACAATCTTTTTGGTGGGTAAGATCTGAAAAAATCTTTAAAAAATCTTGATCATTCTCTAGAATCAACAAAACTCAGAATTTCCAGCAGTCTCACTTTCATTGAGTATTTGGGTGAAATAAATATATACCAGTGTATAGGTGCCTTAACATTGTTTTTTTTTTCATCTTTTCTGTGTAGTTCAATTAGTTAAAAGAACTAAACAGTGTGTTCAGTCACATTTATCAGTTGGTTATAAAACATGCTTCCCAGGATTCAACAAACATTGAAATCTACCTGAATGATTAAGTTTAACTACACTTTCTTCTGCAAAATACATGTACTTTTCTTCTAGTTTTCTTATGAATAATAATCCACTCCCTTGACAAAAGACCACACCCCCCTCCCATATTGTTTGAAGATATTATTTTGAAGTAAAAGCTCCCTATTTGTTTTCTAACTTATTAGTATTCATTTATTTATTTTTGTCCTGATGTTATGTTTAACATGTTACAATTTCATATGTATTCAAAAAACAAAGATACATAGCTGCAAAAAAAACATATTTACAGATATTACAAGAATATTTTATTGTGCTACAATAGCTAACCATGTGGGACTGAATGCTTACTCGGATGGCCGCGAGGCATCACGACCAACGTCTAAAAAAAAAAGACATTTGTAGTTGGCTGTAGCCTCAGGTTGTCACGTGATAAACCCCATTTGTTATCTTCTTTCTCGCTGGCCACCGCCATATTGAAATCTTTGGGAAGTATTTACTGCCGTTTTCTATTTTTATCTCAGTGCAGTTTGTTACTTGTCCATTTTTATGCATTTCTTTTATTAATATGTAAAGCACATTCTGGCCAATTTTCAGCCCTGTCGGTTGTGTAATTTGTCCCTATTTTAAGTTTTGTGAGCTCGCCTCGACTGGCTTTATTGCTGCAAGTAATTGTTTCAAGGATCTACTTGTGTTTGTTTTATTGCGTACATTATGTCTTCCCACCAGTCCGGCAAAGACAAGCCATGCGCAGCCAAGTGTAATCATTTCTGCCACCCCTTCGACGTCCATAATTACTGTCCTTACCTGCAGAGAAGCAGGCAAGGGAGATGATCCCTGTGTCAGTCTTTTGTCTTCCTGTGATATCTGTTCAGCATTCACTGAAGAACAGCTAGCTAAAATCACACACAGGTAACATTATACAAAGAGAACTGACAAAAAGTCTGACAAGGACAGGGACTCTGAATTATTGAGTGACAATTCGATCGAATCCTTCGGGGGTTCACAGGCAGAGTTGGAAGTTGCTGCAGATCGCCTCTTTACATCCCCGCCTCGTACTCAACCTCTCATTCGAGGCTTTATCAATTCGCACTTCAGCTCATACTGTCCCTCCAACTCCAGGTATGGCCTTACAATTAAAAGTGTAAGCTAATCTCAAGAAATCTTTAAGTTCTCGTTTTGACATCCAAATGGATCAAAAGATGGGTGCCTTATCAAAAGCACTCTGATAAGTCAAAACACAAATCGAGGTCCAAATTCTTACCCTCATCTTCAGGGTAGGATCAGTCCCCTGAACGTAGGCATAGGTCTCCTGAGCCTTTTAGAAAGTCTTATCCTGATCAAGATCACCCTCACCATGACCCTGACCCTCCTTATTACAGGGAAGTAGCTTTGTCTGACATCCCATCTCAATATGCTGAGGAGGTGGATACGTTTCAACACATCCTGAAACTTCCTGATCCTAGGGAATCCCTACCTAGATCTTCAACTGCAGTCATGGGCCTTGATGATGAGAAAGGCAGGCAAGAACGTAGGCCCAGAGGCCCTTCTTCAATGTTGCCACTCAGCTCTATCATTAAGGATGCCTTTTATAAATTTCATCAGGACTTCCAAGCAGCAAATTTACCAGAGGGTAAGTAGATTAAAGCTCCTTCATCCACTGCTAAATGAGGTAGGCCAGCCTTGTTATGAGGACATGTTATACAAGAACTCAATACAGACTTTGCCAAGATCTGTATCTCTCCTAAGCCCAAGGCAAGGTTCCCCTCCCAATTCTTAAAGAATTGTAACATCAGGTAAGACAGAATATTTCCACTCTCAATTTCGCTACTACCTTTGCCAAGACTTCTTCCTCCTGTAATTCCACTCTGTAGAAGTGTCAACATACCTTGAAGTCGACCTTCAAAAAGGTCAAGTCTCAGATCAAGAAAGGTGCCGACCCTGAAAAAGGAGTGAAACGTGGATATGAGGAAGCCTGTGAATACCTGGATTTGTGGAATAAGACCATCCTAATCCAACACAGAGCCTTAACTTGCCTTAGCAAATCCCTAGCCCATATTCTCCAGAGAGTATTTTATTCCATGGGCAATACTGGCTTGCTTCGGTGTGAAGCCGAAATGACCCTATTACAACCTCAGTTAGGGGAAACCAGACACCAAGAACTCAGGAATGCTTCCTTCTGGCCGTCTTCCTTGTTTAAATCTCAGATGGTGAAAGAAGGTGAGGACTTCCTCCTTAAAAAAGGCACCTCAAAAGATTCTCAGGGTTTTGGACCCTGCCAGAATAAGCCCTTTCGTGGTCCCCACAAGAAAAGAGGCTCCTACAGGAAACGTCCCTATGGGGGCAATTCCTCACAAAGGAGTAACTAAACCAATCATTTTCTTCCAACAGGGGAAAACAAAACTTCAGACGCTCCAGGGGCCGTTTTCAACCCCACAATAGGGGAAGAGGGCGTGGAAACCCCTCTTCCCAATGACTCCTCCATAGCCTCCATCAGTCCACCAGTAGGAGGTCGCCTCCGTTCTTTCAGAAGAGACTGGCAAGCAAACAATTGTTCATCCAACGTGTTAAACATTATCCCTAATGGCTACATACTGCCATTCCTCTCAAAGCCAAACTTGGTCAGATTTCTTCTGATAATATCAGAGTACAAGGCCCTTCCAAAAGACCAAGCTTTGGCCGATTGCATCCAGTCTCTTCTCTTCTGAATGCTATCGAAAGGGTGTTCCTAGTACCCAAGCCTCACCAAAGGTGGAGACCAGTCATAGACTTAAGCAGGCTCAACACTTTTCTACACATAGAAAAGTTCAAAATGGAAACTCCAGAGTCCATCAGGACCTCCCTGATTCCAGGGGAATGGGAATCATCGATAGATCTATCGGATGCTTACCTTCACATCCCCATACATCCACTCTCAAGGAAATGCCTAAGATTTTGCCACAGGTCTCAGGTGTTCCACTTCACATCCCTCACATTCGGACTAGCCACAACCCTCCTGGTCTTTACAATGATCCTAAAGGAAGTCAAACTCATGGCCCTCTCCAGTGGAATCAGACTTCATCAATACCTGGATGACTGGCTGATCAGGTCTCAGTCTCAGGAAGAAGCTCAAGTGAACACTCAGGCAGTGGTATATCTAACCCGGTCCTTGGGGTGGATCATAAATCAGGAAAAATCAAAACTGAATCCTACTCAGGTGTTTTCGTTCGTGGGTAACTAGATTCAGCCCTTGTAAAACCCACTCAAGAGAGATGGCTCAAACTTCAGGATTTGATCCTACGACTGAACTCAAAACATTTTTTGACTGCAAGATGTTTGATGTCTCTAATTGGGTTGCTAGCCTCAAAGGAGAAAATGGTCCCAGAGGGACGACTCCACATGAGGCCCTTCCAGTTTCACCTCAAGGAGCACTGGAAATATCCTCAGTCACTGGACAGCCTCCTTTCTTGGACAGAAGCCATCTCTGCACACCTCGACTGGTGGCAGAATCCTGCAAACGTGATGAAAGGCTCAAACCTTCATCCCAAAGGCCACAGTATCCAACTCTTTACAGATGCCTCAAACGAAAGTTGGGGCGCTCACTTAGAGCAAAGTTCTACCAGGGGTCTGTGGTCACCCCAGGAAAAAAGGCTTCACATAAACATCCTAGAATTTAAAGCTGTCTCCCTGGCCCTGAGACACTTCAAAGACAAGTGTCAGGACCAAACAGTGCTAGTTGCGATAGACAACTCAACTGTGGTAGCGTACATAAACAAACAAGGAGGAACTCACTCAGCACAGATGTGTGCTCTCCTGTGGAGGATTATGACGTGGTGCCATCACTTCCACATAACATTGAAAGCCAGGCACATTCCAGGGTGCCTGAATGTGATGGCCGACCTACTGTTCAGATCGAAACAGGTACAGTCAACAGAATGGTCACTACATCCACAGGTGTTCAAACAGATCTGCCAGAAGTGGTTCACTCCCCACGTGGACCTATTCGCCACTCATCTGAACCACAAGCTTCCACTGTACGTGTCTCCGATCCCAGACCCAAAGGCCTGGGACATAGATGCTCTAAACATAAACTGGACGGGTCTCACTGCTTATGCTTACCCTTCAACAGCTCTCCTTCTCAAGGTGATCCAAAAAAATCAGACAATGCAATTGTCTGATCATACTTATAGCCCCAGGCTGGCCAGGGATGCCCTGGTTCTGGGACCTAGTGCAGCTCTCAACAGAGATCCCACTACAACTCCCAGTGTTGACAACACTCCTCAAACAGTCCCACAATTTTGTGTTCCACAACAATGGGCAGCATCTCAACCTCCACGTCTGGTGCCTAGGAGTGGACAGCTCCAAGAACAAGGCTTCTCTGTGGAGGTGGCAGAGAGAATTGCTCCTCCTCAACAGTCATCAACAAGGACCATCTATAAGTCAAAGTGGGCCCTTTTTGAAAAATGGTGCAGAGAAAATTCGGTGGATTTCTCCACTCCGTCTGAAACAAATCTCAGATTTTTTCATGTACCTGTATCAAGACCTAAACGGGTACCCCTCGACCATTGATGGTTACAGGACTGCCATTGTTGACACCTTGGGCCCAACGGGCCAACATATTGCACAGAATGAAGACCTTCATAGGTTACTCTCCAGTTTCCACAGGGATCGTCCCAAAAGTTCCAGGAATCTTCCTAAGTGGAACCTTTCTGTTGTTCTCAATGAGCTTACAAAAGCACCCTTTGAGCCCATGAAAGACACAGACCTCAAACATCTTACTCTCAAAACTGCTTTCTTGCTAGCTTTGGCCTCCGGCAAGCGCCACAATGAAATCCATGCCTGGGTTGCAAACAAAGTATCAAATCTAGGCCAATGGGAAAAGGTTGCCTTGTTCCCTTCTTCTGACTTCATAGCCAAAAACCAACTAGCAAGAGAAGCTTCTCAAAGTGTGTCTCCGGTGACTATTCCTGCTTGGACTACCATTGTGGATAGACAGTTCAAAGAAGACAGGACCCTGTGTCCTGTATGGACCCTGAGGTACTATTTGGACCGAACCAAGGACCTGAGAGTTTCCTGGTCCCTCCTTTTCATCTCCAAGAAAGGACATACCTCCGACATCAGACCCGCTACACTCTCTTCTTGGTTGAAACAAACCATTCTACTTTGTTATAAACAAGCAGACCAACAAGCCTTGGACTTGGTCCAAGTCAAAGCGCATGACATTAGGGCCTTCGCAGCCTCTAAGGCGTTTTACGGTGGGGTATCGGTGGACCAGATCATGCAAGCCTGTCACTGGAAAGCTCACAACACTTTTAAAAATTTTTATCTAAAAGACCTTACTTGGTCGGATGACAACAATCTGTATCCGGGACCAGTAGTAGCAGCACAGCAGATACTAGACCCCACTCCTCAGTCCAGTCATCCTCGGAGAGAAAAGGGAGGGGGCACATCTGCTACAACCAAGTCATCAGGAGTCTAAGCCCAGGGTCTAGGTATAGTTTACCTCATCAGGGTGTATCGAGTAAGGTCTATTTAGTCTTTTAAATCAACATAATTGTATATTGTATGAAGGACCTTAAGGTTGTCATTAAGTTTTTAGGATGGTATTTTCTTTAGCATCCGAGCCTTAAGCTCCGGTTCTTCCGTGATAGCCCTTGGGGCTTTCCCCTTGTGTACCCAGGGTACACATCCATCTCCTGTCAAATACCCTGACAGTTTTTAGCACTGTCATTCATTAAGGTTTTTGGCTTTTACAGGCCAGATCTTCGGGATTGAGGCCCTGTAAATGGGTACTTTCGATCTTTCATTCTATTAATATTATCAAAATTCTAAGAAAAAACAGACATACCTATCAGTCTCAGCTGTAATCCCTCCTCCTAGTGGTTGGATTCAGCATTCAGTCCCACATGGTAAGCTATTGTAGCACAATAAAATTGAAAATTTTAATTACTTAAATGTAGCCTTTATAAGCTACAAGCTTATCATGTGGGACTGAGGAGAGTCCCACCCTACCTCCCCGCTGTATTACAGCTGAGGAGTTATGGGTTTAAATCCCAACGAGAAAGGAGATAACAAATGGGGTTTATCACGTGACGACAACCTGAGGCTACAGCCAACTACAAATGTCTTTTTTTCTTAGACGTTGGTCGTGATGCCTCGCGGCCATCCGAGTAAGCATTCAGTCCCACATGGTTAGCTATTGTAGCACAATAAAATATTCTTGTAAATATCCGTAAAGCATTCAGTCCCACATGGTAAGCTTGTAGCTTATAAAAGCTACATTTAAGTAATTAAAATTTTCAATTTTGTTGGTAAGTAGAAATACAACAGGCAATTATAATTATTACTCACTGCGTAGAAAGGCCAACATGAATTAATTTATTTCCTCACTACTTAATCTGGTATTTTTTCATCTCTTCTTGTCAACAAGTCCTTAATCTTACCATTAATGATTCTTGTATTCTCTTTTTCATTTTTGAAAAAGTATTCTTTGAAACTTTGTTAGTAATACCATGATGGAACCCTTTGATATGGTCGCTTTTCTTCCATAATTACAAAGGGTTTACTCCTCAGGACAGTTATGAATGGCCCCTTTAAATTGCCATCCCCTTTGATGTCCATGTTTAAAACCAGGTTTTTATTGCCTTAATATATCTTACCTAGTGGACAGATGCATTTGTCCGGCGCGCAGCCGGTCCCGCCAAACGTTAGAGAAAAACGCCTCGAGCTGGGCTCTGGCCCGGACCGGTAGTGTCCTGTTTACTCACCAGGTGGCTGTATAGCCTCCCTGCCGGTGTACTGCGCGTGCGCGCGCATGCGTACTTCCTCCTTTTGTTTGGCGCGAAGACGAGAGGTCGTCTGTTTTTTGGAGAAACTTTTATTTTATTTTATATCTGTTACAGGATATATTTTGATAAATTCTTTGTGTAGAAGTGTTGTTTAATAACTATGGATTCACCAGGACAAAGGCAGGGATCGTGCGGCCATAAGATGGCTGGATTTGATATGCATGAGAAGTGTGCTCGTTGTCGAGACAAAGGTCTGGGTAAAGATCCCTGCATTGTGGGAGGTGCGATATGCAAGATTTGTGACAATTTTACAGCAATTCAGCGTGAGATGCTGGCCACTCCACAGTATCAAATTCGCAAGGACAAGAAAGCAGGTTTGCTAGTGTCACCACGAGATGTAACTGTGCTGTCTCCAGTTAATTCTTCTCAACAGCCAGCTAGTACTGCACATGCTCAGCAGACAATTTCTGAAGATGACAGTGCGCATGCGCAGGACCTCCCTGGGGGTAGCGATAATGTGAGTTCTTCAGATTTTGTTTCCAAAAAAGATTTTGACAAATTAAGTGACCAGCTAGACGAGAAATTCTCTCGTTTTGAAGCACTCTTGTCAAGAGGCAATATATTTGCTACCCCCAACGTACCGGTTCAGGTTTCAAACCCACCGGTTTCTGATCAGCCATTCATAGATCCTGCCTCTGCCCGAACCACCGGTCCGGTGCGGTTTCCGGCAGTACAGGCTAGTACAGGATCAGATGGCAAGAAAGATTCAAAGAAGAAGCACAAGTCTTCTCATCATAAATCTTCCAAAGCAAAACCGGTTCCGGTTGAGGAAAATACCGGTCCGTCCCTCTGACACTGCACTTCAACAATCTAAACCGGTACCGGTTGGGGAGATGACCGGTCCGGTCAGGGCATACCAAACTGACACTTTTGTACCCAAGGAACCGGTTCCGGTTGTGGATGGATCTTTTACCGGTCCGGAACCGGCTGCACCGGCTGGGGAGCCGTTTATGAGAAACCTTGCTTCTGCTGGTGGCTCAGATGATATGTCCAATGTTGAACACCCCTTAACAGATGTCTTGCCTGTGGCTTCAGATGAACCACTCTTTGGGGATCATACATCAACAGATGTTGTGGACAGGGATCATACATCACCAGATGTTTTGGGTAGCGAGGATGGTGAACTTTCTGAATCAGACACTGATAAACCAGAAAAGAATGAAGAAATGAGTTACAGGGAAACGGTTCGTTCCATCGGGGCCTTTATGGGCTGGAACTTTATCCCAGACTTTGAGTTTGAGTACAGTGACCCGGATAAGTCCAACAATCCGTGGCGTGGAAAAAATCCTAAAACAAGTCCAAAGGTGTCAGTAGCCATGCCAGCAGACGATTGGCTCTGTCAGAAGCTGGAGAGGATTAATCTGACTGTAGCTGAGGGTTACCCTTCCCGAAGTCAAGAAGCAGGTGGTTTGCGTACTGACCAATTCATACGCACCCCTAAACCACAGGATAAATGGTATCCCATGCATAAGTTAAAGACAGATGGTCCCCAGCGACCAGGTAGAAAGCTGTTCAAATGGCATGGTTCTGAGGCGAAACTAAATGCTCAATTCTCAAGAATTGTCAAACCAGCTGCATATCTCGCAACAGGTCCCGTGTCTCGTCCCATATCGCAAGAAGTACTACGCAGATGGGAAAGGTGCGTCCGAGAGGGTACTTACACAGTGAACCATGCAGCTGGTTTCAGCAGATGCACTAGCGAGATTCAAGATCAGATGGCACATCACATAACTTTCCTACAGACTCATCTCAGTAAGGGCAAGTCAGCCAAGGAGGTGTCTGAAGCACTTAAGGAGTTAAGGGATTTATGTGCTTTCCACCAGAATGTATCCGTCTCACTTGGGACAGCTCTACAGCACCTGGCTGATAGCCTTTTTGTGCAGCTGGGGAACTTCATTCTGATGCGTCGGGACTCTTATTTAGATCATGTTCGTCCCGGTATGAAGATGGACACTTGGTATGAACTGAGGAATGCTGCTCTTTTTGGATATGGGTTATTTCCCGACGCGGCCTTGAATGTCGCGGAACAAGATATCAACAAGTTTGAGACACAACATGTGTCGGTCCAGTCTTGAGTTGGTCCCCAGCACCAACAGAAGACCAAATATCGCTATAAACCGTATGAGAAGAAGGAGGCTAAGACCATGGTTCAGCCGTCATCTGCTCCTCAACAACCTTGGCGACAGTTTGGGTCACGGGGTCGTGGCCGTGGGCGTGGTTCTACTAACCACCGTTTTTCCAAGTATGCCCGGGGTGGCAAAAATTATAAATGACAATCATTGTACAAACCCACGCAACCAAATAATTCCAAAAATAGTGGGTCAAAACATCAGCTCTCAAAACATTTCAAAGACTGTATACTCAAGAACTGCTGTAATTCCTGTTCCTATTGTTGTCGGTCCCGGGCAGCCGCAAAAGAAAGGCCCGATCTTTGTCAGACAGAAATAAAACATGTCAAAAGTGCTTCTTTTGTCTCTCCTTGTCGTTCTGTCCCTCATGTACCAAATGTCCACAGTGTTGCAGAAAATCCTCCTGTAGGATGCAGGTTGCACAGGTTTTGGGAAACGTGGCTCAGCCTGGGTTCAAATCCTCGGGTAGTCTCCATCTTGAAGGACGGTTACAACCTCCCTTTCAAGATGAGGCCCCCATTGACCAGGTGTCCTCTGATAATCAGCGGATACGCCAACCCTCACAGAAACAAGTTTTTGAAGGAGGCGTTGCAGTCCCTGATTACAAAACAGGCCATAGAAAAAGTAGTGGTCGGGCTTCTCTGGCCTTTTACAACCGGCTGTTCATAGTTCCCAAACCAAACAACAAATGGCGTCCAATCTTGGATTTGAGCAAACTCGATCTTTTCCTCCACTCGGAAACCTTCAAAATGGAAACTCCAGAGACCATCCGGCTATCCCTTCAAGAAGGCGAATGGGTCACATCGCTGGATTTCAGCGATGCCTATTTCCACATTCCCATCAACCCAAGGTCGAGGAAGTATCTCCGGTTTCACCTGCACGGTCAAACCAGTTCAAGGCTCTGCCGTTCGGCCTAGCGACGGCTCCTTTGGAATTCACAAAGGTGGTGAAGGAGGTGAAATTGATGGCCCAGTCCAGGGGTATAAGGATCCACCAGTACCTAGACGACTGGTTGCTTCGAGCTCCCTGTCGGGAGGCTTGTGTGAACCAAACACGGATCCTGATGGCTCTGTGTCAGCAGTTGGGATGGTTAGTCAATTTGCAAAAGTCGGAATTTGTTCCCCAACAGGAGTTCAACTTTGTCGGTTATCATTTCGACCTCTCCAGGGGTCTAGTGAAGCCGACTCAGGAGAGGTGGCAAACCCTAACTCAAAAAATAAAGATGCTAATGAACAGAGGCCATTGTTCGGTCCGAGAGTTCATGTCTCTCATAGGTTTGTTGACAGCCACAGAGAAACAGGTGGTTTCGGGGCGCCTTCACATGAGACCGATTCAGTGGCACTTGAAGAATCACTGGCACGTGCCAGAGGTACTAGAGAAGGAGATTCCTCTTCCCAGATCTCTATACCCTCATCTGCAGTGGTGGCTGGACGAAAACAATGTGCTCAGCGGCCAACCTCTTCATCCTCTGCAACATGCTCTGCAGTTGTTTACCGACGCCTCAAACGAAGGTTGGGGCGCGCACTTAGGAGACCACACGGCAAAAGGAGTTTGGTCGGACTCAGAAAGCCAGTTGCACATAAACTTTCTCGAGCTAAAGGCGGTCCTTCTGGCCCTCAAGAAGTTCGAGCAACAGTGTTGGGGCCAGATCATTTTGATAGCCACGGACAACACAACGGTTGTCTCATACATCAACAAGGAGGGGGGTATGAGATCAGGCTCACTTTGTGCCCTCCTCTGGAGACTGCTTTCCTGGTGCAATCGCAGACAGATAGTTCTAAGGGCCAGGCACATTCCCGGAAGGCTGAATGTGATAGCAGACAAATTGTCCAGGAGCACTCAGGTTATTCAGACAGAATGGTCCCTCCTGCAGGAAGTCTTCGACCACTTATGTGCCAGGTGGCACACTCCTCGAGTGGATCTCTTTGCAACAAGGTACAATCACAAACTACCCAAGTTTGTGTCCCCAGTACCCGATCCACAGGCATGGAGAGTAGATGCTCTCAGCCTGAATTGGGAGAATATGGATGCCTACGCGTTCCCTCCTGTGTCTCTTTTGGGCAATTTGGTGTCCTAGATCAGGGAGTTCACAGGTTGGTTCTGATTGCTCCAGGGTGGCCCAACATGCCTTGGTTCTGGGATCTAGTCAGCATGTCTGTTCAGATTCCTCTCTCCCTTCCAAACGTGGAGAACCTGCTGACCCAACCGTTCAATCAGTGTCCCCACAGAGATCTCCTAGGGCTCAACCTCCACGCCTGGCTCCTAGAGCCTCTAGCATACAGGCACAAGGATTCTCTGATGAAGTGGCAACGAGAATTGAGGCTCCTCAAAGACAATCAACCAGAGCCATCTATGAGTCGAAGTGGTCCATATTTGTCAAATGGTGCGAGTCACACAAGGTGGACTTCGGGTCACCTTCTTTAAATCAGGTAGCGGAATTTCTCCTATTCCTTTTCAAGGAGAAAAATCTTCAACCTAGCACCATAGATGGATATAGAACTGCTATAGCCGACAAAATTGGTTGTGACAAGGTTAATTTTGGTAAAGACGAAAACCTTAACCGCTTGCTAGACAGTTTCCATAGAGATAAACCCAAGGGTCTTCGAGGAGTCCCTAGCTGGAATCTGTCTCTGGTCTTGCATCAATTAACCCAGTCCCCCTTTGAACCCCTTCGAAAGGCATCTCTGAAACATCTTACCTTCAAAACGTTGTTTCTCCTGGCTTTGGGCTCGGGTAAAAGAAGGAGTGAGATTCATGCCTGGGTACACAGGAACATTAGACATCAGGAAGATTGGGTTAATGTTTCTTTATTCCCTTCTCCTTGTTTCTTGTCCAAGAATCAGTTGGCTAAAGAAGGGCCTTCTTCAGTAGCTCCGGTAATTATTCCGGCCTTGGCCCCTACGTTGGATAAGTCTCTCAAGGAGGATAGAACCTTATGTCCAGTTCGGGCTTTGCGTTATTACCTGGACAAGACCAAAGACCTCCGTTCCGGCAAACAGTTGGTCTTTGTGTCTTTCAAGAAGAACTTCAATAAGGACATCACTCCTGCTACGATTTCTTCTTGGATTAAACAAACCATCTTGTTGTGCTATCAATTGTCCAATGAGGATGCACAACAATTGCATCAGGTCAGAGCCCATGATGTGCGGGCCTTTGCAGCTTCTAAGGCTTTTCAAGGAGGTGCGTCCTTGGACCAGATCCTCTCAGCCTGCCACTGGAAGTCGCACAATACCTTCACCCAATTTTATTTGAAGGATGTAGCATGGGCTGATGCTGACCTGTACCATTTAGGACCAGTGGTCGCAGCCCAGCACATACGCGAGTAACTGGTATCCTTGAAAGGATAACTTGTATATAGTGTAAAGCGTTTAGAAGGAGTAGTGGGTTGTTTTAGTTGGCTCCTTCTTTTTTAGTTATCATGTTTTGAAACCCCAACGCGCAGTTCTCAACCGGAAGGGCTGGTGTGGGGTATGAGTTATTTCTAGTTTATCCTGTTCTGCTTCCTCTGGAATCCTTGGGACTGAACTCTTACCTCCTCTCTCCTATAGTCCTAGCCCAGGTGGCTCGGTAGACGGCAAAAAAGAGGGGGGGAACCAACTATGGTGTAGGGTATGGGAAGGATCCCTAACCCTTGGGCCGGAGGCCCAGAGTTCTGACAAGAGTTCCTGTTGAGTTTAGCTGCCCTCCATCCAATGGGTAGTTATTCTGCATCTGTCCACTAGGTAAGATATATTAACGCAATAAAATGGAAAATTTAATAATTAAATTAAATTTTTATAAGTTAATATCTTACCTAGTGGACAGAGGGATTCCCACCCTGCCTTCCCCGCAACAAACATTCCCAGGGGACTCAAACAGGGTGCAAACAAAAGGAGGAAGTACGCATGCGCGCGCACTCGCAGTGCACCAGCAGGGAGGCTATACAGCCAGCAAGTAACCAGGACACTACCGGTCCGGGCCAGAGCCCAGCTCGAGGCGTTTTTCTCTAACGTTTGGCGGGACCGGCTGCGCGCCGGACAAATGCATCTGTCCACTAGGTAAGATATTAACTTATAAAAATTTAATTTACTTATTAAATTTTCCAGGTTATGTCCTTGAAAATTGTATTTGTCTGTCTGTGGAATTACTATACTCCAAATGTATTGAACAGATATTTATGAAGTTTTATAAGTGGACAGGGCCTGGCTAACAGAAGAAATCACAGTTTAGGAAAGATGCGGATTGTATTCCGAAAGACGAAAAAGACGAAAAACCTCTTTGCTTGAGGTTTGTGCTCGACAAGTGATTTCTCGTCAAATAAAGTAATGTTAAATAATATACAAAATTTACACAAAATTATTTTTTTAATGTTGAAGACGAGGCAGAGGAAATATTTAAAACAAGGGAGTCTGGCTGCAGGTTAAAAACATAGCCCATTACAATTTAAAACATAATAGTACTCGGAGAGCACACACCTCTGCAAAAGGCCTAATAGCTCCAACAGATGGGGGTCATACCAGATCAAGGTCAGGTGAAGGTCAGTTTCAGTGACTGAGGACAAATATAGAATATGGTTTGCGGAATTTTATTCACATGTCAGTAGCATAATATATACAATAAAAGGGTATTTTAGAAATTTTTATGTAAAACATGAAAATTTTTAAAACCAGCATCATAAACTTGGTAAAAAATAGTATACTTCAAATCATACATGGATATCACAGAAGGAAACATATTATAGCATACAGAGCTATGAGATTTTATATTTATTAAAAATTATGAGCAGTACAAAAAGTCATGTTCTGACAAAAGTGACAACTCAGAGATGGCGAGCCAGGATCTGCCTGTTCCAGCTTATCTCTACAAGGACTCAAAAGCCTTCATCAATCCCTAGGGAGACCTCCCTTAAGGTGGGACAACCAGAAGGGGTCAGGACCAGAGAGGGCAACTGAACTACTGGAGTATATCATCTGAAGACCTTAGCTGAAAGTTTAATTTTCAAAAGTTTAGTCTGAGATGGGGAGCCAGGGTCTGCCTGGTCCAGCTTGTTACCCAAACTCTAGGGCCTATATCTATCCATCTGGAGAACTCCCTTGGCTGGGATAGGCACAAGGGGTCAAGGACCAAAGAGGGTTACTAAGCAGCCAGATTACATTCTAATTCAGAAAGACCTTAATTTACAAGTGAAGGAGAACATCAGGTTGAGGTCTGTGATGTTCTGATTTAAAATGTACTCATATGTTGTATTGCAATAAATTTGTATTATCTGTGTACTTCAAAATGAGGCTCATAAATATGTAATGAAGAGTTTGGTATAAAGATATACTACACAAGAATAAAGTCAGAGTCCTGTATGACAGCCAAGAGTTAAGAAATAAATTAGAATATATGTTAAACTAAGTTTGTTTTAATTAATACAAGCACAAACATTATAATTGGCGACGAGGATAAAACTAAAATAATTATTTTTACACTGTGATTACTCCTTTGGATAATACATGTTGATATATATATAAAAAAAAACATTATAACTTTGTTAAAGATGGCTACTGCATTACCACCATTTGAGTCATTTGAGGTGAACAGTGACCCCAATATTGGTGCAAGATGGAAGAAATGGATTAGCAAATTTGAAAACATGCTTGTAGCAATGGATATCAAGGATGACACAAGAAAAAGGGCCATGATGTTACATTATGCTGGAGATGAAGTGAATGATATCTTTGAAACTCTTCCAGATACCGGAGAGGCAAAAGAGTACAAGAAAGGTAAAGATGCGATCACAAAGTACTTTCAACCCAAAGTGAATAGTGAGTTTGAAGTGTACAAATTTCGACAAGCTACACAGCATCCTGGTGAGTCCATGGACACATTCTATACTCGTCTGCGTTCACTAGCTAGCAACTGTGGTTTTACAGACAATGATAAAGAAATAAAATCACAAATCATACAAAACTGTGTGTCTTCAAAGCTTAGACGAAAAGCCCTCAGGGATAATATGACTCTTGCAGATCTCCTGGATCATGCCAGAGCTGATGAACTGTCAGAATCCCAGGCAACAGAAATAGAAAAAGTGGACAACATTAACACAATGACGAAAAGGAACAAAACTTCATCAAAACCTTGGCAAAGATCAGGAAATCAATTTCAAAGAACAGGCTCTCAATCAGGAAGACAGCAACAGAAAGGACCAGAAAACAGTAAGTGTTATCGTTGTGGTGGCAGTTATCCTCACAAAGACAAGTGTCCAGCAACAAATAAAACATGTCATAAATGTAATAAAACTGGTCACTTTGCAAAATGTTGTAGATCAAAGAACAGATCATTAAAGGTGAGGGAAATTGACAAAAAGGCATGTAACATGAATGAAAATTCTTCTAGAGAAGCAAGTGCAGATGAAGGTGGCAAGGATTATATCTTTAGTGTGGGGAAATCTGTGAAAAAGACTCCAACAGCTAAAGTAAAAATTGGAAGCAGTCACATCAATATGATGGTTGATTCTGGCTCAACAGTGAATATTATGAGCTATAAGACATATCAGTCAATTCAACCTGTGCCAACACTGAAATCTGCAAAAGGGGAAAAGCTGCTCCCTTATGCCACAAAGAAGGAAATTCCAATTGTTGGTAAGTTCCAGTGTATCTTAGAATCAAAGCATTGTTTCACAACTGGTACAGTCTATGTGACCAAGATAGATGCAGGTTCCATTTTAGGGTTTGAGTCTGCAGTTGAGTTGAAGGTACTACATATTGCAAATAGGATTCAACAAACCCATCAGTCTCCAGGTGCACAGAAAATATGTTCCAGACACCCTAAGTTGTTCCAAGGCATCGGAAAGCTCAAAGGAACAAAAGTAAAACTGCACATCAATGAAAGTGTTACACCAGTTGCACAACCACACAGGAGAATTCCCTTTCACATGAGAAAAAAAGTGGAAGCAGAGTTGCAAAGGCTTCAAGAATTAGACATTATAGAAGATGTCAAGGGACCGACCCCATGGGTATCACCTATAGTAGCTGCACCCAAACCTGGAAATCCTGAGCAAATCAGAATTTGTGTAGATATGAGGTGTGCTAATAAAGCAGTGATGCGTACAAGACACATCACCCCAACTCTGGAGGAACTCTTGAGTGACCTCAATGGAGCTACTATGTTTTCAAAGTTGGATTTAAACAAAGGATATCATCAGTGTGAACTGGATGAATCCTCTCGCTATATAACCACATTTTCTACTCATTTGGGGCTAAAAAGATACAAGCGGCTGAGTTTTGGAATCTCATCAGCAGCTGAACTATTTCAAAATGCGATAGAGCAGAGTTTAATTGGATTACAAGGTGTCAAAAACATGAGTGATGACATTCTGGTCTGGGGTAAAAATGCAGAAGAACATGACAAAAATCTGGAATCAGTCTTTCAAAGGCTACAAGAAAAAAATCTAACACTGAATAAGGCTAAATGTCAATTTCATTTGGACAAAATCAACTTCTTCGGACACATATTGTCAAGCAAAGGTGTTGAATGTGATCCTCAGAAAACCCAGGCAGTTTTAGAGGCCAGTCCCCCACAAAACGTAGAGGAAGTCAGAAGTTTTCTTGGGATGGTTGGGTTTTGTTCAAGGTTTATCCCAAATTACGCTGCAGTAAATGAGCCTTTGAGAAGGCTAACCAAGAAAGAAATAAAATGGCAGTGGGGTGCTCAGGAAGAAAACGCATTTCATACACTAAAACGTAGTCTAGCCAGTGCAAAGGTTATGAACTATTATGATTTCAACAAGTATACAGAAGTTATAGTAGATGGAAGCCCATTTGGCCTTGGTGCCATGCTAGTGCAGAAGGACAAACCAAATGATGTGAGCAAAGTAGTGGCTTATGCTTCAAGGTCACTTTCGGATGTTGAACAGCGATACTCACAGATTCAACGAGAAACCCTAGCAATGGTGTGGGCTGTTGAACGTTTTCACCTGTACTTGTTTGGTAGACCGTTTACTCTCATAACTGATCACAAGCCATTGGAAAGTATTTTCAATAAGCCAAAATCAAAGCCACCTGCACGAATAGAAAGATGGCTAATGAGACTACAAAGCTACACTTACAATGTTAAATACAGGCCAGGAAAGCATAATCCAGCTGACTATATGTCACGCCACCCAGTTAAACAGGGAATTTCGACCACTTCATCAGTGGTAGCCGAACAGTACATAAGTTATATTGTTTCCAATGCAGTCCCAAAGGCACTTACCCTAAAGGAAATACTTGAACACACAAAACAAGATGGGGATCTACAGGCAGTGATTAATGCCATTGAGACAGGAAATTTTGATAAACTACAAAAAATCCTTCCAAGTTACTATGGGATAAAAGAAGAACTAGCACTGGGGCAGGGAGTAGTTTTAAGACACTCCAAAATAGTTATTCCACAGGCTCTACAAAGCAGAGTTGTACGACTGGCACATGAAGGACACCAGGGCATAGTCAAAACCAAGATGCTTCTTCGAGAAAAGGTTTGGTTTCCAGGGATAGATGCTTTGGTTGAAAATACCATCAAGTCATGTATTTCATGTCAAGCTAGTACTCCCCAGAATCACATTGAGCCTTACAAAATGTCAGAATTACCAAAAGCACCATGGACAGAAGTCAGTGTCGACTTCTGTGGGCCTTTCCCAACTGGGGAATACTTGATGGTAGTGGTGGATGAATATACACGCTACCCCATTGTTGAAATTCTAAAGTCAGTTTCTCACAGATGTGTTATTCCACGGTTGGATCAAGTCTTTTCGATGTTTTCAATCCCTGAAGTAGTAAAAACTGATAATGGACCTCCATTTTCAAGTGATCAGTTTAGGCAGTTTGTCAGCTATTTGGGATTTCATCATCGCAAAATTACACCTCATTGGCCCAGAGCCAATGCTGAAGCAGAACGTTTCATGAAAACACTGTCCAAGATTATAAGAGCAGCGGTCACAGATAATGTGAATTGGAAACAAAATATGCATGTTTTCTTGCGGAATTATCGAGCAACACCACACTGCAGTACCGGAGCAGCTCCAGCTGAGTTACTGTTCAACAGACCATTTCGAACAAAACTTCCACAGGTACCACAACAAAGAATTACCAGGGATGCTCAAATAAGAGAAAATGACAAGGTAGCTAAAGACAAAATGAAAAACTATGGAGATAGGTTCCATCGCAAACAATCACCCATTAAGATTGGTGACACAGTACTCGTTAAGCAACCAAAGCAGAACAAACTTTCAACCCCATTCAATCCAAGACCTTTAGAAGTGGTCGACAAAAAGGGTTCAATGATAACAGCAAAGGATAGTGATCTGCAAATCACACGAAATTCTTCACATTTTAAGCAACTCCCAGATTCATTGAAGAAATCAGTCCATAAGAGTGAGGAGAACACAAGTGAACATGTGGATATCAGTGAAGGAGTACAGCACAACCCAGTAGACCAATCTAACCAAGAACTGACTGAAAGCCCAAGAAAGACTAACAATCATATGGAGGATTTCTACAAGCATCCCCAAAGAAATAGAAAACCACCAGTAAAGCTAAAAGACTATGTTGTAGGACAATTAAAATCAGAGTAAAATATGTAAAGACTGAAATAATGAACTTTTGTGAGCACAAAAACAAGTGTGATGACCAATTATTCATTATCAAGTTGTATCAGTAACATATGTATTCTGTCAGGTATAATGTCAGAAATGTTCTAACTTTGTGAGCAATTCTATGGTGCTTTGATCAGTTTCTAATATTGTGAGCATACCATAGTGCTTTGATCAATTGTGAACAAATTCTGAGGTTTTTTTTCATATAATTATTCTTGTATTTCATGTGTTATTTTTTTTCTAGGATAAGTTGGCTGATATTGTATATTAGATATGTAAAAGTGAGAATAGCAAATTTATGTGGAGTTAGGTTATAGGTTTAAAAGAGTTTTTCTAAATTTCACATTCAAAAAAAAAAAAAAAAAGAGGAGAGAAGGAACTCTCTGAAAATAAAACTACACAGAATGCTGGAAAAAAGTAAAAAATTACACAATTTTAGAGAGGGTTACTATGACTACCACTCTGGTTCAGCTTGTACAAACAACAACCTGTCAACATAAATCAAACAAGCCTTGAGGCAGTTCCTCTGTCCTCTATGCATAAAGGTTTCAAGTTTTCAACTATTATACAGAATGAGTCACAGTGAGGAAACATTTGTGCCAAAGTAAAACAGCACTAGTTTCATGGTCATTATAATTTACATAAATTGTATTCACAGCTTCTGTGCAAGTTGGGGAGGGATGTGATGTTCTGATTTAAAATGTACTCATATGTTGTATTGCAATAATTTGGTTTCTACAATGTTCTCATTTAAGATTTGTAATTCATCTGAATTTGTCTAAAATGTATTATCTGTGTACTTCAAAATGAGGCTCATAAATATGTAATGAAGAGTTTGGTATAAAGATATACTACACAAGAATAAAGTCAGAGTCCTGTATGACAGCCAAGAGTTAAGAAATAAATTAGAATATATGTTAAACTAAGTTTGTTTTAATTAATACAAGCACAAACATTATAAGGTCTATTAAACAGAGGTTGCCATAATTGTATCTTTGGTGCGAAGCAGGGATACTATGGATTCATCTTCGTCCACGTCCGCAGAGATTTCTTGTTAGCAACCTACAGTCCACATTTCTTTCCCGATTTCTTTCATATTTGGCAGGTGGCTTGGTATGCTAGAGGACTCACCACCCTATCTTTTTGGTAGGGTTTATGTCTAAATTAGGCCTGTGGAAGACAAAAATGTCTTAAATGTGGAATATTGCTTGTTAGCGACCTACAGTCCACATTTCTTTCATATTTGACAGGTGGCTTATCGCTTAAAAGTATTGCAGATTGCCAATTTTTCTCAAATAACTCATTCATCTACTTCTGGAAGAGCGTTCATATGGTGAAGTTTCAGACCTGTAGATAATTACTCACCTACTCAAAATGAGTAAATGCAAATTATCTCTTAAAAGTATTGCAGATAGCCAATTTTTCTCAAATAACTCATTCACCTACTTTTGAAAGAGCTTTCACATGGTGAAGTTTCAGACCCATAGTTAATTACTCACCTACTCAAAATGAGTAAATGCAAATTATCTCTAAAAGTATTACAGATGGCCAATTTTTCTTAAATAACTCATTCACCTACTTTTGGGAGAGCTTTTACTTGGTGAAGTTTCAGACCCCTAGCTGATTATTGACCTACTCAAAATGAGCAAATGCGAATTATCTCTAAAAGTATTGCGGATAGCCAATTTTTCTCAAATAACTCATTCATCTACTTTTGGGGAGAGCTTTTACTTGGTGAAGTTTCAGACCCCTAGCTGATTATTGACCTACTCAAAATGAGTAAATGCGAATTATCTCTAAAAGTATTGCGGATAGCCAATTTTTCTCAAATAACTCATTCATCTACTTTTGGGAGATCTTTCACATGGTGAAGTTCCAGACCCGTAGGTAATTACTCACCTACTCAAAATGAGTAAATGCGAAGTATTGCAGATAGCCAATTTTTCTCAAATAACTCATTCACATACATTTTAGAGAGCTTTCAATTAGTGAATTTTTTCCGTAGCAACTTACTCCCCTACTCAAAATGAGTAAATGCCTATTATCTCTAAAAGTATTGCAGACTGCCAGTATTTCTCAAATAACTCATTCACCTACATTTTGGAGAGCTTTCACATGCTAAAGTTTTTTATGATTTTTTATATAATTTTTAATGCATTTAAATTAATGAAATCATGCACTAAATCAATTATAACTTGAAAAGTATTGCATTTAGAGCACTTTCTTAAAATATGTTATTCAGCTACTTTTTCCATATCTACAACATGGTGAGTAACTTGGGTATCTATCTCAATAGCTAAGTGAGTAACAGCTACTTTTGGACTTTTCACTAACTTCCATCATGAGTAAAATCACTTGTAACTTGAAAACTATTGCATTTAGAGAATTTTGTGCAGATATGTTATTCAACTACTTTTGGGTCAGCTATAACATAGTAAAATTTCAGACCTCTAGCTCGTGGCATAGCTGAGTAATAGGTACTTTGCCTTTGCCGGTGGATACATCTTGCATCTGGCCACAGATGCGTCCTTAGTCTAGTTGAAGTTGGAATAACTAGGAGGCTGTGGTTAAGGTACTTCCAACTGTCAGGCCATGCCATTCATATTGCTTTTGAGTGCAATGATAAAAAATCCTTTAAAAATTTCAATTTATTCAGCATGAAATTCAGATCACCACCAAAATCAAATAATCTGTTCCTTGTGCCAGTGTGTACGTTTCCTGAAAATTTGATCAACATCCATCCATAACTTTTTGAGTTATTTTGCAAAAGAGAAACAGGCAAATACTATATTCATCTGGTAAAATGTTTCACTGCCTTCACTTTGCCATAATCCTAGATATCTGCCTGTTTCATATACTTTTAAACAAGCTAATATATTGAAGCTTATTTTAAATGAGCATGATAAATATGAAAGACTCACCCATCATGCGTTCCACTCTTTGTAAGACTTGTCTTCTGCAACAATAACTTTGAGGAAGTAAATTTTTAACAGATGTCTTTCTATGTTCAACAGATGTCTTTCTATGTTCAACTTATCAACTCCAACATATATGTTGTGTAAGTACAGAGTTCATCAATTATCAGTAAATGTGTTTACATAACATTTTGCCACCACTAATGTTCAAGTGTTTTTGTTATCATGGCTTCAGATAACATGATGTATCTTGTATGTGTATGGATTTCTGAATCAATAGCTCAAAGTATCTATGAGTACTAAAATAGGAGACTCAGGCATATTTTAAACTGATTGACAAATCTAACTGATATGACTATGGTAAACCAAAATTGCCTTGTTTTTGTACTAATTTAAAACTACGTACAATTTGTTTACTGTTTCTGTTTTGTTTTTTTTTCATATTAAATTTTGTTTGCAAACTTTTACCCAAACTGAGATCTTTGAAAGTATCATGAATCACTTTATAAAATTGTTTTTGTTCCTAACTAGGTCTGAAAATAAAATCCTGGACAGTTGAAAGTTTTCATGTAGATCTATAATATATACAACCAGTATGTTTCGATATAAAGATGATTTGGCCACAGATCTATGTTTTTAGGGAAAATCAGTCAGTCTGATCCTTTTTGAGAGGCATTGCATATAAATTCAAAGTTTTTCTTGTTATTAAAGCCTTGGTATTTCACATGAATTTCAAAGATCTATATGTTGTAGTTCTATTCTCTTACCTCTTATGTTTGTGTTCCAGTTTCCTTCCTTTTTTATTGTAACGTGTAATGTTTTTTTTATTTATCTATTTTGATAAAACACATAAATTACATAGTACAACACACATTGTAAGAACTACACACAAGACAATGTACACCTAGAAGAAGTGACTACTAAAACATGAAGCAATACAAAATGTCAATATTTGAATGATTATATCATGTTAAACATTCAAACACAACAGAATTAGCTAGAAAAAACTGGCATAAAATTTCTCCATATCTTACCAAAATTACTTTCCTTAAATTCCAGTTTGGCAGTATACTCCTGTTCCAAATATATTCTTTTCAAGAAAGTACAAAAACTAGGGTAATTTAAAATTTGATTTGATTTTGAAACTTGAAAAATATATAACTTAGCTGCGAGGTAGATGGTATTAATTGGTATAAAATTGGTCATTATTGAGAGGTTTCCTAATATAAAAGTAGAGGGGTTTATTGCTAGATCAATTCCAAGTATGAGTTGCAAGTAAGTTTTTAGTTCTGACCAAAATTTTTTTACATCTTTGCACTGTGCAAAAAGGTGTAATATCGTTTCTGAATATTGTTTACAAAAACTGCATTTGCCATCATCATGGCTTTTAATTTTAAACAGTAATTCTTTTGTACCTAATATCCTGTACAACACTCTGTACTGCATCTAAATTAAATCGTTGTCTTTTATAGTCTTAAAACACACTCTAAATATTTGTTTCCACATATCTTTATCTATGGTAATACCAGAATGAATAAGTGGTATCATCTTTAGTGTTCTGACTGAACAATATTGCATAAAAGTCTTTACTTCCTTTATTTGATTTACAAATGATTTTTATTTGATTCGGGATAGTTGGTTTTTTACGTCTATAGAAGCATTATTTTGTTTATTCAAGTATGTTTTAATACAGGTAATGACTCTGTGGTATTCTAAAAAATTGGTTCTAATGTGATATACCATTTTTAAATCGTTTTGAGATATATAATTTCCATTTTCATAGATCATATCAGCAACTGATATAATACCCTTATTGTACCAATGTGGTAAGAAAAGTTGTGTCTTAGATACCATTGGATTATTCCACAGAGGTTCTGAAAGAGGATCATTAATATTTTTAATAGGGATATTATTGATAAAGTTACTCCAACAATACAGTGTTTCAGACCAGAATTTATTCGTTGTTTTTCTTGCCACATTTAAACTGTAATGTGACCCAAGTGAAATAACTTTATCAATTGATCCTAGATAAATGCTGGCTATATTAGCCAATGGTGTTTCAAAATTGTAGTGTAACCTTCGTATCCAAGTTATCTTAATAGCAGATATAAATGTTCCAAGGTCTATCATGTTTAATCCCCCATCAGAGTAATGTTTTGATAAAGTTTTTCTTTTTACCTTATCTGGTTTTCCACTCCAGATAAATTTATAGAACTTTGTTTCTAATTGTTTCAATATATCCTTTCCCGGTGAAGGCAATGACAGGAACAAGTGATTCAACTTGGACAGGGCCAAACTTTTAATCACGGTTATTTTACCTATTAGAGTTAAGAATCGGTGGCTCCAAAGATTTAAGAGTTTTTCAAGATTATTTATTGCAGGAAGATAGTTTAACTCAATCATATTTGATAAATCTACAGAAAATTTAATGCCTAAAAGAGTAAACTCGCTAGCACCCCATATCAAATCTTTACCCACATCGACTTTATCTTTAGAATGACGTTTTTTACCTATCCAAACTAGCTTGGTTTTATGCATATTTACCTTTAGACCAGACATATTACCAAATACCTCTAAGACATTGAGAGCAGCTAATAAGGTACTCTTGCTTCCATCTAAAATTAAGGTTGTATCATCGACAAACTGTGTGATCTTAAATTCATTGCCATTCACTGAAATACCTTTCAAATTTTTATCATTTACAATTAAAAGAAACATTATTTGTGCACACAAGATAAACAAGTAAGCTGATATTGGATCACCCTGTCTACAACCACATTCTATGTTGAAAAATTCAGACAATGTGCCGCACTGAAGAACTGCAGCAGAAACATTAGTGTTTAAGACTTTGATCCATTTACAAAAACTATCCTTAAAACCAAATATAGTTAGAATAGAGTAAAGAAATTTCCATGAAACAGAATCAAATGCTTTTTGAAAATCGATCAACATGAGCAAACCTGGTATTTGATTAGAATTTGCATAGTGAATTATATCATATATTAGACGAGTATTTTCTCCAATAAAGCGGTTGCTCATAAATCCTGTCTGGGTATTTGAAATGAGATTATGTAGAACAGTTCGCAACCTAGCAGCCAGAGCAGATGAAGCAATCTTATATACTACTGATAGGAGTGAAATTGGTCTCCAGTTTTTTAAAAATTGTCTAAGTTTGTCACCCTTTGGAAGGCACGAAATAATACATTATAACCACAATTTAAAGCTCTTAACACAAAAAACTTCAGTTTTGCCCAGAAAACTTTGAAAAAATTGGCAGGGAAGCCATCTATACCTGGAGATTTTTGGTTCTTCATAGCTTGTAAAGCTTTACTTATTTTGTTAGTTGTTAGACAGCCTTCCAGTGAGTTAGCATCATTTTCTGATAGCATTTTGAAACCACTTAAATTTTGCAGATCATGAGTACTACAGTCTAGTAATCCACTGTCTTTACTTTTGAAAAGGTTCTGATAATATTTTCTTAATTCATTCAAAATTTCTTTTTGATCAGTTATAACATTTCCATCATCTGTCACTACCCTTTTAATTGTTTTTTCTGTATAGTAAAATTTTTCGAGTGAACAAAAATAACTAGAAGGTTTTTCACCTTCACTGAGCCACTGAGCACGTGATCTAATCATAATGCCATTGAGTTTTTCTTTACGTAAATTTTCCAATTCTTTTGTTTTCAATTCCAAATGTTTTGGGTTTGTGGTATCTAGTTGTTTTTCCATATTTTCAATCTCTCGTTTTAAGTTTCCTCTTTCTGAATTGTCTTTTTTTTCAAAGCAGATGCATATCGTACAGTTTCACCACGAATCTGAAGCAATAATATTTCTAGGAAATCACTATCAGAAATGGTAAATTCAATACAGGAGTCATGTAAATTAGTTATATTATCTTGATTATATATAGGTACTGCATAGCGCAGTTTTTCCCGGTCTATTACATAGTTAATATTGATTAGATATTCTTTATCTTTTAATAATGAGCAGTTAAATTTCCACAAACCTCTACCACGCTCAAATTTACAAAGAGTTATTATCAATTCTATGAACGAGTGATCTGACCGGTATCCTGGTTTTATATTACATTTGTCAATAAGATCAGTTAAATTTTCTGAAACAATAAAGTAATCTAGTCTTGCGCACTTAATCGGATTCTTTTTGTGCCACGTGTAGCATCTTACATCTTTGTTAAAATACCTGAAGGCATCTTTTAAGCTCAGTGAATTCATAGTCTCCTTCAAGCAATTTCTAGACTGTGGATTATTTATATGTCTATAATGATAACTATCTTTGGTTGGATCTATCACAATATTAAAATCACCACAAACAATACAATAATCGGTGTTAGAATATTCGATCTTTTCTTTTAAATACATAAAAAAACCAGGAGAATCCTTGTTTGGGCCATATATATTTATAACTTTTATGGTGAATTCATTTAGGCTCAATGATGCAGATATTAGATTACCTGATATGTCTCTTTCAACTGATATGATCTTATATTCAAAAGTTTTATTAATTGAGATTGCAACTCCTCTGGCATTTGTTTGCAAACCGTTTAGTAAACACTCACCTGCCCATAAAGTTTTTATTAATTTTTTATCTTCACTCAACCAATGTGTATCTTGTAGACAGAGGATGTCTGGTCTTATGTCAGCACAATCAAAAAAACATCAGTTCGTTTGTTAATATCTCTAAGACCTTGACAGTTTGCCGAGATAATTCTCAAATTTGAAGGAGCCATATAGCAAACGTCTGAATTATACACCGATCTTCTGGAGTATACTGCAAAGTATCAGCTAAACAATGATATTTCACAACTGGAAAGACTTCGAGATAAATACGGTAGATGGTTTTTAACCAATTCAGTGTCAAGGAGACAACTAGGATTTTTTTATGCAATAATGACAAAATAATTTGTAATTCTCTAAGAGTACAGCACAATGAAACAACAGGACAAAACATAAAAGACATAAGTATATTAAACCAATATACAGATGAAATACAATAATTATATTGCTTTCAATTGTCGACAAAGTCAACCAGATTTTTTTTGGAATACGAACATTACAAAGACACAAAATACAAAAACAAATACACAATAGGTTAACAGAAACGCACATAGTTATTATGACAAAAGATGGGCTAGAGAGAAGTAGTTATAGTCATAACAATTATTCACACTTTTATTATTATAACTTACTCAAGTAGTATAATTTTTTGGTTCACCACTTTAGTTTCAGCAATAGTTTTCCACACATGTATTTTTATACTGTCATTCAAAATTGTAAATGATCTAAGAAATATTAAACCAACCAATATTATAACATATTTTGATAAACTTATTATTTTTAACTTTACACACAAAACATTATTTAAATGTAAAGTATAGTCGTATATATAGATACATATATATAGAAAGGTGTCAATATACAGATATATTGATACCTTTCATATGCAGTCGGCAAATGAGTGTTTGTCTCATAAACGATGACTTCATTCGCATATTATGCAGGATCTAGCAAGACCATATTAGGATCCAGCAACACTATATCAGCATTGTTAACAATATTTGAATATTATACTGGCCTCCCCCAGAAAACTCGTTCTAAACTGTGATGAGTCCATACAAATAGTTATATGCCATACATATTTCCGCTTTTATGTTTAATCCATAACAAAAATGTTGAAGGAGCATAGATGCCAAAATTCAGGGAGCATATGTGTTTGACTAAATGGCGAACATAACTTTTGTTTATGTAGTTTAATAAGTGAACAAAATTGGTCACAATACTAACTTATGATTGTTGATTGTTACTGAGTACACCAGATTTGTTACAGATGATTCAAAACGGAAAAAAGGATATCAACAATTTCCAAAGAGTCCTAAATGATCTATCATATCATACAATGTTTTCAAATCCATTTTAATTTTCTCCACTTGACTAAGGATAGCTGAAATGAAGAAAATGACAAGATAGTGTTCCGTTAATTGACCTGAATTTGCAACAGTCTGATCACAAAATCTCCAGACCTGTTCTCTATCAGTAATATATTTCAAGGTCCCTTCCACTTGATCTTGAATTCTAGTGGCAGTACATCATTTTTGTGTTCATTTTTATATGGTATTAGATGTCTCTGATAAACATATATATGAAATATTAACCATCATTTTTTCTGGTTTATTTGTGTTTATGTTTTGCCGAATATATCAATAAACATTTAATATAATAAAAGCCACGTCTATAGAAACTGACCTTTCAGCTAAAAACTATGGGCATAGATTTCATAGATATTAGCAAAATGTTTAGGTAACGTTACAACTATTATTTTTAGGTTACCACAAATGTTTTAACCATATTTTAATCTACTGAAAAAGTTAAAGTTTGACAACAGCTTAGCTTTACTGCGATTTACTGCAGTTGTACCAAAGACTTCCTTAATAATTGCACACAAATATAGAGGGTAAATGTTTGTAAGAAATATAGAACCGTTGATGAGCATGTATAATACAGAAAAAATATTGGTGACAGGTACATTAAAGTACAAAAAATACTAATCCAAAATACTAACATTTACTGTTTGCATTGTAACACACTTACTATACTGATGTTACAGTTTTTACTTACTTATGAACTTGAGCAGTAGAATGTTGGTATTACTAGCATTTACTTTTGTTTGTACCCAGTTTGGATTAATATTCACTCTTAATTATCAACCATATTTTAATCTACTGAAAAAAATTAAAGTTTGACAACAGTTTAGCTTTACTGCAATTTACTGCAGTTGTACCAAAGACTTTCTTCGTAATAGCACACAAATATAGAGGGTAAATGTATGTAAGAAACATAAAACTATTGATGACCATGTATAACCATATTTTAATCTACTGAAAAAATTAAAGTTTGACAACGTATTAGCTTTACTGCAATTTACTGCAGTTGTCCCAAAAACTTCCCTAGTAATAGCACACATATACATTAAAATACAAAAAATACTAAACCACAATATTAACATTTACTGTTTGAATTGTAACACACTTACTATACTGATGCTACAGATTTTACTAACTTGTTAACTTGTACAGTAGAGAGTTGGTATTACTAGCATTTACTTTTGTTTGTAGAACATTTAAAGTACTAAATGTTCAGATTTTACTCAATGTTTGGATGAATATTAAGTCCTAATTATCAACCATAGTTTAATCTATTGAAAAAAAAAATTAAAGTTGAACAACAGTTTAACTTTTCTGCAATTTACTGCAGTTGTACCAAGGACTTCCTTAGTAATAGCACACAGATATAGAGGGTAGATGTATGTAAGAAACATAAAACTATTGATGACCATGTGTAATACAGAATATATATTGGTGATGTGTACATTAAAGTACAAAAATACTAATCCACAATACTTAAACATTTACAGTTTGCCTTGTAACACACTTACTATACTGATGTTCCAGATTTTACTAACTTGTTACTTGTGCAGTAGAGTGTTGGTAATACTAGCATTTACTTTTGTTTGTATCACATTTAAAGTACTAAATGTTCAGAATTTACTCACAGATTGGATGAATATCCACTCTTAATTATCAAGTCACTTGTTGCTGATTTCAGTTTTCACTTCATTTAACAGTTCTCCAAGCCAGTTTGTGCCGGTCCAGACATTTGAATTAAACACTTTGTCATCACTCAATGGAAGGCCAACACCCCAGATTCTGTCGTGTTGATTTGCTTCAACAAATTGTTCATTGTTTTTTTAAGTTCCATTTGCAGAGCATCGTTTTGTGTAAATTTAAGAGTAAGAGCTCTTTTCATCACTCCTCTTGCTTGATACTGGAACCAGACTTTTGTCCTTTCTGGATTCCGTACTTCCACTTGTCGGCCGATCTTTTTCATTTCCACTGGGTCGCTTTGTAGCATCACTAATCGGGCTGCCTGCATTTCTCCGTGGAATAAACATAGCTTGTATTGATAAAGTTGCTCAGAACAGTTGTACATCTGGCCTTCATCCTTTATCTCAGCTGGGAAAAAATTACTGCAAATTGAAGTACGGCCATGGAAAGTCAAAATCCCATTATTTCTACGTACACCTTTGTGATAAAACTGGAGTATCTGTGCTAACCCATGTGCCTGTTGGTAAGAATATGTTTTACGGTTAAAAGTAACTTTGTCTACCACTAGCCTGGCATACTTATCCCTTTTCCTTGCCTCTTGAAAAAGTGGATACATAAGCTTTCTTCTGTTGATAACCTCTATTGGGAAATCTTCCTGTATGATGTACGATGTGCTCTTCAGCAAGGACTTTCTCTTCCAAATTTTGACTTTTTCTTTGTCTAACACAAATCGTGCGATTATCGGTCTAGGTTGATTGGTTGCCTGTCTTTTACCTATTCTGTGGCATCTAGCAATCATTATATCTCTGCTTTCTTTTTGTTGCAGTCCAAGTGTTGATGTAAAAAATTGACGTAGTTCATCCTCTGTTTCTAGGGTTCCACTCTCTTGGATTCCATAAAACAACAAGTTGTCCCTCCTTGTGTATGCCTCTTGTCGTATAACCTGCTCCTTCAAAGTTGTAGTCCTATATGTTTACAACTCTTATCCAGATTGTCTACTCTCTTTTCTATTTGTTCATATTTCTCAACATGGTAGGTTAATGAGCTTTCAAGATCAGTGCATTTTTTTGTAAACTTCCAAATTCTGTCTTTAACCCTTCAATACTGTTTTTATAGATTTAATGTCTTCAGTTTGTTCTTTAATGTTATCAATCTTACTCATAAGTTTATCCCATTGATCACTAGTAATCTCAATTGAGTCTGTTTTCTTCTGACCACTGGAACCACTTGGTTTATCAATTCTTTTTTCTGCCATAGTTTCAAAATGATCTCTGACACTTTTAGTTTTTTTTTCTTTTGGTGAAACTTTCTCTCCGCTTTTGTGTAATTTACGCTTTGTCTTATGTGATGGCATATCCTACAACCATTTTAATGTTGGAAGTATTAGAACTACAACAGCATTATTTTGACACAGGGCTAAAAAATTCCTATATTGTACTGAGTGCATAGAGGTAAATGAGTGACCCAAAATGTCAACATCAAAAGTTTACATTAGTTTTGGACTTCTAGTTTTGTTTCTCTCTTTATATGGTCACTTTTGTATTAACAATCTATTAGCTGAATGTGTTTTCTGCACTTTTGTGTCACCTTTTCGATAGATTAATTAAACACTCTTTGCATGGCTAATGTCTTTCTTTTCCTGTGTGTTCCACTTTGGTCTATTTCATATAATTAACACCTTTAATACTAATAAACAAGGGTGTATTTCCCCTTTTTAACTGGGCCTTTGTTACCCTTCAGTGAACACTGGTCTTTACTATAACCATATTGATTCCTAAAACCTCCGAAATATTAACTACTTTTAACAGTATTTTCATATATATTTTTTTAACAATTTCTCTGCCAATGTGATCTACATCATAACCTCTTTCTTATTCAACATTTATTATTCTTGTATATCCATTACAACCACCACTTTCCAGCAAAAAAAACAGAGGCTAAAAAAACATGTCTCTCTCCTCTGTTTATGTCAAATGTTACCTCCACCAGGTGTCTGTCTGTTTACCTCTGTCCACAATAACTCTGAACACTTTCTGACTTTTTTAAAACTTGGGCAGGGGTATTTGTACCAAATGTGAGAAATAAACAAAAACTGATATATAGGAATTGGCTACTTAGTTTAATCTAACTTGGAGATGAGAAATATGTCAGCGAACTGGAGTGTAGATATTGAGGGAGTAATTTAGGGTTACCTTATGTTTTAGATTGTCAACTAATACTACAGTATTTGATAATGTGCATTTTTTGGTTTACCAACCACTAGATATTTTTTTACAGCAGAGGGTCCACTGTTCCACACTGAATCCTTTCTCTTGCAAATTATTCTGCACTGAAAAGCAGACTGTAAGTAATTACAAGCAAGAATGGATTCCAGTTTTCACAGATTGACAAGCCATTTGTTCAGGATTTCATAACTGTGTATCAACACAGCATTCTTTGTATGTTTCAGTCCGTACGTACAAATATGGGAGACAAGAAGACACTGAGGAGTATGGGTGATCAAGGTGAGTCTGTTTCAAGTAGTGATATAATTTAGTTAATGGTGGTCCATATTTTGACTTCTTTGATTCAAGATGAATCATATATTTTACATCAAATTGATGTGAACATCTGACCATAAGTAAGGAAGTTTTAGCCATTTAAAGAAATAAAATTATTTATGTGGATTTATTCACCCCAAAAATACACAGAAAATAAAGTCGACACATCAGCAAGCTGAATACCACACCCGAACACATGTACACTAAGAGTAATGTTTTAAATGCAATCACAATTATTGATTTTTTTTCTAATAGAAGATGGAACTTGGAGGTATTATCAAGTACCATCTGAGAAATAGAAACATTCACAAGCACTATCTAGCAAGTGAAAACAGAGACAGTTATAAGCATCGCGTAGGAACTGAAAGGATTAACACACGCCATCTAAGTAGTAAAAAGTTAACAAGCGCCATCTAGGAAGTAACAAATACCATGTAGGAAGTGAAAACAACAGCAAATGTAACTTTGGAAGTTAAATTAGCAAGTAGTACCGTTGTATGAATTAACATTGAAACCATTTTTAAGCTAGAGGAAATGTAATCACTGAAGAGGTAAATCGGGAAACAGGTGCCAAGAAGGGAAAACATTACTATATACCACATGGGGTAGATAAATGAAGTCTATGGTTACCCATGTTTAAGTGGAGGTGAAGAAATAAGATATATGTTTAATCAACTCAAAACGGTGCTGTAGTAAGGTTTGAACCCAGGAGCTTCAGAAGGTTATGGTCATGGTTTCATGCATACAGTCAAAATAAACAGGGTCGTGTTCATGAAAAATGCAAAGATTGTGATTCTGTTCTCTTTTGTGTAAAAAATTTAATGTAAGACACAATGGTACATTTATAATAACTTTGCTTTGGAGAATCTATGAATGGGAGTTGGGAAGTTTTTGTCACCCAACCTTACTGACAATTTATAAAGAAAATGATTGTTTTCATGAAAGACTGTGTGTTTGCTACTTCAATTTCCAAAAGCTGTGCACTTTCTTTGCTTCAACATTTGAAAATTATATGTGAATTGACACAATTAAATGCATAAACAAAACATTTAGTCCAGAAATCTGAATGATCTAAATCTGGACACGTGTATGATATTGATGGGCATTATAGCTGAAATAAAACTTCACAATTGTTAGGAAATTCATTAATATCATTTTTCAGTGATGAATAGTTTGTACTGAAGCTATCAATTCATATTTTAAAGTTTCTTAAGTATTAACCTTCAGTATCCAAGTTCATTAATTAAATGTAGCAGAAATTAATTCCCTGGGAAATTATCATATTTTTATGTCCACCCCACTGGGGGGTGGACATATTATTTTTGCTTTTTCCGCCATCTGTCATCCGGTGTCCAGATGCTTGGTTTCCGCTCATTTGAAGGAAAAGTATTTATCCTATCTTTACCAAATTTGGTATGGGGGTTTATTGGGTTAATAGCTTGCATGGGATTGCTTTTGGTGAAGATAGTTCTATAGCTAACTGAGTAATAGCTACTTAGCTACTTTTGTGTACTTCTTTTGTTTCCGGGCATTTTAAGGAAAAATATTTGACATATCTTTACCAAATTTGGTATGAGCAATAGGTAGGTCAATAGCTTGCTTGGGATTGCTTGTAGTGATAATAGCTATATAACTGACTGAGTAATAGCTACTTAGCTACTTTGCCAAAAATGGCAAAACACAAATTTGCTTCTATCTCCTTAACCGTGCGAGATAGAGCGATTTCGTCCAAATTTTCGACTTCTATTTCCTTAACCCTGCGAGATAGAGCGATTTCGTCAAAATTTTCAACTCACAGGGTATATAAGAAATGTACTCTTGGCAATTTTTACAAATTTTCCCCTCCCCAAAAATAGCGGTCATTTTGAATTTTCGAATTTTTGCCAAAAATGGCAAAACACAAATTTGTTTCTATCTCCTTAACTGTGCGAGATAGAGTGATTTCATGGAAATTTTCGACCCACAGGGTATCTAAGCAATGTACTCTTGGCAATTTTTAAAAATTTTGGCAATTTTCCTCTTTCCACATATGGCGGCCATTTTGAATTTTTGCCAAAAATGGCAAAACAAATTTGCTTCTATCTCCTTAACCATGCGAGATAGAGCGATTTCATCGAAATTTTCGACCCACAGGGTATCTAAGCAATCTACTCTTTGCAATTTTAAATATTTTCCTCTTCCCACATATGGCGGCCATTTTGAATTTTCGAATTTTTGCCAAAAATGGCAAAACCCAAATTTGCTTCTATCTCCTTAACCGTGCCAGATAGAGCGATTTCGTCAAAATTTTCGACCCACAGGGTATCTGAGCAGCGTACATTTGGTAATTTTCAAAAAATTTTCCTCTTCCCACATATGGCGGCCATTTTGAATTTTTCGAATTTTTGCCCAAAATGCTGCTATCTCCTTAACTATGCAAGATAGAGCGATTTCGACGAAATTTCGACACACAGGGTATCTAAAAAATGTACTCTTGGCAATTTTCAAAAAAAAAATTCCCCTCCCCAAAAATGGAAAAACACAAATTTGCTTCTATCTCCTTAACCATGCAAGATAGAGCAATTTCATCGAAACTTTTGACTCACAGAGTATGTAAGAGTATGTACTCTTGGCAATTTTAAAAAATCTTCCCCTCCCCAAAAATGGTGGCCATTTTAAATTTTCGAATTTTTGCCAAAAATGGAAAAACACAAATTTGCTTCGATCTCCTTAACCGTGCAAGATAGAGTGATTTCGTCGATATTTTCGACTCACAGGGTATATAAGAAATGTACTCTTGGCAATTTTTTAAAATTTTCCCCTCCCCAAAAATAGCGGCCATTTTGAATTTTCGAAATGGCAAAACACAAATTTGCCTCTATCTCCTTAACCATGCCAGATAAAGTTATTTCGTCAAAATTTTCGATCCAGAGGGTATCTAAGAAATGTACTCTTAGCAATTTTCAAAAAAAATTTCCCCTCCCCAAAAATGGTGACCATTTGAATTGAATTGAACGGCAAAACACAAATCTCCGTAACCGTCCAAAACCGAGTGATTTTGTCGAAATTTTCGACCCACAGGGTATCTAAGCAATGTAATCTTGCCAATTTCCAAAAAATTTTCCTCTTCCCCAAAATGGCGGCCATTTTGAATTTTCGAATTTTTGCCAAAAATGGAAAAACACAAATTTGCTTCTATCTCCTTAAGCGTGCAAGATAGAGCGATTTCGTTGAAATTTTCGACCCAACCAATGCAGAAAGGCATGAAGCTGAAATAATTTACATGTATACTAATAAATATTTAAGCATCATTGATATATTTTACAAATGAAATAGGGTCTTGTAAGACTACTGTACAATTTTTGCAAACATTACACATGATAATGTGCGTTCTTCTATGCTATCCTGTTTCTATTCATATGTCGCAGCTACTATCAACAGGGCGTCCTATTTCTGGTTTCAAATTGTGGGTGGCATTCTTAAGCTAGCTTTAAAAGGCTTGCTTTCAATTTGGTTTTTGCTGAAATTGTATAGAAATAAATAATTTGTGTTTAACCTTCTTCATGATTCTGAAACACCCTTGGACAGAACAACCAGATATTCACAAAAGTTAGCGATGGTCAGTTAGAAGAATGAAAAACAGCAAGTGTTGTGTACTCCATTAAAACAAGGCCAAAAAGTGTTTAGGTCTATATGTGTGAGCTGCAAATCCGCCAGAGATATGAGTAGTGCACTCAGTCACCCATCCAAGTACTAATGTGGCTCATTGATAAGACGGTTACTTATCACGCCACACCAGTTTTCATGAAAGTCCAGTGACAAAAAAATTTGAAAGAGATGGGGGGGGGAGTGATGTGTAGAAGCGTGAGCCTAGCTATAACTCAGGCTTAAAAACATAAGTATATTAACATTCTAGTATATACTAACTGGAAGAGAAAGTGTGGTACACAAACAATTTCATCAGAAACAAATTGCGATATATTTGCTCAATGAAGGAAAATTGTGTTGAAAAAAATGTATAAGCTATCAAATCTCACCTAAAACAAGGTTTAATACAGTTAATTTACCTCAGAACAGCCAACTAGCAATATTAGGGTGGTTTTAGACAGCTATTGTAGTGTTCTATTTGGTGAAAAGCTTTCAGGTTTGTGATAATTTTCAGAAAATGCACTTATTTTTAGGTTTCCCAGTGAATCTTACAAAACAATGTACATTGTAAAATTAAATAATATCTTCTGTAGAAATAAAACTATAAACTCTTTAAGAATAATATATTTTAATGCACGGCCCATTCCCTTTTTAATTCCCATGTTATCAATAGTCCTAGTTTTGAAACAATGTACATGATAAAATTAAACCATATGCTCTGTAAACACATATAAAATCTGTATGAATAATGTGAGACTCATTCCCTTGTCAGATCAAGAAAAACTAGGCAGATAAGTTTTTATTTTTAATATTCTAACATCTTTTTATCATATCAAAGCACAGTTTAATACAACTACATTCATTAATGACTTGTCAATGCTTGTAAAGTATCAACACAAATATTCATTCTAACTTAACCATGAAGCACTTGACATCAGATATATAAGACTTAGGTTCAAATCCCACCATGAAGAGCATATCGCTCAGTATAGACCAGGGATATAAACATGGCAACAAATATATGACTGTAATGATTAAAAAAAGGTCAATAAAAGATAATGAAAGGGGAAAATACAAGTTGTGTGTGTGAAGATTTGACTTTTGGAAGAATTTATTGAAAGATTGAAGTAAAGACCAAATGTCCTGCTGACCCAATGTCGAATACAATAGGAAACAAAATGCAAGGTCAAAGGAACAATTTGTGTATAAATTACATGGTATTTAGACTGACGCCAGACCTGACTTAGAAGTAACAGTTGTGTGACTAAAAGTGTTTTACAAATGCAAGATTATGAATAACACCCAAAGCCACGTCAAACATTTTAGTACTGTTGGAACACATGAAAGGAAGTATCAGATCTGGGAAGGTTATGCTCCAAGGAAAAACATGGTTTTTAAAGGTGGAGGAAGAAAAACCAGAAATAACTAAAAGTAAGGCCTATCTGAAGGAGGTCAGCCCAACAGATCAGATCATTTCATAAATAGTCCTAATATACAGCTATTTAGTCTAATAAGACTTGGTGATCACTTGGCATGATAAGTCCAAAGTTGTGGTTTTACATGACGAAATCAGTCCTCATGTAAAGTCAAAGTTTGATTTTAATGCCACTTTCAACAGCTTTCACACCTGAACACTCCCAACTCGCTGCCTTTTCAATGCATCAACATCTCATGAAAAGGAATCGAACCAACAGAGGTTATTGTGAATGAGTGATTTCATGATAGACTTCTGAAACCACTCGACAACTGTATTCTAATATTGAAGTCTTGATATTAGTGATTGGTAGTGATTGCTCTAAGCCTGATCCAGTGAGCAGGCATTTTGACTAGACCTAGAGTCCTTCCTTAGTGCACTATGATTCTTTAAGAGCCTTTCCCCCTCCCAGTGACCTTGTAAAATCCAGACTTATAAAAATGCACCCATTCAATGTCTCAACAAAACGTGTAAAGATTTTTAAGGAAGTGTAGCTTTTCTCATAATGGACCTATATAGAAAATTTGGTGATAAAATCCACAAGAGCTTTTTTTTTCTTTAAATTAATGAAAACCATTTTCAAGAAGGCAGCTTGATAGGGACTGCACATTTAGCTTCTTGTAAATTCCATCGTACGTATATACACATGTAAGTGTGCTGCAAATATTGTTGAAAAATATAAGCATAGCCTGGTAGTGGGGTAGTAGAGATTTGCACTTGCAAACAATGTAAATTCTTTTAACAAGTCTGTCACTTCTTGAATATTAAAGAACATACTGCGTGCACACAGGCAAAATGTGCATGCCAGTTTCCATTGCGGGTTCTGTGCGACCTTGATATTTTGTTATAAAATCACAAGTGTAACTTAAGTGTCCCTTGCAAGTCAGGCAATTTTTCTCTGTAACCAGGACGTACGTGCACATACAAAGGGATGTAAGAGAGGCTTTAAGCTTCTCTTAAATTCATCGTATGTGTATACACATATAAAGCCTCTCTTATATCCCATCGTACATGCACGTATGTCCTGGTTACGTGTATACACGTACGACGGGATGTAAGAGAGGCTTTAGTGTGCTGCAAATATTGTTGAAAAATAGGAGCATAGTCTGATAGTGGGGCAGTAGAGATTTGTTGCACCTGCAAACAAGGTGTATTCTCCCAACAGGGGTGTCATTACTTGAACACCAGAGAACAGCCTACGACCAGCTAGAGGCTCCACGGTGGGTTAATATGGATGCAAAGGTACACCTAAGTGTATTCATATGGCACGTGAAGACCCTGCAAATGGATGTGAAGATTTTGCAACAGTAGCAATGGCAATGTATGTGTGTAAGCCTCTGTAAGTTACCCTTGAGACATGGATGGATGCGTTTATTGTCACACAGGGTTCACACTAGACTTGTTTCAAGTCATTGGATTTGAATCCATCAGTAACCTGAATAGTTAAATTTAAATTGGAAACTTACAGGAGTTCCTTATACCACTAGCATTCTGGAGTCAGGGGGAATAGTCACTGAAAGTCATACAGTACTCATATATTTCACAAAAGACAAAAGGACTTGGTGAAAGTCTAGGTTCACACAGAGAAAATGTGCGACCTTGATATTCTGTTACAAAATCGCAAGTGTAGCTCAGGTGTCCCTTGCAAATCAGCTGAATTTTCTCTGTAACCAGGATGTTTGTGCACGTACAATGGGATGTTAAGCCTCTCTTACATCCCGTCGTACGTGTATAGACACGTAAGTGTGCTGCAAATATTGTTGAAAAATATGAACGTAAGGAGAATGCACATGCGCAAGTCTCTCGTAAGTCACCCTTGAGGCATGGATGCGTTTGTAGACATCCTGCATGCCAATTTTCATTGCAGGGCCTGTGCAATCTTGATATTTTGTTCTAAAATCGCAAGTGTGCCTTGAGGGTCCCTTGCAAATCAGGCGATTTTTCTCTCTAACCAGAACGTACGTGCACGTATGATGGGATGTAAGAGAGGTTTTAATGTCCATTCTTAGTAAATTTCAGCTCTGAATCTTCTTACAAGATACGCTACAGAAACTTTTGTCAATGGCTCTTTTTCTTCATCTGATATATCCATTTTATAAACAAGTTAAACACCATTCAGTAATGAACACATAAAAGCCAATATGTAATTATGACCACTCGTGAAACTGAACAAAACTGACCAGAGATGAAGTTCTTTCCATTTTAACTGGAAGTTTGTGGCACATGCTTACTTTGCCTTTGGAGAATTCTTTGAAACTAAAATGTTTCCTATTGACTATTATCCTCGTCAGTGTGTGCAAACCTTAGTAGGCTGTTCCACCATTACGATCCTTTCCCTAATATTAATACTATCCTGCATGTTTGCCCTTAAGGGGGTCGCTCTTTTCAATCGAAACGCTCGTAAACCTATGGCAAATTACAATCAGAATGATCTTCTCAGAATGATCTTGTACTGAAATTCAAGTACTCCCAATGGATTTGCAATGACACTGCTTGGGAATCCACTGGGAACAGTTTACAAGAATTTCAAATTGTTTGAAATTGTTGTAAACCTCTCCCGATCCTTATCAGATTTTTTTTGTCATCTTGAATCCATCTTAAACCTAGCCTTCCTCTTATAGACCTATCTTATCTGCTAGAAAGCAATCTTTTCCTCTTCTGGTGATTGTAAACCTATCTTTTGCATCTTAAGTCAATCTTTTAGACTCATAAACCAATCAGATTTATGAGGAAACTATCGCAAACTTGTCAAAAGACTTCCTGAGGCAACGACAATGTCAATCAGAAGGCTCTCAGGAAAATAGAGAGGTTTAGTGTTAAGTTTTTGGCCATAAAACGCAAACTTATTTAGGTCAGCAGTAGATGTGTATCAGGTAAACTTTTAGCGTCTTGGGGGTTAATTACGTTACGTTTTACATGTAAAGGGTGACTAACTTACGTTCGCTCACCCTATCTATTTTATTAAAAAACTACATAATACAAGTAAATATATCACAACCCCCAATAAAGATTAATATGTACACAGCATTTTGGTTTAGTGTTAGTTTACTATATTTTGCCATACAAATACCAGAAGCATATTTACAAAGCATGCTTCTTTTTTAGCACATAAGAGAAATAACTGTGAAGCTTCATTCCTTTATTTATAAACCCTAATATAGCAAACGCTTCCACTTGAAACCTAACGTATCTCTTAGGGGAATTATTTAACGTTACGTATGTTTTGATGCAGTTGATTTACACCTTATCTAATGTTTCCACTCATCCCTTGTATAGCAGATCTGCCAACCAGCAGTCAACAGTACAGTGTATTCACCAGTGTGTGGTCTCTATCAGGTAACAGTAGCAAGCATAGTATATTCATCAGTGTAATAGCTGTCATCTAGCTGCCCACAACAAATGTATTTGTCAGTGCCAAGTTGGACTTGCTTACAAGTCTTTACTTTGGATAATTTTAGACAGTAAATAACTATAATTTTTTAAAGTGGCATGTTTTGTCCAAATATTCACCATGGTGTCACAATATCATCACAAACACATATCTTACTAGTATCATGAAGAGTTTATATCAACAAACCAGGTTTATCTACTTTTACTCATTCTGAACATATAAATTAAACAGACTTACTCAGAGAATCATTGTTCACTAAAGAAGGGTCTAGCAATGGGTCTAGTGCCAGGTCTTTTACATAGCAGTTTACAACAAAATGTATTCATCAGTACAAAGTCTGTTATCTGCCTTTTCACCAAAAAATCTATTCATCCATGCCATGTTACCTATCATTTCAGGGGCGGATCCAGTCTTTAAGTAAGGTGGGGTTTCACATCAGATTAAGGGGGGGGGGGGGGGGGGCTCACATCAGACATACCATAACTAAGGGGGTTGGGGGGCATCCCCCCGGGAAAAAATTATTCTTTGGTAAAAGTATAATGCATTTCCTGTGATAAACACCACTCTCAAGAAATTATTTTGTACTTTGGGTTGAACCCCTTAACATTATTTTTCAAGGGGGGGGGGGGGGGGTCGAACCCCCCCCCCCTGGAAAAATAATGTTAAGGGGTTCAACCCAAAGTACAAAATAATTTCTTGAGAGTTATTCAATGAATTTTACTGATTGATTTGATCATTGCCTTCAACTCATGATATATATGTCATAGTAGTTGTGGTTAAGGTTCAAACTTGTACCATTGCATTTTTCAAACGTGTACACAGATATTTGGTATTCATAAAGCACTCGTGTATGTCCGGAGATATAAGCTCTTCAGACAGCAGTATGCTGATGTTAAAGCCAACATATGTAAGAGTACATTATACAAACTGAAACTTCATTTTCTGAGAAGAACGTTTTTCCCTAAATACAAAGACATTTGAGTCTTTGTCAAGGCTAGCACTCCATAGTACTGCAGATAGTTGAGAGGACTAAGCAAATCAGTGCATACTATTTTTTCAAGATTGTGCACTTCTTGTCATCTGGCAAGCAGCTACCAACTTTCAGACTTCCTAAGGTTCTGGCGGGGAATGGATCCTCAACCACAGAGGTGATTAACAAATTATCTATACCTGCTACCAAACCATGCCCAGATAACATTCCCCCGTCGGACCGACGTTGGCCCAATGTCAGCACATCCCTTGGTCCAACATTGGCTGCCGACGTTGGCTCTGATTTTGATCACAGCTTTTTGACCATTGGGCCAATGTTGGCCCAACATCGGCTAGCCACCAGTAAAAATTAAGTTCTATGTATATCATCAGTCAATCAGATAATGTTCACCAACAACTTTATTAGTGTGAATTTATAATGAGAATATTATTTTATGTGTAAAATTGTTAAATGGTCAGATAAAATTTGTGGGCTCACTGAAATATGATTTTTAGATATACCATAATAAATAACTTTTTTCTAAGTTTCCCCAAATCCCCTATTAATGCTTGCCACCATCTTGAATAAAAATCCGCCGTCGGCCCAACATTGGCCCAACATCGACAAAATATAGAGATATCTAACCCGAGTAGTGGTTGGCAAGCCGACATTGGCCCAACATTTGCAAAATCTGCTGACCATGTGACCAGCAGCCATCGTCGGTCCAATGGCAGAATGCTATCTGGGTGTCTGCCTGTGGTCAAAGGAAGAACTTGCAAGATTTTTACTGATGCATACAATCTGAATATTCTGTTTTGATTAAAATGTGTTATGTAAATGATATTGTTACAAGATCCAAAATTCAGGTGACACTAACCTAAGGTACTACTAAGTAAGCCCAAGATGGTCCCCACAAGGGATATGGTTAAACAAACAAATGAATTGGCCAAACTCATAGTTCAAGGATAGACTGGATGGATTGTATTTATATAGAGAGCTGGGTATTAGCGTAATGATGGCTGAAGTACTAAAGAAATGTTTTGTGGGATTGTTTTTATGAAATTTTAGATTTGCTACAAAACTTAAATAAAATTAAATTTTCATGAATTTGAACCCCAGTTCACAGAAGACATTTTCCATTTCCCATGTTATGAAGAATTTCCAGTTTTGTAGAAAAGGATACTCCATTGAAATTTGGCTTAGCATGGTTGAACTGTCTTTGAAATGGCCTCCCAGTGATAAATATAAGTTGACATTCTTTGAGTTCATTTACAGTGTGCTTCATTCAAAGCCTAATTCTGATTCGTCCCAAATTATCTTAAAATATTGTAATGACCATTAAACTGTTCAGTGTACTTTCCATACAAGCTACAAAGCCTTCTGATTTCTCTTCTGATAATATTTCTCCTAAGATTTCAAAAGACTGATCAATACTAAACTGGAGATAATAATGGAATTGTTAAAGTCGTTGTTCAATCTTTGGGATTTTCAAAAAGAACATAAGATAAACTATATTTATTCGTTCTGGAAAGATTGAACATTATCGTTTCATTTTTTTTTTCATCTGACAGATTAGTTTTAAAATTATAGAGATGTCTTCTTAGAAATTTGTGTACTTAAATTAATAATTATGTTTACTGAATTGAATATGATATTGTGGAATTAGAAATTCTAAATATAAATTAAGATTTCAGGAAATGGTATGCTTTATCAAATCAAATGTGGTTTACAGTAAAACTACAAAATCTTGCTTTTCAGGGGGTATATCTGGATGGCTAACTGTTCAGGTTACATTAACGTTTTTGACAAAAATGTTGGCGAAATTCGCTCTTGGAAATCAAATCTAGGGACCGACAGACTGGAGGCAAGTATGTAGTCTGGTTCCCATATCCTTTTCTGTGCAGAAACGGTTCAGTAAAGGCAGTGGTATTTAGCTTGATAGTTACACTGACATTGCACAGGAAAATGTTATTTTAGCATAATTAACGTATTTCTCATCAACTTGTATGGTGTATATTCTAATATTATGTTACAGTTTTTTTTTATTATTTGATGTTATTTGGTAATAATTTAACAAAATTAGTTTCAGTTGGAAAATGCACACCACTGTAAAGATTTAAATCCTTCATTATCACCTATGTTATTTACTCCTCTTATTTTATTTACCAAACCAAATATTCTTTCATTTCATGGTTGATATTGAATGTTTATCATTATGATTATTAATTATAAAACAATGCATTGCAGTTCACACCGACTTGGTGAGGTCACTACAGGCGTTACCAGTATTTTTTGTTGTTGCTGTTAAAATGGATTGGTGCTCAGTCAAGCAAGTGGTCTAACCTCTTTATATGTTCCAACTCTCTTATGGGGGCTCGGTGGTGTAGCAGTTAGAGTTCTCGCCTCCAACCTCTGAGGCCGCCGCTTCCAATCTTGGGCCAGGCTCTTCATGTTGGAAAGTTGGTAGTTACTTGCCGATGCCCGGTGGTTTACAGTGCAGTATGCACTGGTTTCCTCCACCTGTAAACTACCCGTTGAAATATGACCCTGGCTGTTGAATGCGACATAAAACAACAAGTAAATAAATTTAAATCCAACTCTCTTACAAATTTGCAAATACTTTAGGTTGTTTTTTTATTCTTGTAGATAACACCTATAACTGAATATAGTTTATAGTTAATTTATTTATTATAGTGACGTGTGTAATACATGAACAGTTTATAGAGGCAAGAAATATATTTTACACCCAGTCCCTTAGGGCTTATAAGTCACTTCATTAATAAAACATTTAACATATCTTGGGTGTATTTCAGCTAACACACACACAAAAAAATTATAATTTGGTACTGAACATAGTGCATTAATTTGAAACATTAATAATAACCAATACTATTTAAACAGCAGCACCTTTCCGCATTCCCATAATTCCACAGTAAAATTACCAAGAATCATTTGGTGATTTTTCATAATATAAAGGACTTTTGTTTCATTATCTGATATTTCAAAATCTGAGCATTTTACTTTTTTCATTGAAATGTGATAATAGATTTACTGACATAAAAGTTTAATATTAAATATTCATGTGTATTTTTTCAGGTTATCAAATTCATAGTTAAAAATCTATTTTTATATTGAAACAGTTGTCTAATTTACATAGTCTATTCTAATATCTTAACATCGTTAGTCAAAATATATATTCTGGAGAAAGCCAAAGTAAAACTTAATAAAATTTTCATCTCAGAACGAAAACTTTCCTTTTACTAAAAATGAATTTATAGAAATAATGTACAGACATATTTAATGTGTCGTCCTAGTTAAACTAGTTTACAGTAATTTCCTTATATTTATGTGGGTGTTCCACCACACGACTAAGGCTCCCGATTAAGGGTTTTTGGGGGTCGGTTTGAAATATTTGCTTAGTCCCAGACCTTCTGTAAGGGTCGGTTGTGGTCGGTTGGGGCCGTGTGAAAAATCAAACATGTTTGATATTTCACACGACTACAACCGATTCCTATTTCCCGCCGTCAACAAAATGTCCAGTCCCAGGCGTCCTCAGGCCTCCTCAGACCCAAATTTACAGAGTCGGTTGTTGTCCCAGGCGTCCTGCGACCCTTAGTCCCAGACCTCCGTAGCTTAGTCCCAGGAGGCCGGTTCTTAATCCCAGACTCAAATATGATGCGTATGAATTTCATGCGTCTGAAAGTGAGTCGGTTTCATTAGTCCCCGGAAGCCTCAGACCGTCTGCGGTGTCCTGCGACCCAAAAATCAAGGTCTGGGACTAAGAACCGACTAAGGGTAACCGACCCTAACCGATCCAAACCGGCCTCCCCAGGACGCCTGGGACCACACATTTTCAGTCTGCGGCGGCCTGAGGACGCCCCAGGCGGCCTGGGACTAACAACCGATTAAGAACCGACTGTTTTCCGCGCGTTGGAAATTAAAACGAGGCAATGAGCAGGTCTGGGACTATATAAGCGACCGCGCACACTTTGTCATTGTTACTGACTGTTTGGCTACTGAGAGACGTGTGTCACTGATTTGTAGGGGTTTTCAATTTTTATTTTACATTTTATATACTTGAGCTTAAGGCAAATTTCACAGTTAGGAGACACATTTTACTATTTTTTTATTATTTTGTCGACTGGATCATGAGAAAAGAGAAAGGAGGGAAGAGAGGAAGGAAAAAGATGGATGAGAGGGAGAAGGAAAGTCAAGTAGAGGAGAGGAGTGAAGTTATTACAGAAGAAGGAAGTGAGAGGAGAGAGGAGGAGGAGATTCAGGAAGATCCAGCTATTGGGGAAGCTGTGGCAGAAGAAGAAGAGAGGTGTGAGGAAGATCCGGAGTGCCATTCTTCAGCCAAGAGAGCCAGGGTGTGTGCCACTTTTACAGACAGTGATGAAGTTTCCATTGTAGAATTCGTCAAGCTGCACCCTGAACTGTATGACAAGGAACATTCACGTTTCCACGACAGGAATAGAAGAGAGGCTCTCTGGGCAGAAATATCTGCAGAACTTAAGCTCCAGCCCTTTGATGTGAGAAGGTGGTTTGAGTCCCAGCGAACCCGTTATGGAAAGCTGTCTAAGCTCCAATCTGGCCAAGCCCCGAGGGAGATGACCAAGAGACAGTCCTGGGTCTACCAACAGATGGGTTTTCTTAAAACCCACATCAGAAGAAAGGGGGCCAATAGAAGTTCAGGTTTTGAGGCCAGTCCAAATACCAGCAAGCAGGACGAATCACGTGGGTCAACTACTGACACAGAACACCTCGAGTCCAGTGTCCTGAGGGAGAGGAGTCAGTCCATCATTACATCAACACCCGTTTCAACTACAGACTCCAAGATTCTTGAACACTTTGAGCAGATGAGGACACTTATCTCAGGTTTTCTGCATCAGAAGTCAGACAGGCAGCCCTTCTTTGACTACGTGGCATCAGAGGCCGAAAAGATGACTCAAGAAGAATTTGAAGAATTAAAGGGCAAGATATTCAGAGATATCGAAAATATTAAGAGTAACCGCAGACGTCAGCCATTGCCCAGAAGATCAGCCACTGTTACCACGGAGTCCCAGAGGGTCGGCCTACTGCCAACAACCACTCCACAGGCGTCAAGTTCCACTCAAGCAGCAGCTAGCAGCAGTTTTGTGTACTATACACCAAGCCCCATTGGCTTCAGCAACCCTACATCTGTCCTAACTGTACAGGACGAAGGGAGCAGACACAATCTGAGTGGAATCTTAAGCCAGCTACCAGATCTGACATCAACACAGATCGTCGAGCAGCCTCAGCAGCAGCAGCAACAACCGCAGCAGCAGCTCTTTACTATCACCACTTCAGCACCGCCTCAACAGCAGCAGCAGCCTCCTCAGTAGCCATCCAGTCAGGGCGGGTCTTTGACCTGCCAGGCCCTTTTCAGGGCCACCAATTCTTCCAAAAACAATTATTCAGCTACGTGTTCTTCCAATTCCCCTCCCAAAACAAAAAAGTTCAGTACAAATACTTATCACAAGAAAAAAAAAATTAAAGTCCAACACTTACACCACCCCAAACATGAAACAAATAACCCATGGTACTACACATAACCAAAAAGGCCACATAAAAAAAATATTAAAAGTTACTCCCAATATGGCCATTAATCAGCCCATTTTTAGATTAAAATCCATGGGATAGTTTAAAATCTGTAATTTAAAAGTCCAACACTTGCACCTTCCCTAGAGTTAAAAGGCATAATTACATACTTACCAACCCACAAACAGACAAACCCAATACCAAACATAACCCCCAAATAACAAACCCAGTACCAAACCTAATACCCAACCACCCCAAAAAAACCCAACCCCAGTAACCACCAACCAACAAACACCCAAACCCAAAAGTAGATAGAACCCATGCCAACGAACTGACAAACTATTTAGCAAACACAATCTCCCATTATTGAAAGCAAAACTAGTTCCATGGTTATATTTTCCAAATTTTTGTGATTAGAAATGACTATTTAAAATTGAATATTTCCATAAAAAAATTTCTGCTACAAATAAGTTTCCCAGCCATGAAAAAAGAAAAATGTTTAAATTATGATGTGGATTTGAAAATATATAAAATAATTATTCAATTTAGGATATTATGTGTCACTTTGTGTTTCGCTTTTGTTTAACAGTGGGTTTGTCTGTTTGTTGGGTGAGTAAGTTGTGTTTGTCTGTTTGTCTGTCTGAACAAGTTATGTTTGGTATGGGGTTTGTCTGTTTGTCCGTCTCAACAAGTTATGTTTGGCATGGGGTTTGTCTGTTTGTACGTCTCGACAGGTTATGTTTGGCATGGGGTTTGTCTGTTTGTCCACATAGCTGATTAATTGTTTTTGGAATATTTGGTAGTCCTGAAAAGGACTGTTATAGTTAGTCCTGAAAAGGACTGTTTACTGCAACAGGACTTATATTCTGCCATCTTGCCAGGCCACCGCTCCCTCATTATTGAAGTAGTCCTTCAGGTAATCCCTCTGTCTTTTGGCCTCTCTAGCAGGGTTTCTGTCTTGGCCACCACCAGCAGCACCACCAATCAATCCACAATCACCAGGCACATCATCATCATCATCATCATCCCCCCCAGGCTGCTGACCAGCAGGTTGACCTTGATACTGGCTTCTGAGTATATTGTGCAGAACCACACAGGTCATGACCACTTCTCTAACTGTTTCTGGGGGTAGTTCAATGGTGGTCCTCATGACTCTAAATCTTGACACAAGGATGCCAAAAGCGTTCTCCACAACTCTCCTGCCCCTTGATATTCTGTAGTTGGCAATCCTTTCCTCCCTTGTTAACAGCCTTCTGCCATAGGGTTTCATGAGCCAGGTCTTCAGGGCAAAGGCATCATCTGCCAAAATGAAGTAGGGGACATCTCTACCACCCTGTGTTATAGGAGCTGGGTCAGGGAAGCCTATCCTGCCATCTTCAATCCTCCTCTTCAGCTGAGAGGCATTAAATATCTGGGCATCTGAGCAAGACCCTTCTGTACCCACATCCACCCATCTGAATTTGTACTGCCCATCTACCAAGGCCAACATGACAATGGAAAAGAACCCCTTGTAGTTGTGGTAGAGGGCTCCAGAGTTCTTGGGTTTCTTCAGGGCCACATGCTTTCCATCCAGGGCTCCCAGGGCATGTGGAACATTCCACCTGATCCTGAATTCCCTTTCCAGTTCTTTCCACTCATCTGGAGTAGTAGGACATTTGAGGTACTCTCTGGTGAACTCATCCTGGATGGCCCTGCAGACCTCTGGTAGAAACTTGGAAATGGTGGATCTGCCAACCCTGAACTGACAGGATAATGATGTGTATGACTCTCCAGTGGCCAGATATCTGATGGTGAGGGCTAACTTCTCCCCAACACTGATAGGAGCTCTGTAGTTGGTGGCCTGCCTGGCTAGACGTGGTTCCAGTCTGGTCTTCATCATTTCAAAGAATTCTGGGGTCATCCTCATGTAGTTGGTGAATCCTGGAATGTCTGTGGCATACAGATCAGCCATAATGTTGTGGTAGGCCCCCCTCTCCTCTCTCTGCAGAAGCCATGGCCTGACCCACATGTTGTGCCTTCTTCTAGGTCTCTGTATGGGTGCTGGTGGTGCTGGTGGTGGTGGTGGTGGTTGCTGTGCTTGACGTAAAAAATGGAAATACATGATTATTTGTAACTGAATAAAAACCAAGAAAGCCCTAAGTTGTTGTTGAATCTGTCTTCCATTAAAAGGTGGCATCCTGGTGTGTTCCTAGAAAAGCAATGATGATTAGATCGCAAATTTTATATATATATACCCAGAAAATCCAGCAACTTTGCAAAACAATAATCGGGGATCGTGGTCTGGGGAGGCCTGAGGAGGCCTGAGGACGCCGGTAGTTAATCGTGTGTTAGTCGGCTCTTAGTCCCAGGAGGCCTGAGGCGTCCTGGGACCCAGTCGGTTTGTGTCCGACAGGATCGTGGTTGAAACCGACCCGAAAACTGGCTTAGTCGGTTCTTAGTCCCAGACCAGTCGGGGACTGTCTGCGGCCGCCTCAGGCGTCCTGAGGTGTCCTGAGGCGTCCTGGGGACGATCTGTTCTTAATCCCAGACTTCAGTACCGACCCAGTATTCCCGCCCATTTTTGTCTTTTTTCAACCGACTGTGCACGATTAAGGGTCGCCGACAGGATCGGGGCTTAATCCTTTGGTGGAACAGGGGCATTACTGGAACATTATTTATTCTATTGAATGTTAATTTCTACCTATAAGCACATGCTAGAGATCTTTACAGTAAATATTCTTTCATAAGATCACACATTATTAGGCATTAGCTATTTATGAGTAAAATTATCAATATCTGGCGACTAAAAGGCACACAGACAATTGTCGTTAGTCAGTATATATTAAAGCCCCCCTTTTTATGAGAGCCTGTTTTTCTTAAGGCACTTTCAGACGACCTAATGGATTTGCATGTGTGTGTAGATCTTGGATTTAGTCTGTGTGGAATGCAATATGTCTTTGACTTGAATATATTTGTTTCCAATTGATCGTATATTTAGAACAAAAGCACAGAACTATGTTAATGGTTTGAAGAGGGTGCCATTAAAACTATTTTAAAAGACTTGCATGTGTTTATTGATGGATTTAAGGTCAAGTTCCTAAAGAAAAACACATTTCTGAAGAGAGGAACATATTTATAATGTTATTGTGTATCTATCTCAAGGTTACTGTGAGTAGGTTTTTGTCAGTGGAACAAAATGTGTGAACTATATGTGCATGTGTGTACTCAATCAATTTGGTAGATGTAATTAACTCAAGGATGAAGATATGAAAGATTAAGAAATAAAACGCCCTTTACTAACTGTGCAGTGGTTTATCTGGTGGGTGAAATTCAACTCAATGATAGAAATATCAAAGATAGACTAAAAGAATAAACAATTATATTTAACAAGTATATCTACAAGGAATACTTCACGAGTAGAATGTGTCATTCAATTCTCCCATTATGACAATATTATCTGAAATATACTATTTTCCTTAGGTTTTATAGATTTTGTGGTTGGAAATATTACTTTAATCTTTGAACATTAAATCTGTTGCACCCGACTCACAATTAACTGTTCAAGGATCTATCTAGTGGGTGTAATTAACTCAAGGATATACAACTATGAAAGAATTAGCAAGTAAACAAAGTCTGTTATTATGCAATGCTTCTGTTTCAAACAATACGGATATTTGATAAATGAAAAATGTCATTCAAATTGTTTTGACAATGTTATCTTATTGATATAGATTTTGGGATTGGAATTATTGCTTGGATGTTAGACATCAAAGTACTTTTGATACAAAACTCACAATCAATTGAGCAGGGATATATATAGTGGGAATAATTAACTCAAGGATATAAAAATAGAAAATATTAAAAATGAAATAAACGTACAGTTGTGAATACTTAAGCTTATTTGTTACAAAAATGACTTTTTGACAAACAGAATATACGTTATTCAAATCTCCTATAATGATAATGTTAACTGAAATGTACTCTAGAAACAATGATCTTTGATTTTTATAGATGTTTTATATGTGAAATATTTAAAATCGGAACTTAGAGTATTTGAAACATGAACTTCACAATAACCATACAAGCCAAAAAGTGCATGGTTTATTAAAGTTGAGGAAAGTGTATTGATGGTGCTGCCATACTTGAAAAACAACAGAAAAGTAAATCTTACAGCTTGTAAAACGGATAAATAATTGCATTGTAATAATAATTTGCATCAATAAACTGATATAATTACGAATTGCATCTGGAACACGGGAGCCAATCAAATTTGCCGTTACATCGAGGATACCATTGACATCTGTCAGGCACTGCAGACGACAAGATAGAAGTTTGTTTGTAAGCATATTATCTCTCACGCTGAAGTGAATGTGTTATACATCCCCAGAATGGTGACACCATTTCAATAATGATCACAGGTTAGTTTCAAACTTACCTGGTATTTCTTAGAAACTGCTATGACAGGGTTATAAAAACTTTTGGCCAATATATAATTGTCTTTCTTGCACTGACGTTGGGTGGCCCACGGTGGCAGAATGGTCACTCTCGCCTCCCATCTCTGAGATCAGAGTTCCTATCCCGGCCTGACCTCAAGTGGGACAGTTGGCAGTTGCTTACTGTTGGTCGGCAGTTCAGAGTACAGAACCTTGACCAACTTTATGTACTGGTTTCCACTGCCCATAAAACTACCTGTCATGATATGACCTGTACAGTGTTGAAAGTGAAGTTAAAACCAATAAATTTACATTGACGTTACCTCAGCTCTGTGCCGTGTGACGACCCTTCTTTTTTTCAAATTAGACCCATAAACTGGATCACAGAGTTTCATCAATTTGAGACAAAAAAGGTAGTATTAATTTTTACCCGTCGGGGTATTGTTTTCACCCATGATGTCCGGATGGGCATTCAGGCATTCGGGCAGCGGGAAAAAGTTTGTCCGGACTGTATCTCAGAAACCGTAAGGTGTAGGAAGTTGATACTTGGTAGGGACATTGGATAGGGGGTGTAGGTATGCAACGTCATGGTGTGACCTTGATTTGACCTTGCCGCAGTGACCTTGATTCTGAAAATCTTGTCCGGGCTATATCTCGACAACTGTAATGTGTAGCAAGTTGATACTTGGTAGGGACATTAGTTCTGATTTGTAGGTGTGCAATGTTATGGTGTGACCTTGGCTTGACCTTTGACCTTGCCGTAGTGACCTTGACCTATAAAATCTTGTCCGGGCTATATCTCGGAAACCGTAAAGGTGCAGGAAGTTGATACTTGGTAGGAACATTGGTTAGGGAGTGTAGGTGTGCCACATCATGGTGTGACCTTGATTTGACCTTTGACCTTGCCATAGTGACCTTGACCTATAAAATCTTGTCTGGGCTATATCTTGGAAACCATAAGGTGTAGAAAGTTATTACTTTGTAGGGACATTGGTTCTGGGGTGTAGATGTGCAACATCATGGTGTGACCTTGATTGGACCTTTAACCTTGCCGTAGTGACCTTGACCTATAAAATCTTGTCTGGGCTATATCTCACCAACCGTAAGGTGTAGGAAGTTGATACTTGGTCAGGATATTGGTTATGGGCAGTAGGTGTGTAACGTTATGGTGTGACCTTGATTGGACCTTTAACCTTGCCATAGTGACCTTGACCTATAAAATCTTGTCTGGGCTATATCTCGGCAACCGTAAGATGTAGGAAGTTGTTACTTGGTAGGGAAATTAGTTTGGGGTTGTAGGTGTGCAACATCATGGTGTGACCTTAATTTGACCTTTGACCTTGCCGTAGTGACCTTGACCTATAAAATCTTGTCTGGGCTATACATGGAAACCATAAGGAGCTTTATTTAGAGCTTTATATAACTGACACTGCTCTGAAAGTATCCAGGTCTTTGTACTGTTTCGCTACTTCTATATCTCATGGTGTTGAAAACTATTTCCCCAGGCTGTGGGGTACGGGCATTTCTGATGCTATTTTTTAATATTTGCAGAAATAATGGGGGAATAATATTTGGCACAGTGATAAAGGGATAGCACACCTAATATTTGACATATTAGCATTAAAAAAACAAATACAGTTTGTGTTACTGAGATTCAAAGTCTAAAATTAACCAAAATTACACCCATAAACTGATCATTGCTTTTACCATACAAATGTGTTTATTTCCCTCTACACGCAAACATAATTGAATGAAAACTGTTTGACCTTTCCACATTTAAACTGTTTTGGGCCATTTATCCTGAAACAAAGAAAATATTCTGTATTTGTAAAAGTTGTATGAAACAACTTGTGTATAATATTCTTTGTATCCTAAAATTTATATGAATTTGTTTTAAGTGTATACAACCAAAATAAGTAATTTTATCTAGTTTTAGTCAACACAGAAGTCTTTTGTGCACCTCCCCAATTCTAAGTGAGGTCGTGCCATAACTCTGCATGCAAGTAAAGTAAGGCTGACGTAACCGCATCTAGCTCCTGATGGCTGAAAGCTGATACATCATGAAGGACTACAAAACAAGAAATCTGTCTTATAACAGACATATGGTTACCTCTGTTCTTAGTTAACTAAGCTGTGGCACAACCCCAGATAGAGGTAGAGGTTTGCTTGTACAATCCAGACCTCACAAATGTATATATTCATAAAATTTTCTGTTTTGTTCTAAGTTAAAATAAATGACATTTCACTGTTTTTTGGCATTTTTTTATTGTTTGTAAAAATTGAGAATAACCTGTTGTGAAAAATGTCTATCCACATCATATTATAAGTGTATTTGGGTTAAATTAAGTTTTTCCAGTGCATAAAATTTGACAACTTCTGAAGTTTTATTCAACAAGAAAGTTTCTTTACATATTTTTCACGTTTGTTTGGCATGAGCGTATCAAGCAATTTGCTGGTTTGAAGAGAGGTTGCATCATGGTTTTATCAGATACCCGAGTGTATCTGTCCAAGTGACCATGTCTAGTGTAAGCAAATTTAGCCACACATAGAACCAGTTTTAAGGCTCCTATGATGATAAATCCTGTATTTTTGTAGTTGTAAGTAGAAGAAAGCCATATCTGAACCCAGTTTTTGGATATTGTAGATTAATATTTATCATAGTAATTAGTCTACTAAACCTTCATGGGTGAAAATATAGGTTGCACAACACAATCTTACATCCACCTGGCATTTATTGGGGAAGTTGAGAGACATGTATTTGCGACTGTAGGTATTATTATAATGGAACGTGTGTCTTGTCACTCCCATTACAAGTTGAGCAAAAACTTGGCTGAAAATGAAAAAAAAATCAAACAGACTTTCTGGGACCTCCTGTGAATGACTTCAGACCTTGTCTATATCTGACGACTGACTCTCTTCCAGTTTATCATCTCCACTTTCATTCTGACACAGTTGAAATTGGGAACAATGTATATAGGACATGTGAAATTTACCATGGGGGTTGGAGGGGGACAATTAAGGGACAGCTTTTTAAAGTAAGAGTCAAAATCTTTAGGTTTTTCCCCCTTTTTCATCAATAGAGATATAGATGTTTGATGTGGTTAGAAAAGTCACAAATATATCAAGTACTTCTTACCCACAATTAAGTAAATGATATAAAATGGCACTTTCTCTCAAACAAATTTGATATGCTGTGGTAAATCTCTCTTTTTTGCTAATGACATAAACCAGTAAGTGATAGAAACTCTGAAGTGTTAATACCAATACATATAGGTTTGTAAAAATCTTTTCAAAAATTCTGTCTGTTTTCACAAAAATATGCCCTAAGGGCACAGAGACATAAAAAGGGGAAATTATGGTTGTGTTTTGACAGAAAACAAGTAGTCAACTTGACAACTGAGTGAGTGTTTGAGTAAACTAATGACGCATGAAAGGTTTAAACACATGACAGGCATTAGGGGACAGAGTTAAAATAAGTAAAGTGTAATCTGTTTGAGTTCTATACATTAATCTATTTGTTAATGTATAAAGGTATGTTTTCATCAGTACGGTTTGTGACCAGCGATGCATATATTACTGTTGCCCTCTGAAGGGGTGGGCAGAGAGTATTGTAATTGGGTTTGTTTGTTACTTAAAGTTTGCAAAATACTAAGTATCCTATTCAGTCTGTTTATTTGCTTGTTATTTTGAGCCTAACTCCAAAACTACTGCACAAATCATATGAAATTTTCAGGGAGCATCCAAACTGTTACAAGGAAGAACTGATTCAGATATGGGCATGATCAGGTCAATATCCTTCATTGTGGAGTGATTGTTTTTATCAGAATCGTCCACGGTAGCACACATAGGTCCTAGTGCGAGCATGGGGGAGTGAGATCATTCATTTAATGCCCTGCAAAAAATTTTTTTATTAAGTCTGCACTGAGGGGCCGTATTCACGAAAGAAACCAAGCTCAAGTTGAGCCAAAAATCAGCTCAAGTTTAGTATAAACAACTGTAAACTTGAGCCAATTTTTGGCTCAATTAGAGCTTGAACCCGTTTGTGAATACCAACCCTGCTCCCCTCCCAGTGCTCTTGTTTGTTTGTCAGTGTGCATAACGTAGGTTATATTTTCACACAAGCTGGGAGGGTCTAAACATGGCTTGGTCCAACACTAAAGTGAATCCAGATAGAGTCTCCAGGCTTTTTTCCTTGTTTCTCACAAATATATTGCACATATTGCACTCAAAACATGACACCACAAAAGACTATATACAAAATATGTTTAAACATGTTTAAATGCCTTTGTAATTGGGGATTTCCTTCCTGACTAGTTATGTCCAATATTTTCAGTCGGAACTGTATGAAAAGGGGTAGTCTTATGATCTTGTTCAAAGAGGAGGTTCGTGACATAGTTACTTTCGAATCTTGAGTGATAATAAACCTAGCCATCTTAAGTAACAATAACCCATTTTTTTTTAAATTTTAAGAGAGTTTAATATCTACAGTTAATAAATACAATTACAGGGCATTATTGAAAGGAATCGTGAACCCGTTACAATTGTAACTTGAAGCAGATATCAATAAATTACCAGAAAAAAAAAACAAAATATACACTTCAGTTGAGATTTTACAGTCAGTCAAACTGTGAGATTCACATACAACCACTCATAATTGAAATATTGTATCAGACTGGTTTTGTATGTCTTAACCTACAAACAAATCTAAAATCTGAGAAAAAAATCAAATTTCAGATTTAGGACATTTTGTGAATCCACCTTGGGCTTCTCAAACATCATAAATCCTATCACCATGCATCCATTTTTTGTTTAAAGGTTTGTCTGACATGGGATGGAGCTCATCCATAAGTGACCTCATATCTTCTGAGTAGGCGGAGCCTTGTCACCTGTCAATCACTGAGATGGAACCACGGCGACATGAACACAACCCCCATCCACAGCCCAAAGCCAACTGTCTGTCAAAGCTGCTCTTCAGGTAATGCTTTAAGTGTACATTTCCATATAAATAATCTGTTCTCTTTGGTTCTTGAAATTATAGAAATGTCTAGATACACTAAGTGAAGTGAATCTTTGTGCCTTGTAGTCCATACATGTGGCAAGTGCTTATTTTTGGTTTCCATGGCATGATGCAAATTTCAGCCTAAATGCAGTATTTGACACTGCTCCCCCCCCCAAAAAAATGTTAGTACTGACTTATAATCTAGCATAAGTAAGAATGTCAAGCATCACAAAATGGTTTGTTTTTATTGGTATATATAGCAGTTAGTCACAATTAGAAGAACCGTATCCAGTCAACCATATAACTATAAGATAACTAGAAACAAATCCTGAGGATATGGGAGGCACTACCTATACAAATGCTATACGGCAAGCTAGCCATAACTAGAACCATATCGTGCAGATATTGGTGGTTTTAGTTGTATAATGTGTGCTCGGCGTAACTAAAACCAGATCTTGTTGATATTGATTTACATGCAGGTATCTTAGTTACTTTGGTGTAACTTAAACTGAAATTTCGGCATTTTTCACTTATATTCAATTTTTTTAAATCTTTATTCCCATTAGAGAAAATTGTTCATCAGTCCATGTCCTCCATATTGCACAAGTTTGAGTGAAAAACTTTTTGTTGTAACTTGTGGAAAGAGAGTTGATCTGGTGACCTGCATGTTGCTGGTTTGAATCTTGGTAATACTGTAACTAAACCTTTAATTTCTTTATGTAAAATGATTTGCTTATAAATTTTTAATGCTATTTTTTTATATTTTGAATAACCACATTCTCAAATTTATGACTGGTTTTGAAAGTAAATACATACCGAGGATACTTCTTGAAAAAACTATGATACATTGAAGATGATTGTGTTGACACTTTGACTTGTGACAGTGTAAGTCATATAAAGGTTTACATTTTGTACAACATGCTTGGATTTAAAATTACTCACATATGTCACAGATGTGAATGCATGTCACTTAAAAAACTGTGACATAATCTATGCTTATACAGTAAGTACTGTAAATTTTTTTGCATATTGCTCTGCTTTAAATTTTGCTTATATCAAATATAATCCACACCCTGTTGAGTCTTACTCTTTTGAGTAGAATTCCCTTTTGAGTAGAAATAAAGACAGCATTCTTTTCTATTGAAATTTACCTTAAATTGAAATTTCACCAATTTTCAAATTTTAAAGAAATTCTAACAATAATTAAATTTCAGTAATAGTTGGTTTTGGCTTTTGAAACTAACACAAATTTATAATATTTTTTACCAAAGACTATTGTTTACATTCTTCAAAACTTAATAGTTGAAATTATGAAAATAAATACCTAGAAACAACAATGTATTTGGCAATCTTTGTATCTCCGTTACACATTTCAAATAGACATCTTACTTAAAATAATAACAAGAAGCCTTGATTCTCAAGTTTATCAGTTGATCACCTTGTCCTCATGGGGCAATTCAGAAATCGATGGTTATGGGTTCAACTCCAGCCTTATGCCCCTGTTCCACCAAAGGATTAAGCCCCGATTCATCCTGGGACCATTTGAGAGTCGGTGAAAAAAAGATGAATAATGGGTGGGAAAATGGAATCCTGATCCAGGTCTGGGATCAAGCCTAGATCATCCCCAGGAAGCCACAAGTCACGATCATTTCCCGACTATGAGGCAATTTATGTCACGTTTGTGACCAGTTTCAACCCCGATCCTGACGGGGATATACTGACTGGGTCTCAGACTAGTCTGAGGCTTCCTCAGGCCTCCTGGGACTAATAACAGATTTCCTACAGCAACAATTTTTGTTGAGGCCTGGCATCAAGTCCAGGCCTCCTGGGACTAAAAGTCCTTGGTTTAAGAGCGCCTCAGACAACACAGGATTGTGTAAATTTGGGTCTGAGGAGGCGTCAGGAAACCTGAGGCTGGGGAATTTGTGGGTAGGGGCCAAAGTGGATCGGTTACAGTTGTGAAAATATCAAACATGTTTGATTTTTATACGGACCACAACAGATCCAAACAGACTGTCCAGGACTCTGAATCCAATGCCCAAAACCCCTTAATCGTGAGCCTTAGTCTTGTGGTGGAACAGGGGCATTATGGCAGCATATTGAATTCATTGAGGCAAGGGTCTTTCCTGATGATAATAATTAAATAAGATAATACCTGATGATGTCTATTACGGGAAATTGTGTTTTTTTTTTTAAAAAAACAATAGTTTATAATCTACATTGCATCTAGTAAGGTGGTGCAGTGTGCATTTAATCCGAGTCCAGGCTCACAGTAGCTGGTTTGAGTCATGGCCTGACTTGAAGTGGAGATGTTGTTAGTTGCTGTCTGTTGGCTGATGGTTTTCAATGCAAAATGATCTGATCCATCCCCTGGCCAACCCATCATGATATGAGCTAAACCATGTGACTATAATAGTGACATTGAAGTCCAACTCAAACAAACGGAGAACTTTGTGGAGAGGGGGTTGACTAGACATGTCATTACATGATTTCTAAATGGAAATACTGTGTCTTGTGACCTGAGCATTTGGAAAATGCTTTTCCTTTAGCAGGAAGTACAAAAGTAAAACAGCATCGGCCATTTTTCTTTGATTATGTTGAGAAAATAGAAAGCCATTTCCCTGTGGAAAAGCTGCTGGGGTTTATTGATGTTGATAGACATAGAATTTGATTCATTTTAGTGGCTTTATACATGAGAAGATTGTATTTACTAATGATTAGCTGCCTAGGTTCATCAAATTAATCATTGGGTTATATTTTGGACAAATACGGTAGAGACTTGTCATCACAAAAGGTAGATTATTTGTGACCACGGTTAATATACCACAGGTGACAGTGACAGAGTAAATACAAGATGTTGCCATATTACAACATGCTGATTTATGTCATTGGTCAAGTCAATTGTTTGAATGGTGAAGTGAAGAGAAACATTAAAAGTTACTTCATTTTCAAGTTGTATTTTTATTATTCCTCCAAACTAACCCCCCCCCCCCCCCCTTATAGTTTACAGATCAATATGAAGATATTAAAACTTTTTTTAAAGATGACCCAAATGTTTTTAACAAGGATTTCTAGATGACAGATCATATTTTAATTGAAAAGGCACTCTAAATAATTGTTATTCTAAGAATTAATGTTAGAAGTTTCAAATAAAACAACAACTCTTTTAAGAAATTTTTCCTAAATCCCTGACAATTTTTAAAAAATTATACATTATCATAACAAATCGGATACAGTAGCTGTGTAACAACAATACTGTTAATTTCTTTTAATGTTAATAAATATTAAGTTATTATTTATGGAAAAAATATATAAAAAATACTCCTTTCTGGAAATTTCGAAAAATGCCAGTTTTTGGAATTTTTTTTTCAATTTATGCAATTTTTCCCTGAAAACCCCATTTTTCAATCCTTTATCTAGGCTGAACTATTAAACCATTATACAATGAATTAATTCAGACTGGAAGATTCGACAAATCAGTAATTAATAACCACAGTAGAGATTAACATGTTGTTTGTAAGACTGTGGGATTTAACAATCTCTATAATTACACCTGATAGCATTTCCTCAGATGCTACTATCTACTATCAGAGAGACAAAGTACGCTGTCTCGGACTTAATTTTTGTAGCATGTGCCTTATTTGTAGCCTTATAAAGATAGCTGTGAACAAGTAATTTTTTGTATATTGCACCTGTGTGAACAGAGCTTAAGAATAATTCTAAAGATTCCACACATGTATAGAGCATTTGACTTGTAGTAAGATGAAAGGTGGCTTGTGTGATACAAAGAGATCATGACTTAATAGCTTCTGAGTAAAAAAGAGATGTTGTGTTTAAAATGACAGTAAAATACACAAATCAACAGTATCTTGGGTAGAAAGAAATACTGTAATTTAATTAACTAGTGAAATGCACAAATTAAAAAGTTATATTGGTTGAAAACAAATATTCTATTTACAGGGGTGGACAGTGTTAGGAACAAGACCGTTAAAACGGACATTATACATTTTTCCATTTGTCCATTGCAATTGTACCATGCCTAGGCTGTCCACCTCTGTAATGTAGCTATTTTATGCACAAAATATACAGTTTCAGGATAAAAGGAATATTGCATTTAAGATTTACATAATGTGTATGTTTAAAATAGGATTTTTTATCAGTAACAGAACCTAAATAATTATTAGAATAAATGCTGATTTCTGTGGATAATTCTACTATTAATATATCAGTGGTTAACATAGTGGTTTATTAGATTCAGTGATTGTGTACTGTGGGGAGTTGACTTGTGTAATACCAGCATTATAATTAAACCAGTTGTAAAGTAGGACTTTTAAGGATTAATCAGATGCAGATACAGGATTCTTTAGAATTTTGAATCTTATCCTATTGAAATGAGTGGAATATGGTGATATATGTAACAGAAAGCTACATCTTTCATATGGAAAAATACAACTTTTAAAGAACATAAAAGAGATTTGTTTATGGTAGTAGACAATTTTGCACTTTTCTGATTACAGGGATGAAAACATTTATGTTTTAACTTTTATAAATTAATGAACTTAGATGTGACAATCTCAGTGCCTGAAATATTTCTCACAGTTTGATTTGAATATTGATTAGAGAGGCCTGGAAAATAATATTCACAAAAAATGTAGATATAGATCAACTTGACAATCTCACTTTGTGAGATATTTCCTGGATGATTAGAAAAAAAAATAAAAACATGACATTTGGTGTATTCAACATTTAGTAAAGAAACTGCATAGAATGTAATTTACAAGAAGTAATTTAGACAATCTTAATGGTGTCATTTTAGTCTGAAAATTGTTTCCTGCAATTTGACTGGATAATTTACAAAAAGGGGAAAAAAGACGGTTCATAGAACACTTTTTTAAAAACATTCAAGTCAATATTTACAAGATATAGATATACACAGTTCTAATAAACAATTAAGATGTTGTAATTTCATTCTGAAATGTTTATATCTTTCCTATCCTTTGAATGGACAATATGTATGGTTTTGACTCTGTCATCTATTCTGCTTTAAGTATTTGTTGTATGGGAAATCTGGTGATAATGTTATGTAACATAGTTGCATTTGTGTTGTTACCATGAGAACATTTCATTTCAGCTGGACGGGAGGTTTGTCGATTCTTGCTTCCAAACAGTCGCTAGCGGAGACGGATTTGTATGATGTCCTGCCTGAGGACTCATCCATCAAACTGTCCAACACCCTGTCCAGGTGAGTTTGCAGTTGTTAATTGTGTCAGTAGAAATTTTTGCATAGTGGTTCTCCTTCTTATTTCGAACCGTTCTTGTCTTTTAGTAGTTGTCCCTATAGTACTAGGCATAGTCACCCAGATCGTCAATACCTTACAGTTCCTCCTTTCCATTCATCAGTCTTTAAGTCAGCCAAACATTTTGGCCATAGTTTTGCCTTTGATGCTCCTAAGATCTGGAATGACCTCCCTCAAGATGTTCGCAGTGCAACATCAGTTGCCTCCTTCAGAAAGAAGCTTAAAACATACCTGTTTGCAAAAGCCTACCCGCCATAGCCTCTCCGTCACATCTGTGTCTCCCTGGCTATGTCCCTTGATTAACGCTAACTGCCTTGCTTTATGTTTAGATGCACCTTAGAGTTCATCAGTGATGGAGATTAAGTGCTATAAAAGTCCACATTAGATTAGATTAGTATAAATGTATTCTGGTAAAAATTTGGAGAAGATTTAAATTTAACAAAATTCTAGACTCCACAGTGTGAATTGATAGTCTCAACAGTCCAATATTTAGTCTGAAATAATGACTCTCTGCAGATTGACAACCTGAAAGTTGTAATTTTATTTTAGTCTGATGGATTTCCTGTCTTTATGTGGAAAAAATGATGTACATTTTGTACTATCACAAAAAAGTAACATAAATTAATTTGAAATTTTTTGACAGTAAATGCCAGGAAATATCAATTACATTTTGTATGAAATGTTAAAATTGACACAATGTATAACAGTGAGTGGCCATTGGGGCGGGCGGGGGTGGGGGTGGGGGGGGGGCTGGGGCAGGGTGGCACCCATTAAAAGTAAGACAGAATAATCCCATTTTTTCCAACTTTGGTACCAGAACCATGCTTTTGGAACAACATTTTTTATTTTGATGACATTCTGTCTGGAAAATGGTGCTTTGGATTTACACAGCGGTACACTAACTGACTTAAGTGTGTAAACAAAATGAGCATCTATTAATAATGATTTATGTAATTTCGTTATAAGTACATTCAAACCACTTTTTGACTAAAACTTGGTAAAATAAAATTCTCCTGCAAGTAAAAGTAAGTATAATAGACCCTCTGAGGCCACATGACTTAGATATGATGAACTTAAATTTGAGGCTTGGTTTCGTCTAAGTATGGTACTCCATTGCTATAATGTTAAGTTTGACTATTTCATTGTATTTTGAACAAGTCAGTCTAAAAACATAGAATTTTTACACACACATAAATGTATATATATACATGTATATAAAATTTCTACATTTAATCATAAGACAAGCCCTAATTATCAGTAAGCATTTGTTAGTTTTGTTCTTCATCTGAGGCCCTTGGTTTTGAAGTGATTCCATGTATCAGGTGTGTAGAATGCTGTCAAATGCTTGTTAAGTGTCCACAAAGTGTGGAGGACATCAGCATTGCTTGGAGGCATGTGTAAAAAGAAAACAAGGTTTGCAGTAACACACAGCAAAATATGTCATAGTCTGTAAAATTCACAATGCTGTGTATGTGTAGGGGGGTTTAAAATTTAACAAAAAACACATAACATTGGAATTCTGAATAAAAAATAAGATAAATGGGCTGACAGATTTGCAAAAATACTAATTGTTGATGATTATTAATTTCTGAAATTTAAAGTAAAATGCGGGGAAAGTTCACTTTGTGGCAAATTTCACAAACTGTGATAAAGTTCATAGTTCTTGTCTCAGTATGTAAAACACGAGTGGCAAGCTATGACAACAATGTGTGTTAATTACTAGAGGACAGATGTTAAGGACATGGCAATTTGTGTAAAGACATTTACAGTAAGATCTATAAATTTCTATAGAAAATGGTTTTCTTTCTATTGCCATAACATTGCATTCACATTGGTTAAAATGTTCATCTTAAAAGATTGATTAGAAACTACTTTATTCCTTGATAGGTTAATGATTCACAAGACAGGGATTAGTGAAGGTTGGGCCAAATTTGATAAGATTTTTGGATTAGCCTAGGCTGGTATTCACACAAATCATTTGATCTAACTTTTGGATTAAATTTTTCATAAAAAATAACTTGGATCAAGATGGATAAAAATGACATTTTGGAAACGTCTCAGGATGGTAGTATCATAAAAAATGCATAATTTGAGCCAATAAATTAGATACATTATCAAAGGCATAAATACTTTGTTTACAAAAGATCTTGCGGTAGAAATAAAAAGGAAAACAAGACAGATCACTTTTTCACTCAAATGATTCCTGTCAATAGCTGTTTCATCCACTGGCTGACTTAAAAAACTTTTTTCACAGATTTAATCGGATCCTTATCTGAACTTAATCTATGTTAGTGTATGTAAACATGAATGCAGTTCCCAACATCCTCTGTTTGATTTGCGGTAGTGATCTTTACCCACCGTGAAATATATGGTTTTAGCTGTTCACAGGTGTTAAATTGGGCTTTGTGACATCGACATCGACAAGTGCTTTTTTTTTTGTAATTTACTGAGCCTTGCAATGTTAAATTAGTTTTACAGACACCAGAAAAAGGAAATCACTTGCATGATATTTTGCTTTAATTTTCAAAAGTTTTTCACGAATGTGTTTTTGCAGACACTGGGAGAAGGAATTGTACACATGGAAGACTGGTGGAAAACCTAGTCTGTCTAAGGCTCTGTCACACTGCTACCTCTACAACATAGTCACTCTCAATGTGATCTTCTTCTTTGTGGTGAGTACTTGCTTTTAATATTAATAAATAGCAGTTTGTCACCTGTCACACGTAGCTGTTCAAATCGAATAAAATGGGTGCAAACAGCTTCTATCATTATTACCTCCAGCAAGGTGGTTATGTTTTAGGATGCATTTGTTTATCTGCCTGTCTGTATGCTTGTCTGGCTGTTTGCGTTTGCAATATACTCAAAAACTAATGAAAGCACCTTTGTGAACATTTTGATGTGGAAAGTGTCTGAGCAAAGGAAAAAGTGATTAAATTTTGAGAAGGATCTATACCTTCCAAATAAGAAACGGTCCCTCTGTCGCATCTTTCAGGAAATACCTCAAAACCCACCTTTTCAATTCTAGTGTCCCAACTTAGTCTCCTTCCCTCTCGGTCTCACCCACAACTCTGGAACACTGACCTTGAACACCCCTTAACTCTCATTAGAAATGATTTTTGTTAACTAACACACTGAGTTCCCCTTAGTGGGGAAGATATTGTGCCTGCAAAGCAGTAGATTAGATTAGATTAGATTAGGTATACTGGATAGAAAGAAAATCCCAAATTTTCAGTTCCAATATGTGGATACTTACTACTATAATTTACTTATATGAGGAATAATCATAAGTAATGTAGTATATATTTAGTATATTTTTATGATACTAATTTGTGAGGTGACAATTTAAAAATATGATAGTCATTGGTCCCAAGTTAAGAAGGCAGATAATTAATTGAATTCAATCTCTGAGAAGCTACATGCATAAGTATAAGAGGAAATGCAAAAAAATGTGAGATGTGTATAGACTGTGAATATAAACATTACAAACAATATAACAGATCCTGAGATGCTTCAAACGTAGAAACTTCACACAATTTGTTCTGTAATTATCAAATAAAAATCTTAATTTGTTAATTTGCTTATCTTTATGAATGTTTTCACATTTCCTAAGGAAATATTTTTATGTCTTTCTATCTTTATGAATATTTTTGCATATTCATGTCTGACTTCAGGAATGTTTCCGGGTGTCCCAAGCAATTTTCCTGGGCTGGTTGCTGTCGTACTTTGAAGACGATTCATCAGTAGACTGGTTCCTGGCCTATATGTATGCTGTAGGCTGGTGCCTGAGTTACCTGCTTACCACTGTACTAGAGAACATTGCATGTCACCGCTCACTCTACACTGGGCTGCGACTACGCACAGCCTTGACCTCTGTCATCTACAGAAAGGTCAGGGACATTTACTTGTATATTTGCTGATATTACATGTTTTAGCATGAAGTGGGGGTGATTGTTCCTGTTTGTTTTTGAGCTGTGATGTTGCCACGATAACCTAGTGGTAACACACTCACCCCCCAGCTCTGAGATCATAGTTTGTATCTTGGCCCAACCTCAAGTAGGAAAGCTGGTAGTTGTTTGTTATGTCAGCTGACTTATCAGTCAGCTGACATTATGTCATCAATCTGCAGCGTGGGCGTACGCGTCCGCGTGAACAACTTCTTCTCCAAAACTAGAAGGCCTAGAGACATGCTGTTTTTTTTAAAGATACCTTATCTATCGAGGATGAAAAATTGTTCAAGGCATGCAAATCTGTCTGTTTGCTAGAGACATTACAAGGGGGGTACCCCCACCAAAAGTGTGAAAATTTCAACACTTTATCACAATTTTCTCAGTGACTATTGCAGGGATTTCTCTCATATCTTGCATATATGTACTACGCCAGAGGTAGATTCTCTTGTGTGAGTATGAGACCTGGATCTGTCTTATTTTTTTTTAATAATTTTTTTTTAATAATTTTTAAGGCATTAAAATTCATGAAATCATGCACTGAATCACTTGTAACTTGAAAAGTGTTGCATTTAGAGCATTTTGTTAAAATATGTTATTCAGCTACTTTTTTCATAGCTACAACATCATGTGAGTAACTTGGATGTCTGTCTCAATAGCTAAGTGAGTTATAGCTACTTTTGGCCTTTTCAGTAACTTCCATCATGATTAAAATCACTTGTAACTTGAAAACTATTGCATATAGAGAATTTTGTATAAATATGTTATTCAGCTACTTTTGGGTTAGCTATAACATAGTAAAATTTCAGACCTGTAGCTCATGGCATAGCTGAGTAATAGCTACTTTTAGGTTATCACTGTTGAGTAAATCAGTTGTTACTTGAAAACTATTGCATTTAGAGTATTTTGTTTCAGTATGTTATTCACCTATTTTGGGGTCAGCTATAACTTAGTGAAACTGCAGACCTGTGGATCATTGCATAGCTGAGTAATAGCTACTTTGAAGTTCTCACTGTTGAGTAAATCAGTTGTAATTGGAAAACTATTACATTTACAGAAATTTGTGTAAATATGTTATTCAGCTAGTTTTGGGTCAGCTATAACATAGTGAAATTACAGACCTGTAGCTCATGGCACAACTGAGCAATAGCTATTTTCAGGTAGTGACTGTTGAGTAAATCAGCTGTAACTTGAAAAATTTTGCATTTGGAGTATTTTGTTAAAATATGTTGTTCACCTACTTTTGGGTCAGCTATAACATAGTGAAATTACAGACCAATAGCTCATGGCATAGCTGAGCAATAGCTATTGTCAGGTTCTCACTATTGAGTAAATCACTTGTAACTTGAAAACTATTGCATTTACAGTAATTTGCGTCAATATGTTGTTCACCTACTTTTGAGTCAGCTATAATATAATAAAAATTCAGACATGTAGCTCATTGCATAGCTGAGTAATAGTTACTTTGAGGTTATCACTGTTGAGTAAATCAGTTGTAACTTGAAAACTATTACATTTAGAGTATTTTGTTTAAATATGTTATTCACATAATTTTTGGTCAGCTATAACATAGTGAAATTGCAGACATGTGGGTCATTGTATAGCTGAGTAATAACTACTTTGAAGTTCTCACTATTGAGTAAATCAGTTGTAATTGCAAAACTATTGCATTTAGAGAATTTAGTATAAATATGTTATTCACCTACTTTTGGGTCAGCTATAACATAGTGAAATTACAGACCAATAGCTCATGGCATAGCTGAGCAATAGCTATTGTCAGGTTCTCACTATTGAGTAAATCACTTGTAACTTGAAAACTATTGCATTTACAGTAATTTGCGTCAATATGTTGTTCACCTACTTTTGAGTCAGCTATAATATAATAAAAATTCAGACATGTAGCTCATTGCATAGCTGAGTAATAGTTACTTTGAGGTTATCACTGTTGAGTAAATCAGTTGTAACTTGAAAACTATTACATTTAGAGTATTTTGTTTAAATATGTTATTCACATAATTTTTGGTCAGCTATAACATAGTGAAATTGCAGACATGTGGCTCATTGTATAGCTGAGTAATAGCTACTTTGAAGTTCTCACTGTTGAGTAAATCAGTTGTAATTGGAAAACTATTGCATTTACAGAAAGTTGTGTAAATATGTTAGTCAGCTACTTTTGGGTTAGCTATAACATAGTGAAATTACAGACCTGTAGCTCATGGCACAACTGAGCAATAGCTATTTTCAGGTAGTGACTGTTGAGTAAATCAGCTGTAACTTGAAAAATTTTGCATTTGGAGTATTTTGTTAAAATATGTTGTTCACCTACTTTTGGGTCAGCTATAACATAGTGAAATTACAGACCTATATCTCATGGCATAGCTGAGCAATAGCTATTTTCAGGTTCTCACTATTGAGTAAATCACTTGTAACTTGAAAACTATTGCATTTATAGTAATTTGCTTAAATATGTTGTTCACCTACTTTTGGGTCTGCTATAACATCGTAAAAATTCAGACATGTAGCTCATTGTATAGCTGAGTTATAGCTACTTTGAGGTTATCACCATTGAGTAAATCAGTTGTAACTTGAAAACTATTACATTTAGAGTATTTTTTTTTAAAATAATTATGTTATTCATATAAGTTTTGGTCAGCTATAACATAGTGACACTGCAGACCTCTGTGTCATGGCATAGCTGAGCAATAGCTACTTTCAGGTTCTCACTGTTGAGTAAATCATTGTATCCACTGGATAGCCGCAGTGTGTAGAGAGATTTCAACATTACTGCTCTAACAAAGAAATATTATAACTAGCCTTCTTAAGTTTGCAGGATATATTAATAACCATAAAATGTTGCCTGGGAATATTTTTGGCCTCATTTTGAAAAACAAGATGGCCGCCAGGGATGTTTATTTGACTTTAAACAAGGACTTTTGTTGCCCCCCTAGAGCAAAGGGTATTATAGGTGGAGATCTCAAATTCGCAGGATATGTTCCTCATTATAAAATCGTGACTGGGAATATTTTTGGCCTCATTTTGATAAACAAGATGGCAACCACAGGTGTTTCTTTGTCAGTCATGAAAAGTGCTAGAGGTTTGGGATGGTAAACCAACCTGTAGGAAATCATGTGCTGCGAATCTTCTGGTGTGGTCAGATTTGACCTTTGACCCCTCCTTCACGGTCAAACAAGGATAGCCAAACTTAAAAGTGCTTATAACCTGCTTATTATTGGTCCTAGAGGTTTGGGATGGTAAACAGATATATAGGAAATCATGGGCTGGGAATCTATTGGTGTGGTCAGATTGACCTTGGACCCCTCCTTCAAGGTCAAATGAAGAATGCCAAACTTTAAGTGCTTATAACTCACGTATTATTGGTCTTAGAGGTTTGGGATGGTAAACCAACCTATAGGAAATCATGGGCTGGGATTCTTTTGGTGTGGTCAGATTTGACATTGGACCACTCCTTCAAAGTCAGTTGAGGATAGCCAAACTTAAAATTGCTTATAACTCGCTTATTATTGATCCTACAGGTTTGGGATGGTAACCACCCTACAGAAATCATGGGCTGGGAATCTTTTGGTGTTGTTGGATTTGACCTTGGACCCCTCTTCGAGGTCAAACAAGGATAGCGAAACTTAAAAGTGCCTATAACTCGCTTATTATTGGTCCTAGAGGTTTGGGATAGTAAACCATCCTATAGGATATCATGGGCTGGGAATCTTTTGATGTGGTCAGATTTGACCTTTGGACCCCTACTTCAAGGTCAAATGAGGATAGCCAAACTTAAAAGTGCTTCTAACTCGCTTATTTTTGGTCCTAGAGGTTTGGGATGGTAAACCAACCAATAGGAAATCATGGGCTGGGAATGTTTTTGTGTGGTTGGATTTGACCTTGGACCTCTTCTTCAAGGTCGACTGAGGATATTGTATTTGCAGTATTTCTTTAAATATGTTTTAACCTACTTTTTACACGTAAACAATTACCTTGTTACTTTCCTTCATAATACCATTTGCAGGGAACAACTTTTTTGTCCTTTTCAGTCTTCTGTCAGCTTCAGAATTTCTTTCGAATATACTATTCAATTACCATTTACTGTATTTCTGTACAGCACTTTCCCTGATAATTATGCTTTCCTCTCATTATCACCTTCACAAATCAAAAACGCTCAGTCAGCTGACACAGTGCCCGTTCACGGGCACTCTCCTCTTGTTTTTGGTCAGTCGTTACAATACAGAACCTTGACCAATTGTATGTGCTGGTTTCCCTTGCCCTTCTAACTACCAGCCACAATGCAGTCAATAGAAAAGTACCAAATGTGGTGTGAAACAATATATATATTTTAGTGCTGTGTAAAAACTTTAATTATATGGAAACATAATATTTGATAGACATATTCAAATATGTAATAGCAGTATCATATTTGAGTAATTTAAATATAAGTTTAAAATCTATTAAAAAGTGATCCATACTGACTGTTGATTTTTTTTGTAAAAAAATAAGACCCTTTTTATTGATATTGTTACAGCATCAGTCATCTTTCCCTCACAGTCCTTAAGGGTTGTCGGGTATTGTTTTCACCCATGGCATCCGGGTGGTAAAAGTTTGTCCACACTGTATCTCAGAAACCGTAAGGTGTAGGAAGTTGATACTTGGTAGGGTCATTGGTTGTGGGGGTAGGTGTGAAACATCATGGTGTGACTTTGAGTTGACCTTTTGACCTTTCTTGTCTGGGCTTTAAATCGAAATCCGTAAGGTGTATAGGTTAGGGATCATAGTTATACAGCGTTATAGGTTGACCTTGACTTGACCTTTGACCTTGCTGTAGTGACCTTGAATGTTAAAATCTTGTCCAAGTTGTATCTCAGAAACTGTTTAGGCGTAGAAAGTTGATTCGTGGTAAGAACATTGGTTAGGGGTGAAGTAGTGCAGTGCCATGGCGTGACCTTGATTTGACCTTTGACCTTGTTGTTGTAACCGTGTCTTTGAAAATTGTGTGTATGCCATTACTCAGAAACCATAAGATGTAGGAAGGAACAGTCGCTGTGAGGTATAAGTGCTAAAATCCGAGAGTCTTTTACCAGTTCTTTATCCTTTTCCTTGCCATCTCCTGTGAATCCGCCAGGACTTGTCAAATTTGATGATGCCTCTCCTGATGATATTGCGAAGGTAATCAAAAATTCACCCACAAAATCCTGTCTCCTTGATCCTTGGCCCACTTTCCTAGTTAAGGATTGCCTTGATATACTGCTTCCTTCTATCACAAAACTTGTGAATTGTTCTTTGTCGGAAGGTGCTGTCCCAGATGGCTTCAAAAGTGCTGTTGTCACTCCACTGATAAAGAAATCTTCTTTATCTAAGGATGAACTAAAAAACTATCATCCTGTGTCTGGGCTGAGATTTATCTCAAAACTCGTGGAACGTGTAGTTGCCTCACAACTCAGTAGACATGTCTCTCTCCATGGGTTGGAAAACGAGTATCAATCTGCCTATAGACTTGGCCATTCAACTGAAACAGCTCTTTTGTCTATAAAGAATCAGATTCACCTATCTCTAGCCAGAGGTGAGGCCACAGCTGTAGTGCTGCTTGACCAGTCTGCAGCGTTTGACACCATTGATCACGACAAACTCCTTGATTGCTTAAGGAAATGGTTCGGTGTCGGAGGTAGATGTCTTGACTGGTTCAAATCATACCTTTCTGATCATACCCAATGCATCAAGATTGGCTCTGTTCTCTCTGAGGCTAGAAAGCTTAAGTTTGGTGTACCAGAAGGTTCAGTTCTTGGTCCTATTCTATTTTCGTTGTATACCACACCTCTGAGCAAAGTAATCTCTAAACATCCAGATGTCAAATCTTACTTCTACGCCAATGATACCCAGCTGTTTATCCACCTGACACACAAAATTGCAAAAATTGCCTTCGATCGGCTAGGAAAGTGCCTCGAAGATGTCAAACTGTGGTTGTGTGCAAATAAACTAAAGCTGAATGCTGATAAGACTGACCTTATTATATTTAGCTCCAAGTTTAGGGGTCTATCTGTTGCTAATCTATGCAGGTACAATGCATTCAAAACAGTCTGGCCAGAATTGTTTATAGAGCCACATGTCTTTCTCACACCACTCACTAAGAAAAGCCCTTCATTGGCTACCCATAAGGCACCGTTGCATCTTCAAGACTGCCTTGTTGGTATACAAATACCTACATACCAACTGTCCAAAATATTGCAGCCCATTTCTCAAAGTTAGACAATGTGCCTATAATACTCGGTTGAGTCAATCTGATGGTATAATTCTACATGTTCCTAAATACCAACCATCTACAGTCTAACCTCGTTATCTCGAATTTTATGGGACCATTTCAATGACCTCGACTTATCCAAAAATCGAAATGTACATTCAAGCCTTTGAGAGACTAACCTTGTCAAAACAACTACCGAGTGTATGGGCGATAATGAATGATATTAGCCAAATAGCTGGAAGATGTTGTTTCAAGCAATGTCCATTGGCTATACTGTAAATGAACTAGTAAATACCTTTAATTTAATTTATTCCTCCAGGAATATCCAACAAAACATGCATCACAAGTGAAAGTTTTGAAACATAATCTCTCATATAATCTCTGTGTAAATAAGTTTACAGTACCGACAGAGAAGGGGAGGAAAAAAAACAATTTCACTTGTCATTGAAAGTGTTGCTAGTAGATGTAATCTTCAGAGATGGCCATATTATTGTTTGACTTTCAGCTTTACTGGGTAAATTGCCTTTTGTGGATGTGTGTTTGTTTTTCTCCACCGGAGTAAATATCAACAAAACACAGTATGTAAAATGGCAAATAGCCTCGAAATAAGCGCAAATACTAGCATTTTATATCAAAATAACCTTTAATTTTCTTATATATTTTATTCTAAATGAGTTGGGACTGAGGGTGTAACCTCGAGATAAACAGGAAGTCGATATTTCCGAGATCGTGATAAGTGGGTTAGACTGTATTTACAAATCCATAAAGCAGTTTGGTCTAAGCTTTGCATATGATGCTCCCAAAATATGGAATGAACTCCCTGATGATGTACGATCTGCCACTTCTATTGCTTCCTTCAGAAAACAACTCCAGGCATACCTATTCTGCCAAGCTTATCCTCCTTAGTAATTTCCACCTCATGTGGTGTTCTCCGTGATGTCGACCATTGCTATGGATAAGGACAATGATTTTTGTGACTATGCTTATGATGTTGCGCCTTAGAGTCTGTCACTTTGGCAGAGATTAAGCGCTATAAAAGTTGAATTGGAATTGGAATAAGTGTACATCGTCATGGCGTGACCTTTAACCTTGGCTCTGCCAAAGTTTGTGACTTGCCATATTATAGACATATTTCTCTTATCAAAAAGATATGTGGATTGCTGCATCTGATTGTTGTATTTACTTTTTACTTCATTGTGATTTCTATTGACAACAATATTTATAGATTTGTAATTTTTAGTTTCCTGATTAATGCCATCAGCTTACTATTGAATTTCATTTTAATACTTTATCTTTACATAAATTTTGTCTCTTTTGGACAATAAATTTCTTTACTTAAATATTATGTGAACCTTCAACAAGCTGACATTGTTTACTCTGAAAGTCTCCTGTTCCTGAACTGTTTCACTTCTTTTGTATGTTATGGTGTATAGAATTATTTCCTCAGGTTGTGGGGTAGGTGCATCTGCGATGCTATTTTTGTTTTATTACATTTATTTGTAAGTTCATTGATAGATGTTTTAAAGAAAGAAAAATGTCAGTATATTAATATAGTCAAATAAATTTGTTTTATGTATGTTCTAGTGATGTGTACGGTAAACTAGTATACTGCATTTCGTTTCGTCTAGGTAGAAATGACAAAATCCGCAAAGAATATTTAAGTACCGGTTATTGAAAACGCCATTATATTAGGCTTTCTACTGGTTAATATTTTGTCAAAACAACAAAGAATATATACATTTGAAGAAATAACTTACATTTTTACTTTATATTCATGGTAAATGAAGTTCAAAAGGGAATGTAGCTCATGTACGCTCGCACAAAACTTTTTACCATATCTCTGCACACTTTCGAAATCCTGGATTTCGTTCGGTTTCAAAGCCCCAAAAACCGGTTTTTATTTTCAGAACCGGTCCGACCACTAGTATGTCCTCACAACTAAGTTATTTTCCTCTCATATATTTGGGCAAAAATTTCTAATTAAAATATAAATTATTGAATGTAACAGATATTAAAACAAGCAAAGCTGATAGGTTTCCTCTGTACAAGCCTTGTGATACAATAGCTTGCAGTTTTATATTATTTTTGTATAAATTTTTGAAAACACACTCTGTGAATCAACTCAGTCCATACGGATGTGTGAAAAAGGATATCAAAAGGAATTGGTTGGCATAATTGTGAGAGGAAAGGATAAGAGAGAATAGGTTTTGTTAATAATTACATGGAATCATGCTTTTATAGTGTATTAGATAAAAAAGTTGGTACATGTTTGTAGATTTTGCGACTGAGCCAATATTCTGTACATGAGGGGAGTCGGTCAAATGTTGTACGCTTGCTCTCTACTGATGCCAACAAACTAGACCAGGTGAGCAAATTGATAATAGATTGTTTTGTCAGCTGATTGATCATAATCTAATTAGTGATTGAGTTTCTGGAACAACATATATAGGCCAGTTGATTGATTGATTGATTGATTGATTGATTTTGATTGATTGATTAAATGATTGAAATCAGTTTCACATGATTGACATGTCACTGTATTTTGTGGCCCTGTCTGACTGGATGTATGTCTGCATGTCAGCTCGGTATCAAGTGTGCAACACACATGACTGCCACCTCTCAGGTCTTTGGGTCAAATATAAAATTGAATGCAACCTATACTGGGAAACTTGGTAGTTGTTTCCTGGTATCCGATGGTTAACAGTGCAAAGTCTCAACCAATTAGAAAGCATCCTGAATCCTCTCAAATCCCACTCATGCTAAGTCACACACAAAATAAACATGTAAAAGTGACATTAAACCCAAAGTCAGTCATATATCCCACAGCTGATTGTCTGTGTATAACATTACATATAAAACTGGTTTTATTGTTGTATATCACACTGAGAGGTCCTTAGTGGCCTAGTGGTTAGCAGGTTTGGCATCTAATCACAGTCTGTCACCCCCGGGTGGTTCGAGTCCCATGAGTAACAATCTTGAGGGTCCATCCCTGTATGACCCTGGCTTTTGAACAGGATGTAAAACCCCAACTTTGACCTTTACTTTGTATATCACACTAGTTGTGGACGGTATATCATATTGGTTGGCCATATATGGTCATTCTATTGTTAGTTGTATGTACTTTTTACCCCACAGCTCTTAAGGGCTGTCATGGTAAAAGGGCTGTTTTCACTCATGGTGTCTGGATAGGCGGTCAGGCGGGAAAAAGTTTGTCCGGGCTGTATCTCAACAACCGTAAGGTGTAGGAAGTTGATACTTGGTAGGAACATTGTTTAGGGGGTGTAGGTGTGTAACGTAATGGTGTGACCTTGATTTGATCTTTGACCTTGCCGTAGTGACCTTGACCTAAAAAATCTTGTCTGGGCTATATCTTGGAAACTGTAAGGTGTAGGAAGTTGATACTTGGTAGGGACATTGGTTGGAGTGTGTAGGTGTGCAACATCATGGTGTGACCTTGATTTGACCTTTGACCTTGCTGTAGTCACCTTGACCTATAAAATTTTGTCCAGGCTATATCTCGGAAACCGTAGGATGTAGTAAGTTGATACTTGGTAGGGACACTGGTTAGGAGGTGTAGGTGTGTAACATCATGGTCTGACCAGGATTTCAACTTTGACCTTGCCATAGTGATCTTGACCTATAAAATCTTGTCCGGGCTATATCTCAGAAACCGTGAGGTGTAGGAAGTTGATGCATACTAGGAACATTTTTTTTAACTTTGTACTGATAAAGTACTTCTATATCTCATAGTGTTAAAAATATTTCCCTAGTCTGTGGGGTACGGGCATCTCTGACGCTATTTTTGTATGGCTGTGTATCACTATATTTGTAGCTGTGTCAGGCTCTGACCTATATCTGGCTGTCACCATTATAAGGGGTGGCTGTGGTGGTTGTTCTGTGGTTAGTTGTATGGCTGTATAACACACTATTTGTATGGCTGTGTATCACTGTATTTGTAGCTGTGTCAGGCACTATCCTATGTCTGGCTGCCACCATTACAAGGCGTGGCTGTGGTGGTTGTACTGTGGTTAGTTGTATGGCTGTATAACACAGTATTTGTATGGCTGTATATCACTGTATTTGTAGCTGTGTCAGGCACTATCCTATGTCTGGCTGCCACCATTACAAGGCGTGGCTGTGGTGGTTGTACTGTGGTTAGTTGTATGGCTGTATAACACAGTATTTGTATGGCTGTATATCACTGTATTTGTAGCTGTGTCAGGCACTATCCTATGTCTGGCTGCCACCATTACAAGGCGTGGCTGTGGTGGTTGTACTGTGGTTAGTTGTATGGCTGTATAACGCAGTATTTGTATGGCTGTGTATCACTGTATTTGTAGCTGTGTCAGGCACTATCCTATGTCTGGCTGCCACCATTACAAGGCGTGGCTGTGGTGGTTGTACTGTGGTTAGTTGTATGGCTGTATAACACAGTATTTGTATGGCTGTGATTCACTGTATTTGTAGCTATGTCAGGCTCTGACCTATGTCTGGCTATCACCATTACAAGGCGTGGCTGTGGTGGTTGTTCTGTGGTTAGTGGTGGGACTGGGGCCATTCTCACTTGTTGTATTGATACTCCTCTGTGTGTTCAGTCCACTGCAGTACTGGCTGTCTGGATACCTGGAAAAACTCAGGTAATCCTTTGATTAAAGTGGTAAATTTTGGAAAAACACCTGAAGAAAGGGTTAACTAGTTTTCTCATACACTTGTGTGTTGAGTCCAGAACAGTACTGACTCTCTAGGATATAAAGAAGAAGCAAGCCCTATTTTGGACTGGAGATTTGGCTTACCTTTGAACCTATTAAATGATTTAAATATTTATTATTTGTTTCAATATTTGCTGATTATTGGTCATTTACATCTTGAATATACTTACATCATAGCCTATACCTTTTTTTTTTTTCTTTTTTTTGCAGAAACAATTTTGAAAAATTAAAATGTGTTTAGATTTAGTAAATGAAATCCCATCTCAAGAAATAGCTCAATGCAAAATTGAACTTTGTTAACGTAGTCCAACTTTGGGATATTGTAGTTAATATACAGTTTTTATACCTTGCAGCCAGAAATATCAACTTTAGTTGAATATATTCGCTGTGTTTTATATGTATGTAAGCATTCGTTACGCAGGACTCAGCCAAGAGTAAATGTAAAATTTAGGCTAATTCTTCCATGATCCAAACTAAAGCCTAAACTTAAATGAAACAGAAGTCTTAAATTTAAATTGGGGCTCAAGAGCTTATAAGTCTGAGACTTAAGTTCTTTGGTGAATTGGGCTTCAAGGCTTAAACATTGCTTAAACTACAATATAGGATGAGTGCAACAAGAAAATCTTCCTCAAAATTCCCACACTTCTCTGTCTGCCCCCTGTATTTTTCAGAATGCGGGTTAGCGAGCTGACAGAGAGGCGACTGCGTCTGATGTCTGACCTTCTGGCTGGCATGAAGGTGATCAAGATGAACTGCTGGGAGAAACCCTTCAGTGGCCTGATACGTACAGCTAGGAGGTATGGTATACTGGCTGTTGGGATCTAGAGTTGGTTTTTAGTGTAGATTAAGCAGTGTTAAGCTTCAATGATTACAGTTAGAACAAACTTAGAGTTATTGGAAGGGGCAATGTAATATAATTGTTTTTTACCCCACAGCCCTTAAGGGCTGTCGGGGTATTGTTTTCACCCATGGTGTCCGGATGGGCGGGCGGGCGTCCGGGCGGGCGGGTGGGCGGGCGGCGGGAAATAGTTTGTCCGGGCTGTATCTCAGAAACCGTAAGGTGTAGGAAGTTGATACTTGGTAGGGACATTGGTTAGGGGGTGTAGGTGTGCAACGTCATGGTCTGACCTTGATTTGACCTTTGACCTTGCCGTAGTGACCTTGAGTTTGAAAATCTTGTCCGGGCTGTATCTCGGAAACCGTAAGGTGTAGGAAGTTGATACGTGGTAGGGACATTGGTTAGGGGGTGTAGTTGTGCAACGTCATGGTCAGACCTTGATTTGACCTTGCTGTAGTGACCTTGACCTATAAAATCTTGTCCAGGCTATATCTCGGAAACTGTAAGGTATAGGAAGTTGATATTTGGTAGGGACATTGGTTAGGGGGTGTAGGTGTGCAACGTCATGGTGTGACCTTGATTTGACCTTTGACCTTGCCGTAGTGACCTTGACCTATAAAATCTTGTCCGGGCTATATCTCAGAAACCGTAAGGTGTAGGAAGTTAATACTTGGTAGGGATATTGGTTAGGGGGTGTAGGTGTGCAACGTCATGGTCTGACCTTGATTTGACCTTGCCATAGTGGCCTTGACCTATAAAATCTTGTTCGGGCTATATCTCGGAAACCGTAAGGTGTAGGAAGTTGATATTTGATAGGGACATTTGCTAGGGGGTGTAGGTGTGCAACGTCATGGTCTGACCTTGATTTGACCTTTGACCTTGCCGTAGTGACCTTGACCTATAAAATCTTGTCCGGGCTATATCTCAGAAACCGTAAGGTGTAGGAAGTTGATACTTGGTAGGGATATTGGTAAGGGGGTGTAGGTGTGCAATGTCATGGTCTGACCTTGATTTGACCTTTGACCTTGCCATAGTGACCTTGACCTATAAAATGTTGTCCGGGCTATATCTCGGAAACCATAAGGTGTAGGAAGTTGGTACTTGGTAGGGACATTGGTTAGGGTGTGTAGGTGTGCAACGTCATGGTCTGACCAGGATTTGACCTTGGCATAGTGACCTTGAGTTTAAAAATCTTGTCCGGGCTATATCTCGGAAACCGTAAGGTGTAGGAAGTTGATACTTGGTAGGGACATTGGTTAGGGGATATAGTTGTGCAATGTCATGGTCTGACCTTGATTTGACCTTGGCGTAGTGACCTTGACTTATAAAATCTTGTCCGGGCTATATCTTGGAAACCGTAGGGTTGAGGAAATTGATACTTGGTAGGGACATTGGTTAGGGGTATAGGTGTGTATTATCATGGTGTCACCTTAATTTGACCTTTGACCTTGTCCTAGTGACCTTGACCTATAAAATCTTGTTGCACCTTTGGGTCTCTCTTTTGTTGCAGATTAAGCAAAGTGCTTTACCCCTGAGGGCTAGAGGGTGTAACTAGGTAGAATGAAAGGCAGAATATTAGGGTTATTTATATTTATTCCCTGTTCTTGACAACCAAAGCAACAAGTCCAATATCTGCCCCCAAGTTCCACTGAATTTAGAATTTTGACGTCTCAATAGACTGAAGGCCAAGAGTAAAGTGTGAGTGTGCCCAGCTCCAGAGCTCTGAGCTTCTGTGGAACACCTTTCCTTTGATTGGCTGCTGAGATTGTCCAATAGTGATTTTTGACAAAAATGCAGGCTCTGCCTGCTTAGAGATGAACAGGAGTAACATAGCTCCATTGTGGAATCTATTTTTAGGACAGCCACGTTTCTTAGGAAAGTGTGATATTACATACCAAGGGGGCGCGGAATTCACGACCTCGTGAATTGTTAAAAAAAATGTGATATTACATACCAAAAGGGGTGCGGGGATACCAAATTAGGATATTGCTTTGCATAGTGACATTTGATTTGTTGTTTTATTCTAAATTATTTTCAAAGATTTAACTTTAAATAATTCAAATAAATGGGGGAGCAATGACTTGTGGGCTTTACATTGTTTGTGTTTTATTGTTGTTTCCTAATTTGAAGATGTTTGTATGATACAGAGAAAATTTTGAGAGGAATGAGGTCGATCGTCCTAGATAAAGGACAAATATAAAGATTAAAACTGCAAATTAACATTTTCAAATCTGTGCAAATCAAATAATGCATTTAATGTGAATTTTGAATGATGTGAAAATTTTGATCAATTTTGATAAATACTTGATACATACTCTTGAATATATATTACTTTATATACCACTACCTCTAATTTTGCTCCAAATGGTAAAATATAATTCACACCACAAGTCCAAAACATATGATGATGATGACACAGTGAGTTTATATATACTTAACAAAACACAGCAAACACAACCAGCCATTTGAAGACAAACTGGAAGAATAAAAGGGACAATAACAACATTTTAGACCCAATTGGGTCGGCCCAGCGGACCAATGGCATTCAGGGGAGCTAGGGAACCCGGGAGGGACAGTTTTGTTTCAAAAATTTGCAGGAGAGAAAAGCTGAAAATAAGTCTCTCAGTTTTATTGCAAATTGTGTTAATTCAATGTTTCCAAAATTGACATTGAAACAAAGAATTTAGGGCCAATAAGTGTGGTGTCCCTATGGGGGTTTCCACTAGGAGCTAAAAGGCATGCTAGTCCCAATCATCTTCGTTGTCTGAAAATGATGCGTCAGGATCATGGTCAAAATGTCCTGATGTTGGCCAATTGCCTAGAGATGGCTGAAAAGAGCCCCTGCCTCTGCCTCTCCCAAATGAAGCAAATGGGGAATTGGATCCAGGGGCAGGTTGAGTGGCTTGTTGTAGTTGTTGGTACGCATGAAGTAATTGCGCACCACGACCTAGGAGTTGTACAGGGGGAGGTCCAAAGGAAGTTGAAGGTGCCAAATTTAAGGTTGAAGGTTGTGGTGGGTTCTCTGGTTCATCCGGTGACCCCACATGTTCAAGAGGAGGGAGCAGTGAGTGCACATTCAAATCTTCACTGTCATCCTCCGATTCGTCACTCATTAATGACCAATTGTCCTCATTTGTGTCCAAGAGGTCGTGCCAATTTACAAGCTCCGGAACTCTTAGTCCATACCTTATTATGGCAGGTATTGTCCAGGTGCTTGGGTCAAAATTGTGAACCGGTGGTAGGTCATTGGGACCACCGATCAGAGGCATGAGATCATTGAAGTCAAACACCCAATTTAATAACATGCCAAAGGTTCCATTCCAAAATTGACTCCACCCATTGTATGCAAAATTTTGGGCATCCCGTTCACTAACAGAGTTTAATGGGTTGCCATGTAGATACTGGATTGGCGCCATTGAAAATTCACCACATGAAATAAAGGTCAAAATGTTAGGTGGAGTATGTTGTGGCCTAATGCGAACAATTGGCACAGGTTCATATTCGGGGAGAGGTGCCAGTATCTCGCATTGCTCAAATCTGTGATAGTCAAAACTTTGTTGTACAAAAGAGAATACCTTTAGTACAGAATAACCATACAAAGATACAGTGAGGGAGTAACTGCTCATCAAAATTCTGCAGTTAGTCCTAGTTGTTCCCAAATATGGTGCCTGCACTCTATCATCAAAATGAATGCACTGTGCGGCCAATACAAAAGCCTGGGGCCTGGTCAGATGTTGAAGTGTTCCCCTGTTTTGGTTTTTGTGGGACCTGATGCCTTTGCCATTTGGGACATTATTTGATGCCATGTTTTTGTTATTTTTATGCTTAATCAAGATATATGTAAATATTCTGTTCTATGCACTAAATAATTACTTTACCAATAATTTATGTTCACTAAGAAATTAACTGTTTACTTAATTAAACTATTTTTCACAATGGAATTACTAAATTTTGCAAATAAATAAGCGTTTAGTCGCCTCTTACGACATGCAGCTTTCACAGTGTGTCTATTCTTTTTAATTCCCGGATCACACTCGAGGAAAAGAAATATTTATCAGAAGATAAATGCTATGGATAAATTTAGTTGCTTAGTAATTTTTGAGGAATATGAACAAATAAGGAACAAATACAACTTTCATATATAACATAAAATGTGTTATGGCTGGTTGTACACAATCTACTATATAAATCTATTTAGCACAGAAATTTAATTATCTACTGCAGTCATTTCACACTTATATACACTATAAACAATATAGCACAACCGTAAATACCAGATGGTAGGCATCCTATTGGGGACTTGGTCAGCTGGCCGGGAGGAAAGATAAAAATTGTACCCTAGTTCCTAAAATTTGTAGAAGCGTTGGTGTATTCTGCTGTATGGAAGTGGATTTTCAAAATTGTAAGCATCCACAGTTTTATCTATATTGCCAAATTGATAAAATTGCCCACAAATTGGACATTTGTAATCTTCTTCCTGAGCTATGATCATCCAGCATTGAAAATGAACGTAATAATCACAGCATGGGGTTCTATAAAAATTTTGATATTTTGTCGGGCGTATGATTTCAGAACGTGTGAATGGTTGAGTACATTTTATACACCGTCCCCCATGGACCATATTGGCCCAGTGCTTGAAGGCGCGCTCACTGGATCGTGCTGCTCGACAAAAGTCAAAGGGTCGAGGCTTTCGGCTCTTACTTTGTGAAAGATCCAATGATGGCATGCGTACATTCCAAAGGTTAAAATTGTGTAAATGTATTTGAATTGCAGTGTCGTCAGGCATAAAAAATGAGTGCACAAACGTGAATTTTGCCCAAGTTGAAGTGTCCAAGTTTGGTAGAAATCTCACAAAATATGTTTCCGGGAATTTAGGGCACTGGAGGTAGGCAAAGGCTCTTAAGAGATCCACTGGATTACTTTCTGTCACATTTAATAGCTCTGGAATGCCGCCAAGGTAACATAGTGCAGTTTCAAAAGCACTTGAGGAAATGTGCATAAAAAATGACTCATGGCGTGCAGATTGGGGTATTTCAAAATCTCCCACTGGTGATTGTATGTTGATGAAATTTAGAGAGCCACGGGGTAATAAAAGTTGGTTGAGATCATGTAACCACTGTGCTAAACCACTACGCTGTATCATGCTCTGTACACTTATCGGGTATGTTTGATTTTGGACTATGATGAGTGCCTGATCTGTTCCTATGGGGCTTTCGCTGACCTGGGCATGCTGCACCCACCACTCATTGAACTGGGGTTGTGAGTGTTCTGTTGGATTGGAACACTTGTATTGTGGTATAGGTGTGGAGGAATGCCAAAAGTCATCACTGGCTTGAGGCTCTTTGTTGATAAGTGGAACTAAGCAAGAATCTTTTGAAGTGGATGATGAATTGAGAATTTCTACAGGATTCTTTTCTTGTTTTTTGCTTTCAGATGGACCTGTCTCTGGGTTATCTTTCATCTTTCGCTTAAGTGCCCTTTTGTTCTGTTTTCTAATTAGGTATGAGGCATTATCTCTATAGCCAGAATGTTCATGGTATGAAGACTCAGAGTAGCGTTTTTGAAAGTCATTGGGCATTTGGTGTACCTGAGTTTTTGGGTTGAAAACCCGTTGACAACCCTTTTCCCAGTTAAATTTGGAAGGACGTTTCGGTGATTTTGAGTGGTGGTTTGTGCTTTTGCCCTGAGAGGAGGGAGAATTGTTCTGGGATGCCATACCTTATACTTTATAAACAGTTAATGACAGTTGATCACAGTTAACAGTTTGTGCTCAAATTATTCAGCGCACAATTGTAATAGTTAACGTTAAACAGTGTTCCAGCAAAATTATTTAAAATAGCAATATTCTGGGCGCTCAAACGCTCCGTCTCATTATATACAGCTGGAGAATATAAAGGTTGGTGCATACCAACAAAAATATACAAATGAGTATAAACCTACCTCAAGATAAAGTAACAAAGTTAATTCATCAATCAAATCGTTAAACTTTTATCCTTTGCATAATATAAATTAAATGTATTTACATACTTCATAAAATAATGTTAATAAGTTCATCAAGTATGAGGTGAGTAAATATTCACTCCTCAAAACAACAGATCAGATCTCAATGAGACCTGGTGCTAAACCAGAGTAATACATATCTTTGGAGCTATATAAATGTCCAATGTTAAGAAAAATATACAAGTCATAAAACAGTTGGTCCTGGACCAACAAAAATATACAAATGTTTATACATTCACACAACAAATACCATATTATATTAACATACTTAAAAGGGTTATGTAGGCTTTGCTTGATGTAATAAATGCAACATATTTCTATTGTGTTACAATAAATGTTATGTACAGATTAATTGGTTGTGCCATATTGGTACAATGACTGCAGTAAACATTGTATACATTACACCACGTTTATAAATGTCACACTAATACATTAGTGAGCATGAACATATTTAACTTATGTTTATATCCTGTATGTGTTAATCTCACTTTATATGGAACTAATTTTAAATAGAACACACATTTCCATGTTAAAACTTCAATCGGTTAATCTTTAATTTCAACAGACAAGTAATTTCTTAAAGCAAGAGAATTAATCAAAATTTATGTGGATGACTCTAAGTAAAAATCATCATGATTTTGAAATTTAGGTGAGACCTTGCTATGAATGTAAGTATCAATCAATCACATATAAGTCTAACCACTGTCATTATTTACCAAACAGTTCTAACAGCTTAATAATATCTCAATATTATAATAATATTAAACAATATTGTAGAACAATATAATAAATACAATATACACAATTATAATAACGGTTAATGCCACAAATATACACAATTGAAACAGTGCTAACACACTTACGTGTATATACCTACTTGTGAAATCTTTCAAAACTATTTAGGTTCCTTTTTTTGCTTATCTGTTTTTTTTAAAATTTTTTTGAACCATGGTTCTCAGGTTAGCTCTCCTCCACATAAGCGGTGAGATCTCCGGCACGTGCAGAGAATCTGCTGTTCCTGATTCCCCATGGTCATTGGAGACTTGTATGAGCAAATACATTTTCATCTATGTATAATTGGGATATTGTAACACAGTCTCATATACTTGATGCGATGTTTCTTGGCTACAAATCTATGAATCGTTGGTTTTAACCTGGTACATCATATATGACCAGTTATAGTGACATACTATTTCATAAATACAATCCAAGATAACTTGTTACAAATTGTACATATTTGGTCATCAAGAGACCATTGACTGTGACTGGCATTTCATAAAACATTATTGTAGCCAATATCAATTGATACTGTTAGGTAACATTCTAAATATGACAGACATATTCAATCAGGGCTGATTTCTATCATTAAATATGTCAATATAAAAGATGTTAATGAATCATCAAACTGCAAACGACTACAATGTCAATATACATCACATGACCAAGATGTAATAAGAGTAATACTGAAACATTCAGCATTTCATGTGTTTACAATGCAGAACTTACATTTGCACATTGCTGATTGGATCACAAGGAAGAATTAAAGTTTAATTTCAGTGAGACAAACTTTATGAGCCAAGTTTGATCTGATATTCACTTTAGTTTTCTTAATACCAATCATTTATTCGTTGGATGCTTAGGAGTGATTACAAACAGCTTACTTCATATGAATGTGCCAATCATTATTTAGAGAGGAAATAGTAAGACAGAAACTGTGTGGTTATTAAGCAGGGAAAGAGAGTTAATGAGATAGGATAAAACTGAAGAGAGAGTGTTATTTACTTTTTCTTTGGAAGTTGGGAATTTCTTTCTTAAGCTGAATAGTACACTATTTCAGGTACACTCACAGAGAGTGGTTCTAAAAAGGTCTCATTAGTGTAGCTTTTCTCTTTTTTCTTGATTTGGGCTGCTTTGTTCCTAGTCTTGCGGAGTCTCTGGGGTACAGTAACATTTGGAGTGGTTGTTATTTGCTTGTGTGTTTGTTTGCCTTTCTTGCTGGCTGAGTAAACTGATGGTAGTGTGAGACTCCTTGTTAATGGGTTTTTTACCTTTAACAGTGGGGCTGTTGGAGGTTGTTTTGTAAGATCAACAGGTGGTACTATTGGTGGACAAAAATAGAGTCCATCTCTACCCAGTAAAATTTGGTAAGTAATGGGGGGATTCATGGAAATCTTATGGATTTTCTTAGCAGTTCCATATCCTACATAAGAATAATTTTTCAGAGGCCATTGTCCATGTTCATAAGTGAGGGTTGATGGTTCTGAGTACACTATGTGTGCTTTGTACAGGATTCCCGGGATAATTGTTGTCACATAAATTCTTGTTATTTTTGATTGTTTCAGTGTTGGTAAGGCTGGTGTGAAAATAGGCAGCTTCTGTAAGTACAGATAGATTAAACTGGCAGAGGATGTCATACTTAAGATTACTTGAAATTTGGGAGTTTTGTGGGGATAAGGACTCAAGTTCAAACAATTGAATTTATTGCATATGCTCTTGAAACAAGGAGAGAAGGTCTTTCTACAGGTGATAAGGAGGAGTCCTAAAATTGAGATTGCTGTGACCAGTACAAAGTGGTGGTAGTAATTGTTAACTAGATCATGTATCATTTGGTCTGGGCTTGATGATGGTGTTGTAGTTTGTGGTATATCAGGTGTGAATGGGATGATCTGGAGAGCATTAGTCTTTGGTAGATTAACCATAGCCAGTGCTGTTACTATGGTGCGATATTTGCTGCATAAATAAAATAAGCCTAGGATGACCAACAATACAACACCACATAACACATAGACGATATATTGTAAGAATGATGAGCTAGATGTAGATTTTGGTATATCTAAAGATTTGTGATACACTTTTTCGGAGAGATGTCTGTATGAAACAGTGTCAGTTTTTAAGTCATTTAAAACCTTTCTGAGATCTAATGTCTGGGTTTCAGCATTGGCTATGTCTTGTGTGTAAGAATTGTTCAGCAGGTTTAACGGTGGTAATACTATGTCACTTTGTGTATTATTTAGAGTATCAGCCAAATAACCTTTTAAATCATTGTGTGGTACAAATGATTGGAGGACCATCAAATTGGTGGGGTATTTGAGGGTGGTGGTTGTTGTTGATGTTTTACAGGCTTCATAAAATGGCAAAATGGTAACATTATCATATGAGACAACACATGAGCATTTGTTCTGCATGTCTAGCACACATGAGCTGCAACCTTTTCTTACATTTGTTACACCATTACAAGTTAATGTGTATTTGGCCACATTGCTTAATAAATAAGCAGTTCCACTCAGTGGGGTGATACTTGGTTTAACTGGTGTGTCTCGTACAGAAAATCTACACAAATCAGTGTCTATATATTTGTTATTTTTAAATATGTTGTACTCACATGTAGGATGAGAAAGACTAAAAAGTTCTGGCTGTAGAGTGCAGAGGTTTGATGTGGTGGTGTGGCATTTTGTGACTAAATCTTTCACTGTAGGGAAGAAGTATAGAGATCTAGCCTCGCTAATAGCCAAATGAGTGTGGATTCCATCAATAAATGTCATATGCGGGTGTTGTGCTGTCAAGGGTAACGGATGCTGGCGAATTTCGTAGAGCTCAAATTCACTGTCTTTGTATGCCACTGGGAGATGAATGGAGAGATAGATGTATTTGCTTCTGCGGGTTAGTGTGAAGTCAGCTGAGTGATAGACATCAGTGGGTCTTTGCAGAGCTAGTGCAAACTGAGGACTGCTACTGGCGAGTTGGTTGGTAACTTCCTTGAACAAGTCATGCACGACTTCAAGCGGAAGGAGATTGGGTGATAACTTGCCTTCAACAAGGTCACTGAGGCCTTCTTTGTACTGCATAAGATCAGCATCTATGGCAGCAAAATAGCCTGTGATGTCATTAATTGTGGTTATGTAGTGTACGTTGAAAGCTACATTGCTTCCGATGGTTTGCAGTAGGTCATTATACATCAAGTTGAGGCTGTTCCTGTTGTCTTCTATCAAGGCAAGGCTGGACTGAAATCTCTTCTGGAACAGGTTCAAAGCACTCACAGTGTGATCTAGTATGTGATGTGTTGCAAGAGCTTGGTCTTGAAATTGCTGATGTAATGTTTTTACTGCACTGCTTACTTTTGCCATGTCTCTGTCGTCAGCAATTCCAAACCATGACTTTGCAATTCCTCCTAAGTGGATGAATGAGCGTTTGGGCCTGTGTGTCATATCCTTAAGAATTGTTTCAATGTAACTTATTACCTTAGCATGGGCAATAGTGTGTGTCTGAACTAACTTTTTCACGTGCTGTTGAAGTAATTGCTTCTGTTTACACACACCATAACGAATGTATTCTCTAGAGTTATTTTGCTGATTACATCTCTGTGTAAGCGGTCGACCTAGTTCAGTAGTCTCAAAACACCGTTGATCAACAGCTGAAAAAGGGCTTCCCCTGAGCCTCTGCTGACAGTCAAATACATTGTCAGTGACAATATCAGCCTTTTCTGGTATTTCCAAACGATAGATGTGAAGCCATTTATTGGAAATCAGTTTAAGTTTCCCCTCTTTATGATAGGTAAGGCCAAAATTTAGCCGATTTATATAAGAACTATCAACAATCCAGCTTGAGACAGTGATGATTGTGAGTAATATCCAAGTATGAAAGATAGCCATTTTTATAATGTTTTATGAATACTAATGAAATGTTCACACCATTTATAAGTTTCTTTTTATAATGGTAGTAGCAATGGCCACAAACAGTTATAGGTTCCCCTAAGTCAACTTTGAACAAACTCAGCTTCAATGGAACTTGTCAGTTGAGAGAGCTTTCTGATAGTGGTGCATCATGTTGGGTGCAGCCACTATTGATTGGTGCCATGACATGCGCACCAATAGTTTGGGCACCTGTAGCATTGGCCTAGGTCTGCAACTAGGTTTTGTCAGGGATTTTTGGTGTTGTTTTTATTCTTTTGCACTTTAGAGTTGTTCATCATTGATTAGCATTAAGGGATATCACTTGCTTGACCATTGCTGATAATGAAATGGTGCTGACCGATATAATGTTATAATGATGGTGAACTTGAATGTCCATAGTCTACTCAAGGTTAACTTGCTATAAGCTTTGTTTTTAGACTCATTTGACCATGCGCATGGGTTTTGTTAAGTTTAACTATACACTTTGATCACTTTATTATATGATGTTGAAATTGCATATGCTTTATTTTATTTCCCTTGTTTTAACATTTCTATTATTAGTTTAGTCTATTAGATGTTACTCAAGAGTCCAAGATCTTATTAATAGCAAACATGTTTTTCTGAGTAGCTGTTCTGGACTAAGTGAAAGGCTTTGTGATATGTTTTTATGTTGAGGTCTATGCCGTCTAGCTACAGCTAGCTTGGTGCTGTGAGCAGTGAAGTGCATGGACATTTTTGGATGTCCCAGATTTTGGGTAGTCCAACAACTATGTTTACTACCTTCTGGTGTCTGGGTTGGAGATGTGAGTGCCAGGAGCTCTGACACACTTTGTGAGATTTTTGGATCTCCTAGACATTGAAAAACCTGAGGATTAATGTTCAGTTCTCAGTTTTATGTGTCTTTGGGAAGTAAGTGCCAGGGGCAGGGATATTTTATTATGGGTGTTTCAAGGTAATGAAATTGTATACAGGTGTGTTAATGTCAGGCTTCATGTAGCTAAGCCTGATGTATGGTTATTACTCTGGTGTTTTTAGTAACATATCAAGGTTTTGGATGACAAAACGTTGAATGTTAGTTCTTGAAGAACCTCTGAGTAATGGCATAAGGCTGTGTTCTTGTACACTAAACATTATGCTATGGATAATTGCATCCTGCTTCTTGGATAAGATATTTTGTTTTACAAATGCTATCAGAAATGTATGATGTAAGTGAGCAGTGGGTTATCAGTAATATAACAGGATTTACTGATTTGTTTTCGTGACTATCCTAGAAAAACTGGTGACCCAGGGAAGTTTTTGAATTTCCTGGCATTTAGAACTATACCAGGGTTCTAGGTCCTTTAAATGAAGCCAAGTTTCTTGCTTAATTTCTGGTTTGGAAAACAGAATGTGCAAATCTTTCCCAAAGTATTTCTTAGCAATGATTTGACCATACTTTGTCAATATTTGTTTTCTGTTTTCGTGAATTTCTGTGTCCTTTGCTTTAGATTGACTTTTACCATTGTCAACTTTTCCTGATTCATTTGATAGACTTTTTCTTGTCTCATTAGGGAGGGTCTCTGTGTCTTTGGGATGAGTTTCATCCTTATTGTAAATCTTTGGTGTTTTATCAGTTTCACTTTGTGCACTGATTGTTTGTTTGTTTGTTTGATTTCCCTGGCCCTGTTTTTGGACATATTCACTATTTTGGAATAAATGTCTTTCATTTGAATCTATGTCTGTTATTGCCATTGGTTCTGGCTGTTCTGGGATATTTCTAAAATGATATGGCTTTATCAGATTTTTGTGTAGGAGAGTTTTGAGAGGTTGGCCAAATGGCGTTTTTGACACTTTGACATGAGAATCATTGTCTTCGACCACATAAAAGGGTCCTGCCCATATTGGTTGAATTGCCCTACTTTTTGTTCTGTCAAAGTTTTGTATTCTCACATATACTGCTTGTCCCACATGAAATATAAATGGATTTTTGCCTTTGTTTGCCTGTTTTCTCATATTTTCTCTATACTTGTCACTATTTTCTCTGATTATAGCCTTTGCCAGTTCTCTATTCTCAAAAATGTGTCTGATAATGTCAGATGTTTGAGCAGCTGGTGGAAGCTCAGATTGTGTTTTGTATGTTACATCAAATAAATTCGGGATTTCTCGTCCATAAATCAGGAAATTTGGACTAAACCCAGTTGCTAAATTTATCATGTTGTTATGGGAAAACATTATTATGGGCAAGAAATTGTTCCAATCTTTGGGCCTGTCAATGAGCAATTTTTTGAGGTGTGTGGCAACTACTTGTACGGCTTTTTCAGCCATGCCATTTGTGAACGGTGCGTAAGGCAGACTCTTAAAATGTTTTGTCCCCATAAGTTTGTTTAGTGATTGAATTACTTCTGATGTCAAATTTCTTGCGTTGTCAGAAAAAATCCTTTTGGGAGTGCCATATCGGAGTAGTATTCCATGATATATGCATGATGCAATGGTTTCTGAATCAGTTTTTGGCAAAGGGAAAAGCTCAATGTACTTTGAAAAATTTTCAATGCACACCAGGATATATTTGTAGGAATTACCCTGTTCACCACACTCACATGGGCCTTTAATATCGAAACTCCAGGATTCCAGTAAATCTTCTGCAACTGGATTTGGGGATATGTTTTGTTGATGTTTACTTAGTGTCTCCTTTGTGGCTCCACATGTCTTACAGGATTTAATGTAATCAGACACCAACTGTCTTAACTTTGGTATGTAGTATTTGCTCCTGATTGTAGTGCATGTTTTTGTTATACCAGGATGTCCCAAATCATGTGTTTGTCTAATGATTATCATCTGCAATGCGGAAGGTATGACCAGGGTGTCCATGTGACGTTTGTGATTTTTGGAGTAGTTAACTAATGATGCCCTGTATAACACACCCTCATTAAAATGGTAAAATTCACTGAGTATAACAATTTCTCTTGCTTTTTTGTCATCAGTAGGTAGTACACCTTCTGTCATATAGTCTACGATAGGTTTAATGGCTGGGTCAGATTTTTGTAAATGTATTAATTCCTCCTTTGGAGTTGAAATGTCTTTAAGCTGACCGCTAATTTTATGAACAATAGCTTTATGGAGTGGTTTTAAAGGGGAACATATTTGGTCAGTTTGTGTCTGTTGACATTTTTGTGGACTGCAATTTGCTTCAGTTTGTGATTGTTTAGACATAAATTCATGGTGGAAGGTTTGAGGAAAACATTGCTTTCTGAACATTTCATCAAGTCTTTCTGCTGATATAGATGTTAAGGGTACTGGTTCAATTCTACTCAATGCATCAGCAACTGTGTTTGTGGGGCCTGGTTTGTGCACTACATGAATGTCATACTCATTGAGAGTAGCTAGCCATCTTGCTGTTCTTGAATCATTTAGTGGTTGTTGTATAAGGTATTTCAAAGGCATGTGATCAACCACACATATGACTTTGTGCCCTAAAAGATATTTTCTGTAGTAGTTTACACCTAAACATAGAGCCAAGCATTCTTTTTCTGTTATTGTCATGTTCTTTTGATGTTTGTTTAGCTTTTTACTTCCATAACTAATTGCATGGTACTGCCCATTTCCACCTTTTTGGTTTAATGAGTAGCCTGCAGCTACGTCTGAACAGTCAGTGAAGAGATAAAAGTCTTTGCTGTAATCAGGTAATTGTAGTACTGGGGCTGTTATTAGTTCTTTGAGTGTTTCAAATGCTTCCAGACAGTCATCACTAAAATCAAATTTCTGATCTTTGGCCAGTGATTTGTACAGTGGATCTGCGATTTGGCCAAAGCCTTTGACATACTTGCGGTAAAAACCACAGCAGCCAAGAAATCTTCTTAGTTTTTTAACTGAATTTGGTACAGGAAAGTTTTTGATGACCTCAATTTTGTCCATTTCTGGCTTGATCCCTTCTTGACTTATAACATGACCAAGAAAGTGAATTTCAGGTGTACAAAATATGCATTTTGATGGTTTTAGAGTTAAATTAGCCCTGATAAGCCTTTGAAACACTTCCTCTAATGTCTGGAGATGCTCTTCAAAGGTGGATGAATGTAGTAAAATATCATCAACAAAACAACAAAGTGAATGACCAATAAGACCATCCATAACAATGTTCAGGAGTCTTGTCATTGTTGAGGTGGCATTCTTTTCACCCATGGCCATTACATTTGATTCAACCTTGCCTACTCCGGGGATGTAAAATGCTGTATATTGCTTATCCTCCTCCTCTAACTCTACTTGCCAAAATGATGATGAGAGGTCTAAACTGGTCAAGAACTTTGGTTTTTTCACGTATTCAAGAATATCTGACAACGGTAAAGGAATCAATGGATCTGGGGCAATGTTTTTGTTAAGAAATGTGAGGTCCAAGCATAACCTGTACTGTTTGTTGTCTTTTTTGTGTACCAGTACTATTGGATTGTCATATTTACTGTCAGAGTATCTGATTATGTCTTGTTCAAGCAAATCTTTTGTACATTTTTGGACAATTTCCATTTTTGTTGGATTGAGTCTCAGTCTTCTTGATGGCCAAACTGATGGGTCATCTGGTACTCTTATTTTGTGTTTTAATACATTAGTTCTTGTTAGAGCTTGACCATCATGAAGAAATGCTTTGTCATATTTCAAAAGAAGATTGGCCAGTTTTTGTTTTTCATCATCATTGAGGGTGGTACAGTGTGATAAGTCATGTTGAATGGGTGGAAATGTGTTATTTTCACCTACAGTGTTTCCATTATTTGTTGGAAATGTGTCAGATATTTTGTGAATGTGAGGAGGGTCTGTGGCTATTGAAGATTTACTAGTCTTTGGTAATTCTCTACTTGGAAACATATCACTCATGTCTATGATATTGTCATCTGCACCTAAGGTGGTAAAATAACCCAATCTCACATTTCTGTGTATTCTAATGGGTTTTCTGGTTGTATTCAAGAGAAGTACCCTAAATGTTGGTTCATTTCTCTGGTTTGCTGTGAAACTTTGAATAGCACGACCACCAACTAGACATGACCTAAAGTTTTTGTAAAAATGTCCAGTGGTCATAAATTTAGCAGCATTTATTCTGTTGCACCTTGGATGACATTCCACTAAACTCTGTGACTTAGCTGGAATTGAGACATCATTGCTTGCATACAGGCCATTGTTAAAGGTGACGGTTAAATCATTGTTTGTATAATCTAAGATGGCATGGCTTCTTTGGAAAAATGGGGTACCTAGAATTACTTGCGGTGAAAGACAGTTTGCAACATGGAATGGTACTTTAAATGTTTGTCCATGAATTTTGATTTCTGATTCCACTAAATATAGGAAACTAATGGACTTTTCACCAGAGGCTGTTTCTGCTTTTTCATAAAATGTGGGAAGTTTCTTCAGCTTTGTAAGATAGGGATTATTTTCAACAGCATCCTCACTTATCACATTCATGGATGCACCAGTATCAATTAGAGTCTCATAGGCTTTGGGACCAATGTTTAGCATAATGCGGCCTTTATCTGTTTTGAGTTCAATTGGCTCATTTGCTTTCATTTGCTTTTGCAACAACTTATTTCTAAGTCTTTTTTGATGGTTTACTTGCCTTGGATGAGAATAAACAGGTTCACTAAGAACTTTTTGACCTAACAGGTTTTGTGTCTCAATCAGATCTTCCTTATGATCACTGATACTTGTTTTTGTACCAGTGCCAACACTTTTCAAAACATTTTGACATTTTTCATCAACTTTTGAATTCATCAACGATCTGTCATGCTTTTTGGGAGTTTTATTCAGCCTTTGGGGAGTGTTTGAATGATTATTGGAATTTTGATCAGTAGTTTTATTTACACAACTTTGTGAATTTAGTGTTTTATTTCTGGTACTTATTGATGCGGGTGTTTCAGCAGATTTATTAATCTGATCACTTGTGTAAGACAGATCTGATGATGAAGTCATTTCAGTTGATATATAACACTTGCTTTTATCTACTCCTTCAATATCTTCACAACTAAACATGGGCTCATTCGCATTGCGTGAAAGTTTTGATGCATTTGAACTTTTGCCAACAGAATGGGTACAATTATTTTCATTTCTATAGCCACAAGTCTTGTGACTAAGGGCAGGTTTAAGTTTTTCAACAACATTATTCAACACTGATTCATTGCAATTTTCTTTCTCTAAACTATCTCTCAAATTGTTTGTCCGATTGCTTAAAAGTTTAGAACTTCTGAGACACTTTCTTGAAGTTCCATGTAAGTATTTGCTTTCAGTATCAGCACAAGTATCACTGTATTTTTCTATTTCTGACATTTGTTCTTTGTGTGCAGAGTTACTGCTTTGCTCTACTGCAGTATTTCTTTTGGCAGGGGAGAATTGTTTCTCTGTAATGACTGCAGGTAGTTTTACATTCTTAGTGCCTGGAGTGGTTCTAATTTTAGCACTTTGGGATTTTCCAGTTTGTCTCATTAACTCCAGCATATCTGATTTTTTGTGTGCAGTTTTATCCCAGCTGTTGATAGTGTGAATATTCCTGCCAGATTTTTTTGTTGAATTTGTAAACACTAGGCTTGGAATCTCAAGGTTTATGGGAAGGAAATTTTGGTTTGGGTTTAGTGTTATAGATGGGTCATATTTTATTCTTTTAGGATCAGGCATTGGCTTATAATTTATGGTGTTTCCTGTGCTGATACTAAGACAACATTTTATATTTTGTAAACTACCATGGTCTTCCTGTTTCACCACATGATTATTTTCAATTTCATCACAGACTGTGTCACTATCATTACTGTATCTAATACTTTCATTGAAGCCCTGATTGATGTTATTATTCACATGAGATATGCCAGTTTTTCTTTTATCAACACTGTAACTATTGCTATTATCAGGTCTTAAATTATACTTTCTATGAAATGTTTTGCTTTTAATACAATGAGGCTTTGGGGTCTCAAATCTGTGTCTCCCTCCAGGATGAGACCTTAGTAGTTTAAAGGGTTTCTGCTATTGAGATTTCCCCTGTTGTTGCCCTGGGGTGGTCTACCAAAATTGCCCTGATTTGCTTTGTTTACAAAGGGGACATTCCTGCAATTTCTCTTGATGTGGCCAAATTGTTTACAAGCAAAACATTGTACATTTGACATATCAAACTCACGGTTTTGTTGATTCTGTGGTCCTGGTCTGTTCTGTTGTGCTGGGTACTGTTGCATCAGTGGCTGTATCTGTTGCTGCTGGAACTGGGACACATAGTTTTTATTGTCTCTGATACGAAAGCGACATTTGTCAATTGTGTGGCCTACACGTTGGCAGTAGGCACAAGTTGGTCTTTGCACTGGTTCTACATCTCTGGCCACCTGGTGTACCCTTGTGGAAGCATCAGGGATTGTCTGGGTTGACTGTAATGGTTGATCAACTTCTGGGCATGGGTCAGACTTCTTTTGGAGTTCTGCAACAGCTTTCTGAAGGCTGAATATTCTGTCATCTACAGCATCACTGGCTACTGCTGCTTTTTGTGCATTCTGGTAGAGTGTGGCTGCACGGACTGCTGCATCAAATGTCTCAGGTCCCATTGATAGAGTGTGGGTTTTAAAGGCTGATGATAAACCCCTGACAAATTGTTGGGCAAGACAAACATCAGATTTACCTAGTTTTGCCCCTATCATGGTCAGTCTGTTGGCATATTCTTCAACTGATTCACCAATGCGTTGTGTAGTGTTTGTGAAAGTTGTCTCATCTAACCAATTAAGACCTTTAGGGCAGAACTTTTGCTTGAATTGTTGAAATAGAGAGTTTGGGTCACTCAGAATCTCTGGAGGTAGCTGATCAATCCAGATTCTTGCGGCACCATCAACTGATAACTTGAAACAATTTACAGTTTGACTTGGCTGCCACTGGTTAATATTGGCAAACAGTGTGAAATCATTGAGGAATTTTTCAGCATCTTCTGACACTTTGCCAGAGAAACTTTTGAGTTTGAAGGGCAGGCTGTCAACATTGACTCGGGGTGGTTTCTCAGGGATGATTAGTGGGATTCTGGTGGGTGTATTTGGATGGGGTTGGGCCATTTGTGGGATAATGGGTTGTTTGGGTGCTGGCCTGTGGGCTAGTGGGGTGTGGAATACAGGACTGTCGGGCAGTGTTTCTCGTTGTGGTGTAGCTGGTTGAGCCATTCGTTGCACTGGAGGTGGATTCTGTTCCTGTACTCCATCTTCTGCATGAGCGTTCTGTCCTTGTGGGTTTAGTTGTACTTCATCTTCTTGTTCTTCATTTTCATCCTGTTCATCTTCATCAGTCATCTCTCCATCAATAAGCTCCTCATCTAGATGCTGTGCTTGAGCCTCATCCATCTCCAGATCCTGGTTTATGCGAGCTTGAAGTCTAGTTCTTCCCTGAACTGTTGGGATTGGTGTGGGTAAGATGCGTTGTAGGAGTCTGGATAATCTGCTGTTACTTCTTGCACTTTCAATGTCATTGGCAGACATTGGGTTCACTTTCTTGTTTAATCAATATTATAAAATTTGTTTATTGATTTGAAAACAGCTTATGTTATCAAGGGAGCTGCTATAATTTTGAATAATTTTGCAGTTTAAGTGTACAGTGCATAAAACAGTTTACACAGTTTTAATTTCGCTGGAGAGGTAGAGAAAAGTTGAAAAGTCATGTAGATATACAGTATCTGCATCTCATTATGTTGATTGGGGAAATATAAATCTTGGTTGTGCAGCAAATATGAGGATTTCTAATTTTAAATTAAGGCAAAGGTGTTTTAAAAATGTACTTACTGTTCTGCATGAATTTAAGTTATTCCTGATTTATTAAATACACTTATTTTAATAATCTTGAAACAACTTCCTGGATCCTCTGTAGCTGTGTACTGTAAGTAGTACTGTGAAGAGAGAGAAATGTAGAGAGATGTTATTTTTAGACATCTAGGAAATTCCACTTCTCAGTAGGTGATGTAAACATTGCGTAACTGCTGCACTCTGTTTACTGCACTTGATCATCTGTTTCTCCTGTGTTGTGTTGTGAAGGTTTTTCAGCATTGGAGAGGTGAGGTGAACTGTGCTGGTGCTCTCTTGTTTCTGTCTCCTCAATACAATAGTTAAATTGATTTAATAAAATACCTCTTTGGATGAAGTCCGGTAGAGATGATATATCCAGATGTGTTTCTGCTCCAAAGTTTTCTGGTGTAACTGCTGCATCAACAGATTTTCCTTGAAATTTCTCCTCTGAGTTTAATGATACCAAAACGTTTTTGAAAGAAGTTTTAATTAATGTTTCAGTTTTTAATTCCAAAACTGTGTCTATTTGATCTAATAAATATTCCACATTTTCAGCTCTTGTTGACATTTTGAGGTCCGGGATTCTATTAAAATTGCTGCAGTGTTTCACAAATTTACAAAGTTTATTTCTTGTGAATTTCACTATCCAGCAAATTTTAATTTTTGCATCTCCGCCATGCTTTACCCCTGAGGGCTAGAGGGTGTAACTAGGTAGAATGAAAGGCAGAATATTAGGGTTATTTATATTTATTCCCTGTTCTTGACAACCAAAGCAACAAGTCCAATATCTGCCCCCAAGTTCCACTGAATTTAGAATTTTGACGTCTCAATAGACTGAAGGCCAAGAGTAAAGTGTGAGTGCGCCCAGCTCCAGAGCTCTGAGCTTCTGTGGAACACCTTTCCTTTGATTGGCTGCTGAGATTGTCCAATAGTGATTTTTGACAAAAATGCAGGCTCTGCCTGCTTAGAGATGAACAGGAGTAACATAGCTCCATTGTGGAATCTATTTTTAGGACAGCCACGTTTCTTAGGAAAGTGTGATATTACAAAAGTCATATTAGAATTTATTAAGAATTTTACTTTCATAACTTCCCATTGTAAGAGATAGAATTTCATCAAGTGAGCCACAGATTTTGCTCCAACACCACACATAAGCATTCATTAAATGTATTACCACTTCTATATGCATGGTAATATTCAAACCATCTAAACCATAATTTGGCCATGCAGATGTAGATAAAGAGGGTTGAATTTTAGTTTGCTGATAAGTGCTGTCATCTTGTTATTGAATTATCTTGTTTTAATACTTCATCTTTATATGCATGATCTTTCTTTTAAACATTATTTGGACCTTTATATAACTGACAGTGCTCTGAAAGTATCCTAAAGTTTGTACTGATACAGTACTTCTGTATCTCATGGTGTTGAAAATATTTCCCTAGGCTGTGGGGTACGGGCATCTCTGATGCTATTTTAAAATTTTCACGAAAGAGACAATTAATCCAAGTCTGTTGTGTTGTGCTTTGTCTTCTTTAGTGATAATATTTAAAATTTACACTAAATGAAAGGTTTACTTTTCTTAACAGCAACTAAATAAAAAAATAAATTTTTTTAAAATTTTTATCAAGCCTACACAGTCAAATGGTGATGGCAAGGTCAAATACAATATTGTCAAAAATATAAAATTTGTTTCAGTTTGTTGAATGACTCGCATCAATACCATTATAAAAGGGTTTGAACAGGTGTCAGTATTGAATTATTAACCCTATCTCATTTATCATTGTAACTAAGCCTTATTCCACTCTGTAGTGCTGAGTACCTCTACATCCGCACCATCACCCACTGCCTGGGTCTACACACAGCCATCACTATGGTTACTGGTAAACTGCTGGTGTTTGGAACACTCACCCTCTACCTCATGATGGGTATGTTCTGTGTAAACACTTATGTATTACTTGTCTCTAAATCTGACCAGGAAGCTAATTACTTACACAGTCACCAGTGCGTCACTAAAATCATCCATCAATTTGTACGTAGTATTTGAATATAGTAAAAATGACCAAAAAAAAATTTGTGCTAAAATTGTAACCAAGGTTTTATACAGCCAGGATAAGATTCATGATAACCTTAGGCTGAGTTCACACCTTTCTTACATTTTCAGCAAAGCTTACATACTCTGTGGGGTGTTCTCAAGAGGAAACATCAATTCTCACTCAGTAGCAGCTCTTATGCTTATTTACAGTAAAATCACATGAAATAAGTTTTGTGTAATATCATATATTCCATACTGGGTGCTTTTTGAAAACAAAATAAATTGTGGAAATAATGCAATCAAACATTTGAGACTTTTGATTAAATCCATTCAAAGTTGATTCAGCTTTTATGAACCCTATTGATCCAAAATTCAAATGAGACAACAAATTCAGTTTTGATCCCGACACTTTAATAAGTTGAAGACTTTTATGTAATTGTACTGTGCTTGTTTTAGGATACCAGGCTATCGTCAAGCCTCCTTTTCAATGTGTGTGTTTTAGGGTACCAGGCTAGTGCCAGCGTACTGTTCACTGTGATATCACTGTGTGAGGTCGTGAGGTGCAGTGTGTGTGATCAGTGGCCCTGGTCTGTGAGAAACTTACAGGGGGCTAAGGCAGCTCTCTCCAATATACAGGTATGTTGATAAATCATAGTTCTAACAGGCCAAACTTACCTGAATACTACTGGGGTCACGGTTTTTGGCCTTATTATTTTTATTAAGCGTCCCGCAAGGGACGCTTGTTTGTGTATGGGAGAGCTTCAGGCTCCGCCGGCTCCGCATTTTGTTTGCCTTATAACTCTGTAACCGTTAGGCGGATTCTTTTCAAATTTGGCAGGTTTAGGCAGTAGCCTTGGGGAATTTTTTTGAATATGCTGCAGTGACATTTCAACCAATCAGAGAGGTCACATGACCAAAAATGTCTTTTTTCAATGGGGAAGCTTGTCCGGATGATAACTTGAAAGGAATTTTATCAATTCACCTGAAACTGAAACAAATACATTCATTCTATTAAAATCTGGAAATCATTAGATTTTGGCATTGATTGGTCAAGAAATGGCCGAGTAATTAATGATTAATTAATCATTACGAATTTTCCAAATAAGGAAAACACAAAAATGCTTATATCTCGAAAACCGTGCTAGATAGAGCAATTTCGATGAAATTTTTGACCCACAGGGTATCTCTGCGGAGTAGTTTTCCCAATTTTCAAAAAATTTTTGTCTCGCCAAAAATGGCGGCCATTTTGAATTTTCGAAATTTTCGCAAAAATTGCAAAACACAAAAAATGCTTATATCTCAAAAACCGTGCTAGATAGAGCAATTTCGACAAAATTTTTGACCCGCAGGATATCTCTGCAGAGTACTTTTCCCAATTTTCAAAAAAATTTTGTCTCGCCAAAAATGGCGGCCATTTTGAATTTTCGAAATTTTCGCAAAAATTGCAAAACACAAAAATGCTTATATCTCGAAAACCGTGCTAGATAGAGCGATTTCGACGAAATTTTTGACCCACAGGGTATCTCTGCAGAGTAGTTATCTTAATTTTGAAAAAATTTTTGTCTCGCCAAAAATGGCGGCCATTTTGAATTTTCGAATTTTTCACAAAACTTGCAAAACATAAAAATGCTTATATCTCGAAAACCCTGCTAGATAGAGCGATTTCGACGAAATTTTTGACCCACAGGGTATCTCTGCAGAGTAGCCATGCCAATTTTCAAACAAAAAATTTCTCGCAAAAAATGGCGGCCATTTTGAATTTTCGAATTTTTCGCAAAATTGCAAAACACAAAAATGCTTATATCTCGAAAACCGTGCTAGATAGAGCGATTTTGACGAAATTTTTTATCTTCAGGGTATCTCTGCAGAGCAGCTATCCTAAAGAGCTTTCACTTGGTGAAGTTTCAGACCCATAGCTAATTGCTCACCTACTCAAAAAGAGTAAATGCGAATTACCTCTAAAAGTATTGCAGATGGCCAATTTTTCTCAAATAACTCATTCACCTACTTTTGGAAGAGCTTTCACTTGGTGAAGTTTCAGACCCGTAGCTAATTACTCACCTACTCAAAATGAGTAAATGCTAATTATCTCAAAAACTATTGCGGATACCCAATTTTTATCAAATAACTCATTCATGTACTTTTGGGAGAGCTTTCACATGGTGAAGTTTCAGACCCGTAGATGATTACTCACCTACTCAAAATGAGTAAATGCGAATTATCTCTTAAAAGTATTGCAGATAGCCAATTTTTCTCAAATAACTCATTCACCTACTTTTGGAAGAGCTTTCACATGGTGAAGTTTCAGACCCATAGCCAATTACTCACCTACTCAAAATGAGTAAATGCGAATTATCTCTAAAAGTATTGCAGATAGCCAATTTTTCTCAAATAACTCATTCACCTACTTTTGGGAGAGCTTTCACATGGTGAAGTTTCAGACCCATAGCTAATTATTTACCTACTCAAAATGAGTAAATGCTAATTATCTGTAAAAGTATTGCGGATACCCAATTTTTATCAAATAACTCATTCATCTACTTGTGGGAGAGCTTTCACATGGTGAAGTTTCAGACCCATAGCTAATTACTCACCTACTCAAAATGAGTAAATGCGAATTATCTCTAAAAGTATTGCAGATAGCCAATTTTTCTCAAATAACTCATTCACCTACTTTTGGCAGAGCTTTCACTTGGTGAAGTTTCAGACCCATAGCTAATTACTCACCTACTGAAAATGAGTAAATGTGAATTATCTCTAAAAGTATTGCAGATAGCCAATTTTTCTCAAATAACTCATTCACCTACTTTTGGGAGAGCTTTCACTTGGTGAAGTTTCAGACCCATAGCTAATTACTCACCTACTCAAAATGAGTAAATGCGAATTATCTCTAAAAGTATTGCAGATAGCCAATTTTTCTCAAATAACTCATTCACCTACTTTTGGGAGAGCTTTCACTCTGTGAAGTTTCAGACCCATAGCTAATTACTCACCTACTCAAAATGAGTAAATGCGAATTATCTCTAAAAGTATTGCAGATAGCCAATTTTTCTCAAATAACTCATTCACCTACTTTTTGGAGAGCTTTCACTCTGTGAAGTTTCAGACCCATAGCTAATTACTCACCTACTCAAAATGAGTAAATGCGAATTATCTCTAAAAGTATTGCAGATAGCCAATTTTTATCAAATTAATCATTCACCTACTTTTGGGAGAGCTTTCACTTGGTGAAGTTTCAGACCCATAGCTAATTACTCACCTACTCAAAATGAGTAAATGCGAATTATCTCTAAAAGTATTGCAGATAGCCAATTTTTCTCAAATAAATCATTCACCTACTTTTGGGAGAGCTTTCACTTGGTGAAGTTTCAGACCCATAGCTAATTACTCACCTACTCAAAATGAGTAAATGCGAATTATCTCTAAAAGTATTGCAGATAGCCAATTTTTCTCAAATAACTCATTCACCTACTTTTGGGAGAGCTTTCACTCTGTGAAGTTTCAGACCCATAGCTAATTACTAACCTACTGAAAATGAGTAAATGTGAATTATCTCTAAAAGTATTGCAGATAGCCAATTTTTCTCAAATAACTCATTCACCTACTTTTGGGAGAGCTTTCACTTGGTGAAGTTTCAGACCCATAGCTAATTACTCACCTACTCAAAATGAGTAAATGCGAATTATCTCTAAAAGTATTGCAGATAGCCAATTTTCTCAAATAACTCATTCACCTACTTTTGGGAGAGCTTTCACTTGGTGAAGTTTCAGACCCATAGCTAATTACTCACCTACTCAAAATGAGTAAATGCGAATTATCTCTAAAAGTATTGCAGATAGCCAATTTTTCTCAAATAACTCATTCACCTACTTTTTGGAGAGCTTTCACTCTGTGAAGTTTCAGACCCATAGCTAATTACTCACCTACTCAAAATGAGTAAATGCGAATTATCTCTAAAAGTATTGCAGATAGCCAATTTTTCTCAAATAACTCATTCACCTACTTTTGGGAGAGCTTTCACTCTGTGAAGTTTCAGACCCATAGCTATTTATTCACCTACTCAAAATGAGTAAATGCTAATTATCTCTAAAAGTATTGCGGATACCCAGTTTTTATCAAATACTCATTCATCTACTTGTGGGAGAGCTTTCACATGGTGAAGTTTCAGACCCATAGCTAATTACTCACCTACTCAAAATGAGTAAATGCGAATTATCTCTAAAAGTATTGCAGATAGCCAATTTTTCTCAAATAACTCATTCACCTACTTTTGGAAGACCTTTCACACACGAAAATGAAAAATTGTGAATATCTCGGAAAAGCTATTTCTTCTGCTTTAATGCTCGGCGGGAGATACACACCACGGCAGTGGTCTTGACAAAAATTTTTGTCTCCCCAAAAATGGTGGCCATTTTGAATTTTCAAAGTTTTTGCAAAACACAAAAATGCTTATATCTCGAAAACCGTGCTATATGGAGTGAACTCAACAAAATTTTGGACCTGCTGGGTATCTCTGCAGAGTAGCCATGCCAATTTTCAAAATATTTTTGTCTCGCCAAATATAGCGGACATTTTTAATTTTTTTATTTTTTGCAAAAAACAAAAATGCTTATATCTTGAAAACCGTGCTAGATAGAGCAGACTGCGCTGACTTTGGTTGCCACAACAGTATAAGGCTAGAAACGAAGCATTTTCTTAATACTTTAGCACTCACCTTTATATCCTTTTCGGGACGCTTTGTTTTTGCTATGCAAAAACATTATCTTTTTTTTGCGAGCGATCCTCTAGTTTATTTGGGTTTTAAGATCCCTTAACGTCAAGTAGATCACTGTGCTTTCGTGTGTAAAGTTGATACTGTTTTGATTGTCTTTGTAATGTACTTCTGCTCATAACAATGTTGTGAGTGTGTGACAACATATGACGGGCCACAGTGGCAGAGTGTTAACACTCTCGCCTCCCACCTCTGAGGCCAGGGTTCGGTTCCCGGCACGGCCTCAAGTGGGAAAGCTGGTAGTTGCTTGCCGTTGGTCGGCAGTTTACAGTACAGAGTCTTGACCAACTGTATGTACTGTTTTCCTCTGCCCTTCCAGCTAAATGTTGTGATATGACCTGTGCAGTGTTGAAAGCGATGTAAAACCCCAAATAAATAAATTAACTGAATACTGTGTTTACTTTATAAGTGTTATGAACTGCCATATTAGAAAGTTAGTGTATATCAATTACATGAATTCATTATTTTTTATTGGATGAAAGTAAAATAGATATTTTTAAAATTTTATTTGAACGATAAAGTTTTGCCCTTTTCCCTTAATGTGAATTATTTAACTTGTATCTTACTGCCACAACGTTAATGAATATTAATCATGTCCAGTCTTTTTTGCATATTTCTCCTTCGACAGTCGAGACTCTATGATGGAAACATGTTAGGGGTTATATTTTCAGTAAGTGGAAGGTTAATAAAATAGGTGTATTGGTGCAAGCTAATAAAAACTTGAGGGAATGCATTGCTAGAAGAATTCATAAAATCTTATTTTGGGATTATAGAAAGTCAGATTATAATCATTGCATGTAAAGATTTTGATATCAGCTTATAATGAAAAATAGATAGAATTGTATGACAGTAACTAAATTAATTTATCATACCTTATTGCACCAGTAGCAGATATCAAGAGCAACCAGCCTTTCCAGGCAGTGAGTGCCAAAAACGCAAATGTAGCTTAAATTTAACTAAATAATATATTTAACATATTAACAGCAGGCAGAATATGCACACTAATTGGACCTCCTGATTATCATAATTCTTGTTCTTTTTAAATATTTCTTTAATATTATACATATCTACAATTATTGTTGTCTGTTGATGTTTTTTTTTTTTTTTTTGAATTCATATACAATTCATAGCGTTGTGTATGGAAGATACTTTTTGAGATTCTGTATCAGTTATTAATAGGGCCTTAATATCATTCATTGTGCTAGATGAAGTGGGGTATGTGTTTGGTCTAATAATAATAACCCATTCACACTACAGGCATATAAATCAAATGTAATAGAAATAAAAGTTCTTCTAAATATATAAAAACACAATTACTTCCAAACATTTTATTATTTCTGGTCAACTTATTAATTCAATACAGAACTGTTTACGGCTATCAAATAATTTTCTGAATGTTAAATAACAGAATGGAATGTGCATCATAATTCTTTCTTTTAATCATAAGGCATCAACACTTTCTCATTCTGAAAGAGAGAAAAAAAAACAAAAGATAACATGTTATTAAAATGCCAAATGTTAATCTTAATTTACCAGTCTAGGTTACTACCTCAACGCTAAATCTGTAAATCTGATTGGTCAAAATCCGATCACTGAACCCTTTATAAAGAATGGTATTACCAGAGGGCAGGCAATAACGATTCAGAGTGCTGTGTGATATTTATGGCCTTTATTGATCTTAGTCTTACATAGATCCAATTAAACTTTGAGAGTAATCTGGATCACTGTCTTGATGCAAAAGAAATCTGGATTTTCCCATTTACTTATTTTTGCATTATTGGCGAGGTATTCACTCTCCGTGTGTTCTTCTTTGTCTTTGTATTTTTAAACTTTTTATCACCAATCATTAGACATACAATGTGATCAATTTGAAAAGTCACCAGACCAATTTTAGAAATTCAAGACATTTGTGTATATAAGTAAATCTGTATGATATACTGGGTGTCACATATTCCAGTTCAATAGCTTGGACCATATTGGGATATACCCTCAGCATTTACCCTTGCAGAGGTTGAACAAAAACTATTGTGCGACAGCCTGAAATGAGGTGCCAGATGTCCCAACTACTAGACCTTTGGGTATGCAGGACAAAGTAAAAATGTTATGCATGAAGATACTATTTAGAAACTTGCCATTTGAAACATCTAAATTTCTGTTTACTTGGTTTTCTCTTCCCTAGAGAAATGCTGACTTGAGATATTATTAGTTGGTTGTTTTTACCACTAGAATTGAAGAAAGGGTTTATATTATTCTAATTTTGTGTTGGTCACCAACATTAGGTCTGTAGTTTAAAACCTGGTAGCATATATCACTGAAGTACTCAAAAAACGTCAATCATGGACCAAATAGTAATAACCAACCGCTAAAGTTATGCGAAGGTCTGGACATTGTTGAACATTAAAGCATTCTCATTTCATATTTTTCTGCATCATATATTTTAAACAGTTTGAAATTCCGAGCATAACTTTTGTTATAGATCTGAACGCATACTGATGTTATACTCAAACAATAGAGTACAAGGTGAAATGAAAAAGTTTCATATGCTGATGCACTATAGGGGGGTAGAATGAAAGCAAAGTGCACGAGTTATAAATAATAACTTTCTGTAAACAATAACATCTCAACAAAAAAAAATCAAATTTACAACCTGTACATTTTTCCGCACATGATGTTAGCAGCATCTTCTCAACCTCCACATACTCACATTCAGCGCAATCTGAGGCAAACCCGAATGTGAATGATATATGTGAATACAGTCTGTAGAAGGACAGGTTGACTTTGTATTTTTGCCAAACACAGGGGCTATCTACTGCTCCCTACAGATATATCAATAATGCCTTGTTTCACAATTACCCTATTTGATACATCTGGTGCATCATTTCATCCTTCAACATCCTTGTATTACTGTATATGTTTTTAACAATAAAGTATACATGGACACAACTGTGTATCGCTTTTGTTATCCATGCTCCCAAAAGAGGAGGGGCAAAAGAGGAGGGGCAAGGCTATTTAATAATGTCTGTTTGTCTGTTTGTTTTCCCACAAACAAAAGTTGAAAACTATACTTTTATTGCATTAATACATCCTGTCTAATGGATAATTGCTTTAATGGTCAGCGCGACTGGTCCCACCAAATGATAGAAAAAGCCGTCCCGTATATATAACAGCAGGACCGGTCATAGAGTGTGCAATCACTAGGTGACACATCGTACTTCCTTACTGTCTAGTCATGCTGACGTCATCAAGTCTTTTTTGTTTGATGAGTGAAGTGATGCAAACATGTTTTACATAGAGAGAATATTTTAGAAATTTTGCAGCAAATTTATAATAAAACAAACTTTATTTTATTTCAACTTTTATCAATGAAGAGTCATCACATGGACAGAAAAAGAGAAGCATGTTATGGCACGTTATGGCTTTGTTGGATGGCCACATGAATTAAGCTTGAAGCAGAGATAAGGGGATGGAAGACTATCCTTGTGTTCAGAAGAAGGACTGTGCTATTTGTTAGGCTTTTATGCCTGAACAAGCTCAGCAATTGGCCACCGCTACCTACAGATCCAGGAAAGAAAAAGAGCAGAAGAAGAAGACGGTTGCTCCCTCCCCTATTCCTGATACCCACACTCATGGACCCTTCAGAAGTTAAACAGTTGGGACAGGTAGATGGAGGTCAAACTTCAACCACAGAGGAAACACCTGCTGGCAAGAAAAAGAGACCTGAGGAGTCCCCAAAACCCAGCAAGAAGAAATCCAACAGCAAACCGATATTTGAAGATCTAAAGAGTCTTGACAACAAATGGTCCCAGAGGTTTGCTAGACTTGAGGCCACGATGCTTGCATAGTCATTTGCAGTCCCAGTTGAATTGGTTATGAAGCCTGCTGAAGTGGTGACCAGTGACAAACCATTCTTTGATCCTGGAGCCGGTACCATCCAGATGTCTACCGGTGTGGTTTCTGATGTGAGTTTTACCAGTGTCAGTCCTATTCAGACCATCGGGAGGTTGCTGCCAGCATGACTGCTACCCGCCCTGTTGAGGCTCCTGGTGTAAGAAGATTAGCCACCCAGCCTGTTGAGGCTCCCGGTGCAGGTCCTGAAGTTTTGCCCATCGGTACCGGTAGTGTTGATGTGAGACCAGACCAGTCCCTCACCAGTGAAACGACTGTTTCTATTATTGGTGTGTCTGACTCTGATGATGAACTACACAGTGAACCGGGCTCCCCTGCTGGTGGTAGTGTCCAGGGCAAGTTGTCAGACAGAGACACGCCTAGGGATGAAGCACTTGACTAGGAACTCTCTGAGGAAGTCAACTACAGAGAAACCATCAGAGGGGTCAGATCGTTTATGGGCTGGTATCAGATACTGGATTTTAACATCTCCTCATCTTCCCTAGATAATAACCCGTTTGCCGGTGCTAGAATGCAACCTATCAGGAAGGTATCCATCAAGATGAATGGCTATACAGAAAACTGGAGAAGCTGAACCTCACCATGATGGAAGGTTACCCATCTAGGACCTGAGAAACTGCTCGACTGCTGTCAGAGATCAGTTCTTCAAGACCCCTAGAACTTCAAAATCATGTATACTGAGAAGAAAGACTGTGTGAGGTCAAAAGTTTCATACTGGTCACCGGAACCGGCCAAACTCAACAGTAGTTTCAGCAGAGTTGCCAGACACAGCTTGCTTTCTGCCCCCAGCTTCCCGGTCCATTCATCAAGACACCTTGAGAAAGTGGGAGAGGTCAGCTAGAGAACAGACATTTATGTGTAATCAAGCTGCTGGACTGAGCCGGTGCCTCACCAAGGTTCAAGGCGCTATGGTTGCACAACTAAAGACACTGCATTCTGACAAGGGTAAAGGCAAGGCTTCAGGAAGGTCACAGCATACTGTTGTTGAACTTGAATACCTGGTGATGGTTAACAGGTCCATCACCCAGGCTATGGCTCGCACAATACAGGACCTCTCAGAGGGTATCACCATCAACATGGCCAACCTTACACTGGCTCATCATGACAGTTATCTGAAGAACCTACGAACTGGAGTTACACAGGATACTCTCACTGCCTTGAGAAACTCTCCACCGTATATGCAGTCCTTGTTCCCTGACCAGTTGTGGTGAAAGCAGAAGAGGTCTCATGAAGTGAGGAAAGACGTTCTTCTGGCAACTCACACAGGAAGCCCGGTCATTTTCACCCCCATGCTTCTGATACTGGCAAGACATCTCACCAACTGGACCAGAAACCTGGGGTGGATTTCACAAAAGGTCTTAGCCCGGTCTCAGGCTCAAACTTGAGACTTTTGTCTCAAATTATTGTAAAATTTTACTTGAGCCCATGGGCTCAGCCTTAATGGATTTCACAAAAGGTCTCAGACTCGGCTTTGGCTGAGCCACTGGCTCAAATGCTGAGCCTGGTAGAAAGTGGGCTTAAGTTTTGTAAACAAAGGCTCAAATATGGCCGCCATAATTCTTTCTCCACTTCAAGATTTCAAATGGCTGAAAATAAGGTACAAGTATATAAAACAACCTCTTGAAGTAGTCTTTGGGTGTTTTATATGTTTTCAAGGTTTCCCATTGCAAAATGATATTTGACAAGGGATATTATGTATCAAACAAGAAACATATATGTCATCAGTAGAATATTTTGACTACACAAAAAAATGGTCACATGACACAGAAAAACACTGTCAGTGGTTATTTGATAAGCCAACTGAGACCCCCTTCTGTGAAAACTGTTTGAGACCAAGACTTAGCTGAGCCAGAAGGCTCAGACTTGAGCCAATGGCTCAGCCTGAGACTAGGCTAAGTCTGAGACCTTTCATGAAATCCGCCCCAGGTGTCCCCAGCTTGGAAGCAGATCAGGAACAGGCAATAGCACAAAAAATGGTTTGGCCCTCCTGCAAGATACTACACACACAAATCAAGGTTCCAGAATTTTTCAAGATTATAATATAATTTATAATGTAAGTGTAAGCTCCCAGTTTTATTGCGCTACAATAGCTTACCATGTGGGACTGAATGCTTTACTGGTTGCCGCGAGGAACTACGACCAACGTCTAAGAAAAAAAGACATTTATTCTTTGCCGTAGCCTCTGGTTGTCGTCACGTGATCTGCCCCTTATGTTACAACTTTTCTCGTTGGTCGCCGCCATTTTACAGTCTTTGGGAAGTATTTACTGCCATTTTCTATCTATATCTCTGTGCAGTGTTATTGTTATACGTCCATTTTTATGTATTTCATTTATTAATGTATATAGCATATTCTGGCCCTTTTTCAGCACTTCTGCTTGTGTAATTATCTTTAAAATTAAAGTTTTGTGAGCTCGCCTCGACTGGCTTTCTTCTGCGAGTAATTATTCGAGGTTCCTCGCATTTTATTGCGTTCATTATGTCGTCCCACCAAGCTAGCAAAGATAAACCTCGTGCAGCAAAGTGTAACCATTTCTGCAATTCCTTTGATACACACAATTTCTGCCCTACCTGCAGAGAGGCTGGTAAGGGCGACGATCCGTGTGTAACTAATGCTTCTTCTTGCAATATTTGTGCCTCATTTACCGAGGAACAAGTAACCAAGATTTCTCACAGGAAGCGTTATTCTAAAAAGGAAAGGAAAGAAAAAGCAGAAGATGTGGGTTCGGAACTATTAGGCGACAATTCAGTAGAATCTTTTACTGGCTCGCAAGCAGATCTCGAACTGGCTGCAGATCGCCTCTTTACTTCCCCGCCTCGCCCACAACCCCTTTCTCTTGAGGCATTTACCAGCCGAACCCCTGCTCGCACTGTCCCGCCTACACCAGGTACGGCTTTGCAATTAAAAGTACAAGCAAATATTGAGAAATCTTTGTCTTCTCAAATTAACATACAGGTGGATCAGAAGATTGGCGCCTTTCAGGCCAGTATGTTGGAGGCGTTCAACAGCTTACGTCAGGATTTCCAAAAATCCCTTCACAAACCAAAAGAGGTGGATCAGACCTCTTCGTTTGCTGTGACAAAAACGAACGCACCCTCCAATGCCATATCCTCGCAAGTCAGTAGTGCAGTCGAGTCGATGGAGGTCGAGTATGGTCCGGACCTTCCATCCCGCCTCGGCTCTTATACTAGTCGCCTCGCAGACGACTCGGGTCTACATCGTAGTTCTGCCGAGGAGCCCTCGCAGGTTGCCTCGACTAAACTTTCGACAAGTTTGATCAGGACTTCCAAGCAGCCAACTTACCTGAGGGCAAGTACATCAAGCCACCTCCCTCCACTGCTAAGTGGTACAAAGTAGGCCAGCCTTGCTATGAAGATAAGATACAAGAGCTGAACACTGACTTTGCCAAAATTTGCATTTCTCCTAAACCATCTGGGGCTCCTATGGGCAAGGTCCCTATGCCAGTTCTCAAGGAGTTGGAACATCAGGCAAGACAAAATATTTCCACTCTCAATTTCGCTACTACCTTTGCAAAGACTTCTTCCTCCTGTAATGTTACTCTGGAGAAGTGTCAACATAGTCTAAAATCGACCTTCAAAAAGGTCAAATCTCAAATCAGGAAAGGTGCCGACCCTGAAAAAGCAGCGAAACGTGGTTACGAAGAAGCCTGTGAGTACCTGGATCTATGGAACAAGACCATCCTAATCCAACACAGGGCTTTAACTTGCCTCAGCAAATCCCTTGCTCATATTCTACAGAGAGAACTTTACTCAATGGGCAATCTTGGCTTGCTTAGGCGCGAAGCCGAAATGACCCTACTTCAACCCCAACTAGGAGAAACCAGGCGCCAAGAACTTAGGAATGCTTCCTTCTGGCCGCCTTCCTTGTTTAAGTCACAGTTGGTGAAAGAAGGAGAGGACTTCCTTCTCAAAAAAGGCACCTCAAAGGATTCTCAGGGTTTTGGACCCTACCAAAATAAGCCCTTTCGTGGTTCCCACAAGAAAAGAGGCTCCTACAGGAAACGCCCCTATGGGGGCCCTTCTTCTCAAAGCAGTAACCAATCTTTTCCCTCCTCCAGGGGAAAATCAACTTTCAGAGGCTCCAGGGGTCGTTTTCGACCCCACAACAGGGGAAGAGGGAGTGGTAACCCCTCCTCCCAATGACTCCTTCATAGCCTCAAACAGTCCACCAGTAGGAGGTCGCCTCCATTTTTTCAGCAAAGACTGGCAAGAAAACAATTGCTCAACCAACGTGTTAAACATTATCACTAATGGCTACGTACTGCCATTCCTCTCAAAACCAAGCTTGGTCAGATTTCAGAATACAAGGCCCTTCCAAAAGACCAAGCCTTAGCCGATTGTATCCAGTCTCTGCTGTTAAAGAACGCTATCGAAAGGGTGGAAAATGTAAAATCTCTCGGGTTTTACAGTCGCCTGTTTCTTGTACCCAAGCCTCACCAAAGGTGGAGGCCGGTAATAGACCTCAGCAGGCTCAACACTTTTTTACATGTAGAAAAATTCAAGATGGAAACTCCAGAGTCCATCAGGACCTCCCTGATTCCAGGGGAATGGGTAGCGTCGATAGATCTGTCGGACGCCTACCTTCACATCCCCATCCATCCTCACTCACGGAAATACCTAAGATTTTGCCACAGGTCTCAGGTGTTCCAGTTCACATCCCTACCCTTCGGACTGGCCACAGCCCCCCAGGTCTTTACCATGATTGTAAAGGAGGTGAAGCTCATGGCCCTGTCCAGGGGTCTCAGACTACACCAATACCTGGACGACTGGCTGATCAGGTCTCAGTCGCGGGAGGAAGCCATAGTGAACACTCAGGCGGTGGTAGATCTAACCCAATCCTTGGGATGGATCATCAATCAGGACAAATCAGAACTGAATCCCACTCAGGTGTTTTCGTTCGTGGGTTACGAGTATCACCTGGATTCAGCCCTTGTAAAACCCACTCAAGAGAGATGGCTCAAACTTCAGGATTTTATCCTACACCTCAAGTCAAAACATATTTTGACTGCAAGATGTTTGATGTCACTAATTGGGTTGCTAGCCTCAACGGAGAAAATGGTCCCGGAGGGACGGCTCCATATGAGGCCCTTTCAGTTTCACCTCAAGGAGCACTGGAAATTTCCTCAACCATTGGACAGCCTCCTGCCTTGGACAGAAGCCATCTCTGCACACCTAGATTGGTGGCATAATCCTGCAAATGTGATGGAAGGCTCAGACCTTCATCCCAAAGACCACAGTATCCAACTCTTTACAGACGCCTCAAACGAAGAACAAAGTTCTACACAAGGTCTGTGGTCACCTCAGGAAAAAGGCCTTCACATAAACGTCCTAGAATTGAAAGCTGTCTTTCTGGCTCTGAGACACTTCAAAGACCAGTGTCAGGACCAAACAGTGCTAGTTGCCACGGACAACTCAACTGTGGTAGCTTACATAAACAAACAAGGGGGAACACACTCGGTGGAGATGTGCGCACTCCTGTGGAGACTCATGACCTGGTGCCACCACTATCACATAATCTTGAAAGCCAGGCACATTCCAGGGTGCCTGAATGTGATGGCCGACCTACTTTCCAGGTCGAACCAGGTTCAGTCGACCGAATGGTCACTACATCCACAGGTGTTCAAACAGATCTGCCGAAAGTGGTTCACTCCCCACGTGGACCTTTTTGCCACTCATCTGAACCACAAGCTCCCTCTGTACGTGTCTCCTATCCCAGACCCCCAGGCCTGGGACATAGATGCTCTAAACATAGACTGGACGGGTTTCACTGCTTATGCTTACCCTCCAACGGCTCTCCTTCACAGGGTGATCCAAAAAATCAGGCAATGCACCTGCCTGATCATACTAATAGCCCCAGGCTGGCCAGGGATGCCCTGGTTCTGGGACCTAGTGCAGCTCTCAACAGAGATCCCTCTGCAACTCCCGGTGTCGACAACACTCCTCAAGCAGTCCCACAACTTCGTGTTCCACAGCTCCCCGCAGCACCTCAACCTCCATGCATGGTGTCTAGGAGTGGACAACTCCAAGAACAAGGCTTCTCTGTGGAAGTGGCAGAGAGAATTGCTGCACCTCAGCGGTCTTCAACAAGGACCATCTACAAATCAAAGTGGGCCCTATTTGAAAAATGGTGCAGAGATAATTTGGTGGATTTCTCCTCACCATCTGTGAAGCAAATCTCAGATTTCTTTATGTATCTGTACCAAGACCTAAACAGGCGCCCCTCTACTATTGATGGTTACAGGACTGCCATTGTTGACACCTTAGGCCCGTCAGGCCAACATATTGCTCATAATGACGACCTCCATAGGTTGCTCTCCAGTTTCCACAGGGATCGACCCAAAAGTTCCAGAAATCTCCCCAAGTGGAACCTTTCTGTTCTCAATGAGCTCACAAAAGCTCCCTTTGAGCCCATGAAAGACACAGACCTCAAGCATCTCACTCTAAAAACTGCTTTCTTGCTAGCTTTGGCCTCCGGCAAGCGCCGCAGCGAAATCCATGCCTGGGTCGCAAACAAAGTATCTAATCTAGGCCAATGGGAAACGGTTGCCTTGTTCCCCTCTTCTGACTTTATTGCCAAAAACCAGCTAGCAAGAGAAGGTTCTCAAAGTGTATCCCCGGTGACTATTCCTGCTCTCACTACCATTGTAGATAGACAGTTCAAAGAAGACAGGACCCTGTGTCCTGTGCGGGCCCTGAGGTACTATCTGGACCGAACCAAGGACCTAAGAGGTTCCCGGTCCCTCCTTTTCATTTCCTTCAAGAAAGGACATTCCTCAGACATCAGACCCGCTACTCTCTCTTCTTGGTTGAAACAAACCATCCTACTTTGTTATAAACAAGCAGACCAGCAAGCCTTGCACCTAGTCCAAGTCAAAGCGCATGACATTCAGGCCTTCGCAGCCTCTAAGGCATTTTACGGTGGGGTATCGGTGGACCAGATCATGCAAGCCTGTCACTGGAAAGCTCACAACACTTTTACCAATTTTTATCTAAAAGATCTTACTTGGTCGGACAATGACAACAACCTGTATCTGGGACCAGTAGTAGCGGCACAGCAGGTCCTAGACCCTTCTCCTCAGTCCAGTCATCCTCGGAAAGAAAGGAAGGGGGGGGGGCACATCCGCTACAACCAAGTCTTCAGGAGTCTAAACCCAGGGTCTAGGTATATGTCTACCTCATCAGGGTGTATCGGGTAAGGTCTATTTAGTCTTTATATCTTATAACTGTATATTGTATTAAGGACCTTAAGGTTGTCATTTAGTTGGTTCCAGAGCCTTAAGCTCGGGTTCTTCCGTGATCGTCCTTGAGACTGACCCCGTTCGTGTATCCAGGATACATATCTTTCTCGTCAAACACCCTGACAGTTTTTAGCACTGTCATTTATTCAGGTTTTTGGCTTCTACAAGACCCACCCTCCGGGATTGGGCCTCTGTAGATGGGACTCAGACTGGTATTTTTCGACTCTTCATTCTATTATTATTATCAAAATTCTAAGAAAAAACAGACTATCTGCCAGTCTCAGCTGTAATCCCGCCACCGGGCGGTTGAATTCAGCATTCAGTCCCACATGGTAAGCTATTGTAGCGCAATAAAATTGAAAATTTTAATTACTTAAATGTAGCTTTTATAAGCTACAAGCTTACCATGTGGGACTGAGAAGAGTCCCACCCTGCCTCCCCGCTGTATTCCAGCTGAGGGGTATGGGTTTAAATCTCAACGAGAAAAGTTGTAACATAAGGGGCAGATCACGTGACGACAACCAGAGGCTACGGCAAAGAATAAATGTCTTTTTTTCTTAGACGTTGGTCGTAGTTCCTCGCGGCAACCAGTAAAGCATTCAGTCCCACATGGTAAGCTTGTAGCTTATAAAAGCTACATTTAAGTAATTAAAATTTTCAAATTGATATATATTATTTTCATATTTTATCATGAGAGTATAAACACAAACATATTCAGTGCTAGTCCAAAGAGGAGGAATGTGTGTTTTTGCAAATTCAGAGTTCATGAAAGTCTGAGCAGTGCATTCAAAAGTCACTCATCATGAAAGTTACTTGATCCTTCGGGTCTTCAAACATAACCTCACAAATAAGACAACATTGGATGACTGGAAAATTCATGCTATAATTTAAAGTTGGACTGGTCACATATAAAATTCTAAAATACGCCAACCAGTATACCTCCGTAAAACAAGTAGAGTCTCCTTACTTAATTTAAGTAAAGTCTTTCTTTGATTATGCATTCACTTCCTCTGTAGAGTGCCAGTCCAACAGTAATATCCTTTATAGGGGTGTTCAAACAGAACTGACCCGCACTGACTAGGATTGTTTGTTTACATTGTCAGTTAGGGATAGTTATGGTTGTCCGACTTTGCTTGGAGGGTCAGCAAAATATCAAATATGTTTCACCAATCAACCATGACTCTTCATCCCAAATGTAGCTACACCCACAAGGAAACTATCTTCTCCGAATGACTGTATATCTTAACAAGGAACAAGGGGGTCTTATGATTGTGAATTAAGACTAAAATGCAAACTGTATATCTTATCCTGCTCACTTCCAGACCAATCATACTAACTTCCCGTCTTACCCTGAAGCATTTGCAGTCCTGTCAGTTTGAAGTACCCTGGCCTCACTTCAAGACAGGTCACAAAACAATACCGACTGGACTTAAAAGTAAACCGGCTTGTCCTAATCAAGTGAGATCATACTTGGTGGCTTCATGTCATGGATGTCCACGGAGTCAGTTGAATCTCAGCAGGACAAGCTGATAGCACAGCAGGACAAGACATAACAATAAACCGACAAGGCGGTTACCACCACAGGTGAGCTGTGAGGTGTATTAAAGGACAGGCCTGTTTTATGTCTTCCTGACACGGCTTGTCATGTTGTGGGATCAGGGGCCGGTTTCACGAAGCCTCCTTAAGATAAAGGTCACCTTAAATCCTAGGATTTCCTTGATTTTCTCCCTCCTTTAAAAAATCTCAGTTTCACAAAGCCTCCTTCCTTAAAGGAGACCTTGAAAACTCCCTTGAATTTCAAGGAAGTTAAGGACCTACCTTAGATTTAAGGAAATGTCCTTCAAGGAATGTTTATAAACTTTAATCAACATTTTAAGGTGAATCCACCTAAATATATAGAACTTGAAACATTATTGTCAAACCTACATCCACAAACAATGTTTTGCTGTTTATTTCATACAATTTGGTAGTTTAATTTTTGAAAATTGATGTTCAAACTTTTGAAGTGAGAAACATATTCATGGAGTTTCCTTGAACATAAAGGGCCTTTCCCTTACTTTGGGTAAAATATTGTCATGTGACCTACTCTATTAATTTCCAAAATATACTCCAATCTCCATTTTACAAAATTTATTAGAATATAGTAAAATATAGATTTACTGACTTTTCTGATCTTTAACAGTGTTACAATAAGGACACTGCCTCCATTAGGTAATTTAGGTACAAAATAAGTGCATAAGTACACATGTACTTACAGTGAAAGAAAAACATTGGTGTGGTTATAGGTTTTGGAAACAACTCCCAAAAGAAATAAAAATGCAAATAATGTATCTGAAAATTAAAATGTACCTAATGTACCAAGTTTAAAAATAGTTAAAATGCTAAAATGCAATTTACTCTCTTAATATTTCAAATAAATTGTGTAAAGGTTATATAAGTAATGGAGGGGGAAATCCAAGCAGTGTGGTTATACAGGGAATCACCCTTCCTTTGTTTTAAGGAAAATCTTGAGAAGGGGGTTCAGCGCTGAAGAGAGGCAAACACAGCCGGCCTCGGGGCCCACTGTGCAGTGTTGTAGTGGGACATGCTTTTTGCACAGTGGGACCCGCTCAATGAGCATACAGTTTTTCATGAAATTATAAATTTATTATTAAATGGCAAGCATAACTATCACTATCTATTCTGTCTCCCCATTTTTTGACACAGTGGGCTTATACCCCTTCATTTAATTACACAGTGAGCACCACCCTCGCCATCTACTGTACACAGACAGACAGACTTCCACAGTGGGCCCATACTTCTTCATTTATGACACAGTGGGCCTATACCCCCTCATTTACTTACAGAGTAAGTACCACCCTCGCCATCTACTGTACATAGACTGTCCAACCTCAGTTCCTCCCTTACTTATACAGTGGGCCCATCACTCCTCATTTATGACACAGTGGGCCTATACCCCCTCATTTACTTAAAGAGTGAGTACTACACTCGCCATCTACTGTACATAGACTTTCCAGCCTCGGTTCCTTCCTTACTTGTACAGTGGGCCCATCCCTACTCATTTATGACAGAGTAGGCCTATACCCCCTCAGTTACTTACAGAGTGAGCACCAATCTTGTCATCTACTGTACACAGACTGCCCAGCCTCAGTTCCTCCCTTACTTGCACAGTGGGCCCATACCTCCTCATTTTATGACACAGTAGGCCTATACCCCCTCATTTACTTACACAGTGGGCACCACCCTCGTCATCTACTGGACACAAACTGTCCAGCCTCAGTTCCTCCCTTATTTGCAGAGTGGGCCCATGCCTCCTCATTTTCCTACACAGTGGGCACCACCCTCGCCATCTACTGTACACAGACTGTCCAACCCCACTTCTTCCCTTACTTGTACAGTGGGCCTATACCTCCTCATTCTATGACACAGTGGGCCTGTACTCCATTTACTTACCCAGTGGGCACCACCCTCGCCATCTACTGTACACAAACTGTATAGCCTCATTTCCTCCCTTACTTCACCAGTGGGCCCATACCTCCTCATTTATGACAGAGTGGGCCTATACCCCCTCATTTTCTTTCACAGTGAGTACCAACCTCGCCATCTACTGTACACAGACAGTCCAGCCTTATTTCTTCCTTACTTGCACAGTGGGCCCATACCTCCTCATTTTATGACACAGTAGGCCTATACCCCCTCATTTACTTACACAGTGGGCACCACCCAAGCCGTCTACTGGACACAAACTGTCCAGCCTCAGTTCCTCCCTTATTTGCACAGTGGGCCCATACCTCCTCATTTTCGTTCACAGTGGGCACCACCCTCGCCTTTTACTGCACACAGAGTGTCCAGCCTCATTTCCTCCCTTACTTCCACAATGGTTCCATACCTCCTCATGTTTTGACCAGTGGGCCTATACCCCCTCATTTTCTCATACAGTGGGCACCACCCTCGCTATCTACTGTACACAGACTATCCAGCCTCACTTCTCCCCTTACTTCCACAGTGGTTCCATACCTCCTCATTTTAGGACACAGTAGGCCTATACCCCCTCATTTACTTACACAGTGAGCACCAACCTTGCCAACTAATGAACACACACTGTCTAGCCTCACTTCGTCTCTTACTTGCACAGTGGGCCCATATACCTCCTCATTTTCTTACACAGTGGGCCTATACCCCCTCATTTACTTACACAGTAAGCAGCACCCTCGCCATCTACTACATAGAGACTGTCCAGCCCCAGTTCCTCCCTTACTTGCACAGTGGGCCCATACCTCCTCATTTTATGACACAGTGGGCCTATACCTCCTCATTTACTTACACAGTGGGCACCACCCTCGACATCTAATGGACACAGACTGTTCAGCCTCACTTCCTGACTTATTTGTATAGTGGGCCTATGCCTCCTCAGTTTATGACACAGTGGGCCTATACTCCATTTACTTACCCAATCGGCACCACCCTCGCCATCTACTGTACACAAACTTTATAGCCTCACTTACTCCCTTACTGGCACAGTGGGCCCATACCACCTCACTTATGACACGGTGGGCCTATACTCCCTCATTTTCTTACATAGTGAGTACCAACCTCGCCATCTACTGTACAGCAAAATATGCAGCCTCAGTTCCTCTCTTACTTACACAATGGGACCATACCTCCTCATTTTATGTCACAGTGGGCCTATACCCCCTAATTTACTTACACAATTGGCATCACCCTCACCATCTTTTTTGCAAAAACTGTGCAGCCTCAGTTCCTCCCTTACTTACACAATGGGCCCATACCTCCTCATTTTATGGCACAGTGGGCCTATACCCCGTGATTTTATGTCACAGTGGGCCTGTACCCCATCATCTACTTCCACAGTGGGCACCACCATCGGCATCTGCACTACACAAACTGTCCAACCTCTGTTCCTCCCTTACTTACACAGTGGGCCCATACCTCCTCATATTATGACACAGTGGGCCTATACCCCTACTATACTGGGGCCTATACTATAACTTACACAGTTGGTACAACCCTCGCCATCTACTTTACACAAACTGTGCAGCCTTAGTTCCTCCCTTACTTACACAATGGGCCCATACCTTCTAATTGTATGACACAGTGGGCCTATACCCCTCATTTTATGACACAGTGGGCCTGTACCCCATCATCTACTTACACAGTGGGCACCACCCTCGCCATCTACTTTACACAAACTGTGCAGACTTATTCCCCCCTAACTTACACAATGGGCCCATACCTTCTTATTTTATGACACAGTGGGCCTATACCCCCTCACGTACTTACACAGTTGGCACCACCCTCGCCATCTACTTTGCAAAAACTGTGCAGCCTCAGTTCCTCCCTTATTTGCACAGTGGGCCCATACCTCCTCATTTTATGACACAGTACGCCTATACCCCCTCATTTTCTTACATAGTGGCCACCACTCTCGCCATCTACTGTACACAGACTGTCCAGCCTCACTTCCTCCCTTACTTACACAGTGGGCCCATACCTCCTCATTTATGACACAGTGGGCCTATACCCCCTCATCTTCTGACACAGTGAGTACCAACCTCACCATCTACTGTGCACAGGCTGTCCAGCCTGATTTCCTCTCTTACTTGCACAGTAGACCCATACCTCCTCATTTTATGCAACAGTGGGCCTATACCCCCATTTACTTATACAGGGTGCACCACCAAAGCCGTCTACTGTACACAAACTGTCCAGCTTCATTTCCTCCCTTACTTGCACAGTGGTTCCATACCTCCTCATTTTTTGACACAGTGGGCACCACCCTTGCCATCTACTGTACACAGACTGCCCAGCCTTACTTCCTCCTTTACTTGCACAGTAGGCCCATACCTCCTCATTTTATGACACAGTGGGCATGCACCCCTCATTTACTTACACAGGGTGTACCACCAAAGCCATCTACTGTACACAAACTGTCCAGCTTAATTTCCTCCCTACTTGAACAGTGGGCCAATACCTCCTCATTTTATGACACAGTGGGCCTATACCCTTTCAATTACTTACATAGTGGGCACCACCATCGTCATCTACTGTACACAGACTGTCCACCCTCACTTACTCCCTTACTTGCACAGTGGGCCCATACCTCCTCATGTTATGACAAAGTGGGCCTATACTCCTTCATTTACTTACATAGTGGGCACCACCCTATTCATCTACTGTACACAGACTGTCCAGCCTCACTTACTCCCTTACTTGCAGAGTGGGCCTATACCTCCTCTTGTTATGACAAAGTGGGCCTATACTCCTTCATTTACTTACATAGTGGGCACCACCCTATTCATCTACTGTACACAGACTGTCCAGCCTCACTTACTCCCTTACTTGCAGAGTGGGCCTATACCTCCTCTTGTTATGACAAAGTGGGCCTATGCTCCTTCATTTACTTACATAGTGGGCACCACCCTATTCATCTACTGTACACAGACTGTCCAGCCTCACTTACTCCCTTACTTGCAGAGTGGGCCTATACCTCCTCTTGTTATGACAAAGTGGGCCTATACTCCTTCATTTACTTACATAGTGGGCACCACCCTATTCATCTATTGTACACAGACTGTCCAGCCTCACTTACTCCCATACGTGCACAGTGGGCCCATACCTCCTCATTTTAGGACAAAGTGGGCCTATACCCCCTCATTTATTTACACAGTGGGCACCACCCTCGCCACATACTGTACAAAATCTGTCCAGTCTCAGTTCTTTCCTTCATGGTAAGGTGACCTCACTGTGTTTGGACATTATGTAATGTGGTTATTAAGTGTCTCTTGAAAAGTGGAAGCTTGTTGGTTTCACCCCCTGTTTTCAGACAGCCTACCCCACCGTCATTGATGCTGCAGTTATTCACCCATGGTGTCTGGATGGGCGGGCGGATGGGCGTTGGGAAAAAGCTGTGACCTTGATTTGACCTTTGACCTTTCCATAGTGACTTTGACTTATAAAATCTTGTCCGGGCTATATCTCAAAAACTGTAAGGTGTTGGAAGTTGATACTTGGTACGGACATTGGTTAGGGGGTGTAGGTGTGCAATGTCATGGTGTGACCTTGATTTGACCTTTGACCTTTCCATAGTGACTTTGACCTATAAAATCTTGTCCGGGCTACTAAAGTATATCTCAAAAACTGTAAGGTGTTGGAAGTTGATACTTGGTAGGGACATTGGTTAGGTTGTATAGGTGTGCAACGTCATGGTGTGACCCTGATTTGACCTTTGACCTTGCCGTAGTGACCTTGACCTATAAAAAGTTGTCTGGGCTATATCTCGGCAACTGTAAGGTGTATGAAGTTGATACTTGGTAGGAACATTGGTTATGAGGTGTAGGTGTGCAACGTCATGGTCGGAACTTGATTTTACCTTTGACTTTGCTATAGTGACCTTGACCTATAAAATTTTGTTTGGGCTATATCTCGGCAACCGTAAGGTGTAGGAAGTTCATATGTGGTAGGGACATTGGTCAGGCGGTGTGCAATGTCATGGTCTGACCTTGATTTGACTTTTGACCTTGCCATAGTGACCTTGACCTATAAAATCTTGTCCAGGGTATATCTTGGAAACTGTAAGGTGTAGGAAGTTGATATTTGGTAGGGACATTGGTCAAGGGTTATATGTGTGCAATGTCATGGTCTGACCCTGATTTGACCTTTGACCTTGCTATAGTGACCTTGACCTATAAAATCTTGTCCAGGGTATATATCAGAAACCGTAAGGTGTAGGAAGTTAATATGTGGTAGGGACATTGGTCAAGGGTTATATGTGTGCAACGTCATGGTGTGACCTGTATTTGACCTTTGATCTTGCATATCTGATTCTACCGGTATTTTATGTCTCAATAGAGCTCCAGTGTGAAAACAACCTAAACCGTAGCCTTTGAATCTTTAGCACATCTTGAATTTAACCTTTTACTCTTATTTCAAGGTCAGGTGAGGTCATCATACTGAAAAGGTCCCATACCTTCCTTATTATTGGAAATGTGAAAACAATCATAGCAAATCATAGGCTGCTAATAATTTGCAAGAATTGAATTTGACCTTTGATTCCAGTTTGAAGGTTAAGTGGGGTCAATAAGTTATAAAATGAGAAGGTATGGGCCCACTGTGTAGGTAATGGTGAAACTGAGACTGGGCGGTTTGTGTCCAGTAGATGGCTGGGATGGTGTCCATTGTGTAAGTAAATTAGGGGGTATAGACCCACTGTGTCCTAAAATGAGGAGGTATGGGCCCACTGTGCAAGTAAGAGATGAACTGAGACTGGACAGTGTGTGTTCATTAGATGGTGACGTTGGTGCTCACTGTGTAAGTAAATGAGGGGGTATCGGTCCACTGTGTCATAAAATGAGGAGGTATGGGCCCACTGTGCAAGTAAGGGAGGAAATGAGGCTGGACAGTCTGTGTACAGCAGATGGCGAGGGTGGTGCCCACTGTGTAAGAAAATGAGGATGTAGGCCCACTGTGTCATAAAATGAGGAGATATGGGCCCACTGTATAAGTAAGGGAGGAAGTGAGGTTGGACATTCTGTACAGTAGATGGTGAGGGTGGTGCCCACAGTGTAAGTAAACGAGTGGGTATATGCCCACTGTGTCATAAAAGGAGGAGGTATGGGCCTACTGTGCAAGTAAGGGAGGAAGTGAGGTTGGACAGTATGTGTACAGTAGATGGCGAGGGAACTGCTCACTGTGTAAGTAAATCAGGGGGTATAGGCCCACTGTTGCATAAAATGAGGAGTTATGGGCCCACTGTGGAAGTAAGGGAGGAACTGAGGCTGGACAGTCTGTGTATAGTAGATGGCGAGGGAACTGCTCACTGTGTAAGTAAATGAGGGGGTATAGGCCCACTGTTGCATAAAATGAGGAGTTATGGGCCCACTGTGGAAGTAAGGGAGGAACTGAGGCTGGACAGTCTGTGTAAAGTAGATGGCGAGGGTGGTGCCCACTGTGTACGTAAATGAGGGGGTATAGGCCCACTGTGTCATAAAAGGAGGAGGTATGGGCTCACTGTACAAGTAAGGGAGGAAGTGAGGCTGGACATTCTGTACAGTAGATGGCGAGGGTGGTGCCCACTGTGTAAGTAAACGAGTGGGTATATGCCTACTGTGTCACAAAGTGAGGAGGTATGGGCCCACTGTACAAGTAAGGGAGGAACTGAGGTTGGACAGTCTGTGTACAGTAGATGGTGAGGGTGGTACTCACTGTGCAAGTAAATGAGGGAGTATAGGCCCACTGTGTCCTGAAATGAGGAGGTATGGGCCCACTGTACAAGTAAGGGAGGAATTGAAGCTGGACAGTCTGTGAACAGTAGCTGGCGAGGGTGGTGCCCAATGTGTAAGAAAATGAGGGGGTATAGGCCCACCATGTCATAAATAAGGAGGTATGGGCCCACTGTGCAAATAAGGGAGGAACTGAGGCTGGACAGTCTGTGAACAGTAGCTGGCGAGGGTGGTGCCCAATGTGTAAGAAAATGAGGGGGTATAGGCCCACCGTGTCATAAATGAGGAGGTATGGGCCCAATGTGCAAATAAGGGAGGAACTGAGGCTGGACAGTCTGAACAGTAGCTGGCGAGGTTGGTGCACAATGTGTAAGTAAATGAGGAGGTATAGGCCCACTGTGTCATAAATGTGGAGGTATGGGCCCATTTTGCAAATAAGGGAGGAAATGAGGCTGGACTGTCTGTGTACAGTAGATGGCGAGGGTGGTACCCATTGTGTAAGTAAACAAGTGGGTATATGCCCACTGCATCATAAAATGAGGAGGTATGGCCCACTGTACAAGTAAGGGAGGAACTGAGGTTGGACAGTCTGTGTACAGTAGATGGCGAGGATGGTGCCCACTGTGTAAGAAAATGAGGGTGTAGGCCCACTGTGTCATAAAATGAGGAGGTATGGGCCCACTGTGCAAGTAAGGGAGGAACTGAGGCTGGAAAGTCTGTGTACAGTAGATGGCGGGGGTGGTGCCCACTTCATAAGTAAATGAGGGATATAGGCCCACTGTGTCATAAAATGAGGAGGTATGGGCCCACTGTGCAAGCAAGGGAGGAAGTGAGGCTGGAGAGTCTGTGTACAGTAGATGATGAGGGTGGTGCCCACTTTGTAAGTAAATGAGGGGTATAGGCCCACTGTGTCATAAAATGAGGAGGTATGGGCCCACTGTGCAAGTAAGGGAGTAAGTGAGGCTGGAGAGTCTGTGTACAGTAGATGACGAAGGTGGTGCCCACTATGTAAGTAAATGAAGGGGTATAGGCCCACTGTGTCATAAAATGAGGAGGTATCGGCTCCCTGTTCCAGTAGAGAGGAAATGAAGCTGGACAGTTTGTGTACAGTAGATGGCTTTGGTGGTGCATCCTGTGTAAGTAAATGAGGGGGTACATGCCCACTGTGTCATAAAATCAGGAGGTATGGACCCACTGTGCAAGTAAGAGAGGAAATGAGGCTGAACAGTGTGTGTACAGTAGATGGCGAGGGTGGTGCCCAATGTGTAAGAAAATGAGGAAGTATAGGCCCACCATGTCATAAATGAGGAGATATAGGCCCACTCTACAAGAAAAGGAGGAACTGAGGCTGGACAGTCTGTGTACAGTAGATGGTGAGGATGGTGCTCACTGTGTAAGTAAATGTTGGTATATGCCCACTGAAGTGAGGTTGGACAGTATGTGTACGGTAGATGGCGAGGGTACTGCTCACTGTGTAAGTAAATCAGGGGGTATAGGCCCACTGTTGCATAAAATGAGGAGTTATGGGCCCACTGTGGAAGTAAGGGAGGAACTGAGGCTGGACAGTCTGTGTATAGTAGATGGCGAGGGTGGTGCCCACTGTGTACGTAAATGAGGGGGTATAGGCCCACTGTTGCATAAAATGAGGAGTTATGGGCCCACTGTGGAAGTAAGGGAGGAACTGAGGCTGGACAGTCTGTGTATAGTAGATGGCGAGGGTGGTGCCCACTGTGTACGTAAATGAGGGGGTATAGGCCCACTGTGTCACAAAAGGAGGAGGTATGGGCCCACTGTACAAGTAAGGGAGGAACTGAGGCTGGACAGTCTGTGAACAGTAGCTGGCGAGGGTGGTGCCCAATGTGTAAGAAAATGAGGGAGTATAGGCCCACCATGTCATAAATAAGGAGGTATGGGCCCACTGTGCAAATAAGGGAGGAACTGAGGCTGAACAGTCTGTGAACAGTAGCTGGCGAGGGTGGTGCCCAATGTGTAAGGAAATGAGGGGGTATAGGCCCACCGTGTCATAAATGAGGAGGTATGGGCCCACTGTGCAAATAAGGGAGGAACTGATTCTGGACAGTCTGTGAACAGTAGCTGGCGAGGGTGGTGCCCAATGTGTAAGAAAATGAGGGGGTATAGGCCCAACGTGTCATAAATGAGGAAGTATGGGCCCACTTTGCAAATAAGGGAGGAAATGAGGCTGGACAGTCTGTGTACAGTAGATGGCGAGGGTTGTGCTCACTGTGTATGTAAATTAGGGGGTATAGGCCCACTGTGTCATAAAATGAGGAGGTATGGGCCCACTGTACAAGTAAGGGAGGAACTGAGGCTGGACAGGCTGTGAACAGTAGATGGCGAGGGTGGTGCTCACTGTGTAAGTAAATGAGGAGGTATAGGCCCACTGTGTCATAAAATGAGGAGGTATGGGCCCACTTTGCAAATAAGGGAGGAAATGAGGCTAGACAGTCTGTGTACAGTAGATGGCGAGAGTGGTACCCATTGTGTAAGTAAGCAAGTGGGTATATGCCCACTGTGTCATACAATGAGGAGGTATGGGCCCACTGTACAAGTAAGGGAGGAACTGAGGTTGGACAGTCTGTGTATAGTAGATGGCGAGGATGGTGCCCACTGTGTAAGTAAATGATGATGTATAGGCCCACTGTGTCATAAAAAGAGGAGGTATGGGTCCACTGTGTAAATGAAAGAAGAACTAGGTGCATGTTTCTGGATAAAGTTGTTTCTGTGGTTTCAATTGGGAACCAGCTTTTTGTTTTGAAATAATTCGTACTCTTATTGTTACAGTGAGCCCCGAGGCCGACTGTGCATTCCTCCCGTCAGCGATGATCATTCTTTTGAAAATCTTTGGTAAGGTGGAATAAAGGAGGCTTTGTGAAACAGGGGCCGGTTTCACAAAGGGTCTCAGACTTAGCCTGGACTTACGCTAAGTCAGGGACTTAAATCTGAGCCTTTTGTCTTTGCTAAGTCCTGGACTTAAATAGATTTCACAAAGGGTGACTTAGCGAAGTCCAAGCATATCATATAACCACAGTGGTTTTCTATGTCATGTGATCTTTCATATCTAGTCAAAATATTTTAGTAGTAACATTTATCTAATGGTTAACTCATGTTATCTTTGAAAAAACGCTGTTTTTCAATGGGAAGCCTTGTAATCACATAGATATGTCTAAAGACTAATGTAGAGGTCCTCAGTGGCCTAGTGGTTAGCAAGTTTGGCATCTAATCATAGGCTGTCACCTCTGTGGGTTCGAGTCCCACAAGTGGCAATTCTGAGGACCTGTCCCAATATGACCCTGGCTGTTGAACAGGACGTAAAACCCCAACTTTGACCTTTGACTAAAGACTAATGTAGGGAGGTGTTCTATATATTTGTTATGTATTTTCAGGCATTTCAAATTTTGAAGTGAGAAAAATATATGGCGGTCATATTTAAGCCTTTGTTTACAAAGTTAAGCCCACTCTTGGGTAGACTTAGCCGAAGCCTAGAATTAGCAACTTTGTGAAACCCTCTCAGTCTAAGACTACAGACTTAGTGCTGTTTTAAGACAAAAGTCTTAATTTTAAGCCTAAGTCTGGGCTAAGTCCTTTTGTGAAATCGACCCCTGGATTTAAGGGACCCTGGGGCCGGTTTCACGAAGCCTCCTTTGTTTTTCCTTCCTTAAAGTAAAGGAAGGGGGATTTCTAACCTTTGGCAAGGCTTCCCTTAAATCCTGTTTCACAAAGCCTCCTTTATTCGACCTTACCAAAGATTTTCGTTAAAACAAAGCAAGGGCGATTTCCTGTATAACCACAATGCTTGGAATTTCCCCTACATTACTTATATAATTTTCACACATTTTATTTTAAATATTAAGAGAGTAAATTGCATTTTAGTATTTTAAATATTTTAAACTTGGTACTTTAAATACATTTTAAATTTTAGATATATTATTTGCATTTTTATTTCTTTTGGAAGTGTTTCCAAAACCTATAACCACACCAATGTTTTTCTTTCACTGTTAGTACATGTGTACTTGTGCACTTATTTTGTACCTAAATTACCTGATAGAAGCAAAGTCCTTATTGTAACACTGTTAAAGATCGGGGCTGGGATTCACTAAAGGTCTTAAGTTTAGGCAATTTTTTTGCTTAGATAAATCTTAAAGTTATTACTTTTGTCTTAGCTAAGATTTCTCTTAAATTGGGATTCACAAAAAGTGCTTAGCAAAATCTTAGCTGAGACAAAATTTGTGCAAAAAGTCTTAACTATTTTGAATTCAAATTAACTAATCTTGGTAAAACAAAAATATTTTTCATCAATAAATACACCAAACATGCTCTTTCAAATTATAAAACAGATTTGTTACTTTTTCTTTGTAAAATTATGTAAAAATGGTAGTATTTGTGTTTTAATGTGAGTCAGCCATTTTTATGACATTATTTTTACCACAAGAAGGTAAAATGTGGAAATTTATAGGTAATTAAATGATGTAAATTTTTATCACAATCCACAGAAATTACTTTTATAGGAAGTATAGATCCCCATAGTGTATATTTTGTTGGCATAGCAAAGGGTAAAATGTAAATACATGCAATGGAATATTTTAAAATTGTCTTAAGTCTGCCCTGCAGTGGTCTTAAAGTTATGACAAAATCTAAGACAAATTTTTGTCTAAGACCTTTTGTGAATCCCATTTTGTCTAAGCAAAAAAAAGTCTTAACTTTATGACAAAATTCTTGCACAGTTAAGACTTTTCTCTCAAAGTTATGACAATTTTTTGCTTAAGACCTTTTGTGAATCCCGGCCCAGAAAAGTCAGTAAATCTATATTTTACTATATTTTAATAAATTTGTAAAATGCATATTCGTTGTGAGTATATTTTGCAAATTAATACAGTAGGTCACGTGACAATTTTTTTGACCCAAAGTAAGGGAGGGGCCTTTTATGTTCAAGGAAATTCCATGAATATGTCTCACTGCAAAAGTCTGAACATCAATTTTTCAAGAATTAAACAACCAAATTGTATGAAATAAACAGCAAAACATTGTATGTGGATGTAGGTTTGACAATAATGTTTCAAGTTCTATATAGTTAGGTGGATTCACCTTAAAATGTTGATTAAAGTTTATAAACATTTCTTGAAGAATACTTCCTTAAATCTAAGGTAGGTCCTTAACTTCCTTGATATTCAAGGGAGTTTTCAAGGTCTCCTTTAAGGAAGGAGGCTTTGTTAAACTGAGATTTTTAAAGGAGGGAGAAAATCAAGGAAGGAAATCCTAGAATTTAAGGTGACCTTTATCTTAAGGAGGCTTCGTGAAACTGGCCCCTGCTCATATAAAAAGCCATGTGCTGGTTGTATTGCAGGCACTGGTCCTGGGCTCAGATGTTCCTGATGTGTCCTTTGTCTGCAATTCAGAGTGAAAATGAAAATATTCACTCAATAAAAGATAAAAGGGACCTAATCTTCTCTAGTAAGTGCCTCTGATGTACAACTGGCATCTTTGATGAGCAATAGCAGCATGTATGGGTTTATATAGTGGTCAGTGGAATTCAGCTGGCAATTCAAACTCCAGAAATTAATTATATAGTCCAGCCAGGGTGATCCTGGACACTGCTCCAGTCTTATCGGGTTGTCACTATGGCTTATCGTGGCCAGTTATGACATATCTGTTTACTTCTGTGGCTTCAGTCATAAAAGTTTCTTGTTTTAAAAAACATACTGACACCAAGACAATCCAGGAGGTGGATCCAGACAAGCTGGGATCTATTATATCCTATTGTTAATGACAAACTGACGCTTCATTCTCTTGCGCTACAATGACCTAGACTCGTGACTTTTCTTTCCAACCCTCAAGTTGGTTAGGGTAGGTTAGGGTTGGCTTTAGTAGAACGCCCAATGCCATCATTCAAGGTTTGCAAATTACATGTAGTATCTTCTCCATGATCCCATCCAAAACCCTGTATAATAGATAAATTGACCTAGAACATTTTTCACTATGTGGACGATATTGCACCAACAAAAGCAGTAGATTACACTATATTTGGATAATTTAAATTGAATAACCATGACTGACTAGTTAACTAACTGTAATTTCTAAAGGGCAACAATTCAATGGAAAGAACTTTCTTGCATCTTGTTGGAGTTGCAGACAACTGTATTTGAATCAACTTGGGGAAGGCTCATTTTAGCAACAGTGGTCCCCACCTTGTGTTTAAATGTAACCTTGATCTGATGATTAACTTGTTAGTTGTACATGTTGGAATTGCCAAAAAGTCCCCTCCCCAAAAATTGGATTCAAAATTTGGATTATCTCTGAGAAATACCTGGTTACAATACCCTCACCCTTTATGTTTGGGGATCACGGTTAACAAAAGCCTGCATGATAGTCTTGGATATAATTGGGTAACAGGGCTATAACATGTCAATTCCATTATGGCAATCAAATCCCTGATTGGAATACAATCCAGAAACTTTGCCATTCAGGAGGTTTGAACTTTTCATTTAGAATATTTTAAAACTGTCGCCCAGCACAATCACAATGCATGTAAACCAAGTGACCTGATAGTTTTAAATCAAACTGGTGATTTTCTGATTGGGTGCATGCTTGATTGAATTAGGAAGAAGTCACGGCCCTTCCCAAAAGTTCAAACTGTTAAGATTTATCAGGAACTCTTCTTATCAGATTCTGAAATTGGGAACACATTGCAAACCTTTCTTAACATTAAAAAAAAATGCTTTGGATCTTAAGTCAATCTTTGTATTCATAGACCATTTGCTAGACTCTACTTAGAGACTTTAACTTAGATTGCTATTCTCACAAACTTGTTAGATTTAGTGTAATGCAATGGCGTTCTAATCCTATTGCCAGTAACCAATTTTGTAACAATATTCCTCTTAATGTATAGTTAGTGTCTCTATACCACCATTTTCTTTGGGATTTGGGAAATGTTTGGGAGTGAATTTGGAATCAATCAGATGGATTGGAAGTAACTGCAACTTCTTTGGGAATTACTCACAAGCATTTTACACCTGTTGGTAATGTGAGTCAGAAACCTGTCTGGAAGCTGCAGTGAAAACTATTGCAAGCCTACACAGGATTGTGGGTGTTTGCTTTTTTGGAGTCACGAAGTAGGTTTACAATCATCTGAGTGGAACAGACGCATGATACTCCTCCACAGAGAACATGAAAAGTACACTTTCAATTGTCTTTTAAACCTTTGAAGTATTCTCCTGCATTTCTTGAGGTGATTGGAGTTAATTAAGTGACATTGTTAACTGTGAAGTTCTAGCATGATAAAAGGTCGCTGCATGTTTTGAATACAAAGTAGCTGTAGGGTGATCAAATGCAACTCTTCCAGAACAAAACTTTCAAGTTTCAAGTTTGTTTGTAATACCCTCACCCTTTATGTCCTTCCAGAACCAAAACTTTCACGTTTCAAGTTTGTTTGTAAAACATTACAGTTGATTTACTTTAAAAATATTGATAATTATTGAGTCACAAGTTCATAAGAGACTTTTCCTTCCAGTGGACTATTGTTGTGCAGGAATGTATAAATGTCACCTTAGTGTGAGGAAAATAGATCAGCACAAGGAAAGGGAAGCACAGATATTAATAAATGAGGTTAGAATACTAAAGATAAACTAACAAATCGCACGGCAGCTGCTGTTCCTATCCATAAGCATCCAACTTTATCAGCATTTGGGTCACTGACAGGAAATGGTTCAGACGGATCAGACTCGACAGAAATAGAAAGGCTCCCCACACATCTTATTCTCATCTTCAGCTTCTTCACATCAAAAGTCAGTGGAATGTCATAATCAGGACACAGTCTATTGTGTCTTATGCAGTCAGATACATAGTGGCTCGGATGACCACTTAAAATGGCGGTCCTCTGTCATTGGGTGCTATCCCCAGTGGCAGGTTAAAGAACCTCAAGGACGTTGATAAATGGTCATCCTTGAGCCTCTATCTTCCAGTTAGGGGAATGTCAGTTACTTGTGAGTTGGGGCTGTACCTGTACAGTCAGATTGGTTAAATAGCGCTTTGAGTCCTGTAGTACATGGAGATATTGCGCTGAGTATAAATACATAATAATAATAATAATAATAATAAGAATGTAGGATCAATTTAAATAATATTTTTAGACAGCCCTCTCCCCCTTCCTTTATTCTGATATACAAGTTAAATGTGACTGCTCTTTACTGAACTTAAAGCTCACAAGCATTTTTACACAACCTCTGAACTGATGCACTTTCAGGGAATTGTTTGAAAACCTATTGACAAACTAATTAATCTAAACCTCAATATACTTGATCGGCCTTTGTTTCTGTCAATAGTGTCCGAATAATTTTGGTTACTAATCCCCATGTGTTTATATTGGTTTCTAGTATTTGCAGGGACTATTATGTAGAATTTCCATTGTAAAATAAACAGCATAATTAAAAGTGATCATAATTTGTTTATACCTCATAATACTTTTTGTAAAAATGAACTGGATAATTCAACTGATTTTCTAGAATAAAACACATTTCTTATATTAAAGAAAAACCCTCAGATGTATTTAAAGTGTAGCTTTCTTACATTCTGTCACCGATGTCTATTTTATTAAAAATCTACATAATCAACAAAAGATATATATACATGTATATGTGAAAAAAATTAACCCCAATCTGTTGATAAATATGTACAGCATTTTGGTTGACTATTTTCCATGGAGTCACAACTGGCCTGTTTACCAAGCATGCTGGTAGTACATCAAAGACACAATTTAACCTCAATTTCTTCCTTACAAAATTATGAATGCATGACTTAACACTAACATAGCAAGCAATATGACATTCAGTTTGTTATGATTTTGTGAAAAACTGTTGAGAAACTCTCAATGAAGTTTTTCTATCAAGTTAAGGGACTTTTTGATGCTGGTCAAGGAAGTAGTAAGTACAGGATATATCCCGTAAAACACTAGTAAAAAATGGGCATCACACCACTCCTTTGTGGCTAGGGCATCCATCACATTTATGTTAATTTTCGGAAGTTATCACAAACTCTTGTTGAGAGCAGTAGTTTAGCAATTTCATTTTACAGTGAAAAAATACAAGTGGAAAGTTACGAAGTATATTTTTACCCCACAGCCTTTAATGGCTGTGCAGGTATTGTTTTCACCCATGCATCTGGATGGATAGGTGGCGGGAACAACAATCGTGTCCAGGCTGTATCTCAGAAACCATAAGGTGTAGGAAGTTGATACTTGGTAGTGACATTGGTTTAAAGATGTAGATATGCAAAATCATGGTATGGCCTTGTTTTATTCTTTGACCTTGCTGTAGTGACCTTCAACTTTAAAATCTTGTCTGGGCTATATCTCTGAAACTGTCAGGTGTAGGAAGTTGATACTTTGTAGGGATATTCATTGGGGTTGTAGGTGTGCAACATCATGTGTGACCTTGATTTGATCTTGCTATAGTGACCTTGAGTTTAAAAAAATATTGTCCAGACAAGATACTAGGCAGGACATCATTTGGAAGATGTAGGTGTGCAACATCAGTGTGAAATTGATTTGACCTTTGATTTGCTGTAATGACCTTGAGTTTAAAATCTTATCTGGGCTGTATCTCAGGAATCATTAGGTGTAGAAAGTTCATACTTGGTAGGGACAGTGGTACGGGGCGTACATGTGCAGTGTCATGGTGTGCCCTTATTTCACTTTTGATCGTGCCATAGGACATCCTTTCAAATCTTATCTGAGCTACATGTATATCTTAAAAACCACAATGTGTAGAAAGTTAATACTTGGTAGGGACATTTGTAAGGAGACATAGGTTTGCAGCTTTATGGTGGGAGCCTGATTTGATCTTTGACCTTGTGGTAGCGATCTTGACCTATAAAATCGTCTTCGGGCTATATCTTGGAAACCTGAAATTATGGAAAGTTGTTACTTGGTAGGTACATTTTTTAGGATGTTTAGGTGTGCAACGTCATGGTGTGGACCTTGATTTGACCTTTGATATTGCTGACTGCTGCAACTGATGAGGATCCAACTTTGGCCTAATTGTATGATCTCTTTGGGCAGCTATACTTCAATTTGGAAATTTAACAGCTCCATAACTTTTACTTTGCTTATTAATACCATAATCTTTGTGTTGAATTACCTTGTTTTGATACTTTATCTTTCAATGCAAATCTATTCTCTTAAATGTTATTTTCTTCTACACCTTTAATATATAAGTTACACTGTTTATTCTGAAAGTCTCTTGCCCTTTATACTGTTTCTCCGCTTGTGTTATAATCTCATGGTGTACAGTGCTATATCCACAAGCTGTAGGGTACTGGCATCTCTGATTCTTGTTTTAACTTTATCATTTAAAAGACAAACATATTTTTCCTACAGACTCAATAATTATTTTATTCTAATTGTACTTGTGATGAAATTAAAAATTATATTACACCTAAACTTAAAATTAAATCTTGGTGAAAATAGTAGGCTTATCTTTGCTTGCAATTCTGTGCTGAATTGTGTATTGATATACATGTAATTTTATCTGTTCTCTCAACATTGTATTTTTGCCATGATACTGTTAGAATTTAACATAAGTTAATTTAAATTTATAACATACTTTTTATTTATATTGACAGAAACAAACAGGAGAGTACAACCTGCCCTCCTTTTTATCATTTGAAAAATGTTTCTCATATCATTAATATCTATTAAAATTAATCTACCAAATGACATACCTTTTATAGATACTGTAACATCTTTCCCTGCAGGACCTTTAAAAATCTTACCAGAACCCTTCAGCATGTCCCTCACATTTGGGGTCTTAGAAGTAAATGAAAAGTATTCGCCAACTGATGTGAAATTCAAATTTGCTTTAACTGGTAAATATCCAGAGCATTTTGTATTCACATCTCTGTAAAGGAAAATCTGTAGGCAATATATGACACACAGCTTAAATTTCAGCATGTTGAATGTTAGACGTTTTATCCCTATAAAGTTTGAACAACAACTTCAGTGTAGAAAATAATCACATGCAGATTCTCACTGTTTTGACAAGAAAAAATTTTTTTGATTCATGCATTCTTTTGCTTAGGTGGGAACATGTGTTGTAGCAAAAATAGAAAATTCTTTTGGATTGTTTATAGCTGGTAACATAAAACTGCTTTTAGAAATGCTTTAGCTGTCAGTGAAAACATTCAAAATGATTCTGTTTTTAAAATCATGACGTTTGTAGCAATCTTGTCACTGTCACCAGTTATTGTTTCTGAAACAATATGCCTGAACAATATTCTCTCCAAAAATGCTTACAAATGAAAGGGTTTTTGTCTAGGGTGTCAAAAATGAACAATTAGTTAATTTGTAGTTGAAAAATATCAGAGATATATCTTGGCTTAAAATTTTGTAACAAAACAACACTGGAACAAACTAAATATCAATTTTTGACCTGGATAAATCTATCAGGGTTCAAGATTACACCGTACGAGTATGTGATGTACATTACAGATTTGGATGTGAATTTCAAGGTATCTGTGAAAATATTTGTGCTTCAGAAGTGAATTTAGATTGGCAATCCAACTAGAAAGTGTAGATATGCATGTATATCGCACTTTTGAGTGATTTCCTAGCAAATTATTTGCCTCTGCCATTATTAGGCGAGACTTCATGCCTTCTCTAGTCAATTAATCAATGAGGGAATCATTGAGGTCAGTTCTACTTTGTGTAACCTGTGTAAGCAGTTGTATGCTGTGCCATAGGGTTTGGTGCTTTGGCTGATGCTAGTCTTCCTCTACAAATCCCTGCTTAACATAGTCATTGACGGGTATTATGACATAAAACTACACTTCTATGCCAATGACAATCACTTCTATATCCACCATGCTGATTTGAACAATGCTGTTGCATTACAGAAATTGAACCAATGTCTGCATGATGACAAGATGTCAAATGACAGTCAGTTGCATCTGAGAAAAATATCATTATATTGCACAATAGCTGACCATGTGGAACTGAATGCTGATCTCGGGAGGCTGCGAGATCTGGCCAACGTCCAAGAAACATAGACGTTTAGTGTTGAACGAACCTCAGGTTGTACGTGATCCCTGTAGTGTGCTTCCACGCTCTTCCTTCTTTTCACTTTGACTGCGTGAATTGGAAGCGTCTATCTTTGCTGCACATATTTTACTTGATTTCTCCAGATATACGTGTTGTTGGATATTTTTAACTAGGCATTTAATTATCTCCTGCCAAGCTTTAGCCCGGGAGGGAGATTATGAAATGATGCCTGTGTATGCATGCGTTTGTGCGTGTGTGTGTGCATGCGTGGGTGCGTGCATTAGTGTGTCACACAGATTTCTCCAAAACTGCTGCAGCTACAGATTTTTTGTAAATTAATTGTCCCAATGAATTTTCATGCCCTTGAAATTTTTGGGGGTTTTGTGGACTTAGGCCTAAAGATAAGTGAGTAATAGTAATTTTAGCTACTTTGAGTAGAGGACTCATAACACAAAAAGTATTGGAGTTAGAGTTTTTTCTTGAAATATGTTGTTCAGCTACTTTGTCCTTAGCTGTAAGATGGTACATAGTTTGGGGTTCTATTGCATGCCATAAGTGAGTAACAGCTATTTTCTCATTTGTAGCTAAATAACAGAAGAACTAAATATCAAATATCTTCAAAAGTATTAAAGTTAAGGAAATCTTTTCAAATATGTTTTCCATCTACTTTTTGATAAGCTATCACATAGTAAAGTTTCAGACCTGTTGCACCTTGGATAGCTGAGTAATAGCTACTTTAAAATTCTCACTGTTGAGTAAAGCCATTGTTACTCCAAAACTATTGCAGTTAGAGTATTTTCCTAAAATATGTTGTTCAACTACTTTGTCCCTAGCTATAAGATGGTACATACCATACGATAAGTGAGCAATAGCTATTTTCTCATTTGTAGCTAAATAACAGAAGAAGTAAATGTCGAATATCTTCAAAAGTATAGAAGTTAGGGAAATCTTTTCAAAAATGTTGTCCATCTGTTTTTGGGTAAGCTGTCACATAGTAAAGTTTCAGACCTGTTGCACCTTGGATAGCTGAGTACTAGCTACTTTGAAATTCTGACTGTTGAGTAAGCCATTGTAACTCCAAAACTATTGCAATTAGAGTATTTTCCTAAAATGTGTTGTTCATCTACATTGTACTTAGCTATAAGGTGACGTATAGTTTGGAGTTCCATAGCATGCCATAAGTGAGTAATAGCTATTTTGTTATTTGTAGCAAAATAATAACAGAGGTAAATGTGAAATATCTTAATAAGTATTAAAAGTAGGCTAATGTTTTCAAATATGTTGATCATCTAATTTTTGGTAAGCTATCACATGGTAAAGTTTCAGAGCTGTCACACATTGTATAGCTGAGAAATAGCTACTTTGAAATTCTTACCATTGAGTAAAGCCTTTGTAACTCTAAAACCATTGCAATTAGAGTATTTTCCTAAAATATGTTGTTCCGCTACTTTGTCCTTAGCTATAAGATGGTACATAGTTTGGGGTTCTATTGCATGCTATAAGTGAGTAATAGCTATTTTTTCATTTGTAGCTAAATACATGTAACAGAAGAAGTAAATGTCAAATATCTTCAAAAGTATAAAAGTTAGGGAAATCTTTTCAATATGTTTTCCATCTACTTTTTGATAAGCTATCACATAGTAAAGTTTCAGACCTGTTGCACCTTGGATAGCTGAGTAATAGCTACTTTAAAATTCTCACTGTTGAGTAAAGCCTTTGTAACTCTAAAACTATTGCAGTTAGAGTATTTTCCTAAAATAAATTGTGCAGCTACTTTGTCCTTAGTTATAAGATGGTACATAGTTTGGGGTTCTATTGCTTGCCATAAGTGAGTAATAGCTATTTCGTTATTTGTAGCAAAATAATGACAGAGGTAAATGCGAAATATCTTCGAAGTATTTGTAGCAAAATAATGACAGAGGTAAATGCGAAATATCTTCGAAAGTATTAAAGTTAAGCTAATGTTTTGAAATATGTTGTTCATATGTCTGAAAAGGTAAAAGGAAGAAATGATTCAATTTTGGGAGTGATCTGGATCACTATCTGGATCTTCTGGATCCATGAAATGTAATTTTTAAAGACAGATAACTCAAAAACTTTTGGACGGATTTTGAGAAAATTTTCAGCATATGTCTGAAAAGGTAATAGAGAGAAATGATTCAATTTTGGGTGTGATCCGGATCACTCTCTGGAACTTCTGGATCCATGAAATGTAATTTTTAAAGACAAATAACTCAAAAACTTATACACGGATTTCGATGAAATTTTCAGGATATGTCTGAAAAGGTAAAAGGAAAAAATGATTCAATTTTTGGAGTGATCCGGATCACTCTCTGGATCTTCTGGATCCATGAAATGTAATTTTTAAAGACAGATAACTCAAATATTATGGACGGATTTTGATGAAATTTTCAGGATATGTCTGAAATGGTAATGGAAAGAAATGATTCAATTTTGGGAGTGATCCGGATCACTATCTGGAGCTTCTGGATCCATGAAATCTAATTTTTAAAGACAGATAACTCAAAAATGTAAGGACAGATTTTGATAAAAATTTTCAGGATATGTCTGAAAAGGTAAAAGGAACACTCTGGAGCCACTCCTTTTTACCCTATATACAACCCCTCTCAGCTCAGTCATATCTAAATTCAATGTCACCCATCACTTATATGCAGATGACACACAAATTTACTTGGAACTCGACTCTAGGAACTTCGACTCTAGTATCACTGAATTGACAAATTGCCTCGAGGCGGTCCAGGCTTGGATGGGAAATAATAAGCTTAAATTAAATCCTGACAAGACAGAATTTATAGTGATTGGTGATGATCTAATTAGAAGTTCCCTGAAGTCATCATTCCCAGTGAGTTTGCTTGGCAACACCATGGAACCAGCTGAATCGGTAAAAAACCTTGGTGTCATCCTGGATGCTGAAAATTCAATGCAAAGACACGTGGCTAATCTATGTCGCATAAGTTACTACCATCTCCAGGAACTGCGTAGGGTCCGCAGGTACTTAAATCATGAAACAGCTGTAAACTATAAACTATGCAAAAAGCCTCAGAAGTGGGGGTGGATCAGACCCCCGCTTCGGACCCAAAAAATGGAACTAGCAAACAAGATGACTTGCCTTCAAACCCTTAATCATCTGAGCATGCAGATGAACCTATGGAAATGGATGTATTTGGTCCTTCTCTTCCTCCACAGTTCAGTCAGAGTGTCCAGTCCGATCAGGACTCAGATCTGAACAGTTCAGATCACGTTTCTAATCAATCCGAACAACCAAAACGGGTGTGTTCGGTTAAGCCCAAGAAACATGCAGACAACAGGAAACATAAGGTTAGGGCAAAATGCATTTCTCAGTCATCCTCATCAGAGGAATCAGAGTCCTCTGTACAAGCAAAGAAGTCTTCTCAGCGAAAGAAGGCCACTTCTTAGCAACACCAACACCAAACAGCTCCAGACCCAGTTTTTTATAGGGAGGTTGACATGTCTGACTTGCCCTCACAGTATGCAGAGGAGATTGAAACCTTCAGGCACATCTTGAAGCTCAATGACCCCAGGGACACCTTTGAGAAGTTTGAAAAAGACTTATTGACCTCTCATTTAACTAAGGGTAAATATATCAAACTCCTTTTTCCACTGCAAAGTGGTATAAAGTGGGACAGCCTTGTTTTGAGGACAAGATGCAGGAGTTGAAAGATTTTGTTAAGATCTGTATCTCACCAAAGCCCTCTGGGACTCCTATGGGCAAGGTTCCCCTTCAAGTTCTTAAGGAACTTGAACACCAGGCAAGGCAGAATCGCTGCACATAAACTGTGGCTATCTTCACTAAGACTGCTTCCATCTCCAACCTTTAAGAAGGTCAAGAGTCAGACTAAAAAGGATGCCAATCCTGAAAAAGCAGTCAGGCATGGGTATGACGATGCCTGTTACTACTTTAAGATTTTAAATAAGAGACTTCTTATTCAGCAGAGAGCTCTAGCCTTCCTAAGCAAATCCTTGGCCCATATCCACCAAAGGGAGTTATACACTATGGATAACACAGGCCTGCTAAGACACGAGGCTGAAATGACCCTTCTTCAACCAAACCTAGGGGATTCAAGGCAACAAGAACTTAGGAATGCCCCTTTTTGGCCTTCTCCTTTGTTAAGTGTATGGGAGAGCTTCCGGCTCCGCCGGCTCCGCATTTTGTTTTCCTTATAACTCTGTAACCGTTAGGCGGATTCTTTTCAAATTTGGCAGGTTTAGGCAGTAGCCTTGGGGAATTTTTTTGAATATGCTGCAGTGACATTTCAACCAATCAGAGAGGTCACATGACCAAAAATGTCTTTTTTCGATGGGGAAGCTTGTCCGGATGATAACTTGAAAGGAATTTTATCAATTCACCTGAAACTTGGCAAATACATTCATTCTATTAAAATCTGGAAATCATTAGATTTTGGCATTGATTGGTCAAGAAATGGCCGAGTAATTAATGATTAATTAATCATTACGAATTTTCCAAATAAGGAAAACACAAAAATGCTTATATCTCGAAAACCGTGCTAGATAGAGCGATTTCGACGAAATTTTTGACCCACAGGGTATCTCTGCGGAGTAGTTTTCCCAATTTTCAAAAAATTTTTGTCTCGCCCAAAATGGCGGCCATTTTGAATTTTCGAAATTTTCGCAAAAATTGCAAAACACAAAAATGCTTATATCTCAAAAACCGTGCTAGATAGAGCAATTTCGACTCGCCAAAAATGGCGGCCATTTTGAATTTTCGAATTTTTCGCAAAAATTGCAAAACATAAAAATGCTTATATCTCGAAAACCCTGCTAGATAGAGCAATTTCGACGAAATTTTTGACCCGCAGGGTATCTCTGCAGAGTAGCCATGCCAATTTTCAAACAAAAAATTTCTCGCAAAAAATGGCGGCCATTTTGAATTTTCGAATTTTTCGCAAAATTGCAAAACACAAAAATGCTTATATCTCGAAAACCGTGCTAGATAGAGCGATTTCGACGAAATTTTTGACCCACTGGGTATCTCTGCAGAGTAACCATGCCAATTTTCAAAAAAAATTTATCTTGCCAAAAATGGCGGCCATTTTGAATTTTCGAATTTTTGCGCAAAAATTGCAAAACACAAAAATGCTAATATTTCGAAAACCGTGCTACATAGAGCGATTTTGACGAAATCACCTACTGAAAATGAGTAAATGTGAATTATCTCTAAAAGTATTGCAGATAGCCAATTTTTCTCAAATAACTCATTCACCTACTTTTGGGAGAGCTTTCACTCTGTGAAGTTTCAGACCCATAGCTAATTACTCACCTACTCAAAATGAGTAAATGCGAATTATCTCTAAAAGTATTGCAGATAGCCAATTTTTCTCAAATAACTCATTCACCTACTTTTGGGAGAGCTTTCACTTGGTGAAGTTTCAGACCTATAGCTAATTACTCACCTACTGAAAATGAGTAAATGTGAATTATCTCTAAAAGTATTGCAGATAGCCAATTTTTCTCAAATAACTCATTCACCTACTTTTGGGAGAGCTTTCACTTGGTGAAGTTTCAGACCTATAGCTAATCACTCACCTACTGAAAATGAGTAAATGTGAATTATCTCTAAAAGTATTGCAGATAGCCAATTTTTCTCAAATAACTCATTCACCTACTTTTGGGAGAGCTTTCACTTGGTGAAGTTTCAGACCCATAGCTAATTACTCACCTACTCAAAATGAGTAAATGCGAATTATCTCTAAAAGTATTGCAGATAGCCAGTTTTTCTCAAATTAATCATTCACCTACTTTTGGGAGAGCTTTCACTTGGTGAAGTTTCAGACCCATAGCTAATTACTCACCTACTCAAAATGAGTAAATGCGAATTATCTGTAAAAGTATTGCAGATAGCCAATTTTTCTCAAATAACTCATTCACCTACTTTTGGGAGAGCTTTCACTTGGTGAAGTTTCAGACCCATAGCTAATTACTCACCTACTCAAAATGAGTAAATGCGAATTACCTCTAAAGGTATTGCAGATAGCCAATTTTTCTCAAATTAATCATTCACCTACTTTTGGGAGAGCTTTCACTTGGTGAAGTTTCAGACCCATAGCTAATTACTCATCTACTCAAAATGAGTAAATGCGAATTATCTCTAAAAGTATTGCAGATAGCCAATTTTTCTCAAATAACTCATTCACCTACTTTTGGGAGAGCTTTCACTTGGTGAAGTTTCAGACCCATAGCAAATTACTCACCTACTCAAAATGAGTAAATGTGAATTATCTCTAAAAGTATTGCAGATAGCCAATTTTTCTCAAATAACTCATTCACCTACTTTTGGCAGAGCTTTCACTTGGTGAAGTTTCAGACCCATAGCTAATTATTCACCTACTCAAAATGAGTAAATGTGAATTATCTCTAAAAGTATTGCAGATAGCCAATTTTTCTCAAATAACTCATTCACCTACTTTTGGGAGAGCTTTCACTCTGTGAAGTTTCAGACCCATAGCTATTTATTCACCTACTCAAAATGAGTAAATGCTAATTATCTGTAAAAGTATTGCGGATACCCAATTTTTATCAAATACTCATTCATCTACTTGTGGGAGAGCTTTCACATGGTGAAGTTTCAGACCCATAGCTAATTACTCACCTACTCAAAATGAGTAAATGCGAATTATCTCTAAAAGTATTGCAGATAGCCAATTTTTCTCAAATAACTCATTCACCTACTTTTGGGAGAGCTTTCACTTGGTGAAGTTTCAGACCCATAGATAATTATTCACCTACTCAAAATGAGTAAATGTGAATTATCTCTTAATAGTATTGCAGATAGCCAATTTTTCTCAAATAACTCATTCACCTACTTTTGGAAGACCTTTCACACACGAAAATGAAAAATTGTGAATATCTCGGAAAAGCTATTTCTTCTGCTTTAATGCTCGGTGGGAGATACACACCACGGCAGTGGTCTTGACAAAAATTTTTGTCTCCCCAAAAATGGTGGCCATTTTGAATTTTCAAAGTTTTTGCAAAACACAAAAATGCTTATATCTCGAAAACCGTGCTATATGGAGTGAACTCAACAAAATTTTGGACCTGCTGGGTATCTCTGCAGAGTAGCCATGCCAATTTTCAAAATATTTTTGTCTTGCCAAATATAGCGGACATTTTTAATTTTTTTATTTTTTGCAAAACACAAAAATGCTTATATCTTGAAAACCGTGCTAGATAGAGCAGACTGCGCTGACTTTGGTTGCCACAACAGTATAAGGCTAGAAACGAAGCATTTTCTTAATACTTTAGCACTCACCTTTATATCCTTTTCGGGACGCTTTGTTTTTGCTATGCAAAAACATTATCTTTTTTTTTGCGAGCGATCCTCTAGTTCAAGTTTCATTTTGTCAAGATGGAGAAAAATTTCTCCTTTAAAAAGGCACCCATAAAGACTATCAGGGTTTTGGACCCTATCAGAACAAGCCTTTTTGTGATCCCCACCACAATAAAAAAAGAAGCTCCTACAGGAAACGTCCCTATGGGGGACAGTCCACTCCAAGGAGTAACCAACTGTTTTCCTCAGGTAGGGGGAAATCGAATAACAGAGGCTTCAGAGGTTGTTTTCGACCAAGGGACGAGGGTGTGGAAACCCCTCCCCCCAATGACTCCTCAATAGCCTCACTCAGTCCACCTGTAGGAGGTCGCCTCCGTTCTTTCAGATGAGACTGGCAAACAAACAAATGTTCAAACAACATGTTAAACATTATTACCAATGCTTACGTTCTACCATTCATATCAAAACTAAAACTAGCCAGAGCTCCCATGATTCAGTCATTATACAAGGCCCATCAAAAAGATCTAGCTCTGGCCTCTTGCATCCAGTCTCTTCTGTCAAAGAACACAATAGAAAGGGTGGAAAATGTAAAATCTCTCGGATTTTACAGTCTCCTGTTTCTAGTTCCCAAGCCTCACCAATGGTGGAGGTCAGTGATAGGCCTAGGTAGGCTCAATACCTTCCTACTCATAGAAAGGTTTAAAATGGAAACTTCAGAGTCCATCAGGGCCTCTCTCATTCCAGGGAAATGGGTGTCATCCATAGATTTGTCGGACACTTACCTTCACATCGCCATCCACCCAAACTCAAGGAAGTATCTAAGGCTTTGCAACAGGTCTCAGGTGTTTCAGTTCACCTCCCTTCCATTTGACCTGGCCACAGCCCCCAGGTCTTTACAATGATTGTAACGGAAGTGAAGCTCAGACTTCACCAATACCTGGATGATTGGCTTATCAGGGTCCAATCTCAGAAAGAAGCACAAGTGAACACTCAGACCATGGTAGACCTAACCCAGTCCTTTGGGTGGATAATAAACAGGGAGAAATCCGAACTGAACCCAACTCAGGTGTTTTCATTCGTGGGCTGCGAATACCATCTAGATTCAGCCCTTATAAAACCCACTCAACAGAGATGGCTCAAACTTCAGGATTTGATCCTACACTTAAAGTCAAAACCTGTTTTGACTGCAAGATGTTTGATGTGGCTAATTAGGTTGCTTGCCTCAACGGAAAAATGGTCCCGGAGGGACGCTTTCACATGAGGCCCTTTCAGTTTCATAAACGATATTTTATTAAAGCAATTAGACAAAATCCCAAAACAGATTATATTAAGACTTCTTGCACTCAGATCAGATTGCACTGCCGCTTGTTTCACCTCAATTGGCACTGGAGATATCCTCAATCACTGGACAGTCCCCTTCCTTGGTCAGGGACCATTTCAGCTCACTTAGAGTGGTGGCAAAATCCTGCAAATGTGATGACGGGCACAGACCTTCATCCCAAAGAACACAGTATCCAAATCTTTACAGATGCCTCAAACGAAGGTTGGGGCACTCACTTAGAGCAAGTCTCCACAAAAGGTTTGTGGTCAGACAGGGAAAAAAAGCTACACATAAACTATTCACAACTCAACAGCAGTAGCCTACATAAGCAAATAAGGAGGAACCCACGCGGCGGAGATGTGTGGTCTCCTGTGGAAAATTATGACCTGGTGCCATCATTACCAGATAACGCTAAAAGCCAGACACATTCCAGGGTGTCTGAACCTGATGGCTGACCTTCTGTCCAGGTCAAACCAAGTCCAGTCAACAGAATGGTTGCTGCATCCGCAGGTGTTCAAACAGATCTGTCAAAAGTGGTTCACTCCTCACGTAGACCTATTCGCCACTTGTCTGAACCACAAAGTTCCATTGTACATGTCTCCAGTCCCAGACCAAAATGCTTTTGACATAGATGCTCTCAACATAAAATGGTCGGGTCTCTCTGCTTATGCTTACCCTCCCATGGTTCTCCTTCACAGGGTAATCCAAAAAATCAGACGATGCAGTTGCCTCATCATTGTAATTGCCCTAGGCTGGCCAGGGATGCCCTGGTTTTGGGACATAGTGCAGCTATCAACAGAGATCCCACTGCAGTTACCAGTGTCAACAACTCTTCTCAAACAGTCCCACAACTATGTGTTTCACAGCAACCCACAACATCTCAACCTCCACGCTTGGTGTCTAGGAGTGGACAGTTCCAAGAACAAGGTTTCTCTGTGGAGGTTGCAGAGATAATTGCTGCTCCTCAAAGATCGTCAACAAGGACCATCTATAAATCAAAGTGGGCCCTATTTGAGAAATAGTTCAGAAAAAAATTTGGTGGATTTCTCCACTCCCTCTGTGAAACAAGTCTCAGACCTCGTCATGTACCTGTACCAAGATCTAACCAGGCACCCATTGACCATTGATGGTTACAGGATGGCCATTGTTGACACCTTGGGCCCAGCGGGCTCCATATTTCCCAAAGCTCAGACCTTCATAGATTACTCTCTAGTTTCCACAGGGATTGTCCCAAAAGTTCCAGGAATCTTCCAAAGTGCCGCAGTGAAATCTTTGCCTGGGTTGCAAACAAAGTATCTAATCTAGGCCAATGGGAAAAGGTTGCCTTGTTCCCTTCTTCTGACTTTATAGCCAAAAACCAACTAGCAAGTGAAGGTTCTCAAAGTGTGTCTCCGGTGACTATTCCTGCTCTGACTACGATTGTGGATAGGCAGTTCAAAGAAGACAGGACCTTGTGTCCAGTATGGGCCCTGAGATACTATTTGGATCGAACCAAAGACCTGAGAGGGTCTCGATCCCTACTCTTTATTTCCTTCAAGAAAGGACATATCTCAGATATCAGACCCACTACTCTCTCTTCTTGGTTAAACAAACTATTCTACTTTGTTACAAACAAGCAGATCAACAGTCCTTGGACTGGGCCCAAGTTAAGGCGCATGACATTAGGGCTTTTGCAGCCTCTAAGGCCTTTTATGCTCGGGTATCGGTGAACCAAATCATGCAAGCCTGTCACTGGAAAGCTCACAACACTTTTACAAATTTTTACCTAAAAGACCTTACTTGGTCGGATAATAACAACATGTATCTGAGACCAGTAGTAGTGGCTCAATAAGTCCTAGACCCTTCCCCTCAGACTAGTCATCCTTGGAAGGAAAAGATGGGGGGGGGGGGCACATCCGCTGCAGCTAAGTCTTCAAGAGTCTAATCCCAGGGTCTAGGTATATGACTACCTCCTCAGGATGTTATGGCAAGGTTTTTTATCTGTTACTCCAGTATTTACTTGTAGTAAGGACTAATCCAAGTGTTCCCATAATCTCATCATAAGGTTGGCAAATTAATGAGATTTTCAAGCCTAGGGCTTGTGTTCATTGTGGTGAAGCTCTCGGGGCTCTCTTCCACAAAAGTGAGCACGGCTGCACTTACTCCTTCTATCAAACATCCAGACAGTATCCGTACTGTCATTCATTCAATATTCTGGTTTTTTTATTCTTACATGCCCGGTTCCAGGAATTGGGGCACTGTAAGCTGGGCTCAGACTGGTTTTCAAAATGTTCATTCTAATCTATTTAACTCAAAATCCAAGAAAAATTAACATTTCTTCCAGTCTGAGCTGTAATTCCTCCACCTGGCGGTTGGATTCAGCATTCAGTTCCACATAGTAAGCTATTGTAGTGCAATAAAACTGAAAAGTACCAACTAAGAGAGTCCCACCCAGCCTCCCCACTGTATTACAGCTGAGGGGGTATGGTCAAAATTGCAAAGGGAAAAGGAAGAACGTGGAAGCACACTACAGGGATCACCTACAACCTGAGGTTCAGTCAACACTAAATGTCTATTTTTCTTGGACGTTAGCCGGATCTTGCAAGATCAGCAATCTTGGACCTCTCAAGATCAGCATTCAGTTCTACATGGTAAGCTTGTAGCTTATAAAAGCTACATTTAAGTGTATTCAAAATTTTTACTTTATGGTGATTTATGGCAACAAAACAAGCTAAAATCCCATTTTCCATTCAGCATTCTGGATACTCCTTTGTTGCCCATGAGTAGTTGTCAGAAACCTTTGAGCTTGGTTCAAAGTAGGTATTTGTTTAGTATAGTATTTGGTACCCATGTTAATAAGGTTTGGGGTGACTGCTTCACCCATAAGCACGATGGTATCAGGACCTAATTCATGCTTATAACTGAAATACTTTCCAGTAACACTCTTGTGGGCAGTCTTTCTTGACAACTGTAATTCTCTGCTCAGGTCTGTCTGTGTCCAATATTGAAAAACTACAGTATATCAAAAATGGCATGGCTAAAATCCAATAAGTATCTACAACAGACATGAATTACCTAAATGTTCCACAGTTTACGCCTTCAGTGCACACATTGAAAAAAAGCATAAAACTGCAGCGGTGCATTTGATGCTCCAAGTTTGTAGACTGAGCTCCCTGAGGACATCAAAATGTGGATAATCTTTGTTGTTTTTCAGGTGCAAATTAAAGACATACTTCTTCAGTAAAGCCTGGCCATCTGGCTCTTCCATCACCTTGGCATCTCTGGTGTCAGCTAATGCCTCTTGATTCTGATTTGTCTTCTTTTGCCCTTTATCTAGTAATTCAGTGTCTGCCATATAATGGAGATTAAGTATCATACCAGTACTTATTGCATTACATTTCATGGCTAAGTAGCCTAGTATGGCATTACACTACATGGCTAGATAGCTTAGTATGGCAGTACATTACATGGCTTAGTAGCCTGGTATGGCATTACATTACATGGCTAGGTAGCTGAGTATGGCATTACATTACATGGCTTAGTAGCCTGGTATGGCATTACATTTCATGGCTAAGTAGCTTAGTATGGCATTACATTACATGGCTTAGTAGCCTAGTATGGCATTACATATAGTAGCTTAGTATGGCATTTCATTACATGGCTAAGTAGTTTAGTATGGCATTACGTGACATGACTTAGTAACCTGTATTTATGAATTACTACATATTTATATCAGTAAGTTGCAACTTTGAGTTTATTAGCTTGTGTTTATGACTATGTAAGTCTCATATGTGATAATATTAAGCGCAAAATTCTGGCTGGAAGTATCTCACTCTGGGTGTATGTCTGGTTCTGTGTGTTTCATCTGAGATTATAAAAGGAGTTGTATGTGTGTATCTCTGGTATTAGATCCGCCAAAGTTTTGTGCATTTTCACACTCACTACTTGTTCATAATGTGTTTAGATAGCTTTAAGTTTCAAAGTGCATATAAAGAGATATAGATGAAGTTTTCTTAATTGTTTAATTTATTTTGGCAATGGTAAAGTGTAATGCATCACAAGCTACAGAAAAATTATATACTGGAAGAATGAAAAAATATGAAAGAAATGTGATACAGTTGTGTTACAACCCCATACAACATTGACTTTTGTCTGCACAAAAATTGTTGGTAGTAAAACTGTTTGAATGACAGATATGAGAAGTAGAGAAATAACAATATTTTATTTGTTCTGCAACATAATGATCTTTATGAAACTATACAAAATTTCAATGTTATAGAATCTACAAGTATCTGGTAAAATATGTGCAGCATCGAAGCTGTTCAGAAGTGAGGTAGTGAGTTTAGAAGCATTACACTTGGTTCGACAGTTTATAGACTTCCAGAAAGGTAGTACACCATGTTTTGTTGCCCTATAGAATGAATATACAAACAATTACATGTACATCAGTGTTTACATTACATGGGCTGTTCCAATTCTTGTGCTCTTTTTTCAGTATGAAATTTATGTGCTAGATAATGCCTGACCCCAGTCTCATGTTGTACCATCAATGTATTTCCATATAACTTGACCTCACACATTACTGAAGCATTGTGCATTGCAGTTGTGAATGTCACCAAACTTTTGGCTTGCCATTGTTATAGCTGAAACAAGGAAGCACAAGTTTTATAAACAATAACTTAGAATACCCATTGTGTTTCTTTACCAAGTATATACTTTTAGTTACCAATAACTTTAATATCCTGCATAATCTGAATTGGTTGTGTATTGTTTTTTTCTTTAAAAATTAGTGATTTGTATAAGGTACAAGTATTTTAACTGAATGTCCACTTTATCCTGTATTTGAGATAAATTTTGAAGCATATATTTAATATATGTGTTTAAATAATGTAAAATACAAAATTCTCATATTGTAATTATTTAATATTTATTTTTACCCCACAGCCCTTAAGGGCTGTCGGGGTATAGTTTTCACCCATGGTGTCCGGATGGGCGGATGGCAGGAAAAAGTTTTTCCGGGCTGTATCTCAGAAACCGTAAGGTGTAGGAAGTTCATACGTGGTAGGGACATTGGTTAGGGGGTGTAGGTGTGCAATGTCATGGTCTGACCTTGATTTGACCTTTGACCTTGCCGTAGTGACCTTGACCTATAAAATCTTGTCCGGGCTATATCTTGGAAACTGTAAGGTGTAGGAAGTTGATACTTAGTAGGGATATTGGCTAGGGGGTGTAGGTGTGTAACATCGTGGTCTGACCTTGATTTGACCTTTGACCTTGCCGTAGTGACCTTGACCTATAAAATCTTGTCCGGGCTATATCTCGGAAACCATAAAGTGTAGGAAGTTGATACTTAGTAGAGATATTGGTTAGGGGGTGTAGGTGTGCAACGTCATGGTCTGACCTTGATTTGACCTTTGACCTTGCCTTAGTGACCTTGACCTATAAAATCTTGTCCTGGGCTATATCTCGGAAACTGTAAGGTGTAGGAAGTTGATACTTGGTAGGTACATTGGATAGGGGGTGTAATTATGCAACGTCATGGTCTGACCTTGATTTGACCTTTGACCTTGCCATAGTGACCTTGACCTATAAAATCTTGTCCGGGCTATATCTCGGAAACTGTAAGGTGTAGGAAGTTGATATTTGGTAGGGACATTGGTTAGGGGGTGTAAGTGTGCAACATTGTAGTCTGACCTTGACTTGACCTTTGACCTTGCCGTAGTGACCTTGACCTATAAAATCTTGTCTGGGCTGTATCTCGGAAACCGTAAGGTGTAGGAAGTTGATACTGAGTAGGAATATTGGTTAGGGGGTGTAGGTGTGCAATGTCATGGTCTGACCTTGATTTGACCTTTGACCTTGCCGTAGTGACCTTGACCTATAAAATCTTGTCCAGGCTATATCTCGGAAACTGTAAGGTGTAGGAAGTTGATATTTGGTAGAGACATTGGTTAGGGGGTGTAGGTGTGCAGCATCATGGTCTGACCTTGATTTGACCTTTGACCTTGCCATAGTGACCTTGACCTATAAAATCTTGTCTGGGCTATATCTCGGAAACTGTAAGGTGTAGGAAGTTGATATTTGGTAGGGACATTGGTTAGGGGGTGTAAGTGTGCAACATTGTAGTCTGACCTTGACTTGACCTTTGACCTTGCCGTAGTGACCTTGACCTATAAAATCTTGTCTGGGCTGTATCTCGGAAACCGTAAGGTGTAGGAAGTTGATACTGAGTCGGAATATTGGTTAGGGGGTGTAGGTGTGCAATGTCATGGTCTGACCTTGATTTGACCTTTGACCTTGCCGTAGTGACCTTGACCTATAAAATCTTGTCCAGGCTATATCTCGGAAACTGTAAGGTGTAGGAAGTTGATATTTGGTAGAGACATTGGTTAGGGGGTGTAGGTGTGCAGCATCATGGTCTGACCTTGATTTGACCTTTGACCTTGCCATAGTGACCTTGACCTATAAAATCTTGTCTGGGCTATATCTCGGAAACTGTAAGGTGTAGAAAGTTGATACTTGGTAGGGACATTGGTTAGGGGCTATAGGTGTGTATTATCATGGTGTGACCTTAATTTGACCTTTGACCTTGTTGTAGTGACCTTGACCTTTAAAATCTTTTGATGCAGATTAAGCACTGTTAAATTCATATTAGAATTTATTAAGAATTTTACTTTCATAACCTCCCATTGTAAGAGATAGAATTTCATCAAGTGAGCCACAAATTTTGCTCCAACACCACACATAAGCATTCATTAAATGCATTACCCCTTCTGTATACATGGTAATATTCAAAACATCTAAACCATAATTCGGCCATGCAGATGTAGATAAAGAGTGTTGAATTTTAGTTTACTGATTAATGCTGTCATCTTGTTATTGAATTATCTTGTTTTAATACTTCATCTTTACATGCATTATCTTTCTTTTAAACATTATTTTCTCCATTTAAACATTGTTTGGACCTTTATATAACTGACAGTGCTCTGAAAGTATCCTGAACTCTGTACTGATACACTACTTCTATATCTCATGGTGTTAAAAATATTTCCTGAGGCTGTGGGGTACGGGCATCTCTGATGCTATTTTTTAAATATATACATTACTTGGGTATTTGTTTGTACTGTATCACACATATCTATTACTTTCAGAAATTAACAAAAGTTGTTAATAATACCTTAGATAGCTTTAATAGTGCAGGCTTGATCTACCTGCAAATATCTAGAAATTGTCAAAATTCTGACTATTTAACAGATTCAGAGTTTAAGCATTGGATTTTTACATTCCTTTCAAAAGCTAAGGATGTGTAAGGACAAGGTTACAGTACATGCCACATATTGTCACAAGTTGGAGTCAAACCCAGTATCACTGGAAGGAAGGTTCACTTCAAGGAGAATATTCTTGCTCAACAAATCTTAGTGAACCTACTTATATTAGCCAAAAAGCTAGAATCCATAATACAGTGACTAAGCACAGACATATGCAATAATAATAATGTCTCATTAAAAGAGTCGAAATTGTATCATAGCCAGAGACTTACATTTTTGTTGGATATGTTTCTTCCCATACACCATCATATTCTTTACCACAAGGTTATTTTTTATTTTCATTGTGAGATCTGTATATGAGTAACATCCCTACAAATAGGGGATTATAAAAGAAACTATTACCTCAATAGCCTGCTATTTGAAGCAGATTGGTTGGCATGTGGATGATAAAACATCACATACTTATGTAACTTTCTTGTTTACCTACACTTTTGTATATGATTTCAACATTGTAGATACCAACCACACAAACATAAAACTGTTAATTTTTATGTTTTACTAATTTTTACTCAATTAACTCCCATTTTCACATGTATAGCTCTCCTGTTTACTGATGTAACTGTCAGTCAGCTGACATTATGTCGTCACTCTGCGTGGTGGGCGTCCGCGTCCGTGTGAACGACTTCTTCTCTGAAACTACAATACCCAGAGACATGTAGTTTTTTTAAATGATACCTTAACTATCGAGGATGAAAAATTGTTCAAGCCATGCAGATCTGTTCGTTCGTCTGTTCCCCAGAGTCATTACAAGTCATGTACCCCCACCCAAAGTGTGAAAATTTCAACCCTTTATCACCATTTTCTCATTCACTGTTGCAGGGATTTTTCTCATATCTTGCATATATGTACTAGGCCACTAGTAGATTACCTTGTGTGAGACTTAGACCTGGATCTGTCTTAATATTTTTTATTAATTTTTAAAATTATTTTTAATGCAATAAAATTCATGAGATCATGCACTAAAACACTTATAACTTGAAAAGTATTGCAATTAGAGCATTTTGTTAAAATATGTTATTCAACTACTTTTTTCATAGCTACAACTTGGTGAGTAACTTGAGTGTCTATCCCAATAGCTAAGTGAGTAATAGCTACTTTCTGATTTTTCAGTACCTCCCATAATGAGTAAAATCACCTATAACTTGAAAACTATTGCATATACAGAATTTTGTATAAATATGTTATTCAGCTACTTTTGGGTCAGCTACAGCATAGTAAAATTTCAGACCTATAGCTCAGTGCTTAGCTAGTAATAGCTACTTTGAGGTTATCACTGTTGAGTAAATCACTTATAACTTGAAAACTATTCCATTTACAGTATTTTGTTTAAATATGTTGTTCACCTACTTTTGGGTTAGCTATAACATAGTGAAATTACAGACCTGTAGCTCCTGGCACAGCTGAGCAATAGCTATTTTCAGGTACTGACTGTTCAGTAAATCAGTTGTAACTTGAAAAGTGTTGCATTTGGAGTATTTTGTTAAAATATGTTGTTCACCTACTTTTGGGTCAGCTATAACATAGTGAAATTGCAGACCTATAGCTCATGGCATAGCTGAGCAATAGCTATTTTCAGGTTCCCATTATTGAGTAAATCAGTTGTAACTTCAAAACTACTGCATTTACAGTATTTTGCTTAAATATGTTGTTCAACTACCTTTGGATCAGCTATAATATAGTAAAAATTCAGACATGTAGCTCATTGCATAGCTGAGTAATAGCTACTTTGAGGTTCTCACTATTGAGTAAATCAGTTGTAACGTGAAAACTATTGCATTTAGAGTGTTTTGTTTAAGTATGTTGTTCAACTACCTTTTTCATAGCTATAACTTGGTGAGTAACTTGAGTGTCTATCCCAATAGCTAAGTGAGTAATAGCTACTTTCTGATTTTTCAGTACCTTCCATAATGAATAAAATCACCTATAACTTGAAAACTATTGCATATACAGAATTTTGTATAAATATGTTATTCAGCTACTTTTGGGTCAGCTACAGCACAGTAAAATTTCAGACCTATAGCTCAGTGCTTAGCTGAGTAATAGCTACTTTGAGGTTATCACTGTTGAGTAAATCACTTATAACTTGAAAACTATTCCATTTACAGTATTTTGTTTAAATATGTTGTTCACCTACTTTTGGGTTAGCGATAACATAATGTAATTACAGACCTGTAGTTCATGGCACAGCTGAGCAATAGCTATTTTCAGGTACTGACTGTTCAGTAAATCAGTTGTAACTTGAAAAGTATTGCATTTGGAGTATTTTGTTAAAATATGTTGTTCGCCTACTTGTGGATCAGCTATAATATAGTGAAATTACAGACCTATAGCTCATGGCATAGCTGAGCAATAGCTATTTTATTGCGTTAATACATCCTATCCAATGGACAATTGCTAAACCGGTCGGCGCAGACCGGCCCGCCAAACGCCAGAAAAAGACGTCCTGTGTTTCCACTGGCTGGCCGGTCCCAGTACTGTGCATTCGCAAGGTGGCGCATGGTATTTACTTCCTGTCTAGACAACATGACGTCATAGCATCTTTTTCGTTTGGCGCGTGCACTGTGCAGACGTGTTTTCAACAATCTCCAGATATTTTAAAGGAAAGTGTGCATTATGACGGATTTTATACCTTATTTGCAAATAATTTATTGTAAAAGTGTTACCTTCATATCAAGCACGGATATACATCGAGAAATCTGCTGGAAACGCTCCCTAGTTGACTCAATTTAGTGTTGATGATAGGGCAGTAATCTATGAGAATATGAAGGCAGCCATTTTCTAGTTTCCTCCCATTCAACAATGGTGTTATTAGGGGCAGATCGACAATATTTAGAAATATAATGGATATACTACTTACAAGGTAATTTTATCCATGTTTTTTGTTTGAATGTACCTGCTGTGACCTTCCAGCTACAATCACCATAGAAACGTCTTTTCTAGTACTTCAAATAGAAATCACGGGAAACTTCAGTCTACGTAGTTTTAACACTGTTAAGAAGGAATTCCCCCAGCAAGATGCATTCTTCATCTTCAGAGCGCACTGGTACCGACTTCTCTGCTGTATAGCATCAGTCACACTAGCCTAGCTCGAGTATTCAGTGTTTCTTCATCAGAAGCAAGAGATGAATTCTTCAGATTTCTTCAGAGCGCACTGGTCCAGACATCTTTGCTTTAATGCATTAGTCGACCAGCAAGCTCGTAGTCAGCCGACCTCACCTAGTATTTACATAGAAGAACTTCATCTTTAATCACTCTCAGTCCCACCCTTGTGGACCCGGCACTTGTGTCGGTAATAAGGGCAGTGGATGGCCAGGAAACTGGTTTGAGTGTACAGCCGGCTGAGAAGAAGAACCGACTCCAGACCGGCCAGGAATTTCATCTACAGAGCGCACTTGTCCAGGCTTCTCTGCTTTAAAAGCATCAGCCTACCGACCATCTCAAAAGAACGCGACCTCTGACGTCATATCCAGTCAGCCAATCGCGTGTCCTTCTGACCCATCACGAAGCAGGTCACATGTTTTCACCGACCTCAGAGGTCGGAAGTGCGTTCTTTCAGAACTCACGTCTACTGTATTCCAGTCCCTGCCTTGCAGACCCGGCCTGGTTGTCGGTAGTGGGGTTTGGTGGACTGTAAAGTTGCCAGCAAGCATCACACCAAAAACGCGAATACTGACGTCATCCCCAGTTAACCAATCGCGTGTCCTCCGACCAGTCACGAAGCTGGTCACGTGGTTTCACCGACCAGGTCACGAAGTAAATCACGTGATTCACCGAACAGGAAGGTCGGAAATGGTCGGAAGATCTGACCAGGTCACGAAGCTGATCGTCATCTCCAATCAGCCAATCACGTTCTCCCTCCGACCAGCAAACTGGTCATGTGACACACCGACCAACACTTGTTTCTAAATATAGATCATAAGGGCTTTCCCAGCAACTGTCAAATCTACAAATAAGACGTGCGTTCAAAAGAAATACTTTATTAATGGCGGAAACCTACAGCCAGCTGATTTCAACACAAGATACTTGCAAGTACATTTACTTCAACAACTGGTTACAGAATGTACCGGCCCACTACCGGCTAAACAGCCTTGTACAGTTACTTTAACAACTGGTTACAGTGTACCGGCAGGGTACCGGCTACACAGCCCTGTACACTTGCTTCCACAACTGTTTTCAGAGTGTACTGACAGGTACCCACTACACAGCCCTATAAACATGCCTCAATGACTGGTTACAGAGTGTACCGGCTGGTACTGGCTACACAGCCTTGTGCACTTGCTTCAACTACTGGCTACAGAGTGTACCGGCTGGTACTTGCTACACAGCCTTGTACACTTGCCTCAACAACTGGTTACAGAGGGTACCGGCTGGTAGTGGCTACATAGCCTTGTACACTTGCCTCAACAACTGGTTACCGAGTGTACCGGCTGGTACTGGCTACACAACCTTGTACACTTGCCTCAACAAACTGGTTACAGAGTGTACCGGCTGGTACTGGCTACACAGCCTTGTACACTTGTCTCAACAACAGGTTACAGAGTGTACCGGCTGGTACTGGCTACACAGCCTTGTACACTTGCTTCAACAGCCTTGTACACTTGCTTCAACAACTGATTACAAAGTGTACCGGCTGGTACTGGCTACACAGCCTAGGACACTTGCTTCAACAACTGGTTATAGAGTGTACAGGCTGGTACTGGCTACACAGCCTTGTACACTTGCTTCAACAACTGGTTATAGAGTGTACCGGCTGGTTCTGGCTACACAGCCTTGTACACTTGCTTCAACAATGGGTTACAGAGTGTACCGACTGGTACTGGCTACACAGTCTTGTACACTTGCTTCAACCTACCGGTTACAAGTCTACTAACAGGGTGCTGGTTACACAGCCTTCACCCCAAGTAGTTACATAAAAAAAAAAAAAAAAATTCATTGGTGACTCCAGCCTCCCAGTTTTTTGCCGGTTACAGAAAATTACTGGTTACAGTAACGTACCAGGTATGGAGTCCTGGTACTGGACAGAGTTGCCTAAGGTAAATTTGGTTACAGAGAATTCCCAAGCGGCCAGGCAACCTTCCCTTATCTCACCTCTTAACAACCTGTTATCGGTGCTGGACTTGACTGGAGAGATAATAAATTTTGTCATCATGTCCGGCCAGGGGTCAGACATCTCACAAATGACAATTGCTCTGTAAAGGCTGCACCTTGCAGGCTGCTGGCCCGGGGCAAAGAGTCTTTTAATGTGAAAAGTTGTGTCAGCTCCACCAGACCACAATATGAACAGGGAGACTGTTAACTTGGATCGTTGTCACCAGACCGGACCAGTGTCCGGAGGGACAGAAAATGTTTGTTAGAATACCAAATGTCCCAAATGTGGCACACAATCTGCCTGTAGGGCCCAGACTAAGCCCTTTTTGGGAACTTAGGAAGCCTTGGGGGCTGGACCCTAGGTAGTACAATTGTTGAAGGAGGGATGCCTACGTCCATATGCCTATACAAGGTCAATCCAGGAAAGGCCTGAGATTTCACATCCAAGGTCGGGCATACCAGTTCAAGGCCCTGCCATTCGGTTTGTCCACAGCGCCTTTGGAGTTCACTGTGATACCAAAGGAGGTGAAATTGATAGCCATACACAAGGATTTAAGAAACCACCAGTACCTAGACGACTGGTTGGTGAGAGCCAGATCCCTCCAGGTTGTCTCCAACATACACAGGAACTAGTAAATAATGTGTCAGCAACTAGGTTGGCTGGTGAAATCAGAGCTGGAGCCCAAACAAGACTTCAATTTTGTAGGCTACCAGTCCGACCTCAGGTCTGATCCGGTCCGACTGACTCCAGACCGGTGGCAGAACCTTCAAGAGAAAATGCTGAAATTGCTATCCCTACCGGCTTGCCCGGTCCGGGAATTCAGGTCCACTTGGCAAGAGCACTTGCAAGAGCAACCTGGTCCTTGCAAGAGCAACCTGGTCCCCTCCGGGAAGCAAGTTGTATATGAACTATCTAGAACTTAAAGCAGCCTTTCTGGCTTTAAAAGAGTTCCAAGACCTTTGCTCAACAAGATAGTACTTGTAGCAACTGACAACACCACAGTAGTGTCATACATAAAGGAAGGAGGAATGAGGTTGGGCCAACTTTGTGCCCTTCTATGGAGAATCTTGACCTGGTGTACCAGGAAACAAGTGACTCTAAAGCACGACACATTCCAAGCCGGCCTAATGTGGTAGCAGACAGGCTGTCCAGGCTAGGCCAGACCATCCAAACAGTGGTTTCTCTGTCCAGAGGTCTTCCACTCTATGCAGTAGGTGGCACCGGCCCAAATAAACTTATTTGCCACGCGGTTCAACAACAAGTCGCCTCTGTTTTGTGTCACCGGTACCGGATCCCCTGGCCACAGCAGTGGATGTGCTCAGTCGGCCATGGTAGGATCTAAAAGCATACACCTCACCATCAGCCATATTGGGCAAAGTGGTGAAGTTGCAAGACTCCCCATGTAAGAGAATCATTCTGATTGCTCCGGGGTGGCCCAACATGCCTTGGTTTTGGGATCTAGTGGCCATGTCCAGCCACATCCCCCTGAGCCTGCCCAATCTGTCCAGCCTGTTCACAGCCATTCGATCAGATCCCTCACAGAAATCTGACAAATCTTAATCTCCATGCAGGGCTCCTAGAGCCTCAGCAATCGAGGAGCAGGACTTGTCTGAGGCAGTGGCAGCAAGAATTGAGGCTCCTCAAAGGGGGTCAATCAGATCAGTCTATGAGGCAAATGGGTCATTTTTACCAAGTGATGTATCATTCATCAGGTGGACTTCGGGCACCACCTGTAAAGTCAGTTGTTTACTTCCTTAGGTACCTGTTTCAGGACAGGAAGTTGCAGCCCAGTACCATTGATGGTTACAGGTCAGCCATTGCTGATGGTCTAGAAATTTGCCCATCAATTTTAGTAAGGATGAAAATCTCACTCGTCTCCTGGATAGCTTCCACTGAGACAGACCCAAAGGCCGGAGGGTAACCCCTTCCTGGAACCTCTCCCTGGTTTTTTGCACCAGCTGACAAGGTTCATTTTGAACCAATTAAAGGCCTCCTTGAAGCATTTGACCTTCAAGGCAGTTTTCCTCTTGGTCCTGGGTTCGGGCAAGCATAGAAGTGAGATACATGCTTGGCAAACAGCCCAACACCATTGATGGTTATAGGTCACTCATTGTTGATAAACTGGAAATTCACCCTTTAACATCAGTAAGGACGAAAATCTCGCTCGTCTCCTGGATAGTTTCCTGAGAGACAGACCCAGAGGCAGGAGTGGCATACCCTCCTGGAACTTCTCACTGGCCGTGCACCAGCTGAGACTCCTTTTGATCCAATCAAGGAGGCCCCCTTGAAGCATTTGGCCTTCAAGACGGTATTCCTCTTGGCCCTTGGGTCGGGCAAGTGCAAAAGTGAGATTCATGCCTGGCAAAACTGATATATTGGACACCAATCCGATTGGTCAAAGGTGTCCCTGTATCCATCACCCACCTTTCTATACTAGAATCAGCTGGCCATAGAGTGTCCAGTGTGGCCCCTGGGGTTATAACAGCCCTGGCCTCGACTAGGGATAGATCCCTCAAGTCTGACAGGTCCCTCTGTCCGGTCAGAGCATTATGCTACTATTTGGACAGGACCTCAGACATCAGGCAGAATAAGGAGGTGGTTTTTGTCTCCTTTAAGAAAGGGTTCAACAAAGACATCTCACCTGCCACTATCTCCTCTTGCATCAAGCAGACTGTGATCCTATGTTATGAGCTCTCTGACCAGGAGGCCCACATTTAACATCAGGTTAAAGCCCATGATGTCAGGGCCTTTGCTGCTTCTAAGGCCTTCCAGTCGGGAGTCTCCTTAGATCCAATCTTGTCAGCCTGCCACTGAAGTCACAATACCTTCACACAGTTCTATATGAAGGGCGGGGCTTGGGCTGATTCAGAGCTTTACCAATTGGGCTCGGTAGTGGCTGCTCAGCAGATCCACAAGTGGCCCGTAGATTGAGGAGATTTGTATATATGTATAAACAGTTTCTTCATGTACATAAGAATTAAGTGTGGCGTGCTTCCTTTGGGAGGTTTATTTGCATTCTGGGACTGAACTCATCCCTCTCTTCCCCTACCTCAGAGCAGGTCTGCAAAAAAGGGGGGGGGCGACGGCGGTATAGCCCCGGGTAACCGGCTGCTGGCAACCGACCATGGCCTTGCAGGGTTTCCTGACCTTAAAGTCAACCCAGGCCTGGACCTATAGGTCTCCTGACGAAGTCAGCCTAGACCGTAGGTTAAAATTTGCTATTACTTGTGAGTTCACATAAGTCCCTAGTAACTTACCCGCCGACCAAGCGGTAGTTATTCAGCAATTGTCCATTGGATAGGATGTATTAACGCAATAAAATTGCAAATTTAATAAGTAAATTAAATTTTTATAAGTTAATACCCTATCCAATGGACACACAAGACCCTCCCACCGACCCCGCTATCAGCTTACTAGGGGTCTAATAGTTTTAGACAACGAAAAAGATGCTATGACGTCATGTTGTCTAGACAGGAAGTAAATACCATGCGCCACCTTGCGAATGCACAGTACTGGGACCGGCCAGCCGGTGGAAACACAGGACGTCTTTTTCTGGCGTTTGGCAGGCCGGTCTGCGCCGACCGGTTTAGCAATTGTCCATTGGATAGGGTATTAACTTATAAAAATTTAATTTACTTATTAAATTTGCAATTTTCAGGGTCTCATTATTGAGTAAATCAGTTGTACTTGAAAACTACTGCATTTACAGTATTTTCCTTAAATATGTTGTTCACCTACTTTTGGATCAGCTACAACATAGTAAAAATTCAGACATGTAGCTCATTGCATAGCTGAGTAATAGCTACTTTGAGGTTATCACTGTTGAGTAAATCAGTTGTAACTTGAAAACTATTGCATTTAGAGTATTTTGTTTAGATACGTTATTCACATAATTTTTGATCGGCTATAACATAGTGAAATTGCAGACCTGTATGTCATGGCATAGCTGAGCAATAGCTACTTTCAGGTACTGACTGTTGAGTAAATCAGTTGTAACTTGAAAACCACTGCATTTGCAGTATTTTGCTTAAATATGTTGTTCACCTACTTTTAGATCAGCTATAACATAGTAAAAATTCAGACATGTAGCTCATTGCACAGCTGAGTAATAGCTACTTTGAGGTTATCACTGTTGAGTAAATCAGTTGTAACTTGAAAACTATTGCATTCAGAGTATTTTGTTTAAATACGTTATTCAACTACTTTTTTCATAGCTACAACTTGGTAAGTTGAGTGTCTATCCCAATAGCTAAGTAAGTAATAGCTACTTTCTGATTTTTCAGTACCTTCCATAATGAGTAAAATCACCTATAACTTGAAAACTATTGCATATACAGAATTTTGTATAAATATGTTATTCAGCTACTTTTGGGTCAGCTACAGCATAGTAAAATTTCAGACCTATAGCTCAGTGCATAGTTGAGTAATAGCTACTTTGAGGTTATCACTGTTGAGTAAATCACTTATAACTTGAAAACTATTCCATTTACAGTATTTTGTTTAAATATGTTGTTCACCTACTTTTGGATTAGCTACAACATAGTGAAATTACAGACCTGTAGCTCCTGGCACAGCTGAGCAATAGCTATTTTCAGGTACTGACTGTTCAGTAAATCAGTTGTAACTTGAAAAATATTGCATTTGGAGTATTTTGTTAAAATATGTTGTTCACCTACTTTTGGCTCAGCTATAAAATAGTAAAATTACAGACCTATAGCTCATGGCATAGCTGACCAATAGCTATTTTCAGGTTCTCATTATTGAGTAAATCAGTTGTAACTTGAAAACTACTGCATTTACAGTATTTTGCTTCAATGTATTGTTCACCTACTTTTGGATCAGCTACAACATAGTAAAAATTCAGACATGTAGCTCATTGCATAGCTGAGTAATAGCTACTTTGAGGTTATCACTGTTGAGTAAATCAGTTGTAACTTGAAAACTATTGCATTTAGAGTATTTTGTTTAAATATGTTATTCACATAATTTTTGATCGGCTATAACATAGTGAAATTGCACACCTGTATGTCATGGCATAGCTGAGCAATAGCTACTTTCAGGTACTGACTGTTGAGTAAATCAGTTGTAACTTGAAAACAACTGCATTTACAGTATTTTCCTTAAATATGTTGTTCACCTACTTTTAGATCAGCTATAACATAGTAAAAATTCAGACATGTAGCTCATTGCATAGCTGAGTAATAGCTATTTTGAGGTTATCACTGTTGAGTAAATCAGTTGTAACTTGAAAACTATTGCATTTAGAGTATTTTGTTTAAATATGTTATTCACATAATTTTTGATCAGCTCTAACGTAGTGAAATTGCAGACCTGTATGTCAATTGGCATAGCTGAGCAATAGCTATTTTCAGGTACTGACAGTTGAGTAAATCAGTTGTAACTTGAAAACTACAGCATTTACAGTATTTTGCTTTAATATGTTGTTCACCTATTTTTGGGTCAGCTATAACATAGTAAAAATTCTGACATGTAGCTCATTGCATAGCTGAGTAATAGCTACTTTGAGGTTATCAATGTTGAGTAAATCATTTATGACTTGAAAACTATTCCATTTACAGTATTCTGTTTAAATATGTTGTTCACCTACTTTTGGGTCAGCTTTAACATAGTGAAATTGCAGACCTGTATGTCATCATGGCATAGCTGAGTTATAGCTACTTTCAGGTTGTCACTGTTGAGTAAATCATTGTATCTACTGGATAGCTGCAGTGTGTAGAGAGATTTCACTATTACCAGTCTAACGAAAAGAATATTATAGGTAGCCTTCTCAAGTTTGCAGGATATATTAATAACCATAAAATGTTGCCTGGGAATATTTTTGGCCTCATGAAAAACAACATGGCCGCCAGGGATGTTTATTTGACTTAAAAAAAAGCAAGAACTTTCATTGGCCCCCTAGAACAAAAGGTATTATAGTTGTAGATCTCAAATTGGCAGGATATGTTCCTTATTAAAAAATCTTGACTGGGAATATTTTTGGACTCATTTTGAAAAACAAGATGGCTGCCACTAGTGTTTCTTTGTCAGTCATGAAAAGTGCTTATATCTCACTTATTATTGGTCCTAGAGGTTTGGGACGTTAAATCAACCTATAGGAAATCATGGGCTGGGAATCTTTTGGTGTGGTCAGATTTGACCTTTGACCCCTCCTTCAAGGTCAAATGAGGATAGCCAAACTTAAAAGTGCTTGAAACTTGCTTATTATTGGTCCTAGAGGTTTGGGATGGTAAACCAACCTATAGGAAATCATGGGCTGGAAATCTTTTGGTGTGGTCAGATTTGATCTTTGACCCCTCCTTCAAGGTCAAACAATGATAACCAAACTTAAAATTGCTTATAACGTGCTTATTATTGGTCCTAGAGGTTTGGGATGGTAAACCAACCTATAGGAAATCATGGGCTGGGAATCTTTTGGTGTGGTCAGATTTGACCTTTGACGCCACCTTCAAGGTCAAACAGGATAGCCAAACTTGAAAGTGCTTAAAACTTGCTTATTATTGGTCCTACAGGTTTGGGATGGTAAAGAGACATGTAGGAAAACATGGGCTGGGAATCTGTTGATGTGGTCCAATTTGACCTTAGACCCCTCCTTCAAGGTCAAATGAGGACAGCCAAGCTTAAAAGTGCTTATAACTCGCATATTATTAGTCCTATAGGTGTTGGATGGTAAAGCAACCTATCGGAAATCATGGGCTGGGAATTTTTTTGTGTGGTCGGATTTCACCTTGGACCCCTCCTTCAAGGTCAAACAAGGATATGTATGCTTTCCTCTCATTATTACCTTCACAAGTCAAAAACACAGTCAGCTGACACAGTGCCCATTCACGGGCACTCTCCTCTTGTTTTTATTTGTAGAATTCTCTGTTTTCTAACTGTCTTATCTCTCTGTGTGTTCCAGTTGTTCCTGTTACTAGAGGAGCGTAACACTGTAGAGACGCCTGCACAACTCAGTCTACTGAAACGTTCGCCCCTGCCAGACAATGTGATGCTCCGTCTGGAGGATTTTACGGCTAGCTGGAACAAGGTTAGAGGGTTAAAAAATAATATAAAGTTTTACATGGATAGAATCTAACTCCTCTATCATTGTGAATCCTAAAAGGGACCACAAGCCTTACCTGAAGAAGTTACACATGATGAGTGTTCAATTTCATGTAGCTGTAGTGCAGACAACCAACTTTAGGGTTTATATTTCTGCAAAGAATGTATAGAAAACTGTACTAAATGAAGAAATACAAAACATCAGGGTTGGATTATGACTCAAAATGCATCAGGTTATTTCTGAAAATGTGATTCACTAAAGACTTAATAAGTCCTGCAAGTCTTTATTTACTAAGTTAAATGTATCGAAACGGATTTCGAGTTTGTGAAGTTGTTTGGAGAAAACAGGTTGGAAAGTGTCTTGTAGGTCTAGTTAGACAGATTTTGCCAATAGTAACACAGATTTGAGGGCATGGTGTAAATATATGATTTTGTGTGGGAAAACTCAAGTTTAAGTTGAAACAACAGTTTTGACATAATCCCAAAGGTGATCATTTCCCAGATAAATTTCCGACTATTGACACAAGTTTACAATCTCTGTCCCAGTCAATTCTTAGAAATCGTAATTTGTAGTAATTTCATTCTAAGTAGGGATATTGACTGGATATTGTTCCTGTGTAATTATGATGCTACAATTTTATCATAGATCTTCCCAGGGATACTTTGGCCAGTTTTACATCTTGTCTGGGGCCATATCATGGAAACTGTACATGGTAGAGATATTGGGTTGGGGGTGTGAGGTGTGCAACGTCATGTGGTTGCCTGGATTTGAACTTTGGTCCATATCTCGGAAAAAAATCAAGAATGTTCACACTTGACACAAACCTGTGTGGGCCTTGTTGTTATCACGGAGATTCATGCACATTGATTATATGCCCAGGGAGATGGTATATTTGTTAGATACATGAGTATATATTGTGTACTGTACCAGTGTAAACATGGCCTGTAGCACAGGTTATTTTTCGTATCAATATCTTCACCCAGGCTTCACTGATGCTGTACTTATTTCTTCTTTCAGAACACCAAGAGTGTGACCTTGGATGATGTGAACTTCTCAGTACAGAAAGGTCAGCTGGTGGTCATTACAGGGGTGGCTGGCAGTGGAAAGGTGACTCACCCTGACTAGTCATATAACTGCCGGATTTTTCCTAGTCAAATACCAGTACTTTTTCCCTACAGCAGATATATACCATAAATATTGTTACCATTTGCCAGTGTTGCCAATCATTGGAACCATCTAATTTATGGGCCATCAAAGAGGAATGACTTCCTATGGAAGATCATGAGAACATAATATGAGAGAGTTTCTGTGTTTGCTGTAACTTACTCGGTCTTTTCTGCCTTTGGTGGTTAACTGATGCTTGTTTTCAAAAAGCTGAGGTGGACTTTCTATTGGCATGATTTGTGTAAAAGTCGAGTAAATTAGTGCTTATTTGTAAAAATGTTCAAAATGGTACCTTTTCTATGTTCTTAATGCATTTTCCTTAATATTTTTCTATTGTATTATTAAATTGTATAGACTATGTATTATGATTAATTAACAAATAACAATAATAAATAATAAACATTCCCGTTCAGTGCCCAGTAAGTTTCACCACTCTGTAGTATTGCTCAAGGATCGTTACACTTTTCTGTTGCAATGAATACCTCTTCATTTATTTAGCCAGTCATAGAAAGGTGACAAAAAGTGGAAGATCAAAATTCTTTGTACTCAACACTAGGTAAACACATGATTCAGCAAAAACACTGCTTTAGTATTGGGTTATATATAATTGGCACATTCTTATATACTTGTTTTATTTTGGCCAGTCTTCCATCTTGAACTCAGTCCTGGGTGAAATCCCACGTCTGGGTGGGTTTGTGCGTTCGCGGGGACGCATGGGGTTTGTGCCGCAGAGTAACTGGGTGTTCAGTGCCACCTTCAGGGAAAATGTGATGTTTGGTATGGAAATGGATCGACGGAAGTACAACAAAGTGCTGTACGCATGTGGATTAGTGAAGGTAGGTAGGATATAGAGAATAGTACAAAAACAGCAAAATGGTTCAACACCAAAAGATGCATTAGAATAGACAAATTGAATACAATGTGCTATATTTGTGTAACAACCACAAAAAGTACTGTAAGTTGCGGTGTGTGTGAAAACCTGCAGAAGGTACATTCATTTTTTTAAGTGAGGGTAAAAGTGCAAAGTACAATTAAGTTCCAGATTCTACAATAAAGTACTGCAAGAAAGATGTGTATATGTGGATTTGTGGAAGGTGTGAACAGTGTACAAAAAGTATAATAAGGTGCTGCATGGAACTGTTCAGTAAAGTACCAGGTTTTGTGGTGGTGTGAAGATGGGTAAAAAGTGCAGGAAGTGCAAAAAAAAATTACATTTAAGGTCAAGATCTTATACTCATTAATGTGCAACAAAGTATATGTATAAAACATAAACATTTAAAATAAATATATCTTCATGAGTCAGTATTAGTCAAAAAAAGTGGGAAATTCACCTAGCTTCTCTCCAGTTCTGTGGAAAGTGTTTCTTTAGAATGTACCTTAATTGTGACATTTACAAGACTTAATAATTCTTTCCATTTGTATTTGACATCCCAGGACCTGGATACCCTTCCTTACAATGACCTCACACCTGTCGGAGAGCGTGGTGTGACCTTGACCCTGGCACAGAAAGCCAAGGTGGGGCTAGCGCGGGCAGTGTACCAGGGTGCAGATCTCTACATGGTGGACGATATATTCAGCTGTATCGATGATAAGGACGCCTCACATATGTTCACAAAGTGAGTCAAGGATATTGCTGGCAGTTTAAAAAATGTTTACAAAAAAAACATTTATTAGAACAGTGAGTGAAAAATAAAAGTAATTTTTTTAAGAGCGAGCCTTGATAGAGATCGCGCTTCTACAGATCACTTTCTTTTTTTTATTTTATTTCTTTTTTTTTTGTCTCCGGACTTTGATGAAATTTACCTCTCTACTCTGATTTTACCTCTTTCCAACCCATTTGGATGGCACGACTACGCTGCAATACTTAAAAGGACACATTCTCCCCCCCCCCCTCTTTCCAACCCGTATGGATGACATGACAACACTGCAGTAGTTAGAAGCACACGTCCTTTTCTCTCTGGAGTTTGATTACCTCTTTTGCTCCCGTTTGGATGACATGGCAACACTGCAGTAGTTAAAAGGACATATGTCCTTTTCTCTCTGGAGTTTGATGACCTTTACAAGACCTGTGAATTCTGAATTTACCTCTCTTGCTGTGGGATGTGTTTTAGTTGGAATTTCTTTGTGTAACCAGACTTTCGTAAATTCTACTGACCAAAACACCTTTTGGCCTTGTTTTGTTTATGGTTACATAAGAGTCAATAGACACCTCCCAAACAGTTGTCTTGGTAACCTGAAGCCAATCAGATCATTGTAATCTGTATTTTGATTGGATGTGTTGATGTTATCTAAAATTTATGTTATCATTTACTCAAAAAGAGCTCCATTGACAATATTCACCAATTTAAATTCTGCTGTTTTACAGGATTGAGTTTTGTAAGTTTTTGTGTGTCCTAGTGCAAGAAATCTCTTTATCTCTGTCTTCAGAGATATAATTTTGTATTTGACGTAATTCTGCCTCAGACATAAGTTCTAGTTCAGACATACTCCTATCTCAAACATATTTTTTCTAAGACATTGTACCTCAGACAAAGTTCTACTTAGACATGATTCTCCGACTTTATTTTGTAGATGTTTCTGTGGACTGATCTCAACAAAAACCATTGTGTTGGTCACTCACAAACTCAAGTTTCTCAAGGCAGCAGATAAAATTATCTGCTTAAAACAGGTCAGTTGTGTTCATTATAGAAATGCAGATAAATCTGGTAAAATAGTATACATGTGTGACCACTGAAGAGGTCAATATTGATCAATATTGGCTCCTTGGGTTTAAATATCAATACACAACATAATACATGTTATGTTATAATCTTTTCACATTCAAACAACTTTTAATTATAACTTCTCTCAAGAATTTTCTTTCAGTGACTAAATCATCTCGTCTCAAAATACACAGTTTCTTACAGATGGTAAATATGAAGAACACACATTTCCCTATAAAGTGCAAAATATCAAATCTCAATACTATATCCATGTTGTTTTACAGAGTAAAATGTAACATATCAAGATACACATAAAGTTTCTTCTTCAGGGTAAAGTAACACATCAGGGAACATATACCGATCTCAAGAAAAAGGGAGTCAACTTCAAGCACTTCCTGCCTGATTTGGAGCAGGAAGACTTGCCGGCCAATCAGAACGAGCATAACATTCCAACTGCAGAGAGCAGTGAGGCCACCTCCATGAGACAGAAGCTCTGGTTGGACCATTTCTATAGCTCTGAGGAGGCACTGGACAAGATCTGGTTACAGTTTGAAGTGAGTGAACAGAGTCATTGTGATATAGTGCTTGCTTGGGTAATTCAAGCACTTGAAGACAAAGTCTTTGTTGTATGGGTAGATGAATTGCTGTAGATTTTTTTACAGTTCTCAAAACATGAATGGACAGAAGCACAAGTTACAAGCTTTACTAGTCCTGTGGAAGAACAATGATATAGTTTATACTTGAAGTGTTAGTGCCTCACAAATATGATCAATCACACAGCTTACAAATCATGAGTCTAATACCATTGTTCCTGATTGGTCATAGTTGGAATTCATTGGTTACTTTATTTTTGTGCTAGTTTGGGGTATTTGCCAAATTATAAACATCAGTACCAGACTTCAAATTTAGCTTTTAACATTGATCAACATTGAAGTATCTTTCATCATCATTTTGCAGCTAAGCCCCTAATTTACCAGTGTGTTTTGTTATTTTTCGTGACACATTTAAAATTATTACAACTTGCACAAAGCATTAAAATTAAGTTTTAAAGCATAAATTTCTTCAGAAAATAAATCCTATAATCCATAAATTAAGAATTTTAAAATTATAGAGCTGTTAGCATGTTGGGAAACTTGTTCACCACTTACTTGGAAGTGTTATGAAAATGACACTTAAAACTAATATCAATCAACATTAAAATTTAAATTACACCTCAGAGTTTCTCTTTTGTTAAAAGTGCCCAACATCTTTCATTAATGGGCAGTTGTTCTGCTCAGTGATTTTCATCATATGTGGAATCCCTTTACACATGTTTCCAAAGAACCCCTTTTACCTTTATTTCGTCTAAAATGATCATTAAAACCCAAAAATACAAACCAGTAATATAGAAATGAAAAACAAATATGTTAAACAACATCTTAAAAATTGCAAATTTAATGCAGGTGTTCCACTGGAGCCGACCCTGCAACCGACCCTACGACTCTAGGGTCGGTTGCAAAAGTCGTAGAGTCGTGGGAAAAAGTCGGAAATCCCCAACAGGACAGTATAGTTACAGACAGGACATAAACACTATCATGACAAGACGTAGGGTTGGGGACGTTTTTTACACAGCCAGTCGTAGAGGTTGCACGACAAGCCTTAATCCCCTAACAGACAAGACAAACAGACAAGCTGTAAAGAAAAACAGACAAGCCAGGAGCATGTTCCCGACCCTTCCCGACAGGACTGATTGTTTTTGTGGGTGAGCATCAAAAGTCGTGATCCAGAATCAGGATCCATGTCACTATATAAACCCCCATCATATGTGATGTGACATACATTTCACACTTCAAAGATGACCGGAACATATCAAGAGAAACTGATAGATCAATTGAGGGTTTTTTTTGTTATTATTGAGTTAAATTTTTTATTGTACATGATATTTTGAAGTCACAGAAGACAGCAGAACCCAGCAACTGCCCAGCCAGCATCACCATCACCCCCACCACCCCAACCACCCAGAAGGAGCAGGAAGCCACAGAATCCATGGGTCTTGCCCTGGATACTACAGAGAGAGGAGAGAGGTAATGCTACAGAACACTCTTGGACGACCTAATCACTACTGACATACCAGGCTACAGAAACTTTACCAGGATGGAATGAGCATTTTTTTATTTGATTGAGGAAAGAATCACCCCCCACCTTAGGAAATCAGTTACCAACTTCAGGAAGCCACTGAAAGTCGGCTTGAAACTTGCAGTTACTTTGAGACACTTATCCACAGGGGAAAGCTACACTTCAATACAACTGGAGGGTTGGAAGATCGACCATCTGCAAATTTGTCCCCCAGGTCTGCAAAGCCATTTTGAAAGAACTTCAACATGAGTACTTGATGTTTCCCACTGAGCCTGAAGACTGGAAGAAAATTGAAGAAAGATTTAGAAACAGATGGAGTGTCCCCCATGCAGTCGGTGCACTAGATGGCAAACACATTGCTATAAAGAAGCACAAGAAGTCAGGCAGTGAATATTTCAACTACAAGGGCTACTTCTCCGTGGTACTTCTGGCTTTAGTCGATGCAGATTACAAGTTCCTGTGGGTCAATGCAGGGGCAAGTGGGTCATCATCTGATGCACAGATTTTCAACTGTAGCAAACTGAAAAGAAGAATTGAGAATGGAACCTTGGGACTACCAACACCTGAACCACTTGTACCTGGGGGCCAGATGTACACTACTTCCTGCTGGGGGGCGATTGCCCTGATGCCTTGGCTGGTCAAACCTTACAGTAGACGCCAACTGACCAGAGAAGAGAGAATAGCGAACTACAGGATATCCAGGGGAGGAGGGTGGTCGAGAACTCATTTGGTATACTTGTCAAGAGATTCAGGGTGCTGTTGGAGCAGAGCCAAAAGAGGCCAAAAGTAGTCAGAGACATTGTGTTAACATGTGTGGTACTACATAGCATGCTGAGAAGCCATCAGAGGGGAGCACACAGACTACCCACTCCAGCCGACAACATACTTAAGCACCACAGGCAAACCAGAGGGAATAGGGACACCATGAGAACTTTAGAAACCCATCGAGGGAGGCTAAACATCAACGAGACCTACTGAAAGACAATTTTAATCACATGGGGGCACTGGCTGGGCAGGAGGACAGTATAAGAAGACTGAGGGGGAGAACATGCTGTCATATATCAGTCCTTTTCAGGACTACCCAAATAATCCAAGGACTTTTATTTAGCAAAGTGTCGCCTCCAAAAAACCCCAATTTTATAACAATTTAGTGCAAATTCAATTTCACCAAAAATAATCCCCATCACAAACACAAGTTCCCAACCCAACAGTTCCCTTTCCAACTCAGTTCACCAAATTATGGTATATATCATCTCATACAGATTTAAACGCAGGACCTTATTTAACAAAGTTCACATCCAACACCTGGGTTTATTTTAAAAATAACTGCCAAATAGTAAAACAAAATTGATCCCTTTTTAAAAAGATTTCTCACCCCCAAATATCCAAAACAGAAATAATTTAGCAGAGAAAATTTGTGCAGAAACTAGAAAAAAAATATGAAATTTCCAAAAGATGATGTTTTCATCGTTTGTTAGGTCTCGCTGTTTGTCTGTCAGTCCCTTCACACCTTTAACAAAACAGACTTTTATGTAGGTGTGGTTTCATTTCAATTTTGGTTTGGGGTGGGAGGGACTTGGATTGGTGTCTGGATCTTTGTGATTTTGTGGGGTGAACTTTTCTCCTTTTTGGGAGGGTTGGGAGTGGCCTGCTTTTTTAATTCTTAGGGGCCAAAATTGATTTTACTTCTTTTTTTAAAATTTTTTTTAAACTTTTTTTTTTATATTTTCAAATTTTTTGTTAAGATTTTTTTTGTTATTTTTTATTTATTTATTATTTTTTTTTTTTGTTTTGTGGTGGAACTTTATTAATATTTGTTCAACAGTCACTCATTCATTCACACAATTTTTTTGTTGTGTACTGTGGTGAAGTGTTGGACGGTGTGCTTTTTTTGGCTTTTGGGCAATCAAACAACAGCTGAATAATTGTTTTTGGAAGATTAGGGTGGCCCTTAAAAGGGCCGGGTTTGGTGTGACTTGTGCGGGTTAATTCGCAGATTTGGGTTGACTGCTGGTTGGACTGGCTGGGAGGTTGTGACTGTTCTTGATGAGTGGAAGATGGCACTGGTGATGGTGCTGTTTGAAATTGAGAGGGTAAAAATGGCTGTGGTGTGTCGATCTGATACTGTAGCACACTTGGAATACCTGCAAAGAGACTGGATAATCCAGAAGTGTTGTGCTGACTCTCCTCCTGTTGTGAAGGTGCATCTGAAGGGGGTGGAAGCTCATATGTCTGGAAGTCCCAGGCTGTTGGTCATCCACAACTACGTAAGAAGTAGCAGGCTGTGTTGATGATGATGATGAAGGCCTTAGTGGTTGCTGTACTTTGGCAATCACTGTAACAGGTTCTCCAGTGGCTGTCTGTGTTGGCTGCACAACTGGAATGGACACTGTCTGAGTTTCTGGAATGGTGAGTATATATTCACGTCCTGCTGTGGCCTGTGTTGCTTCTGGAAGTTGAAATGTGGTGGCCTGTTGACTTGTGGTGACCTGCCTCTTGGATTCTTCGGCCTTGTACTGTATTTCACTGAGAAGCCTCACTGTCTCATTCCTGAAGGTTAAAAGTCTCTCTCCCCCAGGTGTTCAATCTCAGAGTGGAGATAGTTGCAGATTGACTGTCATGAACTTGGGTTGGGGTCCTGACGTGGAAATTATCAACCTCATCTGCTGGAACTGATCTAAGACTGGATCTGCAGAAGTGGTGGTAGTCACGCCTGGAGGCTGCCATTGCATAGGACTGGTGCTTGAAGGTTGATGAGTAACATCTGATGCAATGCTGATTTCCATCTCAGATTCTGTGTTCCTGGATGTATCTGGAACTGAAGCTGCGGCTGCAGAAGGCCTCTGGGTGACTTGAATGCAGAAGACCTGGAAACTCCCTCCCTTCTGATGTGACCTCGTAGAAAACTGAAACTGTGCTTTAACCAGGTCTGTCGTTCTGTACTCTTCTCAGCTGCTTGTCCTGACTTTGTGTGAGTGAGCTTGCCATATCTGGTATGTTGTGTCTCGAACCACTTCTTCACATTCTTGACAGACAAGTTTCTGATAGGTGCTCCCAAAGCCGCTCCTTCTTCTGCTTGTTTTTGAAACTGTCGTTGGTCTTGTCATAAAGTTACTTGTGCTGTTTGACGAACACCACAATGGCTTCTTTGTCTGAATCGCTCAGGAAAATGGACTTAATCTGGCCCTTCTTCTGCCTGGATTGAGTTGATTCTACATCAGTATCCATGTCTGTTTGTGCTATATTCTCTCCCCTTTCCTCCTCTCCAATCCTCTCTCTCTCAATCCTCTCTCTGTCCCTCTCTTCCTGCTCTCTCCTGTCTCTCATCCCTCTCCTCTCTCTCCCTCCTCCTCCTCTCTATATCCTCAGCTGTATCTCCTAACTCAAACTGTGGTTGAGTGTCTCCAAGTGGTACTTCAATCGTTCTCCTTCTGCCCCTTGGCATGATGATCAGTCAATCAATTGTACAGCTTGTTTTAAAAAAACAAAACTTAAAAATAAAAGAGAAACCTCATAGAACAGATTTTACTCCCAGCCAGTCCAGCCTATCTCTAACTTAAGATAATTTGTAAAAAAACTTAAAAACCTAACGAAAAGCTGCACACCAGTTGTCTCTTGACAAGTCAAAGCACAAATATATGCAGAGTGTCTACCGACTCGCCTTTTTATACCTACATATTTTGAAGCCGACAGGCCATAAGAAGCAAAAATATTGCCACCCTGTCGGTTACAGTTCCCGACTTGTCTGTTAGTGTTACAGGCCTGTCAGCTGTTGTTTACAGCTTGTCTGTTTCAGTTTCAAATTTTCCCGACTATAGGACCCAGTCGGTAAAAGTTACCGACTGGCCTGTAAACTTTACAGGCCTATCAGGAACTGTTACAGACAGGCCGGCTAATGTTACCGACTGTACTGTAACACTTACCGCATGGTCTGTTTCTCATCAAGTACAGTCGGGAAGTCCATATTTGGGACAAGCAGGATACTTGGTACAGACAGGCCTGTTTGAATAACTGACAATATTAAAAAATGATGGATTGTTGACTCAGTCCCTTCAGGACCTCGTAAATAATCCATTATGTTTTAGTATTGGACACTTGCTTGGCCACTAACCTATAGATATAAGCCCCCAACATTGATATTTAATCATTTCATATTCAATTGTTTACTGAATTGGTAAAGTCATATTTAAAAACTTTGAGCATGGAGCTGCACAAAATAACTAAGTATTTTCAAATTGTTGAAGAATTACTGTAAATTGTAAATGTACTGTAAATGGTAAATTGATATATTGGGTACAGAATTTGGTGGTGCCATCTCTCAGGCCTGTTTCTGGCCCAAAAAAAATTTTTTCCAGCCATTTTATTTATATGGTGCGCTGCATCAGTAACATCTGTGTCACCTTTAACAAATTGAATGTGTCATATCAGGATAAATTAAGTTGAGGGGTTATAGGTTAAGTGCATGTTCCTCCACAAGCACCAAAAACAGTCAGGCTCCAATAAACAACTACCAAATTTCTTACTGCAGGTAAGGCATCAGACCTGGGACCTGAGAGCTGGGAAGCTAGTGTGTTACCAAATATGCTTACATGCCTTGAAATCACCCATTGTATTTATGGTACTGATGGGTCGGTAGGCCAGGTGTCTCGGTATCAAGAGCATTTTAGTACCATGATAAGATTTTACAACCACCACTTTGCTTGTCAATACAAATAATGGAGGAAAGAATTACAATATTAGAAACATAACCAAAATCTGAAGAAATTGTAAGCTATTATCCCCAATTTCATGCACTTGCAGACTTTATACAGTAATAGTGATTACGTTGAGCAGAACTGACTTGTTTTGGTTACAACACTTTATAACCACAATGTCGCTTGTCAACACATATAACAGACAAAAATCTTAAAATATTGGAAATAAACAACAAATTTGAAGAAATTACATGAGCTAATCTAATGTTTGGTGCATTTGGAGACTTTTATTGTGATATCCCTGTGATTGCAGTGTACTAAAATGTGGAGTCCCGGAATCAGAAGGGTTTTGCATTGGTGACCCACCAGTGTACACATTTTTCATACTGACGCTTCCCTAATATATGCTGCATGACCTAATGCTGATTAAATAGCTGCAATGTTTGAAACAGTCAATGTTTCTGTCTGGCCTTTCTATTTGTTATCTCTTGATCTTTTTCCACATATTGCAAATTTAGGGTTAAGTAGAAATATTATACTAGCTGCTTTAGTGTTAACTTCATAGACTTTTAGTGCTGTTTCTGTTTTAGGAGTCCAGTGACAGTGACCTTTTGTCCCCTGAAGATGACCTTGAACCCAGCCCTGGAGCTTCGAGGTCCACATACTGGAAGTACCTGCAGGTTGGGGGAGGCGTATGTGGGGTGATGGTACTTGCTGTGTTGTTTATACTCACTCAGGTGATTGCTCTTTTGATTGATTGACTGATTGATTGATTCAAGTACCTTTCAGTGCATTGTTAAAGATCGTATCACTGTGAGAATGTGGCTAAAAGTATTGTATACAAGTTAGTCAAAATTCTGCACTGAAAACCATTGGGCATCTGCAAGTAAGTAAAAACTTTCCCAGTTTGGGATTAATTTTAAAACCAACCCAGATATGAGATGTGGATATGTTTCTTATTGCTAACAAAGTGGTATCTCATTTGTGGTGTGGTAGTTTTAGTTCTAAAAAAAATATCATGTATGTTTAATTAATAAATGCCGGTAGGTTATTTCCTCTATAAATAAAACAAAACAAAATATTTTAAAAGGATAGATTAAATGCTGCAACTTTTTGATTAAAGCAGAGCTATGTTCTGAATGAGTGGCTCCTTTGTTTGAAATATGAGAATGGTTTGATTAAATGTAGCCTCTTTTAGATAAAACAACAACTATCTACACTGATGAAAGGGTTAGAATTTTATACCTGATAAGTCACTTAATAAAATTTACTTTAATGTACTTGAAAAGTAATAAATAAGTGCTTGAATATTACTTGGATAGTACTTTAGCCAAGTACAAGTACTTTTAATTTTGAGCTGTCAAGTACAAGTACTTGAAAATGAGTAATTAAATACAAGTACTTGTACTCACCTCAGACCTGATATTTATAGAGAAAGGACAGTGGTTTACCAGTGCACACAGATTAAATTTAAAGCCAGCAGATAGTTTGAAAATAAAAGTAATTCAGGTTTTATTTTTTGCTGAGTTTTAAGTTTTAATCAGAACATTTGTCTCTCCATTGCAGGTGTCCTATATTCTCTGTGACTGGTTTCTCTATCATTGGTGAGTTGTTTTCACATTTTGAGTATTTTTTCTTCACAATATTGCCCACAACTGTAGGGATGGAACCAGTATTTAATATGCTCAAAATACATGACATTACACACATTTAAATTTGGCCTATATATATAGTGGATGATCGTAAAGTCGATCACTTAAGGGACACTTATAAAAAGTGATTGTTCTCGCTTAATAAAATTAAAATCAACCTCAAAATATTAAGGTAGATTGAAAAGTATGACTTTATAAAGCATGTAAACAAACAAATAGCTGCAACACTTCAAAGATTTTTTTTCAACAGAAACTTCAAACTTGGGTTTGAAAATGCAGAAAACAAAATGTCATTTGTAAGGTTGATCATTAAGTCGATCATCTGGTACCACCACTTTCATAGGGATCAACCAGATGAAAGCTTTCTAACAAGATGATCAGTTACATCTATAGAACAAAAATTTCTACATAGATTTTATATTACTTATATTATAATAAACTGGATGGTTTCTTTCTGTATTAAGGTAATATTTTAGTGTGTATTTCAGAAAATATAAAAAGATATCCACTGGAAACATATTGCAAGACTATTTTTGCAGAATATAGTCAAGAAAAGGGTGTATGTTTAATTACAAATTCAAATGAAGTTTGCTATGTGTGATAAAGCTGTCAATGCTGACCGATCGACTTAATGAGCATATCGACATTATGATCATCTACTATACCCTGTTACTTCAGATAGCCTGATAACCTTATTTAGAATAATTTTGCATTATTAAATCAGATCTACATTTTCTTTAATTTAATTAATACCCCTATCAGCAACAACTGAAACCTGTATAAACTTTAAAACTGGCTACAGACTATATTTTATGTTCTTTTTATTTACATTATAAGGAAAGCAGTGTCAATACTTTAAACTACATGTGTTATAACTGGATTTTAATTTTAAACTAAAGCTACTTGATCAGATGTTGATAAGAGTTTAGCTGTTTACCATTAAATAATTCGTGATCCTTGATTTGACAATGTTCTTCACAATAGTAAAGTGTCCTTTATTTTTTTTTGGATACACTCTTTTAAATTTCAGGTACTGTATGGAGTTTCACAAACTTTGGCAAATTTGACATTTCTTACATCAATTCTTTTGACTAATTATGTTTCCTTTCACCTTTTTTTTATTTATCAATTTCTTAGGTCCCATTCTCATTGGCTGGCGAGTTTTGCCGATACCCCGGTCAATGTTTCCTCTACCTCCACCCCCTCCACCCCTTCTCCTTTCACCTTTGACCCCACGCCCCCTCACTCCACGTATTTCCTTTACCTTGGCATCTTTCTGGGGTTCCTGTTCTGTGTGTTTACCCGAGCATCTGTGTATAGTGGCGCCACCTCTCGCTTTAGTCGCCGGATCCACGAACACGCCTTCCGCAGTCTACTGCGTGCAACTGTGGCTTTCTTTGAGAAGAACTCGTCAGGTAAAAAAATATGTGTCAGTATGTTAATATGCTTTGTGTTTATAGACTAGTTCCATTGTCATGACTTTGCCTGTTAGCTAACACCAGTTTAGGCATGAGCAAATTATTGAGGTCACCTGACTTGTCTTTTCACTTGTAAAAGCCAGGAATACACTATTGGGAGCAACGATGCTATTGTTAAGCATATTGCAAGACCTTTGCATTTGGCCATTTCTGTCCAGAGTGGATACAACAGATCTTTACAATCATAAATTGACTGACTAATATTCAGGGTGCTACACAATGTATCTTTACCAGTCCTGTACATTCTTCTGTTTAAGTGGAACCAAGTGGAATCTCATTAGAAGATTACTCGTGTGTGTCTGCACAAGATGTACAAGAGTTGTCATGGTTTGGCTTTATAACTTATCTTTATGAATCGTAACAGGAGCACCAGGACCAGATTGTAGAATTCATGATAAGTCTTTACAATTGAACTGGCATATTATTTATAGACTTCCCGTCATTATGAGTGATCCTTCTGGTGTTATGGTCAGAGTGTTGTACCTCTGAGCAGAAGGTCTCTGGTTCAGTCCTTGTCAGAGACTTCACTGCCTTGATGGGGATTTTATGCTTGGACAAGGTGTTTTTCTTATTTCTGGAATAAATGTGCATCTCTTTTTTATCTGTCCCAAATACTTAAAATATAAAAAACTGATATGAAAGTAAATAATACCAACGAAAAGTCCACTTAGAGTTCGGTAAAGTATACAGTTTTCCTGTTTGGATCATGATGTATCATACCAATGTTGCAAAAAGTCAAGTTTATGTTAATATTACCACCACATTTTGGACAGTAGATGTACACAATTACTAGTATAAAACATAATGTGAGAAAGAAAGACAGAAATTGTACAGACATTATGATATGTGTCCCCTCTTTATCCAGAGCTGAGCCTATTCATATTGCTTGCTGAGACTAGATTTTGTCAGTTTTGAGCTAAGGTCTCAAATTGGATACCATTTTTGGTGTCAAACTAGTTTGATTTTCATTAAATAAGTTGAGACCAAATTTAATGTCATATTTGGCCTGAAAATTGAGACTGGTCCATTGTTGTATCCAAGCTTTTGAGCAATTTCTCAAGCTTTATTTCATAGAAACTGATTGACATATTGTGAAATTGTATGGTAAAGTATGAATAATTTAAGACATGTAGGAATAGTTGGCCTCAACTTTTGTCATAATTTATAGTCAAAATTTTGATTTCAAAAGCACCTGACTTTGACACACTTCTTTGGTAGCGATTTCTGACTGCATAGCATCAGAAGATGACATTTGTAAAAAAAATAAGTAACTGAATTTTGAAATTGTTTATTGTTTCAAATAGATATTATATTTTTTTGGAATGATACACAATGTAAGCTACAAATATGTTATATATTATTAGAAAGGTATTTTTGCTTCTATTTGTTTTGTTGCATTTCCACATCCATGCAAAAAAGTAGTAGAGAAGTCATCAGTTAAAACTTGCAATTTTTTAAACTCACCGGTGTCCAGATATTATAGCCAAGCCTTTTGTGCATCCTTTTTAATACTAACTTGTTAATACATAATGGTAGATAATAAAAGTAAAGCATCCCAGATTAACAATAATATAATACACTCTCTTATAATATTGCCATCTTCATTTGTTATATTTTGTATACATTATTCAGCAAGTTTTTATGTGATATTCCTTATTGTATTTGTTCACAGGAAGTATCCTGTGTCGTTTTGGTCGGGACCTGGGATATGCAGATGATTCGTTACCACCCAGTCTGTTTGATGTCATACAGGTAAGAGTCATACTAGGAGTCTACAATATATGTTTTATAAAGCAATAAAATAATAGATGAGGCTACCCCTAGACAAATGGACAAACAGAGAACTAGTTAAATGGTTTTGAAAGTAATACCTCCTTGTCAGAGATGAAAGTAACAGTCTGCATGAGGCTGTTCACGTGGAAACAGTGCTACAGTATATTCACACATCATGAAACTGGATACATAAAAAACACGTGGTTAATATATGTTGTGTAGACTGCTAAGGCCAGCCAAATTTGTGTGATTGCATTTCTTCAAATGAAGTTTTCCATGCCGAAATAATATTCAAAGTACCTTTTCTTGATTTCTTTCAAATTTACATATTTGATCTGCTCACATTCAGGTTTGTTAAAATTAACTGTATAGTGAAATAGATTCATTTTTAGCACACACAATCTGCATATTAACTTGTTTATAATTTCTATCTTTCAGTAAATAACCAGATATTACTATCCATTGTTAAACCATATACAATATAAGTCTAGATAAATTCCAGATTTTGCACCCATATAAGTTGCTGGTCAGAGCCAGATGAAGTGTTTTGTGTATGAATGGTGCACATTCAATTTTTAACAAACACCCATGAAATTCAATAAACAGAAACCCCTGGATCTTGAAACTACATGCTGTAATAATTGGGCAAAGAGACTAATATGTTTGAGGTATATAAGTGTAAAAGGCCAATGTTCGCACTTTGTCCAATCTCTCTTCCTACTGTTAAACCCTTAAAGTTGTATATTCAGAGTTTTTGATCAAATACAAAAGTTCACTGAGAATGACAGTACTATTCATAAAAAAACCTATCGATTCACAAGATTGTTACTTCCTAAAAACTTACCATATGTTCAAATAAAGACCTTTAAATAAGACCACACATGTATTTTGTTTTTGTTGTTGAACTATCGTTGTACCATATGACATTTGTGACCGCCCACTTTCACATAATACATAAAAAAATCCACCAAAATGTTTGCATACAAAGCTTGCCAAGGAACTAAGCCTGTCAAGAAATATAAACTAATTTCCTCTTGTGTTTTGTTTTGGTAAATAACAAGAAAACACTATTGATGCCATCAACATTTTTCAGGCCAAAATTTGAGAAGATTTGAAACAGTACATCTGGTTTTTTAATATTTTTACAGGCTGTTTTTCCAACTATTTACTTATATAGGTATTATATACAGTTGGCAATGCAGGGAAAGTAAAATTAGAGCACTTTTAAAATATGAATATATACCTTTAAGGATCATGCCTGTGGGTTAACAGGCAAGAGCAAAGTATTAGTGCCATGTCTTATTAGTGGCAAGAGACGCCCCTGCATACTTGTTTTCCATTCCTTGAGCACTGTGAAGCTTTTAATATATTGGAATGTGATATTTAAAATATTATATAACAAGTCCAAAATGTGTTTTGGTCCCCCAGCGGGAACGCAAAGCCATCAGAGACACGAGTAGTGCACTAGAATTTACGAAAGTCTTGTGACACAAAGAAAGTCCAACTTAGATACGTCCCACAGGTGATCCCGAACTGAGAAGGTCACCTATCCAAGTACTAACATAGCCCATTGCCGCTTAACTTCAGTGAGCAGAGAAATAGTCCTCACTCTGTGCCACAATTCATGAGAGTCCGATGCAAGAAGGAAATATGTATGGGAAAAATCCAAGAGGACATGTGCCCTTTTAGCTATTGGAGAGCAAGAGAGGCAAATTCAGAATCCACAGGTGTTGTCAATTTCATCAAAATCCAGAGACAAAAATAGTGATCTGTAGTAGCGCGAGCTTTAGTGAGGCTTGTGCTTTAAAAGACATTATAGAAGATATGGAACACTTATACTGTGTGTTTTAGTAAGTTAAACTGTCTGTAAGCTAGTTTACATTTGAATATCCTTTGTTTAGGCTGAATACTGCTCCAATGGAATATTATGGATGCATAAGTATTATTAGGTAAAAATACATGACACTGATGAATGCAATTTGCTGTATACTGCCACTTGACAGCTATAATTTTAATGTACCTTAAAAGTGTTACACATTACGTATTATCTGTTTTTCTTCAGTTTCAGCTGCTATCACTCGGCACTCTGGTTGTCATGGCAGCAGCTAACTACTGGTTAATCATAGCCATCCTTCCCGTGTGTGCTCTCTTTATATACGGATGTTATAAGTTTGTGTCCACAGCCAGAGAACTGCGTAGACTGGAGAGTAACAGTGAGTAGATGTCCTACAGAAGTCTTAAAATGTGATTTTCAACAGATTTCCATTTTGAATTTTTTAAAAAGGCTGGTATGAAATGTTCAAGGTTTCTGATTTCTGCTGTGTACCACGTTAATACAATAAAATAAAGGCAGTGTATGTACCCTCCTGTATTAAGAGGCTTCAAGCCATTTTTAAAAGAGTAAATTGTGCATTTTGTTGATTCCTTCAAACTCAAAAAAGTAATTTTTGCCGAAACGTTGGTCAGTTGAAAACAACACCTGGATATTATTAAAAGAAAATTGGACATTTCAATACATGGGCCATCTAAAGTCGGTGATGAAATTTCAAAACCTGATTCTTCAAAATATTGTTTCAAACCATTTCATCACACAAACAATTTCAAAACAACCCACCCCTTTTGAAAGAGTACCTGGAAGCAATTTCTAAAATGATGCAATTACAAAACCGCATAATTTGAAATAGTATCTGAAACCATTTCTATATGCAGGATATTTTAAAATAGCTAACTGCATATTTTACCACACTGTAGCTGGAAAGCAGCACTTCTAATATGCCATTTCAACATTTGATATATTTTGAGTTAGTACCTGGATGTAATTTCCTTGAGCCAATTTGCAAATTGTTATTAATGTTGAGGTTTTATTTATAACCCAATTCTATGTTAAATGTTGACATGAAAATATTGCTCAATATTTTTACAGGTAAAGGCTCTGTGTACCAGCATTTATCACACACAGTTGAGGGAATGTGGACGGTACGGGCATTCTCCATGGAAGACAAATTCCTACGTTACTTCGATATCTACATGGACAGACATACGGCTGCTGCACATCTCTACCTCTCAGTCAATAGGTACATATACCTGTTCATATTTAGAATACTTTTGTGAAAAGGAGTTTAAAGTATTTAACATAAATAGATCATTCCAACAGTAAGATCAGTTGATAGAAATCTTAAGTAATACCAATGTAAAGAGTGATTTTAACCTTATTGATAGGAGAGGAAGTTTTAATTATACTCAGTGTAGCTTCTAGAGCACAGGGGACTCAATACCTGACTTCTTTTAGTACTAACCCACAATTCAGTAGATTTGGTATTGACCTTTACCCATGTTGCTGATATTTTTTTTTCTCAGAAAATCTGGTCTATGGATCTGGTAGCCACTTTGCATATATTTTGGCTTTTGTTAGACTGAGATGGTTTGTACTAGGTGTGAATCTGTAAACCATGTTGCAAATTTTTTACTTGTTTGTCAGAGTATACTAAAAGTGGACTTGCTATCCATGTTGCTAGGCTTCTGCTTACTTTTTAGATGGTTCGTACTAGGTTTGGACCTGTTGGCTGTGTTGCTAATATTTTGCTAACTTTTCAGATGGATTGTACTACGTACGGACCTGTTGGCCGCATTACTGATATCTTGCTTACTTGTCAGATGGTTTGTACTGCGTATGGACCTGTTAGCCATGTTTGTGATATTTTTGTTTCTTTTCCGATGGTTTGTACTGCATATGGACCTGTTCACCATGTTTGTGATATTTTGCTTACTTTTCAGATGGTTTGTACTACGTATGGACCTGTTAGCTGTGTTGCTGGTGTGTCTTCTTGCCTTTGTGTCGGTTGCTGTCCACACATACACAGGTGAGATTTAAATCACCTCCTTTTGCCCAAACTATCTATCAGTTGCATATTAAGTTTTTAAACAAAGTTTTAGGTTAAATTCAGAGTTAAATTTTCATGTTGCAGCTTGCTTCGAGTATTTTAAAGTTAATTTAAATCTACTGCCATCAAGGTAAGAAAAAGCGATTAATTACAATTTTTGTTCTCCATGAAAAGTTTTGGCTGCAAACTTAAAATGTATTGAGTTCTTTGTAGTGAAATTTTAGTATTCAGGCATCAGTAAGTGCACGTGTACTGTTTTCAAGAATGATAAACTTTATTTTAGACCCAGAGCATTTAAAGACTGTCAGGTTATTGTTTTCACCCATTTCATCTCACTGGGCTGGGCAGGTGGTTGAATGTGTGTCGGTAAAAATCTTGTCTGGGCTGTATCTCTAAAACCATGAGATATAGGAAGTTGATACTAGGTGCGGACATTGGTTGAGGGCGTGGGTGTGCAATGTCATGGTGTGATATTGATTTACCTTTTAACTTTGCCTGAGTCACCTTGCATTTTAATATCTTGTCCAGGCTATATCTCAGAAACTGTAAGGTGCAGGAAGTTGATACTTGGTATGGATATTGGTCGGGGGTGTAGGTGTGAAACATCATGGTGTGACGTTGACCTTTGAGCTTGACTCTGCCAGAATGAGCTCTTCCACATTTTCTTATCTGACAAAGCTATGTGTATTGCTGCAACTGATTATTATTTGTAATTTGATACTTGGTTGGGATATTGGTCGGGGGTGTAGGTGTGAAACATCATGGTGTGACCTTGACCTTTGAGCTTGACTCTACCAGAATGACCTCTCCCACATTTTCTTATCTGACAAAGCTATGTGTATTGCTGCAACTGATTATTATTTGTAATTTTACAGAATTGCTAGGTGTTTTCTCCATTGACAGCTTTAATATCAATATACCTTGGTCACTTTTTCCTGCCATCTCAAATCTAGAGTTATGATTTCAGCCATCCACCCCGGTGTGCTGGGTCTGGCCATGGTATACACTGTACAGATGCTAGGACTGGCTCAGTGTGCTGTCAGACAGGCAGTGGAGGTGGATCATCAGGTAAGTCCATCAGGTGCACAGGTAAATCATCAGCATCATAAATCAGGTGCACAGGTAAATCATCAGCTTCATAAATCAGGTGCACAGGTAAATCATCAGCTTAATAAATCAGGTGCACAGGTAAATCATCAGCTTAATGAATCAGGTGCACAGGTAAATCATCTGGTACATCAATCAGATGTAGATGTAAATCATCAGCCATGCGAATCAGATGTTCAGATAAATTACCAAACAGATAAATCCAATGTATATGTAAATTACCATGTCTCACACACATGAAACCGGTGTTACAGGTAGATCATTGGGTACGTTAATCAGGCATATCAAGTAAACCATCAGGTACATGAATCAGATACACAGATCAGTTATGTGTATTATTTACAAATCATCAGGTAAATCATCAGGGATGTAATCCGGTGTACAGGTAAATCATTACATACATGTTCTGTTAAATCAATAAATAACATACCATTGCAGTTAGTGCAAGTAGTAACATATGGTTATAATTAAGGTGTCAGCTGACTTCGTACTGGAAAAACTGTTCAGGTAAATCACCAGGCAAAGTATATTTACAGCAGGATAAAACAATATTACAAGCAGATCAATGGGTGAGAGACTAAGAATAATCAAATAGTTACATGTACAAGACCATCTGCAAAATGTTGAACATCTTTACACTCTGTACAACGGGTTCTGTAGATATGCTCTGTTGAATCCTCTTTGTTTTTTCAGATGTGCGGCATTGAGCGTTTGTTGAAGTACCGCTCCTTGCCTCAGGAGGGCGCCCTGATGACACCAATCCGCCCATCACCCACCTGGCCACAGTATGGGATTGTGACACTAGAGGGCGTGACAGTACAAAGTGCAGGCGAGGAGGCTGGCAGGGTGCTGAGAAATGTCTGGTGCTGCTTTAGATCTGAGGAAAAGGTAACCAGTGGTATCTCAATGATCTAGCATAACCTAATCCAACTTCCATAGTCCAACTTGCCATGTCAGGAATATCTATTAGGCTTGTTCTATTCATATTTGGGATCTTAAGTGACTCGGAGGATATTTCACGCATGATGCTGCTCTTTTTGGTGAGAAGTCGTCTTGACTACTATAATTCCTTGTTTAGAAGTCTCTCAGCTCTTGATCTTAACAGGCTCCAGTGTGCTCAAAACAGTCTTTCTAGAACTGTGGCTAATACCGCCAAGTATTGGCATATCACTCCTGTAACAAAGGGTCTTCATTAGTTGCCTGTAAACCATAGCTCTGTTTTCCTTAAACCCAGACATAGTGTGTACAGAACTCGCAGGATCCAATCTGATAGCATACTGGTAGACGTCCCACACTTTACATCAATATATAAGTCTACAAAGCATTTGAACCTCAGCCTTGCATATGATGCCACAAGGATTTGTAATGATCTGCCCAATCATGTACACACGGCCCAATTTCTCGCTTCATTGAGAAAGAAGTTGAAAACGTATCTCTTTGCAAAGCATACCCACCCTAGTTTTCTTGTCTTGTTCCTTTCTCTGTGGCGCTGACCTCTAATGATTCTGGTTTAGTGATTATGATCTTTGTTTTTTGGTATTCTGCACCTTAGAGTCTGTCAGTAGATGGATATTAAGCGCTATAAAAGTAGTATTAGAATTAGAAGTTAGAAATTAATGTGTGTTACATCGTACTTGCAGATTTTAAGAAACATTCAATCAAATCATTGTTGCTATTACTATTCTGGTAAGCCTTATTCATGGAGATTAACCATCTCCTTCTATCAGTTAACAAATATAGTGCTGTAGCTCCTGTAAAAGCCTCTTTGAATTGTGAGGTCACATGATAAGTAACTAGCTTCAGAATTGAATTCAAAACATCTTCAGCAACACATCTCTTTGCTGACTGATTTCATAACAGTGATAAATTTCCTCTATTTTTTGTATTTTTTTCAGTGATAAATTTCCTCTATTTTTTGTATTTTTTTCATAATAGGTGCAGAAACATTTACAAACATTTATAAAATTTATACACACACTTGTCACTTTTATGAAAGAAATGAAGATTTCACAAAAAAGTATAAATACTAAACCCAATACATAAAAGGGGTCCATGTTAACTTTTCACACACCACAAAATTGACAATAGAAATTAAAAGGATGCCCTTTTCATTTCCCTTTGCTTGACTTGCATAATTCTACTAAACACCCCTAAGCACTTCCCAAACTTGAGAAAACATTTTTTTTTATAATATTTCTCTTCTCTAAACAGGCGCTTCAATGAAATTTTCTTGAAATTGGACTCGTCCCTTTCTTAGATACAAGTGGTTCATGGTTTTCTGATGAAGTTGGCGCTTTCAGTTACAGTAAACTGCATGACTGCAGTAGACTGAATGTCTAGAACCACCAATGTCCTCAGGATTTTTTTGCAGTTATGGCTAAGTTACAGTTATATCCAAAAGGTACAGCGGTTTTGAAAGTTAAGATCTCAAAGTTCTTCTGACTCATTCCAAAATTCCACTGGAATTACACACACGCTTGTCAGTTTGAGTTATGAAGAAGTTGTGAAGAATCTTCTGTAAAAACCTCCCAGTATACAGTCCACAGCAATTGTCTCTAGTTATACCTAGCTAAGTTTGGCTTCTATCTGCAAAAACATACAAACGAACATGCAAGGGTTTAATTTTGATCTAAATGATGTAAGAGAGGTGTTGTGAGGTGATTGAGTGTCATCCGACAGTTATAAAGTGTTTAGAAAAGAAAAGTTACTTTTCTCCAAAATGCATTTCTGTACTGCAGAATAAATAACGAGTATATTTTATATATTAATCTGTTGGCAGTTGTATCAGAGATTTATTTCATTATGTGAGTCTCACTGTTCCTACAGGTTGGGATCATCAGTCGGCCAGAAGGATGTAAGAGGGCGCTAGTGTCTAGCATTCTGCGGTTGTGTGAGAGTAGTGGGTCCATTAGAATCGATGGTCTGGATGTGAGTGAGATCGGACTGCAGGACCTCAGGAACAAAGTGTCCATCATTCCCATGGTATGTTTGTCAGTTTGTTTGACATCTCGGATGTTTCTTCCTTTTCTGTTGCTTTAGTCCTTTTCAACAGAAGTTATCTACTTTCATCTCCCTGGTTGCTAGGCCTCTCCATGGTTGACAACCACGTGTTTCTCTACTGAATTGTTGATATTAGCTATATTGATGAATGCTCTAAATTGGCACAACATATTATCTCAACAGACCTATTCGGGAACTCCTAACCAGTTGTATTAAAAGAAATACTGTCAAATAACTAGTGAGTAGCAATGCAAAATATTTATTTAAACATAAAAAGAGTATCAGCAATTATGTAACTGTACATGACTCTGTGACACCTTTCCATATGAATTAAGTTAAAAATTTTCTCATCAAAAAAAAGTATTTCTCTCCCAACAGGTTCTATGCAGATTAATGTCAGTATTACACAGAACACTTTACATCAAGTAACTACCTCCTCTGTTTATGGTTCTATTTGTTTGAATAATACAGGAGCCAGTGCTGTTTTCTGGTAGTATGCGGCGTAACCTTGACCCCTACTCCCGCCACCCAGATGCCCATTTATGGAGAGCCCTGGACCTAGTACAGCTCAAAGACAAGGTGGAGGCGTTACCCGGCAAAATGTACGCTGAGATGTGTGACTACGGCAACAACTTCAGCCTCGGAGAAAGGTGATGCATGCATATATTTGTATCTTATCTTGTGATGGGATGATTAGATATGCAGTCAATTAATTGTCACTGACAGTTTACCATTGTAATCGGTCATTTAAAATGATGGGTAATCAACATATGCATTACCTTTTTATATGTAACTTAATATCTATGTACAGTTTTATGCAATTTTCATTCACTAAATTCAATCTCCACTACTTTTTATTTTGAGTTTCTTCCATATTTACAGGAATTCAATTTGGGTCTTCTCAGTAGACTCTAAATATTGGAAACAACACAGAGATTCCCACCAGCTTGATTTTTTTTTACCCTGACAGGCTTTAAAGGCTGTGAGGGTATTGGTGAATGGTGTCCAGATGGGTGGGCGTTCAAGTGGGCAGTCAGAAAAATTGTCCTGACTGTATCTCAGAAACTGTGGTCACCGTGTTGATACTTGGTTAAGGCATTATTTGGGGGATGTAGGTGTGCAACATCATGGTATGACCTTGATTTAAACTTGCTGTAGTGACCTTGATCTTTAAAATCTTGTCTGGACTATACCTCAGAAACTGTAAGAAATTCAGTCATGGCAGGAATATTGGTTGGGCGTTGGAGATGAGCTATATCATGGTGTGACCTTGATTTGACCTTAGACCTTGCCATAGTGACTTTGACCTTTAAAATCTTGTCTGAGTCATATCTCGGGAACTGTAAGGTCCAGGAAGTTGATACTTGGTACCAACATTGGTTGGGGTGTGTAACGTCATGGTGTGACCTTGGTGTAATCTTTGACCTTGGCTCTACCAAAATATTTCTACTGCCATTTTTGAGACATATTTTTCCTATCACAAATATATATGGATTGCTGCAACAGATTATCATATTTACTTTGATGTGATTGTGCTATCTTCATTAAAAGTTACACTTCACTTAATAAATTTTACAGCATCATAACTTTTAGTTTACTTATTAATGCTGTCTTTTCATCAAAGCAAAATGTGGCGTTCAATCTACAATAATTATACAAGATAAAAGTGTATAATTTCTTCAGATTTCAGGGTTTGTTTCTAATGTTTTAAATTCTCTCAAAATTAGATATACTGAAAGTCAAGATGCTGGTTGTATAAAGTATCTAATTATCACACATTGCCACCGGACACTTGAGATGTGCTCTCTTTTGAAAATGCATCATGCAAATAATTCCAGTAGATATTGACATATTCTAAACTCTGATCACTTAAAAAAACTTCCAGCATAGCACAAAAAATATCAAGTATCTCTATGGTATTGACCTGGCTATGTCTTATGGAATAATTATTATTGAATTGGTTTGCCTTAGAGACTGCCTTGTTCAGAGATTAAGCACCGTAAAGGTTAAAAAAAATTGATGTTTTACATGTTCATTTAGTTACCGTTCACTCGTATCATCCTCTGTTACAGACAACTAGTGGCGGTTGCCAGGGCAATACTCCGGCCAAGTAAAGTGCTGATCTTTGAAGAAACTCCCTCCATCATTAGTCCCAGGTAATATTAGAGTTTTGGTAAATTCAAATAGTAGCTATACAAGCATATATAAAGCACATAATTGACCAAAAACATCATGAAAATGCTATTGCATCTAAAGGAGCAAGTAAAGCTGTGATAATCTTTCCTTGTGGCAGAGATACCATATTTGGCATTTATATATCTTAGGCGTGGGAAAATTTTCTGCATGCTTAAATTTGACCTTTGACCTTTATGAAGGTCACATGATCAAAAACAATTTTTATGTCGTCACTCTGCGGCGTGGGCGTCCGCGTCCGCGTGAACAACTTCTTCTCCAAAACTACAAGGCCTAGAGACATGCTGTTTTTTTTAAAAGATACCTTATCTATCGAGGATGAATAGTCCCAGGTAATATTAGAGTTTTGGTAAATTCAAATAATAGCTATACAAGCATATATAAAGCACATAATTGACCAAAAACATCATGAAAATGCTATTGCATCTAAAGGAGCAAGTAAAGCTGTGATAATCTTTCCTTGTGGCAGAGATACCATAAATGTATTCATCAGAATTTTCAACCTCAGGTGTATGCATGGTTAGAAATATTTAATTTCAGTGGTGCATCACTGCTCAATTGATTTTGGTCAAAGAAGAGTTTGGATGTGTGTCTATAATTTTCTGACCTGCAATATTGTATAATTGTACAAAATTATGAAAAACTGTAACCATCAATGACTGTATTAAAAGTTGTCAGTCATCATTTCATGGAAAATATAATTAAGCGTCCCTGAAATTAAGCCTCAGTTTCCTCGCCGCCGCCGCATTATGGTCTCCCTTGAATATCTCCCTTATTATTAGAAGGTTTGAAACCATATTTGGCATTTATATATCTTAGGCGTGGGAAAATTTTCTGCATGCTTAAATTTGACCTTTGACCTTTATGAAGGTCACATGATCAAAAACAATTTTTATGTCGTCACTCTGCGGCGTGGGCGTCCGCGTCCGCGTGAACAACTTCTTCTCCAAAACTACAAGGCCTAGAGACATGCTGTTTTTTTTAAAAGATACCTTATCTATCGAGGATGAAAAATTGTTCAAGGCATGCAAATCTGTCTGTTCGTCTGTTTGCTAGAGACGTTACAAGGGGGGTACCCCCACCAAAAGTGTGAAAATTTCAACACTTTATCACAAGTTTCTCAGTGACTATTGCAGGGATTTCTCTCATATCTTGCATATATGTACTAGGCCAGAGGTAGATTCTCTTGTGTGAGTATGAGACCTGGATCTGTCTTAGTTTTTTTTTAAATAAATTTTTTTAATAATTTTTAATGCTTTAAAATTCATGAAATCATGCACTAAATCACTTATAACTTGAAAAGTGTTGCATTTAGAGCATTTTGTTAAAATATGTTATTCAGCTACTTTTTTCATAGCTACAACATGGTGAGTAACTTGGGTGTCTGTCTCAATAGCTAAGTGAGTAATAGCTACTTTTGGGCTTTTCAGTAACTACCATCTTGAGTAAAATCACTTGTAACTTAAAAAGTATTGCATTTAGAGAATTTCGTATAAATATGTTATTCGTCTACTTTTGGGTCAGCTATAACATAGTAAAATTTCAGACCTGTAGCTCATGGCATAGCTGAGTAATAGCTACTTTTAGGTTATCACTGTTGAGTAAATCACTTATAACTTGAAAACTATTGCATTTGGAGTATTTTGTTTCAATATGTTATTCACCTATTTTTGGATCAGCTATAACATAGTAAAATTTCAGATCTGTAGCTCATGGCATAGCTGAGTAATAGCTACTTTGAGGTTATCACTGTTGAGTAAATCACTTATAACTTGAAAACTATTGCATTTACAGAAATTTGTGTAAATATGTTATTCAGCTACTTTTGGGTCAGCTATAACATAGTGAAATTACAGATCTGTAGCTCATGGCACAACTGAGCAATAGCTATTTTCAGGTACTGACTGTTGAGTAAATCAGTTGTAACTTGAAAAATATTGCATTTGGAGTATTTTGTTAAAATATGTTGTTCACCTACTTTTGGGTCAGCTATAACATAGTGAAATTACAGACATATAGCTCATGGCATAGCTGAGCAATAGCTATTTTCAGGTTCTCACTAATGAGTAAATCAGTTGTAACTTGAAAACTATTGCATTTACAGTATCTTGCTTAAATATGTTGTTCACCTACTTTTGGGTCAGCTATAACATAGTAAAATTTCAGATCTGTAGCTCATGGCATAGCTGAGTAATAGCTACTTTGAGGTTATCACTGTTGAGTAAATCATTTATAACTTGAAAACTATTGCATTTACAGAAATTTGTGTAAATGCATTATTCAGCTACTTTTGGGTCAGCTATAACATAGTGAAATTACAGACCTTTAGCTCATGGCACAGCTGAGGAATAGCTATTTTCAGGTACTGACTGCTGAGTAAATCAATTGTAACTTGAAAAATATTGCATTTACAGTATTTTACTTAAATATGTTGTTCACCTACTTTTGGGTCAGCTATAACATCGTAAAATTTCAGACATGTAGCTCATGGCATAGCTGAGTAATAGCTACTTTTAGGTTATCACTGTTGAGTAAATCATTTATAACTTGAAAACTATTGCATTTACAGAAATTTGTGTAAATATGTTATTCAGCTACTTTTGGGTCAGCTATAACATAGTGAAATTACAGACCTTTAGCTCATGGCACAACTGAGCAATAGCTATTTTCAGGTACTGACTGTTGAGTAAATCAATTGTAACTTGAATAGTGTTCTCAATAAACCCTTTTTACTAGGACCGGGTATGCAGTGGTTTCAGCGGGCGGGTACCCGGGTACCCGCGCCGATGGGCGATAATAGCTGAAACTACAAATATCTCCATGTTTACAGACTTAAAACCTACAGAAATAATGGGATGCAACCATTTGCTTTATTTCTTGTTGACCACGGTTTTGCATTCAAAACAATATTGCATGGAAGAAAGGTTAAATAAAAAAAGACTTCTGTACATTCAAAACACGGTTGTTTATATAAAAATGGAGTCACATGACCTATCACAAGAGCATTACACTACTACTCGAATGTAGTTTCGGAATTGAAACTTTATTTTTATTTCAGGTTGTAAGTTAATTTTATTAACGTAAAATTATTAACTACTGTGTGAAAATATTGTACTCTTATTTATTTAAGGAGTGCATGTCACTATATATGGCCAATATACAGCGTTTTATGGACTCGGAATTAAGAAACTGTGTTGATATACTGACGATTTTCAAAGGGTTCCGGTATTTGACAATGTATAAACAACTAAAATAAAAGACAAATAAAATACTATAAACGGTGTACAAGGGTGAGAAAACAATATTATTATGCATTTTAATTGAATAGTTTCATTTTAAAGTGAATTAATGAAGTCCAGATACGTCTGTACTTGGTCAGCCAATGTGGGCGATATTAACAGAAATAAGCTTAGATTCAGGTACTCGGGTATGAGATTTTAGATTCGGGTAAGTATTCAGGGCTCGGGTACCCGGATATCCGGGTACCCGTTGAGATCACTAAACTTGAAAAATATTGCATTTGGAGTATTTTGTTAAAATATGTTGTTCACCTACTTTTGGGTCAGCTATAACATAGTGAAATTACAGACCTATAGCTCATGGCATAGCTGAGCAATAGCTATTTTCAGGTTCTCACTATTAAATCAGTTGTAACTTGAAAACTATTGCATTTACAGTATTTTGCTTAAATATGTTGTTCACCTACTTTTGGGTCCGCTATAACATAGTAAAATTTCAGACCTGTAGCTCATTGCATAGCTGAGTAATAGCTACTTTGAGTTTATCACTCTTGAGTAAATCAGTTATAACTTGAAAACTATTACATTTAGAGTATTTTGTTTAAATATGTTATTCACATAATTTTTGGTCAGTTATATCATAGTGAAGTTGCAGACCTCTATGTCATGCTATAGCTGAGCAATAGCTACTTTCAGGTTCTCACTATTGAGTAAATCATTGTATCCACTGGATAGCCGCAGTGTGTAGAGAGATTTCACCATTACCGCTCTAATGAAAAAAATATTATAGCTAGCCTTCTCAAGTTTGCAGAATATATTAATAACCATAAAATGTTGCCTGGGAATATTTTTGAAAAACAAGATGGCCGCCAGGGATGTTTATTCGACTTTAAACAAGGACTTTTGTTGGCCCTCTAGAGGAAAGGGTATTATAGGTAGAGATCTCAAATTCGCAGGATATGTTCCTCATTATAAAATCTTGACTGTGAATATTTTTGGCCTCATTTTGAAAAACAAGATGGCCGCCACAGGTGTTTCTTTGTCAGTCATGAAAAGTGCTTATATCTCCCTTATTATTGGTCCTAGGGGTTTGGGATGGTAAACCAACCTGTAGGAAATCATGGGCTGGGAATCTTTTGGTGTGGTCAGATTTGACCTGTGACCACTCCTTCAAGGTCAAACGAGGATAGCCAAACTTAAAAGTGCTTATAACTCACTTATTATTGGTCCTAGAGGTTTGGGATGGTAAACAGACATATAGGAAATTATGGGCTGGGAATCTGTTGATGTGGTCCGATTTTACCTTGGACCTCTTCTTCAAGGTCAAACGAGGATAGCCAAACTTAAAAGTGCTTATAACTCGCTTATTATTGGTCTTAGAGGTTTGGGATGGTAAAACAATATATAGGAAATCATGGGCTGGGATTCTTTTGGTGTGGTCAGATTTGACCTTGGACCCCTCCTTCAAGGTCAGTTGAGGATAGCCAAACTTAAAATTGCTTATAACTCGCTTGTTATTGGTCCGACAGGTTTGGGATGGTAAACCAACCTACAGGAAATCATGGGCTGGGAATCATTTGGTGTGGTCGGATTTGACCTTGTACCCCTCCTTCAAGGTCAAACAAAGATAGCAAAACTTAAAAGTGCCTATAAATCGCTTATTATTGGTTCTAGAGGTTTGGGATGGTAAACCATCCTATAGGAAATCATGGGCTGGGAATCTTTTGGTGTGGTCAGATTTGACCTTTGGACCCCTTCTTCAAGGTCGTACGAGGATACTGCATTTGCAGTATTTCTTTAAATATGTTTTAAGCTACTCTTTACACTTAAACAGTTACCTTGTTACTTTCCTTCATAATACCATTTGCAGGGCACAACTTTTTTGTCCTTTTCTTCTGTCAGGTTCAGAATTTCTTTTGAACATGCTGTTCAATTACCATTTACTGTACTTCTGTACAGCACTTTTCCTGATACTTATGCTTTCCTCTCATTATTACCTTCACAAATCAAAAACACTCAGTCAGCTGACACAGTGCCCGTTCACGGGCACTCTCCTCTTGTTTTGAAGTACACCACCCCCCACCCCACCCCGTCATCGCAGTTCAGGAACTACTTCCTACACAGCCTTATGATTCGACACACCTGTTCATCCTATCGAAAATGCGAGCTGATTAGATTTTAGGAGGAATCCCTTGAAAAATGTCTCATTTATGAGTGATTTTCTGACACCTTCCAATCTGAAAGCCTTAAATTTAGGTCAACCCCCCCTATTATCTTCTTAAGTATTGCATTTAGAGCCATAAAATGTACTGGGAGGTAATAGGAAACCATATGTGGAGAGTCTAAATAGCCAGTCAGTTTTACCCCACGGCCCCCCGTTATGGATCAAACTGGGGTCATAAAATAGCTGATTTTGAGTTTTTGCCTTCTATCTCCTTTATTGTTGCTTTTATAGCTTCAGAATGTATTAAGAGGTCTTGGGAAAGCATATGTGGAGACTCTAAATAGCCGGTCAGTTTTACCCCCCCGACCCCCCCTTATGGGCCAAACTGGGGTCATAAATAGCTGCTATGGAGTTTTTGCCTTATATCTCCTTTATCGTTGCTTTTATAGCTTCAGAATGTATTAAGAGGTATTGGGAAAGCATACGGTGCAGCTTTGTGCATTCTTAGCTTTACAGCATGCTTATTAAAACCACAAAGCATTTTAAACTTTCAGGGATGCTTCGCTTTTGTTAGCAAAAGCATTCCTCTAGTTACTCTATTTTCCTAAAGTAATAATATTTCTCCAATTCTTGTGAATTATTTAGGGGTGCACTACAGTCAGTCTGTATACATTTCATTGTCAGAATTAGCTATTTTTTGGTAAATTTATTTTGATGGCAAATTTAAAACTTATGAAATAGTATGTAATGTGTTAAGGCTCTCCAAACTTAACATGGCATTGTAATATCTCTGCAGGAGTATGTTAACTTGTATAATTTAGCTCACTTGAATTGTTTAATATCATTGTTGGCTACTTTCCTTTCAGATGTGAGCGGTTGATTCACCATTTACTGCACACAAAGTTCCAGAACTCCACAGTTCTCATTGTAGCTAACAGACTGCACAGCATCATAGACACAGACAGGGTCATGGTAAGTAGACTCCGTGTCTATATAGACATTCATAGTGAGTACACAAAGAGTCTGTATAGACACAGACAGGGTCATGGTAAGTAGACTCAGTGTCTATATAGACATTCATAGTGAGTACACAGAGTCTGTATAGACACAGACAGGGTCATGGTAAGTAGACTTACAGTATCTATATAGACATTCATAGTGAGTACACAGAGTCTGTATAGACACAGACAGGGTCATGGTAAGTAGACTTACAGTATCTATATAGACATTCATAGTGAGTACACAGAGTCTGTATAGACACAGACAGGGTCATGGTAAGTAGACTCCGTGTCTATATAGACATTCATAGTGAGTACACAGAGTCTGTATAGACACAGACAGGGTCATGGTAAGTAGACTTACAGTATCTATATAGACATTCATAGTGAGTACACAGAGTCTGTATAGACACAGACAGGGTCATGGTAAGTAGACTTACAGTGTCTATATAGACATTTATAGTGAGTACACAGAGTCTGTATAGACACAGAAAGGGCCATGGTAAGTAGACTCACAGTGTCTATAGACATTCATAGTGAGTACACAAGCATAGTGTATAGACAAGGACTGGTTGATGCTAGGTAAATTCAGTGTCTATACAGACATATTCATAATTAGTAGACAAGAGAGTCTACATAGAGACAAGCAGGGCAATGGGGAGTAGCTTGTCTATATAAACAAATACAATGACAAACAGGGCAATGGGAAGTGTCTGTATAAACATTCATAATGCAGTTTATGCAGACATTCATACTGAGCAGATGCAGTCTATATAGACACAGAGATGGTCATGGTAAGTAACACAGTGTCTATATAGACCCCTCCCCCCTTTACTACATAGTTTTTCTTTTGTTAAAAGTATCCAATATCTTTCATTAATGGCCAGTTGTTGTGCTCAGTGATTATGACCATATTTGGAAGCCCTTTTCACACATTTCCAAGGAAATGGATTGTTGACTCGGTCCATTCGGGACCTCGTAAACAGTGCACTATTTACAAAATAAAACATGTCATTCTGGGCAATATTATGTTTATGAAGCCCTTGCACAAGTGATATTGCCCAGAATGACATGTTTTATTCTTGGGCAATATCACTTGTCCAAGGGCTTTATTCTGTTTATTATACCGAAAGTATTTGTTTTTATCTCTCCTTTTTTTCACAGTAAGTGTATGTACTAGAATCTGCCTTGGCAGAGATTAAGTGCTATAAAAGTATAAAACAGAACAGAGTAGAATATCCCTCCAAACAAATGAAATGTGACATCACAAATCCACCACACTGAAGACAAACACCAAATAACTGTACATGGCCACGTCATTATGTGACATCACAACGTTTTTATGTGTAAATAACATCCACTTTGTTTACATTTGCAAGGAAACAGGCATTTGGGTGATATTTCTAACCCTAAACGGGCAATATCACGTCATATTGCCTGCAGATACTACAATCTGATTGGCTGATATGCACTAGAGGTATAATAATTTCTAATATTGGACACTAACTTGGCCATTAACCATTACATATAAGTGCTGTGTTGCATTAATTAACATTCATACTTATACCTTTTCACTCAGTTCTTTAATATATCCTCCTTGTTAGCCATGTGAAAGAATATTCATCCCCGCCCATGTCTTACTTTTAACACCTCGGGACATCTGTTTTCATAACTTTGTTATAAGTCAGAGATTTGAGAGGGCAAAAATATAAAGAGCAATTTAATGGCCATGACATGTCTAGACATGAATGCCCCCTGATACAGATAAATTTGAATGTCTTAACTTCGACAAATGATCATCAAGATACACTTAATGCTTTCTTGATCCTTCAAGAAATTTCTGTGAAAAATTTCAGCTCTTTCTTAAAGTATTTTGTTGCATCTACATTTATTTCTATATCTGTGTTCAGTGTACTGCCAGAGGCTATTTAAAAGAATTAAACTCTCCCACACCATATAAACCCCTTGTTTAAGTATTTTATTATATTAACATTCATACCTTTACAGGTCCTTCTAGACGGACGAGTGAAAGAATTCGATCCTCCCCACACACTTCTACAAAACCCTAAGACGCAACTCAGTCGTATGGTCGGCGGCCTCGGAGAACAGCGTGCTAAACTCTTCAGAGACATTGCCAAGGATCGCCATGACAACAAGCCCTACACCGCCCCTCCCGAGTCCCTAGGGGGTGAGGGTTTGTTACCCTACGCGGGGCACAGACAGTCAAACCGTGCGTTCTTGCCATCCTTTCATAACAACCGACTCAGTGGAGTACTCAGTCAGTTTGGAGGGGGCAAGTTATCAGTGAACAAGTTCTGAAGTCATTTTTTTTCTATTTTTACGATACAGTTAATAAGTGTCAAGTAGTGAGTAAATCGTTTATCGATATTGCTAATATTTATTGTTTTGTAACTGGACTCCTGATATTGAGATCTGAACACATATTTCAATATCGCTATTTTAACTAAAACTGTAAAGTTAACTTACACTGCCATTATTTGAAATGAAGCCCAAATCTGAAGATATTGGACACTTTTATCTTACATTTTTGAAGTTTTCAATGGTTTTTGATGAAAACTGCAACATTTTGTTTCGATAAATTTGTCTTCCTGTTAGCAGTTTGGGATATACTAAAAAGGTTTTCGGTTTCCCGAATTTGGACTATTTGGTAGACAATATGAACCCCATGATATCGCCCGATATTGAAGTATTTTTACATTCATTATTGATCTCCACACAGCCAAACGATATACCCACTAGTGTCAAGAATAGGAGAAATCCATGAGGCTTACAGACAGGCTGTATTATGGGAACCACAAGATCCAGAGTATGTTACTTTACACACTCTGTACCAAGGTGACAAGTGGATTTAGTGGGTCAATGAACAGGAAAATATACTTATTGCACCATAATTTTAGGAGCCTGTTTTCACTGAATAAAAGATTTACTAACTCTACTAGAAGTTTCAGAGGATGTTTTTACTACACCAGAATTCACACTAAGTGAACCAGAAGTTTTAAAGGATGTTTTCAGATTATTTTTACTAAACCAGAATTTTGACTAAGTGGGCCAAAAATTTCAGAGGATGTTTTTACTGAACCAGAATTTGTACTAAGTAGACCAGAAGTTTCAGAGGATGTTTTCAGAGAATGCTACTTAGTGGAACACACATTTTAAAGTGTTTTGTATCTGACCAGTTGTTGACTATAAGTTAGAGAGTCTTACTATCCAGCATAATGTCAGAGGACCCCCCCCCCCCCCCCCCCCCCCCCCCCCCACAAGCGCTGTCATTATTGTAATATCTGTTGTACAAAGCGAACCATATGCTTTCTTGGGCAAAAAAATACGGGTGGCAAAACTGAAACATATTGTTTTGAAGAGTGTCTGATTTGCTAAATGAACTGCGCACTGCAGTAAACAAAATGGCAATCCGTGTCTACACCAGTTTTAGTGCACGCAAAAATTTAAGTGTGTTATCTTTGTGCATTCCTGTTGCTGAACAGTGATATTATAAGATTTGCAGGGCTGAAATTGATAAAATGCTGACTCAGCAAATACCATGTTGTTGGATAGGAAATGACAGTCTTACTGGTGTTTGTTGCATTGATTTGTGCCCCCAATTATTTTTGAAAACATACAATATACAATTTGAAGGACACTTGTTACTTGTTAGTAACAGAATGTGGAGAGACTGTCGAGTGTTTGTATTTCTTCATTACGGAAGTAATACCGGTTAAAGCTATCTCAATTGGAATACTGAGTAGTAATTAGAATGCTAGTATAGATTGTAGATAACTGAAAGAATACTCTTCAAAAACAAAGTTTTTGTACTCAATTCTAATACGGTTTTATCTGTGTTTGTCTGAATGTGCGTTAGTTAGGGTTATTGAAACACTCCTGGACTAGTGAAAAAGTAAGTACATTATGTTTACCAGTCTTATTATTACACAAATATGCAAACATGCAGTTTGTATTTCCATGAGAACACTGAAGAGATGCAAACTAGCTTGTGGGTCAGTTTGAGAAAACATTAAAGTAAAACATATTTACTTTGAAATACATGGCTGGACACAGACTTAACAACAAAAATACACTTAAAACAGAGCTTGCCATGACATTTGTTTATTAGTTTGTGCAATTTTGTTTACACCACTTACATTTGAAAAGTTCTGAAAACTTACTTCCATTTATCTTTGTATCCACAGGTATACTTTGTTAATAAATATCTTAACCCCTTGACAGCCTTTGTGCCAGATCAATTGTTTCACTTAGACACCTGTATGCCAGACGTGACAAAAATATACAGTATTTATGAAATTTTGTGGCTATGTGTATGATGTTTTTGAAAGGCTTCTGAACTACCTTCGCATTTATAATGTACATACAGTCTCCTTGAATATTTCAAAGCATTGTGATATCACAATACTACTCAGTAGCATCACGGTACAGATTCCGAATCTACTGTTCAGTTTTCGTGTGTTTGTGAAATGTTTTGTTGTATTGTACAGATAAAAAGGATGTTTTGTATTTATGATGATCACTTACCAGCAAATAGTATTTGTTTGTCTTTACTTTTGGTGTCGTGTTAATTTTTGTTAATTTGCTGCTGTTTTAAAATGGAAGGTCAAACATTAGACAAGAAAACCTTTGTCACATTCTAATTTCCTGATTTTGTTTCAACTCGACATTTTACAAAAAAAAAATAATTAAGGTAAAAACATGATAAATATGGTCACTTCGTTTATCTGAAGATACCTGTTAATTACAATTATAAACACGTAGATGACCTGTATTAAATTATAGCCAAAAATGTCAAATCTTGGTAGTTATAACATCCAAGTAAATCTATATTGTGGCTGCCAAGGGGTTAATGCAATGTATATTGGGGTCTTGAAGTACTTAACTTGGTAATTAAGTTTCTTAAATAACCATAAATTGGTTGATATGGAATGCTAGAGTATTAAATACTTCAATATAACCACTTCTTTGTTCCGATGGGAGGACTCAAACTACTTTATTTTTAAAGTACTTTTATTAAAGTACCCCAAATAACCAGTACTTTATTGAGATGAGGGTGGTGGGGTTCAGACTCCTTAGTTATTAATTACCTATACATGGAGCTTCAGTGGTTATCCTATGAAGAGTGACTTCAGCAGAACATCATTTATCTCTCACTACTGTGCTTGTAAGTTCCAAGTAAAGACAAACAACTGTTGACACCTTAGAGCCATTGCACTACTTTTGCTAGGTTATTTGGCATACACCTTAAATTGTCACAAAATTAATACAAACAGCAAATTCAACCTATAGCCAATCTGGTTAACTGACACAAAAGCATTGCAAGCATGGTGTTACCTTAAATTAACTTTGACCTGGCCATAGTGACCTTGACTTAAAAACTGTTTCCAGGCTACATCTTGGAAACTGTAAGGTGTAGGAAGTTGATACTTGGTAGGGACATTAGTTAGGGATTGTAGGTGTGCAGCATCATGATATGGCATTGATTTGACCTTTGGCCTTGTGGTGACCTTGACCTTAAAAGTCTTGGCTGGGATATATCTCAGAAAGTGTAAGATGTAGGAAGTTGATACTTGGTAGGGACATTGGTCTGGAGGGTGTAGGTGTGCAACATCATATCACACTGTTTGCTCCGAAATTCTCCTAATCTTTGTTCTGTGTCACTTCCTCTATCTCTCATGGTGTTGTAAAGTATTACCCTGGGCTGTGAGGTTCAGGAATCTCCAGTGTTATTTTTAATATACATGTATTTCACATCACTGTCCATTGGTGAAACGACATTGCAACATGCTTTCACACTATTATAGTATAATAAGATAAAGTGTTGTTCAAATCTTTAAAGCATAGCTTGGGGATATCAAATGGGTACTGATACAATATATACTTAGTCTTGGATAGACAACACCTCGAGAGAGGCTTAGATAAAAGCTGGTTTGAACTTTTGGGGCCTTATTGATAAAGAGAGATGAAAGCTTCTTTTATTAATCTTGCCAATAAGCCTATTTAATAAAAAATATAGCAGCACCCTGGTATTCGATAGCTTAGGTAGTACTTGTATATTCACTGATTTACCATGTAGGTTAGGTTATTTTTATAATTATTTTTATTTTCATCAATTATACTGCATATACACAGGTTTGACACATAAAGTAATATGCATATCCAATTTTAAAGTCTTTTACACCACCAGCAATTTCCTATATAGTGTTATTTTGTTACCTTCAGTGTCAGAATTCCAGAAAGTATATTATAATTTCATATGCTGGTTAGAAAATAGATCTGTAGATTTTAGACGTAGTAACTTATTGTAAACCAAAAATGTAACTTTTTGGAATTTTTTATGTGTGTGAATGTAGATTATTATTGTTTTGTTTATTAATAAATGGAAGTTATAAATTTACTGAACAATTTATTATTCTTTAGGTTTTACCCCACAGTCCTTAAGGGCTGTCAGGGTATTGTTTTCACCCATGGTGTCCGGATGGGCGGGTGGGTGGGTGGCGGGAAAAAGTTTGTCCGGGCTGTATCTCAGAAACCGTAAGGTGTAGGAAGTTGATACTTGGTAGGGGCATTGGTTAGGGGGTGTAGGTGTGCAGCGTCATGGTCTGACCTTGATTTGACCTTTGACCTTGCCGTAGTGACCTTGAGTTTGAAAATCTTGTCCGGGCTATATCTCGGAAACCATAAGGTGTAGGAAGTTGATACTTGGTAGGGATATTGGTTAGGGGGTGTAGGTGTGCAACGTCATGGTCTGACCTTGATTTGACCTTTGACCTTGCTGTAGTGACCTTGACCTATAAAATATTGTACGGGCTATATCTCGGACACCGTAAGATGTAGGAAGTTGATACTTGGTAGGGATATTGGTTAGGGGGTCTAGGTGTGCAACATCAAGGTGTAACCTTGATTTGACATTTGACCTTGCTGTTGTGACCTTGACCTATAAAATATTGTACGGGCTATATCTCGGAAACCGTAAGGTGTAGGAAGTTGATACTTGGTAGGGATATTGGTTAGGGGGTATAGGTGTGCAACGTCATGGTTTGACCTTGATTTGACCTTTGGCCTTGCTGTAGTAACCTTGACCTATAAAATCTTGTCCAGGCTATACCTTGGAAACCGTAAGGTGTAGGAAGTTCATACTTAGTGGGGACATGGGTTAGGGGTTGTAGGTTTGCAACATCATGGTTTGACCTTGATTTGACCTTTGACCTTGCCATAGTGACCTTGACCTATAAAATCTTGTCCGGGCTATATCTCGGAAACTGTAAAGTGTAGCAAGTTGATACTTCGTATGGACATGGGTTGCGGATTATAGGCGTGCAGAGTCATGGTGTGACCTTGATTTGACCTTTGATCTTGCTATAGTAACCTTGGCATTTAAAATTTTGTACAGGCAATATCTCTGAAACCGTAAATTGTAGGAAGTTGATAGTTGGTAGTGGCATTGCTTAGGGGTTGTAGGTGTGCATCATAATTTGTAGTTTACTGATTAATGCTGTCATCTTGCTATTGAATTGTCTTGTTTTAATACTTTATCTTTACATACATTTTCTTTCACTTAGATGTTATTTTCTCTATGTAAACATCATTTGGATATTTTTGTAGCTGACACTGCTCTGAAAGTATCCTGATCTTTGTACTGTTTCACTACTTCTATATTTCAAGGTGTTGAAAACAATTTCCCCCGGCTGTGGGGTACGGGCATCTCTGATGCTATTTTTGTTTATTTGTAAACACCAATCTATTTCACCCGGGCGGTGGGTATGTTTACATATGAATAAACAATGTTTCCACCAGGTTTCATACATTTGTATTTATTGAAAGTATTGTTAAATATTTTTATTCTAATTACTCAAAGTATTGTTTGTTATTGTTCATGCCTTATTTATAAGCCAGTTATCAAGTGTACAGTGTGTATCACATAAAAAGTATTACTCCATTTTTATGCAAAATATTTTGTCTAATATAAAGCACTGCTGAACAACATTCTGTCTTTTTATGGCTCATTCACACTTTTCCGATAACTACCATTGTGGCCAGGTGGGTAACACACTCAATAAAAAGAAACAGGACCCGGGTTTTATCCAAGATACAGGCAAAAACACAGTGGGGTTGGACGACAGTCCTCTGTCATTATATCTATTCCTATGGCTGGTTAAAGGGACATTGATAAATGGTAATCCACAAATATGTCTTTCTGGTAGGGGAATGTCAGCTTGAGCTGTTCTTGTGCACTCAGGACAGGTCAGATATTGTTTTGAAACTTGTAGTAAAAAGAGATATTGTACTAACCGTAAATTGTGACAAGACACTAGGAGGTAACCCTGTGCGTAAACATTTCTTTAAATTTTGCTACTATGTTGCAGGATCATGATCAGCTTTAAGTGGATTTGTAACAAACTGTGACCCGGATATTGAAAGTTATCATGGAGCAAACTATAAGCCTGCTGACTTTTTCACTTTCTTGATGTCTAAAGGAATCCAATGTCAACATTTGACATTCCTTTGTGATCTTTTTAGTCATGCTGGAGTTACAAAAAATGTTTCTATTGTGATGTGTCAACTTACAAATTAGAAATATATGATATTGATTGAATTCATTTTCAGAAATGTGAACCCACCATTCACAGGATATTGGGGGGGGGGGGGAGACCTTATCTGTAGCCTTCAAACTCAAACCCCTCCGACTTAAAAGTGGCAGGAGTGGTAATTGTGACAAAAAATGAAGAGACGATTAAGTTCTGGATAAATGTATTTAGAATGAAAATGAAATGAAATACAAGAAATGAAATACAAAGGAAAGCTTTATACCCAAGAAAAGAATCACGATTGGGGGTTAGAAGGTCCACAGTTTGACACAGAAAAGCAAACACAAAACATTGAATACAAAGCTGAAAAGAGCACTCCCAGAGCTCATAGCTCCATCTAGACATGTATGTTTTTTTCAAAAACAAATGGCTCAATAATAAGTAAAGTGGAAAATCCAGATCATTTTTTTTTCTATTTTTGTATCCAGGTGGTGATCCAAATCTCTCCCAAAATTTAATGGGATCTAAGTTGGACCATCTTCTCATTTTTTTCCATGAAGAGCCAACCAGTAGTATTTACATTTTCCAACAAACAAACGGTCATGAATTCAGGGAAGTGGGGAATTCTGAGGAAGTGGACATATTTTGATACTTTTTCTGCCATTTAAAGCAACATTTTATTGCGCTATAATAGCTTACCATGTGGCCGCAGGCATTACAGCCAACGTCTAAGAAAAATAGACATTTATAGTTGGCCGTAGCCTCAGGTTGTCCTCTCGTGGTACACTACGAGATCTCTTCCTACTTGCTTGTTGGCTGCATGAATTGGTAGCTTCTGTCACTTACACAGATATTTTCATCTATTTCTCAGCACATACATATTGTTGGATGTTATTTTTTGGTCATTTCATGTAATATATATCATAGTTTATTCTGTGAAAGTTCCGTTTCGACAGGATAAGTATTTTTCCTTGTTTTGGTGTTTTTGAGTTTTCCTCGGTACAGGCTTTTTCATCTACGTTTTTATTGCGTTTCAAGATGTCTGCCATCCAAACGAATAAAGAAAAGCTGAGATCTAGTAAGTGTCGCCACTTTTGCTTTGTGTTTGATTCACACAATTACCGTACCTGTAGGGAATCTGGCAAGGGTGATAACCCCTGTGTCACATTTGAATCTCCATGTGAAATCTGTGCTTCTTTCACAGAAGAACAATTGCTTAAAATTACACACAGAAAACGCTATGTTAAAAAGCAAAAGAGGGACACTACTAGTTCTAAAGACGATGAACTCGACCTCTTAGGTGATAAGGACGTGGATTCTTTTACTGGATCTCATGCAGACCTTGAGAGTGCTGCAGACAACTTATTTACCTCGCCCCGATGGCCTCAGGGCCTACCCTTCAGTTCATTGTCTATCAAAACACCAGCAAAAACTGTCCCACCCACCCCAGGTACTGCCTTACAGCAGAAGATTGAATCAAATTTAGAAAAATCACTGGGTAACACACTTAACATCCATTTACAGCAGCAAATGGGGTCCTTCCAGGCATCTATGTTAGTTGGATCAGAGGTGGATCAGACCTCGGCTTCAGCTTCTAAGCCTGGACCCTCCAGTAGTGCTGTAAATCTGGACCTACCCTCTCTGAGACCTCGTCCTACCTCAGATGTTGAGGAAATGGAAGTGGACTATGGTCCTGCTCTTCCTCCATGTCTCGGTGCTGATCATCATAAGGCATCGGATCAGCATTCTAGCCATCTGAGGAGCCTTCTAAGAAGGCTTCGGATAGACCTAAAAACCACTCTCATTCTCATAACAGGCATGATGTTGAACTGAGGTCCGCCTCGGATCAATACTATGATGAATCCGATGAACCTCGGATTTCATCTTCTAAACCCCCAAAACATGCTGACAAGACTAAACATAAGGTGAGGACCAGATACGTGTCATCTATTTCAGAGGAGGATCAGTCCTCTGTAGCCAGACACAGGTCTTCAAAGCTCTCTGGGGCTCAGCCCTCTGGGGCTCTCTCTGACCAAGACCAACCTCAACACGATCCAGACCCCCCTTATTATAGGGAAGTAGCTCTGTCTGACGTTCCCTCCCAATACACTGAAGAAGCGGACACCCTGATCCCAGGGAGTCTATGCCTAGGTCCTCAACTTCAGTCATGGGTCTGGATGATGAGAAAGGCCGTCAGGAGCTCAGACCTAGAGGTCCTTCCTCTATGCTCCCACTCAGCTCAGTTATCAAAGACACTTTTGATAAGTTTGAACATGATTTCCAGGCCGCTAATTTACCTGAGGGTAAATACATCAAACCTCCTCCTTCCACTGCAAAGTGAGACAGCCCTGTTATCAGGAGAAAATGCAAGAGTTGAATACAGATTTTGCCAAAATCTGTATTACTCCTAAGCCCCCTGGGGCCCCTATGGGCAAGGTTCCCCTCTGTGCTGAACAAGAACAGTCATAAAATATTTCCACGCTCAACTTTACTGCTGCCTTTGCTAAGACTTCATCTTCCTGCAATGCCACTCTTGAGAAGTGCCAACAGAGAATGAAGTCAATCTTTAAAAGGGTTAAGTCTCAGATCCAGAAAGGTGCCAATCCTGAGAAAGCAGCAAAACGTGGATATGAACAAGCCTGTGAATACTTAGACTTATGGAATAAGACTGTTCTTATTCAGCACAGATCTCTCACATGCCTCAGCAACTTCTTAGCCCATATACTCCAGAGGGAGCTATATACTATGGGTAACACCGGCTTGCTAAGGCGAAGCCGAAATGACCCTTTTGCAACCACATCTAGGGGAAACAAAACGCCAAGAACTCAGGAACTCACCTTTTTGACACTCCTCCTTGTTCAAGTCTCAACTTGTGAAGGAGGGAGAAGACTTCCTCCTCAAAAAAGGCACCTCTAAAGACTCTCAGGGTTTTGGACCCTATCAAAATAAGCCCTTTCGTGGTCCCCACAACAAGAAAAGAGGCTCCTAGAGGAAACGCCCCTATGGAGGCAACTCCTCACAAAGCAGTAACCAATCGTTTTCCTCAGGTAGGGAGAAACCGAACTTCAGAGGCTCCAGGGGTCGTTTTCGACCCCACTCTAGGGGATGAGGGTGTGGAAACCCCTCTCCCCAATGTTCATCCAACATTGTTAAACATTATCACCAATGGCTATGTACTGCCATTCCTTTCAAAACTAAGTCTGGTCAGATTCCCTCTGATTCAGTCAGAATACAAGGCCCGTCAAAAAGACCAAGCTCTGGCCACTTGTATCGAGTCTCTTCTGTCAAAGAACGCAATAGAAATGGTGGAAAATGTAAAATCTCTCGGGTTTTACAGTCGCCTGTTTCTAGTTCCCAAGCCTCACCAAAGGTGGAGGCCGGTCATAGGCTCAACACTTTTCTACACATAGAAAAGTTCAAAATGAAAACTCCAGAGTCCATCAGGACCTCCTTGATTCCAGGGGAATGGGTATTGTCGATAGACCTATCAGACCCTTACCTTCACATCCACATCCACCCAAACTCTTTCCCTTTCAAACTAGCCACAGCCCCCAGGTCTTTACAATAATTGTAAAGGAAGTGAAGCTAATGGCCCTCTCCAGAGGACTCAGACTTCACCAATACCTGAACGACTGGCTTATCGGGTCCCAGTCTCAGGAAGAAGCCCAAGTGAACACGCAGGCAGTGGTAGACCTAACCCAGTCCTTGGGTTGGATAATAAATCAGGAAAAATCAGAACTGAAACCTACTCAGGTGTTTTCGTTCATGGGCTACGAATACCATCTAGGTTCAGCCCTTATAAAACCCACTTAAGAGAGATGGTTCAAACTTCAGGATTTGATCCTACATCTCAAGTCAAAACATGTTTTGGCTGCAAGATGTTTGATGTCGCTAACTGGGTTGCTTTCCTCAACGGAGAAAATGGTCCCGGATGGACGCCTTCACATGAGGCCCTTTCAGTTTCATCTCAAGGAGCACTGGAGATATCCTCAGTCGCTGGACAGCCTCCTTCCTTGGACAGAAAACATTTCTGCACACCTAGACTGGTGGCAGAACCCCACAAACATGATGAGAGGTGCAGACCTTCATCCCAAAGACCACAGTATCCAACTCTTTACAGACGCCTCAAACGAAGGTTGGGGCGCTCACTTAGATCAAAGTTCTACAAAGGGTCTGTGGTCAGACCGGGACAAAAGCCTATACATAAACGTTCTAGAGTTGAAGGCGGTCTCCCTGGCCCTTCAAAGCTTCAAGGACCAGAACCAAACAGTGCTATTTGCAACGGACAACTCAACAGTGGTAGCCTACATAAACAAACAAGGAGGAACTCACTTAGCAGAGATGTGCGCTCTCCTGTGGATGATCACATAACATTAAAAGCCAGACACATTCCAGTGTGTCTGAATGTGATGGCCGACCTTCTGTCCAGGTCAAACCAAGTGCAGTCAACAGAATGATCACCACTGCATCCGCAGGTGTTCAAACAGATCTGTCAAAAGTGGTTCATCTCCTGTCCCAGACCCAAATGCTTGGGGCATAGATGCTCTGAACTTAAACTGGACGGGTCTCACTGCCTATGCTTACCCTCCGACGGCTCTCCTTCACAGGGTGATCCAAAAAATAAGGCAATGCCATTGCCTGATCATCGTAATAGCCCCAGGCTGCCCAGGGATGCCCTGGTTTTGGGACCTAGTGCAGCTCTGAACAGAGATCCCTCTGCAACTTCCGGTGTCGACAACTCTTCTCAAACAGTCCCACAATTATGTGTTCCACAGCAATCCACAACATCTCAACCTCCATGCCTGGTGTCTAGGAGTGGACAGCTCCAAGAACAAGGTTTCTCTGTGGAGGTGGCAGAGAGAATTGCTGCCCACTCATAGGTCATCAACAAGGACCATCTACAAGTTAAAGTGGGCCCTATTTGAGAAATGGTGCAGAGAAAATTTGGTGGATTTCTCCACTCCATCTGTGAAACAAGTCTCAGACTTTTTCATGTACCTGTACCAAGATCTAAACAGGCACCCCTCGACCATTGATGATTACATGACGGCCATTGTTGACACTTTGGGCCCAGCGGGCCACCATATTGCACAAAGTTCAGACCTTCATAGGTTACTCTCCAGTTTTCACAAAGATCATCCAAAAAGTTCCAGGAATCTTCCGAAATGGAACCTTTCTGTTGTTCTCAATAAGCTCACAAAAGTTCCCTTTGAGCCTATGAAAGACACAGACCTCAAACATCTTACTCTCAAAACTGCTTTCTTGCTAGCTTTGGCCTCCGGCAAGCGCCGCAGCGAAATCCATACCTGGGTTGCAAACAAAGTATCTAATCTAGGCCAGTGGGAAAAGGTTGCCTTGTTTCCTTCTTCTGACTTCATAGCTAAAAACCATTTAGCAGGAGAGAAGGTTCTCAAAGTGTGTCCCTGGTGACTATTCCTGCTTTGACTACCATTGTAGATAGACAATTCAAATAAGACAGGACCTTGTGTCCAGTGCGGGCCCTGAGGTACTATTTGGTTCGAACCAAAGACCTGAGAGGGTCTCGATCCCTCCTTTTCATCTCCTTCAAGAAAGGACACACCTCAGACATCAGACCCGCTACTCTTTCTTCTTGGTTGAAACCAGCCATTCTACTTTGTTATAAACAAGCAGACCAACAAGCCTTGGACTTGGTCCAAGTTAAAGCGCATGACATTAGGGCCTTTGCGGCCTCTAAGGCCTTTTACAGTGGGGTATCGGTGGACCAAATCATGCAAGCCTGTCACTGGAAAGCTCACAACACATTTACAAATTTTTACCTAAAAGACCTTACTTGGTAAGACAACGACAACAATATGTATCTGGGACCAGTGGTGGCGGCACAACAAGTCCTAAATCGTTCCCTTTAGACCAGTTATCATCGGAAAGAAAAGAATGGGGGACACATCCGCTACAACCAAGTCTTCAGGAGTCTAATCCCAGGATCTAGGTATACGGGTAAAGTAATTTTTTATTTTTAGTTTTTCAAGCATAATATATATTAAGGACTTATCAAGGTTGTCATTAATCTCATGGTAGGTGGCAAAAATTTATGAGAATTCCAAGCATAGGGCTGGTTTTTCACTCGTGGATGGGCCCTAGGGGCCCTTACACTTCTTAAGTGAGCACGGCTGCACTTCTCTCCTACAATCAAAACATCTTGACAGTTTTAGCACTGTCATTCATTCTATTCAGGTTTTTGGCTCTTTACAGGCCTGGTCTTCGGGATTGAAGCACTGTAAATGGGACTCAAACTGTTTTTTCTAAACATTCATTCTAATCTATTACTTCAAAATCTAAGACAATTGAGATATCTCAGCTGTAATCCCTCCACCATGCGGTTGGATTCAGCATTCAGTCCCACATGGTAAGCTATTGTAGCGCAATAAAATTGAAAATTTTAATTACTTAAATGTAACTTTTATTAGCTACAAGCGTAAAATGTGGGACTGAGAAGAGTCCCACCCTGCCTCCCCGCTGTAATACAGGTGAGGGGTAAGGTTTAAAAATAGCATCAGAGATGCCTGTATCCCACAGCCTAGGGAAATATTTTTAACACCATGAGATATAGAAGTACTGTATCAGTACAAAGTTCAGGATACTTTCAGAGCACTGTCAGTTATATAAAGGTCCAAACAATGTTTAAATAGACAAAATAATGTCTAACAGAAAGATAATGCATGTAAAGATGAAGTATTAAAACAAGACAATTCAATAACAAGATGACAGCATTAATCAGTAAACTAAACATCACAACACTCTTTAGTTTATCTACATCTGGCATGGCCGAATTATGGTGTGGATGTTTTGAATATTACCATGCATACAGAAGTGGTAATACATTCAATGAATGCTTATGTGTGGTGTTGGAGCAAAATTTGTGGCTCACTTGATGAAATTCCATCTGTTACAATGGGAAGTTGTAAAAGTAAAATTCTTAATGAATTCTAATATGACTTTAACAGTGCTTAATCTAAAAGACATACAAGCATCAAAAGACAAGCATCAAAAGACAGACCCAAAGGTGCAACAAGATTTTAATCTAAAAGACAGACAAGCATCAACAGACAAGCATCAAAAGACAGACCCAAAGGTGCAACAAGATTTTAAAGGTCAAGGTCACTATGACATGGTCAAAGGTCAAATCAAGGTCACACCATGATACTGCACACCTGCAACCCCAAACCAATGTCCCTACCAAGCATCAACTTCCTACACCTCAGGGTTTTCAAGATATAGCCCGGACAAGATTTTATAGGTCAAGGTCACTACGGGATGGTCAAAGGTCAAATCAAGGTCACACCATGACGTTGCACACCTACATCCCCTAACCAATGTCCCTACCAAGTATCAATTTCCTACACCTTATGGTTTCCGAGATATGGCCCGAACAAGATTTTATAGGTCAAGGTCACTACGGCAAGGTCAAAGGTCAAATCATGATCAGACCATGACGTTGCACACCTACACCCCCTAACCAATGTCCCTACCAAGTATCAGCTTCCTACACCTTACAGTTTCCGAGATATAGCCCCGGCAATATTTTATAGGTCAACGTCACTACGGCAAGGTCAAAGGTCAAATCAAAGTCCGACCATGATGTTGCACACCTACACGCCTAACTAATGTCTCTACCAAGTATCAACTTCCTACACCTTACGGTTTCCGAGATATAGCCCGGACAAGATTTTATAGGTCAAGTCACTACGGCAAGGTCAAAGGTCAAATCAAGGTCACACCATGACATTGCACACCTACAAGATTTTTAAACTCAAGGTCGCTACGGCAAGGTCAAAGGTCAAATCAAGGTCAGACCATGACGTTGCACACCTACACATCCTAACCAATGTCCCTACCAAGTATCAACTTCCTACACCTTACGGTTTCCGAGATATAGTCCGGACAAGATTTTATAGGTCAAGGTCACTACGGCAAGGTTAAAGGTCAAATCAAAGTCCGACCATGATGTTGCACACCTACACGCCTAACTAATGTCTCTACCAAGTATCAACTTCCTACACCTTACGGTTTCCGAGATATAGCCCTGACAAGATTTTATAGGTCAAGGTCACTATGGCAAGGGCAAAGGTCAAATCAAGGTCACACCATGACGTTGCACACCTACAAGATTTTTAAACTCAAGGTCACTACGGCAAGGTCAAAGGTCAAATCAAGGTCAGACCATGACGTTGCACACCCCAAATCCTAACCAATGTCCCTACCAAGTATCAACTTCCTACACCTTACGGTTTCTGAGATACAGCCCGGACAAACTTTTTCCCGCCGCCCACCCACCCATCCGGACACCATGTGTGAAAAAGTACCCTGACAGTCCTTAAGGGCTGTGGGGTAAAAATTGCAACGAGAAAGTAGGAAGAGATTTCGTAGTGTATCACGAGAGGGCAAACTGAGGCTACGGCCAACTATAAATGTCTATTTTTCTTAGATGCTGGCCGTGATGCCTGCGACCATCCGAGAACAGCATTCAGTCCCACATGGTAAGCTTGTAGCTTATAAAAGCTACATTTAAGTAATTAAATTTTCAATTTCATTTATGTCCACTGGATGAATTTTTAGATATCCCCAAATTCAACACAGATCAATTTTTGGACTGACAGCTTGTATCATTCTATGATATTGCTTTTCAACTAAATGCACAAATTAATTTTCTTGCATTGCCACGACAATAGCTTTTAAAAATTACCTTAGTTGCAGCTCATATGAAGCAAGGGTATTTTGCAGATAAACTTGGCAGGGAGGTTTAGATTTATTTACTTATTTACATCACAATTAGACATGGTTGTGTTTTTTCTGTGCAATGCTATTATTGCTTCTATTGTTCAACCTACTTTTACTGGTGCGTCCATTTCTAGTTTCCTTCTAAAGGCAATAAGGAGCAGCAATGTATGCCCATACATCCTGTAAGGTGGAGGAATTCATCCTGTGTAAGTTAGAAGTTAGGGTTGGGTCCGTTAACAGGAGTCCAGGGGCCCATTTCACAAAAGGACTTAGCCTGGACTTTTGTGTTAAACTTAGGCTAAGTTTGTGGTCTTAGATTTAGCGGATTTCACAAACAGATAATTCTAAGCTTTGGCTGAGTCCAGGGGCCGATTTCACTCAGGGACTTAAATTTAAGACTTTGATTTTAACCAAGGCCCATATTCACGAAAGGTCTTAGCCAGGGCTTAGGCTTAAAGTTGAGACTTTTGTCTCAAGTTTCTGCCCAAAAAGAATTTTGTCTTAGGCTTAGTGGTATTCACAAAGAATTTAAGACTGGTCTTTAGGCACTTTTCCTTAGATAAAATGTATTAAATGAAGGATATATGTCACCAATAGTATAGTTTCAATAGAAAAGAAAGGTCACATGACACAGAAAACCACTGTGGTTATTTGATAATCTTAGACTTAGCTAAGTCACCCTTTGTGAATATGGTTTTAAGACAAAACTTAGCTAAGACAAAAGTCTTAACTTTAAGACTGGATTTAAGCCTAAGGCTTGGCTAAGTCTAAGACCTTTCGTGAATACGGGTCCTGGTTTGGGACTTAAAAGGATTGCACAAAGGGTGCCTTAGCTAAGTCCAAGCTTATCAAATAACCACAGTGATTTTCTCTGGCATGTGACCTTTTATATCTATTCAAAATATACTGTTGGTGACATATATCCTTCATTTGATGCATTTTATCTTAGGATAACTGCCGTTTTGAAATGGAAAACTTTGTTACCACATATAAACTTCCCAAAGACTACTTTTGTGAGGTGTTCTGTATAATTATACTTTATTTATAGCTATTTCAAATTTCGAAGTGAAGAAAAGTTTATGGCGGCCATATTTAAGTCCCCTTTACAAAATTTAAGCCCAGTACATATCAGACTTAAAATTAAGCCCACTGACTTACCAATTTCAAGGACTTAGCTGCTTTGTGAAATCCGCTAAGTCTAAGATCATGGACTTACCATTCTGTTGACAAAATTTAAGACCAAAGTCTTCAATTTAAGTCTAAGCTTAAGCTTAAGGGCCTTTGTAAAATCGGCCCCTGGGAAGTGTGGCTTAACTTTTGTAAACAAAGACTTGAACATGACCGCCATAAATTTTCCTCCATTTCAAAATTAGAAATGGCTGTAAATAAAGTACAAGTATACAGAATACCTATCTAAAAGGAGTGTAGCAGTTACAAGGTTTTCCACTATAAAACAACATTTCTTCCCCAGATAAAATGCCTCAAGCAAAGGATACATGTCACCAATAGTATATTTGAATAGAAAAAAGAGGTCATTGGTTATTTGATAAGCCGGGACTTCACTAAGTCAGCCTTTGCAAAATCCATTTAAGTCCCAGACCTAGCTAAGACCAAAATCTTAGATTTAATTCCCAAGTTATATCTACAGTAAAAGTCAACTTTAAAATGTAGAGATAAAGTTGTATCACTTCTTTCACTTAGAATTTTAATAATGAAGTCAGTTATTCATAGTTCATCATACCTGCGAGAGAATAACAATGGAACGAGCACTCAGGCCGCGGCTGAGTGGTAACTTTGAAATCTTGCTGCAATCTACTGATAACTTGCTGCATTACAAGATTCCAACTACACATCTTTTGCATTAGATCCAAATTTGGCCAACTCAAAAGTAGCTATTGCTCAGCTATGGAATGAGCTACAGTTCTGAAATTTTACTATGTTATGGCTGATCTAAAAGTAAGTGAATAACATTTCAACAAAATACTCTAAATGCAATAGTTTCAAAGTTACAAGCGATTTACTCAACAGTGAGAACATCAAAGTAGGTATTACTCAGCTATGGAATGAGCTACAGGGCTGCAATTTTATTATGTTATAGCTGATTCAAAAGTAGCTGAATAACATATTTCAACAAAATACTCTAAATGCAATAGTTTTAATGTTACAAGTGATTTACTCAACAGTGACATCCTGAAAGTAGCTTTTGCTCAGCTATGGAATGAGCTACAGGTCTGGAACTTTATTATGTCATAACTTACCCCAACATAGTAAATTATGTATTCAAAGAAAGTCACTATGTGTGATACTTTCAAAGAAATTGGACACATTCTCATTTTTAAATTATGCTACAAATCAGGAAGTAGCTATTACTCGCTTAGCTAATGCAACAGAGCTCCAAACTATGCACCATCTTATAGCTAAAGATAAAGTACCTGAACAACATATTTAACAGAAACACTCTAAATGCAATAGTTTCAAAGTATAAGTCATTTACTCAGAGTAGCTAAAATGGTCATAGCTATGTTAAAATGCTACCAATTGTGTTGAAATTCGGTCCTTCTCTATTCTGACACCTGACAATATTATAGGGAAAAAATGAGAAACCTAGCTTCAAAATTGTGGCCTAGAACATGCTAACAAACATACATACATACAAACAAACATACAAACCGACTGACCAATATACTTCGAAGTAATAAAGATCCAAATTAGAAGTGAGGTATCTGTATAAGCACAAATGTGAGCACTTGGGTTTATTATGATTACAGTACACATGCAGCAGAGAAGACATCTGTTCTGGAACTGTTGGAGCATTTCCATGCATAAACGTCCTTTTGCTAGCTCACGCTAGTAAGCAGTATTTTCATTGTTTCAGTTGGAGCCCTTAATACACAGTTTTAAATGATTCCAGCAAATATTCATTTTAGGAAACAAAGCTGTAAATGTTTTACAATTTCAAGATATATAAGTACATTTTCAGTAGATGTAATTTATGATCAGTATCAGAAACTTCTGATGCTGCCCCGGGTAGAGCCCATCAGATGGCCATTTAGTGGATCAGCTGAAAGATAACCCTGTCAAACTAATTCCAATATTTTAAGCATACCTTTCTGCTTGCTAGTAACCCTTACTGATCAAAATGGGTTTCTGAAGGATATAACTATATTATTAAAATTGGTTATCTTTCCTGCTAGTTTGACCCCCTCTTGCCACTGGTACTTTAAGATGGCGCTACCAAATTTGCTCTGTGTAATTATCTTGGTCCGAGTCACAAATGACCGATTGACAAGCAGTTTAACGTCTGTCCATAAGTGGTGATAATTTGTGGAAGTCCCCCCCCCCCCCGGTCCTGAAAAACAGAGGTCTAAGTGTGCCATTGGGTTATTACGTGTATTTCTGTGGTTTGGTAGAGGATAGATTTCAATATCCTAACCAATGACGACAGACCTCCAGTTCTGACCCATTGTAAGTACAATATATATATCCAATGTTATCCATTTCACCAACTTATGGTGTTTAGTCATTTCTAATATGGAAAATCACAAACGGCCAGATAGTGATCTGAAGTTCACTTGAAGGCTGAGAATATTAGTGCCTTGTGTATGCAAACAAACTATTTGTAATTCTGGACAGCTGAATAGGCATCAAGAATATGAGCAAATACTGTAAAAGACAGGTGGCGAAATTACCAAAATATATGCTGAAAAAAAGTGCCCGAAATAAGAATAAAGCCGGTGTAGTGCCAGATAATGTATCCCCCGACAAAGTGTGTGGGTATACAGAATATGGCAAGAGGGCTGCCAGAAAGTGTATGGGAATACAAAATATGGCAAGGGGGCTGCCATATTCTGTATCCCCTTTGCCATATTTTGTACCCCCTATTTTTAAATATTGCCTCTGTGCATTATGATTGAGCATTTGATAGCCTTTTGACCTTTAAATTATATTTCACAACACTGTAGTGGGACTATGAAGTTTCAGTGATACTGAGTGAAGCAATAAATATTACAAATAGACTGAAATGGTTGAATTGAGTTTCAGTAGTGTGGTGCTAGAAGAGCTTTACCAGTTACTTCACCATTTGCACCAAGGAAGAAACAAGTCAACATAAAAAGGAGGCCACAACAATGGAATCTAGAACTATCCCAGTTTATAAACGTTTATAAACCTAACTATGAATGGTTTATTTAATGTGGGTGTTCCACCACACGACTAAGCTTCCCGATTAAGGGTTTTTGGGAGTCGGTTTCAAATATTTGCTTAGTCCCAGATGTCCTGTAAGGGTCGGTAGTTGTCGGTTGTGGCCGTGAGAGAAATCAAACATGTTTGATATTTTTCACGACCCAAACCGATTCTCATTTCCCGCCGACAACAAAATGTCCAGTCCCAGGCTTCCTCAGGCCTCCTCAGACCCAAATTTACACAGTCCTATGTTGTCCCAGGCGTCCTGCGACCCTTAGTCCCAGACCTCCGTAGCTTAGTCACAGGAAGCCTGTTTGTCAGTCCCCGACTCATAACAGATCTTTGAAGTTTCATGCGTGTGAAAGGGAATCGGTTTCATTAGTCCCGGGAAGCCTCAGACCGTCTCAGGTGTCCTGGGACTAAGAAATCTGGGTCTGGGACTAAGCCCCGACTAAGAGAAGCCGACCCTAACCGATCCAAGCCAGCGTCCTCAGGCCGCCTGGGACAACACAAATTTAGTCCGCGACGGTCTGAGGATGCCCCAGGAGGCCTGGGACTAAGAACTGATTAAGAGCCGACTGTTTTCCGCGCGTCGGAAATTAAAACGAGGCAATGAGGGGGTCTGGGACTATATAAGCGACCGCGCACACATTCTCGTTGTTACTGACTGTTTGGCTACTGAGAGACGTGTGTCACTGTTTTGTAGGGGTTTTTAGTTTTTTAAATATCATATAATACTTGAGCTTTATTTTACAGAGACACATTTTACTTTTTTACTTTTTTTATTGCTATTGACTGGAGTTATGAGGAAAGAGAAAGGAGGAAAGAGAGGAAAGAAGAAGATGGATGAGAGGCAAGAGGAGAGGGAGAAGGAAAGTGGAGAGGTGGATGAAAGGATTGAGGAAAGGACGGAGGAGGGTACAGAGGAGGGTACACAAGAGACTAAGGAGCGATTGGAACTTACTGAGGAAGCTTGCGAAGAAGAAGAGAGCTGTGAGGAGGATTTAGAGAGTCACTCGGCAGCCAAGAGAGCCAGGGTCTGTTCAACTTTCACTGACAGCCAAGAAACTGCAATTGTGGAGTTTGTGAAGGAGCATCCAGAGCTCTACGACAAGGAGCATGCATGTTTCCACGACAGACAGAAGAAGGAGGCTGTCTGGGCAGAAATTTCTGCAGAACTGAAGCTCCAGCCCTTTGATGTCAGAAGATGGTTCGAATCCCAGCGAACGCGTTATGGCAAGCTGTCAAAACTACAATCTGGCCAAGCCCCAAGGGAGATGACCAAGAGACAGTCCTGGGTCTACCAGCAGATGGGTTTCCTTAAGACCCATATCGGACGAAAGGGGGCCAGCAGAAGTTCAGGGTTCGAGGCCAGTCCAAATACCAGCAAGCAGGACGACTCTCGTGGGTCTACTACTGATACAGAACACCTTGAGTCCAGTGTCCTCAGGGAGAGTAGGAGTCAACCTATGTTCACATCTACAGCAGTTTCAACAGACTCCAAGGTACTGAGCACTTTGACCAGATGAGGACATTGATCTCAGGTTTCCTGCAGCAGAAGTCAGACAGGCAGCCCTTCTTTGATTACGTGGCATCAGAGGCTGAAAAGATGACCCAAGAGGAATTTGAGGACCTTAAGGGCAGAATTTTTAGAGATATTGAAAGCATTAAGAGCAACCGTAGACGTCAACCACTAGCCAGAAGATCAGCCACTATTACCACGGAGTCCCAGAGTCAACAGGCGTCTACTTCCACCCAAGCAGCAGCTAGCAACAGTTACGTCTACTACACACCAAGCCCCCTTGGCTTTGGCAACCCTCCATCAGTTCTAACTGTACAGGACGAGGGCAGTAGACACTGACATCTACACAGATCATTGAGCAGCCTCAGCAGCATCATCAGCAGCAGCCGCTGCAACTCTTCACTATCACCACTACAGCACCGCCTCAACAGCAGCAGCCTCCTCAGTAGCCATCCAGTTAGGGCGGGTCTTTGACCTGCCAGGCCCTTTTCAGGGCCACCCAAATATTCCAAAAACAATTATTTAACTGCAACTTATTCCAATTCCCCTCCCAAAACATAACAGTTCAGTACAAATACTTATCACAAAAAAAATAAAAACAAAGTCCAACACCTACACCACCCCAAACATGAAACAAATAACCCATGGTACCACACATAACCAAAAAAGGCCACATAGAAAAAAATATTAAAATAAACTCCCAATATGGCCAATAATCAGCCCATTTTAGCTTAAAATCCATGGGATTGTTTAAAATCTTTAATAAAAAAATCCAACACTTACATCATCCCTAGAGTTAAAAGGCATTATCACATACTTACCAACCCACAAACACACAAACCCAATACCAAACCTAACCCCCAACTAAACAACACACAAACCAAATACCAAACTTAACCACCAACCCACAAACACACAAACCAAATACCAAACATAACCACCAACCAAGAAACAGACAAACCCAATAGCAAACAGAACCCAAACCAAATAACTGACAAGCATAGCTGATTAATTGTTTTTGGAATATTTGGTAGTCCTGAAAATGACTGGTTACTGCAGCGTTATATTCTGCCATCTTGCCAGGCCACTGCTCCCTCATTATTGAAGTAGTCCTTGGGGTAATCCCTCTGTCTTTTGGCTTCTCTAGCAGGGTTTCTGTCTGGACCACCACCAGCAGCACCACCAATCAGTCGACAATCACCAGGCACATCATCATCTTCATCATCTCCAGGCTCTTGACCACCATGTTGACCTTGATACTGGCTTCTCAGTATGTTGTGCAGAACCACACAGGTCATGACCACATCCCTGGCTGTTTCTGGGGGTAATTCAATAGTAGTCAACATCACTCTGAATCTTGAGACCAGGATGCCAAAAGCATTCTCAAGAACACTCCCGGCCCTTGATATTCTGTAGTTGACAATCCTTTCCTCTCTGGTTAACATCCTTCTACCATAGGGTTTCATCAGCCAGGTCTTCAGGGTAAAGGCATCATCTGCCAGAATGAAGTAGGGGACATCTCTACCACCCTGTGTTATGGGAGCTGGGTCAGGGAAGCCTATCCTGCCATCCACAATCCTCCTCTTCAGCTGACAGGCATTAAATATCTGGGCATCTGAGCAAGATCCAGCTGTACCAGCATCCACCCATCTGAATTTGTACTGCCCATCTACCAAGGCCAACATTACTATGGAAAAGAACCCCTTGTAGTTGTGGTACAGGGCTCCAGAGTTCTTGGGCTTCTTGAGGGCCACATGCTTTCCATCAAGGGCTCCCAGGGCATGTGGAACCTTCCACCTGATCCTGAATTCCCTTTCCAGTTCTTTCCACTTATCTGGAGTAGTAGGACATCTGAGGTACTCTCTGGTGAACTCATCCTGGGTAGCCCTGCAGACCTCTGGTAGAAACTTGGAAATGGTGGATCTGCCAACCCTGAACTGATAGGATAATGATGTGTATGACTCTCCAGTGGCCAGATATCTGATGGTGAGGGCTAACTTCTCCCCAACACTGATTGGAGCTCTGTAGTTGGTGGCCTGCCTGGCTAGATGTGGTTCCAGTCTGGTCTTTATCATTTCAAAGAATTCTGGGGTCATCCTCATGTAGTTGGTGAATCCTGGAATGTCTGTGGCATACAGTTCAGCCATAATGTTGTGGTAGGCCCCCCTCTCGTCTCTCTGTAGTAGCCATGGCCTAACCCACATGTTGTGCCTTCTTCTAGGTCTCTGTATGGCTGGTGGTGGTGGTGGTGGAGGTGCTGCTTGTGGTGGTTGCTGTGGTCTACGTAGAAATAGCAAATACATCATTATTTGTAACTGAATAAAAACTAAAAAAGCCCTAAGTTGTTGCTGAAGTTGTCTTTCATTAAAAGGTGGCATCCTGCTGTGTTCCTATAAAAGTAATGATAATTAGATTGCGGAATTTATATATATATACCCAGAAAATCCAGCTTTTCTGCAAAACAAGAATCGGCGATCGTGGTCTGGGGAAGACTGAGGAAGACTGAGGAGGCCTGAGGACGCTGGGACTTAATCGGGGGTTAGTTGGGGCTTAGTCCCAGGAGGTCTGAGGCGTCCTGGGACCCATTCGGTATGTGTACGACAGGATCGTGATTGAAACCGACCAGAAAACTGGCTTAATCGGTTCTTAGTCCCAGACCAGTCGGGGACTGTCTGGGGCCGCCTGGGGCCTCCTCAGGCTTCCTGAGGCCGATCTGTACTTAATCCCAGGCTTTGATACCGATTCAGTATTCCCGCCCATTTCACCATTTTCTTCACCGACTGTCCACGATTAAGGGTCGCCGACAGGATCGGGCCTTAGTCCTTTGGTGGAACAGGGGCATAAGGTTTAAAATGATGGGCTCTTAAACGTTTGCCTATAAACATTTATCAACGTTTAAGCATAAACGTTTATAAATGTTTATACATAAACATTTATAAACGTTTATACATAAACATTTATAAACGTTCAAGTATCCAGCATGATTCAAGGGAGAATGTAAACAAACTTCATTTTATGAATAATTTCCCTGTTTACATTAACTTAACCTTGTACAGTGCATTCTATGATATAATGTACTTTTATATCTCCACTTATAATTTAATGATGGCTTCAAACAACAGTGATACAGCAAGATATAGTAACAGAAATATTTCTCCAGTTTCTCTCAAAATGGCTGTGCTGATATCATCATCCAAAATGAAAGCGAGGTTAAGATATTCTTCACTCTTTGTAAATGTTTAAAAACGTTTATTAAACATTTATAAACCAAATTAATGTTGCTGAAACGTTTATAAACCCATAATATTGAATAATTGTCAATATTTAGGTTTATATTTGGTTTTAAAAACGTTTATACATTTACTAAACGTTTATAAACGTTTGATATGTTTACTATAATCATGAACTAATGATTTTTTTAATGATTCCATTTTGCTGTCAAATATTCTCTTATATGTTACTTATATCTGTAACAACTTAAAAGGATGGCAGATAGTGGCAATATATGAACATTTTCATAAAACAGAAGCAATTTTTGACTAATATTTTGTATGTACTGTAAGTTCAGAATTAGATATCAAAATGATATTGTTGATGCTGACAAATACTTGGAATAAAAAAACCAGGTGTTTATACATGATACATTGTATAAATATGAAAAGGTAGCTGATGTATGACGGTGGTAATTTAATTTAAGCAATTCTTAAAATAAAATATCACATTATTTAAATTTGATTACAATCAAGAAGGAACTTGTTTGGTGACCATAATTAGTAGATGGAAAATAATTGTTTTAGTATGGTCCTATATGTGAGACCTGGGCCCGTATTCACGAAAGGTCTTAGCCAGGGCTTAGGCTTAAAGTTGAGACTTTTGTCTCAAGTTTCTGCCCAAAACCTGCTAAGACTTTTGTCTTAGGCTTTAGTGGTATTCACAAAGAATTGAAGACTAGTCTTAGGCTTAGCCAAGGGCTCAACTTTAAGACTGGTTAGTAGTGGGCTTAAATTTTGTAAAGAGGACTTAAATATGGCCGCCATAAACTTTTCTCCACTTCAAAATTTGAAATGGCTCTAAATAAAGTATAATTATACAGAACATCTCACTAAAGCAGTCTTTGGAAGTTTATATGTGGTAACATGGTTCTCCATTTCAAAACTGCACTTTTCCTTAGATAAAATGCATTAAATGAAGGATATATGTCACCAATAGTATAGTTTGAATTGAAAAGAAAGGTCACATGACACAGAAAACCACTGTGGTTATTTAATAATCTTGGACTTAGCTAAGTCACCCTTTGTGAATATGGTTTTAAAAGAAAACTTAGCTGAGACAAAAGTCTTAACTTTAAGACTGGATTTAAATCTAAGACCTTTCGTGAATACGGGCCCTGGGACATAAGAAAAACAGTAGTAAGTCAGGTACATTTTACACTTGGATATCTCCTACTGTTTGTAAGTGCACAAATAATTCGGTCTTGTCATAAACATCCATTACACTGTACACATATTTTTGTAGGTACACAGTTGAATGCTGTGACCTAATCCAAACATACTTTTATAGCACTTAACCTCTGTATTGGTAGGTTCTAATAAAATTCCAATAACATTTTTTTGTCTTTAATCTGGTTAACTGGGGTTAAGTCAATACTACTTAGCTTCCAGTTAATCTCCACCATACAAATATCAAAAGTTAAAAGACATCAACAAAATATAATTTTTTGCCAAATTTGAAAATGCCCAAAATATTCTTGTGAATTACGTTACCATTACAAACACTTAATTTTTTTTTCACATTTGGTAATTCTAAAAGTCTAGCTTTTTAGTGCAAATAATTCCTGAATAAGTGGATTATCAGAATGTAAAAGTAATATTTCAGCAGAAGACTACAAATACAAGCAATTCCTAAGGAAGTACCAAAAAGTAGAATTCTGTATATTCTCATGTGAATTACGTTACCAGTCATTTTTAATTTCCTCAAGATGTGAGGATGACAAGAAGACTATACATGATAATCATATGTTGGCCCTTGCTGTGTATTAGAATTATAGCAATATCAACACAAAGCTCTGAATTTTATATTTGATTTAGTAGAATTCAGTGAATTATGTTACTGTGAATTACATTACCCTGAACTGTCAAAAATGGGTAATTTTTCCACAAGCAGTTGACTGCAGCATGTTTAGGCATTTCTAACAGCATGGAGAAGACCACATCGAAGAAATGATAGATCCCTGGCTGAAGGGGAAGTGCGTCCATCAATTATCATGTCTGTTGTTTTGTTTGCCAGTGTGCACATCTAAGAAACTACATTAGATTGGGGTTATCTGTTACATATAGTGGTGGTGGACCAATTCACACACATGTACCTATTCATGCCCACCCTCAATTTTCTCGGAGATTTTTTCATGTTCATGCAAAACATGTTTACCATATCATAGATAAAATGGATAAATCCAGGGGTGGGTGTGAATTGGTCTACCACCACTATAGGCACTGTGCCAATGCATGATTTAAGCTAAGGAAAGTGTTGTGTGTGTGTGTTACCATATAAGACAATTGAATTATTGATTTTTATTTTCTGTAGAACTTGTCTAGTTAACACTGATGTATGTTACACTCTGCTAGGGTGATCTATTTATAGACTGGGGGAAAACCCTCTATAACCTCATTAGTTCTACTCTACTGATCTATTTATAGATTTGAGGACCCCCCATAAACTAGTTTTCTAGAGCCTCCTCAGTGGTTCCTGTAAACTGTGTTTATTTCAAGTTAATTTTATAACCTTCTGGCCATTTCCACAGCTGTATATAAGGGCTGTACATCTGACCACAGATGTCTAAAGTTTTCGCTGGCTATAAGGAAAATTAATGGTGCCTTAGATCTAGTATCAAGTGGATATAAACTGCTTGTGTTGTTTATATTTTGCAATATAACTCTCGTTGGAGTGAACTTGATACAGTGTCTGGATTTACTGGAAAGCAGATTTGCTGTACTTCTGATATTGTTTGAATCTGGGCATAGTGTGTAGTTTTACCAGAGAGTGGATTTGCTGTATTTTGGACATTGTCCATATGCTGGAGTGGACACCACAGTTGTGCAAACTCTCTGAATATCTGTATACAGACATTTTGTGTTGTTGAACTTTGAAAGGTTCACAGGATAAGGACATTTGGTGTTATCGGACATTGAACGGATCACAGGATACAGATATTTGTGTATTAGTGGACACCGGCTGGATCACAGGATAGACTGTTGGACACAGTGGTCAAACTTAACTGTTAGTTACATGGATAGGATTGTGGTTAGGTCAGATTGGTTTCATTATTGTATCATTGTATGTATTATTAAGAGCATCCCAGTTGACTGTAATCATTATTTTTAATTGTTAAATAAATTTAAGTAAAACTTTGTGTCCTTTCCTGTTGCAATTTAAAGTCAACTGGTAATTACTACCATGGCTCCCCCGTGACTGTAACATTATCATTTCCACACAAAATGGCATTTACCCATGGCCCAGTCCCCAAAGATAATCTGGATCCAGTCCTATAACATTGGTGAAGTAAAACTGACAGAAAGTATCTAAAGGTTGGGCAGTTCTTGTGTTCAGTGCACTAAGCAAATGAGGACTTCAGCCACAGCTTTGCTTTTGATACTCCAGCTTTGTGGAATGAGCTCCCTGATGTAATCTTTCAGGAACAAGTTGAAGACATACCTCAATAAAGCCTACCCTCTATGGTCCTCCCATCTCCTGGGGTGTCTGTCGTTGACCTGCTGTTTCTTTGGATTCTGATTTATTTGTCTTTCCTCTTTATGGCTTTAGTGTTACATAATGGAATTAAGCGCTATAAAAGTACTCATTACAACCCCTTTCGATAATGAAAGTGAAACTTGGAAGGTACCTAGTCTTACACACTAATGCGATACAAGACAATATCCAAGTATAGAATTTTTTTTTTACAGTAGATCAAGCAACCTGGCAGGAGGGCAAGGTGTATAAACAGTCTATCAGGTTGAAATACAAGTGACATTCATACACAGTATGTATAACACCACATTTGCATTGCAGTGGTACCCCAGTACCAAGTTACATTCACAAGTAAAACTCATTATTTATTAACATAGCACCGTAAGACTTGGTAGAAAATACTAAAATTTATAAAAAGCAACTTACCAAGTTTTATTATAATGCAGTCTTGGCCTGTCCCATTTCCAAAATCTAGGAAAGATGCAAAAGCATACAATTATTGAGGTTTGTCAAGTATAAATCTAAAGGTTTTTCACAGGCAAATCTGTTTACTTTGTAAGTATACTGAATAAGTATACTGTAAAGGTGGAGAAATTCTATATGCATTTATTTTAGCTAGTTATCTTGGATGAGAACATTCATTTCAATAAAATGTTAAATTTGTATTTATCTTTTCAGTAGAAATTGGCCATTAGTAAAAATTAACTCTGGTAAATTTCTTAAATGTGAAAATTAATGAAAGATAAAATATTGTTTATTTGTAGAGAAATGCTTCTACTTGTAATTTTGATTACCCATAATACCATATATATCCACTAGTTTTTTTATTATACGAAAACAGTGTGTTTTTTGCAACATATGTTAAATCCAACATCATTGTTGATGTCTTCAAGCAAATAAAACATGATAGTATAGAATGTATACATAATATACTCTTTCTATGTGCATATCAAGGATTTCAATACTGATTTTAAGTTATATGCACAACACACTTTCCTATTAAAAATTTATCTGACTCACATTTGTGTATCAAAATTGTCAAAAAATGCAAGTACAGTACAGACCTCTATTTAAAATGACTACAACTGCCTTATTACCTCCACAAATGAGGATATGTTTTTGGTGATGTTGATTTGTTTGTCTGATTCCAAAGTAACCCTAAAAAGTTAATGATTTTGAATTTGATGCAGCTTTCATGAAATGTTGACAGTGGCACAAGGTACAGATTATTCAATTTAAAATTTGGTGTTGATTCGGATCACCGTCTGGATCCAGGAATTTTTTAAAGGATATTTCAGGATTGCAAGATACAGTTATTTTCAGTATGTGTATATACCTTCATAATCAATCATCAGATTGCCTGGCAAAAAATACAAGACACTCCCACAATAGTTTGCAAACCTAAGTTGAATTTGATCCTACCAAAATTCCAGACACTTTGATTCCCAGCAGGAAAAAAATAGGGGAGAAAGAAGTTGCATGGCAGAAGTGTGTGCTCTCCGAGTGCTTTTCTAGTTTCTGGAATGATTTTAAAATTATTCTTTTTGTTCAGTGTGATGGCAACTCTTATCGCAAGGTTTGGAGTACAGTAGCCTGTTGTTGACACTATTTGGTACATGGTCTTGATGCCCTACATAAGGTTAGTTATTCTGCAGTACGTGGGTTTATGATTTTCTGTACATAGGTACATTAAAACAAGGTAGTGTTTTGTTGTTTGTTGACATCTGTTCAATTCCAAATATGAATAAACACAAGTTGGTGAAATGGATAAACATGGATATATAAATTTTGTGAAGAGTGTTAAAATGCTGGAGGTCTGCTGTCATTTGTTACCATATACTGAAATCCCCAAACTAAAACAAAATAATACAAGTAAATACTTAAATGGCACAATTAGACTTCTATTTTTATTTCAGGTGGTTAATACAGGTCTGAATTGGTTTTATTCACCAGAGTGACGATTGTGCACTGATTTAAAATGCCAAATTAAAAGTTATCCTTAACAAGGCCGAAAGGGTTTTCGGTCTACTAGTGTGAGCCCCAAAGCCATCAGAGACACAAGTAGTGCACTGAAGCGGTCCCCCATCCCAGTACTAATGTAGCCAATTGCCACTTATCGTCGGTGAACCGAGAGACTCATCAAATTGCATCACAATTCATGAAAGTCTGGAGACAAAAAAAAAGAAAATTCATATAAGCATAAGCCTCCCTGTAATTTGAGTTATGAGTAAGATAAGAGAAAGATAGTTCACTCTTCATGAGATCATAATGTGGTTATTTTATAATCCGAATTTGATCGAGCTATCTTAAATAGTCACCAAGAAAAGACTTATGTCTAAGAAACAAAATCCATTCTTTTTGGTTCATGTGACTTTTTTGAAAATGGTCACAGGTCAAGTTTAAGCACATAATGTTTTTACATAGCTGAAGATACATGCAAAAAATGTTTTCCACATAAAGACCATAGTATGATTGTGGCTGATTGAGGAAATCCATCTGCACTGGTTAGTTCTGAGCTGTACAACACAGGGCATTAGTAGTAACCAATTTTTGCCAACATATGATCAAGAACTAGATTTAAACCCACCACATCAGAGTTCACAGTCAATTCTGTAACCCCTGCAACATCACACAAGTCTGGACCTGATCTAAAACATAAAATTACACAAACTAGCCTCATCTGTGACAGAATCCACAGGTTTGGGATACCATTTGGCCTTTTAATTTTTTTTGTTTCACTGGAGGAAAATAAAACCTCAAAGTCATGATAGAGTGACAGATTTTATATAAACTTTCATATATATTATTAAAGAATGGTTCACACTTTTCCAATTATTGTCACCATGTATGTCAAATCTAAGATAAACTAATGCTAATACATGTATTATACGATTATGCGGTGACTTAGTTGTTTTTGAGGTGGTCTACAGATTGATCCATAATTATGTAAATTTCAAACTAAATAAACCTTTAAACAATACTTGACATACAGTGAAATCAATGAGCTAAGTTGAATCTCCTTGGAAGTTGCATTAATAAATATAGCTACTTTCTGTCTTCAGAAGGAAATTAGAAAGAGATTGCAGATAGTATTCTGCTGTTAGACCGTCGTTGGCTGTTAGTCGCATGGTCTTAGGATATTTCCATGTTGGCCCAAAAGTGGTTTGCCAACTACTACACAGGGTGCATATCTGTATTTTTCCACTGTTAGGCCAATAATCTATTTTTATTCAAATTGGCGGTGAGCAATAATAGCCCAGCAAACATTTTAAATGTTTATAGACATTTATAAACCCATAAGGGAAACGTTTAGATAAGGTTTAAATAAGGTTTAAAATGAAATACTTGCAAACATTTATGTAAACATTTTTAAACCATGTCTAAACATTTATCAACATTTATAAACGTTTAAAAACCCATAAGAGAAAGGTTTAGATAAGGTTGAAATAAGGTTTAAAATGAAATACTTACAAACGTTTATGTCTAAACATTTATCTACGTTTATAAACGTTTTACAAACATTTCACGTTTACAAACATTAATAAACATTTTAAAAACAAAAAAGTACAATAATACATTCATGGATAAAACATAGATAGTCTTTTTAATTAAGATAAATCTGACATAAAAACAAAATACTATTTATCAAATATCAGTTCCTTTAAAGCTATAACAAAACCTCATACTAAAATAGTAGTGCATTTTGACAGATTGATCACATAAAGTGAGATATAAAAGAATATACTTACCAAAAATGTTTCCTCAGTTCCAAAACAAAATGGCGTAATGGCTATGATGACATCAGCATCCAAATTCAAAACGAGGTCGGTTTACAACTAAACCTTTAAAAACGTTTACTAAATGTTTATGAATGGTTTATATTGCCGACAAACGCCATCTAAACCATTAAACCAAAAATTGATGAAAAAAATTAGTTTAATTTATTTTTACAAAACGTTTTTAAGGTTTATAAACGTTTAGAATGTTTGCTGGGAGGGGGTTTGGGGAAACTTAGTAGCTAGGCTGAACAATTATTAAATATTATGGTATGTCTAATAATCATATTTCAGTGAGCCCACAATTTTGTGCTATTTAACAATTTTAGACATAAAAATAATAGTCCCATTATAAATTCATAAAAAAGTTGTTACTGAACATTGTAATTTTATCATTGGATTATGGACTATCGCCTCAAGACACTTTTCCACCATGGTTAGTGTTTGGTCATGTGACTTATCAGGGATTCCCTTTACTAAAACCGCCAACAATTTTGTCAGTCATTTGACTTCTGGTTAACTCCATGCTGCAATCTGATTGGCTGATGCTATAGTGGGAGTACAATTTTTAACAATGGCTGACCGATGGATCAGACCGATGGATGTGCTGACATTGGGCCAATGTTGGGCCAATGTCAGCATGCTATCTGGGGAGTGGCTGGAACCATGCATATATATATATATATATATGTTATGACCCAGATGTGAAATTGTCCATTTCGCGAAATGGACAAGCAAATTGTCCATTTCATGAAATGGACAACCCAACTGTCCATCTCGTGAAATGGACAAATCCATATATATTTTGCTATCCATTTCATGAAATGGACAAAGTCATGTATGAAAGTTAAATTTTCGTTCATGGCCAATCTTTTGATTTAAGTTATCCAGTTTATTCCCCTATAATAATGATATGTATATGTAATATCTTACACTAAGTTAGTTAAATAGTTATAAATATTTGAAATAAATTGGAAATAAAAGTGTCAATTATGTAAAGCATACTTTTAATGGGAATCACTATTTAAATAATTATCACACTTATACTTTAAAAAAATGTGTTGGTACCTGGTATAATATTTTTTAACTTTTGCTTGAACGAAATATGATAGAACTTTGCCTCTTTTGTGCACTAATGCTGTTTAAGAGGCTTTCCCTTGATAGTTAGATCTGAAAAATTGTAGCCTACCCTTTGAAGATAAGGTCTAAGAGTTATCAAAAGTAACTGTCAATTTAAAAAGTTTGAAGCCATCCCAAAGGTTACAAAAAGAAATGGGCCAATTACAATTAAATCCATCTTACTAGTGGTGAGGCTTTCTTTTGATGAGATCTGAGGATTATAGCCAACCTTTTGAGGATTAGATCTAAGGGTTAATTCTCATAACTGTCAATTTAAAAAGTTGAAGCCATACCTTTGATGATATGTTGAAGCCATACCTTTGATTGTATGTTCTGAGGATTATTGTAAATAACTGTCCATTCAACACTTGAAAGCCATTTTTAGTCTTTTAAATGTTAAGCTTTCAACAAAAAGTCCAATTAACAAAGTGCAATTATGTCCAGTCATTTCACTATAAATATACCTGAACACCATAAATTATTATTACTTTTTGGAAAACTACTGGCAGTGCTGTAAATAGATTTTGCATTCTTTTACATACCAGGAAATATGGATGAAGCAATAAGAAATTGTGCATCTCTTTGAGCAAAAAGTAATAAATGTTCTAAAGGCAGGGAAAGGTGGAATAAGTCTTTCCAGGGACAGCTATCATGTTTTGAAAACTTGTTAAAGTGTTAAAGGAATTATAATAAAAAATGTTATAAAAATGTTAAAGGAATTATAATAAAATGCACATCAGTATATTTTAGGTAGAAGTACAACCTTTGATCCATTGATGTATTCCAATACTATGTTTCAATAAAAATGCAAAAAAAAATGTTTTTTTCACTGTGAATGAGAGTAAAAATTTCGTACATTTAGTTGTCCATTTCATGAAATGGACAGTGGATTTTTTATCCATTTCACGAAATGGACAAATATTTTGTCCATTTCACGAAATGGACAGTTGGGTTGTCCATTTCATGAAATGGACAATTTGCTTGTCCATTTCACGAAATGGACAATTTCACAACTGGGTCGTAACATATATATAACTTAAAAATTAGGCACAGAAAAAAAATGACTGGGTGTAAAGATCACCCTGAGAAAGAATATTTATTGAGAATTCCAAGTGTCCATGCCAAATGTAGCAGAGATATCAAACTACGTTTCCTTTAAAAGAGCAGAAACCAACTAGTGAATAATGGCAATGTCAGAAATGTTTGCATTTGGCTGAAAAGCAGTCCAATACAAGCTAGCATCCAAAAAAGTGTCCATGACAAATTTGGCGGAGATATCTGAAAACCTTTAAATAGACATAACTAACTGTGGATTATATAAAGAAGATACAATAACTTTCCCCTACATGTGCCACTTATTATGCTTTGTATTTAATGATTTGTGAATAAATTTACCAAAAACTTAATTACCACTCCTTTCAGATTTGAGTTAAAGCACTTTGAGTTCCAAGAGTGTGTGAGAGGCGTAGTGAAATGATTTGTTTACACTTCCCCGAAATGGCTTCAATCTTGGATCATTTTTTGCTTAAACAAGGCATATCAGATAAGATAGAAAAGCAGGTGAAAGTCAATGAGTGTTTCTAGTTTACTTTTGTTCAAATTTTTGTTGTGACATCACAATGGAAAGAGAGGACATTTGTAGCTTGTATATCATAGAATGTACCACTAAGCATAGATTAAACATTATCATCACAGTAGTAATTGATTCATGAAGTATCAGAGTAGAATGAAAATGTAAGCTTTGTTAAACATGACTCTAGCAAGGCTCGCACTTCTTGGAATCACTTTTTTTTCTTTTGTCTCTGGACTTTCATGAATTATTGCGCAGCATGATGAGTATCTCTCTGTTCACTGAAGTTATGTGGGAAATGAACAGAAGTTATGTGGTAATGGGTTATGTTAGTACTGGGATGGGTGACCACTTATGTCTCTGCAGCTTGCGCTAGTAGACTGAAACCCGCTAGTAGACCCAAACCCCTTTCACCCTTGTTGGAACAAAAAACAGCCACATTATGTGTTTGAACCATGTTAAATTTGAAAAGTTTAAATTATGTTTGGTGACACACAAATTGAAACATACAGGGGTGGAGAGTCTTACAGACATCACAGTACAGTGGACAAACAGTAAAAATAATTGTCTGCTAGACAGTCCACCCCTGTATATAATTGTATCCATACAATCCAGTTGGAGTCTTGAAATTACAGTGACCTTATTAAAACATTATTATTACTATTTTGTTTCTATGAATTTATTCCTCAAGTGGCATATGAAAATAATACTTAATATCAGAATTATGAAATATTTTGCTTGCAGACATATAGCACTTGTCCTGATAATTTGGGTATACGCTTTAAATTAGTACAAATATGAACAATGAATTTATAATCTGGACAATAAGGATTACAACAAAAGTGATTGTTTGTTAATTGGTCAATTTGTGTTGTAACAAAAAGTCAGACTTTGATCCAGATTGGACCAGGAATGTGACCATTCTCTGACCTGTCTTTCATGTGATTAGTCAATTTAATAACTATTGTAAACATAATTACATTAATAGGAACATTACGTTTGAAACAATAACAACTTTTAAAGAATAACCATCACAGCTTCAAAACACAACACTTATTAAGCTAATTATTCATTTAAATTTATAGTATAAAGTATTTTACTTAATAATGAAAATTCACTTCTGGGATCAAACAATTATTTAAAATTACTTAATTAGTTTAATTGATTAGGGAAGTGGTGAGGGGGATTCCATTAAATGAGTGTGAATAGTATTTAATTTTCACACTTCCAAGATCATGAAAAAATGGTACAAACAGTCTAATGGGATGGTGAGTTTTAATAATCTATATTTCTAGCACTCCAGTTTACCCAGGTGACTGATCCTTTTGCACAGAAAAATCCTTTTTAATTTGGAAAAAAGCCTTTGATAGTGTAGAACTGGAGTTTAAATGAGACTTTGAATGCCATAAAATCATACAGTTTTGTTTCTCAGAATAACTGGCTGTTAAATATACAAAACCCAAAAATGATGAATGTAATTAATTACTTCTTCAAACACCTTATAATTAAACAAGTTACATAAAATGACATAATGTCAATACAAACTGAGATGTATTCTGAAGCTGTAAAAGTAGAAAAAAATGTCAACCTATATGTAAATATACAAATCTTATCCAGACATTTAAATATTGTAATAATTCCAAAATTCAATCATAAAATACAACAAATACTTGCAGATTTTATGTCTCAAAGGAAATATATATGTTTAAATTACGCCTGAGAGTTTTGCTTTTGATAAAAGTGTCCAATATCTTTCACTATTGGCCAGTTGTTTCGCTCTGTGATTTTGGCCATATATAGAAGCCTTTTTACACATTTCCAAAGAAACACTTTCTTCATTTATTTCAAATAAAATGATCACAAAAACCCCAAAATACATACCAGATATAGGAATGAAATGTAAGGATGTTAAAAACATAAATTAATTACAAATTAATGAATGAGTGTAATTTAAATAGGTTAATAGTCTTGTAAGTGTCCAATATTAGAAAATTATAGATTGTTGACTGGCCCTTTGGGATCTCGTAAAATTTCCATTATTTTCTAATATTGGACACTTACTTGGCCATTAACCTATACATATATTATTAAGTACCAAATACACTAAGGTGTAACACAAAATTATCTTTTAAATATCCTAATTGGCAATGGCAAAGCTACAGATGAAAGAGAAATATACACACTGAAATAATTATAGTTATACAATTTAAAATAATGAAATAAAATTGTTTGCATTGAATATGACAATGGTTAACGAATTTCTTGCTTCGAAACATGTGTACACCCCTCTACATATTGGTTTACCTATCCAATGAATTGTGTGCTAGGATTAGGTGTCTGAGCTTTAGAACCTGCCACTACAGAGGTTCAGTGCTATAAAAGTATATTAATATTAGGTCACAGCATTCAATTGTGTACCTACAAAAATATGTGTACAATGTCATGGATATTTATGACAAGACTGACTTTGTTCTTATTTTTCTTATTTCGGGCACTGTTTCACAGCATATGTTTTGGTAATTTTGTAACATTTTTGACAGTATTTGCTTATATTCTTGATGCCTATTCAGCTCTCCAGAATTACAAACATTTTGTTTACCTACACAGGGTACTTGTGTTCTTAGTCTTCAAGTGAACTTCAGATCAATATCTGGCAGTTTAATTGTGATTTTCCATATTAGAAATGACTAAACACCATTAACTGGTGAAGTGGATGAAGTTGGATATATAAATTTTACTCACATGTCTTCGATATCAGAGGTGCGATGTCATTTGTTTATCATACTGAAATCAAACAACCACTCAAATACATACACAAAACAATATAATTATGACACACTTAGACCTCTGCTTTTAGTCCATGGGTCTGATAAAGTTCTCAACTAAACAAGAATTTCCTCTGGTTTTAAGAGGCAGACTTACCATTTTTAGCAGATAAAAATAAGAGACTCCTGGGATCATATGCATTCAAGAGTTACAGGGATTTAAAAAAAATCTGAAATCACTTGTTAAGCAGTCATTTAACTAGAGGGGGTCAATCCAGCTGGAAAGGTAACCAGTTTTAACAAGCAAATTCAGAGATTACATTATTTAACAAAACTACAAATGATGAAAAAACATTCAATTATTGTCAGTGGCAACAAACCAAGTGCCAAAAGGTGAATATCCAAACACAGTTGGTGCGTTGGCAACAGTTTTTCTTGGATCATATCCAACACTTAATGAGACATAGATTTCTACAGGGTATTCATTTTCACTAAATCTGATGTAAATCTGGCAAATGGTTAAGTCAACGGGTTTAAAATCTTATGAAAAAGTGCAGTCTGTGGCAACAAAGACCAAGAACCTAAATACTGAAACAGAAATGGTTGGCATGGCAACAGTTTTATCTGGATCATGCCCAAAACTTAATGAGGCAGATTTCTTTTGGGGTCACATTTTCACCAAATCTAATACAAATGGTTAAGTCTACAGCACAAAATCCCCAAACCAGAAAATTTAAAAAGAATGGTTGCCTGGCAACAGTTTTTAATGTGTCTGGCCCCAAACCGAACCAAATGTAGACCTCTTTTGGATACACCTTTCCATCAAAATTGGTTTTGAAAGTTAAAGGCAAGGTTGCGTTTTTTTATGGATACAGACAAAACCCTAAATATTTAAACAAAATGTTTACCATGGCGACAGTTGTCATTCGATCATGCCCAAAAGTGAATAAGATGTAGGTCTCTTCAGGGTACAAATTTTACACTTATCTTTGCACTTTGTTGGCACAAACTTGACAGATTTTGACAAAGTCTAAAATCCTAAATAGTCAAACAAAAATTGGTTTCCATGGCAATAGTTGTTATTGGGGCATGCCTAAAACCCCATGAGGCATGGATCTGTATATGGTACATATTTTCACCAAAACTGATAGAATCTGGTAAATGGTTGTCTTCAGAAAAAAGTCCAGAACCAGAAAATTTTCAATAAAATTGGTTGCCATGGCAACACTTTTCATTGAGTTCTGTGTAAAACCTAACTAATAGTAGGTCTCTTTGGGATACACCTTTCCTACAAAACTGGTGAAAATCCATAAGGGGGTTAAAAATTATGGGCTAGATTAGATTTTTTTTTGATGCTGTGGCAATAAAGGCTAAAAACCCAAACACTCAAACAAAATTGTTGTTTTTTATCATGCCAAAAACTTAATGAGGAGTAGATCTATTTAGGGTACATATTTTTCACCTGTATACATTTTAAATTCTTCCACCTCATCCCAAGGCAACTTTACTTTTACTAAGAAGACTTATAGTTTTTGTACATGTAGCATCTCCTTCCTATGATGAAATGCATCAACTGAGATTTGTGAATTCATAAAGTGTTTGTCAAAATTTACCTCGACTTGTGATTTTTCCCCATTTACCTAACATTTATTTTACCACCCCGGTAACAATAGACTTAAAAGTGTAACCAGTTTAATATAAAGTTATATACTATTGCAGTACATATTAATCAATATGGGCATCAGGCATGCAGCAAGTAGTGGGGTGGTAAGGTAAAAGAATTCATATTGAATGAGAGCTACATTGCCTTGAGGTGAGGTCATTCAGTTTTATTCTCTCCCAGGCATGATGAACTATAAATAACTTACTTCATTTGGTAAATTTTTCTGTTAAAGGAGTGACTTTATCTTTGCATACTAAATTTGAGCTCTCCTATAAAAACATATCTTAAATATTTCTAGAATACATTTCAAACATCTGATCATCTGAACTCTTGTTGCTTGACCCTAGCCTAACTTATAAACACTTGTATTGATTCTTCCACCTTACAGTATGTAGGGCCATATACACAGCTGCTCCCCCCATTGTCCTTTGAAGGAAACTACAAACGGCAGTAAAAGTAGGTGGAACAAAAGGTACAATAACAGGATTGCACAGACACAAGACCGAAAAGTCTTTCTGTCCTAACATGTGTGAGCTGCAAAGCCATCAGTGACGTGTAGTGCACCAGAATTTATGAAAGTTTGCTGACAAAAACAAATGTGTCAGACACATCCTGTACCTGCTCTAGAACTCAGACGGTCACCCATACAAGAACTAAAAGTCCATTACTGCTTAACTTAAGTAATGAGATGGGAATTCATCAAGCTATGCCTTAATTACTGAAAGTCTGGTGACATAAAATAGCATTTGAGATACCCATATCACACAGTCCGAGAAAATAGTTTTGACACCATGAGATACAGAATAACTGAGAGTGCAAAGATCAGGAGACTTTCAGAGCAAGAGACTTTTCAGTTATGTGAAGGTCCACATAATGTTTAATTAGAGGCAATAACATTTAAGAGCGAGAAAATGTATGTAAAGATAAACTACTAAAACATAACAAATCAACAGCTGGATGGCAGCTAACGATGACCCTTCCAAGAGTCAACTTCCTACACCTTACAGTTTCCGAGATAGAGCCCAGACAAGATTTTTCAGGTCACAGTCAGTACAGCAAGCTTAAAGGTCAAATCAAGGTGACGCCATGATGATGCACACCCTCAACCAATGTCCCTACCAAGTATCACGTTCCTGCACCTTACAATCTCTGACATACAGCCTGGACAAATTTTTTCCCACTGATCACCCACTCGCCCATCTGGATGTCATGGGTGAAAGCAATACCTGCACAGCCCTAAAGGGTTGTGGGATAAAAAGACAAAAATGTGATCTGATGAAAAGTAACAAGATTAAAGTCACACCATTACACTGCACAACCCATCTTTATAGTTTGCATTATAAACTTGTTTACACATCCATGGGATAAGACTATTTTCCCTTCTGTTTGCTGGTTATTGAGCTTTATAATTATTTAATGTGGCCCTTTTCAATCCCCAGTCTTGATTTTCTTGTGGAGTATAAGGCTATGCTTTGTATTTCCTATTTTCTGAATAAATTTATCAAGTTAAATTTGGTTAAATTCTTCTTCAAGCAATGTAATCATATTTTTCTAATTTGAAAATTGTGACATTACAATGTTTCCATTGTAACTTCAACATGATTGAATGTAACACTAAGAAAGGTCAAATTTGGACACTCGATTCCTTAAGATACCAAGAAAGTAAAAAAAGTGGGGAGATAAACAGCCAAAAAATCTTGAACATCTGGGGCACGGTTTGTTTACAGATCCACATGTAACTGATTATGGCCATGTAACAATTGGTACCAGAATTTATGGAAAAGTCTCCATAGGGGGGTACATCCTTGTGTCTTATTTTTGTTGTTCAATTTATAGTAAGTGCATTATGTCCTTTGCCACAAGACTCAAAGTGCTACTTAACACATCTTGACTGCACAGCAACAGACTAAGCTCTATAGTGACTGACATTCCCCAAACTGAAAGACATATCCAAAGATTCCCATTTCTTAATGTTCCCGATGTTCTTCATCCTGCCATTGTCCACAAAGGAGGGTATGTTTTTAGTGGTGTTGATTTGTTTGTCCATTTGCAAAGTTACCCTAAAAAGTTATTTATGGATTTTGATGCAGCTTTCATATGATATGTTGACAGTGTCACAAGTGATCATTCAATTTTGGAATTAATCCAGATCACCGTCTGGATCCAGGAATTTTTTTGAAGGATATTTTATGATTGCAAGATACAGTTATTTTCAGTATCTGTATATACCTTCATAATTAATCATCAGATTGCCTAGCAAAAAAATACAAGACACTCCCACAATACCTAAGTTGAATCTGATCCTACCAGAATTCCAGATACTTTGAATCACAGCAGGAAAAAATAGGGTGCAAAAAAGTTGCTTGGCAGAGGTGTGTGCTCTCCAAGTACTTTTCTAGTTTCTGGAATGATTTACAATTATTCTTTTTGTTCAGTGTGATGGCATAACTCTTCAGTTTTTGCTACATGATCTTGATGCCCTACAGAAGGTTAGTTATTCTACACTGCATGGGTTTCTGATTTTCAGTACATAGTTACACTACAAAAGGTAGTTTTTGTGGTTTGTTGAGATCTGTTAAAATCAAAATATGAATAAACACCATAAGTTGGTGAAATGGATAAACATGGATATATAAATTTTGTGAAGGAACGAAGTAATACGAGTAAATACTCAAATGGCACAATTAGACCTCCATTTTGATTTCAGGGACTTAATAAAGGTCTGAATTGTCTTTAATCACCAGAGTTACGATTGTCCACTGATTTAAAATGCAAAATTAAAAGTTATCTTAAACAAGGCCAAAAGGGTTTTTGGTCTACTAGTGCGAGCCCCAAAGCCATCAGAGACACAAATAGTCCACTGTAGTAGTCACCCATCCCAATACTAACGTAGCAAATTGTGACTTAACGTCAGTGAACAGAGAGATACTTGTAACATGACAGTAATATTTAGGTAAACTTAAAGTGAGTTTAGGCCGCCTTAAATTTAGTGTGAGTAAATGTAACTAGAAAGGTATCACTCCCAAACCTGGTAAACAAAATTTAATCATTAACAACTTGGTCAAAGTATATATTTCAATTGACAGCAGGGATGCAAGCTCATACCCCCCCCCCCCCCCATCATAATCCCTTCAAAGACCCCTAAGCCTTTGAAGCTTGATTGATATTATCCATCAAACAAACTAATGTCCAAGAGGGCCAAAGCTAGTCATGTCACTTTTGACAAATTTAATTTCTATAAAATAAAGTGGTGTATTCTGGCCAAAAATATTGTTATTTGTAGTTCTTCATTAAGTTACAACAAATCCAATGATACTAAACACTTGTAGAAGCTATGTATAGTTAAGGATGATAGAGTCGCCCCACCCACAACACACAAACAAAGATGTGTGAAAAGACAGAGAAAAGGAAGGAAATGAGGATTGAAATAGTTAACACATTGCCAGCTGTGCTGATAGACTTAACATATGTGGAACAAAGGCTTTGTGAAATCTCTTCTCTGTTTAAGTATTTAAGTACAGTGCAGTTTTTACATTCAAATTAAGGACTTTAGCCTTTCTGAGACCCGTTAGAGTACCATTGTTATGTGTTTTTGCAAAATGACCTGCCCAACGAAAGTAAACCATACCATTTTGATATTTATACACTAGCTTATTAGTAGGTGTTTCATTAAATCAATGCAATTTTCTACAATTTTCACTTTAACACAAATTTAAACTCACTACTAAACAATTGGTGAATGGGTCTACAAATTAACTGGATCCCCCTTCATTCACACAAACAGCTAATTGTAATTTTAGTTAATATCCCAATTGCATTTTATATGTGAAGGAACTGGATTGGTGTTATAAAGTTAGTTATTATTGTATGGGGTAAATTGGTAGTTGCAATAGTCCAAGGAACATACTTATAATTGTAACTAGACCAAGGACGCATCTGTGGCCAGATGCAAGATGTATCCACGGGCAAAGGCAAAGTAGCTGTTACTCAGCTATGCCATGAGCTAGAGGTCTGAAATTTTACTATGTTACAGCTGACCCAAAAGTAGATGAATAACAGATTTGCACAAAATTCTCTAAATGCAATAGTTTTCAAGTTACAAGTGATTTTACTCATGATGGAAGTTAGTGAAAAGTCCAAAAATAGGTATTAGATGCCCTCAACATCCCATGGGAAAACCTGGTTGCCTACGCTTTTCCTCCCACCGCCCTACTGCCCAAGCTTGTACAAAAACTTCAATCTCAAACGTGCAGGATGATTCTGATTGCCCTAGGCTGGCTGACAAATCATGGTTTTGGGACCTGGTGGAATTGTCTCTGGACATTCCAAGACAACTCCCACCCATACACACTCTGCTCAACAACCACTGAACAACCATTGCCATGCCAACCCAACATCCCTGAACCTCCATGTCTGGTATCTCGGAGTTCAGCACTCCAAGAACATGGCTTCTCTGCAGAAGTGGCAGAAAGAATTGCTGCTCCTCAGAGACTCTCCACAAGATCCATCTACGCTTCCAAATGGACCGCTTTCCAACGTTGGTGCACAGACAAACAGGTGGACTTCAGGAATCCCTCCATAGGGGACATCTGCAACTTTTTTTGGTATCTGTTCAATGATTTAAATAGATGCCCTTCCACTATTGAAGGTTACAGAACAGCCATTGCGGATACCCTTGGTAATACCAAACAAACATTAGTACAAACACAGAGATTGCCAGACTAATAGCAAGTTTTCACAAGGATAAACCCAAGAATTCCAGGCCCATTCCCAAGTGGAATCTGCCCCTTGTTTTGCAGAGACTCACCCAACCTCCTTTTGAACCACAAGAGGAGGCAGGTCTCAAAGTCCTAACTTGGAAGACAGTTTTCTTACTAGCCTTGGCCTCCGGGAAGAGGCGTAGTGAGATTCATGCCTGGACCCTAGATGGACTTTCATGCCTGGGCGACTGGGATCAGATCCAACGGTCCCCTCCCCCTCCTTCATTGCCAAAAATCAATTAGCAAAAGAAGGACCGCAATCTATCTCTCCAGTGGTCATACTGGCCTTGAAGTGTAGTCAAGACTCTCAGGACACAGATATCCTACTTTGCCCTGTCAGGGCCCTTCAGTGTTACCTGGACTAAGGACCAGAGGGGGTAGACAGTTATTGTTTATCTCTCATAAATTGGGCCACCTCAAGGATATACAGTGTTCTACTATCTCGTCTTGGATTAAAAACACTATAAAATTCTGATACACCAAGGTGGATAATGCAGACATGGAGCTTATAGGGGTAAAGGCCCATGACGTCAGAGCTTTTGCGGCTTCCAAGGCCTTCTATGGGGGAGTTTCCATGGACCAAATCATGCAAGCCTGCCATTGGAAATCACACAACACATTCACCAGATTCTACCTCAAAGATCTTGCCGGACAAGACCAATCAGACGGCCCCTTCCACTTGGGCGCCTTCATTGCAGCACAACAGGTGATGCCTCCTTCCGACCATGTTCCAGGGAAGAAAACAGGGGGGGGGGCACGATGCCGGGAACCACCTAGATGGGGAGTGTCAGAATCCTCTGACACCGTAGAGCAGGGTCTTCACCCCTTTTAAGATAACTTGAATTTTATTTTTTGTTAAATTCTTTTACCTGCTGTTTTTTCCTTACGTAAAATACCTGCGTCTTACTTACTTACCAGTTTGTTTTTTCATTCACTTTTCTTGAGAATGTATTTTAAGTTTTACTTTTTCTGTATCCTTAAAATTTACTTTCTTAAGAATCTGTTTGTGTCGTATCATGTGTTCCTTGACACCCTGTTTCATTGTACTTTGTCTTTTAGATTTTTTTCTGCATGGAGTGCCTGCGCTGGCGGTGAGAATCAAGACGGTGCCTCTCTTCCCCTTGGTGACACACCTCAACCTCAGGAGAGCTGGAGAATTCCCCTCAGTCTCTGATGTTGCAGTCCTATGACCTCGTTAGGGGCTTCCTCCTCCTTCACCCTGGTCTCCGGATGCTCGCCTGTGATGGTTGCTGCCTTTGCCAGATGATAATCTTCTAGCCAGTGTAAGTCTTCCCAGCCATCCAATATGCTGGGATTCAGCATATGGTCACAATAGGTAGGACTATTGTAGCGTAATAAAATTGGAAACTTTATTTTAAATGTAGCTTTTATAAGCTACAATACCTACCTATTGTGACCATAGTACAGGCCCTCCCTGGTCCTCCCCGCTTGTTCCAGACTAATACTGGGAACAGGGTTTGGTTCCAACAAAAAGGAGGAAGTACTCATGGGAGCAATCTGATAGGTTCCCTAGGTCACGTGGCCAAGCCAGCAGGTGCGTGTTTACCCGCACCGGTACTACATCACCGGCATTCCCCGTGACCAGTACTCTGGATAGCCCCGGCTATCTGAATTCTACGGGTAAAGTTTTCAACTCTTACTCCGGTTGGAAGCTTCCCGTGGTCAACCACCGGTAAAGCATATGGTCACAATAGGTAGGTATTGTAGCTACATTTAAAATAAAATTTCCAATTTTATATCTCACTTTATGTGATCAATCTGTCAAAATGCACTACTATTTTAGTATGAGGTTTTGTTATAAGCTTTAAAGGAACTGATATTTGATAAATAGTATTTTGTTTTTATGTCAGATTTATCTGAATTAAAAAGACTATCTATGTTTTATCCATGAATGTATTATTGTACTTTTTTGTTTTTAAAACGTTTATTAAGGTTTGTAAATGTGAATGTTTGTAAAACGTTTATAAACGTAGATAAATGTTTAGACATAAACATTTGTAAGTATTTCATTTTAAATCTTATTTCAACCTTATCTAAACCTTTCTCTTATGGGTTTTCAAACGTTTATAAACATCGATAAATGTTTAGACATATGGTTTAAAAATGTTTACATAAACGTTTGCAAGTATTTCATTTTAAACCTTATTTAAACCTTATCCAAACATTTCCCTTATGGGTTTATAAAATGTTTATAAACATTTAAAATGTTTGCTGGGCTATTATTGCTCACCGCCAATTTGAATAAAAATAGATTTTGGCCCAACAGTGGCAAAATACAGATATGCACCCTGTGTAGTAGTTGGCAAACCACTTTTGGGCCAACATGGAAATATCCTAAGACCATGCGACTAACAGCCAACGACGGTCTAACAGCAGAATACTATCTGCAATCTCTTTCTAATTTCCTTCTGAAGACAGAAAGTAGCTATGTTTATTAATGCAACTTCCAAGGAGATTCAACTTAGCTGATTGATTTCACTGTATGTCAAGTATTGTTTAAAGGTTTATTTAGTTTGAAATTTACATAATTTTATATCAGGTCCAGACTTGTGTGATATTGCAGGGGTTACAGAATTGACTGTGAACTCTGATGTGGTGGGTTTAAATCTAGTTCTTGATCATATGTTGGCAAAAATTGGTTACTACTAATGCCCTGTGTTGTACAGCTCAGAACTAACCAGTGCAGATGGATTTCCTCAATCAGCCACAATCATACTATGGTCTTTATGTGGAAAACATTTTTTGCATGTATCTTCAGCTATGTAAAAACATTATGTGCTTAAACTTGACCTGTGACCATTTTCAAAAAAGTCACATGAACCAAAAAGAATGGATTTTGTTTCTTAGACATAAGTCTTTTCTCGGTGACTATTTAAGATGGCTCGATCAAATTCGGATTATAAAATAACCACATTATGATCATATGAAGGGTGAACTCTCTTTCTCTTATCTTGCTCATAACTCAAATTACAGGGAGGCTTATGCTTATATGAATTTTTTTTTCTCCGGACTTTCATGAATTGTGATGCACTTTGATGAGTCTCTCAGTTCACCGACGATAAGTGGCAATTGGCTACATTAGTACTGTGATGGGGGACCGCTTCAGTGCACTACTTGTGTCTCTGATGGCTTTGGGGCTCGCACTAGTAGACCGAAAACCCTTTCGGCCTTGTTAAGGATAACTTTTAATTTGGCATTTTAAATCAGTGCACAATCGTCACTCTGGTGAATAAAACCAATTCAGACCTGTATTAACCACCTGAAATAAAAATAGAAGTCTAATTGTGCCATTTAAGTATTTACTTGTATTATTTTGTTTTAGTTTGGGGATTTCAGTATATGGTAACAAATGACAGCAGACCTCCAGCATTTTAACACTCTTCACAAAATTTATATATCCATGTTTATCCATTTCACCAACTTGTGGTGTTTATTCATATTTTGAATTGAACAGATGTCAACAAACAACAAAAACTACCTTGTTGTAATGTAACTTCAAAATCATAAACCCACGTACTGCAGAATAACTAACCTTATGTAGGGCATCAAGACCATGTACCAAATAGTGTCAACAACAGATGATGCTATAACCTAAGGCTACTGTACACCAAACCTTGCGATAAGAGTTGCCATCACACTGAACAAAAAGAATAATTTTAAAATCATTCCAGAAACTAGAAAAGCACTCGGAGAGCACACACCTCTGCCAAGCAAGTTCTTTCCCCCCCCCCCCCTATTTTTTTCCTGCTGTGAATCAAAGTATCTGGAATTCTGGTAGGATCAAATTCAACTTAGGTTTGCAAACTATTGTGGGAGTGTCTTGTATTTTTTTTGCTAGGCAATCTGATGATTAATTATGAAGGTACATACACATACTGAAAATAACTGTATCTTGCAATCATGAAATATCCTTCAAAAAACTCCTGGATCCCGAAAAAAATTCCCGAATCAACTCCAAATTTTAAATTGAATAATCTGTACCTTGTGCCACTGTCAACATTTCATGAAAGCTGCATCAAATTCCAAATCATTAACTTTTTAGAGTTACTTTGGAAACAGTCAAACAAATCAACGCCACCAAAAACATATCCTTATTTGTTGAGGTAATAAGGCAGTTGTGGTCATTTTAAATAGAGGTCTGTACTAGGTTTTGCTCTTTTTGACAATTTTGACACACAAATGTGAGTCACATAAATTTTTAATAGGAAAGTGTGTTGTGCATATAACTTTAAATCAATATTAAAATCCTTGATATGCACATAGAAACAGTACGTTATGTATACATTCTATACTATCATGTTTTATTTGCTTGAATACATCAACAATGATGTTTTCTTTTACATATGTGGCAAAAAACACACTGTTTTCGTATAATGTCTTGTGTTTTATTAAAACTTTTGAAATAACTAAAACTAGTGGATATATATGGTATTATGGGTAATCAAAATTAGAAAAGTAGAAGCATTTCTCTACAAATAAACAATATTTTATCTTTAATTAATTTTCACATTTTAAGAAATTTACCAGAGTTAATTTTCACTAATGGCCAATTTCTACCGAAAAGATAAATACAGATTTAACATTTTATTGGGAATGAATGTTCTCATCCAAGATAACTGGCTAAAATAAATGCATACCGAATTTCCCCACCTTTACAGTATACTTATTCAGTATACTTACAAAGTAAACAGATTTGCCTGTGAAAAACCTGGAGACTTATACTTGACAAATCTCAATAATTGTATGCTTTTGAATCTTTCCTAGATTTCGGAAATGGGACAGGCCAAGACTGCATTATAATAAAACTTGGTAAGTTGCTTTTTATAAATTTTAGTATTTTCTACCAAGTCTTTCAGTGCTATGTTAATAAATAATGAGTTTTACTTGTGAATGTAACTTGGTACTTGGGTACTACTGCAATGCAAATGTGGTGTTATCCTACATACTGTGTATAAATGTCACTTGTATTTCAACCTGTTTATACACCTTGCCCTCTTGCCAGGTTGCTTGATCTATTGTGAAAAAAAAATTCTATACTTGGATATTGGTAAGACTAGGTACCTTCCAAGTTTCACTTTCATTATCGAAAGGGATTGTAATGAGAAAGACAAAATTTGAAAGACAAATAAATCAGAATCCAAAGAAACAGCAGGTCAATGAGAGACACCCCAGGAGATGGGAGGACCATAGCGGGTAGGCTTTATTGAGGTATGTCTTCAACTTGTTCCTCTGTGGGGGCCACGGTGGCAGAGTGGTAACACTCTCGCCTCCCACCTCTGAGGCCGGGGTTCGATTCCCGGCACGGCCTCAAGTGGGAAAGCTGGTAGTTGCTTGCCGTTGGTCGGCAGTTTACAGTACAGAACCCTAACGAACTGTATGTACTGGTTTCCTCTGCCCTTCCAACTACCCGTTGTGATATGACCTGTACAGTGTTGAAAGCGACGTAAAACCCCAAATAAATAAAAATCAACTTGTTCCTGAAAGATTACATCAGGGTGCTCATTCCACAAAGTTGGAGTATCAAAAGCAAAGCTGTGGCTGAAGTCCTCCTTTGCTTAGTGCACTGAAGACAAGAACTGCCCAACCTTTAGATACTTTCCGTCAGTTTTACTTCACCAGTGTTATATATAGGACTGGTTTCAGATTATCTTTGGGGACTGGGCCATGGGTAGATTTCATTTTGTGTGAAAATGATAATGTTACAGTCACGGGGGAGCCATGGTAGCAATTACCAGTTGACTTTAAATTGCAACAGGAAAAGACACAAAGTTTTACTTAAATTTATTTAACAATTAAAAATAATGATTACAGTCAACTGGGATGCTCTTAATAATACATACAATGATACAATAATGAAACCAATCTGACCTAACCACAATCCTATCCATGTAACTAACAGTTACGTTTGACCACTGTGTTCAACAATCTATCCTGTGATCCAGCCGGTGTCCACTAACACACAAATATCTGTATCCTGTGATCCGTTCAATGTCCGATAACACAAAATGTCATTATCCTGTGAAGCTTTCAAAGTCCAAAAACACAAAATGTCTGTGTACAGATATTCAGAGAGTTTGCACAACTGTGGTGTCCACTCCAGTATATGGACAATGTCCAAAATACAGCAAATCCACTCTCTGGTAAAACTACACACTATACCCAGATTCAAACAATATCAGAAGTACAGCAAATCTGCTTTCCAGTAAATCCAGACACTGTATCAAGTTCACTCCAAAGAGAGTTATATTGCAAAATATAAACAACACAAGCAGTTTATATCCACTTGATACTAGTTCTAAGACACCATTAATTTTCGTTATAGCCAGCGAAAACTTTACACATCTGTGGTCAGATGTACAGCACTTATATACACCTGTGGAAATGGCCAGAAGGTTATAAAATTAACTTGAAATAAACACAGTTTACATGAACCACTGAGGATGCTCTAGAAAACTAGTTTATAGGGGGGGTCCTCAAATCCATAAATAGATCAGTAGAGTAGAACTAATGAGGTTATAGCAGCCTAGAGGGTTTCCCCCAGTCTATAAATAGATCACCCTAGCAGAGTGTAACATACATCAGTGTTAACTAGACAAGTTCTATAGAAAATAAAAATCAATAACTCAATTGTCTTATATGTTAACACACACAACACTTTCCTTAGGTTAAATCATGCATTGGCACAGTGCCTATAGACCAATTCACGCCCACCCCTGGATTTATCCATTTTATCTATGATATGGTAAACATGTTTTCAATGAAAATGTATAAATCTCCGAGAAAATTGAGGGTGGGCGTGAATAGGTACATGGGTGTGAATTGGTCCACCACAACTATATGTAACAGATAACCCCAATCTGATGTAGTTTCTTAGATGTGCACACTGGCAAACAAAACAACAGACATGATAATTGATGGACGCACTTCCCCTTCAGCCAGGGATGGTTGAGGGTAATACAGGGGCGTAGGAAGCAATTTTTGGTTGGGGGGGGTGGGGGGTGGCGAGGAACTAGATTGCACTGACTTGACTTGACACCAACAATTTTGGTTAATTTTACAGAATATATTGCATGTAGGTAATATACAAATTCAAATGGTCCAATTAAAATATTTTTAAGTTCCTTTACCAAAGGAAATGTTTGTGACGACAGTGTCACTGACATCAATTCCAAGTTTAACTAACCTTGTCCGGGTATATAAATTCATATAGTCATCTCTGCATTTGAAAGGTATTTCTAATATCTTGACTACATGTTTCCAGAACCTGTGACCTTTCCTTCAAGGGCCAGGCTGATACAAGATCTATTTTAGCAAGGTTTATCCCCAAATTGAGGTGGATGTATAATCATGGACTGGCTAGGTCCGATAAACACACAGTAAAGAAAGAAGAGTTTTCTGGGAAAAATCTTATCAGCTGACAAATTGCTGTGCTAAACCTTTGCTGTGTGAATTTGAAACTACATGTCTAAGCTCTAAATAATTAGCAGCACATTAAATTAATTTCGGTCTGCACAAGTGAAACGTTTCACAGAATTTTACAAATCCCATGACAGGTTAACTAAAACTGTCCCTTTTACAAATCATAAAAATAAATGTTTTATAGTTTAAATGGTAGCTAACACAATGGTACATGTGAGCAGTGAGCAAGATAAAAGGGTAATTTGACCACATATTATGGAGTTACCTGTAAAAATTTACATAAACTTCAAAATTGTTTAAAGAGTTTAGTTGTATTGCAAAAAGTTGGGGGGGGGCGAAAAAATATCCCCGCCCCAGCTGCCCCCACAGTTCCTACGCCTATGCAATAAGGATAACATAACAACGATGTAACCCTGAAGTATTGCTTTTGTAGACAAAAAAAAAACCTGGATTATTGCCACAATGGTTTTGCTCAATTTATTGTGGCTTTTCTCAAATTCGAAATCTGACTTTCAAATTACATGTGTTGCCTTCATTGTGACCAAGAAGATTGGCTCTTTAAACAAAAAGAAAGGTCTTGCGACTAGCTTCTGACCACAAGTATCCAAGACAATAACTCCTAACACAAATCACAGTCATTTTTGTACACAGATAAATCGGAAGATTAATTAAGAGTTATTTTCCAATCTTCTCCTTCCTTAAGCTTATAGAAAATATCTGCAAGGGTTGTTTCCTGTAACTTTCACATTTTGGACAAGTTTAACAGATTCTTGCTCATAAATCTTCCTTGTTTATACCTAATACTCTTGTTGGTAATTACTTGCACTACTGTGATTCACTTTTCAGGAGTATTTGCAAATCAATATGATGGTAAAACTTGTGGGTTTCTCACTTTTGTTAATTCATAAATCAGTCAAAACATTTGTTTACAGTGTTTGTTTTGATGCACCTGATACGTGGACTGAGTTACCTGATAAGATTCGTGCCTCCTCCTGTCTTTCTGCCTTCAGTATGTCTAACCTTTTCGTAAAGCCTATCTAACCTACCAAAGCCTATTGTTCAACCACGTATCTCCTGATAATGACCTTTTACGTTATCCCTGGATTTGAAATTGGAATTTGCTTGTGATACTTGCTGTCTTTAAGTAAAAATATTTCTTCTCATTTTATGTCTTGAAATTGACACAAAGATAATAAAGAGGGGGGTGGTATATTCATCATTTTTATTGATTATTATTTCTGTTTTTTATTTTGTCTTTTTTTCTTTCAATTCCTTGACAGTCCATCACAAAAATTTACCATGAGTGATTTTCACCAAGAAGTGACTTTTTAGCTATATTTTACCTCCACCAGCAGTTTATGTTTTTGGGTGCAAATTGTTTGTCCATTCGTCTGTCTGTCTGTTTTTTGGTGTTTAGATTACTCAAGAATTAATGAACAGATCTTTATTACAAAACAAAAATTTTGTGGGTAGGACCTGGCCAAAGGAAGAAGTTACTAAAAGAAAGATCTGGATCTTATTTTGGATACAAAAATTCAAGAATTTTCAGAGGTCCCATTTCAATGTATTTTTAATGAATTTGACTTTCTACTTAATATTTCTTCGAAAATTAATTTACATGTTTGGTTTTATTTTATTGTCTTCCTTACAATACTTTATATCACTTTAGAGACTGGTCACATGGAGTCGAGCGTTTTGCTCTCTCTGAGTGCATCTTGTTTTAATATTGTGTTTAGTGTGGATTATTGGCTCTAAAATTAAGTTGGTTAGAATAAGAATTCAGGATGGAAAAGCAAGTGGATGTCAGCGCTATTCTTTAAGTAAGAAAAATGTTTGTTTTTTTTCTTCTTCAATTCTTCATATATTTCTGTAATGCAAAGAGGCATATTATGTTAAATTAATTTCATTCATGATAACTTTCAAAAGGATATTGTAAAAATTCAATAAGTATTTCAGCTGTGTTGATCTTGTAAAAAGCATAGAAATGAGTTTTAGGATCAAGATTAATAACATTTCTAATTGTTGACTTACACTGTCAATAAATCTTGATTTATGGAGTTATAGTATCTTGATAAATAAAGATTATCTTGATTTTTCAAAAATTACAAATCAAGCCTGTCAACACTTAAGACTTTTCTCAAGTCCTTTTGTCTTAGGTATTATAGGACTGAATGACTTTTTGGCCAGAATGTGGGGCTGTATTTCATCCCTCAGTAATTTCCCCACAATCATGATAGGTTCATAATGATTCCATGTATGTCAAATTTGTTGGAATAAGAAATACAAAGACTTGGAGCAAGTTTAGTCAACACTTTGAATGATTATGTTCTTAGACCTTCTTTTACTTCTTGCAATTTAAACACACTTTGCTTTGTGACAACACTTGGGGTGTTTTAGGGGGTACCGGTGTAGTGCCAGATAATGTATCCCCCGACAAAGTGTGTGGGTATACAGAATATGGCAAGAGGGCTGCCAGAAAGTGTATGGGAATACAAAATATGGCAAGGGGGCTGCCATATTCTGTATCCCCTTTGCCATATTTTGTACCCCCTATTTTTAAATATTCCCTCTGTGCATTATGATTGAGCATTTGATAGCCTTTGACCTTTAAATTATAATTCACAACACTGTAGTGAGACTATGAAGTTTCAGTGATACTGAGTGAAGCAATAAAGATTACAACTAGACTGAAATGGTTGAATTGAGTTTCAGTAGTGTGGTGCTAGAAGAACTTTACCAGTTACTTCACCATTTGCACCAAGGAAGAAACAAGTCAACATAAAAAGGAGGCCACAACAATGGAATCTAGAACTGTCCCAGTTTATAAATGTTTATAAACCTAACTATGAACGAATGGCCCTCTTGCCATATTCTGTATAACCTTTGGGTTACGCCGTCCGCCTGTGCTGCCAGGTCATTTTATAGTCTTAATCTCTTACTATACCCATTTAATATTATTAACCTTTTATGTTCAATATATTCCAATCAATCTTATTTCTTCTGCCTTCTCTGGCAGCTGATCTGTAAAGTCTGTGAGGCTGCTAGATTTTGCAGAAGCCCCCTGATCATAAGGGGTGACTGCATCCGTCTATTTTCAGTTATTTGCATTTTTAGGTTATATCTTGGTAGTTGTTTGATCTTTGGTGAATTTTTCACATCATATTACCACCTAGTGTATTGCTTTCACCTTTTTAATTTGACCTTTCCAGCTCCCATCTTGACCTTGGCCTACAAGGTTGTATGGCTTAACATTCAGGGTCACTGGTCGGTTACTCCCCTCACCTCTTAGTTTTATGTCTCTATATTACTATTTACCTTGATGTCATTATTTTAAATTTGAAATTGGGTTTTTTTTTACTTTAGTTACTTTGACCAGTGACCTTGGTTTGTGCGACTGATTAAGGTCATATCTATGATTTACTCTGTATTCTATCAGATTATCATAAAAATGGTGTCAGCTCAGGTCACTTCAGTGACCTTGGTCATGTAACTTGTCAAGGTGAGATTTACACATCGAATTGTAAAGTATTATAGTAACTTCTTAGTAATTATCTGTTCTAGGATACATTTCTATGGTTAATTCTAGATGTAAATATTCATTTTGCAAGAATTTTAGTAGAATTAAAATTATATTTATCCCAATTTTTCTAGTATCATTTTCTGTCTTGTCTTGGTTGACTAAACTCATCAAATTAACTTGATTGAAATACAGATTAAGTACTTCTGTACAAAGTCCAGTTAAGTTTATCAATGTTCATGCCATCTTTTTCTTGAAAAATGATTTCCATTAAATATTTTATGTTATATTCAGTATAAAAATCATTCTTGGATTTTATCATCCTAAGTTGGGCTAATATATGTTCTAGCCCATCTTAAGATGGGCTGATTCCTAAGATGGGCTCCAACATATTCATAGAGATATTTCTTTGCACCGAAGTAAAGACTGTAAAATTTAATTAAAAGTTGCTGGTATAAATGTCAAGCCTTAAGCTGGGCAAACCTGTCCCAGCCCATCTAAAGACTAGCCAGCCAATCTTAAGATTGGTAGCCAAACATTGGATCCTAAGTTGGGCTAGTGACAATCTTAAGATTGATGAGATATTTGGCTCCAACAACTATATATCTTCATAACGCTGTCTTACTTCCAACCCTATTCACTGTTGAGTGAATTAAATCAAAAGTTGGTCAGAAAGAGAACCCAAACAATGGCAACTTAATCCTCTCCAGCTGTGTTTGCTAATTATACTTATCACCCCCACCCCCATTACATCACCTAACTGAGGGGATACAGTATATGATGGGGGATACAAATTTAAATGTGGCTGCCATATTTTGTATCCACTTAATCCCCCCATTGTTGCAATACAAAATATGGCAGCCACATTCTGTATCCCCTAAAAGATCAAAGGGGGGATACAGAATATGGCAGACATACAGAATATGGCGTTACACCGGGTATATTCCCCTGTATATCTGAAGTGCAGTGTGCACCACTGTAAAGGAAACAGTATTTTCTAACCAAAATAATGACTTTCCTGTCAGAGGAAAATGTCTGATAATCTCAGTTTATATTAAGTGCAAGGTCTTTCCTTACTGTGGTGCACTTGGATTTTCCCCACCCCTCCTCTGGTAATTCCACTGACAGTATAAATTCCACAGTTGTAAAATGCACTCATTCAGTGACTCTCATTAACTCGGCAAAGTGAAGACAAAGTGTGTTTCCATTGCAATGAGGAAAAGAAGGTCTAAGAACACTATCATGCAAACTGTTGACAGGCTTGGTTTGTAATATTGGAATCAATGTGGATTTGATAGCACCGGACCTCCAGAAAGTACCGCGTTTGCATTGGCTATATTTAGTTAGAGCATCACAGCATTCCTACTTATGGTGTTTATGCACGGACTTATAACACTAAAAAAAAACAAAACAATAGTGCCTATATGTTTAAGGTGTTTTACAAGGAATTATAAAATATTAAGTGCATTGGTTTACTTGATAAAACAAATATGTTAATGGGAATTAAAAGGTCCGAATTAAAATGCGGTGCTTTATCTGGATAAAATTGGGCCTTTTATCTCTTCTTTATCACTTTTTTTTCCACATTCGAAACAGCAGATTTTCCGTTGTCAAATGTGTGTTTGTTTGGTAAAACCGTATATGTCAATTTTCTCCGTTTTATGATTGAGCGTGTCTAAGAAAATTCTTCACTCTACACAAGCCAGTCGAATAAAGCCTCGTGACGTCATAGAACTAGTCAAATATTAGAAAATGTATGAACCGCAAATGTCTGAGGACGGACTTCAAGTAAAAATTATATGGGAGGAAAACAACCTTGGCTAACAACTATCTAGTTTACTTTATTCTGAACCATCGTATATAAACATTGAAAATGACAATGAACATTTATTAACAACCTTTAATGACAATAATGAATTATTCACAACAATAATGGCTGAATAATGATTGATCTTCATTGAATTACATTCGTGAATGTTGTTTTAAGAAATGGTTTCAAAAATTCATTGTAATAATCCACTAAATGTGGTTATATGGTGAGATCATCAGTAACCCTCACGTGCCTTGTGAGACGTGAGACTACCCATATATATAAATACTTAATGTATTAAGCTTTGTAATTCAGTAAAATAACAACAACAACAACAAAATTGCGTTGACTATTAAGTTAGACCTCATTGAATGACCAGCGCCGATTCAACTAATGTTGAACTTAACGTTTTTAAATTTTGATGGCTGGTCTCAGTATTCTCTGTGGGTTCCATGAGTGGTTAAAGGGAAAGTGGAATGAATCCCTGTTGTCACAAGTTACAATTGAGCAAAAGGTGGATGAAATATTGAAGTTTAAATGTCTGATTAGTGTTCTGGGTGGAAACGTGCATATATATTGTATTCATGGTAGAAACCTGTGGGAAGTTTATTCAACAATTCACATTGTTTAATGTTTTAAAACGTAATTACTATGACTGACTAATACTAAGTAATTTCATGATTAGGGAGGGGCACAAATTCATATAACATTTGCAAAAATAACCATTCTGTACAATAATACAATTCTGATGTAGTCATTTATAGACACCATTTTACAGAAAACAAATCATTTTTATCAGTTATTAAGCTAAATTTATACAATCATCTCACCGTTTCTTAAAATTGCAGTTGATTATGCAGAGTAAGTACATCCATGCATGAATGAGATAAAAATGCCTTTGATGAATATGAGTGGTGTGGTTCACCAGAATTTCTTTATTGTCTTCAAACAAATTACAATTAATATTTCTTTTTAGTGTATTTGAATAATTTGAATATTAATATTTTTCTTGAAAATTGTGGTTTATTTCATGGAAAACTTTTTTCTCTCTCTCTCTCTCTCTACATTCCATGATCCAGGACATGGAAAGAAAATATTTAGCGGCTTTGGTCATTCAGTGTATGCAGTATGGTTATCTACTTTCAACACCAGTACACACATATTAAGCTTACCGGATACTTAACCTGGGCATATATAAACAGATATTTAGCAGAGTACACTGTAATTACCTAGCTTAAAGATATTTTTGTCTTTTGTTAAGTTTTGTTGTTGACACTTGAGTCTACATTCGATCCTTCACTTCTTCATTGCTATTGTTGCAATACTAATTTTGGTCAGCCTTGAACCTCCTTAGAACCTTACATCAGTAAGGGCAATGATAATAGAGCTAGGTTTGTGCAGTTTTAGTGTTTGGGATTATTCCTGTAATTTGTTTTGTTTAGGTTTATTGCTATAATTAAATTTATAACACTAGTCTTATGTATGGGTTTCTAGCTGTCGAAAGTGATGTAATTCCCCAACCAAGACCTTTAGTATCCACATATGGGAATGCATTATATACCAACAAAAATTCAAATGCATGAATGTCACATGAACTTCAAAAATCCTGCACGAAAATTTAACCCAGTGGTTATTAAGGGACTAAACAAAGACCTCTGAGTAATAATCCTATATCCACATGAATATTGGTCATCTTACTTATTCCAGTTAAACTTAGTGTTTTCCTTTTGAAAGACTTTGACCAGATTTTCACAGGTGGGAGGTTTAATTTTTTTCAAAAGCTATAATGTTGTTTCAGGGCAGCTACATCTCCAATGATTCCCACATATTGTCATGATTTGGATTCAAATCCGTAATAACAGAGGTAAGATTGAAGTATTTGACCAGCACTGTTTATCTTTTGCAGAAAACTTGTTTTGAAAATGCTGTACTGGCTTTTCCAAAGGTCTTGTATGTTCAATCCATTCTCAACATTGCAAACAATGTGCTAGTTCGCAGCATGTTACCATGGATTTTTTGTGTACATTTACTGCCAAAAAAGTGTTTTATTGCATACATAATTTTTTTGTTTATTTTTGGCTACTTAGTTGGATGTGTTAACTAATTTTTTTGCTCAAGTTGCACCAACTTTACTTTGAAACACGCATATTGCCCACAATTAGCATATACTGAAGGTAAAACACTGCACACAAGAGTGTATAAAATATGGTCAACATTCAGCATCTGAAACATTCAAGAAGGATCAAGCTGAGATAAAAATGAGATACATGTTTATGAAAAAGGCTCACCAAATCTTTGGCTTAAATCCCTATTCAAAAACTCAAGCTGATTTTTTTTATTGGATACAAAATTTAAACTACACAAGTGGGTGGACCAAATTTAGGCCAAAGGTTGAACCCAAATGAATTAAATCTAGATTTAGATTTATTTGTTGTTTTACGTCGCGTTCAACAGCCAGGGTCATATTGCGACGGGTAGTTTACAGGTGGAGGAAACCAGTGCATAACACACTGTAAACCACTGGGCATCGGCAAGTAACTACCAACTTTCCAACATGAAGCGCCTGGCCCGAGATTCAAACCAGCGGCCTCAGAGGTTGGAGGCCAGAACTCTAACCGCTACACCACCGAGCCCCCTGCACCAAATCTAAATCTAGTGAATACAAACCTTGATTATGATCCGATGTTGAACTCAACTTCAGCTGATTTTTGGTTCACTATTCAGTGATTCCTTTCTGAATATAGTCCTTAGCATAAAAATGGAACAACTGTCTCACAATAGACAAGAAAAGAGATTCAAACCAGTGACCTCTGATATGGACATCAAGTGTGTTACCACTGAAACATAACCAAACCTCATTTTTATGTCAGCTGACTTGTCAGTCAGCTGACATTATGTCCTCACTCTGCGGCGTGGGCGTCCGCGTGAACAACTTCTTCTCCAAAACTACAAGGCCTAGAGACATGCTGTTTTTTTAAAAAGATACCTTATCTATCGAGGATGAAAAATTGTTCAAGGCATGCAAATCTGTCTGTTCGTCTGTTTGCTAGAGACATTACAAGGGGGGTACCCCCACCAAAAGTGTGAAAATTTAAACTTTTTATCACAATTTTCTCAGTGACTATTGCAGGGATTTCTCTCATATCTTGCATATATGTACTAGGCCAGAGGTAGATTCTCTTGTGTGAGTATGAGACCTGGATCTGTCTTACTTTTTTTTTAATAAATTTTTTTAATAATTTTTAATGCATTAAAATTCATGAAATCATGCACTAAATCACTTATAACTTCAAAAGTATTGCATTTACAGCATTTTGTGAAAATATGTTGTTCAGCTACTTTTTTCATAGCTACAATATGGTAAGTTGGGTGTCTGTCTCAATAGCTAAGTGAGTAATAGCTACTTTTGGGCTTTTCAGTAACTTCCATTATGAGTAAAATCACTTGTAACTTAAAAACTATTGCATTTAGAGAATTTCGTATAAATATGTTATTCAGCTACTTTTGGGCCAGCTATAACATAGTGAAATTTCAGACCTGTAGCTCATGGCATAGCTGAGTAATAGCTACTTTTAGGTTATCACTGTTGAGTAAATCGCTTATAACTTGAAAACTATTGCATTTAGAGAATTTCGTATAAATATGTTATTCAGCTACTTTTGGGTCAGCTATAACATAGTAAAATTTCAGACCTGTAGCTCATGGCATAGCTGAGTAATAGCTACTTTTAGGTTATCACTGTTGAGTAAATCACTTGTAACTTGAAAAGTGTTGCATTTAGAGCATTTTGTTAAAATATGTTATTCAGCTACTTTTTTCATAGCTACAATATGGTGAGTAAGTTGGGTGTCTGTCTCAATAGCTAAGTGAGTAATAGCTACTTTTGGGCTTTTCAGTAACTTCCATCATGAGTAAAATCACTTGTAACTTAAAAACTATTGCATTTAGAGAATTTCGTATAAATATGTTATTCAGCTACTTTTGGGCCAGCTATAACATAGTAAAATTTCAGACCTGTAGCTCATGGCATAGCTGAGTAATAGCTACTTTTAGGTTATCACTGTTGAGTAAATCACTTATAACTTGAAAACTATTGCATTTAGAGTATTTTGTTTCAATATGTTATTCACCTATTTTGGGGTCAGCTATAACATAGTGAAGTTTCAGACCTGTGGCTCATTTCATAGCTGAGTAATAGCTACTTTGAAGTTCTCACTGTTGAGTAAATCAGTTATAATTGGAAAACTATTGCATTTACAGAAATTTGTGCAAATATGTTATTCAGCTACTTTTGGGTCAGCTATAACATAGTGAAATTATAGACCTATAGCTCATGGCACAACTGAGCAATAGCTATTCTCAGCTATAACTTGAAAAATATTGCATTTGGAGTATTTTGTTAAAATATATTGTTCACCTACTTTTGGGTCAGCTATAACATAGGGAAATTACAGACCTATAGCTCATGGCATAGCGGAGCAATAGCTATTTTCAGGTTCTCACTATTGAGTAAATCAGTTGTAGCTTGAAAACTATTGCATTTACAGTAGTTTGCTTAAATATGTTGTTCACCTACTTTTGGGTTAGCTATAACATAGTAAAATTTCAGACATGTAGCTCATTACATAGCTGAGTAATAGTTCCTTTGAGGTTCTCACTGTTGAGTAAATCAGTTGTAACTTGAAAACTATTACATTTAGAGTAATTGTTAAATATGTTATTCACAGAATTTTTGGTCAGCTATAACATAGTGAAATTGCAGACCTCTATGTCATGGCATAGCTGAGCAATAGCTACTTTCAGGTTCTCACTGTTGAGTAAATCATTGTATCCACTGGATAGCCGCAGTGTGTAGAGAGAGATTTCACCATTACTGCTCTGATGAAAAAAAATATTATAGCTAGCTTTCTTAAGTTTGCAGTATATATTAATAACCATAAAATGTTGTCTGGGAATATTTTTTGGCCTCATGTTGAGAAACAAGATGGCCGCCACAGGTGTTTTTTGTCAGTCATGAAAAGTGCTTATATCTCCCTTATTATTGATCCTAGAGGTTTGGGATGATAAACCAACCTGTAGGAAATCATGGGGTGGGAATCTTTTGGTGTGGTCAGATTTGACCTTCAATGACCCCTCCTTCAAGGTCAAACAAGGATAGCCAAACTTAAAAGTGCTTATAACTCGCTTATTATTGGTCCCAGAGGTTTGGGATGGTAAACAGATAGGAAATCATGGGCTGTGAATCTGTTGATATGGTCCGATTTGACCTTGGAACCCTCCTTCAAGGTCAAATGAAGATAGTGAAAATTGAAAGTGCCTACAACTCGCTTATTATTGGTGACAGAGATTTGGGATGGTAAACCATCCCATAGGAAATCATTGGCTCGGAATCTTTTGGTATGGTCAGATTTGACCTTTGGACCCCTCCTTCAAGGTCAAATGAGAACAGCCAAGCTTAAAAGTGCTTATAACTCATTTATAATTGGTCCTAGAGGTTTGGAATGGTAAACCATAGGAAATCATGGGCTGGGAATGTATTTGTGTGGTTAGATTTGACCTTGGACCCCTTCTTCAAGTTCGAACGAGGATATTGCATTTGTAGTATTTGTTTAAATATGTTTTAACCTATTTTTTACACTTAAACAATTACCTTGTTATTTTCCTTCATAATACCATTTACAGGGCACAACTTTTTTATCCTTTTCTTCTGTCAGCTTCGGAATTTCTTTCGAACTTGCTGTTCAGTTACCATTTACTGTATTTCTGTACAGCCCTTTTCCTGATAATTATTCTGTCCTCTAATCACCTTCACAAATCAAAAACACTCAGTCAGCTGACACAGTGCCCGTTCACGGGCACTCTCCTCTTGTTTTAACCTTCATTCAAAAGAAGAGAAATTTCCTTAGTATTGAGATTTACTTAGTCTCTGTGTAGTGAAAGTATCAAGACTTCCACTTGTCACTTTTCTCCAAGATTAGTTTTCAATCAAATCTTCAAAATTATTAATTAAGCAGGCTCTGGAACAGATATCTTTTCACAATAATTCCTATACTTTCTTGGTTGAAACAGGCATATTACACTTCATTATAGGTAGAATTTACATTTTTACAGATATGAATAAAAATCTTTTCTATTATCTGCATATCACACAAAAGTTAAATTGATCTTAGAAATATAATTTGTCAAAGATATATATATCCTAGCTATTGCATTCAAAATACATGACTGACCACTAAACTAGTCAGATATTTCCAGGAACTTACATGTGTAGAGATTCAATTCATCAATTCCTACATTGAGACTTAAATTATGACCAAAGATGGAAAATTTGGAGTGAACTTTTAACTGTTTGTGACTTTACATGTGACCCATTGTTAAAAACAGAATTCAAGTTACATGTTAAAGTTGGAGTTTTGTATCCCTGAACTGTAGTCATATCAAGGCAGCCCTCAGAGCATCCTACATACTGTCATGAAGTGGACTTGAACCCATAATCACAGAGGTTAGAACCAAGTGATCAAATACACCAAAACTGTCCTCCACTCAGTTGCAGTGGGATAATAGACAAATTCATAAAAAAAGCACTCGGAGAATGTACACTTCTGCCAAGGACCAACGCCTCCAATATTGCTTATGAATACAATGACAAAAAATCGTTTAAAACATTCCTGGATCCACATGGATCGCCACCAAAATCAAATCATCCATTTCCTTTTGCCATTGTCTACGTTTCCTGAAAATTTCATCAAAGTCTGTAATTCTTTTTTCCAGTTATTTTGCAAACAGACAGATGCACAACATGAATTACATAACCTCTTTGACAGCTTTGTTCAATCTTCTACAGCCACAGTAAACAACTGGCTGTTATGTAACAACTAAACTTCTCCACTTAAGTTCACAGGTAATATTTGAGTTTGTGGGTGGGCAACTATAGCATTACCCAATACACCAGTTTTTCCCCTGGGTAATAAATAAAAATATGATATAATTATTCAATGTTTATTTGGCTTGAGGACATAACATGGACTGGACACGTGTAACTCAAATTGTATAAGGAGATGCATAAACAAACATGAACATGCGAAAAAAAAAGACTTTAAAAAAACCAAGTGAATCCATTAACAATACATGAAGATACACAATTGATCTCACAAGTTCTAAACAAAACAGGATGTAACTAGAAATAGGCCGCCCTGTTGATAGTAGATGCGAATAGAAACAGGATAGCATAGAAGAACACACATTATCATGTGTAATGTCCACCCATGAACCTTTTGCCCAAATTGTACAGTAGTCTTACAAGACCCTGTTTCATTTGTAAAATATATCAATGATGCTTAAATATTTGTTAGTGTAGATGTAAATTATTTCAGCTTCATGCCTTTTTGCATTGGTTGGGTTGAAAATTTTGACGAAATCACTCTATCTTGCACGGTTAAGAAGATAGAAGCAAATTCCTGTTTTTCTATTTTTGGCAAAAATTTGAAAATTCAAAATGGCTGCCATTTTTGGGAAAAGGAAATTTTTTTGAAAATTGCCAAGAGTACATTTCTTAGATACCCTATGGGTCGAAAATTTCAACGAAATAACTCTATTTTGCACGGTTAAGGCCAGTTTGTGTTTTTCCATTTTGGGCAAAAATTCGAAAATTCAAAATGGCTGCCATTTTTGGGGAGGGGAAAATTTTTTGAAAATTGCAAAGATTACATTCCTTAGATACCCTGTGGGTTGAAAATTTCGACGAAATCGCTCTATCTCGCATGGTTAAGGAGATAGAAGCAAATTTGTGTTTTGCCATTTTTGACAAAAATTTGAAAATTCAAAATGGCCGCCATTTTTGGGGAGGGGAAATTTTTTTTTAAATTGCCAAGAATACAATGCTGAAATACCTGTGGGTCGAAAATTTTGACGAAATCGCTCTATCTCGCACGGTTAAGGAGATAGAAGGAAATTTGTGTTTTGCCATTTTTGGCAAAAATTCAAAATGGCCGCCATTTTTGGGGAGGCGAAATTTTTTTGGAAAATTGCAAAGATTGCATTCCTTAGATACCCTGTGGGTCGAAAATTTCGACGAAATCACTCTATCTCGCACGGTTAAGGAGATAGAAGCAAATTAGTGTTTTGCCATTTTTGGCAAAAATTCGAAAATTCAAAATGGCCGCCATTTTTGGGGAGGGGAAAATTTTTTTTAAATTACCAAGAGTACAATGCTCAGATACCCTGTGGGTCGAAAATTTTGACGAAATCGCTCTATCTCGCACGGTTAAGGAGATAGAAGAAAATTTGTGTTTTGCCATTTTTGGCAAAAATTCGAAAATTCAAAATGGCCGCCATTTTTGGGGAGGGGAAAATTTTTTGAAAATTGCAAAGATTGCATTCCTTAGATACCCTGTGGGTCGAAAATTTCGACGAAATCGCTCTATCTCGCACGGTTAAGGAGATAGAAGCAAATTTGTGTTTTGCCATTTTTGGCAAAAATTCGAAAATTCAAAATGGCCGCCATTTTTGGGGAGGGGAAAATTTTTTGAAAATTGCAAAGATTGCATTCCTTAGATACCCTGTGGGTCGAAAATTTCGACGAAATCGCTCTATCTCGCACGGTTAAGGAGATAGAAGCAAATTTGTGTTTTGCCATTTTTGGCAAAAATTCGAAAATTCAAAATGGCCGCCATTTTTGGGGAGGGGAAAATTTTTGGAAAATTGCAAAGATTGCATTGGTTAGATACCCTGTGCGTCGAAAATTTTGCCGAAATCGCTCTATCTCGCACGGTTAAGGAGATAGAAGCAAATTAGTGTTTTGCCATTTTTAGCAAAAATTCAAAAATTCAAAATGGCTGCCATTTTTGGGGAGGGGAAAATTTTTTAAAAATTACTAAGAGTACAATGCTCAGATACCCTGTGGGTCGAAAATTTTGACAAAATCGCTCTATCTCGCACGGTTAAGGAGATAGAAGCAGATTGGTGTTTTGCCATTTTTGGCAAAAATTCGAAAATTCAAAATGGCCGCCATTTTTGGGGAGGGGAAAATTTTTTGAAAATTGCAAAGATTGCATTCCTTAGATACCCTGGGGGTCGAAAATTTCGACGAAATCGCTCTATCTCGCACGGTTAAGGAGATAGAAGCAAATTAGTGTTTTGCCATTTTTGGCAAAAATTCGAAAATTCAAAATGGCCGCCATTTTTGGGGAGGGGAAAATTTTTTAAAAATTACCAAGAGTACAATGCTCAGATAGCCTGTGGGTCGAAAATTTTGACGAAATCGCTCTATCTGGCACGGTTAAGGAGATAGAAGGAAATTTGTGTTTTGCCATTTTTGGCAAAAATTCGAAAATTCAAAATGGCCGCCATTTTTGGGGAGGGGAAAATTTTTTGAAAATTGCCAATATTACATTCCTTAGATACCCCGTGGGTCGAAAATTTCGACAAAATCGCTCTATCTCTTACGGTTTCTGAGATATTAGCAAATTACTCAAAAGTAGTACTGAAAATACACAATGAAGTACCTAAATGGCTATTACTCATGTACTGACAAAGCTATCAGTCCCAAATGCAATACCAAGCGAGCTATGGACATAACAATCTTGTATTCAAAATTGTAGTAAAATATCTTTAATTATTTTGGCTTAAATGCACGGAAACCAATGGGTACTGAAAATAGCTGTACTTAAGTATTACTCAGTAAGCACAAGAGGTACAACAGCCAAAAGCAATCCCAAGCAAGCTACTGACCCAATAAGCCTGCATACCAAATTTGGTGACAATAGCTCTAATACTTTTCCTTTAAATGAGCGGAAACCATGCGTGACGCCGGACATCGGACGCCGGACAACGGACATCGGACGGCGAAAAAAGCAAAAATAATATATCCACCCTCCAGGGGGGTGGACATAACTAGGTCATGACTGTCAATATGTTACAGTCAACACAGACTGATGAACATCTATGATGAGTTAAACTGACAAATTTATTAACGATAATTATTATGTAATGTTACATTATACATCTATACACATAAGGTACCATATATAAAAACAGGCATCTGTAAAAGCATTCCTATAAAGTCACACAATGAGCAAATTGTGGGATTGTTTGATACAAACCCTGAGAACATACAAATCCACACTACAAAACTCAGCCAGTAAAGATCTGTTAAAAGAATTTCTTTTTAAGTATAATAAAATATACTGTCCTTAAGTGGCACTTTCCCACTGAAATTTTCCTATAATATGAAAGATGTTTTAGTGGAATTAAATATTGGATCTTTTTAAATATAACTGTAAATGTAACTGTCTGTTGAATTCCCAGTAAATAGAAGGCAGTTTTAAATTCATTATGATTCCTTGTCCCACCATCAGAACTAATGGTAAGAGCTTGCCTATTTATAACTCTGTAGGCTGGTAAGACTGTCCCCGTTGAAAAAAGCAAGGACAACTGGAAAAGTATGGATATTTTCTGAGTCAAAAGACATATAACAAAAAAAATATACCTTAATTCTTAAAAACCTTAAAAAACACTTAAAAATCAAGCCCTGATAACTACTCTCCAGTAAATGGTAAAATCTTGTGTACAGAAGTCATGGTTACGGTTACTCCATATTCACAAAGGACAGTTCATGATTAGTTGACGCACGATTAGCTGAAGCAATACAAACATTGAACAGACTGGATGTGACCATTTGGAACAGAACTATCCACCACCAAATAGTATGACCGTCTATGACTGCTGTGACCTCACCTGCGACCTTTTAAAAAAGAAAACTTGGGCACAAACTTGTGTAACAGATCAGAAAGACGTGAGGTCCCGTGTTGTTCAGTGAAATGAACACTTCTACAAATCACTCAGTGACAGTTTCTTATCACATTCTTTGGTTTGTAAAGCTAATTTCTGTACACTTGAGAGATATGTAAGACATTTGAGACATTTGTAGCGTAGTGAAACGCAGTGTGTGAAATACTAGCTTACATTAACTTCTCTAATGAATGCCTGGGGGTTATGCATTTTTTTTCAAAAGTTAAGTCTTGAAAACAACAAAAAACACTGGTATAGATTTTTCACGCAATAATTTTTGGACTTAAATCCTGTTAGTATAACAAGTAACAAATATTGCTGACAAAATTAACAATATAAGAATATATACTTCATACACTTAATTTTGTACATCTATAATAAGCAGTTATACATAACCGCGTCAAAGTGGCACTTCAGGAACCAGGATCTGAGAAGTGATAGTTTACTACCCACTACATTAAGTGTACGTACGGCTCACGACACCCGACGGCCGATTTGCGATGGCGAATTTTTTCAACCTTCCCAATATTCTGTCGACATTCATCTAAATTCACTTGTTATCCGATTTTTTGGGTCCCAGAGCGAAAATATCGCTGTCGCACATCGGACGTCGGATACATGTAAACAACCAAACATAAATGAGAAGGAGGGAAAAAGTCGCCATCGCAAATCGGCCGTTGAATGTCATAAGCCGCATACATGTGTACATAGACTAAGTGTGTTCCTATGATAAAACTGCAATACTACAGTCATTTTTTCAGTCTATTTTTACTACTCTTTGTCCTTCACAAATTGCTGAACATATTTCACAAAATGCTCCCTGTAATCCTGAGAATTTTAACATCTTAAATGATATCTTTGCAGGAGCTGCTCTAATTTTCATGTCATTACTTACTACTAGCCATCTTTTGTTTCAACTGAACATTGTAACTTTTCCCTAAATGTAACAATATCTTTCTGACTGTATTTATTTTTTTCCGAATGGTTTAATTTCTTCCTGGAATTCCTAATTTTCTACTGGATATTCCACATGAACAGCATGTATTTCACCTTGACCAGAATGACTTGGGTGAGCCGAGGACAAATATTTACTTGTGGATGAAATTTCAACTCATGGAGTTTAGAATGCACCTTGACAGGAGACAACACCCAAAATCAGTGTAAAGATAAAAGCCTTGAAAGGTTTGATTTTGCTGATGTTACACTGAATATTATGTTAAAAGGTGCATTATGTGATTTAATGTAAGTAAGGTGTGTTATTGATGTCTTACTACAGCAAAATGTAACCGGCTTGATGGTGTTTTTATATATGTATGCGAGCACTCGACTCTTAAAACTTGGATTAAATTTTCATCAAACTTGGCTTGCTTATAAAAGTTGATTACTTGATCGCTCCCCTAGTTTTTATGGCAGATGACCATGCACAGAATGAGTTAACTGACTACATCTAGCTTGCATTTGATAGATTCATAGCTGTACTAGCTGAGAAGCAAAGGTTTAGCTTTCTCCAGTATGTCGAGATCTGGATCCAGAGATCTGCCAAGTCCCTCCAACACAAATATCGCCAGCATGATGGACGCAAAGTTACTCTCCATCTTCACGTGGTGCCGACTACAGGCAGAAAACACACGGTTCAGTAGATCTCCAACCTGTATCTGTAACACAGAAAACACACGATTCAGTAGGTCTCCAACCTGTATCTGTAACACAGAAAACACACGGTTCAGTAGGTCTCCAACCTGTATCTGTAACACAGAAAACACACGGTTCAGTAAGTCTCCAACCTGTATCTGTAACACAGAAAACACACGGTTCAGTAAGTCTCCAACCTGTATCTGTAACACAGTAAACACACGGTTCAGTAGGTCTCCAACCTGTATCTGTAACACAGAAAACACACGATTCAGTAGGTCTCCAACCTGTATCTGTAACACAGAAAACACACGATTCAGTAGGTCTCCAACCTGTATCTGTAACACAGAAAACACACGGTTCAGTAAGTCTCCAACCTGTATCTGTAACACAGAAAACACACGGTTCAGTAGGTCTCCAACCTGTATCTGTAACACAGAAAACACACGATTCAGTAGGTCTCCAACCTGTATCTGTAACACAGAAAACACACGGTTCAGTAGGTCTCCAACCTGTATCTGTAACACAGAAAACACACGGTTCAGTAGGTCTCCAACCTGTATCTGTAACACAGAAAACACACGGTTCAGTAAGTCTCCAACCTGTATCTGTAACACAGAAAACACATGATTCAGTAGGTCTCCAACCTGTATCTGTAACACAGAAAACACACGGTTCAGTAGGTCTCCAACCTGTATCTGTAACACAGAAAACACACGGTTCAGTAGGTCTCCAACCTGTATCTGTAACACAGAAAACACACGGTTCAGTAGGTCTCCAACCTGTATCTGTAACACAGAAAACACATGGTTCAGTAGGTCTCCAACCTGTATCTGTAACACAGAAAACACACGGTTCAGTAGGTCTCCAACCTGTATCTAAAACACAGAAAACACACGGTTCAGTAGGTCTCCAACCTGTATCTGTAACACAGAAAACACATGGTTCAGTAGGTCTCCAACCTGTATCTGTAACACAGAAAACACACGATTCAGTAGGTCTCTAACCTGTATCTAAAACAGAAAACACACGATTCAGTAGGTCTCTAACCTGTATCTAAAACAGAAAACACACGATTCAGTAGGTCTCTAACCTGTATCTGTAACACAGAAAACACACGATTCAGTAGGTCTCTAACCTGTATCTGTAACACAGAAAACACACGATTCAGTAGGTCTCCAACCTGTATCTGTAACACAGAAAACACACAATTTAGTATCTAAAACACAGAAAACACACGATTCAGTAGGTCTCCAACCTGTATCTGTAACACAGAAAACACACAATTTAGTATCTAAAACACAGAAAACACACGGTTCAGTAGATCTCCAGCCTGTATCTAAAACACAGAAAACACACGATTTAGTAGGTCTCCAACCTGTATCTGTAACACAGACAAGCAATCAGTGCCCGTGAACGGGCTCTGTGTCAGCTGACTGTGTGTTTTGAGTTTCAGAGTAGAAGCGAAAGAAGGTCACAAAGGTTGTGCCCTGCAAATGGTATTCAGAAGTAAAGTACAAAGTTAGCTGTTAAGGTGTAAAAAGTAGGTGCAAAACATATTTCTACATAATACTGTAAATGCAATAGTTTTCAAGTTACAAGTGATTTAATCAACAGTGATAATCTCCAATTAGCTTTTGCTCAGCTTTGTACTGAGCTACAGGTTTGCAATTTTACTATGTTATAGCTGAGTGAAAAGTAGGTGAATCACATATTTAAACCAAATACTGTAAATGAAATAGTTTTCAAGATATAACTTATTTACTGAACAGTGAGAACCTCAAAGTAGCTATTGCTCATCAATGCTATGAACTATAGGTCTAAAACTTTACTATGTTATGCCTGTTCAAAAAGTAGCTGAATAACATATTTAAAGGAAATTGTCTAAGTGCAATAGTTTTCAAGTTACAATTGATTTACTCAACATTGAAAACCTGAAAGTAGCTACTGCTCATGTATGCAATGAGCTGCAGGTCTGCAACTTTACTGTGTTACAGCTGACCCAAAAATACGTGAACAACACACTTAAATAAATACTGTAAATGCAATAGTTTCAAGTTACAACTCACTTACTCAACTGTGATAACCTGAAAGTAACTATTGCTCAGCTATGCTATGAGCTACAAGGTATACAATTGCATTACATTATAACTGACTGAAAAGTAGATGAATAACACATTTAAACAAAATACTGTAGAATTGAAAATTTTAATTACTTAAATGTAGCTTTTATAAGCTACAAGCTTACCATGTGGGACTTAATGCCGTTCTCGGGTTGCCACACCCGGGGCCAACGTCTTAGAAAAAAAGATCGTTCTTGTTAGCCACCGGATATACTGGTAGTTGTCGTCACGTGATAACTTCTGACCAATCGCCCTACTTTCTCGTTGAAATTTTTTTAAACCTACCCCTCAGCTGTAAATAGCGGGGAGGCAGGGTGGGACTCTCCTAAGTCCCACATGGTAAGCTTGTAGCTTATAAAAGCTACATTTAAGTAATTAAAATTTTCAATTTTATTACGCTACAATAGCTTACCATGTGGGACTTAATGCTGAATTCAACCGCCCGGTGGCGGGATTACAGCTGAGACTGGAAGATATGTGATTTTTTTTTTCTAAGATTTGAATTAATATGTATAGAATAGTGCCAGAAATACCAGTCTGAGTCCCATTTACAGTGCCCCGATCCCGAAGACCGGGCCTGTAACGAGCCAAAAACCTAAGTAAAATGAGAGACAGTGCTAAAAACTGTCTAGATGTTTGATTGTAGGACGGAAGTGCAGCAGTGCTCACTTCGAGGTTTTAGGGGTCCCTAAGGGCCCTTCATGTGTGACTGACCAACCCAGTGGTTGGGTATCTCATAAATTTTTAACCCTGAATATGAGATTAATGACAACTAAATAAGTCTTAAATACAAATTACTTGATAACTGAAGAATAAAGTGACCTTACCCGTAACATCTTGAAGGTAAAGGAATACCTAGATCCTGGGAAAGACTCCTGAAGACTTGGTTGTAGCGGATGTGCCCCCCCCCCCCCCCCTTTTTTCTTTCCGAGGACAACTGGTCTGAGGGGAAGGATCTAGGACTTGTTGTGCCGCCACCACGGGTCCCAGATACATATTGTTGTCGGTGTTAGGTAAAAATTTGTAAATGTGTTGTGAGCTTTCCAGTGACAGGCTTGCATGATTTGGTCCACCGATACCCCACCGTAAAAGGCCTTAGAGGCCGCGAAGGCCCGGATGTCATGCGCTTTTGACTTGGACCAAGTCCAAGGCTTGTTGGTCTGCTTGTTTGTAACAAAGTAGGATGGTTTGTTTCAACCATGAAGAGAGAGTAGCGGGTCTGATGTCTGAGGTATGTCCTTTCTTAAAGGAGATGAAAAGGAGAGAACGAGACCCTCTCAGGTCTTTTGTTCGGTCCAAATAAAACCTCAGGGCCCGCACGGGACACAGGGTCCTGTCTTCTTTAAACTGTCTATCTACAATGGTAGTCAAAGCAGGGATAGTCACTGGCGACACACTTTGAAAACCTTCTCTTGCTAGTTGGTTTTTGGCTATGAAATCAGAAGAAGGGAACCTTTTCCCATTGGCCTAGATTAGATACTTTGTTTGCGACCCAGGCATGGATTTCGCTGCGGCGCTTGCTGGAGGCCAAGGCTAGCAAGAAAGCAGTTTTGAGAGTAAGATGTTTGAGGTCTGTGTCTTTCATGGGCTCAAATGGTGCTTTGGTGAGCTCGTTAAGGACAACAGAAAGGTTCCACTTGGGCAAATTTCTGAAACTTTTGGGACGATCCCTGTGAAAACTGGAGAGTAACCTATGAAGGTCTGCATTGTGTGCAATATGTTGGGCCGTTGGGCCCAAAGTGTCAACGATTGCAGTCCTGTAACCATCAATGGTCGAGGGGCGCCTATTTAGGTCTTGGTACAGGTACATGAAAAAATCTGAGATTTGTTTCACAGATGGAGTGGAGAAATCCACCGAATTTTCTCTGCACCATTTTTCAAATAGGGCCCACTTTGACTTGTAGATGGTCCTTGTTGATGACCGCTGAGGGGCAGCAATTCTCTCTGCCACCTCCACAGAGAAGCCTTGTTCTTGGAGTTGTCCGCTCCTAGACACCAGGCGTGGAGGTTCAGGTGCTGGGGGTTGTTGTGGAACTGTTTGAGTAGGGTCGTTGACACTGGGAGTTGTAGTGGGATCTCTGTTGAGAGCTGCACTAGGTCCCAAAACCAGGGCATCCCTGGCCAGCCTGGGGCTATTACGATGATCAGGCAATGACATTGCCTGATCTTTTGGATCACTTTGTGAAGGAGGGCCGTAGGAGGGTACGCATAGGCCGTGAGGTTGGTCCAGTTTATGTTTAGAGCATCTATGTCCCAGGCCCTTGGGTCTGGGATAGGAGACACGTACAGTGGGAGTTTGTGGTTCAGGTGAGTGGCAAATAAGTCTACATGAGGTGTGAACCACTTCTGGCAGATCTGTTTGAACACCTGTGGGTGCAGAGACCATTCTGTTGACTGCACTTGGTTGGACCTGGACAGTAGGTCGGCCATCACATTCAGGCACCCTGGAATGTGCCTGGCTTTCAATGTTATGTGGTAGTGATGGCACCAGGTCATGATCTTCCACAGGAGAGCACACATCTCTGCTGAGTGTGTTCCTCCTTGTTTGTTGATGTAGGCTACCACTGTTGAGTTGTCCGTCGCAACTAACACTGTTTGATTCTGGCACTGGTCCTTGAAGTCTCGAAGGGCCAGGGAGACCGCCTTCAATTCTAGGACATTTATGTGTAGCCTTTTTTCCCGATCTGACCACAGACCCTTTGTAGAATTTTGGTCTAAGTGAGCGCCCCAACCTTCGTTTGAGGCATCGGTAAAGAGTTGGATACTGTGGTCTTTGGGATGAAGGTCTGCACCTTTCATCACGTTTGAGGGATTTTGCCACCAATCTAGGTGGGCTGCAATGGCTTCTGTCCAGAGAAGGAGGTTGTCCAGCGACTGAGGATATCTCCAGTGCTCCTTGAGATGAAACTGAAAGGGCCTCATATGAAGGCGTCCCTCTGGGACCATTTTCTCCGTTGAGGCTAGCAACCCAATTAGAGACATCAAACATCTTGCAGTCAAAACATGTTTTGACTTGAGTCGTAGGATCAAATCCTGAAGTTTGAGCCATCTCTCTTGAGTGGGTTTTACAAGGGCTGAATCTAGGTGGTATTCGTAGCCCACGAACGAAAACACCTGAGTAGGTTTCAGTTCTGATTTTTCCTGATTTATTATCCACCCCAAGGTCTGAGTTAGGTCTACCACTGCCTGTGTGTTCACTTGGGCTTCCTCCTGAGACTGGGACCTGATCAGCCAGTCGTCCAGGTATTGGTGAATTCTGAGTCCTCTTGAGAGGGCCATTAGTTTCACTTCCTTTACGATCATTGTAAAGACCTGGGGGGCTGTGGCCAGCCCGAACGGGAGGGAGGTGAACTGGAACACCTGAGTCTGGTAGCAAAACCTTAGGTATTTCCTTGAGTTTGGGTGGATGGGGATGTGCAGGTAAGCGTCCGACAGATCTATCGACGATACCCACTCCCCTGGAATCAGGGAGGTCCTGATGGACTCTGGAGTTTCCATTTTGAACTTTTCTACGTGTAGAAAAGTGTTGAGCCTGCTTAAGTCTATGACTGGCCTCCACCTTTGGTGAGGCTTGGGTACTAGGAACAGGCGACTGTAAAACCCGAGAGATTTTACATTTTCCACCCTTTCGATTGCGTTCTTTGACAGGAGAGACTGGATACAAGTGGCCAAGGCTTGGTCTTTTTGTTGGGCCTTGTACTCTGATAGAATCAGAGGAAATCTGATCAAGTTTGGCTTTGAATGGAATGGCAGAACGTAGCCATTGGTGATAATGTTTAACACGTTTTGAGAACATTTGTTTGTTAGCCAGTCTCTCCTGAAAGAACGGAGGCGACCTCCTACTGGTGGACTGAGTGAGGCTTTGGAGGAGTCATTGGGAAGGGGGTTTCCACGCCCCCTTCCCCTATTGTGGGGTCGAAAACGGCCCCTGGAGCCTCTGAAGTTGGGTTTTCCTCTTCCCGAGGGAAAGGATTGGTTACTGCTTTGAGAGGTATTGCCCCCATATGGGGCGTTTTCTGTAGGAGCCTCTTTTCTTGTGGGGACCATGAAAGGGCTTATTCTGGTAGGGTGCGAAACCCTGAGAATCTTTTGAGGTGCTTTTTTTGAGAAGGAAGTCCTCACCTTCCTTCACGAGTTGAGACTCGAACAAGGAAGAGCCCCAAAAGGACGAGTTCCTGAGTTCTTGACGTCTCGTTTCTCCTAACTGTGGATGTAATAGAGTCATCTCGGCTTCGCGCCTAAGCAAGCCGGTATTAGCCATAGAGTATAACTCCCTCTGGAGAATATGGGCTAGAGATTTGCTGAGACAAGTGAGGGCCCTGTGTTGGACAAGCACTGTCTTGTTCCAAAAATCTAAGTAGTCAGCTACTACCTCATATCCGCGCTTTGCTGCTTTCTCAGGATTGGCACCTTTCTGAATCTGAGATTTAATCTTCTTGACAGTTGACTTAATGCTATGTTGGCATTTTTCCAATGAAGCATTGCAAGAAGAGGAGGTTTTGGCAAATGCAGCGGTGAAGTTGAGGGTTGAGATATTTTGTCTAGCCTGAAGTTCCAGCTCCTTGAGAACTGGCAGGGGAACTCTGGCTACTGGGGCCCCAGGAGGTCTAGGAGTAATACAGATCTTAGCAAAGTCTGTATTCAACTCCTGAATTTTATCCTGAAAAGTGGGTTGTCCCACCTTGTACCACTTTGAAGTGGAAGGAGGAGGCTTGACATATTTGCCCTCAGATAAATTGGCAGCCTTAAAGTCATGTTGGAATTTATCAAAGGCGTCCTTGATAACTGAGCTAAGGGGAAGAATAGAGGAAGGACGTCTAGGTCTGAGCTCTTGACGGCCTTTTTCATCATCCAGACCTAATACCGAAGTTGAAGACCTGGGCATAGATTCCCTGGGGTCAGGGAGAAAGAGAATACGCCTGAAGGTGTCTACTTCTTCAGAGTATTGTGAGGGAATGTCAGACAGAGCTACTTCCCTATAATAAGGGGGGTCTGGATCATGTTGTGGGAGGTCTTGATCAGAAGCTGCTCCTGAGGGCTGAGCCCTAGAGGGCTTAGAAGACCTGTGTCTGCCTACAGGGGACTGATCTTCCTCTGAAGAGAATGACACATATCTAGATCTTGATTTATGTTTGCTCTTGTCAGAGTGTTTTTTAGATCTAGAAGAAGGGATCCGAGGTTGATCGGAATCCTCATGTAGTTGGTCCGAGGCAGAACTCGGGTCAACTGGCTGCCTATGGCTTTGCTTTTTGTGAGAGTACGAGACCTCTTCGGGGTAACCCTCAGAGGGGGCAACGTACTGTTCCGAGGAATCTTGGGTGGATACTAGACGAAGAGGGAGTGCTGGACCGTAGTCCACATCCATCACCTCGCTTGGAAGGTTAGTACCAGATCTCGGAGGGGGGAAATCCAGATGGGCAGCATTGTTACTGGACGAGCCAGGCTTGGAAGCATGAAGCGAGGATTCTACCTCGTCTTTCTTTTTTGTAGCCAACTCCTCTCGGAGTGACTGAAACGCTTCCAACATGGATGCCTGGAAGGAACCCATTTGCTGCTGTAAATGTATATTTAAGGAATCACCGAGGGATTTCTCAAGATTTTTCTGGATTTTATTTTGCAAAGCAGTACCTGGGGTGGGTGAAACAGACTTGGCTGGGGTTTTTAAAGACAGGGAACTGAAGGCGAGAGGTTGAGGACGGGGGGGTGAGGTGAAAAGATTATCAGCAGCACTCTCGAGGTCTGCATTTGATCCAGTGAAGGAATCCCCGTCGCCTTCACCCAAAAGATCTAGTTCATCATCTTTGGAACTAGTTGCCGCTTTTTGCTTTTTTAAATAACGTTTCCTGTTCTGGATTTTTTGTAACTGTTCATCTGAAAAAGACGTACAGATTTGACAGGGGTTTTCAAAGGTGACACAGGGGTCGTCTCCCTTGCCAGCCTCCCTACAGGTAGGGCAGTAGTTGTGTATATCAAAACTGAAGCAAAAGTGGCGGCATTTCTGAGCTCTCGGTTTGTCTTTATTTGCTTGATGGAGAGACATTTTATACGCAATAAAAAGACGTACAATATAATTGCCTGTACCGAGGAAAACTCAAAACATGCGAAAACCAAAGAAATACTTATCATGTGAAAATTAAAATTTTACAGAATGATCTATGATATATATATCAAGAAATATGCAAATATTAGCCTCCAACAATAAGTAAAAGCTGAGAAATAAATGAAAATGTCTGTATATTTACAAACTACTACCAGTCAATCGTGGCCAACGAGAAAGTAGGGCGATTGGTCAGAAGTTATCACGTGATGACAACTACCAGTATATCCGGTGGCTAACAAGAACGATCTTTTTTTCTAAGACGTTGGCCCCGGGTGTGGCAACCCGAGAACGGCATTAAGTCCCACATGGTAAGCTATTGTAGCGTAATAAAAGCAACAGTTTTCAAGTTACAACTGATTTACTCAACGGTGAGAACCTGAAAGTAGCTATTGCTCAGCTATGCAATGAGTTACAGGTCTGTAGTTTTCCTATGTTATAGCTGACCCCAAAGTAGGTGAATAATATATTTAAACAAAATTCTCTAAATGCAATAGTGTTCTAGTTACAACTGATTTACTCAACAGTGAGAACCTGAAAGTAGCTATTGCTCAGCTATGCTACGAGCTACAGGTCTGCAATTGCAGTATGTTGTACCTGACTGAAAAGTAGGTGAATAACATATTTAAAGAAAATACTGTAAAAACAATAGTTTCAAGTTACAACTGATTTACTCAACAGTGATAACATCAAAGTAGCTATTACTCGGCTATGCAATGAGCTACATGTCTGAAATTTTACTATGTTATAGCTGACCCAAAAGTAGGTGAATAACATACTTATACAAAATTCTCTAACCCCAATAGTTTTCAAGTTACAAGTGATTTTACTCATTATGGAAGGTACTGAAAAGGCAGAAACTAGCTATTACTCACTTAGCTATACAGACAGACTCCCAATTTACTCACCATGTTGTAGCTATAGAAAAAGTAGCTGAATAAAAACATATTTTAACCAAATGCTCTAAATGCAATATTTTTCAAATTATAAGTGATTTAGTGCATGATTTCATTAATTTTAGTGTACTAAAAATTATTTTAAAAATTCATAAAAAAATAATCAAGAAAGATCGAGGCCTGATACTCACACAAGGGAATCCACTTGTGGCCTAGCACATATATGCAAGATATGAGAGAAATCCCTGAAATGGTGAATGAGAAAATTGTGATAAAGTGTTGAAATGTTCACACTTTTGGTGGGGGTACCTCGCTTGTAATGCCTCTAGTCAACAGACGAACAGATTTGCATACCTTGGACAATTTTTCATCCTCGATAGTTCAGGTATCTTTTAAAAAAACAGTATGTCTCTGGGCCCTGTAGTTTTGGAAGAGACGTTGTTCACGCATATGTAGATGTGTACGCCCACGCCGCAGAGTGACAACATAAAAACGCACGGTTCAGTAGGTCTCTGACCTGTATCTGTAACACAGAAAACACACGGTTCACAAAAACACAAAAAAGAGGTCTCCCACCTGGATTTGTGATAGAAAACACAGATAAGAAATGTCCCACTGGGATCTGTAATATAGAAAAGAAACGTTTCCAATTTCTACATGTAGCACAGAGGAGAGGTCTCCCACCTCTGTTTGTAACATACACAACAGGTCTCACACAATTTCCTGTAATAAACGAAACAAGTTTTACATCCAAAATCCTAAAAGTTGATGAGAACGCAACTCACCCTTCCAGTCTTAATGAATAACAAACTTTCGTTTTCCTTCTCTTACCCAGTATACCAACTCACCTTTCCCAGTCTTACCCAATAACCATCTCATCTTTAACAGTCTCACCCAGTAACCTAGTCTTATTTCCGACTCTCGTCAAGTAACCAACTCCCCTTTCCTTGTCTTGCCCAGTAACCAACTCACTTTTCACAGTCGAACAGATGGCCAACTCACCTTCCCCAAGTCTTACCTAGAAACCAATTCAACATTCCTAATTTTATACAGTAACTGACTCACCTTTCCCAGTTTAATTGTCTGCTCTCTGAATGAGTTTACTATGTCGGCAAGCTCTGTCTTGAACCCACTGACATCACGACACTCGCTGTAACGAGCATGTTTTAACATCAGGTCAGCAACCTCCTCCCCCTGGTGGCAGAAATAGAAAACACTTACATGTAAACATTATAATGAATGAATAGTTCAATAAATACAATAAAAATACTAATAATAAACAAGGAAAGAGCAATCTCCAGTAATTCTGTGCAATAAACAGTTTAAGCCTCTATTTTTAAATCAGAACTTTAGTGTGTGATTGCTATTAATAATTACATCACATTTTAAGAGATTGCCATGACAAATATTACTTAGAAGCCAACTATTAAAATCAATGTTCCATAATGTCAATGGGAAAGCTGCAGACTAAAAATCAAGTAAAATGAGACCCAGTAAACCCACCCTCTATTCACGCTGATCACTTGTGTCATCTCAACATTTAACCCCTGTCCACACACCTATTCACTCTCTTCTCATTTGTCCAATGATCACTTACTTGCCCACTGTCCACTCACTTACCCACTGTCTACATACTTGCCCACTGTCCACTCACTTACCCACTGTCCACATACTTGCCCACTGTCCACTCACTTACCCACTGTCCACATACTTGCCCACTGTCCACTCACTTACCCACTGTCTACATACTTGCCCACTATTCACTCATGTATTCACTACCACTCACTTGCTGACTGTCCACTGACTCGCCCACTGCTCACTCACTTGTCCACTATCCACTCACATATCTACTGTCCTCTCATAAATTTATTGCCCCTCTTTTGTCCTCTCTCAAGTCACCTATCCACTGTTCACTCATTTATCTAGTGTTCACTCACCTACTGACTGTCCAATCACTCATCTCCCCTCCACTCACTCCTCTGCTGTCTACTTTCCTATCAAAAGTTCACTCACCTTCCAACTGTCCACTCACCTATCTTTGGTCCATTTACCTGTCCATTTTCCACTCCTCTACTTCTGTATTCACCTATTTACTGTTCTACCCACTGATCAGTCATCTATTGTCCCTTCATCTTTAGAGTGGTGTCCACTTACCTATCTTCTGTCCATTCATCTGTGTACTATCCAGTCACTTATCTACTGCCCACTTAACTATCTACCGTCCACTTACCTATCTACTGCCACTCACTTATCTACTGTCCATTCACCAATCTAATGTTCACTCACCTGTCTGTGGTCCACTCACCTATCTAGTATCTACTATCCACTCACTTATCCACTGGCAACTCGCTTATCAAGTGTCATCTCAACTATTTACTGTCCAATTTTTACAGGTCTAATGGCTACTATACACTCACTTATCCAGTGACCACTCACATGTCTAATGTCTACAGCCCACTCGCGTGTTTAATGTCTACTGTCCACTCACTTGTCTAATGTCTACTGTCCATTCATCTGTCCACTCTCCACTCACCTCGCCTTTGACCACTGCAGTGAAGACACTTCTGAAGTTCTCCCTGTCTTTCTCACTGAGAGATGACGTGATTCCTGTGTCCAGTATCACCAGTCTCAGTGGATTGTCCACCTCTTTGGTCGTCACAATGACAGTGTCTCCCACGTCCACTAACATCAGCCGCTTGTCTTCACTTCCTGCCGGGGCCTCTAACGACCCTCTTTGCACCAGGATGTTTCCAGGGTGAAGGTCACCATGTACCAGATTGTCTATGAATATCTGGTGACAACAGAATTGTAAAGTTTAATTGTTAAATGTAGCTTTTATAAGCTACAAGCTTACCGACTGGAACACAATGCTTTACTTGGGAGGCCGCTCCCAACTCGGCCAACACTACGGAAAAATGACTTCATAGTGACTGAATTTGGCTGCTAGGTGATGCTAGCAGTTCAAGGTGACCTAGACAGTCATGTATATCATTCTTTCTCCATAACAACAGAATGAGGAATTTTTAATTGATTTTGGTGTAACACCGTTTTCATTATATTAAATAGGTTATCTCTTGAAAGGTTGTTGAAAGCATCAGGAAAGCAGTACATTGTGCAAACTTACCAGTAAAGATTCTGAACTAAAATCCATAATGCTATAGCAAGTGACTTTTGTCCCAGTTTTCTGGTTGGTTCAGGAATCGAACCAAGTATGTGAGGTGAGACAGCAAGTGTGTTAACCGCTAAAACCCCTGACACACAAATGAGGGGGGAACTTACAGATGATAGCATGATGGACTGGATAATACAATAAGACAAGTATTCAATGATGAAATGACCAGGAGATGTAAATATCAGAGAGTGGACATGAGTTCATACAAGGTGGCATAGAGGGTCAACATATCTCCCTCAATGCATGCAACATACACATAGTTACACTGTGATATACCAGTGAAAGAAATCACCTGGCCTAGTTAGATGATCTGAAAGAGTAACAACCAACATCAGTTTGGTATGGTATTGCGGAAATGAACCCATAGGCAGCATAACACATACAAATGACAAGAGGTCTGCTTTAAATGCAGTATTATACATCACAATGTACATAATCACACTGAGACATGAAGATGTCATTAGGGGAAAGAGAAAGGTTTATTCTGAATAACTCTACCTGTATTAAAACATTTGAAATATTTAAACACATTTTTCTTGCCCCAAAGAATCATATTTATTACAAGCAAAACTTTTATTTTAAGAATATAAAGTTTCTCTGAATAGTTTAACACAACAAACATGCGTAAATCTGACATAAAAACTGTTCAGACCAAAATGTGGAATGGTTTTGATTCTGTTATATGATGCATGTAAAGGAAAGTTTATACAATTTCTACTGTACATGTAAAAGTAATTTGGACTCTTGATTTTCCACACCTTTTATTTTCAAAATTTACAGTTATCATGAAGCAGTTCTGAATTTTACTCTACTTGTATACACAAACAAATCCAGAAAACGGACAGGGATACAAGCTACAAAGTATATACTTCGCATCAATTTACAAGTTTTTAAATAAATATGTAATGGACAGGAGAGTCAAGTCGGACACCAATGTAAATTGCACTAAAAACCCTTAAAAAGCATAAATACATGTGTGAAAGCAAACATACTTCTTGTGTTTTATATTATTGTTGTATTCCTTTATTTTATTATGTCCACCCCACTGGGGGGTGGACATATTATTTTTGCTTTTTCCGCCGTCCGCCGCCTGCCATCCCACTTGGTTTCCAGACATTTTAGGCAACAGTTCTTATCCTATCTTTACCAAATTTGGCATGCAGGTTTATTGGGTTAATAGCTTGTATGGGATTGCATTTGGTGATCATAGCTCTATAGCTAACTGAGTGATAGCTACTTTGCTACTTTTGAGTAGCTCTTTGGTTTCCAGACATTTTAAGGAATGCTATTAAGCCTAGCTTTCTGAAATTTGGTATGGAGGTTCATTGGGTTAATAGCTTGTATGGGATTGCTTTTGGGGGGAATTGCTTCATAGATGAGTGAGTAATTAATTAAATAAATGAGTAATTGGCTATTTTGAATACTGAAAAAGGCAAATGTGCTCATATCTCCTAAACCGTGTGAGATAGAGCGATTTTGTCGAAATTTTCGACCCACAGGGTATCTAAGGAATGTACTCTTTGCAATTTTCAAAAAATTTTCCCCTCCCCAAAAATGGCGGCCATTTTGAATTTTCGAATTTTTGCCAAAAATGGCAAAATACAAATTTGCTTCTATCTCCTTAACCGTGCGAGATAGAGCGATTTCGTCAAAATTTTCGACCCACAGGGTATCTAAGGAATGTAGTCTTTGCAATTTTCAAAAAATTTTCCCCTCCCCAAAAATGGCGGCCATTTTGAATTTTCGAATTTTTGCCAAAAATGGCAAAACACGAATTTGCTTCTATCTCCATAACCGTGCGAGATCGAGCGATTTCATCGAAATTTTCGACCCACAGGGTATCTAAGGAATGTACTCTTTGCAATTTTCAAACAATTTTCCCCTCCCCAAAAATGGCGGCCATTTTCAATTTTCGAATTTTTGACCAAAATGGAAAAACACAAAGTTGCCTTAACCGTGCAAAATAGAGTTATTTCGTTGAAATTTTCGATCTAAGAAATGTACTCTTGGCAATTTTCAAAAAATTTTCCTTTTCCCAAAAATGGCGGCCATTTTGAATTTTCAAATTTTTGCCAAAAATAGAAAAACAGGAATTTGCTTCTATCTTCTTAACCGTGCAAGATAGAGTGATTTCGTCAAAATTTTCGACCCAACCAATGCAAAAAGGCATGAAGTTGAAATAATTTACATCTACACTAACAAATATTTAAGCATCATTGATATATTTTACAAATGAAACAGGGTCTTGTAAGACTACTGTACAACTTTGGCAAAAGGTTCATGGGTGGACATTACACATGATAATGTGTGTTCTTCTATGCTATCCTGTTTCTATTCGCACCTACTATCAACAGGGCGTCCTATTTCTAGTTTCAACATTATAGTTATATGGATGGGAAGACTAGTCCAAAAAGTATTTATTTTGTTTCTTATCCATTGGTTATACGTTTCATTGGCAATGATTGTTGCTCCATGTACCTTAGCATATGGAAGGACACAGATTAAGCACTTTGAATAAGTCTAAGATTAGATCAGACGTCTACTCACCATTTGCAGTAAAGCCTCCACCCCCACGCTTGCAATGCGTTGTTTGATGTTGAGCTGGTTCTCACTTTCTTCCGTTGCTGCTGAGTTTGTCGTTATATCTTCCTGTAGGAAAGTGTTAACCGGTTCCCCGTCCTAACAAAAAAATAGTTTTAAGTATTTTTAATCCAGTAACATTCGAAATACTATACATATCAGTGGTGTCATACTTGCATAAAAATGAAAAACTGCTTTACCAGGGCCTAGAAATAAATGAAATTGGCTGGTTTGTTTATTGGCATTCATATCACAAAAATTTAGGCATCTGTGTAAGTAAGTAAGTAAGTAAGTAAGTAAGAAACACTTATATAGCGCCGAATTTGATGTAAACATCCTCTAAGGCGCTGATGTGCAAAAAGGGATAGTCCAGTTCCAGAAAGATGTCCGTTTCCATATTAGCGTCCGGTAGGGGAGATGGTGGAGGCTATGGTGGAGGATAAGCCAATCTAAAAAGGTGTGTTCTCAACTGTTTCCTGAAACCAGAAATGCTTTCTATGGTTCTGATGGCTTGAGGAAGCTTGTTCCACTCTGTGGGAGCCCCTGCTATGAAACTGCGTAGCCCTGAGTGTTTATTTGGTTTAGATGAGGAAATTGATAGGCGATTGCCCCGTGTGAGATCACTCCGCCTAATTAGAGCGGAGAGATATGGAGGTTGACTCAAATGTATTGCTTTATAAATGAGGAGATTATATTTGAACAGTATACGGTAATGAATGGGGAGCCAGTGTAGTTTGTGCAGGAAGGGTGTAACATGACAGTATTTATTTAGCTTGCACACCGTCCGACATAAGGCATTTTGAACTCTCTGTAGTCTGCTAGTATATGCCTTTTTTGTGTTGTAAAGCAGTGAGTTACAGTAATCCAGACGACTGCTTACCAAGGCATTTGCCACCTTTACAGCTGTTTCATGATTTAAGTAACTGCGGACCCTTCGTAGTTCCTGGAGATGGTAGTAACTTATGCGACATAGATTAGCCACGTGTCTTTGCATTGAATTTTCAGCATCCAGGATGACACCAAGGTTTTTTACCGATTCAGCTGGTTCCATGGTGTTGCCAAGCAAACTCACTGGGAAAGATGATTTCAGGGAACTTCTAATTTGATCATCACCAATCACTATGAATTCTGTCTTGTCAGGATTTAATTTAAGCTTATTATTTCCCATCCAAGCCTGGACCGCCTCAAGGCAATTTGTTAATTCAGTGATACTGGAATCGAAGTTCCTAGAGTCGAGTTCCAAGTAAATTTGTGTGTCATCTGCATATAAGTGGTGGGTGACATTGAATTTAGATATGACTGAACTGAGAGGGGTTGTGTATAGGGTAAAAAGGAGTGGCCCTAGAACTGAGCCCTGGGGAACCCCGCAAGGGAGTTGAAAAGCATCTGAAAGATGTCCATCTATTTTGATGCGCTGCTTGTGTGAGTTGAGGTATGACTGAACCCACTTAAGCACTACCCCATCAATGCCATACCAGTGCTGAAGGCAGTTGAATAGGATTGAGTGGTCTATTGTATCGAAAGCTGCAGATAAGTCCAAAAGGACTAATCCAACAGCTGCACCCTTGTCCATTGATGTGGCAATGTCATTTTGTATTTTGAGCAACGCCGTTTCAGTTGAGTGAAAAGCTCTATATGCGGACTGGTTTTCGTTAGATATACCCTCGTGAGCAATATGCTCATTTATCTGCTTAGCCACAGCTTTCTCTATGAGTTTGGAGATGTAGCTGAGGTTGGACACTGGTCGATAATTCTTGAGAATATTCTTGTCAAGACCAGCTTTTTTCAACAAGGGTGTAACATGTGCAGTCTTAAAGCAGGATGGGAAACTGCCCTCCTGTAGAGAGTAGTTCGCAATATTTGTAATAGGAGTCAGGAGCACACTGATACATTCAAGGACCAATGATGTTGGGATGGGATCCAAGTCACATGATTTATTTGGTGTGGACTTTATGATTTTAAGGACTTCTTCCTCTGATATGGTCCGGAAAGAAACAAACTTGTTTTTGTAGGAACCTGAGACAGGGGGATCGGCATCAGTAGACAGTAATCCAGATCTTAATTTAGCAATTTTGTCTGCAAAATACCTGCCAAAAGTGTTGACTAGACTGTTCATGGTGGTATAATCTGGAAGTACCATTTTTGGTGATCTATGGAGGACTTTCTTTATGGAATTCCACAAGGCCTTGGGGTTATCCTCATTTTGCCTAACCATATCACTGTAGTGTTTGGTTTTTGCACATTCCACGAGACGGTTATAATGGTTCACAGCGGCTCTATACCTACTGCGGTTTATGGCAGAGTTGTCCTTTCGCCACTCCCTTTCGAGTTTGCGCTTACGTCTCTTTGCTGCCAAAATCTCACTGTTGATGAACCCGTTGTTGACATGTTGTGGGGTTTTACATTCATGTTCAGGTGCATGCTTGTCAAGTATGTTCCTAAGGGTATGAAAGTATTGGTGTGAAAGTAAGCTAGCTGTTGTGTAAGGAGCCTGGATAAGCTCAGAATTTTCAATGTCAGACATAAATTCAGTTTTATTTATCTTGCGAAGTTTCCTGATTTTCAACCGTTTTACTCTGCAGGAATTTTTGACAGGGAATGTTGTAGTGAAAAAGACAGCTAGGTGGTCTGATATGCCGTCCTTTACATGATGGTGAACTGAGGAAGTTAGGGATTTACTAGTGCAGAGTACATCAAGGATATGTCCTTGTATGTGTGTAGGTGTTGACACATATTGAATAAAATCAAAATCCAATAGAACTGTGTTGCAATTTTCTGTCCAGCAATTTTGACTGTCAAGCTGGATATTGACATCTCCCAGGATAATATTTTCATGTGGTGACAAAGCAGCATTTTCCATGAAACTGTTGAATTCCTCGATAAATCTGCTTTTGCTGGTACTTGGAGGTCGGTAAATTACATGTACCAGGAGCTGGCTTGACTGTCGATCTGACAGTTTGACGGTAATGTGTTCAAACGTTTCCCGCCGATCAATTTGACAACGCACGCTATCAATGTCATTCCTAACAAGGACAGCAACTCCACCTCCTTTCTTGTTCTCGCGTGGGACCTGGTGAAGCTGGAAACCTGCAGGGGTTATCTCATCCATTAGGCCTTTTGTGTCCGACGGTCTTAGCCATGTCTCAGTGACACCAACGATGTCGAGATCATTTGACAAAACAAAATCACTGAATGCTGATGTTTTGTTACGCAATGAACGGACATTCAGATGGCAGGCTTTGATATTTCTGGCTGATGGACCTGGGTTCAAACTAATGTCGCCAGAAAGAATCAGGATGATGGACCACCAAGGGTTGACATTTCTGAAACAGTGCGTCACTTGACGACAGTGGGCCTGCAGGGCGACAAAAGCAATGTTGCAACTGTCCAAAGAGGAGAGTAAACTTGGGTGAATAATTTTTGGTGATGGCAAACTATTTTCCTTGGTGGGGGTTGTTGACCGAACAGTCAAGAGGATGGAAAAACAGAACCAAAAAGTGCAATGCATGACCAATGAAAGCCAAAAATTAAAATTTAGAAATAGGTGCACCTACCTTTCCTACGTACAAACCTTTCTAATTACAGCATCACAGTACCAAAATCAAAAGATGGTAGGTTAGGAAGGAGTAGATTAGTGCATATGATTGATAGATGTGTGGGATTAGAATATAACAAACAGTGGACAGGGATAATTAATTGGTACACAATATTTTATGATATATATCTATTTTATCATTCATGAACCAGAATCCGGTCCATTCCACTTTCCGGTCTAAATGGTTTTAAAATCAGACTTGTGCATGTTTTTGTTCCAATATATAAACAGAAGTTATATATTCTTAAAATAGAATTGTTTTTGGGTATACACACGATTTTGTGGAACAAGAAAAGTGCGGTGAAATGTTTCAAATGTTACAGTGAAAAAAGCCTGCACAATTTTGTTAATAGACTGGAAATAGGTACAACAATCATACATGTAATACACTTGATCTGCTTTGTGTGTGGAAAAATGAAGGTGTTACCGCGGGAATTATCGAGCGGGCGATAATACCCGTTTAATGACAAACAGCACTTTTAACTGATATCTGGGTGTGGTGACAGTCAGTAATCTATTTGTTTACAATTATTTGGTAAAATACATATAGTTACAGTAAAATATATCAAATACCGACCAGTTCTATGGAGAAAGTAAAATATTTTAACGAAAATATAAAAACCACGTCTCCCCTGGCGAACGAGCTGTAACTCCCAATAAGAAATAGTACCACAGAATATTTGATATCTGTAAACACCAATTTACTCAAAATAAATTTTGTGAGATAACAGATTAATTTTATTTATTTATTTATTTTATTTCCTTTTTTTTTGGAGAAGGGAGGGGGGGGGGGGGGGGGGGGGGCTAGCTCATGTCTACAACAACCAATGAAATGAGGAATAAGGTTTTCTGTTACTGACAGAAGTACAAGCAATACATAGCAGATCACATATCAATATGTCAACAGTCATAAGCGTAGATTTCAATAATAATAATAATATTATAACGTCGATTTTAATATTCTTTTACTGACAAGGTTGTATTTTAAATATGTTTTGCTATTTTATAACTACGTGATACTCTCATCATTAATGTTCACACATTGGAAAATTTAATCTTTGATATTTCATAAAATTTAATAGCTTTAATAGCACTTTCATCTTTAATTTGTGATCATTTTAAATATATCATAAATATTTATCTAACTTTTTGGGAGAAAAGCAGCATCACTGGTTTATTAAAGTTCATTTTAAGGTAAAAAACAATATTTTGATAAATTGGTCATAATGCAAAGTCATATTAGGTATTGATGTTAATATAAACATTGAATTTCAATTGATATACTTAAATACAACACATACATAAAAAGACAAACTGACCACCCAGCACTTTCATGGATGCTTTTTGGCACTGTGAACAGGAGTTGAAGGTTAAAAGTAATATATATATATATGTATATTTCGAAACAAATACATTCAGTACATTGTGTTTATTCTTTTGTTCTTTTGATTGACAAAATATGTCCTGAATATTTCGTGAAATATACGTTTACTTACCTCTAGTGTCTCGACCAGTACAGATCTCTTACAGTACGGCCGCACCGGGCGGGGAAAACGCACATACGGGTTCATCTCAAAGTTCTGCACAAACTTCTCCATGTTGTCAGCCTCGTACCTCAGATCAATCTGAAGACAGGTGGAGGAAACTAACAATGAAGAGTTCCCGAACTTATTTTTTTCTAATTTGCTGAACGATAGTGTAAACAAGTCTTGATACAGTACTTATAAAACATTATTATATATACCATTAGACACTCTTTTTCAGTCGATTTTATTGCATATAAATCCATGCGTAAACAGCAAAGAAATCTCTAGTGACTAACTGAAGTTTTTAAATGCACTGGTGCAACTAAATATGGATAATCTTCTTGTTTACTTTTTGTTATTCTTTAGGTTACTCTGAAATTATTCTACTTAGTACTCAAACAAAGTGGTTGACAATAAATGTTAAATAACCTAACAATATTCTTAAATTTCATAAATAACAAGTAATGTGGATATTATTCTGTTACTTGTTTTTACTTTTGACAAAATCTAAAAATATGCATCATTCAGGTATTTTTAGTGCATACATTGTTTATCACTATCATCATAATTCATTTTATTCAATCGAGTTCTGCCGATATTGATGTGCAAATACGTGTATCAATATAAGCATTTTATGCATAGCTAGAAACTTCAACTTTAAATATTAGAAATAAACCCTTAATTTGAAGAAATTATAAATTTTTATCTCATATTATTTTGAAGTTTTTAAGGCAGTTTTGATCAGAACTGCATGATATTTAGTTTTGATGAATTTCACTTCCTAGTCGACTGGGTGTATGCTAAAACACAAGTTTTTAAGTCTCCCAGAATAAGAATGGTAAGCCTTATCATGTACCCACTAGTAATTTTCCTGTATAATTTTCAAGAGGAGCATTTATGAATTTGTAACAGGTATCTGTATGGAATTCTGTGGCAAAAATCTGAAGTCTGGCCATATTTTGGAGGTTTACGGTAGTGACCTGTCTAGTCATGAGCTGAGCAAACTCCTCCATACTCTCTCTGACACTGATCCACCTCAGACTGGGAAACAGCCACTCAGCAGCCACGGCACAGGCACGCAGGATGGACAGGTCCTTCTGTACCTGTCTGTACACACCAGGGTGAAGTACCTACAACAGGAAATCAGACAAGACTTCAGCAACCAATGAACAGGTACAGTGGCCAGGTGAAATCAGTAAAGTACATACAAAAACAAGTGTTTTGTGTGGCCATTAAATCGGTCACATATCTTGATTTTTTTTGGAAAATTTGGATTTATACTTTTTTGAATTTCCAAAAAAGAACACTACGACAAATAGCCATATCATAAAACTCTTGGAAATGATTTATCATACAAAACTACAATTCAGCATGTAAGTTTGGACTGTAAATAGTTTGTTAAATTAATTCTATGTTAAACTTTTAAAATATTCTCCTACTTAGAACAGGTATAACTGCAACTACATAGTGATCTATTACACAAATTTTTTTACCGTAAATGACCTATTTAGCGCACAGTGCGCCAAGGAAAGACTATTTTTAATTCAATATTTGGTGGGAAAAAGTTCCCCTTTTAGCGCATCCATCATGAAACGTTTTCCGGGATGAAGTATAGGTCAATCCAGTAAGAATAGCGGTGTTCCGACGTTTAGAATCTATTAAAAATACCCACTTCCTGTAAATATGGTGGTAGATATAAACAAACTCGAAATCCATGGCAAAAATGTCAATTTATTAAGTAAAAATACATACAATATATATAAACTATGTGGATATTGTTCACTGTCACTGACAATATTGCCGGGAAAAAGAGATAGGGTGCGGTTACAAGGGCGAATGCGCTAAATAGGTCATTTACGGTATGTTTCATGAAAATATTTCTCATTTTCTATTTGTAAATATCTTTCACAATCTATCTAGACTAATTGTAAGACCTTGATGATTTTAAGCTCAGGGTGCGACGACTGATCCTGTCAATAAAGGCAAGGAAAACCGAGTGAAAATATCAGTTATACAACTGAAAAGGTCAGATTTACGATCTACTCCCAATTGATTTCATCCATAAAGATAACTCATAACAATAAGCTCAGATCACCTTATACAGTGAACTTCCCACTGTTGCTGAGGTGATCGCAAATAACTGGCCAATCACACGTGAGCAGAGGTATGAATGGAAGTTAGAGTTGAGGTTAGGGTTGAATTAAGGTTAGGCATAGAAATGAGTAAAGCTTGAAAGTGTTTAAGATTTTCTGGTCACATTTGTGTAGATATGTTGTAATTTAATATTTTATTGGAATGTGAGTTTTATAGTGGTGAAGCGGTTGTGAAATGTCGGCACTGGTTTGTGCTTATAAAAACCTAAAAGCCAAATACAACAAATTGCATGCAAATTGCAATAACTGTGTAGAAAACTCGATCAATCTGAATGTATTACTTGTGGAAAACAAAACATAGCAAAAACAATTTTATGTAAATTTAAAAAAATTCTTACCTCTTAGAAATTTTTCTCCTTCTGAAAATTTTTTGAAAGAAAATCCTTCCATTCTAAGAAAATCCTTATTCCAAGAATAAGAATGTTGATGAATAGAAGCCGTGGGGCTGTAATCTCCATCAATACTTAGATAAGGTGACCTTAGATCTAAGTAAGGGAAGGTTTTTCACTTGAGTTTTTCTTACACTTTGTATTCACAAAACAAAGTTAGGAATGTTCCGTTTCATAATTTCTTACTTGAAATCTAAGAAATACTTGAAATCTAAGTTAGAAAAGTATAGTTGTAGAATATGGCCCCTGGTGTTATAGACAAAGTAAGTCTGAAATGGCTCGGGAATGGTAAACGATATCACCCTGATCTGTTACCTTGACAGCCACCGGTATTAGTGTCTCGGTCTCAGTCTGTATGGGAGACAGATGATCATCTTCCATCTGAGTGACAATTTCCACGCTGTCTGCAGGAAGTGATGTCACCTTCTCCGGGTCTAGGATCGCCCCACTTCCTGTCTCAATCACACTCTCTTCTTCTGAAAACACAGACAACAAATATAAATGTGAGCTGATCAGATACAAGGCTTCTTTACACTGAAGAAAATGGAGCTTTCTGGGATATGTTGGTTGGCGCTGTATGACTGCTTTGTATGTGATGATACAAGCATGAGGATTCTTCAAACTGAAAATTGTTTTTTGTATTGAGGTCGTTTTGTATTTGTGTTTATGATACACCATGCACTACATTTGACCTAAATAACACAAATGATATATAGACCGGGACATAAATTTTATATATCCATCTGTTATACATAACAAAACTATGGACTCCCCTATGGTCAGATGAAAGATATATTCAATCCTAACCGCCCTAACATATAATGAGTTCTAACTAAGGCCTTGGTATTTTTCTATCTCTAATGGGTTTTGAGAATGGGTCAGTAACTTTGGCATCTAATCACAGGCTGTCACCTCTGTATGGGTTCAACTCCCACAAGTGACAATGTTTAGGCTTCACTCAGATATCACCCATGCTGTTGAATGGGGCATAAAACCCCAACACCAGAGCCCTTAAATTTCCCACTTAAATGAGGACATTGTAACAATATATTTGAAGACTATATGTGTGTTTTATGATTTATAACACACTACTGTATGAGTACATTGTGTATTTGTCAGATCATACTTTTCCTGAGCTTTTGTCAACATTTATCGAGGTATTTCCTTTAAAATGACATGAAATATATACACAAATAAGAACCAAAGTTTTGACAGAACAACAAGAACCTCTGTTATCGGATCTTTTATTAACCAAATATTTGATTTTTTTATTTAATTTCTAATTTCTCCCAAATCTCTATTTACTTATTGTTTTCTACCAAAATACCTCACTAAATGTAGGAAGCATCTATAAACTGAACCTGGCATCAGAGGTCACATGACCTTTCATTGTATAACGTTAGCAAAGTTATCATTACACCAAAAAGTGGCACAAGAATACAGTCAATGCTGACCAATTAGAGTTCTGTGAACTCAAAATATAAGAAAATATCACTGACTTTGTAAATGTTACCCTGTTATCAAAGAACAGGAAGTGAAACCCAAAACTTTTGACGTCAACTTACCCTTCAACCTGAAATTCCTAGATAAGTAAACTATATGGTTTTTCTGCTCACTGAAGTCTTCACTTAACAAGATTTAACTAACATTATAACTAAATTAGTCAGGAAGATATCACCTTATTTAAAACACTGATGTTATTTAAGTGTTTTTATTTATCATTAAAAATAATGCTATTTGGATGAAACTAGAAATAAAGAAAGTGAAAGCAAAAGTTGGGGTTTTATGTTCCGTTCAACATCCAGGGTCACACTGGGATAGGTCCTCCACACTCTCACTTGTGGGCAGAAGCAAAGAAATTTCACAACTTTCGGACAAGACATATACACAGATTTCAAGAAGATTCAGAACATCTTGTCAACACCAATTGTCTATGTACACATCCGATAAAACACAGAACATTTTGGGTGCTAATGATATCTTGATTTGGAATAGTCTTTGTGAAATCCCAAATTAGTAGAGAGCAAATGTAGAGCAAATGTGGAGTGCAAACCTGAACCAGGCCGTGTTTCTGAAAATTCAGGATTTTTTTGTTGAAAGAAAAATAGCTAAAGATCTAGTGTTTACTTCACAACTTGGAGTAATACTAACCAGAAAGCCAAAGTCATAGAAGGAAAACATTGTAAATGGATGCTTTCATTACTTTGGAGTTATCACAAACACAGGTAATCAAGGAAACAGACAGACAAACACATTCAAAAATGTAAGCTTGTGTTATGAATTGATCACAATATTACAACAGACACTGACAATGCTGCATAACATGAAATCAAACAGTGCCAGATATCACAAAGGAAACCACAAAATCAAGTGTCAAGTGAGCTTGTCACTTCTTGTAAACCAGAAACCAAAAGAAATCTGTACACATGACAAGGTATTAAGTAGCCTTGCAGCAAGGGTCTTCTCCTCATTAATTAGGGTTGAACATCATTTTTAATATCATCACTAGAGCTGAAGTACAATTTTAATATCAATCTTTAAATCTTGAATATTTGTCTTTGTATAATGATTGATATTGCATTATCATTTCGTGCTGGAGAATGCCACATTTCATAGCCACTAGCACCTTATTTACCAAAAAGAAAGCATAAATAGCAGAAGAACATTGTGGTTATTAACCCCACAAAGGCGGGTCGTGTAATCAGTATCAGGGACAGGGTCTGGCAACAAATTTAAAGTTTATTACTTGTTTGTAAAAAGGAAACCTGTTCTACCACTCTGTCAAGTTTGAAATTGATAGGTAGAAGCCTCTTTGAGTAAGACTCTGGAAACAGAATTTCAAAATGGCAGCTATGTTGATTTTGACCTAGCCCAGGTAGTGTCCTACCAGCCTGTCAAATTTCAAATCAATCGGATAAAGTATCTTTGACTAAGAGTCTAGAAACCAAAATGTTGACAGACTGACGCATGGACAGATGGATGCATCGACTGGCACCAATTTCAAAAGTAACCTGGCCCAGGTGGTGCCCTCCCAAACTGTCAGATTGTAAATAGATTGACGGAAGTATCTTTGAGCTGGTGACTGAAAACCAATATACTGACGGATGAACACATCAATCGAATAGGCAGGTCCGTTACATGCAACCCACACAAAAGGAGAGTCGTCATGCCAGGCTATGTGCCGGGATAACCTAAGTCTCCAGTGTTTATATCAGCATGGCAGTACAATTGTCAGTCACACAGAAATCCTGGGGAGTTTGTGACACTGTCCACTCAGACATCTGGGTTAAGTTACAGGTAGAGAGTGTACACTGAATAAAACTCCCTCAGTTTAACAGAGTAACAGTATCTCTTCAACCTGTTACTACAGAAGGTAGGAGAGGTTCTCAGTGGCCTAGTGGTTAGCAAGTTTGGCATCTAATCACAGGCTGTCACCTCTGTGTGGATTCCACTGCCACAAGTGGCAATGTTGTGGACATATCCTAAAATGAACCCAACTGTTGACCAGGATGTAAAACCATAACACTGACCTAACTACATAAGGCAGTAAAAGCCATACTTAAACACTGATTTTTTTTTTAAACCCACTTTTTACAGTACCCTGTTCTGCTGTCATATCCAGGCTTCCCTCCCAAGTACACCAACAATGTAGTCTAGAGTCTAGACTAGGGACGTCATCGTGTACCATGATATCATCATATCGCCGATAGTTCAAGTCCGCATATGATATCGAGCCTTGTATTCATAACCCGATTTCCGGGGTTTAGTTACCATGTTAGTGAAAATTAAATACGCAGGTGTACATGAGCCTGAACTCGTAACTGGAAAGGGCCCTTCAGTTGAAGATTCTTGAATTGTACCCTTAATATAGTATAAATCTGTTATTTTGGAAAATTTACAGAGTTTATAATGTTTTGAATTAACAATATGAAGTTGAAATGTAGATATTAACTGGTTTGCTCACGGTATCGAGCAAACTTCTACACGATGACGTCCCTAGTCTAGACTGTCGATTTTATTGGTTGTACAGCTCATCTTTTCAGTTATAAAGATACGGAGCATAATTGTAAAAATTGTAGACGCTTGTTTCAAATATTGTGTTTAAATGTACATCGATACTCAGCACAATACCTCCTTGTACTGCATGACTCAAAGCGCCATTTGACCCATCTGACTGCACAAGTACAGGCCAAGTTCTCTGGTGACTGACATTCTCCTAAATGAAAGACAGAGGCTCAAGAATGATCATCTATCAACGTCCTTGAGGTTCTCCAGCCTGCCACTGGGGATAGGACCCAATGAGAGAGGACCACCATTTTAAGTGGTCATCTGAGCTACTATGTATCTTATCTGCCTGTACCTGGATTTGAACCCATGGTCTTTGTCTTCCTACATGTGTGTCACCCAGTGACAGTTCTCTTTGGGTGTTATAGCAGTCAGTTGCAGGTCATAAGGTTGTTCTCTTCAGTTTATACAATTTATCTTTTCTCAATCATAAGTCGTGTAGTCTTTACCGACCATTACTTTCCCAACAAGATAAGGCATAGCTAGTGGAGTTAAATTTTTGAAAATTCAATCTCTTTCCGAGAATTTAACAGAGTAAAATTTCGGTCTTTCTTCTCTCACTTTAACTTTTTTTCTACAGTAAAAGATGTTAATATGAGAATAAAACAATATGACAGTTTTTATTGGTGGAAAGTTGCACTTGAACTAAAACTTTACTTGAAGAGTAGTTAGTTAAAAAAAATACTAAAAAAAATACTGCAAATTTCAAGGTAGTATCATAATCTCAAATGAAATGATTACATATAATGTTTTATTTTTGGACACTTAGATAAAGTTATAAGTTTAAGAGCGAGTTTAAATCAGACATTAAAACTGGCAAAAACTCACAAAATAGGTCACAGTTTTGAACATCTATTTAACTCTCCCACTGATATTCTTGGGAATAAAGTGGCACCTGCCTCAAATGTCAAAAACCTAGGAGTGGTGTTCGACCCCAACCTGACCCTCACAGATCACATTTCCCAAGTCATCAAGTCAACTCGGTTCCATATAAGAGATTTATATAGGATTCGTTATCTCCTTGACCTTAACACAGCAATACTCCTTGCAAATGCTCTCATCAGTAGCCGAATTGACTACTGTAATTCCCTCTTTGCCTCACTCACTCTTTCGGAGCTAAAGAGGTTGCAGGGTGTTCAAAACTCCCTCTGTCGAGTAGTCACTAGATCCTCGAGGTACACTCATGCAACTCCAAATCTGGAAAAACTACATTGGCTACCAGTCAAATACAGGGTTCTTTTCAAAATTGGGTTGATCACATATAAGGTCCTTAAGTATGGTCAACCTGTGTACCTCAAGGATAAACTTCATCCATATACCTCATCAAGGAACACCAGACGTAGCAGTCCAAAATACAAATTCCTTCAAGTTCCTTCTTTTGACTCTAAAATACATAAGTCTCATAAGTATCTTACCAAATCTTTCAGCCATCATGCACCTGTTTTCTGGAACTCACTTCCTGTCCATGTAAGAACCAGTCCATCTGTCACATCCTTCAGGAAGCACCTGAAAACCCACCTTTTCAAATCTGCTTTTCCGACCTAGTTTTCTTCCCCACGTTCACACCCACAACCATCGGAATACAGACCTGGACACGTCCCCCACTATGACTCGGATATTATATACGATTAGTTAGCGCACCGAGTTCCCCTTCGGGGAAGATATTGCGCCTGCAAAGCAGTAGATTTAGATTTTAGATTTAGATTATTACATCAATAAGCCACCCTGTTTCTGACATTATTTGAGACCCAGTCAAACACCTATAAATACAAACCTATTGAGTAAAATGCCCTTTAAAATAGAATCAAATCCCGGGTCTTCACAAGACTGTTGCTATTGAAATTTTACCTGTTATCTAGAAGAAATCATCCTAAAGTACAATGATTTTTCAGGAGGTTCCACTTAACACTGCACACCTTTAAAGCTTTTACACTGTGACAGCTTCTCTATGTGACGTTAAGCTGTAATTTTTTGACACTATTTACTGGATGGGGAAAGTTAGAGGTTAACTAAGGAAGGTTTAAGAACTCACCCCACCCACCCACCCACCCCCAAGTATTCCACAAGGTAACACTATCCATGTGTGAAACCCCAGAATCACATTGTCAGTTATCATTACTGCCAATCACAAACTGTCAGCCAATCAAAAACCCATAAACCGACACAGAGTGGACAAAAGGGGAAAAAAGTAAATGTAAACTAATAAGTCTGATCATGAATGGCAAATTCACCATTGTAATATTTGGAATTCTGGATGTATAATCTTTTTGCGAAAAATCAAAACTGGTTTTCTGATATGGTGAAAAGTGAAACATCCGTGTACATGAGCCATACTTCAAAACAAACAATGGCATCACAAGTTATTTTTAAACTTTGAGAACATTAGTGTTACCTCAAATAAATAAACTTTGTGACATATTTGATCAATATGTTTTATCAAGACAATTTTTTTTTATTCTTTTAATAAAATAAAAGCCAATTTTAAAGGGACGAATTGTAGACTGTTTCTTTAAAATGCAAACTGATTTTTGCTCATTTCTGTCGCAACCAAACAAATAGCACAGTTCACCACACTCCTGCCAACAACACTACTAGTTGCCAAATATATTCTGGTATTTGGTATCTTTCTACAGTTCTATTTAATTACTAATACCAAGGAGATATTATTTTCATGTCTGTTTGTTAGCATAATTATGCAAATCACTTCTAGTGGGATCTTCCTCAGAAAAAAAAAATCAGTCTTGGTCCAATATAGATGAGTCAGATCCTATTAAATTTGGACAGTGATCTGGATTTCCATCTGGAAACAATAAAAGACTCTGTATTTTCCCATTCACTTATTATTATGTGCCTTGGCAGAGGTAGATTCTATGCACTCTCCAAGTGCTCTTGTTAGAAAACTATTTTCCAAACAGAACTTCATGTTTTATTGCTCAGAAAATTTATCACAACATACATAGTTTCACAAATGTTTAAACTTTCCTCCAATTAATTATTTAGTCTCAAAATTACATGTTCATAAAGCTTCTTACTTGAGAAAATCTTTTCAACTTATGTTTTGCAACCTAAGACAGGCATGAACTGAAACAGGTAATGTTATAATGGATCCAGGAGAAAATCCCTCACTTGAAAAGCTCTCCACATGCCCCCAAAAAGGCTAAGGGCTTTTCTTCACAGGTTGCAAAATTAGCTGAGGGGTTTTCTCCACAGGAGAAATTTGAGGGGTTTTCTCCTGAGGGCTTTTCTCCACAGAGCGATTCTGATGAGGGCTCTTCTCCATTTCCCGATATAACATAAAGAAAGGTGTGATGACATCATGATACAGGAAAAATTCATTGAAATATAATGATCAATGGTTTCATTTTAAATTGGTTACCTGAATTTTAAAGATAGTGAAATACACAAAATATTTATTGTTGTCAAATCTCATTTTAATAGTTCTGTATGTGAATGAGTAACAAAATATTTATAATTTGCTTTCCAATGTTTGAGAAGTTAGACAGTAATGCACAACATAAGAATGTTAAAGCATGCTTACATAGTTTTAAAAGATTGGTTGATTCATTTGGATTTACTGCCACTTTTAAAACCTTGTATCAGTCATATCAATTTCACTAGTTAACGGTATGGAGGAAAGGAAGGCATACTAGTTGGTCAACATTCTACATTGAAAGCTTTTGGGCACAGGGAAGCAACTACCCACTTTCCCACTTTGGGTCAGGCTGGCAATCGAAACCCAGGACCACAAAATACAAAAAAACAAGAGGAGAGTGCCCGTTAACGGGCACTGTGTCAGCTGACTGAATGTTTTTGATTTGTGATGGTGATAATGAGAGGAAAGCATAATTATCAGGGAAAGGGCTGTACAGAAATACAGTAAATGGTAACTGAACAGCATGTTCGAAAGATATTCCGAAGCTGACAGAAGAAAAGGACAAAAAAGTTGTGCCCTGCAAATGGTATTATGAAATAAAGTAACAAGGTAATTGTTTAAGTGTAAAAAGTAGGTTAAAAATATTTAAAGAAATACTATAAATGCAATATCCTCGTTCGACCATGAAGAAGGGATCCAAAGGTCAAATCTGACTATACCAAAAGATTCCCAGCCAAAGAATTTAGGATGGTTTACCATCCCAAACCTCTCGGACCAATAATAAGTGAGTCATAGGCACTTTTTAAGTTTGGCTATCCTTGTTTGACCTTGACGGAGGGGTCTAAGGTCAAATCCGACCACACAAAAAAATTCCCAGCCCATGATTTCCTGTAGCTTGTTTACCATCCCAAACCTGTAGGACCAATAATAAGCGAGTTATAAGCAATTGTAAGTTTGGCTATCCTCAATTGACCTTGAAGGAGGGGTCCCAGGTCAAATCTGACCACACCAAAAGAATCCCAGCCCATGATTTCCTATATGTTGGTTTACCATCCCAAACCTCCAAGACCAATAATACGCGAGTTATAAGCACTTTAAGTTTGGCTATCTTCGTTTGACCTGGAAGGAGGGGGTCTAAGGTGAAATCCGACCACACCAAAAGATTCCCAGCCCATGATTTTCTATAGGTTGGTTTTCCATTCCAAACCTCTAGGACCAATAATAAGCGAGTTATAAGCACTTTTAAGTTTGGCTATCCTCATTTGACCTTGAAGGAGGGGTCCAAGGTGAAATCCGACCATACCAAAAAATTCCCAGCTCATGATTTTCTATAGGTTGGTTTTCATTCCAAACCTCTAGGACCAATAATAAGCGAGTTATAAGCACTTTTATGTTTGGCTATCCTCATTTGACCTTGAAGGAGGGTTCCAAGGTCAAATCGGACCATATTAACAGATTCCCAGCCCATGATTTCCTACAGGTTGGATACAATGATTTACTCAACAGTGAGAACCTGAAAGAAGCTATTGCTCAGCTATGCCATGACATAGGGGTCTGCAATTTCACTATGTTATAGCTGACCAAAACGTCTGTGAATAACATATTTAACATAAATGTATTAGTTTTCAAGTTACAACTGATTTACTCAAGAGTGAGAACCTCAAAGTAACTATTACTCAGCTATGCAATGAGCTACATGTCTGAATTTTTGCTCTGTTATAGCTGACCTAAAAGTAGGTGAACAACATATTTAAGCAAAATACTGTAAATGCAATAGTTTTCAAGTTACAACTGATTTACTCAATAGTGAGAACCTGAAAATAGCTATTGCTCCGCTATGCCATGAGCTATAGGTCTGTAATTTCACTATGTTATAGCTAACCCAAAAGTAGGTGAACAATATATTTTAACAAAATACTCCAAATGCAATATTTTTAAAGTTATAGCCGATTTACTCAACAGTCAGTGCCTGAGAATAGCTATTGCTCAGTTGTGCCATGAGCTACAGGTCTGTAATTTCACTATGTTATAGCTGACCCAAAAGTAGCTGAATAACATATTTGCACAAATTTCTGTAAAGGCAATAGTTTTCCAATTACAACTGATTTACTCAACAGTGAGAACTTCAAAGTAGCTATTACTCAGCTATGCAATGAGCCACAGGTCTGGAACTTCACCATGTTATAGCTGACCCCAAAATAGGTGAATAACATATTGCAACAAAATACTCTAAATGCAATAGTTTCCAAGTTATAAGTGATTTACTCAACAGTGATAACCTAAAAGTAGCTATTACTCAGCTATGCCATGAGCTACAGGTCTGAAATTTTACTATGTTATAGCTGACCCAAAAGTAGCTGAATAACATATTTATACTAAATTCTCTAAATGCAATAGTTTTCAAATTATAAGTGATTTACTCAACATTGAGAACTTCAAAGTAGCTATTACTCAGCTATGCAATGAGTCACAGGTCTGGAACTTCACTATGTTATAGCTGACCCCAAAATAGGTGAATAACATATTGAAACAAAATACTCTAAATGCAATAATTTCCAAGTTATAAGCGATTTACTCAACAGTGATAACCTCAAAGTAGCTATTACTCAGCTATGCCATGAGCTACAGGTCTGAAATTTTACTATGTTATAGCTGACCCAAAAGTAGGTGAACAACATATTTAAGCAAAATACTGTACATGCAATAGTTTTCAAGTTACAACTGATTTACTCAATAGTGATGACCTAAAAGTAGCTATTACTCAGCTATGCCATGAGCTACAGGTCTGAAATTTTACTATGTTATAGCTGACCCAAAAGTAGCTGAATAACATATTTATACTAAATTCTCTAAATGCAATAGTTTTGCAATTACAACTGATTTACTCAATAGTGAGAACCTCAAAGTAGTTATTACTCAGCTATGCAATGAGCTACAGGTCTGAAATTTCACTATGTTATAGCTGACCCAAAAGTAGGTGAACAACATATTTAAGCAAAATACTGTAAATGCAATAGTTTTGAAGTTACAACTGATTTACTCAAAAGTGATGACCTAAAAGTAGCTATTACTCAGCTATGCCATGAGCTACAGGTCTGAAATTTTACTATGTTATAGCTGACCCAAAAGTAGCTGAATAACATATTTATACGAAATTCTCTAAATGCAATAGTTTTCCAATTACAACTGATTTACTCAATAGTGAGAACTTTAAAGTAGCTATTACTGAGCTATGCCATGACCTACAGATCTGAAATTTTACTATGTTATAGCTCGCCCAAAAGTAGCTGAATAACATATTTATACGAAATTCTCTAAATGCAATAGCTTTTAAGTTACAAGTGATTTACTCAATAGTGAGAACTTCAAAGTAGCTATTACTCAGCTATGCAATGAGCCACAGATCTGAAACTTCACTATGTTATAGCTGATCCCAAAATAGGTGAATAACATATTGAAACAAAATACTGTAAATGCAATAGTTTCCAAGTTATAAGTGATTTACTCAACAGTGATAACCTAAAAGTAGCTATTACTCAGCTATGCCATGAGCTACAGGTCTGAAATTTTACTATGTTATAGCTGACCCAAAAGTAGCTGAATAACATATTTATACGAAATTCTCTAAATGCAATAGTTTTGAAGTTATAAGCGATTTACTCAACAGTGATACCCTAAAAGTAGCTATTACTCAGCTATGCCATGAGCTACAGGTCTAAAATTTTACTATGTTACAGCTGACCCAAAAGTAGCTGAATAACATATTTATACGAAATTCTCTAAATGCAATAGTTTTTAAGTTACAAGTGATTTTACTCATGATGGAAGTTACTAAAAAGCCCAAAAGTAGCTATTACTCACTTAGCTATTGAGACAGGCACCCAACTTACTCACCATATTGTAGCTATGAAAAAAGTAGCTGAATAACATATTTTAACAAAATGCTCTAAATGCAACACTTTTCAAGTTATAAATGATTTTGTGCATGATTTCATGAATTTTAATGCATTAAAAATTATTAAAAAAATTTATTTAAAAAAAAGTAAGACAGATCCAGGTCTCATACTCACACAAGAGAATCTACCTGTGGCCTAGTATATATATGCAAGATATGAGACAAATCCCTGCAATAGTCACTGAGAAAATTGTGATTAAGTGTTGAAATTTTCACACTTTTGGTGGGGGTACCCCCCTTGTTATGTCTCTAGCAAACAGACGAACAGACAGATTTGCATGCCTTGAACAATTTTTCATCCTCGATAGATAAGGTATCTTTTAAAAAAAACAGCACGTCTCTAGGCCTTGTAGTTTTGGAGGAGAAGTTGTTCACGCGTACGCGGACGCGTACGTGTACGCCCACGCCGCAGAGTGACGACATAATGTCAGCTGACTGACAAGTCAGCTGACATAAAAAGTTTACAGAATTTATTCTGAGGTTTTTAACAACAAATCAACATTATGGAAATATTTCCCCCATCACCAAAAATACCAAGATCAGTTCCACAAAAGAAACATGTTTAAAGAATATTGGGAACTTTGACTCTCTGTTCTCTATCATGTCTCAACTTTCAATGTCACCCTCCCATTCACAAGGTTAAATTCATTTGTTACCTTTCTTATCAATTATTAAGCCAACATTATTAGCACCATCCATTTTATAGTGGACAATTTTGCACAAACTACTTTCTTTATTCTCAACTCTAACCTTAGTTACCTGCTGATGTCTTAGACCTTACGATTTAACCCTTCCATTCACAAGGTTAATTTACTATGTTTCACTTCATCTTGTAACTCTGATCAGTACAAATAAGGGGATGTTTACAATATATTGAGTAGGACATTAACCAGTGTTGTTACAACCTTGTTGTTTTGTTTGGATTACATTTAAACAGATTTGGGAGCTATCTGTGTCAGGTCAAAGGTCATTCTGATCAAGATGGATGAAAAACAAAGTCGATAAGCTAATATATGAGGACAGATGTGAACTCGACAAAACAATTTACCAGTATTATATTTTCAAAATCACCTAATTCTTAATATTCTATCATCATGACTAAAACATTGAGGTTATATCAGTGTAGTCTTACTTTGGGCTCAAACTTGTACCATGTCTTTTCAACCATATACAGTTTTGTACACAAATATTTGGTATTCATAATGCATTCCTTCATGTTAGGAGACATTAGCTCATAAGACAAATTTTGTCTTAGGAATATGCTATTACATGTATATAAACCAGTATACAGAACAGTACATTATATAAAACAAAACTTTATTTATAGAAACTGAAAGTTTTCCAAATTTAATAAGGAAATCAAACCTTTAGTAAGGCTAATGTCAGTTTTTTTAAAGAGAATTATTTAGAGCTCTATGTAAAAATATAGAAATCGATTTTACTCTTGTTCCATTTTCATGATTCGTCATAGAACCTATCTTCTCTCTCACAAAAGTTGAAGGTGTAATCCAAGCAATCGGAGGCCTCTGTTCCATTTTGCAAGCATGTATCTTTTTTGCCCTGTAACTTATTTTGTCCATTATTTTAATGATAGGAGAGAAGAAAAGTTCTATTTTACATCTGTAGAGAAAAGCTCTGTTTTTACATCCTTGGACAAAGACCTTATTTTTGCATCTCCAGAAAAAAGCCTTATTTTTACATTTGTGGAAAAAAATGTATTTTTATCAGACCCACCCAACTTTTAAGTGTGTGAAGTAAAGTCTAAAATCAATTTAAATAGTAAGATATGCCCTCCTCTCACATCTTGTGAAAAAGTCTTTCACACATGAACAGAGGTTCAAGTCATTGTATCTTTATTGCTTTTACTGTTCTTTATTTTGCTTTGAAAAATTGGGGAATGGGGTTTTCTATTACAAAGACTTTGTTTCCATTGGGCTTTTCTAAAGGAGGGATTTCCTCCACCTACCACAAGCAAGAGTGAGTTTCAAAAATCAAAATGTAAAAATAGGGTTTTCTTCACAAAGTTTTTCTCCAGTGTGAGCTTTCTCCCTTCCCATGGGCAAGATATGCTTAAAAAGTAGAAGTACAATTTTTTTCCACTGTGAGATTTTCACTGGTACGTTTTCCCCCTCCATCTACCCTTGTTAATAGCTTAGGGTAGTCTAGCCTGGCCTTCCAGGCTTTCTTAACCATAATGCAAACGTGAAATATTTTTTGCCACAATGCACACTGTATCAGAGGCCTTTCTAGTCTGGGAGTTCTCCTCAGCAAGCTAGGCTAAGTATATGTATGAGAGCGTTATGAAAAATACTTATAATGCAATCAAACAGTTGTGTCTATATTATACATATAAACGCCTGTGGCAAGGCTAAGGGTAGTCTTGTGAATAATGAGGGAAAGGTAAGAAGTGACCCTCTCAGGGCCTGGGAAACTCACCCCCACCCCCTGTACCCCCAAACATCCCACACCACTTAAAACCCCACCAGCTCCCCAACTCACAGACAAACCATTACACCATCTGAGACACCTGCAGAACAGGGGGACAAAACCTACTTGTGTAAACAAACCACCTTATGTAGCACTTTTTGTGTGTGTGGAGATACTGGGGTGGTGATGTGCTGAAATATCATTTAGCCTTGTATTCGGCTCAGGGTTAAAATATAAATATATTACCAATTTCATACTGTATGACTTTCATAAAAGGTTTTAGGTTTAATAAAAACAAAAGAATTACATAATGCCTACAATTTGTGGGTGGGCTGGTTTTCAATTAAGGTTTTTCTAATGTCGGTCAAGATACAAGTCACTTTGCTCAAGTATTTAGAGAATCTTTTGGTTATAACATCTGACATTTAAAGAGTGTGATTACATTGTTTTGCTTGGAATTGTGCCTGGATTTGTTAACCACACTATACTTTCTCTGTCTTGAAAATTTAAGAAAATCTGAAAAACAATTCTGAATAAGGAATAAGCAATCATCAATTGCAATGGCTACTTTCAGCTTTAAATGTTCATCTGATCACTGATAAATTAATATCTTTTCAATCAGGGTCACTGGTCATGTCAATTTTGGGCTCTAATTTCAAGTAGAAATTGTATTATCCCCACTTAAAAAGCACTGTAAAGGGTTATTATAGTTTGAATTTTTGTTGGTAAAGCAAAGTTATAACATTTTAGTCAAACAAAGAAATCCACACTTAAAACAGGCACACATCAGGATTTTGTGTTCAACTTGTACCAACTCACAGTGTGGAGCATAGTGGGTAAATTGTTTGGGTTTGTGGATATCGATAATGAATGCAAAAATATTTCAATATCAGCTGATATCGGGAGCCTAAGATTGTTTACTAAATGGTCTGAATCCGGGATACCAAAAAAGGTTTTGTTCTAGCATATTCCCAACTGCAAACAGGAAGCGAGCTTTACCAAAACATGACAGTTTTCAGCCAAAACAACAAAAACACGAGATAAGAGTGTACAATTTCTTCAGATTTAGGCTTTACTTCAAACATTTGCAGTGTATGTTTTTAGTTTTACTTAAATTGGGGTTACTGATATACATCTTTAGACATCGATATTGGCAACCCTGTCTCAAAACAATAAATATCGCTAATATTGATAAACGATGTAGCCACTAGTGGAGCAATATTGACCCTTTGCATCGACGTCATTATGTGACGTCAGGATGACGTTTTCAGTGAACAACATCCATTTTGGACGGCAAAACACAGACTATTAGTGTTGTACTTTGACAAAAAAATTAAACTTATGTCTTTTATAAATCATATATTTGAATTCTGTAAAGATGGAAATAATACTAAATATATTTCCTTTATGAAGGTACAGCTTTTAAAATTATTAATTACCATTTTGATATTTTATGCGAATATTTGTTAGATTTCACTGACAATCAGAAAACTTTACACAAAAATATATCTGTCGAAAGTACACAACAATTAAATGAAAATTTCTCTTTGAATAATTTGTCCATTTTTGTTCTGTAAAAAGTATATTGATGAGAAGGAAATCAACAATTCGTTAAAATGAAAATAAATAATTATTTTATGGCCTAACATTTTCATATCTGTCTGTACTTGCAACAGACATCACAGAAAAACGGATATTTTACATTTTACTACAAGTTTAATATTCTATATCTCGACAATTATGCATCCTAATGTTATTTTGCAAACAGTACCAGATAGGCTAATGCTTGTACTTTTATGTGTGCAATTTTGAAGTCAATAAGATGCATACTTATTTTATAATTCATTTTAAAAATAAGGTATCTCTTCCAATATATCCCGTCTGTTTTACACATACATGTTCGTTCAAGCGTGATGTTTTGCCGTCCAAATGATGATACGTAACATTGTGACGTAAGATGCAAAGGGTCAATAGATATGTTACAGTCAATCTGTGAAACCAGTCATTACGCGTAATGACTAAAATTTTCAGTCATTTCACGTATTGACTGAAAATAAGGTCCAGTCATTACGCGTAATGGCTGAATTGTGATAAATAGTTTTAAATACTTATTTTACTAAAAATGAAATTGTCTGGCCTCACTTAGTAATTTAAATTGCATTCTCATGTGATTACTAAAGAGGGGTAATGAAATTATCACTTCAGATTTGAACATATTCTGACATGATTACTGATTGATAACATGGGTAAATGATCAAATTATCAAACTCTTCTGCAGTTATTTTAACTAAGCCCCACTTCTTTTAATTCATGTCATAAAAATGACCTTCATATATATGTACTCCCTTGTAGAATATGACAGGGGACCCAATGGATAGGTAGCATTCCTAACAAACGGGGACCCAATCTATAGACTGTGTTCTGTGTAACATTAATGTCCAACTGAAGAACATAGAGTAAATCAAGTATCTTGATGGTTATTTATAGTTACAATGGTACTCAGGTGTGAGTTAGAGCTCTAAGTTATCCTACTCAGGCTTTAATAACTATTAAAAGAATGGATTAAGTTGTCCCAGTTATTTTAGAACATTAAAGGTCAACTCCATCTTTGATAAACAGGCTCTTTGTGTGGAGAGGTCAAACAATAGTAACAAGGCCTGAAAGAACAAAACAGGATGAAAGAGCCGCATTGCAATTAGGACAAGAGTGGACTAGATTCACTTCAAAAGCTTCATGGTTTTGTGCTTCCTAACAACCTGCCACAATAGAACTGAGTCTTTAATTAATAACATAAAAGGCAAAATGTATTATAAATTATGATTTATAAATGAGAATTAGTCTTCAAAAAAGACATAAATTTCAATGACAACAAAGAAATATTTTCATTCTATGACAATGAGTTTAGTTTTAAAACTGCAAATATGAATTTAGATTGTAAACAACATTTAAAATGTAATTAGATACATGTAACCATTCAATATCTTAAAAATATTTTTGAAAATGACAATAGAGTCTATTACACAAGTCTGCGTTTAGGTTTGAAAATTCTGGCTATAAATTCAGGGAGCATGTGAGAATTCCAAAGTTATTTATTTGATTAAAATAGTTTAATGTTCTCTAGCACAAAAATTTTCAAAATGCAGGGGAACAATGTACAAAGGTTCTGAATAATACAAAGGGTGTGAAGAAAAACAACTCTAAATCAATTACACATATTGACTGAAATTAATTCAGTCAATCTGTGTAAAAATGAACCATATATTTCAGTCATTACATGAAATGACTGAAAATTTTAGTCATTACACGTAATGACTGGTCATTTCAGTCATTACGCGAAATGACTGAAACTTTCAGTCATTACGCGTAATGACTGGTTTCACAGATTGACTGTAACAGATACACACCAGTATTACAGCCCAGAAAAGGCTAGACTGTTAATAGTCTGGAAGCTAGTTACTTCACTGGTGAAAAACAATCTGACTGGTGAACTAAATTCACTCACTCATCAGTGCTGTTGAGAGGTCCATATTGCATCACTACAGCCATATTCTGCTGCCATCTGACAGCTTGTTCAATCTACCCCTCTCACGCCCCGGGGCACTCTGGTTTGAAACCGGAGACTGACAGACAACCTAAGGAGAGTGTGTTTGGGTCGGTTGGGTTAATGTCTCAAGTGTGGCTCGCCTAATCTCATCTGTCATCAAGTTAACCACGATGACAGTCTTCATTTTGCATAAATATAAATTGTCACTGGCTCTTTGGTTTGCATGAATTCTATTGTATCCCCTTTCACACTCCTCCGACAAAATCCCCAACCAATGGTACAACTATTTGGAAGTGTATATTTTATAGCCTGACCTCATGTCACAACATCTGCTACAGAGTGCGACCCGTTTTTGTTTTTGGATCTGTTAGAAAAGTCCACATGGGTGATTGGAAATTGTGGCGAGAAATACGGCCCACCATCTAGTAGTAGTTACCCATGTTTTAGTGGTTACTATTCACCACATGGAACTAATGGTAAATCACATACAGAAGCTGATGTTAACAAAGTTATTATAAATGTATAAAATGCCCAATTATTGGTCCAAAAATAACAGAAATTATGTTACACATATATATCAGGTAGACAAATCAGCCCAATCATTAGGTTTTACCTGTGTGATTATAGAAACAAACAATATTTTAGTAGTGTTAGAAAAACTTGGCTCCACAGTTGTTGTTTTTAGTACATGAGTTTAGGTTTCTGTCACCCCTAACTTTAAACTTAACTGAAAACTATCATGGTGCATAATTTTGAAAATGTGGCTGTTATTGGTCATGTGAGGGTCATGTGATTAAACTTTCCTAGTACTTGATAGATCCAGTACAACTGGCAACATAGATGTTTCAGCAAATGTCAGTGATACATTCCAACAAGTTCAAATTAGTATAATGTGTGAAAATTTATAAAATTATTAAAATTTATTAAAAAAAAAAATATGAACTGTTTATCACATCCTTCCTCTGAGCTCATCTGTCCACCACAAATCATGTCAAAACGACATCAGAAACACTAGACAGAAGAAGTGTGAACTACACATTAGTAGGGGATGACAAATAATCTTATGTCCCTGATTGGCTTATTATGGATGTATTATTGTTACATCTTATTTCATTTCTTTTTCTTTCATTTGATAAAAGAGAATTTAAGGTCAAAAGTAACTTGGTCTTATTAGGAATGCTGGGTTTCAATTATTTAATATTATCTGGTTACTGAATCCTCTGTTCTTGTTTGTATAAGCTCACAGTTATTTTGTTATCATTTAGTGAACAAATGAGAAGCAATCTGTGTAGATTTACACAATTGAAACCACAATACAGCCAAGTATTTAGATTTGGATTGGCTTCTCTCTATGGGAGTATTGTAATACTTGGTGACTTGAATGATAAACATGTAACAATGTGACTGCTTACAGGGACTAAAATTTATAATTGCAATGAAGGTTTGATAATGCAATACAAAAGCTAGTTAAATCACTCTTCCAGAAGATGTGAATTTTTGGGGTAAAGCACAGAATCTGTTTCCTACAGAAAAATTTTCAAAAATAAGAATTTTGGATAATTGCAATAAGAGAATATTTTCAGAGCATTTTTTGGACAAACGATACCTTAATGCTCGTCATCAACTCAATACTTATGTCACTTGTTTTCTACAGTTATTTCATCAAATTTGTAACATAATTTCTACAGAATTCTAAAAAAACTAGACCTACGCACCAGAGAACCGATGCAAATTTGTATCCACCAGAAAAACAACTCACCAGAGCCAGTGAACCATCGTTTGACCTTGAAGGAGGGGTCCAATGTCAAATCTGACCGCATCAAAAGATTTCCAGCCCATCATTTCCTAAAGGTTGGTTTAACATCCCAATCCTCTAGGACCAATAATAAACAAGTTATAAGCACTTTTACATTTGGCTATCCTCGTTTGACCTTGAAGGAGGAGCCCAAGGTCAAATCCGACCACACCAAAAGATTCCCAGCCCATGGTTTCCTATAGGTTGGTTTGCCATCCCAAACCTCTAGGACCAATAATAAGTGAATTACAAGCACTTTTAACTTTGGCTATCCTCGTTTGACCTTGAAGGAGGTCCCATCCCAAACCTCTAGGACCATTAATAAGCGAGTTATAAGCACTTTTAAGTTTGGCTATCCTTGTTTGACCTTGAAGGAGGGGTCCAAGGTCAAATCTAACCACATCAGAAGACTCGCAGCACATGATTTCCTATAGGTTGGTTTCACATTGCAAACCTCTAGGACTAATAATAAGGGAGATATAGGCACTTTTAAAGTCTGCTATGTGGGTTACTTCGGCACTCCATGGATGACCTTGAATTAAGAGCTTCAAGGTCAAATGTCTGCAAGGTTGTAGAGGACATACATATCTGTCATTCACAGATTCAACCTTCTACCTATGAGAAAAGCCAGTAGAAAAACGTAGATAATTTTCAAAGAATTGCCCGTAGCGGCCATCTTGTTTTTCAGAATGAGGCTAATTTCAGTCCCAGAGAAGCTTATCACCCAATAAAGATATCCTGCAAATTTGGTGAACCTAGCTGGTGTAGTTTTCCTCTGAGAGCGTTAGCGCCGAATATCTCTCTACGCGCGGCGGCGGCGGCAGCGGCGTAGCAAACGCCAAACCAAAGTATCCACTGGATGCCTCCAGTGGATACAATAATGACCTATGTAACTAGTACCTAACTCCCTGAAATCTCTAGGGGAGATCAATAAATAATTATTTTTATATATTTTAAGCATCTACTTATTCAATACATTTAATAAATACACAACATTCTGATGGATTCAACTTGATACACTAGGTCGATAATCCAGAGTTATGGGTATGAAAAAGGGAACATACTAGGTGGAGAAACTTCATTTGAAGAGGGGAGTCTTAAGAATGCTTATGAAATACAGTTAATGAGGGGCTGCTTCTCATGTGACGAAGGAGTAAGTTACACAAAGTAGGCGCATAATGGCTTCTATTAAAATATCATGATATTACAATGGATGATGATATTGTTGACCTTCACCCACCAGCAGCTTCTTTTGGATGGCTGATGTTCTGACATGGACAAGTACACAAATGATGGGGGTTACGGGCCCCTAGTTCATCCAGGTCCCAGAGTTCTCAACTCCTCTCTTCACTCTCCTATCAAATACCAATACACTAAAGATGGCTGCCGTCATGTGGCTGAAGGTCATGTGACCCCACTTCTGAATGCACCTGCCCCCAGAAAGCAGTGTGACTGAATTTGTGAAGTCAGTGAGGTGCGAGAAACTAGACAAAATTGAGCTTTTAAAAGAAATATTAGAAGCTTACAAGAGAAGGACTTGTGTATAACATTAATCTCAGAAGTTAGAATTAGGACATTTGCCTGTAATAAACCTGCCACTATATTTTGTTGATTTGGGGGGAATTCATCCCCAATACAGAAGTGCTCTGATCAATTGAAATTCCTGCTCATATATTAAATATAGGAAATAAAAATAAATTGTGCTAATGTCCAAATGTTATCACTTGTTGTATTTAGCACCAACCAATTGCAAGGAAATATTTTTTGTCTTTCTGACTGGTTCCTATTACAGGTAAATATGTTCACTAGTGGTGGGATCGGCAGCTTAAATGGCAGATCGAGCATCACTTGTTAGAAGCGAGTTGAACTCGAGTTAAACTCGAGTAATTTTCGGGATAAAGTATTTCGTTTGTTAGGCCTTAATATGGCGAAAATATTTTACATGACCGTACATGAGGCAAAACTTTGAACTGGAAATGGTCTTTCGCGATATAATTTAAGTTAAATCTTCATTGATTTAAGCAAGAATAAAGTAAAAATACAATATATTTTTGAAAATTTCAGATATTTCTATTGTTTTGGTGAAGTGTCAGCCTTAGATGGTGAAAATATATACGTTTTCAAAAACTCGAGTTTGACTTGCGCAAATCGATGCGACCCCCAATTATCGCCCATCGAGTTGTAACTCGAGTTTCCGTCAACTCGTCCCAGCACTAATGTTCACTTCATGAAATACCCACAAAGTATTAAGTAAGGTAAATAAAAAGAAACAACAAGTAATTATTGTGTTTTAAAATTTGATGGTTTGATAGTTCCAAAAGTGACAATTCATAACAAGGTAAGTATATCATTATTTATTTTTTAAAAACTTGAGTTTACATTGCATAAATCAGTTATGACTCAAGTTAATGACACAGGGCTGATGCATAATTGGCAAAAAAATTTGTTTATTTTATCTTATAATACATTAGCTTTGATCAAAAACCATGAAACAGAGCATTTGACAGATCAATACATAAAGAAACAGAAAAAAATATATGGTGTTCCTGGCCGTTTCACAACCTTAAAAAATTATTCATTTGGCAGTTTCAAAAGCTTGCTTGATTTTGAAATGACTTAGCTGTTACAAAACCTAACTAATCAGAGGAACTTAAGGTATGATCTTCAAAAGGGCAGCTCAACTTGAAAGGATTCCCTGATCAGTTAATTAGTGACTTCAGCAGCTACAGTTAACTTTCTTTGGGTCTTGACTTAATGCCTGTTGTTTTTGTATATTGAAAAGTTTGTGAGTGGTCTATGACCCTGTGTTTTCTTCAAAGTAGTTATTCTTTTGATAGCGATGTCTTAGTCACTCTTTAAGTAATCACTTGATTGGATTTCCTCTATTATTATGGAATAAGATAATATACCTTCAATTATAACAAAGAAAAGAGTGAATAGGATTAAAACTGTTTAAATACTTCTTCAATTGCAGAGCTTTTTAAAGCTGGACATCAGACTGCATACAAAGATTATAAAAAGTATACCAGTATTTATATATTAGTACCAGTATATATATTAGTCAGTATTGAAAACACTTGAGGTGAAAGCAACAAAGAACAAAGTTTGTAGCTGCCAGTGGTGAATTTAATACACTGTAGTGAACTTCTTACTCCATCCAAGCTTGTGAAGTCAGCGATATGTATGGATTATTACAAATTTATTTTGTCTTTCTTAACCATTGTAAAATGCTTATATTTCAACAGAAAAAATGCTGATGTATAGTATATAAATATCTTATTTCAATTTTTTTATGGCTTCCTGGGATCTAAATGCCAATACTAACAACTTCAATACCTTTCCACTGACTCCTCATTCATGGCTGCACTTCAAAATATATTGGCCCTTAAAAATATCGATTTTAATATTTTCAAATTATTAGTACATTTCAATCATCAATATTCAAAACTTGGAGGTTTATAATTAGATATTTTCATGAAAAGTATCAATATTTTATGGCAATTTTGACTTGAGTTTATAGATACCCCATAGATATCAATATAAAGTTTTGTGGAATATCACACATTAGTTATGATTAGTTCCTGTGAAACATAACGGCATATTATGTTTGAAATGATACATTTTAACAATGATCACTATGTGAAGGACCAGAAAAATACAGGATAAATTTGAAAAATATATTTCACACGGGATTTTTTTACATTTATATTATCTACCATTTGGTTTGAATAATCAGTAAAAATTAACTCCACATTAATTCTAATTCTAATAGTACTTTTATAGCGCTTAATCTCTATCTATCTAAGATGCACATTAACTTACAGAATACAAAAACAAAATCAGCTGTGAATCATATCCACAGTATGGGGCACCAGGGAATACAAAAAGAATCAATTTTTAACTCGAGATTGTGGTCACTTCAACGGAATATCTACGCTATATGCTGATGATATCTACCACTCCAACAAAAATTCTTCAAACAAAAAATTGCTTTGTTTCACCTTGTATCAAACTGTCTTTGGAGCATATCACCATGGTATTTTATACAAGTGTAAACATCATTATTGTATTGTGTACATATTTGTCTTTAATACTTGAAAATAAGCAACTCATGGAAATCTCCCACGGAGCTGTAAAATCTTTCCAAATTCTCGCCAATCCATGTTACATCCTGAGGCCCTGCCAGTACCTTACATCACCCTAAGTTCACTCCCTAGGTGGGGTCAGTAGTGACCTAATTACATCCCAACTATTATCTCAGGTAGAGTGTGAGAAGTCCATCCCAATTTCCGCATTATTAGTTGATGTAATAACACAACTGGCCACTGGTAATAGAGCCCAGAGGCCATCTCAGCACTCAACAGAAAGGAGGCACACTCAATTAACAGGTGGGTTTTCTGCTATTGTGAAACCTGTCAATTGAGACTGAAAACTCTAATTGAATATATAACACTTTTACTGCCTCCAGGTTAACTGAATAGAAAATTAGACTGTATCTGAAATGAGGGAACATTTGTGTTTGATTTATGGCCATATCATTTTTATTCAGGTAATTTTAGTTTTTATATCTTCTTTTAACCGTTAAATTTATATCAGGATTAAGGCTTGATGTAAATCCAATATTTTTCCATGATCTGGATTTGTACCTATGACTACCGAGGGGAGAACTGAGTGATGAGATGCTACACATGTCAACCACTCTAACACATGACCTGAATGTATTCAAATAATATTCTTCATATTTATTCTTTGGTATTTAGTTCTAAAGGGCTAAATATGTGGAACTTTAAGGGTCCTTGTAATTCTCATTTAAAATAAATAAAAAGTGTATCATCAAATGATCACATTGGATACTGTAATAAAGAAATGCCACTCACTGAAAAATAATATTTATTTGATTAAAATTACATCATTCCAGTCTTGTGTAATAAAAGATACATTACACAATAAAGAGTCGTGAGACTTAATTTCCTCATTTCTCAAGGTGAAATAAGTGAGTTTAAAATGGTCATTTAAATCTATGAAAAAATTCATAATTAAAGCACACAAGATGGCCATTGAACAGATGAACTGGTTAACAATACACTGATAACTTGTCAACTTGTCAGGTCTGAATACACTTTAGGGAGTGTACTCATCAGGGGTGACTTCAATATCCCAATAGAACTGGTTCCACCCACTTACACACTTACATATACACTTGATTGACAGCTCATCTCATGATGCCTTTGTCCAAACACTGCAGGCTTAGAACAAATACTATAGAAATGGCTACAAAATTCTTCTCATTTTTCTGGGTTTGTGAAAAGAAAACTTAGTAGATTAACTGTTCTTTTGTCATTCTCCCTAATAAAGCTCCTCCGCATCCCCCCCTTGTTTCTAAGTTGTGGGGGTAAGAGGGGTGGAGTCCTGTGGTTAAAACATGGCCAGTTAGACCTTTAATTAGCACAGACTGTTATGGTAAATGAGAGTATAAACCTAACTCTATAACTGATTGGCACCAACAGAGACCTACATATGTTCACTGGTACATTCAATTGACTACTAACACTCCCCCCTCCCTCCCCAATTATCAAGGCATCCCTCTGTCCCTTTCCCCCAGTGTAAGATCTGATAGCTTATCTGAGTGGCTGTTTCCACTGTATCAACCACTGATGAACTGATCAACAAGTATTAAACAATAGATTTACTCACATAATATATTTATAAATATATGAACATATTTTAACTTATTATCTTTCACATGTGATAGTTCATCTGGATAGTGGACAATAAAGACCACAAGATACCCCTTACTATTCATCAGTATGTATTTCACCAATTTTGCAAACAACTGTCAAATTTTCGTAAATATTTGTAGAACTCTACAACCGAATATGTTGTATATATCACTGAAAATGTATTTTACAGATTTTCTACACATTTTTTATTGCATTAAAAGCCAAGCAGAAATATCCGAAAAATCTGCAGCAAAAAAAAAATTACAGGTATTTTTAAATTTTATCACTGAAAAGCAGACTGTCAATGTGAATCAACAAGTCAGTAAAGGATGTATTAAATATAGATGTATAATATATCTGACCTCATCTTCTGAACTGTATCTTTTATAATTTTCATACTCTGTATATATATATAAATAAAAAGATAAAACATCAACAATAATATATGGAATTTGAAAACATCAGGGTCGATGATCCACATTGGGGGAACAAAGCCTTAAGTAAGCCTTCACTTATTGGTGGCCAGTTACCCTATCAACTATTGTTTCTGTGAATTGGACCAGATGGCAGTTAAATGGCCAGTCAGGGGGGCCCTTGCATCCCCCTCCCCAAACTCTTGTGGACACAGCCCACTCCTTGATTTGCTCTGGTTTCTTGTGCCTAGTGAGATCTGCTTTAATGAGGTGTTGAGTTCTGTCTACTACCCCCACCCACTTTCACAATTTCCCTCTCTGTGGGGCAAAATAAATCAAGTTTCTGCAAATCAAAGACTCACTGTTACATCAGAATCAGAGAGGTCTTTTTATGACAAATGAAACAATGGTAATCAAATTACATTCATTTTCTGCAGCAAATCCCCCAATTTATGCAGGAAAACACTATCTTTGAAGCTTTCCAGTATTTTATAGTATAGATATTTCTGTCACACTGATAAAGTCACATCAAAGCATTGTGTAAATGAACAAGGCCGAAAGGGGTTTGAGTCTACTAGCGCAAGCTGCAAACTCATCACAGACACGAGTAGTGCACTGAAGCGGTCATCCATGCCAGTCCCGCTAATGTAGCCCATTGCTGCTTAACTTTAGTGAAGATGCAAAGATCTGGATACTTTCAGAGCAGTGTCATTTATATAAAGCTCCAAATAATGTTTAAGTAGAGTAAATAACATCTAAAAGCAAGAAAATGTATGTAAAGATAATGTATTAAATCAAGACATTTCAATAGCAACTTGCAAGATGGAAATAGCATTAATCAGTAAACTAAAAATTACAAAGCTGTAAATTTTATTAATTGGAGTATAGCTGTCAATGGAAATAGCACAATTATATAAAAGTACATATACTAATCAGCTGCAGCAATCTATATATCTTTGTCATAAGAGAAACATGTCTCAAATCTTGCAGGTGAGCACACTTTGGCAGAGCCAAAGTTAAAGGTCACACCATGATGCACACCTACAACCCCTAACCAATGTCCCTACCCAGTGTCAACCTTTTACACTTTACTGAAATTAATAAAAAACCCAAACAAGATTTTCAAACTCATGGTCACTATGACTAGGTCAAAGCTCAAATCAAGGTCACACCATGATGTTGCACACCTACATCCCCTAACCAATGTCCCTACCAGGTATACACTTCCTACACCTTATGGTTTCTGAGATACATCCCGGACAAACTTTTCCCGCCGCCCACCCACCCACCCGGCCGTCCGGACACCATGGGTGAAAACAATACCCCTACAGCCCTTAAGGGCTGTCGGGTAAAAAACAGTGATTCCTAGAAGCGCGAGCATCGCTAGATTGTTTTTCTTTTGTGTCCAGAGTGTGATCCAGATCTTTTCCAAAATTGAATTACTTTCTTTTGACAAACCTTATCCACATAAAAGTTCAGAAAGATCTGTTCATTACTTTTGGAGTAACCATGAACACAGACAAATACACCCAAAAAACAATATCTCAGCTCTCATCTCTGTGTTCATGTTATCTTTTCTTAAAAATCCACCTCACTGTAACATGTTATAAAAACTCAAACCAGAGGTGTGCTCCAACCACTCACAGGGACATTATTTTTACAATCTGAACTCTAAAAAGTTGTTCGCACCAAACAAATCCCAGATACTGGTGAGAAAATTGTAAATGTCAGTCCAGAAATATAGAAGCTGTGTAAATTACCTCTGTTGGGGAGGTTATGTTTGTGGCAGCGTCCAGTTGTTTGTCTGTTTTCAAATTAATTTGAGAAGTTCTGGATGGATGATGAGATTTTCAGGAGATGTGATCCGGATCACCGTCTAGATCCAGGAATATTCGGAAGGATTTGTTATCATTGCACTCATAAGCAATATCGGAGGTGTTGGGCCATGGCAGAGGTATGCACTCAATGAGTGCTCTTGTTTAAAGCTGAGTCTTCTGTTGCCTACCAATCCAATAAAAGTTGGAAGATTCTTCAAAGTAAAAATTCCTTTCAATCTATTTGTTATTGGTACAAAGAGCCAAAGTTTATCTTCTTTTATAAACAATATTTTATTGAAGCAATATTTTATTGAAGTTTATATCTCTGTTCTTAGTACTTGAAAGGAATCTAAAAACTGCAGCATTTTTCCTTGGAAATAATCTTAAATCTTAATCTTAAAGTCTTAAACTTGTACTTTATTTCAGCAGCATAATACTTGGCAGACAAATCAAACAACACATTTTGAACATTTGTTTAATGTGAAAAATGTATTTTCCAATATGGAAATCTTTAATAAACTCCATTTGTTGGGATCATTTATACACAGTCATTTCAGTCTTTCAAAACAAGGTCAAAATGAGGTCAAGTAATATTAAAAAACTCACATCTACCAGGACTATTGTACAGATAGTCAAATAACACACTACAATCTGATCATTATGGATAATTGAATACTGTAGTATTGATTACTTATGCAATATTTGTATTGAGATTCTTTAGGGAGCTTGATCACACACATAGCACTCTCAGCTTAAATTTATAATCCTCTTTTAAATATCATGGGTTTTTTAAAATTTATTTATTTATTTATTTTTTTGGCTATATGATGTATTGCTATGTGAAAGGAAGCATTTTACAGCACAATATGATATTTCAATATTGATTAATATCCATTAAAGTCAAACTGGAGTTTGAGATTGAAATTCCATTTCAGTCTCTTCCCTATTTTTCTATCAAATGTGTTCCATTATCCGAACTTCCTGGTTAATTAGAAATATGTTATGATCCCCAAGGATTCAGCTTAACAATATTTGTAAAATACTGTCTCCTGAGTTACTTAGACAACACTGGAATTGATACTATGAGTATTGATATTAAAATCCAGGAAGCCAGACTGATTGATATTGCAATACACTACATCAATATATAATCCATTTATTACCTCCATGTAAGAGTTTGTATGCTTTTGGGTGTGTTTACATGATAAATGCATCTTTATGAAATTGTTTGCATGTGCAAGGCCTGATTAAAGGAAAAACTGGTTGAATTTTGGCAAAGATTCGGATCGTACTCTGGATGCAACAAAATAATAGATTTTCAACGGTTCCATTTTCTTTTTTTTTTTTTTCTTTTTTTTTTTTTATTTAAATAATTTTTATTCATGCAACAAACATACAAACATACGGTTCCATTTTCAATGACTTTTGGGACCGGTAGAGGTAAACTCCAAAAGTAATGGACAGATCTTCCTGAAGGTGTTTATGCGCATATGGGCTGAATACAGAAAGAATTCATCAGATTTTGATACATAACAGTATTCATGTAGTCTTTAAATACTAGTAACAGAACATTGACAAAAATGTCAATCATAAAATGCCCGACTCGTGTTTCTGGTTTACAGTCACAATAGTTTTACTCATTTCAAAACCATGATTGTGGCTTTGAAAACTGTTCCAAAACTACAATATCTAGAGTTTGAGCTAAATTTGGGGATGCTTTAACACCAAATTGAGGTCATATTTCCAAACTGATTGGCGAGTTGGGGGCTTAACATGGCATCAAAAAGACCAATTACGACTCTACATATTCCTCTGTGAACATGTGGGATGCAGCAAATGTTTTAGTAGTGACTGATTTTTTTTGTCGTATGCATAAGCAATACTAACCATGTATTTTAGCAGATATTTTTTGTGTTTTGGGGAATCAAAACTCGACTCTGATTAAACTGAACAATGTCAGGAAGTTATGGACATTTTATAGAATTCTATGAACTAAATGGAATAAGTTAGAGGAATTATTTATGTAATATGCCCACTGAAAATAAAATACAAAAATCATGTCATTTGGATTTATTGTTCAAAAACATTTGCAAAAATACATGATATGGTGACATTATAAAATAAATAAATATAATAAATAGTATATTGTTACAAAATGATAAATAATGAAAAACCTTTATAAACTGCTTATATAAAGATAAACATGTAAGATCAATAACTTAAATAGTTGATACTGTAAAAATGACACAAATATTAAACTTAAACTACGCTTTTTGACTCAACTGAGTTTTAAGCTCAAATCCATTTCACAAAAACTGACTCGACTGGTCGTGGTTTTAGCCCAAATTAGTTTGTTTTAGCATGTCCCGCAGGAATAGATATGCTTATAAATATAAACAATATTTTATTTTCATTGTTATAACTGGTGTTTGTGCTTATAATTATGTCAAACAATAAGACAACAAGCTTCTATAATTACAAAAAATTTTAATTATGTATAACTTCTATTAATTTAAATGCCATAAATAAGTCTTGAGACTTTGAGCACCTCCTTACTAGGCTTACAGTTGAGCAAACGAATCATTTGAATTAACAAAATAATGTCAAAAATTTGAATCAAGTTTCACATAAGGCCTGAGCATCTTCATGATACCAGCCGAAGACGACTAATTTCTGAGTCTGTACCATTAAGATCTGAGGAAAACACTTGTTATACACTTGCTTCCAGCCAGAACAAGGGGCAAGTTATGTTGTTTCTAAATACAAATCATTCAGTGTTTAAAGAACTAGGTAATGAGATTGCAGTGTTGGTGTTTTTCTAAAGAAAAATTAAATTTTTTTTTCAGGATCTTAAAATGAACGAAATCCAGTATTTTGTCCATTTGTCTCTGAAATGGTGAAAATATAGACTTCCATGTACATGAGCCATAATTCAAACCAAAAACTTGCACAGCATTATATTTTAAAAGTTTTAAATCCCAATTTTTTATGGCAACTAAGTCAGTTTTGTTGAAAAAAAACTTGATTTTGATGTTTCGATGAAATACCAGCCACATAAAGGGGTAAAAAATGTTGATGTTTTTGAGAATCAGTTCTTTGCTAAACCATTTTCACTCATTTCTACCAAAAGCAAAGTAAAGCAGAATATGGGTATTTCATTAAAAACATTGGATCTTAGTCTCTGAAAGTATACGTCATGATTATTAGATCTCTAAGCAACCTCAAAATGAATTTTAGAACAGTTTTATGTGATAGCCAATCAAAGCATTATCTAGCTTAAGTGATACAACGAGCACAGTAGTTTCTGTATTTGTATATTCGTTTAAATTATTCATTGCTTTAAAGAATATTCACTTTTTAACATAAACATAGTTATAATATGCATGATTGTCACAAGAAAGTTACAGAACATAATTCATTTTACGTCCATGTTGTGAAAACATTTGTAAAAATATGGGCGCGAATCATCTGAAAAAATAGAGCTGAATCATCGGGAAAAATTGAGGGCAAATCTGCTTTCATGGCAACTTGACTCCAAACCCCTTGTAACAAACAAAGTCCAGTTTGTTTGTTTTTTTACATAAGGTGCTTCACAATATAAGCAGTTTTTGTTTTGTGTCAACTACAACGTAATTAAAAACAGAACATCAGTATTCTGTTAACAACACACCACCCCACTTCACACACAAATCTCTGTCTCAGACATACTAGAGTCACTCACGTTATTTTCCTGTACATCCCCCACCCCCACAACTCCACCTCCCACCCCCCTCCTTTCTGTGGTGTCCGGTGACACTACACAAGCCTCACCATCCACTATGTCCCCCACCCTCCCTGTCACCCCAATGTTCCCTCTGTCTTTCTTGTTACTACAAGTCCTCAGGCAGTGGTGACATTGACTGTGGCCTTGACCTGTGACCTTGTACTGTGGACACACCCCTTCTTTCTTGGCCTTGACCCTGCGGTTCTGGAACCAGATTTTGACTTGTTTCTCTGTCAGCTGGAGGTACGTGGCGATCTGAATGCGGCGTAGACGGGACAGATACATGTTGGCGGCGAACTCTCGCTCCAGTTCCAGGAGTTGGTGGCTGGAGAAGGCTGTACGCATCCGCTTGCTGTCATCTGTGTCAGGATCGAAGTGAGAAGTGGAGACACCAGGGGCTGAAAACACAGAAACCAGTCAGATATAACACATCTGCTTTATCTCTGTACTGATGTATTCTAGACTCTATCAAAGGTCAAAGTTGGGGTTTTACATCCTGTTTAGCAGTCAGACCCTGTAGACACACTCAAAAACCTACAAATTAATGAGCTAAAGAATCAAATGATACTGAGATAAGCAAGAACACAAAGAAAACACTCAGTGATATGTGCAATGACTGCAACAGCCAGGGTCATACTGGGAGAGGCCGCCACCATTGCCACTTGTGGGAGTCCTGAAAACTTAGAAATTAGTGACAAAATCGGGGGGCTGAAAATATAGAAATTAATAAAGTAAGAAATAAATAAATGAAGCAACTTAGCAGATGAAGACCTGACAATCACTTAAATAAGTGAGGGTTTTGAAAGAAATTAATAAAGTAATCAAGGGGCTCACTGCTGAAACAACCGAAATTAATTAACAAAGAAAGGCATTGAAAATATAGAAAAGGGTAACATAAACAAGGCACTGAAAACATAGAACTCAATGAAATAAGTCCAAAGGCAGGAGGCATTAATATACAGAAAATCAAATGTAAAATGATGGAGTACAGATGGACAAAATTTACTTTTCCATCTTACTTTACTGTTTTTAATTATCAGATCGATTGGTAATTCACACAGAAGGGAGCTGGTGAGGGGGGAACTACAGCTTGTTAACTGGTTCTGTGGTCTTAGATAAAGTCGGCTGATTTCCCAAATGCGGACAACATGGCATTTATTACGTGCACGCTTTACAAAAGTGACTGCTGCCTATCCAAAGTAGTTTTTTATTCAACCAATTTGGTATTAAGATTAACTTTCAATGTGTCACAAATTAGAACATTATTGTCACTGACAAACCACACACAGGTCATTTAACCCAGTCTATATTGTACATAAATCAACATTTACTGCAGTCATTACATTTGACCACTTAACCTTGCCTTAGGTCCACTTTTATGCACCAAAAAACCTTCTCAAACATGTATCCAAAGGCTCAATATTCAAAAACCACTTGTACCGGTAAATATCAGATATTAGCTCATCAAACAGAGATTACTGTCTTAGCATGTATCTTGGGTTCGATTTGATTTTTAATAACACCAACGTAAAGATGTTCTACAGCATTGATTTTTTAAAACGGAATCGTCAAACAGCCAGCAGATGTCAAAATAGTGGTGGGAATGAAAGTCTGAAAAAACGAGTTTTGGGTTTGTTTCTGGCACAAGCAATTTTTGTTTGACACCTGACTACCAGTGGTGATTCTTTTCACCTTCATGTATTAACTGCAAAAAACTCTGGACATTAATTTATTTGTGGATATGGATTTTGCTGCAATTTTCTAATGCAGTTTACACCTTGTGCAATGTCCTTCCTTTGTACACTATGAGTATCTCAGAACATTTCCAACCCCAGAAGGAAGATTTTCAGTGAGGGTGTAATATCCAGACTGTTATCAAATGCACTCATTCATTGTCTCAAGAAAAAAAATCCCAAAGTAAAGGATTGTAAGCAAGTCTAAATGTAGACAGCTTAAGAAGGTTAACCAAAATTTAGAGCTTCAAAGTAAAGCCCAGTATTGCTGAGTGCCATTGCTACACAAACCAATAAGCTTTTGCCAATTATTTACAAACAAACTTGAGTTTTAGGCAAGACTATTCACCAGCTCTGAGTAAACTGTCTCCTTACTGTCACATTTTAACATCTGTAGAAATCCCCCTTATAATTACAATTTACACCCTACTTTCTGCATACTCTGCTTTCACTGAGATTCCAACCTGCCCACTATACCCCCCCCCCCCCCCCCATCTCCCTTTCAGAAATGATTCCTAATCACAATATAAAGTCACTATCCTCTTGAATCTAAAAGTGTGACCAGTTGATTAAAATTACAATTTTCATTTTCTGGTCAGTTGCACATTAAGGCATTTAGCATTCAATAAACTACCCCCCCCCCCCCCCCCCCCTCGGACATACACACACACATGATATTGAAAGATCTCAGTCACTGCATTTAATCTGCCAGTTTCTGGGGTCTAAGGTCATCCCAGTGGGACTTCCAGTAGGCACCCTGCATACTTAGTTAAAGACACATGCCTCTCGTCAGAGCATTTAAGGGTTTCTGGCTTTTATATAAACTTTTCTTTCAGGTTACTTTGTCAGTAAGTGGAAAATTAAATGTCAAATTACCTGCCTAACTTCTGGTGAAAAACCCTGTGTGTTTAGTCAAACATGATTGACCTCATGCTAAGTAATCAAGGGTGTTTGGTTTTGAATAAATCTTTTTTGAGGCGAGTATTTGTCACTAAGTGGGAAATTAAATAACTAATTATCAGTTTGATTTCTAGTGAAAACCCTATGAGTTCAGACAATGACACGTGTCCCTTCAATGACTACTGAAAGCAACATAGTTTTTAATGAATAGGTTTATTTGGGACTGAACATTTCCACTAAGTGGAAAATTGTATATAATGATTATTATCTTGTGTAAAATGCAAATATGATATTGAAATAAATATTGGCCTGTACCCTGCCATGACTACAGATGTTAAAAGGGATGTAAAATCCAAATTTTGACCTCAGAATTCAAAACAAAAGAAAAAAAAATAGAATATTAAATTATATGTGGAAGAGTCAACAACAACAACTGTAATCATAGTTGGTGATTTAAACAATTCATGCTTTATCAGGTACAGTAAAACAGTAAACGTACATTCATTAATAACTTATTTACATTATCATTTTCAACATATATATTTTGGAGAGTAAATAAATGAAATAATTTTCAAAGCTTTGTGAACACCCTGTATATTTTTTTGGTGACACGTGCCCCCCCTTTCTTTTATTTATTAAATCAGTTTGTCGATTAATCTACTCCTGTTTGAGGTCAGTATTTGGGAATAATTATTAGATTAAAGACCATATTATTACACTCTCCTCAGATGCCTTTCCTCATATTGTCTAAGATTTGTAAATGTGTTGTCTTTATTTAAGTCCTAATCTCTCATGCAAAAGGGTCTGCCCTCTGAAAATCTGTATCATTCTGTTCACTGAAATTTTGCAACTTATGAAAAGTGACAGAATAACAACAGGTGAGGGTCTGTAATTATACAAGGGGAGGGGGGTGTTGTAAGGAAGAATGCCCACCAGGAAGAATGCCCACCAGGTACTATGTCCATCAGAACAATGCCAATCAGGAATTTTGCCCATCACCAATTTTTCAGGGGTGGAATCTTGAGAGGCATTTGACACTTTTGCAGCTAATATTCTTATTGTGAACAAATCATACAATAGAAGAAATAAGACAGTAAACTATTTGATAAAGAACCACTACAGAACCAAAAGAAAAACACAAATTGTTTATTTAGGCTAGTTTTGAGCCTTTGACAATGTAAAGTTATTTAAATTACAACATTCATTCATACAAGTGTAACTTTTAAATATACTATAAATTTTAGCAGCTAAGTGATTAACATTTTAGAATGCTTTTTAAGGTTCATTCAAAAAATTCTTCTTGAAATCAGTCTCCAATTTAAATTGGTGCATGAGCAATCTACATTCAGCTAATGGATTGATAAGTTTCTACCAGCGACCCTAACTGGCTAGCATTTGAAGCAATTGTTTACATTATTTTGGGGCCAAAATCATGTGTGGGCCAATCTGACTTAACCAGGCAGAAACATCTTCAACATTTTTACATAATTTTCATTTATACCTACAAAAATAATGTCTTTTTTTCCAAAATAGGAATCCAAATATTGAATTGGTTTAATGTTTCCCCCTAAATTCAACCTATATCTGTTATAATTAAATTTACAAGTAGTATTTTGTACACTTCATTGCCATAATAAAATAGCCTGCAAGTTGATGCAAAGAAAGTAATGAGAGTTTAATAAGAGGAGTTTAGGGCTATATTATGTCTACAAACGATGAAAAAAATTATTACTTTCTGGACACTTGCTAAGTTACATGCAATTACTTTATTTATTTGGGTTTTAACTTCACTTTCAACACTACACAGGTCATATCACAACGGGTAGTTTTACGGGCAGAGGAAAGCCAGTACATACAGTTGGTCAAGATTCTGTACTGTAAACTGCCGACAAACGGCAAGCAACTACCAGCTTTCCCACTTGAGGTTAGGCCGGGATTTGAACTCTGTTCTCAGAGGTGGGAGGCGAGTGTGTTACCACTGTGACGCCGTGCAAACAAACAAAAAATAGCATCAGAGATGCCCATACCCCACAGCCTAGGGAAATATTTTTAACACCATGAGATATAGAAGTGCTGTATCAGTAGAAAGTTCAGGATACTTTCAGAGCACTGTCAGTTATATAAAGGTCCAAACAATGTTTAAATAGAGAAAATAATGTCTAAGAGAAAGATAATGCATGTAAAGATGAAGTATTAAAACAAGATAATTCAATAACAAGACGACAGCAATAATCAGTAAACGAAACATTACAACACTCTTTATCTACATCTGCATGGCCGAATTATGGTTTAGATATTTTGAATATTACCATGCATACAGAAGTGGTAATACATTCAATGAATGCTTATGTGTGGTGTTGGAGCAAAATCTGTGGCTCACTTGATGAAATTCCATCTGTTACAATGGGAAGTTATAAAAGTAAAATTCTTAATAAATTCTACTGTGACTTTAACAGTGCTTAATCTGCATCAAAAGACAGACCCAAAGGTGCAACAAGATTTTAAAGGTCAAGGTCACTACGACAAGGTCAAAGGTCAAATCACTGTGAGACCATGACGTTGCACACCTACATCCCCTAACCAATGTCAGTACCAAGTATCAACTTCCTACACCTTACGGTTTCCGAGATATAGCCTGGATAAGATTTTATAGGTCAAGGTCACTACGGCAAGGTCAAATCAAGGTCAGACCATGACGTTGTACACCTACACCTCCTAACCAATGTCCCTACCAAGTATCAACTTCCTACACCTTACGGTTTCCGAGATATAGCCTGGATAAGATTTTATAGGTCAAGGTCACTACAGCCAGATCAAAGGTCAAACCAATGTCCCTACCAAATATCAACTTCCTACACCTTACGGTTTCGGAAATATAGCCCGGTCAAGATCTTATAGGTCAAAGTCACTACAGCAAGGTCAAAGGTCAAATGAAGGTCAAACCATGACCTTGCACACCTACACATCCTAACTAATGTCACTACCAAGTATCAACTTCCTACACCTTACGGTTTCTGAGATACAACAGGGACAAACTTTTTCCCGCCGCCCGCCCGCTCGATCGCCTGCCCATCCGGACACCATGGGTGAAAACAAAATGTAAACTAAAGATGTTAAAACAAGAACAAATTTTTTATCAAGCTACATGCTAATACAAATCTTATCAAGATATTTAAATATTGAAATAACTGCTAAAGCCAATCATTGTCACTTGTGGGGTCAAACTCCACGCATAGGTGAAAGCCTATGATAAGATGCCAAACCTGCTAACCCACTAGGCCGCTGAGGACCTCTGCATCAGAAAATGAAATTAACTGTCTGTGAATTGTCCATTGAATATGATACTTACTAATAGTGTGCCGCTTTCTTGCTTAACAACAAATGTACGAATATTGATGAGTAAAATATGGTAAAAAATAACTCCAAGAATATTTTTAAAATACTGCCTGAGTCACTGGAAAAAATATTTGAAAGTGGCACAATATTGAAATCGACAGATACTGAAATTATTGCTGAATCATCCCTTTCCAAAAATGAATGTTTGAGACTTTGAGTGCAAAAATACCTAATCACTCCTAGACTGGTGTTAATTCAAAACTATAACTATTAATTGAAATTTTAAAAACTTTTAAAACTTAAAAAAAATTTTAAATTTTTACTCACCTATGCTTTGACTGTGTAACTCCTTTGCACTTTGTTGTTCCACACCCCCAGTCTTGGTGGTGACTACTAAACCTCCTGTCTGTGTATTGGTCACTCCTGTTGCCATGGTGACATAATTCCGATGGTCTTGCAGAATGGCTGGGTTGCTGAACCCCATGGGTGGGGGTAGTGTGGCTCTCAGTAACGGAGATGTAGGCGTAGGGCCGGTGGCAGAAGGATGGGTTATACATAGGGTACAGTAGGGAACTCCCGGCTGATGCAAGTGCACAAATGGTAAGGATCCATGTACCCCGGATCCAGCTGGCATCATGGATTTACCCAAAGTGCTTGGGATTGCAGGGAATCCGGAAAATCCCACTGGTTGGTGCTCCGGTTTAGACGAATCAAGTTTATCCGGGCTACGATCTTTTCTTGCCATGTTGCCTAGCAACGAATCCACTAAGAATGAGCGAGACATGTCTTGGATTGTCTCAGTTATACAGATGACAATTATAAATTATAGAAGTCTCAGCAAATGATAGAACTGCATTGAACTGTAACTGAAGAAACACTTAGGTGCAGACAGTAATTCAACTGATCAACAACTGATAGATGAAACACAAGAATCAAATAAGTATTAGATTAAAAGTCATTCATCCCTGAGAACCAGAGTATCAAAAACGACAGACAAATGAGCATCTTTTGTCGCACAAGATGAAACATTAGATGTTTTGAGAGGACAATTGTTTCCAGCAAACTACACAATGTATCAACATCATCAGATTAACCACACCATAGTCCCATCATATTAACTCATCTTCTAATGCTTTAATACTTTTCACACAATCTTTCCATTTAAGTAATTAGCTACTTAAAATACACCCAAATGCTTACAGAATGCTACTATTTTCACTGATTTGTCATCTGGGTCCTGTATTTCTAACAACTGAGGTGGCTTCATTAGACTTGAGGGACTTTAATAGCTGGTCAGTCATCCAACCAAGCGTGGGGGAATTGTCCTGTCACTAAAGACACCTTGTCCCCGTCAACAAGAGATGCTCAAGGGGGAGGGGCTTATCTGCAATGATTGACAGCTCAGCTAAGCTCCGCCCTCTTTTCTGTCCACCTGACCCATTAAAACTGAAGTGCTCACAGATTTTTTTGGGTGAAGTGGGGGGGGGGGGGGGGGGGCTACTGAGGGGGGGAGGGGTGATGACCGCCTTTTGTCAGTAATTTGTCACATTTTCACTGAGACAAATCAATTTACTCGACTGAATGAATTAGCATTTCATGAGTTATCTGAAACCCACATTTAAAGGGAGCAGGGAGGGAAATGCTCCATTACTGAATTACCCAGTATTTTATCTCATTAATTGAATGCTGTCGCTAGCGTTTTTCTAATAATTACACACATTCACTGAAGTATCACTACTGGCCATATTAAGTATGCTTGAGATGATTTCTCATAATTTGTCTTTTTTTTTAAAAGATCTATTGGTTTTATTAAGTTACGTCAAGAGAATTTAAACACATTTTTTCATCAATGCATATTCATGATAATTCTTCCTTTTTTTGTCAGACCTATTTGTATGTTATGTTATATCATGAGAACTGAAATCTTATTTATTTATTTTTTTAAAATCAAACTGAAAGGATTTTCATTTGTGCATTTGTGTTTACTGAGACAAAAGCAATTTTTTAAAACAAAGCTCTCACACAGATATCTTAATTTAGGAAACTTGCTTCTTTATTTAATTTAAAAGTGTTAAAATACCTAAAACAATAACATTTCAAAGATCAATGTCAGTAACTTGAGAGTTGGACTGTACTTGTACAGTCAGATGGGTCATATAGCGCTTTGAGTCCTGCAGTACATGGAGATATTGCGCCGAGTATAAATACAAATACATACATCACTAAAACAAAACCTTAAACATTTTAAAAGCTTTAGTTTATAATATAAAAAGATTTCAATGTACACATTAACGCAATCTTGTATGTTCTTACTTACTTAAGAATATGTGTTATGGTTGAGTCTGAGGTTAAACTCAAATTAAAAGTTGAAACCCTAAATTACAGGGATTATATCTGAGTTTGTGATTTCTTTTTAACGAATATTAAGCTACATTCATCTTAATAATTAATTTTTGTAAAAACCTAGTGGTAAAAAAATATTACTTTTTGACTGTTTTGTTTTTTTAAACTTTGTATTATCTGTACAGTGTCCAACTTAAAGTATGCCATCCAGCAAAAATTGTTATTAGACGACAGAACTGGCAAGGTACTGTAACAGTCGAGGCTGGATTGATTAGCTTACTTTGGTCACTGGAAAGCTGTTACATTGGCTATTGAATAACCAGTTAACTGTTTTTCCCATATGTAGCATCATTGAGTACACACTGAAAACATCAGATGCACATGTGTCCCAGATGTAAATATGGCAAAGACTATGGCAGGCCTTGAGATGTTAGAAAAGTAAAAAAAAATCCAAATAAAAATTTATATTTTTAAGGTGACATACCCATAAAAATACTTGAAACTCATACCTTTTTGTGTGTTCAACCTCCCATTACAAAGAAGTCTAATGATTGTGTAAGTGAGATCTCACATAAGGTGATATATGGAGAAGAAAACAACCAGTCCTTATATTCAATTACTACAGTTACTTGTTTTAACCTCAGTAACACTCCAAAGTTTCTCATCTGAAGGGAACTCTTGCCTTAGAGCCTGTCTTTCGACGGAGATTAAGTGCTATAAAAGTCTTAACTCGACCAGTCCAATAGAAAAGGATAAATTAAAGTTTAATCTCCATAGACGTGTAAATGGACGTGGTACTTAAAAATAAGAATAAAAATTATGTTATTAAAATTAAAACAAGCGATTATTGTAATTTCAATCAAAGATCAAATTTTCAGAAATACTTCTTAATAAATTCTCACAATGGGAGTGATATAGAGTAAGAAATCTAAAATTCGCCACATATCTGAAATTCGCCACATGTGAAAATACTAATAAAATAAATGAATTGTGGTGAGATTTGTTGAATGTATAGTAAATTAAGGCTTTTTGAACTGAAAAATACCAATTGTGAGACAAAAACATCATTTTCTTCATAAAATTAACTAAGGTTTTAGAGGTGGCGAATTTTAGATTCCTGGCAAATTTTAGATTTCTTACTCTAGACTAAAATTTTTTTGGGGGGGCACAAATAAGACATCTTGCTAGTCTTGTACTGATGGTTAGGAGTGATACTGTATGCCATTCATTTCAAACCTGCGAGTAATAATTTGTTCAATAGAGATATCGTGACAATTCAAATTTGTGATACCTATGCGTATATTTACTAACATTCATATTTTGTATTTTTGCACTTTGTGTGTAAGAAATAAAACACGCAAAAAGACATCAAAATAGTATTAAATTATTAATTAAATTAATAATTACCGGAAATGGCCATACCCCACACCTCAGGGAAATAGCATTAGACGCAAAGGGTGATGCGTCCATTTATATATCTTGATAATCTCTTTACAGTTTTTTTGTCACTATAGAGTACTTATCCTAATAAGATTAAATGAAAATTTGACATATACATCGATAAAAATCATAGAACTATAAATGTAAAACTATAAAGTAAACAGAAAATACCTTGGGGTTTTCCCACGGTTGTCAAGGTAATCATAAAATCAGCCAATCACAGGCGTGCATACATAATGTACAGTATGGAGTGAGTGAGAAGTTTGTAAAAAAGCTTTTAGTTTATATTTGGTTATATTTGTGCAGATTTGTGTCTATTTGCATTGAATTGTTTTAATTAAATTAATAATTAATTTAAATCTGCTGCAAGTAACAATTGAATGAATCATTAGTATACTGGTTGTTAACACGGATTTTGTAACCAAATCACTACCGGATGATCCGGTTTTCTGTCTACGCCCTTATTGGACACCATTATATATAGAACTTACAGTACAAGCTATGTCAATGTATAGGAGCAATAACACTTAAAGAGATACAAAATGTATGTAAAGACAGCGTCAAAACAAGACAATTCAGTATCAAATTGACAGCATTTATAAGTAAACAAAAAGTGATCAAAAATGTAAAATTTATTCATTTAAGTATCACTGTCAATGGAGATAGCACAATAAGGTAAAAGGTACGTATAATAAACAGTTGCAGCAATCAATATATCTTTGTGATAGTCTGCCCACCCAAACACCCATCCGGACACCATGGGTAAAAACAATACCTGCGCAGCCTTTAATGGTTGTGGGGTATTGATAAAATAGAAATCTACTCTCAAGTGGAAAAGTAAGATAAAAAACCTACCTTTCTGAACCTGAGCCTGTGGCTTCTCATCACCTGTACATTGCTGGGATGTTACACTGTCTGCAGTGGGAGACATTTCGTCTTCCCTGTCCTCCAGATACTCATTGATTCTACGGAAGCCCAGGATCTCAAAACCTAAATATGATGAATACCATTCCAGTTAGTCACAAATTAAAACAAAGATTAACTTTGATATTATAAATTTTGCATTTTGCACTATAAACTTTGTAAAGGTTTGGGTGACCACAATAAGTAGACTGACCAAATGGCCATATATTCAAACAGATTTTTGAAGAGTATCTTTTTTTTATATTTCAAAGAATTTTTCTTTGTTGAAAAAAAATTTCTTTCTCTTAAAGTATGGTTCATAATCCTTTTTGACAGACAAGGGTCAACACCAACTATCAAGAAAGTAGTTTATTTGATATAAACGTGTGTATTGTCTACATATCTAACTATGACTAAAATAAAATAGGAAAACTTCCGGAGTAGCATATAGTTACGAAAAAATATATCATGAATGAAGATGATAATGTTAGGTGCCAACTCGCGGCAGGGAACAACTCGAGTTGTTCCTTGCGCCAACTCGTGGGAACGAGTTGTGGCAAACATCTCGAGATGTGCACGCCATCTTGATTTGTGGCTGCATCAACTTAATCCCATAATGTCCAGTACTGGTCAGTAACCACATGGCTTCTAATTGGTCAATTATTGACCACAATTGTGGCTTCTATCTTAAGTTGTGGCTGCACCAACTTAATCCTTTTACTTATACAAATGTTTACTGGTGTAGAATACAATATCATTTTAAGTAAAACAAAAGGTAAATTGCACTGGTTTCAAATAATATGTAAATGGATAAAACTTCTGAATCATTGTTAAGGTAACAATATAGAATTGCTTATATGATTTGAGTAAATACAAAAGCATGTCAAAACACATTATATTTCATTTCTGTGTATATTAATTCACTAAAGCATCAAGAAGTGTTTCAGTAGCTTATACCCCCAGTGATAATCATTTGACAAAAACAATCTTGAACCTAATAGCAATTAAGAGGCTATCCAATTGAGGCAGTCACCCACTAGACTTCCTATTTATGTAAAAATTCAATATCACATAATCCTGAGAAATGCAATTAAGAAACATCAGTCAGAATATAATACAATAGCTACTGTACTTTACCACTTTTGATTGTCTATATAACATTTTCTTCTACAGAGATTAAGATCTAGGAAAGTATGATTAGGTTGAATTGTAGGGTAAAGTTGGCGCAGCACCCACTCAAGATGTGGCAGTACATCTCAAGATGTTTGCCACAACTAGCTCCCGCGAGTTGGCGCAAGGAACAACTCGAGTTGTTCCCTACCGCGAGTTGGCGCTCAACAATAATATAAATATATGATACAAGTGAATAGTATGAGCACTGTATCATTAGTCTTCATCAGTGATGCATATTCTCATATATGTCTTATCCCTCTTATGGTTGATATTTCACTTTGATTAAATTATTATCAAAAAAAAAATGGAATAAAATTTGATGTTATAATATTTATCCAATTTAGTGCCTTAGCTTGACTTGAATGTGGTCAACATACAAATGGAAATGAGTTACAAACAGATGGTTAAATGCAAATGGAGTCCCTCGTGGAGAGAGAAAAACATCAAACTACCAGAATTGATTTCAATAAACATGTAAATAAAAATGTTAATATTTTTTTCCTGTGCTCTCTTACAGGGTGGTCACTGAAACGGACTCCATCATAAGTTTTCGGTTATTAATCCCTTAATGTCCTCATGCATAACATTTACATGATTCTAGATCTAATAGAACTTTATAGCACTTAATCTCTGTCTATTGACAGACTCTAAGATACATAATACTAGAAATCAGAGATCGGAATCTTTAAATCAGAAACATTGCAGGGGTCGGCACCACAGAGAAAAACTACAACAAGACCAGGGGTCATATTCTACAACAATACTTAAATCATTTCTGACTTAAATTTCAAGTATTTCTTAGATTTCACTCAATAAATTGTGAAACTGAACATTCTTAAGTTTTGTTTCATGAATACGAAGTGCAAGAAAAGCTTGAGTGAAAAACCTTCCCTTATTTAGCTCTAAGGACACCTTATGTAAGTATTGTTGTAGAATACGGTCCTAGAAAAAACTAGGGTCAGTAAGCTTTTGCAAAGACTATGGCATAATTATACCACATATTCAAACACTCTAGATGACATTTTCCAACTCCATAATGTCCTCATGTATAAAATTGAAATATAATAGGATTAATTAGACAGTATGTGATTTTTATCATCCATAACATCATCATGCCTAATACAAAGCATTTTACTGAATAAATTCCTGTGTGAAAAGATTATTAATTCCAAAGTACAACATTTTTTGACCATCTATAACATCCTCATATATAACATTTTACACAATGAATTCCAATATAACAAGATTATTAATAACACAGTATGACATACCCACCAACAATAATGTCCTCATACATAATATTTTACACAATGAATTTCAATAAAACAAGATTGTTTAATTCATAGTATGACATGCTTGATCAATAATGACCTCATACATAACACTACACATTGAATTCCAACACAAGATCATAAATTGCATAGTATAACAGTCTCACCACACATAAATGTCCTAATGACTCATGCATAGCATTTTACAAATTTATTTATTTATTTTTTGGGGGGTTTACGTCGCTTTCAACACTGTACAGGTCATATCACTACAGGTAGTTTTGCAGACAGAAGAAACCAGTACATACTGTTGATCAAGGTTCTATACTGTAAACTGCCGACCATCAGTAAGCAATTACCAACTTTCCCACATAAGGTTCAAAATGAATGCCACTATACAAAGAGTATCAATTACATGGACGTACAGCTCTCATACAAGGGCATCCACTGTTATGTAAATGCCATGGAACAGGTCAACATGTTTGTCATAAACTGTCAATAAAAGTGTTAAACTATTGCCTTACTGACTAGTGGTTTATCCAAACTGTGTGTAATATGGTTTCATCTATCTAGTTTGTATACAACTCTTTAGCTTAGACTGTAAAAATGACTTTCTTCTATAATGAACGTTCCACAAAACAAAATTTGGGAAAGTGACCACTACTTTTATGGCCTCAGCAATTTTGAAAATATTATAAAAATTCATTCTAAAAGTTCTTCGAAGAAAATTATACATATTATGGTTACCGTAGCTAATACTGTTCATGGGAGACCGCTGTCCTGCTTTTTGTTTGGTTTTTGAAAAAGGGGTAGTCTATGAAGATTAAAGTAACGATAAAAGAAAACTAAAAAAATAGCATTGGTGATGATCGTACCCCACAGTCCGGGCTAATAGTTTCCAACACCTTGAGATACAGAAGGATTGAAACAGTATCAGTTGTGTTAAGGTTCAAATAAAATGTAATAGAGAAAATAACATTAAGTAGAGAGAAAATGTATTTTAAGATAAAAAAAATCAACACTAGAGAATTCAATGGCAAGATGACAGTGTTAATCGGTAAACTAAAAAATGATGAAGCTTTAAAATGTATTAACTGAAGTATAGATGAAAATAGCACAATTAGGTAAAAGTACATATAATAATCAGTTGCAGCAATCCATATATTTTTGGGATCAGAGAAATATATGCGTCAAATATAGCAGGTGATACCATGATTTAGCATTCCAACTCTCCCCAACCAATGACCCATCCTAAAATCAACTTCCTACTCCTAATAATTTCAGAGATATGGCCCAGACAAGATTTCAAAGTTCAACATCACTACAGCAAGGTCAACGGTCAAATCATGGCCACATCATGACGTTGCACACCTACACTCCCTAACTAATGTTCCTACCAAGTATCAACTACCTAAACCTTACAGTTTCCGAGATATAGCCTGGACAAGATTTTAAAGGTCAAGGTCACTACAGCGAGGTCAAAGGTCAAATAAAGTTCACACCATGATGTTGCACACCTACACCACCCCAACCGATGTCCCTATCAAGTAGGGATAGGTTGGTAGGCCTGTTGTCTTGGTGTCGAGAGTATTTTACTGAAATACCGTGATGAGATTTTACAACCACTACTTCACTTGTCAACACATATAACGGAAGAAAAACTTAAAATATTAGAAACAAATCCCAAATCTGAAGAAATATCTTACCTTTCTCATATTTTTATGCATTTGCAGACTTTTACAGCAATTTTAAACGTCAAAGTCACTACAGCAATTTAAAAGGTAAGATCAAGGTCACACTATGATGTTGTACACCTACCGTAAATTTCCAAAATAACGCCCAGGTTCAAATAAACGCCTGGTTCAAATTAACGCCTGGGTACCAAGCACACTGTTTACAATTTATGACACTGTTTTTATACTTCAAAAGAACGCCTGGTTCAATTTAACGCCTGGTCTGATAACCATTTGAAAATAATTAACGCCCGGGCCATATTTTGGAAAAATACGGTATGTTCCCCAAGCAATTGTTATTCTAATTCTAATTGGACTTTTACAGCACTAAATCTCCCCTTCACAAAGAGGACTCTAAGCCGCAAGAGAACCAGAAACAGTCAACCAATTTCAGTATCCAGGGACAGAAAAAGGGGCCAAGTGCCTTGGTGTACAGTGAGGTCGCTTTTAAGATGCCTTCTTAAAGAGGCTAGGGAGGGAGACAAACTAATCTCATCAGGAAGAGCATTACAAACAGTGGGGGTATCAAAAGCAAAACTAAAATATCATCACGCCCCATACCCCACAGCCTGGGGAAATAGTTTTCAACACCATGAAACACAGAAATAGTGAAAAGGTACAAAGATCTGCATTCTTTCAGAGCAGTGCCAGTTATATAAAACTAAGTAGAGAAAATAACATCTAAAAGAAAGAAAATGTATGTAAAGATAAAGTATTAAATCAAGACATTTCAATAGCAAGATGACAGCATTAATCAGTAAACTAACAAGAGGAGAGTGCCCGTGAACGGGCACTGTGTCAGCTGACTGAATGTTTTTGATTTGTGATGGTGATAATGAGAGGAAAGCATAATTATCAGGGAAAGGGCTGTACAGAAATACAGTAAATGGTAACTGAACAGCATGTTTGAAAGATATTCCGAAGCTGACAGAAGAAAAGGACAAAAAAGTTGTGCCCTGCAAATGGTATTATGAAATAAAGTAACAAGGTAATTGTTTAAGTGTAAAAAGTAGGTTAAAAATATTTAAAGAAATACTATAAATGCAATATCCTCGTTCGACCATGAAGAAGGGATCCAAAGGTCAAATCTGACCATACCAAAAGATTCCCAGCCAAAGAATTTAGGATGGTTTACCATCCCAAACCTCTCAGACCAATAATAAGTGAGTCATAGGCACTTTTTAAGTTTGGCTATCCTTGTTTGACCTTGACGGGGGGGTCTAAGGTCAAATCCGACCACACAAAAAAATTCCCAGCCCATGATTTCCTGTAGCTTGTTTACCATCCCAAACCTGTAGGACCAATAATAAGCGAGTTATAAGCAATTGTAAGTTTGGCTATCCTCAATTGACCTTGAAGGGGGGGTCCCAGGTCAAATCTGACCACACCAAAAGAATCCCAGCCCATGATTTCCTATATGTTGGTTTACCATCCCAAACCTCCAAGACCAATAATACGCGAGTTATAAGCACTTTAAGTTTGGCTATCTTCGTTTGACCTGGAAGGAGGGGTCTAAGGTGAAATCCGACCACACCAAAAGATTCCCAGCCCATGATTTTCTATAGGTTGGTTTTCCATTCCAAACCTCTAGGACCAATAATAAGCGAGTTATAAGCACTTTTAAGTTTGACTATCCTCATTTGACCTTGAAGGAGGGGTCCAAGGTGAAATCCGACCACACCAAAAAATTCCCAGCCCATGATTTCCTATATGTTGGTTTACCATCCCAAACCTCCAAGACCAATAATACGCGAGTTATAAGCACTTTAAGTTTGGCTATCTTCGTTTGACCTGGAAGGAGGGGTCTAAGGTGAAATCCGACCACACCAAAAGATTCCCAGCCCATGATTTTCTATAGGTTGGTTTTCCATTCCAAACCTCTAGGACCAATAATAAGCGAGTTATAAGCACTTTTATGTTTGGCTATCCTCATTTGACCTTGAAGGAGGGTTCCAAGGTCAAATCGGACCATATTAACAGATTCCCAGCCCATGATTTCCTACAGGTTGGATACAATGATTTACTCAACAGTGAGAACCTGAAAGAAGCTATTGCTCAGCTATGCCATGACATAGAGGTCTGCAATTTCACTATGTTATAGCTGACCAAAACGTCTGTGAATAACATATTTAACAAAATACTCTAAATGTAATAGTTTTCAAGTTACAACTGATTTACTCAAGAGTGAGAACCTCAAAGTAACTATTACTCAGCTATGCAATGAGCTACATGTCTGAATTTTTGCTCTGTTATAGCTGACCTAAAAGTAGGTGAACAACATATTTAAGCAAAATACTGTAAATGCAATAGTTTTCAAGTTACAACTGATTTACTCAATAGTGAGAACCTGAAAATAGCTATTGCTCCGCTATGCCATGAGCTATAGGTCTGTAATTTCACTATGTTATACCTAACCCAAAAGTAGGTGAACAATATATTTTAACAAAATACTCCAAATGCAATATTTTTCAAGTTATAGCCGATTTACTCAACAGTCAGTGCCTGAGAATAGCTATTGCTCAGTTGTGCCATGAGCTACAGGTCTGTAATTTCACTATGTTATAGCTGACCCAAAAGTAGCTGAATAACATATTTGCACAAATTTCTGTAAAGGCAATAGTTTTCCAATTACAACTGATTTACTCAACAGTGAGAACTTCAAAGTAGCTATTACTCAGCTATGCAATGAGCCACAGGTCTGGAACTTCACTATGTTATAGCTGACCCCAAAATAGGTGAATAACATATTGCAACAAAATACTGTAAATGCAATAGTTTCCAAGTTATAAGTGATTTACTCAACAGTGATAACCTAAAAGTAGCTATTACTCAGCTATGCCATGAGCTACAGGTCTGAAATTTTACTATGTTATAGCTGACCCAAAAGTAGCTGAATAACATATTTATACTAAATTCTCTAAATGCAACAGTTTTCAAATTATAAGTGATTTACTCAACATTGAGAACTTCAAAGTAGCTATTACTCAGCTATGCAATGAGTCACAGGTCTGGAACTTCACTATGTTATAGCTGACCCCAAAATAGGTGAATAACATATTGAAACAAAATACTCTAAATGCAATAATTTCCAAGTTATAAGCAATTTACTCAACAGTGATAACCTCAAAGTAGCTATTACTCAGCTATGCCATGAGCTACAGGTCTGAAATTTTACTATGTTATAGCTGACCCAAAAGTAGCTGAACAACATATTTAAGCAAAATACTGTACATGCAATAGTTTTCAAGTTACAACTGATTTACTCAATAGTGATGACCTAAAAGTAGCTATTACTCAGCTATGCCATGAGCTACAGGTCTGAAATTTTACTATGTTATAGCTGACCCAAAAGTAGCTGAATAACATATTTATACGAAATTCTCTAAATGCAATAGTTTTCCAATTACAACTGATTTACTCAATAGTGAGAACTTTAAAGTAGCTATTACTCAGCTATGCCATGACCTACAGATCTGAAATTTCACTATGTTATAGCTGGCCCAAAAGTAGCTGAATAACATATTTATACGAAATTCTCTAAATGCAATAGGTTTTAAGTTACAAAAGATTTACTCAATAGTGAGAACTTCAAAGTAGCTATTACTCAGCTATGCAATGAGCCACAGATCTGAAACTTCACTATGATATAGCTGATCCCAAAATAGGTGAATAACATATTGAAACAAAATACTGTAAATGGAATAGTTTCCAAGTTATAAGCGATTTACTCAACAGTGATAACCTAAAAGTAGCTATTACTCAGCTATGCCATGAGCTACAGGTCTGAAATTTTACTATGTTATAGCTGACCCAAAAGTAGCTGAATAACATATTTATACGAAATTCTCTAAATGCAATAGTTTTGAAGTTATAAGCGATTTACTCAACAGTGATAACCTAAAAGTAGCTATTACTCAGCTATGCCATGAGCTACAGGTCTGAAATTTTACTATGTTATAGCTGACCCAAAAGTAGCTGAATAACATATTTATACGAAATTCTCTAAATGCAATAGTTTTGAAGTTATAAGCGATTTACTCAACAGTGATAACCTAAAAGTAGCTATTACTCAGCTATGCCATGAGCTACAGGTCTAAAATTTTACTATGTTATAGCTGACCCAAAAGTAGCTGAATAACATATTTATACGAATTTCTCTAAATGCAATAGTTTTTAAGTTACAAGTGATTTTACTCATGATGGAAGTTACTGAAAAGCCCAAAAGTAGCTATTACTCACTTAGCTATTGAGACAGGCACCCAACTTACTCACCATATTGTAGCTATGAAAAAAGTAGCTGAATAACATATTTTAACAAAATGCTCTAAATGCAACACTTTTCAAGTTATAAATGATTTTGTGCATGATTTCATGAATTTTAATGCATTAAAAATTATTAAAAAAATTTATTAAAAAAAAAGTAAGACAGATCCAGGTCTCATACTCACACAAGAGAATCTACCTGTGGCCTAGTACATATATGCAAGATATGAGAGAAATCCCTGCAATAGTCACTGAGAAAATTGTGATTAAGTGTTGAAATTTTCACACTTTTGGTGGGGGTACCCCCCTTGTTATGTCTCTAGCAAACAGACGAACAGACAGATTTGCATGCCTTGAACAATTTTTCATCCTCGATAGATAAGGTATCTTTTAAAAAAAACAGCACGTCTCTAGGCCTTGTAGTTTTGGAGGAGAAGTTGTTCACGCGTACGCGTACGCGGACGCGTACGCGTACGCCCACGCCGCAGAGTGACGACATAATGTCAGCTGACTGACAAGTCAGCTGACATAAAAATTACAAAGCTGTAAATTTTATTAATTGGAGTATAGCTGTTGATGGAAATAGCACAATTATACAAAAGTACATAAACTAATCCGTTGCAGTAATCTATATATCTTTGTCTCAAAGGTCACACCATGATGCACACCTACACCCCCTAACCAATGTCCCTACCAAGTGTCAACCTTCTACACCTTACCGAATCCAATAAATAGCCCAGACAAGATTTTCAAACTCATGGTCACTACGACTAGGTCATAGGTCTAATCAAGACTACACCATGGTGATGCACACCTACATCTCCCAACCAATATCCCTACCAAGTATCAACTTCCTACACCTTAGAGTTTCTGAGATATAGCCCGGACAAGATTTTATAGGTCAAGGTCAAAGGTCAAAGTTCAAATCAAGGTTACACCATGCTGTTGCACACCTACAACCCCCAACTAGTGTCCCTACAAAATATCAACTTCCTGCACCTTACAGTTTCCCAGATATAGCCCGGACAAGATTTTATAGGTCAAGGTCACTACAGCAAGGTCAAAGTTCAAATCAAGGTCACACCATGATGTTGCACACCTACAACCCCCAACCAATATCCCTACCAAGTATCAACTTCCTACACCTTACAGTTTCCGAGATATAGCCCAGACAAGATTTTATAGGTCAAGGTCACTACAGCAAGGTCAAATCAAGGTCACACCAAGACGTTGCACACCTACAACCCCCAACCAATGTCCTTAACAAGTCTCAACTTCCTACACTTTGAGGTTTCTGAGATATAGCCCAGTAAGCCCACACAAGATTTTATAGGTCAAGATCACTACAGTGGGTTCAAAGGTCATATCAAGATTGCACCATGACACTGCACACCTACTACCCCCAACCAAAGTCCCTACCAAGTATCAACTTCCTACACCTTACGGTTTCCGAGATATAGCCCGGACAAGATTTTAAAGGTCAAGGCCATTAGCTCATTACACCAAGTTCAAAGGTCAAAATCAAGGTCACACCATGACATTGCACACCTACACCCCTAACCAATGTTCCTATCAAGTAACAACTTCCTACACCTTACAGTTTCCGAGATATAGCCCGGACACTGTACGGTTCCTGAGATACAACACCTGCACAGCCTTTAAAAACTGTGAGGTAATAACTGCAATATAACCTTTACTGTCTGAACTAGCTGACAGATACAGATTGTGTCTGGATACCAGAAGTTTATTTACATGGAAGAAAAACATTTCTTAGTTCTGTGAAATAAATTGGAATTTGGGGGTTTCACGTTTGGGACCAGCGAACTTGGATCCAGTTTGATCATCTAAATAACACAGTTAAAAGTGAATAAAACTACTAACAGAAGCGTACCAAAAAGATCATGTAACTGTGCTCAAAATATAATAAAAACAACTTTTTTGTTTTATAAAAAAGGCATCTGGTGTGCCATGTTGGTGATTTGTGAACTTTTTGCAGAATCTAAATTTGCAAGTGTAAACTTAACTTCATTTTTGGGTAGTTTTCAAGGAAATTACTGAGCTTTTCAAACATTGTCGCATCATTAATATTAATATGAAACTATAAAAACAGCAGAAAATTAGTTCATAAAATCAAATATTCAGATAACAGAGGTTTAACTACACTAGTTCCAGCCATATTTCAAATACTTGTTCTCACCCTCGGCAAAATCCATCTCAGGCTCCTCAGAATCCTCCAGACTCATCACTTCCTGTATCAGAGACTCATCAGGAATCATGGCTGCCTTCATGTAGGCTCTGTGAACCTGGTGGACACTATTAAGAATGTAGTTACTTCTACACTGAAAACAGGGATGGTGAATTTAAAACTAGGGATTGGTCAGCACAGTTTTGTATTTATACTCAGTGCAATATCTCAATGGACTACAGGACTGTACAAGTAAGACCCCAGTTACACATAGCCGGATGTACCGCCAGATCGTAGCAGGATTCCTTGTATGGAAAATGTTGAGTGATTTACAGATCATCTTTTCCGTCCGTACGGCAACCCGTAACGTCTGTAATGTCCTTGAGGCTTTTGCCACGGATGCCATGTGTCCATGGGGAGGCCACAGAAAAATCAAACTGCTTGATTGGGTTTGCGGATTAAAAAACAGTCATAAGACCAATCCTTGGTGCAATCTTTTCATCCGTAAACCTGTCCGTAGTGGTCCATAACAGATCCGTGGCAATTCCGTAAATCTTTTCCATGACCATCCCTTGTGCATCCCTATCAGTTACCATATATGGAACCGAGGGCTATATCTGTGGCGCATCCGGCTATGTGTAACTGGCTCCTAAAGACCAATTCTCAAGTTACTGACATTCTCCTACCTGAAAGGCAGAGGCTCAAGGACGACCATCTATCAACGTTCTTGAGGTTGTTTAGCCTGCGACTGGGGATAAGATCCAATGAGAGAGGACCGCCATTTTAAGTGGTCATCCAAGCCACTATGTATCTGCCTGTACCTGGGTTTGAACCCACGTCCTCTTTGTTCCTAGGTGAGTGTGTTACCCATTAGGCCACAGTGGCATCAGTTTCAATACTGATGACACATAAAGAAAAATTGTTTTCAGCTTGGGATACTCAAAGAACTGTGTTATATAGAGTAAGAAATCTAAAATTTGCCACTTATATGAAATTCGCCACATGTTGAAATACTAATAAAATTAATTAATTGAGGTGAGCTTTGTTGAATGTATAGTAAATTAAGGTTTCTTGGACTGAAAAATACCAATTTTAAGACAAAACATCATTTTCTTCATAAAATTAACTAAGGTTTTAGAGGTGGCGAATTTTAGATTTCTTACTATAGTATTGCCCAAAACAAACAGTCCCACTGACAGGGAATAAGATTGGTGAAAACAAAACAGGCTCAACAAAATGCAAATGAAAGACAATAAAACTGCTAAATATATCACAAAAGTTCATCATTTCTTCAGATTAATGGTCTGTTTCTAGTTTTTTAAGTATCTTTAATTTTATACTTCTAAAAATGCACTAGTACTGGGAACAAGGTGCAATTAAGGCTTAATTGGATTGCTTTAATAGGTTTAATATACCTATCTGTAATTTTGAACAAAATCTATAGTTTATTAAATTTTACTTTGCATTTTCCATCTATATTAAACAATTTAATTAGTACAACAAGTCTATTCATAAAAATTTAAGATGATTTTCTTAGATTTTTGACAAGATTTCTTGAAACACACACACACACACACAAAAAAAACCCAACTATTTGAACAACTTGTATCAGTTAACTTTTCTCACCTGGGCAATACATCCCGATCCAATGGGAACTTTCTCAATCTTCTCAAAGATCCGTCGCCACTTCTTTCCGAAGGCTTTGCGGAGCTTCCTCTTGGTGATGTAAAATGCATGCTGCCTGGTGCTGTCATGCAATCGTGTACACATGTCACAAAACTCAGCGGAGAACAGGTCTCGTCGTGTCCCTGCCCACTGGCCCAGCTTGATAAACGTAGGGCCTGTATACTCCATAGCAAATAGCATGCAGCTCCACCAGTAGAAGCGAAAAGATGAGGATAGCCACGCCAAAGGATAACAGAAAAGCAGGGGCCCAAAGGTGATGCAAATACGCACCACGCGCATAAAGAATGACATCCCTTCCCACACCCGGAGTATAAAGCACACCACAAAGTTATGCTTGCCCTTCTTTTTCACTAAAATTTCTTTACTAAAGACCTCCTTTGGTATATTGGCAAGTACTTCGGGACAGAGGTCGGGGATTGGGTCCTGCCTGTTTCTTTTGAAGAATGAGAAAGGTAGGAGGCACAGACTGACTTTCAGGCACTTCTTTTGCTTTATGAAAAGTTGGCTTACGTTTCTTATGGCATTTGGAGTCCATATTAGTTTTGAATTTGTTCTGGTTACGTGTATCCTCCTGTTGTGCACTTGCGAGTGTTTTCTCAGAACCACTTGTTGCCAGGTTTGATAGGGCACTGATACCTGCTGCCTGAGATGACATGCCATGCACTTAGATGTATATGCTGATATTCTTGGGAGTGACATGGCTGCTTTGAAGCTGCAGTAAAATATACCACACAATTTAAAAGCAAAACTTAAAGAAGTTTTTACACACAAAAAAAAAATTATAATGTTTTGTCATCCAATATTATTGCAGGTGACCGAATTTCACTTAAAAAAATATTACCAATACAATATAATATACCAATTATATTATAATATACCAATTATCGCCAGACAAAATGCAAATAGACTAAACCAAGTTTCTGTCCTGTCGCCAATTGCTATTGATATACTGATGGTACACAATAGCGAGGGACAGAGCTCACATGTACTTGTTTTCTGTGTAAATTTTGAACGGCATATTTCCACACATAGTATCAGAATTGTAAAGTGTTACATTCATTCTTTGAGATACATATATGTTCCGTTCACTAATATTTAATGAATATCAAATTGGCATATGCATATTTCAGCCCATTTTTTAAAATGTAAACAAAACTTCACCTTTGCAATATTTTTTACTAAAGAAATTTCTGGCTTGTAAAAGTGGTTTAGGGTAGCAACCTATGTATTATAAACTGGATACATCTATATAGTTACTGTAAGGACATTTTCAGTACATGCAATAATTACTTGCCATTCAAAATTTACACAGAAAAAAGTACATGTGAGTTCTGCCCCTGCCATTGCATACCATCAGAAATATCAACAGCAATGCGCGACAGGACAGAAACTCAGTCTAGCAAATAGATATAACTTGAACAAAGACATATCCCATGTCTAGCTACTGCCATGCTACCAATTATTGCCAGACAAAATTCAATTAGACATAACTTGACCAAAATTACATCCCAAGTCTAGCAAATAAGGTAAAACCATTTCAACTGTGAATAGGACTGATACACAATGAAAAGCTTTCAAAATGTGTGGCCATTACTGAAATATGAATGTTTTATTTTCCGGTGGTGATAATTGGTACCCGGCGATAATTGGTAGCAAGGCAGTATGAACTTCAGAACGGCTCGGTATGCATTTGCTACTGGAGAGGGTGGCAGTCCAAATATCAAACAAGCAATCAGTGCCCGTGAACAGGCTCTGTGTCAGCTGACTGTGTGTTTTGAGTTTCAGAGTAGAAGTGACAGAAGAAAAGGACACAAAAGTTGTGCCCTGGAAATGGTGTTCAGAAGGAAAGTAAGAAAGTAACTGTTAAGGTGTAAAAAGTAAGTTAAAAACATATTTAAAGAAAATATTGCAAATACAATAGTAATAATTTTACTATGTTATAGCTGACCCCAAAATAGGTGAATAACATAATGAAACTAGACCTATCGCATCGGAGAACCGATGCAAATTGTATCAACCAGAAAGAAAACTCACCACAGCCATTAAAACATCGCTTAACCTTGGAGAAGCCCAAGGTGAAATCTGACCATATCAAAAGATTCTTAGCCCATGATTCCTATAGGTTGGTGTGACATTGCAAACCTCTAGGAACACAAATAAGCGAGATATAAGCACTGTTAATTTTGGCTATCCCAAGAAGGGCCAAAGGTCAAATCTGATCACATCAAAAAGTTCCTAGCCCATGATTTCCTATAGGTTGATTTGACATTGCAAACCTCTAAAACCAATAATAAGCAAGTTATAATCACTTTTAAGTTTGGCTATTCTTGTTTGACCTTGAAGGAGGGGTCCAAGGTCAAATGCGACCACACCAAAAGATTCCCAGTCCATGATTTCCTATAGGTTGGTTTACCATTGCAAACCTGTAGGACCAATAATAAGCGAGTTATAAGCACTTGTAAGTTTGGCTATCCTCGTTTGACCTTGAAGGAGGGGTTCAAGGTCAAATCTGAACACACCAAGAGATACCCAGCTCATGATTTCCTATAGGTTGGTATACCATCCCAAACCTCTAGGACCAATAATAAGCGAGCTATAAGCACTTTTAAGTTTTGCTATCCTCGTTTGACCTTGAAGGAGGGGTCCAAGGTCAAATCGGACCACACCAAAAGATTCCCAGCCCATGATTTCCTATGTTGGTTTACCATCCCAAACCTCTAGGACCAATAATAAGCGAGTTATAAGCACTTTTAAGTTTGGCTATCCTCGTTTGACCTTGATGGAGGGGTCCAAGGTCAAATCCGACCACAGCAATAGATTCCCAGCCCATGATTTTGTGTAGGTTGGTTTACCATCCCAAACCTCTAGGACCAATAAAAAGCGAGTTATAAGCACTTTTAAGTTTGGCTATCCTCGTTTGACCTTGAAGGAGGGGTCCAAGGTCAAATCCAACCACACCAAAAGATTCCCAGCCCATGATTTCCTATGTTGGTTTACCATCCCAAACCTCTAGGACCAATAATAAGCGAGTTATAAGCACTTTTAAGTTTGGCTATTCTCGTTTGACCTTGATGGAGGGGTCCAAGGTCAAATCCGACCACAGCAATAGATTCCCAGCCCATGATTTTGTGTAGGTTGGTTTACCATCCCAAACCTCTAGGACCAATAATAAGCGAGCTATAAGCACTTTTAAGTTTGGCTATCCTCGTTTGACCTTGATGGAGGGGTCAAAGGTCAAATTTGACCACATCAAAAGAATCCCAGCCCATGATTTCCTATAGGTTGGTTCGCCATTCCACATCTGTAGGACCAATAATACGCGAGTTATAAGCACTTGTAAGTTTGGCTATCCTCGTTTGACCTTGAAGGAGGGGTCCAAGGTCAAATCTGACCACACCAAAAGAATCCCAGCCCATGATTTCCTATAGGTTGGTTTACCATCCCAAATCTCTAGGACCAATAATAAGCGAGTTATAAGCACTTTTAAGTTTGGCTATCCTCGTTTGACCTTGAAGGAGGGGTCCAAGGTCAAATCTGACCACACCAAAAGATTCTCAGGCCATGATTTCCTATAGGTTGGTTTACCATCACAAACCTCTAGGACCAATAATAAGCGAGCTATAAGCACTTTTAAGTTTGGCTATCCTAGTTTGACCTTGAAGAAGGGGTCCAAGGTCAAATCCGACCACACCAATAGATTCCCAGCCCATGAGTTCCTATAGGTTGGTTTATCATCCCAAACATCTAGGACCAATAATAAGCGAGTTATAAGCACTTTTAAGTTTGGCTATCCTCGTTTGACCTTGAAGGAGGGATCCAAGGTCAAATCTGACCACACTAAAAGATTCCCACCCCATGATTTCCTATAGGTTGGTTTATCATCCCAAACCTCTAGGACCAATAATAAGGGAGATACTGTATAAGCAATTTTCATGACTGACAAAGAAACACCCGTGGTAGCCATCTTGTTTTTCAAAATGAGTCCAAAACTATTCCCAGTCAAGATTTTTTAATGACGAACATATCCTGCCAATTTGAGATCTATACCTATAATACCCTTTGCTCTAGGGGGCCAACAAAAGTCCTTGCTTTAAGTCGAATAAATGTCCCTGGCGGCCATCTTGTTTTTCAAAATGAGGCCAAAAATATTCCCAGGCAACATTTTATGGTTATTAATATATCCTGCAAACTTGAGAAGGCTAGCTATAATATTTTTTTCGTTAGAGCGGTAATGGTGAAATCTCTCTACACACTGCACCTATCCAGTGGATACAATGATTTACTCAACAGTGAGAACCTGAAAGTAGCTATTGCTCAGCTATGCCATGAGCTGCAGGTCTGAAATTTTACTATGTTATAGCTGACTCAAAAGTAGCTGAATAACATATTTACACAAAATTCTCTAAATGCAATAGTTTTCAAGTTGCAAGTGATTTTACTCATCATGATGGAAGTTACTGAAAAGTCCAAAAGTAGCTATTACTCACTTAGCTATTGAGATAAACACCCAAGTTACTAACCAGGTTGTAGCTATGGAAAAAGTAGCTGAATAACATATTTTAACAAATTGCTCTAAATGCAATACTTTTCAAGTTACAAATGATTAGTGTTGAGTAAGAACCTCAAAGTAGCTAATAGCTATTACTCAGCTATACAATGAGCCACAGGTCTGGAATTTTACTATGTTATAGCTGACCCCAAAATAGGTGAATAACATATAGAAACTAAATACTCTAAATGCAATGCTTTTCAAGTTATAAGTGATTTACTGAACAGTGATAACCTAAAAGTAGCTATTACTCAGCTATGCCATGAGCTAAAGGCCTGAAATTTTACTATGTTATAGCTGACCCCAAAGTAGCTGAATAACATATTTACACAAAATGCTCTAAATGCAATACTTTTCAAGTTATACATGATTTAGTGTTGAGTAAGAACCTCAAAGTAGCTATTACTCAGCTATGCAATGAGCCACAGGTCTGGAATTTTATTATGTTATAGCTGACCCCAAAATAGGTGAATAACATATTGAAACGAAATAGTCTAAATGCAATACTTTTCAAGTTATAAGTGATTTACTGAACAGTGATAACCTAAAAGTACCTATTACTCAGCTATGTCATGAGCTACAGGTCTGAAATTTTACTGTTATAGCTGACCCAAAAGTAGCTGAATAACATATTTGCACAAAATTGTCTAAATGCAATAGTTTTCAAGTTACAAGTGATTTTACTCATGATGGAAGTTACTGAAAAGTCCAAAAATAGCTATTACTCACTTAGCTATTGAGATAGACACCCAAGTTACTCACCATGTTGTAGCTATGGAAAAAGTAGCTGAATAACATATTTTAAGAAAATGTTCTAAATGCAATACTTTTCAAGTTATAATTGATTTAGTGCATGATTTCATTAATTTTAATTAAGGCTGCAACGATTCTTCGGTTACTTGGAAACGAAACGAATCAGTTCAGTACTCGAAGCAAGAAAAGTGAACCAGCTATTCGAAAACAACTAAATATAGACATAAAATCTACTACAAAATTAAATTTTTTCTCTAATATGAAAATATTTATAAATGTTACTAATATAAAGTGTCTTCGTTTCTGATTTTTATATTTTAAGTATTTACAAACTTTAATATTTTGTGTAACAATGTTTTAATAGACGGCATTTTCATATAACGTATTTCGAAGACGCCTCAAATCTCGCAATATAAAAATGGTTTAAATTTTATATATTTTGCATTATAAATGCGTATTTTCATCAAAATTCAACAAATTATCCCAATTCCTTCATGTTGTGTGCCTTTTAACCATTTTATAAGGCGTGATATGTCAAAATATTATGCAGTTTATTTCGTGGGCGATAATCAAGCGAATAACCGAGTCCGAATCGAGTCTTCCAGAACGAGTAATCGAGGCGCATTTTTGGACTCGTTTGCAGCCTTAATTTTAATGCATTAAACATTATTTAAAAAATTCAGAAAAAAATAATTAAGAAAGATCCAGGTCTGACACTCACACAAGGGAATGTACTTGTGGTCTAGTACATATATGCAAGATATGAGAGAAATCCCTGCAATAGTCACTGAGAAAATTGTGATAAAGTGTTGAAATTTTCACACTTTTGGTGGGGTACCTCCCTTGTAATGGCTCTAGCAAACAGACGAACACACAGATTTGCATGCCTTGAACAATTTTTCATCCTCGATAGATAGGGTATCTTTTAAAAAAAACAGCATGTCTCTCGGCCTTGTAGTTTTGGAGGAGAAGTTGTTCACGCGGACGCCAACGCCGCAGAGTGACGACATAATGTCAGCTGACTGACAAGCCCTCGTAGTGAAGAATTTCAGAACTAATCCCATATCTGTCATGGGTTAGCATGAAGTGGGTCGATCTTTCAAGTGTTTTTAGTGCTGTGTAAAAAGTAGATTGGCCAGAAACATTATGTTTGGCAGACATACAGAAGAAAGTGATAGGAGCAACAAAATGCAAAAATTGGTTCATAGCTTTTTCTCTCAAATGTAAATTTGTACAAAATCTTTGAAAACTATCTGCACCAAACATTCATGAAGTGGGTCGATTTTTCAGTCAAAAATACTTTTCCAATATTCATATTTTGACCAAATCAATGTGTTTCTTGGATTTATTATACTTAAAAGTTCACAAAAAAATGTTCGCCAGAAAGAAAATGGCAATAAATTCATGATAGATAGATCTGGTTTGTGAATATGCCATGGTGTAATTGCAGTCAGGATTTTCCCTCATATGAGAAGGGCAATAAAATTTATTTTTAATAATTTAAATTATTAAATTTAACAGACATCAAAACATCCAAATCTGATCTTTTATAATTTAATTATGCACTGTAAACTTTTCCAAAAATTTCATGATGCAGGAATACAGCAAACTTTTATTTTGGTAGAATTTCTTGAAAAATTGACCCACTTCATGAATCGACCCACTTCATGCTAACCCTAGGCAGAGTTCCTGTCCCATCCTCAATTGCTATTGATATACTGATGGACACAATGGCGAGGGACAGAGCTCACATGTACTTGTTTTCTGTGTAAATTTTGAACGGCATATTTGTACACATCATTTCTCAAGTATAAAGTGTTCTTTACATTCTTTGAGCTATGTATATGTGTCGTTCACTAATATTTAATGCCTATCCTACTGGTATGTGTATAGTTCAACCCATTTTTAAAATGTAAACAAACCTTTAACAGAGCACTGCTATCTGCAAAAAAGAAATTCCTAGCTTGTAAAAGCAGTTTAGTGTAACAACATATGTATTGTAACCTAGATATAGCTATGTAGAGGTATCAAAGAATTTCTAAGGTTAATGCGATAATTTCCAACAGTTCAAATTTACACAGAAAACAAGTACATGTGAGCTCTGTCCCTCGCCATTGTGTCCATCACTATATCAATAGCAATTAGCGACTGGACAGAAACTCGGTCTATGCTAACCCATGTACTGTAGTAAAGAAGGTGAAACTTTTTCCAAAGTGAATAGAACAAATACACAATTGAACGTTTTAAAATACGAAAGTTTTATTTATTGGTGGGATTAATTGGTAGCGGGTGATAATCCGTAGCAAGGCAGTATCAAACATGGGTTTGTGTGTTTAACCTGTCTTAAATTATGAATCCTTAATTTTCGCTCACTATTTTTAGAAATTCATTTTGCATCGGTAAAGCAGTGTAGCAATTCAAAATTTAGGATGGTCCTAAAGGAATATCATTAATTAATTTACAAAAATAGATCTACTTCGTGACCATAAATAAAGATAATGCGGCTGGTAAATGAAAATAATAAAAACAAACTTGTTTATACTGAATACTGTCGCTTATGTTACAAAGCCTTTACACATGGTTAAAAAAAATGATATCTCGCAAAATATATGCGAATATTTCAGTGGAGATTTTAAAATATTAAACTAAACATATCTGAAAATGATTATAAACTATTTATAATGAAATTATTTTTGAAAAAAGCCAAATTGAAATTGAACTAGTAACCATTAAAGACAATCGTTCTAAAAAAAAAATATCCATATGATATTCCAGTATTGCTTACATAGTGTGTATACTCATGTACCCTTCAAGTCGCTTCCATCAATTAGAATAATGTCAGCCTTCGTTATCCGAGTCTATTTTCATATTTTAAATAATAGTGATTCACAATGCTATCAAACAGCAGAAGACAGCTGAACACAGTGAGACAGGTCTGTTGTCCCCAGAATTTGATGTATAGAATCTAAAGGCTCGGTTTTCTTTCTTTCAAGAACAATTAACCACTTAAGTACAGTACAGTAGCGTCTTGGTTCAGATCACAAATCCAAAATTGTTTTTGTAATTTTTTGGGGAATACCCGGTGAGACTTTGTCCGTTTTTGTTTCCGATTGCTTTAAGTGTAATAACAAGGATTTCTTCTGAAATCTGTATATATATGACACAAGTGCAAATTATAAATGTACTTAACCAATAAAACTAAATTAATTAACCTATTACGTACTGTGCTTTTGAAGGGGCCATATGATATTATTTCTACTTCAAATCACTGCTCCAACCAGCCACAAGTAAGTCTCATAATTTGCATATGGAAATCCCTGGGCCGGGATTCGCTAAAAGTCTTAAATCTTAGACAAAATTTTAGCTAAGACAAGTCTTAAGTTCTAAGACTTTTGTAAAGTTTTGTCTTAGCTGAGATTTTATCTTAAGTTGGGATTCACAAAAAGTGCTTATATAGTAAAATCTTAGACGAGAAAAAATTTATGCAAAAAGTCTTGACAAGTTACGTCTGTTTTCACTGGTATGCAGGAATGTATTAGTGTTGCCTATGACTAACACTTGTCACTAATTAAGTACTCTCTGTTCTGGTGTAAACTCTGAGTATATACCCCCCCCCCCCCCCCCCCCCCCCAGATTACACCTTGGGGTAGATTTTGGGAAGCCTCCCAGAATCTACCCCTCTTTACAGTTAATACTTATTATTGATGATATATATGTGGCCAAGTACTAAAGCTTTTTAAGTTGGTCACTAAGAAATGAAATCATGTAACATTTATGTTTACATCATGTGCACAACTGTATGTGCAAAAAAAAAAATCTTTATTGTAAGTGTTAGACCCTGTTAGGTTGTTAAATGGATGGAACCTAGTTTTATGTACACAGAGGCCCACACCATTTTACAAATTACACAAAAAGAAGAGTATTTATACCCTAAACACAACACACAAAAAATGAACATATGTACAAGTGGCACCAAAAGCCACAGTTACAGTTGAAAAAAAAACAGTTACAGAATGGCTGAAAACTCCAGCAAGAAATTTATCTCACTATTTTTAAACAAGCTGCATCTACTTTCTCTGATTAAAACATTAGGTCCTTGATGTTACCAATGTTTTGTAAATCCCCCAGTGAGTACTCTGTTGATATTTTCAACGTATTCATCAATAACAACATTAAACAGACAATATTTTGAAGAAATGCTTGTAAAAATATAAACATCCAAGCATCATTTTTTTTTTTTTTTGCAAGGTGAAAGGTGCTCTTATACCCCAGAAAAACAGCAATACTCAAATAAACAACACCTTTGAATCAAGGACACTTGACAATACATGAAATGTGGGGTTTTTGTAATTGCTGGCCAAGCAGTACTCCCCAAAAATTCCTATAGTTTTGAGAAAAATTCTGTATGCAAAGCCAAAATTGTACGTGTTATTGTATGTATTAAGCTAAATATATGACAGATATTATTAATATTTAATGAACACTATCTTAATTTTTGATACAGATTACTTATGTCTGAAAATTTAAACTATTCGTTATCAACCCCTTTAAATCAGACCCATACCGTATACATCCATGAATACACAATTAATTAAATTTTGTGTTGACTACTCTGGTGAAGCTTGAGATTTAGTAAACCAGAAAGATTATGAGGCCAGTCATCTTGGTAGCCTGGTATTTAACAATAGACTTCACAATGTTTAAGATTACAGCCTTATTTCCATTCTTTTTTCATGCTTTTAGATGGAGAAATGCTGGTGTAGGTTGGGGTGGCTCACCACATCGATGTATAACAGATTACAAGCTAAGTCATGGACCTTTGTGGTCAACCTGAAACAACAACAAAGATTAAGTCATTCCAAACCAAACACAGAGGAACTTCACACACCTCAAAAACCAGAAATGCTTAATTATTTTCACCATGGAATTACAAGAGAAGACCCCACAGTTAAGAGACTTTTGACTGGCATACTGGAAGGAAAGCGTGCCAGTCTTGCTGAAGGTATCACACTTGTGGAAACCGTTCATCCACGGAAGAAAGCCCAGGCTCAGGTAAGAGTAACATGATTTCTGAGCACCTTGGCCGTTCTATAAACTCAGCCACACTTTGTGTGACAAAGTCAGTCCCCTCATGTTAGAAATTCAGACCTCTTGTACCACAAGCTTAGCTTCTTTAAAATTTAAGTTGAATAAATACATTTTTAAATATGCTTTTCTTAATATTTGATTAATATAAAATCATCACTTGTCTTTAATGTGACGAAAATACCATGTCTTTACATTTGACACAAAGAAGACTTCATTTATGTATAACAGGTGTGTGTACAAATGTAAGTCATTATAATAAGTGAACCCTGAATATGGGGTTGTTTGACTATAAGTATAAATCATATCACACCAGTAAACCACTTTTTCTAATATGACCTATTTAATGACTGGAAACCTCAGTTTGTCCTCATTTTCAATGTTCCCAGGTTCTTCTCAGAGAAGTCATGGAGGCTAGTCGTCGGCGATCTCGCTCTGCACTCACAAAACAGCGGCCGTTCAGAATAGGTCAGTGGAGGCAAAGTATTTATCGCCAGTGTCAAGTATATGGTCAGTGGAATGGTAGAACATGCTGAGGCTATGGTCCTCAAACTTCGAAGAAAGATTTATCATATTATTTATTCATTGCTGACACAACATCCATAGAAATGATTCTGTACCCTGAGGGGCCTCAAGGCTCTAACTTGCCATCCCATGAACCTGTTCTGTCATTAGCCATGAAACCAATCCAAAGTGAGGGTCAGCAATACAAATATTGATATGAATATAAACACTAGGGATGTTTTATTACATATTTGTAGGTGAGGCAATTTCAGCAATTTTTGTCATAAATTTGCACTTGTTAACAAATTTGTAACACTAAATATGCATATAGTATGTTGGGCCCGGGAATGAAAAATATATAGAACCCAGTCGATAAATCCTCCTATTCGGGCCAAATGCAGCTCCCAGTTTGTAATAAAATATTATTTCCCGATATTTTATTGTGTTTTTTTTTGCCTCAGTATTTCTCAGTAACTGAGATTATTTAACCTACCACAGGAGATATGACCATTTTAAGTAGTCATCTGTGTCACTACTGCTACCCTGCATAAGTTGGCCGAAGGCATAAGTTGGCCGCGGCTCATCTACAGGCTCCAGAAAGACAAATAGGTTATTGTACACCAATGAAAACTGTGTCATATTATAAGTTTAACAATAATACATGATGTCAGAGTGTAGTAGGCCACTCATGTTAAAGCCCTGTGAAGGTGTGGTGAGAGGGGCCAACTTATGACTGCGGCCAACTTATGCAGGGTAGCAGTATTTATCTATACCTGGGGTCAAACCCAGGTCCTCTGTGATTTAGGGGAGTGTCTTACCCAGCATGCCACAGTGACAGATAACACCTGTGTAAAATTTAACCGCATTTGATAGATCCTTTGGTAATGATGGGCCCAAACATTGGAACAGCCTCCCACTTGATGTACAATCTGCCTCCACATTGTCATCCCTCAGACACGAGCTTAAGGCTCACCTATTTCATGAAACCCGTGCTCCATAGCATCCTGTCCTCTGTTTGTAGAAATGCTTCTCTGATGCCGACTTTCCTGCCTATAGACTTATAATTTAGCTTCTACCCTTTATGTTCTATCTGTTCATCAAAATTAAGGACGTTAAAAGTTTGTAAATAGTGATAATAAAATATTAGTATTAAGGCCATTTAAGTCAAAGTCAAAATTGGGGTTTTAGGTCTCATTGAACAACCAGGGTTATATTGGGACAGGTCCTCGGCATTGCCTCTTGTGGGACTTGAACCCACAGAGGTGACAGCCTATGATTAGATGCCAAACTTGCTAACCACTAGGCCACCGAGGACCTTTAAGGCCATTTAAGGGTATTACAAATAATTGACTTGAACATATATTTACAATAAGTCATGTATTCCAGGTTTATCTGGCCCACCAGGTGCAGGGAAAAGTACGTTTATTGAGACATTTGGCAAGTTACTGACAGAGATGAATCACAAAGTGGCTGTTTTAGCAGTGGACCCATCCTCCTCAACATCTGGAGGTAAAAATATAATCTAACCAGACTTGCATAGTGTCTAATCCCTTTACTCGAAGATTCGAAGAGATGCACAGAACAAAATTCCATGGCATGGATCTTTATCCACAGAGATGCCAGACTTATATAGTAACTACTCTTTGTAGTCTGTAGTCTGTAAAATAATAGAATAATTTCCCAAATGACATAAATGAAAAATTATATCACAAATAAAGATGACAATATCATATGAATGTGATGTTTTAGTTTTATTTATCCCCCATTTTTATGATTAAAAAGTTAGATAAATCCTTTAAATAAGGACACTGAAAAAGGCTGTTGTATATAGTGCCAAGAGTGACTATAAACTCACATGATTTGACCTTGGACCTTGAGTTCAAAAATCTTGTCCAGGCTAAATCTCGGAAACCGTAAGGTGTAGGAAGTAATGTCAGGGTAATGTTTTCACTCGTGGTAGCCGGGTGGGCATTTGGGCAGCGGGAAAAGTTTGTCTGGGTTATATCTCACAAACCGTAAGGTGTAGGAAGTTGATACTTGGTCGGGACATTGGATGAGGGTTGTAGGCATGCAACTTCATGGTGTGATGTTGATTTGACCTTGCTGTAGTGACCTTGGCTTTTAAAATCTTGGCCGGGGGGAATATCTCAGAAACCGTTAACTGTAGGAAGTTGATACTTGTTAGGGACATTGCTTAGGGGTTGTAGGTGTGCAACATCATGATGTGATCTTGATTTGACCTTGTATTGACCATGAGTTTGAAAATCTTGTCTGGGCTATTTCTTGGATTCTGTAAGGTGTGGAAGGTTGACACTTGGCAGGGACATTGGTTAGGGACTGTAGGTGTGCATCATGGTGTGACCTTTGGCTCTGGCAAAGTATGTTCACCTGCAATATTTGAGACATGTTTCTCTTATGACAAAGATATATACATGCTGCAACTGATTATTATAAATTATGTACTTTTACATAATTGTCCTATTTCCATTGACATCTATTCTCCAATTAATAAATTTTACAGCTTCATAAATTTTAGTTTACTGATTAATGCTGTCATCTTGCTATTGGATTGTATTATTTTAATACATTTTCTCTACTTAAACATTATTTGGAGCTTTATATAACTGACACTGCTCTGAAAGTATCCCGATCTTTGTACTGGTTCACTTCTTCTATATCTCATGGTGTTGAAAACTATTTCCCCAGGCTGTGGAGTATGGGCATCTCTGATGCTATTTTATATTTCGTAATATAGTGTTAGTTATAATGTCTGGTCTTATAAAGCTGCAGACCTGTCTAAGAAGAAAATCACACTTTCCTTCTTTTCAACCAATATCTTAAGGTATTTTCTTTCACCTAATTTCTACCTTTTCAAGGTTCCCTCTTGGGGGACAAGACGCGGATGCCACAGCTGTCTGTAGACCCACAGGCTTACATCCGCCCCTCCCCGAGTTCTGGTACATTAGGGGGCGTGGCTAGATCTACGAATGAGGCCATTGTGTTGTGTGAAGGTGCTGGATACGACATTGTGCTGGTGGAAACTGTAGGTAAGCAAGGTTACGTTGTACCACTGGTTTGCTTAAGTACATTTTTGTGTCTGAATTAGATAGATTACTTCAAAAATCGAAAGCTTTTAATTCTGAATCAAAATCCCAATAAATTGTACATATGTTTAGAGAGGTTATTTGCAAGAATTAACAAACACAACTGGCTGCTGCGGTATTACAAGTCAGCTGTTTGACTTTATATATATCCTTAGATAATTGTATCCACCCGATAGTATCCGGTGGATACTGTGGATTACGCATGAGTACGCCGCCGCCGCAGTGTGTAGAGATTTTCTTGTTACCCCTCTAGAGGCCAGAGTAGGTAGACTTCTCAAATTTGCAGGATATATTCATATCCATAAAATCTTGCCTGGGAATATTTTTGGCCTCATTTTGAAAAACAAGATGGCTGCCACGGGCGTTTCTTTTTAGTCATGAAAAGTGCTTATATCTCCCGTATTATTGGTCCTAGAGGTTTGCAATTTCAAAACCAATCTACAGGAAATCATGGGTGTACGAATCTTTTGATGTGGTCAGATTTGACCTTGGGCCCCTCCTTCAAGGTCAAACGAGGATAGATAAAGTTAAAAGTGCTAATAATTCACTTATTTTTGGTCCTAGAGGTTTGCAATGTGAAACCAACCTATGGGAAATCGTGGCCTGTGAATCTTCTGATGTGGTCAGATTTGACCTTGTGCCTCTCTTTCAAGGTCAAACAAGGATAGCCAAACTTAAAAGTGCTTATATCTCGCTTATTATTGGTCCTAGAGGTTTGCAATGTGAAACCAACCTATAGGAAATCATGGGCTGCGAATTTTTTTATGTGTTTGGATTTCACCTTGGGCACCTCCTTCAAGGTCAAATGAGGAAAGCCAAACTTTAAAATGTTATAACTCACTTATTATTGGTCCTAGAGGTTTGCAATGTGAAACTAACCTATAGGAAATCATGCACTGCGAATCTTTTAAATTTTAATGTGGTCGGATTTGACCTTGGGCACGTCCTTCAAGGTCAAACAAGGATAGCCAAACTTAAAAGTGGTTATAACTTGCTTATTATTGGTCCTAGAGGTTTGCAATGTAAAAACAACTTATAGGAAATCGTGTTCTGCGAATCTTCTGATGTGGTCAGATTTGACCTTGGGCCCCTGCTTCAAGTTCAAATGAGGGTAGCCAAACGTAAAAGTGCTAACTTGCTTTTTATTGAAAAATGCTTTTTATTGCGTTAATACATCCTATCCAATGGACAATAGCTTATCCGGTCGGCGCAGACCGGCCCGCCAAACGTCAGAAAAAGACGTCCTGTGTCTCCACCGGCAGGTCGATCCCTAGTACTAATGCACTCGCCAGATGGCGTGTCGTACTTCCTTCCTGTCTAGACAGAGTGACGTCATAGCATCTTTTTCGTTTGGCGCGTGACTAGTGCACAAGGAATTTTTTCAACCAGATTATTTCGTGGATATTTTCAAGTTTTCACTTGAATTTGGAAGTTATTTTACACATTGGTGTTTAAGGATATTGTAGAAGTGTTATGTCTTCTCCAGGACAAAAAAGGGGGGCATGCGGACACGCCATGGCCAGTTTTGATGGCCATCTCTCTTGTGCCTGTTGCAGAGACAAGGGAAAGGGGAAAGACACGTGTGTCGAGGATAAGGATTCTACTAACTGTTCTCACTGCAACGCTTTAACCCCTGAACAAAAAGCTCAACTGGCCACCCCCAGTTATAAACTAAAGAAGGAAAAGAGAGAGGCCAAGAAATTGGAAACGGAAACCCCTAAGGACTCTGAATCACTTGTGGATCCTTCTTCCGTTTCAGTAATAGGAGTGGTTGATAATGCTGGCGTAGTTCAATCGCCTTCAGTGCCTCCAGAAAAGAAGATTAAAAAGGACAAAGTCTTAACAAAGCCTAAGAAATCTATGTCTTCCACTGAGGGTAAGATTGCGGATCTTGACGTTAAATGGTCCGAAAGGTTTAATCGTCTTGAGGCTTTACTGCTGTCCAAATCCTTTCCACCTTCCTTCTCTGCGGATGTGCAAGTCTCTCCATCTCACACTCCACCAGCAAACATTAGTAAGGACTCTGAGCCTTTCTTTCAACCCTCCGTTTCTTCTACTGCTTCTTCAAAGGTTGAGCGCACTGGCCCAGACATTTCGGATGCTTCACAGCACCAGTCGGCCGGTAAGCTTCAGGAGACTCCACCTATACAGCGCACTGGCCCAGACACTCAGTTAGCTGCAAAGCAACAGTTGGCCGGTAAGCTACCTGGCAAGCTTTCCAGAGTTGATCTTCCGTCTAAGCGCACTGGCCCGGACAATAAGGATGCTACCACGCACCAGTCGGCCAGCAAGCTTCCACCACAGACTTCAGGACACGTTACAGGCAAGTCTGTCTCTGATAGACCCTTCACCGACCGACCCTCAGACCGACCTTCAGACCGGCTACAGTCTTCATCTTCACCGGACCTACACAGGTCATCTCGACGGGACAGCATTTCCAGTCTGGATTCTGCTACCGGCAGTGACCTATCGGACCGACCACCCATTGAACTGTTTGTTGAAGATGCAGAGTTGTCAGATAACCAGGAGGGTGAGCCGGATCAGAACATTTCAGAAGATCAGACCTACCGAGAAACAATGCGGGGGATACGCTCATACATGGGATGTTCCCATGTGCCGGACATTGACAGTTCAAACCCCTCTGATGATAATCCTTTTGCCGGCCCAAAGGCTCCTGCTGCAAGCAAGATTTCAGTCCACATGCCGACAGAGGATTGGCTATGTCGGAAATTAGCCAAACTCAATATGACTTTAGTGGAGGGTTACCCCTCCAGGACATCTGAAGCTGGTGGACTTTTAGTAGATCAATTCCTCAGGCCGGCCAAGTCTCAATCACGCTGGTATGGCATTTGTCCAGGTCAGAAATGTGAACCACCAGCCATGGCTAGTTGGAACGTGGCAGCTTCCAAGATCAACAGTAGTTATAGCAGGATTGCCCGCAAGGCTGATATGGCAGTTACCCCACCTGCCTCTCGCAGAATATCTCAGGATACTCTCAGACGGTGGGAACAGACGGCCAGGGAAGCCACAGTAATTTGCAATCAGACGGCTAGTTTTAACCGTTGCATGTTCAAGGTCCAAGAAGATATGCGTGCTCAACTTAAATCCATCCGGATGGAAAGCAAAGGGAAAGGTTCCACCAAATCTTCAGAGGCTTTAGATGAGTTGCAACACCTCATAGAATTCAACTCTAGCATAACGCAGTCGGCGTCTAGGGCAATGGAACACCTCACCGACTTCGTCTTTGTGACAATGGGGAACCTCACCCTGGTCAGGCGTGACTCGTACCTGTCATACGTCAAGAACGGGATAAAACATGATACTCTAGCAGCACTGCATACAGGACCCCTTCAGTTTTCAACCATTTTCCCAGACTCTGTCATCAAGAAGGCGGAAGAAGAGATTGCCTATTATGATAGCAAGGGTCAATCCGCAAACATCCCCAAGGGAAAGGGTCGTTGTCATCCCTACGAGAGAGCTGATAAAAGGTCTGAGGGTCGCCCGGACGCTAGAGTAGAACGACAGGCTTGGAAAAACATTGGTAAGAGACAAAACAAGAGAGGTAAAGGCAGGAGCTTCAACTTCTCTTCCCGACCTGCCAAGGGCCAACAGTCGTACAAATGACAGTCAATGCTTAAACAGGTACTGTTGGCCGGGAGCACACCAGAACAGACATTTGTAGACTCTCATGCAAAGTTAAATGTTGTTTTTCCTGTTCTTACTGCAACCGGGCTTCCACAAAAGAAAGGTATAAGTCCCGTGTTGGCAGCTGTAAATCAGAAAGAATGTCTATTAAACCATGTCAAAGGTGCTTCTTCTGTTACTCACTTGTCTTATGTCAATCCTGTAACAAATGCCCATCTTGCTGTACCCAATCTACCTGTAGGGGCCAGATTTCAAAACTTTTGGCAGGTGTGGCTGGACCTAAATGCCAGACCAAAGGTGGTTCAAATCTTGAAAGAGGGTTACACCCTCCCCTTCCAGACCCGACCAAGGCTCACAAGATCTCCCACAGTCGTAAGCTGTTATGTCAATCCCCACAGGAACAGCTACCTGTTGGAGGCATTGCATCAACTTATAGACAAAAACGCAATAGAGCTGGTCCAAAACCAAACTTCACTGGGGTTTTTCAACCGACTATTTTTGGTCCCCAAGCCCAACAACAAATGGAGACCCATACTAGACCTGAGCAAGCTGAATCTCTTCCTCAAAACCGAGACATTCAAAATGGAGACACCGGAAACCATCAGAACTTCCCTCCAGCAAGGGGAGTGGGTCACCTCCTTGGATTTCAAGGACGCCTACTTCCATATACCAATACAGGAACAGTCCCAGAAATATCTAAGATTTCATGTCCAGGGTCGGACATACCAATTCAAAGCACTACCTTTCGGTCTGTCCACAGCACAAATGGAGTTCACTGTGATAGCAAAGGAGGTCAAGCTAATGTCCTCACACCAGGGTATAAGAATCCACCAGTACCTCGGCCGGCTACACATGAGACCCATACAGTGGCATCTCAAAAACAATTGGAGAGTACCAGAGTCTTTAGAGAAGGTTATCCCGTTACCAAGGTCCCTGCACCCACACTTAAAATGGTGGCTAGAGGAAAACAATGTTCTCCAAGGTCAACCTTTACACTCAATAAAGCATGCTCTGCAAATATTTACAGACGCATCAAAAGAAGGGTGGGGCGCTCACTTAAACGAGTTCACGGCAAGAGGATCCTGGTCGGTTCCGGAAAGCAAACTGCACATAAACTATCTGGAACTCAAAGCAGTCTTTCTAGCCTTAAAGGAGTTCCAAAATCTTTGTGTGGAAAGAATAATTCTTGTAGCAACCGACAATACTACGGTGGTAGCTTACATAAACAAGGAAGGGGCCATGAGGTCGGGCCCACTGTGTGCCCTACTTTGGAGAATCTTGACCTGGTGTTCTCAGAGACAGGTAACTCTGAAAGCCCGGCACATCCCAGGCCATCTAAACGTGATAGCAGACAAGCTATCCAGGCTGGGTCAAACCATCCAGACGGAGTGGTCCCTCCTTCCCGCAGTTTTTCAGAAACTATGTATCAGGTGGCACCGGCCTCAAATAGACCTGTTTGCCACGAGGTTCAATCACAAGTTACCTCAGTTTGTGTCTCCAGTTCCGGACTCCACGGCGGTAGCAGTGGATGCACCCACTCTGCCATGGGAGGATCTGGATGCATATGCCTTCCCACCGACCTCCATCTTGGGCAAGGTGGTAGAAAAACTACTGAACTCTCCACTCAAGAGACTCATTCTGATTGCTCCGGGGTGGCATGCCCTGGTTTTGGGATCTGGTAGCCATGTCCAGTCAAGCCCCACTCAGCCTTCCAAACCTGCCCAATCTATTGACGCAGCCCTTCAATCAGATCCCTCACAGAAATCTGACAAATTTAAACCTTCACACGTGGCTCCTAGAGCCACAGCAATCAAAGAGCAGGGCTTCTCTGAAGCATGGCAGCAAGAATTGAGGCTCCTCAAAGAAGATCAACCAGATCAGTCTATGAGGCAAAATGGATCGTTTTTATAAAGTGGTGCGTCACTAATCAGGTGGACGTCGAATCACCACCTGTGAAGTCGGTGGCCGACTTCTTGCTCTACCTCTTTGAGGTCAAGAATTTGCAGCCCAGCACTATTGATGGATACAGGTCTGCCATTGCTGATCAATATCAGCAAAGACGATAATCTCAACCATCTCCTGGACAGCTTCCACAGAGACAGACCCAAAGGGCGGAGGGGTATACCCTCCTGGAACCTTTCTCTGGTACTACACCAGCTGACAAAGGCTCCTTTCGAACCTCTTAGGGAGGCATCTCTGAAGCATTTGACCTTCAAAACTGTCTTCCTTTTGGCCCTGGGTTCCGGCAAAAGGAGGAGTGAGATCCATGCATGGCAACATAAGAACATCAGACACCAGTCGGATTGGTCTAAGGTGTCCCTTTTTCCATCTCCCAGCTTTCTTTCCAAGAACCAGCTGGCCAAGGAGGGTCCAGCGAGTGTAGCCCCAGTGGTCATACCAGCCCTGGCCCCTACCCTGGATAAGTCCCTCAAGTCTGACAGATCTCTTTGTCCAATCAGAGCTTTGCGCTACTATTTAGACAGGACGTCAGCCATTAGGCAGGACAAAGAATTAGTCTTTGTCTCCTTCAAGAAAGGCTTCGACAGGGACATCTCACCTGCCACTATCTCCTCATGGATCAAGCAAACTGTGATCCTATGCTATGAGCTCTCTGATCACCATGCCCACACCCTGCATCAAGTTAAAGCTCATGATGTCAGGGCCTTTGCTGCCTCTAAGGCCTTCCAGTCGGGGGTTTCCTTAGATCTTATCAGCCTGCCACTGGAAATCTCATAATACCTTCACTCAGTTCTATCTGAAGGATGTGGCTTGGGCTGACTCAGAGCTCTACCACCTTGGTCCTGTTGTGGCTGCTCAACAGATCCACCAGCAGGCTAGTATCTAGAGGAGATCTGTACATATGTAAATAGTTGTACATACGTGTATATATTGTACATAGAGTTAACAAAAAAAAACAAAAAAAACTGGACGTGCTTCCTTCGGGAGGTTTTGTTAGTTTGATGGGACTGAACTCATCCCTCTCTTCCCTACCTCAGAGCAGGTCTGTAAAAAAGGGGGGGGGGGCAAGGTCGATTCTGACGGTTCAACCCTGGATAACCGGATGACGATGTTCGACCATAGCCTTAAGGGTTATTCACCTCAGGGTCTGCCCAGGCTTAAAAGGGAACCTTATTGGTTCTGAGCATGAGTTCAAATTTTTTAGTCCCTAGTAACTTACCCGCCAACCAAGCGGTAGTTATTCAGCTATTGTCCATTGGATAGGATGTATTAACGCAATAAAATTGCAAATTTAATAAGTAAATTAAACTTTTATAAGTTTATACCCTATCCAATGGACACACAAGACCCTCCCACCGACCCCGCTATCAGTTCACTAGGGGTCTAGCTGTTTAGACAACGAAAAAGATGTTATGACGTCACTCTGTCTAGACAGGAAGGAAGTACAACACGCCATCTGGCGAGTGCATTAGTACTAGGGATCGACCTGCCGGTGGAGACACAGGACGTCTTTTTCTGACGTTTGGCGGGCCGGTCTGCGCAGACCGGATAAGCTATTGTCCATTGGATAGGGTATTAACTTATAAAAATTTAATTTACTTATTAAATTTGCAAGTTTATCTTAGAAACTATCATGTTAGTTGGCCTTTTCTGATGGATACATCTTGCATCTGGCCACAGATATGTCCTTGATCTAGTTAAATCTTTGATATGTGTAATTAATTAGAAATGGGTCAATAGGCCTGGTGTCTCAGTATCAAGAGCATTTTAGTGAAATACTGTGATGAAATTTTACTACCGCCACTTTGCTTGTTAGCACATATAATGGAAGGAAAACTTAAAATATTGGGAACAAACCATAAATCTGCAGAAATTACACACTTTTATCCCATATTTTGTGCTTTTGGGGACTTTTATTGCTATGTCGTTAAGAGGAAACATCCATGTTGGATTGGGGTGTACAAAAATGTGGAGTCCCATAATTGGTACGGTTTTGCATTGGTGACCTCCCGATGTACATTTTTTTGGTACTGACCCATCCATAGTATTAATTATGTGGTACATGCCATGTATATGGTGTGATCTTATCTTCAACAAAGAGGTTATGTAATTGACAATGTACCTGTGTCTGCCTGTTTTTATGAAATTTGAAGGAAATGTCGACATCTAGGAATGTTTTTAGAGGGTTTGTTATCATTGCAGTCACAAGCAGTATTGGAGGTGTTGGGCCTTGGCAGAGTTCTGCACTCTCAGAATGATCTTGTTCATTTAGCATTTCATTTGACTGAAGAATAAATGATATCATATGCTCTTTGGGCCAGAAGAGCTGATTAAACCTCTGTGTTTCTATTTATTTTCATAAATCAGTGAATTAATCTGGTTACAGTTTTGCTGTATAAGTCAAGGCATATCCACCAAGGCGTATACACCCCTGTATATACATATACACCCTGTATCTTAATGGCACTGTGAACCTTTACTTTCGCCCTTGAATTTTAAAATTACAATTCTTGTTTGTTACGACTTATATTCTTTTTTTTTATTGGAGATGAAGTGCCATAAAAGTTGGTTAAAATTACAATTTTAGTTTGAGAACATTCTTTTATCCAGCAACATCTCATTCCACCAAAGCCGTTCAAATGATAGAGGTTCTGATGGTTCTGAATCTGAGCAAACCCAGTAAAATGGAACAGTGTGTTTAGTCTAAAGCTGTATGAAAGAGCAAAACAGAGAGACTTGAATGTTTTACTTGAATCCAACTACAAAACCCATTTTGGGTATCTAAGCAATTCTAGCATGAATTATAAATCATTCAAATCTCTGATTTGTAAGATATTACAACAAAGATTTGACTGTTCCTGCAATAGCCCTCTGCAAAAAATGAAAAAAAAATACAACTTAGATTTATTGTAAAATTTGAAATAGTTTAAATATTTGAAATAGTTTTAAATAGTTTGTCATGTTAGAATAGGAATAACACCCTGTAAACCATGGTATACACAGAATTTTATCATGGTTTGAGGTTGTAAACCCCGAAGGAGAAGGTAGTTATAATAACATAAGATAGTTAGAATAAAACAAAGAATCTTATTCATCTTTTCCCACTGTCAAAAAATACATTACTCAAGAAGAAACATAAGCAAGTTGTGAAATGGCATTAAGAATCATTTCAAATTTTTAGTGTAATTCTTAGACATACTTATTTATTCATTTACAAGGGAGTTCAAATTAACAAATAGAATAGCTTAACCATTTGATTAAGTACACCTACAAATGAAATAAGTCAAGTAGCAGTTTATATATATTTATTCACATATCCATACAAATGTTTACAAGTGTGTGTATATAAATAACTTAATTCCATGTGTCATGTTGTTAAATGTGTGGGAATGACAGTACTGAGAACATAATGTACTGTACTAAACGTATTAAAATCTGCTAACTTTACTGAGGACATTACTCTCTGTGTAATGTACATATTGCTCATCATTACTGTAGTAATTACATTATCCACTGTGTACTGTACTTATTAAATTACCCTCATTTACTTTTGTAATAACATTAGTTACATTACCCACTATATATATGCTGGGGTAACTACATAACCCACTGTGTACTATAGGTGTGGGTCAGTCTGAGTACGCTGTGGCTGACATGGTGGATCTGTTTGTTCTGCTCATCCCACCAGCAGGAGGGGATGAACTACAAGGTCGGTAACAGAAACATACTCAGTACTATCAAGTAATTTTTTAGTACAATTTCCAGCCAGGCTCACACTGGCTTTTTTGTTTGTTGTTTTTATCTTTTTTTTTTTTGTCACTGAACTTTCACGAACTGTGATGAAGCACAATGAGTGTACATTTCATTACTGAAGCTAAGCAGTGATTTGCTACAATAGAACTAGGATGGTGGACCGTTCTAGGTTAGGTATGGCATATATCTGACTTAGAATTTGTTTTGTCACCAGACTTCATAAATTCGAGTACAGTACTCGTGTCTGTGATGGATTGCAGCTTGTGCATGTGGACCAAAAGATTTTTCAGCCTGGTTTAACTTAATTCTACTTATGATGCTCAAAGTGTGGGGTTTTCCATCCTTTTTATCAGCTGAAGTCATATCGGGCCGGGCCCCAATTGAATCCCTCATGATGTCAGATGGACTTGAACCAAGAACCACAGATGTAAGGGTCAAGTGATAAAAAGCTAAATTTGTCAAAAACTTTGCTTCTGAAGCCTGCAGTAAATTTTAAAGCACAACTGTTTTATGTGAAATCATCTGTGATTTTTTTTCAGGAGTAATACCATTATAAATTGAAGACAAGTTGAGTTTATAAACTTGAATCTACATAAAAACAATGAATTTCTTTCCATAAAATGTATGTTACCCAATATGGCGGCAAACAAGAAAGAGGAAGAATGCTATACGTCACCTGGAACTGCTAGTACCACCTAGCAGCCAGCTCAGCTATTATAAATTCCTTTCTTTTGAGTTGGCTAGGTCAGGGCGGTCCCAGATGGTAAGCTATTTGTAGTGCCACAAAATGAATGGTTAGATCATTAGAAGTTCAAACAGTTTGTCACAGTGCAATCTGTTTCTGCAGGCATCAAGAAAGGCATCATAGAAGTGGCAGACATTGTGGCCGTCAATAAGTCAGATGGCGACCTGGTGCCGGCAGCCAGGAGAATCCAGACTGAGTACATGAGTGCACTCAAGTTTATGAGACCTCGCAGTAAACATTGGAAGCCAAAGGTAAGTGTGTTCAGACACTGGAAGCCAAAGGGTGGTGTGTATAAAAACAGGAAACCAAACCAAATGTGTGGTAAAACACTGGAAGCCTAAGGTAGGTGTGTTAAGATGCTGGAAAAAGTGTGGGCGTTTCAAAACACTGAAAGCAAAAGTTGGGTGTGTAAGGCAGTAGAAACCAAAGGTTGGGCTGTTATGCACCATATTCAAAGGTAGGTCTGTTTAGACACTGAAAGGCCAAGGTCACTGTGTTACAATACTGAAAGCCTAAGGTCAGTGAGCTAAAACACTGGAAGCCAAAGGTAGATATGCAAAATACTGGAAATCAAAGGTAGGGTTGCTATGACACTAGAAGTCAAAGGTGGGTGTGTTGAAACTTTGCAGTGGCAGGTCACCTACTAAAACACTATAAGCAATAGGTTACGCAGAAAAGCTTTGATATGCACTATCACTCGTTACTTTGCTTACTATCTTGTCGTGCATTTATAAACTGTGTCAGAAATGTGATTTCCACCTGTTCTTTGATTTTTATGCATCTTTTTTACCTATGGGCAATCAATTCTCTCTGTAACTCATTCTTTCAAACTTCTGAGGCTTGATCTCTCTGCATCTTTTCAGTTTGCACATGAATTAGACTTCTATATATGATATCCATGCGTCTCATATCTCTGTGAACAGGTTCAGAGATTCTCCATCTCAAGTGTATCAGACCTTTGACAAAATTTATGATATTTTTCTATCTTTTGCTCACACAGGCTCAGAGATTTATCTCTCTTACCCATCAAGTTCTAACAGACCTCAATGCCTGCATCTCTATCATTTCTCTTTCATGTAGGTTAAGAGAATCTCCTCACTCACACAGGAGGGCGTGGAAGACCTGTGGTCGCTGATGTGCGATTTCAGAAACAAAATGGCAGACAGTGGTGAAATGGATCACAAACGTCAGAGACAGCAGAAAGTCTGGATGTGGAATCAGATCCGGGAAAACATCATGGTGCTATTCAAAGAACACCCGGCTATTGCTAATAAAATCGGTAGTTATGAACAGAGGGTTGCCACGGGGACAGTTACCCCTGGATATGCCGCCGATAGGCTTCTGGCGGAATTCAGAAACTCACTGAATGTAGGAGAAGACAGTGGGATGGAGGAAGTGAAGGTTGAGGAGAGAACGATAGACCAACAGTCTGAACGACTACTAGATAAAAAGAAGGTGTTTAAATAACATGGGTTGTTGAGGAAAGTAATCAGTCATCTTGGTATTGGGATTATCTCGTTAAAATACAATGACCACATTACAACTGACATTCAGTTTGCTGGCGCATATAAATTTGGGAAAGCATAAATATTAGGAACAAACCATGAAATCGAAGAAATTATACAACTTTATCCCATATTTTAACTTTTTAGATTTCTGCAAGCAGAATTGCCATGTTTTGTTTTAATAAACTTCACTTTCTAGTAGGGGACCTATTTGATTGGGCTTATGTAGAAGACAAAATGGTGTTCAACTGATAAGGTACCAATGTGGAAAATATGCCTAGTTAAGACTAAGGAATGCACAATTTGAAATGGGTGGGGACCAACACTTCCAAAGCAAGACAAAATAATCCAATTTAGTGTCCATTTTGAATCAGTGATGAAAGGCTTAACAGTTTGAAAATGAAAGTGTTTTTATGGTTGGTGGAATGAAATGAATAAAAAGTAGGAGTGGTGGATATCAGTTGTAAATTTGATTCACTTTAAAATAAGTGTAAAATTGTATTTGTAATTATTAAGAAGTTTGTGAATAATTCATTTCAAACCACAGCATGGTCAAGAATTGGTCCCAAACTTCTGTAAGAGATAACAAATTATTACTTATTGCCACCTTAAGAATTGGGTGGATGTTAACTTTCAATTGTGGCTAAGGAATGTACATATCAGAAGAGTCTTTAGTGAGCAAGAAGAACTTATAGGAAATGCCAGGTTGGACAAACGAGTCAATTGTTTGTGTTCATCCTGCTGCAATTCTTAGGCAAGAAAAATTCAGGCAGTGCAGTCACTGCCATGTTTCATGGTCCTATAGTGTTAGCTGTTGTAAACTAGGATGAAGTTTTCATGTGGTGCAGTGAATCAAGCTGTAGTTTTGAATAGTGAAAATAGTGGTATCAGCAAGTTTCCTGTTGCTAAACTAGAAAGCAGAATTGGACTAGGAGTATGGTTTAAATGTTGGATGCATTTTGTAGAAGTTCTCCCAAAATTGTACAGATCATGAGGTAATATTTAACATGTCAAGATACATTAAAAATGTAGACAACAATAAATCTAATGAAGCTGTGATAGAAATTTTGACTTTTTGTTTATTTGTAATACTAAATACTGTTAAGCAGTAGAAGCAGAACCAGTTCTGAAGCCCCACCAGCATTGCATTTGTACCTCACTGCCTTAAGGGCTGTTCTGGTATTGTTTTCACCTATGGCGTCCAGAGGGTCAGGCAGGTAGGTGTCAGGAAAAAGTTTGTCCGGGCTGTATCTCAGAAACCATAATGTGCAGGAAGTTGGTACTTTGAAGGGACATTGGTTAGGAATTGTATCTTTTCTTTCCCTTACGTAGGTATTATGTTCTCTACTTGAACATTATTTGGACCTTTATATAACTGACACTGCTCTGAAAGTATCCAGATCTGTGTACTCTTGCACTACTACTATATCTCATGGTGTTTAAAACTATTTCCCCAGGGTGTGGGGTTTGTGGATCTCTGATGCTATTTTACTTAATTGTGCTATCTGTTGGTAGCTGTATTTCAAGTTAATAAAGCACACCTCCTTTTTGGATGTGGACTATCCCTTTTTGGACATCAGTGCCTAAGAGGATGTTTACACCAATTTCGTCTCTTTATAAATGCTTCTAAGTTTCTTACTTACAATTTTTTCTCATAAACATTATTTTCTCTAATAACATTATTTGGACCTTTACATAACCGACATCGTTTGCTGTGAAAGTCTCTTAATCTTTGTGCCATTTTATTTCTTCTATATCTCATGGTGTCAAAAATAGCATCAGAGATGCCCGTACCCCACAGCCTTGGGAAATATTTTTAACACCATGAGATATAGAAGCACTGTATCAGTACAAAGTTCAGGATACTTTCAGAGAACTGTCAGTTATATAAAGGTCCAAACAATGTTTAAATAGAGAAAATAATGTCTAAGAGAAAGATAATGCATGTACTTTATCTACATCTGGCATGGCCGAATTATGGTTTAGATGTTTTGAATATTACCATGCACACAGAAGTGGTAATACATTCAATGAATGCTTATGTGTGGTGTTGGAGCAAAATCTGTGGCTCACTTGATGAAATTCCATCTGTTCCAATGGAAAGTTGTAAAAGTAAAATTCTTAATGAATTCTAATATGACTTTAACAGTGCTTAATCTGCATCAAAAGACAAACGCAAAGGTGCAACAAGATTTTCTAGGATCAAGGTCACTACAAGGTCAAAGGTCAAATCAAGGTCACACCATGATGCTGCACACCTACAACCCCTAACAAATGTCCCTACCAAGTATCAACTTCCTACACCTTACGGTTTCCAAATTATAGCCCGGACAAGATTTTATAGGTCAAGGTCACTACAGTAAGGTCAAAGGTTAAATCAAGGTCAGACCATGACGTTGCACACCTACACCTACTAACCTATGTCCCTACCACGTATCAACTTTCTACATCTTACGGTTTTCGAGATATAGCCCGGACAAGATTTTATAGGCCAAGTCACTACAGCAAGGTCAAAGGTCAAATCAAGGTCACACCATGACGTTGCACAACTACTTCCCCCAACCGATGTCCCTACCAAGTATCAACTTCCTGCACCTTACAGTTTCTGAGATATAGCCCGGACAAGATTTTATAGGTTAAGGTCACTACAGCAAAGTCAAAGGTCAAATCAAGGTCACACAATGACGATGCACACCTACACCCCCTAACCAATGTCCCTACCAAGTATCAACTTCCTAGACCTTACGGTTACCGAGATATAGCCCAGACAAGATTTTATACGTCAAGGTCACTACAGCAAGGTCAAAGGTCAAATCAAGGTCACACCATGATGTTGCACACCTACACCCCCTAACCAATGTCCCTACCAAGTATCAACTTCCTACACCTTACTTTTTCCGAGATACAGCCCGGACAAGATTTTATAGGTCAAGGTCACTACGGCAAGGTCAAATCAAGGTCACACCATGATGTTGCACACCTACATCCCCTAACCAATGTCCCTACCAAGTATCAACTTCTTACCCCCTACGGTTTCCAAGATACAGCCCGGACAAGATTTTATAGGTCAAGGTCACTACGGCAAGGTCAAATCAAGGTCACACCATGATGTTGCACACCTACACACCCTAACCAATGTCCCTACCAAGTATCAACTTCCTACACCTTACGGTTTCCGAGATACAGCCCGGACAAGATTTTATAGGTCAAGGTCACACCATCACGTTGCACACCTACACACCCTAACCAATGTCCCTACCAAGTATCAACTTCCTACACCTTACGGTTTCCGAGATATAGCCCGGACAAGATTTTCAAACTCAAGGTCACTACGGCAAGGTCAAATCAAGGTCAGACCATGACGTTGCACACCTACACATCCTGACCAATGTCCCTACCAAGTATGAACTTCCTACACCTTACGGTTTCCGAGATATAGCCCGGACAAGATTTTCAAACTCAAGGTCACTACAGCAAGGTCAATGGTCAAATCAAGGTCAGACCATGACGTTGCACACCTACACATCCTGACCAATGTCCCTACCAAGTATGAACTTCCTACACCTTATGGTTTCTGAGATACAGCCCGGACAAACTTTTTCCCGCCGCGCCCGCCCGACAGGACGCCCGCCCGCCCATCCGGACACCATGGGTGAAAACAATACCCCGACAGCCCTTAAGGGCTGTGGGGTAAAAGCCTATTCCCTGGGCTGCGGATTACAGGGAATCTCAGATGCTATTTTTACAATAGTTCTCCTTTTCTAGAAAAAAGTCCACTTTATGTGTGAAGTCAACACAGTGAAGTCTGGTTTCAATATACACTGTCTTGGCATGTGAACATACACAAGTAAGAGCTCCCACTCCTTTCACAGCCAGGGGGAACTGTACCCAGTGACCCTATGTAAGTACAACCTTTACAAATCAAACCCAGGTAAAACTGGAACCAGTTTAGAGGTCTAAATATTGAAGGCTCTAATGCTACTGTATTGTGAGATTTATTGTCAGATGAGATTGGTATACAAGGCTCCATAACAATAGAAATCTATCAGAGAAGATCGAAAGACTGATTCACAGTTCCTGGATATTCATGATTACTTTTATACTTCTTACATCCCAAGGTGTCTTTCCTTCTATATAAATTAAATGTTTGTGAAAAAGGGCTTTTTATTATGCTACAATATACCTTACTATTGTAACAACATGCTTTACGGGTGGCTGGCCATGGAAAGCTTCCAACCGGAGTAAAAGTTGAAAACCTATTAATCGTGAAATTCAGATAGACGGGGCTATCCGAAACCGTGGTCACATGTATGCTCTTTTATTCATGTACATAGTAAAATGTGAAATTTTATGGTTCATGATTTGTCATTTCTCAATCTAATCTGGACTTTCATAATGCCTTATTCTTTATTTTTGTAAACAGACTCTAAGGTGGAACAACATAAAGACATGGCCAAATTTCAACATCAAAGGACAGATGAAGGGTCAAGCAAGGACATATTGAAAACATAATGTGTTTGGTTTGCCTTGATGAAGAGACAAAACTTAAATACTGGAAGAAAATATATATTTGTGTGTTAGAAAATCGCTACATTACATAAACTTCAAAAGAGGTCCCAATTATGCATACAGTGATGTTGACATTCCCAGTCACAAGCAGAAGATCTAACATACAGGCAATGATGGGGTGACATGCGGGGAACAATACTTTTCACCTTTCAAGAAAAAAGACTAGTCAATTTTATTATTTTATTCTTCTCTTTTGTCTCAAAATTAAAGTATGGCTACTAAGTATAATACAGCGTGAAAAATTACACAATGGTGTGAAATACACAGTGACTTCTACCTTTAAATTAATGCTTTACATCAGATACAGACTTTGTGGTGTGACTGTAACATACAACAGAACCTCCATTTTCTGAACTTCTCTCATACAACCTACGTTCACTCGTCCAAAATTATATTTTGATGCCGAGTCAGTTGGGACTTTTAACGGGGAGTTGTACCCAGTCAGTCCCTCATGGAATACCACATGTTGCCACGCAATGGTCTCAAACCCAAGACCTTGAAGGCAAGAATCCAGGCCATTACATATCAAACCAGAAAATGTAAGGTACTGCTGTTAATTCCACAAATTCTTGTAAAGACAGCGAAAAGCTGCACCCCACCAAAAAAAGGAAGTGCATAACCGCCCAGATCGATCACAAAACATGGCAACTCCAGGCAAGACAACCAATACAGACAGACCACTCTGTCAGTGGATATTACTTCAACTCACAGCAACAATATACTACAAATAGTTTGCTTTACACTCACTACAAACTGGTACACAAAATTACTACATTTTGATGACTTTACGCAACTATCTTTCTAAATGTATGTCAACACAAGCATAAGTTATTCTTTAACTTTTTTGCTGGAAGAGATAACTAAGATTATTCAACTTCTACAAATCTGCACAAACTGATTAGCTTGCAGGTATCAAAAGCGTAATTCCTAATGGCTGTAAGTTTAATTTACTTGTTACTTCCTGTTTCTGCTGTCTTAGGTTACATGCTGAATAAATAACAATATATCTTACTGTAGCAATAAAGGATGAGCTGCGAGTATTGTATCGGCGAATAAATCACAAACTTCCAGGTGGAATAATGGATGAAACTTGATAGGGATGAGTCCTTTACAGCCAGATGTTTGTGATTTATTCACTGAAACAATACCCAAACCAAGTCCTTTATTGCTGTTATAAAGTCTGATATGACTTTAACACAAAAACGTCTATTTATTCAGTCAAAAAATATAGTTATTGTAGAAACTATATCTTTGCTGAAAACTGGTTTCCGTAAAATTATGTGTTTCATACTTCAATGGTAACCAGTTTGTGGAACTACTTTCACAATTAGATCCCTCGCATTATAATGTACGCTAGCAACGATGCGTAGCGACAAGTTTTCATTCACTGCGCATTTCCAGTCTTTATAATTTATCTGAACAGCTACAGTCTACAAACTACATTTCATAAAACCTCAGTCTGTAAATTATTTCTTAAACCTTCCATGCAAAACCTTTTCTCCATAAAAAACAGTATATGAACCTATCTCCGACCTGGTGAAATGAATATTTGAATTGTCTACAAGATTATAAGGCTACAGCGTATAAATAATACATAAACAACATCCGGCCTGGAATGTAGTTTGAAAACTAATGGCCGTGTTAAAATAGTACAAGCGATTACTGAGTTTATTCTAAGACTGCTTGCAATCACAGAGTTAGACGTTCTGTTATTTAAAAAATATTATCGCATTTATATGATAAAATTGTAAGAAAACGTAGTATTCATATAACAATGGACTCTTTTTATGCCATATTTCTTACATTTTGTAACCAATCTCACACATTTAGTGCTTTGACCAGAAGAAAGTGATTTTGACAAAATGTTTAACATACTTAAGCTCTGTTAACATAGCTGTCGGGTTGTTAGAAGGGTGTGAACTTATCCTAGGCCACTAAACTGCAGGAATGCCAAGGACTTGGCTAAAAACAATGTCTTAACAAACACACATTTGTGCAGCAGTTTACACAGATCACTCTAGCGGTAACTTAAAGCAAACTCTTTACAAACTTTTTTTATCATATTCATGATAAGAAATGAATGACTGACATGTGTATGATTTTGACAGACACACACACAAAGAAAAAAAATGTACAAACTAAATGAACAGATATGTACATCTATGCACAGATGATATCTGTCCTTTTTCACAAAACAATGTTTGACTTGAAATTACATAAATGTACTAGATTTACTACACAAGTTCCATAGAGATTGCATATAAATAATTGCCTACTTGTAGTAGAGTGAGAACTGTAAAATTCGCCACATATCTGAAATTCGCCACATGTGAAAATACTAATAAAATAAATGAATTGTGGTGAGATTTGTTGAATGTATAGTAAATTAAGGCTTTTTGAACTGAAAAATACCAATTTTGAGACAAAAACATCATTTTCTTCATAAAATTAACTAAGGTTTTAGAGGTGGCGAATTTTATATTCCTGGCGAATTTTAGATTTCTTACTCTAACACTATGTACAACAACAACCAACAGAGCCAACACTCAGGCTTATTTTCTACCTATTCTACACACATTTAACCTGATCAGGATCACATTACTTCACCAGTACTGCCATCTTTTGGACTCATCGACGAGCACATGCGTTGTCCCACCCCCAACCTGTATCCCTTGACATAGATTGTACATTTAAATACATTGTACACGTCACTGAAGGTCAAAGTTTAGATTTGAGGTTATACTGGGACTTCTCTCATGGCATCCCAGTTGTTGCCACGAGTTTTTGCTTTTATTTCAGTAAAGCATTATTGTTTACATACATTCCCACAGCTCCAATCTCTGCTACTGCCTTAATATTTCCAATTAGAGCTGTTACCTAGTTCGTGAACACTTGCTCAAAGTCATCTGGACGACAGACTTACAAAGCAGTATGCCTTTCCACTAGAACATTGGTAGTTTTCAAAATAATAGTTCAAAGTTCTATCTAATGGGTCAAATTTCATCACTTTTTCATGAGAGAAAAAGTTGCACTTTGTTGATTTTATGTCCCTTCCTCCCCCCACCCAAAAAGGAAAAAAAAAGTTTTGAAGCCCAATGGTGAAAGTTAACTGCAGTACAAAAATTACACCCAAGGTTGGCCCTACTTTCTCTAGACTACAATTACATGTACAACAATTCCATTGAACCCACCAACAAAAAATAAAGCATTGATACAAAAGTTTCATTTCATGAAAAAAAAAAACAAATAAAAATTTAACACACTGTATAAAATCACTGCTGAAAGTTGCTAAATGTGACAGAACACAGTTTAACATTGAGAAGACATGTAATCCCTAACAAACAACAAAAACCCCCAAACATAAACACGCCCAAACGCCAACCAGCATGCCATTCTTCCCCTTAAACTTTCATTCCATCCTTGACTTTGACCTCAAAATACATTCTAATCTTTCCTAGTCTTTCGTTTCCTTGGCGACGATCTGTCAAGTATAAAAGAGAAGAATTTGAGACATTATCAAATGAGAACTAAAAATAAGTGACAAAAGTAGAACAATCTTTACATTAGCACACAGTATACTGGTAATACAATTTATATTTGTAACTAAATAGATTGTATTTGAGTTAAACGAGAACAGTCACTTGTTTAGAAATGCCCGTAACACACATCAAGCCAGCCGGCCTACTCTGATACTTAGTCTAACTAGCTGGGAGAATTCACATCACAAATATTTTAGATGTTGTTACTGTGTATCTGGTCTGCAGTCACTGAACAACTTAACCTATAGGATATCCCTGTCAATTTGACACAAAACATAGATTTTTTGTATTCTTATTTGTCACGTACCTGGTTTGCGGTGCTGCATCACCATTCTCCTCCTCATCTTCTGCATCTGCACCCTGATCATCCTAAAAACACAATCTGACCGTAAGTACAAAGAAAAACTTGTCCACTAACTTGCACCAAGTACACCAAAATTGTGGACGGGTCAAATGGAGACTTTCCATATTGGTACCATTGTCCATGTAAAACCATTCCAATTCTGCGGTATGGAAAAGTTTTTTTGTGTGCTTGCATATCAAATAGGCAAAACACTAAACCAAAACATGCCAGCTCTACTCAAAGAAATCACAAAAAAAAATCTCAAATTGCACAAAAATATGGGATAAAGTTACATGGTATTAATACTGAGATACTGGTGCTATCAACCCATCCCTAAACACAATATAGAAGAAAACGTGAGGAATTCTCCATATTCATGCTATGCCCTTCTATGTCCCAGTTATAGACATGGGCCATAGTTAGCAAAATGGCTATAAAAGCATACATACCAGATCTGACTTTTCACTGACCTTTAGCTGTTGAACAAACACAACCAGACTATCAATGCAAAGGAAACCTGTCCACTGAGTACCCCCACTTATTTTACTCCAAATTATGGGATACTTCGCAATTTTTGTTCCCGTGTTAGGAAATTTATCTGTTAAAATTGTCCCGAGTTCTAGCTTATCATTTCAGTATTTCAGTAAAATAGTTTACACTGTGATGCTGGTACAACCACCACTGGTCATATTCACAAAAGGGACCCATGAAAGATGAGCCCAAATCAGTTTTAATTGACCACACAAAGCTAAACATTAATGTGGATTTTTCATTGATCTGTAACTGATCCATTTTGTTAAAACCCCCATCCAAGAAATCAATCCAGCAAATTTGTAATAAAACTTGAATATAACTTACGACCTTATACGTGTATAACCAACAAAACTAAGTTTAAACATTCTAAACATGTTATTCTAAGGGAGTTTTTACACCTCCCCACTGGAGATACTGAGGTCACTGCCGTCATATGACCCCAAAAGGTCAACCAGCTGCAGGTCAAGGTCACTTTCAGGAGAGGAGTTGGGGGTGAGGTGAAGGTTGTGAAAGGTCAGGTTGTCAGGAGATGGTAAATCCAGTAGATCCTGTAGTGACTGACAAAACAGAAAGCACTGCAAGTTATACAGAGCTTAATCAGCACTAACAAAGCAGACTCCAAGTCACAAACAAATAGTACGAATTCCAATTTCATACTTAGGTAGGAGAAAAATGGTCTGCATTAAGAGATACTGGATTAACATGAAAATACGCTGGAAATGCTTTGAGAACTATGCAAGGCTCAAGTTTCTTATGAAGCAGGCAATAGAGGAAGCACTAATCTCACCAGGAAACTCATTCCACACTGTAGGTGCATCAAAAGCTAAACTTTAACCTAAGTGTAACCTAACTGTGGGTTTGAAAATTTACTTCCAAGTCATAATCAATAAAACATTAAAGTGAAATCATAGTTTAAATTTCTACGGTCAGTCTGGTACTTGTTGGTAACCTTTTTTTTTTAGTTTTTCACTTGCCAGGACTTCACTCAATAACTGTTCTGACCCTTGTTGATTCAATCAACCACTGAAACAGATTTCAGCATTATTTACCAGACTCGGACAACACTGTCCATTGTTATAATTAGTGTCTGGTTTCAAAATTATCCACTTGCTAATATCCAGGATGTTTTCACTTTAATTTTTTCAAATACAACTTGAAAGTTTTCCACACCTTAGAGACCCTAACACATACTATTTCTCTTTGAAAGCCTTTTTATGGTTTAAGGGGCTATCAACGTAACGCATTATTTTTACGGCCCGACGAAAGTGGTTTAAACACGGGAATGATTTTTTCAGGGATGGAAATTTCTAAGGCTTAAAGTCACAAATTATTGAGGAGAATATATTTGTTTGTTCTGTGATATGTTGAATAAGGGAAATAAAGTTATACAATAAAATGTCCTCGTTGTTTTAAAGTTATATATATATGCATATAAACAGCAAATAACAAAGATAAATGTGAAATAAATATGTTCTATTTCTGAACACCTAAAACAGTGCATTCCTTCCTGTTGTGACACAATTAGCATACAAAAAGAAAAGCAACAACAGTTTTTTATACACTATTCCAAAGAAAATTGTCTCACACAAATTTTGAATGAATTAGATTTTTATTTAATTTGGGCATTTATTTGCAGAGATAAAAAACAAAGAAACATAACATTTTATGTTTTCATTTTTTCATCACTATTTCACATTACACTCATTTAAAATGTCAAGAAACCACTATTTAAAATTGTAAATCATTCAAATTAATCTGTATGCTTTTGGAGACTTGTGTATGTATTTAGATCTTTATTTAGAACAGCATGGTTTATATATTGTGTCACACTACATGAGCCTCTCCCTTCTCTCTCAGCCAACTTTTATAGCCTCTCACCAGTAACTAAGGCGTAGTTATACAAAATGTTTTATTTTTAATTTGGCTTCCTATATCTTAGTGTATTTATCTCTAAATAAAAACAAATTTTCCTTACATGTTTTGTCTATATTTTTTATAAGTAAACTACTCCATTCTCATTGAATATATGTAATTATGTTCCATCAGTGAGAATTATATTTCACATGGATACTTTTTCAATGTAAGAAGTGCCTTGACTAATGTAAACAAAGCTTTGTATTGTTACACTTAAAAAAAATCATCAGAATAGTATAACACTAGATAAATTTATTATATTGACAACTAAGATGATACAAAAATAGATTCAGTGTGTAAAAAAAAGATATGCTTCACTGTAAGTAAGCAGAAAGGCTATATACACACGCAGCATCGCATAAAAATGTGGGTTCATTTTCTCAGTGCAGAAAATACATGCACACACTGTAGTAAACTGGCAAGATCTGCAAGACCATTATTGATTTTTTCAAGTGAGCCTTTTTGTTTATAAGAAGTCAAGAGCAATGTTTACAAAACGTAGCAATATATGCAGTGTTTTATACTGATCTTTTTCAAGCTCTGAAATAAAATGACGTAAATATTCCTCTCGTAAATAATAGTCCGTGCATAGCAACAGTGACTCTACCATCTGGCGAGCGTTACGTAAACAAATTTTATGTACTTACATTGATAGCCCCTTAATCTCAGCATTCCATTACTTTATATCATACAATAAGTAAACTTTGCAATTGGGACTAAGAAACCAGTTACTCAAAGTAGTCTTTATTTCTGTAAATAACACAGGTGAAATCTAACTGCTGGTCAAATGTCTACTCAATATTCATTTTTAACACAAATGCTCCATCCTTGCTTTCCTTCCACCATGTATTTATTACATAACCACTGACAATAACCACATCATATAACCACACACCTCCTCCGTTTCCAGATCACTCTTAGTGGGTTTTTTGGATTTTGCGTCTCCTGCCCCCTCTTCCTTGCTTTCCTTGGTCTCCTCTTTGGCTTCTTCTTTCTCCTCCTCCTCCTCCTCGGATTCCTTAGTGTCGGGAGAAGGAGCATCCGTCTTCTTACGCTCAGCAGCCTCCTCGGCCTGCTGAAAAATACAAAGTTTAATGTATTAAACTAAAGGTAGGGTTTTTGTCCAGGGTAGACACATTGTGCATTTTACAGATAGAGAGTGTAAAATATAATAGAGAGGTGCTTGTTTCACCTGTTTCCTCACATATACATCCTGACCAAGTTATGAACCATTTTTACACTGGTAGGACGAGCGGGTTGTCCTTTTAATGTGATTACACATCACACGCATCAGCCTTTATTTATGAAAGAATCTAATTTAACCAACACATTACAAACGGTTCTCCCTGTCTTTGTTTGAACCAGTTTTACAACATAAGAAGAGTAACCTTTGTTTACACATATAAAAACATTTCGTTTTTAATTTTAACTAAACAGTACTTTTTCAAAACTGTAGCTACTATGAGATTTTCACAAAGAAATAAATATGCACAAAATTCTTCACAATAATATGGCAGTACAACACATCTCAGTTCATCTAAAATATTATTAATGCTTTGGAGAAAAACAACAGTGAACTAGATTGGGCCAACTCGGCGCCAACATATCCCCAGACAGGTCATCACTCACGCCACAGGTTTTGATCGGGAATTTTTTAAAACATAATTACCCATTATTATATGAACTTCAGCACATCAATCTACTCTGTTTATATCTCCCCAAGGAAGATGGTGTATCCCCAGACGCCGAATACATACCTCAAATTATATTTTCAATCTTCCTGCAATGATAACTCTAAACCTATTTTCAAAGTATTTAAATGATTGATGATTGAATGTCCATTCTAAAATAATAATCCCAAAAGAGCATATCTGTTTCTATATTTGTTGACAAATAAAATATTATTTTTAACTCAACTCATCATATTTTTCAATCTTCCTTCAAAGTATTTAAATGATTGATGATTCAATGTCCATTCTAAAATTCATAATCCCAAAAGCGCATATCTGTTTCTATATTTGTTCAGAAATAAAATATTATTTAAAAAAAAATTATTTATATTATTATTTTATTATATTATTTTTAGAATTTGCAAATTGTTTTCAGTTATTCATTTCCTCTATACCTATATATGTGGTCCATATATATGCAACCTAAATATGTGACACAATCTCAGTTCTGACTCCCCTTTGTGTTATATGTAATGAAGCCCACCACCTCCCACCCCCACCCCTCTCCCCTTCTCCACACCTCTCTCACTATTACACAAGATCTGCAACCCCATTGAGTTCTTTGTTTCTCATCTGATATCACTAAATACCTTTGTTTATTTAGTGTCACTCAATATAGCTGGAGGTCCCAGAGGTGGGTGGGGGGAATCCGGGTGGGGGATGTGGGTTGAGCATAAATGGTAAACAAACAATCTATATAAAAGGGGTACTCAAATACAAAAAGAATTGAGAATTTTAAGTATGTGATTATCAACTGAAATGAGTTCATAACTGTAGGAGCTGTGCCAAAATTAACTGAGGCAAGTTGAATAAAACTGGGCTAGTTGAGGGTTAAAAATCCCCTAGTTTTACTACATAAGGATATAATTTCATTAATATTGGGACTTAAAGCTCACTTAAAGTGTCCATTTTGTCTACTTGAATATGTTTAACCAGTTTCATTTTAAAAAGTGAAAAACTCAGCAAGCAGAGGTATAACACACAAAAATAAGTTCTTAAAAGACTAAGATAGCCATAACATTATTAATATTCAAAATTTAAATAGACAGGCATTTCCTTTTAAAAATTCAAAGATTTCAGCTCTATAACCCACATAGTTTGACAGTTACTGGGCTTTAAAGTGGCATAATATCCATAAATTGGGTTTCTGTGGGCATTTTACAATTGTTAAAGAGACCTTAGCAATTAAACTACAGATCTGAAACTTTTTGGAGGACATACATAACAAACAAAAATTATATATAATACAGTTTAAGACTTGTCACACTAAGCATTTCCAAATAACAGGGCAAAATACGGAAAAAATGTCAAAAAAGGCACTTGGGCGAGTGTCTATGGCCCTCATACACAGGTTAAATGTCTACTAAAAACCTTGATTTTCGGCATATGTAAAAAGGACATAATAATGCATTCCCAGATGGGATTTCAGCTCCATCAATCACATAGTTTAACAGTTACAGGGCTTAAAGGTGGTAAAAAGTCCAAATATTGGGTCATTGTGGGCCTTTTAGAGATCTCGATGTGGCTTTCAAATTAAAGCTTCAGACTTAAAATTTGTTACATACTAAGATTACACATAGAATATGTATCTAATAAAGTTTGAAACTTCTCAGACTTACCATTTCCAAGTTACAGAGCAAAATATGTGAAAAATGTCTTAAAAGGGTCACTCAGGTGGGTGTTTAAGGTCCTCATACACAGGTTAAATGTCTACTTGAAGCCTGGATTTTTGGCACATGTAAAAAAAACATAATAATGTATTCCCAGATGAGATTTCAGCTCTATCAGTCACATAGTTTAACAGTCACAGGCCTTAAAATTGGCAAAAAGTCCAAATACTGGGTCTTTATGGGGCCTTCTAGAGACCTAAATGTGGCCTTCAAATTAAAGCTTCAGACTTAAAATTTGTCACATACTAAGATTACACATAGAATATGCATCTAATACAGTTTGAAACTTCTTAGACTTACCATTTCCAAGTTACAGGGAAAAATATGTGAAAAATGTCTAAAAATGGTCACTCGGGTGGGGATTTATGGTCCTCATACACAGGTTAAATGTCTTCTTAAAGCCTTAATTTTTGGCACATATAAAAATAACATACTAATATCTTCTCAGATAGGATTTGAGCTCTATCAGTCACATAGTTTGACAGTCACAGGGCTTAAAAGTAGCAAAAAGTCCAAATATTGGGTCTTTGGGAGCCTTTTAGAGACCTCAATTTGACCTTCAAAATTAAAGCTTCAGACTTAAAATCTGTTACATACTAAGATTACACACAGAATAGAAAATTTAATAGTAAATTAAATTTTTATAAGTTAATACCTTACCTAGTGGACAGATGCATTTGTCCGGCGCCTTGCCGGTCACGCCAAACGTTAGAAAAAAACGTCCTGAGCTGGGCTCTGGCCGGGACCGGTAGTGTCCTGTTCACTCGCCAGGTGGCTGTACAGCCTACCTGTCGGTGTAGTGCGCATGCGTGCGCATGCGCTCTTCCTCTTTTTGTTGCCTACCTAAATAAATCCCCTTATTGGATAAACTAGCGGGGAAGGTAGGGTGGGAATCCCCCTGTCCACTAGGTAAGGTATTAACTTATAAAAATTTAATTTACTATTAAATTTTCTATTTTATTGCGTTAATACATCTTACCTAGTGGACAGATGCAGAATCACTACCCAGTGGATGGAGGGTAGCCAAAAGGGGATTGACAAGAACTCTATAATATCATAAGGGTGGAACCGGTATGCTAAATAACCAGTCTAGGTGAACCACCCGATAACCCCCCCCCCCCCCCCCCCTTGTCTTCTTCGACATATAGGTCTTAGAACAGCCCGAAGGGGATCCCGGAAGACCTCGGGAGGAGTAAGAATTCCAGTGAGGAAGAAGAGGAACAGGAATGATAAAAAAACCCTATCCGAGGGGCAATCCTGGATTTTTTTTTTTTTTTTTTTTTTTTATATACAATATGTGCACTATGTACAAAGTAAGTAATGCTACTACTTGTCATAGTGGACCTGTTGAGCAGCTACAACAGGTCCTAAGTGGTATAGTTCAGAGTCGGCCCATGCAAGGTCCTTCAGGTAGAACTGTGTAAAAGTATTATGGGCTTTCCAATGACAGGCTGCAAGGATTTGGTCCAAGGAGACTCCGCCTTGAAAAGCCTTGGATGCTGCAAAGGCCCTGACATCATGAGCTCTAACCTGATGCAAGGAGTGAGCTTCCTCATCTGACAGCTGGTAACATAACATGACCGTCTGTTTAATCCAAGAGGAGATAGTTGCTGGAACTATGTCTTTCTGGAAACTTTTCCTAAAGGAAACAAAGACCAGATCTTTACCCTTACGAAGATCTTTGGTTCTGTCCAGATAATAACGCAAAGCGCGTACCGGGCAAAGTGACTTATCCTCCTTCAAGGACCTGTCTAAAGAGGGAGCCAATGCCGGGATAACCACTGGAGCTATGGCAGACGGACCATCCCGAGCCAGCTGGTTTTTCGACAGGAAACTGGGAGAAGGGTAAAGGGAAACCTGACTCCAGTTTTCCTGATGCCTGATGTTCTTGTAAAGCCATGCATGGATCTCGCTCCGTCGTTTGCCCGAACCCAAAGCTAGGAGAAAAACAGTTTTAAAAGTGAGGTGTTTCAGAGAAGCTTGTCTCATGGGTTCAAAAGGAGCTTTAGTCAACTGATGGAGAACCAGAGAAAGATTCCAAGAAGGAATGCCCCTTCTCCCCTTAGGTTTATCTCTATGAAAACTGTCTAACAACCGAGTCAAGTTCTCATCTTTACTGATATTTAACTGCTCATTTCCGATCATGTCGGCTATAGCAGTTCTGTAACCGTCAATGGTGCTGGGTTGTAAATTTCTTTCCTTAAACAAATACAACAGGAAATCGGCAATGTTACTTAGAGTGGCCGACCTGACGTCCACCTCGTTTTCCTGACACCATCTGACAAAAATGGCCCACTTTGATTTGTAGACGGCTCTGGTTGAAAGTCTCTGAGGTGCCTCAATTCGAGCTGCCACCTCGCCAGAGAATCCTTTGCCTTGAATGAGGGAGGTTCTAGGAGCCATGCATGCAGATTCAGATTTGACAGATCGCGGTGAGGGATCCCGCTGAATGGTTGAGTCACCAGATCCCTTTGCCGAGGGAGACTGAATGGAATTTGTACTGACATACTGACCAGGTCCCAAAACCACGGCATGTTGGGCCACCCTGGGGCAATGAGAATCATCCGTCGACACCCCTGCTCCACTATCTTGGAGACCACTTGGCTGAGGAGGGCGACGGGAGGGAAGGCATACGTATCCAGATCCTGCCAGGATAGACTCAGAGCGTCCACCCCCCAGGCAGTCGAATCCGGAACCGGTGAGACAAACTTGGGGAGTTTGTAATTGTACCGGGTGGCAAACAGATCCACTTGTGGTTGGGCCCATCTCAAGCACAAGAGATTGAACACCTTCTGATCGAGAGACCACTCTGTCTGGATTACCTGATTGTGCCGAGAGAGCTTGTCTGCTATCACATTTAACCGACCCGGAATGTGCCGGGCTCTCAGAACTATTCCTCGGGGGTGGCACCAGGATAGGAGTCTCCAGAGGAGGGCACAAAGAGAGCCTGATCTCATACCTCCCTGTTTGTTGATATAGGCTACCACAGTTGTGTTGTCTGTCGCAATCAATACAATCTGGTTTAGACAGAGAGGCTCGAAACTCCTGAGGGCCAGAAAGACTGCCTTTAGTTCCAAGAAGTTTATATGAAGTTGACTTTCTACTTCCGACCAAACTCCTCTTGCCGTAGCGTCCCCTAAGTGAGCGCCCCAACCTTCGTTTGATGCGTCGGTAAAAAGTTGAAGGGCGTGACTTAAAGGATGTAATGGTTGACCCCTTAACACATTTCCCTCGTCTAACCACCAATCGAGGTGAGGTTGAAGAGAGGGAGGTAGAGGAATGACTTTCTCTAAGACCTCGGGTACCTGCCAGTGTCTCTTTAGATGCCACTGAATGGGACGCATGTGGAGACGACCTGACCAAACCTGCTTCTCGGTGGCAGTCAGGAGTCCTATCAAGGACATGAACTGCCTGACCGTGCAACTGTCCTGAGCCCTTAAAAACAATAGTTTCCGACGCAAGCTTGCCCATCTTTCTTGAGTTGGCAAAACCCGACCCGTCAACAGGTCGAACCGGTAACCGACGAAGGTAAAGACCTGTTGAGGATCCAACTCCGACTTTTTGATGTTGACCAGCCAGCCCAGTTCGTGGCAAAGAGACAACAGAACCTGGGTGTGATGGAGACCAATTTCCTTCGAAGGGGCTCTCAGTAACCAGTCGTCTAGGTACTGGTGGATTCTTATACCCCTGTTCTGAGCCATAAGTTTCACCTCCTTGACTATCTTGGTGAACTCTAGAGGAGCTGTGGCCAACCCGAAGGGAAGGGCAGTGAACTGGTACGCTCTTTTGTTGAGAAAGAATCTCATGTACTTCCTCGACCGGGGGTGAATAGGGATGTGAAAGTATGCGTCGCTGAAATCTAGCGAGGTCACCCACTCCCCTTTCTGTAGCGAGGTCCGGATGGTTTCCGGAGTCTCCATCTTGAATGTGCCGGTTTTGAGGAACTTGTTCAACCGACTCAGATCTAAAATAGGCCTCCACTTGTTTTCCGGTTTGGGTACTAAAAACAGCCGGTTGTAGAAGGCGAGAGAAGACCGGACCAGGACTGGCTCCACTACCAACTTTCCTTGGAGAGAGATCAGTGCCTCTTTGAGGAAACGGCTTTTTACCGGATTGGCATAACTGCTCTGAATGATTGGAACCCTGGTGAGAGGAGGTCTTAATCTGAATGGCAGGCTGTAACCCTCCTTTAGAATGGAAACTGCTCGAGGGTTTGCGCCTAACCTTTGCCAAACTTGCCAAAACTTTTGAAGACGGCCTCCTACAGGACCATCGTGCACAACAGTGGGGACACCTTGAACATTTTGGACAAAAAGACATGGATCGACACAAGAAACACTGTTCACATGCTTTATTTTTCTCAACACTGGTACGGGACTTAGACCTTTCTTTTGCGGAAGCCCGGTGGTAGGTACAGAAGGAGCATGAGTTGCAACATGAAAGAACACATCCTGATTTACATGATCTACTTGCCTCATGGGAAAGTCTGGATTCTGAGATGTGTGGGGTCTTGAACCTGTCTGAACTGAGGCCAGTAATTGACCCGAACTTTTTGTTAACATGTCTTTCACTGTCTCTTGAAAACTGGAACCGGCCATTTCCGGTGGAACTTGACTTAACTTTGAAAGAAGAACTGGTTTGTGACAAACTACCTTGACTAAGTTTAGAGTCTGTTTTCTGCCCAACCGATTTAATGTCTTGACTACAGAGGTTGGGTTGTAATGGTAACTGTCATTTTTGTTGTTTAAAACCACGGGAGCGAGAGAAACGGGGGTTACTACTACGACCCCTTCCTCTTGATCTGCCCCTGCCCCGAGCAAACTGTCGCCATGGCTGATTCGGTTCAGCTGAAGCTGTATTCCTAGAATCCCGGCGATCATAGGGTTGGAACCTATTTTGGTTTCGCCAACCAGTGCGCTGCATAGCACCCGGACCGGGTCTTGGAGCAGCACTGGTGGTTTCAGACTTGGTAATATCCTGTTCTGCAATACATATCAGGTCATCAGGGAATAGACCATAGTTGAACAATGGGGCATTCCTAAGTCGATTCCAGGTGTCAGACTTCACTCCAGGCTTTACATGGTCTAAATAAGAGTCACGTCTAAGAAGCACAAGATTTGCCATGTTGACGAAAAGGCTGTCAGCTAGGTGCTGCAATGAAGTTCCCATGGCAATGGAGACATTTTGATGGAAGGCTAGGTAGTCTTTCAGGTCGTGAAGAGCCTCTGAAACTTCTTTGGGGGCCTTCCCTTTATTGAAATTCGACTGAAGGCACACTAAGCTCTGACTCATCCGATCCTGCAGCTCACTAGCACATCTGTTAAATCCTGCTGCCTGGTTGACAATGTAGCTGCCTTCCTTGGCATTCCGTTCCCATCGACGTAGATACTCTTGGGAAATAGGTCGTGAGACAGGACCAGAAGGCGGGTAGGAAGAGGCCTTGGTAATACGTGGAAATTGTGAATTAACTTTTGCCTCGGTGTTCCTCCAACTAAAAACCGACTTGCCAGGACGAGGAGTAGTGTCAGGTTTGAGGGTGTGCATCTGATACCAACGCGCTTGCGATTTTGGCATTTTAATGAACTGATCCTTTTTCAACCCACTTGAATCTTGACTTCTAGAGGGATAACCCTCAGCAACTGTAGTATTTAAGCGTTCAAGTTTTTGACATAACCAGTCGTCTGGTGGCATAGCCACAGACACACGAGCTGGTCTCCTGGGAACCTTCCCCTTCCAAGGGTTGTTGCTCTTGTCGGGCTCACTGAAATCAGCCTCAAAAACCGGGATATGAGTCCATCCCATAAAGGATCTGACAGACCGGACTGTCTCACGGTAATTCATATCCTCTGTAACTTCTTGTTTCTCACCAGTATCCGACAGTTCTCCTTCATCAGGTTCAGAAGCTGAATAACGCTCATTTTCTTCCGGGTCATATGGCAGATCAGAAAACACACTAGCCTGTGAATAATCTTCCGGACCGGTTCTGTAACTAGCACTGGCCTGAGAGTAACAGGGAACCGGACCGGTAAATGAAAGTTCCTTTGTCGGTGGACCGGTTGACTGGCCAGCCGGATGAGAGACAGGTGCTTTGGATGGCAGAACTTGAGAGCCGGTGTCGGTCATATCTTCAGCGGGTGCCTGGGCTGAACTTGTAGGTAGTTGTTTTGCACCGACCGGATGTAAGTCAGCTGAAAGCTTGTCGGTGGGTTTACCCGAATGTTTACCGGAATGTCGGTGAGACTTCTTGTGTTTGTGGGATTTTTTCTTGTCCGGTTTAATATCAGACCCGTTAGCATCTACAGATTCTGCCGGAGGCCACACCGGACCGGTGGGTCGGGCAGAAGAAGGGTCAATGAAAGGAGTATCTGATAGCACCTTTTGAGCAGAAACTGGTTTAACTGGCATAGAGGGAGCAGTGAAAATGTTACCTCTTGAGAGAAGAGCCTCAAATCTGGCAAACTGCTCAGACATCTTGTCAGATAATGCAACCAACTGACCCGAAGTGACATAAGATTCCTCTGAAGAAGAAGCAGAAGACGCGGCAGGTGCCTGCGTGGAAAGCTGCGCAGAGGGTTGAAGATCCGGTGCAGACTGCGCAGAAGGCTGCGCAGAAGAGTTCTCTGTCGGTGCGTCAGCAGACGATAAGTCCTCCACCGGAGAAATAACTGTCACCTCTTTGGGGGACACTAGCAATCCTGCTTTCCTTTCCTTTCGTATTCTATAAGATGGAGTAGACAAAGTTTCCTTTTGGGAATCCGAAAATTGATCACATAATGAGCAAGGTTTGTCCTTGACACAGGGGTCCCCCCCCAACTTCTTCTCTCTGCATCTTGCACAACGTTCGTGAAGATCAAACGCGGCCATTATATGTCCGCAAGCGCCTCTGCGCTGCCCCTTAAAATCTCCAGGGGATGCCATGAGAATTCAGTAACACTTTGATATGAAATTGAGGTAACTTTAAAATGTATATCCAACGTTAAAAATGAAAAACGTCTCTATAAATCCTTTAACAACTTTTTAAATATGGCGCCAAACAAAAAGAGGAAGAGCGCATGCGCACGCATGCGCACTACACCGACAGGTAGGCTGTACAGCCACCTGGCGAGTGAACAGGACACTACCGGTCCCGGCCAGAGCCCAGCTCAGGACGTTTTTTTCTAACGTTTGGCGTGACCGGCAAGGCGCCGGACAAATGCATCTGTCCACTAGGTAAGATGTATTAACGCAATAAAATATATATCTAATACAGTTTGAAACTTCTCAGACTTACCATTTCCAAGTTACAGGGAAAAAGATGTGAAAAATGTCTTATAAGGGTCACTCGGGTGGGTGTTTATGGTCCTGATACACAGGTTAACTGTCTATTAAAGGCCTAAATGTTGGGGCACATATAAGAAAACACATAGATATATTCCCAGATGATATTTAACTTAGATGAGAGACATAGTTTGAAAGCTACAGTGCTTGAAAGTGGCAAAAAGTGCATAAATTGGGTCTCTGTGGGCACTTTTGAGACCTTAAGTTGACCCCTTTGGGTAAACCTACAGCCCTAAAATTTTCTACAGACAAGGATTACATATCAAAGTTATACCTAGCGCAGTTTGAGACTCATCAGAATTATCACTTCCAAATTATAGGGCAAAATATGTGTAAAGTATAGCAAAAAATCCCTAAGTGGGGGTATTTATGGGCCTCAAACACAATTTTCTCCTCAACTTAAAGTCATGATTTTCGGCACATGTACTAAGAACATATTAATGTGTTGTCAGGTAAAATTTCAGCCAGCTGAGCATCATAGTTTGTGACCTACAGGGCTCTAAGTGGCCAAAAGTGCAATTTCTGACCTTAAGGTGGCCATAAGTTCTTTTTTACTGGGAGTTTAAGGTCACCTTAAAATAGGGATCTTCCTTTGGGCACCCTTAACATGTGTACCAAGTTTGAAAAAAAAATACTAATTTGTTTTTGAGTTATCGCGTCCACAAGGAAATTTCTACGGCGGCGGCGGCGGCGGCGCGACGGACCTGAATCCAATATATCCCCAACTTTCGTCTGGGGATATAACTAGAAATCGGCCGCCCTGTTGATAGTAGATGCGAATAGAAACAGGATAGCATAGAAGAACACACATTATCATGTGTAATGTCCACCCATGAACCTTTTGCCCAAATTGTACAGTAGTCTTACAAGACCCTGTTTCATTTGTAAAATATATCAATGATGCTTAAATATTTGTTAGTGTAGATGTAAATTATTTCAGCTTCATGCCTTTTTGCATTGGTTGGGTTGAAAATTTTGACGAAATCACTCTATCTGGCATGGTTAAGAAGATAGAAGCAAATTCCTGTTTTTCTATTTTTGGCAAAAATTTGAAAATTCAAAATGGCCGCCATTTTTGGGAAAAGGAAATTTTTTTGAAAATTGCCAAGAGTACATTTTCTAGATACCCTATGGGTCGAAAATTTCAACGAAATAACTCTATTTGGCACGGTTAAGGCCAGTTTGTGTTTTTCCATTTTGGGCAAAAATTCAAAATGGCTGCCATTTTTGGGGAGGGGAAAATTTTTTGAAAATTGCAAAGATTACATTCCTTAGATACCCCGTGGGTTGAAAATTTCGACGAAATCGCTCTATCTCGCATGGTTAAGGAGATAGAAGCAAATTTGTGTTTTGCCATTTTTGACAAAAATTTGAAAATTCAAAATGGCCGCCATTTTAGGGGACGGGAAATTTTTTTTTAAATTGCCAAGAATACAATGCTGAAATACCTGTGGGTCGAAAATTTTGACGAAATCGCTCTATCTCGCACGGTTAAGGAGATAGAAGCAAATTTGTGTTTTGCCATTTTTGGCAAAAATTCGAAAATTCAAAATGGCCGCCATTTTTGGGGAGGGGAAAATTTTTTGGAAAATTGCAAAGATTGCATTCCTTAGATACCCTGTGGGTCGAAAATTTCGACGAAATCGCTCTATCTCGCACGGTTAAGGAGATAGAAGCAAATTTGTGTTTTGCCATTTTTGGGAAAAATTCGAAAATTCAAAATGGCCGCCATTTTTGGGGAGGGGAAAATTTTTGGAAAATTGCAAAGATTGCATTCCTTAGATACCCTGTGGGTCGAAAATTTCGACGAAATCACTCTATCTCGCACGGTTAAGGAGATAGAAGCAAATTAGTGTTTTGCCATTTTTGGCAAAAATTCGAAAATTCAAAATGGCCGCCATTTTTGGGGAGGGGAAAATTTTTTAAAAATTACCAAGAGTACAATGCTCAGATACCCTGTGGGTCGAAAATTTTGACGAAATCACTCTATCTGGCACGGTTAAGGAGATAGAAGGAAATTTGTGTTTTGCCATTTTTGGCAAAAATTCGAAAATTCAAAATGGCCGCCATTTTGGGGGAGGGGAAAATTTTTGGAAAATTGCAAAGATTGCATTCCTTAGATACCCTGTGGGTCGAAAATTTCGACGAAATCGCTCTATCTCGCACGGTTAAGGAGATAGAAGGAAATTTGTGTTTTGCCATTTTTGGCAAAAATTCGAAAATTCAAAATGGCCGCCATTTTTGGGGAGGGGAAAATTTTTGGAAAATTGCAAATATTACATTCCTTAGATACCCTGTGGGTCGAAAATTTCGACGAAATCACTCTATCTCGCACGGTTAAGGAGATAGAAGCAAATTAGTGTTTTGCCATTTTTGGCAAAAATTCGAAAATTCAAAATGGCCGCCATTTTTGGGGAGGGGAAAATTTTTGGAAAAATTACCAAGAGCACAATGCTCAGATACCCTGTGGGTCGAAAATTTTGACGAAATCGCTCTATCTGGCACGGTTAAGGAGATAGAAGCAAATTGGTGTTTTGCCATTTTTGGCAAAAATTCGAAAATTCAAAATGGCCGCCATTTTTGGGGAGGGGAAAATTTTTTGAAAATTGCAAAGATTGCATTCCTTAGATACCCTGTGGGTCGAAAATTTCGACGAAATCGCTCTATCTCGCACGGTTAAGGAGATAGAAGCAAATTAGTGTTTTGCCATTTTTGGCAAAAATTCGAAAATTCAAAATGGCCGCCATTTTTGGGGAGGGGAAAATTTTTTAAAAATTACCAAGAGTACAATGCTCAGATACCCAGTGGGTCGAAAATTTTGACGAAATCGCTCTATCTGGCACGGTTAAGGAGATAGAAGCAAATTGGTGTTTTGCCATTTTTGGCAAAAATTCGAAAATTCAAAATGGCCGCCATTTTTGGGGAGGGGAAAATTTTTTGAAAATTGCAAAGATTGCATTCCTTAGATACCCTGTGGGTCGAAAATTTCGACGAAATCGCTCTATCTCGCACGGTTAAGGAGATAGAAGCAAATTTGTGTTTTGCCATTTTTGGCAAAAATTCGAAAATTCAAAATGGCCGCCATTTTTGGGGAGGGGAAAATTTTTTGAAAATTGCAAATATTACATTCCTTAGATACCCTGTGGGTCGAAAATTTCGACGAAATCGCTCTATCTCGCACGGTTAAGGAGATAGAAGCAAATTAGTGTTTTGCCATTTTTGGCAAAAATTCGAAAATTCAAAATGGCCGCCATTTTTGGGGAGGGGAAAATTTTGTTAAAATTACCAAGAGCACAATGCTCAGATACCCTGTGGGTCGAAAATTTTGACGAAATCGCTCTATCTGGCACGGTTATGGAGATAGAAGCAAATTTGTGTTTTGCCATTTTTGGCAAAAATTCGAAAATTCAAAATGGCCGCCATTTTTGGGGAGGGGAAAATTTTGTTAAAATTACCAAGAGCACAATGCTCAGATACCCTGTGGGTCGAAAATTTTGACGAAATCGCTCTATCTGGCACGGTTAAGGAGATAGAAGCAAATTTGTGTTTTGCCATTTTTGGCAAAAATTCGAAAATTCAAAATGGCCGCCATTTTTGGGGAGGGGAAAATTTTTTGAAAATTGCAAAGATTGCATTCCTTAGATACCCTGTGGGTCGAAAATTTCGACGAAATCACTCTATCTCGCACGGTTAAGGAGATAGAAGCAAATTAGTGTTTTGCCATTTTTGGCAAAAATTCGAAAATTCAAAATGGCCGCCATTTTTGGGGAGGGGAAAATTTTTTAAAAATTACCAAGAGTACAATGCTCAGATACCCTGTGGGTCGAAAATTTTGACGAAATCACTCTATCTGGCACGGTTAAGGAGATAGAAGGAAATTTGTGTTTTGCCATTTTTGGCAAAAATTCGAAAATTCAAAATGGCCGCCATTTTGGGGGAGGGGAAAATTTTTGGAAAATTGCAAAGATTGCATTCCTTAGATACCCTGTGTGTCGAAAATTTCGACGAAATCGCTCTATCTCGCACGGTTAAGGAGATAGAAGGAAATTTGTGTTTTGCCATTTTTGGCAAAAATTCGAAAATTCAAAATGGCCGCCATTTTTGGGGAGGGGAAAATTTTTGGAAAATTGCAAAGATTACATTCCTTAGATACCCTGTGGGTCGAAAATTTCGACGAAATCGCTCTATCTCGCACGGTTAAGGAGATAGAAGCAAATTAGTGTTTTGCCATTTTTGGCAAAAATTCGAAAATTCAAAATGGCCGCCATTTTTGGGGAGGGGAAAATTTTTGGAAAAATTACCAAGAGCACAATGCTCAGATACCCTGTGGGTCGAAAATTTTGACGAAATCGCTCTATCTGGCACGGTTAAGGAGATAGAAGCAAATTGGTGTTTTGCCATTTTTGGCAAAAATTCGAAAATTCAAAATGGCCGCCATTTTTGGGGAGGGGAAAATTTTTTGAAAATTGCAAAGATTGCATTCCTTAGATACCCTGTGGGTCGAAAATTTCGACGAAATCGCTCTATCTCGCACGGTTAAGGAGATAGAAGCAAATTTGTGTTTTGCCATTTTTGGCAAAAATTCGAAAATTCAAAATGGCCGCCATTTTTGGGGAGGGGAAAATTTTTTGAAAATTGCAAATATTACATTCCTTAGATACCCTGTGGGTCGAAAATTTCGACGAAATCGCTCTATCTCGCACGGTTAAGGAGATAGAAGCAAATTAGTGTTTTGCCATTTTTGGCAAAAATTCGAAAATTCAAAATGGCCGCCATTTTTGGGGAGGGGAAAATTTTTTAAAAATTACCAAGAGTACAATGCTCAGATACCCAGTGGGTCGAAAATTTTGACGAAATCGCTCTATCTGGCACGGTTAAGGAGATAGAAGCAAATTTGTGTTTTGCCATTTTTGGCGAAAATTCAAAATGGCCGCCATTTTTGGGGAGGGGAAAATTTTTGGAAAATTGCAAAGATTGCATTCCTTAGATACCCTGTGGGTCGAAAATTTCGACGAAATCACTCTATCTCGCACGGTTAAGGAGATAGAAGCAAATTAGTGTTTTGCCATTTTTGGCAAAAATTCGAAAATTCAAAATGGCCGCCATTTTTGGGGAGGGGAAAATTTTTGGAAAATTGTAGATTGCATTCCTTAAATACCCTGTGGGTCGAAAATTTCGACGAAATCGCTCTATCTCACTAGAAGCAAATTTGTGTTTTGCCATTTTTGGCAAAAATTCGAAAATTCAAAATGGCCGCCATTTTTGGGGAGGGGAAAATTTTTTGAAAATTGCAAATATTACATTCCTTAGATACCCTGTGGGTCGAAAATTTCGACGAAATCGCTCTATCTCTTACGGTTTCTGAGATATTAGCAAATTACTCAAAAGTAGTACTGAAAATACACAATGAAGTACCTAAATGGCTATTACTCATGTACTGACAAAGCTATCAGTCCCAAATGCAATACCAAGCGAGCTATGGACATAACAATCTTGTATTCAAAATTGTAGTAAAATATCTTTAATTATTTTGGCTTAAATGCACGGAAACCAATGGGTACTGAAAATAGCTGTACTTAAGTATTACTCAGTAAGCAAAAGAGGTACAACAGCCAAAAGCAATCCCAAGCAAGCTACTGACCCAATAAGCCTGCATACCAAATTTGGTGACAATAGCTCTAATACTTTTCCTTTAAATGAGCGGAAACCATGCGTGACGCCGGACATCGGACGCCGGACGCCGGACATCGGACATCGGACGGCGAAAAAAGCAAAAATAATATATCCACCCCCCAGGGGGGTGGACATAATTAGTGATTCTGGTTATTGTCCAGGCTTAATACCAACCTACCTGTCATGTTCACAGTCTCTCAATGGCTCCCACTTTCAGAAACACCTCGGTTTTACAGCTTTACTAACCTACTATCTTTGATCACATCTCTGAGTAGCCCTCTCTTTCTGAGTATACTTGACTTCCTCTTAGATTATCCCTCCCTACCTTTCCATTATCCCCCCCCATCCCCCTGGACTACTTATCAGAGTATTCTTGACCAGTCAGGTATCCCTCAATGCCCCAAAGTATCACTAAATGTGGATCCTGACTATTTTTCAGATCCTCGTCTATCAGAGTATCCCCTCCCTCCCTTCATTTCCTTACCGAGTATTCCTCTATTAGAAAGTATCCCTCCTGACTGTCCTTCATTGCTCAAATATCTATGACTATATTCAATTATTCCTCACAGCCAAAGTATCTCAAACTAATTAAGCATGCCTCACTACCTCTCGCAGTATCCTGGATGGAGCTTTTCCAGGGCAGATCCAGACGCTTGCAATGAGAGCAGGGATGAGTATAACGGCCACGTACACACCATACAGCCACTTGTGTTGGTCTGCGGAATCCAGAAGCCAGCGCAGCCAGCCCCATACCTGAGTGCAGTTTAAATAACTCCAGAGTCATCTGTTATAAAAAGCTTTTCCTATGTCTTCTCCTTGGCCGGGCAGCATCTCCGTGTTTAACAGCCAATGCTTGTTAAATTGCACGAAAACTTGGAAACCAAGTTGTTTTATGCATTTCATAGCATTCCTCAATGTTACCCAGGAAATTTTGAGAATTTCGAATGGAAAAATAAAATACATATATGTCACATTGAGTATGTGTCAAAATCTGAAGTCTTTCTAAAACATGACCTTTATAGTGAAACTAAGCAGATATTTACTGTGGGTAAAGGTTGATTCTAGCAGACTACAATTGTTACTACTAGAAAAGTGCAAGGTAGTGATAATATGCTGTACATGCGAGATGCCTGTAAAGGTTCAAATAAATAATCAAGTAAATGATTTTGAAAATGCATAATTTTAATGCTACTAATTACGACAAAGCAAATTTGATGGCCTTGATTTTATAATTATTGCAACTTGCAAATCATTGGGATAAAACAAATTTGGTGGCCTTGATTTTACAATTACAACTTGCAAATCATTTGGATAAAACAAATTTGGTGGCCTTGATTTTACAACTCGGAGTTGCCGTTGATACAATGAGAACTCACACAGGTTCATCTCAATTTTTACTAAATAATCACCCATAAATCAACATGTTTGTACAGGACTACTGTACAATGACATACATCCTCCGATGCTCTCTGGTTTTTCGAAGCGATATCCATTCCACCAAATCACTTGTCACAAGTTTGTAGCTGGGGATTTAGTACTTGTAATTTTGACAGTAAATCCGGTTTTACCAATCCCTGCAATGCCTATGATGTATAACCACCCAGATGCCAATTCAGGAATATCTTTGTCTTCTCATGTACATCAGTGCATGTGAGTCACATGATGGACAAACGATCCACAACCTTTCTGCACCAAGTCAGGCTTTGTACTATTTCCAAAGTTTGCTGTCGAACTTGCATCTGTTAAAGACATGTCATCACTGAAACCAACCATGCTGTGCCAACAATTCATAGATGACACATGGCAGTTTAATGATTCATAAGTCCATAAATTTTATGGTTATAACAGTTTCTGTCCTGCGTAGTGCAGTAACGATGCGGCTCGACTTGGTCATAGTCGATGGGAGTGTTGAAATTATGACACGTCGGTTCATACATTATACAATCTTAGGATAATTAGCCTTTTTAAAAGAAAATAATCACATTTTTAAGTTGTCACAGCTTTCAAGTGGTAACAACAATGGCTGCTTCTTTCAATTTTTTACCCGCAAATATAAATTCTTATGAGATTCAGTACTTTATCGGATAGGGTCAAAGATCAAACTCCAAAAATTCGTTTTCTTTAAAATCGGCTAATTAATAAAATATATTTCTTCTGAAGTCCTTGGCCAACACTAGTGTGATTTTTATTGGTTCACCATCGTCTATTAGTTCCGACATGTCAACTCTAGTATTTCTCCACTACTTATAGCACTAGTCCTGCGTTTCTACACTGTATGCAATACCTTTGTGAACATCAGGACTGATTATACCTTCAACTTTCAATCATTTCTCTTTTACTCAAAGTCCATACATACCAAGCTTGTATTCTACATTTCTGGAAGTTCCTGGTCATTGGTCATGCCCTAATTGACTAATACCAGAAGCATAGCACTGCTACAACCTACCTCAAACAATGCATGACAATCCATAAACTGCCCTGATTACAACAACGGAAGAGAGTTTGACAGATTTGAATCTACAAGCTTTACACTGCGTGCCAGCCATCAACACTTTCACATAAACAAGGTATTGTTTGAGAAATAAAAATGTCTAACATTTCCCTTCTGCTTCATGTTTTCTGTTGATCCTCCAATTAAATCTCGGACTAGTATTGACTACTTTCAACAACTCCTCACTGCCTGGTGTGTATCCTTGTACTCCCTTTATAGCATGAAACAGCGACAAGCTACCCTTACTTAATACTACACAGTCAACTTATAAAACCCCTGGTATTTCTGATGAGTCACACCTACTGTACAATCCTGACTGTATGATGACACTATCTCTAACTGGCAAACTCCAGGCACTTGAATCTCTTTGATAATCTTGTTTTGTGACCCCTTGTATCTGAATTTTCTCAGGGATCAGATGAGCTCTGTAAGCTATGTTACTTTTGAGTAGCCCTGAGTACCTGTCTGCATCCTGTGTTAGAACCCTGTTTTCTACATATCCACACTGATAAGCTAGTCAAGCTGTCGTATTACCTTTGAGGATCCTGAGGAACAGCAGTAAGCAATAAGTAGGACAACCGGAAGAACCACGACCAGAAGAATGATTGCCCAGAGCCAGGGCCTCTCATTGGTGATGTCCATAACAGCCTGCACCACCGACTTCTACAAACAGAGGGACAAACACACATACAACACAATCATAGGCAGACCAAATATCTGCACCAGGGCCTCTCATTGGTAATGTCCATAACAGACTGCACCACAGACTTTTACAAACACATACATTTCACAACTACCAACGGATTGGCTGGCCTATCTATTGAAGCTCTGTTTTATACTCTGAGAGAGAACAATGGAAGTAATCAAGTGGCACAAGTCATAACAGAATTCCTCACAGTGTCCAGGTATATCTACATGGGTCATGCATTTATTCCAAAATCCATACTGTAATTTTGGAGGGATCACTTGGAAATTAAAGTGTGACAACATTGCCAACAACGGACAAAGCATATGGTTGAAGCAAGCAAGTTTGAGTAAAGGTTCTAGCAAACTAATAATCAGTATTTTGGTAAAATCAAAACATAGCAATAGAGGAACTAAAATTCATACAACAGAGTGTAAGACACATTGAAACCAAATCACGATTACACCAAAAACATCCAGTAAGATCAAAATGCTATGTACAATATATTTACAAGGTCATATTTTAGAAGACTTCTGTTTTGTCTTTATTCTGAATCTAATACGTAGTAGTAGTTTTTTTGTTGTTTTTTTTTTAATAATATTGTGTAAAACATGCACCTTGAGTATGAATCAACTATACATCTATAATATACCATACTCTTTCAAATTAGCCAGTTTGGGCTGTCAACATCAAGAAACTTGCTTTCTACTTATGGATTTATATTTTGGTTTAAGAGGACCTTTTTTGAGTGACGGAGGAAATGAGGGCAAATTATGTGGTCAAGATTTTAACTACTGGGTGTCAAGCTTTCACAGTGAAAGCCAGATTAGAGATTAGAACCCACAAGCTTAGAGGTGTGGAACAAGTATGTAATCAAAACACCACTTTGCCCATTTTTTGAGTTCAAAGTAAAATATGACTCAAGTACTATAACTTATTTATACAAGATCTGTAAACTACCAATAACAATTTTTAAATTTCAATTCTGTTGCTGACTGAACAGCTTACCAGCATAAAACAAAGAACATTAAAATAATGACCGTCATCAGATGAAACTAGCAGTACCTTTAATGACATCTATTAAATTGTTACAAGATAACTGTGTCATTATTTTGGATAAAATAATCCAAATCCCATTTCTTTTGACACATGTTATGGTACATTACACAAACACCTGTCATCTGGTTGACGCAGAGATTAATTTGTGAGTCTGACGAGATCCACTCACCCCTCCACTAGAAGCGAGCTCCTGCTGAATCTTTACTTCCCAGCTCTGTGCCGCCCAGTCATCTGCTGCTTCCTTGCTGTCTGTAACCAGGAAGTTGTCAAACAATATGTCGTCAGACATCGACCACAACTCCAAACCAATAGCAGCCTGAAAAGAGGAAGTAGTAAACATGTCTCAACAGGTCAGCAGTAGTGGTGTAATTGTTGGATAAAATGTCAAGAAGTTCGATTTATTCCAACTAGACTGGTACCCCAAGATATTTACAAGTTCATGAACCAAGTTTTTACTCAAATATAATTTTCTTAGATGTGATATCTCATCAAATTTACAGGTTTTTTACTGCAATACTGCAAATGTTAGCAATACAAAGGGTGGTATTAAAGTAGGGCAGGGTCGGCAGCAGATTTTTCATTCCGGTATCCTGCCAGTGCAAAACCGTACCGATTCCGGGATACCGAAAGAAGAAATTGCGTTCTAGCATATTCCCAATCGAATAGGTCCGCGAAAAGAAAACACTGAAGTTCTGAAAGAAATCACTATAAAAGTGATAAAATATGTAAAAATATTGGATAAAAGTCGATAATTTCTTCAGATTTGAGGTTAGTTTCTAATACTTTACGTTTTCTCACAATATTATATACTGACATTCGAAATACTGGCTGTAAAGTGTCACCACGGTGTTGAAGTGAATTGGTCCCGATACCGAGATACCGGTGTTACCGACCCTGCCCTATATTCAAGACATTCATCAGCAAGTAGGAATGTGTAAATAATACCAGACTTTTAATTTGGCAATGGCGTGAACCTTACATTCAGCTATACTGGTTTCAGATGGAGCAACAAGTTTCAGACCCAAAACCCACGATACAGGAGGAGCATTTGTTACCAATAGTTACAGTGTCAACAAATAGTTCTGCACTGCAATAATTCTATAGCAAAAGTCTTTGGAAAACCAAGAAAATTGCTGTAAACAAACTGACAAAGAAGTGGAAAGAATTTTATTTTATTTTTATGATGACAATATTTCACTCATTTTCAAATTTCAAGAAAATTACTTGAATTTTTTTACTTATAGCCAGTTGTACTTCAGATTTAATACAGATTTACTCTTTTGGCAGGAAATGTCACTTATGAAGCTCATTAGCTGATACAGGTAACGACCACTGAAAAGTTCCATTCATCAGTATCTGGCATGTATTTCAACAGGGGCAGAAAAACTAAACTGGTTTTCTGGGGTCTAGAACCTGGATAAAATTGGATATTTTCTGTTTCTATGTCAAGAAAATGCTGATGTCAGCAAAGGTATTGGATTGTTGTGATGAAATATCAGCCTTGTAAAGAACTTAAATGTAGGCATTTTATTAAACCAGCACTTCACAATGCAAAACATCTCTCACTTGTTTCTTCCGCAATAAAACGTAAAAATTTTGGTATTCTATTGATTATGGAAAAAAAATTTATGAGGGAGGTCTTGAAATTTGATAGATCTGCTAACAGTCAATATGCTGTTCAGTCAATATGTAAACCAACTCGACAGCACACTTACAATTACGGATGATGTGTTATCACCAGTGTTACCTTATCGAGACCATTTTACTGAAATATTGGAACAAAATATTAATGCCGACATGTCAATTGTCAGTGCATAAAATTGTTGGAAAAGATGAAACATTACAAACATACAATAAATCTAAAGAAATTCTCACATTTTATCCAAAAAAACAGTAAGATGCAATTTATTTCAATATCCCATAATCAGTACAGTTTTGCACTAGCCAGATCTTAGAAAGAAAATTCTGTTACAATCCCATCCCTACTTACAATGGGTGTCATCTTGTAGGGTTCCTTGTCCTCAAAGTAATTGGGGTTGTCAATCATCCTTGGTGCCCACTTGCCCTGTAAAATACAACAATACAAACATCTGTACAGTCAACGTATCAGTGATGTCTAAAACTGCACTTCACGTGTACAGAAATAGGAGGTTGTAATGTTACGGAGTAAATCATCACACACAGGTTGACACAAAGAATGAAAAGGCCACTCATTCGAAGTTTTAAATGCCAATAAAATGGGAAATAAAAAAAGTGTTTACAAGAACATATATCAGAAGTTTAAATAATAATGTCTCTACAGTTACATCTATCATATCGTCTGTTATGGGGGCGTACTGTTGTAATCAAGTTGTATAAGCCTCAAAGGCGAAGTTGTTTGCCACTTGATACATTTGTCTTCTATATTTGGACTATCTGTGTGCCATGTTTGTCCCCACTTTATTAGGGTCATCTAACGTGGCAGCATACCCTTGTATTGTGCACTACAGAGTCACTATATCACTTTTATACAAGGTCTTTGCTACTTTTACTCTTTTTCTCTTTTAATTTGTATATTGTTTATCTATAAAAAGAGCATACTATTTACCTGTGTGTTTAAACTGTTTCTGCACTATATTTGTACTGATTTTGCAATCACCTGCGTATTTTATACTTACCTTAAACCTAGGCTTGTTTATAATGTGTGCGTACCACTTGCCCTTGTGCTCAGTACTACAGTTTAACTACGTAATCATCTGGTACATTGTACTCAGTTTTTACTCAGCATATTTGCACTCTGTACAGTGTACTCCGTACTCACCTTATAATCAGGGTTGTCTATCATGGGAGCGTACCACTTGCCCTTGTATTCTGGATTTTTGATCTGAGGAGGGTTCCACTCCCCACAGCCAGGTGCCGACTCACACGCTGGGTTGTCTGTAAATAACATACAGTAAGGACAGTAAGATTTGTCACTTGGGCCAATCTTTAAAATTACTCAACAAGCAGTGGCATTCACATAATTCAGCAACGAGTGTACACACACGAAAGAAAAAAACATCACAGATACTTTAATTTTTTTGTCAAAATATGTTTGACACTGATGTTATCACTATGAATTCTATGCTGTCTTATTATTAATCCATGAGATCAATGAACACTGACAAATTACTGCAGAGGGTGATTATGAGAGGCAGACAACTCACTGATCATTGGTGCTTCCCACTCCCCGTCCATGTCATCATCCCTGAAACACAGAAATACACCCTCGTGTAAAACACAAAGCCAGTAGAGAACATCAGGAACTTTGAAACAAAGACACTTCTGTGAAGACGGTTTGTCATGTCACTTTGAACAAACTTTAAGGATCATATCACAAAATCAAGTTTCAGCAGTGCAAACCAGATGGTGAATATTCTTCACTGGGCTTCATTAAAATATCACCCATTGTAAAATGTAGAGCTGTGCAGTCAATAGAAACATGCATATTGTGTGAGTACTTTGTTGTGAAACATTGCCCGCTGTTCTATTGATAAAACACTAATTAACATTTCACAATAGATTTGGCCTGCTTGTTTCATTTGAAATTATATACACTGTTATTGAATCAGCAATAAAGTCCAAATAGAAGAGCACACACACGTTAATGGCAGAAAAACAAATACCAGATGTATCCATTTGTCAGTAATATCAAAGTTGGGAGTTTGACAATACTTTCAAAAAAAAAGCTGAAGTCATATAAGGAAAGGTTCTCTGTGTATCCAATGTTACCATGAGATGGATTCAAACCCATGACCACAATATGAGAGTCAAGTCATTAAATACAAAACTGGGTAACCGATTGACCTCAGAGACTCACAGTAGCATTAATCTAACAACATCAACAAACATTTTTACTTATCTGTCAACTCCATAAATCCAATGGGGCGCACACTAACCATTTGAGGAAAAAAAAAAGGTTTTTAAGTGTTTACATTAAAGTGTAAACTTTTTGCCCACTTTACCCCTGCCCCAAAGGGGAGGGGAGGACAGTGTAATGGGATCTGTTTTATGTATGCATAATATAAAAACTATATATCAGATCTGGGTTGTATTGTCACACAAGGTGCAGTCTACCAGTGACTCAGTCTTCAAACACAGTCTGGATCTGATTGAGTTGCTAAAATTTTCTTTTGTGTTTACTTCAGCACTAACTGCGGGGGGATTATGTGCATACTCAGACACTTTTTGTTATACATGAAATTTGTTCTTAGTTACCAGCCTTCTCTACTTGTAATATTCAGACTCATGTATCAATTGAGTACATACTGATACTGAAACTAGCCAAATTACATAACTTTAAAACAAATACCAAGTATTAAATAGTTCCCAAATATTGTGACCATATATTGGAACAGTGGTTTTGTGTTTTGTTTTCAGTCTTAAACAACACGAGTGGAATATGGTGCCTGTAACATCGCAGTATGTCTGAAGCACCAAAACATTTCCCCGAGATGACCACTGCCCAGCATACTGACCAGTCTCCAGGCTTCTCAGCATCTGGGTCAGGAACTAACTCATCCTCATCCTCCAGCCAGCCTTCTGGTTTGGTGGCGCTAGCGTCCTCGATGTACTCCGGCTGAGTCTCGTCCCAGCTGTCTGGCTTCACTGCATCAGGGTCCTTGATCCTAGAAAATGAGTATCCACTAAGTACACAGCTACTGAGGCTGGAGTGGAATGAGTATCCACTAAGTACACAGCTACTGAGGCTGGAGTGGAAATGAGTTAGTCACATTAAGTTAGTTACCCCAGAATGGGTCCAAATTCATTGAGAAACGAAGGATAAAGTGGTAAAGCAGGAAATGCAAAAACTATTAAAATAATAATGTTAGATCAATAAACTACTTGGGCAAGCCGTAAAGGTCATAGGAAGCATTTTTCTCAAAAAATTGTAAATTTAACTTAATTCAATAGACAAACACCCTATAAGAATGAAAATGTGGTTTAAGAAATATATGGTACAAGGGCAATAAATAGCAAAGTGGAGTATAAAGCCGACATATTGTTTTTCTTGTAGATGACGTCACAGGTTCATAGCAAAGTTCTGTTTAGTTAGAGACATAATGTACATATTTACAAACCGATGGAAGAGAACATGTTTCTTTGAAGTTTTGCCAGAAAAAAGCTCACTAGCCTTTATTTTTTCCAGATGCTGTTATTTTTCTCAAGTTTTATCTCATTTTTAACAGTTCTAACAAACACAGGAGAAAAACTATAAGTACACTTGTCTTGGAATGCAGAAAGCGTAAACATCTGTATGATATATTGCCTCTTCCCATTTTTTTTTCAAGGTGATGGGATAGTAGTCTTTCACAAGTTAAATATTTACATAAAACTAAAATCTGTTGAAATAACATTGCAAAGTATATTACTACAGTAGCTGTGAGACTTTTACTTACTTCTCACGTTCGTCCCAATCCTCTGGTTTCTTGTCATCTGGGTCAGCGATGGTTGCAGGAGGGTTGACTGGTGGGCTATAGAAATTCAGAAAATCATCAATAATATTAGATTACACTTACACCCACAAATTCAATCCCCCTTACAATTCCTACATATTACAATACAAGCTAAAACCCAAGCAACTGGAAAACTGGTAAATGGAAAACTCATTTATCCTGTTTATGGTTGTTTTAGTCATAAAAACCAACAACAAGTTTTAAATTGCTAAAACCAGTTGATCGACAACAATAATTTAACAATCAATTTCCAAGGGTTATCATGAAGTAAAGCTTCCTCAGAATAATTTTTTCAGTTTCTTATGTTTTGTTGATATCAATAGTCATTTTCACAGGAAGTGCCTTTCAGAAAGGCGGGTACAAAATACCAAAAACTGACCAACCAGATCAACAGAACTGTTATCAAATCAATACATATTTCATCCCATATCATGCTATATCAACCAACAGAATAATACAGAAAAAAATCAATAAACAATCAATTTGTAATCGATCATCTAGCAGAAAATGGGCTGTGAGTACTCACTCGACATCTTCCAATAGACTGCCTGAGTTCACCATGTCCTGGTCAATGTAGACCTCAAACGTGTTGTCTGGCTTCACCACTGAAAGTACAGAACAATGGTACCAGCGAGTACAATCATACTGCGATACTCAGGACCATTATTTACCACTACTGATTGTACATGCTCATCAGTTATTCTTTCTGTACAAAATAATCTCTAACAGTTTTACTACAAAAACATCACATTTAATTTTACAGCTCTCCCTGAGAAACAGGTTTTATAAAATTGAGTCTGACTTCCCTTCACTTACCCAGTGTGTATAGATGGGTGCGTTTGTCAGTGAAGTAGCTTCCCAGGGAGGCGGTGGGCTTTTTGGCGTGCTTCTCTTCAAATGCTCCAGTCACTGGGTTCTTGTGGCGGAAAATGAAGTGCAGCTGAAAACACACACAAAATACAAGATGAAGAATGGTCTGAAAAGACTGGACTGTGTTACTTACCCGTTTATACAGTATCTATTGAAAGTATTTTTACTTTTTTAGTGTCTTGTAATTACACATGGAAAGAAAGTTACATTTAGAATCATGCAATTACCATTACAACCTGTGGGTCTCAACAAGCAAACAGCGTGGTGACCACATGTCTCTTATTTTGGGGTGGTTTAGAAGAATGAAACCCAATCATAACTAGCAAACCTACATGCAATAAATATAAATCAAAAATTTCCATATTAAAGTAGGGGTCTTACTTCTGATAAAACTTTTTAAAGGGTAATAATGGATTTTGTTCATTTCAAGGCCCTGGAAAACTGGTATTTTCACAAATAGTTAACATTCTTAGGTACATTCTAGATGAGCAGAAGTCACATGTTTTGTTCTCAATTTATTCACTTCCAGTAGAGAGACCTGGTATACTTATATCTTATAAACATAACCATTTTGCAATAGTGAACACCAGGTAAAGAATACCCATCTGCCCCTAACTTTTACAAATCTAAAATACTGATGACACATCCAGCTGGTCCGACTCACCTTGTCATCGTTACCACATTTGTCTGGACCAAACATGATGGTGAATGGCGTCTTATCGTAGAATTTACTCTGAAATTTACACAGACACATGAAGAGCAGGATGCCATGACAACAGCTCAATTAAAAGAACATCCAGAATAATTAATGGCTGCTAACGAAATAACTAAAATCATTGCTTTTGTTGTATCATATAAATGATATTTTAATATCAATCAATATAGATTACTGGATTTCAATGCTGATATCAAAAGGGGGCAATTCAGGGAGATCTCGAGTGCTTTCTGGTCCACTAGAGAGTCGTTAACTACAATACATATTATATTGGATACCTTTCATAACTATGTCAATGCAAAGACATCATTTCCGGAAGCCACCCTTGTGCTGAAAATATGTGCATACTAAACTACGCTAACACCAAATTGCAACATGAATTTAGGTAGCTCTGCCACCGGGGTGGATTTTAACCACTCGTCACAGCCTTACTTGACAATCCCACTTAGATCATCCTAAAGCTTTCCACTCACCAACTCCAGTTTGGATGCGTCACTGAGCAGCTTCACATACGCTCCCCCACACTCCTGTCCATTCTGGAACTTCACCTCGTACCTACAAACATACACAGGATAGGATAGTCAAGACACATGAGACATAAGACAGTGTATAAAGGTTACACGCCACTACGGGCAAAACTTGGTATATTTATTGTAAAATTTCACCTAAATCCAGTTACTCATATTTTAATGTGAAACAACTGGAGGTATATAATCATATGTATCCAAAATATCAAATATCTGTGAAAATAAAAAAATATTATTTTAAATACATATATACTCGGTGGACAATTCCAGGATTGGAATGCATAATATTGGAATTCACTGTTATTTTTCAAAATAGATAATTTGAAAAGGTTAATGAGAACCCACTTTGTTTCCTAAATTCCTAATGTGCTAACAGCCAGCAAGTAACTCTTTACCCTGTTAGAGCCAAACATGGCAATGGGCATATTAGCCAATGGTTCACAGGGATAGTGACTGAGGCTACCAAGTACATGTAATTTATAGGGACGGGTCAGTTGGTCCATTGTCTCAGTATCAAGAACATTTTTTTTTTGTGACAAGAATTTGAAACCGACACTTTGCTTGACAACATATATAATGGAAGGAAAAGTTGAAATTTTAGAACTATACCCAAAATCTGACGAAATTTTTAGCTTTTATCCCATATTTTTGTGCATTTGTAGACTATATGTTGATGCATCAACTCAATCTCGCTTGTCAACGCATATAATGGAAGGAAAACTAACAAGTGGATCACTTGCAAAACAAAGCGATTGTTTTTGCCATACAAAAACAAAGCGTCCCGAAAAGGAGAAATAATGACAGCTTAATCATGTAAGAAAGTTTTTGGCAAGTGAAATTTTCGTTGAAACTTGGAAAGGCTAGTCTTCACAGATACCCTGTGGGTCAAAAATTCGAAAACTCAAAATGGTCGCCATTTTTGATGGGACAAATTTATTTTTGAAAATTGGGTCAGCTACTCAGCAGAGTTACCCTATGGGTTAAAAAATCTGTCAAAATCGCTCTGTCTAGCACTGTTTTTGAGATATACGCATTTTTGAAAAAAAATTTGAAAATTCAAAATGGCCGCCATTTTTGGCAAGTGAAATATCCGTTGAAACTTGCAAAGGCCAGTCTTAACAGATACCCCATGGGTCAAAAATTTTGTCGAAATTGCTCTATCTCGCACGGTTTTCGAGATACAAGATAGAGCTGAAAGAGGAGACCAAAATTGCGGTTGAATACTCGTTCTGTATTTTCCGATATTTTCCGGAAATTCGTTTTATAGTTTTAGTGTGTTCCAAAATTTAGGTAAAATCACGGATATTTAGGTTTTCAGTCAACCACTGGAAGAAAAACAAGTAAGTTCACTTTTTGCTCTATTATTTAGTAAAACTATAGGCAAAATGAGTGTTATTTGCAATATTTACATATACCAAGCCTAATTTCTATATTCATACCGAATATTTGTTTGCTTATGATGAAAGTCAAATCCGGAAAATGTGGACCAGAAAACGAATAATGCGAATATCCCTTTCAGCTCTAATACAAGCATTTTTGTGTTTTACGTTTTTTGCAAAAAATTCGAAAATTCAAAATGGCCGCCATTTTTGGCGGGACAAAAAATATTCGAAAACTGGGTCAGCTACTCAGCTGAGTTACTGCGGGTCAAAAATTTCGTCAAAATCGCTCTATCTAGCACGGTTTTCAAGATGTTAGCATTTTTGTGTTTTGAAATATTGGAAAAATATTTAAAAATTCAAAATGGCCGCCATTTTTGGCAAGTGAAATATTCGTTGAAACTTGGAAAGGCTGGTCTTCAAACATACCCTGTGGTTCAAAAATTTTGCCCAAATTCTTAACCTATCCCTGCCAAAATTTAATGTCGCCTAGAGCTTTATATGAGGAAGGTATTTGCTAAATTTCAGGTGGACAGATAAAATGCTTTTTAAGTTATCATCCGGACAAACCCCGCATTTTTGGTCATGTGACCTCTCTGATTGGTGAAAATGTCATCGCATTATATTCAGAAAAATTTCCAGGGCTACTTTATAAACCTGCCAAATATGAAAAGAATCCGCCTTATGGCTGCAAAACTATTGCAAAAAGAAAATGCGGATCTGGCGGAGTCACTTCTCCCGTATACAAACAACCGCCACTCGCAGGATGCTTAAAAATATTGGATGGAAACCAGAAAGATGAAGATATCTCAGGCTTTTTTCCCATATTTTGTGCGTTTGGCGACTTTATTGCAATTTTGTTGAAAGGAATCATCCATGCTTGATTGGGGTGTACTGAAACCAAAGCCCCAAATTCGGCATGGTCTTGCTTTTATTGACCCCCCAATGTACACATTTTTGTATTTTAAATACTCCATGTTTTGTATTTGAAACATGGCATGGACACTGGCTGACTGCTGACACACATATACTGGATATTTTAGGACACACATATACTGGAAATTGCAGCGACTCAGAAATTTGTCTTTCATGCTACACTTTTCATGTGGATAGAGTTCTAGGGACTGCTTACATTTGTGCACGATCATTTAGACTGGGTTACATGACAAAGGGGATATTATACCAGAGCTAAAACTATTAGTATAATTTGTTTGCCACCATATTTTATATATTTAACCCAATACACAGATGAAATGCAATAATTTGCTATGTTTTTACATTAAGACTCCAAATATAAAGCAGCTCAATTTTAACAATTGCATAAAATCCCATATGAGGTGATATACATAAGAACACTTCACATGAGATGTAATACATAGCTAACAGAGATAATACACAGAGAATAAAACACAGAGGTTACACGACAAAGGAGATAATATACAGCCGTCATATGACACAAAGGGTATTTAAACTATTTATTACTTATTTATACAATAGATTATACAATTGTACACTGGATCATTGAATGTTCATTATATTTCACACAATATGCTTCAATATGCAGACCTAAATTACATTGGATGGAGTGTACTCGTACAAGTCATTAATTTATGAATAAAAGAAATGACAAGCAATACTCATCTGCAACTCTATAGAGCTATTAGCCATTTCTGTAAACTGGCTTATTTATAGTGCAAAGAAAAAAACTCTATTCAAACTTTCAAAGACAACCTACATGTTACTGGAATAACAAAGAAATCCCAAAGAAATTCCTATTTTAAGTACTAGGACAGCCAGAAATCTCAGTATTGTGTGACATGGAGTCAAAACAGTTTTTGTCTATTTATATCTAAAGCCAATCTGTTGAGCATTAACTAACAACAATTTGTAACGCTGTCATACTAGTTAAACCTCACCCACTGTTTACAGAGAGTAAAACATCAATCACCTGACACAACGATCACTTTTGTAACTTTGTAATTAGATAAAACTGGACAATGCATGGGACGTGATCTGATTTCTAAGCATCAAGTTTCACGGTAAAATCCATAACTGAATACAATTTGCATTTTTAACTACCTACTTCAACTATTTGGCCTTCTCTTTCCACATTTATTCCTGATAAATGCTAATCTGACATAATTTATTCAAAAGTAAGGTGTTTAGTTAAGTCTCTCACTCAACAAGGACATTTACTACTTACAGTGCGTTAACCAAAAGTAAATAGATTTGATTTTATTTTATTGCATGAAGCATACAAAATTTTTGGGCAGGGAAATCTAGTGACTGTCTACTAGTTACAGTACATTATTGATTGATTTAGCGATTGTCTACGAGTCTAATTATAGTACATTATTGATGATCATTTCAATTACAACATCTGTTCAAAGTAATTTAATCTCACAATTGTATTGTGTAGAAACTTTCCAGCAAAACACAACCTTATTTGGTTTTTATGTACTTATTTTTTATGTAATCAATGTGATCAATATGTCCCTTTATCTATCTATTCATTCACTTACAATCTTGCATTATTATAAGCTCTCAATGAGCTTACACGTCACTACCAGCAGAAAATTTTGCATAAACATGGCAGAAAAATATGAGCAAAGTAAATGATTTCATGTGTACCTAAAACTTGGATAACATCTGTGAACCAGCTGTGTACTAGTTGGATGCAGATAAAATCTCAATACAATTGGAATGGCACAGAGTTCTCTCCACATTTGTCAATTTTTATAAAAGAAAACATGAACACTTTGAATTTTGAAAGCAAACCATAATACACGCACATAGATATTTGTATTCTTTTGATGGTAAACACTGCTGAAATTGCATTTTATACACATTTTACAAAGTTTACTGGAAAACTTTTCGAGTCCGCTGGACCAGCAACTAAAAAATGTTATGGTCTGAGTTGCCAGTCCATATTTCACCAGTTAAACCTCTACTGAGTGTCAAAACTAAGTGACAGCTGCCAAAGAATAAATGGTTAAACATTATTCTCTGTGATGGTAAGACTGTAAAAGTAAAAATCTCACCAATTTCTGTGATAAAAAATATATATACAGTTTCCTTAACATACAGGACATCTAGTAATCTTGATCAAAGCCTGATAAATTACTATTCCCATTAGAACAGAGAACATGCCAATGGTATTATGCAATGATTTGTATGGAACACCGATCATAAACCATACTGATAATGTGGCTATTTCATGCCCTCACACAAATTCAAATGTAAAATGTAATTTGGAGTACTCACTGAACAACAAATGGCTTTCCATCAAACTTGAACGGCTTATTCAGCTTTGCAGCTACAGCATGATGTTTGGCCCGAGACTGAAAGAAATAAAGCATCGGAGTATCAACAAGTGGCAGACATAGGGCGTGCGTATGGCACAAGTATTTCAGTATTGAGACCATTTTGCTGATATACCATGACGACACATGAAAACCCACATCTCAATTGTCAACAAATATAACTGTAAAATATTCAAAATAAGCCATACATCTGAAGAATGTTTATCCCATATTTCCTACATTTTAAGTCTTCTGCAGCTATTTCATTGAACTACTAGTATCTCCCAATTCCAGGAAATTTAATTAATTTGGATTTAACAGTTTTCAGTACTCTGTGTAGCTTATAACTGGTAGTTTATGGGCAGAGGAAACCAGTACATACTAGCTGATTAAGATTCTGCACTGTAAACTGCCAAGTAATAGCAACATTCCCACACAGGGTCAGGCCTGGGGTTTGAACCACCAACCTCAAACATGGCAGGCAAGTGTGTTAACCATTACACTGCCAAGCACCCTCCAATTCAAGGCAGCCAATGAAATTAAAACAATCATTGATTCAATTCTTGGCCAGTTTATGGGCAGAGGAAACCAGTACATACTAGCTGATTAAGATTCTGCACTGTAAACTGCCAAGTAATAGCAACATTCCCACACAGGGTCAGGCCTGGGGTTTGAACCACCAACCTCAAACATGGCAGGCAAGTGTGTTAACCATTACACTGCCAAGCACCCTCCAATTCAAGGCAGCCAATGAAATTAAAACAATCATTGATTCAATTCTTAGCCATGGTACTGCGGCTATTGCCTGGCTTCCTATCTTGGTACACACCTCAAATTGGCACAAAACGGAAGACAGAATATTTCCTAATTCTTATTCTTTATCGCCCACACTCGTGCATTTCCGCCTACTAAATACGGGAGTTAAAGTGACAACAGAAACAATTAAAATATCTTCGATACTTTCCGTATGCAAATTGTCCCAAGTTGGGGCGCTGATTTCATGCAGAAATTATATTATTGCCCCTTAAAAAGCATTCTAAAACATTTACTATTTTGATATTTTGTTGTTAAAGTAGAAATATGGTTTGCGCTTGTGTCAATGCATATATTAATCAATAAAAATCCATGATATTAAACAAGTAATAACAACAAATAAGGATTTTGTGTCCACGGTGTGCCAAGTTACGGCGGGAAGCAGTAGTGTTACGATCAAAAGTAAATATGGAAACCAGATCCCGAAAACAAAAATTTGGCAAAAAAGGAAGTTGTTCGAATTAGTATGCACCAAACTGTAAAATCTTCTGTACGTGTACATGAACATTATTTTTTGATAAAATCTAAAGTTTTGGATATTATTTCACTGTATATTGGCAAAATATTACATAAGTAAATATTTGTAAGCATTTCTGTGCAATATATTTCACATGTTTGATGTGAAATATGGGACATTTCGGGAACCGGTTCTTGGACTTCTGTCACCAGATCTCGTTTACGTTTATATGAATCGAATCAAAACCAAATAGCCGGTTTGCCATCTTTACCACTAGGCCTTGGCTCAAATAGGAAATCCAGTCGTTTTACTTGATAACCAAGATCCAGTCATTAAAGACAGCACTGCTTTCTTAAACTACTAAAGTAACCTCTCTTGATAGGTTTATCCAAAAAGAGAAATATTCCAACATTATATCAGTTATTATTGCAAAGCTAATCAACTGTCCTTTTGACAAGAATTAGTTCAGTGTATTTGGTAAAATGACTGCTCACCTTGAGAACCAGACCAAGGTCATTCTGAAGGGGATTGTCTGAAGGCTCCTCTATACTCCACTTGCCTGAAAATTATAATTCCGATATCTAATCACTGGACACCTTATAATGTGTATGCTTGACCCTAGCTTCACCATATTCATAATTTAGTGATATTACAGTTTGTAAAAGTTTAAAAATCTCTTTGCTGGGGTATCTAAAACAAATGAAATCAAGTATTCTGTCAGCTCTACTGTGAAAATGCAGAGATCCACATACATGAGCCTAAGTTTAATTAAAGAAATGACACCACAAGATATTTTACAGCCTGATTCAATTGATAAGTTTTTATCGATTCAATGAGAAAGACATTAGCCATATAGAGGGGAAATCGTGGACATTATCTTGTAACTGATTCTTCACAGTGCAAAGCGTTTACTACATTTAACACACAGCATTAGGTATTGTGTACAGAACTGAAACACTTGTTTTACTCTGCTAAACTCTATAATGTGTCAATCAAAACAGCAGACATTCATTCTGTTCAAGAATTTGTTGGTACATAGCTTATGTGCAATACAAGGAACAGATAACGTACCATCATACTTGGCAATGTCTTCATCAGTGTCATCTTTACGAGCCTTTGACACGATCCACCTGAAAATAATGAAGAACCATAAAATTTACTCTCTGCTCAATAAGGCTGCAACAACCAGTGAGTTTGACATTCAAACTTTCAACAGATGTTTTTCAGGCACCACATCAGAGCCTCTGAAAGAGGCATTCTTAAATATCCAAGATATATAGCAAGAAGAAAAACAAACAGATAGTATAAGAGATGGCAAACTAGATACCTGCTTTCTGTTTGATTCATATTAATTTAAACATAATCTGGACAGTGATGTGAACAACCAGGTAAAAGAAACACATTCAACAACAAATGTATGGATGGCTGGGTAGCATATTGTTTGTTTTGGTATCCCACCAATGCAAAACCATTCAAATTCTGGGATTCAAAAGAAAAGAAAAAGATTTGTTTTTATACATCCCCAATCAAAGATGCAAAAGTTTTAAAATGTATCAGGGATGGGTCGGTATCAAAAATGTGTACATCCGGCGGCCACCAATGTAAAACCATCCAAAAAAGATGCATTTCAGTACACTCCCAATTAGTGGGTAAATTGTTTATCGATATTGCCGATATTTATTGTTTTGGAACTGGACTCCCGATATCGAGATCTAAACACGTATTTCAATATCGCCATTTTAAGTAAAACTGTAAACTTACACTGTTAATATTTGATATAAAGCCCAAATCTGAAGAAATTGTACACTTTTATCTCACATTTTTGAAGTTTTCAATGCGTTATTGATGAAAACTGCAATGTTTTGTTTTGATAAATTTTGCTTCCTGTAAGCGATTCGGGATACACTAAAATAAAACGTTTCCATTTTCCCGAATTCGGACTATTTGATAAGACATTTTCAATCCCCCGATATCGCCCGATATTGAAGTATTTTTACATTCAATATCAATACCCACAAAGCCAAATGATTTACCCCCTACTCCCAATTGTTCAGTCACTGACAGGAAGTGAAACTAACGAAACAAAAACAATTGCAATTACCTTTCCATGAAATTGCAATAAAAGTCATCAAATGTACCATTTTTTTTTTGTTCCATCTGAGATGTGGATTTATGATCCCCCTCTTGTTGGTTTCTAGCATTATAAATCCTCCCATAATTATTTGTGCAGATAATCACAATGTCTGTTGTAAAGTGTTGTTACAGTATTCTAATGAAATGGTCTTGATATTGATATTGAGACAATGGGGAGACCCATCTACCGACGTATTAAATATTGCACAAAAATGCCAGATGTATTTACATTGCTTGTCAATATACAGAAAGTAAATATAAAAACTGGAACTGCAATGATTCTTCGGTTACTCGGAAACGAAGCGATTCAGTTTAGTACACGCGTCAAGAAAAGTGAAAACAACTAAACAAAGATGTAAAATCTACTACAAAATTATTTTTTTCTATAAATATATAAGTATATTTATATATTTTCCTGATATAATGTCTTTCTGTTTCAGTTTTTCATATTTTAAGCATTTGCAAACTTTAATTGTTTGTTTGGCAATGTTTTTATAAGACAGCCAGGGTTCGCGATTACGCCGTCCGAGTATATTAAATACGTGGTATTTCAGATTTGGACGCAAATTTCGGTTGTCAGTGCGTCCATCGGGACGCGATTTTTATGAAGGAAATATTTCTGCTTTAGAAGCGAATTTCGGTGGCAGGAAGCGTAGATATGCAAGCAATATATAGAACACTGAAAATAAGCTTTATATTTTAAAATTAAATGGTTTCGAGCGATTTCCTGGCAAGTTGTTTACGTCCACCATTGTAAAGCGAGATATTTCGTACACTAGCATATCTACTCAAAACGTTATATATCGAAAGAAAGCCTGATCTCTGCACGAAAACAGTCGAAACGACAAGCCAGAACGGTGAATTTCGTGGGAGACAAACTATTCTAACAAATCTCGGAAACTCCTGTTATTTAACCCGGAAAGTTGCCCGGAAAATAAAAGCTGTAAAATTCGAAAATATTTACAGGGGATGTAACAAAAAAACTATATCTCTGGGACTACCCAATGAATTTTTGTCAGACAAAAAGCAAGGAAAACTACAAATTTTTATCTTTCAAACAGTATCAATGCCATATTTGTAGCTTAAATAAAATAATCATACAAAATAAATTTCAATCTAATTGCACTAAAATGAAGTTTGTTGACTGGGGTTCAGCTTTTTAAAATATTTTTAACATTTATTTATGTACAGATGCATAATATTTATCAATATAAAGGAAATTGGATGGTGCTTCTATATATTTAAATGTACCCGAATTACAGGAGAAAAATTATTACTTGCACTCAATTTTCATACAGTGGTACCCCTTTTTGATGAGCCATAAGGTACAAGGTACCCGACATTTCATAACACTAACGCAAACACTGGACTCAGGAAAAAATGATTGGGACTCCATTTTTCGGAGGACATGTAGTCCATTGGATTCCATATTTTAGAGGTACTTCGCTAACCCTGACAGCATTTTAATATAACATATTTCACAGATGCCTCAAATCTCGCAATATAAAAATTGTTCAAGTTTCCTGTATTTGCATTATACACCAAAATTCAATGAATTCTGAAAATTATTTCCTGCTGTGTGCCTTTTAACCATTTTATGAGGTTCAATATGTCCAAATATGATGCCGTTTATTTCGTGGGCGATAATCAAGCGATTAACCGAGTCCGAGTTGGTTCTTCCAAAATAATTAATCGAGGCACATTTTTGGGCTCGCTTGCAGCCCTAGAAAAAACAAAACATGTCATTTTACTCAAAAATAAACCCCATTCTCAGTTCCACTAATATAGTATGTACACCATCGGAATTCCCATTCAATGACAACTATGATCCCAAGCAAGTGTACCAACTTTACATTGGTTTTTTTCTGTAATTTTTTTTACCATTTATGAATAATTATGGTCCCAGTTTTCAATCTGTACTTTTTAAGATAAATTTACAACTACAGAATGGAATTGTGTCAACTTAGTTTAAGGGATTAAAACTAAACTATAAATGTTTGGGCATTTTACTTATTCACTTACTTCTTTTTGAAGCTCTCTTCCGACACAAAAGCATCATGGAAATAAGCACCCTTGGCAGTTGGAGGTTTGTACACAGGCTGCAAAAAATCAACAACAACAAAAAAAATACATAAATTAAATTTGGCAAGATAGGAACTCTCAAAACTAAAGACAACATTTAACTGGACAAAAAAAAAACTGAACTTTCGGGGAAATAAGAAAAGTTAACTTAGAAATGATTTAACTTACAACATATATTATACTATTCCATCATTAGAACTAGGGATGAGACTGCACTACCGACTATCGAGACCATTTTACTGAAATACTGAAATGAAATACTGTGTCTGACATGTTGATTGACAGCGCATGAAACTGTTGAAAAACATGAAATATTACAAACATACAGAAAATCTGAAGAAATTCTCACATTTTATCCAGTATTTTTGCCAATTTAAAGGTTTTCTAGGAATTTTGATGAGCCTGTTTTGTTTTGATCAACTCCATTTCCTGTGAACTGCTGGTCCAATTAAGGAAGTATTATAACACAATTTATTTAGTATCCTGGAATCTGAACAGTTTTGCACGATACTCAAAAGAAAAATCTGTTAACATCCCATCCCTAATTACTAGTAATAATTAGAACTGGCACTGCACAGTAAATACTTTACAGATAATTGGGTCATTAAGATTAACTAACCCCCCCCCCCCCCCCCAAAAAAAAAAAAAAAAAAAAACCCCACACATTACAAACACTTTCAAGTATTATCAAATGTCCAGGAAACCCTTGCTTTACCTTGAACTAATTCATTGGTTCTTAATGTGACTGGAGGCGAATATGTTTATTTACTATTTACTTACTCGCTCTTCTTTTGGCACATTCAGTTGTTCTTGACTTTCTGTTTCATCATAGGCATCAACGTCCTCAATATCCAGGTCATCCTCATCTTCCATGTAATCTTGTGCAGACAGTTGGGAAGCCATTAAACAGGCTCCCAAGAATGCTACCAGTAACAACCTCATTTTTTTTCTAAAATAAACATGTATTCAATGGAAATATATTGGCTTGTCTCTTCTGATAATGCAAAATTATCAACAATTTAACTATTATTCAAGAGTCAATCCCATGTTGCTGAACATAACTAATAATATATATATTCTTGGGATTAGTGAAACTTTATTAACTCTTAAATAATAAGTTAATAACTATGTATAAAAATGGTAACTGTGCGACAAAGACCAACGTTAAGTTTTTACATTCCATGAACAGCTAGGCTTATATTTGAACAGGCCCATGTATACATGGGAGTTAAACCCTGTCCCACATAGACGTGACAGCCTGTGATTAGATATCAACCACCAGGCCATTGAGGGCCTCTTGCTAAATGTATGAAACAGCTTTTAAATAAGAAATTTTGATTTATTGTTTTTTTAATGTTATTCTGCAAACAACAGAAATAATTTAATTATCATCCACAATTGCAAATTGTGCCAAGTTGGGGCATTGATTTCAAGTAGAAATTTTATATTATCGCCCCTTAAGAACCCTTCGAACATGTTTATTGTTTGGACTTTTTGCTATTAAAATACATTTATAGATTGTGCTTGTGTCAATGTATATTTTAATCAATAGAAATCTACGATATTAAACAGACAATAACTATAAATAAGAATTTTGTGTCCAAGGTGTGCCAAGTTACGGCGGCAAGCAGTATGCAAATGTACATTAATTAACATTTTATTTTAAATTAAATATGCCTGTAGCAATTCCCATAGAGATAAGATATCTTTTAATGACTATAAGTTTCTTATTTGTGGTCAGATTTTGATCACAGTTTCACCATTGTTTTCAGTTTAATGAGATACAAAAAAAAAAATATATATATATATATTGATACCAAACAACCTAAAATATTTATTCAACTATACATTCAATCTTACTGGCAGATACGGTAAAAACTGATCCCTGCTCTAAAATTAATTCAAACCATGCACATGGATTCACTCCTTCTGTAACTGTACTGTTTTAAGTATATGGAGACATATATTTAACTAATGTCCACTTTTATTATGTACATATACTTATTGGTATTAATATTATCAGTCAATATGGTTATTAATTATACATATAATTTCACATACAATATAAATTAGTTGTCCTCTAATCTGCTTTCAATCAGTAAACCAACTGTGGTCAGACACCCCCATGTTTTCCAAATTTATTTATAAATATAATTAAAGCTCAAGCTTTAATGTTTATTGTCATAAAGTGCATTTCAACAGTTGTCTGAATTGATCCACCAGTGTCAAAGAGTAACAAGCCTTTCAGAATATAAAAGGTTTATCATAGAAAAGTTGGAGTATTCATAAATTAACCATGAACATAATTGCTGGTGGAGTTATTCAAGTTATCCCTTTGCTATGGTATATACCGGCAAATATCAGTGATTGTCAACTACTTCCAAGGCAATTTATACAGCCTTATTCACTCATTCCTTTTGAAAAAAAAAATCAATACCCTCAAAACATGGGCCAAGCTATCATTCTACTAACAGATACATAGTGAAACAAAGGCAGACAAATCTGACATGATAGTTGGAAAGTGAAGTAGCTTTAACTTATGAGCGATAATACAAGTTATAACAAAAATATAAACTAATGCAAAAATTGTTATTTCGCTACTTCATATCTGATTGTATAATTAACCACGTGTGATTACATTTTGCTGTTTATATGTGAAAACAATTGTAATTTTAACGAGTGTACGGAAATAACATAAAATACCTGCATGTATTTCCTCTTCTCAGAACGTGGACGACGCTTATTCGCCGGTTTTCCTTGTGATCTACTGACACATTTCATTGGTTAAAAACATGTAGTCCACCTAACTTTACTGTCACCTTAAATTGTAAATTTTAAAATAACCGGATCCCTATGTGTGTATTTTAGAAGGTACAAATATGAAAATATGTACATACATTCAGACTATTGTTATTTAGTAGCTTTAGGGGATAATCTGTGTGAATTGTGTGCGATTATGTCACGGAATAGCTCATTTTGTATAACCAATAGAATTGGTTTTTACATCGTTTTTACATGCATAAAAATGTGAACCTTCACCCATCGTAAAAGCGAAGGAATTTAACAGTGTATTTTGTAAAATCACATATACTTGCTATAATTGCTGTCTTTTGACTCACTTAATAACCAAAGAAGATAACTATATTGGCGGATAAATCAAACCTTTCACGGATTAAATTATTTAAAACTAATTTAATAGGAACTATATTTTATTGCGGAATCACTCTAGCTATGTGTGACTGTGATGAGGCTCACCTATAAAAGCTGTTGTGTCATCGTCGCCATCTTAGAATAAAATTAGCAACATAAAGAAGGAAGTACTGTTGAGTTCTTTAAAGTCGTCAATCATATTATGTGAGTATAGATATTCATTCTTTTTTTGGTTTCTAAAAATGTTAATGTAATTACCATGGCAAAAATGTAGATCCAAGCAATATATATGAAATACAAATCGATGTTTGAAAATTCATTTTCTTTGTTCCAGGAAATAAATCACATTTACTGCGTATTTATAATTGCGCAACTGGAATTGGCTTTTTACATTGTTTCCGTAAAGGCGAATGCACAGTAAAATTATGTACCCAGGTAAAGTAATATACTTATGCCCCCACCTTTAAAAACCTGGGCCGGTATTCATAAAACTTGCCGACACCAAATTTTGTCTCAAGTCTTAAGTTTTGGTCTCAAGTCTGAGACCATTTTTGGTCTCAGACTTGTTAGCTACTCACAAAACAGTTGAGACCAAATTTAGTCTCAGATTTGGTCTCAAACATAAGACTGGTACATAGTTGTCTTAAATATTTTGTTCAAAGTCTGGAGCATTATTTCATCTTAACCGAGATTCATATTTGTATTTTTTATGGCTTAATGTGAAGTGGAAATAATTTACAACATATATACTACTTGGCCTAAATTTTTGTAACAACTGATCGCACAAATTTTTGCTTCAAAGGTGCCTTACTTTGAGACAATTTTCAACAGTTTTCTGACTGCATAGCAACAAAGAAGTGGATCATGTGACATGCAAAATAAAAAACAATTGAGACAATTTTCTATTTATTTTTTATTTTGATAGACAGTATAATTTTTGTTAAGAATTAAAACACAACTATTGATCTTTACCCATGTGTGAATATTGATCAAACTACAACACCATCTTGAAATTTGTTTTTCTTGTTGGTGTTGGAAACTACATGCATTGCAGTATTGAAATTTATTCTTTTAATATTGATGTTGAAATGCCTAAAGATATGTTGATTGATACTAAAATATTGATCTCTTCATTAACAGCCATTTTTTTTTTCATAGTTTTGGATTTCTTCCCTGTGAGCTGCCCATCTTGATAATGCCTTGCAATGTGTTAAAACCTAGGTGAAATCAAAATAAAATGAAAATTTGTGAGAAATTTTTATCCCTGAGATGATAACTGATGATTGTTGTATTTATGTTAGCAGGACTAATGTTGCACAACTTCTCAATTTTTAGTACCATACTCCTAAATTATCAGCTGAACGATCAAAACAGCAAAATATTTGTTAATGCTAAACCTCCAACACCCAGCATATGACATTAAAATTTCAAAGTACATTACTAGTATTGTCGTTCAAACACTTTAACGCTATTGAAAAAGCAAGTACAGTTATGTGTATTGCCCAGTTTAGGTCTTCACCTACAATTTTATGATCCTGCATTTAACTGCCCAGCACACTTCTCCATATGTTTAAATATCTAGTAGGTGACAAATTTGAACTTACTGAGCAATATAGATGCTGCAGGTTTTAACTTTTCAAAGTTATGGACTCAAACACAAGATGCAAGAAAACTTTGATTCAAGAATCACACACATGCATGTCCATTTAATCTGGATGTTAATTGTATCCCCGGACAAAAGTCGGGGATACTTAGGATTCAGTACGGTCACGCCGCCGCAGAGCTTTCCTTTTGGACGCGATAACTTAAAAAATATTTTAGTTAGAACTTTCAAATATTGCAGATAGCCAATTTTTCTCAAATAACTTATTCACCTACTTTTGGGAGAGCTTTCACTTGAAGTTTCAGACCCGTAGCTAATTATTCACCTACTCAAAATGAGTAAATGCGAATTATCTCTAGAAGTATTGCAGGTAGCCAGTATTTCTCAAATAACTCATTAATATGAAAACAACTTATAGGAAGTCATGGGCTGCAAATCTTTTCATGTGGTCAGATTTGACCTTAGGCCCCTCCTGCTTATTATTGGTCCTAGAGGTTTGCAATGTGAAAATGACTTATAGGAAATCATGGGCTGCGAATCTTTTGATGTGGTCGGACTTCACCTTGGGCCCCTGCTACAGGGTCAAATAAGGGTAGCCAAACTTAGAGGTGCTTTCAGCTTGCTTATTAACCAAAAATGCTGTTTATCTTCTAAACTATGTTAGTTGGCCTTTGTCGGTGGATACATCCAGCATCTGGCCACAGATGCATCCTTCGTCTAGTTTTTAAAGACAGATACCTCAAAAAGTTATGGATGGATTGTGATGATATTTTCAGCAAATGACCTAAATGGTGCGAGGAACAACTGATTAAATTTTGGGAGTGATTTGGATGACTGTCTGGATCATCTGGATCCAGGCTGCCAGATGTGTTTGTGTACAATATAGCTCAAAAACTTATGGATGGATTTTGATGAAATTTTCAGGATATGTCTGAAAAGGTAAAAGGATGAAATGATTGAATTTTGGAAGTGATCCGGATCACTATATGGATCTTCTGGATCTATGAAATGTAATTTTTAAAGACAGATACCGCAAAAAGTTATGGATGGATTGTTTCAGCAAATGGCCTAAATGGTACAAGGAACAAGTGATTAAATTTTTGGAGTGATTTGGATCACTGTCTGGATTTGGGAGTAATCTGGTACTATGGAGGATCCTGACCTGGTGCTCCAGGAACCAGGCTCAAGACCGACATATTCATGCCTTAACTATGTCCCGTCCGGGGATACGAAATCTCTAGTTATGTCCACCCCCCTGGGGGGTGGATATATTATTTTTGCTTTTTCTGCCGTCCGGCGTCCGATGTCCGGCGTCACGCATGGTTTCCGCTCATTTAAAGGAAAAGTATTAGAGCTATTGTCACCAAATTTGGTATGCAGGCTTATTGGGTCAGTAGCTTGCTTGGGATTGCTTTTGGCTGTTGTACCTCTTTTGCTTACTGAGTAATACTTAAGTACAGCTATTTTCAGTACCCATTGGTTTCCGTGCATTTAAGCCAAAATAATTAAAGATATTTTACTACAATTTTGAATACAAGATTGTTATGTCCATAGCTCGCTTGGTATTGCATTTGGGACTGATAGCTTTGTCAGTACATGAGTAATAGCCATTTAGGTACTTCATTGTGTATTTTCAGTACTACTTTTGAGTAATTTGCTAATATCTCAGAAACCGTAAGAGATAGAGCGATTTCGACAGAATTTTTGACTCACAGGGTAGTAGAAGAGTATTCTGTACAAAATTGAAAATTTTCAATTTTCGCCACTTTTGGCGGCCATCTTGAATTTTTGCGAAAAACAAAAAAAGCTTAATATCTCAGAAACCGTAAGAGATAGAGCGATTTCGACAGAATTTTTTGACTCGCAGAGTATCTAAGGAATGTACTCTTTGCAATTTTCCAAAAATTTTCCCCTCCCCAAAAATGGCGGCCATTTTGAATTTTCGAATTTTTGCCAAAAATGGCAAAACACAAATTTCCTTCTATCTCCTTAACCGTGCGAGATAGAGCGATTTCGTCGAAATTTTCGACCCACAGGGTATCTAATAAATGTAATCTTTGCAATTTTCAAAAAATTTTCCCCTCCCCAAAAATGGCGGCCATTCTGAACTTTCGAATTTTTGCCAAAAATGGCAAAACACAAATTTGCTTCTATCTCCTTAACCGTGCGAGATAGAGCGATTTCGTCATTTTCGACCCACAGGGTATTTAAGGAATGTAATCTTTACAATTTTCAAAAAATTTTCCCCTCCCCCAAAATGGCGGCCATTTCGAATTTTTGCCAAAAATGGCAAAACACAAATTTGCTTCTATCTCCTTAACCGTGCGAGATAGAGCGATTTCGTCGAAATTTTCAACCCACAGGGTATTTAAGGAATGTAATCTTTACAATTTTGAATTTTCGAATTTTTGCCCAAAATGGCAAAACACAAATTTCCTTCTATCTCCTTAACCGTGCGAGATAGAGCGATTTCGTCAAAATTTTCGACTCACAGGTGTTTGAGCATTGTATTTTTGGCAATTTAAAAAAAATTTCCCCTCCCCTAAAATGGCGGCCATTTTGAATTTTTGCCAAAAATGGCAAAACACAAATTTGCTTCTATCTCCTTAACCATGCGAGATAGAGCGATTTTGTCGAAATTTTCAACCCACAGGGCATCTAAGGAATGTAATCTTTGCAATTTTCAAAAAAATTTCCCCTCCCCAAAAATGGCGGCCATTTTGAATTTTTGCCAACAATGGCAAAACACAAATTTGCTTCTATCTCCTTAACCGTGCGAGATAGAGCGATTTCGTCAAAATTTTCGACCCACAGGGTATCTAAGGAATGTAATCTTGGCAATTTTCAAAAAATTTTCCTTTTCCCAAAAATGGCGGCCATTTTGAATTTTTGCCAAAAATAGAAAAAACAGGAATTTGCTTCTATCTTTTTAACAAAAGGTTGATAGGGTGGACATTACACATGATAATGTGTGTTCTTCTATGCTATCCTGTTTCTATTCATATGTCGCAGCTACAAGCAACAGGGCGTCCTATTTCTAGTTTTAAAACATTTTTGTTGAAATACCTTGAAGATATTTTCTTGTAGTGTCTACATATTACATTCATGAGCTTTTAACTTTGTGCATTTCAGAAATATGCAGATCTTTGTGAAGACGTTGACTGGCAAGACAATCACCTTAGAAGTTGAACCAAGTGATAGCATTGAGAATGTCAAAGCCAAGATCCAGGACAAGGAGGGCATTCCCCCAGATCAGCAGAGGTTGATCTTCGCTGGAAAGCAGTTGGAGGATGGTCGTACCCTGAGCGACTACAACATCCAAAAGGAATCCACTCTTCACTTGGTGTTGCGTCTGAGAGGTGGTATGCAGATCTTTGTCAAAACCCTGACTGGCAAGACCATCACCTTGGAAGTTGAGCCAAGTGACAGCATTGAGAATGTCAAAGCCAAGATCCAGGACAAGGAGGGCATTCCCCCAGATCAGCAGAGGTTGATCTTCGCTGGAAAGCAGTTGGAGGATGGTCGTACCCTGAGTGACTACAACATCCAAAAGGAATCCACCCTCCACTTGGTGTTGCGTCTGAGAGGTGGTATGCAGATCTTTGTCAAAACCCTGACTGGCAAGACCATCACCTTGGAAGTTGAGCCAAGTGACAGCATTGAGAATGTCAAAGCCAAGATCCAGGACAAGGAGGGCATTCCCCCAGATCAGCAGAGGTTGATCTTCGCTGGAAAGCAGTTGGAGGATGGTCGTACCCTGAGCGACTACAACATCCAAAAGGAATCCACTCTTCACTTGGTGTTGCGTCTGAGAGGTGGTATGCAGATCTTTGTCAAAACCCTGACTGGCAAGACCATCACCTTGGAAGTTGAGCCAAGTGACAGCATTGAGAATGTCAAAGCCAAGATCCAGGACAAGGAGGGCATTCCCCCAGATCAGCAGAGGTTGATCTTCGCTGGAAAGCAGTTGGAGGATGGTCGTACCCTGAGCGACTACAACATCCAAAAGGAATCCACCCTCCACTTGGTGTTGCGTCTGAGAGGTGGTATGCAGATCTTTGTCAAAACCCTGACTGGCAAGACCATCACCTTGGAAGTTGAGCCAAGTGACAGCATTGAGAATGTCAAAGCCAAGATCCAGGACAAGGAGGGCATTCCCCCAGATCAGCAGAGGTTGATCTTCGCTGGAAAGCAGTTGGAGGATGGTCGTACACTGAGCGACTACAACATCCAAAAGGAATCCACCCTCCACTTGGTGTTGCGTCTGAGAGGTGGTATGCAGATCTTTGTCAAAACCCTGACTGGCAAGACCATCACCTTGGAAGTTGAGCCAAGTGACAGCATTGAGAATGTCAAAGCCAAGATCCAGGACAAGGAGGGCATTCCCCCAGATCAGCAGAGGTTGATCTTCGCTGGAAAGCAGTTGGAGGATGGTCGTACCCTGAGCGACTACAACATCCAAAAGGAATCCACCCTCCACTTGGTGTTGCGTCTGAGAGGTGGTATGCAGATCTTTGTCAAAACCCTGACTGGCAAGACCATCACCTTGGAAGTTGAGCCAAGTGACAGCATTGAGAATGTCAAAGCCAAGATCCAGGACAAGGAAGGCATTCCCCCAGATCAGCAGAGGTTGATCTTCGCTGGAAAGCAGTTGGAGGATGGTCGTACCCTGAGTGACTACAACATCCAAAAGGAATCCACCCTCCACTTGGTGTTGCGTCTGAGAGGTGGTATGCAGATCTTTGTCAAAACCCTGACTGGCAAGACCATCACTTTGGAAGTTGAGCCAAGTGACAGCATTGAGAATGTCAAAGCCAAGATCCAGGACAAGGAGGGCATTCCCCCAGATCAGCAGAGGTTGATCTTCGCTGGAAAGCAGTTGGAGGATGGTCGTACACTGAGCGACTACAACATCCAAAAGGAATCCACCCTCCACTTGGTGTTGCGTCTGAGAGGTGGTATGCAGATCTTTGTCAAAACCCTGACTGGCAAGACCATCACCTTGGAAGTTGAGCCAAGTGACAGCATTGAGAATGTCAAAGCCAAGATCCAGGACAAGGAGGGCATTCCCCCAGATCAGCAGAGGTTGATCTTCGCTGGAAAGCAGTTGGAGGATGGTCGTACCCTGAGTGACTACAACATCCAAAAGGAATCCACTCTTCACTTGGTGTTGCGTCTGAGAGGAGGGTTGTAAATATCACCTCGGCATTGTGATTTTGAAGAAACTCAAAATATTTGGTAAACATTTTAGAAAAAATTAGATATCTGAAATCAGTGCCATTCAGTGGTAACTAAATTGACAATCTTTTGCAAAGAGTGCTACATTGATGAACATTTTATTGAAAATTGTGAAACAAAAGAAGAAAAAAAAAACATAACTAGTAACTTTTAAATAACATCTTAATATGTTAATGGGAGTAAAAGTGATTTAATTTACTTTGATGGAAACTTGGAAATTTTAAGATAATTAAAAGATTTTAGTTATTGAATAACATTGTTTATTTTACTTTGTAACCATATTCCGTGACATTAAGTCAACAATTTGTATTTGCTCTTGCAGATTATCTTGTAAAGTTTTGGAGGGCTTTGAGATTTAGGTAGAAAGTTTTGGGTAAAATAAATTCTACAGGTTTCTCCAAACTGTTCCCCCAAGGGTGATATCAGTATTCAGATGCAAATTTTTTACATTTTCAATTAGAAAATTGGATGTTTACATTATTCTTTCATCCAGTTACGTACCATATGATACAGGTAGTAATATGTTTGAAAACACTCTATTACACAGTAAAGTATGAAAGTTGACCTGAAATTTCAAAGACTGCCTATGATGTAAGTTTAGTTTAAAGAAAGTTTAAAAAGTTGTAGATTTGTATGTCAGAAGACGATAAACCGGAAACTTATTTGCCAACTGAAAGACGCTGATCCTGGTACATATCGTTTTCTTGTAACCAAAACGGTTTTCGCCACGTATGGTCATTAATTATATCCCCAGCCGCCGTAGAAATTTCCTTGTGTACACGATAACTCTAAAACGGATTTGTATTTTTAAGCGTCCCGCAAGGGACGCTTGTTTGTGTATGGGAGAGCTTCAGGCTCCGGCGGCTCCGCCGGCTCCGCATTTTGTTTTCCTTATAACTCTGTAACCGTTAGGCGGATTCTTTTCAAATTTGGCAGGTTTAGGCAGTAGCCTTGGGGAATTTTTTTGAATATGCTGCAGTGACATTTCAACCAATCAGAGAGGTCACATGACCAAAAATGTCTTTTTTCGATGGGGAAGCTTGTCCGGATGATAACTTGAAAGGAATTTTATCAATTCACCTGAAACTTGGCAAATACATTCATTCTATTAAAATCTGGAAATCATTAGATTTTGGCATTGATTGGTCAAGAAATGGCCGAGTAATTAATGATTAATTAATCATTACGAATTTTCCAAATAAGGAAAACACAAAAATGCTTATATCTCGAAAACCGTACTAGATAGAGTGATTTCGACGAAATTTTTGACCCGCAGGGTATCTCTGCGGAGTAGTTGTCCCAATTTTCAAAAAATTTTTGTCTCGTCCAAAATGGCGGCCATTTTGAATTTTCGAAATTTTCGCAAAAATTGCAAAACACAAAAATGCTTATATCTCAAAAACCGTGCTAGATAGAGCGATTTCGACGAAATTTTTGACCCGCAGGGTATCTCTGCGGAGTAGTTTTCCCAATTTTCAAAAAATTTTTGTCTCGTCCAAAATGGCAGCCATTTTGAATTTTCGAAATTTTCGTAAAAATTGCAAAACACAAAAATGCTTATATCTCGAAAACCGTGCTAGATAGAGCGATTTCGACGAAATTTTTGACCCACAGGGTATCTCTGCGGAGTAGTTTTCCCATTTTTCAAAAAAATTTTGTCTCGTCCAAAATGGCGGCCATTTTGAATTTTCAAAATTTTCGTAAAAATTGCAAAACACAAAAATGCTTATATCTCGAAAACCGTGCTAGATAGAGCGATTTCGACGAAATTTTTGACCCACAGGGTATCTCTGCGGAGTAGTTTTCCCATTTTTCAAAAAAATTTTGTCTCGTCCAAAATGGCGGCCATTTTGAATTTTCGAAATTTTCGCAAAAATTGCAAAACACAAAAATGCTTATATCTCAAAAACTGTGCTAGATAGAGCAATTTCGACAAAATTTTTGACCCACAGGGTATCTCTGTGGAGTACTTTTCCCAATTTTCAAAAAAATTTTGTCTCGCCAAAAATGGCGGCCATTTTGAATTTTCGAAATTTTCGTAAAAATTGCAAAACACAAAAATGCTTATATCTCGAAAACTGTGCTAGATAGAGCGATTTCGGCGAAATTTTTGACCCACAGGGTATCTCTGCAGAGTAGTTATCCCAATTTTGAAAAAAATTTTATCTCGCCAAAAATGGCGGCCATTTTGAATTTTCGAATTTTTCGCAAAAATTGCAAAACATAAAAATGCTTATATCTCGAAAACCCTGCAAGATAGAGCGATTTCGACGAAATTTTTGATCCACAGGGTATATCTGCAGAGTAGCCATGCCAATTTTCAAACAAAAAATTTCTCGCAAAAAATGGCGGCCATTTTGAATTTTCGAATTTTTCGCAAAATTGCAAAACACAAAAATGCTTATATCTCGAAAACCGTGCTAGATAGAGTGATTTCGACAAAATTTTTGACCCACAGGGTATCTCTGCAGAGTAGCCATGCCAATTTTCAAAAAAATTTTATCTTGCCAAAAATGGCGGCCATTTTACTCACCTACTCAAAATGAGTAAATGCGAATTATCTCTTAAAAGTATTGCAGATAGCCAATTTTTCTCAAATAACTCATTCACCTACTTTTGGAAGAGCTTTCACATGGTGAAGTTTCAGACCCATAGCTAATTACTCACCTACTCAAAATGAGTAAATGCGAATTATCTCTAAAAGTATTGCAGATAGCCAATTTTTCTCAAATAACTCATTCACCTACTTTTGGGAGAGCTTTCACATGGTGAAGTTCCAGACCCATAGCTAATTATTTACCTACTCAAAATGAGTAAATGCTAATTATCTGTAAAAGTATTGCGGATACCCAATTTTTATCAAATAACTCATTCATCTACTTGTGGGAGAGCTTTCACATGGTGAAGTTTCAGACCCATAGCTAATTACTCACCTACTCAAAATGAGTAAATGCGAATTATCTCTAAAAGTATTGCAGATGGCCAATTTTTCTCAAATAAATCATTCACCTACTTTTGGGAGAGCTTTCACTTGGTGAAGTTTCAGACCCATAGCTAATTACTCACCTACTCAAAATGAGTAAATGCGAATTATCTCTAAAAGTATTGCAGCTAGCCAATTTTTCTCAAATAACTCATTCACCTACTTTTGGGAGAGCTTTCACTTGGTGAAGTTTCAGACCCATAGCTAATTACTCACCTACTCAAAATGAGTAAATGCGAATTATCTCTAAAAGTATTGCAGATAGCCAATTTTTGTCAAATTAATCATTGGCCTACTTTTGGGAGAGCTTTCACTTGGTGAAGTTTCAGACCCATAGCTAATTACTCACCTACTCAAAATGAGTAAATGCGAATTATCTCTAAAAGTATTGCAGATAGCCAATTTTTCTCAAATAACTCATTCACCTACTTTTGGGAGAGCTTTCACTCTGTGAAGTTTCAGACCCATAGCTAATTACTCACCTACTCAAAATGAGTAAATGCGAATTATCTCTAAAAGTATTGCAGATAGCCAATTTTTCTCAAATAACTCATTCACCTACTTTTGGAAGAGCTTTCACATGGTGAAGTTTCAGACCCATAGCTAATTACTCACCTACTCAAAATGAGTAAATGCGAATTATCTCTAAAAGTATTGCAGATAGCCAATTTTTCTCAAATAACTCATTCACCTACTTTTGGGAGAGCTTTCACATGGTGAAGTTCCAGACCCATAGCTAATTATTTACCTACTCAAAATGAGTAAATGCTAATTATCTGTAAAAGTATTGCGGATACCCAATTTTTATCAAATAACTCATTCATCTACTTTTGGGAGAGCTTTCACATGGTGAAGTTCCAGACCCATAGCTAATTATTTACCTACTCAAAATGAGTAAATGCTAATTATCTGTAAAAGTATTGCGGATACCCAATTTTTATTGCGTTAATACATCCTATCCAATGGACAATTGCTAATCCGGTCGGCGCAGACCGGCCCGCCAAACGCCAGAAAAAGACGTCCTGTGTTGCCACCGGCTGGCCGGTCCGTAGTACTGTGCACTCCCCAGATGGCGCCTCGTACTTCCTTCCTGTCTAGACAACCTGACGTCATATCTTCTTTTTCGTTTGGCGCGTGTACTGTGTAGACGTGTTTTCTACGATCTCCAGATATTTTAAGGAAAAGTGTGCATTATGACGGATTTTCTACCTTATTTTCAAATAATTTATTGTTAAAGTGTTACCTACATATCAAGCACGGATATACTTCAAGAAATCTGCTGGAAACGCTCCCTAGCTGACTCAATTTAGTGTTGATGATAGGGCATTAATCTACGAGAATATGAAGGCAGCCATTTTCTAGTTTCCTCCCATTCAACAATTGTGTTGTTAGGGGCAGATCGACAATATTTAGAAATATAATGGATATACTACTTACAAGGTATTTTTATCCGTGTTTTTTTGTTTGAATGTACCTGCTGTAACCTTCCAGCTACAATCACCATAGAAACGTCTTTTCTAGTACTACAAATGCAAATCACGGAAAACTTCAATCTACGTAGTTTTGAACACTGTATATAGAGGGAATTCCCTTATGGAAGGTTCATTCTTCATCAGAGCGCACTGGTACAGACTTCTCTGCTGTAAAGCATCAGTCACACCAGCCTAGCTCGAGTATTTTTCATCAGAAGCAGGAGGTGAATTCTTCAGATTTCTTCAACCGACCTCTACATAGAAGGAATTTTCACTCTCAGTCCCACCCTTGTGGACCCGGCCTTTGTGTCGGTAATAAGGGCAGTGGATGGCCAGGAAACTGGTTTGAGTGTACAGCCGGCTGAGAAGAAGAACCGACTTCAGACCGGCCAGGAATATCATCTACAGAGCGCACTGGTCCAGGCTTCTCTGCTTTTAAAGCATCAGCCGACCGGCCAGCTCAAAAGAACGCGACCTCTGACGTCATATCCAGTCAGCCAATCGCGTGTCCTTCCGACCAATCACGAAGCAGGTCACGTGTTTTCACCGACCAGGAAGGTCGGAAGTGCGTTCTTCAGAACTCACGTCTACTGTGACTACAGTCCCTGCTTTGCAGACCCGGCCTGGTTGTCTGTAGTGGGATTTTGTGGACTGTAAAGTTGCCGGTAAAGCATCACACAAAGAACGCGAATACTGACGTCATCTCCAGTCAGCCAATCGCGTGTCCTTCCGAACAATCACGAAGCAGGTCACGTGTTTTCACCGACCAGGAAGGTCGGAAGTGCGTTCTCTCAGAACTCACGTCTACTGTGATTCCAGTCCCTCTCTCATAGACTGGCCTTCGTTGTCGGTAGTGGGGTTTGTGGATTAACAGATTACTGCACATTTGCATGTTTAAGTATCACAAAAGAACGCGACTATTGACGAGTTCCAATCAGCCAATCGCGTGTCTTTCCGACCAGCAGGCTGGTCACGTGACACACCGAACACCAAGTGTTTCTAAAAATAGTTCACAAGGGCTTTCCCAGCAACTGTCAAATCTACAAATAAGACGTGCGATTTAAGAAATACTTTAATTAATGGATGAAACCTACAGCAAGCTGAATTCAACACACAAGATAGTTGTAACAATGCTTCAACAACTAGTTACAGAGTGTGCCGGGCTGGTACTGGCTACACAGCCTTGTACACTTGCTTCAACAACTGGTTACAGAGTGTACCGGCTGGTACTGGCTGCACAGCCTTGTACATTTGCTTCAACAGCTGGTTACAGAGTGTACCGACTGGTACTGGCTACACAGCCTTGTACACTTGCTTTAACAACTGGTTACAGAGTGTACCGGCTGGTACTGGCTACACAGCCTTGTACACTTGCTTCAACAACTGGTTACAGAGTGTACCGACTGGTACTGGCTACACAGTCTTGTACACTTGCTTCAACCTACCGGTTACAAGGTCTACTAACAGGGTGCTGGCTACACAGTCCTTAGAACTCCTTACTGTACAGTGCTTCACCCCAACAAAAAAAAAAAAAAAAAAAAAGCTGGCTAAATGTAGCCCAGTAGCCGTCTAAATTCATTGGTGACCCCAGCTTGCCAGTTTTTTGTGCCGGTTACAGAGACTTACTGTTTACAGCGAGTTACCGGTTATGGAGTCTTGGTACCGGACAGAGTTGTCTAATGTAAATTTGGTTACAGAGTATTCTTAGACCGGTCAGTGGTCTTGGTGATATGACAGGGATATGACAGTGTCCCAAGCTACTGCCAGGCAACCTTCCCTTATCACACCTCTCAACAACCTGTTATCGGTGCTGGACTTGACTGGAGAGATAATAAATTTTGTCATCATGTCCGGCCAGGGGTCAGACATCTCACAAATGACAATTGCTCTGTAAATGCTACACCTTGCAGGCTGCTGGCCCGGCGTGAAGAGTCTATTAATGTGAAAAGTTGTGTCAGCCCCACCGGACCGCAATAAGAGCAGGGAGACTGTTAACCGGGATCATTGTCACCAGACCGGACCAGTGTCCGGAGGGACAGAAAATGTTTGTCAGAATACCAAATGTCCCAAATGTGGCACACTATCTGCCTATAGGATCCAGACTAAGCCCTTTTTGGGAACGTAGGAAGCCTTGGGGCTGGACCCTAGGTAGTACAACTGTTGAAGGAGGGATACCTATGTCCATATACCTATACAAGAACAACACAGGAACTAGTAAATAATGTGTCAGCAACTGGGTTGGCTGATGAACTTAGAGAAATCAGAGCTGGAGCCCAAAACAAGACTTCGATTTTGTAGGCTACCAGTTTGTCTTCGGGTCTGATCGGTTCCGACCGACTCTGGACTGGTGACAGAGCCTTCAAAAGACTGTTAAAACTGCTATCCCTACCGGCTTGCCCGGTCCGGGAATTCATGTCCTTGATAGGTTACTGACATCTACAGAAAAGCATGTTAATCTAGGCAGACTCCATATGAGACCCATACAGTGGCATCTCAAAAACAACTGGAGGGTACCAGAATCACTGGAAAAGGTGATCCAAGTCCCCAGGTCCCTGCACCCCCATTTACAATGGTGGCTGAAGGAAGACGATGCACTTACAGGCCAACCATTACACCCAATAAAACATGCTCTGCAAATATTTACAGACGCATCAATAGAGGGGTGGGGCGCTCACTTAGATGAGCACGTTGCAAGAGCAACCTGGTCCCCTCTGGGAAGCAAGTTGTATATAACTATCTAGAACTTTAAGCAGTTTTTCTGACTTTAAGAGTTCTAAGACTTTTGCTCAAACAAGATAGTACTTGTAGCAACTGACAACACCACAGTAGTGTCATACATAAAGGAAGGAGGAATATGGTTGGGCCCACTTTGTGCCCTACTATGGAGAATCTTGACCTGGTGTACCAGGAAACAAGTGACTCTAAAGCACGACACATTCCAGAATGGCCTAATGTGGTAGCAGACAGGCTGTCCAGCCTAGGCCAGACCATCCAAACAGTGGTTTCTCCTTCCAGAGGTCTTCCACTCTATGCAGTAGGTGGCACCGGCCCAAAATAGACTTATTTGCCACGAGGTTCAACAACAAGTCACCTGTTTTGTGTCACCGGTACCGGATCCCCTGGCCACAGCAGTGGATGTTCTCAGTCGGCCATGGTAGGATCTAAAAGGATACACCTCACCATCAGCCATATTGGGCAAAGTGGTGGAGAAGTTGCAAGACTCCCCATGTAAGAGAATCATTCTGATTGCTCCGGGGTGGCCCAACATGCCTTGGTTTTGGGATCTAGTGGCCATGTCCAGCCACATCCCGCTGAGCCTGCCCAATCTGCCCAGCCTGTTCACAGCCATTCGATCAGATCCCTCACAGAAATCTGACAAATCTTAATCTCCATGCAGGGCTCCTAGAGCCTCAGCAATCGAGGAGCAGGACTTGTCTGAGGCAGTGGCAGCAAGAATTGAGGCTCCTCAAAAGGGGGTCAATCAGATCAGTCTATGAGGCAAATGGGTCATTTTTACCAAGTGATGTATCATTCATCAGGTGGATTTTGGGCACCACCTGTAAAGTCAGTTGCTGACTTCCTTAGGTACCTGCTTCAGGACAGAAAGTTGCAGCCCAGTCCCATTGATGGTTACAGGTCAGCCATTGCTGATAGTCTGGAAAATTTGCCCATCAATGTTAGTAAGGCTGAAAATCTCACTCGTCCCCTGGATACCTTCCACTGAGACAGACCCAAAGGCCGGAGGGGAACCCCCTCCTGGAACCTCTCCCTGGTTTTTGCACCAGCTGACAAGGTTCATTTTGAATCAATTATAGGCCTTCTTCAAGTATTTGACCTTCAAGGCAGTTTTCCTCTTGGCCCTGGGGTCGGGCAAGCGTAGAAGTGAGATACATGCTTGGCAAACAGCCCAGCACCATTGATGGTTATAGGTCACCCATTGTTGATAAACTGGGAAATTCACCCTTCAACATCAGTAAGGACGGAAATCTCGCTCGTCTCCTGGATAAATTCCTCAGAGACAGACCCAAAGGCAGGAGTGGCATACCCTCCTGGAACTTCTTACTGGCCGTGCACCAGCTAAGACTCCATTTGATCCAATTAAGGAGGCCCCCTTGAAGCATTTGACCTTCAAGACGGTATTCCCCTTGTCCCTTGGGTCGGGCAAGTGCAAAAGTGAGATTCATGCCTAGCAAAACTGATATATTGGACACCAATCCGATTGGTCAAAGGTGTCCCTGTATCCATCACCCAGCTCTCTATCCTAGAATCAGCTGGCCATAGAGTGTCCAGTGTGGCCCCTGGGGTTATAACAGCCCTGGCCCAAACTCTGGATAGATCCCTCAAGTCTGACAGGTCCCTCTGTCCGGTCAGAGCATTGTGCTACTATTTGGACAGGACCTCAGACATCAGGCAGAATAAGGAGGTGATTTTTGTCTCCTTTAAGAAAGGTTTCAACAAAGACAGCTCACCTGCCACTATCCCCTCTTGGATCAAGCAGACTGTGATCCTATGTTATGAGCTCTCTGACCAGGAGACCCACTTTTAACATCAGGTTAAACCCCATGATGTCAGGGCCTTTGCTGCTTCTAAGGTCTTCCAGTCGGGAGTCTCCTTAGATCCAATCTTGTCAGCCCGCCACTGAAGTCACAATACCTTCACACAGTTCTATATGAAGGGCGGGGCTTGGGCTGATTCAGAGCTTTACCATTGGGCTAGGTAGTGGCTGCTCAGCAGATCCACAAGTGGCCCTTAGATTGAGGAGATTTGTATATGTGCATAACAGCTCTTCATGTACATAAGAATTAAGTGTGGCGTGCTTCCTTCGGGAGGTTTATTTGCATTCTGGGACTGAACTCATCCCTCTCTTCCCCTACCTCAGAGCAGGTCTGCAAAAGGGGGGGGGGGGGCGACGGCGGTATAGCCCCGGGTAACCGGCTGCTGGCAACCGACCATGGCCTTGCAGGGTTTCCTGACCTTAAAGTCTACCCAGGCCTGGACCTATAGGTCTCCTGACAAAGTCAGCCTAGACCGTAGGTTAAAATTTGCTATTACTTGTGAGTTCACATAAGTCCCTAGTAACTTACCCGCCGACCAAGCGGTAGTTATTCAGCAATTGTCCATTGGATAGGATGTATTAACGCAATAAAATTGCAAATTTAATAAGTAAATTAAATTTTTATAAGTTAATACCCTATCCAATGGACACACAAGACCCTCCCACCGACCCCGCTATCAGCTTACTAGGGGTCTAAGAGGTTTAGACAACGAAAAAGATGCTATGACGTCAGGTTGTCTAGACAGGAAGGAAGTACGAGGCGCCATCTGGGGAGTGCACAGTACTACGGACCGGCCAGCCGGTGGCAACACAGGACGTCTTTTTCTGGCGTTTGGCGGGCCGGTCTGCGCCGACCGGATTAGCAATTGTCCATTGGATAGGGTATTAACTTATAAAAATTTAATTTACTTATTAAATTTGCAATTTTATCAAATAACTCATTCATCTACTTGTGGGAGAGCTTTCACATGGTGAAGTTTCAGACCCATAGCTAATTACTCACCTACTCAAAATGAGTAAATGCGAATTATCTCTAAAAGTATTGCAGATAGCCAATTTTTCTCAAATAACTCATTCACCTACTTTTGGGAGAGCTTTCACTTGGTGAAGTTTCAGACCCATAGCTAATTACTCACCTACTCAAAATGAGTAAATGCGAATTATCTCTAAAAGTATTGCAGATAGCCAATTTTTGTCAAATTAATCATTGGCCTACTTTTGGGAGAGCTTTCACTTGGTGAAGTTTCAGACCCATAGCTAATTACTCACCTACTCAAAATGAGTAAATGCGAATTATCTCTAAAAGTATTGCAGATAGCCAATTTTTCTCAAATAACTCATTCACCTACTTTTGGGAGAGCTTTCACTCTGTGAAGTTTCAGACCCATAGCTAATTACTCACCTACTCAAAATGAGTAAATGCGAATTATCTCTAAAAGTATTGCAGATAGCCAATTTTTCTCAAATAACTCATTCACCTACTTTTGGGAGAGCTTTCACATGGTGAAGTTCCAGACCCATAGCTAATTATTTACCTACTCAAAATGAGTAAATGCTAATTATCTGTAAAAGTATTGCGGATACCCAATTTTTATCAAATAACTCATTCATCTACTTGTGGGAGAGCTTTCACATGGTGAAGTTTCAGACCCATAGCTAATTACTCACCTACTCAAAATGAGTAAATGCGAATTATCTCTAAAAGTATTGCAGATAGCCAATTTTTCTCAAATAAATCATTCACCTACTTTTGGGAGAGCTTTCACTTGGTGAAGTTTCAGACCCATAGCTAATTACTCACCTACTCAAAATGAGTAAATGCGAATTATCTCTAAAAGTATTGCAGCTAGCCAATTTTTCTCAAATAACTCATTCACCTACTTTTGGGAGAGCTTTCACTTGAAGTTTCAGACCCATAGCTAATTACTCACCTACTCAAAATGAGTAAATGCGAATTATCTCTAAAAGTATTGCAGATAGCCAATTTTTGTCAAATTAATCATTGGCCTACTTTTGGGAGAGCTTTCACTTGGTGAAGTTTCAGACCCATAGCTAATTACTCACCTACTCAAAATGAGTAAATGCGAATTATCTCTAAAAGTATTGCAGATAGCCAATTTTTCTCAAATAACTCATTCACCTACTTTTGGGAGAGCTTTCACTCTGTGAAGTTTCAGACCCATAGCTAATTACTCACCTACTCAAAATGAGTAAATGCGAATTATCTCTTAAAAGTATTGCAGATAGCCAATTTTTCTCAAATAACTCATTCACCTACTTTTGGAACAGCTTTCACATGGTGAAGTTTCAGACCCATAGCTAATTACTCACCTACTCAAAATGAGTAAATGCGAATTATCTTTAAAAGTATTGCAGATAGCCAATTTTTCTCAAATTAATCATTCATCTACTTTTGGGAGAGCTTTCACTTGGTGAAGTTTCAGACCCATAGCTAATTACTCACCTACTCAAAATGAGTAAATGCGAATTATCTCTAAAAGTATTGCAGATAGCCAATTTTTCTCAAATAACTCATTCACCTACTTTTGGGAGAGCTTTCACATGGTGAAGTTCCAGACCCATAGCTAATTATTTACCTACTCAAAATGAGTAAATGCTAATTATCTGTAAAAGTATTGCGGATACCCAATTTTTATCAAATAACTCATTCATCTACTTGTGGGAGAGCTTTCACATGGTGAAGTTTCAGACCCATAGCTAATTACTCACCTACTCAAAATGAGTAAATGCGAATTATCTTTAAAAGTATTGCAGATAGCCAATTTTTCTCAAATTAATCATTCATCTACTTTTGGGAGAGCTTTCACTTGGTGAAGTTTCAGACCCATAGCTAATTACTCACCTACTCAAAATGAGTAAATGCGAATTATCTCTAAAAGTATTGCAGATAGCCAATTTTTCTCAAATAACTCATTCACCTACTTTTGGGAGAGCTTTCACATGGTGAAGTTCCAGACCCATAGCTAATTATTTACCTACTCAAAATGAGTAAATGCTAATTATCTGTAAAAGTATTGCGGATACCCAATTTTTATCAAATAACTCATTCATCTACTTGTGGGAGAGCTTTCACATGGTGAAGTTTCAGACCCATAGCTAATTACTCACCTACTCAAAATGAGTAAATGCGAATTATCTTTAAAAGTATTGCAGATAGCCAATTTTTCTCAAATTAATCATTCATCTACTTTTGGGAGAGCTTTCACTTGGTGAAGTTTCAGACCCATAGCTAATTACTCACCTACTCAAAATGAGTAAATGCGAATTATCTCTAAAAGTATTGCAGATAGCCAATTTTTCTCAAATAACTCATTCACCTACTTTTGGGAGAGCTTTCACATGGTGAAGTTCCAGACCCATAGCTAATTATTTACCTACTCAAAATGAGTAAATGCTAATTATCTGTAAAAGTATTGCGGATACCCAATTTTTATCAAATAACTCATTCATCTACTTGTGGGAGAGCTTTCACATGGTGAAGTTTCAGACCCATAGCTAATTACTCACCTACTCAAAATGAGTAAATGCGAATTATCTCTAAAAGTATTGCAGATAGCCAATTTTTCTCAAATAACTCATTCACCTACTTTTGGGAGAGCTTTCACTGTGTGAAGTTTCAGACCCATAGCTAATTACTCACCTACTCAAAATGAGTAAATGCGAATTATCTTTAAAAGTATTGCAGATAGCCAATTTTTCTCAAATTAATCATTCATCTACTTTTGGGAGAGCTTTCACTTGGTGAAGTTTCAGACCCATAGCTAATTACTCACCTACTCAAAATGAGTAAATGCGAATTATCTCTAAAAGTATTGCAGATAGCCAATTTTTCTCAAATAACTCATTCACCTACTTTTGGGAGAGCTTTCACTTTGTGAAGTTTCAGACCCATAGCTAATTACTCACCTACTCAAAATGAGTAAATGCGAATTATCTCTACAAGTATTGCAGATAGCCAATTTTTCTCAAATAACTCATTCACCTACTTTTGGCAGAGCTTTCACTTGGTGAAGTTTCAGACCCATAGCTAATTATTCACCTACTCAAAATGAGTAAATGTGAATTATCTCTAAAAGTATTGCAGATAGCCAATTTTTCTCAAATAATTCATTCACCTACTTTTGGGAGAGCTTTCACTCTGTGAAGTTTCAGACCCATAGCTATTTATTCACCTACTCAAAATGAGTAAATGCTAATTATCTGTAAAAGTATTGCGGATACCCAATTTTTATCAAATACTCATTCATCTACTTGTGGGAGAGCTTTCACATGGTGAAGTTTCAGACCCATAGCTAATTACTCACCTACTCAAAATGAGTAAATGCGAATTATCTCTAAAAGTATTGCAGATAGCCAATTTTTCTCAAATAACTCATTCACCTACTTTTGGGAGAGCTTTCACTTGGTGAAGTTTCAGACCCATAGATAATTATTCACCTACTCAAAATGAGTAAATGTGAATTATCTCTTAATAGTATTGCAGATAGCCAATTTTTCTCAAATAACTCATTCACCTACTTTTGGAAGAGCTTTCACACACGAAAATGAAAAATTGTGAATATCTCGGAAAAGCTATTTCTTCTGCTTTAATGCTCGGCGGGAGATACACACCGCGGCAGTGTTCTTGACAAAAATTTTTGTCTCCCCAAAAATGGTGGCCATTTTGAATTTTCAAAGTTTTTGCAAAACACAAAAATGCTTATATCTCGAAAACTGTGCTATATGGAGCGAACTCAACAAAATTTTGGACCTGCTGGGTATCTCTGTAGAGTAGCCATGCCAATTTTCAAAATATTTTTGTCTCGCCAAATATAGCGGACATTTTTAATTTTTTTATTTTTTGCAAAACACAAAAATGCTTATATCTTGAAAACCGTGCTAGATAGAGCAGACTGCGCTGACTTTGGTTGCCACAACAGTATAAGGCTAGAAACGAAGCATTTTCTTAATACTTTAGCACTCACCTTTATAGCCTTTTCGGGACGCTTTGTTTTTGCTATGCAAAAACATTATCTTTTTTTTTGCGAGCGATCCTCTAGTTTTTTTCCAAACTTGGTACACATGTTAAGGATGCCCAAGGGAAGATCCCTATTTTAAGGTCACCTTAAACTCAAAATAATAATGAACTTATGGCCACCTTAAGGTAAGAAATTGCACTTTTGGCCACTTAGAGCCCTCTAGGTCACAAACGATGAGGCTTATCTGGCTCAAATTTTACCTTAGAACACATTAATATATTCTTAGTACATGTGCCGAAAATCAAGACTTTAAGTTGAGGAGAAAATTGTGTTTGGGGCCCATAAAGACCCCACTTAGGACTTTTTTTCCTATATTCCTATAGTTTTAACATATTTTGCCCTATAATTTGGAAGTGGTAATTCTGATGAATCTCAAACTGCACTAGGTGTAACTCTTGTATGTAATCCTTGTCTGTGAAAAATTTAAAGGCTGTAGGTTTACCTGTTAGGCTGACTTAAGGTCTCAAAATTGCCCACCTTGACCCAATTTATGGACTTTTTGCCACCTTCAAGCACTGTAGCTTTCAAACTAGGTCTCTCGTCTAATAGACATTTAACCCGTGTACGAGGACCATAAATCCCCACCCGAGTGACCCTTTTTAGACATTTTTCACATTTTACTCTGTAACTTGGAAATGGTAAGTCTGAGAAGTTTCAAACTGTATTAGATATATATTCTATGTGTAATCTTAGTATGTAACAGATTTTAAGTCTAAAGTTTTAATTTGAAGGTCAAATTGAGGTCTCTAAAAGGCTCCCAAAGACCCAATATTTGGACTTTTTGCTACTTTTAAGCCCTGTGACTGTTAAACAATGTGACTGATAGAGCTCAAATGCTATTTGGGAAGACAGTATGTTATTGTATACCCAGACGAAAGTCTGGGATACTTAGGATTCAGTATGGTCACGCCGCCGCAGAGATTTCCTTTTGGACGCGATAACTTAAAAAATATTTTAGTTAGAACTTTCAAATTTGGTTAGTGGGTATATATGGGCAATGCCACGAACGCTATTGTTTTGTGACCTTGACCTTCAATCTCAAGGTCACTGATGGCCTCTTACAGGTCAGATTTTGGCCATTTTTTCACTTTTTGGCCCAGTTCTCCTTTACAGAAAGTCGTATCATCCTATGGCTGGTATATATAATACATATATATGTCCTCTGTAAGCATGCAGAAATTTGACCTTGAAGCTCTTCATTGAAGGTCATCCACTGACCGCCAAAGTACCTGACCGAGGGTCGTTTTTGGCCTTTTTGGAGATATTTTCACACTTAATGCTGACTATATTGCATGGAAACTATTGAAAATGGCTTTGGAGGTTGAGTACATGATGGACTTCTACCATCCAGGCTTACTGGTTACAGATCTTCATTTAAGGTCATCCACTGACCGCCAAAGTACCTGACCAAGGGTCATTTTTGGCAAATTTGGAGATATTTTCACACTTAATGCTGACTACATTGCATGGAAACTATTGGAAATGGCTTTGGAGGTCGAGTACATGATGGAATACCAGCATCCAGGCTTACCGGTTACAAATCTTCATTTAAGGTCATCCACTGACCGCCAAAGTACCTGACCGAGGGTCATTTTTGGCCCTCTGTTTGTGAACAAGATAACTCAAAAACTGACATGGATTTTGATAAAAATTTCAGGGTATGTCCAAAATGGTAAAAGGAAGATATGATTACATTTTGGGAGTGATCCGGATCACTGTCTGGATCTTCTGGATCCATGAAATTTAATTTTTTAACCCTTTCGCTACCAATGTGTATAACAAGGCAATAATATATATTTCTTCTTTCCCTTCAGTGTACTGTTCTACGTTTTCTTTGGTGTATCAGTATTAAACCGATTTTTAAAGTATTTTATATGAAAGTTAGGTTATATTTTTTTTTAAAAAATCACTATTTCACCTATTTTAACTGGTTTATGTACATATTGCCATATTTACCGCATATAGCTACATATTGTTTACTCGTGGTTCTTATATCCCCAGACGAAAGTCGGGGATATATTGGATTCAGGTCCGTCACGCTGCCGCCGCCGTAGAAAGTTCCTTGTGGACGCGATAACTCAAACGGATTAATATTTTTTTTTCAAACTTGGTACACATGTTAAGGATGCCCAAAGGAAGATCCCTATTTTAAGGTGACCTTAAACTCCCAATAATAATGAACTTGTGGCCACCTTAAGGTCAGAAATTGCACTTTTGGCCACTTAGAGCCCTCTAGGTCACAAACTATGAGGCTTATCTGCCTCAAATTTTACCTGAGAACACATTAATATATTCTTAGTACATGAGCCGAAAATCAAGACTTTAAGTTGAGGAGAAAATTGTCATTGAGGCCCATAAAGACCCCACTTAGGACTTTTTTCCTATATTTTTAACTTATTTTGCCCTATAATTTGGAAGTGGTAATTCTGATGAGTCTCAAACTGCACTAGATGTAACTCTTATATGTAATCCTTGTCTGTGAAAAATTTGAAGGCTGTAGGTTTACCTGTTAGGCCGACTTAAGATCTCAAAATTGCCCACAGAGACCCAATTTATGGACTTTTCAAACTATGTCTCTCATCTAAGTGAAATATCATCTGAGAATATATCATTGTTTTTCTTGTATGTACTCCAAAATTTAGGCCTTTAATAGACATTTAACCCATGTATGAGGACCATTAAAACCCACCCGAGTGACCCTTTTTAGACATTTTTCACATATTTTGCTCTGTAACTTGGAAATGGTAAGTCTGAGAAGTTTCAAACTGTATTAGATATATATTCTATGTGTAATGTTAGTATAGAACAGATTTTAAGTCTGAAGCTTTATTTTATTACGCTACAATAGCTTACCATGTGGGACTTAATGCTGATCTCGGGTTGCCACACCCGGGGCCAACGTCTTAGAAAAAAAGACAGTTCTTGTTAGCCACCGGATATACTGGTAGTTGTCGTCACGTGATAACTTCTGACCAATCGTCCTACTTTCTCGTTGGCCACGATTGACTGGTAGCAGTTTGTAAATATACAGACATTTTCATTTATTTCTCAGTCTTTACTTATTGTTGGAGGCTAATATTTGCATATTTCTTGTAATATATATCATAGATTATTCTGTAAAAGTTTCATTTCCACAGGATAAGTATTTTTATTGCAGTCGCGTGTTTTGAGTTTTCCTCGGTTCAGGCTAATTCTTTCTACGTCTTTTATTGCGTACAAAATGTCTACACATCAAGCAAATAAAGACAAACCGAGAGCGCAGAAATGCCGCCATTTCTGCTTTAGTTTTGATACACATAATTTCTGCCCTACTTGTAGGGAGGCTGGCAAGGGAGATGACCCCTGTGTCACCTTTGAAACCCCTTGCGAAGTTTGCACGTCTTTTACAGATGAGCAACTTCAGAAAATCCAAAACCGGAAACGGTATTTGAAAAAGCAGAAAGCGACAACTAGTTCCAAAGATGAACTAGATCTTTTGGGTGAAGGCGACGGGGATTCCTTCACTGGGTCTAATGCAGACCTCGAGTGTGCGGCTGATAGCCTTTTTATCTCACCCCCCCGTCCACAACCTCTTGCCTTCAGTTCCCTGTCTTTGAAAACACCAGCAAAAACCGCTCCACCCACCCCTGGTACAGCTTTGCAAAATAAAATCCAGTCAAATTTAGAGAAATCACTCGGTGATTCCTTAAATATACATTTACAGCAGCAAATGGGTTCCTTTCAGGCATCCATGTTGGAAGCTTTTAAGTCACTCCGAGAGGAGTTGACTGTAAAACAGAAAGTCGAGGCTCAGTCCTCGACTCTTGCTTCAAAACCTGGCTTGTCCAGTTCTTCTGCTGCCCCTCTGGATTTGCCCCCTCCGAGATCTGGTACTAACATTGCAAGCGAGGATATGGATGTGGACTATGGTCCAACTCTTCCTCCTCGTTTAGTATCTACTCAACCTTCCTCGGATCAGTACGTTGCCCCCTCTGAAGGTCATCCCGAAGAGGTTTCGTACTCTCACAAAAAGCAAAGCCATAGGCAGCCAGTTGACCCGAGCTCTGCCTCGGACCAACTAAATGAGGATTCCGATGAACCTCGGATCCCTTCTTCTAGATCTAAAAAGCACTCTGACAAGAGCAAACATAAATCAAGATCTAGATACGTGTCTTTTACCTCAGAGGAGGATCACTCCCCTGTAGCCAGACACAGGTCTTCTAAGCCCTCTAGGGCCCAGCCCTCAGGAGTTGCTTCTGATCAAGACCTCCCACAACATGATCCAGACCCCCCTTATTATAGGGCAGTAGCTTTGTCTGACATGCCCTCACAATACTCTGAGGAAGTTGATACCTTCAGGCGTATTTTGTCTCTCCCTGACCCCAGGGAATCTATGCCCAGGTCTTCCACCTCGGTCTTGGGTCTGGATGATGAAAAAGGCCGTCAAGAGCTCAGACCTAGAGGTCCCTCCTCTATTCTTCCACTTAGCTCAGTTATCAAGGACGCCTTTGATAAATTCCAACATGACTTTAAGGCTGCCAACTTATCTGAGGGAAAATATGTCAAGCCTCCTCCCTCAACATCAAAGTGGTACAAGGTGGGACAACCAACTTTTCAAGACAAAATCCAGGAGTTGAATACAGACTTTGCTAAGATCTGTATTACTCCTAGACCTTCTGGGCCCCCAGTAGCCAGAGTTCCCCTGCCAGTTCTCAAGGAGCTAGAACTTCAGGCTAGACAAAATATCTCTACCCTCAACTTCACCGCTGCTTTTGCCAAGACCTCCTCTTCTTGCAATGCTTCATTGGAAAAATGTCAACATAGCATCAAGTCTACGGTCAAGAAGATTAAATCTCAGATTCAAAAAGGTGCCGATCCTGAGAGAGCAGCAAAGCGCGGATATGAGGAAGTAGCTGACTACTTAGATTTTTGGAACAAGACAGTACTTGTTCAACACAGGGCCCTCACTTGTCTCAGCAAATCTCTAGCCCATATTTTGCAGAGGGAATTATACTCTATGGCTAATACCGGCTTGCTTAGGCGCGAAGCCGAGATGACTCTATTACATCCACAATTAGGAGAAATGAGACGTCAAGAACTCAGGAACTCGTCCTTTTGGGACGCTTCCTTGTTCGAGTCTCAATTAGTGAAGGAAGGTGAGGACTTCCTTCTCAAAAAAGGCACCTCAAAAGATTCTCAGGGTTTTCCACCCTACCAGAATAAGCCCTTTCGTGGTCCCCACAAGAAAAGAGGCTCCTACAGGAAACGCCCCTATGGGGGCAATACCTCTCAAAGCAGTAACCAGTCCTTTCCTTCGGGAAGAGGAAAATCCAACTTCAGAGGCTTCAGGGGTCGTTTTCGACCCCACAATAGAGGAAGGGGGCGTGGAAACCCCCCTCCCCAATGACTCCTCCAAAGCCTCACTCAGTCCACCAGTAGGAGGTCGCCTCCGTTCTTTCAGGAGAGACTGGCTCACAAACAAATGTTCTCAAAACGTGTTAAACATTATCACCAATGGCTACGTTCTGCCATTCCGTTCAAAGCCAAACTTGATCAGATTTCCTCTGATTCTGTCAGAGTACAAGGCCCAACAAAAAGACCAAGCCTTGGCTACTTGTATCCAGTCTCTCCTGTCAAAGAACGCTATCGAAAGGGTAGACAATGTAAAATCTCTCGGGTTTTACAGTCGCCTGTTCCTAGTACCCAAGCCTCACCAAAGGTGGAGGCCAGTTATAGACTTAAGCAGGCTCAATACTTTTCTACACGTAGAAAAGTTCAAAATGGAAACTCCAGAGTCCATCAGGACCTCCCTGATTCCAGGGGAGTGGGTATCGTCGATAGATCTGTCGGACGCCTACCTGCATATCCCCATCCACCCAAGCTCAAGGAAATACCTAAGGTTTTGCTACAAGGCTCAGGTGTTCCAATTCACCTCCCTCCCGTTCGGACTGGCCACAGCCCCCCAGGTCTTTACAATGATCGTAAAGGAAGTGAAACTAATGGCCCTCTCAAGAGGACTCAGAATTCACCAATACCTGGACGACTGGCTGATCAGGTCCCAGTCTCAGGAGGAAGCACAAGTGAACACTCAGGCAGTAGTAGAACTGACTCAGTCCTTGGGATGGATAATAAATCAGGAAAAATCAGAACTGAAACCTACACAGGTGTTTTCGTTCGTGGGCTACGAATACCACCTAGATTCAGCCCTTGTAAAACCCACTCAAGAGAGATGGCTCAAACTCCAGGATTTGATCCTACGACTCAAGTCAAAACGTGTTTTGACTGCAAGATGTTTGATGTCTCTAATTGGGTTGCTAGCCTCAACGGAGAAAATGGTCCCGGAGGGACGCCTTCACATGAGGCCCTTTCAGTTTCATCTCAAGGAGCACTGGAGATATCCTCAGTCGCTGGACAACCTCCTTCCCTGGACAGAAGCCATTGCAGCCCACCTAGATTGGTGGCAAAATCCCTCCAAGGTGATGAAAGGTGCAGACCTTCATCCCAAAGACCACAGTATCCAACTCTTTACCGACGCCTCAAACGAAGGTTGGGGCGCTCACTTAGACCAAAATTTTACCAAGGGTCTGTGGTCAGATCGGGAAAAAAGGCTTCACATAAATGTCCTAGAATTGAAGGCGGTCTCCCTGGCCCTTCGAGACTTCAAGGACCAGTGCCAGAATCAAACAGTGTTGGTTGCGACGGACAACTCAACAGTGGTAGCCTACATCAACAAACAAGGAGGAACACACTCGGCAGAGATGTGTGCTCTCCTGTGGAAGATCATGACCTGGTGCCATCACTACCACATAACATTGAAAGCCAGGCACATTCCAGGGTGCCTGAATGTGATGGCCGACCTGCTATCCAGGTCCACCCAAGTGCAGTCAACAGAATGGTCTCTGCACCCACAGGTCTTCAAACAGATCTGCCAGAAGTGGTTCACACCTCATGTAGACCTATTTGCCACTCACCTGAACCACAAACTCCCTCTATACGTGTCTCCTATCCCAGACCCAAAGGCCTGGGACATAGATGCTCTGAACATAAACTGGACCAACCTCACAGCATATGCGTACCCTCCTACGGCTCTCCTTCACAAGGTGATCCAAAAGATCAGGCAATGCCAGTGCCTGATCATCGTAATAGCCCCAGGCTGGCCAGGGATGCCCTGGTTTTGGGACCTAGTGCAGCTCTCAACAGAGATCCCACTGCAACTCCCAGTGTCATCAACCCTACTCAAACAGTCCCACAAGCTGGTGTTCCACAACAACCCCCAGCACCTGAACCTCCACGCCTGGTGTCTAGGAGCGGACAACTCCAAGAACAAGGCTTCTCTGTGGAGGTGGCAGAGAGAATTGCTGCCCCTCAGCGGTCATCAACAAGGACCATCTACAAGTCAAAGTGGGCCCTATTTGAAAAATGGTGCAGAGAAAATTCGGTGGATTTCTCCACTCCATCTGTGAAACAAATCTCAGATTTTTTCATGTACCTGTACCAAGACTTAAACAGGCGCCCCTCGACCATTGATGGTTACAGGACTGCAATCGTTGACACTTTGGGCCCAACAGCCCAACATATTGCACACAATGCAGACCTTCATAGGTTACTCTCCAGTTTTCACAGGGATCGTCCCAAAAGTTCCAGAAACTTACCCAAGTGGAACCTTTCTGTTGTCCTTAACGAGCTCACCAAAGCACCTTTTGAGCCCATGAAAGACTCAGACCTCAAACATCTCACTTTAAAAACTGCTTTCTTGCTAGCCTTGGCCTCCGGCAAGCGCCGCAGCGAAATCCATGCCTGGGTCGCTAACAAAGTATCTAATTTAGGCCAATGGGAAAAGGTTGCCTTGTTCCCTTCTTCTGATTTCATAGCCAAAAACCAACTAGCAAGAGAAGGTTCTCAAAGTGTGTCTCCGGTGACTATCCCTGCTCTGACTACCATTGTGGATAGACAATTTAAAGAAGACAGGACCCTGTGTCCCGTACGGGCCCTGAGGTTTTATTTGGACCGAACTAAAGACCTGAGAGGGTCTCGTTCTCTCCTTTTCATCTCCTTTAAGAAAGGACATACCTCAGACATCAGACCCGCTACACTCTCTTCATGGTTGAAACAAACCATCTTACTTTGTTACAAACAAGCAGATCAACAAGCCTTGGACTTGGTCCAAGTCAAAGCGCATGACATCCGGGCCTTCGCGGCCTCTAAGGCCTTTTACGGTGGGGTATCGGTGGACCAAATCATGCAAGCCTGTCACTGGAAAGCTCACAACACATTTACAAATTTTTACCTAAAAGACCTTACTTGGTCGGACACCGACAACAATTTGTACCTGGGACCCGTAGTGGCTGCACAACAAGTCCTAGATCCTTCCCCTCAGACCAGTTGTCCTCGGAAAGAAAAAAGGGGGGGGGGGCACATCCGCTACAACCAAGTCTTCAGGAGTCTTTCCCAGGATCTAGGTATTCCTTTACCTTCAAGATGTTACGGGTAAGGTCATTTTATCCTTCAATTATCAAGTAATTTCTATTAAGGACTTATTTAGTTGTCATTAATCTCATTTTCAGGTTGTAAAAATTTTATGAGATGCCCAACCACTGGGTTGGTCAGTCATACGTGAAGGGCCCTTTTGGACCCTCAGACCTCGGAGTGAGCTCTGCTGCACTTCCGTCCTACAATAAAACATCTAGACAGTTTTAGCACTGTCTCTCATTTACTTAGGTTTTTGGCTCGTTACAGGCCCGGCCTTCGGGATAGGGACACTGTAAATGGGACTCAGACTGGTATTTCTGGCACTATTCTATACATGTTAATTCAAAATCTTAGAAAAAATGACATACCTTCCAGTCTCAGCTGTAATCCCGCCACCGGGCGGTTGAATTCAGCATTAAGTCCCACATGGTAAGCTATTGTAGCGTAATAAAATTGAAAATTTTGATTACTTAAATGTAGCTTTTATAAGCTACAAGCTTACCATGTGGGCCTTAGAAGAGTCCCACCCTGCCTCCCCGCTGTTTACAGCTGAGGGGTAGGTTTAAAAAAATTTCAACGAGAAAGTAGGACGATTGGTCAGAAGTTATCACGTGACGACAACTACCAGTATATCCGGTGGCTAACAAGAACTGTCTTTTTTTCTAAGACGTTGGCCCCGGGTGTGGCAACCCGAGATCAGCATTAAGTCCCACATGGTAAGCTTGTAGCTTATAAAAGCTACATTTAAGTAATTAAAATTTTCAAATTTGAAGGTCAAATTGAGGTCTCTGACGGGCTCCCAAAGACCCAATATATGGACTTTTTGCCACCTTTAAGCCCTGTGACTGTTGAACTATGTTATTGATGGAGCTGAAATCCCATCTGGGAATGCATTATTATGTCTTTTTTACATGTGCCGAAAATCAAGGCTTCAAGTAGACATTTAAACTGTGTATGAGGACCATTAACACCCACCCGAGTGACCGTTTTAAGACATTTTTCACATATTTTGCTCTGTAACTTGGAAACTGTGAGTCTGAGAAGTTTCAAACTTTATTATTAGATACATATTCTATGTGTAGTCTTAGTATGTAGCAGATTTTAAGTCTGATGCTTTAATTTGAAAACCACATCAAGATCTCTAAAAGGCCCACAGAGACACAATATTTGGACTTTTTGCCACCTTTAAGCCCTGTGACTGTTAAACTATGTGATTGATTGAGCTGAAATCCCATCTGGGAATACATTATTATGTCCTTTTCACATGTGCCGAAAATCAAGGCTTTTAGTAGACATTTAACCTGTGTATGAGGGCCAGACACTTGCCCAAGTGACCTTTTTATGTCGTCACTCTGCGGCGTGGGCTTCCGCGTGAACAACTTCTTCTCCAAAACTACAAGGCCTAGAGACATGCTGTTTTTTTTAAAAGATACCTTATCTATCGAGGATGAAAAATTGTTCAAGGCATGCAAATCTGTCTGTTCGTCTATTTGCTAGAGACATTACAAGGGGGATACCCCCACCAAAAGTGTGAAAATTTCAACTTTTTATCACAATTTTCTCAGTGACTATTGCAGGGATTTCTCTCATATCTTGCATATATGTACTAGGCCAGAGGTAGATTCTCTTGTGTGAGTATGAGACCTGGATCTGTCTTACTTTTTTTATGTCCACCCCCCTGGGGGGTGGATATATTATTTTTGCTTTTTTCGCCGTCCGATGTCCGGCGTCCGGCGTCCGATGTCCGGCGTCACGCATGGTTTCCGCTCATTTAAAGGAAAAGTATTAGAGCTATTGTCACCAAATTTGGTATGCAGGCTTATTGGGTCAGTAGCTTGCTTGGGATTGCTTTTGGCTGTTGTACCTCTTTTGCTTACTGAGTAATACTTAAGTACAGCTATTTTCAGTACCCATTGGTTTCCGTGCATTTAAGCCAAAATAATTAAAGATATTTTACTACAATTTTGAATACAAGATTGTTATGTCCATAGCTCGCTTGGTATTGCATTTGGGACTGATAGCTTTGTCAGTACATGAGTAATAGCCATTTAGGTACTTCATTGTGTATTTTCAGTACTACTTTTGAGTAATTTGCTTCTATCTCCTTAACCGTGCGAGATAGAGCGATTTCGTCGAAATTTTCGACCCACAGGGTATCTAAGGAATGTAATATTTGCAATTTTCCAAAAATTTTCCCCTCCCCAAAAATGGCGGCCATTTTGAATTTTCGAATTTTTGCCAAAAATGGCAAAACACAAATTTGCTTCTATCTCCTTAACCGTGCGAGATAGAGCGATTTCGTCGAAATTTTCGACCCACAGGGTATCTAAGGAATGTAATATTTGCAATTTTCAAAAAATTTTCCCTCCCCAAAAATGGCGGCCATTTTGAATTTTCGAATTTTTGCCAAAAATGGCAAAACACTAATTTGCTTCTATCTCCTTAACCGTGCGAGATAGAGCGATTTCGGCAAAATTTTCGACACACAGGGTATCTAAGCAATGCAATCTTTGCAATTTTCAAAATATTTTCCCCTCCCCAAAAATGGCGGCCATTTTGAATTTTTGCCAAAAATGGCAAAACACAAATTTGCTTCTATCTCCTTAACCGTGCGAGATAGAGCGATTTCGTCGAAATTTTCGACCCACAGGGTATCTAAGGAATGTAATATTTGCAATTTTCCAAAAATTTTCCCCTCCCCAAAAATGGCGGCCATTTTGAATTTTCGAATTTTTGCCAAAAATGGCAAAACACAAATTTGCTTCTATCTCCTTAACCGTGCGAGATAGAGCGATTTCGTCGAAATTTTCGACCCACAGGGTATCTAAGGAATGCAATCTTTGCAATTTTCCAAAAATTTTCCCCTCCCCAAAAATGGCGGCCATTTTGAATTTTCGAATTTTTGCCAAAAATGGCAAAACACAAATTTGCTTCTATCTCCTTAACCGTGCGAGATAGAGCGATTTCGTCGAAATTTTCGACCCACAGGGTATCTAAGGAATGTAATATTTGCAATTTTCAAAAAAATTTCCCCTCCCCAAAAATGGCGGCCATTTTGAATTTTCGAATTTTTGCCAAAAATGGCAAAACACAAATTTGCTTCTATCTCCTTAACCGTGCGAGATAGAGCGATTTCGGCAAAATTTTCGACCCACAGGGGATCTAAGGAATGCAATCTTTGCAATTTTCCAAAAATTTTCCCCTCCCCAAAAATGGCGGCCATTTTGAATTTTCGAATTTTTGCCAAAAATGGCAAAACACAAATTTGCTTCTATCTCCTTAACCGTGCGAGATAGAGCGATTTCGTCGAAATTTTCGACCCACAGGGTATCTAAGGAATGCAATCTTTGCAATTTTCCAAAAATTTTCCCCTCCCCAAAAATGGCGGCCATTTTGAATTTTCGAATTTTTGCCAAAAATGGCAAAACACAAATTTGCTTCTATCTCCTTAACCGTGCGAGATAGAGCGATTTCGTCGAAATTTTCGACCCACAGGGTATCTAAGGAATGTAATATTTGCAATTTTCAAAAAAATTTCCCCTCCCCAAAAATGGCGGCCATTTTGAATTTTCGAATTTTTGCCAAAAATGGCAAAACACAAATTTGCTTCTATCTCCTTAACCGTGCGAGATAGAGCGATTTCGGCAAAATTTTCGACCCACAGGGGATCTAAGGAATGCAATCTTTGCAATTTTCCAAAAATTTTCCCCTCCCCAAAAATGGCGGCCATTTTGAATTTTCGAATTTTTGCCAAAAATGGCAAAACACTAATTTGCTTCTATCTCCTTAACCGTGCGAGATAGAGCGATTTCGGCAAAATTTTCGACGCACAGGGTATCTAAGCAATGCAATCTTTGCAATTTTCAAAATATTTTCCCCTCCCCAAAAATGGCGGCCATTTTGAATTTTCGAATTTTTGCCAAAAATGGCAAAACACAAATTTGCTTCTATCTCCTTAACCGTGCGAGATAGAGCGATTTCGTCGAAATTTTCGACCCACAGGGTATCTAAGGAATGTAATATTTGCAATTTTCAAAAAAATTTCCCCTCCCCAAAAATGGCGGCCATTTTGAATTTTCGAATTTTTGCCAAAAATGGCAAAACACAAATTTGCTTCTATCTCCTTAACCGTGCGAGATAGAGCGATTTCGGCAAAATTTTCGACCCACAGGGGATCTAAGGAATGCAATCTTTGCAATTTTCCAAAAATTTTCCCCTCCCCAAAAATGGCGGCCATTTTGAATTTTCGAATTTTTGCCAAAAATGGCAAAACACTAATTTGCTTCTATCTCCTTAACCGTGCGAGATAGAGCGATTTCGGCAAAATTTTCGACGCACAGGGTATCTAAGCAATGCAATCTTTGCAATTTTCAAAATATTTTCCCCTCCCCAAAAATGGCGGCCATTTTGAATTTTCGAATTTTTGCCAAAAATGGCAAAACACAAATTTGCTTCTATCTCCTTAACCGTGCGAGATAGAGCGATTTCGTCGAAATTTTCGACCCACAGGGTATCTAAGGAATGTAATATTTGCAATTTTCAAAAAATTTTCCCCTCCCCAAAAATGGCGGCCATTTTGAATTTTCGAATTTTTGCCAAAAATGGCAAAACACAAATTTGCTTCTATCTCCTTAACCGTGCGAGATAGAGCGATTTCGTCGAAATTTTCGACCCACAGGGTATCTAAGGAATGCAATCTTTGCAATTTTCCAAAAATTTTCCCCTCCCCAAAAATGGCGGCCATTTTGAATTTTCGAATTTTTGCCAAAAATGGCAAAACACAAATTTGCTTCTATCTCCTTAACCGTGCGAGATAGAGCGATTTCGTCGAAATTTTCGACCCACAGGGTATCTAAGGAATGTAATATTTGCAATTTTCAAAAAAATTTCCCCTCCCCAAAAATGGCGGCCATTTTGAATTTTCGAATTTTTGCCAAAAATGGCAAAACACAAATTTGCTTCTATCTCCTTAACCGTGCGAGATAGAGCGATTTCGGCAAAATTTTCGACCCACAGGGGATCTAAGGAATGCAATCTTTGCAATTTTCCAAAAATTTTCCCCTCCCCAAAAATGGCGGCCATTTTGAATTTTCGAATTTTTGCCAAAAATGGCAAAACACTAATTTGCTTCTATCTCCTTAACCGTGCGAGATAGAGCGATTTCGGCAAAATTTTCGACGCACAGGGTATCTAAGCAATGCAATCTTTGCAATTTTCAAAATATTTTCCCCTCCCCAAAAATGGCGGCCATTTTGAATTTTCGAATTTTTGCCAAAAATGGCAAAACACAAATTTGCTTCTATCTCCTTAACCGTGCGAGATAGAGCGATTTCGTCGAAATTTTCGACCCACAGGGTATCTAAGGAATGTAATATTTGCAATTTTCAAAAAAATTTCCCCTCCCCAAAAATGGCGGCCATTTTGAATTTTCGAATTTTTGCCAAAAATGGCAAAACACAAATTTGCTTCTATCTCCTTAACCGTGCGAGATAGAGCGATTTCGGCAAAATTTTCGACCCACAGGGGATCTAAGGAATGCAATCTTTGCAATTTTCCAAAAATTTTCCCCTCCCCAAAAATGGCGGCCATTTTGAATTTTCGAATTTTTGCCAAAAATGGCAAAACACTAATTTGCTTCTATCTCCTTAACCGTGCGAGATAGAGCGATTTCGGCAAAATTTTCGACGCACAGGGTATCTAAGCAATGCAATCTTTGCAATTTTCAAAATATTTTCCCCTCCCCAAAAATGGCGGCCATTTTGAATTTTCGAATTTTTGCCAAAAATGGCAAAACACAAATTTGCTTCTATCTCCTTAACCGTGCGAGATAGAGCGATTTCGTCGAAATTTTCGACCCACAGGGTATCTAAGGAATGTAATCTTTGCAATGTTCAAAAAATTTTCCCCTCCCCAAAAATGGCGGCCATTTTGAATTTTCGAATTTTTGCCAAAAATTGCAAAACACAAATTTGCTTCTATCTCCTTAACCGTGCGAGATAGAGCGATTTCGTCGAAATTTTCGACCCACAGGGTATCTAAGGAATGCAATCTTTGCAATTTTCAAAAAATTTTCCCCTCCCCAAAAATGGCGGCCATTTTGAATTTTCGAATTTTTGCCAAAAATGGCAAAACACAAATTTGCTTCTATCTCCTTAACCGTGCGAGATAGAGCGAAATTTTCGACCCACAGGGTATCTAAGGAATGTAATATTTGCAATTTTCAAAAAATTTTCCCCTCCCCAAAAATGGCGGCCATTTTGAATTTTCGAATTTTTGCCAAAAATGGCAAAACACAAATTTGCTTCTATCTCCTTAACCGTGCCAGATAGAGTGATTTCGTCAAAATTTTCGACCCACAGGGTATCTGAGCATTGTACTCTTGGTAATTTCTAAAAAATTTTCCCCTCCCCTAAAATGGCGGCCATTTTGAATTTTCAAATTTTTGCCAAAAATGGCAAAACACAAATTTGCTTCTATCTCCTTAACCATGCGAGATAGAGCGATTTCGTCGAAATTTTCAACCCACAGGGTATCTAAGGAATGTAATCTTTGCAATTTTCAAAAAATTTTCCCCTCCCCAAAAATGGCAGCCATTTTGAATTTTCGAATTTTTGCCCAAAATGGAAAAACACAAACTGGCCTTAACCGTGCAAAATAGAGTTATTTTGTTGAAATTTTCGACCCATAGGGTATCTAAGAAATGTACTCTTGGCAATTTTCAAAAAAATTTCCTTTTCCCAATAATGGCGGCCATTTTGAATTTTCAAATTTTTGCCAAAAATAGAAAAACAGGAATTGGCTTCTATCTTCTTAACCGTGCAAGATAGAGTGATTTCGTCAAAATTTTCAACCCAACCAATGCAAAAAGGCATGAAGCTGAAATAAATTACATCTACACTATCAAATATTTAAGCATCATTGATATATTTTACAAATGAAACAGGGTCTTGTAAGACTACTGTACAATTTGGGCAAAAGGTTCATGGGTGGACATTACACATGATAATGTGTGTTCTTCTATGCTATCCTGTTTCTATTCGCATCTACTATCAACAGGGCGGCCTATTTCTAGTTTTTTAATAAATTTTTTTAATAATTTTTAATTTATTAAAATTCATGAAATCATGCACTAAATCACTTATAACTTCAAAAGTGTTGCATTTACAGCATTTTGTGAAAATATGTTGTTCAGCTACTTTTTTCATAGCTACAATATGGTGAGTAAGTTGGGTGTCTGTCTCAATAGCTAAGTGAGTAATAGCTACTTTTGGGCTTTTCAGTAACTTCCATTATGAGTAAAATCACTTGTAACTTAAAAACTATTGCATTTAGAGAATTTCGTATAAATATGTTATTCAGCTACTTTTGGACCAGCTATAACATAGTGAAATTTCAGACCTGTAGCTCATGGCATAGCTGAGTAATAGCTACTTTTAGGTTATCACTGTTGAGTAAATCGCTTATAACTTGAAAACTATTGCATTTAGAGAATTTCGTATAAATATGTTATTCAGCTACTTTTGGGCCAGCTATAACATAGTAAAATTTCAGACCTGTAGCTCATGGCATAGCTGAGTAATAGCTACTTTTAGGTTATCACTGTTGAGTAAATCACTTATAACTTGAAAACTATTGCATTTAGAGTATTTTGTTTCAATATGTTATTCACCTATTTTGGGGTCAGCTATAACATAGTGAAGTTTCAGACCTGTGGCTCATTTCATAGCTGAGTAATAGCTACTTTGAAGTTCTCACTGTTGAGTAAATCAGTTATAATTGGAAAACTATTGCATTTACAGAAATTTGTGCAAATATGTTATTCAGCTACTTTTGGGTCAGCTATAACCTAGTGAAATTATAGACCTATAGCTCATGGTACAACTGAGCAATAGCTATTCTCAGGTACTGACTGTTGAGTAAATCAGCTATAACTTGAAAAATATTGCATTTGGAGTATTTTGTTAAAATATATTGTTCACCTACTTTTGGGTCAGCTGTAACATAGTGAAATTACAGACCTATAGCTCATGGCATAGCGGAGCAATAGCTATTTTCAGGTTCTCACTATTGAGTAAATCAGTTGTAGCTTGAAAACTATTGCATTTACAGTAGTTTGCTTAAATATGTTGTTCACCTACTTTTGGGTTAGCTATAACATAGTAAAATTTCACACATGTAGCTCATTGCATAGCTGAGTAATAGTTCCTTTGAGGTTCTCACTGTTGAGTGAATCAGTTGTAACTTGAAAACTATTACATTTAGAGTAATTTGTTAAATATGTTATTCACAGAATTTTTGGTCAGCTATAACATAGTGAAATGCAGACCTCTATGTCATGGCATAGCTGAGCAATAGCTACTTTCAGGTTCTCACTGTTGAGTAAATCATTGTATCCACTGGATAGCCGCAGTGTGTAGACAGAGATTTCACCATTACTGCTCTGATGAAAAAAAATATTATAGCTAGCTTTCTTAAGTTTGCAGTATATATTAATAACCATAAAATGTTGTCTGGGAATATTTTTGGCCTCATTTTGAGAAACAAGATGGCCGCCACAGGTGTTTTTTGTCGGTCATGAAAAGTGCTTATATCTCCCTTATTATTGATCCTAGAGGTTTGGGATGATAAACCAACCTGTAGGAAATCATGGGGTGGGAATCTTTTGGTGTGGTCAGATTTGACCTTCAATGACCCCTCCTTCAAGGTCAAACAAGGATAGCCAAACTTGAAAGTGCTTATAACTCGCTTATTATTGGTCCCAGAGGTTTGGGATGGTAAACAGACAGGAAATCATGGGCTGTGAATCTGTTGATATGGTCCGATTTGACCTTGGAACCCTCCTTCAAGGTCAAATGAGGATAGCGAAAATTGAAAGTGCCTACAACTCGCTTATTATTGGTGACAGAGATTTGGGATGGTAAACCATCCCATAGGAAATCATTGGCTCGGAATCTTTTGGTATGGTCAGATTTGACCTTTGGACCCCTCCTTCAAGGTCAAATGAGGACAGCCAAGCTTAAAAGTGCTTATAACTCATTTATAATTGGTCCTAAAGGTTTGGAATGGTAAACCATAGGAAATCATGGGCTGGAAATGTATTTGTGTGGTTAGATTTGACCTTGGACCCCTTCTTCAAGGTCGAACGAGAATATTGCATTTGTAGTATTTCTTTAAATATGTTTTAACCTATTTTTTACACTTAAACAATTACCTTATTTTCCTTCATAATACCATTTACAGGGCACAACTTTTTTATCCTTTTCTTCTGTCCGCTTCGGAATTTCTTTCGAACTTGCTGTTCAGTTACCATTTACTGTATTTCTGTACAGCCCTTTTCCTGATAATTATTCTGTCCTCTAATCACCTTCACAAATCAAAAACACTCAGTCAGCTGACACAGTGCCCGTTCACGGGCACTCTCCTCTTGTTTGACATTTTTTTCTGTATTTTGCCCTGTTATTTGGAAATGCTTAGTGTGACAAGTCTTAAACTGTATTATATATAATTTTTACCCCACAGCCCTTAATGGCTGTTGGGGTATTGTTTTCACCCATGGTGTCCGGATGGTCGGGCGGGCGGCGGGAAATAGTTTGTCCGGGCTGTATCTCAGAAACCGTAAGGTGTAGGAAGTTGATACTTGGTAGGGACATTGGTTAGGGGGTGTAGCTGTGCAACGTCATGGTCTGACCTTGATTTGACCTTTGACCTTGCCGTAGTGACCTGGAGTTTGAAAATCTTGTCCGGGCTATATCTCAGAAACCGTAAGGTGTAGGAAGTTGATACTTGGTAGGGACATTGGTTAGGGGGTGTAGTTGTGCAACGTCATAGTCTGACCTTGATTTGACCTTGCCGTAGTGACCTTGACCTATAAAATCTTGTCTGGGCTATATCTCGGAAACCGTAAGGTGTAGGAAGTTGATACTTGGTAGGGATATTGTTTAGGGGATGTAGGTGTGCAACGTCATGGTCTGACCTTGATTTGACCTTGCCGTAGTGACCTTGACCTATAAAATGTTGTCCGGGCTATATCTCGGAAACTGTAAGGCTTGGGAAGTTGATATTTGGTAGGGACATTGGTTAAGGGGTGTAGGTGTGCAACGTCATCGTGTGACCTTGATTCGATCTTTGACCTTGCCGTAGTGACCTTGACCTATAAAATGTTGTCCGGGCTATATCTCAGAAACCGTAAGGTGTAGGAAGTTGATACGTGGTACGGATATTGGTTAGGGGGTGTAGGTGTGCAACGTCATGGTGTAACCTTGATTTGACCTGTGACCTTGCCGTAGTGGCCTTGACCTATAAAATCTTGTCCAGGCTATATCTCAGAAACCGTAAGGTGTAGGAAGTTGATACTTGGTAGGGATATTGCTTAGGGGGTGTAGGTGTGCAGCGTCATGGTCTGACCTTGATTTGACCTTTGACCTTGCCGTAGTGACCTTGACCTATAAAATGTTGGCTGGGCTAGATCTCAGAAACCGTAAGGTTTAGGAAGTTGATACCTGGTAGGGATATTGATTAGGGGGTGTAGGTGTGCAGCGTCATGGTGTGACCTTGATTTGACCTTTAACCTTGCTGTAGTGACCTTGACCTATAAAATATTGTCCGGGCTTTATCTCAGAAACTGTTAGGTGCAGGAAGTTGATATTTGGTAGACATTGGCTAGGGGGTGTAGGTGTGCAGCATCATGGTGTGACCTTGATTTGACCTTTGACCTTGCCAGTGACCTTGACCTATAAAATCCATCAGGGCTGTATCTCGGAAACCGTAAGGTGTAGGAAGTTGATACTTGGTAGGGACATTGGTTATTGGCTATAGGTGTGTATTATCATGGTGTAACCTTAATTAAGCGTCCCTTGAAAAGGGGACGCTTATTGGTTTCACCCCTGGTTTTCAGTCCGCTGCCGCCGCCGCCGCATTATCGTCTCCCTTGAATATCTCCCTTGTTATTAGGCCTATCCAAATGATATGTGGCAGTGTTCTTCTATAGGCGTGGGGAAATTTTTTGACAGGCATAAATTTGACCTTTGACCTTTTATCAAGGTCACATTATAAAAAATTCAAAAAAAAATTTACTTCCTTTTCACTAGATTTCCTCAGAAAGTAGTGGGTGTGGGTCAACCAAATTTGGTATGCACATTCCTGGGGGAAGAATCTAGGCGCCAGTCGATATTGGGATCAATCGGGCCATAATTGACCGATTGACGGGCGATTGATTACAAGTTCATAAAAATTTTGCTAAGATTAAGCCTTGAACTCACTTATTATTGGTCGTAGAGGTTTGGGATGGTATACCAACATATAGGAAATCATGTGCTGGGAATCTTCTGGTGTGATCAGATTTGACCTTGGGCCCCTCGTTCAAGGTCAAGCGAGGATAGGCAAAGTTTAAAGTGCTTATAACTCGCTTATTATTGGTCCTAGAGGTTTGGGATGGTATACCAACATATAGGAAACCATGGGCTGGGAATCTTTTGGTGTGGTTAGATTTGACCTTGGACGTCTCCTTCAAGGTCAAACGGGGATAGCCAAACTGGAAAGTGCTTATAACTCGCTTATTATTAGTCCTAGAGGTTTGGGATGGTATACCAACATATAGGAAATCATGTGCTGGGAATCTTCTGGTGTGGTCGCATTTGACCTTGGGCCCCCCCTTCAAGGTCAAACGAGCATAGCCAAACTTAAAAGTGCTTATAACTCACTTATTATTGGTCCTAGAGGTTTGGGATGGTATACCAACATATAGGAAATCATGGGCTGGGAATCTTCTGGTGTGGTCGGATTTGACCTTGGGCCCCTCGTTCAAGGTCAAAAGAGCATAGCCAAACTTAAAAGTGCTTATAACTCCCTTATTATTGGTCCTAGAGGTTTGTGATGGTATGCCAACATATAGGAAATCATGTGCTGGGAATCTTCTGGTGTGGTCGCATTTGTCCTTGGGCCCCCCCTTCAAGGTCAAACGAGGATAGCCAAACTGAAAAGTGCTTATAACTCGCTTATTATTAGTCCTAGAGGTTTGGGATGGTATACCAACATATAGGAAATCATGTGCTGGGAATCTTCTGGTGTGGTCGCATTTGACCTTGGGCCCCCCCCTTCAAGGTCAAACGAGGATAGCCAAACTGAAAAGTGCTTATAACTCGCTTATTATTGGTCCTAGAGGTTTGGGATGGTATACCAGCATATAGGAAATCATGGCCTGGGAATCTTCTGGTGTGGTCGGATTTGACCTTGGGCCCCTCGTTCAAGGTCAAAAGAGCATAGCCAAACTTAAAAGTGCTTATAACTCACTTATTATTGGTCCTAGAGGTTTGTAATGGTATACCAACATATAGGAAATCATGTGCTGGGAATCTTCTGGTGTGGTCGCATTTGACCTTGGGCCCCCCCTTCAAGGTCAAACGAGGATAGCCAAACTGAAAAGTGCTTATAACTCGCTTATTATTGGTCCTAGAGGTTTGGGATGGTATACCAACATATAGGAAATCATGTGCTGGGAATCTTCTGGTGTGGTCAGATTTGACCTTGGGCCTCTCCTTCAAGGTCAAACGAGGATAGCCAAACAAAAATGTTTATAACTCGCTTATTATTGGTCCTAGAGGTTTTGGATGGTAAACCAACATATAGGAAATCATGGGCTGGGAATCTTTTGGTGTGGTTAGATTTGACCTTGGGCCTCTCCTTCAAGGTCAAACGAGGATGGCCAAACTGAAAAGTGCTTATAACTCGCTTATTATTAGTCCTAGAGGTTTGGGATGGTATACCAACATATAGGAAATCATGTGCAGGGAATCTCCTGGTGTGGTCAGATTTGACCTTGGGCCTCTCCTTCAAGGTCAAACGAGGATAGCCAAACATAAAAATGTTTATAACTCGCTTATTATTGGTCCTAGAGGTTTTGGATGGTATACCAACATATAGGAAATCATGGCCTGGGAATCTTTTGGTATGGTTAGATTTGACCTTGGGCCTCTCCTTCAAGGTGAAACGAGGATAGCCAAACTGAAAAGTGCTTATAACTTGCTTATTATTAGTCCTAGAGGTTTGGGACGGTATACCAACATATAGGAAATCATGGCCTGGGAATCTTCTTGTGTGGTCGGATTTAACCTTGGGCCTCTCCTTCAAGGTCAAACGAGGATAGCCAAACTGAAAAGTGCTTATAACTTGCTTATTATTAGTCCTAGCGGTTTGGGATGGTATACCAACATATAGGAAATCATGGCCTGGGAATCTTTTGGTGTGGTCGGATTTCACCTTGGGCCTCTCCTTCAAGGTCAAACGAGGATAGCCAAACATAAAAATGCTTATAACTCGCTTTTTATTGGTCCTAGAGCTTTGGGATGGTAAACTGACATGTAGGAAATCATGGGCTAGGAATCTTCTGGTGTGGTCGGATTTGACCTTTGGCCCCTCCTTCAAGGTACAACGAGCATAGCCAAACTTAAAAGTGCTTATAACTCCCTTATTATTGGTCCTAGAGGTTTGGGATGGTATACCAACATATAGAAAATCATGGGCTGGGAACCATCTGGTGTGGTCGAATTTGACCTTGGGCCCCTCCTTCAAGGTCAAATGAGGATAGGCAAACTTAAAAGTGCTTATAGCTCGCTTATTATTGGTCCTAGAGGTTTGGGATGGTATACCAACATATAGGAAATCATGTGCAGGGAATCTTCTGGTGTGGTCAGATTTGACCTTGGGCCTCTCCTTCAAGGTCAAATGAGGATAGGCAAAGTTTAAAGTGCTTATAACTCGCTTATTATTGGCCCTAGAGGTTTTGGATGGCATACCAACATATAGGAAATCATGGGCTGGTAATCTTCTGGTGTGGTTAGATTTGACCTTGGGCCTCTCCTTCAAGCCAAACTGAAAAGTGCTTATAACTTGCTTATTATTAGTCCTAGCGGTTTGGGATGGTATACTAACATGTAGGAAATCATGGCCTGGGAATCTTTTGGTGTGGTCGGATTTAACCTTGGGCCTCTCCTTCAAGGTCAAAAGAGGATAGCCAAACATAAAAATGCTTATAACTTGCTTATTATTGGTCCTAGAGCTTTGGGATGGTAAACTGACATGTAGGAAATCATGTGCCAGGAATCTTCTGGTGTGGTCTGATTTGACCTTGGGCCCCTCCTTCAAGGTCAAATAAGGATAGCCAAACATAAAAATGCTTATAACTCGCTTATTATTGGTCCTAGAGCTTTGGGATGGTATACCAACATATAGGAAATCATGGGCAGGGAATCTTATGCTATGGTCGGATTTGACCTTGGGGTCCCCTTCAAGGTCAAGCGAGGGTAGCCAAACTTAAAAGTGCTGATAACTCGCTTATTATTGGTCCTAGAGGTATGGGATGGTAAAGCAACATGCAGGAAATCATGGGCTGGTAATATTTTAGTGTGGTCGTATTTGACCTTGGGCCTCTCCTTCAAGGTCAAATGAGGATAGGCAAACTTAGAAGTGCTTATAACTCACTTATTATTGGTCCTAGAGGTTTGGGATGGTAAACCAAGATGTAGGAAATCATGGACTTGGAATCTTTTCTTGGGATCGGATTTGACCTTGGGACCCTCCTTCAAGGTCAAATGAGGATAGGCAAACTTAAAAGTGCTTATAACTTGCTTATGAGTCGCTTATTATTGGTCCTACAAGTTTTGGATATTAAACCAACCTATAGGAGTTCATGGTTTGCAATTTTTTTTTCATTTGTGATTTTGAAATGTTTTGCAGTTGGCCGTCATATCTGTGACAAGTGTATTTACTTTGCAACCTCTTGCTTTTGACTAAAGTTACATATATTTTTTCCTGTAGAGTACAACAACTCTATATATTACTTTGTTCTCTTTCTTTTATATTTGTAAAAAGGAATTTATAATCTTTCCCCTTCATTAATCCAACAAACAGAAACTTCACTCAGTTTACCATATTTTGAAGTGAATTACCACTGAATTATGTTCTAATTATATATATTAGGATAGTAAGTTGTTACAGTTGTAAATGTCTGATGTACTGCATATATTCAAAAAGTATACAGATCCATGCCACCTTAATAGTAGATTCAACCTTTTCTTTACACTCACTCAGAGCCTTGCTTAAGGCTCAAGTACCCTCGTAATTAAGAGAAAAGATACAGAAAACATGGTCCTTTTGCATAATGTACTCTTACAATTAACATGTACTGGATTTTACACATGATATGTCTGCTCAGTTTATATCTCAAAACATGCATGAGTGCTTTATGAATACCAAATATCTGTGTACAAGTATGAAAACATATGGTACAAATTTGAGCCTTAAGCAAGGCTAACTCACTCAATGAGAATTTGGAGAAAAGACACTGTTGTATACTTCAAGGATGAAAACAATCATGTAGCCTTGTTCAGGTGCACAGATTGTTTCTGTTGAAATCACCATTTTTATCACCTTTTTAATATCACATCACTTTGTGGCATTGTCTGATGGAATATTGGTGATCGATGTGCCCAAGATGGGCATCATATTTAACAAGTCCCTATAATAATATACATTGCATCATACTCATTTTATTTCCTGTAGTATGTCACAGAACATTGTAGAAATAATATCGTGTGCTACTGACATTATCTACATATAACATAGCTTTCAGATAATTTATTTTTTTATACACGGGACACATATTTTTGTTAAGGAAAACAATGACCTACAATATTATAATTGTTTTATTTTTAAAGCTGTAGAACTGTTTTTGAAATAAGTAAGGTTAATTGCTGGTGGTTTATATTTACAGTAACCTTGACCAAACATCCTAACCTGTAATGACACATTTTAAAGTGGTTATAACTCGCGTATTATTGGTCCTAAGGTTTGCAATATGAAACCAACCTAAGGGAAACCATAAGCTGGACTTGGGTCCTGTTTCGAGGTATATAGTTATAAATAGAGACTTGGGAAAGACTAAGATAGTTGTAAAATACAGATGTTAAAAACACAACAAATGTATCAGTTTATGGGAATGATCTCCTCTTGAACTCTAAGATCCTTTTATAAAGGTAAACAGCAATAAAACCACACACATTGTGCAGAACTATGTATAAACATGGTCTCGGGTGTTTTACTATTATGGAGGAATACATAGATAGATAGATCTTTATTCAGCATTACATTACAATGTAATAATACAACAATTTAAAATAAATGCTGAAAGTAAATGTCAGAAGTTCAAATGAACTTATAACTAGACATCCCTAAATTTGGAGAGAACTGACAACATAAAGTTAAGAACATACAATAAGTACTAAACAGAAATGCCTGAAGTTCAAATGAACTTATTAGTAAATATTACTTAACTTGGACATAACTGACAACAGAAAGTCAAGAAAGAAATACAGCAGATAAAATAGAATTCGATTTATGACACAAAGAAGCTATTTAGCAATGAATATGCTAATTTGAACTGTTTGTCTGTTAATTAAATTTTAACATACTTGACAAAGTACTTAATGGTAAAAATATAGATTAAGATACAGATTTAGTACACAGATCCGTAACTTCCATTTGTCATACCATAATTTGTTGGATAGGCAATGGTTTTTTATATTTAGTGAGGAATTCTTCTTTTAATCTCTTTTTGAAGCTTATTATAGATGGCAACAATCTTACATGTGATGGAATTTGATTGTACAGTTTAACCCCTATAATACTAGGACATCTACTTTTCTGGAAAGTTTTGGGGATATTTTGATAAATGTTTCCACAGTTCCTTGTATTATAGTTATGAACATGCTTGACATATCTATATCGTTCCATTAGTTTAGGTGGTATCAAATTCCTATCAGCTTTGAAAATATGAGTACATGTTTTGAATTTTATTATATCCCGTAACTTTAAACATTTGAATGAATTGTATGTGTTGCTTGTTGAATCTCTGTATCTTAAGGAGCCAATCAGCCACATTCCTGACAGAGGAATCTAGGCGCCAGTCGATATTGGGATCAATCGGGCCATAATTGAGCGATTGACGGGCGATTGATTATAAGTTCATAAAAAATTTACTACGATTAAGCCTTGAACTCGCTTATTATTGGTCCTAGAGGTTTGGGATGGTGTACCAACATATAGGAAATCATGTGCTGGAAATCTTCTGGTGTGGTCAGGTTTGACCTGGGGCCCCTCGTTAAAGATCAAAAGAGGATAGGCAAAGTTTTAAGTGCTTATAACTCGCTTATTATTGGTCCTAGAGGTTTAGAATGGTATACCAGCATATAGGAAATCATGTGCTGGGAATCATCTGGTGTGGTCAGATTTGACCTTGGGCCCCTCGTTTAAGGTCAAACGAAGATAGCCAAACATAAATGTGCTTATAAGTCGCTTATTATTAGTCCTAGAGCTTTGGGATGGTAAACCAACATATAGGAAACCATGGACAGGGAATCTCTTGGTGTGGTCAGATTTGACCTTGGGCTTCCTCTTCAAGGTCAAACGAGTATAGGCAAACATAAAAGTGCTTATAACTCGCTTATTATTGGTCCTAGAGGTTTGTGATGGTATACTAACATATAGAAAATCATGGGCTGTGAATCTTTTGGTGTTGTCAGATTTGACCTTGGGCCTCTTCTTCAAGGTGAAACAAGGATAGCCAAACATAAAAGTGCTTATAAGTGGCTTATTATTGGTCCTAGAGCTTTGGGATGGTAAACCAACCTGTAGGAAATCATGTGCTGGGAATCTTCTGGTGTGGTCAGATTTGACCTTTGGGCCTCTCCTTCAAGGTCAAATGAGCATAACCAAACTTTAAAGTGCTTTTAACTCGCTTATGATTGGTCCTAGAGGTTTGGGATGGTAAACCAACATGTAGAAATTAAGGGCTGGTAATCTTTTGCTGTGGTCGAATTTGACCTTGGCCCTCTCCTTCAAGGTCAAATGAGCATAGCCAAACTTAAAAGTGCTTATAACTCACTTATTATTGGTCCTACAGGTTTAGGATGGTAAACCAACATGTAGGAAATCATGTGCTGGGAATCTTCTGGTGTGGTCAGATTTGATCTTAGGCCTCTCCTTCAAGGTCCAACGAGGATAGGAACTTTAAAGTGCTTATAACTCATTTATTATTGGTCCTAGAGGTTTGGGATGGTATACCTACATATAGAAAATGATGGGCTTGAAATCTTTTGATGTGGTCAGATTTGACCTTGGGCCTCTCCTTCAAGGTCAAACAAGCATAGCCAAACTTTAAAGTGCTTCTTCTTTGCAGCTGAAAACACACAGTCAGCTGATACAGAACCCGTTCATAGGCACTGAGTGTTTTTTTCGTTTTAAGGTCACTCTTGTGATCCTAACATGGTCCTTTTCACGAACATTTCTCTTCACCAATAACATTTACCTCTTCACATTAGTCCTTTAGCATTTTATATAAAGCTTAAAAGCTGTAGGGACGCTTTGTTTTTGTGTACAAAAACTTTGGTCTAGTTTGACCTTTTACCTTGCCGTAGTGACCTTGACCTTTAAAATCTTTTTGCACCTTTCGGTCTGTCTTTTGATGCAGATTAAGCAAAAGTCGTATTAGAATTTATCAAGAATTTTACTTTCATAACTTCCCATTGTAAGAGATAGAATTTCATCAAGTGAGCCGCAGATTTTACTCCAACACCACACATAAGCATTCATTAAATGTATTACCACTTCTGTATGCATGGTAATATTCAAACCATCTAAACCATAATTCGGAAATGCAGATGTATATAAAGAGTGTTGAATTTTAGTTTACTGATTAATGCTGTCATCTTGTCATTGAATTATCTTGTTTTAATACTTCATCTTTATACGCATTATCTTTCTTTTAAACATTATTTCTCCATTTAAACATTGTTTGGACCTTTATATAACGGACAGTGCTCTTAAAGTATCCTGAAGTTTGTACTGGTACAGTACTTCTATATCTCATGGTGTTGAAAATATTTCCCAAGGCTGTGGGGTACGGGCATCTCTGATGCTATTTTTAAGTCATTCATCTACTTTTGGGAGAGCTTTCACATGGTGAAGTTTCAGACCCATAGCTAATTACTCACCTACTGAAAATGAGTAAATGCGAATTATCGCTAAAAGTATTGCAGATAGCCAATTTTTCTCAACTCATTCACCTACTTTTGGGAGAGCTTTCACTTGAAGTTTCAGACCCATAGCTAATTACTCGCCTACTCAAAATGAGTAAATGCGAAGTATCGCAAAAACTATTGCAGATAGCCAATTTTTCTCAAATAACTCATTCACCTACTTTTGGGAGAGCTTTCACTTGAAGTTTCAGACCCATAGCTAATTACTCACCTACTCAAAATGAGTAAATGCGAATTATCTGTAAAAGTATTGCAGATAGCCAATTTTTCTCAAATAACTCATTCACCTAGTTTTGGAAGAGCTTTCACTTGGTGAAGTTTCACACCCATAGCTAATTACTCACCTACTCAAAATGAGTAAATGCGAATTATCTCTGAAAAGTATTGCAGATAGCCAATTTTTTCTCAAATAACTCATTCACCTACTTTTGCAAGGGCCTTCACATAGTGAAGTTTCAGACCCATAGCTAATTACTCGCCTACTGAAAATGAGTATATGCGAATTATCTCTAGAAGTATTGCAGATAGCCAATTTTTCTCAAATAACTCATTCACCTACTGTTGGGAGAGCTTCAAACCAACCTGTGGAAAGCACAGGGTAAGGGCAAGACCTTGGGCCCCTTCTTTGAGGTGGAATGAAGATATCCAAACCTTTTTAGTGCATATCTTAATGTACATAACTGCGGAATATGTACATTCAAGCAAAACTTCAATTTAAAGGAGTTTTGTCAAATGTTGTTCACCTACTTTTTGATGTAGTGCGGCGGGAGATCATACCACGGCAGTGGTCTTGTTTCCTATATGATATCTGTTAAATAATCAGAGTGACTAAAATATTGCACACACAGTTGTTAGGTGCAATATAAGAAAAATTACATAAAAATTGATAAAAATTCCAAAATCACATTTTTATCGTAATATTTCGCCTCTGTGATGTAATAGAGACATCCTGTGATGTAATAATGATTCATGGGCCTTATGACGTCACAACCATAGCTACCAGTTCATTTTTGTGCAACAGTAGGCCTGGAGTAACATAACCATTGCACAAGCCAAATAAAGTTTACTATTAAAAACACACAATATAGTGAATTATTGTGATATTATCAAGGATAATGAATAAAACAACACATAAATAAAGACTAATAACTCTGTTTATTCTTTATTCACATTTAATAGTATGATATATTATGTTTATTTTTTTACAGAATGATTTAATTACATCATTCGGTAATTAATTAACTTTATCATTAATTGTGCTGCTCTCCTATAAGACATTTAGGAGAATCCTGATATTTATTCCATTTTGAATATATTGATATATAAATGAAAGTCTGAAACATATTAAATATACAAAAGAAGATATTAATTACTTTTGTTACCCCACAGCCCTTAATGGCTGTTGGGGTATTGTTTTCACCCATGGTGTCCGGATGGTCGGGCGGGTGGGCGGGCGGCGGGAAATAGTTTGTTCGGGCTGTATCTCGGAAACCGTAAGGTGTAGGAAGTTGATACTTGGTAGGGACATTGGTTAGGGGGTGTAGTTGTGCAACGTCATAGTCTGACCTTGATTTGCCTTTGACCTTGCTGTAGTGACCTTGACCTATAAAATCTTGTCCGGGCTATATCTCGGAAACTGTAAGGTGTAGGAAGTTGATACTTGGTAGGGACATTGGTTAGGGGGTGTAGTTGTGCAACGTCATAGTCTGACCTTGATTTGCCTTTGACCTTGCTGTAGTGACCTTGACCTATAAAATCTTGTCTGGGCTATATCTCGGAAACCGTAAGGTGTAGGAAGTTGATACTTGGTATGGATATTGGTTAGGGGGTGTAGGTGTGCAACGTCATGGTCTGACCTTGATTTGACCTTTGACCCTGCCGTAGTGACCTTGACCTACAAAATGTTGTCCGGGCTATATCTCGGAAACTGTAAGGCTTGGGAAGTTGATATTTGGTAGGGACATTGGTTAGGGGGTGTAGGTGTGCAACGTCATGGTGTGACCTTGATTTGACCTTGACGTATAAAATGTTGTCCCGACTATATCTCAGAAACCGTAAGGTGTAGGAAGTTGATACTTGGTAGGGATATTGCTTAGGGGGTGTAGGTGTGCAACGTCATGGTCTGACCTTGATTTGACCTTTGACCTTGCCGTAGTGACCTTGACCTATAAAATGTTGTCTGGGCTATATCTCAAACCGTAAGGAGTAGGAAGTTGATACTTGGTAGGGATATTGATTAGGGGGTGTAGGTGTGCAACATCATGGTCTGACCTTGATTAGACCTTTAACCTTGCTGTAGTGACCTTGACCTATAAAATATTGTCCGGGCTTTATCTCAGAAACTGTTAGGTGCAGGAAGTTGATATTTGGTAGAGACATTGGCTAGGGGGTGTAGGTGTGCAGCATCATGGTGTGACCTTGATTTGACCTTTGACCTTGCCATAGTGACCTTGACCTATAAAATTGTCATGGCTGTATCTCGGAAACCGTAAGGTGTAGGAAGTTGATACTTGGTAGGGACATTGGTTATTGGCTATAGGTGTGTATTATCATGGTGTGACCTTAATTTGACCTTTTACCTTGCCGTAGTGGCCTTGACCTTTAAAATCTTGTTGCACCTTTGGGTCTGTCTTTTGATGCAGATTAAGCAAAAGTCGTATTAGAATTTATCAAGAATTTTACTTTCATAACTTCCCATTGTAAGAGATAGAATTTCATCAAGTGAGCCGCAGATTTTACTCCAACACCACACATAAGCATTCATTAAATGTATTACCACTTCTGTATGCATGGTAATATTCAAACCATCTAAACCATAATTCGGAAATGCAGATGTATATAAAGAGTGTTGAATTTTAGTTTACTGATTAATGCTGTCATCTTGTCATTGAATTATCTTGTTTTAATACTTCATCTTTATACGCATTATTTTTATTTCATAAAAATGTAAATATACTATACCATATGAAAACACTTGGGTAGGCGTGGCTTGGCGTTCGGTGACCGCCACGTACACCGTACATAGAATTTAAATATATGAGGGGAGACCCTCTTTAAACCTATATACTTGCTACCTTTGACCCCTGGTGACCTAATTCACTCTGCCATGCGCAGTAATACAGAAATAGTTCATTCTTTTTGTGGCGGTTGAACTATCAACAGGCGTTTTGCTACCTTTTAAAAGACCTGCATTTACACGTTTTTGAAGCTCTGTGAGTACTTCTTTGCTGTTTTATTCACTTTTCCTCCATTTTATTTACCTTTTACTTCAATTTCTGGTGAATTTATTGTATACTTTGGGCATTATTTACGTATTTCTTCATAATTCGTATTATCGCTCATCTGGTCACGTGGTGTTAGAATGTCGGATTACCTTTGGAGATATTCATTTCCTTTGTAAATTAATTCTTTTTATGCACTTCTACAGGCATTTTTATTTTAATTTACGGTATTCCTTCATTCTTTCAACGAAATTCTTCGTTTCTCCACGTATTTTGACCGTATTGACTGTGCATTGTTTTTCACGTAGTTACCTATTTGGTATTTTCGCTCATCGGGTCACGTGGTGTCAGAATGTTGGACTTCCTTTGGAAATAATCATTTCCGCGGTGAATTAATTCATTTATGCACTTATACAGGCATTATAATTCACCTTTTACGGTTTTCCTTCATTCTTTTTACAAAATTCTTCGTTTCACCGCGTATTTTGACCATATTTTTGAGCTTTTTACGAATCATTCACCAGGTCATGTGACGATGACGTCACATCCAAAATGGAGGTCAACCGATCGGTTGTCAGAAAATATTCATTTTCATAGTGATTACAGCATTTCCAGGTTTGTTTATACATTCCTTCTACATATTTCTTTGAATATTATTATGTCAGAGCATAATGTGTAATATTTTCAATTGTTAACGCATTTTTCATAGCGTAACATTACGGTATCTACTGCCTACCATTCACGGTTCTTTACTTGTTCAGGCCCTTTCATTTGACATTTCTGGAATTCGGATCCTGGTTTCAGTGTTTTGGGGTTCAATTCTGAGCCTAGGGTCTCCATTTTAGCCTTTCTCCACCTTCAATTTTGGAGGTTGGGGGTTTACGGCTTCTGGGGAGGACTTTGTCTTCCACCTTTTGGAGATCCATTTCACTGTTGCTGGTTTCCTACATTCCAATTTTATGTCAATTGGTCATTTGGTTTCTCAGTCCATTTTTAGTCCTTTGGCCTCTTTTGTGCCTAGGCTTCAGTCTAATCAGACTGCTTTTTGGACTGGGATTACCTTCTCAAGACCATTCATGTTCAGGGTCCCTTAATTAGAAGAGTTTATCAGTTGAATCCAACTGATTTTGCTACTTCCTAAACTCTACTCCATTCATTTTCTAAATCTAGAAAATTTTTGTTTGGGGTTTGGTGGAAATCTTCTGTTACTCAACAGCTTTCTATTGTGTTTTCACCATTTTTTAGATCTGACGATCAATGGGCACATCTCCCTTTTGGGTATGTTGGGGGTTCCTCTGTCTACAGTTAACCTTTAGGCAGACTTCAGGAACCCTATTCCAATTTTTTTGTGCCAGTCTGTTGGACTATATGGGTGCTTAGGACTTCATCCTTTAATCTTCTCCTCAGAAGATTTTCAAGCTTCCTGTCTAACAGAATTAGGGAATAAATTTGACTGCTCTTTTCTTTTGATCAGTCTTATTTTTCTCTAAGTCAACCACTTTTCCAGGCTTAGAAGTTCCTTCATGAGGCCAGATTCTTACTTTCTGTCACTCATTCATTTTGGGATTTTCTTATTCTAAGTTTTGTAGGTTGGGTAATTACCCAATTTTCCTTCTAAAACTTAGTTTTGCCAAGTACAAAATCCTCTTCAGAGGGTTTTTTGGGTTGACTTCTTCAGGTTTCCGGACCTGGGATCTAGCCTGAAGGGGTTCTTAAGACCTCTTCCCTAGGTAGAGTTCCTCTGCTATTTAGGGGAGATCTGAGATGGACCTTAGGGTCCTTATTTCTGTGGGATTTTTTCCTTCAGTCCTGTTTTGTTGATCACTTATTCAAGTTGATTGACAAGGCAATACTTTCTCAGTGGTCTTTTTCATCCACCATTCTTTGGACATCTGTTTCAATGGGTCTTCTAGCTACATTTTAGCTGGTTGATCTATGGCCTTTTTTCAGCCATCTTTGCACTTTATTTTGAGAGATTTCTTTATCCATTTCCCTCACTTGTGCTTAGTCACTTGGTAGGGTTAATTGGTCCTTTTTTGGTCTTATGCTGTTTCTTGTGATGTCTCTCTTGGGAGACCATTTCTTCTCACATATAACAGTATAAGCAGAAGGTTTTCATGTGGCCCTTACTCAAGGTGCCTCTTTTAAGCTATCTGCATTAGCCTCTTGAGGCACACCAATTAAGACCTTTTTTCCTCCCATCCAGGGAGTTTTCTCTCTAACTTAGTGCTTTTAGGATGTGGTTCCTTTCCAGGTTCCAACATTCTGATGGTGGAATGCCTTCCAGAGGTAGAGGCTCAGCCTCAACCTCTATTATGGTGTCCTTCAGGAGATAAGAGTGTTGTTTTACTCAAATTTTCACTCTTACTTCCAGATCCCTCCACTTGCCAGTGGGAGGTCAACTGATTCCAGTGGTCTCTCAGATTCCACTTTCCTGATTCTTTCAGCTCTTCTCCACAGAAGAATGCTGTTCTTTGTCATTCAGTCTCACACTGTCTGTTCACATGAGCAGTTCAAGTATCTTGAGCTCCTGTTTTCCTGATTTTTCAGGACATTATCCTTGACAAAGATATACTGGAAACCACAATTAGATTTATATCTTTTCCTGGTTTTCCAGACTATCAGGATGCAACTTATCAGTTGATCATTTTCTCAATTGGCCAGTGGACCACTTCTCTTCCTCAATTTGCCTCCTTTCTCTCCTTTGGCTCCTTTGGTTCACTCTTGCTCATAGTTTTGCTTTTGGGCAAGGTGTACCACTTTGTGGCAATGCCTTATGGTCTAGCCACTAGCCTTTCAGGATTTACTTCCTTAGTCAAGGAAGTAAGGAAAGTTGGCTTTGAGGTTGGGCATCTCAGTGCACATGTGACTACAAATTGGCTCATTAGAGCCAATAGTTGTCAGAGGCTCTTTTTTCAACTCTATTAGAGTTGACTTTCATCTTGGAGTGGTTCTTAGCAGGAAGTATTTACATCTGTTTCTTTAACAGGTCTCCTTCCTGGGTCAGGTTCTTAACCTGTTTCTTAATTACCTCTCTAACTGGGCTCCTTATTTCTTTTGGCTTCCACTTGGAAGCCGCTTCTTCAAGGTCCCTACACATGACACTTCTTCTGTGTCATCTCAGGACACTTGATTTTCCTTCTCAAAGGTGCTCTGGATTTTCCATTCCTTGATCCTTCTATGAAGGTTCATTCAAGATGGTACTATCCTGGGAACTATGTCTTTGCATACCTCCCTTTAATTCCCTAGTTTTTACATCTACTTTCATGGATGTTTCACTGCGGGGTTTGGGAGTTCTTTGTGCTCTGTGGACCACCTAAGGTCTATTTTTGATGTAGCAGTCCAGTCTGTGCATCAGTTCTAGAGCTCATAGCTGTCCTTTTTGCTCAGACATTTGTTCCTCTTTTATCCTTTCATCAAAGGATCATCCTTTCAGCCTCAAACAACTCAGATGTCTTGTTCTCAAGACATTTGTTCCTCATTTGTAAGGGATTCTTCAGATAGTCCAGGTAACACTGTTGTCTGGGCTTTCTTTTTATCAAGACAGCTTCCACTCTTGGGACATGTGTATTTTGGCATCTTTTGCCATTATTTTTACAAGAACAAGTCTGTTCTTCCACCTTATGTTCCAGGGGCATGAATCTTTGGCAGACCATCTCTGGAGGTCTTTTCTCACCTTTCATATAAGGTGGCCCTTCAATTCTTGGATCTTCAGATGGTAGTCTCAGACTTCTCATCTTATTTAGATCTCTTTTGCCATGTGATTCAATCACAAGCTGCTCTTACATGTGCCTCCTGTGCTAGATCCTTAGGCTCTGGCAACAGATGCCCTGGAGTGTTTTGGTCCGGAGTACTTATTTTACTCCTTCCCTCCTTCAGCTCCTTGTCCTCTATGGCCATGAAGTTAATCAACTTTCAGAGCTGTATCATGCTTCTTGTAGCCTTTCCTGGTAATTGCCAGGTTTGGCCTCAAGATCTCCTTTAAGAAAGCCATTGGCCCTTCCTCTTATTCTTTTATAACAATCTCATCTAGAGTTTTGTTATTTATTTTTATGGAGTTCCTTTCTTCAAGCTTTCTGGCTGAAGTCTCCTTTAACAAGAATTTTCACAGGAGGGGTCTTGGAGGATTTTTATCCTCCATAACTGTCTATGAAGCAATGTGGAACTGCTTCAAAAAACTTGTGAGAAACATGGCCACTCTGCTATGCTTCAACTGTCCCATTTATTGCTGTTTGTTCCTTTTAAGGAATTATTTTTCAGACAATAGGGATACAGGTCAGCTCTCTCCAGGTACTACTTGGAGTTGGGTTCTTATAGGAGCTAGGAAGTCTCATTTAGAGCTTCTTTAAGTCCAGAATTAGGGTAGTCGTCGCCTACCTGTTTGGTACTTAATCCTTGGTTCTGCAGGCTCTTACCAAGGCTCCTCTTGAACCCTTTTCATTTGCTGAGCCAAGTTTTTCACATTTTAGACAATCTTTCTTACTCCCTTTCTTTGGGAAGGAGAAGGAGTGATTTTGTTTCCTTTATTTAAAGGTTTTCTCTCACTCTTTAGGGATGGCCTAAGTCATCCTTAAGTCAGATCTTACTTTCCTGGCTTAAGCCAGTTATCTTCAGAAGGCTCTTCCTGCTTTGACTTTTTGTCTTTGGTCAGGATGGCTTAGAAGACCTCTCCTTTTTTACAGTCAGATTCCTAAGATACTTTCTATCTAGCTATTCTGACTTAAAAGGATTTCTTCTTGGTCTTTCTTCTGAAGTCCAAGAGGGTGATATTGCTGCTCAGACAATATCTTTTTGGATAGCACTTTATCCTTTATTCCCTCAATCTCTGTTCCACAGAGAATGCATCTCTTCATGGTGTCAGGGCTCATCATGTCAGGGCACAGGGGTCTTCCTGGTCCTTTAGGGGTGGAATCCCACTCCTAGTCAACATGAGATCCTGCACGTGGAAGAGCCATTCCACTTTTACATCCTTCTATTTTAGGAATGTATTTCCTTCAGAGATGTTGTTCTTAAGAATCTCTTATGATTTCTTAAGTGGAGTGGACATCCTTTTCCACTCAGCCATTTCTCTCTCTTCTACTTAAATTCCTCAATTTAAGTCCATCTGAAACTTTTAGTTTCAGAAAAAGGGGGGTGGCATTTCCCTTTTAGGGAATCTATTCTTCATCTCTATTTTCAGAACCGTGCTTCTTAGTGCCTCTGGGCATGTTCCTATTCTGAGCACAGGGCATACTTATGCCTTCTCCTTTGAGCTGACCTAATAGGGTGTAGACAGCAGTGCTGAAGTTAGTGCAGTGGTTAATGCTACTCACTTAGCTCACTCGAGTTATTGCTTCAGCACAGAGGTTTTGGGTTCAATTGCATTGCACTAGGAAGTATCCTTTTGTAGCAATTTAACCTTAGGGTGGTTTTCCTCAGTCTGTCTTTTTCCCACCATCCTTCCATGTGGGCATTCAACCCAAGTGTTTTCATATGGTATAGTATATTTACATTTTTATGAAATAAAATTTCATATTTTTAAATGTAAAATGCATTTTTATGAATAAAAATGTATATACTTACCATATGAAAACAGCAAATCACCCTCCCGCCTGCCCCGCTTTTAAAGACCTTTTTCCAGCATTTATGTTTATTCACAAAAAGAATGAACTATTTCTGTATTACTGCGCATGGCAGAGTGAATTAGGTCACCAGGGGTCAAAGGTAGCAAGTATATAGGTTTAAAGAGGGTCTCCCCTCATATATTTAAATTCTATATACGGTGTACGTGGCGGTCACCGAACGCCAAGCCACGCCTACCCAAGTGTTTTCATATGGTAAGTATATACATTTTAATTCATAAAAATGCATTTTACATTTAAAAATATGAAACTTTCTTTTAAACATTATTTCTCCATTTAAACATTGTTTGGACCTTTATATAACGGACAGTGCTCTGAAAGTATCCTGAAGTTTGTACTGGTACAGTACTTCTATATCTCATGGTGTTGAAAATATTTCCCAAGGCTGTGGGGTACGGGCATCTCTGATGCTATTTTTAAGTCATTCATCTACTTTTGGGAGAGCTTTCACATGGTGAAGTTTCAGACCCATAGCTAATTACTCACCTACTGAAAATGAGTAAATGCGAATTATCGCTAAAAGTATTGCAGATAGCCAATTTTTCTCAACTCATTCACCTACTTTTGGGAGAGCTTTCACTTGAAGTTTCAGACCCATAGCTAATTACTCACCTACTCAAAATGAGTAAATGCGAAGTATCGTAAAAACTATTGCAGATAGCCAATTTTTCTCAAATAACTCATTCACCTACTTTTGGGAGAGCTTTCACTTGAAGTTTCAGACCCATAGCTAATTACTCACCTACTCAAAATGAGTAAATGCGAATTATCTGTAAAAGTATTGCAGATAGCCAATTTTTCTCAAATAACTCATTCACCTAGTTTTGGAAGAGCTTTCACTTGGTGAAGTTTCACACCCATAGCTAATTACTCACCTACTCAAAATGAGTAAATGCGAATTATCTCTGAAAAGTTACTCAGATAGCCAATTTTTTCTCAAATAACTCATTCACCTACTTTTGCAAGGGCCTTCACATAGTGAAGTTTCAGACCCATAGCTAATTACTCGCCTACTGAAAATGAGTATATGCGAATTATCTCTAGAAGTATTGCAGATGGCCAATTTTTCTCAAATAACTCATTCACCTACTGTTGGGAGAGCTTCAAACCAACCTGTGGAAAGCACAGGGTAAGGGCAAGACCTTGGGCCCCTTCTTTGAGGTGGAATGAAGATATCCAAACCTTTTTAGTGCATATCTTAATGTACATAACTGCGGAATATGTACATTCAAGCAAAACTATTCAATTTAAAGGAGTTTTGTCAAATGTTGTTCACCTACTTTTTGATGTAGTGCGGCGGGAGATCATACCACGGCAGTGGTCTTGTTTCCTATATGATATCTGTTAAATAATCAGAGTGACTAAAATATTGCACACACAGTTGTTAGGTGCAATATAAGAAAAATTACATAAAAATTGATAAAAATTCCAAAATCACATTTTTATCGTAATATTTCGCCTCTGTGATGTAATAGAGACATCCTGTGATGTAATAATGATTCATGGGCCTTATGACGTCACAACCATAGCTACCAGTTCATTTTTGTGCAACAGTAGGCCTGGAGTAACATAACCATTGCACAAGCCAAATAAAGTTTACTATTAAAAACACACAATATAGTGAATTATTGTGATATTATCAAGGATAATGAATAAAACAACACATAAATAAAGACTAATAACTCTGTTTATTCTTTATTCACATTTAATAGTATGATATATTATGTTTATTTTTTTACAGAATGATTTAATTACATCATTCGGTAATTAATTAACTTTATCATTAATTGTGCTGCTTTCCTATAAGACATTTAGGAGAATCCTGATATTTATTCCATTTTGAATATATTGATATATAAATGAAAGTCTGAAACATATTAAATATACAAAAGAAGATATTAATTACTTTTGTTACCCCACAGCCCTTAATGGCTGTTGGGGTATTGTTTTCACCCATGGTGTCCGGATGGTCGGGCGGGTGGGCGGGCGGCGGGAAATAGTTTGTTCGGGCTGTATCTCGGAAACCGTAAGGTGTAGGAAGTTGATACTTGGTAGGGACATTGGTTAGGGGGTGTAGTTGTGCAACGTCATAGTCTGACCTTGATTTGCCTTTGACCTTGCTGTAGTGACCTTGACCTATAAAATCTTGTCCGGGCTATATCTCAGAAACTGTAAGGTGTAGGAAGTTGATACTTGGTAGGGACATTGGTTAGGGGGTGTAGTTGTGCAACGTCATAGTCTGACCTTGATTTGCCTTTGACCTTGCTGTAGTGACCTTGACCTATAAAATCTTGTCCGGGCTATATCTCGGAAACCGTAAGGTGTAGGAAGTTGATACTTGGTATGGATATTGGTTAGGGGGTGTAGGTGTGCAACGTCATGGTCTGACCTTGATTTGACCTTTGACCCTGCCGTAGTGACCTTGACCTACAAAATGTTGTCCGGGCTATATCTCGGAAACTGTAAGGCTTGGGAAGTTGATATTTGGTAGGGACATTGGTTAGGGGGTGTAGGTGTGCAACGTCATGGTGTGACCTTGATTTGACCTTGACGTATAAAATGTTGTCCCGACTATATCTCAGAAACCGTAAGGTGTAGGAAGTTGATACTTGGTAGGGATATTGCTTAGGGGGTGTAGGTGTGCAGCGTCATGGTATGACCTTGATTTGACCTTTGACCTTGCCGTAGTGACCTTGACCTATAAAATGTTGTCTGGGCTATATCTCAAACCGTAAGGAGTAGGAAGTTGATACTTGGTAGGGATATTGATTAGGGGGTGTAGGTGTGCAACATCATGGTCTGACCTTGATTAGACCTTTAACCTTGCTGTAGTGACCTTGACCTATAAAATATTGTCCGGGCTTTATCTCAGAAACTGTTAGGTGCAGGAAGTTGATATTTGGTAGAGACATTGGCTAGGGGGTGTAGGTGTGCAGCATCATGGTGTGACCTTGATTTGACCTTTGACCTTGCCATAGTGACCTTGACCTATAAAATTGTCATGGCTGTATCTCGGAAACCGTAAGGTGTAGGAAGTTGATACTTGGTAGGGACATTGGTTATTGGCTATAGGTGTGTATTATCATGGTGTGACCTTAATTTGACCTTTTACCTTGCCGTAGTGGCCTTGACCTTTAAAATCTTGTTGCACCTTTGGGTCTGTCTTTTGATGCAGATTAAGCAAAAGTCGTATTAGAATTTATCAAGAATTTTACTTTCATAACTTCCCATTGTAAGAGATAGAATTTCATCAAGTGAGCCGCAGATTTTACTCCAACACCACACATAAGCATTCATTAAATGTATTACCACTTCTGTATGCATGGTAATATTCAAACCATCTAAACCATAATTCGGAAATGCAGATGTATATAAAGAGTGTTGAATTTTAGTTTACTGATTAATGCTGTCATCTTGTCATTGAATTATCTTGTTTTAATACTTCATCTTTATACGCATTATCTTTCTTTTAAACATTATTTCTCCATTTAAACATTGTTTGGACCTTTATATAACTGACAGTGCTCTGAAAGTATCCTGAAGTTTGTACTGGTACAGTACTTCTATATCTCATGGTGTTGAAAATATTTCCCAAGGCTGTGGGGTACGGGCATCTCATGCTATTTTTGTTTGTTGTGTATGTCCCCCAAAAAGTTTCAGTTCTGTAGTTTAATTGCGAAGGTCTCTAACAATTGTAAAATGCCCACAGAGACCCAATTTATGGATATTATGCCACTTTAAAGCCCTGTAACTGTCGAACTATGTGGCTCATAGAGCTGAAATCTTTGAATTTTTCAAAGGAAGTGCCTGTCTATTTAAATTTTGAATATTATTAATGTTATGGCTATCTTAGGCTTTTAAGAACTTATTTTTGTGTTATCTCTCTGCTTGCTGAGTTTTTAACTTTTTAATATGAAACTGGTTAAACATATTCAAGTAGGCAAAATGGACACTGTTATTTTCTGGTGAGCTTTAAGTCCCAAATATTAATGAAATTATAGCCTTGTGTAGTAAAAATAGGGGATTTTTAACCCTCAACTAGCCCAGTTTTATTCAACTTGCCTTAATTTTGACACAGCTCCTACAGTTACGAATTCATTTCAATTGATAATCACATACTTAAAATTCTGAATTATTATTATAAATCTGTTCTTGTCGTTTGATAATTTATATTTAATTCTGGAGGTATATAATCTTCCTGTTGGACATTCCTTATTTATATATTTGATTTTATTTTAGTGATAAGATTAACTGAGCTTTTTGTATTTGATTACCCCTTTTATATTATAAGTGTTTATCATTTGTGCTGCAGCACTCCATCTCTTTGTAGTCCCCCCACCCCCACCCCCCCCATCCCCCACCCACCTCTGGGACCTCCAGCTATTGAGTGACACTAAATAAACAAAGGTATACAGATCTTCTGTAATAGTGAGAGAGGTGTGGAGAAGGGGAGAGAGGTGGGGTGGGGGTGGGAGGTGGTGTTTGCTTCATTATCTAATTATCTAAGACAAAGGGAGTCAGAACTGAGATTGTGTCACATATTTAGGTTGCATATATATGGACCACATATATAGGAATTGAGGAAATGAATAACTGAAAAACAATGCAAATTCTAAAAATAATATAATAAAATAATAATATAAATAATATATGATTTTAAAATAATATTTTATTTGTGAACAAATATAGAAACAGAGATACGCTTTTGGAATTATGAATTTAGAATGGACATTCAATCATTTAAATACTTTGAAAATAGGTTCAGAGTTACCCTTTGCAGGAAGATTGAAAAGTATGAGGAGTTGAGTTAAAAATAATATTTTATTTGTCAACAAATATAGAAACAGATATGCTCTTTTGAGATTATTAATTTAGAATGGACATTCAATCATCAATCAGAGTTAACATTGCAGGAAGATTGAAAATATGATCTGTTGAGTTATGTATTCGACGTCTGGGGATACACCATCTTCCTTGGGAAGATATAAACTTAGTAGATTGATGTGCTGAAGTTCATACAACTTTTCCCAATATTTATGGCATACAATGAATGGATTAAATAAAAAATTCCCGATCAAAACCTGTGGCGTGAGTGATGACCTGTCTGGGGATATGTTGGCGCCGAGTTGGCCCAATCTAGTTTTTATTTGGGGAATCCCCACGAATTTTCCCATTCGACTTTCATCAATTCCTAATGAAATATACCGAAAAATACCGCAAATAAAGTGTATAAGGTAGTGAGTTATTATTTTACTTCATTGGCGTTTCTGACGTGATATGACGTCATATGGCTACAGTCCCAGGGAATAATGTTCCTTCAGTAGCGAAAGGGTTAAAGACAGATAACTCAAAAACTTATGGGTGCATTTTGATGAAATTTTCAGGAAATGTCCTCAATGGGATGAGGAACAAGTGCTTAGATTTTGGGAGTGATCTGGATCACTGTCTGGATCATCCGGATCCAGGCTGCCAGATGTGTTTGTGTACAATATAGCTCAAAAACTTAAGGATGGATTTTGATGAAATTTTCAAGATATGTCTGAAAAGGTGAAACGATGAAATGGTTGAATTTTGCAAGTGATCCGGATCGCTATGTGGATCTTCTGGATCCATGAAATGTAATTTTTAAAGACAGATACCTCAAAAAGTTATGGATGGATTGTGATGGCATTTTCAGCAAATGACCTAAATGGTACAAGGAACAAGTGATTACATTTTTAGAGTGATCTGGATCACTGTCTGGATCATCTGGATCCAGGCTGCAACATAATTAAGCGTCCCTTGAAAAGGGGACGCTTATTGGTTTCACCCCCGGTTTTCAGTCAGCCGCCGCCGCCACATTATCGTCTCCCTTGAATATCTCCCTTGTTATTAGGTCTATCCAAATGATATTTGGCAGTTGTCTTATATAGGCGTGGGGAAGCCAGGGTATTCTATGTAGACTTCTCAAATTTGCAAGATATATTCATAACCATAAAATCTTAACTGGGAATATTTTTGACCTCATTTTGAAAAAAAAACAAGATGGCTGCCACAGGCATTTTTCAACTTTCAAAAAGTTTTGTTGGCCCTCTAGAACAGAGGGTATTATAGGTAGAGATCTCAAATTCGCAGGATATGTTCATCATTACAAAATCTTGACTGAAAATATTTTTGGCCTCATTTTGAAAAAGGCATTTCTTTTCAGTCATGAAAAGTGCTTATAACTCACTTATTATTGGTCCTAGAGGTTTGCAATGTGAAACCAACCTATAGGAAATCATGGGCTGTGAAATCCTTTTGATGTGTTCGGATTTGACCTTGGGCCTCTCCTTTCAAGGTCAAATGAGGATAGCCAAACTTAAAAGTGCTTATAACTCGCTTATTGTTGGCCCTAGAGGTTTGCAATAAGAAACCAACTTACAGGAAATCAGGGGTTGGGAATCTTCTGATGTCACCAGACTTGACCTTGGGCCCCTCCTTCAAGGTCAAACGAGGACAGCCAAACTTAAAAGTGCTTCTGTCTTATTACTGGCCCTGGAGGTTTGTAATGTGAAACCAACTTGTAGGAAATCATTGGCTGGGAATCTTCTGGATTTGACTTTGGGCCCTTCGAGGTCAAAGGAGGATAGTATAGCCAAATTTGAAAGCGTTTATAACTTGCTTATTATTGGTCCTAGAGGTTTGCAATGTGAAACCCACCTCTAGGATATCATGGACTAGGAATCTTCTGAGGTTCAGATTTGACCTTGTGCCCCTCCAAGGTCAAAAGAGGATAGCGAAATTTAAGTGTTTATAACTGGCTTATTATTGGTCTTAGAGGTGTGTTATGTGAAACCAACCTATAGAATATGGGCTTGGAATCTTCTGATGTGTTCAGATTTGGCCCCTCCTAAAAGGTCAAATGAGGGTAGTCCAACTTAAAAGTGCTTACAATTCACTTATAATTGCTCATAGATGTTTGGGATGTTAAACCAAGCTATAGTTTTCTGAATTTCGACTGCCATCTTAAATTTTGCCGGAAAAAATGTTATTTATCTTGAATACCATTAGGGATAGAGCAATTTCGGGCAAATTTTGGCCCCCCTTGATACTAAGGACTACTCTTGTAGGACATCTGAAAAATTCAGACTTTTCCGGTTTGAATTTTGGCGGAAGTATTCTTTATCTTAAAAACTGTAACACGTAGTGATTTCGGGCAAACATTAGCCCCACTGGATAATAAGGACTACTTTAATTCCTGTGATTAATTTAGAATTTTCTTAATTTCGACCACCATCTTGAAAAATGCAGTTTATCTTCAAAACCATGTTAATTGTTCTTTTCTGGTGGTTACATCTTGCATCTGGCCACAGATGTGTTCTTACTCTGGTTAATGTCATCTTGCCATTGAATAACATTGTTTTGATGCTTTGTATTTACACACATATTTGCTCTGTTGCGTGTTTTCTCCTGCACCTTTACATAAGTTTGTCTATTCAGAATGCCTCAACTTCTACTCCACCGCTCGTCTCCTTGTGTTCAATGCAATTTCCCAGGCTGTGGGGTACTTGAATCTCTGCTGCTATTATGCTATCCGGTAGGGCTGTAATCAACAGTGATTTCTGTAGATCGACGCTCGCTTGTTAGATGCGAGTTGAACTCGAGTTGAACTCGAGTAAATGACACAAATATATATTAAATAAAATAATAATGTCCAAATATTGCCATCAAGGGATCCGCCATTGACGTATTTAGTACCATTTTATTGCAAGGAAATATATTCTGTTGCCGGTTAAATTGTACAGGTATGTATGAGCACATTATGGAACATCCACGTAAAAAAGGAAATAAAAAAATGGCCATTGCTCATTGATTTTTTTGTCTTTATGGTTAGATAAATTGTAAAAGTACTGGTTTTATAACAAGACTAGTATATCATAATTTATTTCTTAAAAACTCGAGTTTAAATTACGTAAATCGATGTGGTCCCAAATATCGCCCACCGAGTTACGACTCGAGTTTCGGTCAACTCGTTACAGCACTACTATCCGGTGGATACTATGGATTTGACTTCGTTACGCCCACGCCGCCGCCGCAGTGTGTAGAGAGATTTCACCGTTACCGCTCTAACGAAAAAAATATTATAGCTAGCCTTCTGAAATTTGCAGGATATATTCATAGCCATAAAATCTTGCCTGGGAATATTTTTGGCCTCATTTTGAAAAACAAGATGGCTGCCACGGGCGTTTTTCGACTTTAAACAAGGACTTTTAGTGGCCCTCTAGAGCAAAGGGTATTATAGGTAGAGATCTCAAATTCGCAGGATATGTTCCTCAGTATAAAATCTTGACTGGGAGTATTTTTGGCCTCATTTTGAAAAACAAGATGGCCGCCACAGGCATTTCTTTGCAGTCATGAAAAGTGCTTATATCTCCCTTATTATTGGTCCTAGAGGTTTGGGATGGTAAACCAACCTATAGGAAATCATGAGCTGGGAATCTTTTGGTGTGGTCGGATTTGACCTTGGACCCCTCCTTCAAGGTCAAACGGGGATAGCCAAACTTAAAAGTGCTTATAACTCGCTTATTATTGGTCCTAGAGGTTTGGGATGGTAAACCAACCTATAGGAAATCATGGGCTGGGAATCTTTTGGTGTGGTCGAATTTGACCTTGGACCCCTGCTCCTAGGTCAAACGGGAATAGCCAAACTTAAAGTGCTTATAACTCGCTTATTATTGGTCCTAGAGGTTTGGGATGGTAAACCAACCTATAGGAAATCATGGGCTGTGAGTCTTTTGGTGTGGTCGGATTTGACCTTGGACCCCTCCATCAAGGTCAAACGAGCACAGCCAAACTTAACTGTGCTTATAGCGCGCTTATTACTGGTCCTAGAGGTTTAGGATGGTAAACCAACCTATAGGAAATCATGGGCTGGGAATCTTTTGGTGTGGTCGGATTTGACCTTGGACGCCTCCTTCAAGGTCAAACGAGCATAGCCAAACTTAAAAGTGCTTATAACTCGCTATTATTGGTCCTAGAGGTTTGGGATGGTAAACCAACCTATAAGAAATCATGGGCTGTGAGTCTTTTGGTGTGGTCGGATTTGACCTTGGACCCCTCCATCAAGGTCAAACGAGCACAGCCAAACTTAACTGTGCTTATAGCGCGCTTATTACTGGTCCTAGAGGTTTAGGATGGTAAACCAACCTATAGGAAATCATGGGCTGGGAATCTTTTGGTGTGGTCGGATTTGACCTTGGACCCCTCCTTCAAGGTCAAACGAGCATAGCCAAACTTAAAAGTGCTTATAACTCGCTTATTATTGGTCCTAGAGGTTTGAGATGGTAAACCAACCTATAGGAAATCATGGGCTGGGAATCTTTTGGTGTGGTCGAATTTGACCTTGGACCCCTCCTTCTAGGTCAAACGGGAATAGCCAAACTTAAAGTGCTTATAACTCGCTTATTATTGGTCCTAGAGGTTTGGCATGGTAAACCAACCTATAGGAAATCATGGCCTGGGAATCTTTTGGTGTGGTCGGATTTGACCTTGGACCCCTCCTTCAAGGTCAAACGAGAATAGTACACAAAATCATGTGCTGGGAATCTATTGCTGTGGTCGGATTTGACCTTGGACCCTCCATCAAGGTCAAACGAGGATAGCCAAACTTAAAAGTGCTTATAACTCGCTTATTATTGGTCCTAGAGCTTTGGAATGGTAAACCAAAATCTAGGAAATCATGGGCTGGGAATCTTTCTGTGTGATCGGATTTGACCTTTGGCCCCTCTTTCAAGGTCAAATGAGGATTGCCAAAATTAGTGTTTATATCTTGCTTATTCGTATTCCTAGAGGTTTGCAGTGTGACACCAACCTATAGGAAATCATGGGCTGGGAATCTTTTGGTGTGGTCGGATTTCACCTTGGACCCCTCCTTCATGGTCAAACGAGCATAGCCAAACTTAAAAGTGCTTATAACTCGCTTATTATTGGTCCTAGAGGTTTGGGATGGTAAACCAACCTATATGAAATCATGGGCCGGGAATCTTTTGGTGTGATCGGATTTGACCTTGGACCCCTCCTTCAAGGTCAAACGGGGATAGCCAAACTTAAAAGTGCGTATAACTCGCTTATTATTAGTCCTAGAGTTTGGGATGGTAAACCAACCTATAGGAAATCATGGGCTGGGAATCTTTTGGTGTGGTCGGATTTGACCTTGGACCCCTCCTTCAAGGTCAAACAGGGATATCCAAACTTAAAAGTGCTTATAACTCGCTTATTATTGGTCCTAGAGGTTTGAGATGGTAAACCAACCTATAGGAAATCATGGGCTGTGAGTCTTTTGGTGTGGTCGGATTTGACCTTGGACCCCTCCTTCAAGGTCAAACGGGAATAGCCAAACTTAAAAGTGCTTATAACTCGCTTATTATTGGTCCTAGAAGTTTGGGATGGTAAACCAACCTATAGGAAATCATGGCCTGGGAATCTTTAGGTGTGGTCGGATTTGACCTTGGACCCCTCCTTCAAGGTCAAACGAGGATACTACACAAAATCATGTGCTGGGAATCTATTGCTGTGGTCGGATTTGACCTTGGACCATCCATCAAGGTCAAATGAGGATAGCCAAACTTAAAAGTACTTATAACTCGCTTATTATTGGTCCTAGAGCTTTGGAATGGTAAACTAAAATCTAGGAAATCATGGGCTGGGAATCTTTCTGTGTGATCGGATTTGACCTTTGGCCCCTCTTTCAAGGTCAAATGAGGATTGCCAAAATTAGTGTTTATATCTTGCTTATTCGTATTCCTAGAGGTTTGCAGTGTCACACCAACCTATAGGAAATCATGGGCTAAGAATCTTTTGATATGGTCAGATTTCACCTTGGGCTTCTCCTTCAAGGTTAAGCAATGTTACAATGGCTTTTGTGAGTTTTCTTCTGGTGGATACAATTTGTATCGGTTCTCTGATGCGCTAGGTCTAGTTTAAAGCTGGATTTTAATATGTTTGTCTTGCATAAACCTGAGGTACAACATTTACAAGCAATTTATCACATACCAGTTACATTGCTTGATACCTTTGCAGCTTCTACACTTTCTAACTGGGCCTTTTTTTTTTTTTTTTTTTGAAAAATACAGGGTGGTTTAAAAATGTTGGTAAATTTATGCGTGTTCCAAGATTTGAGTGATCAAAGCCGAACACGAGAGATTACTGAAATTAATCTGTCCAACCATGCAAGGAACTAAGACTTGTCAGATTGTCACATCCTGAAAGTAAGAGGCATTTTACAGCAAGACCACTGCCGAGTTGTTTATCTCCCACCAGATATTAAGGAGAAATGGAGGTAGTGTGACCACAAAAAATGCCTTCAAAGCCCAAGGAATAATTATACGGAAGATAAAAGGCCTTTCCCATACGATGACCCAACTGAAACATGAAGCAGGTCTCAGAAGATCAAATCTGACACTTGCAAAACATTTGCAGGACATGATTTCCTCTAGGTTGTTTTCACATCTGAAGTTCTAATTTTAATAGTATTTTTACAGTGCTTAATCTCCATCTAAAGACAGACCCCAGGTGCACCAAACAGAAAAAGCAGAAAACTGTGATCATTAACCTCAGACACGACAGAGTCCATGCCATGGAGAGAAATTAGGGTGGATATGGTTGTGCAGAGATAGGTTTTGAGCTTCTTTCTGAATGAGTGGAGAGAAGTGGCCAAACATACATCAGGCAGATCATTCCAAATCTTTGGAGCATTATAAGCAAAGCTGGGGCCAAAATGCTTAGCAGACATATAATGAAGTGGAACCACAAGGAACACGCCATCAGCTTTGATTTTACGTGTTAACACTATGTCTAATTTAAGGAAAGGTACAAAATATTTTGGATAACCATTATGTAGGAACTTGTACACCAGTAAGGAAGTCTTGAATACGGAACATTGTTCAATAGGCAATCAATGGAGAGTCTTCCTGATAGTAGTGATGTGGGAGTACTTGTGTTGGGAACAATTCTAGCAGACTATTTTGAACATGTAGCTTACGAAGATCAAGAGCTGAGAGACACCTAAAGAAGGACTTGCAGTCGTCTACTCCCAACCAAAACACTCGCAGCTATAAGAGCAGCATTACGTGTCAGATAGCCTCTGAGACACTTGAGATCCCGGGTTTGAGCAAAACAGGACTTACAGATATTCTGGACATGCCTCGAAAAGGAAAAATCCCTACCAAACACCAAGGTTCCTGACAGCCTCTGCAAGAGAGAGTAAATTACCAAGAATATTAACTGGAAAAAAATTGAGTTTTTGATGTATTTTTGAACCCCAAAAATTGAATTAGTTTATCTGGGTTTAGCTTCAACTTATTTGCAGACGACTACTTGACGTCATCCAAAGAAGTTTTCATGCTGTCAAAGGCATAAGCCACAATCATGTGTGGGAGATGAACATATAACTGTGTTTCGAAAGACTGTTTCGAAAGACTTTGCTAGGGGAGTAGTATATAATAGTAAAATAGTACTGGACCAAGGACAGAGCCCTGAGGCACACCAATTAAAAGCTTTTTTGCATTGGACAGCATAGAGCCAATCTAACACTGCGAACAGTCGGAGGAAGGACTTAAACCAGTTGAAAACTACACCACCAATGCCAAACCAAGAACTTGAACAATGTAGGAGTGTGCCATGGTCAGTCGCATCTAATACAGCCTGTTGGTCAAGCAGCACAACAGTGGTGGCCTAACCGGTAGTGTGAGTCAGTGCTGGAAAATGGAAAATCTTTCAAATTAAGCGGCCTGTCAGGAGAGCTTATATGTTTTCACATAAGTTCGACTGATCACCGCCGACGGATTGTGTTCTCCCTTGAATAACTTCTTGGGCTCTCAAATTTTTCTTTCCTTCTTATCTGTCTTTAAAACTATAGGGCCAGGAATATATTTGGGATACTTTGCAGAGACATTACTTAAGGTAACCTTAATAATTTTTCAAAAAAACACCCCGTCTACGCGTTTCGGAAAAAAACACACCTGTGCTATAAAATTGATCAGGTACATTCTAGACCTAAATCTGAAGGTCAAAAAGGATTTTCTGATCAATTGGACCATAGATGCCTGAATGGGAGGCGTTTTATTTTCGTAAATTTTTTTAAAATGGGTACTTTGTATCTCAAAAACGGTCAGGATTTCGGCATTTTGTTGGATAACTTTTTGAGCTACTTTTTGATAATCTTTCACATGTCAAAGTTTTAGCCCTGTATCTGCAATCTTAAGGTCACCTTAATGTCAAAAGGGGGCTTTTAGCCCTCCAGTTCACTTAGTTTTTCACTTTATTTCAACCGAACTTGGCATATATGTTAAGATTTACCAAATGATTATCCTGACTTTATGGTGACCTTAAACTGTTAATATAATTGGAGCTAAGTCATAAAATTGGAATAAAGCCGTCTGGCTCCTTTCTTTTTCCATGTCTAACGTGTATTGATATTGAAGTACATCAAAAGAAGACTTACTACCTTATGATTTAAATATTAATGATGTTATGGCCATCTTAAACTTTAAAATGTAGGATTTTTCAGCCCTGAGCTCAGTTAATGTTTAAATTTTTAAAATAAAACTTGGCATATTTATAAGGGTTGTCATTTTATGGTTACCTTAAAGTCGCAGTTATGGTCACCTTACAGTAGAAAAAAGAAGTGTTGAGCCTCCAGCTATCTTATTGTTCAACAGACCTCAGCTAAACTTTATGCACTTATAAACAGTCACAAAAGGGACACCTTATTTTATGGTCACCTTAAAAGTCCCAATATGAATGAAGTTATGGCCACCTTGCAGTGAAATTATGGAGTTTTTAATCTCCAATTATCGTATTTTTCAGCTGACCTCAGTTAAATTTTGCACACTAATTAAAGATGAAACTAGAGGAATGCTTTTGCTAACAAAAGCGAAGCGTCCCTTAAAGTTTAAAATGCTTTGTGGTTTTAATAAGCATGCTGTAAGGGTAAGAATGCACAAAGCTACACTGTATGCTTTCCCAATACTTCTTAATACATTCTAAAGCTATAAAAGCAACAATAAAGGAGATATAAGGCAAAAACTCCAAAGCAGCTATTTATGACCCCAGTTTGGCCCATAAGGGAGGGTCGGGGGGTAAAACTGACCGGCTATTTAGACTCTCCACATATGCTTTACCAATACCTCTTAATACATTCTGAAGGTCTAAAAGCAACAATAAAGGAGATATAAGGCAAAACTCCAAAGCAACTATTTTATGACCCCAGTTTGACCCATAAAGAGGGGTCGGGGGATAAAACTGACCGGCTATTTAGATTCTCCACATATGCTTTCCCAATACCTCTTAATACATTCTGAAGGTCTAAAAGCAACAATAAAGGAGATATAAGGCAAAACTCCAAAGCAACTATTTTATGACCCCAGTTTGACCCATAAAGAGGGGTCGGGGGATAAAACTGACCGGCTATTTAGATTCTCCACATATGCTTTCCCAATACCTCTTAATACATTCTGAAGCTATAAAAGCAACGATAAAGGAGATATAAGGCAAAAACTCCAAAGCAGCTATTTATGACCCCAGTTTGGCCCATACAGGGGGTCGGGGGGTAAAACTGACCAGCTATTTATACTCTCCACATATTCTTTCTCAATACCTCTTAATACATTCTGAAGCTATAAAAGCAACAATAAAGGAGATATAAGGCAAAAACTCAAAATCAGCTATTTTATGACCCCAGTTTGACCCATAAGGGAGGGGGGGGGTCGGGGGGTAAAACTGACCGGCTATTTAAACTCTCCACATATGCTTTCCCAATACCTCTTAATACATTTTGAAGGTATAAAAGCAACAATAAAGGAGATATAAGGCAAAACTCCAAAGCAACTATTTTATAACCCCAGTTTGACCCATAAGGGGGGGTTGGGGGATAAAACTAACCGGCTATTTAGACTCTCAACATATGGTTTCCCAATACCTCTTAATACATTTTGAAGCTATAAAAGCAACAATAAAGGAGATATAAGGCAAAAACTCCAAAGCAGCTATTTATGACCCCAGTTTGGCCCATAAGGGGGGGTCGGGGGGTAAAACTGACCGGCTATTTAGACTCTCCACATATGCTTTCCCAATACCTCTTAATATATTCTGAAGCTATAAAAGCAACAATAAAGGAGATATAAGGCAAAAACTCAAAATCGGCTATTTTATGACCCCAGTTTGACCCATACGGGGGGTCGGGGGGTAAAACTGACCGGCTATTTAAACTCTCCATATATGCTTTCCCAATACCTCTTAATACATTCTGAAGCTATAAAAGCAACAATAAAGGAGATACAAGGCAAAAACTCAAAATCGGCTATTTTATGACCCCAGTTTGACCCATAAGGGGGGTCGGGGGGTAAAACTGACCGGCTATTTAGACTCTCAATATATGCTTTCCCAATACCTCTTAATACATTCTGAAGCTATAAAAGCAACAATAAAAGAGATATAAGGCAAAAACTCAAAATCAGCTATTTTATGACCCCAGTTTGACCCATAAGGGGGGGCCGTGGGGTAAAACTGACCGGCTATTTAGGCTCTCCACATATGGTTTCCTATTACCTCCCAGTACATTTTATAGCTCTAAATGCAATACTTAAGAAGATAATAGGGGGGTTGGCCTAAATTTAAGGCTTTCAGATTGGAAAGTGTCAGAAAATCACTCATAAATGAGACATTTTTCAAGGGATTGCTCCCAAAATCTAATCAGCTCGCGTTTTTGATAGTATGAACAGGTGTGTCAAATTATAAGGCTCTGTAGCAAGTAGTTTTTCCTGAACTGTGATGACGGGGGTGGGGTGGGGGGGTGGGGGGGGTGGTGTACTTCAAAAAATAGTTTTTGATCATGTGACCTTCATAAAGGTCAAAGGTCAAATTTAGGCATGCAGAAAAATTTTCCCACACCTAAGGTATATAACTGCCAAATATGGTTTGAAACCTTCTAATAACAAGGGAGATATTCAAGGGAAACCATAATGCGGCGGCGGCGAGGAAACTGAGAAACTTTATATCTCCTTTATTGTTGCTTTTATAGCTTCAGAATATATCTTATTTTCTTTCCACCTTGGAGTTCCAATACAAGTACAGTCATGGCCATCTTGAAGTAAAAATGAGGGTTTTCAGCTCCCAACTGACTTACTCTTCAATGACATCCGTTCAACTTGACATATTGATCAAGTTTAAGGAAGACTTTTAATGACCTTTTTACTTAAAATTCCTGTATTTGAGACTTTGACCAACTTAATAAATATATAGCTTTTGCTCCCACCTCATTTATTTTAAGACTTTTTAAAACCACACCTGCCACATGTATACTTAAAACAAATTTCTGTTATCTGGCAAAGCTAACCTTGTGTTTTTCAAGTTATGGCATCTTCAAAGAAAAAAATGAGGTATTTAGCATGCAGTGATGTGGTTATTAATATATTGCAGCTGATCAGTGTTCATATAATATAAATTCCAAATTTTAGGCACATTAAAAAAATCCCAAATTTTCCTGATTCCATTCTTGCGGAATTGTGTGGATATGACTTTTCCTTTTTGGGAAAAAAAAGCTTTAATTAATTGTATCCTCCGGAGGCATCCGCTGGATACTTTTTTTTAGCGTTTGCTACGCCGCCGCTGTGCGTAGAGAGATTTTTGCCGCTCTCGGAGGAAAACTACGCCAGCTAGGTTCCAAATTTGCAGGATATCTTTATTGAGGGTAAGCTTCTCTGGGACTGAAAGTAGCCTCATTCTGAAAAACAAGATGGCTGCCGCGGGCATTTCTTTGAAAAGTATCTACATTTTTCTACTGGCTGTTTCTCATAGGTAGAAGGTTGAATCTCTTCATAGATGATATGTATGACAGATATATATGTCCTCTACAACCTTGCAGACATTTGACCTTGAAGCTCTTAATTCAAGGTCATGCACGGAGTGCCGAAGTAACCCACATAGCAGACTTTAAAAGTGCCTATATCTCCCTTATTATTGGTCCAAGAGGTTTGCAATGTGAAACCAACCTATAGGAAATCATGTGCTACATGTGGTCAGATTTGACCTTGGACCCCTCCTTCAAGGTCAAACGAGGATAGCCAAACTAAAAAGTGCTTATAACTCGCTTATTATTGGTCCTAGAGATTTGGGATGGTAAACCAACACATAGGAAATCATGGGCTGTGAATCTTCTGGTGTGGTCGGATTTGACCTTGGTCCCTTCCTTCAAGGTCAAACAGGATAGCTAATCTTAAAAGTGGTTGTAACTCACCTATTATTGGTCCTAGAGGTTTGGGATGGTAAACCAACCAATAGGAAATCATGGGCTGGGAATCTTTTGGTGTGTTCAGATTTGACTTTTCATTCAAACATAGCCAAACTTAAAAGTGCTTATAACTCGCTTATTAGTGGGGTGGACATATTAATTTTGCTTTTTCCGGCGTCTGGCATCACACTTGGTTTCCGGTCATTTCAAGGAAAAGTATTTATCCTATCTTTATCAAATTTGGTATGGGTGTTTATTGGGTTAATAGCTTGCATGGGATTTTAAGGGAAAATATTTGACATATCTTTACCAAATTTTGTATGAGCAATATTTTGGTCAATAGCTTGCTTGGGATTGATTTTAGTGTTAATAGCTATATAACTGAGTAATAGCTACTTAGCTACTTTTAGTAGCTTTTTTATTTTAAAGGAAAACAATGTCTTCTATCTTCACAAAAATTTATATGAAGGATAATTGTGTCAATAGTTTGACCAGGATAGGTTTTGGTCGACGATAGCTTTGTATCTATAGCTAATTAAGTAATAGCTACTTAGCTACTTTTGTGTACTTCTTTAGTTTCCGGGCATTTTAAGGAAAAATATTTTGCATATCTATACCAAATTTGGTATGAGCAATAGTTAGGTCAATAGCTTGCTTGGGATTGCTTTTAGTGATAATAACTATATAACTGAGTACAAGGTACTTAGCTACTCTGAGTAGCTTTATTATTTGAAGCATTTTGAAGGAAAAGTGTTTCACCTATGTTCACAGAATTTGGGATGGAAGATTATTGGATCAGTAGCTTGCTTGGGATTGCTTTTGGTGATAATACCTTTATAGCTAACTCAGTAATAGCTACTGTGCTATATAGCTATTATGCTATTTTGAGTTGACTTTCTCTGGACATTTTAATAAAACAATGTTTTCTATCTTCACAAAAATTTATATGATGGATAATTGGGTCAATAGTTTGGCCAGAATAGCTTTTGGTCGATGATAGCTTTGTAGCTATAGTTGCTTTGCTACTTTGAGCCTACTCTGAATTGCATTTCTGTTTTCACTCTTTTAAAGGAAACATGTTTAACTCATCTTTTTAAAATCTGGTGTGAAGGTTTATATCGTCAATTGCTTGCTTGGTATTGTTGTTGATGGTAATAGCTTTAACCTCCTGACTAATAGCTACATAGCAAAAACATAAATACGTCTACCTCCTAAACCGTGCGAGATAGAGCGATTTCGTCAAAATTTTTGACCCACGGTATATAACCAATGTACGCATGGCAATTTTAAAAAAAAAATTTCCTCTCCCCAAAAATGGCAGCCATTTTGAATTTTCGAATTTTTGGCAAAAATAGAAAAACACATATTTGCTTCTATCTCCTTAACCGTGCGAGATAGAGCGATTTCGTAGAAATTTTCAGCCCACAGGGTATCTAAGAAATGTACTCTTGGCGATTTGCAAAAAATTGTCCTCTCCCCAAAAATGGCCATTTTGAATTTTCGAATTTTTGCCAAAAATCGAAAAATGCATATTTGCTTCTATCTCCTTAGCCGTGCGAGATAGAGCGATTTTGTCTAAATTTTCGATCCACTGGGTATCTAAGAAATGTACTATTGGCAGTTTTCAAAAAAAAATTTCCTCTCCCCAAAAATGGCGGCCATTTAGAATTTTCGAATTTTTGCCTAACAAATGGAAAAACACAAATTTGCTTCTGTCTCCTTAACCGTGCGAGATAGAGCAATTTCGTCAAAATTTTCGACCTACAGGGTATCTAAGCAGTGTACTTTTCAAAAAAAATTTCTCTTCCTAAAAATGGCGGTCATTTTGAATTTTTGCCAAAAATGCAAAAACATAAGTTTGCTTCTATCTCCTTAACCGTGCGATCTTGGCGATTTGCAAAAAATTTTCCTCTCCCCAAAAATGGCCATTTTGAATTTTCGAAATTTTGCCAAAAATCGAAAAATGCATATTTGCTTCTATCTCCTTAACCGTGCAAGATAGAGCGATTTCGTCTAAATTTTCGATCCACAAGGTATCTAAGAAATGTACTATTGGCAGTTTTCAAAAAAAATTTCCTCTCACCAAAAATGGCGGCCATTTAGAATTTTCAAATTTTTGCCTAACAAATGGAAAAACACAAATTTGCTTCTGTCTCCTTAACCGTGCGAGATAGAGCAATTTCGTCAAAATTTTCGACCTACAGGGTATCTAAGCAGTGTACTTTTCAAAAAAAATTTCTCTTCCTAAAAATGGCGGTCATTTTGAATTTTTGCCAAAAATGCAAAAACATAAATTTGCTTCTATCTCCTTAACCGTGCGATCTTGGCGATTTGCAAAAAATTTTCCTCTCCCCAAAAATGGCCATTTTGAATTTTCGAAATTTTGCCAAAAATGGAAAAATGCATATTTGCTTCTATCTCCTTAACCGTGCGAGATAGAGCAATTTTGTCGAAATTTTTAACCCACAGCGTATCTAAGCAATGCACTATAGGCAATTTTCAAAAAAAAAATTTACTCTCCCCAAAAATGGCGGCCATTTTAAGTTGTCAAATTTTGGCCAAAAATGGAAAAACACAAATTTGCTTCTATCTCCTTAACCATGTGAGATAGAGCGATTTCATTGAAATTTTCGACCCACAGGGTATCTTAGCAAACTACTCTGCAATTTTCAAAAAATTTTACTCTCCCCAAAAATTGGCGGCCATTTTGAATTTTCAAATTTTTGCCAAAAGTGCAAAAACACAAATTTGCTTCTATCTGCTTAACCGTGCGAGATAGAGCAATTTCGTCGAAAAATTTTCCATCCACAGGGTATCTCGGCAATCTACTCTTGCCAATTTTGTCCAAGTTTTAAAGCAAAACTCATGCTTCCCTTTGGGTGGACATTACGCATGCCAATGCATCCTATTTCTAGTTATTGGTCCTAGAGGTTTGGGATGGTAAACCAACCTATAGGAAATCATTGACTGGGAATCTTGTGGTTTGGTCGGATTTGACCTTGGGCTCCTACTTCAAGGTCAAATGATAGTTCACTGGCTTTGGTGAGTTGTCTTTCCAGTGGATACAAATTTGCATCGGTTATCTGATGCGTAGGTCTAGTTCAGTTTTTGTTTAGCAGCAGGAGTTGTTGATCTAGCTACTTTTTCACATATACTGTGTAAATTGGTCAAATGTATAGACTTGACTTATTTCAGAAGATAAGATGACTGGGGAAAAACACTTTCCTCCAACTCTGCATTTTCCTTTGGGTGATATCTATCTGGAGGCAGATTCATGGTAAGTCATACTCACTAATGCCCCACTGTGCATTGTTAACATCTGTGTGATTACATAATATGTCTGCACACTGAGTGAAAAAGTTGATAAGGCATGTCAAGATGTATTAATTTCTTTTCATTGAGGGATATGCTTAAAGTAAATCTTTTTGCGGGTAAACTATTCAAACAATGACATTTATCTTTAGGTTCATGGAAGTAGAGCTTTGTGGAAAGAATGACTTGTCTGTTTTGAGAGAATGGAAAAAGCCTTAACAATATGTAAAACCCTTGGGCTTTCATGATATTCAGATATAGAGTCATCTATGAATTAAAAATGTTAACAATAACATCTGACAACATGACTTTGTGTATATTTTTTTTTACAATGGAACAATAAAGGATTTCACAAATACGATTATCTTAAGCATATTTATCTTATAAAATGCCTCGAAGATATACAACATATGAATGTCCCTATCTATAGCCAATTATAGTTTACTACACTGTATCTTTATCATTATAAATCTAGGATTAAATTTGTGATCCCAAATTTACAGCAAAAATGATATATTCTTTTCATAAAATATACCACTCTACGAAACCCATTAAAGCTCACATTCTGCTTACAGTTTAATACTGCAACTGATACAGTTTTTACCCCACAGCCCTTAAGGGCTGACGGGGTATTGTTTTCACCCATGGTGTCCGGATGGACGGGCGGGTGTCCGGGCGGGCGGGGGGAAAAAGTTTGTTCAGGCTGTATCTCAGAAACCATAAGTTGTAGAAAGTTGATACTTGGTAGGGACATTTTTTAGGGGTTGTAGGTGTGCAACATCATGGTCTGACCTTGATTTGACCTTGCCGTAGTGACCTTGAGTTTGAAAATCTTGGCCAGGCTATATCTCAAAAACCGTAAGGTGTAGGAAGTTGATACTTTGAAGGGATATTGGTTAGGAGGTGTAGGTGTGCAACGTCATTCTGTGACCTTAATTTAACCTTGCTGTATTCACCTTGACCTATAAAAACTATAACTCGGAAACCGTAAAGTGTAGGAAGTTGATACTTGGTAGGGACATTGGTTAGGGGGTGTAGGTGTGCAATGTCATGGTGTGACCTTTTCAACCTTTGACCTTGCTGTAGTTACCTTGACCTATAAAATCTTGTCCGAGCTAAATCTCGGAAACTGTAAGGTGTAGGAAGCTGATACTTGGTAGGGTCATGGGTTGGGGCTTATATGTGTGTAGTGCATAGTGTGACCTTGATTTGACCTTGCCGTAGTGACCTTGACCTATAAAATCTTGTCCGGGCTATATCTCAGAAACTGTAAGGTGTAGGAAGTTGATACTTGGTAGGGACATGGGTTGGGGCTTAGAATCATAGACAAATCGGCCCTTTGCCAAATCGGCCCCCGTCAAATCGGCCCCCAAAATAAAATTACCTGGTCAAATCGGCCCCCTGGAAAATAATTTATGGTCAAATCGGCCCCCTAGATATAGATAGAGAAATGTACATAAGATTTATATAATTATTTTCACAGTAACCCCCAGACATTTAGGTTTACCTGTGAGTTTTATGTATCTATTCAGTTTACTCTGACCTTCTCATAGATTTGTATTCAAAATCTTCACAGTGACTGGTATTATTTTATGCCCCCTCAATAGTTATTGTATTACTATTATTTTAAAAGTCACAACAATAAATAAAATATAATTTGTTTAAAATATAAAATAAAAATAATGATTTGTATTAAATTGTGGAGATGTTAATTTTGGTTCCTGATTAATCATGTAATTCAAAGGGATAAATGCCCATTGTTCTCTTTGATGCCCACAAGGGGAGATGATATAATACTCTGCATGGGCATCAAAGGGGACAATCAGCTTTTAATGTCTAATACCATTTGTTTGTTTAACATTTTAGCTAGTAATCCCTACAAAGAAATACTAAATATCACTAAAGTTATAATCCCATCAATAGAAGCTGTGCAGTCAATGTAATTGCACTTTTAATAATTTTCACATAAAGAGGTTTTATTTCACATAGGTTACAAGGGATTGATTGCAGTATCCTGACATCATTCATGTGTTAATTACACTTAGTCATACAACATATAAGCAATTGTCTCTTTTATCATAACAATAGATTGATTACAGCATCCAGTTATCTTTGATGTGTGTTAATCACACTTAGCCAAAATTCTCACCATTATATATAATTATACATAATTATCCCCCCTTTAGTCAACATTAACATGGACTAGATTTTAACTCAACACCATTTCAATTAAGGCCAGAATTTTCTGCTGAATAGGATCCCTTATTTTTTTGTTTTAATAATCCTGAAGAAATATCTTTATCAAACCAGTCGAATGCTCTCTGCAGGTCTACAAATAAGTTTTAATAACAAAAGTTTTCAACTGGGGGCCAATTTGTCCAGTGCCAAATTTTTTAGGGGGCCGATTTGCCGAGGGCCGATTTGGCAAAGGGCCGTTTCGTCCAGCTCCCGGGGCTTATATGTGTGTAGTACATGGTGTGACTTTGATTTGACCTTTGATCTTGCTGTAGTGACCTTGACCTATAAAATCTTGTCCAGGCAATACCTCTGAAACCGTAAATTGTAGGAAGTTGATAGTTGGTAGGGACATTGCTTAGGGGTTGTAGATGTGCATCATAATTTTTTAGTTTACTGATTAATGCTGTCGTCTTGCTATTGAATTGTCTTGTTTTAAAACTTTATCTTTACATACATTTTCTTTAACTTGGATGTTATTTTCTCTAGATTAACATCATTTAGAGCTTTTTGTAGCTGACACTGCTCTGACAGTATCCTGATCTTTGTACTGTTTCACTACTTCTATATCTCATGGTGTTGAAAACAATTTTCCCCGGTTGTGGGGTACGGGCATCTCTGATGCTACTTTTACATAATCCACTTTTCCATCAGATACAAAACACAGTAAAGCTTACCTTCTCCTTCAGTCTCATACCACAACTACTACAGCTTTATTAACTCAAGTCTCCATCCAGGCCACTCGGTTTTGTTAGCAAAAACCTTTTTCTAGTTTTGTTTGAGAAAAAAGTCACAAAGTGGTTAGCAAGACATTCCTGGGACTGGTGGGAAACCAGTACATTTTTGGGGTTGGAATGCAATGCAGAACAAGACCTGTCACAATTTCTTTGAATCCTGAGCATTTTCATTGACAAGATTTCTATAAATTCTTCTGAAATTTTTCTCCCGTGAAATTTTTCTTCTTCCTGTCTTTTTACCCGTTTCTACGCCATTGCGCATGCGCAGAAATGGTTATATTACGAACGGAAAATACTTTATTTTAGGTTATATTTAACATATTGTTGATAATTATCGATATTTTACATTATATTTCTTAAATTGCAAATTTAATAAGTAAATTAAATTTTTATAAGTTAATACCCTATCCAATGGACAATTGCTAATCCGGTCGGCGCAGACCGGCCCGCCAAACGCCAGAAAAAGATGTCCTGTGTTTCCACCGGCTGGCCGGTCCGTAGTACTGTGCACTCCCCAGATGGCGCCTCGTACTTCCTTCCTGTCTAGACAACCTGACGTCATAGCATCTTTTTCGTTGTCTAAACCTATTAGACCCCTAGTAAGCTGATAGCGGGGTCGGTGGGAGGGTCTTGTGTGTCCATTGGATAGGGTATTAACTTATAAAAATTTAATTTACTTATTAAATTTGCAATTTTATTGCGTTAATACTTCCTATCCAATGGACAATTGCTGAATAACTACCGCTTGGTCGGCGGGTAGGTTACTAGGGACTTATGTGAACTCACAAGTAATAGCAAAATTTAACCTAAGGTCTAGGCTGACTTCGTCAGGAGACCTATAGGCCCAGGCCTGGGTTGACCTTAAGGTCAGGAAACCCTGTAAGGCCATGGTCGGTTGCCAGCAGCCGGTTAACCGGGGCTATACCGCCGTTGCCCCCCCCCCCCTTTTTTACAGACCTGCTCTGAGGTAGGGGAAGAGAGGGATGAGTTCAGTCCCAGAATGCAAATAAACCTCCCGAAGGAAGCAGGCCACACTTAATTCTTATGTACATGAAGAAGCTGTTTATACATATATACAAATCTCCTCAATCTAAGGGCCACTTGTGGATCTGCTGAGCAGCCACTACCAAGCCCAATTGGTAAAGCTCTGAATCAGCCCAAGCCCCGCCCTTCAAATAGAACTATGTGAAGGTATTATGTGACTTCAGAGGCAGGCTGACAAGACTGTATCCAAGGAAACTCCCGACTGGAAGACCTTAGAAGCATCAAAGGCCCTGACATCATGGGTTTTAACCTGATGTAAAGTGTGGGCCTCCTGGTCAGAGAGCTCATAACATAGGATCACAGTCTGCTTGATCCAAGAGGAGATAGTGGCAGGTGAGATGTCTTTGTCAAAACCTTTCTTAAAGGAGACAAAACCCACCTCCTTATTCTGCCCGAGGTCCTGTCCAAATAGTAGCGCAATGCCCTGACTGGACAGAGGGACCTGTCAGACTTGAGGGATCTATCCAGAGTTGGGGCCAGGGCTGTTAGACCCTCTTTGGCCAGCTGATTCTTGGAGAGAAAGCTGGGTGACGGGTACAGGGACACCTTGACCAGTCGGACTGGTGTCTAATATTTCTGTTTTGCCAAACATGTATCTCACTTCTACTCTTGCCCGACCCCAGGGCCAAGAGGAAAACTGTCTTGAAGGTCAAATGCTTCAAGGAGGCCTCGTAATTGGTTCAAAAATGACCCTTGTCAGCTGGTGCAAAAGCCAGGGAGAGGTTCCAGGAGGGGATTCCCTTCCGGCCTTGGGTCTGTCTCAGTGGAAACTATCCAGGAGACGAGTGAGATTTTCATCCTTACTGATATTGATGGGCGAATTTCCCCGTCTATCAGCAATGTCTGACCTGTAACCATCAATGGTGCTGGGCTGCAACTTCCTGTCCTGAAATAGGTACATAAGGAAGTCAGCAACTAACTTTACAGGGGGTGCCCTGAAGTCCACCTGATGAATGGCACATCACTTGTAAGAAAGGCCCACTTGCCTCATAGACTGATCCGATTGATCCCCTTTGAGGAACCTCAACTCTTGCTGCCACTGCCTCAGACAAGCCCTGCTCCTCGATTGCTGAGGCTCTAGGAACCCCGCATGGATATTAAGGTTTGTCAGATTCCTGTGAGGGATCTGACTGAATGGCTGTCAACAGGTTGGGCATATTGGACAGGCTCAGTGGGATTTGGCTGGAAGTGGCCACTAGATCCCAAAACCAAGGCATGTTGGGCCACCCCGGAGCAATCAGAATGATTCTCTTGCATGGGGAGTCTTACAACTTCTCCACCACTTTGCCCAATATGGCTGATGGTGGGAAGGTGTATGCTTTCAGATCCTACCATGGCAAACTGAGCGCATCCACTGCTGTGGCCAGGGGATCCGGTACCGGTGACACAATCAGAGGCAACCTGTTGTTGAACCTCGTGGCAAATAAGTCTATTTTGGGCCGGTGCCACCTGCTGCATAGAGTGGAAAACCTCTGGAAGGAGAAACCACTGTTTGGATGGTCTGGCCTAGCCTGGATAGCTTGTCTGCTACCACATTCAGCCGGCCTGGAATGTGTCGTGCTTAGAGTCACTTGTTTCCTGGTATACCAGGTCAAGATTCTCCATAGTAGGGCACAAAGTGGGCACGACCGCATGCCTCCTTCCTTGTTTATGTATGACACCACTGTGGTGTTGTCAGTGCTACAAGTACTATCTTGTTGAGCAAAGGTCTTGGAACTCTTTTAAAGCCAGAAAGACTGCTTTAAGTTCTAGATAGTTTATATGCAGCTTGCTTCCTGGAGGGGACCAGGTTGCTCTTGCAAGGTGCTCGCCTAACCGAGCGCCCCACCCTTCTACTGATGCGTCTGTAATTATTTGCAGCGCATGTTTATTTGTGTAATGGTTGGACTGTAAGTACATTGTCTTCCTTCAGCCATCATTGTAAATGGGGGTGCAAGGACCTGGGGTTGGGATCACCTTTTCCAGTGATTCTGGGACCCTCCAGTTGTGTTTGTGATGCCACTGAATGAGACTCATATGAAGTTGGCCTACATGAACTTGCTTTTCTGTAGCTGTTAGTAAGCCTATCACGGACCTGAATTCCCGGACCGGGCAAGCCGGTAGGGATAGCAATTTCAGCATTTTCTCTTGAAGGTTCTGCCACCGGTCTGGAGTCAGTCGGACCGGATCAGGCCTGAGGTCGGACTGGTAGCCTACAAAATTGAAGTCTTGTTTGGGCTCCAGTTCTGATTTCACCAGCCAACCTAGTTGCTGACACATTATTTACTAGTTCCTGTGTATGTTGGAGACAAGCCTGGAGGGATCTGGCTCTCACCAACCAGTCGTCTAGGTACTGGTGGTTTCTTAAATCCTTGTGTATGGCCATCAATTTCACCTCCTTTGGTATCACGGTGAACTCCAAAGGCGCTGTGGACAAACCGAATGGCAGGGCCTTCAACTGGTATGCCCGACCTTGGATGTGAGATCTCAGGCCTTTCCTGGATTGACCTTGTATAGGCATATGGACGTAGGCATCCCTCCTTCAACAATTGTACTACCTAGGGTCCAGCCCCCAAGGCTTCCTAAGTTCCCAAAAAGGGCTTAGTCTGGGCCCTACAGGCAGATTGTGTGCCACATTTGGGACATTTGGTATTCTGACAAACATTTTCTGTCCCTCTGGACACTGGTCCGGTCTGGTGACAACAATCCAAGTAACAGTCTCCCTGTTCATATTGTGGTCTGGTGGAGCTGACACAACTTTTCACATTAAAAGACTCTTTGCCCCGGGCCAGCAGCCTGCAAGGTGCAGCCTTTACAGAGCAATTGTCATTTGTGAGATGTCTGACCCCTGGCCGGACATGATGACAAAATTTATTATCTCTCCAGTCAAGTCCAGCACCGAAAACAGGTTGTTGAGAGGTGAGATAAGGGAAGGTTGCCTGGCCGCTTGGGAATTCTCTGTAACCAAATTTACCTTAGGCGACTCTGTTCAGTACCAGGACTCCATACCTGGTACGTTACTGTAACCAGTAATTTTCTGTAACCGGCAAAAAACTGGGAGGCTGGAGTCACCAATGAATTTTTTTTTTTTTTTTTTTTTTTTAATGTAACTACTTGGGGTGAAGGCTGTGTAACCAGCACCCTGTTAGTAGACTTGTAACCGGTAGGTTGAAGCAAGTGTACAAGACTGTGTAGCCAGTACCAGTCGGTACACTCTGTAACCCGTTGTTGAAGCAAGTGTACAAGGCTGTGTAGCCAGTACCAGCCGGTACACTCTATAACCAGTTGTTGAAGCAAGTGTACAAGGCTGTGTAGCCAGTACCAGCCGGTACACTCTATAACCAGTTGTTGAAGCAAGTGTACAAGGCTGTGTAGTCAGTACCAGTCAGTACACTGTAACCAGTTGTTGTTGAAGCAAGTGTACAAGACTGTGTAGCCAGTACCAGTCGGTACACTGTAACCAGTTGTTGAAGCAAGTGTACAAGGCTGTGTAGCCAGTACCAGCCGGTACACTCTAAAACCAGTTGTTGAAGCAAGTGTACAAGGCTGTGTAGTCAGTACCAGTCGGTACACTGTAACCAGTTGTTGAAGCAAGTGTACAAGGCTGTGTAGCCAGTACCAGCCGGTACACTCTAAAACCAGTTGTTGAAGCAAGTGTACAAGGCTGTGTAGTCAGTACCAGTCAGTACACTGTAACCAGTTGTTGTTGAAAGCAAGTGTACAAGGCTGTATAGCCAGTACCAGTCGGTACACTGTAACCAGTTGTTGAAGCAAGTGTACAAGGCTGTGTAGCCAGTAACAGCCGGTATGCTCTGTAACTAGTTGTTGAAGCAAGTGTACAAGGCTGTATAGCCAGTACCAGCCGGTACACTCTGTAACCAGTTGCTAAAGCAATGTTACCACTATCTGTGTGTTGAATTCAGTTTGCTGTAGGTTTCCTCCATTAATTAAGGTATTTCTTTAATCGCACGTCTTATTTGTAGGTTTGACAGTTGCTGGGGAAGCCCTTGTGAGCTATTTTTAGAAGCAATTGTTGGTCGGCGTGTCACGTGACCAGCTTGCTGGTCGGAAATACACGCGATTGGCTGAATGGAGCTCGTCATTTGTCGCGTTCTTTGTGATATATAAACCTGTAAATGCGCAGTATTCTGCTCATCCACCAACCCCACTACCGACAATGAAGGTCGGTCCATGAGAGAGAGACTGGTATCACAATAGATGAAAGTTGTGAAGAACGCACTTCCGACCTTCCTGTTCGATGAAAACACGTGACCAGCTTCGTGATTTGGTCGGAAGGACACGCAATTAGCTAACTGGAGATGACGTCAGTATTCGCGTTCTTTGTGCGATGCTTTACTAGCAACTTTACAGTCCACAAAACCCCACTACCGACAACAAGGCCGGGTCTGCAAAGCAGGGACTGGAGTCACAGTAGACGTGAGTTCTGAAGAACGCACTTCCGACCTTGCTGGTCGGTGAAAACACGTGACCTGCTTCATGATTGGTCGGAAGGACACGCGATTGGCTGACTGGATATGACGTCAGAGGTTGCGTTCTTTTGAGCTGGCCGGTCGGCTGATGCTTTAAAAGCAAAGAAGCCTGGGCCAGTGCGCTCTGTTGATGAAGTCCTGGCCGGTCTGAAGTCGATTCTTCTTTTCAGCTGGCTGTACACTCAAACCAGTTTCCTGGCCATCCACCTCCCTTACTACCGACATAAGTGCCGGGTCCACAAGGGAGGGACCGAGAGTGATTCAAGATGAAGTTCCTTCTATGTAAATACTAGGTGAGGTCGGCTGAACATGAGCTTGCCGGTCGACTAATGCTTTACAGCAAAGATGTCTGGACCAGTGTGCTCTGAAGAAATCGGAAGAATTCATCTCTTGCTGCCGATGTATATATATATAAGCTTACCGGTCGACTAATGCTTTAAAGCAAAGATGTCTGGACCAGTGCGCTCTGAAGAAATCTGAAGAATTCACCTATTTCTTCTGATGAAAAAACACTAAATACTCGAGCTAGGCTGGTGTGACTGATGCTTTACAGCAGAGAAGTCGGTACCAGTGCGCTCTGAAGAATGCACCTCTTGGGGATTTCCTTCTATTTGCAGTGTTCAAAACTACGTAGATCGAAGTTTTCCGTGATTTCTATTCGTAGTACTAGAAAAGACGTTTCTATGGTGATGAACTGGGAAGTTACAGAGGGTACATTCAACAAACGAACACGAATAAAAATACCTGTAAGTAGTATATCCATTATTTCCTTAATATTGTCGATCTGCCCCTAACAACACCATGGTTGAATGGGAGGAAACTAGAAAAAAATGGCTGCCTTCATATTTCTCGTCGATTACTGCCCTATCATCAACACTAAATTGAGTCAGCTAGGGAGCGTTTCCAGCAGATTTCTTAACGTATATCCGAGATATAGCCCAGACAAGATTTTCAAACTCAAGGTCACTGCGGCAAGATCAAATCAAGGTCAGACCATGACGTTGCACACCTACACCCCCCAACCAATGTCCCTTCCAATTATGAACTTCCTACACCTTACGGTTTCTGAGATACAGTCCGGACAAACTTTTTCCCGCTGCCCACCCACCGACCCATCCGAACACCATGGCTGAAAAAAATACCCCGACAGCCCTTAAGGGCTGTGGGGTAAAAACACTGGAACCATCAGGAGTGCGGATGAGATCAAGTATGTGTTCATGTAGGTGGGTTGGTTTGTGAACACATTTATTATTATTGCATGACTCAAGACAATTCAGAAACACTATCCTTGGAAGTTGTGTCCACATGGATATTAAACAGATCAAGAAATTTTGGCTCACTGAAGACAGGTACTCAAATACACTGAAAATAGATTGAACCTAGATTGAATCTAGAACCAACTAGAATTGCATCAATTCAATGCACCGCATCCCTCAATGGGACATGGTATAATCAAAAATATAAAAATCTCTGACAGTTTTTGAAATAACATTTTCAATTTCCAGAAAAATTCAAGATGGTAGCCTGAACTTGGAACATAAAAAATGTTTCATAGGCATTATATCTAGGGTCTGTAGTACCCAAGGGGTCCAAACTTTGCTTGAAATTGGTCTATCTCTAACAATTTTCGAGATAACATTTTCAAGATGGCGGCCAGAATTCAGAAAATTTCAAATTTTTCAGAGGCACTATATCCATTGTCTACAGTTCCCACAGGGTCCATAATTTGCTCAAAATTGCTATATCGCTAATTGTTTTTGGAGATAATCAACATTTTCCATAAGAACGAAAAAAATGTATGCAAAGATGGTACCAAAATTAGAACATTAAATAGCAAGATAACCTTAACATGAAAACTAAAACTTACAAAGTTATAAATTTCTTCTAAGCGATCTATTTATTAAAGCATACCTATCTGTAGCACATTAGGGGTAAAAGTACATTTTTTAGTATTTCCAATCCATATATCTTCAAGATGGATAAACTGTCAAATGTGACACAAAACATCCTGGAGGAGCTCAGTTCAAGGGTCACAAAATGACCCTGCACACCTATACCCGCCAACAAATATAACTAGAGGAATGCTTTTGCTAACAAAAGCGAAGCGTCCCTTAAAGTTTAAAATGCTTTGTGGTTTTAATAAGCATGCTGTAAAGCTAAGAATGCACAAAGCTGCACTGTATGCTTTCCCAATACCTCTTAATACATTCTGAAGTTATAAAAGCAGCAATAAAGGAGATATAAGGCAAAAACTCCAAAGCAGCTATTTATGACCCCAGTTTGACCCATAAGGGAGGGTCGGGGGGTAAAACTGACCGGCTATTTAGACTGTCCATATATGCTTTCCCAATACCTCTTAATACATTCTGAAGGTATAAAAGCAACAATAAAGGAGATATAAGGCAAAACTCCAAAGCAACTATTTTATGACCCCAGTTTGACCCATAAGGGGGGGTCGGGGGGTAAAACTGACTGGCTATTTAGACTCTCCATATAGGCTTTCCCAATACCTCTCAATACATTCTGAAGCTATAAAAGCAACAATAAAGGAGATATAAGGCAAAAACTCAAAATCGGCTATTTTATGACCCCAGTTTGACCCATAAGGGGGGGTCGGGGGGTAAAACTGACCGGCTATTTAGACTCTCCATATATGCTTTCCCAATACCTCTTAATACATTCTGAAGCTATAAAAGCAACAATAAAGGAGATATAAGGCAAAAACTCAAAATCAGCTATTTTATGACCCCAGTTTGACCCATAAGGGGGGGGGACGTGGGGTAAAACTGACCGGCTATTTAGACTCTCCACATGTGGTTTCCTATTACCTCCCAGTACATTTTATAGCTCTAAATGCAATACTTAAGAAGATAATAGGGGGGTTGGCCTAAATTTAACATTTTTCAAGGGATTGCTCCCAAAATCTAATCAGCTCGCGTTTTCGATAGTATGAACAGGTGTGTCAAATTATAAGGCTGTGTAGCAAGTAGTTTTTCCTGAACTGCGATGACGGGGGGGGGGGGGGGGTGTACTTCAAAAAATTGTTTTTGATCATGTGACCTTCATAAAGGTCAAATTTAAGCATGCAGAAAAATTTTCCCACGCCTAATGTATATAACTGCCAAATATGGTTTGAAACCTTCTAATAACTAGATTGGGCCAACTCGGCGCCAACATATCCCCAGACAGGTCATCACTCACGCCACAGGTTTTGATCGGGAATTTTTTAAAACATAATTACCCATTATTATATGAACTTCAGCACATCAATCTGCTCTGTTTATATCTCCCCAAGGAAGATGGTGTATCCCCAGACGCCGAATACATAACTCAAATTATATTTTCAATCTTCCTGCAATGATAACTCTAAACCTATTTTCAAAGTATTTAAATGATTGATGATTGAATGTCCATTCTAAAATAATAATCCCAAAAGAGCATATCTGTTTCTATATTTGTTGACAAATAAAATATTATTTTTAACTCAACTCATCATATTTTTCAATCTTCCTTCAAAGTATTTAAATGATTGATGATTCAATGTCCATTCTAAAATTCATAATCCCAAAAGCGCATATCTGTTTCTATATTTGTTCACAAATAAAATATTATTTAAAAAAAAATTATTTATATTATTATTTTATTATATTATTTTTAGAATTTGCAAATTGTTTTCAGTTATTCATTTCCTCTATACCTATATATGTGGTCCATATATATGCAACCTAAATATGTGACACAATCTCAGTTCTGACTCCTCTTTGTGTTATATGTAATGAAGCCCACCACCTCCCACCCCCACCCCTTCTCCACACCTCTCTCACTATTACACAAGATCTGCAACCCCATTGAGTTCTTTGTTTCTCATCTGATATCATTAAATACCTTTGTTTATTTAGTGTCACTCAATATAGCTGGAGGTCCCAGAGGTGGGTGGGGGGAATCCGGGTGGGGGGATGTGGGTTGAGCATAAATGGTAAACAAACAATCTATATAAAAGGGGTACTCAAATACAAAAAGAATTGAGAATTTTAAGTATGTGATTATCAACTGAAATGAGTTCATAACTGTAGGAGCTGTGCCAAAATTAACTGAGGCAAGTTGAATAAAACTGGGCTAGTTGAGGGTTAAAAATCCCCTAGTTTTACTACATAAGGATATAATTTCATTAATATTGGGACTTAAAGCTCACTTAAAGTGTCCATTTTGTCTACTTCAATATGTTTCACCAGTTTCATTTTAAAAAGTGAAAAACTCAGCAAGCAGAGGTATAACACACAAAAATAAGTTCTTAAAAGACTAAGATAGCCATAACATTATTAATATTCAAAATTTAAATAGACAGGCATTTCCTTTTAAAAATTCAAAGATTTCAGCTCTATAACCCACATAGTTTGACAGTTACTGGGCTTTAAAGTGGCATAATATCCATAAATTGGGTTTCTGTGAGCATTTTACAATTGTTAAAGAGACCTTAGCAATTAAACTACAGATCTGAAACTTTTTGGGGGGACATACATAACAAACAAAAATCATATATAATACAGTTTAAGACTTGTCACACTAAGCATTTCCAAATAACAGGGCAAAATACGGAAAAAATGTCAAAAAAGGCACTTGGGCGAGTGTCTATGGCCCTCATACACAGGTTAAATGTCTACTAAAAACCTTGATTTTCGGCATATGTAAAAAGGACATAATAATGCATTCCCAGATGGGATTTCAGCTCCATCAATCACATAGTTTAACAGTTACAGGGCTTAAAGGTGGTAAAAAGTCCAAATATTGGGTCATTGTGGGCCTTTTAGAGATCTCGATGTGGCTTTTAAATTAAAGCTTCAGACTTAAAATTTGTTACATACTAAGATTACACATAGAATATGTATCTAATAAAGTTTGAAACTTCTCAGACTTACCATTTCCAAGTTACAGAGCAAAATATGTGAAAAATGTCTTAAAAGGGTCACTCAGGTGGGTGTTAAAGGTCCTCATACACAGGTTAAATGTCTACTTGAAGCCTTGATTTTTGGCACATGTAAAAAGAACATAATAATGTATTCCCAGATGAGATTTCAGCTCTATCAGTCACATAGTTTAACAGTCACAGGCCTTAAAATTGGCAAAAAGTCCAAATACTGGGTCTTTATGGGGCCTTCTAGAGACCTAAATGTGGCCTTCAAATTAAAGCTTCAGACTTAAAATTTGTCACATACTAAGATTACACATAGAATATGCATCTAATACAGTTTGAAACCTCTTAGACTTACCATTTCCAAGTTACAGGGAAAAATATGTGAAAAATGTCTAAAAATGGTCACTCGGGTGGGGATTTATGGTCCTCATACACAGGTTAAATGTCTTCTTAAAGCCTTAATTTTTGGCACATATAAAAATAACATACTAATATCTTCTCAGATAGGATTTGAGCTCTATCAGTCACATAGTTTGACAGTCACAGGGCTTAAAAGTAGCAAAAAGTCCAAATATTGGGTCTTTGGGAGCCTTTTAGAGACCTCAATTTGACCTTCAAAATTAAAGCTTCAGACTTAAAATCTGTTACATACTAAGATTACACACAGAATATATATCTAATACAGTTTGAAACTTCTCAGACTTACCATTTCCAAGTTACAGGGAAAAAGATGTGAAAAATGTCTTATAAGGGTCACTCGGGTGGGTGTTTATGGTCCTGATACACAGGTTAACTGTCTATTAAAGGCCTAAATGTTGGGGCACATATAAGAAAACACATAGATATATTCCCAGATGATATTTAACTTAGATGAGAGACATAGTTTGAAAGCTACAGTGCTTGAAAGTGGCAAAAAGTGCATAAATTGGGTCTCTGTGGGCACTTTTGAGACCTTAAGTCGACCCCTTTGGGTAAACCTACAGCCCTAAAATTTTCTACAGACAAGGATTACATATCAAAGTTATACCTAGCGCAGTTTGAGACTCATCAGAATTATCACTTCCAAATTATAGGGCAAAATATGTGTAAAGTATAGCAAAAAATCCCTAAGTGGGGGTATTTATGGGCCTCAAACACAATTTTCTCCTCAACTTAAAGTCATGATTTTCGGCACATGTACTAAGAACATATTAATGTGTTGTCAGGTAAAATTTCAGCCAGCTGAGCATCATAGTTTGTGACCTACAGGGCTCTAAGTGGCCAAAAGTGCAATTTCTGACCTTAAGGTGGCCATAAGTTCTTTTTTACTGGGAGTTTAAGGTCACCTTAAAATAGGGATCTTCCTTTGGGCACCCTTAACATGTGTACCAAGTTTGAAAAAAAAATATTAATTTGTTTTTGAGTTATCGCGTCCACAAGGAAATTTCTACGGCGGCGGCGGCGGCGGCGGCGCGACGGACCTGAATCCAATATATCCCCGACTTTCGTCTGGGGATATAATAAGGGAGATATTCAAGGGAGACCATAATGCGGCGGCGAGGAAACTGAGGCGAAAACAAATAAGCGCCCTTTCAGGGACGCTTAATTATCAAGTATCAAAGGTCAAGGTCACACCACGGTGTATACCAAGATGCCCCTTCCCTCCTTCAAATCCCTCTTGTGCCTTGTGGTTTCCAAAATATAGCTTAGACAGGAATTTCAAGGACAAGCAGTTATGAACTTTCTATACCTCAAGTTTCCGACATACAGTCCAAAGAAGATTTTTCCTGCTACAAACAAAACTGAATGCCTTAAAAGGCGGTGTGGGTGGAAGTACCAATTTTAGAGAGTGGAAGTTCATTACACAAAAATAGTGAAAACTGGTCCAATAATTGAGGTTACACTGTAGTGACAGCTTGCAAGGAAAGCAATGTAGGTACTTATTTTATGAATTTATTTTGAAAAAGTCAAGTCCAACATAAATAAGATTGACAGATTTACAAAATGGTACTTGACCCTGTAGCAACTACACAACCACTGTTCTATAATTCTTGCCATAGAGTGTCCAGTCCCCACCAAGCTGCTTCACCAACTCTAATCCATGTGACAACTGTCCTCCACATAATTTGGGAAAATAAATCAACATGGTTTCAGTGTAATTCATATAGTTAAACCATATCAAGCCGATTTGCAAGGAGCCACAAATATACTCGAAGGCTGCATAGTGACTTTTCACAGGAAACGTCTATTACCCAAAAGACCCATTACATATTTTTGTCATCTCAATAAAATGACGATTCTGTTTCACAAAGTTTTACATAAAACATTAGAACCTTCGAAATGCACAGCGTTTAGTACTGCGTTCATCAACTCCCCCTTTACATCTACAAATACACCGTATTTTCTCACTCCGGAACTTCAAAATCAGTTACACTGCTTCTTAAATTTGATTTACACATTTAGAGTTTGCTGAATGTAGTTTTATTGAGTCCAGGACAGGTGTATATTTATAGTGCTTGTTATTATCACATTCATATCCTCTTTAGAATAACAGCCATGTGTTGGTTCAAAAGTATATATTCTATTGGGTCCAATTGTCAGTTGAGCACATGTTATTTAAACTCTTTCATGTAGAATTTTCCTGTAATTAGAAGTAACTATCACTGGTCAATTTTCTTTAAAATTTAGCCTGTTGGGGAATCATGGTCATCTTCTTTCTGATCCTCTATGATTCAACTTTACCATTCAAATATTGCACTTTTGAAACTTTGAACACAGAATACATTTTTTGTTGATAAAAATTGCTGGAAAACCCTAGAAAAAAAAACTTTGCACACGCAGACTACGGCATTAATACAGAGATATGTCCACCAAGAAACGAGGAATACTGTGGAAATCAAGGTCTGACTGGTCGACACATTTTCAAAGGCTCTGAAGAAGCTTTGCTTTAGTCTGAAGCTTAGCTGCAATTTTGAAACAATGCAATCACTTTGCATAATGCATTTTTATAAATACTGGTTTTTACATCAAAATAATATTCCTCCAACTGGCAAGTTAATGTCTCTAATAGACATAAGTTCTTTGTGAATATCCAGCCTTTTTGTACATGTTTAAAAAGCCAAACTGGTGGAAATCTGAGCTTAACTCCAAATACAGCAATGAATGTGGATTTATGCATTTTAAACTGGGTAATGACTGGTCTGATTTGACACTAGTGTTCTTGTTTGTGCTGATTTAAAGTCATTCTCAGTGTGGTTGAAACTAAAAGTCATTTGGGGAGCAAGAAGTCACGGTTTTATGTGTGCATATAACAAGTCCTAAGGTTAACTCATTTTGGCTGTGAATCGTCCTTATTTTAGAGCATCACTGAATGATTTGAAGTAGTGGTACCTTTCATCTCAATTACCATGTGTCTGTATTGGGGAGACAGTTTAGTAGAGAATGGACTATACGGTATAAACTAGACATACACTGGGATTGATTATAGAAGTTTACTTACAAAGGGTGATTAAAATATCATGGAATTTCAACATGATTTGTGTTTGTATACAATACAACAGGTTTATCACAGTTTCTTTGAACAAATTAAGATTATCAAGACAATTTTCCTTGCACAAAGACCTGGACATATGTCTCCTGGCCAAATAATAATAAGTATTTACAAGTATCAAACTGGTAACCCATGACAATACATTTAAAAGTGACATCTAAAATCATTTTCATCCAAGAAGTTAACCTAAAATGCAACAAAACTTCTGATACATAAAAAAACAGATTGATGGCTAATAAAATGTAATCAGAAAGTGACACGTCTACTGTCGGAACATTTTCATCGAAAATACAGAAAACCGAACCTTTTTACCAGTAAAAAGGTTGATGCAGTAAAAGTGCCTGTGATAATGTTCAATGTATTTTAGTGTGAACAATACATATTGTATTTTACTTCTCTTCTTTACAAACACCATTTCCCCAGTTCAACAAAGTCCATTTCAGCACTTTTAAATTCGTTCCCTCTCAGTCAGTGCAAATGAAACATTTGACTGGATAGATTTATACATGATGTGAACCTGTAACACACTGATTGTCCCAGAGGGTTAGAGTCTAAACATTGGGTCTCAAACTCTTACTGCCACAGTTTCCATTGCTTGAAGTCTATTTCAGTACAAAATATAGTTCAACAGAAGAGACAAAGTTTACAAACCAAGGATAAAGAGAACCAAGATAGTCAATAATGGTTTGACATAACTAGAGTTGGTTGTATTTATGTTATAGGACTACAGAAACCTAGTACCGAGACATAACTTCATTCTTTGGAGTTCAAAATGTTTACTTTGGTAATTTTTTTTAAATTTTATACTTTTCCCTGTATTTAAAATAATTCCTCTTGTGAACCCCTTGATTAGTACACCTCAATATATTTTATCGCACAATTTTCATATTGTAAAAAAAAAATCATAATTTCAATTATTATGGAATGTTCACAATGAAGAAATAAGCCCATACTTTTGCCAAATATACAAAATATGCAGGATTTTACTGATATGCCATTTTTTATATAAACTTGTATCACAGTTTTGACTAATGTTTCACTTTCTGAGACTCAGGTGGCGCCGCCTGTCTGCAGACTGGAGTACTTGGACTTGTTCATCTTGGCCTTGGCCTGTATACGTTTGTACCAGTCTGGTGCTTCTGTGGATGTCTGCAAGACATGGGAGCCAAAAGGCTGAACAACAAGGTGAAAGACATTGCCATGTACAAGGCAGCAGTCTACTGATTTGTCAAGCTACTAATTTAGATCTTGTGTTGTCAAATCTTGCTTGAGATGTAATACAATGGATTAAAAGTAACAGAAACTTCCAGTTCCAGATGACCCACATAACAAAACTATTTGAGAATTGCATACAGGATCAAAACTTCAAAGCCTTTAACTTTGTATTCCTTATAACCAGGAAATATGTATTTTGGTATGCTCAAAATAAATTCATCCCAAGTTTTCTTCAACTCAAGAATGAAATCAAGCAAAGATATCTTGAGCAAGAATATCTAGCAACGCTCTCCTATCAAGACAGTGTTTTTGATTGTGAATGGGGAATCTGGAAAAAACATTAACTAAGAATTAAACTAATTAAAAACAAAAGCTTCCCTTCATCTTTGTATTTTTTTGTTCATCCTCCCTGATATAATCTGGAAACAAAAGCTTATTGTAAAGATGGAACACAAGCTGACATTGACTTTAATCTCTATTTTCCCCTGAACACTAATAACCCACAGAACCTTAATATATAGGATAGGTCTGGAAATGTGAGGTGTGTTGTGCACATGTAAAATTTAACTGCCCATTGTAAACAACATTACATACTATTATATTGTGTTATTATGATAATGTTCAAGTTTATCTTCCCTATTGAAAATAAGCTTTTTATGTAAATGGCAGTTAAAAATAAAAAAAAATAAAAAAAAAACTCAGTTTTTGTTTTACTTACAAACTCAGTCGGCTCTGGTTTGTGTACATTGTGTTCCGTCTCCAGATCTACAAAGTTGTGAGGTTCATACACTGCAGACTTGGTGCGAGGGGTCTTACCTCGGGGAGAGCGGGGCCTACTGAGATGTCTGAAATGTATCAAATAAGACAGATGTGAATGTACATAGTAAGATGAAGGGATAAAATATGTACACAAACAGATAAATTTCAGAAATGCACAAAATAAGATGGATGTCTGTTATTCTACAAAATACGAGATATGTTCAAAATGTACAAAATAAGCTGCACAAATAAAGACAGGGCTACAATACCGCTTGCCGGTACCAACCTTTTTAACCGCTCTTCCTTTCAAATTTTTCTGTGGTAAAATTTTCTGTGAAATATGTTTAATGCCTTTTGAAAATATAGCTGGTATGGGGGCCATATTACCTTAATTATCAAATAAATCTGCACTTTCAAAATTTAGTACCAGACATATGTTTGACAGAGATCAGCCAAATATTAGCAAGTCAGTTTGTGTGTACAGTTTTTTTTCAAATAAACTGACTAAAATAAGCCGATTTTGGCTCATCTATCTCTGAATCCTTCTGTGAATATCAACCCTCTACATCAGCTTCAAAACAAACTGCTCAGTTTTTGCCATTTGAAATCTTCGAATTGAACTTCTTTAAGCAAAACCAGAAAAGGCTTTTGTTTTCCCATCTAAATAGCAACCATGGAGCATATTGCTAATCTAATTCTAACAGTACTTTTATAGCACCTAATCTCGATCTGAAAGACAGACTCTAGGCACATAATATAGACAAGAGTAAAGTGGCTGGCCTTCACCCAACCACAAAGTCGAATCTTAGGACAGCACTGGGTGTTGAAATCTGTAAACTCTGTATTATCGCCCGCATTTGGAAACCGCTATCGGGGAAGTTTTCAGATTTGTGTCGCGAGATGGGCATTTGTAGTGACGTGATGTGAAAGGTTTACAAATATAAAGGGTCTGTAGATGCGCAGTTTTACAAGGCTGGTTTAAGATGAAAACCACCAGCACGGACTTGCCTCATTAATATTAATGAGCAAACATGCGCAGTCATGGCAGTTCTTTGTGGGGGTTTGGTGACAATATTTTACAGGGCTGGTTTAAGACGAAAACTACCAGCATATTTCCTGTTCACGGACTTGCCTCATTAATATTAATGAGCAAATATGCGCAGTCACGGCAGTTCTTTGTGGGGGTTTGGTGACAATATTTTACAAGGCTGGTTTAAGACGAAAACTACCAGCATATTTCCTGTTCACGGACTTGCCTCATTAATATTAATGAGCAAATATGCGCAGTCACGGCAGTTCTTTGTGGGGGTTTGGTGACAATATTTTACAAGGCTGGTTTAAGACGAAAACTACCAGCATATTTCCTGTTCACGGACTTGCAGTTTGAAATTTGATTTTGAAATGAGAAGACATATTTCAATTTTGAAGCGTGGATATATAGTACTGTATATGGATATTTTACAGAAGCAAATTGTAAGTATTCGTGTGTTGTTTCTACAATATTACGATAGCCACAATAAGCGATAATAGAGAGACAGAGATTATGCTATATTTTACCGATGAAGTATTCTAGGACATGTAACAGCGCCTTCGAGTGGTTGAATGTAGAACTACGGTGTTTGAATATTTTCATTGTCTCTGCCAGAGGTGTCCTCGATTTTGATTGGCTAAACGAAAAATGTATAGTACTACCGTGACGTCACTTCATTCATTAATTTCTTTGCGGTTTATTTGTGTGACAAATGAGTAATAGACTGTAGATGCGCAGACAACAATTTTATATTAACAGTGACTGCGTGATAAACCAGCAGACAAATAAATTAATATAGGGATTCACGTCTACAAACCAGCAGACGAAACGGTTAAAAAAGACTCCTTCGAGTAGGCCATTACAATAGCAAACACAATAGTTTCTAGGACATATGGGTTCTTAGAGAAAGCCAGACGAAGTGCTAGACAAGCTTTTTACTTTATAAAATATAACTGAATAAAAGCATTAAAAATCTTCAAAATGGCAGAGTGTATAATATACATCTTAATGTACCGATATGCGAACAAATATTACTCAGAATTTGATATTTAAGGGTTTAAACGGCCAATTTAAAATCGTGGCCGCAACTCAGTACATAACTCGAATCAAAGATTCAACTAAAAAGCAGAGATCCATATTACCTGGAAGCCTTAATAATTATCCCTGGTTATATCTTATTACAATCAATGCATGTATACAAGGTCGCATTGATTTACTGACGTATACTCCCATTGGAAGCTTTTGTATTACAAAGGAACAGCTAAGCAAGAGTTATCACCATAGGTAGCTGGAGCGGACTTGAACTGGAGACCTTCAGATTATCACTCCCTCATCCTAACCGATAAGCCATGGGACAACATACACTGTGAAAATTAGTAAATTACTTAATACCAAAGTCTTTACATCGATATGTTTTGCTGGAAACTGGGTAAGGTTGCTTAATTATGTGATGTCGCAAAAGCCACACATAAATGTTTTTACATAATGTGAGGAAACCAGTGCCAGAGACCAGTAAACCAGCAATTTGCTGTGAATACTCTATATTATCATTACATCACTCTATAATATAATGCTTAAGTACTTGTTAGTTGTCCAATTTATTTATTCATTTGGCAAAATTTTGGATTCCTTTTAATCTTTATTCACATGAAAGGGTTGTCAGTTCTTGACTTACACATTTTTCTGTTTTTAAAACTATGTGACCCACAATGATGTCCGTACACACTTTGTTGTGTTCACCCATGATAAAATTTAAAATACTATGGCTGTAACAGAGTGGTCAGGTTGTCAAAAATGGGCCATCTTTGTTAAAAACCCAAGTGCAACCTATCAAAATGTTACCTAGGTACTTATTTTGATCAATAACATTAACTAGATTCGTCCACCTGCTCTTAGTATTTCATAAAAATTTTCATTAATTCTACAGAATTTTTTTTTCCAAGACAAATTTATTTCCATCATAGGCCATGGTTGCCTCATTCCAGTTGCTTACAACTCAACAACGGTACCAGCATTTGGGACTGTTACAGAACAATAGAAACCCGGTCCCGTTTTTCTCCCCGAGTGACAACCGTAAAAATACATGCATACATCAGTCGGGTAATTTTTCTATTTTGCTCACTTGAACGGGTCCTGAGTGGCCGACTTGCTGGCTTTAATGTTGTCTGGAGGGACTCGTCTCTGAGAGAGATTCATCACCACTTCCTTCATCACAGCCATCTCCTGTAAACAAATGTCAAGAAACTATGACCCAGCTGCTGCAAAATTTCATCTGAAGTACTGTGTAAATATAGGAGGTTAGAAGGTTTTACTCCTCACAGCTGTTCTACATATGTTAAGGTTCATACTGGCACTCAATGACCCGTTGAAGCTGTAACAGATTATTTTGAGTACAGAGTTAAGACAATACCCACATGGTCTTCATTGGCTGTCGAGTTAAAAAAGGACTCGTTTCAACTTGGACAGGTAGTTTTTCCAAATACACTATTACAAATTGATATGAAATAGGTCAGAATTTCCCCAATGACCATATTTGCACTCAATGACCCTCACCTCCTTCTGGTTGAGTAATCTCTCCAGGTCGACTGACAGCTGGTTCTTGGATTTACTCAGCACGGCCCGTTCCTTCTCCACTCGACTATACAGGAAAACAAAAGCACCTGTACCTACTAGACTACTTAAATAGGTTTTTTATCAACAACAACAGGATTCAGTGGGACACACAGGGAAACAAAGGAACTCACATACTAGACTAAATAAATATATCTCTCATCAACAAGAAACATTCTGTATAACACACTCTTTCCCAGTGATACAGGAAAACTGAAGATTTCTTTATGAACCAACAAAGTAGATTTGTAACAATAAATAGAATGTAAAACATAGTTGAACCTGAAATGCAAAGTCACCATGATTCGTGAAAAATCAACCACCACAGAAACTCCCATATATTTCACCTTGAAGAAAGGGATATTATTATATGTGAATGTTAATTTTACTCTGTTAACATAATTTTACATAAGATTTTACCCACCCTAACATACCAACACACAGGCACTAACACACCCAGTCACACCCACAACACAACCATTCACATACCCTAGCACACCCACCACTACACACACTCACCCACCCTAATATGCCTGTCCAGCCAATCATACACACCGATTCAATCATTCATACACACACTCCCTGACCCTTTCACCCACTTTAGTTCCGCCTCCAGACTGGCTATGTGGTCTTTCTGTTTGGCAATCTGTCCATCTCTCATGCGGATACTCTCCACCAGATAATGGTACGGCTGCTGTGATGCATCCAGGATGGAATTTGTGTTCTTCAGCTACAATAAAAAAGTCGGCATGAAATGGCAAACTCAACCCTGAGGAAATCCCCCCTTATTTTACACCGAATCCTTTTCAAATTTCTGACATTATTATGGATGTGTTTGACCAGACACAGAATTTCTGTGAACTTTTCTTTTTGTTGTTTTAGGGGTGTACTCTACGTTACTTACACTGCATATCTCAGAGAAGAGCATCCAAATTCTCATTAAGACAGTCAGACTTACAAGAAGAAGAGAATTTTCTGGATTATTTAAATCTTATACCCACCTCTTCAGTCAGATGTTTGTACATTTCTGTATTATTTCAATACACAAGAGTGTACATTTCTGCATAATGATTGTGTACATATGATTCAGTATATTTCTATATTATTCCAATTCATAATTCAGTACATTTCTGTATTATTTCAATACATGATTATGCACATTTCTGTAGTATTCAATACAAGAATCAGTACATTTCTGCATTATTTCAATATGTCACTAACCTCAGTAGTAAGGTGCTTGTGTTTGGCTTTTTCCCCCTGTAGTTCTTTCCGTAGTGATGTGTTGTCTCGCTCCAAAGCTAAAACTCGCTTGGCAAGGTGCACACTAAAATACAACAGCTCCAATCAGGAAGATGCTAAAATAAGGTCATACTTTGTCAAACAAAGGCCACAAACCTAGCTCTACTCAGAACAAGAGTCTTACACTTCCTGCTTTAAAATTCATTATTCAATCTGAGATGACCCTGTCATCTCGTAGTTTAGACAACTGCTTCAGTATTTCTGAGGATCAATGAGTCGCATAGATTTTTAACAGAAAGCCTCGATAGAGCTTGCACTTCTACAGATCACTTTTTTTTTTTTGCACTACTTGTGTCTCTGATGGCTTTGTCCTTGTGCTAGGGGACCAAAACACCTTTTGGCCTTATTTATTAAGATGCTACAAAGCTGTGAAAGGTCTCATTCCGTAGCATTTTATGTGATCATTTTAAATATTACCCTTAAGCTTGTCACCCTAGATATTTGCAGTATTTTATTTTATTTATTTTATTTTTTATTATTATTTTTTTTAATTTTTTGCTGGAAACTGTGTTGTCTATCTTTGTGTAATGATGTCATCACTCTTCGAGTTCAACACTGACCATTAATTATATTAGTTGCAAGCAGTCTTGGTGTCAAAATGATATCGAAGCGGTGTTCCGTGTATGCAAATTAGCTCCGAATACTCTATATAAGGCACACCAAACGATATGCTCTTCCGTGTATTGAGCCGGTATAATAGAAGATACAACCAGTTTGTTTATAGCTCTGACATTTTATTGTTTTATTTCTACTTTACTCTATATTATCAGAATCCAATTTTACTAACATGTTTTAATATTGTTTTGACATACTTTCTGGCACATTTAGCAAATTTGGTCAATTATTTGGCTTTTAATATTGAATTTGTCAGATATTTGTTTTGGCCTCAGTGTTTGTAAACACAGGCACATGTTTTTGACTGCTGTTACTACAGAGTTGTAGTATTTTTGCCGAGAGTTGTTTCTTTGAAAAAGTGTGAAGTATTGTTTGACAATTATCAGGCTATTTTCGGTATAGTGACAGGGACATATCATGAGCTTTATAGGCTGAATTCTTTTTTATTCTGTATTGCCTGTATTATACTGTATTTTTTTTGTGATATTTGTATGGACATTTTATGAGCTCGTTGGCCTGTCAATATTTATTTTTTTGATAGACGCGTCTAGTTTATTGCAATGGTTTTACTTGAAGGTCACAGTATTGTGTTAGGTACTGATGAGATCAAATTTTTAAAAAAAAATTTATCTGAATTTCATGGCCTCTGAATCAAGCTTGAGACTATAGTTACAATGAGGTTACATTTTTTAAAGACATTTTAACTCAAAACAAATACACCGATTGTAATCTTGGTTAAAGTCAATTTTCTATGCAAATATCTGCATCCTTACAACTGACAAGATGATCCTGAGGCCATCCTTACCTCTGCTTGAGTCTGCGTTTGGCTGTAGTCGGGATATTTGCTCCATAACCATACGAAAACATCACCTTCTCACTGTCTTCTTCCTCTTCAACTGAGACAACACAAATGAAAAGACTGTGTAGATCATATCATAGCCGAGAGCTGACGGGGTGTAAAAAACAAGAGGAGAGTGCCCGTGAACGGGCACTGTGTCAGCTGACTGAATGTTTTTGATTTGTGATGGTGATAATGAGAGGAAAGCATAATTATCAGGGAAAGGGCTGTACAGAAATACAGTAAATGGTAACTGAACAGCATGTTCGAAAGATATTCCGAAGCTGACAGAAGAAAAGGACAAAAAAGTTGTGCCCTGCAAATGGTATTATGAAATAAAGTAACAAGGTAATTGTTTAAGTGTAAAAAGTAGGTTAAAAATATTTAAAGAAATACTATAAATGCAATATCCTCGTTCGACCATGAAGAAGGGGTCCAAAGGTCAAATCTGACCATACCAAAAGATTCCCAGCCAAAGAATTTAGGATGGTTTACCATCCCAAACCTCTCGGACCAATAATAAGTGAGTTATAAGCACATTTAAGTTTGGCTATCCTCATTTGACCTTGAAGGAGGGGTCCAAGGTGAAATACGACCACACCAAAAAATTCCCAGCTCATGATTTTCTATAGGTTGGTTTTCATTCCAACCTCTAGGACCAATAATATGCGAGTTATAAGCACTTTTATGTTTGGCTATCCTCATTTGACCTTGAAGGAGGGTTCCCAGGTCAAATCGGACCATATTAACAGATTCCCAGCCCATGATTTCCTACAGGTTGGATACAATGATTTACTCAACAGTGAGAACCTGAAAGAAGCTAATGCTCAAGTAAGTAAGTAAGAAACACTTATATAGCGCCGAAATTGATGTAAACATCCTCTAAGGCGCTGATGAGCAAAAAGGGACAGTCCAGTTTCAGAAGAGAAGAGGTAGAGGTCTGCAATTTCACTATGTTATAGCTGACCAAAACGTCTGTGAATAACATATTTAACAAAATACTCTAAATGTAATAATTTTCAAGTTACAACTGATTTACTCAAGAGTGAGAACCTCAAAGTAACTATTACTCAGCTATGCAATGAGCTACATGTCTGAATTTTTGCTCTGTTATAGCTGACCTAAAAGTAGGTGAACAACATATTTAAGCAAAATACTGTAAATGCAATAGTTTTCAAGTTACAACTGATTTACTCAATAGTGAGAACCTGAAAATAGCTATTGCTCCGCTATGCCATGAGCTATAGGTCTGTAATTTCACTATGTTATAGCTAACCCAAAAGCAGGTGAACAATATATTTTAACAAAATACTCCAAATGCAATATGTTTCAAGTTATAGCTGATTTACACAACAGTCAGCGCCTGAGAATAGCTATTGCTCAGTTGTGCCATGAGCTACAGGTCTGTAATTTCACTATGTTATAGCTGACCCAAAAGTAGCTGAATAACATATTTGCACAAATTTCTGTAAAGGCAATAGTTTTCCAATTACAACTGATTTACTCAACAGTGAGAACTTCAAAGTAGCTATTACTCAGCTATGCAATGAGCCACAGGTCTGGAACTTCACTAAGCTATAGCTGACCCCAAAATAGGTGAATAACATATTGCAACAAAATACTCTAAATGCAATAGTTTTCAAGTTATAAGTGATTTACTCAACAGTGATAACCTAAAAGTAGCTATTACTCAGCTATGCCATGAGCTACAGGTCTGAAATTTTACTATGTTATAGCTGACCCCAAAGTAGCTGAATAACATATTTATACTAAATTCTCTAAATGCAATAGTTTTCAAATTACAAGTGATTTACTCAACATTGAGAACTTCAAAGTAGCTATTACTCAGCTATGCAATGAGTCACAGGTCTGGAATTTCACTATGTTATAGCTGACCCCAAAATAGGTGAATAACATATTGAAACAAAATACTCTAAATGCAATAATTTCCAAGTTATAAGCGATTTACTCAATAGTGATAACCTAAAAGTAGCTATTACTCAGCTATGCCATGAGCTACAGGTCTGAAATTTTACTATGTTATAGCTGACCCAAAAGTAGCTGAATAACATATTTATACGAAATTCTCTAAATGCAATAGTTTTCCAATTACAACTGATTTACTCAATAGTGAGAACTTCAAAGTAGCTATTACTCAGCTATGCAATGAGCCACAGATCTGAAACTTCACTATGTTATAGCTGATCCCAAAATAGGTGAATAACATATGAAACAAAATACTCTAAATGCAATAGTTTCCAAGTTATAAGCGATTTACTCAACAGTGATAACCTAAAAGTAGCTATTACTCAGCTATGCCATGAGCTACAGGTCTGAAATTTTACTATGTTATAGCTGACCCAAAAGTAGCTGAATAACATATTTATACGAAATTCTCTAAATCCAATAGTTTTGAAGTTATAAGCGATTTACTCAACAGTGATAACCTAAAAGTAGCTATTACTCAGCTATGCCATGAGCTACAGGTCTAAAATTTTACTATGTTATAGCTGACCCAAAAGTAGCTGAATAACATATTTATACGAAATTCTCTAAATGCAATAGTTTTTAAGTTACAAGTGATTCTACTCATGATGGAAGTTACTGAAAAGCCCAAAAGTAGCTATTACTCACTTAGCTATTGAGACAGGCACCCAACTTACTCACCATATTGTAGCTATGAAAAAAGTAGCTGAATAACATATTTTAACAAAATGCTCTAGATGCAACAGTTTTCAAGTTATAAATGATTTTGTACATGATTTCATGAATTTTAATGCATTAAAAATTATTAAAAAAATTTATTTTAAAAAAAGTAAGACAGATCCAGGTCTCATACTCACACAAGAAAATCTACCTCTGGCCTAGTACATATATGCAAGATATGAGAGAAATCCCTGCAATAGTCACTGAGAAAATTGTGATTAAGTGTTGAAATTTTCACACTTTTGGTGGGGGTACCCCCCTTGTAATGTCTCTAGCAAACAGACGAACAGACAGATTTGCATGCCTTGAACAATTTTTCATCCTCGATAGATAAGGTATCTTTTAAAAAAAACAGCAAGTCTCTAGGCCTTGTAGTTTTGGAGGAGAAGTTGTTCACGCGGACGCGGACGCGTGCGTGTACGCCCGCGCCGCAGAGTGATGACATAATGTCAGCTGACTGACAAGTCAGCTGACATAAAAATAGTAGTCGATGGAAAATCTAGTTGACTGAAAGTCTGTGCTGAAGACCATCACACCAACTACCAAATTTTAAACTTCATGTTTCGACAAAATCTCAAACTCATGACAGGTGAGTGTGTTTTATAGGAGTTTACACTGCCTGTCCTACTCAAATGTTGTTGTTTAATTTCCTGTAGTTCAACACTGGAACATCAAATTATGGATAGGATGTTGAAAGACTTCTTTATAGCAATGAAGTCATGACTCTCATGGTATTGGGTCTCAATATGTGTCTGGCAGCTTACTCAAATGACAGAATGTTTAACTGTTAGGGGTGCAACCGAGACCAGTCGACACTCGACGAGCGAGGCGAATTTCATGAAAATTCGATCCCAATTCTCAGGGTCGAGTGCTCGTGTGTATATATAACAACCTATAGAACTGGTTACGTTTTTTAGTTAATAAAACATAAATAACACACCTTACTTACATTAAATCGTATAATCCATCATTTTTTAAATAATATTATTGATATTATGTGCTGACAATAGTTAATTCAAGCGATTCAAAGCTTTTATCTTTATATTTTTTTCGTTTACAGGAGCCGCCATATTGGATGTCGTTTCCTGTTAAGGTGGACACTAAACTTCAGGAGGGCTTGATGTTGAGTCGAGTTTTTATCTGCGAGCATTCGGCCCGAATTATTTGTACTCGTCACACCCCTAATAATTGTGGGAAAATATACAATTTTAGAAAGAAACCCTAACTCTCACAAAGTTATGATGTTTCATGTATTTTTGTGGATTTTAACACTTCTATAACAATTTCTTTGAGTAGAACTGCCATGTTGCATTTTCATGAACTTCACTTGCGGTTACTGGGCATATTGAACTTTTTAAAACACAACTTTTAACGCTATCTTGATTTCAAAATGATTTAGAATTGGAGGGATAGTAAATTGGAAGATATGTTAGATACCCTGCCTAAAGGACATCAACCACATTAAACCCACCCTCTGCTGCCTGTAGAACCACATTAAACCCACCCTCTGCTGCCTGTAGAACCACATCAAACCCACCCTCTAATGCCTGTAGAACCACATTAAACCCACCCTCTGCTGCCTGTAGAACCACATGAAACCCACCCTCTGATGCCTGTAGAACCACATTAAACCCACCCTCTGCTGCCTGTAGAACCACATCAAACCCACCCTCTCATGCCTGTAGAACCACATCAAACCCACCCTCTGCTGCCTGTAGAACCACATTAAACCCACCCTCTGATGCCTGTAGAACCACATTAAACCCACCCTCTGATGCCTGTAGAACCACATTAAACCCACCCTCTGCTGCCTGTAGAACCACATCAAGCCCACCCTCTGATGCCTGTAGAACCACATTAAACCCACCCTCTGCTGCCTATAGAACCACATTAAACCCACCCTCTGCTGCCTGTAGAACCACATTAAACCCACCCTCTGCTGCCTGTAGAACCACATCAAACCCACCCTCTGATGCCTGTAGAACCACATCAAACCCACCCTCTGATGCCTGTAGAACCACATTAAACCCACCCTCTGCTGCCTGTAGAACCACATTAAACCCACCCTCTGCTGCCTGTAGAACCACATCAAACCCACCCTCTGATGCCTGTAGAACCACATCAAACCCACCCTCTGATGCCTGTAGAACCACATTAAACCCACCCTCTGATGCCTGTAGAACCACATTAAACCCACCCTCTGATGCCTGTAGAACCACATTAAACCCACCCTCTGCTGCCTGTAGAACCACATCAAGCCCACCCTCTGATGCCTGTAGAACCACATTAAACCCACCCTCTGCTGCCTATAGAACCACATTAAACCCACCCTCTGATGCCTGTAGAACCACATTAAACCCACCCTCTGCTGCCTGTAGAACCACATCAAGCCCACCCTCTGATGCCTGTAGAACCACATTAAACCCACCCTCTGCTGCCTATAGAACCACATTAAACCCACCCTCTGCTGCCTGTAGAACCACATTGTCCAGCTCTTGCTCTAGTTTTTCGTACGACTCCAGTTTGACGTTTTTCTCCGCGAGGGATGTATCTAGTTCTGCGATTCTCTTCTCCAGTGATGTCTGCATGGTGTAATGTTCTTTCACAAGCACCTACAGATAAAATGCAAATGATTCTACAGAGGCTGTGATAGGCTGACTAGGTACCCAAAAACATTTTTAAAAATCTTGGACAAAATTCATACGCACTGCATTAAGATTGCTACATCTTGCAAAAGTTTCAAGTTAATATAGACTTAAAGGGTACAACACTTGCCTGAATTTGTAATACTTTCTGTACCCAACATATTTTCCGATTTATTTTGTAATTACTATTCTAAAATGGTACGCTGCGCAGTGACCTTAGACACATCTTTTGCGCAATGCTTGAACCGCAAATATAGAATGGTAAATAAAACAACACTGTTGAATCCTATGTGCATCGTCCCTTCGTGTACAAATGTAAACAAATGACTCGTGGTAAATAAAAAATAAGTAAATTATATGCAGCAAATATGAAGTCTAATAATTCAATGGGGATTTTCATCAATATTTCATTTAAAGATCGACTACTCATTAATATATATGATATCACGGAATTCTGCGGGGATTTCCTAACAATATTTTAACCAAAAGGCTGTTTGCACATCCATCACTATGCATGTTTCGTTGATGGAACAGCCAACATGGCGTTGGATTTGTTTTGATTTTTGCGTAAGATTTACCCCTTATTTTGAACAAAATATCAATGTAACCATTTTAGAATGGGAATAAAAGACAAATTCTCGCACTTTATGATGGTTTTAAACTATCGATCTGCTGTATTAAAGCACTCAGCCCTACGGGCTTCGTGGCTTTAATATTCAGCCGATCGATAGTTTAAAACCATCATAAAGCACTCGAATATGTCTTTTATTCCTATATCAACAAATCACAATTTCAAGTGGCCCCTGACAATATTAAGACACTACAACTGTCAAGTCACTTGCGACAGCTGAACTTTACTTCTTGGGATTTGAAGGAGTCAAGCTCTTGAATTTTTAAATTCCTTCTCATTCTGCTTATTTGTTAAGGTCTGTTTTCTGTAAAGTTGTAATTTTACCTCCAGTTTCTTGGACAGTTTCTCGTTCTCCAGTTGGCAGTCTTTCAGATTTCTCACGGTTTCCTCATAAACAATCTGACTTCGCTCAGCCTCAAATGACCTCAACTTCACCTCATTTCTCAGTTCAGATGCTTGGTTGTCTGTGGAAATTTGCAGCCCACGGAAACTGTGGAAATATGGATACTCATCACACTACACCACAATTCATGAAACCCCGGAGACAAAAAAAAACAAAAAAAAAACAAAAAAAAACGGGGAAAATAAAGGTGATCATCTCTAGAAGTGCAAGCCTCGCTAGAGCTGACGCTTACAAACCAATGTTCCTCTTTTTGTTTGTGTGTGGCCAACAGTAGTGAAAACGGCAAAGAATTGGTTAGAACTTTCTATTGGAAATGTTACTGTTCTACTCTTTGTTATTACTGATATTTCCTGAAAGTATTATAAACCTTATAAATTTGGTGAATATTTTGCTTTTTGGCTTTATGAGGAAACAAAAGAAATCTGTTAACTTTGATATACCACATGCAGACTGTTTTGTGTTAAATTATGCCTCATGTGCTTATGCATTTACTTTTCACATCAGTTAACAACGGTGAGTTACACTTACTCCTGCATGAGCTGTTCATATTTTCCCAGGGCATCTTTCTCTGCTTGCAATCCTCGGTCCTTCTCCAAAAACGCCATGTCCCTTGCCTCCCGTAGTCCCCTGCAACACAGAGGTCATTCAGTACAAAGGCTGTTTGGTATAAATCATTCAGAACAAAGGCTAGTCAACACAAAGGTAATTTAGGGTAGAGGTCATTCAGCAAATTATTCAGCACAGAAGTCATTTGGGGTAGAGGTCATTCAGTGCATAGATCATTCAGTTTTCAGGTCAGTAAGAGAAAAGGTTACTCACCAGTCAATGCAGTGTTAGCCAGACAGATAATTCATAATCAAAGGTAGTCCATGCTTAAAGTCACTTAGTAGCATATATACTGTATTACTCAAGATGAGAAACAAAAACTATTGCTTAAGTGCATATTAAGGATATCATCTAGGGTTATGAGCGTGAAGAAATGGAAACTTATTTTTAGGTAGTGAGGGCAGCGCTCCGAGAATTGAAAAGTTTTCATTTGTTGGCAAGATCTGTTGAATCTACACCTGACCTCTGAGCAATGGACAGTTGTTATCACATCTACAGGATAATGAAGTCTCCATTATACATTTATTTCAAACACATTACTATCTTTGGTTGGTTTCACAAAAAATAAGACACCTATCTCCAATCCTGTACTATGGTATACACCGGGCCAGGAACCTACTAACACCTGACTGTTGGTATCTTTACACCATTTGATAACTGACCTGTTTTCCCGTTCATACATCTCCTTGGTACTACTTTTGAGCCTGTCAATCTCTGCATTGGTTCTCACACGAATCTGTTCCAGTTCTTCCTTCAACTGTCGCTCATACTCACTCTTGTACTGGTCCCTAAAATACACAAAAATACATTCCCTCATACAGGCCAGGTATCTATCATAGTCACAAGTAAATTACCTAGAAGCCACATATTTATCATAGTGACAACACATAAATTACCCACATATTCATCATACACCTACTGTATTTACTCTCCTTGAAGCCATATTTTATTCACACAGTTATTTTATCTAGTTTTCTGGAGACCACATATTTATCCTACAGTTACTGTACCTACTTCTCTTGAAGTCACATATTTATCATAAAGATATTGTATTTAGTTAACTGGAAGTCACATATTTATCACCGGTTACTACAACTAAGTACCTGGAGAGACAACATACATGTATTTATCACTTAGTTACTGCCTCTCACCTGGAGGCCACATATTTATCGTACAACTCCTCCCTGGAATCTTTAGCCCGCTCTAGCTGTTCGTTGATTGTAGTGACCCTCTCCTCCTGATAGAGAAGCTTGTTGTGGAGGTCTGTCACCTGCTTGCTGAAGTAATCCTTGTCCTGCTGAAGTAACTGGATCGTCTGCTTCTGAGAGTTCACCTGGATAAAATAAGGGGAGGTGTACGACAGGTGTAAACCATATAAACACCGGTATAACAGTTAACTCTAAGTGTAGGCACACACATATGTGGTTCCGATAGAAGACATCTATTTTGTGACACAGATCTGTACCCATTTGATGATTAATGCTAAGGTGTTCACATGCAATGCACAACTACTGATGTCCTATGGCGATGTGTCTGCTTCCAGGACTGAAGAATTGGATGCAAAATTGTGCATCAAGTATGCCTCACTTGCTACATGCATTTAAATCTTCATATAATGATAGAATACAAAATCTCATATTCTATAGTGAATTTGGTTTCAAATGGAGGGGCTATACCCAGACAATAGCAGTCAGGTTGTCTGTGCTGGTCCTTGGTCGCTGATTGCAATTATCATTGTGTACAAAAGAGAGTAAAAACTTTGAGAGGATAATCTCCTTTTGTTAAATTTAGTGACAAGACAATTTATGATTCAATGAAATACTAAATCTATAAATGATGTTCATATACACATTTTCTAACCAACTGAGTCTTGTTTTGAACTTTCTCACTTATAAATCATAAATACAGTAGAACCTCTATTATCCGAATTTTAAATTATCCGACCTCAAACCCACTCTCCCAACTTCATTTGAACCTGTTATTTTAGGCTTTCCATTATCCGACCTTTCTGTTATCTGACCTAATTGTTACTCCCCCAAGAGGATCGGATAACAAAGGTTCTACTGAATGTGTCGGATATTGAAAGTCACATACATGTGTACATATCCTACGGTATTAATAAATGTATTAACCATGAATCAATCAGTGAGACTCCACAGTGACCTTGACCTCTCACCTGCATGCGCAGATCATCCCGTTCATTGGTGACACTGTCTAAACCTGCCTCAACATACGCAAGCTTCTTCTTCAGACCCGTCAACTCTGCATCAAACTCATCTCTCTCCCTGTAGAAATACAGAAAGCCGTCAGCTATTACCCAATGACACTTCAAAAACAGTTTCAAGTCTACACTTTTTTCTCAAGGCTAAGATTTCTTAAGGTATATTTCTCTGGTGGGCATATCCTGAAGGTCTCTTGTCGTGACTACAGTTTTGTCTCAAACATAAAACTGTCATAAAGTGATATCAGCATGTCACTTTTGTCAAAGTACAGCTCCATGAAGATCACAAAATACGCTGACCAATAGGCAACAGCCCAATTGAGTTTTTTGTTTTGTTGAGGGGTGGGGGTGGGGGTGGAGGGGGGGGGGGGGGGAGAGATGGCTCAAATAAGATGTGATTGTTCATCTCAACTTCAATCTGTTTATGAACATCGTGCCAGATTCTCACAAAGCTACACTGTGACAAAGCTGAGATAGTTAGCTTTGAATCATTTTTGAGCTTTCATGAATCTGGCTCCAGCCAAACAAAATCTTCTAACTGGACAATTTCCAAAGTGGCGGCAAGCTAATATTTTTGGGCTTTGTCATCCCATTCTGTGAAACTTAGAGATGAGCTAAAAAATTAAAACACGCTCTCCATGCTTCTCTGTTCAAATGTCAAGAGCCGCTTAGAATGTTACACACTAGATACACAACTATAATACCTCCTCAGGTGTCACTCCCAACATTAGTCACCAATACTTTCACTTTTCAAAAAGAATTGTTGTCAGTATGAAAACATGATGTCAGTGATTTGTTATTCTTAAGATTTTAGTTGCAGGTACTGCAGGGAAAATGGTCTTCTGTACTCGTACAATATCTCATTTAACCTTGTGTTAAACTTTGTGTAAAAAACACTGAGGACAGACGACAGATTTCTGACTCACGGCAATGAAATTGTTTGGAAACTTTTGATCCAATGTCTGCAATGAACATATTATTTTCCCTTCATACATATAAAACATGGGACTGTATGAATAACTTACAGTAGACTAAAGCACTATTCCTGTAACATGAAACGAATATTCTCCCTAACTTTCTCAACCGTTTATATAAAGTGCATCTTAAAGCCATGGACCTAACAAAAGAAGATAAAATGGCTAGTTTTTACTTTACCAGTATGAGGCTTGGCCGATAATTTATATTCTATATTTTTTTAGCAAATTTGATCCTTTTTTTAAAATTGAAATACACATACACACTATTGATGGGGGTTGGGGGCTTGCCCCCAATTATAACTGTTCATTTAATTTTAAATTTCATTAACAGTTTCCTGTAATTATCCAATATGGCAGATCTCGTACCAGTAAAGTAAAATAATTGCTCCAATTAAAATGACATTGCACTTACTTTTGGATGCGGTCAAAGTTTTCCACCTTATAATCGCCAGCCTTGACCTCTTGTTTGACCTCTGCATGTAACAAGGTCAGGCGCTGGTGCTTGCCTTTCATGTCGTCATGCTGTCGCTTCTCTTCTGAGTAGGACTGATCAAAGTACAAAGAGACATTACAAACTTCTGAATATTCAATGTCACTGACCAGTATTGCAATTTGAAAATCATGATATCTTGGACAAGGCTTTACCTAATGAATCCAGTGGACTACGTGGAGATAATTGTTTCAGACTCAGCATGTCTCTATGAAATCAAAATGATGGACATTAACTCACTTTATATCAGTTTTTGAGAGAAAAATTTCAAAAATAGTGATATCAAACAAAAAGCAGTAACTCTTCTCATAGTTTTGTATTCAATTTGTACTGGTGTACATGTCCATGCACACACAGGGTCCTCGGTGGTGTAATGGGTAACACACTCGATTCACACCTCTGAGGTGGGAGGTTAAAACCCAAGCCCCGGCCCTACGTGGGAAAGCTGGTAGCTGTTTACCGACGTGTGGCAGTTTACAGAGCAGGATTTTGGCCAACTAGTATATACTGGTTTCATCTGACCTTAAAATATGATGTAACTCATACAATGAGTTAAAAGCGACATCAAACCCAAATAAGTCAAATCAAAGCATTCGTGCTAATCTGGCTTGTACATATATGAGCACTGCCTTGAAGTGGGTACATCGTTTATTGATATTGGTGATATTTATTGTCTTGGAAGAGGGTTACTGATATCAACTGCAAAGATATATATCAACCATTTTAAGTATAACTAGAAAAATACAGTATAAATATTTCAAGTAAGCCATAAATATCAAGAAATATCTTGCTTATTTTATTTATTTATTTTTTTTTTTGTGTGTGTGTGTGTGTGTGTGTGTTTGTGTGTTTCAATCAGAATGTCTATGTTTAGTTTTAATAAACTTCACTTCCTGCTAGCATTTGGGGATATACTAGAATAAACTTTTCGCTATTCCTGATTCTGGCTCTTTAGTAGACAATACTACCCGACCCCCCCCCATCACCTATATCAAACAATATCAAAATATTTGTACATTCAATATCACATCATCACAGCCGAAGGACGTACCCATTACTGCCTCCATGAGCAATACCCGCAAGTCATGCAAATGGGTATGAAAACCTAACAGTTACTTTTTAAAGGAATACTCGTGAAATCTTTTCACCACTTCTCTCAGTGTTCGCTGCTCGTCACACTGTTAGGAAAATCAAAACTAGTTTCCATGTTTTACATTCAGAAGCAAAAATGGTATATCCACTAGTGACACTGGAAGCAGTTTCTTTTTAAATATTCTATTGACTTTCAATGGCAGTGATTCAAGACATTAGTCTTGTGGGGTGAAATTTTCACACGATGAAGAACCTTTTTTATTGATAAATTCAACCAAATCTTTCCATGAAAAGTAATGGAATTTATAAATTTGATTTTGATTTTTGTGTGAATACTCTGAAAACTGCTATTTTTCCTAAATATATGGAGCACTGTCAATATAGTAGTTTTCCCTAATTTTGTACTCCATATTATCAAGTACTCTTTCATAAGTACATGAGTGCTGTGTAATAGCCTTCTGTTAGAGTCACCCACCTCTTTATACTTGTCCAGCTCACTCTGACACCGCCGTAACTCATCAGACGTATTCTTACTCCGCGTTTTCAGCTCCGTGTTCTCCAGTTGCCATGGTTTCACAGCTTCATACAGTTTGATCTGAAAGGTGGAAAAATACAAGTGCAATAAAGGTTCAAACCCATAACATCTCACTCACAAGGCTTAATCTCCACCAGGGGGCATATAGCAAAATCTCTGAAACTCAAACAAGTCATAATGACAATAACTTAGATCCATTTTTATAAGGGCTGCGAACGGTTACTCAAGCCTTGATAGATGAGTCCATCTTGGCTAGTACTCAAGTCCATTTTAAGTACTCGGTTACTCGCGAGGCATTGTATTATCGCCCACGTAATGAAACGTTTGTGTAAAATATGCTGCATTTCAGCATTTCCGTCACATAACATCAAAGTTGTTGTTTTTGCTTGAAAATGTATAATTTACTACTTATTCTTATAATATTTGCTTAAATAGAATACGTTTTTCTTCAAAAGTTTCGTTTCGAGAATCGACTATTTGTTTACACAAGACTTCTAATGGTGGGAACTAAATCTCACGGTTACTCGAATTCGGGCCGGTTGTCAGAGGGCGAGTACTCGGTGCCGTTTTTTTGTACCCGTCCCAGCCCTAATTTTATAGGGTCCACAGTGGCACAGTGGTAAACATTCACCTCCTTCCTCTGAGGTCTTCGGGTCAAACTCAAGACCCTATGTGATAGGAAAGCTGGTAGTTGCTCCCCGATGGTCGGCAGTTTACAGTACAGAACCTTGACCAACTGTATGTACTGGTTTCCTCTGCCCATAAAACTACCCATCGTGTTATGACCTGTACAGTGTTGAAAGCGACGTAAAAACCCAAATAAAGCAATCATAGTTATACGCTTGCTAACATGAGCCATAAGTTCTTACAACAAAAAGTATGGTCAGGGATTTGAAACCCGTGTTTGCTCAAAACAGTCAAGGTGTAAAATATCTCACTATATTCAAAGGATTTTTATTGTTTCCATGAAATATTTCATCCAAAACCTTACCTACAAGATGGAACTCAATGCATTAAGCCAACAAAAAAGTGGGCAAAAGTGATGGCAGAAGGACATTACAGTTAAGGAAACATAGGTTAAAGGGGTGAAGGATATTACTGATGGCCTCGTTCACAAGTGAAGAGGAAGACAGTTGCAGAAGGTAGACACATAATGGCTGTTTGTGACATTTGTGGTCAACAGAGGGGAGTTTTTTACTTTGGTTAATAAGCCATATAAAAGGTATATTACAGACATATTTAACAAAGAGTTCTGAAAAGATGTGTATCAGTTTTAGCTATTTTCTGCAAAACCAAATAGAAAGTGGAATAATGGCGGTCTGTTCACCACACCTTGCTTCCTCATCACAAGCTCTCCTATACACCAGCCCTGATGTAACCTCATCTCTCAACAAAAAACCCTGAGTCTGACCTTTGACCTAAGCTCTACTTACAGCCACAAAGTCCTTCAGACTCATGTCCTCCTCTTGCTGTGCTTTGATTTCATGATATTGACCTTCACTGAGTTCAAGGTCACGTAGGCTGCGTCTCACGTCAACGGCACGCTCCTGTAGCCTCTGGTTTGCTGCTTCCAACTGCCGCTGTCGTTTCAGGATCGAGTCCAGCTCCGACTGGACCACATCTTGACGCTTCTTGAATTCTGTCTTCTGAATGGTCACCTGAGACTCTAGCTGGGTCTACACAATACAGACATTGACAGAATAAACCTTTACTACATATGTCAACAACAGAATAAACCTTTACTACATATGTCACCAACAGAATAAACCTTTACTACATATGTCAACAACCATTAGAGTTGTGGTCCCCCACAGTATATTTATGTCCTTGTTTAACTCCCTTAGCTCTTGTAAAATGCTTCATCTTCAGTATCAAACCACAATCATTTTCTTTCTTTTCTTTAATAAATCCTTCATATTCCAGACATTGGTTGCACTTGAAAAGGATATGATATGAAATAGGAAACCAGTGGAGTTTTTGTAGATAGGTTTGTGACATGACTCGTTTGGTGCAATCTGAAAACAATATGGCAAGAGCACATTTTGAACTTTCTGAAGTTTAGCAACACTGCCCTTGTTTACCCCATATAGTAGGGAATTACAGTAGTCTAATCAACTACTCACCATTGCGTTTGCCACGAAATCTGAAGTATCAACAATTAATAATATACGGATACATTGCAACTTCACAAATCAATAAGGTGATAGTAACAGGAACTCAGACTTTACCTATATGACTGTCAAAGTTGTTTTCTAAGTCAAAAGTGACACCTAGTTTTTTCACTTCCTGTGCCAAGTTAATAGTTGTTTGAAGGAATGTGACAAGAAATTTTTGGTGTGACTTTCTGGTACAATTACCGCCAATGATACTGAATTCAGTCTTTTCAGTATTATGTTTCAATTTCACACTGTTCGTCACTCCTGAACAGAAAAAAGATAGTCAGTAAGCTCCACGATACTGGAGTCAAAATTCTTAGTCTATTGTCAAATATACCTGGGTATCATCAGCATACAGATGGTGGATGACCTTAAAACTTGAAATGACTTTACTAAGAGTGAAAAAAGGGAACTCAGAACCTAACCTTGGGAGACATCAAAAGGGAGATGAAAAGCTTCAAAAAGCCTGTCTCCTAGTATAATTATCTGTTTGCGATTGGTAAGTTAAGAGTCACAACAAATTGGATTGTTCTTCACAGAATTAGACAAGACATGGGTGCACATTTCCCTTACTGGTAGCCCATCAATGCAAAACCATTCCAACTCCACAATAGATAAAAAGTTGTGTTTTCAAACAGGATTACCAGCAGGAAATGGAGCTAAGGTGAGTTTTCAATACTTGAAGTTGTTCCATCATTTTTATGTGCAAAGAGTCTGCATGTCAGTAATACTTTGTTTCAGCATTTCAATTAAATTGAGATCCAGCACTACCGTCTCATTTCCTAAACAAAAACCCTTTCCTTACCTGCAGCATCTGTTTCTGGTGCTTGGCTTCACTCAGTTTCTCCTCCAGCTCTTCCACTTTACTCATGTACTCAGCCTTCAGGTTATCCAGTAATAAACTCTTCTGAGACAGCTCAATTTTACACACCTGTAATACATATAGATACAAGTCCATTTTATACACCTGGAAAACATGCAGAGGCAGCTCCATTTTACCAACTTGTAATACACACACAACTCAGTTTTAAACACTTGTAATGAATACACAGCTCCATTTTACACACCTGTAATACACACACAGACATTATAAAGTTACTGGGGTTAACCAATATTCATTTCCATTTGTAAAAACTTAAAAGCCATTACTATGGTTTACTATTTCACCCTTACAGCTGATTCAAAATAATCACAATAATACTGTCAGAATGTATGAACATTGCTCCTTTTCTGGGTTAGCAGGTAATTTTTTAACTTCTCAAAACCAAAGTATGGACTCTGTACATGGATCCAAATTAACCATGTTTAGTTAATAATCTGGTACTGAAATTGAAGTAGTTTTCAGCAGTTAGAATTCCTGCCCACATACCTGAAGGTCATGCTGCAGCTGTTTGCGCTCATACAGTTGCTTACTGACATACTTTTTGCGCTCATCCCTCAGGCCAAACTCACTGGTCTCATCCGGGGAGATGGAGAGGTCAGTGGGTACAGTGGTCTCCAAGTCCAGACTAAAGTCCTCTGTGGACTCCATAATACCTACAAAAACAAGGGAATAGTTCTGTTTGTTCACTGAAACACCATGTTTTATGATGTCACATATTTTCAAGGTTTTCTGGTACTGATGAATTGTGGCACAATTAGTGTAAGTGTTCATGTATACTGCTGTTGTGTGTAGCTTGGGGATGCGGCTTGTATTTATTTTTTTGTAGATTTTTGCTGTAAATAAAAATCGGCAAATAATAAGATTTCCTTAAAGGACTATAACTTAATTGTTTCAAACAATTTGTCTGTGGTTGGATTTTCAAAACTTTTCCACCATTGTGTCTAGTTTAAGAGGACACAAATTTTGATACCAACGAACCCATACTTTCTCCTGAATATATGTCCTATCTTGCTTGCAGTAGCTTGAGGCAAAATTCGATCCCTGACCAAAAATTAACACAAGCCTAAACCTGCACCTTCAACTCACATCTGCAACCTGTCATCACTCCCTCTATACCTACACTATTTGAATCTTTTGCCACAAGCTTCATAACACAGCCATGTACAAACCAATCCAAAAAGGCTGTCATATCAACAGAAATTCTGTTGCTACTAATCCCCACCTATTACTGCCAGGTAGTAGGTACCCCTTACTGCCCATCTATAACAGCCACAGTTCTTCAAAGTATTTGTTTGCATTTGTTCCATTCAAGTTAGAAACAGTTACACCTTATTGGCTTATTCAGTAGATCAAGTTCCTCTCAATATTAATCTAATCTAATCTACTGCTTTGCAGGCGCAATATCTTCCCCACTAAGGGGAACTCAGTGCGCTAGTTAACAAAATCATTTTCTTATAAGAAGAGTCGAGGGGCGTTCAAGGTCAGTGTACCAGGTTTGTGGGTGGGACCGAGAGGGAAGGAAGACTAAGTTGGGAAGCTAGAGTTGAAAAGGTGGGTTTTGAGGTGTTTCCTGAAAGATGCGACGGAGGGACTGTTTCTTATTTCGAAGGGGAGAGAGTTCCAAAGAACTGGGGCATAGTGACTAAAAGAATTTGAGAAGTGTTTAATTGATTTATGAACTCTACAGTCAAAAGTGGGGGTATGAAGGAACTTGAGTTTAGGGGTACTTCGTCTAGTATTTCTAATGGAAGTGTAGGGGTGGATTAGTTCTCTTAGGTAAACAGGCTGACCTTGGTTGAGGATTTTGTATGTAATGAGGCCTATTTTGAATTGTACCCTATACCTAACTGGAAGCCAATGGAGTTTTTTCAGTTGAGGGGTGATGTGAGAAAATTTTGAGGAACGGGTGACAACCCTGCAGAGTGAGTTTTGCACTAGTTGCAATCTTCTTAGCTCAAAGTCTGTGAGTGATAGAAAGAGGGAATTGCAGTAGTCCAGTCTGCTGCTGACCAAGGCATTGGCTAAAAGAACTGATGTTTTAAGGTCTAGAAGGGGGCGTATTCTGTAGAGGTCTCTTGTATGAGCTCTAGTGGACTTTATGACCTGTGACACATGGTCGGAGAAAGTGAAATTGGAATCAAACACCACTCCGAGGTTCTTGACACTTTGTGCTGGTGAGACCTGATTACCAAGAATATTGATTGGAAAGTGAGGAAGGAGTTGTTTACGGTTGTTTTTCGAACCTATCAAAATGAACTCCGTTTTATCAGGGTTGAGTTTTAATTTATTTGTGAACATGAAGTTTTGGATGTCATTTAGGCAATTTTTTAGTTTAGAAATGGTAGTTGATGCTGCTGTGAGATTGAATGATGGAGCTGATTGGGTTGGTGTAAAGGGAAAAAAGAATTGGACCAAGGACGGAGCCCTGGGGGACCCCATGCTGAAGGGCAACAGGATTTGAGAGTGTACTGCCTACCTTGACCGAGTGTGTCCTTCCCGACAGGTATGATTTGAACCAGCCGAGTGCCTGTTCACTGATTCCATAGTAACCATTAAGTCTGTCCAGGAGTATAGTGTGATCAATGGTATCGAAAGCGGCAGAGAGATCTAGATGGGTGAGGGCTGTAACAGACCCTTTAGCCATATTGAGAAGAATATCATTATGAATGTTAAGGAGGGCACTTTAAGTAGAGTGGTGTTTTCTGTAAGCCGACTGGAAGGCAGTCATCAGGCCGGCTTCATCAAGGTGAGATTGTAGCTAGGCAGCCACTAGCCTTTCAAGTATCTTTGAAATAAAGTTTAGATTGGAAACAGGCCTGTAATTTTTGAAAACTTCCTTGTCTAAGGATGATTTTTTGAGAATTGGGGTTACATGGGCCTGCTTAAAGAAATTAGGACACGTACCTTGTGCTAGAGAGGCGTTGATTATTGAGGTGATGGGGGTAATAAGAATATCCAGGAATTCAAGAACAAGAAAAGTGGGCCAAGGGTCAAGGGAACATGATTTAGTGGGAGAGTCTTGAATGATTTTAGTGACCTGCTCTTCAGTCACAGCAGAGAAAGAGGCGAATGTGGGTGGAGGAAAGTCAGGGGTGATGTGTCGGAAATTGAGTGAGGTAGAGAAAATTGAGTGTATTTTTTCAATTTTTTCTGTAAAGAACTCGACAAATCTGTCAGCCAGAAGCTTTGGGGGGTTTATAGATGGGAGAATCTTTGCTGGGATTCTGTGTAACACGTCACCCAGGACTCGCCATAGTTTTTGTGGGTTGTGGTGATTGTCCCGAATTTTTTCTTTGAGGAATTCAGATTTGGCCTGCATGCAGATTTTATTGTACTGGTGGACTTTCTGCATGTATTAGGATCTATTGAAGGTAGATTTGTTTCGGCGCCAAATACGTTCAAACAAACGCTTTGTCTCCTTTGCCGCAATTACAGTTTCATTAACCCATCCTGGGATGTACTTCGCCTTGGTATTTTTGGTGTGTGGTGGTGCATATTTGTCAATAAGGGTGGACAAAGCAGTGTGATATTGTTCATAAAGAGTGTCGGCTTCCTTGGAAGGATTATTAAGTACTTCAGAAGCGAGGAGATCTGTTTTCAATTTGTCTTTATCAATTTTATGGTATTTACGAAAGGTGACAGTAGCCTTGGTTTGGGTTGTAGGGGTTGAGAGATTAAGGGTAAAACTAATTGAAAAGTGGTCGGAAAAGGCATCAGTGGTGTGGACATTGGCAATATAGTCATTATTAGATTTGGTTAATACTTGTATGTCCATGAATGTGAGTTGGAAAGTTAACTTTCTGAGTTAAATCAAATGAATCAGTCAAAGAATGAAAGGTTTTTGAATTTGAACATGTTGTTTCGAGGTGAAAATTGAAGTCGCCGATGATCACCAGGTTCTCCGTGTTATGGTGAAAATCCTCCAAAAGTGACTGAAACTGGTCAAAAAAGGATGTAGTGCTGGAGGACGGAGGTCTATATATATTCAGAAAGTAAAAGGATTCTTTGTGAAGGGTTATTTTGAGGAGGAAATTTTCGAAGGTGGTACAGGTGTTTGTTGGAACTACGGAAGGATCCAATCCATCTTTGACAAAAAAGCCCAATCCTCCACCGCGACGGGCCGCTCGTGGCTGTTGATAGAGTTTGTAGCCTGGTGGGGTAATTTCGGACAGATTTGCACTTGTGGTGTCAGGTCTTATCCAGGTCTAGCTTTCTTCCCCACGTTCACACCCACAACCATTGGAATACAGACCTGGACACGTCCCCCACTATGACTCGGATATTATATATGATTAGTTAGCGCACTGAGTTCCCCTTCGGGGAAGATATTGCGCCTGCAAAGCAGTAGATTTAGATTTAGGTCTCAGACATGACAAAGAGATCGGTGTCATTATCAGAAATAAATATTATTTTGTTAGTTCTTTCAATAATAGCACCAAGGCAGACGTAAAGTGAGGTTATTTAATTTTTAACTCTATCGGATCTAATTTTCAAAAACGGTACTTCCCTGACGGAGCCACGCCACAAGAAAATATTAGGGCTTTTTGACTGATGTTTGGCCAATAGTGACATTAGTTCATAACACAAGTTAACCCTGCAGATGGATAATGACATAAACTAAGATTAGTGTAAAATATTGCTGTCTTCATAACCCGCACCATTATCTGATGTTGGTTATTTGTAAATACATTACAGACCATTTCGGGTCCAGTCTCATCACCCCAAGTAACGATTATGATGAGTACTGTTTGCCAATTTAATAATTTACATCTTCTTGAATTCTGTGTGGCAGTAATTGATACCTGGTGATAATTGTACCACAGCAGTGTAAGTTTTGTGGCTGTTTCAGTCCTTATTATATTTATTGAAAATTTGCATGCACTCGACCCTGAGAATTGGGATCGAATTTTCATGAAATTCGCCTCGCTCGTCAAGTGTCAACTGCTCGGTCGCACCCCTACTCCATTTCCTTTGTTTTGTATCATTGAAGTACCAGTATTAATTTTCACAAATGATTAATAACTCAGCCATTTCTTAACCTATCCCTGCCAAAATTTATCGTCGCCCAGATCTTTATATGAGCAAGGTATTTGCTGAATTTCAAGTGGATACATAAAATGCTTTGTAAGTTATCATCCGGACAAGGACGCCCTTCCAAAAAACGCATTTTGGTCATGTGACCTCTCTGATTGGTGAAAATGTCATCGCAGGGCTACTGCATACACCTGCCAAATATGAAAAGAATCCGCCTTATGGCTGTGAAGCTATTGCGAAAAGAAAATGCGGATCTGGTGGAGTCACTTCTCCCATACACAAACAAGCATTCCGCGACCCTCGCCGGACGCTTAATTATTTGCCAGAAATGGGATGTCTTTTTGGTCAAGTTATGTCTATTTGAATTGACTGGCGATAATTGGTAGCAAGGCAATTTATACTTTTTGATGGGAAGTATGTTTATACCCCATCATAGACCATTATAAATTTTATCATATGCATTTAGTGGTGTCATCACTTGTGGGCAATATTACATATCCACTGGTGATGGAATCAATGGATGATAATCAATATAAATGGTCATCCACGATGCATCTTAAAAACATCATTTAACCATAAACTTTGGCTTATTTTCAAAGGGATTTAATAAAAAAAAAAACAATGAAATATTCATATAATTTCTACTTTTGTGTGGTTTTATTTCACGGTTTTGTTCAACTTATCAAGACCTCGCGTACCGTGATGAGACCACTATATATATTGGTAATTTATTTTGTAACTGTTACTGCATTCAATAAATTTAAGGATGGTCATGAATAGGTACACAGGTGTGAACTGGTATACCACTACTAGGTGAAAGTCTACCTAGTGGCATTCCACTGGTGAACGCCCGCCTACCAGTAAACGCCCGTCTTATATGGTTAATCCTCATACAGTCAGCCTAACTCATAATTTTGGCCTATTATGTGTAATTGGCATTAAAATAGAGCAAGAATCCTTGTTTTTCAGCAAATAATAAAACATCTATCAATGTGAAACAACTTTCATTCTTTTATACTATTCAAATGTGCATATAAAATTGTAAAACGTGCAATTAAAAGTCATATTTACTACTTGCTTAATGGGCCAATAAAATGGTAAACCACCATAGAGGTCAAGGACAAATGTTTCTAATTGCAAACAAAATGGATGTTCACTGGTATTTGGAGTTTGAAGTGAAACAGACAATAATATAGGGATGTATGGTCAAAGTATAACAATTTCAAAGAAATATTGAACAGCAGAATCAAAACATTAATTGTATCGTGTCATCTATTATCGAAGGTTGTCCATTTCCAACGGTAATTTTAAAAGATCTTGTGCGACTTACTACGGCTGTTTCTGTGATTGTTTTTTTTGTTTTTTGTTTATCAACAGACACATTTCTTTATCTACAATACATATTCAAGAAGAAAATATGAGAAAGAAGCAGGTAAGTTGTAATTTTATATTTAATGTACAATATGTAATCCTTTCCACAATTTCCTTTTCTTCCCACTAAATATCTGGCTAAAGTAATTTTGCATTTTTTAATGATTCTTTTTCACAGTTTTTCACATCTTGATTACTTAAAGCACACAAGTGCAGGGAGTGATGGCACTGTCAGTGAATCAGGTTGATCCAATACTGAAATATTTAACAAATATTTATCTGACCACTTCTTGAAGTATGTGCAAGGTTCTAGGGAAAGTTACAAACTTGTTCTTTCTGATGAGCACACAACACTCTTACATCCTGAGATAATTCAGAGGGCTTTGAAAAACAAAATAGTGTTATCTGTGCTACTTGCACATAGTTCACATGTGTTACACGCTCTTGGTGTTGGCAATTTCAGCCCCTTTCAAAAAAACACTTTTCACTAGAAGCTGATACATACACGAAGGCACATGTAGGACAGGTTGTCAGGAAGTACAGCATTGCAGAAATTGCTTCAAAGGCGTACATCAAAGCACTGGCCCCTTGAAACCTTATGTTTAGCTGTCAAAAGAGAAGAGTCTATCCCTCAAACCCTGAGGTATATGACCATGCAAAATTAACCCCAAATCAAGTCTGGACAACAAAGCACAAGCAGGCTAAAAGTTCTAATTCATCTGTGATCATTGATAACATTTACAGAATTTTTACCAAACAGTGAAACTGCTATAAAATTTTGATGTAGCACCATGTACGAGTAACCCCCCCCCAGTGAGAAAAACTGTTCATAATATTATTTCGGGTAAGCCATTACTGGGGCTGATGTGGCAGAACAGGAGACTGCTCATTACACCAAAGGTTCAAAAGGTTCATAAAAAAATGTCAATGGTATGTAAAAAGCCTACTAAGAAGTTGCCCCCAACCTCCTGCACTAAAGCAGGCCCATCTAATATCAATTTGTGTTGTGCCAATTTGCAAAGTGATAGTGACATGGAAGCTAGTGACTAAAAAATGCTGTGTTTGTAAACTAATGTCCCCCATTCAGCTTAGGGAATGGCCGTACACTGAGTTTGTTAAATGGGGACAGTGTGACAATGAAGTATTGTACACCCTGCAAAGTTATCTGAAGAGGTGTTAAATTTTATTACCAATGTTGTTCTGAAGGATAAATAGCTACCCAATACATAAAACATTGTATCAAATGGAAGACTTTAAAACTAACAGAAATACATGTATGTCTGAAACTGAACTGAAATTCTAGTTTTATTGTATGTATTATTACCTAAATTGCTTTTTAATGTACAATGTTACCAAGAAATGTAAGCACTAATGTGTCTATGTACAACATAGAATAAAAGTCTGAAACAAATCTCTGTTAATTTATCAACCTGAGCCATAAATGTTGTACAATTCTTTGCTCTTAGGAATTTATTTTAAATTCAAACTACAAAACACTGTTTATAGAGTGCCACAATGGTAACAAATCCTCTAAGGTACTTAGATGCTGATAAAGGATACCCCATAAACCAGGAAAGATCATATCATAAAAATATCAAGAACCAGAAAAAGTATTCTCTATTGAAATGTTTATATATTCTTTTCAAATTATTAAAAAAACAATAATTTTCATTATTTCTAAATTTATAACATTACCAACACCATTTATTTTATATTGTATATCATTTTCATGTCTCTCTACCTTAATAAGAGCTTAAAATTACAGTATTACTGCACAGGAAGTGAACTGTTGGAAACAGGAAATTGTTGTGTTTTGAAAGGTATGATGATTCACAATTATTTTCTAAGCAATATACACGGTTAACTACAGAAAGAAAAGTAATACTGACAATTAAATGAGATCAGGTGAAGCAGGTGAGTGACTCTTTACATTTCATATATTTTCTGCAGTTGATGCGTCCCAAATATTAAGGTTTTACGTGAAATTTACCTACATCGTCGATAACTGACGACTCAAGGATAGAGTATGTCATTTGTTAAGAAAACTTAGAAAAGAAGTCAAAATTGCTAAGAAATTTAAAATTTAAAAATTATCTAAAGCAATATAGCATGGCGGTTTCCTGTTCGAAAGCCACTACTGCTCTCCCATAACTTGGCACTAGCCTGTTTTAAGTGTAGTTTCATGGATTTCTTTTTATTGAAATATGTATTAACTAGGGCTGTAATCATTAGCGATTTCTATAGATGCAGGATCACCTGTTAGATGCGAGATAAACTCGAGCTGAACTAGAGTAAATGACACAAATACTAGTATAAATAAAATAACAATGTCCAAATATTGTCATTAAGGGATCCGCCATTAATTGTTTAGCATCCTTTTACTGCAAGGAAATACATTTTGTTGCCGGTTAAAATTGTGCAGATATGAATGTGCACTTTATGGAACAGCCATGTAAATAATGAAAATAATAAACGACCATTACTCGTTTATTTTTATATCTTTATGGTTAGATAAATTGCAAAAGTACTAGTTTGTAACAAGATTAGTATATCATTATTTATTTCTTAAAGGTGTACTCCCCAATTTTTTTCAACTTTTTTTTATTCACTAAATATGTTCTTTATAGCATTCTTTATGAAACCTATATATTTTAAGAACCCATACATTGTTTTAATTAGGAAATAAATTAAGATAAAGTACATCTGCATATGTTTGTATACAAAGGTTTGTTTTGAAACCACCTGTCACATGACCACATTTTGAGCAGACCAATCAGAGTAGAGCACTCCCTGGTTTTCAACCACAGTGGTTATTCACCATTATGCTCTTTTTTTATTGCTGGAATAAAGTTGTGTTTCCTTAATGCTGATCACGGTCGACTGATGGTGATCCCTGTGATTCCATATACAAGATATATGATATGTGCATGTAAATAAAACCATATTTTTTGTAACTCGCAATTTACTACCTCAACCACGGAGGTTATGTTTTGGTGTGCACTTGTTTGTCTGTGCGTCTGTCAATTACTAGAGAAGTGATGAATATATTTATGATTTTTTTGTGTGGATAGGGCATTGTCAAAAAAGAAGTAATCAAAGGGTTTTGAAAGATCAGTGTCATATTCAGGACCCCCAAAACTCCTGAATATTTAGAAATGCACCCTATTGGAGATCAGTGCTCTCAGATTGATTTCTGAGGTTGGGTTTGTTTGTTTTTTCTCTTCATAATATCTTTGGAGATATAAGTAATTCTTTCATCATTCTTCACAGTACTATACATCAAATATGCCTATATATACATTGAAATATGCATAGGTAGATATGACAACTATTGCTTAGGTTTACTGCCCAACTGCTCTGATAGCTGAATTTCACTTTACAGAGAGAAAAGATGAATAAGGTTAGCAATCACCCACTAACATTAACCATGATTGAGTGCACGGAAAGAGAGTAAAATCAGATATAGGGATAAAAATAAACGGTCGGTGATCACTGATGTGGAAATACCCACTAAGACAATGAGGTGTGTGACATCCAATCTAGTTACTTATATACCAACACATGTTTCCAGCTCATCCTATTAAATGCATCTCACCTTATATAAATTTGTAAGTCTAAACTTAATGCTTATATAACTTGTAGAACCCTTTTTAACAACTTATTTATTTGAATTTATAGAATAAATTAATAAGAATTTATACATATACTCATTTGGTTGAAGAAGATTTTTATTGAAAGATTCAAAATAAGGATAAGAATTTTAAAAAGTTAAGAGTGTCAAAATTTCAAAGGGAATATTCAAGTATATCCAGATAGTTCACTGCAAGGTCATGGTCATCAGTGTCAGGCTTTTTCTTGCAAACAGAAACATTACCGTACCTTGTGAAAATTTAACAGTCAATTAAATTTTGAATTATTTGCAATCTTTGCAATAAATTTTATTTTTGTGGTAACAAACCATATCACAAAACAACAACAAAAAGTTATGACCATACATTTCTCAGAAAAGAAATATATTATCTGCTTCTGTTATTAAATTCTACTTTTATTTTTTTTTTTCTACATTTCCCCCATTTACTGTAACCCAAAGTGTTTTATAACCAGCTTCCTCCTTTCTGATGTGACTTTGCCTTTATAGGTTTCAGTGTTGAGTAAGGAAGTTATGGTTAACCTATTTATCTTGTATATTCCTTCTAGTTAATTAGAAAAATAACAAAATCTTACAATAAGCAGATTAAATTCAGTTACCTAATTTCTACTTAAATCCATGAAGCAATCAGTGTCAAATTTAAACGTAGACAGTCTAAGTGTTCCACAATCCATTCATCTATATGGATTTAAGTTTAGGGTGTACACTTTCCCCAATCTTTTTATTCATCCTTGTGTTCCCTTTATAAAAACACTGACTTCATCTGATGTGTGGATGAGATCAGCTTTTCCAGAATTCCCCACTGTATATTACCTTATCTTTGTTATCATAACAAACCACGTGGGCCGCTCTGCTGAAGTTTAAAGTGCTGTTACTTCGTTAATTAGCTGAAGTTTTTCATTTGGATTGATTTTATGGGGGTTTTATGATTATCTCTGTGAAATGGAATGATAAAAATAGCACCTTCAAAATTGTATGAAAACAAGTGCATGTTATTAAATGATTTTACTGACAAAGTTAAAACAATAAACCCGTTAGAATTGTACCTAATGGATGATAATATAATTTCTACAAGAAATCAGCGCCCCAACTTGACACAATTTGCATATGGAAAGTACTGAAGATATTTAATTTATTGCCGTTGTCACATCTACTTCCTTAGCATGCCGAGGGTGGTAATATGGTTCCAACATGAATAGCAATGTTTGATTAATGGTTCATAATATAATATCAAGATCTTAACATAATGAATTGTCTAACTTGTCCATTCAGATTTAGAATGATTTCCCTGAAAGGCCAAGTTCAACCCACATTATTTAATTATTCTAGGTTCAACAAACTAACAAACACTATGTACAAATATGTACAACCCAGTATAACTGGGGCTGGCCACCTCCCTCCCTTTAATTCCCTAGATCATGTTAGAAGAAAAGTTTAACTTATATCCATGAAATTTGCTATCAATTCCCCTCCCCCCCCCCCCCCCTTTTACTTCTAACCCAAGTTTACAAAATAAACCTCACCCTTCTTGTGCAGATCTGGGCATCTTGACAGTCTTTGGAATTTAATGCTTCAGAATTGCTGTCTCCTTAGGGAGAAAGTGAACCAGGAAGAAACACTCCAAAGTTGACCCTTTTATAGGGAATAACTGGGTCAACAAGTGTCTAGCAGTGAAATGCATTTTCGTGATTGGATTAAAAATCCCCCAATGACCTGTTGAACTTTGGCATTTACCTGATTGGACAAGAGCTTGAGATGTTTAACCTTTGCAGTAGCAAAGATGGCTGACTTCCTGTCATCCCACTTCAAAACTTTAACAACAAACTATGGCTAAATGAAGATATATAAACAGGTAAAAAGTATGTGAAATGTAATAAAGCAGCCAACATAATGTTATAAATGTACTTTTAATGTGATTTAATGTGATTAACGATATGAAATTACCGGCAGTTGCCGATAGTTGAAAATCTGCATTAACGGCATCGCCGATACACGACAGTATATAAAGGTGCACGAGCTTTATGATTTACATGCATATCGCACCCACTTCAAATCGCTACCACCAACTCGCACCCAGTTTTTTTATTTCATCTTTTTCTCCTTTGACTTTTATCACTTTTGATATTGGGGCATTGATTCACTGAAATAAAATAAGTTAAAATATGTTGGGAAACCCCACAGAATACCGTGAATCGTCAAATATTTCCTATGTGTGCACAAATATTCCAGCAACCTCATCCGTGACCTCATGAATATTAATGAGTTGTCCGTGAATTTTGATCTTGAAGCAACATATTTTCTACACATACATTTATTGGGAAACCCCACAGATTTCCATGACCTCATATATATTGTATGCGATTGTCAAGCACATCTACCGCCAATAAATGAACTGAATTGTCGAGCCTGATACTTAGTGCAATGCCATAAGTTTAAACAAAAATCCCATCATAAAATGTCATTTTTAAAATGGGTGCGATTTGTGGGTGTGAGTTAACGGTAACGATTTGAAGTGGGTGCGATGTGCACGTATCCCAGCTTTACCAAGGCAATTATATATCTTTCTTCCATTTTTTTTGTCAAGATGAGCTTTGTGCAACGATACGACGACAAACAGTATCTCTAAATACCAAGATGGGAGTAGTTAAAATGATATCTTGGTATACAGGAGACCAGAGGGTTGTCACACCCTTGCCAGGGTGACCTAAAGTTGAAAAAATGCTAACAAACATAACTGAAAAAAAAATCAAACTATAAATATCATTTAAAAATACAAAGAAGTACGCACGGAGTTACTTTTACAATTCTCAAATGTTAATATATATGTTGAAGAGTTTAAAAACAAGAATATTTTGTTTTGTTGTCTAAACTTGTTTTTCAAAACAACGGAAGTTATTAGGGTTGTAGCTAAAATTCGGTGGTTTCTAAACCACGGAAAAAGTGACGGAATTCCGTGACGGAAACGGAAAATCGCCTAAAAATCGCCTAATATACATATTAGTACATACGAGGATTCTCATATGAGGAATCACTCAACTATTAAGCAATTTACAGGTGTTCCAACATAACCCTTCATTTCCAAGTGTTGCTCAATTGGGCGATGTTTTCCTTGGATATTGGTGATTAATATCTTACTTTTTAAGTTTTAAGATATCTTGTGTCAAGTTTCCAGTGTACCAATTTCCGGCCACATGCGATATTTGAAAATGAACATCTAAAGTAAAATTAATCAAGCAAACGGTGACAAATCTACCTAAAAACAATGTTAGTTTGAATATTACAAGTTGCTTTACAATAGAAAAGAGTGTTTAGAATGTGTATTATACTGCAACAAGTGAGAAAGACTACTATGCTAATTATCGCCCACTGTATATGAACTTTACGATACATACTGCTGTACAATCACTGGTGCAGGAAGTTCTATTGATCTCTAGGAATAAACCACAAACACAAACTCCACATACTATTTTTCTCCCTGCTGCTCACTGACATTCTCTCAACAAAAATCCGTGAATACTGTCTTAGTGGTGCTGATAGTGCAAAACAGTAAATGCTAGATGATAGAAATGTAAACAGCCACGTGCGTGTGTGTAGTGGAGAATACAAAACTGAACTACAAAAACTGAACTAAATAAACTGCTGTGAACTGCATTGTGTGGACCCCTTAAAAGCTCTTACCAATGAATATATAGAGGTGAACCAGTTGAGATAGGTATTGATGTAAAGAAACAAACTGTGTTGTCTTAATCCTTTTAGTGGGTCTCTTGTGAAACGTTACTTTTATAATTAAACACAAAAGTCAAAACAACCTCTCCATCGCTCCCCAGATGGCATCAAGGAAACTTATAAATCTGGCAAAAACTTAAAGCCTGAAAATAATTTTTTCAACTAAGTGAAAGTTCAAATGAGTGTATTCACTTCGCCAAAAGACAAAACGTCTATACCCAAACGACCTCTGTCTACAGATTCTTCTCCAAGTCCAAGTGTCATAAAACCAAAAAAACTCCAAAGGTCTGACTCCAATACTCATAGTTTAGACACACCATTCCTAATGGCTGCCATGAGTATTGAAGAAGGTGACATATTGGGACTAACATTTAATGAACTACAGAATATTAATGGGACTGAACAAAGCTGGGAAATGGTAATAAAAGCCCTTCATAGCTGCACAGTTGAAATAAATAAGCTAAAAGAAGAAAATAGTCAACTGAAAAACAAAGTTTCCACTGCTATTGGGAGAACAATACGCCTTGAAAATGGCCTACAAAAGGCAAATGATAAATTAGTTGAACTAGAATGGCGAGAAATGAGACAGAATTTGGTGTTTTATAACATTGAGGAAAAAGAAACTGAAAATATCAGTAAGCTCATACCCCCAATACTGATTGATACCTTTCAGATCCCACCTCATTTGATTTCACACTCAGAAAATAACAAGGGCGTTATTGCAATTGATATTGCTCATCAACTTGGGAGAAAAGTACCAGGTAAAAACAGACCAACTATTGTGTGATTCACTACACGTACAGGAAAAGATACTGTCTTATCATACAGTAAGAAAAAAAAGGTGTTATTAAGGTGGCAGAGCAATACCCACCCCAAATGAAAGAGAGAACAGCACAAATAGATGCTTTAAAAATTATCGTGAGATCCACAAAGACACCAACACCAGTGTTAAGCTAGTGAAGGATAAGCTCCTTGTCGGCAACCAAGTGATTGATAACATCTTTCACAAAAATAAACTACAATCAACTCCAACTGACAGTGTACCTTCAATTACTGATGTAACACAAACTCCTGTGAAAGAAATACATAGAAGCTTTTTCCAAGGTCATGCTATTAGGGTGTCAAGTATCAAAGATGCAGCAGCAGCTATCCAGGCTCTTTACCAGTCCTCTCAGATCGCTAACAGCGATCACCTTATGTATGCCTACACTGTAACGGACGATAATGGAATGCGTATCTGTGGCAACTCTGATGATGGAGAATGGTCGGCTTCTCGTCTGTTGGTAGATCTAATTGCAAAGAGATCACAGTCCAATATCCTCTTGGCAGTCTCAAGGCGACACGATGGCCCTAACCTTGGACAAAAAAGGTTCTCCATCATCTCTTCTGTAGGATCTGAGGCTCTCCAGTCGCTCACTAACAGTGATTAAACTAAAATAACTTTGTAATAAGGAGAAACAAGTTTTCTTTGGACACTTCCTCTCCCATCAACCAGACTCTGAACTCTAAAACTGCATTATTACTGCTGTACCTATATGCAACTGGATAAAGTATGTTTACTGTTTTCAGTGTCTATTAACTATATATGGACCTAGATCTGTATATCAAAACTTACATCAGTGTTAAAGGTTTATAAGTATGTTGAGCTTCCATTCATGATGAAATATTGTATTGCTGTTTACTGTTATCATTGTCTATTAACTATATATGCTCATTTTATTTGGGTTATTTGAACGAAAGTAAATAACCTCCCAGTTCCATATTTCGATGTGATAAATGTGACAGGTGTATGAAAACGAGTTAATTATAACAAGTGTATAGGAATGTGTTATCTGTAACACCAAACCACTTTTAATACCAATATGTAATCAAGTGTTAGTATGAAACCCCATACAAATATCATTGGAGTAAATATACATGTATAGATACTGTAAAGCAACATTTCTAAGTTATTCCTTGCGAATGTGGCAACAAGATTCCTACCTTCTTGTCCAACACATATATTGATCAGATATACACCTACAGAAAGATGTTCCAACCTTATTGTTGTTATATATATGGGACATATGCAAGTTGTTTAACCTTTTCATCTCATTGTCTGTGGTCTTGAGTAGAATTAACTATTACAGACTGTGGAAGAGATTTGTGCTAAAAAAGTACAAGTAGAATTCCAAGTGCGATTGGATTTCAATACAGTGGAATTGTGATAAAGTAATGACTCAATAATGTTATGTATGTACATCCATATGTGGAATGCAGTATGTGGAAAACTTTTACACTAAAAAAGTACAGGTATTTACAAATTTTAACACCCATGTGACCCAGATAAATAAACGCCTTAAAAACTATATATATAACTTAATTCAGCATTGATTAAAGTGATAAATAAACTGTTCAGTCCACACATTTTAATACAACTATCAGTGGGCATAGATATGTAAGGATTGTATAAATAAAACTGCTCAACAGTTTACACCTTTTTTTTACCATTGTGTGTTGGCATAGTTAGTTAATGATTGCAAAATTTACTAATAAACCTAGTGCAAAGTGAGTGTGTCTTGAAAAGTTTGGAGTGCATAATTTACTTTATCGATGATAACAGATGATATATGTATTTTATCTTTTTCCCCAGCTGGGTTTTTTTTTTTTTTTTTTTTTTTTTTTTATACATGTCCCCAAATACTCTGTTAGCACAAAATGATAATACGTATCACAATTATCAATACTAACAGTTTAATACAATTGACTTGTTGAAGAAGAGAACATAAAGTTGACACACTGTATCTTAGTCGTGGAAATGGTCTGCAATAATCCAATTTGATTTCAAGGGTACTATAAAATAACTGTATTTCAATACTTCATAAAGTATGGTATGGTATAAATTTATCATGAACATACGTGAGCCATGTTTTAAAAACAGAAATTGTTCTTCCAAGATATTTTGAAACTAAAATAGTGCTATCGGATAATGTACTCCACCTACTAAATAGTGCTTTGTGGGGTAAAAGTATGATTCTACCTCATGTAAAAACTTAATCAAGGCATCACTCTGTATGTTTCTCCTACCAAAAGTATGTGTACAAAAGTAATTGTTCCTTTCTTTGTGTGTTTAATGTGTATACTTAGATAAATGAAAAAGTTCAAATGAAATGTAATATGCTCAAAAGCATTGTAAGTTTATTTACTTATAACATAAAACACAAGTGTTATAGGTCAACTTAACTAATATTACAGAAAAGTAACCAATGGGAATATCATTGAAATAATACTTATCACATGAAATCATATGCTGATAAATATCTTGTTTTGAATTCAAATTGGTACATTAAGATGATAAATAGCTTGTCAAAAAAAAAATTTTGAATTTGACATTTCTCGTAGTATTTGACAGAGCATTGTAGTCCTGAAATGCTAAAGAGGAAAACATAAGTTATATATGTATAAATAGGGGTAGTTAAAGTCAACCAGTTTGCTAAACCTATACCAAGAAACCTTTACTTTTTTGTTTGTTTATAAAACTGTAAATATGTTTTTGTTCAGGGTTACTAACATTACAATGTTTTTCATTACATTATCAAATGTATATTGTCTTCCTTTAAATACAAGGTCTGTGGTTAAAACCTTATATTTAAGTCCAAAATATTTAGATCCTATCTTGAGCAAATGTATACCGATGTTAAAATTGAAATGTCTTGTTGCTGAGGAAAATCTCTCCGAGAAAAAATGCACCAATAATTTTGCACAATATTGTCCTTTGAATTTTAAAAAAAAATTATCTCCCTGCAAGGTACCTCCTTCTATATACTATGATATCACCTGAAAACACCTTTTTGGTGTCGTCTGCAAACTGAGAAGGCCTTCGTGATCTTAAAAAAAGAATAGATGTAATAAACTATCTTAAAGAAACAAAATCACATATTATATGTCTGCAAGACACACATCTAAATGAAGCTGATACGAAGGATTTTAAAAAGGTTTTTGGTGGTACATTCTACCTTCATGGGTGCACTACTAACTCTAGGGGAGTTGCTGTTCTATTTGCAAATAATTTTGATTTTAAGATAAATACAGTTCATAAGGACAAAGATGGAAATTACTTAAATTTGCAAATTGAGATGTATAACCTGAAGATCAATTTGATCACAATCTATGCCCCCAATGTTGACAATCCCAACTTTTTCAGAACTATTGAAAACCTGATCTTACATTCAGACGCTGACTATAACTTACTCTGTGGTGACTTCAACTTGGTTCTAGACCCCTCAAAAGATGCCTTTAATTACCATAAAATAAATAATCCTAATTCTAGGCAGTCAGTCCTTGAAATAATGAATGCAAACAACTTGATAGATATATTTAGACTTTGCCATCCAAATGATAAAAGATATACATGGAGAAGAAAGAACCCTATTAAACAAGCAAGACTGGGTTATTTTCTAATATCGAACTCCATGTTTGATCTTATTAACACATGTAATATTAAACCGGGTTACAGAAGTGATCACTCAATTATCCAACTGGAAATTGAATTTTCTAAATTCCAAATTGGTAAAGGTATATGGAAATTTAATACTAGCTTACTCAGCAATCAGGACTATTTAAAAATCATTAAAAAAGTAATTAACGAAGAAAAGGTTAAATATGCGCTTCCCATCTACCAATTAAATTATATTGAAGATACTTCAAGTAATGAATACCTACAATTCGTAATTGATGAGGATACTTTCCTCGAACTCTTGTTTTTGAGAATCAGGGGTGAAACCATAAAATTTTCTTCTGTACTTAAAAAGAATAATAACTCAATGGAAAAAGCTTTGAAAGAAGATATTGAATACTTGGAAACTCATTCAACATACAATGATCAGATTTTGAATGATAAAAAACAAGAACTTCAAAACATAAGGGAACATAAATTAAAAGGAGAATTTGTAAGGTCATGATTAAAATGGATCAGTGATGGTGAAAAGCCAAGCAAGTACTTTTGTGGCTTAGAAAAAAAAACTATACTGAAAAAACAATTCGAAAACTAGAACTTAGTGATAAGACTGTAATTACGGACCAAAAATTGATTTTAAAAAATACAGAGAACTTCTATGCCAACCTCTTTAAAGATAGAAATTGCTTTGCAAGATACCCACAAATAGAAAAGGATATAGAAATATTATTGAATAATAATAAGAAAAATACTGTTAAAAATGTCAAACTAGGCCAAGATCTGAAAATATATGAAATCAGTCAAGCATTAAAATCAATGAAAAACAACAAAACTCCAGGAATCGATGGTATACCAACAGACTTTTTGAAAGTCTTCTGGTTCTACTTGAAACACTTCATTCAGAGATCGCTTAATTGCTGCTTTAGAAAGGGAAAACTGTCCTATAGCATGCGTCAAGCCATTATAATATGTCTACCCAAAGACACTAAAGATAGGCGCTTTTTAAAGAATTGGAGGCCGATTTCCTTATTATGTGTAACATATAAACTAGCTTCGACAGTAATTGCAAATAGAATGAAGCCATACATTGATAAAATTGTATCTAAATCACAAACAGGATTTCTTTCTGGAAGAAACATTTCTGAAAGTACTAGGCTAATATATGACATAATGCACTATATTGAAGTAAAAAAAATCAATGGAATTTTACTACTTATTGACTTTGCAAAAGCATTTGATTCAATTTCTTGGACATTTATATATAAAATTCTTTCATAGTTCGGCTTTGATGATGATCTGCTAAAATGGATAAAAATGTTCAATAACAACATAACTGGAAGGGTCTGTCAATCTGGATTCCTGTCAAACCCTATCAATATTGAAAAAGGGTGCCGCCAAGGAGATCCAATTTCATCCTACTTGTTCATACTTGCTGCTGAAGTTCTAGCCATTCTTATAGGACTTGACACAGAAATCACTGGAATAAGTATAGGGAAAACACAATATAGGCTTGTACAGTTTGCAGACGACACCTCCCTTATACTTGATGGCTCACTTAGGTCCTTGCAGGCCTCACTTAATGTTTTAGAAATATTTGGTACACTATCTGGACTGAAAATAAACCATGATAAAACCAAAGTGATATGGATTGGGAAAAAGAGATACTCAAAGGATAAATTGAAAATACCAGTAAAGCTAAATTGGGGAGAGTCAGAATTTAAATTGCTGGGGTTACACTATTCTGTGGATATTGATAAAATACCTCAAATTAACTATATAAATGCAATTAATAAAGTATGTAATTTAATTAATTTATGGCAAAACAGAAGTCTCACCCCTCTTGGAAAAGTAACTGTTATAAAAACATTGCTTCTGCCTCAATTTAATCACTTGTTCACATCACTATTGACTTCAAAAAACATTCTTGACAGTATAAATAGATTATTTTTTCAGTTTCTATGGGATAAAAAACCTGAAAAAATTCGTAGGAACACCATATATAGAGACTATAATCAGGGGGGCATAAAAATGATAAATGTCTATCATTTTGAGAATTCACAAAAACTGAGTTGGATAAAAAGATTAATATCACAAAACTCAGATGATCCGCCACCGTGGTACACTTTGTTGACAAGTCTAGTTGGTGACTTAGGCAAAATAACAACCTTGGGAGGTGACTGGTGTAAAATGCTAGAAAAGAAAATTGATAACCCCTTCTGGAAGCATATTTTTAAACAGTGGGCACAGTTTTGTCGTCAAAGAACCCCAGAAAATAATTCAGAATTAATCCAGTCGCCACTATGGTTTAACTCCCAGATCTCAAATGTCACTCTGTTTTTACCAAAATGGCAAAATAAAGGAATAACTATAATTGATGACATTGTTAATCCCCAGGGGGATATTCTGAACTGTGAAGAGATAAAAAATATGTATCAGTTAAGAAACATAGAATTTGATTACTATAGAGTTCGATCTTTGATAAGAACATTCATAAAGAAGTATAAAATAGGCAATAATTTTGTGTGCGAGAAACCACACATACCAACCCACATTAAGATTCTAACTAAACCAAACAAAGTATGTCGGGATTTCTATCAGCAACAAAATAAACTTATTTTTACTGACAGTCCTTTATGTGAACTTACATGGAATAGAAGTTTAAACATTTCCCTTAATAAACGTCAATGGGTGAATGTATATAAAGCTTGTTTCCAAGTATCATCTGACAACAGTGTTAAGTGGTTCCAATATAGAGTCTTCAATCAAATTTTAGGAACCAGGTATAGACTTTTTAAAATGAACATATCCACAAATAGCCTATGTGGACTTTGTGATAGCAATATTGAAACTGTTCAACATCTTATGTCCGAATGTTCAGAAAGTAATGTACTGTGGTCAAATATATGTACATGGATAAAAAATAGATTAAATATAGATGTGTGCCTATCCAATGAAGATAAAATATTAGCCTATGTTTCAAATAATAGCAATTATGTTCCTTTAAATTTTATTCTCATCCACTCACGCAAGTATATATTCTGGTGTGCAAAAAATACGTACAAGCTCAATTTCTATATGCTGCAACAAATATTGAAGAACTGTTTTTTTTATAGAGGAAAGCTTGGCAAAATTGCATTTTAAATTAGAAAGGTTTAATCATGTGTGGTCATACTGGAAAAATCTGTTTGTAAATTATTGAATTATATACTTTATCTTATAACCGTCACTAGTTATATCTTGATGTACTACATTCTTAACTCTTATTTACGTGAAAAAAATGTAACCAGATAGTAAACACTAATTACTCTGTTGTCCATTCAGCAATAAGACATTGTTTTGAGCAATCTTAAGTTAAAGTTCCACATTGCTCTAACTGTAGACAACTAATACTAGAATTCGAAACTTCCAATCATTTTTTTCAGTCAATAAATATTTGTAAAGGAAGACCCTAGCTGCAGGGAACCTCTTCCACTCATTGTAAAAGGCAGATACACAAAAAAAGTTAAAAATAAAAAAAAAAAAGTTTCCAGTTTATTTATCTATTCACGACTATTCTATACAGCATAATGAACAATATGGTGGTTGTCTTATTAAAATCAAGCAAATACTAAGCATTTTACAGGGATTTTAACATAGCCTTTGATTTTCAAGTGTTACTTAAATTGGGCATTTTTTTCCGTGGATTTGCTCCCTAAATATCTTACCGAGTTTATCATCTTTGGTTCAAAGAGACAGCGGGACAAGTTGAAAGCAGGTTTTCCAATTAATATCTTGGGCAACTCATTCTGCCCTGCTGATTCAGTAAAAAATCTGGGAGTGTGGTTTGATTCAGACTTTTCTTTGTCCAAGCATGTTCAGAATGTCTGCAAAAGTTGTTTTGTTAAACTCCGTGACTTCAGACATGTCCGGCGATTTCTCACTCATGATGTTTCTGTGCTTGTGGCTAATGCTCTGGTTAGTAGTCGGTTGGATTACTGCAACTCACTTTTCAGGAGCCTCTCCAAGTTCAATCTACGCAAATTACAGTGCATCCAAAATAGTGCAGCTAGAATTGTATCAAACACCAGTCGATACACCAGTATAACTCCTGTGCTAAAGAAACTGCATTGGCTTCCTGTTGAACAGCGCACAGTATTCAAGACGGCCACACTTGTTTATAAGTATCTTCACACAGGCTTTCCCAGGTATTTTGCTCCATATCTGTCCTCCTACAGCAGTTCTTATAGCACTAGGCGCAGTCAAAGTGGTGGTTAAGTTTTGCCCCTCTGTTCACAAATCTGTCAAACAATTTGGTAATAGTTTTGCGTTTGAAGCTCGCACTGTGTGGAATGCTCTCCCTGATGAGATTCGTGCCTCTCCCTCACTGGCCTCCTTCAGAAAGCAGCTCAAACCCCACCTGTACACCAAAGCATATCCACCTTAGCCTGGATCATTCCCCTGGCGTTCTCCATGGTGCTTGACCCCTGCTATGCCCCTGGATACAGAAATTTGATGTCTGCCTTAGAGTCCTCTTATTTGGGGAGATTAAGCGCTATAAAAGTCCAATTAGAATTAGAATTACTTTTAAGATATCTTATGTTAAGTATCTAGTTATGATACCTAGAAACGAGTATTCTAAACATAATAATAAACAATTTGGTGGTTGTCTGATTAAAATCAAGCAAATATTGAGCATTTTACAGCAATTTTAACATAGCCCTTGATTTGCTAGTGTTACTTAATTGGGCGATTTTTTCCATTGATGTTGGTGATTAATATCTTACTTTTAAGGTATCTTATGTTCAGTTTCTAGTTATTTTACCTATAAACGACTATGCTATACACTATAATGAACAATTTGGTGGTTTTCTTATTAAAAGTAAGCAAATATTGAGCATTTTACAAGGATTTTAACATAGCCTTTGATTTCCATGTGTTACTTAATTGGGTGATTTTTCCATGGATTTGCTCCCTAAATAACTTACTTTTAAGGTATCTTATGTTGATGGAAATGCTTCAGTGCTTTTTTTTTTTTTTGCTTGCTTGTTTGTTTTCTCTTTTTGTAAGTCCCAAGTTTATTCTTTTACTTTATTCTTTAATACTACCATAAAAACTGTTAATTGCGATTTTAGGCGATTTTTAAGCGATATTTAGGCAATTTTCCATATTGCCCAACGGAAATTCCGAACTTTAGAAACAACCCTAAAATTCGTGGAAATGGACCGACGAATAACCATTTGGAAGAACACACATTTCAATCAATAATTAATACACAAGAAGCTATGAATTTATGAAAATTGAATATTCTCTGGCTGTATATATTTTTCCTTTATAAATTTTCCATTTGACTTTATTTTAAGTACCCGTAACCTCACAAACAATGAGTAGAATAAATGGGAACAATTGTATTGTTGAATGGAGGGCCAAATGCAAAACCACAGTCAGTAGATGCCTTAAAAAACAAAATTATTGTGATAAAAGGTTAAGCATTGAAGAACTTATTCCTAGGTAATATTAAGTAATATATATTTAGATATAATAAGATATAATAATTAATGTTCAGTACTGTTTCTCTTTTCCCCTTTAAATTTAATGTAGCCTTGTTCACTCCTGTGAAAAGAATTCTGAAGTAAAACGCTGACAAGTCCTGTATTAAGTTTATTTAAAAATGCAAGAATGTACGTAGTATAGGGGACTATTTGGTCACACAAATGGTCACACAATCTACGTGGTCCCCCTGGGGGTTGTATAGATTTTTGTGACCAGCAGTCACGGCCCATCTGTGTGAGGAGGGGGGATATGGGGAGGGGAGGTGGGGGGTTTACTTAATGCAGGGTGTGTTAATTATCTGTGAAAATGAGGTTGAAATGAAATACATTTATTGGAAGGAAGTACATAAAATATTCATAGCATCACCAACAAATAAACAACATTTAAAGCTACATTAAATAAAATCATGTAAACAGCATCTACATATTTATAGCAACAAATAAGGGACATTTTACAGCTATATACAGATCTATCATAACACTAAAGAAATGAAACACAATTAGGACATACAAATTTGTAACAAAACATGCAAACAACAAGGATTATTTAATCATCTACACATTCATAGCAACAAATAAGGGACATTTAAAACTACAAATTTATCATAAATATGAAACATCCAAAATAGTTAAGACATTTAAACCCGTAAAAATTTGTAAGGACATTTAAAAATGAAATAGTCATGAAAGGTAAAAGGATTATATAGTCCATTAACCGCTGAATGACTCTAGTGTTTGCTACTTTTCATATTTTCAAAATAAAAGCATCATAAAAAATCCTGGATTTCCATTGGGGTGACTATAATTCCAGCAACTATAATTCCAGCAATCCGATTGGCGTGACCAAACAGCCAACTGAGTTCAAATCACGGGACATCTGTGCAAGGGGGGATATGGGGGGAGGTGGGGTTTACTTGATGCAGGGGTGATAATTATCTGTGAAAATTAGGTTGAAATGGAATACATTTATTGGAATGAAGTATATAAAATATTCATAGCATCACCAACAAATAAGGGGCATGTAAAGCTATATAAAAATTGATCATGAAAGAAATTGAAACATTGAATTATTGTATTTAAATCAACAACAGGTGTTATTTAACTTCTACAAATTAAAGCTAACCAAAAAAGTACACACAAGTAATGGTCAAGCTTTTTTCCCACAATTTTTCCCCAGTTAAATTGACCCAGTTTCAGATTGTCACAGCAGCCTTTCATTAGACGTCATATATAATTCAATCCCAAACCCCTTTAATTTAAACCAACCCATGTACATTATTACCTTTATTTTAAAGTAATTACCTTATTTTAAATTTTTCTCGGCGACTGTTATTTAATAGTACTGGAATAAGTAAGAATCCCTCGAATATACCAAAGTGCAAAAATTAAAATATAATATACTAGAGTCCAATGGAAAGGCTATTATCCCCTATCATTTGAAAAGCGTGTGACTATTCTCACAGATGGTCATTCCACAATACAAAATGGGTTTAATGATCTGGAAAAAAGTGTGGGGTAATGAATGTATAATTTTCAAATGCTCATAACTTTTTGAGGAATAGTCCGATTTTAAAAATTCAAAAAGGACCTCGATCCATATCTCCAGACAAAAATTTTGATACCTTATACTATAACCCTAAATAATAAATGCACAATATTTCAAAATCCAGCACACTAAAAAAGTCCCATTGTAAAAGCCTATTATCTCTCCTTAACAATTGTTAAGGAATTATAATGTATAATTTTCAAATGCTCATAACTTTTTTGAGGGATAGTCCAATTTAAAAAATTTCAAAAACTGTCTTATCCTATGATTTCAGACAAACATATTGACACCAAACAAACCTATGTTACAATACCAACAAAATCAAGCTTAGTTTTATTTACCTCATTTATTATTCAAAATATTATATATACACACAACTATACACAAACAAATACACACAAAAGAAGATAGGGTCTAATTTTCCAAAAAAAATACTAAATCTATGAAACAAAAAATATGTACCACCACCAATGACACACACACACACACACACACACACATACACACATGGAAAAACAATGAAACCAAAGTCACTACAAACTACTCTCACAACAACATTTTATACATTCGTTTCAAGTCTCAGCTGCTTCATTCTTTCAGCCCTCCAGGCAGTGAGTCTTAAATTATATTTGTGTTGTTCAGGGCTTCTATTCCATTTTTTACGGGATGTTCTTTTTTGAATTTCCTTCTCTTCGGCTTGCCTGTTTGCCTCTTCTTCATCATTTTCATTAAAATCAAAACCAAAAGTTCTACCCATTTCAGCCATTCTTTCCTCCCTGACCCTTAGCAGTCTATTTTCAAGTTTTCTTTTTATGATAAATACAGTAATTGTACTTATCAGAGTACAAGTGAAAATGACTCCACACACTGTCACAATAAGTGTACTTTTGGGAACACTATTCAACAATGGAGTTATCCCTTTTGACTCAATACCATGCGGTACATAACTTATTTCAGGGGTTATACTTGCAGTACTTGTTTCACATGCTCCTATCAGAGTAACTTTGTACATAACATTACAGTCTAAAATCACAGAATCAGAAATTCTTACAGAATCCAAGCTGTTGAAAACTGTAGTCAACCAACCCATTCCAACAAAACTCTTACTTAATACAATTTCTCTGGTAATTTCTGGCTGTCTGAAAACATCATTTCTGTTGACATTTGTGCAATATACTTTTCTGTTTTGTTCTAGACAAATACATTTTTCATGGCACCACATCAAACCCCTGGTAATGACCAAAGCCCAAAAGACTGATAATACTTTGATGAACATTTTGACAAATTTCTAATGAACTCTCATTAAACAACACTGTATATATATACTCACAGAAACATACAGACACAAAGACATACACATACCATTGTTTTGGGAAGCCATATCTTAATGCATGAATAGTATTATGACAAGAAATAGATTTTTTAAGTAGAAGAAGATATCTATAATGAGAAGCCACTCTTTTATAAAAAAGGGGTATTAATAAAGCCTAAAAAAGAAAACAATGCCAATAGCAAATAATAAAATAAGCCCCTCTATCTTAAGAAGCCATGTCCATTTTTTTCAACACAGCCCCCATTGTCAAGGATTTTAAATGAAACCCATAATCCCCTCCATCTCAAGAAGCCATGTCCATTTTCAAGACAGATCCATTATTAATGATATTCCAATGTACCCCTAATCCCTTCATGTCAAGAAACCATCCCTCATAACACCTGATGATTAAATGATGAAGCTTATGTTCTAAAGGAAATGGATGTGTTTTTGTAATTGATCCTTGCAACACCTATTCTATACCTATACACCAAATATTTAACTTTACCATTATTCTTTTGTACTCATTGCCCCATTGTCTCCCCAGATTATCATCATTGTCTTACACTCTACCCATACTGATATATATTGAGATCTAATTTCACTCAGGTTATTCATTTGATTTAAATTGGCTATCATTATGTTTTGGAAATTATTTTTGATCACACTCTGTATTTACATCTCAGTGTACTGTATGTGTCCTGAGAAATGTGTTTGTGGAAAAGGCCAGATATCATGTCTACAATTGGAAACATCTGATCAGCTGAAACTAAGCAATGATGAAAGTAAAGGGATACAGAAATTGGTCTTAAGGGACAGTGCATTTCAACTGGACAAAATTCAAAAGGTCTTTCCCAATCTACAAGAGATATCACTGATGAAATCAAAATTAATAACCGATGAAACTCAGTCAATAGATATTGAAAAAGAAACATCATTCTTATTTTACACTTTGTGTATGCTTCCAATTTTTCTCATAGCCTTTCTACAGGCCCATCAACAAGAAATTCGCAATGTCATTCATCACATGCAATTCATTCATATGTGCGTTCAAATGTGTATAAGGACCATAGAGGGTATTGCAAAGACTGTCCACTTTATGTACAAAGTACTGAACATCTTAAATCTTGCTATAGGTAAGAAACACCATTAATTCACCTCCCATTTGTAGCAATTAATTGAATTATTACCAACTGATGTAATACTTTTTCCATTAATCCATTCCATTTTTATAATATATCACACCAGGAACAATGTAGAAATAACTGTATTATAACACTGAATTATAGAGGTATAATTTTTATACTAAAAATCTTATTATTGTAAGATATATCGCATATTCTATACTTATCTTCAGGGATGATGGTGAGGACATTGGAAAGGACCTATTGGCGCCAGTTTATGGAGCAACCGCTTCCAGGCAGACCACCAGCACTACAAGATGGACCAGTAGCTAGAGGAGATAGACCACCAGCCGGACAGGACAGAGGACCGCCTAGACAAGAAAGAAGAGTCTACAACCTCAGACAGACAACTCAGAGACAGCACCATTACCGTTATACAAATTGAAGATATGATTTTATCGTTTTACAACTATATGTAATGGCATAACTCTCACACAAGTTCTATGTACTGTATTATATATTAGGGACACTCAATAACACATTTTAACCGTAATTTCTTTTTCTAATCTCACCAAAGTTTTATTTAATATAGATATCAATGTAACACTAACCAATATATATATTTTATAAATTGTATTTTACATGTAAGTTTATATGTCATTAATTTGAAATAAAGGTTTATATGATATAGCTGTCTATCTTCTGCTACATATTCAGTATATCTCAACACTAATGTTAGGATTCATTTCCTCTTAAAAATTGAAAGACTTCTGCATTGATACTATGACTGGGCTTTGAGACTTTGGGCTTTATGACTCATTTGGTCACAAAAGGCAACATGGTACAACGTAGGGGGTTTTGACTTTGGGGTTATGACTCATTCGGTCACAAAAGGTAACATGGTACAACGTAGGGGTTTTGACTGTGTGGGTTTACGACTCATTTGGTCATAAAAGGTATTATTGTACAACGTAGGGTTTTTGACTATGGGCTTTATGACTCATTCGGTCACAAAAGGTATTATGGTACAACGTGGGGGTTTTGACTTTGGGCTTTATGACTCATTTGGTCACCCTTTTGTGGAGGGAAAAAACAGCTATTAGCTTTCCACAAAGTGGAAATTTCCAGAAGCCACCACGAGGAGGTTAGCTGTTACGGCTTCCATAATTTAGAATCCAAATTTTTTTCCCAAATTTTGAAACCAAGCAAATATGGCCATGCAGGGAGTAATTAAGGTCCCATAACAAACCACAAAGTGCTAGCATAATGGGAATATATGAATAATTAAATCTAGTAACAAACCAATAACTGCTATTGCTGATACAACCAATGTAATATTTATTACTGCAAAAACAAAAAAAAATTGGAATTTTCAAATATCTACACTGTTGAAATCCTGAAATCCGATTGGTGTGACTATATTCCAACAAACCACCAACTGTTAACATAACAGGGATATATGAATAATAAAATCTAATGACAAACCAATAACTCCTATTGCTGATACAACCAATGTAATATTTATTACTGCAAAAACAAAAAAATATTGGAATTTTCAAAATATCTACACTGTTGAAATCCTGAAATCTGATTGGTCTGACTATATTCCAACAAACCACTAACTGCTAGCATAACAGAAATATATGAATAATTAAATCTAATGACAAACCAATAACTGATATTGCTGATACAACCAATGTAATATTTATTACTGCAAAAACAAAAAATATTGGAATTTTCAAAATAACTGCACTGTTGAAATCCTGAAATCCCATTGGCGTGACTATAATGCCAGCATTTTGATTGGTGTGCCTATAATTCCGGGATTTCCATTTAACATCCCTTAATCCACCACCAAAATTTCCCTATGAAGAGCAAGGATTTGCAATTCAAAAGTATTATTTCGGATTTTCTTGTCACCTTTTCAGCACAGATTTTAGCTCTCCACCCCCTTGTAATATGATACAATTAGTGTTTTTGGATAACTATTTCTACATTGTTCAAAGTATTTATCATTAAATTTTATGAAAAGAAGTAATTAGACTTTAATGCATTACTAATAGTAATATATAAAAAAATTTAAAAAATTTACAATGTAACCCAAGCCATAAATGGATGCATAATGAAAAATAACCCAAAAACTCAAATGAATTCATAATGTAGTTGTATATTTTTGGTCAAATAAAATCAAAATGTACACTTTGATTACACCTTAGTCTTAAAAACCGTAATGCCCTAATATATATGCCTTAAGAAAAAATGTTCTGTTCCACAATGCACTCTGCTAATAACTCAATTATAAAAAAAACATTATACATACTTTCTATTGAAATCATTGGCATTTCTTTTAAAAATTTATATCTATAGCCATACATAATTGACTTTTAAAACAAGGTATCAGTCATAAATGCAATTGGAAAATTCATAATTATACACTATTATATGCACCATAACATATAAACATTGCCATTCACAATAACTGAAATATTTCTTTTTTTTTAATAAAAACATGGACAGCCATTGATTTGTATACAAACCTGATGGTCATTATCTTCCACATAATGGTGGACTGGTACTTAAAACTTTGTTTACAAATGTGTTGGTCAGTATCTTATACTAGTGGTGGTGGACCAATTCACACCAGCATACCTATCCACACCCACCCTCAATTATTTTAAAGATTTGTAATTTTTCATAAAAAGATGTTCATCACATCATAGATTATAATTAAATTGATCATATACATTGGTAGTTTATCATGTAACTGTGATTGTTTTGGATAAATTTAGGGGTGGGCATGAACTGACCACCACAAATGATTTTCTGTAGTTCTACCAGTAAACGCCCATCTACCAGTGAACGCCTGCCTTAAATTTATTTGATGGAGGTCAAGGACAAATACTTCTATTTCTCTACAAAATGGGCGTTCTCTGGTATTTCCGGTTTGTGGTAAAATGACAATAATAGAAACTTTTGATTAAAATATAAAAAGCTTGAAGCAAATATAACAAAATATACACCAATAACAATAGTGGATGATCATAAAGTCGATCACCTAAGGGAGACTTACAAAGAGTGATTGTTCTCACTTAATAAAACTAAAATTAACCTCAAAATATTAAGGTACATTGAAAAATACGACCTCGCAAAGCAAATAAATTATGCCAATTTGAGGCACTGTTTTCATGTAGAAATTATATTATTGCCCCCCTTAAAAATGATTCTAAAAGGTTTATTGTTTTGATCTGATGTTAGTAAAATAGTTTAATAATTTGTGCTTGTCAATTCATATTTTAATAAAAAGAAATCCACGATTCTAAAAGGTTTATTGTTTTGATCTGATGTTAGTAAAATAGTTTAATAATTTGTGCTTGTCAATTCATATTTTAATAAAAAGAAATCCACAAAACTACACTTAAAATAAGCAAAAATACAGTTTTTGTGTCCAAGTTGTGCCAAGTTACGGCGGGAGGCAGTAATTGTAACGCATTTCATTTGATAGTTTGGTCATACATGAATATAATGTAAAGCTGTCTACATAACTTAAATTCACAATATTAATCACTACATGGGCGCTCACTGGTAGAATACCACTAGTAAAAAGATTTCTTTTTAAAATAAATGGGGAACGGCCATTGTTTTGGATGGAAACGTGTTAGCCGTTATCTTTTGCCGGAAGACGTCTATCGAATCTACCGACTCGTGGACTGTTACTTAAACTTCTTTGTAAAATAAAATGAGGAACGGCCATTTCTCTGTTTACAAACGTGCTTTCCAAAGATCTCGTCTTCTACCGAATCTATCGAAGTACGGGCTAGTACTAAAACTTCTTTTTAAAGCGAAGCAGACGATTCGTCCCACAACTATGACCTCCATATCTTTGTTTACAAACGTGCTTTCTCGTCTTCTACGGAAACTACCGAAGTACGGGCTAGTACTAAAACTTCTTTTTAAAGCGAAGCAGAAGATTCGCCCCACTGCTACGACCTCCATATCTTGGTTTATAAACGTGCTTTCCAAACGCGTCTTCTACCAAATCTGCCGAACTACGGGGTTAGTACTAAAACTTCTTTAAAGCGAAGTAGACGATTCGCCCCCGCTGCCACGACCTCCATATCTTTGTTTACAAACTTCTTGGCCATTATTTTCTTCTACAACACGATGGACTGGTACATAAAACTTGTTTTTAAAATAAAAAACGACCATTTTTTTGTTTACAAACTTGCTGGCCATTATTTTACATTATTTTCTTCTACAGAATAGTAGACTGGTACTTAAACTTGTTTTTAAAATGAAAAACGGCCATTGTTTTGTTTACAAACTTGCTGGCCATTATTTGCTTCTACAGCATGGTGGACTGGTACTTAAACTTGTTTTTTAAATGAAAAACGGCCTTGTTTTGTTTACAAACTTGCTGGCCATTACTTTACAATAGTCGCTTCTACAGAATAGTAGAGTGGTACATAAAACTTGTTTTTAAAATGAAAAACAACCGTTGTTTTGTTTACAAACTTGCTGCCATTATCTGCTTCTATAGCACGATGGACTGGTATAAAAAACTTGTTTTTAAAATGAAAAACAACCGTAAAAATTGTATCTTACATTCATAGAGCCTAATTTCTTCCAAAATGACCTAGATTAAGTGCCCAGCAAAGTTATACTCTTTGGCTTGCCTGTTGGCCTCTAGTTCCTCATTTTCAAAATCCAAGTATAAGTAAGGGTAATAAATTGATATAGTTATCTAGTCGTATTGAGATACCGAGCTGAAAAATAGAAAAAAATCTTTCAAAGGAAATACTCTGAAAAAAGGTTTTTCTAAATGCTCACATATTGGAAAGTGGTGTCCCTACAACTCTTACATACATAATGAATAATACTCATGGTTTCTCTGTTTCTACATTTTCCTTTATCTTAAAATTAAATCCAAAAGAGCAAGTTTTATAAAATGTTTCCTCCATTATCTGTGAAGTTATGAAGAGATTCAATTTGAAAAAGTTTGTTATTCATACCTGTCTTTTACCCATTCATTTCTATTTCTCTTGCTTAAGTACATAGTGATATGTGAAAGGAAATGTTTCATTATAAATCTATTAGTAAAATATAAAGATCAGTTCTTTCAGCAAACATTAGACATTTGTACATTTGAATGTAGCACACCGCGAAACATATTTCTCTCACAGTTCTATATAAGTCAAGTAAATAACACTGTTTAGGTTTGGGTGGGTCTTGGTAAGTCAGTTACTCAATTTTTAGCAGTGGCTTGTCCATGTCAGACTATTGGGGTATCTGTCAGGCAAAAAAAAGGGTGTTGGGGAAATTTTAATTAAAATAATATTGTTACAGCTCTTAATCTCCATCAAAAAACAGAGTCTAGGCACACCAAACAGAAAAAGCAGAAAACTATAATCATTAACCTGAGACCTAGCAAGGGTCAGTGCCACATAGAGAAACCGGAAAAAGCAGAAATTAGGGTGAATATGTTTGCGCAAAAAGATAGGGTTTGAGATTCTTTTTGAATGAATGGAGAGAAGTGGCTAAACTTATGTCATCAGGCCAATTATTCCAAATTTTTGGAGCATCATAAGATGCTTTTAAGACTTTATATTGACATGGGAAATTGTGGAACACTGTCGGCATGGCTTTTACCTGTGTTACACTGTCTAGGTTTAAGGTTTAAAATATTTTTGATCAAATATTATTTTATCCACAAAACATTTTTAGCAAACAAAATCTGTTCAACTTGGCTTCATTATCTAGGTTACATTCAAGATTTCAGTCAATGTACTCATTTGATGACTTATGTGATAAGCTAAACAAGCAAACTGGTATGATGTGTTTACCCCTGTGCGATTTGTGCTTTTTACCAAATAATAATATTGCCTCAGTTAATTATATACTGTTCCTTTCTACCCCCTAACTTCACCAATGGTTAAATTTTGTCACCTGACATTTTATCATGCTTTGCGGCAGTGTAGTTTTTTGTATTTTCATCTTCTTCAAAACTACAATTAGCTACAGATTAACTGTTAATTTTATTTGATACTTATTACCCTGAATCTGAAAGGTTTTCTCAGCACCTCCATATTTGAGCTAAATCTTTAATGTTTCAATATATTTTAATCATTTGTATCCTATATGGTTGAAGGACTTTTTCTGAAATTGATACAATCACTAGGTTCGACTCAAGGTAGGAAATATTGCTTTACGAATGTTAGATAGATTTGAGACTGAATTTTTGAAATCAAAATGTGAAAAAGATCAGTGACAGTCTAAAAATATAATTTCTAACAGTTTAAAATAATGGGGAAGGCACATAATTGGTTACACAACACTACTGAAAGTGCAAGACCCAAAACTTATAATCTTATAAGAGAGGACAATCATCAAAGAGGAGGTGTCATTCAGCATTTTTCTTACAAAGCCTACAATAATTTGATTCTCCATTCTTCAGTTGAAACAATTAACATCTTGATTATTACTTTTCATGCATTGGTATTGTCTTTATGTTTATTGTGCATTGGATTTATTTTTTAGCTTGACACCACTTTGCCACATATTCACTGACCTTTTATACAAAACTTTTGCAACTCTTTTTTACACTCAATGGTTATTGTGTTTTTATTACTGACACATTTCATGGGTGACCATATCAGGGGTAACCAAGTCACCTAAATACATCACCTCTGCCACCTGAAATTGGCACTTCTTTTTATTTAAGTTAAAAATATCCACTATTAAAATTATTTTATGTACTGTTTTCAGCTGTTTGTCATATCTTTTTGGTTGTAGCCCCACAAGATAAGGTCATCCATGCTTGTTACCACCCATTTTTTCTCCAATAGCTGTTTTCTCTTTTGATGAGATGATATTTTGTTACCTCTTACAATATTATACAAATGGTGTGTTAAAAGTTGTAAGTTTCTGAGAATGTTTGCCTGACTTTAACTGGAAGAACCCATTAACTGTATCGACTTTGGTAAGCACCTTTGTCACATGGCGGTAAGCCATATTTTCTTCTTTATTTGGTCATTTAAAATGTTACATTTTAAACATATTTGTTCAAATCAATAGGATCTAAGCATATTGTTAAGTCCTCATTCTTCTTTGAATTAATTACTAATGGGATGCCTAGGTCAGTCGATGATTCAATTCTAGATATAATCCTTTCCTGTTGAAGTGGATTCCTGTTTCACCCAGTTTTCCCCCCATCTGTAAAGTAATCTTATGGTAAGGGTGTACTACTTGTACTGTTTCCTGTTGCAATTCAGTTCTGTAATAATCACTCTGTATTATTGGAGTTTATGCCCTAATGAGTTTTACAGTGTGGCATCAGAGCAATTTTCCTTCCTGTTTATACTTACCTGTACACATTTCATGCAGGTAATTCTGCAAACTTCTCAAAGAGACAAAGAGTGTACAACAGAGCGCAAATCGTATTTGGACCTTTATGACAAGAGGACAATCTGGACACTGTTCTGTACGGTTACATAGATCAGTAATTTGTGTTTTTTATGAGTATTTGGTTTGCAATTTTCCATCAGTGATAGTGTATTCCTTTTGTATATTTTATCATTAAAATGAAGTACGTTTTTTCTCTCTCATTCTTCGTCATTGCTCCGACTGTAAAAAATATTCCAAACCTATCCAACATTCTTTTGGAAGTCATCTGGAGCCCCTCCGAGCACTTAGGAGCTATCTGGAGCCATTTAGGAGCTATCTGGAGCCATTTAGGAGCCAATTAGGAGCTATCCGGAGCACTTAGGAGCTATCCGGAGCCATTTAGGAGCCATCCGGAGCCATTTAAGAGCTATCCGGAGCCCCTCCGGAGCACTTAGGAGCTATCCAGAGCCATTTAGGAGCCATCTGGAGCCCTTCCGGAGCCCTGTCAGAGCACTTTAAGAGCTATCCGGAGCCCCTCCGGAGCCATTTAGGAGCTATCCAGAGCCCCTCCAGAGCCTTTTAGGAGTCATTAAGGAGCCATCCGGAGCCCCTCCGGAGTCATGTCGGAGCACTTAGGAGCCCCTCCGGAGCACTTAGGAGCCATGTCGGAGCTCCTCCGGAGCTCTTAGGAGCCATTGGAGCTCCTCCGGAGCACTTAAGAGCCATGTCGGAGCTCCTCCAGAGCTCTTAGGAGCCATTTGGAGCTCCTCCGGAGCACTTAAGAGCCATGTCGGAGCCCCTCCAGAGCCATGTCGGAGCCCCTCCGGAGCCATGTCGGAGCCCCTCCAGAGCCATTTAGGAGCCCTTCGGAGCTCCTCCGGAGCCATGTCGGAGCACTTAGAAGCCTTTTAGGAGCCCTTCGGAGCCACTCCGGAGCCATTTAAGAGATATCCGGAGCCAATTAGGAGCTATCCGGAGCCAATTAGGAGCTATCCGGAGCCATCCGGAGCTCCTCTGGAGCCCCTCTGGAGCCATTTAGGAGCCATCCGGAGCCATTTAGGAACTATCCGGAGCCATTTGGAGCTCCTCCGGAGCCATTTAGGAGCCATCCGGAGCCAATTAGGAGCTATCCGGAGCCATCCGGAGCTCCTCTGGAGCACTTAGGAGCTATCCGGAGCCATGTCGGAGCACTTAGGAGTCTTTTAGGAGCCATGTCGGAGCACTTAGGAGTCTTTTAGGAGCCCCTCCGGAGCCATTTGGAGCTCCTCCAGAGCCATTTAGGAGCCACCTTAACCTAAAACCCTAAGCTCTAAGTACCCTAAACCCCTAAATCTAAAGCCCTAAACCCTAATTCTAATTACCCTAAAAACTAAGATTTTATAAAAGCAAAATACATTTTATCCTTAAAAATGACCACCATGAAAACGTGTAGTGAATGCGATAAAAGCTTTTCTAAAGGCTATAACTACAAGAGACATATTCAGAGGTTTCACAATAATCATTTTGGAAAGGAAGCTGTACCCTTACCTTTCGAAGCGGCATCCACAGCCTGCGTATCCGGAGCAACCAAAAGCGGAAAAACTACATGGTTGTTTCGCTTACTTAGGAACACACAAAACCTGTGCCAAGTATTTTTCTTGTAAAAAGTGGTGCCTTAAATCACAAGTATTTTGATGATCACCCGAAGCAGGTAAATTCTGTTAACAAGCTCAAAGCAAATTCTTGTCATTTCAGTGTAATGTTGATCAAGAAAATCAGAAAAATTCAAAAGATTTTTCTGTCCTATATGACCAGTTATATGCTTGTCTTTGAAAATATAGTTGTCATGTCAACCAAGAAAGTAACCATTAAATCAGCATAATGCTTGTCAGAGATACAAGAAAAAAAAGTGGTGCCTAAAAACACAAGTATTTTCCTGGACAAGAATTTTGTTTGTCACATCAACAATTATAAACCCACAAGAAATTTGACTGCTAATTAGACAAGCAATTTTCTGTTAAAATTCGTTTGTATAACCAATATTTTGATGATTACAAATAATGATCAAATTGCAATACAAGGAAACAAGAATATTTAAACATCATTACTTTATTTTTCAATAATTACATTATTAAATCTGGTTCTTGTGCTATACACTATATGATGGTTTACAATACCATATATGGTATTCAAATAAGACATCTTCAAAAATACAAATCACAAAAAATAGCCATGAAGTCTGTTTCAACAGATCCACCAGACATTAGAAGCATTAAAAAAGATAACCACTTTCAATATTCTTGAATTACAAATACAGCAGACTCAAAAATAAATGAAGTATCTCACACTCACAAGATTACAAACTCTTGAAAACATTTCAATGATAAGAAGGTACACATGAAATCCATTCTCTCAATACTTGGTAACAGACCTCTCTAGACTTGAAAAACAAGTGTTTCAAGTAGAACTTTTATTATATTTTACAAATACAATAAACAATATGCAACCTCTTATTGGTAGATACAAACTACTTTTAGTACAAGTCTGAGTAAATAGCTATCAGAACTACAATACAAGGAAACAAGAATATTTAAACATTGATTACTTTATTTTTCAATAATTATTTTATTAAATCTGGCTCTCGTTCTATACACTATATGATGGTTTACAATACCATATATGGTATTCAAAATAAGACATCTTGAAAAATACAAATCACAAAAAATAGCCAGTCTCTGTTTAAGCAGATCCACCAGATATTAGAAGCATTAAAAAAAGAAAACCACTTAAAATATTCTTGAATTACAAATACAGCAGACTCAAAAATAAATGAACAAATATCTCACACTGATAAGAAGGTACACATGAAAGCCATTCTCTCTATACTTGTTAACTGACCTCTCTAGAATTGAAAAGCAAGTGTTTCAAGTACAACTTCTGTTACATTTTACAAGTACAATAAACAATATGCAACCTCTTATTGGTGGATACAAATTGATGCAAACTACTTTTAGTACAAGTCTGAGTAAACAGATATCAGAACTAGCAGGCTCAGTATAGTAGTAGTCTTATTCAACAGTGAAGTATCAATACATATTGTTAAACATATATCAAAACCAATGTGTAAGAAAACTTTTGAAAATATTATTTCAATGACAAGAAACTATACATTAAAGCCATTCAATACTTATTAATAGACATCCCCAGACTTTAAAAACAAATGTTTCAATTACAACATCCACTTGTATTAAATTTTACAAATATAATAAAACCAGATGTAACATCTTATCGCTGGATACAAACTACTTTTAGTACAGGTCTGAATAATTAGCTCTCAGAACTAGCAGGCTCAGTAGTTGTAGGCTTATTCAACAGCAAAGTACCAATACACATTGCTAAGCATATACCAAAGCCAATGTTTTAAGTTGAAATTTCAATAGCTTAAACATCACGATAAAAAACCTTTTCTATAGTTGCATACACTCTTAGGATAACCATTTCTTTATGTCAGTGGCTACACAGAAAGGTTTGTGTACAATCTTAATATTAAATAACAGTGTATCTGAAGAAAAGAACATCTAAAATATGGCAGTAAAGAGAACTAAAACATCTCATACAAACTCCAACAATCAAGTTGAAAATGTATCATCCTTATCATCCCTTAGTAGTTACAAAATGTTAATGACCCATTTATAAGTTTGCCATTATTTCCCTACTTTGTCAGACATCTTTTCACTCCTTTGTCTTTTACCAAAAAACATAAAATATTTTGAGTAAGTTTAGCCAATTGTTACTGTAAGTATGCTTAATGAGGGGCCACATAGTTAACATTAGTTTTCCAGCCTCTTGATAAGTCCCTGAAGCTTTTTAGACAGCTTCTGATATGTCTAAACTTCAATAAGTAGTACTCAATAAATGTGAAAGTTTGAGTTTGTCTGGATATTGTAAGTTGAACAGGTACATCAATGCAATCAATTACATTTCAGTTCAACAGAGAGAAAACGTTCTAGTAACATGGCCTGTAAGTACGCTTAATGAGGGGGCCACATAATTAACATTTGTTTTCTAGTCTCTTGATAAGACCCTGAAGCTTTTTAGACAGCTTCTGATTATGGCTAAACTTCAATAAGTAGTACTCAATAAATGTGAAAGTTTGAGTTTGTCTGGATATTGTCAGTTGAACAGGTAGATCAATGCAATCAATTACATTTCAGTTCAACAGAGAGAAAACGTTCTAGTAACATGGCCTGTAAGTACGCTTAATGAGGGGCCACATAATTAACATTTGTTTTCTAGTCTCTTGATAAGACCCTGAAGCTTTTTAGACAGCTTCTGATTATGTCTAAACTTCAATAAGTAGTACTCAATAAACGTGAAAGTTTGATAGAGTTTGTCTGGATATTGTAAGTTGAACAGGTAGATCAATGCAATCAAAGTTGCTAAAGCTTGAAAAATGTCTGTGCACAAGATGCCGACTTCTTCTAGGTTAACATAGCACTCATCAATGGGACTCGTTCCTTTGAAGGTAAGCAGTGGTTTCTGGGACCCCTCCTGCAATATACAAAGATTAATACATGAAATTAAAGAATTAAGCCACCTTATAAAGATTTTTTTCAACATCACTATCACAATGGATTGAAACTTCCATTCAACCTTCACAGCATGTGTATCTATAAGTTACAGTAAATGTGTCAAATCAAAGTCTTCTATGAAATTGAAATGTTTTGAATGCATTATTAGCAAATTCAAACCAGTATTTACAAACTACATCTGGTGGAAATGTTATTTGTAGCTATGCCTCTTTAGCTAAACATATTGTCCACATACTTGAGTATTCTAGGTTGTACAATTTATTTATTTATTTGGGGTTTTACGTCACTTTCAACACTGTACAGGTCATATCATGACCGATAGTTGGAAGGGCACAGGAAACCAATACATACAGTTCCTCAGGGTTCTGTACTGTAAACTGCCAACCAACGGCAAGCAACTACCAGCTTTCCCACTTGAGGCCATGCCAGGAACCGAACCCCAGCCTCAGAAGTGCAAGGCGAGAGTGTTACCACTCTGCCACCGTGGCCCCTCTAGGTTGTACAAAACTCTTAAATTTATAGCTGGCGCAACTGAGCCATGCAAGTTATAGCTTGTACAATTAAATCATACAAAGTATAATTTGTGTACAACATGTACATGGCACAAATATTAACAGCATCATTCCCTTAAAATGAAATCATTTTAAATGATATAAAATTTACTGATTTTGCATATTTAACATATATATTTTTAAAAATACCCAATATATATAGAATTAGACCTAGCGCATCGGAGAACCGATGCAAATTGTATCCACCGTAAAGACAATGCACCAAAACCTCTAGTACCAATAACAAGTGAGTTATAAGCACTTTTAAGTTTGGCTATCCTCATTTGACCTTGAAGGGGGCCCAAGGTCAAATCCGACCACACCAGAAGATTCCCAGTGCATGATTTCCTATATGTTGGTTTACCATCCCAAACATCTAGGACCAATAATAAGCGAGTTATAAGCACTTTTAAGTTTGGCTGTCCTCATTTGACCTTGAATGAGGGGCCCAAGGTCAAATCCGACCTCACCAGAAGATTCCCAGCCCATGATTTTCTATATGTTGGTTTACCATCCCAAACCTCTAGGACCAATAATAAGCGAGTTATAGGCACTTTTACCTTTGGCTGTCCTCATTTGACCTTGAAGGAGGGGACCAAGGTCAAATCCGACCACACCAGAAGATTCCCAGGCCATGATTTTCTATATGCTGGTTTACCATCCCAAACCTCCAGGACCAATAATAAGTGAGTTATAAGCACTTTTAAGTTTGGCTGTCCTCGTTTGACCTTGAGGAAGGGGCCCAAGGTCAAATCCGACAACACCAGAAGATTTCCAGCCCATGATTCCCTATAGGTTGGTTTACCATCCCAAACCTCTAGGACCAATAATAAGCAAGTTATAAGCACTTTTACCTTTGCCTATCCTCATTTGACCTTGAAGGAGGGGCCCAAGGTCAAATCCGACCACACCAGAAGATTCTCAGCCCATGATTTTCTATATGCTGGTTTACCATCCCAAACCTCTAGGACCAATAATAAGCGAGTTATAAGCACTTTTAGGTTTGGCTGTCCTCATTTGACCTTCAAGGAGGGGTTTAAGGTCAAATCCGACCACACCAGAAGATTCCCAGCCCATGATTTTCTATATGTTGGTTTACCATCCCAAACCTCTAGGACCAATAATAAGCGAGTTATAAGCACTTTTAAGTTTGGCTGTCCTCGTTTGACCTTGAATGAGGGACCCAAGGTCAAATCCGACCACACCAGAAGATTCCCAGCCCATGATTTTCTATATGCTGGTTTACCATCCCAAACCTCTACGACGAATAATAAGCAAGTTATAAGCACTTTTAAATTTGGCTGTCCTCATTTGACCTTGAATGAGGGGCCCAAGGTCAAATCCGACCACACCAGAAGATTCCCAGTGCATGATTTCCTATATGTTGGTTTACCATCCCAAACATCTAGGACCAATAATAAGAGAGTTATAAGCACTTTTTAGTTTGGCTGTCTTCATTTGACCTTGACCGTGGGGCCCAAGGTCAAATCCGACCACACCAGAAGATTCCCAGCAGATTCCCAGCAGATGATTTCCTATAAGTTGGTTTACCATCCCAAACCTCTAGGACCAATAATAAGCGAGTTATAAGCACTTTTAGGTTTGGCTGTCCTCATTTGACCTTGAAGGAGGTGTTTAAGGTCAAATCCGACCACACCAGAAGATTCCCAGCCCATGATTTTCTATATGCTGGTTTACCATCCCAAACCTCTAGGACCAATAATAAGCGAGTTATAAGCACTTTTAAGTTTGGCTGTCCTCGTTTGACCTTGAATGAGGGGTCCAAGGTCAAATCCGACCTCATCAGAAGATTCCCAGGCCATGATTTTCTATATGCTGGTTTACCATCCCAAACCTCTACGACCAATAATAAGCGAGTTATAGGCACTTTTACCTTTGGCTATCCTCGTTTGACCTTGAAGGAGGGGCCCAAGGTCAAATCCGACCACACCAGAAGATTCCCAGGCCATGATTTTCTATATGCTGGTTTACCATCCCAAACCTCCAGGACCAATAATAAGCGAGTTATAAGCACTTTTAAGTTTGGCTGTCCTCATTTGACCTTGAGGGAGGGGCCCAAGGTCAAATCCGACAACACCAGAAGATTCCCAGCCCATGATTTCCTATAGGTTGGTTTACCATCCCAAACCTCCAAGACCAATAATAAGCAAGTTATAAGCACTTTTACCTTTGCCTATCCTCATTTGACCTTGAAGGAGGGGCCCAAGGTCAAATCCGACCACACTACAAGATTCCCAGCCCATGATTTTCTATATGCTGGTTTACCATCCCAAACCTCTAGGACCAATAATAAGCGAGTTATAAGCACTTTTAAGTTTGGCTGTCCTCGTTTGACCTTGAATGAGGGGCCCAAGGTCAAATCCAACCACACCAGAAGATTCCCAGCCCATGAATTTCTATATGCTGGTTTACCATCCCAAACCTCTAGGACCAATAATAAGCAAGTTATAAGCACTTTTAAGTTTGGCTGTCCTCGTTTGACCTTGAATGAGGGGCCCAAGGTCAAATCCGACCTCACCAAAAGATTCCCAGCCCATGATTTTCTATATGTTGGTTTACTGTCCCAAACCTCTAGGACCAATAATAAGTGAGTTATAGGCACTTTTATCTTTGGCTATCCTCGTTTGACCCTGAAGGAGGGGCCCAAGGTCAAATCGGACCACCCCAAAAGATTCCCAGCCCATGATTTCCTATAGGTTGGTTTACCATCCCAAACCTCTAGGACCAATAATAAGCGAGTTATAAGCACTTTTAAGTTTGGCTGTCCTCGTTTGACCTTGAAGGAAGGGCCCAAGGTCAAATGTGACCACATCAGAAGATTCGCAGCACATGATTTCCTATAGGTTGGCTTCACATTGCAAACCTCTAGGACCAATAATAATTGAGATGTAGGCACTTTTAAAGTCCGCTATGTGGGTTACTTCTGCACTCCGTGGATGACCTTGAATTAGGAGCTTCAAGGTCAAATGTGTGCAAGGTTATAGAGGACATGTATATGTGTCATACATATCACCTATGAAGAGATTCAACCTTCTACCTATGAGGAACAGCCAGTAGAAAAATGTAGATTATTTTCAAAGAAATGCCCGTGTCGGCCATCTTGTTTTTCAGAATGAGGCTATTTTCCTTCCCAGAGAAGCTTACCCCCCAATGAAGATATCCTGCAAATTTGGTGAACCTAGCTGCTGTTGTTTTCCTCTTGGAGCGTTAACGCCGAAAATCTCTCTACGCGCAGCGGCGGCGTAGCGGACGCTAAACCAAAGTATCCACCGGATGCTTCCGGTGGATACAATAACTTCCCATTAGTGTTCAGTATTTTGGCACCTGACCTTCCATTTTGTTCTGGTAGAAAACAACTAAATCCACAAAGTATATATCATGTGAACTAGTTATTGAAAATGTCTTTTTGATGGTTTTGATGGTTAATATTGAACCCTGTTAATTCACACAAATCTTTCTCATTTTAACTTATAATGTCCTTTCACTATGTTAGTGATAAACATACAAGATACCAAATTTTATTCGTTTGGATGACAAATATACAAAAATCTGTGGTTTAAGACAATTATTAAAATGTAAGGAATAAGTATCACTAAACAGTGTGCTGTTGAAAACCATAACACAAACCAAAATAAAGTCACTGGAAACTGGCACGTTTCCCTTTTATCATAACCCAATTTCCAATTCATAATGCCAGTAGAGATCCCCAAGTGTAAATGTTTAACTACTTATTGTTTTTCATTACATGCAAATTACTAGACATAAGTGCTAGTATTGAATAACAAATATTATTTTTGTCTTCTGTATCAATTAATATTGAAATACTGTGTTATTACAATGTTCAGAAATTTATATTTTTTAGTAGTTTCTCTCAAGTGTAAATATGAAACAAACATAGCCGCTCCAGTTTAGGGTTAAGTGAAATTGAAGAGAAATGTCAGACTGCTTAATGTGTTTTTTTCATTTTACTTTATTTCAGTAAAAAAGCACATGCATCTGTGAACTACCAGATTCTGATATTGTACCTTCATCGATATTGGAATATTTGGAGGAATTTATAGATACTGCATTATTAATATTCAATACCAACACTACTATATACATCATTTAAAAATCAAGACTGATAACTTACATCTTCTTTGCATAGCAGCATTGATGAACAATCATCCAAAATATGGGCAATGAGAAGCAGAGAAGTACAACCACGTGCAACTACAAAATTGTCAAACCATATTTAGGGTAGTCACAATTTATCAGTTTATGAAGGCTCTGCCTTCTAAAAATGAGAAAAATGAATTCATAAGTATCAACTTAACAAATCAGACAATAGTAACAATATGGCTTAGCAATGCCACTTATCCCTGCCCACGTAATATTCGTAAAGTGAAAGAACTGTCACAGGGTCAAGTACTGCTGTATTACTCGTACCTAAAAGAGGTCATTTGATTAGAAGAACACTAACACAAAGTGTCCTGGCATTTTTGAAACCAATCATTAGACTTTTTTGATAGTAAAAGTATCAGTTTAAAACTTACTTTTCTTGTTTCTCACATCATACATCTTTGTGCCATTCAGTGAGGTTAAAAGGCCGCACCACTTGTCCTCACTGCTCTCTCCAATGTCTAGAAGGGGCTTATGACAATCCAGCAGCTTGTCTGTTATAGTTGATACCATGTTTCCTTCTGCCAGTCCACCAGTTGGTTTCAGTCTTTGAAAATCTTTTATGAGCTAAACCAAAAGAAAATTCAAGGTTCTCATAAATGAGAGTAACCAAAGTTTAGGTGACCATTTTTTGCTCAAATTGGGTATTTACATCCTGTTCAATAGCCAGGGTCAAATTGGGACAGATACTCAGCTTTGCCACTAGCTGGATTCAAACCCACAAGGCAGAGGTGACAGCCTAGGATTAGATGCCAAACTTGCTAACCAATGGGCCATTGAGTACTTCCATGTTTCGTGATAAAGTAAAGGTAGCTTTAATTCAGGTGTCAGCAAAATATAGTTGTTTGTAATGTAGTGTAATATATGATGCATATTGCTAGAAAAAATTCTCAAGAAAGATGTTTTGAAGGAAATCTCAGACATACAACTTAACTTTTTTGCTTCATCGTGTTTCTTTAAAGCTGGATCACTACTCGTTACACAAGTGTTGCTATTTCTTTTTCAGTGGCATAATCAGCTCAACTATCCCTGTGAAATGTGGCTAGAAAGCATATTCTAGCCATAAACTATACTGTATGTTACTGAATGAAAGCTAACTGCCACTTCTGGTTCAACACCAAAATCTATAATAATTAGCTGTTCGTTGTGGCATTATCAACATTTAAAAAAAAACACACTTTTTTTTACAAGAAAACCAGGTTTTAGAATTACTAGACTCACAGAATATTAGATGCTATAACTTTTTTATGTTGAATTTGAAACATGAAAATTTAAATACTTTTGTTTGCCCCCAGTACTCACTACTTTCCATCTGTAAATGGATTTAAGAGAATAATTCATTAAGAAAACATCTTCTGAAGGCTTACAGATATTTACATATACATGCAGTTAACAGTTTTTCTTCATGAGTGACTGACAAGACACAAAAATATGGTTTCAATTATTGACAAGATAAATGTGCACCTAAGGCACACACTACGTCAGATGGCTGTGTCTTTTGTTTCTAAACTTTTACAAAAATTCCGGAGCTTTATCTAGTTGAAAGATATGTTTAATCATAATAGCTAAATGGCATGTACTGTAAGCTTTAAAATGGCATATCATTTGTTAAATGGCTATTTTATGAATTTTTGAAGTATATATACAATATGGCTTAGATTGGCAACTTTATGAAGAAGTTTCACCATAGTCCCTCATAGCCTTTTTATGCAATTTCAATGTGGAGATGACATCATTACACACATATTCATGAGGTTTGTGATGTCACTGATGATGTAAAATTTCATAGATGACTCCAATTTTCAACACCATAGGAAATACATTTCAACAGTGGAAAAAAAACTATAAAAAGCTCCTCTGGATGAAAGATAGATCTTTCTTTCCAGATCATTTCCATGTATAAAATTAGTGGTTGGATGATAAGACATGCATTCAATTTCATTCGCTGGTGTATCATCATAATTGCGGACGGACGTTCACAAGTTTTCATAATCAATTAATTCAGCACAACCCTTTTCTATATGTATATATTAGTTTACAATTTTTGGATATTGCTTGTGACATTTAAAAATATTATTTTTTCTCACAAATTTTGCTTTGTTTATGTCTGCTGCCATATTTACTGGAAGTGAGTTCTTTTGGTACATTCTAAAACTCTGAAACACTGTTATTCTTAACGGACTACTGTATGTGTTATCCCAAAAAGCATTACACGCTTTTGTAGTCACAACCAGTTAAATAGTCAGTTATGGTTCAATCACTGATCGAAAGAATGGTTGATTAATCGACAGTAACAATTAGGGGCGATTCCCAGCACTATATAAAATCTAGTCAGTTTTTGAGAATATTGTGGTTCCCTGGCATAAGTTTCTATATTAATGACAGGATGTTGGCACTTCCGGTCCAACATCACATTTAGTAGCATCATGTCAGATGGCCGATTCCATCTGACATAATAAATCTGTGACAGGAATTTGAACAAATTTCGTTCTTACCTCTTCAGGGTCATGTAGAACAGGGTACTTGGACAGTACATCAATAATTGCTGGCTGATCTTTCAGTATATAATTCCTTCTCTCAGAAAATGTTTTGTTCATTAGCAAGTTTATTTTTCTCTTATTTGGTTCTTTACATCTGCTTTCACAAGCTAACGAGTGCAAATGTATTTTCAAGGAAATACTATCCTCAGACTCATCCACAGGTGGAGAAAAATTGGCCAGCCCAAAAATAAGTGAGTCTGATGAAACAGTCTCTATTCTTTGTCCTTTCTGAATAGGAGAAAATGAAGATTCTTGGTCATCATTTTGGCTTGTGCTCATGCTTCTGCACTCATTCTTTGGTTCTTTATATCTCTGCTTACGTTCTGCAATTTCATTTACAACTTTACCTTCACGTCTTCTTTTGTTTTGGAATCGATGAATGATTTTCTCACGCCAGAAGTCCTGTTAATATAGCATATCATTCAGCTGATATTCAAATAAATGAAATAATGGTACAGTATTCAGCACAAAATGTGTGAAAACAATTGATAAATTTCAGTTACTGGAATTTAAGGCTTTCAAAAAGTTTGAACAGATGAACAGAGCTTGCAATTGGCTGTATTTTTAAGTGTTTTTCAAATGTCCAAGTACAAATTGTAACTTAATAGATTAATCTAAGCCTTATTTTAGTGATATAAGAAGAAATAAGACATATTGTAAGTCAAAACAAATAAAAATAGAAATTGATCTTTTGTTAAATAACTGAGGAAATAACTTACAAATGGCAGCTTTCTAGTGTCAACAAGCAATAATAAACCTCGAGTCAGGTGGGAAATAATTAAGTTGGTTTATTGCCTAATAATTAACAAAGGTATAAAGTTCAGCCAAGGATAGACAACCTTCAGGAGACTCCAACCAAAAAAACATATCTTCTAATAATCACCCACAACTGTTTTTGAATTAGGGTAGGTATTTTGATACTAAAGTATTATTTTAGTCATTTCTGACAGGTTTTATTAAAAATTGTTATTATTTTCATTTTGTTATGCCAGTATATGTTAACAGGAGGGTTAGAGATGCCCCAAAAAGCATCAAGTTTGAATTTGATTGGCCAAAGCTTTTTCGAGTTAGCGTCCGGAAACAAAAATGTTGAGGACACACAAATGGACAAGAAACAGACAAAGAAACAGAATTACACCAATTTCAAAAGCAACTTAGCTATGATGGTGATCTATCTCCCTGTCAATTTTAATTCGATTGGAAAAAGCATTTTTGAGTCAGAGTCCAGAAACAAAAATGTTGACGGATAGATGGACAGACAGACAGACATGGGACACATCAATCAAATAGGTGGGTTGGTTACATGCAATCCGCCCAAAAATGAATCTAAACAGCTAATTTGTTTATTTATTCATAAATATCGTGCTCAGGGCACAGACAGAAAGTTATAAAGAAAAAAAAAACAATTTTCATTACAAACAAACACACACACAAAAAAAATCCATAACATAAAACGAGAAACATTACTCTGTACATAAAAAAAACATACAAACCAATTTTCATTACAAACAACACACACACAAAAAAAACTCCATAACATAAAAGGAGACACATTACTCTGTACATAAATGCTTAAGCATAAAATTAATTTCTGATTCAGTAAATCTAGTACACTTTGCATCTCTTATATATATTAAATCTTTGATATTTCCAGTTATTAGCATATCCTGTTCATTGTACAAGGAGGATTCATAAATGTTCAACAACTGCTTGAAACAACCTGGAGAAGAGCAAACCAACTCTCTAGTACATCCTAAATCTTGTGAAATTAAATTTAAATTCTTACTCACATTAGATGTACCACCATTTAATGCCAATGCTAAACACAACCTAAGCAAAGGATTACTATTTCTTGTGAGGTTAAACATGTATTTATTAAACCTCTTATATAGCTGTAAATGTACAGGAATATCCTCACAGATCAGTGGAAGATATCTGCAATGTGTCAAATTGGGTAGATTCAAAAGACGTCGAATACATTTGCGCCAAGTTACATAGAACTTCCTTACTCCTTTGCTATCAAAATTCCATAAGCTGGATCCATACAGTGCCATACAAAAGCTTTTAAAAAGTGAGTATTTAACGTTACTGTGAGCTTTGCCAAAGAGTGAGATAATACTATTTACATTGATGATAAATTTATTAATAATCTCATTGAACATGACCTCCTCTGATTGGATTCCAATTTCATGACCAAAATGAGTTAACACTTTCACACAATCAATGTAGATATTATTAAAGTACAAACCATCTATTGTAACATCAGACATTGAAAAATGCAACAAGTTATATTTATTTGGATTGAACCTAACATCATAAGCTGTGCCAAATTCATGACAGATATCTAGCATTAGTTTCAAAGAACTCACTGTGGGACTTAAGAGTACTACATCATCTGCATAACTCATACCACCAACAAAAGTATTTCCTATGTGGCATCCAAATCCTGTCTTCTTTAACTTTAGTAATAATTCATCCATATACAGAGTAAACAACACAGGGGATAAAATGCCCCCTTGCTTAACACCATTACTTGTTTTGATTGCCCTAGACATACAGTTGCCCCATTTTATCATAACAGACTGGTGACAATACATGTACAATAACAACCTAATTATTAAGGGGCACAGTCCTTTTGCAAGAAGTATGTGAAACAATTTTATGTAGTTCACTCGATCGAAAATAAAATATGTTATGCGGATGGTGATTTCTAAACGTTTTGCAAAGTCCGAATTTCAGACGTTTGTATCAAACTTCGAATTTGGGACAGTAAACAAGCGAACTATCGAACTTCTTCAAACATCGTCGTGGCACTACATATTAGGAATGTTAGAAGGTTAACATTACTTTTCACTTTATGAAGGGTATCACTTTTTCAATATATTGTAATGATCAATTGTCAATTTTATGGCTTAAAAACATTAGTACATTTTAGGTTGGCTTGGAGTTTATGATTGCATTAAGCAAATAACCAACAACACTGTATATCAACATAAAAATTGTTGAGTGGAGTACAAAATAAAATCTTGTGAGTACTGCATAACTGCAGGATCAATTTCTACGAAAAACTATGTGACTAACCATGGCATCAATCATGTTATCCTTACACAGGTGAGGATAGGACGTCACCACAAGTTTTGCCATCTCACGGTATTCTAATGTCTTAGGATAACTGAAAAACAACAGTGGTATAAAAATGCAAATATAAAACTAGACCTAGTGCATCGGAGAACCGATGCAAACTGTATCCACCAGAAAGAAAACTCACCAAAGCCAATCAACCATCACTTAACCTTGAAGGAGGGGCCAAAGGTCACATCTGATCACATCAAAGATTCCTTGCCCATGATTTTCCATAGGGTGGTTTCACATTACAAACCTCTAGAACCAAGAAAAAGCAATTTATAAGCACTTTTAGATTTTACTATCCTCGTTTGACCTTGAAGGAGGTAGATTGATGACCACATCAAAACATTCCCAGCCCATGATTTTCTATAGGTTGGTTTACCATCTCAAACTTCTAGGACCAATAATAAGCGAGCTATAAGCACTTTTAGGTTTGACTATCCTCGTTTGACCTTGAAGGAGGGGTCCAAGGTCAAACCTGACCACACCAGAAGATTCCCAGTCCATGATCTCCTATAAGTTGGTTACCATCCCAAACCTGTATGACCAATAACACATCAAATAATTTTTTACCATAAACTTTGTTCAGACTAGATCATACTTGCTTTGCCGAGTCTGCCATAACCGTAAAACTACATGATGCAGATACAGAAATTGGGCGATAACAAATTCAAGGATTTGATTCAATTTTGGCCCAATTCAAGGACTTTCAAGGCCTTGAAAATGAAGCAAATTTTTTCAAGGATTTTCAAGGATGTGGGAACCCTGTTTAAGGTTATCTATATATCTTGCATAGTTGAGGAGGCTAGCTATAATATTTTTTTTCGTTAGAGCGGCAACGGTGAAATCTCTCTACACACTGCGGTGGCAGTGGCGTAACAAAGCGAAATTCATAAACTGCTATCCATGCTATCCGGTGGATATGATGAACTATTCATTATCTATAAGGTTAGGACTTCTTACATCTAATATTTAAGCAAATAATTGAATGAATCGCCTTTAATAAACAGTCAACTTTGCTCGGAGGTCCAAAATTTGGAGGGATTTAAGGTTCGGTTTTTTAATTCTGTCAATAGAACATAAATTCTTAAAGTTCACCAAAATCAGTGAACCATTGTTTGACCTTGAAGGAGAGGCCAAAGGTCAAATCCAATCACACTAAAAGATTCCCAGCCCATGATTTTCTATATGTTGGTTTACCATCTCAAACCTCTAGGACCAATAATAAGCAAGTTAGCGAATGCTAAACCAAAGTATCCCCCAGATGCTTCCAGTGGATACAGTTACAACTAGACCTATTGCATCGGAGAACCGATGCAAATTGTATCCACCAGAAGAAAACTCACCAAAGCCATTCTAACATCGCTTAACCTTGAAGGAGAAGCCCAAGGTGAAATCTGACCATATCAAAAGATTCTTAGCCCATGATTTCCTATAGGTTGGTGTGACACTGCAAACCTCTAGGAATACGAATAAGCAAGATATAAACACTAATTTTGGCAATCCTCATTTGACCTTGAAAGAGGGGCCAAAGGTCAAATCCAATCACACCAAAAGATTCCCAGCCCATGATTTCCTAGATTTTGGTTTACCATTCCAAAGCTCTAGGACCAATAATAAGCGAGTTATAAGCACTTTTAAGTTTGGCTATCCTCGTTTGACCTTGGAGGGTCCAAGGTCAAATCCGACCACAGCAATAGATTACCAGCACATGATTTTGTGTACTATCCTCGTTTGACCTTGAAGGAGGGGTCCAAGGTCAAATCCGACCACAGCAATGATTCCCAGCATGTTGGTTTACCATCCTAAACCTCTAGGACCAATAATAAGCGAGTTATAAGCACTTTTAAGTTGGGCTATCCTCATTTGACCTTGAAGGAGGGGTCCAAGGTCAAATCCGACTGCAGCAATAGATTCCCAGCCCATGATTTCCTATAGTTTGGTTTACCATCCCAAACCTCTAGGACCGATAATAAGCGCGCTATAAGCACATTTAAGTTTGGCTGTGCTCGTTTGACCTTCAAGGAGGGGTCCAAGGTCAAATCCGACCACACCAAAAGACTCCCAGGCCATAATTTCCTATAGGTTGGTTTACCATCTCAAACCTCTAGGACCAATAATAAGCGAGTTATAAGCACTTTTAAGTTTGGCTATCCTCATTTAACCTTGAAGGAGGAGTCCAACGCCAAATCCAACCACACCAAAAGACTCGTAGCCCATGATTTCCTGTAGGTTGGTTTACCATAAAAAACCGCTAGGTCCAATAATAAGCGAGTTATAAGCACTTTTAAGTTTGGCTATCCTCGTTTGACCTTGAAGGAGGGGTCCAAGGTCAAATCTGACCACACCAAAAGATTCCCAGCCCATGATTTCCTATAAGTTGGTTTACCATCCCAAACCTGTACAACCAATAATAATAATCATTTTCAAAATGAGGCTAAAAATATTTCCAGTCAAGATTTTGTAATGAGGAACAAATCCTGCGAATTTCAGATCTCTCGCTATAATATCCTTTGCTCTAGAGGGCCACCAAAAGTCCTTGTTTAAAGTCGAAAAACACCCGTGGCAGCCAACTTGTTTTTCAAAATGAGGCCAAAAATATTCCCAGGCAAGATTTTATGGCTATGAATATATCCTGCAAATTTGAGAAGGCTAGCTATAATATTTTTTTCATTAGAGCGGTAACGGTGAAATCTCTCTACACACTGCGGCGGCGGCGTAGGCGTAACGAAGTCAAATCCATATCCGGTGGATACAATGACAACTGTCATCGAAAAATTTAAACAATACAAAAATTGCATAAAACATGTATTGCCAAGTTTTATATATAGGAACTAGGGCTGTGACAGGTACAAAAAAACGACATCGAGTATTCGCCCTCTGACAACCGGCCCGAATTCGAGTAACCGCGACATTTAGTTCCCACCATTAGAAGTGTTCTGTAAACAGATAGTCGATTCCGGAAACAAAACTTTTGAAGAAAAATGTCTCCTATTTAACCAGATATTATAGATTATGGAGTAAATTATAGGTTTTCAAGCGAAAACAACAACTTTAATTGATGAATGCTGAAATGCAGAGTATTTTACACAAAGGTTTCATCACATGGGCGATAATACAATACCTCGCGAGTAACCGAGTACTTAAAATGGACTCGAGTACTAGCCAAGATCGACTTGTCTACCGAGGCTCGAGTACTCGTTCGCAGCCCTAATAGGAACATTAGTTGTCATAATACCAGAAATTTTTGACTTAAAACACAATAAATACATATATACATTATAATCGAGTCATCCTTCATTTGGATGATTTTGAAATCAAGATATAGTGTTTTCAAAGTGATTTTACACACATGGTAGATAAAAACAATAACTTATCAACTTACAATTTTTTGTGTTTTGAGGCATGGAGATAAAATGCTTCGGTAATGGATGATTCATCCTTCTTTGAAAGGCCTTCCCCTTTCTCCAATTTTTCCATGGTGGACCAAGGTACTGCATACTTTGGAAACAACAGCCATTTGTCATTTTCACTAAAAATAAATCAACTGGTGAAAAGCAGGCAACCTAACCAAGTGAAAGATACTTTCAATCTTGTGTGTACATCTGGTACATGGGATATGCAAGTAAACATTTCTATATTAGTTGCCTAACCAGCTAATCAACTAAGCCACTGGCACCTCAGTAGAGTTGAAAGGAAAGCATGATAAACAAAACTCGGAGAGTGCCTACCTCCACTAAGGCATAGGTAGGTAGGCAAAACCTTGTAGCTGTTTTTTCCAAGAGAATTCTTTAAGATAATTTATGTACATAATGCTACCTGAATGTCATATTTACTAGACATTGGCTATATGCATGCTTTTGAAGACATCAAAAGTTGTTTTTTTTTGTTACAAATAAGAAAGTTGCTAATACAATATTCAATGAGATATAGGGTTCCAAACTGTGCTTCTCATTGCAGCTATGGACAAAGTTCCTAAACCCTATATTTTGGCCAAATGCTCTAGCTGCAGTAGTTTTGGAGTTAGGTTTTTCACTCGAATTAGCTTAATTGCTATTTTTTGCTTAGCAATTGGCCAACCACTGTCCAACTTTAGTGGAATCTTAGTTGGAACTAGACCCATGTTGTGTGAATATTTAATCAAAATCTGACCAGTAATTTTTGCATAATTCTGCTAATGGTTGGACAGACAAACGGTCATGAATTTAATGCCTCTTTGGCCAAAGGTAATTAATATTGGCTTTGAACAGCTTAGATCTTAGAAACTGGCTCTGTTCAAGTATCACAGTTGTTCAATGTCAACATTTGGGATGCTTAATTTAATTAATTAAGACCGTTCTGTTTCATCTTTCAGGCACAAAATGAAGACCCATCTCTTGCCTAAGCATACCTGCCCTAATTTTCTTGTCTTGTTTCTACTTTGTCTGCAATGCTGACCCTGGCAATGTTTGTGGCTTCATGACTATTGATTTCTGCTTTTTGTGTATGGTACCTTGGAGTCTGTCTTTAGATTGAGATTATGCGCTATAAAAGTACTGTTAGAATTAGAATTGTAGTGGTGCAGGGACAAGGCATTCAGTTCACAACTCCGAGATCATGAGGGAAAGTTAGCAGTTTCTTACCACTGGTTGGCAGTTTATAACACCTCTCTCTAGTTTGTATTGATTTCCTGTCCCTCTACAATACGTGTAATGTAAAACATCAACTAAAGAAATGTGTGTACAATTAATATATGAATATGCAGATCCTTAAAATGTAGAAATGACTCAAAAAATATTCACTTTCTGTCGGATCCAATAAAGTAGGAAATTAACCAAAATGTGATGGACTAATTTTGAAAGGTAATTTAAATAGTTTGACAATTTTAAGCACGAAATAACTACTTGCAAAAGGCTTCATTAATGATACCATGCATGCCTTGCAGGCAACTTTCAAGTGTACATTATTGTAACTGATCTCCTGGTGTCCATTCATGTTTTCCCCTACTGTGGAATGTGGGTCTCTGAGACTATTTTCTCAAATATTTATTTTGATAATCATTTCAAACCACAGGTGAGTTTTTGAAATTAGCCAATACAAGCGTGAAAGTTATACTGGGATAATTTTATCAAAGTTTTATCATAAACAAAGTCTTAACTAAAACTGTATGCAGTTTTACCAAGTAAGTGTGTTTGAGTCAGATCCACAGTCCGAATCAAGCTTTATCTGATCTGTACTAAGCAATTCTTCAGCATCTGTCTTGTGGCATATTACCACCTAGATAATTGTACATAAACATAATTTGCAGACTAAAAAAGGAATACAATTTTAATTCATGATTTTGTAAATGATACAACTTTTTGGTATTATATATGAGCATACCATCACATGTATACCAGGGATCAAAAATGTGTAGATCAGGGACATTGGTAATGTAAAACTGTACTGATTACATGACACAGTACATCAAGGTGTTAAAATACATCCCCAATTAAACAGGAGACTGAGAAGAAAAAAACATAAAGAAATATGCATTATCTCCATTCTGCCAGAAATTCCCAAAATATAATGTAAAAGCTTATAATTTCTTTAAATTCAGGGAATCTTCCCAGTTCCCATTTCAATAAAATTAAGGCTGTAAAGAGCAGAAAAAATTCAGGGACTGCCATTCTAAATTTTGGTACACAATTCAGTATTTGCATGGCTTGGTATTGACACATTTTTCTCACAATAGCAAATGTGGATTTCCAAATTCAATGTCTCTGCATTCAATAATGCAATAAAAATGAAAAGAAATATATTTCTTATTTAAAAAAACTATAGTGTGTAATAGAATACTTAAATATAAAGGGGATTCTAACCTAATGTTGGGGTGTTTTTGGTAGACACTTCCACACTCAAAAACATAAACTAAAAGGAGAACAATAAAATATTTCACTACCATTAAGTGGATCAGAGAGCACTTAAATTCTTTTCAAATGAACTTCGGAATGGGGACTTACACCATTAGTTTCTTCTTTTTGCTATATGTAAAAGGACAAAAGTGCATGTATTTTTACTGAAACTGCATAAGAAAACCTTATTTCTTGCCATGTGGTAATTGTAGAATCTATACATCACGCACTGGATAAAAATGGTACTACAGCTGCAAGCGAGCCCGAAATGTGCCTTGATTCCTCGTTTTGGAAGAGCCGACTCAGACTAGGTTAATCGCTTGATTATTGCCCACAAAAAATAAACTACATTTTGACATATTAACCTTATAAAATGGCACACAACAGGAAAGAATTTTGATAATTCGTTGCATTTTGGTAAAAAGATCCATTTATAATACTAAATACAGGAAGGTTTAACCATTTTTATATTGCAAGATTGGAGGCGTCTTCGAAATACGTTATATTAAAATGCCATTATTACACAAAGTTTGCAAATGATAAAAATATAAAAATCTGAAACAGAAACAACTTATATAAATATATACATATATTTAAAGAAAAATTTAATTTTATGGTAGATGCTACGTCTATGTTTAGTTTTCGAATACCCAGTTGCTTTTCTTGCCTCGAGTATTAGACTGAACGGTTTCATTTCAAAGTAACCGAAGAATCGTTGCAGCCGTAAATGGTACATGTGTAATTTGGCAACACTGTGGCTTTTCAGGTTACTGCCAACATGGTCAGTATTAAAGTTTAGCAGTAAAGGGTTACATTTAAAAACTTAAGAGGTCACATTCTGTAAGGGTAAACAATTATTTCACACCACACAAGAAATACATGGAAATTAAAATCTTAAATCAAACATTCATCTAAGTGTTATTTAAATTAAAAGAATAAATAATATTATTTCCAATGAATCATACCTTTAGCTTTATGATATCAGTACTACCACTTTCCACCTCAGATATATCATCCAAGTCCACCCAATCACTGATATCTTGCAGATATCTCTGAAGAAAGAATTTCTCCTTAATTCCAAAACTTTTCCGTATGGCTAAATTTATATGTGTAACATCTTCTAGCTGTACTATCTTTTTTCTTTCTCCACAGGACACATGAAACTTCATCATACCTGTAAAAGTCTATCACGGTCAGTATTTATAAAGCAGATGAAGCCAAAAATTAGCTAAAAATGGATTGCCTGATCCTTGGATTAAAGTGGTATTTACAACAAATTGATTAGCTAAGCCAAAGAAGAACTATTTTTGCTCTCAACCATCCAGATTTTAGTATTCCGCCACATTGGATCCAAAATTTAAGACAAAATCTTCGTTAAATTAAAATTAATCCAAAGATCAGCTTTATCTTGTCTCTGAACATAAATCATAGTATTAATCAAATTTTAGGATTAACTTAAGACAATTTTTCACTATTCTGCTTTAGGGGTGTGACGAGTACAAATAATTTGGGTCAATTGCTCGCAGATAAAAACTTGACTTGACATCGAGCCCTCGCGAAGTTTAGTACCCACCTCAACAGGAAACGACATACAATACAATACTAAAAAACATAACCGGTTCTATAGGTTGTTATATATACACGAGCATTCAACCCTGAGAATTGGGATCAATTTTTTGTAAATTTGCCTTGCTGGTCGAGTGTTGACTGCTCGGTCGCACCCCTTTTCTGCTTTGTGAATACTGTCCCTGTTGTAAAACTAAGAATTACACACAATACAGCAAAATGGCACACGGGTGCCAAGTATTTGGAAGATAAAAGATTCTAAGATATTGATCTTCATTTCAAATACAGCTAAAGCTACAGCTTTGCGGATCTCGGGTACCCTGTCTCACCCCTAATTGAAATATCAGGACATTACACTTTTTGCATGAAATTTGTTATGTCTTTTAGCAGTTTTCTGAATTGTAAATATAACAACAAATACGGTGGTTCCAGTTTTGCGGCAAGTAAAATTTTGCAAATTAACAATCTAATCCATTTTTTTTTCAAATTTCATGTTACACTAGTTTAGTGAAAAAACACAATAGAATTGTTGCTATAAACTAACATTTTTATATATTGATATTGTACTTTACTTTATAGATATTGATTTTTTTGCCTGTAATTGATAAATATTTCAATATCAATAATCAATACCAACACTATTAAATGGGCAACATCTTGCTGTACAAACTTTCTTTCTCCAAAGGTTACATGGAACCATATTGGTAAAAGTTGCAAGAACTTGTAATTACATACGATACTTTAAAGTGACACACTGTTGCAGAGTATTTGGAAGATAATAGATTCCAAGATATTGATCTTCATGTAAAATACGGCTAAAGTCTTTTAAAAGTACATCATCACATTCTGTAATTGAAAATGAATGAAAATGAGCCATATATTCTACAGTGTTCATTTTTCTTAACATAACATAGGGACAGGTATTTATCTGAACAAAGTACAATAACTTTGAGAACTGCACTCTATCTCCACTGATGCCAGTAATTATGCAGGTTTCATCAGCCCTAAACAAACTTGTTCCAAATTTCAAAGTCTTGAAACGCGGCAACTCAACATTATCAGTATGCTTTTCAATGGCATTCCTTTCATTATCAGGTAAGCTAAAAATATTTTCATTTCTCAATTTGGCAGCAAAGTCAAATCCTGGGGAAAAATAATTAACACCTTCTGCAGCCAAGCTTAATCTAATCTGATGACGATTTGCAAGGGACTTGCAAATATTCTTATGACATTTATTAAGCTTAAAACTATTCTTTAACTGTTGGTGCTTTGCTTCAAACCGGAGTGTCCAAAGATTTCTGAGAGGACCAAAAAGTTTCATTTGATAAGGATAGTGTAGAAGATAATGAAATTTTGCAGTTAATCTCTTATCAGGATACTGTTGTCTATAATCTGATATGAAATTGTCAATTAAATCTGACAGAAAATCTATTTGTCCTAATGTAACAGCAGGCATACAAACATAGTCTACTATGTCTCTAAATAACAAAAACACGTGCCACTTTAAATCATCAACTGGGACATGTTCCCCCACTAAAAGCGGTAATGTACGAAGCAAGCAAAAACATTGTGATGATGTAAGTTTGACATCAATTTTGCCTCCTGTGTAATAGAGGTTACATGGCTTGTTAGTTTTGTCATCTGCTTTCCAAGGGTAGCTGTCTATGATAGAATTTAGATAGGCAATGGAAAAGTATCCAGACTCAATACAACTTGATATCACTTGAGACAACAATGTCTTTCCAATTCCTTCAAAGATGTCATGTGATAAGTCAGAAGGCAAACCATGAATGATGTGATAATACTGCAATTTGTTCAGAACTGATACTTTTTTAAGACCATAAGCTTTACCCAGATCAGGAAACTGTGAAACAACATCACACTGACCATTATAAGATTGTTTTGTTCTAAGGGTACCACAATCACCGTTTCTTAAGCTATCAAGTGTAACATTGCAAAATCTGCAGGGTTTAAGTGTTATAAAAGACTCAATAAAGCCTCCAATGCTATGAGAAGCTAGATTATCACAACATGTTGCCACTACAGTTCCTTTCAAGTTTACTTGCTGTCCATCTTTTTCAACAGTTACTCCTTCATTTTCAAGTCGCTGTAAATCCTCAATTAATGGCTGAAGTATTCCTTCAAACCCATATTTCTTTAACAATTTAGCTCTGCATAATGCCACTAAAAACACAGATTTATGTTGTGAACGTAAGACTGGATGAATATTTCCCAATGTCATATAAAATGCACTTAGTTTATATTTTTTCACCTTGTTGCCAAAAGGATTGACAATATTAAAGTCGTCAAAATACAAAATAATTTGTAACTCTCTGTGGTTTTGAGAAAATAAAGGATTCTCCTTATACAAACTACCATCACAAATATCTCTTAATTTACGGTCTGTTGAAACATTCCCATTTATAACTTCTGAAAATATATCCTCAAATTTCAATAGATATTTCAAGGTTTCTAGTATGGGGACATATTGGTATGTCTGTTTGATTGAATTGTTTGAGAAAATCACTTGCTCTACTGGCTTTACAACACTTAAATTAGTTTCAGCAAATGATTCTAACTTCTTCTGTGAATCAAGTGATGTACATGCTTCCTCTAGTTCATCAGTAGAATTTAGAGTATTTTCTATATCTTGCAAACTATCATAATCATTTTGTGCTACATATTGTACAACTTTAGACACTAAATTGCTTTTTACTGCAGTACCTATGTTCTGTATTAAGTCAGTGACTGCTGTAACTGCTGAACAACTCAAATTATGAAATTCTCTCAGCTTCAGTAACTGCTTGGCAAGACTTAGTTTAAGATCTTCGTGAAAATTTTCATTTATAGGCAATTGCACATTTCTGCCACCAGTAAAAATGTTAATATTAAAATCATCCACAGGTTCTCCAATATTTTCTTGACCCTGTATTTGCTTTGTCTGAAAATTAACTCTGTAAAAGTCTTGGTGCTTTTGCCTTAAATGCCTCAACAAACATCTTGCAGATCTGTAGTTTTTTTTACAAGTTCCAACGACACACGAGACCTTAAAATCTTGATCCAGAGAATGTTTCAAAAAAACATGCCTAATGTATGCCCGGTAGTGTTGGCTGCCAAATTCACATTTTCTGCACCAGTGCATCAATCTGATGACAAAATATAAATATTTATTAAATTTTTTACTTATTCTTTACTTGTATATAAAATACCGAGTATACAAGTATTTCCTAAAGAGATGAAAAGTACTCATGAAAAGTAATTATTTTATTTAATGAATTCATGTAACAGCAACTTTCACAAAAATTTTGGCTGTCTCACAGATTTGGGTGCTGCTTACTAGATATTTTCTACGGGAGGAAATGGAAGAAATTCATATTTTATCAAGTCAACCGATAGTCAACCGATTAAAACATTTAAAGGCACAATTTTGCACTTGCAACTGATATCTCAATGCTGTTCAAAGTATGGGTCAAAATTCTGTCTTTGCCGTGTCAGAACTAGTGGTTGTGTCTGAATAAAAATCGTAAAAAAAATTTCTGTCTCTTATATTAGCTAAAATATATATAACCTTGGCAAAGGTTAAAATGTTCTCACAATTAATACACACTTTTGAAAATCCAGCATGAGACTAGATCAAACTAAAGTGAAGTGCAGAGTGCCAATTTACTTTGACACCACAGAACAAGAGTATTTTCTTTAACCTTGTGATTCAACTTAACTACCATACTTACTATCAATAGCAGAACCTCAAGTCACTGCTTTTTCTGGCATGTACTACACATGTAGCTCTGTTCTATGAAATATAACAAATCGTCTATTGTGAACTGTGTTTCCAAACAGCTCATGTGGAAGAAACTTCCACAGCTTTCACAAGTCAGCCAAATAATGTTTTTTATTAGTTGAACTGAAACTGTATAATCAACTGACTCAAAACATTTTAGGGAACAGATTTTACATTTGCAACTGAAATTTTGTTGTTCCAGATCAGATTCAGAATCAGAAAAGGTCTCTGTCTCTGCTGTGTCTGAATTAGTGGTTGTGTCTGGATATTCCATCTAAAATAAACAAGACAACTGCCACAGTCAATTATCTCCTGCTAATTTTTTGTTACCTGTGTTCACTACACTAAGTATGGTGAAATAGTTTTTAAAGTGTACTTGCACATAGTCTTAACCTAAAATGAAATACCTCATTCTACATAGTGTGAGCTTTAAAGTATATTTAACTAGACCAAGGACACATCTGTAGCCAGCTGCAAGATGTATCCACTGGAAAAAGCCAAGTAACATAGTTTAGAAGATAAACAGCACTTTTTCAATAATAAACAAGTTATAAGCACTTAAAAAATCTGACCACCTCAAAAGATTCTTAGCCCATAATTTTCAATAGGTCAGTGTGACATTGCAAACCTCTAGGACCATGAATAAGCGAGTTATAGGCACTTTTAATTTTGGCTATCCTCATTTGACCTGGAAGGAGGGGCCCAAGGTCAAATCCGACCACACCAGAAGATTCCCAGCCAATGATTTCCTATATGCTGGTTTACCATCCCAAACCTCTAGGACCAATAATAAGCGAGTTATAAGCACTTTTAAGTTTGGCTGTCCTCGTTTGACCTTGAAGGAGGGGCCCAAGGTCAAATCCAACCACGCCAGAAGATTCCCAGCCCATGATTTCCTATATGTTGGTTTACCATCCCAAACCTCTAGGATCGATAATAAGCGAGTTATAAGCACTTTTAAGTTCTGCTATCCTCATTGGACCTTGAAGGAGGGGTCCAAGGTCAAATATGACCACATCAGAAGATTCGCAGCACATGATTTCCTATAGGTTGGCTTCACATTGCAAACCTCTAGGACCAATAATAAGGGAGATATAGGCACTTTTAAAGTCTGCTATGTGGGTTACTTCGGCACTCCGTGGATGACCTTGAATTAGGAGCTTCAAGGTCAAATGTGTGCAAGGTTGTAGAGGACATGTATATGTGTCATACATATCACCTATGAAGATATTCAACCTTCTACCTATGAGGAACAGACAGTAGAAAAATGTAGATTATTTTCAAAGAAATGCCCGTGGCGGCCATCTTGTTTTTCAGAATGAGGCTATTTTCCTTCCCAGAGAAGCTTACCCCCCAATGAAGATATCCTGCAATTTTTTTTTTTTTTTTTTTTTTAATCCTGCAAATTTGGTGAACCTAGCTGCTGTTGTTTTCCTCTTAGAGCGTTAACGCCGAAAATCTCTCTACGCACGGCGGCGGCGGCGGCAGCGGCGTAGCGGACGCTAAACCAAAGTATCCACCGGATGCTTCCGGTGGATACAATAAAGCTACAATGAAGGAATATAACACACAACTAGCGTGGTGCTACAATGTACAGTTTGAGAAGCGTCAGCAGTAACTAAAGTGGTTTTAAATGGGCGATAATAGGGAATTGATGCAATCGCGGTACTTCGTTTTTATGTTTAATGTATGTTTAAATAGCCATAACTTCCTTATTTCTCGTCCAATTTTTATAATTTTTTCACCATTGTGTTCAGTTTAATTAGCTGTATTCTGTCACACTGGGGATATTTTATGCTATTTCAACACATTTGTCACTATTTAGAAGTTTACCTGTTCTCATCTATAAAACTTAACTGCAAGTTGTGAAACTTCTTGACAATAAATGACAGAACTTAAATCCATTTTATTCCAGAAAAATAACTATTATTATAATATATATTATTATAACTATTATCGTAAATGAATTAAAGATAACATATAGAACCAGAGTACAATATATACACGGGTGGTCATAATTGTGTCCGGTTCATAATAAAGTCTGCTTTTTATTTAGCTTATTTTAAAATGTTATAACCAGAACTTTGAATATTTTTTTCAAATTTTTCCCGATGAGATTGATTTTATTTCATGAAAATTAAAAAAAATGAACTAAACACCCAACAATATTACAACCACGTTCAATAAAAAATTAAAGGACACAATTATGAACCGGACACAATTGCGACCACCCGTGTATATCATTAAAATATCAGAAAAGAATGATAGATTTCAAAGAAAATTACCGACAGTTATTTGATTTACATGCAACTCATGACCACGGCATCTCGCGACCAACAACTCATACCCACAACTCGTACATAGACATTTTATAAGAATAAACGTTAATTCTGCTTGAATATGAAATACAGTAGTACTTGTATATGCAGCTCATAATATTTATGAAGAAATATGAGATCACCCAATTATGTGGGGTTTCCTAACAATATCGTATTTTATATTTAATGAATAGATTTGTACATAGCATTTATGTAAGAACGTTTGTTCAGTTACAGATCAAATACTTCAAATTCTCGTACTTCCGTGGAGGTTGTCTAGCAATATTATGAAATAAAATATGCAAATTAGAAAACGTGAGGTCATGGAATTCCCAGAGGGCTTCCTAGAACTATTATAAAATACATTATGCAAATTCGAAAAAAAACATGAGACAGAAGTCCGTGGAGTCTCCCTGCAATATTTTAGAATAAACTAGAGGAATGCTTTTGCTAACAAAAGCGAAGCGTCCCTTAAAGTTTAAAATGCTTTGTGGTTTTAATAAGCATGCTGTAAAGCTAAGAATGCACAAAGCTGCACCGTATGCTTTCCCAATACCTCTTAATACATTCTGAAGCTATAAAAGCAACAATAAAGGAGATATAAGGCAAAAACTCCAAAGCTGCTATTTATGACCCCAGTGTGGCCCATAAGGAAGGGTCGGGGGTAAAACTGACCGGCTATTTAGACTCTCCACATATGCTTTCCCAATACCTCTTAATACATTCTGAAGGTCTAAAAGCAACAATAAAGGAGATATAAGGCACAACTCCAAAGCAACTATTTTATGACCCCAGTTTGACCCATAAAGGGGGGGCGGGGGATAAAACTGACCGACTATTTAGACTCTCCACATATTCTTTCTCAATACCTCTTAATACATTCTGAAGCTATAAAAGCAACAATAAAGGAGATATAAGGCAAAGATATAAGGTTTCCTATTACCTCCCAGTACATTTTATAGCTCTAAATGCAATACTTAAGAAGATAATAGGGGGGTTGGCCTAAATTTAAGGCTTTCAGATTGGAAGGTGTCAGAAAATCACTCATAAATGAGACATTTTTCAAGGGATCGCTCCCAAAATCTAATCAGCTCGCGTTTTCGATAGTATGAACAGGTGTGTCAAATTATAAGGCTCTGCAGCAAGTAGTTTTTCCTGAACTCTGATGACGCGGGGGCGGGGGGGTGTACTTCAAAAAATAGTTTTTGATCATGTGACCTTCATAAAGGTCAAAGGTCAAATTTAAGCATGCAGAAAAATTTTCCCACACCTAAGGTATATAACTGCCAAATATGGTTTGAAACCTAATAATAAGGGCGATATTCAAGGGAGACCATCATGCGGCGGCGGCGGCGAGGAAACTGAGATGAAAACAAATAAGCGCCCTGTCAGGGATGCATAATTATGCATATTAGAAAAAAAAACACGGGGAGACAGAAGTCCGTGGAGTTAAATATTTTAACATAAAATATTCAAAATTGAAACAAGAGGAGAGTGCCCGTGAACGGGCACTGTGTCAGCTGACTGAGTGTTTTTGATTTGTGAAGGTGATTAGAGGACAGAATAATTATCAGGAAAAGGGCTGTACAGAAATACAGTAAATGGTAACTGAACAGCAAGTTCGAAAGAAATTCCGAAGCTGACAGAAGCAAAGGATAAAAAAGTTGTGCCCTGTAAATGGTATTATGAAGGAAAATAACAAGGTAATTGTTTAAGTGTAAAAAATAGGTTAAAACATATTTAAAGAAATACTACAAATGCAATATCCTCGTTCGACCTTGAAGAAGGGGTCCAAGGTCAAATCTAACCACACAAATACATTCCCAGCCCATGATTTGCTATGGTTTACCATTCCAAACCTCTAGGACCAATTATAAATGAGTTATAAGCACTTTTAAGCTTGGCTGTCCTCATTTGACCTTGAAGGAGGGGTCCAAAGGTCAAATCTGACCATACCAAAAGATTCCGAGCCAATGATTTCCTATGGGATGGTTTACCATCCCAAATCTCTGTCACCAATAATAAGCGAGTTGTAGGCACTTTCAATTTTCGCTATCCTCATTTGACCTTGAAGGAGGGTTCCAAGGTCAAATCGGACCATATCAACAGATTCACAGCCCATGATTTCCTGTCTGTTTACCATCCCAAACCTCTGGGACCAATAATAAGCGAGTTATAAGCACTTTTAAGTTTGGCTATCCTTGTTTGACCTTGAAGGAGGGGTCATTGAAGGTCAAATCTGACCACACCAAAAGATTCCCACCCCATGATTTCCTACAGGTTGGTTTATCATCCCAAACCTCTAGGATCAATAATAAGGGAGATATAAGCACTTTTCATGACTGACAAAAAACACCTGTGGCGGCCATCTTGTTTCTCAAAATGAGGCCAAAAATATTCCCAGACAACATTTTATGGTTATTAATATATACTGCAAACTTAAGAAAGCTAGCTATAATATTTTTTTTTCATCAGAGCAGTAATGGTGAAATCTCTCTCTACACACTGCGGCTATCCAGTGGATACAATGATTTACTCAACAGTGAGAACCTGAAAGTAGCTATTGCTCAGCTATGCCATGACATAGAGGTCTGCAATTTCACTATGTTATAGCTGACCAAAAATTCTGTGAATAACATATTTAACAAATTACTCTAAATGTAATAGTTTTCAAGTTACAACTGATTTACTCAACAGTGAGAACCTCAAAGGAACTATTACTCAGCTATGCAATGAGCTACATGTCTGAAATTTTACTATGTTATAGCTAACCCAAAAGTAGGTGAACAACATATTTAAGCAAACTACTGTAAATGCAATAGTTTTCAATCTACAACTGATTTACTCAATAGTTAGAACCTGAAAATAGCTATTGCTACACTATGCCATGAGCTATAGGTCTGTAATTTCACTATGTTATGGCTGACCCAAAAGTAGGTGAACAATATATTTTAACAAAATACTCCAAATGCAATATTTTTCAAGTTATAGCTGATTTACTCAACAGTCAGTACCTGAGAATAGCTATTGCTCAGTTGTGCCAGGAGCTATAGGTCTATAATTTCACTATGTTATAGCTGACCTAAAAGTAGCTGAATAACATATTTGCACAAATTTCTGTAAATGCAATAGTTTTCCAATTATAACTGATTTACTCAACAGTGAGAACTTCAAAGTAGCTATTACTCAGCTATGAAATGAGCCACAGGTCTGAAACTTCACTATGTTATAGCTGACCCCAAAATAGGTGAATAACATATTGAAACAAAATACTCTAAATGCAATAGTTTTCAAGTTATAAGTGATTTACTTAACAGTGATAACCTCAAAGTAGCTATTACTCAGCTATGCCATGAGCTACAGGTCTGAAATTTTACTATGTTATAGCTGGCCCAAAAGTAGCTGAATAACATATTTATACGAAATTCTCTAAATGCAATACTTTTTAAGTTACAAGTGATTTTACTCATGATTGAAGTTACTGAAAAGCCCAAAAGTAGCTATTACTCACTTAGCTATTGAGACAGACACCCAACTTACTCACCATATTGTAGCTATGAAAAAAGTAGCTGAATAAGATATTTTAACAAAATGCTCTAAATGCAACACTTTTCAAGTTATAAGTGATTTACTCAACAGTGATAACCTAAAAGTAGCTATTACTCAGCTATGCCATGAGCTACAGGTCTGAAATTTTACTATGTTATAGCTGACCCAAAAGTAGCTGAATAACATATTTATACGAAATTCTCTAAATGCAATAGTTTTTAAGTTACAAGTGATTTTACTCATGATGGAAGTTACTGAAAAGCCCAAAAGTAGCTATTACTCACTTAGCTATTGAGACAGACACCCAACTTACTCACCATATTGTAGCTATGAAAAAAGTAGCTGAACAACATATTTTCACAAAATGCTGTAAATGCAACACTTTTGAAGTTATAAGTGATTTAGTGCATGATTTCATTAATTTTAATGCATAAAAAATTATTAAAAAAATTTATTAAAAAAAAAGTAAGACAGATCCAGGTCTCATATTCACACAAGCGAATCTACCTCTGGCCTAGTACATATATGCAAGATATGAGAGAAATCCCTGCAATAGTCACTGAGAAAATTGTGATAAAAAGTTGAAATTTTCACACTTTTGGTGGGGGTACCCCCCTTGTAATGTCTCTAGCAAACAGACGAACAGACAGATTTGCATGCCTTGAACAATTTTTCATCCTCGATAGATAAGGTATCTTTTAAAAAAAACAGCATGTCTCTAGGCCTTGTAGTTTTGGAGAAGAAGTTGTTCACGCGGACGCGGACGCCCAAGCCACAGAGTGATGACATAATGTCAAGTCAGCTGACATAAAAACAAGGCCACTGCCGCAGCAGTTATCTCCCGCCTCAGAATCAGTAAAAATGGAGAACTAAAGGAGATTTAAGGCCTCTGAAGTAAGATGGCCCCACTTGACATTGAAGAAGATGTCAAAGGTAAAAGTCAGCAATTTCAAAATAGTCTCAGGCCATGACTTGGTATAAGTTGTTTTCACATTTGGAACCCCTAGTAGCAATGATCAGGGAGATATAAGGCCTTTTAATAGGATAATCCCATCTAACGTGATATGACGGCCATTTTGTTTTGGAAACTAGGCTAAATTACTATCAGGCTAACTTTCCTAGCCATATGTATTTTGCGCATATTTGATGAAGCTAGCTGCAATATTTCAAGTTTTAGAGCATCTTAATGATTTTTAAATAATTGGCTATGGCGGCCATTTTATTTTTCAAAATAAGGCAAAATTTTTCTGAGGCAACACATTTGAAGGGCAGGTCTTTTGATGGCCTGTTTTTATATTCTGAAGCCATAGCACCAATAATAAGGGAGAAATAAGGATGTTTTAGTGTGACGACCTCATTTAACCTTGAAGCAGGGGTCAAAGGTCAAATTCAACACCTGGAAAAGATTCCCTGTCCATGTCTTCCTACAAGTTGTTTTCATATTCCAAACCTCTTGGAGCAATATTTGGGCAGATATATGGACTTTTAAATAGGATAACCTGTCATTAAACATGTGATATGGCGGCCATTTTGTTTTTTGAACTAGGCCAAAATTACTATCAGGCTAGCTTTTCTAGCCATATAGCTTTTGTGCAAATTTGAAGAAGCTAGCTGGAATATTTCAAGATTTAGAGGACCTTTATGATTTTCAAACAATTAGCTATGGCGGCCATTTTGTTTTTCAAAATGAGACTAAAATATTGCAGAGACAGGTTTTCATAGCCGTAAAGATCCCCTGCAAATCTGGTGAAGATTTCTTTATAAATGAATGAAATATTAAGGTTTATGCAAAAACATGACAAACTTTAAACATGTGATATGGCAGCCATTTTGTTTTTTGAACTAGTGGCAAAACTACTATCAGGGTAGCTTTTCTAGCCATATAGCTTTTGTGCAAATTTGATGAAGCTAACTGGAATATTTCAAGATTTAGAGCACCTTTATAATTTTCAAAGAATTAGCTATGGCGGCCATTTTGTTTTTCAAAATGTGGCTAAAATGTTGCAGAGACAAGTTTTCATAGCCCTTATAGTTTTTGTGCAAATTTGATGAAGCTAGCTGGAATATTTCAAGATTTAGAGCACCTTTATGATTTTCAAACAATTAGCTATGGCGACCATTTTGTTTTTCAAAATGAGACTAAAATTTTGCAGAGAAAGGTTTTTACAGCTATAAACATCCCCTGCAAATTTGGTGAAGATATCTTTATAAATGAATGAGATATTAAGGTTTATGCAAAAACGTGCTGAATTTTACACATGTGATATGGCGGCCATTTTGTTTTTTGAACTAGTGCCAAAATTACTATCAGACTAGCTTTTCTAGCCATATAGCTTTTGTGCAAATTTGATGAAGCTAGCTGGAATATTTCAAGATTTAGAGCACCTTTATGATTTTCAAACAATTGGCTATGGCGGCCATTTTGTTTTTCAAAATGAGACTAAAATTTTGCAGAGACAGGTTTTCATAGCCATAAACATTCCCTGCAAATTTGGTGAAGATCTTCATTATCTTTATAAATGAATGAGATATTAAGGTTTATGCAAAAACGTGCCGAACTTTAAACATGTGATATGGCAGCCATTTTGTTTTTTGAACCATTGCCAAAATTACTATCAGGCTAGCTTTTTTAGCCATATAGCTTTTGTGCAAATTTGATGAAGCTAGCTGGAATATTTCAAGATTTAGAGCACCTTTATGATTTTCAAACAATTGGCTATGGCAGCCATTTTGTTTTTCAAAATGAGGCTAAAATGTTGCAGAGACAGGTTTTCATAGCCATAAACATTCCCTGCAAATGTGGTGGAGATATCTTTATAAATGAATGAGATATTAAGGTTTATGCAAAAACGTGACGAACGGACGGACAGACGGACGGACGGACGGCGTTTTATAATCTCCCAACCTCGGCCTTCGGCCGCAGGCAGGAGATAAAAAACGTAAGCAGACAGAAGTCCTGCTATATTTTAAAAAAATCTTGGGAACGAGCTGTGGGTACGAATTGTTTGTCACGAGCTGCCGTGGTCACGAGATGCTCGTATACCCAGTTATTTGACTTATTTCTACTGGAAACCAAGATCAATATTTGTAAATCTGACACTGACAGCAGCCCAGGCCGTATTTTTTTTTTTTGGAAGGAATTTTGTAAAATTCCCTGTATGACCCAAAAATCGATTCGACTCGATTAATCATCTCTGGACTTTTCCGATTAATCGATTCGGATTTTCAAGTCCGATTCCCACCACTAACAAGTACCAGCATTTTATAATTTGTTTTAAATATTTCGTGAAGTCAGTATTAGGTGCGGTGACAGTAAAACATTGCTGGATTATATATTTGTAAAGTATTAGAGAGTTTGCGAACAACGTTTTTGATTCCCGTATCTACTTTCCGCTACGTTACACGTCATTGATTTCTGTGTGTGATGTCATTTCATAAGGTTTTAACTGCACAAGGTTACGTTTTTTACGTGGCAAATGGCTTTGCCACGTAATCTGTTCCCCTTGTGGATTTATTAATTACTGGAGCAATAAAGTGTGCTATACATGTCAGTACAGAGTTCTTGAGAGACTGTAGATTATTTTTAGCTTCTTTGTCAGTTTTTGAGAAACCCAAGTGTACAACGACCAGCCTTTTTTCATCCCCTGTCAATAATTTTTTTGAGGTAATGAACACAATCTTCCAAAGTTTTATGTACGTGTGTTTTATAAGCTATTTAACCTGTGGGTTTACTGGTTGTTGGGCCAATAAAGTTTGTATTATATATCAGTACCCAGTTCATTCAGTACTGTAGATGAATAAAACCAGTGGATTTATCTTTATTGAGTTGTATAATTCCCAATTAATTTAAATAAAGGGCGTGGCTGCAGTACGGTAAAACCGTTCCCTAGAAAATAAGCTGCAGTATGGATAGCCGCACTCCAGAACTTTGTCTTGAGTGCGGTTTCAGTAACAATTGTTTTCATTGGTTAATTGAATGGATTAATCACGTTTGCAGACGAAAAATAGATTGGTTGGCTATATATATCCCATTATCCCCCCTATTTGTAAAATATGGCAAGAAATACCAATCTTAACCTCATATTTCTTTAAGTTTGTGTGTGCAAGCACTACGGAGCATTTGATATTCTATCATATTCTATTTGTAAAATATTGCTAGAAAACTTCAACAGTAGTTGTGGTAAGAATAAAATATTCTTGTCTCGAGTGAGGTTTCAGCAACAATTGTTTTCATTGGTCAATTAAATTAATCACGTTTGCAGACGAAAAGTAGACTGGTTGTCTAGATCCTCTGTAAAATATGGCTGGAAGCCCAATTGTGGCCTCATATTTCCTTCACTGCATGGGATATATAGATTACCAGCTTGAACCACACTCTAGTCAATTTGCTGGAATATGACAAATGAATGCTACCGTACTGTAGAATTTCTTCTCGAGAGCGGTGATTTACCGTACTCCAGCCACTTCGTTAAATAAAATGCATGTAAAAATCCTAGTTCAAATGCTGTTCGCAAACAAAACTGTCCCCCTCAATGGCTTTCTCCCGTATTGATCAATTATGTTGCGTATTTTTGCAAGGGGCGTTTATGAAACGTAGTGCGCAACCTCTCTACTGCTTCTAGGCATAAGTTGGCCGCGGTCATAAGTTGGCTGCCACTAATTTAATTGGGCCAAACAGGCAAATAAGTCTTTGTACAGTGTTTAAAACGAATAAAAAGCATAAATGTAATAAGAATGGACCATTTACAATTGCAATCAGCTTTTAAATTTGTAGCAATTTCAAGATTTGGTGATGGTGGCCAACTTATGACCACGGCCAACTTATGCCTAGAAGCAGTATTGTTAGAAACCCCATTGTAGCCTCACGTTTTCAGCACTCTGTGGGTGTACAAGTACCAGCATTTTATATTTTATTTCTTTTAAATATTTCGTGAAGGCAGTATTAGGTGCGATGACAGTAAAATATTGCTGGATTATATATTTGTATTGTTAGAAACCCCATCGTAGCCTCACGTTTTCAGCACTCTGTGGGTGTACAAATACCAGCATTTTATATTTTATTTGTTTTAAATATTTCGTGAAGGCAGTAGGTGCGGTGACAGTAAAATATTGCTGGATTATATATTTGTAAAGTATTGTTAGAAACCCCATTGTAGCCTCACGTTTTCAGCACTCTGTGGGTGTACAAATACCAGCATTTTATATTTTATTTGTTTTAAATATTTTGTGAAGGCGGTAGGTGCGGTGACAGTAAAATATTGCTGGATTATATATTTGTATTGTTAGAAACCCCATCGTAGCCTCACGTTTTCAGCACTCTGTGGGTGTACAAATACCAGCATTTTATATTTTATTTGTTTTAAATATTTCGTGAAGGCAGTATTAGGTGCGATGACAGTAAAATATTGCTGGATTATATATTTGTATTGTTAGAAACCCCATCGTAGCCTCACGTTTTCAGCACTCTGTGGGTGTACAAATACCAGCATTTTATATTTTATTTGTTTTAAATATTTCGTGAAGGCAGTAGGTGCGGTGACAGTAAAATATTGCTGGATTATATATTTGTAAAGTATTGTTAGAAACCCCATTGTAGCCTCACGTTTTCAGCACTCTGTGGGTGTACAAATACCAGCATTTTATATTTTATTTGTTTTAAATATTTCGTGAAGGCGGTAGGTGCGGTGACAGTAAAATATTGCTGGATTATATATTTGTAAAGTATTGTTAGAAACCCCATCGTAGCCTCACGTTTTCAGCACTCTGTGGGTGTACAAATACCAGCATTTTATATTTTATTTGTTTTAAATATTTCGTGAAGGCGGTAGGTGCGGTGACAGTAAAATATTGCTGGATTATATATTTGTAAAGTATTGTTAGAAACCCCATTGTAGCCTCACGTTTTCAGCACTCTGTGGGTGTACAAATACCAGCATTTTATATTTTATTTGTTTTAAATATTTCGTGAAGGCGGTAGGTGCGGTGACAGTAAAATATTGCTGGATTATATATTTGTAAAGTATATTGTTAGAAACCCCATCGTAGCCTCACGTTTTCAGCACTCTGTGGGTGTACAAATACCAGCATTTTATATTTTATTTGTTTTAAATATTTCGTGAAGGCAGTATTAGGTGCGGTGACAGTAAAATATTGCTGTGGGGAAAACACGAGGAGCTATACTTAGATATATTTAAATCACTGACATAAACTCAGTTACACTGCATTTCTAAACATAGTACAGTCCTACACATGCTACAACAATAAATTATTAACAGTACATGTTAAATAAAGGCTGATGGCTTACAAATACTTAGATACAGAAAGATTTACTTACATCTGATGAATAACTTCAAACACCAAACAAAATGGCGCCACACACTGGAATTCTGGGAATTTTTTTTTCTCAAAATGACAAATAAAAGACTGATACCTAATGTCAGTTAAAGTGACAAGCGAAATAATGGTAAAATATCAACAGCATTGTATTTCCACAAGTATTTCCACTATATATATTTCATGTTATATTTGACAAGAATTTTGCTGGGAAAAAAGGTTGTTAATATTATTCAGCCGTTAATATACTTGTTTACAAGAAAAATAGTTGTTAAAATACTCGCCGAGATTTTGTGTGAACAAGAATGTCATGTTTTCGGAACCGGTAAACAAAATATTGTATTGTTACGGTATCTACCAAGATACTTTCGACAGAATGAAAAGGGAAGTGGAGGGTATAGAATTTCTAGAAGGCATACCGAGTCGGGCCGAGATAGAAAATTTTGTGGATGGAATGCATAATCTTGTGATTTTGGACGACCTCTCAGAAGGCGTGGTTAAGGACCCCGATATGGAAAGGTTGTTCGTTCAGGGAGCGCACCACTCGAATCTTAGCGTGTTTTTTGTTAGTCACAATTGTTTCAGGCAAGGCAAATGCGCGAGAACTATAGCCTTAAACACTCATTACACGGTTTTGTTTAGAAATATAAGGGATGGGCAACAGATATCCGCTTTAGGAAAACAAATGTTTCCTGGCAACAATAAAGCATTAGTGGAGGCGTACGAGGACGCTACTTCTCGTAAATACGGATATTTGGTGATCGATTCCACAGCTAATGGCGATGACGCATACAGGTTGAGAACCAATATATTTCCGGGTGAAGATCCTTTGGTCTACGTACCGATAAACTATAAAAGGGACTGAGTAAAAGTTCGATGTCATATCATGGATGCGAAGAGCAAGAGTCTGTTACTCTATTTATCGGAGGCGACTGATAAACAGCTATCGTCGTTTTTGAAGATAGCCAACAAAGGACAAATTTTAGTTCTGAAGGAAACGGTGTTTAACTTACTATTGGGAAATTTGCCGATTACGGAAGAAGATAAAAAAGCTTTGAAAAAATACAAGAATTTTCTGAGGGAGTTTGCCCGTAAAGGTAGCAAAAGCGACATAAAAAGGAAGGCTAAAGTTATTAAACTTGTATTACGTGCAGCAGCCCTTGTATTAAAGAGATTATGAAAAGCGTACATAAAATTATGTTAGTGCCTTACGAGGAAGGGCTAGACAAACCTAAAAATAAAGGTTTGGAGAAAGAATTGATCGTATCGGCTATGCCAAAATCTTTAAAGCGTAAAGCGGATTCATTACTCAGTTACATACAGGGTAGTATTGAGTGGAAAAATAACGGTGAAGTGGTTTACAACGATAAATGCCTGGAGGGTAGTCACATTACAGACCTAGTACGTTATAGTCTACAAGAATACGGCGAATCTCCCCCTCCCCATTACGGGACCTTTCTAGAAATACTAAGCGAGGTCAATGTTCCTAAAAGCGTAGTTACCCGTAGAAAAAACCCATTTCCAAGACGAGATAAAAAGACGGGCAGTACTTGGCAAAAGTTATAAGAGTGCGTCAAGGATTAACAGTTTTACCAAAATGAAGATCGGTTACATCTGTCGAATAGCTGTGTGTTTGGTGGTGGTAATAGCTGCCTTGCTCGATCCCACTGGAAAGGGACTTTGGTTCGGTATATTACGACATTGTTTACAGCTGTTAAACAGGGATGACCCCATGGAAACAGTTTCTGGAGAAGAATTACTTCGATCCAGGGAATCCGGCTAGTTTTGCGGGACCGCAGAAGTCATATCGCTACTTGAAAGAAGAGGGTAATTTTGATGTGACGAAGAACCAGGTGGCAACTTGGCTAAAAAAATAAAGACGCATACAGTTTACATCGCCAGTCGCGTAAACCAAAAAGACGTAGCAGAGTAGTGGTAGAAGGAATAGACAGTCAATGGGACGTAGATTTAATGGATGTAGGGTCTTTGGCAAAAAAGAATGACGGAATAAAGTTCCTGTTAGTTGCCATCGACGTCTTCTCAAAATACCTTTTTGTCAGACCTTTAAAGAACAAAACGGGTAAAGAGGTCAAAGCCGCTTTAGAAGATATTTTTCGAAAGGGGCGCAAACCTAAAAAGTGCCGTTTCGACCAAGGAAAAGAATTTTCTAATAAGCAAGTACAAGGGCGTTTGAAAGATGAAAAAATAGAATTTTATACCAGTCAAAACGAGACCAAAGCGAATTTCGCCGAAAGAGTAATTAAAACTCTGAAAAAGATGATTTATAGATACATCACTCATTACGACAAGGAGAAATATATAGACCATTTAGAAGAGCTTGTACGATCTTATAACTATAGCTATCATAGAACCATAGGTATGCCCCCTGCGAGGGTGGGTCGGAGTAACGAAAGATCGGTCTGGTGGTATTCCTATTGGCCTGAAAAGGACGAAAATTTCCGGCTGAAACCTTATAAGTTTAAAGTAGGCGATAACGTAAGAGTTACTCACACTAAAACCCTTTTCGACAGAGAATACGATTTCAAATGGACCGGTGAGATATTCAAAATAAGGGCGCGTTATAAGAGGGATGGAATCAATGTGTATCGTTTAAAAGACTTTTTGGACGAAATTATAAAAGGAAGCTTCTACGAAGCCGAATTGCAGAAAGTGGAGCAAAGCGATGAAAATAGAAAGTGGAAAATTAGCAAAGTGCTAAAAACGCGTAAAACTAAAGGTCGCAAAGAACATTTGGTAAGGTGGTTGCATTGGCCCAAAAAATTTGATTCTTGGGTGGCCGATAAAGATTTGAAAAGTTTATAAGAGATGTTTCTCTACATAGGCTGGCAGGATTCCTTAGAGGTTCACCCTTTCAACAGACCTAACGATTTTATCGTGGATTTGCCTAAAAGTTTGCTTTTACGAGGAAAGTGGGAGGTAGCCTTGACGGATATTAAAGTAAGGGCCCCAAAGAAATCTACTTTTTACGTATTAGCGGACTTTTGCGAAGAGAGTTTTTTAAAGGGAAGTCAGTACCCTGTGTTACGGAGAGTGGACGGGAAAGAGGCTCAATATACGCTACCATATTTCGTAGAAACGAATAAATCAGAGGTGCGGAGTATAAGATTGAGTATTCTCGATCAAAACTTAAAACCTTACCAACTGAGCGATATCGAGTGTACCTTGTATCTAAGGAAAAAATATATGGATACCCAAAGGTTACCATCCGTTTAAATTAATCAGCCCGGTGCAACAGCAAACCAAAATGGCTGAAATGTTGGTCAAAAGGAAGAGAGGAACGGGAAAACCGGTGCAGAAAAAGAAGACGGGAATGAGAAAACCGGCGCAGAAAAAGAAAGCTGGAACAAGAAAACCGGCGCAGAAAAAGAAAGCTGGAACGAGAAAACCGACTCAGAAAAAAAGAAGACTGGTAATAATAGCGTAAATAAACCTAAGAGGAAAAATACAACAGTCAAGAGGGTTAAAAAGTCTATAAGAGGTCGAAGGACGGTGCGAAAAGATATATTTTCGTGATGGAGGTGTACGAATCTAATTTGCATTTGTTCGAAGAGACCCATACGGATTCTTTTATTGAAAAAACAGAATGGATTCCCTATGCCCCTCAGGGCGTGATAGGAAGAAATGCTCCCTTAGAATTCGATATACCCGGAAATTCTGCCGCATATATCGATTTAAATAGAAGTAGATTGAGAGTGGGCCTACGCATCGTAACGGGGGAGGATAAACCTGTCACCGAAGCGGACAAAGTATGTTTAGCAAACCTTGGATTGCAAAGTTTGTTCAGACAAGTAGACATCGAGTTAAACCAGAGGCTGATTACCGCAAGCGTGGGCTCTTATTATCCTTACAAAGCGTATTTAGATGCCCTTTTAAACAGTAACATCGGAGATACCAAGGGAATATTAAATAACGAACTATTCCATAAAGACTCTTATGACGCAATGGATAGCGACTCGACCAGTAATATCGGGTTCGACCGAAGGTACAAACGGACGAGTAAAGGTAATACAGTCTTTTTAGAAGGCCCTATTAGAATGGATATTTGTCAACAAAAGAAATTTATCATCAATGGTATTAGAATTCGTATGAAACTTTACCAGCACGAAGATCCTTTTCGACTCATGGCTGAGACTACTGACGACTACAAAGTTGAAATACAATACGCCTCTTTGAGAGTCTGTCAGGTGAAACTAAGCCCTGCTATGGTGGTAGCGCATGAAAAAAGAATACCAAAGCAATGCGCCATGTACCCGTTTTGGAAGTCCGATTTAAAAGCTTTCAATATAGAAAAGGGAAGTTACGGGTGGTCTGCCAATGACGTGTATCACGGGAGCATACCCTCTGAGATCAAAATAGTGTTGTGCAGCGGAAGCGCATTCAATGGTAATTACTCTGAAAATCCCTTTAATTTTAAAAATTACCAATTAAATTTCGCAGAAGTTATGGTAGATGGAGTGTCCGTTCCATCTCAAGCTATTACACCTAACTATACCAATGGAGATTTTTCTGAAGCTTACTGGACCCTGATGTGCGAGGAACCTAGATACGGTCGGTGTATAGAAATGAAAGAATATCCCAACGGTTACTGCATATACATATTTAGAATTTTGGGAAGAGTAGGCGGGGATGTGGTAAATCAGAAGAAATGTGGGCATACCAGAATCAATTTAAAATTTGCCAAGGCTTTAGAAGAAAATGCTACCGTCTTGCTGTACGCCTCTTTTCCGGCTGAAATAAGAGTGGATGCTGCCAGAAATATCCTATAAAGAAGTCTATAAAAGGGGAGGAACAGGTCTAAAAATGAGTCATTCAGGATGTATGCGAAGTATTTCTTGATTTTCTTTTGGATACCCGGGTTTTATTGCAAACCTTGTGGTGAACCAGCGGTGTGTCGATGCTACGAGTCTCTGAGTTTAATATCCTGTAAAGAAATAGAAGAGTTTCCGAGATTTAATAGTTCGGATATATGGAATATTGATATGCTGGATATTGTTAATAGCAGCTTATCCCAAATACCGGATTTAGATGACTGGCCTAATCTTGCTATGTTAAATTGGATTGGCAATAGGTATTCCAGTTGTAGAGAGCTGGAGGGATGGAGCAGCCATATCTACGTGAATAGCGATTGTCCAAGAGACTCTCTATCTACGATTGAAATAGCGGAAGGTAACGAAGTTTTCTTGTGGCCATTCTTTTTAACATTCATTCCATTTTCGCTTCTGGGTTTAGTAGGAGGTTATCGGATAATATACCAGTATACCAAAAAACCCTTAAACGAACCGAATGCTCATTTGAAGATATATACGGAAGAGAGTTTGGTTTAATGATCACTTCGAGTCCAGATGGCCAAGTTAATGCATCGAGTGCTTTACAGCGATTTGGGATGTCCATTAAATCTGCGTGATATGGCAGAAACGAAGATCGACATCGAGTACCATTCTTTGTCGTTTGAAAGATTATTGTGGAGACACAGGAAAATCGGATGCACTTGCATGATTTATTCTACCGGAAAGAACAAATGAGACAATACGCCAGGCTAGTGGAAAGAATGGGATATCCGGTAAGGATGAAGAAAATCAAAACGCTTACTATGAGTGCTGTATATACTTTACGAGGAAAAGTAGACTATTGCAAAATAGTATAATGGATGCAAGGTTCTTATGAACCGGAAATCTTTCATGCTGTGGGCTTTATAAGAGAGGGGATACATTATACCATTTATAAAAGCAGTAAAACGATTGTGACTGGAATAAAATCCGAAAAAGATTTGGATAACAAAGTTAATGCTGTTTTACTAGAGTTAGAAGTGTTATAAAAGTACAGACAAAATACAAAAAAAATAAATAAAAAATACAAACAAAAAACAAAAAAAAATAAAAACAAAATCAAAAAAAAAAAGATGGACCATGTCAGATATCACCCTAGTATCGCAAAGTATACGTATACAATAGAATACTTGGAAAAATTACCCAGCAAGAAGAAATATGCGGATGCCAAAGAGTGTGCGATGGCTGGATTACAGTACGGTCAAGCCAGATTCGGTAACAACCTAATAAATGTGAGAGTGCTAAAAGATGGTCAAGTGATTGAATCCTGGCAACAATGAGTCTCGGTTGGGGTCCCGAGACGATACCCTTGTCTGCGAACAAATAATACCTTCCAAGGAAGGGGGGACCAGGAAACCCTGGAAAAAAACTAATATTTACAGAGTACACATATTTTATTGAACATTTCACATAAAACATAGAGAAATTGAAAGTTTATAGGGTCTCTCGGAACAGCAGTTTGTAGTCTTCGGGAATAGTCTCTAACACTGGTAGGGTAGTTTCCTCCAATGGCGCATATTCGACTTCTTGTAGTCCTAAAATCTTGAAAACTTTCTCGACGTTTTCTGCCACGTTACTTAAAGAGATCAAATGCAAGTAATTTTGTTCCGCGTCTTCTTCTAAACAGCTATGGTCCCTCTGTCCCGGCATGTCATATTGACAACCATAACAGTGCTCTCTAACGAGATCCGACGCTGCCTTTTGGGTCATATAGGCTCTAACGAGTCTGACGAGTTTCTGTTTGTCCGGGGCAGGAGCCTTTTTCTCGGTTATAGTGTAGGGCCACCCTTCCTGTTCGGCGTACTGCTTCAGAGACGTCTTGGAGAAGAACGATTTAGGAGATCCATGCTCAGCGCTGTAAAGGTACTTGGTTACGGTAGGTTCAGGAGGAATGTTTTCTTTATCCGCCGGTGAGAAAATCTCGAGGGCTTTCTCTTGAAACTCTTTCCATTGGATTTCATCCAAATTGATGTACAGATTATTCCTCTTAAAGCAGACGTACATCTTGCCGTAAAAAGGAAGCGTCTCCAGGTTAGATTCTTTAGTAAGTTCGAACTTGAAATTTTGTTCATTCTTCAATGCCTCTGTTACGCGATGGAATTGATTTGAGAGCTTCTTCCAGACATTATTGGAAAAGCAAATGTAACGGTTGTTTTTGCTGAGACGCACGAAAGTAGTCTCGTTGAACTTACTCTTTTCTGCTGTCAATTCCATGTTTGCCACCCGAATGCTGCGTTGCGATGTATTTATAGAGATGCTCATCAATTTTATAATCGAATGCCTGCTTCTGATTGGTGTGACGCTAAATCCAGCATTTTGACCATAATTCATGCAATTTGATTGGCGTGACAATAAGACAGGGTGCTTCGCTTGGTGGGACCATAATTGCTGCAATTTGATTGGTTGGAAGAAAAAATGTGCGTGTATGTGTTTCTATATTCTAGAATTTTTTAAAATAGTCCGTGTCCCTTTGTAGGACATAATCCGTTGATGTCGGTGAACTTGTCGGGAACTGTCATCAGAAGGTAATGGCATCCTTTACTGTGCTTCAGGTGCTCTTCGTAAGCGCTGTCTCTAGTTTCGAAAGAGTACAAAGTAATGCTACACCAGGGACAATGTACCTTGTCAGCATAGCCAGTATAAATAAATCCTGCATGCGCTAATTCTTTGGCAGTGATAGGCATGGCTTTTGGCCATGTATTAAAGGTTGCCATTCTAGACGAATAAAGCAAATATTTAGTATGCTTCAACACAGAGAAACCTTCGAATACACCTTTCTCAACAGTGTCCTGATTCGTTGACAATGCAAAGCCTCCTATTCTAGCATTGCCGGTATGCTCCTTCGACATAGTCGGTCCATTTGTAGAACTGGTCCCGAATGAAAAGCCTCTGATTCTACCGTCTACTGCGTGATCTTGCTCCTTCGACATCGCGATGGTTTATGAAAGCGAAATCGGTTTACTACCCAATATATATTTTCACAGATAATTAACACACCCTGCATTAAGTAAACCCCCCATATCCCCCCTCCTCACACAGATGGGCCGTGACTGCTGGTCACAAAAATCTATACAACCCCCAGGGTGGACCACATAGATTGTGTGACTATTTGTGTGACCAAATAGTCCCCTATACTACTAATGTAAATCAATAAACTATTTCGTTCCTTAACAGCAATAAAACAACTACAACATTTTTTTTCTGAAATATCAATTGCATTCTTACATCATGGTCTTCGAGTAAGCTTAAAGACTGCTGAAATGTGTTTTTCACTATGTAACTGGCTTAATCACTTTTATTATATCTATATTTCATGTAATCAATATTAACAGTCATTGCGACTAAGGTTTTGACATCAAATTGATAGCTTGCGGAATGATTTCTGTTACTATACAACCAAATATGATAATTGAATGTGTAACTTATGGTATTATTGTGACATTAATATTAATTTTGATATATTTTAGCATTAATTTAAAAAAAAAATGACCTAGGGGCACATGACATAATTTCTGCAATTAATACATGTGGCCATGGCATCTTCACTGAAGTTCAGTTGAGACTGCATATAGTTGAGTGATCTGGTGATAATCTGTGGCAATTAAAATTTGTGCTTTCTATTTGATTCTGATTGCAATAGTAAATCTATTTTCCCTCTGTCCCTGGCAAAAAATGCTCTTTTTTTCTCCTTTACAACCAATATCTTATTAAAGCCTCTAGTGATATAACTCTTAAGTATGAAATAGTTCATAGGCATGAGATTTACATGCAACTCATGACCACAGCATCTCGTGACCAACAACTCGTACCCACAACTCGTACACAAACATAACTATAATAAAATAAATTATGCAAACTAGAAAAAAAAACATGAGGAGACAGAAGTCCATGGATTTTCTTGCAATATTTAAAAATAAATTATGCAAATTAGAAAAAACGTGGGGAGACAGAAATCTGTGGATTTTCCTGCAATATTTTAAAATAATATACGTGCTGAGACAGAAGTCTGTGGAGTTTGCTTCAATATTTCAAAATAAAATATGCAAATTGGAAAAAAAAGCCGTTAACAGACAAAAGTTGGTGGGGTTTCCTGCAATATTTAAAAAATCTTGAGAACGAGTTGTGGGTACGAGTTGTTGGTCACGAGCTGCCATGGTCACGAGATGCTTGTATACCAGGCATGATAGGGCTGCATATTGTTTTACTGAATCATATATTTAGACATGGTACTGCAGTCTGTAAATAAGTATAGTCTTGGAAATTTACTGGATTCCAGTTGGACTGATCTTTTATTTGTTGGTTTGTAATAATCTTTCCTTTACTGTTTAGACACCTGAAACCATAATTGTATCCACTGGCATGTGTTTTACTGGATAATTTAGATTTCACTTCATTTAGCGACCAAAGTACATTATTAAAAAAAGATTTTCTTGTTATGAATCTCTCCCAAAATTTTTTAATGTTTGCCTGTGATTACTTTTGTTCATTTTGAAAAACAATTTGCTTGTCACTGCCATTTTTTTATTTTGGTCACACTTTAAAGCCTCTGTAACTTGGATATTATTGGTAACAGAGATCTGGAATGGAAAGCAACATGTAGGAAATTGATTTTGTGATGTGGTCAGATTTTGCCTTAATCCCTTTCAAGATTAAATGAGGGTATGCGATTTGTCCATAAAATAAAAATGCCTATAATCTTGTTTGTATTTAGTTCAAGAGGATGAGAACCTAAATGTCAACCAAAGTAAAGAAAATCATGTCCAGGAATTCTTATTATGTGATTAGATTTCACCTTGGAAACCTCCATCAAGGTCAAATGACATTTGCCAAATCTAAAAATACTTGTAACTCACTTAATATTGGCCATACAGGCTATTAAAAATCAAATCCTGATTGAGTAGCCAAAGATAAAAGTTCTGATAACTCAACCTCACTTATTATCTTTCTATACAGGTTAACGTTTGGGATGTGAAAACAACCTATAGACAGCAAATGAAATGATGGGATTCTTTTTAAGTGCAGATTTAACCTTTGAAAAGTTAAATTTTGTTGTGGAGCAAAGTGCAGATTAACCTTTGGAAAGTTAAATTTTGTTGTGTGCTCCAAGTGGGACTTATGGAAAAATAAATGTATCTATCTTACACATATGTCTCTTTTGTGTGAATCCCATGTGATTTGTAGTAAGAGAGAAAAAAAAAGGTATTTTAAGACAATTACTGAATAAACTCAGCAATGCGTATACTAGTATTCTCAAGTGTGTATCAATTGTGTTATCATATAATATGCTAATGTGTTTTGATATAAAAATAAATTATTTAAAATTTTGTTATTATGTTTTGCATCAATATTATTAAGGCACATATGTCGCCAATTTGAACAAAATTTAACCAAAACTAACACTCCCATGATTATTTTATAGCTACTAACATTCTTGTGGAAACGAATTTGTGAACAGTGTTTCTAACATCAAAATTATGTGTTTTATTAGACGATGTTAAGGTTATCCATCCTATTCAACAACCATGGTGATTGGGACAGGCCCTCACTATCACCACTTGTGGGGTTCAAACTAGCACAGAGATGGATAGCCTGTGATTAGATGCCACACTTGCTCACTATGGCCACTAGGCTACTGAAGACGTTGTATAGTTTATGAGAAAAGTATTACATTCTGACAAAACCATTGCAATATTATTGCAGGCTTTTAATGAAGATTTTAAATTTAAGTTTCAACTCTAAGTGGTGGATTTTGCCTCAGTTAAAACTGTTTCAACCAAACCAAATTTATTTTACCAGTAAGTAATATGGTTCACTTACAGTTTCTAGTTATTAATTAATAAATGAATATTATGTACCATGTGTAGAAGTTTGGTAATCTTTTTGTATTTGACTTTTAAAAAGTAGTCAGAAAAAATTAGTGGATTGTTACAAATGACATTCATTGTTAATAATCATATTCAAGTGTAGAATTGTTTGTGACAATATCTTTTTTAGTTAAGCTTCAGATCATTTAATCAGTAATGGAAAATAAAAAAACTTTGATTTCCTTACATCCCTAACATATTTAAAGAATCAACTTTCCCAATTGTGACACATGATCAATTAACATACTAATGAACTGGAGTTTTGGTAGAAACTGGTAGAAACACCAGGTTTACATTGATTTTGTAGGCTCACTTAGTTCTTCAATCTGGGGGATATGCAAATTACATATATTGGAGTGGGGTAAAGCACCACTGATTGAATAATGTCTATTAAGAAAGCATCACTTCCAAGTAAAGATTTGAAGAACTATATATCGTCCACTATCAGGACTATGTTATGAATTGGTGGGGCAGGTAGTTGTCAAACAGCTTATGCAACATATCAATAGTATAACAATTTTGACAATCCTCATCAATCTGCACATAAAACTGGCCATTCCACAGAAACTGCCTTTACTGCATGTCAGAAATGAGATCTATCTCTGTCTTGTAGTGAGCCTACTGAACTTGTCTTACTTGATTTGTCAGCTGCCTTTGACACATTTGACCATGATACTCTTCTAAACTGTCTCAGGTCATATAGATATAGTTTGGTGTGTGTAGCATGACCTTGAAGTGGTTCAACTCTTATCGCAGCCAGTGATTCCAAGCAGTGAAAATTGGATCAGTCCTTACAGAATTGCACGAGCTGTTGTTCAGGGTACTGCAGAGCTCTGTCCTTGGTCCTCTCCTTTTCTCCTTTAAGTAAGGTTATTGGAAGGCACTCTGACATCAAATTCCATTTTTATGCCAACAACCCCGGTTGTTTGTCAATTTGTCTTACGAAAATGCAGCCTTGGCCTTTGAGAACCAAGCTATTTTGGTCCTCTTTTGTCTATTTGTTGTGGAAGATATGGCACAAGATATAACCTCCAGATAAAAGGTTCCTGGAAGTTCCTCAATATGACTCATCTGTATACAAATCCCAAAAAAAATTTAGTCACAGTTTTGCTTTTGATGCTGCAACAGTTTGGAATGATTTACTTGATGATGTTCGTTCTGTCCCAAATCTTGCCTATTTCAGAAAAAAGCTAAAATCTTTGATATCTCTTTGATAAGGCTTTTCCACCTTGGCAAATTCATTTTCTGGTGTCTCTGTGGTATCAACCTGGCTATGTCTATGGAATTATGATTACTAAATTGGACCTGGTGATGCGCCTTAGAGTCTGCCTTGGCAGATAGTAAGTGCTATAAAAGTATACAGAATACAATAGCACATATAAACTGTAGAAATAGGTTATTTGAAACCTATTGTATAAACCTTTATGTCTGTAATTTTTGGAATATCGGTGGATTGATGCTTTATCAGTGTTCATCTTGTGGTGTAAATATATATACAATTTATTATGTTTATCTTAATGACTCATTCAAGATTTCTAGTGCTGTTATGTGATAATTTACTTGTTGAACTATAGTTATTTAAGAGATTTAACAAACTTCTCTGGAATGTTCATAAAAGCTCTAATCCATGTCTTTCCACGTGTTAAAACAATTGATAACTGGTAGTAGCCCTGTTTCTTGTAAAAACGTAAATATGATACATGTATCAAGACATCTTTACATAGAGAAATCAAATGTTGGTAGAATTATACAGCTCACTTTTTAAAGACAACTGAAAAATATTAATCAAATGTATGCTCTGGATGATTTTGTAACTTTTCCGATATCACTAACCTGCTTTATATTCATTATTATAAGTGTACCAAGTTGAAACTGTATGAACTACCTACTTAAAGTTCTTTGTTATATTGATTTATATAGTGAACTTCCAATTGTATCATTCTATAAATAAGCTTTTTTGTGAGTGTGTGTATGTGTGCCTTGTGTACATGCTTTATAGTTATAGTTCTTTTTCTTTTTTTCACAGTTCTGTGTTCTACTCTGTGTTTATCACTGTATTTCATTGTAATTTTCTGTGCTCTTGAATAGGAACTACAAAATAAATAAATAATAATAATAATGAGCTGGGTGCTATGTGTACAAATCGCATTCGATATTCGAACAGCCTTTCATCTATGTGGATAAAATATTGTAGCAGCCCCACGGAATGTTGTTACCTCATGTACCCAGCCAATCAAATTCATTGCTGCAGTAAAATTCCAACTGTTGGACAGAACTCCAAGTTTTAGGATATACCGTACTTTGCGGTGTAGTAGTCTCCTTGTAAACAAAACCAAAACGAGGGAAAATCAAAATCAAGTCAAACTGCAGATGACATTTTAATTTCAGAATGGTTGAAGGGCCTGGTTGTAAAGTTAAGGGAGAGACTATGAAACCTAAAGTGAAAGGCATGGTAGTAGTTGCAGTCTCCGGAAGTGGAGTGAATAAGGTATACAAAATTATCCAAGTTCAGGTCCCGGTGTCGTGTGAAATTTGTTCCCTCCTCACGGATACCAAATATTCGTGTATTTTATTACTGTTAAATGACTGGTTAATGATATTGAGTTAAATAATATATTTTTCAGCTGGCAATGCAACCATTTCCGTGCATGCATGATAGCTGGCAAAGTTTGATAGCTGGCAGCTTTTTGCCATGGGTTAGTGGCATTCTACCAGTAAACGCAAATATATTGAATTTAAATTATATAAACAGATTTATATTTTATTCTTCTTCCACCAGATTGTCAAATGATGTACACAGCAATTAATAATCCAGGTGCATGTTGCTACATTTGTTTCAAAGCTTTATATTTTAATAATTCAACTCTATTATCGGCCGTTTTTAGCGCAAACCGGAAATACCAGTGAACGCCCATTTTGTAGATAAATAGAAGCATTTGTCCTTGACCTCCAACAAAGAAATATAAGGCGGGCGTTCACTGGTTGGCGGGCGTTTACTGGTAGAATGCCACTAGTGATGGTAGTGCTTCCCTGCATAAGTTGGCCGCAGGCATAAGTTGGCCGCCCTCACCACAGCTTCACAGGGCTTTAACATGAGTGGCCTACTACACGCTGAAACCGTGTATTATTGTTAAACTTATTATATACAACAGTTTTCATTGGTGTACAATAACCTATTTGTCTTTCTGGAGCCTGTAGATGAGCCGCGGCCAACTTATGCAAGGAAGCAGTAGACCAATTCACGCCCATGTACCTGATTGTAGGACAAAAAGTAACTGGACAAAAAGTATTGCACCCAGACAAAAGGTAACTGGACAAAAAGTATCAGACATAGGGACCCAGACATAGTGTAGCGTCCTAGTGGTCGGTTAGACCGAGTTTCTGTCCCATCGCCAATTGTTACTGATATACTGATGGACACAATGGTGAGGGACAGAGCTCACATGTACTTGTTTTCTGTGTAAATTTTGAACGGCATATTTCTACACATATTGCCACAAATATTAAGTGTTATTTGCATTCTTTGAGGTGTGTATGTGTGCCGTTCACTAATATTTAATGCATATGTTATTGGTATGTGTATATTCCAACACATTTTTAAAACATCAACAAAACTTCACCAATGGTATGTTATGTACAGAAGCAATTTCTGTCATGCAAAATCAGCTTAATGTAACAAAATAGGTATTATAAACTGGATATATGTGTATAGTCATAGCAAGGCCATTATTAGGTGAATGCAAAAATTGTCTGCTGTTCAAAATTTACACAGAAAACAAGTACATGTGAGTTCTGTCCCTCGTCATTGTGTCCATCAGTATATCAATAGCAATTGGCGACGGGAAAGAAACTCGGTCTAGTGGTCGGGTAGACTGCCTTCTTCCTGAAATATAAAGATTACATACTTTGATTAATTTAAAGTTCTGCAGAGCTCTGTGACTATTAATTAACGCTCTACGATAGGAGAGGATTATTGTAATCAGTTTGTGCCTGTCTGTCTTTCTGCCTGTCTGTCTGTGCACCGATTTGCCCTTATAACTCAAAAAGTATAACATCAATCAATCTCAAATTACTTGGGCACTGGGCAGGTGTTTCATGGGGTACAGACAGATTCTTCCAAATTTGGTGTAATTTGTTTGAAAATTAAAGTCAGGAGAGAGTTTTTCTTATTTTTAATTGGGAATACACAGTGAAACTGCTTCTCTTCATCACATATGTAAAAAATCAATATTTTGATTTCTGATGATGTCATTACTCAGTGATGTCACAATGCAATTGTCAGTGTGAGGTCACAAACCTAGCTTGTGATACTTGCTGTCTTTAAGTAAAAATATTTCTTCTCATTTTATGTCTTGAAATTGAGGGAGGTGGTATATTCATCATTTTTATTGATTATTATTTGTTTTTTATTATTTCTGACCGAAGGAAGAAGTTACTAAAAGAAAGATCTGGATCTTATTTTGGATACAAAAAAATCATGAATTTTCAGAGGTCCCATTTCAATGTATTTTTAGTGACTTTGGCTTTCTTCTTGATATTTCTATGAAGATTAATTTACATGTTTGGTTTTATTTTATTGTCTTCCTTACAATACTTTATATCACTTGAGAGACTGGTCACATGGAGTCGAGCGTTTTGCTGTCTCTGAGTGCATCTTGTTCATTGTTGAAATACTCTCAGGTTTTACCCTAGACAGTCTGATTTTATCTCAAATAAACACTAAACCCACATTCTAAGCTCTACTAGAATACACAGGTTTTACCTCATAGAAACTAAGTTATTCAGGTTTTGCCCTGAAGTAAAATGTAAGAGTCAGGTTTTACCCTGGCATCTTCAGTGTTACCCCTGGCCAGTTCAGCACAGACTGAAGTTTTACACCCCCTTATATACAGAAGAGTTTCCCGCCAAAATTCCTGTGCTTCCCTCCAAAACACTTGTTTGTAAACTCAACCCTGATTGGATCAGAGTTCTAGTCTTTCCCCAGAAGTGGAGGAGACAACTTCCTGTTCATATAAACAATATCATCATGTGACAGTACAAATATTCTCATAAGTCAAGTAAGTAACCCACTTATAACAGTCCAACATAATATCAACAGTTAAATAAACATAAATAACCTGAAATACAGCGTCATTTATACTTCATTATCGCCAATTACAAAAATGTAACATCTATAATATCTTCAATTTTCGTCAACGGCCGTGGACACTACAATTGGACAAAAAGTATTTCATTTTTTTTTTGTTCAGAACTTTTTTGTACACATAAACTTAATTATGTATTAGATGTACTTTAATTATTTTTATATAAGTTTTATATTTTCCATATGTGACATTTACTATGTTGGCATGTAGTATAAAGGGGATCAACAAAGAATCTTACGTTAGGCTTAGAGATTAACATAAGTTCTTGGGATGTGGTTTTCTGGCCTGTAGTTTGTGGCATCAAAGCAAAACTTGATGTCTTTGTGGCATGAAAGCATAGTTTTAATGACAAGAGGGAAAGGATGTAAGTGTAATTAAGGCCATCTTTGAAAGGTATTCTAGTGATTGCTAAATGTAATTACCCTTAGAGGTAAAACATGAAAGGTAGCAATCAAGTTATTTGCATCATGGAGATCATTAAAAGTAATAAAGGAGGACTGAAGCTATGCTTAGATGGATATATGTACACAAAACATCACACTAAATCTTCTTTCATCCTCTGGACAACCAAGAAAAAGAGTGAACAACTGTTTACAAAGGATCTCCAAGAAAGACTATAGTACCTGTGTGCTACCATGTAAGATGGTGGAAAAAGTATGGAAGGGGTAGAATATACTATAAGACTGTGTTAAGTTGGACAGCTGATATATGTGTAAAAAATTATAAATCTTTGTTTCAGTTTGTTTCAAATAAAAACATGAATTACTTTTTTGTCATAGTATGCAATATTTTTTGTCCAGTTACTTTTTGTCCTAGTCATTTTTGAACCAATACTTTTTGTCCAGTTACTTTAAGTCTGTACCCCTTGGCGCCCACCCTCAATTTTCTTGAAGATTAATACATTTTGATGGAAAATATGTTTACCACATCATAGATAATTATAAAATTGATAATTTTTTGTCTAACTGTGATCATCTAAAATTGAGTTAGGAGGGGGTGTGAATAGGTACATGGGTGTGAACTGGTCCATAACCACTAGCACTTTACAGTACAGAATCTTGACCAACTTTATGTACTGTTTCCTCTGTCCTTTTAACTACTACCCGTCTAGGCATTACATAAAAGACTACAAACTGTAATTAGCTCAACAATTAACCTTAAGTTTAAGTCATCACAGATGTTAATGTCAGCTGTTACAGTAGTATTCAGTACTATTCACTGTGCAAATCGTCCATGGCTAGTATTGGCTACAATGCTTAAAAGTGAGGTACCCTTACTTTTTGGTGATCAGTTGACGACATTTGCTTAACTGGGACTTTGAACCACCCACTCTAGTGCTAATGATTGGAAACCCACAATTAAATAGCGGGTGCTCTCAGATGCGTCTATAAAAACCAATTTCTGGGTGCTGAAAAGAAATAGTATCCAAAATTTTGTTTGGTTTAGTAATTGCCTTGGTATAAAATTTAGATACCAGTACATGAGACATAACTCTAGAATGTGAAATATTTTAATACTAAAAGACATATTTAACCATTATAAAGGTATTTTATTAAATATTCAATACTTTAAACTTTAAAGTAGTATGAGCTAGACTTATTATGTCCACCCACTGGGGGGTGGACATATTATTTTTGCTTTTTCCGCCGTCCCACTTGGTTTCGAGACATTTTAGGCAACAGTTCTTATCCTATCTTTACCAAATTTGGCATGCAAGTTTATTGGGTTAATAGCTTGTGTGGGATTGCTTTTGGTGATGATAGCTGTATAGCTAACTGAGTAATAGCTACTTTGCTACTTTTGAGTATCTCTTTGGTTTCCAGACATTTTAAGGAATGCTATTAAACCTATCTTTCTGAAATTTGGTATGGAGGTTCATTGGGTTAATAGCTTGTATGGGATTGCTTTTGGGGGTAATTGCTTCATAAATGAGTGAGTAATTAATTAAATAAATGAGTAATTGGCTATTTTGAATACTGAAAAAGGCAAATGTGCTCATATCTCCTAAACCGTGCGAGATAGAGCGATTTCATCAAAATTTTCGACCCACAGGGTACTTAAGAAATGTAATCTTTGCAATTTTCAAAAAAATTTCCCCTCCCCAAAAATGGCGGCCATTTTGAATTTTCGAATTTTTGCCAAAAATGGCAAAACACAAATTTGCTTCTATCTCCTTAACCGTGCGAGATAGAGCGATTTCGTCAAAATTTTCGACCCACAGGGTATCTAAGAAATGTACTCTTGGCAATTTTCAAAAAATTTTCCCCTCCCCTCATATGGCGGCCATTTTGAATTTTCGAATTTTGGCCCAAAATGGAAAAACACAAATTTGCCTTAACCGTGCAAAATAGAGTTATTTCGGTGAAATTTTCGACCCACAGGGTATCTAAGAAATGTACTCTTGGCAATTTTCAAAAAATTTCCCCCTTCCCAAAAATGGCGGCCATTTTGAATTTTCAAATTTTTGCCCAAAATAGAAAAACAGAAATTTGCTTCTATCTTCTTAACCGTGCAAGATAGAGTGATTTCGTCAAAATTTTCGACCCAACCAATGCAAAAAGGCATGAAGCTGAAATAATTTACATGTACACTAATAAATATTTAACCATCATTGATATATTTCACAAATGAAACAGGGTCTTGTAAGACTACTGTACAATTCTGGCAAAAGGTTCATGGGGTGGACATTACACATGATAATGTGTGTTCTTCTATGCTATCCTGTTTCTATTCATATGTCGCAGGTACTATCAACAGGGCGTCCTATTTCTAGTTAATACCAGTTCTGATTATTTGATAGCAGTTTTCGCTGTTTTAGTCTGAGGCAAAACAAAATGTGGCACATGTTATGTTAACAACACTACAATTAAAGTAAATACCCATGCTGCGCTTAATATTATGATTCAAAATTCTAGTAACAGGAATGTTTTTTTTTTATTGAACAAGAGTAGAAAGTGATATTTACTGGTCAATCTTTATGCTTTTAGTCTTACTTTTGCCCTGAATGATTTAAAACATTAAAATAATATTTAGTGTTTTAACTTTTATGTAATAAACTTTGATTTTGTATACATATTATTTAAACTAACTTATGTGCTATATAAGTTGCTTCATATTCTGTAAGATCTTACGTAAGTTATTTTTGTCTAGTTTTCTCCATTTTTTTTTAGATTAAAGCGAAAAACAAAAATTCCAGTTTTATCTACTAGCCCAGAAAAAAGTAGATATTGCCAGAAGTAAAACAATTTTGCACGCACCATTATCCTTATATTGCCCAACTGCATATGTTCCCTGATATTCAATTCATCTCCAGTCTATAAACATTTTTTTTTTGTATTTTTTAACACAGAAAACTAGTAAAAAGCGAGTAAGAGGGGGAGATGATTCAGATAATATAACCACAAATCAGTCTGAGTTTGATATTCTTCTGTCACAAAGGCTGGCTGATGTGAAAACACTTGGCAAAGAACTCTTCATCTTCTTTGAGGCTTTCCACCTCTGTCTAAGGTAGGGGACCTAGTGGTCTCTGTTATATCTTTGGAATTTAGACTTCAGTCCTTGGCTAGTCTGTGGAGGTTGCACCATGGGACATAATAAGTACAAATTTAAGTTATGGAGGTGCACCTATGATAGATTTGTGTCATCAATGGAATAGAAATGCTGGTTTACTGGTTGTAGCGAAAACCCTGGGCAAGTAATACGTCCTTCTTTCTGGTTAGCCCATAAGGGCTGTGGGGGTATTGTTTTCACCCAGGGTGTCCGGATGGGTGGGTGGCAAGCAGAAAAAGTTTGTCCGGGATGTATCTCGGTTAGGGGGAGTAGGTGTGCAACGTCATGGTGTGACCTTGATTTGACCATGTCACAATGATCTTGAGTTTGAAAATTTTGTCCGGGCTATATCTCGGAAACCGTAAGGTGTAGGAAGTTGATACTTGGTAGGGACATTGGTCAGGGGGTGTAGGTGTGCAGCGTCATGGTGTGACCTTGATTTGACCTTGCCGTAGTGACCTTGACATAAAAAATCTTGTCCAGGCTTTATCTTGGAAACCATAAGGTGTAGGAAGTTGATACTTGGTAGGGACATTGGTTAGGCGGTGTAGGTGTGCAACGTCATGGTGTGACCTTGATTTGACCTTTGACCTTGCCATATAAAATCTTGTCCGAGCTATATCTCGGAAACCGTAAGGTGTAGGAAGTCGATACTTGGTAGGGACATTGGTTAGGGGGTGTAGGTGTGCAACGTCATAGTGTGTCCTTGATTTGACCTTTAACCTTATAGCAGTGACCTTGAGTTTGAAAACCTTGTCCAGGCTATATACCGTAAGGTGTAGGAAGTTGGTACTTGGTAGGGACATTGGTTAGGGGGTGTAGGTATGCAACATCATGGTGAGACCTTGATTTGAACTTTGACCTTGCCGTAGTGACCTTGACATATAAAATCTTGTCCGAGCTATATCTCAGAGACCATAAGGTATGTGAAGTTGATACTTGGTAGGGACATTGTATTGCCACATCTGTTTGTATGGGTAATATTAAAAAAAATTCATACCATAATTCGACCATGCAAACATGTATAAAGATGGGAGAGGTTTATTTGTGTTAGGTCACTTTGATATATTTGAACAATATTCAAAACATCTCAACTATAATTCCACTGTACAAGATGTGTGTATATTAACAGCTTGCAGAAGAAGCAGACTTGTGGGTTCTTAATCTTTTTGACCTGAAGGTATTTCTGTTGATCATAGACTGGCAGATTTTTGTTAATTTCAAACCCTGTTAGGGGGTGTAGGTGTGCATCATGGTGTGATCTTTAGCTTTGGCTCAGCCACAGTGTGTTCACCTGCCATATTTGGGGCATGTTTCTCTTTTGACAAAGATACAAGGATTGCTTCAACTGATTATTATATGTACTTTTACATAATTGTGCTATTTTCCATTGACATCTATTCTCCAGTTAATAAATTTTTACAGCGTCATAATTTTTAGTTTACTGATTAATGTTGTCATCTAGCTATTGAATTGTCTTGTTTTAATACTTCATCTTTACATACATTTCCTTCTCTTAAACATTATTTTCCCTACTTAAACCTTAGTTGGATCTTTTTATAACTGACACTGCTCTGTATCCCAATCTTTGTATCCCAATCTTTGTACTGTTTCTCTACTTCTATAGCTCATGGTGTTGAAAATTATTTCCCCAGGCTGTGGGGTATGGGCATCTCTGATGCTATTTTTGTTTTTATCTCAGTCTCAGTTTGGATGTGACTGAAACATACCCTTAGTCTAATCAATTTAAGAAAAACTCTTTTTTGTAAAAGTCCCTTTAAGGCCTGTATATACAATTCTGTGTGGTCATAACAACACATATTTTATTTTGCTTTACTAACTAGTCTTTTTGACTCCAAGAAGAGACTTTGTGTCTTGGTAGTCCACATATGAAAATGATATATAGCCATTCTGATCCCCCCAACCCTCCACCGTGTGCATTTTAGATTAGTTCATGAGAGGTTGTGGCAGCTTTCTTGAACATTAAAAAATCTGCTGATCTGGGCATGTTGGCATATAACATGCTTGTGAAAGAAGGTAGTACTACATTGATATCACGACTGCATCGTTTTCATACTCAGTATCAATATTGCATATATGGATGCGAATCTGCACAAACATTGTGGCAGTTGTCGATTGAATACATGAATTGAGTTTATGTTAGTGGATGTGAACACAAACTTTGCATCCTGTGAAACACAAGTCTCAGCAATGTCTTTAAAATTTGATGCCTTGTATTAAATTGTTGTATTATTATATCCCCAGATGAAAGTTGGGGATATATTGGTTTCACGTCCGTCACACCGCCGCCTCACATTTTGATTTGTGTGCATGATATCTCAAAAATGCTTTCAAGGATTTCATTCAAACTTGCCACACACATATATTTGGGTCAGGAAAGGAACCCTATTTTAAGGTGACCTTAAACTCCCAATACTGAAGAACTGATGGCCACCTTAAGGTCAGAAATTTGACTTTTTGCCACTTAATGACCTGTAGGTCACAGACTATGTGGCTTATCTGGCTCAAATTTTACCTGGGAACACATTACAATATTCTCCTTACATATACAAAAAATCAAGACTTTATGTTAAGGTTAAAATTGTTTTTGAGACCCATAAAGACCATTTTTAGACGTTTTTTCGACATTTTTCTCATATTTTCCCCTATAACTTAAAAGTAGTAGGTCTGAAAAATCTGTCTGAAATTTTAATTTTAAGGTCACCTTAAAGTCTCTAAATTGCCCACCGAGACCCAATTTATGAACTTTTTGCCACTTTGAAGGCCTATAGCTGTCAAACGATATGACTGATACAGCTGAAATCTCATGTGGGAATATATGATTATGTTCTGTTTAGATGTGAGAAAAATCGAGGCTTTAAATAGACGTTTAACCTGTGTATGAGGACCATAAACACCCACCCAAGTGACTCTTTTACGACATTTTCAACATATTTGGCCCTGTAACCTGGAAATGGTAAGTCTGACAAGTCTCTAACTGTAGTAGATATAACTTCTACATGAAATCTTTGTATGTTAAAAATTTTAAGTCTGTAACTTTAAGGTCACCCTAAGGTCTCTTAAATGCCCACAGACACCCAATTTATTGACTTTTTAACCACTTTTAAGCTATATAACTGTCATAATATGCACCTGATACAGCTGAATTCTCATCTGGGAATACAATGTGTTCTTTTCTCATGTGTCAAAAACCAAGGTTGTAAGTAGACATTTATCATGTATGTGAGACCCATGAATGATCCACTCAGAGGACTTTTTAAAAAATTGACCCCCAAAAATGAAAAAAAAAAAAATGGTTTGACCAAAAAAAAAAATAGTTTTTAGTTTATAATAATTGTGAATCACACAAAATGGGTGATGCAAAAAATACCCAGTGAATGCTTGTGGTGTGAGAGATGGCCTGTCTGGGGATATGTTGGCGTCGAGTCGGCGCAATGTAGTTTGAATCTGTATTTAAACTCCACTTTCTTATGTCCAGCAGTTTTCATTTCAGTGGTCAAAAGTTAGAGAATGAGATATGTTATAACAGTCTTTGTGTTCAATGTATTCTAGCATGAATTTAGTGTATTCAGACTGCACTTTCTGATGAATAGCGATTGTTATTTCTCTGGTCACTCAAAGATAGCGTTTCAGATATGTATTATGAGGTCAGTAATTTACATACAGAAGTAAGACAGTTAGATATGTATGTCATGTCTGTGTATTCAGCATATATTTAATGTATTCAGACTGCACTTCCTTATGTCTGGGGGATACCGTTTCAATGGTCAGAAACTAGACAATGAAATGGGAGGGGTGGCTGACATACCGACCCTCGAGTTACATTTGATCAGCGCAGGTAACCAAGGCACCATGAAGCCTTCCCGACTTACATTCAACAAAAGTGCCGCAGATGTCAGGTAAGGGGTGGGTATTATGTGTTGAGCTTTGTGTGGAAATGCACCATAACCTCCATTAATAGCAACTAAAGCTTCTCAATATGTGAATAGCATATCTCTTCTTTTCTTTGTGAGCAAGGTTATTTTAATGGTCTAAGGACTTAAGATGCCATGAATTCAAAATCCCACCTACCCACCCACCCCTATTTTATGAAATAAGCAAGTGAATTACCTCTTTTGTTAAATAGCCTGTTTGTTCAAAAATGGCTTGACCATGAGGGATTTGGCAATCTTATGCATGGAAATAATATCTCCGTGTTAATAGATGAAGGAAATTCTTTTAAAACAAATACCTTTAAACATTTGTCATTCTTATGTTAGCAGATGATTTACAAAATGTAAGAAATATTCAAACTCTGTTATTCGAGGACACAGGTGAAAAATGCTAAATAATTGTGTGTGTTTTTCTATCTGTATTGATTGTTATATATTCTGAAGACAGGTAATTTACCACATGTATACAATGTTTTTCAGACCTGCCCAGCCCTCTTTGGATAGAATCCATGATATGACATCACTGGACATTTGTGTTGATTGGTTTGATCCCCAGAGGGCGCTGTCGCTAGTAGTCATGCAGAAAACCCGCCAAGTGTGTGACGTTCTGCTGGACCAACAGATACTACCCGGAGTTGGAAATATCATCAAAAATGAAGTGAGTAAACTCTCTCTGGTTTATAATTATTCCCAGACATTTGGACAAATACAGTAAACATATCATATGATATGTATTTAAATTTCAAGGAGTCTGAGAAAAAAGTATCACTCAATTCTAGTAACTTCAAATATTCCTGATATTTAATATGATATTCTAGTGAAGTTTATTTTTATTCCGTTAAAATGTATCAGTTGTGTTATAAATATTATATAATGTTATTTATGTTATAGAATAAATTATCATATTCAAAAATAATCATGTATTATCTTTGGCATTAAAAATAGGCCATTTTGAAAAATCTTTTGAAATTTAACAAAACAGTTACAAAATACATATAAATATTAAAACTTTTTGAAATGTCCAGTCAGTGTAGCTTTTGGTTTTACTTTTGTTTGAATTATAACTTTAACCCTTTCCATGCCATATTTGACACGCTTAGCCTTTACATACCTGCTTTACAGTTGAACTGCTATCTCTGCCATACATTTGACAAATTAAACCTTTTGATCAAAGTAGTTATAATGCTAACCCTTTCCCTACTCGGTGTACCCGTTTAACCCATTTTACGTCTGTCTGTGAGATTCTGCCGTAATCAAGTTTCATAGAATAACTCTTTCCCACTAGCCTTTCATGTCTGCCTTGTATGTCACATGCAATCTTTTTGCCCTGTCAAATAATGAGAATTCTGGGGTTTTTTTCAAAGTCTGTTTATTGTGTCACCAGCATTGATGCTGCGTGGCATATAGGGATCACTTCGTCATCCAAATTTGTGGCGTCGGCGTCTGTCGTCGTCGCACTTTGTATTCCGGACAGTATCTCAAAAATGGCTTGTCAGATTTAATTCAAATTTGCCATATGGATGTAACTGGTCCTGGGGGTGTGCTGTATAGTTTTGTGACCTTAAACTCCCACTAGAAAAATACTTAAACTCAATTTAAGTTTTTTCGTTTCCGGACAATATCTCAAAAATGACTTGATGGATTCAGTTCAAATTTGGCATGTGGTTGTAACTAGTTTTGAAGGTGTGCCCTATCTTAAGGTGACCTTAAACTCCCACGTATAAAATCTTATGGCCAGTTTACGTTTTTTCTTTCTCCATGGAGTATACTGAAAGTAACTTAAGAAATTTCATTCAACTTTTGCAGTTATATGTAACTGGCCATAGGCAAGTGCCACACATTAAGGTAACCTTAAACTCCCATTAATAACAGAATTATATTCACTTTAAGTTTGGTAATTTTTGAATAGTAAGTCAAATATTGTGCAATTCTAGGTGTTTCAGTTGTGGATGTAACAAACCGTGAACAAAACTTTCAGGAAAAGATTACCTTAAACTCGCTACAATATACAACAGTGCAAACAAACTTTGAGTTTAAGGTTGGGTCAATTTTTTTGGTGTTTGGAAGATATTTTATATGCAAATTAGGACTTTTTACATTGATATTCATCATGTACATATATCTCCACAAGAAGAAAATGGTCTCTTTTGTAAGGTTATAGTAAATTGCTGATATTTTATAATTTAATGAGTTTAAGGTTGCATTGGTTTGTGTCACTAGCAGCTTTGATGGAAGACATACATGGTCATTGTCGTCTTTACACTTACTTTGCAGAGAGTATCTCAAAAATGGCTTGATGAATTAAATTCCAATTTGGCATGTTGATGTAACTTTTCCTCAAGGTGTGCCCTATTTAAGATGACCTTAAACTCACAGTTGTAAGATGCTTATATTGATTTGAATGTTTTTTTTGTTTCTGGACAGTGTCTCAAAAAATTGTAGACAGATTTGATTCAAATTTGGCATGTGGTTGTAACTGGTTTTCAAGGTGTGCCCTAGTTTAAGGTGACCTTAAACTCTCATGTATTGAAAAGTTATATTGAGTTTACATTATTTTTCCATAGAGTATACTGGAAATAACTTGGGAATTTCATTCAAGTTTTGCATGTATATGTAACTGGCCGAAGGTAAGTGCGTTACAATAAGGTGACCTTAAACTCCTAGTAATAACAAAATTATATTTACTTTAAGTTTGGCAATTTTTCAACAGTATTTCAAACACTGTGCAATTCTAAGCATTTTTCAAGTTGTGGATGTAACAAACCGTGAACAAAACCTACAGGAAAAGATTCCCTTAAACTTCGTTACAGCAGCAAACTAACTTTGAGTTTAAGGTTGGGACAATTTTTGGTGTTTGAAAGATATTTGATGTGCTAATTAAGACTTCAAGCTTTTGATATCCATCATGTACATCTGTCTACACAAAAAAATCTCTTTTGTAAGGTAAATTCCTGATATTTGATAATCTTATGAGTTTAAGGTTGCATTACTTTTGTGTCACTAGCAGCTATGTTGTAGGACAAATATGATCAGTGTCGTTGTCACACTTCCTACACTACAGAGTATCTCAAAAATAGCATCATGGATTAAATTCAAATTTGGCATGTGCATTTAATTGGTCCTCAAGGTGTTCCCTATTTTAAGGTGACCTTAAACTCCCACTAGTAACGTATTTATATTGATTTTAAGTTTTTCCGTTTCGAGACAGTATCTCAAAAATTTGTTGACGGATTCAATTCAAATTTAGCATGTGGTTGTAACTGGTATTCAAGGTGTGTCCTATATTAAGGTGGCCTTAAACTCCTCTGTCTGAAAGAATTATGTTCAGCTTAAGCTTTTAACTTTTCCATAGAGTATACTGAAGGATTTTAAGTTTTTCCGTTTCCAGATAGTATGTTGAAAATGGGTTGATGGATTCTATTCAAATTTGGCTTGTGGTTGCAACTGGTATTCAAGGTGTGTCGTATTTTAAGTGTGTATAAAGGAAGTATGTTAAGTTTAAGTTTTTACTTTTCCATAGAGTATACTGAAGGTAACTTAAAAAATTCCATTCAAATTTTTGCATATATCTGTAACTTGCCATAGATAAGTACCACATATTAAGGTGACCTTAAACTCCCAGGACTAACACATTGAGAGTGTCATTGTCACACTTCCTTTCCAGACAGTATCCCAAAAATGGCATGATTGATTAAATTCATATTTGGCATGTGGATGTAACTCGTACTCAAGGTGTGCCCTGTTTTAAGGTGATCTTAAACTCCCACTTGTAACATACTTATATAGATTTTAAGTTTTTCCGTTTCCAGACAGTATCTCAAAAGTAGGTTGATGGATTCTATTCAAATTTGGCATGTGGTTGTAACTGGTATTCAAGGTGTGTTCTATTTTAAGGTGACCTTAAACTCCCATGTATAAAAGAATTATGTTGAGTTAAAGCTTTTTATTTTTCCAGAGGTTGCTGAAGATAACTTAAGAAATTTCATTCCAATTTTTACATGTATCTGTAACTCGCCATAGATAAGTGCCACATATTAAGGTGACCTTAAACTCCCAGTAATAACACATTGTCAGTGTCGTCGTCACACTTCCTTTCCAGACAGTATTGCAAAAATGGCATGATGGATTAAATTCATATTTGGCATATGGATGTAACTAGTAATCAAGGTGTGCCCTGTTTTAAGGTGACATAAACTCCCACTAGTAACATACTTATATTGATTTTAAGTTTTTCCATTTCCAGACAGTATCTCAAAAGTAGGTTGATGGATTCAATTCAAATTTGGCATGTGGTTGTAACTGGTATTCAAGGTGTGTCCTATGTTAAGGTGACCATAAACTCCCACGAATAAAAGAATTATGTTGAGTTTTAAGTTTTTTTTTATTTTTACATAGAGTATACTGAAGATAATTTGAGAAATTTCATTCAAGTTTTGCATGTATATGTAACTGGCCATAGGTAAGTGGCATACATTAAGGTGACCTTAAGCTCCCAGTAATAACACATTTTGACTGTCACACTTTCCACACATTATCTCAAAAATGGCATGATGGATTAAATTCAAATTTGGCATGTGGTTGTAACTGGTATTCAAGGTGTGTCGTAACTTAAACTCCTATGTATAAAACAATTATGCTTTTAAGCTTTTTATTTTTCCATTTTTGACTAAATTCAAATTTGGCATGTGGATGTAACTGATCTTCAAGATATGTCTTATTTTAAGGTGACCTTAAACTCCCACTAGTAACATGCTTATATTGATTTTAAGTTTTTCCGTTTCCAGACAGTATCTTGGACATTGGACAGACATTGACCTGTACATTGAATCAAGGCTATATTTTTCAACAAGGTACTTCTTAAGGATGGTCTGGATATGCAAAAATACTGCCAGTCAGCCAACTAATTTATGTTCAGCATAATTTTTGTCCCTTTGAATTTCATCCACTTCAGTCTTTAAACCAAAGCTGGTGACACAGTACAATTCTTCTGAATTCTTGTAATGTTAACCCTTTTCCTGCATTTCAGGGCCTGTTTGATAGTGCCATTAAGCCAGACACTCTAGTGGGTGAGCTGACAGAGGCCCACCTCGCACATCTCATCAAGATGACCAGGGATTTCTCCCTGCTGTTCTACAGGGTGGGTGGTAGGGGTGAGTCAGTAGTGGCGGGATACCGGTATCGAGACAATTGTACTGAAATACCGTGACCACTTTCAGAACTGGAATCTCGAATGTCAGCTAATATAATTATTGGGAAACGTAAAATAGTAAACACCAAACCTTAATCTGAAGAAAATGTAAACTATTATCTCATTTTTCACTAGATTTTAATGCATTTATTGCAATTTCTTTGGGAAAAACTGCCATGTTTTGGAATACGGGAAATCACTTCCTGTTTGTGGGTCTTTTCGATTGGGGAAATGCTGAAACATGAACTTTTTCGGTATCCCGGAATCGGGACGGTTTTGCATTGGCGGAATCCCGAACTAGAAAATCTGGTACCGTCGCACCCCTAGTGGGTGGTGTCCTGTTAACCCAAATATTTGCAGGCTTTCTGCTGAGTTCAGTATTCATACAAAATCTTTAACTGAAAACCAAACATAGTCCTTATAATTTAAGGGTTAAACCTTCTACTGTTTTGTTCTCAAACTAAGATTTGAGTTTCAGTATTAACTAGTGGTCGGACCTATTCTGAAAATAAAAACTGGTTTCCGGGGCATTGAACCCAAACAAAATCCAGGATTTTGAATGATTGCACCGATATGGTGAAAATTCATCGTGAGTGTTCATGAGCCACAGTTTAAAGAGGAAATATGAGCTATTTTGAAGTTTATATACTTCATTTACAATGAAGAGATAAAGTAAAATGTTTGATATTTCCTCAAATTTATATGTTCTTTATTGTTTTGACAAAGTATTAACCAGTAGAAAAGCCTAATATAATGACATTTTCAATAATCGGTACATAAATATTCTTTGCGGATTTCGTCATTTCTACCTAAACCAACTGAAATGTGGTATGCCGGTTAAAGCCTGGTTTACTGTTCACACCGCTGGTATTTGCTTGGGTAGGATGTCACTGAACAGTACAAAACTTAAGTTTCACAATAGATTTAGGTTGCTATGCACAAAAATCTCAAACTTAATCTTGAATTCAGATCCATTAACTGCCTCAATTGAAACTCATTCCTACTGAAGCATCATCTTCAGTTTAGTGTTATCAAGAAAATTCCAAGCAACGTTTATCCCTGGAACTTGAGTTTGAATTTAAATTTGAATAAAAGGTTTGAACCGAAAACCCTTATGATTTAGGTTTAAGCCTGAGATTGAAATTGTTGTTTTTTTTTTGTTTTTGTATTAATACATGTACTAGTCCTGGAAGATCTGCATTTTTAGAGAAACTTACAAAATATGAATGAGATAATCTATAACTGAACTTCCACTTATCACTGTATCTTTAGGAAGTTAACAGCTTCTTCTATTGGTCCAGTTGTGTGCAATTTTCAAAATCAGTGTGTGGGGCTTTGTATTTTGTGCACTAGGTACTGATCCGGTGAAATTTTAGTATAGTCATGCATAAGCAACAAAATAAAACTGGAAATATCTTTGCTGGATATATTGAAGGAAATAAACTTCATTTTTACCCAATATAAAGTGAAAATGTGAGATCTTCACCAAATTTGAGGTAGTTTTACTGTTATGATCAATTATTTAGAAATATGTTTTTCAACAAGCACTTCTTAAATAGTCTTTGTAGATTTCATTATTTCTACCACAATGAAATGAAAGGCAGAATACCAGTTGGCCATGTGTAATACTAGGCTTCTATTTTCTGAATCTCCTAGAGGTGTAATGTCAGTTTTTGGCCAACAGGAGCAAAAATTCTTTGGAAAATAGGGGTAGCCACTGGCCAGAGTAACTTACAGACTTTGGTGGCCTTTCTGATTGAGCAACAGCCCACAAAATTAATTTAAAATATAAAGGTTTTTAACAAAGGTTTTTACCCCACAGCCCTTAAGGGCTGTCGGGGTATTGTTTTCACCCATGGTGTCCGGGCGGGCGGCGGGAAAAAGTTTGTCCGGGCTCTATCTCAGAAGCTGTGAGGTGTAGGAAGTTGATACTTGGTAGGGACATTGGTTAGGGGGTGTAGGTGTGCAACATCATGGTCTGACCTTGCTGTAGTGACCTTGCTGTAGTGACCTTGAGTTTGAAAATCTGGTCCGGGCTATATCTTGGAAACTATAAGGTGTAGGAAGTTGATACATGTTTGGGACATTGGTTAGGGGTGTAGGTGTGCAACATCATGGCGTGACCTTGATTTGACCTTTGACCTTGCCGTAGTGACCTTGACCTATAAAATCTTGTCCGGGCTATATCTCGGAAACTGTATAGCGTAGGAAGTTGATACTTGGTAGGGACATTGGTTAGGGGGTGTAGGTGTGCAACGTCATGGTGTGACCTTGATTTGACCTTGCGGTAGTGACCTTGACCTATAAAATCTTGTCCGGGGTATATCTCGGAAACCGTAAGGTGTAGGAAGTTGATACTGAGTAGGGACATTGGCTAGGGTGTGTAGATGTAAAACGTCATAGTGGGAACTTGATTTGACCTTTGACCTTGCCATAGTGACCTTGACCTATAATGCCTTGTCTGGCCTATATTTTGGAAACCATAATATGTAGGAAGTTGATATTTGGTAGGGACATTGGTGAAGAGTTATATGTGTGCAACGTCGTGGTGTGACCTTGATTTGACCTTTGATCTTGCATATCTGATGCTATTTTATGTCTCTACGAGGATATCTGATACTATTTAACTCTCTTATATCTCTCTTATATCTTTTTACTTGAATCTTGGTTGTTGCACCTTTGTTTGTCTTTTGGTGTAGATTAAGCACTGTTAAAGTCATATTTGAAGTCATTAACTGTTTTACTTTTGCAACTTCCCATTGTAACAGATGGTATTGCATCAAGTGATCCACAGGTTTTTGCCCCAATTCCACATAAAAGCATGTATTGCTACATCTGTATGTATGGGTAATATTCAAAACATCCAAACCATAATTCGACCATACAAATGAAACTCAAAATGGGAGAAGTCTTAAAGCTTCATAATTTTTAGTTTACTGAATTGTCTTGTTTTAATACTTAATCTTTACATGCAATTTCTTTCTCTTAGATGTTATTTTCTCTACTTAAACATTATTTGGATACTGACACTGCTCTGAAAGTATCCCAATCTGTGTACTGTTTCACTACTTCTATATCTCATGGTGTTGAAAACTATTTTCCCAGACTGTGGGGTACGGGCATCTCTGATGCTATTTTTAAACTTGCTTTTAAAAATGATAAGACTGGTCACAATTGTAGTGTTTTTGAAAAGATAATTTGTTTGACCTCCACAATTTTGCTTGTGAGCACAAACTAGGGCCAGTAAAGAGAGAAACTTGCGACAGTAGACATTATTAATGGTGTACTTACTGTGTGTATGTGTAGTGCCGAAGGGATGGTAAACCTTTACACCCACATCTGAAGATATACAACAAGTCCACGTGTAAGCAATGTAGGGGGCGCTGTGTGGTCACCAAACTCGGGGAAGACTCACCCAGACTTACCTACTTCTGCCCCACGTGTCAGGACAACGACTTCACCAGATTTACAAAGAGGTTTGTGTTGTCTCTTTGTTCCCTGACCACACCTCTTTTTACATCTTTCGATATTGTAGAAATAAAACCTTAGTCTTCTGAGGGACCATATTGGCAGAGATTTCATAGTCATTCTTAGCTTTGAAACAATGTTTTTTTCATTATTTCAAGAATTCTTCTGTATTTGTGAAGAATGTTTTTTGTTTATTTATTTTAACAAATTTTCTTTGTTTTTACATTTTAAAAGTGCCAGCTTTTAAAGATTTATAATTTACAATAATTTATTCTTTAAATAAATAAAATATTCTGCACATACAAGTTTTTCAACAGCTCTTTCCTTTAAATTTTTAACTATTTCATGGTGTATGATGAAGAATAATTCATTCATAAACATCTTTAACATAGAAATATTCTTCAAAAAAATAAAAATTCTTTATCTAAAGCTAAGAAAATGTACAGAACCTCCTTACAAGGCTCTTAAACTTAACTTTGGGTGAGTTTTCTAATAGTTATAATGTAGAAACATCGTTTTTGTCCAGTCAAGTTCAACTTAATAAGCCTCCAGTGTATATGATTGTACACCTGTGTTTACAGGCAGAGTGTACACAAGGGCAGTTTGCTGGGGTGGGTGACGCAGTCAGTCGACACTCCACCTGAAGACTGGGCCTGTTCCCAATGTACCCTCATCAACAGCGGGTCACGGGCAAACTGTCTACTCTGTCACACTCCCCGAGTTATCATGGAAACCACTGATAAGAAAACAGGGACAGTAAATCAAACATACCATGGGATCTCGTCAGTAACAAATATACAGGTTCAGACTGGTACAAAGAAAACAGAAACAGTAAAAAATGGTTACAATAGAAATTCAGCAGAGTTAGGAATGTATGTTGGGATGAAAACAGAGAAAACAGAAATAATAAAACAGGCACATACAACTGAAAAAAGAATTCAAGACTGCATCTGGAATTCAAATCTATCAGGTCTGCATGCTCAGGCAGATAAATTGGAAGCAAGAAGACAAAGTTTTGACAAGAATCAGAGTAGCTTAGTTGAATTACAAAAAGAAAATGAAGGCTGTGATAGGATTTGGCCAACATCAAGTGTCCATGTTCAGACTGGGAAAAATGGGACAGAAACAGTAAATCTAGTCTATGACAGGAATTCAACAATACCAAGTACTAATGACTCAAATGGGCTTACTAGCCAATCACAGACAGGGAAGCAGGTATCGGATGAGTTTACACAGTCTGAAAGTGTATATGTCAAAAATGGAGAGAAAAACTTTCGTTTTCACAGACGGAAATCTACGAATAAGACAAGTCAGATGTCACATGAAAGTATAGATTGTAAAAGCATGTTGTCTGAAAGTACAGTTAAGAAGGCCTTCAGTGATAATGTAGTCAAAGAGCATTCCAGGGTTAGTCCAAATGGTTCCTTTTGTAGAGATCTTGGTAAAAAGACATTCATGGATTCACAGTTCAAAAACTCTTCCATACAAAATCAAAATATTTCCGTGGATAGAGATGCAAGCATAAATGAAACAAAAACAAACTCTACATGTGATGTGAGCCAGACTATTTCAAATAATTCTACTGGTTCCCAACAGAGAACTCCTCTGGCAAATATTTTAGGAAAACAGGGTACTGGAAATCTGGCTAATGGACCCACCAAAAAATCAGGCGTGAAGAAAGGTCCGGCTGGCCCTCTGTGGGAACCGGTGGCTTGTTTGGGCCAAGCCCCAAAGTGTGAGATCCACAAAGTGAAGTGCATTCGTAGACAAGTCCACAAGAAAGGAGAAAACCTCCACAGAATGTTCTGGTCTTGTTCCAGAGGACCAGGCTGTAACATGTTCAAGGTAAGATGGTTTATACTAGTATACGAATTTGGATTAGGTTAGTGACCTTGATATCTCACAACAAAAACATTGTACTGAATTACTGTGACAATATTTTACAAGCACCATCATTATTATCTACACATATAATGGGACAACTTAACATATTAGAAACAAACCACAAATCTGAATTGCACACTTTTATCCTTATGTGGGAAAGTTGGTAGTTACCTACCAATGGTCGACAATTTACAGTACAGAACCTTGACCAACTGTATTTACTGGTTTCCTCTGCCCACAGAAAAAAAAAAAAAACCTCATCAGCGGATGTAATAACAGGTTTTTCTTTGTGTAATTGAATTAATTTTATCATTTAAGGGAGTTCGGTTTTGGCAACGGGGCGAGAATTTTGCAAGGTATTCGGCTGTCATATTTTAACCCTTAATCTTCATTGTTGGGAATTGTAATTTTGTTTCGTGAATATGAAATCCCCTAAAAGGGCAAAGAGTAGAATTGTTAAAAGGGATTTGAACCAAACTTTGACACAACTGCACTAAAGTGGATGGTTAATGTCAGTTTTCTGCATAAATTACAGCTAAGTCTCTCACACTTCTTTTGACTTATAATCCCGTATGTCCCTTTCACAATACAGGCAGTATTTCCCGCAGTTACAGCTGTTCCTCGGCAGTGGAACTGCCTCCCAGGTCGCCCCATTTCTTGTGAGTTGTTTACAGGCAGTTTACTTTTTCAGTTGTAGGCATTCAGTGAAACTCCCCTGTCCTTCAACTACAGTTTGAGATTTGTATGTGACCTTGTGTCACAGTGGTGAGACGTCCATGTACCTCCACTCACCCTGTGTTGCCGTGTTACACAAACAGACGACCCAGTCACAACCTTTGATATACCATGGACCACACCGTCAGTAACCTTAGCAAGAAATTTATCTGCGCATACCCACGGTTCTGAAATCAGAGGCAGAAATTTTAAACATTTTTGTAACTTCCGTAGGATGCACAAGGTTCGCCACTGACTGGCAAGTTTGCAAACGGACGTTAGACGGTGATCCAAGGACAGGGACATTTCATCAAACGTGGGTCACCCCGGGTGATATTGCCTGTAGTCTAAAAGGGGGATTAGCAGTCTGTTAATTTGGAGTGAAGAGATTTCCTCCAGTGTTGTATACTGGTTATTTATTCATGTTGTTTTATTGATTACAATAGGTCATTACCATTGATAGGTTTAGTATAAACCGGCCATAAAGGATTAGGTGAAATGTTTCATCGAATTTAATTCAGCTTCAGCTGTGCATTAAAAAGGCTCATTTGTCTTTTAAGATTAGAAATGTCTTTGTCATGTAGGGCCAACATATTAAAACGCTAAAAACATTTAATTCAAAGCAAACTGATTCTCATCTACTTGAAGTAAAAAAAAAAACAAAAAAAAAAAAAACTAAACAGGCAGAGGCTGAGTCTTACGTCCCAAAAACAAAGTTTTACTAAATATGCAACTTCATATGGCACATATAAAAATCACTCGAATTTTTTCTTCGATACTTAGTAATGATTGAGAAATTTAATTCAAAAGTGCTGACATAAATGTCCCATATTAAGATGAACTTGCCAATCTTGAGATGGGATAGCCTGTCCAAGGACATCTTAAAACTGGCCAGCCAGTCTTAAGATTGGTAGCCAAACTTAAGATTCTAAGATGGGCTAGTGTCAATCCATAGATTAGCCAGATATCCATTTGGCTCCAACACTCACACACATGCTAAATGTATTTTAAATGTTTCAAATGTGTTTTTAGTTTTATTCTGTTTGGCTAAATCAAATCCAGGAGTGTGCTTTCATGGATAAATATTCCCTTTGTGTGACATCTGTTTGCATTTTATTGCAATAATTGTACATTCATTTCATATTTATCTTTGATATCATTTACATCATATCCCCGTGTATTCATTCTTCATCTGTATTTCTTTCAGTGGGCAGACTTGGAGTTCCCTCTGTGTGAAGGCCACAAGCGTCGGTCTGTGCTGAGAACTGTCTTCAAACAAGGACCAAACAATACCCGTCGCTTCTTTGCCTGTCCTTTAGGCAAAAACCAGCAGTGTGGATTCTTCCAGTGGGCAGATCAGCCCAAAAGTTAATGGAACATGTCTGTCCATTTGTCTGCTCTGTGAGCTTGTAATGCCGAATTTGCCATAAATGAATCATAATATACACTGGACGCTCTGGCAGCTTAAACTGTGTACAGAAAAATAAGCTTTAGTTGAGACAAAATGAACAAATGCTTATGAGTATTATCTTATTTTGTATTTCAGCCACAAGAATAATTCTACATTTACATTGTTTTAGTTTGGAGCAGTTGTTTACATTATTTACTCGATATTTTTTACAAATGCATTTTACTGCAGATCCTTCTCATTTTGAACTATCCCACTTAATTTTTATAGTTTTGCCACCTTATTTTAATTTTTTTTTTTTGTTCTAGAAACATATTTGGAGCAGTGCAATACATCAGATAATGGCTTAAAGGTGAAATACTACACTCTGATTCATAAAAACACCCAAGAGAACAGCAACATAGACTGTAAATCACATCCAAATAAAATATATTTCACATTATTGGAGGAATATTTCAAACTGCTTATACAGCATTTTGTTTCTGACACATTTTGTACTTGCATTTTTACCCCACAGCCCTTAAGGGCTGTCGGGGTATTGTTTTAACCCATAGTGTCCGGATGGGCGGGCAGGTGGTCTGCAGGAAAAGTTTGTCCGGCCTGTATCTCAGAAACGTGTAGGAAGTTGATACTTGGTAGGGACATTGGTTAGGGGGTGTAGGTGTGCAACGTCATGATGTGACCTTGATTTGACCATGCTGTAGTGACCTTGACCAATAAAATCTTGTCCGGGGTATATCTCGGCAACCATAAGGTGTAGGAAGTTGATACTTGGTAGGGACATTGGTTAGGGGGTGTAGGTGTGCAACGTCATGGTGTGACCTTGATTTGACCTTGCCATAGTGACCTTGACCTATAAAATCTTGTCTGGGCTATATCTCTGAATCCATAAGGTGTAGGAAGTTGGTATTTGGTAGGGACATTGGTTAGGGGCTGTAGGTGTCTAACATCATGGCGTAACCTTGATTTGACCTTTGACCTTGCTCTGAAAGTATCTCATTCTGTGTACTGTTTCACTACTTCTATATCTCATGGTGTTAAAAACTATGTCCTCAGGCTGTGGGTTACGGGGATCTCTGATGTTATTTTTATCTCTTAATTGTTTGCTCCTCCTGTCTTTGAACAGGAGAGTTGGAAGTTAGTCAGGTCTGGTGACTTTGCGGAATCTACTAGTATGCATTCTGTCCTCAAAGAAACAAAACAAAGCAGAAGGTTTACCGACTGCTATGCATTTCTTTCCTCCTCCACTCAACTAGCTATTGTACCATGACGTATGAAATGTGTTGAAAGTGACACTAAAATCAATCAGGGGCTGTGGTGGCATCGTGGTAACACACTCCCCACACCGAAGACAACTGTTCTAGTAAAGGCCTACTTCAATTATTTCAATATTCTCATTAAAAATTGTGATCGTCTCATGTTTCATCTCTAAAACCCATACCTAAACTCCTCAAAATAATACCACTCTCTTATTGAATAATAGAATAATTTACCTCTTTCAGGTAACTCTTTTGAAGACTACTACATTATTAGGTATTACTTGCATTGGCATGATATCTCCCTGTCCTGTGACCTACTTCAGATCTCTCTCTATATAGCTGAATCTAGTAAAGATCATTTGATTTGCCCCCATCAAATTTACCACACTTTCCACTTTCTTATTTTTGGTGATTGACTGTAGTTAGTCTAAGTTTTGACCAAGTCTTGGGCAAAGTTCATCTGTTAGTGGACTTACATTTTGTGAACAAAGACTTTAATATGGCCACCATACTTTTTCTCCTCAAAATTTGAAATGTACATGTGTTTATAAACAAATAGAACATCTGCGTAGTCTGTGGAAGTTTTTATGTGGTTACAAGGTTTTCTATTGCAAAACTGCATTTGTCCTGGGATAAAGTGTGCCATAAAAGTATGTTACAAGTAGTATATTTTGTAGTACAAGTAAGGGGTCACATCAAACAGAAAACCACTGTGATTATTTATTTAATCGGTAATTTTTACCCCACAGCCCTTATGGGCTGTCGGGGTATTGTTTTCACCCATGGTGTCCGGGCGGGCGGCGGTAAGAAGTTTGTCCGGCCTGTATCTCGGAAACCGTAAGGTGTAGGAAGTTGATACTTGGTAGGGACATTGGTTAGGGGGGTGTAGGTGTGCAATGTCATGGTGAGATCTTGATTTGATCTTTCCGTAGTGATGTCAAGTTTGAAAATCTTGTCTGGGCAATATCTCGGAAACCGAAAGGTGTAGGAAGTTGATACTTGGTAGGGACATTGGTTAGGGGGAGTGGGTGTGCAACGTCATGGTGTGACCTTGATTTGACCTTTCCGTTGTGACCTTGACCTATACAATCTTGTCCGGGCTATATCTCGGTAACTGTAAGGTGTAGGAAGTTGATACTTGGTAGGGACATTGGTTAGGGGGTGTAGGTGTGCAACATCATGGTGTGACCTTGATTTGACCTTTCCGTAGTGACCTTGACCTATACAATCTTATCCGGGCTATATCTCGGTAACTGCAAGGTGTAGGAAGTTTATACGTGGTAGGGACATTGGTTAGGGGGTGTAGGTGTGCAACGTCGCAGTGTGACCTTGATTTGACCTTGCCGTAGTGACCTTGTCCTATAAAATCTTGTCCGGGCTATATCTCGGTAACTGTAAGGTGTAGGAAGTTGATACTTGGTAGGGACATTGGTTAGGAGGTGTAGGTGTGCAACGTCACATTGTGACCTTGATTTGACCTTGCCATAGTGACCTTGACCTATAAAATCTTGTCTGGGTTATCTCTCGGTAACTGTAAGGTGTAGGAAGTTGATACTTGGTAGGGACATTGGTTAGGAGTTGTGGGTGTGCAGCGTCATGGTCTGACCTTGATTTGACCTTTGACCTTCCCATAGTGACCTTGCCCTATAAAAACTTGTCCGGGCTATATCTCGGAAACCATAAAGTGTAGGAAGGTGATATGTGGTAGGGACATTGGTTAGGAGGTGTAGGTGTGCAACCTTCATGGTGTGACCTTGATTTGACTTTTGACCTTGCTATAATGACCTTGACCTATAAAATCTTCTCCGGGGTATATCTCGGAAACCATAAGGTGTAGGAAGTTGACAATGGGTAGGGACATTGGCTAGGGTGTGTAGATGTAAAACGTCATGGTGTGACCTTGATTTGACCTTTGACCTTGCCGTAGTGACCTTGACCTATAATGCCTTGTCTGGGCTATATTTCGGAAACCATACGGTGTAGGAAGTTGATATTTGGTAGGGACATTGGTCAAGGGTTATATGTGTGTATATCATTGTCTTACCTGGATTTGACCTTTGATCTTGCATATCTGATGCTATTTTATGTCTCTACAAGGATATCTGATACTATTTGATCTCTCTTATATCTCTCTTATATCTTTTTACTTGAATCTTGGTTGTTGCACCTTTAGGTTCCTTTTGATGTTGATTAAGCACTGTTAAAGTCGTATTAGAATTCATTAAGGGTTTTACTTTTGCAACTTCCCATTGTAACAGATGGTATTGCATCAAGTGAGCCACAGGTTTTGACCCAAGTCCACATAAAAGCATATATTGCCACATCTGTATGTATAGGTAATATTCAAAACATCCAAACCATAATTCGACCATACAAATGAAAATCAAAATGGGAGAAGTCTTAAAGCTTCATAATTTTTAGTTTACTGAATTGTCTTGTTTTAATACTTAATCTTTACATGCAATTTCTATCTCTTAGATGTTATTTTCTCTACTTAAACATTATTTGGACACTGCCACTGCTCTGAAAGTATCCCAATCTGTGTACTGTTTCACTACTTCTATATCTCATCGTGTTGAAAACTATTTCCCCAGGCTGTGGGGTACGGGCATCTCTGATGCTATTTTATTAATTAAGCTTGGTCTTTGTGACCCTTTGAGCAACACATTTAAATTTTAAGCCAAAGAAAAAGGCTCACAATTAAGTTTTGACTTAGCCTTAGTCATGGCTAAGTATAAGATATCAGATGAGGCATCTTACAGTGTCCCTAGATTTGTTCCTTTAGTTCATACATTTAAAAAAAAGTTTCAACAGCTTTTCAATGACATTTCCATTCTGTGAAATGAAATTTCTCTAAAGGTATGGTTTACCGCATCCTCAACTTATTTCAGAGATAAGCTAAAACCTTACTTACGCAAAAGAAAGGTTCTTCCTTCACCCCCCTGGCTTTCTGGTATCTACATGAAATATTTAAGTATCCATATTTGTTATATGGTTCTACCATTCATGAACAATGGTTCTGCTCATAGCACCTTTGAATCTGCTTGTATAAAGATTAAGTGCAATGAAAGTGTGATTTGATTAGACTCCCATGCAGAATCGCTATCAGTGTCCAGGTTAAGTGACCATTGGTTTTATAAGTGGCTGAAATCGTAACAAACTACTCTGGATTGGTTTCTTCCACCAGAAAATGCTGCTGTGACCCTAAACGAGTTGATAGTAACCTGAAACTTTTGCAAACCTGTGCATGTTTTATTAATTTCATAAAAGCTTATTCTCCTGTGTGTTATTTGATGGCCAACCTGATTTTGTTATAATTCACGTGTGTGTGCATCGACAGAACTTTTTTTAGAAATGTTCATATATTTTGATTTTTTTTCAGAAATGTCCATATATTTTGAAATAAAATTGTATGAAGTAGTTTGTTTTCTTTTTATTATCTAGAGTTATTACAAATTCTGAGCCATGGCCTTGAGTGGAAAAGTTACTAGCCATTCCTTGATGGTTTAAAATGTAGAATTTTGAGCTTTTTAGCCATGGTGAGGCCCCAACTTGTTAAAAAAATTTAACCTAGATCCAATGTACAGTGTTTGAATTCTACACACTGGCAGACTGAGACACAAACACAAATGTGCAGAATTATATGAAGCTATCAAATAGTTTTAACTAGATCTCAATACTTGGCAAGAAATTTCATAATTTCTCATTTTGGTAATCTACTCATAATATGCTTGTCACATGCCCACATAAGGTAATGCACTGTACAAGATAGTTCTCTGTCTTGTCTGCTTCCTCCCTTTTTGGAGGAAAGAAAAGCCTGCTATGGATCACCATTTTGTAAGACAGCAAAGAAGCGAGTTCATTGTCTTATGTTGAGGTGCGTAAGGTCACCTCATGCTGTAGGTTTTCTTCGTAGCTTTTTGTATCCACAACAGAAAAAAGTATTGGCAACACATCCCAGATAACAGTCCGCCAACGGTGGGCCACCAGCAGAACATCCGTTGGCCCACTGGAGGCTGCCACCGGTGGACCAGTCTTTTTGTCCGTTGGCCCACCGGTGGCAATACACTGGTTGGAATTTTGCAATAGCATCAGGCAATCAGATTGCAGCCTATATAGTTATGTGGCCATTTATGGATAAGGCAAATGATTGGTATTTGGGCATATCATAGCTAAGGGAATCAATGATAAGTCACATGACCAGTGATGTAATCAGTTGTACATAAACAATGGTGGATGATAGTCCTCTGGTGATATTCCATAATTCATTAATAAAATTATAATATGTCTAATGACAACTTTTGTATTGTAAATTTATAATAAAAATATTGTTTGTATGTCTAAAATTGTGAAATAGTGAGTTAAAAATTGTGGGCTCACTGAAATCTCATTATTAGACACACTTATGAATAATTTTTTCACTAAGTTTCCCAAAATCACTTATTATTGCTCACCATCTTGAACAAACACCACTGTTGGCCCACCTGTGGCAAATTCTACAAACATGAAGATTGGTTGGAAAGCTATGTACCATTGGCCCAAAGGTGGAAAACTCCTGATTATACAATAAAAAATCTACGGTGACAAATCTGCCAACCACACACCGTTGGGCCATTGGTGGAATGTTATCTGGGATGTTGCCAGATACTGCCAAAATGCTAATTAGGTAAAAAAATTGCAGAGTTTTGGAATGTAAAGCATTCACAAACATTCATAGATTATGCCGAAAACCTCATCAGCTCCAAACCAGTGCAGGCTCCTATGCAAAAAAACCCACAAAATATGAGAAACAGAAAAAAGTGTTACCATGGCAAGTTACAGGTCCCAATACCCTTTGTGACAAACATATCGTCACAATTACGAAGTACGAAATAACAAGTACAAAAACAAAACAGAAAAAGTATTGCTTTAACAACAGTTGTTACCAAATGTTGCCAAAAAGAATTTTTGCTTGTCTTCTAGTTCCTCTTGGAACAAATATATATATATATGTATAAATATATTGGTTAAAATCTATGCATGGGTTTTTGTATGTAAGAACACAAAATTGAAAGGTAATAAAAGGAAAGGTGTTGCCATGACAAGAGTTGTTGGCAAATGTTACCCAAAACTAAGCACATCAAGTCAAGCCAATAAGCCTCCACACCAAATGTAGCTGAGGGATAAGTAAAATTCTGTTTCTGTAAATGAGCGGCAATGAAGGGTGATGCAGAGAGAAAAAACACTAATATGTTCATGCCCAGCATGGTAGATATAAAAATAGCATCAGAGATGCCCGTACCCCACAGCCTGGGAAAATAGTTTTCAACACCATGAGATATAGAAGTAGTGAAACAGTACACAGATTGGGATACTTTCAGAGCAGTGTCCAAATAATGTTTAAGTAGAGAAAATAACATCGAAGAGAAAGAAATTGCTTGTAAAGATTAAGTATTAAAACAAGACAATTCAGTAAACTAAAAATTATGAAGCTTTAAGACTTCTCCCATTCTGATTTTCATTTGTATGGTCGAATTATGGTTTGGATGTTTTGAATATTACCCATACATACAGATGTAGCAATACAGGCTTTTGTGTGGAATTGGGGCCAAACTGTGGCTCACTTGATGCAATACCATCTGTTACAATGGGAAGTTGCAAAAGTAAAACCGTTAATGACTTCTAATATGACTTTAACAGTGCTTAATCTACACCAAAAGACACCCAAAGGTGCAACGACCAAGATTCAAGTAACAAGATATAAAGAGAGATATAAGAGAGATAAATAGTATCCGATATCCTCGTAGAGACATAAAGTAGCATCGGATATGCAAGATCAAAGGTCAAATCCAGGTCACACCATGATGTTGCACACATATAACCCTTGACCAATGTCCCTACCAAATATCAACTTCCTACACCTTATGGTTTCCAAAATATAGCCCAGACAAGGCATTATAGATCAAGGTCACTATGGCAAAGTCAAAGGTCAAATCAAGGTCACACCATGATGTTTTACATCTACACACCCTAGCCAATGTCCCTAATCAGTATCAACTTCCTACACCTTATGGTTTCCGAGATATACCCCGGACAAGATTTTATTGGTCAAGGTCACTACAGCAAGGTCAAAGGTCAAATCAAAGTCAGACCATGATGTTGCACACCTACACCTCCTAACCAATGTCCCTACCAAGTATCAACTTCCTGGTTATGCTATCCAATTATAATTATGATTAAGTACAAAACAAGTATTTGGGTGAAGTTGCACTATTGAGATACTCGGCTGACCTCTGTCCTCTAGGAGTGTTTCATTTTCTTATTAATACATCTAAAGTAATATTTTAAGAAAAAAATAATGGTTATAAAATCTATGCATTGAAGTGGTGGTTTCATATTCAGGGACTGTCATAAAAGAGGCCCCAACTTTAAAATTGGCTACTTAGAGTAGAAAAGTACCAAAAAGTCCCCAAAAAGGCAGGGAAATTCAAATGTATCCTTACTCTTGGGATTAAGCTGGGAACTAGGAGATTGTTCTGGGATTTGGATTTATTCGTTGTTTTACGTCGGGTTCAACAGCCAGGATCATACAGGTGGAGGAACCATTGCAGACTAGTTGGTCAAGATTCTGGACTGAAAACCACCAGGCATTGGTAACTGACAGCTAACTTTGTTCACTGTATCCAGCAATCTGTCCTTTGATCTGTCCTGTGATTCATCTGGTGTCCACTAACACACAGATATCTGTATCCTGTGATCTATTCCATGTCCGATAACACAAAATGTCCTTCTCCTGTACAACATGTGATCCTTTCAATATCCAATCACACATAATGTCTGTATAGAGATATTCAGAGAGATTGCACAACTGTATTTTCCGCTCTAAGATATGCACAATGTCCAAAAAACATTAAATCCACTCTCTATTATATGAATATGCAATATCCAAAGTACAGCAAATCTATCCAGACACTGTATCCAGTTAAGTTCACAACACAAGTAGTTTATATCCACTTGATATTACACTGTAGTTCTTAGACACAAGTAGCCTTCCTTAGAGCCAGTGAATACTATGTTCATGTGTGGTCAGATGTACAGTCCTTATATATAGTTAAGGAAATGTCTAGAATCTTATAGAACTAACTTGAACATAACACTTGCCACCAGAAGCAATAAGAAAGCTCTAGAAACTACTTAAAGGGTTTCCTCAAATCTATTAATATAGATCAGTATAGTAGAACTAATGAGATTATAGAAGTCCAAAGGGATTTCCCCAGTCTATAAATAAACAATAAACCTTAATAACACACAAAAATCAATAACTCCATTATCTTAAATGTGAATACATACATATAAAAGGTTAGATTAAATAATGCACTGGCACAGTGCCTATATGTGTAACACCCAGGACTTTTTGTGACTTTAATCTGATTTCAGAACAATTAGATGGTCACAGATATGATATAACAGGCTTCTAATCTGAACCTCCTGATTTTTTTTTGGAAATAAAATTGACAGGAGATGGCAAGCTTGTAGCCACCCCATGTCATCTTTATGGTCAAAGTCAGTGTTAATTACTCTCTGACCTATAAGATTTTTTATACAACTGGCTGCAAGAACAATATAGACTTATAAGTCTCATTAGCAACAGGATCTGTTTCTAGCGCATCCCCGATCTCAATTATTTGACTTTATCGCCTTAAGACAGGTCAGGCTGAAGATAGTCTGAAGCATAGTCAAACTGATAAACTGCATGAGGCAGGCATCAGTTCCTCTAGAATATGGCCATGTTAGCAATACTTGAGTGCAAAATATTTTTTTTTGAAATAATGTTTCTTTTTTTTTTACTATTTAACTTTATTGAAATTTGTGACACTACTTTGGTTAGATTATAAATACTTTTAGGTTTTCTTGTTCACACCTTTTCAGCCCAAAGTTGCTTAAATGATATCTATCAAAATGCAAATTATAACAAAACTTGGCTTATAGGCCAATATAGAAACATAATAATAAGGAAACCCTTTATTCCAATGTTTTTTTATAAATTTATCTGTTTTGTGGATTTCATTAAAGCTCGTTCTTGGAGTATTTTGTTGTAACAAACATTTTTTATTGGAGCTATTGTTTATGGTTGTTATAGTAAAAAAAACTGACTTTATTTATCATGCTACTGTATATCATTTTGTTGTATTATAATTACAATGTGGTATTAAATGCCATAAAACTGTAACAAGTGTTTGACAGGTTTCCATTTCGTTTTAACTTTTGTATTATTTTTAATGCTATAAATTACTCTTCTTCTTTAAAGAATTGAACTCTTGCTATTTACTTTTTCAGATTGTTTTATCATTTTAGGCGCATCCTATTAGATTATTTTATAAAAGATATGAATTTATATCATTCATTCTAACATGTACTGTGTGTTTGAAATGTATTTTGCGGCTCATTTTTATTTTTCGGGTAAGCTCACTATGTAACACGTGTTTGTAACGGGGATGTTCGGACCCATAATGCATTGCGGTAAACACAGACAGAAAATGGCGAATTTGATCTCCGTATATTTCAATAATTATATTCGTAATATCTTCTAAATACGTTTGTCTACGAATGAAATTTAACGGTAACTTTTAAGAAAATAACCCGTAGATGTGATTACATGGTTGACATGCACAATATCGGTGAGGTCTTTGTTGAATTTTATATGAATTTGTGAAGCACGACAATTTTCATGGCGGATGTACTGTCAACATGCGGTGACATTCTTTAAAATAAAAATAAGCACAAGCGAGGGTACCTTGATTAAATTTAATTATTGTACTATTTTTGATAGCATGCTATTCATTTACTTTATATGTTTAATGTGAAATCTGTACGATATGAAATATTAACAATTCCGCCATTTTCCTAACGCGCACGTGTTGACGTCATAACGCCTCCGGTGGACTTTTGAAAAGTGTCCACAAATTAACATTATCATCACTGAACAGGAATACAAACTGTAGTTTAAAATGGTTGTATATGTTGTATAGTGACTTAAAATTGTTGGTAGTTGGTCAATGGTGCATAAAATTGTAGGGACAGTTATAACTACACAGCTATTCACAACATCATAGTATATGTACTTCAAAGGCAAGAATGTGATTTTCATCAAACTTTGATTTCAGTTTCTTTAATATACAACTACAAGCTGTACTACAAACTAGTATCTGGTACAAACAATTGTGGAGCAATATTTAATTTTGATGATGTATTTAGTCTGTTTATATATGTAACAGTAGAGATCCTAATTTAGGGGAATCTAAAACTCGACTAGATGACATGTGCAATACTTAATTACAATTTACATTTCCTGTGGGGGACATCACAGTTTTAATCTCCAGTATGAGATCTACAAACTCCAACTATCGGGAAAGAAAATATTTTGTTTATTTACTGTCATACTCGTGCAATTAACATGTTGCGATTTCATGTTTACACAATAATAAACACAACTTTAGTGTTTTTTATCAGTGACAGTTGGTACTATTGTACTATTGTCTTCAGTATGAAGAACCATTTAAATCCACTGCAGAGTTGGGAAAGATATTTCTGTCTGTAGACGGCAGTGACATCTTTGGAGCAAAACACTCAAACAGTACTAAAATTAAATATGTAAACTGTGACGCCCGTACAGATGTTCGTAAATCCTAAAAGTCGCTGTGATTTACTGGTTACTACACAACTATAAAGTAACATATTTACAATGTATGATATAATTCTAATTAGAGTTCTATACACAGATTTTAATGACAGAAGTCATATTTGAAACACAAAAGTATAAAACTTGTTGAGCACTCTGAATGAATAATGTTACAATATATATCAAACAATTTATTAAACATGGCATTGTCAAGCATTATGAATTTATCACTATGAAGACTCTCTTACATCCTATCATACGTGCACGTACGTCCTGGTTACAGAGAAACATTGCCCGATTTGCAAGGGACGCTTGAGCTACACTTGTGATTTTATAACAAAATATCAAGGTCGCACAAACCCCACAATGAAAATTGGCATGCACATTTTCATTTGCACACAGTATGTTCTTTGATATTCAACTAGGGACACTCTTGTTAAAAGAATTTACATTGTTTGCCGGTGAAAATCTCTGCTTCCCCACTATCTGGTCACGCTCATATTTTTCAACAATATTTGCCGCACATGTATGTATACACATACGATGGGATGTAACTGTAAGAGAGGCTTATCTGATGATTATTGACGTTGTCTTAATATTTTTCATCATTGCTAAATTGATAAACTTAAATCATGTTTTGGCGAATGCTCGTATTTGATAAAAGACACTTAATCTTAATGGGATTCATAAATCTGTTCTGTCAGTTGACAAAATCACAACAGAAAAAAATTAAGACTGCGACCGGGTGGTCGATATTCCTGAGTGGAGCCGATTTGGGAAGATCTCGAGTGCTTTCTGGTCCACCCGATTGTCGTTAACTACTATAATATATTATATTGTCGCACACTTTATCATGTTTTTTAGGACGACAAAGAATGACAACACTGCAAAATGGCAGAATTCTTTGTATATTGGGAAATTTTATATAATACTACTCATTTTACAACAATATAATAAGTTTTGATTACCTTTCACTAGTATTTTAATGCTAAGACATCGTTTCCGAAAACCACCGTTTTGTTTATGGAGAGGGAAAAACGTGCATACTAAAACACACGAATTCCGAACTGCAAGACGGATTTGCGTAGCTCGGGTAATAATGCATCCCCAAAAAGATCAAAGGAGGGGATACACTATTTATAGGGATGCATTATCTCGCGTTACACCGGGATGGATTTTAACCACTCGTCACAACCTTAGAAAAAATACATGTTTACTTATGGCTCCATCATTTTTACCACTTTAAATAAAAATGGCAGCCTAAAATGTAAATATATGGCATTACCAAGCGGTGGAGTTTTAAATTCACTGAGTGGAGATTGGAATGACAAACTTAAAACAAACTTTAAAATCGTTGGGGTTTCAGTTTTAACCAAAATAGCTGTTAAATACATTGACAACTGCACATTTTGCTTGCGCAACAAAATATTTAATTGAAAATTTCCAATTCCAATTCAACTTTTATAGCGCTTAATCTCTGCCTAAGTGGCAGACTCTAAGGCGCAACATCATAAGCATAGTTACAAAAATCATTGTCCTTATCCATAGCTATGGTTGACATCACGGAGAACGCCATATGAGGTGGAAAATACTAAGGAGGATAAGCTTGGCAGAATAGGTATGCCTTAAGTTTTTTTCTGAAGGAAGCAATAGAAGTGGCAGATCGTACATGAACAAAAAAATTATTGTTTTGTCACATTTTTGTTTTAAATGTCACAGGCAGTTTTAAGAACATGCATTATAAAATAATTCTGCTAGAAATATTAGGAACACTTTAAAACCCTCGTATCCATGAGACAAATTGGGACCAGTGCAAAGATCGAAATGCTATTGGGTTACGACTTTGCTCGGTTATAGGACTGTTCCTTTTTTGGATCCCAGCACATTAGAGCATTCTCATCCATTTTGTTCTGTACAAAATTACAAGTGTTCCTATTATCTATTATCTCACAAAATTATTATTATTACTATTTCTTTTTACTTAAATAAATTGATAAGCTACTTATCCCACTGAGACATAAAAAAAAAAAATTGTTCACAGATAAGATATTAATACTGATCCACCAATTAACCCTCAGTATAAAGGTAATTAAATTTCAGATCTTTTGTCATATTATACCTTTTCCCTGTTTTAAATATTGATGATTAAAGTGTGAAGTACTTATAGCAATAGATAACTACAGGATATATCTTGAAAAATCTTATCTATTCACCCGCTGGAAATGTTATGGAAATTGACTTTTTAGTTTCAGTTTATGTTTTTTTTTGCAAACTGGAACATAAGCAGACATTCAAGCCAAAACATACATGGAAAACAAAGTGAAAGTGAAACATACAGTGAAATTGGTAATACTAAGGTACTAGTTGAAGGCATTCATATGAATCAATTCACCTTCATCATACTAATTTGGCAAAATATGATCTGTATAAAGATACTGATTTGAGTTGACAAGACTTTGGCAAGGGTATTGGTGATTTATAAAATGTTTATTGAGTAAAGTAGTGGATACAGTTCAAAATAGGGCTCATCAAACAAAAAGCTCTACAACATGGCCAACCAGTTTACCACCATGGAAAAACTCCTTCCATATGCTTACTCTAGAAATACCATATGCATCTGTCCAAAATTGAAATGCCTTCATGTCTCCTGTTTCAGCTATAAAGTCTACTATACTCCACTATAATTGAAGGAAAACTTAAAAGATTAGAAGCAAACTAGAAGAAGTTGCACACGTTTATCTCATATTTTGTGCATTTGGGGACTTTATAGCGATGTCAGTGAGAGGAAAAATCCATGTTTGATTGGGCTGTACTAAAACGTCGAGTCCCGGAATTGGTACAGTTTTGCATTGGTGACCTCCCAATGTACACATTTTTGGTACCAACCCCTCCCTACCTTATTGACACCCCCAACCCAGGATTACTGACCTAGAACATCCCTAAATTGGCAAGGAAAAAAGCATCACATGACCCTGAAGTCCTAAAGAACTATAGGCCTGATCAAAGAAAAATGGTATCACTGGTTCTTCTTGACCTTTCAGCGGCCTTTGATATGATTGACCATAATATCCTGCTGAGATGAATGGAGTCAAGATTTGGCATTACTGGTTCCTGTCGAGAATGATTCAGAGATTACCTCTCAAACAGATGCCAGATTGTTTTTAGGACGACAAAGAATGACAACACTGCAAAATGGCAGAATTCTTTGTATATTGGGAAATTTTATATAATACTACTCATTTTACAACAATATAATAAATTTTGATTACCTTTCACTAGTATTTTAATGCTAAGACATCGTTTCCGAAAACCACCGTTTTGTTTATGGAGAGGGAAAAACGTGCATACTAAAACACACGAATTCCGAACTGCAAGACGGATTTGCGTAGCTCGGGTAATAATGCATCCCCAAAAAGATCAAAGGAGGGGATACACTATTTATAGGGATGCATTATCTCGCGTTACACCGGGATGGATTTTAACCACTCGTCACAACCTTAGAAAAAATACATGTTTACTTATGGCTCCATCATTTTTACCACTTTAAATAAAAATGGCAGCCTAAAATGTAAATATATGGCATTACCAAGCGGTGGAGTTTTAAATTCACTGAGTGGAGATTGGAATGACAAACTTAAAACAAACTTTAAAATCGTTGGGGTTTCAGTTTTAACCAAAATAGCTGTTAAATACATTGACAACTGCACATTTTGCTTGCGCAACAAAATATTTAATTGAAAATTTCCAATTCCAATTCAACTTTTATAGCGCTTAATCTCTGCCTAAGTGGCAGACTCTAAGGCGCAACATCATAAGCATAGTTACAAAAATCATTGTCCTTATCCATAGCTATGGTTGACATCACGGAGAACGCCATATGAGGTGGAAAATACTAAGGAGGATAAGCTTGGCAGAATAGGTATGCCTTAAGTTTTTTTCTGAAGGAAGCAATAGAAGTGGCAGATCGTACATGAACAAAAAAATTATTGTTTTGTCACATTTTTGTTTTAAATGTCACAGGCAGTTTTAAGAACATGCATTATAAAATAATTCTGCTAGAAATATTAGGAACACTTTAAAACCCTCGTATCCATGAGACAAATTGGGACCAGTGCAAAGATCGAAATGCTATTGGGTTACGACTTTGCTCGGTTATAGGACTGTTCCTTTTTTGGATCCCAGCACATTAGAGCATTCTCATCCATTTTGTTCTGTACAAAATTACAAGTGTTCCTATTATCTATTATCTCACAAAATTATTATTATTACTATTTCTTTTTACTTAAATAAATTGATAAGCTACTTATCCCACTGAGACATAAAAAAAAAAAATTGTTCACAGATAAGATATTAATACTGATCCACCAATTAACCCTCAGTATAAAGGTAATTAAATTTCAGATCTTTTGTCATATTATACCTTTTCCCTGTTTTAAATATTGATGATTAAAGTGTGAAGTACTTATAGCAATAGATAACTACAGGATATATCTTGAAAAATCTTATCTATTCACCCGCTGGAAATGTTATGGAAATTGACTTTTTAGTTTCAGTTTATGTTTTTTTTTGCAAACTGGAACATAAGCAGACATTCAAGCCAAAACATACATGGAAAACAAAGTGAAAGTGAAACATACAGTGAAATTGGTAATACTAAGGTACTAGTTGAAGGCATTCATATGAATCAATTCACCTTCATCATACTAATTTGGCAAAATATGATCTGTATAAAGATACTGATTTGAGTTGACAAGACTTTGGCAAGGGTATTGGTGATTTATAAAATGTTTATTGAGTAAAGTAGTGGATACAGTTCAAAATAGGGCTCATCAAACAAAAAGCTCTACAACATGGCCAACCAGTTTACCACCATGGAAAAACTCCTTCCATATGCTTACTCTAGAAATACCATATGCATCTGTCCAAAATTGAAATGCCTTCATGTCTCCTGTTTCAGCTATAAAGTCTACTATACTCCACTATAATTGAAGGAAAACTTAAAAGATTAGAAGCAAACTAGAAGAAGTTGCACACGTTTATCTCATATTTTGTGCATTTGGGGACTTTATAGCGATGTCAGTGAGAGGAAAAATCCATGTTTGATTGGGCTGTACTAAAACATCGAGTCCCGGAATTGGTACAGTTTTGCATTGGTGACCTCCCAATGTACACATTTTTGGTACCAACCCCTCCCTACCTTATTGACACCCCCAACCCAGGATTACTGACCTAGAACATCCCTAAATTGGCAAGGAAAAAAGCATCACATGACCCTGAAGTCCTAAAGAACTATAGGCCTGATCAAAGAAAAATGGTATCACTGGTTCTTCTTGACCTTTCAGCGGCCTTTGATATGATTGACCATAATATCCTGCTGAGATGAATGGAGTCAAGATTTGGCATTACTGGTTCCTGTCGAGAATGATTCAGAGATTACCTCTCAAACAGATGCCAGATTGTCCACATTGACAACAAGGTCTCTGAACCAAAAATTTTCAACTTTGGTGTTACCCAGGGGTCGGTGCTTGGCCCCATTCTTTTTACCATGTACACTGCTCGTGTTGGTGATATCACAAGACGCCATGCTATCATGCATCATTTCTATGCAGATGACACTCAACTGTATGTTACTCTCAATCCCAGGCAGGATTTCATTGCACAGTTGCAGTCACTAAGCTAGTGCATGGATGATATCTGGATGTGGATGCGCCTAAATATGGTGAAACTCAATGATGAAAAGACTGAGGTCCTTCTGATTGGTTCTAATAACTCTCTGAATCACCTCAGCTCAGTGTCTGTCAAAGTTGGTAATTCCTCGGTAACCTCAAGCCAGTCAGTTACAAATCTGGGTTGTGTCTTTGACAGCAGATTAAATATGAATGACTTCATAATAAGAAATAATGTCAGTCTGCCACCCTTCATCTTCGGTCAATTTACAGGGCTTGTAAATATTTGACCACAGATGCAACCAAATCTCTTATTCATGCATTTGTCTCATCATGATTGGACTATGCAAACAGCCTCTTACATGGTGTACCACACGCTCAGCTGAACAGACTTCAGAAAATCCAAAAGTTTGCAGCATGAGTCATTTCCAAGACTCATAGATTTGACCATATTTTTCCTGTTCTCAAAGACCTTAATTGGCTTCCAATATCTAAGAGAATTGAGTTTAAAATCTTGGTCCACACATTCAGCTCTATTCATCAAACTGCTCCATCCTACCTGACTGACGTAATTTCTCCATACACACCGAGTAGAGCACTCCCGTCATCTGATGGGATAAACCATCAAACACAAAATATGGACAAGCTGCTTTCCAAAATGCTAGACCCTTCCTGTGGGACAAACTGCCATCTTTCATTAGGAACTGTGATTCTTTGTTGGATTTTAAGAGGCTCCTCAAGACTCATCTTTTTAGAATTTGTTTTACATAGTCTTTATCTGTGTAAGCTTTAACTTTTTTACTGTATTTTTATACTATATTCTTTTATTAATAATAGTACTTTTTGTTGATGTACAGCACTTAGAGCTTTGTTTTTAAGAATAGGTCCTATATAAATGTATGATAATGATAATAATAATAAGGACAGTTGATACGCAGCTTAAAAAGCTGTATTCTTCTACCAGTGATCATGATTGAGTAGAGGGATGTTGAAGTTACTGTTTACATTATTTTGCGGCTAAGTTTAGGAATGTACCAATTTATGAAGCCAGGATGTAAGCTGGATACTTTTAAAGTCTTGAAAAATAAATACCAAAACAAAAAAAGAAAGAAAATTGTTGGAAAAGGAAGGATACATTGATTTATCCATGTGTAATTTGAACTAACACTTTTTGTCAATCATTTTTGGATACCATGAAAGTACTTCAAAGTACTCCTCATTTGTTTTGTTCTGTATAAATATTTCTATCATTATTATTATTACTTGCCCCAAAGAAGAATTCAATCACCGTAAATATAAAATACCCAAAATATCCCTTGTATTGAAATTGACACCTGATTCAGACAATCTCTTTCACAACAATGTTTAATCTTTTTACTTAATCAAATTATACTCCTGCTGTTGTGGCCTTTGAAGATACTGTATAATGGGAAAGTTTGACATTAACTTAAGCTATTTAACTGTTGTCCTTTCCCAATAAAATTTAAAATCTATTATTTATTCAGTAGAAACTGACCAACAGTGGTAATTGATGTCAGTGAATTTCTTATAATTTGAAAATCAAAAAGTAATTGCTGCTAAATTTACTAACTTACTAGGGTACTGACTTAGTGCAAAACCTGAGTGTCTTGTTTGATTGTGACTTCTTCAAAAAGCAGGTTGATGCTGTTTGCATTTATGTTTTGTTGCAATTTGTGACCTCCGGAGGATTAGATAGTATCTACCAAGGTGGTTGCTATCTCAGCGGCAAATGCGTATGTCAGTAGAAGACTGGATTACTGTAAGTCACAATATTGGGGTTTATCCAAAGGTAACCTGAGATGATTGCAGTGTCTGCAAAATGCATTGGCATGAGTTGTCCCAGGGTCTTGCAAGTGTACTCACATTACACCAGAACTGAAGTTTCTACACTGGCTCCCTATTAAAGGGAGAATCGCTTTCAGAATTTCAACCCCCATTTACAAATACCTGGATTCTAGTCTGCTGCAGTACTTCCATGAATATATGAAATTATAAATTGTTACACTTCCTCTGTCAATATCAGACATTCAGTTGCTACAAAGAAATACTTCGTTTTCCCACCTTTAACCCTTTAATTCATTAGTTTGAAAACTCATTTTGATGAAATCTACTTATCATACTTTAGAATTGGCAACATTAGTTCCCACTTGTAGAGTAATAATGATTTTTTTATTTCAGTTGAAGTGCCTTGAGACATTTCTCAGAGGAATTAGACCCATGGATATTGAGTTAAAGACTGAGCCTGTAGTAACAATGGATGACAGCAGCAGAGGATTGCAACTATTGCCAAATTGGTGTTGGTCCATGCAGAAGTCTGTTGACACAACAACCATGGACCAGTCCTTGACATGTGCAGAACAGTTAATAGATTCTGATGCAAGTCACCTAACTACATCTAATAATCTAACTGAGAACGGATGTGTGAATGAAACAGCCAAGAGATTAGAGTCCCAGTCCACTGTCTCTGCAGAGTTTGATGCGAGTTCAATGACTGCACACATCAAACCCATAGAAATTCTTCCTATTGATGTTCAGGAGGAGGAACACCAGCCTGAGAATGACGGCAAGGTAGCGACAGCCAAGAGGCAGATTGACTTCAGCCAACCACGTGGACATAGACCAACTTTAACAAGAGAAAGCCCCAAAGGAAGCCTGACGGATATTCAAATGGAAGAACATTGTTTGGCTGGTCAACAGTTTGAAAAACAGACAAGCAAGCTGGACGTAGATTTCACTGAAGAGGAAGTGTATATACCGAGCTGGAAAAAGAACCCTGGAAATGTGGCAAATGCTCGAAAGAAGTTAAACGAGAAACTGGGCGAGTTGATCTCCAAGGTAGAAAAAAGAGTGCAGCCTCATGACAGGTAACGGGTATTCTTGAAAATGACAAAATTTAAAGTTTTATGTTAATTTGAATTGATTTGGATTTTAATCATTTCTTAAGTGTCAAATTGATGTAATACATTCTCTGTTTGTCAATGATTCGATAGTCTGATAACAAGAATGATCTAAACGAAAAACTGCATCCACCAGCCTGAGGATATTTTGGGCAAATCTGTGAAAGTGTACTGAGCAATTCAACACACTTTTGCTGTTGTGAGTAAAGCTCTAGACGTCTGTAGGCAGCAATATATAAACCATTGATTGTTAAACCCAATTGGAAAATCTGACCTTACTATTGGGGAATTTTATTACTTTTCTAGTCAGTTTTTACTGATCGTATCTGCAAAGAAATTATGGTGTATTTTGAATAACTTCATCAGCTCTAAGAACTACTTTTCCTTTTTAGCTTGTTTTTAGCCTTTTACGTGAATGGCAGATATTTTCAGATACCTTGACTTAAACTGATGTTAACTTGAAACACCTTATGTAAAATAAATAAGTTAAATAACCCTGTCTTTGTGGTTTCCTACTTTGCCACTTTCTTCCAAAATACTTTACTTTGTAGATTTCAGTTATATACTTGCCAAACAAGAAATGTTGGGCCTCAGTGTGATGTTCATTTTATAGTAAGTTAATAATCCTAAAGCCTCTAGGGAAATTCAATTCTAGCAATTTTAGCGTAATTACTTCATTAGCCAATATTCAAATGACAGGATGTATTTATTCATAGTTGGTGCATGGACATACATCCTTGAAAAAATATATGTTAAGGTTAGTTTAATCGCATGTCAGCTTCTCCACCATGGTAACTTTAAGGTCACCACTTACAGACCTATCACTGTAAAAATATTCAGAATTCGGTACAAATATTTGGCATGTACTGTGGGTGTACTAGGGCCTCAGGAATATATCAACTTTATGCTAACCTTAAACTCCTAAATAAAACTTGAGTGTAACATTTTGGTTGCTATGTTTTTTAAAATGATTTTTGAGTGAACTTTGGACCTATAATGTAGATCTAAAATAAATATAAAATCATGTTTATCTCAAATAGAGAGAAAAATAAAATGACTCTGAATATATTTTGGACCCATAGGCTAAAAAGAAGTGTATGTAAATTTAGAAAAAAATTGATTTGCTCCACTTTTGATGCCAATCTGTGATTTTTCTGAAAAATATAAAATTTGTTGATTTTTAGTGTATATTGGACCTATAGGGTATGGAAAGTAGTCCACATCAGACAATTTCAATTTCAGTATTGAATCCCATTTTGGATTTTTGTGAGAAACATAAAATTACCTGTATCTGATACAAGGCCATCTTGGATTTTCATGGGCAATATGGAATTGGATTTATCTCGTAAACACTGTGAAAAAGAAGAATTATTATGGAAAGTATAAAATAATGTTTAGCTCATAAACAGAATGAGCTGGAGTGAATTTTAGTGGATTTTGAAGCTGTGATATATATAAAAACTACACATGTGAAACATAAAAAGAATAAATTTCCTCATGTTTGGCAGCAGTGATGTAATGAGTTGACTGTCATAACTTGGTGGGTGATGTTTGGTGATCTCATTGATCTCTAACTGATCTCGTACTAGCACTTTTGCAGTATATTAAGCCATAAAACCTTATAAATGAATGAGTAGTGGTCTTTTTTATTAAGCGTCCCTTGTTTGTATATGGGAGAAGCGACTCCGCCGGATCCGAATTTTTTTTTAGCTTACTGGCCAACGGCCGTAAGCTAATGGCATGGCCTGGCGTCGTCTTCGTTGTTGTTGTTGTTGTCGGCGTCGTCAACAATTTTTTTTCCAGCCTCTTCTCCTCAGAAACTACTGCACCGATTTCTTTGAAATTTGGTATGGAGCTTCCTTGGGTGGAGGACTATCATTTTTCCTCATTGCATGTTTTTCCACCAATCAGAAAAGTCACATGACCAAAAACATAAAAAAGTGCTTCACTTATTCACATGAAATTTTGCAAGTAGGTTCGTTATATACATGTCTGGAAATCAATAACTTTTCGAAACGATCCAATACAAAATGGCCGACTTATTAATGATTTACTAAATGTCACGATTTTTCTTAACGTTGAAAAAACAAAAACGCGTTTATCTCAGAAACGGTGCTAGATAGAGCGATTTCGTCGAAATTTTCGACCCACAGGGTATAAAAGGAATGTACTATTGGCAATTTTCAAAAAATTTTCCCCTCCCCAAAAATGGCGGCCATTTTGAATTTTCGAATTTTCGCTAAAAATGGAAAAACACAAAATTGCTTGTATCTCCTTAACCGTGCGAGATAGAGCAATTTCGTCGAAATTTTCGACCCGCAGGGTATAAGAGGAATGTACTATTGGCAATTTTCAAAAAATTTTCCCCTCCCCAAAAATGGCGGCCATTTTGAATTTTCGAATTTTCGCCATTTTGAATTTTCGCCAAAAATGGAAAAACACAAAATTGCTTCTATCTCCTTAACCGTGCGAGATAGAGCGATTTCGTCGAAATTTTCGACCCACAGGGTATAAGAGGACTGTAATATTGTTAATTTTCAAAAAATTTTCCCCTCCCCAAAAATGGCGGCCATTTTGAATTTTCGAATTTTCGCCAAAAATGGAAAAACACAAAATTGCTTCTATCTCCTTAACCGTGCGAGATAGAGCGATTTCGTCGAAATTTTCGACCCGCAGGGTATAAGAGGAGTGTACTATTGGCAAGTTGCAAAAAATTTTCCCCTCCCCAAAAATGGCGGCCATTTTGAATTTTCGAATTTTCGCCAAAAATGGAAAAACACAAAATTGCTTCTATCTCCTTAACCGTGCGAGATAGAGCGATTTCGTCGAAATTTTCGACCCGCAGGGTATAAGAGGAATGTAGTATTGTTAATTTTCAAAAAATTTTCCCCTCCCCAAAAATGGCGGCCATTTTGAATTTTCGAATTTTCGCCAAAAATGGAAAAACACAAAATTGCTTCTATCTCCTTAACCGTGCGAGATAGAGCAATTTCGTCGAAATTTTCGACCCACAGGGTATAAGTGGAATGTACTATTGGCAATTTTCAAAAAATTTTCCCCTCCCCAAAAATGGCGGCCATTTTGAATTTTCGAATTTTCGCAAAAAATGGAAAAATACAAAATTGCTTGTATCTCCTTAACCGTGCGAGATAGAGCCATTTCGTCGAAATTTTCGACCCACAGGGTATAAGAGGGATGTACTATTGTTAATTTTCAAAAAATTTTCCCCTCCTCAAAAATGGCGGCCATTTTGAATTTTCGAATTTTCGCAAAAAATGGAAAAACACAACATGCGGGTCGCCAGTAAGCAGCAGGCCTTGGCCTATTTTTCGTAATAGCTTTGCAGCCATAAGGCGGATTCTCTTCATATTTGGCAGGTGTATGTAGTAGCCCTGGGAAAAATTTCTGAATATGATGTCATGACATTTCAACCAATCAGAGAAGTCACATGACCAAAAACTAATATAGGGATCGAGAGCCATATTGAGGATCGATATCGAATGAAAATTTAGGGTGGTGGATCGATCGATATTTCAATATCGGGACCGTTAACATAAGCCGTGGGCGATAATACAGGTTCTTTGAAAACGTGCACATATTAGGTGTATTCGACTGATAATCTATGGAAAGTAAGCATTAAATATGCGCAGTGGATTTCCATTAAATGCATTAAATGACCTGGGGCCGGATTCACGAAAGGTCTCAAGTCTCAAATCTGAGATTTTGGTCTCAAATCTAAGATTTTTCTTAGATTTTTCTCAGATTTGAGACCTTTTGCTCAGCTGGGATTCACAAAATATCTCAGGCTAAGATTTTTCTCAGATTTGGTCTCAAATCTAAGACTGCCTAGGGGGTGACTTAAGTTTTCACAAAATAGGGTATTTGTAATAAAAAGTCATAAAACGAAATGAAAATAGTGAAGTATGACATATTATTTAACTTGTAACACAAAATATGAATATATATTAAGAGTTTGTACAAAAACAGTAAACATTTACATTACAAATTTACAATGAGTGGCTTGTTTTGCTGTTATAATCAGTTCTTTTGAATGTCAGTACAAATTATAGTAAAAAGACAACATTTTGCTTGATTTGAAAATATTCTAAAATGTGATTATATATGGTGGAGTGGTAAAATATAAACGTGTATACTTTCCACTAATCTCAACAAAATGTTACATCAGTTTTGATTGGTCCAGACTCAGAATTTGGCTTAGATTTTGGTCTCAGCTGAGATTCCTTTCGTGAATCTCAACTTAAGCACAAACTCAGCTGAGCCAAAAATCTCAGATTTGAGAAAAATCTCAGCTGAGATTTGGCTAAGACTTGAGACCTTTCATGAATCCGGCCCCAGTAGAATGGATAGATAGATTTCATTGATTCCAAACTTTAAAAATCGTTTGAAAATTGTCTCCATTAGTATAAAGTTTATGCTTAAGTAGATTGGAGACAATAATTCAAGTTGTTACATACTGTTGTCATTGTTTATTTCTTATATTGTCACATTGCAACATAAATATATACAAAAAACTGCAAAAATAAAATAAAAATACTTATAAATTCTTCAGATAAAATCTAACAATATGGGTATCATAATTTAGCATTTTTAATGCTTTATACGATTTTATTATGTTCTCTAGATATTATATTTCCACACAAAGGATAGATCTTATTCAGCTATACAAAACTATTAAACAAAATGGCGACCATTTGAGTTTCTATCAGTACTGTGTAAATGCTTTATTTTCATTGGTCCATTTAGCCGTGATCATCATGTTCTTCCTGGTTTACCAGCAGGGAGACATGTGATAACCTCGTACATGTATAAAATCTACCATAAAGTAGAGTCAAACCGAAAATATAGATCTCATACAAGTATTTCTTCTATTATCTCGCCAGTCGAATACGCCTATTAATTCACAAAATTATCAAAACATATTATTTATGCACCAAAAATATATTTCTACAATATAAAATAAACAACAAACGAACAAAAATCCAATCAAATAAGAGTTTTCATGCTTTTTTGTGTACTAGCTGTCAGGTTTTGTTTCTTTTCCGTGAAACCGGAAGTTGTCACTGACAATGTAAACAAAGATGGCGCCAGACTTGAACCCATTTATTTCGGTTGTAAATGTGCTTTTTAAGGCGTTTATATAATAAATATTTATTTAAGCAGTAAAATTACTCTGTTTATTTTATTTTTGTCTGTTTCTTATGTGTGGTTTCAATATTGAAATGCTGGTAGTATGTGTCGATATCGGCAGTTCTGTGGGATGATCGATCGATATTGAAAGATCGAGCACCAATCCCTACACTACCAAAAACATGTTTTTCAAAAGGGTGTCCTTGTCCGGATGATAACTTAAAAAGCGCTTCACCTATTCACATAAAATTTGGCAAGTAAGTTTGATATATAGATGTCTGGAAATCATTATCTTTTGGAAGTGATCCAATACAAAATGGCCGATTAACGATTTACTAAATGTCACAATTTTTTAAACACTGAAAAAGCAAAAACACATTTATCTCAGAAACGGAGCAAGATAGAGCAATTTCAACGAAAATTTTGACCCGCAGGGTATCTGCAGAGTCTACTGGCAACTTTTCGCAAAAAAGCGTTTCCCACCATTTTTGGCGACCATCTTGAATTTCTGCGTTAAACGCCAAAACGTGTTTATCTGGATAACAGAGCGAATTGTTTTGACCCACAGGATATCCGCAAAGTCTACTGGCAACTTTTCGCAAAAATTGTTTTCCCCCCACTTTTGGCGGCCATCTTAATTTTCTGCATTAAACGCAAAAAACACGCTTGTTTCAGAAACAGAACAAGATAGAGCGATTTCGACAAAATTTTTGACCGCAGGGTAGCTGCAGAGTCTACTGGCGACTTTTTGCAAAAATAATGTGTGTGGGTGTGCAAGATCATGATGTGACCTTGATTTGATCTTTGACCTTGCAGGGTAGCTGCAGAGTCTACTGGCGACTTTTTGCAAAAATAATTGTGTGTGGGTGTGCAACATCATGATGTGACCTTGATTTGATCTTTGACCTTGCTGTTGTGACCTTCACCTTTAAAAATTTATCCGGGCTGTATCTTGGAAACCATAAGGTGTAGGAAGTTTATACTTGGTAGGGACATTCCAGTTCATCCCTTATGTGTGTAGGTGTGCAGCATTAAGGTTGGACTTTCAATTAACTTTTGACCTTGCCATAGTGAACTTTACCTTTAAAATCTTGTCCGGCGTGTATCTTGGATTGTGTAAGGCATAGAGCTAGTTTAACAGTTGGTAGGGATATTGAGGGTGTTTGACCTTTGACCTTGCTGTGTTGTCATTGTTTATGGCTTTTCATAGACCAAAATATCCTTATTACACCACATATACCTTTTTGTTATTATATCCCCAGACGAAAGTCGGGGATATATTGGATTCAGGTCCGTCGCGCCGCCACCGCCGCCGCCGTAGAAATTTCCTTGTGGACGCGATAACTCAAAAACAAATTAATATTTTTTTTTCAAACTTGGTACACATGTTAAGGGTGCCCAAAGGAAGATCCCTATTTTAAGGTGACCTTAAATTCCCAGTAAAAAAGAACTTATGGCCACCTTAAGGTCAGAAATTGGACTTTTGGCCACTTAGAGCCCTGTAGGTCACAAACTATGATGCTCAGCTGGCTGAAATTTTACCTGACAACACATTAATATGTTCTTAGTACATGTGCCGAAAATCACGACTTGAAGTTGAGGAGAAAATTGTGTTTGAGGCCCATAAATACCCCCACTTAGGGATTTTTTGCTATACTTTTCACATATTTTGTCCTATAATTTGGAAGTGGTAATTCTGATGAGTCTCAAACTGCACTAGGTATAACTTTGATATGTAATCCTTGTCTGTAGAAAATTTTAGGGCTGTAGGTTTACCCAAAGGGGTCGACTTAAGGTCTCAAAAGTGCCCACAGAGACCCAATTTATGCACTTTTTGCCACTTTCAAGCACTGTAGCTTTCAAACTATGTCTCTCATCTAAGTTAAATATCATCTGGGAATATATCTATGTGTTTTCTTATATGTGCCCCAACATTTAGGCCTTTAATAGACAGTTAACCTGTGTATCAGGACCATAAACACCCACCCGAGTGACCCTTATAAGACATTTTTCACATCTTTTTCCCTGTAACTTGGAAATGGTAAGTCTGAGAAGTTTCAAACTGTATTAGATATATATTCTGTGTGTAATCTTAGTATGTAACAGATTTTAAGTCTGAAGCTTTAATTTTGAAGGTCAAATTGAGGTCTCTAAAAGGCTCCCAAAGACCCAATATTTGGACTTTTTGCTACTTTTAAGCCCTGTGACTGTCAAACTATGTGACTGATAGAGCTCAAATCCTATCTGGGAATATATTAGTATGTTATTTATATATGTGCCAAAAATTTAGGCTTTAAGAAGACATTTAACCTGCGTATGAGGACCATAAATCCCCACCCGAGTGACCATTTTTAGACATTTTTCACATATTTTGCCCTGTAACTTGGAAATGGTAAGTCTAAGAAGTTTCAAACTTTATTAGATGCATATTCTATGTGTAATCTTAGTATGTGACAAATTTTAAGTCTGAAGCTTTAATTTGAAGGCCACATTTAGGTCTCTAGAAGGCCCCATAAAGACCCAGTATTTGGACTTTTTGCCAATTTTAAGGCCTGTGACTGTTAAACTATGTGACTGATAGAGCTGAAATCTCATCTGGGAATACATTATTATGTTCTTTTTACATGTGCCAAAAATCAAGGCTTCAAGTAGACATTTAACCTGTGTATGAGGACCTTAAACACCCACCTGAGTGACCCTTTTAAGACATTTTTCACATATTTTGCTCTGTAACTTGGAAATGGTAAGTCTGAGAAGTTTCAAACTTTATTAGATACATATTCTATGTGTAATCTTAGTATGTAACAAATTTTAAGTCTGAAGCTTTAATTTGAAAGCCACATCGAGATCTCTAAAAGGCCCACAGAGACCCAATATTTGGACTTTTTGCCACCTTTAAGCCCTGTGACTGTTAAACTATGTGATTGATGGAGCTGAAATCCCATCTGGGAATGCATTATTATGTCCTTTTTACATATGCCGAAAATCAAGGTTTTTAGTAGACATTTAACCTGTGTATGAGGGCCATAGACACTCGCCCAAGTGCCTTTTTGGACATTTTTTCCGTATTTTGCCCTGTTATTTGGAAATGCTTAGTGTGACAAGTCTTAAACTGTATTATATATAATTTTTGTTTGTAATGTATGTCCCCCAAAAAGTTTCAGATCTGTAGTTTAATTGCTAAGGTCTCTTTAACAATTGTAAAATGCCCGCAGAAACCCAATTTATGGACATTATGCCACTTTAAAGCCCAGTAACTGTCAAACTATGTGGGTTATAGAGCTGAAATCTTTGAATTTTTAAAAGGAAATGCCTGTCTATTTAAATTTTGAATATTAATAATGTTATGGCTCTCTTAGTCTTTTAAGAACTTATTTTTGTGTGTTATACCTCTGCTTGCTGAGTTTTTAACTTTTTAAAATGAAACTGGTTAAACACCGGTTAAACAGGTTCAAGTAGACAAAATGGACACTTTAAGTGAGCTTTAAGTCCCAATATTAATGAAATTATATCCGTATGTAGTAAAACTAGGGGATTTTTAACCCTCAACTAGCCCAGTTTTATTCAACTTGCCTCAGTTAATTTTGACACAGCTCCTACAGTTATGAACTCATTTCAGTTGATAATCACATACTTAAAATTCTCAATTCTTTTTGTATTTGAGTACCCCTTTTAAAAAGATTGTTTGTTTACCATTTATGCTGTAGCACTCCATCTCTTTGAGAGAACATGTAAACTGTGTAAAAAAGATGTAGAAGATGAGATACATTTTGTTTGTGTTTGTCCAGCTTTAGAGCTGATTCGTATGAAATATTTCAAAATTTTAAATATAGATAAATCTGAATTATTAATAGATCAATTATCAAGGGTATTAACTCATATGAATGTCAATATGGTTATTAATTTTATTTTTGATTTGTGGCAAGAAAGAAAAAGTAAATTATATTGTTAATTTTTATGTATTGAATTGCTGTCTTTATTTACTGTATCTTACCTCAAAATATGTTTGCTCTGTTTGTTATTAACTCTCTATTTAAAGTGACTTATAAGCCCATATAGGGCTGGGTATTACTTCAATAGTTTTTGTATAATCCTTGTCAACATAATACATGTCACTATAATAAACTAATAAACTAAACTAAGTCCCAACCCACATCCCCCACCCGGATTCCCCCCACCCCTGGGACCTCCAGCTATATTGAATGACACTAAATAAACAAAGGTATTTAATGATATCAGATGAGAAACAAAGAACTCAATGGGGTTGCAGATCTTGTGTAATAGTGAGAGAGGTGTGGAGAAGGGGAGAGGGGTGGGGGTGGGAGGTGGTGGGCTTCATTACATATAACACAAAGGGGAGTCAGAACTGAGATTGTGTCACATATTTAGGTTGCATATATATGGACCACATATATAGGTATAGAGGAAATGAATAACTGAAAACAATTTGCAAATTCTAAAAATAATATAATAAAATAATAATATAAATAATTTTTTTTTAAATAATATTTTATTTGTGAACAAATATAGAAACAGATATGCGCTTTTGGGATTATGAATTTTAGAATGGACATTGAATCATCAATCATTTAAATACTTTGAAGGAAGATTGAAAAGTATGATGAGTTGAGTTAAAAGTAATATTTTATTTGTCAACAAATATAGAAACAGATATGCTCTTTTGGGATTATTATTTTAGAATGGACATTCAATCATCAATCATTTAAATACTTTGAAAATAGGTTTAGAGTTATCATTGCAGGAAGATTGAAAATATAATTTGAGTTATGTATTCGGCGTCTGGGGATACACCATCTTCCTTGGGAAGATATAAACAGAGTAGATTGATGTGCTGAAGTTCATATAATAATGGGTAATTATGTTTTTAAAAATTCCCGATCAAAACCTGTGGCGTGAGTGATGACCTGTCTGGGGATATGTTGGCGCCGAGTTGGCCCAATCTAGTTTAACAAGTTTTTGAGTACACTTTATGTACCTACTGTTACCCAGTGATTTGAGAGTAAAAGTGAAAAGATCATTTGATTTGATCTGCTGGGCTGAGTTCTGACCTGTTTGAGACAACAGCTATCAATACAACAGCTTTGCTGCCTTCATACCCTCGGCTGTCGACTCATGCTTGTCTGTTAGTGGGTTTCTAGTAATGACTCTTCTTTATAAGCCTTACAGTCTGTTTGTACTAGAGATTAAGCACCAGGGCCTGTATTCACAAAAGGGATCAAGCTCAAGCTGAGCCGAGATTTAGCGCAAATTTGCAGCTGTTTATACTAAACTTGAGCTACTTTTTGGCTCAGTTTGATCGTGATCCCTTTTGTGAATACAGTCCTCGAGCCGTCTGATTATATCAGTGTTATTGTATGTTCAGACTGCCAGACGATGTGGAACAGGTGGCTGACACAGATTTAACAGATGAAGAAGAAGACGGCGGGTTCGAACAGTTCTCAGATGATTCAGAAGGTACGGTTTTGGATTAAATTCATTTTAGAATGATCATTTATGAGGATAAATTTTCTCAAGTTGTCCTCACAGAAGAGCCTTTTGAAAAACAATTCTGAGGATGCTGAAATTACTTGTATGCGGCTAGTTTTTGAAGTTAAACTTCATTTTTACTGAATGTTTAGTAAACATTTGACAGTATAATATTTCCCCTGATTTATATGTTTTTTAATGTTTTGATGAAGTATCAGCCATTATAAAGTTCCAGATTTATAGCCTGTGGTTACACTATACACTTAATGTTTCAGAAGACTCGGGTTCAGACTGGAGTGACACCACGGAAAGCAGCACAGTCTCCCGTCACACTCCATCAGAGGAGATTGCCACTAAGTTGGCGACTACCGAGAAAGCTGGTACCTCTGAGGCTCAGAACTCACAGTTCAAGGTTCCGCTGTATTGCTATGGCAAGAATAAGGAGCGATGCATTGTGGGATATGTGGAAAGTGGCAGGCCTGACTCTGAGACAAAAACTATTAACATAGACAGACTTGTAAAAATTGCCAATGCTTGTAAACAGAAGAACCTAGATGTCACTCAGTGCACACCACAGGGTGGAGAATCCGCGGATCCCATAAAGACTCCAGAAGGGGTGAACGAAGGCATTTCAGTGAAAAATGTGGCAAAGCCATTGGGTGTATGTAAGGTTACTACCTTGAATAATAATGAAATGAAATGTGATGCTGAAATAAAGCATGAGGGAGTAGGGATTATTGACTCTATTGAGTCATTATCAACTGAAAATAGAATGAGTGCATCTAGTCCAGGGAAACATAATAATAATGAATTGAGTATATGTAATGTTACCACATTGACTGAAGACAGTATTCAGATCAAGTGTGAGAATGTAGGTGTCATTACTTCTTGTGAGTCATTGGCAGGTAAAGATCAGAGCACTGATGTCAATGTCTGTACTAATCAGTGGGTTAATAGCTCGACCTCTACTAATGCCATGACCTTTGATATGGCTGCATTTGACTACAAGTTAGACCCAGAGTACAATGTTGACCATGGCAGCAACGAGGATCAATGCCAGCCTGAGCGATTACTTACTGGAGAAGATTTACCCAAATTAACAGAGTACAGTGCAGTCTCAAGTACAGCCAGTCAGTCTGAGGCTTTGGTGGAAGTGGACATGCCCAAATTGAAGCCTGAAATGTCCAGGACCTTGCCTCCAGATGGGCGAGATCCGGATCTGGAGAAGTTTGTGATTCAGGGATCTCCATCCAAGAAGAAGCAGAACGCTTTTGTGAGTTCTGAGCTCGATGCATACTTGGATAGGTATGGTGCCAGTGAAGGGGATCAGAGAGTGCCGTCTGATAAGGTCACAGAGTGCATTGATGGGGATGGGTTCAGTATTACTGGACAAAGTCAGGCAAACAAAGATCCTGGCGTGGATTTTGAGGAAATTGATGGCCTGCCATTTTACTGCTGCGATTCTGAGGAGAATCTGAGCTGTCAGTCTAAAGCACCGAGCTTGGGCAAAAAAACCAGCGATGTGAAGAATATCAAGGGCTGGAAACGTAAATTTAGAGGGATAATGTCGACTGACAATGATGACAGCGGTAACAAAAAGCAACAGGAAGAAGGTGAAGGTCATGCCGATACACCGGTGTGTAAAAAGGCGAAGGTTGTACTGAAAAAGGTAGACCTGGAAGACCTCAGCCGTATGGGTTTGCGTTGCCATGACCTCGAAGCTGCTGCTGATGAATTGGATCATTCTGCGGATGGGATTGAAGTATACAAGCGGAGGAGTTATGTTAAATCAGTGAAACTGTTAGCTACTGAGGCAGAGCAGCCAAAACAGGGAAAAATCTATGGACGAACTGGTGCTGGGCGATTTGCCACCAAGTCTAATGTCTTAAAGAGGGTAAAATCCAGCAAGACATCAACACGACAACAGCCTGTGAAAGAGTTGGACAAGACTTACGAGACAAACAGCCCTCCTGCTAGTCATCCTTCCAGTTGGAGAGGTGTGGAACACTTCAGGAAGAAGACCAAACTGGTGATGCCTTACCTAAGTGCTCAGTGGATTGAAGACGCCTTACAGGCCCTGTACATACCAGATAGAAGCAAACTGTCAGCAGAGAAACAGGATGCAGTGAAAACAGCCACAGAGGTAGAATGTGTGGATCTCACTCAGTCAGAAGGTGAGTCGTTTATATACAGTAGAACGTAAGTACTTTCTGGAGATTTTGGATGGATAATGGAAGGTTCATAAAATAGAAGATGTATTGGTATAAAATAGTAGGAAATAAGAACAGATTTGGGAGAGTGGATATAGCTCCTATAGTAATGTATTTGGATAATACAAGAGAGATATCGTCATAGCAAACCCTGTAAAAAGATTTTTTTATTGCGTTAATACATCTTACCTAGTGGACCGGTGCATTAGTCTGGCGCCTAGCCGGTCCCGCCAAACATTAGAAAAAAATGTCCTGAGCTGGGCTCTGGCCTGGACCGGTAGTGTAGTATTCACTCGCCAGGTGTCCCTGGACACCCTGCTCCCCTACTGCGCATGTGCGCGCATGCGCACTTCCTCTTTTTGTTTGGCGCCATTGTGGTTAAAATCGGAAATATTTGAAGAGAAACTTTTATTATTATATACAGTGAATTAGTTTTTGTTTGGTGGTCTATTGTGGATTATTACTTACTACATGTATCATGGCATCACCAGGCCAACGTAGAGGAAACTGTGGGTACATCATGGCAGGATTTGATGGACATAAAAAATGTGCTAGGTGTAGGGAAAAGAAGTTAGGAGATGATCCTTGTGTGAAAGACCAAGTTTGCCCCATTTGCGATTCATTCTCGGAACAACAGCGTTCTATGCTTTCCACCCCTCAGTATAAAATCCGCAAGGATAAGAAGTCTGGCCTTTTAGTCTCTCCCTCAAAGGTCACCGTTGTTGGTGTAGCTAACCAGGAGGACTTGGGTGGAGAAGAAGAGGAGTTAGATGATGTTCCGGTCCTAGCTTCCGGTTCCGGTGAACAACAAGTGTTTTCTATCTCTCATCATAACCTGAGGATTTTGTCTCTAAGCGGGATTTTGACACACTCAGTAATCAGCTAGAGGAGAAATTCGCCCGTTTCGAGGCTTTACTCACCAGAACAAATATCTTTTCTACACCAAAAGCCCCAGTTTCCGCTGGTTCTATTACTACTTCTGAACAGCCCTTCTTCAATCCCACTGAGCCTGGAGCCACCGGTCCGGTGAGGCCTCCGGCTACTGATGGGCAGAATCCGCAAGGAAAAGATAAGAAAAATAAGGGCATGGGCAAGAAGGTAAAAAAGACTAAAGTTGCCCCTACTGCTACAGTTGTGTCTGAGGCACCGGCTCCGGTGAAGGACCAGACTGTTAGTATATCTCTGCCTGCTCAGAAACATGATGAACTGGTTAAAGTGGACGCTTCCGTTCCGGGCCCTGCCTTGTCTCTTACATCCGGTGTGAACTCTATTCCCAAGCCAGCAACTTCATTTTTCAGTACATTGCCTCACACTACTACCGGTGTGTCCGGTGCCGGTCAATCTTTCTCTAATGAACAGGACGTGTCTGATGTGGACTCTAATCCTGACCGGTCTGATAAGGCATGAGGGTGAAATCTCAGACTCAGAGGCAACAGATCAGAACGAAGAAATGAACTATAGGGAAACGTGCAGGTCGGTTAGGGCGTTTCTCGGATGGAATCACATCCCAGACTTTGAACTTTCTGTATCAGACGGGGATAGGTCAGACAACCCGTGGAAGGGTAAACACCCAAGAAAAACCGGCAAAGTATCAGTGGAATTACCTCCGGACGACTGGCTCTGCCACAAGATGGAGAAATTGAACTGCCGGGTTGCTGAAGGTTACCCTTCTCGCTCTCAGGCTGGTTTGAAAGTGGACCAGTTTATTCGCACGTCTAAGAGTCAATCCAAATGGTACAAACAGCATAGACTTAGACAAGATTCAACCACTAGACCAGGCAGAACCATTTTCAGCTGGTCAGACTCTGAGGCCCGCCTCAACGCCCAGTACTCTAGGGTTGCTAAAGCTTCATCCTACCCTCAATCTGGTCCGGCATCCCGACCGGTACCCCAGGATATCCTACGCCGGTGGGAGAAGTGTGCTAGGGAAGGAACATACATTACCAATCACGCGGCTGCCTTTAATAGGTGCACCAGTGAAATCCAAGACAAGATGAACTCTCACATTGGTTTGCTTAATGAGGTTATTGTCAAGGGGAAAGCTCCCAAAGAGGTTGTAGAAGCTATCAGAGATCTCAAAGATTTATCCTCTTTTCATGCAAGCGTATCGGTGGCTCTAGGGACTTCACTCCAACACCTAGCCGACAGTTTGTTCATTCAGCTTGCCAACTTTATCTTATTACGCAGAGATTCATATCTTGAATTTGCTAAACCCGGACTGAAACCGGACACATGGAACAGGTTGCGCAATGCCCCCTTGTTTAGTTCCTCCCTGTTTCCAGATGATATCCTTGCCACAGCAGAACAGGATATAGCGAAATTTGAATCCACATCAGGCGCTCAAGGTCCCGGTCCGGGCACAGGGCAGCACTCTGGTAGAAAACACCAGTCGTACCGGTACAAGTCATACGACAAGAAAGATAACAGGCATTCAGGTCATTCTTCCTCCCAGTCTAGCCAGGCTTGGCGTCAGTTTTCTCATAGAGGGAGGGGCCGCAGCCGCGGACGTGGAGGGAACAATTCCAGTTATTTCTCCAAGTCGTCCCGTCAACAATCCTACAAATGACAATTATTGCTTGGTAGATCCTCAGTTAAAGTTAAGTGTGGAGGATCCAATTTGTCAGGACTTAAACAGAACTGTAAACAAGACTGTAAACTTACATGTTGTCGGTCATGCACCTTGTGTAACAGGGCAGTCAGAAAACAAAGACATAAGTCCCAATCAGGCTCAAATAGAAATAAAGTGTGTGAAACCTGTTTGCTGTGTAAATCATTGTCCTTGTGCTCCAACTGTTCAAAATGTCCCTCATGTTGTAGGAAATCCACCTGTGGGGGCCAGGCTGCAAAGGTTCTAGCAGGTCTGGCACTCCCTGGGTGCAAACACAAGAGTAGTTTCAATTCTTCAGGAAGGGTACAACCTACCCTTCAAAGAAAAACCTCCTCTGACAAGGTCACCGGTAATTATCAGTGGATACGCAAATCCGGTCAAAAGCAAGCACAAAGGACTCATTACAGGCACTCCTTCAGAAACAGGCGGTAGAAAAGGTGACAACTCCATCCTCCCTGGCCTTTTACAACCGCTTGTTTCTCGTACCAAAGCCCAACAACAAATGGAGGCCCATCCTAGATTTAAGTCGGCTGAACTGTTACCTAGCAACCTCATCTTTCAAGATTGAGACACCAGAGACCATCCGACTCTCCCTTCAAAAAGGGGAGTGGGTGACGTCTCTGGATTTCAGCGACGCTTCCATATCCCAATAGGACAAAGGTCGCGGAAATTCCTCAGATTCTTCCTCCACAGTCAAGCTTATCAGTTCACAGCTCTCCCCTTTGGCCTCGCAACGGCTCCGTTGGAGTTCATGAAGGTGGCCAAAGAAGTCAAGTTAATGGCACAGGCTCGGGGTATCAGGATCCACCAGTACCTGGACGACTGGTTGCTGAGAGCCCCGTGCCCGGAAACATGCCTACTTCATACCCGGACCCTCTTGGACCTATGCCACAGGTTAGGGTGGGCAGTCAATATGACCAAGTCGGAGTTGGTGCCTCAGCAGGTATTCAACTTTGTAGGCTACCGTTTCGATCTCTCTCAAGGACTGGTCAAACCGACCCAGGAGAGGTGGATAGTTCTGTCCCAAGAGATCAGCGACCTCCTCAATCAACAGGTGTGTTCTGTCAGGCAGTTCATGTCCCTTATAGGGCTACTAACAGCCACAGAGAAGCAAGTAGTAGCCGGACGGCTCCACATGCGACCTATCCAGTGGCATCTGAAGAGGCATTGGCATGTCCCGGAATCATTAGAGAAGATTATTCCTCTACCACAGTCCCTTCATCCACACCTGAGGTGGTGGTTGAACCCAGGCAATGTCCTAAAAGGCCAACCTTTACACCCATTGCAACACGCTCTTCAACTGTTTACCAACGCCTCAAACGAAGGTTGGGGTGCTCACTTAGGCGACTTCACAGCAAGAGGCCTTTGGTCCACGCAAGAAAGCGCCTTGCATATAAACTTGCTGGAACTCAAGGCCGTGTTACTAGCCCTAAAACGGTTCGAGCGGTTGTGTTGGAACCAGACCATTCTGGTGTGTTCTGACAACACGACAGTGGTCTCTTACATAAACAAGGAGGGCGGTATGAAATCCGGCTCTCTCTGTGCTCTCCTCTGGAGGCTGCTGATGTGGTGCAACCAGAGGCAGATTGTATTACGGGCCAGGCATATTCCGGGCCACCTCAATGTCATTGCGGACAAGTTATCCCGACACGGTCAGGTGATTCAAACGGAATAGTCCCTCCTGCAGGAGGTCTTCGACCGGATTTGCAGGAGGTGGCACAAGCCGGAGGTAGACCTTTTTGCGACCAAGTTCAATCACAAACTTCCCAGGTTTGTGTCCCCGGTTCCAGATCTGTTAGCCTGGAAAGTGGATGCTCTAAGCGTCCCCTGGCGAAATCTGGACGCATATGCTTTTCCCCCGGTGGCTCTTCTAGGGAAGGTGGTCTCCAAGTTGATAGATCAAGGATTCCACAGAGTCATTCTAATTACTCCAGGGTGGCCAAACATGCCATGGTTTTGGGACCTGGTCAGCATGTCGGTCCAAATTCCCCTAAGTCTTCCGAAAGTAAAAAACCTATTGACTCAACCTTTCAATCAGTGCCCTCACAGAGACCTTCACAGTCTGAATCTGCATGCATGGCTCCTAGGGCCTTTGCCATCCAACAAGCAGGCTTCTCTGAAGAAGTGGCAAGACGAATTGAAGCTCCTCAGAGACGTTCAACCAGAGTCATCTACGAATCAAAGTGGGCCGTTTTTGTCAGATGGTGTGAGGAACATAAGGTGGACTTCGGGTCTCCTTCTATAAAGCAGATCGCTCATCGGAGTTCCTTCTTTTCCTATTTCAGGAAAAACATCTCCAACCGAGCACGATAGATGGCTATAGGACCGCTATAGCCGACAAAATAGGGAATGGCCAGGTAAACATTGGTAAGGATGAGAATCTTACCAGGCTCTTGGACAGTTTCCATAGGGACAAGCCTAAAGGTAGGAGGGGTGTGCCTTCCTGGAACCTTTCCTTGGTTCTTCATCAGCTCACGAAACCTCCTTTTGAGCCCCTTAGGAAGGCTTCCCTTAAACATCTTACCTTTAAGACGGTCTTCCTTCTTGCCTTGGGGTCGGGCAAAAGAAGAAGTGAGATTCATGCCTGGGTGCATAAGAACATTAGACATCAGGAGGATTAGTCTAATGTTTCGCTGTACCCTTCCCCAAGCTTCATCTCCAAGAACCATCTGGCTAAGGAGGGTCCGGGTTGTGTAGCTCCGGTTATAATCCCGGCTCTTGCTCCGACCTTGGACAAGTCTCTGAAGGAGGACAGGACCTTGTGTCCGGTGAGGTCCTTGCGTTACTATTTAGACAAAACCAAGGACCTTCGGGCAGACAAGGAGTTGGTTTTCGTCTCCTTTAGGAAAAGCTTCAAGAAGGACATTGTACCAGCAACTGTCTCTTCATGGATCAAACAAACGGTTGGCTTATGTTACCAACTCTCAGATGAGCAGGCTCAAAATTTGCATCAAGTTCGGGCCCATGATGTCCGGGCCTTCGCGGCTTCCAAGGCCTTTCAAGGAGGCGTACCTTTAGATCAGATTCTATCAGCCTGCCATTGGAAGTCTCATAGCACATTCACCCAGTTCTATCTAAAGGATGTAGCCTGGGCAGACTCTGAGCTATATCATTTGGGCCCTGTGGTAGCGGCTCAACAGATTAGAGATTAAGTTTTGAGACTCCTTTGTAAATATGTAAATATATATAAAAAAAAAAAAATGTCTCTGCAGTCTACCTTACCTCTCAAGATAGATGGGAGACCAAATGGAACTTCCCCTCTTTGCTTCCTCAGGACTCCTTGGGACTCTACTCTCCTCCCCTCTTCATGAGTGTCAGATTTTCTGTAAAAGAAAAAAAAAGGGGGGGGGGGGGAATGTAACGTAACCGAGATGGTCAGGAACCAGTCTAGGTTTGTTCCCTCGGTCTATATGATGTTTTGGGAGTTATCTCCCATAGTGAGTCCCCTTATTTTTTGATTGGTCTACCCGCCATCCAATGGGTAGTTATTCTGCACCGGTCCACTAGGTAAGATATATTAACGCAATAAAATGGAAAATTTAAGAATTAAATTAAATTTTTATAAGATAATATCTTACCTAGTGGACAAGGAGAGTCCCACCCTACCTTCCCCGCTTAAATCAAGGGGACATTCCTTGGTAGGCAACAAAAAGAGGAAGTGCGCATGCGCGCACATGCGCAGTAGGGGAGCTGGGTGTCCGGGGACACCTGGCGAGTGAATACTACACTACCGGTCCAGGCCAGAGCCCAGCTCAGGACATTTTTTTCTAATGTTTGGCGGGACCGGCTAGGCGCCGGACTAATGCACCGGTCCACTAGGTAAGATATTATCTTATAAAAATATAATTTAATTCTTAAATTTTCCATTTTTTTTTTTTTTACTTTTTGTAATAGCATAAGTTGCATTGCGACAAACCAGTGAAATACTTGTATTAAGCAAGGAAATGGTGGGTACTTGTCAAATATTTACCGATATCAGCATTGACATATTCTGCTTTTATACGTAAACAAGTTTGTGGATCTTTTGTAATCTGTTTCAAATCTTACATCAGAGGTAGAAATGTGGCGTGACACTGAAACCATCAGATCAAAGAATGCAGGAGAGATGCACAACAGACTTAGAAAATCACAGGATACATTGGGAGGTCAGGAAGGAAGTGACAGCGAGGGGTTGGGGGCAAGTCCACGGAGATGTAAACGCTTACTGAGGGACAGTGTGGGGCGAGATGGTAAGTTCTGTGGTGGTATGATAGCATAAATCAGTGTCTGTTTCTTGTGTAAGAGGAGAAGACAAGAAAGTAAACGGTGTGTTTTACTTCTCAGAGGATTTCTTATGTTAAAAGAGTACAAGGACTACTGGAGTGATTTCATGAGACTTGGAGATGCTTCTAGTATAGTATGATCTGGGTGGTACTCATTTGTGAATGTAAGATCTTGGGCGGTATTTTTTTATAGCAGTAGGATCTGTTTCAGTATTCTTCCAGCATAGTATTATCCTAGGTGATGTTCTTAGATTAGTTAGAACTTGGGTTGTATTCTCTAGGGTTGTGACCAAGTAGTCGGTCCTCAGTAAATGAATCCAACTTCGTGAAAAATTCTATCCCAATTTTAAGAGATCAGTGCAAGCAATTACGTAAAATATCATATTGAACTGGTTATGTTTTATGTAGTACAACATTAAGAAAACAGACCTTACTTGCATTAAATCGTAAAATGCACCATTTCTAACATAATATTTACAATTTTATAAAGTGACATCATCTAAATCCAACGATTTCAAGGCGCTTATCATAATATATTTTTCTGGTCTGTGAATAGCATAGAATTTTCTCTCTTAAAACCCACCAGGTTTAGTTGTCTAATAGCTTACTATATACTGATTGTTACTCACTCCAGAATCAGATGACCACGAGATGAAAATTTCTGGCGTGTCGGATCCAGTCTATGATTATGATCCAGACTCTAACCCCAATTCTTACCCCCTCCCCCAAGGGTCAGAGGTCACTTCCTGTGGGTGTGACCACTGTCGCCTGGGCTGTGTATGTCAGTCCCTGGCTCAGTGTGACACCAGGCAGGTGCTTAAAAAACAGCATTGTGGGAGGGAAGACTGTGTGTTGGGCTGTCAGTGTAACTACAGGTAGGTAGTAGTAGATTAGGAACTCCACTAAATCATCAGCATCAGAGAAAGTACTGGGAATTACTCCCCCCCCCCCCCCCCCCCAACCCTCAGTTTTCATAGTCAATTAGTCGCTCACTTAATTTGCTGTCTGATGATCCAGCCAGAATACGTTGTTTTGCTCAATTCACGGTCATTATAGCATGAAACAGTTCACGGGATGAAGTAAACATTTTAATGAGTTTTAAGTTTCTGGCATTAACAATCTGTCCAAATACTCACTCTTGTAAACATAATACTAAACGTAAGCCAGAAAGCTCTGATGTCTCCATCTATTTATTAGTGCTGTGACAATGCATGTAAAAGTTTGATAGTTCGCTCGTTTACTGCCCTGGCAACGAAGATTGGCTCAAATGTCTGACATTCATATGTCCTAAGTATAAAACTTTGATTTTATTAAAAATGTGCTAAAATATTTCTCAAATATCTATGGATATTGTGTTCACTATACATACCATATTTTCAAAACCTTGGTAGTAGACTGTCTTTGTTAATTCTGCTCATCACTTTCCAGAATCATTACGGGGCAAAGATGTGTTGACATTAATCCGTGGTTCGCACTTCGCAGTAAAAGTTTACTTCGACTAGGTATCAATGGGCAGATGATTCATCGGGTAGCCATGTATATTTTTAAATGAGCATAAATCTTGTTTTTCTATTAGTAAAGATTCAAGCATTTTTACATAATTCTGGGTTACCGTTCATGGCACTGCCTAGTATATACGTAAGAAATGGCTTTGTTCATTTGTAGTATGTTGTACTATGTTGAGCATCGATGTTGATGCAAACTCTCCGCCAGTAATGACCCCTAGTCACTGCAGCTTTTATTATGCTTATAATCTCTTAGGTTTGAACAAAAAATATTTTAACAATCGCATAAAAGCCCAATATGACATGATATAAATAAGACAAGTAACAATTGGTCTAACAATATTTGCGTTGTCTTTTTAAATTTTGACTTTTTTTGTCTGATTCACTTTTTATTAGGGCTGCAAATGAGTACTCGAGCCTCGGTAGACGAGTTGATCTTGGCTAGTACTCGAGTCCATTTTAAGTACTCGGTTACTCGCGAGGTATTGTATTATCGCCCACGTAATGAAACGTTTGTGGAAAATATGCTGCATTTCCGTCACATAACATCAATTAAAGTTGTTATTTTTGCTTGAAAACCTATAATTTACTCCATAATCTATAATATCTGGTTAAATAGGAGACGTTTTTCTTCAAAAGTTTCGTTTCCGGAATCGACTATTTGTTCACAGAAGACTTCTAATGATGGGAACTAAATCTCGCAGTTACTCGAATTCGGGCTGGTTGTCAGACGGCGAGTACTCGATGCCGTTTTTTTGTACCCGTCACAGCCCTACTTTTTATACTCCATCATCGCCATTAATCAGTGTTTTTTTCCAATACGAACGTTGATAGGTAAAATTGTGGTCTGCCAGCACTATAGAAGGTAGATCTACACTCTTCATATCATTATCATGGCTGTTGAAATGGGTTCTATAAAAGAGGCATAGTGGAAACATAGGCTCTGTGTTAATACAAATGTATAACTACAAGTATATGCTGTTTACTTCTTTTACCTTAGTATGTAAACATTGTGAAGCCTTCTGGGTTGTCTGTCAACACCGTACAAGAAAACCCATAAAAATAATTGAATATTTCTCTTAAAAATTATGAAGATTTATTTCTGATGTCAGTGACTTAATTGATTTTCCATGATTTTATTTTCAGCTACAAAATTGCCAAGACTCATGACATGTGGGACAAATACATCTCAGGAAAAGGTGAGTGTGTGGAAAGGCTTTGATAAATATATATATCAACATCAAGATTCTAAATTAACATACAGACTAATGTGATATATATTTCCACCTGATTTACTCTGTTCTTTTTCACCTTAAGATGGTCTGGTTGAGGTGGAACACGGATTGAAGCGAAGTCGGCGTCTGCAGGACAAGTCTGTGGTGATGTGGAATCGTTTAGTACAAGCACGAGGTGTAGACATGGTAATACCAAAGTTTGACTGTCAACAGTTTACCTGCTGGTCCTCTAATAATCAGGGATGGGTCGGTATAAAAAATATGTAGATCGAGAGGTCACCAATGCAAAACCAGTCTGTTTCCAGGACTCTGTGTTTTAGTGCATCCCCATTTGACAGGAAGAGAATTGTGTGAAACCAAAACATGGCAGTTTCCTCTCAAAGAAATCCCAATAAAAGTCTGCAAACTTAAAAAAAATATGGGATAAAAGTTTGCAATTTCAGATTTTTGTCCAAAATTGTAAGTTTTCCTGTGTTATATTGTGTTGACCAGTGAGATGAAGACCATAAAGTGTTGTCACTTATTTACCAAAACATGGCAGTTCTACTCAACAATATCACATGAAAGTCTGCTCATGCATGAAAACATGGGATAAGTTTTTAATTTCTTCAGATTTGGGGTTTGTTTCCAATGTTTTAAGTCTTCCTTCAATCATATGTGTTGACAAGCGAAATGGTGGTTGTAAAATGCTGTCACAGTATTTCAATAAAATGCTCTTGATACTGAGACATGGTAACACTCGCCTCTCACCTCTAAGGCCGGAGTTCGATTCCCGGCAGGGCCTCAAGTGGGAAAGCTGGTAGTTGCTTGCCGTTGGTCGGCAGTTTACAGTACAGAACCCTAACGAACTGTATGCACTGGTTTCCTCTGCCCTTCTAACTACCCGTCGTTATATGACCTGTACAGTGTTGAAAGTGACGTAAAACCCCAAATAAATAAATAAATAAATAAATTGATAATGAGACACTGGGCCTACCGACCCATCCCTACAAATAGTAAGGTTGTTGAAGTCCTACTGATCGTATGAATTATCTGTTCAATCACAGAGGTTGAGAGCATAATGCTGGTGATTAAAGACCTTGTCCCGTAGTTAATTGTAGAGTGAGCATTTCTCTCTTGTACTGATACCTGATCTTTTTGGTAAATTTTCTAATTGGGAACCTCAATTTGGCCTAGCATTAAAGCTGTAAGGATTCATCAGTTACTTGAAAATGAAGCAAAAGTGAACCAGTTGTGAAGCTAACTGAAATGAACATCTGACTGGGCATGGGGTGGCAGCAACTGGGAAAAATGTCTGGGCTATAAATCGTGAGGTATCAGTAGTTTATACTAGGTGGGGACATTGACCTTGCTGAATTGACCCTGACCTTTGAAATCTTGGCCTGGCTATATCTTGTAAACAATGAGCAAAAAGGAAGTTGACGCTGGAAGGGTTATTGGTTGGGGGTGTAGGTGTGCAGGATCATGTTGTTATGTTGATTTGACCTTTGACCTTCCCATAGTGACTTTGATCTTTAAAATCTTATGCAGGCAATTCCTTAGAAATCGTAAGGTGTAGGAAGTTGATAGTTGGTAATGGCATTGGTTGGGTAGTGCATGTGTGCAGCATTATAGTGTGGCCTTGATTTGACCCTTGACCTTGCTGTAGTAACCTTGATCATTAAAATCTTGTTCAAGCAATATCTCGAAAGTTTCAGGTGTAGGAAGTTCATACTTGGTAGTGAAATTGGTCTGGAGGTGGTGATGTGCAACATCATGGTGTGACATTTAACCTCTGACCTTGCTGTAATAACCTTTACGTTTAAAATCTTGTTGGGGCTATATCTCACAATCTGTAAGATGCAGGATGTTGATACTTGAAGTTGTGATCTTGATTTGACCCTTGACATTGCCATAGTGACCTTGTCCTTTAAAATCTTGTCCAGGCTATATCTCAGAAACAGCAAGATCAAGGAGAGCTATACTTCAACTTGAATTAATAAATTTGATGGCTCCATAACTTTTAGTTTACTTATTAATGCTGTCATTTTGCTATGAAATTTTCCTGTTTTGATACTTTATATATATTTTCTCTCCTGTAAGTGTTATTTCTCCTGCACCTTTATATGACTTACACTCTCTGTTGTGTAAGTCGCGTGGTCTTTGTACCTCTTTTATAATTAAGCGTCCCTGAAAGGGCGCTTATTTGTTTTCATCTCAGTTTCCTCGCTGTTGCTGCCGCCGCCGCCGCCGCATTCTGGTCTCCCTTGAATATCTCTCTTATTATTAGAAGGTTTCAAACCATATTTGGCAGTTATATTCCTTAGGCGTGGGAAAATTTTTCTGCATGCTTAAATTTGACCTTTGACCTTTATGAAGGTCACATGATCAAAAACTATTTTTTGAAGTACACCCCCCCCCCCCCCCCCCCCCCCCCCGTCATCACAGTTCAGGAAAAACTACTTGCTACAGAGCCTTATAATTTGACACACCTGTTCATACTATCGAAAACGCGAGCTGATTAGATTTTGGGAGCAATCCCTTGAAAAATGTCTCATTTATGAGTGATTTTCTGACACCTTCCAATCTGAAAGCCTTAAATTTAGGCCAACCCCCCTATTATCTTAGGAAATATGATATAATAGGAAACCATATGTGGAGAGTCTAAATAGCCGGTCAGTTTTACCCCACGGCCCCCCCTTATGGGCCAAACTGGGGTCATAAATAGCTGCTTTGGAGTTTTTGCCTTATATCTCCTTTATTGTTGCTTTTATAGCTTCAGAATGTATTAAGAGGTATTGGGAAAGCATATGTGGAGAGTCTAAATAACCGGTCAGTTTTACCCCCTGACCCCCCCTTATGGGCCAAACTGGGGTCATAAAATAGTTGCTTTGGAGTTTTGCCTTATATCTCCTTTATTGTTGCTTTTATAGCTTCAGAATGTATTAAGAGGTATTGGGAAAGCATACGGTGCAGCTTTGTGCATTCTTAGCTTTACAGCATGCTTATTAAAACCACAAAGCATTTTAAACTTTAAGGGACGCTTCGCTTTTGTTAGCAAAAGCATTCCTCTAGTTTGACACACCTGTTCATACTATCGAAAACGCGAGCTGATTAGATTTTGGGAGCAATCCCTTGAAAAATGTCTCAATTATGAGTGATTTTCTGACACCTTCCAATCTGAAAGCCTTAAATTTAGGTCAACCCCCCTATTATCTTCTTAAGTATTGCACAAAGCATTGTAAACTTTCAGGGATGCTTCGCTTTTGTTAGCAAAAGCATTCCTCTAGTTCTCTTGGCCAATGCTATTTCCCCAGTCTGTCGGGTACAGACATCTCTGATACTATTTGAATAATTTGTTTCAGTAGATCTTTAAGTGTAAATCATGTGTTAGATGTTAAGGACGTAAGCCAGGACTTTTTTATACTTTCATTCTTTTGAGGTGGAGGAGGAAATAGACGAGTTGGTGGAGCTGAACACATGTGCCAGAACTGATGAGTACAGACCCTTGGAAATGTGAGTGAATCATTGCAATTTAAGTGTACTTTTCTACAAGAATGTGAGTAAATCATTACATCTGTGACCTAGAAAGAGAAATTATTCTTCTTGTAAAAGTGCAATTCCATTGTACAGAATAAGTGGTGTGTACCAAAAGTGACAAAGGTAGAAAAACAGTTGTAATAGTTTTGTTGTTAAACTTAACAAACATCAAAGTTTGTGGTGTATTTATTAAACGTGGAAGGTATGTACAGCCCTTAAAATAATGCCACCATTACATCATTGATTATGGGAAATAGAAAATTTTAAACTCATAGCTCTGCTTCAAGTGATCCTCCTCCAACAGGGGGAAAAGTGTGACCTCCCAATTCAACACATGTTGCCTTACAGCCATAGGCCGAAAGGGGTTTCTTAAAAAACTTAAAAAAAACAAAGCTTCAGTGCTAAAGAAGTAAGTATTCCAACCTGCTTCCAACACTATTCACAAGGATGACTCAATGACACCAAGTCACTATCAGTCTGGAAGTAGAGAAGCTTCCCTTGCAGACCCTTCATCAAGTCCCTGTGCTTTGGTGTTGATGTACCTACATGTAAATGCTATTACTTCCTTTAGTTTACTATATAACCATTGTGAACCCTTTTGGGTTATCTACCAGCACCATACCAGCAAATGATATCCATAAGGAAGATTTATTTGAAAGTCAATGATTTCATTAATTTCACGATATTATTTTCAGGAACAAAATTGCCAGAATTCACGAGATGTTGGACAAAGAAATCTCAGAACAAGGTAAGTGTGTTGGAGGACTGTTTGCATCTCTTCTGAACGATTGGGTTTTAGTCCTGATGTGATGTTGACTGTTTTCATTTGAATTTATATCAGTGTCAATTATCTCTCAGAAAAAAGTCAAGGGTATTGCTTATTTCTATTACCGGTAAGTATTTTGTAAATAAATGTAACTTACTTAGACAACACAATGCTTAAAAAAACATGCAGACTAATCTGATATTTATTTCCACCTGATTTACTGTGTTTTTCTCACCTGCAGATGGCCTGGTTGAGGTGGAACATGGTTTGAAGCGAAGTCCACGTCTACAGGACAAGTCTGTGGTGACACAAAATCAAGTAGTGGAAGGACGGGATGTAGAAGTGGTAATACCTAAGTTTTACTGAGAAGAGCTGGTCTCCTTACCATCTCCCCAAAATAATGTAGTTCAGATAGCGATCTTATCGAGTGTACGATTTATCCTTTCAGTTGCGAAGGGCAGGAGAGTAATCCTGGTGACTGAAGATCTTGTCATGTTGTTTAAATATGTTTAAAAACCTTTGCAAGTGAGCAGTTCTATCTCAACTAGTCATGGCTGATCTAAGTGGAAACTTTGAGTTAGCTTACCACATTGATCAGTATTAAATAATATTTCATGTTGGCAATTATATCCAGATATTTGGTGTCTTTAGAATGTGTGCCGCTTCCGTTCTGATGACTTGAGCAATGTCACTCTATTCCACGTTGGCCTTGGCTGTTTAATGGGACATAAAACATCAAGTTTGACTTTGTAGGGTGTGTTGAAATTTAAAATTCTGTAATTTACTACAAATATGATATTCACAGAGTTACCCAGTGTTAATAGATGTTGATTATTTTGAAAATACTAAAAGTAGATCTTTTGATAATATAAATTTAGTTGGTTTATGTATTCAGTTTTATTTTTTAGGTTTATTTAGAGAGATTTTAGATGGATTTTTGTTTCATGGTTTTTCATTCCAAGGAGCAAGCTTTTTAGAACCAGTAGTTTTCATTTATTCTACCAATCATACCAATTATCATATGTGTGATACATAGAGAGTTATGTGATTTCTAGAAAATATACTGCATACAACTAGAAATCTGGACTCTGAAATTTCGGAATATTTTTAATTTATTTCTGTCATCACGTCTTTGTCATTGTGTGAACCTTATGTGGAAGCAGAAGTGTAAGAGTGTTGCTGATGACAACTGGTCTTTGATTTCTATTGTATGCTCTTTGTGTCACTATGAAACATCTGTCAAGTTACGATGTAAATCAGCGGCTATTTTTAAAATAGGGTTGGGCATGATTATATGTGGTGCGTAACTTTGATAAATTGTTTTACGAATCTTAGTTTTAGTATAACCTGGACTTGATGTGGTGAAGTAAATTCTGTTTTTCTACATTTCTAGTGTTTTGAGGTGGACTCAGACTCGGATGAATTGGTGGAGCTGAGTGACACTGAGGAGACGTACACGTGTGCTAGAACCACTGTGTATAGGCCCTTAAGAATGTGAGTGAATCTTTGCATTTCTAGTGTAATTGTCCAACAGATTATGCATGAATCATTGCACTTGTACATGACAACAAGAATATGAGTGAATCATTACATTTGTACATGACAACAAGAATATGAGTGAATCATTACACTTGTACATGACAACAAGTATATGAGTGAAGCATTACACTTGTACATGACAACAAGAATATGAGTGAATCATTACACTTGTACATGATAACAAGAATATGAGTGAATCATTACACTTGTACATGACAACAAGTATATGAGTGAATCATTACACTTGTACATGACAACAAGAATGTGAGTGAATCATTACACTTATACATGTCAACAAGAATATGAGTGAATCATTACACTTGTACATGACAACAAGTATATGAGTGAATCATTACACTTGTACATGACAACAAGAATATGAGTGAATCATTACACTTGTACATGATAACAAGAATATGAGTGAATCATTACACTTGTACATGACAACAAGTATATGAGTGAATCATTACACTTGTACATGACAACAAGAATGTGAGTGAATCATTACACTTATACATGTCAACAAGAATATGAGTGAATCATTACACTTGTACATGACAACAAGAATATGAGTGAATCATTACACTTGTACATGACAACAAGAATGCACTTGTACATGACAACAAGAATATGAGTGAATCATTGCAGTTGTTCCTGTCAAGACAAACATGAATAAATCTCTGCACTGCACTGTCAAATTATTTTCCCTTGCTCATTCGTAAGGATGTGGACTGAACCATGTCATAAACTGCAACATCTAAGACACAGATTATTAAGCGTCCCGCAAGGGACGCTTGTTTGTGTATGGGAGAGCTTCCGGCTCCGCCGGCTCCGCATTTTGTTTTCCTTATAACTCTGTAACCGTTAGGCGGATTCTTTTCAAATTTGGCAGGTTTAGGCAGTAGCCTTGGGGAATTTTTTTGAATATGCTGCAGTGACATTTCAACCAATCAGAGAGGTCACATGACCAAAAATGTCTTTTTTCGATGGGGAAGCTTGTCCGGATGATAACTTGAAAGGAATTTTATCAATTCACCTAAAACTTGGCAAATGCATTCATTCTATTAAAATCTGGAAATCATTAGATTTTGGCATTGATTGGCCAAGAAATGGCCGAGTAATACGAATTTTCCAAATAAGGAAAACACAAAAATGCTTATATCTCGAAAACCGTGCTAGATAGAGCGATTTCGACGAAATTTTTGACCCATAGGGTATCTCTGCGGAGTAGTTTTCCCAATTTTCAAAAAATTTTTGTCTCGCCCAAAATGGCGGCCATTTTGAATTTTCGAAATTTTCGCAAAAATTTCAAAACACAAAAATGCTTATATCTCAAAAACCGTGCTAGATAGAGCAATTTCGACAAAATTTTTGACCCGCAGGATATCTCTGCGGAGTACTTTTCCCAATTTTCAAAAAATTTTTGTCTCGCCAAAAATGGCGGCCATTTTGAATTTTCGAAATTTTCGCAAAAATTGCAAAAAACAAAAATGCTTATATCTCGAAAACCGTGCTAGATAGAGCAATTTCGACGAAATTTTTGACCCACAGGGTATCTCTGGAGAGTAGTTATCCCAATTTTGAAAAAAAATTTTCTCTCGCCAAAAATGGCGGCCATTTTGAATTTTCGAATTTTTCGCAAAAATTGCAAAGCATAAAAATGCTTATATCTCGAAAACCCTGCTAGATAGAGCGATTTCGACGAAATTTTTGACCCACAGGGTATATCTGCAGAGTAGCCATGCCAATTTTCAAAAAAATTTTGTCTCGCCAAAAATGGTGGCCATTTTGAATTTTCGAATTTTTCGCAAAAATTGCAAAACATAAAAATGCTTATATCTCAAAAACCCTGCTAGATAGAGCGATTTCGACGAAATTTTTGACCCACAGGGTATCTCTGCAGAGTAGCCATGCCAATTTTCAAACAAAAAATTTCTCGCAAAAAATGGCGGCCATTTTGAATTTTCGAATTTTTCGCAAAATTGCAAAACACAAAAATGCTAATATTTCGAAAACCGTGCTACATAGAGCGATTTCGACGAAATTTTTTATCTTCAGGGTATCTCTGCAGAGCACCTATCCCAAAGAGCTTTCACTTGGTGAAGTTTCAGACCCATAGCTAATTACTCACCTACTCAAAATGAGTAAATGCGAATTATCTCTAAAAGTATTGCAGATAGCCAATTTTTCTCAAATAACTCATTCACCTACTTTTGGGAGAGCTTTCACTTGGTGAAGTTTCAGACCCATAGCTAATTACTCACCTACTCAAAATGAGTAAATGCGAATTATCTCTAAAAGTATTGCAGATAGCCAATTTTTGTCAAATTAATCATTCACCTACTTTTGGGAGAGCTTTCACTTGGTGAAGTTTCAGACCCATAGCTAATTACTCACCTACTCAAAATGAGTAAATGCGAATTATCTCTAAAAGTATTGCAGATAGCCAATTTTTCTCAAATAACTCATTCACCTACTTTTGGGAGAGCTTTCACTCTGTGAAGTTTCAAACCCATAGCTAATTACTCACCTACTCAAAATGAGTAAATGCGAATTATCTCTAAAAGTATTGCAGATAGCCAATTTTTCTCAAATAACTCATTCACCTACTTTTGGCAGAGCTTTCACTTGGTGAAGTTTCAGACCCATAGCTAATTACTCACCTACTCAAAATGAGTAAATGTGAATTATCTCTAAAAGTATTGCAGATACCCAATTTTTCTCAAATAACTCATTCACCTACTTTTGGGAGAGCTTTCACTTGGTGAAGTTTCAGACCCATAGCAAATTACTCACCTACTCAAAATGAGTAAATGCGAATTATCTCTAAAAGTATTGCAGATAGCCAATTTTTCTCAAATAACTCATTCACCTACTTTTGGCAGAGCTTTCACTTGGTGAAGTTTCAGACCCATAGCTAATTATTCACCTACTCAAAATGAGTAAATGTGAATTATCTCTAAAAGTATTGCAGATAGCCAATTTTTCTCAAATAACTCATTCACCTACTTTTGGGAGAGCTTTCACACACGAAAATGAAAAATTGTGAATATCTCGGAAAAGCTATTTCTTCTGCTTTAATGCTCGGCGGGAGATACACACCGCGGCAGTGGTCTTGACAAAAATTTTTGTCTCCCCAAAAATGGTGGCCATTTTGAATTTTCAAAGTTTTTGCAAAACACAAAAATGCTTATATCTCGAAAACCGTGCTATATGGAGTGAACTCAACAAAATTTTGGACCTGCTGGGTATCTCTGCAGAGTAGCCATGCCAATTTTCAAAATATTTTTGTCTCGCCAAATATAGCGGACATTTTTAATTTTTTTATTTTTTGCAAAACACAAAAATGCTTATATCTTGAAAACCGTGCTAGATAGAGCAGACTGCGCTGACTTTGGTTGCCACAACAGTATAAGGCTAGAAACGAAGCATTTTCTTAATACTTTAGCACTCACCTTTATATCCTTTTCGGGACGCTTTGTTTTTGCTATGCAAAAACATTATCTTTTTTTTTGCGAGCGATCCTCTAGTTTATGCTTGTTTTTTGTCAGTCAACCCCAGAAATATTTAATAAAATATGGGACATGCAACTACCAACTGGTAAACCTTTAACAGTGCTTTTTAAGGGGAGGTTGTGTCATTTCTATACAGAGTCAGTGTCTGTTATTGGCACGCAACTGAGCAATATACACTAGACAATGTATCATTGTAGTGTCATGGATGGGTCGGTATGAAAAATGTGTAGATTGGGAGGTCACCAATGCAAAACCGTTCCAATTCTGGGACTCCATGTTTTAGTACACCCCATTCAAACATGGATGTTACCTGCCATATAAATCACAATAAAAGTCCCCAAATGCATAAAGATATGGGATAAAAGTGTGCAATTTCTTTTTAGCAACATAGAGGTTGTAAAGTGATGTAACCAAAAAACTTGGCAGTTCTGCTCTACATAATCGCTATAAAAGTCTGCAGATACATAAAAATATGGGATAAAAGTGTACATTTTATTACGCTACAATAGCTTACCATGTGGGACTTAATGCTGTTCTCGGGTTGCCACACCCGGGGCCAACGTCTTAGAAAAAAAGATCGTTCTTGTTAGCCACCGGATATACTGGTAGTTGTCGTCACGTGATAACTTCTGACCAATCGCCCTACTTTCTCGTTGGCCACAATGGACTGGTAGCAGTTTGTAAATATACAGACATTTTCATTTATTTCTCAGTCTTTACGTATTGTTGGAGGCTCATATTTGAATATTTCATTTTATATATATCATAGATTGTTCTGTAAAATTATTGATTTCACAACTTAAGTATTTTCCTTGCTTCCGCGTGTTTTGAGTTTTCTCGGTTCAGGCAATTCCAATTGTACGTCTTTTTATTGCGTTAAAATGTCTCTCCATCAAGCAAACAAAGACAAACCGAGAGCTCAGAAATGCCGCCATTTTTGCTTCAGTTTTGATAATCATAACTACTGCCGTACCTGTAGGGAGGCTGGCAAGGGAGATGACCCCTGTGTCACCTTTGAAGCGCCCTGCCATATTTGCACGTCTCTCACTGATGAACAATTGCAAAAAATTCAAAACAGGAAGCGGTACTTAAAAAAGCAAAAAGCGGAGACTATTTCTAAAGATGAACTAGATCTCTTGGGTGAAGGCGATGGGGACTCTTTTACTGGTTCCAATGCAGACCTAGAGAGTGCTGCTGATAACATCTTTACCTCACCCCCCCGTCCTCAACCTCTCGCCTTCAGTTCTTTATCTTTAAAGACCCCAGCCAAGGCTGTTCCTCCCACGCCAGGTACAGTTTTGCAAAATAAAATTCAAAGAAATATTGAGAAATGCCTGGGTGATTCACTAAATATACATTTACAGCAGCAAGTGGGTTCCTTCCAGGCATCCATGTTAGAAGCATTTCAATCACTCCGAGAGGAGTTAACAATTAAAAAGCCAACCGAGGTTGAACCCTCGCCTCATGCTTCAAAAGCTGGTCCATCCAGCAACATTGCTGCTCATCTGGACCTACCCCCTCCGAGATCAAGTACTAATGCTCAGTCCGAGGCAATGGATGTGGACGTTGGTCCAGCACTCCCTCCTTGACTAGTACTTAACCAAACTACCTCGGATCAGTACGTTGCCCCTTCTGAGGCTATATCGAAGGATTCCTCGTACTCTCACAAAAAACAAAGCCACAGGCAAACAGTAGCACCGAGCTCTGCCTCGGACCAACTGGATGAGGATTCCGACGAACCTCGGATCCATTCAACTAGACCTAAGAAGCACTCTGACAAGAGCAAGCATAAATCCAGGTCCAGATATGTGTCATCTTCAGAGGAAGATCACTCCCCTGTTGCCAGACACAGGTCTTCTAAGCCCTCTAGGGCGCAGCCCTCAGGCGCAGCTTCTGATCAAGACCTCCCACAACATGATCCAGACCCCCCTTATTATAGGGAAGTAGCTCTGTCTGACATTCCCTCCCAATACTCTGAAGAAGTAGATACCTTCAGGCGTATTCTCTCTCTCCCTGACCCCAGGGACTCTATGCCTAGGTCTTCAACTTCAGTGTTGGGTCTGGATGACGAAAAAGGCCGTCAAGAGCTCAGACCTAGAGGTCCTTCCTCTATTCTACCACTTAGCTCAGTTATCAAGGACGCCTTTGATAAATTTCAGCATGATTTTAAAGCTGCCAATTTAGCTTAGGGCAAATATGTCAAGCCTCCTCCATCCACTTCTAAGTGGTATAAGGTTGGACAGCCCACTTTTCAAGACAAAATTTAGGAGTTGAATACAGACTTTGCTAAGATCTGTATTACTCCTAGACCTCCTGGGGCACCAGTAGCCAAAGTTCCTCTGCCAGTTCTTAAGGAGCTGGAACATCAGGCTAGACAAAATATTTCAACCCTCAACTTCACCGCTGCCTTTGCCAAAACCTCTTCTTCTTGCAATGCTTCCTTGGGAAAGTGCCAACATAGCATTAAGTCAACTGTCAAGAAGATTAAATCTCAGATCCAGAAAGGTGCCAATCCTGAGAAAGCAGCAAAGCGCGGATATGAGGAAGTTGCTGAGTACATGGATTTTTGGAACAAGACGGTTCTTGTTCAACATAGAGCTCTTACCTGTCTCAGCAAATCTCTAGCCCATATTCTCCAGAGGGAATTATATTCCATGGCTAATACCGGCTTGCTTAGGCGTGAAGCCGAGATGACTCTATTACATCCCCAGCTAGGGGAAACGAAACGTCAAGAACTTAGGAACTCGTCCTTCTGGGACTCCTCCTTGTTCGAGTCTCAACTCGTAAAGGAAGGTGAGGACTTCCTTCTCAAAAAAGGCACCTCAAAAGATTCTCAGGGTTTCGCACCCTACCAGAATAAGCCCTTTCGTGGCCCCCACAAGAAAAGAGGCTCCTACAGGAAACGCCCCTATGGGGGCAATACCTCTCAAAGCAGTAACCAATCCTTTCCCTCGGGAAGAGGAAAATCCAACTTCAGAGGCTCCAGGAAAACGACCCCACAATAGGGGAAGGGGGCGTGGTAACCCCCCTATCCAATGACTCCTCCAAAGCCTCACTCAGTCCACCAGTAGGAAGTCGCCTCCGTTCTTTCAAGAGAAACTGGCTAATAAACAAATGTTCTCAAAACGTGTTAAACATTATCACCAATGGCTACGTTCTGCCATTCCGTTCAAAGCCAAACTTGATCAGATTTCCTCTGATCCTGTCAGAGTACAAGGCCCAACAAAAAGACCAAGCCTTGGCCACTTGTATCCAGTCTCTCTTGTCAAAGAACGCTATCGAAAGGGTGGAAAACGTAAAATCTCTCGGGTTTTACAGTCGCCTGTTCCTAGTACCCAAGCCTCACCAAAGGTGGAGGCCAGTCATAGACTTAAGCAGGCTCAACACTTTTCTACATGTAGAAAAGTTCAAAATGGAAACCCCGGAGTCCATCAGCACTTCCCTGGTTCCAGGGGAGTGGGTATCGTCGATAGACCTGTCAGACGCGTACCTTCACATCCCCATCCATCCAAACTCAAGGAAATACCTAAGGTTTTGCTACAAGGCCCAGGTGTTCCAGTTCACCTCCCTACCTTTCGGACTGGCCACAGCCCCCCAGGTCTTTACGATGATCGTAACGGAAGTGAAACTAATGGCCCTCTCAAGAGGACTCAGAATTCACCAATACCTGGACGACTGGCTGATCAGGTCCCAGTCTCAGGAGGAATCCCAAATGGACACACAGGCAGTGGTAGACCTAACCCAATCCTTGGGTTGGATAATCAACCAAGAAAAATCAGAACTGAAACCTACTCAGGTGTTTTCGTTCGTGGGCTATGAATACCACCTAGATTCAGCCCTTGTAAGACCCACTCACGAGAGATGGCTCAAACTTCAGGATTTGATCCTACGACTCAAGTTAAAACGTGTTTTGACTGCAAGATGTTTGATGTCTCTAATTGGGTTGCTAGCCTCAACGGAGAAAATGGTCCCGGAGGGACGCCTTCACATGAGGCCCTTTCAGTTTCATCTCAAGGAGCACTGGAGATATCCTCAGTCGCTGCACAACCTCCTTCCTTGGACAGAAGCCATTGTAGCCCACCTAGATTGGTGGCAAAACCCCTCAAACGTGATGAAAGGCTCAGACCTTCATCCCAAGGACCACAGTATCCAACTCTTTACCGACGCCTCAAACAAAGTGTGGGGCGCTCACTTAGATCAAAATTCTACAAAAGGTCTGTGGTCAGATCGGGAAAAAAGGCTACACATAAATGTCCTGGAATTGAAGGCGGTCTCCCTGGCCCTTCGAGACTTCAAGGACCAGTGCCAGAATCAAACAGTGTTAGTTGCGACGGACAACTCAACAGTGGTAGCCTACATCAACAAACAGGGGGGAACTCACTCAGCAGAGATGTGCGCTCTCCTGTGGAAAATCATGACCTGGTGCCATCACTACCACATAACATTGAAAGCCAGGCACATTCCAGGGTGTCTGAATGTGATGGCCGACCTACTGTCCAGGTCCAACCAAGTGCAGTCAACAGAATGGTCTCTGCACCCACAGGTCTTCAAACAAATCTGCCAGAAGTGGTTCACCCCTCATGTAGACTTATTTGCCACTCACCTGAACCACAAACTCCCACTGTATGTGTCTCCTATCCCAGACCCAAGGGCCTGGGACATAGATGCTCTGAACATAAGCTGGACCAACCTCACGGCCTATGCCTACCCTCCTACGGCTCTCCTTCACAAGGTGATCCAAAAGATCAAGCAATGCCATTGCCTGATCATCGTGATAGCCCCAGGCTGGCCAGGGATGCCCTGGTTTTGGGACCTAGTGCAGCTCTCAACAGAGATCCCACTACAACTCCCAGTGTCAACGACCCTGCTAAAACAGTCCCACAAATATGTGTTCCACAACAACCCACAACAGCTGAACCTCCACGCCTGGTGTCTAGGAGCGGACAACTCCAAGAACAAGGCTTCTCTGTGGAGGTGGCAGAGAGAATTGCTGCCCCTCAGCGGTCATCAACAAGGACCATCTATAAGTCAAAGTGGGCCCTATTTGAAAAATGGTGCAGAGAAAATTCGGTGGATTTCTCCACTCCATCTGTGAAACAAATCTCAGATTTTTTCATGTACCTGTACCAAGACTTAAACAGGCGCCCCTAGACCATTGATGGTTACAGGACTGCAATCGTTGACACTTTGGGCCCAACGGCCCAACATATTGCACACAATGCAGACCTTCATAGGTTACTCTCCAGTTTTCACAGGGATCGTCCTAAAAGTTCCAGAAATTTACCCAAGTGGAACCTTTCTGTTGTCCTTAACGAGCTCACCAAAGCACCATTTGAGCCCATGAAAGACACAGACCTCAAACATCTTACTCTCAAAACTGCTTTCTTGCTAGCCTTGGCCTCCGGCAAGCGCCGCAGCGAAATCCATGCCTGGGTCGCGAACAAAGTATCTAATTTAGGCCAGTGGGAAAAGGTTGCCTTGTTCCCTTCTTCTGATTTCATAGCCAAAAACCAACTAGCAAGAGAAGGTTCTCAAAGTGTGTCACCAGTGACTATCCCTGCTTTGACTACCATTGTAGGTAGACAGTTTAAGGAAGACAGGACCCTGTGTCCCGTGCGGGCCCTGAGGTTTTATTTGGACCGAACTAAAGACCTGAGAGGGTCTCGTTCTCTCCTTTTCATCTGCTTTAAGAAAGGACATACCTCAGACATCAGACCCGCTACACTCTCTTCATGGTTGAAACAAACCATCCTACTTTGTTACAAACAAGCAGATCAACAAGCCTTGGACTTGGTCCAAGTCAAAGCGTATGACATCCGGGCCTTCGCGGCCTCTAAGGCCTTTTACGGTGGGGTATCGGTGGACCAAATCATGCAAGCCTGTCACTGGAAAGCTCACAACACATTTACAAATTTTTACCTAAAAGACCTTACTTGGTCAGACACCGACAACAATATGTATCTGGGACCCGTGGTGGCGGCACAACAAGTCCTAGATCCTTCCCCTCAGACCAGTTATCCTCGGAAAGAAAAAAAGGGGGGGGGGGGGGGGGGGGGGGCACATCCGCTACAACCAAGTCTTCAGGAGTCTATCCCAGGATCTAGGTATTCCTTTACCTTCAAGATGTTACGGGTAAGGTCATTTTATTTTTTAATTATCAGGTAATTTCTATTAAGGACTTATTCAGTTGTCATTAATCTCATATTTCAGGTTAAAAATTTCATGAGATGCCCAACCACTGGGTTGGTCAGTCACACGTGAAGGTCTCCTAGGGATCCTTAGACCTCGAAGTGAGCACTGCTGCACTTCCGTCCTACAACCAAACATCTAGACAGTTTTAGCACTGTCCCTCTTTTACTTAGGTTTTTGGCTCGTTACAGGCCCGATCTTCGGGATCGGGGCACTGTAAAGGGGACTCAGACTGGTATTTCTGGCACTATTCTGTATATACTAATTCAAATCTTAGAAAAAAATGACATATCTTCCAGTCTCAGCTGTAATCCCGCCACCGGGCGGTTGAATTCAGCATTAAGTCCCACATGGTAAGCTATTGTAGCGTAATAAAATTGAAAATTTTAATTACTTAAATGTAGCTTTTATAAGCTACAAGCTTACCATGTGCGACTTAGGAGAGTCCCACCCTGCCTCCCCGCTGTTTACAGCTGAGGGGTAGGTTTAAAAAATTTCAACGAGAAAGTAGGGCGATTGGTCAGAAGTTATCACGTGACGACAACTACCAGTATATCCGGTGGCTAACAAGAACGATCTTTTTTTCTAAGACGTTGGCCCTGGGTGTGGCAACCCGAGAACAGCATTAAGTCCCACATGGTAAGCTTGTAGCTTATAAAAGCTACATTTAAGTAATTAAAATTTTCAAATTTCTTCAGATTTGGGGGTTGTTCCCAATCTAATAGGTGGGTTGCATGTAACCAACCCGCCTATTAGATTGATGTGTCCGTCTGTCGGTCCACATTTTTTATTTCCGGACTCTAACTCGAAAACAGTTTGTCCAATCGAATTCAAACTTGGCAGGTAGATAGATTACCATCATAGCTAGGTTCCTTTCGAAATTTGTGAAATTCCGTCCATTCGTTTGTCCGGTTGTCTTGTCCACATTTTCATTTCCGGAATCTAACTCGAAAACGGTTTGTCCAATTGGATTCAAACTTGACAGGGACATAGATCACCATTATAGCTAGGTTCCTATTAAAATTGGTGTAATTCCGTCCGTTCGTTTGTCCGTTTGACCGTTTTTTGTCCATTTGTCTGTTTTTTGTCCTTTTGTCTGTCCATCCGTCTGTCTGTCCACATTTTTGTTTCCGGACTCTAACTCGAAAACAGTTTGTCCAATCACATTCAAGCTTGACAGGGACATAGATCACCATCATAGCTAGGTTCCTTTCAAAATTGGTGTAATTCTATCGGTTCATTTGTCTGTTTGTTCATCAGCATTTCCATTTCCGGACTCTAACTCGAAAACGCTTTGTCCAATCGAATTCAAACTTGACAGGGAGATACATCACCATCATAGCTAAGTTGCTTTCAAAATAAACCTAGATTACAAGTTTTGCGTTTCTTAGCACGTCTAACACATTCACCTTAACTGGGTGACCTAACATTTCTTTCCTTGTTTCTAAATGTAATTATAGCAGTTGCTAACCTTATTGCTGCCTGCACAACCCGCCTTTTGGGGCATCTTTGACCCTCTTGTTAAAGTTTTCCTTCCATTAAATGTGCCACCAAGTGAAGTGGCAGTTATAAAATTCTGTCACAGTCTTTTGCTAAAATGCTCACGATACTGGGATACCTTACTTACCGACCCATCCCAAGTGTCAGTGCACCAAGTTGAATGCAGATTGATTTATTTTTTTACCTCATTTTTCTGCCAAGTTCAGTCGTGTGCCAGCTTCACAAGCAATGCAGTTTTCTGTATGATTTCAGGCAACAAAACACCAACACTGCGCCTACCTACAACACTATGACACCGACTGCTACTGAGAAGGCGTCAAAATCTCCAAGACATGCGCCAGTACTGATGTCACACCTGGATGACAGGTAAGACTGACGATCTCTGACAAAATCACTGTTAGACTTTTAAGCCCCCTATACAGATTTAAAAGCGATTCTAACATGACACGGCTGTGTCCGCGATTCTGATTGGTCGAGAGCTATCGTAAAACCTCGATATACATGTTGGCTGTTCCATTGTCATCCCATCGCAAGTAACAACAACCAAGTACATGCTTCCGGTTTTTGACAGTTAAGGATCAGAACTTATTATTTTTCATAAAAGCACTTTTAATTGATATAATTCTGATAATGAAAAGAAAATATATAGAACCTAGAAAAATTTAAAAAAAAGTCTTTATTTTCGGCGTATTTAGTGAGAAAATGCTACTGCCACAATGGTAGAACAGCCTGATTAGTTTCGAACGTTTGTGAAATGGGCATGATTTTTTGCAAAATTTAAGGAAATTACAAGTATTAAGCATCCCACAAGGGACGCTTGTTTGTGTATGGGAGACCTTCAGGCTCCGCCGGCTCCGCATTTTGTTTTCCTTATAACTCTGTAACCGTTAGGCGGATTCTTTTCAAATTTGGCAGGTTTAGGCAGTAGCCTTGGGGAATTTTTTTGAATATGCTGCAGTGACATTTCAACCAATCAGAGAGGTCACATGACCAAAAATGTCTTTTTTTCGATGGGGAAGCTTGTCCGGATGATAACTTGAAAGGAATTTTATCAATTCACCTGAAACTTGGCAAATACATTCATTCTATTAAAATCTGGAAATCATTAGATTTTGGCATTGATTGGTCAAGAAATGGCCGAGTAAATCATTACGAATTTTCCAAATAAGGAAAACACAAAAATGCTTATATCTCGAAAACCGTGCTAGATAGAGCGATTTCGATGAAATTTTTGACCCACAGGGTATCTCTGCGGAGTAGTTTTCCCAATTTTCAAAAAAATTTTGTCTCGCCCAAAATGGCGGCCATTTTGAATTTTCGAAATTTTCGCAAAAATTGCAAAACACAAAAATGCTTATATCTCAAAAACCGTGCTAGATAGAGCAATTTCGACGAAATTTTTGACCCATAGGGTATCTCTGCAGAGTAGCCATGCCAATTTTCAAAAAAATTTTGTCTCGCCAAAAATGGCGGCCATTTTGAATTTTCGAATTTTTCGCAAAAATTGCAAAACATAAAAATGCTTATATCTCGAAAACCCTGCTAGATAGAGTGATTTCGACGAAATTTTTGACCCACAGGGTATCTCTGCAGAGTAGCCATGCCAATTTTCAAAAAAAAAATTTCTCGCAAAAAATGGCGGCCATTTTGAATTTTCGAATTTTTCGCAAAATTGCAAAACATAAAAATGCTTATATCTCAAAAACCGTGCTAGATAGAGCGATATCGACGAAATTTTTGACCCACAGGGTATCTCTGCAGAGTAGCCATGCCAATTTTCAAAAAAATTTTGTCTTGCCAAAAATGGCGGACATTTTGAATTTTCGAATTTTTGCGCAAAAATTGCAAAACACAAAAATGCTAATATTTCGAAAACCGTGCTAGATAGAGCGATTTCAACGAAATTTTTTATCTTCAGGGTATCTCTGCAGAGCAGCTATCCCAAAGAGCTTTCACTTGGTGAAGTTTCAGACCCATAGCTAATTGCTCACCTACTCAAAATGAGTAAATGCGAATTACCTCTAAAAGTATTGCAGATAGCCAATTATTCTCAAATAACTCATTCACTTACTTTTGGGAGAGCTTTCACTTGGTGAAGTTTCAGACCCGTAGCTAATTACTCACCTACTCAAAATGAGTAAATGCTAATTATCTTAAAAACTATTGCGGATACCCAATTTTTATCAAATAACTCATTCATGTACTTTTGGGAGAGCTTTCACATGGTGAAGTTTCAGACCCGTAGATGATTACTCACCTACTCAAAATGAGTAAATGCAAATTATCTCTAAAAGTATTGCAGATAGCCAATTTTTCTCAAATAAATCATTCACCTACTTTTGGGAGAGCTTTCACTTGGTGAAGTTTCAGACCCATAGCTAATTACTCACCTACTCAAAATGAGTAAATGCGAATTATCTCTAAAAGTATTGCAGATAGCCAATTTTTCTCAAATAAATCATTCACCTACTTTTGGGAGAGCTTTCACTTGGTGAAGTTTCAGACCCATAGCTAATTACTCACCTACTCAAAATGAGTAAATGCAAATTATCTCTAAAAGTATTGCAGATAGCCAATTTTTCTCAAATAACTCATTCACCTACTTTTGGGAGAGCTTTCACTCTGTGAAGTTTCAGACCCATAGCTAATTACTCACCTACTCAAAATGAGTAAATGCGAATTATCTCTAAAAGTATTGCAGATAGCCAATTTTTCTCAAATAAATCAATCTCCTACTTTTGGGAGAGCTTTCACTTGGTGAAGTTTCAGACCCATAGCTAATTACTCACCTACTCAAAATGAGTAAATGCGAATTATCTCTAAAAGTATTGCAGATAGCCAATTTTTCTCAAATAACTCATTCACCTACTTTTGGGAGAGCTTTCACTCTGTCAAGTTTCAGACCCATAGCTAATTACTCACCTACTCAAAATGAGTAAATGCGAATTATCTCTAAAAGTATTGCAGATAGCCAATTTTTCTCAAATAACTCATTCACCTACTTTTGGCAGAGCTTTCACTTGGTGAAGTTTCAGACCCATAGCTAATTATTCACTTACTCAAAATTAGTAAATGTGAATTATCTCTAAAAGTATTGCAGATAGCCAATTTTTCTCAAATAACTCATTCACCTACTTTTGGGAGAGCTTTCACTTGGTGAAGTTTCAGACCCATAGCTAATTACTCACCTACTCAAAATGAGTAAATGCGAATTATCTCTAAAAGTATTGCAGATAGCCAATTTTTCTCAAATAACTCATTCACCTACTTTTGGCAGAGCTTTCACTTGGTGAAGTTTCAGACCCATAGCTAATTATTCATCTACTCAAAATGAGTAAATGTGAATTATCTCTTAATAGTATTGCAGATAACCAATTTTTCTCAAATAACTCATTCACCTACTTTTGGAAGAGCTTTCACACACGAAAATGAAAAATTGTGAATATCTCGGAAAAGCTATTTCTTCTGCTTTAATGCTCGGCGGGAGATACACACCGCGGCAGTGGTCTTGACAAAAATTTTTGTCTCCCCCAAAATGGTGGCCATTTTGAATTTTCAAAGTTTTTGCAAAACACAAAAATGCTTATATCTCGAAAACCGTGCTATATGGAGTGAACTCAACAAAATTTTGGACCTGCTGGGTATCTCTGCAGAGTAGCCATGCCAATTTTCAAAATATTTTTGTCTCGCCAAATATAGCGGACATTTTGAATTTTTGAATTTTTTGCAAAACACAAAAATGCTTATATCTTGAAAACTGTGCTAGATAGAGGAGACTGCGCTGACTTTGGTTGCCACAACAGTATAAGGCTAGAAACGAAGCATTTTCTTAATACTTTAGCACTCACCTTTATATCCATTTCAGGACGCTTTGTTTTTGCTATGCAAAAACATTATCTTTTTTTTTTTGCGAGCGATCCTCTAGTTTTAATTGTTTTGTCATGTTAGAATAGGAATATCGCCCTCCAAACCATGGTATATGCAGAATTTTACCATGGTTTGAGCAATAAACCCCTCAGGCTTCCCCTTCGGGGTTTATAATCTCAAACCATGGTAAAAGTCTGCATATACCATGGTTTGTCAGGCGTTATTCCTATAGTATAACTTGTGTTTTTGGCAAATGTTTGAACACTATGTTGTATTGAATTCATTTATGCATTTGACGTACAAGAATTGTGTAAGATTATTGTTTTACATTCCTCTGTTCACTATATGGTATAAATTTTCGAACATGATCATTTCCCAGGATGTTTATGCTGTTTTATGTTCACTTAGATTTTTCCATTTCCTGGAAAAGGCACATTCACAGGTAAAAAATATTTGTGTTTGCACGCAAAACTTTGAAAAGGCAGAAGCTCTGGAGACTTCTAACAATTTTACCAGTGATGTAAAATTTGGTGTTTTGCTTTTCAGCCTCAGTGCCAAGGAAAAATCGGCCACAGTAGACAAGACCGATGAGAAAGTGACGGCAGAAGAACAGGATAAGGAGACGAGCAATGATGTGAAAATCACGAGAACTGAGGTGAGGAGGGCTCGAACAATGGATTTGATTAAGTGTTGACGTCGAAAGTTCCATTATAGTAACATTAATAGGTGGACAATTAGACCTCTGTTTGACTAATTGTTAGTGACCATGTGAAGTCAGGTGCAACATTATCATTTCAAATAATCAGGTATTCAGCAGAAAACTTGTTTTTCTCCTGAATATCAAAATATCCAAACACTTTTACGAAAAAATGTAGCCATGTTTTATCAAACAAAAAAGAATTGTTACTATTTTATAGTTTGTTTCTGTTTACCACCATGCTCACAGGAAGTAGTTATTTGGGGTGTATATTAAATGGCACGAGTTTGAAAACAGCCAAAAATCTTGCCAGCTTTATTAGCATTTCATCGCGAGAGTGTTCAATGCCATTTTGATCAACAAATCTATGATAAATAAAGGGATGCATTGACCCCGAAATTTGAAAGGGAATGAGACAATGTTTAGTTGATTCTCAATGCTAAGTCCTATAAAAGTCGAGTAATTTCCTGTTTGTTGAAAAGAATCACCTCCGTTAAATCTCATTTCAGCGGTGCAAGCGTCCGTTCAAAACCCAGATGCTCTTGTTGCAGCGAAAAAAACTGGACAGAAACAGTATGCCACATCTTCTGGAGGTTAAGTCCAACTGTAACTGGGAGAGATTCAGGTGAGGAGGTTAGCCCCAGCAACTGACCTTTATCCTAACTCTGGCCCAAATGTGGGCTCCGGCCCTAAACTTAAAAACCTGACTATAGTGCATGTTCTGATCCTTTTATGTAGTTCAAGCTCAGTTACATAGATCAAGCACCTACCTTGTAACCTTTACCCATTCCCAACTTTAACCATGAAATTATGGGATGAAGTTTGAGTTGTATGCCACTTTTAAGTTATGTTTAATTTTTTGTTTTGGTATTGCTTTTCAGTTGTTTATTTTTAGCATTCCCTTATTTGGGTCTGTCTGTTATTTAGGTCTGCCATCCTGTCCCGCATCTCTGAGATGGCTGAAGCTGAGGGTTACCCCAGCCCCTGTGTGCTAGTGGTGAATAACCTCTATGTGGCTGTGTTGCCGAAACCCATTTTTCCCACCCGAATCCCGACCCACCTGCAGAATTTGCTCAAATCACCTACCATGTTCCACATCTCGCTCAGAATTACTGAGGCAAATAACGAGGAAACCATTGACCTCACTGCAGGTGATAGCCCCCCAGCAGATGAAAATGAAAGATTTCCTACCAATGGGGCAAATCATGACATCCAACAATACGTTACCCCAGGGACACGGGTTAAATGCCCTTCCTCTGGGGCGAAAGATAAAGGCCCTGAAAACAGACCGTCTTTGCCGCCGAAAGAACTGGGTGTGTCAGGACTCTCTTCACTGCAAGTCAGCCTGCCCGGCATGAAGAAAACAGGAACTGGTGGCTTTGACTTCCTGCATGGGTAAGAATTAGGTTATATTTGTCTTTGTGAAAACTAGAGCTGTGACCAGTGTAAACTAGTGAACCAGTTACCCATAAAAATTATAACTGCCCAAATAATACAGTAGAACCTCTATTATCCGACCCTCTTAGGGGAGTAACAATTAGGTCGAAAATAGAAGTTTTATTGCGTTAACACATCCTATCCAATGAACAATTCCTTTACCAGTCAGTGCCACCGGTCCCGCCAAACTCCAGAAAAAGACGTCCTGTATATCATACCTTCAGGACCGGTCATGGCGGTCAGTAGTGTGCATTCACTAGGTGGTGCATCATATTTGGTTCCTGTCTAGACAGAGTGATGTCAGTTCATCTTTTTCGTTTGCTGCATGTAGTGTGCAAACCAGTTTTGAAATGATCTTAAAGTTTGAAGGAAATGTGGATTATTCTTCGAAATTAAAGCTTATTCTCATCTGAAAATATAAATATTGTGTTACTTACATATCATGGCCTCTCCAGGAATAAAACGAGGCATTTTGCAGCAGTTTATGGCCAGTTTTGATGAATTTCTTTGTACTCGTTGTCGAGACGAAGTCATAGGTGAGAGCTTGTGTGTCATCCCTGCAGCATTCCTTCTGGACAGAAGTGTATAATTACGACGATTCACCCTCCATTAACTCCTCCCTAGTCGAGTAACACGGCGTGTATGTTAACGAAATTACAGTCCAACCTGCGAAGAGCAACCACCCGGGGGAAATCCCAAAAGTGGTTGCTCCCTGCAGGTGGTTGCTCTTCGCAGGTTCAGTTATGATCGTCACGGGTATAAGTATATACTTGTGTATACATCATGGTAGACTTGAAGAGATAAACTTGTATATAGGTAAGCATGTTTATTATTTCACATAAAAACATATTAATACACATGTGCAAGTAACAAACTACATATATTAGAATTTTTTTTTTTTTTTGCTTTTGGAGGCATTTTCACAGTTACTATGAATATGTGAAGACAATATGACATTCCGATAAAATGTAGGCCTTTTCATACTCATAAGGATTAAGTAAATCCTAACAGTTAAACTTTAAAAGCTTTAAGAACTGTACTCAGGAGAATGTTTTCAAAAGATTTCCTTCATTGATATGTTTTTGATTTACATTAATTACAGAATATCAAAGGCCTTTTAAAAGTCTTTCAAGAGTGGAATTAAAAGTTTTTCCAAAACAATTGAAATTCAGTTGCTCTTTCATAACCCCAAACTAACTGTTGATTACAGAGGTATTGCACTCTACTCAGGAGAGACTGTTATGTCTTTGAAGATCTGATTGTCATTAAGGTGATTTGAAATAATGGGGCCATGCTTAACAATGGGGTATTAATCCATTTTCTAGCCAATAGGTAACATAGCTTACTGTGTGGTGTGTAATCCCACAGAAAAAAGACCTGCCATCTTCAGTGAAGCACAATGTAAATAATGATGTCCATGCCCTTTTTAAACATTGCCTCTTACACACAATAATATTCATAATTTAAATAACATTTACATAAAATTAACTATAGTCACATTTGTACATTATTTATGTCAATGTTTTTTTTTATAAAATGCTACATTATTAGTATTAAGATTATTATTAGCTTTTTTGTAAATATCTAAATGAATAATAATAGTGGTAGCTATTTAAATCAAATACATGGATGTAGGTAGATTGAGCAAAGCGATTCTAAATTCTTTAATTTTAACACAAGAAGTTTTTTTTTTCTTGGATGGAAGGGGTGGTTGCTCTTTGCAGGTTCAGAGCTCCGGTGGTGCATAAAAAGGTTGGTTGCTGGTTGCAGGTAGCAGGTGGTTGCTCTTCGCAGGCTCAAATTAATGTAAAATGCCTTGGTGGTTTTCCAGGGTGGTTACTCCTTGCAGGTGGTTGCTCTTCGCACGTGGTTGCTTGAGCAGTTTGGACTGTAGAAGAATAAGAAGAATGCATCGTCTGACATCATCACTTCTAGCTTATTCTGGTCATGTCACACGGACCTAGTCACGTGATACACATTCAGGAATCGTGTTTTCAACAAAAGTTTTCACCAGAAGAAGCTAGCAAGAAGTGATGGTGTTTTTATCGGTACCACTTCTGTTCAAGCCCTCTCCACCCCTATTGGACCCTACCTTGGTACGGGTACTGGGCAGCCCAGAGTAAGAAGACAACTAGGGCTACCAGGAACTGGTTACAGAGGATTGATCAACCGGAACCGGTTATAGAGGTTGGTGTGACCACTGTGAGCATTATCTCCCCAGTGCAGTGTTGCTTCTGACCCTGGAATCAACTGATCCCATCATTACTGGCAAGAAGAGGGTACCTTCAGTTGAACAGGTCCAGTGATGACGGCAGAAATCTGCTGTTCCCACCATTACTGGCAAGGAGAAGGCAGCTGCAGTGAACAAGTCCACTGAGGACAGCAGGTTTACAGGTTACAGAGAATTGCCAGTTACAGAGAAATCTGCTGTTCCCCTCCTTGCTGGCAAGAAGCCAGCTTCAAATCTAGTGCTGACAGCAGGTTCACCGGTTACAGAGGTTTCCCGGTGACAGAGAATTGATGTTGACAAGTTAGTTGGACAGGAAGTTTCTACAGAAAAATTCCTTTAATCAACCGGATACAGAGCCTACCGACTGGGTGCCGGCTTACACAACCTTCATTGTATCCGATATCCGGTCGATACTATAGATTACGCACGAGAATGCCGCCGTCGCCGCACTGTGTAGAGATTTTCTCATTACCCCTCTAGAGGCCAGGGTATTATAGGTAGACTTCGCAAAGCCATAAAATTTTGCCTGGGAACATTTTGGGCCTCATTTTGAAAAACAAGATGGCCGCCACAGGCGTTTCTTTTCAGTCATGAAAAGTGCGTATATCTCCCTTATTATTGGTTATAGAGGTTTGGAATGTCAAACCAACCTGTAGGAAATCATGGGCTGCGAATCTTCAGGTGTGGTTGGATTTGATCTTGGGGCACCCCTTCAAGGTCAAACGAGGATAGTCAAACTTAAAAGTGCTTATAACTTGCTTATTATTGGTCCTAGAGGTTTGGGATGGTAAACCAACCTATAGGAAATCATGGGTTGTGAATCTTCTGATGTGGTCAGATTTGGCCTTGGATCCCTTCTTCAAGGTCAAACGAGTATAGCCAAACTTAAAAGTGCTTATAAGTCACTTATTATTGGTCCTAGAGGTTTGGGATGGTCAACCAACATATAGGAAATCATGGGCTGGGAATCTCGTAGTGTGGTCAGATTTGACCTTCAAGGTCAAACAAGGATAGTCAAACTTAAAAGTGCGTATAACTTGCTTATTAGTGGTCCTAGAGGTTTGGGATGGTAAACCAACCTATGAGAAATCACGACTGGGAATCTTCTTGTGTGGTCAGATTTGACCTTGGGCCATCCCTTCAAGGTCAAACAAGGATAGCCGAACTTAAAAGTGCTTATAACTCACTTATCATTGGTCCTAAGATTTGGGATGGTAAACCAACCTATAGGAAATCATGGACTGGAAATCTTTTGGTGTGGTTGGATTTGACCTTGGGCCCCTGCTTCAAGGTCAAACAAGGATAGCCAAACTTAAAAGTGCTTATAACTTGCTTATTATTGGTCCTAGAGGTTTGGGATGGTAAACCAACCTATAGGAAGTCATGGGATGCGAATCTTCTGATGTGGTCAGATTTGACCTTGGGCCTCTGCTTCAAGGTCAAATGAGGGTAGCCAAACTTAAAAGTGCTTTCAACTTGCTTATTATTGAAAAATGCTGTTTATCTTCAAAACTACGTTAGTTGGCCTTTTTTCCGGTGGATACATCTTGCATCTGGCCACAGATGCGTCCTTGGTCTAGTTGATAGTTGCTTCACAACAGAGAGATACTGGTGAAGTCAGCCAAGGCCAGAGGGAATATTGTTATTATGTCCACCCCCACATATTATTTTTGCTTTTTCCGGCGTCCGGCGTCCCACTTGGTTTCCAGACATTTTAGGCAACAGTTCTTATCCTATCTTTACCAAATTTGGCATGCAGGTTTATTGGGTTAATAGCTTGTATGGGATTGCTTTTGGTGATGATAGCTCTATAGCTAACTGAGTAATAGCTACTTTGCTACTTTTGAGTAGCTCTTAGGTTTCCAGACATTTTAAGGAATGCTATTAAGCCTAGCTTTCTGAAATTTGGTATGGAAGTTCATTGGGTTAATAGCTTGTATGGGATTGCTTTTGGGGGGAATTACTTCAAAGATGAGTGAGTAATTAATTAAATAAATGAGTAATTGGCTATTTTGAATACTGAAAAAGGCAAATGTGCTCATATCTCCTAAACCGTGCGAGATAGAGCGATTTCGTCGAAATTTTCGACCCACAGGGTATCTAAGGAATGTAATCTTTGCAATTTTCAAAAAATTTTCCCCTCCCCAAAAATGGCGGCCATTTTGAATTTTTGCCAAAAATGGCAAAACACAAATTTGCTTCTATCTCCTTAACCGTGCGAGATAGAGCGATTTCGTCGAAATTTTCAACCCACAGGGTATGTAAGGAATGTACTCTTTGCAATTTTCAAAAAATTTTCCCCTCCCCAAAAATGGCGGCCATTTTGAATTTTCGAATTTTTGCCAAAAATGGTAAAACACAAATTTCCTTCTATCTCCTTAACCGTGCGAGATAGAGCGATTTCGTCAAAATTTTCAACCCACAGGGTATGTAAGGAATGTACTCTTTGCAATTTTCAAAAAATTTTCCCCTCCCCAAAAATGGCGGCCATTTTGAATTTTCGAATTTTTGCCAAAAATGGTAAAACACAAATTTCCTTCTATCTCCTTAACCGTGCGAGATAGAGCGATTTCGTCGAAATTTTCAACCCACAGGGTATCTCAGGAATGTACTCTTTGCAATTTTCAAGAAATTTTCCCTCCCCCAAAAATGGCGGCCATTTTGAATTTTAGAATTTTTGCCAAAAATGGCAAAACACAAATTTGCATCTATCTCCTTAACCGTGCGAGATAGAGCGATTTCGTCAAAATTTTCAACCCACAGGGTATCTAAGAAATGTACTCTTTGCAATTTTCAAAAATTTTCCCCTCCCCAAAAATGGCGGCCATTTTGAATTTTCGAATTTCTGCCAAAAATGGCAAAACACGAATTTGCTTCTATCTCCTTAACCGTGCGAGATAGAGCGGTTTCGTCGAAATTTTCGACCCACAGGGTATCTAAGGAATGTACTCTTTGCAATTTTCAAAAAATTTTCCCCTCCCTAAAAATGGCGGCCATTTTGAATTTTAGAATTTCTGCCAAAAATGGCAAAACAGGAATTTGCTTCTATCTCCATAACCATGCGAGGTAGAGCGATTTCGTCGAAATTTTCGACCCACAGGGTATCTAAGGAATGTACTCTTTGCAATTTTCAAAAAATTTTCCCCTCCCCAAAAATGGCCGCCATTTTGAATTTTCGAATTTCTGGCAAAAATGGCAAAACACGAATTTGCTTCTATCTCCTTAACCGTGCGAGATAGAGCGATTTCGTCGAAATTTTCAACCCACAGGGTATCTAAGGAATGTATTCTTTGCAATTTTCAAAAAATTTTCCCCTCCCCAAAAATGGCGGCCATTTTGAATTTTAGAATTTCTGCCAAAAATGGCAAAACACGAATTTGCTTCTATCTCCATAACCGTGCGAGATAGAGCGATTTCGTCGAAATTTTCAACCGACAGGGTATCTAAGGAATGTACTCTTTGCAATTTTCAAAAAATTTTCCCCTCCCAAAAATGGCAAAACACAAATTTGCTTCTGTCTCCTTAACCATGCGAGATAGAGCGATTTTGTCGAAATTTTCAACCCACAGGGTATCTAAGGAATGTACTCTTTGCAATTTTCAAAAAATTTTCCCCATAAATGGCGGCCATTTTGATTTTTCGAATTTTTGCCAAAATTGGCAAAACACAAAATTGCTTCTATCTCCTTAACTGTGTGAGATAGAGTGATTTTCGACCCACAGGGTATCTAAGAAATGTACTCTTTGCAATTTTCAAAAAATTTTCCCCTCCCCACATATGGCGGCCATTTTGAATGTTCAAATTTTTGCCCAAAATGGAAAAACACAAATTTGCCTTAACCGTGCAAAATAGAGTTATTTCGTTGAAATTTTTGACCCATAGGGTATCTAAGAAATGTACTCTTGGCAATTTTCAAAAAAGTTTCCTTTTCCCAAAAATGGCGGCCATTTTGAATTTTCAAATTTTTGCCAAAAATAGAAAAACAGGAATTTGCTTCTATCTTCTTAACCGTGCAAGATAGAGTGATTTCGTCAAAATTTTCGACCCAACCAATGCAAAAAGGCATGACACTGAAATAATTTACATCTACACTAACAAATATTTAAGCATCATTGATATATTTTACAAATGAAACAGGGTGTTGTAAGAGTACTGTACAATTTTGGCAAAAGGTTCATGGGTGGACATTACACATGATAATGTGTGTTCTTCTATGCTATCCTGTTTCTATTCGCACCTACTATCAACAGGGCGTCCTATTTCTAGTTATTTATGAGTTCACTTGAGTCTTTATTAACTTACCCGCCGACCAAGCGGTAGTTATTCAGCAATTGTCCATTGGATAAGATGTATTAACACAATAAAATTGCAAATTTAATAAGTAAATTAAATTTTTATAAGTTAATACCCTATCCAATGGACAGGCAAGGCCCTCCCAACCGACCCTGCTACCAGCTTACTAGGGGTCTGAATGTGTTTAGACAATAAAGTAAGTAAGTAAGTTAAAATTAAAGTGCAAAAACACTGACGTGTTATGCTGCACTATTAAAAACTAATAAATATATTAACTAATATTGACAATAATACACAAAAGTATATATACAAATAATAACAAACAATTAACGAATAACCAAAAAGACGAAGAAAAACAACATATAAGAGATGACTAGAATAAAGACTAGAGTAAAAAGCAACAAACAACAGAGAAAACAAAAAGCAAAGTAAACCATATGTAAATTACAAATATCATAATAAAATTGTCAATAAAACACAATAACACAAAAAACACAAAACACAATAAATAAATAAACACAATACCAGACTAGATTATACAGAATAAATTAACACAAAGGACATAATAAATTAATTAAAATTTTTTATACAGACCACATTCCTTCAAATAATTAATGATACTAAAAACATTTTCTGAAAATAATTTTTGCATTGTATTAATATCTCTATAATATTTTATTCTAGTGTCACGTAGGTCGATACAGTCCAATAATATATGCTTGACTGTATCAGGACAATGACAGGGAATACACCAGGGCATCTCTTCACCTTTCAACAGATAACTATGGGTGAAATAAGTGTGTCCAATACGGGCTCGAGTTATAACTATTTCCTCCCTACGAGATAAACCCGTCCAAACATAAAAATCTCCTACTGTAGGGTTTATTTGGAATAGTTTGTTATCAGGACATGCATTCCATTGAGCTTGCCACTTTTGTTTAAAAACACTATTTACATTCACTTTCAAGTCTGTATAGGGGACTTTCAAGTCTAAAACATTAAAATTCAAGGCCTGTTTGGCAAGCTCGTCTGCTTTTTCATTGCCCTTTATGCCTACGTGACTAGGAACCCAAGCTAAAACAACTATCTTATTTACTGAACAACAATCATTAAAAAGCTTTAAAATATCTTGAATAAAAGGATGATCACAGTTGTTGCTATCAAGAGCTTGAAGACTAGATAAAGAGTCAGAAAATATAATAAAACGATCATCGTCACAATTTTTAACTATATTAAAAGCCATTTTCAGAGCCTGTAATTCAGCTGTGAATATACTAGCATTGCCAGGAAGTCTGACCTGGGCACTGAGGCCATCAGATGTAGCAGCTGCAGCAACCCTATTTTCTGTTTTCGATCCATCAGTAAATACAGCCCTATGGTCAGAGTAATAGCCTTTTAACTCAGCAAATAGACTTTGAAACATACAATCATCACCAAGATGTTTCTTTTCATGGGTGAGGAACAAGTCTATGTGAGGTTTCTGTATAGTCCAGGGTGGGTCTTCTGGCAATGACACAGTCTGAATTAAATCCAGCTGAGGACAGATAGCAGACAAATCTTCCTCTACACGATGTCCAAAAGACCTTATTGTAGATGGCTTCTTATCATAAAGATCATAATACTGGGGGTTAAAAACAACATCATAAGCCGGATTGTCAGGATTACTTCTCAATTTCAGAGCATATTGAATACATAACTTATCAAACCTGAGATATAAAGGGGGTTCATTTGTCTCAACATACAAGCTTTGCATTGGAGAGGTCCTGAAGGCTCCCAGGCATATTCTTAGGCCCTGGTTTTGAATGGGTTCCAATTTCTTAAGATAAGACTTATGAGCAGAACTAAAAACAGCACAACCATATTCCAATCTGGAACGAACAAATGAACGATAAAGTCTCATTAAAACACTTCTATCTGCTCCCCAATCCATTTTGGCAACTACTTTCAGTAGATTCATAGCTTTTTCACATTTCTGGCGAACATAATCTATATGTGCCTTAAAATTAAGTTTTCTGTCAAAGATAACGCCAAGGAACTTAGTTTGTGAAACCACAGGGATTTGTGAATTATATATTGTCAGTGTTGGGTCTGGATGAAGTTTTCTTTTATTACAGAAATGCATGCAAACAGTTTTGGTTTTAGAAAATCTAAAACCATTTTCATCAGCCCATTTCTCTACTTTATTCAAACACAATTGAAGTTGCCTTTCTATTGAAGCCATATTTCTAGAAGAACAAGTGATTGAGAAATCATCAACAAAAAGAGACTTTTCAAAGCTAGCTGGAATCACATCAGCAATGCTGTTAATCTTTAAAATAAATAACGTAACAGAGAGGATGCTGCCCTGGGGTACACCCATCTCTTGCCCATGTATATCTGAATAAACGGATCCTAAACGAACTCTAAAAACTCTGTTTGATAAAAAATTCTGAATAAACATGGGCATTCGCCCCCTTAGGCCTACTTTATGTAGATCTCTTATAACGCCATACTTCCATACTGTATCGTAGGCTTTTTCTAAATCAAAAAATACAGAGACTACATGGTTGCCTTTTAAAAAGGAATCTCTAATAAAAGATTCAAGTCTTATTAATGGGTCTGTTGTAGTTCGACCTTTTCTAAAACCACTTTGATATTTTGTTAAAATATTATTTTTCTCAAGGAACCAAACTAATCTAGTATTAATCATTCTTTCCATGGTTTTGCATAAACAGCTCGTCAGGGAAATGGGGCGATAATTGGACGGGTTTTTTGGGTCTTTGCCTGGTTTAGGAATAGGTATTACAGTGGCCTCTTTCCAGCATTCAGGAATTTCACCTGAAGCCCATATATCATTAAATATATCAAGTAACACCATAAGTGAGTCTCTTGGTAGATGTTTTAGCAGCTGATAATGGATCTCATGTGGACCAGTGGCTGTGTCATGAGACTTTTTCAGAGCATCACATAGTTCTCTAATGGTAAATGGTACATTGTAATTTTCAAAGTTGTCTGTGTCAAAATCTAAGTGTTCTTTTTCAGTTTTCTCTTTATATTTTTGAAACTCTGTACGGTAATTGTTGCTGCTAGAATTCTTGCGGATTTCTTCGGCCAACCTATTTGCTATATCAACTCTTTCTGTTATTTTTGTCCCATCATTATTTTCCAGATGGTGTGTTGTGGTGTTTGTTTGCCACTTATTTTCCTTATCATTTCCCATACCTTCTTTGCTGGTGTCTTTACATTTAGTTTTGATACATATTCATGCCATGATTTCCTTTTATTTTCTTTAATTATTTTACGAGCATTGGCTCGACAGTTTTTATATTCATTTATGTTATCTGATGTAGGATTTATACGGCATTTATCCATTGCATTTTGACGAGCTTTAACAGCTTTTTTGCATTCACTGTTGAACCATGGTTTGTAGCTACCAGTGGACTGTCCAGTTGACTTTGGCACACATTTTGTTGCTATGTCATTTAACTTATCTAAAAATGCAGGAAACTTTTCTGTTATGTCAGTAAAATTATGCCTATTAATATCCAGAGAACACTGAAGTTTGAATTTTGGCCAATCAGCCTTTTTAAGATTCCAACGAGGAACATTGTCCTTAGGCATACTCTTAAATATATCAATTAAAATAGGAAAATGGTCACTACCACACTGATCAGAATGGACCTGCCATGTAAAATCAAGAAAAACAGATGCAGAACATAAAGACAAATCTATTGAGGTGAATGAACCTGATGCAGGATGAAAGTAGGTAGGTGACTTATCATTAAGTAAACAAATATCAGAGGATTCAAGAAGATGTTCCACCTTATAGCCTAAACTATTAGACGAGGAACAACCCCACTATCGCTATGTGCATTAATATCTCCAATAAATAGAAAAGGTGCAGGTAACTGGTTGACTAGATTATCAAGATCACTTTGTGCAACATTAAAACGTGGTGGAATTTATACATTACATACAGTTATACTTTTATGTAGAGATACTTTTACAGCAACTGCCTGCAGTTCTGTATCTAACTCAAGTACCTCATGGGGTATACCTTTCTTAACAAAAATAGAGCAGCCACCAGTGGCTCTCCCATCTACTTCAGACATACAAGTTTTAAAATAATGATCAAATCCTCTTATATTTACATTATCTGAATCTTTAAAATGAGTTTCCTGCAATGCTAAAATGTAGGGTCTAAAATTGGAAATTAAATTTTTAATTTCTTCAAAATTTGGCCTAAAGCCACGACAGTTCCACTGTAGTATACTTTTATTTTTGTTTGGTTCCATTATTTACACTTTTATTACCACTCCGCCCTTGTGAACTTGTGATTGGGGATTCTTCGACACTCATGTCACTGTCACTATCACTTAAAACATCATATTTATTGTGTTGTTTAATAGGGTCATTAGATCCCTTATGTTGTTTGGTCAAATATACTTTGCTCTGACTTATTTTCAGCTTAATGGGGTCATTTTGAGATGCACTTGTCTGACTCGATGCACTGGTTTTATTCACTTTATTTATCTGTTTCTCAACTGTGCACTTTTTTGGTTGTTTTGTGCCTTCTGGCCAAGTCATTTCTGTTTGTGTTTCTACGTTCACTGTTTTCACCACAGGTTTAGTTGCTGCAGCTGCTTGGGCATATGTTGATTTCACAGAATTAAATATATCAATTTGTTTCTTGGCTTCTGTATATGAAATCCCTCTTTCTGCCTTAATCCTTTGAATTTCCTTTTCTTCTTTCCATTTTGGACATTCTTTATCATTAGATGCATGCTTTCCATGGCAATTTACACATTTTGCTTCATTCTTACATTCTTGAGAGTCTGTATGATCTTCATGCCCACATTTAGTGCAAACTTCATTCTTTCTACAGTTGAATTTAGTGTGACCAAACTTTTGACACTTGTAGCATCTCACAGGATTCGGGATAAATTGTGACACAGCCACTCTGTAGTAACCCACCCTGATGTATTTTGGTAAGGTCTGGCTCTGAAAGGTCAATATAAATGTCCCTGTTGGTTTCCTTTGTCCATCTCTGAATACCGATATCCTGTCCAGTTTTATGACCCCTTCATCTTTAAGTCCTTCTAGTATTTCCTCATCAGAACATTCTTTTATGTCTGGGCATCTAATGACCCCTTTCTTTGTGTTCAGGCTGTAGTGTGGTGATACAGCGATGGGGATAACATTGTCCATAGTCAAGTGCAGTTTGGTCGTTTTCAGTAGTTTGCTGCTTTGAGCTTCCTTGTCAACTTCAACTAAAATGTCTCCATTTCTTAATTTTCTTATATTGAAAGGATCAGATCCTAAAACAGCAACAATGGCCTTGTTTACAGCAAATGGCGACAGCTTGGACAAGGGTCTCTCATTGTCTGTGCCTAAAACGTGGCCATGAACAAATTGGTGCAGAATCCAAGCTCGTAGTCAAGATATCAGTTCTAGTTTGTTTCCTATCGGTCATTTGAGAGTGTTGAGTAGCCATAGTAAAATAATAATTATTCATTGCCAATGCTCTCCCCCCACCCTTCGAGCCCAACAAGGGGATATCATAATAGTGTGGAGCTGAGCCCTGCACACTGATATCAGAGATACATTAACAATATACTCAAAGACCACAAAAGTGAACCTTGATTGACCTGTTAAGCAGCCGCCTTCTAGATACTCCAAAAAAATGCACAAAGCAAACACCAGCAGAATACAACAATCAAGTACAACAGTATAAACTATTAGAAACAACAAGCCATCACTAATTTGGAGCACTAGGGCTTGGCACCACCAGCCGATTGATTAAGCCAGGCCATCTTAACCTTCCGACTAAGTGAAATTGAGGCCAAAGCTGTGTATTGCCTCCTCAATGCCGCAACAAAGAATTGGCTCAACAGCCAGGACCCTCTCTTCCACTGACACGGATCGCAACCCACGGCAAACAGGCTGCCCCCAATTAGTCGCCTCTTACGACATGCAGGAGGATACGTTGGGCCTGTTCTACATCCCCGGACCCACAGGAGGCGTTTAGACAATAAAAAAGATGAACTGACGTTACTCTGTCTAGACAGGAAGCAAGTATGATGCGCCACCTAGCGAATGCACACTACTGACCGGTCCTGCCGGTATTATATACAGGATGGCTTTTTCTGGCGTTTGGCGGGACTGGTTGCACCAACCGGTAAAGCAATTGTCCATTGGATAGGATATTAACTTGTAAAAATTTAACTTATTAAACCCAATATTCAGCCACATTTGTCCTTCTGGTTTTAGCCTTTTCTCCTGAATTGTGTGCATTCATAGTTCAGCATTTTAATCATTCAGCAGGTCACTAGTCACACTGACCATAGATACCTGGAAACCAAGGACAAATTAAGGTGGAAAATCTTGTGTCCAATAGTAGAGTTTTAAGCCTTTGCTTAAAAGAGATCAGAGAGGAAGCAGGTATCAAATGGTAATTCATCCCCCAGACTTTAGAACATTGTGGGAAAAGCTTCTGTTAAACAGTTTTATTTATTCTGTAAAATACCCTTACCTTATCACTATTGCTCTATGTTGAGAGCATACATCAACGCCCAAATAAAATATGTATCAATTAGTTACTATTATTGGTGTGAACTGTAACTGGTATTTCAGGCTTTGTTTGGTTTTGGAAGGAAATATGAAAACCACAAAGAATATTTTTAATAACTGGCCCTTCAAAGGTGAATAATTGAACTTTTTCTATGGCTGATGTTTTGTGAAATGAATGAAAAAGTCTATTACTTTAGTCAAACATATCAGATTTAACTTATTGTGGGACAAAATTGGAAGTTTAAAGCATCTTGCTTGGTATTTCCAGTTGTAAGCTCTGGCTTGTGAACACAGATTTTCTTGACGACTCATGAACAATAAAATGTCTATAATGCAACAGTAAAAACAGGCTGTTTAATTCTTTTTCTGCAGTGAAAACATTGATCAGCCGTTGGACTCTGCGACCAGAAATCAACCGAATCAGAGAGACAGTATGAGCACTAAACAGAGTGGAACAAAACAAACTGGAGCAGACAGGAAATTTAAGAATTTGGAAAATAAAGCCTCCAGAATCAGGGTTTGTATTTGTGTTTTGTATTTTGAGTATTATTCAAATAAGTTCACTGTTCACAAAATTTGTTACTTCCTAAAAAAATTCAGAAAAATGATGCGCACTGATAAATTCATAAGAAGATGGAGTAGATTGAGAAACTAGGAATAGGATTTAGGGATGTGAATGAGTAGTCGAGGCTTGCTAAATGAGGCATATTTCATCAAAAGTGTATTCCAATGTTAGGGTATGGTCTGTAACACCACTATCTCAGTATTGATACCATATCACTTGAATACCGTGACAGCACTTTACCGCCGGCATTTCGAATCTCAGTACATAATATTGATAGAAAACGTTAAATATTAGAAACAAACCCAAAATTTGAAGTAATTATATACTTTTATCTAAGATTTTGGTATTTTTTTAGCACTTTTCTAGTGATTTCTTTTGGAAGAACTGTCAGTGTTTTCTTTTTCATGGATTTTTCTTTGGTCAGTGGGCCTATTCGATTGGTTATGGGGGCCATGGTGGCAGAGTGGTAACACTCTCGCCTCCCACCTCTGAGACCGGGGTTCAATTCCCGGCACGGCCTCAAGTGGGAAAGCTGGTAGTTGCTTGCCGTTGGTTGGCAGTTTACAGTACAGAACCCTAACAAACTATGTACTGGTTTCCTCTGCCCTTCCAACTACCCGTCGTGATATGACCTGTACAGTGTTGAAAGCGATGTAAAACCCCAAATAAATAAATAAATCGATTGGTTATATACTAGAACACAAATTTTTTGCTATTATGGAATCGGTATGGTTCCAAACTGGCGGAAAATGGAAAATCTGCTACCAACCGTGCCCTACCCAATATTAAGGGTTGAGTACTCGCATATATATAATATAAAAAATCAGCCAGTTCCAATGATTTAAGACTTTTATCTTTATTTTTTGTTTTGTTTTACGGGAGCCACCATATTAACATCGGTTTGTTGATGTAGGTGTGTTATCGACCTTGCCCTAATTTTCACTTGTAGCTAAATGATGTAACCACCAATCAACAAACATTACACACCAACTATGTATTGTAGGTTGCTCCCCGGCGGTCAGAAGGAGATGTGATTGTTCTGGACGATGACTCTGATTCAGAAGAAACTGGATCTTCAGAAAATGGAGGGGGGCAAGGGGTGACCTCACCAGTACCTAAGGTGATGCCCACTTACCTGGTAATGAACTACAACCACAAACCCAGTTCCACCAGTATATCAGGGGAGGAACCAAACCAAAAAGCCATGGTGTCTCTTCTATCCAAGGATGGTATGGGTTCTAAAACTACCCCAGTCAGTTCAAACCAAACCTCCACGTTGAATTCAGATGTGACAGTTGATAAAGTTGTGGGTGGTTCTGCATTATCCCGTCAGCTTGAACAGAGTAAACCAGCACCTACTTCAGAGAAGTCAGGCTTGCTGCAGACCACCACTGGTCAGAAGCCAAAGTCTGCGACCTTGCTGAAAGGTCAACAGACGGTCACTCCAGCCAGCACCCCAGCTACATCTACCAACGCGAAGACTACAGTGACCTTCCAGTTGCCTCAGGGATCACTCAGGACATCGTTGCTCAACAAAGACAAGCTTAAAGGCAGCCAGCAGCTGGTTTGTATCCAAAACCCTCTTCCGGGATCACAAAAAAAACAGCCGGGTTCCTCACAAGGGAAAAGTACGAATATGCCACCTGCAGGTGTACCTATACTAATTACAGGGAGCCAGTTAAAAGAACCCAAAATTCTGTTCCCTGTAAGCAGGAATTCTCCTGCGGACAAACAAAAGAAGATATTCTTATTGAGCAGCAAAGATGGACACCAGGCTAAGTTAATGGGCTCCCCAGATGGCCAAACTAGGCTGTTTCCTGTTGTCATTTCGGCAGCTAATATTCCTAGGCTATCGAGTCCTAGCAGTAAAACTAACTCCAAGTGTGGCACAGGTAGGGTAAAGAAGGGTCAGAAGTCAGGTACAGAAGAGGGCAAGAGTCCCATTCAAATCTTTTCTACTGCCGCTTGCAGCATTCAAGGAAATACGAACGGAAAGACTGGAGAAGATAGCAAGACTTCTACCAACGTCAAATGCCCTCAAACATCAAAGAAACGTAAATGTCGATCAAAAACTGAAGTTCAGGCTGAAGAGAAAATAGTAAGTGCGATACAGGTGAACATTGGAACAGGAAATGCTGAAGTTCAGGACATAAGGTTACCTTTCAGTACATTGTTAACAAAGGCAGTGCAGTCTTCGATAAAAGGTTTAAAAAACAAGCCAGGAGATACTAGCACGAGTAAGTCTACAGGAACAGAAAGTGTACAAAAAAAGACACAGTTGAAAGAGGAAGGGGGTCGGGTTAGTGGGAGTTCACAGGTGCAGAGTGATACGACTGAACAGGTATGTACAGACACTGCAACAAACTTAACTGGTGGTGGGGATTGTGGTGGCTAATTGTTCCCCAGCTTGATTCATCAGCCATTTCACTCTCTGACAAATTGTTATTGGCATTATGTTTTATGGTTTTAGTGGTTTATAGAATATATTGGACTTTCCCCACAAATAGAAGTGGATCACTTTCTCTATAAATATGACAATACAAAAGCATCAGAAGGGGAACAACATGTATCCGAAATCTAACTAATAAATTAACTAAAAGAAAAGTGGATACTTTGTTGCTTACTTTGTTTTAATGTTGAGGCTTACTATTGCTGCCCTTCTTTCCGAGAATGAATTATGTCAATGTCAAAAATTTATTTACTATATGCATCCTGTTTCAGAGACAAAAACCACCGCTAATTGATTCAGATGAAAAACAATTTCCTGTGAAGAAAACAGACTTCTGTTCCCCAAAAATACAGTTGAAAGGAATCTTTGTGGTCAGGGAAGCTGACACACTGGATTCCTCTGTCAAACCATCATGTGTTGAAAATAAGGCCTGTGGTAGTGCTACAAAGTCATGTGACCATAAGAGTAAGTCATGTGACACAGCAAACTTAATAGAGTGGCAGGAGGGCATGATACTGGATGACCAGAGTGGAGAAACCTATTTTCCCAACGGTAAAGCTTTGACATCTGAAGGAAAACTTCCGGACAAAGACTGCACAGAGGAGATATGTAGGGGAGAAAATATGAATAAAAACTGTCCAGAGCTGATACCTGATAGAGAGAATTTAAACAAACACTGCTCAGTAGTGACCCCTGGGAGGGAAAATTTATATGAAGACTGTACAGAGACAACACCTGAGCCTGATTCTGTGAATAAAGAAAACACCACTGAGCAGGATTCTGAAAATAAAGATTGTGCTACTGATCAGAATTTTGTGAATAAAAAGCAAGATTCTGTGAATAAAGAAGACACCACCGAGCAGGATTCTGCTAGTGAAGATGGCAGCAATGGTCAGGATTCTGTGAATAAAGAGGATGCTACTGAGGAAAATTCTTTGAATAAAAAGCAAGATTCTGTGAATAAAGAGACCAGGATCACTGACCAGGATTCTGACAATGAAAAGAGCAGCACTGGTCAGGATACAGTCAGTAAAGAGAGTTTTACAGAACATGATTCTTTAAATAAAGAACAAGATTCTGTGAATAAAGAGTGCTCAACTGAACAGGATTCTGAAAATAAAGATGGCAGCACTGGTCAGATTTGTCATAGTAAAGAGGGCCCTACTGAACAGCATTCTGTGAATAAAGAGGACAGCACTCAGTCGTCTACTGGGGATAAAGGTGAGGTAACTGATTTAGATACTGGGGATAAGAAGGGTGCCACCGAGCAAGATTCTGATTCAGCAAACAAGGAGGGCACCACTGAACAAGACTCTGCAAACAAAGAGGGCAACATTGAGCGAAAATATGCAAACAAAGAGGGCACCACTGAGCAAGAGTCTGCAAACAAAGAGGGCTCCACTGAACAAGATTCCTCAAACAAAGAGGGCACCACTGAGCAAGATTCCTCAAACAAAGAGGGCACCACTGAGCAAGATTCTACAAACAAAGTGGGCACCACTGAGCAAGATTCTGCAAACAAAGAGGGCACCACTGAGCAAGATTCTACAAACAAAGAGGGCACCACTGAGCAAGATTCTACAAACAAAGAGGGCACCACTGAGCAAGATTCTACAAACAAAGAGGGCACCACTGAGCAAGATTCCTCACACAAAGAGCGCATCACTGAGCAAGATTCTACAAACAAAGTGGGCACCACTGAGCAAGATTCTGCAAAAAAAGAGGGCACCACTGAACAAGACTCTGCAAACATAGAGGGCACCACTGAGCAAGATTCTATAAACAAAGAGGGCACCACTGATCAAGATTCTGCAAAAAAAGAGGGCACCACTGAGCAAGATTCTGCTAACAAGGAGGACACCACTGAGCAAGATTCTGCAAACAAAGTGGGCACCAGTGAGCAAGATTCTGCAAACAAAGAGGGCACCGCTGAGCAAGATTCTACAAAGAAAGAGGGCACCACTGAGCAAGATTCTACAAAGAAAGAGGGCACCACTGAGCAAGATTCTGCAAACAAAGAGGGCACCACTGAGCAAGATTCTACAAACAAAGAGGGCTCCACTGAGCAAGATTCTGCAAAAAAAGAGGGCACCACTGAACAAGACTCTGCAAACATAGAGGGCACCACTGAGCAAGATTCTATAAACAAAGAGGGCACCACTGATCAAGATTCTGCAAAAAAAGAGGGCACCACTGAGCAAGATTCTGCTAACAAGGAGGACACCACTGAGCAAGATTCTGCAAACAAAGTGGACACCAGTGAGCAAGATTCTGCAAACAAAGAGGGCACCGCTGAGCAAGATTCTGCAAGTACAGAGGGCACAACTGAGCAGGATTTGGCAAATAAAAAGTATGCGACTGAGCAGAATTTTATGGACAAAAATCACACAAGTGAGCAAGATTCTGTTTGCAAGGAAAGAACTTCTAAGCAGGATTCCGCAAATAAAGTGTGTCTTACTGATAAAATTTCCGTAAATATTCAACACACTTCTGAACAGCATTGCATAACTAGAGAAGCTGCTGCTGAATATTCTGTAGATAAAAGTGATAATGTGGCCCTGACTGGTATAAATACAGATGATACTGATGAATCTGAGGAAATTGATGTAGATGGTTCAAGTGAGTCATATTCAGTGGATACACATATAAGTGTTGTAGATGACGTAAGTGGTACAGGGAATGAGGTTGGTAACTTTAAATGTGGGAATTGTGATGATGGCACAGGAAGTGCACTCCAGCAGATGTTGACTGCAGACTCGGTGGGCCAAGCACACCAAGATCTGATGGGTAGGAAGTCAGCTGATCAAGTGATCCAATCAAAACACAAGAAAAATCCAGGTAATTTTTGTAACATCTCTTTATATTACAGACACAGTTACAATATTACGACTAAAAAATTTCACGCAATGTATAATGCCTTTATAATGTAGCAGTTAGAATAAGTCACTGCTCGTATTATTGTATAAGTAAACATTTGTCTTCACATTAAAATTTTGAATAGTATATAGTGAATGAAATAAACCAGAATTTTCAATTTTTTTATGTTAAAACAAGCTTTAATGTTAACATCAATATGAAGGATAAAACAATCGTAGTAATTGAACATAAGGTTATCACAGAGTTAGTGGATGTCAGTATTTTTGAAATTGTTAAATGTTTCCTTACCTATATCATCTCTTATGCAGTTTTTTATATGCAATCATTGCATTGTTGATATTTGTAGTTAAAACCTAAAAAGGTGTCAATTCTTGTATTGCACATGTTTTTTATATGAAAAATGTATGAGTATGACATTATTTGCAGATTACCCATCAGTTTGGGTGAATTTTCAACCTTTTTAAATCTCGTGATCGGTCATAATGTTTGTTTATATACGGGACACATGGCATTGTAGCTTTTTCTGTATTTCCTTGAAGATGCTATGCACTGGAAAAAGTTAACCAGATAGTTAATGGTAAATTCAAGCAGCTGCCAGGGATACCAAATTATGCCAATTGTTTCAGCCTTATCTATTGATGAGATATTACACACTTGATTTATGTTTTGAGACTTCTGTTAAGTAGCCTCATAGGACCACAAAAGTCCTACTTAGTGAGGAATTCAAAACATCAAGGGACCTGCCATACTTTTCTGCTTAAAATATCCAAGTTGCAGTTGTGTATCTCTTCTCACTTCACTTCAGCAAATCCCACATGTTGCCATGATTTGGGTTCAAACTCAAGACCATAGTGTTGAAGGTAAAGAAATTAAATGCTAGTTCAGTACAAAATCAGGAAGCAGTAATTTTTTTCTGTGTTATAGTAGCCATTTTGAAATAACTCTCTCACACCTTTCCTAAAATGAGTCATTTTATTGCATTAATACATCTTACTTCATGAACAATTTGCTATACACGTTGGTGCAGTTCAAACGCTAGGAAAAGACGTCCCGTATTATCCAGCAGCAGGACCGGTCTAGTACTATTCATTTGCGTGGTGGCCTGTTGTACTTTGTTCTTGTCTTGTTTTTGCAAGCTCTGGATATTTGAAGAAAGATATCAGTTTTCTATAGAATTCATCTTATTTTCTTGTGAAGTGATGCGTTTAGACTGTTTGCACACTATGGCATCTTCTGGACAGAAAAGGTGGCCCTGTAGCCATTTGATGGCAGCATTTGATCAGAATACTTGTACATGTCGAGACAAGGGATATACCCATGCATTCTCAAGGAAGAATGTAAGTTCTGCAACTCTTTAACCTCTGAACAAAAAGACACAGCTGGTTACTTCTTATACAATTAGGAATGACAAAAAAACGAGAAAGCTGAGAAAGACTCTGATACTGAAACCCTTTTATATCCAAACTGTGTGTCTGTGATAGAGGCAGTTAAACCTAAATCTCCAGAGAAGTTAAAGAGAAGCAGAAGTACAAGAAGCTGACCCCCTCCAAGTCTTCATATGGTACAGATCTGAAGGACCTCAATCCCAAGTAGTCAATGCTTTTCAAGGCTGGAGGCGATGTTGGTGGCCAGAACCCTTCGATAAGCTGGCAGAGCTGACCTTCCAGACAGTGAAATTCACCCCTGCAAAGCAGCCATCAGCTGTTAGTCCATTTCTTCCACCGACCACAGCTACCAACCAGACCAGAACTGACCAGACTCCTGTACAGCAGTGCCATCCACCTCAGCAGCTGTGTCACCTCACCAACCATACTCTGAGTCCGACCATGAAGCTGAGATGGAAACCGACCCTACCTAGGCTTTGGATCGATCAACTAAGGAAGAGGAGGAATTTTCTGAACACAACAGGGACTCTCTTACTGTTGACCAAGACCAAATGAGGTCTGAAAAAATGCTCCTGCCGGGAGACAGGTAGAGGTATGTGGCCGTACATGGAATCAAGTCACATTCTAGATTCAACTCTACATCTTTCTCAGTCGATGACAATCCATTTGCTGCCTCATAGCAACAGTCTACTGGCAACTTATTGACCAATGACTGGGTGTGTAAGAAGTTTGATAGACCTAAATGGACACTTGTTTGAAGCATACCCTTCAAATTAAGACACTCACGTCACAGAACAAGTGGTACTGTTTGCACTCAGATAAACAGACTGTTTCCAAGTGTCCTGTTATGAGTCGGCTTGTTTGAACAGCTCCTACAGCCGGATTGCGAGATTTTCATGTCTCATAAGAACTTAAGAAGGGACACTATCACCCTTACCAGTGACCCTGCAAGTCTTCCAAAGAAGGCAGAGGGTCCAACCGATTGGAATAAATGTCAGGGCAAGTCGTTCAACCACACCTCCCGACAGACCAAGGGTCAGTTGTTGTATAAATGACAATTACCGTGTAGCTCTAGTGTATGTAACATGACCAGCCAGGAGCAAAGAGGCTTAAGAGCAGTATCAGACTTAAAATGTACTCTTAGTTGTTGCAGATGATATACTTTTGTTGTTTTGCATCGATGAAAGAAAGGTTCAAGTCCTGTTGTTAAGCCAGTCATTAAAGTGTATAAAAAATGTTTCCTGTTTAGATTAATTGAGTTCTATCCAGAATATCACCAATGTCCCATTTGTTGCTTCAGATCTACCTGTAGGGGCCAGATTGCACCAATTTTTGGAAACATGGGTAGCTCTAGCAGCCAGTCCCAAGGTCATAAGGTTTCTCAGAGAAGGCTACACCCTCCCCTTCTGTATCCGACCATATTTGACAGGTCCCCGACCATTATAAGTGGCTATGTACATCCTCTTGGGGACAGCTGCATGCAGAGGCATTATAAGCACTTGTGCAAAAGAATGCAGTAGAACTGGTCAGAATTCAGATATCTCCAGGTTTCTTCAACTGGTCTTTCTTGGTTCCAAAACACAAACATCGGTGGAGACCAATCTTGGACTTCAGTACTCTGAACAAATTTCTGAAGATGAGAAATTCAAAATGGAAAAGCCCAAAACTATAAGGGCCTCCTTTCTGCCAGGGGAGTGGGTAACATTACCCATGGACTTCAAGGACTCCTACTTCCACATCCCAATACACAGCCAGTCCAGGAAATACCTACGTGTTCATATTCAAGGGCAATTGTACCAATTCAGAGCATTTTCATTTGGCCTGCCACAGCACCCATGGGTTTCATGATGGTGGTGAAGGAAGTCAAACTAATCTTTTCACTGGGGTATAAGAATCGACTGGTACCTGGACGAATTGTTGGTCAAAATCAGATCCCACCAAACCTGTCTATTGCATACACAACTGTAGTAGCTCTGTGTCAGGAATTAAGTGGATGGTTAATATGGAAAAATCAACTGGACCCCAAACAAGTCTTCAATTTCGTAGGTTACCAGATTGACCTCAAGGAGGGCACTGTCACACCAACCCTAGAATTCTTGCAGGCCTTTCATTCCAAAATTCAGAAACTGCTCTTCAAACTGACCTGCCCGGTCAGATATTTGATGTCCCTGATAGGGTTATTAACAGCCACTTAGAAACAAGTCCACCTAGGTCAACTGCATATCAGACTGATATAGTGGCACTTGAAAAACAATTGGAGGGTACCAAATTCACTTAAAAAGGCGATTCCTATCTCTAGATCACTTTACCCTCCCCTAAAATGGTGGCTTTAGGAAGAAAATGTTTTTTAAGGTCGATCGTTACACTCCCTCGGTCATGCTCTGCACATTTTTACAGATGGTGGGGCGCTCACTTAGGGGAACACACTACTAGGGAAACCTGATCCTGTCCAGAAAGCAAATTGCATGTACACTATCTGGGCGGTCTTTCTGGCCCTAAAAGAGTTCCAAGACCTCTGTTTACACAAGATAATGCTTATAGCAACAGACAACACCACAGTGGTTTCTTATATAAACAAAGGAAGCATGAGGTTGGACCTACTGTGTGCCCTTATGTGGAGAATCTTGACCTGGTGTTTCAAGAAACAGGTGACTCTCAAACGTGACTTTCAAAGCCTGACACCTTCCAGGCCAGCTGAACGTGGTAGCAGACCAGCCATCCAGACAGAGTGTTCTCTCCTTCCAAAAGTCTTTCAGCTAATATGCACCAGTGGCACCAACCTCAGACCTTTTTGCTATGAGGTTCAACAAACTGCCTCTCTTTGTGTCACCAGTACCACACCCCGTTGCCAGGGCAGTCAGTGCACTCAGTGCCTTTATTGGGAGGATCTGGAACTATATGCTATTGCCACCAGTAGCCATTTTGGGCAATGTGTTGGTGAAATACAAGACTGCCCGTGCAGGAAAATCATTCTGATCACTCCAGGGTGGCCAAACATACCCTGGTTTTTGGGACCTAGTGGCTATGTCAAGCCAAATCCCTCTGTGGCTGCTCATCCTGCCCTATCTGCTCACCCAGCCTTTAAAATACACTCCATACAGTAATCTGTTAAGTCTAAATCTTCATGCTTGGCTCCTAGAGCTATCAAAGACCAAGGCAGTGGCAGCATGAATTGAGGCTCCTCAAAGAGGCTCACCCAGATCATTCTATGAGGCAAAGTGGACCAGTTTTACAAAGGGGTGCCACAGTAATCAGGTGGATGTCATGGCACCATATATCAAATCCATAGCCGATTTCCTCCTATATCTGTTCCAGGACAGGAAGTTATAGCCAAGTACTATTGACGGCTACAGATCAGCCATTGCAGACAAACTTGAAAATTTACCCATTAATGTCAGTAAAGATAAGAATCTCACTTGTCTCGTGGGCATCAGAGGGGCATAAAATTGCAAATTTAAAAAGTAAAATAAAGAAGTAAATTTAATAAGTTAAACCTTACCTAATGGACAGATGAGGCCCTCCCAATGGACCTGCTGTCAGCTTACTACAGGTTTATACAGGTTAAGACAAAGGAAAAGATGCTATGACATCACTCTGTCTAGACAGGAAGAAAGTACCACATGCCACCTAGCAAAATCACAGTATGTAACCGGCCCAGTTCTGCCAGCGGATAACACCGGACGTCTTTTCCTGACATTTGCAGGGCCAGTTTGGGCCGACTGGTATAGCAAATTGTCCATTAAGTAAGGTATTAAATAATAAAAAATTAATTACTTATTAAATTTGCAATTTTCTGAAATATTAAATGCAAACTCTTCAGTTTTGGTTAAAAGTACTACCGAGTACAGAGTTAAGCTGAGAGTCCTTTAATGCACAATGAAGTAAGCGTGTATCCCATCTGTCATTGGTGTACTTTTTTGTGGTTCCATTAACACATATATATTACACATACTTTGTATATATCCACCCAATATTATAAATAAGGAAGTAAAATGAAAGAGATAATGAATTTTTAAGTCTTTGGTAAATCAAGAAAATGCCAGAATTTCAAAACAAAATTGCTGTATCAAACGGATGTTGTGAATAACATGAAGACTTTTTGCCGACATGTAGAAAAGAATTTCAGTAAGAGAGAGCAATATGTGCATTAATAAAAATGTTAAGTGGTTATTTCAAAAGCTGGAAAGTGGTACACCAAAACAAGCCAAATTACACTTAACTTTACAAAGATTTCTCCAAGGGTATAAATTATTTTTCAAATCAAGAATATAATTTATATTAACAGTCTTATCCCTTTCGCTACTGAAGGATCATTATTCTGGGGGACTGTAGCCATATGATGTCATATCACGTCAGAAACGCCAATCAAGTATAACATTAACTCACTACCTTATGCACTTCATTTGCGGTATTTTTCGGCATATTTCATTAGGAATTGATGAAAGTCGAATGGGGAAATTTGATGGAATTCCCCAAATGAATATAACCACAAGTAAACAATATGCAGCTATATGCGGTAAATACGGCAATATTTACAGAAACCAGTTAAAATAGGTCAAAATGGTAAATTTTTTTTAAGAATATGGCATAACATACATATATTTTACTTAAGCAATCGTTTTAATACTGATGAACCAAAGAAAATGTATTGCAGTATACTGAAGGGAAAGAAGAAATTAATATTATTGCTGTCGACCCTGTGTTGACAGACATGGTACCTTGTAATACATATTAGCGTCGACTGCTAGACGTCCTAGATGGTAGCGAAACGGTTAATGTGGCATATATTTTTACTCCATCTAATGGTATAAGTATCCTATAAAAGATCCATGTGATCAATATCAATAAGTTATTCTCTCCTAATATCCAAAGCCTCCAAAGACTGACTTTTTTGAAAGGAATTTCTGTGTATTTTTTGTGACAACAAAAGTTTAAGAGCAAATGTTTTTTTTTCACGCAAACACAATTGGATATAAGTACATGGAAGTGGATTTAGCCACTTCTCTCCACTCATTCAGAAGGAAGCTCAAAACCTATCTCTTCACACAAGCATATCCACAATAACTTTTGCTTTCAATGGTTTCTCTCTGTGGCGCTGACCCTTGCTATGTCTCAGGTTTATGATTATAGTTTTCTGCCTTCTGTTTGGTGCACCTAGAGTCTGTCTTTGGATGGAAATTAGACGCTATAAAAATACTATTAGAATTAGAACATAAGGAGTCATATAACCTTAAAACAGTGGGAGGGATGTTTTTACACATATTCACATGGATACATACACATACTTCTCATTTCAAGCCTGTTGTAGTTGATATGGTTTTAAATCCTTTTTAAACAGAAGCTAGACAGTACAAGCCAGAATCCAAGCAGATTGAGAAGTCTGACGAGGAAGACGAAGTTGAGGTGAGTTGCGTTTTGGGGTGTTACAGGATAAAATTTATGTAAGTCCATAGCTTTGTACAAATTCCATAAACTTTAAAATAGATACCAGTAGGCAGTGCCTGATAAAAGAGAAACCCTCGCCTGTGAGCAATGTTGGGGGAAAAAAACAAAAACAAAAAACGCAAAGCCAAGAGGAGTTTTGGTCTACTAGCGCGAGTCGCAAAACCATCATAGACATGAGCAGTGCCGTGAAGCGGTTACTCGGCTAAAAAAGAAATGATCTGTAGAAGTTTGACACTTGCTAGAGCTCCTGCTTAAATATCTTCAATCCGGATCAGGATCATTGATCCCAATCAAGTTTCAGGAAGACAACGCCACTGGTAGACTGGCCTTGTTTGTATGACACCATCAATATTTCATTTAGCTACCTGAATTTTTACACACAAAACATCCAGACTAAGAAGGAAATCCAAATCCTCCATCACTACCCCCCACCTCATCATCCTCCCACATTTGCTGCCTATTTCTGGAAATTTCTTGCAAAAATTTGGCCACAAGCGAAACGCCATATTAGGCAAACATTGTAAGAGAGATTTAAGAAAGATCATAAATTTAAAGCAAAACTACAGTACAAGTAATCATTCAAAGTAAATGTTCTGAGATATGAATATGGATGATTAAAATGGAAAATAGTTGTAAATAGAATAAAATACAACATTTGAAAAATAATGCCACAAGAGGTATTAGAAATGATATTAAATACTAAAAACAAAGACTTTTGACAGTAATATTTAAGTCTGGAAACCTATTTTGAATGATATTGAAATATTGATACATGAACTGCTGTGTTGTTTTCAGATAATGAAGCCATCCATTAAATTCCACATGACTGCGGCGGCCATATTGAAAGCAGAACTTGATCGTAGCAATGCACTGGGTGCGACAAGCGGCAGTAAATGTGAGTGGAACTCGAGTAAATGTCTGTTAAGTAGGAGTAAACCCATTGAATTTAGAGAGTAGTGTTCCCATTGACATTAGCACTGTTATCTGGAAGTTTAAAGTCAGTAGAAGTACAAATTGAATGTAACACTTGTAAAGTGATACCTGCTCCAGTGGAACCCAAATTTAAGTGGAAGTGAATCTAGCAGTCCTCAGAAAAAGTTACCTGTTCTTTGTAAACCTTAGTTCAGTAGAAATATATTTCTCATCCTTCAAAGTTTGAAGGTACATTCCATACATGGGCGGTGTAGAAGTGATATTCGCAGGTCTAAGGTGCATTCCATATATGGGCAGTGTAGAGGTGATATTCGTGGGTCTAAGGTACATTCCATATATGGGCAGTGCAGAAATGATATTCACAGGTCTAAGGTACATTCCATATATGGGCAGTGTAGAGGTGATATTCGCAGGTCTAAGGTACATTCCATATATGGGCAATTTAGGAGTGGTAGTCAAAGGTATTTTAATTCAGTGTTTGACTTTTAAGCAAAATACAATTTTGCGATTCATGAAAAGGGGTGTACCCTTTTTTGACTCAAGTTTTGGTTTGAGTCATTGTTCAGCAGTTAGAAATCTAATAACTTTAGCAGTGTTAACAATTAACGCCAGATCTACAGAGTCCTCAGAACTCCATCTGTATGAACTATGAATCAGTGTAGTACAACAGAGAAACTTTTGAGGTTTTGTTATTTAACGGCTTGAAATGAACTTGCTTCCAATGTAAGCAGTAGGTGTTCAGTTTTTGTTTCCTAATAGAAAACATGGAGTAAATTAGATAGCCAGAAACCTTAATCATTATCTCTGCTTTAGTATGTTCTTCAAACTGACAGAAAAAAATGATGTCAAACACTGATCACTGACACAATGTTTAAACATTCAATCTCGTGCTTATTTATTGTTATTCAAATATTTGAAAATGTTGAGGATCTGGGTCATCAATTTGAAAAAAAAAGTCAATGTTTTCTAAGTGTTCTTTTAAATGTAACGAAGTAATTTGCAATAGTTATGCACTACATATTTGGTTAGGTACGAGTTTTAAGAAGCGTAAACAGGGACTACAGCAGCGCTGGCCTGTGAATAACGACAGCAGTATGGTTTTTACCGAGGTGAGTTGGCGACTCGTGTAACTACAGGATTGTTATGATAGATTAGAGATAATTAGAGATTAATTAGAGAGATAGATTAGAGATAATTTTGTTAATGCTGGATATTTGTTATAATAATACTATGGTAATGCATTTTCTTGTCAGCTAAATGTTTTTTTTTTTGTTTGATATTTAAGACTTTCAAAATGGGTTTCTGACATATTTTTACCCTAAGTTTTACTGTTACAGATTAATGTTTTTTTGCATTAACTTGTTTGAATCAAAGGTATATTCTCTGAAAAAGCTTTCTCACATTCCTATCAGCATGTTATACACCAGTACACTTCAACTACACCAGTGGATCAAGATTATCAAGATTTTGTGTGATGTGTATTTCACTTACTAATTAAAATCTTGCTACAGAAAACTCAAAGCTTTTTTGTCCACAAGGGTACCTTACCATGGATACAAAGTGTCATTTTAAATTTTTCATTTAACAAAAATAAACTAAGGTTTGTTTACAAATTTTTAACCACTTTAGCACCACAGAATATGTAATATACATGTTTAGAAAGGTATTTGGAAAATGCTTGTCTTCGTTTTGGCTGCATTAAATACAGAGGAAACGGTCACCATTTATTACCAGAATGGAGAGAGATTATTAAACTTGTGGATTCTAAAACCTTTTTAATCTCTTGAAAGGTGTCCCTCATTACACCAAAAACATAAATAGACAGCCTTATTTCTGGTTTGTGTTACGATTAGAACGACCTTTATTACCGATCCAAAATTGGGCTGCCTTATCAGTAAAGTGTGAAGGGTTATTACAATTTTAACTCATAACTTTGAATTGAGGGAAAATTAGTCGGTGGAAGCACTGGTTGGTGATGGTGATTATGACATGTTGTGAGAATGTACAGGATTGTGTCAGACAAATCCCTTTATGTAGAATGTTCCTTAACTAGAATTCTCTTTTCAGTAGAAAACTCCAGTCAGGGAAGCAAGGACAATATTACATTGACATTCCTATTCTTAGTATTAGACTTTTTCTAGGACATTTTCTAAAAAAAATTCAGAGGCTAAATATTGTTACATTCATTCAGATTTCTAAAAATATTAATGCCAATTGGGGTACAATTGCAAAAATACACTTGTCAAAAAATTTTGATGGGAATTTTTTATAGATTTGTGTTGTTACAATTTTAGCTTTTATATTTGTAGCTTTGTAACCTTATAATTTTTCTTTTTATTTCATAAAAATGTAAATATACTATACCATATGAAAACACTTGGGTAGGCGTGGCTTGGCGTTCGGTGACCGCCACGTACACCGTACATAGAATTTAAATATATGAGGGGAGACCCTCTTTAAACCTATATACTTGCTACCTTTGACCCCTGGTGACCTAATTCACTCTGCCATGCGCAGTAATACAGAAATAGTTCATTCTTTTTGTGGCGGTTGAACTATCAACAGGCGTTTTGCTACCTTTTAAAAGACCTGCATTTACACGTTTTTGAAGCTCTGTGAGTACTTCTTTGCTGTTTTATTCACTTTTCCTCCATTTTATTTACCTTTTACTTCAATTTCTGGTGAATTTATTGTATACTTTGGGCATTATTTACGTATTTCTTCATAATTCGTATTATCGCTCATCTGGTCACGTGGTGTTAGAATGTCGGATTACCTTTGGAGATATTCATTTCCTTTGTAAATTAATTCTTTTTATGCACTTCTACAGGCATTTTTATTTTAATTTACGGTATTCCTTCATTCTTTCAACGAAATTCTTCGTTTCTCCACGTATTTTGACCGTATTGACTGTGCATTGTTTTTCACGTAGTTACCTATTTGGTATTTTCGCTCATCGGGTCACGTGGTGTCAGAATGTTGGACTTCCTTTGGAAATAATCATTTCCGCGGTGAATTAATTCATTTATGCACTTATACAGGCATTATAATTCACCTTTTACGGTTTTCCTTCACTCTTTTTACGAAATTCTTCGTTTCACCGCGTATTTTGACCATATTTTTGAGCTTTTTACGAATCATTCACCAGGTCATGTGACGATGACGTCACATCCAAAATGGAGGTCAACCGATCGGTTGTCAGAAAATATTCATTTTCATAGTGATTACAGCATTTCCAGGTTTGTTTATACATTCCTTCTACATATTTCTTTGAATATTATTATGTCAGAGCATAATGTGTAATATTTTCAATTGTTAACGCATTTTTCATAGCGTAACATTACGGTATCTACTGCCTACCATTCACGGTTCTTTACTTGTTCAGGCCCTTTCATTTGACATTTCTGGAATTCGGATCCTGGTTTCAGTGTTTTGGGGTTCAATTCTGAGCCTAGGGTCTCCATTTTAGCCTTTCTCCACCTTCAATTTTGGAGGTTGGGGGTTTACGGCTTCTGGGGAGGACTTTGTCTTCCACCTTTTGGAGATCCATTTCACTGTCGCTGGTTTCCTACATTCCAATTTTATGTCAATTGGTCATTTGGTTTCTCAGTCCATTTTTAGTCCTTTGGCCTCTTTTGTGCCTAGGCTTCAGTCTAATCAGACTGCTTTTTGGACTGGGATTACCTTCTCAAGACCATTCATGTTCAGGGTCCCTTAATTAGAAGAGTTTATCAGTTTAATCCAACTGATTTTGCTACTTCCTAAACTCTACTCCATTCATTTTCTAAATCTAGAAAATTTTTGTTTGGGGTTTGGTGGAAATCTTCTGTTACTCAACAGCTTTCTCTTGTGTTTTCACCATTTTTTAGATCTGACGATCAATGGGCACATCTCCCTTTTGGGTATGTTGGGGGTTCCTCTGTCTACAGTTAACCTTTAGGCAGACTTCAGGAACCCTATTCCAATTTTTTTTTTTGTGCCAGTCTGTTGGACTATATGGGTGCTTAGGACTTCATCCTTTAATCTTCTCCTCAGAAGATTTCCAAGCTTCCTGTCTAACAGAATTAGGGAATAAATTTGACTGCTCTTTTCTTTTGATCAGTCTTATTTTTCTCTAAGTCAACCACTTTTCCAGGCTTAGAAGTTCCTTCATGAGGCCAGATTCTTACTTTCTGTCACTCATTCATTTTGGGATTTTCTTATTCTAAGTTTTGTAGGTTGGGTAATTACCCAATTTTCCTTCTAAAACTTAGTTTTGCCAAGTACAAAATCCTCTTCAGAGGGTTTTTTGGGTTGACTTCTTCAGGTTTCCGGACCTGGGATCTAGCCTGAAGGGGTTCTTAAGACCTTCTCTTCCCTAGGTAGAGTTCCTCTGCTATTAGGGGAGATCTGAGATGGACCTTAGGGTCCTTATTTCTGTGGGATTTTTTCCTTCAGTCCTGTTTTGTTGATCACTTATTCAAGTTGATTGACAAGGCAATACTTTCTCAGTGGTCTTTTTCATCCACCATTCTTTGGACATCTGTTTCAATGGGTCTTCTAGCTACATTTTAGCTGGTTGATCTATGGCCTTTTTTCAGCCATCTTTGCACTTTATTTTGAGAGATTTCTTTATCCATTTCCCTCACTTGTGCTTAGTCACTTGGTAGGGTTAATTGGTCCTTTTTTGGTCTTATGCTGTTTCTTGTGATGTCTCTCTTGGGAGACCATTTCTTCTCACATATAACAGTATAAGCAGAAGGTTTTCATGTGGCCCTTACTCAAGGTGCCTCTTTTAAGCTATCTGCATTAGCCTCTTGAGGCACACCAATTAAGACCTTTTTTCCTCCCATCCAGGGAGTTTTCTCTCTAACTTAGTGCTTTTAGGATGTGGTTCCTTTCCAGGTTCCAACATTCTGATGGTGGAATGCCTTCCAGAGGTAGAGGCTCAGCCTCAACCTCTATTATGGTGTCCTTCAGGAGATAAGAGTGTTGTTTTACTCAAATTTTCACTCTTACTTCCAGATCCCTCCACTTGCCAGTGGGAGGTCAACTGATTCCAGTGGTCTCTCAGATTCCACTTTCCTGATTCTTTCAGCTCTTCTCCACAGAAGAATGCTGTTCTTTGTCATTCAGTCTCACACTGTCTGTTCACATGAGCAGTTCAAGTATCTTGAGCTCCTGTTTTCCTGATTTTTCAGGGCATTATCCTTGACAAAGATATACTGGAAACCACAATTAGATTTATATCTTTTCCTGGTTTTCCAGACTTTCAGGATGCAACTTATCAGTTGATCATTTTCTCAATTGGCCAGTGGACCACTTCTCTTCCTCAATTTGCCTCCTTTCTCTCCTTTGGCTCCTTTGGTTCACTCTTGCTCATAGTTTTGCTTTTGGGCAAGGTGTACCACTTTGTGGCAATGCCTTATGGTCTAGCCACTAGCCTTTCAGGATTTACTTCCTTAGTCAAGGAAGTAAGGAAAGTTGGCTTTGAGGTTGGGCATCTCAGTGCACATGTGACTACAAATTGGCTCATTAGAGCCAATAGTTGTCAGAGGCTCTTTTTTCAACTCTATTAGAGTTGACTTTCATCTTGGAGTGGTTCTTAGCAGGAAGTATTTACATCTGTTTCTTTAACAGGTCTCCTTCCTGGGTCAGGTTCTTAACCTGTTTCTTAATTACCTCTCTAACTGGGCTCCTTATTTCTTTTGGCTTCCACTTGGAAGCCGCTTCTTCAAGGTCCCTACACATGACACTTCTTCTGTGTCATCTCAGGACACTTGATTTTCCTTCTCAAAGGTGCTCTGGATTTTCCATTCCTTGATCCTTCTATGAAGGTTCATTCAAGATGGTACTATCCTGGGAACTATGTCTTTGCATACCTCCCTTTAATTCCCTAGTTTTTACATCTACTTTCATGGATGTTTCACTGCGGGGTTTGGGAGTTCTTTGTGCTCTGTGGACCACCTAAGGTCTATTTTTGATGTAGCAGTCCAGTCTGTGCATCAGTTCTAGAGCTCATAGCTGTCCTTTTTGCTCAGACATTTGTTCCTCTTTTATCCTTTCATCAAAGGATCATCCTTTCAGCCTCAAACAACTCAGATGTCTTGTTCTCAAGACATTTGTTCCTCATTTGTAAGGGATTCTTCAGATAGTCCAGGTAACACTGTTGTCTGGGCTTTCTTTTTATCAAGACAGCTTCCACTCTTGGGACATGTGTATTTTGGCATCTTTTGCCATTATTTTTACAAGAACAAGTCTGTTCTTCCACCTCATGTTCCAGGGGCATGAATCTTTGGCAGACCATCTCTGGAGGTCTTTTCTCACCTTTCATATAAGGTGGCCCTTCAATTCTTGGATCTTCAGATGGTAGTCTCAGACTTCTCATCTTATTTAGATCTCTTTTGCCATGTGATTCAATCACAAGCTGCTCTTACATGTGCCTCCTGTGCTAGATCCTTAGGCTCTAGCAACAGATGCCCTGGAGTGTTTTGGTCCGGAGTACTTATTTTACTCCTTCCCTCCTTCAGCTCCTTGTCCTCTATGGCCATGAAGTTAATCAACTTTCAGAGCTGTATCATGCTTCTTGTAGCCTTTCCTGGTAATTGCCAGGTTTGGCCTCAAGATCTCCTTTAAGAAAGCCATTGGCTCTTCCTCTTATTCTTGTATAACAATCTCACCTAGAGTTTTGTTATTTATTTTTATGGAGTTCCTTTCTTCAAGCTTTCTGGCTGAAGTCTCCTTTAACAAGAATTTTCACAGGAGGGGTCTTGGAGGATTTTTATCCTCCATAACTGTCTATGAAGCAATGTGGAACTGCTTCAAAAAACTTGTGAGAAACATGGCCACTCTGCTATGCTTCAACTGTCCCATTTATTGCTGTTTGTTCCTTTTAAGGAATTATTTTTCAGACAATAGGGATACAGGTCAGCTCTCTCCAGGTACTACTTGGAGTTGGGTTCTTATAGGAGCTAGGAAGTCTCATTTAGAGCTTCTTTAAGTCCAGAATTAGGGTAGTCGTCACCTACCTGTTTGGTACTTAATCCTTGGTTCTGCAGGCTCTTACCAAGGCTCCTCTTGAACCCTTTTCATTTGCTGAGCCAAGTTTTTCACATTTTAGACAGTCTTTCTTACTCCCTTTCTTTGGGAAGGAGAAGGAGTGATTTTGTTTCCTTTATTTAAAGGTTTTCTCTCACTCTTTAGGGATGGCCTAAGTCATCCTTAAGTCAGATCTTACTTTCCTGGCTTAAGCCAGTTATCTTCAGAAGGCTCTTCCTGCTTTGACTTTTTGTCTTTGGTCAGGATGACTTAGAAGACCTCTCCTTTTTTACAGTCAGATTCCTAAGATACTTTCTATCTAGCTATTCTGACTTAAAAGGATTTCTTCTTGGTCTTTCTTCTGAAGTCCAAGAGGGTGATATTGCTGCTCAGACAATATCTTTTTGGATAGCATTTTATCCTTTATTCCCTCAATCTCTGTTCCACAGAGAATGCATCTCTTCATGGTGTCAGGGCTCATCATGTCAGGGCACAGGGGTCTTCCTGGTCCTTTAGGGGTGGAATCCCACTCCTAGTCAACATGAGATCCTGCACGTGGAAGAGCCATTCCACTTTTACATCCTTCTATTTTAGGAATGTATTTCCTTCAGAGATGTTGTTCTTAAGAATCTCTTATGATTTCTTAAGTGGAGTGGACATCCTTTTCCACTCAGCCATTTCTCTCTCTTCTACTTAAATTCCTCAATTTAAGTCCATCTGAAACTTTTAGTTTCAGAAAAAGGGGGGTGGCATTTCCCTTTTAGGGAATCTATTCTTCATCTCTATTTTCAGAACCGTGCTTCTTAGTGCCTCTGGGCATGTTCCTATTCTGAGCACAGGGCATACTTATGCCTTCTCCTTTGAGCTGACCTAATAGGGTGTAGACAGCAGTGCTGAAGTTAGTGCAGTGGTTAATGCTACTCACTTAGCTCACTCGAGTTATTGCTTCAGCACAGAGGTTTTGGGTTCAATTGCATTGCACTAGGAAGTATCCTTTTGTAGCAATTTAACCTTAGGGTGGTTTTCCTCAGTCTGTCTTTTTCCCACCATCCTTCCATGTGGGCATTCAACCCAAGTGTTTTCATATGGTATAGTATATTTACATTTTTATGAAATAAAATTTCATATTTTTAAATGTAAAATGCATTTTTATGAATAAAAATGTATATACTTACCATATGAAAACAGCAAATCACCCTCCCGCCTGCCCCGCTTTTAAAGACCTTTTTCCAGCATTTATGTTTATTCACAAAAAGAATGAACTATTTCTGTATTACTGCGCATGGCAGAGTGAATTAGGTCACCAGGGGTCAAAGGTAGCAAGTATATAGGTTTAAAGAGGGTCTCCCCTCATATATTTAAATTCTATGTACGGTGTACGTGGCGGTCACCGAACGCCAAGCCACGCCTACCCAAGTGTTTTCATATGGTAAGTATATACATTTTTATTCATAAAAATGCATTTTACATTTAAAAATATGAAATTTCATTTTTAAGCCAAGTCTAAAATTTTAGCCTTTCTTATTACAAAATCCTTATTTTCTGAGATTGTTTTAAGAATATTCTTAGGAAATGACTGTTAGCGTATATGTCCCTGATATTTATTTCTACTTAAAATATTCTACAATCTACATAAAGGAATTTTGACTGTATTTTGATGTTTCTTATCCTGTTTGTTGGTTGAGTTGTAGATGTGTAAGTCATCATACTTAAGCAGTTCTTTGCATGTTTGTTTCGCAGTCCGTGTTTGTCGTGAAAAACGGGAAGAGATGCAAGGAGAAAACTAGAGTGTCTAAAAGTATGTATGTGGAAGAGAAAGATCAGGTGGTGGACCTCGACATCACTAAACGTAGGAGTGACAGAAAGGCATCCGTGGGCAAAAATAAACCTACAAGAAGGATGTCTGTAGAGGCAGTGGATAAACCTAGTACGGTGACAAAAAGGCCAGCCAGAAGGTCGTATGAAGAGGAGATTGAGGAATTAGTTGGCAAGGGCAAGTATCGCAAGACAAGGCTGGACATGGAACTACATGTGGAGAGGTTTGTTGGAACAGTTGAAGCCTGTTTAGTTTGGGGGGGGGGGGGGGGGGGGGGGGGGGGGGGCGCGGAATTCAAGTATACTAGAGGGAGCAAGATGTCAGGCTGATATACAGTGCACTTGGTTATTTAGGGTAGACTCTCTAACATGAAAATTTATGGATAGGCCAATTTTTGGTTTGTACTAGATGATTCATAGAATAGACAAATTGAACGAACACCTATTGGAAAATAGTCACAAAGGTTCTGTTGTTACTTGTAGTAACTTAGCTTTTAAGATTTTAAGTTGTTTTTTGTGATTCGAATCTTGTCTTTGTTTTTCATTTATGCCTTAAAAATGTTAACAATATTAGGAGTTATTAACTAGGGATGGGTCGGTAGGACCAGTATTGACAGCATTTTATTGAAATACTGTGATGAGATTTTACAACTGCCACATCGCTTACTAACACATATAATTGGAGGAAGAGTTAAAATATTAGATACACAACCAAAAACTGAAGAAATTAAAAGCTTTTATCCCCAGATTTCATGCATTTGCCAATTTTATATAGTGTACTAGCAATTACGTTGAGCGGAACTGCCATGTTTTGGTTACAACAATTTATAACCTCAATCTCGCTGGTCAGCTCATATAATTGAAGGAAAGTTTAAATTATTGGGAACAAACAAGAAATCTTACAAATTATAAGCTTTTATCTCAATTTTGTCCATTCAGGGACTTTAATTGCGATGTCGTGAAGAGGAATCATCCATGTTTGTTTGGTATGTACTGAAATGTCGAATCCCGGAATCGGTACAGTTTTGCATGGGCGACCTGATGTATATATTTTTCATACCGACCCATCCCTAATATTAACTAATTAAGGAATTCTACAATCCTTTAATTCCAAAGGAGCTACTTGGTTGTTTTAGGGAGTGAATGATAATTAGGGAAATTGTTGGTAATTTCAGGGAGAGAGAGAGGCGACGTCATATGGCACAGGACCTTGAGGCTCTGTGGGAAGTAACAGGCCGACAGATGCAATCAGAACAATCTGGCGTTATGCCGGGTAAAGCATGTAAGAGGGAGATCATCGACTCGGTAATATGCCTATCCAATGGCTTATGACTTTATAGCAATAAAGTTATTGCACTAATGAGTAATGATACACTCCCATTTCATCATATGAAACATGTGGTCTTGTACACTGTGCCTGATTTGTTATATGAGAAACCCTAAAGGGGATCTCAAAATACTTAATAGAGGTGTTCCACTGAAGCATGCCCTCACTGACATTAGGTTTGGGTTAGTTTGTTTACAGTGCCGGTTAAGGCTTCATGGCCTTACTTTGAGGACCGGTGACATATCAAAAATGTTTCATAAATCACTGACCCTCCTAGTATCTTCATCCCCATCTTAGCTCGGCCCACAAAGTCCTAAAAACTAAACTCTCTTGTCCTTGACACTTTATGTTGTATATTGCTCACTTCCAGTCCTATTGACTTATAATCTTATTGTAAGACTTACTGTCTTATCCTATGGACTTTCTGTCTTATCTGATTACAGCAGTTAGGGGTTTATATAGTGGCCTTTGGAAGTACTCTGACAATCCAGACTGCAAAAATTAATCAGTCCAGTTGTGGCGAGACTATATACTGCTCCAGTTCAATCGGGCTGTCACGGCAGCTTATCATGACCAGTTACAGCATGGCTGTTTTCCTCTGATGCTTGTCCTGGCGATTTCATGTTTGTTTGTGCTGAAAAGAAAAAGTCCAATCTCAAGACATGTCAGGAGGCAGATCCAGACAAGCCGGGATGTACTACATTCTGTCATGAAGGTTAAAAGATCCTTTCCTTGTCCCATGCAAGAATTGCATGGACTCGTGTCCTCCTTCTTGACCCTGAAGTCACTTGGGGCTGTCAAAGGTCAGCTGCAGTAGAAAAACCCCATTAAATACCCTTTCCCTTTTTATACTTGTATGAAGCTTCCTTTATGAAGCTTCCTTTTTCTGGCACAAACAGTACAAGCGTTACTGACAGCACATGGATGACTTTTCGTCCCAATGTTTCATGGCAGTTGCGCTTCTGATTTAGTAAAGCCACTTTTGTTAACTGTTGTGTCACCATCATCTATGCTGGGATGACATATAGGGATTGCTTTGTACTCTCTTAATGTGGTGTCATCATCACACTATTATTTCTGGACAGTATCTCAAAAATTTCTTCATAAATTTGAATTTGGCATTTGGATGTAACTAGTTCTCAAAGTGTGGTCGTTATAAGGTGACCTAAAGCTCCAATGTATAACAGAATTATGTTGAGTTTAAGTTTTTACCCCAAGGGAGTAAGGGCCCTTAAGGGCAGTTGGGGTATTGTTTTCACCCATGATGTCCGGATGGGCAGTTGGTGTGAAAATATTGTCTGGGCTATATCTCAGAAACCGTAAAGTGTAGGAAGTTGATACTTGGCAAGGAAATTGGTTGGGGAGTGTAGGTGTGCATTTGATTTGATCTTTGACCTTGCTTTAGTGACCTTGAGTTTTAAAATCTTGTCCAGGCTATATCTTGGAAACTGTCAGGTGGATAAAGTTGATACTTGGTGGTGACATTGGTTAGGGAGTGTAGGCCTGCAATGTCATGGTGAGACCATGATTTGACCTTTGACCCTCTGCTGTAGTGACCTTGACTTATAAAATCTTGTCCGGGCTAGATCTCAGAAACAGTAAGGTCTAGGTAGTTGATACTTGGTAGGGAATTGGTTTTGGGGTGTAGGTGTACAATGTCATTGTGTGACCTTGATTTGACCTTTGACCTTGCCATAGTGACCTTGGCATTTAAAATCTTTTCCGGGCTATATCTGGGATACTGTAAGGTTTAGGTAGTTGATACTTGGTAAGGACATTGGTTACAGGGATGTAGGTGTGCGATGTCATAATATGACCTTGATTTAACCTTTGATCTTGCCGTAGTGACCTTGATCTTTAAAATTTAGTCCGGGTTATATCTCAGAAACCATAAAGTGTTGGAAGTTGATACTTGGTAGGGACATTGCCAAGGGGTTGTAAATGTGCTACATCCTGGAGTGATCTTGATTTGACCTTTTCATAGTGACCATGATTTTTAAAATCTTGCCCGGGCTATTTCTTGAATTCTATAAGGCATAGAAGGTTGACAGTTGGCAGGGACATTGGTTAGGGGGTGTAGGTATGCATCATGGTGTGACCTTTAACTTTGTCTCTGCCAAAGTGTGTTCGCCTGCCATATTTGAGACATGTTTCTCTCATGATAAAGATATATGGATTACTTCAACTGATTATTATATGCACTTTTATATAATTGTGTTATTTCTATTGGCACCTGTTATCTAGTAAATAAATTGTACAGCTTTACAATGTTTAGTGTACTGATTAATGCTGTCATCTTGCTATTGAGTTGTCTTGTTTTAATACAGTATCTTTACATACATTTGCTTTTTTAACCCCAGCCCATAAAGGCTGAGGTTATAGTCGTCCCCTGCGCCATCCGGGGGGCAGGCATAAAGCTTGTAGGTGTTCCACAGCCTACACACCTTCACAGATTTTCACAAAATTTTCAGGGGATGTTTACCCCAAGAGGATCTAGAGCTGATTAGGTTTTTAGGGGTATCTGGTAACAACTGTTGCCATAGCAACACTTTTAAGATTTTCGGGTCTTAAAGTTTGTGGGTGTTCCACAGACTAAACCCCTGCATGGATTTTCACCAAATTTTCAGGGGATGTTTGCCTCAAGAGGATCTAGAGCTGATTAGGTTTTGGGGGGTATCCGGTAACAACTGTTGCCATGGCAACACTTTTAAAATTTTAGGGTCTTAAAGTTTGTGGGTGTTCTACAGCCTTAACCCCTGCACGGATTTTCACGAAATTTTCAGGATATGTTTTTTTCCCAAGAGGATCTAGAGCTGATTAGGTTTTGGGGGGTATCCAGCTACCACTGTTGCCATGGCAACACTTTTAAGATTTTTGGGTCTTAATGTTTGTGGGTGTTCCACAGCCTAAACCCCTGCACAGATTTTCACCAAATTTTCAGGATATGTTTGTCCCAAGAGGTTCTAGAGCTGACTATGTTTTGGGGGTATCTGGTGGCAACTGTTGCCATGGCAACACTTTTAAATTTCGGGGTCTTAAAGTTTCTTCTAAAATCTTTGATATTTTCTGTAATTAAAATATTGAAGCTAGCTTCACCAGATTTGCACAAAATGTAAATGAATATGAAAGCTTGCCTGAGACTAAATTGTGTCCTTGTTTTGGAAACAAAATGACTGCCATATCACATCTTTAATACCAAATAGGAGGGTCATCATATCAAAAAAGCCTTATATCTCCCTTATAATTGCTTCTAGGGCTACAAAATATGAAAACTACTTGTAAGAAATCATGGTCTGTGAATCTTTTGTAGAACATCTCATGGGTTCTCTGTACTTCTTACAGAAGTTGTTCCTAAGATTTTCCCAAATCTCAATGTTGTTTGCCATTTAGCTGTACAGTACCTGTGGGCTGGGGTTCTTGCCTGCCGAGGCTGGCTATTTTCTTAGATGTTATATTCTCTACTTAAACATTATTTGGACCTTTAAATAACTGACACTGCTGTGAAAGTATCCTGATTTTTGTACTGTTTCATGACTTCTATATCTCATAGTGTTGAAAACTGTTTCCCCAGGCTGTGGGGTGCATTCATCCAGGTTGAAGAAGACCTGTAGGATTACAAGCCACAAGATGATCTCGCTCATTTGTACTCCCCCAAAAATGGCGGACAAACATAAGTAGTTCCTTCTGTTCTCCATGAAGAGAGGAGGCAGACAAGACAGGACCCATCTTGCATTTATATGGGCATATGACTAGCAGTTTAACAGTAGCTTACCAAAATGATAGTTTATTGAATTTCCTGCTGACATCTAGTAAAAACTTGGAAAGTAATAACCTTGTGTTTTTGCCCCTCTGTCTGCCTGTGTACATTTGTACATTGGATCTAGAAAATATTTTTCAACAAGGTTTGGCCTCACCATGGCTGGATCCCCCTCAGAGATGGTCTGGATCTGCAAACATAGCAAGTCAGCCAACTGTTAATATCTGTCCAGCATAATTTTTATCCTTTCGAATTTCATTCACTCAGTTCTACTGAATTGTTGTTAAAAATTTATACTGAATTGTTTTATAACGGAGCAATAGCATAAAAGGAAAATAATATTTGTGATTCTTGTATGATATATCCAAGTGCGATGTTCCGTCAGTGTTATATTATTCCATTAGACTCTGCCGTATCATACTAATATCAATTCTGACATGCTGCTAGAATTACTGTTCTAGGCAAGTTCTGACAGGCGTACAATACTTTCAATGGATTTACATAACAGAAAACATAATAGCACAGCCTACACCCAATGGCCTTTCTTTTTCATAAGCTACATTGAATTTCCTTTATAATTTTGTAAATATGTGATTTGTAGCTTATTTGGTATGCTAAAGGTGATGCATTTGCCTGCAAATGGCAGGAACAAAGTCATGTGACATCAACCGTGTTAACAGCATGTGCTTTTGTGTTCAGGCAGTAAGCATGATCAGGAAACTGAAATGGGAAGGTATGGAGTTGAGGAATTTGCTGGAATCGGAAGCCAACAAGAACGCCATGCTCACTAAACGATTAGAGAAGCTCCAAGGTAATGATAAGCGATGTTGGGAAATGCATGCATTTTGCTGGCTTGAGTATTCATAGATTTGGCAGAATGATAAGGCAAAAATAATCAATTTTTCATCTTATGCTAAAAATATTTGCTTACTTTTAACGTTTACTGTTTGTAGAATCTATTATAAAGTACGCTTTTACTGTTAAACATAATAGTAATCATAAACATGACACACTCAGCATTTTTTTTTCATTAAAAATGGGTTAAAGCATAATAATAGCACCAGCATATTTTTTTTGTTGTAGCATAGAAAGGTTTCTGTAAAATTAATCCATGCTTTGTCCAGTTGTCAATGACTTAACACAAAGTCAAACCAGACCATTAAATTGAGTCAACATCGAACTATTCCATCATTAATTTCAGAGACTTTTGATGGATTTGTTTATCATTTATTTGGGTTTTAACCTCACTTTCAACACTGTATAGGTCATGTCACAGGGGGTAGTTTTATGGACAGAGGAAACCAGTACATACAGTTGGTCAAGGTTCTGTACTGTAAACTGCCAACCATCAGTAAGCAACTATCCACTTTCCCACTTAAGGTCAGGGGTTTGAGCCACTCAGAGACTTATTGAATCAATTACTCCTACATCAAAGAGGCTGGCTGAACTGATAACAGACATATCTTTGTTTAGTAAAACTGAAGTCCATTGAAGGGAATGTAAAAAGTTGACAAATTTGATTTGATTTTGCATCACATCCCGACTGTTTATAAAGTTTATGACACTTGGTACCTCCTGACAGTAACTGTTTTCTGTAAATGTGACATGACGTGTAAAGTTCTTGGTCATATAGTAGTCTGTATTCAATAAGCTTCTTACCTATGTTATTCATGTTCTTAGAACTTTCTCAGAAAACAAACTTTTTCCAAGAAAAATTTCAAGATTGAGAATATTAGTGATTAACTGATTATGGACCCTGGTGGTGATTGAATTTTAAGGGATCTGAAAGTATTAATGGCAAATTGGATACAATTGTTGTGAAGAAAGGAGATACCAATACTATTGCAGTTGTTGAGCAGTATGAAGGTATTATTTGTGGCAAAAATGTGCAGTAAATGCTCTTTTTTTTTTCTTGCAATTTCAGAATCAGTTCTGCCCAATCAGAATTTGGAAAGCTCAAGTCAGCACTGAAGGGATGAAACCAGTTCACCTGGCTGTAGCTCTGTTAATCAACTCACCTGGACATAAGATACATGTGATCTTTGTTATCAGTTGTGCAGTAATCTATCGTACAAATCCTTAGATAAATATGCAGAACCTCAATTTTCTGACTTTGCATCATCAAACTCTTCAAAATTATAAATTCTGTGCTACTTTCTTAAATTTCATTTTCTCTGCCATTTCACAAATCACATGAACATTTTCCCACCTTTTTCAGCCATCATACATTTACCTTCTGCAACTCTCTTCCGTTTCACATAAGTAATAGCCCCTCGTACATCCTTTAGGAAACATTTTAAGACTCATTTCTTCAATTCAAGCTTCCCCATTTACTATTCTTTCCTCCGGTTGCACCCACAACCCTGGCTTACTGACGTAGATCGTCCCTTGTCTATCTGCCTTTGTTCAATAATTTTATGATTGTTAACACACTGAGTTTGCCATGTGGGGAAGATATTGTCCCCTTCAAAGTCGTAGGTTAGATTAGATTAGATATTAAAGTAGAAAAAGAATTCTGGTATAAAAGAGAAAGAAACTTGAATAGGAATTCTAGTATAAAAATAGTCAGAAAGAAAAATGTTTTTTTTTTTTATAAATAGAAATTTTGGTAATAAAATGCTAAATATAAGAGGTTCCACAGTGTAATGACCAAATATGGACAAAAATATTGTATGACTAAGACAGTGGCATTGGCAAACTACATTAGGATATATGGTACAACTTTGGAAGGAGAGAAAAGTGGTTGTCATCAATTGCAGATTGCCATTTGCCAACATGGAAACAAGCACTCAATCTTAGAGTGACAAACTAGCCCGATGGAAACTAGAGACTTGCATTTAAACTCGGAGAAGAGCTGAATCTGTGATAAATACTAAGGTCTGGTGGACCCAGACTGGTGTCATATTGAATGGTCAAGTGTTAATACTTTCATATCGAAATGTTGAATTTATGAACGTGTTTCCACTTCCTCACAATTTCTGTCACAATATATGTTCTTGGCATATGAATTGGGGCAAAGGTGACTGTATATTGTTGATGTTTATACACTATGATTTAAAGTTCTTTTTCAAAAGGAATGAAGTAGAGATAGAACCATATGAAATGTTTGCTGTAATGGTAAATAAGTCAAAAACTGGAATAGCTTTGTGAAAAACATTTATAAGAAAATGCTGTTTCATATAAATAATATAGTAGGATGAAAGTAAACCAATGTTTTAATGATAAGATATGCAGAAATAACTATGATTTGTTAGTAGATTGAATTAAAAATTGTTAGGAGTGTCTACTTGCATGAATTGACTGACCACTTTTGTGAAATGACTGGCCATTTGTTTTAAGTAAAAGACCACTTGTATAACTGAATCAACCACTAGTATATACTGACTGATGTCTTGTTTGGATTGACCGACCACTTGTATGAACGGTTATAACCAACATCTTGGAATAAACTGACTGACCACTTACATGGACTGTGATGAAGCACTTATTTTGGCTGGATGGCTTGTATGAACTGACTGTCCTCTTGTACATATTAACTCATCATTATATCCCCAGACGAAAGTCGGGGATATATTGGTTTCAGGTCCGTTGCGCCGCCACCGCCGTACATTTGACTTGTGTGCGCGATAACTCAAAAACGCTTTCATGGATTTCATTCAAACTTGGCACACACATGTATTTGGGTCAGGAGAGGAACCCTATTTTAAGGTGACCTTAAACTCCCAATAATAAAGAACTTATGGCCACCTTAAGGTCAAAAATTTGACTTTTTGACACTTAAGGCCCTCTAGGTCACAAATTATGTGGCTTGTCTGGCTCAAATTTTACCTGGAAGTACCTTACTATATTCTCCTTATATATACCAAAAATCAAGACTTTATATTAAGGTTAAAATTGTTTTTGAGGCCCATAAAGACCATACTTTGACATTTTTTTCAACATTTTTCCTATATTTTTCCCTATAACTTAAAAGTGGTAGGTCTGACAAGTCTGTAACTGTAATAGATATAACTCCTATAATATGTACTCTAAGTCTCTGATAAATTTCAAGTCTGTAAATTTAATTTTAAGGTCACCTTTAAGTCTCTAAAATTGCCCAAAGACACCCAATTTTTAGACTTTTTGCCACTTTGAAGGCCTATAGCTGACAAACAATGTGACTGATGCCGATGAAATCTCGTCTGGGAATGTATGATTAAGTTATTTTTACATTTGAGAAAAACCAAGGCTTTAAACAGGCATTTAATGTATAGATAAGGACCATAAACACCCACCCGAGTGACCCGTTTAAGACATTTTCAACATATTTGGTAATGTTACCTGGAAATGGTAAGTCTGACAAGTCTGTAACTGTAGTAGATATGACTACTACATGTAATGTTTTTCTGTTAAAAAATTTAAGGCTGTAACATTAATTTTAAGGTCACCTTAAGGTCTCTAAAATGCCCACAGACACCCAATTTATTGACTTTTTACCACTTTTAAGCCCCATAACTGTCATAATATGTGCCTGATACAGCTGAAATCTCATCTGGGAATATATTAATATGTTCTTTTTCCGTGTGCCAAAACCAAGGCTTTAAGTAGACATTTAACATGTATGTGAGACCCATGAATGGTCCACTCAGAGGACTTTTTTTAAAATTAACCCCCTAAAATTGAAAAAAAAAATGGTCTGACCTAAAAAAAAATGAAAAATAGTTTGTAATAATTGCGAATCACACAAAATGGGTGCTGCAAAAAATGCCCAGTGCATGCTTGTGGTGTGAGAGATGGCCCATCTGGGGATATGTTGGCGTCAAATCGACGCAATCTAGTTTCTATAGACTGACTGACCACTTGTATGGTATGACTAAATACTTGTATTGACTACTTTTGTATGATCTGACTATTTGTATGACTGATCACTCATAACATGGACTCATTTTTATGTCGACTATTTATGAGACTGACCATGTGTATGAAGCAATTTATCAGACTTGAAGATCTGATTGAAATATTGTGCGTAAATCTTATTATTAAAGTATTATGTGTTACCATCATATTTTGTTGCTCAGGGTGAATTTCTGTATATTGCATTTGAATATTAAATTTCTCCTACATTTTTGTGAAGACAAAGTCACACTTAGTTTGGTACAGTTGTAAATTTAACATACATTGTATTGCTCATGTTTTGTCAGTATGGTTGACAGTATACAATAGTTTATTTTCAAGACTAGTATTGAATATTAAGTCCTTAATAAACTACAGAACTAAATTGACTATTTTTATGGATGCAGATCTGTTGGTTCGTCTGTTTGCTAGAGCCATTATAAGTTGGGTACCCCCCACCCCAAGTATGAAAAATTTAACACTTTATCACAATTTTCTCCGTGACCATTGAAGGGATTTCTCTGATATTTTGCACATATGTACTAGGTCACAAATAGATTCCCTTGTGTGAGTGTCAGACCTGGATCTTTCTTAATTATTTGTTTGTGAATTTTTAAAATAATTTTTAATACATTAAAATTAATGAAATCATGCACTAAATCAATTATAACTTGAAAAGTATTGCATTTAGAGCATTTTGTTAAAATATGTTATTCAGTTACTTTTTCCATAGCTACAACATGGTGTGTAACCTGGGTGTGTATCTCAATAGCTAAGTGAGTAATAGCTGCTTTTGGACTTTTCAGTAACTTCCATCATGAGTAAAATCACTTGTAACTTAAAAACTATTGCATTTAGGGAATTCTGTGTTCACTTTTGGGTCAGCTATAATATAGTAAAATTTCAGACCTGTAGCTCATGGCATAGCTGAGTAATAGCTACTTTTAGGTTATCACTGCTGAGTAAATCACTTATAACTTGAAAACTATTGCATGTAGAGTATTTAGTTTTTGTATGTTATTCACCTATTTTAGGGTCAGCTATAACATAGTAAAATTCCAGGCCTGTGGCTCATTGCATAGCTGAGTAATAGCTACTTTGAGGTTCATACTCAACACTAAATCATTGTATCCCCGGACGAAAGTCGGGGATACTTAGGATTCAGTACGCCGCCGCCGCAGAGATTTCCTTTTGGACGCGATAACTTAAAAAGTATTTTAGAACTTTCAAATTTGGTATGTGGGTATATATGGGCAATGCCACGAACGTGAGTGGATTTTGATGAAATTTTCAGGAAATGTCTAAAATGGGACAAGGAACAAGTGATTAGATTTTGGAACTGATCTGGATCATCTGGATCCAGGCTGCCAGATGTGTTTGTGTACAAGATAAATCAAAAACTTATCTACGGATTTTGATGAAATTTTCAGGATATGTCTGAAAAGGTAAAAGGATGAAATAATTGAATTTTGGAAGTGATCCGGATCACTATATGGATCGTCTGGATCCATGAAATGTAATTTTTAAAGACAGATACCTCAAAAATGTTATGGATGGATTGTAATGACATTTCATTGCGTTAATACATCTTACCTACCAGACGATAGCTATAGCCCGGCGCCAGCCGGTCCCGCCAAACGAAAGAAAAAGACGTCCCGGGTTTCACCCCCGGCAGGACCGGCACACTACAATCCACTCGCCAGGTGGCCTAGTTCCTGCCTCACTCGCCAGAGGGACGTGACGTCATAGCATCTTTTTCGTTTGGCGCGATATTTAAAGTTGTGGATTTTTATCTGTGAACTCTTTAGTTTTTATATTTGTGTTATATCTGTTTAATTTGTGTCGGAAGTGTTGCCATTAGTTAACTGTTCTATCATGGCATCTCCAGGACAGAAAAAGGGTGCGTGTGGCCATATTATGGCTTCATTTGACAAACATAGTAGGTGTGCGCGTTGTCGCGAGAAAGGACAGGGTGATGACCCTTGTGTTCAAAATCTGCAGTGTGACTTTTGCAGTGTCCTTACCCCGGAGCAAGTGCTCAAGTTAAGTACTCCTACCTATAAACTCAGAAAGGAAAAGGCTAAAGCAAAGGAAGTGTTAGTCGATCCGTCTTCTGTGGTAGTACTTGATGCCCAGCCAGAACAAGAACCTGCTGTATCTGTTTCTTCTGCTCCGGATTTGTCCCTTCCTGTGCCTCAGTTTAAGAAAGATCTTCAGGAACTGGACGAAAAGTGGGCCACTCGTATGGCCAGGCTTGAGGCGCTTATCACTTTAGGACATCGCTCCTCACCTTCTGTACAAAATCCAACATTTTCTCCGGTCAAAGTACCGGTCTCTCATGCTGCTCCAGCAGGTGCTCTTTCCCAGACACCCTTTTTTGTCTCTACTTCGGCTTCTTCCGGCCCAGCCGGTCCGGCTGTTGGCCCGGATGAGCCTAGAGATCAGGATTTTTCATTTGCTGACAGACAATCTCCACTTCAAAACCTCTACCCGGAAGCAGAACCTATGTTTAAACACCCTGCTCCGGTGGCTACTGTGTCGTCAGCTGCTATGTCTGCTTCCTCTCAAGCTGCATTTCAACAACCTTCTTCCGGCTCCGGGCCGGTCACCTTCCGCGATGTCAATCCTCAGGAAACATTTGAAGAGGGTGAGTTATCTGACGCAGAGGAATCCCCAGACTTAGAAACCTCAGACCCGGACCGGGTCCTCAGTGAAGATCAAAATTACCGCGAGACTGTGAGAGGCGTCCGCGCGTTCATGGGATGGACACACATTCCTGACCTGGAGTTTTCTCCTCAATCCCGCACTGATAATCCTTGGGCAGGTCACCGTTCTCAGCCTGTGGGCAAGATTTCTGTGGATCTTCCTCCGGAAGATTGGTTGTGCCGAAAACTAGAAACTCTAAACCTTGTACTGATAGAAGGATATCCTTCAAAATCTAGTGATCCAGGTGGCCTGCATGTGGACCAATTCCTCAGACCCCCCAAATCCCAGAGCAGATGGTATGGGATACACCCGGCGGAGCCTACAGATCCAACTAGGCCGGGTAAATCAGTGAATTCTTGGCCAAATGATGCGGCGAAGATCAATAGTTCATTCCCCAGGATTTCAACCATATCTTCTGCATCTCCTCAGCCTCCATCCCGCCCACTATCACAAGACACTATGCGTAAGTGGGAGAAAGCAGCAAAAGAGTCTTCATATATTTGCAACCAGTCAGCGGGGTTTAATCGCTGTATTACCAAAATACAGGATGCCTTCCAAGAACAATTGCATATTTTACAAAGTGAACTTAAGAAAGGCAAGTCTTCTGTCAAAGCTCAAGGTGCATTGGATGAACTTTTGTATTTATCTTCATTTAACCAGAATGTCAGTTTCGCCATGGGTAAATCTCTACAACATTTGGCAGACTTTACATTTGTGCAGATGGCAAATTTGACCCTACTCCGTAGGGATTCATACTTGGAAGCTGTGAAACCGGGGATTAAACCAGATACTTTCAATTCCTTGAGAAATTGCCCCCTGAATGGATATGGGTTATTTCCAGATGCTGCTATTAGAAAAGCTGAGGATGAAATAAACCAATTAGAAGCTTCCCGACGTACTTCCCAGCCCGGCCCGGGCCGCGGGGGGTTCGCCGGTAGAGGCAGAAAACAGAGATACCAACCCTACAGTACTGGTTGGAAACCTCAAGACACTGCTAAAACAACTTCTCAAGCCGGAAAGGAACTACCAGCTTGGAAAGCGTTTGGTTCCCGCAATAGAGGCCGGGGCAGAGGCCGGGGTGGTCAACCCGGACGTGGTACCAAGATGGCTCATGAGAAGACACAGTATAAATGACAATTACTGCAAGTCAAGTCCGGTGCCGGTGGCCCGGCCAGTCAGTTCTGTACAAAGTGTCATAACAAGAAACTCTTTTGTATCTGTTCCAACAAATGTTTCTTATCATGTTGTATGTCGTGTACCTACTGTAACAAGGTGGCAGTCGCAAAAGAAAGACGTAAGGCCAAAATCAAAGATCAAAAGTCAAATAAAGTGTGTGAAAAGTGCTTCTTTTGTCGGTCACTTTGTTTCTGCTCCAAATGTTCCAAATGTCCCCAATGTTGCAAGTGTCCAACCAGTGGGGGGACGTCTTCAGAGTTTTTGGGAAATATGGGCTCACAAGGGTGCAAACCCAAAAGTAGTGTCCATATTAAAGGAGGGTTATGTTCTTCCCTTCAAAGTAAGACCTCCCGTAGTAAGGGATCCCCTGATAGTAAGTGGCTATGCAAACCCCATCAGAGACTCCCACTTGCAAGCAGCTGTACAAGCTCTGATCGAGGAAAAGGCAGTAGAGAGGGTCAGGGTTCAAACCTCACTAGCCTTTTTCAACAGACTGTTCATTGTCCCAAAGCCGAACCACAAGTGGCGGCCAATCTTGGATCTCAGTACTCTAAATCAGTTTTTATGCGTAAAAACATTCAAAATGGAGACTCCAGAGACAATCCGGACCTCTCTACAACAAGAGGAGTGGGTGACATCGCTAGACTTCAGCGACGCCTACTTCCACATCCCAATTCACTACACATCCCGAAAATTCCTCAGGTTCTACTTTCAGAACCAGTCGTACCAGTTTCGGGCACTTCCCTTTGGCCTGTCAACAGCTCCCATGGAGTTCACTGGTGTGGTCAAAGAGGTCAAGTTAATGGCTCAGTCACAGGGTATAAGAATCCACCAGTACCTAGACGACTGGTTGATTCGAGCCCCTACCAAAGAATCTTGCCACCAGGGAACCCAGTCCCTCCTAGCCCTTTGCCAGGAGTTGGGCTGGATGGTAAACATGCAAAAATCAGAACTGGAACCCCAACAAGTCTTCGACTTCGTAGGCTACCAGTACGACCTACTCAACGGAGTAGTCAGGCCTACTCAAAATCGTTGGGAAGCCCTTCAACAGAAAATAACAGTGCTTTTACAGAACAGATCTTGCCGAGTGAGAACTTTCATGTCTCTTATAGGTCTTCTCACTGCGACAGAAAAACAGGTGACCCTAGGCAGACTGCACATGAGACCTATTCAGTGGCACCTCAAGAAACACTGGAGAGTCCCAGAATCTCTGGAAAAGGAGATCCCAATTCCGAGGTCTCTCCATCAGTACCTGCAGTGGTGGACCCAAGAGGAAAATGTCCTAAAGGGTCAGCCCTTACACCCCCTGCGACACGCAGTTCAAATCTTTACAGACGCCTCAAAAGAAGGCTGGGGTGCTCACTTAGGCGACTTCACAGCAAGCGGTACTTGGTCAGTGCCCAAAAGCAAGTTGCACATAAACTTCTTAGAACTAAAAGCCGTGTTGTTAGCACTAAAAAGATTCCAACATTTAGTGCAAGGAAAGGTCGTCCTGATTGCCACAGACAACACTACGGTTGTGGCATACATCAACAAGGAAGGAGGTATGAGGTCAGGCTCACTCTGTGCCCTTCTTTGGCGGCTCCTATGTTGGTGCAGCAAATAGTACTGAAGGCCAGACACATTCCAGGCCGTCTGAATGTAATTGCAGACAAATTGTCTCGCCAAAGGCAGGTCATTCAGACGGAGTGGTCCCTCCATCAAGAGACCTTCGACCTCCTTTGTCAAACCTGGCATTATCCCCGAGTGGACATGTTTGCAACAAGGTACAACTGCAAGCTAGTTCAATTTGTGTCCCCAATTCCAGACCCAAAGGCCTGGTCAGTGGATGCTCTGACATTATCCTGGGAGGACCTGGACATGTACCTCTTCCCCCCAGTGTCTCTGATGGGGAAGGTGGTCAGCAAGCTGTCAGATCACTGGTATCGCAGAGCAATCCTGATTGCCCCGGGATGGCCCAACATGCCTTGGTTTTGGGACCTAGTGGAACTATCTGCGAGGGTTCCTCTTTGTCTTCCACACCACCCAGATCTAGTGACCCAACCTTTCAACAAGGCACGTCACAGGGATCTGACAAACCTAAATCTCCATGCCTGGCTCCTAGAGCCCAGACAATCAAGGAGCAGGGGTTCTCTAGCCCAGTGGCGTCAAGAATTGAGGCGCCTCAAAGACGTTCAACCAGAACAGTCTACGAAGCGAAGTGGGCCGTTTTTGTCAGATGGTGTGAAACAAGTCAGGTGGACTTCAGGAACCCATCTATAAAACAAATAGCAGATTTCCTCCTGCACCTTTTCCAGGAGAAGAATCTCCAGCCCAGCACTATTGATGGTTACAGGTCAGCCATTGCAGACAAACTGGGAAATACCTCGGTTAATGTCGGCAAGGATGAAAATTTGACTAGACTGTTAGACAGTTTTCACAGAGATAGACCCAAAGGGCGCCGGGGGGTTCCTGCTTGGAACCTCTCCCTGGTTTTACACCAGCTTACAAAAGCGCCTTTTGAACCACTCAGAAAGGCTTCTCTGAAGCACCTTACTTTCAAAACTGTTTTTCTCCTAGCCCTGGCTTCAGGAAAACGCAGGAGTGAGATTCACGCTTGGTTAAACAAAAATATCAGGCACCAAGCTGACTGGTCCAAAGTTTCCCTCTACCCTTCACCAAGCTTCTTGGCGAAAAATCACTTGGCAAAAGAGGGACCAGAGTGCGTGGCCCCTGTGGTCATTCCAGCCTTAGCCCCCACTCTGGATAAGTCTTTAAAGGAAGACAGATCCCTTTGCCCCGTTCGGGCTCTTCGCTACTACCTGGACAAAACGCAGGACCTAAGAACGGGAAAGGAGTTAGTTTTTGTTTCATTCAAACAAGGTTTTAACAAGGACATCTCTCCTGCCACTATCTCGTCCTGGATCAAACAAACAGTAGTGTTGTGTTATGATCTCTCTGACCAAGATTCCTTGACCGTACATCAGGTTAAGGCCCATGATGTTAGGGCTTTTGCGGCCTCCAAAGCCTTTCAAGGTGGCATATCTCGGGACCAGATTCTAGCAGCATGCCACTGGAAGTCCCACAACACCTTTACACAGTTTTACCTTAAGGATGTTGCCTGGGCAGATAAGGAGCTTTTTCACTTGGGTCCTGTGGTGGCTGCCCAGCAAATCCACCACTAGTCCCCTAAGCTTCTTTGTATATAATTATATATAGTGTACATACTAGTTAGTTTTAGGTGTAGGCTCACTTTTAGCCTAGGCCTTGGCTTCTCAAAGTCTTTTACTTCAGAGTAATCCTCTGGGTATAGGACTTTCCCTACTCTTCCAGGTTAACCGTGGGAATCAGTGACTTGAACTCTTACTCTATTCCTCCCCTCAGAGCAGTCAAAAGGGGGGGGGGGGGGGGGGGGCAGGTGGGTCTAGTTACCCTTGAGACTAACATGTCTCCTCAAAGGACTAGAACCTCACACCTAGGTATAATATAAGAGTTTCTCCAATCCTCAGAAGGCTGCCCTCCTTCCACTGGGTAGTTATTCTAGCTATCGTCTGGTAGGTAAGATGTATTAACGCAATGAAATTGCAAATTTTAATTAGTAAATTAAATTTTTATTAGTTAATACCTTACCTACCAGACGGGAAATTCCCACCCGGCCTTCCCCGCTTCCAGCCTTCATCATTCAATCTTAGGGACGAAAAAGATGCTATGACGTCACGTCCCTCTGGCGAGTGAGGCAGGAACTAGGCCACCTGGCGAGTGGATTGTAGTGTGCCGGTCCTGCCGGGGGTGAAACCCGGGACGTCTTTTTCTTTCGTTTGGCGGGACCGGCTGGCGCCGGGCTATAGCTATCGTCTGGTAGGTAAGGTATTAACTAATAAAAATTTAATTTACTAATTAAAATTTGCAATTTTCAGCAGATGGCCTAAATGATACAAGGAACAAGTGAATAGATTTTTGGAGTGATCTGGATCACCGTATGGATCATCCTCTTGTGTTATTGGTTCTACTGGTTTGCTAAGTTCGGGGATAAACTGCAGGCTCGCAATAAAGCGAGCGGCCTTTGTCTAGTTTATAACTTGAAAAGTATTACATTTAGAGCATTTTGTTAAAATATGTTATTCAGCTACTTTTTCCATGGCTACAACATGGTGAGTAACTTGGGTGTCCATCTCAATAACTAAGTGAGTAATAGCTACTTTTGGACTTTTCAGTAACTTCCATCATGAGTAAAATCACTTGTAACTTAAAAATGATTACATTTAGAGAATTTTGTGTAAATATGTTATTCATCTACTTTTGGGTCAGCTATAACATATAAAATTTCAGACCTGTAGCTCATGGCATAGCTGAGTAATAGCTACTTTTAGGTTATCACTGTTGAGTAAATTACTTATAACTTGAAAACTATTGCTTTTATTGTGCTACAATAGCTTACCATGTGGGACTTAATGCTTACTCTGATGGCCGCGAGGCATCACAACCAACGTCTAAGAAAAAAAGACATTTATAGTTGGCCGTAGCTTCAGGTTGTTGTCACGTGATCTACCCTATTTGTTATCTCCTTTCTCATTGGTCGCCGCCATATTGGAATCTTTGGAAAGTTTTTACTGCCATTTTCTACTTTTTACCCCACTGCCCTTAAGGGCTGTCAGGGTATTGTTTTCACCGAAGGTGTCCAGAGGGGCAGGTGGGCGGGCGGCTGGAAAATGTTTGTCCGGGCTGTATCTCAGAAACCATGAGGTGTAGGCAGTTGATACTTGATAGGGACATTGGTTAGGAGGTGTAGGTGTGCAACGTCATGGTCTAACCTTGATTTGACCTTTGACCTTGCCGTAGTGACCTTGAGTTTGAAAATATTGTCCGGGCTATATCTCGGAAACAGTAAGGTGTAGGAAATTGATACTTGGTAGGGACATTGGTTAGGGGGTGTAGTGCAACGTCATGGTCTGACCTTGATTTGATCTTTGACCTTGCTGTAGGTACCTTGACCTATAAAATCTTCTCCGGGCTATATCTCGGAAACTGTAAGGTGTAGGAAGTTGATATTTGGTAGGGACATTTGTTATGGGGTGTAGGTGTGCAACGTCATGGTGTGACCTTGATTTGACCTTGCTGTAGTGACTTTGACCTATAAAATCTTGTCCGGGCTATATCTCGAAAACCGTAAGGTGTAGGAAGTTGATATGTGGTAGGGACATTGGTTAGTAGGTGTAGTTGTGCAACGTCATGATCTGACCTTGACTTGACCTTGCCGTAGTGACCTTGACCTGTAAAATCTTGTCCGGACTATATCTTTGAAACTGTAAGGTGTAGGAAGTTGATATTTGGTAGAGACATTGGTTAGGGGGTGTAGGTGTGCAGCATCATGGTCTGACCTTGATTTGACCTTGACATAGTGACCTTGACCTATAAAATCTTGTCTGGGCTATATCTCGGAAAGTGTAACGTGTAGGAAGTTGATACTTGGTATTGACATTGGTTAGGGGCTATAGGTCTGTATTATCATGGTGTCACCTTAATTTGACCTTTGACCTTGTCGTAGTGACCTTGACCTTTAAAATCTTGTTGCACCTTTGGGTCTGCTTTTGATGCAGAGTAAGCACTGTTAAAGTCATATTAGAATTTTTTAAGAATTTTACTTTCATAAATTCCCATTGTAAGAGATAGAATTTCATCAAGTGAGCCACAGATTTTGCTCCAACACCACACATAAGCATTCATTAAATGTATTACCACTTCTGTATGCATGGTAATATTCAAAACATCTAAACCATAATTCTGCCATGCAGGTGTAGATGAAGAGTGTTGAATTTTAGTTTACTGATTAATGCTGTCATCTTGTTATTGAATTATCTTGTTTTAATACTTCATCTTTACATGCAGTATCTTTCTTTTAAACATTATTTTCTCCATTTAAACATTGTTTGGACCTTTATATTACTGACAGTACTCTGAAAGTATCCTGAACTTTGTACTGGTACAGTACTTCTATATCTCATGGTGTTGAAAATATTTCGTAGGCTGTGGGGTACGGGCATCTCTGATGCTATTTTTTCTCCGTGCATTTTGTTTGTTTAACGTCCATATTTAGACATTTCATTTATTAATCTGTATATCTCATTCTGCTAAACTTTCAGCCCTGTCGGTTCTGTAATTTGGTTGAATTTTCATGTTGTGAGCTTTGCCTCGACTAGGCTTTATATCTTCGAGTACTTCTTTTACCCGCATTTGTTTTATTGCGTTCAAACATGTCTTCTCACCAGTCCAGCAAAGATGAACCCCGCGCAGCCAAGTGTAATCACTTTTGTCACTCTTTTGATGCACATAACTATTATGCTTCCTGCAGAGAGGCAGGTAAGGGAGATGATCCCTGTGTCGGCAGAGGTAGAAGTTGCTGCCGAATGCCTTTTCACTTCTCCACCTCGAACTCAACCTCTTTCCTTCGAGGCGTTACCTCTTCGCACACAAGCTCGTACTGTACCGCCTACTCCAGGTACGGCCTTAAAGGTTAAAGTTCAATCTAACCTCGAGAAGTCCCTGGGATCTCGATTTGATGTACAGATCAAAAGATGGGGCCTTCCAGGCAAGCATGTTGGAAGGTTTCAATATTCTGCGTGAAGATTTTCAAAATTCCAAACAAGGGGAGGTGGATCAGACGTCTTCTTCAGCTTCCAAACCAAACCCGCCTCATTAAAAAAATCTGGATCTCTCGAAATCCAGTTCTGTCAAATCGATGGAGGTTGATTATGGTCAAGAATTGCCTCCTCGCCTCAACCCTTATGATAGCCGCGTCAATGAGGTCATCAACTTCGCCCAGTCGAGGAACCCTCGAGGGTTCCCTCGGCCAAGCCTAAAAAATCTTCCCATGCTGCCAGATAATATGATGTGGTGCCGAGCTCTGCCTCGGACCACTATTCTGATTACTTGAATGACCCTCAACCTGCCCCGAGCAGGTCTAAGAAGCACTCTGACAAATCTAATCATAAATTAGGTCCATATTACCCTCATCTTCAGAGGAAGATCAGTCCCCTGAACATAGGCATAGGTCTCCTAAGCCTTCCAAGAAGTCCTACCCTGATCAGGACCGTCCATAACATGACCCTGACCCTCCTTATTACAGGGAAGTAGCCTTTTTTGACATCCCATCCCAATAAGATTAGGATGTGGATATGTTTCGATGCATCCTAAAATTACCTCATCCTAGGGAATCCTTACCTAAATCTTCAACTGCGGTCATGACCCTTGATAATGACAAAGACAGGCAAGAACTTAGACCAAGAGGTCCTTCTTCCATGTTGCCTCGCAATTCGATCATTAAGGATGCCTTTGATAAATTTGATCAGGACTTCCAAGCAGCAAATTTACCAGAGGGTAAGTATATCTAAGCCCCTCCATCCACTGCAAAGTGGTACAAGGTAGGTCAGCCTTGTTATGAAGACAAAATACAAGAACTTAATACAGACTTTGCCAAGATCAGTATCTCTCCTAAGCCCTCTCGGGCTCCTATGGGCAAGGTTCCACTTCCAATTCTAAACTAATTGGAACATCAAGCGAGGCATAATATTTCCACGCTCAACTTCGCTACTACCTATGCCAAGACTTCTTCCCCTTCCACTCTGGAAAAGTGTCAGCATAGTTTGAAGTCGACCTTCAAACAGGTCAAGTCTCAAATCAGGAAAGATGCCCACCCTGAAAAAGCAACGAAACATAGATATGATGAAGCCTGTGAGTACCTGGATCTGTGGAATAAGACCATTTTAATCCAGCACAGGGCCTTGACTTGGCTCAGTAAATCCCTTGCCCATATTCTCCAGAGGGAATTATACTCAATGGGCAATACTGGCTTGCTTGTGCGCGAAGTCAAAATGACCGTATTACAACATCAGTTAGGAGAAACCAAATGCCAAGAGCTCAGGAATGCGTCCTGGCCGTCTTCCTTATTCAAATCTCAGTGAAGGAAGGTGAGGACTGGCTTCTTAAAAAGGCACCTCAAAAGATTCTCAGGGTTTGGTACTGTACCAGAATAAGCACTTTCGTGGTCCCCACAACAAAAGAGGCTCCTACAGGAAATCCCCCTATGGGGGCAATTCCTCTCAAAGCATTAACCAATCGTTTTCTTCCAACAGGGGAAAACAAAACTTTAGAGGCTCCAGGGGTCTTTTCGACCCCACAATAGGGGAAGAGGGCGTGGAAACCCCTCTCTCCAATGACTCCTTCAAAGCTTCAAACAGTCCACCAGTAGGAGGTCGCCTCCATTCTTTCAGCAGAGACTGGCAAGCAAACAATTGTTCATCCAACGTGTTAAACCTTATCACCAATGGCTACGTTCTGCCATTCCTCTCAAAACCAAACTTGGTCAGATTTCCTCTGATAATATCAGAATACAAGGCCCTTCCAAAAGACCAAGCCTTAGCCAATTGCATCCAGTCTCTGCTGTCAAAGAACGCTATCGGAAGGGTAGAAAATGTAAAATCTCTCAGCTTTTACAGTCGCGTGTTTCTAGTACCCTAGCCTCACCAAAGGTGGAGGCTAGTAATAGACCTAAGCAGGCTCAACACTTTTCTACACGTAGAGACGTTCAAGATGGAAACTCCAGAATCCAACAGGACCTCCCTGATTCCAGGGGAATGGGTAGCGTTCATAGATCTGTCGGACGCTTACCTTCACATCCCCATCCATCCTCACTCAAGGAAATACCTAAGATTTTGCCACAGGTCTTCAGGTGTTCCAGTTCACCTCCCTACCTTTCGGACTGGCCACAGCCCCCCAGGTCTTTTCCATGATCGTAAAGGAGGTGAAGCTCATGGCCCTCTCCAAAGGGCTCAGACTCCACCAATACCTGGACAACTGGCTGATCAGGTCTCAATCACAGGAGGAACACTCAGGCGGTGGTAGATCTGACCCAGTCCTTGGGATGGATCATCAATCAACAAAAATCAAAACTGAATCCCACTCAGGTGTTTTCGTTCGTGGGTTACAAGTACCACCTAGGTTCAGCCCTTGTAAAACCCACTCAAGAGAGATGGCTCAAACTTCAGGATTTTATCCTACAACTCAAGTCAAAACATGTTCTGACTGCAAGATGTTTGATGTCTCTAATTGGATTGCTAGCCTCAACTGAGAAAATGGTCCCGGAGGGACGACTTCACATGAGGCCCTTTCAGTTTCACCTCAAGGAGCACTGGAAGCACTGGACAACCTACTTCCTTGGACAGAAGCCATCTCTGCACACCTAGACTGGCGGCAGAACCCTGCAAACGTGAAGAAAGGCTCAGACCTTCATCCCAAAGACCACAGTATCCAACTCTTTACAGACACCTCAAACAAAGGTTGGGGCGCTCACTTAGAACAAAGTTCTACACAAGGTCTGTGGTCTCCCCAGGAAAAAGGCCTTCACATAAACGTCCTAGAATTGAAAGCTGTCATTCTGGCCCTGAGACACTTCAACGTCCAGTGTCAGGACCAAACAGTGCTAGTTGCAACGGACAACTCACCTGTGGTTGCTTACATAAACAAACAAGGGGGAACACACTCAGCAGAGATGTGTGCACTCCTGTGGAGAATCATGACCTGGTGCTGTCACTTTCACATAACATTGAAAGCCAGGCACATTCCAGGGTGCCTGAATGTGATGGCCGACCTGCTTTCCAGGTCAAATCAGGTACAGTCGACTGAATGGTCACTACATCCACAGGTGTTCAAACAGATCTCCCAAAAGTGGTTCACTCCCCACATGGACCTATTTGCCACTCATCTGAACCACAAGCTTCCACTGTATGTGTCTCCTATCCCAGACCCGAAGGCCTGGGATATAGATGCTCTAAACATAGATTGGACGGGTCTCAATGCCTATGCTTGCCCTCCAACGGCTCTCCTTCACAGGGTGATCCAAAAAATCACACAATGGTATTGTCTGATCATACTAATAGCCCCAGGCTGGCCAGGGATGCCCTGGTTTTGGGACTCCCGGTGTCAACAACACTCTTCAAGCAGTCCCACAATTACGTGTTCCACAGGAACCCGCAGCACCTCAACCTCCACGCCTGGTGTCTCGGAGTGGACAACTCCAAGAACAAGGCTTCTCTGTGGAAGTGGCAGAGAGAATTGCTGCACCTCAGCGGTCATCAACAAGGAGCATCTACAAATCAAAGTGGGCCCTATTTGAAAAATGGTGCAGAGAAAATTCGGTGGATTTCTCCACTCCATCTGTGAAACAAATCTCAGATTTCTTCATGTATCTGTCCAAGACCTAAACAGGCACCCCTCCACCATTGATGGCTACAGGACTGCCATTGTTGACTCCTTGGGCCCATCGGGCCAACATATTGCTCATAATGAGGACCTTCATAGGTTGCTCTCCAGTTTCCACAGGGATCGCCCCAAAAGTTCCAGAAATCCCCCCAAGTGGAACCTTTCTGTTGTTCTCAATGAGCTCACAAAAGCACCCTTTCAGCCTATGAAAGACACAGACCTCAAACATCTCACTCTCAAAACTGCTCTCTTGCTAGCTTTGGCCTCCGGCAAGCGCCGCAGCGAAATCCATGCCTGGGTCGCAAACATACAACGACAACAATATGTACCTGGGACCAGTAGTAGCGTCACAACAAGTCCTAGACCCTTCCCCTCAGCATCCTCATCTTCGGGAAGAAAAGAAGGGGGGTACGCCAGCTGCATCCAAGTCTTCAGGAGTCTTTCCCAGGGTCTAGGTATCAGTTTACCTTCAAGATGTTCACGCTAAGGTCTTTTTATCCCTTTTATCCTTTATTTTTTATCTGTATAATGTATTTCCTTATCCAATGTACCCTAATCTCATTTTAGGTGGCAAATGTTATGAGATTCAGGCCTAGGGTCTGTACTTTACTAAAGTACTTGCTAAAGACCTACTTATTTAGGCTGGCATACCCACCACCTTAGTTATACCCTGGCGGGCGCTTTTTAGATGTCGACCCATGCCTGTCCCTGGACTCTCCCTTCTTGGACTCAAGCACATTAGAGGATTTGTATCAATTTTGCGCTATATAAATCCTACTATTATTATTATTATTTAGCAGAGATGCCCTCATCGGCCTTTCTTGAGTGAGCTCGGCTGCAATCTCGTCTCCCAGAACATCTAGACGGTATTTGTACCGTCATCAATTCTACTGGTTTTTGGCTACTTACAGATCCGACCATTAGAACTGGGGTTCTGTAAATGGGACTCAGACTGGCTCTTTTGGACCAATTTTGGGTATTTTTGACATCTAATTACTCTAAATTCTAAGAAAAATAACACTTCCAGTTTCAGCTGTAATCCCGCCACCGGATGGTTAAATTCGGCATTCAGTCCCACATGGTAAGCTATTGTAGCGCAATAAAATTGAAAATTTTAATTACGTAAATGTAGCTTTTATAAGCTACAAGCTTACCATGTGGGACTGAGGAAAGTTCCACCCTAACCTCCCCGCTGTATTCCAGCTGAGGGGGTATGGACTAAGTTACCACGAGAGAAGAAGGAAGAACTACCACAATGCACTGCTAGGGTACACACTAGAATGAGGACTCGGCCAAATTCGTACGGTTATTTTTCTTAATCGTTGGCTGGAGTCCGCGGCCTCCGAAAAAGCCTTCAGTCCCACATGGTAAGCTTGTAGCTTATAAAAGCTACATTTACGTAATTAAAATTTTCAATTTAGTCTTAAAATTAACATAATTGTATATTGTATTAAGGACCTTAAGGTTGTTATTAATATTTTAGGATGGCATTTAGTCAGTATCCGAGCCTTAAACTCAGATTCTTCCATGATAGCCCTTGGGGCTTAAACCTGTCTTGTGTACCTAGGTTACACATCCGTCTCCTGTCAAACACCCTGACAGTTTTTAGCACTGTCATTCATTCAGGTTTTTTGGCTTTTTACAGGCCCGGTCTTCGGGATTGGGGCCCTGTAAACGGGACTCAGACTGGTATTTTCTATCCCTCATTCTTTTATTATTATCAAAATTCTAAGAAAAAATAGACTCATCTTCCAGTCTCAGCTGTAATCCCTCCTCCGGGCAGTTGGATTTAGCATTCAGTCCCATATGTTAAGCTATTGTAGTGCCATAAAATTGAAAATATTTACAGTATTTAGTTTCAATATGCTATTCACATATTTTAGGGTCACCTATAACATAGTAAAATAAAGACCTTTGGCTCATTACATAGCTGCGTAATAGCTACTTTGTGCAACTACTGGATAGTTTCCACAGGGACAGACCCAAACCCCTCCTGGAACCTTTCCCTGATCTTGCACCAGCAGACAAGGCTCCATTTGAACCAACTTAAGAGGCCTCTTTGAAGCATTTGATCTTCAAGACAGTTTTCCTCTTATCCCTTGGGTCAGGCAAGCGTAGAAGTGAGATTCATGCTTGGCAGAACCAAAATATCAGACACCAAGCACACTGATCAAAGGTGTCCCTCTATCCATCACCCAGCTTTGTTTCCAATAATCAACTGACAAAAGAGGGTCCAGACAGTGTAGCCCCAGTGGTTATACCAGCCCTGGCCCCAACTCTGGATAGATCCCTGAAGTCTGACAGGTCCCTCTGTCCGGTCAAAGCTTTGCGCTAATATTTGAACAGGACCTCAGACCTCATTCAGAACAAAGAGTTTGTCTCTTTCAAGAAAGGTTTCGCATGAATCGAGCAGACTGTAATCCTATGTTATGAGCTCTCTGATCAAGAAGGCCACACTTTACATCAGGTTAAAACCCATAATGTCAGGACCTTTGCTGCTTCTAAGGCTTTCCAGTCGGTAGCCTCCTTAGAAGAGATCCCAATAGGGTATTAACTTACAAAAAATTTAATTTACTTATTAAATTTGCAAATTTATACACTTAAAATAAAAATGTTTTTAATAAAATTATGAATTTAACTAAAACCCCAGTTTAGTACAAGTTGGTTTTTTATATTGTTGTGAATTTTTATTTTAGAATAATGTAATTATAGACTAAGACAGGCTATTTCACTGAAGATAAACTATGAAACTAAAGTTGCACTCTGATAATGTATATAGTCTAAATATAGCATAACTGTAACTGTGATGGGCAGAGAGGCCATAGTAACAAAATAGGGTGGCCGCAACTGTAGATTGGCAGTAACCGTATATTGGCCATAACCGTAAATTGGCTGTAACTGTAGATTGACCGTAACCGTAGATTGGCCGCAACCGTAGAGTGGCCGCAACCATAGACTGGCCGCAACCGTAGATTGACCGTAACTGTAGATTGACCGTAACCGTAGAGCAGCTGTAGCCGCATTGGATGGTGTGTGTGTTGTATTTATGTTCAAAGCAACAGGGTTGTAAAGCTTGGGTGATATTGTTGTGTCCGGAAGTTGCAGCCAGGCAGTAAATACCAAATGCGGCCTGGCCTTCAAATTTGCCTATATAAGGCAGAGCATTCAATACAGAGCATTGAGTGTACAATGAGTTTTTGACTTGAAGTTAGAATAGAGGAGTGTAGAATGGGTATCTGACTAGAGGAGTGTGAGCAAAGAATAGGTCTCTGAGTTGAAATGTGAAACATAGTGTTGTAAGAACCTCTTGTAAATATTTGTACATAAACATGTGTAAAGAAGTATATAAAAGATAGTTAGAAGGTTTTAGTCTTTCTTTTGAAACTGTGTAGTCATGTTCTAAGGCGCAAAACAAGAAACTTTTCCACTTGAACAAAAGAAAAAAGTCCCGCAACAAATGGTGTCAGAAGTGGGATTTGGACTTGCACACATTACTGGAGAAAAGACCCTCTTGTGTTGTTTGTAAACTGTGTTAAGAGTAAAGGTGGAACAGAACTCTATTTGAAAAAAAACAAAATGCCACCTAAGAAAGATACTATCAAGTCAAGCTCAATAGAACCTTCAGAAGATGAAACTAGTTACAGAACACAGCTTGAGACTCTACAGCTTCAGCTTGAAGAGGCCCAGGCAGTTGCCCGAGAGGCTCAGGAAAGGTTGCTGACTGCCAAAGAGGATCGTGAACGGATCTTTGAGAGAGCAAGAGAATATGAAGCAACAGCAGAAGAAGAAAGAGAGAAAGTAACAGAGTTGCGGCAAAAACTCTCGCAGAACTACAAGCACCTGGAGAGGTGTACTCGCGACAATGCCAGACTTTCTGGCATTGCTCGAGAATGTCCACTGAAGCAAATTGTAGAAAAGTCGGAAAACTCGGGTTCGGTCCATTCTGACTTGTACATAATTAGAATAAGTAGACAGTCAGTGTTAGGAGGTATATCTGTGTATCTACCAAAGTGTATTGGTGAAGCAAAGACTAAATTCTTAATTGACACTGGAGCAGAAGTGACCATCATGTCACAAAAACTGAGAGAATCTCAGAGAACATGAGGCCAAAAATGGTTAAAACAGAATGTAATGTTACACTGGAGGTGGCTAACAAAGGTTTAGTTCAGGTTGCTGGGGCAGCCGATATTTCATTTTGTGCAGGAAGTCAGATGTACACATGGCATGTTTTGATAGCTCCCATAGAAGAGGATGGTTTGCTTGGAATGGATTTCCTTTTCGCTCACAATGCAGACCCTGTCTAGGGTTCCCTGTGACCTGACAGAGTGTATGTGTTACGATGGAAAGAGAGTTTGTGTGATCTGCCATGCGGAGGATGTGATATGTGTCAGAGGAAACCTGAACAGTGGTCAACATTTCAGGAAGTGGATGATGTTGTGTCACTAATGGACAGGAGAGTTAATATCGGGAATAAAGTGCACCCTGTTCACAGCAAATTCGGACGCCTTTTAACCTGTAAATTTCTCCTGTTCATTGGCTTGTGTCTGTCACTGTTAGCAGTGTGGTTTAAAGCATGCACTGGTTATTTCATGGGTAAAAAGCGCCAGGTACAGAACAAGCCTGGTGGGAAATCAAGATGGCAGAGGTTATACAGAGCCAAGACTACTCAAGCAGCCAGGTCTAATGAAAGGATGACTAGTTAATGTGATCAAACTAAAGAAGAGAGTAATAGTGATCAGTGTAAATATTCATCTGGAACTGGGGCACAGTTACCAGTACTGGATGATGTATGGTTAAGCCAGTATACTAGAACTCACTTGAGAAAATTACAACTGGATGATCCAGATTTAGCCCACTTACTCACATGGTTAGAGTTAGAGCATGGAAAACCAACCAGGGATCAAGTGGCAGCTGAAAGTCCCACAGTTAGGAATCTGTGGTTGCAATGGGATCAGCTGATACTGGATATTTGTGTCTTGTATAGAAAGTGGCACAAGAAGACTCCTCCATGTCTCCAACTTGTGGTGCGCAAATCACTGCAAGATACAGTACTGAAATCCTTGCACTGCAACTTGACTGCAGGGCTCTTGGGTGTGAAAAAGACCACTAATAAAATAAAGCAAAAGTTTTATTGGTACAGACTGAAATATAGTGTTAAACTTTGGATTCACAATTGTACTGTGTGTGGAGCAAGAAAGTCCAACAGAAGAGTAAATAAGTCTCAGCCACAAAATTATCAAGTTGGTGCCCCCATGGATAGAGTTGCTACTGACATTGTTGGCCCATTTCCCCAATCTGAGTCTGGTAACAGATATGTACTGCTAGTGGGTGACTATTTCACATGGTGGATTGAAGCTTATGCTGTTCCTGAGTTCTCAGCAAAATATGTGGGCCAAAAACTTGTCTATGAGTTCTTCTCCAGATTCGGCACTCCATTTGACCTACATTCAGATCAAGGTCGCCATAATAAGTGCCAACTTTTTAAAGAAGTTTGTGAGCTTTTGGAAGTCACTAAAACAAGATGGTCTCCCTATCATCCTCAGGGCAGTGGTATGATTGAAAGGTTTAACAGAACTTTGATACACGTGATTGCTGTATACACAAACCAAAATCAAACAGACTGGGACAAGGATTTGCCCATGCTTACTGTGGCATGCCGAAGTAGTGTCCACGAAAAGACTGGATATACCCCAAATTTACTCAAAGTTACTCATGCTTTGGAGAGAGGTAAATCTTCCTATTGAGTTGGTACTTGGTGCTACTCAGAGGTCAAAAGGATGCGCAGAGGAAAGCCAGTATGTGTTAGAAATGAGAGAGAAACTGAATACCATTTTCCAGCTTGTCAGAGAATCTTTTAAAATAAATTCTCCAAAGAAAGACTGTGATCCAAGGATTAGTTTAAAAACATACAAAGTAGGTGACTTAGTTTACTACCATGAAAATACAAGAACTGTAGGAAAAAGTCCAAAATTAAAGTCACAAATTTGGAAAGGCCCATGTGTGATTGTAAAAAAAACTTAGTGATATATTGTTTGAAATAAAAACATCACTTCAAAGTAAATCAAAAATACTGCATTTTGATAGACTAAAGCCTTACACCAGTGAAATTGTTCCAGACATGACAGTTAAATTGAAGAAAAACACAGACTGGGATATTAAAAATGTTCTCAAGTTGTCCCAACAGGGAGATAAATTCTCCAAGAATGTTACTAGGTTAAAGAGATCAACCGCCAAACACTTTAACAGGGATATGGAAGTAGATAAACAACTGTCAGATAAACAGTTACCAAGAAGAAGTGAAATACAGAATCAGAAGCCTGATAGATTTATGTCATATTAATGAGTGGGAATTTAAGAAGATCTGGAAATAAGGTCAGCAGAGGTCTTTGGCCGCATATTTTCAGAACTTTTGGGGTCAAGATTCCAGTATAAATCTGGATGTTGCTTCAACATTTCAGTCATAATGTCAGGACGATTTGTTTGCCTGTTTTGTTCAAGTGTATTTAAAAGTAAAAGCAAGGGAAAAAGACACAGTGTTACACACTTACCTTGGTATTTTGGAAACATTTTATGCATTATATGTGAGCAAAGGTTTGAAGTTAAACAAAAGTTATTTGAGCATTGTAAACCAAAGGCCACCAAAGAAAATTGGATGCTAATAAAGCTCCTTTGATGGATGTCCTAAGTGAATTAAGACAGTTTGTAGAAACAGAAAGGTGCACTTACAGTCAAGTTATTATTGGTTTTATAGAAGAAAACTTTACAGAAAAAGAATTCTTCAGCAATTTTGACCGCCCTGACAGCATAATAGACAGGTTGGATTTGTTTCCAGATTCTCCAAAAAGGGTTACCATGAATACCCCGTAGTTGGATAGTGTGCCTCAAGATATGGTTGTGTGTAACGGAATGCTGCCCATGGAGTTCCCACGCATGCCAACTTCCCTGGGTCCAATTGATCCCAGTACTTTTGCTGCCTCCATCGAGGAAGTTGCACCACAAGGGAGCAGCTCAAATGCTACTTTATCCCAGAGAAGCACAGATGTCCATCCCATGGTGGAAGAGCTTCAATATCCTCCAGAGCGTCCAACAAAGCGGGCCTGATGCCAGTCTGCTCCAGTTGGTCCAGCAGATGACAGACTTGCGGCTGTGGTCAGCAAACTGCAGGCTATAGAAGGCAAAATAGACAGCCTTAACAAAAAGGTGGTGGATACTGCGGAGAGCCAGACTGCAGATCTCAAAAACAGGCTTTCAAAACTAGAGGAGTGTGTCGAGCACAACAACAGTTAGGTACAGGGCTACTCTGAAATGCTGGCAATGACACTACAAAGAGACATAACCATGGTATTGGAGACTGTTGGTCAATTGGGGAATGTTCAAGGGTCACAAGTGTCATCGGAGATGCTGTCAGCATTAGTGACATTGTCGCGGGAGGCAATGAAAATGTATCAGTCTCCATATCAGCCCAAGCATGCATAGATGCTCCAGGTACAGAAATACAAATTATTAATTTTAGATGTTATTTTTCATGAACTCATCTGAAAAATGTTATGTTTGGTTCAAATAATTTTAGTTGAATTAAAACTGAAAGGTGGACACACTTAAATTTAGTAATTAGTTCTATGCAAGTTCTGTTATTTTTAATGTTTTAGTTCAAGTAAAAACTGAGACATGGACATAAAAGTAAGTAATCAATTTAAATGCAAGTTCTCTCATTGTTAATGTTTTTGTTTAATTGAAAACTGAGAGAAACACCCTTTCAATTTAGTAATTACTTTAAATCTGTACAGTTCTCTTATTATTTCTAAAGAGTTAACATGCTTCCAGGAGTAAGCATACTGGGGTGGAATATTGTTGAGAATTTTTATTTTAGAATAACATAATTATAGATCATGACAGGCTATTTCACTGAAGATAAACTGTGGAACTAAAGTTGCACTCTGATAATGCATATAGTCTAAATATAGCATAACTGTAACTGTGATGGGCAGAGAGGCCGTAATAACAAAATAGGGTGGCTGCAACCGTAGATTGGCTGTAACAGCATATTGGCCATAACTGTAAATTGGCCGCAACCATAGATTGACCGTAATTGTAGATTGGCAGTAACTGTAGATTGTCCGTAACTGTAGAGCAGCCGTAGTCGCATTGTATGGTGTGTGGGGTTTAATGTTCAAAGCAACAGGGTTGTGAAGCTTGGGTGATATTATTGTGTCCGGAAGTTGCGGCCAGGCCATCAAATTTGCCTATATAAGGCAGAGCATTTCAATACAGAGCTTTGAGTGTACAATGGGTTTTTGACTTGAGAAGTTAGAATAGAGGAGTGTAGAATGGGTATCTAACTAGAGGAGTGTGAGCAGAGAATAGGTCTCTGAGTTGAAATGTGAAACATAGTGTGAGAACCTCTTGTAAATATTTGTACATAAAAGAAAAAAGTCCCGCAACAATATTTACACAACCTCTATATAACGATGATGTTATTGTTACCAGTGCCTGTGCACACGTTATCAGAAAAGTAAAAGGTTTGGAATATTCAGTGTTTAATTATACATGTTGTATATACTTAGCATATTTATGCATGTTTACATTCAGCAAACTGGAAAGCACTTGTAGAGCACAGACCTCCATAATTTTTTTTTCAAAACTGGGATTTACTTTTTCATGTGCACCTGTATTTGCAATTACTCTAAAAGTAATGAGCAAATTTTTATAAAATGCTTTATCTGGGTAGGGCTGAACCAAAGGACAAAAAGTGCTTATATTCTAGGAAAGACAGGATCGTATTCTAGATACAAAATTCAAAATTCAGTTTAAAATCTACATATAGTAAATAGATGTCCTCAAACAATTTCTTTAACAAACTTTTGAAATTGGAAGCACTCATAGAACACAAACCTATGGCAAGGGGCATTTTCACATTGTTAAATCCAGAAAAATGATCTTAATCGTTGCAAAAAGTATTTTTTTATTGTGTTAATACATCCTATCCAATGGACAATTGCTTTACCGGTCGGCGTGACCGGTCCCGCCAAACGTCAGAAAAAGACGTCCTGTATATAATACTGGCAGGACCAGTCAGGAGAGCGCATTCGCCAGGTAGCACATCGCACTTCCTCTTCCTGTCTAGACAATGTGACGTCATAGCATCTTTTTCGTTTGGCACGTGGAGAGTGAAGACGTGTTTTCACGACAAGCGAATTTTTGGTTCTACACCGAACTCAACTGCCTTTTTCATCTTTAAAGAAGATCAGAAGTATTTTCTACAACTATGTCATCTCCAGGACAGAGAAGAGGTTCCTGCGCACGTTGTAGGGACAAAGGGCTAGGCGACGACTCCTGCGTCCAGAATAAAGAATGTGATATCTGGAGGGTTTACCAATGAACAGATCCGTCAGTTGGCTACCCCAACTTATAGAGACAGAAAAGAGAAGAAGACAACTACGATTACGACCTCCTTCACCCCCACTCTCGTGGACCCTGCACACGTCAGTGTACTGGGTAAAGTGGAGAAGGTCAATGTTGTACAATCTACCCCTACTGCTAAGAAGACGAAACATAGTGAGTCTCCTAAGCCTTCTGCCAGGAAGAAGAAATCTTCCAGCAGTAGACCATCAGCTGAAGATTTGAAGCAACTTGATGACAAGTAGGCAGAGAGGTTCTCCCGACTTGAGGCAATGCTGTTGGCCAAGACCTTCACAGTACCGGTTGAACTAGTTGTGAAGCCAGCTTCAGATGTGACTACCAGCCAGAAGCCATTTTTTGATCCTGGTGCCACCACCAGTAATCTGCCTGTTGAGAAATCCGGTCCCTGCCTTGATCAGGCCACCGGTAATGCTGTAGAGGAGATGCAGACTGCCACCTAGCCCCTTGGGGCTCCCGGTGCAGGGATAGCAACCCAGCCTGTTCAGGCCCCCGGTTCGTTCCCAGAGGTTCAGCCCACCGGTGAGGGAGATGTGAGTGCCGCCTCTGATAGTGAAGCTGACCAGCTCAGTGTTACCGGTTCCCTGGATGAGGAGATCCACCGGGACTGGTCAGCAGACAGAGATGTCTCCAGAGATGACCCTGACAGTGAGCCTACTGAGGAGGCCAATTACAGGGAGACTATGAGGGGTGTGAGAAGCTTCATGAACTGGCACAAGGTTCCCGAGTTTGAAACTGTGTCCTCTACTGCAGATGACAACCCCTTGCTGGTGCACGTGTCCAGCCAACTGGTAAAGTCTCTGTGAAACTCCCTGTGGACGACTGTTTGTGTAGGAAGATGTCCAGTCTCAACCTCACAATCTCAGAAGGGTATCCCACCAGAAACACCGACAACACTGGCCTCCTCAGAGATCAGTTCATTAAAACTCCCAGATCTTCCAGATGGTACGGGATGCATGCTGAGAAGGACAGTGAGAGTTCAACAGTAAGCACCTGGTCACCGGATCCTGCCAAACTCAACCATTCCTTCAGCAGGGTTGCACGAAGAAACATTCCTACTGCCCCACCCTCCCGGGCCCTCAGTCAAGATCTACTCGGCGTTGGGAGAGAGCAGCACATGAACAGACAATAATGTGCAACCAGGCTGCTGGTTTGTCAAGGTGCTTGACTAGGGTTCAAGACTCTATGGCTACTCAGCTGAAAACCCTATGTCTGGACAGTAAGGGAAAGTCATCAGAGAAAATGAAGCAAGCTGTGAGTGAACTAGAATACTTGACCACTTTCAACCGGTCAATCTCCCAAGCTATGGCCAGAACTATGCAGGACTTATCTGAGGGAGTATTCATCAACATGGCCAACTTCACCCTGGCTCGCAGAGATAGTTACCTGGACTATTTACATGCTGGGGTGAAGCAAGACACTGTGAACGCCTTGAGAACGTCTCCAGTACATCTGAATGCTTTGTTCCCGGACCAGCTTATTGCCAAGGCTGAAGAGGAAATCAGTAAGAGTGAGGAGAGGCGTTCATCCGGTACTTCACACTGACATCAAGGTCGCTTCCACCCCTATGCTGCAAGTGACAAGTCGACTGGCCATCACGACAAGAAGAATGTCCCTGCTTGGAAGCAGATTAAGGACAAGCAGCAAGCGAGGAGAAGCCGTGGCAAAGCCTCCACATTCTCCCAGCAGCCGGCTAAGGGGTCCAAGTCTCATAAATGACAATTACTGTGTAAATTCTGTGACCGGTCAGATGAACTCTGTATGTGTTACCGGTCAGGGACTTAAAATTTGAATGTAGACTTTTGTTTTGCAAATGCTCATATTGTCACCGGGTTGCCACAAAGGAAAGGCATAAATCCCAATGTATGTCAAATGTACACAGAAATAAAATGTGTGAAAGATGTTAAAATTTGAATGTAGACTCTTGTTTTGCAAATGCTCATATTGTCACCGGGTTGCCACAAAGGAAAGGCGTAAATCCCAATGCATGTCAAATGTACACAGAAATAAAATATGTGAAAGATGATTTTTGTGTAGGTCACTTGAGTTCTGTAAATCTTGTCACCAATGCCCAACATGCTGTTATAGATCCTCCTGTAGGGGCAACGTTACAACAGTGTTGGGAGAAATGGGAAACCCTAGGTTCAAGTCCAAAAGTAGTCACCATACTGAGGGAGGGTTACACTCTCCCGTTCCGGTTCAGACCCAACTTAACAAGGTCACCGACTGTAGTAAGCAACTATCACAATCCAGCCAAGCAGTCCTTCCTTTGGTCTATCCACAGCTCCCATGGAATTCATAGTGGTGGCCAAAGAGGTCAAACTCATGGCACTTCAGAAGGGTATAAGGATCCACCAGTACCTAGACAAGTGGCTGGTGAGAGCCTCTACCCACAACACCTGTCTCCAGCATACTCAAACCCTGGTCACACTTTGTCAGGAACCAGGGTGGTTGGTGAACAAGGAGAAGTAAGAACTGGTCCCCAAACAGGTTTTCAACTTCGTGTGTTACCAGTTCGACCTGAAAGAGGGCAAGGTTAGACCAACAGAAGAACGTTGGCAGACCTTGACAGACAAGATCAGATCAATACTCTCGGATCCGGTTTGCCCGGTCTGACAATTCATGTCCCTCATAGGTCTACTCACAGCAACAGAAAAGCGAGTCCACTTAGGTCGACTACATATGAGACCCATACAGTGGCACTTGAAAAACAACTGGAGGGTCCCAGAATCACTGGAAAAAGTGATCCCGGTCCCCAAGTCCTTCCACCTCCATCTAAGGTGGTGGCTGGAGGAAAGCAATGTGCTACTAGGTCAACCATTACACCCTCTAAAACATGCTCTGCAAATTTTTACAGACGTATCAAAAGAAGGGTGGGGCACTCACTTAGACGAGCACACTGCAAGGGGAACTTGGTCCCTTCCAGAGAGCAAACTGCACATAAACCACTTAGAGCTAACAGCAGTCTTTCTAGCTCTAAAAGAGTTTCGAACCCTCTGCTGCAACAAGACAGTACTGATAGCTACAGACAACACAACAGTGGTTGCCTATATCAACAAAGAGGGGGGGATGAAGTCGGGCTCCCTGTGTGCCCTACTGTGGAGAATCCAGTCCTGGTGTACCAGACAGCAGGTAACCCTCAGGGCACGTCACATCCCCGGGTGGCTGAACGTGATAGCAGACAAGCTATCCAGACTTGGCCAGACCATTCAAACAGAGTGGTCACTTCATCCAGAAGTGTTCCAAGCTATATGATCCCGGTGGCACCAACCCCAGGTGGACCTGTTTGCCACCAGGTTCAACAACAAACTGCCACAGTTTGTCTCACCGGTCCCAGACCCCCAGGCATGGGCAGTGGATGCACTCAGCCTCTCCTGGGAGGACCTGGACCCATACGCCTTTCCACCGGCAGCCATCTTGGGCAATGTGGTGGTGAAGCTTCAGGACTACCCCTGCAACAGAATAATTCTGATTACCCCAGGGTGGACCAACATTCCCTGGTTTTGGGATCTAGTGACAATGTCAAGTCAGATCCCACTGTGTCTGCCCAACATACCAAACTTAGTGTCTCAACCATTCAACCAGGTCCTTCACAGGAACCTGTCGAATCTGAACCAACATGCCTGGCTCCTAGAGCCTCAGCAATCAAGGAGCAAGGCTTATCTGAGGCAGTGGCAGCACGAATTGAGGCTCCTCAAAGAGGATCAACCAGATCTGTCTATGAGGCAAAGTGGACCATTTTTAAAAAGTGGTGCCTCAGTAATCAGGTGGACTTCAGGGCACCACCTCTGAAAGCCATTGCTGACTTCCTCCTGCACTTGTTTCAGGACAAGAAGTTGCATTCAGGCACTATTGATGGCTACAGATCAGTCATTGCTGACAAATTGGGCAATTCCACCATTAATGTCAGCAAAGATGAGAATCTCACTCGTCTCCTGGACAGTTTCCATAGAGACAGACCCAAGGGCAGGAGGGGCATCCCCTCCTGGAACCTTTCCCTGGTACTACACCAGCTGACAAAGGCTCCCTTTGAACCCCTAAAAGAGGCCTCCTTGAAACATCTGACTTTCAAGACTGTTTTCTTACTGGCCTTAGGTTCTGGTAAACGCAGGAGTGAGATCCATGCTTGGTTACATAAGAACATCAGACACCAGTCAAACTGGTCTAAGATGTCCTTGTACCCCTCACCCAGCTTCCTATCCAAGAATCAGCTGGCTAAGGAGGGTCCAGATAGTGTGGCACCAGTGGTCATTCCATCCCTGGCACCATCCCTGGATAGGTCACTCAAGGGTGACAGGTCCCTATGTCCAGTTAGAGCCCTGCGCTCCTACTTCGACAGGACTTCAGATCTTAGGCAGAATAAGGGGTTAGTCTTTGTCTCCTTCAAGAAAGGTTTTGACAAAGACATCTCACCTGCCACCATCTCCTCATGGATCAAACAGACTGTGATTCTGTGCTATGAGCTCTCTGACGAGGAGGCCCTCTCCTTACATCAGGTTAAAGCCCATGATGTTAGGGCCTTTGCTGCATCTAAGGCTTTCCAATCAGGAATCTCCTTAGATAAGATCTTGTCAGCCTGCCACTGGAAATCTCACAACACCTTCACTCTGGGCTGACTCAGAGCTTTTCCACCTGGGACCTGTAGTGGCTGCCCAACAGGTGCACCACCAGACCCAGAAGTGAGGAGATATTGTATATATATGTAAATATGTACATACTGTAAATATGTTAGATATGTACATAATGTAAATATGTTGAATGTACATATGTTTTCAAAAAAAAAACCTAAAAAAACTGTGACTTGCTTCCCTTGGGAAGTTTATTTCTTCTGGGACTGAACTCAGCCCCTCTCTCTCTGTCTCTTTCTCTCCTCAGATCAAAAAGGGGGGGGGGCAACGTCGGTAGACTCCCGGTTAACCAGTTAGTTGGCAGCCGACCTTGACCTCCCAGGGTTCTCTGACCCTAGGTCAAATGGGCCTTCTCAGTTTTGTTTGGTTATGACTTCACTTAAGTCCCTAGCTGCTTACCCGCCTAACAAGTGGTAGTTATTCAGCAATTGTCCATTGGATAGGATGTATTAACGCAATAAAATTGTAAATTTAATAAGTAAATTAAATTTTTATAAGTTAATAACATGTTAGTCATTCATCACTTGTCACACTCGTGGCATCTGGATAAACATTGTACATTGGGGAGGGGATGAGGGGTTACCCATGTTTTGAGATAGACGGATACAGATTTTATAGTATAGCTAAAGGCTCGAACTTCTTTGCAGTTGGGGAAGATTTTCAGTTCAGATAATGAAGTTTCAGTTTATACAATGAACTCGTACATGTCCTGGCTTTTACATTGGTATATGGCTAAAACAGTAAGCCTTGAACACTTTGCTTGAAGTTAAATCCCTCCTTGCACCACTTCTCCCTGGAGGTACTTCTTGTATTCAGTTTTCTTTATATCCACGAGGGTCTCATGCGAAAAGCCAGAGAGTGAGTTAATGTGACCTTTTTTCTCCACATACCCTGTTGAACATTAAAACAGCAAATGTGTAATATAACTCCTTGTTCTGTGGTCTAAATTCTATTTCATCCTTTTATAAACTTTGTGGAATCTTTACTCTTAAATATTTTCTATTTAGAAAATATTGATCAAATAGCCATTTATTTGTAAAAATACTTTTGAAACAGCTCTTGCAACTTTGTGTCACAGTTGCATTATACAGCACACAAAAGCTCACTGTGCATGTCATAAAAAGCACACATACGATTTCACTCAAGAGGAGTTTGGGGACTACTTCCCTCAGAAGACCACCTGAGATTTCGTAGTCATGGTAATGGGGGATAGAAAAGCTAAACCATCTGGAAATTTACAAGGGTCTCTGTCTAATAAGCTTATATCACTGAACATGCATGAGTGTTATTGTGAATACCCAATACCCATTTGCATGTTCGAAAAAAGATTTCAAAGATGCCTTAAGCAAATTTGAGAAAGGGTACAGATTTTCTGTAGTCTGTGTGGCATTTTCTTTGTTTTTCTTGAAACGATGCTGTTGTTACTGAATGTAGATGTATGCATTTGCAACTATGCATTGTTTTTACATCCTGGTTGTTTAGATTTTGCATTGGCTTTATCATATTCTATCAAATTTTTGCCATTGAAGACATTGGTGTGTGATTTCGGATTGACCTGCTACCAGTTATGATACCAGTTTGAACTGGGCTTGTGGCTTCTTCTGTTTCTGAATGATCTTTTGCTAATTTTTCATTTGGCCATTGGACACACGATCTGACTAATGAGGGCAGGTACCCTTTTGCTAGAACCTAAGTGGGAGGACCTATCTCGGTTATAATTTTTCTTATTATTTGAAGGAGAAGAGGTTTGTGGGACTACTCTTTGGCCAAGGGCTGATCTAATTCTATCTATGCTGTGGTTTTCCCTTCACCTTCCTCCATTATGCATAAGAGGACCTTTGGTGCCAGCCAGCCAAAATCATGGCTCTCCATCAGGTCAATCATATACTCAAACATATGGTTTCTCAGTAAAATACTAACAACCAGGTGAATTACCTTGAATTAAGCATCCAATAGCATGATTTAGTTTGTCAAACCAGTGAATAATTTGAAGTGAGTACAGCCCTGTAGCAATGGCTTCCCGATCGAGTGAAGCAAGCATGTGTAACTCAAAATTAGAGTCATTGAAATACCAGCAATAACTGCAGCATCAACATTCTCTGCAAATACATAAGTCAATTAGATTAGGGACGTCTGTATAGAAATCAGAATTATGTTGTAAAATGTTCAAGGAAATAGACACTTTGGCGTTAACCAATTGGAAGCAGGGGCTTTGAAAGTGAAGTTTTGTAGTGAAACTGATTAAGTTTACTTCTTTGTGGCCACCTTTGCCAAATTTTTCATTTCCCTCCATGCTACCATGAACAAAATTGGCATACGACGGGAGTTTCCATTCCAAGAGAAATTTTCTTTGTTTCTTTAACAGGCCAATTACACTTTCATGGATCACCATGGATATAGGTCACGGTTCCATACATGGTAACTGCCTAGTATCCCGTGCAAATTGTGTGGTTTGGGGAGTGGGGATGTTAGAAAAGTGAGTGATTAACGAATGCGTCACGGATCACTCTACAGTTAATAACGATACCACAAGGACATTAGGGATGCATTTCGTTGTTTTCGGATGATCCTCGGATACACATCCATGACCACTCACAGAGAATCACTGTTGAGTTCCAGAGGAACAGAATCTTGATGAGAGATCCAGTGAGTCCAGGAGTGAAGTTGGCAGTAACTCTTAGACATCTCGCCACTGGTGACAGTTACGTCTGAGGTCTCAAATAATTGTTTTTTGGGCAGCTGTGAGAAGAGCCTATGAACATTTTCAGCTATTGCTGATCTGCTGGTTGGCTGGCTACTAATCCCCTTAGGCTGGTTGGTCTGGTCGGATGGTTGATGTGTCTTCTACTGGCTGGAACTGAGCTGTGTTGATGGCACCGAAGCTGACATCCTATGACGTGTTTGGAATGTAGCTGAAGTACTGACTGTCAACTAAGGGTAGATTCGTTGGTGTTGATCTGGGCTGCCTTGGCATCTAATGTCTGGCGTTGTAACGAGTGGTGACATGCAGCTGTGATGAGGAAGTGGTGATGTTTGCTGACTGAGTTGCTGTGTAGGCTGCTGCTGATGCTGTATTGGCTGGTGTGTTAGTATTGTCTGTTTCTGCTGCTGCTGTACTGGTTGCTGTGATTGTATGGAATGCTGTGCTTGAATTGCCTGCTACTGCTGCATCGACTGCAATTGTTGCTGTGGTTGCATGCTTTGCTGTGGAGTGTGTCTGTGGATCTGTTGCTGATCTGGTGCATGCCGCTGAGTGGATGTCTGTTGAAAATGTGGCTGTTGAATGCTGTAACTGCTGCTGTGAAAGTCCTTGCGGTGTGTGTGTAAAAGTCTGTTGCATCTGCTGATATGGTGCCTGCATCTGTGTGTGTGACACTGGGAAATAGTGTGAGGCTTGGCTTGGCTGTAGGCGACTGCATGATGCTCATGGCCATTCCGTCTTGGTACCTTTACTGCTGCTTGTCCCTACATTTAAGTCTCATCAATAAGTTGAATGTCTCTTGTTGAAATTTGTCATATGAGTCGCTTGTTAGTTGTACCACTTCCACCTTTAAAAAGTCTCAAAGCTGTTCTTCACCAAACTTTCTAACAATAATGTCTTTCAACTCTGTTATCCCAGTCTCCAAGAGCTGCTTGGAGGTCGGAATCTGCTAAACTTGACGTCATGTCGTATGTGCATCCAGGTGCAAGATGTCTGAGGGGCCACAATTTTACCCTGGATGAGAAGTATCCTGGATTGGTACCATCTGCACAGTGTCCCATCTGGATGATGAGCTTGCTGCTGCAGTGGCTTGAAAAACAGATCCCTTGGGAGCCCTGAATTCACTTTTTACTGTAAGATGGTGCACTGTAAGATGGTCCCTGAGGAAGTCAAAATTGTCTCTGGTCCATTTCTTGCTCTCTGTCAGCTGTGGTTCCCCCTGGGACGACTTCATGTGAGTGACTTTCCTCTGGAACCCCTTTTGGCAGGCATCTTTGTCCAAATTGTTCTAACAAAACTTATCTGACTAGAGGAGTGTGAGCAGAGAATAGGTCTCTGAGTTGAAATGTGAAACATAGTCTTGTGAGAACCTGTTGTAAATATTTGTACATAAACATGTGTAAAGAAATATAATTAAAAGATAGTTAGAAGCTTTTAGTCTTTCTTTTGAAACTGTGTAGTCATGTTCTAAGGTGCAAAACAAGAAACTTTTCCACTCGAAGAAAAGAAAAAAGTCCCGCAAGAAATGGTGTCAGAAGTGGGATTTGGACTTGCACACGTTACTGGAGAAAAGACCATCTTGTGTTGTTTGTAAACTGTGTTAAGAATAAAGGTGGAACAGAACTCTATTTGAAAAAAAACAACAAATGCCACCTAAGAAAGATACTACCAGGTCAAGCACAATAGAACCTTCAGAAGATGAAGCTAGTTACAGAACACAGCTCGAGACTCTACAGCTTCAGCGTGAAGAGGCCCAGGCAGTTGCCCGAGAGGCTCAGGAAAGGGTGCTGACTGCTGAAGAGGATAATTAATGGATCTTTGAGAGAGCAAGAGAATATGAAGCAACAGCAGAAGAAGAAAGAGAGAAAGTAACGGAGTTGCGGCAAAAACTCTCACAGAACTACAAGCACCTGGAGAGGTGAACTCGTGACTTTCTGGCATTGCTCGAGAATGTCCACTGAAGCAAATTGTAGAAAAGTCGGAAAACTATCCAGTGATCCAGTGGCCCGGGTTTGGTCCAGTCTGACCTGTACATAATTAGAATAAGTAGAGAGTCAGTGTTAGGAGGTATATCTGTGTATCTACCCATGTGTATTGGTGAAGTAAAGACTAAATTCTTAATTGACACTGAAGCAGAAGTGACCATCATGTCCCAGATAGTGTTTGAGACAATCCCAGAGAACATGAGGCCAAAAATGGTTAAAACAGAATGCAATGTTACACTGGAGGTGGCTAACAAAGGTTTAGTTCAGGTGGCTGGGGTAGCCGATATTTCATTTTGTACAGGAAGTCAGATGTACACGTGGCACGTTTTGATAGCACCAATAGAAGAGGAAGGTTTGCTTGGAATGGATTTCCTTTTCACTCACAATGCAGGCAGTCTGTCTAGGGTTCCCTGTGACCTGACAGAGTGTATGTGTTATGATGGAAAGACAGTTTGTGTGATCTGCCATGCGGAGGATGTGATGTGTGTCAGAGAAAACCTGAACAGTGGTCAACATTTCAGGAAGTGGATGATGTTGTGCCACTAATGGACAGCAAACTTAATATTGGGAATCAAGTGCATCCTGTCCACAGCAAATTCGGACGCCTTTTAACCTGTAAATTTCTCCTGTTCATTGGCTTGTGTCTGTCACTGTTAGCTGTGTGGTTTAAAGCCTGCACTGGTTGTTTCATGGGTAAAAAGCAACAGGTACAGAACAAGCCTGGTGGGGAATCAAGATGGCAGAGGTTATACAGAGCCAAGACTACTCAAGCATCCAGGTCAAATGAAAAGATGACTGGTGATTGTGATCAAACTAAAGAAGAGAGTAATAGTGATCAGTGTAAAGAATCATCTTGAACTGGGGCACAGTTACCAATACTGGATGATGCATTGTTAAGCCAGTATACTAGAACTGACTTGTGAAAATTACAACTGGATGATCCAGATTTAGCCCACTTACTCACATGGTTAGAGTTAGAGGATGGAAAACCAACCAGGGATCAAGTGGCAGTTGAAAGTCCCACAGTTAGGAATCTGTGGTTGCAATGGGATCAGCTGGTACTGGATAATGGTGTCTTGTATAGAAAGTGGCACAATGTGAAAAACAAGACTCCTCCATGTCTCCAACTTGTGGTGAACAAATCACTGCAAGATGCAGTACTGAAATCCTTGCACTGAGACTTGATTGCAGGGCACCTGGGTGTGAAAAAGACCACTAATAAAATAAAGCAAAAGTTTTATTGGTACAGACTGAAAGATATAGTTAAACTTTGGATTTGTAATTGTACTGTGTGTGGAGCAAGAAAGTCCAACAGAAGAGTAAATCAGTCTCAGCCACAAAATTATCAAGTTGGTGCCCCCATGGATAGAGTTGCCACTGAATTCTTTGCCCATTTCCCCAATCTGAGTCTGGTAACAGATATGTACTGCTAGTGGGTGACTATTTCACACGGTGGGTTGAAGCTTACACTATTCCTGAGTTCTCAGCAAAAACTGTGGGCCAAAAACTTGTCTATGAGTTCTTCTCCAGATTCGGCACCGTACATTCAGATCAAGGTTGCAATTATGAGTCCCAACTTTTTAAAGAAGTTTATGAGCTTTTGAAAGACACTAAAACAAGATCATCACCCTATCATCCACAGTCCAGTGGTATGATTGAAAGGTTTAACAGAACTTTGATAGACATGATTGCTGTATACACAAACCAAAATCAAACTGACTGGGACAAGCATTTGCCCATGCTTACTGTGGCATATCGAAGTTGTGTCAATGAAAAGACTGGATATACCCCAAATTTGCTGAAAGTTACTCATGCTTGGGAGAGAGGTAAATCTTCCTATTGAGTTAGTGCTTGGTGCTACTCAGAGGTCAAAGGGATGCACAGAGGAAAGCCAATATGTGTTAAAAATGAGAGAGAAACTGAATACCATTTTCCAACTTGTTGGAGAATCTTTTAAAATAAATTCTCTAAAGAAAGACTGTGATCCAAGGATTAGTTTAAAAACATACAAAGTAGGTGACTTAGTTTACTACCGTGATAATACAAGAACTGTAGGAAAAATTCCAAAATTAAAGTCACAAATTTGGAAAGACCCATGTGTTATTGTAAAGAAACTTAGTTATATATTGTTTGAAATAAAAACATCACTTCAAAGTAAATCAAAAATACTGCAGTTTGATAGACTAAAGCCTTACACCAGTAAAATTGTTCCAAACATGACAGTTAAATTGAAGAAAAACCCTGACTGGGATATTAAAAATGTTCTCAAGTTGCCCCAACAGGGAGATAAATTCTCCAAGAATGTTACTGGGTTAAAGAGGTCAACTGCCAAACACTTTATCAGGGATATGGAAGTAGATAAACAGCTGTCAGATAAACAGTTACCAAGAAGTGAAAGACAGAAGCAGAAGCCTGAGAGATTTATGTCATATTAATGAGTGGGAATTTAAGAAGATCTGGAAATAAGGTCAGCAGAGGTCTTTGTCTGCATATTTCCAGAACTTTTGGGGTCAAGATTCCAGTATAAATCTGGATATTGCTTCAACATTTCAATCATAATGTCAGGACAATTTCTTTGCCTGTTTTGTTCAAGTGTATTTAAAAGTAAAAAAGGGGCCACGGTGGCAGAGTGGTAACACTCTGCCCTCCCACCTCTGAGGCCGGGATTCGATTCCCGGCACGGCTTCAAGTGGGAAAGCTGGTAGTTGCTTGCCGTTGGTCGGCAGTTTACAGTACAGAACCCTAACGAACTGTATGTACTGGTTTCCTCTGCCCTTCCAACTATCTGTCGTGATATGACCTGTACAGTGTTGAAAGCGACGTAAAACCCCAAATAAATAAATAAATTAAAAGTAAAAGCAAGGGAAAAAGACACAGTGTTACACACTTACCCTGGTATTTTGGAAACATTTTATTATATGTGAGCAAAGGTTTGAAGTTAAACAAAAGTTATTTGAGCATTGTGAAACCAAAGGCCACCAAAGAAAATTGGATGCTCCTTTTGATGGATGTCCTAAGTGAATGAAGACAGTTTGTAGAAACAGAAAGGTGCACTTACAGTCAAGTTATTATTGGTTTTATAGAAGAAAATTTCACAGAAAAAGAGTTCTTCACCAACTTTGACCGCCCTGACGGTATAATAGACAGGTTGGACTTGTTTCAAGATTCTCCAAAAAGGGTTACCATGAATACCCTATAGTTGGATAGTGTGCCTCAAGATATGGTTGTGTTTAACGGAATGCTGCCCATGGAGTTCCCACGCATGCCAACTTCCCTGGGTCCAATTGATCCCAGTACTTTTGCTGCCTCCATCGAGGAAGTTGCACCACAAGGAGGCAGCTCAAATGCTACTTTATCCCAGAGAAGCACAGATGTCCATTTCATGGTGGAAGAGCTTCAAGATCCTCCAGATTGTCCGATCCCAGTCTGCTCCAGTTGGTCCAGCAGATGACAGACCTGCAGCTGTGGTCAGCAAACTGCAGGCAATAGAAGGAAAAACAGACAGCCTTAACAAAAAGGTGGTGGATACTGCGGAGAGCACAACACCACTCAGTTACAGGGCTACTGCGAAATGCTGGCAATGACACTACAAATGGACATAACCAAGGTATTGGAGACTGTTGGTCAATTGGGGAAGATTCAAGGGTCACAAGTGTCACCAGAGATGCTGTCAGCATTAGTGACATTGTCGCGGGAGGCAATGAAAATGTATCAGTCTCCATATCATCCCAAGGATGCATAGATGCTCCAGGTACAGAAGGACAAATTATTAATTTTAGATGTTATTTTTCATGAACTCATCTGAAAAATTCTATGTCTGGTTCAAATAATTTTAGTTGAATTAAAACTGAAAGGTTAACATTTAAATTTAGTAATTAATTTAAATGCCAATTCTGTTATTTTTTATGTTCAGTTCAATTGAAAACTTAGAGATGGACATTTAATTTAAATGCAAGTTCTGTTATTTTTAATGTTTTAGTTCAAGTTAGTAAGACATTAAAGTTAGTAATCAATTTAAATGCAAGTTCTCTCATTGTTAATGTTTTTTATATTTCATTTATTTTTGCTTATTAGTTACAGAGGTAGTGTACAAAAAATATAATCCATAAACACAATACAGTTAACTATATTTTAGGTATTATGAATTCACTAGAGCAAAAAAAAACCAAAGATATAATTACAGTTAGTAATGGGTCAGCAAGAGACAATGCTATAATTCACTAAATGAACAATTGTACACTGTACATAAAAATAGGCAAACACAAGAAATATACATGTGATATAACGTTCAGAACAGTTTTGGTAGGGGTACGAATTTTTTTTTACAATGAAATAAGTAGAGAACCTAGTCTATCTTCGAAAGATTGCAATCTGTTGTTCATGGTGTAAATTCTTTTGTCAAGGTCTAATCTCCATTTCAAATTGCTGAGGAAAATGCAAAGTGATAACTCTTGATTCTTAGTCTTTGATTTTTGCATGTAGTCTTTGCTATATAAGAGAACATAATTTACGGCGTACCAAATGCGAGGGGGAATGTTCATGATACCTAAGAGTATTTCTAAGACCGTGAAGTTGAAAGGAAAGGATAAGATTTTTGTCAGCCAGTTACCTAATTGGTGCCAAAAAGCCTTACTTTCTTCGCAGTAATAAAAATAATGTTCAAGTGTATCTATACCTGTGCATACATTACATAAAGGTGTTTCGGAAATTGCCCATTTAAATAAGTTATATTTACAGTTGAATACTCTGTGTGTAATTTTAAAGTGTAAAGTGATCAAATATGTATCACTTGTGATTTTAAATGGGAGCAAGTAAATTGGTGCCCAATTTAGATTTTCCAAGAAAGGATAACTTTCTATCCATACAGTTTGACTTTTAGGTGGCATATATTGCCTGATGATGAGACATTTGTACACATCAGAACTTTTAACTTTAGAAAAGTTTGATAGACATTTAGCTGCAGTATTTAGATTTGAATGTGACTCAAACTGTGCATTTTGTTTTTTTATTTGTTTATATACTTTATTTGTTGTGCTGTATATTTGGTTATATAACATGTCTGGAAGAACAATAGTATATTGTTCTTCCAAATGAGTTTTATTGTTAATAGTATTATTTTCCCAGTTCCAAATATCTCCAACCCTGCAGTTGTCAAAGTCACCCAAAAGTTTCTTGGTAATTGGCATATCACCTATAAGAAACAATTGGTTGTCAAATAGATTTTCGTTAACAAATTCTTTCATGTTCAGATCTTGAGGTTTTTTTCTCACAAAGTCAGACCAAATTGTAAGTAAACTTTTATAAAAAGTACCATTTACTTTTTTAATGTAACCTGAAGGTATCCATTTCAATACTTGATCTTTTGTTAAATCCATAAGTTCAAAGGCAAGAACCTTCCATTTTGCATTAATATCATTACACAGCCTTTTCATCCACATAATTTTTGCAGTTTCAATAGTCTGCTTTATAGATATCATTTTCAAACCACCTAGTTCATGAGGTAAAGCCAATGTCATTTTTGAAACTAAGTGTTTTTTGGTCCATACAAAATCGTAAAATAAACTATCTAAGTCTGAGATGAATTTTTGACTCAATGGTACAAGTGAAGCCAGCTGTAGAATGTGTGGAACAATCAAAGACTTGAGTACTGTTATTTTTCCTTTAACTGTCAATGATCTTGCTGTCCAAGCCTTAAGGATACTTTTTATTTCAGTACTTTTCTCAGCAATATTTAATTGATAAGTATCTTCTATATCTGAAGAAAACCAGGCACCTAAAGTTTTAAATTCTTTGGAAGTCCATTCTATGCCTAAAGTATTATCTTGGTAGATATTAGGGTTAATACCTTTTGTAATAAAAGCTACAGTTTTACATTTGTTTAGTTTTAATCCAGCGTACCTATAGAATTCTTCAAAAAGCTTAATGGCAAAACCGACAGATTTGGTTTCTCGTAAGAAAAGTGTCATATCATATGCTAATTGACAGTTTTATGTCAGTTCCATTGATAATAAGGCCTTTTATGTTATTAGACTGCCTAAAAATTATTGCAATTACTTCAACTATTAGCAAAAATAACAGTGCACTTATTGGACACCCTTGTCTGATACCCTTTGATAATTTAAAAAATGACGATACATGTCCATTATTTTTAACACAGCTCTCTGAATTTTTGTAAAGTATGTAGAGCCATTTCCGAAAAGACTTGCCAAAACCATATTGAATAATTGTTTTTTTGAGGAAAGACCAATTTACAGTGTCAAAAGCTTTTTCAAAATCTACTAAAAGTATGATACATGAGGAGTTTTTAATTTTGCAGAACTCCATTACATCAGCAATTAGTCTGGTGTTTTCACCACAAAATCTATTTTTCATATAGCCAATTTGGTCTGGACTTATAATTTCATGTAACACAGTTTTCAATCTTTCCGATAAAACTTTGGCCAAAATCTTATAGTCTGTGTTAAGTATTGAAAGGGGACGCCAAGATTTTCATTCAGTTAAGTCTTTGTCTTTTTTCGGAATAAGATTTATAACTCCCTGTCTTTGACTATCTGAAAGTTGCTCAAGTTCATATGCTTTTTGAAAGCTTTCATGAACCAAGCTACTAACTTCAGACCAAAAAATTTTATAGAACTCCACAGGAATTCCATTACGACCAGGAGTTTTATTGTTTGCCATGCATTTAATAGCTTTTTCTATTTCTGTAATTGTCAATGGTAAATCACAAAGTAGCTTACTTTCATCAGAGATACAGGGTATGTCAATATTATCAAGATATTTAGTCATGTCCTTATCATTAACTTCAGTTTCAGCCGGTTGACTGTAAAATTTAGAAAAATATTGTCGCTGAACATCCAGTATTTTCTGTGGGTCAGAATTTCTTTCTCCCCCAAAGTTTAAAGTTCGGATATGTTTAGATTTACCATTTAGCTTTTCTTGATTAAGGAAATAACTTGTAGGTTTTTCATGTTCATTGATGTGTGTACACCTAGATCTAATCAATGCCCCAGCTGCAATATCATCATACAGGCTATTTAACTGATTTTTGACAACAAAATATTCCTCTACAGAGTCTGGTGTAGGGGTTGTGGAAACCTTAGTTTCAAGTTCAGACAGTTGTTTGCTCAATTTGTCAATGGCTAATCTTGAATTTTTTCCCTTATTTATTGAAAATGTTATTGATTCTGTTCTTATTCTGCATTTTATATAATCCCACTTTAATCCTACATCAACTAAATTATTTGAATCGTTAATAGCATCTTTAAGTACAGTTTTCATAAGTTTCACATAGTGTGAATCTGTAAGTAGACTAACGTTTAACTTCCACAGGCCTCTACCTCTTTTTGGTTCATTTTCTAAACACAGTGACACCTTGAGCAAACTGTGGTCAGATTTGATACTGGGTATTATGTCACTGGCCATGGTGGTAAACTCTAAATTACATGTAATAAAGATGTAATCTAGTCTAGATTGCTTAAAGCCGTAACGTGTCTTTTCCCTTCTTGTATATTGCACAGTGTCAGGGTGCTTTAGTTTCCATATGTCGACCAAATCAAAAGTTTGTACCATTAAGAATAATTGCCTAGAATATCCAAGATTAGTTGAAAGTGTCTCCTTTTGCGATTTGTCAAAATCTATATTTAAATCTCCTCCAATGATTATGTTTTCACCCAGATAAGGCTGTAGCATTTCCAATACATAGTTAACAAAAGTGACCTGTTCCTGTTTTTTGTCGATGGTAGGGGCGTAGATATTTACAATAATATATTTATTTTCAGATATTGTACAATCTATAAGAATAAATCTACCATTAATATCTCTCTTGACCTCATTAATGAGTGGGTTTCCTGTAGGAGATATAACCCTTGGTCTTTATCTTTCAACCATGAAAAGATTGCATTTCGTTTTTTCTTACCTCCAAGGCCTCTAGTGTTAAAGCTAAAGACAGAAAATCTTTCTACCATGTTGCCGGTTTAAATTTTTTAGATTAATCAGGGATTATGACACATTTCTATGAAAATTGTTTACCCGTATTGTGCAAAACTGTTCTGTAGAATGACCACTTAGTGTATTCTGTAAAGTTCTTATAAACATAAAATAAGATTGCCTCATATGCGTTATTAGGTAATAAGAATATGTACACATGAACAAAACACAATACAGTAAATCGCCAAAGATAAGAGACTTAATGTTACATTTAAACAAAAACCTCTGCACAGGATTAACTTTAGAGAAACATTTGAGTAATAAAAAAAAAGTATAAACTATATACATGAATTTAATTATATATTCTATCATATTAGTATTGATCAGAATTAGTTTTAACTCTGAGAGTGATCATATATAAAATACAATATTTTGAGTACATCAATTATTACATGAAATAGTATATCCCAAAACAAAAAAAAGTGGTCGTTAATTATATATACACGAATAGAGACGGATGTAATGAATACAACAGCTGATAAGCAAAGTATCTGCACTATCTGTTTCTGGTTAAAAGTTGCAATGTCATACGACTGAGTTACAAAATTTAATTTGCTGTGCAATAGCTTCTGGTAGAGGAGAACTTGATACACAAAATTATTGAATTAGGCCTTTGTACATTTTACAGATTTCCCTTATTTTACACTTTTTTTAAAGTGTCAGCATCAAAACAGCATTATATTTATAGAACTTACTGATATATCAGATTTATAACTCCATTTTCAGAAGTGACAGGAAATAAGGTACATAATTGTAGAAATTGCAGCATTAATTTGCTGGTCAAACATTTTGGCCATGTAAGATTATGGTACATTCAGCATAGTAACATAGTATTTACATAAACATACTTGTATGATAGAGATGTTTGCAAACAGTAGGGACAGCCCAGAATGAAAATTTCCAAAGAAATTTTAAGACAATTTACACATACAAACTCTAAGTCTGATAATATAAGTCTATTATTTTATCATATTTTTTAAAATGAATTAATAAGATGCTAGATAAAGTTTTAATGTCATTTCCATTGCATTGTTTTTTACTGGGCCTAGTTGAGTCGGTCACGTACTTCTGTCAAAATTGATCCTAGCCTGTTTGCTCCTTTCCACATACCCGTTTTCCAAACGTTTTTGTCTTCCAAGGCCAACCCGACACCCCAGTAGCTATCGAAGGGGTTTGCTTCTGCAATAATGTTCTGGTCAGTCTTTTTCAAGCACTGTGCGAGATCGTCATTTTGTGAAAACTTTGCACTGACTGCTGAAAACATGATCGAGTCCCTCTGTTGCTTCCAGATATCTAACTTAAAATTTTGTACCTTCTTGCCTAGACGTTTTGCTTCCACTGGACTGTCACTACTCATTATTCTATGAGCAGTCTCTTCATCATGGAAAAGAGTAGCTTTTTTGTGCATAAAACACTGTTCTACAGAAGAATAATGCCTCCCATCCACTTCAAATTGACATGGGTAATGGTTTGATAATCTTGAACTGTGTTTTTATTTGTAATTGTTGTCAAGTTTTCCGGTTTTAGATGGTCAGGCAGTTTATCTAGTTCATCTACACTGTACAATTTGCCATCTAGCAAAAGCTTATCTCCTTGGAGTCTGGCTTTATGGGTTGAAGAGCTATATGCGGCTTTCAAAACAGGTGAAAACTTTTTTCGCTTCTGGAGCATTTCTTGGGAGGTCTTCCACTACTGTTATCCCTTGTTGCTTAAATCTCTCCTTCTTTTGCAATACTAGTTGTCTGTCTTTAAAGCAAAGGAACCTCACAAGTATTGGGCTGACATATTTGGTATTCTTTTGATTACCCAGCCTGTGTGCCCTTTCTATTTGGTGGCTCTGTATAGGGATACCCATTCCCTGACACAAACTAACAATCGCGACATAAGGATGTCAAAAACTACTGACATAAGTATTTGTTTACATCATTGCCCAATAAAGTATCACCGGTAAGACAAACACATTTGAAGCACCATGTCACAAACGATAAGAACTGGGACATATTTACACAACATCAGTCTCAATTAAAATGAAAAAAGTATTTTAGTCCACATTTCTTAACCACAAAGACCTGGGGGACTTGCTGGGATATTTACACATCGATCTGTAAATCTCCATTTATTGAGTGTTCACAATTACTGTTGCTGGGAAAAAATTCCTATGTTGTTCTGTATTTTACTGGTAATTCTCCTTTTGGCACTTTTTTTTTAATAGTCTCAGGACTGACAAATGCATTACATCAACATGTGGCTTGGATTCAAAATAATGGATTAATTTTTCAAGGTAGCCTAATGTCTCACTGTGGGTGCATGGGTTTTCTATTTGTTCTTAACACTGTCAAACTCATCCGTTTCTTCAGTTACATCAGTTGGTTTGTTTACTGACTGCATAATTTTTTCATTGTTAATGGAGTAAAAGTGTCAAGCATTGTGCCTTTATTTAACCTGTTCAGTGTTTACTTGTTTATTTCTGTCTTAATAGGCTCTGTAATTCATTCAGGGACACATCATCTTCACAGTCATAATCATTGCTACAGTTGTTATCCTTTATGAATAAGGTTTTATTCCACACTTTCTGCACAGTTTCCTCATTTATCTCATACCATAAATCCAGAGTCATGTCGAGTGCATCTTTCAGAGTGAACTTTTTGATTATTTACTCCATTCTTCTTCACGTGCAACAATCCTGTTTAACATCAGTATACTGTACCTTTTCTTACTAATACCAATTGCTCAACCATCAAGGGGTTAATGCACTGGGATTGTATTTTGGGGAGAAAGAGTCCAGTAATATTGGTATCACTGGAGGAGAGTTGGTCAACCCGGGGATGAGCAGTGCAGTTGACAATCAGTAGTTAGGTCTTGTGGTCTAAGTCCGTTTTATCAAAAGTTGTTTCACCTCAGGCACAAGGTCAGTCAAAAACCAGTCTTTGTAGATTTTTGCTGTCATCCAACATTCGTTTTGGGAAGTGTAGTGGACAGGCAGATTGCTCATATTCAGGTGATTAAAACATCTAGGTTTTTGAGTATTGAATGTAGTATGGAAGTATGGAATGTGAATTTTTGATAATCCCATCCCAAGGCCCTCAGTATTCACTTAAAATGCTATCTAACAGTACTATCTATAAGTGGTAATCAATGACATTGCCTGCATATGCAGAATAACGGGTCATTTTCAGAGCCAGGCGTAAAAGCCAGCATTTTCTGAAGGACAGATACTGGACGTAATTGCTGACTCAGGAATGACAGGAATGGTTATACTATGAATTTTAATTTGAAACTGGTTAGTTTTCGACCATTTCAACAGTCAGGGAATCACCAAAAATAAGGTCACCTCTAGCCAAATGCCTAGAAAGGTCAAGTCAGTTAAAGGCATGTGGGACAATATTTGAAAAGTGTAAAAATGAGAAAAAAGCTAGGAGATTCTTTTCAGACCACTTTTTAGTCCATTTTTTTCAGGAAAAGGAGGGAACAACCTCCCTCCTCAGGTTTTAAGGAAGATCTCTGGTAAGGAGTGCTAAAGGAAGTTTGTGAAGGTGAGATTTTAAGTGTTTTTTCAAATGGGAAAATGACTTTCCTTTTCTTAAGGAGATCCTTTCCAAAGGAGGCTTTGTGATACCGGCTCCAGGCCTTAAATTCTAATTCTAATTTGAGTTTTATAGCACTTAATCTCCCTAGTAGAAAGAAGACCCTAAGAAAGCAAAAAAGAGAAACAATAAACTAACTTCATATCCAGGGACAGCAAAGAGGTCACTGCCACATAGGACGCCAGGGAATGATCTAGACTAAGGTGGGTATGCTTTGGTGTACAGATAGGTGTTAAGATGCTTTCTGAAAGAGGTTAGGAGACACAGGAATCTCATCCGGAAGAGCATTCCAAACCATGGGAGCATCAAAAGCAAAACTATTACCAAACTGTTTGACAGATTTACCATCAGAAGGGGAGAACTTTGATGAAGAGGAAATTACCACCACTTTGACTGCATCTGGTACCATAAGAACTGCTGTAGAAAGAAAGATATAAAATAAAATACTTGGAAAAACCAGTGTGAAGAAACATATAATCAAGTGTGGCTGTTTTAAAAACTATGATGTTCAACAGGACAGAAATGTTAATACAAACTTATATGACAGCTATAATTTCCAGTGTTACACTCTCTGTTCTGCACCCAGAGTGTTGTGGGGTTCAATCCCCTGAGCCACTGTTGGGCTAAAAATTTATGGTATCTGAGCCTTGGCTCTGGCTAGGTTGCAATGCTTAGGTTTATACCACTGTTGCTATGCCTACTTTAAAACCATTGGTGGAACCTTTATAGCTTGGGTTCTGACAGGGGAAGCCGTTCAGGTCAAATTTCAGTTTTCAAAGAGACATACATGATTTTCTTGTTTATGGAATCTACAAGTTTTATACTGGATTTTAACTGTTTTTAGTGAACTGTGGCATCTGATTCTACCTGGCGACTTTGAATGACAAACTTGTGTTTGTTGCTAAAAAATATGAGGGATTGTCTAACCTATGTCTGCTTGTGCTAATAGCCTATGTTCCGTCGAGAATTGTAAGCTATAAGTATAAATTATTGCCTCTCATAGTCTAAGCACGTGGTGCTTCTTTTTATGCTCTCAGAAAACGGAACATTGACCTCTAAAATATCATAATTTATACATTACAAACATGGGGAACACCTGTACTTTTACTGTTGAAAATGCAACTTGAAACATCAAAGACCCGTTGGAAAGACTCATACAGCTGCAGAATATTCTACCTCTGTCAGCAGTCAAGATGTGAACATTCTGCTATTGGAAGATATGAAATAAAAAATCTCAGCTCAAAAAAGAACTTAATGGAAAAACTGTGGCAACGACCCCAAAACAGTTACTAGCTTCTGGTACATTGGATGAACATCAGGACAAGGGAAAGGGAAGAAGATCAAGCATAAAGTAACAGCAGTACCTCAGTCCAAGAGCAGTGATGAGGACTCTTTTGATCCAAAACTGGTTATGCCTTCCAAGAAATTCATGAAAGAAGATCACAAGATCCAAAAACAAGTCCAGGCCCATATTGAGGATTGAAACACATCAATGAAAGAGACTGTCAAGGTAAATTTAAGAGTCAAAGATCTGTCAATGATGATGTTACTGTTAAATTTAAAATTCCATGGCCTCAGAATCAGGTGTTGTTGGCATCTAATAGATTCAGGCCATCTTATAATCAACTTAATGTGTTTCAATGGATTTCTGGGTTTGCGCATATTGCCCAGGATAAGGCTGATACTGACGTAAAAAAATAAAACGTTAGAGCACCTAGCAGATCTGATGAAGGGTGCCCAGGATTTTTCCTGGCCATTAGCCAAAGCTGCACACACAGATTCTTTCTTTAAAATGGAGGATGGAAAATTGACTTGGAAAGATACTCAGGGTTTGGACAGAATAAGAAGAGCACATGCTAAAAATGTAGGGATTTGAAAATGCAAACAATGGTTTAGGTGGCATAAATTTGGCAAAAACAATGAATTGAATTTTATTTTTAATTTCTTTTTCAAATTGGTACCTGCAGTCACTCCAAGGATCATATTACCCAGAGTAGAAAGTACAGGCATGTATGCTCTCATTGTTAAGGTATCCATCCTGCTAAAGAGTGGAAAAATATAAAAAAGAAGCAGTTGAAAAAACGAATGCAATAGTGCTGTGCCTGATCAGTCAAAAATAATGTCAAAACCAAAAAATGTTTGACACTAGAATTGTGTATAACAGTACTTTCAAAAGTCTATATAGAGAGAAGGCGAATAAAGATATTCACAAAATTGTAATGAATGTTGGTAAAAAAAACATGTGAATGTTGATGAGAATAGCAAGGTCAGTAAAAGGTGTTTTACACCTAAACCAGGGTGCAATGTTGTTTAAGATGTGTGTTATTATGTCCCTATAATGAACCAGTTCGACACTCTCATTATTGATGAAAATTTGCAGGTGCACCACCCCCTACCGACACCTGATTCTCAAGTTTCCCATACATTTAGGCGTTTCCTTTATCTTTAGGTTTGGCATTTGGCAGACATTCATTTTACATTTATCTGGCAAGATCTTATGATTATATACATATCTGTACAATATACAATTATTTCAAGCCATGCAATTTTTCAGTTACATTAAACTTTGCATTAGGACATTATGAACTAAATTTATAAAGTATTGCAGACGGCTTGCTTTCTCACCTGTAAATGTTTCATTATTGGCTCTTCAAAATTTCTTAGAACATCTGATTTTACTATTTCAGGGCATTAAACCTGTTTACTGCCCTGAATTGGGAGGGGGTGGTGGTGGGTTGACATAAAAATTCTTGAAAATTCTTGGATCGTACTTGTATCTCTTGTATGTCAGGTCACACAGTTTATCATATCCCTTCCCATGTTTGAGATGTATTATATGTTGAAGAAATGATTACATATTAATAAAAATAATTTTAAACCCATATTGTTTCTTGCTGACTTGGGGGGGGGGGGGGGGGGGGGGGGGGGGGGGGGGGTCGTGGGAAATGGATGAAAATTCACAGGTGGACACTTGTGAAAATGTGGCCAGTGATATGCATATCAGGGTTCAGAAGCAGGTACCTCAAATACACGCTAGAAAGTCATGTTCTATAACCGGTAAAAACAATACTTTTAAATTATTGGAAACCAAAGGCAAACGCAAGTTTTCTTATAATAACTTGAATAGTTATAAACAATGTTGAAAAATGTACTGGTAACTTGAAATTAAATCAATGTGCAGACGAAATCCATAAAAATTGTGGATTCGAATAGCTGGTCTTCTGGTTCAAAACTTCTCAATTATGATAATACATCTGAAATGACGCTTTCCATTGAGTCGATGGTTAGCCTCCTGACAAGATTTGGAGCTTCCTGATCATGTCACTGAATGAGATGAAGCGGATTATCAACCAGAAAATTTATTTATAGTACTGTAAGCTTGCCAAAAAAAAAATGAAATTGCAAGAGGTGATTACTGTTCCGGATTTTCAAAAGTGGAAATTACAAAATAAATTACTTTTGGTTTTATACCACTTGGTCCTCTGGTAGGTGAAAAAAATTGGCTTGATAATGATGCCATGGATTATCCCATAAAAGCTCATCACATGGTAAAAAACTTATAACTTTCAGAAAGAAAGATATTATTACGAACCAGTTGAATCCTTCAGCTTGGGAGGAATACTTGCAAGGCTACTGGGATTTTTTCAGTTAGTCCAATACATAAAATTTTGCTTTCCTATAGATGTCAAACCAATGCACAACTTCTTTGTGATCGTAATCTTTATTTGCCATTCATGTTGTCAATTAATTATAGGAAGAAAAAAACTTTGGTGCTATATTTGGATCGTTTGGTGAAAAATCTTTTAAAATTTGCGTTGTAGCCCCTTTATCACTAGAGAAAAGCCAGATTCTGAAAATCATTGTGTCAGGGTGGACCTTATTAGGCCCAAAGGTGATTCTATCAATGATTATGTGGATTCTGATCGTAACATGGATACAAAATGTATGTTGACATTTCTCTCTATTGATGATATTACAGCTTAGGTTATACGTATTGGTAGTGGGTGTTTGTTATATAAAGTTTACATTAGTCATGCTTTTAGCTACCTTAAAATGGATCCTTCAGATAATGATTAAGTGGGTCTAAATTGGGATAATTTTAACTTTGATTCTTGCCTGCCTTTCAGGGGCACACATGGAAGCAAAATTTTTCACAGAAATAGTGATGCAGTAAGATACATCATGGCAAAACAAAATTATGATATTATAAATAATATAGATGATTTTATAGGTTTTGGGAAGGGGCCACGGTGGCAGAGTGGTAACACTCTGGTCCCCCACCTCTCAGGTCGGGGTTTGGTATCCAGCCCTACCTCAAGTGGGAAAACTGGTAGTTGCTTACCGTTGGTCGGCAGTTTACAGTACAGAACCCTAACGAACTGTATGCACTGGTTTCCTCTGTCCTTCCAACTACCTGTCGTGATATGACCTGTACAGTGTTAAAAGCGACATAAAACCCCAAATAAATAAATAAATTATAAGTTTTGGGTCACCAAGTACTGTGCATGACAGTTTCAATTTCTTGTGTGAATTGCTGGAAAAACTAGGCTTTACTGCCAGCACCAAGAAGTTGGTCCCTCGTAGTACTGTGGTCACTTGTCTGGGGGTATAAATAGATACGGCGCAATAAATTATTTCAGTTATCCCTCAAAAATTAACAAAAATTATGCACGTGTCTCACTTGGGAAGGTAGGAACCGGGTTTAAAAGCGTGACTTTCAGTCCTTATTAAATTCCCTGATGCATATTACAAAATATATTAAAAATTTTGAGACATTTCCTTGATAGAATGTTACAGACTCTGCAGACCATATAGTGCTTAATGTTGATTTTTATAGGGATCTGACATGGTTTCGAAAGTTTCTTCCTCATTCTAATGGGGTCTGTCTTTTTTATCACCAATCTGTACATGACACAATTCATATTGATGCATCTCTCCAAGGATTAGGAGGTAGAGGGGGTAATTGTGTTTATAAACTGGCCATTCCTATGGGTATGGACAATATTGGCATAGTTCAGTTTGAGATGTTGAACTTGTACCTTGCTTTGCAAATTTGGGCCCCAAATTGTACTTGAAATAGGATCAGGTTTGAATGTGATAACCAGGCTGTGGTATCTGTAATGAAATCAGGTAAAACCAGGTATCCTGTTCTCGCTGTCTATGCAAGAAATATATACATTTTGGCCTCTGCCTTTGATACTGAAATTACAGTCATTCACCTTCCAGGTGTGGAAAATACAGTGGCAGACCTCTTGTCAAAATGGGACACCATTCCTGATTACCTGATACAGTTAAAAGCATATTGCAAGACGGCAGTAGGTGCCTGTGTACCTTAATATGTTGCACATTGATTGGACCATATAAATTAGTTTTTCGTTTTAGGTCTTCATCCTGTTGCAGCATCATTTAGGGCCAGGGCCTTCCTCAGAGCAAAGTCTGGCTTCAGACCCATGCTTCAGACTCCATGTTTGCATTATTTGTAGGATTCTGTGTTTTTGAATTTCACCTTTCAGAAATTGACCTCAGATCTCATCATGGCATTTATGGAGTTTTTGATAAGCAATGATGTTTCTTCATATTCATCAGTGGTTAACCACATTTCAGCTGTCAAGGCCATGCTGGGGGTCTCCATGGTCTTCCGCTTGCTATGTTTCAGCCTCCTAAAATAAAGCTATTTATTAAGTCTGTGCAGATGAACAGACATCTCACTCTCTCTATCCCAGCTATCATTGATATTGCTATGCTACAGTCCATATATACCTTCTGGCTTTTCATAATTTTCTGCGCCTACCTAATGTTGTTCTTTATGCTATCCATCAATTTTACCCCTCTCTCCATTTAGCTAGAGGAGATGTCATCTTAGGTAAGTCTTCAGGTAAGCTGGTTATCAAATGGTCCAAAACCATTCAAAATCGTGATTAAATAAAGATCATTTATCTTCCTTTCTTCCTCCCATCTTTGTCCCTACAGGAATAATACTCCCCTGTTCCAGATAAAAAACCATGGTAAGTGTTTTCCCTTGACAAACTCAAAAGTCAAACATCACTTTAAATTAATCCTTAAAAAATTAGGCCTTGATCCTAGTAAGTACTCATTCCACACCTCCCACAGATCTTGTGCCTCCTATGTATTTTATCAGCATGTAAATCTGCAGGTCATAAAATCACATGGTACCTGGACTTCTGATTGTGTTTGGAGGTACCTTAATTAGCCTTTCAGTCTAAATTGTCCTTTCCCACCTCTTCTTAGTGGGGTTTGGGGTTTCCTTACATGTTAATGGGTTACACTTACCACATTCTAGTCTGTATACATTTAATGTTACATATATATATATGTTATGCCCAATCCATGAAATTGCCCATTTCGTGAAATAGGCAAGAATTTTGTCCATTTCATGAAATAGGCAACTGACGTGCCTATTTTGTGAAGTGGACAATTTATTCAATCGTGGCTTGTCCATTTCATGAAATAGGTGGTGTTATGCATAACACTATACATTTCATGTATAGATAAGGAAAAGCTTTAGTATCACTTTTGAAAAACATGCTTTTGTATACTTTATTAACAGAAAGTTTACAGATATGTAGGAAATATTGAAACTATGTTACTTCAAAAAATCAAAGTCTAAAGAAAGGTAAATAACTAGTGTTTATTTCTGTAATGTTTCAAATATGTTATATCTTTGTTGGCAATTAAATACAATTTATTATCTCAATTTAATTGCATCAATTAAATTTTTTATTTAGTAACATGGGTACACTTACTTTGGCTAAAGCTAACCTACTGTCTCACTTTTCTTTGGCGTTGGAATTCAATTTCTGTAATTTAGTAAACTAAATGCGCATTACTTTCTTTAATTCTCACCAATTTCATCTTATCTTTTTCTTATCTGATTTAATTTGGATCTTGCTGGTAATTATAAAATTATGTATGTATGTGTCTCACATGTATAGTTCATGGTACTGTTGCTTTAGGTTTAAAATGTATGAATGAAAACCTTGATAATTTTACCAATTTATGACTATTCTTTGATTGGTTACTCCCTTTGTCTGTCTGGGCAGGACTTTTGGGTGCCAAACAGCTCACCTATAAGTCACACCCCTCCCTCCCCACCCCTCCCCTGGTACTTCAAAGGCTTGTGAGTGACATCGTAGGATTGGCATTGTGGTTTGCGGCTCACAATTTTCATATAGCCAAAATAACAAATTATTGAAGAAGAACTTGAAAGATTAATTTCATAATTGATAGTTAAATATTTAGAGGCCTTAGAAGAACATTTGTTTTATGGTGACCTTCACACTCCTAGTGATAACTAATATAGCACCTTTGAGACCAGACAACTTTGGGGTTCACTAACAAACAGACATTCATCTTTAACAAACTTTTATTGCACACAGTTGTATGTCAATGTGTTTCTGTTGGGATCAAAATGGCTGCCAGCAACTGTAGTGGATACAGTGGGACTACATTGGGCCGACTGAACAGATGATGTCCCTTCACACAGGAACCCTCTGAAGATATGAAGGGAGATATTGCAGAAAGGTCTTTACAGTAAGTAACACTTTTCAGTTGCAGTGGCTTTGTAGAATCTTCTCAAAAGAGACGTCGTCAAGATTGTAGTGCTAAAATCCCTCTGTTGGGAGAATTGAAAATATAAGTAAAATATTTAACCAGTTGTAGGAACAAGCAGTTAATGAAAGTTGCTATGTTGCCAAGTTTCAAAATCAGCAACAGCAGAGATAAATTAAGCACTGTTTATATTCCTTATACTCATTAGAATTAATGGGTGAGACAGTTATAAACATGTAATAAATGGGAATCTAATGAGAATATCATTACAGGTATAACTAGTTCACAGCTTTGGGATATTTCAGGTGGGACAAGACCCAAAAGTACAAAGAATGTTAAACAGACCTCAAGGATCACAACAGGTTCTACTATGTCAGATTTTCACCCGTGTACAGCTGCTGGTGAAGGTTCTAAAGATACTACCATGTTTTAATACAACAAAGGGTCCTTTGAAAGAAAAAAAAGTGGCAGAACATGATGTTAAAACTCACCTGCGGATTTTACATTTTTAGCTTGAAACATAGGCACCATGCTAAAAATAATTTCTTCAAAACAGTAAAAAATAAACTAAAAATGGCTGCTCATGTTTCCTCCCACTGTAGGTTTTCTATAATTCTATATTTGATAAAAGTCCCACATATGTATTGATAGATTAGGTCATTAAGAAAGAAGCACGACTATAGATGGTTACAAAATTGTGTCAAAGTTTTGCAAATTACACCAGTGTACTCTAAGCAACAGATCACGGTGTAGAAATAACTTACAGGAGGTGTCAAGGTCTGTCTATGAGAAATTGATTCATGAATATGACAAAAGAAACTTGGGTTTCTTAATGGATGTTTCCAGTGCACAGAATGTCAGGTTTTTAGTTCAGTGTGGCAAAGTTACTACTGGTGTGAGTCGGGTGACTAAGATATTCAAATCAATCAATCATTGTCAAACAGTGACCATCAAGACAATGATTTAATACACCCTAGTATATAGTAATGATTAAAAACGCTTTTAAATGGTTTAAACCTTTACAAAATGTTTTGGAAACCCATTTAAACCCTATCTTATGGGTTACTGAATGTTTCCAAGTAAACATTCACACTGTAATGTTTAAAAACATTTTAAAAATTCTCTATACAAACATTTTTGCTGAAAACATTTATTAAATGATTATGAAATAACTCAAGAAACTAGGTTTGACTGGATATGTTTTTCAAACATTTATTTAATAAAGCTGAAGAAATGAAGGTTATGCTGGAAAGGTTTTTCAAGCATTCATCATGAAATATTTGATAAACAAAATACATAAAATGTTTAAGCAACATTTCTTGAGAATGTTTTGTAAATGTCTGCTCTGAAAATGTTTCATAAACATTTAATAGCAACTGGTTTTCATACCTATCATTTTAAACGTTTTTCACAAGTTTTTTATTAACTGTTTTGAAAACATTATTGCAAACATTTTTAGGTACATATTTTCGCAATGCTTATTAAACATTTACCTTGAAACATGTCCAAACAAAGCTGGCGGTGAGCAATGATAGGGATTTTAGAGAATTTTGTCAAAAATTGCCGCACATGAAATCCCTAAAAGAACTGTATGGAGGCACAATTTTTGAGCCACTATCTTACAAGTTTTGACATAAAAAGAATATTTTCAGAAGTGAGCAACTTTTAAAATATTGAATTTTGACCTCTCACCCAATTATTATTGAGACATTATTGCTCTTTTGAAATGTTTTTCCATCGTTTGTCATTAAATGTTTAATAAATGGTAATCAGTATTATAATAGTTCATGCAAAATTTAAGCATTCGACATTTTAGATCTAAGAAGACTAACACAAGACCAAAGATATAAAGATTTTTAACAAAATAGAAAATAGAGCTTTACACTTATTTAATTGACACAAAAACTTATACTGAAAAAGTATAGAAACCAATTTCCAAAAGATAACCTTTAAAATCAATAATAAAAAATGCCTGTTACTTTTTTTTCCTTTTGTAAGTTAGTGAAACACAAAAAGGAAAAGGGCCATTTTCTGTTATTTTTGTTTTGTGGTTCTTAAATAGAAAAAAAATAATGGAATGCCCACTGATTCCCCTGAATTGATTACATCACAAGCTGCTTCATAGAAATGTCAAATTTCAACAAAAGTCATATATTTTCTTGTTATGTACAAAAGAAATATATATCATTTCAATATAGATTAGAATAGAATAGAAACATTTATATAGCGCAAAATTGATGCAACATGCTCTAATGTGCTCAAACTCAAAACGGGAAAGTACAGGGACGTATCAGGTCGAGATCCAAATTAGCACCTGCCAGGGAGATGTACTATGGTGGAGGATATGCTAGTCTGAACAAATACCTCTTTAGCTGGCTTTGGAAACCTGTGATTATGTCTTGCAATTGTACTGATTGGGGTAGTTGATTCTATTCAGTAGGGGAAGCCATTGCAAAACCTCACCTACCAATGGCCTTTCTGAGACAAATTGAGGAAAGAGAAAGCTGGTTTCCACAAGTAAGGCAACTCATTTTGATCAAGGATGATAAGTATGTGGGTTGGTAGAATTTGATTGCCTTGAAATTAATTAGATTGTATTTAAACAAGATGTAGTATGTAAGAGGGAGCCAGTGTAGTTTTTGAAGAAAGAGAGTGACATGGCTAGTTCTATCAAGTCTGAAAACAATTCTGCAAAGGGCATTTTTGGTGTGTCATCAGCATATGGATGGTGGGTGACACTGAAACTGGAAATAATATTACTGAGAGGGGTAGTGTAAAGGGTAAAAAGGAGGGGACTTAGGACTGAGCCCTGGGATACTCCATAGGGGAGTGAGAAGCCATCTAAAAAGGTATTACCTAGTTTAACTTTCTGTTTGTGGTTTGAAAGATAGGATTTGATCCACCACAAAACAATGCCATCAACTCCAAACCAATCCCTTAGGCAATTACAAAGAATATCATGGTCAATAGTGTTGAATGCTACTGAGAGGTCCAAGAATGTGAGCACAACAGCCTTACCAGAGTCCATTGAAGCAGCAATGTCATTTTGGATTTTCAGAAGTGCTGTTTCTGTGGAATGCAATCTTCTGTTAGCGGATTGGTTAACGTTGGAGAACCCCTCATTATTGATGTAACAATTTAACTGTTTAGCAATTACTTTTTCAATCTGTTTGGATGTAACAATTTAACTGTTTAGCAATTACTTTTTGAATCTGTTTGGATATAAAACTAAGGTTGGACACCGGTCTGTAATTTTTTAGGAGATTTCTGTCTAGGTTAGGTTTCTTAAGAAGTGAGGTGAAGATTGATTGACAGCAGCTCAATATCTACTCTGGTTGATTGCAGAATTGTCACTGTGCCATAATCGCTCACACTTTGGCTTAAGATGCTTTGCTGAGAGGATGTCCGAATTCTCAAAACCATTGTCAGGGTGCAGTGGTGCCATTTTCCTTTTGATTTGAGCGTGCTTGTCTGAAATGTTACATAGCATATTGAAATATTAGTGACTTAGTAAACTGGCTGTCGTGTGGGGATGTTTGATTAGATCAGAATTCAGGATGTTATCTCTGAAGTCAGTGATATTTATCTTGTAAATTTTGCATGTATTGACCTGACTAAAATTGCAGGGTGCCTAAATAGTTATATTAACCAAAAATGTGGTGGCAAGATGGTCAGATGACCCAGCTATAAGCGTCAGGCAAACCGACTTTGAGAAGGTGTCCCTCACACAAACAACATCTAATATATGACTGTGAATGTGCATTAGGGAGTCAATAATTTGGGTGAAATTGTATTGACAGAGGGAGACACTGAATAACTGGGACCAACCATCCTGTTTATCCAGATGGAGATTTAAGTCACCCAATATCATATTTTCACATCATGATAAAGCAGCACCCTCAACAAAGGAACAAAAATCCTCAATGAAATTGGCTTTGAAAACATTAGAAGGCCTATACACGGTGCGAAAAATAATGTCCTGGGCATTACCCATGGATAGCTGAATGGATATGGACTCAAAGGTATTGAAACGTGGTTGAGGCAGGACCTTGAAATCAATATCATCACGGATGAAGAATCTGACACCACCACCACTCCCCTCTGGGCGTGGGACATGCATACATTTATAACCCGGAGGAGTGACACTTGCTATAAAGCTGTCAGTGTCATCTGATCGAAACCAGGTCTAGGTGTCTGCAATGATATCAGACTTGTTGCTATTAATGAAGTCTGCAAAAGCAACAGGCTTATTTCTGATGGACCTGATGTTTATCAAACTCCCAGTTAAAAGGCTAGTATTTAGGCCAGGATTGATACTGACATCCCCTGAGAGGATCAACAAGAGGGACACCCATGGGCTAACATGTTTGTAAGAATGTGTTACCCTAAGAATATGTCCTTGTATTGCCAATAAGGCATAGTTGACCCAGTTGAGAGATGGATGAATGCCAGATTCGAATTGTTTTGTGGAAAAGGCAGGGAAGGAAAAATGCAAACTTGAGGCAACAGTAATTGGTAATAAGGAAGGGTTGTCAGTGGAGGTATTGGTTGCCTGAGCAACCAGCAGAACGTAAAGACAGAACCAGAAACTGCAATGCATGTAAAAGGAAGGCCAATAAATGAAACTAGAAAGGGATGAACCTACATTTCCTATGTGTTAACCTGTCTGTACAGCAAACCATGGATGAGTAGTTTTAAAACAGTGAAAGATTGGTGCAAAGTTAGCATGGAAAATTTGATATGTTAGAAAAATTTAAAAAAAAGAATTTCTACAGAATTTTATACAGTATTTCAGTGTACAGTATTTTCTACAGTATTATAAGGTTGAATTACTACAGTTCATTAAAATGTCAAAACAATATTGAAAACCACGGGAAATGTCTGGTGAGAGATAATACCTGAGCCACTTTTTACAATTCAGGCAGCTTTATGCCCCTGTTCCACCAAAAGATTAAGCCCCGATCCTGTCGGCGACCCTTAATCGTGCACAGTCGGTTGAAAAAAGACAAAAATGGGCGGGAATACTGGGTCGGTACTGAAGTCTGGGATTAAGAACAGATCATCCCCAGGACGCCTCAGGACACCTCAGGACGCCTCAGGCGGCCGCAGACAGTCCCCGACTGGTCTGGGACTAAGAACCGACTAAGCCAGTTTTCGGGTCGGTTTCAACCACGATCCTGTCGGACACAAACCGACTGGGTCCCAGGACGCCTCAGGCCTCCTGGGACTAAGAGCCGACTAACACACGATTAACTACCGGCGTCCTCAGGCGTCCTCAGGCCTCCTCAGGCCTCCCCAGACCACGATCCCCGATTATTGTTTTGCAAAGTTGCTGGATTTTCTGGGTATATATATATAACATTTGCGATCTAATCATCATTGCTTTTCTAGGAACACACCAGGATGCCACCTTTTAATGGAAGACAGATTCAATAACAACTTAGGGCTTTTTTGGTTTTTATTCAGTTACAAATAATCATGTATTTCCATTTTTTACGTCAAGCACAGCAACCACCACCACCACCAGCACCACCAGCACCCATACAGAGACCTAGAAGAAGGCACAACATGTGGGTCAGGCCATGGCTACTGCAGAGAGAGGAGAGGGGGGCCTACCACAACATTATGGCTGATCTGTATGCCACAGACATTCCAGGATTCACCAACTACATGAGGATGACCCCAGAATTCTTTGAAATGATGAAGACCAGACTGGAACCACGTCTAGCCAGGCAGGCCACCAACTACAGAGCTCCTATCAGTGTTGGGGAGAAGTTAGCCCTCACCATCAGATATCTGGCCACTGGAGAGTCATACACATCATTATCCTGTCAGTTCAGGGTTGGCAGATCCACCATTTCCAAGTTTCTACCAGAGGTCTGCAGGGCCATCCAGGATGAGTTCACCAGAGAGTACCTCAAATGTCCTACTACTCCAGATGAGTGGAAAGAACTGGAAAGGGAATTCAGGATCAGGTGGAATGTTCCACATGCCCTGGGAGCCCTGGATGGAAAGCATGTGGCCCTGAAGAAACCCAAGAACTCTGGAGCCCTCTACCACAACTACAAGGGGTTCTTTTCCATTGTCATGTTGGCCTTGGTAGATGGGCAGTACAAATTCAGATGGGTGGATGTGGGTACAGAAGGGTCTTGCTCAGATGCCCAGATATTTAATGCCTCTCAGCTGAAGAGGAGGATTGAAGATGGCAGGATAGGCTTCCCTGACCCAGCTCCTATAACACAGGGTGGTAGAGATGTCCCCTACTTCATTTTGGCAGATGATGCCTTTGCCCTGAAGACCTGGCTCATGAAACCCTATAGCAGAAGGCTGTTAACAAGGGAGGAAAGGATTGCCAACTACAGAATATCAAGGGGCAGGAGAGTTGTGGAGAACGCTTTTGGCATCCTTGTGTCAAGATTTAGAGTCATGAGGACCACCATTGAACTACCCCCAGAAACAGTTAGAGAAGTGGTCATGACCTGTGTGGTTCTGCACAATATACTCAGAAGCCAGTATCAAGGTCAACCTGCTGGTCAGCAGCCTGGGGGGGATGATGATGATGATGATGTGCCTGGTGATTGTGGATTGATTGGTGGTGCTGCTGGTGGTGGCCAAGACAGAAACCCTGCTAGAGAGGCCAAAAGACAGAGGGATTACCTGAAGGACTACTTCAATAATGAGGGAGCAGTGGCCTGGCAAGATGGCAGAATATAAGTCCTGTTGCAGTAAACAGTCCTTTTCAGGACTAACTATAACAGTCCTTTTCAGGACTACCAAATATTCCAAAAACAATTAATCAGCTATGTGGACAAACAGACAAATCCCATGCCAAGCATAACTTGTTGAGACGGACAAACAGACAAACCCCATGCCAAACATAACTTGTTGAGACGGACAAACAGACAAACCCCATGCCAAACATAACCTGTCGAGACGGACAAACAGACAAACCCCATGCCAAACATAACTTGTCGAGACGGACAAACAGACAAACCCCATGCCAAACATAACTTGTTCAGACAGACAAACAGACAAACCCCATGCCAAACATAACTTGTTCAGACAGACAAACAGACAAAGACAACTTACTCACCCAACAAACAGACAAACCCACTGTTAAACAAAATCGAAACACAAAGTGACACATAATATCCTAAATTGAATAATTATTTTATATATTTTCAAATCCACATCATAATTTAAACATTTTTCTTTTTTCATGGCTGGGAAACTTATTTGTAGCAGAAATTTTTTTATGGAAATATTCAATTTTAAATATTCATTTCTAATCACAAAAATTTGGAAAATATAACCATGGAACTAGTTTTGCTTTCAATAATGGGGGATTGTGTTTGCTAAATAGTTTGTCAGTTCGTTGGCATGGGTTCTATTTACTTTTGGGTTTGGGTGTTTGTTGGTTGGTGGTTACTGGGGTTGGGTTTTTTTGGGGTAGTTGGGTATTAGGTTTGGTACTGGGTTTGTTATTTGGGGGTTATGTTTGGTATTGGGTTTGTCTGTTTGTGGGTTGGTAAGTATGTAATTATGCCTTTTAACTCTAGGGAAGGTGCAAGTGTTGGACTTTTCAATTACAGATTTTAAACTATCCCATGGATTTTAATTTAAAAATGGGCTGATTAATGGCCATATTGGGAGTTACTTTTAATATTTTTTTTATGTGGCCTTTTTGGTTATGTGTAGTACCATGGGTTATTTGTTTCATGTTTGGGGTGGTGTAAGTGTTGGACTTTAATTTTTTTTTCTTGTGATAAGTATTTGTACTGAACTTTTTTGTTTTGGGAGGGGAATTGGAAGAACACGTAGCTGAATAATTGTTTTTGGAAGATTTGGTGGCCCTGAAAAGGGCCTGGCAGGTCAAAGACCCGCCCTGACTGGATGGCTACTGAGGAGGCTGCTGCTGCTGTTGAGGCGGTGCTGAAGTGGTGATAGTAAAGAGCTGCTGCTGCGGTTGTTGCTGCTGCTGCTGCTGAGGCTGCTCGACGATCTGTGTTGATGTCAGATCTGGTAGCTGGCTTAAGATTCCACTCAGATTGTGTCTGCTCCCTTCGTCCTGTACAGTTAGGACAGATGTAGGGTTGCTGAAGCCAATGGGGCTTGGTGTATAGTACACAAAACTGCTGCTAGCTGCTGCTTGAGTGGAACTTGACGCCTGTGGAGTGGTTGTTGGCAGTAGGCCGACCCTCTGGGACTCTGTGGTAACAGTGGCTGATCTTCTGGGCAATGGCTGACGTCTGCGGTTACTCTTAATATTTTCGATATCTCTGAATATCTTGCCCTTTAATTCTTCAAATTCTTCTTGAGTCATCTTTTCGGCCTCTGATGCCACGTAGTCAAAGAAGGGCTGCCTGTCTGACTTCTGATGCAGAAAACCTGAGATAAGTGTCCTCATCTGCTCAAAGTGTTCGAGAATCTTGGAGTCTGTAGTTGAAACGGGTGTTGATGTAATGATGGACTGACTCCTCTCCCTCAGGACACTGGACTCGAGGTGTTCTGTGTCAGTAGTTGACCCACGTGATTCGTCCTGCTTGCTGGTATTTGGACTGCCCTCAAAACCTGAACTTCTATTGGCCCCCTTTCTTCTGATGTGGGTTTTAAGAAAACCCATCTGTTGGTAGACCCAGGACTGTCTCTTGGTCATCTCCCTCGGGGCTTGGCCAGATTGGAGCTTAGACAGCTTTCCATAACGGGTTCGCTGGGACTCAAACCACCTTCTCACATCAAAGGGCTGGAGCTTAAGTTCTGCAGATATTTCTGCCCAGAGAGCCTCTCTTCTGTTCCTGTCGTGGAAACGTGAATGTTCCTTGTCATACAGTTCAGGGTGCAGCTTGACGAATTCTACAATGGAAACTTCATCACTGTCTGTAAAAGTGGCACACACCCTGGCTCTCTTGGCTGAAGAATGGCACTCCGGATCTTCCTCACACCTCTCTTCTTCTTCTGCCACAGCTTCCCCAATAGCTGGATCTTCCTGAATCTCCTCCTCCTCTCTCCTCTCACTTCCTTCTTCTGTAATAACTTCACTCCTCTCCTCTACTTGACTTTCCTTCTCCCTCTCATCCATCTTTTTCCTTCCTCTCTTCCCTCCTTTCTCTTTTCTCATGATCCAGTCGACAAAATAATAAAAAAATAGTAAAATGTGTCTCCTAACTGTGAAATTTGCCTTAAGCTCAAGTATATAAAATGTAAAATAAAAATTGAAAACCCCTACAAATCAGTGACACACGTCTCTCAGTAGCCAAACAGTCAGTAACGATGACAAAGTGTGCGCGGTCGCTTATATAGTCCCAGACCTGCTCATTGCCTCGTTTTAATTTCCAACGCGTGGAAAACAGTCGGTTCTTAATCGGTTGTTAGTCCCAGGCCGCCTGGGGCGTCCTCAGGATGCCGCAGACTGAAAATGCGTGGTCCCAGGCGTCCTGGGGAGGCCGGTTTGGATCGGTTAGGGTCGGTTACCCTTAGTCAGTTCTTAGTCCCAGACCTTGATTTTTGGGTCGCAGGACACCGCAGACGGTCTGAGGCTTCCGGGGACTAATGAAACCGACTCACTTTCAGACGCATGAAATTCATACGCATCATATTTGAGTCTGGGATTAAGAACCGGCCGCCTGGGACTAAGCTACGGAGGTCTGGGACTAAGGGTCGCAGGACGCCTGGGACAACAACCGACTGTGTAAATTTGGGTCTGAGGAGGCCTGAGGACGCCTGGGACTGGACATTTTGTTGACGGCGGGAAATAGGAATCGGTTGTAGTCGTGTGAAATATCAAACATGTTTGATTTTTCACACGGCCTCAACCGACCACAACCGATCCTTACAGGAAGCCTGGGACTAAGCAAATATTTCAAACCGACCCCCCAAAACCCTTAATCGGGAGCCTTAGTCGTGTGGTGGAACACCCACATTACAAAGGTGATATTCGAAGACAGTGATGTTGCTGAACTAACACTTGACTAAAATGACAATAAAAATAAGTACAAACCAGTTAGCTGTGCAAAATCAAAATTATTTAATACCGGTCCGTTATGATACCACAATACAGACATAAAACATAAAACAATACAGACATGCTATTGTTTTTTGGTAATGCAACACCACATGTTTTACACTTTCTGCTGACTTTTGCTGACAAATTCATTTACTGTAACTCTTTGGGAACGTTTTAAAAACAACATAACTCTGGATGGTTAAACTGGCTTTTAGTTTGATTAATACCAACACATATACAGTTAGAGTTAAACTGTGAACATTTGAGACAAATTACTGGACTTTGTTCTCTACATTTGGTTGAAAATGGCTTTTGGGATACATGTTTTACTTGTCATCTGTACAGTGATCAACATTTCTAAGACACAACTCACAGCCAAGAAGGCCAATATGAATTGCGAGGCACAGTTATCAGAGACGAATGTTAAAATGCATGCCTTGCAGAGAACAATGGATACTTTTATCTCAGAAATAAGGAACCTTCTGGAGAACTAAACAGAACAAGGTTCTTTGGATGCTCTCACCCAATGTGAAGCAAATAAATCACCTCTCAATTTAGTTCATTACCCAAAAGACCTGGATGGATGCTGACCTATCCTGCAAAGCTAATGGTAGCCACCTAGTATCTTTTGAAACTGTGGATGAACTTCACCATGTTTATAGGCTGATAGACAAGCAGTGTCCTGTGCAAGGGTACTGGACATCTGCCAGTGATTTAGGAGATGACAACTGGATCTGGCAAAACAGTGGAGAGATGGTTCTTGATGACCTTTGGTACAGAGGAGAGCCGAGTGGTGATGGTGATTGTGGGAATACATATCGACAGGTTCAGAGAAACACACTGAATGACGCAAAATGTGAGAACAATTTTTGCTATATTTGTGAAACTAATTGAGACACATTTAAGGTGTAAAAGAGACATTCTCAGGATGTAAATGTATTGAAAAAGAAGCATTTTGATGGAATTAAATGATGAGTGCTTTTCACATTTCCTGAGAAAGGATATTAATATTGCTTTGTACAGAGCATGTGGAAATGATTTGTAATGAGTGACTTAATATGTACCATGGTTTGTGTTTAATGTTCAAGGATAATCTGACTTTCTTGGGACTGTAACAGTTTTGTAATCTGAATGTTATGTAAAATATTTAAATTGTACTTGATATTTAGCTATAAATAATGTATATCCAAATGCAATGCAATATTTCTATTACTACAGGGCTCAAAGCACAATCAGTTCAATTAAATGTTGGGTGAGAAAACTACCAAATGTTATTAAGTGACATTTTTCAAAAGTTTTATGCTGTGTATTCATTGAAAACATAAATTATTATGCCAACAAAGTAAAAATGATTTCTGTTAATTTTCCATGTCAAGAATCTGTCAATATTTTTGGAAATATCAGGTCTCAAAAACCTGTGAAGATTTGAAGTATTTAGTAGTGATCATTGCATAAAACTAACTACAGTGTTAAAAATCGTGAACCCTAAGCAGTCCCCACCCCAAGACAGTAAAACACAGGTTGAGGGCTCTTTATTTTTATATATATAATTAATCATGTAAAGTCATATGTATATATATGGTTACTACTAAAATGTTATAAACAAGTCAGATAGTATACACAGTAAATAAAATATATAAATAAACCATCAGAATTTACTTGTTACACTCATGATCAAATCATCTAAAGTCATTGTCCATACAGATCATGAGGAAAATTGTGATGTAAAATGGCACATTACAAATGACTCCATTACAGAGCAAGATTAACCTAAAGGTCTACAAAATCCCCAGCAGAAAGGTTGACCTTCGAAGGTCACAGTCCAAACTGACCTGTCAAAGGTCAAACTTTGACATGACAAATGACCTCTATAAACGAGGCTGGATTCGAAGATGAGTAATTTTGGGATTAATTTAAGGTCAGCCTAACAGCTGGAGGGATGAGACCTAAAGGTGTACAATAAAAGTGTATTAAGTAGTGACATATGAAGGCCCTAAGGGCAAACTTAATAATACATAAAATGGGTGGGAGGGAGGGAAATCAAAAAGTTTTTAGCACATGTCCTTCCCTCAAAGTCAAATCATGAAGTGATTGAATTGTTAGGATACAGTTGAAGGGCAGGGGAACCCACAGGGGATATTTACTGTAAATCAGGGGGGCCCCCAATCAGAGGTAGTTGCTTACTGAGTTGCCTAGTAATAAGGGGTCACCCCCCAAGGTGATGTTACATAAACTAGACTGGTACCCCATAGGTGACCAGGACTGGTACCCCAAATTGATTGTACACACAACACCACTGTCTTGGGGCAGGACTGACATCTGTGGTGCCCAAACACCCCAAGAGACAGTCCCCACCCCAAGACAGTAAAACACAGGTTGAGGGCTCTTTATTTTTATATATATAATTAATCATGTAAAGTCATATGTATATATATGGTTACTACTAAAATTTTATAAACAAGTCAGATAGTATACACAGTAAATAAAATATATAAATAAACCATCAGAATTTACTTGTTACACTCATGATCAAATCATCTAAAGTCATTGTCCATACAGATCATGAGGAAAATTGTGATGTAAAATGGCACATTACAAATGACTCCATTACAGAGCAAGATTAACCTAAAGGTCTACAAAATCCCCAGCAGAAGGGTTGACCTTCGAAGGTCACAGTCCAAACTGACCTGTCAAAGGTCAAACTTTGACATGACAAATGACCTCTATAAACGAGGCTGGATTTGAAGATGAGTAATTTTGGGATTAATTTAAGGTCAGCCTAACAGCTGGAGGGATGAGACCTAAAGGTGTACAATAAAAGTGTATTAAGTAGTGACATATGAAGGCCCTCAACCCCAACAGTAGGGATATTATGCATTTATAGCAGCAGCCAGTGTGGTAGCTAATTCTTCACCTGCAGAGTGATCAGCTTGAATGTAGCGCCAAACACAGTCAGAAGACCAGGTGCCATGACGCTTAATCTGTTGTAAGGGGACGTGGGAATTATAGGCAAAAGTGGCACCAGATCTTCTGAAGGAATGAAAGGTGAAAAAATGTGGATTCAAACCCAGGGCTACATTTACTGTCTTTAGGCCTTTTCTGACCTTTGTATCAGTCAGGGGTTGCCAACCTGTGTTGCCATACACTTGAAACACAGAGGTTACTGCTGACGAGGGGTATAATTTGGAAAGGGCCTTAAGGGCCCTAAATGGACAGATTACAGGATTTTTTAACTTTGGAAGACAAATGAGTTGTACAGTGTCCCTGTTTTGAATTGTCTTGGTCCACTTGAGCAAGATTTTTACCCATTTTTTACTAAAGAATAGGTCCTGACCAGTGAGGTGACGTGAAGGGTCAAACGTGGTTAAAGAGTGAGGAGCGAGGTTGGACAACCTCAGGAATCCAAAGAAGCCAGTTAGAAAAGCAGCTCTAAAGACTTGTGGACATTCCAAGTCATCACAGGCCAGAGATATTTTTGATAACATGTCAAGATCAATGAGGTTGTGAGATACCAAGGTCAGAGGTCTATTGATCCTGACAGATTTCAAGAACAGTTTTACTCTTGGGTGATCTAAGAGGTCATGTGGAAGGTCATATAAGACAAAGGAGGCCTTTATGGCCGACACATAATTACATAACATACTATAAGTACTATTATTGCTAACAAGACATTCCAAGAAAGACAAGACTAATTTTACATCAACACTTTCAATAGGCACAGAGACATAGATGCAAAAGGCCAGGAACACTTGAAACATTCTTTCATATGCTTGTCTGGTCTTGGGTCTGTAGGCCAAATGGGCCCTAGAGGCTGCTTTTTCTGACAACACTTGCAAGGCCACATTTCCTACAACAAAGTATAGCATACTGTTAATTATCATGTATCATTTCTCAGACCCCTGCGCGGGTATGAGACACTAATCCACCCCTGCAAGGATAACACAGGCCCCTTAACAAGGATAACACATTATAGCTACTACAACTCTGGATCAATGTCCAGAAGACTGATATTTGCAGGGATCCATACTGGATCCTGAACATGCATTTTTAATTCTAGGCAATCATTGCCACTACCAGTCCAACGCGACAACAGGTCAGCCACCCTGTTGTCCAACCCCCTGACATGTACATACTGTGCATCAATATCAGCCAGTGCACAGATATACCAAATATTCCGAGCGCAGGCCCCCAGATAAGGATTTTTGGTCCTACCAGACCTGAGCACTGAGACCACTGCCTCATTGTCACATTTTATCAACACTTTTTTATTGGCCCAATGAGCATGGAACAGCTTCACTGCTAACAAAATGTTGACCATTTCTAGCTGTACTATAGACCAATTCATGAACCCCAGGGGTATGGGGAGATGGTAAACAAAATCACACCAGCGCCCACCAAGGCCTGTGAGACAGGCGTCAAGCTCCAGTGTATGGTCAACAGGTCTGTGGTCATATAAGGATACGCCATTGTACAGTGGCAAAATTTTGCAAACCATCTAAGGTCACGCCTAAACTCAGGGGTCAAGTGAATTTGTTGACTAGCATGACCAGCCCTAAGAAGGGCACATATAGCAGTAATCCCAAAAGTGATTGCAGTTGCCTTTTTGTACAGGTATCTTTGGTCATCCAGTGACGCACTGTGTCGTTTACTTGACGCAACTTGTCAGGAGGGATGGAAACAGTGCCTTTTTCTGTATCTATCAGGACCCCTAGGCATACCACTTTGGTACTGGGGGGAACTAATTTGCTATCACTGATGGTGAGACCTAATTCCTTCATGAGACTGAAAAGCTAATGGTAGCCACCTAGTATCTTTTGAAACTGTGGATGAACTTCACCATGTTTATAGGCTGATAGACAAGCAGTGTCCTGTGCAAGGGTACTGGACATCTGCCAGTAATTTAGGAGATGACAACTGGATCTGGCAAAACAGTGGAGAGATGGTTCTTGATGACCTTTGGTACAGAGGAGAGCCGAGTGGTGATGGTGATTGTGGGAATACATATCGACAGGTTCAGAGAAACACACTGAATGACGCAAAATGGGATGGAAACAGTGCCTTTTTCTGTATCTATCAGGACCCCTAGGCATACCACTTTGGTACTGGGGGGAACTAATTTGCTATCACTGATGGTGAGACCTAATTCCTTCATGAGACTGAAAAGTGACGCAAATGATGCACGCGCGACGCCCGGGACGCCCATTCCGACGTAATCATCAATATAATCGATGACGCAAAAGCCCCTCTGACGCATGATATGACGCACAGCGTCGCTTAAGCACTGAAAAATTTGGCTCCCGTGAGGTCCTAGGAGGTCATAATCGCCAGGGTCTATGCGCACATGGCGAAATGCCCTACTGACATCTATCTTATACAGGTGAGCCCCCCTACCCAGACGCTTCAACTCAGTAGTGATGACGTCAACAGTGGGGAATGTTAAAGCAAAGGGGGTACCCAAGTAGGTATCTTTGTCGATGCCAGCATTGACTGAGGCCCCCAGGGGCCAGCTCAGATCTATTATGACCCTGCGTCTGTCAGAATTGGGCTTATTTCTGGTCATGAAGGGGGAAGTGTGTGAGCTTTCAATGGGATTTTCTTTAAATGGACCCAAAATGGCACCATAGTTGGTTTCCTCCTGTATATAAGCCTCTACATCCTTTGGGTACTGTATAGCAGAGGAATGGTTACCCCCCTCACAATGTAACTGGCTATTTCTGTTAAAATCTAGAGGGAAGCCAAAGCGAAGCAGCTGCAACAGCTGCTGATCCCAAAAGTCTTTCAGTAATTCTTGCCAAACTTCAACATTCAGTTGTGATGTCACAGGGATACGTGCTTGCATGAAATTTGGTTTTTGGGTATTTTTGACAATTTCATGAATTTCAATTAGGTTATTTGTGTGGTCAACATTAATATCAAGATTGGTAGGCATTTGCTGCTCTCCTAATGGTATAAACCCAAAATCAAAATCTGATTGTTCACGCCATTTTTGAAATATCTGGGATTGACAATCACCAATATTGATCTGGTCACCAAATTGTTTGAAATGCATAATGGTATTGACAAATTTCTCTTCAACCCCCACATTATTGACATCATATAATGGGATGCATTGATCTGTGAATGGTTTGTCATTTGTATTTGCTGCGTGCACACTACCCCGACATTCCGGATCCGACTCAGAGGTGATCTGATGATAACTCACGTGTTTATCCGGATTCAAACCAGGACCTGAATTATCATAGTGTCCATTCTTGTGAGGGACAACAGGATTCAAACTTGGACCCGAATCAACATTTTTGTCTGCCTCAGCATACACTTGCTCCACCCCCGAGATCTCAACATCTCTCACATTATGAATGTCACTCACGTCCGACGCCTTGGGATGGGAAACAGGGAGGCTGAAATTGTGCTGAACACCCTTTTTAACAACACTAGACGCCTTTGCGGCATTATGACTCAGTATTTGACGCATTTGAGAGTTGACGCCTATTACATGACATTTACTAGCAGTTTTCTTGACATAGGTCACACAATCAATACTTTTTCTGGCCAAAGAGGCCTCATTGGCCTTTGGTCTGACACTAGAATTATAGAACAACCTAGTTCTGTATTGTTTGGCTACATTACACTGAACACTAGGTTTACAGCTATAATTTTTTACTCTGTACTGAGCCTCACCAATGCAGCTGTCCCTTCCTAGTGATGGGCAGCTGCTTGGTCGTTTTTTGGGTTTTGCTTCTTGAAAAGACAGTCTTTTTCAGCGTGATTCAGCTGTTTTCCTCCCATTAGGCAAAAGGCACAGATATGTTTCTGGACTTTTCCATTGAACTCATGATCCTTACTATGTGTACAACTGCCAGATTGAAAATTTTTGCAGAACCATGGCTTCCTACCCGGATCTGATGGCTTAGCCCAACCCCCCCTAGCTGGAGCATGCTTTTGAGCGTGAGCCCTACGGATCCTATCTATTCGATCCTGGTCTTCCCATTGGAGGGTACCCCGCTCCATTTCGCACAGTAAGACAGCATGTGCTGCCTTAGCCCCTTGCCAAGTAAAATCTGTGGCATCTTCCATCAGATCACTAAGGTAGGAAACCATGGTATTTTTTCTCTTACTAGATTTTTCCTCTAAGATGTTTTTGCAAAAGCCTTGCACCCACTGGGTGAGAGACAGTTGGTCATAAGTGACCCTCTGTCTGTTACTTCCACCCAAAATTGCCTCATGTGGCCACAGTACTTTATTTTTCACTGAAACCTCAACATTCCCCCCCCTTTTTGACTTGTATTTCCCTGAGCACTCAGTACCTGACAAGTGTGAATCACCCTTTAACTCCCTGATTCGTTTATCCACTTATCCACTGCATCGACTGTGATCTCAGAAAGGACAAAGAGGGACTATCACTATCATCAGACGATGATTCACTGGAATCTGATGGGGGTACAGACTGTTTACTTTTCTTACTTTTACTTGGGGTACTTTTACTTATTTCAAAAAAGTCACTACTTCTACTTAACTTTCCTGTTCCTGCAGCTGAGGTCGAAGGCTTGCCCTGCTCCACTGTTTCCAGTCTGTCAGACATCTTCTGTAGCTGAAGCAGTATCTTCTCCTGGATCCGCTGTCCGCCCGGATCCGCCTGATCCGTAGCAAGTGACATACTTGCAGCGGCAGCATCTCTTAGTCCATTAGGCACTTCCTCAGCATCAGAATTCACACTGTCCACATACTTGCACTTCTTTCCAGTTGGTGGCAAATGTCTGTTCTTGCAATTATTGCATTTTTGTTTATTATCTGGCATTTTTATAACTCAAACTTTTCCTTTTTAATAGTCAAAGTTACTGCAAAACATACACAAAAGAGACTTAGACTCTCTCTTGGCAACCTCAGGCTTATGAAAGTGGGACCAATGTCAAAAATACGACCAATTTGGCATAATCAATGCACAAGAATGAAATATAGGTTAGACCGTCCCTTTGTGCCAGTGGCACTCAAAGCCTGTTGCTGTCAAGATGACCAAATCTCTCCAAGCGTCATAAAGTTGACGTGTCACAAACAACTCAGCATCAAATGTCACAATATCACAACATCCAGTGCAGTGTTCCAGTGTACAGCACAATTCATAAGTGTAACATAAAATCTGTTACTGATAAATGACCGTCCTATTAATGTACACTATCATACACTTTTAAAAATAAAAACATTCAAAGTAAAAAACTAAAACCCTAAAATTAAACAGTTCCATAAAATCAAAAAGTTTTTCAAATCAAAAAGTTTTTAGCACATGTCCTTCCCTCAAAGTCAAATCATGAAGTGATTGAATTGTTAGGATACAGTTGAAGGGCAGGGGAACCCACAGGGGATATTTACTGTAAATCAGGGGGGGGGGCCCAATCAGAGGTAGTTGCTTACTGAGTTGCCTAGTAATAAGGGGTCACCCCCCAAGGTGATGTTACATAAACTAGACTGGTACCCCATAGGTGACCAGGACTGGTACCCCAAATTGATTGTACACACAACACCACTGTCTTGGGGCAGGACTGACATCTGTGGTGCCCAAACACCCCAAGAGACAGTCACAATGAAGATCTATCAAAAGTTTCATGAAAAGTGTAGACACACTTACCTCCCATCACTGAGATCAGAGTTAGAATTTTGGCCTTTCCTCAATTAGGAATGCTTGTATTTGCTTGCCATTGGTCGGCAGTTCACAGAACCTTGCCCAACTGTATATACTGGTTTCCTCTGCCCTTCCAACTTCCCGTCACAATATAACCAGTAATGTACTGGGTGTGAAATAAATAAATAAATGGGTAAATAAATAAATAAATATACCATTACTGACAAAAGGTTAACTATAAAATAAAAAAGGAACTATAAAAGACTCATAATGATTAAACTCTCTAATCCCAGTGAATAAAGACCTATCTAATATTTCTACAAAAGGTTTTACCCCTTCTACTTACAATAAAATCTGATTGTCCATCTCAAGATGAGCGTGTTTGTTGACACAGAATCCTACCTTTGAACAAAATGCTTAAGATGTCTTAAAACTGTGTCTCCTATTACTGTCCTGAAAATTGCACCCTTCTAGCTTGGGCGCTAGCTAAAGGGCTTTGCTAACTAGGGTCCATATGTATTACCAGATAGGTTCAATTTATCAGATGTGCTAGTTCCAGTGTGCTTTTGTTCATCATGCTTCTGTTTTTGTTTTTTCATACTTTACTTGGGGTATATGTCAATCACCCTTATAGGTAGTTGTGTGTCACATTAGGTGTTCTAAAATGCATAACCCTAAACTACTAAATTGTACTGCATACCGATTTTTGAGTTGGGAGAGGGATTGTAGCCACACACATTGGTACACTTTAAGTAATGACACTTCAAAGTATGTCACCCATGTTAATTATTTCATGTTGTGGTGTGCAATATATGATCAATAACCATTTTTAGCAATTCAGTCAGTTCAACTTGATTTTGTTTCACACACAAAAAAAAACAGAGTTTATCGAATATTTCAACTTGGTGGAACTGGAGGTAGTGCATTGTTTATTTTACATACTTAATATTATATAGACTATTGTCACCATGTGCTTTGCTAAATGCTTAATTAAAATAAACTTCATAGATTTAAAAAACTTTATTTTTTTCATGCTGGCCAAACTTCATGCTTGAACTAACCTATCTATGCAACATAAACATGAAATATGGGAAAAGACACCTTACTTCGAAAATTAATAATTAGCCCAACATTGGCCGAATGTCTGCTCATCTGTTGGTGTGACATCAGCAGCTATCATTCACCCAAAGGCTTTTGGGCTGGTGGATGAAACATCAGTTAAATATTGGCAAGTCACTTGTAAGAAGACTATGCACACTGTAGTCTTAACCAATGATATTGCGTCTATGTGACGTTGCGCAGAAACAGCTAATGATTCATAGGTTGTCTGCAGACCTTAGTTAAAGGAATCATTGATCAGTCACATGATCAATACTGTCAAATCATTTGGTCATAGCACAAATTAAAAATGGTGGATGGGGGACTCAAGATGATAATCTATGATCAAATGAAAAAGTTATGGTATTAAAAGGTATCTTTGTTGAAAATTTAAATTGAGACATTCGAAAAGCACTCATACATGTCAGGAGATATAAGCTGATCAGACTTTGTCTTAGAAGCATGCTGCTGTAACGTCAGCATATGTAAGAGTACATAATATAAACTGAAAATGACTTATGTAACTGAAAATTTCCCCAGATTAAAAAAACCCAAAAACCAAGCCTTTAGCATTACTACTCTGTGCAAGCCATTATAAAAACATGCAATATTGAAAGGTCTTCTTGGTCTGAAGATCCGTAATTTACAGTTGACGAGCTAAATCATCATATCTAAGTTCACCCAAATAATTGTGTATATTAGTTTTGTGTTCAAGAGAAGTGGTCAAAACAAACATTTCATAAATTTATGCAGTCTGGTTGGTGTTCTACAGAGCTCCTAGAACATCTCTTGACACCCCCCGCTCCCCTATTATGTGGTCACCACCCAAAGATGTGGTGATTACAATAAAATGAGTGGTGATAAACTGCTAATGGTGCACATCATCTGGTGCTCATCATCTGGTGTTCATTAGATGATGTTCTCATCTCCATATCATCTGGTTATCACAAGTCATGAGCACCAGATAATGTGGTGATCACTACTAATTTTATTGTGATCACCAGATAATTTGCTTGTCATAGCATCATCTCGTGCTCACCACATCATCCAGCGAGTACTATTTAATCTAGTGATCATTACTTGTTGAAAATTGAAAATTTTAAGTACTTAAATGTAGCTTTTATAAGCCACAAGCTTACCCTGTGAGACTCAATGCTGTTCTCGGATGGCTGCAAGGCATCACAGCCAACGTCTAAGAAAAATAGACATTTCTACTTGGCCGTAGCCTCAGATTCTCCTCTTGTGGTACAATATGAGATCAGTTCCCTAAGTTTATGGACGGCAGGGAAGTAAACGACATCTTGGGGAAATTAGTTTATTCTATGTTACAGCTATCATGTTATATATATACTTTAATTAAGGTCACCTTAACTGAAGGTTACACACACTTATACATTATTAAAGGTGACCTTAAGACACCAATGACATTAACCACAATTGATTTACTACTGAATTTCTTGCTACCGATGATTATGAAATATTACAACTATCATTATAAATATTATGAAAGATTTAAACACCTGACCTTGACAAGGTCACAAGATCACTTTTATCCCAATGTAAGATGGGTAATTATATGTAATTTTATACGAGTAATATAGAATACTGTATATACAATAAATAGTATCAAGATTGCTGGTATTTTAACATAATTTACAGCCGAATTTGGGTAATATATTTACAGTGATAAGAACCCCAAACAGAATTTACGATTAAAATGAAACAAACACTACAGGAAACAAATGTTCCTAATTTTACAGGTCTCTGTAATGGAAAGAATACTAATATTGTAAATTGCAGTATACTTAATGTAAAAATGGCAACATGATGTAAAAACATTTTCAATAAAGTAAAGTTAATTGTATAGCACTAACATAATGCACTAAAAAGTTACACTAAAAATAAAAGTTAAAACAGGTTTCAATTTAAAATCAGGACCAAGATATCTAGCTCAGCACTAAACACCTTACTGGATCGAGCAATACGACCCCCTTATCTCCAATCTTGGTTGACACCCTGAGTATCAAAATTATAATACTTTTATGATATGAATTACATAATTAGACGTACTATAGTATATAAAACTGTAAAACATTTGCAAGGAAGTAATAACTATACAGGAAGGCTTATTATAAAGATAATACTGAACCTTTATCTGTTACCCTTTGAAATTATGTTTCAGAGAACTAAAACTTTAAAATGATATCGTAAGATAACAATTTGTGAAATGTGAATTAGCATTTAAATGATTGTGATTTTGACGACTGTGTTTAAGCTATAAGGGATAATATTTTGTACTGAAGCATACAATTATACTACATATAGCAGTGGGTACATAATGCACTCCTATACAGCATAACAATAATGGAACTAACCTGTGAGAATGTGGTTTTAGAATTACCAATGCTTTACTACATATAATTACTGATATACTTGAGAACTGTAGGCTAATGCTGTTACTATACTACATGCCATGATGAACAGGTACACACATATACGATCTTAAATTTATGACAGGACCCAGAACATAGGGAACGTCATTATCTGACTGTATGATACATTCATGTACTGACATTTTGTTACACTTGTAATAACAGTTAAGTGATATACATGAATACAGTTATAATTATGACTAGTAAGATGTTAATTAAATGCACCCACCAGCTTAATCAGCTGTTACACCAGCTTTGGCAAGGAATACTGACCAGTTACTTTCACTACTCTCCACATGGAACAAAACTGATAATTACTGAATGATCTGAATTACATATAGTGTCTCTAAGGCAGGAATCACAACTACCGACCAGGCCCCCACCAGAGGGTGGCCGAGAGACCCACCACCAAGGGAAGGAAAGAACGAGAGCAACAGCCATCCATGAAAGTGAGAGAACCACAGTTGCGACAAAGGACTCCCCCACTGCTATCATATCTTCTGGTTACACTGGAGAGACCCTGAAGGGCTGGTACTTGAATGCATTAGGTGATAGATGTACGCGAACCAACACAGGTTGTTATATCTCAGCAGTACACACTCCATCTGAAACTACACATGAACTTTTTAGAACTTGGTTTAAGGGGGGGAGAAAGGGGAAAATAAAATTTTTCTGAGTTAAAAATGGCATCTAGCCTCTTCAATTTATAATTTTAAACTGAGGTTTGATAGCAAAGAGCGGGAAACACTAGGTAATTAGGTCAAAGTTGACCAATGGGCTATTAACAAGAATTACTGAATACTTTGCCACTGAATAAGGTGGCACCCAAGATGTTACCTTCTCACAGTGGCCTAAGTTTATGGAAGGCAGGGAAGTAAACGACATCTTGGAGAAATTAGCTTATTCCATGTTATAGCTATCATGTTATATACATACTTTAATTAAGGTCACCTTAACTGAAGATTACACACACTTATACATTATTAATGGTGACCTTAAGACACCAATGGCATTAACCACAATTGATTTACTACTGAATTTCTTGCTACCGATGATTATGAAATATTACAATTATCATTATAAATATTATGAAAGACCTGACCTTTGAATAGGTCACAAGATCACTTTTATCCCCATGTAAGATGGGTAATTATGTGTAATTTTATATGAGTAATATAGAATACTGTAAATACAATAAATAGTATCAAGATCGCTGGTATTTTAACATAATTTACAGCCAAATTTGGGTAATATATTTACAGTGATAAGAACCCCAGACCCCAAGTAGAGGTAGTCAAAAAGATAAGCGCTGCTGGAAGGTGGTAGCTACAAGGTCAGAAGCTCTATGGTCCTGGGTAATATAGGACCAAACTGCCTCCGATTTCCAGGTGCCATGACTTTGGATGTGGTGCAAAGATATATTCAAATTAAATGCCCAAGTGGCACCTGAATGGCGGAGGGAGTGAAAGGTCAGATTTTTTTTATTTGTCCAACCCAGGGAGGAACTAATATTCGAGAGACATTTTCGCAACCTGGTATCAGTAAGAGGCACACAGCGATCATAACATTTGATTTGAAAGAGAGGTGAATTGGGAGAGCTTGGATATAACTTTAGAATGGCCTTCAAGGCAGCCACTGGACAAATGATAGATGAACCCAATGCAAGGATTTTAACTATTCTTATTTTATTCTGAAATTGAAGGGTTTTTGACCATTTTATGATAATGTGAGCTCCAGAGGGGGGGGGGGGGGGGGGGGGGGGGGGGGGGGGGGGGGGGGCGGGGAGGCAAAAATAACATCAGCTCCTGCTAATTGCTTCATATGATCAAAGGAGGAAATGGAATGTGGAACGAGATTGGAAATTCTTAGAAAACTGAAAAAAGAGGTAAGAAATGCTGCTTTAAAAATTGAACCCATATGTTTATCACACTGGCTGACCAGACTTGTGAGCATTGGGATATCGATGGTGGATTTAATGTGTGGATTGAAGGAAGAGTGACAGAGTAAAGCTTTGTTATATACCCTGATACGATTATCCTGACATGAAGAAATATCAATGCCAAAATTTGATAATTTAGTTTTAATGGCAGACAAAAAATTTGAGATACCAGAGTGTGAAACTTTATTGAAGGTTAAAAATTCCATGAAAGCTAGAATAATTTTCACAGAGAGGTTATGAACGTTTACAGATGCAAAACAACAGAAAGCCATGAATATTCTGAACTTTGAGTCATAAGCTTTGGTTGTAGACGTAGCATATGCAGAATTCAGCCTTGCTTTGGCTCTGGATGACAGCGCCTGTATCTGAGGAGTAGCATCTAAAATTAAATATCCAAATTTAAATTGAGGGTATTATATGGGACTTGAGTCCAGATGGGGTTTTTTAACAAGTGATAAACACGCTCCTTATACCTGTCTCCCATAAAGAATCTAGATAAGTTATCTGCTACCTCATTGTCTTTGCCACTAATTTGAATAGTTTTAAGGCATATGTCATATGCTGCTGTTTCCATTAGAATATTACATGCAATGGCCGCCAATACAGCATCTCTGGTCTCGCCTGTGGTGAGAACACTGACCACAGCTTGATTGTCACAATGAATTCTGATATTTTTACCTTGCCATGAGGTGCCCCAGGTTCGAATTGCAACTAAAATATTGAGCATCTCAAGATAGACTATCTCCATGTTTTCATAATTAAGCGGAATTGAGATGGTATATACTTGATTGCCACATCTTACCCCCAAACCTTGAAGGTAAGCATCTAATTCAATTTCATAGTGAATATTCTGATGAACAAAAATGGCTGTGACATTGAATTTTGGTATGAAATTTAAAAACAAGTTCAAATCCCTATAGAAAGCTTGAGTTAAATGTATTTTTTTCCTTTTTTGACTACTTCTGAGGACTTCTAGCATTCTATTGAGGAAGAAGCGAGAAGATTTGACACATTTAGTGATATATAACAACTTCCCCAATAATGACTGTAGTTCCCTCTTTGTACACCAGTTTTTGTTATTCCAAGTATGACATATGCCCATAATTTCTGTGATTTTGAAACTGTGGTTATTGAAACTGTGAAGTTTATTGTATCAATATCCACTCCTAAGCACGTTACCTTAGTACTATGGGTGACAATTTTCTTTTGGCTAATATCAAAACCTAGGTTTGTGAGGAATTTGTGGAGTGTATGAAATGAATCAGAAGCCTGGCTACAAACTGAATGACCAATTATATCATTGATATAATTTGTAACTTTTTTTATAACCCAAAGAATTCATGATATATCTTATGGCATCGCTGATTTGCTGGAACACGGCCGAACCATGCTTAAATCCAAAGGGGAGGCTAGAATCATAGTATATTTCATTGTCAATTTGTAAACCAAGAAGATTATAATCTTTAAGATCTATTTTAACATGACAAAAAGCTCTGCTTAAGTCAGTTTTGTATAACATTGAACCCTTACCGTTTTGTTTTACTTTATTTGTTATATTATCTAAAGCAGGAAGTGTAAGAAGGAAAGGAGTGTCAAGATATTTTTCAGAGCCAATCCCCGCATTAACTGAACAACCTTCCGGATAACTGAGGTCGATTATAACTCTCCTATGAGGGGCTCCAGGTTTTTCTCTTGTTAGAAAGAGAGAAAAAGGCATGTTATCTAGTGGTTTACTGTTAAATGGACCTAAAATGGCACCAAATTGAATTTCTTCTTTCAAATAAGCCCTAATATCTCCCTCATAGTTATTAGCCGTACTGTGATTTCGAAAATCATGATGTAAGGGCGAATCTTGTTTGTGATCCAGAGGAAATCCGTACCGTATAAGGAAACACAATTGTTTATCCCAATAATGTTTTAAATAAGAATCCCAGACATCCGGGATTAGCTGTGAGACCACCTGGATTTGTGATTCTCAAGAAAATCAAATTTGTCTGCATGTTTTACCGTATTGTGTAATTTTTTAATATCATCAACGGTAGAATTTTTTTTGCATTATTTTGTGGAACTAACAGGTCCCCTAATGGGATAAAACCATATTTGTCTTCCGTCTGGTCATCCCAGTTTTTGAAAGTACGAATATGTTTTGCTTTGCTAATATGTTGCCTATGTTTGGGTTCTTATCTTAACTCCAAATCATATTTGTCTTCATGTTCTTTTAACACGACTACACTATCAGGAATCTCACCTGTCTTTGGTTTGCCATGATGTAGAAATTTTCTACAGAATTTTCAACAATTCTGTTTTTATCACTGCGATTAGTGCAATTCCACTCCCATGTTTGTCAATAGTTCGAGTATGTGTGTTTACATAGTCAACACTGTTCATATTAGGTTTTTCACGTTGCACTTTATGTGCTCCAATATCATGAATATTATTCACTTTGTGTGATTCAATGTCATGAATGTTATTCAGCACGTCAAATCTGTTGTATACCTCAGTGGGAACACAATCAACACACTTTGAAGTGTTAATATTAACAGCTTTGGTGGAGTGTGCAACTTTTATGTTACTATGCACATCTGGCCATTTGATCAAGGGGTTTGCCTGTGCTGGGGGTGAGGTTTGTGGGACATGGTTTCGAGAACAACTTGTATCGCCTGCTTGTGAACCAGCAAACTCGTCTTTGCGAGTATTTATCCTTTCACTAACACACCCTTTATTTTTTACGATATCTGCATAGGACACACCTGCAAACATTATAATCTGTTCTCCAGTTACTGCTTTGTACATTTAACAGTTGGCTATTTACAAAAATACGACTTTGGTATTTATAAGTATTAGTTTGTTTAGGCATTGCATCGCAGTGCCTCATTCTTTTTTTACATTCTTTTTGCAGTCTTTTAATGCATGGTGGTACTTCTTGCCACTTGCAAAATAGAAACTACACACATGGAGGTAAGTACGATTGTTTGTTTCATGGTCAACTTTGTGTGAACATGATCCTTTTTGGTAAAATTTACAGGGTGTTATCTTTGCCAAAAGTTTTCTTTGTGTTCGGTCCATTTCAATTTTGACTTTGGACTTTGTGGGCATAGGCTCGCCTAACCCTATCAATTTTGTGGGTATCTGCCCAATCTAATCTGCCCTCCTCCAGTTTACAGAGAATGACAGCATGGACTCCTTTTGCTGCCCCCAACCAAAATCATGACTATCCTCCATTATTCAAGCATGTTTTGTTTAACTTGTGCATTCTCTTCATCTTTTATAATGGTGGCAAAGCCTGAAACCCATTGTGATATGGAAAGACTATCATAACTAACTCGTGATTTGGTACTACCTCCTAAAATAAAGTTCTGAGGCCAAGGGACCTCCCTTTTTACAAAAACAGTCTCAGAACCACCTCGTTGGGACTTTAATTTGCCTTTGTCTGGTGCTGTTTGTAGGTCTCGGATCCAAGCATTCACCTGTTCTTGTATGTCTCTTGAAGTGCACATTCTGTTCAGAGATGGTAGTGTTAGATCGTCTTCCGGGTCCTCCTGTGGCATTCTGCTGCCTGTGCTGGAAACTGGGGATCTACCGCTAGCACTGGTACTGGGAGATCTGCTTACCTCCAACGAGTGAACTTTGTTTTCCATTTGAGTCATTCTACTGCTTAGAGTTTTTAGTTCTTTCAAAATTAAGGAATTTGTGCCACTTTTAGACTCCATATCATCTGATTTCAATTCTTTGCAGTTACAGTTGATTGGTCTTGCATAATGTCCTCCACATTTTATGCAATCAAAAGTTTTAACCATGATTGATACCACGCTCAATTTATATTAATATCAAAGTTTATCACTGAAAATATAAAATAAGCCACTGTGCTGAGATTTAAGCTAGACAGATTGATGAATGCTTGTCAAACTCGGCCATGAACGGCTATATCATAAGGAAATAGGTTAGACCGTCCCTGTCAACTATGGCAAGCAAACATGAAGCTGTCTAGTAGACTCAGATCACAGTGATATCACAGCAATAACAGCATGTGTAGTTCCATATTATAACGTCCAGTTCAATTGCGATGAAATCACAGATATATTTTCAATAAAATAACATAAAACTTCAAGATAAAAGTTCTTGAAAATAAAATTTTTCTGAGTTAAAAATGGCGTCTAGCCTCTTCAATTTATAATTTTAAACTGAGGCTTGATAGCAAAGACCAATGGGCTATTAACAAGAATTACTGAATACTTTGCCACTGAATAAGTAGGCACCCAAGATGTCACCTTCCCACTCTTCCTACTTTCTCATTGCAATTTTTAACCCATACCCCTCAGCTGTAATACAGTAGGGAGGCTGGGTGGGACTCTTCTCTTGATTACAGCTGAGAGTGGAAGATATATCTAATTTTTCTTAGATTTTGAAGTAAAAGAATAGAATGAATGTTTAGAAATACCAGTCTGAGTCCCGTTTACAGTGCCCCAATCCCAAAGACCGGGGCTTAGATTTTGAAGTAAAAGAATAGAATGAATGTTTAGAAATACCAGTCTGAGTCCCGTTTACAGTGCCCCAATCCCAAAGACCGGGCCTGTAGAAAGCCAAAAACCTGAATAAATGAATGACAGGCTAAAAACTGTCTAGATGTCTTGATTGTAGGAGAAAAGTGAAACCGTGTTCAATTAAGAGTAATGGCCCTTAGGACCCTTCCGCAAGTGCAAACCAGCCCAATGGTTGGAATTCTCATGAATTTTTGCCACCTAAACATGAGATTAATGACAACCTTGACAAGTCCTTTATACATGAAATACTTAAAAACTAAAAATACAAAAAATGACCTTACCTGTAACTTCTTGAGAGGTAAACCTATACCTAGACCCTGGGATTAGACTCCTGAAGACTTGGTTGTAGCAGATGTGCCCCCCCTTTTCTTTCCGAGGATAACTGGTCTGAGGGGAAGAGTCTAGGACTTGTTGTGCCGCCACCACTGGTCCCAGATACATATTGTTGCCGTTGTCTGAACAAGTAAGCTCTTTTAGGTAAAAATTTGTAAATTTGTGTGAGCTTTACAGTGACAGGCTTGCATGATCTGGTCCACCGATACCCCACTGTAAAACGCCTTAGAGGCCCTAATGTCATGCGCTTTGACTTGGACCAACTCCAAGGCTTGTTGGTCTGCTTGTTTATAACAAAGTAGAATGGTTTGTTTCAACCAAGAAGAGACAGTAGCGGGTGTGATGTATGAGGTGTGTCCTTTCTTGAAGGAGATGAAAAAGAAGGATCAAGACCCTCTCAGGTCTTTGGTTCGATCCAAATAATACCTCAGGGCCCGCACCGAATACAAGGTCCTGTCTTCTTTGAATTGTCTATCTACAATGGTAGTTGTAGAGCAGGAATAGTCACCGGAGACACACTTTGTGAACCTTCTCTTGCTAGTTGGTTTTTGGCTATAAAGTCCGAAGAAGGGAACAAGGCAACCTTTTCCCATCGGCCTAGATTCGATACTTTGTTTGCAACCCAGGCATGAATTTTATTGTGGCGCTTGCCGGAGGCCAAAGGTAGCAAGAAAGCAGTTTTGAGACTAAGATGTTTGAGGTCTATGCCTTTCACAGGCTCAAAGGGTGCTTTTGTGAGCTCATTGAGAACAACAGACAGGTTCCATTTTGGAAGATTCCTGGAACTTTTTGGATGATCCCTGTAAAAACTGGAGAGTAACATATGAAGGTCTGAACTTTGTGCAATATGGTGGCCCACTGGGCCCAAAGTATCAACAATGGCCTTCCTGTAACCATCAATGGTTGAGGGGCGCCTGTTTAGATCTTGGAACAGGTACATGAAAAAATCTGAGATTTGTTTCACAGATGGAGTGGAGAAATCCACAGAATTTTCTCTGCACCATTTCTCAAATAGGACCCACTTAGACTTGTAGATGGTCCTTGTTGATGGCCTCTGAGGGGCAGCAATTCTCTCTGTCACCTCCACAGAAAAGCTGTCCACTCCTAGACACCAGATGTTGTGGATTGCTGTGGAACACATAATTGTGGGACTGTTTGAGAAGAGTTTTTGACAACAGGAGTTGAGCACTGCAATAGGTTCCAAAACCAGGGCATCCATGGCCAGCCTGGGGCTATTATGATGATGGCATTGCCTGATCTTTTGGATCACCCTGGGAAGGAGAGCCGTCGGAGGGTAAGCATAAGCAGTGAGACCCGTCCAGTTTATGTTTAGAGCATCTATGTCCCAAGTGTTTTGGTCTGGGACTGGAAATATGTACAGTGGTACAGTTTGTGGTTCAGATGAGTGGCAAATAGATCTACATGAGGAGTGAACCACTTTTGACAGATCTGTTTGAACACCTGTGGGTGCAGTGACCATTCTGTTGACTGCACTTGGTTTGACCTGGACAGAAGGTTGGCCATCACATTCAGACACCCTGGAATGTGTCTGGCTTTTAATGTTATGTGATAGTGATGACACCATGCCATGATCTTCCACAGGAGAGCGCACATTCCTGCTGAGTGAGTTCCTCCTTGTTTGTTTATGTAGGGTACCACCGTTGAGTTGTCCATCGCAACTAGCACTGTTTAGTTCTGACACTGGTCTTTGAAGCTTTGAAGGGCCAGTGAGACCATCTTCAATTCTAGAACTTTTATGTGTAGCCTTTTTTCCTTGTCTGACCACAGACCCTTTGTAGAATTTTGATATAAGTGAGCGCCCCAACCATCGTTTGAGAGGTCTGTGAAGAGTTGGATGCTGTGGTCTTTGGGATGAAGGTCTGCACCTCTTATTCTGCCACCAGTCTAGGTGTGCAGAAATGGTTTCTGTCTAAGGAAGGAGGCTGTCCAATGACTGAGGATATCTCCAGTGCTTCTTGAGGTGAAACGAAAAAGGCCTCATGTGAAGGCATCCTTCTGGGACCATTTTCTCCCTTGAGGCAGGCAACCCAATGAGCGACAAACATCTTGCAGTCAAAACATGTTTTGACTTGAGTCGTAGGATCAAATCCTGAAGTTTGAGCCATTTCTCTTGAGTGGGTTTTACAAGGGCTGAATCTAGATGGTATTCATATCCCAAAAATGCAAACACCTGAGTTGGTTTTTGTTCGGATTTCTCCTGATTTATTATCCACCCCAAGGACTGGGTTAGTTCTACCACTGCCTGAGTGTTCACTTGGGCTTGCTCCTGAGACTGGAACCTGATCAGCCAATTGTCCAGGTATTGGTGAAGTCTGAGTCCCCTTGAGAGGGCCATTAGCCTCACTTCCTTTACAATCATTGTAAAAACCTGGGGGGCTATGGCTAGCCCGAAAGGGAGGGAGGTGAACCGGAACATATGGGACCTGTAGCAAACCTTAGGTATTTCCTTGAGTTTGGGTGGAATGTGATGTGAAGGTAAGTGTCCGACAGGTCTATCTATGATGATATTCATTACCCTGGGATCAGGGAGGTCCTGATAGACTCTGGAGTTTCCATTTTTTCCGGGCCTCATTAAGGTGTGGCCGAGGTCAGTTCTGAAGAAGTTTTGTAAACCTTAAATTATTTTACTTCACACCCAAAATTCATGTGGCAGTTTCTGATTGGTCACCCATTGGTCTTCGCTTTTGAACCCTCCTTCACTCTGCCATTTTGAAGTTGGAATCACACGAGGGAACACCTAAAAAATTTGAAGTTGAAGATCAGTACTTGGGAACTTCAGAAAACTTAGCCAACTTCTGTGCAACTTAAGTGGTTTTATATTTACTTTTTTCACGTCTAGTTCTCATACATATCTCATCACAGTTTTATATTTTAAATGCTTACATTTTAAATGCTGTGAATCATGGCATTGATTCAAATACTTGTGTGAATACTATTTCTGTGATGATACGGTTTATATAGATATTTTAAATGCTGTGAATCGTGACAGTTCATTAAAATATTTGTGTCAATGCTATTTCTGTGATGATACGGTTTATATTTATATTTTAAATGCTGTGAATTGTGGCATTTGATTGAAGTACTTGTGTGAATACTATTTTGTGATGATACGGTTTATATAGATATTGTAAATGTTGTGAACCATGATATTTCATTCAAATTTTTGTGTTAATACTATTTCTGTGATGATACGGTTTATGTTTATATTTTAAATGTTGTGAATTGTGGCATTTGATTGCGTAATTGTGTAAATACTATTTTCTGATCACACGTTATTGTGGCACAACACAAGTACTATACAATATTTGCAATTGACAAAATGGCAGAGAAAGGCAAAATGCAATACAATTTGCGTTCTGTTTCAAATTCAGTGCAGCTACCAGTGCAAATACATATGGCTAGTGATTCGGAATTTTTGTCAAAACTGTCACAAAATCAAAAAAATTCAGATGTGGATGAATCAGACATATCCGATTTAAATTGCAGTGCATTAGTGGAGAGCTCAGATGATGAACAGAAACCCCATAGCCAAAACATACAGAGTACTTCCAGTACTTCAAGTATGTTACCTGGGGCAGGTGCATTGTCGGATGTTGCCACTCAGCAGGCAATTAATTTGCAAATATTGTCACAACTTTCATCTATTAGTGATAGACTTAGTACTCTAGAAAAGAAAGATGTCAAAAAAGATTCGGATCCGAAAAAGAAAAAGTGTTCCACTACAACAAAGGCCAGTACCCACATTGCCCTGGTCACACTGCCACAACACCAGCATATGACCCTCACTATGCCAAACTTAGACAGTATCCGGCAAGATGCTTTCATACAGAGTCAAGTGGACCAGAGACTGAAAGATCTGACAAATTCGGATAATAAAGGTACAAAAATTAAATCTCTTAGGGGGGTCCTGTCGAAGTGGTAGTCCCAAATAGGGTCAAATGGCCTCAAGAATTTGTCCTTTTGGGTTTTAAAAAAAGAAAGAGTACAATATGACCAGTTATCAGTAGTGCAATGGGTGGCTGGTTATTGTCGCATCCTGAGGGAGGAGCAGAATCCCCAGGTCAAGGAACACATGCTTGATTATTTAATTGCTCTTATGGAGGACGCCCATGATTTTTCTTGGGATGCGGCAAGGGCCAGCCACGCAGTGCTTCTTTGTAGAATGGAACAGGGTGAGGTAAAAAATTATACTGAGACAGAGAAGTTAGATAGAATTAGGCGAGCTAATGCTCAAAGACATGTCTTTTTCTCAACTAATGAGGCTCAAAATTCACAGAAAAAGGTGAAAAGCAAAGTCCTTAACTGTTCGTACTACAATCAGGGCACATGTGTCCACCAAAGGTCACATGACACCAAAGGTGTCACCTATAGGCACATTTGTGCTTTTTGCTTTCAGCAATCAGGCAAAACTTTTAACCATTCAGAACAAAATTGTAGAAACAAAAACAAAAAATTGTCAAAAAATGAGTAAGGAGTGGTGGGTTTGAACCAGTTCCCACCCCAAAATTTCACTCTGCATTTCTGTACAATTTCTTTTTGCCGGCTGGTAAATCTGAACTTTGTACTAACAAAGAAACAGCAGTGCACTGGTTTAGAAATTTAAAAGCTTTTGACATAATAGATAAAAATAAATCGTATGCACAAGCTTTGTTGTGTAACTTGCACCAAGAAATACCACAATCTGGGGAGATTAGACAAGTCCCTAGAAGACCTTATATGTTACATACAAATAGTTCTGATGCTGACAATGGCAGGTTTGGCAAGAAACGGCAGCACAGTTATCAACAAGTAAATTCTCAAAACTTACATAAAAGGCAAGTGTTAGTAAAAGATTGCAAAAATTACAAAAATTGCCAAAAATTTGGGAACAATGGCAGTGTGACCGAGGCCACAGAGACTATGAAGCCATGGCAATTAACCAATAGGTTCCAACCCTTGCTGCAAATATCTACGGATGATGTTTGCTCTTCTCAGCCCATGTTGACTGACCAGACCAAAAGTACTTTGGTGGGAAAAAACAAAAATGGGTTTTTGGCAGGGGGTTCTAATAACATTAGCAACATCATCCCTACACAAAAGCAGCCTGTTAGCAATGGTTTCTCAAAAAATCTCGAAACAAATAAATGTTTCATTCATAAAACTGTCTTGGTTCACAAGTCAAATAAAAATTTGGTGGAACAAAAAATTGAACGTTCGGAATGGACTCAATTCAAAAATGCAATACTATCTGTACACCTCTTGACAAGTATTGTTACGGCACAACCACGGATAGTCTCAGCATGCACAAGCTGATTATTGATGATATTCAAACTGGAAACTTAGAGCCTCAATATCAAGAGATGACCTTAGAGCCATCTATTAAGTTAGGAGATGTTGCACTATATGACCACATGTTTGATCAACCAGCATCGAAACAATCAAAGGACTTTGGTTTTATCCCTAAATCTTCACTTAAGCTATATGCAGGACCTCCAGTTACTTGGGACAAAGTTCCAGATATTTTTCAAGCACACACACTAGTAAAAGCCAGCAAATTACCCAATTATATGGGCTGTCTTATACCTGTGAATTCAGGTCTTAATATCCCCAAATGGAGACATTACCTGGCTAATTACTGGGATAAACAGTTGTGTGATTTACTAGAATATGGCTTTCCCCTTGACTTTAATAGGGAATGTCCACTGAATTCTGTGGAAGAGAACCATACTTCTGCCAATGAGAATACAAGCCATATTTCAAAATTGTTAGAAGAAGAACTTTAATATCAGGCCATACTAGGTCCTTTTGATAATAAACCCATTGATATGCACATATCTCCTTTACTTGTACGAGATAAACAAAACTCTAGTGCCAAAAGAACCATTATGGACCTTAGCTGGCCCAAGGGTGCTTCTGTAAACAATGGAGTGGCCAAGAATGTATATCTGAGTACTCATTATGTACTTAAATTCCCATCAGTTAATCTCATAACGAATTCCTTATGAAATCTTGGTCCTTCTGCCCAAATGTTTAAGGTTGACATAAGTAGAGCTTTTCATCATATAAAAGTCGACCCAGGCGATATTGACTTATTAGGCATAAAATTTGTGAACCAATACTTCTTAGATCGTTCTTTGGCGTTTGGATTTCGTAATGGATCTTTAATTTTTCAGCGTTGCACAGATGCCATTCGTTATATCATGGCTGAACATGGTTATCCTCTGTTGTTTAACTATATAGATGACCTAATATATACTGGTTTACCGTCGCAAATGGATGCTTCTTTTAATTTTCTCAAAAACTTATTATCAGAATTAGGTTGGACATAAGTCCCAAAAAATCAGTTCCTCCAACCACTTCAGTCACTTGTCTGGGGATTCTTATAGATTCCATTAAGAAAACAATATCAATACTCCCAGAAAAGCTAGCAGAAATCACCCAATTATGTGTACAATGGAGTACTAAGACATACCGTGGTAAGAGAGATCTTCAATCTTTCCTGGGTTCTCTGCTATACATATCAAAGTGTGTTAAACATTCACGTTTTTTTCCTTAACAGAATGATAACATTGTTAAGAGACAACCATGATAAAACTAAAATTCTTATTACATCTGAATTTCATAAGGATTTAGCATGGTTCAACTCCTTTCTATCACATTATAACGGAGTCACATATTATGAACAACAAAATTGTCATTTTGAAGTCCATTTAGATGCCTTTCTTACAGGCCTTGGTGGCAGTTATGAGTCCATGGTGTATGCACTTCCCATACCAAAGGACTTTATGAATTATAACATTGCTCATCTTGAGATCCTAAACATAGTAGTGGCCCTTAAGGTTTGGGCCCAACATTGGGCCAACAAACGCATAAAAATTCATTGTGATAACATGGCAGTGGTGGAGGTATTACGTAACGGTAGGGCTAGAGATAACATTTTGTCTTTAATGGCAAAAAATATATGGTTAATTTGTGCAATGTTCAAAATTCACATTATAGTGTACACATTATACACATACCAGGCAAGAACAATGTTTTACTGGATCTGCTCTCTAGATGGCAGTTTTCGCCTGAAAATTATCAGGCCTTGCACAGCAAACTGTTGCCTACACCCATGTGGGTCCCTACTCACTTGGATCTTACATTATTAAACTATTGTATATAATATAACTTTCTCTTTTGTAGATTTAGTGGGTAATGCAGCCCAGCTGGCCTCCTCTGCCCTTGCAAAGCTACTGTCTGGCTTTTGTCCATCCACCTTACAGCAATATCGCAGAATGTGGGTGGATTTTATCAGTTTCCAGGCGGCAGCTGGGCTGCCATCTTATCAGGTGAATGTAACACTTCTATTGTCTTTTCTTGAATATTTTCATGAAAATAACATTAGTTCTGCTCAACTGCAAAATTACTTGGCAGCCATTAGAGCTATGCATATAGCTCGTGGCCTTGAAACTGCTCCTTTTAAGGATGCACGGCTGCCTCTTTTCTTAAAAGCCACCAGGATTCACAGACAATTTAAACCTAAGGTGCTAGCTCACCTAGATCTGTCATTGCTGGAAAAAATCATCAAGCTCTGTGATCATATGCAATTTCCTCAAGTTTTTAAACCATTATACTTGCTTATGTTTTTCTCTTTTCTCAGAATGTCAAATGTTTTACCCCATGCGGTTAACCAATTGTTACCAGACATTTGGCTAGAGCAGATGTGATTTTTGGGATCACTAGGGCAGTATTGCTCATCAAATGGTCAAAAACCATTCAGAATCGAAGAGATTTTGTAACCATATCACTTCCTGACTTAGCGGGTTCACACTTGTGTCCTGTGTCAGCACTTAAGGTAATGTTCCAGTTTTTTCCAGTGTCAGATAATTCCCCATTATTTGTAACGGATTCAGTAGCTCATAAGCACTTGAAGGATGTGTCTGGGTTCCTGGGTTTGAACCCCTCCCTCACATTTCACGATTTCCGCAGGGGTGGGTCTGCCTGGGTGTTTCAGAATGGGGTGCCTTTAGAGCATATTATGAAACATGGCATATGGAAGTCTGATGCTATCTGGACCTACCTTTCCTCTGCTATCCCTGCTGTATCCCCAGTTGCTCTTGCATTTCAACAGGCCCTACGTCACCAATCCTACTGGGGTTTGGGTATCTTTCCTTCACCCTGTACATTGCTTACATGTAATTCATAACAATTTTATTAAAAATGTTTACATTTTAATTGTTAAATGAAGATCCAACAGGATCAGCAATTTAGAATACACTGACTTTAGCTACTGGCCTTCTTGCCTTACCCGGCCACGTCTGTCAGCTGGGAATTTGACCTCTGTTTGACCTTGGAGGTCTTTCCTGACCTTGCATAACTTCCTGTGTCTTTGCATGATTGCTGCTCGTTTGGCTGGCAGCTTGGGCAGTTTATAGAACCAAAGGACTTTAGATATGTAATTATTCATTACTGACCAAGCTGCTGGCCTTTCGGTGACCTTATCGTGTGATATTGACCTTCAAGGGTCGAAGGTCGGGATGTCATCTTGGAGCTGACCTCGGTTAAAGTTCAAACACATGTTTCATTTGCTGGGTGGGTTTTTTGGCCAGCTAAGGAAATACAAGCATTAAAAATTTTACAATGTTTTAAATCTTGTGCCTGGTTAACATCAGGTAGATAGAAAACTTGAAATATAAATTAAATAAAGATTTTAATCCCATACTGCTTTTCATTATAAATTCCTTAACTTCTTGGGAACTGGAACTTTTCTACATGTAGAAAAGTGTTGAGCCTGCTTAAGTCTATTACTGGCCTCCACCTTTGGTGAGGCTTGGGGACTAGAAACAGGCGACTGTAAAACCTGAGAGATTTTACATTTTCCACCCTTTCGATTGCATTCTTTGACAGAAGAGACTGGATACAAGTGGCCAGAGCTTGGTCTTTTTGAAGGGTCTTGTTTTCTGACTGGATCAGAGGGAATCTGACCAAGTTTGGTTTTGAAAGGAATAGCAGTACGTAGCCATTGGTGATAATGTTTTGATGAACATTTGTTTGTTTGCCAGTCTCTTCTGAAAGAACGGAGGCGACCTACTGGTGGACTGAGGGAGGCTTTGAAGGAGTCATTGAGGTGAGGGATTTCCATGCCCTCAACCCCTGTTGTGGGGTTGGAAATGACCCCTAGAGCCTCTAAAGTCCGGTTTCCCCCTTCCTGAGGAAAACGATTGGTTACTGCTTTGTGAGGAATCGCCCCCATAGGGGCGTTTCCTATAGGAGCTTCTTTTCTTGTTGTGGGGACCATGAAAGGGCTTATTTTGGTAGGGTGCGAAACCCTGAGAGTCTTTAGAGGTGCCTTTTTTGAGGAGGAAGTCCTCTCCCTCCTTCACAAGTTGAGACTGAAACAAGGAGGAATGCCAAAAAGGTGAGTTCCTGAGTTCCTGGCATCTTGTTTCCCTTAGATGTGGATGCAAAAGGGTCATTTCGGCTTCGCGCCTGAGCAAGCTGGTGTTACCCATGGAATATAGCTCCCTCTGGAGTATATGGGCTAAGGATTTGCTGAAGCATGTGAGAACTCTGTGTTTAATAAGGACAGTCTTATTCCATAGAGCTAGGTATTCACAGGCTTCTTGGTATCCACGTTTAGCTGCTTTCTCAGGATTGGCACCTTTCTGGATCTGAGACTTGATCTTCTTAAAGGTTGACTTCAGGCTATGTGGACACTTCTCAAGAGTGGCATTGCAAGAAGATGAAGTCTTGGCAAAGGCAGCAGTTTAGATAAGAGTGGATATGTTTTGCCTAGCTTGGTGTTCCAATTCCTTAACAATTGGTAGGGGAACCTTGCCCATAGGGGTCCCAGAGGATTTAGGAGTAATACAGAATCTGTATTCAACTCCTGTATTTTCTCCTCATAACACGGTTGTCCCACCTTGTACCACTTTGCAGTGGACGGAGGAGGTTTGATATACATGTATTTACCCTCAGGTAAATTAGCGGCCTTGAAGTCATGCTCAAATTTATCAAAGGCATCTTTGATAACTGAGCTAAGGGGGAGCAAGGAGGCAGGACCTCTTGGTCTGAGCCCCTGATGGCTTTTCTCATCGTCCAGCCCCATGACTGAAGTTGAGGACCTAGGCATAGACTCCCTGGGGTCAGGGAGGGAAAGAATGCGCCTGAAGGTGTCCACTTCTACAGCGCATTGGTTGGGAATGTCAGACAGTGCTACTTTCCTATAAAAAATTGGGGGATCTGGATTGTGTCGAGGTTGGTCTTGATCAGAGATAGCACCAGAGGGCTGAGCCCCAGATGCTTAGAAGACCTGTGTCTGGTTGCAGAGGACTGATCCTCGTCTGAAGAAGATGACAAGTATTTAGACCTAACCTTATGTTTACTCTTGTCAGCATGTTTTTTTTTTGGGGGGGGGGGGGGGGGGGTTTAGAAGATGAAATCCGAGATTCATCGGATTCATCATAGTATTGATTCGAGGCGAACCTCGGTTCAACATCATGCCTTTTAGAGAGAGTGAAATGAGAATGAGAGTGGTTTTTAGGTCTATCCGAAGTCAAGCTTCTTGGATGGACTAGACAGCTGATCCGATGCGTGATGCTGATCAGCACCGAGACGTGGAGAAAGAGCAGGACCATAGTCCAGTACCAACATGTGAAGTACTTTTGAGGGCTTGGAGGGGGTAGGTCTAGATTAACAGCACTATACAAGAGTCCAGGCTTAGAAGCTGAAGCAGAAGTCTGATCCACCTCGACTTGTTTTTTACTTGTCAATTCATCTCAGAAACTGAAAAGCTTCTAACACAGAAGTATGGAAGGATCCTATTTGTTGCTGGATATGTATGTCAAGTGTTTTAGCTGGCGTTTTGATAGATAATGAACTGAAGGGTAGGGGCTGAGGTCGTGGGGGTGAGGTAAATAAGTTGTCTGCAGTACTCTCAAGGTCTGCATGTGAGCCAGTAAAGGACCCCACGTCCTCGTCACCCAAAAGATCTAGTTCATCATCTTTTGAAGTACTAAGGTCTTTCTTTTACTTCTTAATGTACCGCTTTCGGTGAGTGATTTTAAGCATTTGTTCTGCTGTAAAAGAAGCACAAACTTCACAGTGCATTAAAAGTGACACAGGGGTCATCACCCTTGCCAGACTCCCTACAGGTAGGGCAGTAATTATGGACATCAAAAGCAAAGCAAAAGTGACGACACTTAGTACTTCTTGGTTTGTCTTTATTCGTTTGGTCGGTAGACATCTTGAAATGCAATGAAAACGTAGATGAAAGGCCTGAACAAAGGAAAACTCAAAATTGCCAATATAAGGAAAAATACTTATCCTGTAAAAACGGAACTTTCACAGAAAAAACTATGATATATAATACATAAAATGGCTAAAAATTAAACTCCAACAATACATATGTGATGAGAAATAGATGAAATATCTGTGAAGTGACAGATGCTTCCAATTCATGCGGCCAATGAGAAAGAAGAAAGAGCTCTCATAGTGTACCGCAAGAGGACAACCTGAGGCTACGGCCAACTATAAATGTCTATTTTTCTTAGACTTTGGCCGTGATGCCCTGTGGCCATCCGAGAACAGCATTGAGTCCCACATGGTAAGCTAGTGTAGCGCAATAAAATACAGGCCTATTTTGCATAAATTATTTTTATTTCAATGCTTGTAAGGCCTTGATTTTCTTTTTTTTCTTTTTTCTTTTGTATTTTCTCCTTGTGGGGAGGAGCATTCTTATTCTTGGCGAATAACTCTACTGATCCCAGTCCTTAAAATGACAAAACAACTTGCAGGAAATCAATATGGCTATGAAACCTTTCATGGGGCTATATTTGACCATTGTTATGTGTCAAAAAAATTACAGGAAATTAATTAGGCTATGAATCTTTACATGGGCCAGGTTTGACCTTCATAGCATGTGATCAACATCTCCTGTATAATTGATCCTAGATTTTTGGACTAGCTAAAAGCTAACGAACTTTTAAGAAATCATGTGCCGGGAATATTTTGGGAATATCAGTTTGAGCAGTTGACTCATGTTGCTAGGTCAAACACACTGGATCTATCATAAAGCCACTGGAAGCCACTGGCAATCCTGAGCCATAAACTTCTAGGAAATGTCAGATTTGACCTGGGAATCTCTTTCAAGGTCAAATGACCTCAATATACCTATCAGCCCCTATATCACATGAAAGCAAATTCACTACTTTGTTGTGACTCGTTATAATCTGCACCAAGACACAAGGTGTACTTTGTGCTGAAGCTATGTCTGTAATCAGAATAAACTCCAACAGGAGGTTTTGTTTTGGGTGCATTTGTTTGTCCGGTGGTTGCCTTTAGTTGTCTGTATTTTTAATAAATTCAAAAAATGAAAATTTTTTCTAAAAATTTTAATGTGAGTAGGACATGACCAGAGGTGGGCATGATGACATTTTGAAGAAGATCTAGATCATGTTCTTGAAATAAACAACCCCCCGAAATTTCAATGACATTGTCTCACCCTTTGACATTACTGCAAAAGTGAGTGGATCTTCTTGAAAGTTTTATGTGACGATCATATTCCAGATACAAAATATACATATTTTTAAAAAATGAACCCTTGGTGGAGGTTTGTGCTCTTCGAGTTCTTTCCAGTTGTCAATGAATTTTCTTTTTTACTGTTAAATATGTGATACATTAATTGACATTATACCTCAACTGTTTTAGCTCATAAAGCTAAACTACTGAATTTTATTATATTCATAACTGCCTGCAGGTTCAAAGTCACATTACACCTAGGGCTGTATTCATAAAATGTCTCAGCTAAATCTCAGAGTAATGTGACTTTTTTAAATAAAAAGTTTGGCCTGAAACTTACTTAAGAACTTCTGGTGAATATGGCCCTGAATCAACATAATCAGTTTTTTATATGTCACAAAGATTGGAGGTTTTAGTTCTAATATCAAACACATACAGTTTTCTGGCTAGTCATGTGTGTGAACAACTCAACTCTGTATGGGGAAATCAACCACAGTTTTTACATACATTATTAGCACAAAAATAGTCAAAACTTAGTAGAATATTTCGAAACATATATCTGGATTTTTTAAAACTGGCTTTTGGGATTTACATTTCACTCGCCATAAGTATTATGATCCCAATTTTGATGTCACAAAATACAGCCATACAGACCAAAGTGAGATATGAAGCAGAGTTACCAGAGATGAATACTCGCAAACAATGGACAGGTTTGTTATGGATGATCTAAAGCAAAAACAAGAGCTAAAATGTGCTTGTAATGAAACATTTGTTTGTGAAACAATTAAACCATTGGTTTATGCTGTTCACCGCAGAATGCAACATTCGATTGTGAAACAATTAAACCATTGGTTTATACTATTCACTGATGAATGCAGATTTATCTTGTACCTCTAAGCTCAGGCACATCTTGGCCATATAGAAGCCATCTTGGATCATTTGAAACTGTTGATGAGCGAAACCAAGTGTTTGGGCTGATGAAGGAGCAATTTTCAGTTTGTTCAGGCTACTGGACATCTGCCAGACATTTAGGATATTACAATTGGATCTGGAGAAACAGTGGTGAGACGGTTATTGATGACCTCTGTCACTAAATGACATCCATTGTGGAACAGAGATGTGCTATATTTATGAAAGTCCTAGTCACACTACAGAGGAGTGAAAAAGGAAAGTTTCATAAAATTCAAATATATTGCAAAATAAAGTTTTGATGCAATCGTCGTATGGATGCCATTCATATTTCTCAAGAGAGGATATCAATAGATCTCAGAGTAAACCATACAGAAATGATTTGTAATGTGTGACTGACTACATGCCATAATTTTTGTCTAATGTTATAGGATTATCATTTTTCTGACTTTTTCTGAAGACCGACATTTTGGACTGATATTGTCAGAGAAAGTTAATAAATTGTACTTGATGTTAATTATATTAAAGCCAGGTCACACTGTGGTGATTTTTAGTGGTGAGTATGCGCGATCCTGAAATTCTTCCCTGTTGGTAGCATATTCTTGGTCCATCTTCACTGTTCTCCACCATTCTCCATGGATCATCATCTGGCTACAACAGTTTCAAACTGTTCAAAGCTATTGCCGGTATTCACTGATTCTTGGCGTTTTTTTCAGTTTGCCATGGGAATTCATGACTATTGGTAGCAGATTCTTCTACATTGTAGCTCTGTGGTAGGACATTTTCCATCAAATTGTACTACCTTCTTGTTCCCAGTAAATTCGCCAAATATTCTTCCTTGTTCTCAACTTGTTCTTCCTTTGTTGTGGAAGATTCTTCAACGATCACATTCATTCTCCCCCACCTGTAGTTAATTCGTGGACAATTGTAGTCAAATCGCTAGATCTCTTCACCAGTTTGTAGGGTATTCTTGGTATATTCTCAGTGTATTCTTGCTTTGTTGAGGGTTAATCTCAGGAGAGTCGAAAAGCATCATAGTGTGACGGTCACCCTCACTCGACCTATCCCACCTATGGGTTGTTTGTGGTTCAATTGTTTTGGAGGTCACTAATTAGTGTCCATAGACTGGATAAATTAGTCTCCCAACCGGCTCGAGCCCCCAGGCAACAATGTTGACAAAATAATATTTACAGTTATCGGTCAAGTACTGCCCGTGACATGCCCTGGTTCATTTTATCATTCTAAATTAATAGAGAGGCTGTGCCTCCTGTTCATGACATAGATTTGTGATTATATCCATCTCAGATCCAGATCATGTCTTAGGGAAAACTACTAAACATAGAGGCTGACATACTTAAAGTAGTTTATTTATACCCAAGACAATTAATAATAACATCAACAAATTTAAAGCTGGAAAATGAATTGAATGGTATCTTAAATAAACCTTATCAGCTAAACAACTCCATGTATAAACTTAATAGCGTCCTATTAATTTACACACTAAATCAAAACTTCATGTATGGTCACCACGCAACCACACATTGCCATACTTCATGCAATAGTCACCATGCAACTATGCACTGCCCTTCATGTATAACTTAGATAACGTCTTACCCAAACTTATACACTGCCAATATACCCTTAACTCAAGGGTAGATAACAAAATAATCAATAAATTACATTATCAAATAGTTAAAATCATAATATCAATAACATATGATAATCAACAAGAATTAGTCATACCATAGGCTTAAACAAGCTAAGAGCATGAAAAACATTGAATTCAGTGTGCAGTATTTTTGACACAATTAGAAAACATTTCCAACCAACACACACACAAGCAAGGGTACATCACTTGACAATAACTGTAGAATTCAAATAATAGAACCAATTAACCATATGTTATGAAATGCCTACTTAATGTCTTAACTTCCCAGATTTATAGGAATATATATTTAAATTCCCTGTATCTTAGTTTGATGTAAAGATTATATAAATAAAACAAGTGTGCCCCATGCGAAGCAAATAACTCACTAATCAAAAAAAACTTTTTCCATTGTAAAGCTATGCTAAATGGGAATAATTAAATCTCACCTGAAGACAGTAAAATTGGACACTACAAACACTACTTAGATATAAAAAAAAACCTTGTACTTACTGATGTCCTTGATGAAACTTCTCTAATTCCTTAGAAAATTAGTAATTAATGCTGTAAACCTTAATGAGATCCACAAGCATTCCTTAAACGTACTGCAGCCCTTAATGAGAACACACAGTAGTTGATTGTAATAAAATTATACTGTAGATGTTAATGAGGTCCAATCAGCATCCCATAACATACTGTAATCCTTAATGAGGACGCACAGTAGTCCTTAAAATGTTGGATAATAAATAACATGAATATACTGTAGATCTTAATGAGATCCATCAGTATCCCTTAACATACTGTAGTCCTTAATGAGGACACACAGTAGTCCTTAAAATGTTGGATAATAAATAACATGAATATACTGTAGATCTTAATGAGATCCATCAGTATACCTTAACATACTGTAGTCCTTAATGAGGACACACAGTAGTCCTTAAAATGTTGGATAATAAATAACATGAATATACTGTAGATCTTAATGAGATCCATCAGTATACCTTAACATACTGTAGTCCTTAATGAGGACACACAGTAGTCCTTAAAATGTTGGATAATAAATAACATGAATATACTGTAGATCTTAATGAGATCCATCAGTACCCCTTAACATACTGTAGTCCTTAATGAGGACACACAGTAGTCCTTAAAATGTTGGATAATAAATAACATGAATATACTGTAGATCTTAATGAGATCCATCCGTATCCCTTAACATACTGTAGTCCTTAATGAGGACACACAGTAGTCCTTAAAATTTAGCAAATGACATAAGGCACCAGCAATATCACAACTTTACTCAAACCAAACACATTTGAAACCCTTTATTCAATATTTACTGACACAATTTTACTTTTATTCATTTTCAGATTACTTTACAAATTACCCCCGCCCCGTTTAAACCATAAAGTCAAATGGTAAAGTTACAATTTAATAACATTATTTACACAGTACACTAGAATATTTAAGTACTTTAACTACATGGTTATAGATATTTATATATTTACAAAGGCATCTTTGCCTAAAAATTAAAAGAAACTACATCTTACTTACTTTGTTTTTTTTTCTCAACACAAAATCTGGCTCTCAGAATGCCCTCTGTAGAAGTCCTTTTTCCTCTTTTTTTTTTCTCTCCCCTCCTTTTTTTCATGGTACTAAAATGAGCCCCCTTTTATGGGGGTTCTGGACAGGATGCTGTGATTTCACAAGAATCACATGCCCAGAAAATTTGTGAAATTTTGAAATCTGGAATGTGGAATCTAGATGTAAAATCAGGATTGTGGAATCAACACAATCAGATAGGTAAGTTCTAAACTATAAATACCAGCAGCATCATCCTAAGTGTACATTGGTCCAGAGAATCACCCACACATTTTTCAAAAGTAGGACAATTTTAGCTGGGATAAAAATAAGAGGGAATAGTAGGGATAACAGAAATTGATTAACAACTTTTCTTTTTAAAAATAGCAAAATTAATTACCCCCAAACTATAATGTATATACAAATCAATAGCAAATTATACAGATTTAATTGAAGTCATTTTACATTAACCTAAACATTTTCATTAAACATATTGAACACTAGTATGAATTTCAATACAACACAGTCATATATTTATGCAACTGGCTGTAAATAATTAAACAAATTACAAAACACATCATTTACAAATTTAATAATAACTATGGTAATGGAGTTAACAAGGCATGGCTATGCCGCCACATCACCCCCTCCTAAAAAAAATGAAGTCATTGTAATTGCCAATAACAATAACACAAGCAAAAGGAAATGAAGTTATTTAAACTACCACTGACAGTGGAACCCAAAAAAGGTAATTTAAACCACTATTTACAAATAAATACAAGTATGTTTTACCACTTCTTGATGTTACTAAATAAAATACACGAAACACAATTAACGTCCTGTTGTTTTATGTTATCTTAAAATTTACAATTATCTGTCCATGTTAAGGATTGTCCATCTGGCTATCAGGTTGAGACTGTCCATGTGAGCATACTGGCATCATAAATCACTAACAGTTGGTAGTTGGGTAGGTGTTGTAGGTGTGTTGGTAGGAACAATCATGAGTTTGGATGGTTGACTGCACACTGGTAGCAAAATAGAGTTCAAATCAACAGTTCAGTCACTTTAAACAAACTTGGACTTTGCTTGACATCATTAGCACATCGCTGCGGGAATACTTCTATTGACACATTGGACTGGACTATGTTCTTCAGTTTACTAAGTTGGCATTTGGATATTCTCAGCTTGCATAGGTGCAATTGGGAATGCAGGCAATTGGAGAAGTAGCTCTACTTTTAGGTGGCACAGTTTTGACAAGTAAATTTGAATTTAAGGCATCACTCAGTTTTGTTTTAAAGAAAGATTAGATATTTGAACTTCTCAAAAGATTTTCAGTTTTCTCTAGCAGATCTTCAAATTTGTCACTGAACAAAGAATATTCATGTATTAAATGAGTTTCTTTGTCATGGAGTTTTAGTGTGTCAGCCCTCAAACATTGAAAATCACACTTTGGGCATTGGCATAGTTCAAAGTAGCTTATTTGTTTTATGCATGAGTCTAGTGTCACTCCAGGATGTTTCCTTATGTGGTTTCGCATTCGAACTCCATTAAATTGATTTTCAAAATGCCCACATGGGCAAAGGTACCCCCATGACTTTTGTGAGTGAGCCCTCCTTTTATGACGTTTCAAATTTGCCACGTCCTTGCCACAAACAGAGCATAGCTTCAGATTGCGTCCCCCATCCACTGTCTTCATGCCTAAAATAAAACATATATTTAATGTTCATAATATGGCTTATTGATCTGGCAGTCTGTTGCCATACCAATCAGGGGCTTTCTTAGCCCTCTTGGGCCTCTTAACATTTTGTGTTGATGGTAACCCACAGTCATTTTCTAAATCTTTTTCAGCCTGAGTAGGCATTAAAACTTTTTGTTTGTTGTAATAATCTAGTTCTTGGACCCAAGATATATCAATCTCCTTCCTGCAGTAGGCAGGTTTGAGCCTATCATGATTTGCGATGAAAGGTGGGGAACTTACATTTTCCTGCAGTCTGTAAATTCTGTCCGATATCTTGGTAATGACTACGAAAGGACCATTCCATTTATAAAACTTTTCTTTGCCTGCATTACCTTTAAAGGGGTTCAAATAATACACCAATGAACCAACATGGTACTCATTTTGTTTAATTCTATTATTGTAACTTCTTTCTTGTCTTATAGTTGCCTGGTGATTTTGGGCTCTGGCCAAGTGATGTGCCTTCTTAAGTTTTTGTTGAAGTTCCTGGACAAACTCAGAGCTGTTTTTGTATTGTTTTATCCCAGGTTGTTTCACTGGACATACTAGATCAATCGGTAGAGTGGCTTCTCTACCAAAGACCATAAAATAGGGTGTTTGGCCGGTTGACTCTTGGACACTGGAGTTATATGCTAAAGTGCACAGTTTGACAATTTTATCCCAGGAAAAGGGGTTCTCATATATGACGCAATTAAGAATGTTACAAATTGTTTGATTTAATCTTTCTACAAACCCGTCACTTTGAGGTCTCATGGGTGTTGTCCTTGTCTTATCAATGCCTAAAAGTTTGCATGTCTCTGTAAACAACAAACTTTCAAAATTGGACCCCTGGTCGGTATGTATTTCAAAAGGCGACCCAAAGGTACCTATCCAGTTATCTATTAAGGCCTGTGCTACTGACTTTGCGGTCATATCTTTTAGAGGTACTGACACTGCGTACTTTGTAAAATAATCCCCAATAACTAGTAACCAGGTGTTATCATTGTCTGTAGTCGAGAAGGGACCCATAATGTCAGCAGCAATACGCTCAAAAGGTGCACCCACAAGGTATGTTTGCATACTAGCTTTGGGCAGCTTTGAAGGGCCCTTACGGAGTTGACATGCCTCACAAGTTTGGATCCAAAGTTTGATATCCTGTCTCATTTTAGGCCAGAAAAACCGTGCTTGGGTCTTTGCTAAAGTTTTAAATAACCCCAAATGTCCACCTGTTACACTGTCATGAAGGTGACATAACACAGAGTTTCTATATTTTGCAGGTAAAACCAGTTGATTCCAACATTTCTCACCATCATTGCTTTCCCATTTTCTGAATAGTATGTTGTCAACAATGGATAACCTATGCCAGTCTCCTATTAGTCTCTTTGATTCAGAACTCAAGTGTGATATCTCAGGCCACTTTGGTTTTTCACCACATTCAACAAACTTATAAATTGGTCCTATATCTGGATCCTTAGCCTGTTCCTGACCCAATGTTTCACAAGTTTCATGATCAAAATTTCCAGAATCTACTGACTCAACCACTTGTACCCCACGGAGAGTAGGTATATACAGGTCATTCATAGTTTGTGTTCCAATTTCCTTTTGTAACTTAACCTCTAAGCTGACTGGAGTGTCATACTCAAATTCAAGGAATCTTTTACATTGACATTTCTTCCCTCCACAAGGTATTTCTCTCCTGCTCAGAGCATCTGCATTGCCATGTTTGTTCCCATTTCTAGTTATTATTTCAAAGTCAAATGGTTGGAGAAAATCAATCCAACGAGCTAATTGTCCTTCTGGCTCCTTAAAACGTTTCAGATATTTGAGTGACCAGTGATCAGTTCTGACCTTGAAATGTTTGCCCAATAGGTAGTCCTTAAATGTCTTGATGTGGTGTACAATGGCCAAAAGTTCCTTTCTGGTGACACAGTAGTTGATTTCTTGTGGGGTGAGTGTCCTACTACCATAACTTATTACCACCTCCCTATCATCCTGGATTTGTGATAACACTGCCCCCAAGCCTACATCTGATGCATCAGTATCCAATACAAAGGTACCACTATCCTTGGGGTAGCCTAGGATTGGTGCTGATACTAAGAGTTGTTTCAAGTTCTCAAATGAGTTTTGGCATTTTTCATCCCATTTGAACTTTACCTTGGGAGAGGTTAGCTCAGAAAGGGGTTTCATTAAGGTGGAGTAGTCAGAGATGAATTTTTTGTAATAATTACAGAGTCCCAAGAAACTCCTTAGTTCCTTTACATTTGAAGAGACCTTCCAAGATTTAATGGCCTCAACCTTTTGTGGATCACACGATACCCCTTTGTCACTTACAACATGCCCTAGAAATTGTACACTTTTCTGGAATAGGAAACATTTGTTTGGTTTCAATTTCAGGTTTGCAATCTTTAGTCTGTCTAGGAATTTTCCTAGTCTCTCCAAAGTCTCCTTGACAGATCTTCCCCAAATTAAAATATCATCCAAATATATCAGTAATTCCTCAAACCTCATTTCACATAAAATAGTTTCCATTAACCTTTGGAAAGTTGCACACGCAGAGGATAATCCAAAAGGCATGACCTCCCACTCAAACAAACCCTTCCTTGTACAGAATGCAGTTTTATCTTTGGAATTTTCACTCATTTTTACCTGCCAGTAACCTGAAGCGAGGTCAGTGCTACAAAACCAACGAGCCTGGGAGAGTTGTGAAAGGCATTGATTTACTGTGGGTAACGGGTATGCATCTAAGGGGCAAGATTTGTTGAGCTCCCTGTAGTCAATGCACATCCTGTATGTATTGTCCTTCTTTTTGACCATTACAATAGGTGATGCCCAAGGGGATTTGCTAGGTTTTATTAACCCTCTATCTAGCAATTCATCAACTATTTTATCTGCTGCTATTCTTTGTTCTGGGCCTAACTTTCTGGGATTTTGTTTGGTTGGTGGCTCCTTAGTATTTATCTCGTGCTCAATAATATCACAGTAGCCTATATCAAAATCATTTCTAGAAAATTGACTCTCATACCTGATCAGAAACTGTTTAAGTTCCTTACTTTCACTAGCATTCAGATGTTGGGTGCTTCTCTCATACAGGTCCACCAGGTGTTCTGGTAGGCCAATCTCTTGATCATCAGATGGTTTCGTTTCAGCAGTGCACTTTCTCACATGTTCAGTATCAATAATTTCACTTACCTGTGAATCCACCTCAAGCACTGGAACCAATATGCCTAGAGTTTCATTTGGGTCTATGACTACAGTATCTTCATTTGGATTGAACAATGACACAGGTACCTGATTATCACTGGCATTGTGAAGGGACTTTGCTGGAATAATACCATGTTTATGCACTATTGACCTTACACTTTGTAACATCATTGGTGAGTTAACATGGTCTGACACCCCTTTCCTTTTAACATTTGCCCAAATGGTTGATATTTTCCCAGGTGGTAGAGCAACTGTATGCTTTGTACATACTTTACATGAGAGGGGAACACTACAACTGTCTTCTGTGGGGATTAAAGTGTCACCTTTATGTAAGATCATGTTTTTGAAATCAATCTCAAGACCTAGGAGTTGTAGATCATTGATACCTAATATGGCTTCATCGGTAAAACTACCGATAAGGAAGTCCACACTCTTAGTAAAGCCATTTATCTGGACTGGAACTTTTACCCGCCCAAGAACCCTTTGCACTTCCCCATTAGCAAACTTTATTTGAGAGTTGGACTTCTCCAATACTGGTCTAGCTTCTATTGGTAATTCTGATAGTATTTTCTGATTTAAAAGGGACATAGTGGCACCAGAATCTACCAACATTTTCACTTGCAAGTTAAATGTTTCTGTACCTAATTTAGCCCTAATATACATACCCATTCCTGGATTAGCAACAGGGTTGTGATTAAACCTCTCAGGTTTTGTTATTTGTTGAGTAGGGAATACTAAAGTACAATCAGATAACTTTTCATTCTCAGCCAAATGTGGGGCATGAATTCGGGTCTTGCCTACCTGCCCCTTTGTAGTGACCCCATTTAGTTTAAACCCTTTTGCTCATTTTGAGACTGACCTGGTTTAGTGGATTTTGGTCTTTGGCCACTTTTATCGGATCTTGAGGGACACTCATTTGCCCAGTGCCCTAGTTGTGAACAGATATGACACGGACTATTTTCAGTTTTTTTCACAAATTTTGTCTTACCTTCTTTTGGATTTTCTGCGCCAAACTCAGAGCTTGTCTCAGAGATTACTTGTTTACATAATTTAGATATTATATCTGACAGATCACCTGAATTTTCTTCACACCCTTCATTAACCTCCCTGTCATTGTGTAGCACTGATTGAAAGTTTACAGTTCTTTTATCAAACCCCTTTTCACTTGTGATAATATGGTCCAGGCGTGAACCATATGACACTGCTTCCCTGAGGCTCCTGAATCCCTTCAATTTCATGTTTAATCTCATATCATGTTTTGTAGGAAGGCCATTAAGGAACACCCTGAGGCCCTGTTCGTCTTTATCATTTGGACCATAATTTGGGAATGCCCTCTCTACCAACTGTCTTACCCTTTCCCCATACATGGGTACAGATTCATCTGGAAATTTTCTACAGCTGCCTAATTTCATAAGTGCATCTTCCTTATCATTGCTTATCCCATGTACAGCATCTAACCTTGCTACTAACTGGTCATACCTAAAGGGATATTGCATGCCTGCAGTAATTCCTGTCAGATTCCCCTGTAATGCTCCCATTAACTTCAGACACTTGGTTTTCTCGGACCAACATGCCTGACTGGCAATGGCCTCAAAATGGGTCTTATAAGTAAACCAATCAGATTCTTTACTAATGAATGGTCTAACTTTGACGCTACAATCCTCCCTATAACTGGACATGCTGTAATCTTGGTAGGTCTTGTGTTGGTCATTTAGTCTAGGACTATTGGGATACCCCATGTTGGCATACCTTGGACTGAAATTCGGACCCATGTACCCCCTTCTTTGCCCACTAGGACCCCTGGAAGGTGAGGTTTGATATTCCCAGTTTTGGTTCCTAATACTGGTTCTACCAGTTGTTCTATCATTTTGCCTAGCATGGCCATTCCAATATGTGTCCTCATTGGTGTGGAACCTTGGTACCTCTCTACTGTAAAAATCATCTTCACCCCTTTGATACCCCCTCCTCTGAGGAGTTTTATCCCATCTATTCCCATCCTCATACCTATTGTCCCCAAACCTTGAAAAGTGGTGGTTTGTGTCCTGAAGGTACCCTGGGTTAGCATTGGGTTTATTCCTACTCGAAATCTCAGTTAACATTGGACTCAAACAGTTTTCTAAAGCCTCTCTCACTACTGATTCAATTCTAGCCTGGTCATACCTTTGAATCGGTTCAGTGCTGTGTTGGATATCTCTTGGTGTGGGTGGGGCTAACATGCTTTCACTGAATCCAGTGGTGTCTCTTACTTCCAACTCACCCATCTCTGGATCCTGGTACTGATCATCTGTATCTGCCTCACTTATAGGCTGATTCTGACCACCTACCTGTTCAGCTGGAGTCTCTGGCTCAGACATACTGAAACTTTTAAAAAGTCCTTATCACCAGTGCAGTCACCAGCAAGTCATGTATTAATTGCCCAGGTGTCAATTGATCACTCTACTCATCACAAGTTCACTGCACAACACTGAATTCAAATGTTTCATTGCAAAACAAAAAAAAAACACAGAATAACAATGGCCTTACAGTAAATTAGATACCCATTTCATTTCCCAGAGTTACTATTTGAGTTTATGTGGGCCAAGTAACCACTGCAAAAGTAACCAATACCGCAGTTAGCCTGTGAGTACTAGTTTGAACACCGTTTTCAGTGCTCCATAGACAACTAAGATTAGCTTCCTTGTACTACTTAAGTAATGTTCTTTTGTCAGTTACTAATGCTGGTACTACATGAGATGAATGATATGAAGATGAAATGAAATAGCAAGAATATTACCCAGCAAACACTTCCACTCAACTTAGCCAATGGTCACCCCTTCTACTAAGTGTTCTACCCAAGATCTTCAAAATGTAAAATCAGAGCCAAATAGACTATAACTACATGAGGCCAGCAAATCTCACACAATAGTCAACTATATGCTCAAAGGGTAGTGCAAGTACCTTTTGATTTACCACCTATCCAACTGTTGAGCTCAAGGTACAGTACTGATAGGCCGCTTCTTAGGCTGATCTACTTGGCACTTACACTAAAGATCACTTAAAAATTTTATAGATCAAAGCAAATGATTAACCTTCCCACACAATAAACAACAGCAACTTAGGCTGAACAAAAAAAAACTCTGCCCTGTATTAAGCTTTAAAATATTACTAAAGTAAGGCTTAAGGAAATGATCACTTAGATACTTGATTAGGCCCTATTATATAATCTGATACGGGACACAATTGACACAATATTGTTACATAGTGCTTTCCCAAATCAACTTACAAAAATGGTTGAAATACAGTCACACCTTCCCGATCCTGAATAGAGTTAATCCTAGACATTGAATAGAAATTATCCTTAATTTTGATCAGATTAAATTCCAACATTTGAACAGATGATAATCCCGGACGAGCCCCCATAAAATGTGACGGTCACCCTCACTCGACCTATCCCACCTATGGGTTGTTTGTGGTTCAATTGTTTTGGAGGTCACTAATTAGTGTCCATAGACTGGATAAATTAGTCTCCCAACCGGCTCGAGCCCCCAGCCAACAATGTTGACAAAATAATATTTACAGTTATCGGTCAAGTACTGCCCGTGACATGCCCTGGTTCATTTTATCATTCTAAATTAATAGAGAGGCTGTGCCTCCTGTTCATGACATAGATTTGTGATTATATCCATCTCAGATCCAGATCATGTCTTAGGGGAAACTACTAAACATAGAGGCTGACATACTTAAAGTAGTTTATTTATACCCAAGACAATTAATAATAACATCAACAAATTTAAAGCTGGAAAATGAATTGAATGGTATCTTAAATAAACCTTATCAGCTAAACAACTCCATGTATAAACTTAATAGCGTCCTATTAATTTACACACTGTCAAAACTTCATGTATGGTCACCACGCAACCACACATTGCCATACTTCATGCAATAGTCACCATGCAACTATGCACTGCCCTTCATGTATAACTGAGATAACGTCTTACCCAAACTTATACACTGCCAATATACCCTTAACTCAAGGGTAGATAACAAAATAATCAATAAATCACATTATCAAATAGTTAAAATCATAATATCAATAACATATGATAATCAACGAGAATTAGTCATACCATAGGCTTAAACAAGCTAAGAGCATGAAAAACATTGAATTCAGTGTGCAGTATTTTTGACACAATTAGAAAACAGCAAGGGTACATCACTTGACAATAACTGTAGAATTCAAATAATAGAACCAATTAACCATATGTTATGAAATGCCTACTTAATGTCTTAACTTCCCAGATTTATAGGAATATGTATTTAAATTCCCTGTATCTTAGTTTGATGTAAATATTATATAAATAAAACAAGTGTGCCCCATGCGAAGCAAATAACTCACTAATCAAAAAAAACTTTTTCCATTGTAAAGCTATGCTAAATGGGAATAATTAAATCTCACCTGAAGACAGTAAAATTGGACACTACAAACACTACTTAGATATAAAAAAAAACCTTGTACTTACTGATGTCCTTGATGAAACTTCTCTAATTCCTTAGAAAATTAGTAATTAATGCTGTAAACCTTAATGAGATCCACAAGCATTCCTTAAACGTACTGCAGCCCTTAATGAGAACACACAGTAGTTGATTGTAATAAAATTATACTGTAGATGTTAATGAGGTCCAATCAGCATCCCATAACATACTGTAATCCTTAATGAGGACGCACAGTAGTCCTTAAAATGTTGGATAATAAATAACATGAATATACTGTAGATCTTAATGAGATCCATCAGTATCCCTTAACATACTGTAGTCCTTAATGAGGACACACAGTAGTCCTTAAAATGTTGGATAATAAATAACATGAATATACTGTAGATCTTAATGAGATCCATCAGTATACCTTAACATACTGTAGTCCTTAATGAGGACACACAGTAGTCCTTAAAATGTTGGATAATAAATAACATGAATATACTGTAGATCTTAATGAGATCCATCAGTATACCTTAACATACTGTAGTCCTTAATGAGGACACACAGTAGTCCTTAAAATGTTGGATAATAAATAACATGAATATACTGTAGATCTTAATGAGATCCATCAGTACCCCTTAACATACTGTAGTCCTTAATGAGGACACACAGTAGTCCTTAAAATGTTGGATAATAAATAACATGAATATACTGTAGATCTTAATGAGATCCATCCGTATCCCTTAACATACTGTAGTCCTTAATGAGGACACACAGTAGTCCTTAAAATTTAGCAAATGACATAAGGCACCAGCAATATCACAACTTTACTCAAACCAAACACATTTGAAACCCTTTATTCAATATTTACTGACACAATTTTACTTTTATTCATTTTCAGCTTACTTTACAAATTACCCCCGCCCCGTTTAAACCATAAAGTCAAATGGTAAAGTTACAATTTAGTAACATTATTTACACAGTACACTAGAATATTTAAGTACTTTAACTACATGGTTATAGATATTTATATATTTACAAAGGCATCTTTGCCTAAAAATTAAAAGAAACTACATCTTACTTACTTTGTTTTTTTTTTCTCAACACAAAATCTGGCTCTCAGAATGCCCTCTGTAGAAGTCCTTTTTCCTCTTTTTTTTTCTCTCCCCTCCTTTTTTTCATGGTACTAAAATGAGCCCCCTTTTATAGGGGTTCTGGACAGGATGCTGTGATTTCACAAGAATCACATGCCCAGAAAATTTGTGAAATTTTGAAATCTGGAATGTGGAATCTAGATGTAAAATCAGGATTGTGGAATCAACACAATCAGATAGGTAAGTTCTAAACTATAAATACCAGCAGCATCATCCTAAGTGTACATTGGTCCAGAGAATCGCCCACACATTTTTCAAAAGTAGGACAATTTTAGCTGGGATAAAAATAAGAGGGAATAGTAGGGATAACAGAAATTGATTAACAACTTTTCTTTTTAAAAATAGCAAAATTAATTACCCCCAAACTATAATGTATATACAAATCAATAGCAAATTATACAGATTTAATTGAAGTCATTTTACATTAACCTAAACATTTTCATTAAACATATTGAACACTAGTATGAATTTCAATACAACACAGTCATATATTTATGCAACTGGCTGTAAATAATTAAACAAATTACAAAACACATCATTTACAAATTTAATAATAACTATGGTAATGGAGTTAACAAGGCATGGCTATGCCGCCACATCAGAAGGGTCATAGAAGTATGAAGTGACCACACTTTCCCACTTTTTTCGGCAAATTCAGGCGAATTTGAAGTCGCCTCTATTCTTCTATATTCAAAGATATGATCGTAGCACCCTCGCCGCTGTGTGACCTGGGCATAAGATATTTGATAACTTCAAGTCAGTTGAGAGGTTATTTTCTCAGAGTAATTCTTTTAAATTAGAAAGAAGCTGTAATTTCTGTGGATTACCAATGCAAGCAATTCTGTCTTTATCAAACTAAGGCTTATTTCATGAAAGGTCTTAGCCCTGCCTCAGGCTGAAAGTTAATACTTTTTTCTCAAGTTTTTTCAACAATTTAATTGAGTCCATACACCCATACGCCAATGTTCTCAGTCTCAGCATTAGCTGAGCCACTGGCTTAAGCCTCTCTAGCATCCCATCGTATGTATATGTATGTCCTTCTTATGGAGAAAAATTGCCTAATTTGTAAGGGGCACTTAAAGCCTCTCTTACATCCCATCGTGTGTGAATGTATCTCCCGGTTACAGAGAAAAATTGGTTGATTTGCAAGGGAGACTTAAGCTACACTTGCGATTTTATAACAGAATTTTCAGGTTGCAGAGACCCTACAATAAAAATTGGCATGCACATTATTCTCCACATGCACATAGTTGTCCAAATGTTTGTTTTCAGGGGAAGTTTAAGGTGGACTCCAGCTGTGCCTTGGGGCAGCTGTGGATTACCAGATCTCCACTATGACCACTTCTGTCTGTGCTTGCTTGGCAGCAACTATTGAGAGGTTTAGGATCGCCACAAAGACAGAAGTGAAATACTTGATAACTCTTTCACAATTTATTCTAGTTCAATAAACACAAGTTCCAATTACAATGCAACACATTCTCACGAGTGAGAGAACAAACTAAGCTCCCCCCTCTGCATACTATTTCATGTTCTTTCACTTGTTATTGTCCTGATCTCTCTCTCCTCAGCTCAAGGCTGAAGTTCTTATACTAGTCACTGTACATTAACACATATTATCTGTCACCAATTACTGGGTTTATTTCTAAGAGGTCTATCTCACAGAAGCGGGATAGGCTGAGGCTATTATTAGAGGCGGTGTGGTATGTGACTATTGATTTCTACTGTTAAGTCCAATGAGAGTTAATTTACTGACACACTTTGCCTGTGTTTTATGGAATTTAAATATTATTAATAATTAAACATTTTCATTTAAATTCTTCACCATTACAGTAGTATGGCTACAAATGCATTCATATCTCAAGGGGAATTTACGAGAGACTTTAACACATGCATTTTCCTTGCTAGTGTTCCACATCCTCTCCAGTTACATTGATATGCACAGTTTTTGTTATATAACTTGGTGAGAATAAGGTGGAGTAATATCTGTTGTATATTACACTATTCCTCATAATTACCTCGGTTGTTTTTTCATGCCTGAGATATTTCACTTTACAGTCGTCTATGTTCATATATGTTTGCCGGGCATTCCATTGCTCACCCTTATTGACTAGGCCTAAAGATGGTGATAAACGTCGAGTTATTATGGACTTGTCTTATTGAAAGGGTAATGCTGTTAATGATTTTGCAAATAGGGATGCGTTTGATGGCATAGAGTTTACACTTCGATTTCCTATGATTGATGACATTGCTGATGATATTATTGGTTGCAGGGATGACCCAGTCTTGTTTAAGGTCGACATGGTGCGCGCCTTTCGTAATCTACGAGTGGATCCTGCTGACAGTTTGAAATTTGGTATTTAATGGCAAGGCAAGCTATATCGCGTTCGGCTGGGCGCACGGGATGGCTGCATTCCAATTATGTTTAGACGCAATTGCGTTCATTAAGTCTAAACAGGATGTCACACTTCATTGCTATATCGATGATTATATGGCCGTTGTCCCTAGGGCTAGGGTGGAGGTCGCGTTCCAGCATTTGCGCACACTTCTTCAAGAGTTACGATTACCTGTTAATTCTGACAAGGTTACTCCACCCACAAAACACCTCACATGTCTGGGGATTGAGGTGGACATTGAAGTTAATATATGACGTATTGCTCCCGTCAGGTTACATGAAATACACCAAGAGTATCTTCAGGTTCGTCAGAAAACGCATCTGTCTAAGTGGCAATATCAATCACTATTGGGGAAGCTGTTATATATACAGAAATGTGTCTTGCATATTAATTTGTCAGCAGAATTCTTTCTTTGTTTAGGTCTCACAGTACTGACAAAAGAATACACCTTACTGGTGAATGTTATCAGGATCTGGATTGGTTAATCACTTTTCTCCCACATTTTAATGGGGTAACTTATATTTCTAGGAATCTTATTGATGATACTTAATCTTTGCATCTTGATGCCTGTCTTACTGGTATGGGTGCTGTATGGCGGAATAGAGTGTATGCCACTCCTGTTGTGCAGATTCCTAACTTTATAGTAAACATAGTACACCTTGAGATGTTGAATATGGTTATTGCGCTTCGTACCTGGGCTAAATGCTGGCAGCACACCAGGGTCATACTATTCTGTGATAATTTGGCTGTTGACCATGTGGTGGAAACTAATAGAACTAGGGACAATTTTTTAGCATTATGTTTACGCAACATATGGTTGTTGGCAACTCTCCACGATGTGGAGATTGAAGTTAAACATATTCCAGGGAAAAATAACCAGAAAGCTGATGTGTTATCTACAATATACTCAAGTACTCCAGTAGATGAGGGTGTGTTAAGAAATCTGCGGGAAGATTATATTTGGGAAAAAATTCCTGTGCAATATTTTGCAGATTCTTCGACTTCAGATTTGGTGAGGAGGGCTCTCTCACGTACCAAGTCGGCTTATATATAGACCTTCAACCCTGGCAGCTCAAAGAACGCATTTCAGGACATATTTGACGTTTGTTACAGACATGGGTATTCAGCCGAAAATGACAGTTCAAACTATCTTATCTTTTTTTTAGAATTTCTTCATTCGAACTGAGTTTCACCTAGAGTTATTGCTAATTATGTTTCCTCTTTGAAAACAGTAGCACAGAGATATAAATGGGATCCTGAACCATTGCATCACCACTTAGTTTCTGCTTACCTCAGAAGCATTGCAATTAATTCCACTTTTAACCCCACCCCCAGAGGTACATTCGATCTTGAGACCTTGGCCAGTATCTCCAGGGCTTGTGGTAGGTTGCAGGACCCAGTAAAAGGCTGTGTTTCTCACTTCATTTTTTGCTTTTTTTGCAGATGTCTAATGTCGCCCCCATTCTAGATCTAAATTTGATCCAGGTAGACATTTATTGAGACAAGATATCATATTTGCATCTCCTGGTGCTCATATCCTTCTAAAGTGGAGCAAAACTATGCTCACCAGCTTGTACAGATCCCCCAGCTTTCTAACATTGAACTGTGTCCTGTATCAGCCATTCAGGCCTTGCTGGAATCCAGACCACTGCCATTCACTGCCCTTTTATTCGTGCATGAGAAACCAAGCTGCTTGATCGTCATAGATACGACTATCAGGGATGCACTCAAGAACATTCTTTTGACCACCAAGTACCTCTTGAACACATTATGGCGCATGGCATATGGAGATCTAATGCTGTTTCCTCCTCAGTGGCCCCTTCTGCGGCCCCCTTGGCTTTTTCTTCTCTTTATAGGTTAATTGGGCTTGGTGTCTGGAATTTCCCATATTGGGCTTTTCCTTGACCTTTTATTTCAAATAATTTTAACATTTTACTAACGTGTAAATAAAATTTCCCTAATGTCATCTTCTCTGCATTTGAACTTTCATGCTGGATTTTGATCTTTGACCTGAACTGAGGTATTGTGTCAACTTTGACTGTTGACAATTGTGCAGGGCAGGCAGCCTCGAACAATTGGCTAAATATTGATTTAGATTTGTGTTGTTTGATAAATTTGTTAGTCATATTAATGGCAACTCATAATTTTTGTGCCTGAACCAGGCTATCCAACACATTCATTTTCAGATTTAATAACTGTTATAGTGTAGGGAAAAATACTACACTGTCTTCTATATTTTGGCTACAGATAAAGAAAGTTGTACTGGCCTTAGTCTATAGTTATAAGGCCCAAGTTTCTTTATAATTGAAAAATATTACTCTTTTTGACAAAGTAAAACATAGAACATATAGTGAATATCAGAACCTTATTTCTGCTTTTTGAAAAAATGGTTTGATAATGTAAATGTAAATGTGAAAATCTAGATCTTTGATATTTATTTGTTCAGACAGTGATCTGGATTACTGTTAAAATTTAATTGGATCTATGTTGGAAAAAAATCCATGCTTTTATTTTTTCATAAAATGATACTTTTGAATGTTTTTACCTCTTTGTTGCAAAAATTGCAATTGCCATATTCTTTGTGGTTGATTTTGCAGATGTACTTATTACTCCCTAAAAGTCTGTTTAGAATTCTATGTTGCATGCATATCTGGTCATTGTCCTTTACAGTATTATAGGAAACTTTAGATATTGCTTCAAATATGACTTGGATCTCTTCACCCTAATAGATTCTTCCCAGTAAAAGTAATACATTGATCGAATCTAAAATGGTTTGGAATCTAAGCCATAGCATGATACAAACAAGATGAATGATCAGGATTGTAATAACGTAGCCAGGGCACACCAGAGAAGACAAGGGTTGACAGGAAGACTGCTGTGGATAGGTTTTTGCAAAGCAGTCTGTTTTGAATAGACATAATTACTTTTGTTGTTAATTGAAAACAAAAAACTATTGTCTACTTTATTTGATTTTGTTAAAATTTGTATTTATTTTGGAAATTTGGCTTTGAATGAAATTCAAATTTCAGTTAAGATTTTCACTCCAGTCAAGACTATTTAGTATTTCAGCTAGTTCCCATATATACTATAAGAAACTCTTCAGAACTATAGACTGAATCTGCAAATGACAAAATGCCTTTGCAAAACCGTTTTGGAAAGTGGAAATCATATTTGGAATGGAGTAGATAGTGCAAAATTAGACATGTGGATGCACTTGTTGACCTTTTAGTTTGCAGACTTAATTGTAAATTGCTCTAACAGTTGGAAATTTATTCTTTATTTTTAGGCAAATATTAATCATATTTTCATAAGTGGGAGCCATGGTCCGGCTACAGCTGGGGATACCTCGAGAGAATAGCCCAGGACAGAGGACTCTGGTGGACTGTTGTGCACGGCCTGTGCTCCGGAGGGAGTGATGGGCATGAGTGATGGTCTGGGGAGGTGGAGCGACAGGCCCCACCTTATTCAGTGCACCACACTAAAGAAGTTTCTTGTTTCTGCGATTCCTTTGATTGGGTATTGATGTATTGGTAATTTATTCTAGCGCCAAATTCCTGGTAACCTTCATTCAACACTGCAAAGTCAAAGGAGCAGGACGTATTTTTACAATAAATTTTTAGCCAGGACTTTTTAAAGTTTTAAGTTTCAGTAACCCTCAGTGTGGAATTTGTTTTTTATCTGGCTACATGTGTATTTTTGCTGAAGAAGGACTTGCCTTTTTTGCCGAGCACAGATTCTGGATTCAGTGCTCTGATTAATGCGAGACTTGCTCTGGGATGCTGGAGCCACATTGATTTATTTATTTGGGGTTTTACGTCGCTTTCAACACTGTACAGGTCATATCAAGACGGGTAGTTGGAAGGGCAGAGGAAACCAGTACATAGAGTTCGCTAGGGTTCTGTACTGTAAACTGCCGACCAACGGCAAACAACTACCAGCTGCAAATCATTTTATTCATGAATTAATTTGTATTTGCAAAAGCCTACCCACCATAGCCTCTCCCGTCACATCTGTGTCCCCTTGGTACGACCTGGCTATGTCCCTTGATTAACGATAACTGCCTTGCTTTATGTTTAGATGCGCCTTAGAGTCCATCAGTGATGGAGATTAAGCACTATAAAAGTCCACATTAGATTAGATTAGATGTACATGAATGTGCCATCTTATGGGGCCATGCATTTAGTCTGACAGATAAATTTTGGCTCATCCTTCACTAGAAACTGCCATGGCGCAGAGGATGTCAGAGTCAGATTCTGCATAGGTCAACCAGAGGTCACCGGTGACACGGCTGTCACTGCAGTGGCTTCTCCAGTCCAGATGGATCAAGTGGTGGTACCGTCAGTGGCAGCTTTGCAGGGGGCGTCACACATCCAAGCTGAGGTGGATCGATGCATAAAGCATTTGACAGACTTGAATGAATCAGGCAAGTTAAAATCACAAAGAGGTGGAAATGACACAGGTTTTGTCAAAAGGCAGGTGCCATGGCCACAAAATTTTGTATTGTGGGGAAATAATAGAAGCAGAATTTCATATGACAATTTGAGCTGGTGTCAGTGGGTGTCAGGCTTTGCGATGATAGCTAGGGAGAAAAATAATGTTGATACAAAAAATGCCATGCCTGACTACCTAAGTGAAATTATGGAAGATGCCAATGATTTCAGTTGGCAGTCTGCAAAAGCATCACATGCTGTTTTGTTACGTAGGATGGAGGAGGGAAAGGTTGAATAGTCTGAGACCACCAAAATTGATAGGATTAGGCGTGCTCATGCGCAAAGTCTCCCTCCTCAAAATAGTACCACTCATAGTAAGTCAAAATCTGAAGCAAAGACAGCTGTTTGTCACTTTTATCAGAAGGCCATGTGTCATGTTCAAAAGTTTTGTAATACAAGAATAGTGAATTCTAAGGATTTGAAAAATGGTTGTAGTTCCAACTAGAGGGCTGACTGGGCTAGGTTTGTTGGTAAAATGTATGCTCAAGTAGTTAAAGTGAAGAATGACCCTGAAGGTCATAATCAAAGTCAGTGAAATCAAGTTGTAGTCAAAAGACAGTTCAAACCCACAGGGACCTATATTTAGGTACTGATTTTATTTTGACTTTACCTTCCATTGATCTGATCACAGATAAAGTAAGTAAGCTAGCCAAAGGATCACTTTTATATAAAATAGATATCAGCAGAGCCTTTCGACATGTAAAAATCGACCCCAGTGTTTATTTCCTTCTGGGTTTAAGGCATCAGGAATACTTTCTGGACACCTGTATGCCATTTGGATTCAGGCACGGATACAGAATTTTTCAGCACCTCAGCGACGCCATCCGCTTTATTATGAAGTCAAAAGGCTATGACATCATCAACTATATTGATGACGTCATTGGATTCAGCACAGTGTCCACATCAAAACCATCTTTTGACACTCTACAAAAACTACTCCGAAAACTCGGTTTTGATATGAGTTTAAAAAAATTGGTTGAACCTACTACTAAAGTTACTTGTTTAGGGGTTGAGGTGGATACTAAGGAATTCACCAATTCAGTCCCTAATGAAAAATTAAACAATATACTATGTATGTGTAACAATTGGTCAGATAAATCACAATGTACAAAGAAAGAACTCCAATCTTTGCTAGGTTGCTTATTATATATATCAAAATGTGTTAAAACATCCAGAACCTTCTTAAATCGTATGCTTAATACATTGAGAGCCCATTTTTGTAAAGAAAAAATTTCTTTAGATATCAACTTTCACAGAGATCTAAATTGGCTTAAAAAATGTTTGCCAAAATTTAATGGTACAGCCTTTTTTGTCCATCACCCTGTACAGGCTACCATTGAATTAGATGCCTGTCTGCAAGGTTTAGGAGCGGTATATATATGAATCAAGTATATGCGATACATGTTCCACAATATCGTCAAAATTTTTCAGTAGTTCATCTTGAAATGTTAAATATTTGGTGGCTGTTAGGGTTTGGGGAAAAATTGGAGAAATCGACATATTTTAATAAAATGTGACAACCAGGCAGTGGTGTCAGTTTTGAATTCAGGCAAAACACAAGACTTAGCATTAGCTGCAATTGCCAGGAATATAATGATGGATATCTCTGAAAATGATATTGATTTACAGGTTATACATATTTTGGGTATACACAATAAGATTGCTGATTTACTATCAAGATGGTACATCATTAAACATCCAGGTAATGTGTTGAAGAAATTTTTACAAAATCTTGTCCGGCTGCATGTCCCAGAACATATCGCTAATTTAGACTGGTCTATATAACAGGTTTGAACCAAACAGCGGCACATCTGGCAGAGTTCTGCAAGCATTCAGGCTGCAAAATCCTGTCTGGCTGCATGTCCCAGAACATATGGCTAATTTAGACTAGTCTATATAACAGGTTTGAACCAAACAGCGGCACATCTGGCAGAGTTCAGCAAGCATTCAGCAAGCATTCAGACCAGCCACCATGGCTTCTTATACCAGAAAATTTAGATTATTTGTAGCATACTGCTGCTTCATCAAAGTCAACCTACATCACCTGACTCCACTCATTATCCTGTCTTTTCTAGAATTTTTAGCTGATAACGACATCTCCCCTTTAAATATTGCCAATTACATCTCTGCAGGTAAAACATCCCTGGGTATGTATGGTGTATCCATCATTTCCTTTCATGATCAAAGAATCAGATTGTTTCAAAAATCTCTCAGAATAACAAACCAACTCATGGTAAAAATTAAAAAAAATCATTGATATTGACATGTTAAAAGACATTGTAGCTATCTGTGATAGCATGTGGATAGGCCAAAACTATAAAGCCATATACTTGGTTGCTTTCTTTTTGTTTTTATGTATTTCACATCTGGTCCACACAAAATTACTTCTTTCTCACCACTGGAACAACTCACCAGGTGTGACATATTCTTTGCTTCTCCTGGCCTTCATATCTTAGTGAAGTGGAGCAAGACTATGCAAACTAGAGATGCAGTAAAATTTTTAAGTTACCACTCCTCTCACATTCTCCTATCTGTCCAGTCGCAGTTTAAAATATGTTAATCTTAACTCCAGGTCATCAGGATACTCCACTATTCCAAATCAAAAATGCAAAAGCTCAATGGGTGCCATTGACAGATATTCAAACTAGATGTAATTTTGCTCAAGTCTTAGTTAGACTTGGTCTGCAGGACTCTGGAATGTCTCTCCACACCTTCAGGTGCCTCTCTAGCATTCAATTCAAATGTATCATTACAAAATATCCAGAGTCATGGCACCTGGACGTCTGATTGTGTGTGACATATATTGTTCAAGACCACAATGCTTCTTAACAGGTGGCTGATGCATTCCAGGCCCTGTTGTCTTCTACTACCTCCTAGTTGGGCATTGGTGGAGATTGGCATCTACCTCGTTTATTGACATACATATACATACATATAGATATACATTTTATTATTAACAGTATTAGTAATTCTTTTCATTAGGGTCACCTTATCTTGGCTATAAGTAAGAAGTAAACTTTGTTTTCATCGTTTAAGGCCACCTTAGCTTGAATGCTCATCTTAAACGGAGTAATTTCTCATGATATATTGACTTTATGGTGACAGTAAAGTAGTTTAACAAGTAATCTTTACTTTGAGGTGGCTCATACTCAGCTTCTTCTAACTCTCTTAAGGTGATCCTAATTTACAAAGATGCCTGTAGTATTGTACATAATAGTAGAAAAAATAGAAGTAAATAATAATAATCCCATATGGGTGTTGTCATTTGTATAAAGATATGGTCAGAGTTACATATTGCCATTGTCACATAAGGTCATAATCACAGGTAGGCTAAGGGACACTGGAAAAACATTCAGGACATCGCCCAAACCAAAACTATTGCCATCCCATGTTTGGAGAAATCTCCATTTGTGCTGTTAAATTACTAAAGAACATGTTCCACTTCCTTCCATCCCATAAAAATGCACCCTTGTTTCAGATACCAAATTGTAAGAGTTTTATTCCTTTGACAGATTCTAAGGTAAGAAAGCATCTCAATGCTATTTTTGCCTTTCAGCAATTAAGCGGTTTGACCTTTTAAGTTTCAAAAGGCTGGCACTACTTGGGCCTTCAATCATAAGGTTCCACCACAAGATATCAATCAACAGATTCTAATGTTGTCCTCAGACACGTATAAATCTGACCTATAGCTCAATCCCATGTTTCTGCAACTTTCTTTCCCTACTTATATTCCTAGTTTGGCTGTTTGATGGGTTCACATTTTATTATAACCTCCACTTTTCAGAACTTACAAAATTAACTTGCCTAATAAAGTTGCTTTTTCTCTTTCAAGGTTTATAGTTTTGGCTTCTTGGTGTTTTCACATTTCTCTAGTTAAAAATTTTCCACTCTTCTGGCGTTTTGTAGATTTCTTTCACTGCCAGGGTTTTCCTTTCACTTTTATCCATAAATATTAATTTTTGTTGCCCCTTTTCTCTAAATTTCAAAATTTGATAAATTCTCACAAGTTTTCATCAGAACGTTTGTTTCAGTAGACTGTTATGGTATCATGGCTTCTCCAAGAATATGAAGGGATGCTTGCGGCCATTTAATGGCTAGGTTTGACAACCTTAAGCTACCAGATCACCTCCACCACAGGCACCAGTCTTGGCCTCTCTAACACTAATCAAACAGTCCAACAGCCAAGAGTTTCACAACAACCCACAACTTCTGAACGGTCATGTTGGGTGTGACTAGCTCCAACAACAAGGTTTCACTATTGAAGTTGCAGAGAGAATTACTGTCCCTTAAAGGATATTGACAAAAACTTTCTATACATAAAAATATTGAAAAAACGGTGAAGAAAAATTTGGTTCATTTCTCCAAACCATCTGTAAAATATCTGTACTAGGACTTAAACAGATGCCTGTCAACCATAGATGGCGACAGGACTGTTATCATTGACTCCTTGGGACCTGCGACTCTTGACATATCTAAAAGACTAATATAGAAAATATTCTTCAAATATGCTTCAAATCTAAAATTCATTCAAAGTGGCCAATATAACTACATATTCCAACACATTTCATGAAGTGATGAACTAACAAGTTCAATTACATGTGAAGATTGAGTATTTGCATAAATTGTATAACAAATACACAGCTTTGCATGTAATCACCAAACAAGGGTATTGAGGGTATTCGTTTTTGCAAAATACTTTCCATATTGTCATATATATTTAATCTACGTTCAGCAAACTACGTTTTAGTGTCTATTTTTGATTTAAAATGAATTTTCTAACAAAGTTCATGTTAAATTTCTACCTGGTTACTTGTACATCTTTATAGCCATGTCTTACCAGACATTTTATAGTTTTATTAGTATAGGAAGGCTACTGTTCTGTTTTGTTTTTACTTCAGTTCAATGGTAGTGTTTTATGTCCCCTAATAGCTAGGGTCAGATTCTGACAGCACTGAAAGTCTGTGTGGGTATTATTTCCTCCCATGGCTTCTGCAAAATCTGTAGGATGTTGTACTTGGTAGCAACATTACCTGGAGGTGAAGGTGTGCTGTGTCATGATGTGACCTTGATTTGACCTTTGACCTTGCTGTAATGACCTTGACCTCTCGAGCTATATCTTGGGAACTGTAAGGAAGTTCATACTAGGTAGGGACATTGGTTGGAGTTGGTCATGGTGTGACCTCTGTGTAACCTTTGACCTTGGATCTACCAGAATCATTCTAATCAATGCTCGAAGAGAACAGAGGGTTATTGTAATTGGTTTTGTCTGTCTTTCTGTCATTGTGCCCTTATGCTGTTGTTCCACCAAAGGATTATGCCCCGATTCATCCTTGGACCCTTAATCCATTGAGATTCGGTGATAATGGAAAATGGAATCTTTATCCAGGTCTTGGATCAAGCCAAGGTCATCTTCAGGAAGCCTCAGACGTCCTCAGACAAGTCACAATCGTTCCCTGACTATGAAGCAGTTAAACAACGTTTGTGATCAGTTTCCACCCCGACTCTGTTGGGGGTATACCGACTGGGACTCAGACTGGTCTGAGGCTTCCTCAGGCCTCCTGGGACTAATAACTGATTTACAGAGACAGTAATCGGCGATTTTTGTTGAGGTTTGAGCTAAGTCCAGGCCTCCTGGACTAAGAGTCCTGGGATTAAGAGTTGCAGGACGCCTGAGACAGCATAAGATTGTGTAAATGTGGGTCTCAGGAGGCTTTAGGAAGCCTGGGACTGGTAAATTTGTGAGTAGGGGCGAAAGTGGATCAGTTATGCCCCTGTTCCACCAAAGGACTAAGGCCCAATCCTGTCGGCGACCCTTAATTGTGGACAGTCGGTGAAAAAAAGGTAAAATGGGCGGGAATACTGAATCGGTATTGAAGTCTGGGATTAAGTACAGATCAGCCTCAGGAAGCCTGAGGAGGCCCCAGGCGGCCCCAGACTGGTCTGGGACTAAGAACCGATTAAGCCAGTTTTCTGGTCGGTTTCAACCACGATCTTGTCGTACACATACCGACTGGGCCCAAGACGCCTCAGGCCTCCCGGGACTAAGCCCTGACTAACCCCCGATTAAGTCCCGGCGTCCTCAGGCCTCCTCAGTCTTCCCCAGACCATGATCGCCGATTCTTGTTTTGCAAAATAGCTGGATTTTCTGGGTATATATATATAAATTCCGCAATCTAATCATCATTATCTTTCTAGGAACACAGCAGGATGCCACCTTTTAATGGTAGACAGCTTCAACAACAACTTAGGGCTTTTTTAGTTTTTATTCAGTTACATATAATGATGTATTTGCTATTTCTACGTCGACCACATCAACCACCACAAGCAGCACCTCCACCACCACCACCACCAGCAGCCAGACAGAGACCTAGAAGAAGGCACAACATATGGGTCAGGCCATGGCTACTACAGAGAGAGGAGAGGGGGCCTACCACAACATTATGGCTGAACTGTATGCCACAGACATTCCACAGACATTCTTTGAAATGATAAAGACCAGACTGGAACCATGTCTAGCCAGGCAGGCCACCAACTACAGATCTCCAATCAGTGTTGGGGAGAAGTTAGCCCTCATCATCAGATATCTGGCCACTGGAGAGTCCTACACATCATTATCCTGTCAATTCAGGGTGGCAGATCTACCATTTCCAAGTTTCTACCAGAGGTCTGCAGGGCCATCCAGGATGAGTTCACCAGAGAGTACCTCAGATGTCCTACTACTCCAGATGAGTGGAAAGAACTGGAAAGGGAATTCAGGATCAGGTGGAATGTTCCACATGCCCTGGGAGCCCTTGATGGAAAGCATGTGGCCCTGAAGAAACCCAAGAACACTGGAGCCCTGTACCACAACTACAAGGGGTTCTTTTCAATAGTAATGTTGGCCTTGGTAGATGGGCAGTACAAGTTCAGATGGGTGGATGCTGGTACAGCTGGATTTTGCTCAGATGCCCAGATATTTAATGCCTGTCAGCTGAAGAGGAAGATTGAGGATGACAGGATAGGCTTCCCTGACCCAGCACCTATAACCCAGGGTGGTAGAAATGTCCCCTACTTCATCCTGGCAGATAATGCCTTTGCCCTAAAGACCTGGCTCATGAAACCCTATGGCAGAAGGATGTTAACCAGAGAGGAAAGGATTGCCAACTACAGAATATCAAGGGGCAGGAGAGTTGTTCAGAATGCTTTTGGCATCCTGGTTTCAAGATTCAGAGTGATGTTGACCACTATTGAACTACCCCCAGCAACAGTCAGGGAAGTGGGCATGACCTGTGTGGTTCTGCATAACATACTGAGAAGCCAGTATCAAAGTCAACATGGTGGTCAAGAGCCTGGAGATGGTGATGATGATGATGATGATGTGCCTGGTGATTGTCGACTGATTGGTGGTGCTGCTGGTGGTGGTCCAGACAGAAACCCTGGTAGAGAAGCCAAAAGACAGAGGGATTACCTCAAGGAGTACTTCAATAATGAGGGAGCAGTGGCCTGGCAAGGTGGCAGAATATAACTCCTGCTGCAGTAAACAGTCTTTTTTCAGGACTACCAAATATTCCAAAAACAATTAATAAGCTGTGCTTGTTCCAAATATCAACCATTTCCCAACATAAGTCACCCACCTAACAAACAGACAAATCCAATGCCTAACAGAAGGTACCCAACTGACAAACAGACAAACACAATGCCCGACAGAAGTCACCCAACTGACAAACAGACAAACACAATGCCCAACATAAGTCACCCAACTGACAAACAGACAAACACAATGCCCAACATAAGTCACCCAACTGGCTGACGGACAAACCCAGTGCTAAACTTTATTCTCTAAAACAAGACACGAACTCAAACATAAATTGCTAAATAGAATAAATATTGCATATAATATGAAAGCTACATCCTCATTTTACTTAATTTGGGATTTATTTTGGAAACATATTTGAAACAGAAATGTTTTCCAGGAAATGTTAAAATTAAATTCTTTTACTCCACTTGACAAATATTTATGGGATATAACCACCAAACTGGTTTTAATAATGGGGGATTATGTTTGTAAAATACTTTGTCAGTTTTTTGGTTGGTGGTTATGCTTGGTATTGGGTTTGTCTGTCAGTTGGGGGTTATGTTTGGTAGTGGGTTTGTCTGTCAGTTGGGGGTTATGTTTGGTATTGAGTTTGTCTGTCAGTTGGGGGTTATGTTTGGTATTGGGTTTGTGTGTTTGTGGGTTGGTAAGTGTGAGATAATGCCTTTCAAATCTAGGGAAGGTGTAAGTGTTGTGGACTTTTCTATTAAAGATTTTAAACTATCCCATGGATTTTAAGCTAAAAATGGGCTGATTATTGGCCATATTGGGAGTTTGTTCTATTTGTTTTCTGTGTGGCCTTTTTTGTTATGTATGGTACCATGGGTTATTTGTTTCATGTTTGGGGTGGTGTGGGTGTTGGACTTTAATTTTTTTTCTTGTGATAAGTATTTGTACTGAACTGTTATGTTTTGTGAGGGGAATTGGAATAACCTGCAGCTGAATAATTGTTTTTGGAAGATTTGGTGGCCCTGAAAAGGGCCTGGCAGGTCAAATACCAGCCCTGACTGGATGGCTACTGAGGAGGCTGCTGCTGCTGTTGAGGCGGTGCTGTAGTTGTGATACTGAAGAGTTGCGGCTGCTGCTGCTGAGGCTGCTCAATGATCTGTGTAGATGTCAGATCTGGTAGCTGGCTTATTATTCCACTTAAGTTGTGTCTACTGCCCTCGTCCTGTACTGTTAGAACTGATATAGGGTTGCCAAAGCCAACTGGGCTAGGTGTGTAGTAGACGTAACTGCTGCTAGCTGCTGCTTGGGTGAAAGTAGACGCCTGTTGAGTGGTTGTTGGCAGTATCCTGAGCCTAACATAGTAAATACTAATAAATCATTAAACCCCACCAGTGTGTTATTATGCTAGCTAGGTCACTGTGTGGGGTTGGCATGTCGGGTGCCAGACCAGTCAGTGGCTGCTGGGGAGATATTATTAAGTTTATTCTTGTGTAAAATGTCCTAGTTTCTGATTGGTTGACCTCAGGGTGACCTGACTTCCCATGAATTCCCGCCATGGGAAGCCATTTTCATTCAAACATTTTAAGTCAAGGAGGAAACACCTCTTTTATAGAAACAAAGTTTTCCCACTAACCCTCCCTGTGTAGCCACTGTTATATGTTTTAATATCATTGTACTGCTGTTTTAGTGTGTATTTGTAGATATCCAAAGGCATCTCCTTGGCATGGCCAAGCAGATCAGTCAGAATATCAAGATGATATCACCACCCAATCATCTTTTTAGTCCAGTCCTCTCACAGTCTGTCCTTCCCCAGGATGTCAGGCTGAAGGCCAGCTGAAGTTTGAAGGGTGTCTTCCTGGCTTTCCTCTTGTCAACAGAGACATAATAGAATGTTCAATATTTCTAAAGTAGTTCATATTAATTGCAATCAGTGCGAGGATTGGACTCTATTAGCTCAACTGCATGAAGAAAACACAGTTAATTAAAAAGTTAAATCTATGGTTCTTCCTTCTGGCTCCCAGCGTCGCCGTCCGGAAGTCAATTAAGGATGTTCCAGAGTGAGCTTAAGGGGCTGTATTGCTCAGTCACGTAGGGTGTAATTTTATGAGCTAGTGTCTGGCAGTCAGTAGGAATTACTAATAAAAATTATATTTTGTTGTGTGTATAAAATTGTATAATGTTGTGTTTTCTTGTGTTGACTTCTATCTGATCATTATCTGACCTTGATCGTGACCTTGGATGCATGCTGAGTTGGTTTTCCTATGAACTGATAAACTAGAATTGAGTATCAGTTGGTCCTACCACATATGTTCATGGACCTTGAATATGACCTTTCACATTATCTGACCTTATAACAGGCTAAATGGGGTTTCTACATCTTCCCCTCTCACCAAAAGTCCTAACAAATGAAGATAATTTGTCACAAGGTGGTAGTTACCACTCATTCACTTGTAATCTTTTAATTCATATTTAAGGCCACCTTAAGTGGCCCTCACAACTGTAATATGACCTCAGTTCACTATCGTCTAGTTTAGCCCCCCCATAATGGCCGTTTTATATGGACCTTATCTTAAATCCCTATTTTAGTACACTCATTATATGGTACCCTGTCAGGGACACAGGCTTGCCAATCTTTAAGTCATAACATCATGTAACTGGGACATTGTCCTACTTGAGGCCACCTTAATGGCCAATTCTATTATTAAAACGACTATGACATAATTCATTTGTAATTTGACCTTATACTTTACTGTGGTAATTCAGGCCAATGTAATGGGCCATGTGATAGTTACATTTTCTTAGCAAAAGTATTTTTAGTATTTTTCCCCTTTAGGGCTTACGCAACATATGAGTATTTTAACTTTAATTTAGGTCACCTTAGCATACTAGTCATTTAGGTGACCTTACGTATATTTAGTCAGATGTTTTACTATAACCATGCTTTTGCTGGTAATGCAATGAAATATGTAGTGTTAGAGTTGTTATAGAATGTACATAGTTTTAGTGGATTGTATCATTAACATAGTAAATACTAATAAATCATTAAACCCCACCAGTGTGTTATTATGCTAGCTAGGTCACTGGATGTCTATGGTTGCTCTTAATGCTTTCAATGTCTCTAAAAATTCTGCCATTGAGATCCTCAAATTCCTCTTGGGTCATCTTCTCAACCTCTGATGCCACGTAGTCAAAGAAGGGCTGCCTGTCTGACTTCTGCTGCAGGAAACCTGAGATCAGTGTCCTCATCTGGTCAAAGTGCTGGAGTATCTTGGAGTCTGTTGAAACTGGTGTAGATGTGAAGATAGGTTGACTCCTACTCTCCCTCAGGACACTGGTCTCAAGATGTTCTATATCAGTAGTAGATCCACGAGATTGATCCTGTTTGCTGGTATTTGGGCTGGCCTCGAACCCAGAGCTTCTGCGGGCCCCCTTTCATCTGATGTGGGTTTTAAGGAAACCCATCTGTTGATAGACCCACTACTGTCTCTTGGTCATCTCCCTTGGGGCTTGGCCAGATTGTAGTTTGGACAGCTTGCCATAACACGTTCGCTGTGATTCGAACCATCTTCTGAGGGGTGAACCATCATAGGGCTGGAGCTTCAGTTCTGCAGAGATTTCTGCCCAGAGAGCCTCCTTCTTCTGTCTGTCGTGGAAACGTGCATGCTCCTTGTCGTAGAGCTCTGGATGCTCCTTCACAAACTCCATAATTGCAGTTTCTTGGCTGTCAGTAAAAGTTGCACAGACCCTGGCTCTCTTGGCTGCCGAGTGACTCTCTGAATCCTCCTCACACCTCTCTTCTTTCCTGCAACCTTCCTCCAAATGCTCCTCAGTCTCTTGTATACCCTCCTCTGTACTCTCCTCCGTCCTTTCCTCCATCCTTTCCTCCACCTCTCCACTTTCCTGCTCCCTCTCCTCTTGCCTCTCATCTATCTTCTTCTTTCCTCTCTTCCCTCCTTTCCACGTCTGTCAGTAGCCAACCAGTCAGTAACAATGAGAATCTGTGCGTGGTCGCTTATATAGTCTCAGACCCCCTCATTGCCTCGTTTTAATTTCCGACGCGCAGAAAATAGTCGGCTCTTAATCGGTTCTTAGTCCCAGGCCTCCTGGGGCATCCTCAGACCATCACATCGCAGACTAAATTTGTGTTGTCCCAGGCGGCCTGAGGATGCTGGCTTGGATCGGTTAGGGTCGGTTTCTCAGTGTTTAGTCCCAGACCTTGATTTTTGGGTCGCAGGACACCTGGGACGGTCTGAGGATTCCTGGGACGCATGAAAGTTCAAAGATCTGTAATGAGTCGGGAACTGGCAAACAGGCTTCCTGGGACTAAGCTATGGAGGCCTGGGACTAAGGGTCGTAGGACGCCTGGGACATCATAGGACTATGTAAATTTGGGTCTGAGGAGGCCTGAGGAGGCCTGAGGAAGCCTGGGACTGGACATTTTGTTGACGGCAGGAAATATGAATCGGTTCGGATCGTGAGAAATATCAAACATGTTTGATTTCTCCTACGGCCACAACCGACCCTTACAGGATGCCTGGGACTAAGCAAATATTTGAACCCGACTCCCAAAAACCCTTAAACGGGAAGCTTAGTCGTGTGGTGGAACACCCACATAACACACTATGTCAACCGATTACCATTTCGACCAGTTGATTTAAAATGTGTTTGGTACTTGGAATTTAATTTTCTTGTACTTTTTAGAGGTTGTTTTAAAATAATGTCAGCATATTACTCAAGAAATTGAAACTTTTTTTCTAAACATGCGATTATGGTTGGATTCCCAGAAAAATGCTGGATGTCGTTGTACTAATTGTCAGTAGGTATTGCCATGTTGAAGAATCAATCCTGAGTGGACACAATGGTTCATTTTATGTGTGCTCTGGTGTTCTATAATAAAGGGTTTCTGTACTTGCAATTAAAGTGGAACACCTAATTGTGGGATGTATAAATTACTAATTGCAACTATATTCAGCCACTGGTGTGATACTTCACTTTTAATAACCTTATTAAATGTTTATAAACATTTACATATTTATTGACTGTGTAATTATATTATTTTTTGTATAAGAAACATAACCACGTGTAACTATGTCTTTGTACTAAAAGTGACTTATAAGCCCATATGGGCTGGGCATTGTAGGTGCATGTCACTATAATAAATGAATAAAATAATACTAATATTAACTATGCAGCCTCGAAATGTGGTTCAAATCCATAATTTACCAAGGGGTTAGTGGATGACATTTCATGACCATGGTCTGCACTAAAAACTTTGTGGCACCTATATCCTATGTCAAAAACCTCATCACTATTTCAGTGTAAGGGTCCAAAAGGCTGGGCTCCCCTTATTGACTCTAAAGTTAGAAAAGTACTGAAGCAAATCACTGTCAAGCTGTTTTTGAATCTTTCCCACTTTACATTTCACTCCCTGCTAATATCAGGGGCAGTGCTCATGTTCCCATCCACAGTATCAAAAGGCATGGTACTAGGACTTCAGACAGTTTCTGGAGATACATACAGGCAGACCTTGTATATTCTGTTGTATAGTGTAACAACTTATCTTCTTACCAAAATCTGTTATAACTCTCTACAATCTCAGTGTATTACTATGAACTCTAATGGACTCTAAATGATTAATATTATTAGAATTTCTCAACTGTATGACTGTTAATGACTGCAGTTACTTGATCACTACGTTTACATTAATGTATTTTAGTTGTAACAACATGCAAATACTATGCAGTTTGACATATATATGTTACAGGCAAACTGTGTAATCAGGCATTTCGCGAAATGCCTAAAAATTCCAGGCATTTCGCGAAATCCCTGATTCACTTAGGCATTTCGCGAAATGCCTGGTTTTGAGCTCCAGGCATTTCATGAAATGCCTAAAAATGATTCTTCAGTATATTTTATTTTTATCAGATTTTTCTGTTTGATCATTTGGTTTAAGAAGACAAATTTATTTCACCAATAGTTTATTATTATTATTTATTCAACAAACTTGACAACATGTAAACACTTATTACAGATTTACCAATACCTTCATCTAATGTATCAACAACATTTCTTGTTCTTGTTAATTCAAAAGTTATTTATTCAATATACTTGACATCATGTCAACACAAATTATCTAGTACATAGAGCAGGAGATTATTTTATTTAGAACAGATGCTTTGATTTTATCAAAGAAGAGCTTATTTGAAAGTGTACATGGCTTCTCTGGTTTAAAAGATTAAACAATACATTGAACAAAGTCCACTTAAAGCTCTGTCCCCCATCTCCAACCCAGTCCAATGCTAGGCAATTGCAATTATATGAATGCTACCTGTTTACCAGTGAATTGGATTTTTATTTGTCTTTAGATCATATATGTTGTGGTTGTAAAGGTGAAAATCTGCAAAAGATAATACCAATAAAGATTCAAAATGTTATTAATACCATCACTCCCTCATTCATCACAATACACTGATGTGCTGTTGAAGTTAAATTTTCATTGAATGTTCATATTTGTGCACATATTTTAATAGCTTGTCATATAGATGTAATCTATTTATTCTATTTTCATGCAACTCATTTTTATTTCATATCCTATCTTTTTAAGTTTATTTTTATTTCTTGACATGTTTGTTCCAATATAAGTGTGTACCACCTATTAATTTGACCAAGATTTTCATGAAAATTTGTTGCATAATATTTGTACAGACTGCCTTCAGTTTGTAAGATTAAAATTATATGGTGTTAAACTTGTCAAGTCAGTCATACAAGTTAAACTTCTTTGATATAACTTGATATTACATTATATAACTTGTACAAAACTTTAACTGATAAATTAAATGACATACAAAACACTCGAAATGTATGCCCAGATCATTAAATATATTTCATCCATACTGTTATTATGCACATATTTTGTGTAACAGAGCTCTAAATACTAGTATCAGCCATGATAAAATAATTCAAATTTTTAACAGGAACAGAGCTTTATAATTCTTCTCATTTATCTAAATATGACCAAATAATCACCAAAGCTTTGCATTATATAAAATTATTGTATTTCACAATTTGCCTAAAATGCACCAGGCAAGTTGTGTAATAAAGAAGGACAAATTTTAGAAATTTTAGGCTTTTCGCAAAATGCCTAAGAGAATCAGGGATTTCGCGAAATGCCTGGAATTTTTAGGCATTTCGCGAAATGCCTGATTACACAGTTTGCCTGCAATATATATACAGTCGAACCTGCGAAGAGCAACCACCCAGGGGAAAATGCAAAAGTGGTTGCTCTTTGCAGGTGGTTGCTCTTCGCAGGTTCAGTTGTTGGGGCCAGGAATCAGAGTTATGTGTACTCTATCCCGGACCCCTCTTTCCATATGTGTTACAAACCAAACATCTATGATATTAAATGGGTTTTCTGACATTAACTAACAAGAGTATTATGTATGAGGAAAATATGACACATAAAGCTAGTTGTTAACAAATTTAAATGTAAATTAGGTAACTAAGGTACATTGAAAGTGTTAGAATTATAACTTTCAGAACTGGACTGAAGACTATATTTCAAAAGATGATTAAAATTAATTTGCTTATTTGTATGATAAAATGAAAACTTTTGAAAACTAAATTTAATAATATCATTAAAATTGGAGTGTTTAATGTCCTTTGATAGTTTAAAATTAACTGTTGATACTTGATAGTATGTGTATACGTGTGATGAAGGCTATGGAGTAAACTGAGCTGTACACAATAACATACAACCTAGAGTCACTTCTAGGGGATCTTATTGTCACTAAGGTGAGGCACAATGGTGGGGGTGTTACTCCCCTGTCCAGTTACTACTGACACAACCTATTCATGAGTAATCCTATAGACAAACATACAACTTCATTGAAACCTGTTAGCAAAGATAATAACTTGAAAGTACATGATCTGATGACTCTTTAACATGTTCACAATACACAGACCATTTACAAACATCCTATATAGAAAAGCAATTTTTGTGTTTTGCATATTAGGTTGTATTTAAGATATGGGCTTAAAAACTGCCCTGAAAACTTCAGTGTATAAAATGAAAAATATGTATGTACATAGATTGTATGTAAACACATGTAGAATATTAAAGTAAGGTAATTTTAAAGAATAGTTAATTTATTATCATGATAGTATGAATGTTATATCTAGGTGTAATGACCTACTGTTAGTTAGTAAAATATGTCATGAATTTAAAACAAATTGGGAGTTTTTTGAATGGAAAGGGTGGTTGCTCTTTACAGGTTTAGAGCTGCCGTGGGACATAAAAAGGGTGGTTGCTGGTTGTAGGTAGCAGGTGGTTGCAGGTTCAAATTAATGTAAAATGCCTTGGTGGTTCTCCGGGGTGGTTGCTCTTGCAGGTGGTTGCTCTTCGCAGGTGGTTGCTTAAGCAGGTTGGACTGTATATATATATATATATATATATATATATATATATTTACGCCACTGTGTAACATTCTCTACTTACCTGACTAGCATCTAACATCTGGTATTTGATATTTTGGTACCTGACATCCTCACACAAATGTCTATGCTGTTCTATTGTATGAGTTTTGATCTCTGCATCCGAGGCAGACTTAAAGGTGCAACAACAATGAGTGTTAAATCAATTCATCAGCCAGTAACCATAAGATAAGTTGTTTTCATAGAAACACCAGGTGAGTAAACCATATGGTTGAATGTTAAATGTTTAGAACTAAGCTAAAGGTCAGAAGTGTTTAAACTATATTTGCTCCTGTGTGTAATTAAATGATCAAATAGCAATATAGAGACTACTGGCAGTAATATTCATGAAGTTGTTTCAATAATTTAGCAATTTAAGTTTATTCATATAATAAGTTGATATAACTGAAGATCTTCTGATACCACAACACAAAGGTCTATATGCACCTTCCTTACAAAAATACATCACAGGGTTTGAAAGGTTTAACAGTTGACTAGGTGATGTCAAAAATGGTTGTCTGCCAAAAGGTGAACCTGATCCAGATAAAACCAAGGTTTCATATTTGGCTCAGCACTGTAACGTGAAAAGATTATGAAATTTCTTCCTGTCAGTATGTTTGGCAATTCCGTCTCTCCAGCTGTTGCAGTTAGGAGGTTTGTTGTGTGGTTCAACAGTAATTTCTGTTTTTCTGAGCATCTGTGAGGTATGTTTTGTTCATTCTAGACGTTTGAACTGAAGCAGTACCTCACACAAAATGTCATCTGTTATGGGTGTAAATATGGTTGCAGGACTCGACTCTGTATTAAATTTCTTCATAGTCACTCTGTATTTGATCTTTGAAAACTGCAATGTGTCACTCATTCCTCAAGGGACCCTTATCCCAGTGAAAGATCAAAATGGGATTATAACTTTTATTTAAAAAAAATTTTTTACTGTTAAGTTTTTAAAAATACTTTACATTAAGCAATGATAGAGTATAAATTTAAAAGCATTTGAAATGTATTTAAAGCAATGCATGAATGCATTAAACTACCACCCATACTGAAAGGTGGAATTAAAAATAAATATAATACAATAAAGTACCCAAGGGTGTTTGATATTTTATATGCTCACAGTGTCTGAGTGCATTATGAGCCCACACGAATAATACTATAAAAATATGCCAAAACTGAAAGTGGTTTGCCCAAGGCAATGAGTGCCACCAGTGCCCACCAGGGGCCACTAGGGGGCAAATTGAAAGAGTACAATTTAGAAATTTGATGATATGTGGTATTATAAGGCGTGAAAAGTGACCTGCGAGGTCAAAGTGGAGTTGAAGGCACAACCCCAAACACCAAAGGGATTTTACAGAGCTTCTGTTTGTTTTTGTATCTTTCAAATCTATGCAGAAATTAGCTGAGAACTGTCACGTTAAAATTTAAAGTTTTTATATCTACCATTGCCTGTAAATATGGATACATGCCAGAGCTAATTTTGGACAATAGTGGACAATGAAAGTGAAACATCCCTCATTAGACATGTGCACAGATGCAACTGTTAAGATCTAGTTACTATACATACAACTTTTAGTTTCCTCAGTATCATAGTAATTAGTAATATTGGCATAATTAGTAATATTGGCAGTCAACTTTGTGTGAGTTCAACTCCAAGAAGGGACAATGCTGAGGACCTTCCCAATATAAACCTGGCTGAGGAATGGGATGTAAAATACCAACATTGAAACCTTTGTATATATAGTTGTCAAAATCAATTCCCTGTACAGTAACTGTCCACGAAATATGCCATTATAAAGCAACTTAAGCCTCTCTTACATCCTGTCGTACGTGTATAGACACGTAAGTGTGCTGCATAAGTCTCCCTTAAGTTACCCTTGAGGCATGGATGCGTTTGTAGATATCCTGCGTGCAAGCAGAGAAAATGTGCATGCAAATTTTCATTGCAGGGACAGTACAACCTTGATATTTTGTTCTAAAATCGCAAGTGTGCCTTGAGGGTCCCTTGCAAATCAGGCGATTTTTCTCTCTAACCAGGACGTACGTGCACTTACGACGGGATGTAAGAGAAGCTTAAGGTGACTTTACTGATTCAGTTAAACTGCAAAAAAGTGGCCAATACCAGAAAATATTGGAGAGCGAGGCCCGATAGGGCCGAGATTTTTAATATTTTTGGTCACTTTTGAGGAGTTTTGGCTGTTGTAAACCCCACTCTATATCCTATTTGATGCCTGATGCCAAGATATATGATAGTCTGTCCCAACATTCTGTAATTTCTCTTTTTACTGGAGTAAATTAATTCCCCCAAATGGTCACTGAGAGAAAGTATCAGGTATTGATTAGCATTGGACATATCAATCAAGAGTGAAAACCTGCAAGTGGGGTTTACAGAGTGTTCAGAGCATAGATGTGGTCAAAACAATTACATGAATCATCAACCATAAACTTGAGCCCAAACTTGAGTTTAAATAAATAAATAAAAAAATGTGAGGAATATCAACGATTATTTATTTATTTATTTATAAAGTACAATTGCAAAGAAAGACTACAGAATCTTGTGGCTAGTTATCAAATGTTTACATATACACTCATGCCACATGATTTAAAAACTGAATAAGATTTTTATTTTTTGAAATGTAGAACACTGCAGTATTTTAACTGGTACAAAAAAGTAAATAGATTGCATCCACGTCCTCAACGCTGTAAATACTGTTTCCCTCCAACTTTCCAGGTAGTAGTGTGAGTGTATTATTACTAACAGCTATATAGTTTATAATTACGGAAAATTTTGAAATTGTTACAGTGACACAGGGGTCATCACCCTTGCCAGATTCCCTACAGGTAGGGCAGTAATTGTGAGAATCAAACGCAAAGCAAAACGTGGCGACACTTTATAGATCTCGGCTTATCTTTTTTCGTTTGGTGGAAAGACATCTTGAAACGTAATAAAACGTCAGATGACAAAGCCCTACAACGTGGAAAACTCATAAACACCAAAATAAGAATAAATACTTATCCTGTTGAAACGTAACTTTCACAGAATAATCTAAAAGGTATATCAAAGAAAATGTGTAAAAATTAACATCCAACAATATGTATGTACTGAGAAATAGTAGAACATATCTCTGTTTATAACAGAAGCTACCAAAACACGTGACCAACGAGAAAGTAGGAAGAGATCTCTTATAGTTCCACGAGAGGACAACCTGAGGCTACGGTCAACTATAAATGTCCTTTTTTTCTTAGACTTTGGCCGTGATGCCTGCAGCCATCTGAGATGGCTTAAGTCCCACTTAAGTTAAGTGGTTAAGTCCCACATGGTAAGCTTGTAGCTTATAAAAGCTACATTTAAGTAATTAAAATTTTCAAGTTTGGTTGTGTGTGTGTGTTTGATCAGTAGTCTTTCTGTGGTTCCTGGTTGGACAGATGAACTCTGATGAAATCTAGTAAACATGAATGTTTGAAAGTCTCCTGAAAGTATCCACCGCCACCCTTATATGACCTATGCAAGGGGATGCATAGAGTGACTCTGTACCATGAATAATTAGTGCCAAAAAGTTCCACTCTCCTTTATATCTCGGAAATTATATAACATACATATATGTATTATAAAGCATTAGACATTCCATTGTACAGTGCTTCTATACTGATTTTGTTGCATATAGATATTTGAGAGGTCGCAATTTAAAGATTGGGAATCGTATATTCATTGGTCCCGGTGCTTTTATGACAGCATTTTCACATTTTAAGATAGTTTAATATTGATTTATTTAACTCATACAAAATGGTGGACAATGAAAGTAAAATATCCCAAATGACATATACAGAAAAAATATATCACTCATAAAGATTAACAATATAATACTCGTACTGCGCACTTGTATAATATTGCTATCAGTGTTTGTGATATTATTTCTATATGTGTCATTTGGGAAGTTTTCCTTGGTGGTGGACCAATTCACGCCCGGGTACCAATTCAGGCCCACCGTCAATTTTCTTGAAGATTTGAAAGTTTTCATAGAGAAGATGTTTACCATATACATTTGTAATTTATTTTTAACTGTGATTGTTTTGGATAAATTTAGGGGTGGGCGTGAATAGGTACATGGGCGTGAATTGGTCCACCACCACTACAGCACATAATTTTCCTGCCTATTTAATAACAATACAACAGAGTGTGAGATTATAGGGAGTTTTAACACCTGTTTTAATATGTGAATTCATTTATTAAGTACTTATATTGGTTATATCATGTCATAAGACATAGAGAGTAAGTTCTCATTTTGCAATGTCATAGTAATAAAATCAAATGAAATACTGTAGATGCCAGGAATAGGTCATTACTGCCATTCAAGGCAGGAGTGTTGTGATTCTCAGGGGCCGTATTCACGAAAAGTTTTAGACTTAGCCAGGTCTTAGGCTTAAATCCAGTCTTAAAGTTAAGACTTTTGTCTCAGCTAAGTTTTGTCTTAAAACCGTATTCACAAAGGGTGACTTAGCTAAGTCCAAAGTTATCAAATAACCACAGTGGGTTTCTGTGTCATGTGACCTTTCTTTTCTATTCAAACTATACTATTGGTGACATATATCCTTCATTTAATGTATTTTATCTAAGGGAAAGTGCTGTTTTGAAATGGAAAACCTTGTTACCACATATAAACTTTCAAAGACTGCTTTAGTGAGGTCTTCTGTATAATTATACTTTATTTTACAGCCATTTCAAATTTTGAAGTGGAGAAAAGCTTATGGCGGCCATATTTAAGCCCTCTTTACAAAATTTAAGCCCACTACCAACCAGTCTTAAAGTTGAGCCCTTGGCTAAGCCTACGACCGGTCTTAAATTCTTTGTGAATACCACTAAGCATAAGACAAAAGTTTTAGCAGTTTTTGGGCAGAAACTTGAGACAAAAATCTCAACTTTAAGCCTAAGACCTTTCATGAATACGGGCCCAGGACACTTATGCTGAAGGGTAATTCCGGAAGTAACTAAATCAGGAGTCTTTTGAAATTGCTGCAAAGGTCAAGGGGATGTTCAAGCATTCTAATGTAGAAATAAAGAAAGATAACGCGTCTGCCAAAGCTGTTAGTCGAAAAACAAATTAACTAACAAGTAGAAGGCAGGAGAGAAAAAAAACTCAAAATGTTACACGCTAGTAAAAAACCAAAAGCCTTGAGTGGAAATAATATTCACTCGCCACTGTCCTCACAGACTAGGGTCGGGATTCACAAAGATTCTTAAGTAAGAATTCTTACTTAAGTACAATATTTGTGGAAGAATTCTTACTTAAGAATCTTTGTGAATCCGGCCCCTGGTGTGCATATAATGATGTACTGAGAACTAAGAACTGTTATATTACAAATGTCTAACAACTATAATGTACATAACGCATTTATAATATATCTCAATTCACCTGTAAATGTCGTATTGTCATCGTCAATTATCATAGAGGTATATCTGATTACATTACATTTAATGTTATCACTGAAATCTAGCTCTGGACTTCTCCCCTCACCAACACTAATTTAAGGCTAAACATATTTGTTACAATTTAGATGGGGTGTGACATTGTTAAAAACATTGTTAAAATGAACTGCTACCATATAAGGAAAGCTCGCAACATAAAACTTTGAAAAACGTTTTAGCATCTGTATTCCAATGGGTTAACATTTACAAATTAAATTGCTACCATAGCAAGTTATGGTGACCGTAATGTGAATTTGACAGGATTTGACTTCATATGATGTTGAAGTTTATATGCAGTAGATAAATAGTGAAGATGAAGAAAAAAACTATAACCAAACTGTTTGACAGATTTGTGGACTGAAGGTTGAAACTTGGGGATGACTGCCACCACTCTGACTGCGCCTGGTACTGCTGGAACTGCTATAGGAAGAGATATATGGAGCAAAATACTTGGGAGAACCAGTGTGGAGAAGCTTATAAACAAGGGTGGCTGTTTTAAAGACTGAGCAATGTTCAACAAGAAGCCAATACAATTTCTTGAGAACAGGAGTTATACTAGTGTATCTACTGGTATTTGATACGATTATAGCTGCACTGTTTTGATGCACTGTAATTTACGAAGATTGAACGTAGAGAGACTCCTGAAAAGTGAGTTACAGTAATCCAATCGACTACTAACAATAGCATTGGCCACAAGCACAGAAGCATCAGGAGTTAGAAACCATATTCATAAAGCCCTCGTACATGTAAGCATATGCCATAACAAACAAGACAGCAATATGTTTAATAGTTTCTCGTTTCTACTTTCATCTTATAAATGACACAAAATAACAAACTAGTTTAAACTTTTAACACTTTATAGCTTAGGGACTTCACAAAAGAAGATGTGCTAAACTTTTTGGTATGAACCCTGGTTGACATGACACCAAAAGTAATGATCAAATCTTCATAAAATTTTGTAAATTATGTGGCTAGGGCCTCTCCAAAGGGAGAATTTATCAAATTTGGAGAAAGATCTGGATCATATTCTGGATATAAAAAATCTTGAATTTTCCGAAAAGCCCCCTCCCCCAGTGGATATCTGCAGTCTACAATTGCTTTCTAACTGTTTATTGCACATAAAACATATTACTTTATCAGTGCAAAAGACAATTTATTTCATATATTGTTACCTCTTGCCAATTCATGACTGTTTATTTGTGTGTTTCTCTGTTTCTTAGGAGGATTACTACTGGTTGGTCTTAATGCAAAAAAGAGGAAGATTGGTCTTGGTCCTACTTAGATCCCATTAAATTTTAAGAGACCTGGATCACCTGGATACAAGAAATAAGTCCAGATTATTTAGTCATTACTCATTATTTTTTCAAATAACCATGCCTTTGCGAAGGTATGCACTCTTCGAATGTTCTTGTTATTGTAATAAAGACACCCAAAGTGTTGCCAATTGTTTGCAATCTCGAACAGGAGATTTAGTTTTGAAAACTTTTGTTTGTCTGTCAATCTGTTTGTTTGTCTCTGCAATAACTGATAAGCAATAACATATCTTCCTGAGTTTTTAAGTGCATACTGTCTGGCAAAAACACATAAATATATTTTGGGCAAGATGTGGACCATATTGTAAATACCCCCCAAAATATCCTGAATTTTCAAAGCTAACATTGCATTTCAAAGCCAAATAATGTATTTTCAATAACTTTGGCTTTCTGGTTAATAATACTCTGAAATTTATGAACTGATCTTTATGAAAGTTTTTATGTTAGTAGGTAGGGCCTGGACAAATGAAGAATGATTAAATTTGGGAACGGTCCAGCCAGATCATAATCTGGATACCAAAAAATTCGAAATGTTTTTGAAACATACCCTGGCCAGGGTCTGTGCTCTATGGGTGCTGTACAGTGGTTGATGAGTTGTCTTCCTACTACAACAGTGTTATGTGGGTCTTTTGTTTACATTGCAATACATTTTGGTTTAGCTTCTAAAACCCCACTCCTGAATTTTATTATACTTAAACTACATGCAAGTCCCAAGTCATACCAGGTAAATTAATCTGACCAGTCTTGATTGGAGACATACAAGTCCTACTGTCTAACAAATGTAGTTTTTCTGCCTCATTATCATGTGTGTCAATAAATCTTATCTCTCTGTAAAATCAAAGTCTTTATAATCATGGTCACAATGTAAACAAGCTTTATGTGAACTCGTTAATGTCAATTTTACATTTCATTGTCATATATACAGAAAAATAAGACCTTTGAAGTGATTTTCTTTTAAATATTGAGGTATATCTTTGCGGTTAAACTGGCTTTTCATTCTATTAATACAAAAACATACACATTTAGAATAAAATCTTCATTAATTGATGAAAATGATTAACGGATATTTGTTGCAAATGGGTTTTGGGATTTATATTTTACTTGTCATTTGTATTATAAGCAAAATTATGATTTCACAAAATACAGCAATGGAGACCAAAAGGAAGTGTGAGGCACAGTTATCAGAAATGAATGATCGAATGTATGCTTTGCAGAGGACCATGGACAGCTTTGTCACAGATAATCAGAATCAAATGGACCGTTTTTTCACTGATAATCAGAAGCAAATAGATGAACTGAAATGTGCTTATAGTGAAACATTTGATTGTGAAACAAATAAAGCAGTGTATACAATTCATTACTCCCTTGCGTACTGGTTGGCCGCTAATAAATCTTGCCAATCTAAGGGTAGTGACCTTGTATCATTTGAATCTGTGGAAGAGTACAACCACGTCTTGAAACTGATACTGAAGAAGTGTTCATCGAAAGGCTTCTGGACTTCAGCCAAGAAGGTAGGAAACAAATGGATGTGGAAAAACAAAGATAAGACAGTTCTTGATAGCCTTTGGAACTTTGGCGAGCCATGCGGAGATGGTGGTTGTGGTTATATGTCTCAAGATGTTCCTTACTATCCTCTAAATGACATCAGTTGTTGGAGTCAGATGTGTTATATTTGTGAAAGTCATGGAGACACAGGGGGTGTGAAAAAACCCAAGTTTAAAATGTAAATAAATTGAAAAACAAGTTGTGATGGACTGGTCACATGGATAGATTATTTTTTACATTTCTCAAGGAAGGATAATAATTGACCTTTGCAAGAGAATGATTTATATTGAGTGTCTGAATATGTGTCATACTTTGTGTTTAATGATCATTCATTTCCATTTTATGACCATTTCTCTAGAATCAAACTTTGCAATCTGATTGTGTAAAATTACCAAATTGTTCTTGATATGCAATTATATTAAATATTGAATGAGACAACTTTGAGTCACTTGAGAAGTTATGGGATGAGACTATTTTTTAAATGCCTTGTTGTTTAAGTTTTACACAGCATTCTTTAAGTTGTGGAAAAAAAGACTTAATATGCGTTCCATGTCATGTTTCCCCCACCTCAAAACTTAATATGTATAAAATTTAATTTAAAATACGTACCACATCTCTAGAAATTATTTTGCTTGATGTTTGGAGGTTTTTAACTGTAAAACTTGCCCTTTTCTGTCCCGTTTTAACAGTAAGTGAACAAGTTTTACAGAGTACATCAACACATATTCAGAAAAATACATATTCTCAACTTTGCTGTACATATAATATTTACTATAAAAATATTCAACACACATCCATTGGAAATATCCACAGTGAATACATCAAATAATATACAGTACATATCACACCATGAAAATTGTATACATCACTTTATTAAGTTTTTCTTTATCAATTTGGTTCCACTATTTAAGTGGTGTCAACAGTAACCTGAATGTCAGTTTTCGATTTCATTGAGACAGAAACAACGAAATCCGCAAAGAATATTTGGGAACCTGTTTGTGAAAATGTTATTATTTTAGGCTGTCTGATGGCTGATACGTCATCAAAGCAACAAAAAGATGTACATACAATGTACTTTTGAAGGCAAGCCCTGATAGGGACCTGCCTTGGCAGTTGTAATTACAGTAATATTTTGCATCCTTTAAGCTGCATTCAGTTCAGTAATTTTCCTTGAACTCCTTGAACTCTAGTTATTCACTTATGAGATCTAGGTCGACCAATCACTTATGGGTCCTTGTTTCTTGATTGATTTTCACCCCTGTATGCTTGACCATTTGAACTTCAGTTAACATTAGAACAACACCATGAAAATAGAATTAGTGATTTGTGGTGTATACACATGGTTTTACAAGATTTTATCGGAGTTTTAGTATTTTAGTTTAGTAAATTGTTTTATACATTCTGTGGTATTGAAGTGATTCAGAAACATGAAGAATGAGAAAACACCTGCATCAACAACCAAGAAGAAATTTCTTTCTGCTGCCACGCCAAGATCACAAAGGAAGGTTGCCAGAGAGGGAACAAAGGGGGATACAGTGAAATGATGGTTCTTATTTACTTTCTACTGCTAATCTTGCTTCTGACACCTCTGTCATGACATCAACTTCATCCAACTCTCCCTCGGTAGAGATTAGTAATCATACTCTCATGACCTTCCTACAGAAATTAGATGATTCCAACAAGCAAATTATGTGTTGTATGGATGATTTAGAGAGGCAGAATACAGTCAACTCGACGCCTGTACATTTGCCTACTGTCAATGCCTGGTTAGTCACAATAGATGACAGACCTACAATCCATACTTATAATCAACGGGACCATTTTGCTTGTGAGTTTTGCAGTGAAAATTCTTGTAATCTGGAAGGCCATCGTGGTATTTATAAGCATAGTTGTGCATACTGCTGAAGACAGGGTAGGACAAGTAGCCATCGAGAGACAAAGTGTCATTTTAAAAGTAGTAACAACAAGCAGCAAGACAAGCAGCTAAACAAATAGGAGGACACAGGATCACCTGGACTGTCCAGTAACTGTCACATAATTTCTTTTTTTCCAAGATAGTCTTAAGCAAAAGGACACTGTATGTAATGGTGGTAGTAGTAAATAGAACTGTCACAGGATGATAGTAGTTTTCTTGTAAATGCTGTAACAGATAATTGTGTGAGTAGAGATGTTGATAATGACTGTAATTATACAGATATCCATCATAGTGGTAATGATTGTCAATTGGTTCTTAAGCCTTGTAAATCTGTTGACTGTGCTGGTGAATCTGGTGTCTATCACCACGTTCAGTATAAAGCAGCAGATAATGGATGGCAGCCTGTAGAGGCAGCTGATGAGCTCAGTATCTGTTCATTTGCATGGCATTGTGCGGCTGAGATGATGAACATCAGTGAAGTTACCAACAAGGTTAGCATTAACAAGGTTAATACTAATTTTATTAATTCACTCTCACAGGGTGGCTGTAAGTCTAGCAAATATGTGAGAGTTATATGTCAGAGTTGAGGACACTGAATAATGGCTTTTGAGATATATGTTTCACTTGTCGTCTGTATTATGATCCAAATTTCACAGTCGCAAAATATAGGCATATAGACCAAAATGAATTGTAAGGCACAGTTATCGGAGATGAATGCTTGAATACATGTTTTGCAAAGTACTTGGATACTTTCATTCCAGAAATAATGAATAATGTGAAGAACTTAAAAGAACAACTGAAAGGTGCTCACATCAATTGTGAAACAAATAAATCAGCCGTGTATACAATTCACAAGACCCTGAAGTACTGGACGGATGCCAATTTCTTCTGCAAAGCTAAGGGCAGTCACTTTGTATTGTTTGAAACTGTGTACGAGTACAATCATCTGTTTGAGCTGGAAAAGCAGCAGGGATGTGATGCAGTGGGTTTCTGGACATGTACCAGGGATTTAGGAGATGCTGATTGGGTATGGAGTAACAGTGGGGAGAGGGTGTTTGATGACTTTTGGCGCGCTAGAGAGCCAAGTGGTGATAGGGATTCTGGTGAAATTTATGAAGGCTTTGCCACAATTCCTTTCAGTGATGTATATTGTTGGATAATTTGGAAATATGATGTGAAAACTTCTTGAATGGCATATATGGAAATGATATTCAATTATGACGATGACAGAAGGGTTAATCAGATTGGGTAAAATCATGGTCACATAAATCACTTACAAATGATCATGCTACGTTTTAGGATTACTTGGTGTAATGATTTTAGTGACACCAAAAGGCACCACCTGAATAAAATAGATAACTTCTGGTGGCTTAACTTACTTAAAATCACCCTATCTGAATAGCCCTACTATATTGGTACATAGCACGAGTATTATTTTCTTCTTCTTCACAAGTGAGTTTTTTCCACATGTCTAATGGGGGATATTTTACTTTTATTATAAACCATTTTGTATGATTTATGAGTAAAATAGATTCATATTTAAGAAAAGCAAAATGCAAAAAAAAACTTTGTTTATATAAGAGCAATTGGGAATACAAAAAACTTAAATTTTTTACTTGAGATTTATCCTCCGTTTCTGTAAAGATTTTAGTGCAACAAAAAAGCAGAAACTCTGTAAGATAACTTTCTAATGATGTATATAACATATTTGTAGCTTACCCAGTTATTGAAACATTACGGCAAACAACCGGCAGTTGTCGAATTTGTAACACTAATTATGCATAGTAAGGGGCGCTGGAGAATTCAGAAAATATATCATTTTATGTCCCCCATTCAGGTAAAATACGGTGCTGTTTAATCATATCAAATAAGACAATTTCAAGTGACAAGGAAAGACCTTGTTTAAAAAGTTATGTTGTGCAAATCTTTGAAAACTTGAAAATGCTTTTTTTACCATTTGTGTTAACAATCTTTTTACATTTTAAGAGAAAAAGGTGAAGTCGCATTAACTTGTGCAGATCTGTATTTTCACACCTCGGTCCTCAAAATAAAATAGTTATCACTGACTTTCTCATTCATCCCTTACCTTTTTGTCCAAACATCACTTTATTTGAGTCAACCTGAACTTAAAACTGTTGTTTTCCTTTACTCCACTAAAACCGCACTGTTGAAAATTCAAAATGATATAGCTTTCTCAGTGGACTCAGGAAAGGCAGTGGCCCTGACATTATTAGACTGTCAGCGGCGTTTGACACGATTGATCATTCCCTTTTATATGATTGCTTGCATGACTGGTTTGGTCTAGATGGTACTGTCTTGTTGTGGATCAAATCGTACCTTTCAAACCGAAAACAAAAAATTAAAATAGGTGATAGTTTCTCTGAGTCAGTAATTCTCCCTTTTGGAGTCCCCCAAGGCTCCTTATTGGGTCCTCTCCTTTTTACCCTTTACACTAGTCCCCTCAGTCAAGTTATTTCTAAATTCAACGTTACTTATCACCTATATGCTGATGACACCCAGATCTACTTAGCAGTTGACTCCAGGAACTTTGATTCTGGCATGGAAGAGCTGACCGAGTGTCTCAAGTCAGTACAGGAGTGGATGGTTGGTGTTAAGCTAAAACTAAACCCAGAAAAAAACGAATTTATCATCATAGGTCAAAAAGCCATCAGAGAGTCGCTTTCACCAAATTTCCCTGTCCCACTCCTCCAAAACAATATCTCTCCGTCGGTGGAAGTAAAGAATCTGGGTGTTACCTTTGACTCAGACAACTCCTTTGACAATCATGTTGCCAAGGTTTGCCAAGCATGTTACTATCATCTTCGTGATTTGCGACAAATTCTCAAATTCCTTAGTGATGAAACTGCAATACTTCTAGCAAATGCTATGTTCAGTATTCGTCTGGACTACTGTAACTCTTTACTTTATGGGGTAAGCAAGTCCAACATAGTAAACTACAGAGAGTCCAAAATGCTCTTTGCCACATCATCTTCAGACTTGACAAAATGAGTCATGTTACACCCTTTTTAAAAAAACTCCACTGGCTTCCAATTCAACATCGTATCCTTTTAAAGTATAATCTCCAGGTATTCAAGTCTATCAATCTTTCACAGCCCCCATATCTCTCAGCTTTAATAAGATCGAGCAGTCTCACTGGTGGCAACAGGCTATCTGTCTCCACAACCCGCCCTAAGAAGCACATAGACAGGTGAGGCTTTGCAGTAGCTGCACCAGCTGAATGGAACAAGCTACCACAAACTGTCAGATCTGAGCAAACAATAGATCGTTTCGGAAGCCAGCTAAAGATTTACTTGTTTAGGCTGGCATACCCCCCACCATAGTTATACCCTGGCAGACACTTTTTAGATGTCGACCCATGCCTGTCCCTGGACTCTCCCTTCTTGGACTTAAGCGCATTAGAGGATTTGCATCAATTTTGCGCTATATAAATCCTATTATTATTATTTAGTCTGAAAATGTTTTTCCTTTACTCTAAAAAGATAGACCAAGATTACCTTGCAAATATTTAAATCACTTTTACTAACCTTGTAAATTTATGTCCTATATTATGTTACAATTACTTTATGATCAACTGTATTTGAAATTGAAAATCTATTAATTTAAGGTGGCCCTTAATCAGATGGGTAAATATATGCAGTAGTATTATTGTCTAATGTCTTAAATTTCTAGGAAAAGTAGACATCCTATATTTGGCTAGGGCTCTCCTCAGCTACCATTGTGTGGCCTCATTCTCTTGGGTAACTCGTAAGTTAGTGGGCTTTTGGGTGTTTAAAGGGAAGGACACTCCACTTTGAAGCAAGAGTTTGAATATTGACACTGAATATTTTTAACTCCCTCACTCTCCGCCCCGGTACACATAATTGTCATCACAGCACTACTGGCACTTGTAATTACTTAAGTTAGGCTGTCTGTATCAGGCTGTCTCACCCAGGGGTAAATGAGCAGGCTCCTGGTTGTGACGAAATACTGCTGATATTGCAATATTACACACTGGGGCAGTACTTTGGCTCGCCTTTATGCTTCTGTCATCTTACTTTATGATTTGCAAAGTAAAACTGTAACCTTAAAATGCAAGATTTAGCAGTTTTAATCCAAAATTGGACTTGTTTGATTTGGTCAAAGTGATCTAAATCACTAATTGGACTGTTTTATTGTTATTTAATCACTCTATAACCCAATAGTGCTCTATGTATATATGTATATAGTATCACACTTTTTGTCTGCTTTGTAACAATTTTTTACTTATTGGTAACATACGAAAAACTAAACAAGGCACATAATAACTAGACATTGCATCAATTTGATGCAGCGTATTCCCAGATGGGACAACAGTGACATAGAATGAAAGCGTTGGAGGAATAAGATTGGAGATATAAAACTGTGTAGAATATGAAACAGTCATGAATTCAAGAAAACCCGCACTTACAAGTGAATGTCCAAAATTTGCAGATCCCCCAAGGAATGACTATGTTTTCTTGCTTGATCATGTCAGGCATTTATTGTTAAAATACCATGGCACACAATAATAAGTAATTGGAAATTCCAGATTATTTTTGGGGTATTGACACAGCAATCCAGCTCAATGTCAAAATTATTGGGATTTACGTTAGACCAAGACCCATTTTCTGTCTTTTTAAGGAAGATCCAAGCAGTAGTGTTTGGTTAATCCTGCTAACAAACAGAGAAACAGACAAATGGTCATGAAAATAATAGCTCCTTGGTGGTGGTAAATTAGATGTATAGGTTAGAAGGTATGATTTTTTTTTAAAAGGCTCATACACTCATACACTGTATTTGTTTGAATAATTTTGTGATTTATTTTTTAAAACTGTTATAACTAAAAATCTCCTGATATCACATCACACAGCCCCACACAAATCTTCCTTACAAAAATGCATCACAGCATTTTGAAAGGTCAGAGAGTTCCCTAGATGGTGTCAAAACATTTATTATCCAGATAAAACTGAGTTTCTCATATTGGGAGCTGGACAAATCGGCCCTTTGCCAAATCGGCCCTCGGCAAATCGGCCCCCTAAAAAAGTCGGCCCTGGACAAATCGGCCCCCTAAAAATTTGGCACTGGACAAATCGGCCCCTAGTTGAAAAATTTTGTAATTAAAACATATTTGTAGACCTGCTGAGAGGATTTGACTGGGTTGATAAACTTATTTCTTCAAGACTATCAGATAGATACTTGCCTTAATTGAAATATTAATGGTGTTGAATTAAAATCTAGTCCATGTTAATGTTGACTAGGGGGGGGGGGGGGGATAATTCTGTATAATTATGTATAATGTTGAGAACTTTGGCTAGGTGTGATTGACACACTTCAAAGATAATTTGACTAAGTGTAATTAGCACATATGAATGATGTCAGGATACTGCAACCAATCCCTTGTAACCTATGTGCAATAAAACTTGTTTATGTTAGAATTATTAAAAGTGCAATTACATTGCATGTACAACCTCTGTTGATGGGATTATAACTTTAGTGATCTTTGGTATTTGTTTAATATAGGGATTGCTAGCTAAAATGTTAAACAAACAAACAGTATTAGACATCAATAGCTGATTGTTCACATTGATGTCCATGCAGAGGATTATATCATCTTCCCCCTTTGTGGGCATCAAAGAGAACAATGGGCATTTGGGCATCTCTTTGAGTTACATGATAAATCAGGAACCAAAATTCATATATCCACAATTTAACCCAAATTATTTTTATTATTACTATTATTTTTATTTTATATTTTAAACAGATTATATTTCATCTATTGTTGTGACTTTAGAAATGATAGTAATACAATAAATAACTATGGGGGCAAAAATAAGTCACTGTGAAGATTTGGGATACAAATCTATGATATCAGAGTAAACTGAAGAGATACATAAAACTCACTGGGAAACTTAAATGTCTGGGGGTTATTGTGAAAAAAATTACATAAATCTTATGTACACTTATCTATCTATATCTAGGGGGCCGATTTGACCGTACATTATTTTATAGGGGGCCGATTTGACCATAAATTATTTTACAGGGGGCCGATTTGACCAGGCAATTTTATTTTGAGGGCCGATTTGACGGGGGCCGATTTGGCAAAGGGCCGATTTGTCTATGATTCCTCATATTTGGCTCAGTGCTGCAACGTGAAAAGCTTATTAACTTTCTCCCTGTGAATGTGCAATACCGTCTCTCCTGTTGTTGTGTGGATTTGATCCAAGTCTATGTATTGGCATCCATCATTGACTTAATCAGTTAAATTTGTTTGGAAGCTTAGAGGAATTTATCAGTATTCTGATAGAGAGTCTTTTTCCAAAAACTCATGACTTGGTTTAGGTATGCACTCTCCGAGTGTGCTCATTTCATTCTAATGAAGACACCCAAAGAATTGTTTTGGAAGTTTTTATTTGCCTGTCTGTGGGTCAGTTTGTTTGCCTGTGTCTGGAATAACTTAAATTGGACATATCTGTATGGTTTTTATTATGTGTATAGGGCCTGAACAAAAGAAGAAGTGAATAAATTTTACGGACCATATTCAGATATTTTCCATGCATTTTCAATAAGTTTGGCTCTGAAATTTCTGAATGAATTTTCTCGAAATTTTTATATGGGCAGGGCCTGGACAAATAAAGAAATGACTAAATTTGGAAATGATCCAGATCAAAATATGGATACCAAAAAATCTATTTTTATAAAAACTTGCCCTGGTAATAGGTCTACGTTTTACAAATGTTCTTTTATACTTGTCAGTGGTTTTCCTCCCACTGTAGGACTGTTGAATATGTAGTACATTTTCTGATATTGTAACACAATTGCTTCAGTTCACAAAACTTCACTATTATTAGTTTTATTATTCAGAGCTGCCAGCACGTCCCAAATCACATTCCACAACTGGACATATTCATAAAATGTATTTACCAAGTTTCAGGCTTTACTTGCATATATTTGAACACAAAAGGTGTGCCTAAGACTTGTCTAAGACCTTAGGTGAATGTAGTCCTGAGTGAATAAACATAATCAGTCTGTTAATTGCCACAGGTGTATTGTCTGTTCTAGTGCCAGACAAATGTAGTTTTTTCCTGGTCCATTGTCATGTCTGTCAACAAGTATTCTCTTTATGGGGAAATATCAAGCATAGTCTTTATAATAAGTAATCGTTTCATTATACACAGCCTTTATGTTAACTTGCTAAAGTCCGTTTTATACTTCCTTATCCTATAAAGGTGAAAATATTCACATTTTTTTATTTCAGTGTATGTGTATATTATGCAATTAAAAACGCTCAAGGGCATGCAATATTCACATTTAAATAAATGGAATAGCTTCTTTTAATGCCAAGGTATCCATATATTCCGCAATTGGACAGTAAAAATTCTTTAATATTGTCATAAAATGCAGGTGACGAACTTCACTGGCCGACCAGTACAGGTTTTTCAAGTCATCTAATTTTACACCAATAGAGCACTTTTAGTATCAACAGTAAAATTCTATAATTTAATGTAAGATTACATTCAGTGCAGTTTTACTTGTTCCCAAATTAAGTCACTGAGGCTCAAATACATCACACATATTGAGATAAATCTGGTCAGTTAAACTGGCTTTTTATTCTGTCAATACAAAGTACCTACATAATTAGCATAAAACAGAAGTTATTAAAGTAAATAAATGGAAACGTATCACTGGAATTTGTTAAAAATGGCTTTTGGGATATATATTACACTTGTGATTTGTATTATGATCTAAATTTTTACGTCACAAAATATAGCCATACAGACTAAAATGGAATATGTGGCAGAGTTAGCAGAGATCAGTACTAGAATGCATGTTTTGCTAAAACAACATTGGACAGATTTGTCATGGATAATTGAAAACAAATACCAGAGCTGAAATTTTCTTGTAATAAAACATTTGCTTGTGAAAAAGATAAATCTTTTGTTTATTTGTTTATTTGGGGTTTAACGTCGCTTTCAACACTGTACAGGTCATATCACGACGGGTAGTTGGAAGGGCAGAGGAAACCAGTACATAGAGTTTGCTAGGGTTGTGTACTGTAAACTGCCGACCAACGGCAAGCAAATACCAGCTTTCCCACTTGAGCCCATACGGGGATCGATCCCCGGCCTCAGAGGTGGGAGGCAAGAGTGCTACCACTCTGCCACCGTGGCCCCTAAAACAAAAAGGATAAATCATCAGTGTATACCATTTACCACAAGCCAATGGACTGAATGGATGCAGATTTATCCTGCAAGGCTCAGACTCAGGGGTGTCATCTTGTACCATTAGAAACTGTGACCAAGCAAGACCAAATGTTTGAGCTGATACAAAAGAAATCTTCAGGCTGTCATAGCTTCTGGACATCTGCAAGAAAGTTTGAAAGTAACAATTGAACCTGGAGAGAAAGTGGCCAGAAGGTTATTGATGGCCTTTAGGACATCAGAGAGTCACTTGGGGATGCTGATTGTGGTTGTTTATCTCACAAAGGTTTTAAATATTCACTACATAGAATATAATAGAATAGAAGAACTTTATTTCAGACACATAAAGTATGGTCCATAGTAAACTAACATGGTACATAGCATGTACTGTGGAATAAAGATGTGCTATATTTGTGAAAGGCCTGAGGACTGAAAAGACAAGTTTCCGAAATTGCATAAAATATATTACAAAATAAAGTTCTGATTGAATTTTCCTGTGGTTGTTACCGATATTTCTCGATAAAGAATATCAATAGTCTGGTTTTTATTGGGGCTGTGGTGGATCAATTTTCACATTCTGTTGTGCAGCTAATTTTGAATAGATAAAAGTGAAGGGACAGGACTCTTTCAATTTCGTATTTCTATGCAAAAATGATATGGGGATCATTTGTAATAAGTGACTGAATATATACCACAATTTGTGTTTAATGTATAAAGATTATTTTCTGACATTTTTCATTGTGTTTTAACTATATTTAATATTGGATGAGGCAACTTAAAGGCACTTGAAATATTCTTTGGAGAGGCTATTTTGCCAAAATTATTTTTGTTTAAAAGTTGAAAACTTATGTCAGCAAAGTACAAATAATTTCTATTTGTTACCTATGTGTAAACAGTCTCTTTTGGCAAAGTAGGAATAACAGCTAATGCCCCTGTTCCACTAAAGGATGAATCCCTGATTGGTCCTGGGACCCTTAATCCTTGAGAGTATGTGAAAAAAATCTGAAAAATGGTTGGAAAATGGAATCTGGATCCAGTTGTGCAATCCTCCTGTGGAAGCCTTGGGAAGCCTCAGACGTCGTCAGACAAGTCACGATTGTTCCTCTACTAAGAGGATTAAAATCACATTTGTGAATCCGATTCAACACTGATTCTGTCGTGGATATACTGGCTGGGTCTCAGATGGTCTGAGGCCACCTCAGGCTTCCTGGGACTACTAACAAATCCCCTCCGGCTGCAATGGCAGATTTTGTGTTCCATTTTTCATGGTAGATCTGGGATAAATCTTAGTCCACCCTCCTCGGACTAAGCTAAGGTATGAGTCCCAGACAACATAGGTTTGTGTAGTTTGGGTCTGGGGAAGCCTTAAGAAGCCTGACACTAAAAAAAATGGTGGGTAGGGGCGAAAGTAGATTGGCTACTATCGTGCAAAATATCAAACATGCTTGATTTTTGTAGCGATCACAATAGATCCAAACAGACTCATGCCAGTTTCCTAGGACTCTATATTTTATAAAAACAGATTCCCAAAATAATTAATTGGGATAATAATAATTAATAATAATTAAATATTATACCTGTACTTTATTATATTGTTAATGCCTACAACTACTGAATCCACTACCTTGGGTTGTCAATTGGACTTCGGAGCTGTACATGTATTGTCCATACCCCCTCTAACCCAAATAATTTGAACCAATCTCTGTATTTAACACTCGAGGCCCAATGTATATTTGCAAAAGGAGTTGGGCATGTATAGCAACAGAAAGCAGTGACATATAATAATCGGCCTATTCCATCATTGAGATCTTGTTCCAGACTGGAATATGATCTCTTGTTTTTGCTATTTGATAGCTAAAATATTTTCAAGTGAAACAATCTTAAAGCCATTACAAACTGCAATCTGGACAATCATATATGGAAGGTCTGGATTTAGGAATCCAGAACCGTTTACAGCAATATTAAACTGTTTTGAATTTATCGTAAACTGCTCTCTTACAATCTGGAATACATCTTGAACCCATCTTAAACACTATCTTGGTATTCATAAAGTCATTGTTTTGATACCACAGCAATCTTAAACCTAATTTTTTAATCTTGAGTCCATCTTTAAGGTTTATAATCCAATGAGATGGATCAGGAAACACTATATGTACAATTTATTAAACTGTACCTTGTAGAGGCTGCCATTCAGTCTCCTGGTCTTTGTGGATTTTTTTCAGGTTAAATCTCCTGCATAATTTTGCCTGTTGGACCCCTGGCCACTTTTCTTGTGAATTCTATTTATTTGGGGTTTTACAACTTTTTCAACACTGTACAGGTCATATCATGACGAGTAGTTTTCTGGGCAGAGGAAACCAGTACATACAGTTGGTCAAGGTTCAGTACTGTAAACTGCCGTCTATCGGTAAGGAACTACCTACTTTCCCACATAAGGTCTGGGATTTGAACCACAGACCTCAAAGGTGGTCGGTGAGAGTGTTACCACTGTGCCACCATGGCCCCTTGTTCTTGTGAAAGAATGTCACATATTTTTCTTCCATCAATAAAAACTTGGTAAACTGTTCCTTTTTTGATGTTTTTTTTTCCAGATGGTTACAAGAAGGCAATTGTTACCCACTATTAACAAGGCTTCCTTGCCATATGATATAAGAATTACCGTCCTGTATCTGGCTTATGCTTATATCTAAACTAGTTGAATGAGTTGTTGCCCTCAGATGACTGATCACATGAATTCAAATGGACTATATAATGAGAATTAATCTGCCTACAAGGTTGGTCACTCAACTGAAACAGTACTCCTGTCTATAAAAAACGAGATACACCTGTCTCTATCAAAAGGGTAAACTTCGGCATTGGTTCTTTGGGATCAGTCAGCCGCATGTGACACCATTGACAATTCTACACTTCTGAGTTGCTTACAGACATGGTTTGGCATTAGTGTCATGGTATTAAGATAATTTTTGCCCTATCTCATTGACCGTTTATAATGTATCAAGATTGGTTCAACCCTTTCAGAAAGCAGGAGACTTTTTACGGTGTCTATCAAGGTTCAGTCCTGGGTCCCATAGTGTTCTTATATACTACACCTCTCACTAAGGTCATTGGTAAACACCTACCCATAAAGTTCCAGTTTTATTCTGATGACACTCAGCTCCTCATAAACCTCTCTCAAAAATTGTGACTGAATCATTTGAAAGACTAAAACAGATGTCTAGTTGGTGCAAAATGGTTATCAGCAAATAAGTTGAAACTCAATCCTGATGAGACTGAGTCTTTTTCAGTTCAAAGTTGCATCATGAAAGATTTAAGTCCTTCTTGCCAGTCAATATTCTCAGTAATTAATCGCATCCTGCCAGTGAGAAAAATCTGGGAGTATGTTTCAACTCTGATTTCTCTTTTCCTAGACATGGACACAGAATCTATAAGACCTGGAGACTCAGACAGCATCTTACACAGGATGTGTCTATAAATGCTACAAAAAATACCAAAACAACTGAATTCAATTCTTAATTCAATTTATCTTGTCCAAAGACTTTAAATTACAATTGCAGGGCACAGTAAGGTATATAATACATTTCCAAAATACAAAACGTTGATAACTGACATTATTTCATTGTAATATTTGTAATTTGTATTGTCCAGATGTAAAGGAATTAAAAAAAATATATTGTATATATTATTAAGTTGACTTATTTGCATGCTTAAGTTTCAATTTTGAAGCATATTTTTTCAACATAAATCTGGTTTTCATAATGACTAAAATCTTTATGAGTAAGGTACTATTTCATTCTGAAATTTTGAAAAAGATATACTTTTGTTGTCAAATAAAAATATTGGTGATCTGAGCACAAGGACCCGTGGCTGTATGTCTAGGGATGATTTTGAAAAGAATTTCTAATTATACTCATAAATTTAATGGTATTATGTGTTTATTTTTTTAACGTTTCATAAATTTGGAACATGCTCATAACTAGCAAGAAGGTGGGTAATATTTTTAACTTTTTCATTGCAAAAATTGCAATTGCTATGTTCGTTCAGTCTAGTTTTGAAGAGGTAGTCCTAAGTGATACGAAGATGCTGTGTTGCATTAAAATAAGTCCTTTGTCCTTTAGAGGTTATACGTTTGCTTCCAATCTAGTTTGGTTATCTTCATGTGAAAGGAAAGGATTCTTTCCAGTAGGAATAATGTATTGAAGTGTAGCCGGGCTCTGGAGTGAAAGAGTTGGGTTCAACCCAATATTAAAGCTACCCTCTTTCAAAATACTGTTTATTAATAATTAAGAAATGAAATTCTATTGTTCACTGTATAACACTTTGTTAGTTAAATTACATATCTGCCACGCGGGTCTTTTAACATCAACTTTAAAATATTTTCATAACTTTGCAAAGTAGCAAAGAACTGCACTCTTTGTAACACAGAGTTACACTTTTTGTAGCACAGAACTACAATCTCTGTAGCAGAGAACTAGACTCTTGCTACCTTGTTGGTCCAGTCAAAATCTGGAAGTGCCCCCAGATCAGCAGAGGACAGGCCTTATATAGACATATCTGCAAGATTTTGCCCTAACTGAGGTGACACTCAGTCACCTAACTAACAAACTTTAACAAACCATAATTCACACGTGACACATTATATCAATCATTTGATTAATTAAATTTATATCACAAAGTACATTAAGTAAAATCATTTAACTAAAATGTCTAATAAACTATAAATGTAATTAATAGATAATAATTATTTAAAAACATTTTGAAAAACCTTACCAAATACTAAAAGTTAGAAATGTATGTCAATCAAGATTTATATGAATTTATTGACTTGTTTGTCAGAAATATGAAAGAAACCTGTAATTGCAATTTTATTTCAATCCACTCAGTTCAACTCCCATGTTCTTTGTCTTAAAGTTTGTCCTAGCTTAATTTAGAAACTTGTTTACCTGGAATATATCAAGTAAATATTTAATGACAGTTTACTTGCTTCACCCCTACTGTTTCTCTAGTAGATTGCCCTAGTTTGATTTGTAAATTTGCAAACATATGCAAGCGTATTGTACAACAGTTCACTTGGTTCATTACTTCATACATTTTAATCAATCTCTGGTCTTTAAAATGACACTGTTTAGTGCATCAGTTAAAATCTTGAATCCTAGCATTTTAATTAATTATACCTTTTAAAAATTAATACAAATTATACAATAATTAATACATAACATGTCACCATGTTACAGAAGGAATGTATTAATTTATGTTTATTTATGTTGTTTATTATAAACCTGAACCTTTATTATGAACCTTAGCTTAGTCACTTTCTTTTTGCAAAACATTGTTTTGGATATTTTATTTTAAATTTTCACAATTGCTTACACTCTATGGAATTAAAAAAAAATCTATGTTCTGTAGTGTATGAAGATTTGAGTTCATATTGGCCCGGTTCAGACACAATCCGTGTTGACAAGGATTGGGGGTTGAAGCAGATTGAAAATAATCCGGGTTGGGTGTCCACACTACAAACAAGCAATCCGGGCTAGGTGTCCTAACAGTCAAAACAAACGCATAATGAGCTGTCAATCATACTGATGGATTGTGGGACTGATGGACAACATGCATTATTAAAAAGCAACCTCCAAAGAAACTTTCTCAGGAAAAGAATTATTAGATGCAGGGAAAAGCGTGAAATGATACTCTTACGAGGAGTACAGAAAATAGGTCGAAGAAGTAACATGATTGCAAAAATAATATCAATTCTCACGAAAAACAAGGAAAGACTTGAGATGAACATGCAGCACTGGGTGATGGAGAGATTTGCAGACATGTATAACAACCTTGCTGTGTGGAGGAGAGAGGACTGGTTTAAACATACAAGGTGTGTATCTTTACAGATTCAGTAAAACCTGCAAATTTTGCTGGGTATTATTTCAGCGCCAACCTTTCTTTCTTATGTTCTTCTTCTAACATTTAACACAATAATTTTTTCAGCATTTTAATCAGCTTGTAATTTTACATTTAATTTTAAACTGATATGAGGTCATTGAAATTGATTTAAACTTGTGATTTACATATATGCTCATATTTACTACTTTATGCAAGATTACATATCATGCTTGATGGCCTTCGATATCCATGTACCAAATGGGGGACGTTTCAAGCAGTAAAATGTTTTAGGCCAAGTGAACCAAATCCGGGGGTTTTTCACTTTTGTTTTGTAATTAACAGTTATTCATTTACCTTTACATATAAAACATTTTAATAATGGAGAAGTCTGGATGGATCTTTCAATATATATTGTAAGCTGATGTATATTTCCCATTGCAGGATGTCGAAGGAAACATTTGAACACATATGTACAGAACTAGGGCCACACTTGGAGAAAGACAGTACTCCTCTTAGGTGTGTAAATTTTATTAATTTATAAATATGAAACTATAATTATTACAGTACAGTGTGTGATGCATAAAATTAATATCCATATTTCTAGGCTACATTTGCTATAGACTCAGATGCTATGTTTCTGTATCAAAGGTTAAGTGCCCCAAACAATTATAATACTGAAGTACATCAGTTATAAGTATGTATAACAATCAATCACTAATACTAAATACTACAATTGTACAAATAATAAATGAATAGTAACTTTGTGAAAGTCATTGGTCAAACAATCTGCTATCTAAAAGCCATATTAAGATACAGGTAACATATCATTCCCATACTTGTTAATTACCTTCACAGTTTAAAATGGTGAACTACCATTTTTCAAATGTTAGACACACAATATAACACACTCATAAATTTACAAATTTGTATTTTTAGGTGAAGCCACTCAGTCAGCAAAAGATGTTTAGTTGCATTATGGCACCTTTCGACAAATATTGACTACAGGTCATTAGGTCAAATGTTCAATATTGGAAAATCTACTGTTTGTGAAATAATGTTGGACTTCTGTAAAGCAGTTGTAGACCATTTAATGCCGGTTTATGTCAAGTTTCCTGAAGGAGAAGATCTGAGGGCAACAGTAGATGGATTTTTACACAAATGGGGATTCCCGCAGACAGCAGGAGCAATTGATGAAAATCACATTCCAATTTTGGCCCCTAAAGAGTATAATACTGATTACTACAACAGAAAGGGATGGTTTTCTATGGTTATACAGGCTGTGGTAGATCATGAATACAAGTTTATTGATATTGCATCAGGTTGGCCTGGCAGTGTTCATGATGCCCGAGTGTTCAAAGATTCAGCCATATATGCAAAAGGTGAAAATGGCACACTTTTTTCAAATGAAGCAATAAATATTAATGGAATCCAAGTGTCCATTCATTTAATAGGAGATCCTGCTTACCCCTTATCAAGATGGCTGATAAAACCATATGCAAAAGTAGCAAACATGGATCCCAATGAAGAACACTTTAACTATTGTTTGTCCAGAGCAAGGATGGTTGTTGAGTGTGCTTTTGGGAGATTGAAAGGGCATTGGCATTGTCTTCTTAAAAGCTTTGATGGTGGCCTTAAATATACTCAATTGGTCATTGGTGCCTGTGTCACACTTCACAATGTATGTGAGATACACAGAGATGGTTTAATGAGGTTCATCAGATGCACACACAAATGCCACAGCCAGGGCCCTACAATGTACAGTTGCCAAATGATGATATGCAGGAAGCTACAGAAATTTATAATGCCTTGAAAGAATGGTGCCAGCAGAATCACCTTTGAAACTTTAAGGCATTTGCAATTTTCATGGTTTGAAGGCTTCAAAGCATTTCATTTTTGAAACTAACTATTTAGCACCATGTTTAAGACAATAGGGCCTTCAATTTTTAACTTTGCAGAGTTGACTAACTATAAGAAATATACTCCTTTCACCCTAACCCCTATAACTATTTTATGTAGCAGTTTTTCCAAGCATGTCAGGAAATTTGAGATATCACACAACATATTTTCCAAACTACAAATTGTGATATTGTTTGTCATTGCTTATATTTGGACTGTCTTGGGGTGTGGTTTCTGAGGAGAAAAGTGACCCAGAATCACGTGATGAAAACAATGATCCTGTGTGTGAAGAACCAGGTTGCCCTTCTACAACAGAACATGAGGCGTTACTCTGGAAATAGTTTGCATAACTCTGTGGAGGTATTGTATGCGGCTGCATGAATGCCCTCATTTGTGTCATCATTTGATTTTGCATTTGCATTAGTTGGAGCTGAAATGTTTGATCTTCTTGACATATCCACTCCTCCCTGTCCAATTCAAACTGTCTCCACCATAGTTCAGCCTCCCTTTCACTCTCTCTATCCTGTGCATGCCTCCGTTCATCTGCCTCTAGCTGCTTTTCCATTATTTTGGCTTCATTCTGAGTGAACATTTCCATAATCTTCAAAATATCACTGTTTTCACTTTTCCTCCTTTTTTGAGTGATAGATTTTCAAATTTCTGCCTTACGCTTCAGGCTATCTGTAAATTTATAAATCAAATTTTTTTGCTGTTACTGATGTAGGATTTGCAAATTATGTCACAAACAGTATGTTGATTTGTGATTCAATAAAAATGTTTGTATTATGTCTTTTACTCTGAAGTGACATCCAATTTGCTCCCTCAAGGACAAGGAAAAATGTTTAAGTATCTACCATATCTATCAAAAATGGACTCGCCACTTGACATTTATTTGACAAGATACTGCCAGAATTTTTTTTCCCAACATCAGCATAAAACCATTACGACACTATGGATAAATTGTGAAACTATTACACTCACTATTAAATTTCTCAGGAGGTTGCATATTCTCCTTCTCCATTCCATTTTCAGCAGCACTGTCACAAGTACTACTTTCACTATTTCTTGTACACTTTGGTATTTTTGGGCTTGCAAGGGAGGACACATTGACCTCTGTCAGAAGTTTCTGTGTCACTCACTAAAACATACAAAGACAGATAACTTCAATTTTTTTAACATTTATATGAACATAAAATAATAACAATAATAACATAAAACAATAATAACATTATAACAATAAACTTGTGAAAAACTTTAAAAGGATGGAAATCAATACTGGGTTAGCACTCCAATTTAAGCACAAAAAAACTCTCCTCTTCTATGCTGAAAACAGAATAGCTTTTGTGAAGGTAGATGTTAAATATGTTAATGATTAGTGTATTTATTTATTTGGGTTTTAACGTTGCTTTCAACACTGTACAGGTCATATCATGGAGGGTAGTTTTGTGGGCAGAGGAAACCAGTACATACAGTTGGTCAAGGTTCTCTACTATAAACTGTCGACCACCAGTAAGCAACTAGCAACTTTCCCACATAATGTCCGGGGTTTGAACCACTGGCCCCAGAGGTGGGAAGCAAATGTGTTACAACTGCACCACTGTGCCCCTTTTAAGGATTAGTGTAATTAAACTCACAATCTTTATCAATTCCAGATGTGTCCAGGTAGTAGTGTGGTTGAGCTGCTGGCCTGTCGCCCAGTAGTTCATCCAATTCATGGAAATACCTGCAAAACAAATTGCATGAAATATATTTGGAATTTCATGCAAAACTTTTTAACATGCACAGATATTGTGATCACTTATCTCTTTGAAATTTCAATCTTTGAGATGTGTTTATGAAGATATAGATCAAAACTGATTTGTTGCTTGATGTTATTTTGAGACATAGTATGGTATACAAATCCAATGGTTGCAGGGAATGTATAATAAAAGTAAACATTCACCCAAAATACAATTTACAAAATTATACATATTGGATGAAACAAATGTCACAAATTTCATGGCTTTGTTGTGAATATACCCAAGTAAAACTACAAGTTCCCAGTCATTTAAAAGCAATTTATGTAGGCCAGAAGAACAGGTTTTCACAAAACTTATGGTTATCTTAATTATACTTATTAGGGGAAATCTTACGAATGTATAACAGATATTGGGATAAATATTTGAGTTAAAGTAAAACTTACTGGTTGCTTCACCAGATGATGATGTTTTTCTAAGAATCTATTACTTATGGTTATCTTAATTATACTTATTAGGGGAAATCTTACGAATGTATAACAGATATTGGGATAAATATTTGAGTTAAAGTAAAACTTACTGGTTGCTTCACCAGATGATGATGTTTTTCTAAGAATCTATTACTTTTGTTCTGGGGTGAAATTAATCTGTGTTTTTGCATTTGTGTTTATCTACACCAAACTTCTGTGTCCTTGTTTGAAAAGGTTTGTGGTACAAACTGCCACTATAAACAAGGATAAAGTCTTTTTATTGAAATTCATTAATTGTGAGATGTATCATCAATCATTTGAAGCTGTTCTGACTGATATCAAACATCCCTGTTCCCCCTGCCACGATTCTAGGTCCGGAATGACACAAAAAAGAAATTGTTTTCCATTACGGGCAATTTAACTGGTTTCAGATTTATTCTTATTCACATTCAAACTTTATTCAGTATATTCCATACTGTAAGTTCTAAGTTCGATATTTTGACACTTAATGGCTCCCGAAATAGCAGGAATTAGTCTGAAATCTACCTTGTCATAAAGATTTACTCCTGAACCTGATTGAAGTGGCTTGCAAAATGTTTGGGATTACTCTTTAGCTCAACGCAAACTTTAAGATCTACTCCAGGATGGTTTTACACATCAGGTAAATACTTTATTTATGAATGTTCCAGAATGTCACCAGAACTACTTACAAATATAACAGTCTACTCTCAGATGTCTCCAGAAGTACTCATAAACATAATGATCTACTCACAAAATATCATCAGAACTACTCAGCAAAAAAATAAAAAAATAAACTACTGCAGAAATTAACCCCTGAATGAGAATTGCCTATATAAATCCCTAATTTTGGATATCTCGTTATTGAACATTCATGTTTCGAAATGGACACACTGCCAGTGAAATGTCTCAAAAGACAATTTGTCGGAAATGCTATAAAGATTTTTTTATGTTTTTTTGGGAAAAAATATGAATACCTCAAAATGGTGAGAGTTGGTATCTTTTATCACAGAGGCCTCTTATTTTTGGGGGGATTATTTTAGATTCTACAGGTGCAAAAGAACATGTCAAGGTGCCTGCTAGGAATATTAGATTTCAAGAAATGTCAAGTGTTCTTTGTAAAGCATAAGGAGATGAATATTTCTTAATACAGACATGTATTTTGTATTTGATAATGTGAAACTATTTTCAACAGCTAACAGCAATATTCATTGAGGCAGTTAATTGTCATGAGTGAGACTCCCCAACAACCCCTATCATGTGATCAGTAGCCCTGTCATTGAGGTAATGAAACTAATAAAAAATTGTTAGCTCAATTATAGACCAATTACAGTCAGTTGAAACTTTTAAGCAGGTTTAAAACCATAGTGAGTGAGCATTTTTGTTCCAACAAATCATATGAATCTTTGTGTGTCATTGTTTCTCAGTCTTTCTCCCTAGCGTTGACCCCTGCAATGTGTGTGGCTTATTGATTATGAAACTCCATTTTTGGTATTACGTGCCTTAGAGTCAGTCAAGAGGAGAAGATTAAACACTATAAACGTACTATGAGAATTATAATTTGTGGTTGTAAGGCTGTTATCACCATTCTCTAGAGCCATATTACCAATCTTTTGACACCTCGTTATCAATTTTTTCTTAATGAAGAAAATCTCTGAATGTAAATTGGAAAGTGTCCACTCAATTCTCTTGTCTCTGCTGAGCTGGGACCCATTGGATTACACACTCAAATAAACACAGGTCTAAACCTGTTAACCAGCTAAGCTAAAATCATATCCCCAAAACTCGAGGTGTTAACAGAACTGATATACCTGATGGTATATACTTCCCCTCAGGAAACCATATCCCCAGGTCTTTTATGAACACATGTTTACTCTTCAACAGGCTTGGCTTTTGGAGGGGTATCTTTAGGCCCTCTACCATGTAAATTGATAATTGTCCAATTAATTGTCTTGTTCCGTCAGGATTTTATTCAAGTGCCTCTAGATTATGTACACAAATAAACCCACAAACAGGTCTTTCTTCTGAGGATAGTGTATAATATCCTCATGTACATCAATTATGCTTACACCTGGTGACTTCCTTGTATTTTCCACTTTTTATATAAATATCAGTTTATAGCAGCATCAAGAGTCTACTATCAACTAGTCATTATGATGCGCCTTGAATGTGGAACTGTGGTATAACAGTTAATAGTTTTACACTTCCTTATCACATACAAGTGCCATATATTCACTTTATGATTTTAGGGAAGCAGTATTTAAATGTTACAGTAGATGTTTCTGGAGAGCTAAACTGCCTTTTCCTTGAACTGATACAAAATATAGACACAATTAGAATCAAACATTAAAAACCTGCCAAATATCTGGAATTAATTCACTGGAATTGATTGAAAATGGCTTTTGTGATATATGTTTCACCCGTCTTCTGAGGGGGCCACGGTGGCAGAGTGGTAACACTCTCGCCTCCCACCTCTGAGGCCGGGGTTCGATCCCCGTGATGGCCTTAAGTGGGAAAGCTGGTAGTTGCTTGCTGTTGGTCGGCATTTTACAGTACACAACCCTAGCGAACTCAATGTACTGGTTTCCTCTTCCCTTCCAACTACCCGTCGTGATATGACCTATACAGTGTTAAAAGCGACGTAAAACCCCAAATAAATAAAATAAATAAATAAATCACCCGTCTTCTGCATTGTGATCCAAATTTCAAAGCCACAAAATGCAGCCAAACTGACCAAAGGGAGTGGTGAGACACAATTATCAGAGATGAATGTCCGGATGCAATGTTTGCAAAAACAACACTTTTGCCTTAGATAATCAGCAAGAAATACAAGGACTTAAAAGTGCTTTGGGTAATGTTGAGAGACAAAATACAGAGCTTAAAAGTGCTTTGAATAATGTTGAGAAACAAATAGAAGAGCTGAAAAGTGATTTTAAAAATGTACAGTCTGATACTAAAAGAAATGAATCATCGGTGTATACGATTCACTACACCTTGAAGAACTGGATGGATTCCGATTTATCCTGCAAAGCAGAGGGTGGCCACCTTGTGTCATTTGAAATTGTGGATGAGCAAAACCATGTTGCTGGGCTGATACAATGGCGATATCCTCGTAACTGGGGTTTAGGAGATGACAATTGGATTTGGAGAAACAGAGGGGAGATGGTTCTTGAGGTGCTGGAGATTGTGGTAACACATATCGAGGCGGTCAGGATATGATACTGAATGACATATCTTGTGCTGATCAATATGGCTATGTTTGTAAAACCGCTCGAGACACTAGGGATGTTTGAAAAGAGGCATTTCTCAGCATGTATAGACATTGGAAAATAAAATTTCGATAGGTTTGAACGATGGATGTTTTTCTTATTTCCTCAGAAAGGATATTAGTATTTTGTTTTACAGATAATGTGGAAATGATTTGTAATGAGTGATTGAATATGTGTCATCTTTTATGTTTAATGTTCAATGATTTTGATATTTTGACTTTTTCTTGGGAGTCAATATTTTCTAATATGCCATGCCAAATTTGTAAATTAATATTTGATACTAATTTGTGTAAGGTATTGAATAAGCAAACTTTAAGGTACTATCTTAGGTAGATATTTTCTGGTAAGACAATTTCTATTTAAATTTTAATGTAGTGTATACCTTGAAAACTTACAAAATTGTGTCAGGGAAGTAGAAATGATGCCTTGCATTGTCGATGTAAAATATCTATTAACAATTTGGGAAAATATGAATACACAAAAATCTGTGAAGATTTTAATATAAAGTAGGGATAATGCGTAAAAGAAATTACAGTTTTTGAAATAGTTACCCCCAAACTGCAGAATAAAGATTTATCGGAAGTTTTCCACAAAAGCATATTCTATAACATTGATCTTATTCCGAAGAAATGTTGGGGAACTATAATAGATTCATGATGACTAAACTTTCAAACCAGGTCTTTCAAATGTTTCTACAAAGAGGGCCACAGTGGGACAGTGGTAACATACTTGCCTCCCATCTCTGAGGTCGGCAGTACAAATCCCGGACCTTATGTGGGAAAGTTGGCAGTTGCTTATTGATTATCGGCAGTTTACAGTACAAAACCTTCGCCAACTGTATGTACTGGTTTCATCTGTCCATAAACTATTCAGTGTGGTATGACCTATATAGTGTTGAAAGCATTGTAAAACCCTAAATAGATAGTGGTGGTCCATTCTGTAAAATTAATGAAATATGTATTATTATAAACCCCTTTGAATTGAAACCAATTAATTAATTGAATAATTTGACACATTTTACTAAATGGCCACCCTGTGCAATCTTTGCAAAGTTTGCTTTGGTGTGAATACTAGTAGATTCGATCTCCCATGTGGCTTTCACTAAATTAATTCTATGGTGTTAATTTCAATACACAATTAATATTGCTTCACCACGTTGAAAATAAGATATTTTATGTTTTATTTTTACTTTTCTAAATTTAGTAAATTTTAACGCCTTTTGACAGGCTGACTCAAAATTGTAAGTTTAAGTCTGGAAAATGTCATCAAGTGTCAGCTGGGATTGTTTTGATAAGAGATCCCCATACTGAGTTACCATAGCAACTCATCTTGTCTTCTCTTTTTTTGCAAAGTTTTAGAAATAAAAAGAGAACAGCAATAGAATTTGACAGAAAAGGACATGGATTTATAGAATAGCAAACAGAGATAGTTAGGGATATATATATATTATAATTAAAATGAAATAATTATAATTAAATGAAATAATTATAATTAAATGAAATAATTATAATTAAATGAAATAATTAAATCTTTTGATATAACAGCAAATGTTGACATATTGTACAAAAAAAAACAGTTATAATGAAGTGGACATACATATTTTTAAAGAACATTTGTGCTAAAATTTAATATTGATGTCTTTTTTAATGAATAAATAGTTGCATTAAAGAAATTGTATTTATCTATAGTGACACAAAAATACTCACGAACACACGTCTATCACTGATTTTCCCTTTTGGGGAAAATATGGGGATAAATTCATCTACTGAACTTAACATTCAGTTCTGGTACCAGTCTAGAATACTGCATTGTGGTACTTCATGCTTCACTGAATTCTACTATAAAAGCCAGCTTGCATTTGAATTTGGCGCCACACTCTCGGATTTGAACAATATGCATGTTGAAAATTTGAACTGAGCTACTGTATTGTTTTGTATTTTAACTTATATTTACTTATATTTAACTTCTATTTTATCATTTTACAATTTATTGCTCAGTTCACGATGCCTAAGGTGTTTCATTGTTCTAAAGAAATGCCAGAATGAAGGTGAGTCCTTGTCCAGTGATGTGGAAGTTGCTGCACCCCCCTCTACGGAATCAGACAGTAATGCTACAGTTTCCCAGCAGATTCTGCTGCAATTACAGCAACTAGGGGCTAAAATGGATCTGATGGATAGGAGGGTGCAGTGGACGGAAGCAGCACTAGGACAGGGAACCCCACAGGCAAGTTCTTCATCTATTACTCCTCACAGTTCCTCTAGTCAAAATGTATTGAGCAACTGTATTGATACGGCATGTACGGCAGAGAGTATGGTCCCCTCACTGGGTTATCTCAGGAATAATGAGTCAGTCCAAGCGGAAGTTGGTAAGAGACTGGCAGAGTTAGCACAGTTAAATGAAACTGCTACAAAAGGTAGACGCAAGTCCCAGCGTGGGGGTCCTGGGGATATTATGGTCAAAAAAGTAGTAGACTGGCCACAGAATTTTATACTCACTGGTAGTCGTAAAGTCAGACCAAGCTATGATGATCTAACAATGTCCCAGTGGGTTTCCAGTTTCGTGAGATGTATCCAGGAGGAGAAGTCGGAGGCAGCCAAATCTTCTATGCTTGATTACCTTGGTAATCTCATGAAGGATGCCTCCGACTTCTCTTGGGAATCAGCCAAGGTTTCACATGCAATTGTGCTCACAAATTTGGAGGCGGATTGCTTACAGTGGACGGAAACTGATAAATTAGACCGTATCCGTAGAGCACATGCTCAAAGACACAGTGCCCCAGAACCATCCAATACTTCCAAGTCAACCTATAATAAAAAAGTAAAAAATATTGGGTCAAAAACTGGAGTGATTTGTCGATATATTCAGCAGGGTACTTGCAAATTTCCCTCCCATCACAGGACTGCTGGTCAGCTGTATAGGCATGTGTGTGAACACTGATGGTCCCCATATGAGCCGTACCTGCACCCAGAAATCTGGGTCAAAAAACTGAGAAACCACTGCAGGAATGCAGTGGTAAATATTAGGTGTAACAACTCTAAAAGGTTTAGTGATAGATATTTTTACAATGAAAAATTTGTACATATACAATTGTTTGATAACCATTATGTCAAGAAACTGATGTCTGTACATAAGTTCGTGAAACCTAGCTTATTGTTTTCAGATGTAGTTAGAAATAACAAACAAATATGAACCAACAGTTAAACAACAGATGGTTAATAACCATTCTCGTGTCTTAATCTAAAATGATCAGGCAAATGTTCACAGAGGCAGAATTGCAAAGCAATATGGTAACCCTGTTAAAAATTGTACGGTTGCTAATGTCAATACCAAGATGTGTAATGAACAATGTGTATCCCACATGCGTGGCAAGGCTCCAAGTAGTATTGATAAGAGAATGCATGTGAATAATATGCAGGGAAACCAGTTTGTGCATATGAATAGGTTTTCACCTCTGTATGAATCTGATTTTGATATTGTCAATGATTGTCAGTCTTCGAGGGTAATACTGTTGTGACAGATACTGAAGTTAATAAAACTGGTAACACACCTGTGGCTTGTGAAAATGACGTAAAAACAGTTAGAAAAGGTAAGAACAAACATGTATTTATGATAAACAGTAATAACATGCTTGCCAAGGGCCATGAAGCAAGTCACAAACATGTCAAACATACTGTCAGTAGTCGTGTCATAATGCCTGATTCTATGACTAAAAAAACGTTGACTGAAACAGAAAAAGGGGTCATAAATGAATGTCAAGGCCAAAACTCCCTTCAAAACTCGGCTATGGACAAATATGCACTAGAACGTCAAAATTCTAACAAGAGTACGAGAATTCAGGAAGCCAAAGCAGCCCCTGGAAACGAACAGTGCATAGAACAAAACAGACCATTATTCGGCTTCATACCTATTTATGGGCTAAAAAGCTGGGTCTATGACAAAAGCAACAATTCAATATGCACAGATATTATAGAATTGCATAAAAAATTGAGATCTGATGGAAGATCCAATTATTTGGGCTTACAAATCCCACTTAAGTCGAAGCTAAATTATGACACCTGGGCTGCTTATTTAAATACTTACGGCAGTTTCCTCTCTTGATAAAATATGGCTTCCCTCTGGATTTTGATCGAAATCATACTATTTCTAGCGATATTATCGATCATAAAAGTGCCACCGAGTATCCAGAACATGTAGCAACCTATTTATTATTAAAAATAAAGCTATGTTAGGCCCATTTACTGATCCACCTATCGAAAACTTGCATGTCAGCCCATTCATGACTCGTGATAAGTCAAGTTCCACTGACAGGAGAGTCATTATCGACCTTAGCTGGCCCTTGGGTCATTCAGTCAACTCTGGGGTGGGGACTAATTCTTATCTGGGTATGGATTTTGTTCTTGCCTACCCCTCAGTTGATAATGTTACTGATGATGTTCTCAAATTGGGCAAGGGATGTCAAATTTTCAAAGTAGATATAAGCAGGGCTTTCCGCCACATTCCCATTGACCCTGGGGATCTGGATCTACTTGGGCTTTATTGGGATAACTACTTTCTCGATTTTTCCCTGCCTTTTGGGTACAAACACAGCTCATCCATGTTCCAGCGAATTTCGGATGCATTACGCTTCATTATGAGACAGGAAGGCCACAGTATTTGGAATTATATAGATGATTTTTTGTGTGTCTCCTTACCATCAAAAATTACCAAAACTTTCACCAGATTACAAGCTATTTTATCAGAACTAGGCCTAGACATTAGTACCAAAAAATTGGTCCCACCAAGTACTAGAGTAACTTGCCTTGGCATTGTTGTTGATACAGTGGAGTTTTCCACTTCTATTCCTGTCGAAAAATTGCAAGTTATCAAAAAAATGTGTCATCAGTGGAGTTGTAAATCAACCTGTACAAAAAAGAACTGCAATCACTCCTGGGCTCATTACTGTAGGTTGCCAAATGTGTCAAGTATGCCAGGTTCTTCCTAAACAGAATGCTTGCTTTGTTGCGCAAAAATACAGAAAACAAAATCATAAAAATTACTAAAGATTTTAAACAAGACCTGAACTGGTTCCAAAGGTTTTTAATGGTCAACAATGGTGTTTCAATTATACTCCAAGCAAATCTGTTCACCTAGATGCTTGTCCCACAAGGTTAGTGGCAATTTTTGATAACCAAATGTATGCCATGACCTTGCCAGTTAGTTGGCAAGATGTAAACATCGCTTACACAGAAATGCTTAACATATTGGTAGCTCTAAAAGTGTGGCATAACCAATGGTCTGGTCATAAAGTACTTGTTAAATGTGATAATCAGGCGGTGGTATCTGTTTTAACTACCGGTAAAACTTGTGATAATACCTTAGCTAAATATGCCAGAAATGTTTTTCTGTGGCTGAGTGCGTTCAATATCAATATCGTGGTTGTTCATGTTCCAGGGAAATTGAATCCAGTGGTGGACCTGCTATCCAAATGGAATATTACTGTCAATAATGTTTACAAATTGCAGCAGCTGGTCCATCCCGTGACCTGAGTCCCTACCTCTCAGGATCTACTGTATTGTGATGATTCTATTTAATTGTATATTGTTACAGGCAAACTGCCACTGGAACATCATCTGACCCAGCTGGCGATTTCCAGACTCACCCATGCCTTCTCAGATTCAATAAAGAAGGTCTACAACATGTTATTCATGACCTTCCTGGCCTCTGTGGTCTTCATGACCTGGGATGTTCATCAGGTGACCATGTTAAACTTATTGTGTTTCTTAGAATGCCTCCAATACAATTGGGTTAAGTACACACAAATGGCCAATTACCTAACCGTTATCAAAACTAAGTTTCTGATCATGGGTCTGGATGTTGCTTGCTTTAATGATTGTCGGTTGAAATATTATCAGAAAGCAGTGCAGTTGCACTCACCATTAACAGTTAAACATAACAAAATCATTGACATACCACTGTTAAAGAGTATTGTGCAATGCTGTTTCATGTATATGGGCCAAATCTTCAAGGCTGTATATTTACTCAATTTTTTTAAGCGCAAGCCTCGATAGAGCTCGCGCTTCTACAGATCACTTTTTTTTTTTTTTTTGTCTGCGGACTTTGATGAAATTTTCCTGTCCATTCTGAACCTCCCTTGCGCTCCAGTACCTAAAAGGACACAAGTCCGTTTGGCTTTTCTCCATACATATGTCCTTTTGATTCTGGACATTGATGACATGGACAACACTCCAATAGATAAAGGGACACATGTCCTTTCGGCTTTTGAACATACATTTGTCCTTTTTGTCTCTGTACTTTGATGACATTGACAACACAAACACTCCAATAGCTAAAAGGACACATGTCCTTTCAGCTTTTGAACATACATTTGTCCTTTTCCCTCCGTACTTTGATGACATTGATAACACGACTGTGCATTCTGATTTTCCCTCTCTTGCTCTCCAATACCTAAATTCTAGTACACTACTCATGTCTCTGATGGCTTTGCGCTCGCACTAGGTGACCAAAACACCTATTGGCCTTGTTTCATTTGTAAGACTGTCAAATTTAGTTCCACATGCCATTGTCCAGTATTCACCACTTAAACATCTGGCACAAGGTGATGTAATGTTTCACCCTGATAAGCTAGTAATATTGGTCCAAAACCATGCAGAATAACAATGATATTAAACTCATTACTGTACCAAGAATATCGAATTCCATTCTCTGTCCTGTCACTGCATTGGCTAATATATTGGCACTTACCCCCAAGGGCTCTAACTTACCCCTATTCCAAATCAAAGTTAACCAAACTTGGGTTCCCTTGACTGATACCAAAGTCAGACGCCATTTTTCACTGATCCTCACAAAATTGAACCTAGGTCCTGGATATACCTTCCACACTTTCCGCCGTTCAGGTGCCACCTTTGCTTTTAACAACATCAGTCTTCAAAACATTCAAAAACATGGCACCTGGACGTCGGACTGTGTCTGGAGGTATATCACTGATACTGTCAATGCAGGTGAACAGGTGGCTGATATGTTCAAAGAAAAACTAACCTCTATGTAATCTAATCCTACCCATTGGGGTTTGGGTGAACAAGTAGTTTTTATAACCTTTATAAGTAAATATGTTCTCATCTACTCTTATAGTAGCCTTGAATTTAACATTAATATATATTGTCATAGGGTCACCTTTCCACAAGGCACTCTTATACAATTTTTTCTTCGAAAGTGTCACCTTTTTCATGTTGGATCTTTCCCTCCTCACTTTTGTGTTAAGGTTACCTTAAATTGTGCCTAAGGTAAGGTGACCCTATGTCTTGTCAAAGTGTTATTGATATGTACATACAATTAGTGTAGAACCATTATTAATGTATTAATAAAATATATATTAACCGCAATACTGTGTTGACCTTTTCTCTGTACATCTCAAGGTCATTGGTCAAACTCACTGGTACGTGAGGAACTGTGGTGATAAGTTCATCTACTGAACTTAACCTTCAGTTCTGGTACCAGTCCAGAATACTGCATTGTGGTACTTCATGCTTCACTGAATTTTACTATAAAAGCCAGCGTGCATTTGAATTTGGCACCACACTCTCGGATTTGAACAATATGCATGTTGAAAATTTGAACCCACCCATGTTCCTCACCCCAGAGTTAAGTTCTTGGGTACTCAAATGTAATTTATATATTTTCAGATATCAAGAATTCACTTAATGCAGAACAGCTTGGTTGGAGCAAGGCCATTCTACTGCTACCAGAACAAAGCTTGCTGTACAGTTGTGGTTACATCTGTGTGCTTAAGGAAATATTACTTAAATGTAAGACAGTGCTTGGCTCGTGTCTTTACCATATAATGGTCAGCTGATAGTCTTAATGTTACTGGCCTAGAGTTTAAGGTATAGTTATAGACTGGGGGCTGTAATGCTCAGCTCCTTTTAGGGCAACTCTTGGGTCTTTGAAATGGGACTTATAGGTAGCAGAAGCGTCCATGGGTACTAAACCCGAAAGGAGTAATTACTGTACTTAGACACAACATGTATTTCCAAGGTTTAGTGGTCTTGTAAACAGTTTGGAAGTAATGTAACACCTTCTTTGTGGGCTTGCTCCACCCATCTGTGTATGTATCATAAGTTGAGAGATGTGGCTCTCATGTAGTTGTTTTAATCACCTTTCACTATTAATAATTATCTAATATGCTACAACCATGGTGCACAGTATTCATTTCCATGTTGTAGTTGTAAAAGTGGGAGCTAGTGAAACAAGAATTCAGTATGGGTGTGCTCCACCCATGTATTTACATTATACAACGAGGGGAGGCCTCTCATGTAATGGTTCTTAATTATCATTTTAACCAACTTCATTATACTATCCCTATCTCGAATGCACATTATCCAGTGTTACAATTCAGGGCTACTTTCTTTAGCTCATTCTTGTAACTCCTTATGATTGTAATCTTAACAATTGTAATAATTACACTGAAGTTGTCACTATCCAACGTCTTACCAATGTTATTGGTGTAATACTAATAGTGTTTAACTAGGAGACTTATAAGTAAATATTAATTTGGTAGTGGTTCTATTAAATTGTAATTGATTCACTTTTACTTTAGTAATGGAATCGTAACTTATCTCATGTCTATATTCCAACTTCTTACCAATGTATTGGTATAATACTAATAATGTGCAGCTAGAGACCCATAAGTAAGTCTTAATTTGGTATTGGTTTCTATTAAGGTGTAGTTGATTCACTTTTACTTTAGCGATGGTATCGTTACTTATTTCATGTGTATATTTAATTACCTAACTCATGTACCTGGTTCTATTCAACTAGTCCCTGAAATACTGCTGTATCTACTTGTTACCTCAGGTAGTAATCCTGTAGAGTGGTCATAGGCAAGATTTAAAAGTCTACCAAGCATAAAGTGTAATGTTTTACTAGCTCTGTCATTTTAGTAATGAATCTATGATTATGTCTGTATATTCCATACCCAGAGTGGGTTAGGATTGTTAACTGTATATTTTAACTGTAACAGTAACCACCTGTATGTGGCAACTACATCTACAGGACTAAGGTCCTTATTCTGTTGGTTATTACTTATAATTCAATTCTTAGAAGGAATACTTATGTCTGTATAATCTATCTTATTCTAGTCAACTTATTATCACTCAGTTTTATAATCTAAATCGTTTCATCTGTATGTGTATTCCATTGTGGGTGAACAAGTAGTTTTTATAACCTTTATAAGTAAATATGTTCTCATCTACTCTTATAGTAGTCTTGTATTTAACATTATATTGCCATAGGGTCACCTTTCCATAAGGCACTCTTATACAATTTTTTCTTCTAAAGTGTCGGGGGCCACGGTGGCAGAGTGGTAACACTCTCGCCTCCCACCTCTGAGGCCGGGGTTTGATCCCTGTCATGGCCTCAAGTGGGAAAGCTGGTAGTTGCTTGCCGTTGGTCGGCAGTTTACAGTACACAACCCTAGCGAACTCTATGTACTGGTTTCCTCTGCCCTTCCAACTACCCGTCGTGATATGACCTGTACAGTGTTGAAAGCGACGTAAAACCCCAAATAAATAAATAAATAAATCTTTTAAAGTGTCACTTTTTTCATGTTGAATCTTTCCCTCCTCACTTTTGTGTTAAGGTTACCTTAAATTGTGCCTAAGGTAAGGTGACCCTATGTCTTGTCAAAGTGTAATTGATATGTACATACAATTAGTGTAGAACAATTATTAATGTATCAAAAAATATATATGAACCGCAATGCTGTGTTGACCTTTTCTCTGTACATCTCAAGGTCATTGGTCAAACTCACTGGTAGGCGAGGAACTGAATTTAATTTTGGAGAGAGCTTGATGTTATGATTAATAATAGAAATCTGTGTTTTAGAAGAAAGCAATTTTAAGGAGAATCAAGATTGTTCATATGACAATTTTTATGGTGTGGATAATTTACTCCAGTGAGATTTTTATTGTACTATGCATACTGGTTTGTGCTTATTTTAAAAAAGCAAGTGATTATTTGTTTTTGTTTAATGCATCAAAGGTACTACAAACTGTTAAAATTACTTACTTGGTTTTCTTTAAAATGACTTGTTTTTTTTTTGTGTTGAAGTTGTCAGGTTTCGTTTGCATTTTTTTTCCTTCTTTGTCTCTAAATTGAAATTGGCGAAAAATGCCTTTGGAAAGATTGTCTCCTGGAGAAAAAGCTTCATAGAAAGAATGAATATTTCATATATGGCATTCTATAAATGCCTCATAAAAATAAATACACAACATTTAAAAATAAATTCATTTCCACCACAAATAGTGTATTATGTCAGAAGTATGTAACAAAATGTAATAAGATAAGTTAAAATCTATGTTTTGAATTTAAAAATTTTATTTTTAAATCAAATGTAAATCCAGTACTAACGCATTTCAGCACTACATTATAGCACCATGTCTTTGTTTTCCATTTTACTTCAATGAAAAAGTTCTTTCAAGGGGCATTATTTGGATTGTAATATATTCTGAGCCAATAAAACCAGACCTGATCCTGAGTTTGTTTGAAAGGGTAGCAGTTCTTGCAATTGAATACACAGAGGGTTATTGTAATGTCATATTCTAAAGAAAATCCAAAGACTTAAAAATGTGTCAGTTTTATAAATTAAATTACTGTTTTTTATTTCTCAAGATATATGTCTCCAGGTAGTATTTTTCCATGCGGTATTTTAAAGTTTTTATAGCGTTAACCTGGTATTTTTTGCAGGTAATTTTTTTCCAAGGTAAGACGTTCAGTTAAAATTTAACCTGGGGGCCTGAGCCAAGATTACCCTGGCTGTTGAATACCATGTAAAGCCCTAACTTCGGCCCTTGATCAACAGCTTTAATATATCAAACTTACTGATGGAAATCATGGGCTGGGAATATTTTAATGTGATCAGTTTGGACCTTTGGCACTTGTTTTAAGGTCAAATAAAGGTAGATAAACTTAGAAGCGTTTATACTTGTATTGGTCTGGTATATGTTGTATCCCTAGGCTGGAATTATAGGCTGGGAGTATTTTAATGAGACATTTCACATTGGTTCCTCAAACAAGGCTGCCTGGCCTTAAAAGTGGCTGTAACTCATTTATTATTGTTTTTTCAAATTCGATGCTCCTAGCAAGGGCTTGCTAGGTAGAGTGCATATTATTACCGGATGGACTCAACTTATCTGGTGTGCTAGGTTCAGTTTTCTTTTTTGTCTGACTTGGGTCTATTCTTACTTTGAATTTTTGTACTTAAATGTTACTTAGGATATCAATAAGCCTCAATTGGCAGTTGTATATCGCATTAGGTAATCTAGACAGGTAACCTTAAATTGCTAAAAATTGCTGCCTATTATTCACTTTTTTTGAGTGGGGAGGTGCAGCTGTATGCATTGGTACACTTTACCTAATGAAACGTAAAAGGCCTGTGACATAACACATGTTAATGACGTCACATCACAGTGTGCTTTGTATACCACATGGTCTTGTTTAACAACAAGGCATGTATACATGTGGTGTCTATTTTACATACTCCACTTTTATACAAACTATTGTCAGGTAGCGGTCGAAGGAGATGTCTCAATTAAAACAACATTTTATCCTGGGTTCTTTTATTAGAAACAATTTTCAGTCTTGACAATATGTGTATTTTACATCAAGTATATTTCCTTCTTTTCCTGTATGTTACTACATTCTCCAGCCCTGCTGTTGCTCTGACCCAGAAGGCTAAAAACTGCCTCCTTATATACTGTAAAAATGCTTATGCTTATGAATTCCTAACATTACATTTCCATGACATCAATGATTGCACAACTTCCTGCCCCCTTGGCAATTTTCCTAGATAGTTTTCCTGGATGTCTAAATATAGACATCCTATGACTAAATAAGTACATGGAACATCAACCAGGCTACCCAGAATTCATCACAATCCAAATGCTTGGAATTTGGGGGCAGGTGCTAATCCCAATTCCATCAGTATCTAAGGCTGTAACTAGGGGTCTGTTCACAAATAATGAGTAGTTATTTTTAAATATTTATTACTGTATTTTAGGCTAACTAAAAGTTCTGAAATATTTAATTGATATTCAAATTTAACCAATGATATATATATGTTGTATTGAATGTGAATAACTATTGAATGTATACATTCAATGAACCAAGCTATTGAATGTGTAGATTCAATGGGCAAATCATTGAATGTGTACATTCAATGGCTGAGCTGTGGAATGTGTAGATTCAATGGGTACAACCATTGAATGTGTACATTCAATAACTCAAGGCATTGAATGTATAAATAATTAAATATGAAATGGTGATTTTGATTACAAAGACTTAATTTATAACCCAGATTGCATATTTTGTAGTATAACTATAAGCAATGAGATTAACTGGAATAAAAGTGGTACATTTCAGGAATTTATATAAAGTGGGATCTGTCTACAACAATAAAATTAATAAACATCTATGTCATGGCAGAAATTTCATATATTTCATGACATTATTTACCTAACATTCTTCATATTTTGTAAATCACTTATTATCATGGGCTTTTGTGATATCATTCTGCAATTACATAGAACATTTACTTATTTCTGCACATTAGTTCTTTCTGATCAAAGTTATTTTAAAAGCTGTCTAGTAAACACTAACCATAAATATTAAAACATTTGGCCTCTCAGTCAAAGAATGAAAGAGAAACAGTTTAAGCTTGAGAAGTAATTTTATGATCTTTGAGTGTATGATTCTAAACTGCGATAGCAATTAATTTGTCTAATTATGCGTACAATTTTGGGATTTAACTGTAATTATCCCCGCAGTTGCATCCATAAAATGTTAGAGAGGTTCATTGGGACAATAAAATTGGGAAACAGATTTAGATGAACAAATATTTTTTAGAAAATGAACAATCAGTTTTGTTGTAATCCATAGCAGTATGACAGACTTTAGAAAATCAACTTATTGCAAAAGTTTATTTTTAAGTTGGTATCAACAGGTGTGATATTAAGAAAATTGTAGAAATAAGTTACATTTTATGCAATATCAATTACATATTTCCATTTGCTAAATTCATATACACATTCAATGACTTTGACTGTTGAATGTACACATTCCACAGTTAATCCATTGAATGTACACATTCAATGACTGCTTGCTATTGAATGTGTACATTCAATAGCCAAGCCATTGAATCTACAAATTCAATGACTAACCCATTGAATGTTATCTACATTCAATACAACATATATACTCTTTGTTATTATTTAGTGAATTATAAAATTTGCCCTAATTCCAAGCATCTTTCAATTTAATTCAAATAACTCAATTATCCATTTACAAATTTCTAAAAACAATCTTAATTCACTGTTATAACCTTGTCATCAATAACCACAGCAGTTACTTATATTAAAGGATTTTTGGTAACAGCTAGAATTCTCTCACTCTAAGACCATGCTGGTGAGAGTTTGGTATTTACTCAGTTCTGCTTCTCGCAGTCTTAAATAACACTGCACTATGAACCTTTTTTTTGCTTCAATGTTAAATGGATATGTGTTCTATCATAAGAATAATTTAACACTATAATATAATAAAATATAGTACAGCAGTTTATATCCAAAACCATACTTTTGTTTCTGTTTCACATTTACCAAGGAATTACTAATGATGTAGCATGTTTACACAGGATGCTTAAGTTTAAAACACTGCAAACTTAATCCTTCTTGCTGAAGCAAGAATAGCAATTTGTAACCTGAATCTTCTAATGAGATCCTCCCTGGAATCTCACCATAAGTATTGGATCTAACATGAAAGTTGTAAAGACAATTAATTACATCAATTTAATAGTATTGATGTCCACGCTTCTATGAAACAACAGTGTTAATTATTAGAAAAAGTAATTAAAAGATGTTCTTAATTACTTAATCATAATTACTTTGATTTTGATCATTACTCTCCTTTACACTATTGTGGTTACTCATTGCTTTGCTAAATGCTTAATTGAAATAAAATCCAAAGATTGTATTTAAGTGGCTTTATTTATGTTTCTACACTTAGTAGTAACCTGCTAACAAAGAAAGGACAAATAGACAAACGGTCTTGAAAATAATACCTCCTTAGTGGAGATAACAAGTGAGTATTGTATTGACATAAAAGTACCCTAAATAAAAGAACTAGCTCCCAGATAGTGATCTAACATTAGCGAAACATTGGCGCAACGTCAGATCATCTGTCGATCCAAGTGCGGCCAGCCATCGTTTGTCCAAAGGCATTTTGGCTGGTAGATGCAATATTTGTTGGCAAGCCACTGGTAAGAATAGTACCCACACTATAAACTTACCCAATGAAGCTATGCGACCATTGTTTAGAAATAATAAATGATTCACAGGTTGTGGGCAAGTCTTAGTTAAAGGAATCATTGATCAGTCAGTAGTCACATGACCAGTTCTGTCAATTGTCATGTCAATTGATCATAGCAAACATTAAAAAATGGTGGATGGTGGACTAAAGTTGATAATCCATAATCCAATGATAAAATTATACTGTCAAATAATGATGCTTTATTGTGAATAATAAAATGAGAACATTATTTTATGACTAAAATTCTTAAATAGTAAATAGTTTATTTTAGGTTTGCAAAACTTTTTAAGGTTTATAAACATTTATAAACATTTAGAATGTTTGCTGGGAATAATTTAAAACCATTTATCAACTTATCAATGTCACCTGGTTCTTATATGATAAGTGGATCAGTGTTGGTGGGATTATCAAGTTTTTGAACTAAATCAGTAGTGGTTACTAAATGCTTAGTTATGGGTGTGGTAAATATCTTACCCCTTTGTTGATGGACTGGTTGGTCATGTTGTTTGGTTGTCCATCAGTGGTGATTGGATTCTGTTCCAAAAATTCTAATAAGTCATAAAAAGACTGTGGTATATCCCGATCCATTGGTGCAGGAACAGGGGATGATCCAACTTGATTACTGGCGTAGAGTTTGATCTGATGTTTTTTTTCAGATCATTCTCATGTAAGTAAGTTTTTTTTTGCAAATGGTACATCTCAAATTGTTAAGATGTATTTCTCTAATGTGCCTATCCCTGTAATGTTTCCTGACAGGTATGACAGCCATAATGTTTTGTTCTGAAAACATATATAGTTGTCTATTTAAAACCTGTAGGTTGATTAAATTTGTGGAGATTTCATCATAAAAAAGGTATGTTATAAATGTTATTGATATTTTTCAATAATCGTGACATATTGATTATAGAATGGTGGATTATGCACACAAAGTTTAATTTAGATCGATATGGCAATTAAACTATCATATAATTATATACTATTATAACATTAGTACACTATCACTGTCAGAAATAAATGAATTATTTTACAATTCTCTGGTAACCGGTAAAATATAACAGTAAATAAGTGTAAACTGCATACATTTATTCATAACACATCCACACAGTTCAAATTTGTGACTGGAAATAATTTTGAAGTTCAATCCATGATGGTTGTTAGGGGTCAGGTGCAAAAATGAAATGGTTGTTGTATATTCCCCTTATATTTATGCTATGGCTTTCGACAATTAACCATTAAAACCATTAATCTGGAAAAGATTTATGGTGAAGATTTACTAAATGATTTTGTGAATTACCTGAATCAGCTACAAGCCACAATAAAATTCACCTCTGAAACTAGTCCACAGAGCATCAACTTCTTAGACACTACTGTGAAATTAGACAAATCAAGGCACATTACAACCACCCTTTATAATAAAGCTACAGACACCCATCTGTTCTTGCACCATTCCAGTGCACACCTAGAAAGTGTCACCAAAAAGGTCCTTATGGCCAATACTTGAGATTAAGAAGAATCTACACACAAGATACAGACTTCCAAAGTAGTGCTGATAAATTGACCCAGTATTACTTAGACAGAGGCTACCCTGTCAAATAATTGAGGGCCCACTGTAATCCAGTAAAACAATTTAAGCAGAGTGACCTATTAGATAACACTGGTAAACCACAAAAACAACCCCCCCTACATTCAGAAATACATCCATTCCAATTGGAATATCACTGAAAATACTGATGATCTTAAAACAATTTTCCCAACCAAACCCCTCATTGGGTTTAGAAGATTACCCAATCTTAAGGATATACTAACATCAAATAAAATATACTACCCCCAAAAAACACATTGAAATTCAAGAGGACCGCCCAAAGGTGAGTACCAGATTAGGCAAATGCACATATTGCACCAAAATAGTCAAATTATTCCAATTAGATAGCAACCATACTGGGAAATCACATACATGCATTAATCTACCCAACCCAGTATATATTACATGTGAAATCTCGAATATCATATGTTTAATTAATTGTTCACAATGTGGGAAACAATATATTGGGGAAACTGGAAGACCATTCAGAAATAAGATTTATGAACACATAGCTAGTGTCATAACACTAAAAGTTCAATAACACCAGTATCTAAACATTTCCACTTAGAAGACCACTCTAACAAACACATGACATTCAGTGTGATTCAATGGTTAGGCACCAATATCAACCGAAAAAACCAGGAGAAGCGCAGAGCTAAAGAGCTGGAATTTATCTGGGAGGTGTCCACCATTCACTCAATTGGCATCAATCAATTTGTGTAATAACTTTCCTCTTATTGTATAGTTGGTGCCCCTATACCGGCCTTATTTATGCCATGGTGAAGGTGTATGCATTCTTCAGGCACTTTTGTTTACGAATATTGTGAGAGATTGACTGAATTTGATAAAAGTTTTGATGAAAATGTAATGGTGCAGATATCTGGGAAACCGTAGCCATTTTAATGAGAATTCAAAATTGCAATTATCTCAGAAGCTATAAGATGCACTGACTTCCATTAATGTTTTATGCAGCTGTACAAAAGTCAGACAAAGGTATAGAGAAATGAAATTTGTGCAACTTTAGGCAGACATCTTAAACTGCCTACAAAAATCAAAGTTGCAAACTTTTAAAATTAAAAACAATAAAAGATGGAGTAATTTTGATCAAATTTGGACTCACAGGGTGAATCGGTGCTACTACGTCAAAATATAGAAGGATTTAAAATGTATCTACTTGATTTTTCTACGACAATAACAAATAATATTCTGGAATAATTACAAACGAATTTTTACCCACAGGGTAGAACAGTGCTATGTCAATATACACTCTTGTCAAAAGTCCTATTGATCACACATATACTAATCTATTCAGAATTATTGCTAAAAGTTTATTTCTGTAATTTAGTTTTGTTTAAATATGTACAAAGTAAGACAATAAATACGGGGAAAAGCCCAAACTTTCAATGGATAATTTACTTTTGACAAATATTTACTTTGAAAAACGGAGGAACTATGTATATATCATAATGTTATACCACTTTGGGTAATTTACAGTTATAACAGCTAGTTTTACACTTTTTGTTCACATATAACTCTTATTCACTGTAAGACTTTGAGGAAGGGACATTATCTATAGACTGTTTAACTAATTAGATAAAAGAGTAAAAAAACGCTTGACAAATTACTTACCTCAGTTCACTGAAAGTCGCTGATAATGGCTTTTTGGATATATGTTTTACATGTCATCTGTACATTGATCAACATTTCAATGCCACAAAATACAGCCATACAAACCAGAAGGAATTGTGAGGCACAATTATCAGAGATGAATGCTCGGATGAACAATTTAGAAAAATCAATGGAGAGTTTTGTCACAGAGAATCAGAAACAAATAAATGAGCTGAAAAGTGCTTTTAATGCACGATGCGATTCCCGAGCAAATGAACCATCGGCATATACAATTCACTACACTGGGAAGAACTGGATGGATGCTGACTTGTCCTGTAAGGCTGAAGGCAAACATCTTGTGTCATTTGAAACTCTGGATGAGCAGAAGCATGTGTTTGAGCTGATAGAGCAGGAATGTTCTCTATTTGGCTTCTGGGCATCTGCCAGGGATTTAGGAGGTGACAATTGGATCTGGAGAAACAGCGGGGAGGTGGTTCTTACTGGCCTTTGGGGAGATGGCGAGCCAAGCGGTGATGGTGATTGTGGCAATTTGCATCAATCATTTACACAATATCTTTTGAATGATGCGCCTTGTGAGACAAAGAATTGCTATATTTGTGAAAGTCCATGAGACACAATAGAGGTGCGAAAAGAGACACTAACTAAAATGTAAAGATATTGAAAGAGAGAATTTAGATGGAGTTGTATCATGGATGGTTTTGAGATGTCTTAGGAAGGATATTAATAGACCATAATATTATGCACACATTTTTTTGCAGAAATAATCTATTATGAATGACTAAATATATGCCACAATTTGTGGTAAAATGTGTTATCAGTCTATAAATATATAACTTCACTAACTTTTTTCTGGGTGGGCAAAGTTTTGTGAACTAAAAGTCATACAATCAATAAATTGCACTTGATGTTCAATCATATTAATGCCCAGGTTAGACAATGGCAATGCTTAATTGTGAATGATGGTGAACAATGAATTATTCCGTTTTCATGGGCAGTTCTTCATTATTCCCCCTTTGTCTTCATCTTTGAACCCCCCCCCCCCCCCCCCCCGCGTCTGCTACAACAACCAGATGTGGCACGTGTGGCACATTCTTTTATGTTATGGGTCCTTTGCTGGTCTATTGTCTTCTTTAGTCTTTTCCCACTTTGAAGAATTGGTTGAGAACAATGGAAATTCACTGCAAAGTTTGTGTGAGGATGTCATGTCTATTGACAAGGATTAGAGAGTGCACTACTAACCTTTCTACCAGTCAGAGGAGAGGAATAAAGAGCTTCCAGGATAGCTGGATAAGATTGTACGAGGATGTAGAGGGAGCTTACCAATGAGAAATCAGGTTGAATTCAGTGGGTTAAATTGGGTTGAAATATGTGTAGATTTTAGTTGGATCCAACCAGTGAAATCATGTTGAAACCAACTGTTAAAATCTGGTTTAAATCTATGGGTGAAATCTGGTTGAAATACATGTAGATTTTGCAAACCGTTTATGGTTACATCCAACCAGTGAAATCATGTTGAAACCAACTATTGAAATCTGGTTGTATTTATGGGTGAAATTGGGTTGAAATACATGTAGATTTTGTAAATAGGTTTTGGTTTGATCCAATGTATGAAATAGGGTTGAATCCAATGGGTAAAATCAAGTCATTTACATTGTCTTCTTTATTTGAATCATTGTAGCGTGTGTGTCATAATTATAGCTTCTTAATAATATTATACAATAACTATCCATATACATATTTTACAATTTGGATACAACTTCAAAGTAATTAATTCTTTTCAAGATGACATGTTTTCATGAATCATTGTATATTCAATATTGTATTTCTGATGACATTGTAATGACATATAATTTTGCATCAGCTTTTAAACATAATTGTTCAAGATATGTAAATCCATATTTTCCAACTAGATATCTTTTTTTATGTTATTAATGGAGCGGTATTGTCCAATGTCTTCAACTGAAATTCTTTTTGTGAAATTTTAACATAAATTTACATTTTTTTCTTTGTAAAAACAAACAATTGTGACATTATTTATATCTTCAGTATTTTATCCAATCAGTTTCTTTAAAATGTTTTATTAATTAAGTTGGCTATAACTATATTGTAATTATAAAGAAGCAATAATCATGTAGCAAAGCCACAATGTTCAGTTCAGATGCTAGCACAATCAAAATATTCAGAATGGCTTCTGTTAATATCCCTGTTCCAGCTCCAATGGAGGTGAAAGGTGACTTACTTAGTAATTGGACATTTTTCAAAGATCAATGGGAAGATTACGAAGTTGCCACTGGACTAAGGGAGAAATCAAAGAATCTAAGGGTTGCAACTTTAAGATCTGTTATGGGTAGAGATTGTCTCAGAATCTTAAAAAATCTTGAGATAACAGATGATGATCGCAAAGATCCAGCAAAGTGCATAAAGGCACTAGAAAGTTATTTCAAACCAACCCAAAATGAGATTTACGAATGGTACATGTTCTACTCATATGATCAAGGACCCAATGAAAATGTGGATCAGTGGGTCAACAGACTGAGACAACTTTTAAAGTCTTGCAACTTTGAAGCAATGACTGACAGTTTGTTGAGAGACCGAGTAGTTCTGGGGACGAAAGACAAGGCTGCAAGAGCATGGATGTTTAGAGAAAAGGCAGTCAATCTCAATGAAGCAGTTGACATGCTGCGAGCTAGTGAAGTAGCTGCTCAACAGATAAAGGAGATTGACCAAGGGACATCTGAGGAAGTGGTACACTTCAACAAGCGGGAGAAGGCTAACAGAAGTCCAGCTAAAAGTCGACAGATTTCATGCATATTTTGCTTGCAATGTCATGAGTTTGGAAAAAATAACTGTCTTGCATATGGATCTGAATGCCATACATGTCACCAGAGAAACCACTGGTCCGGGAGTAAGAAGTGCAAGAAAATGGCCAGAAAAAATCAAGCAAGTCCAGCAAAAGTGCACATTATGTACTGGAGGAGAGCTATTCAAGTGATGGATCCTGCATGTATGTAGATCACCAAGTGGCAAATGTCAAATCTCGAGGACAACAACCAAGAGTTTGTGTGTTTAATAGACACAGGGACTATGTGCAACATCATGTCCATAGAACAATTAAACCAAATAGTTCCAAATGCGAAACTCTGCCAGAGCAACTCTAAACTGCATTTCTATGATGGGTCATATATGCAACCCCTTGGGATATACTCAGTGTATGCACAATATGGATCAAAGAAGTTGAAACTGAGATTTGAGATTGTCACCACAAGGGTCACAAGACATCCACTGCTGAGTACCAACACTTGTGAGAAACTTGGCCTTCTGACACTGCACACCAGTGATGTTTGCCAACAGAAAAACAACGGCAAGGAAGAGAGCAATTTCACTAGTGGGGATGTCACAGTTGACAGCATTCTGGCAGAGTATGAGGATGTTTTCAAAGGACTGGGATGTCTACCTGGTGAGCTGCATCTAGAAATAGATAACACAATAAGACCTGTTCAGCACACACCCAGGAAGATACCTATTGCCACTAAGGAGGAATTAAAGAAAAAAATTCAAAACATGGAAGCAGTAGGCATATTGAAGAAAGTAGATGAGCCAACTGACTGGATTTCTTCGATGGTTGCAGTTAGAACACCTGGAAAGATTAGAATCTGTATTGACCCAAAAGACTTAAATAAGGCTTTGAAGAGGAATCATTATCCCACACCTGACACCATGTTTATTGTTCTGATTTATATATTATATATTCAAGAACTACAAATAAAGATAGTTATAAATATAAAGGTATATGTTTCTATTTTATTGTATATTCACAGACACAAATATATAAAGGCACATGTATATGGTTTTGTTCCCAAGATTCAACTACTGCTGTTTATACCTTTCTAGAAGGATAGTATAGTTCACCGTCAGGTCATTCCTATCATCTGATACATTTAACATCTGGATTTTATATTCCACTTTACAACTGTCTTAGCCTTTCCAAAGTCTCTACTTACAACTGTATACCTCAAACAACTTTGTCATATAAACTGAAAAAAGACAAGAATAGCCACATTTGTAGAACTCCACCCATTACTCCCCACCTTAATTAGTTGTCAGTTTTGACCACAAAAAACAGACCTAAAGAAGAAAAACACCATGCATGCAATTGAGCAAGGGTAAACCCCACCCTCCACCCCTGCTGTGTTATCTAATTACTTTTAGTTACAGGCCTAATGTTCTGTGTAGTAGGGTAGAGATAAGGAAAAACCAAGAAACCCATTGACCTTACTGTTGTGTGATAAAATGTTATAGCTTAGGTTCTCTGTATAGAGAAGTTTTCAGTGTAAACTTACAAACTGAAAACTAGCTATTTGTGCATGGAAGCATTTGAGAACCAAATTCAAATTACTAAGTTTTGATGAATAAGTTTGAATTTATCTTTTTTCTTTAAGATACATTTGCCTTTAAAATGTTTTTTTAATTATCAGAAATTGCATTATTCAAAATATAACTATAAAAATTATATTTGGGTGCATCAGTTTTGTTGTTGCTATAAATTAATAAGGAGAACAGATAAAAATGTACAGGTACATGCACACATAATCTTTATCATCTTTTTAATCTTTAAAAATTAGTCAAATACCTACAAATTCAAAAACTGTTGCAATAATAGTTCTTTCAAAAAGTTAATCACTCTATCTCCCTCTAGAAAATGAATTTTACTAGTCATTCAGTTCCCAAAATTCAACCTGTTTTCTTTTCAATAACATGACTAAGATCTCATGTCAGAAAACCTAACTTGATTTAGTGGTGATTTTTTATTACATATCACTACTTTTCCAGTCAGAAATCCAGCTTTGAAATAGTGTTGAAATTGTGTCAGTGTCAATTTTTCAACAAAAAATCATCCTGATTTCTGGTCAAAATACCACTACTTTTTCATGTCAGAAGTCTAACTTAGCTTTAGTAGTTTATAATACAGATTTCAACGTCAGGATCTGTTTTCAACTTTAAATCAACAACATTTCAAGGCGTGTGCCTGCTGGGTAGCATGTCAGTATTATTACTGGTAATCTTCATGAGTGATATAATTTTTCATACACATCTAATGAGGATGTTTATTTTTATTCTCCACCATTTTGTTGCATGAATAATGATTAAAACAAACCCACATTAAAAAAATGAATACCGAAAAGGCTGTCATATATATTGGGGTATTAGTTAATATAAAACTTCATTTTTGTAACTTGATAATTTCATTGGGAATTAATGATAAGTTAAGTGCTGAAATATATTAATAATATATCCCTATCTGTATGTCCTATTTTAGGACAAAAAAGTTCTTACACTATTTTCCATATAATTTTGTTCCATGCTTAAAAAAAATGACATTGACTGCTATTGACTTCAGTTTTTTAAATGCGAGCTCTCTGAAGCTTGCATTTCTAGAGATCACTTTTTTGTCTTTTTTTATTTCAGGAATGCAGAGGTTGTGGGTTCAAATCCAGGTACACACAGATACATAGTGGCTTGGATAGTCACATCAAAAGGTGGTCCTCTGTCATTGGGCCCTATCCAATGTGGCAAGATAAAGAACCTCAGGGACATTGATAAATGGTCATCCATGAGACTCTCTCTTTCAGTCAGGTGAATGTCAGTCACTTGAGAGCTTGGGCTGCACTTGTGCAGTTGAGTTGGGTCAAATGTTGCTTTGAGTCCTGTAGTACATGGAGATATTGCATGGAGTACAAAATATACAATACAAAGAAATAACTCATCTTCCTCAAACATAAATGTTTTTTTAAAAATATTACAGAAATATTTACCAATAACAATCATTAACTGGAAAAGTACTCCAAGAGCATAAACCTCCAATATCCAAGCACTGCATTTTAGTCACTTTGGGCAGCTGGGTGGTTTCCGATGTTCTGGAGTTACTCGAAGTGAGGGATGACAAACCTCTGGCCTCACTTGCACTTTTGCACCTGGTACCCCAGGACTCACAACCTTCCATGGGAAGGAACTTTTGGTTGTGCCCTGTTCAGAGATCTTTGCACTACCTCAACGTGCTTAAGTTTTGAGTCTAACTTCATTTTCTTGGAGGAAGACTCTTGAGCCAGATTGGAAGTGGTTCTCAAGATTAAGGGTGTTAAACCAAATGTTTGGGTTCTGGGCAGCACGATTTTGAGGATGGGATTCAATAAATAAGGTCAGTTCTATTGCTTCATTTTGTTCTAGAGAAATTTGTGACCCTCGTTCATTGGACCCCCTGAAGGGTATCTTTTACCATATTTAAATACGAGGTTTTTAGATTGTCAACCTCTTTCGTGTCTTGAACATTTACTTCCACCTGAAAAAGGGATCAGCAAATGTCACAGCTAAAAACAGGTTTGGGGAGGGGATTATCGCTTCAGCCATCCTCATAAAAAGACAAAGTACTTGTGATCCCACATTGCAAAACATGATAGCACACTGCAACGTGTCGGACCTCTTTTTGTGGTACATTCTAAAACTCGGACTTCTGTCCAACTTGGAATTCTACTTGGACTAAGCGGCGATGAGATGGGGGGGGGGGCAGCGGCGACGGGTTTGGGAGGGTGGGGGAGGGGCTGTGTTATGCATTAATTTAGCCAATCAAATGCAAGAGGGTTATATAGGGGCTCGCCAGATTTTAAACACGTGTATAAACGTTTATAAACGCCATTGCCCCCCCCCCCCATCGCCGCTATCATCGCATTACTTGGACTGTCGCCGCTATCGCCGCTGGCCATGTACCCCTCCTCATTTCTCCTCAATTAAAATTAACGTCGCCGCTATCAGTCCAACTTTTAGGAAGTGCCTTTTTTTGTGCCTATATTCATTCTTACGCTGTTGAAAACCTAGCAAATAATCAAAATTATAAATATATCCAGTAGCTTGTGAAATAAACTCAGATTTGTAACTTTTTTGACATTTCCAAAGAAAACACAAGTACGCACAATGGTGGCTAAATGAAAAAGAGGTAGAACAATCAAACTCCAAAACTTTTGCAAGGGGGGACACCTAGCTAGTTCCAGTGTGTATACACTATGGAATGTTTTATCAAGAGTGTGACCACTTGGCAGCAGAGTCTCCTGATGAGTGTACATTTCCAAGAGGGTAAGTTATTGCAGCAAAATCTATATTCGTAATATTTGAATATATATTAAAACCAAGAATGATTTCTGCCCTTAGGAACTAGGGAAATGTTTTAGACTTTTTTTAGCAAATGCAGTTACACACTGTTAAATTGATATTTTTGAGAGCAGGAAAAACTTGTACCAAACCGGGAATTCCCACTGAAAATAATTGTCGCTTCAATTGTTTGAATTGTAATGGACTAGGCAATAGATTAAAGAGATCTTTTACTTTCTCTTGGCTGGTTGCCAATCATAAAGGTATAACCTTCCTACAGGAAACCCACTCAACTGAAGCTGCCGCGCCTGAGTGGAATAAATATGACTGTGACATATATGGCACTCGCATGGCACCAACAGGGCATGAGGGGTTTGCACTATGATTCCAAACAGCTACAGTCTTAAAAATTTTTAATCAGGATGGAAGATTTCTTCTATTACATATTTTTAGCAATGACTCGGAATTTGTATTGGTTGAATTGTTACTGTAAATGAGGCCAAAGACAAGTCTCCTATTCAGATTCATGAAATAGTTAGATCCACTAGCAAACCAAATTTTATGCAGGCAAGAATTCAAATTGATTCACAGCTGAATGTTGAGGCTTGGAAAAAATACCTAGAGGGTTACTGGGATCAGCAGTTATGTGAGCTAATTCAGTTCGGCTTCCCCTTAGACTTCAATAGATCTTGTATCTTGAATCATGAACAAGGAAACCATAAATCTTCTGTTGACTTTCCGGCTGATATTGAAGCCTATATTGAAGAAGAGCTTAAGTATGGGGCCCTGTTAGGACCATTTCCTAGACATCCAATCTCAGCAGGTCATTGTTCTCCCTTCATGACTAGGGCTAAACCTAACTCAGATAGGCATCGAGTCATTGTGGATCTCAGTTGGCCCCCAGGGGCGTCAGTAAATGCGAGTATAGACAAGACGTCATATTTGGATAGCGTTTTTTCGTTGACGTTCCCAACTGTGGATGACATTACTGGGCAACTTAAGCGTCTGGGCAGGGGTGCCCTTCTGTACAAGATTGACGTCAGCAGGGCGTTCCAGCACGTCAAAGTTGATCCGGGCGACTATGATTTATTAGGTCTGGAGTGGCAGGACGCGTACATCGACACCTTCGTCCCGTTCGGGACGCATCACGGGAGCCAGATCTTCCAGCATTTGAGCGACGCCGTCAGATATATGATGCATCAGAAAGGTTACGCAATGATCGACTATATTGATGATTACATTGGCATTGGTGTCCCCAGCGTCACGTGGAAGTCATATGACGCTTTGACGCATCTTATGCGTCAACTAGGTCTCACCATTAGTGAAAAGAAACTGGTCCCACCGTCGACCCAAGTGATGTGTTTGGGGGTCCTTATTGACACAGTAAAAGGCACAATAGCAATTCCCCCAGAAAAGCTTGAGCAGATCAATGAAGCAGTCTCTCACTGGCTAACCAAGGACGTGGCGTCGAGGCGTCAACTTCAATCCATCTTAGGTCTCTTGTTGTACGTCCACAAATGCGTCAAGCCAGCACGTATATTCCTCAACAGGATGTTAGAACTCCTCAGGGCTTCTCATGGTAGTCAAAAAATTTTGTTGACCCCTGATTTTAAGAGAGACCTAAGATGGTTTGATAAGTTTCTTTGCAAGTACAATGGTATCTCAATATATGATCACAAAAAGGTTGATGCTACCCTAGAGTTGGATGCTTTTTTTAAATTTTTTTTTTATATATTTTTATTTCTTTAAGAAAAACATATACAATAAGGTTAAAAAAAAAACATTGGCACGGTATTCAAAGCATAAGTTTTTATATATTACATATATATTACATACAACTCTCTGTACATTTCTCTGTACATTTGCGTGAACTCTAGTTTGTTTTTTAATAATATTACTTCCATATCTATATATTTTCACTGTTTCACCTACCGGTTCTTGTAGGGTCATGTTTTTTTGTTTTTTTTTTTAAAAAAAAAAAAAAAAAAAAAGCCTAATGGTTTCCTGATTCATATTGCTATGTAAATAAATTTTGCCACACTTCCCATCGTTTGTTAAATCTTATTTCAGTCTGGTTTATAATGGCTAAAGTTTTTTGTTCTTTAAATTTGCTTTCCAACCTTTTTTATGGCTAAAGTTTTTTGTTCTTTAAATTTGCTTTCCAACCTTTTTTGGAGAAAATATATATTTATTTTAAAATTATATTTGGAACACCAAAATATATAATTTCTAACATTGGTAAGTATAAAATTTAGTGGCCAGAAATGTGTATCATAATCTTCATAACCTAGTATTTTTCTAGAATCAAGGAGATCAATATGTATTGACAATTTATTTCTGATCCAACTATTTAAGTTCTGCCACAAGTCTTGTACTTCTTTACATTGTGCAAATAAGTGTAAGATTGTTTCTGGACATTCCCCACATAATCTACATAGATTGGAATTAGAGATTTTTATTTTGTACAGATACTCATTAGTATCCAATATATTAAACAGGATTTTGTATTGAAACCAGACAAGGTCATTATCAATGACTGATTTTATACAAGCTTTAAAGATGTTTTGCCAAATTTTCTCATTTATATAAAAATTAATTTTTTTGGACCATATTTCTTTACATATAGGCTCAGCAGCTTCATACTGCATGAATATTTTGTAAAAATCTTTACTTCCACTTGGTGACTGAAATATAGTTCTTACATGAAATGGCAAGAAAGGCCTTGACATTGTAAAAATATTGTTTGTTTTATATCTATTGATAAAGCTCTTGATCATAAGTTTTACTCTATGATAATCAAATACATTTATTGCTAAATTATACATTTTACACATTTCTGTATGAGTAATGATAGATCCATTTGAATTTACTATATCTCCAACACATCGAATTCCTTTGTTGTTCCAGGTACGTAGAAATAAGGGATAGCTTGATAGTTGAAAATTGTACCAAAGACAGGAGTTTAATATGTGTATATTTGAGGTTGGCTGTTGTTTTTCACAAAAGTTTTTCCAGTAATCGAACACCTTGTTCCAAAATTTGTTTTCTTGTAGTCTTGAGTAGAAAGGGTAACTTCCTCCCATTATGGGTATGCTATTTATGTTATAACCATTGTCTATTAGAAGTGACTTCCAATGTGAATTTGTTTGCTGAACTATTTTACGTATCCAACTTAATTTTAGGGCCTTCTCAAAGTTAAAAATGTCAGTCATTCTCAACCCTCCATTTGAGTATTCAGCACAAATGGTTTTCCTTTTGACCTTGTCTGGTTTGGAATCCCATAAAAATTCATACATAAGACTGTTGATTTCTTTTAATAAAGCATTTGGTACTGGTAATGACATAAACAAATGGATCAATTTAGGTAAGAATAAAGTTTTTATCAGTGTTATCCTACCAAAGGGAGTCAATAATCTACTTTTCCAATTCCCCATTTCTTTTTTGATTTTTTGCAATGTCTCTGTAAAATTAATATGTGGAATATCCTTTAGATTTGTGGAAAAATGCAGTCCTAGCATGGAAAATTCTGTATTGCCCCATTCAAGTTTAAATTTTATATTTAATTTTTCCTTACAAAAACGTTTTCGACCTATCCAAATAACCTTTGTTTTCTCCATGTTCATTTTCAGTCCTGAGTAATCTCCAAAAATTTCTAAAGTGTTAAGTGCTGATTCTAGAGAGTGCTGTGATCCATCTAGAATAAGAGTGGTGTCATCCGCAAACTGTGTTAATTTTATGTTTTCTTCTCCGATTATGACGCCTGTTATATTTGGATCCATATTAATGAGCATTGAAAGAACTTCTGCCCCTATCAGAAATAAGTATGGTGATAATGGGTCACCTTGTCTACATCCTCTGTTGACTGAAATTTCGTCAGACAAAAAACCACATTGTAGTATATATGCTTTTATATCTGTGTTAAACATTTTCACCCATTTTATGAAATTTTTATCAAAGCCAAACATTTCAAGAATTTTGTATAAAAATTTCCATGACAAAGAATCAAATGCTTTCTCAAAATCGATTAGCATTAATAGGGCTGATTGTTTATTTACTTCAGTTTTATACATAATGTCATATATTAGCCTGGTACTGTCACTTATATGTCTACCTGGTACAAAGCCATTTTGACATTTCGAAATAATGGTATCCAAAACGTCTTTTAATCTTTTTGCTATTACTCCTGAGGCCAATTTGTATATTACTGATAATAGGGAAATTGGTCTCCAATTTTTTATTAAACTACGGTCTTTATTTGGTTTTGGTAAACATACTATGATGCACTGGCGTAATGAAGTAGACATTTTTTCTTTCTTAAAACAGCAGTTAAGTGCTTTTAGTACATAATTTTTCAGACTTCCCCAAAACACTTTTAAAAACTCAACCGTGATACCATCAATTCCGGGAGTCTTGTTATACTTCATGTTCTTTAATACAGAATTTAGCTCTTCTAATTGGATCGGATCACCTAAAGTTTTGTCTGAAACTTGTTTTAACTGTAGGCGGTTTAATAAATTAAAAACATTCAGATTAGAGTATTTATCCTTTTTTTCAAACAGATTTGAATAATAACTCTTTGTGTGGTGTAGCAATTCTTTTTGGTCATAAATATATTGGTCATTTGCTATTTGCAACTTTCTGATAGTTTTTTCAATATAGTTTCGAGTTTCTAATTTACAAAATGTTTTTGAAGCTTTTTCTCCCTCAATTAGCCATTGAATACGAGATCTTATTTGTTCTCCCTTAATTTTATTTTCTCTCAAAGTTTCAAGTTCAGCTCTTTTATCCGATAGTAAATCTGAAATTCTGCCACTTTGGTCCAACTCATTTTCAAGAAATTCAATATCTTTTTTAAGAGCCTTTTCCATGGATTCATTTTTCTTCTTTATGAAACTTGCAAATTTTACAGTTTCTCCTCTTATAAGTAACAAAAGCATTTCCAAAAATGTATCATAGTCAATTGTGAATTCAACTTCTTTATAATGATCTTCAAGATAGGATAAGTTGTAGACAGGTAGGGCATACATCAAAGCTTCTGCCTTTATTACTCCATTAATCAATTTCACATAATCAGTATTTTTTAACAGGCTGTTATTAAATTTCCATATGCCCTTCCCTATTTTAAACTTGTGTGTTTTTATTTCCAGTTCTATACTGGAGTGATCTGACCTATATGCTGGTTTAATTTCACTATTGCTAACTGTATCTAAAAGTGTCTCCGAGATTAGGAAATAATCAAGACGGGCTTGTTTTTGTGGGTTTTTTTTTCTCCACGTATATCTACGAATATTTGGATGTTGTTGTCTGTATATATCTAATAATCTCAGATCATCTATCATTTTTAGAGTTGCCAGTCTTGCTTTTGGATTATTTATATGCCTATAACCATTCGTGTCTTTAAGTGGGTCTAGAACTAAGTTAAAATCTCCACATATTATATTATTTTCACAGATACTTTCTTGCATTATTTTTTTGTATTTCTGAAAAGAAAGAAGGATTATCCTTATTTGGAGCATATATTGTCATTAGGTTTACAGTCATAGAACTAAGCTTTAAAGTAAGACTAATATAATTTCCCTCCGCATCTTTTTGAAATGACTTTACCTCATATTCGAAATCTTTTTTCAAAAGAATTGCCACACCTCTTGCATTTGTCTTTGATCCGTTTATATAGCATTCACCATCCCACAAACTGTTGATGTACTCTAAATCCTTTTCAACCCAATGTGTGTCTTGAAGACATATTATATTGGCATCTGTTTCTCTAAAATACCCTAAAACGTCAGCCCTTTTCTGTTTGCTCTGTAGACCCTGACAGTTTGCGGATATCACCTTGAGTTTATTCCTGGACACTGTATTCTATTTGATATTTTGCACTCTCTATAAGTTGGATGCTTGTTTGACAGGTTTTGGGGGGGTGCTGCAGAAACTTAGTGTACCATTTACCAATTGAGAGAGGCTATAACAACTGGACTATTGTCCACCTAGAAATGGTGAACATTCTCATAGCAGTTAGGCTGTTTCAGCGTCAATGGGCATCAAGTAGGGTCCTCATACGCTGTGACAATGAGGCAGTGGTTTCTGTTTTGCGAACTGGTAAGACTAGAGATCCATATCTTGCAGCATGTGTGCGCAACATATGGTATGCATCAGCAACTTCAGATATTGACTTACAATATGCACACATCAGGGGTCTGGATAACAAGATAGCTGATGTGCTGTCAAGATGGCAAGGTTCCATCCAACAAATTCAGTGGTTGCACTCACATGTCGTGAATCCAGTATGGCTTCACGTATCTTATGATTTGCTGGAGTTAGATCCAGATATGTAACATCAAGTGACATTTATTGTGTATGGCAGCTATGTTGCTAGCATGTGTATAGGGTATTATATATATGTGTATTATTAACATTGGCATAGTTTGCATTTGCAGTTATAAGTATCAATTGTATTGTCAGGGTTCCTGAGGTGCAGGGGCCAAGTTATATAGAGATATTTGTGTATACATCCAATTGTCAGGGTTCCTGAGATGCAGGGGCCAAGTTATATAGAGATATTTGTGTTAAAAGGTGCTACACTTTGTGTTTTAGAGAATGAAGCTCTGACATCATTGAATTCCAAGGCTTCTGACAGATTGCAGTTGGCCTTTCGTCCAAAGACAAGGAAAGCCTACACCACCATGTTTAGAACTTTCATTGCATTTTGTATTGTCACTAAATCATGTATTGTCAATGTGAATGTCAAAGTGGTGTTGTCTTTTCTTGAGTGCTTGGTCTCAAACTCATGTTCTTGTTGTATGATAGCAAACTATGTGTCGGCTCTGAAAGCTCATTTTGTACTGTATGACCTGCCTTTTAAAGTGCTTGATCACCCCAAAGTGAAATATTTTGTAAAGTCAATAAGGATTAACAGGCCTTTGGCAATAACATATCACAATGTCATCACTATTCCTATTCTTATACAAATATCACAATCTTGTGAGGCGCTAGATTCTGGTGGGGTTTACAGGACTGCAATATTGCTAGGATTCTTTGCCTTTATGAGGCTGTCCAACTTGGCCCCTCATGCCTTAGGACTCTTTGATGAGACCAGACACCTTACTGGTGAGGATGTCATGTTCACCAAGGATCATGCCAAAGTCATCATTAAATGGTCCAAGACCATCCAGACAAGGGATAGGATCCAGTGTGTGACACTTCCTAAATTAAGGAACAAACTTATCTGCCCTCATAGGGCTCTCAGGATGCTATTTAGGTCATATCCAATGTCACCTCATACCTCCCTGTTGCAGATTTCCTCTAAGCAGGGTTACAATCCACTCACTGACTCTAGGGTCAGAAAAGCATTTAAACATATCAATGTCAGTCTGGGCTACAGGCCTGGTTATTTTACATTTCATGACCTTCGAAGGTCAGGTGCTACATATGCTTTTAATTCACATGTCCCAATCCAAGATATAAAAAGGCATGGCACATGGTCTTCAGACTGTGTGTGGCGCTATATCCAGTCTGACCATGCCTCTGGTGAAAGGTTGGCAAATGCTTTAGCTACACCCATAAATGCTATATGATGCCCTACCTCTATCATTGGGCTTTGAGGGTGGTTTTACAATGCTTTCACACATGTCACTTGTATTTTAATTCTAAATGTTTTTGTCATTTTTTGTAAACTCTGGGGGTCCCTTCTTCCTTTGGCAGTTTAGGGGGCTTTGTGTTGACTCACCTTCTTCAAAACTCTAGATTTTGGTAAAGTTATCCTTTGCCCAGTAATGAACTTCAAAGCCTCCCCTTCTGCCAGGGTTGAAGGTTACCTCAGAGGTCACTAGTCAAACTAGTCAACTCATCTTAGTATTTCAATTTAAACGTTAACATATGAACTGTGACCTTGTAATTTGACCTTATGAACTATGAACTGAACTCTAGTAGATTGATATATATGATCACAGTTCTTATTTATGGCTGCTTTGTACAAATATGCTAATTACTGCAGCCTTGCCTATACTAATGTTAACTGTATACTTACTGAAGAATTTTATAACTTTACAGACTTGTAAATATACATTTAGTTATAGTATGTATTATTATATAATAAACAAGTACCCGCAGTCCTGTTTTACTGTCTTGGGGTTGGGGACTGGGGATATTAGTCAATTACGAAACTGGGTTGGATATTGATACAATAGAACACTTTTTCTATTACTGCAATAGTGTTACTTCATTCTGGGCTAAAAATAAAAGAGCTGCTCCTAGAAGCCTTTCAAATTACAATTAACTGTTTTGGGAGTATTATTGGGAATTCCCTGTAATAAAGGTAGCCTCTGGTGTATTGTTAATTTTGTAATTTTTATTCTAAGTGGTTTGTCTACACCTATAAGATGCAAGGAGTATTGAGTTTTTTACATTTAAAAAAAATGATGATAAATAGAATTGAAACTGAAATTTTTATTCTTGAGACAAAAGGTGCCTCTTGTAATGAAGATATTCTCCAATACTGGAATGCTTTATATAACTATTGCAGAAATGATGTCTCTCTTTAAACATATACGGTATAAGTTTTCTTAGCACATTATCGGAATTAATTATGTGCTACTATATTTGAATTATGATGTTGTTTTTCATTCTTAATGAGATCTGTTGCATACCAGCATAAAGACACTGTTTGATTATTTTGTATGAAAATTGTACTTCTTTTCTTTGGTTCAATAAAATATTAGAAACTTAAAAACAAATTGTCACCTGAATGCATTGGCTGACCATTTTAATATACTGAATGACCTTATGTATGGCCAGCCAATTAGTAGTAATTTCAGTGTATTGATTAACTTAATGTATTGTATGGATTCACTAACCATTTGTAAGTTATAAGTCGGAAAAATTCACTGACCATATCTTACAAGGTGATTTCTAATACATCCAAGATTTTCTACCACAATCAAACCACTATTTTTTAAAGTTTGTGTGCAATCTAGGTCCAGATTGCTTTGACCGATTGTCTTCAAACTTTGTACAGTCATTGATATTACTCATAGGAGGAAGCCTATTGGTTTTGGGCAAAATTGATTAAAAACATGGCTGCCATAGGCAATTTTGTAAAATGCAATTAAGTTTACCAATGCAATGCTAAATACTACAATGCTAGATTCAGACGTCTCAAAAATGTTTCCATTGTGCTTTTCCACCATGTTTTATCCCATATAGAACAGCTTTTGCCACATTACAAAAATATGTAATAAATTTTGACATTTTGCTGACTCAGCACTTGTCATCTCTTGCACGTTATTACAGCAAAACCATTAGATATATCAAGTTCAGGTTTCCTGTGTTCATTTAAGGGTAAAAAGGTACAACTTTTTGAAAAAGCATTGTGTTTGCCATATTGTTTTTAAGATGGCCGCCACCCAGTTTTAAAGCTTGTGGAGGATGTCCCAAGGCCTGCAGGCCTTGTTCCAGTTAGGTTTGGTGATAATCCACCGAAGTCTTCCAAGGCTGAAAGGTTGTCAAATTTTTCAAATCATATCTTTGGTCTCGGGTTAGTATGCATGTTTTGGTAAATATGGGAAATGAAGAACCTATATTATCTGATCCTCTTGGGGGAGGAACTGTTGCTTTGGATAACAAAAGGGCCAAAATAATAGGTTTAGTGGAGTTTTGAATACTTCTCTCGACAATTATGGGAAATATTAATGTTGCATCTCAGTGTGACTCTACCTTCTTAAATGGATCTGCAATCTAACCTACTAGTTGCTGCATTAAATGAGAAAAAATTTCCTTTTTGTCTTAAAAAATCAACTTAAAGAAGCAAGACAAGGTAAATTATATTCACGACAGTATCAAATGAAGGGAGACTCCAATTTCACTAAAATGTTGGAGAAATGTAATATTCAAATGGAACATACATAAATTCCACAACTCTGTTATATCAGCTAGTACATATAGACAGCTAACGATACAAATGGTCGGCAAATCCATTCAAATGGTTAGTTAGTCCATAAAAATGCTCATTTATTACTCGCTGTGGGTTGTACATGGCAAGATTCCCAGTGTTGCTCACAAGTATTTTTTCAGTACAGTGGTTCAGGCCAGTTTACTCGAAGTATGGACTCCTGTACCACAGGAGTCCACAAATGTCTTGTCCAGTCAAAGACTTTATTTCTTTTAATTTTCTTTCTTGATGGCTTGTGAAATGTGTATGTCCCCTCTCAACTCAACCAACAATTACGGCATTGAGGGTCACAGAAGTGTCTTGTTTGATTGCCGCTTCATACATTTTCTGAGTTTGACTCGTACCACAGATCAGAACACTTCAAGACTAGAGAAAATCAGTGTATGGAAGCTGCTAGCTAATCGAGATTCTGCACTGTGATGCACTGGTGAGCAACTGCCACTTTCCCTGATCAGGACAAGGGATGATTTTCAAATTCAGGGCCTGGTTTCATAAAAGCTGCTCAAGATAAAGGTCACCTTAAATTTAAAGTTTTTCCTTGATTTCTGTCTCCTTTAATAGATGTTTGTTTCACAAAGTTTCTTTCCTTCAAACAATGTTGTGAAATTTCAAGAAAGCTTCCTTTTTAGGCAGGGAAGCACCTTCTATTTAAGGAAATGTCTTTCAAGAAATTTCTGTACTATTGATTAAATATAGAAAGCTGTACTTAAAAACAATATTTTGACTGTAAGTAACTTTTTTATATGAAATAGCCAGTCTGTACTCATTCCTTTAAAGAGACAGCTAGATTCTTTCTTTAAATTTTAAGGCCTATGGTACAAAAAGAAAGCCTCAGAAACAGAATTTAAAGCAGGCCTTCCCAAAGGTAGGGACATTGGGCCCCAGGATGTCAGCTTTATGGCTGGAGGAAACCAACAGAGTTGAATATAAAGAATATGTGTAAACTGGGTTTCATATTTTTCCAATAGCAAATTAAAACAAGAGAAAAGCTATTTTTAGACAATAAATTTTGTTTATTTTGGTGTGACATCTGATACAACGATTGGCCTTTGTACAAAACAAAAAATAATCCACTAAAACTAAGTGTCTCTTCTTCACAACAAACACGTCTTTACAATGTAACAAAATTTACACGGAAAAATAGGAATCATAACAGCTCAAGAAAAACACTGACAACCCACAATAATAAGAATAATAAAAATACTCCACCCACTTTACACATCAACCATTGCACTTTACTACTGTGTCCAGTGTACTACATATATTCTTCCTAAATCTGACAGTTGCGTGCCCTTGTAGCACTCAGTTTGTGATTCGTCAACCCACCTAGGCATCGTGAATAAAAATCGAGCATACACTTGTTGAACTCAACAAATCAACCTTTTCCACATTCGACTGAAAGTTGGAGATGTTTTTGGATTATAGCTATAAAGGTTTCCAATCCATAACTGTCCTTGTTCTACACATTACCAGATATTTCAAACCACCTTTTAAAACTTTTTTTGAAACTTCCTATACAAACTTACAGTACCTTTAACTCTACAATAAACACTATAGCTTTAGATCACAATAAAAACTAATGTCTTGTAGAAGTTTTATGTAGTTACAGCTTAAGAAGCACACATATTAATGTTTGACGAATCTACAACCAAGGAGTGGTGAAGTTTTATTATGCTACAATGCACACAGTTAGAATGTTTAAGTGATCTACAATGCACACTTGTAGAACATGTACACATTTGACTGTACACTTTACTGTAAAGCACACATATTGCTCAGTGTGCAACACCAGCCCTTTGTAATTCACACTCCGAAAACACACTTACTGTAAAACCAGTAAAACTCAATTAATGCAGTCACATTTAAATCAACTCAAACTTAAAAAGATTTTCTAATATCACAAATATTCCTAACAACTGCTATTTGTTGGGAGCCATCTAGCTCTATAGCATCAAAGATATGACTTTAAAGACTCAAAATCACTCTAACAAGGTCAGCCAGTTACAGTAGTCTCTTCTCCTGTCAGTATATCGCATGATCTATCTTATTTACCTTATTAATTCTGCATCAGAAAACCATCAAATTTCCAAAAATCTCAGTAAATACAGAGTAATATACAATATTCAGGCTTTTATTATTCAAACATTTAATTTTTCTGGAGTGATTTCAACTCCTCTCACAAACTCTCAATTAACTTTTTGTTTAATGACTACAATATTTTGTAAACTACTTATCCACACACAATCTTACAGTCGTACAGTGGTCAGACGATATAGAATTGTCTAGTTTTTAAATATTAATAAATTCACCTTAAATATTAATACATTCCAGTTTCTCCCATATGTTAAGCAACCTGTGACTTCCATAGAACAACAAGAAAAACAATGTTACTGCAGAGAACAATTCACAAAGGATAACAGATTTTATGAAAACCCATAAAAATCTGGGCAAAACATGGCAATATACAAACACAGGCGGAGCCTATATATCATTATCATAAATTTACATAATGGCCAGTCACATGGTGATATACGTATACACTGAATAGCCAATAATACGAATAAGTAGACACTAATTAAGCACTACATATCAAGGCGGTTTTGAATCCAGTACAAAATATACACGATTATCTGAAAAATGCCGTGCAACGAATTTGTACAATTTGTTCCTTCATAATACACATGTACACATATATAAACATATAAATATTTCTGTATTTCACAAAAAACAAAACACTATACATGTTTACAAAAAAAAAAAGACAAAAGTTGGTGTGGACGTTCAAAAGCCACATCCGGAATCACTTCCTATCATGTAGCTGTTGTGATGTAACCCGATCTAATTACTCTTATGTATGGCGCTTAATCTCCACACTGAAATTCACCACAGTATGTGAAACTCAACACTCAAGGATCCCTTTCAAGGGAGGCAAGATGCTAAAATCTGTGGCAGATTTTAAAGATCATTTATTTCTTTACCAAAATGACAAATTTGACAGGAACATGCAATAATTCACAGAATATATTTAGTAGTTCATGTCAAATAACAAAATAAATAAAAAAATCTGTTTGACAAACAAAAACCCCTTTGATACAGATTTAGGCATAATGTTACATACTGTATAAGTTATATCAGATAGTTGAGGGGACGGAGGAAGGTGCACATACTAGTTGGTCGACATTCTGCACTGAAAACCCTCTGGTACTGCAGGGAACTACTAACTTTCCAAATTCAGATCATAGCCAGGATTTGAACTCACAGTCTGACAGAGGGGAGTGGCTCAACCACCAGGCAACTACGCATTATAAAACTAACTTACATGAAGGTAGCATAAACTAGTTTTTGAATTACAGAAAGTCAAAAAAGCCTTTTTTATATTGATGCTAGATGAAAACGCTTAATATTTTTGAGATCCTCTTTACACCGTCTGAAAAGAGAAGGAGCAATCATACATGCCTGCACATTCTCAACTTGACACATCAACTGGCACAAGAAATGGACTGGCTTAGTGTTGACTGACCAAGGCATTAGAGTTTGGTTGACCCGACTGCACCAAACTATAGGCATATATATGTTGGTCAGGTAAGCTTTTATTTGCTTAATAAAAAGGCTCTGTATAAAAGCAAGTGGAAATTCACTTCAACCATACATCTGGAGACATGATATTTTATAACTTTACTGTATACTTAATGTAGCCCTTGTGTTAGTCACTGAGAATTTACTTTCAGAGTTTTACATCAAGTGTAAACAGGAAACCTTTAAATAACTCCCACCAAAATACATGGAATGTGTACACTTATCAGTAAGGAACAATCAACGAGTCTTTACTTGTAGCAAGCAAGTTCTGAGACGTACACTATTAATGAACTGATCAACGACACTAAAAACCAGATCAGTGTGGTGGTAATTGATGTGATATCCACCTATAAAGTCTGTACTGTGATGCCTTCTGACTGTAATTTGCCAGTAATTGTACAGTAGACATGCTTACGATTATACAGTAGCCATCAATGCAGAACTTGTAGCCATCCATTTTGAGGCAACTGAGTACAGTGAGAAAAAGTAGTTCGAAGGAAGCGATAAGGAAAATGCAGTTTCCAATAAAGGTGACAAATATCTTTCTCTTAAATCTTCTGTAACCAGTCTTTGTAATGCTAATAAAGTCCTCAATAATGTAATGTAATAAACACTGGACAGTCATTAGCCATCAAGGATTCAGGCGTATTTGGTTCTATGATTCCAATGCAAGACTTCCGAATTTTTCAAACTAGTTACATGCCCTTAGACTTTCTTTTTAAACTAATTCAGTTACATGAAATGCACACAAATTTATAAATGACCACTGACTACAGTGGAAATCTAGCATAATGCTTCACATATATCTCACTCTGATCAAGCTATGGATGTACAGCTCGTAACAGACAGGTCTGGCATTACTTATAGTAACAGCTTTAACTTTATCAACATATATAGTGGCGGACTTTCCAAGTCTACTTATGTTATTACAGCAAAACCAGCTCAAAGTCTACCAAAGTAGGCAGACATTACTGGGTACATTGTTTATCGATATTGGCCAGGTAACAAATTTTGTGAGGTAACATATTTGTCCCAAGTAGGCCGGACTGATTTTTATGGTCAGAAATTGCTTACGACTTATCCATGTGGTGCTATGGCCTATATTCATGGTGTTTCAAGTAATTGTGTAGACTCTTCTGTAAAAATGTAGCAGATTGCTCGTAAGAATCTACACAAGAGTTATGTGGTCTGGGTGTTAGGTCTCACCTTTATGAGTTGTAACAGTTACGATTAGGTCCTATAAGTAGGGGGCGGCACGACTAGCCAAATAATCGACAACGGTTAGAATAGTGTTATTAACTGGTTCATATTTTAAAGTATGAATAATCACTCAGTAGAGTAAAAGATGGCAGAAGGTCTGAATTCATCAAATATGTCCATATTGTCACATAGAATATGTTAAAATCAAACATTTAGCCACGTTTTCTGTACTGTTTATACATTCATGTAAAACCAGAAGTACCATATATCTCTTATGTCGCCCACTTCCTGTGACAAACATGCATCAGAAGTCACAGGAAAACAACAAACTTATTAAATTTTACAGATTATATACATATATTTTCATTTTATTTCACATACTTATCCTTTTCATTGCCTTTTACAATATGAAACTTGAGATTTGTGGTAGTTTTATAAATTTGAAGGTTATTCGGTGTTGACACGAATAGTACTTGGCGATTAGCTGACATGAAATATTTGTAGTCGTGACATCCCCTCCCTATAAGGGCGATATTTTTGATTGTATTACTTTCATTATTCACCGCGGGCTGTATTTGATCTGCATGGGGGCATATATGGAGCAGAATATACTTTTTTTGTACACAACGGCGCCCCCTTTCCATGGATAATTAGTGCCAATAACTTCCAGTGTTTCACTAATATCTGGGGAAGACTATGTAACCTACAAACATGTATTACATATTATTAGAAAAGTTTTTTATAGAGCTTCTGCTGGTGTTTGTTGTACAAAAATCCATGCAGAAATGGCTGAGAAATTGCATGTGAAAGATCAAACTTTTATATTCACTGATGTCACTGTACATTACTATTAACATATGAAAGCCTTTTTCACATTCTTTCTTTAAATATGAATTTATTTAAGTCAAAAAACATACAAAATGGTGGATAATAAAAGTAAAACATTCCTTATACAGAAAAAAATATATCACTCATGAAGATTAACAATATAATACTCGTGCTACGCATTTGTATCATATTTATCTTCATTCATAAATTTTTTCTGTATATGTCACTCGGGAAGTTTATTTGAGGAAACAATTGCGTATTTTGCCAGTTTCCCGACCTCTTTTCAGCAGGCCAATTTTCAGAAGCCTCCCCATTTATAAATCAGCTAGATTTTTACAGTAAGTCCAAGAGTGAAAGGAGGGGTACATTCGTAAAGTTTTCACGTAAATAAATGTTCACTTCAGATTGCAGTTATACCTTACATCCATGATAATGTACAGCTAAACCTGTCTGTCTCAACAGTGTACACAATATATACAAGCATTGTACAGCAATCTACTGACCCGCAGTTAAATGTTACCAACTGAATGTGTTTACCTACAAGCCTTGTTTACAGTCACAAAGTTCAATATATATATATATAAGATTCACTTTTTCTTATTTTACAATTTCCAATCATATTTGTAGGACACACTGAAATATAAATAAATGTACATTTTATACAATTCTAAGAAAAGCAAGTTCAACAACAACTGTCTTATTAAACGGTTGACTTAACAGAAGTTTCACTTTTTCAATTCGAAGTGAAAGTTTCCCTATTGGGGTTTGTGACTACCATGTAAGATTTTGCGAATGGACACATGCAAGATTTCCCAAAAATACACAATAAGTCCCAATCAAATAGATAAATATAGAGCAAATATGGACAAAATTGTGTCAATTACAGGTGAAGTTTTTACACTCTTGGAAGGGGAAAACATGGAAAATCACATTCAGATGGATAGGACCATTTAGTAACTTTTTCCAAGGAAAGAAAGTACTTGCTGTTTGGAAAATGCAGATTGTAAATAAAGTAATTGGGAAATTAGACCAAGAACACTGAGTGTATGAAATCATTAAGCCACCCAACAGGAAATGACTTAGCCGAGGTCAATGTTTTGTCCATATTTCTGCAAACTGTCAATACTTCTTCTGTTATACAAAAATCTTATTATGAATTTTAAACAAGCCAGGGCATTCTACTGCTAAATTTGTTTTACAAATAGTTCATAATTTTCTTTTTGATGAGTATTCAGGTGTGAGTACATACTCTATAACTGATGTTAAGTCATGTAAAAGTTACAGAATGTAATGACTCATTTGTTGTCAGTATTTGCACAAACTGTAGCTATTAAATATTAAAAATAGTAGGTTTTTTCTTAAGTCTGTACTGTAAAAACTGTCAATTTTTCCTGTATTTAGTGTCAAATACTCTACAGTGCCTAAATTATGTGTCTGTAAGATGCCAAAACCATGTTTTTTTTTGTTTTTTTTTTGTACAGAAACTAACTAATTGAAGGTCAATCTTTTGCCAATATTCTAAACATTTGATATGAAGTGAGAAAAGAGTACATTTTATTGACTAAGTCTGCAGTTTAAATAGGTTATTATTGTACTCCTTGATGAATATGTAAATTCTCTGTACAGTTGGACTTCTTGTGGGTTTAAACCCTTCATTCCATGACAATTTTGTAACCATTACAGAATTGCAATAGGGATTTGCAGTCAATTTCATAACAACATTGCGACAACTGTTAATATAACATGACAGAAGTTTCTCCAAAATCTTTACTCCACTTTACTGGTGTATTCTCTGATGATTATTCAAGTGTTCTAAACAGCCTAACTTCTGTGTGAGTTCACATTCCTCAATCTATGTACTTCCTTGTAAAAAACTTACCGAGACTGATGCCTTTGTTATCAATGTTGTTGCAACATATGCAAAACTGTTCCTATTACAGAAGAAGGAACAAAATATCTTCCTTTAATGTCTAATAAAAACAGCTTATAACAACTTTTTTGTAGAGCTTAACTTCTGTTAGGGTTTGGACTGATCAGTCGATGTACTCTACATAATTTGCGGGAATCAGTCCAAACGTTCCTTTCAATGTGCCTTCCAACCAGCCTGGTTCACGAGACTGTTTCACTGAAAATACAAAGAATGTGTATAATTTTCTGGTTAATCAAAAGTGGGGTTTTACACGCCTTTTAAGGTCATATCAAAGGTCATATTGATAATTTGCAAAAGATCAGCAAAAAATTAGTTCATTTATTTATTTGGGGTTTTACGTCGCTTTCAACACTGTACAGGTCATATCACGACGGGTAGTTGGAAGGGCAGAGGAAAACAGTACATACAGTTCGTTAGGGTTCTGTACTGTAAACTGCCGACCAACGGCAAGCAACTACCAGCTTTCCCACTTGAGGCTGTGCCGGGGATCGAACCCCGGCCTCAGAGGTGGGAGGCGAGAGTGTTACCACTCTGCCACCGTGGCCCCTAGTTCAAGTTTAGTTCCAATGGCTGTATACTAATGCTTACTATTTGTTGACTTTATATGCTTATCCTTATTGAGTCCACTGCCCCAGGACAGATGTTACCACGTGTAGGAATCAAACCATTTCAATACATTGTATTAATGACAACTAAGGTAGTAGAGCGAATGGAGGAAAGCAGTGTGTATGACATGGTCACCATTCTGTAAAGAAAATCACTATGTTTTTCATGTATGGGAAGTATGAAAAACATATTGTCTTCAACACCAGAATCTCAACGTTTTTTTTTAAGATTCACATTTATTCTTACTGCTTTGAAAATTGTTCTGCCTTTTATTTTCTTTATGTTGGCTTAGCCTAGGTGATATCCCATGGATTACAAATTAAAATTCTAGAGTTTCTAGATAAATCCACTCTAAGTTATTGAGTAACAGAATGAAACATTGATTTGTATCTGTATGTTGTACAATTTAACCAAACCATGCAGGATGGTCCTTATGTCTTCTGAGAGAGAATTCTACAATATTGAAGTAAATATAATTCCCATAAATATCTTACAGGTTGTGGCTCCACTTACCATTATGAATGATCTCATTGGGTTCAAACGACAGCTCTGATGAATTCTCTGCTTCACACGCATACAGCGTCCTCACCCGCCGCCTGGTGGCCAGAAACAGAACTAATTGTCAGTACACTAGTATACACTGTATTAAGTGGTTATCCTCACAAGAACTTTAGCTTGAAAAACTAAGAGGATTGGCATTTGTATGAACCAAAGTTTTTGTTTGAAGTTTCTGGCTAAAATCCCTATTGAACCTTCCAAGGTTTTATTTTACCCAAATCTAAGACGAGTATTTAAATTGTTGAGCTGAAAGACTAGTATCACAAAGAATTTTGTGATTTTTCATGTAAATTTAATTATCACATCAAATTGCCAGATGAATATAGTGTTTACAATTTTTACAAACAGAAGAGTGGCACAGCATATCAAGTTACTGTGGGATTAATAGGGTCTGCAGCAACTAGAGATATATTTAAAACAGAGCAACTTTGTCAGGCAAAAGGCCAAAATCACATATTCTTTTCTTTGTTTGCAAGCAGTCATTTGTCAATATCATTTAACAACAAATATTGGGTGGAGTTTAATTATCTGTATAATCCACACATCAATGGTACTCTCTTCAAGTTTTTATATAAAAACTAACGTTTGTCTTCAAAACAAATTTTTGGGTACCAAGTTTACTTGCTTTTTAAAACCTTTGACTAAAATATAAATTGAAGTTAGAATTAGGTCTGAGCTTTTGTCAAGTATATATTAAAATGCACGTCAAATTTTAGGTTTCACCATAAATTTTCTAATTTCAACAAGTAGTAAAAGAAAATGCACTGTATATGGCTTTTACATAAGATATCAACAATGTTACATTAATCTTACAACCGATACCATTTATTTAAATATTTGCCCAAATCATCACTCAATAATCTGATCCTCAGCCCCGGTTTTACAAGTTTAGTTTATTAGTGTTAGTTTTACTCACAGAGGTCTGGAGGAGGCACTGGACACACTGCTGGTGGAGGAACTGAAACACACAGGTTCAAGTCTACTCAACTAAAAGTGTTAGAATGCATACAAGCACAGCAACATATTGAATGTATTAATGTATTGAAACACATGGGTTCAAACCTAAATGAACTAGATTGGGCCAACTCGGCGCCAACATATCCCCAGACAGGTCATCACTCACGCCACAGGTTTTGATCGGGAATTTTTGAAAACATCATTACCCATTATTATATGAACTTCAGCACATCAATCTACTCTGTTTATATCTTCCCAAGGAAGATGGTGTATCCCCAGACGCCGAATACATAACTCAAATTATATTTTCAATCTTCCTGCAATGATAACTCTAAACCTATTTTCAAAGTATTTAAACGATTGATGATTGAATGTCCATTCTAAAATAATAATCCCAAAAGAGCATATCTGTTTCTATATTTGTTGACAAATAAAATATTATTTTTAACTCAACTCATCATACTTTTCAATCTTCCTTCAAAGTATTTAAATGATTGATGATTCAATGTCCATTCTAAAATTCATAATCCCAAAAGCGCATATCTGTTTCTATATTTGTTCACAAATAAAATATTATTTAAAAAAAAATTATTTATATTATTATTTTATTATATTATTTTTAGAATTTGCAAATTGTTTTCAGTTATTCATTTCCTCTATACATTGTATGTGGTCCATATATATGCAACCTAAATATGTGACACAATCTCAGTTCTGACTCCCCTTTGTGTTATATGTAATGAAGCCCACCACCTCCCACCCCACCCCTCTCCCCTTCTCCACACCTCTCTCACTATTACACAAGAACCGGCACCCCATTGAGTTCTTTGTTTCTCATCTGATATCATTAAATACCTTTGTTTATTTAGTGTCACTCAATATAGCTGGAGGTCCCAGAGGTGGGTGGGGGGAATCCGGGTGGGGGATGTGGGTTGGGACTTAGTTTAGTTTATTAGTTTATTATAGTGACATGTATTATGTTGACAAGGATTATACAAAAACTATTGAAGTAATACCCAGCCCTATATGGGCTTATAAGTCACTTTAAATAGAGAGTTAATAACAAACAGAGCAAACATATTTTGAGGTAAGATACAGTAAATAAAGACAGCAATTCAATACATAAAAATTAACAATATAATTTACTTTTTCTTTCTTGCCACAAATCAAAAATAAAATTAATAACCATATTGACATTCATATGAGTTAATACCCTTGATAATTGATCTATTAATAATTCAGATTTATCTATATTTAAAATTTTGAAATATTTCATACGAATCAGCTCTAAAGCTGGACAAACACAAACAAAATGTATCTCATCTTCTACATCTTTTTTACACAGTTTACATGTTCTCTCAAAGAGATGGAGTGCTACAGCATAAATGGTAAACAAACAATCTATATAAAAGGGGTACTCAAATACAAAAAGAATTGAGAATTTTAAGTATGTGATTATCAACTTAAATGAGTTCATAACTGTAGGAGCTGTGTCAAAATTAACTGAGGCAAGTTGAATAAAACTGGGCTAGTTGAGGGTTAAAAATCCCCTAGTTTTACTACATACGGATATAATTTCATTAATATTGGGACTTAAAGGTCACTTAAAGTGTCCATTTTGTCTACTTGAATATGTTTAACCGGCGTTTAACCAGTTTCATTTTAAAAAGTTAAAAACTCAGCAAGCAGAGGTATAACACACAAAAATAAGTTCTTAAAAGACTAAGATAGCCATAACATTATTAATATTCAAAATTTAAATAGACAGGCATTTCCTTTTAAAAATTCAAAGATTTCAGCTCTATAACCCACATAGTTCGACAGTTACTGGACTTTAAAGTGGCATAATGTCCATAAATTGGGTTTCTGTGGGCATTTTACAATTGTTAAAGAGACCTTAGCAATTAAACTACAGATCTGAAACTTTTTGGGGGACATACATAACAAACAAAAATTATATATAATACAGGTTAAGACTTGTCACACTAAGCATTTCCAAATAACAGGGCAAAATACGGAAAAAATGTCCAAAAAGGCACTTGGGCGAGTGTCTATGGCCCTCATACACAGGTTAAATGTCTACAAAAAACCTTGATTTTCGGCATATGTAAAAAGGACATAATAATGCATTCCCAGATGGGATTTCAGCTCCATCAATCACATAGTTTAACAGTCACAGGGCTTTAAGGTGGCAAAAAGTCCAAATATTGGGTCTCTGTGGGCCTTTTAGAGATTTCGATGTGGCTTTCAAATTAAAGCTTCAGACTTAAAATTTGTTACATACTAAGATTACACATAGAATATGTATCTAATAAAGTTTGAAACTTCTCAGACTTACCATTTCCAAGTTACAGAGCAAAATATGTGAAAAATGTCTTAAAAGGGTCACTCAGGTGGGTGTTTAAGGTCCTCATACACAGGTTAAATGTCTACTTGAAGCCTTGATTTTTGGCACATGTAAAAAGAACATAATAATGTATTCCCAGATGAGATTTCAGCTCTATCAGTCACATAGTTTAACAGTCACAGGCCTTAAAATTGGCAAAAAGTCCAAATACTGGGTCTTTATGGGGCCTTCTAGAGACCTAAATGTGGCCTTCAAATTAAAGCTTCAGACTTAAAATTTGTCACATACTAAGATTACACATAGAATATGCATCTAATACAGTTTGAAACTTCTTAGACTTACCATTTCCAAGTTACAGGGCAAAATATGTGAAAAATGTCTAAAAATGGTCACTCGGGTGGGAATTTATGGTTCTCATACACAGGTTAAATGTCTTCTTAAAGCCTTAATTTTTGGCACATATATAAATAACATACTAATATCTTCCCAGATAGGATTTGAGCTCTATCAGTCACATAGTTTGACAGTCACAGGGCTTAAAAGTAGCAAAAAGTCCAAATATTGGGTCTTTGGGAGCCTTTTAGAGACCTCAATTTGACCTTCAAAATTAAAGCTTCAGACTTAAAATCTGTTACATACTAAGATTACACACAGAATATATATCTAATACAGTTTGAAACTTCTCAGACTTACCATTTCCAAGTTACAGGGAAAAAGATGTGAAAAATGTCTTATAAGGGTCACTCAGGTGGGTGTTTATGGTCCTGATACACAGGTTAACTGTTTATTAAAGGCCTAAATGTTGGGGCACATATAAGAAAACACATAGATATATTCCCAGATGATATTTAACTTAGATGAGAGACATAGTTTGAAAGCTACAGTGCTTGAAAGTGGCAAAAAGTGCATAAATTGGGTCTCTGTGGGCACTTTTGAGACCTTAAGTCGACCCCTTTGGGTAAACGTACAGCCCTAAAATTTTCTACAGACAAGGATTACATATCAAAGTTATACCTAGCGCAGTTTGAGACTCATCAGAATTACCACTTCCAAATTATAGGGCAAAATATGTGAAAAGTATAGCAAAAAATCCCTAAGTGGGGGTATTTATGGGCCTCAAACACAATTTTCTCCTCAACCTAAAGTCGTGATTTTCGGCACATGTACTAAGAACATATTAATGTGTTGTCAGGTAAAATTTCAGCCAGCTGAGCATCATAGTTTGTGACCTACAGGGCTCTAAGTGGCCAAAAATCCAATTTCTGACCTTAAGGTGGCCATAAGTTCTTTATTACTGGGAGTTTAAGGTCACCTTAAAATAGGGATCTTCCTTTGGGCACCCTTAACATGTGTACCAAGTTTGAAAAAAAAATATTAATTTGTTTTTGAGTTATCGCGTCCACAAGGAAATTTCTACGGCAGCGGCGGCGGCGCGACGGACCTGAATCCAATATATCCCCGACTTTCGTCTGGGGATATAAATATGTGACACCAACATAGAGAAGCACATGGGTTCAGTTCAAGATTGCTGAAATAAAGGCTACTCGAATGTGAAGAAACAAATGAACATATTAATGACCTGAAACACATGGGTTCAAACCTACTCAACAAAGAGCATTGGAATTTGTACCAACAAGGGAATGTACCAAGTTACTGAAATAAATATGAAAAATAAGATTATCACATGCTGCATTTATCCTAAATACTGGGAAAAAAGGACAGAGCTACTACCTTTCTTCATTGACCTAACCAAGGAGTTATTGCCGATACTTTATAATTATTTCTAAAATTACGGATGCCATAAATATCTTGTATAATTGATAAATACCAATGGACACATACATTAACAAAGCTTCTGGTTGGTTTGTTGAATTAAAAAATCTATGCAGAAATGGCTGAGCAATTAGAAATTAAAATCAAATTTTCAAAGTCACTGCTACCCTGTCATGGCTGATTTTTTAAAAAAAATTTAGGGTAAATATGGACTTCTTATACTCATAATTCAAACAAAATAGAAGATGATTAATGTGAAACAACTCTTGTGAATTATATTTTTCAATTTTATCAAATAAGTAAAAAACATCCTTTCTTTTTTTTCTTGTGATAAAATTTAAAAGCAAACATCACTCATCAAAACTGATATTTCAAAGGGCTTGGTACACATACAAATACAAAAATACCTCAGTCTTTCAGTCATTATGTACCTAACACTTTTCAAAAAGCATCTTAAAACAGACCCACTAAGTTTTCCTGTCTTCTATTTTCTCTGTTTCACATCAACAATCCAGCATTTTTGACCTAGAATGACCCTCGATTATCACTTTTTGTACATTCTTTCATTTTACCACAGAGTTCACTGTGTGAGGAAGATTGTGTGTATATGTTACAGTAAAGTTGTGTAACCAATAATAACCAGTCTGTGGTGTGAGAGATGGTCTGTCTTGATATTTGTTGGTGCCAAGTTGTTGCAATTTACTTGTTATTGGTGGAAGGTAAATCCAGACATTCTCTTTCAAAAATTATACTTATGGCCTTACAATTAATAAAATGAATTGATCTTTCAGAATTGTTATTTCAAAACAACGTGAGTGCAATATTAATCGGGGGAAAAACCTTTTTTTTCAGATTTAAAACCTTTTTTTCTTCTAAAATAGCCTTTTAAAAAACCTTTTTTTCCGTTAAAATTCACTGGGATGCCTGCATATATATGTTACAGTAAAGTTGTGTAACCAGTAATTCCGCGAAATTACTGAATATTTTAGGAATTTCGTGAAATTCCTGATTTGGTCAGTAATTTCGCGAAATAACTAAAATCTTCAGTAATTTCGTGAAATTCCTGAAATCTCTGCTAATATTTTACACAGCTTTACTGATGAGCATTCAGTAAATTTGTGAAATATTGGAAATGCATTTTAAAGGTTATTTATGTAAAGAATTACTAAAAACTAAACTATGTTATAAGCTAATATTGCCTTTTAAAATATAAATAGTAAATACTTGATGTGCATCTAGAAAGTTAGAAACTGATGTACTTTTGTTTGTAACAATAATAGTTTTAGTCAACATTTAATGTGATACCTTTACATGGGTTTGTTAAAGTACTTTCATAATTGGTCTTGATATTGAAATTAATCTTAAATTTGCTAACAATTATTATCATTTAAATATATTATCAATTGCAATACATATTAATACATATTATTATCATACATATACTTTGCACAAGCACAAAGCTTTGCTTCATAAGCATATCAACTTTAACTTGGAAAGAAGGGAAATATTTGACTGATATGCTATTACTTTTTTTAACTGTATGACTATTTGGTGTATTTTTCAATTATCTTGTATAAATTTTAGTGAAGCAACGATAATCTAACTAATATGAGGTAATGTGATGTAATTAAGTGATTTATTTAATAATAGTAGTGAACGTTGTACATTTTGAGCTGTATTTTAATATAAATATTTTTAACATGGATCTAGGTTTATTTTATGTCTTCTGTTTTTCATTAATAAAGTATTTTGAAGTATGGTTGAAGCCTTTGAAGTTAATCAATCTTTTGCCAATGAATAGCTTTCAAGTAATTGTAACTGACTGATGGAGTATGGCTTCTGCCATGGATGAGGGGGTTGGGGATTTATAGTATAATTGTAATTACGGTATACTTCCAAACAGTTGATTCAACAGTTATCTTTAATCAATTCAAAGTATTTACTACCAAAATGGGGAGTTTATCCACATGACAAACCATGACCATAGATAGAACCAAAAAACTCATACCTGAGTAATTTGCATTGAAAGACCGTTAAATATTTCAAAGGAGGATTTCTTCTTTTGAACTTGGGTATCAAAGTTTCTCATTAATCCTCTCCTGGCTTTACAAAGAGACACAAATTTGACCTTTTCATCAGATTATTTCATGCTTTATGGTGTTATAGTGATATTTACAGTTCTTCAAAAGTGCAGTGAAATTTATAACATTAATACTGGAAGTTATGTCTGATTCTATAGAAGATAGGTTTAAAAAGGATTTTAATGCTGTTGCACTTTCCATACCACAAGTAGACAGAGGTAGAGGAAACCCAAGAAACATACTGGGACTAGTAATATATCATGATTTAAACACAGACCTCTAGAGAATCGCCATCAAAGCAGGAGTCGTGAAGGAAGGCTATTCACACAACCAGTTTGATTGTTGCCCTGAAAGATTACTCACGGAGGATGACGCTAGTCAAGACAAGAGTGTTTCACTCAGAGAAGCTGTGAACCAGCAATCATTGTGTCGGGGACAAGGGTTGAAGAAGTGTAGTTGTGCTTCAATGAAATGTACAAGTAACAAGGCAAAAGTGTTTTGTAAAAGCAGATGTCATGGCAGTTTAAAGTGTAAAAATAAATAAACTTGTATATCAGGCTGTTCTTGGAGTGTGTTCAATTAATTTTGGTGAAATTGTGACAATCAAGTTTTTGAATGAATGATCTTGTACGCCAGACTATTAAGGTGGAGGGTGCTTCATTATTTTCAGTGAACTTGCAAGTATAAAATCATTGATTGAATGAGCTTTTATGCCAGACTGTTGTAGGTGGAGAGTGTTTAATAAATATAAAATATTATTAAATATATGAAATGTATACCAGAGTATTGTACTATTGTAGGTGGAGAGTGTTTAATAAATTTTCGTGATATTGAATATAAAATTCTTTGATACTACTGTATTTTCATACTATTGATGTTATTTGTTATGCAAACAAAATGAATAGATGAAAATTTGGTGAAATTAAAATCTAAAAAGTATTCTTTTAATCTGCATATAATATTTAGGAATTTCATGAGTATAAATATATAATAATAATAATAATGAAATTCCTGCTCGAATATTTCAGTAATTTCGCGAAATTAATGAAAATTTTAGTTATTTCGCGAAATTACTGACCAAATCAGGAATTTCACGAAATTCCTAAAATATTCAGTAATTTCTCTGTCACATTTCGCGAAATTACTGGTTACACAACTTTACTGTAACATATATATGTGAAGAAGTTGATGAAATTAGACTGATATAGGACATAAATCTCATGTTTCGGTCTCAATTCAAGTGTTACTAAACTCAGCAAATAGGTATTATAACTGGTTAATTCAGACATATGAGATCAATAGATAGTCAAGTAATTTCTGGCTCTCATGTTTATATAAATAAGACATACCTCTAAAAATAGAACCTGTGGAGTTTCCCAATCAGAAAAAAGAAACCACACAGACACATAGAGCTATACACACTAGAGTGGTCCAGAAATCAATAGCATTGAAATACTTGTGCATTCACAAAACACTTTGCCTGTTTCCATACACTGGACTACTGATTGCTAAAGGTAGATTTTTAAGGTTTTCAAATAAGCAGCTTTTATTGATTGATTTTATTACATAAAACTAGTATGGATCATCAGGATTGAGAAAATTCTGAAAGAGCTGTGACTCGGGACAAAAACACGACCATGTATCCGTACTGAGAAAAACTAGCACAATCTGAATAACTTGTGCTTACTTGTTGGTGTGAAACTTTCGGAAATATCAGTGAAACAAATACCAATGTATGGTGGTTGATATAAATAAATTTATCAAAAGTAAAAGGTCAAATAAATGTGAAAAAAATAAGGTAAACTATAACACACACACACAAAATATTAGCTGGACAATTCTGGTTGAATATTGGGTTTTATGTATGTTACACTTGTTAATATGTTAGGCTCATTTTTCTAGACTTGAGCTCTCTGTCACATTCCTAAAGCTTTCAATAGTTTTCTGCAATAGCTTTCTTTTTTTTTCTTTAAACCATTAAAACCAGCAATAAACAGAGTTAATACCAATCCTCTTTTCTTTGCTAGTTAAAAAAAAATCCAGCCATATATAAGCATTTATTTCTAGAATATGAAAGCAGATATAAAATAAAAGAAAGAAAGATGTAGCCGACTGTAAGCCATCGCCCGTTGGTATGATGGAAACGCAGATTTCACATTATGCACAGCAAAACACCTAAAGTTTGTACAAACACTCTGTATCTACTAATCTGCTAATGTTTTGACTGAAAGTATCAAGGATTGTATACATATCTAGAGTGAGGACATATCTAGACACAAGACCAAGGTACTGCAAACTATACATTTTTTTTTAAATATTGGAAATAAAATTACTTGTACTCACTGGGGATATATATCAATACTACTGCACTTTTGTGTTGTGTTTCTTCTCTCAGTATTTTGGATAACAATATCAATGTAGTGAACATTAAAGAAAAAAAAAACACTTCAAGGAAACAGCCATAAAAGAACAGGATCCATATTATCAATTCTGACTAGAGATCAGGGTATGTATGATGTAGATATGGGTATATTATAGTGACTATGAAGACACTATTAGTGTAATATGTTGTTTTAGGGCGTTATCAACAAGGTGTTATAATGTTAAATGTGCGATTATAAGTTTGGAAGTAGAAATAAACAAATCAGCCTTTAGATCTGGAAAGGTTACTGGAGATTTTCTTGTGAATTATATTTTTGTTTCATGTTCTGTTATGTTTTACATTTATTTCAGTGTTGTGAAATTTCTTATCGTTGAGAGGCCTTTATTTATAATAATGTGATTGTAAGATGTACGAAACTTGTTCAGTGGTTGTTTAACTTAAGTCTGCTATTGTGTAACACCCAAGTACATTAATCATCTGCAGTTTCTGGCTCAGGAATGTCAAGATGGAACTGGTACAGCCAGTCTCCACTGAGATGAAAAAAGTTTTGTGAAACATTTTTATTTTTTACTCTAAATCAGTACATAAGTCATAACCACACAAGTGTCATTGTTACAGAGATTTTATCTCCTGCCTGCGGCCGAAGGCCGTGGTCGGGAGATTATAAAATGCCGTCCGTCCGTCTGTTTGTCACGTTTTTGTATAAACCTTAATATCTCATTCATTTATACACAAAGTTGGTCAAAGTTGGGGTTTTACGTCCCGTTCAACAGCCAGGGTCATATTGGGACAGGTCCTCAGAATTGCCACTTGTGGGACTCGAACCCACAGAGGTGACAGCCTATGATTAGATGCCAAACTTGCTAACCACTAGGCCACTGAGGACCTTTCATTCATTTATACAGATATCTTCACCAAATTTGCAGGGAATGTTTATGGCTATGAAAACCTGTCTCTGCAAAATTTTAGCCTCATTTTGAAAAAAAAATGGCTGCCATTGCTGATTGTTTCAAAATCATAAAGGTGCTCTAAATCTTGAAATATTCCAGCTAGCTTCATCAAATTTGCACAAAAGCTACATGGCTAGAAAAGCTAGCCTGATAGTAATTTTGGCACTAGTTCAAAAAACAAAATGGCCGCCATATCACATGTTTAAAGTTTTCACGTTTTTGCATAAACCTTAATATCTCATTCATTTATACAGATATCTTCACCAAATTTGCAGGGAATGTTTATGGCTATGAAAACCTGTCTCTGCAAAATTTTAGCCTCATTTCGAAAAACAAAATGGCCACCATAGCTAATTGTTTCAAAATCATAAAGGTGCTCTAAATCTTGAAATATTCCAGCTAGCTTCATCAAATTTGCACAAAAGCTATATGACTAGAAAAGCTAGTCTGATAGTAATTTTGGCCTAGTTCAAAAGACAAAATGGCAGCCATATCACATGTTTCATGTCGAACAGGTTATCCTATTAAAAAGGCCTTATATCTCCCCAAATATTGCTCCAAGAGGTTCGGAATGTGAAAACAACTTGTAGGAAGTCCTGGACAGGCAATCTTTTCCAGGTGTGGAATTCGACCTTTGACCCCTGCTTCAAGGTTAAATGAGGTCGTCACACTAAAACATCCTTATTTCTCCCTTGGTGCAATGGCTTCAGAATATAAAGACAGACCATCAAAAGTAATGGCTTTCAAATGTTTTGCCTGAGAAAAATTTTGGCCTTATTTTGAAAAACAAAATGGCCGCCATAGCCAATTATTTAAAAATCACTAAGATGCTCTAAAACGTGAAATATTGCAGCTAGGTTCATCAAATATGCGCAAAATATATATGGCTAGGAAACTTAGCCTGATAGTAATTTAGCCTAGTTTCAAAAACAAAATGGCCGTCATATCACATGTTAAATGGGATTATCCTATTAAAAGGCCTTATATCTCCCTTAACATTGCTACTAGGGGTTCCAAATGTGAAAACAACTTATACCAAGTCAAGGCCTGAGACTATTTTCCAATTGCTGACTTTTACCCTTCTTCAATGTCAAGTGGGGTTATCTTACTACAAAAGCCTTATATCTCCTTTAGTTCTCCATTTTTACTCATTCTAAGGCGGGCGATAACCGCTGCGGCAGTGGCCTTATTGTACATTAAGGAGTGCTTATGTATTTTAACAAATACAAAGTTTTTTGTTTATTTAAAAGAAATTGTTCCTCAAAGAAATAGGTTTCATGAACATTCATCCAGAATTCTAGAATATGCTTCTGACGATCGTATACATCTGAGAGGGGGTGGTGGTTCTATGTGTACACTCACGGTTTACTTGTGACTTCTGGGAGGGTATCAGGGGGGAATTTGCTTAAAATTTGAACACTTTTCGCCCTGGAATGATAAGTAAAAAATAGTTCATTTGATGAGTTTTTTCAATGACTGGGTGTCGTGAAAAAGCCCTTTTAATGATTTTTTTTGAAGCTTTTTAAGTGTGAGCTCCAGCGAGGCTCGCACTTCTAGTGATCACTATTTTCAGTACACTACTCGCGTCTCTGATGGTTTTGCGCTCGCGCCAGTAGGCCGAAATCCCTATTGGCCTTGTTTTAAAAGTTTCTGCAGTATGCAGTAGTGGAAAACCCATCTGGAGATCATCTGTCTTTTGTTGCTGTACACAATTAAGAATATCTGCTAAAATACTTCACATTATTGATTTTGTGTTGGACATATGAATTTTACAGGTGTTTAAAATGAATCAAATATTTGTTGTTGTCAAATGACATTTGGTTAGTACTGCCAACAAATGAATAACAAATATCTGGTAATAGGCTTTCAGCCTTAGTATACGAGTTACTAAAGTTCACATTTATCTCCTTGCAACAGCCTCTACTTTCTCTATATTTTCTTGCCAGACTGTTCCTGATCTTGGCACCATGGCAGACTCTGGCATCTTCCCGGATGATCCTGCACAGAATGAACTCAGCTTACAGGCTGACCCTCTGGACTATGATGTAAATGCCAAGGACAACCTGGGGAACACCGAGCTTCACCGTGCAATCAACATGGGCAACCTAGAGGATGTTACCAAGCTGTTAGCTCAGCCAGGTATTGATGTCAATATTCGAAATGGGCTAGAGGAGACTCCAGTCATAATGGCTGCCAAGCGACCCCTGTCCCACAGGGAGCCACGGATTTTGGCTGCACTTCTCGAACAGCCAGGAGTAGACGTGAATGCGCTGGAGAGACCGAAGCGGGAGACGGCGCTTCACCACGCCATCAAAAACGACCAGCTGCAGCTCATTAATATACTTCTGGATCACGAGAACACAGACAGCTCGCTGAGAAACACTGATGGGGAGACAGCCTTCACCCTGTTACTGTCCAGGCCACTCAAGGACTGGGGAATGCAGGTAAAGTGCTGTCTTGTATCATGTGACTAAACAACCCATAATTACGCTTTTGGAAAATCCAGAGACAACTCTGACATTCACATTAAATCTTTATCAGTAGTTCTCCTATATACTGCATAATTGCTATTGGCTAGAGAAGCTTTAAATAGCTCTTATTTTACCATGATGTTAACTGCCTCTATATAATGTTGCAATCACACTATGGCTGGTAAAAACATTAGCGTTAAATGCGGTATACATGTATTTTAAAACACTGGTCCTTAAATTTATTCCTAGAAGTTGCTACGATAATTTATTTCAACAAAGAAATTTCTGAAATGGTGCAACAATCCATTTTATAAACAATGTCATAGCAGTATATGAAAATTTATAACATATTGTTTGATTTTTATAACAAGTGCCACCATTTATGACAACTATCAACTTCAAAATTTTAATGGTTAACTGTAGTACCACAAAAGTACCAGTATATCACACTGAATTCTCTGTTGCAGGTACTGGATCGTTTTCTGGCTCATCCACAGCTGAAAGTGAACGAGTCAAACAAGTGGGGCACCACTCCTCTTATGTTGGCGGTACAGAGCCACACAGCTCCAGTGGTGGACAAACTGCTCAAACATCCAGACATTCAGGTAAATTCCCACCATGACTTCCCCACAGAACTCCATTTTCAAACACCAGATATAAGTGTTAAGGATTGTATATATAAACTGAAATAGCATGCTAGCTGAAGGAAACTTTGATAGTGATCTCACTGTCTCGATCCAAAAAAAATCATCCAGATTTTCCTCATTTACTTATTATTATGTGCCTTGGTTGAGGTCTGCACTCTCTGAGTACCCTTCTTACCTTTTGGTTTACTTTTCAAAGATTTTATATGAAACACCCAAAGGTAAGGCTGTGACAATGGATGAAAAATGGGTCTGTGTATTCAAGCAACCCAAATACGGGAGGTTTAGCCAAGTAATTTATGGATTTATACTGTATATTTCTGAATAAAGTCCGGCTGTTTCCGGATTACTTTTAACATCCTTACTCAAACCAGATGATTCCAAGTCAACTTTATGGACTGGCACCTGGCTTGGTGTACTTCTCTTTTAAACCTGCAATTTTTGTCAGGATAAGGCTGATGTTTTAATGTTTTAGTATGTGCCCCTCTGTATTACAGGTCAATGAACAAGACATGAATGGGTACACAGCACTCATACACCAGGTCGTACACCGTAGCCCCAAACTAGACAGCCTTAACCTTCTACTGAATCGACCTGACCTGGATGTCAATTTGATGTATCAGGGCAGTGAGTTTGCCTTGTTAAAATGCAACCATTATGAGAGCCTGGAACGTCTCCTCAAGCACGAAGCACTGAACCTCCATCAACTTGATAAACATAAGATGTCCAAGTTTCGCAGTGTGATCTGCAGGTAATTTAAATTTGTATGTGAAAAGTCAAATCGAATCAGAATTGAAAAAATGCTTAATCTCTGTACTGGTTGACTCCAAGGAGCAAAAAAAAACAACAAAGAAACACTGTTCACCACGCTTAACTGATCACTGGTAGGTTTTTGCGAGTAAAAACAAGCTGTTGATTTCAGCATAAAATCTGAAACTTAAGTTAAACATCACTGCTGGCAAGTTATTTTATCACCCATGAAGGTAAACAATATAATACGCGTGTGACGCACTTGTATAATATTATTATCTTCATTCATGATAAATTTTTTCTGTATATGTCATTCTGGAAGTTTTCCTATTGTATAGTTTCTTTTCATTTTTTGTAGTTTATTCTCATTTATGCATATATCACTGATTCAGATAAACAATAAAAAAACCTAGTGTGGTGAAGTTGTATATAATCTTATGTTGTACATTTATACTCCGTGCAATATCCCCTAGTACCACAGAACTCAAGGAGTTATCAGACCCACCCTGATTGCAAAAGTACAGCCCAAGCTCTCTAGTGACTGACATTCCCCTAACTGAATGACAGAGGCTCAGGGATGACTATACATCAATGTCCCTGAAGTTCTCTAACCTGCCACTGGGGATAGAACCCAATGACAGCGGATTGGTATATTAAGTGGTCATCTGAACCACTATATATCTGCCTGTACCTGGATTCGAACCTATATCCGCTGTGTTCTTCAATGAACATGTCACCCATTGGGCCAGAGAGTCATCTTCATTCTTGATATATGTTTTTGTACAAGCCATTCAGGAAGTTTTCCTGTTTTATGACACAGCATCATATCAATGCTGTATCAGTATGTCACTAATGTTGCCATGTCCTGGTTTTGAAACCACTACCTTAGAGGTGAACAGCAAACTTTAAACTCTCACCAATATAAAGAAAAAGTACAATATTTCACCAAAGTGTTTTTTTTCACTTGCTTTGATGAAGTATCAGTTATAAAAAAGCATAAAATAATAGCATTTTCTGTAACCAGCTCCAAAATATTCTTTGCATATTCTATGCTTTTTATCTGCCACAATGAAATAAAAAGTAGATTATCTGATTACTGGTTTACTTTGATTTTAACTTATTTGGGGTCACTATCACTTTCGACACATTGTACAGATTAGCATTTTTAGCAGAGGAAACTAGAACATACTTGTTTGTCAAAATTCTGCACTGTAAACATCTGTAAGCAAACTACCAACTTTCCCACATAGAGTCCAGTGTTTGAACCAATGACCTTGCAAGTGGGAAGTGTGTTACTCAGTACATGAACAAGCTCCTGTGAGCATCATTCATTAAAATCTTCTCCAACTCTGTCTGTAGGATAACCCACAATAAGAATGATGAAAGGATAGCCAATCTGATCAGCCAACACCCAAGGTTTGAGGTGAATGCGACACGGGCTGACGGGGATACCGACTTGGTCTGGGCTATCAGGAATAAGAAGGATGATGTGGTGAGGTATCTGCTGGACTATCCAGACATCAATGTCAGTCCAGGCCAGCTCAACGGGCCGTCATCACTGATGCTTCTAGCCGAATGGTTCAACACTGGCTTGATGAAAGCACTGATAACCCATCGTACTTTTGACGAAGTCGACTTTAACAGGCAAGACAAAGATGGCAAGACCTTCCTGCATCACCTGTTTGGGGAGAGGGTCCTGGGTAGACAGGCTGTTGACACGCAGTTCCTTGCCTCTCTGATAGATGAGCGGGAGATAGATCTGAGTATTGCAGACACACGTGGATACACCGCCTTGATGTGCAGTATTGTGTTTGCCAGCAAAAACCAAATCCGGGGACTGGAGGACATCATACTGAGCATGCTGCAGAAAAGCAAGCCTCAGGACATCATCCGCAAGAACAGGTATGTAAAGCCCCCATGTATGTCAGCTGACATATTATCATTGTATTGTGGTGCTGGAGTTTGTGCAATGGCTTCTCTTTCAACAAAACTGCAACAGCACAAAAGCTGATGTTGCTTTCCCTGATATCCCTACATTCTTACAGGATATCAATTTTACATGCATTTTTTAAAGCTTAAACTAATAAAATGAAATGGTGCTTTTTATGGAAAATTTGATGTAAGTTGTAGTAAGCTGTCACTTTTAAAGTATCAGCCAACGAGACCAGTGCAAGTATCTACCAGTATTCTATAAGGGACAGAAAGACAACAGACAGCAGCAGAAATACAGCTTATTTCAGTATTATTTATCCCACAATGTTAAAGGTGAACTAAACCTGATAAATAGCTGTAACTTTTCATTGTCAACTGTAACTTGTATGTCTTTATGGTAAATTTTTGCAGAGTTTCTGATATAATGTTATCATGGTAAATGTCACATTAAAAGTTAACCGGAAATCTTTATATTAACACCCTTCATTTATGAGAGTAAATGCACCTCCAGTACCCCATCCCCACTTGTAGTGTTGGTATCGAATAATAATATATATATCAATACCAAATCATATCTTTGCTTTCTGTATCGATCGATATTGAAATATCGGATCATGGATGTTTTCTGAGAGAGAGCTTCCAAACGCTTTCACAAGTTTTAGTAGTTTCCCAAAACATAAACAAATATGGCGTTTTCGCTTTAGCGGTAAGTGAGATTTGACAAAAATGACAGGAAAACCAATATATTTCTCAAATTTTATACTTTATTTGAATGGAAAACAGCTTCATTGCATCTATTAAGTACTATGTTTCGATATTGATATTGTACCCTACATTATCGATATCAGCATATTTAGCATGGATTGAGAAATATTTCAATATTGATAAACAATACCAGCACTACCCACTTGTGTGTCAACAGTTCAAGGAAACATTTTCAAAAGCTGTAAAAACTCTATCTAGAGATTGTCTTTGCATAACTGCTGCGCACAACTGAGGGTTTATCATAAAATACCTAGTATTGTTATTTTTTTTCTGTACAAGAAAGACAGCACGAATAGAATAGTTTAAGGTAGTTGTTAAACTTATTTGTGAAAATACACCAGTGCTTCTGTTGTTATGTTCCACCTTGAAAAAGAAAATGCACCACCCTGGATGTTTGTTACCCATAATCATGGTTATGTGTATACACCATCTTAAGTCAAGAATATCAATCAATATATTGTTTTTTGCAAATTTCTAGCTGTCCTATCTTCCAACGATATGTGACTGTTGTAACAATGACATGTATCAGCCCTTAGAATCTGGTAGTGAAGCTCAGTAAAGTTCTAATTAGATTTGATATTTACAGGTACAACCTGACGGTGCTGGATCTGGTGAAGGAGTACGCAGACAATCTGGACCCAGCCATCAAAGGGGTTTTCAGAGACCATATGCCAGAACAAATCCAACAGGAATATCACAGCAACCTCTCAGTGGCCCAGCAGTTAAGTTTCTTACGTAGGTCTCTTCCCGGTCTCAAGATGCCGCAGCAGGCCACAGACTACCTGATTCAACAAGTTGACAAGCTGGAGTCAGACATTGACGTCTTTACCTGTGGTCGCTATGGCAACGAACTAGGGATGCTAGAGGTCCACCGAGACAAACTGCAAGGTCTCCACGTGCAGATGCTGCAGAATCTGGAAGTTCGGTGTGTACTGGCTAGTCTCTTTGCAGATGGCATCATCACACAGGACCAAAAGGAAGAGATTGAGGGCCAGCAATTTCGAGCTCGCATGGTCACAAGGTTACTTTCTATCTTGCCCACTAGAGGGCCGGATGCTTACAACGCCTTCATAAAGTCACTGCGCGAGAGTGACCAAGAATACATTGCTGAAGCACTGGAGGCATTTGACCCCACCCAGAAAAAGACGAGTGGTTCTGCGGTATCCACAAATTATGGCCCTGGGACCGTCTCCATGGTTACAGGCTCTGCAGAGCAAGCAGTTGCACTGAATGTAGCTCCTGGGCGAGAGATGTCTTTCACATTTGTAGTGAGAGCAGAGCAGCAATAACTATGAGGGAGAATCCATCGTTAAGGAGGCAAATGATTTAAAGTAGGGCTGGGACGGGTCCTGAAAAACGGCACAGAGTACTCACCCTCTCACAACCGGCCCGAATTTGAAATTTAGTATCTACCATTAGAAGTCTTCTGTAAACAGATAGTTGGTTCCGGAAACAAAACTTCTGAAGGAAAATGTCTTCTATTTGACCAGGTATTATAGAATATGGAGTAAATTATATGTTTTCAAGCAAAAATAACAACTTTAATTGATATTATGTGACGGAAATGCTGAAATGTAGCATATTTTACACCATTTTTTCATTACATGGGCGATAATACAATACCTTGTGAGTAACCGAGGATTTAAAATGGACTTGAGTACTAACAAAGATTGACTCGTCTATCGAGGCTCGAGTACTCGTTCACAGCCCTAATTTAAAGCACTTTCCATGAAGGGATACAGCGAGTGATAAAACAATAATTTCACAAGATTTGCATTGTTCAAGCTTTGATGTATTCTCTAGAGGTTTTGTGGTTTTATTCAGCTGCAATTTATCGAAAAAAGCTATGTCTTAAAATAATAGCTACAGAATTTTTATGTTTCTTAATAAAACACTAGCATCAGAGATGGATGTACACATGGAGTATTTATAATGGTTTCATGCCGGTTAGTCCCCAACCAAGGACAAAATGTCTTGCTCAAAACTGAGCCCAAGTCATTTTGAAAACCAATTAATTTTCTGTTTTGCTAAATCAGCTTACTCTTGAAAAATGAATTTGGAACATTTTGAATTTCAAGCAATTTCAAATAAGTTAAATATTTTCTATTTTTTTACCAACTGGAAAGGACAATACTAAACCCACTGATGACAAAAAAGACTACTGCCATGGCAATGATCTCCCTCTGGTATTTTTATATTGGTATAGTTTTGCATTAATTGTTGGAACAAGAAAACATGACAAAACATACATATGGACTGGCAGCATTTCAGAATATCTGGCATGGCAGGAGATATTGAAATGAACAAGCAATGTAGTCTAGTCATTAAATTTCTCTTAGATATTCAAAATAACTGCCACAAAACTTTTACATTTTATCAGAAAAAAAGCTCTATTTTTACACATATTACATGCAAATATTACAATACAAATTCACATCCATTCCTTGCATGTAATTATGTACCACAATTTCCGAAAGCTTATCAACATAAAGGACTAGACAAGTGGATGCAAACTGGTTCCCCAACACCAGATATATTAAAAGCTGTGAATGACATTTTATACATTCAATGTTGTACTCTTTGAAGCTGAACACTTTAAAACTTTACACAAAACATATCTTTATAGTGTGAATATAAGAACAGTGTTGTACAATGTCACATAAAAAGGTTTCCAGTGGAGTCAAACCAGCAACCATCTCACTTAAATACCCCCACACTTCATCATGTGAGCATAAAGGAGAATAATATCTTCTATCAAAGCCAGTGGTAGTAATTAGAACACCTCTTACGTTCTGTCAGTCCAGTCGCACAAATTTGCAAATTTTAATTAGTAAATTAAATTTTTATTAGTTAATACCTTACCTAACAGACGATAGCTATACTCCGGCGCCAGCCGGTCCTGCCAAACGCCAGAAAAGACGTCCCGAGTTTTACCTCCGGCAGGACCGGTACACTACTCTCCACTCGTCAGGTGGCCTAGTTCTTGCTTCATTCGCCAGAGGGACGTGACGTCATAGCATCTTTTTCGTTTGGCGCGATTAGGAAGTTGTGATTTTTCATAAGTGTTTTGAAGTTGGATATTTTATTCATAAGTTCAGTATTTTTGTGTGTCTTGGTGTGTTCTACAGATATTTTAACTGTCATGGCATCACCTGGACAAAGAAAGGGAGCGTGCGGCCATATTATGGCATCATTTGACCAGCACTCTAGATGTGCTCGATGCAGGGACAAAGGGACAATGCATGCGTAAAGAAACTTATCTGAATTTTGTGAGTTGTTAACCCCGGAGTAGGTCTTACAAATTTCAACTCCGACTTATAAAATTAGAAAGCGAGTGGAGAGTAGTGTACTAGTCCTGCCGGAGGTAAAACTCGGACGTCTTTTTCTGGCGTTTGGCGGGACCGGCTGGCGCCGGAGTATAGCTATCGTCTGTTAGGTAAGGTGTATTAACGCAATAAAAATTATATTTAGTTTTTGTGGATATAGAGATAAACATGCTTAGAGAGTAAAAAAAAAACAAAAAAAAAAACCACAAGGTGCAAGTTGTTCTGTTATTGTGACAATCTGCATACATTCTGCAGGGCTACCACAACAAACCACAGCCACAAACCACAACACAGAGAACTGAAGCAAGCACCACTCTGGACACATGGGAAAGTACGATATAAAGCTGGAGATACATGCCCAGCCACAGAGACTCTAACAGACAAACTGTGTTGTGCAGAACTGACTTCTACTTAACCAAAAACTCTAGGTAAGAGGTTCAATTTCAATGGAAAAAGTATTGAACACCTGCTACGACAATACAGCACACGTCAGCCACTAATAATCAAACAATACGGGGGTCAATGTGAATAAAGCTTCTGAAAAGAAGAATAGCTGCTTAGATGGTCTTCAAAATAATCATCAGATCTTTTTTCTCCCACAATTCTTAGCAGATGTTTCTTTCAGAATTGTAGGCACAACAGTTTTAGAGAATTATAAATGAGATGGCTTTTCAGAAGTGTAACCTGATTTTTCAAAATTGCAGAAATGTAACCACAAAGAGTTTTCAAAATAATAACCAGATGGTTTTTCAGAATACTAACCAGGCATTTTTACTCAATTGAAGCCAGCATTTTCAGAAATGTAACCACAAAGATTTTTCAGAATAATAACCACATGGTTTTTCAGAATACTAACCAGGCAGTTTTACCCAACTGACGCCAGTGTTTTCAGAAATGTAACCACACGATTTTAAAGAATAGGAACCAGGTGGTTTTTAGAATTGCAAGCGGAGAGTCCTTGGGATATGAATACAGTAAAGAACACTTGAATAATACAGGGACGCTCTACACACTGAGGTGACGTAACACACCACCCTGTAACTGCATGCCACAGACTTACAGCGAGTCTGCCGACCTCCGCTTCTTATGTTGACAACGTGGGGGGACGGCTGGACTCCTAAAATAAACTACACCGTGTAACAGTGGGGGTCTGAAAATACTGTGTGACCGGACTTATATAATACACTATGTAACAGAGGGGGGTCTGTAAAGAACTGTGTAACCGAACTCCTACAACACACTGCACTATGTAACAGAGGGGGTCTGAAAGTACAGTGCGACTAGACCCCAAAAATATACCACTGCATGGAAGTGGTGCCAATAAGTAGTTTGACTGAGTTATTGCTGTCATACACTCCAGCTTGCAACCAAGGTAGGGGAGGCAGCAGTGGATTTGGAAGTAGTATATAAACTAGGTATTGTGTGGTTGTCTTCTAAGTACAGCAAAATATTAAATCTCTTAACTCAAAAAGTGGTGGGAATGTTTTTCCCCAATATTAGCGATATTTACTGTTTTGGAAGAGGACTGCCGATACTCATGTGCAAAGATGTATATATCAATGTCTGCATTTCATAAAACTTTAAACTTACACTGCAAGCATTTGAAACAAGCCCTAAATCTGATGAAAATTGTTTCGTTTTGATAAACTTCACTTCTTCTTGGCAGTTGGGGATAAGATGGAACAAAACTTTTTCAGTACCCAGGATTCAGACTTTTTAGTAGACAATACTAGCCCCTCTGATACTGGAATATTTTTACACCAAATATCAATATCCACACACAACACCACGATGTACTCACTAGTTGTAACATGTTGGTTGTAGTATTGTGTGAGAAATATGGAATCCTCACTCCTACATTGTTTTCAAACTTCCCCTTGTAAAAGAATCTTTTAAATTTGAGACTGGGTCATTTTGTTTTGGGGTCAACAACTTTAGTTTTGAATACGTGATAAAGCCACCTTGCAGAATTAGTATCATGTCCTTGGTACCGGATATACTATTGAGTGTACTTAGTGAGAACTAAGGTCACTTACCCTGTGTCTTTTGACCCTGAGCTGGCCGTGGATTGTGACGGCTGACTAAATCTCCCCGCCACTGCAACAATACCAACAACAATATTGTAATAACATTAATAATGATATTAACCACAGTATTGATCAGAAAATGTAAATTTGTTGTTCACGTATACAAATTTCTACAGTTTTCTTTCTTCATATTTTTATAACATGAATTCAGAAAATATGAATCTTAAAAATTTTAGAAAAAAATTTTCTTTAGGAATTTTTTACATTCACATGATCTCTGCATAATTTGGAGAGTTAATCTTTTCTTTTGAGAGTATTGCAACACTGACTTACTTAAACAGAAAATTTACTACAAACAGAAAATACTGAAATCATGGTTAAAGTCAAAGAGGTCACAAAGCATTTGACACCATTCATTCCTCTGACCATTCCAATGATAATTGTTCCTTTTATGGTGCTTAATCTTTTATTTTAAAGACAGACAAAAAAAAACAGAGATCCATAATCAATTGAACAGACATATCGGGGGTCAGCACCATGGGAACAACAAACACCAGCAGAAGTGCAAAAGAAAGACCTTTCCAATGATATATAATACATACAGTATAATACATTGTAGGTTATCAAGTTTCTGAGATATTGGTGAAAAACCAGAACTTACTGACACATGGTAGGGAGGCGCCGTTGTATACAAAATAATATATCCCGCTCTGTATACCCCCCCCCCCCCCCCCACCCCAACCACACTGGTCAGATATGGCTTACATCTCTAAATATGCCAATAAAGTTCAATTTAATAAGTGTATTGTTTCTGTTTAACGTTCTCACCTTGTGGTGCGTTGGTGGACGTGCTCTTTCTGGAGTCACCTTGGTGGTGGGAGTTAAGGACCGGGCTTTGGTGCTGAGCATTGTGGGAAGAGCGGGAGTTGAGGGACTCGGAGCTAGAGCTGCGGCTACTGTTGTGGTCACCTACAAATGAGAACAGAGTTGTGCTATACATATGGCTGAAAGGCTGGGGAAACACATATTGCTCATATGTTTCCCAGCAGAACTATTCCAACATCATTTGATCTGAATAATATTTTGTCATCTGAAACTGCCGGCAAAAGGAAATACTTCTCAGTTACCTTTCTTCAAGTATTGTACATGTTAAAAATATTATTCGAACTTTGTACAATTCGAACCATTTTGACAGATTCTTTATGGTTAGAAATATGCAGAGTCTACTGTATATTAACATACAAAATTTCTTGCATGCCCAGTTTCTCAATTACTTTTTAAGCCAAAAGATCAGTTGTAGATAAAAATGAAGAGTAGATATTAAAATGTGTGTAAAATTTATGTTTTGTGATGAATTTTTTTCTGATTCACGTGGCCAGCAATTCTATTACAGTAAGTATCTCGGGATAAACCCTGTATATATGAACATTTATGATAAAAACCATAAACAACTAATTGTCCAAATTTTTAGTATTTATCCTGTTGAGTTGCTGCAACCCTTGTTAGAATTGACACTTTTAATACTGATTATATAAGTCAGAAATCAGTATCACTTGATACAAATTTGTGGCATATACAGTAACTTCCTTCCTTGACCACCAACAAACAAGAGATGGGGAGTGTAACTATTTTCATATACCTATTTACTTCATCCATACTAACTAGAACTATCCCACCAAGTTCTAACAGTTCTATCCAATATATCCCCTGTCAGCAGCTGGCCACTCTGACCACCCCCATAATGTACTCCTGAGCATAATATTGTTGGTCGTTTTTCTATTTTTCAAATGTGTTTGAAAAACTTTTGGGTATAAACTATAAAGGTTATAACAAATATACACTATTATTTTTTTTTCATCAATGAGATTAGTTTAAATGCTTGCCTGGCTGTGAGCCGTTTTTTGTGAAAAATACTTGATCTAGGATAACAAAAACATTCACAACACATGACATAGACTATGACCATTAGCTGACCACAAAAGGTAGCCAACTGGTCTTCTAGTGTATGACAGGAGATGTACAATAAATACATAAAAGTCTTTAACAAAATTACACACTTATACAAAAAAAACATTTCAGGAAAACTGAACAGACATAATATGTGACACTCACAAGCCAAATAACAAACCATCTGTCATTAGTATTCACAACTGCGAAAAAAAATGGCAACCCCAAAAAGGCAAAGTAGCAAACTACAGAAGCCCTGCTAGACTGAGGTCAAAGGTCAGTGTTTTATTGTGCAACTGGCTTTTCAAGACTCTAAGTTCAATCTAACTGCATTCTTTGTAATTCACACTATCTGATGATGATGAGACACTTGACATAGAGACATTTTAATTATAATTTCAAAATCCTGATATCCTGGATGCACAAATTATCCTCTATGATAAGACAAATACAGTCAACTCTATGTAGGTAGATAGTTCAGACTTGGTAAAATGTGCCCAATCTCTAGAAAGGCTTAATGTCATTCAACACTTAAGCTTTAGGGGTTGTTCATTCAGTGGAAAGGCATAATTCTTACTTTCACATTTAGAGCTTTGGAAATTATGAAGTTTCTCAAAAGGCTCAACATTTCATAACATTTAGTGCTTTAGTTATTCTTCACTCTCTGGGAAGGTCTAGTATTACCCACACAAAAGATCTTTGTTAAAGGGATTTTTTTATCTTGACACTTTATTTTCTTTCTTCTCAGGTTTCATAGAAAGTACACAGCGAACTATTGAAAAAAAATCAACTCGCATGGAATGACTACAAAACACTAAATAAACATAGACCAATAATAGCATTTCTGGACAGTATACTTGAAACAAAAAATGCAACATTCAGCGCGGTCGATAAATAAAATTTCAATGAAAGATTCAGTGATATACATAAGCACTGTTTCAATAAAATATTCCCCGGTGTCCATAAATATAGATTCCACGAAATATTCAGTCAAAGGTTAAAGTTGGGGTTTTCAACCTGTTCAACAACCAGGGTCATATTGGGACGGGTTCTTCGCATTGTCATATGTGGGAATGGAACCCACTCAAGAGGTGATAGCCTGTGATTAGATGTCAAACTTGCTAACCCATCTTATGAAATATTCCGTAACGTCAGGCAATATATGACTTGTATTTAACAAAAAACAAACAAACATCAAACAACTAGAATACAACAGGGGTAGTGTTTCAATATTGAACAAGTCCTTCTGCATATACAGAAACACTATCAGCTTTTCATACACAGCAACTCCACTCACTTCAATCATAAAAATTGGTGGCCTAAAAAAAAACAAACTGGCAACAGTACTACTTGGCTCTAAGTACCTGATACTTTTGTGAACAACCTCCAAGGCTTGAAGTATACAGGACACAAAGAGGGTGCACAAACATATAGAAACGGAAGAAAGAACGGAAAACTGAATGATAAAGACACTGACAACTCAAGGGTGAACAGTTACCATGGAAACAACACACAGATACTGAGGTGGAGATCGTTATAAATACCTAGTGACGAGGAATAGCTACTCCAAACTGTAAGAGAAAATAAGAGAAAAAAAAAATTGGCTTATTTCCCCATGTTATCAGAAATATAGGTACTGGGCTACTTTTACAGAGAGTACTGTAACGTCCTTCTTACTTTGTGAAAAATATGCAACTCTGTTGCTACTGAAGGGCAATACACTAAGAAAACTTACCGAATGACATATACAAAAAATATATCACGAATGAAGATGATAACAATATTATACAAGTGTGCGGTACGAGTAGTATATTGTAAATCTTCATGAGGGATGTTTTACTTTTATTGTCCATAATTATCTATGAATTATCAGTTAAATACATCGATATTTGAAGAGAGAATGTTGAAAAGGCTGTCATATATGCTGGGGCATCAGTGAATATAAAAACCTCAATCTTTAATTTGCTATATCTCAGTCATTTATGCATGGATTTTTATGCAACAAAAACAAGCAGAACCGCTGTAAAAAGACCTTTCTCATGATATATAGTACACAATTGTAGGTTACATAGTTTCAAAGACATTAATGGAAAATCAGCACTTGTTATTGCTAATGATATTTTGTACGGAGGCATGGCTGTATACAAAATAAATATATCCCGCAAAGTATATCCCCCTATACAGGTCATATAAGGCGTGCGATGGTTAATATAAAGAATACTAAAGGACAATAAATCAAGACTAATGTTCAGACTGTCATATACTGTATGTACATGTATTCAGTGCTCTCTAAAATGGCCAAATATCTGCAAAAGTGTGGGATGAGTTTGTCATAAAAGTGAAAATCTGCTGAGTATTCCGAAAAATAGAGACCACAACAGAGTTACTTGAACTTTAGTATACACCAACTGGTTGCTGTAAAATCTTTTATATATAAAAAGTAAGAAAACTGCTAAAATAAGGGTAATTTGTTGGAATGTACAGAAACAAACATGCATAGGTAAACACATTTGACCTTATATAGAGAGTTTTAGTTAGCTTTCCTATCTTTACAATTGCAAGTTATGGACAATAGCAAAAGCTGGGGACGAGGGGTGGTCACTTACGAAGGCATGGGTCTTTTAGAGAGCAACAACGTTACTTTGAAAATGTAATCATTGACTAAGATAAAGCCTGGACAACCTTTTTCCTGCGACCCACCCGTCCTTCCGGACACCATGGGTGAGAACAATACCTGCACAGCCCTTAAAAGTTGTAGGGTAACAACTGAAACAATTACAGATGCTCTGGTACAAATTAAGTTTAAAAACTTAAAACAAACGAACACAAATTATCTTACTCAACAAGCCCGACTTTTTTAATGATTTTCATCTAAGACTGCGGAACAATGATTTTGTTTTTATTGGGCCTTACAATTGGTTAGTACAGAGATCAGCTGCTATAAAAAGTGATACGATTCGTCTCTTGTCACATTAGTTTTAACAAATCAAACTATTAAACCCCATGGACCGTATAAGAAGGCTAACCTGCCTACCGCCAAAGTTATGTGTATGGAGCATAATCTTGCAGACAGAGTGACCTATCTTTTCACTTATAAACGGAATTTGCATTCGAAGTAAAAAGTTAGATATCAATGAGGGGAAAGGAAATACAAAAGTTTAGACTTTTTTCTTCAAACAGTCATTTATTGCTACTTTTATCGTTTATATTGGTAACCAATAGTCCCCTATCATGACCCTCATTTTGAGCACCATACACGTTGTAACACATACCAACATATTTTGTCCAAGTTTTAGCACTTACCTGATAACCTTTATAACCATATCAAACTTCCTACTCCCCTCTCCCATCTGTCACCACTTACCTGGAGAATACTGGCCATAAAACCCCGTGGTGGGCCTCAGTTTAGCACGGATCTGTGCGTAGGTCTGGCTGTCGTTCATGTTTTGGTAAGCGGGGGGCGTGGTGCTACGCTTGGTCGACTCCGCACCTTGTTCTGTGCTGCCCTCTATGTCATTATCATTCACGCCGTCGATGTACGAGAATCTGGCGCTGTTACTGAGGACACTCAGATTGGTCGTGTTGACTTGGCCGGCTGCCTGGACGCAGTCACTGTTGCTACGGTGATGGCCGGTGGATGGCTGGTTGTTGCCATGGGAACCCAAACTGTTGGCAGGTATCACAGTAGAGGTGGAAAGGACTTTGGAGTCGCTGAATTCAGCCCCATCAGGTGGGGTGTGAAAAATCTACATACAATAAATAAAGTATCTTGTTGGCACAATGACAATAGAAAACCATAAATGAGTGAACTGTTGAACAAGCAAATTCAAAGAACTGTGGTATCCAATTGTGGGCGGAACCTGAACCACAAATATCACCTTGTTTTGTTTATTTGGCATTATTTTATTTATGTGTATCTTACATTTATTCAACAAAGTCCTATTTAAGCAAAGTACACCCTTTGGTATCACCTTTAACTCTTTTCATTGGATCAATTAAATAAATGCACATTTTCACCAAAGTTCATAAAAATCAGGCAAGGAGTTAAGTCTGTAGCAGAAAATCTCCAAACAGGAAAATTTTGACAAAATATTGCAATGTCAACAGTTTTCACTTGATTCTGCTCAAATCCCTAACAATTGTTGATCTCTTTAGGATAAATATTTCCATCAAATTTGGTTAAAATCAATGTAGGGGTGTTAAAAGTTACTGGCAAGGTTAAAATATTGTGATGGACAAATGGATGGACAGACAGAAGATCGACAGCAGTAGGAAACAATTAACTCTTGTATGCCAGGTGCACCAAACCAACAGGTACAATGTCATAATGTGTAAAAATATGGAGCCCAAAGTGGGCACACTGTCAGCTAACTCATTGCAATGTTTGATTAACTCTTATCAGACAAATGGAGATCTCTCAAACTTCAAACAAGAAATAAAGTCCCAAGTGTGCACATTGTCGACCAACTCAATGCAATAGTCTAACTATATATTTTGTTGTAAAAAGTCTATTCTCAATGCAAACAGGAAGTGAGCTCAGCTAACACAGTTTCATTACCTTTTCTGTAGGTCAGGTGCAAAAAATATGTTTCTCATTTATACAAGTGTGTGTCAGAGAACTTAAAGCCGGGATTGTGCTACTTAATTTTGGTAATACAAACTCTCTTCTGGAAATATATTTTAAGTGGTGCTTCCTCAAATGCATCACAAAGGAAGTACAAGTGCAAGGCCTGGAAATATTTTGGAAGCTGGCATGACTGTTAAATGCATCCCAACATAGTTGCCATTGGTTTTGTATTTTGAAAGTAATGTGATATTATAAGTGAACAGAGTGGTCAAGTGATGGTAAGGATGGGCTAGTATAACTCAGTGGCTTGGTTAAGGTTGTGATATAACTTTAAACTAGAGTATTGCTTCGCAAGAGAAAAAGAAATTGTTTTTGCACAGTAAAAACAAAGCGTCCCAATGAATATTAATGAGTTTGTAGAAATGACCATCTTCCTGTGTTTAACCCCTTAAAGACCTTATCTGTCGACTAACAGTCGACAGCAATGTGTATTCTACAGTACCATGTCTGTCGGCTAGCAGTCGACACCCCCATATGGTATGCTAACTTTCCTTCAGCACTGTAGAATTAAACGTCTTGGTATACTGAAATACGTTATTTAAGTTATTATGTACGAGGACGTTATGGACAACGTAAATCACTTGTGGTGTGTGTTTTAGCAACTTAAACTCTCTGTAAGCTCTTCATCCCGGATTTTCCTTCAGTATAGTAGAATACTGCTCCCTTGGTGGCGAAGTGGTTAATATGTTTTTCCATTTATGACAAAATGCAAGGTTTCACAGATGAATCTGGTTTGTTTATTTTTTTTTAATTTTTTTTTTTTGCGTTTTACACAGAAATTCAAGATGGCTGCCAAAAGTGGCGGGAAAACGATTTTTGCGAAAAGTCACCAGTAGACTCTGCAGATACCCTTTGGGTCAAAAATTTCGTCGAAATCGCTCAATCTCGCTCTGTTTCCGAGATTAACACGTTTTTGCATTTTACGCAGAAGTTCAAGATGGCCGCCAAAAGTGGCGGGAAAACAATTTCTGAGAAAAGTCGCCAGTAGACTCTACAAATACCCTGCAGGTCAAAAATTTCGTTGAAATCGCTCTATCTCGCTCTGTTTCTGAGATAAAAGCGTTTTTGTGTTTAAGGCAGAAATTCAAGATGGCCACCAAAAGTGGCGGGAAAATGAATTTTGGGAAAAGTCGCCAGTAGACTCTGCAGATACCTATGGGCCCAAAATTTTGTCGAAATCGCTCTATCTCGCTCCGTTTCCAAGATAAATGCATTTTTGCATTTTATGCAGAAATTCAAGATGGCCGCAAAAAGTGATGGAAAAACGATTTTTGAGGAAAGTTGCCGGAAGACTCGGCAGATACCCTGTGGGTCAAAAATTTCGTTGAAATCATTCTATCTTGCTCCGTTTCCGAGATAAACTTGTTTCTGCATTTAACACAGAAATTCAAGATGGCTGCCAAAAGTGGCGGGAAAATGATATTTGGGAAAAGTCGCCAGTAGACTCTGCAAATAACCTGTGGGCCAAAAATTTTGTCGAAATTGCTCTATCTCGCTCTATTTCCGAGATAAATGCGTTTTTGCGATTTCAGCGTTAAGAAAAATCATGACGCTTAGTTAATCATTAATAATTCTCATATCTCTGTTAGCCATTAAGTTGGATAGCTCCAACAAATAGCTACTGTTAGGAAATGGTAAGGGTACTTCACTAGAAAAACTATGTTAAAAACTCACCTTTTCGTAGTTATAAATGAGTACTTCCACCACAATGTTACACCACTTGATATCCATGATGGAGGCCATGGTTTCCTCTGGTGGCCGTAACAATGTGGGTCCAAAACATACACCTAGATTGGGGACAGTCATCAGGTTCTTGTGGCTGCACTCGGCGACACTGAAAGAAACCGATTTCGGTTCAGTATGGTAATGAAATACCAACACGAAGGTCAGTTGAAAAGGTCATATTCCTTTGGACTATTGGTGTAAATCTGGCTAAAAGTAAGTTATTAATACTTACCACACCTCTCTAAAGTAGTTTGTTTTATGTTTTTAAGTGGCTTAATTTTCAACTGTAAAACTTTTCTCTTTCTGATCCATGTATTACATTATAATTCATGTGATTCTCAAAAGTGTGCAACTGTAAAAGTTTTAGAGAAATCTGCGTGACACACTCCCCAGACACACACACAGAGGATTCATTTCATAATCTCCTTTCTTGGCTAATGCCTGGTGGGAGAAATTAAATGTGACACAAACTGACATTCCGCTAACATTATAGAGGATATAATTCAGTGTATATATTTTCATCTGGCATTAATTTCACCCACTTTAGCTCATGACCTTGGACAGTAAAAAGTAATTCATAGTGAAATTTCAAATATGTATTAATCTCTCAAGAAGAGACTAGCAATTAGTCAAAATTAATTCTAGTAAATTCTGTCCATATAAATAGGTGAAATTTCATTTTAGCTAAAATTTCTACTTATACAGTGTTTCATAGTAAAATATGTGCACCTTGGTTAGGTTGATTATTGCAACCCAAATGTCCAGCCTCATCTTTCACACTGTGTTACCAGTACTTACAAGGCAAGACTTTTGGCTGATACTGTAAAACGTTAGGCTTAGGACTAAAATATTACTTATTATAATAATAACGTAATGTTACACTGGATAAGACCAAAACAAATGTTACTACATTATCAAAACAAAATATCTCCACTTTCCTTCGACATAACTTGAACTGCAAGAATAGTGAGACTTTCTGTTTCTTTGAGATGTCGGGTATAGAGTAAGAAATCTAAAATTCGCCACATATCTGAAATTCGCCACATGTGAAAATACTAATAAAATAAATGAATTGTGGTGAGATTTGTTGACTGTATAGTAAATTAAGACTTTTTGAACTGAAAAATACCAATTTTTGGACAAAAACATCATTTTCTTCATAAAATTAACTAAGATTTTAGATTCCTGGCGAATTTTAGATTTCTTACTCTACAAACAAAAATTTTTAGTTTTATTGACAACATATGATTTTGGAATAACAAATTTTTTTTACATATACATGAACTGCAATCTGTTAGGAGAGAGATTGAGCGCCATGAAAGTCCGATTAGATCAGATACTCACTTCTTTAAGTGCAGTACAAGTACTTTCAGCATCTCAAAGTTTTCCTGGGGAAGTTTGTGCACCAAGGTGTGGATGTCAGTCAGACGCAGTGTCTTGGCGCCTTGTTCTGAAATTACAGAAGGGGGTACAATCACAGAACTGCAAGGCATCCTTTAGACACCCTATCTTTATATGTGTAAGCATGCAATCTAAATACAGAGTGTGTAATATTTACAAGGTTTAATACTACATGTACACTTATCTATAGGACACAATGTGTCATTTACATATTAATATGCCATTGTATTAGGGGTGCGACCGAGCAGTCGACACTCGCCGAGCGAGGCAAATTTCACGAAAATTCGATCCCAATTTTAAGAGTCGACTACTCGTGTGTACACAAGTATCTATATAACAACCTATTGAAGCGGTTACGTTTTTTAGGAAATAAAAATAAATAACATACCTTGCTAGCATTAAATCGCATAATCCACCATTTTTAACATAATATTAAGTATATTATATGATGACATCAGCTAATTCAAGCGATTCAAAGCTTTTATCTCTATATTTTTATTGTTTACGGGAGCCGCCATATTGGATGTTGGTTCCTGTAATGGTGGATACTAAACTTCGCGAGTGCTCGATGTCGAGTCGATTTTTGGTCCGCGAGTAATCGACCCGAATTATTTGTACTCGTCCCACCCCTACATTGTATAAATGTGGCTATAATAATACAATTTCATACAACAGTAAGCTTGTGTTAGCCAGTCGTTAATCTCAGATAAAAGGCGACAGAATCTCACACTGGCAAGAAATGGGGAAAAAAGATCAAGAACACCAGATACTGTGAGAGAGAACAACCATGTGGTTGGGCTGGCAAGGAGAAAATATTCTGCATGGGGTTTCTGTACAGCTGCCAGGGACTCGGGGAGGGAGAACTGGGTGGAGAAACAGTGGAGATTTGGTTTCTAGTAACCTATGGCACTCCGGTACAAGAAAACCACATGGTGAAGGTCATTGTGGTAATTTGTATCAAGACTTTACATCTTTTCCCGTGAATGATAGACTTGCACCAAGTCGTTGTATTTGTATCCACCAGTAACCTGAACAGTTAAATTTAGAAACTTACACAAGCTCATTATAGCACAATGAGTAAGGTGGTCTGTCAAGGAGTTATTTTATTTCCGTTAACATTAAATTATTTTGGCTACAATTCATTCAGGTAACAGCAGGGAGAAGGGAATTTGTGACAAATGAACTATATAATGTACTCTACCTTATGATTCCACACTAAGGGGCAATAAATACACACACCAGTCTGTATATCCCACTTAAAACAGCAAATAAGGCTTGTGGTGGATGTCATATAATAATTTACAATGGGTTATATACAGAGTTCAACGAGTCATGTATACAGTAAAAAACACTTACACACAGGGTTGACTGGGACATGTACACATTTATAAACTAGATTGGGCCAACTCGGCGCCAACATATCCCCAGACAGGTCATCACTCATGCCACAGGTTTTGATCGGGAATTTTTTATGTAAGCCATTTGTTGTATGCCATAAATCTTGGGAAAAGTTATATGAACTTCAGCACATCAATCTACTAAGTTTATATCTTCCCAAGGAAGATGGTGTATCCCCAGACGCCGAATACATAACTCAACAGAGCATATTTTCAATCTTCCTGCAATGATAACTCTGAACCTATCTTCAAAGTATTTAAATGATTGATGATTGAATGTCCATTCCAAATTAATAATCCCAAAAGAGCATATCTGTTTCTATATTTGTTGACAAATAAAATATTATTTCTAACTCAACTCATCATACTTTTCAATCTTCCTGCAAAGGGTGACTCTGAACCTATTTTCAAAGTATTTAAATGGTTCATAATCCCAAAAGCGCATATATGTTTCTATATTTGTTCACAAATAAAATATTATTTAAAAATTATATATTATTTATATTATTATTTTATTATATTATTTTTAGAATTTGCATTGTTTTTCAGTTATTCATTTCCTCAATTCCTATATATGTGGTCCATATATATGCAACCTAAATATGTGACACAATCTCAGTTCTGACTCCCCTTTGTCTTATTAGATAATGAAGCAAACCCCACCCCACCCCTCTCCCCTTCTCCACACCTCTCTCACTGTTACAGAAGATCTGCAACCCCACTGAAAAGTCTGGTTCTTTGTTTCTCATTTGATATCATTCAATACCTTTGTTTATTTAGTGTCACTCAATAGCTGGAGGTCCCAGAGGTGGATGGGGGGTGGGACTAAATACAGCACAAATGGTAAACAAACAAAAGGGGTAATCAAATACAAAAAGCTCAGTTAATCTTATCACTAAAATAAAATCAAATATATAAATAAGGAATGTCCAACAGGAAAATTATATACCTCCAGAATTAAATATAAATTATCAAACCACAAGAACAGATTTATAATAATAAGTCAGAATTGAGAATTTTAAGAATGTGATTATCAACTGAAATGAGTTAGTAACTGTAGGAACTGTGTCAAAATTAACTGAGGCAAACTGAATAAAACTGGGCTAGTTGAGGGTTAAAAATCCCCTATTTTTACTACATAAGGGTATAATTTCATTAATATTGGACTTATAGCTCACCAGAAAATAACAGTGTCCATTTTGCCTACTTGAATATGTTTAACCAGTTTCATTTTAAAAAGTTAAAAACTCAGCAAGCAGAGAGATAACACACAAAAATAAGTACTTAAAAGCCTAAGATAGCCATAACATTATTAATAAAAATTTAAATAGACAGGCACTTCCTTTAAAAAATTCAAAGATTTCAGCTCTATGACCCACATAGTTCGACAGTTACAGGGCTTTAAAGTGGTATAATATCCATAAACTGGGTCTCTGTGGGCATTTTACAATTGTTAAAGAGACCTTAGCAATTAAACTACAGAGCTGAAACTTTTTGGGGGACAAACATAACAAAAAAAATTATATATAATACAGTTTAAGACCTGTCACACTAAGCATTTCCAAATAACAGGGCAAAATACGGAAAAAAATGTCAAAAAAGGTCACTTGGGTGAGTGTTTATGGCCCTCATACACAGGTTAAATGTCTACTAAAAGCCTTGATTTTCGGCACATGTAGAAAGGACATAATAATGCATTCCCAGATGGGATTTCAGCTCCATCAATCACATAGTTTAACAGTCACAGGGCTTAAAGGTGGCAAAAAGTCCAAATATTGGGTCTCTGTGGGCCTTTTGGAGATCTCGATGTGGCCTTCAAATTAAAGCTTCAGATTTATAATCTGTCACATACTAAGATTATACATAGAATATATATCTAATAAAGTTTGAAACTTCTCAGACTTACCATTTCCAAGTTACAGAGCAAAATATGTGAAAAATGTCTAAAAAGGGTCACTCGGGTGGGGATTTATGGTCCTCATACATGGGTTAAATGTCTATTAAAGGCCTAAATTTTGGAGTACATACAAGGAAAACATATTGATATATTCTGAGATGATATTTCACTTAGATGAGAGACATTGTTTGAAAGCTACAGTGCTTGAAGGTGGCAAAAAGTCCATAAATTGGGTCTCTGTGGGCAATTTTGAGACCTCAAGTCGGCCTAACAGGTAAACCTACAGCCTTTAAATTTTTCACAGACAAGGATTACATATAAGAGTTACACCTAGAGCAGTTTGAGACTCATCAGAATTACCACTTCCAAATTATAGGGCAAAATATGTTAAAAATCTAGGAAAAAAGTCCTAAGTGGGGTCTTTATGGGCCCCAAACACAATTTTCTCCTCAACTTAAAGTCTTGATTTTCGGCACATGTACTAAGAATATATTAATGTGTTCTCAGGTAAAATTTAAGCCAGATACGCCTCATAGTATGTGACCTAGAGGGCTCTAAGTGGTCAAAAGTGCAATTTCTGACCTTAAGGTGGCCATAAGTTCTTTATTATTTGGAGTTTAAGGTCACCTTAAAATAGGGATCTTCCTTTGGGCATCCTTAACATGTGTACCAAGTTTGAAAAAAAAATATTAATTGGTTTTTGAGTTATCGCGTCCACAAGGAAATTTCTACGGCGGCGGCGGCGGCGCGACGGACCTGAATCCAATATATCCCCGACTTTCGTCTGGGGATATAACAAGCTAATAGGCATCAACTGTATACTTATATTTACGGTCAGTGCTAACGGCTTAGGGAAAATAGTCAGTGGTCCAGTAACTTTAAGAATAGCATCGGAGATGCCTGTACCCTACCGCCTGTGGAAATAGCACTGAACACTATGATATATAGAAGAGGTCATACAATATAAAGGTCAGGAGGCTTTCACAATAAACTGTATAAGTTATGCAAACCTGCAGGAGAAAATGACATAAGAGAGAGAGAGAAAAAAAACTATATGTTAGTTGCAAAATGCTGCACAGTGTATCAGTAGAATCCTGTTGATACAAAGATGCCTTGGTCCACTGACACATCGCTAATAACAACCCAAATTTCCATGTAAAACATGCATTTGTTTTAATGTCACTTACTTGCAGCAGCTACAAAGTCGTGGTGATACTGGAACCTCATCAGAGGTTCAGGCAACGTCCTACAAGTAAACAAACATTAGCAATCTACTTAAGTTGGTTTAAGTGATAAAGTTAAATGTCCACATTAAGGTTTATCAAAAGCTAGGGTAATATTGGAAGTTTGGACAGGCCCTCAGCATTGCCACTTGTAGCACTTGTATTTACATTGAAGTAAATATCCCCTTACTGCTCAGCCTGTCAAGTTTGTCACCCAGTGAAGTTTGTCAGTTGCATTTTATGACAAAGTTAAAACGTCGTTACAATGAGCTTTCAGAATATAATCATACATTGCTATCAAAAGCATTTATTCCAATTGATTAAATATTATTTGAAGCTTGTCATTTGAAGGGTTTTTACATCACCTGAGGATCATCATCGGTTGAGCTGTGGACTGTAAAATCTATTAAAATGTCTTTTGTTGTTAAAACATAAGTAGTTTATAAGACTCCAATTGTTGGATTTTTTATGAAATTACCCAATGATGGTGTTTCGTTAAACATGTTTCTCTTTGCACCAATGTGTAACAGTTCATAAGAACCCCACTTATGGTATTTTTATAACATATTTATATATTTATTTATTATAGTGACGTGTACATATAACAATTACATATTTCAAAATAATAACTTTACACCCAGTCCACCATGGGACTTATATGTCACTTTAAACTTACAGTATTTATATTATTTTACATAAGCCCATCTGAAGTAGTTGGTAAAGGTATCGCTGAAACTTTGGCATCAAATACATTTCACCTGTACCCACCTGAAGTAGTTTGTAAGAGCCCTGCTGACGGTCTTGTGTTAAATACATTTTTCTTGCACCCAAACAAGGTACTTTGTAAGAACACTCCTGCACCTACCTAAAGTAGCTTGTAAGAGCAGCAGTAAGGGTTTTTGTTGAGCAGACTTTTGTTATACCCAAATGAAGTAGCTTTATGACAATTGCTGATAGTTTTCAGTAGGGATAGGTCAGTATCAAAAATGTGTATATCGGGAGCTTGCCAATAAAAACCATTTTGATTCTGGGATCTGTGTTTTAGTATACTCCCGCTTAAGCAGGTCACTAACCGGAAGCAAAACTCGTGAAACCAAAACATGGATGTTTCCTCTCAACGAAATCGCAATAAAAGGTCTGTTTCCAATATTTTAAGTTTTCCTTCGAATATATATGTCGACAAGCAAAATGGAGGTTATGAAGTGTTGTAACTTATTTTCTACGAAATCGCAGTAAAAGCCCTCAAATGCACAAAACATGGGATAAAATCATAAAAGTGTTTAATTTCTTCAGATTTCTGGTTTGTTTCCAATATTTTAAGTTTTCCTTCTATTATATATGCTGACAAGTGAAGTGGCAGTTGTAAAATCTCATCACGATCTTTCATTAAAATGCTCTTGACATGGAGACACCGGGCCTACCGATCCATCCCTAGTTTTCAGTTAAATACATTTCTCCTGAACCCACCTGAAGTAGTTTTTAAGAGCACTAGTGACCGTCTTTGTTTCCCACTCGTCCGGATCATTAAAGTCGATCTTTCCGCATCTTCTCTTGTCTAGAAAAAAACATTTGCTATTAACAGTGACAACATTTTCTCTCACTGTATAAAAGATGGCAAAGATAAAGTTTTTTGTCCACCCAAATTACACTGATACAACTTCCAAAATTACACATCTGTTTTTTTGCCAAAATTTACAACTCGACAAATTTTTTTACATTTATAAAACATCAAGAGTTTCTATTTTATTTCAGGTAATAACTTTACACTTTCTTAGTTTATAAAGTGAACCATACTCCCAGTTATAACTGTGATTATGTTGGGCAAGTATGGGTATATGTTTTGCAGTTTACAATCGTGTCAAACACCTTGAATGCATAACATTCTATGCAATAGAAACACCAGTATATGCTAAAAAGAAATGTTTGAATATCCATTGATATGTTAAACAATATTAAAATCTTCTTTCAAACCCCACACTATGTAGATCTGATTTAATACCAGAAGAGCGCCCTTACCGAGACCCATGTTTGTGAGTTTGGCCACCTTGGAGCTAACTCCTACCACTCTGTACAAACCCTGCTCCTCTAAACCTGAAAACAGATTAAGCAGGTCAACATAGAAAGATAATAAAATACTCTCTTTGACATTAACTTTCCTACTATCTTTATGTTGGGACTTTGCCTGTTATTACTCAGTACGTCCACAATAATTTTAGCTGAAAATGCTGCAATGACAGCTTTGCTATGCTTTTTCTGCAGAGTTTGTCGTGGCAAAGCAAAATAACATGTCTATAGGTTCACGTTAAAGCATGTTTATTTAAAATAATCGTATGGCCAATATGTGCCATGAAGATATAATTCAACATGGTCCTTGGTCTCCTTGCCAAAGTGCGAGTACAGTATTATCTGTCCTTTTATTCTCTGATGACCTCCTATATACTCTCCTCAAACCATATTTTTTCGTTATTGTTTTACACTAAGAGACTTCTTTATATTTTGTGAAATTTCTATTATCAAACCCAAATTTTGTTCTCTGAACATGTTTGGTGTAGATTACCTTGTTGGGGTTCAATTAAAGAGCTACCACAACTTGAAAGATATTGAAAAGTCCATTATTTAGTTTCTGCTTTTATTCTTTCACAACAATTTTACAATTTGATTGAACAGATATTGGTTTACTCAGCCTCTGACTGGAATAAACTGTTATCAGTCGTCTTGAGTCATTACCTGACTGCATGCAGACAAAACTGTATGAAATAAGCTGCGCTCAGGCTATGTTGAACTGTTTTTGTGGCATCATATGCAGAGGTAGTTATCATGATGTAAAAATAAGAGGAGCACCCTCTGTAGCCAATAGGAAATTGCTTTATAATATATAGACAACAGCTGCTGAGTCCAGTCTAATTCAGAAGATGAAAAATATATCAGTACAGATAACCCAAAGAGTAATTCATTGTTGCCTTATATTATTATATTGTAATACTGGACATTGAATAAAAGAAATTCTGTTGTAGTAGCTTTGGGATCTACTGAATTTGTTCATGGTTAGTCATGAGAATGGCCATATTTTTGTAGACAATTCAAGATTGTTTGCCTCAGAAACACTTTCTTTCACCATTCTCCTGTGGTCACATGATTTACCAAATATTTTGTTTATGTTCCCATTTGGCTGGTCACATGACTTACCTCGTTTTTCTATGGCCTCGATGCAGTGCTTGATAAACTGGAAGCCAATGTCATCCAGCAAACCTGAAAACAAATGTCATTTTATCAGGGCATGTATGGAAAATTTATCGGCAATAAATAAATGGAGTGTTTAATTCAGCAGATTATAAAATTTATTAAAAAGCAGAGAACAAACAAACCCTCTAATACGGCTTGTGCTGAAAAATTGCCAAAACAATTCTGGATTCGTGACCCAGATTTGGATCCAGACCATCTTTGAGGACTGAGCAATGGTCAAACCCCACCTTGTGGGAAAATATGAAACTTGATCGACCTGATATATAGTTTGAGTACTGCGCACAGACAGACAAACAACCAAACAGATACAATGACAATACCTTTGCCAGTCTGCTTTAGAAAGTAGGTTTTATTTATTTATTTGGGGTTTTACATCACTTTAAACAATGTACAGGTCATATTACAATGGGTAGTTTCGTGGGCGGAGGAACCCAGTACATACAGTACTGTAAAATGCTGACCAACGGCAAGCAACTACCAGCTTTCCCACTTGAGGTCAGGCCGGTACCCTTTTCTGCTTCTATATTTGCAGTCTTTAAATATTAGTCACCTGTGCCACAAGGCATTTCAGATCTCTTTTACATCTCATAATTGTGGCTGTGACAGGAAGTGCTCAATATTGTCAATATTACGACATAAATAACCCGAATAACATTGAAATAAATATTTGGGAAATAAATGCTTTCCACTAATAACAAATATGTATACCCATGAATTCCCCGCCACCCTCACATTCTTATAGTGGGTTTACACAAATGTGGTGTCAAGTGATCAACTTCAGTTACTTTTCACAGAAATGTACTACAACTTGGCCTGTTTTATACTGTTGTTTTTAGTGAGCAAGTGTTCAACTACTTACGGTCACTCTCTTTTGTGTTAGTTGGCTGAGTGTAAATCTGAAAGTAAATGAAGAAAATATACAGGAAAATGATATGAAACTGTGATGAAAAAGAAATCTTAATTGCAAAATGCTGAACCTATCGAAATAAAAATAACACTACATTTGTTGATAGTTCTAAATATATCCATAAAATTGAAAATTTTAATTACTTAAATGTAGCTTTTATAAGCTACAAGCTTACCATGTGGGACTTAATGCTGTTCTCGGGTGGCCACTGGCCACGGCCAACGACTTAGAAAAAAAGACATTTCTTGTTAGTCGTAGCTCTAGTTGTCGTCACGTGATAACTTCTGACCAATCGCCCTACTTTCTCGTTGAAATTTTCTAAAACCTACCCCTCAGCTGTAAACAGCGGAGAGGCAGGGTGGGACTCTTCTAAGTCCCACATGGTAAGCTTGTAGCTTATAAAAGCTACATTTAAGTAATTAAAATTTTCAATTTTATTACGCTACAATAGCTTACCATGTGGGACTTAATGCTGAATTCAACCACCCGGTGGCGGGATTACAGCTGAGACTGGAAGATATGTCATTCTTTTTTCTAAGATTTGAAGTAATATATATAGAAATAGTGTTAGAAATACCAGTCTGAGTCCCATTCACAGTGCCCCAATCCCGAAGACCGGGCCTGTGAAGAGCCAAAAACCTAAGTAAAATGAGAGACAGTGCTAAAAACCGTCTAGATGTTTTGATTGTAGGATGGAAGTGCAGCAGTGCTCACTTAGAGGTCTAAGGGTCCCTAGGGGCCCTTCACGAGTGACAGACCAGCCCAATGGTTGGAATTCTCATAAATTTTTGCCACCTGAATATGAGATTAATGACAACTTAATAAGTCCTTAATACAAATTACTTGATAAACTAAAAAACAAAAATGACCTTACCCGTAACATCTTGAAGGTAAAAGAACACCTAGATCCTGGGAGAGACTCCTGAAGACTTGGTTGTAGCGGATGTGCCCCCCCCCCCCCCCCCCCCCCCCCTTTTCTTTCCGAGGACAACTGGTCTGAGGGGAAGGATCTAGGACTTGTTGTGCCGCCACTACGGTGTCTGACCAAGTAAGGTCTTTTAGGTAAAAATTTGTAAAAGTGTTGTGAGCTTTCCAGTGACAGGCTTGCATGATTTGGTCCACCGATACCCCACCGTAAAAGGCCTTAGAGGCCGCGAAGGCCCGGATGTCATGCACTTTAACTTGGACCAAGTCCAAGGCTTGTTGATCTGCTTGTTTATAACAAAGTAGGATGGTTTGTTTCAACCAGGAAGAGAGAGTAGCGGGTCTGATGTCTGAGGTATGCCCTTTCTTGAAGGAGATGAAAAGGAGGCAACAAGACCCCTCAGGTCTTTGGTTCGGTCCAGATAGTACTTCAGGGCCCGCACCGGACACAGGGTCCTGTCTTCTTTAAATTGTCTATCTACAATGGTAGTCAAAGCAGGAATAGTCACCGGAGACACACTTTGAGAACCTTCTCTTGCTAGTTGGTTTTTGGCTATGAAATCAGAAGAAGGGAACAAGGCGACCATTTCCCATTGGCCTAGATTAGATACTTTGTTTGCGACCCAGGCATGGATTTCGCTGCGGCGTTTGCCGGAGGCCAAAGCTAGCAAGAAAGCAGTTTTGAGGGTAAGATGTTTGAGGTCTGTGTCTGTCATAGGCTCAAAGGGTGCTTTTGTGAGCTCATTGAGAACAACAGAAAGGTTCCACTTAGGCAGATTTCTGGATTTTTTGGACGACCCCTGTGGAAACTGGAGAGTAACCTATGAAGGTCTGCATTGTGTGCAATATGATGGGCCGTTGGGCCCAAAGTGTCAACGATTGCAGTCCTGTAACCATCAATGGTCGAGGGCGCCTGTTTAGGTCTTGGTACAGGTACATGAAAAAATCTGAGATTTGTTTCACAGATGGAGTGGAGAAATCCACCGAATTTTCTCTGCACCATTTTTCAAATAGGGCCCACTTTGACCTGTAGATGGTCCTTGTTGATGATCGCTGAGGGGCAGCAATTCTCTCTGCCACCTCCACAAAGAAGCCTTGTTCTTGGAGTTGCCCACTCTTAGACACCAGGCATGGAGGTTGAGCTGTTGTGGGTTGTTGTGGAACACATACCTGTGGGACTGTTTGAGTAGGGTCGTTGACACAGGAAGTTGAAGTGGGATCTCTGTTGAGAGCTGCACTAGGTCCCAAAACCAGGGCATCCCTGGCCAGCCTGGGGCTATTACGATGACCAGGCAATGGCATTGCTTGATCTTTTGGATCACCTTGTGAGGGAGAGCCGTAGGAGGGTACGCATAGGCAGTGAGACTCGTCCAGTCTATGTTCAGAGCATCTATGTCCCAAGCCTTTTGGTCTGGGACAGGAGATACGTACAGTGGAAGTTTGTGGTTCAGATGAGTAGCAAATAAGTCTACATGAGGTGTGAGCCACTTCTGGCAAATCTGTTGGAACACCTGCGGGTGTAGAGACCATTCTGTTGACTGCACTTGGTTGGACCTGGACAGAAGGTCGGCCATCACATTCAGGCACCCTGGAATGTGCCTGGCTTTCAATGTTATGTGATAGTGATGGCACCAGGTCATAATCTTCCACAGGAGAGCACACATGTCTGCTGAGTGAGTTCCTCCTTGTTTGTTGATGTAGGCTACCACTGTTGAGTTGTCCGTAGCAACTAGCACTGTTTGGTTCTGGCACTGATCCTTGAAGTCTCGAAGGGCCAGTGAGACCGCCTTCAATTCTAGGACGTTTATGTGTAGCCTTTTTTCCCGATCTGACCACAGACCCTTTGTAGAATTTTGATCTAAGTGAGCGCCCCAACCTTCGTTTGAGGCGTCGGTAAAGAGTAGAATACTGTGGTCTTGGGATGAAGGTCTGCACCTTTCATCACATTGGACGGATTTTGCCACCAGTCTAGGTGGGCTGTAATGGTTTCTGTCCAAGGAAGGAGGCTGTCCAGCGACTGAGGATATCTCCAGTGCTCCTTGAGATGACACTGAAAGGGTCTCATGTGAAGGCGTCTCTCCGGGACCGTTTCTCCGTTGAGGCAAGAAACCCAATTAGCGACATCAAACATCTTGCAGTCAAAACATGTTTTGACTTGAGTCGTAGGATCAAATCCTGGAGTTTGAGCCATCTCTCTTGAGTGGGTTTTACAAGGGCTGAATCTAGATGGTATTCGTAGCCCACGAACAAAAACACCTGAGTAGGTTTCAGTTCTGATTTTTCCTGATTTATTATTCACCCCAAGGACTAGGTTAGATCTACTACCGCCTGAGTGTTCACTTGGGCTTCCTCCTGAGACTGGGACCTGATCAGCCAGTCGTCCAGGTGTTGATGAAGTCTGAGTCCTCTGGAGAGGGCCATTAGTTTCACTTCCTTTACAATCATTGTAAAGACCTGGGGGGCTGTGGCTAGTCCGAATGGGAGGGAGGTGAACTGGAACACCTGAGACTTGTAGCAAAACCTTAGGTATTTCCTTGAGTTTGGATGGATGGGGATGTGTAGGTAAGCGTCCGACAATCTATTGACGATACCCATTCCCCTCGAATCAGGGAGGTCCTGATGGATTCTGGAGTTTCCATGTGTTGAGCCTGCTTAGGTCTATGACTGGCCTCCACCTTGGGGCTTGGGTACTAGGAACAGGCGACTGTAAAACCCGAGAGATTTTACATTTTCCACCCTTTCGATTGCGTTCTTTGACAGAAGAGACTGGATACAAGTGGCCAGGGCTTGGTCTTTTGGGCGGGCCTTGTACTCTGACAGAATCAGAGGGAATCTGACCAAATTTGGCTTTGAAAGGAATGGCAGTACGTAGCCATTGGTGATAATGTTTAACAACGTTTGAAGAACATTTGTTTGTTTGTCAGTCTCTTTTGAAAGAACGGAGGCGACCTCCTACAGGTGGACTGAGGGAGGCTTTGGAGGAGTCATTGGGGAAGGGTTTTCATGCCCTCGTCCCCTGGAGAGGGGTCGAAAACGACCTTGGAGCCTCTGCTACTCGATTTCCCCCTACCTGGGGAAAACGATGGATACTGCTTGGGATGGAATGACCCCCATTGGGGTGGTTCCTGTAGGAGCCTCTAGATTGTGGGGAATTGGAAAGGGTTGATTAATAGGGCCTAAACCCTAAGTGTTATTACAGGTGCCTTGATGAGGGACTCCTGTCCCTCCTAAAGTAGTTGTGAATGGGGAACTTCAAGATCTAAAGATCTAGTATCTCACCTGAATTCACCATACCCCTTCTGGCTACTTATATGCACCATGAAATTGAGATTGACCTGTCTGGTAGTAGCCTTGCTACTGTGTTAACAGATATCCATAACCAGGTTGTATTCAGAGGAACCTAGTGAAGAGCAGCCTGAAGCTCAACTCTTGATGACCAGAAGGGGGAGGGGGGCTTACCCAAGGAGGCCCCTAGGAAGATACAAGATTTGAAAACTTGTAATTTGTGTTCAAAACAAGGTTGTTCCATTTAAGGGAAATTAACAGCCTAAGTTCCTGTTGGCCTGATAAATCATTCTGAGTCCAGACTGTGGAGGATCTAGACATAAATACCCCAAGGTTCAAAACTGCCTAAGTTCAATGTCCTCAGAAAATGGTTAGGGTGAAGTCAGGCAACCTACTTCCTTAAAATACAGAGTCAGGACAGAAAGGCAGGAGGACTTGGACTTGCACTGAAGCCTCGAATAAGGGATATTTACTGCCAGGCTTGTGAACTATTAGTCCAAGTGTGTGTTAGGATTGTTCAGAGTTCTGATCTGGAACCATCATCTGAACATCAGATTTAAGATCTGATCATCCGAGGATTAGATCTAGATACAATCATCTGAGCATCGGATTTAAGATTAGATCATCCGAGCATTGGAACTTCGTGTAACCTCGGATCTGATATCTGAGCATCAGGTCTAGATGCAATGAAAATCCGAGTATCAAATCATATTCGGATGGATAGAAGTTGGGAATAATGCATCCGATTCTCGGGTGAATTAAAAACTCGGATGAACTAAAATCGAATCTGGCTTCAGATTCAAGCAGGGGTCTGATCCACCCTGGCTAGAAAGAAGTTGGATATTATAATTTCCATGTAAGCTTTCCTTAAAAGGTTCTTTGAAGAGAACTACACAACTGGATTTACGTATGTAAATCAAGAGTGACACAAGGTCACCTGCCCCGCCCGCCTCACTGCAGGTAGGGCTAGTTGTGAGATAAGGAAAGCAATAATTACACAGAATTTTATTAAATAACATAGAATCTAAAAGGTAAGTACAATATTTCTTATATTATGAAATTGGATGAACTAAAATAATAATGCCAAACCAAGGTTACCTTAGTTTGAAGAAACACATACTGTCTAGACGATTTGATGAAGGATTCTATTCCTGTTTATTTAAATATTAACATTTTAAATGGTCAGTAATACAGGAAAGAAGGGATAAAATATTTTATTTATTCAATTTTATTTAATTTTATTGACAAACGTACTGTAAGAAACCCACGTCTCTCAGCACATGCTGTCTAGACGTGACGTCATCACAGGGGTTTCCCCGAGGATTCCCCAAGTTAGTTTCGTGCTTTATATGATATTTTAACCCTTAAAAGGGCAAATACTGTTGAAGAACGGGGATAAACCATGAACAAATTTATTTTATTTTATTTCAACAGGCATATATTCCTATATATAATCTACCTACACGAGACGTGCATATTACAAGAAATGCTGTTTCAACAATAAAACGGAAGTTGTTTCCGATGATTTCACTCGACAAAGACTCGTTTGTGTTACATTTATATATATTTAAACCCTAAAAAAGGTCCAATAATGAAGCAGATAGGGGTTAAATATTTTATTTTACTGACACGCATATATATATATATATCCTGTATTAGAAACCACATAAACGAGTCGCTGTTTCTTTACAACGTGAACCCGGAAGTGGACTTCAGTTGTAAAAAATGGTAAAGATACTTATCTGAACTATGAAAAGACATCGAATTATGATTCTATGTAATAAAATAAAGAAACTGATGTAGTTTCCATATCCAACGACAAGTATATCCTTGTAAAAATGAAATAACTTTCCTTGTAAAATAAAGCATTGCTAATTCGCGTGGCCAACGAGAAAGCAGGGCGATTGGTCAGAAGTTATCACGTGACGACAACTAGAGCTACGGCTAACAAGAAATGTCTTTTTTTCTAAGTCGTTGGCCGTGGCCAGTGGCCACCCGAGAACAGCATTAAGTCCCACATGGTAAGCTATTGTAGCGTAATAAAAGCATCAGAATTTAATATTGCCTTAACCCTTCCACAGATATTTTATAAGCCCCAAGTTTTTTATCCTTTCTCCAACTCACAGGCTCCTTTTACATTCTTGGCAGTTTACTCTTTACGTGATTGTATTCACACCACATTTAACCTCAGTTCCCAGCTGTAGATGACTGGACTCCTTCCCTTACTGAACACTGTTACCCTTGTTTCAACTCTTGTCACTACCAAATGTCCATCATATAACCCAGTTTAACCTTTTATTGCTGGACTTACATAGTCACATCTGTTTACCTCTTTTACTGCCAGGACTCGCAGTCTGTAACACACTTTAAACCATTCAACCACCTGTACTCACAGCCTAACACCCAGTTTACCTCTTTTACCAACTGAACTCACAGCCTAAGACCCACTTCACTTCTTTTACCAACTGTACTCACAGCCTAAGACAGACTTTACCTCTTTTACCAACTGAACTCACAGCCTAAGACCCACTTTACCTCTTTTACCAACTGTACTCACAGCCTAACACCCAGTTTCACCCTTTTAAAACCTCTACTCAGGACATAGCACCCACTTTTACCCTTTTACCACCTGTACACACAGCGTAACACCTGGTTCAATGATTTTACCACTTATATTGACAACTTGACAACCAGTTTAACTCTTTCACTGCTTGAACACACAGTATCACATCTCATTAACCCCTTTAACTGCTGGCACTCACAGTCGCAAAGATACTTATAACCCTTTCACCATCTGAAATCACAGTCTAGCATGCACCTTTAACCCTTTACACTAATAAACTCAAAAATACAGTTCAACACTCACAATCTTGCAGACACAGTATAACCCAGTTAATGCCTCCACTTACAGTCCAATACCCTGTTTTATCTTTTCAATGCCTGAACTGTAAAAAGTCTAAAACCCTGTCTGAACCCTTACACTGCCCGATCCCATTGTCTGACAAGTTTAAACTAGGGATGGGTCAAAGTGCTGGTATCTTGGTATCAAGAGCATTTTTGAGAAATACTGTGAAAAAATTTTACGACCACCATCTCACTTGTCAACACAGAAAATGGAAGGAAAATTTAAATATTGAAAACAAACCATGAGTCTCAAAACATTGCTAACTTTAATCCCACATTTCTGTACACTCCTCATTGAGAGGAAACTCCATGTTTTTGGCTTTACGAGTTTCACTTCCTGTCAGTGGTCTATTTGATTGGGGGTGCACTGAAACACAGAATCCCTGAATCAGAATGGTTTTGCAAAGTGGCCTCCTGGTCTACACATGTTAAATACCGACCCATCTCTAGTTTAAACCCCTCTTTGCACTTACTGGCTCCTTTCCATCCATGGCAGTCAGCCATTGTTGCATGTCTTCCTCTGATAGTGCCTGTAGTGTGATGGTCATTGGCCGCTCATGCAGTGTAATGTCAAAGCAGAAGCGCCTGTCGATGGAGTCGCTGGCTCGGCGGGTACACGACTGCAGGACAGATGTGTCTGTGGTTATCTGCATGTAAATACATTAAATGAATGAAGAGACCCACAAAGATTTGCGGCAGGCCTTTGGACCAGTCAGATCTGGGTCTGTGGTTATGTGCAAAAATACATGAATGAAAATACATGACCAATACACATTTGCATACAGTAGTTTCCAGCCATGCGTATACACCAAGATTATACCAATTCTTCCAGTAAAGATAACATTTAATAAAGCTACAGTTTCATACCAAACTTCATACTTGAACTAGACAATTTGGCTGAGTTAAAGACTGCTTTGTAAAACAATCATATTGGGTTGAAGTAGAGTTGTTTTAATTGCACTGAGTAGGTGTCTGAAAGTGGAAGCTTTATCGAGGCCATATCAGAACAGATACTCAATGAATCTAGTTAATCTACATACTTGGTGTTAATGATACCAAAAGGTACTGACTAAACCACTATAAGGTATGACTTGGGATGTAACACAAGGCTTGGTATACATTACACAATAACAATCCCATATCCAGGGTCCTGATAATAATAATAATAATAATGTGATTTATATAGCGCCAATTCCATAGACTGTTCAAGGGCGCTGTGGCAAAGTTCAAATGTCACTCTTTTGTGCCCATATAGGCCTCTGAAAACAAGTATGTTTTTAAATGTTTCTTAAAATTTTCTAAATTCTGGATATTTCTAATATATCCTGGAAGATTGTTCCAGTATACAGGGGCAGTAACTGCAAAGGCACGGTCTCCATATTTTGAGTACTTTGTTCTATGAACTTTCAGTGTTAATGCTCCTCCATCTTTTGCCAAGTGAGATGGTTGACGCGATGTGTATGGTTCCAGCAGATCGCTAAGGTACTTTGGACCTTGTCCGTGTAGTGATTTATAGGTAAGAAGCAACAGTTTATATTGAATACGGTGAGGAATAGGAAGCCAATGCAACTCTTTTCTTATTTTTGTTGCACTGTCAAATTTTGGAGCTTGTACAACAAGTTTTGCTGCTGCATTTTTTATCTTTTGCAGTTTTTGAATCAGAAAGCTTGGAATGCCAGCTAAAATACTATTGTATGCATCCAATTTAGATATAACAAAGGCATGGACAAGTGCTTCTGTGGCCTCTTGTGTGAAGTATTTTCTTACTCTTGAGATGTTGGATAGATGATACCAACCACTGGACACCATTTTGTTGACTTGTTTCTCCAGTTTCAGTCCCGAGTCTAGATCCACTCCAATATTTGTGGCCACAAAGGAAGGAATAATCCTAGAGTCTCCAATACATATGGACGTTATATTCAGCTTTTTCAGACCAGAGGGTTTTCCAAAAATCATAACTTCTGTTTTCCCTTCATTTAACTTGAGTTGGTTGCTACTCATCCAGTTTTTGACTTTTGCACAACACAATTCCATTTTGCTGACTGCCTCCTTGACATCAGCATTTGAGTTCGGATTGAAGTGAATGTATTTTTGTGAGTCGTCTGCATAAAAAGATGGTATGATGTCATAATGTCTGATCAGATCACCAAGAGGTCGGGTGAAATCTGAGGTCTGGTCCTAGCACAGAGCCTTGAGGCACATCACAGTCCTTCACTCTTTTTTCAGATAGCTTGCCATCAACTATAACAGATTGAGTTCTGTCATGTAAATATGACCTTATCCAGTTCAAGACATTACCACATAAGCCCTGTTGTGTTTGAAGACGTTGCAGAAGGATTGTATGGTTTACAGTGTCGAATGCAGCTGAGAGATCTAGCATTACTAATAAAGTACATTGATCTCTGTCACAAGCAAGTAAAATATCACTTATAATTTTGAGTATGGCAGTTTCAGTGCTGTGACCTTTCCTGTAGGCTGACTGATTGATTTCTCTAAGGCCAAACTCATCTTTATGATGATTCAATCTAGATTCAACACATTTCTCCAGAAGTTTTGATATGAATGACAAGTTTGAAACTGGTCTGTAGTTCTTCAGTTCAGGATCCAGCGATGACTTTTTCAATAGAGGTGTAACAAGAGCATTCTTCATAGCAGATGGCACTTTCCCTGTTGAGAGTGAGGCATTGACAATATTACATAGTATCGGAGCAAGAACATTCACACACTTTTTCAGCAACCATGTTGGAATAGGATCAGATGCGCATTGTTTGGATGGGGATTTTCCAACTAATGTTTTGATTTCATCAATGGTAACTGGTGCAAAGGTTGAGAATTTGGACACAGCTACTCTGTCAAAGCAATGTGGGTTGCTATCATTGCTGTGTTTGAGAAGACCTTCTCGAATGTTCTGTATTTTACTGATGAAGTAGTCGCTAAATACTTCAGGAAGTTTTTCTGAATCAGAATCAGGCAGTTTTGTACTCTTCATTCGGTTGAGTAACAAGTTTGCAGTTCAAAACAACAGTTTTGGGTTCCCTCTGCATTCCATTATTTTTTCACAGAAATGCTGTTTCTTGTATTTCTTGATGAGTGTGTCCACCATATCTTTTGCTTGAACATACTGCTTTCGGTCATCATCACTTCGAGACTGGCGCCATTTCCTTTCAGCCTTCCGTCTTGCCATTTTTGCCAATTTAACATCATTATTGAACCATGGAACCTTCTTGTGCTGCGAGATCACTTTAGTACATTCTGGGACATGTTTGTTTAACAAGCTGGTCAGAATTCTTTCATAGCTTTCAAGCAGTGTCACTGGGTCTGTACAGTTGGGGATATTGAGTTCATGTGAAGAGGAGATATCTGCACAAAAATGATCCATATCCAGTGTCTTGTATCTTCTATTCAATTCGTTTTCGCTGTAGTTTTGTTTTAGGATCTTGGGACTTTATGAAGAAAGAAATCAGTTCATGATCTGAGATAAGTGGATCCTGGTGAGTGATATTGAGGGTCCTGCATTTTAGTTGAAACCTGGTGGAAGTTCTAGTAAAGCAAATATAACACCTGAAAAAATTATGATAAAGGAATGAAATCTAGTTGAATAGTGGGTTTCAACCATGCTATTTGTGGTAATAAGCCATATTTTAATAGTCTTACGGGTACCTGGTTCCCCAGTCTGCACTCATTTTTTTCTACTTTTTATTGCAGAGAGAGCCTGTTTTTGAGTACCTGGCGATCCGGTCACAGTCTTATTACACAAGGTTGGTACATGCTAAACCACTCCATTCCAATTTGCCTAGATCTGTAATAACTTACGCCACTCATGCCCTTGCCAGTGGTCTGGTTGTATGGAATCATCTGCAGGACTCTGTTCTCTTTCCAGTATTTACAGTACATTTTGCTCCATGATGTGCCAGCGATCGCTTCTGTAAAAAGGAAGAAAAGAATAAGGTAAAAATCTTTTTATGAAGCTTGCCGCTATCCATAACTTTTTAGGTGTTACATTTTCCAGTCTCAGCAAAAACGAATTAATTTTACCTTTCTCACACAGGATTTGCCATCTGCCATATCTGATTCAGGCAAGAAATGTTTAAGGAAATTCAAAATTTAATAAAATCATAGTGCAGGACAAGGCCCCTAATGGCCAACAATTATTGGCATATTTAAAATGTATTCAATCAAAATAAAAGGGAATGTTAAAGCATAATATTTTGCACTACTGCCCAGTCAAATCTTCTTCTAACTGTACAGTAAACCTAGCCACAAAAGGCATGCCTCATAACTTCTTCAGAACTCTATGCTGGAACTTACTTTTTTTCTTTCTTAAATGCATGCTGTAATACTGTTTCAAGAATGTAAACTTCAGTACTTTCTTACAGAGCTCATATGTAATTTCATATTGGGCTAAGACCACAGCATTTTCCCACAGGCAGCCATGAATTGAACCCAGTCAACAGAGACTGAATTATGTGTTCAATCTGAACCACAAGGTTTCTGCATGAAATCTCACTGTTACCAAATAAATATAGAAAGACAACACCAAAACAAGAGCATCTGGAGAGTGTATAACTCTATCAACCCCAACAATCAAGGATCCAGAATTTGTTGCAATTATCTTTTTCCATCATGAGAAGCAGAATACCTGAGTACTCCTGAGTACTTACTTTTGTCCATCATCCAGGGGTCAGAGTACACAAGTACTTCTAAGCACTTACTTCTCTCCACCATGGAGAGAAACAGAGTACCTGAGTACTCCTGAGACTTACTTTCCTCTATATAGCATAAGTGAGAGCATTCAAGTACTCCTGAGTACTTATTTTTCTCCATCATGAGGAACTGAGTACTCGAGTACTCCTCAGTACTTACTTTTCTCCATCATGTAGAGGTAGCCTTCCTGAGTGCCACTGCCTACAGCCTTGTGTTCTGCTGTCAGTTTCTGTCAACAAGCAATTATAAACAAATGACAATGACAATCGGGGTGTACAGCAAACATTGTATAAATACAAATTAACTTCAGTCTAGTGTATTAAAAGCACACAAAAAACAATCTGATAAACACTAGTTGGAATTTCTAATGTACAATAACTTATTGGTAACTATATATTTATATAAGCTGTATTGTTGTAAGTACTTCATGTCTGTAGATTTAATAGTGTTAAGGAACAGGCCCCAAATACATGGAGGTTTCAGACCCCACCAGTGTGAAAAACAGCAGTTTTGTCTATTTGAATATTTAAATTAAACCAACTTCCAGTGTAACCAATTAGTGTGCTTTATTTGCCTCCAAATAAGAAAAAGAACTCAAGCTAGTTGGAAGCTTTAATCGCGGTCCCTATAACACTGATGAAGCTGCAAAGGAAACTCTGACCTGTTGTAAGATTCTGACACAGCAGTTTCCAAAAATTGGCTTCACTTCTCAAATCTCTTAGGCCAAAATTAAGCAAAACTGACATGTTTGTGAAAAGCTTTTAGGTTATATTTTGGTACAAGTGCAGACTTGAGTCTATTTCTTTATTTTTATGTTATATTTAATTTGAAGCTGTTGTAACTCCATGATCAGCAAAGATTGATGTTTATGTTTTGCCGATTCGAACTTTGACAGATAATACCATGCCCACTATACACAGAGATGGGAAAACTGTCTCATTTGGAGGACATTTATACATACTAACTAGAAATAGGCCGCCCTGTTGATAGTAGATGCGAATAGAAACAGGATAGCATAGAAGAACACACATTATCATGTGTAATGTCCACCCATGAACCTTTTGCCCAAATTGTACAGTAGTCTTACAAGACCCTGTTTCATTTGTAAAATATATCAATGATGCTTAAATATTTGTTTGTGTAGATGTAAATTATTTCAGCTTCATGCCTTTTTGCATTGGTTGGGTTGAAAATTTTGACGAAATCAGAAGCAAATTCCTGTTTTTCTATTTTTGGGAAAAATTTGAAAATTCAAAATGGCCGCCATTTTTGGGAAAAGGAAATTTTTTTGAAAATTGCCAAGAGTACATTTCTTAGATACCCTATGGGTCGAAAATTTCAACGAAATAACTCTATTTTGCACGGTTAAGGCCAGTTTGTGTTTTTCCATTTTGGGCAAAAATTCGAAAATTCAAAATGGCTGCCATTTTTGGGGAGGGGAAAATTTTTTTGAAAATTGCAAAGATTACATTCCTTAGATACCCTGTGGGTTGAAAATTTCGACGAAATCGCTCTATCTCGCATGGTTAAGGAGATAGAAGCAAATTTGTGTTTTGCCATTTTTGGCAAAAATTCGAAAATTCAAAATGGCCGCCATTTTTGGGGAGGGGAAAATTTTTTGAAAATTGCAAAGAGTACATTCCTTAGATACCCTGTGAGTCAAAAATTCTGTCCAAATCGCTCTATCTCTTACGGTTTCTGAGATATTAAGATTTTTTCGTTTTTCGCAAAAATTCAAGATGGCCGCCAAAAGTGGCGAAAATTGTACAGAATACTCTTCTACTACCCTGTGAGTCAAAAATTCTGTCGAAATCGCTCTATCTCTTACGGTTTCTGAGATATTAGCAAATTACTCAAAAGTAGTACTGAAAATACACAATGAAGTACCTAAATGGCTATTACTCATGTACTGACAAAGCTATCAGTCCCAAATGCAATACCAAGCGAGCTATGGACATAACAATCTTGTATTCAAAATTGTAGTAAAATATCTTTAATTATCTTGGCTTAAATGCACGGAAACCAATGGGTACTGAAAATAGCTGTACTTAAGTATTACTCAGTAAGCAAAAGAGGTACAACAGCCAAAAGCAATCCCAAGCAAGCTACTGACCCAATAAGCCTGCATACCAAATTTGGTGACAATAGCTCTAATACTTTTCCTTTAAATGAGCGGAAACCATGCGTGACGCCGGACATCGGACGCCAGACATCGGACGGCGAAAAAAGCAAAAATAATATATCCACCCCCCAGGGGGGTGGACATAATTAACTGCTTTACATTGCCACACAAAACCTCAAATATTAGTTAAGCATTTTCAAAACACTGAAGAACTTTCAGTTATAATGTTTCACATCAAAACGCAGCAATGAACTTAAGAATGTGTTGAAATTTATCAGTTTTTCACGTATTTTGTTCAGTGCCAGCACAAAAGCTGCATTTTCAGTCACATATGTGAAAATGCACAATTTACAGAAGAAACTCTAACATCTGGACGTGCTGAGAGAAGAAATTGCTTGGATAATAGAAGGTTCGTAATTTGAAAGAGATGATTTATTGTAAAACAGCAGGAAAGTGTAATTTCAGTACAGAAGAAAGGTATTCATAAAACCAAAGAATTACATAATAAAAGCTCTGGTTAAACAGCCACTGATTGTCTTGTTCTCAGAGTGTTCTTATTCTTGGGTTCCACTTTCACCAGTAATCATGAGACCTTGTCAATATTAAACTGAGGGGGCAACTCTGACTGAGGGCAGGAAAAATGACGGACCATGGGATTTGTTCCAAGTAAAAAGATCAGCTTTCTGACAGAAAACACTGGCCTTACAACATCATTATTCTACATATTTTCAGATATGAAGGCATTCTCATTTTCCAAGAACGTTTCTTATTCTTAGAATCGCCGTAGTCCCCCTTCAGACATAGGTGAAAGTAGTTTTGACAGTAAACTAAATACAGATCTGCCGGCAGATGGCAGGTCATTCAGTGCTCACTTGAGCACCTACAATATGTAAGATTGACAGGTGATATGATACCAATTGTAAGCCAAAATTAAACCATAACATAATACGAATGACTAGCTACCGACATTATTATAAAATAAAAACTAACAAAAGCGAAGCATCCCTGAAAGTTTAAAATGCTTTGTGGTTTTAATTAGCATGCTGTAAAGCTAATAATGCACAAAGCTGCGCCGTATGCTTTCCCGTATGCTGGCTATTTAGACTCTCCACATATGCTTTCCCAATACCTCTTAATACATTCTGAAGGTATAAAAGCAACAATAAAGGAGATATAAGGCAAAACTCCAAAGCAACTATTTTATGACCCCAGTTTGACCCATAAGGGGGGGATCGGGGGATAAAACTGACTGGCTATTTAGACTCTCCACATATGCTTTCCCAATACCTCTTAATACATTCTGAAGGTATAAAAGCAACAATAAAGGAGATATAAGGCAAAACTCCAAAGCAACTATTTTATGACCCCAGTTTGACCCATAAGGGGGGGATCGGGGGGTAAAACTGACGGGCTATTTAGACTCTCCACATATCCTTTCCCAATACCTCTTAATACATTCTGAAGCTATAAAAGCAACAATAAAGGAGATATAAGGCAAAAACTCAAAATCAGCTATTTTATGACCCCAGTTTGACCAATAAGGGGGGCCGTGGGGTAAAACTGACTGGCTATTTAGACTCTCCACATATGGTTTCCTACAATCTCCCAGTACATTTTATGGCTCTAAATGCAATACTTAAGAAGATAATAGGGGGGTTGACCTAAATTTAAGGCTTTCAGATTGGAAGGTGTCAGAAAATCACTCATGAGACATTTTTCAAGGGATTGCTCCCAAAATCTAATCAGTTCGCGTTTTCGATAGTATGAACAGGTGTGTCAAATTATAAGGCTGTGTAGCAAGTAGTTTTTCTTGAACTGCGATGACGGGGGGGTGTACTTCAAAACATTTTTTTTTGATCATGTGACCTTCATAAAGGTCAAATTTAATCATGCAGAAAAATTTTCCCACGCCTAAGGTATATAACTGCCAAATATGGTTTGAAACCTTCTAATAACTAGACTAAGGACGCATCTGTGGCCAGATGCTGGATGTATCCACCGACAAAGGCCAACTAACATAGTTTAGAAGATAAACAGCATTTTTCGTTAATAAGCAAGCTGAAAGCACTTTTAAGTTTGGCTACCCTTATTTGACCCTGTAGCAGGGGCCCAAGGTGAAGTCTGACCACATCAAAAGATTCGCAGCCCATGATTTCCTATAAGTCGTTTTCACATTGCAAACCTCTAGGATCAATAATAAGCAGGAGGGGCCCAAGGTCAAATCTGACCACATGAAAAGATTTGCAGCCCATGACTTCCTATAAGTTGTTTTCATATTAATGAGTTATTTGAGAAATACTGGCTATCTGCAATACTTCTAGAGATAATTCGCATTTACTCATTTTGAGTAGGTGAATAATTAGCTACGGGTCTGAAACTTCACCAAGTGAAAGCTCTCTCAAAAGTAGGCGAATGAGTTATTTGAGAAAAATTGGCTATCTACAATACTTTTAGAGATAATTCAAATTTACTCATTTTCAGTAGGTGAGTAATTACCTACGGGTCTGGAACTTCACCATGTGAAAGCTCTCCCAAAAGTAGATGAATGAGTTATTTGATAAGAATTGGATATCTGCAATACTTTTAGAGATAATTAGCACTTACTCATTTTGAGTAGGTGAATAATTAGCTACAGGTCTGAAACTTCACCAAGTGAAAGGTCTCCCAAAAGTAGGTGAAGGAGTTATTTGACAAAAATTGGCTATCGGGAATACTTTTAGAGATAATTTGCATTTACTCATTTTCAGTAGGTGAGTAATTACCTACGGGTCTGAAACTTCACCAAGTGAAAGCTCTCCCAAAAGTAGGTGAAGGAGTTATTTGACAAAAATTGGCTATCTGCAATACTTTTAGAGATAATTCGCATTTACTCATTTTGATTAGTTGAGCAATTACCTACGCGTCTGAAACTTCACCAAGTGAAAGCTCTCCCAAAAGTAGGTGAATGAGTTATTTGAGAAAAATTGGCTATCTGCAATACTTTTAGAGATAATTCGCATTTACTCATTTAGAGTAGGTGAGTAATTACCTACAGGTCTGGAACTTCAGCATGTGAAAGCTCTCCCAAAAGTAGGTGAATGAGTTATTTAAGAAAAATTTGCTATCTGCAATACTTTTAGAGAAAATGCAGAATTACTCATTTTTAGTAGGCAAGTAATTTAGCCACAGGCCTAATTTAGACATAAAGCCTACCAATAGAATACTGTGGTGCACCCTCTAATATACCTTGCAAACTTGAGAAGGCTAGCTATAATATTTTTTTTCGTTAGAGCGGTAATGGTGAAATCTCTCTACACACTGCGGCTATCCAGTGGATACAATGATTTACTCAACAGTGAGAACCTGAAAGTAGATATTGGTAAGCTATGCCATGACACAGAGGTCTGCAATTTCACTCTGTTATAGCTGACCAAAAATTATGTGAATAACATATTTAAACAAAATACTGTAAATGTAATAGTTTTCACGTTATAACTGATTTACTCAACAGTGATAACCTCAAAGTAGCTATTACTCAGCTATGCAATGAGCTACATGTCTGAATTTTTTCTATGTTATAGCTGACCCAAAATTAGGTGAACAACATATTTAAGCAAAATACTGTAAATGCAATAGTTTTCAAGTTACAACTGATTTACTCAATAGTGAGAACCTGAAAATAGCTATTGCTCAGCTATGCCATGAGCTATAAGTCTGTAATTTCACGATGTTATAGCTGACCCAAAAGTAGGTGAACAACATATTTTAACAAAATACTCCAAATGCAATATTTTTCAAGTTACAAGTCATTTACTCAACAGTCAGTACCTGAAAATAGCTATTGCTCAGTTGTGCCATGAGCTACAGGTCTGTAATTTCACTATGTTATAGCTGACCCAAAAGTAGCTGAATAACATATTTACACAAATTTCTGTAAATGCAATAGTTTTCCAATTACAACTGATTTACTCAACAGTGTGAACTTCAAAGTAGCTATTACTCAGCTATGCAATGAGCCACAGGTCTGGAACTTCACTATGTTATAGCTGACTCCGAAATAGGTGAATAACATATTGAAACAAAATACTCTAAATGTAATACTTTTGAAGTTATAAGTAATTTACTCAACAGTGATAACCTAAAAGTAGCTATTACTCAGCTATGCCATGAGCTATAGGTCTGAAATTTTACTATGTTATAGCTGACCCAAAAGTAGCTGAATAACATATTTATACAAAATTGTGTAAATGCAATAGTTTTCAAGTTACAAGTGATTTTACTCATGATGGAAGTTACTGAAAAGGCCAAAAGTAGCTATTACTCACTTAGCTATTGAGACAGACACCCAAGTTACTCACAATGTTGTAGCTATGAAAAAAGTAGCTGAATAACATATTTTAACAAAATGCTCTAAATGCAACACTTTTCAAGTTATAAGTGATTTAGTGCATGATTTCATGACTTTTAATGCATTTTAGCCATTTTTGTCTACCACAGGCCTAATTTAGACATAAAGCCTACCAAAAAGATAGGGTGGCGAGTCCTCTACCATATCAAGCCACCTGCCAAATATGAAAGAAATCTGGAAAGAAATGTGGACTGTAGGTCGCTAACAAGAAATCTCTGCGGACGCGGACGACAACGATGATGAATCCATAGTATCCCCGCTTTGCGTCGGGGATACAATAAGGGAGATATTCAAGGGAGACCATAATGCGGTGGCGGCAAGGAAACTGAGGCGAAAACAAATAAGCACCCTTTCAGGGACGCTTAATTACCTGAATGAGGTATATTTTTTAATTTTATCAGTAGTAAAGACACAATGCATATCATTCAATAGTTTGAGTTACTAGTTATTTGCGTGTTTTTTTGTTCTATGATTTTGATAAAACAATTATATAACATTTATTGTCCACCACTTTGTAAAATAAATGCAAATTTACCCAAACACTGCAAAAAAGTAGTGGTAAGTTATGTCAATAACAAGGGGCACCAGTACATTAAAACTCGATATATTTTTTAACAACTTATTATCCAGTCTCTGTTTCCTGGTATTTACGTATATGACATGGTGAAAAAAATAATTCCTTTATATATCTCTGCCTGTCCATCTGTCCACCAGATGATTTTATTAAAGAGGAAAGATGTTTTGTAAAATGGTAGGCAATACTAAACATATCAACTCCTGACTGGAAGTACTGTCATTATTTTGAACTTTTCTCAGATAATCAGTAATTTCTTGGAAAAATTAAATAGGAGTAACTCTAAGGTTAAGAATATATAGTAAGTTCCATTTTCAAGACTTATCGCAAGACCTTCTCAAATTAAAACTTGGGAGGCTGTAGTGAATAATCCTGTTTAAAAAGGATGAAAAACTGACAAAACACATGATTTGTACCGAGTGACTGGTTAAGCTTATGGCTGAAAAAAAAAAACAACAAGTCTTGCAACGCGATCCTGAATGCTATGACTCATGAAGAAAAATTGTACTAACAATCCTAATAACTGTGCTGTACTAATTTATGGAGTTGTACAACTAATCCTCTCTTGGGATAACATTAGTTTGCTCCATCTTCACAAAAAGTGTGTCCAAGATTAGTCGCTACACCAAAGGTATAAACAACAGGTTTAAAGATTAGTTGCAGGCAGCTTTTGACTGAAAAGATCGCTCGTGTCAACTTGGAACAGAAATATCTTCTCATAAATGTTTTTAAACATGCCGGGGAAAAAATCGGACTACTTGTTATGAAAGTCACAAATACACTTTCCGATCTCCACAAATTATGAGAAAAGTTGTATGACCTCCACAATTGAGCTTCTGTGCAGAAACTTTGGGCAGTCAGGCAAACTAGCAACAGTGGAACAGGAGTAATAGAAAACTGTAGGAGTAAGATTAATTCTAAGAAATTCAATACAAGAACATAAAAGTAAATACTGATGATAGACATTCCACTGTATATAAGATAGAAGGCTATATACTCACATACTGTGGGTTACCAAAGCAGCAAGAAATATAATACACAACAGACAGCATTAACTCACAGAAGTGAATCAAATATACTGAAAGACTACTGGAAAGCAACAAAGCAAGTTGATTGAGACTTAAATATTTTGTCATAAAATTTTGTTTTATATTTAAATTTGGTTTATTTCATCCCTTTTTCATTATATAGCAACTGTGTTTTAGAATTCAATGCGTGTTAGGTGTGTGACTCAGGGCCAATTATGGGGCCAGGTTACAGTATTCTGAGACCTGACCAATATTTGAATGCAGGTATTTCAGTGTGGATCAACTGAAGGTAACAACAGTAAAACAAATATGCGGCTTGGTGTAAATAAATTTATCAATGATGTCAAATATCTGCGAAATTAAGAAAAATTCTGTGAAAATAAAAAGAAATTTAGGTAACGTGCCAGCAATTTTGTTTGCAAAAAAAATTTTCTCAACAGTTGGCCCATTTAGCAGTACCCAAGCACCGTGTCACACCCTTAATGTGTGTAAATTTCTAGTTTTTTTTTCAAAATCAGTTTTCAAAAGGCCTTTATGTTTGCAAATTTAAGTGTCAATCAACCTACATGCAATTAATTTTGGCAAAATGAGTTTGAATGCTAAAAAAATCAATTACCTGCCACATCTGTTTAGGAACTGACCAATGACCATCAGTAACAATTAGTGAATTCCTTTTTAAATTTGAAAAATATTTTGCGGTTAATATTTTGACTTATAAAATATTTATACAGTTCTACATATTACACAAATATTAGTCTTGGCTGTGGATGCATTTAAATAAGCAGTACTACTGATAATTCTAGAAAGTTATGCATTTAGTAAAGTTTGAGCGAGTTTACAAGCAAGCCTGTAGTTACCGTGCCTCGCACCTCCAGCATTTTGTTCTTCAGCTGTTTGGCCTGGTCCCTGGTCAGCTCAAAGTTGTCACGGCACTGAAGGTAGAAAATAAAACACAATAAATTGTTATATTAAAGGTACAAATGCTGATCGTTACCACGTTACAAAGGCAAAATCCAACACAAAATAATCCAATTATGTTGGAACGTGATCATAAAAAAATCAAACACAACAGCCAAAATTGTCCCAAGCACTCCCAACACTAAGGGATCAGGTGTGGTAAGAACTCAATCAGAAATGTCACACAAATAATACAAATGCTCCAAGTTGTCAAGGAAAGCTCTGTAGAATAAACAAGAACTAATCAGAATTAGTGGGGACATTGTTTATCGCTATTTGCGATATTTATTGTTTTGGGACAGGGTTGCCGATATCGATGTACTGTTACATACATGGGCACTATATAAGTGCATTGTTTAATCTAAGCTTTATGTCTATATATTGCCATATAAGGTAATTGTGTTATTGATTCTTTTTATGTGTTATGCAGTACTGATCTATTTGTAGACTGGGGAAACCCTTCTAATAACCTCAGTGATTATTTTAGTAGATTTGGGGAAACCAAATTACCAGTAGTGTCTAGAACTTCCTTGGTGAATCTGTGACAGGTATTTCTTTCAAGTTAGTTCTATAACATTCTGTAAACTTCTCTAAACTTCTGGCCCTTGCCATAACCATATATAAGGACTGTACACCTGACCACAGATGAACTTCACTGTATTCGCTGGCTATAAGGAAGGCTATTGTGTCTTGGAATATAATATTCAAGTGGATATAAAATGCTGGTGTTATGAACTTTTGCTGGAGTGAACTTCCTACAGTGTCTGGATAGATTTCCTGTACTTTGGATAATACTGATTATCATTATATACAGTATATGATTCTACCAGAGAGTGGATTTACTGCATTTTGGACATTGTCCATATCTTGGAGCAGACAGTACAGTTATGCAAACTCTCTGAATATCTCTATACAGACATTTTGTGTGATTGGATATCAAAAGGATACCAGGATAAGGACATTTTGTGTTATTAAACATTGAACAGATCACAGGATATAGATATCTGTGTGTTAGTGAACATTGGACACATCACAGGACTGACCACAAGACAGATCACAGGACAGACTGCTGGATACAGAGGACAAACTTAACTATCAGTTACAGTGGTCAGGTCAGGTTTCATTATTGTATCATTGTATGTACTGTTGTGAGCATATCAGTTGACTGTAATCATTATTTTTAATTGTTAAATAAATTTGTTAAGTTAAACTTTTTGTCTTTTCCTGTTGCAACCTAAAGACAACCGGTAATTGCTACCGTGCTTGCCCGTGACTGTAACAGTACATAGACATATATCAATATTGTCATTTTGAGTAAAACTGTAAACTTACACTGCAAAAATATTTGAAACAAATAAATCCTAAATCTGAAGAAATTGTACACTTTTATCTCACGTTTCTGCAGTTTTCATGGTATTTTTAAAACTGTTTTGTTTTGTAAAATTTCTCTTCCTGTTCGCGGTTGGGGATATGCTTTTCAGAATCCTGGATTCGGTCTATTTGGTAGACAATGTTATCCCCCCTATATCGTCTGACATTGAAACATTTTTATATTCACAGCCAAACGATTTACCCACTAGTCACAAATTCAGAATACCACTGCAAAAGGTTCAAAGTTGTCACAGGAAAAAATAAAGTGACTGGAAGTATCAGAATGCCATAAAATATGCTTAATATTATCAGTTTGCAACATGAAAGGCAACTACTCACAGTATTTTCTAGTGAAAATTCTATTATCTGAACAGGTTGGGAGAGCGAGATTTTGTTCAGATTATAGAAGGTTCATACAATACAAGAGGTGCTTTAGTATCGTATCTGCTCTACGAAGTGTCCATGGGCAATGTGATCAAATATTTGCAAAAGTTGGGTATGGGCGTTTACAATAACAAAAACCAGCCAGGCATTTCAAAAAATATAAAACCCGAATCTGGGAAACACCAACTGGAAGTAAAATATGCAGCTGATAAACAAATCTCTGCTCAATAAAATGTGAAATAACTGCTAAAATAAGGGAAATTTTGTTGAAAATGAATATAAAATTATCAAACTCACACCTAATGTGGAGTTTTACTGAGAAAGATTAACTCCAAATGACATACTAGAAATTTATTAGTGATCACATAAGATTGTGGAGGGGCACTTAGGAAAGAAAGCATGGGGGATACGGAGCATGGCACCGGTATAAAATAATGGGGATCTACAAATTTGGGAGAATGCAAATCAGAACACAGAGTGAAATATTTGGAAAACAGAAGATTAGAAAATAAATGTGCTACTGTAATAACACCATAGTTTTAAGGTATCAACATTTCTGTTGATGCAAAAACACACCATTCTCTCACGAGTAGTAATATAAGACTTATGATCTGCAGATCTTAGTTAATTCCCAGAATTCCTTGCACTTTCTGTGAGGTTATGTTTTTAATGAAAAAAAACAAACCCATATACGGATGCAATATAACACTTCAGTGAAAACGGATTTCACTAATCACTCTAAATTCCAGTACACACCAAAATCAACTGATCCATTTAGTATTGGGACTGTATACCATTTTAAAAGTTCAAGCCCAATATCAACAAAATTATTTAGTGACGTGAACTTCTTAAAAGTCTTAAACATGCAATCATCAGTTGCCTTTGAGATATGTCTTAAAATCACAAAAGTAGTCAAAAGTTTACAATTAAATATGGACCCAATGATTTTGATTTAATTCTGAAGGCAGTTCTGTGCAAAAGATTACAAAGCTGCATTCATTTGTAATCAACCATTTCCCCCTGTATATCACCCAATGAATCAACCAATCTGACAACAAAGTTTGAACTGTTATGAGATGTCTTCTCCAAACACACAACAAAAATAGTCTGCCTCAGCAGGCAAGAACCCTAGCCCGCAGGTACAGCTAAATGATCAACAACATTGAGATTTGGGAAAATCTTAGGAACAACCTCTGTTGTAAGAAGTATTGAGAACCCACAAGATGTTCTCAAAAGATTCACAGGCCATGATTTCTTACAAGTAGTTTTCATATTTTGAAGCCCATGAAACAATTATAAGGGAGATATAAGGCCTTTTTGATATGGTGACCCTCCTATTTGGCATTAAAGATGTGATATGGTGGCCATTTTGTTCCCAAAACAAGGCAAGCTTTCCTATCCAATTTCATTAGAACATCTTCTTATCCAATTACATTTTGTGTAAATTTGAATGAAGCTAGCTGCAATATTTTAGGTTATAGAAAACATTAAAGATTTTAAAACAAACTTTAAGACCCCAAAATTTTTAAAGTGTTTCCATGGCAACAGTTGCGCTGGATACTCCCCAAAACCTAATCAGCTGTAGATCCTCTTGGAGTAAACATATCCTGAAAATTTGTTGAAAATCCATGCATGGGTTTAGTCTGTGGAACACCCACAAAGTTTAAGACCTAAAAATCTTAAAAGTGTTTCCATGGCTACAGTGGTAACTGGATACCCCTCAAAACCTAATCAGCTCTAGATCCACTTGGGGTAAACATATCCTGAAAATTTGGTGAAAATATCTGCAGGGGTTTAGGCTTTGGAAGACCAACAAACTTTAAGACCTGAAAATCTTACGAAGTGTTGCCATGGCAACAGTGGTAGCCGGATACCCCCCAAAGCCTAATCAGCGCTAGATCCTTTTGGGGTAAACATCCCCTGAAAATTTCGAGAAAATCTGTGCAGGGGTTTAGGCTGTGGAACACCCACAAGCTTTATGCCTGCCGCCACCCAGACGGCGCAGGGGACGACTATAACCCCGGCCTGGGGTTAAAAACCATACAAAACAATTTGCATCTTGAAGACTTCTTGTCAACTCTTTTTGTATCAGCACTATTCAGTAGGTATTGCAAACAATTTACAATAGAGACCTCAAGTTACAATGACCACAATGTCCTTATAACTGGTTTTATTTTTGAACATTTTTTCAACATTTTTGCATCTGAGCATATCATATAGAATTGGATTGGACTAATAAATACAGGTCTTAAAACTCAAATTATTTTAATAGTATGAAGAGTTTTTACTTGTAAAGCACACTAAAACTTCTAACTTGCTTGTGTTCCAACATTACATTTTTAAAGAACATGAATATTTTTCCATACCTTCTGTAGTTTGGACTGTAGGTCTTGTTTGTATGGAGTAAAGTCTCTGGACGCTTCATAGCCTGAAACAGTTGAATGCAAATTTTAGAACAGGTTATCAAAAGTGTAAATTCGGCAAAAAACCGAGTGCATTTGATTAAGTAAATGCCATGACATAAGTTTTCAAATGTGTACACAGGCTGTAAATATGAACCGTAATGTGCTTTTTGAAGACTTTTGAAGACAAAATGTCTAACACTGGTATATTGATAGAATAGTGTAAATAATGAGAAATATTTTAGTTGAATATTTTGGTAAACTTATGTTATTGAATAAATGAGGAAACCGGTTTTGATTACAAGAAAACCGAAATATCAAGGTCATTCAGTCTGTAAATAGGGTTTCCAGTTTACTGTCTTCTGCACTACAGTAAACCTGGTTCAAATTGACCGATTGAACGCTACACATCCAATAATAATTTAATAGATTTTTGAAACTATAATTTGGTATAATAAATGATTGGCTTTTTACCCCACAGCCCTTAAGGGCTGTCAGGGTATTGTTTTCACCCATGGTGTCCAGATGGGTGGGCGGGCGGGAAATAGTGTGTCCGGACTGTATCTCAGAAACCGTAAGGTGTAGGAAGTTTTTTTTTTTTTTTTTTATTAAACAAAACAAAAACAAAGCATACAAGTACAATCATAATAATGTTTAAATGATTATGAAATCATTAGGATTTAGGATACTATTTAGGTACTGAATTAAGCAATCAGACATTACCTTATTTATACAGATATTGAGTTATTTTTACATTTTGAGAATTAATTTATTCCTGGATCATTCAATAAAAACTCGCTGAACACTGACCACGACACTTGAAATTTATCATATGTATTGTTTATTTTTGCAAAGTATTCTTGTTCAGTGTAGATATTTCTGATATAGTTTTGAAAATCAAGCACATTTAATGGTTTTGAATTTCGTGAACATTTCCAAATAAATTTTTTCCCTGCTAAAAGAGTTAAATTTTTGGGGAACATATCTAACTCATTTTCTAAAACACCAAACAAAAGAATGATTGGTGTTAAATTAATATAAATACCAAGTGATTGAAGCCATTGTCTAACATTTCTCCAGAAGTCAATAACAACAGGACAAGCAGCAAATAAGTGATAAATTGTTTCAGCAGATGACTGACAGAAAGCACAGAAAGCACAACTGTTTATGTTAATCTTTTGTAAGTAAGCTCTAGTACCTAGAATTCTATGAATAATACGAAATTGAAGCCAAATTAGGTCATTTCGACATATAGTTTTGAAACAATTTTTAAAGATTTTATTCCAGGTGTCATCATTTATAGTAGTGTTTAAGACATTATTCCATTTATTTCGTAATGATAAATTTTTATATTGATCATTAAGAGTTTTGTAAAAGTATTTTGAACCTTTTACCCGACTCAGTAGTACTTTTAAGTATGATGGCAGTACAGGTCTGCTGCAAGTATACTGCTTTATACTGAATTTGAGCAAATAATCTTTTAAGCATCTTTGAACTCTTAAATGTTCAAGAAAGTTAGTTTGGAGACCAAATATCTGTCTTAATTCAAACATACTTAAAGAACTGCCATCAGGTTTAAGTATATCTAGTGGAGTATTTATTCCAACTCTACACCAATGTGGATAAAAAAGAAGTTCAGTAGAAATGTGAAAATTGTACCACAACGGCACAGTTAATGTTTCAGAATGACAAACAGGTAGTCGAGTCAAAAAGGTATACCATGCATTAAATACTTCTTTCCAAAAAATATTGGCCGTTCGTTCTGATAAATATTTTGACCACAAAGGACCAAAATTATATAATCTCTCCACATTTGTTGTAGATGCCAAGAGTTTTACCCATGGAGATTCGGAAGTAAACAAGCGTTTTATCCAAACTAGTTTTTGAGACATAATGTAATTTTCTATGTTTATCATCTGGAGACCTCCCTCAATGTAGTTGTTAGTTATTTGCCTCTTACTTATTTTATGTGGTTTGTCATCCCAGATAAAGGAGTACATTAGTTGGTTTAACTGAGAAATGAATTGTTTGCTTGGAGATGGAATTGAAGAAAGTAAATGATTTAGACTACTAATTACAAAAGTCTTGACAATGCTTATTTTCCCAATTGGAGTCAAGTTCCTCCTTCTCAATTTACTTAAAATTTTTGCGATATCATTCAACAGAGTTGTGTAGTTAATCGAAGGGATATCATCAATATCCACTGAAAAATTTAGTCCAAGCAACTTAAATTTGGTTGTGCCCCAATCTAGTTGCTGTTTAATTTCAAACTTATCTCTTGAATGTTTTTTCCTACCAAGCCATATTATTTTGGTCTTTTCAGTATTTACTTTTAGCCCGGATAATGATCCAAATATTTCTAACGTGTTTAATGCTGCAACTAGAGAATCCTTGCTCCCATCTAAGAACAAAGTAGTATCATCGGCAAACTGTGTCATTTTGAAGTTTATATTATTAAGAGAAATACCTTTAATATATATGTTATTGTCTACCATACAAAATAAAACTTGGGCACAAAGCAAAAACAAGTAAGATGATATTGGATCACCTTGTCTGCAACCCCGTTCTATATTAAAGGTGTGTGATAAAAAGCCTGATTGAAGTACTGAAGCTTTAATATCATTATTGAAAATGGTTATCCACTTACAGAAGCTCTTGTCAAATTTCAGTAATTTCAGCAGTTTATATAGGAAGACCCATGAGACAGAATCAAAAGCTTTCCGAAAGTCGATTAGCATTAATTGTCCTGGTAGGTTGTTGTGATCAAGATACTGCATAATGTCATACACGAGACGTGTACTGTCCCCAATAAAACGTCCTTCTAGAAATCCAGTTTGGGCTTTGGAAACTAATTTGGGTAGAACAGATTTCAGTCTGTTTGCTATTGCAGCTGAGGCCATTTTATATACAACTGATAATAAAGAAACTGGACGCCAATTCTTAAGAAATTCCCTTGGTTTGTCACCTTTTGGTAGGCAACTTATTATGCAAGTTCTCATTGAGATTGACATCTTACCAGATGTATATGCAAAATTGAGAGCCCTCAACACAAAATATTTCAGTTTACCCCAAAATACCTTGAAAAACTCAGCAGGGAAGCCATCAACTCCTGGACATTTATTATTTTTCATTTTAAGTAAGACCTGGCTAAGTTCTTCAAGTTTTAATTCCCCTTCTAATGAGGCTGATTCCAAATGGTTTAACTTTCTAAAATTAGCTTTCACAATTATAGATTCCAAGCCGTCAGAATCTAGAGATACATTGTTTTGTGCTGAAAATAGTTTACTGTAAAAATGTTGTACTTCTTTCAAAATATCTTTTTGGTCTGTTATTTTTTTGCCAGAATCAAGTTGAACACACCTAATGGTTTTTTCAGTGTAGTTATACTTCTCAAGAGAGCAAAAATATTTAGACGGCCTTTCTCCCTCATTTAACCATTGTGCCCTTGACCTAATGACAGTTCCCTGAATAGCAATATCCCTAATTTTTTCTAGTTCTTTCTTTTTATCTTCAAGTGTGTCTGAATCCTGTGGACATTGATTGGCCTCTAGGAAGGCTATTTCATTTACTAGCTTATTTTCTAACTTGCAGGTTTGCCTTTTCTGGAAGGAGGCAAATTTAATACTTTCACCTCGAATTCGAAGCAATAGCATTTCTAAAAATTCTCCATCAGTTATGGTAAAGTTAACCAAATTATCAGGTATATTTAATAAGTAATCCAAAGCGTAGACTGGAATAGCATATTTTTGTTTTTCCTCTTGTATTATAGAATTCACTAGTTCAAGGTAGCTTTTTTCTTTTAGGAGACTGCAATTAAATTTCCACAGTCCCTTTCCCCTTTCAAATTTGCTCAGCATTATTTTAAGCTGAATACTTGAATGATCACTTCTGTAGCTAGGATTAATGTTACAGGCAGTTATGATATCTTGCATTGCATTTGAAACCAAGAAATAATCATGGTGTGACCTTGATTTGACCTTGCCATAGTGACCTTGACCTATAAAATCTTGTCCGGGTTATATCTCCTAAACGGTTAGGTGTAGGAAGTTGATAAATGGTGGGAACATTGGTTAGAAGGTGTAGGTGTGCAACATCATGGTGTCACCTTGATTTGACTTTTGACCTTGCCGTAGTGACCTTAGGTGGAAACCCTAAGGTGTAGGAAGTTGATACTTGGTAGGGACATTGGTTAGGGGGTGTAGGTGTGCTACGTCATGGTCTGACCTTGATTTGACCTTTGACCTTGCCGTAGTGACCTTGAGTTTGAAAATCTTGTCTGGACTATATCTCAGAAACTGTAAGGTGTAGGAAGTTGATACTTGGTAGGGACATTGGTTAGGGGGTGTAGTTGTGCAACGTCATAGTCTGACCTTGATTTGACCTTTGACCTTGCCGTAGTGACCTTGACCTATAAAATCTTGTCCGGGCTATATCTCGGAAACCGTAAGGTATAGGAAGTTGATACTTGGTCGGGATATTGGTTAGGGGGTGTAGGTGTGCAACATCATGGTCTGACCTTGATTTGACCTTTGACCTTGCTGTAGTGACCTTGATCTATAAAATCTTGTCAGGGCTATATCTCGGAAACCATAAGGTGTAGGAAGTTGATACTTGGTAGGGACATTGGTTAGGGGCTATAGGTGTGTATTATCATGGTGTGACCTTAATTTGACCTTTTACCTTGTCGTAGTGACCTTGACCTATAAAATATTGTCCGGGCTATATCTCGGAAACCATAAGGTGTAGGAAGTTGATACTTGGTAGGGGCATTGGTTAGGGGGTGTAGTTGTGCAACATCATGATCTGACCTTGATTTCACCTTTGACCTTGCCGTAGTGACCTTGACCTATAAAATCTTGTCCGGGCTATATCTCGGAAACTGTAAGGTGTAGGAAGTTGATATTTGGTAGAGACATTGGTTAGGGGGTGTAGGTGTGCAGCATCATGGTGTGACCTTGATTTGACCTTTGACCTTGCCATAGTGACCTTGACCTATAAAATCTTGTCAGGGCTATATCTCGGAAACCCCCGTAAGGTGTAGGAAGTTGATACTTGGTAGGGACATTGGTTAGGGGCATTAAGAATTTTACTTTTACAACTTCCCATTGTAATAGATGGAATTTCATCAAGTGAGCCACAGATTTTGCTCCAACACCACAATAAGCATTCATTAAATGTATTACCACTTCTGTATGCATGGTAATATTCAACCATCTAAACCATAATTCGGCCATGCAGATGTAGATAAAGAGTGTTGAATTTTAGTTTACTGATTAATGCTGTCATCTTGTTATTGAATTATCTTGTTTTAATACTTCATCTTTATACGCATTATCTTTCCTTTAAACATTATTTCTCCATTTAAACATTGTTTGGACCTTTATATAACTGACAGTGCTCTGAAAGTATCCTGAAGTTTGTACTGGTACAGTACTTCTATATCTCATGGTGTTGAAAATATTTCCCTAGGCTGTGGGGTACGGGCATCTCTGATGCTATTTTTAAAAACTTTTTTTATTTTTCATGCTCAAAAATAGCTGCCTGATTTTGTCCACATTTATATTTTAGGGGAAATGACATTATCAAGCCTTTCCTTCTTTTGTTTTCTCTTAGGTGGGGGCGGGGGTTAGGAAAGGATTAAAAATAGCATCGGAGATGTTCGTACCCCAAAGCCCAGGGAAATAGAAACACCATGACATATAGCAGAAGTGACACAGTATAATTTAGATCAGGAGACTTTCAGAGCAAACAGCGTGATATAATGGTGCATTGCTATACCCCATAATCAATGTCCCTAGCAAGTATCAACTTCCTATATGGGGAAAAGCTATGGAGTATGGATATGCACAGGTACCAGAACTTGCACAAGTTTTAAACTTCTACAAAAAGGGAATCCGTAAAGGAAATGGAGTGACGGCATTCTATGGCAGGAAATCTATCTACAGCAACTTTTTCCCCTGTTTTTTCAAGGAAGGAAGTACATCATACAACTGTAGCGAACAGATGTATCAAAGTGAAAAGTGTCTTTTCTATGGAGATGCTCAATCAGCAAGAGCAATAATGCTGCAATCGGATCCAGTAACCATGAAAAGAATGGGAGACAAGGTATCAAGTTGCGATCCAGTAAGAGAAAAAAAGTGGTTGAAACATAGAGCCAAAACGGTTATGAAAACTGCTGTTTATCTTAAATTTTCACAGAATCAGAACCTATTGAATGAACTTAAAGCAACAACAGGAAAATTCGTGGAAGCAAGTCAACATGATTCAATCTGGGGAATAGGACTAGCTCTGAATAACACCAAAACGCTAGACCCGGAACAATGGAGAGGTGAAAATTGGTTGGGCAACATCCTGACAGACATTAGAGAGAAGTATATTCACAATAAAACCTAAACAATTATAAAATAAGTCATGAAATGTTATGTTTGGTCAAAAAGAAGGGAAAAATGTGTTTAACCATAGTATGTAGCTTAGCATTGATATAATATAAAATTTTATAATAGTTAATAATAATAATATTGACAATCTAAATAAATGCCCTCAATGGATCTGTCATTTGTGTTAGCGTTTTAATAGTAATCTATTATTATCAATTCATTACTGAAACTTAGAAAGTTTCAATGATTAAACTGGGAAACTGAGTAACTAAATCATTAGTTTTGCGAAAACTGTGCAAAGTTAGATTAACATAGTGAAAAGAGTCAAAATGGTGATCAGTACATGAGACTGATAACTAAGTTCAAATTTAATTCTTACATCGCAATATATTGAGATTTAGTGAGCTTCAGTTATTAAACTGGGAAACTTTGCACCATATGTAAACATTGTTTAATTAGACATCCTGAAAAATGTGATAGAATTTATAGATTAATAGGCTTTAACAGGCAATAAAGGTAAGTCATTCAACGACATCGACACTGATATCAAAGAGAAAACTAATTCTTCAACTATAATTATGGTAGAATGTATATATTTCAGGAAGCTAGAGAATTTTGTTAAAATATGCCATTCCCCTACTGTTGGTTTAACTAGTAACAATGCAGAACTGTAGCTTATTGCATAGCTGAGCTAAAACTACTTTGAGATTCTCACCATTGAGTAAATCACTTGTAAATTGAAGATTGTTTAAATAGGTTTAAATATGTTATCCAGCAAATGTTGGATCAGTAATAATATATTAAAAATGAGATATGTAAATAATGTAAATTAATGTATAGCAGAGCAATAGCTGTTTCAGGGTCTTTGCTACTGAGTAAATCATTTGTAACATTAGAGTGCTCTGATAAAGTATGTTATTGACTTATTTTTATTCAACTACAACAAAGTAAAACTGCAGACCTGTTGATCATTGCACAGTTGAACTAAATATGCTTCCAGTTTTTCATGGTTGAGTAATTCATTTGCACATTAAAGACTTTTGCAATTAGTGTATTGTGTAAAGTATTTTACTCACCAACAATTGAATCTATCATAACATTTTAAAATTGCTGGTCCTTAGCCCATGGCATAGGTGAAAAATAGCTATTTTGATTAAATGACTTGTTAATTGAAACTTTTGGATTACGAGTAGGATGCTAAAATATGTTATCCAGACCTTTAGCTCAATGAACAACTGGACAATTGCTATTTTGTCATGCTTTTTTTGATTAAATCAATGGTAAATTTAGTAATATCAAATTTAGAGTATCCTGTTGGAATATAACATATTCGGAGTGCTAATTGGTACATGTAGTGCAAAGCATAACTGAGCCTTGGAAATTGAAAATTGTTGCATTTGGAGCAATGTGTTTAAATATGTCATTCACCTAATTGTGTGTCGACTATAATATATTAAAAATGATAGATGTTTTTTGATTAAATCAATGGTAAATTTAGTAATATCAAAATTTAGAGTGTCCTGTTGGGATGTAACATATTCTGAGTGCTAATTGATACATGTAGTGCAAAGCATAACTGAGCCTTGGAAATTGAAATTTGTTGTATTTGGAGCAATGTGTTTAAATATATCATTCACCTTATTATGGGTCGACTATAATATATTAAAAATGATAGATGTGTAACTCACCGTATAGCAGAGCAATGGCTATTTCATGGTCTTCACTATTGAGTAAATCACTTATAATTTTAGAGTGCTCTGATAAAGTATGTTACTTACCTATTTTTATTCAACTACAACAAAGTAAAACTGCAGACCCGTTGCTCATTGCCCATTTGAGCTAAATCAATTTCTTCATTTTCATGGTTGAGTAATTCACTTGCACACTAAAGACTTGAAATTAGAGTATTGTGTAAAATATTTTACTCACTGACATTTGAATCAACTATGATATTTTAAAATTGCTGATCCTTAGCCCATTGCATTGGTAAAAAATAGCTGTTTTGAGTAAATGACTTGTGAATTGAAAACTATTGCATTTGGAGTAGTATACTAAAATGTTTTCCAGACCTGTAGCTCAATACATAACTGAGCAGTCGCTATTCTGACACTCTCCGTCGCTATTTTCAGGATGATACTGTTGAATAAATCACCTGTAATTTAAAGACTACTGTACTTAGGCATTGTATTAAAATATGATATTCACCTACTTTTGGATAAGCTATAACATAGTAAGATTGCAGACATGTAGCTCACTTCATAGCTGAGCAATAACTATTTTGAGATTACTTCTTTTGGGTAAATACCTTGCTACTTGAACACTACTACAGTTATTTCATTAAGATATGTTACTCAAGTAATCTTAAGGTCAGCTATTACATAGTAAAATTGCAGAGTTGTTGCAGCTCATTATATGGCTGATCAAAAGAAATTCTTAGGCTCTACATTAACTTCATGTAAATCACCTGTGACTTAAAAAATGTTGCAGTATTAGTATGTTGTTCGAATGTTATGCCCGTACTTTTGCTTCAAGTACAACACAGTAAAACCACAGACTGTAACTCAAAAAATGCTGATTCAACTATAATACAGTTAAACTACAGACATATTGCTCATTGCATAGCTGAGCTAAAGCTAACTGAGATTCTCATTGTCAAGCAAATTCCCTGGAAAAGAAAACCATTGTAGTCCGAGTATGGTGGGAAAGTATGTTATCCATTTGCTTCTTGGTCAATTGTACATTAAAAATGCGGATTTGTAACCCATTGCACATCAGAGCAATATTTATTGTGGGATTCTCACTGTTTAGTAAATTACAAATCTATAGCAATAGCTATGTTGAGATTCTCACTGTTGAGTAAAATCACTTATAAATTGATTGATATTGCAGGAATAGCTAGGCAATCGCTATTTTAAGACTCTCACTGTGGAGTAAATCAAGCAGCTCATTGAATAGCTTTACTGAAGCAATTATGAGAGTCTCACTGTTGAGTCAATAGCTTTGAGCTTGAAAATAATTGCAATTAGAGCATTTTCGTGATATGCTACTCACCTACTTTAGAATAAATTGAAAACAACTGTGTTCAGAGTATTTTGTTGAAATATAATATTCACCTAGTTTAAACCCAAGTACAACCAATTAAAATCACAGATATGCAGTTCATTGCCCAATGGAAAAATAGCTGTTTTGAGATTCTCACTATCGAGTAAATTGCTTGTAAATTGAGAAATATTAAATTTAGAGTATTTTGTTAAAACATACTATTTACCTATGTTTGGGTATCCATAACATAGTACATGAAATATGTTATTCATGTAGCTTAGAGTCAAGCATAACCCGTTAAAATCGCAGGTATGCAGTTCATTGTATTATGTAATAACAGCTATTTTGAGATTCTCACTATTGTGTAAATTGTTTGTAAATTGAGAAGTATTAAATTTACAGTATTTTGTTAGAACATGCTACTTACCTTCTTCTGGGTTGCTTCTTGTAACTTGAAAACAACTGCATTTAGAGTGCTTTGTTAAACATTTAATTTGCATGCTGAGTACTGTGTTAACATGCTTAGTTAAAACCCAAAGATTTTTCAGTTAAAAAAAATTAATAAATAAAAACCTACAAAACTATTTTGATTGTATTGTGTATATATGTAAAATTGGTGTTTTTTATGGAGAGCAGTCTTCTGTCATAAAACCACATGTTCCAATTATTCTTCTTCTTTTATTGTTTTAACATAATCATGTTTTTTTTTATTATTGTTAAATGTTGTAAAAGCACAATTTGTCATAATTTGTTTGTATCAAGTCCCAAAATTGTTTCTGTGTTTGTCTTGTTACCCCTTGTCTGCCAAGTTATGTACTTATATATCACATGGAAAAATGAACTTGATAAAGAATGCCCTTTACTGTATGCACCTTTTTCTAGACATTTTAGATTAAAATTATATGTTGTCTACATTGCTGAATGTCTCAAGAAAGTATTACATTAAATTCATTTAACTGCCGTGGTCTAAGAGACAAACAAAAAAGAGGAAACATATTTAATTGGCTACAAAAGAAGCACTTTGGTATTTCTTTACTACAGGAAACTCACTCAGTCTTAACTGATGAAGCAAAATGGGAAAGAGAATGGGGGGGGGCAAAATATACTACTCACATGGCACAGCCAATAGTACAGGAGTAGCAATACTCATCCCTGAAAAATTGTGCTCTTTTTTTACTCTGAAAAATGAAACCTCAGATCAAAATGGACGAGTACTTTTATTAGAATGTAGTATTTACGATAATCCTATGGTTGTAATCTCAGTCTATTTCCCTACAAAAGACAAACCAAAAGAATAGTTATCATTATTAAACTATTTGAGAGGCTTGCTTATAAATTATGGTGATCAAAATATTGTTATTGGAGGAGATTTCAACACTTGCCTGAATACGAATCTTGATAAAATGGGGGGACTGACTGATAATGAATCTCAATGTGCAAAAGGTATAAAATCACTTTTGACTGAAATTGATCTTATTGATATTTGGCGAATTAGAAACCCTAACAAGTTGTATTATACCAGAAGGGAAATGTCACGATCAGGGCTAGTTCAATCTCGGCTAGACTTTTGGCTAGTGTCAATTTCCCTAGAATTCCAGATAACAAAATGTTCAATAGAACCAGGAAACAGTTCAGACCATAGTCTTGTTAAACTCACTTTAGATCTAATAGAAACACAAAAAAGAGGGAAAGGATTCTGGAAATTTAACAATAGCTTACTGACAGATTCAAAATATATAAATATCATTAAAGAAGTAATATCAGACATAAAACACTCTGTAGTCATGGAAAATAAAGCTCAATTATGGGACTTTATAAAGTGTAGAATACGAAGTGAAACAATAAGCTATTCTATATTTAAGGCGAAAGAAAGTCAAAGAAAAGAAAATGAATTAGCCACCTTACTTAAATCATTAGAAAACACACTGGTAGAGGACAACAGTAAACATAATGAATACGTCGCAGTCAAGCAAGAATGGGAAGGGTATCAAAAGGAGAAATTTCGAGGAGCAGCAGTCCGATCGAAATCAAAATGGGTTGAAGAAGGGGAAAAAAATAGCAAATATTTCCTAAACTTAGAAAAAAGAAATTACAATATTAAACACATAAAAAAGTTGATATGCAATACTGGTGTGGTCTTAACCAATCCGAAAGCTATCATTGAAGAAGAAAAAAACTATTATAAAAAATTATATAGCTCAAACATTGAAAACAATCTTAATCTATCCAGTACAGAATTACGTTTTTTGGACAATCCTAAAATACCCAAATTAAGTGTAATAGATAAAAACTTTTGCGAGATGACACTTCAGAAAAAGGATTATGCACTAGCCCTAACTAATTCTAATTCTAATTGGACTTTTATAGCGCTTAATCTCCCCAAACAAGAGGACTCTAAGGCGCAACAAAACAAAAAGCAGTCAACAAAATTCTGTGTCCAGGGACATAACAGGGGTCGAACACCACGGAGAACGCCAGGAGGATGATTCAGGCTAGGGTGAATATGCTTTGGTGTACAGGTAGGTTTTAAGCTGTTTTCTGAAGGAGGCCAGGGATGGAGAGGCACGAATCACATCAGGGAGAGTATTCCACACAGTAGGAGCATCAAACGCAAAACTATTACCAAACTGTTTGACAGATTTATGAACAGAGGGGCAGAACTTTGGAATAACTAGGAAATTACCACCACTTTCACTGCGCCTGGTACTATAAGAACTGCTGTAGGAAGAAAGATGTGGTGAAAAATACCTGGGAAAACCTGTGTGAAGATACTTATAAACAAGTGTGACTGTCTTGAACACAATGCGCTGTTCAACAGGAAGCCAATGCAGTTTCTTTAGCACAGGAGTTATGCTGGTGTATCGACTGGTGTTTGATACAATTCTAGCTGCACTATTTTGGATGCACTGTAATTTGCGTAGATTGAACTTGGACAGGCTCCTGAAAAGTGAGTTGCAGTAATCCAACCGACTACTAACAAGAGCGTTGGCTACAAGCACAGAAACATCATGAGTAAGAAACCGCCTGACATGTCTGAAGTCACGGAGTTTAACAAAACAACTTTTGCAGACATTCTGAACATGCTTGGACAAAGAGAAATCTGAATCAAGCCACACACCCAGATTTTTTACTGAATCTGCAGGGCAGAATGAGTTGCCCAGGATATCAATTGGAAAACATGCTTTCAACTTATCCCTTTGTCTCTTCGAACCAAAGATGATAAACTCAGTCTTATCAGGATTCAGTTTGAGCTTACTAGTTGTCATCCACTCTTTAACATCATTTAGGCACTTATTTAGCTTTTCAAAGGCAGCAGATGCATTCTTCTGGGATAAATGTATATAAAGTTGGCTATCATCTGCATAGAAATGAAACTTTATTCCATTATGTTTACTGATAATGGAACTGAGGGGGGTAGTGTACAATGAGAACAACAAAGAACCCAGGACAGAACCTTGGGGAACACCAAATAGGAGTTTACAAACATCTGACAAAGTAGAACCAATTTTTACTGATTGGTAACGGTCCATTAGGTAGGATGTGAACCATTTCAGAACGGAGCCACTGACCCCAAACCAGTTTTGGAGGCAACCCAGAAGAGTAGAGTGATCAATGGTGTCGAAGGCAGCAGACAAGTCAAGCAATACCAAGGCAGTGGATTCACCTCTTGACAATGATAAGTGAACCTCATTTTTTATGTAGAGAAGAGCAGTCTCAGTTGAATGGCCCGCCTTATATGCCGACTGGTACGGGTTGTCTAAGTTATTGGCATTAATATGTTCTAACAGCTGCTTAGCAACCACACGTTCTACCAATTTAGATATAAAACTGAGACCTGATACAGGGCGATAATTCTTAAGGTCATTTGAGGGAAGATTTGGCTTTTTAATAAGTGGAGTGACCACAGCAGATTTGAAGGCATCAGGAACGCATCCCTCCATGAGTGAGCAGTTGACCAGCTTTGTAAGGGATGGTAGCAATATATCAATGCATTCCTTAATCAGGAATGTCGGCAGAGGGTCCAACAGGCATGATTTTGTTGGTGATGCTTTAATTATTTTATCAACAGCATCTTCAGAGACTTGCCTAAAGACAGTAATTTGGGGAGGATCTGAAGGAGGGTTAACATCATATTCAGTGCCAGAAGAAGCAAAATTATCTCTAATCTTCTTGATTTTGTTGGTGAAGAAGGAGGCAAACTGGTCAGCCAATGACTTTTCGGACTCATGAGATGGAAGTGTGGCATCAGAAACCCTGTTCAGGGTCTTATGGAGCTCACGCCAAAGTTTTCGAGAGTCATGACTATTGTCTGAGATCAGTTTGCTATAGTAGTCTGATTGATCTTTATTTACAAGTGCATTGCACCGAGCAATCTGGCGACGAAGCCTACTCCTGTTAAGTGTACTTTTAGCCCTACGCCAGGTTCTCTCAAATTGGCGCCTAAGGGACTTTGCACGTCGATAATCATCAGACATCCAATCGGCGGACTCCTTTTTCGTCAATTTAGATATAAAAGGTGCATGCCTATCCAGAACATCACTCAAATCATGTACATATTGATCATACAGATCGACAACAGCATCAGCTGGAGACTTGTCGAAGGACGTATTTTTGAGATCTGAGCGGAAGTCAGACATATTGATACGGTGGAACCTTCTATATTGAACTACATTTGGAGTATGAGACACTTGACAAGGGAAGGCAACTGAACATTTGACTAATGCGTGATCGGAAACAAAGTCACAAATTTTAACATCAGCAATGGTGTCCTGATCACAGGGAGATAAAATCAGGTCCAATATGTGACCATGTAGATGAGTAGGTTTATTGACTAACCTGGCAAATGATAAATCTCCAGGCAGTGATGGTTTATCGACAAACTTTTATAAATTTTTTTGGCCAGACATAAATGACTTATTAATAGACAGCTATAATTATACATTTGAAAGTAAAGGTCATTCACAGGAACAAAAGCTAGCTGTCATAAATTTAATTCCCAAAAAAGACAAAGATCTTCGATACCTAAAAAACTGGAGACCAGTAAGCTTGCTTAACACCGATTATAAGATTTTGGCAAAAGCTCTAGCTAACAGATTGCAAAAAGTTATTGGACACCTAATATGTGAAGATCAAGTTGGCTACATAAAGGGAAGATACATTGGAGAAGCAATAAGAACCATTGAAGATATTATTCTTTTAACAAAAGAACAAAACACCCCAGGATTTATCACATTAATAGATTTTGAAAAAGCATTCGATAGCATAGAATGGCCATTCCTCTTTAAATGCCTAGAAAAATTTAACTTTGGCTCTGTTTTCACATCATGGATTCGTATCTTATACACAAACATAAAATCATGTGTGGGAAACAATGGATATTATTCAGAAATGTTTGAAATTTCCAGATCTATTAGACAAGGCTGCCCCCTCTCAGCTTTACTCTTTATTTTAGTAGCAGAAATCCTAGCCATTTCAATACGGGAAACAAAGAAAATCAAAGGTATAAAATTCCAAAATTATGAATTCAAAATTGCCCAACTTGCAGACGACACTACTTTGTTTTTACAAGATTTAAGGTCTGTGTCAGAAAGTATTTCCCTATTTAATGATTTTACGACTATTTCAGGATTACGGTTAAATTTGGAAAAAACTGAAATTATACCAATAGGACCCCGGCGAAATGGTGACCATGAATGACCATGGACTGCATGGTATTTGATGGTCGACCATGGATATCCATGAACGACCATCAAAATCCATACTTGTATGAAGGACCAGACCATCAAAAACCATGGACATGATGGTTTTTCATGTCCTGACCATGGACTGGATGTAAGTGTCCATGTTAGACCATGGACTCAGTCTAGTTGTCCGTGGTTGACCATGGACTACATTCAAGTGTCCATGGTTGACCATGGACTTTGTTCACTGGTCCATGGTTAACCATGGTCTTTGTTCTCTGGTCCATGGTTGACAATGGACTCTATGTTAAGAACGAGTCCATGTGAGGCAGCATATGACCTTTAATTGTCAGTCCTCACTGTCTCAATTCATGTATATAAATTATATACTTTTGTTTGCAACATGAAAAAAAATATTACTATTAGGCTGGTCATGACATTTGTGGATCTACAATATTATGGAAAAGTAATACTTAGAACATGAAAAATTATGACAAACCAACATTGGCAAAAAATAATAATAATTTCAACATAATAATACTATTTTTTCATTTCGTTGTATTGTATATTAACAAATGAATAAAACTGCAAAGTAACAATGTGCCTCATCTGAATCTCCACATTTTAGTGCAGTTATACAAACTAGGGAAGATTTTATGTGATGGGGAAGATAATGAAACATTTAATACAGTGGACACAATTTCATAGTCTTCTTGAAAGGCTGTTCTTTCTTGATAATTGGCTGATATCTAAGCTGTTACACACCAAATCAAAAAGCTCTGAAAAAAAAATTTTCCTATCTACATAATTACATGTTATAAGTTTTTATTTTCAGAGTAACAGGGATATTCAGTTAAGCTCTAATAATCTGCTGATGATACATATATTTAAATAAATAAGATTGTGTAAGAATAAGGCTAGCAACTTAAACACACAGCTGGATACTACACTGGTGGCTTTTCTGTCTGTTGTGTGTAAGCTGTGTTCACAGAAAAGGGTGTCCAGATAGAACAGGTTATCTTAACATGAAAGTTTGCCTTAATTTAAATATGTCTAAGTACACCTGTGTCTTTGCAAAACAAGTTATATCAGTTTAGGATTGGTCAATTTATATTAAATCATGTGGAACCTACCTTATGTACATGGGGGTGATTACACTAATTCATGTTAATGATTATGTTGCAAATATAAACTAAGGTCAGTTATTCAACAGGTTACTGTACATACATAAGGTTATTGTGCTGCCTGTGAGTGTGATAACTTCAGGGTCAGGTCACCTTAAAGTGAAAAATATATGAAGGAAGATGCGCCACATACTCAAGTTATGAAGTATCAGTCAATTTTATTCTATTTCTTGATTTATCCTATCCAAATTGTATTATTTTTGTTTATTAATTTTTAAGTTTTGAAGGCCAGTCTTCATATCTAACTTATAAAAATCAATTCAAAGTAACAAGTACTCCTGTACCCAAGATAGGATTCTTTACCATTGGCTGGATTTTGGCTCCAAACCTGTTCTCAAGGGACTTACATTGAAGAAAGTCAAACCATTTTCACTTTATTTTTTTCAAACAAAGAGCTGTGTTTTGTTGGAATCTATTTCCATAAAATGAGTGGAGAAAATTTCTTTATATTCAGTGTTTTACATACTTCAGATGTATTCATAATGTCTGTTTGTGTTCTTACATGTTAGATTGAATTGGATAATCTTGGATAATTGTAAAAATTAGATTAAAGAAGGAAATAGTGTTTTACATACTTGATATGTATTCAAAATGTCTGTGTTCCTACATTCTATATTGAATCAGATAATCTGGATAATTATATACATTACATTAAAAAGGAAATATAGTAATGTGTAGTATGTCAGGTTATTTACCATCTTCAAAGCTGATATTCCAAATGGACTAAAGGTATGTAGCTTCTAAATACCTATTTCTTTTTCAAACATCTACAAACATGCTTGCATACTGAACATTGTCAGGGTCCATGGACAATCATGTGTAGTCCATGGACTATATCATGGAAACCTGACCATGGTCAAAGTCCATGCACTAGACCATGGTCACTGAGTCCATGGTCTCTGACCATGGTTCCATGTAATAAAACATGGATGTCCATGGACATACATGCACACTGACCATGGATAAAGTCGATGGATAACCCTGTGAAGTCCATGGACTAGATCATGTTTTGACATACCATGGACTCTGACCATAGTCAGTGAGTCCATGGTCTCTGACCATGGTGCCATTTAATAAAACATGGATATACATGGACAAGCATGGACAATGGCCATGGTTAAAGTCCATGGAGTAGACCATGGTTTCAAAATCCATCATCTTTGACCATGATGCCATTTAACAAAACATGGACATCCATGGACAATGACCATGGTTAAAGTCCATGGACAACCCTGTGAAGTCCATGGACTAGACCATGTTTTGACAGACCATGGACTCTGACCATGGTCAGTAAGTCCATGGTCTTTGACCATGATGCCATTTAACAAAACATGGATATCCATGGACATCCATGGACCTGTGCCCCTGGACATCCATGGACATCCATGGAAGTCCATGGTCAAAATAAATTTTATTCGCCTGGGGATTCAATCTTCAAAAAAATATTAAACTGCCAAATGAGCTAGATAAACTGAAATATAATGAAGGCGCCTTTAAAACACTGGGCATATGGTTCTCAAATGACCCACAAAAATGTAAGCTTTTAAATTTTGAAGACAAAATAAAAAAAATTGAGCAGCTTGTGAACATCTGGTCAACACGAAATTTGTCCCTAAAGGGCAAAGTCACAATTTTAAAATCCTTAATAGTCTCACAGTTTTCCTTCTTATTTAGTACTATATACACACCAGTGGAAATTCTACACAAAATAGATAAAATAATATTTTCTTTCTTATGGAATAATAAACCAGCTAAAGTTAAAAGAAGTACTATAGTAAGTAGCATACGAAATGGTGGTTTAAAAATGCCAGATATATATTCAATAAATGAAACAAGCAAGATTCTGTGGATTAAAAAAATATTAAACAATGTAAATTGTAAATGGCCAAGTCTTATGTTGAGTCTACTTAACCTGAATCCCATAGAGTTGAGACATAAATTAAACTATAATTTTATTGAAAAGGGTAAAAGTACTTTTCACAAACAGATATTAGAAAGTTGGGTAAAGTTCAACCTTTTCACACCGTCTAATGACATAGAGGTATTAAATGAATATATTTTCAATTCAAATCTGTTTCTATGTGAAAATAAAGTACTGAAACCAAACTCATTTGGCCTAGCTAATACTAATGATAACTATGATATAAAACTTATTGATTTGTTAGACTCAGCCACAGGCAAAACTTTAGATATTGCAACCCTGAATCAGAAAATGAACTGGAATCTAAACTTTTTCCAATATATCAGGATTAAAAGCTTTATCTCCGTTCCATGGATAGAAGATTTACTAATACTTCCTATAGTTACAGGAAAAAAATTGCCGAATGAAGTTTATATAAAAGTAAATAGCAAATTGAAAGCAATCGTAAAAGTGAAAACTGTTGAAATTTATCAAGAACTTGTCACAAGAGTATCAAGGCCACCGACATCAACAGCAATATGGGTAAACTTGTTTCCTTTCTTGGAAAAGCACGAGTGGTCTGTCTCTTTTGAACTACCATATAAAATTTTAAGAGAACCTTATTTTCAGAGTTTTCAGTATAAAATCCTTCATCGAATTGTAAATTGTGGAGATAATTTATTTAAATGGAATATAATTGATAGTCCAAAATGCCACTATTGTACCCTTATTGATACAATAGAACACCACTTCTACTATTGTGAAGTAAGTCAGGCTTTCTGGGAAAATTTAGAAATGAAACTGAAAGACATATATGACACAGAACTAAAGCTCTCAATATGTGACATATTGTTAGGTTTAAATTTAGAAAATTCCTCATTGTCACATTGTATTAATACAGTAATTATCTGGGGGAAATGGTATATAAATAAAAACAAAAATTTACATAATTCAGTCTACATAAATGATTTTTTGAAAATAATCAAATCCAAATTGCAAATTCTAGAAAAAGTGTACAGTAAAGAAAAGAAAATTAAAAAATTTAACAAAATATATAAAAGATTGTGTGATAGTTTATAGTGCTTATAGCATTCTTCTGAAGCAACAAGGGTTGATTCATGTCTTATGTCTTGTTGTGTTTGTTATTTTTGTGTTAAAAAGTTAAAAAATATTTTATTTTTCCTTTTTTCCAAAAGAGAAGCAACAGTTGACTTATTGAAGTTGTAATTTATACTACTATTACTTACTGATTGTAATATTTATTTGATTTTGTAATTTTTCTTTGTATACAGCACATTTATATCATACTATTTACATATATATCATACTGTGTATGATAAGCACTGTTTAGTTTTGATGGTGGGTTTGGTATCCTCGCCCACCCAAAACATTAGCACAATTGTTAAAAAAAGGATAAATAAAAAAAAAAAGTATCAACTTCCTACACCTTAGAGTTTCCAAGTTATAGCAGGGACAAGAATTTAAAGGTTAATGTCACTACGGCAAGGTCAAATAAAGGTCCCACCATTATGTTGCACACCTACACCTCCTATTCAATGTCCCTATCAAGTATCAACTTTCTAGAACTTACAGTTTTCGAAATATAACCCAAACAAGATTTTAAAGGTCAAGATCAATACAGCAGGGTCAAAGGTCAAATCAAGGTCACACCATAATGTTGCAAACCTACACCCCTAAAATTATCCCTGCTAATTATTAACATATAGATATAGTCTGGACAAGATTTTCAAACTCAAAGTAACTACGGCTACATTAAATTTCAAATCTATAAATATTGAATTTCCCAAACCAATGTCCCTACCAAGTATCAACATCTTACACCTTAGGGTTTCTGAGATACAGCCTGGACAAGCTTTTTCCCAACTCCCTCCCGCCCATCTGGACACCATGGGTGACAATAATACCCGGCACAGCCCTTAAAGGCTGCAGGGTTAAAAACAATACAAGAGAAAATTTACAGACTGTCCCATTGGCCATGCATGCATGATAACCTAGAAATATTTCATTGCAGGGGAGCACTAACTCCACCGGGTACAATATTCAGGGTAGGGTCGAGGATCCCCAGAGGGCGGGGAACAGGGAGAATAATCCAGTAACATGAGAACAGTTCATTTAGAGGCTCAAAATCAATAACAGGCTATCATCATGATATGTTTTTGGTCTAAAATTAAAACCAAGCATGCAATTGAGACAAATTATTACAACGATTTATAGAATTTAGGAAAACTTTCACAAATAATCTATTTCGGTAAACTGGGCTAAATATCATAATATATGCAGTTCTTTGTAGTTACTGGTAGCTTACTACCATTTAATCTGCAGTGAAATGAGCAAAATAAACCTGCTTGTAGTTTTAAGCCATGGACATGCTAATATGTCATCCATATACTTATTACTGAGAATAATGAAGACTCCACAATTACCAGCATATCTACTTGTTATGTTTTAATCAGAGGAATCTGGTTTTGAGAAGGCCGCGAATGAGTTGTGTCTAGGGATGCCACATGCAGTAATTTTTAAACCCACTTCCTCCTTTGCCAATAATCTGCTCTGTACTATGAGTAATCTTTTCATGATAAGACGATTTACATGGATTGTTAGCTTAAAAAAAATCATACAACTTGATCATTTCATTTTTGGAGTAAAAGTTTAGAGAACTAAGAACATTTAGTCAGATAAGAGCAACTTCTGCTACTTATGTACTCCAAAAACAAATTTATGAGTCCACCAGTCCACAAATATGAATACTCTTTCCCAGTTTCAGTTGAAGTGATACTTGTATTACATGATAAAATTAATATAGCTACAAGGTTTAACCCACATTTATGGCATTGTTTGCTGTACTTTAAATGAACAGATTTACATTTTAGGAAGGAAATTAAGTGGACATCTCTTGGAAATCTGTTGGTTAATGGAGAGTAATATTCAGGCGCACATCTGTATATTGGTGAGCTGCAATGTTATCAGATGTACAGATCAAGTGTTACTTTACACATCTGGGAGAAGATACTGTAACTGGTATACCCAAAATGTAGAGATGGACTAAATATTGGGTATTAAAGCATTAATTATTCACAAACATAAGTTCTAGTTGTTTACACAGATATCTAAAGGCTGAAAGGCAAATACCAAATATCTGTTCACCAGCAGTGAGGGCTATGAACAGGATTATAATTATGACAATAGTTTCTTTTTTTGATTGAGAAAGCATCTCTGGATTTTAATGCTGTTACCAACAATGTAAATTGCAATGGGTTACAGGTTACCAGATGAATTTTGATTGTTGTTCCAAAACTTTTGCCATTTCCAAATGTATACCAAATGTAGCTATAGATATCAATGATCTTTGACTCAAACTTTGACACAATATTCAAGCAGTTTATGATTAATACTCTACATTGGCAATATTAGTGCCGGTCAATTTATTTATTTGGGTTTTAACTTTGCTTTCAGCATATTGAAAAGGTCGTATCAAGACGGGTAGTTTTATGGGCAGAGGAAACCAGTACATGCCGTTGGTCAAGGTTCTGTGCTGTAACCTGCCGACCAATGGCCAGCAACTACCAGCTTCCCCACTTGAGGTCAGGCCAGGATTCAAAATCCGATCTCAGAGGTGGGAGGTGAATGTGTTACCACTCTGCCACCGTGGCCCCTAGTGCTGGTCAAATGTTGCTTTATTACAGTGTAAAACCATGTTACAATATGAATTGATGTTAGTTTAATGCTCAGTGTTCCCCCATTTTGGGAAAATATTGGGTCTGCAAATCAGAAGATTAGATTAGATTAATTTGAGTATAACATCAGCATAGCTACACTAAGTTTGTAACCTCTACTCTACCAAAAATAAAAAGTAACCAAACATATGGATTTTATCAGAGCTGCAAAATTGTAAACCACTGAAAAAGACAAAGTCAGACCTGCTTAACTGAGACAGGAATATCAACATTTAGTCGCACGAATAGTTTTTATACAGATACTTCTTCACCCAAGGCTTATATCTTTGCAATAGAATTATAATGATGAGTAGGGTTTGAATGGTAAAATTATGGAAAAACTTTTTCTATGCAATAATCTTACGATTTCTTTTTAATTACAGTAAATGGGTATTTTTTTGTCAAAAAAGTAGAATTCTTACCGGAGAAGTATATATTAATAGCAAACTAAGGTGAATTACAGATTTTAGCTATATTAACAGTCAACAAAATGGGCAATTGGTCCATGCGGAAAATGAGAGTTTCTGGTAAATCCTGACCAACCCACCTGTAGAAATGAGATAATAAAAAGATACATACCTTGGTGGTAAAATGTGAGCCAACTCAGCATGAACACGAGTAGCTGCAAGAAAAACACAGAAAACCCAATGAAACACATATGACATACAGTTATACACCAGTGTAGGGATTGGTGCTCGATCTTTCAATATCGATCGATCATCCCACAGAACTGCCGATATCGACACATACTACTTTATTTACATTGTCAGTGACAACTTCCGGTTTCACAGAAGAGAAACAAAACCTGACAGCTAGTATACAGGAAAGCATGAAAAAAAATTTACTGAAGTTTATTGTACAGGGGAAAAAATAGCATCGGAGATGCCCGTACCCCACAGCCTGAGGAAATGGTTTTCAACACCATGAGATACACAACCTAACCTATGCCCCACTGCCTGGGGAAATAGTTTTCAACACCATGAGATATAGAACCTAACCAAGTGTCAACATTCTACATTTTACGCAATCCAAGAAATAGCCCAGACAAGATTTTAATACTCATGGTCACTATGACAAGGTCAAAGCTCAAATCAAGATTGCAGCATGGCCTGTCACACATACAACCGCTAAGCAATGTCCCTACCACACATCAACCTCCTACACTTAATGCTTTTAGAGAGGTATTGCCTGGACAAAATTTTAAAGGTCATGGTCACTACGGTAAGATCAAAAGTCAAATCAAGGTCACATAATGACATTGCACACCTACAACTCCCAACCAATGTCCCTACCAAGTATTAACTTCCTACACCTTACAGTTTTCCAAGATATAGCCCTGACAAGATTTTAAAGGTCAAGGTTACTACGGTGATGTCAAAGGTCAAATCAAGGTCACACTATGACGTTGCACATCTACAACCACCACCAATGTCCCTACTACGTATCAACTTCCCACACCTTACAGTTTCCGAGATTTGGCCCGGACAAGATTTTATGGGTCAAGGTCACTATGGCAAGGTCAAAGGTCATATCAAGGTCACACTACAACATTGCACACCTACAATCTCTAACCAATGTCCCTAACAAGTATCAGCTTCCTGCACCTTACAGTTTCCAAGATATAGCCCGGACAAGATTTTATAGGTCAAGGTCACTGTCAAGGTCAAAGGTCAAATCAAGGTCACACCATGACATTGCACACCTACACTCCCTAACCAATGTCCCTGCAAAGTAAAAACTTCTACACCTTACGGTTTCCGAGATATAGCCCGGACAAGATTTTATAGGTCAAGGTCACTACAGCAAGGTCAAAGATCAAATCAACGTCACAGTATGATGTATGAGGTCAGACCATGACGTAGCACACCTACACCTCCTAACCAATGTCCTCACCAAGTATCAACTTCCTGCACCTTACGCTTTCAGAAGATACAGCCCAAACTTTTTCCCACTGCCCGATTCCTGACACCATGCGTGAAAACAATACCCTAACAGTCCTTAAGGGCTGTGGGGTAATCAGTTTATCTGCTTGTTAGCTGGCTTTGTTATAAAAACCAGCAACCATATGTGAACATTTTTTTTAAAAAGCTGCTTTATACATTAAATAACATTTGTGTAATTCTTCTTTCTTAGGCACACTCTCAACTTGTTGACTTTTACCACGAAAGTCAGTCCACCATGTTACAAGCTGCAAATTTATTGCACTTAGTAATATGTACTCTTTCATTACATCTTTACACTTCAACAAATACCCTTTTGTATTTGTATTTCTGTCAAGTTTCTGTTAGAAAGAAAAAAAGTAACCATTCTCTACCATTCAGTATGCAAATACATTTGAAATCCACCAATACTCAAATGGAAAAGAGTAGTTTTCTTGATACTAAAAATACTACAAATAATCCATTACCCTTCATCCAATGCCCGATAATTACTTTCAGTACTTTTCAACAACCTTAATTTTTACCTGTACAGAGGTGTTTTACATATTTTCCTTTTAGTATCCATATAAACAGGTTTTAATGTGAGCTCATTACATAATACCATTGCTTGACTTGGGTACTTTGCGTGTTTTGGCCTATGAAAACAATTAGATTGTGGGGATTAATAAGCAGATCCGCTGATGATTAATCAAGGTTTTCAAGGACAACTCATCCACACTAGCCCCCCCTCCCAACCCCCAACTACCCTACATCCTCTCTCTTCCCTGTGTATGAGTAAAATAAAAAAGCCACAGAAGGCTTGTAAAGAGGGATACAGAATGATATTAGATCAATACATTTAAAAAATATAGTGGCTCCCTATCACAAATGATGGGGCGGGGGAGGGAAGGAGTGGGTTTACAGTGTTACTCAGGCAGAAATAGCTACTGACATGTCAAAACGCATGTTACTCATTGACAGAGATGCTTGTATAGCTACTGGGAATGACTAGCTGAGACTCAGAAATCAACAGCTAGCAAAAAAAACCCACAAAAATATGAATGACTGTATTTCTTATGAGCGCTAATTGTGTGTAACTAACATTATGTGACTGGGCAGGATAAATTAAGACTCAGCATTCTCTGAAAATGGGAGGGAAAAAAACAATTTTTTTTTTTAAATATTAGACTGGCTGTAAACTAAGGAAGGAACCAAATATTGATATTTTAAATTTTTTAAGCCAACTGGATTTCAATATCAAAGGAGTTAATTTCAATATCATTTGTAATACCTAATGAAGGTACTAGAAAATTTACTTTTAACATGATTACATATTTTGAGCATATATATTCATTTGTTGGAACACTTACAAAGAGATCTCGATTTCTTATAAAGGAGTTAATGTTTAAAAATACTTCTTACATATCTAGCAAATGAGGTGCTACTGGCTGCTAAATAATGAACTTTATAGAGTAAAATAACCTTTCAATATTGGTGGATGTACAAAGACAGAGTTTGATACCCATATTTAAAAGATGTTTCAATCCCTACAAGTTATATTATTGGTAATTGAGAGGGATTATTTGAGACTAGAGCAGAAATCAAACAATTCTCAGAATCAACATATCATCTCAAAGTAGAAGATGTATTTAAATGTGGGGTGCCACGGAACCAGACTTCTTTTCGGTATTCTGCAAATGCAAAACCGTCGCGATTCCACGATATAGAAGAAGTCTGAATTTAAGCATTTCCCCAATCGAATAGCCCTACAAAAAGGAAGTGATTTTCTGTAATCCAAACCATGGCAGTTTTTCTCAAAGAAGTCACTATAAATGCATTATAATCTTGTGAAAAATGAGGAAATAGTTTATAATTTCTTCAGATACAGGTTTGGTATTGAATATTTTATGTTTCTCAATAATTATATCAGTTGACATTCGACATTCTGGTTGTGAAAGTGGTCACAGTATTTCAGTAGAATTGTCTCGATACCGGTATACCGCCACCACCGACTCACCCCTAATTTGAATTGAGAAAAAATAGCATCAGAGATGCCTGAACCCCACAGCCCAGGAAAATAGTTTTCAACACCATGAAATAAAGAAGTAGTGAAACAGTTCAAAGACCGGGATACTTTCAGAGCAGTGTCACTTATATAAAGGTCCAAATAATGTTTAAGTACAGAAAATAACATCTATGAGAAAGAAAATGTATGTAAAGATAAAGTACTAAAACAAGACAATTCAATAGCAAGATGATTGCATTAATCAGTACACTAACAATATGAAGCTGTAAAATTTTTGAATTGGAGAACAGCTGTCAATGGAAATAGCACAATTATGTGAAAGTGCATATATAAAAATCACTTGCATAAGAGAAAGATATCTCAAATACGGTAGGTGAACACACTATGGCAGAGCAAAAAGGTAACACCATGATGCATACCTACACCCCCAACCAATGTCCCTACCAAGTAACAACTTCCTACACCTTACGGTTTCAGAGATATAGCCCACGCAAGACTTTATAGGCCAAGGTCACTACAATAAGGTCAAAGGTCAAATCTAGGTCACACCATGACGTTGAACATGTACACCCCCTAATCCATGTCACTACCAAGTAACAACTTCTTAAACCTTACGGTTTCCGAGATATAGCCCTGACAAGATTTTATAAGTCAAGGTCACTATGGAAAGGTCAAAGGTCAAATCAAGGTCACACCATAATGTTGCACAACTACACCCCTATCCAATGTCTCTACCAACTATCAACTTCTAACACCTAAAGGTTTCCGAGATATAGCCCTGACAAGATTTTATAGGTCAAGGTCACTATGGCAAGATCAAAGGTCAATTCAAGGTCACACCATGATGTTGCACACCTACATCCCCTATCCAATGTCCCTACTAAGTATCAACTTGCTACACCTTACGGTTTCCGAGGTATAACCCGGAAAAGATTTTATAGGTCAAGGTCACTACGGCAACGTCAAATCAAGGTCACACCATGACGTTGCACACCTACACCCCCTACCTAATGTCCCAACTAAGTATCAACTTCCTACACCTAATAGTTTCCGAGATATAGCCCGGACAAGATTTCAAAGGTCAAGGTCACTACGGCAAGGCCAAAGGTCAAATCAAGGTCACAGCATGACGCTGCACACCTACAACACCCCCACCAATGTCCCTACCAAGTATTAACTTCCTACACCTTAGGGTTTCCACCTAAGGTCACTACGGCAAGGTCAAAAGTCAAATCAAGGTGACACCATGATGTTGCACACCTACACCTTCTAACCAATGTTCCCACCATTTATCAACTTCCTACACCTAACCGTTTAGGAGATATAACCCGGACAAGATTTTATAGGTCAAGGTCACTATGGCAAGGTCAAATCAAGGTCACACCATGATGTTGCACACCTACACCCCCTAACCAATGTCACTACCAAGTATCAACTTCCTACACCTTACGGTTTCTGAGATATAGCCCAGACAAAATTTTCAAACTCAAGGTCACTATGGCAAGGTCAAAGGTTAAATCAAGGTCAGACCCTGACGTTACACACCGACACCTCCGAACCAATGTCCCTACCAAGTATCAACTTCCTATACCTTACGGTTTCTCAGATACAGCCCAGAGAAACTTTTTCCCGTCGCCCACCCATCCGGACACCATGGGTGAAACAATACCCCGACAGCCCTTCAGGGCTGTGGGGTAAAAACTTCCTGTAGAAGTTATTTAAATAATTCAACATGGATCTTACCTTTCTATATATAGATTTCTTAATAATATCTCAATGCCTTTAAATTATTTTATGAGAATTTCATAGTGAATTTGTGACTACTTTATATTTTGTTGATATTTGATGCTATCTTTCAAATAATGTGGTCATGTTTGGCAGATTATATTTTACAAAATGTTGAACGTTTAAAAACTAACCAAAATTCATGTAAAATCCCTTTCACTATTAATACTACACACTGAGCATCGAAATGTAACCCAGAAATGTGATTGTTATTTCAATATCAATAATTCCTTCACTTTATAGTTGAGACACGGAAATTAATAACTGCAGAAACTAAACTTTTAATGAGGTTTATGCAAACATAACCTGTGGCACTGTGAAATTTCAGGACCTTGTAAACAATCCATTATTTTCTAATATTGGATACTTACTGGGCCATTAACCAGTGCATAATTGTCGTCTAATATCTGGGGTGTGGAAACAGTAACACAGGCTGATGTTAATATTTGGCAATGAACTGGTCGTCGGTGTTTTGAAAATACCCATTTAATAATTCTATGAGTTTACTTTAAATAAAACCAACATGCCAAGCTATTTCAATAGGCTCAGTATATCAGCATTAATACATGTCAGGTGAGGTAAGATTAGATAAGACTCATCAACTTGACTCACTAAACCCTGAGCAGAAAGACTGAGGCTGAACACATTAACATAGGAAACTGTCAAATTGTGACAATACTGAAATGGCTACACAACCTAAACCCTCAGACAAGGAGAAAAACTGATACATATTAATAACCAGAGCACATGACGGCCAGTGGGAAGTGATAAGATACTATCTTGGTGATGGGACCATTTTTGAAAGTCCAAGCAAACAAAATCATGTGGTTCACTCATTTGTCACTGAAAGGTTGACAATGAATACAACTTTGTACATAAGCCATAATTTTAGTTAGGAAATGTACTTTAAAGTTTAAAACCCTATTTTTACCCCAAAATGAACTTATGCATCAAAATTTGAGATATTTATTCAAATTTATAGGTTTTCTTTATTTTTATCATTATGTTTTACAAAATATTAGCCAAAAAATCCTCTGTAAAAATTGTGACATTTTAACTGCTTCTTCAAATACCAAATATATTTAATGCACTTTAAAACTATTACAACTAACACAACCAAACATGGCAATACAGGTTTACTAGAAGGGGAGGAGCAAGAGGATTTATTTTAATTCCAATAATAATTCTGACACCTTGGTTGAATATTTTTATGGAAAACATACATCAGTATGATACTGTCATTGGAAAACAAGTTTTGTTTGAATTAGTATGAGCTAAACTATAAAACCTCCTTAGCCTTGCTGAAGGCTCAAGTTTCTTTGCAGTTAGGGAAAGTATTCAGTTCAGATAATTTAGTTTCAGTTTCTATAATGTACTAATACATGTACTGACTTTTACAGCAACATACAGCTAAGAGTGTCTGATACAGTTCTCTCTCTTAACATGCAAGAGTGCTTTATGAATTCCAAATATCTGTGTGCATGTCTGAAAAGATATCATGCAAATTTGAGCCTTAAGCAAGGCTAAAATCTTCTACAATTGTACATAAAATATAAACATGAAAATAAAATAGGTTGATCTGTGATTAACAATTAAAGCTTGGTTATTGATTCAACAGATATTGAAAAAATGTAACAACATTTCACATCATTAAACGCTTGAAAAATATAAAAAACAATATGTTTCTGTAGAATATTTTAGACTGCTATTGTAATGTTATGTTTTTTTTTATTTGAAAGTCGGCTGTTTATGTTGGTAACCAGATTTCATTTACAATTACACGAATCAAATAAAAACCAATTATCCCCTTTGCCATCTTTAACACTATTATCTGAACTAATATTTCCCTGTTTAAGTCAACAGGAAGTTTAATATACACAAAATATACATGTTCGTTTCAGTTCAAGTTGTTAATAAGCGAGTCACACTTTCCTATGACAAGTCTCCTGATTTACAGTTGGTTTCAAACTTTTGAAATTTATAGTAATATAAATCTAAAATATTGATTCTTGCGTCAGTCACTGCCTTCCCTGTTTATCCGTGTCACAATCACATCAGAGACAGTAAGACTGAGGAAGTGTGAAATGAGGTGTGAAATAGAAGTGAGTTCAGTTCAGGAAGAAGATATCTTTTGAAGAGTTTATCACAATAGACAAATAAAGCAGCGAGATCATGTGGCCTGCAGTGACTTAATGTCACATGCCATAAGTTTAAATAAGGCTTCAAAAACTAGTGACATTAAAACAATTCTGGTATTCCCCATATGAAACATTTTTGTAATAAATATACAAAAGTGAGGCCTGCTTTGATTTGTTCAGAACTGGTTACTGTAAATTTCTACATTTTATTACTTTATATGTGTCATCTTCACAAAACTATGTAAAATAAGAATTAATTGTAAAAATAAGGTTGAGAAACCTTTAAATCATTATGATCTTTTAATTCAATTTCTTACTTTAAATCGTGGCTTATGTTTGGTTCACTGTATCGGTGACTAGTAAATTGAAGTAATGGCTTTTTGTTCATTTTGTGACCCAAGAAAAACTATTTTGATATTTTGCAAATGATTGCACTACTGTCCCTGATGCAAACTGAAAGATTGAAGAGAATGTTGAGGTTTACACCTCCCAGTTAGTCCATGTTTCCATGTTTGTGATCCATAGAATTCCATCTTACGGTTTCCACAATTCAACCTGATTGTTTTTATGATTTCAAACTTATAAATTCTACAAAACTGAACTATGGATTGTAGTCTATGTAAAATTCAAACAATGGCTTCCATATCCTCAATCTTACCGTTTCTACAAATTCAAATTTCTTCCTCTCCTGCACTTCCTGTAAGACGAGCACATACTCCATGGAGGCTTTGTAGAAGTTCTGTCGCTCAAACTGCACTTTGTTGTCTTCCTGTAAAAACAATCCAATTTAAATGAAAAAAGTTGCACTGATTTCACTTTTGGTATGTCTGTACACTGGGCAGACATATTTCAAGATTGTCTTGCTATAATTTTGCAGAATATTTGCTGGAGCAAATGTTTATTTGTTTTATATTGATATATTTTTAAATTTTGTAATATAACATTAAAAGCTAGAGTATATACTGTCTCACATGCAAAGGCAAAAGGTGTCATCATAAATGTCTTTTATATACATAGAAACGGCCTGCAACATTAACTTATAACTAGGATGGCCTCATGTCTCATGTGCCCTTTGTAGTATTAGGTACGGTCAAAAATGTCCACATTATAACTGGGCATGGTTTAAATTGGTCATACAATAAAAAAGCACAGTTTAAGTTACCTATTTTAATATCCTACTGAAATGCATGATCTAACATATCCCTTTGAAACTGGGCTTGTTCCAAAATGTCCTTTTCACTCTGCAAAATAGGTTATGTTTTGGGTGCATCTGTTTGTGTGTTTGAAGTGGGTCGGGACTGACATAAGTAAGAAGTGATTAAATTTTGGGAAAGATCCACATCATACTCTGGATTTTAAAAAAATCTGGAATTTTCAACAGTTCCAATTTAATGATTTTTTTCCAGTCATGCTCTCCAAGCATGAGGATTTAAAATTTAAAAATGTTTAAATAATCCTTTAAGAAACCTCAGAAGGTAATAATTGCTTTCCTGTAAGTAGGTACAAAATATAAAATCCTTCATATTATCTGGCATGGTCTATAATATTTAAGTTTTGTAGCCAGACAGGCTAAACAGCATCCTACCGTATTTATCCGTATAAAGGCCCCAGGGGCGATCCAGTTTTCAAAGGGGGGGGGGGGGGGGGGGACTATTACAGATAAAAAAATCAACTCTCGAGTCCAGTGGCAATGGGCGATAATGGAGACTCTCAGCCTTGCTCTCACTTGCCAGCATGTATAGTGGCAGGACAGCTTAAAATATTAGGAATTATAAACTTTTATCTTGTATTTTTGCAGATTTTAATGCGTCTGTGGTCAAAACTGCCATGTTTTGTTTTTAGTTTCTTTATTTCCCGTAAACGGTTTTCGAATGGGGAAATACTAAAACACATCTTTTTTCGGAATCTCGGAATCGCAAAGGTGGTGGCTGTTGACAGGGATGTAAAACCCCCGAAATATGAATTTTGCAAAGGTTGAGAAGACGGGGGAGCGATTAATAGGGAGGGAGCGTTTATACCGATAAATACGGTAAGTATAACTAGGCATGAACTGCAATATAATGAAAGGTAAAATATCATGAGATGAGCATTATTTGAAGTATGAATGAGTGAGGCATTTGTTTTTAATACCACCATGTACTCACATCCTCCAGGGTCGGGGTCTTGTTTTTGAGGGCGAGGTATCGCTCCATAAACTGACAGTACTTTCCCGTCTGCTTCTCAAACTTCTTTTTTTCATCCTGTAACAACACATTGTGGATCTTTTTATGAGAATTTTGTACTTTTTAACAAATACGCTTAACCAGGAACTACAAACGGAGTGTTAAGCACAGAAAAGCAGATAATAGTTATCTGTTGTACTTAAATACACACAAACACTGATACAAAAATTGAAATGCAATTTCAAAATCTTATTTCATTTTGGATATCAATCTATACTGAACTATCGCCTCATGCAGGCAAATACTTCATTCTTCTCAGCTACAAGTGACACTTTTACCAGAGTGCAATAACCAATACATAAGATATTGAGGAAAGATCATAAGTTTACCACAAAACTCTCATACAAGTAATCGAAGTCAAATTCCCTGATGACATTGATGGTCATAATGTAAAGTACAGTAGAACCTCAATTATCCGAACCCCATGGGAGACATACAATCCGGCCAGATAATCGAGGGGTTCGGATAGATGAAGGAAACTGAAATTCACGGTCTATGGGTTACCGAGTGGGCGATAATTGAAGAATTGTTGTTTTTATGCAATAAACATAGACGTTGGTGGTCGTTAATAAAATAATTTAATATATTTGTGTCATATAATATAAGGGACCCTTCAGTTGTTGTTTATTTTCTCCATATCCGTGGATATTATTATTTTTATTTAAAATATTATGCGGACTTGAGCTGGTTGTGTTCGGTTGGTACTTGCATTGATAATTTTAATTTTAGATTAACATCGTCCCGCATTTTGTCAATTGAAAAACTCTGGGAGATTATTTATTGTAAAACTCCAAGCGAACACGCCTTCACTGATAGGTGGGTTTGATTGGTACTGCATTATTGACGTCTTTTCTACACGGCAGTCTGTGAACCTACTCCGGGAGATTATAAATTGTGACACGCAATCGAACACACTTTCATTAACTGGCGCATTATCAAAGAAGTTGTGTAGCGGGGTCGTGTAATTGAATTAATGCCTCCCCTATTGTAACAATGGTGATAAAGATCAAAGATTTAGTTAGGCGTTTCTGTGAATGGTACGTTTTATAAAGCACTAGAATTAATAGTTTCCGAGACTGTGTAAAATCCTGTATTATCGCTCACGGTAGACGGTGCATTATACATGTACATGTGTAGGGAGACATGATTTTGGTTCGGTTAATCCGGAGATTCGGATAATAGAAGGCCGGATAATCGAGGTTCTACTGTAATTATTAGGGCTGTGAACGAGTACTCGAGCCTCGATAGACGAGTCGATCTTTGCTAGTACTCGAGTCCATTTTAAATCCTCGGTTACTCGCAAGGTATTGTATTATCGCCCATGTAATGAAACGTTTGTGTAAAATATGCCACATTTCAGCATTTCCGTCACATAATATCAGTTAAAGTTGTTATTTTCGCTTGAAAACGTATAATTTACTCCATATATACTCCAAATATCTGGTCAAATAGAAAACGCTTTTCTTCAAAAGTTTCGTTTCCGGAACCGACTATTTGTTTACAGAAGACTTCTAATGGTAGCTAGTACTAGCTACTAAATCTCGCAGTTACTCGAATTCGGGCCGGTTGTGAGAGGGCGAGTACTCGATGCCATTTTTCTGCACCCGTCCCAGCCCTAGTAATTATAAAACACAAAAGGATCTAGAAAACAGTGACATAATACTGATTCAAAGGTATACTGTATAAGAAATGATTCTGAAATGAACAGTTTCAGACTCCTAATTTCTTCAACCCGTTTTGGTGATTTTTCAGCATTATGTTCTGTATGATACGACAAACATTTTGACACCAAAACATGATTATGTATAGCGACATACTGCGGACTTTCTTAGTGTGGCAACGATACTTTCAATTAAATCACTGAAAAACATATAAAATTGGCAAAATTGATGATGTGGAAGCAAAAACTAGCTGTACCATTACAATACAACAGATGATGTAACAAATTATTACTGTCCATTAGGTTAAGTACTCAGACATCACAATCCATTATCTATATCGGTGTACTGCTGAGTTATACAGCAGACAGGCTGGTATGTGAGAACCTCCCTCTTATTAACACATGCTTCTGGTGAAAACATAGTGTCAGCTCATAGCCTGATATTCAGTCTCTCAATATAAAGTTCAAAGTAAGGGCTTTACATCCCGTTCAACAGCCAGGGTCATATTGGGACAGGTTCCCGGCATGCACTTGTGGGAGTTGACTACATAGAGGTGACTGCTTGTGATTAAATACCGTTCAACTTGCTCGGCCACCAAGGACCTCGGTTCTCACTGTACAGTACTCACTAAACATGAAGGTTCCAACAAGTAGTGAATTCTGTAGTGTATTTTCCCCATCACCCTATTCCTTCACTAATAAGGAAAATTTTGCATGATCTTCTTGTACAAAGTTACAGGAAATTTCTCAGTTGAGGTCACTTTTCTAACAATATTTGCAAAAACTGTTACTATTACACAGAGTACTCCCTTTATTCCATTACATGACAAAAAGAAGTGAAAACCTCCTTGCATTGTGAAAAATTGTGGGCCGATTTTTAAGCTAAATATTAAAAAAACCTAAACAACTGGTGTTTTTGAACTTTTAAAATATCTGTGCTTACATTTTGCTTTTTATTCTGAATTATGGCTTATGTTTTCCCCAAAATCAAAAACAAATTTCTAGTTTCAAGACATGAAGGACAAAACTGGAGCAACAGTATGATATTTTATCATTTCCTAAAATTTCTAAATTTGATGTAAAGGCTACAGGTGTCATTGCTTATCATTGTGTGAAAACCACAAAACCCTATCAAACCTAATCAGCTAACCAGCCATAACAAATGAAGTACACAATCCTGAGAATATGGAATTCTCAAATACTGCTTAAAAAATCACCAATATACCACACAGGTATTAGCCTTGCTTAAGGCTCATATCTGTCCCACCCCAAAACCCTTTTTCAAACCTGTACACACAGGTTTGGTATTCACAATGCACTTGTATATGTTTGGGAGATATTAATTCACTAGACAGAAAATTCAACAGCATCTGGAAGTCAGATATGAATATTATCCCACTTGTATATAGTTTAAAATATTTTCATAAAAATAATAATTATATTGCACTGTCTCCCACATGGACAAAATGTCAAATGTGTAAAAAATTTACTAAATTTATAGGATTCTTATTGGTTTGATGAAAGATTGGCCATATTAGCGCAGACTAAATGTAGACTTTTTAATAAACTATTTCTTCACAATGTAAAGCACATTCCACTCATTCTAAAAAAGTGAAAAGCTGGCTTTCTGACAACTAACACAGGAAATACCCAAATGAAGCAGTAATCTGATAAAGTTTCTTCTAAATTACAGAAACTGAATTCTAAATTAAGAAACTGGAGTCTTACATACAGGCTAGACTTCACTGGGTCATGTATCTGAAAAATCTAATACCCCCTTCACACTACAGGTGGTGCTACAGTTAGAGTGTTAGACAAAATGTCTCTGTACGTCAATTTACTCAAAAGTAAAAAATTTATATTAATCAATTGCTGTTCATAAATGTTATGGGGCTATCTACAAAAAAAAAAAAGAAAAACAAAAAACTACAATGTGCGATTTCTCTAACTCAAATATAGTTTACTGTTTGTCACATGAACTCAAACACTTGTTCCTCTTCCTTCATTCTATGGCTTGTTAGAAGTTCTATAAAACATGATTTTGCTCTGAAAAAAAAAATCCATTAATTATCATGGTCAGAATGGGTTCGCATTCAAAACTTGTTTGAAAAACTGTTTTTGATTTTCCATATTTCCTGATAAATGTTACATAATGTATTGTAAAATTACATATCATTTGTATCATCAACAATTTCAATGGCATGTAATCGTAGGCAGGCACATTCTGTGTGGGCTGACTCTTAAGCCCATTGTACACTAGCGCGGCGCGGCTAAATAAAATAGAAACTAGAAATAGGACGCCCTGTTGATAGTAGACGCGAATAGAAACAGGATAGCATAGAAGAACACACATTATCATGTGTAATGTCCACCCCATGAACCTTTTGCCAAAATTGTACAGTAGTCTTAGAAGACCCTGTTTCATTTGTAAAATATATCAATGATGCTTAAATATTTATTAGTGTAGATGTAAATTATTTCAGCTTCATGCCTTTTTGCATTGGTTGGGTCGAAAATTTTGACGAAATCACTCTATCTTGCACGGTTAAGAAGATAGAAGCAAATTCCTGTTTTTCTATTTTTGGCAAAAATTCGAAAAATCAAAATGGCCGCCATTTTTGGGGAGGGGAAAATTTTTTGAAAATTGCCAAGAGTACATTCCTTAGATACCCTGTGGGTTGAAAATTTCGACGAAATCGCTCTATCTCGCACGGTTAAGGAGATAGAAGCAAATTTGTGTTTTGCCATTTTTGGCAAAAATTCGAAAATTCAAAATGGCCGCCATTTTTGGGGAGGGGAAAATTTTTTGAAAATTGCAAAGATTACATTCTTTAGATACCCTGTGGGTCGAAAATTTCGACGAAATTGCTCTATCTCGCACGGTTAGGGAGATAGGAGCACATTTGCCTTTTTCAGTATTCAAAATAGCTAATTACTCATTTATTTAATTAATTACTCACTCATCTATGAAGCAATTCCCCCCAAAAGCAATCCCATACAAGCTATTAACCCAATGAACCTCCATACCAAATTTCAGAAAGCTAGGCTTAATAGCATTCCTTAAAATGTCTGGAAACCAAAGAGCTACTCAAAAGTAGCAAAGTAGCTATTACTCAGTTAGCTATAGAGCTATCATCACCAAAAGCAATCCCATACAAGCTATTAACCCAATAAACCTGCATGCCAAATTTGGTAAAGATAGGATAAGAACTGTTGCCTAAAATGTCTGGAAACCAAGTGGGACGCCGGACGCCGGAAAAAGCAAAAATAATATGTCCACCCCCCAGTGGGGTGGACATAATAAAGGAAGTAGTTTACTGCTTATACACATATGCGGCGTGGCAGCTAGCGGCGCGGCGCGGGTTTTTCAATTTACAAAATTTTCTAATTTTCCGAAAAACCGCGCGGCTTTTTCACTATTTTCCCCCAAGTTTCATAGATATTTGGATTTCGCACATGTTTCTACACAAATATAATAATTGGAAACCAAAATGCAAGTACACAGGCTCATTGTGAAGGGATTAACTACTGGCAGATAGATAGGGTCTTGTTTGTAGATGGATTAAGTACTTAAATGGAGGAAGGGATGTCAAGTTAGGGCCGTGGCAATATATGTAGATAAAACACAACCAGAATTTAATTGAAAGGGGGTGTAATCACCAGTATTATAAAGGATACTGGTCTAGGGCAAGGCTCTTCATTGTGAAGGGATTAAATTGCATGTAAGGGTATGATAGGTGTGGAAATGTACTGTGGGGTATTAGATGTTTAATTATATGTGATTAGTTTAACCATTCTAGCCATTTTGCTGTAGTTTAAAAATTTTTTTTTTTCAATTTACTGAAAACCGCTGGGAAAAATCGCCCAAATGTACAAAGTAAAGAAAATTTGCCTGCTTAGCATGTAGTAAAAATCGTACCGCGCCGCATCGCGCCGCATAAATGTGCAACACCCTTAACAAGTGGCAATGCTCAGACCGTTTCCTAACATGACCATGGCTGTTGAATTGGATGTAAAGCCTGGTACTGGCAAGGAGGTAAAAAATTACTGGTGACAGTGCACCATCATACCAGCAACTCACAATTTCAAATGATGACTAATTAAACATACCTCTTACCTTTCTATATTGTATATACAACTGAACATCTAAGTACTTTTAAGTATTTTTTTAAAAGCAAGCTCTAGCAGGGCTCGCATTTCTAGATCAATCTTTTTTTTGCTGTTTTTTTGGTCACCCAACTTTAAAGAATTGTGGCATAGTGGGATCGGTGTAATTGTCACTGAAGTAGCAGCATATTTGGTGAACCTAGCTGCAATATTTCAAGTTTTAGAGCATCTTAATAATTTTTAAATAATTGGCTATGGCGGCCATTTTGTTTTTCAAATAAGGCCCAAATTTTTCTCAGGCAAAATATTTGAAGGCCAGGACTTTTCACGGTCTGTCTTTATATTCTGAAGCCATAGCACCAATAATAAGGGAGAAATAAGGATGTACGAGTGTGACAACCTCATTTAAACTTGAAGCAGCGGGTCAAAGGTCAAATTCAACACCTGGAAAAGATTCCCTGGCCATGACTTCCTACAAGTTGTTTTCACATTCCGAACCTCTAGGAGCAATATTAGGGGAGATATAAGGCCTTTATAATAGGATAACCCTGTTTGACATTAAACATGTGATATGGCGGCCATTTTGTTTTTTGAACTAGGCCAAAATTACTATCAGGATAGCTTTTCTAGCCATAAAGCTTTTGTGCAAATTTGATGAAGCTAGCTGGAATATTTCAAGATTTAGAGCACCTTTATGATTTTCAAACAATTAGCTATGGCGGCTATTTTGTTTTTCAAAATGAGGCTAAAAGCTTCCAGAGACAGGCTTTCATAGCCATAAACATTCCCTGCAAATTTGGTGAAGATATCTTCATAAATGAATGAGATATTAAGGATTATGCAAAAACGTGACGAACAGACGCACGTACATACGGAAGGCGTTTTATAATCTCCCAACCACAGCCTTCGGCCACAGGCAGGAGATAATAATATTGCTATGTTTACAAAAAGAACTGAGATAACCTTCCTACAGTCTTATGTTTTACTTAGAATTCCCACTAACAAAAATAACTTTTATAATCAGTTCCTTCATCTCTTTTCTAAACACTTTTAAAGAAAAAAGTTATAAGAAAAGGAAAGCAAAAATATGCTTCCTATTTTCCAGAATAAGAATACATATATATGTACATATAAACAAGATGCCAAAGGAAAGCACTGTTTATGGGTTTGAGTGGGTGTCCGGAGATATCAATTTTACTCCTTTTTTGTATACATGTTGTTCACGTTGGGTTTCCTCAATGCCAACTAGCAACAGCTAAATTTTGATGCTACTGTTCAACAAACAACATTCTGGGCCGATCTTTTATATTTACAATAAAAAGACTTAACTTTTAAAATTTCAGATTACAACCTTTTTAAGTCTAGACCTGTGACAGGATGCCCGAGAACTGAAAATGGGCCAAAATCGGGCCAGCAGCACCTTTTCAATTGAGCCATTAACTTTTTCAACTTACTGGCCCTGTTAGCCAGCACACTTTTGTATGCATCATGAACACTGATCCCCAAAGTGGTTGCTTAGCTATGGCCTGAAGAAAATGTGGGAGCTGTCAACCCTTTCCTCATGAATCGTCCAACACAGATTTGGATATTGTTTTACTAATGTGCTCACTGTCATATGACACAGATTTGGAGACTAAATATGCTAATACATAGTACAAATTATAATATGAGTAAATCTTATTGGATACTTGTTTATTATTTACTTGCTGTTTGCTGGTGTTGGGCACTCTTCAAAATATGGATACAAAAGCTAGGTGCAAGAAAACACTTGCAATAAATTTAGTGAAAGCGATAAAATCAGTGTAGGTAATCAGGTGCTGAGAGTCAGTAACATGGAAACGCTGACATTAAAATGTCCTATCAAAGCTTTATAACAAGCATGTTAACCTTGATATGTTACTGACACACTATACAATCAGTGAATTTATCTGATATGAAGGTTTCAGAGTATCTGGCCTTCATCTGTTAACTTTTCTATCAACTATCCAGCATAAACAAAACATTTACACCTGTGTTAGGGTTTATTTCCATGCAGCCTACTGTGAAAAGCTGCACTGAATTGCTAAGAAATGCTACAGAACTCTAAGAATAACAAGGGGCAGCTGATCATCAAGGAATGATTAGAACTGACTTTGGAATGACTTATGGATGTCTAGACTCAGATACCTAGGTTGACAAGATCTGAATACACTGAACACAACCTCCTCATTGCATGTTCCATGAAAGTTTCGAGTACATTCATCATTCACCTCTGGAACTTACAGACTTATAGAGAATGTCCTTGTTTAGGAGAGACTCCAGAAACAGAGAGGAATGTTCCAGAATGGAAAAAAATATACATTCAGATTTCATTTGGGGCATCCATTCAGGGATGTGGAGCAGGGGCTTTAGTTTACATTCAATACAAACACTATTTTCCTACTTTGGAAATTGTTTAAATGGCAGTTTATGACTATATGTTACTAAGTGGGTAGATTTCTCATATAATTCATTAAATATGGACATTTTTCTTTAAACAGAAGTTCCAAAATTGAAATATAGTGAGACTCTATTTAATAGTGTTCCCTTATAACGGAAAATAAAAAGGAGATTTTCTATTTGAAATTGATCCTAGTTAAGCTGAAGTGTTTTGATTACGGTTCTGAAGTGTATGAAGAATAAAGGTTATCTTGCAAAGAATTTCTGCACTGGCAGCTGTTTGTAAACATTAAAGCCTATTACAGATGTGATACACAGCAACAGCACAGTATCACTCTTTATTTGGGGTTTTACATCGCTCTCAACACTGTACAGGTAACCAGAGAAATTTTCCCACCTTTGCTGCACCAATCTGCTCCTTTCTGAATCCCTCCAGAGGTTTGATGACAGTCTCAAACGCCTTGTCCAGCTGGAACAGGAAAGATGGCACATGCTTTAGTGTAATGGAAAAAGAATTGCAGCTGTCATACTTTCATACTTGAAATCTAAGTAAGACTTAAACTGTAAGTTAGGAATGACAGCACTGTAACAGAAGTGCATATATTTTTTGTGAATATGGCCCCTGAGCCAAGAATTAAACACACAATCTCAGATGTGGGCGGCAAGTGTGTAGGCAGTACACAGACATTGTCTCCTGTATTTGGCCTTTTCACTGGAAAGCACCTTGTTCTGTGCCTACCAAACTACATAGATTTTGGTTTGATCCCTTGCTATCTGACTCATTAGAGTTTAACAATTGTTGTGAGTAGTGTTGGTATCAAATAAAACTAGAGGATCGCTCGCAAAAAAAAAAGATAATGTTTTTGCATAGCAAAAACAAAGCGTCCCGAAAAGGATATAAAGGTGAGTGCTAAAGTATTAAGAAAATGCTTCGTTTCTAGCCTTATACTGTTGTGGCAACCAAAGTCAGCGCAGTCTGCTCTATCTAGCACGGTTTTCAAGATATAAGCATTTTTGTGTTTTGCAAAAAATTAAAAAATTAAAAATGTCCGCTATATTTGGCGAGACCAAAAATATTTTGAAAATTGGCATGGCTACTCTGCAGAGATACCCAGCAGGTCCAAAATTTTGTTGAGTTCACTCCATATAGCACGGTTTTCGAGATATAAGCATTTTTGTGTTTTGCAAAAACTTTGAAAATTCAAAATGGCCACCATTTGTGGGGAGACAAAAATTTTTGTCAAGACCACTGCCGTGGTGTGTATCTCCCGCCGAGCATTAAAGCAGAAGAAATAGCTTTTCCGAGATATTCACAATTTTTCATTTTCGTGTGTGAAAGGTCTTCCAAAAGTAGGTGAATGAGTTATTTGAGAAAAATTGGCTATCTGCAATACTATTAAGAGATAATTCACATTTACTCATTTTGAGTAGGTGAATAATTATCTATGGGTCTGAAACTTCACCAAGTGAAAGCTCCCCCAAAAGTAGGTGAATGAGTTATTTGAGAAAAATTGGCTATCTGCAATACTTTTAGAGATAATTCGCATTTACTCATTTTGAGTAGGTGAGTAATTAGCTATGGGTCTGAAACTTCACCATGTGAAAGCTCTCCCACAAGTAGATCAATGAGTATTTGATAAAAATTGGGTATCCGCAATACTTTTACAGATAATTAGCATTTACTCATTTTGAGTAGGTGAATAAATAGCTATGGGTCTGAAACTTCACAGAGCGAAAGCTCTCCCAAAAGTAGGTGAATTGAGTTATTTGAGAAAAATTGGCTATCTGCAATACTTTTAGAGATAATTCACATTTACTCATTTTGAGTAGGTGAATAATTAGCTATGGGTCTGAAACTTCACCAAGTGAAAGCTCTCCCAAAAGTAGGTGAATGAGTTATTTGAGAAAAATTGGCTATCTGCAATACTTTTAGAGATAATTCGCATTTACTCATTTTGAGTAGGTGAGTAATTTGCTATGGGTCTGAAACTTCACCAAGTGAAAGCTCTCCCAAAAGTAGGTGAATGAGTTATTTGAGAAAAATTGGCTATCTGCAATACTTTTAGAGATAATTCGCATTTACTCATTTTGAGTAGACGAGTAATTAGCTATGGGTCTGAAACTTCACCAAGTGAAAGCTCTCCCAAAAGTAGGTGAATGGTTAATTTGAGAAAAATTGGCTATCTGCAATACTTTTAGAGATAATTCACATTTACTCATTTTGAGTAGGTGAGTAATTAGCTATGGGTCTGAAACTTCACCAAGTGAAAGCTCTCCCAAAAGTAGGTGAATGATTAATTTGAGAAAAATTGGCTATCTGCAATACTTTTAGAGATAATTCGCATTTACTCATTTTGAGTAGGTGAGTAATTAGCTATGGGTCTGAAACTTCACCAAGTGAAAGCTCTCCCAAAAGTAGGTGAATGAGTTATTTGAGAAAAATTGGCTATCTGCAATACTTTTAGAGATAATTCGCATTTACTCATTTTGAGTAGGTGAGTAATTTGCTATGGGTCTGAAACTTCACCAAGTGAAAGCTCTCCCAAAAGTAGGTGAATGAGTTATTTGAGAAAAATTGGCTATCTGCAATACTTTTAGAGATAATTCGCATTTACTCATTTTGAGCAGACGAGTAATTAGCTATGGGTCTGAAACTTCACCAAGTGAAAGCTCTCCCAAAAGTAGGTGAATGGTTAATTTGAGAAAAATTGGCTATCTGCAATACTTTTAGAGATAATTCACATTTACTCATTTTGAGTAGGTGAGTAATTAGCTATGGGTCTGAAACTTCACCAAGTGAAAGCTCTCCCAAAAGTAGGTGAATGATTAATTTGAGAAAAATTGGCTATCTGCAATACTTTTAGAGATAATTCGCATTTACTCATTTTGAGTAGACGAGTAATTAGCTATGGGTCTGAAACTTCACCAAGTGAAAGCTCTCCCAAAAGTAGGTGAATGAGTTATTTGAGAAAAATTGGCTATCTGCAATACTTTTAGAGATAATTCACATTTACTCATTTTGAGTAGGTGAGTAATTAGCTATGGGTCTGAAACTTCACCAAGTGAAAGCTCTCCCAAAAGTAGGTGAATGAGTTATTTGAGAAAAATGGCTATCTGCAATACTTTTAGAGATAATTCGCATTTACTCATTTTGAGTAGGTGAGTAATTTGCTATGGGTCTGAAACTTCACCAAGTGAAAGCTCTCCCAAAAGTAGGTGAATGAGTTATTTGAGAAAAATTGGCTATCTGCAATACTTTTAGAGATAATTCGCATTTACTCATTTTGAGTAGGTGAGTAATTTGCTATGGGTCTGAAACTTCACCAAGTGAAAGCTCTCCCAAAAGTAGGTGAATGAGTTATTTGAGAAAAATTGGCTATCTGCAATACTTTTAGAGATAATTCGCATTTACTCATTTTGAGCAGACGAGTAATTAGCTATGGGTCTGAAACTTCACCAAGTGAAAGCTCTCCCAAAAGTAGGTGAATGGTTAATTTGAGAAAAATTGGCTATCTGCAATACTTTTAGAGATAATTCGCATTTACTCATTTTGAGTAGGTGAGTAATTAGCTATGGGTCTGAAACTTCACCAAGTGAAAGCTCTGCCAAAAGTAGGTGAATGAGTTATTTGAGAAAAATTGGCTATCTGCAATACTTTTAGAGATAATTCACATTTACTCATTTTGAGTAGGTGAATAATTAGCTATGGGTCTGAAACTTCACCAAGTGAAAGCTCTCCCAAAAGTAGGTGAAGGAGTTATTTGAGAAAAATTGGCTATCTGCAATACTTTTAGAGATAATTCGCATTTACTCATTTTGAGTAGGTGAGTAATTTGCTATGGGTCTGAAACTTCACCAAGTGAAAGCTCTCCCAAAAGTAGGTGAATGAGTTATTTGAGAAAAATTGGCTGTCTGCAATACTTTTAGAGATAATTCGCATTTACTCATTTTGAGTAGACGAGTAATTAGCTATGGGTCTGAAACTTCACCAAGTGAAAGCTCTCCCAAAAGTAGGTGAATGAGTTATTTGAGAAAAATTGGCTATCTGCAATACTTTTACAGATAATTCGCATTTACTCATTTTGAGTAGGTGAGTAATTAGGTATGGGTCTGAAACTTCACCAAGTGAAAGCTCTCCCAAAAGTAGGTGAATGATTAATTTGAGAAAAACTGGCTATCTGCAATACTTTTAGAGATAATTCGCATTTACTCATTTTGAGTAGGTGAGTAATTAGCTATGGGTCTGAAACTTCACCAAGTGAAAGCTCTCCCAAAAGTAGGTGAATGAGTTATTTGAGAAAAATGGCTATCTGCAATACTTTTAGAGATAATTCGCATTTACTCATTTTGAGTAGGTGAGTAATTAGCTATGGGTCTGAAACTTCACCAAGTGAAAGCTCTGCCAAAAGTAGGTGAATGAGTTATTTGAGAAAAATTGGCTATCTGCAATACTTTTAGAGATAATTCGCATTTACTCATTTTGAGTAGGTGAGTAATTAGCTATGGGTCTGAAACTTCACAGAGTGAAAGCTCTCCCAAAAGTAGGTGAATGAGTTATTTGAGAAAAATTGGCTATCTGCAATACTTTGAGATAATTCGCATTTACTCATTTTGAGTAGGTGAGTAATTAGCTATGGGTCTGAAACTTCACCATGTGAAAGCTCTCCCACAAGTAGATCAATGAGTTATTTGATAAAAATTGGGTATCCGCAATACTTTTACAGATAATTAGCATTTACTCATTTTGAGTAGGTAAATAACTAGCTATGGGTCTGAAACTTCACCATGTGAAAGCTCTCCCAAAAGTAGGTGAATGAGTTATTTGAGAAAAATTGGCTATCTGCAATACTTTTAGAGGTAATTCGCATTTACTCTTTTTGAGTAGGTGAGCAATTAGCTATGGGTCTGAAACTTCACCAAGTGAAAGCTCTTTGGGATAGCTGCTCTGCAGAGATACCCTGAAGATAAAAAATTTCGTCGAAATCGCTCTATGTAGCACGGTTTTCGAAATATTAGCATTTTTGTGTTTTGCAATTTTTGCGCAAAAATTCAAAATGGCCGCCATTTTTGGCAAGATAAAATTTTTTTGAAAATTGGCATGGCTACTCTGCAGAGATACCCAGTGGGTCAAAAATTTCGTCGAAATCGCTCTATCTAGCACGGTTTTCGAGATATAAGCATTTTTGTGTTTTGCAATTTTGCGAAAAATTCGAAAATTCAAAATGGCCGCCATTTTTTGCGAGAAATTTTTTGTTTGAAAATTGGCATGGCTACTCTGCAGAGATACCCTGTGGGTCAAAAATTTCGTCGAAATCGCTCTATCTAGCAGGGTTTTTGAGATATAAGCATTTTTATGTTTTGCAATTTTTGCGAAAAATTCGAAAATTCAAAATGGCCGCCATTTTTGGCGAGATAAAATTTTTTTGAAAATTGGCATGGCTACTCTGCAGATATACCCTGTGGGTCAAAAATTTCGTCGAAATCGCTCTATCTAGCAGGGTTTTCGAGATATAAGCATTTTTATGTTTTGCAATTTTTGCGAAAAATTCGAAAATTCAAAATGGCCGGCATTTTTGGCGAGAGAAAATTTTTTTCAAAATTGGGATAACTACTCTGCAGAGATACCCTGTGGGTCAAAAATTTCGTCGAAATCGCTCTATCTAGCACGGTTTTCGAGATATAAGCATTTTTGTGTTTTGCAATTTTTGCGAAAATTTTGAAAATTCAAAATGGCCGCCATTTTTGGCGAGACAAAATTTTTTTGAAAATTGGGAAAAGTACTCCGCAGAGATATCCTGCGAGTCAAAAATTTTGTCGAAATTGCTCTATCTAGCACGGTTTTTGAGATATAAGCATTTTTGTGTTTTGCAATTTTTGCGAAAATTTCGAAAATTCAAAATGGCCGCCATTTTGGGCGAGACAAAAATTTTTTGAAAATTGGGATAACTACTCCGCAGAGATACCCTGCGGGTCAAAAATTTCGTCGAAATCGCTCTATCTAGCACGGTTTTCGAGATATAAGCATTTTTGTGTTTTCCTTATTTGGAAAATTCGTAATGATTAATTAATCATTAATTACTCGGCCATTTCTTGACCAATCAATGCCAAAATCTAATGATTTCCAGATTTTAATAGAATGAATGTATTTGCCAAGTTTCAGGTGAATTGATAAAATTCCTTTCAAGTTATCATCCGGACAAGCTTCCCCATCGAAAAAAGACATTTTTGGTCATGTGACCTCTCTGATTGGTTGAAATGTCACTGCAGCATATTCAAAAAAATTCCCCAAGGCTACTGCCTAAACCTGCCAAATTTGAAAAGAATCCGCCTAACGGTTATAAGGAAAACAAAATGCGGAGCCGGCGGAGCCGGAAGCTCTCCCATACACAAACAAGCGTCCCTTGCGGGACGCTTAAATATGTATATCAATATCAAACCATATTTTTACCTTCTGTATAGATCGATATTGAAATATCGAGGCATGAGATGCTTTCCTGGATGAGACCTTCCAAACTCTTTCGCGAGTTTTAGTAGTGTAAACAAATATGGAAGTTCCATTTTTTCAGTTAGTAAAAGTTACAAAAATTGACATGAAAACTCATAAAATTGTCAAATTTTGTTCTTTATTTTAATGGAAGACAGCAGAGGTGAATCTATTAAGTAGTAAGTTTTGATATTGATATTGTACCCTACATTATCAATACCGTTATATTCGGCATAAACTGATAAACATTGTTATATTGATAAACAACACCAGCACTAGCTGTATGGAAATATTATTGATTTTTACATTATGTGTGTCCTGGCATCTAAATATTTTGTTGAACAGATTCCTGGACATTCAGTGGGTGACAAAATTTGCATTGTCACTTAATCAAGTACAGAAGAAGGGTTATCACTTAATCAAGTACAGAAGAAGGGTTATCCGAACCCTTCCGGAGACATTCACTCAGTTCGGATATGCGGGAGGTTCGGATATATGAAAAACAGTTGCTGGGAGGCCTGTAATTGGGCGATAATACAATATTTATTAGAAATATGCGTTTGCGGTAACAGTAACCCAGTTTCCTGTAAAGAATCAATAGAAGAACATTTACTAACCTACACAATTTTTTTTTTGTAGTCTATAACTATTTAAGTTTTCAAATACAACCATTTTTATGCAACTTTGACAAGGAATATCGACGGGAGATGAGGGCGTTCTTTTTCGAGTTCAAGTTTCGTTCCAGTTTTGAGAGAGAGAGAAACCCCCCCAAAAAACAGCACATTTTATTTTAAAAATATAAAACATATAAACATTAAAAAACATACATATCAAATTAAATGGCAAAGAAGTGTTCTATGGACTTCTGCTGAGAAGACTTGTTTTTGTGCTTTTGAGCTTTGTCTCTAAAATTTTTTGCTTGCACAATCTCAATTGGAGTGGTGTCATTCTTAGTCTGGAGCTATTCTAAAAATGTGGAGATGCAATCATATGCCCTCGAATCAGAAATTGAACATTTGGGCTGTTCAGGGGCTTCCTCTGGCTCCTCAGCATCATTCTGGGGGGACTCCTTGACATACTCTACTATAGCATCATCAGTCATCACTTCACTGGCATCAGTCCCCCTGTCACAGTCCAGCCACTCAGTGATGTCATCCAAGGGCACTGGTGCCCCAAGACCTCCTGTATGTCCTCTCTGGTAACAGCTGGGTCATCATTGGTAGCCTCTGGACCCTCAGTGGCAAAACACTGCATCAGGGTTGACTTGACCCAGGCCTTCTGGATGTGGCTCTCAGTCACTGACCTCCAGGCACGGGCTACCATGTCAATTGAGTCTTTGAGGGTCACCTTTTTGATTGACTCAATTAGGGTTATGTCATCACTCACAAGTCTCTGGATCAGGAATTTCCTATAGAGGCGTTTCATTGTCTCCAGAGGCCCCTGATCCATGGGCTGGAGGTGCGATTTGGTGTTTGCAGGTAGAAATCTGCATTCAATGGATCCATCTGGGGTTTTAACTTCTAAGTCTGGTGGGTGTGCTGGACAGTTGTCAATATAGGAATAAAAGACGTATTCGAGTGCTTTATGATGGATTTAAACTATCGAGCGGCTGCATTAAAGCCACGAAGCCCGAAGGGCTGAGTGCTTTAATACAGCAGTTGGCTGTTCCATCAATACCACATACATAGTGATAGCTGTTGTAAAAATAAAGGATATTTGTTACTCTATTTTCACATAATTTGTCATGAAATATATGCGAGATTGTCACTGTAGATGGTTTCAATTTGTTGTAAGCTTTAAAACGATATGCTATTTATTAAAATCAAGGAAAAAATAACAATTTTATAAATATTTTTACCGCGAGTCATTTGTTGACATTTGTACGTGAAGGGACGATGTAACAGATTTCAACAGCGTGCTTTATTTACCGTTCTATATTCGCGGTTCAAGCATTGCGCAAAAGACGTGTCCAAGGTCACTGCGCAGCGTACCATTTTAGAATCAGTAATATAGCCCTCTTGGGAAGGTTCTGGGCATGTAGATGAGACTTAACTTTGGGCACAAACACAGTCTTGAACCACTCTGAGAAGAGTGATGAGGTCATCCAGGTGTTCTTCTGTGCTCTGTAAGTCACAGGAAGGTTATCCATATTCACATGCTTGAAGCAACGTGGATTCTGAGACTTCCCTTGTGGGAGCTTGTGGGAGCCAGTGGCATTCGCACATGCTAGCAGAGAGACCCTGTCCTTGACCTTCTTGTGACCAGGGGCAGTTGTCTCAGAGGCTCCAGCTAGTGTCTTATTTGGCATCAACTTCCAGTAGAGACCTGTCTCATCAGCATTATACAGTTGTTCTGGCCCAATCTCCTTTTCCACCATCCACTCAGCCAAGGCCTGCTTGAAGGGTTCAGTGTCATATCCAGTACTGGATAACAGCTCCCCCTGTATAGCAAGTTGTCTGATCCCATGTCTGTTTTTCCATCTGTTGAGCCAGCCCTCACTGGCTGTAAAGGAATGGTCCTCTGGATGCAGCTGTTTGTGGAACCATAGGGCCTTCTCCTTCAGGATAGGTCCAGATAAAGGTGTACCTCTGTTTCTTTCTTGGGAAAACCATGTGTACAGGGCTTTATCCAAACTCTCATCAGCACAGGATTTCATTGTTTGTCTACCCACATTATTAGTGTCACTATTCGCCATGAATTCTCTTAATTTATTTTTGGCTGCTTTTATGTCAGAAACAGTGGATTTTCCAACTCCAAACTCAGAAGCTATGTCTACAGCTTTCTCACCATTTTCCAATCTATCTAAAATCCTTAATTTAGTAGGAATATCCAGTACAATACGTTTTCTTTTGATTCCTTTAGTAGCCATGATAACAGTGTAACAGTGTGTAACTCAAATGAATGAATGAATAAATGACCAAAATCACCCTCTATTTATAATGAAAAACGATCTCTTGATTGCCATTAACTGATTAACTTAAAAACTGTTCCATGTTTTTTAATCATGTAGGATTTTAACTGATTCAATGAAAAAGATCTATTGATTGCTGTTAGCTTATTAATGTAAAAATCTGTGCATGTCTTTAATCACCAATTGATCCACTACTCCGGGCAATAAAGTGACACCTTGTTAGGGTTCTAGAATTGCAATCTGCCAATCGAATAGACCCTCTGAAGTGTTGATCAATAGAAGTGTGGTAAATGCCGCCATAATCCGTGTCCTTTCAATGTGTAAAGAAGGAAAGATCAAAGGTGAGATAACCTTACAAGCTGTGCTGTGTTAATAGGGGTTTTGAATGCTGATTTATAAGAAATTTTATAAAATCCCTGAATATCGCCCACCGGATTCGTTCACGTAGTGTGTAAAATGTTGGGGGACATGCTTTGAAGTCGGATAAGCCGGAGATTCGGTTACACGGAGGCCGGATAAGCGGGGTTCTTCTGTAAATGTCTAATGACCCTGCCACAAAATGTAACTACAACCACATCCTGTGGCTACTACTGATTCTAGTTATACATAGCCTTCTGTATCTGAACATTTCAGTTCACAAACAAGTTTTGGAGAAAAATTTTATGTTCAAAATACACTTATAGTTGAAGCCTTCAGGTCCTTGTAATTTCCACTGAAATCTCCCAAATTACCTGGAAACAATGTTCGTGGATTAAAATAGTTTTCTGGTCCCTTTTTATTCCATTTACCTGGGTTTGTGATCCCCTGATATTCTACTTAACACTGTCAGGCTGTACTGTATGCATAGTTACCATAACACTGGTTACCCTGCATTTGTTACTAAACTGTAAAAGTGAAATGGCTAACCACAGTACTTGAGCTTTTAGAATTTACAAATGCAAACCAATGCAGACATTTTGAAGCTGGGAGAAGTTTGGTGATCTCCTCAGCAACTAAACTATAGATTCATCTGACTAATTTATTTACACCTAGTATTGTGATTTTTCCTTGTGAATATAATAACAAAACATGATTCAAGCCAGTGTTTTAATGTGACAAATATGCTTCAGGTGGGTCATTTAGAACTTCTAGTGAGTTAGCAGTTAAGAAACCTCACACAGTTAGCCCCCTACAACATCAGATGGACCATTTCAACTTCACTGGACTGATCGAGGTTCTGTAGGATGTTAGAAAACTGCGGCTATCAGAGCCAAACATTCCCTGGTATCTTTTGCAAATGTGTAGGGTTGGCATTGTTGTCAAGTCAAAACTGGTTACCGAAAAGAACCAAAATCTGGTGCTTTAGAGGCTTGTCACTGATACGATGAAACTTTAAATTGCAAACGTACATGAGTCATAATCTGCAACTGGAGACGGCTTTTGCGAGATAATACAAAGTGAGTAAACATTATTTTTATTTTTAAGTAAAATATAATGCAATATATGCATGCCTTCCATTATTATAGATACACATGAGAAAAATCACCCAAAAATTCATTTTCATCATATCAATAACATGAATGACAGCCCAGTAACTTTACTTGTAAATTAGTTGCACTTGATGCATTATATTATATAATATATACTTTAGCCTGAAAATTAACAACTGACAAAGCTTTACCCAAGAAATCATAATTGATACAGAGTTCGCTTTTTAATATAACAGCTTTAGAGATAGAACTGATTATCTTTTCAAAATGTAATAATGTGTTTCATAATGGCTTTGTGTAACATTCATATAAATCTTACAGGGAATTAAAACTCACATTTGTTGTTAACAAATGAAATACTGGAGTAGTATTGATGCAGAGCGAACAATGGATATCTGAGCCTTAAAAACAGCAAAACTTGGCACAGTTTGGTAATATTCTAAACATTTACTGACTGACTGGGAGTTAATTATGTGCATGTTATCAGCACTAAGGTGGGTGGTGTGTGTGTTGGTGACTCACTCACATACACACCCACAATACACCAGCAATCCATTGACACTATTAAATGTAAATGCTACAGGTGAATAAGAGAAAAAATACAATTGTTACATTCCAATCAAATCCACAGTAATGTGTGTGTGCATGCTGAGAAACCCCCTTGTATGGAACTCTGATAAGCAGGCTGTCCACTTCAGTGCCAGTTAATGTCAGGTCTGTGTCCAAACAATTGACCCTGTTATCTGAAAACCCTGCTAATAGGGGAGGGAGGGGGTCATATTTATATTTCATATATCAATTGATAAAGCTTCTTAGACTTCAATATGGATACATACAAGTGTTCCTCTCAATATGATATCTAATACATTGATGGGCCAGTAAGGCCCAGTATACTCCAAATGATGTTGCACTTTATAAACCACATGTTTATATTTTAATCATCAGTGATTCAGTACACATATGTTTACGAGTTACTTTGAGATCTTTAAGCAAATTCATAACCTCTACAGCAGTCTTGTGTTAAACTTAATATTATGTTTCTCAAATATGTTTGAGTTATTTTGGTATTTGTATTAATCTTATCTTTCTAAAATATTTTTTGAGTTATTTTGGTAGATGAGACATTGATGGCTCTGAAATATGTACCAGTATTTTCCAACATATTTTCTACATCGATCAAAAGGCAAGTTGGAGCCTGGTATCTATATTAAAATTGCACTTAAATTCCTTAACTACTGGTAATCACTTGTATTTATAACATAGCGAATTTGAATGAAGTTTAAGTAAAATCTAACTAACTGCTACTTACAGAACTTCAAAATAATACCAAATATGTAAAAGGAATTGAATCGCAATTCTCAGTACTTTTCCCTTAAATGTAAGATTGTCTAAGGTCGGAGAATTTTCTTTTCTCAGCACTAGGGATGGGTCGGTATGAAAAATATGTAGATCGGGATGTCGCCAATGCAAAACCGTACCGAATTCGGGACTCTGCGTTTTAGTTCACCCCAAACAAACATGGACGTTTCCTCAACGACATTGCAATAAAAACTCATAAATGCACAAAATATGTGATAAAAATGTATAATGTCTTCATATTTCTGGTTTCTTTCCAATATTTTAAGTTTTCCTTTATTTTTATGAGTTGACAAGCGAAATTGAGGTTATAAAGTGTCGTAACCAAAACATGGCAGTTCTGCTCAACGTATTGCTTAGTGCACTATAAAAGTCTGTAAATGGATGAAAATATGAGATAAAAGCTTATAATTTCTTCAGATATTGGGTATGTTTCTGATATTTTTACTCTTCCTTCCATTATATGTGCTGACAAGCGAAGTGGCGGTTGTAAAATCTCATCACGGTATTTCAGTAAAATGCTCTCGACACCGAGATACCGGACCTACCGACCCATCCCTACTCAGCACACTGCGCTACTTTAGTATTGCTTCAATACAAGAATACTAGAATGATAACTTGAATAATGTGGCTATATGACCCCCCCACCCCACCCATCTAAGACTTTTGAGAGGTAGAACCATTTATTGAAAGTTTAAACCTCTGATTGGCAGGTAAGACCCCAGTTGACCAAGACTCTGTGCAGTAAAGCTGCAAAAACCACTGCACATCAGCAAGTAATGGCCAACTTCCCAGCTCATGATCAGTGTAGAGTGTTGAACCTAACTACTCGAAGGTATAAGAAGAGTGAGTAAATCCGAGTAAATCCTGGTCACCTCGGCAAGCAATATTTCCGCACATAGTCAAAAGGTGAGGGGATAAAAGTCACACAGAATCACTTGTCAAATATAATGCCATTAACCACCCTAACAAATACATTAGAGAGTACAGTTGTGGTGTTAATTTCGTAGACAATGCCTGTCTATGCAAAGGTGAAATTTTTACGTCCAATACCTATATCCACACAGCCAAACAATGTACCCACTAATAACCAATGATCCCTAAGAATGGAACAACTACTCACCATTCTGTCCCTTTCATCTTCTATGTTCTTGATTAGTTTACCAAACTCTTTCAGGGAATTTTCTAGAAAGAAAATGTAATATTGCAAGAGAAATCTAATGTGGATACTGACCCTGTTTTGGAACTTGTCTATCCCTTTTTGGACATCAGTGTCTTAGAGGATGTTAACATTGATTTTGGCGCTTTATAAGTGTTTCTTACTTACTTACTTAGAAATCGGTTTTAAAAATAACCAGTAATGGTCTAACATTGCTTTTGACTCAAACGTCAAAAGACTTTTAAATGCAAGTCAAACAGAAAACAACTCATGTCCTGTCTTTCAAAAGTTGATAAACAATAAATAAGCATCAAAAATTTAAGTGTGGATATAATATTTGTTTGATAGATCTGATTGAAAATGTTACTGTCCTGATCAAATGAGAGATGATCATAACATGTTGAATGTCATCACAATATCATATTTTACAATAGTCAATGATGAATCTATCTGCAGTGCATGCGAGTATTTCAACCATTTGAATTATGGTAATAGGATTGTATTTTTCAAAACCGGTGGATGGCTTAGAAAACCAACAAATATATGACAATTAACCATTCAAAAATACAAATCTACAAAACTGGAGGACTCCCTGCTCAACTTATATCTATTTATCCACATTTTAGTCGTAACCCACCAGATGAACCAGTACAGCAAATATGGCGTTGATATTTTACTAGTTTTCAAATTACCTAGTTTCCTATTCCGCACTTGGTTTGGGTTCTTTCATATTACCTTGCAACCCAACTTATTGCTTACCTATGACTTGCTCATCTTCAGTCTGGTCACTGCCTATACACTCAAACTTGAATTGCATCAGGTTGTGAGAAAAGCTGCGCTGTGCTTTGGATAGATCTATAATACACAATTCACAGTTTTGTTTTCAGGCATGCTCAGTTTTCTTTCACAATTTGACCAACATCCATCATCATTTATGGGGTTTGGAACACCAGATGAACAGGTTAGTGCAAACACTACCTTACAAGACACTCCTGAGTTTGTTTTATAAAGGGGAGATTAAGTGCTTTAAAAGTCTAATTTAAAATTAGATTAGGAGGGGACACAAAACAGATTGACATAACCTAAGTCATATGAACGGTACACAAGTAGGCAACTAAGCAGTACATCCTACCAGAAATAAAATCCACAAAAAAAAATAATGAAGAATTGGTTACTTGAAAATGTACTTCATCAAGCCTACCCAAATTCGTCACTTGCATTTTACGACAATATCATTATAAAAACACCTCACAATTATCTCTCAGTGCAGAGTTATGGGGAAGGGGTTGCATTTGCTGGCAAACAATGGGCCCGTGGTTAGACAATAATTCATTACTTCAGTAAATGAAATAAAAGGAGTGTTGGAACCCTGTGCCTGTGCTGTTCATTGTTATTAACGCCAGATATATTATCCAAATAATATCAGCCAAGTAGATTTCTGCAAATTACCGAGTACTAAACCCAGGTCCAATTATTCATTTTTTCTATACTTTCCAAGCAAATGGCATAAATAATCACATAAAGTTCAAATAAGATAATATTAGGCAATAACCTGTCAAATAAGTATATTTTTGTATCATATCTTTCAAGTGAGAATACCTGGAAACTTGCAGATGGTTGGACCTGTCCCAAATGGGTTCTACTGTGACAATACCCGAGTCTCACTTTGAAACTAGTACACCTGTAGGTTCAGTACCTCAATTGTGGATGAAACAGAAATGAGGTCAGTTAAAGGTGGTTTTTACTAAATTTACATGATTAAAATGCTTTGTGTAGAAATGCAAAAAACATAATATTTATGGGGTTTTGATTGATTTTTTGCACAATGGAAAAGGAGAAATGGGAACAGAGATGAATTTAAACACAGATTTTGTACTTGCTTCCACCCTTAATTATTATGGCATTCGCTATCTATCTTCCATTCGCTAACATGACCATCCACCCACACCCCCCATATGTTAACATTATTATGAATGTCTGTTATAGTTGCTTGACCTTAACAGTTTTTAAGACAAGTGACAAACTTGGGTAGTTGAGCAGTAAAAAAATGTTTGGGCAAACAAAATTTTTATGGTGATTTTAACCTTGAATCTGGGGCGATTTCACTGGGAATCATATTAAGCAGTACGTTTAAACAGGGCAAAAGAAGTCCTACAGTGGAAATGTCAGGTGACCATGCTTACTTTTGGCCGCCTGAATGAGGTCTTTGCATTCTTGGACGAGGCCCTTGATGGCCTTGCTCGTACGCTCCAACTCCTTTTCATGGGCATGCAGTTTCTCTCTAAAATGCGGACTATCCGTCAGACATTCACTGAACTCCAATGGTAGCAAGCCCATTTTTGGTTCACATTTGTTGTGTAATTTAGCAGAATAAGGCGGAACCACAGGATACATTAAAATTAAGCTTATTTACATTTCCAACCGGAAACGTTATGACCGAATCAACTACGCATGCGCAGTCGAGAAAAAATTAAGGGGAATACTCAAACTTAAAATAATCTAATGTCCACATTCTCTCGCGAGATTTTTCGAGGAAAAACAATCCCGAGTGAGGATGTTTCATCCACAGAAATTGCATAACATATAACGGACGATAAAACGAGAGTGTCGGCAGCCGAACTGAAATAGTATGTTATAGTAAACAAGGGAACAACATGCTGAATTTTGTAAAATTCATAATATTGGTATTTATTGCTCAATTTTGGTAAATAATATACGATTTTAAGGATAACAATATATGACATGTATCTTTTGCGATCATAGATACACTTTTAGTGCAGAAACTCTTGTCACATGTTATTGTTACATGTTAATTATTTGTCACATATTTTTTATAATCTGAACTTTTTCTTTAACTCAATTTATCAAAATTCCTCCAAATCTGACTTTATATTTTCAGTTATTACCCCTGACAACAAGAATGCTACAATGTCTTTATACAATACTATGTTATAGTCAAATTATTTTACGAGAATTAGAGATATATTCCAAAGCATACAATAATTCAAAATAAATGTTCTATATATCACTAGCTTTAACCATAGATTGAAATTAATGAAATTAAAAAGCACACACTTAAAGCTGAACTGACACAAATCATTGGTTGACTGGCAGTATGTTTCCAGATCCAGACTATCATTAAGGAGAACCAAGTAAGAACGCATCTTCCTGAAAAATATGACCCAGATCACATGCATATTTTTTTAGTTACATGCATATGCGGCGGAAACATGGAGGACCAACAAGGAGATAGAGAGCAGACTGAGAGGCTTTGAAGGTAGATGCCTAAGAAGGATTCTTGGAGTGAGGTGGCAAGACCGGGTCAGTAATAGGGATGTAGCAGAAAGGAAAGGCATAGGAGACCTCAATATGAAGATAAAGCGTAGAAGGTGGAGATATCTGGGGCACGTACTTAGAAGAGAGGAAGACAGTATTGTAAGAAGATCCGTGAAGTGGGCACCACCTGGAAAGAGAAGACCTGGCAGACCGAGAGGGACATGGAGGAGAACAGTAGAGACAGAAATGAAGGAGACTGGATATACCTGGAACACCATAGGGTGAGCAGCGCAGGACAGTAGCCAATGGAGAGACCTTGTAGCCGCCTTATGTGTAGACATACACAAAGAGGATTAAGTAAGTAAGTAAGTAAGCATAGGCAGGCAGAGAGAAACACAGATATGCATAATCAAATGAAAGTTTTTTTTTATTATTTATTTTTGAAATTGCATACATTAGTACTATCATAAATACAGTCACTCAGCAAAAAACAAACTCACATTACTTAGGATCGATGTCACCAGCAGCTTACATAGAATTTAATTGTTGAGACACAAAACACTCAGGTGAGTCCTTAATTTTCCATTGGAATAATTTATAATTACATGCATAAACTCTATGTAATATTTTAAATTGTAGAGTGATAAGATATGTATCAATAACTGTTTTGGATGGTAAAAGATAGATATTTTTCCAGTCAACACCTTCAAGAAAAGGATAGAATTCTACCCATTTGTTTTGGCTGACAGGCACTTGTGCACTGGACATTTTGCTAAAGTTAGCTATGCATTCCTTTGGTAAATTCTTGTTGTATGTTGTTTTATTATTTAATTTACTTTTGGATAGCTTCCTTAGTCTTGAAGATGTAACACTTACAAGCTGGTTATACTTCATATGTGGCATTGTTATTTTATATTCAGTCTCTAGCTCTAGTTTAGATTTGAAGGTTATGTCCGCTTCATTTAAAATATCAGAAACTAACTCAAAACTGGAAGATTGCCAGTCCAGAGATTCAGGAGCTATCGTACTATTGCCAATAACAATAACTGGGTTGTTAAACAAATTTTGATCCATAAAATCATTAATATTTTGTGAATTTTTCTTCTAAAATTCAAACCAAGTCAACAGTAGATTTGTATAGAATCTGGTTTTTATTTTATGACGGACACTAATAAACAATTGTTGTGACAGTATATCTTTTACTGTCATTCCCATTAATGCTGCTGACAAAATTTTCCATTTAGCTGGTATTGTGTTACACAATAGTTTGATCCACATGATTTTGGCACTTTCAATGGTGTATTTTACTGATGGCATTTTCAGACCACCAAGCTCAGATGGAAGAATCAAGGTTTCCTTGGAGACCAGATGCTTTTGGTTGCTCCACACAAAATGATGCAAAGAGCTTCTAATTCAGATATAACCTTTTTATTTATAAGATAGTTGCAACAGATGGGGTATCATTAGGATTTAATTACAGTTATTTTACCTTTGAGAGATAAACATCAAGGCCACCATGACTTAATAATATTCTTGATAATATTGATTTTGGCTGTAGTATTTAAAAGAGCACTTTCTGCTGGATCAGAGGAAAACCATATACCTAGGCTTTTAAAAGGCTTGTCTGTATATTTAGTGTCAAGACTTTCATCCTTTAAGTGTACATGTTTTGGGTTAATAAGAAAGACAACAGTTTTTGTCTTATTTAGTTTAAGACCTGCATAGCGATAGAATTCTTCAAAAATATTCACCGTATTTCTGACTGAATCCAAATCTGTCAAGAAAAGAGTCATATCATCTGCTAGTTGACATAATTTTATCATAGAACCATTGACATTTATTCCTCTAACATTTTCTGATTGTCTGAATGTAATAGCAATAATTTCTGCTACCAACAGAAAAAGAAGTGCACTAATTGGACAGCCTTGCCTAATACCTCTCCAAAGCTTAAAATATTTTGATAGATGGCCATTATTAGTAACACAACTTTCTATGTTGGTGTACAAGATTGTAATGCAGCACTGAAAGACTGGGCCAAAGCGAAATGCTTTAAGAGCAGCTTTCAAAAATGACCATTTTATTGTGTCAAAGGCTTTTTCAAAATCAGCCAGGAGTATTAAACACGGGTAGTCATGATCATAAAATTGACAGTAATCAATAACATCTGATTTCAATTTGACATTTTCCCCACAGTATCTGTTTGCCATATATCCAACTTGGTCAGGATCTATAATTTCACCAAGGGCCACTTTTAATCTATTGCTTAACACTTTAGCCAAAATCTTATAATCGGTATTAAGAATTGACAGAGGTCTCCATGATTTTAAGTGTGTTAAGTCCTTATCTTTTTTGGAATTAGATTGATAATACCTTGCTTTTGGGTTGGTGACAGTTCACCATGTTCATATGCTTTGTTGAAACTGTCAAAAACCAAATATCCAATATCAGACCAAAACACCATATAAAACTCGCATGGAAATCCATCAGGCCCAGGACATTTATTGTGTGGAAGATTTTTAACAGCCTTTGTGATTTCCTCAATGTTGAATGTTTCCTCAAATGAAATCAAAATTAAATATCCAATATCAGACCAAAACACCTTATAAAACTCGCATGGAAATCCATCAGGCCCAGGACATTTATTGTTTGGAAGATTTTTAACAGCCTTTTTGATTTCCTTAATGTTGAATGTTTCCTCAAATGAAACTTCTACTTGCTAAGTTTTTCACTAGATGCCATCACTTTGTAGTAAATTTCTGCTATGTGTCATTTTGGTGACCCGCTTTTAAGATGATCATTATATGCCCACACAAAGTAGTGAATTATGCATGATTTCCCCTCTCTGTCTTTATGTGGACAGGAAGGGTCAGTGAGTCATTTCATTCTTTAATTATGTGGAGTGTGAGGTCAATTTCGTGTTACCATTGTATTACTTGTTACAAGATATTGCTAAAAATTATTAACTCAAGTTCTTTTGGGGAAAAATATATCCTTAAAATATTGGTTAAAATCTGTACATGGGTTTTGAATGTGAGGAACTCACAAAATGACCCAGCAGAATGGATATAATTTGTAAGAATGTTATAACGTTAAACTCATAAGTTCTTCAAGTATCTCAATTTTATGGTCGCATTACTTTAGGTCTAGATATGTGTACCGGTTTTATTAACTCTCAATTACTGGTTGAAGTATCATTCAAACATCATAAAAAGTGCCCTAACCTTAAACTCAGTACCAGTTTGCAAATGTGAAGAGTTTGATATCATCTTACACCTTATACTGTTGTAACTCACCAGTTACTGTTTGCAGCATCCCACTTCTCTGGACACTTGGTGGTACACTGATGATACAAACGTCCTTTATAAATGTCTTTCTCTTTATATGTTTCTTTTCTACACAATTATCTGTCCATTTAATATTCCTCTGTAACTACATTGTCTTTGTAATATGGCGGCATTTTAAACTATATCTCTCGATACTGCTATTGGATCTCTCGTCACGACGACCTTCACCTTTTATATTTGCGTTTGCAAGTGGCTATTCTAACGGTGAGATCGTCTCCGCCCGCGATTCACTACACTCTCCTCCGTCAACGAGAAGCTTGGTGTCATGACAAACACATTGACGGCACTTGTCACGCTCATGGCAGTGTCTTCGCCTCCCGGCCCACCTTCTAGGTCATATTCAGCAAGTGGTAGACCGCCTGCTGAATATTTTCTCTCCTACAGAATCTGTATTTTCCCGTAGAGCCTTTTCGCGTTGAAGGAGCAGAGATCCAAGATCTCCCTGACGGTTTTTCCACGCAAAAAAGCTATCCTGCGAGCTACTTCATCAATTCCGTAAGGAGTGTTGAACGTTTTGGTTTTAAATGCTGGGGGGAGTAAATGAGGGGAGTCTGACTCCAGAAGAATCTTGGTTGGCTCTAGAGATCGTACCACTTCTTCCAATTCAGGATGACGCTCACTTGTTAACAACAGTCCAGTGAACCCAAACATGGCTGTCGGATATTGAGCCAACCAGGCGTCCTTTTCTTTTATTCCCCCGTTGAAGCAATGAACATGAATTCTATAAGAACCACGGTGTTTAGAGAATAGCTGACTACCCATGGTGTCCAAACATAACTCTGTGGCCTTCCTGGAATCCATACTGTCTCGGCAGTGAATAACCATGACAGTTGACCACAACTCTTTGTTGGCGTAATGCCTCAGCTGTTCTTTGAACACTTTCATCTGCTTGTCTAGATGTACGCTACAACCATCAGTCAGGTCGTAACCCATCTCGCCGATTCCCACACACTTTGGTTCCTTCAGAAAGACTTCTTTGACAGCTTTCAATTCTTCAGGGGTTACTCTGTGAGCACGCTTTGGGTGCACCCCGAAGGTAAAAAACAATCATCGATCCTTGGACAAAGCTCGCCTCACATTCCTTGATGGAACGCCGTCAATGAAGTTGGCTATTGCAGCTTCCAATTTCATGGGGGTTTGTGGGATTGGCCAGTATCTCCTCCAGATCCTCCATTCTACTTTGCTGCTGCACACGATCAAGGTGGAAGTGAGAATCCACAAACGGTATCCTCTGTGAATTCCTCACCAAACGCACTAACCTCAATTCCCGTTCTTCTTGTGGATAGGGAATGCCCAGTGGCATTGGTTTCACTTTCTTTACCTGTGAGGGCACTGCTGGACCTGATTTCACTACTGCGGCATAACTCCTTGTGGCAGAAGAGGTTGACTCCTTTGTCTCCACTGGTTTGTTTGTTTCCATTTCTTCAGATCCCACAGACTCTGTAATTTCCTCTTGCCTTTCCTCCCTTTCTGAGATAACTACTTCCCGATCTGTTTCCATCTCGTCCCCCCTGTCTGGGGAAAGACTGTCCACAACTACAAACTCACTACTTTCAACTTCTTTTGCTTTCTTCTCAGATGAGGCTTTTCCCTGTGGAACCTTTCCTGCTGAAGCTTGTTTTAACGATTCGGCGACAACAACAGATAGTGGCCTGAATTTTGGTGCAGACTCCGCTGTGTTCGCTTTGTCCAGATTCTGATCTATCTTGTCTATCTTTACACGTTTGACATTGAACTTGCTCTCTCCTATACAATTAATGAGATAAGCCAAGGCTCTCCACTGTACCAGAGAGGCTACAAGATTAGGTGGACTGATTGATGGTGTCCTTGGCAGGTTTTCTGAATACAACCAATGGTGGAACTGGTTCATCATTTCAATATCAGGCTCTGTCACCTCGTAAGTTTTATCCGTGGTTGGATAGAATTTCAGGGACAACACCTTCTGGAGTAACGCCTTCAAATCCTCACAACCCAGGTGGTGAGCTATTTTGTTCAGCAAGTCTTCCAAGATTCGCATGTGAGAACCCAGGGGTAAATCCCCGGTTTTACTGTAGGCCTCGGTGGGCAGATGTTTACCAATCACATGCTTTTTCATATGCTTGTTCATGGAGTCGCAGCCAGTCATGAAACACTTCATCTTAGGGGTTACCCTCCTTCGTTTCTTGGATGGCTCGACAGGCTCACTTTCCCTGCTGGGTCTACCCTTCCTTATATCTTTTCTGTAAGCATATGAGGTTACATACTTCGCTTGCTTGACAGGCTTTTTGTACGTAACTTTGACCCACTCTTGTTTTCTTTTCACTGATGACTTTTGCTCAGTTGTCTCACCTGATGATTTCTGCGTCTTATCATCTATCTTCTTGGAGTCCTGAGCACCACTGGGGATATTTTCCCGTGGTCTCGGTGGAGTTGATTGAGACACACCAGAGGTACTTTCCCGTGGTCTTTGCAGACTTGACTGAGATTCACCAGAGGTTTTTCCCGTGATCTCTGCTTGTCACTTGAGGATGTGTCCGACTTGTCTATCCCTTGGGTTCCGCTCGTAGAGGGCTTTGGAGCATACACACTTGCAGTACTTGCTGTAGGGGCTTCACTGGTACTTGGTTCCTGCGGGGGTGCCCCTAACGCAGCAGATGGCCCCGGCCGGCTTGTACGTCGCCACGTAGAAAGACCGTGTAAATCCTCTAAACACCGCTGGAGTAGAATCCCCTTATCAAAAGGCCTCCTGCGGTTTTCAGGGTGATTGACACTTGCCCTTATGACTTCTACCCTGAGTTCACTGTATATATCCATCAGTATAATTGTGACGGATTCATCCTCTTCCTGGGTGGTGCATTGTTGAGGATCACGTCTGTAGCGGTCGTGTGAAGCGAAATCAGTGTCATGACTTCTGCGTTCATGCCTTCTGCCATAGCTGTCATGGTCATATGGCCTTTGAGAGCGAGGTCTATCATCGTAACGACGTAACCCTCCTCCCTGGTGGTAACTTGGGCGACTCCTGTCTCGGTCGCCTCCCTGATGACCAGGTCTCCCGTAGAAATCGGTGGTGGGACTCCTACGTGGGTGGTACTCTGGCCTCCTCTCCCGATCCCTGTCTCGGGACCTCCTCCCTTGGTAGGATGACCTACCTCGATCCATCTACAAGAAGGAAACAACCGTGTAAGTCCCCAAAATGTGAGAGCTATAGTTGATTAGTAACTTGTAAACTTCACCTGGTAAGCCATGCCAACTTTGGTAACAAGACACTTAACTACCTTAACTATAGTAATCTACCAGGTGTCTGGGCCTCCTGCTTTCCCGGCCGGCTCTCGTTACTGAGGGTTTGCTTACTTCTTGGTTACCTCCATCTGTTGTATTTACTTTTAACTCTTCTTCCAAAACTAAAGAATCATTAGCTTCCATACCTGAATCAGCTGTATCCTGACAGTTCACTTCAAATAAGTGACTAAGATTCAGATCATCATCTCCCTGGCAAATTGAAGTGTTCTCACACAGTTCAGATTGATTACCTAATAGCTGATTCCTCTTACGAAGCAACCATATGGGGATGTTTCGATCACAACAGGGTTTTAACCTATCATGATGTATGATGACTGGCTTCTTCTTTCCCGTAACCTCAAAAAGGATTAGTGTTACCACTTTAGTCACCAACATCGGGCACTTCCATATCTGCTGCAATTTGCTACTTTGTCCAATCTTCCGGGCAGAATCTAATAAATAAACCAAGTCACCTACTTCATATGTGTTCTCCTTCAGCCTCAGGTCATAGTCTTTTCTTCATTTGTGTTGACACTAGATTTTCTCTTGCTAAAGTATGAACTTTATTCAAAATAGTTCTCAACTTTAATACATACTCGGCAGGAGTTTTATTCTCACCTTCTTCTGTAATGCCGATCATTAGATTGACAGGCAGGATAACCTCACGACCTAGCATCATCAAATTTGGAGTAAAACCAGTATTTCGATTAATGGTGGACCTTATTGCTCCAGCTAGTTGTGGAAGATGCTCATCCCAAGTATGATGATTACCTTGTAAAAAACATCTGATTAACTGTAGCAATGTTCGGTTATACCTCTCCACTTGACCATTTGAGCAAGGTCTGTATGGTGTCGTCCTCTTTTTGACAATATGCAATAACTCACAAACAGAAGCAAACAGGTTACCATCAAAGTTTTTACCTTGATCGGTGTGTATCTCCAATGGACATCCAAATCTGGAAATGAAACCATCAACTACACATCTGGCTACTTCTTCTGCTGATTGATGTGGAAGAGGAAAACATTCCAACCATTTAGTAAACTGGTCCACAATCATAAGTACATACTGATTACCTTTGGAACTTGGCGTAAATGGTCCTAGTATATCAATATGAACCCTCTCCAATGGCGAACCTGCATGAAATTGGCCTAACGCAGCTTTTGCCTTAACATTTGCCTTCTTATTCTTATTACACTCAGAACAAGACTTCACACACAGTTCCACATCCTTCCTCAGATTATACCACATAAAAGATTGCTTCACTCTAGCTAAGGTTTTAACTATTCCCATATGGCCAGAAAGTGGTATGTCATGATTAAGGGACATAACCTCTTGTTTAAGCTTATCAGCAACCATGAGTAATAATCTGTCACCAGCTTCTTCCTTCCACTTATAATACAACAGCCCATCTTTATAAAGTAATTGCTTCCTACAAATATAAAAATGTTTAACGGCTGGACTACTCAGGTATAACTCCCTTTGTTCAGGCTCCTTCTCACTCAATATCCATGCAATTAGTTTACCTAAACATGGATCAGAAAATTGAATCTCACTCATCTCACTTGTAGTGTAACCAGTTATCCAAGGTACTGATCTACTCACCGGTTTCACTAAGTTTACTGTCCTAACCGCGAGAGGAACAATGTCATCAACTTCCTCACTGAATCTGGACCACTGATTGTGTGCTCTGAGACAATACTTACAACCAGCACAAGGTAGTGAATTCGGATCGGAACCAGCTCTGTAACAATCACAAAATGGTATATCATCTGTTACACGTGACAATGCATCTGCATTACCGTGCCTCACTCCAGGACGATGGATTACAGTCATATCAAATTGACTTAGTTCCTCTAGCCACCTAGCCAGTTGACCTTCTATATACTTGAATCTTAAGAGCCAAGTTAAACTATTGTGATCTGTCCTTACTAGGAATTTCCTACCAAGTAGATAGTGTCTATACTGTCTAGTAAACCTCACAACAGCTAACAACTCCTTCCTAGTTACACAATACTTCCTCTGCTCAGGTGTAAGCACAAAACTCCCATAGCTTATGACTCGCTCTGTACCGTCTTGAACTTGGGAAAGTACAGCTCCAATAGAATGGTCCGAAGCATCTGTGTCTAAAATAAACATGTCATCTGAATTTGGATAAGCTAGAACTGGTGCTGTTGTCAACTTTCCAATCAAATCCTCGAAAGCTTCTTGATGCTTCCCCTGCCAGTTGAAAATGGCTTTGCTACCTGTCAACTCATACAACACTGACGTTATCTTAGCATAATCCCTGATGTGTTCCCTGTGGTAATTTAGAAAACCCAAGAATTTCTCAACATCTTTTACTGATTTCGGAATAGGCCAGTTTTTGACTTTCTCAATGTTGTTTGGATTTACACCTACTCCCTCTGAGCTGACTATCCTACCCAGAAACGTGGTTTCAGTCTGGAACAAGACACATTTCTTAGGTTTAAGCTTAAGGTTATGTTTCGCAAATCTTTCAAAAGTAGTGCGGAGATTTTTTATATGATCTTGAAAGTTTTTACCCAGCACAATTACATCATCAAGATAGGCCAGTATTTTATCCCAGGTTAATCCCCTCAGGACCAGTTGGATTACTCTTTGAAAAGTAGCTGGGGCGTTGCATAAACCAAAGGCCATTCTTCAGTGTTCAAACAACCCAAACTTGGTAATAAATGCTGTCTTATGCCTATCCTGTTCATCAATTTCTATCTGCCAGTATCCGGAAGCCATGTCTAATGTGGAGAAATACATGTTTCCAGAAAGTTGGTCTAAACATTGAGATAATGACGGCAATGGAAATAAGTCCTTAACCGTTTTATCATTAAGACATCGGAAATCAACGCAATATCTCACACTCCCATCTTTTTTCCGCACTAACACTGGAGCTGATGCCCAGTCTGAGGATGATTCGGAAATAACTCCTGTTTCTAACATTAATTTCAAATTATCTTCCTCCTCCTTTTCAAAACCGATTGGTGTCCTACGCATTGGTTGTTTTACAGGTCTTTCATCTCCGGTATTAATTTTATGTTTAATTTCAGAGAAACAACCCAAATCTCCACTACCTTTAGAGAAAATATGTTGAAATTCTAACAAAAGTGTTTTTAACTGTTTCTGTTCTGAACTGTCTAAGTTGTTAACAGAACGACTGAACAAACCTGACAAATGTTCTGGTAATTCATCTACTTGTTGGGATAGTGGCTTATCTGTTATTGACCTCACCTTGAATGACGAATCGGTGTCTGTAACCTCTAGCACCACATCACATTGAATAGCATGCCCAATGACATGACCTTTCTTCAATCTAACATACCTGTTCTGATCATTCACCAGTTGTACCGGAACATGTGTGCCTCCACCGGTGACCACAGTGTTCGGTATCAGCAACCCCTGACTGTTGACTGAATGTATAGCATAGGTTTCATTTAGTAAAGAAGACTTAACTAAAGTTCTAACTACGCTATTAGGAGGTATAACAGTCTTCTTATCTATAGTTACAGGGCAAACTTCAAAACTATCTCCTGATTCTGTTTTGAACAAGTGAATCCCTTTCTTCTCATCATTCAATGTGAATATGTAGTTTCGAAAATCTAATTTTGCTCCAAAATGGCACAAAAAATCAATCCCAATGATAAGGGGTTCAGCTATCTGTGCTACATAAACATTCCAAAAGTTTTTTGTTTGACCAAAAGTTATTTCAATTCCTTCAAGTAACCAAGCGTCAACATCTACTTCTCTACAAATACCATTTAACCTCACCTTTTCTTTCAAACAAGGTTTTGGAATCAATTTGTTATACACATCAAAGTTTACTACAGTTACTTCTGAACCGGTATCTAATAAGGCATTCACCTGTATTCCATTTAATGAACACGGAATTAAGGCACTCAAATGATTTTGGTTCTCTTGACACAATTGTTGACATGCAAAACTGACTCCTTTACTACATTTATGAGCATGCTTGGTAACTGTCTTAACTAATGAATCTAAACTATTATGTTGGGCCAGATCATTGGGAATTCGCCCGTCCCGGTCTAATAGTTTAAATTAAACTTAACTTGACTATCTCCAGGCTGCCCCTGCAGTGGTGTCCCAATCTTCCACTCCTGATTAGCACGCTCCGGGGATAGCTTCTGCCTACTAGTCGCTGGTGGTGGTGACCGGTAATCCTGCTCACGTGACCTCCAGGACTGGGATGGTGGCGACCTTGACCCCTGATCTTTCTGCCTCCAGTTTGGATTAGATGCACCTTGACTGTCGCCTCGCGATCTCCAATTGCGGTCATCACCCCTCCTAGGGCTTGAATTTGGTGATCCTTGCCGTCTAGGACACTGTTTAACAAAATGACTCAGAGATCCGCATTCAAAACAACCTTGGTTTCTGGGTGGCGACCTATAACCCTGATTTGGTGGATTTTGTAACAAGTTCAACATTTTCCCAAACAAGGTTTTCAGCTCCCGCATTTCTGTTTCAACAGATGAGTGCTCCTGCTGTGGTTTGGTTGTTGGTGGTCTCGATTTATTCTGAATACTGCGCACCAGAGGTTTTTCCTCCGTAGTAGTATCCAGCTCATCACTGTTGCTGTTACTCGACTTTTCAGCAGTTTGGATGAAATGCACCTTCTTGTTTTGACCTTTCTTGCCCAACACTGCTCTTCTGTACTGTGAAGCTGATTGCACAAACTTGAAGGCTTCCTCCAGGCTTGTCGGCTTCTTGTCACAAATGGCAAGTACAGCTCCTTTCTCCCGGCATCCCTTCAGGAAGACCTCAATGAACAGGGTGTTATCTTGTTCACTTGGGCTGGAACCTGGATATGCTCTCATGATCATTCCTTGAAGTCGGGCTAAATACTTCTCAAGTGGTTCGTTTTCTCTCTGTTCAATGTTGAGTATGTCCCAAGGAATGGCAGATGCAGGTTCAGTTTTGTCAAAGAACCCCTCGAACCTCTTTTTTATTTCCAAGAAATTCATTTCGTTCCGCTCCGGCAAGACGCTGTAATACTCTGGCGCATATTTCTTCAAACATGGAGAAGTTTTCCAATTTCTCTCGCTCAGACCATCTGCAACGGTCAGCTACAGTCTCAAACTGGGAGATGAAACCTCGCCAGCCTTCACCAGAGAAAGACATCTTTGGAACTTGCATCCTGGAAAATTTTGCAACGAAACGGTTATTCCTGATATTCGGTCTAAAGCTACTTTCATCATCTGAGTTTGTTGAATTTGATGAATTGCTGTATTTGTAAGACCTATTTCTTCTCCTTCGGGCACTCCTTGATGAATGATTTGCACTCCCCAAGGGCTCCATGGTCTTCTTCAGTTCCTCTTTTATCACCTCTCTCATCATGGTTTCAAAGTCACCTTTAACTGGACTGAGTTGGGGCATGACAACTTGAGGCTGATTATGACCAACTGATTGTCGTGGCTGAATTGTATCCCTGTTTTCCTGCTGTGAAGTGTTGCGAAAGGCGGGTGGATGATACAATTCCAGTGACTTTTTGTTGTATGACTGTGGAGGTCTTGACTGTGTCATGGACTTAGGTTAAGGGTCACAAGGTTGATCTTGTGGCGCACCTCTAAGCTGCGACGGCTGTCCATAATGCACAGACTTAGGTGGGAAAGGGGGAGACTGTGGTTTTTGTCCTGCAAACTTGGAAGGGAAAGGGGTAGATTGGGGGTAATGATACCTGGGGAGTATCTGTGGAACAGGGGAATCTGACAGATGTCGATCAGGGTTGTGGGCCTGACGCAAGCTCAAATCCAATCCGGTCCACTCTGGTTCATCTACCTCTGACTCAAACGGGTAAGTCACACCAAACTTCTGCTTGAGTTCAGTTGCACCTTGGTTGATTTTCCGTACCACAGCATTTGTCTTTTCGTTAAGTGACAACATCCTCACTTTACTTTCCCCCTGATAACTTTTGTATTGCGAAATCAGGTTGCGTTTGTCGATATCTGTCTGCACTATGTCGGATCGGCACCTTTCTGATTTTGCAAGATATTCACGCTCAAAATTCGATCTATCCTGTTTCAGCTGCCGTGCTTGCTCGTAGGATTCTTCAAGCTGATCCAATGCTGCTTGCTTCCTAGCTTCCTGCTTCATCTGATCTGGAAAACGCTCTTGTCCAGTACTTGTTATTTTTGACTTCACAACATGTTGTTTTTCTTTGTCGGATCCACTACTTGACCTACTTGAGTCTGATGACCTTCGCTCGACCTTCGTTCTTAAGTCACTGATGTCCTTCTTGATATCATCAGATTCATCAGCCATTTGGTCTATTCGGCCGTGAATACCGGACACATCATCCTTAATGGATTGAATTTCATCAGAAACTTTCCCACTAAGTTGTTGGATTTCAGCTTTGACAGAGTCAAATGCCCCGGTCATTGTCTGACAAAACTGCTTCAAGTCAACTGCTTCTGACTTCATCGGGCTTCCAACAGGATCAAACACAAGTTCTCCTTGCTGGACAATCCTCTCTTTGATATGCTTGGGGATGTCCAACATCATGAACACACTTTCACTGATTGACCCAACTGCCTCCCTCATGTCAACGATCAATGCGGCACGCTTTGATCCAATGTCAACCAGATCCTCCAACTCCTTCTTTGACGCAACATTGACGTTCAATGGTTTGGTAGCCATCTTGAATTTCAACACAAGTTACTTAACTATGGTTTATCAAAGTTAATGTAACAAAAAATGTAAAGTTGCAAAATAAAGGTTACTTAACTATGATTTAACAAAGTTAACATAACCAGTCAAAAAGTGCAAAAATTTTGACAATGTTTTTTTTTTCCCCAACTTCAGACTAAGAAATCAAATCAGAAAACTTGACACTCTTAGTACCACTTTCATTACAAAAACTGGTCGACCTGTGCAAACCAATACTGCCAAAAATATATTTCCCCAAAATAAATATTTATTATATGATTCAAAATTGATTTGATATACTAAAACATGCACTATTTGATTTTGTAAGCAAGTATAATCAACCAATCAATCAATCATCAAATCAATATAATCAATATCCCAAATTAAACGTCCTCAACCCAAACATAAATGAGTCAAACTTGATTTTGTAATTGTAATTTCATTACATAACAGGCAAATCAATTTATGATATTAGTACAATTAATTCTTAAATATAATATACCATGTACATTAAATGCAAACAATATTTTTAAAAGAATTAATTTATAAATTTGAAAAAATTGAAAATTACTGTATTGATATTAAAAGATAATTTACAGATTTTACTGAGTATTACTCTAATTAATTTCAAAATAATTTACTGAATAATAATTTACTGATGGTCAAATTTAAGTAATTTACTGAACAATATAGATATAAATTAAGATTTATGTAACTGCAATAATCAAATTATAATTTTAAAATTATATGACAATTCGAAATTACTGAATGGGAAAAAATTCAATGAATATTGCAAATAAATTTCCAAATAAACCTAAGTTATGGATCAAATATAAACAATTTCAAATAATCCCAAATTTTATTTGGATTTGCCCAATTTTGCCTAATGAATTTGATAAACACAGTGACCGTAATTCAAATTTCAGACCAAACTGGTTCACCAATGGTCAACACCAAATTTATTCAATCAAATTGAAATCCACCAAAAATTCACAATTCTGGAGGTAAATTCAATTTAATTACTGCACTAAAAGTAATTTGGCTTTATTGTACACCAGCCTTAAAACTGGCAAACCCAGCTTTCATGTCACAAGCTGTCACATTCACGGTAATTTAATGTTCAAACTGACGGTAATCTGAACATCAAAATACACACAAAATACATTGGTTTATGCAATATTCACTACCCATCAACCTTAAACCACAAAATAATTGTATTTAAGGGACCAAATTAAATCACACTGTGATATACCACGTGGATTCTATCACCTGGCACCCTGGTACCAGTGTTGTAACTCACCAGTTACTGTTTGCAGCATCCCACTTCTCTGGACACTTGGTGGTACACTGATGATACAAACGTCCTTTATAAATGTCTTTCTCTTTATATGTTTCTTTTCTACACAATAATCTGTCCATTTAATATTCCTCTGTAACTACATTGTCTTTGTAATATGGCGGCATTTTAAACTATATCTCTCGATACTGCTATTGGATCTCTCGTTGTCACGACGACCTTCACCTTTTATATTTGCGTTTGCAAGTGGCTATTCTAACGACGAGATCGTCTCCGCCCGCGATTCACTACAATACCGTAGGTTATGTCCAAGGTTATATTAGTTATTTCCAGATCTTATATATGCTAAGAATCTATTTCACATAATTATGTTATTACAGGGAGTTTAAGGCCATGTTAATGTATGTAGGCTACTTATCTAAAGTATGTTACATAAACATGTATATGCAAAATATAGATCAAACGTGTGAAGCCATGTTTGGTGTAAACTGTGTGGAAACATAGTAACACTTAAACCCAAATCAATATCATTCTTTTGATACATAAGCTTAAGTTCACCTTAAAGCAGGTTGCATCTCTACAAGCAGTTACATCCATATGCTTATTTGAATTTAATATGTTAAGCAATTTTTGAGATACTGTCCAGAAATGAAGTGTGACAATGATGCATATGGATGGTGACTCTGACAATGGAAGACAAAGCTATCTTGATGTGTCAGCATAGATGCTGGTGACACAGTTATGTCTGGAATCATCCTTCACGTCAAGCCAGTTTATGGATGCGAACCCAGAAGATCTGATGAAGGGTCATATGAAACAAGGGGACTTGAGTCCTAATGCACTCTGGTGCTAATGTACTAACCAAGGTCATACCAAGGTCAAACTTTGGGAGAAATCATGCAACCAGATCAGAGTTTGCCCACAGATTGTGTTTGTACAGTAAAACACAAGTTTGGGCTAATTTATTTACAAGTTAGTAAAATGTGGTTTAATATGGGCAAATTGTAAAATTTATAAGGATAGAGAAAAATGTTTTGAAAACTATATCCCATACTGGGGTTACCGAATATATTACCCATACAAGTTGCCAGCAGCTAGAAACAAATGACCCCACAAAGGGGGTTGTGTACCAAAACACTGATCAGATTAATAGTGTACAAACATCACTATCTGGATTCAGGAATTATTTTACAGGATTTTTTATCATTGTACTCATAAGCAATATTGAAGGAATTGAGCCTTGGTAGAAGTCTCCAGACCATGAACCGGATCAGCGTCAAAATTTAACAATCATTTAAATTGTGCCATTATCAACATTTCTTGAAAATATCGTCAAAATCCATCCATATTCTTTCGAATTATATGCAAACAAGCAAAAAAACAAATAAACAAGTTACATATACTCCATTTTCACAGGTTGACAATAAAATCAGGTATCAGGTATCCATGTGCTTAATCTCCGATGCTCGCGGATTCTAAGGCACACCATCCAATCATAATGTAAGAATCATATGTCGAAAACCATAGCAATGTCGTCACCAGGGGATCATCGGTGTTCGGTAGCGAGAGAAAGCTAAGGAGGGAAAGACTTCTGAAACAAGTAGGTTTTAAGTCGCCTTTTGAAACATGATAGCGTTGGAGCAGTTCGAATTTCCAGAGGCAAATCATTCCAGAGTTTTGGAGCATCATATGAAAATGACTTATTGAAATGAACCTTGGACTTGTGAACTGAGGAACTGTAAAAGGGTACATTGAGGAACATTTTTTCTGGATTACTGCGCCTTGTCTTAACAGCAGATGTATATAAAGACAGGTATGGGGCAAAGTATTTTGGCTTTCCAGTAGTGAGGAACTTATATGTGAGTAACAGGGTTTTAAAAATGATACGTTGTCTAACATGAAGCCAGTGAAGAGACTTTAGGATTGGAGAGACATGAGAAAATCTGGACACCCCAGAGACAAAGCGTGCCAAGCAATTTTGGATATTCTGAAGCCTTGTGATATTCTTAGAGGACAGACTGCGAAACAGAGAATTACAATAATTCGAATTATGACCCTGTTATGACTAATAAATGTTTTTTTTTGCAGATTAACATTTCTTGTTATTAATGGGATGTTGAATGGCCGACACTAGCAATTGGAAATAGTAACATAATTTGGAGCTTGCCTTACATGAAAAGATGGAGTCGCAATAATGATAACATTTGTATTCTCTCTTCTAAAAATACTACCCTAATATTTTTTGAACAGATCACTTTTTTCTCTCCTTAGTTTGATGAAATTTGCCTGTACATTCTGAATTTGCCTCTCTTGCTCTCCAATAGCTGAAAGGACACATGTCCATTTGGCTTTTGCCCATACATATGTCCTTTTGTCGCCAGACTTTGATGACATTGACAACACTCCAATACCTAAAAGGACACAGTTCCTTTCGGCTTTTGCCCATACATATGTCCTTTTGTCTCTGAACTTGGATGACATTGACACCACCTGGCTGTACATTCTGAATTTCTCTCTCTTGCTCTCCAATACCTAAAATAACACATGTCCTATTGCCTTTTTCCCATGTATATGTCCTTCTTGCATCAGATTTTTGTGAATTGTCACACAACGTGATGAGTATTTGTCTGCTCACTGAAGTTAAGCGGCAATGGGAATTTCAGTTGGAATTTCTTTGTGTCCCCCAGACTTTCGTAAATTCTAGTTCACTACTCGTGTCTGTGACGGCTTTGCACTCGTACTAGGAGACCAAAACACCGTTTGCTCTTGTACCTTCAGAAACTGAAAAATGATCCAATTTAAGAATGAAGTAAAATTCTGAAATACAAGTGTTAAATACCCGTTTTTAAACATTAAAAATGTAAATATTTAAAACATTCTTCTAATTTATTTGGCAAGTGTAATACATTGGTTTGCTTTAACTGATTTTAAAGTGATAAATAAATTTCTATGTATATGATCAAATAATTTATTTTTTCCCTAGCTGGTAAGGGTTCTGTTTTATAGCTATAGTCAAAACCTATGTCATGTTCTACATAGAATATATTCATAAAATCACTACAATAATCTATAGGGAGTAAACTGATTTTTCCTACACAAAATCTGACCAACCTAAACGTTTAATTTCTGGTACCCCAAGACAGCCGAAGGGAAGATGCTTTTGTTTAATATTTTTCATTTTGTGTAGACAACTTTCAGTTGTGATGTAGGATTTTACATTAAAACAAATCTCCTTGTTCTTTGTTCCAATTTAATAATGTATATATTTCTTGCCAAAAACTTCCGAATCTGCTTATACAATGCACTCGTGTAAGACAGCAAATCAAAACAAATGAAACTCTTACTGCATTGTCACTGACAAGATGAATCATCCTTATTGATTAATTAGTCTTGCGATCTACTTCGATCATATTACATATCAATCCAAACTGTAGAATAAATTATCACTGGTTTTTGCCACTACTGTAAGATCTTACAGTGCCCATAACTGCTTTGATCTATTGCTACAAATTCTGTGAATAAATGTTGGGATTAAACTGAAGTTTCAAAGTTAAAAGTCCATTGCACCTTTATTCCAAACTCATACCAATATCTGTGTCTATATTTGGACTCATTTCCCAACTTTGGTTGTCTTGAAACAGCCGCGTGCCATTTCCAAATTGCCAAAAATGTATTTGGCCATTTCAAAACCTCCCAGCCTTGTTGTTTGGAGATCTAACTGAACATAGTAAATAAATCTGAGACGTACTGAATGAATTTCAGTTAGAACATTTGATCTTTGATTGGGACCTTTGAAAAGATTCCTCAAAAAGCAGTCATTAGTAAAAATACAAGAAAGGAATTGTGTCATGAGTATGAATACTGGTCAGTTTCATCCAGTAGCCAGGTTTTCTTTGAGAAAAGCTGGTACAATGAAGATAAGTGTAGAATAGAATGGTGGAAATTGACATATTAAGTAATGATCAAATATCAAAGGTTGTGTAAAAAGATGTAGGACACAGGGTGGCTAAGGTTAATTTAACCATTTTGAAATGGCCAAAGCCATTTCAACACCTGGCCTGGTTCAAAATAGCAAGTAACATCAACACTGTCAATTAAAGATTGACGGCTCATGTCCGTTTTCATGTAGTTACACCCATGAAAATGAATTGTCAGGTTACATAATACATTTTCCAGAATCAATCTTGAATAAGTATAATTAAAAATACATATACTAACAAAAATAAATAATAGTAAATAAAGAAATAAAGTTCATTCCAGAAATTAACCATTCTTCAGGGGTTTTATTAAGTTACTTCATAATTTATTAATGTTTTTCAGAGAGGCTTTAAACCTTCCTCTTAGAAATGAGAAGAATCGATACACAGTACATATTTCTTCACCTGTCAAATAATGATCTGCGGAAGTTTTACTATGAAATATGCTATATAAAAGTCTTTTAAAAAATATGAGCGCTTGGCTAAAAGGCAAAGGTGTTTACACTAACCCTTGTGAGTACATTTTCATTGTTACATACAAAGGTGCTGTGCCAATGCATTGTTGTATGTGAGTGCAGAGTTCTTTACCATATAAAGATATTAAATTATTGATTTTCTCTGTATTTTGCAGAAGTGGCCCAATAAGTATTGGCCTTTCTTGTACTCTGTTGGAGGGAAAAGATAATAAATTAGGCAATGTTTCCAGAACCTTCTATGTATTTCTTTTTTTTCCCTGGAAATGCATTGCTTTGTTTACATTTCTTAAACATTATAGAAGAGCAGTATATAAACGGTTGAAAGTGTGACAACAGTCTATGTTGGAGTAGTATACTGTATAGATAGTGATATAAGAAGCTATTACATTGTGGATTAACCGAATTTTACATATGGTTCAGATCTTGGAGTGAACAGCAGAGTTGTGCAAACATATACTGAAGATCTAGATATAAATATTTTGTGGTAGTGGACGCCAAACAGATTGCTGGATACAGTGGACAAACTTATTTTAACTGTTAACTAGGTAGATAGGACTGTGGTCAGGTCAGCTTGGTATCATTATTCTAATATTGTATAAACTATTTAGAGTATCTCATTTGACTAATTATTATTTTGATAGCTAAATGAAATTGTTAACTAAAACATTGTCTTTTCCTGTTATATCTTGATAGCAACTGATAATAAATACTGTACTTACTCTGTACTTACCCTGTGAACCATAACAGTCACCCCTCACAGTCCATCTGTGAGTGAACCTAAAGTGGTTATACATTTGCTTTGGGATTATGTAGGTCATCTGGGAAAACATTGTGGTAAATGTGGGTACATGCTGAGAGATCTGGAAACAAATCCTGGAGCACTATGTGGATGTCAAGGGTCACACGGGTACCAGACCAGAATGGTTAAAAATAATTTATTTTTAACCATTCTGGTCTGGTACCCGTGTAAAAGTAATTGTACTTGTACTTGTACTTGGCTCCATGTACTTGACCCCAGGCCTGAAAATAAATAAACTTCATGAGCAAAGCTCCCAGACCACAATATTTTCCCCAAAACAGCTCTTCCAGACTGCTCCCGGACCACCATTAGAAGTGAAATTGGTCCATAAAAGGTTAAATATTTTTTGATAGATTTACACTTTGTCCTTATGTCAGTACATATTTAAATTTAAAAAAAATCCATCCTAAAGAAGCAGAGATGAGGATTTTGTGGTCACGTTGTGCAAAATTGTGGTGAAGAGCAGTATACTTTAATTTTTAATGTGTAACCTATTTGAAAAATCCTACTGTCCAAAAGGTGGGGTTCATATGAAACACCTTGAGAATTTGAATTAAACATTTCCCTCTTAGTTGATAAAAACTTCCACCAAATTTGTTCTATATAAGCTTGGTATAACCATTCCCATGCTGGTCCAAGCTCCTTTGTGGCAGCTTGACACAATTCATGTTTTGGTAAGATACAGGTAGGCTTCATCCAGGTAGGCCATTGGTTGGTTTAAAAAGTTTGGATTCGGGGGGTGGGGGCAATAGTGGTGCAGTAGTAACACACTTGTCTCCCACCTCTGAGGTCGGCGGTTCAAACACCGGACCCTATGTGGGGAAAGCTAGTAGTTTCTTACCGATACTCAGCAGTTTACAGTACGGAACATTGACCAACTCTATAAACTGGTTTCCTGTGCCTATAAAACTACTGACCATGTTATGAGCTATACGTTGTTAAACACGACATTTACCCCCCCCCCCCCCCAAAAAAAAAAAGTAAAAACCCCCCCCAAAAAACCATAATTTGGAATCCCTATTTGTGTAGGATGGACAGCTTTTTCACTCATCACATCCTCTCACAAGCTGTATTAAATTCTACACCAAAGAGGTCTGGGATGGGGTTTGGGGGTTTGGGATAGAATGTCTATAGGAAATGGATCTTTTGTAAACATGCATTACCAGCACACAAGGTATCTTTTTGGAAGCATAAGGATAAGCTGATGGACAAAAATTTGCATGACCCCACAGAACTATCTGACCTGACCTTTAGTTGTGGTGAGATACATGATCATACATTGCACAATAATTTCTTCTTTGCCCCTTCCAATATTTTGTTAATTTACAAACCTTTTGCAACAGGGGTAAACGTTTATGCTAAGCTTTTTATGTCCTGTTCAACAGCCAGGGTCACATATTGAGACAGACCCACAACATTGTCACTTGTGGTGACAGCCTGTGATTAGATACTGAACTTGCTAACCCAACAGGTCACTGAGACCTTCTCTTGTGACAAAGGATTTTATGTTATATTACATTTTAAATTATTATTTCAAATTTTAGAAAATACATATTTTCTGATACAAGGACGTCACTTTGAATACCATACACAACTTGATTTTATTTTTTATCAACAAGTTACCTAGTTAAACCTTATTCAAACATTTACCCAATTTCCTTGTTGTACCAAAGTTTACTCCATCTACTTAAGAGTTATCAAACAGTTTGAGCATGCTTTTGATGTTCCCACTGTTTGCAATACTTTCCCTGGTGAGATTCATGTATCACCCTCCATTACCTCTTTTATAAAGATGTTATATGTGATGTTGCACCTTTCTGTCTCCTTAGTAAAGGAGAGATTAAGCACTATAAAAGTCCAATTAGAATAAGAAGCAGAATGACTTCAAGGCAACTTTAGCTGAGATTATATTTTCTCACATAGTCTAGTTATATATGGTATATATAACATATAATATACTAGTGTTTAGTTATTGCTGCTAAATGGATATTTCACTGAATATGTAGATTAATTGTGTGTTTTTAATACTCAATTCAGACACTGCAGAGTTCACAACAATAATGATCCTGCATGAACAAGAGTGAAGGTGATCCTAACTCACTAAGAGGTACGTGTTCCACTGGGGCCATCTTGTTGGTAACCATGGATTTTTTGAGGGTTGGGAGCAATGTTTAGAGAGTCGGTTAGGATCGGTTGTGATTTCCCGGCTTGTTGTGGTGGGTCAGTGAAATATCACTGACACTCTCCAACTCTTGATCCCAACCATGGCTCTGACCACCTGGAAACTTTCCTGTTTTGTCTGTCTACGTCTTGTTGTAATCACTTATAGGTTTGTCCTGTACTATAAACAAATTTTCGGGAAACACTTGCCGGCCTGTAGTAGTCAAGTATCCAGACATCACTCCATACTCCATAGAACAATACTGACCATACTTGAAAGAAAAGTGGAAAACAACCCCGACCTGACTTGGTCACTTCCCACCAAGACAGGACACAACTTCCCTTCGTAGAGTCAGTTAATTTACAGCAGGAAAAGCTGGGAACACAACAGAAAAAGATATAAAAGGAACCCAACAAGGCCGCTACAGCAAAACACAAGCTGGGAAGTGTGTAGGACAGGCCAGCTTCATTTATACTGACTCGTGGCTTGTCAGTTATGCAATCTGTGTCTATAAAAGACGAGTCAGGGAGGGGAATGCATCATTTGGGTTTTCAACACTGACTGGCAGCATTCAGATAGGCTTTTATTTTTTTTACAAATTAACTTAAGATATAGTGTACAGAAAAAAATTTACAAAGGCTGCTTTGATTTGATTTATAAGATGGGTCATAAAACGCAAAAAAAAGAATGTGAAAATAGAAGTCCCCACAGATACATCTACAGAGTTTGAATTGGGAGATACAGCTGCTGACATACAGAGGAGGAAAGAGGAGATAGAACAGAGGGAGAGGTAGGAGGCATAGAAACAACAGAGGGAAGAGGAGGAGGGAGGAAGACAGGAAGGTGGAAACCTTAACAGAGGCTGGAGGAGAGGCCAGAGCATCTACTCAATACAAATCCAGGTGCAGGAAAGGACATATGCTGAACATTTATTTAACAGACTCGGATGAGGAGGCTATTGTAGACTTTGTCCAGGATCATGAGGAGCTTTTCAGCAAAACCAACGTACACTTTCTAATTCTAATTCTAATTGACTTTTAGCAATAGGCAAATTCAAAGTCCAGGGACAATTCCAGGAAGCATTGACTGTGGGAGAGCTTTGTAAGCAGCCGCAACCTGTCAGTGAAGGTGTGCAAGACTTGGTTGGAATGCCAAAGGACTTGCTGTGGAAAACTAACCCAGTCCAAGTCTGGCCAGGCTCCCAAAGAAATGATAGAGAGGCAGAACTGGATTCAGGACAAATTTAATTTTTGTGAAGACCTACATCAGAAGGAAGGGCCTCAGCAAATCCTCCGGCTTTAAGTCACCACAGAGAGGGGTCAGTGCTAGTCTAGCCTCAGTCCATGACATTTCACGAGAATGCATGGTTACTGACAGTATGGAGACCAGCATTCGCTCTGACACAGCACACCAGCCATCCATCTGCAGCACTGCTAATACCAGTGTAGTGTCCCATCCTCTATCAGTCGACCAGCAGATCAGATGAAGACTAAGTTCTTTCCTTTGGCCCAGACAGGAGACCATCAGAACAACCTTCTGCAGCTACCTGGCAGCTGAAGTTAAAAACTTGAAGGAAAGAGACCTTCAGACTTTAAGAAACTGGACAGAAAATTATTTAAGTGGGATACGAGCCGGCCAGATTATAGGAACCTTCAGCCAAAGCTCCTACAGTTATCAGTAGCAGCAGCTGCAGCAGACAGCAGTCAGCAGCCACCACTAGGGAATACATCTTGACTATTCTAGCAACCTAGGTGGCAGCAAGCCAGTTCATACAACCAGCTCAGGAGTGGTGCCAAGAGGACAACAGCCAAGACAGCCATAAAGTTCATACTTAGTTGCTGATGAGCAACAACCTGGAACTTCAAGACAGCTACATTTCACCATCAACTCTAGTAAGAGTTGCAACCCACCACCAGTAGCCTCTGTCACAGGAGAAGAAACATCTCAGGCCTCTCTAGCATTTTTGGGAATATACAGTCAGTCACGAGCTACCAGCAGATGGATACGCATCAACCATTTACAACAAGTGACTGCATCAACCTGCTGCCTTTCCTCCAACCACCCAGCAGGAAGAGCCTCCTCAGCAGTCCTCCGATGGCAAGCAGCAGCAGTAGACTTACTGCACCTACCTAAAAAGGTCCTTTTCAGGACCACTACTGCTCTCAGGACCACCCAAATCTTCCCAAACCAATCAATAAGCTACATGTTAAAAACGCCCCTAACCAAACACATGACCACAAAACACAAGAAACAAAATGAGTGAACGAGTGATTGAGTGATTTAAAAAAAATCAAACATGGACTTAAAATTTTTGACCTAGAAATATTTTTTTGAAATTTTTCAGATTTGAATAATACTTGTACCTTACAAGAACTTTAATGAATTTTAAGTGGGTTTAAATTTTGGCTTTCTTCTTCTCGTGGGTGGTGGTGGGTGCTGTGGTGAAGGTGCTGGCTGTATGGCAGGTGCTGGTCCTGGATTCAGATGAGTCCCTTTTTGTCTACAAAGCAAAATAAAAATCAAAATGTTTAACTTCTGTAGAAAGTCTCTGATGTTGAGCTGGCAGTGATATATGATGATTTACAGCAGCTATAAGGGATTTATGTAATGTTGGTTTGTTCCCGACTCACGATCCAGACTCCAGATATTAATCATCTTAGTTGGGGTGGATCTGGACGCATCTCCAGTTTTGTCGGTTTGTCACTACAGCTTGTCATGACTTGATACAGTTTGTCAATTAAGGGTTTAGGCATGCCCTGATAGTTTTCCATCTAGTCATGGAGAAAACACCTGGACCCCAAGTCAAATTGGGATCTTGCTCCCTACAAGCCGAGATGTGCTATGTCCTGTGGGGAAGGTGAAGCCAAACCAAATTTTTCATGCGTTTTTTTCCTAGATTTTTGTGCACACTAAAGTCATAGAGTCTGTTGTAGGGTCGGCACCAGTGGAACACCCTCATAAGAGTCACAATGTTTGTTCAGTATTTTCCAATATGCTGACAAATCAACAAAATGTGTAAAACTCATTAAAGAAACGCAAGGTTAGCTAACGATTAAACTACTTTAACACTTTCTCATGACTTACCGTGTCCCCACAGAGCCATTGTGTTCAGTTTGTATTTCTAGTTTTACTCTGGCAAAGGTACTTTTGGCATGAAGTTTATTTATTTAATGTTTTACATCATGTCTTGTACCTATTGGTTATAATGTGACGGGTAGTTTTAAAAGCAGAGGAAACCAGTACATACCAGTCAAGGTTCTGTTTTGTAAACTGCCGACAAATGGCAGGCAACTAGCAGGCTTCCCACTTGATATCAGGCCAGGATTCAAACTGCAATCTCAGAGGTGGGAGGGGTGTGTGTTACCACTCCACCACTGCTGTGCCCCCCCCTCCCCGGGAAATCACATCCAAATGTGGCAACTGTTCATGGAAAGTTTTAAAAAGGGAAAATCTCCTTGATATTTGTGAACAGCAGATTATTGTTCTGTGGGTGGGGGTTGGGGGGGGGGGGGGCTCTCTATATCTCTTTAGATATTTGATAATTTATCAAAAAGCTGCCCCCATTTACTATTTCAACCATTTGTATTTCCAAATTTGTGCTGTCTTTAGAAAGTTTTTATGTATATACACATAAACTGTTTCTGAAATCTGACACGAATTATATACATGTCCTCAAATGACACTCAGGTTTGTTTATCTTGGTAAATAATACTTCATGTCACACAAATAGTTTTCCCCTATAATTCTTAAGTACTTGCTTTAGATCCTGTTCTCTGACGTGTCTTTGGCACAATATTCTTATTTTAGATTTCCTTAATAGGTCTAACCATATATATTGCGTACATTGTAAACTGCAAAAGCAAACAAACTTTCAGTGAAACAATTAACCGGGAAACCTTTACAAGCACACATGATGCGTCTTCTCAGAATAATAGGGTGGATATATATCATTGTTACTTTAATACACAAATTGTCTGATGCACAAAGTACAAAAGGTTATCCAGATGACAGGTGCAGTGACCTTTTACAGGAGTATAACTTTCACACGAAACAAATAAAGAGAGATGCACAGGTGATGAAGCAACAGCTTGAAACAGAAATCCAAAACCTTGAAAGAAGACTGGATGAAGAAATAGAAGACATCAAATCATTGTTATGGGATGAGTTACTCAAGGATCAATCTCGCTATACATTCCATTATGACTTAAAAAATTGGACTGATGCAGATGCTTCTTGCAAGAGTCTGAATAGTAAACTAGTAAAACTGGAAACTGTTGAAGAATGGACCTTTGTTGAGGGGCTTGTTGTACAAAATTGTTCTACCTGGAGAGGATTTTGGACATCTGCAATTGATGTCGCAAATGATACCTGGGTTTGGAGTGGCACTGATGATGCAGTCAATGTAGGGCTTTGGGATACTGGAGAACCAAGTGGTGATGGGGATTGTGCACATATGCGCCAAAATAGAGACTATCAACTGAATGATGAGCCGTGTGACCATTCTGGATGTTACATTTGTGAAAAATAGATAACATCATCTTTTGATAATTGATAATTCTTATTAAAGATCAATAGTCAGGAGACTAGTTAATTACAAACAGATTTGTATATAGAATAAAAAAAGCATTTAATTTTTTGAGGTAAGAGGTAGAAGGGAAGAGGCTATCTGATGTTATTATTATAATGAGGTTCCTTGTGCTTTGTTCACAACTGGTCTGCAAAGACGCAACAGAATAGGTTCCTGTTAGTGATGATTTTGTATTATCATACATTGCTGGAATGCTTTGCTTTGTTATCTAAAACATATAATTGCTACCCAATGAAAAAAATATTGAGAGCTTTACTGCCAAACTCAAGCGGCAACTGCTTTGAAGATTCAGTAGATTTTGAAAGTTACTGGTCCTGTGATCAATTTTATTTAGTGTTAAACACTTGGTACTTGTCATTGTTTATCCTCTTCAGCTTTGACATTTTTTCAATCAGACTATCATGTTCTGGTGTATGGTATAAGTTTTAACCAAACTGTAATGGAACAGATCTGATATCCGGCAAGACCCGCCAATTTTTTAAATATTTCAGAACTGATTCTGATACACTTTTGGTTGAAATCTGATTTAAGTGTTATTTGAATTGGAAATATGGAAAGGTATATCAGCTGTTTTTCATTACAACATATGCTTTTTGAATCAGGATAATGAACAGGATAGAAACCAATTTTACTGTATAAGTATTGGTGTGAAGAGATTATTATGAGGTATACCCTTGCAGTTATGTTAATTAACGTGATTTGAATGTTTTGGGATCGGCTTTTAGTTGGGACAGAATGGGACAAAAATGATTGTGGTTGATGCAAGGAGAGACTAATAATTTCTCAATATATAATATTTACCTTTTGAAGAGTATCCCATTCGGTTTCTTTTTTTTAATACACAAAGAACTGATTTCTGTGAATTTTACTGACAAACAGGCATTAATCCTTGGTACTATATGCGACAAGTTCATAAACAGTCACATTTTCACAGATCACTGGCAACTCAGCTAAAATCAGTTTTTCCCTCCACGTAAGAAAATATTCTGTAAATATATTAGCATATGGTAAGTTTGAAACAAACTAATAAATAAATAAAAATAAATAAATAAATATAAAATATTTAGTTATATTTTACTTTATAATTCTTTACACTTAACTACTAGGCAAATAGTTCATCAAAATCAGTTATGAAATTAAAAGAGATGGTTTAAAAATCAAACAAAATTTGCTATTCAAAGATACAAAATCAGCCATTAATGCCTTGCGTGTAGAGACATTAGTTTTAGCCATCAGCGATGAGAAAACACAGAACTTTTGGGAAAGATCTGTATCATAATCTAGATACTAAATTAAAAGAACACATATCTGGAAACTTCCCCATGGTGGAGGTATGTGCTCTTTGAGTGCTTTCTAATGTAATATGAAATTTAGCATAAAAGTCGTCCAGTGAAGTTAAATAAGCACAAAAATATTTCTTTGAAAAGACTTCAGTTGTTAAAGTAATGGGAATATTAAGGGCAAATAGTATTCAACATCCTTTCAACAGGATCAAGTGGGCGTGGGGTAGGGTGAAAATGTTGCACTTTTGTTGCTTTACTTTCTTAAGAAAACATTTAATCTCCTCATCTCGTCTAGAACTATTATTATGAGGTAGATGACACTTAACTTTTCAATAAAAGTGATGATCCCATTCATATCATCATAATTTTATTTAACTTCCGAAGTTCATACAAAAGTGGACAGTTTTTCATGTGCTTTCTTTCAGTAAATTTAAGTTTTACAAACTGTATAATAAAGATTATATATATAAAAGGGCCCCACAACCCCAGGCAAAACACCAATTGCAGATATTCATTTATTATCATAATACAGATGGTTAAATATAATTACTACACTATTTACAGTCCATTATTATTGATATGTCCAGGTTATTAACAATAAAATAGCACACACATTGGTAAAAGCCCTGAATAAAATCACGTATAACAGCCAGCAATAATAATACAGTATTATATTTTTAGTTGACAAGTTACCAGCACAATTACAACCATTACACAATAAACACCGAGACACAGTCCCCACCCCATGACAGTAAGACAACAGGTTGAGGGCTCTTTATTTTAATACAGTTAACAAAGTAAATGTGTAGATATATAGTTACTACTAAAAGTTATATACAAGTCAAATGATATACACAGTATCGTTAATATGTAAATATAGTATCAAAGTTAATACAAAATAACTTGTTAAATTCATGATCAATCAATCTAGAGTCATTGTCCATATAGATCATGAAAGTGATAGATTAAAAATTACTTCATTCACAAAATAGACATAAAAACCTAAAAGTCTAAAAAAACCCAGCATAAGGGTTGACCTTGTTGAAGGTCACAGTCAAACCTGACCTATAAAAGGTCAAACTTTAACATAAGCAATGGCCTCTGTAAACGAGGCTGGATTTGAAGAAAATTACTTCAGTCCTGAATTTAAGGTCACCCTAACAGCTGGAGGTGATGAGACCTAAAGGTGTATAATGAAACTTTGTATAAGGTAGTGACATATGAAGGCCCTAAACCAGAGGCCAAATGACATTTAAAAAAGGGATGGGAGGGCGGGAAATTAAATTCATGTAACATGTCCTTCCCTCAAAGTCAAATCATAAAGTGACCCTGTGCACTAAGGATAATGGTTGTAAACCAGGGAGGATCAAAGGGGGCATGCACTGCAGGCCTGATGCACTGTAAACCAGGGGGGACCAATCAGAGGCAATTGCTTACTAAGTTGCCCAGTAACAGGGGGTCACCCCAAGGTGATGTTATGTAAGTTAGACTGGTACCCCAAATTCCCACAGTAGTGTTATGTAAGTTAGACTGGTATCCCAGACCAGCATTAGACTGGTACCCCAAAGGGGTGATACAATACTGATACACCAAAACTGTCTTGGCGCAGGACTGACATCCGGGGTGCCCACACACCCCAAGAGAGTATCACATTACTTACGATTACAAGTTAATTGAAATTACTTGTATGACCACTTAATCACTTACACAATGTTACTTGCTATTTCCTGGACTAAGGACTTATTTACTAAGAGAAATTTTCCAGCAGGACCCATCACAACCCAATGTACAACCAGTAGGGGTAGACAAGCATTTAAATCAATCAAAACAATGGAATCTGCAATTAGCTCTCCATAAGCTTGATCTTGCTGAATGCATATGCAAATACAATCTGACATCCAGGAGCCCGCCAGGCTAGCTACTGAACGCTGGTATGTGTGAAACGTGAAATGGTGAGTGCGAAATCCCATCTGTACATTTAATCTGGACAAACATTTCCTTCATTTTGAATCAGTGAGGGGAACCCAAGCATCTCCTGCATGCACCTGAAATAAAGGATCAAATCCTGATGGTGATTAAAGTTTGAAGATCCCTGTAAGAGTGCTATAAGAACACATAATCCGAGTCTGCAGTTTTGGCAGTGTGAGTATTTGCAGCTTGTCCCTAGACTGTAACATATTTGTTGCCACCTTCTTTGCATGGCTCGATAAAATAGTGTCCAACAAATTCATTCCCACAACACCAGAAATAGCCTTAACATGGATACAAATAAATATAAAAGTTTTATTAAAAGAATGTCCCCCTGTGTACAGGGAGTGAAGTGGTACAATGACCTCCCCAAAGATGTGAAAACTTGCCCAAACTTGGTGAAATTTAAACAAAGCTTAAAAAGGCACTTACTGGAACAATATAAGATGAGTGTAAATATCATACAATAAGTATAGCTGATAAGCATTCTTTATTCACATCTTCACATATTTGTTGCTATCATGATACAGTGTCAGTAATAAGTAATAAAAAAGATAATAATAAAAACTTAACATATGTATAATAATCTTAAATTTTGAAATGTTAAAGCTTATTACAAGCTGTTATTAATCAAGTTTTATTGTCTAGTATTTTTTTCACATCATGTTGTCAACTTATTTGTATTTCGTAGGTTCTTTTTAAAATTGAGGGAATATTTCTATATACGTTCTTAACTTCATGATATTCCCTTTCAGCATTATTTAATTTACTGTAATCATATATTTTGCTGAATAAACTTATTTATTATTATTATTACATTTTTTGACCACTCCAAGGACACTTTTAGGTACATGTCAGTAATTGGTATGTCATTAGCTGTTAAATATCTGGAGACATTAAATTTGACTGCTGAATGTGGAGTCATATTAGATAGGCTTAAAAAGCAAAGTATGCCCTGTAAACCTGACCCAAAAAGAAATTGTTGAAAGGCTTTTCAAAGTATTGATTGACATCATGGTTCTGATAACTGGTTTCAAAGTCCTATTGATTCTCATTTATTTATTTATTTGTTGTTTTATATCGAATTCAACAGCCAGGGTCATATTGCGATAGGTAGTTTCCAGGTGGAGGAAACCAGTGCATAGGCAAGTAACTACCAACTTTCCAACATGAAGCGTCCAGCCCGAGATTTGAACTGGCGGCCACAGAGGTTGGAGGCGACAACTCTAACCACTACACCACCGAGCCCCCTCCTATTGATTCTCACAGACTTAATGAAAAGCTTCACTTTTTGATGATACAAGGGGAAATCTTGTTAGCATTACATTGTAAACTTAGCCCTTAGGGCAGCCAAACAATTTGAGATAATGTTAAGAGACACACACCATTTTGTACCAGAAATTCCAAAAAAAAAAACACAAAACAAGATCAATGGTTACTGACTTTACTGATATTTTCATGCAAATACAGGGACAAGCAAAAGTTCTGAATACAGCAGCATAGCATCACTGCTTTTTGGGCCTGTAGGCTTCCTCGACAAGTGAGTTTGCAGCACTTGATAGATTCTTGAGCCCTTCAGCACCTGAAAGCATCGTGAAAATTGTAATAGATTCTGTGACTGAGATCCGAATAGGATTTTCAACTAACTGATATAATTCATCTTATTTATGCTCCTCTTTTATTTTCAAAATATCAACAATAAAAGTATAACAAAGTTCTCGAAACATGCTGGAGCTAGATGTTAAAATACTCTTTCAACAGCATTTTGGCACAGGGCTGATGTTTCTTCTTTGATGTTTCATCTCTACTAGTTGTTACTGCTCCTACTATTTCTGCTACTATTTCTGTTTGTTACCAGTTGTTACTGCATCTTCTTGTTACTTCTGTTCATTCTGAATTTTGATTGCATGTGATGCTACTTTTATATTCAATGCCAAATATGACTCACAGTCATTACAACCTCTGGAATGTGAGAAGTGGCGGTCACATGACCTAGGTCCAGGACAAATTGAGAGAATTTACTTGTGATTTCCTACTTCATTTCCTTATAAGCTGTGTCATGGGACCTAAGTTGAATGAAACCTGTTTCCTGTGAACCATGTTCTGGATTGTATTAAAATAAACTACATATTCCAATGATCATGTCGATATGAATAATTGTACAATTAAGAATAATTTCAAAATTCAATAAATTAAGCTCTTTCCCTCCCCTATGATACATGGACTCAAAGGACACTCGGGCTTGTTTATCTTAACAGCTAATATTTCATATCACACAAATAGTTTTTAGTCCTAGAGTGATTGCCTCAGATCCTTTTCTCTGACTTGTGGCTGAGAATCATTTAGTGTGAATGGTGTATGTAAGCGTATAGACTTTATTCATTCCCATATATAAAAGAGTGTAACACACAATGTTATTGCAAACACACCTCACTGCAAGTGTGTGATAAGAATTCTGTTCAATCTGTGTTGTGCAGGTTATCACTACTGTTAATTTACAAAACATTTTAGACTGTATTATGTTGTTAATATTTTTAAGCGCGAGCCTCGATAGAGCTCGCGCTTCTACAGATCACTTTTTATTTTTTTTTTTTTTTGTCTCCGGACTTTGATGAAAGTTACCTCTGTACTCTGAGTTTACCCCTTTTGCTCTCCAGTAGCTACAAGGACGTATGTCCTTTTGATTTCTTCATATACATATGTCCTTCTGTCTCCACACTTTCATGACATGACAACACTGCAGTAGTTAAAAGGACACATGTCCTTTCAGCTTTTCCCCATACATATGTCCTTTTCTCTCTGGAGTTTGATGACCTTTACAAGACCTGTGAATTCTGAAGTTACCTCTCTTGCTGTGGGATGTCTTTTAGTTGGAATGTCCTTATGTAACCAGACATTCGTAAATTCTACTGCACTACTCATGTCTCTGATGGCTTTGCGCTCGCGCTAGGTGACCAAAACACCTTTTGGCCTTGTTAAACATACATTATACTTACTCATACAACAGTTGTTAAGAGCACTTTATTTATTTGAAGTTTTACGGTGCTTTCAACACTGTACAGGTCATATCATGACTTGTAGTTAGAAGAGTAGAAGAAACCAACACATACTGTTGGTCAAGGTTCTGTGCTATAAACTGCTAAGCAACAGCAAGAAACTACCAGCTTTCCCCCATGAGGTAGGCATTCCCCCAAACCCAAGGACAGAAGATTGGGATTTAAAATTTTATTCTTTAACATTAAAGCAAGCACAATTAGTACAATTGTTTAAAACACTTATATATAACAGTAAATTAACTAAATCATAATATTAGCACTAGCTATGATAAAATGAGTGGGAATTCAAACTTCAGCTACATGCATCATTATTGATTACTTTAACTTGTTTAACACTTAAAACAATGATACTAACAGAAAAGTTAACCATAATGATATTTCAAACTGCACACTCAAGATTAATAAATGTGACTGTTTACAGGCATAATTACGATAATTAACCATAAAGATTTGATTACATTCACTGATCCAAACTTCAGCATAATTTCCCACTGTGAAATTGTGACTACTTTATAAACCTTTGGCCTCTGGGCCAGGGGAGCTCGAACATAAAATGAAAGCAATCTGAGGTAAGAGGTCAAAAGGTCAAACCGTCAGATTGAAAGACAGGTAAAGTCAAGAGAAACCTGACTGAAAGGGGGAGACCGTGAACAGGTCCCCCAGTTTTGAAGGTTAATAGACCGAGTCGTTGTTCGAGCTCACCTGACCTTGATATGGTGTAACCGTCCAGAGAGCACCAATTTGGAGTTAAATTATAAGAAATAAGCGGTGAAATGGAAATAATGTGACTCCCAAAGGCCAAACGTAAGTGTGTAAGTGTTTACTAAAGGTGTGTGCGACAGGAGAGGAGGATGAAGCCTATGAGGTAGGGCTGGGAACCGAACCCTAATCTCATAGGTGGGAGGCGAGAGTGTTAACAGTTGAGGGCAATAGGTGTAATAGAGACACTTTTTGAAAAGTATTAGGAAAATGTCAAAACTGTCTTTAATCTTTTATAATGACAAGTGCAGAAGAGATGAGAACTTGGCCAACACTTTATGGATGAAATTGAACTCTTGTTTGATTCTATTTTTTGCAAATTGTCCATTATGTCAAGTTTACATCTTCATATCTTTTAGAACAAATGTGATTGCAAAGTTTTCATGATTAAAAACACAACTTCTCGTCGTAATAGATTTTCATAGTAAAATGTTAATACACCCTGCAATTGAAGTGTCTAACCTCAGTTGAATTAAGAAAGATTTTTAATTGAAGTAATTTGCTGTCTCAGATTTTAGGTTTATCAACAATATGCTAATAGTTTCATAGTTGGTATAGCATAGGTTCAGTAATGAGTATATTCAAAGATTTGGGTAGTTTATTCTTTTTATTCTCTTTTGTGATAAATTAATATGTTACATAAGTGCCTTGTATAGGACACCGGATATATGACCAGTATAGAAATCATAATTAAATTTTCCAACAAAGATAAAGTTACTTCTTCACCAAATCTTGTTTTCTTAATCACCTTTAGACTTAAAAGGGCTAAAATAGTGGTTTCTAAAAATCAAAATGTATTAAGTGTCTACAGATAGCTTTAAGTGGCCACAGTGGTAACACGCTCGTCTCCCACCTGTGAGGTGTGCAGTTCAAACCCCAGACCGTGTGTAGGAAAGTTGGTAGTTGCCTACTGATGGTTGGTAGTTTGTAGTACAGAACCTTGACCAACTATATGAACTGGTTTCCTCTGCCCATAGAACTACTCATCGAGATATAACCCATACAGTGTTGAAAGTGACAATAAAACTCAAATAAATAAATAAGTCGACAGATAGATTCATGGCTGTGTCTATACATTATATTTTGAATTACTGTCAAATACAGTGTTAAAATGTATGAACATATTAATTATACATTTCCAACCTTGAAGCAAAGTTCGTTCAAAACCACTTATATTCTTGAAAGACCCATGCCAACCACACCAGTCCCTTAAATATGGATACCTACTATAATTAGAGAATATTTCATGTATCTCATTAGAACTACTTTTAAGTTTATCTAATCAATAAAATCTGTTGTCCTTATTTTCATCCGATAAATACTAAGATGCAACAATTCTGATTATCACTTAATGAAAAGTCACAATGATGGAAAGGTATTGTTACCTTCTGAGTTATACACTAGCCATAATCCACTTTTATCTGTCAGGTGTCACCAAAGTATGAGCTCCTAAGCTTTTGTAATCTTCCATATCACCAAGTGTAAACAATACGGGAGTTTAAAAAGATAATTACGGTTTTTAGTTATGTCCACAAAGATGAGCAAGTTTTGTATTAATATGGATTCATTAATTCTGCATGGAACAACAGCACTTGAAGGCTACATACATCTGCCAAGGCCCAGCAACTCTAATATTGATTATGAATGTAATGACAAAATCCTTGAATTCATGTATCCAGATGGTGATCCAAATCATCCTCAAAATTGAATCATATGTTCCTTAATTGTGACATTGTCAACATTTTTTTCAAAATGGGTTTTTTTCCCAACAAAATATATCCACACATAATTGGTTTGAATTATTTTGTAAACATGAAAAGTCATGCTGCTGCAGATATATCCTCAATAAATTCTTTAATTTTTTTCTGGTGACAAGGATTTTTAACAATATAACATAGCTTTATGCTTTTCCAAATTATCATAAATATTCCCCTAAACATGGTAGAAGCTTTGGAAACTTTGAAGATACTTAATCCACTATTATTTAAAATATATTTCCCTACATTTTTCAAAGCACAAATTCCATTTTCAAGATTTATACACAGAAACTTAAATTTCCTATAATACATAATTAAAATCAACTCACTAGGAGCTAGTTAACTGTTGAAGTAATAAATGTTGAGAAACACTCAAATCTAACAACACCTGACACTTCAGAATATATAAAAAAACTGTACAAAACTGAGATTTTAATCAACTGTGGATACTCTGGGGTAACAATGTTAGCAAAGTAATGCCCTTGTTCCACCAAAGGATTAAGCCCCGACCCTGTCGGCAACCCTTAATCGTGGACAGTCGGTGAAAAAAAAACAAAAATGGGCGGGAATACTGGGTCGGTTTCAAAGTCTGGGATTAAGTACAGATCGTCCTCAGGAAGTCTCAGGACGCCTCAGGCGGCCCCAGACAGTCCCTAACTGGTCTGGGACTAAGAACCGACTAAGCCATTTTTCTGGTCGGTTTGAACCACGATCCTGTCCTAGACAAACCGACTGGGTCCCAGGACGCCTCAGGCCTCCTGGGACTAAGCCCCGACTAGCCCAGGATTAAGTACCGACCCCACAAGGTGTCCTGAGGCGTCCCCAGGCGTCCCCAGACCAGGATCGCCAATTTTTGTTTGGCAATGGGACTAAGGGTCGCAGGAAGCCTGGGACTAAGTGATAGAGGTCTGGGACTAAGGGTCGGGGACTAAGGGTCGCAGGCGGCCTGGGACAACATAGGACTGTGTAAATTTGATCTGAGGAGGCCTGAGGACGCCTGGGACTGGACATTTTGTTTATGGCGGGAAAAAATAATCGGTTGGGGTCTGGAGAAATATCAAACATGTTTGATTTTTCACACGGCCTCAACCGACCACAACCGACCCTTACAGGATGCCTGGGACTAAGCATATTTTTCAAACCGACCCCAAAAATCCCTTAATCGGGAGCCTTAGTCGTGTGGTGGAACACCCACATAAAGAAATGAACAAATACATGGACAGAGCTTTATTTGTGATGCTCACACTTGGCTTGTGTGTATGTATGAATACTACCATAACAAGTCCCGGCAAGTGTGTGGTTTGTTTTATTTACAAATGGGCTTGTATGCATAAAGCCTATATCCCATATGTGATCCGTATATGTATTATGTAACTCCACTAACCACATATATTTACACCTATTCTTTTCTTTGTATGTATAAATAGGGAAGTAAAATTAAACAGCATGAAGTTTAAAGACTTCCGAGCATTGTAAAAATCCCTGAATACATCAACACCAAATTATATTGTCAAACTGACATTGGAAATAACATAAAGACTCATCACTAAAAATGAATTCAGTAGGGAGAGAAATGTGTACAATAATCAGAAGTGTAGACCATCTCAGATGTAAGCATCCGTGTGGTAACATGTAGGGGAATCCTATTGGATGTGTGCAGGCCCATTTCCATATGTACGGCATCCGGTATCCGGCATCCGGATACGGCATCCGGGTCCGGTATCCGGCATCCGGTTAGTGTGTTTCCATATGTACTGACATAAATTGCTACTTAGCTGAACATTTGAGATTTTCAACCAATTTCCAGTAAGATGGAAGGCATCGGTATAAGATGTTTATAGTTTGCAAAGTACTTTATCCACATAAAAACAACAAAAGACAAATATCATTAAACTGGTATTTGTACATTGTTTATGCTGCCTTTTTCAAATAGAGAAAAAAGTCGATTTCAAAGTTTGGCCTTATATATATAAATTACATTATTTACCTCAGGTATACACAACAATTCCTCAGATACCTTTAGCAAATATACAAGCAATTTAATCAACAAAAATATAACAACCTACAATAAAGTCCTTTTGTTATGATATAAATGTCATATTTTAACTTCAATATTTATTTATATACCAATGTTTAATCTATATGTTTTAAGTGCCAAATATTCGCTATTTTTAAATTTAATTTTAAGTTAAGATTTTTATAAACTCTTTGTACATCATTACACCCAGCTTATTCTTATAAAAAAGCACCATGAACAATAAGTTCCCTTCAAAATAGTATGAATAAGTGAAATAATAAATCAGTGTACATCATTTTTCAACCAAATCCCAACAAGATGGAGTGTCTCAACAAATGCCACTTTCATTTAATTGGAGGAGTGATTTACAAACATTCTGTTGGTTATAAGCTTTAAAGTGATATATAATTTATCAAAATCAAGCAAGAAATGACAATTTTATGAAGTTTTAACAACAATCTAATCTAATTTTTAAAGCTGTGTGTTGTTATATGGTCCACCTAGTACTATAGAGTGACGTCATTCTGATGTAATTTATTGATTTTAGCATGCGGTATGCGGATATTCACAGTACTGAGATCCTGATGGGTAACGCATGACGGATTAGTACTGCTACCGTGCATCTAAAACGTATATAAGGAAACAGGTCTTATATTTTATTGCAAAGTGAAAATAGCCGCATACCGCATTCCGCTTTCCGCATATCGCATCACGCATGTAAGGAAATGGGGCTTAAATTTAAATGTACTGAAACTCATTATAGGCCCCCTCCCCCTCCTGGCTGGGACAGTTTTTTCTCAGGCTGTATATTCACCACTTATCTGGTGAATTCATAATGATTTCAGATTTAGTGGGATACAAAGACTTGGAGCAAGACTTTCAAAAGTGTTCAGTGAGTGTTTTGATATGCCCTGTATTTTCACTGAATCACATTTTATTTTGCATTTTAGAAATAACTCTTCAAATTAAGTCTTTGTATGTATGGTTAAAATAAATAACCTATATAAATCCATGTGATAAAAATCAGAAAAAATAATTCCAAATTATATATAAAGCCTTATGCGAGACTATATGCGTGTATGTACTGGCACAACTTGAAGTTGCCAGTCTTACTGTGAAGCTCTCTCTCTTATATGGGTGTTCCACTGGAGCCGATCATATAACTGACTCTACAACTCTGATGTTGGTTACAAACTAACCGGGGATAAAAAAACAAAAAGCACACAAAAATGTTGGGTCGGTTTCACATCCCTGACAGGATGTAGAACATCCCTGCTTGTCTGGAACAAGATCCCAGAGAAGAAGAAAGTCTTCTCTGGGAGAAGAAGAAAGTCACCAAACGCCTGGGTCATGCCCTGGATCCTCCTGTCCAACTTAATACAGACAAATATTCCAGGCTACCAGAATTTTTTCAGGATGTCACCTGCTTTCAAGACCCCATCAAAGAACACATACACCACCGCATCAAGGAATCAGTCACCAATTCGAGGAAGCTCTTAGAAGTTGAAATGAAACTGGCAACGACACTGTGACACCTGGCAACAGGATAAACTTGCACATCCTTGCAGTATTATTGGCTGGTTGACCAAACCACCATCTGTAAATTCGTCTCCCAAGTCTGCTGAGACATCCTTGCTGAATTCCAGGAAGAATATTTGCTCTGCCCTACTGACCTTGAAGACTGGAAAAAGGTATTGGGGAAGCTCAGAACTAGCTGGAAATACCAACCATGAACTTGGGGCACTAAATAGCAAGAATATCGCCATGAAGAAGTCAAATAAATCTAAGAGTGACAATTACAACTACAAGGGTTTCTTTTCCCTGGTGCTGCTAGCCCTGGCCAATGCAGAATACAGATTCCTGAGTAGATTGTGGGTCAAGTGCATTTTCATCAGATGCACAGATTTTCAACCAAGGTGATTTGAGGGAGAAGATCAAGAATGAGGTCTTGGGGATTTTGCCACTTTGCGATGACACCTTTGCTTTAATGCCATGGATGGTGAAAACCTACAGGAGAAGACAACTCACAAGGGAAGAAAGAATAGCAAACTACATGATCTCCAGAGGTAGGAGGGTGGGGGAGAATGCATTTGAAATATAAGTGAGCAGATTAGATTCAGGGTGCTAAATGGACACCATGGAGTGAAAGCCAAGGGTTATCAGAGACATTGTTTTAACATATGTCGTGTTGCATAACATGCGGAGAACACACCAGATTGGAGCAGACAGGGCACTCACCCCAGCAAATGATGTAGCTGCTCTACAAAATGGACAGGTGGTGTATGTGCCAAATGACTAATGACTACAGGAATCCTTCAAGGGAGGCCAAACATCAGACCAACTGAAAGACTACTTCAGTTACGTGGGGGTTTTGGCTGAGCAGGAGGACCAGATCTGAGATGGGAGCTGCCCTGGGGACAGAAGAAGGTAGAATCTATCAGTCCTTTTAAGAACTTATTTCAAGATCTTTTATTTAAGGTTTTGTTACGGCCAACAAATTTACAAAAAAGTCCAATATTTTCCAACAAGTTTCTAAACTATTTCCAACTAAATCAAAAGTCCCTCAGCACAATTATGTAAATATGTCCCACATTGAAACTTCAAATTTGTAAAACTTCCAAATTTCCTTGAAGGTCAAAATTGCAAAGGTTAGATCCATGGGTCAAAATCATTCCCAAAAATGTCAAAGATTCTTGTAACGCAAAGTATTTCCCACTTTTTGAGGCCCAATTTTTTTGACCAACTTTCATTTTTTTGCAAAGATTTTTTTTTTCAAGTTATTATTCCAAAATTTTGTGACTATTTTTCTAAGTTTAAAACCTTAAAAAGTATTTTTTAAAAGATTTTTTTCACTTCAAATTTTCAGTCAGTCACTCACTCATTCACACTTTTTTGTGTGTTTGGTGTGGGGCGGTGTAATACTTCTTGTTTCACGATTTTTGGAAAACAGCAAGTTATTAATTGTTTTTAGAAGATTGGGATGGTCCTGAAAAGTGCAGTGGTTCTACTGCTGTAGCTACTTGGGGTGAGCTGACTGCTGGGGAGGCTGAGGCTCAGCTGGTTGCTGCTGATGTTTTTGCTGCAGGGTGGTGGTTTGAGGAGGGGCGGCTTGTGGATGGCTGTCATTTGGTGAAAAGGGTTGCGGTGTGTCGATCTGCTGGTAGGTTGAGAGTCCTGATGTGTTGTGCCTGTTTCAGCGGCAAGTGATGATGGGTTGTAAGAGTGTGACAGTCTGACAGTAACTGGTCTTAAAGGCCCGGGTTGCTAGTTGTCAACAACGACAAAGTAAGTTTGCTGGTCTCTGGATCTGGGTCCTTTGTTTGCTACATGGCTCTGCTGAGCTTGTTGGATGATCTGGTTTGCTGGCATCTGAATCTTTGGAATGACAAAGATGTATTCCCTGGCAGCTGGTGCTGGTTACTGTGGCTGCTGAAAAGTTTGTGGCACATATGTGGAAGTTGCACTTGAGCTCCTAGAAAGTGGAAGTTGCTGTGGTTGCTGGTGCTGATGGTTTCTGTCCTTTGTCTTGTTCTGGACACTGCTTAAAAGTTTCACAGCCTCGTTTCTGATTGTTTGAAAGTCTTTATCTTCTAAGGCCTCCACCTCAGATACCAGGCAGTTGCAGCAGGCTGTTTTGGTGGTCTCCTGCCTTAGACCAAGAAATGATGACAGCATGGTCTTCAATTGTGCAAACTGGTCCATCAACTGCTGGTCGACTGAAGAATACTGTGATACTGTGCTGGGGCTTGTAACTGAAGACTGTATTGTGGTGTCTGATCAGATGCTGAGCTCCATACTGTCCTTGTAAGTTTAACCTCTGAAGATGTCCCTTGTGTCTGATGTGTGTCTTCAAGAAGTTCAATTTTTCCTGAACCTAGTTCTGCCTCTTTATCATTTCCTTGGGAGCCTGGCCAGACTTGGGCTGCTTGAATTTGTCATAGCGTTTCCTTTGGGATTCTAACCAAGTCTCACACACTTTGACAGACAGCCTGTTGCTGTTGACAAACCTTTCAAAAGCCATTCCTTCCTGGCCTTATCCTTACCTTGCTCTTTGGTCTTGTCATAGAACTCCTCATGATCCTTGTCAAAGTCCACAGTAGCCTCCTCATCTGAGTCTGTTAAGTAAATGCTTGTCATGTGCCAATTCTTGTGCCTGGAGTGCAATTGAGAGGTGCCCGCCTCTCCTCCACCCTGTATCCATTTCTGTGTCACTTCTGCATGTCCTTGCATGTTTGTATGCCACCATCTCCTCTGCTGAGTGTGTGGTTTTGTCTCCCATGCCTTCCTCCCTCTTTCTCTTTTCTCCCTCTCCTCCCTCCTCCTTTGTCTGCCAGTAGCCATATCCCCCTACTCAAACTATGTAGGTATGTCTGTGGGGAATGTCCTTTAGGACTCGTTTTTCATTGTAAAGGCAGGATTATAAAAAAGCCCCCAAAAACCTAACCACATGTCAGCCAACTTGTATCACAGCACTAAATCCTAGTTAATTTAAAAAAAACAAAAACCTTATCTAAAATGCTGCCAAATGTATTCTGTTAGATGTCAGATGCCAAATAATACATTCTGAACCATGATATCCTGGGAAGTGCTTCCAGACAAGATGGTTACAGTTTTGGATAAGATGGGAAGTGTGTCTGACAAGCCATAGAGATCCAGGATAAAATGGTTTCCTGATGGGTGGAAACAATGTCTGGATACAGAGTCGGGGTGGGTCGGTGAAATATCAAACCAGTTTTTTTGCTGATCCACCACGACAACCCAGGAAATCACAACTGATCGTAAGCAACTGTAAACAAGGCTGCCGACCCTAGTTACCAACATGTTGGCCTCAGTGGAACACCCCCATTAGAAATAATAGAATATTAGTGTTAAGATCATCTAAAATATTTACTTTGAAGTTGAAAGTACTTGCCGAATAATAACAATTGATTGCCGCAGCCTATTTGTGATACTCTGATGAAATGATGAGATTATAATGTGTACAAAATGTTACAAAGTACAGTGAAGTGAATTATTGCAACCATAATGATAGTCGTGTATATATTCGACAAAAGGTTTGCAAGCACAAGTTTAAAGGATGACATCAGCATTTTTTACATACCTCTTTTTTAAGTGTAAAATCAAGGTTTATATATTATAAACATACTGACAAACTGTTATGCGTCAAAGTTGCCTATATCTGCTGTAATTTACATTTAAAAGTACAGAAGCACTGCCATATTTGGGTAGTCACATGTTCCCTCCCGAAAATTGCCGAGTGCACATCAAGTAAATAAACATGTGTGGGTGATGTCATTTGTGTTCACTTGCCTTGGTTTTAGCTTAGAACTGTTTTGATATATACTGCTTTTGACATTAAATTATATGTTATAAAATGGAGCATTTCAAGGACAAAGTAAAACTAACAATGTTCTAACTGTAGTTTGAGCCAATAAAACTTACAAAATCTGTGAGTTTATACAACAAAGATAAATATAACATGATCCACTATGGGGGTGAACTGCCGACACTAATACTGAGAACAAGCACTGTTTATATTATTTGCTGTGAACAGTGTATATTTATAACACTCCCTTCTTTCATCAACTATAAGATGTGAAATGAGATGTAGTGTTCTGGTAAATGTTTCATGATGAAAGTATACACTGCAGTATCAAGTATTATCTGGGCCAGCTAGCCTTTTTGTGTGTAGAAAGGTATATCAATTCAGAAAAAATTCAGTTAACATTTATTTTACTCTATAAAGTGCACACTTATTAACTTTGGAAATCTAAAATTTAGTTCATTTATAAGAATATTTAATTTTAGCATATTATTTAACTATTCAAATAACATATAAAGAAATAGTCCAGAAGGCAAATAAATATTATATTATTTGCTGGTATTTACAAATACATGTATATAATCTCAAACCTTCAACAGGGGTGTATTTTGTAATTGCTGAATAATACACTACTTCTTCTGTTTTAATGTTGCTTTGAACACTGTATAATAGGTCATATCACGACAGGTAGTTTATGGGCAGAGACAACCAGAACATACATGGTGCTGTCCTTTAAACTGCCAGGGGCCACGGTGGCAGAGTGGTAACACTCTCGCCTCCCACCTCTGCGGCCGGGGATCGATCCCCGTCATGGCCGTAAGTGGGAAAGATGGTAGTTGCTTACCGTTGGTCGGCAGTTTACAGTACACAACCCTAGCGAACTCTATGTACTGGTTTCCTCTGCCCTTCCAACTACCCGTCGTGATATGACCTGTACAGTGTTGAAAGCGACGTTAAACCCCAAATAAATAAATAAATAAATAAATAAATAAATTTAAACTGCCAACGATCAGTAAGAAACCATCTTTCCCATATAGGGTTCTGGGTTTGAACCGCCTACATCAGAGATGTAACTATTATAACTAACGTAATTCAATTCCAGACTACTAGTATTGACTGAATATTACTATGTTCTGTTCCCCCCAACCTTCCAAGTTTCCATCTATCAGATCAGAGAAATATTAATTCACAGTATTAGATTATTCATGTGCATTTTAATTTTGTTTCCTTTTGCTACTTATATAATTCTTACTTTTACCTTTCAATTATTATTATTATTATTATTATTATGTATTTATACTCAGCGCAATATCTCCATATACTACAGGACTCAAAGCGCTATTTAACCATTCCGACTGTACAGGTACAGCCCCAACTCACAAGTAACTGACATTCCCCTAACTTGAAGATAGAGGCTCAAGGATGACCATTTATCAACGTCCTTGAGGTTCTTTAACCTGCCACTGGGGATAGGACCCAATGACAGAGGACCGCCATTTTAAGTGGTCATCCGAGCCACTATGTATCTGCCTGTACCTGGGATTGAACCCACGTCCTCTGAGTTCCTAGACAAGTGTGTTACCCGCTAGGCCACAGTGGCAAATAACTATGTACAATTTACCATTTTTAACTGACAATTGCAAAAAAATGAGGAGACAAAAACAGATATACTGCATATAGACCACTGTTTTTATCCATGCATACACAGCCCAGGAACACATATGATATAAACACACCACATGACTGGTGAAAAGAGCCGAAGGAGGCTCCTTCGGCGTTTGTAAATTTGAAATTTATCTCCTGTTATAAAAGTTTGTTAATGAGGTAAACAGACTACTTTGGGTACTAATAGTACCAGATACATGTTTTAAATAGGCAAGAGTATCATATCCTGCATTTAAAGTGAAAAAAAACCACTGAAGCCATCCTTTAAAACAGTTTGTTTCGATGTTTTATGTTTATTTTACCAGCTTGTAAGGCAAGTCATTTGATTGAAATGACAAATGCATGTGTCTCTGTACTTTTGATATTATTCATATTTTAGACTTCCTGGATAGGTCTAAACATATATGTATAAATATATGCATTACTGTAAAAACAAAAAGACTTTCAGTGAAACAAGTAACTGAGATACCTTGGCAAGCAGACATTATGTGTCTTTTTAGAATAACAGGGTGGATAAGTATCATTGTTATTTTGATACAGGAATTATCTAATGCACAAAGTACAAAAGGTTATCCAGATGACAGGTGCAGTGACCTTTTACAGGAGTATAATTTCCACATCAAACAAATAAAGAGAGATGCACTAGTGATGAAGCAGCAGCTTGAGACAGAAATCCAAAACCTTCAAGGAAGACTAGATCAAGAAATAGCAGACATCAAATCATTGTTATGGGTTGAGCTACTCAAAGATAAATCTCGCTATACATTCCATTATGACTTAAAGACATGGACTGAAGCAGATGCTGCTTGCAGAATTTTGAATAGTAGTTTGGTAAAATTGGAAACTACTGAAGAATGGATTTTTATGCAGAGACTTATTGAAACCAATTGTTCTTCCTGGCGAGGATTTTGGACATCTGCAATTGACCTAGGAAGGGATACCTGGGTTTGGAGAGGCACTGATGATGTAGTCAATGTGGGGCTTTGGAATGCTGGACAACCAAGTGGTGATGGTGATTGTGGACATCTGCGCCAAGATAGACACTATCAACTGAATGATGAGTCATGTGACAATTCTGGATGTTACATTTGTGAAAAGTAGACAATACCATCTCTTGATAAAGAAATTGTCAATTCTAATAAAAAGCCAATGATCAAGAGACCAACACTAGCTCATTACAAACAGATTTATAAATATTGAAGAGTGAAGTGTTGGTGGTAGCAGAGTGTCCATAGTTTGACAGTAATATGCTGTTCCACTCATTGATGGTCTGCAAATATTGCTATTTACTTTGTATTTTAATATGTGCTGGTTGTGAATGTTTCTTTGTCAAAATAAGGATATATAATTTAAAAGGTAGGTATGTTTGAGCAATGGATCCTGTTTAAATACTTGCAATAAGTCTGAGGTAAGAGCTATAAGAAAGGCACTATCTAATGTTGTTATTATGGTGAGGCTTCTTTGTCCATAATTGGTCTGCAAGGAGAAAACAGAACTATTATTCAATGAAATAAATTTCTTGTCTGTGATGGTTTCATAATTTCATGCATTGCTACATTGACAATCTTTATTTTATTTAGAACATATAATTTTGAATATTCAACAGATTTTGAAATTTCCAGTGTGTACTTTCATTTTGTTGTCATACACTCGGCACTTGTTTTGACCTGTTGTACTGGAACAGACGAGGTATGGGCAAGACCCATTTTTTAAATGTTCCATAGCCGATTCTGATACACTTGCAATCTAAATCTGATCAGATCTAAGTATGATCTCAATCTGAAACAAGTAAAGGCATGTAAGCTTTTTTATTGTAACATATGGTTATTGAATCAAGATTATATACAGGGGAAGAACAAAAATTACTGTGTTAATAGTAATTTGAAGGGATTGTTGTTAGTTATATTGCTGTGCGTTTTTGTTAATACAAGGCCGAAAGGTCTTACAGTGTACATGCAAGAGCTGCAAAGCCATCAGAGACACGAGAAGTGCACTAGACCTTAAGAAAGTCTGGCGAGTTTAGTTTGTGGAAAAGCAACTATGTGGTTGGAGGTGACCAGAAGAAGAAATGGTTAACTTTTTGAAAAATCTGAGTCATAATGTGGATAGAAAAAAATCCCCACATTATCACAAGCCCATTTTAGATTGTATTTTCTAGACCTTGACTTTCTGATTGACGTTACTCCAAAAGTGATGAAAGGATCTTTATGAAATTTAAAGCGGGTAGGGCCTATCTAAACAAAGAAGTTTAGGGAAAAATCTGGATCAAATTCTAGATAGGCTAAGAAAAAGAAAACTTTTTCGGAAACATTTTCTATGGCAAAGGTCTGTGTTCTTTGGGTGCTTTCTAGTTTAAGATGAAATTTAGCATAAAAACTGTCCAGTGAAGTTTAAATAAGCACAAAAATATTTCTTCAGAAGAAGTTCAGTTCTTAAAGTAATGGGAATATTATGGAAAAAAAGAATCAAAGATTCTTTCAACAGAATCAAGTGGGTGCTGGGTAGGGTGTAAATATTTTACTTTTCTTGTTTTTTTTCTTGAAGAAAACCATTTAATTTTCTCATACAGAAGTGAAAAAGATTATCCTATTCATATTATCATACTTTTCTTTAACTTCTAAAGCTTATCTAATGTTTAAGTGGACAGTTTTTCATGTGGTTTCTTTCAGTATATTAATTTTTTTTTGTAAATCCCCATTCAAGTTGTATTAAAATCTTCCTTAAATGCTACAATTGAGAAATTTAACTGTGAGAAATATGCTTTATGTGTTGTTACTGTCAACACATAATCCTTCAGTTATAAATGTAGGACATATGAAATATCATATTGTATGTGCAATAAAGGACCAATAAACATCAAACAATTTATGTCCCACACCAAAAAGTCACACTGGGTAGTGGGTAGCACACTAGTTTGCTACATGTCAGGTTCTGGGTTTGATCTTGACCCCTATAGAAAGTGATAAAATTAGCCCATATATACCAAACTAATCCACAGGATTATTGTTATTATTATTATTATCAAACTGTTATAGCACTTAATTTTGATATATATCGAATTTTAAGGTCCAATAAAACATCAAGGGTTAGGAAATAGAATAAGAAAATGGCAGAAAATAGTTGACATCAGAAAAGTGTTTGCACAATCAGAGGAGAGTGCTATTGAGGATAGGCTTCAAGAAACAGGTGAGCCTTAAGCTTGTGCTTGAAAGATGTCAGTGTGGGGTGTAGATTGTACAAGAAGATTGTTTCAAAGTCTGTGTCCATCTTGTGCAAGGGATCCATCAAAGTGGGTTTTAGACTTATGAATCCCAGGGTTAAAGGCTGTAACAAATAGGTATTTTTTGTAGCAACAGCATATCTGGTATTGATGGATGTGTAATAATTTGTATGGAAGTACTGTGCCACATCTGAGAGTCAGGTATGTAGGCTGCGTTTTTGGCTCTTAGGGATACATGAGTGGATTTTAAAATATTGAAATTGTATAATAGATTATACAAGACGAAACAACTCTTTAAAACTAGAAAAGGAAGTATAAACTACAATAAGTGACTCTTTAAGCTATATGAGGAAGTAAAAATAACCTTGAAACAGACGAGGAAGTTGAGATTGCAATAAATAACTCACAGAACTTCAAAAGGTAGTTTAAATCACTTTGAATAACTTTTAAAACTAAAAAAAATACATAACTATAAATAACCTAACTTATTAGGGAAAGTTTAAATAATAATAAATAACTCTACCAAGCTACGTAAAGATGCATAAATAGCTAACAGTCCCCCTAGGACCATTGCCCAAAAGGATTCCAGCCGACAGGACCCTTCCTCACAAAGAACTTTGCACAAAATAATGATATGAAATAATATCCACAAAATTAGCTTTTTAATGTTTTATTGATGTATAAGTTTACAATATCTACCATATTAAAGATCAGTTTCTTATTATATTATAGAATTATAAGTATCTAATGTTTACAATATAATAATATTCTCAATAACTTTCTTAAAACCCTTTTAATATACATGTATTCTTCATTACAAAGGTTTTAAACACTGGTATTTTTTTATTATTTCGATTTTGCAATAGTATATAAATCTATCAACACTAAATTAAATGCTAATGAAATCAACATAAATATGTTATATAATGTAACTTGGGAAGTTCAGTTCATGTTTATCTCTTTCAACACACTATATATGTGACTAGTTATCTAAATGGAGTACTGATTGATTGATAAAAAATGAAAACGTCTATGTTTTAAGAAAAATTTGTATTGTAGGGTCCTACCCTGTAAAGATTGTTGTGGGCAAAGTTTCTCGTGGGTAAAGCTACTGGGGATAGAGTTTGCATTGGGCAAAGTTCTTGTGGGCAAAGTTCCGGGATTCCCATCGTTCGTCTTTGCAAATAAAAAATATTGTAGATTGAATTACTCAAGTTCAAATATAAGTGGTTCATTTTGTTTTCCATCAAAATTTTGTCACACAGAAGGTGTCTCATGGAAATTGCCAAGTCAAAACATGTTGCAAGAGTGATGACCTCTCTGGGGATATGTTGGCGCCAAGTTGACCCCATCTAGTTTGCTACATCAAGTAATAATCATTTTTAATGTCATCATTTTAACATAATTGTTTTATAAATTTTACTAGTAACACGTAACATTCAATCTTATTCAGATAACTGTAATCAGTGTCTTATATATGGTATCTTATATTGTGTTTGATAATATGTAACTATTCTTAAAGATATTACATTAGTTTAATACTGTATTGTATATAATGCCCTTATGTATAACTTGAACACTTATGGTTGTGCTTCAACATTGTCTTCATATAGAATTATTGTAATGACAGATTGTTTTAGAATGCAACTAATTGAAAAGCTAAATTCAAAACAGTAAAATTGGGGCATCAAACCAGGGTTCCCTAGGGTGTTCCTGTTGTAGCTGTTTAAGGGGGTCATAATGCTTGATCCATTAAGGTATCACTTTGTAATTAGCTAGATAATCTGGTTCACGATTTTACTTCTTTTATCACTTATTTTACATTATTAGGCTTTTATACTTTTACGTGCTACTTTTACATTTTACACCTTTATTGTATCATGTTGTATCTTAATTTTTTCTCTTTGCAAGTAGGGGTTTTGGTACTATACTTAACATATAAGTTACAACCAGTAACCAGAAGTGAATAACTTAACAACAATATACCATATTACAGCAAAATAACTGGGGGGGGGGGGGGCTAGTCTACCTTGTAATCTATTAATAACTTAAGCTCATTTTAAGGTTTTCTTGTCATTAAATTTAGTCTAAGGCCACCTCAAAGTAAAATCACTAAAGAGTTAGGGTGACCTTAAGATTATCGTAAAGTCACCCAGTGTAAACAAGTTAAGGTGGCCTTAACGCTGGCCTTTCATGATGTCATATGTTTGAACCATGTAACATAGTATGTGTATATATTGTAGTGTATATATTTTAACATAAATAGAATAAAAAAATAATTTCTCCAGTGTGCCTTTTACTGACTTTAATATTCAAGGTCAGGACACTGAGAGTCAGCCATGGCTCACTGCAATATTATTATCTTCACATGTGAAATTTTGCAGGAACTTTTCCAGTTATATTATTGATTTTCTTCATATTTAAGGACTTACAATGTTGCAGTACTGTGGTTTAGGGTAACATTTTAACCTGAAATATTATTTTAAAATAATTTTTGATTTCGATGACATTGGATGAATTGACCAATGGTCAAAGTTGGGGTTTTACATTCCGTCCAACAGCCAGGACAATATTGGGACAGGTCCTCAGTATTGCCACTTGTGGGAGTTAAACCCACACAGAGGTGACTGCCTGTGATTAGATGCCGAACTTGCTAACCACTAGGCCACCAAGGAGCTTTTTCACTTAAAAGAAAACCTTAAATTATAAAGAAAATAGGTGATAAAAAATTCAGGTCTTTCTTCAACTAAATGGGGTGTAATACCACTCTAGACAGTGTCCTGGCCTTGCTAATATACAGATAAACAAGACAAGTGGGGATAATTAATTTTATTCTATATTAGTATACTATAAAATATTTACATACTTCAACATAGATATATAAAGAGACACTATCACAGATAAGGCCACCTTAACATAAGAATACACATAAACTTTAAGCTGACCCCAAGGTCACCACAAACTGAATTAAAGATTATCAAAAGGTGGCCTTAAATTAAAAACTAGAACTTGAAAAGTGACAAGGTCACCTTACATTTAGATTAAGTTAAAGCTTAGATTAGTGATTAAAACTGACAAAAATTAAACTGAAGTCACTTTACTAGTTACAACTAAGGTGGCCTAGCCACCGCATATTTACTCTTTAATATGAAATGTTTGTAGATATAAATATTATCATACTATTGATGATTTTACTTTACTCTTACAAAGAAAAACTGCCCCAAACCCCAGTATTTGTAGTTAGGTTTTCAGTAGGGAGCGAAAAGAATGGGCCACTGTATCAGCAGCATTATGATCTTGGGTGATGTAGGCCCAAACTGCCTCCGACGTCCAGGTGCCATGACTTTGGATATCCTGCATAGGTACATTGAGATTGAACGCCAGGGTGGCACCTGAACGACGGAGGGAGTGAAAGGTGAAGCCATGATGAGTAAGGTGCAGGGCTTTGAGCACCTTAGCCAAAAATTTTCTCAGTCTGGTGTCTGTCAGAGGCACCCATTTGTGGTAACATTTGACTTGAAACAGAGGTGAGTTGTTCGAACCAGGGGATGATGACAATAGCTTTTTGACGGCTGATACTGGGCACAAGGGGGACTTGCCCAGTGAAGGAACTTTGATGATCTTAACTTTATCTCTATTCTGCAGTGTTTTCGACCACTTTACTATAATGTGCATGCCAGGGGCAGCAAATATTAAGTCTGCTCTAGATAAGTGTTTTAAGTGGTCATATGCGACAATGGAGTGAGGGACCAGATTGGAAATCCGCAGGAAACTAAAAAAGGCAAGCAGTATGGCTGCTTTGCATATGTGACCCATATGCATTCTGTCACATTGCAGGGCAATTGCTTGAAGAATATCAATATCAATGATGGGCTTAATAGAGGGGTTAAGAGGTCTATGCCTCATGATTGCTTTATTATAGAGCTTAATCCTTGGATCCATGAAGCTGGAGACATCTAGGCCATGCAAAGATAAGGAGGTTTTGACTGCTGACAGGTGGTTTGCCAGACCTGAAAAGCTGACTTTATTAAATGTAAGGAACTCTAAGAAAGTGAGAATTTGCAATGGAGATATATGTTTTATGTCAATGGTAGCAAAGGAGCAAAATGAGAGAAAAATTCTAAATTTGGAATCATAGCTTCTGGAAGTGGAGTCTGCCAGGGCCAATTTGAGTCTGTTGGTGGCTCTGTGTTTTAGGACTGCGGTTGGAGATGAATCTGTGGAGATTAAATAGACCAATTTATAGTTAGTACATCATTGGATGGTTTTGCCCACGTATGGTGAGGCATCAAATTGAAAAATTTATTTCTAAAGTACTCAGAAATGGTCCACCTTGATAAACTATCAGCAATTTCATTTTTAACCCCCATTATATGTACTGTTTTTAAAAATATGTCAAACTGGGCAGCAGTCATGAATATATTGCGAGCAATGGCTGCTAGTGTGAGGTCTCGAGTTTTGCCAGAGTTCAGTACCATGACTACAGCCTGGTTATCACATGCAATTCTAATGGCCTTTCCACTCCAACTAGCACCCCATACCCGAATGGCTACCAAGATGTTTAACATTTCAAGATGAACTATTGACAGATTCTCGTACCCCAGGGGAATTGGGATAGTATATACCTGGGTGCCCCATCTGGCCCCCAGTCCCTGTAATGAGGCGTCTAATTCAATTTCTTCACTAATGGTATAATGGGAGATAAAAGCTTTACCATTGAACTTAGGAATAAATTGCAGAAACCAGTTTAAATCTCTTCTGAAGTCAACTGTAAGTGAAATTTTTGACAATTTATCTGCACTTCTAAGTACATCCAGCATTCTATTGAGAAAAGGTCGTGAAATTCTAACACATTTCGTAATATATAGTAATTTGCCTAGCAAGGACTGCAATTGTCTTTTGGTGCACTCTTCCCTATTAGCCCATGAATTACATTCTTTTAAAATTTCAGTTATTTTTTCTGGAGGTATGGACACTGTAAATTGTTCAGTGTCTATGTCAACCCCTAGGCATGTGACCCTTGTTGCAGGTTGGACTACTTTCTTTTCACTGATGTCAAAACCTAGTTCTAGGAGGAGAGCTCTTAGAGTTTGAAAAGACTCATTTGATTTACTAATTACTGAGTGCCCAATGATATCATCTATATAATTTGTTACAGAAAAGCCCTTCTGGGCCATAATAAAGCGTACTGCATCGCTGAGGCGCTGAAACAGGGCCGAACCATGTTTAAATCCGAAAGGTAAACAACTGTCAATATATAGGCCATTTAGTCTTAAGCCTAAGAGATTGTAATCTTTTGGATCTAGTTTGACATGCCTAAAAGCTCTACTAAGGTCAATTTTGTATAAGTGGCAACCTTTGCCCAATTCTTTGACTTTGCTGGTGATATTGTCTATGGTGGGAAGTGTTAATAGAAAGGGGGTACCTAGGTATGTTTCAGACTGGACACCTGCATTGACCGAATAGCCATGAGGGAAGCTAAGGTCTACAATTACTCTTCTGTGTGCTCCTCCAGGCTTATCCCGAGTTAGAAATGGTGAGACATGCAAGTTATCAATTGGGGCTTCTTGAAAGGGGCCTAGTATTGCACCAAATTCCTTCTCCTCATCTAAATAAGATTGTACATCTTGCCAGTACTGGTTAGCCGAGCTATGATTACTGTCAACACTATTCAAAGGAGTACTGTAGTTAAAATCCAGAGGGAAGCCATATCTTAATAATAATACTAACTGGGAGTCCCAGTAATTAGTAAGATATTTCTGCCACACGTCTGGCTTCAATTGTGATTGGATTTGAACTTGAGTTTCCATATAGTTGTGAGTACCTGAAACTTTAACCCGTCTGTGTATATAAAAAATGTGCTCTTTGCTTTGCTTTTGAAGGTCAATTGGTGGTAAAGTAAGGTCACCTAGAGGTATGAAACCAAATTTTTCTTGTGTTTGGTTGTTCCACCTTATAAATGTATAATTTTCTTTAGCAGAAGCAATTTGATTTCTATGACGAGGCCTAAAGCGTAATTCCAAGTCATACTTATCAGTAACACCACTGACGCTCGGATGACGCCGTCGTTTGTCATTTAATGAAAAACTTTGCAAGAAACTTGACTCACCTGCACAACCACTGGTAACTGCAGATTTGCTTGACGTAGTCAAGTTTTGACTTTTACTAGTATTTCCTTGCTGTGTATTTGACTGATTTTCTAAAACCAAACTGTCAAATGACGCATCCTTAAGTACAACTGCTACATTATTCTTATTCACATTCACGTTACTTTGTTTACATTCACTTGAAACATCTGAAGATTGAACACATTTGACATTTTCCGCGTAATGCAAAACACCATCAGTATTGTTGTCAATACTATTCAATACATCAAACCTATTTCGTGTTGAGATACCATTCTCTGTTGACACCTTTGACACATATTTATTAACATGTGTTGTTTTGGGTAGACTGTGTGATGCTTGGGTTTCACTGACCCGATCAACAGTGTTGGCACGATGGTTGACAGAACTGTCGTGTATATGACCATTGACACGATTCTGAAAATTTTTGACATTTTTATTTCTCACAGTTACAGCTGACTGCCGAATTTTTTGACTAGCTACCCAAGCATACGACTTGTTGTTGAGTTTAGCCCAATCTAGACGCCAATTTGCACTGGCACTATTTTCTTTGTTAGTATTGACAACAACCCTTGTAGCATACATACATCGAGGAGTACATTTACTTTGTTTTGGCACTGCATTTCTGCAGTGCCTTACTCGTTTTTTGTTTTTCTGCATTCCTTAAGGGGATGTGCCACATTTTTCCCTTGAGCATGACAATAGGAACAGATATGTAAGTATAATCTCCCCCCAGATTCGTGGTCACCTTTGTGTGAACAGGAGTTCTTTTGAAAGTATCTACATGGCATGGAATGATCTTTGTTTGCTGATTTTTTGTTACTTTGAGTGTTTTGATGTGAAGATGTGGACCTATGAGCATAAGCTCGCCTAACTCGATCGATTTTGTGGGTTTCATCCCATGTAATTCGACCCTCCTCCATCTTACACAACAACACCGCATGGGAGCCTTTGGCAGCTGCCCACCCAAAGTCATGGGAATCCTCCATGATTTCTGAGAGGTATTCTAACATTTTATTCTTTGTACTCAGATCTTTCTCATCCCTTATAATAGTGGCAAATCCTGACACCCACTGACTTACAGTTAATGTATCATAACTCACTCTATTTTTAGAACTACCCCCCAGTACATGGTTATGGGGCCAAGCTACTTCTTTCTTAACCCAGACAGTTTCTGAACCACCCCTTTGAGATTTGAACTTGCCTTTTTCAACACCTTGCAGCTCCTTGATCCGTGAGTCCACTTGTTCTTGTATGGATCTGGACTGTCGTAGACTGGCAAGTGTGGGCAGCAAAAGGTCCTGTTCTGGGGATTCTATGGCTGGTCTGGATCTTTCGCTGGCTGCTGGTGATTTCTGTGAAGATACACTGGAGATGTGGCTTCTGGCTGGCGACGATGATGTGGAGCCCAGGGTTTCGATCCTGTCCTCCATCTGGGTCATACGACCACTGAGACTTTGCAATTCTTTTAATATCTGTTTATTAGTGTCCATTGGTGTGTCCTTGTCTTTTTCAACTTTACAATTTCTATTTATGGGTCTAGCGTGGTGACCCCCACATTTTACACAGTCAAAAGTTTTGACCATTCTGGAAATATATAAGCAGAAACACTGCTTTGTATCGTGCTTGAGCTTGCCAAATTTGGATGACAAATAAGGCTAAAACTGCCAAATTTTTGAAATAAAATGTATACAGCCCTCAATGGAAGCTCCACAAAACAGAGCAAAGTCAAGCACGACTCAAAGCAGAGTCATAAAACTCCTCTTCAGCAGCATTCGCCCTGATGCAAAATGTCCAACAGGTACTTATTTACAATCAAGTCCAGTTAAAAACCATTTGTAAAATGTTTAAAAGCACATAAAACTCTGTATAACATGACTATAACACCAGTTTCACAAATATTAAAAGTTTTTATCAGTTAAAATGGCGACTTGCCTCACTGAAAACTGGTTTTAAAGTGAGGCAGGAGGGAAAATTATGTAAAACAGCGGGAAAATAATGTGACAAAGGTCAAAGGTTATATAAACATGCTATAAGGTCGCTAACAAACAATGCTAGCCACTGACTAAGGTAGCACCTAAAGTGTTACCTCCCCATAGATGCCACGTCTTATAATCGTTAAAATGCTATATTGTCAAAGTCGAGTGAGAAATAATTTTATGAATTTTAAAAAGTGAATATGTTGCTTCCGAGGTTTACCATAATACACTATTTCAAGATGGTAGCCAAAATTCTCATTTCACAAAGGGTAGTTTCATAAGGAACGTTCATTTTAGGTTTTTAAGCACAGGTTCTAGCAAGGCTTGCGCTTCTAGAGATCAGTCCCCAACCCTAAGACAGAAAGACACAAGTGCGGGTACCATTTATTAATACAATAACAGTTAAGAGTATACATGACTAATACTAAATAATATTTACAGATCATGTCAGATATACATAAAATCACTTGTGGTATAAAAGGAGTATAAAATTACTTTACAAGAGTTAACACGATTTAAAAGGTATAATGAATAAGGCTGCAAAGTATAAAGTTACTATAAATAAGGCAGCCAGAAATGAAAATACTGCGAACTTCAAATTATCAGACTAGAGTACATTGTTCAAAGTTCAAAGGTCATGACACCTAAGTTCACAGTTCAGATAGTTATTTACATTGGCATTGATAAAGGTCACTACTTGACCTTGAGGTGACCTTCGACCCCGACAGAAGGGGAGGCTAGAAGTTGGCTAGTCAGCAAAGGAGGAAACAGCTACCAACTGAAATCAAGGTCAATTTCGACAAAGGTCAAGCCAAAGCCCCCCTAAACTGTCCAAGGAAGAAGGGACCCCTAAGGCTTACAATGGACAACTAAAATAAGATTTAAGACATTTTTGACAGAAAAACATTATCTCACAGTTAAAAGAAAACCTCAAGCCCAAGAGTAGGGGTACAGGCATTAAGAAAAACATGTTATACATGCATTTATACAGCATTTATACAGCATTTATACACTCCGCTAAAGCATCTGCAAGACTTTCACCGGAAGTATGATCAGACTGGATGTAGCTCCAAACACAATCTAAGGACCAGGTGCCATGTCTTTTGATCTGTTGGATTGGTACATGGGAATAAAATGCATAAGTGGCTCCTGATCGCCTAAAATCATGAAATGTAAAGAATCTTGGGGAGAGTCCCAGGTGAATATTAATGGTTTTGAGACTTTTCCTAACTTGTGAATCAGTGAGAGGGTTCCAACCCTGGTCATTGTGGATTTGAAGCAAAGGGGCTAAACCCGACATGGGGTAAAGCTTGAACAGGGCCTTTTCTGCTCTAAAAGGGCATAGTAGTTTGATTTTTAACCTTGGAAGGGTGACACACTGAACTTTGTCCCTTGTCTGCATTGTCTTAGACCATTTGAGCAAGACCTTCAAGTATTTCTCAGTAAAGAATACATCATTGCCTGTGAGATGTCTAGTGTGATCAAAGTCAGCTTTAGCATGAGGTGCTAGGTTCGAGAGCCTCAAAAAGGCAAAGAAATCTAAGAGGAAAGTAGTTCTGTAAACCTGAGGTGAGGTAAGAAGGTCACACGCCCTTGAAATATCCAGCAAATGAGAGATTGTGATCACATTATGGGAAGTGGTTGTGATAGGCCTGTTGATTCTCAGTGCTTTCAAAAAATATTTCACTTTAGGATGATCCAAGGTTTCAAAAGGTAAGTCATACATAATAAATGAGGCCTTTATGGCCGACACATAATTGGCTATCATGCTAGCAGAACATTCAATAGCAACTAAACATTCCAGAAAAGACAATATGACTTTTACATTCATATGAATCAGTGAAGACTTTGTGAATAAACAGAATGTTTCTAAACATTGATTCATAGGCTCTGTGGGTCTTGCAAATACCTGCAAATACACTAAAATAATGACACATGACTACTAGGCTTCTGCATAATTAAATAATTAACTTGATCCAGGGTACCCTGAAATCTAGACGAGGTATCAAGGTATCTCCATTTTCTGAACCCCTAATGTGAGCATACTGTATGTCAATGTCTAACATGGTGGAAGCATACCATACTTTTGGTACTCACACAGCTGCTCCACCCTAGTGGTGGGCAGCTGGGTTTTCATTTTTTGTCTGACCATTTTTTACCTGACAATTTTTTTCAGAATGGTTTGACTGCCTACCCAAGGTTAAGCAAAAAGCACAGATGTGCCTATTCAGGCAACCATTGACCTCATGGTAATTCTTATGAACAAATGAATTAGTCTGAAAACTCGTACAGAACCAAGGTTTCTTATCAGACCGACCCCAAGTAAATATGCGTGAAGGGAAGTGTTTTTAGGCATGAGCCCTACAGATCCGGTCGAGCCTGTCAGTGTTTTCCCATTGCAACGACCCCCTCTCCATCTCGCATAACAGGACAGCATGTGCTGCCTTCGCCCCCTGCCAGGAGAAGTCTGTCGCATCCTCCATTAGATCCCCTAGATAGGAGATCATAAGGTCTTTCCGCTTACCAGACTTTTCTTCAAGTATGTTTCGACAGAACCCTTGCACCCATTGGGTCGAGGTAAGTTGGTCGTACGACACACGCTGTCTAGCTATACCCCCTAATACAGCCTCGTGTGGCCAATGTACCTTGTGCTTAATCTGTACATCTATGTCCCCACCCCTCTGGGACTTATATTTCAGTTTACCTTGACAGTGGGAACTCTGAACTAACTCTTTAATTCTTTTGTCTACTTGTTCCTGCAGGTGATGGGATTTTAACACTTCCAAACTTGGGTCATCACTCTCATCAGAGGACGAACTACTTTCTACTGGTTGGTACTTTCTACACTTACTAGATTTAATACTTTCTAGAAAACTGTCTGTACTTATCTCTGAAGTGGAAGGTGTTGAAGTTCTCACTGAAGTCACAACTTGCTGCTCCACCTGATCCAGTCTTTCTGTCATCTTCAACTGCTGAAGTATTTCTGTCTGCAACCGCTGTCCGTCTTCCTGCACCACCTGTGCAGCCTGAGTGGCAGGTACTGGCCCTGCGACGGCAGCATCTCGTAATAGTTCATCATTTTGTTCTTGAACTTTCTTCTTACACTTCTTTCCAGTGGGTGGCAGATGTCTGATCTTACACACTTTACACAGTTGCTTATTCTTTGGCATTTTCAATTTTATTTTAAATTATATTCATATGAATGTCTCAGTTCTGAAACACTAATACAAAGGGCGAACAAGGCACTAAGATTGGTGTCCAGAGTCGAATTCAGGCTCAATCTGACGACCAATTTGGCTTACACATGGCATGCCATGTAAAACATAAAGAAATATAGGGTAGACCGTCCCTCTAAGGTTGACACATTAAGCCTGAGGTTGACTCAATGACCACAAATCTTAAATCCAGCAGCAGACCAAAATCAATGTTCACTAGTCACATTCCAGTCATAATATCATAACATAAAAAACTTGTTACAGGATAAATGACCGTCCTGATTAAATATGTACAAGTTAAAACTTTAAAAGCAAAGTTAAAATCCTAAAAACAAAACAGTAAAAAATTCCTCAGTAAAAAGTTTCAAATGTTTCATGTTTACCCTTCAAGCTTTGAATTCAAAGTGACTTAAGGGTCACAAGTAAATGGCTGTTGAAAAGGCAACAGCCAATGAAATTTGAATTGTTTCTAGGTTGCTGGGACAACCCAGCAGGGGTTCTAGGAACCCCAGAATTATGTAAGTTTACTTGTTAGACTGGTACCCCAAGTTCAGTTAAAGTACACACAAACAACACTACTGCCTTGGAGGAGGACTGACACCTGGGATGCCTGAACACCCCAACGACACTTTTTAAGCATGAGTCTCGCCAGATCTCGTGCTTCTACAGATCACTTTTTTATTTGTCTCCAGACTTTGATGAAATTGACAGCACCTGTGGGTTCTGAATTTGCCTCTCTTGGGACTTTCATGAAATGTGGGACAGAGTGATGACTATTTCTCTGCTCACTGAAGTTAAGCAGCAATGGGCAATGTTAGTACTTGGACGAGTGACTGTCTCAGTTCAGGACCAGCTGTGGGATGTATCTAAGTTGAAATTTCTTTGTGTCATGAAACTTTCGTAAATTCTAGTTCACTACTCGTGTCTCTGATGGCTTTACACTTGCGCTAGGGGACCAAAACACCTTTTGGCTTTGTTTTTGGCTCCTGACTTTCATGAATTGTGGCATAGTGTAATGAGTATCTGTCTCTTCACTGCAGTTAAGCAGCAATGGGCTACCTTAGTTCTGGGGTGGTTGACTGCTACAGTGCACTACTTGTGTCTCTGATAGCTTTGTGGATAGCGCTAGTAGACCCTTTTGACCTTGTTTTATGTGATTTCTGTGGCTGACACCTGTCTTGTTTCTGGCTTAATGATTTTGGAACTCTGATCTCTGGTATTATACTCCTTAGAGTCTACCAATAGAGGGACATTAAGCACTATAAAAATAATATTAGAATTAGAACTGTTTTTGTGGATAATACAGATATATAACCTGTCTTTGTGTCAGTACATATTTTAATCAATAAAGACCCATGTTATTTTACAAAGAAAGAAAGATAAGGATTTTGTGGTCCAGTTGTTTCAAGGTTGGGTAGAGGGCTACATCCTTCCATTTTTATGTATGACCATATGTCCTGTTTTGAAATAAAAAAATAGCATCAAAGATGCCCGTACCCCACAGCCTGGGGAGTTAATTTTCAACACAATGAAATGTAGAAGTAATGAAACAGTGCAAAGATCGGGATACTTTCAGAGCAGTGTCAGTTATATAAAGGTGCAATTAATGTTTAAGTAAAGAAAATAACTGCTAAGAGAAAGAAAATATATGTAAAGAAAAAGTATTAAAACAAGACAATTCAATAGATGACAGCATTAATCGGTAAACTAAAAATTATGATGCACACCAACAACCCCTAAGTAATGTCCCAACTATCAACTTCCTACACTTTATGGTTTCAGAGATATTGCCTGGACAAAATTTTAAAGGTCAAGGTTATTACAGCAAAATCAAAGGTCAAGTCAAGGTCACACTATGACATTGCACACCTATAACCCCCCAACCAATGTCATTATCAAGTATCAACTACCTACACCTTACACTTTCTGAGATATAGCCTGGACAAGATTTTATAGGTCAAGATCACTACAGTAAGGTTAAAAGTAAAATCAAGGTCACACCCTGATGTTGCACACCTACACCCGCTAACCAATATCCCTACCAAGTGTGAACTTCCCACACCTTATGGTTTCCGAGATATAGCCCAGACAAGATTTTATAGGTCAAGATCACTACAACAAGGTCAAAGGTCAAATCAAGGTCACACAATGACAAGGCACACCGACAACCCCTAACCAATGTCCCTACCAAGTGTGAACTTCAGAAGTGGAAACTCCCAGAAGTGGAATTGAACATTTTTGTCTGAGCTGGTAATAATTTTGGCCAAATTTGGTCTATGTAAGTGTGGCATAGTCATTTCCTTATACTTACGACTTATTGTAATTTGGCTATAATGTGGCCTTAAACCACATATCTAGCTTTGAAATGTCTAACTAGTTACTGAGGGCACCTTAAATGGGCCATATAACACTGATATTAGCTGAAATTCACTATTATGTATTTAAGGCCACCTTAATTGGCAATGTATGTTAATGTCACCTTAAATTCTGTAGTACATTGTATTAGTATTTATTGTCCCCGCTTAGGGTAAAAAATTTCACCGACTCTTGAACTGACCATCAATCAGTAATATGACCTCATCTCAGTTATATTTTAGTTAGGGCCACCTTATTGGCCTATATATTAGTAGTAACCTTAACCTCTCTTTATTTTAGAATGGCCTTCTCTGGGTCCACGTCTGCTTATTATTAATTAATGGTTATTAGTTTGATTTATGATTTGACTTAAAGTCACCTCATATGTAAAGTTACTTCCAAAAGTGACCTTATATATATATCTAGTCACACGTAGTTTTTTTACATTTATATTAGTCACCCAGCTATTTCTGTTGATGCAGAACTGTAACTGGTAAACTACAAGAATGTAAGTAATAAGTTTGAGTGTTAGTGTGTATTCTAATATAGAAAATACTAATAAATTATAAACCCCACCAGTGTGTTATTAAATAAATAGGCCACTGGTTCTTAATGATGCTATTCTGGCACCCCCTCTATTGCCTCTTTCAGAGAGAAGTCTAAATTAATCCTCTACACCAAAACACACATCAGTGGTGCTCAACCCCTTTCTTTTATTGGATACTGACATTGGTTGACTCTTTTGTGATGTTGTTACCTTAGATTAAGGGGAAATTAAGCCATATAAAAGTCCAATTAGAATTAGAATCTGAATGATTTCAAGAAAACTCAAGCTGAATTTATACTTTCACATAAGCTCTAGTTATATGTGGTTCCTAGGGGGCTACGGTGGCACAGTAGTAACTAACTCGCCTCCCACCTGCTGTGAGATCAGAGTTTGAATCCTGGCCTGACCTCAAGTAGGGAAACTGGTAGTTGCTTGCCATTGGTCGGCAGTTTACAGTACAGAACCTTGAGCAACTGTATGTACTGGTTTCCTCTACCCTTTCAACTACACGTTGTGATATGACCTGTACAGTGTTGACAGCGATGTAAAACCCAAAGTAAATAAATAAATATATATGGTACATATAACATAAGATATACTAGTAGTTTGTTTCAGTTATTGTTGCTAGATTGACTAGATTGCTAGATACTTCACTGATCATGTAGATAAATTGTATGTAGCTAATGTCCAAGTCAGACACGACAGTAAGGCTCATGAACGAAAAAGAGTGAAGGCTATCCAAGTTCACCATGTTTGTTCAGTATTTTCCAATATGATGCACTGGGACCTCAACAAACTGGCAGAAGAAGACCAAAGAAATTGTTGAAGAGGTGTAAAATACATTACAAAAACACAAAAAAGGTAAGCCACTGATTAATTAATTTATTTAGCTTTTTACATCATGCCTAGCACCTTATATCGGTTACATTGTGACCTGTAGTTGGCAGGGCAGAGTAAAAGAGTACATACAGTAGGTCAAGGTTCTGTGCTGTAAACTACCAACGCTACTGATTAAAGCATATATCCTATATGTATATTTATATCTACAGATATCACACAGGACTAAGAGTGACATATTGATGCTCCGGCAAGGCACTTTTGTCATGAAATTTATTTATACATTTAGTGTTTTACATCACGCCTAGTACCTTATTGGTTATATTGTGATGGGTAGTTGAAAGGACAGGGGAAACCACTGCATACAGCTGGTCAAGGTATTGTACTGCAAATGTGCCAACCCATCACAAGCAATACCAGATGTCCCATTTGAGGGGGTTCCAACTCCAATTTCAGAGGTATGTATGTTATCACTGCGCCACCGTGACCTCTTGAGAATGCACATCCAAATGGAAAATTTCAAAAGGAAAAACATCTGTGACATTAGTGAAAAACAGATTATTATTCTGTGTGATAAAAGCTGCCCTCTGTTTACTATTTCAACCACTTGTATTTCAACAGTTGTGTTATCTGTGAAAAAATATTTATGCACATTATATAAACTGTTTCTGAAACAACTTACATACATGTACTCAAATAACACTCAGGTTTGTTTATCTTGGCAGATAATACTTCATATCACACAAATAGTTTCCAGTTCTCTGTTCTTGAGTGACTGCTTCAGATCCTTTTGTCTGATCTATGTTTGACCTAATGTTCATATTTTAGACTTCTTTAATAGGTCTAAGCATATATGTATTGCATGTACGTTTTAAATTGCAAAAGCAAAACTTTCCAAGAAAAAAGTAACTGAGATACCTTTGCAAGCAGACATTATGTGTCTTTTCAGAATAATAGTGTGGATAAATATCATTGTTATTTTGATACATGATTATCTGATGCACAAAGTACAAAAGGTTATCCAGATGACAGGTGCAGTGACCTTTTACAGGAATATGACTTCCACATCAAATAAATAAAGAGAGATGCACTGGTGATGAAGCAGCAGCTTGAGACAGAAATCCAAAACCTTCAAGGAAGACTAGATCAAGAAATAGCAGACATCAAATCATTGTTATGGGATGAGTTACTCAAAGATAAATCTCGCTACACATTCCACAATGACTTAAAACATGGACTGAAGCAGATGATTCTTGCAGAAACCTGAATAGTAGTCTGGTAAAATTGGAAACTGTTGAAGAATGGAGTTTTGTGAAGGGACTCATTGGACAAACTTGTTATAGCTTTGATGGATTTTGGACATCTGCAATTGATCTTGGAAAGGATACCTGGGTTTGGAGTGGCACTGATGATGCAGTCAATGAACAGCTTTGGGATGCTGGTGAACCAACTGGGGATGGTGATTGTGCCCATATGCGCCGAATTAGAGACTATAGACTAAATGACCTGTCATGTCATTATTCCAATTGCTACATTTGTGAAGACTAGACAATACCATTGCTTGATTAAAGAAATTTACTAGCCATTTACAAACAGACTTATGTATGGAATGAAACTATTGTTTAATATTTGAAGGGTTTAACTGTTGGTAGTAGCAGTTTATGAAGATTTGACAATAAAACTGTCCAACTCAGCTTTGGGCAGTAAGCATTGTTAAAGACTTTGTATTTTTGTATATAGTGATCATGGCAGTGGCTCTACTCCAAATAAGGATATAATTTTATGAAAAAATAAGGATTTGGGAAAAATTAATCCTGTTTATAAACACTTTGTATCATGTCTGAGGTAAGAGTTATAAGAAAGGGACAGTCCTATGTTACGGCCAGGTTCCTTGTCCCTAAATGGTCTACAAGGAGGCAACAAGACTACAATCCCCTGAAATTAATTTCTTTTCATGATGGTTTAATATTATCATGCATTGGTACAGTGACAGTCTTTATTTCATGTAAAACATATAATTATTACTCAACTGAGTAATCTTTTACACATGGTCACTACCTTCTATTCTGTACTTTTATGCTATATGTTGTTTGACTAACCAGCAGATTTTTGAAAGTTCCTGTTTACAATTTCTTTTAGTGTTAAACACATGGTACTTATACCTCTTCTGTCATGGTTTGTCCTCTTCAGCTCTAACATAAAATTTGTAAGTTTGACTCCCACCAATTTTTAAAATATTTCAGAACTGATTCTGATACGCTAATGGTCTAAATCAGATTTAAGTGTTATTTTGATTTGAAATATGTAAAGGCATGGAAGCTCATTTTCATTGCAACATATGGTTTTTGAATCAGCATTATGAACAGGAGATGAACAAGTTTTACTAAAGGGATTATCACCGATACACCCTTGGTCCTATGTTAACATGATTTGAATGTTTTGGGATTGGCCTTCAATTTGGGACAGGATGGGACAAAAACGATTGCGGCTGATGTGAGAAAAGACTAATAGTTTCTCAATATATAATATTTCCTTTTTGAAGGGTATGACAAGGAACTGCTTTCTGTGAATTTTACTGACAAACAGGCACTAATTCTTGGGGATTATTTATGCGACAAGTTCGTAAATAGTGACATTGTCACAGATCACTGGCAACTCAATAAAATCAGTTTTTTGCTCTGTGTAAGAAAAATATTCGGTAAATATTAGCATTTGGTCAAGTGTGATATATAAAACATTTAGTTATATTTTAATATTTTTATATTTTACATAGACAAATAGCTAATCAGAATCAGTTATAAAATTAAAAAGATGGTTTAAAAAGTAAATAAGTTTCAGCCATCAGTGATGCCGCAGTGGTATCTGGTATTAGAGAAATGAAGTATTAAGGAGTTTGTTTAAATTGTCTATTTGGTGAGTTTATGGGCAGAGGAAACCAGCACATACAGTTGGTCAAGGTTCTGTACTGCTGATCAACAGCAAGCAACTACCATCTTTCCCACTTGAGGTTGGGCCAGGTTTGATCTCAGAGGTGAGAGGCGAGAGTGTTACCACTCTGCCACCATGGCCCCAAGTTTGTGTAAAAGAAAAAGCCAGACTCCATAAGGAATTTTTAACTCCACCAAAAAGTTAAGTTTCAGGTAGATTTGTGTCCTCTATGTTTGCCTGTGTTTGCAATAACTTGGACATGTTTTATGTGGTCAGGGTCTGACCAAAAGGAAAAAAAATGGTTAAATATGATCTGAATCATATTCTAGATACAAAAAATCCCCGAATTATCAGAAATCCAATTTAGATATATTGATGTTACTCCAAAAATTATGAATAAGTCTTCATAAATTTTTGAGGTGTGTAAAAAAGAAGTTTTGGGAAAGATCTGGATCATATTCTAGATACTAAATAAAAAGAAAACATATTTAGAAACTCCCAATGGTGGAGGTCTGTGCTCTTTGAGTGCTTTCTAGTTTTAGATGAAATTTAGTATAAAAGTCGTCCAGTGAAGTTTAAATAAGCACAAAGGTATTTATTCAAAAGGACTTCAGTTGTTAAAGTAATGGGAATAATAAGGGTAAATATTATTCAACATCCTTTCAACAGGATCAAGTGGGCGTGGGGTAGGGTGCACATGTTACACTTTTATTTTTTTCTTCAATTCCCTCTTCTTTTATGAGATAGATGACACTTAACTTTTCAATACAAGTGATGATCCCATTCATGTTATCATACTCTTCTATAACGTCTAAAGTTCATCCAGTGTTTAAATAAACAATTTTTTATGTGGTTTCTTTCAGTGAATTTAATTTATTATTGTAAATCCCCAGTCAAGCTGTGGCAAATTCTTCCTTAAATACTTTCATAGAGAGATTAAACCGTGAAATATGCTCTGTTTTACTGTCAACACTTGTAAGATAATCTTCCAGTTAGCATTGTAGGACATCACCACTGACTCAAGTGTAATAAAAATACAAATTATCTTATTTTATGTGCAAAGAAAGATGTTAAACATTAAGCAATTTCTGCCCCCGTACCGAAGTTTCACAGTGGGCAGTGGGCAACACAATTTGTGTTCTAAAAGTCAGCTTCTGGGTTTGAACTTGACTCCAAAAAAATCTTGGAAATTGGCCCCCATCAGTACCAAGTCAATCCATATGATAAGAGTAAATAACAGTAAATGACCCTTTAAGATATATGAGGAAGTTAATATAACATAAATTAAAAAATACACACCAGGAAGTTTAGACAGCAATGCAGGAAAATTTAAATAATAAAGACAACTACCAAACTTCATAAGGATTTTTAAACAACTAAATAACTCTACAAACTACAAAAATAAGTATAAATAACTACATATAACTCCCATTATCGACACAAATCTGGTAGAAAAAAGTTTGGTGGACGGTAGTCACAAAATGGACAGAGTTAGACCCAAGAACGTGTAGCCAGGGAAATCTTGGTCTTGTAGAAATTCACTTTGAAAAGACAGTGCTTTTATTATCCCCTGCATGACCTATATAAGTTGATATATGGAGCCGGATATTATTTTCATATACACCAGCACCTCTGTACCATAGATAATTGGTACATGTAACATGGCCCATACAAAGTGAAAAATAGCTTAACGTCAAGTGTGGAAAAATAGCTAAGACAACTTGACAGGGAAACTGCCATCTAGTATTGAAACTTTTAATTTACACTACAATTTGACAGAAAAGTAAATCTTAAACATGAGCAATGTGTAATGTGTCAAGAAAGTGATACAACACCTGAGTGTGTACGGCCACTTGCAAACTGTAATAATAATAATAATAGTAGGATTTATATGGCACAATGTCACCTCTGTGGGTTCGAGTCCCACAAGTGGCAATTCTGAGGACCTGTCCCAATATGACCCTGGCTGTTGAACGGGACGTAAAAACCCCAACTTTGACCTTTATATGGCACAAAATTAATACAAATCCTCTAATGCACTTATGTCCAAGAAGGGAGAGTCCAGGGACAGGCTTGGGTCGTCATCCAAAGAGCGCCCGCCAGGGTATAACTAAGGTAGGGGGTATGCCAGCCTAAACAAGTGTGTCTTTAGCTGGCTTCTGAAACGATCTATTGCTTGCTCAGATCTGACAGTTTGTGGCAGCTTATTCCATTCAGCTGGTGCAGCTACTGCAAAGCCTCACCTGCCTATGTGCTTCTTAGGGTGGGTTGAGGAGACAGATAGCCTGTTGCCGCGAGTGAGACTGCTTGATCTTATTAAGTCTGAGAGATATGGGGGCTGTGAAAGATTGATAGCCTTGAATACCAGGAGATTATACTTAAAAAGGATACGATGTTGAATTGGAAGCCAGTGGAGTTTTTTCAAAAAGGGTGTAACATGACTCATTTTGTCAAGTCTGAAGATGATACGGCAAAGAGCATTCTGGACTCTCTGTAGTTTAGCTATGTTGGACTTGCTTACCCCATAAAGTAAAGAGTTACAGTAGTCCAGACGACTACTGACCATGGCGTTTGCCAGAAGTATTGCAGTTTCATTACTAAGGTAGAGAAGTTTTAATGTAATATTGGGACTTCTTAAATGGTCATAATCACACATGTAGCTATTTGAAAAACAACTGAAATAATTTCCTTACTATCAGTATTGAACGACAGAAATTATTGTTTTTTCTTCATCTTGTTTTATGGTTATTTACAAGAATTACAAAGCATAAATAAAGAAAACCAATAAAATATGTTAAATATTGTGTAACATATACTCTTTTCAAGACATGAAATAAACATTGCTTATGCACATGGGATAGAGATTGATAAAATGACTTTATTTCACTGGACATCCAATCTAAACATTCCAACTGACCTCATTGGTCAGACTGTTTTCATTTATGGGAGTGCTAAATATATCTTGAAAACAGATAGAATGGGTGATCATCGTCATGTGTGTTGTCATGTGTAAAACATCTGTAAAACAAATATCTGTAACCCACAGCCTGTTGAAATAGCACTAAACATCACATAGAAGATACAGAGATATATAGGTATATAGCGATAGAGCAGAAGTGAAACAGTATAAACCCAGATAGCATGCAGCCGTCGGGCCGACGTCGGCCCAACGTCAGCACATCCGTCTGTCCGACGTTGACAGCCACCGTTGGCCCAACGGCTTTTTGACCGGCGGGCCAACTTCGGCCCAACGTCGGCAAGCCAACGTCTCTGGTGAAAAAATTAAATTACTGATATAACCCAAGACAAAAATAATTTTGAAACCTACTGTAGTCCTTCATATGCTACAATGATTAATAAACAATGTTACACAATAGATAAGGACTGATGACTTGCATATCCTCTGATACAATAAGATATATTTACAAACACAGCCAAACCTATAACACAATATCCAAAATGGCGTCGATAACGGAAATGGCGGGAAATGTTAAAGCAGAAAAAGGCGTCGGCCCAACATCGGCAAAATCTGCCGACAATGCCGACCAATACCCAATGTCGGCCCGACGGCTGCATGCTATCTGGGAAGATCAGGAAATTTTGAAAAAGTCAGTGTGACATATGTAAAGTTACAGGATAAAATAGCATGTAACAGAGCAAATATGTATGCAATGACAATGCATCGAATCAAGGTAATTCAATAGCAAGATAATAGCATTACTTAGTATTTATTTATTAAGTGTTTTTTTTTTTGCTGAAAGATATGAAGCTGTAAAAGCTCTTAATTTAGGTATAGCTGTCAAAGATTATTGTACAATTAGGTTAAAGATACCAATTTATAATCAGTTGCTGCAATCCATTAAATTTGTTTGTGATAGAGATATGTCTAAAAATGGCAGTTGAAAACATTTTGACAAATTTTGACCTTCATAATTTCCAGTTTCAGTATTACCCATCATCTGTATACCAATGTAAAACAAACAAAATCGGAGCAAGAGTCTGTTATGTAAATATAGGGGTATTCTTCAAGAGAAAGGGCCTGTTTAGCTTGAGTGCTTTAGTCAATAACTGAATCTTCTCATCTTTAAAAACAGCAGTAGACAAATCATACAGTATAAAAATGCTCTAAGAACAGCCGTATAATTACTGATGGTAGCCACTTTACAGTTATGAGTGTGGAGATATTCCATGAAAGTTAATTGTACTGAAATGTCTACCTGTTGCACTGACAGCCCAACCGCCACCAGGAAACCAAGGAAGTCATGAAACATCCTAGAATAACAACTCTGAGTACCTGGCCTGAAGGCTTCAAAAAATGCGTAAACACCCTGGTCAGCTGAGCTGTCACTTGAATAGTGACTGCAACTATATATAATAATTTAAACATATTTCAGTCAATATTGGTATATATTGGCTAAGTCTGAGATAAGATTCTTGATCAAATGTAAATCTAGATAGAAAATCTGCAACTGTGTTATCTCTACCAGGTATATGATTGACCTGTAAAGTAATGTAATGAGGACAATAACCATATATTTCTGGCACATGCAGCTAGTACTTTGTCTTTAGTATTACCTCTCAACATCTCAAGATGGACTTTTGTATATTATTGAAATCTTTAGGTCGGGGTGTTTACCTAGTTGGCTTTCATTTACTACAAGACTTTTAACTTTGCCACTATTCCTTATTATTGATGCCATTGGTTCCATTGCAAGAACAAACAGGTAGGGGTTCTGAACTTAAAATATGACATTTTGATGATGCTATGTGAAACCATTCTGTTGTATTTCACCTATTTCACATCAGTTGGAAGCTCAATATTCAGCAAATATCTGCTGGTACAGTGCCCTGTATACTTAGCTCAAGGCAGGAAAACAATGTGTGTCTTGTGAGAATAATGTGCTGGTAAGAATTTGAATTCAAACCCGAGTTTCAGGTATGTGGGATGATTTTGGGTTACAGGGGTACAGGAGTAGACAATGAAATTATCATAATATTGCATAATATAGACTATACAAGAAGAAACAGCAGCTTAAAACTATAAAAGGAAAATTAAATAACAATATGGTGACTCTTTAAGATATATGAGGATTTTAATAATTACATACAAAATGTGAAAAAGCAAATCAGGAAATGTAGAAAGTAATAAATAACTCATAGAGCTACATAAGGTTATTTAAATCACCATAAGTTCTTAAGACTATGTAATTATAAATAACCTAAATAGTAATATATAAACTATGTATCTTAGCTAAATAACATTAAAGGGGCCACGGTGGCAGAGTGGTAACACTCTCGCCTCCCACCTCTGAGGCCGGGGTTCGATCCCCGGAATGGCCTCAAGTGGGAAAGCTGGTAGTTGCTTGCAGTTGGTCGGCAGTTTACAGTACAGATCCCTGACGAACTCTATGTACTGGTTTCCTTTGCCCTTCGAACTACCCGTCGTGATATGACCCATACAGTGTTGAAAGAGACGTAAAACCCCACATAAAAAAAATAAATAAATAACTTTAAAAAAAACATAAGAAAGATTAAAGAAACATGTAACACGTTAATTCTGTACACAATGGGGAAGAAAAAAAAGTCAGGTGGTAGGGTGATAACAGAATAAACAGGTTTAGGTGTAAACGTGTGTAGTCAGGAATTTCTGAGACTAGCATAAATTCACTTGGAAAATGCAGTGCTTATATTTCGACGAGGGAGATTTTTTTTAAGATCAATGAAATGGATACATATATATATATATATTCAAGTTTGTAATATTTTACAACTTGATAATTGCTTGCAGTGTTAAAGCACCTCAGTATATTTAATTAACAATCAATATAATTATTACAACTAAGATAACTAAGATTGTATCAAGCAATCTGTCCTGCAATCTGTTGAGCAGCAATTAACACATTATGTCTGTATCCTGTGATCCCATTAGCATCTACTAACACAAAATATCTATATATCAAGATTATGGGCGTCTACACAACAATACTGTTTGCTTTGAGATGTGAACAATATCCACAAACTTCAGCACACCACTCCTTGGAAGATTCTAACAATATTTAGTTCACCCCAATAAGAGTTCACCACAAAATGTATATAACAAGAAGTATGTATCACGTGACACACACATAAAGTAAATTCAGAGCACATAGAGCACACCAACTCAAAACTGAAACTGTGGCCAGGCCTTCCACGTTTGTATGTACGGCTCTGGCTTCTAGAATATTCTTGAGAGAAATGTAAGTCACTCAACACATTTAAACGAAAAAGAAAATTCATAGAAGGTTCAAGAACTGTAATGTATAAATAGGTCACTTCAGTAGATAACAAGGGAGGTCAGTACTAACTTCTTCAATTCTGTGGAATACAGAGAAAATCAACAATTCAATGTTCTCTCCTATGGAATAAGAACCCTGCAGCCAAACACAAGACTTTCCTTGTTAAAAGACACACTAGCAGAGTGCCATCATATGTAACAGTTTTCACAATAACTACAAAAGAAATGGCAGGATAAGTTTTTTGTGGCTTCAAACCTCCAGTTTATCATATTCTATGCATAGAACATAATCATTGTTCAAGATCATTCAGCAATAGTCAATCACGATTGACAAATGGTCAATTATATATCTACGATATATTGATTGAAACAACAGGATTTTTGAAACAACTTTATTTTAAATAAAAGCAGCATAAGTACAGTACAATAGGAAATTTTAACTGACAGCAAATTACATTTTAATTTTATGAGAATTCCCTGCATTACTTTATACCAATAACCAATTTTAGCCAATTATATCACACAAGTAATTACTTTCAGCAATCCATATCTGATTGTAAAAATCTCCACTTGAAAATGTTGCAGTAACTCATCCCTAGCAAGTCATCCATATAATTTTTTTAAGTTATTATTTTTTAAACATTTCAACTGATCCTGTGGTAGCTAGTCGCTTGTCAAAACCTGCAGTAGTGCTCCAGTAAAGTAGTTTGTCTTGGTCATAGTTACTCGAGCTCTGTTGCCATCTGTATAGGCAATCCTGACGGAAACTGGGTCACCAGCATTACACTGGGCTATGGTGGTCACACTATCTCCACTATAAAACCCATTGTCGAAGTTTGCAACTGTGTGACCTGTCATTGTGGAGCCCACCTCTATATAAGCCTAAAATAATATGACAAGAAAACTGTGATTTACTGTTATTTCTAGAATTATACCTTACTGTATTTAACCTATACCACGAAAAAAATGACTGAGTAAATCATTTTTGTATTCCTTTCCATAAACAAGTGCAAATTTATAATAGATATGCTCATGCACATATATGCACATTTATATGTAACAGCCTAGTTTAGTACTTAAGGAATGTTGGAACAGAGGTCCTGACTTTAAAATCTACTAGTGCCACAAAATGCGAAAAAAGTCTAAGGTAGACTCTTGAGCTCAGTTTTGGATCAGATGATCAGATTAACCTATCTCTGTCTTTTTGATTTGTCAGCAATGAAAACTATCAGGTGATGGCAAGCATGTAGATATTCCATTTTATGTAAGAATATGCAAACACCAATGTGATTAGTTGCAAAAACAAGATGATGGATTGTATTGGCAACAAGATCTCTCTGGAGTGCCATCCAAAAAGTCTTGTGGAGGATTTCAATATTGGGACTCAGAAAGTAATGTTGCATGACTTTTTGAAAATTAACAAACATGCCTGATAGTCTCCCAGATTTTGGCAACATTCTCAATTTTACTTCCTGAAATATGCAACTACCAACATTTTGGTCACGATTTTAAAGTGGGCTAGAGCTAAGACCAAGTATTACAATCCAAAAGTTACATTATTATATATTGATGCCACCTACTATAAATATGTTTGACAAATGATGTTAAGGATTTTTTCGGTAAATTGCTGATTATTTAAACAAATTGCAATTAGAGGTTAAAATGTAAGTTAACGGTTTTACATGTGCATTTCAAAACCTGTAAACTGCTGGGTATATATGCAACTACCATCTTTCCCACTCAAGGTAAGGTACCAAATATGGACTTATCAAGGTGGGAGGTGTGGGAGTTGAGCACTACAAAACTGAATCCTCCACCCAACACACAATTTGTTTTTTTGGTCTCATGTGGCTCGGTAGGGTGTTGGACTCATTATCCAAAGGTCGTGGGTTCGATCCCCAATGATGCCAACTGTTTCATGTGGGATAACATCCTTGAGCAAGATGTCAACCTGAACTGTGCCTCTCTCCACCCAGGGGATATATGAGTACCCAGCTATAAGGGATACTGGTTTCTGCGCCTTTCATGGCAGCAATAGGTAAGGTTACCAAGGCTAGCTATCCTTGCTGGGGTAAGACTGGGTAAAGCACTTTGAGCTAATAATAGAAAAAAAACGCTATATATGAGGCCAGTATTACAGTTTTACACAAGAAGATCCGAATAGAAAGACTTCTTGACTTCTTTACTATTCAGTGTTATATAAATATTGATTAAACCTCTTGAAATTAAAACTGTTGAAATCAGAACAACAACTTAGCACACGGAAAGAGGAACTGACAAGATAAAATTTCTGAAAACAGTCAATTTATCATTACTTCAGCTACAGCAGCATCTTACTTATACAGTATGGTTTATTGCCAAAAGGCCCAAATAATGAACAATGATAACTGCTATCTAATATTGAATTGATTTATTTGGATTTACCGTCTGTCTCAACACATTGTATAGGTTATGTCAAGTTGGATAGTTTTAAAAACAGAGAAAACCAGTACAAACTAGCTGGTCAAGATTCTGAACTGTAAACTGTTGGGCATCAGTAATGAACTTTCAAATTTCCCGCATGGAGTCCTGGTTTTGAACGGCAGCCCTCAGAGTTGGGAGGCGAGTGTGTTACCCACCACACAACTTAACCCAAGTTATCTATATCATGCTTCATATCAAGATAGACATATTACTTGGCTGGCTCCATGTTTGACAGAAGAGTTTGCATGATAAGATGTAACTCCACAACTAACAACAACAATAAGATAAGTAAAAGAGACACACAATCAGACAGATCAGACTTGACAGAAATGTTCAATTCCAAAGGTTTGTAAACTAAAATGAAAACAAGTAACACAAACTCCCTGAGTGTGCTCAAAACATTCACTGGTGAAAGTCTTATGACATTCATGTAAGGTTCTTATACCTAGTTCATATTGTTCTGTGCTGACTATACGGGATAGATAAAAGCCAAAGATATTTAGCTCTTTTGTGGTTGGACATGTTTCATGTGTAGGTTGTATTTATTTAGGTTAAGTAAGTCAGGATTTGTAATTGGATGCTATGCACTTGCCCAATTTTTTTGTGAATATAGGAATTTTTTTTCAGAACAAAAAAACTTCTTATAATCTCTTTATTCTGAACCAACATATAAACACAAGAGGAGTGAAATGGGGGGGGGGGGGGGGGGGGGGGGTGCTGAATGGCTAATACAGGGTGGTTTGTTTTTAAATGTTCACCACCAACATGCAGGGTTCATTTACACGGCAATAAGGACAAAGTCATGAAGGAAAACACAAAAGTGTGTAGACATAGTGTGAACAAGTCTTAAGTACAAAATTGAATCTATCATGAGAGAAACACACAACAGTAAAGCTTAGGTTTGCAGGACATACCAGCAGGGCAAGTTTATAAAAAATAACACAACTAAACAGGACTGAGTTGGTAAAGCATCAAAATTGAATTAAAATAATTGAGATCATACCTCAAATACATGGTCAGGAGATCCTCTTACAGATACACTGAAAAGGTAAAGACCAGAGGCTGGACAGGTAAACACTGTACCATCAAAAGCATCACCCAGATTCAATTGGATGTCTCCATAGGCCACTCTTTGAAGACCTTCATAATACGCTTCAGAATTTGGAGAGGCAGCAAAGGCAACGGTGTTAGCTGAAACATAGAGAGTATTCTTTGTGCATGCCAAAAGTAGGTAGTATGGTAACTGCATTAATTGGAGCATTAAATCATGTATATTCCATACCAAAATTGTACACATGGCTAATGAATTAGCTGGAAAATTAAAGTTTGCATATTGTATGCAAAAAGTAGTACAAATGACATTTATCCAAGCTAGAATGTTAATTTAACTGCTGCTTAATTATATTTGAAATGGTTCTCTTCTAGCGTTTACATTCTAGGTGCATAATACACAAAATACAGAAATTAATATTCAATAACCTAATAACGATAACCTAATAAAGCAGAAGTCACTCCACTGTAGATATACAAAAAAGCAGAAATTAGGGTGGGAAAGCTTTTGCAAAGGCATAGTAGTCCAGTGAATTTGTGAGAAAGTATTTTTATTGCTTTTGTGAAAAATTTTTGTTGATTCAACGACTCTGAGCTGTCCTAATAAAAAATCTTTCTGTGTCCAATATATTCTGTTTTTGATGTTGTCATCTAGACTTTCCATTTTTGTTCTTCCTAATAGTTCTTAGTTTGAGATTTTGTTTGGCCAGTATATTTTTAGAATTCTTCTTAGACAAATTGCATTTTTAAGGAAACATTTAATTGTAAATGAATTATTTTGATTGTGTATTTATATTCAAGGTTGTTTCTGTTCTATTTAAACCTTTTATAACTTAACAAATAGATTTCCTGACCGCAGAAACCTAGGCTTAGACACCAAGATTGTGTCTCGCTTCCGGGTCTTTGACCTCTTCAAAAAATTCAAAATTGTCTTTCCCTACCTCCATGGGCTTTGCTACAAGGCTTCCTCTGGTTTACAGCAGACTCCTTGTGTCAAAAATATCACATTAGTACATTATGGTCAACTATGTCTTTACATTATTTGGGTTTATTTTACGTACAAATATTTTGGCTGTATTAAATAGTGATGATATTAAAATATTAATGAAAATTTATAAACCCATTGTTTATCTTTACTGAGTGAATAATTTAACTGCTTCCCTGGGCAATGTGTCTCTAAGTACATTAGAAGTGAAGGTAGGTGTCAAAATAGAATTTTCCCTTATTTACGGTGGCCATTTTTTGGCTTGAAAAAAATTCCTAAAGGGTGCCAAGCATTAGAGCAGCTTAGAGATGTTGAATCAACAAGAAAACTTCATAATAGCAACAAAACAAACTTGGACCTAATACGACCATTTGACATCTGGACTATAGGTTTTGCGCTTCATTCTGAATGAGTGGAGTAGAGTAGCGGTGCATACATCATCTTTGGAGCATCAATTCCAAGTCATGGCATAAAAACTATATTAGCAGTAACATTAAGAATGCACATGACATATAGGAACATTTAAGTATACTATTTACACAGCAGAGGCTTCACCATGATAGTTGTATGAGCTGAAACATTACTGTTCACTGTTTACACAAAAACTTTACATATCTCAACTTTACAAAGTGGAAGATTAACCTGTACATTCTTTATTGTCTTTTACACACTGTGTTTGACTTAAAGAAAGTAGTCTAAAAATGGGGATACATTTTTTTTGCAAATTAGATGTTTATCTCCAGCTTGAGATAGAAATCATTTACATTCTTTAAAGTTGTTTTAGCTGATTAATTGTGTAAGTGCAGCAACTGAGTGCACCTTACTTGACTGATGACGTCTGATGGTGACTTTTTGGCTGCATGACCGAAAAAGGGGAAGAATGATGTACATGCATTGAACATTCAACATGCAATATTCAACTTATGTTTCTTTGTTTTCTATTATTAATTTACATTTCATGTCATTTTCTAATAAAAACTAAATTATGAGTGACATTGTGCTCATTCGAGCAGTCTATTTATTTATTTATATAATTCCTTATTTATTTATTTATTTATTTTTTTTTTGGGGGGGGGGGGATGATCAGATGGGGCACTTTACTAAACGACCAATTTGACTATGGTTTTCTTGCAAATTAAATTCTCCTTGTATTGAATTATATGATATTTTGTGCAAATGCAAATGTAATCTAACCTTCTTCTGGTTAGTTAAAATGGACAAAAATCATACTCAAGGGATATTGTATGTCTGGTATCCAGTTTTATGTTTTTAAACAATGGTTACATGCCAAAGAGGGGTAGCTTAAAGAGTTCTCAAGATGCTTCCCAAAGTATGTTACTGAGGGGTTGATTCTAACTGGAGAAAATTTTGCATTAAATCCATTCAGTTCTTGAAGGTTATATTTGTTTACTTTTACATCTCGTACACCAGTCAGGGTCATATTGAGACAGGTCCTCAGGATTCCGGCTTCTTGGAGTCAAACCCACCCAGAGGTGACAGCCTGTGATTAGATGTGAAATGTGCTAACCACTGAACCACTGAGGACCCCCATTGAGTTCTTAAAGCCCTAATAATACCCTTGATAACATAAATCGATTGTGATATGATTTAATCGATACTACATTTGGGACTCCATGATTAGCCTTTGCTCTTAGCACTGAGGAACACAGGACACAAGCTGATACTGAACAATTTTTAAGCGCAAGCCTTGATAGAGCTATCGCTTCTACAGATCACTTTTGTTTTCAGATTTTGTTTTTGTCTCCGGACTTTGATGAAAGTTACCTCTGTACTCTGAGTTTACCCCTTTTGCTCTCCAGTAGCTACAAGGACACATGTCCTTTTGATTTCTTCATATACATATGTCCTTCTGTCTCCACACTTTCATGACATGACAACACTGCAGTAGTTAAAAGGACACATGTCCTTTCAGCTTTTCCCCATACATACGTCCTTTTCTCTCGGGAGTTTGATGACCTTTACAAGACCTGTGAATTCTGAATTTACCTCTCTTGCTGTGGGATGTGTTTTAGTTGGAATTTCTTTGTGTAACCAGACATTCGTAAATTCTACTACACTACTCATGTCGCTGATGGCTTTGGGCTTGCGCTAGGTGACCAAAACACCTTTTGGCCTTGTTATTTTGAAGAAATCTCAAACAATTATTTTGTGTTGCCACCAACTACTAGGTGTTGTCAGCATGCAACAGAAGACTTTATTTAAGATAAACACCGCCTTGTGAATTATGGACCAATTTCAAACATTTTCCATCACTTAGATTCATCTGTGCTTATCATATCAGAACCAATTGGATTTAGTTTGAGGAGTACTTCACATAACACAGAAAACTTCCTATTTGCTCTAGATGTGTAATTTAAGACAAATCAGCCCTTTCCCAAATTGGCCCTTAGCAACTGTCTCCTTAAAAGCTTAACCCCAGCAAAGTTGGCCTCAGTTTATAAAAAGATGAAATGTAATGCAACATGAGCACTTTTGTGGCATTTAATCTTCACCATATGACACACAATATGGCTGATATGTAGTTATTTGACCAGTACATCAAGTAAGCATACATCAGGTTAGCATGCCTTAATTGTAACCTGATCCCTGTTAATGACAAATAATGGGGTGGGGGGGGGGGGGGGTGATGGCCCTATGTGGAAAACTTTGTAGTTGCTTACCGATGGTCAGCATTATACAACCTTGATCAATTGTATTTGCTTGTTTCCTATGCCCATAAAACTAACTGTTGTGATATGACCTTTGAAAGTGACATTAAAAACTAAATAAATAAGTAATAACCATGAAAGTTTTATTAGATTATATCAGGTTAGACACATGGCTTTCTGTTCACTGGCACATGGTTTAATCAATATTCTATATTACGTTTTCTGCCCAATTGATTGTTTATTTGGGGTTTTACGTCGCTTTCAACACTGTACGGGTCCTATCACGACGGGTACTTGGAAGGGCGGAGGAAACCAGTACATAGAGTTTGTTAGGGTTCTGTACTGTAAACTGCCGACCAATGGCAAGCAACTACCAGCTTTCCCACTTGAGGCCATGACGGGGATCGAACCCCAGACTCAGAGGTGGGAGGCGACAGTGTTACCACTCTGCCACCGTGGCCCCTTCCTGCCCAATTGAAGAATGTGTCAAATTATGGCGAGAAGCACTCGATATACCTGGTACATAACTAATATGAACCACCATAACGTGAATATAGCCTGTACGACCAAGTATGATCTATATTATGGCATGACCTACTAAAACACTTTCAGGACAGGGACAATGGTTAAACAACCTACATAATGGTTCTGTACCAATTGTACACGCGTCTAATCAAATTACTACTTCATTTAGGCAGCCCAAAAAGTCTTTGGGGATACAAAGAAATCATTATCTTACGATGAATCTTACGACTATAAAATTTACAAAACACTTTTGTTGCATATCATGCACATTTATATAAGGCATATATATATATATATATTAGCGAAGGTATATCCGAAAAAAACCCAGTTATTTTTGTTTAATATATTATTTGGTGGGCATATATATGTGTGCATAGCCTGAGAATTTCAAAACATCACTTACATAGTTGTGTCTTTGGAGCCATATTTTCTGAGATCAGTTTCTCCAAGCTTTCTGTCACTTTAGCAAGTTTGTCCTCATATGTGGCTGTTACTTCTGCCAGTCGAGCCTCAAACCTTGCTTCCAGTGCTGATATTGTGTCTGATTCATTTGGTGGGATCTGCACCATTACAAACACAACACAAATATACATTTTGTTTTATTGATTGATGACACCTTCACAGCAGTGGATCAAATCACAACTATCTGTAAAGTCCTTAACTGTACAGTTTTGGTCTCAAACTATTTGGCTATGAAGAAAACATCTATCGCCAATTTTAGCATCACACTACATCTCAAGCTTAGAACTTTAAGTTTAAGTCCATTCCAATGTCACCTCAAGGGGGCAAAACTTGCTGTGCCTTAGGTAAAGTAGATATACTTTACAATGTAGACAGAAATACTTATCCAAATTCTATTACTATTTATAGTCCAAATCTTGGCTTGAAAAGTACATTTTGTTGAGCTTTTTTCCCAGCTGTGTTTTATGGCTTCCTATCAGCCGGGTCTAGTGGGTAACACAGTTGCCGCTGATATCAGAAAAATGGACATGATCCAATATGAGAAAGCTGATAGTTGTTTACTGATGCCCAGCATTTTACAGCAGCTTACATTGTGATCAACTAATATGTTTCCACTGCGATTGAAACTACAAATCATGATATAATGCATACAATGTGTTGATGACCAATTTGAAATGCTCTTTCTGATAAGATCTGTGTTTCTCACTCCCTACGCTTTTTTCAGAAATGAGCTTAACACTTAGCTGTATACTAAGGCATGCCCACCTAATTCTTAATCATGCCTGGCGTTCTTTGTGGTGCTTGGCCACTTTTCTGTCCCTAGGTAATGAAATTGGTTGACTGTTGTTACCGTTCTGTTGTGTCATTAGAGTCCTCTTTGAATAGGGAAGATTAAGGGCTATGAAAGTACAATTGCAATTAGAATTAGATACAAAATTGCTAAACCCAAATAGATGAACTTTGCACAACTTTTTACAAGTGAGCAATTCCCTCTTGAGTGCTCCTGACAGATCGTTTCAGTTGTAACAGTTGTAACAATCAATCTTTTGAGTGAAGCGATTGACCTTTTCCATGACAACACCTATCTTGTCCCCTGTTCTGTCAAATGTGGTACATGTCTCCTAGATATCTACCATAAAAGCTCGCCAATAAATTCATTTGCCAAAATATATCAGGACTTGTTGTTACAGGGGATGTTAATGAATCTGGATATTCGGGAGCAAATCATAAAGCTAATATTTTGGGTAATTTCACAAATACTTGTCCCTTGGACAGTTTTCATAAGTTTTCCCACCTTTGTTTGGCAGAAAAGCTTGGCCATAGAAGCTTTCAGATATTGAAAGCATCTTGGTCTTACAATTGACGGGGAATCAGGTATGTAATATGATGCACTTTGTGATTGGGGGCAGGTGCTCTTGTCAGTAACTGTCTCGGGTGCTGTAACATGAATTTTACAGAGGTCAACATTGCTAAACCTCGGTGAATTCAGAGCTGTCTTAGTTAAATTCTCTGCTGTTGGAAAATCTGAAGCCATAAGCTATCTTTACAACTCCATCAGCTGTGTCTTCAACATTACTTCATTTTAAGTATAACCTTTGTTGTATCATCGGGCCAGAGAAGATCAGGAACAAACTTTTGCCAACTATATCTTTTATTGAACGCCTTTTTGTCATACTGGGAACAAAGATTATAAATATATGGTTCTGTTAAAAGTATGGCATATGTGGTTCATAGATTGTCAATTAAGTGGGTCGCTGATAATGGGAAGTTTAATTTTTGCAACTGTCTGCTACTGTGACCAAATAACTGAGGACATGGGTGTGGTCCCAAGAACAGGAAGATATATATTGGCTCGGATGACTGCTCAAACTGATGGTATTGTATAAAGATCTTCTAACCCCAGTGACAGCCAAAGAACATCAGGGATGTTAAAGGGCTGTACTGGACTGCAGTAAGAGGGACCAAATAGTCCTTTAGTAAAGCAAAGTATGAACATGTACAATGCAACGATATAAACAGGCGATTTTTGTGATGGATGATCATTTCTGGTCTGATGTAAATGTAGTTTGATGTAAAAATACACAGTAGATTTTTTATAGTTTTGCAAACAAACAAACAAGAAACATATAAACGCCTATTCTTGGCGTGGCAGTAGGTAAAAGGTCCAAAACAGCCGCCTTTCTGGCTATCTTGAAAGATCAATCATTAATACCAAATCCATTAAGGATGACTTACATGACATACTAAGAGGAATAACAAAGATGGTAAATGTTTCACTGAAAATGCTTGGAAAACTACCACTTTAAGACCACCTTTTACAAAACCTAAGCTGGACCTAGTACCAACGAAGTACAGGCCTTTGAGCAATGTAAGCTTCATTGGAAAGGTCGTCATCTCACACTTTGATTATGCTAATGTAACCTTGGCTGGATAACCATCATATACAATTGGCAGAGTCACACTCTCTTCCCATCAGAGCCAGAACAGAATTTCAAGTGTTAATGCTTGTCTACAAATGCCAGCATCACAAAGAGCCCTTGTACCTCATAATGAAAAGGGAGTGGTATGAGATCAAGTGAGGATGATTTGATGTTGGAAGTTCCACGTTCTCTCAAGAAAACCAGTCGATCACCCAGTGTTTATGTACCAGTGCTGTGGAACAGTTTGCCATTCAACATTCGGAGTCAAAATACACTTCAAAAGTTCAAGAGTGGCTTAAAAACGCATCTGTTTATAAGAGAATATAATGCCTAAAATTATGCCAACAGTTCTCTGACTGAATATATGTTGATTTGTTGTGACAAACTTAGAGGTATTGTAAAGCGCATTCAATATACTTTTTCGTTTGATTTGAGCAATAGAAATGTATCATTTCTAATTCGAAATAAGTCATATAAAATACCTGACTACAGTGCATTACACCAACGGATATACAGAAAACCCCACAGATACTCATTAACATCTTCTTAAACACCATTTTAATTCATTCCATAAAACAAGTTTGATAATCACTATGTGGAAAACTGGCAGTGACCACCAATCACTGAAAACAAGACTGATATGGCAAAAGCCTGTGAATTCCACAACATGTCTGTACTTGTAAGATGTGGGAATGTAACATCAGTTTCAACCTATGTACTTGTCATATTATTCAATAGGCTCAATTAATTATATATAATATTGATATTTATTGAATATTGATAATTATATCTTGGTACTATTTAGCAGATACATCAGCAGGAAAAAAGCCTTTTTGTGACTTGATTACAAGATGATATATTCAATTTGTGTTTTTATTGGGTAAAACAGCCACTCCCCCCTCGTCAGCAGTTTACAGTGCAGAATCTTGATCAATCTGTTGATCAATCTTGATCAATCTGTTGATCAATCTTGATCAATCTGTTGAAAGTGACGGTCAACCCAATAAACTAAATCAACCCATTTGTATGGTGCCACAACTACAAAACTCTTGTTTTGACTTGTTTACAGGTATGGATAGTTGAAATTAATAATCAGTTGCTACAGTTAAGGTTGCTTCATTATAAGCTATGTTGGCCTATGTTAGCTGAGTCCATACAAGATTGTTTGACAAGAGTATTTATAACCCCTACAAACCACATTAGTGATACATTCCAACACATTGGAATCAAATTAATTTGTTTTTATTGAGGAAAAACATATACAAAAAAGCCATATGTTGATATGCTGTCAGAGGTCAGGTAATTGCTGCCAACTTACATTGCACTGTGAGGTAAGTATCGTGGACGTTTTGTGGAGAACACTGGTTCTGAAAACAATGCAGTCACCAGGTGCTGTGGATCCCAACAACATTATCGGGGATGACAAGCAATTTAGATCATAGATCAACAATATTACTTTGGCGATACTGTATAACATCATAGTACTTTTGGGACAGCAGATGTGTATTGTGTCTTCAAGTATTAGTGAAACATAGTTTTATACATTTGCATGTATAAATGTGCAAATGCATAAAACTATGTTTCACTAATACTTGAAGACACAATACACATCTGCTGTCCCAAAAGTACTATGATGTTATTTCATTATCAATGAACAACATTAATTACCGAAAACAGTATGAAGTAAAAGCCCAAGATACCCTTGGTCACTGTGTGTGTTTCCCCAGAGTTTCCATGGTGTCACAATATATGACCTTGAGGCCAACCCTGACTGTATATCACTAGGTTCATCATTAAATGGCTTTGAAGGTTTTACAACGATTTACTTGAAGCAAAATGTATCCCTAGTGGTTTAAGTGGTTATACCATTGCACATTTAGAAATGATTAATGTTATTGTAGCCTTAAAAATTTGGGGGTGCATTACAGTTGAACAAACGAATCAAAATTTACTGTGATATTTAGTATGTGGTTGATGTTCCCTCAACTGGTAGATCCAAAGATGAGATAGTCGCTACTTGTGCTTGTAATGTTTGGCTTATGACAGCCATGTTCATATCTCTCCAATTGTACATATGCAGTATCGCCAAAGTAATATTGTTGATCTATGATCTAAATTGCTTGTCATTCCCGATAATGTTGTCAATTTTCCAAATTATTTGTCTAACCACATTTGAGTGGACGCTCATATTGATTTAACACTACTGAATCATCACCGTATTTAATGTCTGTTGCAGATACTGAGGCAGCTATAGCTGCTCTGGCCACTGCTGTGTCAGCTCATCTTCTTGCTGGCCTTAGAGCTGTCACAATGGCTGCTTATCAAAGGATGTTCACTGATTTCTTGGCCTTTTTGATGGTCTCTGGTCTATGGCTGCCCCAGGTGTCTACTCCAGATGTTCTAGCTATCATTGAGTGCTTACACTAGGACAGTTGTACTGGTTCTATTATCACAATTTTTATATTTCAGATATATTAACATTATGACAGCACTCCCTTTAGATATCAGAGTATACCTTTGTGTGTCAAGGCATTCCAGATCAATAGACTTTTAGATCCAGTTTTGAACCTGGTGGTGGATAACTATGAAAGCATGTCACTGTTTTCCCCACCCTCAGTAAACATTGCAAACGTTTATAAATGTTTAGTAAACGTATAAACGTTTTTAAAACCAAATAGAAACCTAAATATTGACAATTATTCAATATTATGGGCTTATAAACGTTTTAGCAATATTAGGTTGGAATATAAACATTTAATAAACGTTTTTAAACGTTTTATAAAGAGTGAAGACTATCTTCACCTCATTTTCATTTTGGATTATGATGTCAGCACAGCCATTTTGAGAGAAACTGGAAAAATATTTCTTAAGTATATCTTGCTGTATCACTGTTGTTTGAAGCCATCATTAAATTATAAGTAGAGATATAAAAGTACATTATATCATAGAATGCACTACACAAGGTTAAATTGATATAAACAGGGTAGTTATTCATTAATTACTTTGTTGGTAACTTTAATTTCACGCAATGTGGATAATGTACATTTGATTTAATTTGATTTATTTGGGGTTTTACGTCGCTTTCAACACTGTACAGGTCATTTCACGATGGGTAGTTAGAAGGGCAGAGGAAACCAGTACACAGAGTTCGCTAGGGTTGTGTACTGTAAACTGCCGACCAACGGCAAGCAACTACCAGCTTTCCCACTTAAGGCTGTCACGGGGATTGAACCCCGGCCTCAGAGGTGGGAGGCGAGAGTGTTACCACTCTGCCACCATGACCCCAGAATAATGTACAAAATGGTGTACAAACGTTATGCTTAAATGTATAGGCGAACATTTAGGGACCCATCATTTTAAACCTAAACTAAACCGTTCATAGTTAGGTTTATAAACGTCTATCTGCCACTGTGGCCTAGCGGGTAACACACTTGTCTAGGAACTCAGAGGACGTGGGTTCAATCCCAGGTTCAGGCAGATACATAGTGGCTCGGATGACCACTTAAAATGGCGGTCCTCTGTCATTGGGTCCTATCCCCAGTGGCAGGTTAAAGAACCTCAAGGACGTTGATAAATGGTCATCCTTGAGCCTCTATCTTCCAGTTAGGGGAATGTGAGTTACTTGTGAGTTGATAAGTCAGCAATGATTGATAATATTGAAAATCTGTTAGTAGTTCGATTTATGGCTTATTATATATTGTAATAAATCATTTTTAACCCAAACCTACATATTATTGATCCGTGGGAAAGTGACAGACAGATATCTGCTTTGTCCGCAGACCGAATAATTAAAATATGAGAACGTCTCTTCTTTTGCTTCCAATTCTAATTCTACCTCTATGTTTGTAGTGCTTAATCTCTACCTTAAAGAGAGACTCTATGCACAAGATACAGAAAAATCAGAAATACGTAATCATATTACCCGAGATGTAGCAGGGATCAGTGCCAAGGAAAAAGAGAAGCAAAACGCCAGAAACTATGTTAAACCAAAACCGATGGTTAGTGGTAGTGGTATTCTTAGTGGTATTCACAGTGGTAGTGGTAGACTTAGTGGTATTCACAAAGAATTTAAGACTGGTCTTAGGATTAGCCAAGGGCTCAACTCTAAGACTGGTTGGTAGTGGGCTTAAGTTTTGTAAAGAGGACTTAAATATGGCCGCCATAAACTTTTCTCCACTTCAAAATTTGAAAGGGCTGTAAATATAGTATAATTATACAAAACACCTCACTAAAGCAGTCTTTGGAAATTTATTTGTGGTAACAAGATTTTCCATTTCAAAACAGCACTTATTCTTAGATAAAATCTGTCAAATGAAGGATATTTGTCACCAATGTTATATTTTAAATAGAAATAAAAGGTCCCATGACCCAGAATACCACTGTGGTTATATGATAATCTTGGACTTAGCTAAGTCACCCTTTGTGAATACGGTTTGAAGACAAAACGTAGCTGAGACATAAGTCTTAACTTTAAGACTGGATTTAAGCCCAAGACCTGGATAAGTCTAAGACCCTTTGTGAATACCAGCCCGGGTTTCAGTTTTATATTAGATATTAACCTCCTGGACCTTTCATTATGCCAGTCTCATAGGCCATTACGTTTACATAATTGAGCATCACTGGGTCATTATCTATATAAAAATCAAATCTATGGCATGATGCATTCCAAGGACGTACAGACTGTTGATAAATTTTCTTTTTTTTCTATGTTGTACCAAGTTGAGGAGCGTCCAAATAACGATGCCAGGCAGTAACAGTTGTACAAATTTATAAAGACAGCAAAACAAATTTGTAAAGCAGAAATAATTCTTATATATTTGCAAAATATATCTATTAAAATAAGTAGTTGTTCAGCTTATACAAGTTAAGTAATAGTACTTGTGAAATAGATTCATAACTTGAATACTTGACAAAGATAATATTGCCTTATATGGTAATCTTTAAATGGTTGAAATAGTAATGTTCTGTTTGTTTGCCATTTTACAAAAATAGACCCATAAACTGATCGCAGGTGTTATCAGCACAAGAGGCAGAAAAGTGAATTTTTAAATGTTTGTGTAAACAACAGGGTAATAATATCTGCCACAATGATAACAGGACAACAAACCTATTTTATGTAGGTTCAAAAGCCATCAGAGACACGAGTAGTACACTGAAGTGGTAACCCATCCCAGTACAAACATATCCCATCGCCACTTAACTTCTGTGAAAGACAGTCATTGTGGCCTCACCAATCCTGTTAAAGACAGACAGCCATTGTGGCCATGCCACAGTTAATGGAAGTCCGGAGACATTAAAACAAGGCCAAAAGGTGTTTTTGTCACCTAGCGCGAGCGCAAAGCCATCAGAGACATGAGTAGTGCAGTAGAATTTATGAATGTCCGGTTACACATTCCAACTAAAAGACATCCCACAGCAAGAGAGATAAATTCAGAATTCACAGGTCTTGTAAGGGTCATCCAACTCCGGAGCGAAAAGGACATGTGTATGGGGAAAAGCTGAAAGGACATGTGTCCTTGTAACTACTGCAGTGTTGTCATGTCATGAAAGTGTGGAGACAGAAGGACATATGTATATGAAGAAATCAAAAGAACATGCGTCCTTGTAGCTACTGGAGAGCAAAAGGGGTAAATTCAGAGTACAGAGGTAACTTTCATCAAAGAAAAGAAAAAAAGAGTGTTTCCTAGAAGCGCGAGCCTCCCAAGAGCTCTTGCTTAAAATATCACCAAAGTTATGCTCATAAGCTGGCCTCAAACACTTCTGCATTGCACATATCTAATCTAATCTACTGCTTTGAAGGCGCAATATCTTCCCCACTAAGGGGAACTCAATAATTGACAAAAATCATATCTAATGAGGAGAGTCACATGACCCCACTAACCCCTTTAAACAGAGTTATCCAGCACAGGTTAGGTTTAACTGCCAAGTTAGAAGGGCAGATTTAACAAATGGTCTTTCCCCGATCTCAGGCTTAAAGTTGAGACTTTTGTCTTATATTTTTGGAATATTTTAGTTTAGCCTATGGCCTCAGACATCATGGATTTCACCAATAGTCTCAGTCTCAGCTTTTGCTGAGCCACTGGTTCAAATCCTAAGAATTGTTATTTGTGGGCTACAGTTTACAAGGCTCAAATATGGCCACCATAAGTCTTTCTCCGTTTCAAAATTTAACATGATAAAAATAAGATAAAATAAGATCATTACATAATTATGAATAAAAACAAACGGTCACACTGTGGTTATTTGCATGGTCTCGGCTAAGAGTGGGATCTTTCGGGAAATCACCAGCAGATATTAAAAAGAAACCCACAGACATACTGAGTAATTCAATAGATATACGAATGCTGCATTCTTTGTGCTTCTAACATGTGGTATATACGCATTCATGAAATTTAAATATGCAAAGAAGAGTGCCCTGGTTGGTGTTTACCACTGGTCAATAGAGTACCTCCCTAAGCTTACTAAGTTTTTGGCCTTCACCTCAAATATCAATAAAGATGCAGAGTGTGTCTGCTTCGGTTATAAAAACCTGTGACCTGCGACATAAAGTGTGTTATAACTTTGAATGTTGATATATAACTTCAGAATACATACAACAAATGGAATATATGTGATAACAAGTTGTCATTGCTTTTATTTCTTCGTCTGTCTTATTTCTGCTGGTTGAAATACACTTGTGAAGCACACAGCCTGTTAAAACTAAAGACTGAAGAAAGATTCCCATTGGCAGATACAAATCTATGAGTTGTAAATATCCGCTCACGACTTGCCAAAGAATAAATAATGTCCCAGTTGACTGCAAGCTACATAGAGAGTAAAGAAGAGGGGGAGGAGGGGGCTTCTATAAAATTATTTCCCACATGTATTCTCAGGTAGAAGCATGAATCAGTTTATGGGTCTAATTTTGGTGAATTTTTGACTTTAAACCTGGATAACACAAAGAGTATTTCATATATTTTCAATGTTAATACCTCAAATAATAGGTGTGTTTATTACTGTGCCAAATATTAAATCCCTTATATTTACACAAATATGAAAAATATTGCCTTTTCTGTCTCTAATTGACCAAAACCCTTGAATCAGTTTTTGGGTCTATTAAATATCAGTACAGGGCAGATGATACATATTAAAACTCCCATATCAGTGCACAGAATGACATCTGTCATAGCACAGTACACGAGAGCATTGATGCAATAGTTCATGCAATAATTGGAGAATGTAATTAATGAAAGTCAATGTCACTTTCTGTTTCTTTCTGTCATGTTTTTCTTCCTGTTCCCCGCGTTGATTGGCCACCTGATAACCAGAGCAAATGTCTGAAGTGGTCTGAAAGTAATTTGGGATTTTACCTTCAAAGATCTCCCAGAAATATTTTATTTGTTCATAAATTGTTATTGCACAGTCAATTGATAGTGGATTAAGCCAGTCATTTTCATCTAGGATTGGCCAATCAAATTCCTTCAGTGAGTGTAAGAGGCAGGTTTTCAGCATGTATGTTGTTAGATACTCATCAACAGAAGCAAATGCCATTTCAGATGCCTTTACCTTTGGGCACACTTCTGTATGCCTGACGGCTTTGGCTAAGCGATAGCCATTTTTGACATACATTGGTAACCCTTGTAGCAAATCCCTTTCATGAATTGAAAATGACAAGCGAAGGGACTCAAACTTATATCCACTGCTCTTCATAATTGCGAAAAGCTGGCTCTTTATAATGTCTTGGTTTAAGCCAAAAAGCCTTGCCTGAACCTTTGGATATGAAATTTTGAAAGCTGGCACTAAATCTATGTTAACTTGCAGGTCTTTGAAAAACCTTCCACGCCATAATAATGTAACAGTAAAGGGTTTTGAATCCTCATTTTCCTTTGGTAACCTGTCAAGAGAGAAGCCATTTGTAAATTCGTATTTCTGTAACTGTTCATCAAAGGTACTAAAGTAGTCTTCAAACAATTGTGGTATGTCCATGTTCACCCTAAATTGTGTTACGGCTGCCACATCTATTTCCAGTTCACATCTATCAAACTCTTCCTGTAGTTCATGTAAATGAAGAATGAAGTCATACTCATCAGGCAAACCAATCTTAGCTCCTTCAGCTACACTTCCAGACAGTATTGGTGTTGAGGCAAACCTTTTGTCCAGGCTTCCTACCTTTTCTGTAATGTCATGCACAAACTCCTGAACATACCTTTGAATTGCTTCTGCTTCAAGCTTCTCTTGATTGTCATAGAGGCCAGTTGTATATGGTTTCAGCAAGGTACCTTTCAGATGTGTTACTTCTGTAGACAGGAGCTTTACATCTTGTTCTTGAGGTATACAAGACAAATAAGCCCTATCACTTCTTGGAGTTGTGTGATACCATTCTGAAAAGCTATATGCTTCCTCCATTAAGGAATGCCATCCAGGAAGACCAGCAAAGTCTTTTACCAAGTCAGAATAAAAGTATTTCCACAAATGGGGGTGCTTCATTGCGGTATACAAACAAAGGAACCCCTTGCTCCAAGATCCGGTCTTCAAGATGATGGTGTGGCGAAATCTCTTCAAGAACAGACAAAAATACTGAGGAATGCCAGTGATGTAGCCCAAGGATGCCTGGTTGATCATGTCTATCCCTAAAGATCTAAAAGATTAAAAAGATTTATATTATGTTTTAGCTTCCTAATATATTCTATCAAGGTGCATATTTACATGTTTATACTGCAAACTCCTTGTGACTGTATTACTAATATATTAAATACTTTTACCAGAGAAAAGTAACATAAATATAGCACACAATTTACACAAAACTTTATAAATCAAGGGAGCAAGTATTGTCCAAAATGTTGATATTTCTTCTCAGCCTCAGATTCATTTATTCTTAAACACTTGTATATTTAGATATATGTATAAAAAGATAAATTCCATAGTGTGAAGATATTATATGACATGTTGTCATGTAGCCCATTTGGCCTGTTTCATTTGACATTGAGGACTGTACTAGTAAATTGGAGGTTTTTAGAACAGTCAAATGTTTTTTGCCAGAACCATGAGATAAATACTATAAACTGAAAAAAATAAGTTAGAAATAAGTACATGCATAATTAATAATTCTACTGCAAAATACATAACTGTTTTCAAGTACCCTTTAGGTGCAGGAAAGTGGACATGACTGTTACATATATTCTCGACATGCCAAGGCATGACTTAATTTGTGAAAAGCATTGTGTTTGTGTGTGGCCATATAGTATTAATGAGCTATTGATTTTTTTGTATTCTGTGGAACCAGTTAAGAGGTATTTATGTTTAGCATACTCTGTTAGATTGATCTATGTATAGACTGGGGAAAATTGCTCTCGGCTTCTATAAACTCAGTGATTCTATTAATAGATTTGGAGAAACCCCTTAGCGTGGCTTCTAGAGCTTCCTCAGTGATTCTGGCGTCAGTGTTTACTTTTCAATAAGTTCTATAACCTTCTGACCATTTCCACAGCCGTATGTATAAGTGTTGTAAGCATGACCACAGAAGAAATTGAATCTAGCTTGCTATTGGGAAAGTTAATTGTATGTTAAAACTGCAATACTGAATTATTTATTCACTTTGATGTGAGCTTTATTGGAGTGACCTGGATATAGTGTGTGGATCTACCATAGAAGGAATTTGCTGCATTGTGGACATTGTTTGTATCTGGATACAGTGTGGATCTTCAAGAAAGTGAATTTGCTGTATTTTGTACATTATCCATATCTTGAAGTGACAGTGTATTTGGGCTAACTCTCTGAATATATATATGCATACATTTTATGTTATTGGACAATGGGCACTGAAGGCATCACAGTATACAGACATTTTGTGTGTAAGTAGACTAAGAACAGATCACCAGATGCAGCATCATGTTAACGGACACAAAGTGGATGACAGGACAGATTGCTGCATACAGTGAGAAACTTAACTGTTAACTATATAAATAGGTCTGTGGTCAGGTCAGGTTGGTTTAATTATTGTCTTATTGTACATGCTACTGCGAGTATCCCAGTAGACTGTAATCATTATTTTAACTGTAAAATAAATTTGTTAAGTTAAAACTTTTTGTCTTTTCTTGTTGCAAGTTAAAAGCAACCAATAAGTGCTACTGTACTTGCCCCATGACTGTAAAAATGACAAAATAATACATCGTTTCATAAATAGGATCATATAAAAAGTGTGTTTTAATTATAGTAAATCACTAGAATATCCAGGTTATTTGTCCAGATACTGTTCTGAGATATAAATAAATAATTATATTTACTTTTATTTCTGCTATCCATTTTTGGGGTAGAAATTCCACAGAATAGAAGAAATACTAGAAACTAATATCAACATATGGGGATTAAAACCAGAATTATGTGGACAATACTGACAGAAACGACAAAGGCCAAAAAGATTAAGGTTAATTGTTTTGTCAAGAGTTTTTGAAACAATTCCAAAAAAGGTATTATTTGAGGGTATGTATCAAAACGTTTGTGAGCTTTACTTCTACTAAAGAATTCAAAAGTGAGCCTCACTGGGAAAATAATGTATGCTACTACTTGACCCCTTCAGGCACACTTTTCCTACCTTAACTATCACTTAAAAGACAAGTATTTAGAAGAGACTTACTTGCACAGCTCTATGAAATCACCTAATCGCCTGAACAAGTAGCTAGCATACAGATTGAGTATGTTGAGCCCACATTTCTGATCTAAAGCATCTTTGAATCCAAACAATATTGTTCTTGTCTTTCTCTGACGATACTGTCTCCTCAATACAACACAGATGATTTGAAAATCATTTCGTTCATTTCCAATATGCAGGAGACGTTCATCCAAAAATTCTTGTTCATAACATGAGATGCTATCTAAGATATACCCAAGTTGTATTGGAACCATGTGATCTCTCTTCTCCAACCATTTGTTCAGCCTGATCAAATCTCTCACTACTGATCTGTCACCTCCGCTTTGTTGGATAATATTCTTAGTCATATCATTCAATGTTGCTAAGTAACTCACTAGTTCACCGCAATTTAGTTTTTGTTGAAATAGTACATCGTACACCAGGAAAAATGTCTCTTCTGCACTGTAATTGAAGGCTATCTGGAGGGCACTTTTACCTTCAAAACATCTGCATCTGGGATCAGCTCCAGCATTCAGTAACATCTTCACAGTCTGATAATTGCCATATCTGCAAGCTCTGAACAATGGTGTTGTCCCTCCGTTTGGTTCAACAAAGTTAACATCCGCGCCTTTCTCAATGAGGTATTGTATGGATTCTGGTGACCCACCATACAGTATACAGTGATGTAAGATATTTTCACCACACCATCTAAAACTATTGACATCCGACAGTTTGAGAATATTTCTGTACAGTACGGCTTTACCCATGTGTCGTGTGCCGAAAATCCATTCGTTCAACTGTCTTTTCAGATGTTTCTTTACAAAAGCAACCAAATTGGTGTCCCCAAAATTACAATTACTATCAAGCATTGCTTCAAGTACAGACATATTTGATTTGATTTCTAAGTCCTCCATGATTGAAATTTGATGTATTAGTCTTTGTGTATTATTTTAAGTTGCTGAAAAGTTTACTTGTATATGGTAATACACGTTCATTCAAACTGTTGCTGCAGTTGACAACGTCGCCTGAAACAAGCAAGGATGTTATAATTTATTGAGAAGTGGCACACACCCTTTGATAATTTCTGATCTGTAATTTCTAGATTTGTTATCTCAAATTTTATATCTTAGCTAAATTTGGTAAAAGATGTCCTTGTATAAAGTTAAAAAATATATTTTAACACACAAATACGTTTACTTGTGCTTTGCATGAAAGCTAGGTTTGAGTATGTTCCTTTCATCCATTTGTAAACTTTTATAAGTAAAATGTGTTCTTTGTAATATTTGCTAAAAGTATCCCATTAATTAGCTTTTAAATATTCATGCCAAAACACACTAACTCACTCTAGTTGATTCCAGACAGTGTACATAATATTAACACTGTTCAATCTTTCTTTGCCTCATAAGAAATATCAGATTTATTCTGAGTCAGTCAGATTACATATTAGTCAGATTTGGCATAAAAAGCCAGTTGAAGTCTTTAGAAACAGCTATGTCACATATACAAACATGTAAGTTTATACCACACACAATTTACACTTTATACATTCTTTCTGCAAAACCAAGACATGCATTATCTTAAGCATATTATATCAGTATAGAATTTCAGGCTATGAGACTTATCATTGTTAATCTTGTTTATACCACAGTTTCGATATAGTGAATGTGTGGGGAAAACCCTAAAGCCCGAAAGTTTTTCTATACTAAATCAATAGGCTTATGAGACAGTTCTTAAAGCATTGCCTTTAAGCTAATCAATGGTTGTTACAGACTAATGCCCAGGTCACACACTGGAGAGGATAATGCGATAACCATTGAGATTTAATGAGAGTCAAGGGGTCGGTTTATATGCATCAGTTGTAACTCCATCAGAGACACATGTAGTGCGTTAAGACAGTCACCTATCCAACTACTAATGTAGCCCATTGCTGCTTAACTTCAGTGAAGAGACAGGTACTCATCATGTTATGCCAATTATCATGATAGTCCGGTGAAAAAAAAATCTGGAAAAAGTGATCTCTAGAACCGAGAGCCTCACTGGAGCTGGGGCTTAACAAACAGTAAACTCTTGAAGTGTGAGTTTTGCTAGAGATTGTGTTTAAAGATAATCCAGGTTTCCACAATTGTCGAACAACAACCTCAAGGCACGATTGTATTGAAAACTTCCAAAAGATTGCTGCTGACTTTCACATGAATAACACAGATTCCCTTAGAACTAGCTACAAGCAAGCAAGATTGAATCACGACACTTTTGAAGCAAAGAAATAAAGAGGCAAGACAAGACTAGAATAAGGAATGTGATATTGAGAATTTACAGAGATCAAGAAGCAGACATGATTTGTAGATGGCTGCTCCAATAAGGGACAAGAAGAATATTCACAGCAGCAAGCTGGTGAAACAGGAGACAGTACATTGATGTAGGGCTGAAGACAATATCGCATTAATGAAGAGGTTACCATGAACTTTCAAGAATGTTTTATCCGCAAATATTTGCCTTGCCTACATTGATAGGTGGTCTGACTATAACACTGGAATTGATATACCCAAATCTATGCCCAAAAGAAATGAGGGAATCCCATCCAAAATATTGATATGTTGAAGCATTCTACACTAACCATAAATATTCCTTACTGATTATCCTATTTTAAAAATTACTTTTACTTTATTGTTCAGTTTAAAAATTCTTGAAACCTAAAGTATTGTATTAGGTGGGTCTAGCCCATATGAGCTTTTAGTAATGATGTGTATGTCAATATAATTTTAATTGTTTAGCTCTCGAACTGAAAAAAACCCAGATCATACAAATTTGGTATATATCAGCTGCAAAATGTGCATATGGAGACATGCTTTTAAATATAAAAAATATAGACACTATTATCGATTTATTCCTGTGAAAAAGTGTTGGAACATTTGAACGTCTTATAAAAGCCTGTGAATGGTAAATGGTAAAATAAACTTGGTCATGATATTGATTACTCTAGGTAATGCAGTCCTATACAATGACTTTTCAGTAACATTATGTACTGACATTATATAGCACTGGGAATTGGGACTTCTGTATTTTTGTATCCAGAGGTATCTATAATGCAAATGTACTTTGTATATCAGGCAATTAAACACATAACGTATCTGACTTCACTGAGGTAAACAATATCTAGAGATAAAATATTTAGTTTTGGTAAAGTAAACCTTTTACATACATTTTTGACAATATAAATATTAAGTTTGCCTTGATGTGGTGGGAAAATAAGGTATAAATTACATGAACATGAGGCTCCCTTTTCCCATTCATTCAAAAGCTCTTACAACATCACTCAAGATAATACAATTCCATAATACAGCTGAAAGTCACATGACATCTCTGAATGTATTGTATCATTTCGGTTCATCGTGCTTTGTCCTTAAACTTACAACTCCAGTTAGCATATGTCACACTATGAACATTATATGAGTACATTGTAGCGTAACTGTGATAGGAATTGAATAAAGAGAGAAACAAAGAACAGACATTATAGACGTCAGAGGGTGTAATGAGTGGGCAATATCTATCACATATTTTGTCACTGTCAAACAATCTGTTCTGGAAAATTTAGAATATATAAAACCAGAAGCACTCATAGAGTGCAGAGCTCCACCAGAGGATATACTCAAAAATTTAGATTATTTTTTGTATCCAGAATAGGATCCGGGTCTTTCCTAAAATATAATCTAAAATGTTCCATTGGCAAGGCGCTACTCACATAAAAATAAGAAATGCTCATGAATTTTTTATGTCAGCTAAGAAGCAAAAACCATTGAATAAAGATTGAAAATGACATTGAAAAATTGAGAGTTTTTGTATCGAGAATAAGATCCGGATCTTGTGAGATTTAATCACTTGTTTCTTTGCTAGGGCTGTATAACATAAGAATTTCTGAAGGATCTGTTCAATATTTTTGATGTTATCGCACAAACAATGAAACAAACAGACAGACAAAAACATCCAAAAATACAACCTGTTGCAAGATGTTATAACCATGTATGTGTTTGAGTAATGAAGTGCCAGTTCTGGTGAATTTTAGTTAAATTGACATTTTTTTCAAGTGCAATAATATGTAAAAGAAAAATGCTCCCAGATACTCAACTTTTAACAGAAACTTTAATTGTAACAGAAAAACATTCAATCCCCCCACCCCAAACAAGTAAGGCATCAACATGCGGAGCATTATTTATTGAATATACAATTATAATTAATAATTATAATTAATAATCACACTAATTTATTATACAGTCCCTGGTTGGTTTAATACATGTTTATGCAATTACAGTCTATATGATTACACAACATGATTATTTATTACAGCTCATATGATTTTACACAATATTGCTGTTATGCAATTACAGTCCATGTGATGTACACAGCATAATCATCAATTACAGTTCATAAGATTTACAGAACATTACTGTTAACTGATGATAGAATTACAAATAGTGGTTTATCAAACTTATCACTGATAAGGTGACCTTAACTCACTGCAGGACAGGTGAGTGCATGGTAGCTCTTTTTCCACCACTTTGAGGTAGCCTTACTACAACCACATTTGAATTGCCTTGCAGGGGGTCAAGGTGACCAAGGTTATATGTAATGTATATATTGAACATACGTAAAGCTTATATAAAATCCCTCGAAAGCCCAATCAAATCATGTATCAGCATTATGAAGCAAGGTAGCAAAAGAGGACACAATATTAGCACTAAAACTCTCATCCTGCTGTATGTAAGTCCAGACACAGTCTGACACCCAGGAGCCATGATGTTTTATAGACTGAATTGGTACATGTGCATTGTAAGCCAGCAACCCTAGGGGTAACCCAATTTTTTTGATAATTTTTGCCCAAAATTTTCTGATCCTACTTTCAGTCACGACTACCCAGCCCAATTTTGTGGAGATCTGAAATAGGGGGTCACTTACCATAGGGCATACTCAGATAATGCTTCTTGAAGGCCCTTCACTGGGCACAAAGGAGAACTTTTGACTGTGGGGAGGGTTATGATATGTACTTTGTCCCGATTTTGCATGATTTTTGACCACTTGAACTTTATTTTCATGTTGTGCTTTGAAATACTCATATCTCCAGGAGTGAGGTGTCTTGTTGAATCACAGGTAGAGAGAGAAGTTGGTGACAGATAAAGCCAAAAAATGCTATGAAAAAAATGGATTTGAACACTTCGCCTGCCCTGTGCAGGTCACACTGGGTAAACCAAGTCACTGAGGACTTCCAATGATTTAATATTCCTCTGTATCACTGACAGAGGGCGATTTATCTTCACAGCCCTTACAAAGTATGCTATACGAGGATGATCCAGCACATTTTGAGGCAATTCATGCATAATGAAACTTGCTTTAATAGCTGAAAAATTATTGAAGAACATGTGCACTTATATATTATTCTGTACTAGATATTCTAAATAAGCCATAATGATGATAGGTGCTGTTTGCACTCTTTTGGAGACCCCTCTCATCAAACTTGCCAGTGGCTCTCGACCTGAAACATGGGAAAGCTGGTAGTTGCTTGCCGTTGGTCGGCAGTTTACAGTACAGAACCCTAGCGAACTATATGTACTGGTTTCCTCTGCCCTTCCAACTACCCGTCGTGATATGACCTGTACAGTGTTGAAAGCGACGTAAAACCCCAAATAAATAAATAAAAATAAATCGACCTGAAACAAAGTGCAATACATGTACTAATCGATTTTATATGTGACTGTCAATCCACAGTAAACTATCAGAAGTAGGAAGCCATATGAATTTTTTAACCATTGCTTTAAGCAACACATTTTGAGACTTTGTATTCTGCCATCTGGACAGTAAATCGGCCAGCACATTCTGTTTTCCTGCTATATGTACATATGTCAATTCAATGTTATTTTCAGCACTAGCCAGCCAAATGCTGCACGTGCAGGCCCCCCAAAATGGGTGCCTAGTCTTTCCACGCTGCAGCACCTGCACTACTGCCAAGTTATGACACTTTATGAGTACTCTTTTTCTGTACCACATTTTCGCAAACAGTCTGATAGCCACCATTTCCAATTGTGTAATGGCCAGATTTTTGTAATGACAAACTATGGGAAGATGGTATATGAAATTATGACACCTACCCCCCAATCCCACTAGACACGAATCTAATTCTATCACATGGTCAATTGGTTTGTGATCAAAATATGATGTACCATTGAAACTTTGCAAGAACTTGTGAAACCACTGCAAATCCCTTCTGAAATCATGAGTCATAATTATCTCTCAACAGGGCCAGCATTGTATTTAAGAATATTCGTGAGGGTTTCACACACTTGTGAACATATAACAAGTGTCCTAACAGAGATTGTAATTGACACTTGGTGCAAGAAGGTTTATCTAACCATTCATTCACACTTTTGACAATATTAAGTTGTTTATCTTGTGGAATTGATGTGGTGCATTCCACAGAGTCTATTTCCACACCAACACATACAGCTTTTGTACCCGGATGTACGAGCTTTTTCTCACTAACATCTAAACCTAATCTTTTCAGGCGAGCTAAGAGAAAGTGATATGATGCCTGCATGATGCTTGCAATGCCAATCCCAACAAAATCATCCACGTAATTCATGACTGTGAACCCATTGTGTCGCATAACGTAATATACGGTGTTGCTTGTACGCTGAAGAATTTGCATACGGTGCCTGCTCCCGAATGGGAGACAGGTGTCAATGTAAAAGGCGTCACCCAATTTCAAACCCAGGAGATCATAGTCATGGGGATCCAGCTTAATATGGCAAAAACCCTGCTAATGTCAATGTTATAGAGGTGAGCACCTCTACCAACTACTTTTGGGAAGGTTAATACAATATCAGTATTTATTATGACGTTTTATCCACCCCAGCATTGACAGACTGACCATGGGGCCAAGAAAGGTCAATTATGACTCTTCTGTTTTTTTAATTACTCTTTTCACATGTCATAAATGGTAAAATATGACACCTATTTATGGGACTACTTTCAAAAGGACCAATTATGGCCCCACATTGAATTTCTTCATTTAAGTAAACCTGCACATCTTCTGGGTATTGTACTTCTGAAGTGTGATTTTTATCTTCCCACTTTAACATGGAATTCCTATTAAAGTCTAAAGGAAAACCAAACGCAGTAAGTCAATCAACTGTACATCCCAATACCCTTGGAGTTCTTTCTGCCACTGATCAATGTTGAGCTGTGATTGGACAGGTATGCAACATTTCAGGAAATTGAGAGAGTTACTGGTATGCATTTCTTGAGGAAGCAAGAACCGAGTCCGATACAGGTACAAACCCAAGGTCAAAGTCACTCTGCATTTTCCATTCACTAAAATATTTTGTTCTAGGCTTTAACGATCCATTCAAGTATTTGTACAATTGTTTTGACAACCTTGTGTTTATATATTTGCAATCGACAGAATCATTGATGTCAAACAACAGAGCCATGTTTTCACCCAATTCACCTGAATTGTTGTCAGAAGTGCACACTGTATTCTCACACAAATTTACAAACTTACTCTCACTTTTTATATTAACCAAACACTCTTGAAACATTGTTTCTTTGTGTAAGGACCGTGTAGTGCTAATTTTAGTTTCACACCTATTGTCAACTTGGGTGGCACATTCTTTATTGACCATGTCATTAGGATCTATTGTTGTGTTGGAGGTAAGCAAAACGGGACTAACATGGGTGGGTATCACCTGTTTTATTGCCCCCATATTGTTAGGACCTCCCACCTTTTGTTCTATGTCACATTGATTGTTGTGTTTCACAGAGGTAATATTGCTGACCCGGTCCACATTATTCTGACAACTATTCACGTTACTTGACACCTCTTGAGTGACAACAATACCTCCCAATTCTCCCTATTGCCTACCTTTTTGATACTTTCATCACTGGCCCTGATGCCTCTGTTAACGCTTCTGATACTCATACCTTTGTTACCTCTTGCAAAACAGGCTTGTATATTCTTTTTATGACAAGCTGAATTGTAAAACATTTTTATAATATTTTTATCACCTTGACCTTTTGCATCAGTATTTACACGACCTGCACTTACAGGCCCCTGACACACACTCATGTTTGTTTACAATATTAAGACCATTGTCACACTGAGTCTGAACATGGGCTGTTGAAACATCAGCCATGCTGCCCAGCTGTTTTGAAGCTGAGCTACTGCTTACCCGTTTTTTGCTTGATTTTTCTTACTGAACAGATAATCCTCCTTCTCCGGATGGCTTAAATACCTTCCCTGATTCAAGCACAAAGCACACAAATGTTTGTGAAGACGGCCTGCAACCTTGTGGTCTTTATTAAAAGTACACGCGCCACTCTGAAATGCCTTGCAGAACCAAGGCCTGCGACCCGGATCCGAATTTCTAGCCCAATTTTGTGTGCTGTGAACTGGATGTTTCTGGGCATGCGCCCTCCTGATCCTATCTATGTGACCTGTATCTTGCCATGTTACCACGCCTCGCTCCATCTCACAGAGCAGAGCTGCATGTGAGGCTTTCGCATTAGACCAACTAAAGTCAGTGGTGTCCTCCATGAGGTCGCCCAAATACATCAACATTTTTTCCCTACAATCTAAATCTTTTTCATCCAGAATATTTTTTACAAAACCTTGTATAAATTGTGTCAGACTCATCTGGTCATAACTAAAACACTGCCTACTTGGATCTCCAAGAATATTTTCATGGGGCTAAGCAACTCGCTTCTGGACCGTGACATCTACAGACTCCCCCTTTTTTGATTTTGTTTTTGAATTTTGGTCGTTACCCTGTGCCTGCTGTTTCTGGAGACCAGCAACAGCTTTATCTACTCTTTTCTGAATACTTTTTGATGATCTCAGACTTGACAAATCTGGTAAAACAATTTCATCATCAGATGATTCACTACTGTCACTAAGGTGGTACTGCTTTTACATGAACTACCTGAATGTTTTGAACGAGTACCGCCCTCATCTGAGTTGCTTAGGTCATCCTGACCTGGGGTCAAAACCTTCTTGACATGTGAGTCCTTCTCCATAGCAACTGAGGGACACCCGTGCCTAGGCGTGGTCTTACTGGCAGATACTGTTTTACTTAACAAAGAGTCCCGACTTCTACTACCTACTTGTGAAATACTTGCTTCTTGTTCTTTCTTGCCCTTGCTGGCCATCTGGCACTTCTTGCCTGTTGGGGGAAAGTGTCTCTCCTCACACATCCAGCAATAATCTTTAGGTTTCCTCATATTATGAGTCAAAATTTTTTTATTTATTCCAGATAAAATATATCTGACAAATACACAAAGAATTCCTGAGAATGCTGATTCTTGACAAAATCAGTCTAAATATGGCTCTTTACTCTGAACGAACAAAAAAATCGGTTAGACCGTCCCTTTGTATTGAACCAAATAAAGCCTGAGGTTGTCTTATAAACAGCTCCCACGTGACACGCCAACACCATTCCATTGATGCAGTCAGGAGATCAAACAGTAGTTCACAATTCATAAAATCACAGTACATAGAAGTTAATACAGTTTGTAAATATGTATAAGTTAAGAAATGTCCGGGCTAACTTAGCCTTTTAAAATCATCAGATAAAACACATAAAACAATAATAAATTTCCATCAGAGCAAATTTTCACTGTCCAGTCCCAGCTCTGAAATTCAAATGTGACCACTACGGTAACCCTCTCAACTTCAAAGCCCCAGCAAGCCAAAAGGAGGCAAATGACAATGGTTCCTAAGTTACCAGAGGTTAACCCCTAAACCCTGAACTTTAACCCCACAGGGGGTGTCCCACTTCTCCCGATTTTTACTTGTTCCCACCACACTTCCTTGGAGTGGGGGACTGACAGGCATGATGCCCAGACACCACTTTTAAAAATCTGTCCCTTATTACTTGTGTCTTATTTACTCAAATAAATATCTACTTTTGAAGTTAAAACCCTACAATGCCAAACCTTGATTAAAGAACAACATTTAAATGGGTTTAAATGGGTTTAAAGTATATTGGCATTCTGTTCAAATATATTAGGAACTTAAAAAAAAAACATTTACTTCATCTCTATCTGGCCGAAACTTCAACAATTGCACTGAATATGTCAACTTTTGATATCTCATTGAAACTACAAAAGGTTACTCAAAAAATCAATCTTCATTAGTCATTCTGGTACTTTCTGGTAATTATGCTGTCTAAGAGCACATTATAATCAATGTATATTAATCATCCGAAGACAAACCTTTATTTTGGCATATTTCCCAGTGATAATTGACATGAGCGGCCCAATGATTTGCTCCCGACTGCAACAACTTAAATAGTAAAAATTAAGCCAGAACCTATCTTGTACAGTAATAGGAGACCTAAACGACTGATCTTCTCATTGTACAGATTATTTGGCTCTATTATTGTCCAAGGGCGTGTATCCATAATTGTGATTATACCGCAAAGATAAGTTTTTAACACCATGACAATAAGTTGAAGCTACGATAAAATGTCCTCTTGCAAATGTTTTTAAAATGTTTTAAAATGGGATGAACATCTATGAGAGTCATGGTTAAGCTTCTCGTTGTAATGACTAGAATGACTAGGATTAATAAGATTATGTTTCCAACTGTCTCATTAGTTCGGTTGGAATGATTGCTATAAAGTGTTGATTATACACTAAACCTTAACCTTAAATAACAGACAACAATGGCATTGATTTCTCGATCACATAAATTAAACTACTTCAGTTCTATTAAAACAAAGCCAAATTAACATTGATCTACCATCAGATGGAATTTATTAATCTTATTTTTAGAATGATGATATTGTGTTACTGAGTTTGAAAAATAAATGAACTCCAAAGGTAGATAATTGCTCAAGGGATGATGCTTGGCAGTTTTAAGAGATATGTTACAAAGTGTATTGAGACATTTTCGATAAACTTTCTGAGCAATTATTATCTGTTACAATAACTGGTACATAACTAGAATAACTGTTATATAGGGTGGAGATGTTACTGGATATAGAGTTGGATTTTCTTCCGAAGATTTCATATTTGTCTCTGAATAAAGTCAGGATGCCGCAAGTGTATATCTGGTTATTCTTACTATTTTTCTGTGGGACAGGTAATGTATACTTGAGTAATGCAGCATTGTAGTAATAAATAAATGAAAGCAGTTCTGTCAATTAACTATATACAGATATGTAAAGGGGTTATAGGACAGCAGATTGGCACATGGATGATCTTCCAACTTGCCAACTTCTACTATTTTAGGGTTCCTAGTCATGAATGCCAACATGCCGGCCTTGCAAAATAGATGTTTTAAGTTTCAACCGACAATGTTTTTAATATATTATTTAACAGTGTATTTGCCTACCATTTTATTTAATTTAAAAGGAACTATAATCTTGTTAAAAATCACAACATCAATGTAAAGTACACTTACATAGTTCCGGAAGTGGAAAACTTCAACCCTCGAAAAAAAACAGTAGTTTGGAACCAGTTTAGACCCACCTTTAGAATGGTCATGTTTATTACCTTTGCCAACAAATGCATTTGTCTGTTTGTCTTTTTGTTTGCAAAATTAATCATAAAGCTATGGATTGAATTTGATGTTAAATTTCCAAAAAATAATGTTAAAACAATATTGGCAATGGAAAAGGAATAGATGATTAGATTCTGGTAGTAATGCAGATCTCTGTCTGGATTCAGGAATTTTTTTCACTATCTCACTCATAAGCAATACTGGAGGAGTTGGGACTTGGTGGAAGTCTGTGTTCTTAGAGTGCTCTAGTTTGCTTTACTTTTAAGCATTTGGCATTTGTCTTTTGTAATAGGAAACTTACCCCGAGTAACATATATTTCAAATTTTTTAGCATAAATAAAGACAAAAAATATACAAAATAGGCAAAATGCATCTGTAGTGATCGGCACCGGCAAATAAGAAAAAACTTAATACCCAAGATTCATTTCCCAGTAAACGTTGATGGGAATCTTTCAATAACAGAATGAACATATACTGATTTTATCCAGTTAATCCACCTGAAAATGCTTAATTTCATTAGACACCTAAAATCGCTAAATCTTAAATGTAATACCTACTCCCTTATCAGTTATATTATGACTAGTAGTTGTACAGGCAGAAGAAACCAGTACATACAGTTGGTCAAGGTTCTGTACTCTAAACTGGTCATATTTTCTTACAAAGTGGCTTGATCCTCCATAAAGATGATAGGGATCCTGATAAATATTCCAGAATTTGTAGAGTATTTTTATGACAATATTATGATCTGTAACTATTGATTGTTTTTTTTCACGCAAGGTTGACAGAGGGGTGTGTGTGTGTGGGGGGGGGGGGGTCTACTCGGCTTATTCTTTCTCAAAGATAATTTGGATCTGCATTTGAACTTCAAGGCTAGTTTTCCAAAAAAGGTCTTAGAATTACCCACAACTTAACCCAGAAACTTAAATATGAGGCTTTTTTTGCTTGAACCTTTTTTCCTTCCCTGGATACCGAAACTGATTGACTAGCTTTGTGCTGTTTTGCTTAAACTCATCAAAATAAAGGGAGATTAGGCACCATAAAATAAGAAATCAGAATAAGAATTATCTTAGCTAAGTCTTGGACTTAAATGGATTTCACAAAGGGGGACTTAGTTAAGTCCAACCTTATTAAATAATTACAGTGGTTTTCTGTGTCATGTGGCCGTCAAAATATTCTATTGGTGACTTGTTTCCTTTGTTTGACACATTTAACCTTTGGACAAATGTTGTTTTGCAATGAAAACCTTATAACCACATTAAAATTTCCAGAAAGTAATTAAGAGAGGTGTTCCATTTCTTTATTCTTTATTCTATATAAGTTTTTATGCATATGAACTTGTTGCTGACAGTATTCTTCTGTTTCAGACTTCCGTGTTGTGTGTACTAAGTGTCCAAATGACTGCCCCATTAAAAAGAGTCTGACATTCGGGAACCATGATGATTTTTCCCTTGCTTTGAAAATAGGAGCTACAAACTTGGCTAATTTCCCCTTTGAAATGCTAGGTGGTTCCGGAAAAAAATTTAAACACGCAAATGGCAAAAACATAAAAATAACAATCACAGGTAGGTAGTTTGAATAATTAATAATAATTTAAAAATGTAACCACAATCCAGTGTATTTGTATTTGCTTGCTTGTTTGCAGAATTTATTCCTAAGGCCTTAGTACATCAAACTGATTTAGTAAGATCTGATATAATACACTAAGATAACAGTCATGTTTAAACTGAAGAAAAATGTGAAGCATTTATCATAACACATCCAACAATACAATTCTTTATAGTTAACAAGAAAATAGGTAATTACTTTCCACTGCCTTCTGTATGGTTTATTTGTACTCAATGCAATGGCTCCACAACCATTTACTATATTAAAGCACTAGTTTAGCCACACTGCATACGTAAGTAAGTAAGTAAGAAACACTTAAAAAGCGCCAAATTGATGTAAACATCCTCTAAGGAGCTGATGTGCAAAAAGGGATAGTCCAGTTCCAAAACAAGGTCAGTTACCATATTAGCATCCAATAGGGGAGATAGGCTATGGTGGAGGATCAGCTAATCTGAAAAGATATGTTTTCAACTGTTTTCTGAAACCGGAAATGCTTTCTATGGTTCTAAGGACTCAACATGAAAAAAAACTAACCCAGTTCAAGTTTGGCCAGGCTCCCAAGGAATTGACCGAAAGGCAAAACTGGATTCAGTACAGTTTTAACTTCTTACTTCTTACCTACATCAGAAGGAAGAGCCTCAGCAAATATTCAGGCTTCAAGTCTATGCCTATGCTAGTGCAGCCTAAGCCCACAACATTTTACAAGGGTCAACAAATACTGATAGTATGGAGATCAGCATCCGCTCTGACACAACACACCAGCCATCCATGTGCAGCAATGCCAGTACAAGTGTAGTGTCTCAGTCTTCATCAGACGAACAGTAGGTCATGGATTGATTTGCCCAGATAAAGAGTATACACACATGTTTCCATGGGACCAGGCAGGAGAACATCTGGACAACATTCTGCAACTACCTGGCATCTGAAGTTAAAATTTGGAGAAAGAGACTTTAAACCTTTAGAAATCAGGTGGTTAAACCTTTAAGTGGCATACAGATTAGGACAGAGGAAAGGAACTGTCAGCCACAGCAACCTACACTTTCTAGGAGCTCAAGTACCACTTCCACATATATGTGCCACAGACTTATCAGCAGCAGCCGCAGCAACAGCAGCCAGCCTTTCACTGCTAGGGAATACATTATGACTATTGCAGAAACCCTAATGCCAGCAAGCCAGGTCATACAACCAACTCAACAGACACAATTGGTGCCCAGGGGAGAGCAGCATCCGAGAGGACCACAGGCTTTATACTTCATTGTCAATGAGCGACAACTCGGAACTTCAAGATAGATACATTTCACCATCAACCCTAGCAAGAGTTTCAGCCCAACATCAGAAGGATCTGTCACAGAAGGAAGTTCATTTCAGGACTCTCCTGACTGTTTGTATTTTACAATCATTCATGAGCTACCAGCAGATGGATATACTTCAACCGTTCACACCAAGTGACCAGCGTCAACACATCACCTCTCTTCTAACCACCTAGCAGGAAGAGTCCCTCAGCAGCCAGCCCCAACCCTCCAGCAGTTATCTGAGCCCAAGCAGCAGCAGCAGTAGACTTACTACACCTACCTACAAAAGGCCCTTTTTAGGATTACTGCTGTAAAATATCCTTCTCAGGACAACTGCTGATTCATAGGTCCTTCTCAGAACCACCCGAATCTATCCAAAACAATTACTAACCTGCATGTTTAAAACAATGAACAAAAACATTACACCCACACCAAATACATGAATCCAAAACACAATTTACAGAATGAGTGAGTGATTGAAAATTTCATGCTAAAAACTTCAAATTTGGACTTAAAAAATTCCGATCTTGGAACATTTAAAGTTGGAAACGTTTAAAAAATATTTTCATTTTAAGACACTTCGAGATATTTTGATCTTTGAGACATTTTCAGATTTCAAAATACAACAATTTTGACCAATTTATGTGGGTTTATCATTTAGAAAGTTTCTAAAATTGGAAAAAAGTCTTTGACTTTTGAATATCTTTTCAAAGGAATTTTATCTTTGGATTTGACCTTTAACAAATTTCTCAGATTTGAAAAACACTGGAACCTTACAAGAACTTTGACAAATTTTAAGTGGGTACAAACTTTCAGAATTTACAAACTTTCGAAAACTCTGACCTTTGATAAACTTTGACAATTTTCAAATGATTTTGATCTTTAGATTTGACCTTTCAGTTTAACTTTTGAGAAACTTTGAAATATAATACAAAGTATACAATTATTTTGACACTTCAAAAAGTGAAAAATCTTTTTAACTTTAATCCATTTTGAAAGTCGAACAAAATCTGAAGGTTTACAAATTTCGACATTTTAATAAATAATTGTGTTGAAGTTATTAACATTTTATGGGACTAATTTGTTTGGAAATGTTTTGGAAAATTGTTGTTGGGAATTTCTTTGAGATTTTTGGTAAATTTGTTGGAAAGTTGTGGGACATTGGTGTAACACTAGCTTTAATAAATACTCTTGGAATAATTGAGTAGTCCCGAAATAGACTGATAGATGACAGCTTCTTCTATCCCCAGGGTAGTTCTTTATGCATCTCAGACTCTGTCCTCCTGCCCAGCCAATGCACCAACGTGACTGAAGTAATCCATCATCAGGTCTTGCTGATGCTTGCTTCCCTAGAGGGATTCCTGTGGATTTTATCAGGCACATATACTGCAGCTTCACGTGCTATGGCTGCTATGTCATCTGCTGGGTTGGGTGGCCAGTCTAGTCCACTTTGGTGTGCTCTTAGTATGCAGCACATGTTAAAACAATGTCTCTCACAACCTTTGGCCTTTGCTCCATCATGCCCAATAGGATCCTGAATCTGCTAGCAAGGATTCTAAACACATTCTCCACTACCTTCCTGCCTCTGGAGATCCTGTAGTTTGCTATTCTCTCTTTCCTTGAATTGTCTTCTGTTGTAGGGTTTAACAATCCATGGCATCAAGGCATCACCCAGCAAAAATAGTGCTGGCTTCCCTCCCCCAGGGTTCCGGTCTAGGGTTCCGGTCCCAGAAGCCGCAAGTGCCATCCTCAATGTTTTCCTTGCTGCCATCTTAAAGACTCACTTGTCCCAACATCTACACAGAGGAATCTGTAGTCTGCGTCGACCATATATGTTTCCCATTTAGTGCCCCGGAAGGGGTTTGTATAGTGTTGGTTTGATCCAGGCTCGCAATCCTGACTCTGACTCCAGAAATTAATCAGTCCAGTCGAGGTAGATCAGGATACTGCTCCAGTCTTGTCAATTTGGCAATACAGCTTGTCGTAACCTGATACAACTTGTCTGTTAGGGGTTTATGGTTTGTCCTTATAGTTTCCCATCTAGTCGTGGGGAAAAAACCCCTACCCCAAGTCAAGTGCTATCTCCTGTCTGGGAAATGTAACTATGCATGTTTTTTTCTAGATTTTCGAACCCGATCCCTGACTCTCCAAACCGATCCTAGAATAAGTCAGTTGTAGGGTCTGCATCAGTGGAACACCCCCATTAGGTTTTTTAGTCTGTCACTGGGAATAGGACCCAATGGCAAAGCACAGCCAGTTTAAGTGGTCATCTGAGTCATTATGTGTCTTCCTGTACATGTACTGTACCCACTAGGCCACAGTGACAGATAATCTTGACAACTACAGTATAATTCTTTGCTCATCCTATTTAACCATCTGACACAATACCATACATATTTAACTGAAATCAGTCAATCAAATGTATTAATTTGATATAATGTGAATTAATTGCTTTGATCCCTGACAGCAACCACTGGAGAAGCATTCATTCCACGTGTGTTGAGTTTCAGAGTACTGTCAGCAATGGTTACAGTGAAGTTTATCAGACAGACTGGTAAATCAAAATCAAAAGAGGTAAGATTATTTTTCATCAGATAAAGCCTAGTCACTAGCCCTCTTTTATTATTAGGATACACCTTTGTAGAACTACCAGGATAGATTCTTAATAGCCACTTGCACAGGAAATAATTTTTTTTAACCTCAGCCTGTCTGCACTTTGTGACCCATACCTCCTCAGTCCTCTGGCTTTGTGATAATGTATACTACATAACTTTCCGAATGATGTTTTCAGAAAATTTTTTTGCAAATTAGGGTGACAATAGTATCTGAGTATATGAGTTTTTATACTGTTCAACTTCATATCTGTCATGGTATGGTACCAATCTAGTAGAATTTGAAATTCTACTGGTAGAGAACTCCGATTAGACTTTCTACCAGTAGAATTTCAAATCCCCCCAAAAAAACTTGATTGAAAGCCCAGTTGAAGAGTTTACCATGCAATTAAGCTTGGTAGAAACCTTGATTTGAATTTTGTTATGCTCTTGTTGTATGAGCTATGCCTTAATTCACTTCAAGTTACAGATAACAAGTTATAAATTATGCGTGTATATCTTATCAGGGTGTTTTACTTTTTTATTCACCATTTTGTAAAAAAGTATAAGTAAAATAAATCAATATTTAAACAATGAATGTTATTAAGGGCTGTCTCGTATATTTGGGCACCAGTGAAACTAGAAACTTGACTTTTTAACCTGAGCTTTCTCTGCCATTTCTGCACGGATATTAATGCAGTAAAACTAATCAAAACCTCTGAAAAGCTACATTCTAATTGTACACTTGTCTAATAATTTCTGATGCTAATTATCCAAAGTAATTGGTCTGGGAATGGTAGAATATGTCCCAGTCTGTACGTTCATATATCTAGCATAAATATGGAGTGTGGGGAAAATATTGTGTGATGAAAAGATTGATAACATCGAAGAAAAAGGTCGCTGCAGATGGAAACAGTATTAGAGATGGCCCTTATCCACATCCTACGGAAATAGTGCTGGACAGGATGATTTGTAGAAAGTACAAAGATAAACCGTCTTTCAGAACAGTACAGTTTATATAAAGAGGCAGAAAAAATACCTCTCAAAAAGAGAAAATGTATGTAAAGACAATTATAATTAGATAGATGTATATATAGTAATCAATTGCAGCAATCCATAAATCTTTCTGTTAGGAGAAATATGTCTCCAATATGGAAGTAAAAACATTTTGGCAGAGCCATAGCCAAAGGTCAAACCAAGGTCACAGAATAACGTTGCACTATTACAACTTTCAGCCAATATACCTGCCATGTAATAATTTCCTACACCCTGTAGCTTCCAAGATAGAGACAGGATTTTAAAGGTCAAGGTTACTAGGGCAATGTCAAAGGTTAAGTCAAGGTCACACCATGATGTTGTACACCTCCAACTTGAACCAATGTCCTTACTACGTACCAACTTCCTGCTTCTTATGGATATTGAAATATTGCCTGGAAAGGTCAAGGATACTCCATTAAATCACACACTTATACACCCAATTAATATCCCCACCTTTTATCAGCTTCTAATATTGTACCGTTTCTGAGATGCAGTTGAATGGTATGATAAGGCTCAAGGTCACTAAGGCAAGGTCAAAGTTAAATCAAGGTTACACTGTGAAGTTGCATGGCTGCACTCCCAGCTACAAAACACCAACTTCCTACAGCTTATGATTTCTGAACTATAGTCCTAACAAGATTTTAATGGTCAAAGTCCCTACAATAAGTGAAATGTCAACTCGAGATAACATCATGACATTGCACATTCACTGAGGTTCAAAGTGAAAAATGCATGAAAAATACACCCATAAACTGATAAACACTTCTACTGTTGTTCATTTTTGCACAACTTAATGGATGACCTAACCATATTTTTGAACCCAGCATGTTCCTTTGATTAATCCTGACAAAGCAATTGCGGGAAGACCATGTGATTTGTTGGGAAACAAACTGAAAGGGGTTATGGTCTACTAGCGTGTGAAGAAAGGCCATCAGGGTAGTGCACTAAAGTGGTCACATATCCCTGTACTAATGCAGCCCATTGCTGCTCAACTTCAATGAAGACTTATGGCTCTATTTCACAATTCATGTAGGGGTGTAGCTTATGTATAACCACGCCCACACATTTTGATAGTAGATTCATTAATGAGATATACAATACCCCATCCCCTTACAAATAATGCCTATAAGCCCTGACTTTCTGAAAAATCAGGGTGTACCGACTCAAAAAATTATATCTTCTGTCAGCATGCAAAGCTGAAGAGATAAGTCATAAAAACTGAAAAAAAACCCCAGCTTTATCAACTGCTCAGTATTGCAATAATTCATAAAAAATCTACAACCCTAAAAGCCAAAAAAACCTCCTATTAATAGTCTTCTCTTGTCACAAGGTCACTCGCCTCGACTTTTACAGAAATATGAACAATAAAGAAACAGTCAAATTAACACACTAGTTTGTCAACGAATACATCATCCATGAGTAGTTGGAAAAAAAGTAGTCAATCACACAGGTTTTTTAAACATTTACATTTTTCCATAACCATATTTTTTTAGCCCAGAAGATGTCCTGAACCTTCACTGGTGAACAGATGATTGCATGTAGATTATTTTTGGAAGTAATATCTCTTAAAACTTTTCAAGCTTTTAATGTTTTAGTCAGATTGTCATTATTTAAACTTGTTAAAAGTATTCTAAAACAGAACAGAGGGCCCAGTACAAACTATCATACACAAATAGCTTGGATCAGTATTACAAGCATCAAAAATCTACAGCTCACATTCATGTTAAACTAAATAACTTAAAACAGAATTGGTATTTTTTGCATAATTAAAATTTTAAATAAACATATATTTGAATAATGAACTAAGAACATCATATTATCATCAACTTAAATACTTTGTTATGTGATTATGTCTGACGGGCAGTGCTAATTTGGATGAAGAAATTATATATATAACACTTTCACATTAATTTGGATATTTAAATGCATAAAATCAGATATATTTTCAATAAAATTTTAATTGAACTGGAATACCCTTTTAATACAACTTATACAACAGCTCTGTACAAGTTGGGGTTATTTTATCATGAAATTCTGAACTCTTGTACAAGTACAATTCTTGTACAAGCTGCAACTTGTATAAACTGCTTGTACAAGTTGAAATTTTGTATAAAATCGCAACTTGTATATAACATACATATGTCATGGTAGAAAGTCCAATCTAGTAGAATTATATATTCTACCGACAGAAATTCCAATTAGAGTTTGGTACCACTAAATTTGATAAAAAGCCCAATTGGAGTTTCTACCAGTAGAAAGTCCAATCTAGGAGATTTGGGTATTGCCCTGGGGTCCGAAATCTAAAACTTGGATGATATTCCAATCTTGATGTTGAAATTCTGGATGAGGTAAAAGTACTACAAGCTTTACATGCTGAAACCAACTGGACAGATGTGACAAACAAATGCTGCTAGAAGCAAAGGTGTTAATTTGTCAACTAAGTGCTTTAGAAACTCCAATTGGACTTTCTATCGGTAGAATTTAAAATTCTACCAGATTGGACTTTTTACCATGACATATACATGCAAATATGCTGTTATATTTTTATGTAAATTATGGATGATGATGATGTTGTAACAAGGAAATATAGTTATACAGTTTTTAACCAATTAATTTCAGTGATAATTATATGTATTCTATCATTCTAACATTTTTTACGATAAGTATCAATCTAGGATCACCTAACTACAACACATATTCAAGGAATCTACTTATAAAATTTACTGAGGGCAAATTTTGTAACAAGTCTTAAGATTTGGTAGTATTTTATCTGAATTGTGGAACACATTCCACTTTAGAAAGCTCTAAGTAAGGTAGAATTGTTACAATCTGAACAAATATCTTGCAATTTATCGCCCAATTTTTAATTTCCAAAGAACCTTATATTTTATTACAGTTTTCTAACAGTTTTGGTATTTTTAAATATTTTTAATAACACAAATGTTTTTAAATCTTTAAAAGTGTTAGACAAGTGTTACTATTTGTTTTCACTATAAAGTCTTGAGGTTGATATCAGCTCAACACCTTCCTGTGAATACAAACTTGAGAAAGGTACACATTGTGTTGTGAGAACTGGATGGAGGTTAATAGCTTGAGCTGTCAGTCACAGTAATAGGCATGACACAATGGACCCCAAGATTCTGTTTGAGACATCTGTAATTAATTACTATCATCAACAACAATAGTTGGCCTTTAAGACATGTGTTGATGGTCGGCTAAGCCCATCTAAAATACTGCAAGATTTCTTGACACAGAAATTACTCCTATGTCTAGTGTATGTTGTGTATTGTGTATTTATGCTAGCAATACCTTCTTTGCTACAGTAAATCAAACTGCTATTAAACATATTCTGGGAGCTGGACAAAAATTGGTCCTTTGCCAAATCACGCATCATATTGGCACCCTTAAAAACTTGGTCCTGTCAAAATCGTCTCCTTAGAAACTTTTCCCTCTGTATAATCGTTTCCTCCAAAGGTTTCGTGGATTTTTTAATATCACAGAAATGACTCCAGTGCTGCTGTTGTTAAAGACTATGCAATATATATTGCCAAACTTTGACATTGTCAAACTCAACAGATAAATACTGCTCTCCACCATAATTTGCATACACCTCAATTTGGCACAAACACCAAGTTGAAAAAGATTTAAAAAGTTTTATTTTGATGAGAAACATTAAAAATATTAAAATATATATCACCCAAGGAATATTTTCCAAACATTTTGACACATTTGTCCACACCTGTGTATTATAAAGTGGCATTAATGTTTATTTGGATGGCAGCAAAACACAAAATGATCTGAGGGACCATTTCGTGAAACATATAAACAAAACTTCTCACACATGTTTTCATTATGTTTATGTTCTTTCATTTTTATGACAATACATAATCAGTACTTAATTTTTTTCGAGATTTATAGTCATATGTGGAACATATTAAGTTCAACATAATTAGAGCAGACATTTTTAGTTTTATTCTTTTTTTACATATCCAATAATCTCACAGTTAGGAATACATTAATTTAAAATATTAAAAATTTAAAAGCTTGTGAACAAATTCACACTGGCAATGAGATAAATTTAAAATATACAAAATTTTATATACTTAGTAAAAGTATGACCATTAGTTTCCCATCACCTAATAAGATTTGGGAACCAGTACTATATTTGCAACTTGAACAACAATTTTGAACTTTTTGAATCAACAGGGGATAGAATTTATAATGTATTTGAAATTTTGAAGAAGGTGAAAGCAAAGCCTCTTTAAACTTCTAATAGAGGAAGGGACAAGAAATAAACTAAAACAATTTGTAAAATTGCATTTTATGAATGAATTACAAACAATGTAAAGAGGATAAGAAACCCTACCCAGATATAAAAAAAAGGTCCGTATCCAATGACAAAACCAACCCAAGCCCCAAACTCCCAAGGTCAAGCCAGAGGTCATACACAGGTCATATGAGGTAAACCACTAAGCGACAGGGGGATGGAAAAGTTCATGTTTGCCCTTCAAGCATCAAATTCAAAGTGACTATCAATTGGTTAACAAATCAAAGGTCAAATCCCTAGTCAATCAGTCCAAATGTGTTGTGGTGTTGGCAATGGCAACTGGGAAGAATTCCATAAAACTCAAGATTTGATCACAATTGTGTAATACAGAGAGTTTTGCCTGGTGTCCAGTCCAGTTTTAGGTACCAAACAGAACTTAAAAACAGACTGTCTTGGGAGGATGACTGACACCCCGGTCACCGGGTCACCTAATGACCCAAGTGAAAAGTCTCCATATCACCAACCAAAGAAAACACCAGCCTTTTTCTACATTTTTGAAACAGACCAGGCTTTTTTTCACAAGGCTTTGATTCTACTGTCATTTTATTCACCAAGCATTTTTATCTGTCAATAATGTCAGGTCACAATATATTTGCCTTCAATACTGGGACACACAGACTAGGTAATATTTTTCTGTCTTTCCCGGTGTCACTTATCATGGATAATTAACATTGCAAATTCGAAAACCAAAGGCGATTTTTCATAAATATTTCAGCAATAATTTAAATAACAAATATGTCATCTTAGTCCTCAGAAAGTATTTGTTTTACAGAAGTTTCTATTCAAGTTTATAATTAATTTTTTAAACATTCAGTGGTATCTGTAACTTTTCTGCTGGAATTACAGTAAGTAATGCTGATGATTCTCTGCCTTCTCTTGGTAAATGTACAATTATTTTACTAATTATTGAAGCCAAGTGGTGGATGATAAAAGTAATACAATCCTCTTGATACACATATTTAAAAAAAAATTATGACTTGAGAACACAAAGCACAATTGATTAGTGTCTTTTCATGATACACTTGAAAAAATATGCATCTCATAACCAGTAGCTCTCATAACCAATCTTTCATCTACATTGTTCTCAATAGAGTACTGAAAACCAAAATACTTCTTCCAATAATCCACTCAAGGCAGTATTTTCTTGAAATAGTGGGAAAAAACACAGTGAAATATATATTTTATGTCTGACAGCACCTCATGCTTGTGTGTCTTGAAGAAATTGGCTTGTGCATCCTGTTCATATTTTGACAGACCCACAGCATTCCAGTTTCCCAACTTAATCTCCTTCCCTCTTGGTCACACCCACAACTTTGGGTTACTGACCTTGAACACCCCGCAACTCTCCTTACGATAAATGATTTTTGTTAAGCTAGCGCATTGAGTTTCCCTTTGTGAGAAAGATATTGCACCTGCAAAGCAGTAGATTAGATTAGATTAGACTAATTATGGAGCCAATGTCAAAATTGGGGATTATGACCTGTTCAACAGCCAGACCACTTGTGAAAGTCAAACTCACAGAAAATTGACAGCTTGTGCCTTTGATTCCAAAATCATTAACTACTAGGCAACCAAAGTCCTTCGAAATTGGCTTGTGTATATGTACACCTATGCATTGAATACAAGAACGGCAGTAAAATAAAATATCGATCATAAGGCGTATAAGCAAATATGTCACTTATGAAGATTAAACAATATATTGTGTTACATCGTGTTATATTAATATCTTTGATATATTTTTCGTGTATGCCATTTGATTCACAAGTTTTCCTATGCTATTGTAGCATGTATTCATGTACTGTGAACATGAAATATTGTTGGGGTCAATAATGCATCATTTCATAAACAAATGTCAAAGTTGGTGGTTTATAACTCGTTCAACAACCAGGGTCATATTGGGACAGGTCCTCAGCATTATTACTTCTGGGATTTGAACCCACACATAGTATTTTATAAGAACTGTCTAAATATTACTCAAATATGAACAATTGTTGTGCTATTGATACTGGTTAATTCATGCTGCAGTACTTATATGGCAATAATTCCAATAATTATATATAATCCCTACAGGTATCTGGATCCACTGAGTGGCAACATATTAAAACAACCTCTAAGAAAAAAGTTACATCAGTTGTGATAAAAGCTGATCCCATTGGGACTATGAAGCTTTCTGAGTTGAAACTGAATGCCTGTTTCAAAGTTCAGACCACCACTCCAGCCAGCAACACCACCACAACCACTTCAACAACCACTCCCACACCAAATACGACTTCCACAACAGCCACTACAACTACTACAACTACACCAACCACCACAACTACACCAACTACTACAACTACACCAACTACCACAACTACATCAACTACCACCACTACACCAACTACTACCACAACTGCACCAACTACTACAACTACACCAAGTACTACAACACCTACACCAACTAGTACTACAACTACGCCAACAATCACATTCACTAGAGTTAATATTTCCACACAAACCACCACTTCGACTACCACCCCCAGCTCCACTTCAACACTCACATCAAACTTTACATCCACCACTACTGAAGCAAGCACCACTACCACAGTAAGTAATATTTCTCATGTTAAGACTTTTTCATACAGTTCTGTGTGGTCTTGAACTTGTGGTCTTGAACTTGAACTGTCCCATGAGTTTATGCTTTGGTAAAGAGACCTTGTATATTGGTAGTGGACATGTAAAAACAATCCAGCTCATACAGCCATTCCAACCCCACTGTCACCCATTCAGTGTGTACATTTTAGGTCAGCATGTGAGGACTATCTAAAACCTAAACGATACTACCAACACATGAAAAATGTCAAATCACGAACAACTCCAACGGGGTAAATATTATTTGCATATATGTAGCTTGTGAGGCCAGCACAGAATTGTGTGAATTTGGTGTTACATTGTATTTCTTTGTAAATCATGTCAAACTGAGCAGTTCTATCATGGTGACATGTGTTTTCATATGTATATGTATGTTTCTTTCTTCAATTCTCTTTGTCACTTTGTATGATTGAAAGGTCTTACAATAGACTTGTGAGGGGCTCAGATGTATAGCGGTTAGAGTGCTCACCTTCAACCTCTGAGGCCACCTGTTCGAATATCGGCCTGGGCACTTCAAGTTGGAAAGTTGGTAGTTACCTGTCTATGCCTATGCCCGGTGGTTAACTGTGCAGAATCTTGACCAAGTAGTACGCACTGGTGCCTGCACCCTTAAACTATCCATCACAATATGACCCTGGCTGTTGATTTGTTTATTTGTTTATTTGGGGTTTTACGTCGCTTTCAACACTGTACAGGTCATATCACGAAGGGTAGTTGGAAGGGCAGAGGAAACCAGTACATAGAGTTCGCTAGGGTTGTGTACTGTAAACTGCCGACCAACGGCAAGCAACTACCAGCTTTCCCACTTAAGGCCGTCATGGGGATCGAACCCCCGACCTCAGAGGTGAGAGGCGAGAGTGTTACCACTCTGCCACCGTGGCCCCTCCCTGGCTGTTGAAAGCGACATAAAACAAATAAGTTTGAATCTATTAGTCTTGTGATCCATAATATACTTGTTTGGGTTTCAGACAGAATGTCCAATTCCTGAAGAATTTGATTTTGAACTGTCACTCAGGTCAGTAAAGCACATGTATTTGATTTCTCTATTTATATTCTTTTGCATTATATCTGAATGAACTGTCATCTCCATGTACATCTACTTTAACAATTCAAGTCTTTCTTCTTTTTAATAGCCACATGGATGCCATTGTAGAGACACAGATAGATACTTGGGATTCAAATGATACAGAAGACATTCCTAATGGAGCAGCTGCAAATATAAAACGTATAGAGTACAGACAGCTGACATTGGCAGAAATAAATAGATTTAACAGAGTAAGCAATGGTTTTATTTATTTATTTGGGGTTTTACGTCGCTTTCAACACTGTAAGGTCATATCACGACGGGTAGTTGGAAGGGCAGAGGAAACCAGTACATACAGTTTGTTAGGGTTCTGTACTGTAAATTGCCGACCAACGGCAAGCAACTGGTTTTATTTACATTCGTTTTGTAAATATATAGTCAACAAAGCAAATATATCATAATACAATATCAGATCAAAAGTGATGACATCTACATAGTATATTGGACACAAATTGCTGTAAAGATGCAATATCTTTAGTATTGTTGTCGCAGAATAGTACAGTGACTTTATTTTTAAAATAAAACCACACTTTACTTTGTTCATTCTTTTGAAATTTTTGTATAATCTTCTAAGAGTTATAACTGGAGATAAGAGAGATTGAATTAATCATGTTATCAATCTATGTAAGAGTACATCAATAACAGGGAATTAGTCATACCTACTCTCAATCCATAGAGTGTACAAAACATCATAAGATAAAAAGTGTAAAAATGATATTGACAGGAAGGTTAAAATAAAAATACCACAGTATAAATTGGATACAATTAATTTATTTTATTTATTTGGGGTTTTACGTCGCTTTCAACACTGTACAGGTCATATCACGACGGGTGGATACAATTAAACACTAAAAACTTCATTGGTACCTTCAGTTAAATTATAAATTTTTGGTCTAATTAAAGAAATTGTAAAGTATGATGTATTCCTCTTTTGACTATCTTTTTTGAACCAAAGTCCTTCTCAGTTGAATCAATATGTACTATCATACACAAGAAATGTAAACGTCTGAATTTATATAAAAGAAATGTAAACATCTGAAAATTCCAAAACAATCAATTCCTTGCATTTAGATGTAGGGGCTCTGCAGGGGCTAGTTTATAATGCTTCACAGTGACCAGCTGTAAGATTAGTAACATATAAAATCTGGAATAATATTGTAGAATACCTTTAACGTATGCTGTATAATATTGTGTCAATTCTCTGAATGTAATCTGTTAATCTGTTTAAAGTTTTACTGTTATTAGTTGTTGGCAATATTCTGTAAAACTGTGTACGGGTATTTTTGGTGTACACTGAATGAATCTTACTTAACATGACAAATATAGTGAGTTCATTCAGAGGGTTCAGAACATTTAAGATTCACTATCACATGAGACTACCTCTTACATTGACAATTGATCAGGCTATGCAAGCTGTTAAGAGGAGTGGAGTCTACAACAACTTTGTCCTCCAGCATCGCAGTGCATCAGCACCAGCAGCCCATTTTGGTGTGGCTTTCCTGCCCTGGCACAGGCAGTTTCTTTACCTGTAAGAACCTTAAACCTTTATTCACTGCATGCAGATTGTTTTGCAGTATTACATATACATATAGCTTGTGGTCTTTATTACACCTAGTTCACACAGTTCCATATTGGTCTCACCACCTACATCTTGGTCACACACATGTAGCTTCTTGGCTTTACTCATTTGTAGATCGAGTGGTTTATTTGTCACACCAGGGGCAAGTTTTCTAGCTCCTAGTGCATTTTTAAAAAAAGTTTAAAAACCTCTAGTGAGCCCTCTTGTGCTGTGTTAAACTCAACTGACAGGAAGGATTGGATTGGGGTGGAACCGATCACGTTACAGCTGCTGTACTAAAACTGAAATAAGACAGCACAGAACTGTGTGAACAGGCCCTTAATATAAATACATAAATAATTACATTAACAATACATATTATAAATATTGAATATAAATCAATCAATTTTAAAATGATACATTTTAAATATGACAGACATGGTAAATTTGATGCTTGGCTATATTTTTTCCCTTGTATAAATTTAAATTATAAAAGATAAACATAAAATATGTGAAGTACATTGATGATTTATTATAGGTGTTATAATATAAGGGTATTTAATTATGTGTAAAAATTAATGTGCCGCCTAATTGAGCAGTGGTATAGTTATCACAATGCAGTTGTGTCTCTCTTACGCTCAAGGTGACATATTTCACTGTGTTAAGAGTATTTTTATGAATTAAATAGTAAGCCCTAATATTGTCACTGTAAAATTAGTTTTGAAAAAGCCAAGAAAGAATTTTAATAATATTTAATAAACAACCTGGCATGACAAAACTGTTAGTGAAAATTGGTTGCTGCTGAGGGTATGTGGTGATATTTGTACATCATACTTATTCAAAACATTCTAAGATTTGTATTCCAGTCTCGAACAAGCCTTGCGCAAAGAAGAAACCAATGTGTTTATACCTTACTGGGATTCTGCTCTTGATTATCCACTCAATGACTTTCCAGCTCACTCAGCCGTCTGGACAGCAGACTTCTGGGGAAGAAATGATGGAGCAGGAATTCTGAATGAGGTGAACAATGGACCTTTTGCAAACTGGGTGGCACCTCCTCATTGCCAAGGCTTGATAGCAACTCTCTTACGTCGAAACACAAATAACAATAAAATGTCTCTGTACAATAAGGATCTCATTAAAAGGTTGCTTCAGCCTAAAACCTATGCTATCTTGATGCTTGCACGTGGAAACAGATTGCCTTCACAATTTGAAAGTGTCCATGGTGGACCACATAATTTTGTGGGTGAACATATGGCGCGGATACCATGCTCACCTGTGGATCCTGTCTTCTGGATGCATCATAGCTTTGTGGATTGTCTGTGGCAGGAATGGATCGACAACGGCAATGATAACACCTACCCAAAAGTTGGGGACCCTGGTGTCACACAAGCAGGGCTTGGTATCAATCCAAATGATCAAATGAAAGATGCCTTGATGAAACCAGTTGGTTTCATGGGAAACATTAAAAACAACGATGGATTTAGAAAGAATTTCTACCCAGGCTACCTGATGAGACCATCCAAGATCAACTGTACAGAAGATGCAGATTGCCACAGGCCAGGTGATATGAAGCTACTGTGGTGTGATATATGCACCAACTGTTGTGTAGCAAAGATAAAAGAAGGGGGCAGATGTGATGACTTTGTTGGTAAAGATAATGCATGCTACTGTAGGAATGCAGCCAAGACACCAAAATGTAAACCAGGTCTTTTGTTTGGAGCCACCTGTGTCTGCACATAAAAATCCCTGTCTGGCATATGCTACCTTGGCAAGGTTGGACACTCTGTGCCACACTGTATATAAAAGTGCAAAAATGTAAATAAATTTCTGGGGACCATAGTTGTTTAGTTTTCATTTAAAACGCAGAAGTACATGATATTGGAAATAGGTTATTTTATATTCATAGACAAGATGCCTTAAAGGTCAAAGTAGGGTCTTACATCCCATATAACAGGTAATGTCAAAGTTACCTCACGTTAAACAGCCAGGGTAATACTGGGACAAATCCTCATCTTTGTCACTTGTTGGTCCAACAGTCAAACACATGATGCTATGGCCTTGATGTAACATATTGGTTGGATTGGAAAAAAAACATCATTGAGAGTGTCAACTTCCTCAGTAAAATTGTGCAAAGAAGTAATCGGTTGATACATAGATAATTTTTATTGTTAATATTAAAAATTTGAAAACAAAATGTTAATATAAAATTACAATATAAAAATTGTGCAAAGAAGTAATCAGTTGATACATAGATAATTTTTATTGTTAATATTAAAAAATTGGAAAACAAAATATAATACAAAATTACAATATATTATGATTGCAGAGAATGAATATTATATTATATATTTATTTATTTGTTTCTTTATGTCACATTCAACAGCCAGGGTCATATTGTGACAGGTAGTTTACAGGTGGAGTAAACCAGTGCATACTGTACTGTAAACCACCGGGCATTGGCAAGTAACTCCCAACTTTCCAACATAAAGCGCCCCACCTGAGATTTGAACCGGCAGCCTCAGAGGTTGGAGGTGAGAACTCTAACCACTACACCACCGAGCCCCCTATATTATATTATATAATACAAAATTACAATATAATATACTAGCAGAGTATGAATATTTTATATGTCTAATGATTTATTTATTTGGGATTTTACGTTCCTTTCAACACTATACAGGTCATATCATGACAGGTAGTTGGAAGGGCAGAGGAAACCAGTACGTACAGTTGGTCAAGGTTCTGTACTGTAAACTGTAGACCAAAGGCAAGCAACTACCAGCTTTCCCACTTGAGGCCATGCTGGGAACTGAACACTGGCCTCAGAGGTTTGAGGCGAGAGTGCGAACACTCTGCCACCGTGGCCCCTGTATGTCTAATGAAGGATGTTTTCCACCATCTCTCTTTAGTACAAAGGTGGTCACATTTGTGTCTGGTTCATAATAATATCCGATTTTTATTGTAGTTTACTTTTAAAATGTTGCAACCAGAATTTTGAATATTTTTTTGTTCAAACTATTTCCTTTGAGATCGCTTTGATTTTATGAAAACTTTGGAAAAATGAGCCAAACACCCAAACTGAGTACCTTCACGTTTAGTAACAAATTAAAGGATCTGATCTGGTCATAATTGTGACCACCAGTGTAATGATTACAAACTAAAGAAAGTCCCTGCAATGGATCCATGCCAAAGCAATAGAGTTTCCCCATATTGTGATTGCACCCAATTTTTAAAAATTTATTTAGAGTTACATGTCACACCCAGTAAATTGGTATCAGTTATATTGTGGGGGTAGTTGGAAGGGTGGAGGAAAACACTACGTACAGTTGGTAAAGGTTCTGTACTGTAAAACGATTTGAACTTAGAGGTACTAGGTTACCATTCACCGATATACTGTGGCAGTATTCACAAAAGGGATCAAGCTCAAGTTGAGCCTAAAAATTGGCTGAAGTTTACATTTGTTTATACTAAATTTAAGCTAACATTTTGCTCAATTTGATCTTGAACCCTTTGTGAATATGGACCCTGCTTTATTAATTTTGGAGTAATCACAAACCCAATATAAATGAAAATGGGACTACAGTGTATTTATTTATTTACTTGGGGTTTTACATCGCTTTCAACACTGTACAGATCATATCACGACAGGTACCTTTTTAGCAGTATCAGTACATACAGTTGGTCAAGGTTCTGTACTGTAAACTGCCATCCATTGGTAAGCAACTCCCAAGTTTCCCATATAAGGTCCGGGGTTTGAACCACAGATCTCAGAGGTTTATTTATTTATTTATTTATTTGTTGTTTTGCGTCGTGTTCAACAGCCAGGGTCATATTGCGACGGGTAGTTTACAGGTGGAGGAAACCAGTGCATACTGCACTGTAAACCACCGGGCATCGGCAAGTAACTACCAACTTTCCAACATGAAGCGCCCGGCCCGAGATTCGAACCGGCGGCCTCAGAGGTTGGAGGTGAGAACTCTAACCGCTACACCACCGAGCCCCCCAGATCTCAGAGGTGGGAGGGAAGTGTGTTACCACTGCACCAAAGTGGCCCTTGCAAAAACAATCAAGCGCCCAAGCAAAGCCCCAAACATAATCATCTTCGATAAGTTCATATTTACTAAAGAACAAAAAAGAATAACTGTTTAATTTTGGGCAAGTATATTTGACTAATTTTTAAGTTGTAGTGTAACAATTTTTATTGAAAAATTCATGTTAACCTAATTTAAAATTAATATTTTAGTGTGCTCTGTTAAAATGCTTCCTGGGCCGGGATTCACAAAAGGTCTTAAGTTTAGGCAATTTTTTTGCTTAGACAAATCTTAAAGTTACGATTTTTGTCTTAGCTAAGATTTTTCTTAAATTGGGATTCACAAAAAGTGTTTAGCAAAATCTTAGCTGAGACAAAATTCGTGCAAACAGTCTTAACTATTTTGAATTCAAATTAACAATTTTTTATAAAACAAAAACATTTTGCATTGGTAAATACATCAAACATGCTCTTCAAAATTATAAAACAGATTTGTTACTCTTTTTTTGTAAAATTATGTAAAAATATTGATATTTGTGTTTTATTGTGAGTCAGCCATATTTATGACAATATTTTTACCACAAGAAGGTAAAATGTGGAAATTTATAGGTAATTAAATGATGTAAATTTCTATTATAATCCACAGAAATTACTTGTATAGGAAGTATAGATCGTCGTAGTATATATGTTGTTTTCATAACAAAGGGTAAAATATAAATACATGCAATGGAATATTTTAAAAATGACTTAAGTCTGCCCTGCAGTGGTCTTAAAGTTATGACAAAATCTACGACAAATTTTTGTCTAAGACCTTTTGTGAATCCCAAAAAAGTCCTAACTTTATGACAAAATTTTTGCACAGCCAAGACTTTTCTCTTAAAGTTATGACAATTTTTTAGCCAAGACCTTTTGTGAATCCCCGCCCTGATGCTGAATATAAAAATGCATGGCTCACACAAATAAAACGAAACATATCTACGAAAAATAGGCATTTGTTTACATATTAAATTTCTAACCCAGTGTCTATATGCCCCTGTATTTGGGTCAAATACATTGTGTCATGGTTGATAAATTCTGGGCCCGTATTCACGAAAGGTTTTAGCCAGGACTTAGGCTTAAAGTTGAGACTTTTGTCTCAAGTTTCTGCCCAAAAACTGCTAAAACCCTTGGTTTAGGCTTAGTGGTATTCACAAAGAATTTAAGACCGGTCTTAGGCTTAGCCAAGGGCTCAACTTTAAGACTGGTTGGTAGTGGGCTTAAATTTTGTAAAGAGGGCTTAAATATGGCTGCCATAAACTTTCCTCCACTTCAAAATTTCAAAGGGCTGTAAATAAAGTACAATCATACAGAACACCTCACTAAAACAGTCTCTGGAATTTTATATGTGGTAACAAGGTTTTCCATTTCAAAATAGTACTTCCCCTTAGATAAAATGCAATTAAATGAAGGATATATGTCACCAATAGTATAGTTTGAATAGAAAAGAAAGGTCACATGACCCAGAAAACCACTGTGGTTATTTGATAATCTTGGACTTAGCTAAGTCACCCTTTGTGAATATGGTTTTAAGAAAAAACTTAGCTGAGACAAAAGTCTTAACTTTAAGACCACATTTAAGCCTAAGACCTGGCTAAGTCTAATACCTTTCGTGAATACCGGCCCTGGTCAATTGTTCTGACCAAAGCTTGTGTGTGTGCTATAATTAGGCTAAATAATGTAGCTACCCTCTTTTATGTAACCAAGTGACCTGAAATAGTTCCTGTTAGTCACAGTGGTCAACCTTGAACAATCTTCGATTGCTTGCGCTTTTCAATATGTCTATGTTGCCAAATATGGTATTTCTGATTCCGCAATGCTGCAATATTTGTCATACGTGCAAAAGCCAAGGAGTTGTGATATTAATAATATCAAAGTCAAAAAGCTCGGGTTCAGTTGAACAACCAGGGCGAAATTGGGACAGACCCTGTCGCAATGTAGGAGTGGAATCTTCATAAAGGTGACAGCATGTATTTTGCATTTTTATATCTGAGTGAAGTTTGTAATGTCCAGTAAGTATTTAATTGTTCATTCATGAATATGTTATTTATATTCATTTGTGGTCTGTACAACAGTTCAATCTCCCGATTGGGATCTTCCCTTCCTTAGAAACCTCAATACTCGGTACACAAACTATACTGTACTGCTACCGGCCGAAATTTGGTCAAAAAAGGACACAAAAGGCTTATTTTTAATTGATTTACTGCAGTACAGTACGTTTAATTCCTTTGTTTTCTATTGATAAAAATATGTATTGAATGAATCGGAGGTTTCAGACTTTTAACAACAATCATTCATAATTAACCTTTTACATTGCTACATTGCCGTTCACAAAACAAATACAGATAAAATGTAATTTAGTTTAATGAAATATATATAATTTGTGCATGTTATTCTTGAAATATTCAGTTCGTCAGATAGTGATGGTGTAATTTATAGGAAAGTTGACTACATTTTTATTAATCAGTTAAAAATAATGATGAATTGGGAGTGAATCTGCTCTACTAATTATGAATAGTTTTTAAAGAAAATATATTGTTATGAAGAGATGTTTAGGCTAAAAACCCGCTATTCCCAGCAGGGACACAGTTTTGTAGTGGTCGGCGACCGATTCGCGCCCACCCAAACAAGCAAAAACGGCCATATAACCTTAATTACTCAAGAAAAGTACATAAACTAATGTTGAAATTGACGATGAACCATGTACCACCCGTGTACAAGTTGTGGCTTCAAATAATATACTGAGAAATATTAACTTTTTGACGAAAATACCTATATTATCACCCATTGCTTGGTTGTTGTTAAGGACCAGATCTAGCCCACCCTTATTCAAGTGGCTAAAAAGAAAGGGCAACAATGGTCCAATCTTATGCAAATACAGATCAAGTGACAGTAAATGGAAATACATGCAAAAGTTGTAGAAAATAGTTCTAGAAATTGTTTTTTTTCTCTCTCTCTCTATAGTGTTCATTATTTCACATGCTTACATTCTGATACAAGGTCCATTAAATTGGTGAATGCAGACTATACTCATTTTAGTCTTGGGTGATGTTTGTACTGTTAATATTGCACATTAAATTTAACACATTGAATGCTATAGCTAAAATAATGAATAGAATAACATGCAACTGAAAATTCATACAAAGTATGTGAAAGTTGAATTGTGTGGATTTCTAGTGAATTGTCTTGCCAAACACTTCTGCATAGATGAATAAATCCTAAAATGTCCTGCATGATTCAATATCAGCCTTAATTCATTAAGATATAATTTATTCAATTTAAGAGGGTATAAATTGTTTACATCCTTTACTTTTTAATGCACATTTAATGCATTCACTGAAACACAGTAAGCTTCATCACTTTATTTTGACTCAGGAACCACTTTATATTCTGTGTTCATGTAATGGTGCAACCATTTGCACCTGCCATTTTTTATATCTATTACAAAATAATATATACTAAAATTTGAAGATATTCCAATATTCCAGAAAAAGGCAGGTAATGTTACCGACAACTGAAATCACTTGCACCATACATTTCCGCTAATTAATAGTTGTGCAAATGACTGTTTCAAAGAAAGAACTGTTTTCTTTGTAATGACGTGAAAGGTTAACATTTAAGTTTCACCTCTTCATCAGTCAGACATACATTGGGCCATGTTTACAGTGTGGTATGTAACGAGAGAATAACCCATGCAAAGACTATGGCCCTGACAATATGTCCCAGATGCTTAGCCACTAGGTCACGACCTGCATGATGGGTATTGTGATTAAATACATTGCCAAATGTAATTGTTTGCAAATTCATCCTAATCATCTAGGGTCGTTTACTTGTATTCAATTTATGAATAAATGTATGCTGTTGGCTTCTCAGAGTTGGTGCAGTAACAGCCATACCAATTTATGAGATATCTTAACTTTTTGCAGAGACTAAGTTACTGTACCAAAATTAAATCATTTCCCAAGCATTTGTCCAATTTAAAGTCTAAAATTGTGCATTAGGTCCACTTATAAAGCAACAATGACATTGGGACATGCAGGCATTGCACATTATATTTGAAGAAATAGCAAATCAAGATATGGTGCATGCTGGTGACTTATATGTAAAAATTGTAATCACTGGGGTTTAATGCATCTCGTCACCCATACAGCTTCCTTCTTGTGTATGAGGTATGCAACCATTGTGGCATAATTTGTTATTTAGTTATACTTAAATGTGCATTTCACTCCAGAAAATACAAAGTGAAAAGAAAATTAATTTGTCATGAAACATAAATCATACTCGGTAAACAAAATAACATCTTATTTGACAGTTGATTCAAAAACAAATTTTTGTTTGGATTGCTTATGACCAGCTCCTACTTAAATTATTATGATTAATTCAGCATTAATGGAGTCATTATATATCATAATGTATTCACTTTATGAGCAGTACACTGGTATTATTTCTCAATTTGGGCTTGTAATAATTTCTGAAGGTGGGAAAAGTGTACTGGAATAGGTCTTTCCTTCAATGCCAGCTCTGAGGCCAGGGTTCGATTCCCGGCACGGCCTCAAGTGGGAAAGCTGGTAGTTGCTTGCCTTTGGTCGGCAGTTTACAGTACACAACCCAAACAAAGTGTATATACTGGTTTCCCTTCCAACTATCCGCCATGATATGACCTGTACAGTATTGAAAATAACGTGAAACCCAAAATAAAAAAATTGAACTTCAAATTATTCTGAGTCAAAATATTAAGACCTCATTCAAAGTTAAAGTGAAATCCAAAATTATTCCGCTACTGCTATAGCATCATGAAAGTGACAATCCCTCACTTGTAATATATGTAAATTTACTTATACCTGTAACCGAAACTTACACTAAAAAATCATGTTAGAAAATAGCTTGACAGTAATGGATTGGAAATAATAGTACATGTAAAGGTACATAATTTTGTACTGTCAGGCTAGTTATGCTGTGTAATGCCTTTACAAAACAATAGCCATGCATTAGATGGGTATAAACACAGATACGGTAGACTAAAAACCAATAAAAACTACATTAGAGTGACACATTCAAACATCATATGAATACTTTCGACTGGCTTTGAATATAACAATTATATGCCAGAGTAAAATCTGTAAAACATTTAGTTGATTATGGTACGTATGTAGAAGTAGGAGTATATCCCATTACAGTTCTTGAGTCAGTTTTAACTATGACTTTTGATTCATTAAGTATACATATCTCTCTTGAGAGACTTGTAATGCACTATACACAGTCACATTCTCAATTGTCTTCATTACAATTAAAGCAGTAGTAGCTTTCAGGAATAGAATCTTTCTGAATGTTCACGCAAATGCAATGAAACCATTTGTCACAATGGTCACAGCACACCCAATCTATTTTTTTACTTTTCCTTTTTCCCCTTCCCTTCTTAACTGGGGGCACTTCACTTAAACATTTCTGGCACTTGTTATCTACCTCATCACCCGATAATGCTCTTTCATCAGCACCTTTGCTCTTTTTCTTTTCTTTCTCGTGCAACTTTACAGCCACATCTGTGCCTGTGATTACATGGGCCTCTCCACAGGTTAATCTTCCTTTTTTTACCTTGTCATTTGAATGGACATTGATGATACCAAAAGTACCCTGAATTGCTTTGGGCAGATTACAGACTGATGGTAGGGGGTGGTTGTTTACCTCTGGATTGGTATCTGGCTGGTTCAAAGATACATTAGCAGTGGATGTTGATGTTGAAGGAGTAGATGTGTTTGTGTCACCATTTAATGGTGTAATTGTTACTGCAGGTCTGCTGCCAGGATTGTTAACAGTTTCTGTAACTCTGAATAAAATTTATTGTAAATTAATTTTATTCAGTAATTTGCATTTTGTGTTAATTGAGTACTATTTGCCCTTAATAGGGGTATTATTGGTTACATACATATTTGGTACAGCTCATAAAGATATCTATTCAAATTTATTATTCGCAGAACAGTATAAGGGGCCACGGTGGCAGAGTGGTAACACTCTCGCCTCCCACCTCTGCGGCCGGGGTTTGATCCCCGTGATGGCCGTAAGTGGGAAAGCTGGTAGTTGCTTGCCGTTGGTCGGCAGTTTACAGTACAGAACCCTAGCGAACTGTATGTACTGGTTTCCTCTGCCCTTCCAACTACCCATCGTGATATGACCTGTACATTGTTGAAAGCGACGTAAAACCCCAAATAAACTAAACACAGAACAGTATACTCAGTTGTTAATATAATGTTTAAATGTGTAAGTATTTACGAATATCTGCTGTTAATAGAAATCTGAAGCTAATTATTATTACATCTCTGACAATGTCATTTAAATATATTGAATATTTAAAGTTACTCATTCCCAGTCATTTTTCTTTAACCCAATGATAAAACAATTATAGGTTGTTATGTCTTGAATACATAAGGTGCAACTTAATTATGGCACATGAGTGATATTGTATCAGTTCCTAATTGAGTGATATTAACTTCACAAAGTGGCGTAACATAGGACATTTACAGTTAGTCCTGGCAGATTCACACCACCTTCTGCCAATGCTGCATTTAAGTTGGTTAAACAAAGGAACATATATGATTACCAGTGAATTAAGAGTGAAGTAATCTTTGAAACAGTGTGTTATTACCAGAGAATGTGACTTAAACCTGTAGCCATGTGTGTTTAGTGAAAGTGTTGTATCACGTGCAAGTTGACACAGAGGTTACACAGATTAAAGTAGATCTAACTGAATATACCAATCATGAATTTCCACCTTTAAAACCCATGGTAAATAGGTCAGCTTCTCTGTTGAGACACCTGTGTCAGTAGAAACCATAGAGGTGACAATCTGTGAACAAATGCCAATACTGCTTTCCTCTAGCCAACTTCAGATATCAGCATTTCATTATGTTGCAGTAGATGTCCAATTAGCTGTGAGACACTCATTATCCATTAAGGGCCCCAAGAAATGTTGTACCATCAAATTAAACACATACCCTGCTACTAATACAGTCATTGTTTTGTGGCTCTCATTAATATAATCTAGTACTCAAGGTCTCCATACAAGTTTGGATGTAATTTTTAACTGAATAAAGTAAAAGTATCTGTCATCTGGAGCAATGTTCAATGTTAATTTGTATACATGTACAAAAGTGATGAATATTGCATATCTCATTCATATCAGGCCATGGGCACTACAGCGAGGCCAATGTCAACACACCTGTGTACCATCCAAGAGGTCAGGCGTAAATTTACACCATGACCTGATGGTGCACACTGACAACTGCTTCGCCGTCATCATCACTATATAATGTAGAAGCATAATCAATTGTATTTACTGCTTTCAACAACCCTTGATACAAACCACCATGATATAATCAATAAGAAGCAACTGATGATAGGAAGCAGTATGTACAAAAGTAAAGAAATAAGATGAAAACATGCCAGTGTTTGATATGTGTACCTGAGCAGATAGTATGCATCCCTGATGACCCATTGTCCCACCATCAATACCATTACATTTAGATTTATGGTTTGTTTTCAATTTGGATAGTCAATATTTCTATGACTTGTAACTGGACAGTGCTGAACCTTGACAAAATCTGATGTAACATTTACTGGCCTATTCACATCGTCACCCCACATCATAGCATTTAATGTATTATTTTGTGGTGGTTCATAAAGCAATCTACTTAAGATGTAGAGTTAATATTAGTTGGATGTATGCTTGAGCAGCAGTTACAAGGAAAAAATGGAGAGGTGCACCCACAGTTGAATAGAGCCTTAATTAGTGTTTATCCACATGAAACAACCGTTCATGTGACTTTCTGTTTAGGACAAGTTTTTCCCCACATGAAACAAACAAAACAGCATCTTTTCTCTGTTTGGGTAAAACATGAAAGTGTCTCTTGGCCTTGAAATCTTTCAGCGATTCCTATTATATTATAATCACTTACTTGACTTTACTGACATTTAATTGGAATCATGCCATATGAGTAATATGTTTTATATCATGATTAAGTGGTGAACTGAAGGGTGATTATCTATGTGCTTCTTTCAATGCATTGTGCCATTTGTGCAACAAAGGAATGTACATCCTAAAGAACTATATGACTGTCAAATGAAAATGGTGCATGTGTTACTGTGCTATATATTTCCCCCTTAGATACATGTTTGGTTACCTGCAGTGCCTCACTTTAGATAAATCAATGGCCGTAGGGTCAAACGGCCAAATCCCACTCCTGCGGAAGGCACTTCGAACAAGAGAAGGAGTAACAGCTTGTTTAATGCAGCTGTTCCACGTGGTTGGAAACAGGGCACGTGTGATCTTACATCTGGTGGATGCCCTGCCAGCAGTGATACACATACTGCGGTACTTATCTTTGAGTGGGCCAAAAATTCCTACATCTAATGGCTGTAGTATGTGAGTAGTGTGGGCTGGAAACCCCAACAACTCAACCTGTAATTGAACTAAACCTTTAACCAAATGGATTTCTGTTATCCAAAAATCGGTTAGGAATTTTCACAAAGATTGACACTCTCTCACTGCCTTTGACTCACACAAATGTCATTGAGTGTCTGATCACAAAAACAATGACTCTGTTATACATAATGTAAAATTCATAATGTCCAAGCTACTACATTGGTGCAATGTAATTTTACAGGACTATTGGAATATATATTGTGGGTTTAATGTTCATGCAATTTCAATTTATTGTATTCCTAATGCCAAAGACCCAAGGATTCACTGGTAATTTCTTTAATTCCAAGTCATATGTCTTTCAAGTACTATGAACAAAGTGTTAGCCTGAAGACAAAGTATAACACATGTTCCAGTTAAGACTTTTATTGTTTCATCTCAACAAGAATACATCTAATCACAAATAACAGCAAGAGGTCCTTTTGTTGACACTGAAACTTATGCAGAAAGTAATGAAGTTGTAGTTTATTAATGAACAAAGATATCTTGACTGCAGAATGTAATGGTTTTTAATAATTAACATCCAGGGCTTCATAGCACAAGGTTACACATGTAAATGTAGTGCACATGTCAAGTTAACTTGCTGAAAAAACATACCTGATTTTTCTTTGCCAGATCAATAACCTCTGCTGACACATGGCTGACATGGTTATCCATCAGAAGGATAACTGGTTTCTACCTACCGCAATGTTTCAAAAATATCCCTCTGAACCATTGGAGAAATAATTCCCGGTCCATGTAACCTTTTGAATGTATAATGGTGATATGGTTACTTAGTCTGCATTTGGGTTGGATTCAAGTTTGTTGCCATGTACAGAAAGTGAATTACTTGTGATAATTGATGGAAAGCTACTTGCTACCAGAAGTACATATTGAGTTAACACACAGGGAAAGGGTTACATTCAAGTATGAAGTTGAACTTTCAAACATTATAGAATAACAGCTATCAGTCATCCTAGCTTTTAAAAAAAATTACTGACCAGTGCTCACTTATATGTAACCCTTATACCAAATTGGGTCACACTTCTCATGGACAATCACACCCCAATTTGGCAAACCAGACACCTGCTGATGTTCATCTCACCTACTGGTTACAGTCAAGCGGGAAGGTTACATTCAAAGTTTTACTGCTCCCACTTAAATCTTGTAACCAAAATTGTTCATATACAACATCTGTCAATGAAATTCCAATATGGTCAAGGTATGTTATCATGTTTAGACTGATTTTCCATGGACCAGCTTATCCTGTTGTCCATGGTTTGTACATATATGTGAAATGAAGTGACTGTATCACAATCATGTAATAATAAATTTAGAAAAGTGTAAATAAGTTAAGCCAACTTTAACAAAGGAATAAATAGCAAAGCCAAAAGGCAATACAATTTCTTAAAAGCTGAAATGTAATGGATAATTAAAATTTCAATCAATGTCCTGACAGAAACATGGTAAGGTAACATTCTGCATTCTAATTTATATACATACCATTGGGACTGTGACCGTACATCCAAGAGTTTGGCAGGTCATCACTAACACTCACATTGGGCAACCCCTTCTCATAAATAAGAAATGAAGGTAACACTCGACCCTCTGCACTGACACAGGCCATAGCTGTGATGTGGTCTATGTTAGAGGTCTGAAAGAGATGAATGAAAATTAGGCTTTGCAAGCAACTGTTTTATACATGTGTTTAACATTATGTGTTGGTAATTGTAGTTTAAATATGTTCCGGTTATTATGAATTTCAAGTACTTGTAGAGCTTACTTTCTGCTGGAACATTGTCTTTCCTTTGGGCCCATATGCATGTTTGCGAGATGCAACATGGCTAGTCACCCCTGTTTCATCACAGTTAAATATTCTGTCAGGTGATGATTCTAAATTAAGTCTCTTCAATTCTCTTTCTGTAAGTAAACATATATTGATTTGTAGTGAAAATCTTCTGTAAATGTATATTAATTGGTAGAGGAACTGATTTGCTTGCTATCCCATCTAATTAAATGCTTCCACTACAGTAACAGAATATCAATTGCATTTGTTAAACAATTGTAACTGAAAGGGAATGTTTCACTTGCATAATGTGTTCCAAATAATTACAAGTAATATCCTACATTTCCTTTAGTATTCAGACAACTAACACCAGCAGTAGTTGCAACTAAGGAAGTTAATAATCTGCAGTAATCTATGTCAACAATATGTAATGTGAATATAAAGTAATGAAGCAAAAAATGGATGTAACCTTCATATTATAAGTGTAGTCTCTTAAGGAACATTTTCACATGAAGCAGAAACTGTATCATTTCTTTTCAGTTATTGTTAGGAATTAATTCATTCAACTCATACATCCACAACACTTTCAATATGCATATCACACTTTGAGTCATACAAAATATACACAGTGACATTCAGTTTGGCATAATTTCCACATACAAGCAATGGAGGTAAATGTCTAATGAAACATGATCCTGTCATGATATGTTAACTAACCATACAGATTGAAAAACTGATCTATAGTCTGGTCGTTGGCCTGGTCTATTCGAGAACGATCAATAGTTTCTGGGACACGCCAGGAAACATGTTGGTATCGCTGTTGAAACTTCCTGAACCACTTGTCACTGGGTCCTTTACTGAGATTAAAGGCACATTGGGCCTGCCTGTCAGGACCACCTCTTTTCACAATCTCCTGGAAGCATAAATGGTACTCATTAATCACTCATAGTGTGCTGATTTAAATCTATGTTAAATTTGAGCCATTGCAAAATGATATAGGTCGACTTTGGTTTTAACCTAGCTTTCAACACTGGTCAGGTCATGTCAGAGTGGTTACTTTGATGTGCAGGGGAAACCAGTACATACAGTTGGTAAAGGTTCTGTACTATAAATGGCAAACCATTATTAATCAACTACCAACTTGGCAACATGAGGGTTTGGTTTTTCACCACCGACCTCACAAGTGGGTGGCAAATGTTTTACCACTGTGCCACCGTGACCTTTGCAGAGTTGTATAGCAACATGAATGAAAACAAACAAGAACATGCATAATGTATATATATATTTGTTCAATGTCACTCTGGAATCATCATAATGAAATGCTCAACAAAATTGTTTCATATTGAAATTGTTTCTCTACAATCAGTATGTTTAATACATAAGTTTACAGCATCAGTTTTACTGACTACAAGTTCCATATCCTGGTGAGAGTGGTGAAGTTTCCATATGCTTCAGTATACTCTTGAGTTCAGGACAGTATGCATCAGGGTTATCTTCTGAGGGGTCATAACAATTTATAATAATGTTGGCAATGTCTTCGATCAGTAAACAATCAAACATTTCATCACGTTCAAATTTCAGTAAGACCTCTTCTATTTTCTTTCGAATTTTAGTCACACATGGGTGTGGACACAGTAGTATGCTAGAAATGTGACTGGATAAACAGTCAGTGTCAAGCCACTGACTTATAATACGATGGAGTATATACGTCTCTGTGAGTCTGTTTGGCCCCAACATACTGCGTTTGTTCAAATGTAAGAATATATTTTGATCTGAAAAACAAAGACAATACATGTTTGTATTATTAAAGGGAAAACTAAATTAATGGGTATTTACCAAAATGACACTTCTTAAGTCATCTCTTGATAAAGGGAAATTATGTTCAGCCATGTAAAGTATATAATCGACGAGTGCCGTCTCCTCATCCATGGTCAGCATACTCTCTGGTCCTGGCTTTTTGGAGGTGCATTTCTCTGGCTTGGACACATAACCCCTTATTGTCCTCGTTGGAATGTTGAATTGCCTGGAAATACTCCTGATGCTCTGAGTACCTAATCTAGCAATCTTAACAGCTTCCATCAAAGCTTCATTGGTGTATTTTTCTGAAAATTTATAGACCTTATGAATGGTATGACAAAATAGTGAGTTACTTTGCTGAGCTGTGAGCATGGCAATTATCCTTTAATACTCTTATTACTTATTGTGAATATTTGTAATATTCATGACAAAGTTACATGCAAGATCTAGGGTATTTGCTTGTGAAGCTGAAAAAGAGATATAAATATCTATCTTGTTTGTGCTGATGAAATGTATACTTATGTGACAAAAAATTAAATTCAATTAAATTTTTTAACTCTGGCAATTTACACACATGTAATATACTTAAGTTCATGTGAAAAAGCACTTAAACAGTCATTTATGAGGCAACTATTCAGAAGAGCCATTTGGGAACTACAGAGTGTAGTCCTTTGTTGGTGGAAATCAATACAATCAACTTAGTCAATGAATTTATATATGTCCCCTCAGTAACATCACTAAACTTCAAATCAATATATTGTCTGATATATATGTCTCAACCCTTTTCATTAAAAATGGATATTATCAATTAGTCCATACATAAGCCTAACATAGCTGTAGATTTCAAACATTAGTTTTTGAAGCAGAAGTGCATGTGCTATAAGTGATTACTTGAAATAATTTATGATCGTCTTGTTTATAAGCATGGCTGTGTTGAGTTTCTCACAGAATACTCTTGCAATGAAATATTAATAAATACAGATTATTAGTGCTATTCAATGTCTTATGAAGTAGGTATATGCATATTTTAAATAAGTTGTCACATATTGCATGACATTTTATACCTTTGGAGCCTGAATTAGAGCAGGATTTGGACATTTTCAATGGTGATTCACGATGTCACTTGCAATTCACGATGTCACTTGCAGACATGTAGGTCACTTCCAGTGGTCAGTGAGTGCTGATCATGTGACATATATTGCACAACTGACCATTGGGTGACCAGTACCAGTGATATTAACGGTTATATATAAACAAGAGGTGGGCGTGAATTGGTACACGGGCGCGAATCGGTCGCCGACCACTAATCATGCTAAATCCAATGCTCAAATCTGGTTGAAGTTCATGTCTATTTTGCAAAACGTCTTTAGTTGGATCTAAATGGTGAAATCATTTTGAACCCAATGGGTGAAATGAGCGGCAAGTCTATGTTCACGGATCCACGTATAGAACAGTGATGCAAAATACACGGAATCACGTTTTGAATGTAATTCTAATTCTAATTCTAATTGGACTTTTATAGCGCTTAATCTCCCCAAACAAGAGGACTCTAAGGCGCAACAAAACAAAAAGCAGTCAACAAAATTCTGTGTCCAGGGACATAACAGGGGTCGAACACCACGGAGAATGCCAGGAGGATGATTCAGGCTAGGGTGGATATGCTTTGATGTACAGGTAGGTTTTAAGCTGTTTTCTGAAGGAGGCCAGGGATGGAGAGGCACGAATCACATCAGGGAGAGTATTCCACACAGTAGGAGCATCAAACGCAAAACTATTACCAAACTGTTTGACATATTTATGAACAGAGGGGCAGAACTTTGGAATAACTAGGAAATTACCACCACTTTCACTGCGCCTGGTACTATAAGAACTGCTGTAGGAAGAAAGATGTGGTGAAAAATACCTGGGAAAACCTGTGTGAAGATACTTATAAACAAGTGTGACTGTCTTGAACACAATGCGCTGTTCAACAGGAAGCCAATGCAGTTTCTTTAGCACAGGAGTTATGCTGGTGTATCGACTGGTGTTTGATACAATTCTAGCTGCACTATTTTGGATGCACTGTAATTTGCGTAGATTGAACTTGGACAGGCTCCTGAAAAGTGAGTTGCAGTAATCCAACCGACTACTAACAAGAGCGTTGGCTACAAGCACAGAAACATCATGAGTAAGAAACCGCCTGACATGTCTGAAGTCACGGAGTTTAACAAAACAACTTTTGCAGACATTCTGAACATGCTTGGACAAAGAGAAATCTGAATCAAGCCACACACCCAGATTTTTGACTGAATCTGCAGGGCAGAGTGAGTTGCCCAGGATATCAATTGGAAAACATGCTTTCAACTTATCCCTTTGTCTCTTCGAACCAAAGATGATAAACTCAGTCTTATCAGGATTCAGTTTGAGCTTACTAGTTGTCATCCACTCTTTAACATCATTTAGGCACTTATTTAGCTTTTCAAGGACACGGAATGTAAGGACACGGAAATCATTTTATTTTATAAATCTTCTGTTAGCCAGTGTTTTGAATGCACAGAAGTACTGTAAAATGCAGGAATAGCCTCTACATATACATACGGGGGCTCGGTGGTGTAGTGGTTAGAGTTCTCACCTCCAACCTCTGTGGCCGCCGGTTCGAATCTCGGGCTGGGTGCTTCATGTTGGAAAGTTGGTAGTTACTTGCCGATGCCCGGTGGTTTACAGTGCAGTATGCACTGGTTTCCTCCACCTGTAAAACTACCCGTCGCAATATGACCCTGGCTGTTGAACGCGACATAAAACAGCAACTAAATCCAACTACATATACATACATGGAATTGTGTTTTGAAAATGTAAGGGCACAGAAGTCTTTTTACTTTAAAAATCTTCTGTTAGCTAGTGTTTTAAAGCATGAAACGACTGAAAATGTGAAATTGTTTTATTGTTTTTATTGCAAATTAACTATAAGTATGCTGCACTATATGGGTGCATTATAAAGTTTATATTTGGAAAACATAATACACTGTACAGTAAAGTTCATAAACATTAATACATTATACACTTATTTTAGGAGAACATAGTACATTGTACAGTAAAGTCCATAGACTTATTGATAAGTATGATGCACTATATGTGTACATTATTGACATGTTGCATGAACGATTTACAGTTTTTACAAAATCAGAACCCACTCCTGGATGGCTTCTTTAATGAGGTACATTTCAGTTGCATCCACTGCAGGCAGCAATCACAGCATATTGACCCATTTGATTCTAGCAGCAGTGAACATGTAGCATAGTTTCAAAGGGCACTTGGCCATTGTTCGTATACATGAGTGGCAGAAGTCCAGACATCATCGTCAGTATATCTTCTCACAATATTGATGTCCACATGACTGTCTCTAATTGATGAGCCCACACTATCAACATCCTGATCCACATCTTTCTCTCCTATAGTTTTCTTTCCTTTCATTATATTGTCAATGAAATCTCATTCTGGTTACTATAGCCATCCTAAAATTTGCCTTTGGCTTGTGTGTCCTTTTGGTGTAATGCATCTGATTTTGATAATTTAACCCTATTGGCCTTTGGTAATCCTGTGGCGGTAGTGTGAGCTATTCACCTCTTTTCACTCTTGCTGGCAAATTTGGCAGTGGATAAGGCATCTCTGGCTGAAGTATCCGTAACTACCCATTCATCCCTTACTGTGTGCCAGCTGGTGATATAGTAGTTCTGTACTCTCTCAGGCATTGCTTGTAGCAGCAAACTGTATTTTCCCATATAATCATCTTCATCTCCACTGTCAGTAATTTCTTGGATGTGGCTCTGTCTTCCCCCTGATGTAATCCCATCTTGTTTATTGCAATTTCAGGTTGTATACTACTGGTAAAACTGGTAAAATAATGTTGAATGCAGTGGGGAAAATCAGGTAGAATGCAATGGCTGAAATCATGTTGAATACAATGGATGAAATCAGGTTGAATAAAATGGGTGTGATCATATTGAACCCAGTGGGTGAAATCATGTTGAATACTATGGATAAATTCAGGTTTAATACAATAGGCAAAATCTGGTTGGAATATGTATACTGGTCTCTTACATGCTATAACCGTAGCCAATCACAATAAACGGCTTGCACATGAAATCACCTGTAGAAGGAGAAAAGCCAAAGGCATAAATGGTAATTGATAGTAAACAAAATTGAAATACCAAAACACAGGACTTGTGTCATTAGAGCAAACATGCATATCCAGAAGCATATCACCTATTATCACTCGATCACATAGCTGAAATATCAGCTAGTGGTAATAAATGCCCATACTGTGGTTAATATATTAATTATAAATTGTATCAACAGCTGTAGATTACAATCTTCTTGTAGTAAATTATGAAATGGTATTCAAATAAATTAACAATTGGAGTGTGTAATCTTTGTTATAAATTCCTATATGTTGAAAAAATATCCCAATTATTAGCTGTTATTAAAGCATGCTGGAAGTATCAATGAATGCTCATATTGTAGACATATAGAAGTATTTGTCCTTGACAAAAAAGACGCAAGATAGGCGTCACTGGTAGGTGGGCGATTATTGGTAGAATGCCACATGATATTGTCGTCATATCAATATTTAGCCATGTAAATACAATTATCGAAGTAAAATAAAATATCAGTTGCAAATATTTTGTACTAGGAAACTGAAACTATGCAATGTGTGTCACAGAAAATGCAGCATAAATCAGTGTGATAAAAGGAAGTAGTTTCATAATAAATAAGAATGTACTGGCTTTTGAGGCATCATGGGCATTGGTGGGTTTGCAGTCTTTTCATAATAATAAAAAATATGCCAGTTATAAAAATAAATATGGGGGCCACGGTGGGAGAGTGGTAACACTCTCGCCTCTCACCTCTGCGGCTGGGGTTCCATCCCCGTCATGGCCGTAAGTGGGAAAGCTGGTAGTTGCTTGCCGTTGGTCGGCAGTTTACAGTACAGAACCCTAGCGAACTATATGTACTGGTTTCCTCTGCCCTTCCAACTACCCGTCGTGATATGACCTGTACAGTGTTGAAAGCGACGTAAAACCCCAAATAAACAAATAAAAATAAATATGCTTATGCACATGAACTGATCTAAATAATAATATAATAATAGTAGGATTTATACAGCGCAAAATTGATGCAAATCCTCTAATGCGGTACAGGCATGGGTTGACACCTAAAAAGTGCCCGCCAGGGTATAACTAAGGTGGGGGGTATGCCAGCCTAAACAAGTGAGTCTTTAACTGGCTTCTGAAACGATCTATTGTTTGCTCAGATCTGACAGTTTGTGGCAGCTTGTTCCATTCAGCTGGTGCAGCTACTGCAAAGCCTCGCCTGCCTATGTGCTTCTGAGGGTGGGTTGAGGAGACAGATAGCCTGTTGCCGCGAGTGAGACTGCTCGATCTTATTAAAGCTGAGAGATATGGGGGCTGTGACAGATTGATAGCCTTGAATACCAGGAGTTTATACTTAAAAAGGATAAGATGTTGAATTGGAAGCCAGTGGAGTTTTCTTAAAAAGGGTGTAACATAACTCATTTTGTCAAGTCTGAAGATTATGCGGCAAAGAGCATTCTGGACTCTCTGTAGTTTAGCTATGTTGGACTTGCTTACCCCATACAATAAAGAGTTACAGTAGTCCAGACGACTACTGACCATAGCATTTGCCAAAAGTATTGCAGTTTCGTCACTAAGGAATATGCGAATTCGTCGCAAATCACGAAGATGATAATAACATGCTCGGCAAACCTTGGCAACATGATTGTTAAGAGTTGTCTGAGTCAAAGGTAACACCCAGATTCTTTACTTCCACCGACGGAGAGATATTGTTTTGGAGGAGTGGGGCAGGGAAATTTGGTGCAAGCGACTCTCTAGTGGCTTTTTGACCTATGATGATAAATTCGTTTTTTTTTTCTGGGTTTAGTTTTAGCTTAACACCAGCCATCCACTCCTGTACTGACTTGAGACACTTGGTCAGCTCTTCCATGCTAGAATCAAAGTTCCTGGAGTCAACTGCTAAGTAGATCTGGGTGTCATCAGCATATAGGTGATGGGTAACGTTGAATTTAGAAATAACTTGACTGAGGGGACTAGTGTAAAGGGCAAAAGGAGAGGACTGTAAGATACAATATGAGATACAATTTACTTGACAGATGGATATTCATATTAAATACATATTACATATAGGTATACCCATTATCACTCAGTATCAGTAGAAAGTAAACAAATGCTGTTATCACCAAACCCGGTTTTCCCAAAGCATAGCTAGTATAAAATGTAAGGAACTGCAGAACTTGCACAAAATTAAGCCAAACTAAGTTAATTATGTCTTAGTCGCCTGTATCGTCTGTAACAAAATGTCTCAAACCTGATGTCACATTATTTTCAATGTGTTATGATCAGTCATTATTGCATTACTACTGAAACATGTTGTCCACAGAAAAAGAGAGAAGGAAAATGAAGATTATCTTATAGGAGCATATGGCAGACATGGATTCTTTCTTGTGACATAATATCAAAGTTCCTCGATAAAGTACCCATGGAAGGCAGAAATAGATTATATTGATTTTTCTCATCAAAATTAAAAAATTACATGTATAATTATGATTTATTTGTACAAACACTGCACTTGTTTCTCCGAAATCTTTGAGATATTTTCACATAAACAATGCTACCCACACAAACAATGCTACCATTTATTGAAATTGTCACGGAAGACCCTGTCAATATCTTTCAGTTTTGTAGCCTTTTCTAACCCCAGCCAATAAAGACTGGGCTTATAGTCATCCTCTGTGCCATCTGGGCAGCATCGGCTGCAGCGGGCACAAAGTTTGTGAGTTTTGCACAGCATAAAACCCATACGTGAATTTTCACCAAACAAATTTTCAGGATATGTTTATCCCAAGTAAATTGATTTGGTTTTGAGGGGTAGGTGGGTGTGGGTATGTTGCAACACTTTTGAATCGTTGTGGGTGTTTCACAGCCTATACCTGTGCATGTGTACCGTATTTTTGACCATTCCTCCTTTTTTTCCTTAAACACAAAACAAATACAGATGAAATATAACTTGGTTTAATGAAATACATATAATTTGTATGTTATCATTCTTACATTATTCAGTCATCCATTACAAACCTTAATTTGATTTTGGGCATCATCACCAGTGATGATATGGCCATTAATGACAATGTGAGTCCTTGGCTTTCCTGAGGTAGCATAAAAGATCTACACCATTCATTGGATGGGTCTTTCTGAATGTTGCAGTTGCATTTCAATACCAAATCTTGACCACTTGGCCTTATGTCATTCAATGTTCCCAAGAGATAAAAGAACTTAAGTAGCAAGAAAATATATTTATTTGCTTGTGTATAGTACACTTTTCTACAGTGTCAAACCCCAAAATTTTCAACAAACCTGACTTGGCATATCTTTGTACGAAACAAAGGAAAATTCTGTTTAGACTGTCTGGTGCTTTACAATCACTTTACCGGTATCACTTTTTTGGCCTTTAATAGACACTATGACAAAGTCTGATGCATTCATGTAGAGTATGAACTCTATGTTGGAGTCAGGAAAGACTACGAGTGGCAGTGTAAGAAGTTTGAATTTAATCATCATGAAAGCTTCAACGGCAGCATCAAACTAGTCAAATTTTGTGTCTTTTTCAACAACTTAGTAAGTGGTTCTGCAATATGTTCCAAGTTCTTGACAGAAAGATGATACTAAATGCAAAAATCACCAAAAAGTTTTTTGTCTTTCTTGTTAGATGGTACAGGAAAGGCTTTTCCATGTTCACTAATGATGTGTCAGGTGATTTAGGTGAATCTTGAAGGATCTGCTACTGACAATGATGTCATCGATATAGACTATTTCCAGTTTACTCCCAGAAGAACTTTATTCATCAGTATGGACAAGGTCACTGGTTTGTTATTGAGGCTAATGGGAAGTCAGTTGAACTTCAATGTTCTATTCCTTGTTGCAAGTGCAGTCTTGTGTTTTATCTGTGGTAGCACTTGCAGTGGTAACAGAGAGCCAATCATTTTGTGCGAATTTGAAGACAACCTAGAGGCTTCTTACAGTTGTTGCTCTACCTAGTTTTTCTCGGGCATATCTTGGACATTTCCCAATTTTCCTTGACTTAGCCAGGATAGGTAAAGGGCCTGTTCTTTTTTACCTCTGTACACTTTCGCATTATGATTTAAAATACCACATTTGTCACATTCTGGTTTCTTGCTGGACATTCTGATAATTTAGAATGAAATTTATTGCCACAGAATGAAGTCTTTCTTTTTGGCAGATTGTGAAGAGCCGTGTATGAGAATTGTTTGAAGGTGATTGATCCCTCCTGTTGGACAGCGTCATATGTCTGTCAACAGGGTATAACTAAATCATCCAGTCTTGAGGAGAGTGCTTTAATGGCTGCATCTGTCTGTCGTGGTTGCTCTGGCTTGGGCATCAATGATGTTCCAGCAAAGTGAAGGATGGCGGTCCTGATATCCTGGATGGTTTTTGAATGTTGCTCTTGCATATGGGCTCTGACATCGTGTGTACAGTTTTGCTAGGTCATCCACAAACTGCACTGGGTCCTTCCATTTACTGGCTTTATATTCTTGAGGTCTTGATTTGTATGAAAGCTATGTGGTGTTTTGGAGTTCGTTTGTAAAAACTGTCATGTGAACTTATGTGTGCCCTTTAATATAACCTCATCTAGGGACACAAGCCAGTTATTTGCATTATCATCCAAGTATAGGGTTATGCTCCAGCTTGACATTAACAGACACCGTGAAACCACTTTCCACAGCAGTCAGCGTATCCATTGAATTTTGGGCTTTTTTAGTTTATGCCCTTTCTGATAACTAGAGGAGATTATTGAATACTTTGGTAAAATAAGTTGTCATCCATTTCATCCTATGATTTAACCTCAGGTTTGGTGTATATATCAGCAGTAGAATTTGACACGTTAACTTCTAAAATGTAGATGTGTCATTTTGATGTAAATATCAGAGAAATACAAATCTAATTTTCCTTCTGAAGATATCTTGCCTATATGAAAAAATACGAAAGTATATATGCACGTAGAAAGAAGTTGTAACACTTTAATGAAAGCTGAGCATGTTGCTAATAATTAGGCAGAGGTAATTGTAGGCATGTTTGTGTGAAGGGCATATTTACCACCAAGGCTTTGGTACTGTATATCATAAATGTCATTTTGTGGGTGCATGAAGTGGTAAATCATACTGAATAAGTAAGTTACCCAAACTTTGGCTGTAGAACTTATTTGTTAAGAATGAGAAATAATTATTAATCAGCAATCAACACCAATGAACAGGAACAGGAATACACAAAGGAATATTTACACATATTAAATTATTATTTATTAGATACATAATCATTCAGTAAGGAGCTCCTTGAACAGATGAATTGTAATACCCCAGTTTCATTGCAGTTGAATAGTTAATGTGGTGTGTCAAACAATTTAAATTTCTGTAGAAATTGTTTTAACATAATAATACATGGTGCTAGTCAGTGTTTCAATGACTGTGTGGAACACTACACTATAATGGAGGAATGAAGAGTATTACAGTTTGATCATTTCCTAACAAAAGTTATGAAGCACAAATCATTGTGGTGCATGTTGGATTTCATAATACTGATATATGTATTGGAAAATTTATTGCATATAAATTCAATTGAATTTAAAACAACAGTATCTTCTGATATTACCTCTGTGCAGGGACACACTGTGCTCAGATATACAAGTAATGTAATAAACTAAGCTGAAGCCACAAGTTGTTGTTTTCACCTCAAAGGCATATGGTGTGAGCAGTGTTCGGTATGTGGAAGGTGTGATAAGTTGCTTGTGTCGGTGACTTTTGTGTCCGTTGTGTGGTCTGGTTTATCATGTAACATTCAAAGAATTCCTTTAGGCTTCCTCTCATGATAACCCATTTCTTTTAAGTGAGAAAAAGAATAACTCTGTCCTGTTGTTGGTACGTGTTAAAAGATTCATGGAAAGGAATTTAGGCCTTCAAGCCACTTATCCTTGATACTATGTCAGTTGTTGTAGTTGTATTTCTTCACCCCTTCGGTATCCGACCACAGAGATTTGTGTATTTTATAAGATTTCCCTCCTCATGCTTTTGTATTCCACCACTATAGGTAATGTACTGGATATGGCTGAGAACTTTGGACTTTTCAGCAGAAGTGATTCCCATCATGTCAGCTGTTACTTTTCTACTGAAGTTGGGCAGAACATAGAATAGGTCAATTTGCGGTGCAACCTGGGGAATTTCAGAATTGATAGCCCTCTGCCATGTCATTGGTATCTCCACTTTTATACTAGATAAGATTGGATAAACCTTCTTGAAGAATTGGATCATCTTCCTTATGGATGTCTAATTCTCCTTGTGGATGGGAAATGGGGGCAGCAACTCGGCCTTCTTCGTTTCCATCTATACATAACATTGTGTAAATACTCATTGATGGTTTTTTTATCCAGCAGAACCACTTCAGGAAACTAATCAAAAGCAGATATCATTCTACAGTCCAGAAAAAAAACTGTGTTTACCTCCAACTTCCATCCTCATACAGGGATACCTCTGTGGCCCAGTGACACAGGTCATTCACAGGTGACTATCGACCATGACACACTCCTCACCTGTCTGTCAACAAGGTTAGGCTTCACTGGAACTGTCCTAAAGTGATTTACAGCATATCTCCTAGATCGTTTTCAATCTGTCAAAGTGATTTCCAAATGTTTCAAACTAAATTTCGGGGTACCTCAGGGCTCTGTTCTTGGTTCTTTGTCATTCTATCTATACACCCCCCCCTCAGTCAGGTAACTGCAAAATTTATGGATGTCAAATACCATTTTTATGCAAATGACTCCCAGTTGTTAGTCCACCTATCTCCTGGAAATTGTGCCAACTCATTTCACCAGCTAAAGGCCTGCTTGGATGACATCCATATCTGGATGTTTGAAAATAAGCTAAAATTAAATCTTAGAAAAACTGACCTTATAGCCTGTGGTTCTGTGGATAAGTATAAATGGCTGAAAGACTGCTTCCCTGTAAACATTTTGGGAAACTGCCTCTCCCCAACGGATGTTGTTCAAAATCTGGGTGTACTGTTGATTCTAAATTTAGTTTCACTAATGTAAATTCTGGCATTAAATCTTTTATTTACATATAAGTTCCCTACCACTGGCAAGCCAAAATACTTGGCCCCATATTTGTCTTTATATGCATCTGCTGTTAGAACAAGACATAGTAATCCACAAAAGATGTTTCTTATTCACCTTCTGTAGTTCCTCAGTTCATAAATCTAGTTCATTTCAACAAGTCCTTCTCATATGATGCTCCAAAACTCTGGAATGATTTGCTACTGGAAATTCGAACTGCTCCTACACTAACATGTTTCAAAACATGACTTAAAACCTATCTGTTTTAGTAGTCTTTTCCTCCTTACAATTTCTCGCCACCGAACACAGATGATCCCCTGGTGACAACCCTGTTATGGTGTACAACTTATGATTTTTGCATAATAATTTAAACAATGTGCCTTAGAATTCACGAGCACATGGATACCTAATACTTGGTACCTGACAGGTGAAGATATGGAAGCTTACTTTTTGTATGATTTTATTTTCTAAGTGATGTTGTAGATGTCTGTTATGATAGTATCTCTGCAGTCCTCTCACTAAAGTGTTGCCTCACCAGTTTCCTGTTTGGGTTGACACATGTCAGTTCATTTGCTTCTTTAAAAGTTCTCTCATCCCATTTCCAACTTATTTATCCTGCACTCAGACATCCAAGTAGAGCAGCTGTTCTGCAGAAATACCTTTAATTTTTTATCTTTAACTTTGCCTAGTATAATTAATACCCACGTGTATTGCCTTATCTTTATCAGCAAAATGTTCTGAGTGGTTGACTGCCTCATATCTGTAGTCTGGATGTTGTTGTAGTTAGTTATTGGCAGTCCACTGTTTTCTGACTCCAGGGATACTTCCCTCGTTTCTAATGGCTTGAGGATGCTTGTTCGTCTCTGAGAGCAGCTACAGTGAAGCTGCGCAACCCTGATCATTTATTCAGTTTTGATGATTAAAGAGGAGGGGCGATTGTCCCGTTTGAGATAACTTCACCTGATCAGATATGACAGATCTGGAGGTTGGCTAAAGTGTATTGCTTTATAAGGAAGGCGATTATATTTGAGGAATGAATGGGGAGCCAGTGTAGTTTGTGCAGGAAGGGTGTGAGATGGCTAAATTTATTTAGTTTGCAAATAGTATGGCATAAGACATTTTGAACTCTTTGTAGTCTGACAGTATATGCCTTTTTGTTTGATAAAGCAGTGTGTTACAGTAATTCAGGTGACTGCTTACCAAGGCATTTGGTAATTTTTTGAAAGAAAGTGGACTCTTCTTCAAATTTTAGTGAATTAATTTATTCTGTGTTTTGTGTTAATTTATTGTAGTTTTCCTAGTCGTGTACATCTTTTTTTGTGGTATTTGTATTCTTGTTTTTATGTTTTTTTATTTTACACTAATGCTTATGTTGCAATCTGTTGCACACTTAAATTTTAGTTTATCTTGTTATACATACATTCTAGAGGTCCTCAGTGGCCTAGTGGTTAGCAAGTTTGGCATCTAATCATAGGCTGTCACCTCTGTGGGTTCGAGTCCCACAAGTGGTAATTCTGAGGACCTGTCCCAATATGACCCTGGCTGTTGAACGGGACGTAAAACCCCAACTTTGTATACATACATTCTATTCTGTGTATCTAGTCATGTATTTTATTCATATTTTTGTAGATGTTTGTGTATATTGTTTAGTTAAGGTATTTATAAATTTTATTGGTGCTGTATAACACCAAGGTGTTTAAGCACCTTAAATTTTAACTTTACTTTACCAAGGCATTTGTCACCTTTACAGCTGTTTCATGATTTAAGTACCCTTCATAGTTCCTGGAGATGGTAGTAACATATGCGACTTAGATTAGCCACGCGTCTTTGCATTGAATTTTTAGCATCCAGGATGACACCAAGGTTTTTGACCGACTCAGCTAGTTCCAAGAAAATTTACTCATCACTAATTTCTATAAATTCCGTCTTGTCAGGATTCAATTTAAGTATATTATTTCCCAACCATGCCTGGGGCCAGTGGTACTAGAATCAAAGTTCATAGAGTCAAGAACCAAGTAAATTTGTGTGTCATCTGCGTATAAGTGATAGGTAACATTGAATTTAGATATGACTGAACTGAGAGGGGTTGTATATATGGGGTAGAAGGAGTGGCCCCAGAACTGAGCCCTGAGGAACCCCATAAGGGAGTTGATAAGCATCTGAGAGATGTCCATCTATATTGATCCTCTGTTTCCTTGAGTTGAGGTATGACTGAACCCACTTAAGCACAACCCCATCAATGTCATACTAGTGCTGAAGGCATTTGAAAAGGATTGAGTGGTCTCTTGTGTCAAAGGCTGCAGATAACTCAGACTAATCCAACATCTGCACCCTTGTCCATTGAGGTGGCAATGTCATTTTGTATTTTTAATAATGCCGTTTCAGCTAAGCTCTATATGCAGACTGATTTTCATTGGATATACTCTTGTGAGCAATGTGCTCATGTATTTGCTTAGCCACAGCTTTTATAAGTTTGAAGATGTAGCTGAGGTTGGATACTGGTTGATAATTCTTGAGTGTTTCTATCAAGACCAGCCTTTTTCAGCAAGGGTGTGACATGTGCAGTCTTGAAACAGGGTGGGAAACTGCCCTCCTGTAAGGAGTAGTTCACAATATTTGTAATAGGAGTCAAGCGTACACTGATACAATCACGTACCAATGATGTTGGGATTGAATCCAAGTCACATGATTTATTTGGTGTCAACCTAACGATTTTTGGGAACTTTGTGCTCTGACATGGTCTGGAAAGAAACAAACTTATCTTTGTTAGGAACCTTTGACAAGGTGATTGGCATCAGAAGACAATATTCAAGATGATGTTAGAAGTATGATCTGGAAGTACATTTTTTGGTGATCTATGGAGGACTTTCTTTATGGAATTCCACAAGGTCTTGCCGTTATCCTGAGTTTCCCTAACCATGTTACTATAGTATTTGGCTTTTGCACATTCCAAGAGTCAGTTGAAATGGTTCACTGTGGCTCTGTATTTACTGCAGTTTATGGCAGAGTTGTTCCTGCACCACTCCCTTGCAAGTTTGTGTATCTTTGCTGCCAAAATCTCATTGTTTATGAACCCTTTATTGACATGTTGTAGAGTTTTCCATTCATGTATAAGTGTGTGCTTGCCAAGTAAGTTCCTAAGGGTATGAAAATATTAGTGTGATAACAAACTAGCTGTTTTTAAGGAACCTGGATAAGCTCAGAATTTGCAATATCAGATATAAATTCACATTTATTTATCTTGCCAAGTTTTCTGATTTTTAAGCGTTTTACTCTGCAAGAATTTTTGACCGGATTTGCCGTGAAAAAGACAGCCAGGTGGTCTGATATGCCATCCTTTACATAATGACAACTGAGGAAGTGAGGGATTTACTAGTGTAGAGTACATCAAGGATATGTCCTTGTATGTAGATGTTGACACATGTTGTATGAAGTCAAAATCTGACAAAACTGTGTTGAAATTATCTGTCCAGCAGTTTTGACTGTCTAGATAGATATTGACATCTCCCAGGATGATGTTTTCGTGTGATGACAAAGCAGCTGCTTCCGTGAAACTTTTAAATTCTACAATTAATTTACTTTTAGTAGTGCTTGGAGGTCGGTAGATGACATGTACTAAGAACTGATTTCACTAATTTTTGGGATGTGGTGAAACTGGAAGCCTGCAGAAGGTACCTCATCCACTAGACCCTGTGTGTCCGGCCTGAGCCAGGTTTCAGTGACACCATTGATGTCAAGGTCATTTGACGAGACAAAATCTTTTTATTTTGTTTTGCAATGACCGAGCATTTGGCAGACGGACTTTGATAGTTCTGACCAGTGGACCTGGGTTCAAGCTAATGTCAGTGGAGAGAATCAGGATAATGTACCACCAAGGGTTGACGTGTCTGAAACAGTGCGTCATTTGACGACAGTGGGCTTGCAGGGCAATAAAAGCAATGTTGCAACTGTCCAGAGATGATAGTAAACTTGGTTGAATAATTTTTGGTGTTTTGGTGATGGCAATCTATTTTTCGTGCAATAGTTCAATGCATGGCCAGTGGAGACCAAAAATTAAAATTTAGAAATAGGTGCAACTATCTTTCCTGTGTACAAATCTTACTTTCACAGCACCAGAAAAAAAGTTACTAGGTTAGGAGGCAGGCAAGATGGGTGCATATGTTTGGGATTCATGGAAATAAAATTTAAACAATAGTGGACAAATATGTGAATTGGCAACAAAACACAATATTTTATGATGTATATATATTTTATTGGAATTATCAGATGGGCAATAATACCCGTTCAATGGTAAACAACAGTTTTAACTAATATCTGGGCATATTGAGAGCTCGTAATATATTGGTTTATGAAAATTTATCAAAGTGATTCAATAACAGTAAAATGAAACAAGTACAGACCAGTTTCTATGGTGGAGTTAAAATTTTAAAATCGAAAAAAACCCGTGTCCCCTGATGAACGCTAAAACAAGGGGTGGTTAGCGACTTGAATGTTGAGGTTTTGATTGTGGATCATAGAGTTGGGTGTGCTTGTTGGATTTTGTACTAGTATTTGTGTGAGGGGCCACGGTGGCAGAGTGGCAACACTCTCACCTCCGACCTCTGCCCTTGCAACTACTCATTATGATATGACCTGTACAGTGTTAAAACCCCAAATAAATGAAATAAATAAATGCACAAGCATATCCACCCTAATTTATCCTTTTCCCAGTTTCTCTCCATGGTGCCGACCCTTGCTGTGTCCCAGGCTCATGATTACAGTTCTCTGCTTTTTTGTTTTGGTGCAGCTAGAGTTTGTCTTTAGATGGAGATTAAGTGCTATAAAAATACTTTTAGAATTAGAATTTCCACAAACTGCACCTGCAATCCTTTATTTTTATCTTCCATACCTACCCTCTACATTTGACTTGGAATTTTCAACCTAAAAATACGACCAAGGTTCACAAAATTGTAATTTGTTGCCACTCACTTAGTGGGACTATCCGTCCCTAACCAGGCTCTACTACCTCTATGAAATCAGACTTTTGACCCACCAATCACCCCCAGCATAATTTAAAAGTCAAAATGCTCCCATATACACCACCCCAAACTCATTTATTTGGGAAATGTCAAACCCAGTCGTACACGAAGACCACCAATCTTCTATTCATCGCCAAAATTTTGTACACTGTTACATCAAACAACCCCCACCAACAGCACTCCATGTTGACGACTGGGTATAAATACATTGTCACAAGTTTCAGACCCCAGAGCAATACCCTAACAGATAATGGAATGTTAACAACTTTTAACAACTCTATGACTCTAATATTTTCTCATGCTCTCCAAACCATATTACAGTCCATTTCAATACAAAAAAGATACAGGTTATGATGGCCATGATTATAGGAAGTACATAAAGTCCGGAGGCCCATTACAGTCTGTTGAGATGTAATGTCTATACAAGCCATACTGGCTACACACAGTTGGATACACAATCCTGGGTGATTATGCACTTGTGACAGGTGAGGCAGTGAGTGACCAGTTTCTAAAGATGCGTGATGCGAGTGCTAAGTAAAAAGTTTGGTAGTGGGTAGGTTGGCCCGAATGTTGAGGGGGCGGCATTGGCTTGTCAGGGTTAGAGGTTACAGTGAGAGATGTTTGAAAAATAGGGGTTTTGTTTGGGTCCATTTGGGGGATAAACTGTTTTGGGCTGTGAAACCATATGTCCCTTTAAACCCATGGATCAGCATTGGCACAGCCCCTTACATATGTGAATTATGATTGTGGGTAAGGATTGCTGTTAGGGTTGGAGTAGGTTGTTTTTGGAGAGGGAAGGGTTGTTGTAGTTTGGAGTTAGAGGTTGGCAATCAGTTTTAGCTAGTTATCAAAGAATTCAGCAATTCTGTAGGTGTCGCAGTCTGAGACAGTGGGACGGCCTGGTGGGACTGTAGGCTTTTGTCCATTTGTTTTTTTCTTTGTGAATTTTTGGAAGAAGATAGGTTGTTAAATATTCAAATTGTTTTTTGTTAGTATTTTTGGTCAGTAAGTTTGTGTAGGATGTTGATAATGTTTTGTATGACCTTGGGGAAGATTGGTTCTGGGATTTTTTTGTAGTAATCATGTGTGTTGAGAACAACAATTGATGATCCTTTATTCTCAGGTTTTAGGGGCCACGGTGGCAGAGTGGTAACACTGTCGCCTCCCACCTCTGAGGCTGGGGTTCGATCCCCGTCATGGCCTCAAGTGGGAAAGCTGGTAGTTGCTTGCCGTTGGTCGGCAGTTTACAGTACAGAACCCTAGCGAACTGTATGTACTGGTTTCCTCTGCCCTTCTAACTACCTGTCGTGATATGACCTGTACAGTGTTGAAAGCGACGTAAAACCCCAAATAAATCAAATCAAATTATCCTCAGGTTTTAAAAGAGGTCCTCAGTGGCCTAGTGGTTAGCAAGTTTGGCATCTAATCATAGGCTGTCACCTCTGTGGGTTCGAGTCCCACAAGTGGCAATTCTGAGGACCTGTCCCAGTATGACCCTGGCTGTTGACGTAAAACCCCAACTTTGACCTTTGACCTCAGGTTTTAAAAATGATATCATTATCCTTATATAGATCCCGGAGGATTTTCTCCTGCTCCCTTGATTTTCTACAGGGCTTGGTTTTGATGGGTATGTAAATAATATTATTTTTCAAGGTGTCCAATTCTTGTAAGATGTCATCCAGTATGGATTGGTGAAGTGGTATCTAACTGGATTTGTCAGTGAAAGGTTTCTTTTTCGTAGATTTTTTGAGTTTGATTCAGTGCAAAATCTTTGAGTGAGTTCAAAGTTTTTTTAGAGTTTTTTTTGTTTTTTTTGGGGTTTAGGTATATAGTTTAGGCCTTGTGAAAGTGTTTTGATGTGTTTGTGGTGTAAAAGTTTTGAACTTAATTTGGTTATTAAGGCAGGTGGTAGGGCCTCTAAGTTTTTTAGTTGAAATAACTTATCCAGTGTTGAAGTAATCTGTTGGCTGTGGTGCTGGTCCATTGGTGGTTGTCCCCTGTGGTTTGGCACAGGTCCTCATCTATCTGTGGTAGAACGTTCAGCTGGCATGGATGGTTCTTCAGAGTTTTGTTGATGATTTCATAGCTGGCTCTCTTGTTCGTGTAATTCAAAAGAGGGATTTATATTCTGGCTGTAAGGTACTTCTTATAGGCTTGGCTGGAAAGTCGCTTGATGGCGTCCTTGGTGTGTCATATCCTTGGTGTTGATGCCTACTGATATGATGACTGTGGTTGGTAGTGCGTCTCGGTCTCTGCGTATAATGGTTCTCGCCATGGTGTTGATGGTGGCTCTTGGGTAAGAGTAGATCTGTAGTTGGGTAGTGTCTGGTGGTGTGTGGGTGATCCGCTTCAGGTTGGGGTGTCCTATGATTATGGTCCTTGATGAAGTTTGGGTCATTGGTTCCTTGGTTTGTATTTCCTTTAGGCAGTTTCCAGCTATTGGCATATTGGAGCATGGTTGTTTCTGGGTCTGTGGCAGTGCATCATCTAAGGTCATTTGGCTAAGTGGTTGAGTGAAAGGCAGAGGGCTGGTGGGTGGTGTGGATGTAACATTGGATCCTTTGGTGGGTGTGGATGATGATCGGTCAGTGGGTTGGGTTGTTGCAGCTGGGTCTTGCCTGAAGAGCATCTCAAGGATGGGTATTAGTTTATCTGTGCTGGTGATTGATGTTTGATGTGGTTGCGGTCCTTCATGGTCTTTCAGGCTGGTGGATTATCTTCTGTGGTGTTCCGTTGTCTTTATGGTTTGGGTTTGATATGGAGTCTTGTCTTCATTAGTAGCAAGGTGTTCCTAAAAATTGGTACTTGTCCTGCTTTTTTATGCGAAGTTCAGCCTTGAGGACCTCTTTTTCTGTGTTCCATTTGTATATGTGTGGGTGAAATTTTAGTTTGTGCTATATTTGTTTGCCTGGGCAGTGTGGATGTTGTTGCAGACGTGCACTTTTGTGGTTTGCTAGGCGTGTTCTTTTGATTTGTGAGTTGCTCCTCGGAAAGTGGTGTGATAGGTGCAGAAGTATGAGTGGGCTGTTGTGTCCTCTGACCTCTAGGGTGGGAAGTGTGGTGTCGTAGAGGTCCTACCTGGGTATATGTTTCCTATTGAATGGGATTGGGGGAGTTCTTGGCCTAGGTGCTGGAATCTGAGAGTTGTGTAGAATGCCTGGTCACTGGAGGTGTCGTGTTTGTGGTTGGACGGTTGAGATGGTTGGTCCAATGGGGTGGGCTCTGTTGCTCTTTGTGGTGAGGGTTTCCTTGGTTGGTTGTGGTCATCCTTTTGCTCCAGTCTTGGTGGGGTCCTTGCTATGTCTGCATATGCGGGCCTGGAGGCAGTAGGCGGGTCATTATGAGTGGCTGTACTTTGGTGGTGGTCTCCCTAGGGTTGCTTTCTTGGTGGAGCTCTGGTGTTGCCATGCTTGCCTGTTGTGCTGTATGAAAACCTGTTTGCGGTTGGGATTTGGGCAGGGTGCTGGTCATCTGTCTGGGTGGGCATAACTTGGTTGATTCTTCTGTAGGTATCCAGAATGGGACCAGGTCTGTTAGTAGAAAAGTTCAGTTGTGGGGTGGCTATCTGGGCATTTGGAAAGGTTTTCTTCAGCTGGGCATGTTTCTTAAACTGGTCATCAATGGTGGCAGGAGACATATGTGTTGTTGATTCAACAGGGAAAATATCACATGGGAGACTTGAGACTAAGTGGTAACGAGAAGGTGTCCAGTAATTAATTGTGTAAATTTGGCTCCACTATTGGAGTCAAGTGGCTAGGGGTGTGTGTAATCCAATTAATGTTAGAGTCCCCAATCACCTGTGTGGATGCATCTATCCTGGAAAGAGGGGCCACGGTGGCAGAGTGGTAACACTCTCGCCTCCCACCTCTGAGGTCGGGGGTTCGATCCCCGTGACGGCCTTAAGTGGGAAAGCTGGTAGTTGCTTACTGCTGGTCGGCAGTTTACAGTACACAACCCTAGCGAACTCTATGTACTGGTTTCCTCTGCCCTTCCAACTACCCGTCGTGATATGACCTGTACAGTGTTGAAAGCGACGTAAAACCCCAAATAAATAAATAAAATAAATAAACTATCCTGGAAAGGGGGGGCCACGGTGGCAGAGTGGTAACACTCTCGCCTCCAACCTCTGAGGCCGGGGTTCGATCCCCACACAGGCTCAAGTGGGAAAGCTGGTAGTTGCTTGCCGTTGGTCGGCAGTTTACAGTACACAACCCTAGCGAACTCTATGTACTGGTTTCCTCTGCCCTTCCAACTACCCATCGTGATATGACCTGTACAGTGTTGAAAGCGACGTTAAACCCCAAATAAATAAAACTATCCTGGATAGGGTCCAAGAGATCTTGTGCAAGTAGTGTTTATTTGGTCCCTGAATTGGTACTGTAGTGGGAGGAGAGGGTTGGTGCATAGTCTCCTGTACTGTCTCTAGTGGGTCCTAAAAGTTGTGGGTTTGGGTTGGAGGCCTGGTGGAGAGCTAGCTGACTTGCCTAATCCTATTGGAGAGATTGATTCAGTACGTTGATCATCAAACCTGGACTGGGCATAGTATAGGTCAGACATGTTTTCCATGTGTCTGTCTGATGAATGGGATGTGCCATGTGAGGTGGTTGTTTTCTGGGAGTTTGCATTGGTCTGGGTAGTTTGGAGGTCCTTCAGATTCTGGAGAGTGTTACTTCTTTCAAGGGTAGTGTATCTGGGTGGTGTGTTCTTGTTGGATTCAGTTAGCTTTCGTGTGTTGGGCCCTTAATTCCATCAATAGGATTGAGAAGTTGTCTGGTGTAGGTGGTGCCCTATGGTCTCTGAAAAAAGAGCGCCAGAAGGGGTTAATGAGATTGTGGGTGAGTCTTTTTGCCGGTGGCCAAAAGGTCATTCTTGAATTTTGAAGACTGCTGGATTTTGGTTGCCAAGATCTGCCTCATTACAAAGAGTTTAATGGAATTCCAGCTAGATTTTTGTTAGGGTGATGAGATTTTGATCACCTGTCACCCAATATTATTAGCCAAACTTCCAGCTGTGGCTTGTATGGCCTCAGCTAATAAATGGTCCCTTATATGGAGAGCCTTTGTGTGCTGATATGCCTGTTCTGAGGACTTGAATATGATGTTGTATTTGAACCTGCAAGGATGGACGTTTGACAAGGGGTGTTTGGCCCAAACATATATTGTGCTCCTCCGTATGTGGGTTACAGAGAGGCGTCTTGCGTGTTTGTACCAGGTTTGTGTGTGTTGATGAGTGGGGAGTACCTGTTGGAGGTACTTTTCCCTGGAGGCTTCTCTGGCTGGGTAGATTTGCATGTCCCAGGAACCTGGAAAACCTATTCTGGTTTGGATGTGGTAGGGGACTGGGTGCCCTGGTGTTGGTTTGTTGTTTGTGTTTTGAACCACAGGCTGTCTGGGGGAAGGGGTTGAAAACTGTAGGTGCACTTTTGAAAGTGCATGCGTACTTAAAACAATAGGATCAGGTTCATGAGGTCCTCAGTGGAGAAGTAGTTTAGCATGGGTGAGTTTAACTCTGTGACAATGCTGAAGACCTGTCTGAATAGGACAATGGCTGTAAAAACCCAAGTTTGACTTTCCTCAAGATTGTTCTCTATTTTAGTTCTCTGTATTACTGTCCCTAGTGCTGTATGTTATGATGTCTGTATTTTAATGTAGACTCTACCGTGTCAGAATATCTCCGTATTTATTTCCCTAACAAGTCTAGTCTATATTGTGGTTAGTCCACATTATATTATAAACAGATGTTAATAAAAGAATACGTAAAACATATCTAGAGGCCCAAAGTGGCAAAGTGGATAGCACGTTTGGCATCTAACCATAGGGTGTCACATCTCTGATTCTTCGATTCCAACAAGTGAAAATGCTTAAGACCTGTCCCAATATGACCCTGGCTGTTGAACGGGACGTAAAACTTTTATGTTTTATCTCTTATCTTTTACTTTGACTAAGTGAAAGATGTATTGATAAGGGAGAAAACAAATTTATGATGTGGGGGTAGAAACAGGGAACCTTCACTAGTTCGATATTTTGGGTGCCACTCTTTCAAATACTGTGAAATTGGGCAGCACCTTCCCACTGGCAGAGACATATTCAAGTCCAGAGTCCAAATAGAATTTTCATGCCAGACAAATGTAATACTCGCATTTCTTTTTAGTCGACATAGGGCAGAGTGGTAACACTCTTGCCTCCCACCTCTGAGGCCGGGGTTCGATCCCTGTCACGGCCTGAAGTGGGAAAGCTGGTAGTTGCTTGCCGTTGGTCGGCAGTTTACAGTACACAACCCTAGCGAACTATATGTACTGGTTTCCTCTGCCCTTCCAACTACCCGTCGTGATATGACCTGTACAGTGTTGAAAGCGACGTAAAACCCCAAATAAATAAATAAAATTTAGTCGACATAGTCATACATACAGCTGAGCAATACGTTGTTATTGTTGATGATTATGTTTATCTGTGTAGTATAACCTTTTTCTGGTAAATTGATGAACCCGTACATCTATATACTTTACAATGACTGAAAGTTTTAAGTCATATTGCAGTTACAGATACATTGCGGGGAGATGAACAGTTTTAACCTTTGAAGTATTCTCTCTGATATATGCAGAATGTTACAACCCACAATATGCAAAGTGTATTTTACAAGAATGAAAACGGCAGGCTAATGGATTCGTTTATGTGAAAATGGTCATAATTAACATTGTACAAATGGACATATAAATGCATGTGAACATTGTACCCAGTAAATACCAAAGGATTAAAATGGTGAAGAATATTTTTGGAGATATAAAGTTACACACTAATCATACCTTTTGAAGAAGTCATTGGCCTGTGCCAATCATGTTGATTCAATTGTTGGTGGTATTTTCCAAGTCAGGCCTGGGTGGTGCTGTTGAAATTTAGTAAACCATTTGTCAAATGGTTCGTGGATAAGGTTCAATTGACACCTGGTGGTCCTCTCAATTATTTTTGCCTAAATCATTTCCTGCATAGATATAGCAACGGGCATTGACATTTATTGATTGCATGTGCACCTCTTATGGTCTTCAGATATACATTTGCAGAAACCACATTTCAAAGAAATGTTGCATTTGTATTTTGATGCAGATGTTATTTGTACATATAAAGGCATATGGAGAACAATACTTACAATTACAAGCTCTCAGATTTCAGAGTGACGGATGGGCATGTTTTTATCACTTATATAAATAATGGGCTTTGTATCCATCTGGACAATCATAAACTGTAGCTTGACGTTTTTCAGGATGATATTTGGGTGGTATGGAGCATTGCCAAGGAAGAAAAGAAACGAATTTTACATTTTGCTTTCTGCAGCTTCTCATAAAAATTCAGCAGCAATGGTAACAAATGTTAGTTTGCAAAATCACTGGCAAAAATCACGAGTCAATATTGCTCCTGAGAGAAACAGTGCAACTTTCTGCTTAATCAGTACCAGAGCATACTGGCATACCAGAGCATAACTGTCAGACAATCCCTGAAGTGACCCCATCTTTGGATGATAAATTTTAAACTGGTACACTGAATAAGCAGAACTGTGTAGATTAAATGCACCTAACTTAAAATATCCTCTAAAATCTTGTTAACTCTTAGTATATCAATAAATGAAAGATTAAATCTCTTTTAAAGAGTGTTCAAGATCCACCTAATTAGTAAAACCAAAATGTCTTACCACAGAATGGCTATAAACACTATATGAACAGCAGTGAAACAGAACTCCCTTAAAGAGTAGTAAACTATTAATGTGAAAAAATCTAGCACACATGGTTTTCTTATAGTATTTTCAAATACTACTTGCAACCAAACAAAGTTAACACACTGCCAATGATTTCCGTCAAATCCGTGAACCCAGCTGCTTCTGCAGAAAACTTACACTAAGTATATTAATACAAGATGAATCAAATCTCCTTTAAAGTTTGTCAAAATCAATGGCAGACCATATCTCTCTTAAGGAATACAATAACACAGCATTACAGGCAAAACACAGCCATAACCATTGTGCGAGATCCATTAAATTAGCAAAACCAAAATGTTTTAACAGAACTGGCTATAAACACTGTATTAACAGCATTTAGGAACAGAAATGCAGCACATCAATACCATGAAATAGAAAATACTATCAAATCAGCAGAAAAAAAGATATTGTGCAACAAAAATCGCTCTACACACTCTTCCCCACTGCATCTCAAAATAAGATGAGAAGGAGTAGGACAAAATCGTGCTTACCTCAGGATGATGATATATCCTATCTGTGGCACAACCAGGATAGGATTCATCTCAAGTAAGTACAGATTCTGATGTTAGAGTCCAACAGGATGGAGCAGACTAGAAAAATCAAAGTTACACTTGATCAAAGCATGATCGGATATAAACTATTTTTCACTTTATGGCAACTTGTCTGTCTGAAAGAACAAGATAGTAATAGAGTAGAACCAGACTTTGAGACCTTGAGTTCCATACCTTTGCATGATGTGTTTACAGAGAGAAGACCCCCCCAAAAATCAGACAATATAAATAGTACATCTCTGAGCTCGGAAAGTGTGCATACTCTGGCAGCCTTAAACTAAAAGAGAAAGGACCGTAGTGAGTCTCACCAGTTTAGACCTTAAATCTCGGTCATCTCAGTGTCCGAGAGTCAAGCCTTAGTCAATTCATCCCATGGGTGACTCACAGGCACCCCACGCTACTCCACTATGCCTTCTGAAAGCAACCAATTCCTCAGCAACAATACAACAATGTACAAGACGGGCCTAAAACAAGTCAAGTATACCAGGGTATTTGTAGATTTACAATCAAAAGTAAGGACAATGAACAGAAAGTCTCAATCTTAAGCGGTTCCTGGGATATTAAAAAAATGAATACTCGTACTTTGCTACAAGTGCCTATATTGTTTATAAGTATCTTCACACAGGCTTTCCCAGGTATTTTGCTCCATATCTTTCCTCCTACAGCATTTCTTATAGCACCAGGCGCAAAGTGGTGGTAATTTCCTTGTCATTCCAAAGTTCTGCCCCTCCGTTCACAAATCTGTCAAACAGTTTGGTAATAGTTTTGCGTTTGATGCTCCCACTGTGTGGAATGCTCTCCCTGATGAGATTCGTGCCTCTCCCTCGTTGGCCTCCTTCAGAAAGCAGCTCAAAACCTACCTGTACACCAAAGCATACCCACCTTAGCCTGGATCATTCCCCTGGCGTTCTCTGTGGTGCTTAACCCCTGCTATACCCCTGGATACAGAAATTTTGATGTCTGCTTTTTGTTTTGTTGCGCCTTAGAGTCCTCTTGTTTGGGGAGATTAAGCACTATAAAAGTCCAATTAGAATAGAATTAGAATAGAATATTGGTGCTTATCACTTGAGCACCTCACATTTTGAGGTAGGTATACGCATTCGTTGGTCGTAGCTACATACTCTCAAAGGATTTTTTGTAGAAAAAGAATGCCCGATTCACCTGGCGCAAGAATCAAAGTCTATCTTTAACGGTCACAGAGTTATTCAAGAAACGAATACTGGTATTTTGTACATAAAACAGCAGAGGTATGTATGCTTATGATGCATCAACATTACGCCTTGTTTTAAAGATACAGCTCTGAGTTCAAGGTGCACTTTTGCAGAGAAAGGGCTGCCGGTTTATCTGGCAATGTAGACTTTTTATAACACAAATGTAAACTCTCCTAAGTACATGGCAATGTTTACAAACAATGTTGATGCGACACTTTTAGCAAGAGTATATCCCATATAATATTATACATGGTTTCATTACAAATATAACATATACAGTTATCCACTTGATACAAAACCTTCAACTGTACAGTGTTGAAAGCGACGTAAAACCCCAAATAAACAAATACAAAACCTTCAAAAATAATGGTGTAGCAAGCACTTTTTACTTTAAAAATGTACAATATAAATGTAAAGTCCCCCATTTCCTTTGGATTCCATCTGTGTAAAATGTATTCAATAGTGACAAAAATGATTACATTACTAAATTGAGACAATGAGGTACAATAAATCTGATGTGTCTCTTTTATTTCAGCATTCTCTTTTTTCAGGTTTTTCAGTTCAGGTCGCACTTTTTCCATTGTTCTCTACCTGCCATTTTTGTCCCTAATCCATTTTAAATTTTTCTCAAACAAGATTCTTGTCACTTCTGCAACTTTAGGTAAGTGTCCTGTGTTGAGGCATAGATGTAAATATTCATGAAGGCCTTCTGGAAGTAGGTTTCGTTCATCATCACTCCAGATTCTGCTTCCCTAGACACAAAATTATGCATATAATTTATGTCTTTTAAATTGTAAGGATAAAAGTTACATCACCATGGCAAGGCTTTTTTACTACGAGTGAAAAATAAGCCAGAATTTGCTGCTCCATACGTACAAAACAAGTGGGCAATAGATTATGGTAAATTACAACTTGCTATGCTTGCTGTTTTGTCTTTACTGGCAACACTCATCATTGATTCAATATTTAAAACTTCCGGGCCCTGTCATAAAATGTGTCATTTTACGTTATAACAAACATTTTAATTGCAATGATTAAAAATGTACATAAAATATTCCATTTTTATCCTGTTTCTTATCATACCAAGGAATAAAATATTTAAATTTTAGCCTTGTCCGATCTACTTCCCAAAATTGTTGCTGTTTGGGCATCTTTATATTTTGGACAAATAATGCATGAACTATCTAAGTAATCTTGACTTGATAAAAACTCACCTGGGGTATTTCTACCTCCCCATGAACAACATCTGGGCAAATTATTTCTTCAGGAGCTTGAGCCAAAGAAATGCATGGTGTCTACTCTTGATCCGATTGCCTATGGAAATAAATGAAAAAAATACAGTGACAATACTCAATCCCCATTATTTTACATTATAGCAAACATTTCAAATGGAAAGATTAAATATCTACATAAAATATCAAAGTTTTAGCATATCTCTTATCATACCAAGGAAAACGCAACTGAACTGTCTTTTTTATTAGAAGTATTTCTACTCTACCTGCTTGCTTTCTCTGGTCTCACCTTTCAGTAAGCAATATGAATGCTCTTTATGTTCTGAAGTATTTGTGTTCATTTGCATGGCAGTCATTTCTACATTGGGGTGGCTATCTGGTTCTGAAGGATCTTCCAGACCTTGATTTAGAAGCATGCTACTGTAGCATGATTCATCTTTCATTATCTCCGTGTGACCCACCTAAAATGACAAAATTGCATTTATAAACAATTTTAATTTTAGCCTTGCCAGATTTATTTGTAAAAATGTTTCTGTTTGTGCATCTATATATTTTGGACAAAGTATGAAATGTTTGAGATACTCATCTGGGGTATTTCTACCTCCCCATGAACAGGATATGGGAAAACAATTTCTTCAGAGGCTTGAGAGAAAGATTGTATGGTGTCTTCTCTCGATCGATTGCCTATATTGAAATACATACAGATAGATAGATATTTAAAATTTTAAGTGCAACAACACTAATGTGTTAAACTGCACTATAAAAACATTAACTACTATAAATACATTAACTAATATTCACAAACATATATATATATAAATAATTAAAAACTGGCAAAAATACCAAACAAAAACACAAGATTATACGAAATGACTAGAACAAACAATGTAAAAAATCAATCAACAATACATCAACAACAAACAAAATAAAGTGTAAAAATACAAAGTATAGATCAATATCACAGAACAACACGTCTAAAGACTAGATATTACAGAATAAATTAACATGAAGAACAAAACACAAAATAAATTATTAAAACTTTTTAAACAGGCCACATTCTTTTAAATAATTAATGATACTAAAAACATTTTCACAAAATAATTTTTGCATTGTATTAACATTTCTATAATATTTAATTCTGGTGTCACGTAGGTCGATACAGTCTGATAATATATGCTTGACTGTATCGGGACAATGACATGGAATGCACCAGGGCATATCTTCACCTTTCAATAGATAACTATGGGTGAAATAAGTGTGTCCTATACGGGCTCGAGTTATAACTATTTCCTCCCTACGAGATAAACCCATCCAAACATAAAAATCTCCTACTGTAGGGTTTATTTGGAATAGTTTGTTATCAGGACACGCATTCCATTGAGCTTGCCACTTTTGTTTAAAAACACTATTTACATTCACTTTTAAGTCTGTATAGGGGACTTTCAAGTCTAAAACATTAAAATTCAAGGCCTGTTTTGCAAGCTCATCTGCTTTTTCATTGCCCTTTATGCCTACGTGACTAGGAACCCAAGCTAAAACAATTTTCTTATTCACTGACAAACAATCATTATAAAGTTTTAAAATATCTTGAATAAAAGGATGATCACAGGTGTTGCTATCAAGAGCTTGAAGACTAGATAAAGAATCAGTGAATATGATAAAACGATTCCCATCACAATTTTTTACAATATTGAAAGCCATTTTAAGAGCCTGTAATTCAGCTGTGAATATACTAGCATTGCCAGGAAGCCTGACCTGGGCACTGAGGTTATTAGATGTAGCAGCTGCAGCAACCCTATTTTCTGCCTTCGATCCATCAGTATATATAACCCTATGGTCAGGATAACAACCTTTCAACTGAGCAAATAGACTTTGAAAAAGACAATCATCACCAAGGTGTTTCTTTTGATGGGTTAGATACAAGTCTATGTGAGGCTTCTGTATAGTCCAGGGTGGGTCATCTGGCAATGACACAGTCTGAATTAAATCCAGCTGAGGACAGACAACAGACAAATCTTCCTCTACACGATGCCCAAAAGATCTTATTGCAGATGGTTTTTTATCATACAGATCATAATACTGGGGGTTAAAAACAACATCATAAGCTGGATTGTCAGGATTACTTCTCAATTTCAAAGCATATTGAACACATAACTTATCAAACCTTAAATACAAGGGTGGTTCATTTGCCTCTACATACAAGCTTTGCATTGGAGAGGTCCTGAAGGCTCCCAGGCATATTCTTAGGCCTTGGTTTTGAATGGGTTCCAATTTCTTAAGATAAGACTTACGAGCAGAACTAAAAACAGCACAACCATATTCCAATCTGGAACGAACAAATGAACGATAAAGCCTCATTAAAACACTTCTATCTGCTCCCCAATCCGTTTTGGCAACTACTTTCAGTAGATTCATAGCTTTTTCACATTTCTGGGGAACATAATCTATATGTGCCTTAAAATTAAGTTTTCTGTCAAAGATAACACCAAGGAACTTAGTTTGTGAAACAACAGGGATTTGTGAATTATATATTGTCAATGTTGGGTCTGGATGAAGTTTTCTTTTATTACAGAAATGCATGCAAACAGTTTTGGTTTTAGAAAATCTAAAACCATTTTCATCAGCCCACTTCTCTACTTTATTCAAACACAATTGAAGTTGCCTTTCTATTGAAGCCATATTTCTAGAAGAACAAGTGATTGAGAAATCATCAACAAAAAGAGACTTTTCAAAGCTAGCTGGAATCACATCAGCAATACTGTTAATCTTTAAAATAAATAAAGTTACAGAGAGGATGCTGCCCTGGGGAACACCCATCTCTTGCCCATGTATATCTGAATAAACAGATCCTAAACGAACTCTAAAAACTCTGTTTGATAAAAAATTCTGAATAAACATGGGCATTCGCCCCCTTAGGCCTACTTTATGTAGATCTCTTATAACGCCATACTTCCATACTGTATCGTAGGCTTTTTCTAAATCAAAAAATACAGAGACTACATGGTTGCCTTTTAAAAAGGAATCTCTAATAAAAGATTCAAGTCTTATTAATTGGTCTGTTGTAGTTCGACCTTTTCTAAAACCACTTTGATATTTTGTTAAAATATTATTTTTCTCAAGGAACCAAACTAATCTAGTATTAATCATTCTTTCCATGGTTTTGCATAAACAGCTCGTCAGGGAAATGGGGTGATAATTGGACGGGTATTTTGGGTCTTTGCCTGGTTTAGGAATAGGTATTACAGTGGCCTCTTTCCAGCATTCAGGAATTTCACCTGAAGCCCATATATCATTAAATATATCAAGTAACACCATAAGTGATTCTCTTGGTAAATGTTTTAGCAGCTGATAATGGATCTCATCTGGACCAGTGGCTGTGTCATGAGACTTATTCATAGCATCACATAGTTCTCTAATGGTAAATGGTACATTGTAGTTTTCAGAGTTGTCTGTGTCAAAATCCAAGTGTTCTTTTTCAGATTTCTCTTTATATTTTTGAAACTCTGTACAGTAATTGTTGCTGCTAGAATTCTTGCGGATTTCTTCGGCCAACCTATTTGCTATATTAACTCTTTCTGTTATTTTTGTCCCATCATTATTTTCCAGATGGTGTATTGTGGTGTTACTTTGTTTGCCACTTATTTTCCTAATCATTTCCCATACCTTCTTTGCTGGTGTCTTTACATTTAGTTTTGATACATATTCATGCCACGATTTCCTTTTATTTTCTTTAATTATTTTACGAGCATTAGCTCGACAGGTTTTATATTCATTTATCTTATCCGATGTAGGATTTATACGGCATTTATCCATTGCATTTTGACGAGCGTTAACAGCTTTTTTGCATTCACTGTTGAACCATGGTTTGTAGCTACCAGTGGACTGTCCAGCTGACTTTGGCACACATTTTGTTGCTATGTCATTTAACTTATTTAAAAATGCAGGAAATTTTTCTTAAGGTCCTCAGTGGCCTAGTGGTTAGCAAGTTTGGCATCTAATCATAGGCTGTCACCTCTGTGGGTTCGAGTCCCACAAGTGGCAATTCTGAGGACCTGTCCCAATATGACCCTGGCTGTTGAACGGGACGTAAAACCCCAACTTTGACCTTTGAGGAAATTTTTCTGTAGAGTCAGTAAAATTATGTCTATTAATATCCAGAGAACACTGAAGTTTGAATTTTGGCCAATCAGCCTTTTTAAGATTCCAACGAGGAACATTGTCCTTAGGCATACTCTTAACTATATCAATTAAAATAGGAAAATGGTCACTACCACACTGATCAGAATGGACCTGCCATGTAAAATCAAGAAAAACAGAAGGAGAACATAAAGACAAATCTATTGAGGTGAATGAACCAGATGCAGGATGAAAATAGGTAGTTGACTTATCATTAAGCAAACAAATATCAGAGGATTCAAGAAGATGTTCCACCTTATAGCCTAAACTATTAGACGAGAAACAACCCCATAAATCACTATGTGCATTAAAATCACCAATAAATAAATAAGGTGCAGGTAATTGGTTGACTAGATTTTCAAGATCAGTTTGTGCAACATTAAAACGTGGTGGAATATATACATTACATACAGTTATAGTTTTATGTAGAGATACTTTTACAGCAAGTGCCTGCAGTTCTGTATCTAACTCAAGTACCTCATGAGGTATACCTTTCTTAACAAAAATAGAGCAGCCACCAGTGGCTCTCCCATCTACTTCAGACATACAAGTTTTAAAATAATGATCAAAGCCTCTAATATTTACATTATCTGTATCTTTAAAATGAGTTTCCTGAAATGCTAAAATGTAGGGTCTAAAATTGGAAATTAAATTTTTAATTTTTTCAAAGTTTGGCCTAAAGCCACGACAGTTCCACTGTAGTATACTTTTATTTTTGCTTGGTTCCATTATTTACATTTTTATTGCCACTCCGCCCTTGTGAATTTGTGATTGGGGATTCTTCAACACTCATGTCACTGTCACTATCACTCAAAACATATTTATTGTATTGTTTAACTGGGTCATTAGATCCCTTATGCTGTTTGGTCAAATATACCTTGCTCTGGCTTATTTTCAATTTAATAGGGTCATTTTGAGATGCACTTATCTGACTCGATGCACTGGTTTTATTTACTTTAGTTATCTGTTTCTCAACTGCACACGGGGCCACGGTGGCAGAGTGGTAACACTCTTGCCTCCCACCTCTGCGGCCGGGGTTCGATCCCCGTCATGGCCGTAAGTGGGAAAGCTGGTAGTTGCTTGCCGTTGGTCGGCAGTTTACAGTACAGAACCCTAGCGAACTATATGTACTGGTTTCCTCTGCCCTTCCAACTACCCGTCGTGATATGACCTGTACAGTGTTGAAAGCGATGTAAAACCCCAAATAAAATAAAAAAAAAAAACTCAACTGCACACTTTTTGGGTTGTTTGGTACCTTCTGGCCATGTCATTTGTGTTTGCGTTTCTACATTTGCAGTTTTCACCACAGGTTTGGTTGTTGCAGCTGCTTGGGCATAGGTTGATTTCACAGAATTAAATATATCCATTTGTTTCTTGGCTTCTGTATATGAAATCCCTCTTTCTGCCTTTATTCTCTGAATTTCCTTTTCTTCTTTCCATTTTGGACATTCTTTATCATTTGATGCATGCTTTCCTTGGCAATTTACACATTTCGCTTCATTCTTACATTCTCGAGAGTCTGTATGATCTTCTTGCCCACATTTTGTGCAAACTTCATTCTTTCTGCAGTTGAATTTAGTATGACCAAACTTTTGACACTTATAGCATCTCACAGGATTCGGGATAAATTGTGACACAGCCACTCTGTAGTAACCCACCTTGATGTATTTCGGTAGGGTCTGGCTTTGAAATGTCAATATAAAAGTCCCTGTTGGTTTTCTTTGCCCATCTCTAAATACCGAAATCCTGTCTAGTTTGATGACACCTTCAGCTTTCAGGCCTTCCAATATTTCATCATCAGAACAGTCTTTTATGTCTGGGCATCTAATGACCCCTTTTTTAGTGTTCAAACTGTAGTGTGGTGATACGTCGATTGGAATAGCATTGTCCATTGTCAGATTCAACTTTGTGGTTTTCAGTAATTTCTTGCACTGTGTTTCCTTATCCACTTCCACCAAAATGCTTCCATTTCTTAACTTCTTTATATTAAAGGGATCAGAACCAAGTATAGCAACAAAGGCCTTGTTAACAGCAAATGGTGACAGTTTGAACAATGGTCTTTCATCATCTGTACCTTTAATCAGCAAGAAACGTGGCCATGAACAAATCTGGGCAGAGTCAAAGTCCGTAGTCATATCAGGTCTAGATCTTTTCCTATCCATCAATAGAGAGTTTTGAGTTGCCATAGTGTTAGAGTGATTTTTCATTGCCAATGCTCTCCACCCACCCTTCGAGCCCAACAAGGGTATATCATAATAGTGTGGAGCTGAGCCCTGCACACTGATATCAGAGATACATTAACAATATACTCAAAGATCACAAAAGTGAACCTTGATTGACCTGTTAAGCAGCCGCCTTCTAGATACTCCAAACAAAAGCACAAACCAAACACCAGCAGAATACAACAGTCAAGTACAACAGTATCTGCCACTGTGGCCTAGCGGGTAACACACTTGCTTAGGAGCGCAGACGACGTGGGTTCAAACCCAGGTACAGGCAGTTACATAGTGGCTCGGATGACCACTTAAAATGGCGGTCCTCTGTCATTGGGTCCTATCCCCAGTGGCAGGCTAAAGAACCTCAAGGACGTTGATAAATGGTCATCCTTGAGCCTCTGTCTTTCAGTTAGGGGAATGCAAGTCACTATGACCTTGGACTGTACTTAGTTCAGTCGAATGGGTCAATTAGCGCTTTGAGTCCTGTAGTATATGGAGATATTGCGCTGAGTATAAAAAAACAAATACAAAATACAAATACAAATACAAAATACAGTATAAACCATTAGACACAACAAGCCATCACTAATTTGGAGCACTAGGGCTTGGCACTACCAGCCGATTGATTAAGCCAGGCCATCTTAACCTTCCGACTAAGTGAAATTGAGGCCAAAGCTGTGTATTGCCTCCTCAATGCCGCAACAAAGAATTGGCTCAACAGCCAGGACCCTCTCTTCCACTGACACGGATCGCAACCCACGGCAAAAACAGGCTGCCCCCAATTAGTCACCTCTTACGACACGCAGGAGGATACGTTGGGCCTATTCTACATCCCCGGACCCACAGGGGGTGAAATACATACAGTGACACTACTCAATCATCATCATTTTACAGCATAACAAACAAGTTATTTTTGCATCAGAAATATTACAGTTTTAGTGGAGTATATTACTCAAATCTGATTCATCAGTTTAAAGTTTAATAAGTCCTCCCCCTCCTTTTGGGGGTGTATTGAATGGTTCCTGAGTTATTCAAGAAGGAAGTACTTGTACATAGCAAATCATATGTGCACTTATCCTGTAAACCTGAGCACAGTACACCTTGTATTTTGAGGTGGGTACACGCATACGGTGATGTCAGAATCGTAGCGTATGTGCGTTTTTTTGCACAAAGGCCTGCTGATTAACCTGGTGCAAGAATCAAGTCTCTATCTCAAGCGGTTCCTGAGTTATTCAAGAAACGAATACTCGCACTTTGCCCATAGAACTGCCTATGTGTGAGAATGGTGAAAATCGGACCACAGTACACCTCGCATTTTGAGGTGGGTATGCACATACTGTGATGTCAGAATCGTAGCCTATGTGTGTTTTGTGTGCAAAGGACTGCTGATTAACCTGGTGTAAGAATCAAGTCTCTATCTAAAATGGTTCCTGAGTTATTTAAAAAACGAATACTCGTACTTTGCTCATATAACTGCCTATGTGTGAGAATGGTGAAAATCTTACCCACAGTACACCTCGCAGGTGTGTTACCGACTAGACCACAGAGAGAGTTATTTATGAAACAGTTTCCAATCATTAACATTGCACAAGTGGCCTAGTGGTTAGCAAGTTTGGCATCTAATCATAGGCTGTCACCACTGTGGGTTCGAGTCCCACAAGTGGCAATTCTGAGGACCTGTCCCAATATGACCCTGGCTGTTGAACGGGACGTAAAACCCCAACTTTGACCTTTAACATTGCACAATGACAAATGTCAAATTTTTTGCGGTGTGGAGGAAGCCGCAAGGCGTGAGGCCCACCATGAAGAACTCCTTTATCCACCAGCAGTATATAAAATTAACTCAGTTACATTTCTGGACCTGTATGCTGAGGATAGGTCCTCAGTGGCCTAGTGGTTAGCAAGTTTGGCATCTAATCATAGGCTGTCACCTCTGTGGGTTCGAGTCCCACAAGTGGCAATTCTGAGGACCTGTCCCAATATGACCCTGGCTGTTGAACGGGACGTAAAACCCCAACTTTGACCTTTGACCTTTGACAAATATTAGTAATGTCAGAAACTAATTAACAGCAGAATATTAATTAAATTGTTTATGTCTTAAAAGTAAAGTTCAAGACAGATAAGCTTCTTACAATTCAAAGGAATTCAGCAGTATTTGGGCTAGGTGATCATATTACAGAGAATTCCCAATTGTTTAAAAATACACTACACCCAAATTCCAAATTAAGTGTTCTAATTAGGTTCAGTAATATAGATAGATGTATTTCTATAGCGCTAATGAAAGTCCCCTATACAGACTTGAAAGTAAATGTAAATAGTGTTTTTAAACCGAAGTGGCAAGCTCAATGGAATGCGTGTCCGGATAATAAACTATTCTAAATAAACCCTACTGTTGGAGATTTTTAGGTTTGGACGGGTTTATCTCGTAGGGAGGAAATAGTTATAACTCGAGCCCATATAGGACACACTTATTTCACCCATAGTTATCTATTGAAAGGTGAGGATATGCCCTGGTGCATTCGATGTCATTGTCCTGATACAGTTAAACATATATTACTAGACTGTATCGATCTACGTGACACTAGAATAAAATATTATAGAAATATAAATAATTTAAAAGACCTGCTTTACGGAAATATTAAGATTGTATGTGACTATTTGAAAGAATGTGGTTTATTTTATAAATTTTAGAAACCCAATTTATTTTGTATTGTCTTAATTTATGTTAAGACCAGTAAAGTGTATTGCATTTCTATTGATTGATTTTGTATAGTTATCCATTTTACTTGTATTTATTAATGTTGTATATATTTTAGTTAATGTAATTATTAGTTTTAATGGTGCTGTATAACACCAAGGTGTTCAAGCACCAAAAAATTTTAACTTTACTTTCTATATCGCTAATTTCAGAGAAGACCTGTTGGCAATGTTTAAAACCAGTATTTATACAGCAATGTCTATGTACAGTAAATTTAGACCAGGAGAAAGTGATTAAATTCAAGGAAACTCAAGTACAGAAAAGGAATGGAAGCGATAATTCTGATTTGGTGGATGATAATATGCGAAAATCATACAAACAAAACAAAGATAACAGGTAAGAGAGGGGGAAACTGGTAAGGATCATAATTTGTCAAAAATATGCATTATGTACACAGCTGAAATTAAAAGAAATAAAAATTTAACTAAAATGATCTATATTCTGAGAGTTTGTGCAATTGTCTCCATGGCGGCTATGGTAACGTAATGATTATTCATTGCCAATGGTCGGCACCCATTCTTCGAGCCCAACAAGAGGATATCACAATAATATGGAGCTGACCCCTACACACTTGCTCCAGAGATACATTAGAAATATACTTAAAGAACGCCTCAGTGAAACTTGATTGATCTGTTAAGCAACCATCTTCTAGATGCTTCAAACAAAAGCTCAAACCAAACACCAGCAGAATACAAACAACAAAATAACTTACAAACCACCACCACAATCAACAAACCATTACTAATTTGAAGCACTAGCTCTTGGAACTACCAGCTGATGGATTGAGTCAGCCCATCGTAACCTTCCAACTAAATGCAATTGAGGCCAAAGCTGTGTATTGCCTCCTCAATATCACAACAAAGTATTGGCTCAACAGCCAGAACCCCCTCTACCACTGATCAGGATTACAACCACAGCATACAGGCTGCCCCCAATTAGTGACTTCTTACAACATGCAGGAGGATACATTGTGCCTATTCTACTTCACCGGTCCCACAGGGGGAGATTTTTATTTGATGGAGTCAAAATATAGTAGTGCCTCCTCCAGTTGGTGAATCACATTGAAAAGACGAGCATGAGCTGTAGTAAAGGAAGCTAATACAATGTTTGTTACTGTTTCAGGTACAAAATCTTGCCTGTTTTCAAATCTAGGACTTGGTCATCACTCAGGATATGACAGCCGATATATGTAGGGATGGATGGATTGGTCAGCTTTGTGAAGAACTTGACTGGTGACAAAACCTTGGTATTTCATGTTGTTGCGTTGAGCTAGTTTCCCACAGAAGCTGAAAGAAAAATACATAAATTAGTACATGCTAGGTTGGGCAAGTTTTACAATTATGCCAGATAAATAATTTTACTGCAGGTCTAATCCATGAATGAATATATGTTTTCAATATTAAAAAGAGAAAAGTACATCATATTTATTTGTATGTCAGTTACCAGTTCAAGCAGAGTTTAGCAAGTGATTGGAGGCCTGGGTTTTTCTTTGTCTTGTCCTTATGTAACTGTATTTCTTCTCTCTCGTTGCACTTGGGAATGTAGTTGATCCTCATCATTTTTTACACCACTCAGGCCACCCTGATACCATCTCCTTTATCCTCAGAAATCTGTTTACATATTCAGCAAACAGCCCACCCTTCCCTGTTTGGAGATCATACTGATTTGTTGCCTCCCTGTGGTGTACTTCATACATTGCTACAATCCTATATCCCAGGTCAACCACTTTTTGAATCTCTATCATTGTCCAGCTGCCAATAAAATTTGTGCCTCATCTGTGCGCTGGAATGGATTCTGATTCCCAGTGTCACCACAGGTTTTACAGAGTGGAAACATTAGTTTTTTTTCATTTGTTTTACTTGGTAACACAAAGTAATAGAGACCTCCAAGGATTTTCATTTTTGCCAGGCCGAAAAAATTCGGGAATTAAAATTGCTATCTGGGTATTGGTCATATTAATTGACTGTAGAGTAGAGTAGATGTAAAGTGTACACACTTGATCTACTGTTGGCCTTCTGTTTTAGAAAACAGTGTAACAACATTACATCGATTCCCCTAAAAGTTACCTCATGGGACAAGCCTTTACTATCTATTGCATTCACAAATTAAAATTGCCATCTGGGTATTGGTCATATTAATTGACTGTAGAGTAGAGTAGATGTAAAGTGTACATACTTGATCTACTGTTGGCCTTCTGTTTTAGAAAACAGTGTAACAACATTACATCGATTCCCCTAAAAGTTACCTCATGGGACAAGCCTTTACCATCTATTGCATTCACAAATTCCTGAAGTGCTGGGTTATTCAGTCTTTTTTTCTTGAGTGTATGTGCACATCTCTCTTTCAGTCTCTGATTAAAATGAGGGTACACAAATTGACCACTATAACAAACTGGAGTGATGGAAGCAGCCTTGCAATTCCAGCACAGTTTCCTTACCAGTTTGAGGATCTACATAATAACCATAAGATTTATTATACTCACCACCAGGCTCTCCCTCTCTAACCACAGTAGCGGTTAGAGTTCCTGCCTCTAACCTCTAAGGCCACCGGTTCGAATCTCAGGCCGGGCGCTTCATTTTGGAAAGTTGTAATTACTTGCAGATGCCTGGTGGTTTACAGTGCAGTATGCACTGGTTTCCTCTACCTGTAAACTACCCATCGCAATATGACCCTGGCTGTTGAACGCGACGTAAAACAACAAATAAATCTAAGTCTCTAACCACAGTATTGATGTTTTATGAAAATTGTCCCCACCCGCATAATCTCTAGCTGGAATTTCCCTAATAGGCAATCCTACAAGCTTATTCTCAGCATCTACTTCAATCCATTCTAAATCATTCATAACCCAAAGTTTGGTTTTACCCTTCTTTTGCCCAACTGCCACCCCTGTATTGGTTACTGTATCTTTCAATTTCACTAAACAAAACTGTTCCTAATCTAAAAATCTAAATATACCCATACAAACCACTGATATTGTGGTGAATGAAAATGGGTCATTTTCAAACCTGGTAGTAACTTCACCTGTTTTGCTACTGGTCTCAGAATCTGTGTTTTCTGTGATGTTTCGTTTTGGGGAGGGCAGTAAGCCACATTGGTAGAAAATTGAGGGAATCTAGAACACGTATGTCAAGACTTCTTTCAACACGCATGTACATGATTTTTGTGCCATTAAATACCAGGTTGGGAACAATACTATTTTGAGATAGGAAGGTAGAAAATAAAGAGTCATACGTCCTAGCATGATGGGCTAAGAGAGTCTTACTGGAAAAAAGCCAAGCCCCAAATAGCATATATTTTCATTTTGGAGACACATTTGCTGCATTTTGAGCATCTGTCACCGCAACGAAAATGTTGTGATTTCTTTGTTAAATTTTCATTACTCAAATCTGCACATACAGTCGGGACAACCACAAATTTGGAATGTGAGCGCCTACATCCTGGCATTATTCGAGTTGACACAAACTGTGGTTTGGTTTGGGGGTAAATGTACACATGTGACAAAGTTTTTTTTTACATGTACTCACTACATATGTGAAGGTCTTTATTTTTTGTGTTTTATCTAAGACTGTCTTGCACATGGGGCAGTTCCAATACTTTTTACATCATTGTGGGTGCTTCACTCCTGAAATGGTACTGCTGACTTTATATTTTTCATAGCTATCGGCAGAATGGCATTACAGCTGAGGCAGGTTTGATGGTTGGTTGTAAGTTGTAGATCGGCAGATATCACATGTTGTCTCACATTTATGACCAATGGTTTTGTTAAGACCTTTTAAACATATATTGCAAGACTAGTTGGAGGACAAAATGCCCTTGATCTTGTTTTTGCAGTCAAAATTTGGTATTCGTGTAATACAGATACACCTTCTTCTCAATTATCCATTGTGTATCTGGATAAATCAACTTGTGCTGCTGATGGGCTGCAGATACCACAACAGTAACATCAAGGATATGTTCAAACATTGTTTTACAGGATATGTTCAAACATTGTTTTGTAAAACAGATTATTGGGCCTATCACTTAGCACCCAGTAACTTCATGATATCTTGCTACTGCAATTTTCTGAGCAGAGTGTAGTCTAAACTTGTGACCCTTAGGTATTTTGCTGAACAGACACACTATATCCAGTGCTCTGGCAAGACACATGTCATCGTTTCTTATACTTATTATGTGTGTTTGGACAATCTGGCTTCTTGGACAATGGTGAGTGGTGTCCCATTTACTCCACCTCACTCCATCCTGGCAACTTCTAGCTAGATCTCAAAACCCTCTGTTACATTAAGATTTTCCTCACTCTTAAGGACAATAACAGCTTCCATTATCACCTCACAATTTATGTCTTCCAGATGTTGTGGTGAAACAATTATTGCTTTTTGTAGCTTGGGTGGTTGAGATACATTCTGACCATGTCTTTTTGCTGTCCATGCAGTTGATGTTGTAGATTTTATCATGTTCCTTGATGATATGAAAGACTTTAGATGTAAGACTCACTTTATCTTCATCATATTGTAGCCTCCTTCTCTTTGGTGAAAATGCATGGAAACTAGAGGGGGCTAGTTGTTGATCAACTTTTGAGGGTCCTGGTTGTTGATCCGCTCCATATGGGCCAGGTTGCTGGTACACTGTTGAGTATCCTGGTTGTTGGTCTGGTTCCTGATTAATGTCAGCTTGGTACCACAAAATGATTTTATAAAGCTGAAAAAAGTAAACAAGTAAAATGAATAGGCATGAGGGATAGAAATTTAAAGATATATATAAATAAACACTTCTATCTACCTATAGAGCTTTTCTAAAATAAGTGAGTCAATGGACAAATCTTACTCTCAGAATAATCAAAGTCTTCAGTCTGTGTGTCAGCAGCAGTAGCTGCAACTAAAATGTCATCTTGAGAATTTAGCAGTAATTGTGGATTCACAGATTATGACATTCTTGCTTCTATGACACGATAATCGAGCATGTCATACTTTTCTGCCCATGCCCTCAGATTTTCTCTGCATGGATAGGAATTCACGGTATCTTGAAATGCTTTTCTGTCTATATTGTCCTTACTGTTTCTTACACATTTAATTTTTTTGTTAAAATAAAACTTTTTATAAACCGAATTTGTTAAAAAATAATAAACTTATTTTTTTATTTCTATTTTTAAATTCTTTTTCTATTTCAAAATTTTCTTTTGAAAACCAATACAATACTCAAAGCTTCAAATCTAACTGATCTGTCTCAATGTGCAAATAAAATGACCCCTAATATCACCATCTCATAAATGTTTTTATTTGGAATATTGCTGAAAGGTTTGAGATGTCTTGTGCAGAAGGCCCATTTTGTAATACACATGTCATTTGTGTGGCATGATGATTGAGGCAAATAAATCTTGCTTATATTGCACCTTAGTACAATGAATTACTAAGTCAAAACAATATAAAATTGTTAATATGTTATTTTACCAGCAAATGCAGGGGATCAATTGGTACAAGCACAAAAGTTTATTTCCAGCAAATGGACCCAAAATTACATTCCATTGATTCATAAATATCATTTCAAGGAATTATATCAAGACAAAACACACAAAACTAACGGCCAGCTACACTGAAATGGGTTAAAAGTCCTAACTATATTTTATTGGTCATTGGTCTTGTGTGTTGACTCTACAAGTAAGACATCTGTGAACCTTTGAAATGTGTCTTTCAACTGTGAATCTTGCAGGAACAAGCTAAATAATACTTTGTTTTCAGCAATGACAAATTCAGCATCTAGGAAAGGATGTTTGTCTTAGAGCTATCCAGATGTTGGCTGAGTGAAACGTTTAACAAGCCTGTTGGCTAGAAGCTTGAATATCTTATTGCCTTTGGTGACACCCTGGTCCAGTCTCCTGCGCAGGATGAAACTTGAATGTTAACTCCTATATAGCATGTGTTCTTCATACATCTTGGCAACCCATCAAATAATAATTCTTTGTGGCATTTAGTTTGATGACCATTGTACATCCCTGCTTTGTTGTCTTCAGGTTTGACCTGGTTCTATTGGTGGACTTTCTATTGGTGACCCGCATTTTTCCCATCATAGGAACAGACTAATGCAAACTCACTGATGTCAGCATAGAAACCTTTTTCAGGACAGCTCTTCTTTACAACCTCAGTTGATCTAGGCATCTTTTAACAAGATTGTTAGATATTTTTTTATAATGGTTAACGAATCCAGGACATTTTTCTCTTTTTTTTCCATCTTATCTTTCCTGTCCTATTGATCCGTTTGTATGAACCACTTACATAAGTTGTGTCAAAATAATCCACAGTGCCCTATGGTGAACTATGATTGCATGAAAAGACTCCACATTGGGATTAAAATATTTTATTATTATATTTAACTATGAATTATTTACATACTGTAAAGGGCATGTGTTTATAAGAATATATGCCCAGCTAATAAATCTAGATATTATTTACATACTTGAAGTTTAAGGTCACCATAACTAAAGGTGTATAACACGGAGATAAGGTGACCTTAGGTCAGATTGCCCTCACAAGGTAGGTGATGATCCAAGAAATTGGAGGTTAATTGAGATAGTTTAAGGTTGAACCTTAAGTTGAGATTTGAAAGGAGTTTAAGTGCCATACCATGTATGAGGGCAATGTGAGATACATACTGACTTTTGAAAGTTATAGTTACTATAATGTAATTGCTAGGGAAGTTATTACTTGACTTACTTGAGTTACTTGAATAAAAATGGACTAATATAGAAACCCCAAGAAGTATGTAAAGATATAATATTAACGTAAAAGCTACTAATATGTAAAATAATTGTAAAGTATAAAATCATACTAAGATCATACTAAAATGGAGGCAAAATAATTAAAAGTAGTAACTTGCCATTCCAGTTGGTGTCAAAATGTCAGCTGAGTGGCCCTCGACCATCTAGCTCAAGATACATAACCTTACGCGGCTCGCGCAATGCAGCCCCCTACTAATAAAAAACAAAAACCCCTAGGGTGGAGGGTGGCGACACCCAGCTGCCAAGGTCATGTGAGGTCAATGTTAGTGACACAACTTTAATAAATAATTGTTAGGTACATGGTTTATAGCACATTAAACAATGTGTGCATGCAAGCACAGATGGCTTTTCTGTTTTCTTTATATTTAAAATGTCCATTTCAGTGATATAAGCTTGTTTATCTGTGTTCTAAATGCTAGGCTATTACATTATGATGTGCTTTATAGATAATAACTTCATTGAAAATATTGTGTGACTTTCAGCAGACAAGTGGAGGAAGGTGATGCTAACACGACAGAAGTCTGTAAATAGTATACTGCAGAGTGGCATGACTGTTCTTGCACAGAGCTCTGTCACTGCGTTCTCGTTCCTCCAGAGCATATCTGACCAGCGAGCAGGTAAACAGACAATAATGACGTTTGAAGCTGCTTCCATCACTTTACGTGGTCCACTCTGCTATCTTCTGCAACTACATAAGAATACAGTTAGCACCAAGAGTACAGGTAAGAAGGGGTGGGGTTGGGGAGAATTAAACAAAATAAAGGTATTTATAAAAAGGGTGTGTTGCCCGCTTAAATTCTAATTTTAAAATGAATATGGCCACTGAAGGCGGGTAACTATGAGGTGAGAGGTCACGACGGGCGAATCACAATGTAGGTCAACTTAAACAAGAACGCCTCTCCCAAGAAGCACTGAATCGGGTGACACCATAGTTGTCACCCCCCCAATAAATCCTCAAGTTCTGGAGGTCTTTCAAACATTCCATTGCCCTGTGCATGTCTTCAACTGGAACAAAAGGGCTCTGGCTGTTGAATGGGACGTAAAACCCCAACTTTGACCTTTGGAACAAAAGGGCAAACTGTCTGTTATTCCAAGTAAAAGTTTCATTTAGAGGATGTTAAGTTCAACCTAACAAATTTATTTAACAATTAAAAATAATGATTTCAGTCAACTGGTATGCTCTCAATAATACACACTATGATACACTTATGAAACCAATCTGACCTGGCCACTGTAACTAACAGTTAAGTTTGTCCACTGTATCTAGCAGTCTGTCCTTTGGTGTGTCTTGTGATCCGTCTGATGTTCACTAATACACAGATATATCCAATAACACAAAATGTCATTATCCTGTGATCCTTTCGATATCCAATCACACAAAGTGTCTCTGTTGAAGTGTTCTGAAAGTCTGCACAACTGTACTCTCTGCTTCAAGATATGAACAGTGTCCAAAATGCAGTAAGTCCACTCTCTGGTAGAATCGCACACTGCATGCAGAGATAAGTATCCAAAGTACAGTAAATCTATCCAAACGCTGTAGAAAATTCACTCCAGCAAAAGTTCACAAGTACACAAAAACACAAATGGCCTTCCTTATAGCCAGCAAATACTGTGTTCCTCTGTGGTCAGGTGTACAGTCCTTATATACAAGCATGGAAACTTCGAGACAGTTACAGAACTAACTTGCATTTAAGACCTGTTACCAGATTCACCAAGAAAGTTCCAGAGAGTACTGGTAATTAGGCATCCCGAAATCTACCAATATAATCACTGAGGTTATTAAAAGGATTTCCCCAGTCGATAACTAGATCAAAACTACATAACACCCAAATAGAATCTGTAACTCAATAACCTTATGTGGTAATATATAGACATAAAGCTTATATTAAACAATGCACTGGCACAGTGCTCATATATGTAACAACAGGGACCCATTCAAGACACCTAGGAAAGAAATCCGGCTTTCCAAACATACCTTTCATATAAACAATGCAATCAAAGTAACCTAATGCATCATTTCTCCAGATATAGTGCAGGTACACACACCCACTTCTCTTAGTCTGGTTAGTATCATGGTACAGTACCATATTGCTCATATTGGTGGGTTGCAAAAATGATATTAACATTTAATTACTCTTCAGACATTGGTACATTCAAAACTCAGCATGTCCTGTCTTATGGTACTCCTGGTATTTGGACCTGAAAACCCTCACAGATATCAAAGATCTTACCACTCTGGATCATCAAGACTGGATTCATTTTGAGCTAATTGCATAAGATTTATGTTACTTTTCTTATCGGTCATTAGGTTGCCTATTAACATTTTTGCATCAAATATGTGATAACAATCACCAGTAGCAGGACTCTCACATTTTCCTTTAGGGAATAAAGTAACAACATATCATGTAGGTCTTCCTTTGTTCCACTAACCAGAAATGTGCTCAGTTTGGGGACATGAATTATTCTATTTTCTTCAACTACTGCAGTAGCTAATGCATACTAATGTGTTTATTTCTATATTATTTCTTTTTAGTCATTATCAGAGGTCCTCGGTGGCCTAGTGGTTAGCAAGTTTGGCATCTAATCATAGGCTGTCACCTCTGTGGGTTCGAGTCCCACAAGTGGCAATGCTGAGGACCTGTCCCAATATGACCCTGGCTGTTGAACGGGACGTTAAACCCCAACTTTGACTTTGACTTTTAGTCATTATTATTTTCATTCATTATTATTTCTTTGCATTCATGTTTAGTTTTGTCACTTTCTCTTATGGGATCAATAATGATTGCTTCCTCTTTAGATTTACCTAATATCATCTTAATTCTATCTTCACACTTGTCAGTAATTAAATTAGGTTGATACTTATTTGTTGTGAATGAAATATGTTGTACCAGTAAATGTAAATAAGAACAAATGGACTTTTAGGCTGTAAGTTTCCATATCATAAATTCCCTTAAGATTTCATTCCAATAATAATTTTGTGTGTAGTTTCTACAAAATACAGCTGTGACAAGGGTCACTTCTTTCAAATCCACCAGGCTCCTTAGTACTGTGTTCATTACCTCAGATGTATTGTTTATTATGCCTGAGTATGAGTTAAGCATATTTAATTGCTTTGAGATCCACTTAGCTGAGTACTTTATGATGTGATACTTAATGTTTTTTTTTCAAGGTACTCTTCGGGGGGCTCGGTGGTGTAGCGGTTAGATTTCTTGTCTCCAACCTCTGAAGCTGCCGGTTTGAATATCAGGCCGGGCGCTTCATGTTGGAAAGTTGGTAGTTACTTGCCGATGCCCGTTGGTTTACAGTGCAGGTATTTCCTCCACCTGTAAACTACCCATCACAATATGACCCTGCCTGTTGAACGCGACATAAAACAATAAATAAATCTAAATCAAGGTACTCTTCGACTGGATTACTCCATTTAGCCTTCAGTGTTTCACAGGCTTCTATGACTTCTGAATCCAGTATTGATTCCACGACTGCAGTGTAAACATTCATATGATCTGAAGGCAAACTTAAACTCTCATTTGACACAGCAATGTGGGATTGGTAAATTTGGTACAGTTTTTGCAATTTCATTAATCATACCTGTCTCGTCTGCTACTATTGAAATTGGTGTACATTTCAAATTTAGTGTCTTAATAAATATTGCATAGAAACACACAAATGCAGAGTCCAATTTTTTTTCTTGCATTACCTACCTTTTCAATGTTTATTTCTTCATGAACAATATCTGTATTATCAGGGCACTGATTTGTAACCTTGTCTGATTTTGTATATTATTTTACATTTCTGTTGTCATTATATGCCTTGCAATTAACCTCTGGTACAACTGAAAGTGATGGATCTCTACTTTGCTGGTGATCAATAAATCACAGTCATTTCCCATCCAACCACAAGGGGGCCACGATGGTGCAGTGGTAACACACTCGCCTTCCATCTCTGAGATTGGCGGGTTCAAACATTGAAGCTTATGTCGGAAAGTTGATAGCTGCTTACAGATGTCGGTTTACGGTACAGAATCTTGACCAACTGTATATACTGGTTTCTAGTGGCCACAAAACCACCCATCGTGTTATGACCTGTACAGTGTTGAAAGCGTCATGAAACCCCGTCCTATCACAAAACAAATTCTGCTTTAATAAATTGATGACACATTTCTCAATCATTTTCCTTAAAATATTTGTAATATTCCATACTCTTTTATAACCCTACTTCACTTGAATCTTAGATTTTTCTGGGTAGTCAGACCAATTTTACCAGCTTGTATTTGTCACTGGCATCTTTCATGGCCTTCAGCTTCTGTAAAAGTGTTCCATTTACACTGTTCAGCTGAGAATGACTACCATCAACCAGTTTTCTCACAACAGGCAGTGGCGGGCATATCTTCTTGCTGTTCGACCTATCCTGAGTATTTCTACTGTTACCATCCTTGATTAAAACACCTACATGCTTTGTCAAATTGTAAATGTGATTGTTAGAAGAAAAGGAGGCAGCTTATGGGAGCTGGTTTTTGAGGTCATTTCTGTGGAGATGGCCTTCTGTGAGAATGACCTCTGGGTTTGTGGCCTCTGGAGAGCTTGCTTCTTTTGTTCTGGCTTCTGGGTTGGTTATTTCAGGGGTACTGGCTTGTTGATGCTGGCTTCTGGGGTGCTACCTTCTGAGTTGATGGCTTCTGGGAAGCTGGCATCTGGGAATATGTTCTGTTCCTTCCCAGTAGCTTTCAGTGTAGGAAATGGTATCCCTTCTTCACCACTTGGTGATCAGCCAAATGGTTACAGTAGAATCCATCCAAGACCTCGAGGCAGTGGGAGTGACACCATCACTTTGGTGCTGGGAAGTTTCTGTGTGCCCATGTGGGCCAGCTGCACATGCTTGATTGTTTGGTGGCAAAAACTATGGATATCTTTCTGGAAAAGCCAAAATCATTTGATGTCCTGGTGAATCGATCCAGTTAGATTCGTCTTGCCACCAACTGATGTCCCTGGCACGGCCTGCACACAAAATCCAACCTCTTCTATTTGGGTAGGCATTTAATTTAAGATCGAGTCTGTATAAATTAGAACTTCATTGCATGCAACTCCCCAGGAAGACTGTGGACTGTCATGAACGGTTACCCACAGTTGGCACCATCTGCATGACTCAATCGGCCAACTAATCACTTTCGACTGTATGTAGTAAAGGCTCATGTTGATGCAGCTACAATGTAAGTAGATCCAGAAGTATGGACTGGAGTTTTGTAGCGATGTTTTTGGCAATCATCTTGCACCTTCGTCGCTTGGCATGCGAGAGTTACCAGGATCGTTACCTGGCATCTCCACCATGCTTTACGCCTAAGAGCTAGAGGGTGTAACTTAGTAGAATGAGAGGCAGAATATTAGGTTATTTATCTTTATTCCCTGTGCTCAACAACAAAAGCAACAAGTCCAATATCTGCCCCCAAGTTCCACTGAATTTAGAATTTTGACGTCTCAATGGACGGAAGGCCAACAGTAAAGTGTGTGTGTGCCCAGTTCCAGAGCTCTGAGCTTCTGTGGAACACCTTTCCTTTGATTGGCTGCTGAGATTGTCCAATAGTGATTTTTGACAAAAATGCAGGCTCTGCCTTAGAGATGAACAGGAGTAACATAGCTCCATTATGGAATCTATTTTTAGGACAGCCACGTTTATTAGGAAAGTGTGATATTACAACTGGCATGACACTGATTTCCTCTGCTATGTTGTCATGACCATTGAAGATAGCACACTGGTGTTGATAACCTTGTGCTATGCTACGCTACTGAAAACACTGAAAGATAGAAGTAAAGTAGAAGTAAAGAAAGTTTCAAATTGAGGTGTATGGACACCTTGATAGACTACAGTGCTAAAATTAATAAATACATCAACTAGGTAATATGTACAAAAATATAAACTTAAAGACAAATAGAACACATAATTAGATATACAAGTATCTACATCTACATCTTGGTTTAGCTTATTATTGAAAGGGAAATGGCTGAAGCAAATATTGCTTATACAAACGCCTATCCCCACTTTCAGTTAGGTACTTTTCACAAATCACAATTTTAATTTAATAATACTGTTTTTTACAGTTTAATAGTCTTAATTAATTCATGACAGTTTTTGTATCATATTTTAAGACATATTTAATAACAAGGTTTTTAACATCACTTTAAATTTACATATGCCTGAAATGCTTGACAAATCACTACTTAAACCATTCCACAATTTAACCCCATAAACTGAAACACATTTATATTTTAAGCTTGTTCTCACACATTTATGATTAAATATTCCATACTGTCTTGTACAATAACAATTCTTATTAATCTGAAACAGATCCTGTATATTTTTTGGCAGCATGTTATGCCTTAAACATTACCACAAGAATATTGAAATCCACAATATCTTTTAGTTTTAATAACTTACCCTTTTAAAAAGAGGGGCTGTATGTGCTTTATAGTTACATTTACATAATAATAATTTTTGATCAGATACTTACTTGTATTTCCTCAAACCTGACAATAATTTATGAAAGGTAATGTTAAAGAACTATACAATGTTTTTAAGGTATCAATGTTGAGAAATTTTTTTTAATCGATATACTTTTACTTATAATCGATATACATTCACTTAATTTCTTACAGAAATGAGACACATGAAAACTCCAGTTCAGTTTTTCATCGACCATGACTCCCAAAAACTTTGCGGTTGACACTCTTTCAATGGCATGATTATTAATTTTAATAATTTCACTGGAGTTATTTTTCTTTCCAAAACCCATATAATTAGTCTTTGTGACATTTAATGATAATTTATTTAGTGAAAACCACATATTTAACTTCTCTAATTCACTTGCAATTACTTGATATATTCCTTCAAATTAGACCCAGTACAAAAACTATTAGTGTCATCTGCAAAAAGTATGTATTTAAGTACATTTGAAATGTTGCATATATCATTTATATATAGTATAAATAACTTTGGTCCAAGTAGCTGTTACGTCAGAATGTGGATCTGGGGTAGTAGAATAGGCCAAATGTGTCCTCCAGTATGTTGTACGAGGCAACTTATTGGGGGGAGTATAAATATGATTATCTTGTGTTGTACTAGATAATACAAAAGATATTTTGTTCAGAATTCTATTTTATTTACCTTTGCACCACTTTTAGTGTTTTTGTTCTTTCTATACAGTTTCTTGTTTTGTTTGTTTGTATATTCTAATTATTGGGATTAGAGGAGTACCCTTGAATTGGCTAAAATCTTACTTAGATCAAAGAAAACAAAATGTACACTTTAATGGCACAGATTCAGATTCGTATTTACTAGAAGTTGTATTTGGGGTTAGCTACTGTGAAAGTGCATATCTTCCTGTGTTTGTTTGGAATGATACTAGAATTAAAATTTCTCAGTCAATTACCAAGTAAATTTATGTGCCATCTGCATATAAATGATTGGTGACACTGAATTTAGATGTGACTGTACAAAGAGCTGTTGTTTATTGGGTGAAAAGGAGTGGGACCAAGACCCATAAAAGAGTAAAAACATCTGAAAGCTGTCCATCTAGTTTAATTTATTTTATTTATTTGGGGTTTAACATCGCTTTTAACACTGTACAGGTCCACGGCGGGTAGTTGGAAGGGCAGAGGAAACCAGTACATACAGTTCGGTAGGGTTCTGTACTATAAACTGCCGACCAACGGCAAGCAACTACTAGCTTTCCCACTTGAGGCCGTGCCGGGAATCGAACCCCGTCCTCGGAGGTGGGAGGCGAGAGTGATACCACTCTGCCACCGTGGCCCCTATCTAGTTTAATTGTCTATTTCCTTGAGTTCAGGTATGACTGTACCCACATAAAGACAACCCCATCAATGCCATAGCAATGTTGAAGTCAGTGAAATAGCATAGAGTAGTCTACTGTATCAAATGCTGTAATAAGTCCAGAAAGACTAATCAAACAGTAGTATCCTTGTCCATTGAGGTGTGTCATTTTGTAATTTTAGCAGTGCTATTTCATTAGAGCAAAACCACTTTGCAGACTGATTTATCTTCAATATAGCCTAATGAGCCATGTGCGCATTTAGATTTTATTTTAAGTGGTTTGTAGGAAGATCTATTGAAACACCAACACAATACCTCAGGGACGAGCCCTTTGAAGAAATGTGAAATCTGGGGGAGTAATAGACAGTAGAAAGCTATCCATATCGCTTAGATATTGTATTCAGTGAGACAGAGAATGTCAAGGTCATGTGATGTTACAATATTGGCAAGGAGTGCACCCTTGTACCTGATGGATATGGCATACAGAACACCAAACATGAGAGAACCAGGGTTGAGGACACATCACCGTCCAGTAAAAGTAACAACATAGGCCCCTTTCCATTTACCTAGGTTGAAAATTTGCAACATGAACAGGAGTATGAAATTTTTTTCCAACTTTAGACAAGTTTATTTATTTGGGGTTTTACGTTGCTTTCAACACTGTACAGGTCATATCACGACGGGTAGTTGGAAGGGCAGAGGAAACCAGTACATATGTTCACTAGGGTTCTGTACTGTAAACTGCCGACCAACCGCAAGCAACTACCAGCTTTCCCACTTATGACCATGACGGGGATCGAACCCCGGCCGCAGAGGTGGGAGGCGAGAGTGTTACCACTCTGCCACCGTGGCCCCTAACTTTAGACAAGGTAGTACTTAATGTATGTTATAATCTAGTGTGGAATCACTCATACGTATGAGTAAATAGAACTGCAAACAGTCCTGAAGAAGAATACTCAAAGGAAGAATATGACTGTTGGGATTGTTAAAAAGTAAGAACTCTTCAAACAACCCAGTGAGGAACCTCAAGAAATATTCACTACACCTCACACAGACACAGTTATTCGTCCTGTGGGTGACTCACAGGCGCCTACTTTCCCCATTTAAGGCAGAGTTGCCCTTTCACCACACCCCTTTAAGTTTATGTTTACATCATTTTGCTTTCATAATATCACCATTGATGAACCCTTTATTGATTTTTTTAGGGTTTGTCTGCTTGTCTAGGAGATTCCTCAGTGTCTAAAAGCATTGGTGTGGTAATAAACTAACTTTTGTATGGGGCCTGGATAAGCTCTGATTTTCCAATATCCAATATAAATCCCATTTGTTTATCTTGCCATTTTTTCTAACTTTTAAGCATTTCACACTACACTGGAAAATTGTTAGATTTTTTTTCAGAAAATGCTATTGTGAACAAGACAGCAAGGTGGTCTGATATGCCATCATTTATAAAGTTGCAAACTGAGGGAGAGAGGGATTTGCTAGTACAGAGTACATCAAGAATATGTGTTTATTGATTTAGATTTATATGTTTTACGTCGCGTTCAACAGCTGGGGGGTGGGGCGGGCTCCGTGGTGTAGCGGTTAGAGTTCTCACCTCCAACCTCTGAGGCCACTGGTTCGAATCTCGGGCTGGGTCCTTCATGTTGGAAAGTTGTTAGTTACTTGCCGATGCCTGGTGGTTTACAGTGAAGTATGCACTGGTTTCCTCCACCTGTAAACTACCCGTCGCAATATGACCCAATTATTGATTGAAGCGATTGTTTACAGTATTAGCTATTGCAAGTACCCAACAGTCACCACTAAATTGTGGCTGTACTCTGTGAAATCTTACTTCATATCTTTTCAATGGTTTTGTGTAAAGTCTTGTACAGTACAACGGGGTTACTTCTGTAATCTGGAAGTCTCTAATATGTTATATTTTCATCTGATAATTTTGTCTTGATAAATCTAACACAACTACACCCTGTGCGGAGTAATCCCGTCAAATTTTAACTTCTTTCATCTGATAGTTGCCCAGATATAGCCAGGATAAGATTTTCACGTTTTTACATTCAAGGTCACAGAGAAAATATTGAGAAAAACACCATTAATTTATCATATTTTGTCTTGTCAATTAAAACATACTGACACGATTTGACACCATTTTTGAAGAATAACTCTTCTTATTAATAACACATTGCAGTTAAAGATTTTAAAAATATAAAAAAACAGCACCATGTATTGTAAGCAACCTTTTTCTGGTCTAGTGGAAGATATAAGCATCATTTAAGAACAGTTACTTAGAAAAACTTTTGTCTTGTTAATTACAACATACTGCAGTTTTAAATTTTGTATTGATAGTTTAACCTAAAATTACCTCCTTTGCACATACTGAATCCCCAATAACTTCTCCTATATATAGGTTTTCTACAGTAAACCAGTAAACACCCTTGAAATTTTCCCCTTTGTTAAATCTCAACATAATAGTTGACAAAATGACCTGACAAATTAAGTCATAACTTCCAGAACAAAATTACTTGACACAAAAATTATGCGGGTGACAGATATTAGATAACAACATTTCTGATCACAATATAGAACTGAGACTATTTATAACACTTTTACACAGAATCAGTCAGAGGGGATCACTATATTATACCACTATACCATTAAACAGTAAACCTAGAAATCTATCAAAGTTGAGATATTATGTTACTTACTATATTTGATGACTTGATTAGCCACTGCATGTAACTGGTCTCTCACAGTAACTTTTCGCATGGGTAGGCCCCCTTGGTTCACCTGTTGTAATTGCTGGCCAAAGCCGTCACCAGAAAATGCATCTGCTAGACTATAACATGAAAAGTAATGTTAAAATTCATCGATGTGTCACTTTTCATTTTATTGCCACAGTGGTAGTAAATAAAGTTGAAATGTGTTTATTTAAAATTTTAAACTTTAAATGTGTGCAAGCTCCCCATAGAGCATTGTATATAACAAGTACCACCTAGTTAAACACCTGTTTAAGTACAAAACATCTTTATGTTTTATTAAAAGTGTCCAAATGTTATGTTTGTCGAAGGTTGTGGGTGTACTTTCTAAATGTTGTTTTCAAGTTGAGTACTTACTTGAGTATTTGCCTCTCTACTAAGTAACTTTCTCAACTCTTTGTTATCTTGAATCAGGTTCTCAGTAACATTTTGGAACTGTTTTACAATTGTTTTTTCAGTATCTTCTACCAACTGGATGTTAATTTCACTTTTGAAATCAATTGTGTCTGCCATTTTACCTATCTCTTCTCTTATCTTACCTTGGTTCAGGTTGACTTCATCATACCTTGGTGTACAGCATTTTAAACTTTGTGTACTTTTTCAACTGAGTGAATGCCTTTTGCTACATGGGAACATTCATCTATGAACGTCACTTTTCTCCATCAATTCACCAACCACTGAGCACACAACCCTTTGATGTTCCACAGATTGATACAATGCACCATTACACTCATCCAACCTATCTCTCAACATTTCAAAATGTTCATGCTGAGTTTGACGGAAATTAACCAATGAGTCGGACAGTTCAGTAAGTCGAGTAGCACTCACTTCGTGAGCATTTTCGGTATCTATATGCAGTTGAGCGATTTGCATTTGAATTTCATCAAGACGGGTATCATATTCGGTACTCTCTCGTAACCTAGCCATTTTTTCATTTTCAAATTGCTTTTCCATCAGGTCAATTTTCCTCAAGTTCTCTTCAATCTGTTTCTCTAATCTGGACATTACCCTATCAAATTTGATATTTGACTTCTCACTGTTTTATCAAGTTTATCCATCATTTTATCAAATTTGACATTTCCGGCCCTCTATCCTTCTCCAATTGAACTAAGAAAGTAAAAAACTTTTGATCATTTTTGTGAACCATTTTGGTTTGTACTGCCAAACTTTGTTTTGCTATCTCAACTGATTGATCAATTTGCTTTGAAAGTTTGCAAGTACTTTCTCCATTTTGATCATTTTTGTCAACCATTTTGGTTTGTACTGCCAAACTTTGTTTTGGTATCTTAGCTGATTTGATCAGTTTGCTTTGAAAGTTTGCAAGTGCTTTCTCTAGCAGTTTCTCTTGTTTTACTGTCGAAACAGTAATCTTTTGCACACTCATTCAGATTACATCCTCGCCATCTTTCTCACCAAAAAATTCAATTTTTTCCAAACAGAATATTTCCTGCTCGATATTTTTTTCGCAATTTTGAGTCCCAAAATTGTGATTCCGTCAAACGTCCACAAACTTTGTCAGGATCGGTGACAAACTGTTCAGCGACTTTTTCTTTCTCAAATGGCCCGCCTAAACCAATCAATTCCTTAATTGTAACGGTTTCTACCAAAAATCGGGGCCACGGTGGCAGAGTGGTAACACTCTTGCCTCCCACCTCTGCGGCTGGGGTTCGATCCCCGTCATGGCCGTAAGTGGGAAAGCTGGTAGTTGCTTGCCGTTGGTCAGCAGTTTACAGTACAGAACCCAAGCGAACTATATGTACTGGTTTCCTCTGCCCTTCCAACTACCCGTCGTGAAATAACAAATAACCCCAAATAAGCAAAAAAATTCTACCAAAAATCGTTCATTCAGTGACACTGCCATTGTTGGTTAGCTATCCAATGCTTAATTAGTCACAAGATCAAGTTTGGGATCACAACATCAAATTTACTTTCATGTCTGTATAGAGTACTTTTAAGTCTTGATTACTGAAGGTATTGTGATGTAATTTCCCAGTGGTAGACTCCATAGATACATTGATACATTTGATACATTTCGTAACCCATTTCCACAGTCTTTTGGATTTCAGTGATTGTCCAGCAGCATTAGTGCATCCTGTTTTCATCATCATCAAACACTACCTTAAAGACTCATTATCAGCATATATTTTGCACAAAGGAAACAATAAATTTCATCAGATCTGTATGACAATATAGGATAGTACAATTTTCTTTGGGGTACAAGTTTCACCTTGACCATGCTCAAATATTGAGATATATCTGTGAAATCATGGTAGATCACAGTATGGTGACCAACAGTATATCATTTCCCCACCATTGACCTTACTTAAGAGTTTCACTGAATTTTGTTCTCCTTCCAAAGATGCTCTCCTTAAGATTCAGTTTCTCTATTTCGGGATCTGCTTTCTTTTGGCCTTTGGGACACTGATGCACCCATATTAAAACGTTCTCAAATACAAGATCAGTGAGGTACTCTATTTTGCTTTTTTGTGGATATTGCTAAAATGACGGGTGGACAGGCCATACACCGAGTACTTCCAACATTTTTATCAGTATTGGATAAGATAAGATATTTAAAATTTTAAGGGCAACAACACTAATGTGTTATACTGCACTATAAAAACATTAACTGCTATAAATATATTAACTAATATTCACAAACATATATATATATACAAACAATCAAAAACTGGCAAAAATACCAAACAAAAACACAAGACTATACGAAATGACTAGAATAAACATGTAAAAAATCAATCAACAATACATAAACAACAAACAAACTAAAGACTAGATATTGCAGAATAAATTAACATGAAGGACAAAACACAAAATAAATTAATTAAAACTTTTTAAACAGGCCACATTCTTTTAAATAATTAATGATATTAAAAACATTTTCACAAAATAATTCTTGCATTGTATTAATATTTCTATAATATTTAATTCTGGTGTCACGTAGGTCAATACAGTCTAATAATATATGCTTGACTGTATCGGGACAAAGACATGGAATGCACCAGGGCATATCTTCACCTTTCAACAGATAACTATGGGTGAAATAAGTGTGTCCTATACGGGCTCGAGTAATAACTATATCCTCCCTACGAGATAAACCCGTCCAAACATAAAAATCTCCTACTGTAGGGTTTATTTGCAATAGTTTATTATCAGGACACGCATTCCATTGAGCTTGCCACTTTTGTTTAAAAACACTATTTACATTCACTTTGAAGTCTGTATAGGGGACTTTGAAGTCTAAAACATTAAAATTCAAGGCCTGTTTGGCAAGTTCATCTGCTTTTTCATTGCCCTTTATGCCTACGTGACTTGGAACCCAAGCTAAAACAACTTTCTTAATCACTGACAAACAATCATTAAAAAGTTTTAAAATATCTTTAATGAAAGGATGATTACAGTTGTTGCTATCAAGAGCTTGGAGACTAGATAAAGAATCAGTGAATATGATAAAAAGATCCCTATCACAATTTTTCACAATATTAAAAGCCATTTTAAGAGCCTGTAATTCAGCTGTAAATATACTAGCATTGCCAGGAAGTCTGACTTGGGCACTGAGGTTATTACATGTAGCAGCTGCAGCAACCTTATTTTCTGTTTTTGATCCATCAGTATATATAGCCCTATGGTCAGGATAACCACCTTTCAACTCAGCAAATAGACTTTGAAAAAGACAATCATCACCAAGATGTTTCTTTTGATGGGTGAGGAATAAGTCTATGTGAGGTTTCTGTATAGTCCAGGGTGGGTCATCTGGCAATGACACAGTCTGAATTAAATCCAGCTAAGGACAGACAGCAGACAAATCTTCCTCTACACGATGCCCAAAAGATCTTATTGCAGATGGTTTCTTGTCATAAAGATCATAAAATTGGGGGTTAAAAACAACATTGTAAGCTGGATTGTCAGGATTACATCTCAATTTCAAAGCATACTGAATACATAACTTATCAAACCTTAAATATAAGGGTGCTTCATTTGCCTCTACATACAAGCTTTGCATTGGAGAAGTCCTGAAGGCTCCCAGGCATATTCTTAAGCCCTGGTTTTGAATGGGTTCCAATTTCTTAAGATATGACTTTCGAGCAGAACTAAAACAGCACAACCATATTCCAATCTAGAACGAACAAATGAACGATAAAGTCTCAATAAAACACTCCTATCTGCCCCCAATCCATTTTGGCAACTACTTTCAGTAAGTTCATGGCTTTTTCACATTTCTGGCGAGTATAATCAATGTGTGCCTTAAAATTCAGTTTATTGTCAAATATAACACCAAGGAACTTAGTTTGTGAAACAACAGGGACCTGTGAATTATATATTGTCAATGTTGGGTCTGGATGAAGTTTTCTTTTATTACAGAAATGCATGCAAACAGTTTTGGTTTTAGAAAATTTAAAACCATTTTCATCAGCCCATTTTTCTATCTTATTCAAACATAACTGAAGTTGCCTTTCTATTGAAGCCATATTTCTAGAAGAACAAGTGATTGAGAAATCATCAACAAAAAGAGACTTTTCAAAGCCGGCTGGAATCACATCAGCAATACTGTTGATCTTTAAAATAAATAATGTAACAGATAGGATACTGCCTTGAGGGACACCCATTTCTTGTTCATACATATCTGAATAAATAGATCCTAAACGAACTTTAAAAACTCTGTTTGATAAAAAATTCTGAATAAACATGGGCATTCGCCCTCTTAAGCCTACTTTATGTAGATCTTTTATTACCCCATACTTCCATACTGTGTCGTAGGCTTTTTCTAAATCAAAAAATACAGAGACTACATGGTTGCCTTTTAAAAAGGAATCTCTAATAAAAGATTCAAGTCTTATTAATTGGTCTGTTGTAGTTCGACCTTTTGTAAAACCACTTTGATATTTTGATAAAATATTATTTTTTTCGAGGAACCAAACTAATCTAGTATTAATCATTCTTTCCATGGTTTTGCATAAATAGCTCGTCAGAGATATGGGGCGGTAATTCGACGGGTTTTTTGGGTCTTTGCCTGGTTTAGAAATAGGTATTACAGTGGCCTCTTTCCAGCATTCAGGAATTTCACCTGAAGCCCATATATCATTAAATACATCAAGTAACACCATAAGTGAGTCTCTTGGTAGATGTTTTAGCAGCTGATAATGGATCTCATCTGGACCAGTGGCTGTGTCATGAGACTTTTTCAGAGCATCACATAGTTCTCTAATGGTAAATGGTACATTGTAGTTTTCAAAGTTGTCTGTGTCAAAATCCAAGTGTTCTTTTTCAGTTTTCTCTTTATATTTTTGAAACTCTGTACGGTAATTGTTGCTGCTAGAATTCTTGCGGATTTCTTCGGCCAACCTATTTGCTATATCCACTCTTTCTGTTATTTTTGTCCCATCATTATTTTCCAGATGGTGTATTGTGGTGTTACTTTGTTTGCCACTTATTTTCCTTATCATTTCCCATACCTTCTTTGCTGGTGTCTTTACATTTAGTTTTGATACATATTCATGCCATGATTTCCTTTTATTTTCTTTAATTTTTTTACGACCATTGGCTCGACAGTTTTTATATTCATTTATGTTATCTGATGTAGGATTTATACGGCATTTATCCATTGCATTTTGACGAGCTTTAACAGCTTTTTTGCATTCACTGTTGAACCATGGTTTGTAGCTACCAGTGGACTGTCCAGGAGGTCCTCAGTGGCCTAGTGGTTAGCAAGTTTGGCATCTAATCATAGGCTGTCACCTCTGTGGGTTCGAGTCCCACAAGTGGCAATTCTGAGGACCTGTCCCAATATGACCCTGGCTGTTGAACGGGACATAAAACCCCAACTTTGACCCCAACTTTGGCAGTGGACTGTCCAGTTGACTTTGGCACACATTTTGTTGCTATGTCATTTAACTTATCTAAAAATGCAGGAAACTTTTCTGTTATCTCAGTAAAATTATGCCTATTAATATCCAGAGAACACTGAAGTTTGAATTTTGGCCAATCAGCCTTTTTAAGATTCCAACGAGGAACATTGTCCTTAGGCATACTCTTAACTATATCAATTAAAATAGGAAAATGGTCACTACCACACTGATCTGAATGGACCTGCCATGTAAAATCAAGAAAAACAGATGCAGAACATAAAGACAAATCTATTGAGGTAAATGAACCTGATGCAGGATGAAAGTAGGTAGGTGACTTATCATTAAGTAAACAAATATCACAGGATTCAAGAAGATGTTCCACCTTATAGACTAAACTATTAGACGAGGAACAACCCCAAAAATCACTATGTGCATTAAAATCTCCAATAAATAGAAAAGGTGCAGGTAACTGGTTGACTAGATTATCAAGATCACTTTGTGCAACATTAAAACGTGGTGGAATATATACATTACATACAGTTATAGTTTTATGTAGAGATACTTTTACAGCAACTGCCTGCAGTTTTGTATCTAACTCAAGTACCTCATGGGGTATACCTTTCTTAACAAAAATAGAGCAGCCACCAGTGGCTCTCCCATCTACTTCAGACATACAAGTTTTAAAATAATGATCAAATCCTCTAATATTTACATTATCTGAATCTTTAAAACGAGTTTCCTGCAATGCTAAAATGTAGGGTCTAAAATTGGAAATTAAATTTTTAATTTCTTCAAAATTTGGCCTAAAGCCACGACAGTTCCACTGTATTATACTTTTATTTTTGTTTGGTTCCATTATTTACACTTTTATCACCACTCCGCCCTTGTGAACTTGTGATTGGGGATTCTTCGACACTCATGTCACTGTCACTATCACTTAAAACATCATATTTATTGTGTTGTTTAATAGGGTCATTAGATCCCTTATGTTGTTTGGTCAAATATACTTTGCTCTGACTTATTTTCAGCTTAATGGGGTCATTTTGAGATGCACTTGTCTGACTCGATGCACTGGTTTTATTCACTTTATTTATCTGTTTCTCAAAGAGGTCCTCGGTTGTCTAGTGGTTAGCAAGTTTGGCATCTAATCATAGGCTGTCACCTCTGTGGGTTCGAGTCCCACAAGTGGCAATTCTGAGGACCTGTCCCAATATGACCCTGGCTGTTGAACGGGACGAAAACCCCAACTTTGACTTTGATCTGTTTCTCAACTGCGCACTTTTTTGTTTTTTTGTCCCTTCTGGCCAAGTCATTTCTGTTTGTGTTTCTACGTTCACTGTTTTCAACACAGGTTTAGTTGCTGCAGCTGCTTGGGCATACGTTGATTTCACAGAATTAAATATATCCATTTCTTTCTTGGCTTCTGTATATGAAATCCCTCTTTCTGCCTTAATCCTTTGAATTTCCTTTTCTTCTTTCCATTTTGGACATTCTTTATCATTAGATGCATGCTTTCCTTGGCAATTTACACATTTTGCTTCATTCTTACATTCTTGAGAGTCTGTATGATCTTCATGCCCACATTTAGTGCAAACTTCATTGTTTCTACAGTTGAATTTAGTGTGACCAAACTTTTGACACTTGTAGCATCTCACAGGATTCGGGATAAATTGTGACACAGCCACTCTGTAGTAACCCACCCTGATGTATTTTGGTAAGGTCTGGCTCTGAAAGGTCAATATAAATGTCCCTGTAGGTTTCCTTTGTCCATCTCTGAATACCGATATCCTGTCCAGTTTTATGACCCCTTCATCTTGATGGGGATAACATTGTCCATAGTCAAGTGCAGTTTGGTCGTTTTCAGTAGTTTGCTGCTTTGAGCTTCCTTGTCAACTTAGAGGTCCTCAGTGGCCTAGTGGTTAGCAAGTTTGGCATCTAATCATAGGCTGTCACCTCTGTGGGTTCGAGTCCCACAAGTGGCAATTCTGTGGACCTGTCCCAATATGACCCTGGCTGTTGAACGGGACGTAAAAACCCCAACTTTGACCTTTGTCCTTGTCAACTTCAACTAAAATGTCTCCATTTCTTAATTTTCTTATATTGAAAGGATCAGATCCTAAAACAGCAACAATGGCCTTGTTTACAGCAAATGGCGACAGCTTGGACAAGGGTCTCTCATTGTCTGTGCCTTTTATCAACAAAAAACGTGGCCATGAACAAATTGGTGCAGAATCCAAGCTCGTAGTCAAGATATCAGTTCTAGTTCGTTTCCTATCGATCATTTGAGAGTGTTGAGTAGCCATAGTAAAATAATAATTATTCATTGCCAATGCTCTCCAACCACCCTTCGAGCACAACAAGGGATATCATAATAGTGTGGAGCTGAGCCCTGCACACTGATATCAGAGATACATTAACAATATACTCAAAGACCACAAAAGTGAACCTTGATTGACCTGTTAAGCAGCCGCCTTCTAGATACTCCAAACAAAAGCACAAAGCAAACACCAGCAGAATACAACAATCAAGTACAACAGTAAAAACCATTAGAAACAACAAGCCATCACTAATTTGGAGCACTAGGGCTTGGCACTACCAGCCGATTGATTAAGCCAGGCCATCTTAACCTTCCGACTAAGTGAAATTGAGGCCAAAGCTGTGTATTGCCTCCTCAATGCCGCAACAAAGAATTGGCTCAACAGCCAGGACCCTCTCTTCCACTGACACGGATCGCAACCCACGGCAAACAGGCTGCCCCCAATCAGTCGCCTCTTATGACACGCAGGAGGATATGTTGGGCCTATTCTACATCCCCGGACCCACAGGGGGTTTATCAGTATTGGGGTCAATGCAAAAACCACCATATCTATAATAACCCGACCCTGGTTTCATGAGTTTCAACTTGAGGTGCTTGGACACCTTGATGATATACTACAGTGCTATAATTATTAAATACATCAACTAGGTAATATATACAAAAATATGAACTAAAAGACAAATAGAACACATAACTAGATATACAAGTTTAAAGTTTAAATATACATAATGATATTTTAATGGAGAACCTTTACTGAATCCCCAGTTATTTCTTCCATAGATAAGTTTTCTACACTAACCCAGTAAACGCCCTTGAAATTTTCCTCTTTGTTAGATCTCAACATAATAGTTATGTCCCCGCTTAACCCACATTCCTGCATTATCTCCCATCCTCACTGTCAGTGGGTCTAAATCTGTTGTCATGCCTCAGAGATACAAAAGCATTGTGCGGCAGTCCTGACACTCTGTAACCCCTTTCTTTGATGTCCTCTTCGAAGTCACCTCTCCTCTGAGGGAGCAAACCACTTCATCTTTAAAAAGGTAAACAAATTTACTGTATCTAGATTTTATGACAAAGTAACCTGACAAATTAAGTCATAACTTTCAGAACAAAATTACTTCACACAATAATTATGCTGGTGACAGAGATGTTAATATCACATAACAGCATTTCTGATCACAATATAGAACTGAGACTATTTATAACACTTTTACACAGAATCTGTCAGAGGGGATCACTATATTATACCATTATACAGTAAACCTTAAAATCTATCAAAGTCGAGATATTATGTTACTATATTTGATGACTTGATTAGCCACTGCATGTAACTGGTCACCCACAGTGACTTTTTGCATGGGTAGGCCCTCTTGGTTCACCTGTTGTAATTGCTGGCCAAAGCCACCACCAGAAAATGCATCTGCTGGACTATAACATTAAAAGTAATGTTAAAATTCATCGATGTGTCACCTTTCATTTTATTGCCACAGTGGTAGTAGATAAAGTTGAAATGTGTTTAACATTTAACATTTTAAACTTTAAATGTGTGCAAGCTCTACATAGAGTATGATATATAACAAGTAATACCCAATTAGACACCTGTTTAAGTACAAAACTTATTTATGTGTCATTAAAAGTGTCCAAATGTTATGGCCCCCTGTGGGTCCGGGGATGTAGAATAGGCCCAACGTATCCTCTTGCGTGTCGTAAGAGGCGACTAATTGGGGGCAGCCTGTTTGCCGTGGGTTGCGATCCGTGTCAGTGGAAGAGAGGGTCCTGGCTGTTGAGCCAATTCTTTGTTGCGGCATTGAGGAGGCAATACACAGCTTTGGCCTCAATTTCACTTAGTCGGAAGGTTAAGATGGCCTGGCTTAATCAATCGGCTGGTAGTGCAAAGCCCTAGTGCTCCAAATTAGTGATGGCTTGTTGTTTCTAATGGTTTATACTGTTGTATTTGATTGTTGTATTCTGCTGGTGTTTGCTTTGTGCTTTTGTTTGGAGTATCTAGAAGGCGGCTGCTCAACAGGTCAATCAAGGTTCACTTTTGTGGTCTTTGAGTATATTGTTAATGTATCTCTGATATCAGTGTGCAGGGCTCAGCTCCACACTATTATGATATCCCCTTGTTGGGCTCGAAGGGTGGGTGGAGAACATTGGCAATGAATAAATACTATAACATTATGGCTACACAAAATACACAAACGACTGATAGGAAAAGGATTAGAACTTCGCCTGATTTCATGACTTTGAACTTTGATTCTGTTCAGATTTGTACATGGCCGCGATTTCTGTTAGTAAAAGGTACAGACAATGAGAGACCTCTGTCAAAACTGTCACCATTTGCTGTAAACAAGGCCATTGTTGCTGTTCTTGGGTCTGATCCCTTTAATATGAAGAAAGTAAGGAATGGAGACATCTTGGTTGAATTAGACAAGGAAAACCAAAGCAGCAAACTATTGAAAACTACCAAACTGAACTTGACTATGGACAATGTTATCCCCCCTATATAAAAGACTGTTCTGATGAGGAGATATTAGATGGACTAAAAGATGAAGGTGTCATAAAGCTGGACAGAATATTGGTATTTAGAGATGGACAAAGGAAACCAACAGGGACATTTATATTGACATTCCAAAGTCAGACCTTGCCAAAATACATCAGGATGGGTTACTACAGGGTGGCTGTGTCGCAATTCATCCCAAATCCCATCAGATGCTATAAGTGTCAAAAGTTTGGTCACACTAAATTCAACTGTAGGAAAAATGAAGTTTGCAATAAATGTGGGAAAGAAGATCATACAGACTCTCAAGAATGCACGAATGAAGCGAAATGTGTCAATTGCCAAGGAAACCATGCCTCTAATGATAAAACATGTCCGAAATGGAAAGAGGAAAAAGAAATATCCATGAATCAAGGCAGAAAGAGGAATTTCATACACAGATGCCAAGAAACAAATGGACATATTTAATTCTGTGAAAACAACGTATGCCCAAGCAGCTGCAGCAACTAAACCTGTGGTGAAAACAGTGAATGTAGAAACACAAACAGAAATGACTTGGCCAGAAGGCACAAAACAACCAAAAAAGTGTGCAGTTGAGAAACAGATAAATAAAGGGAATAAAACCAGTGCATCGAGTCAGACAACTGCATCTCAAAATGACCCTATAAAGTTGAAAATAAGCCAGAGCAAAGTATATTTGACCAAACAACATAAAGGATCTAATGACCCAATTACACAATACAATAAATATGATGCATTAAGTGATAGTGACAGTGACATGAGTGTCGAAGAATCCCCAATCACAAGTTCACAAGGGCGGAGTGGTAAAAAATGTCTAAATAATGGAACCAAACAAAAATAAAAGTATAATACAGTGGAATTGTTGTGGCTTTAGGCCAAATTTTGAAGAAATTAAAAATTAAATTTCCAATTTTAGACCCTACATTTTAGCATTGCAGGAAACTCATTTTAAAGAAACAGATAATGTAAATATTAGAGGATTTGATCATTATTTTCAAACTTGTATGTCTGAAGTAGATGGGAGAGCCACTGGTGGCTGCTCTATTTTTGTTAAGAAAGGTATACCCCATGAGGTACTTGAGTTAGATACAGAACTGCAGGCAGTTGCTGTAAAAGTATCTCTACATAGAACTATAACTGTATGTAATGTATATATTCCACCACGTTTTAATGTTGCACAAACTGATCTTGAAAATCTACTCAACCAATTACCTGCACCTTATTTATTTATTGGTGATTTTAATGCACATAGTGATTTATGGGGTTGTTCCTCGTCTAATAGTTTAGGCTATAAGGTGGAACATCTTCTTGAATCCTCTGATATTTGTTTGCTTAATGATAAGTCACCTACCTATTTTCATCCTGCATCTGGTTCATTCACCTCAATAGATTTGTCTTTATGTTCTGCTTCTGTGTTTCTTGATTTTACATGGCAGGTCCATTCTGATCAGTGTGGTAGTGACCATTTTCCTATTTTAATGGATATAGTTAAGAGTATGCCTAAGGACAATGTTCCTCGTTGGTTTATTTGGGGTTTTACGTCGCTTTCAACACTGTACAGGTCATATCACGACGGGTAGTTGGAAGGGCAGAGGAAACTAGTACATATAGTTCGCTAGGGTTGTGTACTGTAAACTGCCGACCAACAGCAAGCAACTACCAGCTTTCCCACTTACGGCCATGACGGGGATCGAACCCCGGCCGCAGAGGTGGGAGGCCAGAGTGTTACCACTCTGCCACCGTGGCCCCCATGTTCCTTGTTGGAATCTTAAAAAGGCTGATTGGCCAAATTTCAAACTTCAGTGTTCTTTGGATATCAATAGGCATAGTTTTACTGATATAACAGAAAAGTTTCCTGAATTTTTAGATAAATTAAATGGTATAGCAAAAAAATGTGTGCCAAAGTCAACTGGACAGTCCACTGGTAGCTACAAACCATGGTTTAACAGTGAATGCAAAAAAGCTGTTAAAGCTCGTCAAAATGCAATTGATAAATGCCGTACAAATCCTACATCAGATAATATAAATGAATATAAAAACTGTCGAGCCAATGCTCGTAAAGTAATTAAAGAGAATAAAAGGAAATCATGGCATGAATATGTATCAAAACTAAATGTAAAGACACCAGCAAAGAAGGTATGGGAAATGATTAGGAAAATAAGTGGCAAACAAAGTAACACCACAATACACCATCTGGAAAATAATGATGGGACAAAAATAACAGAAAGAGTGGATATAGCAAATAGGTTGGCCCAAGAAATCAGCAAGAATTCTAGCAGCAATAATTACCGTGTAAAGTTTCAAAAATATAAAGAAAAAGCTGAAAAAGAACACTTGGATTTTGACACAGACAACTCTGAAAACTACAATGTACCATTTACCATTACAGAATTATGTGATGCTCTAAAAAAGTCTCATGACACAGCCACTGGTCCAGATGAAATTCATTATCAACTGCTTAAACATCTACCAGGAGACTCACTTATGGTGTTACTTGATATATTTAATGATATATGGGCTTCAGGTGAAATCCCTGAATGCTGGAAAGAGGCCACTGTGATACCTATTCCTAAGCCAGGCAAAGACTCAAAAAACCCGTCCAATTATCGTCCCATATCTCTGACGAGCTGTTTATGCAAAACCATGGAAAGAATGATTAATGCTAGACTAGTTTGGTTCCTTGAGAAAAACAATATTTTAACACAATATCAAAGTGGTTTTAGAAAAAGTCGAACTACAACAGACCAATTAATTAGACTTGAATCTTTTATTCGAGATTCCTTTTTAAAAGGTAACCATGTAGTCTCTGTATTTTTTGATTTAGAAAAAGCCTACGATACGGTATGGAAATATGGGGTTACCAGAGACCTACATAAAATAGGCTTAAGAGGGCGAATGCCTATGTTTATTCAGAATTTTTTAACCAACAGAGTTTTTAGAGTTCGTTTGGGGTCTGCCTATAGTAATATATATGAACAAGAAACGGGTGTCCCTCAAGGCAGTATCCTATCAGTTACCCTATTTATTTTAAAGATCAACAGTATTGCTGATGTGATTCCAGCTAGCTTTGAAAAGTCTCTTTTTGTTGATGATTTCTCAATCACTTGTTCTTCTAGAAATATGGCTTCAATAGAAAGGCAACTTCAGTTGTGTTTAAATAAGGTAGAACAATGGGCTGATGAAAATGGTTTTAAATTTTCTAAAACCAAAACTGTTTGCATGCATTTCTGTAATAAAAGAAAATTTCATCCAGATCCAACATTGACAATATATAATTCACAAATCCCTGTTGTTTCACAAACTAAGTTCCTTGGTGTTATCTTTGACAGAAAACTTAATTTTAAGGCACATATAGATTATGTTCCCCAGAAATGTGAAAAAGCTATGAATCTACTGAAAGTAGTTGCCAAAATGGATTGGGGAGCAGATAGAAGTGTTTTAATGAGACTTTATCGTTCATTTGTTCGTTCCAGATTGGAATATGGTTGTGCTGTTTTTAGTTCTGCTCGTAAGTCTTATCTTAAGAAATTGGAACCCATTCAAAACCAGGGCTTAAGAATATGCCTGGGAGCCTTCAGGACTTCTCCAATGCAAAGCTTGTATGTAGAGTCAAATGAACCACCCCTGTATTTAAGGTTTGATAAATTATGTATTCAGTATGCTTTGAAATTGAGAAGTAATCCTGATAATCCAGCTTATGATGTTGTTTTTAACCCATAGTATTATGATCTGTATGACAAGAAACCATCTGCAATAAGATCTTTTGGGCATCGTGTAGAGGAAGATTTGTCTGCTGTCTGTCCTCAGCTGGATCTAATTCAGACTGTGTCATTGCCAGCTGACCCACCCTGGACTATACAGAAACCTCACATAGACTAATACCTAACCCATCAAAAGAAACATCTTGGTGATGATTGTCTTTTTCAAAGTCTATTTGCTCAGTTGAAAGGTTGTTATCCTGACCATAGGGCTATATATACTGATGGATCGAAGTGAGAAAATAGGGTTGCTGCAGCTGCTACATCTAATAACCTCAGTGCCCAGGTCAGGCTTCCTGGCAATGTTAGTATATTCACAGCGGAATTACAGGCTCTTAAAATGGCTTTCAATATTGTTAAAAATTGTGCTGGGAATCGTTTTATCATATTCACTGATTCTTTATCTAGTCTTCAAGCTCTTGATAGCAACAACTGTGATCATCCTTTTATTCAAGATATTTTAAAACTTTATAATGATTGTTTGTCAGTGAATAAGAAAGTTGTTTTAGCTTGGGTTCCAAGTCACGTAGGCATAAAAGGCAATGAAAAAGCAGATGAACTTGCCAAACAGGCCTTGAATTTTAATGTTTTAGACTTGAAAGTCCCCTATACAGACTTGAAAGTGAATGTAAATAGCGTTTTTAAACAAAAGTGGCAAGCTCAATGGAATGCATGTCCTGATAATAAACTATTCCAAATAAACCCTACAGTAGGAGATTTTTATGTTTGGACGGGTTTATCTCGTAGGGAGGAAATAGTTATAACTCGAGCCCGTATAGGACACACTTATTTCACCCATAGTTATCTGTTGAAAGGTGAAGATATGCCCTGGTGCATTCCATGTCATTGTCCCGATACAGTCAAGCATATATTATTAGACTGTATCGACGGGGCCACGGTGGCAGAGTGGTAACACTCTCGCCTCCCACCTCTGCAGCCGGGGTTCGATCCCCATCATGGCCGTAAGTGGGAAAGCTGGTAGTTGCTTGCCGTTGGTCGGCAGTTTACAGTACAGAACCCTAGCGAACTATATGTACTGGTTTCCTCTGCCCTTCCAACTACCCGTCGTGATATGACCTGTACAGTGTTGAAAGCGACGTAAAACCCCAAATAAATAAACACTAGACTGTATCGACCTACGTGACACCAGAATTAAATATTATAGAAATGTTAATACAATGCAAAAATTATTTTGTGAAAATGTTTTTAATATTATAAATTATTTAAAAGAATGTGGCCTGTTTAAAAAGTTTTAATTAATTTATTTTGTGTTCTGTTCTTTATGTTAATTTATTCTGTAATATCTAGTCTTGAGACGTGTTGTTCTGTGATATTGATCTATACTTTGTATTTTTACACTTTATTTTGTTTGTTGTTTATGTATTGTTCATTGATTTTTTACATTGTTTATTCTAGTCATTTCGTATAATCTTTTTGTTTGGTATTTTGCCAGTTTTTAATTATTTGTATATGTTTGTGAATATTAGTTAATGTATTTATAGTAGTTAATGTTTTTATAGTGCAGTATAACACATTAGTGTTGTTGCACTTAAAATTTTAAATATCTTATCTTATCTTATCCAAATGTTATGTTGGGGAAGGTTGCGGGTGTACTTTCTACATGTTGTTTTCTTCAAGTTGAGTACTTAAGTACTTGCCTCTGTACTAAGTGACTTTGTCAACTCTTTGTTATCTTGAATCAGGTTCTCAGTAACATTTTGGAACTGTTTTACAATTGTTTTTTCAGTATCTTCTACCGACTGGATGTTAATTTCACTTTTGAAATCAATTGTGTCTGCCATTTTACCTATTTCTTCTCTTATCTTACCTTGGTTCAGTTTGACTTCATACATACCTTGGTGTGCAGCATTTTGGACTTTGTGTACTTTTTGATCAAAGTATCTGATACACCTTGCAAGTTACGATCAAAAGTTTTAACACCACTTTTTGTCTCAATAGCAACTTAGTGAACGCCTTTTGTTACATTGGAACATTCATCTATAAACATCACTTTTCTCCATCAGTTCACCAACCACTGAGCACACAACCCTTTGATGTTCCGCAGATTTATACAATGCACCATTACACTCATCCAACCTATCTCGTAGCAATTCAAAATGTTCATGCTCAGTTTGACGGAAATTAACCAATAAGTCAGACAGTTCAGTAAGTCGAGTAGCACTCACTTCATGAGCATTTTTGGTATCTGGATGCAGTTGAGCGATTTGCATTTGAATTTCATAAAAACAAGTATCATGTTCAGTACTCTCTCGTAACGTAGCCATTTTTTCATTTTCAAATCGCTTTTCCATTAGCTTAATTTTTCGACCAGTTCTCTTCACTCAGTTTCTCTAATCTGGACATTACCCTATCAAATTTGATATTTGACTCCTCACTGTTTTTATCAAGTTTATCCATCATTGTATCAAATTTGACATTTGCCTCCTGACTGTTTTGGTAACGTTTATACATTATTTTGTCAAATTTGACATTTCCGGCCTCTCTATCTTTATCCAATTGAGCCAACAAAGTAAAAAACTTTTGATCATTTTTGTGAACCATTTCGGTTTGTACTGCCAAACTTTGTTTTGCTATCTTAACTGATTGATCAATTTGCTTTGAAAGTTTGCAAGTACTTTCTCCATTTTGATCATTTTTGTCAACCATTTTGGTTTGTACTACCATACTTTGTTTTGCTATCTTATCTGATTCGATCAGTTTGCTTTAAAAGCTTGCAAGTACTTTCTCCAGCAGTTTCTCTTGTTTTACTGTCAAAACAGTAAGTTTTTGCACACTCGTACAGAATACATCATCACCATCTTTCTGACCAAAAAATTCAATTTTTTCCAAACAGAATATTTCCTGCTCGATAATTTTTGGAAATTTTGAGTCCCAAAATTGTGATTCTGTCAAACGGCCACAAACACTGTCACAATTTGTGACAAACTGTCAGCGACTTTTTCTTTCTCAAATGGCCCGCCTAAATCAATTAATTCCTTAATTGTAACGGTTTCTACCAAAAATCGTTCATTCAATGACGCTGCCATTGTTGGTTAGCTATCCAATGCTTAATTAGTCACAAGATCAAGTTTGGGATCACAACATTCAATTTACTTTCAAGTCTGTATATAGTACTTTTAAGTCTTGATTACTCAATGTCGTATTGTGATGTAATTTCCCAGTGGTAGACTCCATAGATACATTGATACATTTGATACATTTCATGATCCATTTCCACAGTCTTTTGGATTTCAGTGATTGTCCAGCAGCATGAGTGCATCCTGTTTTCATCATCATCACACACTACCTTAAAGACTCATTATCAGCATATCTTTTGCACAAGGGAAACAATAAATTTCTTTAGATCTGTATGACAATACAGGATAGTACAATTTTCTTTGGGGCACACGTTTCACCTTGACCATGCTCAAATATTGAGATGTATCTGTGAAATCATGGTAGATCACAGTATGGTGACCGGTAGTATATCATTTCTCCACCATTGACCTTACTTAAGAATTTCACTGCATTTTGTTCTCCTTCCAAAGATGCTCTCCTTAAGATCCAGTTTCTCCATTTCAGGATCTGCTTTCATTTGGCTTTCGGGACACTGATGCACCCATATTAAAACGTTCTCAAATCCAAGATCAGTGAGGTACTCTATTTTGCTTTTTTTGTGGATATTGCTAAAAGGACGGGTGGACAGGCCATACACCGAGTACTTCCAACATTTTTATCAGTATTGGGGTCAATGCAAAAACCACCATATCTATAATAACCTGACCCTGGTTTCATGAGTTTTAAATTGAGGTGCATGGACACCTTGATGATATACTACAGTGCTACAATTATTAAATACATCAACTAGGTAATATATACAAAAATATGAACTAAAAGACAAATAGAACACATAACTAGATATACAAGTTTAAAGTTTAAATATACATAATGATATTTTAATGGAGAACCTTTACTGAATCCCCAGTAATTTCTTCCATAGATAAGTTTTCTACACTAACCCAGTAAACGCCCTTGAAATTTTCCTCTTTGTTAGATCTCAACATAATAGTTATGTCCCCTCTTAACCCACATTCCTGCATTATCTCCCATCCTCACTGTCAGTGGGTCTAAATCTGTTGTCATGCCTCAGAGATACAAAAGCATTGTGAGGCAGTCCTGACACTCTGTAACCCCTTTCTCTCACATTTGATGTCCTCTTCGAAGTCACCTCTCCTCTGAGGGATCAAACCACTTCATCTTTAAAAAGGTAAACAAATTTACTGTATCTAGATTTTATGAAGAAATGACCTGACAAATTAAGTCATAACTTTCAGAACAAAATTACTTCACACAATAATTATGCTGGTGACAGAGATGTTAATATCACATAACAGCATTTCTGGTCACAATATAGAACTGAGACTATTTATAACACTTTTACACAGAATCAGTCAGAGGGGATCACTATATTATACCATTATACAGTAAACCTTAAAATCTATCAAAGTCGAGATATTATGTTACTTACTATATTTGATGACTTGATTAGCCACTGCATGTAACTGGTCTCCCACAGTGACTTTTCGCATGGGTAGGCCCTCTTGGTTCACCTGTTGTAATTGCTGGCCAAAGCCACCACCAGAAAATGCATCTGCTGGACTATAACATTAAAAGTAATGTTAAAATTCATCGATGTGTCACCTTTCATTTTATTGCCACAGTGGTAGTAGATAAAGTTGAAATGTGTTTATTTAAAATTTTAAACTTTAAATGTGTGCAAGCTCCACATAGAGTATTGTATATAACAAGTAACACCCAATTAGACACCTCTTTAAGTACAAAACTTATTTATGTTTCATTAAAAGTGTCCAAATGTTATGTTGGGGAAGGTTGCAGGTGTACTTTCTACATGTTGTTTTCTTCAAGTTGAGTACTTACTCAAGTACTTGCCTCTCTACTAAGTGACTTTCTCAACTCTTTGTTATCTTGAATCAGGTTCTCAGTAACATTTTGGAACTGTTTTACAATTGTTTTTTCAGTATCTTCTACCGACTGGATGTTAATTTCACTTTTGAAATCAATTGTGTCTGCCATTTTACCTATCTCTTCTCTTATCTTACCTTGGTTCAGTTTGAATTCATACATACCTTGGTGTACAGCAGTTTGGACTTTGTGTACTTTTTGATCAAAGTATCTGATACACCTTGCAAGTTACGATCAAAAGTTGTAACACCACTTTTTGTCTCAATAGCAACTTAGTGAACGCCTTTTGTTACATTGGAACATTCACCTATAAACGTCACTTTTCTCCATCAATTCACCAACCTCTGAGCACAACCCTTTGATGTTCCGCAGATTTATACAATGCACCATTACACTCATCCAACCTATCTCTCAACATTTCAAAATGTTCATGCTCAGTTTGACGGAAATTAACCAATGAGTCGGACAGTTCAGTAAGTCGAGTAGCACTCACTTCATGAGCATTTTTGGTATCTGTATGCAGTTGAGTGATTTGCATTTGAATTTCATCAAAACAGGTATCATGTTCGGTACTCTCTCGTAACGTAGCCATTTTTTCATTTTCAAATCGCTTTTCCATCAGTTTAATTTTTCGACCAGTTCTCTTCACTCAGTTTCTCTAATCTGGACATTACCCTATCAAATTTGATATTTGACTCCTCACTGTTTTTATCAAGTTTATCCATCATTTTATCAAATTTGACATTTGCTTCCTGACTGTTTTGGTAACGTTTATACATTATTTTGTCAAATTTGACATTTCCGGCCTCTCTATCTTTCTCCAATTGAGCCAACAAAGTAAAAAACTTTTGATCATTTTTGTGAACCATTTTGGTTTGTACTGCCAAACTTTATTTTGCTATCTTAACTGATTGATCAATTTGCTTTGAAAGTTTGCAAGCTTTCTCCATTTTGATCATTTTTGTCAACCATTTTGGTTTGTACTGCCATACTTTGTTTTGCTATCTTATCTGATTCGATCAGTTTGCTTTAAAAGCTTGCAAGTATTTCCTCCAGCAGTTTCTCTTGTTTTACTGTCAAAACAGTAAGTTTTTGCACACTCGTACGGAATACATCATCGCCATCTTTCTGACCAAAAAATTCAATTTTTTCCAAACAGAATATTTCCTGCTCGATAATTTTTGGAAATTTTGAGTCCCAAAATTGTGATTCCGTCAAACGGCCACAAACTTTGTTACAATTTGTGACAAACTGTTCAGCGACTTTTTCTTTCTCAAATGGCCCGCCTAAACCAATCAATTCCTTAATTGTAACGGTTTCTACCAAAAATCGTTCATTCAATGACGCTGCCATTGTTGGTTAGCTATCCAATGCTTAATTAGTCACAAGATCAAGTTTGGGATCACAACATTAAATTTACTTTCAAGTCTGTATAGAGTACTTTTAAGTCTTGATTACTCAATGTCGTATTGTGATGTAATTTCCCAGTGGTAGACTCCATAGATACATTGATACATTTGATACATTTCATGATCCATTTCCACAGTCTTTTGGATTTCAGTGATTGTCCAGCAGCATGAGTGCATCCTGTTTTCATCATCATCACACACTATCTTAAAGACTCATTATCAGCATATCTTTTGCACAAGGGAAACAATAAATTTCTTTAGATCTGTATGACAATACAGGATAGTACAATTTTCTTTGGGGTAGACGTTTTACCTTGACCATGCTCAAATATTGAGATATATCTGTGAAATCATGGTAGATCACAGTATGGTGACCGGTAGTATATCATTTCTCCACCATTGACCTTACTTAAGAATTTCACTGCATTTTGTTCTCCTTCCAAAGATGCTCTCCTTAAGATCCAGTTTCTCCATTTCAGGATCTGCTTTCATTTGGCTTTCGGGACACTGATGCACCCATATTAAAACGTTCTCAAATCCAAGATCAGTGAGGTACTCTATTTTGCTTTTTTTGTGGATATTGCTAAAAGGACGGGTGGACAGGCCATACACCGAGTACTTCCAACATTTTTATCAGTATTGGGGTCAATGCAAAAACCACCATATCTATAATAACCTGACCCTGGTTTCATGAGTTTTAAATTGAGGTGCATGGACACCTTGATGATATACTACAGTGCTACAATTATTAAATACATCAACTAGGTAATATATACAAAAATATGAACTAAAAGACAAATAGAACACATAACTAGATATACAAGTTTAAAGTTTAAATATACATAATGGTATTTTAATGGAGAACCTTTACTGAATCCCCAGTAATTTCTTCCATAGATAGGTTTTCTACACTAACCCAGTAAACGCCCTTGAAATTTTCCTCTTTGTTAAATTTCAACATAATAGTTATGTCCCCTCTCAACCCACATTCCTGCATTATCTCCCATCCTCACTGTCAGTGGGTCTAAATCTGTTGTCATGCCTCAGAGATACAAAAGCATTGTGCAGCAGTCCTGACACTCTGTAACCCCTTTCTCTCACATTTGATGTCCTCTTCGAAGTCACCTCTCCTCTGAGGGAGCAAACCACTTCATCTTTAAAAAGGTAAACAAATTTACTGTATCTAGATTTTATGACGAAATGACCAAACAAATTAAGACATAACTTTCAGAACAAAATTACTTCACACAATAATTATGCTGGTGACAGAGATGTTAATATCACATAACAGCATTTCTGATCAATATAGAACTGAGACTATTTATAACACTTTTACACAGAATCAGTCAGAGGGGATCACTATATTATACCATTATACAGTAAACCTTAAAATCTATCAAAGTCTAGATATTATGTTACTTACTATATTTGATGACTTGATTAGCCACTGCATGTAACTGGTCTCCCACAGTGACTTTTCGCATGGGTAGGCCCTCTTGGTTCACCTGTTGTAATTGCTGGCCAAAGCCACCACCAGAAAATGCATCTGCTGGACTATAACATTAAAAGTAATGTTAAAATTCATCGATGTATCACCTTTCATTTTATTGCCACAGTGGTAGTAGATAAAGTTGAAATGTGTTTATTTAAAATTTTAAACTTTAAATGTGTGCAAGCTCCACATAGAGTATTGTATATAACAAGTAACACCCAATTAGACACCTGTTTAAGTACAAAACTTATTTATGTTTCATTAAAAGTGTCCAAATGTTATGGCCCCCTGTGGGTCCGGGGATGTAGAATAGGCCCAACGTATCCTCCTGCGTGTCGTAAGAGGCGACTAATTGGGGGCAGCCTGTTTGCCGTGGGTTGCGATCCGTGTCAGTGGAAGAGAGGGTCCTGGCTGTTGAGCCAATTCTTTGTTGCGGCATTGAGGAGGCAATACACAGCTTTGGCCTCAATTTCACTTAGTCGGAAGGTTAAGATGGCCTGGCTTAATCAATCGGCTGGTAGTGCCAAGCCCTAGTGCTCCAAATTAGTGATTGCTTGTTGTTTCTAATGGTTTATACTGTTGTACTTGATTGTTGTATTCTGCTGGTGTTTGCTTTGTGCTTTTGTTTGGAGTATCTAGAAGGCGGCTGCTTAACAGGTCAATCAAGGTTCACTTTTGTGGTCTTTGAGTATATTGTTAATGTATCTCTGATATCAGTGTGCAGGGCTCAGCTCCACACTATTATGATATCCCCTTGTTGGGCTCGAAGGGTGGGTGGAGAGCATTGGCAATGAAATAATAACTACAACATTATGGCTACTCAAAACCCTCTACTGATGGATAGAAAAAGGACAAGAACTTCGCTTGATATGACTACGAACTTGGATTCTCCTCAGATTTGTTCATGGCCAAGATTTCTATTAGTGAAAGGAACAGATGATGAAAGACCCTTGTGTAGACTGTCCCCTTTTGCTGTAAATAAAGCCATTGTTGCAATACTAGGATCTGATCCCTTCAATATAAAAAAACTAAGAAATGGAAATATTTTAGTTGAAGTGGATAAAGAAGCACAAAGTAACAAACTGATGAAAACTACGAAACTGAATCTGACAATGGACAATGCCATCCCCATTGAAGTGCAACCACACTATAGTCTCAATACCAAGAAAGGGGTCATTAGATGCCCAGACATTAAAGAATGCACTGATGAGGAAATACTAGAGGGCCTGAAAGATGAAGGTGTCATCAAGCTGGACAGGATAACTGTATTCCGAGATGGTAATAGGAAACAAACAGGAACTTTTATATTGACATTTCAAAGCCAAACCTTACCAAAATATATCAGGGTGGGTTATTACAGGGTGGCTGTGTCACAGTTTATTCCTAATCCTGTCAGATGTTATAAATGTCAGAAATTTGGCCACACAAAATTCAACTGCAGGAAAAATGAAGTATGCAATAAATGTGGGCAAGAGGATCACACCGACTCTCAGGAATGTAAAAACAAAGCAAAATGTGTCAACTGCCAGGGAAATCATGCATCAAATGACAAATCATGTCCAAAATGGAAAGAAGAAAAGGATATTCAAAGGATAAAGGCAGAAAGAGGAATTTCATACACAGAAGCCAAGAAACAAATTGACATATTTAATTCAGTTAAAACAACGTATGCCCAAGCGGCTGCAGCAACCAAATCTGTGGTGAAAACTGCAAATGTAGAAACACAAACAGAAATGACATGGCCAGAAGGTACAAAACAACCAAAAAAGTGTGCAATTGAAAAACAGACAAGTAAAGTGACTAAAACTAGTTCATCAAGTCAGACAAGTGCATCTCAAAATGACCCCATCAAATTGAAAATAAGTCAAAGCAAAGTATATTTGACCAAACAGCATAAGGGATCTAATGACCCTATTAAACAACACAATAAATATGATGTTTTAAGTGATAGTGACAGTGACATGAGTGTCGAAGAATCCCCAATCACAAGTTCACAAGGGCGGAGTGGTAATAAAAGTGTAAATAATGGAACCAAACAAAAATAAAAGTATAATACAGTGGAACTGTCGTGGCTTTAGGCCAAATTTTGAAGAAATTAAAAATTTAATTTTCAATTTTAGACCCTACATTTTAGTATTACAGGAAACTCATTTTAAAGATTCAGATAATGTAAATATTAGAGGATTTGATCATTATTTTAAAACTTGTATGTCTGAAGTAGATGGGAGAGCCACTGGTGGCTGCTCTATTTTTGTTAAGAAAGGTATACCCATGAGGTACTTGAGTTAGATACAGAACTGCAGGCAGTTGCTGTAAAAGTATCTCTACATAAAACTATAACTGTATGTAATGTATATATTCCACCACGTTTTAATGTTGCACAAACTGATCTTGAAAATCTAGTCAACCAGTTACATGCACCTTTTCTATTTATTGGTGATTTTAATGCACATAGTGATTTATGGGGTTGTTCCTCGTCTAATAGTTTAAGCTATAAGGTGGAACATCTACTTGAATCCTCTGACATTTGTTTACTTAATGATAAGTCACCTACCTACTTTCATCCTGCATCAGGTTCATTCACCTCAATAGATTTGTCTTTATGTTCTGCATCTGTTTTTCTTGATTTTACATGGCAGGTCCATTCAGATCAGTGTGGTAGTGACCATTTTCCTATTTTAATTGATATAGTTAAGAGTATGCCTAAGGACAATGTTCCTCGTTGGAATCTTAAAAAGGCTGATTGGCCAAAATTCAAACTTCAGTGTTCTCTGGATATTAATAGGCATAATTTTACTGACATAACAGAAAAGTTTCCTGCATTTTTAGATAAGTTAAATGACATAGCAACAAAATGTGTGCCAAAGTCAACTGGACAGTCCACTGGTAGCTACAAACCATGGTCAACAGAGAATGCAAAAAAGCAGTTAAAGCTCGTCAAAATGCAATGGATAAATGCCGTATAAATCCTACATCAGATAACATAAATGAATATAAAAACTGTCGAGCTAATGCTCGTAAAATAATTAAAGAAAATAAAAGGAAATCATGGCATGAATATGTATCAAAACTAAATGTAAAGACACCAGCAAAGAAGGTATGGGAAATGATAAGGAAAATAAGTGGCAAACAAAGTAACACCACAATACACCATCTGGAAAATAATGATGGGACAAAAATAACAGAAAGAGTTGATATAGCAAATAGATTGGCCGAAGAAATCCACAAGAATTCTAGCAGCAACAATTACCGTACAGAGCTTCAAAAATATAAAGAGAAAACTGAAAAAGAACACTTGGATTTTGACACAGACAACTTTGAAAACTACAATGTACCATTTACCATTAGAGAACTATGTGATGCTATGAATAAGTCTCATGACACAGCCACTGGTCCAGATGAGATCCATTATCAGCTGCTAAAACATCTACCAAGAGACTCACTTATGGTGTTACTTGATATATTTAATGATATATGGGCTTCAGGTGAAATTCCTGAATGCTGGAAAGAGGCCACTGTAATACCTATTCCTAAACCAGGCAAAGACCCAAAAAACCCGTCCAATTATCGCCCCATTTCCCTGACGAGCTGTTTATGCAAAACCATGGAAAGAATGATTAATACTAGATTAGTTTGGTTCCTTGAGAAAAATAATATTTTAACAAGATATCAAAGTGGTTTTAGAAAAGGTCGAACTACAACAGACCAATTAATAAGACTTGAATCTTTTATTAGAGATTCCTTTTTAAAAGGCAACCATGTAGTCTCTGTATTTTTTGATTTAGAAAAAGCCTACGATACAGTATGGAAGTATGGCGTTATAAGAGATCTACATAAAGTAGGCCTAAGGGGGCGAATGCCCATGTTTATTCAGAATTTTTTATCAAACAGAGTTTTTAGAGTTCGTTTAGGATCTGTTTATTCAGATATACATGGGCAAGAGATGGGTGTTCCCCAGGGCAGCATCCTCTCTGTAACTTTATTTATTTTAAAGATTAACAGTATTGCTGATGTGATTCCAGCTAGCTTTGAAAAGTCTCTTTTTGTTGATGATTTCTCAATCACTTGTTCTTCTAGAAATATGGCTTCAATAGAAAGGCAACTTCAATTGTGTTTGAATAAAGTAGAGAAATGGGCTGATGAAAATGGTTTTAAATTTTCTAAAACCAAAACTGTTTGCATGCATTTTTGTAATAAAAGAAAACTTCATCCAGACCCAACATTGACAATATATAATTCACAAATCCCTGTTGTTTCTCAAACTAAGTTTCTTGGTATTATATTTGACAGTGAACTGAATTTTAAGGCACACATTGAATATATTCGTCAGAAATGTGAAAAAGCTATGAATCTACTGAAAGTAGTTGCCAAAATGGATTGGGGAGCAGATAGAAGTGTTTTAATGAGACTTTATCGTTCATTTGTTCGTTCCAGATTGGAATATGGTTGTGCTGTTTTTAGTTCTGCTCGTAAGTCTTATCTTAAGAAATTGGAACCCATTCAAAACCAGGGCTTAAGAATATGCCTGGGAGCCTTCAGGACTTCTCCAATGCAAAGCTTGTATGTAGAGGCAAATGAACCACCCTTGTATTTAAGGTTTGATAAATTATGTATTCAGTATGCTTTGAAATTGAGAAGTAATCCTGATAATCCAGCTTATGATGCTGTTTTTAACCCCCAGTATTATGATTTGTATGACAAGAAACCATCTGCAATAAGGTCTTTTGGGCATCGTGTAGAGGAAGATTTGTCTGCTGTCTGTCCTCAGCTGGATCTAATTCAGACTGTGTCATTGCCAGATGACCCACCCTGGACTATACAGAAACCTCACATAGACTTATTCCTCACCCATCAAAAGAAACAACTTGGTGATGATTGTATGTTTCAAAGTCTATTTGCTGAGTTAAAAGGCTATTACTCTGACCATAGGGCTATATATACTGATGGATCGAAAACAGAAAATAGGGTTGCTGCAGCTGCTACATCTGATGGCCTCAGTGCCCAGGTCAGACTTCCTGGCAATGCTAGTATATTCACAGGTGAATTACAGGCTCTTAAAATGGCGATTGGGATCATTTTATCATATTCAGTGACTCTTTATCTAGTGTTCAGGCTCTTGATAGTAACAACTGTGATCATCCTTTTATTCAAGATATTTTAAAACTTTTTAATGATTGTTTGTCAGTGAATAAGGGTTTTAGCTTGGGTTCCTAGTCACGTAGGCATAAAGGGCAATGAAAAAGCAGATGAGCTTGCCAAACAGGCCTTGAATTTTAATGTTTTAGACTTGAAAGTCCCCTATACAGACTTGAGAGTGAATGTAAATAGTGTTTTTAAACAAAAGTGGCAAGCTCAATGGAATGAGTGTCCTGATAACAAACTATTCCAAAGAAACCCTACAGTAGGAGATTTTTATGTTTGGACGGGTTTATCTCGTAGGGAAGAAATAGTTATAACTCGAGCCCGTATAGGACACACCTATTTCACGCACAGCTATCTGTTGAAAGGTGAAGATATGCCCTGGTGCATTCCATGTCATTGTCCTGATACAGTGAAACATATACTATTAGACTGTATTGACCTATGTGACACCAGAATAAAATATTATAGAGATATAAATACGATGGAAAAGCTATTTAATGAAAATGTTTACAATATTATAAATTATTTAAAAGAATGTGGCCTGTTTAAAAAGTTTTAATTAAATGATTTTGTGTTTTGTCCTTCATGTTAATTTATTCTGTAATATCTAGTCTTGATTTGTGTTGTACTGTGATATTGATCTGTACTTTGTATTTTTACACTTTATTTTGTTTGTTGTTTATGTATTGTTGATTGTGATTTTTTACATTGTTTATTCTAGTCATTTTGTATAATCTTGTTTTTTGTTTGGTATTTTTGCTACTTTTTAATCATTTGTATATATATGTTTGTGAATATTAGTTAACGTATTTATAGTAGTTTTTATAGTGCAGTATAACACATTAGTGTTGTTGCACTAAAAATTTTAAATATCTTATCTTAAGTACAAAACTTATTTATGTTTCATTAAAAGTGTCCAAATGTTATGTTTGGGGAAGGTTGCGGGTGTACTTTCTACATGTTGTTTTTCTTCAAGTTGAGTACTTGAGTACTTGCCTCTCTACTAAGTGACTTTCTCAACTCTTTGTTATCTTGAATCAGGTTCTCAGTAACATTTTGGAACTGTTTTACAATTGTTTTTTCAGTATCTTCTACCGACTGGATGTTAATTTCACTTTTGAAATCAATTGTGTCTGCCATTTTACCTATCTCTTCTCTTATCTTACCTTGGTTCAGTTTGACTTCATACATACCTTGGTGTACAGCATTTTGGACTTGTGTACTTTTTGATCAAAGTATCTGATACACCTTGCAAGTTATGATCAAAAGTTTTAACACCACTTTTTGTCTCAATAGCAACTTAGTGAACGCCTTTTGTTACATGGGAACATTCATCTATAAACGTCACTTTTCTCCATCAATTCACCAACCACTGAGCACACAACCCTTTGACATTCTGCAGATTGATACAATGCACCATTACACCAATCCAACCCATCTCTGAACATGTCAAAATATTCATGCTCAGTTTGACGGAAATTAACCAATAAGTCGGACAGTTCAGTAAGTCGAGTAGCACTCACTTCGTGAGCCTTTTTGGTATCTGTATGCAGTTGAGCGATTTGCATTTGAATTTCATCAAAATGGGTATCATGTTCAGTACTCTCTTGTAACCTAGCCATTTTTTTCATTTTCAAATTGCTTTTCCATCAGTTTAATTTTCCTCAACTTCTCTTCACTCAGTTTCTCTAACCTGGACATTACCCTATCAAATTTGATATTTGACTCCTCACTTTTTTTATCAAGTTTATCCATCATTTTATCAAATTTGACAGTTGCTTCCTGACTGTTTTTGTAAAGTTTATACATTATTTTGTCAAATTTGACATTTCTGGCCTCTCTATTATTGTCCAATTGAGCTAACAAAGTAAAAATCTTTTGATCATTTTTGTCAACCATTTTGGTTTGTACTGCCAAACTTTGCTTTACTATGTTAACTGATTAATCAGTTTTCTTTGAAAGTTTGTAAGTACTTTTGTGGTTTGCGTACTGTTTTCAACTACTTTCTCCAGCAGTTTCTCTTGTTTTTCTGTCAAAATTGTAAGTTTTTGCACACTCGTCCGGATTACATCCTCACCATCTTTCTGACCAAAAAATTCAATTTTTCCAAATGGAATATTTCCTGCGTTTTATTTTTTGACAATTTTGAGTCCCAAAATATTCAGTGACAAACTGTTAGCGACTTTTTTCTTTCTCAAATGGCCCGCCAAAACTAATCAATTTCATAATTGTAAGGGTTTCTACCAAAAATCGTTCATTCAGTGGCACTGCCATTGTTGATTAACTATCCAATGCTTAATTAGTCACAAGATCAAGTTTGGGATCGCAACATCAAATGTTAGTAGACATATATTAGTACAGTGACATGTATATCAAATGATATCAAAGTATATCAAAATAGTATCAAATATCAATATCAAATGTAAATTTTACTATTAGATAACACAAAATGCATTAATGTTCATCAAATGTCACACGAGATCAAAGTTCACTTTTTCGAAAACAACAGATGACGGAGCTTTTATTATGTGCTTTACAGTAAATTCTCTCAACAGTTATCTCTGAAATTCCAATTAAGTGCAGTATTAATTTCCTCAACACAAATGCTTCAGTGAATAGTTTTTCAGATTATCAAGACTCTTTTTCCACAGTTATGTGGTTTCGTAACTGTATTGTTTACTTTAAGTCAATAATGAAATACTGAAGAATATACACTGCCCATAATTATTTCAATTTAATTGATAATGTCCTACACTAACCCAAAATGATTTTTCGTTCCCAAATGATCAGATTCTACATACAGGGGCTCGGTGGTGTTTTTGCCTCCAACCTCTGAGGCTGCCAGTTTGAATCTCGGGCCGGTAGTTACTTACCGATGCCTGGTGGTTTACAGTGCAGTATGCACTGGTTTCTTCCCCCTGTGAACTACCCGTCGCAATATGATCCTGGCTGTGGAACGCGACGTAAAACAACAAATGAAAAAAGCTACATACAATCATTCACAGAGCAGTATTCAAATAAAAACTCAGGTGGGCGTTTCTTTGATGGAATATGGTAATGGTTCATATAATGCATGTTGGTCTAATTGAGTGAAAGGGGGCCATGGTGGCAGAGTGGTAACAGTCTCGTCTCCTACCTCTGAGGCCGGGGTGCGATTCCCGACATGGCTTCAAGTGGGAAATCTTGCAGTTGCTTGCCGTTGGTCGGCAGTTTACAGTACAGAACCCTATCGAACTGTATGTAATGGTTTCCTCTGCCCTTCCAACTACCCGTCATAATATGACCTGTACAGTGTTGAAAGCGATGTAAAACCCCAAATAAATAAATAAATAAATTTTAGTTCTGCACAAAACAACACCAACAAATTTTTGGTATCAGTTGTCGTATTTTTCAATGTAACACTTTATACATACAAGATAAATGACACAAACATAAGATGTAATAAGCTTACTTGATGTTAACTGTTTGGGATCAAGACAACAAATGCTGATCAGCACATGGGTCTGCACACACCACACTTCTGCCAAATTGCTCAAATAGTCTCCATTCTATTTCCCCATATAAAGTTAAAGCTTGTCTGTTCTATAGTCTTGAAGATGGTTTTAGGAATTTGTATATTTTGAGTTTTGTGATAGAGATTTGGGTGTATATACATATTTAATAAAGTGGCGTGTCCTTCCAATGTGTGGCTGCGTTTTTTCACATGTTTTTACTCTTTGTTTTAGGAAATCTAAATATGGTGTAAAGTTTTGCGTGCATGTTTTTTAAAGAGAAGATTTGGTCTTATATTTTTATTTCGTCTTTTTCCCATCCCATTACTTCCTTAATGTTTATATTGGGCCATTTTCCTAGATGTATGGCTTCTGTTTTGTTTTTGTTTATTGTTACATTTGGGAGATAGAATTTGCATCTTCTATAATTAAGGGTTTTTTTTTCTTTTCCATTTGGTGAGTTATACCCTTTTATTTTCGGGTTGTTTCTCACCATTTCATTGAAGCATTCGAGTAGCGATTACAAGAAGTTGCATTGATAATGGGCATCCTTGCTGTACTGATCTCGAGATTGAAAAGGTTTCAGTTATATGGCCATAAATACACAGTTGGCTTTTGATATCCGTATACATTATTTTAACCCATTTCCTGAAGTTTTGTCCAAAATTTAAATTATCTGGGCAACTGAAGATATTTTGTCGTTCTATTTTATTGAATTGTTTTTTCTTGATAGATAGCTAAATATATCAATTTTCCTCTTGCTTCTTTTGGGTTGTCGGTTATATCCCAGATGTCATTTAATATATTCAGACTGTGAATGATTTTTCTACCTGGTATTCTGCAAGTTCTGGACCTGGTCTATAAATTCAGACATTATTGGGGCTATTCTGTTGGGACAGAATTTTAGCTAGGGTTTTGTAAGCTGTATTTAGGAGGCTGATCGATCGCCAGATTTTTATGTAGGTGGGGTCGTTTTTTTTGTATAAGCGTGTTATTGTTGCTATTTTTTACTTTCGGTTAAATGACCTTGTAAGAATGTATTTATAAAGAGTTTCTGAAGATGATCTTTAAGCTATTTCCCAAAAAATGTGTATGAAATTCTTTTGGTAAGCCATCATAGCCTGCACTTCTGTTGTTATTTGTTTTAAAGCGTGTTTCATCTCATTTGTTTCCATTAAACCCTCACAAAAGGTTTGTGTTAAGAAGTCTATAGCTTTTGGTTTTAGGTGCAAGGTAACCTGATGTATTTTTTTCAGTTTCAGGGTTGACTGTGGTATACAATTTACTATAAATGTGTATTATTGTGTCTATTATTTTGCTTCTTTGGTCATGTAATGTTCCTCTGTTGTCTTTTGTTTGGGTCAGTATTTGCGCTTTGCTTCTTATTTTTTCCAGAGTGTAGAGGTATTCGGTAGGTTTGTCCAAATTTATTAAATACTCTGTGTTCTCCATTGACAAATATTTATGCAACAATGACTACTCATCCTTACATTGTTACATTTTACTCAATCCAAAGCATAAATCAACACCTAAGAACAAGTACTGTTCAAATCCACTTCAGTCACCTTTAGATTGTCATTTAAAATTAAAACAATTGTCAGCCCAAGAATGGGTTTTGTTTGATTAACTATGACTTAGTTAATTAATTACCTCACTCACTACCTCCTACTCCATACCCCCTCCTCTCCTCACCTAATTAAGCGACCCGTTTGGGACGCTTATTTGTTTTCATGTAAGTTCAACTGATCGTCGCCACAGGATTATGGTCTCCCTTGAATAACTTCTTGGGATTTCAAATTTTTCTATCCTTTTTATCTTTCTTTAAAACTATAGGGGCGGAAAAAATTTTTTTGGATACTTTGAGGAGACCTTAAACTCTACTTAAAAAAACGTTAACCATTTTCAAAAACACCTCCTCTTGTTTCGGAAAAAACCACACACCAGTGCTATAAAATTTATCAGGTACATTCTAGACCTACATTCGAATCAGACATATAATTGGACCATAGATGCCTGAATGAGAGGCATTTGATTTCCGTAATTTTTTTAAAAATGTGTACAGTGTATGAAAAACGATCATGATTTCAGCATTTTGTGGCAATAAGTTATTCAGCTACTTTTTGATAATGTTTTACATGCCGAAGTTTTAACCCTGTATCTGCAATCTTAAGGTCACCTAAATGTCCAAAAAGGGGGTTTTGACCCCCCAGTTTACTTACTTTTTCACTTTTTCAACCAACTTGGCATATATATTAAGATGTACCAAACGATTTTCGTGACTTTATGGTGATCTTAAACTGTTGATATTATTGGAGCTATGACCCCCTAAAGTCATCAAATTGGAATAAACCATCCTGCCCCTTTACTTTTCTATTTTCTAATTTCTAACGTATATTGATAATGGGGTAGATTAAAAGAAGACTCTTACTACCTTATGATTTAAAGATTAATAATGTTATGGCCATATTAAACTTAAAATGTTGAGTTTTTCAGCGCTAAGCTCAGTTAATGTTTAAAGTTTTCAAATAAAACCTGGCACATTTATAAAGGTTGGCAGAAAGGACATTCTGATTTTATGGTCACCTTAAAGTCCGAATATGAATGAAGTAATGGCCACCTTGCAGTGAAATTATGGAGTTTTTAATCTCCAGCTATCTTATTGTTCAACTGACCTCAGCTAAACTTTGTACACTTATAAAGGATGACAAAAGGGACATTCTCATTTTATGGTCACCTTTAAGTCCCAACATGAATGAAGTTATGGCCACCTTGCAGTGAAATTATGGAGTTTTTAATCTCCAGCTATTGTATTGTTCAGCTGTTAAATTTTGCACACTTTTAAAGATGACAATAAGGACATTCTTATTTTCTTTCCAACTTGGAGTTCCAATACAAGTACAGTCATGGCCATCTTGAAGTGAAGATGAGGGTTTTTAGCCCCTAACTGTTCAGTAACATCAATTTAACTTGACATTGATTATACTTAAGGAAGATTTTGTATGCCATTCCACTTAAATTTCCTGTATCTAAGAGACTTTGGCCATCTTAATATGTATATATATATATTATATATACTTCTTGCTCCCACCTCATTTATTTTAAGACTTTTTTAAACCACACCTGGCATATGTATACTTAAAACAAAATTTATGCTATCTGGCAAACCTAACCTAGTGTTTATGAAGTTATGGCATCTTCAAAGAAACAAATGAGGTATTTATCATGCACTGATGTGGTTATTAACATATTTCAACTGATCAGTGTTCACATAATATAAATTCCCAATTTTAGGCAGATGACAAAAACACATTCTTCTGATTCCATTCTTTTGGAACTGTGGGGATATAACTTTTCCTTTTTTGGAAAAAAGCTTTAATTGATTCAACTTTTGTTTTGCAGAAGAAGTTCATGATCTAGCTACTTGTTCACATAGACTATGTAAATTGGTCAAATGTGTAGACTTGAATTCTTTCAGAATATAACATGACTGAAAAAACCCTTCTCATAAACAGTTTTTCTTGTACAGTATTTTATGTATCTCCAGCTAAGTGGAAATAAATGAGTTGTCTCTTTGTTCTTTCTCCTCCAATTCTCTATTTGCTTTGTGTGATATCTATCTAGAGGCACATTCATGGAAAGTCTTTCTATGCAGAAAGAACCCCCCAACTCCTCTTTAGTGTACATAAAATGCAGGTGAAAAGAGAATTTCCTCTGTATGTGAAGGCGTGGGGGTGGTTGGAGTAAGTAAGTAAGTAAGTTAAATTATAGTGCAAAAACACTTGCGTGTTATACTGCACTATTAAAAACTAATAAATACATTAACTAATATTTACAGTAATAAGCAAAAGTATACATACAAATAACCACAAACAACACTTGGCCAAAAAGACCAAGAAAAACAACATTATAAGAAATGACTAGAATAAAGACTAGAGTGAAAACAACAAATAACAAAGAAAACAAAATGTAAATATTAAAAGGAGACAAAGTATGAAAATATCACAGTATAATTCATTCCAACCAAAACTAGATTAGACAAATAAATTTAACCAAGATTAGGTTAGACAAATAAATTAACACAAAGGACAAAACACAAAATAAATTAATTAAAACTTTTACAACAGGCCACATTCTTTTATATAATTTATAAAGGGACAGAAACTAACAACATCCGGACATTGAATGCTTGAGTTGGTGCGGTGCTGATATGCAGCAATGACCGGTTGGATTTCCAGTAGGATATGGAAGAAAATCATTTTAAAACCTGGAAGGTGGGTTATATTTGAAACTTAACCTAAAATTTGGGAAATTGTATGATTAATCGGTGTATATTGTGAGGTTGATGGTCCCCGATAACAGGGAATGTGGGTGATAAAAGGGGATCAAACGATAAAGTTGGCAGTTTTAAGTGTAATTACCTCAAAAGTTATATCCAAAAAGGTACGATTTAAATGTAGTTTGTGGATTGAAACACTAGAATTAGGGAGACGTAGCAGGTTTTAAATTGTAGATATTGCGTTAACAGTAAATAATTTAGAAAAAACGGTGCTTCCCTAACGGACACACGCCACAAGTACATTCTTTATACTAGTTAGTATAAAACCTGTATTCACAATATGCCAATACAGACATAAAATGAGAAAAATAAAGTCATTCTTACACAAATAAGTGAAAAAATAAAAATAGTTTTGATGATGATGAAGACAAGAACTAAACGATTTGGATTTAGAGAACCTATTATCAGAATTTTCTGGCACATATAAACCACATTTGCACAGGCCCAACTAACTGTTAATAAGTAAAATCTCATTTTGTAATAATATGGGAGGGGCCACTGTGGCATAGTGGTAACACTATCGCCTCCCAGCTCTGAAATGGGAGTTTGATTCCTGGCCTGAGTTCAAGTGGGAAAGCTGGTAGTTTCTTGCCATTGGTCAGCAGTTACAGTACAGACCCTAAACCAACTGTATGGAGTGGTTTCCTCTACCCATAAAACTACCCGTCGTGATATGTCCTGTACAATGTGTTGAAAGCTACATTAAAACCCACATAATTAAATAAATAGTACTAGGGGCTTTTTGACTTAGGGTGCTAGCACACTGATCCAACAAACACTAGTCTACAAACAACGCAAATTAAATGTCACATATGCCAAGTAGAATCTGTGTTAAATCAAACCCTCACCAAGCAAACATAAATGACATACTTTGGATTTTCTTCAAAAATAAGGACATTCTCACATAAATTTCAAGCATAATCAAAGCAGCTCTAAATGTGCTGGCTGTCGATAAAAGTTCAGTCCCAGACAAAACACAACTCAGAGTAAGAGCACATCTTTTGAAAGATCTAGAAATAATAAGACCACTGATACACTGAGGTCATTATTGGCCTAGTCATCAGTGGGTCCAACTCCCACAAGTGACAAATCTGGTTCTTGAACAGTGTGTAAAACACCAACCCTCGCAATACTTTTTCCAGACATCCAGTGCGTTGTATCAAAGACAAAATGAAAAGGTTAATAAAAATATAGAAAAAAACCATAGTGTTGTAGGAAGTTGTGACTTTTGTGACATGGAAGTGTTGAAACATATCAGGGTGATGTTGGGTTCTAGCCTGTCATGAAGACAACCTTCATTTTAGGTCTAAAAAATACACAAAATTGGACAATAGAAATTTGAATTTCACGCTTTTCACTTCTACAATATAGTAACTTTTTTGTGACAGAGAAGTAATTATTGTCTAATAACAGTACATATTCACTCAAATCAAATGTTAGAAAAACCATCATTTTAACACAAAGTATCAACGTAAATGTTTAAAGTAACATTACTGATATAGAGAGCATTATGCATTGATACCTTAATTCTTTTAAAGTTTTCCCGAATCTAGCAAACTAATGTTCACAAAATTTTCTGAGTAAAATCAAAGGGTTATGTTGTGCAGAAATCCTGCAATTTTGTATTTTTCATTTCCCACACTAAATAGCTCAAGGAACAACTAGATAATACAAATATAGATAGAAAAATAAAACTAGGCACTGTGGCATGTACCCTAAAATGAATTTATGCTAATTCAAAGTAACTTTTTTGTGAAAAATTATAAACTAGGCATTAAAATATATAATTAATTTATAGTTAATAAATGAATAATATTTGTATCAATTATTGTCAAGGAATTTACACATCAGAATATATTTGTTGTGTTGTTAAGCATTCTTTCTGAATCCTGTCTCCTTGGTAAAAATAAATAAATTAAGACAACATGATAAGGATAACTGATTGCCAAGCATAACTTGCTTACTGCACAACTATATTGTTATACTACAAAACTGTAAAAGTATAATTCAACAGTAATTCCATATTATAAAAGAAATTTTAGAACAAACTGTGAAACTGCACCTAAAATGCTATGTATTTCTAAATTGTTTGCAGTGCATTGAATGTAATTTGCTTTGTATAAACTAGATATATTTGTCTTTTAAAGCATGCTGAGCTATTGACTAGACCTATTCATTTATATAAGTTTTGCTTCACATAAAATCTTTTGGAGACAATACAGAAACTCAGCATTGACGTAGACAAAACATGACAATACAAATGCTGCACTTTTACTCAATTAATCTTGTGATAAAAGTTCAGAATCAATACAACAGTTTCACTAATTTGCCAAAATGTAACACAAATTGTTCATTAAATTTGTATAAGGTTAATTCAAGCATAAAATATACACATAAATATATACATAAATAGGTACCCAAAATTGGCGCATATCCAATCAAAATGTAATTAACAAAGCAATATTTTTGTATCAATGATTATGTCGACTATACATTCAATTCATTGCTAACTTCAATTTTATGCCAATGTGTGGAATGCGAATAATTGCACAGCAAAACTATAGCTTTAAAGCATTGACAAGTCAAAGATAGGGATTTTATGCTGTTTATTCCATAGAATCGAAAGATGGAGTTGTCAAATTCAACAACGTACCACGAAGATCAAGTGCTGTTGTCAATAGTTTTTAGCAGTACTCATTATGGAAGACAAAACACATTGAATTTTTGGCATTATTAATAAGAAAATAAAATATATGGCAACTGAAAGAGTACTTCATCAAAGTACGTACAATATGTAAAGAACAATACTGAACGTGTGTTTAAAGTTTTATCAGTAACAGAAAACAATATACTGTATGTATCTTGCAGGTAATCTATGGCTTCTGAAAGGGACTGAAAACACAAAAGACGAAATTAGCAGTACATTTGGATCAATGACAAAGTTATAACTTAAAATTGTACCAAATTAGCATTAATTAAGAAGTAGATTTAAACTGTGGCATAATATTTAATCATGTATGCAGTCGATACCAATTGAAGATGTTGTGAAACTTATATTAAATGTTTTCTTGTAATATCTAATCTACTGGTTCGTAAGTTCAATATCTTCCCCACAAAGGGGAACTCAGTGCACTAATTAAACAAAATCATTATCATAGGGAGCGTCGAAGGGGTTGAACGTCAGTAATCCAGGAATGTGGGTGTGCCTGGGAGGGAAGAAAAACCAAGTTGGGAAGCTAGAGCTGAAGAGGTGGGTTTTGAGGTGCTTCCTAAAAGATGCAACAGAGGGACTATGTCTTACATGAAAGGGGAAAGAGTTCCATAGTGCAGGGGCAAAGTGACTGAAGGAATTAGAAAAGTGTTTAATTGATTTGTTAACTCGGCGATCAAAAGTGGGGGTTGATGGAACTTGAGTTTGGGGGTACATCGCCTTGTATTTCTGTAAAGAGGTATAGGGGTGGATTAATTCTCTTAGGTAAACTGGTTGACCCTGGTGAGAATTTTATATGTAATAAGACCAGTTTTAAATTGTACCCTGTATCTAACTGGTAGCCAATGGAGTTTTTTAGTTGAGGGGTGACAACCCTGTAGAGTGAATTTTGGACTAGCTGCAATCTCCTTAACTCAAACTCAGTGAACGATAAGAAGAGTGAATTGCAATAGTCCAACCTGCTGCTCATCAAAGCATTCTCTAATAGTACTGATGTATTAAGCTCTAGAAAGGGACAAATTCTGTAGAGGTCTCTCGCATGTACTCTGGTGGACTTTTTGACCTGTGACACAAGGTTTAAGAAATTGAATTTGGAGTCGAACACCACTCAGGGGTTCCTGACACTTGCTGGTGAGACCTGATTTCCCAGAATATTGTTAGGGAAGTGAGGGAGGAGTTGTTTATATGTTTTTTGGGGAGTCTCTGAGAACAAACTTGGTTTTGTCTGGGGTAAGTTTAAATTTATTTGTAAACATGAAATTTTGAATGTTGTTTAGGCAGTTCTTTTGCATAGAGTGAGAGAAATTTTCTGGTGTGTTACGTATAACTGGGTGTCATCGGCATAACAGTGGTGGTTGATCAAACTTATCTGTGTTTTCCTCCCTAGGTTTTCTTATTACCTAACACCGATAGTCCCCTGGTGATAACCTTATTGGTTCTTGCGATTTGGATGGTGTGCCTTAGAATCTGCAAGATCGGAGATTAAGATATATGATACTTGATACCTGAAACCCAGAAGAGGTTTTTACACTACTCAGAGTAGTCAGCAGGGTGGGACAGTTCTTGAGGTATCATAGTTTGTTCTCTCTGTATGCCACTTGAAAAGGGCATTTAACTTTAGTTTTGCCTCTGATGCAGATTCCCCTTTTTACATCTATGGATTATGAATTGTTGGTTCTTTAGTCTCTTGGTTTATGTGTCTTAGAGTCTGTCTTTTCAATAGAGATTAAGAATTATAAAAATTATATTAAAATTAGAATGTACTAGTTTCTTATTTCCTTCCGTGTTAGGCATGACATTAAATATCAAATAATGAATAAATCCTCATCCATTCTGTTTTTCATCAAGAAATACCCATATGATTGTTACATTTTTCAAAACACAGATACCTGAACTCCAGCAATTTTTCCGAGATTATGGACCTTGGTGTATGGTGTAGACATTCCCCTACCACTTGAATTTCGAAAGAAAACGAAATTTTAATCTTGAAAGATAAAGTGATGGTGAAAGCGTAGTGAAAACTAACAAAACGTCATCATGAAGTAGATTTTCAATTCCAAAGAATTGAAGGAACACTGCAACACATTTCAAGGGCCGCAGTGGCATAGTGGTTAGCAAGTTTGGCATCTAATCACAGGCTGTCACCTGTGTGGCTTGAACACCTACAAATGGCAATGCTGTGGATCTGGCCCAATATGACCCTGGCTGTGGAACGGGACTTAAAACCCCAATTTTGAACTTTGTCAGTACATTTCCATACTGTACTACTACAGGAAGAGCAAATGACAAACGTAATTACTATGATTTAATTTGATATGGAAAACTCAAACTTATGAAATGTTTGATACATTTATGTGTCCAAGATTCAAACCCTAAACTTTCTTTGAGATTATGTAATTTCAAATTTTCTAATTTGATGAGAAGGAAGAACTTTTCTGGGAATCTGTGAAGTGCCTACTACCAGCCATAGCCCTTTTTATGATGCCCATTTTCACAGATGGGATTTCTTGATCAATGATGATTTGAATGGACGAAATGAACGAAAGTTACAGATAGAACACCATTAAGTAAAATAATCGCCACATGCATACCAAAATGCTGTGGGTGAAACATTTTGTGAAAAGGCACCACTTAATAAAATGTGGCATGATACAACTGTTATCGGATTTTTGATTTTTAGATGCTTGTGGTTCAACTTCTGGCTTACAACTCAGAAACTTTGGGTTGACTTCCAGTTATAAACACTTCCTGTTGGGTGGTGCTAGATAACTGGATCCGGTTGGTAAATGCAAAGCCTCGCTTAATCATATGTACTGTTTTGAAAAGATGTCACTTACCTTTACAGATATCTTTAGACATTGGTGTTGTAAGTTCTTTGATAACTTGATGCTGTTTTTTAACCTCAATTTTACAAATGATGGATTATGGGTTCACTTCCTATCATTTCATTTGCTTTGGGGAGGTGTTATGCGCCAACTGCATCTGGTTGGGATGTACTAGTTGTCACTTCATTTCCCTCGGTTTTGTTGTAAACAGATCCCTCAGGTTTCTTTTTGTTAGAGCACATCGTTGACTTTTTATTGAACACCACAACAGTTTTTTGACATTTACAACAATATTGATAATCCCTCCGGTTTGAGAAGTTTGAGCATGCGAACATTCTCACTTTCAGGTGACCACAGTTCTTGGACATGTAGAACAGTGTTGATTATCTCTCCACTTTGAAAGATATGCAACAGTACAGTTCTCAGAACAATGTTGAGGACTCCTGCATGACAGTTCAGTACACAGAACAATGTTAATAGATTTTCCATTTTAGAACAACAGCAGTTCATTTGCTGTGCAGAACAATGTTAACATATCCTCTTCTATTCAGGCGCACACTCAAGACCAGTGATGTAGATGACCGTATATTACAGTATAGGTCCTTGGCATTCTGGCTGGTTACCTGTAGTACTTCCATCAGGGTGGTGTTTTTTAATCGAGCCACTCGATGAGCCACCTCTTCCAGACCATCAAGGGTGTTGTAAGAACACTTACTGTGAACGGGGCTATTAGGTAAGGCAAGTCCATTTCCAAGAGGATTTGGTCCAACCCCAAATGCTGTACAACCTTCTCCTATTGAGGATGATGGTCCGGTAGTAGCAAAATTGCAGTGAACCCAAACATAATCCTGGGAAAGCACATGAGCCAGTTACGCAGTTCAGCAATTCCCCTGTTAAAACAGTGATGATGGATCTTCACATCCCTATCAAAGGTCGGCAACTCCTTGCTAAAGACTTTCAAGCAAGTTTTTGAAGCTTCAGTACTCCCCTTCCTGTCTCTGCAGTGGATGATCAAGACCTTGCTGAATAATTCCTCCTTGACAAACAGCTGAAGAAACTTCTTGCATAGTTTAATCTGCTGTGTCTTGTAGAAAATGAAATGTTTGGAAAAGTCAATGTTGATGGACTGTGTTTTCTGGATACCATTTGTCCTACCACTTACCACCCTCGTGGTTGATATTACAGCTGGTGCTGCATTAGATTGCATTAAAATTTTTGTCAGGTACAGGAATCGTTTATTCTAGGCACAAGCTTTCAACCAGGTTATAATTATGATCTTAGTACTGCTCTGAGGGTTTTAACACTGGTTCATGGGAAATATGTTTGATCATTGATGCTCACACTTTTGCTTTTGGCTGTATTTTCATTGCAAAGATGAAATGAAGTTTGACTCACATCCAAAGTATTAGACACTGATTCCTTTGAATGTATAACCTCAGTTTATGAGAGATCTGTCTTTGCCTTCTATGAAAACCCTAGGATAGAACAAGTGTCATCCTGAAGTTTGATCACTGATCTTTTACTTCATGAAACAATTTGACTTATATTTAAAAGAAAGTGTAGGAACAGTTAGCAGTGTTTTCGGTTTTAATTTGTGTAAGATTAATAGGTCATACAAATATCTGTTGTTATCCTAATAAATCTGCAAATTTTAATTGTGACTGAAGTAACTTCAACATGAGTTGGGTACTGATTACCAGATTTATTAAGTTTAGCATTTTTATCACATCATTAATTTAGACAGAATGTGCAAGCCTATTTTAGCAAATTTTGGAAAAAATCTTAACATATTAACGTTGATGTGACCAATCAATGTTGGCATGGATAGTTTAATTCTGTGGCATGTTAGATTGTAAATAATGTAGTAATTATAATTTAACCAATAGTATGGTTGCGGTATTCCTCACAGTTTTAATAGTAATAGTTTTATGTCCTAAATTTGTGTGCATAGCTTTTAGAGATCTTAGAAAAAATAAAGGCCATATTGAATGTAATACATTGGCAGATATTTCATTGTAATGGCCAAGAATGTCAAATACTAACCACATGGAAAGTATTATGTTTGTATTTTGGTAGGTGCATTGTGCCACAAAGAAATTTATACACGAAAGGTCAGTACTTAATACTAATGGAATAACCACCAAAAGTGCATTCCCCATAGCATGGGGACATAGCATTTGTCCCCAATATATGCAGAGAGGTTAAAATAACAATAGCAACGATACAGGAAAAACAACACCAAAGACTGGTAAAATAAAAAGGAAATGTATGAAAAGAGAACTTATTAACAGATGAAAATTATATTGTGGGTTGCAGAATTTACTGGTAAGGTAAAAATCATGAAATTGTGAAACATATTTATTTAAGTTTATTATTTCCAATATCAGAAGTACTTAAAATGATATGTTACATTGAGTTTTGGAAAATCATTTGTTGGAAGTTGATAAATGACTCTCAAATATACCAATATAAAACATTCAAGCAGAGTGAAGGTCAAATGTGACAGTATAAAATAACACATCTACAACCTCCAACCATTCTGCAATGTGACCTCTTTATCTGAGATACAGTTCACACCAAGGCTTAACAATAAGGGTCCCTTCAGCATGGTGAAAAATATTTAAAAGATCGTTCCATGATATTGCACCCACTACAACAGTCTCCATTCAAAGTATTAACATGTACGTGTCATAGTTTTTGACGATAAAATTTCTGCTACTGCCTGCCCAGATGGACACCATGGGTGAAAACCACGTACAGCCCTTGAAGCCTTTGCAGAAATTACTTGTTGGTTTTTCCCTGTATTGCATCATGCAGTTATGTAAAATATTCATCGTAAATTTCCTGATGCATGAGTTGATTTTGTAGAACTTTAACTCACCTAGATGTGAAAGAAATATCAGTCTGGATACCAGTGCAGATGGAATGGCTGTCTGGAGCAGCTGGTTGCCTTCGATGGGGTATCTGACATCTTTTAGTTGAAACAAAGAAACACTATTCACATTGTAGCAAAATATGAAATCATTATGTCACAGTGATGACTCCGATTCTCAGGAATAGTGATTATGATATTATTTACATAATTCCATATCCTATAATGCTGATATGCATGATTTCATGAAGCATGTTATCACAGTTTCCAAATGAGGTGGAATTAAGATTGGCTTTTTTGTGAATACAGGAAATGTTTTAATGTATGTGAAACATTTTCTAACATTCTCTAATCATACAAAAATACTAATATTATCTGATTTATCCATGTCCATTTCATCAATATTATCTTTGCAAGTCTGAATATTTTCCTTTAAAATTGCATTTGTGATGTGCTTCATCAAGTGATAATTGTAGCTAAGACAGATCTCAGCAAAAGGAAAAAAAATAGAAAAAAAAGACTGTTTCAGTCACATTTTCCCCCAAAACATTGACTATTTTTATATAATTAAACTGTTGACACTTACCTGACCTTGAGTTGCCAAATTTAGCATTAACATGTCCAGCACAATTGTCCTAGTTTATGTGGTCACTACCAAGCTGAGACACATACTGGCATAAGTATTCCTTCTCTGGAATGCTTCCTCAAATTGTACTTCTAAAACTGAAACTGAAAAATATTACTTGCTTTTTGAATATTGAAACTCATGGAACTCAAACATAAATATGAAAATGTAATGTGGTTGATAGATGGTATCCATTTGATTAACTAAATAAATGCAATCTGAGCAGCATTTAAAAGATTCATAAACGTTTAGTACCACATAAATGCGAAATTATCCTTGTGTCAATATTTAACCATTGCTGGCTGCTTAATATATCTATAAGATATTGCAACTAGTCAATTGCTAAAGTTTGATATTGGAACAATTATACCAATTTTAATTATCAATAAACCTAGCACATACTGTTTGTATTCGAGTTGGGATTAATTCTGTCAGGGGGCAGGGCTCTGATCTTATTCTTTTGCTTTTTAATTGAGTAAGTAAATTACTGCCCCTTGTCTCGGTTGTGCATGAAATAAAAGATGGAGACCTTTCCATCACACTCTGAAAGACTGGAAAAAAGTATACAACACTGATTTACTATTTTGAGTTTGGGCCATTGAATTTGATTGGGTAACAACATTATTATAATTATTCTAAACATCCACCCTTCACCTGACTAAATAGACATTTATGGAACACTTCTGGTGTTTTAGTTATGTACAAGCTCAAAATGATTTTAGGTAACTTAATTCTTTGAAATATTTACGTTTGTAAAGATATTTAGCGTGAGGCAAATAATGTAAAACAATTTACTGATAAACTACATTGTGATGTCATAATCTTTTGGTCCACTGAACTGCTAAATGTGCTGTAATTCTAGTTAGATTGTCCTTAAGTACAACCTTTGAAGATGAAAGGGAAAGTGAGAAAGTCTCCTCATATGTTGCTATCTCTAAGTTTTATTAATTTCCATGCAGTTTGAAACCCCTTCATAAAATCCAGCTATGAAATCAACGACAGAGAAATTAATTTTCTTCAGCTGAAATAAGGAGGGTGGGAGTTTGGCACTGTATACAGTCCAAGGGCTGGTGTGACAGAACTGATAAGATAAAGCGGCAGATGCAAGCACAGGATGGTGTTTTCTAATGTACTGAAAACAATGCGTAAATACATTAAGGATTCTTCAGTATTAGGAATTTCAGTTACTTGAAATTGTGAATGTTCTGCAATTTTATTTTTTTTTCTTTCTCTCCATCAATTTGCCTTTTTACTTTAATACATGACTTGCAACTTTTGAAACTTGTCACGGAATTATTTATTTTTGATGAGCTTTTTCACTGCACTGATTTTCTGTTCCGTCACCAATGGCTGTTGATGTACTGAGGGTACTCAGTGTCCAGAGTTCTCTGGTACTTGTCTAAATGTCCTTGTCACACTATGCTTGCTTTGTAATAGTTGCAGGTCACCCACACGGGAGCAAGTGTTTTACACGTTGGGCTTATATAATTTTGGAAGACAGAAAAGCTACATGTGAAGTTTATCAACATTAGAAATGAATGAATATATGTACATATCAATTTGATAGGTATAAAATAATGGTGAACGGCATACACATATACCTCCAAGAATGCAATAAACACATACCTCCGTTTTACAAATTTGATAAGTCAATAGATTTTTGGCCTGTATATTTTGTGTATATTTCTGTATCTTTTTGTATATTTTTGCCATAGTCATCTGTTCTACACTGTTCTTCTCCAAACACTATCCACCCTGTTAGCACAGATAGCTTAATATAGATACATTTATGATTGTTAATGAGCCGTACATTGACTTGAAGAAGCTATGCACCACTACACACTTCTGGCAATGACACAGTCTGAATTAGATCCAGCTGAGGACAGACAACAGACATATATTGTCAATGTTGGGTGTGGATGAAGTTTTTTTTGTTACAGAAATGCATGCAAACAGTTTTGGTTTTAGAAAATTTAAAACCATTTTCATCAGCCCATTTTTCTACCTTATTCAAACACAACTGAAGTTGCCTTTCTATTGAAGCCATATTTCTAGAAGAACAAGTGATTGAGAAATCATCAACAAAAAGAGACTTTTCAAAGCTAGCTGGAATCACATCAGCAATACTGTTTATCTTTAAAATAAATAATGTAACAGAGGATGCTGCCTTGAGAGACACCCATCTCTTGCCCGTGGATATCTGAATAAATAGATACTAAACGAACTCTAAAAACTCTGTTTGATAAAAATTCTGAATAAACATGGGCATTCGCCCCCTTAAGCCTACTTTATGTAGATCTCTTATCACACCATACTTCCATACTGTATCGTGGGCATCTGTGTATGAAATTCCTCTTTCTGCCTTGATTCTTTGAATTTCTTTTTCCTCTTTCCATTTTGGACATGTTTCATCATTAGAGGCATGGTTTCCTTGGCAGTTGACACATTTCGCTTTATTCGTGCATTCTTGAGAGTCTGTATGATCTTCTTTCCCACATTTATTACAAATTCATTTTTCTTACAGTTGAATTTACTGTGACCAAATCTTTGACACTTATAGTTTGTTTATTTGGGGTTTTACGTCGCTTTCAACACTGTACAGGTCATATCACGACGGGTAGTTGGAAGGGCAGAGGAAACCAGTACATATAGTTCGCTAGGGTTCTGTACTGTAAACTGCCGACCAACGGCAAGCAACTACCAGCTTTCCCACTTACGGCCATGACGGGGATTGAACCCCGGCCACAGAGGTGGGAGGCGAGAGTGTTACCACTCTGCCACCGTGGCCCCTTTTGACACTTATAGCATCTGATGGGATTTGCAATGAATTGCGACACAGCCACCCTGTAGTAACCCACCCTGATGTATTTTGGCAAGGTCTGACTTTGGAGTGTCAATATAAATGTCCCTGTTGGTTTCCTTTGTCCATCTCTAAATACCAATATCCTGTCAGCTTTATGACACCTTCATCTTTTAGTCCATCTAATATCTCCTCATCAGAACAGTCTTTTATATCTGGGCACGGGGCCACGGTGGCAGAGTGGTAACACTCGCCTCCCACCTCTGCGGCCGGGGATTGATCCCCGTCATGGCCGTAAGTGGGAAAGCTGGTAGTTGCTTGCCGTTGGTCGGCAGTTTACAGTACACAACCCTAGCGAACTCTATGTACTGGTTTCCTCTGCCCTTCCAACTACCCGTCGTGATATGACCTGTACAGTGTTGAAAGCGACATAAAACCACAAATAAACTATATCTGGGCATCTAATGACCCCTTTCTTTGTGTTCAGGCTGTAGTGTGGTGATACAGTGATGGGGATAACATTGTCCATAGTCAAGTTCAGTTTGGTTGTTTTCAACAGTTTGCTGCTTTGGTTTTCCTTGTCTAATTCAACCAAGATGTCTCCATTCCTTAATTTCTTCATATTAAAGGGATCAGACCCAAGAAAAGCAACAATGGCCTTGTTTACAGCAAATGGTGACAGTTTCGACAGAGGTCTTTCATTGTCTGTACCTTTTACTAACAGAAATCACGGCCCTGTACAAATCTGAACAGAATCCAAGTTCGAAGTCATGAAATCAGGCGAAGTTCTAATCCTTTTCCTATCAGTCATTTGGTTATTTTGTGTAGCCATAATGTTATAGTATTTATTCATTGCCAATGTTCTCTACCCACCCTTCTAGCCCAACAAGGGAATATCATAATAGTGTGGAGCTGAGCCCTGCACACTGATATCAGAGGTACATTAAACTGCTCTCAGATTTAAAAGGGAAAAATCAGAGTGTCCCTTTTAGGCAAAAATTCAGCATTTTGATATTTTTGCTGCAAAAGGCTATAAATATTTCCCACATTTACCCTAGTTTGGTGCATAAGAATGCACAGAAACGGCAAATCTTCACTTTTGTGAAAAGGACGCTTCCTTAAAACTGCAAATTTTCGCTTTCTAAAAAGGACGTGTCCTTTTCACAGAAACAGCAAATCCTCACTTCTCTGAAAAGGACGCGTCCTTTTCACAGAAACTACAAATCTTCACTTTTCTGAAAAGGACGCGTCCTTTTCACAGAAACATCAAATCCTCACTTTTGTGAAAAGGACGCGTCCTTTTCACAGAAACTACAAATCTTCACTTTTCTAAAAAGGACGCATCCTTTTCACAGAAACAGCAAATCCTCACTTTCCTGAAAAGGACGCGTCCTTTTCACGGAAACTACAAATCTTCACTTTTCTAAAAAGGACGCGTCCTTTTCACAGAAACAGCAAATCCTCACTTTTCTGAAAAGGACGCGTCCTTTTCACAGAAACTACAAATCTTCACTTTTCTGAAAAGGACGCGTCCTTTTCACAGAAACTACAAATCCTCACTTTTGTGAAAAGGACGCGTCCTTTTCACAGAAACTACAAATCTTCACTTTTCTAAAAAGGACGCGTCCTTTTCACAGAAATTGCAAATCCTCACTTTCCTGAAAAGGACGCGTCCTTTTCACAGAACCTACAAATCTTCACTTTTCTGAAAAGGATGCGTCCTTTTCACAGAAAGGGCAAATCATTACTTTTCTAAAAAGGACGCATCCTTTTCACAGAAACTACAAATCCTCACTTTTCTAAAAAGGACGCGTCCTTTTCACAGAAACTGCAAATCCTCACTTTCCTGAAAAGGACGCGTCCTTTTCACAGAAACAGCAAATCCTCACTTTTCTGAAAAGGACGCGTCCTTTTCACAGAAACTGCAAATCCTCACTTTTCTAAAAAGATTCTTTTCACAGAAACACAGAAAGGGCAAATCACTACTTTACTAAAAAGGACGCGTCCTTTTCACAGAAACAGCAAATCCTCACTTTTCTAAAAAGGACGCGTCCTTTTCACAGAAACTGCAAATCCTCACTTTCCTGAAAAGGACGCGTCCTTTTCACAGAAACTGCAAATCTTCACTTTTCTAAAAATGTTCTTTTCACAGAAAGGTTAAATCATTACTTTTCTAAAAAGGACGCGTCCTTTTCACAGAAACGGCAAATCCTCACTTTTCTAAAAAGGACGTGTCCTTTTCACAGAAATTGCAAATCCTCACTTTCCTGAAAAGGACGCATCCTTTTCACAGAAACTACAAATCCTCACTTTTCTGAAAAGGACGCGTCCTTTTCACAGAAACAGCAAATCCTCACTTCTCTGAAAAGGACGCGTCCTTTTCACAGAAACAGCAAATCCTCACTTTTCTGAAAGGGACGCGTCCTTTTCATAGAAACTGCAAATCCTCACTTTTCTAAAAATGTTCTTTTCACAGAAAGGGCAAATCATTACTTTTCTAAAAAGGACGTGTCCTTTTCACAGAAACAGGAAATCCTCACTTTTCTAAAAAGGACGTGTCCTTTTCACAGAAACAGCAAATCCTCACTTTTCTAAAAAGGACGCGTCCTTTTCACACCGAAACTGCAAATCGTCACTTTGAAAAAAGGACGCGTCCTTTTCACAGAAATGGCAAATCTTCATTTTTTTTTAAAAGGACACGTCCTTTTTACAGGGACTGCAAATCTTCACTTTTCTGAAAAGGATGCGTCACTTTCACAGAAACTGCAAATCCTTACTTTTCTAAAAATCCTTTTTTTCTAAAAGGTAAATATACTTTATTTAGATAATGTTGCCTCTGTTAAAAATTAACTAATATTGTTAATTTAGCTAGAGTTATGCTGCTCACTTTTATTGCAATCTGGCAGTGTATCCCCGAACATAGTAAACCTGTAGAAGTAATAATAAAAGACATAGAGGCTGAGACTCCTTAAGTTATAATCACTTTTTGGCTCTCATCATTTGACCTTGGAGGAGGGGCACAAAGGTCAAATCTTACCACATCAGAAGATTATTAGCCCATGATTTCCTATAGGTTGGTTTCACATTTCAAATCTCTAGGACCAATAATAAGTGAGTTATAAGCACTTTTAAGTTTGGCTATACTCTTTTAACCTGAAGGATAGGCCCAAGGTCTGACCACAACAGGAGATTCCCAGCCCATAATTTTCTATAGGTTGGTTCCACATTTCAAACCTCTAGGACTAATAATAAGCGAGTTATAAGCACTTTTAAATTTGGCTATCCTTGTTGTATCCACCGGAAGCATCCGGTGGATACTTTGGTTTAGCGTCCGCTACGCCGCCGCCGCGCGTAGAGAGATTTTCGGCGTTAACGCTCTAAGAAGAAAAGGTTCACCAAATTTGCAGGATATCTTCATTGGGGGGTAAGCTTCTCTGGGAAGGAAAATAGCCTCATTCTGAAAAACAAGATGGCCGCCATGGGCATTTCTTTGAAAATAATCTACATTTTTCTACTGGCTCTTCCTCATAGGTAGAAGGTGGAATCTCTTCATAGGTGATATGTATGACACATATACATGTCCTCTACAACCTTGCACACATTTGAGCTTGAAGCTCCTAATTCAAGGTCATCCACGGAGTGCCGAAGTAACCCACATAGCGGACTTTAAAAGTGCCTATATCTCCCTTATTATTGGTCCTAGAGGTTTGCAATGTGAAGCCAACCTATAGGAAATCATGGGCTGGGAATCTTCTGGCGTGGTTGGATTTGACCTTGGGCCCCTCCTTCAAGGTCAAACGAGGACAGCCAAAGGTAAAAGTGCCTATAACTCGCTTATTATTAGTCCTAGAGGTTTTGGATGGTAAACCAACATATAGAAAATCATGGGCTGGGAATCTTCTGGTGAAGTCGGATTTGACCTTGGGCCCCTTATTCAATGTCAAACGAGGACACCCAAACTTAAAAGTGCTTATAACTCGCTTATTATTGGTCCTAAAGGTTTGGGATGGTAAACCAGCATATAGAAAATCATGGGCAGGGAATCTTTTGGCGTGGTCGGATTTGACCTTGGGCCCCTCCTTCAAGGTCAAACGAGGAAAGCCAAAGGTAAAAGTGCCTATAACTCGCTTATTATTGGTCCTAGAGTTTTGGGATGGTAAACCAACATATAGAAAATCATGGGCTGGGAATCTTCTGGTGAGGTCGGATTTGACCTTGGACCCCTTATTCAAGGTCAAACGAGGACACCCAAACTTAAAAGTGCTTATAACTCGCTTATTATTGGTCCTAGAGGTTTGGGATGGTAAACCAGCATATAGAAAATCATGGCCTGGGAATCTTCTGGCGTGGTCGGATTTGACCTTGGGCCCCTTCTTCAAGGTCAAATGAGGATAGCCAAAGGTAAAAGTGCCTATAACTCACTTATTATTGGTCCTAGAGGTTTGCGATGGTAAACCAACCTATATGAAATCATGGGCTGGGAATCTTCTGGTGAGGTCGGATTTGACCTTGGGCCCCGCATTCAAGGTCAAATGAGGACAGCCAAGCTTAAAAGTGCTTATAACTCGCTTATTATTGGTCCTAGAGGTTTGGGATGGTAAACCAGCATATAGAAAATCATGGGCAGGGAATATTCTGGCATGGTCGGATTTCACCTTGGGCCCCTCCTTCAAGGTCAAATGAGGATAGCCGAAGGTAAAAGTGCTTATAACTCGCTTATTATTGGTCCTAGAGGTTTGGGATGGTAAACCAATATATAGGAAATCATGCGCTGGGAATCTTCTGGCGTGGTCGGATTTGACCTTGGGCCCCTCCTTCAAGGTCAAACGAGGATAGCCAAAGGTAAAAGTGCCTATAACTCGCTTATTATTGGTCCTAGAGTTTTGGGATGGTAAACCAACATATAGAAAATCATGGGCTGGGAATCTTCTGGTGAGGTCGGATTTGACCTTAGGCCCCGCATTCAAGGTCAAACGAGGACAGCCAAAGGTAAAAGTGCCTATAACTCGCTTATTATTGGTCCTAGAGTTTTGGGATGGTAAACCAACATATAGAAAATTATGGGCTGGGAATCTTCTGGTGAGGTCGGATTTGACCTTGGACCCCTCATTCAAGGTCAAACGAGGACACCCAAACTTAAAAGTGCTTATAACTCGCTTATTATTGGTCCTAGAGGTTTGGGATGGTAAACCAGCATATAGAAAATCATGGGCAGGGAATCTTCTGGCGTGGTCAGATTTGACCTTGGGATCCTCCTTCAAGGTCAAATGAGGACAGCCAAACTATAAAGTGCTTATAACTGGCTTATTATTGGTCCTAGGGGTTTGGGATGGTAAACCAACATATAGGAAACTATAGGCTGGGAATCTTCTGGTGTGGTCGGATTTGACCTCGGTCCCCTCATTCAAGGTCAAATGAGGACAGCCGAACTTAAAAGTTCTTATAACTCGCTTATTATTGGTCCTAGAGGTTTGGGATGGTAAACCAACCTATAGGAAATCATGCACTGGGAATCTTCTGGTGTTGTCGAATTTGACCTTGGGCCCCTCCTTCAAGGTCACATGAGGACAGCCAAACCTAAAAGTGCTTATAATTCACTTATTATTGGTCCTAGAGGTTTGCGATGGTAAACCAGCCTATAGAAAATCATCGGCTGGGAATCTTCTGGCATGGTCGGATTTGACCTTGGGCCTCTCTTTCAAGGTCAAATGAGGATAGCCAAAGGTAAAAGTGCCTATAACTCGCTTATTATTGGTCCTAGAGGTTTGGGATGGTAAACCAACCTATAGGAAATCATGGGCTGGGAATCTTCTGGTGTGGTCGGATTTGACCTTGGGCCCCTCATTTAAGGTCAAACGAGGACAGCCAAACTAAAAAGTGCTTATAACTCGCTTATTATTGGTCCTAGAGGTTTGGGATGGTAAACCAACCTATAGGAAATCATGCTCTGGGAATCTTCTGGTGTGGCCGGATTTGACCTTGGGCCCCTCCTTGAAGGTCAAATGAGGACAGCCAAACTTAAAAGTGCTTATAACTCGCTTATTATTGGTCCTAGAGGTTTTAGTACATTGTCTTTAGGGTGGATACAATTTGCATCGGTTTTCCGATGCGCTAGGTCTAGTTTAACTTTGAAGGAGGGTGTCCAAGGTGAAATCTGACAACATCAAAAGATTCCTAGCCCATGATTTCCTATAGATTGGTTTCACATTTCCAATCTCTAGGGCCAATAATAAGTGAATTATAAGCACTTTTGCAATAGTTTTCAAATTACAACTGATTTACTGAAGTGTGAACCTCAAAGTAGCTATTACTCGGCTATGCAATGAGCTACAGGTCTGTAATTTTACTATGTTATAACTGACCCAAAGGTAGATGAATAACATACTCTAAACAAAATTCTTTAAATGCAATAGTTTTAGTTACAGCTGATGTAATCAACAGAGAAAGCCTCAAAGTGGTTATTGTTCAGCTATGTAATGACCTACAAGTCTTCAACTTTGCTATGTTATAGCTGACCAGAAAGCTAAGGTTAACAACATATTTAAAGAAAATACTCTAAATGCAATAGTTTTCCAGTTGCAACTGATTTACCCAACAGTGAGAGCCTGAATGTAGCTATTGCTTAGCTGTGCCATGACTTACAGGTCTGCAATTTCACTATGTTACAGCCACCCATAAAGTAGGTGAACAACATATTAAAACAAAATAAATGCAATAGTTTCCAAGATACAACTGATTTACTCAACAGTGAGAACCTGAGATTAACTGTTACTCAGCTATGCAATGAGCAACCCGAAAAGTACATGAAAAACATATTTAACAAAATACTCTAATGCAACAGTTTTGAAGATAGATGCAAGGTAGCTATTACTCGACTATGCAATGAGCTAAAAATAGCTGAATAACCTATTTATTCAAAATTCTCTAAACGCAAGTTTTTGAGTTGCACTTTTCATCCTTGATAGATAAAGTATCCTTTAAAAAAACAGCATGTCTAGGCCTTGTAGTTTTGGAGGAGAAGTTGTTCATGCGAACCCATATGCAGATGCGGACACCGCAGAGTGATGCCATAATGTCAGCCGACTGACAAGTCAGCTGACATAAAAAGTTTAAGTTAATGTATATAATAAAAATGACCAACATAATGACATATGGCAGAAATGGTTTTTCAGAATTATCCATGTGCTACAATTATTTGTGGTAGTTTCATCCTCCTGGACAATAGAGAAAAATAAAGTAGGGGATGGCAAATAAAGTGAGAAATGACAATAATATGAGACACATAAACATTTAACATCCCTAATAGTACTCAATAATTTACAATTTAACAATACCTGTGTTAAAGCCCTACCAAAATGAAAAATTCAGAATGATACTTTTGGAATCAGGTGGAACGAGTGAGGTTACAGACACATTTTACATTTTGCAGGATAGGTGAAAATGTGAACATGAAGCTACCACAGATGATTGTATATACAATAACCAGAATATAGAATGTCTAATCATGACTTTCAGAAATAAACTAAAAATAACTGAGGTGATAACACAAGTGATTGAAACACTTCAGTATAAATACACCAGCTTTTCGATCAGAAAAATAACACAGAACATTACATAATAAAATATACTAGTAGAATATTTTTAATTACAATATCTAAAATTTCAGTGGCAAAATAACTAATTGTATATTTATTAAGTTCTGAACAATAGCATTTGACACATTCAAAAGTATAAAAATTTATCTAACCTCTGTAGTTGCCTTTTGTTTTTTATGTTATGCCCCTGTTCCACCAAAGGATTAAGCCCCGATCCTGTCGGCGACCCTTAATCGTGCACAGTCGGTTGAAAAAAGACAAAAATGGGCGGGAATACTGGGTCGGTACTGAAGTCTGGGATTAAGAACAGATCGTCCCCAGGACGCCTCAGGACACCTCAGGACGCCTCAGGCGGCCGCAGACAGTCCCCGACTGGTCTGGGACTAAGAACCGACTAAGCCAGTTTTCGGGTCGGTTTCAACCACGATCCTGTCGGACACAAACCGACTGGGTCCCAGGACGCCTCAGGCCTCCTGGGACTAAGAGCCGACTAACACACGATTAACTACCGGCGTCCTCAGGCGTCCTCAGGCCTCCTCAGGCCTCCCCAGACCACGATCCCCGATTATTGTTTTGCAAAGTTGCTGGATTTTCTGGGTATATATATATAAAATTTGCGATCTAATCATCATTGCTTTTCTAGGAACACACCAGGATGCCACCTTTTAATGGAAGACAGATTCAACAACAACTTAGGGCTTTTTTGGTTTTTATTCACTTACAAATAATCATGTATTTCCATTTTTTACGTCAAGCACAGCAACCACCACCACCACCACCAGCACCACCAGCACCCATACAGAGACCTAGAAGAAGGCACAACATGTGGGTCAGGCCATGGCTACTGCAGAGAGAGGAGAGGGGGGCCTACCACAACATTATGGCTGATCTTTATGCCACAGATATTCCAGGATTCACCAACTACATGAGGATGACCCCAGAATTCTTTGAAATGATGAAGACCAGACTGGAACCACGTCTAGCCAGGCAGGCCACCAACTACAGAGCTCCTATCAGTGTTGGGGAGAAGTTAGCCCTCACCATCAGATATCTGGCCACTGGAGAGTCATACACATCATTATCCTGTCAGTTCAGGGTTGGAAGATCCACCATTTCCAAGTTTCTACCAGAGGTCTGCAGGGCCATCCAGGATGAGTTCACCAGAGAGTACCTCAAATGTCCTACTACCCCAGATGAGTGGAAAGAACTGGAGAGGGAATTCAGGATCAGGTGGAATGTTCCACATGCCCTGGGAGCCCTGGATGGAAAGCATGTGGCCCTGAAGAAACCAAAGAACTCTGGAGCCCTCTACCACAACTACAAGGGGTTCTTTTCCATTGTCATGTTGGCCTTGGTAGATGGGCAGTACAAATTCAGATGGGTGGATGTGGGTACAGAAGGGTCTTGCTCAGATGCCCAGATATTTAATGCCTCTCAGCTGAAGAGGAGGATTGAAGATGGCAGGATAGGCTTCCCTGACCCAGCTCCTATAACACAGGGTGGTACAGATGTCCCCTACTTCATTTTGGCAGATGATGCCTTTGCCCTGAAGACCTGGCTCATGAAACCCTATGGCAGAAGGCTGTTAACAAGGGAGGAAAGGATTGCCAACTACAGAATATCAAGGGGCAGGAGAGTTGTGGAGAACGCTTTTGGCATCCTTGTGTCAAGATTTAGAGTCATGAGGACCACCATTGAACTACCCCCAGAAACAGTTAGAGAAGTAGTCATGACCTGTGTGGTTCTGCACAATATACTCAGAAGCCAGTATCAAGGTCAACCTGCTGGTCAGCAGCCTGGGGGGGATGATGATGATGATGATGTGCCTGGTGATTGTGGATTGATTGGTGGTGCTGCTGGTGGTGGCCAAGACAGAAACCCTGCTAGAGAGGCCAAAAGACAGAGGGATTACCTGAAGGACTACTTCAATAATGAGGGAGCGGTGGCCTGGCAAGATGGCAGAATATAAGTCCTGTTGCAGTAAACAGTCCTTTTCAGGACTAACTATAACAGTCCTTTTCAGGACTACCAAATATTCCCAAAACAATTAATCAGCTATGTGGACAAACAGACAAACCCCATGCCAAACATAACTTGTTGAGACGGACAAACAGACAAACCCCATGCCAAACATAACTTGTTGAGACGGACAAACAGACAAACCCCATGCCAAGCATAACTTGTTGAGACGGACAAACAGACAAACCCCATGCCAAACATAACTTGTTGAGACGGACAAACAGACAAACCCCATGCCAAACATAACTTCTTGAGACGGACAAACAGACAAACCCCATGCCAAGCATAACTTGTTGAGACGGACAAACAGACAAACCCCATGCCAAACATAACTTCTTGAGACGGACAAACAGACAAACACAACTTACTCACCCAACAAACAGACAAACCCACTCTTAAACAAAAGCCAAACACAAAGTCACACATAATATCCTAAATTGAATTATTATTTTATATATTTTCAAATCCACATCCTAATTTAAACATTTTTCTTTTTTCATGGCTGGGAAACTTATTTGTAGCAGAAATTTTTTTATGGAAATATTAAATTTTAAATATTCATTTCTAATCACAAAAATTTGGAAAATATAACCATGGAACTAGTTTTGCTTTCAATAATGGGGGATTGTGTTTGCTAAATACTTTGTCAGTTCGTTGGCATGGGTTCTATTTACTTTTGGGTTTGTGTGTTTGTTGGTTACTGGGGTTGGGTTTTTTGGGGTAGTTGGGTATTAGGTTTGGTACTGGGTTTGTTATTTGGGGGTTATGTTTGGTATTGGGTTTGTCTGTTTGTGGGTTGGTAAGTATGTAATTATGCCTTTTAACTCTAGGGAAGGTGTAAGTGTTGGACTTTTCAATTACAGATTTTAAACTATTCCATGGATTTTAATCTAAAAATGGGCTGAGTAATGGCCATATTGGGAGTTATTTTTAATTTTTTTTTTATGTGGCCTTTTTTGTTATGTGTAGTACCATGGGTTATTTGTTTCATGTTTGGGGTGGTGTAAGTGTTGGACTTTAATTTTTTTTTTCTTGTGATAAGTATTTGTACTGAACTTTTTTGTTTTGGGAGGGGAATTGGAAGAACACGTAGCTGAATAATTGTTTTTGGATGATTTGGTGGCCCTGAAAAGGGCCTGGCAGGTCAAAGACCCGCCCTGACTGGATGGCTACTGAGGAGGCTGCTGCTGCTGTTGAGGCGGTGCTGAAGTGGTGATAGTAAAGAGCTGCTGCGGTTGTTGCTGCTGCTGAGGCTGCTCGACGATCTGTGTTGATGTCAGATCTGGTAGCTGGCTTAAGATTCCACTCAGATTGTGTCTGCTCCCTTCGTCCTGTACAGTTAGGACAGATGTCGGGTTGCTGAAGCCAATGGGGCTTGGTGTATAGTACACAAAACTGCTGCTAGCTGCTGCTTGAGTGGAACTTGACGCCTGTGGAGTGGTTGTTGGCAGTAGGCCGACCCTCTGGGACTCTGTGGTAACAGTGGCTGATCTTCTGGGCAATGGCTGACGTCTGCGGTTACTCTTAATATTTTCGATATCTCTGAATATCTTGCCCTTTAATTCTTCAAATTCTTCTTGAGTCATCTTTTCGGCCTCTGATGCCACGTAGTCAAAGAAAGGCTGCCTGTCTGACTTCTGATGCATAAAACCTGAGATAAGTGTCCTCATCTGCTCAAAGTGTTCGAGAATCTTGGAGTCTGTAGTTGAAACGGGTGTTGATGTAATGATGGACTCTCCCTCAGGACACTTGACTCGAGGTGTTCTGTGTCAGTAGTTGACCCACGTGATTCGTCCTGCTTGCTGGTATTTGGACTGGCCTCAAAACCTGAACTTCTATTGGCCCCCTTTCTTCTGATGTGGGTTTTAAGAAAACCCATCTGTTGGTAGACCCAGGACTGTCTCTTGGTCATCTCCCTCGGGGCTTGGACAGATTGGAGCTTAGACAGCTTTCCATAACGGGTTCGCTGGGACTCAAACCACCTTCTCACATCAAAGGGCTGGAGCTTAAGTTCTGCAGATATTTCTGCCCAGAGAGCCTCTCTTCTGTTCCTGTCGTGGAAACGTGAATGTTCCTTGTCATACAGTTCAGGGTGCAGCTTGACGAATTCTACAATGGAAACTTCATCACTGTCTGTGAAAGTGGCACACACCCTGGCTCTCTTGGCTGAAGAATGGCACTCCGGATCTTCCTCACACCTCTCTTCTTCTTCTGCCACAGCTTCCCCAATAGCTGGATCTTCCTGAATCTCCTCCTCCTCTCTCCTCTCACTTCCTTCTTCTGTAAAAACTTCACTCCTCTCCTCTACTTGACTTTCCTTCTCCCTCTCATCCATCTTTTTCCTTCCTCTCTTCCCTCCTTTCTCTTTTCTCATGATCCAGTCGACAAAATAATAAAAAAATAGTAAAATGTGTCTCCTAACTGTGAAATTTGCCTTAAGCTCAAGTATATAAAATGTAAAATAAAAATTGAAAACCCCTACAAATCAGTGACACACGTCTCTCAGTAGCCAAACAGTCAGTAACAATGACAAAGTGTGCGCGGTCGCTTATATAGTCCCAGACCTGCTCATTGCCTCGTTTTAATTTCAAACGCGCGGAAAACAGTCGGTTCTTAATCGGTTGTTAGTCCCAGGCCGCCTGAGGCGTCCTCAGGCCGCCGCAGACTGAAAATGCGTGGTCCCAGGCGTCCTGGGGAGGCCGGTTTGGATCGGTTAGGGTCGGTTACCCTTAGTCGGTTCTTAGTCCCAGACCTTGATTTTTGGGTCGCAGGACACCGCAGACGGTCTGAGGCTTCCGGGGACTAATGCAACCGACTCACTTTCAGACGCATGAAATTCATACGCATCATATTTGAGTCTGGGATTAAGAACCGGCCTCCTGGGACTAAGCTACGGAGGTCTGGGACTAAGGGTCGCAGGACGCCTGGGACAACAACCGACTCTGTAAATTTGGGTCTGAGGAGGCCTGAGGATGCCTGGGACTGGACATTTTGTTGACGGCGGGAAATAGGAATCGGTTGTAGTCGTGTGAAATATCAAACATGTTTGATTTTTCACACGGCCCCAACCGACCACAACCGACCCTTACAGAAGGTCTGGGACTAAGCAAATATTTCAAACCGACCCCCAAAAACCCTTAATCGGGAGCCTTAGTCGTGTGGTGGAACACCCACATTAAATCCATTTTGTTATATTTCTCAACTCCATTGTTTTTTGTTCATTTGCTTCTCCCATTCATAAACACACAAGGAACAGACATGATTTGAACTGCCATCTGATAACCCACAAAGTACTGGATACTGAAAAGAGCTTTACATGATAATGAATTAGTCCTAAGTACTTGTGGTGTTGGTTAACAACTCATATGTGGGATGACCTTTATAAGGCTGTTCCATTAGGGTGATCCAATCATAAACCTGCCTCCTGATTGGAAAAAATAAGTTATTTACAATCCCTAGGTGTAATTTGAGATAGGTTTAAGATAGGTAAAGATAGGTTTAATACCTGATAACTTTACAAGTGATCTTGAGATTACCACATAGGTTCCCAAAAAGTTTGATAAGTCATGATAGTTTATGATAGCTTGACAAACGTTAAAGATAGATTTAAGATGGGAAAAGATAGGATTTGGATATGATATGGATTTGATAAGGAGCAGTTTGCGATAATTTCAAACAGTTTATTACTGTTGTACACTGTTCCCAATGGACTTATGAATGCATCCAATCAGACAGACTGTGGAAGTTCCATAGCTTCCTACACGATGGCTTTATGATTATTACAATTGAAAAGCTCCACCTTCTGAACTGACAATTCACATGGATGTAAGCCTATTGTAAAGCATTATCGCCATGGTGGAACAGCCCTATTAGAAACTTCAACCATCTAGTTTACCACATGCACACACTACCATACAAACTCTGGTGTTCAAGTTTGAAGATAATTCACTCTCTATATATCATGATCTTTGTTGTAATAGTGCAGAGTAGTGTTATTGCAAGCAGCTGTGCATTTTAGTCCTTCAGTCACTGGAAAACACCCCCTTTCTTATCACACTTCATGTAAATAAATCACTGGCTAAAGATAGCAACTCCATTGTTTATCTTGCATACCCATGTACCACATCATGCAAAACATCTGGGAAGAGGTTTTATTCCAAATCACAAACAAATGAATGGAAAATGCTTTCTCTTTTTTACTTATAAAACTTTCACTTATGCATGTATTGTTATAAAGCCAAAATGGCAAGCAGTGCACAAATGAATAAAATACTTTCAACAAAAGTAATTCTATTCCTCTGATTAAATTTTATTAATTCTGATACTATCACAATAAAAGTTAATACAGCATAATTTGCCACAGTCTTACTGCCCTATAGTATCAATTTAAAAACTTCGAAACACTAACTTGTAAAATGATTCTAAAAGTATCATCCATAAAAATGCTACTGTTTTTGGTAAATCCAAACAAGCGAAATGGTGGGGAATCAAAAATAGGTTTGTAATTAACATCTGTCTATTTTATATGCAGTGGCAGCGTTTGAATGAAAAACAACCATTAACTAATTTAAATGTTTAATGGTGATGGAATATATACACATAGGTTTGTTTAGATAAATATACCCTACAGATACTAATGTCGTGGTTTGAAATGTCACACTTTAATCATGTACTGTTTTTAATTGCTATCAGTATGTTCAATTATACTGTCAATCTTATAATTCCAGATTACACTTTCCCAGTTTTAACAATGTCACTATTCTATATTCTGTATTTTAACCTATAAGTTGAGCTATTATGCAAACTATCACTGTATATTATTCAAAGTCACAATAACTATATTTTCCTGTCCTTTACTATTTATACTTTCTATTCAAACAATAATCTGACTGTTCCTATCTATATCATATTTCTACTCAACTAAAAAACCAGTAGCATCTCTGCATTTGCGATATTTGACAAAAACATAAATCCTTATATCTGGCATATAGAAGCATAGCCTGTACAAAACTGAAGCTAATTGTAAACTGAAACTAACAGTACTAAAGAAATACATAGAAAACTAATGAAACAGAGGTCTTGTTCAAGACTACAAAATCTCCATTGGCTGTCTCATCCTCAAACACATAAAGCTAATGTATATGGTGATATTGGGTACATTCTAATCATTTCCCTTCACACTCTCAATTTACTGCACACTCCTGCATCTTAGTCCCTTAGTCCCTGGAAATCTCACACCCTTTCTTGTCACACTTCATCTACATAACCACAGGCTATAGATAACAACTCCATTGGATTGATTATATGGCATACCCCATCATGCAAAGCATCTGGGAAGAGGCTTTATTTCAAATTGATGGAAAAAGCACTGTCTTTTTCACTTATAAAAATCACTTTTTCATGCACTGTTGTAAAGAAAAGAAAAAATATGCAAAAAATGTTAATTAATGCACAAATGAATTCAATAGTTCCAACTAAGTCATTTTATTCCCCCTCTGTGTAACTATTTATTAATTTTGACATTTCTCCAATGTCAGTTGATAAAATATACTTTATCACAGTATTACTGCCTTGAAATATCAATGTAAAACTTATATAAAGAAATTTAATTTTTAACGGGGATCCTAAACCCCTCCTCAAATTGAAGGGAGCTGAAAAGATCTGTTGCTAATAAATTCAGGTTTAATCATATTTTAAAGGGTGTGGTGTTTGATTACCATTACTGCAAGAGCACTCATAGAGTGCATACCTCTGCCAATGCCCAACACCTCCAATATTGCTTATGAATCAATTGATTAAACAAGAGGGTAAGAAATGCCCCCAGCAATTAGAGTGTGGAAACGGAAATGTTGACGGAGACAAAAACGGACAAACCAAGGGATGGAATTACAACAATTTCAACAGCAACTTAGCTATGATGGTGATATATTCCCCTGTGACTTTTTGTGTTCGATTGGACAAAGCATTTTTGAGTCACAATCCGGAAACAAAAATGTTGACCGACAGACAAGTGGACAAACAAACTGACGAAATTACACCAATTTCGAAAGCAAACTAGCTACGATGGTGATCTATCTCCCTGTCATGTTTGAATTCAATTGCACAAGGTGTAATCGAGTTAGAGTCCTTAAACGAAAATGTTGACAGACAGACAGACAGATAAATGGGCAAACAAACTGACGAAATTACACCAATTTTGAAAGCAAACTAGCTATGATGATAATCGATCTCCCTGTCAAGTTTGAATTCAATTGCACAAGGTGTTTTTGAGTTAGAATCTGTAAACGAAAATGTTGGCGGACAGACAAAAATTACACCAATTTCGAAAGTAACCGAGCTATGATGGTGATCGATCTCCCTGTCAAGTTAGAATTCGATCGGAAAAAGCGTTTACGAGTTAGAGTCTGGAAACAAAAATGTTGACGGACAAAATTACAAAAAACGGACAAATGAACAGACGGAATTACACCTATTTCAAAAGCAACCTAGTTATGATGGTGATCTATCTCCCTGTCAAGTTTTAATTTGATTGGACAAACCTTTTTTGAGTTAGAGTCCGGAAACGAAAATGTTGACACAGACAAACTGACAAACGAACAGACGGAATAACACCAATTTCGAAAGCAACATAGCTATGATGGTGATCTATCTCCCTGTCAAGTTTTATATTTGATTGGTCAAAGTATTTTTGAGTTGGCTTCCAGAAATGAAAATGTTGGCAGATAAAATACAGACAAACGAACAGATGGAATTACACCGATTTCGAAAGCAACCTAGCTATGGTTGTGATCTATATCCCTTTGAAGTTTGAATTTGATTGGACAAAGCGTTTTCGAGTTAGAGCCCGGAAATGAAAATGTTGACAGATGAAAAACGGACAAATAAGCGGATAGAATTACGCCATGTTTATTGCGTTAATACATCCTATCCAATGGGCAATTGCTTTACCAGTCGGCGCGACCGGTCCCGCCAAACGCCAGAAAAGACATCCTGTATATACTACCGGCAGGACCGGTCATGGAGTGTACATTCACTAGGTGGCGCATTGTACTTCCTTCCTGTCTAGACAGCATGACATCATAGCATTTTTTTCTTTTGGCGCATGGAGTGTACAGACGTGTTTTCTACAGAGACGTTTTTGAAGTTTATCAACAAATTGATCCATTTTATGAACTTTTAAGTTCAATTCATTACTTCTACGAGTTCTATCATCATGTCTTCTCTTGGGCAGAAAAGAGGAGCTTGCGGGCACGTGATGGCTCTGTTCAACAACCACAAGAAGTGTGCCAGATGTAGGGAAAAGGGGGTGGGAGAGGATCCCTGTGTCAAGAAACTTGAATGCCAGATTTGTAAGGCTTTTACGCCTGCTCAAGTTCAACAATTGGCCACCCTGACCTACAAATCCAGGAAAGAATGTGGAGAGCTGAAGAATATGACAGAAACTACCAGTAGTGCTACCCCCACTCTCGGGGACCCTTCAGATGTTACTCTGTTGGGACGAGTACACTCAGACGAGCCATCTTCTGTTGAATCAACACCGACCAAGAAGAATAAGCATTCTGATGGCTCTCCTAGCACAGCAGTAAACCTACCTCTGAAGACCTGAGAAGTCTAGATAACAAGTGGAGTTGAGAGGTTTTCACGACTTGAAGCTTTGCTTCTTAGTGTGGAGTTGAGAGGTTTTCACGACTTGAAGCTTTGCTTCTTAGTAAGTTGTTTGTTGTGCCGGTATAACCTGTGAGATCTTCAACTGTGGTGACCAGAGAAAATCCCTTCTTTGATCCGGGTGCATCTTCATGTGTTGTGTCTGCTGGTTTGGTCACTGAGGATACCGGACCCACTCTTGTACAGACCACTGGTAAAGCTGTCCAGTTGTCTGCTACCCAACCTCCGCTGGAGGTTCCCGGTATGAAAACTGTGCAGGATGTCAGTAAGTGTGCTACCCGCCCTGTTCAGGGTCCTGGTACCTCTGATGTAGCCATCCACCCTTTACAGGCTCCCGGTGCAGACAGGAACCGAGCCTTTACAGGCTCCTGGTGCAGGGACAGCCACCCAGCCTCTACAGGCTCCCGGTACAGGTCCTGAAGTGCTGCCAACCGGTAATGATCCTGCTCAGCTAGACCAGTCACTTGCCGGTGGAAGAGCTGTGGAGATTGAAGGTGAATCTGAGAGTGAGCCAGAGCTGGATAGGAAACAGGCTTCACCAGCTAGGGTTAACGTCCAGGGTGAACTACCTGAAAATGCTACTGACCTGGACCTCTCTTAAGAAGCCAACTACAGAGAGACAATAAGATGGGTCAAATCATTCATGGGCTGCCATCAGATCCCTGATTTCGACAGCACTTCTTCTTCCCTGGATGATAACCCATTTGCTGGTTCCAGAGTCATGCCAACCGGTAAAGTGTCTGTCAAACTACTGGTGGATGAGTGGCTGTGTCGAAAATTTGAGAGAGTGAACCAGACTGTTTCCTGTACCCTTCTAGAAACACTGAGACTGGTGGACTGCTACCTGACCAGTTTGTCAAGCCACCCAGATCATCAAAGTGGTACGACATGCACACAGACAAAAAAAATCTGCTTCAACTACAGTGTGTAACTGGTCTCCGGAACTGGCAAAGTTGAACAGCACCTTCTGCAGAGTGGCCAGACGTAGTTTGCCCTCTGCCCCAGCCTCCCATCCTTTCAGCCAGGACACTTTAAGGCAGTGGGAGAGAGCATTCCGGGAACAGTCTGTGATGTGTAACCAGACTGCTGGTCTGTGAAGATGTTTGACAAAATTGTTTATTTGGGGTTTAACGTCGCCTTGAACACTGTACAGGTTATATCACGATGGGTAGTTGGAAGGGCAGAGGAAACCAGTACATAGAGTTCGCTAGGGTTGTGTACAGTAAACTGCCGACCAGCGGCAAGCAACTACCAGCTTTCCCACTTGAGCCCGTATGGGGATCGATCCCCAGCCTCAGAGGTGGGAGGCGAGAGTGTTACCACTCTGCTACCGTGGCCCCCAATAATTGGTAGTAAAGCAGTAAATGCCGAGGACCTGTCCCAATATGACCCTGGCTGTGGAATGGGATGTTTGACAAAAGTACAGGACCCTATGGTTACACACTTGAAGACACTACGTGTGGACAAGACTAAGGGCAAGGCAGCAGAAAGAATGCAGCAGGCAGTGAAGAACTAGAATATTTGGTGACCTTCAACCGGTCAATCTCTCAAGCCTTGCAGCATACTATGCAGGATCTCTCAGGGGGAATTTTTATCAGTATGGCTAATCTCACTCTGGCACGTAGACAGCTACCTGGAGTTCATACGTAGTGGAGTAAAGCCAGATCCCTTTACTGTAGTGCTGGTATTGTTTATCGATATTGAAATATTTATCGAGCTGTGCTAAATATACTGATATCGATAATGTAGGGTACAATATCAATATCAAAACATACTACTAAATAGACGCAATTAAGCTGTTTTCCATTCAAATAAAATATAAAATTTGAGAAATATATTGGTTTTCCTATAATTTTTTGTCAAATTACACTTACCGCTAAACCGGAAATGCCATATTTGTTTATGTTTCGAGAAACTTCTAAAACTCGGGAAAGGGTTTGGAAGCTCTCTCCCGGAAAACACCCATGACCCGATATTTCAATATCAATCGATATAGAAACAAAAATATGGTTTGATATCGATATAGATATTATTATTCGATACCAACACTACTTTACTGCCTTATGTACAGCACCGGTTCTTCATTCACTGTTTCCAGACAATTTACTGATCAAGGCTGAAGATGAAATCTCTCATACTGAGGAGAGACGTTCTTCTGGCAGTTCACACAGGAAGCCCGGTCGTTTCCACTCATACGCTTCCTCAAGTGGCAGATCAACATAGCTACCAGACGGGAAGTCCACTACACCGGTCTGGAAGCAAATTCGAGACCGGCAACTAGGACAGAAAGGTCATAGCCTCAAACTTCACGCAGAAGCCGACCAAGGGTTCAAAGAAGAAGAAATGACAATTATTGTCTTTTAAATGTAGCCAGGGTGAAGGACTCTACATGTATCTGGCAAGTACCTGTACTTTGTACATGTATCCATATACCAATCCACAGTCAGTCCAGGAAGTACATGCATTTTCACATCCAGGGTCGGTCCTACCAGTTCAAAGTCCTACCCTTTGGCCTGTCCACAGTACCTATGGAGTTCACAGTGGTGGCCAATGAGGTCAAACTGATGGCTTTACAGAGGGGTATAAGAATCCACCAGTACCTAGATGACTGGTTGGTGAGAACCACATCCCACCAAACTTGTCTCCAGCATACACAGACCTTGGTAAACATATGAATACCCCTAGTAAGCTGATAACGGGGCTGGATGGGTGGGCCTTGCCTGTCCATTGGATAGGGTATTAACTTATAAAAATTTTGTTTACTTATTAAATTTGCAATTTCAAAAGCAACCTAGCTATGATGCTGATCTATCTCCCTGTCAAGTTTGAATTCGATCGGACAAAGCGTTTTCAAGTTAGAGTCTGGAAACAAAATTGTCGACAGGCAGACAGACTGACAGATGTCAGACACATCAATCTAATAGACGGGTTGGTTACACGCAACTCACCTAAAAATCATTTCCCAGATTCAAAGTATCTGTCTAATTTGAAAATTTTGATTACTTAAATGTAGCTTTTATAAGCTACAAGCTTACCACGTGGAACTGAATACTGATCTCGGCCCACAGGCCCTGGTCAATATCCGAGAAAAATAGACATTTAGTGTTTGCCACAGCCTCAGGTTGTCTTCTCATGGAACTCTTCACAATTCATCCTTTTCTTGTTGCAATCTTGAACCATACCCCCTCAGCTGTAATACAGCAGGGTGGCAGGGTTGGACTCTTTTCAGTTCCATGTGGTAAGCTTGTAGCGTATAAAAGCTACATTTAAGTTATCAAAATTTTCAATTTTATTGCACTACAATAGCCTACCATGTGAACTGAATGCTGAACCGCTCGGTGGAGGGATTACAGCTGAGACTGGAAGAAGTAGTCAATTTTTCTTGGATTTTGAAGTAATAGAATGAATGTTTTAGAAATAGCAGTCTGAGTCCTGTTTACAGTGCCCCAGTCCCAAAGACTGGACCTGTAAAAAGCCAAAAACCTGAATTGTATGAATGACAGTGCGAAGAACTGTCTAGAAGTTTTGATTGGAGGAGAAAAGTGCAGTCTATGCTCACTTATGAAGAGTAAAGCCCCTAGAGCTAAGCCACGATGGAAAACAAGCCCTAGGCTTGGAAATTTCATAATTTTTGCCACCCAAAAATGAGATTAAGTGACAACCTTAATAAGTCCTTTGTGTAAAGTGAATTAATAAGTCCTTAATACATAATACACTAGACCTAGCACATCGGAGAACCGATGCAAATTGTATCCACCCTAAAGACAATGCACCAAAACCTCTGGGATCAATAATAAACGAGTTATAAGCATTTTTAAGTTTGGCTGTCCTTATTTGACCTTGAACGAGCGGCCCAAAGTCAAATCCGACCACACCAGAAGATTCCCAGCCCATGACTTCCTATAGGTTGGTTTACCATCCAAAACCTCTAGGACCAATAATAAGCGAGTTATAAGCACTTTTAAGTTTTGCTATGCTCGTTTGACATTGAAGGAAAGGCCAAGGTCAAATGCGACCACACCAAAAGATTCCCAGCCCATGATTTCCTTTCTGTTGGTTTACCATCCCAAACCTGTAGGACCAATAATAAGCGAGTTATAAGCACTTTTATTTTTGGCTATCCTTGTTTGACCTTGAAGAAGAGGTCCAAGGTCAAATCTGACAACACCAAAAGATTCCCAGCCCATGATTTCCTATGTTGGTTTACCATCCCAAACCTCTAGGACCAATAATAAGCAAGTTATAAGCACTTTTAAGTTTGGCTATGCTTGTTTGACCTTCAAGGAGAGGCCCAAGGTCAAATCCGACCACACCAGAAGATTTTCAGACCATGATTTCTTACATGTTGGTTTACCATTCAAAACCTCTAGGATCAATAATAAGCAAGTTATAAGCACTTTTAAAGTTTGATTATACTCATTTGACCTTGAAGGAGAGCCCCAAGGTCAAATCCGACCACAATCCCCAACCTCTAGGACCAATAATAAGCGAGCTATAAGCACTTTTAAGTTTGGGTATGCTCGTTTGAACTTGAACGATGGGCCCAAGGTCAAATGTGACCACACCAGAAGATTCCCAGCACATGATTTCCTATATGTTGGTATACCATCCCAAACCTCTAGGACCAATAATAAGCGAGTTCAAGGCTTAATCTTAGCAAATTTTTTATGAACTTATAATCAGTCGCCCGTCAATCGGTCAATTATGGCCCGATTGATCAAAATATCGACTGGCGCCTAGATTCTTCCCTCAGGAATGTGCATACCAAATTTGCTTGACCCACACCCAGTACTTTCTGAGGAAATCTAGTGAATAGGAAGTAAATTTTTTTTTGAATTTTGATAATGTGACCTTGATAAAGGTCAAAGGTCAAATTTATGCCTGTCAAAAAATTTTCCCACGCCTATAGAAGATAACTGCCAAATATCATTTAGATAGGCCTAATAACAAGGGAGATATTCAAGGGAGACGATAATGCGGCGGCGGCTGGCTGAAAAGCAGTGGTGAAACCAATAAGCATCCCCTTTTCAAGGGACGCTTAGTTATTTAAAAAATAAAAAGAAAGATCCAAGTCTTATACAAAGAAAAGGGAATCTACCTGTGGCCTAGTACATATATGCAAGATAAGAGAGAAATCCCTTCAATAGTCAATGAGAAAATTGTGATAAAGTGTTGAAATTTAACACTTTGGGTGGTGCTACCTCACTTCTAATGGCTCTGGGGAACAGACGAACAGACACATCTGCCCACATTTTACGATTTATCATCCTTGATAGATAAGGAATCTTTTAAAATTAACAACATGTCTCTGGGCCTTATAGTTTCATCGGAGAAGATGTTCATGTGTACGTGGATGCGGACACGGGCACCGCAGGGTGACAACATAATGTCAGCTGACTGACAAGTCAGCTGACATAAAAAGCACTCACAGTAAAAATGTCAATCAGGTGACATTTCAGAAAATTAAGGACTTTTTGTATCCAGAATATGACTGGTCTTTCCTAGACTATAAACACTTCTTTCCTTTGGACAAGCCCTACTCATGATGTAAAAAATTATTGAACTATGCTCATTGTTTTTGGAGTAATTTCAAATAAAGATACACATGAAACTATAATTCCCATAGTTATGGAAAAAAAATCTGGTAGAGGTTTATGCTCTATGAGTGCTTTCCAGTTTTTCTCCAAGTGATTTTCTGCTCTTTAGAAGGACAATTCCAATTTGTTACATGTTAAATATATGCAACATGTACAAGTGAATGAATCTTCTAAAGCTTTTACTTTTCTGATAAATGTGCACACACACCTTGGTAACAGTAACCTCAGCAATACATGTACATACCCCTGCTACTTGGATAATCAACTTGATAGAAACCACAAGATATAAATTTCACTCTCTTGACAGTTGTAAAACATACAAAACAGTGGGGGGCGGGTAATGCTGGGAGAGGTGGGGTGGGGATGCAGTTTAAGGAACCAGTTGGAGATTTTCCTTAGACTGAATACTTGCTTTCTTCCAGTACTGGCAAAATATCTTGTTTGAAAGAGTCAGTTACAACCACAAAACACAGATGCAGATGATGGGCTATTAAATAGATGGTTTTCAGATAACATAAACACTTTCAGTGGGGTAGTAGATACCAATGGATAAGCTTTCCTTGCAGATTTGGTGTGTTGTGATGTATACTTCCTAGGGCTGAGTTGAGAGTCTTGTGATTAAAGATGAGTATTTGTTTAAACAGTGTATGTGTGCACGTTTGGGTACTTTTTGTTGTTGGTAGTTGAGACACATATCAACATACTACTGCAGTGGAGTTTTGATGAGTTGATGGTTTTCTTTATTGCATGATATAATTATCAAGTATTATTGTTCACTCTTCAATGGAACAAAATTGAACATATAAAATATGGTTTTAATATCAGTTTAATGTGACTTATCAGAATTAGCAAGTTTGGCATCTAATCATAGGCTGTCACCTCTGTGGGTTCGAGTCCCAAAAGTGGCAATTCTGAGGACCTCTCCCAATATGACCCTGGCTGTTGAATGGGACGTAAAACCCCAACTTTGACTTTGACTTTTGCTCTGAATATATTAATTGTTTTGGAATCAAACAAATCTCAGGTTTTAATTATTAACTTTCTAATATATAAATTTTTTATCAAAAAAACATTTTTGTCCCTTATTTTTGAATGCAACAAAAAACAAATAGTACTGTAAAAAAATTTTTAATAGTATATGTGTGTGGACATATTATACTTGTGGCTGATATATTCTTCTAGAAATCATTACATTCAGAGGATTGCACAAAAAACAAACTAGACAAAAGAAAATGGACCAAATGATACTGGAGAAAAAGACACCAAAAAGTTTTAATACAAGGACAACTGTTTTGTTGAAACAATTTTAAAATATTTTAAAGTTATGTTAAACTGGTCCAACACCACTAGTAGCGTCAAATTAAACATACTAATATTTCAGGCTTATATAAAGCATTGAACTAAACATTGACTTTGCATAAATACCACTCTTTTGAAAAGCAATCCAGTATTTATTATTCTACAGCTGATTTTTATGTCAGCTGACTTGTCACTCCCCCAACTCCATTTAACCCTGTTATTTTAGCCCTTCTATTATCCGATCCTTCTATTATCTGAACCAATTGTCCCTCCCCCAAGAGGGTCGGATAATAGAGGTTATACTGTCTTTAGTTTCAATATGTTATTCACCTATTTTGAGGTCAGCTATAACATAGTAAAATTCCACACCTGTGGCTCATTGCATAGCCAAGTAATAGCTACTTTGAGGTTCTTATTCGACACTAAATCATTTATAACTTGAAAAGTATTGTATTTAGAGCATTTTGTTAAAATATGTCAGCTACTTTTTCATTAACTACAACATGGTGAGTAACTATGTTGACTATCTCAATAGCTAAGTGAGTAATATCTACTTTTCAGTAACTTCCATCATGAGTAAAATCACTTGTAACTTGAAAACTATTGCATTTACAGAATTTTGTGTAAATATGTTATTGAGCTACTTTTGGGTCAGCTATAACATAGTAAAATTTCAGACCTGTAGCTCATGGTATTGCTGAGTAATAGCTAATTTTAGGTGATCACTGTTGAGTAAATCACTTATAACTTGAAAACTATTGCATTTAGATTATTTAGTTTCAGTATGTTATTCACCTATTTTGGGGTCAGCTATAACATAGTAAAATTAAAACTACTGCATTTGCTTTAATATGTTTTTAACTTACTTTTTAAACCTTAACAGTTTTCTTCTTACTTTCCTTCTGAACACCATTTCCAGGGCACAACTTTTGTGTCCTTCTGTCACTTTTACTCTGAAACTCTAAACACACAGTCAGCCGACACATAGCCCATGAACGGACACTGATTGCTTGTTTTTACATGAAATTACCTATTTCACTTGTCAAAACTGTTTGCTCTAAGTAAACTGAGAATGTTCTATGTGTGTAGAGAAACTTACATTCTCAGTGCGCAGAGTTATTTTCCTTTGCATATGCAGATAATTTAGATAATTCTGATGCTAATAAAAGTATAACAAGTAGCAAAAATGATGGGGATAACACAGAACTTACCACATTAGGAATGTACAGGAATAAAACTTTGGTCCCTGTGTATCTAATTATAAAAGTAGCAATAATTTGAAAAAGGATAAATTGGAGTAAAAATGATTCATCTAAAATTTCATTTATATTGCATTATCGTATTGGACAATAATAAAGTTTTTATATCTGGATCCAGAATCTTAAAAAATATCAGTGTCAATGCAAGTGGCTTACTATGGCAGAGATCTGGCCACCCTATTGTTTTGGTAGCCCAGGAGTCAAAACTATGTTCTTATGAGTCAAAACATCAAAAATTTTGACTGTTGTTTGTGTTCAAGCTGAAGGGCACAGTTTCTTTCAGATTTATTTTATATTTAGTGCATGAATTGGTGGGTATGAGCTAAGTCTCACCACCCTACCTTTTTTGTACGACTAGGGTCAAAATCAAGCGACTAATAGCTATTTTAAGCCCAGGAGTCAAAATTATGCTCTGGGGAGTCAAAAGCCTCAAAAATTTTTACTTGTAACTTGAAAACTGTTGCATTTAGAGAATTTTGTTTAAATATGTTATTCAGCTAGTTTTGGGTCAGCTATAACATAGTAAAATTGCAGACCTGTAGCTCATTGCATAGCCCAGTAATAGCTACTTGGAGGCTCTCACTGTTTAGTAAATCAACTTGAAAACTAATGCAAAAGTGCTTATAATTCGCTTATTATTGGTCCTAGAGGTTTGAAATGTGAAACCAATCTATAGAAAATCATGGGCTAGGAATCTTTTCATGTTCTCAGATTTGACCTTGGGCCCTCTCCTTCAAAGTCAAACAAGGATAGCCAAATTTAAAAGTGCTTGTAACTCACTTTTTATTGGTCCTAGAGGTTTACAATGTGCAAAACAACAAAATTGTAAATTTTAATTACTTAAATGTAGCTTTTATAAGCTACAAGCTTACCATGTGGGACTTAGTGCTGTTCTCGGGTTGCCACACCCGGGGCCAACGTCTTAGAAAAAAAGACAGTTCTTGTTAGCCACTGGATATACTGCTAGCTGTTGTCACGTGATAACCTCTGACCTCTCGCCCTACTTTCTCGTTGAAATTTTCTAAAACCTACCCCTCAGCTGTAAACAGCGGGGAGGCAGGGTGGGACTCTTCTAAGTCCCACATGGTAAGCTTGTAGCTTATAAAAGCTACATTTAAGTAATTAAAATTTACAATTTTATTACGCTACAATAGCTTACCATGTGGGACTTAATGCTGAATTCAACCGCCCGGTGGCGGGATTACAGCTGAGACTGGAAGATATGTCATTTTTTCTAAGATTTTGAATTAATATGTATAGAATAGTGCCAGAAATACCAGTCTGAGTCCCATTTACAGTGCCCCGATCCCGAAGATCGGGCCTGTAACGAGCCAAAAACCTAAATAAAATGAGAGACAGTGCTGAAACTGTCTAGATGTTTGATTGTAGGACGGAAGTGCAGCAGTGCTCATTTCGAGGTCTAAGGGTCCCTGAGGGCCCTTCACTAGTGACTGACCAACCCATGGTTGGATATCTCATAAATTTTTGCAACCTGAATATGAGATTAATGACAACTAAATAAGTCCTTAATAGAAGTTACTTGATAACTGAAAAACAAAAATGACCTTACCCGTAACATCTTGAAGGTAAACGAATACCTAGATCCTGGGAGAGACTCCTGAAGACTTGGTTGTAGCGGATGTGCCCCCCCTTTTTCTTTCCGAGGACAACTGGTCTGAGGGGAAGGATCTAGGACTTGTTGCGCCACCACTACGGGTCCCAGATACATATTGTTGTCGGTGTCCGACCAAGTAAGGTCTTTTAGGTAAAAATTTGTAAAAGTGTTGTGAGCTTTCCAGTGACAGGCTTGCATGATTTGGTCCACCGATACCCCACCGTAAAGGGCCTTAGAGGCCGCGAAGGCCCGGATGTCATGCGCTTTGACTTGGACCAAGTCCAAGGCTTGTTGATCTGCTTGTTTGTAACAAAGTAGGATGGTTTGTTTCAACCATGAAGAGAGAGTAGCGGGTCTGATGTATGTCCTTTCTTAAAGGAGATGAAAAGGAGGGAACGAGACCCTCTCAGGTCTTTTGTTAGGTCCAAATAAAACCTCAGGGCCCGCACGGGACACAGGGTCCTGTCTTCTTTAAATTGTCTATCTACAATGATAGTCCAAGCAGGAATAGTCACCGGAGATACACTTTGAGAACCTTCTCTTGCTAGTTGGTTTTTGGCTATGAAATCAGAAGAAGGGAACAAGGCAACCTTTTCCCATTGGCCTAATTAGATACTTGTTTGCGACCCAGGCATGGATTCCGCTGCGGCGCTTGCCGGAGGCCAAAGCTAGCAAGAAAGCAGTTTTTAGAGTAAGATGTTTGAGGTCTGTGTCTTTCATGGGCTCAAATGGTACTTTTGTGAGCTTGTTGAGGACAACAGAAAGGTTCCACTTGGGTAAATTTCTGGAACTTTTGGGACGATCCCTGTGAAAACTGGAGAGTAACCTATGAAGGTCTGCATTGTGTGCAACATGTTGGGTCGTTGGGCCCAAAGTGTCAACGATTGCAGTCCTGTAACCATCAAAAGTCGAGGGGCGCCTGTTTAGGTCTTGGTACAGGTACATGAAAAAATCTGAGATTTGTTTCACAGATGGAGTGGAGAAATCCACTGAATTTTCTCTGCAACATTTTTCAAATAGGGCCCACTTTGACTTGTAGATGGTCCTTGTTGAAGACCGCTGAGGGGCAGCAATTCTCTCTGCCACCTCCACAAAGAAGCCTTGTTCTTGGAGTTGTCCGCTCCTAGACACCAGGCGTGGATGTTCAGGTGCTGGGGGTTGTTGTGGAACACATACCTGTGGGACTGTTTGAGTAGGGTCGTTGACACTGGGAGTTGTAGTGGGATCTCTGTTGAGAGCTGCACTAGGTCCCAAGACCAGGGCATCCCTGGACAGCCTGGGGCTATTACGATGATCAGGCAATAACATTGCCTGATCTTTTGGATCACCTTGTGAAGGAGCCGTAGGAGGGTACGCATAGGCCGTGAGGTTGGTCCAGTTTATGTTTAGAGCATCTATGTCCCAGGCCCTTGGGTCTGGGAGAGCAGACACGTACAGTGGCAGCTTGTGGTTCAGGTGAGTGGCAAATAAGTCTACATGAGGTGTGAACCACTTCTGGAAGATCTGTTTGAACACCTGTGGGTGCAGAGACCATTCTGTTGACTGCACTTGGTTGGACCTGGACAGTAGGTCGGCCATCACATTCAGGCACCCTGGAACGTGCCTGGCTTTCAATGTTATGAGGTAGTGATGGCCCCAGGTCATGATCTTCCACAGGAGAGCGCACATCTCTGCTGAGTGTGTTCCTCCTTGTTGTTGATGTAGGCTACCACTGTTGAGTTGTCCGTCGCAACTAACACTGTTTGATTCTGGCACTGGTCCTTGAAGTCTCGAAGGGCCAGGGAGACCGCCTTCAATTCTCGGACATATATGTGTAGCCTTTTTTCCCGATCTGACCACAGACCCTTTGTGGAATTTTGGTCTAAGTGAGCGCCCCAACCTTCGTTTGAGGCGTCGGTAAAGAGTTGGATACTGTGGTCTTTGGGATGAAGGTCTGCACCTTTCATCACGTTTGAGGGATTTTGCCACCAATCTAGGTGGGCTGCAATGGCTTCTGTCCAAGGAAGGAGGTTGTCCAGTGACTGAGGATATCTCCAGTGCTCCTTCAGATGAAACTGAAAGGGCCTCATGTGAAGGCGTCCCTCCGGGACCATTTTCTCCATTGAGGTTAGCAACCCAATTAGAGACATCAAACATCTTGCAGTCAAAACACGTTTTGACTTGAGTAGTAGGATCAAATCCTGAAGTTTGAGCCATCTCTCTTGAGTGGGTTTTACAAGGGCTGAATCTAGGTGGTATTCGTAGCCCATGAACAAAAACCACCTGAGTAGGTTTCAGTTCTGATTTTTTCTGATTTATTATCCAACTCAAGGACTGAGTTAGGTCTACCACTGCCTGTGTGTTCACTTGCGCTTCCTCCTGAGACTGGGACCTGATCAGCCAGTCATCCAGGTATTGGTGAATTCTGAGTCCTCTTGAGAGGGCCATTAGTTTCACTTCCTTTACGATCATTGTAAAGACGTGGGGGGCTGTGGCTAGTCCGAATGGGAGGGAGGTGAATTGGAACACCTGTGACTTGTAGCAAAACCTTAGGTATTTCCTTGAGTTTGGATGGATGGGGATGTGTAGGTAAGTGTCCGACAGATCTATCGACAATACCCACTCCCCTGGAATCAGGGAGGTCCTGATGGACTCTGGAGTTTCATTTTTAACTTTTCTACGTGTAGAAAAGTGTTGAGCCTGTTTAGGTCTATGACTGGCCTCCACCTTAGGTGAGGCTTGGTACTAGGAACAGGCGACTGTAAAACCCGAGAGATTTTACATTTTCCACCCTTTCTATTGCGTTCTTTGACAGAAGAGACTGGATACAGAGGCCAGGACTTGGTCTTTGAAGGGCCTTGTATTCTGACCGAGTCAGGAGTCTGACTGGACTTGGATTGAAAAGAATGACAGGATTTGTTTGCCAGTCTTATCTGAAAGAATGGAGGAGAACTCCTACTGGTGGACTGAGTGAGGCTGGAGGAGTCATTGGGGGGAAGGGTTTTTATGCCCTCGCCCCCTGGAGTGGGTCAAAAGACCTTGGAGCCTCGGCTACTCGATTTGCCCCTGCCTGGGGAAAACGATGGATACTGCTAGGGATGGAATGACCCCCATTGGGGTGGTTCCTGTAGAAGCCTCTAGATGTGGGGAATTGGAAAGGGTTGATTAATAGGGCCTAAACCCTAAGTGTTATTACAGGTGCCTTGATGAGGGACTCCTGTCCCTCCTAAAGTAGTGTGAATGGAAACTTTAAGATCTAAAGATCCAGTATCTCACCTGAATTCACCATACCCCTTCTGACTACTTATATGCACCATGAAATTGAGTTTGACCTGTCTGGAGGTAGCCTTGCTACTGTCTTAACATGTATCCATAACCAGGTTATATTGAGGAGAACCTAGTGGAGAGCAGCCTAAAGCTCAACTCTAGCTGACCAGAAGGGAGGAGGGGCTTACCCAAGGAGGCCCCTAGGGAGATACAGATTTGAAAACTTGTGTTCAAAACAAGGTTGTTCCAGTTTAAGGGAAAATAACAGCCCAACTTCCTGTTGGCCTAGTAAATCATTCAGAGTCCAGACTGAGGGGAATCAAGGCATAAACTCCCTGGGGGCAGGGAGGTTCAAAGCTGCCTAAGTGTCAATGTCCTCCAAAAATGGATAGGGTGAAGTCAGGCAACCTACTTCCCTAAAATACAGAGTCAGGACTGAATGAAGGACCTTGTTTAGAAGCCCTCTTGGGCTTTGGACTTGGACCTAAGCCTCCAATAAGTGATATTTACTGCCAGGCTGGTGAAATATTAGTCCAAGTGTGTGTTAGGATTGTTCAGAGTTCTGATCTGGAACCATCATCTGAACATCAGATTTAAGATCCGATCATCCGAGGATTAGATCTACATACAATCATCCGAGCATCGGATTTAATATTAGATCATCCGAGCATTGGAATTTAAAGTAGCCTCAGATCTGATATCTGATCTGATGGACTAGATGCACCGAAAATCCGAGTATCAAATCATATTCGGATGGATAGAAGTTGGAAATAATACATCCGATTCTCGGGTGCATTAAAATCTCGGATGAACTAAGATGTTATCTGGCTTCAGATTTAAGCAGGGATCTGATCCACCCTGGAGAAAGAAGTTGGATATTATAATTTTTATGTAAGCTTTCCTTAAAGCCAGCTTCCATGTAAGCTTTGCCTTTCCTTCTTTGAAGGAACTACACAACTGGATTTACGTAAGTAAATCGACAGTGACACAAGGTCACCTGCCCCACCCGCCTCACTGCAGGTAGGGCTAGTTGTGAGATAAGGAAAGCAGAAATTACACAGAATTTTATTAAATAACATAGAATCTAAAAAGCAAGTACAATATTTCCTATATTATGAAATTGGATGAATTAAAATAATAATAATGCCAAACTAAGGTTACCTTAGTTGAAGAAACACGTAATGTCTAGACGATTAGATGAAGGATTCTATTCCTGTTTATTTAAGTATTAACATTATAAATGGTCAATAATACAGGAAAGAAGGGATAAAATATGTCATTGAATGTTATTTATTTTATTTTATAAACGTACTGTAAGAAACCCGCGTCTCTCAGTACATGCGGTCTAGACGTGACGTCATCACAGGGGTTTCCCCGAGGATTCCCCAAGATAGTTCGTGCTTTATATGGTATTTTAACCCTTAAAAGGGCAAATACTGTTTAAGAACGGGGATAAAACAGTAAGAAATTTATGTTATTTGATTTCAACAGGCATATATTCCTGTATATAAACTACCAACGCAAGACGTGCATTACAAGAAATTGCAGTCCCGACAATAAAAACGGAAGTTGTTTCCGAAGATTTCACTCGGCCAGGACTCGTTTGTGTTACATTTATATATATTTAAACCCTAAAAAGGTCCAATAATAAAGCAGATAGGGGTTAAATATTTTATTTTATTTTATTTTACTGACAGGCATATATATATATCCTGTATTAGAAACCACATAAACGAGTCGCTGTGATTTACAACGAGAACCCGGAAGTGGACTTCAGTTGTAAAATAAAGTAAAGATACTTATCTGAACTATGAAAAGACACCAGATTGTGATTCTATGCAATAAAATAAGGAAACTGATGTAGTTTCCAGATCCAACGACAAGTATATCTTTGTAAAAATGAAATAATATTCCTTGTAAAATAAAGCATTGTAATTCGCGTGGCCAACGAGAAAGTAGGGCGAGAGGTCAGAGGTTATCACGTGACGACAGCTAGCAGTATATCCGGTGGCTAACAAGAACTGTCTTTTTTTCAAAGACGTTGGCCCCGGGTGTGGCAACCCGAGAACAGCATTAAGTCCCACATGGTAAGCTATTGTAGCGTAATAAAATGGAAATTATGGGCTAGGAATCTTCTGATGTGGTCAGATTTGACCTTGGGCCCCTCCTTCAAGGTCAAACAAGGATAGCCAAATTTGAAATTGCTTATAACTCACTTATTATTGGTCCTCGAGGTTTGCAATGTGAAAACAACCAATAGGAAATGATGGCCTAGGAATCTTCTGTTGTGGTCAAATTTGACCTTGGTCCTCTCCTTCAAGGTCAAAAGAGCATAGCCAAACTTAAAAGTGCTTATAACTCGCTTATTATTGGTCCTAGAAGTTTGCAATGTGAAACCAACCTATAGGAAATCATGGGCTAATAATCTTCTGATGTGGTAAGATTTGACTGTGGGCCCCTCCTTTAAGTTCAAACAAGTGCTTATAACTTGCTCATTATTGGTCCTAGAAGTTTGCAATGTGAAACCACCTTATAGGGAATCATGGGCTTGAAATCTTCTAATGTGGTCAAATTTGACCTTGTGACCCTCCTTCAAGGTCAACTGAGGACAGCCAAAAAGTGCTTATAACTTCAGGAGTCTTCAGCCTCTATGTCTTTTATTATTACTTCTACAGGTTTGCTATGTTCGGGGATACACTGCCGGCTCGCAATAAAGTGAACAGCATAAGTCTAGTTACATTAACAAAATTAGTTAATTGTTAACAGAGGGAACATTAAGTATATTTACTTTATAGAAAAAAAAGGGATGCGTCCTTTTTAGAAAAGTAAGGATTTGCAGTTTCTGTGAAAGCGACAGGTCCTTTTCAGAAAAGTGAAGATTTGCAGTCTCTGTCAAAAGGACACATCCTTTTCAAAAAAAATTAAGATTTGCAGTTTCTGTGAAAAGGACGCGTCCTGTTTTCAAAAGTGAGGAATTGCAGTTTCTGTGAAAAGGACGTCCTTTTAAAAAAAGTGAAGATATGCAGGTTCTGTGAAAAGGACGCGTCCTTTTCAGAAAAGTGAGGATTTGCAGTTTCTGTGAAAAGGACGCGTCCTTTTCAGAAAAGTGAGGATTTGCAGTTTCTGTGAAAAGGACGCGTCCTTTTCAGAGAAGTGAAGATTTGCAGTTTCTGTGAAAAGGACACGTCCTTTTCAGAGAAGTGAGGATTTGCAGTTTCTGTGAAGAGGACGTGTCCTTTACAGAGAAGTGAGGATTTGCAGTTTCTGTGAAAAGGACGTGTCCTTTTCAGAAAAGTGAGGATTTGCAGGTTCTGTGAAAAGGACGTGTCCTTTTCAGAAAAGTGAGGATTTGCAGGTTCTGTGAAAAGGACGTGTCCTTTTTAGAAAAGTGAAGATTTGCAGTTTCTGTGAAAAGGAAAATTTGCAGTTTTAAGGAATCGTCCTTTTCACAAAAGTGAATATTTGCACTTTCTGTGCATTCTTATGCACCAAACTAGGGAAAATGTAGGAAATATTTATAGCCTTTTGCAGCAAAAGTATCAAAATGCTGAATTTTTATGCCTAAAAGGGACACTCTGATTTTTCCCTTTTAAATCTGAGAGCAGTTATTAGCAGTATACTCAAAGAACACAAAAGTGGACCTTGATTGACCTGTTGAGCAGCCGCCTTCTGGATACTCTAAACAAAAACATGAACGAAACACCAGCACAATACAACAATCAAGAGCAACTGTAAAAAACCATTGGAATCAACAAGCCATCACTTATTTGGAGCACTAGGGCTTGGCACTACCAGCCGATTGATTAAGCCAGGCCATCTTAACCTTCCGACTAAGTGAAATTGAGGCCAAAGCTGTGTATTGCCTCCACAGTGCCGCAACAAAGTATTGGCTCAATAGCCAGGACCCTCTCTTCCACTGACACAGATTGCAACCCATGGCAAACAGGCTGCCCCCAATTAGTCGCCTCTTACAACACGCAGGAGGATATGTTCCCCGGAACCACAGGGGGATAGTTAATGATTGAATCCAAAGTACTCTTTAAACATATTAGATGTCGATAGCAAGATGTTTATGAAAAGTAACAGCACTAAAACTCACACACACAATCATATATGTAAAAATAGGCAATATAAAGCACCAGTGCATTGCAATGTGTCACAACAATAGACAATAACACAATTTTTATAACAGTTAAAGTAGTGCACATTTTCCATTTCACTAAGGATTCCCCAAATTTTAAGCACAAAATGTTATACAAAATGGGGAACATGCTATCAAAATGTACACCACATCACATGAATACAAACCTCTTTATTGTTTTTTATTCCTATTAGTGCCAAGTATTAGTAATAACGCCAGATAATTAGATTTAAATGATTAGGTGATTCGCCATAAAGTCTAACTTGATCTGTTTACAAGTTTCTTCAAAATACTAGTGATGCAGTATAACACTTCTTACAAATGTTTTAAAAGGTTAGTTCCATAAGGAATTGACCTCACTATTGATCTTATGATACTGATCTGATAGACAAACCTTAACTAATATAGTGCAACACTTCTTTCAAAAGTTTTAAAATGGTTAGTTTTAGTTAGGAATTGATCTCATAATGGACCACAAGATACCAATCTGATAGACAAAACTTTCTAACTAGAGAAAGGATATTTCGGCAATATATTATAGTGTGTCTCCTTCAAGATCTAGTTTCATACATGACAAATATCTTTGTATCTCTTCATTATTACGCAAATATCACGTTACCATCAACCTCCCTTAAAAAATAGGAAAAGTCTTGGTGTAAAGTGGCTTGTACATACAATATAGTTGTTTATATGTGTTTTGTTGTAGTATGTGCAAGGGTATCAGAATATATGTTTTTTTATACAGTTGCATGTTCATAACAAGTAACACTATGTTTGTTACTAGTATGTATCAACTATTTGACCTTATTTGTTTATTTAAAAATGTGTTCAGATTTATTAATCCTAATCAAAATTGCTTATTTACTTTTGGGGTGAACTCAAGCAACTATTTCAATGATGTCTAGTGACATTGGTGTGTTGTCGGCAAATTGCCAAGGTTTACAAGATGAAATCAAATGTTGCGATGTTTTAAACTATGTTGAAAATTTAAATGCATCAGTTTTCTGTCTGCAGGATACGCACTGGACTGATTACGATGCTAAACGCTTAAAATGTATTTGGAAAGGAAATTGCATTATAGCAGGATCAAAAACAAACTCAAGAGGAGTTTCAATCCTTCTCAAAAAGATTTTGAATACCAAATAATAGACTCATTCACTGATACAATTGGCAATCTTATTACCCTAGATATAAATATTGGTAATATAAAATTGAAATATATCAACGTCTATGGACCTAATACTGACTCCCCTGCATTTTACAATAAAATCAATGATATTATTAAATCTAGCAATCAAGACTACATTGTAATCTGTGGTGATCTGAACCTTTTAATGGATCCCGAGGTCCTCAGTGGCCTAGTGGTTAGCAAGTTTGGCATCTAATCATAGGCTGTCACCTCTGTGGGTTCGAGTCCCACAAGTGGCAATTCTGAGGACCTGTCCCAATATGACCTTGGCTGTTGAACGGGACGTAAAACCCCAACTTTGACTTTAATGGATCCCAATCTGGATACCCAAAACTATAGATGCTTAAATAACCCAAAAGCCTGAAATCAGCTACTGTGTAGTAGGTCAACACATAATTTAAAAGATTTATATCAGGAATTAAACCCTCATACTAAGCAATACACTTTGCATAGAAGAAATCCCATAAAACAGGCTAGATTAGATTACTTTCTTTGCAGTGACACTTTATTGGATATTGTGAATTCATGTGTTATAAAGCCAGGCTATACAACGGATCACTCCTTTGTAATCACAAGGTTATGTATCTGTAAATTTAAGCGAGGCTGCGGATTATGGAAACTTAACGGTTCCCTTCTTAAAAATAAAGACTATTTAATTCTGATAAACAATCTAATTGATAGTGAAAAATTAGCAAATTCAGTTTTGGTTTACAATCCTATTAATGTTGCTTCAATTCCTAACTCCGAGCTGCAGTTTACTATAGCTGATGATACCTTTCTCGAAATTTTTTTACTTAAAATTAGAGGAGAAACAATAAAATTTGTAAGTCCTCTTAAAAAGAATACAAATGAGCTTGAGCTTAAACTGGAAACTGATATTGAAGACTTAAAGACTAATTGCTTCCTGGGTAGTATTGAAAAACTTTATGATAAAAAGCATGAATTGCAAAACATTAGGGAAAACAAAATCCAGGCAATAAAGATATGCTCAAGAGCAAACTGGCTAAAAGATGGAGAGAAACTGTCTAAGTACTTAACATTATTAGAAAATAAAAATTATATAGACAAGACTATAAAACGCTTAGAAAAACAAGATGGCCAAATCTTAACTGAACAAAATAGTACACTAAATGAAGTAAAAAAATTTTATGAGCACCTGTTTGCCAGATTGACCAAAATAAATATTAAAAATTGACCAACATACTGGAAAATTCTGCATACCCAAAACTGAACGCAGAAGAGTCCCTTCAATTAGAATGTGAACTAACATTACCTGAAATTTCAAAAGCCCTTCTAGGGGCCATGGTGGCAGAGTGGTAACACTCTCGCCTCCCACCTCTGAGGCCAGGGTTCGATCCCCGTAACGGCCTCAAGTGGGAAAGCTGGTAGTTGCTTGCCGTTGGTCGGCAGTTTACAGTACAGAACCCTAATGAACTCTATATACTGGTTTCCTCTGCCCTTCCAACTGCCTGGTAAAGTTCCAGGCATAGATGGATTTCCTGTGGAGTTTTTCAAAGTGTTTTGGAATAAGCTGAAAGATTTTGTCTTACGAGCGTATAACTGGTCCTATAAAACGGGGACATGACAATCACCCTGCCACAATATGTCATTTTGTGTATACCCAAGGGAAATAAGTCTAGAACGCTGATGAAAAATTGGCGGCCTATTTCACTACTCTCAGTTATATACAAAATTATATCTTCAGCCATTGCTAATAGAATTAAAACTGTTTTAGATAAGTTAGTATCTGAAACCCAAGCAGGATTTGTTGCAAGAAGATTCATTGGTGAAAATTCTCGTCTAATCTATGACATTCTTCGCTACACTTGGAACATACAGAGTGAAGGACTGGGCATTAGAGCAGCAGACACTCCTATTCCCTCTGAAAGAATCTCTAATGAAACATTAGACCTACTGTCAGCAGCCAGCGAAAAACTGACTAATGACACAACCCTTGGACAGCAAACAAGCAAGAAAAGGAAGACCATGATAAACCTATCATAGGATTTAAAAGATTACCAAATCTTAGAGATATTTTAACCAAGGCTTCTATCACATACCCACCACAGCCAAAGGAAGCCAAAAGCATTATCCCCACGCACTGCACAAGATTAGGGAAATGCACTTACTGCCCCCAAATCTGTAAGATCAATGAAATTACGTGTAAAATCAGTGGGCAAAAACATAAGCCCATTGACCTCCCAAAACACCCTTCTTGTGAATTAAGTGACATTGTGTACTTAATTACATGTAAGAAATGTGATAAATATTATGTAGGAGAAACAGGCAGACCGTTCAGACAAAGAATGTATGAACACCAACTTTCAGTTAATAAACCAAAGGATAGCAGAACTACACCTGTTTCCAAACACTTTACTGGAAAAAACCATTCTGCTAAGGACTTGAAGTTCTCTATACTTGAGTGGTGCACTCCCAAGTACAAAGCACCATCAATTGTTCACAGGAGAAGGCGTGAACAGTGGTGGATGTGGAATATTGGAGCAATCCACCCCATTGGCATTAATCAATTTATTTGATTTCTGGGCATTTTTTGGTCTTTTTCACCACACTCATGGGACCAACCCTTATTAATTGCTTTATTACTCGTATGCTCAGTCATTCAAATAACCAGAGTAAACTGGTCTGTATGCATAAAAAGCACTCATAAGGCCAAATCATATAAAATACCATAAAAATCAATATATGATAAAATATGGGATTATATGGAGTTTGTGATGTCATAACCATATGACATCACATATGACGTTACGTCACGTCAAATGACATCACAAACTGGGTAACTAGCTCACTTAGTTCCTCAGACAAGCTGGTGAATAAATACATATGAAATAAAAAGTCATAAATAAATGAATAATTTTATTTCAACACTGGATATATTAAAAAGAATAATTATATATACAATCAATAATAACACATAGACACGTTAAATACCGCAAATCTGTTAATTAACAAATGGATGTGAGAGTTAATTATGTGTGTGGTATATGCCAAAAGGCATTTACTAAGAATTCAAGTCTTAAGAGGCATAAGACAATTGTGCACCTCAGTACCAGGTTCAACTGCCTTACATGTACAAAGACCTATAGAAGGCGTGAGGACCTCATAAAACATAGCAGAATTTGTCTCATGAACAAATTAGAGGATAATGATTCATCTACAAATGACATCCCATCTCAAGCAAAGAATTCCACTCCCCAACTAACCCAAGCTGGTCATTCCACTCCAGTCAGCACCATAATGGAAGACCTGACACTGAGTGATAGTGATGAAGAAGCAATATCACAAATGGGCAAGAAAGTGGAAAACCAGCTACTCTCCAATAGTATGTCAAGGCAGACCAACACTGAAATCTCTTGCCTTGAAATGGTTGATAAGGCTACAAACACAGAGCCTTTAATTGTGATTAGTCCGGATGAAATATTAGACTTGGGCAATAAACTATCATTATTAACTTTTGATAAAAATCTCAAGATTTTTGTAGACACACTTAACAGCGAATACATTTTTTGCAAACCAAAAATGTCAAGATGTGAATCCCCTACAACCCAAATTGGCTTGCTAGCAGCACAACCTGCGGCTTGCAAAGGGAGCCAGACCAAATCATCACCTGAGTTCCCCTCATCCAACCAACCCACGCTATTGCAAATGCCAGACACTCTACTCCCAAGTGATGAGAGTGCCCATGATCCACCGACACAAGATAGTGTGCTGATGGATACAACCTCTACTCCTGCACCAAAGGAACCGAAAGGGAGTGAGTCCTTGAATGACACACCAGTAACCCCCACAGCAACCCCCACCATGGAGGAAATGTGCCAAAGGAAGCCCACGAGGCCTTCACTGTTCATCCCACCCTGCAAAAGAAATAGGTTGGCAGCAGTTTTAAAGAAGAATTAAAATAGACAATAACATAACAGTTATTTTCTTACATACTAATTTCTTAGAGACATATCACTGACTAGATAATCGTGATTAACCATTAATAAATTATTTATATATCTTTTATTAATTCATATTGAACATAAAACAATATTACTTTAAAGAAAAATTTTTAAAAAAAACTCCAAGTTTGTTTTTTTACTCACCTTGTGTTATTAAAAATTTATCATATGAGTATAGCATTTTAATCCCACTAATAGTCTGACTACTACATAATTAGTCCTTAGAAATTGGATTAAAATCTACCTATACAAAAATTAAACCTCATACAAAGTGCTACTTTCACATTTGGTAACTATCACCTCTTAACCAAGAAGAGCTGGCAGTGATATGACACTAAAAGTCATAGTCAACCATTTGTAAATAGAACGCTCCTGAGGCGAATCCCTAATTATAGATCAGCATTAAAGATGTAATTCCAACATCAGCTATCTGTCCAAACTATAATTATATTAAATTTGATTTGCCTAACCCAATTACTGGCTTATGGACATTTATTCTCACCAAATCAACTCTTTACTCATTGACCATGAGTCATGATGCACATGAGTCAATGAGTCATTATTTAATGTCAAAATTAGTTGATAACCCATAATGCACTGGTAAAAATACAAATAAATACTTACACTGCATAAAACCCTAAGATACTAAATTTAGCCATATTTGGACAAAAATGCAATACTGTGCACCTCCTCTGCACCGGTGCCAGAAAACCGGTGCAATTGCACATTTAAAAAGTACTTCAGGGTGTGACTTAGCCAGATTTAACCAGCCTCTGAAGAGAAAGTTCAATTTATATAATAACTTTCGAAACACAATACATACAGTATTATATATATTGTGTAAGGCATATACAACACAATATAATTGTGACTTGTTACTTAGTGTTCTTAACACTTCAGCTATAACTTTTTAATTTACTTACCAATCATGAGTGTGGTATCTGAAAGTGAAAGCAACACTACCCTGGTTGATGCAGTGTCCAGTTGGAACATACAGAGTGAAGGACTGGGCATTAGAGCAGCAGACACTCCTATTCCCTCTGAAAGAATCTCTAATGAAACATTAGACCTACTGTCAGCAGCCAGCGAAAAACTGACTAATGACACAACCCTTGGACAGCAAACAAGCAAGAAAAGGAAGACCATGATAAACCTATCATAGGATTTAAAAGATTACCAAATCTTAGAGATATTTTAACCAAGGCTTCTATCACATACCCACCACAGCCAAAGGAAGCCAAAAGCATTATCCCCACGCACTGCACAAGATTAGGGAAATGCACTTACTGCCCCCAAATCTGTAAGATCAATGAAATTACGTGTAAAATCAGTGGGCAAAAACATAAGCCCATTGACCTCCCAAAACACCCTTCTTGTGAATTAAGTGACATTGTGTACTTAATTACATGTAAGAAATGTGATAAATATTATGTAGGAGAAACAGGCAGACCGTTCAGACAAAGAATGTATGAACACCAACTTTCAGTTAATAAACCAAAGGATAGCAGAACTACACCTGTTTCCAAACACTTTACTGGAAAAAACCATTCTGCTAAGGACTTGAAGTTCTCTATACTTGAGTGGTGCACTCCCAAGTACAAAGCACCATCAATTGTTCACAGGAGAAGGCGTGAACAGTGGTGGATGTGGAATATTGGAGCAATCCACCTCATTGGCATTAATCAATTTATTTGATTTCTGGGCATTTTTTGGTCTTTTTCACCACACTCATGGGACCAACCCTTATTAATTGCTTTATTACTCGTATGCTCAGTCATTCAAATAACCAGAGTAAACTGGTCTGTATGCATAAAAAGCACTCATAAGGCCAAATCATATAAAATACCATAAAAATCAATATATGATAAAATATGGGATTATATGGAGTTTGTGATGTCATAACCATATGACGTCACATATGACGTTACGTCACGTCAAATGACATCACAAACTGGGTAACTAGCTCACTTAGTTCCTCAGACAAGCTGGTGAATAAATACATATGAAATAAAAAGTCATAAATAAATGAATAATTTTATTTCAACACTGGATATATTAAAAAGAATAATTATATATACAATCAATAATAACACATAGACACGTTAAATACCGCAAATCTGTTAATTAACAAATGGATGTGAGAGTTAATTATGTGTGTGGCATATGCCAAAAGGCATTTACTAAGAATTCAAGTCTTAAGAGGCATAAGACAATTGTGCACCTCAGTACCAGGTTCAACTGCCTTACATGTACAAAGACCTATAGAAGGCGTGAGGACCTCATAAAACATAGCAGAATTTGTCTCATGAACAAATTAGAGGATAATGATTCATCTACAAATGACATCCCATCTCAAGCAAAGAATTCCACTCCCCAACTAACCCAAGCTGGTCATTCCACTCCAGTCAGCACCATAATGGAAGACCTGACACTGAGTGATAGTGATGAAGTAATATCACAAATGGGCAAGAAAGTGGAAAACCAGCTACTCTCCAATAGTATGTCAAGGCAGACCAACACTGAAATCTCTTGCCTTGAAATGGTTGATAAGGCTACAAACACAGAGCCTTTAATTGTGATTAGTCCGGATGAAATATTAGACTTGGGCAATAAACTATCATTATTAACTTTTGATAAAAATCTCAAGATTTTTGTAGACACACTTAACAGCGAATACAATTTTTGCAAACCAAAAATGTCAAGATGTGAATCCCCTACAACCCAAATTGGCTTGCTAGCAGCACAACCTGCGGCTTGCAAAGGGAGCCAGACCAAATCATCACCTGAGTTCCCCTCATCCAACCAACCCACGCTATTGCACGTGCCAGACACTCTACTCCCAAGTGATGAGAGTGCCCATGATCCACCGACACAAGATAGTGTGCTGATGGATACAACCTCTACTCCTGCACCAAAGGAACCGAAAGGGAGTGAGTCCTTGAATGACACACCAGTAACCCCCACAGCAACCCCCACCATGGAGGAAATGTGCCAAAGGAAGCCCACGAGGCCTTCACTGTTCATCCCACCCTGCAAAAGAAATAGGTTGGCAGCAGTTTTAAAGAAGAATTAAAATAGACAATAACATAACAGTTATTTTCTTACATACTAATTTCTTAGAGACATATCACTGACTAGATAATCGTGATTAACCATTAATAAATTATTTATATATCTTTTATTAATTCATATTGAACATAAAACAATATTACTTTAAAGAAAAATTTAAAAAAAAACTCCAAGTTTGTTTTTTTACTCACCTTGTGTTATTAAAAATTTATCATATGAGTATAGCATTTTAATCCCACTAATAGTCTGACTACTACATAATTAGTCCTTAGAAATTGGATTAAAATCTACCTATACAAAAATTAAACCTCATACAAAGTGCTACTTTCACATTTGGTAACTATCACCTCTTAACCAAGAAGAGCTGGCAGTGATATGACACTAAAAGTCATAGTCAACCATTTGTAAATAGAACGCTCCTGAGGCGAATCCCTAATTATAGATCAGCATTAAAGATGTAATTCCAACATCAGCTATCTGTCCAAACTATAATTATATTAAATTTGATTTGCCTAACCCAGTTACTGGCTTATGGACATTTATTCTCACCAAATCAACTCTTTACTCATTGACCATGAGTCATGATGCACATGAGTCAATGAGTCATTATTTAATGTCAAAATTAGTTGATAACCCATAATGCACTGGTAAAAATACAAATAAATACTTACACTGCATAAAACCCTAAGATACTAAATTTAGCCATATTTGGACAAAAATGCAATACTGTGCACCTCCTCTGCACCGGTGCCAGAAAACCGGTGCAATTGCACATTTAAAAAGTACTTCAGGGTGTGACTTAGCCAGATTTAACCAGCCTCTGAAGAGAAAGTTCAATTTATATAATAACTTTCGAAACACAATACATACAGTATTATATATATTGTGTAAGGCATATACAACACAATATAATTGTGACTTGTTACTTAGTGTTCTTAACACTTCAGCTATAACTTTTTAATTTACTTACCAATCATGAGTGTGGTATCTGAAAGTGAAAGCAACACTACCCTGGTTGATGCAGTGTCCAGTTGGAACATACAGAGTGAAGGACTGGGCATTAGAGCAGCAGACACTCCTATTCCCTCTGAAAGAATCTCTAATGAAACATTAGACCTACTGTCAGCAGCCAGCGAAAAACTGACTAATGACACAACCCTTGGACAGCAAACAAGCAAGAAAAGGAAGACCATGATAAACCTATCATAGGATTTAAAAGATTACCAAATCTTAGAGATATTTTAACCAAGGCTTCTATCACATACCCACCACAGCCAAAGGAAGCCAAAAGCATTATCCCCACGCACTGCACAAGATTAGGGAAATGCACTTACTGCCCCCAAATCTGTAAGATCAATGAAATTACGTGTAAAATCAGTGGGCAAAAACATAAGCCCATTGACCTCCCAAAACACCCTTCTTGTGAATTAAGTGACATTGTGTACTTAATTACATGTAAGAAATGTGATAAATATTATGTAGGAGAAACAGGCAGACCGTTCAGACAAAGAATGTATGAACACCAACTTTCAGTTAATAAACCAAAGGATAGCAGAACTACACCTGTTTCCAAACACTTTACTGGAAAAAACCATTCTGCTAAGGACTTGAAGTTCTCTATACTTGAGTGGTGCACTCCCAAGTACAAAGCACCATCAATTGTTCACAGGAGAAGGCGTGAACAGTGGTGGATGTGGAATATTGGAGCAATCCACCTCATTGGCATTAATCAATTTATTTGATTTCTGGGCATTTTTTGGTCTTTTTCACCACACTCATGGGACCAACCCTTATTAATTGCTTTATTACTCGTATGCTCAGTCATTCAAATAACCAGAGTAAACTGGTCTGTATGCATAAAAAGCACTCATAAGGCCAAATCATATAAAATACCATAAAAATCAATATATGATAAAATATGGGATTATATGGAGTTTGTGATGTCATAACCATATGACGTCACATATGACGTTACGTCACGTCAAATGACATCACAAACTGGGTAACTAGCTCACTTAGTTCCTCAGACAAGCTGGTGAATAAATACATATGAAATAAAAAGTCATAAATAAATGAATAATTTTATTTCAACACTGGATATATTAAAAAGAATAATTATATATACAATCAATAATAACACATAGACACGTTAAATACCGCAAATCTGTTAATTAACAAATGGATGTGAGAGTTAATTATGTGTGTGGCATATGCCAAAAGGCATTTACTAAGAATTCAAGTCTTAAGAGGCATAAGACAATTGTGCACCTCAGTACCAGGTTCAACTGCCTTACATGTACAAAGACCTATAGAAGGCGTGAGGACCTCATAAAACATAGCAGAATTTGTCTCATGAACAAATTAGAGGATAATGATTCATCTACAAATGACATCCCATCTCAAGCAAAGAATTCCACTCCCCAACTAACCCAAGCTGGTCATTCCACTCCAGTCAGCACCATAATGGAAGACCTGACACTGAGTGATAGTGATGAAGTAATATCACAAATGGGCAAGAAAGTGGAAAACCAGCTACTCTCCAATAGTATGTCAAGGCAGACCAACACTGAAATCTCTTGCCTTGAAATGGTTGATAAGGCTACAAACACAGAGCCTTTAATTGTGATTAGTCCGGATGAAATATTAGACTTGGGCAATAAACTATCATTATTAACTTTTGATAAAAATCTCAAGATTTTTGTAGACACACTTAACAGCGAATACATTTTTTGCAAACCAAAAATGTCAAGATGTGAATCCCCTACAACCCAAATTGGCTTGCTAGCAGCACAACCTGCGGCTTGCAAAGGGAGCCAGACCAAATCATCACCTGAGTTCCCCTCATCCAACCAACCCACGCTATTGCACATGCCAGACACTCTACTCCCAAGTGATGAGAGTGCCCATGATCCACCGACACAAGATAGTGTGCTGATGGATACAACCTCTACTCCTGCACCAAAGGAACCGAAAGGGAGTGAGTCCTTGAATGACACACCAGTAACCCCCACAGCAACCCCCACCATGGAGGAAATGTGCCAAAGGAAGCCCACGAGGCCTTCACTGTTCATCCCACCCTGCAAAAGAAATAGGTTGGCAGCAGTTTTAAAGAAGAATTAAAATAGACAATAACATAACAGTTATTTTCTTACATACTAATTTCTTAGAGACATATCACTGACTAGATAATCGTGATTAACCATTAATAAATTATTTATATATCTTTTATTAATTCATATTGAACATAAAACAATATTACTTTAAAGAAAAATTTTAAAAAAAACTCCAAGTTTGTTTTTTTACTCACCTTGTGTTATTAAAAATTTATCATATGAGTATAGCATTTTAATCCCACTAATAGTCTGACTACTACATAATTAGTCCTTAGAAATTGGATTAAAATCTACCTATACAAAAATTAAACCTCATACAAAGTGCTACTTTCACATTTGGTAACTATCACCTCTTAACCAAGAAGAGCTGGCAGTGATATGACACTAAAAGTCATAGTCAACCATTTGTAAATAGAACGCTCCTGAGGCGAATCCCTAATTATAGATCAGCATTAAAGATGTAATTCCAACATCAGCTATCTGTCCAAACTATAATTATATTAAATTTGATTTGCCTAACCCAATTACTGGCTTATGGACATTTATTCTCACCAAATCAACTCTTTACTCATTGACCATGAGTCATGACGCACATGAGTCAATGAGTCATTATTTAATGTCAAAATTAGTTGATAACCCATAATGCACTGGTAAAAATACAAATAAATACTTACACTGCATAAAACCCTAAGATACTAAATTTAGCCATATTTGGACAAAAATGCAATACTGTGCACCTCCTCTGCACCGGTGCACCGGTGCCAGAAAACCGGTGCAATTGCACATTTAAAAAGTACTTCAGGGTGGGACTTAGCCAGATTTAACCAGCCTCTGAAGAGAAAGTTCAATTTATATAATAACTTTCGAAACACAATACATACAGTATTATATATATTGTGTAAGGCATATACAACACAATATAATTGTGACTTGTTACTTAGTGTTCTTAACACTTCAGCTATAACTTTTGAATTTTTACTGACCCATTGAAGTAATCTAAAAATGTAATAAACCATGTGATGTCTTTATAAAATACCTGATTGAGGGTAATACGACCATATCTGGGGAACCTCCTAAGAGTAGCCAAGATACGATTGGTAAATAACCGTGCTGGGGTTATACAATTGTGCAGATACAACAAGTTACTGAGTAATTTTTGAATTTGAGTTCTAGTTGCTGAAGTTTTACACAGCCATTGTTCACACATGAGTTTTATTTTATCTAATTTACTTGGAGGAATAGTAAGTGTGCCTGTATATTCATTTATATTTATGCCTAAACAAGTAATTTGATGACCAGGCTGCTTCACCTTCTTAAAGTTAATAGGAAGGCCTAGAGCCATCAATAAATTGTATAACATAAGAAAAGCATCATTAGCCTCTTCGGGGGGAAACCCCAATTATATCATCAAGGTAGGCCATCACCCAATTTTTGGGGTCCACATTAAGTATGTAACGGCATTGGTACATAACTGGAAGCTGGATGCACCTTGATAGAGGCCGAGCGGCAACGCTTCATCAACATATGTCCGCTGATGCCAAGATAAACCTAAGAAATTATAATCTGCTGGGACATTTGGACCAAAGAGTCGAATTTTTTTTAATAACAGTGTCAATACTTGGATATTTTAACTGAAATTGCTTAAAATCAATCAATCAATCAGTTGTCCAAGTGCTTCATCTCCATATCTACATGTTCTAAGGCACACCATCCAGTTTGTAAGGCATAAATCATCAAGACGTTAGACATATAGAAAGTCGTACCAAGGGAGGAAATCCAGTGTTTGGTAGTTAGAAACTAAGGTGGAGATGATTTCTGAAATAGGTGGGTTTTTAGTCGACTTTTGAAACATGATGCTTTGAGAAACTGTTGTTGAAGTGGACCTTTGATTTATGAAAGGAAGAACAATAATGATGAACCTGGAGGAACATATTTTGGGGGGTTAGAGTGTCTTGTATTCATGGCTGATTTGTACAAGGAGAGATATGGTGCAAAATACTTAGGCTGGCCAGTAGTGAGGTACTTGTACACAAGAACTAGGGTTTTAAAGATAATTCGTTGTCTGATAGGTAGCCAATGTAGTGTCTTCAAGCTGGATGTGAGTGAACTTAGAAGCACTGATGACAAAGTGTGCAAGAGCATTTTGAACATACTGGAGCCTGGTAGCATTATGGAATGACAAACTACAAAATAGAGAACTGCAATAATCCAAACGACTGCTGACCAGCGCAATTGCAATCACCACTGATATATCAACGGAAAGAAATCTCCTGATACGATGAAGGTCCCTGAGGCTAATAAAGCTAAATAAAAGGCTAATAAAAGATTTGATGACAGAATTTACATGATTAGTAAAACAAAACTTTGCATCAAATAGAACAACAAAGTTGCAAGCAACATCTGTGGGAGAGAGATAATTACCCAGAATATTGACAGGAAATGAGTCACTGTGCCATTTGTATCTGTCTTTGGCACCAAAAACTATGAATTCTGTTTTTTCAGGATTTAGCTAGAGTTTGTTTTCAGACATCCAGGCCTGAATATCATTCAGAGAGAAAGAAAGATTGACTACTTAGTGCAAGGTAGTCAGGATTATACCTAAGGAAATCATACAAACTGGTTGATGCCTATCGGGCTAGGCAGTGTAATTTGAATATCCAAGATAGCTCAAGCCTTCTGCGTCTGGCTGTGTTGGACGGGTCAAATTTTGGTGTACACCACTCCAGCACTGAGAACTTCATGTCCTTGTGGCCGTGCCCATTACTTTTAAAGTGACGGAACACTGGGGTGATTTGTCCATCTTTTTGTATTGAGACTTTGTGCTCATACATTCTTTTTCTAAATGCCCTACTGGTTTCACCCACGTAGTGTTTGTGACATTTCTTGCAAGATATCAAATGAGATTCTTGCTCTTGGGATGGGTGTGTCATAACCACTGGTAGGTTCAGAGGTGATGTTAACACGTGACACTACATCACAAAAGTCAGTCTGACTAACAGTTATAGAAGGAGCACTCATAGTGAAATACCAAAATAAACTACTTCCTGTTTGTGTTCAGACTAGGTAAATAAAATAGATTTGCCTTATATAATCAACTCTGTGTTGATTGTATTTCGACTGTTCATTTAAGGGTTCAGTCTCATCAGAGGCTATGATTTTTGTTCATCTGGACTCCCTGAGGTACTTTAGGGGTTCAGTTGTTGAACCACCATCTGTACCTGTTGTGAACCGGTTCTGAACAGGTTTTGTACCTGTTGTTACAGGTACAACAGGTTTATACCAAATACACCTAATGAATGGTTTTTAGGGGGTTCCAGGTAAGTATCACTCTTAATGAACAAGATTTTTATCATTAGAGGGATTTATAACCAATTTTACTAATAACTTTATAGTAAATTTAGTGAGGAAGTTTGGACTATTTTTATAATTGATAACTGGTCAGTAGTGGTGAGTATGGGTAACTCATTTCCTTGCTTTTGAATGTAAGCATTGTTTAAACGTGCTCCACTTTCTATCAATATAGTCCTTATTTATTATGGCTTAATTAAAATGTTTAAATGGGGAATATGAATAATCATTTTGTGATTATTGATTTCCGTAGTAATACATCAGACAAAATTGTGTCAATTATTTATTTACCATAATAAATGTATTCTGGGTTGTGTTATTGGTACAACGTAGTTGCTGCTGTGGTACAGTACAATTTACACTAAAGATATAATTAGTATAACTACTGTGGTTTAAAAATAAAAAATGTTTTTATACACTTTTCATTAATTTTAGTAATATGCATTATAGTCTGATTTTGCGAAGATTTAGTGGTGGTGTAGCTCCTTTTCTCCTCTCTGGGTGGTGGGAGGAGAATCTTTCTTGGGGAGGTGGATAGCATTGGACGTGTGGGTTTTCTACTGCATATTACGGTGTAAACCTCGTGATCGACTGGCAGGGCCTTTATTGCATTGCCCACAAACAAATCTCCTGTGAAAAAGGACAGTATTAATGCGTCTCTTCAAACTGGATTTGTTTTTGTAAGTGTTATCACATTCACCACATTAATGTCTTAAAGGCTCCATTTTTATCTTATTATGAGTGCCTAGATTCTGTGGTTATGATTACTTTGTGATGTCATAACTATTGAATGCGTCATTGTATTAATGATGTGAATTGCTCTGTTGCGGCATTGTTCTGTTGGCTTTATTATGACTCATTTTGGGTTCATATGTTTCATTAAATAATTTTAAAATGAATTTTTTATGTTTTTTTGAAAAATTGCCATTTAATTTATATTATTTACAAAAATCATACTCTGATGAATTATTTGTATTTTATTATCGTGAATAAATCATATTTAGCATGTTTAGCATATTAAATGTGCGCTAAATTAACGGATTAATTTATTTTCATTTTTTAATAAATTTGATTTATTCAGCTTTTTGTGCTATTTTTATTGACTTATGATGAGTTCCATTAGGTATATAAGACAGAGAGAAAGAAAGATTGACTACTGAGTGCAAGGTAGTCAGGATTATACCTAAGGAAATCATACAAACTGGTTGATGCCTATCGGGCTAGGCAGTGTAATTTGAATATCCAAGATAGCTCAAGCCTTCTGCGTCTGGCTGTGTTGGACGGGTCAAATTTTGGTGTACACCACTCCAGCACTGAGAACTTCATGTCCTTGTGGCCGTGCCCATTACTTTTAAAGTGACGGAACACTGGGGTGATTTGTCCATCTTTTTGTATTGAGACTTTGTGCTCATACATTCTTTTTCTAAATGCCCTACTGGTTTCACCCACGTAGTGTTTGTGACATTTCTTGCAAGATATCAAATGAGATTCTTGCTCTTGGGATGGGTGTGTCATAACCACTGGTAGGTTCAGAGGTGATGTTAACACGTGACACTACATCACAAAAGTCAGTCTGACTAACAGTTATAGAAGGAGCACTCATAGTGAAATACCAAAATAAACTACTTCCTGTTTGTGTTCAGACTAGGTAAATAAAATAGATTTGCCTTATATAATCAACTCTGTGTTGATTGTATTTCGACTGTTCATTTAAGGGTTCAGTCTCATCAGAGGCTATGATTTTTGTTCATCTGGACTCCCTGAGGTACTTTAGGGGTTCAGTTGTTGAACCACCATCTGTACCTGTTGTGAACCGGTTCTGAACAGGTTTTGTACCTGTTGTTACAGGTACAACAAGTTTATACCAAATACACCTAATGAATGGTTTTTAGGGGGTTCCAGGTAAGTATCACTCTTAATGAACAAGATTTTTATCATTAGAGGGATTTATAACCAATTTTACTAATAACTTTATAGTAAATTTAGTGAGGAAGTTTGGACTATTTTTATAATTGATAACTGGTCAGTAGTGGTGAGTATGGGTAACTCATTTCCTTGCTTTTGAATGTAAGCATTGTTTAAAGGTGCTCCACTTTCTATCAATATAGTCCTTATTTATTGTGGCTTAATTAAAATGTTTAAATGGGGAATATGAATAATCATTTTGTGATTATTGATTTCCGTAGTAATACATCAGACAAAATTGTGTCAATTATTTATTTACCATAATAAATGTATTCTGGGTTGTGTTATTGGTACAACGTAGTTGCTGCTGTGGTACAGTACAATTTACATTAAAGATATAATTAGTATAACTACTGTGGTTTAAAAATAAAAAATGTTTTTATACACTTTTCACTAATTTTAGTAATATGCATTATAGTCTGATTTTGCTAAGATTTAGTGGTGGTGTAGCTCCTTTTCTCCTCTCTGGGTGGTGGGAGGAGAATCTTTCTTGGGGAGGTGGATAGCATTGGATGTGTGGGTTTTCTACTGCATATTACGGTGTAAACCTCGTGATCGACTGGCAGGGCCTTTATTGCATTGCCCACAAACAAATCTCCTGTGAAAAAGGACAGTATTAATGCGTCTCTTCAAACTGGATTTGTTTTTGTAAGTGTTATCACATTCACCACATTAATGTCTTAAAGGCTCCATTTTTATCTTATTATGACAGTGCCTAGATTCTGTGGTTATGATTACTTTGTGATGTCATAACTATTGAATGCGTCATTGTATTAATGATGTGAATTGCTCTGTTGCGGCATTGTTCTGTTGGCTTTATTATGACTCATTTTGGGTTCATATATTTCATTAAATAATTTTAAAATGAATTTTTTATGTTTTTTTGAAAAATTGCCATTTAATTTATATTATTTACAAAAATCATGCTCTGATGAATTATTTGTATTTTATTATCGTGAATAAATCATATTTACCATGTTTAGCATATTAAATGTGCGCTAAATTAACGGATTAATTTATTTTCATTTTTTAATAAATTTGATTTGTTCAGCTTTTTGTGCTATTTTTATTGACTTATGATGAGTTCCATTAGGTATATAAGACAGAGAGAAAGAAAGATTGACTACTGAGTGCAAGGTAGTCAGGATTATACCCAAGGAAATCATACAAACTGGTTGATGCCTATCGGGCTAGGCAGTGTAATTTGAATATCCAAGATAGCTCAAGCCTTCTGCGTCTGGCTGTATTGGACGGGTCAAATTTTGGTGTACACCACTCCAGCACTGAGAACTTCATGTCCTTGTGGCCGTGCCCATTACTTTTAAAGTGACGGAACACTGGGGTGATTTGTCCATCTTTTTGTATTGCGACTTTGTGCTCATACATTCTTTTTCTAAATGCCCTACTGGTTTCACCCACGTAGTGTTTGTGACATTTCTTGCAAGATATCAAATGAGATTCTTGCTCTTGGGATGGGTGTGTCATAACCACTGGTAGGTTCAGAGGTGATGTTAACACGTGACACTACATCACAAAAGTCAGTCTGACTAACAGTTATAGAAGGAGCACTCATAGTGAAATACCAAAATAAACTACTTCCTGTTTGTGTTCAGACTAGGTAAATAAAATAGATTTGCCTTATATAATCAACTCTGTCTTGATTGTATTTCGACTGTTGATTTAAGGGTTCAGTCTCATCAGAGGCTATGATTTTTGTTCATCTGGACTCCCTGAGGTACTTTAGGGGTTCAGTTGTTGAACCACCATCTGTACCTGTTGTGAACCGGTTCTGAACAGGTTTTGTACCTGTTGTTACAGGTACAACAGGTTTATACCAAATACACCTAATGAATGGTTTTTAGGGGGTTCCAGGTAAGTATCACTCTTAATGAACAAGATTTTTATCATTAGAGGGATTTATAACCAATTTTACTAATAACTTTATAGTAAATTTAGTGAGGAAGTTTGGACTATTTTTATAATTGGTAACTGGTCAGTAGTGGTGAGTATGGGTAACTCATTTCCTTGCTTTTGAATGTAAGCATTGTTTAAAGGTGCTCCACTTTCTATCAATATAGTCCTTATTTATTATGGCTTAATTAAAATGTTTAAATGGGGAATATGAATAATCATTTTGTGATTATTGATTTCCGTAGTAATACATCAGACAAAATTGTGTCAATTATTTATTTACCATAATAAATGTATTCTGGGTTGTGTTATTGGTACAACGTAGTTGCTGCTGTGGTACAGTACAATTTACACTAAAGATATAATTAGTATAACTACTGTGGTTTAAAAATAAAAAATGTTTTTATACACTTTTCATTAATTTTAGTAATATGCATTATAGTCTGATTTTGCTAAGATTTAGTGGTGGTGTAGCTCCTTTTCTCCTCTCTGGGTGGTGGGAGGAGAATCTTTCTTGCGGAGGTGGATAGCATTGGACGTGTGGGTTTTTTACTGCATATTACGGTGTAAACCTTGTGATCGACTGGCAGGGCATTTATTGCATTGCCCACAAACAAATCTCCTGTGAAAAAGGACAGTATTAATGCGTCTCTTCAAACTGGATTTGTTTTTGTAAGTGTTATCACATTCACCACATTAATGTCTTAAAGGCTCCATTTTTATCTTATTATGACAGTGCCTAGATTCTGTGGTTATGATTACTTTGTGATGTCATAACTATTGAATGCGTCATTGTATTAATGATGTGAATTGCTCTGTTGCGTCATTGTTCTGTTGGCTTTATTATGACTCATTTTGGGTTCATATATTTCATTAAATAATTTTAAAATGAATTTTTTATGTTTTTTTTTGAAAAATTGCCATTTAATTTATATTATTTACAAAAATCATACTCTGATGAATTATTTGTATTTTATTATCGTGAATAAATCATATTTACCATGTTTAGCATATTAAATGTGCGCTAAATTAACGGATTAATTCATTTTCATTTTTTATTAAATTTGATTTATTCAGCTTTTTGTGCTATTTTTATTGACTTATGATGAGTTCCATTAGGTATATAAGACAGAGAGAAAGAAAGATTGACTACTGAGTGCAAGGTAGTCAGGATTATACCTAAGGAAATCATACAAACTGGTTGATGCCTATCGGGCTAGGCAGTGTAATTTGATTAGCCAAGATAGCTCAAGCCTTCTGCGTCTGGCTGTAATGGACGGGTCAAATTTTGGTGTACACTACTCCAGCACTGAGAACTTCATGTCCTTTTGGCCGTGCCCATTACTTTTAAAGTTACGGAACACTGGGGTGATTTGTCCATCTTTTTGTATTGAGACTTTGTGCTCATACATTCTTTTTCTAAATGTCCTACTGGTTTCACCCACGTAGTGTTTGTGACATTTCTTGCAAGATATCAAATGAGATTCTTGCTCTTGGGATGGGTGTGTCATAACCACTGGTAGGTTCAGAGGTGATGTTAACACGTGACACTACATCACAAAAGTCAGTCTGACTAACAGTTATAGAAGGAGCACTCATAGTGAAATACCAAAATAAACTACTTCCTGTTTGTGTTCAGACTAGGTAAATAAAATAGATTTGCCTTATATAATCAACTCTGTGTTGATTGTATTTCGACTGTTGATTTAAGGGTTCAGTCTCCTCAGAGGCTATTGTCTTTGTTCATCTGGACTCCCTGAGGTACTTTAGGGGTTCAGTTGTTGAACCACCATCTGTACCTGTTGTGAACCGGTTCTGAACAGGTTTTGTACCTGTTGTTACAGGTACAACAGGTTTATACCAAATACACCTAATGAATGGTTTTTAGGGGATTCCAGGTAAGTATCACTCTTAATGAACAAGATTTTTATCATTAGAGGGATTTATAACCAATTTTACTAATAACTTTATAGTAAATTTAGTGAGGAAGTTTGGACTATTTTTATAATTGATAACTGGTCAGTAGTGGTGAGTATGGGTAACTCATTTCCTTGCTTTTGAATGTAAGCATTGTTTAAAGGTGCTCCACTTTCTATCAATATAGTCCTTATTTATTATGGCTTAATTAAAATGTTTAAATGGGGAATATGAATAATCATTTTGTGATTATTGATTTCCGTAGTAATACATCAGACAAAATTGTGTCAATTATTTATTTACCATAATAAATGTATTCTGGGTTGTGTTATTGGTACAACGTAGTTGCTGCTGTGGTACAGTACAATTTACACTAAAGATATAATTAGTATAACTACTGTGGTTTAAAAATAAAAAATGTTTTTATACACTTTTCATTAATTTTAGTAATATGCATTATAGTCTGATTTTGCTAAGATTTAGTGGTGGTGTAGCTCCTTTTCTCCTCTCTGGGTGGTGGGAGGAGAATCTTTCTTGCGGAGGTGGATAGCATTGGACGTGTGGGTTTTCTACTGCATATTACGGTGTAAACCTCGTGATCGACTGGCAGGGCCTTTATTGCATTGCCCAGAAACAAATCTCCTGTGAAAAAGGACAGTATTAATGCGTCTCTTCAAACTGGATTTGTTTTTGTAAGTGTTATCACATTCACCACATTAATGTCTTAAAGGCTCCATTTTTATCTTATTATGACAGTGCCTAGATTCTGTGGTTGTGATTACTTTGTGATGTCATAACTATTGAATGCGTCATTGTATTAATGATGTGAATTGCTCTGTTGCGTCATTGTTCTGTTGGCTTTATTATGACTCATTTTGGGTTCATATATTTCATTAAATAATTTTAAAATGAATTTTTTATGTTTTTTTTGAAAAATTGCCATTTAATTTATATTATTTACAAAAATCATACTCTGATGAATTATTTGTATTTTATTATCGTGAATAAATCATATTTACCATGTTTAGCATATTAAATGTGCGCTAAATTAACGGATTAATTCATTTTCATTTTTTAATAAATTTGATTTATTCAGCTTTTTGTGCTATTTTTATTGACTTATGATGAGTTCCATTAGGTATATAAGACAGAGGAAGAAAGATTGACTACTGAGTGCAAGGTAGTCAGGATTATACCTAAGGAAATCATACAAACTGGTTGATGCCTATCAGGCTAGGCAGTGTAATTTGAATATCCAAGATAGCTCAAGCCTTCTGCGTCTGGCTGTAATGGACGGGTCAAATTTTGGTGTACACTACTCCAGCACTGAGAACTTCATGTCCTTTTGGCCGTGCCCATTACTTTTAAAGTTACGGAACACTGGGGTGATTTGTCCATCTTTTTGTATTGAGACTTTGTGCTCATACATTCTTTTTCTAAATGTCCTACTGGTTTCACCCACGTAGTGTTTGTGACATTTCTTGCAAGATATCAAATGAGATTCTTGCTCTTGGGATGGGTGTGTCATAACCACTGGTAGGTTCAGAGGTGATGTTAACACGTGACACTACATCACAAAAGTCAGTCTGACTAACAGTTATAGAAGGAGCACTCATAGTGAAATACCAAAATAAACTACTTCCTGTTTGTGTTCAGACTAGGTAAATAAAATAGATTTGCCTTATATAATCAACTCTGTGTTGATTGTATTTCGACTGTTGATTTAAGGGTTCAGTCTCCTCAGAGGCTATTGTCTTTGTTCATCTGGACTCCCTGAGGTACTTTAGGGGTTCAGTTGTTGAACCACCATCTGTACCTGTTGTGAACCGGTTCTGAACAGGTTTTGTACCTGTTGTTACAGGTACAACAGGTTTATACCAAATACACCTAATGAATGGTTTTTAGGGGATTCCAGGTAAGTATCACTCTTAATGAACAAGATTTTTATCATTAGAGGGATTTATAACCAATTTTACTAATAACTTTATAGTAAATTTAGTGAGGAAGTTTGGACTATTTTTATAATTGATAACTGGTCAGTAGTGGTGAGTATGGGTAACTCATTTCCTTGCTTTTGAATGTAAGCATTGTTTAAAGGTGCTCCACTTTCTATCAATATAGTCCTTATTTATTATGGCTTAATTAAAATGTTTAAATGGGGAATATGAATAATCATTTTGTGATTATTGATTTCCGTAGTAATACATCAGACAAAATTGTGTCAATTATTTATTTACCATAATAAATGTATTCTGGGTTGTGTTATTGGTACAACGTAGTTGCTGCTGTGGTACAGTACAATTTACACTAAAGATATAATTAGTATAACTACTGTGGTTTAAAAATAAAAAATGTTTTTATACACTTTTCATTAATTTTAGTAATATGCATTATAGTCTGATTTTGCTAAGATTTAGTGGTGGTGTAGCTCCTTTTCTCCTCTCTGGGTGGTGGGAGGAGAATCTTTCTTGCGGAGGTGGATAGCATTGGACGTGTGGGTTTTCTACTGCATATTACGGTGTAAACCTCGTGATCGACTGGCAGGGCCTTTATTGCATTGCCCAGAAACAAATCTCCTGTGAAAAAGGACAGTATTAATGCGTCTCTTCAAACTGGATTTGTTTTTGTAAGTGTTATCACATTCACCACATTAATGTCTTAAAGGCTCCATTTTTATCTTATTATGACAGTGCCTAGATTCTGTGGTTGTGATTACTTTGTGATGTCATAACTATTGAATGCGTCATTGTATTAATGATGTGAATTGCTCTGTTGCGTCATTGTTCTGTTGGCTTTATTATGACTCATTTTGGGTTCATATATTTCATTAAATAATTTTAAAATGAATTTTTTATGTTTTTTTTGAAAAATTGCCATTTAATTTATATTATTTACAAAAATCATACTCTGATGAATTATTTGTATTTTATTATCGTGAATAAATCATATTTACCATGTTTAGCATATTAAATGTGCGCTAAATTAACGGATTAATTCATTTTCATTTTTTAATAAATTTGATTTATTCAGCTTTTTGTGCTATTTTTATTGACTTATGATGAGTTCCATTAGGTATATAAGACAGAGGAAGAAAGATTGACTACTGAGTGCAAGGTAGTCAGGATTATACCTAAGGAAATCATACAAACTGGTTGATGCCTATCAGGCTAGGCAGTGTAATTTGAATATCCAAGATAGCTCAAGCCTTCTGCGTCTGGCTGTGTTGGACGGGTCAAATTTTGGTGTACACCACTCCAGCACTGAGAACTTCATGTCCTTGTGGCCGTGCCCATTACTTTTAAAGTGACGGAACACTGGGGTGATTTGTCCATCTTTTTGTATTGAGACTTTGTGCTCATACATTCTTTCTCTAAATGCCCTACTGGTTTCACCCACGTAGTGTTTGTGACATTTCTTGCAAGATATCAAATGAGATTCTTGCTCTTGGGATGGGTGTGTCATAACCACTGGTAGGTTCAGAGGTGATGTTAACACGTGACACTACATCACAAAAGTCAGTCTGACTAACAGTTATAGAAGGAGCACTCATAGTGAAATACCAAAATAAACTACTTCCTGTTTGTGTTCAGACTAGGTAAATAAAATAGATTTGCCTTATATAATCAACTCTGTGTTGATTGTATTTCGACTGTTGATTTAAGGGTTCAGTCTCCTCAGAGGCTATTGTCTTTGTTCATCTGGACTCCCTGAGGTACTTTAGGGGTTCAGTTGTTGAACCACCATCTGTACCTGTTGTGAACCGGTTCTGAACAGGTTTTGTACCTGTTGTTACAGGTACAACAGGTTTATACCAAATACACCTAATGAATGGTTTTTAGGGGATTCCAGGTAAGTATCACTCTTAATGAACAAGATTTTTATCATTAGAGGGATTTATAACCAATTTTACTAATAACTTTATAGTAAATTTAGTGAGGAAGTTTGGACTATTTTTATAATTGATAACTGGTCAGTAGTGGTGAGTATGGGTAACTCATTTCCTTGCTTTTGAATGTAAGCATTGTTTAAAGGTGCTCCACTTTCTATCAATATAGTCCTTATTTATTATGGCTTAATTAAAATGTTTAAATGGGGAATATGAATAATCATTTTGTGATTATTGATTTCCGTAGTAATACATCAGACAAAATTGTGTCAATTATTTATTTACCATAATAAATGTATTCTGGGTTGTGTTATTGGTACAACGTAGTTGCTGCTGTGGTACAGTACAATTTACACTAAAGATATAATTAGTATAACTACTGTGGTTTAAAAATAAAAAATGTTTTTATACACTTTTCATTAATTTTAGTAATATGCATTATAGTCTGATTTTGCTAAGATTTAGTGGTGGTGTAGCTCCTTTTCTCCTCTCTGGGTGGTGGGAGGAGAATCTTTCTTGCGGAGGTGGATAGCATTGGACGTGTGGGTTTTCTACTGCATATTACGGTGTAAACCTCGTGATCGACTGGCAGGGCCTTTATTGCATTGCCCAGAAACAAATCTCCTGTGAAAAAGGACAGTATTAATGCGTCTCTTCAAACTGGATTTGTTTTTGTAAGTGTTATCACATTCACCACATTAATGTCTTAAAGGCTCCATTTTTATCTTATTATGACAGTGCCTAGATTCTGTGGTTGTGATTACTTTGTGATGTCATAACTATTGAATGCGTCATTGTATTAATGATGTGAATTGCTCTGTTGCGTCATTGTTCTGTTGGCTTTATTATGACTCATTTTGGGTTCATATATTTCATTAAATAATTTTAAAATGAATTTTTTATGTTTTTTTTGAAAAATTGCCATTTAATTTATATTATTTACAAAAATCATACTCTGATGAATTATTTGTATTTTATTATCGTGAATAAATCATATTTACCATGTTTAGCATATTAAATGTGCGCTAAATTAACGGATTAATTCATTTTCATTTTTTAATAAATTTGATTTATTCAGCTTTTTGTGCTATTTTTATTGACTTATGATGAGTTCCATTAGGTATATAAGACAGAGGAAGAAAGATTGACTACTGAGTGCAAGGTAGTCAGGATTATACCTAAGGAAATCATACAAACTGGTTGATGCCTATCAGGCTAGGCAGTGTAATTTGAATATCCAAGATAGCTCAAGCCTTCTGCGTCTGGCTGTGTTGGACGGGTCAAATTTTGGTGTACACCACTCCAGCACTGAGAACTTCATGTCCTTGTGGCCGTGCCCATTACTTTTAAAGTGACGGAACACTGGGGTGATTTGTCCATCTTTTTGTATTGAGACTTTGTGCTCATACATTCTTTCTCTAAATGCCCTACTGGTTTCACCCACGTAGTGTTTGTGACATTTCTTGCAAGATATCAAATGAGATTCTTGCTCTTGGGATGGGTGTGTCATAACCACTGGTAGGTTCAGAGGTGATGTTAACACGTGACACTACATCACAAAAGTCAGTCTGACTAACAGTTATAGAAGGAGCACTCATAGTGAAATACCAAAATAAACTACTTCCTGTTTGTGTTCAGACTAGGTAAATAAAATAGATTTGCCTTATATAATCAACTCTGTGTTGATTGTATTTCGACTGTTGATTTAAGGGTTCAGTCTCCTCAGAGGCTATTGTCTTTGTTCATCTGGACTCCCTGAGGTACTTTAGGGGTTCAGTTGTTGAACCACCATCTGTACCTGTTGTGAACCGGTTCTGAACAGGTTTTGTACCTGTTGTTACAGGTACAACAGGTTTATACCAAATACACCTAATGAATGGTTTTTAGGGGATTCCAGGTAAGTATCACTCTTAATGAACAAGATTTTTATCATTAGAGGGATTTATAACCAATTTTACTAATAACTTTATAGTAAATTTAGTGAGGAAGTTTGGACTATTTTTATAATTGATAACTGGTCAGTAGTGGTGAGTATGGGTAACTCATTTCCTTGCTTTTGAATGTAAGCATTGTTTAAAGGTGCTCCACTTTCTATCAATATAGTCCTTATTTATTATGGCTTAATTAAAATGTTTAAATGGGGAATATGAATAATCATTTTGTGATTATTGATTTCCGTAGTAATACATCAGACAAAATTGTGTCAATTATTTATTTACCATAATAAATGTATTCTGGGTTGTGTTATTGGTACAACGTAGTTGCTGCTGTGGTACAGTACAATTTACACTAAAGATATAATTAGTATAACTACTGTGGTTTAAAAATAAAAAATGTTTTTATACACTTTTCATTAATTTTAGTAATATGCATTATAGTCTGATTTTGCTAAGATTTAGTGGTGGTGTAGCTCCTTTTCTCCTCTCTGGGTGGTGGGAGGAGAATCTTTCTTGCGGAGGTGGATAGCATTGGACGTGTGGGTTTTCTACTGCATATTACGGTGTAAACCTCGTGATCGACTGGCAGGGCCTTTATTGCATTGCCCAGAAACAAATCTCCTGTGAAAAAGGACAGTATTAATGCGTCTCTTCAAACTGGATTTGTTTTTGTAAGTGTTATCACATTCACCACATTAATGTCTTAAAGGCTCCATTTTTATCTTATTATGACAGTGCCTAGATTCTGTGGTTGTGATTACTTTGTGATGTCATAACTATTGAATGCGTCATTGTATTAATGATGTGAATTGCTCTGTTGCGTCATTGTTCTGTTGGCTTTATTATGACTCATTTTGGGTTCATATATTTCATTAAATAATTTTAAAATGAATTTTTTATGTTTTTTTTGAAAAATTGCCATTTAATTTATATTATTTACAAAAATCATACTCTGATGAATTATTTGTATTTTATTATCGTGAATAAATCATATTTACCATGTTTAGCATATTAAATGTGCGCTAAATTAACGGATTAATTCATTTTCATTTTTTAATAAATTTGATTTATTCAGCTTTTTGTGCTATTTTTATTGACTTATGATGAGTTCCATTAGGTATATAAGACAGAGGAAGAAAGATTGACTACTGAGTGCAAGGTAGTCAGGATTATACCTAAGGAAATCATACAAACTGGTTGATGCCTATCAGGCTAGGCAGTGTAATTTGAATATCCAAGATAGCTCAAGCCTTCTGCGTCTGGCTGTGTTGGACGGGTCAAATTTTGGTGTACACCACTCCAGCACTGAGAACTTCATGTCCTTGTGGCCGTGCCCATTACTTTTAAAGTGACGGAACACTGGGGTGATTTGTCCATCTTTTTGTATTGAGACTTTGTGCTCATACATTCTTTCTCTAAATGCCCTACTGGTTTCACCCACGTAGTGTTTGTGACATTTCTTGCAAGATATCAAATGAGATTCTTGCTCTTGGGATGGGTGTGTCATAACCACTGGTAGGTTCAGAGGTGATGTTAACACGTGACACTACATCACAAAAGTCAGTCTGACTAACAGTTATAGAAGGAGCACTCATAGTGAAATACCAAAATAAACTACTTCCTGTTTGTGTTCAGACTAGGTAAATAAAATAGATTTGCCTTATATAATCAACTCTGTCTTGATTGTATTTCGACTGTTGATTTAAGGGTTCAGTCTCATCAGAGGCTATGATTTTTGTTCATCTGGACTCCCTGAGGTACTTTAGGGGTTCAGTTGTTGAACCACCATCTGTACCTGTTGTGAACCGGTTCTGAACAGGTTTTGTACCTGTTGTTACAGGTACAACAGGTTTATACCAAATATACCTAATGAATGGTTTTTAGGGGGTTCCAGGTAAGTATCACTCTTAATGAACAAGATTTTTATCATTAGAGGGATTTATAACCAATTTTACTAATAACTTTATAGTAAATTTAGTGAGGAAGTTTGGACTATTTTTATAATTGGTAACTGGTCAGTAGTGGTGAGTATGGGTAACTCATTTCCTTGCTTTTGAATGTAAGCATTGTTTAAAGGTGCTCCACTTTCTATCAATATAGTCCTTATTTATTATGGCTTAATTAAAATGTTTAAATGGGGAATATGAATAATCATTTTGTGATTATTGATTTCCGTAGTAATACATCAGACAAAATTGTGTCAATTATTTATTTACCATAATAAATGTATTCTGGGTTGTGTTATTGGTACAACGTAGTTGCTGCTGTGGTACAGTACAATTTACACTAAAGATATAATTAGTATAACTACTGTGGTTTAAAAATAAAAAATGTTTTTATACACTTTTCATTAATTTTAGTAATATGCATTATAGTCTGATTTTGCTAAGATTTAGTGGTGGTGTAGCTCCTTTTCTCCTCTCTGGGTGGTGGGAGGAGAATCTTTCTTGCGGAGGTGGATAGCATTGGACGTGTGGGTTTTCTACTGCATATTACGGTGTAAACCTCGTGATCGACTGGCAGGGCCTTTATTGCATTGCCCAGAAACAAATCTCCTGTGAAAAAGGACAGTATTAATGCGTCTCTTCAAACTGGATTTGTTTTTGTAAGTGTTATCACATTCACCACATTAATGTCTTAAAGGCTCCATTTTTATCTTATTATGACAGTGCCTAGATTCTGTGGTTGTGATTACTTTGTGATGTCATAACTATTGAATGCGTCATTGTATTAATGATGTGAATTGCTCTGTTGCGTCATTGTTCTGTTGGCTTTATTATGACTCATTTTGGGTTCATATATTTCATTAAATAATTTTAAAATGAATTTTTTATGTTTTTTTTGAAAAATTGCCATTTAATTTATATTATTTACAAAAATCATACTCTGATGAATTATTTGTATTTTATTATCGTGAATAAATCATATTTACCATGTTTAGCATATTAAATGTGCGCTAAATTAACGGATTAATTCATTTTCATTTTTTAATAAATTTGATTTATTCAGCTTTTTGTGCTATTTTTATTGACTTATGATGAGTTCCATTAGGTATATAAGACAGAGGAAGAAAGATTGACTACTGAGTGCAAGGTAGTCAGGATTATACCTAAGGAAATCATACAAACTGGTTGATGCCTATCAGGCTAGGCAGTGTAATTTGAATATCCAAGATAGCTCAAGCCTTCTGCGTCTGGCTGTGTTGGACGGGTCAAATTTTGGTGTACACCACTCCAGCACTGAGAACTTCATGTCCTTGTGGCCGTGCCCATTACTTTTAAAGTGACGGAACACTGGGGTGATTTGTCCATCTTTTTGTATTGAGACTTTGTGCTCATACATTCTTTTTCTAAATGCCCTACTGGTTTCACCCACGTAGTGTTTGTGACATTTCTTGCAAGATATCAAATGAGATTCTTGCTCTTGGGATGGGTGTGTCATAACCACTGGTAGGTTCAGAGGTGATGTTAACACGTGACACTACATCACAAAAGTCAGTCTGACTAACAGTTATAGAAGGAGCACTCATAGTGAAATACCAAAATAAACTACTTCCTGTTTGTGTTCAGACTAGGTAAATAAAATAGATTTGCCTTATATAATCAACTCTGTGTTGATTGTATTTCGACTGTTGATTTAAGGGTTCAGTCTCATCAGAGGCTATGATTTTTGTTCATCTGGACTCCCTGAGGTACTTTAGGGGTTCAGTTGTTGAACCACCATCTGTACCTGTTGTGAACCGGTTCTGAACAGGTTTTGTACCTGTTGTTACAGGTACAACAGGTTTATACCAAATACACCTAATGAATGGTTTTTAGGGGGTTCCAGGTAAGTATCACTCTTAATGAACAAGATTTTTATCATTAGAGGGATTTATAACCAATTTTACTAATAACTTTATAGTAAATTTAGTGAGGAAGTTTGGACTATTTTTATAATTGGTAACTGGTCAGTAGTGGTGAGTATGGGTAACTCATTTCCTTGCTTTTGAATGTAAGCATTGTTTAAAGGTGCTCCACTTTCTATCAATATAGTCCTTATTTATTATGGCTTAATTAAAATGTTTAAATGGGGAATATGAATAATCATTTTGTGATTATTGATTTCCGTAGTAATACATCAGACAAAATTGTGTCAATTATTTATTTACCATAATAAATGTATTCTGGGTTGTGTTATTGGTACAACGTAGTTGCTGCTGTGGTACAGTACAATTTACACTAAAGATATAATTAGTATAACTACTGTGGTTTAAAAATAAAAAATGTTTTTATACACTTTTCATTAATTTTAGTAATATGCATTATAGTCTGATTTTGCTAAGATTTAGTGGTGGTGTAGCTCCTTTTCTCCTCTCTGGGTGGTGGGAGGAGAATCTTTCTTGGGGAGGTGGATAGCATTGGACGTATGGGTTTTCTACTGCATATTACGGTGTAAACCTCGTGATCGACTGTCAGGGCCTTTATTGCATTGCCCAGAAACAAATCTCCTGTGAAAAAGGACAGTATTAATGCGTCTCTTCAAACTGGATTTGTTTTTGTAAGTGTTATCACATTCACCACATTAATGTCTTAAAGGCTCCATTTTTATCTTATTATGACAGTGCCTAGATTCTGTGGTTGTGATTACTTTGTGATGTCATAACTATTGAATGCGTCATTGTATTAATGATGTGAATTGCTCTGTTGCGTCATTGTTCTGTTGGCTTTATTATGACTCATTTTGGGTTCATATATTTCATTAAATAATTTTAAAATGAATTTTTTATGTTTTTTTTGAAAAATTGCCATTTAATTTATATTATTTACAAAAATCATACTCTGATGAATTATTTGTATTTTATTATCGTGAATAAATCATATTTACCATGTTTAGCATATTAAATGTGCGCTAAATTAACGGATTAATTCATTTTCATTTTTTAATAAATTTGATTTATTCAGCTTTTTGTGCTATTTTTATTGACTTATGATGAGTTCCATTAGGTATATAAGACAGAGAGAAGAAAGATTGACTACTGAGTGCAAGGTAGTCAGGATTATACCTAAGGAAATCATACAAACTGGTTGATGCCTATCAGGCTAGGCAGTGTAATTTGAATATCCAAGATAGCTCAAGCCTTCTGCGTCTGGCTGTGTTGGACGGGTCAAATTTTGGTGTACACCACTCCAGCACTGAGAACTTCATGTCCTTGTGGCCGTGCCCATTACTTTTAAAGTGACGGAACACTGGGGTGATTTGTCCATCTTTTTGTATTGAGACTTTGTGCTCATACATTCTTTTTCTAAATGCCCTACTGGTTTCACCCACATAGTGTTTGTGACATTTCTTGCAAGATATCAAATGAGATTCTTGCTCTTGGGATGGGTGTGTCATAACCACTGGTAGGTTCAGAGGTGATGTTAACACGTGACACTACATCACAAAAGTCAGTCTGACTAACAGTTATAGAAGGAGCAGTCATAGTGAAATACCAAAATAAACTACTTCCTGTTTGTGTTCAGACTAGGTAAATAAAATAGATTTGCCTTATATAATCAACTCTGTGTTGATTGTATTTCGACTGTTGATTTAAGGGTTCAGTCTCATCAGAGGCTATGATTTTTGTTCATCTGGACTCCCTGAGGTACTTTAGGGGTTTAGTTGTTGAACCACCATCTGTACCTGTTGTGAACCGGTTCTGAACAGATTTTGTACCTGTTGTTACAGGTACAACAGGTTTATACCAAATACACCTAATGAATGGTTTTTAGGGGGTACCAGGTAAGTGTTACTCTTAATGAACAAGATTTTTATCATTAGAGGGATTTATAACCAATTTTACTAATAACTTTATAGTAAATTTAGTGAGGAAGTTTGGACTATTTTTATAATTGATAACTGGTCAGTAGTGGTGAGTATGGGTAACTCATTTCCTTGCTTTTGAATGTAAGCATTGTTTAAAGGTGCTCCACTTTCTATCAATATAGTCCTTATTTATTATGGCTTAATTAAAATGTTTAAATGGGGAATATGAATAATCATTTTGTGATTATTGATTTCCGTAGTAATACATCAGACAAAATTGTGTCAATTATTTATTTACCATAATAAATGTATTCTGGGTTGTGTTATTGGTACAACGTAGTTGCTGCTGTGGTACAGTACAATTTACACTAAAGATATAATTAGTATAACTACTGTGGTTTAAAAATAAAAAATGTTTTTATACACTTTTCATTAATTTTAGTAATATGCATTATAGTCTGATTTTGCTAAGATTTAGTGGTGGTGTAGCTCCTTTTCTCCTCTCTGGGTGGTGGGAGGAGAATCTTTCTTGGGGAGGTGGATAGCATTGGACGTATGGGTTTTCTACTGCATATTACGGTGTAAACCTCGTGATCGACTGTCAGGGCCTTTATTGCATTGCCCAGAAACAAATCTCCTGTGAAAAAGGACAGTATTAATGCGTCTCTTCAAACTGGATTTGTTTTTGTAAGTGTTATCACATTCACCACATTAATGTCTTAAAGGCTCCATTTTTATCTTATTATGACAGTGCCTAGATTCTGTGGTTGTGATTACTTTGTGATGTCATAACTATTGAATGCGTCATTGTATTAATGATGTGAATTGCTCTGTTGCGTCATTGTTCTGTTGGCTTTATTATGACTCATTTTGGGTTCATATATTTCATTAAATAATTTTAAAATGAATTTTTTATGTTTTTTTTGAAAAATTGCCATTTAATTTATATTATTTACAAAAATCATACTCTGATGAATTATTTGTATTTTATTATCGTGAATAAATCATATTTACCATGTTTAGCATATTAAATGTGCGCTAAATTAACGGATTAATTCATTTTCATTTTTTAATAAATTTGATTTATTCAGCTTTTTGTGCTATTTTTATTGACTTATGATGAGTTCCATTAGGTATATAAGACAGAGAGAAGAAAGATTGACTACTGAGTGCAAGGTAGTCAGGATTATACCTAAGGAAATCATACAAACTGGTTGATGCCTATCAGGCTAGGCAGTGTAATTTGAATATCCAAGATAGCTCAAGCCTTCTGCGTCTGGCTGTGTTGGACGGGTCAAATTTTGGTGTACACCACTCCAGCACTGAGAACTTCATGTCCTTGTGGCCGTGCCCATTACTTTTAAAGTGACGGAACACTGGGGTGATTTGTCCATCTTTTTGTATTGAGACTTTGTGCTCATACATTCTTTTTCTAAATGCCCTACTGGTTTCACCCACATAGTGTTTGTGACATTTCTTGCAAGATATCAAATGAGATTCTTGCTCTTGGGATGGGTGTGTCATAACCACTGGTAGGTTCAGAGGTGATGTTAACACGTGACACTACATCACAAAAGTCAGTCTGACTAACAGTTATAGAAGGAGCAGTCATAGTGAAATACCAAAATAAACTACTTCCTGTTTGTGTTCAGACTAGGTAAATAAAATAGATTTGCCTTATATAATCAACTCTGTGTTGATTGTATTTCGACTGTTGATTTAAGGGTTCAGTCTCATCAGAGGCTATGATTTTTGTTCATCTGGACTCCCTGAGGTACTTTAGGGGTTCAGTTGTTGAACCACCATCTGTACCTGTTGTGAACCGGTTCTGAACAGATTTTGTACCTGTTGTTACAGGTACAACAGGTTTATACCAAATACACCTAATGAATGGTTTTTAGGGGGTACCAGGTAAGTGTTACTCTTAATGAACAAGATTTTTATCATTAGAGGGATTTATAACCAATTTTACTAATAACTTTATAGTAAATTTAGTGAGGAAGTTTGGACTATTTTTATAATTGATAACTGGTCAGTAGTGGTGAGTATGGGTAACTCATTTCCTTGCTTTTGAATGTAAGCATTGTTTAAAGGTGCTCCACTTTCTATCAATATAGTCCTTATTTATTATGGCTTAATTAAAATGTTTAAATGGGGAATATGAATAATCATTTTGTGATTATTGATTTCCGTAGTAATACATCAGACAAAATTGTGTCAATTATTTATTTACCATAATAAATGTATTCTGGGTTGTGTTATTGGTACAACGTAGTTGCTGCTGTGGTACAGTACAATTTACACTAAAGATATAATTAGTATAACTACTGTGGTTTAAAAATAAAAAATGTTTTTATACACTTTTCATTAATTTTAGTAATATGCATTATAGCCTGATTTTGCTAAGATTTAGTGGTGGTGTAGCTCCTTTTCTCCTCTCTGGGTGGTGGGAGGAGAATCTTTCTTGGGGAGGTGGATAGCATTGGACGTGTGGGTTCTCTACTGCATATTACGGTGTAAACCTCGTGATCGACTGTCAGGGCCTTTATTGCATTGCCCAGAAACAAATCTCATGTGAAAAAGGACAGTATTAATGCGTCTCTTCAAACTGGATTTGTTTTTGTAAGTGTTATCACATTCACCACATTAATGTCTTAAAGGCTCCATTTTTATCTTATTATGACAGTGCCTAGATTCTGTGGTTATGATTACTTTGTGATGTCATAACTATTGAATGCGTCATTGTATTAATGACGTGAATTGCTCTGTTGCGTCATTGTTCTGTTGGCTTTATTATGACTCATTTTGGGTTCATATATTTCATTAAATAATTTTAAAATGAATTTTTTATGTTTTTTTGAAAAATTGCCATTTAGTTTATGTTATTCAAAAAAATCATGCTCTGATGAATTATTTGTATTTTATTATCGTGAATAAATCATATTTACCATGTTTAGCATATTAAATGTGCGCTAAATTAACGGATTAATTTATTTTCATTTTTTAATAAATTTGATTTATTCAGCTTTTTGTGCTATTTTTATTGACTTATGATGAGTTCCATTAGGTATATAAGACAGAGAGAAAGAAAGATTGACTACTGAGTGCAAGGTAGTCAGGATTATACCTAAGGAAATCATACAAACTGGTTGATGCCTATCGGGCTAGGCAGTGTAATTTGAATATCCAAGATAGCTCAAGCCTTCTGCGTCTGGCTGTGTTGGATGGGTCAAATTTTGGTGTACACCACTCCAGCACTGAGAACTTCATGTCCTTGTGGCCGTGCCCATTACTTTTAAAGTGACGGAACACTGGGGTGATTTGTCCATCTTTTTGTATTGAGACTTTGTGCTCATACATTCTTTTTCTAAATGCCCTACTGGTTTCACCCACGTAGTGTTTGTGACATTTCTTGCAAGATATCAAATGAGATTCTTGCTCTTGGGATGGGTGTGTCATAACCACTGGTAGGTTCAGAGGTGATGTTAACACGTGACACTACATCACAAAAGTCAGTCTGACTAACAGTTATAGAAGGAGCACTCATGGTGAAATACCAAAATATTTACCTAGTTTATTTTAATCTCAATATCATTCAAACAGGATTTTAGCTGGTCAAAAGACTTGAGACTATCATCAGCGGATAAGTGAATGAACAGCCGAGTGTCATCAGCATAAAAGTGGTATTTAACTCCAGTATATTTTCTGATGACTTGACCAAGGGCTGATGTGTAAAGGGAAAATAGAAGAGGACCAAAGACAGAACCTTGTGGGACTCCAAACTTCAATTTCAACAAATTCAAAAGAGTAGAACCAATCTTGACTGACTGAAAACGATCCTGGAGCTAGGATCAAAACCATTTTAGTGCAGATCCATCAAAGCCAAACCTTGCTGACAAACAGAAACAGAATGTGTGTCATGATCGATAGTATCGAAAGCCGCAGACAAGTCGAGTAGCACCAGTACAGTAAGTATGCCCTTGGACAGAGATACGTGAATCTCATTTTTGATGCACAACAAAGCAGTTTCTGTTGAGTGTCCCATCTTATAGGCTGACTGGAAAGTGTTACCAAGATCATGAGAACCCATGTGGGATCTAATTTGGGCAGCCACTATATGCTCGACCAACTTTGACAAGAAACTGAGACCACACACCGGTTGATAGCTCTTCAAGTCCTCTTTTGAAAGGGTGGACTTTTTCAGGAGAGGTGTGACAATAGCCTGTTTAAAAGGATTTGGGAAAATGCCATTTTTCAGGGACAAATTTACCAGTTTTGTCAATGAAGGAAGAAGGATATCTATACATTTTTTCAAAATGTGTGGCACATGGATCTAGAGAGCAAGTTTTTGAAGGGGCTTCCTTGATAAACTTGAAAACTTCACTCTCAGTGACAACTTGAAAGGAACTGAAAGGTGGCGGCTCCTTGTCAGGATGAAAAGACTTAGATGGGGTGTGTTTTAATTTTATCCATGAAAAACAAACCAAATCTGTTTGCTAATGATTTTTATCAACAAAGGATGGCAGGACAGTGACATTTGACCAGCTCAATATCCTAATCAGTGCCTGCCATAACTTTTTACCATCACCGCAATTTTCACTAACTAGATCATGGTAGAAACTCCCCTTGTTTTTATTAAGTATGTGGTTGCACCTATTTATTTGCCATTGAAGATGGGTACGATTTTCAGGGGATTTGCCTCTTCTCCAAGCATGTTCATGCTGCCTTTTCATGCACTTGGCAGTTCTATACTCATCAGTTATCCAGCTTGGCACTGGTTTAATGAGCTGTTTAGTCTTCACTGGTGCATGAATATCTAGAAGGCCAGACAACCCAGACATGTACTGTTCATGCAATAAATCAATGTCATCAGATGGTGAACTTACAAATGGGATAGCCAGAAGGTAACCAAGATGGAAAGTCAACCACGCAAGAAATAATTTTATGACCACTTAAAGCCTGAACCTTTTACATCAGATATCGCAGAAAACTTGGAAGGAACCATCAGTAAATCTAAGGTATGACCATGAAGGTGAGTTGGAAAATCAATATATTGGGTCAGCAAGAATCCATGACTGATTTAAATTCAGAGACTGTTGGAGACATGAAAATTAAAATCACCACAAATCACAAAGGAGGAGGATAGGAAGACAAAAAACCCACATATGACAGAAAATCTTCGAAAAATTTCCCAACAGATGAGGCAGGTGGTCGATAAATGACCCCAAGAAACATGTGGCGCCCATGGAGCGTAAGAGAGAAAGTGTGATTTTCAACGGAGGAGAACTCAGGGGAATGGATGGTTTTGAAGTCTATAGCTGAGTTAATGAAAAAACCAACACCGCTACCACATTTGTTTTCTCTACTAGTGTGGACAAGGGAAAAATCTTCAGGTGTTAACTCATTTAGAAATGAAGGTGTGTTTAGAGCTTTAATATGGGTCTCAGTAATTTCCAGTTTTAACTTCTTCACAGAGAACTGGGCCTTTATTCCTAATGGACCAGCAGTTAGCAAATCCAAACTTCAGTGGCCCAGGATTGAGAGCGACATTGCCCGACAACAAAACCAGAGCGAGCTGCCTGAAGGACGCTTTTTCACAAAATGTAACTCTATGTGTCCTGACATAAATGAACAAAATTGATTTGGCAGTAGGTCCATTGTATGTACATGCATGCAGGCCAACATCACACCTGTTCTGAATTCTGTTTTGAGTCTTATGTCAATGCACAAAGAGGCCAACAATACAAAAAAGGAGTCTGACAATCCGCATCATAAGGAATCAGAGACCACAGAAAAAAATGGAACATGCAACAATTCACAACAATGGAGAGTTCCAAGGTCACTCTTACCTCCTGAAGGACATCATTGTTGAGATTGAGGTTGGGGCTTTTTACCCCTACCCCTGGAAGACTTTCCACCACGTGGTTTATTGGAACCTCAAAAGGAACCAGAACCAGAACCCTTCTGAACTTTCCTATCTTGAGAATCCCTATCTTGGGATTTTGGTCTTTTGAAAGACTTGCCTCTGGAAGCAGAAGCAGAGAGCTGTTTGGAAACTCCCTTAGTAAGGACAGACTGGAACTGTTCCTGTTTGTACTCCTTAGTATGCGAATGAATAGCCTTCAAGGCAGAATCACTAAAGAGTGTTGGACCATAGATAGGATGTGACCTGAGCTCCCTAACAATATGATCAGGAACATGTTTAGGGAGAGTAGAGAGAAAAGAATCAGAGTAGAGATGCAATGGGTGATGGAAGCCAAAAGATCAATCAAATGAAACTTTACCTGATTGATCAGTGAAGAATTGACATCCAAGGCCTGTTGTATGTCAAGTGAAATCTAAGGCTCACTCTGGTCAACTAACTTGACTAAATTGGCATGATTGACCGACAAGGCCTCACAAAAGAAATCCAGGGAATTGAGGATCATAAGATCTGACCTGAGACATCTTTCCAGGGCATGAGCACTATTCCTGGACAAGTAAATCTCCTTTTTAGGAGATGGCAAACCTGACCCCTGATCCGGATCTTTAAGAAGGTTAACCCAAACATCAGAAGCCCTGGGTTTATACCTAGCAAAACTAAGCTTTGAGGGTTTGTTTGGGAAAATTTCCAACTTCCTTAGCTTAGTTTGAGAAGCTCCAACAGGAGAAGAATGAGAATGAAAATCAGAAAGATAAGCATCTGCCATCCTGAAAAAGCTCCTTAGTCTGGAGTCGATGGGGAGACTCATGGGAGAGGATCTAGACTGGTCGGGATACAGATCCGAACTGTCGTCAGGGTCATGATTCTGAAACGAAGGCCTAGAGATCTTGTCTGACAAAACATCAAAAACAGAGTCTAAGGCCTCCCTGTAGTTCTTATTGACCAACTGGACATAGGAAATATTAGGCAACTCGGCTTCAAGATTATCATGAGACTGAGGGGTCTCCTGTGAGTCATCCATAGTCAAACCTGAAGGTTAAGAGAGATCCTGACTTGAAGGTAATGGCTGTTGAGTAACAGCCGGGTTAACAATACCTTGAACTCTATCTAACATGTTGGACATGAAAGATGAAAAGGTATTAAAGAAATCAGCCTGAGGCTGAAAAGGAGCCCTGGGGAATGCTTGATCATAAGAGGGATAGCCTGCAGCAGCCGGAACAGCCTGAGTAGGCTGAGCTGAGGGTACATAAGTACCTACAGACATAGGCTAATGTGAAATAGGTCTACCCATAGAATGTGAAGAATTCACCGACCAAGAAGACATAATACAGGGCTGAGGCAGGTAAGGCACCCCAGTTACTGGTCGTGTATCCACCGGTGGGGATTGAGTAACCCCCATCAGCCAACTAGTGCATGCTTCCAAGGAAGTCATACTCGGCTGCAAGCCAGAAGGCAGAGTGGAGAAACATGAACCAGAAGTAACTGAAGTACTGGAACTAAGAGGAGGACCCATAAGGAGTGTGGTAGGTAGTTGTGAAAAGCACAAAAATTAGAATTTGATAAAAAATGAATACACAATATTGCTCTGAAAATAAAGTACAAAATATAAAACACAAAATAAAAGGAAAAGAAAGCGTAAAAATGCTGTACTTGCTGAATGATTATTCCTCGGAAAAATCACGGTTAACCTTCATTTTGAATGTGATGTCACAGTCATGTGATCTGGTGAAGTTTTTGTACAAAAGCTTAAACTTCATACTAAAAATGCGGTGATTCGAAAATTTCAAAGAATGAATGAAGGAATACCCTGAATTGGTGAAAATAAACATTTAGAAATGAAAATATAATGAATAAACACCAGGGAAATGACTATTTCCGAAGGGAAACCTACATCCGCACCACGTGATAACATGAGCTAAGTTACAAAAAAGGATAAGAAATATTGCAAAAACAGGCAATAAAAACACCAGAAATCGATAAAATCGAAATAAAAATGAAGGAAAAGAGAAATAAAACAGCATAATAGTACTTACAGAGCACCAGGGGCCACAGTGGCAGAGTGGTAACACTCTCGCCTCCCACCTCTGAGGCCTTGGTTCGATCCCCGTGACGGCCTTAAGTGGGAAAGCTGGTAGTTGCTTGCCGTTGGTCGGCAGTTTACAGTACACAACCCTAGCAAACTCTATGTACTGGTTTCCTCTGCCCTTCCAACTACCCGTCGTGATATGACCTGTACAGTGTTGAAAGCGACGTAAAACCCCAAATAAATAAAAATTACAGAGCACCACCACACTAAAGCAGGTCTTAAAAATTAGGTAGCAAAAATGCTGAGTTGAGAGTTCACACATATATTAGTTTGAAGTATACTGTAAAGGTAAGACTGTTTGGATCAGGAATAAATATGGGTAAATAGAAGAAGAAATATACCGCAGAAGCTATGGAAAAGGCCAAAAGGATTGTATGGCAAGGAACATCAGTATATCGAGCTGCTAAATCAATGGGAATATCAAAGGACACTTTACATTTAGAGGCTCAAGCCCCCAATAGCAGAACAGGCCATTCTTCAGTGTTGTTCAAGAGAGATAAGGCCCAGCTAGTTTCTTTTGCCAAATTTGTTGCCAAAAATTGGTAGACCTGCATCCCCAACTTGGTTTAGGGACACTGCAACAAGATTACTTAACGAAAGGTATAACATACATGTCAATGAATGTGATAATGAATTATAGTCATGGAAAGTCACATATTTGTATTAGCATACATTCTAATCCATGCTATGGTATATTCTTGTTCATTCAGAAATATAGTCTTGGAAAAAATCAGTATGTTGCCAACTGAAATCTTAAAAGTACTTTTGCTGGAGGGATAAGATGAAAATGATGTATGTAGGAATAATAAAATACACTAAATATCCTGTCACCTAAAATGAACAATAATTAGCTGAAAATAACCCAAAACTCTATTTGACATAAGTAAGAGGAATTTTTTAAAATGCATTTCTTAATATAAGTTCAACATAATTTTAATTGAATACAACATTTTTTTAAAAATTACTTTATTGCTATTAAATATTTTCATTGGTATGAAAGTAATCCTTGTGTTTGTGACTGTAACTACTTGATTTATAACTTGTATCAAATGCTATATTTTTTAATATTGATGAATTAAATGTGATTATATACATTGTTTTCTTTACAAAGCACTTGAACAAGTGTTCACATCAAACCCCACTTGATTTTACCATAAAAAACTCACACAGCACAGACAAGGTTCACATAGTGCAAATTAGGCTCATTCATTGATTTTCATATATTCAGGTATTGTACCACTTATCAGGATAAAATTATGATTTTCATATATTTTCCATATAATGATTTGGATAAAAGTTTACCACATGATCGCTAAGAGACATACCTATCTAATGAGCTATTACACGTTAAAAATGTTGAGTAAAAGTCAAGAAAAAGAGACTAAAAGTTCAAAAAGTGTCAAAAAATAGGATCATCATTGATTCTTTCTTCTACATCTAAGGGAACACAACTGTTAACCCCCATCCAATAGGCCATAACAAGTCTTCTACAACACGTGTACCTCCATCTGGCTTTGCACATGCCATTAATGGAGAAAAATGAAGATTATTAAGAGGTTTTTGCGTCCAAGGTCCAATAGTTGCTCCAGAAGCAAGTTCATCTTTAAAGTATGCATCAACCCCTTGTACATTACGGTTTGCAGAAGCATGGTTGACAATTTCTGCATTAAATATAAAGGCTTTGGAATCAATATTAAGTGGAAACCAAATTCAATATACTTGCCCACATTCCCCATTATCGTGGTATTGTTTTCAACCCATTTGTTGTTGTAATTCACATTCCCCCTTATCACCTGACATGTCCCAGTGATTATTTTATGGTTTTTATGTCCCAGTGATCATTTTTATTGTTTAAGGTCATTATGTGGTGGTTTTAACTCTGGCTTGTGAATGACTGTAATTATGGGTTCCTCTGCTTTTATGGTTTGCTAACTCTTGGCTTGGTTGTGGTGGTTTTAACTCTGGCTTGTGAATGACTGTCATTATGGGTTCCTCTGCTTTTATGGTTTGCTAACTCTTGCAATCTTTTTGCATTTGTTTTCCTGTGACAGTTTATTTTCACACAGTTCTGGTTTCCTTTATGTTTTTGGATTGGGTAATGCGTTCTTGGCCATGTTATTTGTGAAAGTCATTCTAGTGATATGTTTCCAGTGTGTTGGTTTCTTGTGTAACTGGCTGAATGCTGACAGGAGTCAGAACTGCGAAAAGATTGACCGGAGTATCCCTTCTATTTTTCGGCTTTCTGTCTTGATCCATAAATATTGTTACACTAGCGATACAAAACAGGTTCCTCCACAACTGAAATTTAAAAACCTACTACTACTCCTTTTGTTGTGTGGCGATGTTGCTTCAAACCCTGGCCCCACCAGTTTTGGATTTGTCAATTGTAGATCCATTCGCAATAAAGGACCTCTCCTGCAGGACCTGATAAAACGCGGCGACCTAGATATCCTGGGTCTAGTTGAGATGCATATTAGACCTCCTGAGTTCTCTTACACCGGCTGATTACAATTTCATACAAAAACCAAGGTGCACTGGTCGGGGAGGTGGTGTTGGTTTTCTGTGTAGAAAAACCTTTTCTCCCAGTATTGTCTCTTCACCAGTTTTTAGGTCATTTGAAATTATCATATTTTCGTTCAAGTCTGATTATAATAGCTTTGTTGCGGCTTGTGTGTATCGTCCTCCTGGTTCTTGTACTACTCAGTTTCTGGAAGATTTTCTGGCTCTTTCTGGCTTTCTGTCTTCGACTGGTTCCAGTTTCATCATTTGTGGCGATATAAATGTCCATCTGGATATTGAGTGTGGTGATAGGTCCAGGTTTAACGACATCCTTCAGTGTTGTGGTTTGGTTCAAAGTGTCAGTGGCCCGACTCATTTACTGAATCACACTCTGGATGTTTTGATATCTCCTTGTGACTCAGATTTTGTCCGCAATGTTAGTGTTGGGGATTTCATTTCTGACCATGCTGCCATAAGATGCCAACTGGATTTCTCCCACCCATCAACCAGCATCGACAAATGGGTCTCTTATCGACGGTACTACAGGATTGATATCGACCAGTTCAGAAATGACCTTAAAAATATACCGTTTGTACGGTCCCCTGAAGGTACTGCTGCAGAACTTTATGATCAGTACATAACTGGTGTTACACAGGTACTTGATAAGCATGCACCTATCATTTCATGCAAGGCTAAACTGCAGTCTGATGAGTGGTTTGTCTGATTGCATGGCTCGATCTCTTGGACGGCAATTTGAACGAAGGTGGAGAAAACATAAGTCAGAGTTGAATAGGTCAAGACTCCGCTGGCAAATTGCCTGGTGTAATCGACTGGCCAATAAAGACAAGGGTTCATACTATACAAATCTCATAACTGCTAATAGTCGTGACCCCAAGAAGCTATGGCAGTCATTGAGGAAGGTGTTGCATTGCACCTCCGAGACTGTCCTGCCTGCTCATAGCTCAGACAAAATCCTCGCGGACATGTTTGCTTCTTTTTTCTCCAATAAAATAAGCAAAATCAGGGACACCTTTGCTACTTCTGGCTCTTTCAACGATGCACCGGATTCAGTGCCTCCTGCTTTCAATGCCTTTATGCCTGTCACTGAAGACGAGGCATATTAGTGTATTAGTGAATCCCCCACTAAATCTTGCTCACTAGACCCTATACCAACATTCCTCCTTAAGGATTGTCTTGATATCCTCCTCTCTTCCATTACCAAGTTGGTAAATTATTCTCTCATTGAAGGATCTTCCCAAATTCTTTCAAAAAGGCGGTTGTCACCCCCCTCATAAAAAAGTCTTCCCTTCCTAGAGACGACCTTAAGAATTATCGCCCAGTGTCTGGTCTTTGTTTCCTGTCAAAGTTGGTTGAGCGAGGCAGCTAACATCACACATTAATAACAACAAACTGGACTATCCTCATCAGTCAGCATATAAGCCAGGACATTCCACGGAAACTGCTTTATTGTCTATAAAAAATGAGGTTCATCTCTCTGGCACGCGGTGAACCCACAGCTCTAGTACTTCTTGACTTATCAGCTGCATTTGACACTATAGACTATAATATTCTCCTTGGTTACCTTAAATCCTGGTTTGGTCTTAGTGGAACAGCTCTAAGGTGGTTTGCTTCCTACTTAAGAAATCATTGCCAGGCCATTAAGATAGGCTCCACACTATCTGAATTAAGCAATCTCATCTATGGAGTCCCACAAGGTTCTGTTCTGGGTCCGTTACTGTTTTCACTCTATACAACACCACTTAGTAAAATTATTCGCCTCCACCCACATATTAAATTCCATTTTTATGCGGATGATACTCAGTTATACATCCATCTCTCCCACAAGAATGCTTCTTCGGCTCTCGCCAAGCTAAATGCCTGTCTTTGTGATGTTCAAGAGTGGATGTCTCTCAGTAAATTGAAGCTCAACCCTGAAAAAACTGAGTTTATTGTCTTTGGTTCCAAGGCTCAACGTCAGAAGATTTCCTCTCACTTTCCTGTTAGCATTCTTAGTAGCCTTCTTCATCCAGTTGACTCTGTCAGAAATCTAGGTGTTTGGTTTGATGCAGAGTTTTCATTCTCTGAGCATATCAAGAGGACTTGCAAAGCGTGCTTCCTTCAGATGCGTGACCTCTGTAGAATTGGAAAGCATCTCACTTCTGAAGTGGCAGTCCTTGCTGCAAATGCCTTGGTTAGTAGTCGTCTGGCCTATTGTAACTCTCTGTTAAGAGGTTTGTCCGGTTTCAATCAGCACAAATTGCAAAGTATTGTTACAAATCATAGAAAGTATGCTCATGTTACACCCATTCTACAGAAACTCCACTGGTTGCCTGTTAAGTATCGTTGTATTTTTAAAACCGCAACACTTGTGTATAAATTTTTGCATAGTGGTTCTCCTTCTTACTTCGAACCGTTTATGCCTAGTACCATAGGGACAACTACTAAAAGACAAGGTCACCCAGATTGTCAATACCTTACAGTTCCTCCTTTCCATTCATCAGTCTTTAAGTCGACCAAACATTTTGGCCATAGTTTTACCTTTGATGCTCCTAAGATCTGGAATGACCTCCCTCAAGATGTTCGCAGTGCAACATCAGTTGCCTCCTTCAGAAAGAAGCTTAAAACTTACCTGTTTGCAAAAGCCTACCCACCATATGGGTATGACCTGGCTATGTCCCTTGATTAATGCTGACTGCCTTGCTTTATGTTTAGATGCGCCTTAGAGTCCATCAGTGATGGACATTAAGCGCTATAAAAGTCCACATTAGATTAGATTAGAATAGAAATATCATAACACTGCAAATATTTTCTCCAATTTTCCACTATTTGGCCAGATGGGACGGGTATCCTGGCTCCACTATAATTTGGCAGACCCCTGGATCAAACCTGTCTATTTGCTTGAATTACTCATTCCTGCATATCATCCGTACACAACAGTTTTGACCCAGCATATTGAGAAAATTTATAAGGTTTGCATAGAATGAACCCAAATTCTGTAACGTAACTGGTGGTTTCGGTCAGAGCTGTGATACTTTCTATAATTTTAAATGAATCTAGTTGGCAGTTATGGGTTTCTTCTAGTCTTTCATTCTGAAGAAGTGCAGTACCATTACTTGGTATAATACTAGCCCTAACTAAAAACCTTAAAACTAAAACACTTAAAACTATGGCCAGTGTCAATATTATGTACACTGGGAGCAATTTGGATTGACAGGGACTGCTGGCCACAAAACGCACCTACCTGACAATTCTGATATTCTATCAATATATATTCTCTCAATAGTTATTCTATATATAGATATACTATCATTATCATCCTGTATTAATTGCACTGAATTTGACATTTTTTCATAACTGGACGTATCTAATTTCCCAATTTTTTGCATACTGGCACTCGCATGTAATGAAGTATATAATTATGTTTGGTTACATAACATTTGCAGGCTCTCAGCCCTTACAAACTGTCTTTTGCTTGCAGGGTGTGGGTATCCACCTCGACAAGGTGATTTACACAATATAAGTTTATTATTGACCAACGTATTATTAGATCCATTACCAAAAATGCCACTGGGGTATCACTGCTACAATATTCATGAACGCTTTGGATGTTTACACTATTCAAAAGAAAATTATTGTAATAACTTCTTGAATTTATATCCTTCCACTCATACAAAACACCTGCATTATCAGTAAAAAATACACCACCAGTGACATCTAGAGTGCTCATGCAAAATACCTTAGCATACACATTAAAATTGCCCCTGACTTTACAATGTTTGTAAAATATTGATGCGTCCACATTGAGTATATTTCTTGAATATTTGTAACTGTTCTTGACAACTATTTTAATACCTTTATGTGTGTTATTATGCATATGATAAATTTCCACTGAATCTATAGGAACACTACAACCATCCATTACCTTATGTTCAGTTATAGAATTTTTATCAGCCAAGTCATGTTGGCTAGTGTTTTGACAATTTTTACTGCAACTGAAGATGTGTCACCCTTAGTGTTAGCTGAATATTGAGCGTTACAAGGGATACAGATATTATTGTCAAACCTCTTTTTTCATTTTTCAAATGCAAACATTGATTTTTTGGGTGTTCATATTTTTACCAGTGGCAGTCAAACAATGACTGCAAAAATGTTGGTACATGCCTGTATCTGAATGTTCTGATATCTGCAGGAACCCTTGTTGTACAACTTACACACCATGGTATGTTTAGTGTCTTCTATTTGGCCAGGACTAGGGTGGACGCCTAAAATACGTTGAGTATTTCACCCTCAAATTATACCAATCTTATCTAGATTTAACCATTCTACTGCCCTTTTTCCATTTCTTGCAACACAAAGCCGTGCGCTCTCTTGGCAATTGGGAAAGATAACTCAATAGCATGTTGCATAGAATTTACAAAATGTCTCAACATATTAAATCTTACTGTTTCGCTACTCTCTTCTAAAACGCATTGAACAAACCTTTGGACCACTGTATTTATTAATTTACCCATTTATTTATTTGGGGCTTTACGTCGTTTTCAACACTGTACAGGTCATATCACGACAGGTAGTTGGAAGGGCAGAGGAAACCAGTACATACAGTTCATCAGGGTTCTGTACTGTAAACTGCTGGCCAAGCAACTACCAGGAAGCAACTACCAGCTTTCCCACTTGAGGCCGTGCCAGGAGGAGACCACTGTAGCACAGTTAACTTATTGTATGTAGGCTGTTTAGTGCCACTACAAAACACACAAAAATCTGGTGGCCAAATAATTTGTCTTTTAACCTTATATACCCCAGGTCTGTAGTGACCAGATTTGATAACATCAGTAGCCTTACCCAATTCCTGGCATGATAAGTTGTTGTACTGGTGCAGTTTCCTCGGGATTTCACCTTGGATCTTCTTGTCTGATCTTAACTCCTCAAACGTTGGAAGCTTGTTGTTGTTATTATTTCTACCCATTTTCACTGAGCTGTGTTCAGAGGGCACAGGGACAGGCATGGCCCAGTAAGGGGCCTGCCATAGCAGTTGATCTACCTTAACCATAACACTACTTCTATAAGTTCACACCCTCACTCCCACATTTGACCCTAGGTCATCCAATCACAAACCAGGCCAAATACCTTGTTGGTGCCAACTTACTCTCTGTTTAATTTCAAATTGGAAGCCATTGAATACACATCTTAGAAAATTCCCACCAACCTCCCCTCTCCACAACTTCAAGTCACAATTTAAGGCAGGACCCGGCTGACCCGGGCAACCCCCTTCCAACTATGTCTTAAGACCATTACATATGGTCTTTCTTTCGATTTTCGAAGGTGAGCTTGACCCCTCCAGGACTTACCCACCTGCAGGGAGGTCTCCCCGGATTGATGTGGCTCTCCTAATTCCAGGGTACTATTGCATCTTATCTCAGGCAGGACCCGGCTGACCCTGGCACCCCCCTACAAATTTGACTGAAGATCACCTTTGACTCTTCTTTCGATTTCGAAGTTGAGCTTGACCCCTGCAGGGTTCACCCACCTGCAGGGAGGTCTCTTTGGATTGATGTGGCTCTTCTGATTCTAGGGTTACTACCAAACTTAGCTTCTAACTCAGGCAGGACCTGGCTGACCCGGGCAACCCCCTACCAAACTTGACTTAAGGATATTCCTTCCTTTGATTTCGAAGTTCAGCTGGACCCCCCCCAACTGAATTCTAAGGCTGAACCCGGCTGACCCGGTGTTCCCCCTCCTAAAAATGATACTCACATCTACTCTGGCTCCTGAACGAGTTTCAAACCCAGAGCTATTGCTATCATAGCCTAATGGCCTAGCATAGACATAAACATGATAATGTAATAACTGCTACCAATTGGTATTCTGTTTTAACCACATGGTATTTTACAACCAAAGGTATTTTACTCTGTTAACACTTATGTTATTATTTTATGTACCTCCTGTAAAGGGGTTTTAAAATATTACCTTGTAACATTTTACACATTCCAAATGCTTTGTACTAACCTGTAAATAAAATGCCCAAACCTACATTCTGTGAATCTCAATTTGACCTTCATAAACTCAACTCACCTTCCTCTCACCTTTGACCTCATCTGAGCAACTGGTGAGATCTCTCGTGCTTGTGGCTTTTCCTCTTGTCTTCGTATTCTTTGATCAATAGCAGCCATTGTGTCCAATATCTTGTACATCTGATTCTCCAACATCTCAATATGTTTGCTGCTATTTTCATTTTCAACTAGCTTACCATTAGAACTCCCAGAACCTTCCTAGTTGAACTCTGCTTGTTTATTCTTCTTTTTTCCCATTCTACCTTGCATGTGTTCGTCTTGGTCAGGTATTTTCCTCTACCACACGCGATATTGAACTTGTAATGCACTCAGCAGTCTATGAATGTGCAAGGTCAAGCCCCTATATCAACCCAAAATGCGAAGATTTATTGTATTTTTGTTCTATTTAATCTATATTCCCCAGACATCACATAGTAACCCAGCTCATGCATATACATGAGTTCAACCAATGCCAGAACGCATTGGCGAGACTTTACAAACTTTAAATTACTCAAGTACTTAGACCTTTGATGAATTATATGAAGTATGAGTGCAGTTCACCCAATTCTCCACCCTAATTTAAAACCACCAGTTGCTCCCCACCAATATTTTATTAGCCCCTGTCCTCACTGATATTCTGTGCTGTAAGCATCATATCCATATTTGTTATTAGTACAAATGTTTTAGGGTTCAATATTCTAGTAATTACCATGGGTTCGTATGTGCTGTTGATTTGCAAAATTTTGCAAATACATAACATTGAAGCAGTCTTCATATTCATACAAATCATTGAAAATCATTGCATAAATTTATTTTAATGGTGTGGGTTTTTAAATTTAGTAAAAATGGGGTTTTGAATAAATTTGCTCACTTTTTCTTAAAAGAAAAAATGTACAAAATACAGAATATCGTTTTTTAAAAATTGTTTTAAGCAAATTGCAGCAAACAGAAGCTCTATAAAAATGACAGCAGCAATACTTTCATACATAGCATGAAAAACTAGAGATATTATATCATTATATACCGTGCATTTTGCTCATATTTTAACTTATTTGAAACATTAAACAAATAATTTCTCTTCATATTTAATCAGCGAACCACAAATACTTTAAATGTTTAAAAATTTGGATAAAACTAATTCATACCTCTGTTATGTGTTCTACATGTGAGTTTACTAAAATAATCTTTGATTGTACCCCTCCTTGTTATTTTAGCACTGTGTAACTTGATTTATTATCCTTCTCTGTCAACAATTTTTTTTGTTTATGCAAAAATTAGCTGTTTCCAGTACCAAAGATAAAATCAATATTAATATTGTTTCTCATGCAATATGTCTTTGCTTTTGCAGCTCATAATTCTTCCATAAGATGTACAATTGTTAAGCGTACAATTAGTCTCTGTCAGTAAATGTATTGTACTCAAACAATACAATTCTAATTTTCAAAATGTTGATTCACTAAAAGATTTATGTCTACATATTTGTTTGATTCCATAACTTTTGTCTCAATTTAACAATAAACTTTTGATTCAGCCAATTTTGAAATTCAGAAATGAGCTGTCCTCATTTCAGACCTTTTGTTTTGGATAAACTTTTTCTTGCCACAAAGAGAAGTTATGATAAATATTTATGTGTTTCTCTACTGTTTTTCTTTATTAATAGCAATAATAGATTTAAATATACTGACATAATGCATCAAAAACTTTGTTATTGAAATAACCTTAGGAAAGTAAGTTTATGTTTGTATATAGACATTTTAATGCAGTAAATGAATGAACTTAACTAGTTTGGTGATCTGAGAAAATAGTTATGTCACAATAACTGCAAAAATAATCCAGGCGTGGTTATTTCCCCGCAAATCTATATGTAAAACAGTTTTTTAAACTTCAAGAACATAAATATCAACATTACAAGAACAGGGGGTCTCCAGATTGGGAAGAGAGTCCAAAATATACACACATCTAGATACATTGGTTAATGCCAATTCCGTCTACAGCACCATTATTCCACATCCACCACTGCTCATGCCTTTTTCTGTGAGCCTGTTTTGGAGTGTTGTACTTGGGTGTGCACCATTCCAGGATATTAAACTGCATGTTCCTAACAGAATACCCTTTTCCATTGATATGTTTGGATACAGGTGTAATTCTGGAATCATTTGGTTTTTGAACAGATAGTTCATGCTCATGGATTCATGCTCTAAAAGCTTTCCCTGTTTCACCAACAAAATACATTTTTTTACATTTTTTGGCATGTAATTAAGTGAGTGGTTTCAATATACTGAAAGAAAAGGTAGAAGAGATGTCACAGGCTTTTTCCTGCTTTAGTGAGATGAAACACTCAGCTCCACCTTCACATCTTCACATACATCTATTGCCCTGTATAGTGAAGTAGCTAAGACACAGAATATGAATGAAAGTTCAAACCAGCTATTATCAAGCATGTCTAACAAGTGTCCTGATATGACACCTGTCCCACTGACAAAAGCTGCCACAAAAACAGCAACTGCTGATGATGGACTCAAGATTGCTAAAAAAAGCAGAGGCGTAAACCTCCAACTATTGGAGTCAATAAATCTTCTTAGGCAAAGGTAAATGTTGTTAAAAAATATGTGTGTTTGTTTTTGTCCCGCTTATCACCTGATTGCACATGTGATGAAGTTGAATCCTTTGTTACACAAACATTGAAAGAAAAACTGGATAGCTGTGTAAAACTGCAAACTCACTTTCCTGTGCATTCTTCGTTCAAAATTGAACTACATGATTGCTACATGAACTAATGGTGATAGGAATGTCTTTTTATCCAGAGATCTGGCCTGATGGTTGGCTTGTACGTCGATACTTTACAAAAAGAGAATAAAAAAGACACCATGAATATTGTCTCTGTAGCATCATTTAACTGCAAAGGCATGCAAAGCGCGGAATTTGAACTAAGAGAACTCTGTTCTACCAAAGATATCATATGTTTACAAGAAACATGGCTTGATCAATCAGAATTATCTCTATTTAATACATTTGATACCAGATTTCATGGCATAGGGGTGTCACCGGTGGACCCCACTCAAGGTCTCCTCAAAGGACGCAAAATTGTAGGTGTGGGTTCCTTTGGAACAATAGTTTATTTAGAAAAGACAAACAGGTACCAATACCTGGAACAAAGTGACACCCATAGCCAGGGCACATGTTTGGTGGGGTTGTCAACAGGATGGCTGAGAATCCAATACTGTATAATTTATAACAGCACTAGAGAATTGCTGACTACTATCAATAAATTTATCAGAAAGACTAGACCTGGCACCATGACTGAAGGCTTGAGTCCTAATGACACTCCATATAGAACCAGGAGCATTTTTAGGTTTCCTGACAGCAGAATTATAGAAAAAATCTGGTTGTATACTCCTAGCAATATTGGGATTGGTGCAAGCCTGCTCCACCCAAATGATAGGCAGCTGGTTGTTTTTATTTTTGATGTTGTTTTTTTTAAATTACAATCTTTTTCAAACACTAAGCACATGCGTTTTTGCAATTTCCATTGGATTCATGGCCCAACTACCCCTAACTGACAAAAGTTCCTGAACATGCACCCTTCGGATCTGGTCAGACTGGCCCATGTCTTCCAATTGGAGTCAAGCCCAGCTGTATCCCCCACAATAAGACAGCATGTGTTGTCTTTAAGCCTTGCCGAAAAATCTGTGATGTCCTCCATCACCATACTAAGGTGGGGAATTATGATGTTTTCTTCTAAAATATTTTGACAAAAACTTTGAATCCACTGAGTCAGTATAAGTTGGTCATATGTGAAACTTTGCCTGTTAACGCCCCCAAGACTAGAATCCTGGGGCCAAGAAGTTTTATTTTTATAGCTACTTCAATATCCCCCTTTTTGATTTAAATTTTGTTGAACTGCCATTACCGAGGAGGTGTGGATTCTTTTGTTGACTTTTTTCTATGGAATGGGACCCTAACATTTCCATAAAAGGGATTTTACTGTCGTCTGAGGATGAATCATTGTCACAGATGTGGGCCTAATTCCTGTACCCTCTCTTAACTGCGTGCTGTGATGTGGCTGCTACCTGGTCCTTCACCATATCAAGCCTTTGTGACATCTTCTTGAGCTGTTTAAGAATCGCCTTCTGAATCTGCTGTTTGGTGAGATCCCCCTGAGTGACTTACTTGCAGAAGCAGCATATCTTGATCCTTTGGATATATCTTGACTATCAGTTTGAACACTTATTTTATACTGATATTTTCCCAGTAGGTGGAACATGTCTGTTCTTACAGTTCTTGCACTTTCTTTGTTATCTGACATTTTAATTTTTATGTGTCTCTGTCTGCTTGAAAAGATACAGAATGGTCACAAATTCAAGACCAATTTGGCACAGTTATGTACAAGAATGAACAATATAGGTTAGACCGTTCTTCTCTGTCCCAATATTAAAAGCCTGATGTTGACAAGATGACCAAAATCTTGGTATTTGTTAAAAACTTGACGTGTCATGCAACTCTCCAGTCCATATTGTCATATCACAAATAAACCTGTTGCGGGCTGAATGACCTAAATATGTACACTATCTTAGAGTTTAAATGTTTAAAAAAGTTAAAACTTAACAATTCAAAAATTGAGATTGGTTTTCAACATGTTGTCTATTCAATGCCAAGTTTTAAAATGACTTGGGCACAAGGGGGAACATGGAAAAGAATTTGGGAACCAATCAGAAGCCTGTTTACTAGCCTGCCTGGCAAATGAGGGAGACTTGCATGTTGCAAAGCAGTCTTGCTCATGAAAACAGGCTATTTATTTCCACAATCCATCCCAAAAGGCAATAGGCAGGCATGGGTTTGCCAAGACCAACCCCGTTGAATGGAATAATTATTATTTTGCTTCTGGTTTTTGACTGTCTCTTTTAGATTTTAGGGTGTTATGGTATTTTTATCATATCTGTACTATGTAAAGGTTTTTAATACGGTGGTGGTGAAACCAAGAACAGCAGCCTTGTTGAAACATTGTAGATTTTTAAAAAACAAAACAAAAACAACAACAACCACTGATGTTATGTTAACTAAAATGAGTGCTTTAAGATCCCAACAAAAATGTGTTGTGTTACTAAAATTAAACTATCGTCTGTTACCTGTAGATTGTCAACATTCCACATGTTACTTCCACTGACGAAACCAATACAGATGACAAATTTTTGCTAAATGGAAACACTATTGAGAAGCTAGACCAAGGAGAGGTGAGATAATAGGAGATGTTGTTTTCTTCACAGCACACACTCTCCACTTAGCAATGATCACCAATGCAGCTTTCATGTTGTATAAGCATTAATTTTTTTTTTTTAATTATTTTATTGTAACAAGAAAACATATACAGTACACAACCCACAGGTACAATAGAACTTGTATATACAAATACAATACTAGACATACACATCACATTAGACATACGAGGTCCTCAGTGGCCTAGTGGTTAGCAAGTTTGGCATCTAATCATAGGCTGTCACCTCTGTGGGTTCGAGTCCTACAAGTGGCAATTCTGAGGACCTGTCCCAATATGACCCTGGCTGTTGAACGGGACGTAAAACCCCAACTTTGACCTTTCACATTAGACATACACAAAGTGGTGGGAAAAAAAATCATACTATTCATATCAGACAACAATTCAGTAGTTGTGTGCCAGCCCTGAGTAAACCATCAAATATTTTTAGGAAGGATTGTTATTCATAAGCTCATAAAAATTTAATTTTTCATTATTTGTTTCAATTCTGTGCAAGATTTTAAAATTTTCTTTTAATATATACATAAATTCAATGAATATAAGTTCTTTGTTTTGGTTTCTCTTATTATTTATGAATTTTTTTGCCAAGATAATGACATAGTTCAAGACTTCTAGCAGAGGGTCCCCAATTAAGGGTAATCCAAATAGAATTTCACAAACAGTAAAATGGAATTTAACCTTTACTTGCTTGTATAGCCACTCTTCCAGATTTTTCCAGAAAAATTTGCAAGCATTACATTCATATAAGTGGTGACCTACTGTATCCACACTTGTGCAATAAATACACTGTGATGACTCTTTAATACCCCATTTATGAAGATTATAATTGCAATTAATTATTCTGTTCAAAATTTTGTATTGAAAAATTTGCAGATGTGCTTCTCTGAGGACTTTATAGGGAAGAATAAATGTATCAGTCCAATTAAATTTTTCAAGAAATGGGTAAATTTCAATCCATGTATTGATTGATGTTGGTGGCTTAATAATTTTTTTAAGCAAACTTTCATATATTAACTTTGAATTAGTCCATTTACTGTCCACTTTAATGTTAATTTCATCTGTACCATGTCCTTCTTTAGGGATTTGGACTGGTCTCAATTTCTTCTTCCATACTTGTGGTATAGAGCTTACAACAGAATTATAAAACATTTCACTTAAATGTGTTTCAAGTTTCTGATTTAACTGAGATCTTTTCAAAATATTTCCCTCACTGTCCAGTATATCTACTATTTTAATGTCATAGGAATATTTATTTGGAAGCTGATATAATGCAATAATCTTTTTACCTATTATAATTTCTCTGTTGTACAGAATGTATTCATTTAAGATCTCTGTAGTAGTTTCAGGTTTAACACAAAATACCTTCATCCAGCTTTCCAGGACTTGTCTATGAAAAGGAGAGAGACAGTTTTTTGCATATTCCAGATTAATTTTCTTGTTTAACATATTTCGATTTATCGACAACATTTTGTAAAATAATTTTTTCCAACTACCATTTTCGTTTGAAACTAACCGTCTTATCCAACTACATTTAGCTGCTACATGCATGTTATACACATCTATCATTTTTAGTCCACCATCTTCTAGCTGTCCAATAATAGTTTCCTTCTTTATTTTTGGAGGTTTATTTCTCCAGAGAAAGTTTAAAAATTCCTTATTTATTTGATCAAGTATCTCGTTTGGTACATAAATAAGATTGAACAAAAATAAAATTTGAGGCAATACCAGCGCTTTTATAATTGTTATTCTCCCTTTTAGTGACAACGTCCTCGAGTTCCAAGTGAAAAGTATTTTTTTTATATTCTCTATTCTTTTATTAAAGTTAAGAGTTACCATTTCTTTTGGATTTTTTGAAAACCATATACCTAAGGTTTTAAATGGACCAATTTTAATATTAATCTTTGATAAAGAGTCTGGAACTGCAATGTGTTTGGAACTATTGCTACCAATGGGGATTATTTCTGTTTTGTCAAGATTAATTTGTAACCCGGAGTATTTTCCAAAGTATTCAAATTCCCTAATAGCTAGTTCAACTGATTTCATATCCTTTAGTATGAGACTTGTGTCATCTGCGAACAATTTAATTTTAAATATACTTCCATTGACAGTAAGCCCTTTAATATTGTTATTATCTCTTAAACTTATTGCAATTATTTCAGCTACTATAAGAAATAGAAGGGCTGAAATTGGGCAGCCTTGTCTAATACCTCTTGTCAGGTTAAAATAACCAGAATAAAAACCATTGTTTCCTACACATGAAGATATGTCAGTGTATAGTATTTTCATCCATCTCATAAACATGTTACCAAAATTAAATTTTTCTAAGGTTTTAAAGAGAAACTCCCACTCTATTGAGTCAAAGGCTTTTCTAAAGTCGACTAGCACAATATATCCTGGAATTTTATTTTTACTGGTATAGGTCATAATGTCCTCCAGTGTTCTTGTATTCTCACCTATATATCTACCAGTTAATGATGTTAGGTAACACTTTTTGTAACCGTATTGCTAAGCATTTAGTCAAAATTTTATAATCCGTTTGCAAGAGACTAACTGGTCTCCAATTTGATAGATATCAAAGGTCTTTCCCAACCTTTGGAATAAGGTTGAGAACCCCTCTTCTCTGTTCTTGGCTTAGTATTCTGTTTTCAAAAGAATACTTAAAGCTTTGAAATAGTAGGTCTTTAAGATCAGTCCAGAAAAATTTGTAAAAATTTGTACTAAAACCATCGGATCCAGGTGACTTATTATTTTTTAGAATTTTTAGTGCTTTAGTGCATTCTTCTATTGTTAATGGTTTATCACATAATGCCATATCTAACTCATTAAGCTGTGGAATATCTAAATTATTAAGCAAGTTTTCTATACCTTTTTTTTTGAGTTCCTAGTGCTACTTGTGTATAGGGTTTTGTAAAATAGCTTTTCTTCTTCAATTATATCTTTTAAGTTTGTGAGTTCTCTATTGTCCCCTGATATCAATTTCTTTATATATTTATTATTGTAATTTCTTTTTTCTAGATTTAAGAAAAACTTAGAATTTTTTTCACCCTCTTCAACCCACTTTGCTTTCGATCTTAATATTATTGCCTCAGTTTTCTTTTTAATTAAGGATTCCCATTCTTGCTTACACTGAAGGTAGTTTACATATGTATTGTCATCCGGGTTGTTTGACAAGTTTTTCTCCAGAAGGTTTAATCTATTGGACAATTCTATTTCTTGTTTTCTCATTTGCTTTGCTTTTTTTGTAGAATAAATTATAGTTTGACTTCTAATTTCACATTTTACATAGTCCCAAAGTGTATTTTTGTTTTCAAAATTCACGTTATCCTTTATGTTACCAATTGTGTCTTTTATTAACTGTACATAAATTGGGTCAGTTAGAAGATCATTATTGAATTTCCACAGCCCTTTTCCCCTTTTGTGGCTTTCCATTAGTTCAAGTTCCAGAGATATAATACTGTGGTCAGAGCTTTTGCCCGGTGCAATTTTAACACATTTTACATGGTATTCAAGCTGAACAGAAATTAGCCAAAGATCGAGCCTAGACTGCACAAGTCCAAGCTTTGTTCTTTGTCTTCTTGTAAATCCGGGAATATTTTCATGCCTTATCCTCCAAATGTCTGTGAGCGACATTTCCTGGCAAAAGCCTTGTAATAATTGACTGTATTCCGATTGTCGCTCTGATGTACCTCCTTTTTTGTCAATAGAAACATTCAAATATGTGTTTAAGTCACCCCCAATTATTATTGCGTTACCAGAGTATGTGTCTAGTAGGTTTTGAAGATTCTTCAGAAATAGTAACTGTTCCTGGGGCTTATCTTTGGTAGGAGCATAGACATTAACTATTATAAAACATTGACTTTCTATTTTACACTCAATCATTAATATACGTCCATGCAAGTCTCTTTGAATTGATGTTATTTCGAAGTTAGTATCGATATCTTTAGGCAGAAGGATTGCTACCCCTCGACTGTTAGCTGAACCATGCGAATAGAGTATGTCCCCATCCCAGTCTTTCTTCCAAATTTGTTCATCATTAGTTGAAGAGTGAGTTTCTTGCAAAAGTATAATGCCACGATGGGAAGACTTTAGCCATGCAAAAATTTGACTTCGTTTATTCTTTTCACGTAGGCCTCTGCAATTAAAGGATTTAAAATTTAATATTTCAAAATTTTTTTCCATGATCTGGTGATAAAGTGAATATTGTATTTAATACACTATGTGGTGTCCTTCCAAAAATGTTAACAGAATAAGTATAGGTGTATAACTGAGCTGATTTTCCCCAGGACTGACACAAGCCTTTGAGTCTATTAAAATTCTTAAACATCCTTGACACATGAACATATAACACATTAATTTTGTATATCACATGTACACATAAACATATACCATTTAAGTATAGAGACATTTTGTGTAATATACGCAGGTTAAGCAGTAGTACAATTTTAGCTTGTATTATATTCAACTTATATATACCTAGATGACTCATGTTCAACAGATTCTTACCCATATGCAAGGATAAAAGTTTCTATTGTACAAAAAAAAAGTGACAATAATATCTATTTGATAAAAATTGAACAGATGAACAATATCTAATGTTTCTTTACAGCTTACAGAAATTGTCTCCATAACCTTCCAAGTACAAATGCCTTTCAAAATACAAATTCCAACTAATTTTATATTTTGACAAAAGTTTTTCATCATTGAAATTCCAGTGAAATATTCAACTTTGACATGTAAATTTCAATTTATTTTTCAATGTTGACAAAAGTTTTACATATAAAAATTTCAGTGAAATATTCAACTTTGACAATTGATTAGTGACGTATAAGTTATTCTTACTGTCTTGGGGCCACTTGTTGATAATGTAAAACTGACAATAGCTTATGTGGTATTACCAGTCTAATACTATATATTGATTCCAGCAAATTCCATGAGATTGGAGCAACTTCTATGAAATTCTAGTTAATTCCATGAGATTGGAGCAAATTCAGTGACTTATATACAGATGTCTGTAGTATTCTAGGCATTAATATTTTGGAATGCAAATTTCAAATAAATTTTCGATTTTTGACCAAAACTTTTTGGTATTCAATTTTGAAAGGTGCATATTTTAATTTATTTCCTAAGATCAGATTTCTACAAATTTCAGTGAAATATTCATTCATAACACTCCCTAGTGACCCATGCGTTGTTCCTCAGTGTTATCTAACCTGTCATTTTTATTAAAAATATAATATGGAATTACTACATCCACCCAGTTTCCTGCCTTTTGCTAGTATGCACGAAGTTTACAAACTGTAATAGCATTAATTACCACATTTTTAAAAATATTTTTAAGATACAACTTACTATGTGTGCATGCATGCTTTCCAGTATTATGTAGTTATTAATAGTTTTTATTATAAATATTGCTTCTAAACAAGGAAGTATATACAAATGTAGTGTTGAATTTCAGAATTTTGAGATACAACATCAGTATCTTGAGTGATCCTGTTAGACTTCACACAGACTGACACAGCATCAGTTCACTTGTATTACAGTGTGACTTCAACCGCTACTAGAAATATGTTTATAGCCAATGATATACAATGATATTTGCTGATAATTGCAATTTCAGGATTGCCTATTACAGTCATTAATAAACGAAATTAATTACAAAATTATTTGAAAAATTGTACCTGGCAGAGAGTTACAAAATTAACAATTTTTACACTTTCGATAATACCAGTTAAATATATATATATATATTTTTTTATTTATCACAGAAATAAACATGGGCTGTCTTCACTGCACAGAATTTGTTATCCACATAACTGGAACAATAATACCTTGTGCTTATTTTCATTTTTATTATAAATTTATCTGAAAACATTGCTTAAAACCAGGAATTGCATTGTGTATACTTTTTACTTTTGTTTGCTATCATAGCCAGTAATTATGCAGTGTATAAAAAAACTAACTTGTTTTAGCATCAATTCATTACTTGATATTTTGTACATTACCAGTAACAAATTCAAACTATTAAAGATTTTACCCACTCTTGGGTACCCATTTTGTTTCAGTTTTACGGTCTCATGTAATACATAAAATTGAATTGATGTTAATGTTGATACCCATATTTTAAACTTTGTCATTAAAAATTTAAACTTTTTATTTTTATACTGTAACAAGTAATACATAAAAGTAAATTAATTTTACGATCTGTTCTCTCACTTGAAACATTACCAATAAAATCATTTTCAGTAGGGCCTTACCTATTGTATAAACCAATTTTTCTTCAGTTTACTGTATCATATAATATCTAAATCTAAATCGATATTAGTATCAGTTTACAGATATCACTTCAGATTTTATTATATTTTTACTTAAACCAAGTCATATTGGGACAAGGCCTCATATTATTTCATTCGTGCATGTTCAACCCAGGCAGAAGTGCCTGTCTCTAGTTAGATAACAAACCTGCTGACCAACCAGGTCACCAAAAACCTTTTTGACTTTACAAATTTTACTTCAGTTTTACTGTATCATATATTACCTATGTTATATCATAAACCTTATCTGAGTACTCATGTATGTAATTGTTATTAATTTTTTTTTACTTTGCTCTTATATTTGGCTACTATTCTATAATATTGTCATTTCATTTATACTTTTATAGTTCAATGAAAAACAAATCTTTGAGTTTCTAGTGTCTAAAACCATGTCTGTTAGCAAAGATATAGAGCCTACACAACCCTCTCCACATATGTCACTGTAATGATTGGCGTATTTCCATGAGCATTTCCCCTAACTTGTTTTGTCCTTTCACTGCTTCATGTCCCAAACGTTCTGGTCCCTTAATCCAAGCCCAATACCCCAGTACCTGTCACTGGGACTAGCTTCTGCAAGTCGATTGGGTTTTGTGTTTTTGAGAAATGTCTTGCACGTGTCACATTGTTCAAATTTGGCTTCTAGTGCAGTCTTCATTATGGCGTCTCGTTTACTCTCCCATAAGTCTTTATTTAGGCCTTTGATAGTGTAGCCGAGATGCTTTTGTTCTTTGGGGTTACTGGTGGCAATAACTTTTCTGGCAGTTTCATCGTCTTTAAACAAGAGAGCTTTCCTGAACATGAGGAATTGTTCAACACAGTTGTATGTTTCCTTACCAACTTGAAAAGGACTTCTATAGTGGTTCGACAGTGGACTTGCTCCAGTAAAGAAAGCAGTAATGCCTTTCATTGATGGTGATGCCACAATTTCAGGATGAAATTGACTGGGGAGCCTGTGTACAGTTTCTGTATTGTATATTTGACCATTGAAGATTAATTGGTCTGCAATTCGCCTCACCTTCTGCCTGTATGGGTGGTAATGACCATCCTCCGTATGGTTGTAGATTGCCCAGTACACTGGTGACAGCTGCTGTCTGCGCGTTGCTACCTCCTCAGGAAAGTCTTCGTCAACAGAGATACCAATACGCTTCAGAAGACCTTTGTTGTCAGACGTATACTGTCTATCCTTAAAGTGTGCGAATCTCACCAGTATCGGCCTTGGCCTCGCGGAGGAATTTACAGGTGGTTTCCCTATTCTGTGGGCTCGGATGATCAAACGTGGATGTAAGTCACCTAGTCCTGCTTGAGCTACAACTTCCATGAGTCCAAAGAATAATAAATTGTCCCTCCTGGAGTAGGTCTCTAGTTTTACTATCTTCTGCTCCAGAGCCTTTCTACATCGCCTCTCTTCCTGCAGATCGTGCTTAACATTTTCAATTTCCTTCTCTTGCCTTCTTATTTGTTTTGTAAGTAAGTCCAGATTTTCTAGTAATGAAATGTTTCCTTTCTCTATTTCTTCTCGTAGAATAGATCAAAAATTAACCTGTATTTGCTCTTTTATCATGTACAGAATGCTCTCACTATCTAGTACATTTAGTCTATTTAATGAGTCCAAATTCTCTGTACAGATCAGTCTGCTGGATTTTGGTTGTGGCACTATTGAAGGGGATGGGGTATCAGGCTCTACATCACTGTGAGATCTGAAATTCTTATGTGGTGTGGCAGAACCTTTGGTATCCATGGTAAAAGTGTGACTTGTATAGTAACAAAAAAACAACTGTTCCTATATACACTTTTGCTTTTTACAGGCAATATTTGATTCTCTTCCACACAGATGTTGTTCACCAAGTTCAACACATCAAGTCTTTCCTACCTTGCAAGAATCAAACCTTGTACAAGCATTAATTTTTTTCACAGATTTTGTTTACTAAATTCAATAGTGGCTGTTGAAATAATATGCTACGGCTTTGAAGATAAGGCTATTTCTTTCTGGACCGGGATCTTTGGCCATAATAATGGACTAGGACTAGGAACTTGAGCTTACGTAAGAAGAAAATATGTGTTTTAAAGTAAAAAAAAAACACCCTCCTTTCAAAATATATTGTTAATGCTATGTAATTATGTTGACCTATTCTGAATAGCAGGAATGCCACATTTGTAGAGTTATTGCCCTAATTGTGCACTGATGCATTATTTTATAATGTATCAATATGGCAGGGAGCTCAGTGGTGTAGGGGTTACAGTTCTCGCCTCCAACCTCTTAGGCCGCCGGTTCGAATCTGGGGCCGGGCGATTCATGTTGGAAAGTTGGTAGTTACTTGCCGATGCCCGGTGGTTTACAATGCAGTATGCACTGGTTTCGTCAACTTGTAAACCACCCGTCGCAATATCACCCTGTCTGTTGAACGCGATGTAAAAAAACAAATAAATAATTAAATAAATTCTGCATCAATAGGGCAATCACTACCTTTATTATTCAAAATTACTTCCTGTATAAAATCTTCATAAGGCTCGATAATTGCGTGCTTAAGAATTTTTCAGTTATTTTCCTTAGCAATTCAGGATATCCCTAAATTCAGCACAGATCAAATGTAACAAATAAGTTTAAACTTTACCTGATTGAGACCAGTATTCATGTAACATCTTAAAAAGGTGCTATGTGAGAAAATAATCTTACCTTGGTATTATCCTTAAAACTTTTGTCTGCTCCATGAATGGGTATGCATGGCAATTCTAAATCTAAAAGTCCTAGATTTAAGACTGGACTAAGCCTAGGAAAGATTAAAGTCATTTGTGATTTTTTTCCCCAGGATCTCAATTTCAAAGTACAGCTTTGATACCTGACCATTAATTTGCTGTAGTTTTTGGTAGAGAATAAAGTGTCTGTTCACATGATAAGTAATCATGTATCAGCTGTTAGGGCTATGTCAATAGTTTATGATCTGCCTTATCATCCTAAAATACTTTGTGAAATCCATGAAACTGACCTGGCCTACAGAATTGCCTAAGCGAGATATAATTGATATACATACTCAAAAATTTGTGGATCCATTGGTCTAAAAAAACGGTATTTTTGACAGTTTTTTGGGTTTTTTTTCAGGCTTTCAAATATTGTCCCACATGTAGTCTCAGAATTCGACTGCAGGAGACACTTTACTGGGGGATATTTTCTTCCAAGATAAAGAAGTTCAGCTGTTGCTTAAATGGTCAAAGACAATGCAGTATAGAAACAAATACAAGCTAGTTTCGTTGCCAAAATTAGGGGCTTAAACTATATGAAACTGTCATGCAGTATATTTAAAATATGATTTATAGACCTCTGTCCAATGGTATGCCTACAGCGCCGGTCCTTCTTGAGTAATCTGCCATCTTTAACAACATTGACCAACTTGCCTCTGGTAATTCAAATGGCTGCTATTCTTTCATGTGATTTATGTTTCAGAAGACTTTCCATCTCTAGTTTAGACTATCGAACATTGAGGGTTTCCTGAGTCATAACCCTTATTATGTTTAATGACTCTGATTTATTTCTTTTGTTTTTAAATGGTGTGCCCTGGCTGTTGAACATGACATAGAACAACAACTTTGACCTTTGAATGGTGTGCCTTGGAATTTGCTAATTTAGAGATTTGGATACCCAATAGCCCAAAGTATCATGGATATTGAAAACAGAAATTTAACTTGAATTTAACGATGAAATTAAAAATATCCAGAGAAAAATATAATTTTTATTTGGGAAACATTGAAATCAAACAGATACAGCACACTAATTTTGGGTGAATTTTCATGGGATAAACCATATGACTAAAATAGAAACTATTTCACTACCCATATGTTGTAAAAAATTTTATAGTCTATACATGACTCTCTGATTTCGAACACTTGCTGTGGAATTTTATCTTATCGTCAAGCTGTTTTAATGTGCAACCAGCCATGCCATAATGCCCAATTTCATGTGCGCATAGACTGCTGTCATCTACTTGATCAGAAAGGAAAGTCACAGTATTTTGAGGGGAATTAACATGTGTTAAAAGTTGCTTATAAACAGTTGTTTATCAGCATTTTGTCTGATACCTACAGCTGCTTGACCTCGGTGTGTGTTAGAACAACATGGTTGACCCTGAGTTTCATCAGTTAGTTCCAACTCAAACTCATCAGAATGCTTTCTTGTGATATCTGAGTGAACTATATCCTGTAGAGGAGAGTATCTGCTGCTTGCAGTGATTTGAAAAATCTCTTTCTATTTTGATTTTTACAATAGTTGTATATCTCTCCTTGTATGTGTCATGTGCTTAATGTTTTAGTGAATGTTCTACCCTGAGAATTTTGTGAGGTACTTTTGAAAATAGAATTGAATACTGTCACAATTATGCATAAAGGCGTTATTTGTCCACCAAGTGCCCAGGGAGGCATTGTATTCATTATACAAATGTGAATTTTAAAGCCTGAGCCGTTCTGGAGATCTAGAGATCTTTTTTTCATTTTTTGTCTACTAACTTGATTGAATTTTGTTGTGGCGTGATGAGTACCTGTCTCATCATTGATATTAAGCAGCAATGGGCTACATTAGTACTTGGATGGATGACCGACGCAGTGCACTACTCTTGTCTCTAGTGGCTTTGCCGCTCATGCTAGCAGACCAAAACCCCTTTCAACCTTGTTTGTATAGTGAACCCTAGTTTAATGGATCTGGTGCCTAGTGTCTGCCATACCCCTCATGCCTCATGTTTTGCACTATTCAGTAACTTGCCCACAATCCCTGTCCAAATAGGGGAATGTTTTATCAGCACTGAAACTTGTGGAATAAATGTGTTGGTGTGGAACACCCCTTTCCTCATGTGTTTTGAAAACGTTACATAACTTTTGGTTAAAATAAGGACAGACCATAGATTGTTTTTACTTGTCTGGTCAGCTAGTTTGTCAAATGCAAAATTTCTACCAAATCCATTCTGACATATGCTTCTTAGCATTTGCTTTCCTGACCCTATATATTTTCTCTGTAGTCTCTATAGTCTTTTATATCCCACTGATCCCTTCTACAGCGTAAAACAGTGTGACTGACCTTTGCTGCATCTAAAGGTAAAAATCATTGGTATCCTCTATTAATACAATGATATAAAGTGACATATATTGACTCATTTGTTCATCCGTTTCTTCCTTGATTTTGTGAAAAAGGCCACTGACTCAATGCATGACAGTCAACTGATCATAAGTTACTTTTTCTTTAGTAAAATCATATAAAACATGTTCATAGGGCCATCAGACCCAATTTTGAATAAATACAAATCGACCCTCCCCCTTTTGGGATTAAATCTTTATTTCAGTACTCACGTTTGAAGTCTGCTCAAGTTATTTTAATCTTTGCTGGGCCTGAGAAAGTATGTGTCCACTTGCCTGAGTTCAACCAAGTTTGGAATGGAAGTTGCTTATTATAATTTTTGGAAGGAGCATTAGTCTTGGGACTACTAATGCTCCTTTTGTAACCTTTGATTTCAACTTCAGTCGAATCTGAATTAACATAAGCATGGATTTTATTAATACTTACTTGAAATGGTAAATGAATGAAGTGCTTTCTTTCTGAATAAAATCCAATGAATATCTATATTTTTGATCAAAATACTTTGAGACCTGTTTTGCATGTAGTGTGATGTCGATTTGAGTTGTCTCAACAATGATCTGTACCTTTAATGGTCCCTTCAGATCTTGATATCTTTTTAAACTAACTATAACTTTCTTCATTTAAAAAGGAAAACATAACTCTTGAATCTTTGTATAGTAGTTCTTTTCTATTTATTCTCCATGATTCTAAGCAGTCACTCTCAATATCACTTTTGTTTCCCATGTAATATTTCTTTCCCTTTGCAGTTAATAATTCTGTCAGCTGAATGTATCTATTTCAAGAAAAAAAGGCACTTTTTTGCTCAAATGACATTCAAATAAATAGGGGCTATTATTTATTGGCAGTAAATGATTCTTGCTTTTGTTATTAAATTTTATTGTAATGAATGAACATTTTTTATTATATTCATCAAAGGGTATCACTTTAAAAATATATTCAAGTAAAACTTTTCAACAAAATACCTAACCTTGCCACTTTTTAAGCTGACAGGTTTAGAAATTGAGACTGCTTATTTGAAGAAATTTTCTTTTCTTTTGTTATTTTATAAATAATTGCCAGAGATTAAAACTTGGTGTTGATGGTTACACATTAAGAAGATTATGAGCTAAAGTTATTATAAATTAAGAGAGTTGGTTATTTTACAAATATTAATTTATCAATTATTGCTAATTGCTAATATTAGACAATATATAAACAATGCAAATGCAATTGAAGTCAAAGTGTGTAATCTTGTGAAGAAAACAGATTTGTCCTTAATCACGGGGAATATTCTGAGAAAAGATACTGGTGAGTACAGCCTATTTTTGTAATGTACTCGAATATAAGTATGAGTACATTTGCTCATGAGTACAATGAGTACAAGTACATCATGAGTACAAGAAAAAATGTACTCAAGTACGTGAGTACTATGTACTCTGGCTCCAACCCTGCTCCCTTGCTAAGCTGTTTACCAAGGTTCAGCAAGGAACTTTAAATTGGGACAATACAACACAGTGGTCTCTGAATCATTTATTAGACTGTCTGATAGCAAGGCATAATTCAAAGGCCACATCCCAACCTATGTTGAAGAAGATATACAGATATTCTAATATATGATCCTGTAGTTGAAGGAAAGCATGCTCAGCTGATGGCTAAAACAAATGTCAGATCTCAAAACAGTCAAAAAAGACATGCAAATATTCTGATATTTGATGCTGCAGTTGAAGAGAGGTATGCTTGGTCTGTTTTGTTGTGTGTTGAGAGCCATTGATGTTAACACAGAAGTTACTCCTAAAATTAAATATTAAGTTTAAGATAAAAAGAAATGTGGGCTGATTTGGCCTGAATAAAGTTATCTCTAAGGTATTGAAGGAGACTGCATTCTGCTTGTTTCTTAAAGTACATTGTTGTTTTGACATCTGATGTGGTTTACTTGTATCTGACTGTTTTATTAATGTGATTGCAGGAGCCAAATGGTTCTGATGCTAAATACAAGGATTCTTTGGTTTTGTGGGAATCTTTCACCTGAACTTCAGTTTTGTTATTGCAAAATACTCTTACTGATGAATGTTGCCAATAGTTTCCTCATAGTCTAAATTTTATCAAGATTAATCTTTTTGAGTCGAAGTCAGGAACTTGAAGAATTGAGGATGTGTAGGCTCTGTATTTTCCCAGACACTACCTAAGACTGTAAGGCAGGCATTAATGTGTAAGGTGTTAATTTCCTCAATTGTTGGAAGGTGGAGACAAACTGTAAAACCAAAACCAAATCTTTGTGAAATTTATAAACTTTGTGGCTTTTAAGTTGTAATAATTCTTTGCATCCTTATATGAAAGACCTGGCTAGAACACATTTTACAGACTAGGAGCCAAATTTTAAAACCTGAACCCCCCCAAAACAGTTAAAAACACAGCTCCCACAACTTGGCCACAGCTAAAAGTATCATAAGTTGTAAACATGTTTTCCTGTCTAGCGAGGTCAATAATGTTGTGTGAAACCAGATTGAGAGGTCTATTAATTCACATGGACTTTTGAAAAAAATTAATTTCAGATGATCCAAAATATGATGAGGCAAATCATACAACACAAGACAAGCCTTTATGCTTGACACATAATTTGAAATGATACTAACAAAGCATTTATTACTAACAAACCATTCAAGATCGACCAAATTATTTTGTCATCAATACTAATTACCGACATATTTATGTAAATACAAAAAGCTAGAAACATCTTGAACATCCTAAAGTTGGCTTGTCTTGTTTTTTGTCTAAAAAAGCTTGACTTGTGGCGGCTGACTTCTCAATGACTTCAAGGCCAAATTACCTGCAACAAAGCATAAAAATATAGCAAAATATACTACATTGGTTATCAGATAATACATATTACAATTAAGGATCATGAATATGTACACAAAAGTCAACAATCCTATTGTTCAACCCTCTAATGTGTACATACCGAGTATCAATATCTGCTTGCACAGTGGCATACTGTCCACTTTTGTCTGTACTCGCTTGGCAGCAACTATTGAGAGGTTTAGGATCACCACAAAGACAGAAGCGAAACACTTGATAACTCTTTCACCATTTATTCTAGTTCAATAAACACAAGTCCCAATTATACTTCAACACATTCCCAGATGGCATGCTGATGTTGGGCCAACGTCGGGCCAACGTCGGCACATCCGTCGGCCCGACGATGGCTGCCGACGTTGGCCCAACGGCTTTTTGACCGGCGGCCAAACGTTGGCCCAATGTCGGCAAGCCACCAAAAAAAATTACTCATTGTATGGCATCAACCAATCAGATTGTCCACAAACAACTTTTTCAGTGTGAATTTATAATGAGAATGTTATTTTTATTTCTAAAATTATGAAATAGTTGGTTAAAATTTGTGGGCTCACTGAAATATGATTTTTAGATATACCATTATAAATAATTTTTTACTAAGTTTCACAAAATCCCCTATTACTGCTCATCGCCATCTTGAATAAAAATCCACCATTGGCCCAATGTCGGCCCAACGTCGGCAAACTGTAGAGATATACTACCAGAGTTGGGGTTGGCAGGCAGCCGTTGGGCCAACGTCGGCCCAACGTCGGCAAAATCTGCCGACCTTGCGACCAACAGCCAACGTCGGTCCGACGGCGGCATGCTATCTGGGTTCTCACGAGTGAGAGAGCAAACTAAGCTCTCCCCCCTCTGCATACTATTTCATGTTCATTCACTTGTTATCGTCCTGATCTCTCTCGTTGTCAGCTCAAGGCTGAAGTTCTTATACTAGATACTGTACACTAACACATATTACTTGTCACCAATTACTGGGTTTATTTCTGAGAGGTCCATCTCACAAAAGCGGGGATTGGCTGAGGCTATTATTATAGGCGGTGTGCTATGTGACTATTGATTTCTACTGTTAAGTCCAAAGAGAGTTAATTTACTGAGGCACGTTGCCTGTGTTTTATGGAATTTAAAGATTATTAATAATTCAACAGTTTCATCTAAATTCTTCACCATTACACATACCATATGTTCCCAGCACAGGCGCCCAGGTATGGGTCTCTCATATCCCAACATCTTTACACTCTGACCACCACCTCACTGTCAAACTTAACCAGGATGTTATTCTTTAGAGCATGTTATTTTACTGATCCACTGATGCACAGTGTCATTAATCTCATGCAGCGTATCAGGAGAAATGGAACAGTTCCATCCTTAGTATCGATAAGTATGCCCAAGCAAACTACTTTGGTACTAGGACCTACCAACATCTTTCACTATTGGTCAGACCTAGGCCTTTCATCAATGAAATGAATTGACAGAAGCATGCACAGCATCAGGAACATTCAATTCGATGTAATCATCAATAAAAACAATGATGCTAAACCCCTTCTGATGCATGACATAATGCACTGAGTCACTGAAGCATTAGAAGATCAGGCCTCTCAAATGGAAGATACCTATCAGTGTAAGCATCATGCCAGTGAAGCCACACAAGGTTATAATCACCTAGATCTATCCTCACATGGTAGAATGCCCATCTTATAGATACCTATGCGCCTTAACTCAAAGGTAATATTATCTAGAGCTTGGAAGGTGAAAGAAAAAGGGTTGTCTAGGTATATTTTCTTTTCAATGCCACAGTTGACAGATGCCCAAATGGGCCAAATCCATGATGACCCTACACATGTAACACTTGGGTTTATGTATGGTAATGAAGGGGGAAGCATGTGAATTTTTAACAGGGTTTTCTTGAAAAGGACCCAACGGTGCCCCATGCTTACACTCCTCCTCTGTGCAGGCGTCAACATCATCAAGAAATTAGGTAGCATAAGTAAAATCACCCCTTTCTTTAATCAAAGGACAGTTTCTATTGAAATAAAGAGAGAACCAAACCTGTGCTGTTGCAAGAGCTGCTGTTTCTAATAGTCTATCCAGAGCTCTTGTCTACAGCTGACAGTGATGTCACAGGTACACGAGCCTCCAAAATATTACCTTATCTGTTTTCAAATGAAATAATCTGTCTTAACAGCAATGCAGATGAATTGTTTTTGCACTTGTTGTTCATCCAAGGGGATTAAACTGAAAGTCTCATTGTTCATGCCATTTTTTGAAAATCTTACTTTCTGCATTCACAGACATTGAGTGATCATTAAATTGATTGAAATGAATGATACTATAGGCAAACTTTTCCTCCACACCTTCCTGGCAAATTAATTAATAGCAAATTGAAACAAAATGTTTCTTTGTAAAGGGGAGTTCATACTGCATTGATCTGCTGGATCCAAACCATACACCATCCCAGGCACAGCATAACAGTGCTAAGGACAATTCGAACTCTGACCAGATTCAAGTCTGCATACTTCAGCTTTTCAAGAATCTTAGAATTCAATTCACAGGCTATATCAGTGTCACTAAGTAATGAGACATTCACACTGAAACGCTTCACCGGATCTGGGCCTAAATCTTTTACTTTTTCTACTCTTTACTAGAACATAGACTAGAACAGTATCTGTACTAAGCATGTGTGCTGTTATGTGGCTGCTACCTGGTGCTCCACCATATCAACACATCTGCAACCCCATCTTGAGCTGTTCAAAAATCTCCACCTGGATCTACTGTCCGTCCAGATCCCCCTGATCTGTAGTGAGCGACTCTTCTATGGCAGCATTTCTTAGTCCTTTGGACATATCACTGATATTCAGTCTGAACACTACTTTTATATTGATATATTTTCCCAGTATGTGGAACATGTCTGTTTGTACAGTTCTTGTACTTTTGTTTTTTTATCTGATATTTAAATTTTTTCTCTGAAACTAGTAGGAGAAACAGAGATTTCGATACTATCTTTGCAATCTCAGGCTTAAAAAGGAATAGAATGATCAGAAATTCAAGACTAATTAATCATAATCATGCACAAGAATGAATAATATTGGTTAGACATTTTTTATGCCTCAACACGAAAAGCCTGATGTTGACAAGATGAAAAGAATCTCAGCGGGTGTCAAAAAGTTGATTTATTACACTACTCTCCAGCAACAAGCCAGTGGTTAAATTTCAGTCCATAAGATCACATCATACAGTAAAAACCTAATACATACTAAATTACCCTACTGGATATGTATACTATCTTACAGTTTCAAAGAGGTTAAAGAACTAAACAGTGGAAAAAATAAAATTGCTTTTCAATATTTCATCCATTCATTGTCAAGTTTAAAAGTAACTTTGGGACAAGTAGAAGAAGCCTGGGAACCAATTGGAGAACCAATCATTAACCTGTTTACTAGGCTTCCCGGTAACTAGGGGAAACTTAGTGTCTGTGAGCAGGACTCGCCCCAAGTGACATTCAAACAGGATAGTGTTAACAACTGTTTAAAACTATGCATGTCACTGCCATTTTCAAAAAAGTGATGTTTGTACTGAGGTGTCCTAAAATCACAGCTCTATGTCTAAGTTTGGTAATGCTGCGTTAGTAGAAAAGCACATATGTTCAGTCTGTGGAGGGTTAGGTGGATAGGCGTTTATAACCAGTTAGTGGGTAATGTACCTGTCAAACATCTAGGTTAAAAGAAGTTGAACTATGTGTGAATTACTCTTTAATTCATGAATATTCATGAGGAACTGTCGGGCTTCAACATGTGACTGTCTAGAAAGTGAGTTTAAATTCTGAGGAATAATGAACTTTTGATGTATTTGAACTGAGCTAGGGTGTGGCTGACAGTGTACGTTATTTGGGGAAGCAAATATTAAAGCTATTGATCAGAATTTTAGTGGGCCTTATAAACTTTAGTTTTTGTGGCAGCTCCAAAATATTTGACTGTTATCTTGTGCTTGAATTTGGGATTTTAACGTACACTGCCGGCATGAGTAGGAAGAAAAATAAACCTGCAGAAAAAGATAGCATTGCTAGTGCTGAATGTAAAGATATGAACAATAGTAATAGACATGTCTCGGTTGAGGAGAAGCTTGATAAGCTAATTGACACTATGGCATCTATGGAAGGACGTATTCGGAAGCAGGAAGACAGAAGTCGGATCCGTGATCTTTCTCCGGTGCCATCAGCACATAGTTCTGTCAGAGATCCGAAACTACCCAGTTTTGAAGAATTGAAGTCGGATGACAAGATCCAGATGGAGTTACAGAAAAGGCTGCATCAATACAACTACACGTCTAGGAATGAGGCAAAAGGTAAACTTTCTGATGCATTTAAATCTGGCATATTTAGACCAGGGGTGCACAAAGTAAAGAAATTAGTAAATTGGCCCCAAGATTACTGTACTGTAGCTAGTGGTGGTCGTCAACCCACATATGATGATTTAAATGTTAATCAGTGGGTACAAGGTATTATACAATGTGCAGTTGAGGAAAACAATGAAGTTGTAAAGCAAAATATGTTGAAACATTTTGTTAGCTTAATGCAAGATTGCATAAAATTGTCCTTTCCAACAGCTAGGCGTGCCCATGGCATGATATTTCAAGAAATGGAAAAAGGTAATGTTGATTTGACCCAGACTGAAAAATTGAAAAAAATAGAAGTCGTAACACCCATGTGGTTCAAACCCAGGGTGAGAGTAGTGATAAAGTTATGTTGTGCAAACTGTACAACAAAGGTACATGTAGATTCAAAAAGCAAGCTGAGCACAGTGACAAAGGTATAGTCTACCAACACAACTGCAGTAATTGTTTTACGGTCACAGGTAAAAAATATGAACATGCAAAGCATCAGTGTTTACGGTTGAAAAATGATAAAAAAGAAGGCCAAACTTCGAATAGAGTTTAATAGTATGGGTTTGCCTGAACTTGAGAGCTTGTTACAATATAATACAATATTAAGTTCGGGTCTTTCAGCCAAGGATGGTACTATTAATACAAACACATATTATACAGTACTGGAAGCAGAAATGTGCTGTAAATCAGCCACACACGGTAATACGGACTTGCATGGTTGTAAACAACCAGTACATCATAAGATACATGGAAATGTGTGTACTGACACAAGTAATAGTATATATGATTATGGTAATGGTAACTGTCAACATACCAGTGTTAACATGATCAATGGTAAAGTATGTTGTAATATTTGGTTAAATGTGGAAGCTCCATGCTTTCTTGATAAATTATATGAAGATTATAAATTCAATATCTTTGCTCCAGTTTTTGTTCCTAAAGTTAATCTAAACATTGATGTTACAGGTCCAGCATATACAGTAGAACCTCAATTATCCGAACCCAGTGGGAGACATACAATCCGGCCGGATAATCGAGGGGTTCGGATAGATGAAGGAAACCGAAATTCACCATCTGTAGGTTACCGAGTGGGCGATAATTGCAGAAACATCGATTTATGCACTAAATATAGACGTCGGTGGTATTTGAAGATATAGTTTAATATATTTGTGTGATATTATATAACTGAACCTATAATTGTCATAGATTTGCTCCATATCCATGGATATTTTCACTTTTATTTAAAATATTACGAGGATTTGAAATGGTTGTGTTCGGTTGGTACATGCATTGTGGACGTTTTAATTTTAGATAAACATCGTTATGCATTTTGTCATTTGGAAAACTCCGGGAGATTATTTATTGTAAAACCCCGAGCGAACACGCCTTCAATGATAGGTGTGTAGATGTTCTCAGTCTGTGAACCTACTCCGGGAGATTATAAATTGCGAGAGCCAATCGAACACGCTTTCATTGATTGGCGCATTATCAAAGAAGTTGTGTAGCGGGTAGTGTAATTGAATTAATCCCTCCCCCATTGTAACAATGGTGATAAAGATCAAAGAAGTTAGGCGTTTCTGTGAATGGTACATTTTATAAAGCACTAGAATTAACAGTTTCCGAGACTGTAAAATCCTGTATTATCGCTCACGCTTGACGATGCATAAATATATGTAGGGAGACGCGATTTCCGTTAGGTTAATCCGGAGATTCGGATAACAGAAGGCCGGATAATTGAGGTTCTACTGTGTCAATAATGCAGGATGGCATACAATATATGGTAATATCTCAAGCATTAATATTAACCTGTTAAAAACAGATAACAATCACAGTAATGGTATGTGTGGTTATAGGAATGGTGGCACAAATGGCTTTGAAACTAAAAATCAGACACTAGACCACAATATACTTATATCGATGGTGACCCTTCCTGTGGCGGGGATATATTCCATAACACATGTAGCCACCAGCAGTTTGAGTACAAGGTTGATTTGTTTATTTGGGGTTTACATCGCTTTCAACACTGTACAGGTCATATCACGACGGGTAGTTGGAAGGGCAGAGGAAACCAGTACATACAGTTCGTTAGGGTTGTGTATTGCAAACTGCTGACCAATGGCAAGCAACTACCAGCTTTCCCACTTAAGGCCGTCACAGGGATTGAACCCCGGCCTCAGAGGTGGGAGGCGAGAGTGTTACAACTCTGCCACCGTGGCCCCCGAGTACAAGGTCGAGAACCATCAAATGTTGGGTGCTTTTGACATTAATATAACTTCAAATGTTATAGATGTACGTGTGAATGTGACAGTTAGTCCTGTAACTACATTGAGTTTTGATGAAAATCTGTCATTTGTATCTTTGCATGAAGTTAATAGTCGTCAAACGTCAAAACACTGTAGTGATACAATTATTAGTATCACAAGTCATACTGTTTATGAAGAATACTATATAAGTATACAAGCATTTCAGCAAGGTGATTACAAGGTAGATCAGTGGATTGGGAATGATAGTGACAGTTATACGTATACGCTGCCTTCTAAATATTGCTGTACTGCTAATACATATACACATACTGATGCATCCATGGTGCTGTATAACCCTGGCTCAGTTCATAATACTCCCTTATGTACATATAGTAACAATAAGTGTGATACTTTTAAGTTTTTAGTTAATAAAACGTTAGTTAATGACAATTTTATTGGCAACATATTACAAAACGGATATTTTGGTGAAATAGTGATTTCAAATTCCAAATATTCAGTAAAGGAGGCTGATATATCTTGTATGTTAAGTCAACGCATACTCCTGGCCACTGGGGAATTGGCAAAAAAACACTACATACTGGGCTGGCGTAGGTTTCATGCCTTGTGATTATGTTCTTCCATCACATGGATCCTCTTCTAAACAGCTAGGTCATGCTGATATGTTGGAGTGGGTGAAAAATGCTAATTATATTGTTAAAAGGTCAGGTAGGCATAACTACTTAGAAACTAGGCTTACAGTACCTTCGGGACTTAATATATTTAATTGGCGTAGATATCTTGAACATTATAATTTAAAAATATTGTGTGAATACTTGGAATTTGGCTTTCCTTTATGTGTAGATGAGAAAATTCTTAAATATAACTTGGAAGTGACTAACCATGCTTCTGCTCTATGTAACCCGACAGGAGTTGATAAATACTTTACAGAAGAAGTACTGTATAATGCAATGCTAGGCCCACTGGCTACTCCCCCCTTTACAAAGATGCACTTCTCTCCTATTATGGCAAGGGCGAAATCTGATGGTGATACAAGAGTCATCGTTGATTTGTCATGGCCTCATGCTAATAGTGTTAATAGCTGTGTCCCTACTAATAATTTTGATTTTATGACTTTTCAGTTGAAGTATCCCACCATTGACCATGTTGTGGAGAAAATTAGACAATACAGGAGTGATGCCTTATTGTATAAGGTGGATTTGCAAAGGGCATTTTGTAATTTGCGAATAGACCCAGCTAATTATAATCTTTTAGGTTTGTCTTGGCGTCAGCAGACGTATATAGACGTAGCGATGCCGTTCGGATTCCGGCAAGGAGCGGCGAGCTGCCAGATGTGTACAGATGCCATTGTATATCTTATGTGGTCACAAAAGTTCTGGGTTATGGCCTACCTGGACGATATCATGGGGGTGGTCAAGCCCTACCAGGCAAATGACACCTTTTTAACCTTAACACATTTATTGAAACACTTGGGACTTCCCAGTAATAACAAGAAAATTGAACCACCTAATCATAACATAATTTGCTTAGGTATCGAAATCGATGAAAAACAGGGCACCCTATCTATTCCAGCCGAAAAACTTGAAAAATGTGTCACAATTGGCGTTACAAAGACAAGGCTACTAGGCATCAGGTACAAAGGCTGGTGGGTCACCTAATATACATTCACAAATGTATTCCACCCGCTAGGCTTTTTCTCAATAGAATACTTGCTACCCTAAGGAAGATGCCTGCTGTGGGATACAGTAAGCTCAATATGAATTTTCATAAAGACATTGCATGGTTCTGCAGGTTTTAACAAACATTTAATGGTAGTGTTAAAATACATCATGCTAATGTTGAAAAGTATATCACTTTTGTGGATGCCTCCTTAAAGGGCATGGGGGCTATAATGAATAATAAGGTATATGCCATGAAGCAGCCAGAAAATATTTGTGAAATATTAAGTATTGTGCATCTTGAAGCTGCAAATATATTGGTAGCCTTTACATGCTGGGTCCAGAATCTTCAAAATAAACAATGTACCATTTGGTGTGATAACCAGGCGGTAGTTGAAGTGTTTTCAAATCATAAAATTAAAGATCCATTTCTGATGGCTTGTGTACGAACAGCTTGGTTAATTTGTGCTAGTTATAATGTCAAATTGCAGGTGAAACATATCAGAGGTACAGCAAATGTATATGCCAACATTTTATCTAGGTGGGAATTTTATCAATATTTTCAGAGTACAGAAGTCCAATACCTCAAATCCTGCTATTGGGAAAGTCCAAAAATACAGACTATGTTTCCAAATTTTGACATTTAATGTGCATTTTAGCCCCTTCCCCTGTTTAGGGGAGGGCTTGCCCCCCATGCCTGTGCATGAGTACTGCCTCATTGCTTTATATTTTAGGATCTCAAACGTTACAATTGTTGGCTGGCAAGGCTTCCCAACATGTGGCTTCTGGACTACTTCCGCGTACTTCTGTCGCCTATACCAGAGGTTTCCATCTTTTCCTGGCGTTCACCATCTACATGGGTTTGCAGTGTCCCTGGGAAGAAGTGGCCGTTCTGTCCTTCCTGGAGTATCTGATCCAGCAGGGGTTAGCTGCCCCGTCGGTGTCCAACTACCTCAGCATCTTGGCTCACTTCTTTGCTCTCTATGGATGGCCTGAGGCGGTTCTACATGCAAGAAAACTTTATTGTTAATCAAAGCTGTTAAAATGCATAACCCCATGAAACCAAAAACTAAAGGTGTATTATCAGTGTCAATGTTAAAGCAGTTAATGTTACATTTGGTTAAAGATGTTAATGTGGTGGTGTTTAAAGCAATTTATTTGCTTGCCTTTTTTGGCTTTTTTAGACTAGCATCGTTGGTTCCATCTCATGCTAAGCTTTTTAATTCAACAAGATTCCCTTTAGTAAAAGACATTGTCTGGACAACAGATGGTTTTCAGTTGATATTAAAATGTGCCAAAAATATGCAAAATTCTGACGAATTTAAGATCATTCATATTCCAAAACTATCATGTGATTCAATCTGTCCTGTAATTGCCATAAAGACATTAATTAGGGAGTTGAAGCTCACTGCCAATGAGCCTCTGTTTATGTATTATGTTCAGGGCCACAAACAAATTTTAACTACTTTTAAAGTACGTAATGTGTTGGTAAAAGCAATCAGGTCCATGGGTCTCCACCCCAAAGATTATGGGTTTCATTGTTTTAGAAGAAGTGGTGCCAATTTGGCGTTTGAAATGAATGTTCCATTAGAACACATGACAATGCATGGTCATTGGAAATCTGAAGCTATTTGGTCTTATTTAAAGACCACTTCTAAAGTGTCAGGTGTTGTAGCAAAAACATTTCAACGCCGCATATTGTAAACTGTCCTACCCCTACATTTTGGCTTGGTACTTTTCATTTAGTATAGCTTACTGTTTTACTTTGCCAGTAGTTCTTTACAGTTACCTTGACCTCTGCAAAGGTCATGCTTGGGCTTTGTCCAGTAGTAATGCTTTGGCTAATTTTAAAAGTAATACTGATATGCCTCTTATACAGATTTATATAATGACCTCGAGAAGGTCCAACTCTTCTCTTCTGCTGTAAATAATGCATTGGCGGAATAGAATTACTTGCTAGGCATTGTTTCCTCATATAGCTAAGTTATGAAGCTTAGATTTTAAAGGGTCATTCAGCAGTTTGGAAGATAAACAGACTTTTAAAATATAATGGTATGTCAAGTATTTAACAGTAATGGCTATGACTTGCAGTGCTACAGCATCTGATATTATGATTGTCTTAAAGCATTGTAATTCCCATCACAGTTGTTAAAAATTGCAAAACAGTTATGTTATGAACAAAGATTTGCGTTTAAAGCAGCAACTTAGTGGGAATATTGTATAAAAGAATTAATAAAGTAGTCTAATACTGTAGTCGTGTAAAATATTGGTGTTTTAACAATGTTTTATTAACCATGTATGTAAATGAAAATAAAGCCAAAATATGTTCTCAAATACTTCTATTTTTGAGTACCCTCCAATGAGACTGAATCTAATTTAATCAACAGCTTTGCGGGTATAATATCTTCCCTACAATGTGGGATTCAGTGTACTAGTGTACAGTACAAAAGTACTGTTCAAAGGGATAGTCAAGAACAATCTTAGTTGGAAATCCAGGGTTGTAGGTGTGATCAAAGGAAAGAGTACCAAGTGGGACAGCTTGAGCTATAATTATGTCTTTTCGACATAATTTCACCTGTATTTGTAAGAACATCTAAACAAGATATAACACCTTTTTTTTACCAAAGTGGCCCATACATAACTTCAGATTCGGAAATGTTTTCTAGTATATTACACCAAGGCAATACTACATCATTCCAAAATTGATTTTTCATTTTCCCAGCTACTTTTTGTGACCATTGAGACTCTAAACAATGTGACTTTCTCTTTTTGACCTAGATGACATAGAGTTATATGGACTCAGGGTGCATTTGAGCCAAGATACAATCTGCACATCCATGTTATTTTAATGCTTTTGTAAAAGGTTCTAGATCAATCATTTTTAATCCACCTTCATTGTAAGATTTGCAAATTAGAGATCTCTTCACTTTGTCAGTGAATTTTTCCAGATAAACTTGTACATTATATGATTTAGCTGAGTGAGTTGTTATAATTTTGGCTTAGGAAGTCATAAAAACAGATGGTTAAACTTTGGTATTATTAGGGTTTTCAAAACTGTTATTTTTCCAATTGGTATACAATATTGTCTTTTTCAAGCATTTAATGTTTTGTTTTGTTTGACAAATAGCAGTGTCAAAGTTTAAATAAATCATCTCATTCAAGTCCACAGAAAACTCTATGTCCAAGAGTCTGAATTTGGTATTTCCCCACAGTAAATTTCTATTTGTATCAAGTTTATCCCTTGAATTTCTTTTTACCTATCCAGATCAATTTTGTTTTGTTGGTATTCACTTGTAGGAGTGATAAATCACCAAAAATTTCAAGTGTATTTAATGCAGCTAATAAGGACTCTTTTTTCTCAAGCAAACTGTGTCTCATGTATTTATTTTCTATTTTGATACCTTTTACCTGCTTTTTACATGTAATTATAAGATACAAAATTTGAGCACATAGGATAAACTCATATGACGAGATAGAATCACCTTGCCTACATCCTCTTTCTATATCAAGAAATTCTGAAGTAATTCCACACTGAACTATTATTGCTTTACTGTCATAGTTAAACATTTTAATCCATTTCAAGATGCTAGTTCCAAAACCTAAAAATTTAGCACAGTGTATACGATATTTCCCATAAATGGAGTCAAAAGCTTTTTCCAAATCGATTAGAACAAGGAGACCAGGAATTTCATGTTGTTCAGTGTATTGCATAATGCCATAGATCAGTCTTGTGTTTTCATCGATGAAACGCCCACTGACAAAACCTGTTTGGGTTGTTGAAACTAACTAACTGAGGTAAGTTTTTACACTTAATAATAAAATAATCACATAGTTAATCTTATAACTTACAGATAATAACAATATTGGACGCCAGTTCTTTAGGTGCTGTCTCGGCTTGTTTCCTTTTAGGCAAACAGGTTATAATACCTTGCCTCTAAGATATACACATTTTGTCAACTGTATATGCATGATTTAATGCTCGAAGAACAAAAATTGTTAGTTTTATCCAGAAAACTTTGAAGAATTCTGCAGGGAAGCCGTCAATTTCTGGACATTTTCCATTTTTCATTGATTTCAGGGCCAAACGTATTTCCTTTGTTAAGTATACTGTCTAACTGTTGTGATTCATCAAGGGATAGTTTTCTTATGTTATGAATGTCTTGGAAAAAAATCATTTAAATTATCTTCATACAGACTTGGTTCTTTTTTTCAAATAGGTTTGCATAAAATTTTTGCAGCTCTTTCAAAAGTTGTTTTTGGTCTGTAATTACCTTATTTTCTGATGTTACAACTCGCTTTTTCCAGGTAGTTATGATTTTCAAGTGCACAAAAAATTTTGATGGCTTTTCACCTTACTGAAGCCACTGTGCTCTTGAACAAATTATTTTTCTATAAAATTTATCTTCCCTAATTTTTTGCAGTTCCTTTTTTGTCCTCAATAAGTTCAAAATTTGCCAATTCTACTTTTTCAAGAGTTTCAATATCAAACTTGAGTGCCTTCTCTCTTGTATCAATTTTGGTTTTCAGTTCTGTTGCAAATTTAACTGTTTCTCTTCTTATTTTGAGGAGCAAAATTTCGAGAAACTGTCCATTATTTATGATAAACTGTATGTCTGAATTTAAGATATGATTGATATTTTCTGTTGCATAAATTTATTTTTCTTTTTCAATTAAGGAGTAGACCATATTAAAATATTCTTTAAACAATTTCCATATGCCCTTTCCTCTTTTAAATTTACACAAAGTCAAGGTTAGTTCTACAATTGAATGATCAGTAATGTATCCTGGCCTTATTTCACAACTGTTTACCAAGTCCAAAAGAGCACCTGAGACAAGAAAATAGTCTAGACGAGATTACATTCCTGGATTTTCTCTATGCCATGTATATCTTCTAATGTTTTTATGAAACATCTGAAACATCTCAGCCAAATTAGAATCGGACATCAAATCAATTACTGCCTTCCTTGCATTAGGGTTGTGGACATGCAAGTAGTTATTGGTATCAATGGCAGGGCCCAAAGCAATATTGAAGTCACTACAGATAATACAAAAGGACTGCTCATCAGAATCCAGTATTTCTCCTAATTTCCAAATCAGAGTTTGGAGCATAAATGTTTATAAGTCTTATACAAATTTCACCCAATAGAAGTTTGGCAGTTATTAGATTACCAGAATTGTCATTTTCACAGGATTCTATTATGTATTCAAAATTCTTTTTATTAAAATTGCCACATCACTCAAGTTAGAACTCCTCCCACCTACAAAACAGTCACCATTCTACACTTGTTTTATTGATTGCAAATCTTTATCAATCCAATGTGTATCTTGCAGACACACGATATTTGCGGGCAATTTGTAGAAGTAATCAAGTACATCCCTTCATTTTTTAAATTTCCTAGACCTTGACAGTTTGCTAACAGTACTCTCACTGTATCTCCTTGCATGGTTGCTTGTATTGAAAAGACCCCTTACTATTGGTAAAATGTTAAACCAGACCATTCGCCACATCATTATTCTATCCCTAGGTAATACAAAGGTAGTAATCTTTACATGGCAAATTGATATGCCGGAAAAATGACAAACACTATGACTACAACCTGTTACTGCATCCTGGCTTCTACATGTTTCCAAGACTGTGCATGTTTTATCATTCTAAAATTCAGTGATGTTACAGATCAAAGCATTTACTTATGCAATGTTGTTTGGTAGACTGCATATTCACAAAGTTAACACTGTACTGATTTGGCGTGTTATTATTCACATGATAAAAGTCCTCTGGTTTCAGTGCATACAGCAGTTTCCACGTTTTATAATAGGCTACTGGCAATATTTGAATGACCACATAAATTGCACTCTTCATCTTCTTGAAATCTAATTTACATACAAGGCTTAAAACCATTAACGTCCTAGAACCCCTTCCAACCAACTTGTCACTATAAACATTGGTCACACTTTGAGGTTGAGATTCAGGCGATCGTTCTGATGTGATATTGTAGGAGATTTTTACTAATTTTTGCACATAATGAGCAGTTGTGGCTGCCTTCGTGAGTGTTTTACTGTTTTAGTTAAAATGGTGGTGTATCTTCTTTCAATGAGGTTGAGTGTTAACATTTGTGTTAGCCGTTGCTGGGCAGCCGATAGTTGATTCAGCAAGCATGTGTTAGATTGTCCCAAGTTAATGTTCAATGCTGAACCTTGCGCCTGGTAGGGAGAGAAGTGATGTTCTTGAAGGCCACAGTGACTTTTAGCAACACTTTCTTTATGATAGTTGAATTTGGTAAATATTTGCAATCTAACCTACAGCCCACAGCATACAGTCTCACTGAGGTACCTTAAGCAATGGTACACACTGCTGGATAGTTCTGACTTGCGCTCATCTTATCTAAGCTGTTTAAACAATTGCGACTGGCTTTGAGTTGGGAAGAATTCTTGGGAAGGCTCTTGGTAGAAGTGTAAAATGCAGGAGTTGTCGCCAGTGGTGTGACAATCTTCTTGTGCTCTTTCTTGCTGCTGCCCCTTGGCTCAGTGTCCAAGTCATCAGTCACTGTATCTGGGGCATGGATCTACAGCAATCGCTGATGGTTGTTGATAAAAACACAAGAAACATTTCATAAGACTATGCAATTGCAATTAGCATTATGGTTTTGTAAATCGAATTGCGCATTATCTGTACTTTAACCTTACATAGAACAATTCCTTAACTCATATCAACTTTAAAGTACAAAATTATCATAATTTGCCCATCAGTTACTTTCAAATATTTAAGTAAACACCTTAAATATCATTATCATTTTGCAAACTGGTGCAGGTTGTGACTTCTACTATAAATGCATAAGAATTTTATTTTATTTTATGATATTTATTAATTTAAATTATTATTTTTGTAATGGGTCCATGAGGACAGGTAGTTTTAAGGGCCAACTCCACCAGTACATATCAGTTGAGCAAGATTCTACATTGACAATTTCCGGGCATTAGTAAGCAAGTACAAACTTTTCCACACAGGGTCTGGTCCAGGGCTCTAGCAACCGACCTCATACCCATTACACCAGCAAAGGGCCAGTAGGAATATTAATACTTGCATAACAGCACAAGTGTGACTAGACCCTGCCAGTTTTATCATCCAAGAAGTTTATTTATGCTACAGGTATCTCAGTCAGTGTAGCACTTGAGGGAGTGAGGTCGGTTATCCAACAAATAGACACATTGTGATTGTACATTACAACTAACTACCAGCAAAAGACAAAAAGCGAGCATGTAATCTAATCTAATCTAATGTGGACTTTTAGAGCGCTTAATCTCCATCTCAGATGGACTCTAAGGCGCAACAGAACATAAAGCAAAGGCAATTAACATTAATCCGGGGATATAGCAAGGTCGTACCGAGGAGACACAGGGTGACAAGGGAGGCTATGGCGGATAGGCTTTTGCATACAAATAAGTCTTAAGCTTCTTTCTGAAGGAGGCAACTGATGCTGCACTGCGCACATCATGAGGGAGTTCATTCCAGATTCTAGGAGCATCAAAGGCAAAGCTGTGATCAAAATGTTTGACAGACTTAAAGACTGATGGGCGGAAAGGAGGAACAGTAAGATATTGACAATCTGGGTGACTACGCCTGGTACTATAGGAACTACTACTGTGAGACAAGTAAGGTTGAAAGTAGGAAGGGGAGCCACTATGTAGAAATTTATATACTAGAGTTGCAGTTTTGAACATACATCTATACTTCACGGGCAACCAGTGGAGTTGTTTCAGAATGGGCGTAACATGAGCATATCTTCTATGGTTTGTAACAATACGAGCAAGGGTATTCTGAATACTTTGCAATTTGTGAAGATTGAAACATGACAAACTCCTAAAAGGAGAGTTACAGTAGTCCAGACGACTACTAACCAAGGCATTTGCAGCCAGGACTGCCACTTCCGTAGTGAGATACTGTCTTATTCTACGAAGGTCACGCATCTGGAGAAAACACGCTTTACAAGTCCTCTTGACATGTTCAGAGAATGAAAATTCTGCATCGAACCATACACCTAGATTTCTAACAGAATCAACTGGATGAATAAGGCTGCCAAAGATACTAACAGGAAAGTAGGAGGAAATCTTCTGATGCTGAGACTTAGAGCCAAAGATAATGAACTCCGTTTTTCCTGGGTTAAGCTTCAGTAAAGTTTCTTGTACCTCTGCAAAGGCCAAGAAAATGACCAATACTGCTTATCAGTGTAATGCGGGGGGTATGACCTTGTGCTATATACCTCTCATTGCTTCTGGCTCTTTAAAGAAACTTTATATTTGATATGTAATACTAATTTTCTGTTGGCTGACCTGTGACCCTGCCTCAAACATTCTCACTACTTTACAACTAATGCTTCTCTATTGAAAGGAAAGTCAGGGTATACAGTCAACATTTGTAAAATTGAAAAACTTGTATTTCAACCATTGGTTTGGATTAAATTAGTATTGATTAGTCTTAATTGTTCTGATAGATCATTGACTGGCGCCATGCCGAAATTATTTCATTGTTTTGGATGTAATGGCCAGCACAAAAAGGCCAATAAGAAGTAGATGCCAGTCTAAAACTATGAATAGTTGGAGGTCAGTACTTCCAGTGGTCAAAGTAATCAGAATGTTACTGAATCTGTACATCAGGAAATCTTAAAGGCTTTAACTGCTGATAGTTCCAGGCTTTCAAGTATGGAACAGCGGATTGAAAAGGCTGATGAGCAGCTACAGGGCAGATCTTTTACTCAGGTGCCAACAACTTTCTCAGTGAGTGGTGCTTCCATGTTGGCTTCTATTAAAGAAGCCAGTGAACCTGATGATGAAGCCATTATTCCCAGTGCTTAAATATTGAAGGGATCCAGATACAGGATGCTGTGGATCAGAGATTTAAGGAACTTACATCCATGAACAAGAAAGGTAAATTCAAGTCACAAGGGGGAGGGGGGGGCAATGAGCAAATATTAGTAAAACGTCAGGTCCCTTGGGCCCAGAGTCACATTTTGACTGGTATACCAAAAATAGGTTGTCATATGATAGCCTCACTATCTTTCAATGGGTTTCTGGCTTGTGTAACATAATTAGAGAAAAAGACAAAATGTTAAAAGAAAAGACTGCATGTTGGATTACATAATGGAAGACGCTCAGGACTTTGGATGGGCCTCCTCTAAAGGAACCCACATCCCTCTCCTTCGTCGAATGGAGGAGGGCAAAGAGCTCATGCTCAAAAAAGTGTATCAAATCCATCTTCTCAGACCACAAAAGTAACAGTTAGGGTGTTCCTTGCAAGTTTTTTTTTTCAAAATTGCAATGTTCCCACGACGTGGATCATATTAGAAATGGTCAAAATTATAAATACGTATGCAACTCTTGTCTTTGGGTAGGGAAACCTTTCCACCACCCTCAGAAGGACTGCAGAAATGTCATACATAATCAAGATTGAACAAAGACAGTGCAGTGAATCAGTCAAAAAGTCAGTGAGGCGTCAAAAATGCACTGACACAAACAGAGTCAAAGTATTGGTTCATAAACTAAGGAAGACCTTATTACTGACCCTGAAAGTCACCTTGCCTAGAAGGGTAAGGTAGTTATGCAGAATGAATTACATTAAATGAATGAATTACACTTAAACTTAAGGTAAGTGCACCTGAATTTATCACAAATTTCACGAACAGGTTTTATATTGTACAAGAAAGTGATGTCCATGTTTCTGAGCACAGTGGCATACATTCTCAGCAATTCCTCTGTCAGAACTGACTAGTCGTCTTTTTCAGAAATTCCAAGCTACTGTAAAAGATCATGAAAACATAATGGTTCTCTTACCGCAAAGGTGGACAAAATCCATGGATGTCACATGAACCCTGTTGCTTTTCCAAATAGAAGCTAATGTTACAAAATATCAAACTGAAAGTGTATATAAGGTCATAAACCATACTCAAAATGTTGATAGTTTAGTCCTGACTGTATTCCTGGTTTATCCAGAGAACCTCAAGTAAGTCAAGACAGCCTTAGCTCAGCAAAATATGAGCCTGACGTTTGCTAAAAGGTCAAAGCAAATAAAAAGGGCACATTACCTAGAAGTGATACTTCAAAACATTGGGATGCCCAGACAAAATTCATGTTTGGCTTCATTCTCCTTGGGGAACTTAATTGAATGCCTAAACGATGCTATGCATCACATTATGCATCAGCGTAATTTTGAAGTCATAAATTAAATTGATAGTATCCTTGAGACTGATGCTTTACAATACCTTCTTAAAGACCTAGGTTTTGAAATTTATGTTAACAAATTGGTGACAGCCACAATATCTATGAATTGTCCAGGGATACAAGATGACACAATCAACTTCACCCTGGCCATTCCTCAGAGAGAATGCAAGAAATATTGGATATATGTGACCTTTGGTGTCACAAAACTGAGAATCAGGCTAAATCTATCTGGGTAAGCAGAGACGTTCTGGTCATTACTTTACCACAGATATAGCTCAAAACCCACCAGAAATTCGCTAGCCCAATGGGGGCTATCACTGCTTGGCTGGAAAATAACGGGTACCTTATGATGAACTGGCGATGGCCAAATAGGTTACAGATCAACTCAGTAATGTTTATGACATGAAATACCCTCTCACTGCCAAGCATGCCCTCCTCTAGGTCATTCTGGCTGTTAAAAATGCAACATCCCTATCATGGGAGGGGGGCAGTAAGAAGCGTGTGGGCCACCTGCATGCATGACCTGGAGGAGGGTAACCTCTACTGGGAAGATGCTACACAATGGGCCATCAACCACCTCAGCGCCTCACAGATGTCAATGGCCGATTCTCAATTTACACAGCAGCATAATTCCAAGAAAATTTGTAAGTTTTATAATGAAGGAACTTGCTCATATGAAAATCATCATGGGGCTTACAAGCACATTTGTGGTCACTGTGATAGGCTGGACAGGGTACTCCAGCACCCAGAGGTTAAGTGCAATATCAAGAATAAACCCAAAGACAGACAGACAGTAAAAAGTTAGGATGGTGCGGGGCCACTTGGGAAGGGGCCTGTACCTGTATTGTTACAGATTGTAATGTAAAAACTTTTTCTTCCTTGGGGGGAGGGGCTGTGGACAATGACTTTCTTTGTAAATCCAGTATATGTTATAATACTGCTGTTGTTTATGATAGTAATGTTAACACTTCTTGCAAAGAGAAAACCAATTAAAGTCAGTGTATGAATCAGATAGAGGGAAGCATGCCCTTTTGATAAAGCTTGTAACAGTGTTGATTTTCTTAATACTATTAACTCTGATAGCAGTTTATTCTCTGCAAACATATTGTATGGCCCTTTGGGTCACCATATTGATAAAAACATTGACCTGTTTAGAGGTTGATCAAGTACAAATAAGTTGGCTAGTCCATTTGTTTTTTATCACATTGAGGATTGCTGCATACACGAGACTTTATTTGATGACACCTACATTTGTCCACTTTATGGGGAGGTCGACAACTGTATTGTGCACTTGACCAGTACATGTTGGTCAGTTACTTGTGGTATTGGTACTTGTTTTGTTTACATAAGGGTTGGTTTTTGTGGAGTCAAAACATGTACTGCATCTCACGGTGTTATCGCCAGTGCAGGCATTATCGCCATACCCTTAAATAAACCTCCGGCATGATGAAATCAAGATTTGGCGAGAGAAGGTGTGACAATTTGATGATTCAAAACGTTGTTTGATGATTTAAAACATCAGTTTTGTATTAAATAACCACTCTTGGGAGGCAAGAAAGGTAAACACACTACAATCTACTTAAAATATAACACAAACCATCGAGAAGGTAACATTTAAATGTTTTTGACACAATCATCATCTATTCAACTGACACTTCAAATCTACGCCATATTTACAATAATTGTTAGATTTAGATTTATTTGTTGTTTTACTTCACATTCAACAGCCAGGGTCATATTGCGATGGGTAGTTTACCAGTGGAGGAAACCAGTGCATACTGCATTGTAAACCACCGGGCATCAGCAAGTAACTACCAAATTTCCAACATGAATAACCTGGCCCGAGATTGGAACCGGCGGCCTCAGAGGTTGGAGGCAAGAACTCTGACCGCTACACCACCGACCCCCCTCATATTTACAATAATAAACGGTAGACTAAATTATGAGCATATGAGTAGGGTGGCTAGTAAAGCCCAAAAGTTTTAATGATTGATGGAATTACTGAAAGAGACACAGATGCAGCCTAAATGTTTGAAAATAATAGACACAAATACATTATAGCAAACACAGACTATACATATGTCAATAATCTATTTTATTAAAAACAGAGGTTAGGAAAATGAAAAATTATGAAGAACACCAATTAAAGGAGGCTGTAGCCACTGTGGGTCAAGGGATGTCTATAAGACAAGCTGCACTAAAATATGGTGTCCCAAGGCGCACTGTGGATGACCATGCCAGTGGTAAAATACTCCATTTCAACAAGTCTGGTGTGGCCCCAATGCTGAGTGAAGCAGAGGAGGAGGCTCTAGTAGAATACATTGAGTACATGGCCAGTCACAACATGCCTTTGAAAAGAAATGACTTACGTGGAACAATTTTGGTAGGTTGGTCACTGAGACAAAAGAAAAAAATAACAAATAGAAAAATTAAATAAAAACACAAATTTAATTCCTTCTAAAAATGTACAGTAAAATATTAATAACTATTCATTTGGAACAGGAATTAATCAAATGTTCTGGACCCGACTGAGTAAAGTAAAGTAAAGTTAAAATTTAAAGTGCTAGAACACCTTGGTGTTATGCAGCACCATTAAAATTAATAAATACATTAACTAAACAATATGTACTGCATAGACAAAATACAAATAAAACATTAGACTAGATACACATAGTGAAAAAATAAAAGACATTAAGCAAACAATATTTGAATAAAACACATGGACAAGAAAAAGACTAGAAAAAAGGATAAATGCAGACAGTCAATACTTTAACTGAACAATATGTATAACATTATCAAATATACAAAAAACTCATGACCAGATATACAGATTAAAATTGGCAAGAATATACAACAAACGGTATAGAAACAATAAAACAGGTACAAACCAAAAATAGAATATAATTCTCAAGAAGAGTAAAATAAAACAAAACATCAATAAAATCTACTCAAGGTAACTATTATACTGTGACATTTAGTCGCCTCTTACAACACGCAGGAGGACACGTTGGGCCTATTCTACTTCCCCGGACCCACAGGGGGATGGACCCGACTGAGTCCTGACAAGCAGATTCAACTTGTCACATGGCCCAAGTGATGACTGGTTTCAGAAGTTCCTCAGAAGACATAGCAACTTAATGTGGGGAGTCCCTCAAACAATTACCACTCAAAGGCAACATCAGTCACATAACTACATTATTGATGATTTCTTCAACAAATATGGTGAACCTTTTATTGTTATTATACACATTATGAAAACTATTGCACATGATGCAATTGATACATACAAATCGATCACAAATAGAACAATGCTCCAACATACATTAAGTTGTAGAAAAATTACATGCAGCATTATTATTTGCAAGAAAATACATGTAGTAGTCATTAAAACATCCTGTTATATTCACTTAAACAGAGCAGTTACTGAAGAAATTGAAATTAGAAGACAAACCTCAGCAAATATTTAATTGTGACAAAACAGGGATATCAGGGCATGTTGCAAATGGAACCAAGGGGAAACAATTACAACAGAAAAAGGCATGTATTAAAGCAACCTAGCTCATAATTTTAGTATTACATTTAAAATAACTACATGCATAATTAAATGGAAAACTTAATAATTTGCTTAATGCAATGAGCATGTTTATGCGCAAATGTTTATATTCACAGATTGGTAGCATTGATCACATCACTTCAATGACATGTGTTGCTGCAAGTGGAAAGGTTCTTCCTAATTTTCTTATTTATGCCAAACATTTCCCCACTGTTTCTATTGAGAAAAATCTACCCAAGTCATGGATTTATGCAAAGTCTGAAAATGGTAAGATTGTTGTTGCATTTTTGTTCATCTATATACACCAGAAATGCATGTTAATCATAATTTCGAGTATCTGATTATTGAAAAACTAAATATATGTAATGTATCCATGTATGTTCATGTGCCATACTTTAATTACACATAATACATTCTAAATAAAACTTAAATAAAATGTATCAATGTATGTTAATGTGCAATGATTTAATTAAATATAATATATACTAAATAAAAGTTTAAAAACTTAACATCATGTCAGAGGTGCAAGCTTATTATACATAGGTTGCATGGACAAAGAACTCTTCAGCGCATAGTTTCATAATTTATTTCTCAAACATTGTGGCTTGTCAAGACAGTATTATTACTACTTGACAACCATGACAGCAGGTACAGCTGTGAAGTACTCAAAACTGCCAAACAGAATGAGGTAAGTTTCAGCAAAGCCAACATAATTGCAACTTGTGCTTTTTCATTTACCTCATCAATTACACCAACAAAACATCATGCTTTATTGAATGTCTGCTATTTTGAAATAAATAATAAATCATTGTTCAGACAAATAAATTCAGAATTTTAATGTTAATGCATTTCAGGTCAGAAAGTTGTTGCTTGCATGTGGTCCATCACAAGTCACCATCACCAATCTCACTTTAGAAACACCACTAACTACAGGTGCACAAACAGTGGATTGTTTGGAAAAGTTACATGTTATACGTGTTCCTTTAACCTTAATTTTGAAGTCAAAATACTTTGCATGTTGCATAATGTACAACTTAATACCTGCACACATTTCTTTTGCATGATAACTAACAAAGGCACCCTACATAATCATTCTTTATAATTTATGTGCAATTACAAAAAAGATGGATTATTGATCACTTAAATGATTGAAATATCAATTGTCAGTTATGATTTTGTAGGTAGAAATTTTTGCTTTCCCACCTCATACTACACACCTTCTCCACCCTCTTGATGTGGGAGTATTTGGTCAAATAAAGAAGGCCTACAATGCAATCTGTTTGATTGCTGGCTTGAGATCATCTCGAAGTGTCATTACAAGGAGTAATTTCCCACTTACTTGGAGATGCTATATTGAAAGGGGAGTAACACCTGCTGTAATACAAAACTCATTCAAAAGGACTGGGATATATCCCCTCAACCCAACTGAAGTAGACTCCTCAAAGATAAAGAAGTCCAAGTAAGTTGTATTACGTCATCCAGCACTAATGCCAGTTGGTTCTTCATTTGGGACCTCAGAGGTGGGAGGCTACTGTATTGTCACTGAGCAACTATGGCCCCATCTTATAGTTACATACATCACAGTAATTTCATTTAACCTTAAGCATAATTCAATCATTGAAATTAGTCGTTCATTCTCCACTCAATCTAATTGAAATTTTATGATATTGATGTTGCATTACATCTGTAACACCAAAAAGGTGAATGCCATGGAGGCTTACGTTAAGTTAAGTTAGTTAAAAATTAAGGTGCAAGAACACCTTAGTGTTATTCTGCACCAATAAACTCAATAAACACTTTAGCTAAACAATATGTACAACATGAACAAATATACAAAACATTGTGACTAGATATACAGATTTAAAACAGACATAAACTGAACAATATCTAAAACACAACGACAAGACAAGATCACAAAAACTGATTAGACCATACAAGAACAAAATATACAGAAACAAATACCCAAATACAAAAGACTAATACAAACCATAAATAGAATTCTCAAAAAGTGTAAAATATACAAATGAACAAAAAAAAAACAAACTAAAAATTTATTCTGTAAAATCCAATCAGGAGTCGTGTCTCCTCCAATTAGTCGCCTCTTACGACAGGCAGGAGGACACGTTGGGCCTATTCTACTTCCCCGGACCCACAGGGGGATGGAGGCTTACAATAGATGCAGATTTCCATTTGATGTTATGTGTGGTTCGCCTTGTGTGATACTGTTGACAGTCCCAATATAACCCAAGTTTGAAGGTGTGAGTAGTTTATACATTTTCCATGTTTTTAGGGTCATGCCAAACATACTCAACTTTGGCAATGCAACAATTACTAGTGTTCACAACCTAAATGAACCCCAAAACTCTGCAGCAAATAGTATGCACACCCAAAATACCCAGACTGCAGAACATCCTGTTGAGGCAGTGCGTAAATTATCAAAAGATTTAAAGGTTGCCTTCCCTATTCCCTATGATGGCAATGGGACAATTTCTGTAAAGAAAAGGAGGTTAAGTTAAGCAGAAAGATGAAGAGTTGGCATCCAAGAAAAAGGACAAAAAAGAAAGACTATTAAAAAAATTCTATGAAAAAGGTATAAAATTGAAGAAATAATATAAACATATTGTCATAAGTAAATTTATTTTGTACTGACACACATGAAACATTATACATGTTGAGAAACATTAACAAATTCATGTGATATTTATAAAAGTTCAGAGGTCCTCGGTGGCCTAGTGGTTAGCAAGTTTGGCATCTAATCATAGGCTGTCACCTCTGTGGGTTCGAGTCCCACAAGTGGCAATGCTGAGGACCTGTCCCAATATGACCCTGGCTGTTGAACGGGACGTTAAACCCCAACTTTGTTATAAAAGTTCAGATGTCAATAGAATTACAAATCCAACATAAAATGACACATTTCTTATAATTACATTAATTATATTTGTTCAATAGAGCTTACATATGTTTATTCACAGTTTATGGTCAACATTGGGACATAAACTATCAGGTTACATAGACACTGCATGCATAAACATTTATTTGTATTAGGAACCAAAGAAGAGAAAGAGATACAGTACAAGCAAGTAGTGAGTAGTGAGGATGATATTCAGAGTGATGGGCTAGGCAGTGACACACATCATGTTGAATCTGGTAATTAATTCCATACTGAAGTCAATATTGATGTCCTATGTGCCATCCAACAGCCCCCTATGAAAACGCATTTCATTTTTGCCATTAAACAAAATATGTTTAAAATCACTATATAATGTGTCAATGTGTTGATGATGTGATTGTATAATCAGTGGGTAATAACAATTCAAAGCTATACCCTTTATAAATGGGTGAATAGATAAGCTACAAATTGTGCAATATGTATATCATTACTTCAATCCCATTTCAGATGTTTATGACCAAGTGAATATTGTGACCAGGCCTGTGTTGCTTCAAGTAGTAGTTGTACATCTGTATGTCATTCACCTGAAACAAAAGAAGTTGATATGGTTGTAAATACACAGTTGTACAGTTGTATGGACAAATTTTCACCAGTAAAGGGCAAGGGCAAAAAATTGAGAAGAAAGAACAAAATAAGTTGGGTTGGTTGTGATGGTTGTGGGAAGTGGTACCACTGTGGTTGCCTCAACTTAAAGTTAAAAGACATTGGGCACACCTTTCTGTGTAATGACTGCAACAAACAAGTTGGCAATTAATTTACAATTTATTGGTATTTTAACCACTGAATGAACTTGAATTTCACCTCTTTACATACAGTAGTATGTATGAATGTTAAATTATTGTTGTAAACATCATGAATTACAGGTAATAATTTTCTTTTTCAATATTGGTTGTCTTCATTCTAAATATTGGTGAACTAATAAGAAGAATTGCATTTGGTTTAAAACATAAACAATTAAATGTATATATAATACTTTGTAATTTTTAATGTATTAATTTTGTAATTTAGCCTCATGCTGTGATAGGCTGATGGCATTTGTCACTTGTAGGAGTGTAATCCAAAGTTATCTGAAATGCTGTTATTACATGCCAAACTTATCTTAAGTGATAATATTAGTTAATATTAATTTAATATATATCACAAATTATGACAACAATAGCAATTATGTGACAATAACACCTTGAGACGCAGTACTGATACAATTTTTTTATCATTTTTCATTGTTATTTATTTCATATGTATTAAAGATTTATTTGTGGGTTATGAATAAAATAAGTATTGTTTATCACCCATTCACTGTGGATGCTCAATAGTAGATATATAGATTCAGTACAATCTTCTTTCCACCTTAAAATTCACTGCTCATAATGAAATTGTAGATTATGAGTAGTCTCCTATTTATTTGACCCAAATGAAACATAAAGGTTTAAAATCTGAAAAGACATGTATTCTGAGGCCAAATTTTACATGCTACCCAAAATACACAAAAAAGGTGTACCTGGCAGACCAATATGCAGTTCAGTAAATTACCCCACCAGTAAAATTAGCAAACTGGTATATGAACATATGAAAAACTATGTCCCCAAAACTAAATCATACATTAGGGACACCCAAGATTTTATCAAAAAGATAAAAGAATTGGGACCCATCCCAGAAGGGTTCATCCTTTGTACTCTTAATATATCATCTCTGTACACCAATATCCCTAAGAATGAGGGAATTTTGGCAGTAGCAGAGAAAATCAGAAGTGACTCTAGTAAAACCCCTATTGCTAATTTCATACTAGACTTAGTATTTACATACTAAATTAGTATTACACAGCATGAATTTCACCTTTAATGTGATCATTACCTGCAAACAGGAGGCTATGGGCACATCTGTAGCACCCAACTATGCAAATTTGTTCATGGACAGATTTGAGACCAAAGCACTAGCTGGTTTTCCACTAAAGCCACTCACATTGAAGAGGTTCATAGATGACATATTCATGATATGGACACATGGAGAACAATCTTTAAAACGATTTATCGATTACTTAAACTCTCTTCATGAAACTATTAAGTTCACCCATGAAATGAGCTACACTCAAATTGACTTTCTAGACACCACAGTCAAGTTTGGTCCTGATAGATGACTCATAACCACTTTGTATAACAAACCAACAGATACACACTTATATCTGGAACATAGCTCAGCTCATCCCCAAAGTGAACTCACTAAGGGACCTTATGGACAATATCTTAGACTCAGAAGAATATGTAGTCTAGATATTGGCTTTGAAGCAAATGCTAAAAAAACTCACTGGACACTATATTAAAAGAGGGTATCCCTTTCCTAGCCTGAAAAGACATCACCACAGAGTTAAGAAATTTACAGAGGATGAACTTCTAGACACGGTCTCAAAAGAAACCAATAAGGCACCAGTCATGGTCATGCAATTCAACCCTAGAAACCCACAAATAGGGACTCTAGTTAGAGATAACTGGAACATTAAGCAGAACACTGAAGAACTTACACAAATCTTTAACACTAAACCCTTAATGGGATACAGAAGACTACCACATCTCAAAGATTTACTGACAAGCAGTAGCATTTCATATCCCCCTAAACCTGACACCAAAAAGTCAGATTTCATCCCTGTTTGTACAAGACTTGTACAATGCACTTACTGTCCAAAACTGAGAAAAGTGGACCAAATCACCAGTTTTCACAGTAAACAAGTTTTCAAATTCAAGTCTTTACCCCCTAAGCATAAAGTTACTTGTGAACTTAGCAATGTAATTTACATTATAAATTGCAATAAATGTGGCCTACAGTATGTAGGAGAGACAAAAAGACCGATTAGGAACAAGATGTATGAACACTACAACAGTGTTCAGAAGTTCCAATCAGAAAAATCCACTCCAGTCGCTAGACACTTCACACAGAATAACCACTCTGTGAGGAATATGGAGTTTAGCATCCTTCATTGGATTGGGGATCCAAAAAGCCCAAATGCTTCCACTAAGCGCAAAAGCCAGGAATTATATTATATATTTGGGCATTCCCCACACTCCACCCTACAGGGGCCACGGTGGCAGAGTGGTAACACTCTCGCCTCCCACCTCTGAGGCCGGGGTTCGATCCCTGTCATGGCCTTAAGTGGGAAAGCTGGTAGTTGCTTGCCGTTGGTCGGCAGTTTACAGTACAGAACCCTAGCGAACTGTATGTACTGGTTTCCTCTGCCCTTCCAACTACCCGTCGTGATATGACTTGTACAGTGCTGAAAGTGATGTAAAACACCAAATAAATAAATAAATTACTCCACCCTACAGACATCAATATGTTTGTATGAAGAATATGCCCTCTCATGGCACCCCTTTCCCAGAGGTCCTCAGTGGCCTAGTGGTTAGCAAGTTTGGCATCTAATCATAGGCTGTCACCTCTGTGGGTTCGAGTCCCACAAGTGGCAATGCTGAGGACCTGTCCCAATATGACCCTGGCTGTTGAACGGGACGTAAAACCCCAACTTTGACTTTGGCACCCCTTTCCCCTTATCCCCTTCAGATATATCTCTGCATCAACATTTTTGTTTTCAAAATAAGTGACCCATTATTATGTCTCGAGTTGTTTAAACCAATTCAGGTCTTTGAAAAATGAAGCATTAAGTGAAAATCACCTCTTATCAATGCTTTGCCGAAGGTTAAGCACCGGTTTAGAAAATACCATACTGACACATTTGGTGTTATATAAAAGTTACCATTGTAAGGATTGAAAATGTGTTTTAGTACATGTTTTCTTATCATGCCAAGACTGGACCATATCTGAAATCTCCTGTAATTTTTCCCCAGGTATAGATAACATTTTATTTACACTATCAACTAAAATACCTAGGCAAATGACCTTTGAAGATGGTGGTATAGGCTTACTCTGGCTAACCTCTAGGAGTTTAAATAAATAGTGATAGGAGTCCCAAATCTGTGTAGGAGTGCCCACATATAATAAGTTATCAATATAATTCATGAGGCCATTATGACCTGCCTGAGTCATTGTGACCTACCATTCAAAAATCTGTTAGCAAACCAATGCAAGTACTTATACTTTGTAGCCGAGGAGCACACATGCTTATAAAGCATGCGTTTTGTTTCATGAGTCTGAGCATGTAAACATGAACCTGTGTTAAAAAAGCTGACATGGCATAGACTTTGTGGCTTTAATTTTCTTACCATGGCTTTAAGCCAAACTTTGAACCCCAGTCACATGCTTTTGGGCGTGGGCCCTTCTAACCCTGTCAATCTGATCCATACAGAATCTTCTAACCCTGTCAATCTGACCTATACAGAATCTTCTAACCCTGTCAATCTGACCTATACAGAATCTTCTAACCCTGTCAATCTGATCCATACAAAATCTGATATTTCTCCCTGCTTCATATGACACAGAAGCACTGCATGGCTGGATTTGGTAGCAGACCATGAGAAGTTATTACTCTCATCAAGCAAAGCAATTACATAATCTAGCATACAACTCCCATGTTTCAGATCCGACTTATCTCTCATTGTGTGGCAAAATCCAGCCATCCACTGCCCCATGGTCAGCTGGTCATAGGATACACGCTTCTTGTTAACCTCTGTCAAAACATACTCATGGGTCTATTTGATTTTATTTTTATATAAACTTCAACTGGCCCACCCCTCTGGGATTTATTTTTTGTATCCATACCTGTTTTGGCAAGTTGGCTCAGTTCATATATTCTTTGATCTACCTGAAGCTGAATCGCTGCACTTTTCAATATAGAACTCAATGAGGGCAAATCCTATGTATTTGTTTATGTACCCAATACTGTGTGACTAGTATCAATATTTTCTGAATCTGCAGTATCAGATGTGTGCATAGGTGTACATTTGGCTATTGTCTGATTCACTGTTTTGCCTTTCTTGGTCTTAATTTTGGTTTGTCTGAATTGTTTTTAAAGTTTGATTTTTTCTAGTTTGTCTAACCTCTTACCAATACTACTCAACTGCTTTAAAATTGTTTGATATACCAAAGTTTGCATTATATCATTCGAACTGTAAGAGATTGTGGCTGGATTTTCAGTGTGCAAATTATCAAAAGACCTGCCCTCAAGTACATCAGGGTCATCACTATGCAAAGTCTGATTGAGTTTGCTCCAGTTCACTTTCTGATGAACTATCATGAACTATATGCTTGTTTTTTTATATATCGGATCCCGTTGACAGCAAATGTGTCATAAACTCACCATCATCACAAAGTTATACCTGCACTTTAGCTGTAGACTCACTGGTTTGGTTGAAGGGATATTATATTGTTTTCACATGTCTCATCATCACCTAATTGAGAGTATCTTTAAAATCTTAAAATTACTTGTTAAAACAAAATGTAAAATCAGTAAAATTTAACAAACACTCAACTTGGCAGTGATGAAACAATTTTAATGTTACCCCTCGTGGCTCTCAAATCTAAATGGACAAACAAAGGGGCAGCAATTGTTAATATTCAATGTCCCATCAATCAGAATAGACGTCACAAAGCACATGGACTGAACAAAAAACTAAGTACTGGAATCTCACCTTAAAGTGCCCTGAAGAGTGAACCAGCTCAGGGATGTGGTGTCATGAGTCATTTTGAAGGGCTTAGGCTCACCTGTAGGGTCAAAAAGACCAGATATAAAATAACTCATCTTTTGCACTGGGTGAAGGAATCTGATTGCACAATGCTGAACGCCATATTTTTAACACCTTGGTCTGGCAGTGGATAGTTACTAGAGACAGGGGTTTGAATGTGAACTGAGTAATTTACAAACATAATTAACTGCACAATGTGTTTGCCAGTGTATTTGGAAAACATAAAGAGTTAAAGAGATAAAGACATACTAAAACACATACAAAATATAATCAAGAGATCTGCACTAGAGGCTGATCCTCTTCATCTCAACCCACATAATAATGGATAATCTTAAAATACAGACCTTATTTGTAAGTGAAATCAGTTGACCTACTTAACATACATAGAATTAGTTCATAATACATAAGTGCTTCTGATCTTGTACATTTCTCTGCCCAATGTATAATTGCTGTAGTGGTCAGATCTTCTGTTTTGTGTTTTGTGTCCGTAATGGATAACTGGTATCATCTGTATTTCCTCTCACTATTGGCATTGTTGTGTTAAAGTGACTCGTAAGACCATATGGTAATATTCATGATATTTAAATTGTGTTGTTTGCTTAGTTGACAGTATTGTGCTTTCTACAAATCTATTTTATAATGTTTTACTAAACAACATCATTTGTGATCTGAAAAGATAGATTTAGAAAGAACACCAGTTTAATCATAGCCCAATAGGAGGAAACTCAGAAATACAAGCAATTTTATAAGTAAACATATTTGACTTTATTCAAAATTTGTTAAACACATGTTGCCAAAACAAATGTTTATTATTCAATACTTGTAATACAAAAATCTACAGTTTTAGCACAACTTTTCAAAATTATTTTGCAATAATTTCCCTAGAAAGTTTCATCAAAAGTTTCAAATAAATGGGAATTAAATGACTTAGGAAAACATTTGACTTCTCGTTCTAGAAGCTGGCATTGATGTTAGAGCTGTTACTGTTTGTAACTGGGATAACACAAAAGTTAGAATATCACAAGAAAGCCTCAAAATTTAAAGGCAGCTTCAATGTTCATATTGTTCTGCTGCACCATTATGATTACTACCAATGCATTACCTATAGCAGAAGAACCAATAGTGTGACTGTTAACAGAGGTAAGCCTAGCTTTATGAAAACACTGTGTTACCCCAATAAAAAAGCTATTGATTTAGGCGAGGTCTTTAAAAATGACGACATAGCATCAGACTTTCAATGGCCATGCATTTTGTCTGTTCATTAGGTGCATCAATTTCTAAAGCCAAGTTCACACCACTTTTTCTAAAAATTCTTCAAGAAAATTTTGGTACATGTAAATCTGTAGTTATCATAACTCTGCATACCTTTTGCACATTTTATGATTGTGTGCAATACCATCTACCACCTGAACTATGGCTTTTACTAGGGGTAACCTAGTTGGATCAAACACCTTGGCATGTAAATAAGTTAGTTTATTTATTTGGGGTTTTTTACGTCGCTTTCAACACTGTACAGGTCATATCACGACGGGTAGTTGGAAGGGCAGAGGAAACCAGTACATATAGTTCGCTAGGGTTCTGTACTGTAAACTGCCGACCAACGGCAAGCAACTACCAGCTTTCCCACTTACGGCCATGACGGGGATCGAACCCCAGCCGCAGAGGTGGGAGGCGAGAGTGTTACCACTCTGCCACCGTGGCCCCCTAGTAAATAAGTTAGAGACACCAACCAAGAAAAGCCACAATAAGCCAATAGATATATGAAATTGTATACTACTGCTACAAAAGAAGCCATAATATGCCAAAAGATATATGACCTTGTACCACTACAATTCTACCTTTCCCTAATGAATCTATCAACTTTTAAACATGGGAATGCACAAAACACCTTTAATCATTGGTTTCATTGGGTTATCAAGTCTAAATGTGGGAATAAACAAAATTATCTGTAATTATTTCACAGGTTAATGCAACTTTACTGCTTTAACTACTACAATTGTTTTTCTAGCACTCAGAGCAGCGCCTGACCAGCCATACAGAGCAAACAAGTGAGATAGGACAGAGAGTTAGTTACTGAAATAGCCTGCTGTCGACCTTGCTGTACCATATACATAAGAAGTGATAAAACTGTCACATCCTACCAAGTATGCGGCAGTTCATTATAAATGGTGAAAGCCATGAAGAGGTGACATTCTCACTTAAAAACTGTGGAAGTGTGAGAAATTAACCCAGAACTTTAAGAAGACCTTCCACTGTAACATGCTGCAATAAAAAAGACAGATAATAGTATAAGGTAAAGGCAAAACTGATGTAAAGGAAAGAGGGCAAAGCACTCCATATAACGGTGTTTAAACACAAAACGGTGTTTAAACACAATGGAAGACTATATCTTCCAGTTTGGAACTTATCCAAGTATAGGATTGCAAAATTTGTACCCCTGCCGTTTGATGGCTCCTGTAATGCTGCTGTCTGGACAATATATACCTACAAGTTCCTCAAGCATGTTTTATATATAATTTAATATTATTTTACATTTGACACAGATTAAGCACTGGCACTGGCTATTAATAAAGGATTTGTGTTTTGGTCACATGAGAATACTAAATCACTGTTTATCATAGCATATGGTGCATTACCTTTATAACAATGGGCCAATCACCTTACAGCCACAAATATATTAGCTGTTTCAAGATATACATTATTCAATAAGGGACCGATATAATGTGGAACTAGCATTAATTTGATGAATTTTAACTGTATAAATGAATGCTGATGAAACGCGAAAATGAAGCAATATCCTCAAAAACACTCAAAATCCTCAAAAACAAGCAGTCTTTGACATGTTCCTGGGAGTTCTAGAAATATGATTTACAAGTAAACTAGCATGGGGAATGTACTTGTGTATATTTGACAAGTGCCCAACTAGGTTTTTAGCTTGTTTCTTTTGTACCCTGTGTAAAAATACCATTTATTACATATCTTTACCAGGTGATAGCTTGTGATTGTATGCCAACCTTGCTAACCCAACAGAGCATTGAGGACTATAATGTTTCAAATAACGTCTCCGATGAAAAGTATTGAGGCCAGGTGTAACTGACAGTCTATCCGTTTGATATCTTGCCTACCTGAGTTTCCAAAATCGTTTCCCCAATCACATACTATATATAATATACTTGCTAGATATTCAGTTCAACAAAGGTCAATAACACAGATACAAGAAATGGGATTTAACAGCTTTTGATATTATTGGGTAAATTACATGGAAAACAAGGCCACAATTTCTGTTGGTCTACGTCTTGAGGTTTTACGCCCCGTTCAACAGACAGGGTCATATTGGGAAAGAAATTGTAAACTACTTTAGTGTTACAAGATGCTTGAACACTTTCTTTTTCACAATAACTGTGAATAACATTCCTTGTGAAATACCAATTCCTTCTCCATTTTGGAAACTATTGCTTGGCCCCAGCAGAGGGTCAAAAGTAAAATAATACATCAACAATATGATGATCTTAAACTGAAGAGTAAATGGAAAGCAACCCTCGATATTGATAAAAGGGGCCACGGTGGCAGAGTGGTAACACTCTCGCCTACCACCTCTGAGGCCGGGGTTCGATTCCCGGCACGACCTCAAGTGGGAAAGCTGGTAGTTGCTTGTCGTTGGTTGGCAGTTTACAGTACAGAACCCTAGCGAACTGAAAGTACTGGTTTCCTCTGCCCTTCCAACTACCCATCGTGATATGACCTGTACAGTGTTGAAAGCGACGTAAAACCCCAAATAAATAAATAAATATTGATGAAGGTGATTGGGATTCCCTCAGGGGAATTAATTTGTTGTTTCAATGCAGAATCGTCTTCAGAATTTGAGATAAAAGAGCTTTATTTAATGAATATCAGTAACTCAGTGTTATGAGTTTTTCTGTTCAATATCAGTTGATGTATTCAGCCACATTTCATTTATTGACTAGCTTCAGAGCTTCATTTCACCATTTTTTGAGTTTGTACCTGGATCTAAGTCCACTGAATATTATGTTTAATATATATTAAAAGGAAATAGATTTTTTTACAAAAAATCTAATTATTGCTGCAAAAACATACATTTTTTGTATATAGACAGTTTAAAATACCAAATATCAATAGTTTTCAGAAGTGTCTTCACAATGTATACAAGTTAGTTTTGATTTTGATAAGTGCCAAGCAGCTTGGTCTGTGCTACATAGAATAAAAGCGTTGTTATGTTGAGAATTAAAAATTTCTATGTATAAATAGTAGAAGCACTTAAAAAGTTATAATTGCTAGCAATAAACTTGTCACATGAAGCCCTGTTGATGTTTCCTAAATTATTATATTTCCTTCATGTACATGTATGCGTTGTTGTATTATGTTTATGTAAAATAGAAATTAAAATAACTATTACTGAGAAAGACACATTTATTCAACCAAAAACTATTTCAGCCAAAGTAATCCTTGAATGCTTTCTTGTTACATGGATGTGTTTTTCCTTCCTTTTTCTTGTAGCAACAAACTCCAGTTGGGTCCATTGGTTTGTAATGCTTGATACACGTTTTGTGGAATTTCCTCACACTGCATTTTCTGAAGCCCTTAGGACACTTACTGCCTTCGTTACATACAGCTGGAGTGTAACCAGACTTCAGTGGACCACAGTCTGAGTAATTGTGCAGAACTCTCAATGTAGGATTACAGATGGAATAATGAATTTCATATTTCAGCAGTAATTGTTACTTTCAATTAATTGAAAATGTTAGTATAAATATGTTAAACATGTTGTCATTTTTGTTTTCAAATAACCATACAGAATTTCATATTTAAATTGTATCTGTTGCAATAATATTCTCGGTATCATTATGCTAAAATGTAAATGTTAAACTATGGATGAAGTTTTCTCTAAAATAATATAGCTGCATATTAAAGATTACTTTGGTAAACTGCAAAAAGTATTGCAATATAAAATATGCCATTTGATAAAAGATTAGCAAAGAATTTACATTTATGTGCCATTAGGGTAAAATCTGGTGGTACAAATGGCTAGGTCTCTCCTTGTATGGAATAATGTTCTCAAAAATAAATAAGAAAATTATGTCAAATAAACATTAATGAATTGTACATTCCTTCTCAAATCTTCTAAATAATGATACAAAAATCAATATCATATTATGCAAAGAATTACACAAATTACAAAACCAATATCTTTAAACATTGCTATGTCACTTACATGAGAAACTGAAAGACCTTTCTTCTCTACCATTCTTTTCTATAATAATGACAAAAATTGGTTTTTGATAATTCAATAATTATATGAACACTTGATATAAAGGTTTATGACAGCTATTTCAAGTTTGCTCAGTTGTGTTCCACCTCATGGGATAGTGCAACAAAGTGACTCCAATTAAATACAAGTAGATTGAATGATGGAACTTGCTTGAGGTCCCACAGCTTCGCATATGATGCTCCCATGATTTGGAATGATCTGTCTAATGATGTATGTTCAGCTACTTCTCTACTAGTTAAGAAAGGAATTCAAACTTATTTTGTAAAAGCACACCACCCTAGTTTGTATCTTGTTTCTTTCTTTATTTGTGGCACTGACAGCTAGGTTTAGGCTATATGATTATGGATCTCTGTATTTCTGTTTTATGAATCTGGTTAAGATAGACATTTAGTGCTATAACAGTACTGTTTGAATTAGAACTTCATGAGAAGGTTAAATTTTTCAATGTTTTCCCAAATCCAGAAATGAGGTGCATTTATTACAGAGACACACATTATTATGGAAATTCGATAGAATGTTGCCTTAGCTAAATTTATGGGTTACTAACTGGATTGTACTTGCCAACTGGGTATGCAATATAAGAGTCCATGCTGAAATGATTGAAGAGAGTGGTATACATGAAAACCAAACTAGACATTTAAACTGGTATTGAACTGATACATGTTGGGTATATACAACATATACAACAGCATACAACATATATTTAACAGCAGTCAGTTACTGGTTATAAATTGATTTTATTAAATGAGTGCAATTACCATTTCTTAATCTCAAGGAATATATATTTTATCAACTTTCAGTGTGTTTAAAATTGTTATTTGAATTACTTATTTGTGTTACAATATATGCTTCTGTCAATCTTGTTTAAGGTTTCATTGTAGAAAACAGCTTATTTTGATTTTTTCAAAAATAATAATGCATAATTTGGGCTCAGACAGATCTGTAAAAAAGTATAAAATGACAGTTCCGCCATTTATATTACTACCATATTTGTCCATAGAAAACCATACATTATGTTTAATTCCATGTACACCATATACATATTGCTTGTACCAAACACTCATACTCATTAAGTCTTGTTTCTGGAGTCAGTAATCTGAATCTTTTGGTCTAATGGTGAACTGATTGATACAGATTTAAGTAATATACCGCATATTTACTTATTTAAGAAACCCTGGAGCATCTTATTTCAGTTATTAAGAGAAATACACACAATAGATTTATACAATAAGTCGAGTGTGCTGTTATAATAACTGAGCCTTTTACCAACATAACTTTTGCTGATGTGTAGTTGTATTTCTGAACAGATACATGGAATTCTAAAACTAAAAAAATATTTACAATCTCATAATATTCTTTCTTTATTAAAAGTGAGAAATAAGTATTGTACTGATACAAACTAAATATATGTCAGAGTTTGTTTTGGTTTTAACTAGCAAAATGTTAATAAAATGTGAGTAATATAGTATGATTTAACTTTATTTTAACTCATTATGAAGAACCAATATGTAGGGGCCACAGTGGCAGAGTGGTAACACTCTCGCCTCCCACCTCTGAGGTTGAGGTTCAGTTCCCGGCCCTACCTTAAGTGGGAAAGCTTGTAGTTGCTTGCCGTTGCTCAGCAGTTTACAGTACAGAACCTTGACCAACTGTATGTACTGGTTTCCTCTGCCCTTCCAACTACTCATCGGGATATGACCTGTACAGTTTTGAAAGCAATGTAAAATCCCAAATAAATAAATAAATACAAAATGTAAATAGATAATCACAAAATAGAGACAAAATAATCCCTTATATTAAAACAACTTGACTATTTCTCAGATCATTTGTATATTTCTTATGTAAAATTAGTCATTACCTAATATGAAACTAATCTATGATTAAATTAAAATTTTTCATTAACAACTTGAACAAAGTAAAGGATTTTATCAGTACTTGCTTATTAAACAATGAAGAAAAGTTAACTGTAATTAGGGAATCCTTTTCACATTAATGGTTTAAATGCTCTTCTATAAAATAACCCAGATTATTCAAAATAATTGCGCTGAAAGTAAATAAAATTGTTTTGTTACAAACTGTAATGAAGTAGTTAAGGGGTGAAACTTAAAAAAATGCATTCCTAGTAAAAACAATCCCAAAATGATGAAAAAATGAAAAAACAATGAAAAATAATGGATGAGACAAATTAAGTTAAAAAGATTATGGGCATTTTTGCTGCTAAATTTAATTTAATTCAACCTAATTTTAAGTAAACACAGTATTAGAATAACACAAAGCTTGAAATGTTCAAAATAGAATAGAACAGAAAATGTTGTTGCACAATCAAATCTAATACTCAAAACCTGGGAAAATGTTACTTTAAAAAGTCTCTCAACATAATTATCTTTCAATAACATTACCAATTCCCTCTGTATTATTGGCGAAGTTAAAGTCTCATATTAAGTATAAATTGAGATATAAACAATGAAAACTACAGGAAAGTTTATAAAACAAAGAGATTAACCTTGATTAAATTCTTTAGAAGAGACTCAACCCACAAAATGAATTTCTAGTTAATCCTGCTTGTTGCTTGTCACAACTGGGGTCTCAGGTTTCTTATTGCTAGGTAAAGGGGTAAGACATGTACATTTCTTCTCTAAACATGTTGCGTTGGCTGTGAGTGAACTAGTATCACAATTTCCCGCCATTTAATTATTGTGTTAGAACCTCCATTTTACTGTTTGGTAGTTTCAGCATAAGTTTTGATGAACATACATTCATATTAGTGCAAGCTGGTAGATTTTCAAGGATAACACATTACATTGCATTAAATTGTTCACAATTCCTCCAAAAGTCACAACACATTAGTAGCAGATTTTAAATAATGTGGATACAAACATCCCTGGACTGGTTGGGGTAAAATGTCTACAATTGAGCACCGATCCTGGATCTCCTTGAGGAAGACCCAGGAAAGAGACTCGACAGTCACAATTCTGATATTTATTCCAATGACTTTCTCAAGTCTGAGGACAAGATTCAAAGGAAAGTCCAGAGAAAGATGCAGCAGTTGAGAGGCCCCAGCAGAGCAGCTCCTACAGGTAACAAGAGAGTCAAATCAGGGTTACACAGATCTGGGGACAAAAATGTTAAGAAAATAAAAGTGTGGCCTTGACCACTATTGCTTCCCAGGGCAGACAGAACTGCTCCCCTCTTATCAAGAGTTATGTCCCATGCAGTATATGTTCGGGTTCCTGAAATGTATTCTGAACAAGGCCTCGGGGCACTGCCAGGGAGAACATGATCTAATCTAATCTAATGTGGACTTTTATAGCGCTTAATATCCATCACTGATGGACTCTAAGGCGCAACTGAGCATAAAGCAAGGCAGTTAACATTAATCCGAGGACATAATCAGGTCATACCAAGGAGACACAGGGTGACAGGAGAGGCTATGGGGGATATGCTTTTGCAAACAGGTAAGTTGATCGAGTATGGGCATCACTTATTCCAAGACACACTGGAAATGAATTGGATGACAGCGTGTCATGCACATCTCATCTTATTGCAGGAGATTGAGAGGGAAAAACGCTCATGGAAACACCCTAACATAATTGAAAAAAATCCAGATCAGGAATTTAGCTTGAGTCATAAATGCCAAGCAAAGGCAGGTGAACTCTAACACTGCAAAAACCAGTAGCAAAGATATCATATGCAAGATCTAAAATGCCAACAAGTGCAACTTTTTAACAGCTCACATGGTGAATGGTAAATTCACAAACATGTTTATTCCTACTGTCATCAGTTAGCTGGAAAACTGTGCATTCACAAGATTCAGGACTACTTGTGGTGGAAGAACACAGACGGGTGTGACATCAAGAAACAAAATTGACCAAAGCCTGCCAGAAAATGTAAGAGTAACACAAACAGAATCATTAATACCACCAATTGTTTAAAGAATTTTACTGTGTGTCAGTACACACATCCAACAAGGGCTAGTTTTTTATCTGAAACTTATGATTCCGTTCCAGACGATTTAAGTAATGTAACATGGCATTGCACCACTAGGAGCAATACTGACAATATTTTTGACAGTCTATTGACTATAGTAACACAAGTGACAGCAATAGTGAAAGTAACATGGCTCATTACCAATCAATATTAGAAAAACAGTGCTTTGTTTTGAACAGTAATTTGCTTTGAAACAAGCGTTCGTTCAAATGTATCTGGCGCAGAAACAAATCCACCTTGAAGAGATCACAATACACGCAAAATGTTCATCAGTTCAAAAGAATCTGCATGCAAGCCAAATCCCAATTCCTAACTCTCCTCCCCCACCCTTTCCGCATTTCGTAACTGTTATGGGGGATAAAGTTGCCAAAACTCTCATGAAGTCTGCAAGTAAATCATGTTCTCTTGACCGATGGCCCTTGTTTCTTGTCCTTGATTATCTGGACATTCACCCCCATCACCTCAATAATAAATGCCTCACTTAAACAAAGGTAAGCCTCCTAACTTTTTGAAGCAGTCCCATGTTACTCCAATCCTTAAAAATCATCCTTAGACAAAAAAGTGTTAAAAATTACAGGCCTGTTTCAAATCTTAATTTCATTTCAAAGATTCTCGAAAGGGTAGTAGCTGCCCAGCTTCAAACCCACCCTGACAAAGCTGGCCCTATGAGGGGTTTCAATCAGCTTACAGGAAACATCATTCAACTGAAAATGCCCTCCTTAATAATCAAAACGATATTCTCCTCAATATGGCTAAAGGGTCTATGACAGCCCATTTCCAGTTACGAGTTCTGGCTCATGTACACCCACATATATACTTTTCATTAATGTAATAACTAAACCCCGGAAATCGACCTATGAAAACAAAGCTCGATATCATGTGCGGACTTGAAACATCGGCGATATGATGATATCACGGTACACGATGACGTCCCTACCCCCACCTGAATATTTGTGGTTTTGATACCATAGAGATGATACTTCAAGATTTCATTTAATAATAGTCATTGTTAGATGCAAGCAGCATATTTATATGGAATTTTCGTCTTATATATTGCTTCTTACGTAGTTGGGTTTGTGTTTTATAAATTTTATTTACTCCCAAGTCAATGTTATACCTATTTGCTTAAATAGCGGGTATTATCGGTCACCTAACCGGGAAATATCATTGTACATTCTGTTGAATATTTCCCTACATCAAATATTTAGGTATTATAAACCATCTAAATCTTGTGATATCAATTCTCTTTTGTTAAATTAATAAACACTACTCTTGTTGGTGGTGGTTTGGTGGGGTTGTTAGTTAGCTTAAGATGAGGCTGTGTGGGGTGCAGTGTAGGGTGTTAGGGTGCCTGTGAGTCGCCCACAGGACAAAGAATTGTGACTGCATTGAGCTGTAAGGATATATTGTTTGAGGCCCCCACTGTACCATTAGATTAGGGCCTCTTACTTTTGCACAATTCCCACCAGTCATGCTCACCCTTCATGTACTCCTCCTTACAGCACTGTTTTTTGGCACCTTTGTCGGTTTCCTGTCATTTATTAATTCTTTATATTATATTGGTGGCGACTTCAACATTCATGTTGATGTACCAGTTGGTGATAGTTATAAATTTATGACCTTTCCTGACTCGTGACAGGGGCGGATCCAGCCTTTAAGTAAGGTGGGGGTTCACATCAGAGTAAGGTGGGTTTCACATCAGACATACCATAACTAAGGGGGTCGGGGGGCATGCTCCCCCTGGAAAAAATTAATTTTTGGTAAAAATATAGTGTCATTTCCTGTAAATTTAACACCACTCTCAAGAAATAATTTTGTACTTTGGGTTGAACCCCTTTACATTATTTTTCAAGGGGGGTTCAAACCCCCTAAACCCCTGACCCCCCCCTGATCCGGTAGTGTGTGTGATCTGAAACAGTTAATCAACCTAATCTTCTGCATGGTGACATATTGGACATCATTTTAACTCCTCAAGATCAGGATACTATTGTTGATGTCAAAATTTGTGATTTCATATCTTCTACTATCTCAAAAACACTTCCTTCATCAAGTCCCCAGCTAATGCTGTCGATCTTTATGAGCAACATGTACATGATTTAGCAGATGTTCTTGACAGGCAAGCACCAGCTAGTATCTAGACTGACAAAGAAAGATTCTGCTTAATGGCTGTCTGATTCTTATCAACGTGCAAAGTCCCTTAGGCACTAATTTGAAAGTATTTGGTGCAAGGCCAAAAATCCATTGAACAGAAGTTGCCTTCATCGCCAAATTGCTCCATGCAATGCACTTGAAAATTATGGCAGGTGCTGCTGAATAGGGTTTGTAAAATGACATTTCCATCTCATGAGTCTGACGAGTCACTGGCTAACCAATTTGCCTCCTTTTTTGAATAAAATCAAGAAAATTAGAAATACATTTGTCCCCTCTGGCACTGAAAATGATATTCATCATCCTTCTGTTCCTTCAACAATTACTGCCTTTGAAACAAGAAGAGCTTGAGTCAGTGAAGAATCAGATCTGCGAGGATGCCATATTTGTACTTCAGGTGATCCCTTTATCCCACTCACAGCCTCTGATGAGAACTTACATATCCAGATTGAAATATTCACAACTATTAAACTGTGAATATAAGGCAGAGATTTAAAGTCTTTACTCATCTTCACTGACTCAAGTTTTTCTTGTTTTATTTTCATTGGGTTAACATGAACGTCAGTGAATGTGCCCTGGTAGCCGGCATCAGCCACCTAGAAGTGAACAATGACACAGCTTTTAACACTCCCACTAATGGAACCCTCAATCCAGCTAGTAAGATGAGCAGTGAGACGTTGGTGATCCTACAAGAAGCTTCAAACAAGTTAAAAGAAGCTGACAAGGGACCCCCAAAGGCACCAAAAGAAAGAGAACTGGCTGCCCATCAACTGAGAGACAGTCTACTGGCAGGGACAGATGTCCACCTGAATCCAAACCTCTGTACCTGAAGAGTAAAAATCTTCATAGGAAGAAATTGAGTGTAGCCACAAACATTCACTCCAGTATCCTGTTACTTCAAGTGTACCCCACCAGTCTCAGTCAATGAGTCATTCAAGACCAAGTTGGTTGAGATTGTGAACAAATGTAAGAGGGACTTGACCCTTCACTTGGTAGAAGAACTGAATTCCAAGTATACTGTGATCAAAGCAGACATCCAGACCACCTATGCAGAGCTGGAAAACATCACCAGCAAAAGTCAATTTAAAGAACTGAAGGACTCTTTAACTGATAAATACAAAGCTGCAGCCGCCACAATTATGCAGAGGAAGCTTCAACCAGAATCCAAACCCAGGTTCAAGCCTAGAGGGAGACAGAGACAAAATCGCAGCACCCCCCTAGCCGTCAAAGACAAACAGTTACAATTCTTGATTAAATGATTGAATAAACTAGTCAGGAATTAAAATTATCCTATGCAGTTTCACTAATATATTAATAAACTGTTTATACATACACAATGTAGTTTTTAATGTGTCCTTGTCAAATTTTTAAGGGATCTCAGAGGATCAGATTTTCTGAGGTCAGGACTCACTGGGCATTCCACATTGCTTATGATGGAAGGCTATAACTATCAGATTTTAAATCAGGTCAAGGAGGAGGCAAAAATATCCCCTCCCAGGTTTCCCCAGAAAGGCAAAACTATGGACAGCCTAATTGGTCATACAGTTATTAACGTATCTGATGAAACCTTGAGTAAGGCATAAGTCAGTGTCTTAGAAAAAGGCCTAATTTTTTGCCCCACACCAGGACCACCAAATAAGGCTCAGATTTGATTGGACTTTAAAGAATTCCACCAATGAACCTAGAAGAAAGTGAAGACCCATACAAGGACATCCATAAGAAATTTGTGGATAAAAGCCACTGGGAACTACCTATAATACATCAACACTAGAGGTTTTCCAGAGGACTTTTAAAGATGGCCTATTGAAGAGCAGACTTAAAAATAAGGGACAACCAAACCTTACTAAATAGCAGTGGATGGGCCTTAAGGAATTATCCTCAAACCCTAGAATTGTGATCAAAAAAGCCGATAAGGGGTCAGCAGTTGTAGTAATGAATACAACTGACTACCTCAGAGAGGGCTACAGAAAATTAAATGATTCTAAATTCTATACTAAACTTGACCATGACCCAACACAAAGAATTGGTCAAAAAATTACAGACACACTTACAAAGATGTATAACAAAGGTTTAATCAGTGACAAATCCTTGAACACCTAACTCCAGAATCATGCACAGAAGCAAAGTACTACATGCTCTCCAAGATACATAAGAAAAATGTCCCAGGTAGACCCATTTGCAGTTCTGTAAATCACCCCACTAGCAGAATTAGCAAATTTGATGATGAACATATAAAACAGTATGTACCACAAACAAAATCCCATATCAGAGATACCCAAGACTTCATCAAGAAAATAAGGAGTCCAGGACAAATCCCAGAAGGTGCAATATTATGCACTCTTGATGTATCTAGTTTATACACCAATATCCCTAACCACGAGGGAATATTGGCTGTGGCAAATAAACTAAGAAGTGACCCTACCAAAACACCTTCACCCAGCTTATATTAGACCTGTTAACCCTCGTCCTCCACAATATGAATTTTGAATTCAATGGAGAGTACTATTTACAAATAGGGGGGACATCATTGGCACCAAATTATGCCAATTTGTTTATGGATAGATTCAAAACCAGAGCCTTAGATGGTTACCACCTGAAACCACTGGTCTGGAAAAGGTTTATTGACAACATTTTTATGGTCTGGACACATGGTAAAGAGTCACTCAACTACTTTATTGAGTATTTAAACTCTCTCCACGAATCTTAATTTCTTAGACACAATTGTGAAATTTAATGAGAATAGGGAACTAATCACAACCCTATACAATAAACCTACAGACACCCATCTGTATCTTGAATACAGTTCAGCCCATCCGAGCACTGTAGGAGGACCAAATAACCAGTTTCAACACCAAAAAGACCTTCAAATGTATTAACCTACCACCAGGGCATAGATACTCTTGCAAATTAAGTAATGTAATAAACATTATTAATTGCACTGAGTGTGGTCTCCAGTATATAGGAGAGATCAAAAGACCAATTAGACAGAGAATGTACGAACACTATAGAAGTGTTCAGAAATTCAATGATCTAAATTCAAGCCCTGTCTCAAGACACTTCACACAACCCAAGCATAGTGTCAGAAAAATGGAGTTGAGCATTGTGCAATGGATGGGGGAGGACAACAACGCAAATTCTTCCACTAAACATAAAAGACAGGAACTATTTTATATTTGGGCCTTCCCCACCCTCCATCCCTCAGGTATCAACATTTTTGTGTGAGTTTATGCCCTCTTATTCCACCCCTAACCCAGGTGCCTATCTGTTTATTTAATTACTGCCTTTGCACAAGTTTCTGAAGACACTGTTGATAAAATCATTAGTAACTCACCTATAAAATCCTGCCTGTTGGATTCGCAGCCAACATTTCTCATCAAGGAGTGTAGTGATATACCACTACCATCAATTACATAGTTGGTCATCTGCTCACTCATGGAGGGTTATGTCCCGGATGGTTTTACTCTCTCTGTCCTTTGCAAACTCATTTTAGGTGTGCCCCAAGGTCCTTCATTGTTTTCATTGTACACTAGTCCAATCAGTTTGATTATTGGTAAATACAAAGGAGTAAAGTTTCATTTTATGCAGACGATACCCAGGTTTATGTCCATCTATCCCAGAAGAATTTATCTGCTGCCTTTGAGCAGTTTAACAGGGGCCTAGATAATGTAAAAGAGTGGATGTGAACCAGTAAACTCAAATAGGGTGGATGTGAACCAGTAAACTCAAACTGAATCCAGATAAGACTGAGTTAATTGTATTCAGTTCTAAAAGACAGTGGGATAAGTTGAAAGCTCATTCCACTCTACCATCTTGGGTAGTCCTCTTTGCCCTGCAGAGTCAGTCAAGAATTTGGGAGTATGGTTCGATTGTGATTTTTCCTTGTCCAAACATTTCATAATGTATGCAAAAGATGTTTTGTGCATCTCTGTGACTTTAGGCATGTAAGACAGTTTCTTACTCATGATGCTTCTGTATTTGTGACCAATGCTCTTGTTAATAGTCAGTTGGATTACTATAACTCACTTTCCAGGAGTATCTCTAAGTTCAATCCTCATAAGTTACAGTGCATCCAAAATAGTACAGCTAAAATCGTATCTAACACCAGTAAATACACAAGTTTTACTCCTGTGCTTAAAAAATTGCTTCTTGAACATTGCCCAGTCTTTAAAACAACCACCCTTGTTTACACTGGGTTTCCCAAGTAATTTGTTCCATGTATCTCTTCCTACAGCAGAGGGGCCACGGTGGCAGAGTGATAACACTCTCGCCTCCCACCTCTGAGGCCGGGGTTCGATCCCCGCACGGCCTCAAGTGGGAAAGCTGGTAGTTGCTTGCCGTTGGTCGGCAGTTTACAGTACAGAACCCTAACGAACTCTATGTACTGGTTTCCTCTGCCCTTCCAACTACCCGTCGTGATATGACCTGTACAGTGTTGAAAGCGACGTAAAACCCCAAATAAATAAATCTTCCTACAGCAGTTCTTATAGTACCAGGTGCAGTCAGGGTGGTGGTAATTTCCTTGTTTTGCCAAAGTTTCAACCCTCTACCCATAAATCTGCCAAGAGGTTTGGTTATAGTTTTGCTTTCAACGCCCATACTGTTTGGAGTAATCTTCCTGATTAATGCATCCCTTCCCTATCCTCTTTCAAAAAGCAGCTCAAACCTACCTGTGCACTAATCCATACCCACCTTAGTCTTACTCACCACCTGACATTCCCTGTGGTGCTTGGCCCTTTCTTCTGTCCCTGGAAATTGCAATTTGGTTGACTGTTTTGGTTTTGTTATGCCTTAGAGTCCCTTTGAATAGGGGAGATTAAGCGCTATAAAGGTTCAATTAGAATTAGATCACACCATTCTCCTTGACAGGCATAACACATACTATGTGAATTGGCACTTGGCTGGTTCAAATAATACCTGTTGGAAAGGATACATTCAGTTAAGGTAGGTAGCACTCTCTTACATCTTGCTGACCTCCAGTTAAGCGTGCCCCAGGGTTCGGTCCTTGGTCCAATTCTTTTTTCTCTCAAAACAAACCTAATCAGCTAAATCACTCACTCATACAGTAGCATAATGTACCATTGTTGATGTAGTATCAATGTTGATGATACCCAGTTTACATGACACTGTCATCAGCCAATTTCTCCCATTCTATACAAACATTAAAGAATTACCTAAATGACATTCAAAATTTCATGTTCACAAATAAATTAAACTAAACCTTGAAAAAACTGAATTTGTTTTGATAGGCTCCAAAAACTACGACAAAAAACTCCTTCCACACTTCCCTATCAATATTCTTGGTGATCAGGTCTCACCAGCACAAAGTGTCAAGAACCTCGGAGTGATGTTTAATTTTCCAACTTAACTCTCTCAGACCATGTGTCACAAGTCATCAAGCCTACTAGAGTCTATACTAGAGATCTCTACAGAATTAATCCCTTCCACAACATTAAAACATCAGTCCTTGTAGCAAATGCTTTGGTGAGCAGCAGATTGGACTACTGCAATTACATGTTTGTTTCACTCACTGACTTACAGTTAAGAAGATTGTAGCGAGTCCAAAACTCACTTTGAAGGGTTGTCACTCACTTCTCTAAGTTATCCCATATTATCTTCAACTAAAAACACTATTGGTTCCCAGTTAGGTATAGGGTACAATTCAAAATAGGCCTCATAACACACAAAATTCTAAACAATGGTCAACCAGCTTACATAAGTGAATTAATTCAACCTCCTCCAGAAACACAAGACGCAGTAACCCTAAACTTAAGTTTCTTCACATCCCCACCTTTGACTGCACAGTCCACAATTCAAAGAAATATTTTTCAAATTGTTTCAGTCACTATGCCCCCCAGTTCTTTGGAACTAAATAAGAAACAGTCCGTCTGTCACATCTTTCAGGAAACACCTGAAAACTCACCTGCTTCCCCATCTGGTCCCTATAGGTCACACCCATAACTCTGGATTACTGACCTTGACTGCCCTTCGACTGTCCTTATGACAAATGTATTTGATACTATAGCACACTGAGTTCCCCTTTGGGGAAGATATTCCGCCTGCAAAGCAGTAGATTAGATTAGATTGTGTGTACCTGTCATTACGAGAATTTAGAGAATGACACTTTAGAGAAGTCAGCTATTCAGGGTCATTCGTTGCAACGATGGGCTATTAAAGTTCACCTCACAAGAGTAAAATAGACAGATCAATTTAACTATCAACAGGCAAGAATAAAAAATACAAACATAACTAAATATTAATAACTGGAGAAACCTATATAAGAACAATCATGAACAACTGCTGTTAGAATACCTAGAATATGGATTTTCAACGTGTGCTGACAGATCTCACATTAAGTTCACTAAAGACACCGAAAATCGTCTGTCCGCAACTTCCCACACAACTTAGACACCTACCAACAGAAATAACACCAGGCCATTGTACTGGTGTGCTCAATGCAAAAGCAGATATTTAAAATAAACAGTACTAATTTTTTTGCATATGTTTAATACCTTTAAATGACAATGCATACTACCCTAATGACTGTATATAAATCTATTCTAGCATTTGTCCTAACTTTACAGGTTCACATCGTGGCCTGCTTCTGTGTCATGCACATCACAGAATTGACACAACACTGAGACCATGCACCTCTGCCACCTACTTTTCAAAATTTATACTTTTCCCAGCTTTCACTTTCATTATAAGTTTCCCCTGTCCCACACTTCCTCCCTCCTGGCCTACCTAAAATTTTTAGCTTAGAATGGGACTAAAACCCACACCTTGTCTTCTGATGTTCCGGCTATTGCCCATTAGTTCAAGCTGTATGATATTAATTTTCTTGCCCTTTCTCATAGGAAGGTCCGCATCCTCATCAAGTCCGTTGCCATTGATGCCCCCTACCCCCCCTCATTCAAAGCCATTTTTACCATTCCCACCCTCACTAATCTCATCCTAACCAGTGATGCTCATGCCTTTTGGATTGGTGTGTAAAGCAATCTTTCTTCTGGCATATTTTGCTTTTCAGTACCTTTCTAACATTGCTCGTCCTTCCCCTTCTGCATTTGACCCTACACAGAATCTGATGTGAAATGACGTCATTTTTGGAAATCAAGGCACTCACACGAATATCAAATGGACCAAGGCAATGCAAAGCTCCAATAAATTTCATGTGGTCCAGATTCCATCCCTGTCAGGTTCACCCCTCTGCCCAGTTTCAGCACTTAGGGCCCTCCTCAAGTTTGCCCCTGCTTCAAAACATTCCCCTGTAATAGGTTTAGGGCCTTTCTTGTCCCTTTAATTTATTGTTTTACATTAGTCCTTACACTAACATGTACTTATAGAATGTAATTGTGTACATGCATATCTAAAAAATAAATTGTGTGGTTAATGTCAGTATTCAGGTTTTGTGTGTGTGTTGTAACATAAAGACTCTCTACCCCACCACTGTAGTGGTATATACATACCATAAACCTTGGCCCTTGGCCTCGATTGTCATGGTTGTTGCTTGTCACAGCCTGTCAGTTGAGGCTGGGGCCTAAGGGCTCTTATTGCTATGTCATGGGGGTAGCCAAATATAGTTATTATTAAAACATGTAGCGTTGGCAGTGAGTGACATAGCATCACAATTTCCAGCCATTTAATTGTTGTTAGAACCTCCACTCTCACTGTTTAGCAGTTTCAACATAAGCATTCACCCACCCACTTCCCTGCAGCATGCATTTGTTTCACCACACGCTCTTACAGGTCAGCAAGACACTCTGCACTTCACTGCCACCCCAGTTAGTGCTCATTTACTTAGCCTGCAAACATGGCTTTTATGTTCTACGTGGGGCTTTTCTTGTCCCTTTTAATTTAATGTTTTACACTAGTTCTTGGACTAACACGTATTTATAGAATGTAATTGTGCCCATATATATTTAAAGTAGAAATTCTGTGGTTAATGTCATAAGTCAGTATTTGTGTTTTATATATTTGTGTTGTAAAATATAGGCATTATAGCCTATCACTGTAGTTCTATATACATACCATAACGCATCTGACCTTAGACCTCGGCCTTGAGTGCCTTCAGTTAAATTGTTTTCATCATGTATCAAGATGTACAATGGTTCATGTGCCATGTTCTGTGTGGATTAAGCAACTATTAAGAGGACTGTACACTAAGTATATAAAATACTAAGTATACAGATCCTGGAATGTAGGGTTGAATGTATAAATGAAGCGCATTGGCCGTAGATTTTATTGATTAGCGTTTGATATTTTGTTTGTAACTATCGGCAGCCGAATCATATATTTATGATAAGCGGTTTATAATTTGTGTTCTGTAGGTTGTATATCTATTTTATTGAATAATCTTACCTTCTAATGTGTATTATTTCTTTGGCATGCTGATATTAGTGAAGTATTATCATTTGGTTTCATGCTTATAACGATAATGTGATACAGGAAGTTCACTCTCTGAAGTTTTGGTTGGAACTAAAGCTTGGGCCAATCAGAAGATTTCAACCTTGTACTTTCTGAGTTATTCAGTTCTGTCTGGGTTTTCTCTATATAAGCTGAGGGAGACTTCAGTTCAGGGCTGGAAGTTTTGGAGACAACATCAGAGGCCCCAGCAGGCAATAGGATATCACAAAGAAATCAAAAAGACACTGGGCAAGACATCAGAAACTGATGCTTATTTGAAATTCGAAATGACATCATATGTTAAATGTCAAATAGATCTTTAGTAGCCTAGTCTATTTGACATCTCCAAAAGCCATAAAAATGACATCTAGTAGCCGATATAAATTTGATATCAGCATAAGACATCAATATGATCACCCAATTTGGATTGACTTCGTGTCTATATGACATCAGAAACTGACATCAATCTGATGTACTGATTTAAAAATCTGACTGACATCATTTCACAAGTGCTGAAACCAATTTTCAGTAATAAAAATTTTGGTTAATAACATTTTGTTTTCACAGTTAATATCACATTACATTGCTTTAACTACCATTTATGTACACTTACCTGACACAGCTTTAAGTGATTTCCATGTACTATAAAGATTATTCCATGGGAGAAAATAATTAATATTCTGTGGGAACCAGTTCAAAAATTTATACCATTTGTAAAGATACAAATTATGGGTACAAAAGTTTGAATATTAGAAGCCCTTTTTCTGAACTTTTATCTTTATTTATTCAATCTTTGGCTTGGTTGCAAACACTAAAGTATACATTTGTTTACAAATCAACATATTTCTTGTAAATTTTTGCTGTCTCACAGCATTTTAGTTACAGTTTTAAACATAATTGTTTTGTCTCTACCAAAACTTAATTATTTTTGTCAAAGCAACATCACAGACTAGAGGCCAAGTTAGTTAGTAGGTTCAGCATCTAATCACAGGTTGTCACCTCTGCCTAGGTTTGCCCCTACTCATATGAAAAAGCTGAGGGCCTGTCCTAATATGACCCTGGTTGTTAAAATCCAACTTTGATTTAACACAGACTAGATAAATTATTCAGACTTAAATATCATTTAGACATCCATACGATGCATTTGTAATATTCCTAAAAATGATATAATTTTATAGAATACTAATGTTAATCTGATGTCAAATAATATGACGATACTCCACTTGAAATGTTTTAACAAAGTGACATCATATTAATATCATTAAGATGTCAGAAACAATGCCCGAGTAGAATATCAGGTCACATCATATTATTCGAACATCATATTTTCATCATTTGACATGACTACAAAAAGTCATGTTGGGATGGTGTCAATTTTACGTCATTGAATAGGATAATACAATCACATTAGGTCTGGTTATCATTTTGTCATCTAGTTGATATTGTAGGTATGTTATTGACATAAAGTCATGTCATGTCACATAAACTCGATGTCAGATTTGTGTCAGATGACGTGACCACCTTAAATCATGTCCAGGTGATAGTTACTTGATGTCATATACTAACATGACCAAAACATGATGTCAAGAATTGGACCTGTGCCTGCTGGGGCAGGATGAACAACTGTTCAGGGTAAAACCTGTAGTTAAGTTTGTACAGTGAGTCAAACCTGAAAACTATGTTTATGATGGACATATAGTTTTGTGACACTTTGCTTTCAGGGTGAAACCTGGAGATTTTGTATTATTTGTATTTAGTTGTTTAAAGTTTCCTTCCAGGGTAAAACCTGGAAGTTTATTATGATATGAATTAATACTTATCACTTCGTGTCTTTCAGGGTAAAACCTGGGAGCTTATTATATGATTTAATACTTCACTCAGTGTCTTTCAGGGTAAAACCTGGGAGTTTATTATGGTATGAATAAACAAATCTACAACATGTCTTTCAGGGTGAAACCTGTGGGTTTATTATAATATGAATTAGTGGTTACTTTTTAGGATTCTTTCAGTTTCAGGTGAAACCTGGGTAGTTTAGATGTTTACTTAGTCTTGGTGGTTGTATTTCAGGAGCTAGTTTCAGGGTGGAACCTGCAAACTGATTACGCATTTGATCTTAGTTATTAGTATGTGAACTTTTTGTATGATTTTGCAGGGAATTCTGTGAGCTAACCTGGCCTAGAGGGTGGTCAATAATTAGTATTCTTGTGAAAGATGATGTTTCAATTCTGAATATAAGTCTATTAACCTGATACTATTTTTAATGACAGAACCTAGACAGGGAAGTTTAATGCAGAGTTAATACTTGCCAATTTAGTGTGTTACATTATTTAAGATATTGTGTATCTAACCTTTGATGTTGTAACCATTTCAGCCCCAGCTTTGCTGGTGAAACTTGTATATGCTGTACTATATACTCCTTGTGATTTGCAATAAATGTTTGTTTTCTACATTTAACTTTGATTCTTCTGAAACACTACCAATTTATTGCTCGGCACGCTACATAAAGTTGTTCCGGTAGAAAAGTTAAGTGTTTTACATATGGTACCAAACACCTGGCGTTGTTGTAGAACTGGTAGTATGTACCAGGAGTAACCAGCATTAATGGGATAAGCAACAACGGAATGTAGGTTGTGGTATGGTATTATATATGAAATGTAGAATATGAGAAAATGTAGGCTGTTGTGCCTGTTCAGTTGGAGAATGGATAACAAAGGTAAACTGCGGAACTTCATAGTTAGAATTGTTTAAATATATGTGAAAAAAGTTGTTTTGTAAATGATGTTTTACTTTACACACAAATCTTGTACTTCCAGCTGAAAACTTACTTAGGTCTGTATATATAAAAAAACAAAATCTGTCATTCATTATGCCACAGAGGGGTTCCTTTGTTAAGGTAACAGTTGTCAGTTTAAATGTATATCAGTATGGTGGCTCATACTTGAAACACTCATACAAACTCTCACACAGTGCACCAACTCGAACTTGTCCTTAAAGAAATTGCACAACATTTTGAAATATGTATTAATAGAGGTGAGTTCAGAGCAAGGCGATAAAAAGGCCATTAACGGACCCGCTTCAGTATAGCTGTTTTGAAATAACATTGTTACCTACCACTGTTTAGAGATGAACTTGTCACCACCAGTATGAATAACATCAACAAAGAACTCATTTTATGTATAACTCTGAAATATAAAACATGAAGTACAGAGCCTTTAAAATTGTTTTATATTGTTAGCGTTATAGGACCTTATTGGTTGACACATGTAAAGTGAAATAAGAAACAAAAACTATTGCAATAAAATATTGAACCTATATCCTTTTACATCAATGTTGCTTATGTGTGAACATTGCAAAATGCACATAAAGGAAATAAAGTATTATACCATCTAGTTATAGTATTGAAAATAGTCGTTATTAATTCTATCCAGTTAAATATGTCATTATTCAGACATGTTTGGCTGAATTATCAGTAGAGAAATAATGATATTTTATTATATATAGTAAAAAGTCTATATGATTTAATAGACAAGTGACAGCTTCTCCATGATTTTAGTTTAATTCAAGGCCAACCTGTCTTGGAAAATCCTTATAGCATTACACCATGAAAGAGGACATAGCCCAAAGTATTCTGGTTATATTGTAGGTATGAACTCATGCCGTTTATATCTTAATGTTGAGAATATATTTGAACATTTGTGTCTATCAAATTAAGTATATCTAAGTTTGACAGACCATTTGTTTTAGTAAACAAAGTGAAAGTTAGTTTTTACATCCCTTCCAACAGCCTGGAATATATTGACACAGGTCCTCAACATTTACCACTTGTGGGAGTCAAACCCACACAGAGGTGAAAGAGTGTGACTAGATGCCAAACTCACTTACCACTGGACCACTAAGGACTTCTTTTAATGGATAGAGTTTGCATACGTTAAAACTATTGTATGCCATTTAAAACTTAAACACTTAAAATATTTTCATAAATATTACATAACTGATAAATGATATAATACGATGATGAATGTTTGTACCTTTTAAATAATAATATTTCTATAATACATATCATTTTACATGCTGATAAATGATGTAATATGATGATAAATGTTTATACTTTGCAAATAATAATATTTCCATAATATTTATCATTTTACACGTTGATTTTGTGTTCACAAGTTTCCACATTTTGGTGGCCCAAAGAAAATATTAAGTGTAAAACATAATAAATGTAACTTGTTACAAGATAAATTGTTCTAAAAGGCTCTATAACAATATCAGCAGCAGTATTTCTAGGCTAACTTACATTGTACAGTAAACAAAAGAAATTATAACATTATATATATTGCATTTTATTCATATTGTAACTGATTTCAAGCAGTATAAAATGTACTTTTACATTAACTCCTTCAACTCCAAAATTTCAAATATTTAAAACTTTAAATAAAACACTTTCATACCTGTGTTGACTGCAGTTTGCTCAACGTATGGGTTTCTACAATAATGATTTCAGTTCTCAATGTTCACCTATAAGTATTGCATTTGAGAGTATTGTGTAGCTTGATTGATTCTTATGAATCTTTGTTTATGCAAGAAAATGACAATGTTACTTTTTATATTATCACATGAATTGTTCGGTTCATTGTCTAAAATTCCTCGAAGAAAATCTTATTCAATATTATTTTTGTTTCCCATGTAATATATCTTTACTTTGAAACATATAAGGCATTTATCTTTGTTGTCAGTTATTGTATTATACTCACAATAATTGTGATCTATCTCTAAAACGTACCAACAGAAAGAGAATTAGAGATTAAGTTTTGAAGTAAACATTTTAATAATATATTTGGAAACAGGTATATACTGATGTTTGTTCAATTACTATTGGTGAATATACATTATCTGTTGTTTTCAAAATCTGGATTCACCAAAGTTGTGTTATTCATTGGAGTCCATGATTTTTGTTTTACCTTAATTTCTTATTTTGGTTCATCTAATTATGCCCTTTCTCAGACTTATGTTTTAGCTAAAATTGTTGTCTGTCAGAAAGGGAAAAATCTGATTAAATTGCTCAATGCAAAATGCAATACTGTGATACATTGATTCAAAAATATCAACATAAGTCAGTATTTAGTCCTTGGGTTAGGTGAATCTAAGCAAATTGATACGAACATGGCTAAGACAAAATGTTGTGTGAGATGCGAATCTTACAACCTATAGCCAACTAGTACTTGCAGATGTATCTGAAAGTACCCATAAAAGAGGCAGTGCAGTGGGTTCTGCAGTAGGTCAAAATTTTTCATGGAAGTTCTCTATATTCACCAATCAACTCCATAATTCCATTCTTCCATACACCTTCCCAATAACCCAATCAGGAAAATATGTATAACAATAAAATCATATTTCATTCCAATGGCCCCATGAAGGGCCAAAACTTGACCACTACCTTAAATGTACAGGATTCATTTGACCCAGTCTCTGATACTGATTAGTCATTTCAAATAAACGACTAATTTTTGTTTATCTTGATTGATATGGTTGGTTGCTTTTTAATGTGTCAGTATCAAAATATGATACTACATTATACAGAAAAATGGTTGTCAGTTTAGTATAATTACAGATTCATAAAACAGATAGAAGTAGAATAATTGCAGCTGAATATATTGACCTAACCAATGCCCAATGGTGCTGCTAAATCTGGCCGCACTAGCTTGCACTTCTGATCTGTACAGTCTACACTGCTTTAGTTCATTTTTTAAATGTCTTTATTTTCTCTTAAATACTGTATTATTATTACTATAATATAGACAAAGCAGCCTAATAAATGGGTATAATAACAGCTTTAACACATACACAGATAACATAGTACTAGAAACAGAACAACACAGGAACAGAACACATTCTGACCAAAAGACGGTTACAAGGAAAGAACAAAAAGTAAATATTTTTACATTATGTCTGTTCTGTAAAATGTAATAAAAAAATAAAATTAGTACAAATTTCAAAATCAACTCCAAATTGCCAATTTAATATTATGAGCAGTATTTTGGTTTCACTTTTTGCAATGTCTAATTATTCTTCTAAAATTAAAATTTTATTCTCTGTTCATGTAGTATTTCTATGGCATATAAACTGTTTACATTCCCAGACTATGACTTCAGTGTCATGCTTATATACATGTGTCCTTCTCACAGAGTTTCCCTACTGTCGTAATGGTGTTGATTTTGTAGCATTGTTCGATACCATGGAACACGCATTTCTTTTAGACTGTGTAAATACTTTTTAGTTCTCTCTGGCAAAGCAGGTGTTCCACTGGAGCCGGCCTGTCAGTAACTAGGTATTTTTTGAGGGTCGGTTTACATGTTTACATGGTCAGTTAGGGTCGGTTTCAAGTTCCCGGCCTGTCAGGGAGAGTCGGTAAAATATCAAACATGTTTAATATTTCTACAACCATTGCCGACCCTTGTATCCGACCTTAATTTCAGCCCCCTAGCAACTGGCCTGTCGGTTAACTTAACGGCCTGTCGGTTACATTTTCCGGCTTGTCATTTAATCAAACAGGCCTGTTTGTAACAAGTATCCAGCTTGTCCCAGATATGGACTTCCAGACTGTACGTGAGGACTCACCGACAAGCCAAAAAGTGTTACAGTACAGTCGGTAACTTTAGCCGGCCTGTCTGTAAGTATTCCCGACAGCCCGGTAAAGTTTACAGGCCAGACCTCTCTCCAAGTCCAAGGCAGTTGTTCTGCAACTATCTCCATTCTGAGATTGAACACCTGCAAGAAAGGGACTTTTTAACCTTCAGAAATGAGACAGTGAAGCTTCTCATTGAAATACAGTACAAGGCCGAAGAACACAAGAGACAGGTCACCACAAGTCAACAGGCCACCACATTTTCAACTTCCAGAAGCAACACAGGCCACAGCAGGACATGAATACATACTCACCATTCCAGAAACTCAGACAGTTTCCATTCCAGTTGAGCAGCCAACACAGACTTCCACTGGAGAACCTGTTACAGCGATTGCCAAAGTGCAGCAACAGCAACCACCAAGGCCTTCATCTTCATCACCGTCAACGCAGCCTGCTACTTCTTAAGTAGTTGTGGATGACCAACAGCTTGGGACTTCCAGACAGATGATTTACAACCCCCTTCAGTTGCACCTTCACAACAGGAGGAGAGTCAGCACAACACCTCAGGATTATCCAGTGTCTTTGCGGCTATTCCAAGTGTTCTGCAGTATCAGCAGATCGACACACCAAAGCACCATCACCAGTGCCATCTACCACTCATCATGAACAGTCAAGACCTCCCAGCCAGTCCAGCTAGCAGAGTCAGAGTCGGCCCAAATCAGAAGATTAGCCCGCACAAGTCACACCAAACCCGGCCCTTCTTAGGGCCACCCGAATATTCCAAAAACAATTATTTAGCTGATGTTTGATAGCCCCCTCCAAAAAATGCACACCGTCGAACACTTACACTTACCCACAGTAGAAAAAAATTGTGTGAATGAATGAGTGAATGTTGAACAAATATTAATAAATTTCCAACACCAAATCCCCCCACCAAAAAGATTAATAAAAAAAAATGTTTAAAAAAATTGGGAAATATGAAAAAAAAATTCCAAAAAATAACAAAAAAAAAAGAAAAAGCCAAATAAATTTTGGCCCCCAAGAATTCAAAAACAAACCACTCCCCCCCCCCCCCAAAAAAAAAAAAAATAAGCAAAGTCCATCCCCCCAAATCCCAAAGATCCAGACCCAAACCCAAGTCCCCATCACCCCATAACAAAACTGTAATCAAACCCACGTGCTTACAAGTCTGTTATGTTGAATGTGTAGAAGAACTGCCAGACAAACAGACAGGCAGGCCTAACAAAACATGAGAACATAATCTTTTGGAAATTTTAGATTTTTATTTTTTTTTCTATTTTTTGGCCAAAATTTATCTGCAAAATTATTGCTGCTTTTTGATATTTGTGTGCCAGAATTCTTTTTAAAAAGGGATCAAGTTTGTTTTAATATGGCACATCATATGTGATGGGGGTTTATATACTGTGATATGGATCCTGTGAATCTGGATCCCAACGTTTAGATCCCGACCCACCAAAACAATCAGTTCTGTCGGGAAGGGTCAGGAACATGATTCCAGCTTGTCTGTTTGTCTTTTTGGCTTGTCTGTTTGTGATCCGGCTTGTCTGTTTGGGGTTTAGGGCTTGTCGTGCACCTCTACAAATGGCCATGCAAAAAATGTCCCCGACCCTACATCTTGTCAGGATGGGGTTCACGTCCTGTCTGTAACTTTACCGTCCTGTTGGGGATTTCATAACTGACTCTGCATTTTCATGTGCTTTTTCTCAGGAATCTACGACCTAGGGTCGTAGGGTCGGTTACAGGGTCGGCTCCAGTGGAACACCTGCATTAGTGGTTCACATGCTATTTGCACAACACATTCCATTCAATTAAAATTAGATGTGCTTTGTTTATTTATAGGCGGAAAAGAAATTGAATGCTGTAGGGATCTGTTCTGGGCCCTAGATTATTTTATTGCACACTGGACCAGTCACTAAGGGGGCCATGATGGTGCAGTGGTGGCACACTCACCTCCCACATCTGAAGTCCATAATTCAAACCCTGGACCTCATGCAGGAAAATTGGTAGTTGCTTACCAGTGGTCGGCAGTCTGTACAGAGACTTGACCAACTGTATGTGCTGGTTTCCTCTGCCCACAAAAGCACCCATCATGATAGTACTCCTACAGTGTTGAAAGAGACTTAAAACCCCAAATAAATAAATTTACCACTCACTAAAATTATTTCTGCCTACAGTTCCTTGAAATACCATTTCTATGGCACTGGCTCTCATGTATTCTACCACATAGCACTAACATAGTCACAGGTATGTTAGAACATCTGCAAAACTGCCTCACATATGTGGAAAGTTGCATGTGTTCAAATAAATATAATAAATAATGTGCCCTGTGTGTCTTATTTGATGGCATTTTTTTCTTTTGCCAATCAAGTCTGTAGGTACGTCGTTGACACATGCACTTGTTAGCAGGCTTGACAACTTCATCTTTCTGTATCAGTGTGTATAAGATCAACTTCTACAAGCTGCAGCTTACAAAAATTCTTTACAAACAATTGTTAAATTCAGAACGACTACTGACGAAATCTATAGCCAACTAAGATAACTTTTCGTGTTCAGCTGCCAAAATTACAAAAAAATTCCATCAGTGCATTGGAAGGGGAGCAGAGTAATTTTCAACACTTTAGCTTTATTTTATTATACAATAGTAATTATCTTTTGCCTGTCCCATTGTAATAATTAGCATTTTCATAGTCTAAGTGTCTCCCATGACCGTGAAGTCACATGACCTAGCCAAAATTTAATCTGATGCACAAGTACAAATAGAAGAATAGGGACCAACTATGTTTGATTAGCGTATTCAAAGTGATTATCAACACTCATCTATGTCAGTCATTAACCCACCTGACAACCACTCAACAAATAAACTGCTGTTAAAGGCAGAATAATAAGCAAGCAGATCACAGAGCAAGAACTATGTAAGCTCACTGAAATTAAAATCTAATAATAAAGGGATTAAAATCATATTACAGGGTGAAAATCCTATAGCTAATATGTTAAGATGCAGTTTCAAGCACCACCCCACCATCCCGGTTCAATTGCAAAGATTTGTCAGTTCTGTTGAGTATTTAGCCTGTTGTACAGAAATCAATCGGCCAATCCACTATGAATATTCTTGAGTACAAAGGGGAACAATTCAGAACACATAACATAAAAGCTGCGTCTATAAAAATCACCTGATCTCCTGACCTGTAGCCTAATAAATATTCATTAGCTAGCCTGGCAATAGTTCACATAAGCCTCACGATTTCCAATATAACATGGCCAGCTAAGCCATATATTAAATACTTTTAGAAAACAATCACCTTTCTTGTACTAAAGTACTGTGCTATTTCATTTGCATCACCCATACTATGTAATGATTAAGAGAGGTTTGAAAGTACACATTACTGCATTATATCTGTCATCAGTCATACTCATAGCCTACTCATTGCACTTGTTGTTAACTACAACTTTGTGTCAATTTGAAGTAAACTTTCTGGTACATTACATACAAATAACATCAAGAGCAATATCGGTAGAGCATAGTTTTATTAATAGATACCCTTGTGAATTGCTCGATATTTGAATTGAATGTGTAAATTGTATAGATGAAATATTGTTAAAGAAAGAAAGCCATACTAAAATGTGATGGCACAGATTTTAAAGTATACGTCATTTAAGATAAATGGCACTTGCATAAACTACGTATACATATTTTATAAAAGGAACCTCACTGAAGTTTTAACATTCTCTATTGAGAAGGAAAATGTACATGGCAAAGGGAACAGATTGCAACACTGAATAGAAGAGCATCATGTGCACTTCATCAAACATATATTGATTTATTCCTTCAATTATGCTAAACATTGTTGCAGATCATACATCATTCAGTGACAAAAAATTGCCGCAGAAAACTAAGGAACACTAAAAGAACAATATACATGTTTTATCAGTATGAGAACTCAATCAACGTTATGTATCTTGCTGGTACACGGAAAACAACAAAACCACATAGTTTTTAGCTTATATTTGAGACAGTTGCTTCTGACATCTGAGCATCAAGAATCTTTACTTTAGCATAAAAGCAGTAAACAGCTTTATCATATTTATTAAGATTTTGTAGAATGCACTGGAATAGTTTTTAAAAATACAAAACATAAATCATATGTAGAGCCAATGCAAACATATACATAAGACTTAATTTACGAAACAACAAAACAACTTATTTTACATCCCAATGAAAGTCATTTACAGCAACTAGTGTTTATAAGTTGCACTCTCAGGTTATTTATACAATTCATTAATATTGACTTGACAGGACCACTGCTACCTTGATAAGAATCTTAACATTTGGTGACCTTTTAAACTATAAATGGTGGTGCTCAGAAACACAAAAATGTAGTTTCAAATTCACTTAATTCAACTTCTAAACAGATTATTAATTTTCTTTCTGCTTATTAAATGCAGGACATTTGAGGAAGAAGCAATGTGTACTTTGTAATTACTTTATTGATAATAATTCGGTGGCCATTGCTCAAACATAGCCGATGGCAGGTTATTAGTCAAACAGATTACATCAGAGGGTTACAACTTCATTCACAGGAACAAGTTATCCAAATCCGGTACAATATTACTAAAATGTTCAAAGGATCTTCAGACAATAAGACTTGAAATCAACTTTTGTTTTCACCATCTGAACAAGTATCTTTTTAATGTTTTCCAAAGGTCTTGCTGTACTTGCTCATATTTTTAACTGACAGACTGCTCATTGTGGGAGGTTTAAATCAATGAAAAGGTTAAAATTTGTGTTTGAGGTCCTGTTCAACTGCCAGGGTCATACTTGAACAGGTCCTCAGCATTGTCCTTTGTGGTAGCCAAATCCACACAGAGGTGACAGCCCATGATTAGATGTTAAAGCTGCTAACCCACTAGGTCATGGTGGACTTCTACTATCAATAAAAGCAATGCATTTTGAATGCCTATGGTTTATCCAAAAATGTAACTTTCCATTCTCATATATCTTGAAACACTCCTGACTTGTTGAAATAGTGGGGACGGTAAGATGTTCCACATTACAACACACATACAATTCCAACAATCAAGACAAATTGGCTATCTACCAAATTGGCCCCCGTCAAATCACCCTCCAGAATAAATAACTCAGTCAAATTGGCTACCTATGAAATATATACATTAAATATCTAAACTACCTATGAAGTAAGAACTTTTGTGACAATAACAAAAGTGTCCAATTGTTTGTTTTGGGGGGATTGAGAGTAGATTCCAGCAGTACCGGTTGGCAACTATGGACAACCAGATCTCCACCATGTCCACTTCTGTCTAGACTCGCTTGGCTGGTTTTGTATGAGAGGTTCAGGGTCGCCACAAAGACAGAAGTGAAACACATGGTTATTCCTACATTATTCTTGTTCATTAAACACAAGTCACAATTACAATCCAACACATTCTCACAAGTGAGAGAGGCAACTAAGCTCCCCCCCTCTTCACAGGGTCTCATGTTCTCTCTCCCGTCAGCTCAAAGACTGTGGCTCTTATACAAGCTACTCTCCACCAACACATTTTACCTGTTACCAATTACTGGGCCTATTTTTAAGAGGCTTTTCTCAAAGACACAGGATTGTTTGAGGTTCTTATTAGAGACGGTATACCATATGATATATATACATTATATATTATGGAATTCAGAGTTTATTAATAATTAAATAGTTTTATATAAATTCTTCACTATTACACACCAGGGCTTAAAGATGGCACATCCACGGTGCCACAAAAATGATTTTTAATTCACCACATGTGACAATGGTATAAACTCTAAATAATTTCTTAATTTTCAACTTTGAAACATTATTACATATTAATGCTAAAAGACAATAAGTTACATTATTGATGTCAGTGTTGGTAGTACTCATCATAAAGTAATAATCAAGTAAAGAAACAATGGATCCTACAAGTTTATTTAGTTTAACTCAAAACAAATACTTTATTCAACTGTACTAGTAGAGGATATTATGAAATTGGACATTTTAGGATGACTGCTTTAAAGATTTTGCCACCAGGCAAGCTCAAAGCCATTTTGGACATATGACGCAACACCGGAACATCTACAATATTATGATGACAGACCTTCAGAGGTCTGTTTATTTTCAAATACTTAATAAAATACTTGATTTTTGGATAATCACATACTTCAAAAGGTAGGTCATACACAAGGAAATTGGCTTTTATTGCAGAAACATAATTACAAATCATTGACATAGAGCATTTGTTAACAACTAAGCATTCTAAGAACAATAATACTTTTACTGACACACTAGTAAGAGACACTTTCATTACAACACAGAAGGCAATGAACACTCTAAACATCATGGTGTAAGCTCTTCTTGTTTTGTTATATATTATGGAATTCAGAGGGTCGGTTAAAGGGTCGGCTCCAGTGGAACACCTGCATTAGTGGTTCACATGCTATTTGCACAACACATTCCATTCAATTAAAATTAGATGTGCTTTGTTTATTTATAGGCTGAAAAGAAATTGAATGCTGTAGGGATCTGTTCTGGGCCCTAGATTATTTTATTGCACACTGGACCAGTCACTAAGGGGGCCATGATGGTGCAGTGGTGGCACACTCACCTCCCACATCTGAAGTCCATAGTTCAAACCCTGGACCTCATGCAGGAAAATTGGTAGTTGCTTACCAGTGGTCGGCAGTCTGTACAGAGACTTGACCAACTGTATGTGCTGGTTTCCTCTGCCCACAAAAGCACCCATCATGATAGTACTCCTACAGTGTTGAAAGAGACTTAAAACCCCAAATAAATAAATTTACCACTCACTAAAATTATTTCTGCCTACAGTTCCTTGAAATACCATTTCTATGGCACTGGCTCTCATGTATTCTACCACATAGCACTAACACAGTCACAGGTATGTTAGAACATCTGCAAAACTGCCTCACATATGTGGAAAGTTGCATGTGTTCAAATAAATATAATAAATAATGTGCCCTGTGTGTCTTATTTGATGGCATTTTTTTCTTTTGCCAATCAAGTCTGTAGGTACGTCGTTGACACATGCACTTGTTAGCAGGCTTGACAACTTCATCTTTCTGTATCAGTGTGTATAAGATCAACTTCTACAAGCTGCAGCTTACAAAAATTCTTTACAAACAATTGTTAAATTCAGAACGACTACTGACGAAATCTATAGCCAACTAAGATAACTTTTCGTGTTCAGCTGCCAAAATTACAAAAAAATTCCATCAGTGCATTGGAAGGGGAGCAGAGTAATTTTCAACACTTTAGCTTTATTTTATTATACAATAGTAATTATCTTTTGCCTGTCCCATTGTAATAATTAGCATTTTCATAGTCTAAGTGTCTCCCATGACCGTGAAGTCACATGACCTAGCCAAAATTTAATCTGATGCACAAGTACAAATAGAAGAATAGGGACCAACTATGTTTGATTAGCGTATTCAAAGTGATTATCAACACTCATCTATGTCAGTCATTAACCCACCTGACAACCACTCAACAAATAAACTGCTGTTAAAGGCAGAATAATAAGCAAGCAGATCACAGAGCAAGAACTATGTAAGCTCACTGAAATTAAAATCTAATAATAAAGGGATTAAAATCATATTACAGGGTGAAAATCCTATAGCTAATATGTTAAGATGCAGTTTCAAGCACCACCCCACCATCCCGGTTCAATTGCAAAGATTTGTCAGTTCTGTTGAGTATTTAGCCTGTTGTACAGAAATCAATCGGCCAATCCACCATGAATATTCTTGAGTACAAAGGGGAACAATTCAGAACACATAACATAAAAGCTGCGTCTATAAAAATCACCTGATCTCCTGACCTGTAGCCTAATAAATATTCATTAGCTAGCCTGGCAATAGTTCACATAAGCCTCACGATTTCCAATATAACATGGCCAGCTAAGCCATATATTAAATACTTTTAGAAAACAATATACCTTTCTTGTACTAAAGTACTGTGCTATTTCATTTGCATCACCCATACTATGTAATGATTAAGAGAGGTTTGAAAGTACACATTACTGCATTATATCTGTCATCAGTCATACTCATAGCCTACTCATTGCACTTGTTGTTAACTACAACTTTGTGTCAATTTGAAGTAAACTTTCTGGTACATTACATACAAATAACATCAAGAGCAATATCGGTAGAGCATAGTTTTATTAATAGATACCCTTGTGAATTGCTCGATATTTGAATTGAATGTGTAAATTGTATAGATGAAATATTGTTAAAGAAAGAAAGCCATACTAAAATGTGATGGCACAGATTTTAAAGTATACGTCATTTAAGATAAATGGCACTTGCATAAACTACGTATACATCTTTTATAAAAGGAACCTCACTGAAGTTTTAACATTCTCTATTGAGAAGGAAAATGTACATGGCAAAGGGAACAGATTGCAACACTGAATAGAAGAGCATCATGTGCACTTCATCAAACATATATTGATTTATTCCTTCAATTATACTAAACATTGTTGCAGATCATACATCATTCAGTGACAAAAAATTGCCGCAGAAAACTAAGGAACACTAAAAGAACAATATACATGTTTTATCAGTATGAGAACTCAATCAACGTTATGTATCTTGCTGGTACACGGAAAACAACAAAACCACATAGTTTTTAGCTTATATTTGAGACAGTTGCTTCTGACATCTGAGCATCAAGAATCTTTACTTTAGCATAAAAGCAGTAAACAGCTTTATCATATTTATTAAGATTTTGTAGAATGCACTGGAATAGTTTTTAAAAATACAAAACATAAATCATATGTAGAGCCAATGCAAACATATACATAAGACTTAATTTAGGAAACAACAAAACAACTTATTTTACATCCCAATGAAAGTCATTTACAGCAACTAGTGTTTACAAGTTGCACTCTCAGGTTATTTATACAATTCATTAATATTGACTTGACAGGACCACTGCTACCTTGATAATAATCTTAACATTTGGTGACCTTTTAAACTATAAGTGGTGGTGCTCAGAAACACAAAAATGTAGTTTCAAATTCACTTAATTCAACTTCTAAACAGATTATTAATTTTCTTTCTGCTTATTAAATGCAGGACATTTGAGGAAGAAGCAATGTGTACTTTGTAATTACTTTATTGATAATAATTCGGTGGCCATTGCTCAAACATAGCCGATGGCAGGTTATTAGTCAAACAGATTACATCAGAGGGTTACAACTTCATTCACAGGAACAAGTTATCCAAATCCGGTACAATATTACTAAAATGTTCAAAGGATCTTCAGACAATAAGACTTGAAATCAACTTTTGTTTTCACCATCTGAACAAGTATCTTTTTAATGTTTTCCAAAGGTCTTGCTGTACTTGCTCATATTTTTAACTGACAGACTGCTCATTGTGGGAGGTTTAAATCAATGAAAAGGTTAAAATTTGTGTTTGAGGTCCTGTTCAACTGCCAGGGTCATACTTGAACAGGTCCTCAGCATTGTCCTTTGTGGTAGCCAAATCCACACAGAGGTGACAGCCCATGATTAGATGTTAAAGCTGCTAACCCACTAGGTCATGGTGGACTTCTACTATCAATAAAAGCAATGCATTTTGAATGCCTATGGTTTATCCAAAAATGTAACTTTCCATTCTCATATATCTTGAAACACTCCTGACTTGTTGAAATAGTGGGGACGGTAAGATGTTCCACATTACAACACACATACAATTCCAACAATCAAGACAAATTGGCTATCTACCAAATTGGCCCCCGTCAAATCACCCTCCAGAATAAATAACTCAGTCAAATTGGCTACGTATGAAATATATACATTAAATATCTAAACTACCTATGAATTAAGAACTTTTGTGACAATAACAAAAGTGTCCAATTGTTTATTTTGGGGGGATTGAGAGTAGATTCCAGCAGTACCGGTTGGCAACTATGGACAACCAGATCTCCACCATGTCCACTTCTGTCTAGACTCGCTTGGCTGGTTTTGTATGAGAGGTTCAGGGTCGCCACAAAGACAGAAGTGAAACACATGGTTATTCCTACATTATTCTTGTTCATTAAACACAAGTCACAATTACAATCCAACACATTCTCACAAGTGAGAGAGGCAACTAAGCTCCCCCCCTCTTCACAGGGTCTCATGTTCTCTCTCCCGTCAGCTCAAAGACTGTGGCTCTTATACAAGCTACTCTCCACCAACACATTTTACCTGTTGCCAATTACTGGGCCTATTTTTAAGAGGCTTTTCTCAAAGACACAGGATTGTTTGAGGTTCTTATTAGAGACGGTATACCATATGATATATATACATTATATATTATGGAATTCAGAGTTTATTAATAATTAAATAGTTTTATATAAATTCTTCACTATTACACACCAGGGCTTAAAGATGGCACATCCACGGTGCCACAAAAATGATTTTTAATTCACCACATGTGACAATGGTATAAACTCTAAATAATTTCTTAATTTTCAACTTTGAAACATTATTACATATTAATGCTAAAAGACAATAAGTTACATTATTGATGTCAGTGTTGGTAGTACTCATCATAAAGTAATAATCAAGTAAAGAAACAATGGATCCTACAAGTTTATTTAGTTTAACTCAAAACAAATACTTTATTCAACTGTACTAGTAGAGGATATTATGAAATTGGACATTTTAGGATGACTGCTTTAAAGATTTTGCCACCAGGCAAGCTCAAAGCCATTTTGGACATATGACGCAACACCGGAACATCTACAATATTATGATGACAGACCTTCAGAGGTCTGTTTATTTTCAAATACTTAATAAAATACTTGATTTTTGGATAATCACATACTTCAAAAGGTAGATCATACACAAGGAAATTGGCTTTTATTGCAGAAACATAATTACAAATCATTGACATAGAGCATTTGTTAACAACTAAGCATTCTAAGAACAATAATACTTTTACTGACACACTAGTAAGAGACACTTTCATTACAACACAGAAGGCAATGAACACTCTAAACATCATGGTGTAAGCTCTTCTTGTTTTGTTATATATTATGGAATTCAGAGGGTCGGTTAAAGGGTCGGCTCCAGTGGAACACCTGCATTAGTGGTTCACATGCTATTTGCACAACACATTCCATTCAATTAAAATTAGATGTGCTTTGTTTATTTATAGGCGGAAAAGAAATTGAATGCTGTAGGGATCTGTTCTGGGCCCTAGATTATTTTATTGCACACTGGACCAGTCACTAAGGGGGCCATGATGGTGCAGTGGTGGCACACTCACCTCCCACAGTCCATAGTTCAAACCCTGGACCTCATGCAGGAAAATTGGTAGTTGCTTACCAGTGGTCGGCAGTCTGTACAGAGACTTGACCAACTGTTTGTGCTGGTTTCCTCTGCCCACAAAAGCACCCATCATGATAGTACTCCTACAGTGTTGAAAGAGACTTAAAACCCCAAATAAATAAATTTACCACTCACTAAAATTATTTCTGCCTACAGTTCCTTGAAATACCATTTCTATGGCACTGGCTCTCATGTATTCTACCACATAGCACTAACACAGTCACAGGTATGTTAGAACATCTGCAAAACTGCCTCACATATGTGGAAAGTTGCATGTGTTCAAATAAATATAATAAATAATGTGCCCTGTGTGTCTTATTTGATGGCATTTTTTTCTTTTGCCAATCAAGTCTGTAGGTACGTCGTTGACACATGCACTTGTTAGCAGGCTTGACAACTTCATCTTTCTGTATCAGTGTGTATAAGATCAACTTCTACAAGCTGCAGCTTACAAAAATTCTTTACAAACAATTGTTAAATTCAGAACGACTACTGACGAAATCTATAGCCAACTAAGATAACTTTTCGTGTTCAGCTGCCAAAATTACAAAAAAATTCCATCAGTGCATTGGAAGGGGAGCAGAGTAATTTTCAACACTTTAGCTTTATTTTATTATACAATAGTAATTATCTTTTGCCTGTCCCATTGTAATAATTAGCATTTTCATAGTCTAAGTGTCTCCCATGACCGTGAAGTCACATGACCTAGCCAAAATTTAATCTGATGCACAAGTACAAATAGAAGAATAGGGACCAACTATGTTTGATTAGCGTATTCAAAGTGATTATCAACACTCATCTATGTCAGTCATTAACCCACCTGACAACCACTCAACAAATAAACTGCTGTTAAAGGCAGAATAATAAGCAAGCAGATCACAGAGCAAGAACTATGTAAGCTCACTGAAATTAAAATCTAATAATAAAGGGATTAAAATCATATTACAGGGTGAAAATCCTATAGCTAATATGTTAAGATGCAGTTTCAAGCACCACCCCACCATCCCGGTTCAATTGCAAAGATTTGTCAGTTCTGTTGAGTATTTAGCCTGTTGTACAGAAATCAATCGGCCAATCCACCATGAATATTCTTGAGTACAAAGGGGAACAATTCAGAACACATAACATAAAAGCTGCGTCTATAAAAATCACCTGATCTCCTGACCTGTAGCCTAATAAATATTCATTAGCTAGCCTGGCAATAGTTCACATAAGCCTCACGATTTCCAATATAACATGGCCAGCTAAGCCATATATTAAATACTTTTAGAAAACAATATACCTTTCTTGTACTAAAGTACTGTGCTATTTCATTTGCATCACCCATACTATGTAATGATTAAGAGAGGTTTGAAAGTACACATTACTGCATTATATCTGTCATCAGTCATACTCATAGCCTACTCATTGCACTTGTTGTTAACTACAACTTTGTGTCAATTTGAAGTAAACTTTCTGGTACATTACATACAAATAACATCAAGAGCAATATCGGTAGAGCATAGTTTTATTAATAGATACCCTTGTGAATTGCTCGATATTTGAATTGAATGTGTAAATTGTATAGATGAAATATTGTTAAAGAAAGAAAGCCATACTAAAATGTGATGGCACAGATTTTAAAGTATACGTCATTTAAGATAAATGGCACTTGCATAAACTACGTATACATCTTTTATAAAAGGAACCTCACTGAAGTTTTAACATTCTCTATTGAGAAGGAAAATGTACATGGCAAAGGGAACAGATTGCAACACTGAATAGAAGAGCATCATGTGCACTTCATCAAACATATATTGATTTATTCCTTCAATTATACTAAACATTGTTGCAGATCATACATCATTCAGTGACAAAAAATTGCCGCAGAAAACTAAGGAACACTAAAAGAACAATATACATGTTTTATCAGTATGAGAACTCAATCAACGTTATGTATCTTGCTGGTACACGGAAAACAACAAAACCACATAGTTTTTAGCTTATATTTGAGACAGTTGCTTCTGACATCTGAGCATCAAGAATCTTTACTTTAGCATAAAAGCAGTAAACAGCTTTATCATATTTATTAAGATTTTGTAGAATGCACTGGAATAGTTTTTAAAAATACAAAACATAAATCATATGTAGAGCCAATGCAAACATATACATAAGACTTAATTTAGGAAACAACAAAACAACTTATTTTACATCCCAATGAAAGTCATTTACAGCAACTAGTGTTTACAAGTTGCACTCTCAGGTTATTTATACAATTCATTAATATTGACTTGACAGGACCACTGCTACCTTGATAATAATCTTAACATTTGGTGACCTTTTAAACTATAAGTGGTGGTGCTCAGAAACACAAAAATGTAGTTTCAAATTCACTTAATTCAACTTCTAAACAGATTATTAATTTTCTTTCTGCTTATTAAATGCAGGACATTTGAGGAAGAAGCAATGTGTACTTTGTAATTACTTTATTGATAATAATTCGGTGGCCATTGCTCAAACATAGCCGATGGCAGGTTATTAGTCAAACAGATTACATCAGAGGGTTACAACTTCATTCACAGGAACAAGTTATCCAAATCCGGTACAATATTACTAAAATGTTCAAAGGATCTTCAGACAATAAGACTTGAAATCAACTTTTGTTTTCACCATCTGAACAAGTATCTTTTTAATGTTTTCCAAAGGTCTTGCTGTACTTGCTCATATTTTTAACTGACAGACTGCTCATTGTGGGAGGTTTAAATCAATGAAAAGGTTAAAATTTGTGTTTGAGGTCCTGTTCAACTGCCAGGGTCATACTTGAACAGGTCCTCAGCATTGTCCTTTGTGGTAGCCAAATCCACACAGAGGTGACATCCCATGATTAGATGTTAAAGCTGCTAACCCACTAGGTCATGGTGGACTTCTACTATCAATAAAAGCAATGCATTTTGAATGCCTATGGTTTATCCAAAAATGTAACTTTCCATTCTCATATATCTTGAAACACTCCTGACTTGTTGAAATAGTGGGGACGGTAAGATGTTCCACATTACAACAAACATACAATTCCAACAATCAAGACAAATTGGCTATCTACCAAATTGGCCCCCGTCAAATCACCCTCCAGAATAAATAACTCAGTCAAATTGGCTACCTATGAAATATATACATTAAATATCTAAACTACCTATGAAGTAAGAACTTTTGTGACAATAACAAAAGTGTCCAATTGTTTGTTTTGGGGGGATTGAGAGTAGATTCCAGCAGTACCGGTTGGCAACTATGGACAACCAGATCTCCACCATGTCCACTTCTGTCTAGACTCGCTTGGCTGGTTTTGTATGAGAGGTTCAGGGTCGCCACAAAGACAGAAGTGAAACACATGGTTATTCCTACATTATTCTTGTTCATTAAACACAAGTCACAATTACAATCCAACACATTCTCACAAGTGAGAGAGGCAACTAAGCTCCCCCCCTCTTCACAGGGTCTCATGTTCTCTCTCCCGTCAGCTCAAAGACTGTGGCTCTTATACAAGCTACTCTCCACCAACACATTTTACCTGTTACCAATTACTGGGCCTATTTTTAAGAGGCTTTTCTCAAAGACACAGGATTGTTTGAGGTTCTTATTAGAGACGGTATACCATATGATATATATACATTATATATTATGGAATTCAGAGTTTATTAATAATTAAATAGTTTTATATAAATTCTTCACTATTACACACCAGGGCTTAAAGATGGCACATCCACGGTGCCACAAAAATGATTTTTAATTCACCACATGTGACAATGGTATAAACTCTAAATAATTTCTTAATTTTCAACTTTGAAACATTATTACATATTAATGCTAAAAGACAATAAGTTACATTATTGATGTCAGTGTTGGTAGTACTCATCATAAAGTAATAATCAAGTAAAGAAACAATGGATCCTACAAGTTTATTTAGTTTAACTCAAAACAAATACTACTGTACTAGTAGAGGATATTATGAAATTGGACATTTTAGGATGACTGCTTTAAAGATTTTGCCACCAGGCAAGCTCAAAGCCATTTTGGACATATGACGCAACACCGGAACATCTACAATATTATGATGATAGACCTTCAGAGGTCTGTTTATTTTCAAATACTTAATAAAATACTTGATTTTTGGATAATCACATACTTCAAAAGGTAGGTCATACACAAGGAAATTGGCTTTTATTGCAGAAACATAATTACAAATCATTGACATAGAGCATTTGTTAACAACTAAGCATTCTAAGAACAATAATACTTTTACTGACACACTAGTAAGAGACACTTTCATTACAACACAGAAGGCAATGAACACTCTAAACATCATGGTGTAAGCTCTTCTTGTTTTGTTATATATTATGGAATTCAGAGGGTCGGTTAAAGGGTCGGCTCCAGTGGAACACCTGCATTAGTGGTTCACATGCTATTTGCACAACACATTCCATTCAATTAAAATTAGATGTGCTTTGTTTATTTATAGGCTGAAAAGAAATTGAATGCTGTAGGGATCTGTTCTGGGCCCTAGATTATTTTATTGCACACTGGACCAGTCACTAAGGGGGCCATGATGGTGCAGTGGTGGCACACTCACCTCCCACAGTCCATAGTTCAAACCCTGGACCTCATGCAGGAAAATTGGTAGTTGCTTACCAGTGGTCGGCAGTCTGTACAGAGACTTGACCAACTGTTTGTGCTGGTTTCCTCTGCCCACAAAAGCACCCATCATGATAGTACTCCTACAGTGTTGAAAGAGACTTAAAACCCCAAATAAATAAATTTACCACTCACTAAAATTATTTCTGCCTACAGTGCACATGTTACACATGCACTTGTTAGCAGGCTTGACAACTTCATCTTTCTGTATCAGTGTGTATAAGATCAACTTCTACAAGCTGCAGCTTACAAAAATTCTTTACAAACAATTGTTAAATTCAGAATGACTACTGACGAAATCTATAGCCAACTAAGATAACTTTTCGTGTTCAGCTGCCAAAATTACAAAAAAATTCCATCAGTGCATTGGAAGGGGAGCAGAGTAATTTTCAACACTTTAGCTTTATTTTATTATACAATAGTAATTATCTTTTGCCTGTCCCATTGTAATAATTAGCATTTTCATAGTCTAAGTGTCTCCCATGACCGTGAAGTCACATGACCTAGCCAAAATTTAATCTGATGCACAAGTACAAATAGAAGAATAGGGACCAACTATGTTTGATTAGCGTATTCAAAGTGATTATCAACACTCATCTATGTCAGTCATTAACCCACCTGACAACCACTCAACAAGTAAACTGCTGTTAAAGGCAGAATAATAAGCAAGCATATCACAGAGCAAGAACTATGTAAGCTCACTGAAATTAAAATCTAATAATAAAGGGATTAAAATCATATTACAGGGTGAAAATCCTATAGCTAATATGTTAAGATGCAGTTTCAAGCACCACCCCACCGTCCCGGTTCAATTGCAAAGATTTGTCAGTTCTGTTGAGTATTTAGCCTGTTGTACAGAAATCAATCGGCCAATCCACCATGAATATTCTTGAGTACAAAGGGGAACAATTCAGAACACATAACATAAAAGCTGCGTCTATAAAAATCACCTGATCTCCTGACCTGTAGCCTAATAAATATTCATTAGCTAGCCTGGCAATAGTTCACATAAGCCTCACGATTTCCAATATAACATGGCCAGCTAAGCCATATATTAAATACTTTTAGAAAACAATCACCTTTCTTGTACTAAAGTACTGTGCTATTTCATTTGCATCACCCATACTATGTAATGATTAAGAGAGGGTTGAAAGTACACATTACTGCATTATATCTGTCATCAGTCATACTCATAGCCTACTCATTGCACTTGTTGTTAACTACAACTTTGTGTCAATTTGAAGTAAACTTTCTGGTACATTACATACAAATAACATCAAGAGCAATATCGGTAGAGCATAGTTTTATTAATAGATACCCTTGTGAATTGCTCGATATTTGAATTGAATGTGTAAATTGTATAGATGAAATATTGTTAAAGAAAGAAAGCCATACTAAAATGTGATGGCACAGATTTTAAAGTATACGTCATTTAAGATAAATGGCACTTGCATAAACTACGTATACATCTTTTATAAAAGGAACCTCACTGAAGTTTTAACATTCTCTATTGAGAAGGAAAATGTACATGGCAAAGGGAACAGATTGCAACACTGAATAGAAGAGCATCATGTGCACTTCATCAAACATATATTGATTTATTCCTTCAATTATGCTAAACATTGTTGCAGATCATACATCATTCAGTGACAAAAAATTGCCGCAGAAAACTAAGGAACACTAAAAGAACAATATACATGTTTTATCAGTATGAGAACTCAATCAACGTTATGTATCTTGCTGGTACACGGAAAACAACAAAACCACATAGTTTTTAGCTTATATTTGAGACAGTTGCTTCTGACATCTGAGCATCAAGAATCTTTACTTTAGCATAAAAGCAGTAAACAGCTTTATCATATTTATTAAGATTTTGTAGAATGCACTGGAATAGTTTTTAAAAATACAAAACATAAATCATATGTAGAGCCAATGCAAACATATACATAAGACTTAATTTAGGAAACAACAAAACAACTTATTTTACATCCCAATGAAAGTCATTTACAGCAACTAGTGTTTACAAGTTGCACTCTCAGGTTATTTATACAATTCATTAATATTGACTTGACAGGACCACTGCTACCTTGATAATAATCTTAACATTTGGTGACCTTTTAAACTATAAGTGGTGGTGCTCAGAAACACAAAAATGTAGTTTCAAATTCACTTAATTCAACTTCTAAACAGATTATTAATTTTCTTTCTGCTTATTAAATGCAGGACATTTGAGGAAGAAGCAATGTGTACTTTGTAATTACTTTATTGATAATAATTCGGTGGCCATTGCTCAAACATAGCCGATGGCAGGTTATTAGTCAAACAGATTACATCAGAGGGTTACAACTTCATTCACAGGAACAAGTTATCCAAATCCGGTACAATATTACTAAAATGTTCAAAGGATCTTCAGACAATAAGACTTGAAATCAACTTTTGTTTTCACCATCTGAACAAGTATCTTTTTAATGTTTTCCAAAGGTCTTGCTGTACTTGCTCATATTTTTAACTGACAGACTGCTCATTGTGGGAGGTTTAAATCAATGAAAAGGTTAAAATTTGTGTTTGAGGTCCTGTTCAACTGCCAGGGTCATACTTGAACAGGTCCTCAGCATTGTCCTTTGTGGTAGCCAAATCCACACAGAGGTGACATCCCATGATTAGATGTTAAAGCTGCTAACCCACTAGGTCATGGTGGACTTCTACTATCAATAAAAGCAATGCATTTTGAATGCCTATGGTTTATCCAAAAATGTAACTTTCCATTCTCATATATCTTGAAACACTCCTGACTTGTTGAAATAGTGGGGACGGTAAGATGTTCCACATTACAACACACATACAATTCCAACAATCAAGACAAATTGGCTATCTACCAAATTGGCCCCCGTCAAATCACCCTCCAGAATAAATAACTCAGTCAAATTGGCTACCTATGAAATATATACATTAAATATCTAAACTACCTATGAAGTAAGAACTTTTGTGACAATAACAAAAGTGTCCAATTGTTTGTTTTGGGGGGATTGAGAGTAGATTCCAGCAGTACCGGTTGGCAACTATGGACAACCAGATCTCCACCATGTCCACTTCTGTCTAGACTCGCTTGGCTGGTTTTGTATGAGAGGTTCAGGGTCGCCACAAAGACAGAAGTGAAACACATGGTTATTCCTACATTATTCTTGTTCATTAAACACAAGTCACAATTACAATCCAACACATTCTCACAAGTGAGAGAGGCAACTAAGCTCCCCCCCTCTTCACAGGGTCTCATGTTCTCTCTCCCGTCAGCTCAAAGACTGTGGCTCTTATACAAGCTACTCTCCACCAACACATTTTACCTGTTACCAATTACTGGGCCTATTTTTAAGAGGCTTTTCTCAAAGACACAGGATTGTTTGAGGTTCTTATTAGAGACGGTATACCATATGATATATATACATTATATATTATGGAATTCAGAGTTTATTAATAATTAAATAGTTTTATATAAATTCTTCACTATTACACACCAGGGCTTAAAGATGGCACATCCACGGTGCCACAAAAATGATTTTTAATTCACCACATGTGACAATGGTATAAACTCTAAATAATTTCTTAATTTTCAACTTTGAAACATTATTACATATTAATGCTAAAAGACAATAAGTTACATTATTGATGTCAGTGTTGGTAGTACTCATCATAAAGTAATAATCAAGTAAAGAAACAATGGATCCTACAAGTTTATTTAGTTTAACTCAAAACAAATACTTTATTCAACTGTACTAGTAGAGGATATTATGAAATTGGACATTTTAGGATGACTGCTTTAAAGATTTTGCCACCAGGCAAGCTCAAAGCCATTTTGGACATATGACGCAACACTGGAACATCTACAATATTATGATGACAGACCTTCAGAGGTCTGTTTATTTTCAAATACTTAATAAAATACTTGATTTTTGGATAATCACATACTTCAAAAGGTAGATCATACACAAGGAAATTGGCTTTTATTGCAGAAACATAATTACAAATCATTGACATAGAGCATTTGTTAACAACTAAGCATTCTAAGAACAATAATACTTTTACTGACACACTAGTAAGAGACACTTTCATTACAACACAGAAGGCAATGAACACTCTAAACATCATGGTGTAAGCTCTTCTTGTTTTGGGCCTGAACGCTACACGCAAAATGGCTTGAGTTGACAATGTTTCCATGGCCACCACACCTGCAACAAAGCATAGTATCTATTTTAATAACCTGTAAAACAACATAGCCCCCACACACTAATATGACCTTATCTACAAGGTTGTGGCACACAAATCCATAAAGCGGGGGTGCATCAGAAGGGCTACAATTCTGGGTCAAATGCAAGCATGCTTTCACTTACTTGCAACCATACTGGTTTGGGTATAAATGAACACAAAATGATGTTATCATGACATGAGCTAGACCACCAGGACAGCAGATCCGCAACTCCATTCTCAATACCTCTCATGTGGTAGTAACGCATGTGAATGTCAATCCAAGCAGACCAGAACCAAATATTACGCACACAGGCACCTAGAAAGGGATCTTTTGTTTTTCCAGATCTGAGGATATGAACAACTGCCTGGTTATCACATCTCACCCTGACTTTGCGTCCACCTGGGAGCAAATAGTCTAAGGACCAGAAGAATATTTACCATTTCTAGGTGGACATTAGTACAGTTTTGGTAGCCTTTTACCAAGGAAAGGTGATAAACGCAACTGTCTACACAACCCCCCAACCAGTAAGACAGGCATCCAGTTCCAAGGTCTGGTGAATTTGTTTGTGGTCATATAGGCTAACACCATTGTATAATGGGAGGAACTTTGCAAACCAACGCAGGTCACATTTGAAATCTGAATGCAGATTTTTAGGTGGTCTGAACTGCTTATAACTAACCTTGTAACCACAATGCATAGCGTTTTGGGTCTTTAATGTCTGTTGCTTACTATCGTTTTAACTTTTATTACTGGTCCGAATGTAACCATTTCCTTTTGAGCCTATGTATTTTGTATTTACTTATTTACTGACATATTCTTATGATTGTAATTAACTTGTCAGTATTATTATCCCATGTCAGAGATTGCCTGCTGGCAGTTGTACCTTTCGCCTTGCTTGTGAGTGGTTTTAACGTTTGAGGTTTTCCACCTGTAGATACTACAGTTGGTGTTATTGTAACTGTAAATTTTTAAGAGTAACTTTGTCACTGCTGATGGTGTTACTGTTGGCCTAGAGTAATATTTATTTAGTCTTTCAAGTAACACCATCTTTGCTGATGGTATTTCTTCTTATTTTAATTACTGCTGATAGTAGCATTAATGGTTAGGTTTGGCATAACACTAGTGGTTTTTCAGTGCTGTTGATGCTACTGTTGGTACACTTTAGGTATGATGAGTAACTTGCTTACTGGTGAAGGTGTCACTTTTGATGTGTGTCTATTTTTCAGTAAGATTTTCCCAGTAAGATTTTTTAAGCTGATGGTTTAAACTGTTGGCCTATTGAATATTTTTTTTTATTTTAACATTTCACATGGTTAAAACTGGTAGTAGTAATATTTGTTTGTGTGGTTTTTATTTTGAGGGTGTAAATGTTTGTGGTATATTACATCTGATATTACTGCTGTTGGTGTTACTACTTTTAAGATTTCATGTAACTTTGTTACAGCTGGCAGTGTTACTGTTAGCCTTGGGTGTATGCCTCTTCAAGTTTCCCACTTGGTCATTTGTAGCTGATGGATATTTACTGTTGGCTTATTTTATTTTCACTTTTATTATATTTTGTATGGTCAGCTGTCAGTAGTACTATTGGCTTTTGTGTGGTTTATTTTTGATTTGTAACGTTTGTCTTTTCCACAGTTAACAGTACTACTGATGGTCTGGTATTACATTTACAGTTTTAGTAAGTAAGTAAGAAACACTTATATAGCGCCGAATTTGATGTAAACATCCATGTTTTACTTTGAGCTGTTATTGGGTGCTGTGAATGGACTGACTGTGGGAGTCTGTTCCATTCAGTGGGAGAAGCCATTGCAAAACCACGCCTACCAATGGTCTTCTTCAGACAGATTGAGGTTTTTATTTATTTGTTGTTTTACGTCGCGTTCAACAGCCAGGGTGATAATGCGACGTGTAGTTTACAGGTGGAGGAAACCAGTGCACACTGCGCTGTAAACCACCGGCCATCGGCAAGTAACTACCAACTTTCCTACATGAAGCGCCCGCCCCAAGATTCGAACCGGCGGCCTCAGAGGTTGGAGGCGAGAACTCTAACCACTACACCACCGAGCCCCCTCAGACAGATTGAGGAAAGAGATATCAAATTTCCATGAGTGGGTTACTGATTTTGATTAACGATGAAAAGTATGTAGATTATGAGAATTTAATTGAATTAAATGTAATACAATTATGTTCAAGTAAGTTTTAAGGAATTATTTAAGCTAGCAATATTTGTCAGTTTTAGCCCTCCCGCAGAAATATCTGTATCTAAACCTCTGGGTGAAATGTGACTTCAGATAAACATTTGGCACAGATCATTCTTAATTGTTATACCTTTTCGTACTTTTCTTAGTTTTTATATCCATGGCTAATGGTTCAGTTACCAAAATAAAAATATACAGACACAGAGGATCCTCTGTAAATGTGACCAGTCTCACAAGTGTTATAAAGTATAACACACATCCAGGCTTATTGGTATCCTGAATATTAACTAGATTTTCCTAAAATGTAATCACTCCTTCCCATGGCTAGCACCTTCCTACTTAAAATTTAACATCAAAATTTATTCATTACTTTTGAAGAAGTATCAAGTAGAAAGCTAAAATCATTAAAATGCGTTGAAATGGGACCTATGAAAATTCATGATTTTTTGTATCCAAAATATGATTCAGGTCTTTCCCAAAAATTAGTACCTTCTTCCTTTGACCAGGTCCTACCCACAAAATTTTTATAAAGATATGTTAATTAGTTCTGGAGTAATCTAAACACCAAAAACAGACAGAGAAATAGACAAATAGACAAAAAAGCACACAAAAACATAAACTCCTGGTAGAGGTAAAAATATTGGTTAAAAGCCACTTCTTGGTGAAAATCACTCAGGGTAAATTTTTTGTGATGGACTGTCAAGAATTTGAAACAAACAAAAAAAAACAAAAAAAAGCAGAAATAAATAAACATGGCGAATACACCACCTCCCTCTTAATTATCTTTATGTCAATTTCAAGATATAAATTTAATGAGAAGAAATATTATTACTTAAAGACAGCAAGTATCACAAGCTAGGGTTTGTGACCTCACAATGACAATTGCATTGTGACATCATTAAGTAATGACATCATCAGAAACAAAATATTGATTTTTTACGTATGTGATGAAGAGAAGACATCTCATCTTGGTGAAGTGGTTTTGGACAGCAAAACTTTAAATGTGTTTAAGTTTCTCTTTTCTTTCTAGTAAAACCTTTAAGAGGTTCTTTAAAAAGCCTAAAAAAAGAAATACTTAAAAAAGAAAAAGTGAAAAACTGAGGACCTCAACGGAATTTTAAGAGACTTAGAAAATAAAGCTGACAAAAATTCCATCCTTTGGTAAATTTTATCTGACGACATAGCCTGATGCAAAGTAAATTCTTTGACACAAAGTTCTGAAGGATTATTTTGCACCTCATCTATATTTATTTTAAATTTGAGATTTGCAGAATAAAAAATAAGTTTGGTGGTTGGTGACATTTTGACTGTATTTATGTGAAGCATGTTGTATGTCAAAAACTTAAGACAAAAACCTTTGGAACATCCAAGTCCACTTATAAAGTTGGTCATTGTACTGAAACAATTCCCCCGTCCATTAGGCATGAAATATATCTGTCCCTATCCAGTGGTGAATCCATTACCCTAGTGTTGACTCCATGGCTGCATTTGATACCATTGCACATTCCATTCTTGCCACTCATCATGGTTTCATGTCAGTGGTTCTGTACTCAAATGTTTTGCTTCCATTAGTAAGCTCTTGTGCTGTGTTCCTGAATGTTACTGGTATTCATACTGGTGTCAAGTTCACATTTATGCTGACGATATACAACTCACACTTCTAGAAATCAGGTTTTTTTTTGTATTTTTGTCTCCAGACTTTCATGAATTGTGGTGCAGTACAATGACTACCAGTATCATCACTGAAGTTAAGCAGCAATGGGCTATGTTAGTACTTGGATGGGTGACCCCATTAGTGCACTACTCGTGTCTCTGATGGCTTTGCGCTCGCACTAGTAGACTGACACCCCTTTCATCCTTGTTGATAAACACACTGCACACAACACACCTTGACTGTTATACATATGCCAACTTTGTGAACTGTTGAAGATCCAGGAGTCGCAAAGTATAGTCAATGCAGACCAGGTTAGTTCACAGATTCATGGAAGAGATGTAAGGTTTCTTTAATAAAATCACTTACTCACTGCCAGCGAGCATTATACTCAGGTGAGCTGTATTCCGAAACAATCTCAAACTCATACCAGGCATAATCAAAGCAGTTTTAAATGTGCTGGTCTTCAATGAAAATCAAATGCCTGCCAAGAAGCAATTCAGGGCAATGTAAATGATCTGGCAAATGCAGTACCTGCATGAGGGCCTCAGCCATTCTAGGGGAAAGAAATATGTGATATACATAATGAATTTACCACTTCACAATGGACAGAGTACAAATTAGCAAACAGTAACAATAGTTAGTAGTTACATTGATAAATTGTAGGCATGTGAAAGTGTAGTCGATGCTTGTTAAATGAACTAATGTTATGAAAATTTGATCCCCAAAACAGCCGCGTTCCTGATTGTATATAAAATACTATTTTGAAGCAGCTATGTTTTACATTACAAACATAAATCACACACTGTACTTTAAATAAACCACATATTATACCATTTCTGAAACAATATTCACTATTTTATGTGGTGTTATCAGCTAATTCCATATATATTTATTTAAAGGAGGTTTGTTGAATCATAATGTAAAAATCTTGCAAAATACATTACTCAAGGACTTTGGACTAACAATGCCATTTAAACAGGATATTTGTGACAAAGAATAAATTTAAGATTTGTTTATCTATCAAATACTGACCATATTAATAAATCACAAATGTTGAAAAATGTTAATCTGAATATGTATTTTACCCTAAAAATGATCATGATATACACTTAAAAGTCAACATGATAAACTTATGATGATATGCATTATCATGGGGATAAACTTAATATAATCATTTATATGCAAATTATTTATATATTACAGCAGCAATTCACTCAAATCAGTTGTCAAAAATACCACATCATTTTTAAAAATTACCTTACTAATGTACATATCATTGGCCTGGATCTGATTGATTTGGATATAACATTGCTTTCAACACATTACATAGATTATATTGCCATTGCAAATTTTAAGGACAGACGAAACCAGTTCATACGAGTTGGTCAAGTTTCTTTACTGTAAACTGTCTGACATCAGTCAGCAACTACCAGCTTTACCACATAGGATCTAGTTCAGGGTTTAAAATGCTGACCTCAGAGATATGTTACCCACTACACCAATAAGCCCATATTGCTCCTGGAAACAAATCTTGAAACATAGTTGGACTGCTGGGGCATATATGAATGTAACACATTCATTGTTGACATAAATATTGCAGGCAAAATCAAGGGTTATCATGTTATAGGCAACCCTGGCATTTGTTTTTCATTTCACACAATAAGTAGTTCAAGTAACAAACAGACACTGAAAGTACTGATATACAAATGAAACTATGCATAGTAGTATGACTTTGTAGCCATTCAAAGTTTAGAAAAAATATATGGAAAATCTCAAACTTGTCAGAATATACAGTTCGTATGTCTGTAAGAAAATCATATACATTTATTTTACACAAGTTATATTTTAAGGGTAAAGAGAATAAAGGTGCACCTGGGTAAAGGATGCAGTAAGAGGGCATAGCCTCATACAAACATGTTGATGCCTGCAGGGTGGAGTGTAGGGAATGCCCAAATAAAATATAGTTCTTGGCGCCTGCACCTGGTGGTGGCATTTGGACTTGATGGATCCCCCATCCATTGTACAATGCTAAATTCCATGCTTTTCACAGAATGATTTTTCTGTGTGAAGTGCCTGGAGACTGGAGTCGCCTTGTCAGGTTGGAATTTCTGAACACTGCTGTAGTGTTCATACATTCTGTTTCTAAAAGGCCTTTTGGTCTCTCCTATGTATTGGAGTCCACACTGGTTGCAATTTATTATGTAAATTACATTGGAGAGTTCGCATGTGAGCTTGTGTTTTGGTGGGAGTGATTGACAATTGAAGATCCTTTTGCTGTGAAAACTAGTTATTTTGTCTAGTTTCTTCAGTTTGGGACAGTATGTGCATCTTCCCAGTCTAGTGCAGACTGGCACATGTTGGGATGACTGGGTTGGGGGTTTAAGAGCAGGAGGGTAAGCGATGCTACTGCTAGTTAGGATGTCCCTGAGGTTTGGTAACCTCCTGTATCCAATAAGAGGTTTGTCCTTGAAGATTCTTGTGAGCTCTTCAGTATTCTGGATGATATTCCAGTTTGACCTTATCAAAGAACCTATTTTGGGATTTTTTGGGTTAAATTGGGTGACCATGACAGGAACCTCATTATTCTGGCGAGGTACTGTGTCCAAAAATTGATCCTGGGTAAATTTCCTTGCCCTGAGGTAGTGTTTTTTAAGGGAAGGGAATGGGTATCCTCTTTTGAGATAATACCCAGTGAGTTTTTTGGCATTTAGTTCGAAGTCTGTGTCTAGACTGCATATTCTTCTAAGTCTTAAGTATTGCCCATATGGTCCTTTGGTATGGATACTCTCTGGGTGGGCAGAAGAATATTCCAGATATAAATGTGTATCTGTCGGCTTGTTGTACAGAGTGGTGATTAGTGTTCTGTTTGCCCCAAATTTTACTGTGGTGTCCAGAAAATCGATTTGGGTGTAACTAAATTCATGGGTGAACTTAATTGTAGAGTGTAAAGAATTAAGGTATTCAATGAATTTTATCAGTGAATCTTCCCCATGGGTCCACACCATGAAAATGTCATCAATGAAACGTTTCCATGTGAGTGGTTTAAGAGGGTAGCCTTCTAATGCCTTAGTCTCAAATCTGTCCATAAATAGGTTGGCATAGTTGGGGGCTAGTGAAGTCCCCATGGCAGTGCCTCCTGTCTGCAGATAATGGTCCCCATTAAAGGTAAAATTCATACTGTGTAATACTAATTTGAGTAAATCTAGTATGAAATTAGTTATAGGTCCTTTAGAGGGATCTTGTCTGAGCTTTGCTGCCACTGCTAATATTCCTTCATTGTTCGGAATATTATTGTAGAGTGAAGATACATCTAAGGTGCAGAGTATCGCACCTTCAGGGATAGGGCCCAAGGCTTTGATCTTTTTAATAAAGTCCTGGGTGTCTCTGATATAGGATTTTGTTAGAGGGACATACCCTTTGATATGTTCATCTACCAATTTGCTAATTCTACTAGTAGGGTGATTGACAGAACTGCAAATTGGTCTACCTGGGATGCCCTTTTTATGTATTTTTGGTAGCATGTAGAATCTGGCCTCTGAACAGTTGGTAGGGGCTAGATGTTCACAGTTTTTATCTGAAATGAGGCCTTTTTGCCTCATTTGATTTAATGTATTGGTGACACTTGTGGCCACTTTTTCTGTGGGATCATTAGGCAGTTTAGTGTAATACTTTGGATCACTTAACTGTCTGTATCCCTCTCTTAAGTAGTCAGTAGTGTTCATGACTACTACAGCTGAACCTTTGTCCGCTTTTTTAATGATAATTTCTGGATTATCACTGAGCTCTTTTAAACCAATTCTTTGTTGTTTGGTTAGATTTGGTTTACAGTTTGATTTGGTTTTGCTGTTAAGAAGTCCAAGTTTGAAAGACCTTTGGAAAATATCTAGAGATTGATGGACTCTACTGGGTTTCCAATTGCTCTTATCAACAAATCTTTTATGTAAGTTCCTATAAGGATCCAGTTCTTGATCCAGATTATCAGCCATAAAATTAATTAGTTCAACTTCAGTATCTGACAAATGGTCAAACATTTGGTTGTCATTGTAGAAATGAAATTTTAAGCAAAGCCTTCTATGGAATTCCTTAAAATCATTCCAAATTGAGGACTTATCAGGGGGTCCTGGTGTGGGACAAAAGGTAAGTCCTTTTTCTAAGGCTGAAACTTGGGCTTCAGTTAAAATTGTGTCAGACAAGTTGATGACTGTGTGACCAATATAACTGTCCATACTTTTCCCTTTTGGGAGAATGCCATGGGGGGGGGGCTGTTAAAGCCTCCTCCTTAATCTGCATTAGGATACGGTTATAGTCAGGAGTTGCCATCATTAGATAATGTGGAACAGAAAACAGGACAATAAAAAGCCTGAGGTGCAGTTTTCCAATCCGCTTTGATCCACTAAAATTGGAGGATAATCCATCAGAATCCTCACTAAGGGGATCAAGGGGATTTGGACAAAAAGTTAGAGATAACCAGTGTTACGGTCATGGGCAAGCACGGTAGCAATTACCGGTTGTCTTTAAGTTGTAACAGAAAAAGCAAAAAGTTAAACTTAACAAATTTATTTAGCGATTAACAATAATGATTACAGTCAACTGGTATGCCCTTAACTAAGCACAATAATACAATAACAAGATCTAGCTGACCTGACCACTGAGATTAAGAATAAGTTTATCCGCCGTATTCCGCAATCTGTTCTGTAATCCGTCCTGTGGTATATTCTGTGATCTGTCCAATGTCCTGTGGTCTGTCCCGTGATCTGTCCAGCGTTCACTCGCACACAGATATCTATATCCTGTGACCCGTCCCACACTCAACAACACAAAAGGTGCTTGTCCTGCTATCCTTTATATATCCAGTCACACAGAAGGTCTGTCTGGAGATTTTTAGAGAGTTAACACAATTGTACTGTCTGCTCCAAGATATGGACAATGTCCAAGATGCAGTAAATCCACTCTCTGTTATATAACTGTACAATATCCAAAAATATCCAAAGTGCAATAAATCTGTCCAGACAATATATCTAGTTCACTCCAGTAAAAGTTCACAGCAACACAAGTTATATTATATTCCAAAACACAATAGCTCTCCTTATAGCCAGCGAATACAAAGTTCTTTTGTGGTCAGATGTACATTCCTTATATACATCCACAGATTTCTCTGGAATTGTACAGAACCAACTCAGAAAAGCTTGAACCATCTAGGCTAAAGGAGGAAGTTCTAGAAACTACTGGTAATTGGGTTTCCCCAAATCTAACATAACCACTGAGGGGGGGATTTCCCCCAGTCTGTGAACAGATCAATAAACACTAAAACACAAAAGTCAATAACTCCCTTACTTTAAATGTCAACACACAAAAAGAACCAACAACACAATTATCTTTTATGACAATGTATAAACATAAAGCTTAAATTAAACAATGCACTAATATAGTGCTTAATATATGTAATATACAATGTACTAATATAGTGTCCAATATATGTAACACCTCCCCCCTTAAAGAAAAATTTTGGAAGCCAAGGAGTTACAAAATTTTACAAGAGATTTTTACCAGGTATATATACACAGGTAATAACTTTTTACAAAACATATTTATCTAAATACAAAAGTAAAATTAGTACCATGTATAACCTTTATAAACTTACTAATTACAGGTATATAAATTACAATTTAAATACAGCTTCTGGACAGGGCGTCCGCACAGATATTATCCTTTCCTTTAACATGTTCTATTTAAAGATTGTGTTCTTGCAGCATTAAACTCCAGTTCAATAATCTTCTATTTTTGTTTTTTCATTTTGTGCAAGAAGACTAGTGGATTGTGATCTGTGTATACAATGGTGGGTTTTGATGATGAAGATATGTATATGTCAAAATGCTGGATGGCCAAAATGAGTGCTAAGCATTCTTTTTCTATTGTAGAGTAGTTCTTTTGATGAACATTAAATTTTTTTGAAAAATAGCAGATGGGATGTTCAATATCTTCATTATCACATTGCAGTAAAACTGCACCTGCACCCACATCACTGGCGTCTACAGCCAGCTGGAAAGGTTTACTGAAGTCTGGAGCAGTTAGTACGGGCTCTAAACAGAGAAGGTTCTTTACTTTGTCAAATGATTTTTGACAAGTCTCTGACCAGTGATATTTTACATTCTTTTTCAGTAGTTCAGTCAGTGGAGCAGTGACCTCTGAAAAGTTTTTGCAAAATTTTCTATAATATCCCGCCATTCCAAGGAACCTCATTAAGCTCTTCTTATTTTCAGGAATGGGATAGTCAATGATGCTTTTCACTTTAGCTTTGATTGGTGTCACAACTCCATGACCTACTACATGCCCTAAGTACACAACTTTTGCTTTTACAAAGTCACTCTTTGACAAATTTACAGTGAGGTTTGCCTCTTTGAGCCGAAACAAGACTTGTTCAAGCCTTTTTAAATGTTCTTCCCAAGTATCACTAAAGATGACAATATCATCCACATACACTTCAACACCTTCTAAGTCTTTTAAACATATATTCATTAGTCTTTGAAATGTGGCTTGGGAGTTCTTCATGCCAAATGGCATTACCTTGTACTGATATAGACCATCAGGGGTCACGAAGGCTGATATTTCTTTGGCCCGCTCAGTAAGAGGCACACACCAATATCCTTTCAGTAAATCACACTTTGTGATGTATTTGGCATTGCCAATCCAATCAATACAGTCTTCCATCCTTGGGATAGGGAAGGAATCCGTTTTACTCAAAACATTGACTTTTCTGTAGTCAGTGCAATATCTGATTGAACCGTCTGGTTTCGGGACCAAAACACAAGGAGATGCCCAACTACTTTGACTTGGTTCAATTATATCTTTTTCTAGCATATATTGCACTTCCTGCCTTAATTTTTCGAGTTTCATAGGATTTACCCGATACGGATGCTGCTTGATCGGACGGGCATCGCCGACATCGACATCATGCATGAGTATATTTGTCCTATTAGGGGCATTTGGGAACACTGACTTGTACTTTAAGAGCAATTCAATGAGTGGAACCCTCTTATCTGGTGGTACATGACTCAGCTTGGTTTCCAAATCATCAAGGATCTCAGAATTACTCAACCTAATTTTACATTCAACATCAAGATCAGGAGTGTCGTCCCATATTTCATGCTCCTGATTACTGTTACTTTCTATGTTACAGTCAGTAACCATAACAGGTTTTTTCACACCCCTTTCAAAGTATGGTTTTACCATATTTACATGACATAGTTGGGTTGACTTTCTTCTGTCCGGGGTTTCAATGATATAGTCCAGGTCACCTACTCTCTTTAACACTTTGTATGGCCCGTGATATCTGGCCTGTAACGTATTTCCCTGGACAGGTAGTAACACTAAAACCTTGTCACCTGGTTTGAAAGTACGGTTTTGCGACTTCCTATCGTAAAGCATCTTCATTTTTGACTGAGAAGTTTTCAAATTTTGTTGCGCCAGCTCACAAGCCTTCTTCAACTTATCTCTGAACTTTGAAACATAATCTAGCAGATTTAGGCTCTCGGTGTTCTCAGATAACCAATTTTCCTTCAACAGCTTGAGAGGACCACGGACTGAATGGCCAAAGACCAACTCGAAGGGACTAAAGCCTAAAGACTCTTGAACAGACTCTCTAACTGCAAACAATAATAAGCTGATGCCTTCATCCCAATCTTTTTCATTGTCTAAACAATATGTCCTAATCATATTCTTCAAAGTGGAATGGAACCTTTCAAGTGCACCTTGGGATTCTGGGTGATAAGCACTAGATTTGATCTGTTTGGCACCTAACTGAAATACAACCTGTCGAAATAGTCCTGACATGAAATTTGACCCTTGATCTGACTGGATCTCTTTTGGTAAGCCAACTAGAGTAAAGAAATTAACCAGAGCTTTTGAGATTTTGGGAGCTGTTATGTTGGTCAATGGTATGGCTTCGGGAAATCTGGTTGAGGCGCACATAATGGTCAAAAGATATTGGTTTCTGGATTTAGTTTTTGGTAAGGGACCTACACAGTCAATTATCACCTTGCTAAATGGTTCCTCAAATGCTGGAATGGGTTTGAGAGGAGCTACAGGAATTTTTTGGTTTGGCTTTCCTACCATTTGACAAATGTGACAAGTCTTGCAAAATTCTGCCACACAGTGCCGAATTTGAGGCCAATAAAAATGTTTGGTTATTTTGCTGTAAGTTTTGTTGATGCCTAAATGGCCACCCATCGGAGACTCGTGAGCCAATTTCAATATCTCACTTTGGTACACTTTTGGCACAATAATCTGGTGAACTACTGACCATTCTTCAGATGCAGGGACAGTTGGTGGCCTCCACTTTCGCATAAGCACGCCATTTCTGACATAATAGCCTACAGGGACCTTATCTAGCTCTACTGGTGGTAGGACCAACTTGAATAAAGGAGCTAATTCAGGATCATTTTCCTGCTCTGAAATCAATTTTGATTTTGAAAGCGATACATCTTGACAGTCAATTGAGTCTTGTTTTTCAGAATCTACCCTGGCCTTGGGATTTGTATCACTAGAATTCTGCACATCATGGTCATAGTTGTTTAAGAATGTATCTGACAAATCAACTAAGACATCTGTAGATTGTTTACAATCTTTTGGTTCTTCTTGGGCCTTTTTGGCCATAGCTCGAGTCACAGCACAGGAGGGAAAAATACCAGGAATAACCTCTTCTAATTTCTCAGTGCTAACCAAAGTGATCGGCTTAGAAGTAACCTTAGGATCAGCAACTACCTTTCCACCTGCAAGATCATTTCCCAACAACAAAGATACCCCTTTAATGGGTAAAGTGGGCCTGGTACCCACAACAACAGAACCAGTAACTAAGTCTGATACTAACTTGACCTTATGCAAGGGAACGTTCACACAGCCTCCTTCAATACCTTGAGCAATGACACTCTCACCAGTAGATGTGCTTACACTCAATGGCAATACACCTTCTAAAAGTAAGGACTGAGTAGCTCCAGTGTCTCTTAATATCTTAATGGGGACCTGACTGGAACTACTTTCCAAGGATACAAAACCCTCAGACACAAAAGGTTTGAACTCTTCCCTAATAATCTCAGACTTGTCTAAACCAATACTAGACTCTGCTCTATTGGGATTTGAACGCCAGTTAGACTTGCTAGACACAAAGGCGTTGGGCGTTGCCTCCTTTTCTCTTCTCTTCTTTAAGAGCCAACAGTCAGACATAACATGCCCAGGTTTCTTACAATAATGGCACACAGGAGCAAAGGATCTGGGTTTCCTATCCTTACTCATAGTCTGATTCGAGGTTTGACCCTTATCTGAACTCTTTTCTGGAGCTACATTTTCAGATTTCTTTCCTATTTCTGGATACGACTTTTTAGCAGGACCAAAGGACTTATTCTTGTTGAAAGTGGACTTGTGAGTTAGCGCATAATCATCAGCATAAGCTGCTGCTTTTGCCAAATTTTCAACTTTCTGTTCATCTAGATAGGTTTTAATGTCATCACGAACACACTTTTTGAACTCTTCAATCAAAATAACTTGCCTAAGTTTTTCAAAGTCTGTACCTACTTCCCTAGAATTACACCATCTGTCAAAGTACACTTCTTTCTCATGGGCAAATTCAACATGAGTTTGACTTTCTTGTTTACGATAATTTCTGAATTTTTGACGATATGCTTCTGGTACCAACTCATATGCTTTCAAAATAGCATTTTTGACAGAGTTATAGTCCACACATTCAGAAATTGGCAAAGCCGTGTATGCCTCCTGGGCCTTTCCCCTCAAAACACTTTGCAGCAATAAAGGCCACTGGTCTATAGGCCATTTCAAATTTTGAGCTACTGTTTCAAAGTGTTGAAAGTACTTATCGACCTCCGACTCATTAAAAGGTGGTACCAGTCGCACATTTTTCCCCAGATCAAATTTAGTAGCAATGGACTCTTCATGGGCAATTCGACGAGCATTGAGTTCTAAAGCTCTCATTTCTCTTTCATGTTTAAGTGCACGCTCTTCCTTTTGAGCTTCAAGCTCTTCTTTTCGCTGTTGAGCCTCAAGCTCTTCTTTTCGTTGTTGAGCTTCAAGCTCTTTAAGTCTTAACTCTCTTTCAATTTCTAATCGCCTGATCTCATATTGCCCAGAAGGTTCCATCGGTAGAGGCTTATACACTTCTAAACAACTATCAGGTAAAACATCTTCATCAACCAACTGTTCAACAATAAGCCTTTTAAGTTCATGTTTACGTGTTGACCTTTTCACCTGTAACTGTAATTCTTGTGCTATTTGCATTAACATATCTTTCTTAAAAGTTTCTAGAACTTCCATAGATGGTGACTGTACAAACTCTTTAGCACTAGCCATTTTGAGCACTGTTGACTGTAGCCAATTACTAAATCAAATGGATTTTCAAAATGTTAATTGAACGGTTGATCAAATAGTTGTAATCAAATGGTTGGATCCCGGACGAGCCCCCAATTTTCCTGTTAAGGTCACGGGCAAGCATGGTAGCAATTACCGGTTGTCTTTAAGTTGTAACAGAAAAAGCAAAAAGTTAAACTTAACAAATTTATTTAGCGATTAACAATAATGATTACAGTCAACTGGTATGCCCTTAACTAAGCACAATAATACAATAACAAGATCTAGCTGACCTGACCACTGAGATTAAGAATAAGTTTATCCGCCGTATTCCGCAATCTGTTCTGTAATCCGTCCTGTGGTATATTCTGTGATCTGTCCAATGTCCTGTGGTCTGTCCCGTGATCTGTCCAGCGTTCACTCGCACACAGATATCTATATCCTGTGACCCGTCCCACACTCAACAACACAAAAGGTGCTTGTCCTGCTATCCTTTATATATCCAGTCACACAGAAGGTCTGTCTGGAGATTTTTAGAGAGTTAACACAATTGTACTGTCTGCTCCAAGATATGGACAATGTCCAAGATGCAGTAAATCCACTCTCTGTTATATAACTGTACAATATCCAAAAATATCCAAAGTGCAATAAATCTGTCCAGACAATATATCTAGTTCACTCCAGTAAAAGTTCACAGCAACACAAGTTATATTATATTCCAAAACACAATAGCTCTCCTTATAGCCAGCGAATACAAAGTTCTTTTGTGGTCAGATGTACATTCCTTATATACATCCACAGATTTCTCTGGAATTGTACAGAACCAACTCAGAAAAGCTTGAACCATCTAGGCTAAAGGAGGAAGTTCTAGAAACTACTGGTAATTGGGTTTCCCCAAATCTAACATAACCACTGAGGGGGGGATTTCCCCCAGTCTGTGAACAGATCAATAAACACTAAAACACAAAAGTCAATAACTCCCTTACTTTAAATGTCAACACACAAAAAGAACCAACAACACAATTATCTTTTATGACAATGTATAAACATAAAGCTTAAATTAAACAATGCACTAATATAGTGCTTAATATATGTAATATACAATGTACTAATATAGTGTCCAATATATGTAACAACCAGATTGTGTTCAATAGTGCAAGACACCAGATCAAGATCAGATAAACAAGATTGTTGTTTAAATGAGATTTATTAAAGATAGTTCATATATTTAATGAAAATATCAAGGATTATGATTAATATAAGACATTGAACATTTCAATGTGGACTCATTTCTTTACTGCACAAATCTTGTTGCATATGTTAATATTTAATCAATATAATTAATATTAACTATTTTAATTATTTAACAGGTATTAAATAATTATATATTCACCTTGCATTAACACTGTTATATTTACAAACAACCATTGTATATATCTCAAATGTTAACACCATATGTTACTTTAGCAAATTAAACAAAGAGCACCAAAAATGCCCATGTCGAAGATTTCATTTTTTTTCTTCATATATATATTTTTGAGTTTTTTACTAAAAAACCACCCTCCCTTAAAGAAAAAAGGGCGATTAAAGTGATATCCAAAAATCAATTGGCTATCTTGAATATCACACTTCTGACAGGAGATTTACCAAAAGCATACCAAGGAGTTAAATGAGTCTTTTTTGCTGGAAATCCACGTCTTTTTCCACATTAAACTCATTACATTAACCTCTGTATAGGTCTAAATCTCCCTCAGAGCACTATTAGTCACTTCAATTGCCATTCACCACACCTCAGGTGTAGTCTGGGTTTAATCAGCCAATGCAATCTGACCCAGGACACTCTATACCCCCTCATAAAGACACTGCACTCCAAAACAGACAGTTACACGCGTCCTTCTCACTCATTATAATCTGAAATGAGACGTAATTGGGCTATAGCAATGGACTCAAACAGACAATTGCAATCCAATAACCTATGTCGTAACACCATAGACATAAATTTAAGGCTCAAATCACCTTAATTGTCACTATGGAGTTACTATGCTCATTTTTCTCCTCTCTTCCATTTTACCTTGTAATCCCAGGTCAACAAACCGAGTTTTATTCAAACCATTTCTACCATAATCCAGATTTTGGTTATTAGTACTTAAGAATACTAAGTACTCGCTAGCTAACTGCTTTATGGGAGCATGCACAAACATCTCCAGGGATTATAAGTGTATTATAGTACACCTACTTTATTATATTATTTTTATTATTTATTTTTTCATCAAATCTATAAATACTGCAGAAATCCTTATGATCCTCCAAATAGAGGCTCAATCCGGCGGATTATCCTCCTCAAAAGAAGGATTCAGGCGGACTGACATTTCGCACCTTAAGGAAAAAGGAAGGAGAGGACTTCAGCCTCTGATGAGAAATATCAAAATAATTTCGAAATATTGTCACACATAGTGGTCAATATAAGGCAGGTGATCAAGGGATTATTTTTCCACTGACACATAGACACTTATTTACTGATTTATATTTTAAGGGTGATAATTTTAGATTTATAGTGCTTAAACTAATGCACATTTTTTATTTAACACAAATTTTTATTAAATTATCATGCAATGTCATTATTTAGTAAAATGCATGACATAATGTCAAAGTGTGCACCAAATTATTTCACCAGAAATATATTACATTTACTTTTTCTCTACTATTGTTAGGTGAACTACTAATGCTAATTTTTCCGTAATGGTGACCAATACCAGACTCTTTATTGCAGAGTAAAGCTGTCAGGCTGCCGGGTGCAAATCAGCCAGCATCATGTAACCAGGGAGAAAGGAATTGGCCCCCATCAAACATGGTCAAGGATCAAGGGGTCACCAACTTAGCACTGAAATAATTTCCAAAGCAAATTCCTCTTGGGATGAGAGGAGTGACACAGATGACGCTCAGACATGAAATTTTCCAGGATACAGGTACTAATTTTTGTGGTGTATATTGTATTGAGAGAAATTATTGACTGGTTCTGTAGGGAGTCGATCCCAAGGACTTTGGATTACACACACAAAGGGGAATCCCCCAGAATCCCATGTATTAAGAACTGATATACGTGAGGCTATTGCAATATCTATTATGGTTTATATTTAAATTTAGGTAACCTTTATATTTTAGATATTTTAAATTAGAGACTATGAAGTAGTTCTCAGATGTAACAGGACTGAGCTGATCAACACCAAATTCTCAAATTCAAAGTTTCACTATTCTATGAAATAGAATAATGCCTCAAATACATTTTTGCAGGTGAACCAGCAGGACAGACCCCTAGATTAAGCTCACTTCTGCACTGGCTTCAAATCATGGCCGAAATAAAATGCCATACTTCTGTTGCACATATTCTACTGTTCATATACTTTATCAAAAGTGTCAGGGTAGTTAAGTTCACCTCAATACTCTCTGTATTACAGAAGACTCTGTTATCCAATTAGAAGTTTATTTTAATATGTTTTGGATATCCCTTTCATTAATCTAATACCGATTTTCATTAAAATGTGTCAGAAGTTAAGTCATTTCGTATCCAATGGTGTTGGTTAGAAGATTGTAACGTTTAAATATATTCATTTCTTATCATTATATCTAAAACAATCATTTCTCCAAATGATTTTGTGCCGTTAGTTCAGGTGTTTGTATCTGTAAAGGTGGTTAAAGTGATAAAAAGAAAGAAACGTTCTCATCCAACTTACTCTCAATGAGCATATTTTTCATTTAACATCATTTTTTAACCATAAGTGTTGATCTGGACACTTGGGAGGGGTGTGTGTTTCCAGATACTCGATCACTCCTGGATCATCCTTGACAGTGGAAAATGGGCATCTCATATAAGTTTTAAAATTATTTTTTTTGTATTTTTTGTCAATACGAAAGTGAGAGTCTTGTAATCACAATCTATAAGAATGCTGGGTCTATAATTTTTAAGATTAGACCTATCACCTTGCTTAAACATTAATGTAATGACACAACTTTACATCGGACTATTGGAATTATGCAGCCTTATCAAATGATTCATGCAACACGTTTATGAATAGATCATCCGCAAATGTTTTGTGAAATTCTTTCCAAAGGCTATTCAGAGAACACCCATAAGGGTGTGACAGATTTAGAATAACGTGCCTCTTGTCAATGTCTTTCAGCCAGGTGAGTAATGGTGAAAGCTGTTTTCCAGAATATGTGTAAATGGCCTTTTGCCTTTTTGACACTAAATATTCTTCCACCACCTTGGGATGAAGGGTGGCAGAGAAATGATTTGTGACATTAACATTATGCAACTGATCCGCATATCTCTGTGAAAGAGGGAATCCGTATGTAATGTATTGTATTTATTTATTTGGGGTTTTACGTCGCTTTCAACACTGTACAGGTCATATCACGATGGGTAGTTGGAAGGGCAGAGGAAACCAGTACATATAGTTCGCTAGGGTTGTGTACTGTAAACTGCCGACCAACGGCAAGCAACTACCAGCTTTCCCACTTAAGGCCATGACGGGGATCGATCCCCAGCCTCAGAGGTGGGAGGCGAGAGTGTTACCACTCTCCCACCGTGGCCCCCTGTAATGTATTGTAACAACCTTTTATCTGAATATTCCAGTAAGTGGGCTTCCCATGCTTCATGATTTAAAACTGATTGTATGGGTATACAGGCCCCCCATAATTTTGAACAATTGTTTCTTTGACTATTCTAGCAATCGTTTATATAATCCTAAGGTTCAGGTATTTCTACTGATTTTCTTTCCAGCCCTATAAACTCAAAATCTGTGCTTTGAAGTGCCACGTAAACAGCCAGTTTCTGAGGAAGTTAACAACATCCCAGATCGAATGTTTCATTCGCTGATTATAACCGAGTTCACATTTCATTTTCTTCACTTTCTCAATGTCATTGTCAGTTTCCATCTAAGTCAGAGTGACGGGAGGGTTGTAACCATCAGTTCCATTGAAATCACAATAAATGATTTGTTTTTGTATCTATTCGTCCACAATGTTGGTCATATAGTGTGTGTGTAGTCATAACCATAATATTGCCAACACTGCCTGTCTCGGTAAAAATCATGATATATCTCACTTGGTGAAAGTGTGGACCTCTGTCTGCTAATGTTATTCATGATACCCTTTTTGACCTCAATTATTTCAAGTAAGCCCTGCGGCACTTCATTAATAGGACACAAATTGACACAGTCATTTTTACATTCCCACAAGGAAAACCCATTCCAGTTTCAGTAGTAGATATAAAAACCATCCTATAATATTGCGAATGTTTCCACAGTGAGTGATTTGTAACATAAATAGTGACCGTGAAATCCCCATCTGTTATATTACCCATAGCTACATCAGAATGAGGAGCCCTATCAGTACTAAGAGGTCCTTGCACTCTGTGATGTCATTAAGTGGTGAATGGATCACTGATTGTGATGTAATATTTACATCTTTCCTTTGTAAAACATCATCATGTTCAGTACCAACTGGAAGAGTATGATCTCACAAGTTTATTACACTCTTGCCTCCCACCTCTGAGGCCGGGGTTCGGTTCCCGGCACAGCCTCAAGTGGGAAAGCTGGTAGTTGCTTGCCGTTGATTGGCAGTTTACAGTACAGAACCCTGAGGAACTATGTGTACTGGTTTCCTCTGCCCTTCCAACTACCCGTCGTGATATGACCTGTACAGTGTTGAAAGTGACTTGTTAAGCCGTGACTTGGCACCTGATTGGGAGAAAATCTCACCTGAGTGCTAGTTGTATCATGTGGTGAACAGTTCAACTCCCTTCTCTCCATTCTTTCCATCCACTCTGTTAAGCGTTTGTTGTTTCTGTGGCCCTATGGAAACAGGATCTTGAGCTGCACTATTTGTGGCCGGTGTTATGGTGTCTTTTTCTAAATATGATCCATCCGTGTTAACTGTTGACAATGGGCATTTCCATCTAGTGGAAGGCATCCTGATTGCCGTAATGAACATTACATCACTAAAACACTAAAAACTATAAAATGAAAACCTGTTACGATATTTTAAAATGTAAATAACAAAAACAAATGTATTAATCCACACATGTATCTTTGTCAAAATCTGAATTCCAAATGGTTTCCCAAAAGGAAGGGAAATTATTCAAGTGTAACCAAGCATTTGATTGTTGTTAGCTTATAAACAGAATAAATACACTGACTGGGTAGGTGTAAACAGATGGGATAGACCCCTTACAGGCTGTATGCCACAGGTAGGATTGTCAGAAATGATGCAGTGGCACGCGAAATGATGACTATCAGATAAATGGTTTGTCAGTAAATTAAGAAAGTTATCTGGAATAATTGAGGCAGTAAGCCAATAAATCAACATAATCTGTTTTAATTTGTGTGTGTCCCTTTCTTATTATATTTCATTTGGAAATATAAATATGATTGTAACTTCAGTCATAGCAAAGTAAACCACACTGCAGGTAACTTTCTAAGATTATTGACTTTTCTATATCCTTTTGCGAACATTGGGCTGAACAAACTCTCTCCATGATTCCAATAGTAAAACTCCTTTGTTGTTTTATTGGTACATTTACAATATAATACAGTTTCTTAGTGATTGTGATCCACTCTGTTATTGAACCCATGTGGTAAAGCTAATTGTCTTAGAAATTATTTATGCATTAGCTTATTTACTGAAAAAACAAAATTTATTCAGCTGATAACTATTTCAACCAAAGTAATCCTTAAATGCTTTCTTGTTACATGGATGCCATTTCCCTTCCTTTTTGTTGTAACAACAAACTGCAGTTGGGTAAATTGATTTTTAATGTTTGATGCAAGTTTTGAGGAATTTCCTCACACTGCATTTTCTGAAACCTTTGGGACACTTGCTGCCTGCATTACACACAGCTGGAGTGTAACCAGATGTCAGTGGGCCACAGTCTGAGAAATTGTATAGAAATTTCAATGTCATAAGGTTTATTCAAATGATAGATTCAATTTCATATTTTAACAGTGATTATTGTTTTATTACATTAATGCTTAGTGTATCAAAAATTTAAAAATTGTGTTATTATTTTTCAGATGGAATAAATCTTTCATATATATTATTTCAATTCCTATTTCAGTAGTCTTCTTGGTAACAATATAATGACACTTATTGGACAAATTAGACACCAAGCTATGAAATATACCTGGAAGAAAGCTGTTTTTTTTAAATAGTGCCATAATAAATCAGATCACATGAGTATTTTCCTTTGAAGCAATGTTGTCTGTGCAGTTTGTTCAAAAGAAAAATGGTAAAATTTATTCTGTTTCAACAACAGTAATAAAAATAACATTTACAAAGATGTCACTTACATGAAAATGCCCTACTTCTTTGCACTCTACCAGTCTCTTCTGTAATAGGAAAATACATAGATTAGATAGGAAAATACATAGATTAGATAATATAACACAAAAGAGATATTAGAATCAAAGGCTCTGGTAGGCATTTTAACTTCAAGTTGTGAATGTGTAGAGTGTGTAAGTCCACTTAATAAACAATTTACACATTCTTGTCTATGTCCCAAATCCATTACAAAGTTACCGAGAATCAGGAGCATTTTATCTGACTAAAGTGCCTGAGACAATCATCAGGAAACAGTGCAGCCACAATCGTATCAAATACCATTAGATATACTAGTATAACTCATGTTCTTAAGAAACTACATTTGCTTCCTGTTGAAGATCACTCCGTCTTTAAAACAGTCACCCTTGTTTATAAGCTTCTCCACACTGGTTTTCCTAAGCATTTTGCACCATACGTCTCTTCCTACAGCACTTCCTACAGTACCATGCGCAGTGCGAGTGGTAGTAATTTCCTTGTCATTCCCAAGTTTCAACCCTCAGTCCATAAATCCATTAAACAGTTTGGTTATAGTTTTGCTTTTGATGCTCCCACTGTTTGGAATGCTGTTCTTGATAATATTCATGTGTTCCCCTCTCTTGCCATCTTTAGAAAATGCCTCAAAACCTACCTTTACACCAAGGCATACCCTCGTTAGTCTTACCCCTGGCGTTCTCTGTGGTGCTTGGTCTCTTTTCTGTCCCTGGATATTCAAATTGGTTGACTGTTTTTGTTCTGCTGCGCCTTAGATTCCCCTATGAATAGGAGTGATTAAGTACTATAAAAGTCCAATTAGAATTAGAATCAGGAAAGGCTCAATAGTAATTGCTGATAGTCTGACAGAAAGCTATATTTGCTTTAATCTTTCCTCATAAAGAATATGTGATGAGACAAAGTGAAATTTTGGGTCTTACGTCCTGTTCAACAGCCAGGATGGTATTGGGACAGGCCCCCAGGACTGTCAGTTGTGGGAGTCAAACCCACACAGGAATGACAGCCTATGGTTAAATATCAAACCTGCTAACCCCTAAGCCACTAAGGAACTCAGAATATGCCAGGATACAGATATGTGTCTGCCTGCTGGTGACTTGGCAAAGTATGTGAGGAATATGTAAAGTAATGACCTGATTATTCAGAAAAATATATGACAGTGTAGAAGTTCAGTAGAGAAGTGTGGACAAAAAGCCAAATTCCTGGTAATAAAAGGCACAAACCCACCAAGACACACATCAAGTTTTTCTTTTTTCATCAGAAACAGAATTTTTGAAGCAAACAAGTTCAACAATTTATTTGTAATTATATACCATATAACATAACATATTTATATAGCGCAATTCTACTTAAGAGAAAAACAATCATTGCGCTTTAAATATCAAAGAAAAAGCTAGAAATAATAACATAGGAAAAATCAAAAAAAGAAAAATTATCACTAAAAATATCAAACCAACTTGGAAATGACTTTTTACTGAAAGTAGAAAGATCAGTTAGTCGATTTACTTGTCTCTTGTTTGCACTGCAATCCAATGAAATTGAGATTAACAGCAGTAATATTGCATGTAACTGTGTTTGTTAAACTATGGTTTTTGCACAAAATAATAAATATTTCCTGATCTCTGGAGATTAATATTATATTTAATTTTGTTATAAGTTTACAATACTGAGCAAAGTGTCACACATTCCTGTCTGTGTAACCAATTACCAAACCCTTCTGCAAGATGAAAGCTTTTTACTTTCAAGATAATTATATTTTTCTCATCCAAAACCCTTAAATGTTCAAAACTTTTCTGATAAGTTTGTGAATTACAATTGATTTAACTGGATTACCTTTAAACAGTCTTTGACTGTGTGGCAGTTGTGATGCAGTTTTTTTTCCATCTGAGATCATCTGGAGAAATTTCAAACTTATTACTTAATTTCATGCTGAGAGAGTGCAATCCAAACTTTAGAAATTGGCCATATCTCAATTTGTCATAAATAGGATTTACCTTGGATCATCCAGGTGAATATTTTTTATATGTAACTCAGAAAGTTTCTGTTTTCTAAATCTTGAAAATGAAACATAGTATTGACCAATGTTGATATATCCTAAATTAGTAATTTTATTCTCAGATATGATTACAAAAATAATACAGTCATCAAGTGAAACTCTTTCTTAAAATTTTAGGTATGATACTTATACCCAGAATATTGGAAAATGTCTTCCTTTGGAAAATATTATTTACTAAAAAAATATTATCTTTTTACAACATCACCAACACATGCTTCAACATTGGTAAAATGGCTTTCTATTATTAAATATAAATTTATATTTAATGAAAAACCAAGTAAGGTGAACAGTAAGCAAGTTACTAGGATTATCTGATGTGGAGGACATAACATATTTCACTTTGCAAAATTTGTAAAATCATCGAAATGAAGTTGGATGACATGCTTTATAAGAGACTTATCATGAAGCACTGTTAAGCAACTACCAACATTTCAATTTTATATCAGGACAAGGAAATCAGGACATCCATAAGATATGTATCATACAACATGACACTGGTCCAGTCTTGCTTGAGGACATAATGCTTAACATGAATATATATTTTTTTCTATTTAAGCATTATTTTATATTACTTTTGTAGCTTTGTGAGTAAATTATGATTAATTTAATGTATTTACTTACCATTTTGCAAAGTTGTATGCGCCATTAACAGTACAAATAGGAACAGCAAAAAACTCATGTTGGTGTGTATCTGTGAATTATATAATATGTAGTGCAGAGTAGTGAAAAAGGGTTTTAAGGAACTATTTTCACTATTTGAGACTAACCTGAATAATACTATGAGTATAAAAATACATTATTAGCTAAAACTTGCGTGAAATAAAAGGTTTAAGGAAAGCTATTATAAAGACTAATTCTGCATTGCAGTGTTTGTGCTAAAATGATTCTTAACTATAGCACTGGTTTAATATTGACTGGCCAATGTTTGTTATTTGTTTTCATATTCCTTGAGAGTTAAATCCCTTTTTGTCATGATATTGAATGCTGTATTAGAATAAAACACAAACCTGATATACTTTTACAACTATGGTTCTTCCTTGTAAACATGCAAAAAATGTAAGTTAGATCAAAAACTACACAGTACGAGTACCTGAGATGCCACAATGATCTTAGGCTGTTCATATTAGGTAGCTTGTTGAGATAAAGAACTATAAGAGATGCAAGTGTAAAGTAAACCAGCTAATGCCAAATGATAGTGATACAGACAAGTAAACCCAAAGGTCAGGCTTGAGTTATTAAAAGTCAAATGGAGGTCAAGTAGAAGTTGTCAGGTTTAGAAGAGATTGAACACAAGAAAACACACATCAGAAAATTTTATTTTACATGTTAGTATGGTCAAGTAGATAAAATTATTTTTTAAATTTTACGGTAATTTTGAAACACCAAGCCAAACTAGAAGGAAGAGGGAATGGAGGCTGAAAATGTGAAAGGGACAAGAGAAGGGGCTACTGAGGCGTTCTGGAGGTAGATCCACAGCAGAACATTTCCAAAGGCCGTAGGACATTATATTTTGAAGAGGTACACTATGGTCAAAGGCAAAAGTGGCCCATGACCTAATAAAGGTGTGAAAACCGTGAGAAGCTGGGGAAATGTTCCTATGTGCAAGAATGTGCTTAAGAGTACCCCTAATGTGTGTATCAGTAATGAGTTTGTGTGGTGGTCTAATGGATGCAAATAGTGGGCCCTGAGGGGAAAGGTTCTTAGACCGACGAAGTGCTTTGAGGGCCTCCCCAGGACACAGATGCTTGTTCATGATGGTGGGAAATTGTATGAGCTGATAAGCCTTGCGATCCTGCATAGTGTTGGTCCACTTCAAAAGCTGTGGAAGTGTTCCTGTGTACAAGAATGTGCCTAAGAGCATCCCTAATGTGTGTATCAAAATGGGTTTGTGTGGTGGTCTAATGGATGCAAACAGTGGGCCCTGAGGGGAAAGGTTCCTAGACCTAAGAAGTGCTTTAAAGGCACCAAAGGACACAGGTACTTGTTCTTGATGGTGGGAAATTGCATTCTGCATAGTCTTGGTCCACTTTGAAATTAAATGTGCACCTGGGGGGCCAAAGATAACATCCTGCCTATGGAAATTGCGGTGTTTACTGAAATTTTTAGAACTATGAGGAGCTATGTTGGGCATTCTGAGACATCCATAGAAGGCCACTAGGAATATAGTTCTGTAAAGAGGCAGGTCATCTGTGGAATTGCAAGAGATGGAAATGTTGTACAATGTAGGAATGTCAAAGATTCCCCAGGGGGTAGGGACAAAATGTGAGGTAATACTAATACTCCTAAGTAGCCTGGTAACAGCACAGTAGGAAAAAAGTACAACCCTGCCATTGATCTAATGGGGGAAATATATGAAGTAATGACTTTATGAGAGATTAAATTTTGGTGGAGGTATTCAATGAACACCAAAATAATGTGGAGGGTAGTGGTAGGAGGCAAACTCATAACATGAAGAAAAGCAAAATACGATCTAACATGAGTCCTATTAGCCCAAGTTGTTGAAGGTCTGTAGGCCTCTTTCATTTTCTGTCAAGCTGAAGATATGAGAGAAGTGGAAGATCTTGAGGCACCAGATAGGTCCAAATTAAAAAAATGGAGTGGAATGTGATCCCAGGTACAGTTACCCTCAATGGCCTGAAGTATCCGAGGGTTAGTAGGTACATTTGAGTGTGACCTAGATAAGGTATCAGCTATTACATTGCTGGATCTCTGTATGTGTGTAATCCGAAGGTCAATGTCAAAAGCAGCCACCAGAAGCCAAATATTCCTTAAACAAGCTGAGAGGAAGTCGTCTGACTTCCTGAATTGAACTACCTGAACAACAGCCATGTTGTCCCAGTGCACAAGAATGACCTGATGAGCCTAGAATTTGGCCCAACATTTCAAAGCTAATAAAATGTTGAACATCTCCAACTGGACAATCCCTAACTTAAAGCCAAGAATTGAATACACTGGTGTAGCATAAACCCTATTGTCCCAATAAGCCCCTAGACCGGCTAGCGTCGACAAAAACCTGGCTATCTGAAGATGGGGCCCCCTTATTGAAGTAAATATGACCAATAAAACTTAATGAACCAATGGAGGTCTTGAAAAAATTCTTAGATTTTGGCTGGATTTAAAGAGTGAAAGCATCCTTTTAATAAAGATTCTAGCAGGCCTAATAAATTTATGAATTTAGAAAAGTTTGCCTAAAAGAGATTGGAATATGTTTCTGCTGAGGTAAGTTTTATCAAGAATTCCATGGCATTCATGCCAAATGGCCTTAATTTTGGAATTTTCAATGCTGAGAGTGTTATAAATTAAGTCAATGGTAATGCCAAGGCATGTCAGAAAAGTACAAGGCATCACCAAGACGTCATTTTGAACACCATAGCTGCGTCGAATTGAATTGCCATTGAATTCCAAAGTGCAAGGTGTCACTTGGGTCCACTCTTCCTTTTCTAAAAGCTCAAGAGACATCAACCTTAGCTAGGATAATGCCTTCCTATATGATCCCTTCTACTATGTTGTCTATAGATGGAAACTTAAGCCCGAAAGTGACGCCGTCAAATCTCAACCTATTAAATTGATCATTAAGTGATACCCCTTGGGGGTGTGACAAGTTTAAAATGACTCTACGTTTATTGATGTCTTTTGGCCTAGTAAGTAGAGGGGAAGAATGGATACCATGGACCGAATTTATATTAAAAGGCCCCAAAATGGCTCCAACTGAAATTTCCTTATCAAGATATTCATGTACTGCCTGTTTATGAAAAACAGCTGAAAAGTGTTTTTAACCTCAGAGGTAGAAAGATTACCTCGTATCAGGGGAACCCTGCCCATAACGCTCCCAGGCATCAACCCTAAAACCTGAAGGGATGGGGACTCTAGCCCATGTATAGTTGGGAAAAACCTGTACTCCTAATAATATGGGCAAATGTCCAGGTAATCCTGAACACATTTTATATCAGGATAAGCCCTGTGAGAACCGATAAATGAAAAGGAATTATCTTCTGTAACCATATCACCCTATTTTTTCTCAGGAAAGTTGAAATCAGGTAAAATATTATCAGAAAAGGTTTCCCTACAAAAGTCCAAGTCGTCTTTCATAATGCAGTCTGGGCCAGAGTTAGCAAGTGTTTTAGTATTATTAGTATCATATACAAAATCTACCAGAGCTGTGTTACTGCAGTTACTTATTTCATCTACCTTATCTTGAATCATGTATAATTCATCTATGATGCCCTGCATATGGTCAGTATAATTTTCATTATAATGCTCCCAACAATACAAATCTTTATAAAAGTCTTCATGCACCAACTTAGGATGCAAATTACTACTAGGAGCCAAATTACTCAACTTTACTGTATTGTCAAAATGAACCATAATATTTACATGCACTCTGTAATGACTTTCAGAGGTAACTCCCAACTGCCAAAGCAGTCCCCTATCAGGCCTTGCTGTTACAGAAGTGCTAAAAATAATGACTGTTGATTCACACAACAGAATGAATTTATACTGTGCAAAAATATCAGTATTGCAATGTATTGTATTACTACGACTTAAGATGATTTGTTTCATTAGATAGAATGGGCGTAAATTGAACTACTGCATTTTATGAAAATTTATTTCAAAATAATGACCATTGAACTTCTCAACCTCCCTTAAAATATTATTATGTCAGAATTGTTTACCAAGAGTTCCCATAAAATTACAATGCTGAGGATTTCTCCTTATCTGCCCCTGGCTGTTGAGTGGGATGTAAAACACTACGAACCACATTACACATAATATAACATTTTATATGAATAAATTCAGTTTGTGCGCACCCACTATGACACCTTAGATTTTGCAAACTGACTTGAATGTAAATAATTTTTTAAAACAATTAGCACTGCAATTTTTCTTATGCAAGACGCAAAAGTAAATATTTAAACACAGAATACTGCTTATTAGAAACTGCCACAAATTGTAGCAAGCACAGGTTCTAAAATATTGTGACCAGCAATATATTGTATGTATTTCATGCTAAACTATAAATTATATCATGATATATATCATGGAGTTGTCCATGTTTTAAGTTATTTACAAAGATTAAACAAATCATTTTCTTCTGCATTTAATCCTTTAACTACAAAATATTTCAAATTTGACTCAAACACATTCATACCTTCATGCAGTTTACACTGTGCTCTGTATACGAGTTTCCCTAAAATAACCTGTAATCACATACCTCCTTGTTATTGCACTCATCAGCATACTGTCTAGTTGACTTACGATCTCTGTTTATCATTTCTTTGGTTTATGTAAAAAGAAAAACTATTAGTATTACCATAGAGATGATTTTATGAATAGAAGCAAATTCAGTATTACCATTGTTTCACATGCAATATGTCTTTGCTTTTTGTAGTTAATAATTGTAAGAATGTATACTGCTATGAAACCTTAAGCCCCTGTTCCACCATTCGGCTAAGGTGCCCGATTAAGGTTTTTTGGTAATCGATTTCCTAAAAATGTAGAGTCCTAGACAGTTGGCTTGAATCTTTGGGTCGGTTGCGGTCAGTATTAATATCAAACATGTTCAATATTTTCCACAAATGTAACTGATCTGGTTGTCTGAGGCATCCTGCAACTCTTAATGCCTGGACGCCTTAGCTTAGGCCCAGGAGATCTGAACTTAGTCCCAGATCCACTATGGGAAAACGGAAAAGTTGAAAATGTTTTCTGCATGTGAGTCATAATCGGTTTCCTTAGTCCCAGGAAACCTCAGACCGCCTGATTTAATTTACTTAAAAATACGTTAAAACTCAAATGAAATACCAAAATAAAAGCTTGTGTTTTAGTAAGGAGTCTTGATGAGTAGTGGGAACTCACACAGTGCAACATGGTTCGGCTTAATCTCAAGTCAGTCGAATGTTTACCAAAGTATTAAACACTTATTGTGATGCACAATCTATGTATACATTGACAACATATATTCATTGGCCACTTGGGTAACACACCAGTGGGTAACACACTAGGAACACAGAGGCCATGGTTGAAACACAGATACAAGCAAATACACAGGGGCTGAGATGACCACTTTAAAAGGCTAAAGAACCTCAAGGACGTTGATAACTGGTCATTCTTGAGGCTCTGTATTTCAGTTAAGGGAAAGTCAGTAACTTATGAATAGGGCTGTCCTTGTGCATTTGGATGGAGTAAATAGCTCTTTGAGTCCTGTAGTACATGATGATGTTTTGCCGAGGATTAATACAGAATACAATACTTATTGTGACACATAGGGCATCCGACCATTTAGATATGGTACAAAATCTGTTGCAAAGATTCTGGGAAAATAATCCAAAACTCACTGCCAAAATGTCAGATTTTTGTGTCAGCAATTCTTCATTCACAGATTGCAAAATATGTTTAGGTCAAGACAGACAGAAGACCTCACGGATTATAAACATCAACACCTAAAATCATTTAGTCTGATAGCAAATCCCTTAGATCTCCGAGATAGCGTAAACAGCTGTGTTGGCAGCTAATGCAGTTCAGTTACCAGTCTAAAGTACAGAGTATGTTATAAAAACTGACTACTCTGATCAAGGAACAGGCACAGATTTTTTTTTGTAAAGAAGAAAAAGGCTTAGTTAGACCAATATGTTTTGCCTCTGTTAAATTTAACTTTAAGACTTACTTACGCCATTTTTATTGTAGAAACTGACTCCTCCAATCCAGTGACAGCTGTATTTTTTATACAGAAGGATAACAAAGGCTACTTAAGACCAATATATTTTGCCTCCTATTGATTTAATGCTAGAGAACAAAGATAGTCAGTTACATTCCAAGTGCTATTGTGGGATGACATTAAATTATAAATATTAAATTTACACACATTCATAGCATAGGACAAAGTGATTTTAAGAATAGATCATAAATATGTAGTACACATATTCAACAATTCATACACAGATTCTCAGATAACAGAATTATAAATGCCTTTAAGCTTTGAAAGGTATGATTTATAGGCCTTTTTCATAATGGAGATCGTGAATTAAATATGATATCTCATTTTTGCTGTTAGGGGAATTGATTTTTTCATTCAGAAATACCTAAAGCCATTGCAAAGTACAATTGGGATGATTGTGCACCAAGATCCAGTATTTCCTGAGGAGTTCCCAAGTGGATGCATTCAGGAACAGTTTAAAATAATATTAATCTGTTTGAATTTATTGCAAACTGCTCCCAATCAGATACTGCAATCAAGAATCCATCTTACTATCTTACCGTTGAAATAGTAACCTTTTGATCTTACAGTAATCTTAAACCTCTCTAAATATTGACAAAGCAATCTTTTGAATTTAAAGTCAATACTTAAGGTTTGTAAGCCAATCAGATGGATCTGGAAACTATTGCTATTGGAAGACTTCCTGAAACAATCGCAAAGTCAGTAATTGTTGTATTGTGTATTTATACTCAGCACAATATCTCCAACTACATGAGTCAAAGCGCTATTGACTCCGAACTGTACACAGGTACAGCCCCAACTCACAAGTGACTGGCATTCCCCTAACTGAAAGATAAAGGCTAAAGGATGACCATTTATCAACATCCTTGAGGTTCTTTAGCCTCCAACTGGGGATACAACCCAATGACAGAGGACCGCCATTTTAAGTGGTCATCTGAGCCACTATGTATTTGCCTATACATGGGTTTGAACATAGGATTTCTAGACGCAGATCCATTGCCCAGGGATGAAAGGGACACACCATACTTTATTGTGAGAGATTATGCCTTGACACTGATGACTTTGTTAACAGAGCCTTTCTGTGGAAGAAATCTAACAAATGAGGAATCTGTTTTCAATTACAGACTGTCAAGAGCAAGATCAGTGGTGGAGAATGCTTTTGGTATCCTAGCCAATCATTTCAGATGCCTACTTACCACAATTGCACAAAATCTATACAATGTTCTATACATCTATTGTTCTGGCTTGTGTGACTTTGCACAACATTAAGCCTCTCTTACATCCCATTGTACGTGCACGTACGTCCTGGTTACAGAGAAAAATCGCCTGATTTGCAAGGGACACTTAAGGTACACTTGCGATTTTATAACAAAATATCAAGGGCGCACAGGCCCTGCAATGAAAATTGACATGCACATTTCCTGTGCGTGCACGCAGGATGTCTACAAATGCATCCATGCCTCAAGGGTAACTTAAGAGTGACTTAGGCACGTGCATTCTCCTTGCAAGTGTTGTAGGTTCTCCCCAATTACTTACATTGTTTAGACATACTGTAAGATACACTCACGTGTACCTTGCATGTATATAAACACACTGTACGACCTGTAGCTAGTCGCAATCTGTTCTTTGATCTTCAAGTTGTGACACTCTTGTTGGGAGAATACACATTGTTTGCAAGTGCAAATCTCTGCTACCCCACTACCAGGTTACGTTCATATTTTTCAACAGTATTTGCAGCACACTTACGTGTCTGTACACGTACGACGGGATGTAAGAGAGGCTTTACATGGGCAGGTTGCACGGCAGACCATCAGGGACTAGCAGATGAGGAGGGCAATGACTACTGAGATATCCCAGGTTCTTGCACACAGGGTGCAGTTGTGACTGACATGAGTGGTACAGCATGAGGTAATAATCCTACAGTGGCAGCTAGGAGACAGAAACTTTTCTTTATATATAATTACAATAACCCTGTTGGGGCTGTTTGATTTCAAAATGATGTGATCTGGATTGTTTATGGACTGATGAACTGTGTTGTTAGACTGATATCTTCTGTGTAAACTATGTAATTTAAATCTAATTTCTAAAGCCAAACATGTTTTAAGTGTTATAATGTGATATGTTATTAAATAAAAGCTCCATTTTCTGGCTGTTTCTTTGTTCAATGTTTTAATAAATATCACTGAAGAGGTCAAATCGAAGATCACATCTAGTAATAGGTCACGATCTTCAGATTAAACAGAATCTCCAAAACCACTGGGCTGGGTCAAGTGTCATCTTGCAAATTCTTGTCACCAAAGGTCAACTTAAAAGGTCATATTAAAGCCTGCGGCAGTGCACCTCAACATTGTCTTAATATTAACGGGTGGATGGAAAAACAGAAACATGTATTTCTTTATTTCATTTATTATACAACAAAAAGCACAAAGAAAGTAAGTAATAACACAAAAGTACAGAATGAAGAAATTCATTACAAAAACAGACCTACAAATCATAACAAAAGTCACATAAGTATCAAAACTGAGGACTAACAAATGAGCTTCATAGGAATAAATGCATACATAATTAAGCGATAAAAACATAAAGTATAAAAAGAAGTAGCCAAAGAGAAACAATGAAGAGGTAAAATATAGACAATAAAGAAAAAAATTAACCCGCAAAAATTTTAAAAATAAAAAAAAATAGACAGATAATATTTACAACATATTTACAAGCCTCTTGGGTGACAAAACTGTGGGGAACTTTGAAGCAGGAACCAAAAATAAATTGAAACCTCGACAATTAAAGCTACATATAAAAATTAAAAGAAAAATAAAAAAATAGACAGATAATATTTACAACAAAAGAAATTTAAACCTTGACAATTAAAGCTACATATAAAAATTAAAAAAAAATAAAAAAAATAGACAGATAATATTTACAACATATTTACAAGCCTCTTGGGTGACAAAACTGTGGGGAACTTTGAAGCAGGAACAAAAAATAAATTGAAACCTTGACAATTAAAGCTACATATAAAAGTGCCTAAAATTGACACTTTAAGGACAAAATTAGAACATTTACATTTCTGAAATGTACCAAGTTAAAATAATATGTTAATCTCTGGTGGAAATGACTAATTAGCGTTTACCTTTACAGTAGGTTACTTGACATATGCGTAAGCAGTACACCCTGAGTCACAAACTACAAACTTGTAACAAATGTATACCGAAAGGGCCTAAAGTTTAACTTTGAACAAAAGATACACATCAAAAACCAACAGTTACATTGTCACTAGTCATCAGTAGTACTTTTAACTGTGAAAAACCTTTTACAAATCACTAATGAACAGCACAAATGCCAACAGTACTACTGACAGCTGTAACTACTAAATATAATAAAAAATTATGACAAAAATACCATTGGCCAACAATGGAAACCATCAGCAAAAAGTAACTGACTTCAGAAGTTGATAAAGCACACACCCAAGGCCAACAGTAATACTGCCAGCTGTAACTAAGATACTTGAAATATTAAAACTTACATTAAAATCAACAGTAGTAATATCAGCTATAAAACAAACACAAATAATTACAATTAAGCCGTATTAACAAGAAAGCCGGGGTAAGAATGACAGAATTTAGAATCGAGAGTGTATACCATTTCAGTGTCATTGACTATAACTCTAAACTTGTGCCCACAAGACTCACCTTCCACCTCTGAGGACTGCTGTTCAAACCCTGGAAACTTAGTAGATGCTTACTGATGGATAGAAGTGTACGGTACATAACCATGACCAACTGTATGTACTGGTTTTCTCTGCCTATCAAACTATGTGTCGTGATATGACCTATACAGTCTTGAAAGTGACGTTAAAACACAAACATCCAAAAGTAAAGAAACTCAATGCCACAAGTCACTTGTTACCTTGTAGTTGGATAGTTGAGGTTATAGACAGAGCACTGACACCTCCAGAAAGGTTGAAGGAAACCTGTCCAAGGTCTGTCAATGAGTACTGAGACAAGGGTCTCTGTCATGATGGTCTGGATCTGAGACCCAGAATCAGCAGACGGTGTAAGGAATGTCACCCTGGCAACAGTGGGCTGCTGTGATGCCTGAGACAAGGTACCAGGTTTTGTAAGATAGGTCACTTGAGAGGACACTTGAGAGCTGTAGACTGGTCAATGAACTGAATAATCATCTGGTAAGACTGTGCCTAGAAGGACCTTGACAAAGACAAGTGATTCTCCGTCACATATGCCTCCATCCAAAGGCACCAGCTGTCAATCAGTGCAAGAGTCTTCTGTGTATATGTTTGTTACCAGTCTTCAAGAAATTCAATATCTCTTCCATGCCCTCCTTATTAGACTTCGTACTCGATGCAGGGGTGAACTGGTCAACCGAGCCTGCCAAAACCTCTTCCTTAGGATCATCAGGAACAGCAGAAGCTGTGAAACTGGTGGAGTGTTGAGGTACCAGTAAGGGGGGGTACTGGATCAGTTACGGAAGTGGAAGCTGATCCTGCTGTTGCTGCTGGTACACTCCAAACAATCATAAGTTTCAACTGAAAGTACGAAGCACAAACATTCATTTAGATATGTGTTGCCATAGGTTCAAGGATAAGGTTAAAATTAGAATGAAGGCTCTAGAGGAAGAACATGGTTGTGACATCGTGGTATCTATCTATACCTAAAAATTATATTCAGAAAAAAATATAGAATAATACAGCAAACACTTAACACCGAAAAAAGAACTAAGACTTATTGAAACACTATGATATTTTGATGTTATGTTATTTTTAATTACCAGCTTGACAATTACTTTGGTGAGAAATATAAAAGTTGATAAATTTACTGTATATACTCTCAGCCCTTTCTGGTAAAAGCATGATGGTTCTCTTATCCAATCTTCCTTCTCAGCAGACACCACCTGCTTTGCACACCTTTGTTCTTGTGAGAAGTTCCTTGAGATCGTTCTTATCACTCACAACTGGAGGTGTGTGTTTCGGTGCACCAACAGATCTCTTCTTTGTCTTCATCATGTTAGGCGATACTTACAAGAGTCCAATCACAAAATACGAATCACTAATATAAAAAAAAATAAAAGTTTGTTCCTGCTCCAAAGTTCCAACCATGTTTTTTAAAATGGCCACCAAAGACGTGTCTATCAGTGAGCATACAGTATTTCCAAATAAAGTTGTCGTGTAGTTCAGTATTTCACCTCCCAGAAGCCTCTGACACCTTATTTTGGGGTGGCACTTAGATTTGCCTGACAAATGTTAGTGCCAAAATTAGCACTTTTGCCAAACTCCTAACTACTTTTCACCTGAACATTAATAGGTTGACAACCTACTATCTGGACTAGACTAGTGAGGCACACCCAGTCTAACAAATGTTAGTGACACCCCAAATAAGCACTTTTGCCAAACAGTGGGAATTGCTATGAGAATAGCACTAACTCCTAACTACTTTGACCTGAACATTATTAGGTTGACAACCTATTACATGCACTTCACTAGTGAGGCACACACAGTCCACTGAGTATAATTGAAATTGAGTGCAAAATCACACACTTAAAATAGCATACTCAAAGTCTCCGTACATCTATTATTATTCGCATAATAAGTCATATCATTGACTTCATCATATGAAGGATCCATGGTATAAGTTTTTGTAGGATTGAGTGGGTGCCTGTTCAGAAAAAAAATATGTTCCTTCACACTCAGAACATTTGTCTTTGTTGTTTTTGTTTAAAGCAGTGATAAGAGCTTGTTAAATAAATAGTGTTGCTGCAAAGAAATAAGATATATCTTTCATAATCCTTCTATAAACCATAGTTTGTACAAACTGTTCTCTTTGCATCTGACAAGTATATTGTACTCATATTTATGAAAAGTAAAATAAGTTCTTATCATCAATTGAATGCTGCATTAAAATAGACCACTGAACCAAAATATTTTTCTCAGCAGTGGTTCGTTAGGTTGTCAGCATGACTGAATGTAAATTAGGCAAATAAAATATTGCATTGATAGTATACAAATGCTAAAAATAATCATGCTTGATCCACACAAGAAGATAAAATGATATTTCCATTCTGATATAAACAATTTTTTTTTCAAGTAATTGTATCAATGTCCATGTTTATTTCTTGGGTTTCATTTCATCTGAAATTACCTGAGACTTATTTATTTTGTTTTAGAATTCCCTACAACTCTTGCTATTTTAAGAATGATACAAATTGAATCAAAATTAGATTTTTATAAGGACACTGGTATATTATACCATATCATTGGGAATACATTGAATATATTATTTGATAATCTTTGGAGCATTGGTGCATAATTGGCATATGTGTTCGATTTCTCATGAACAAATAAGGTAGAATATAAGAGGCCTGTCAATATCTGAACAAATTATTTTTTCCCACAAACTGAACAACATCTGCTTTTACTGGGTAGTATTCTTTCAAATTAATACTTGGAAGACTGAATGATGGTTCTAATATTTTTACTTGGGTACCGAGCCACCAAGAACAAACCATGGTGAGGGGCCCTTGGGTCTGATGTAAGATGTGATGGGCTTGATGAAAGACAAGGTGGTTGTTCAGGTGGTTGCTGATGGTGTAAAGGTCCTTGTAGACTTGGATGGTCATCTCGCTGTGACTTACAAAAGAGCCTGCTGGTCTTGGAAGCTCCTTTGTGGATGATGTGCTCCTTCATAAAATCCATCCTCCTTATAATGTCTAGGATCTTTGGGGTTGCATTGACGGGGGCAGCAGATCCACTGGGGTTTGGTTTCTTGGCCTTTGCAACCTTGTCCCTGCAAGACTGTCAGAACTGCTGCTGCCAATGTACTGCAAAAACGAAAGTACATAACAATAGGTAAATACACCAGTATTGCTATACTGCAGTCTCTGCTTATGTAGAATCAGTAAACGTCCATATTATAGTATTAACACTGGTTAATGCACACTATCACGTAAACTAAATATATTATTAAAAGGACCAAGAAAATGAACATAAATTAATCACACACACTTTTCTCTTGCAAACTGACTGCTACATACCACAATATCAAAAGAGTATGAACTGTATTATTGACCTTTCTAACAGATTATTAACCTATCTACTGAATTCTTTAAAATCTAAAAAGGTATTCTATGATTAAGTGACTGTTTTTGTCTGAATGTTTGAATTGACTGTTTTTTGACTGGTTTTAATCTGTCAATTTATTTTTACTCATTTGCTTAATTTTCACTCCTTACTTATACATTCGTACTGACCTATAAATGGCTTAAATATATTAAATAATTTTTTTAAACATTTTTTTAAATTTAAATTTTTTTTTTTACATTTTCTTTTAAAATTATACAAATATTTTTTACTAACATGTGAACATGTCAGGATCATGCTGTAGGAAAGTCCAGATCAAGAAAGCCTGCAGCTCTTTCCAAGCCTCCTTCAATGGGTGGTAACTTGGGTCCTTCTTTCCTTTTCCTTCTCTTAGGTGGGGCTGGGTGCACTGTGTATCTTGTAACAGTGAATGTGACAGATCAATGGCCTCACCTTCTGCTTCTTGGGTGGCCTTTGGGTATGATTCTTGACTGGTTTGGATTGTTCTTCATCTGGGGGTGCTTCTTGGGGGATTTCTGTGGAGGGTGACTTCCCAGCAGTACTGGAACGTTTCCCCTTACCTTTCTTTTCCCTTAAGTTAAAAACAAGCAAAAACAAGTCACAGTCACACTTACAAAATTGCAGTTCACAAGAGAAGTATCCTGAAGAATTATCATTGTCCTTTATTATTAATCCAACACAATTCATCAAAGTTCACTATATCATATAAAATATCCCAAGTTGCAGAGATTTCATAAAAACAATGTTAACTTCAGCAACTCCAAATTTAAACTGCCAAGCCTGAACATTTCAAACCATTTGAAATGTCATACTATGTCATTCTATGTCACTGTTCCCTGCCAACCTGAATGTGGTAAACAAAGTTTCACTCAGGAAACAGATGGGACAAACTATTTGGTGAGGTTTGTCAACGGGAGACCACGGATAAAAACGGCCAAAAATGGTGGACAACGTTAGCCACAGTAACAAGAAGTTTTGCGAAATTAACCAGGGACTCAGTTTTGAGCTACGGGCATATAAGTAAACAAAAGGGGACAGAAGGTGGGCCCTTGTCAACGTTAATGAAAAGGTTGTATACATAAGGGAACGTCTATTTATTGCCACTACCTGCAGAAACTTTGCATTACATTTCATAACGTCCTAAAACACTGCTCAACATTGGCTTGCACCACACATCCCATTTCCATAGAGTGGTAACCGTTGAGGGGCCACGGTAAGAAATGGTTAAAATTTCGAACATTTCAAAGTTTTTGTTTTTGGCCTAACTTTAGCTTACTGTGGCTGCTGTATCACACTTAGGCTCCCTGTGGTTACCGTGGACAAACCTCATTTCTCCCGTTATACCAAAAAACCCACTTTTGGGTGAAGGATTGTGATGGGAGCTCGGTGTGTACCTGGCATTATCAACCTTGACTGCCTGTCAACTATCCTTTTGATTATTTTGTTTTACTTAGCTCACTGGGTTCCCCACTATGGGGAAGATATTGCACCTGAAAAGTAGTAGATTAGATTATGTATGTCTTCAGCAGTGATATTCAGTTCTCTTTTCTTTTGTGAAAATTTGTAAGCATCACTCTGCTGACTGTGTAACAGGAATTTTGGGAATAAATTTCTCATAGTGTCCACAGAATGGTGGAAGTGTCTACATGTACAGCATTATTCATCCTTGCTTGTTAAAGGGTGTTACTAACACAGCTGTTAAACATTTAGCTTAAGTAGCTCTACTTAACTGACATGGGTGTAAGTCTATTTCAGGTGTGTTTAAAAAGTATGTTTCACAGTGTATGGTGAGTAATCAGGTACAGGTTGTTTGATGTCAAAGTCAAAATAGAGCTTACTTCCTGTTAAACAGTAAGGGTCACATTGGAAGAGTTCCTCAGCTTTATCACTTGTAGGACTCGAACCCACACAGAGGTGACAGCCTGTGAATAGGTGCCACACCTGCTAACCCACTAGGCCACTGAGGAGGTGTATTGGTGTCAAACTGAATTAATGTGGTTATACACAATATCTCCATTGTGGATTATGAAATATGTTATATACATCATGTCAAGTGTAATATCCTCACATATATCAGTTCTAATAATACCTGGGCTCCCAGCAGTAACAATCAATAATTACTCTCCTACCAATACAAAAGTGTTTTATTAGATACTACCTTTTGTTTTGACTTGAATCTACAGTACAGGGGTCGAATGGGAAGAGCCCTCAACAACTGAATGCACTTTTATTACTGATGAAATGATGCCTTACTCTACATAGTTCTTTCAAGTGATTGGATAAATGACTTAATGATCATGAACTTTGAATTCCTGATCCTGGAAGACAAAGATATTTGTTTGCATGACATTTTCATATGGTTGCAAATACCAACATGTAGCGGTTGAAGTAAGTGTGTAGTATGGGGAGAGAGGCCCATAATTTCCTCCTAAAACAAGAACAATTTACTTATTTGTTGCACACAATAGAGCAATGGTCAAATTCTGTCCAACCCTGTAAGTTGCAGAAATGATTACCTAATTTTGTCAAGCTATTTTCAATCACTTTCAAAATACAGTGGATGCCGTGGTTGTCCATCATCAAAATGAATGTAAAAATGAAATATGTACAAAATAATAGGTAGACGTTTGTAATATAATTGTTATTAGTTCTCAGCACATTGTGGTTGTTTGTAATTGTACTGTATATATACACATACAATAAATATATAAACAAAATGAATTCTAGTCATAGTAAAGATTTCACATACCTTCCCATGGTTTAAAGTCTATCACATTATTCACTTACTGGCAGGATGTACCAGTTGCATCAGCATATGGATCCAATTCACTTTCTAATTTTAGCTTTTCCAAAAGAGTCTCTCGAATGATTAGTGAAATGTTTTATTGCTGGTGTGCACACATTTAGTATGAAAAGCTCACAGAAATTGATTTATTATCTTAAACTGTTTAACATGAGCATCCATGATTATGAATTAGAATTACATCAACCATAATTGTTATAAAACCCTCAACTTTTCCATTGCCTTGGGTTTCCTTCATTTTAGCTCTGGTTACCCCTTAAGAAACTTTGGAGCCCATTTATTCCCAAGCCCTTTGTGGAGGTTGAATTTACCTGTTGCACTTCTTTCACTGCCTCATCTTTTCACCAACTCTCAATATGGACAAGAACATAATGTTATTTATTTTAATGCATACAGTTTCACAAAATATGATGTTACAGTTTCAATTAAGGAATTACAAGTAAATATCTTGATTTTCTCACAGTTATGGTTGACATAATGACATCTCCAATGAGATGAAAGATGTGTCTTGGCATATTTAAAATGTAGGTCACCAGTTCCCTTAAGAATTGAAGCCCCCCTCCACCCCCACTGTGGTACTCGTCTCTTGTCACATATGTCATCACTAAATGTGGTTATTGGAACAACATATTTCCTTCAGGCTGCAGCTACTTTCATTTTGCCCCTTTTCAGTTCCTTAATGCCCTCACCCAGCTGTAGCTATGAAACATGAAGGAATGTAATAGTTCTCTGTTAAAGAGGGGTGTCGCCACATTTTTATCATCCTACCTTAAAATATTTTCAAAGCTCAGTCATTTGCTTATTTTAGTGATAAGGACGCTTTGTATAAGTGAATTCCTCAAACGAATCTTGTAAATTACATTATATTGTACATGAACTTGTATATCTAAAAGTTTTGAATTAGTTAACATTGACATGTTGGAAAAGGGTTAAGCACAAAATATACCATTACAGCTCCATACCATTATTATATCCCCTTGTTGGTATCGGAGGGTGGGTGGAGAGCATTGGCAACAAATTATAACTACTACATTATGATAACCCAAAACTCAATATTGACAGATTGGAAACAATCAAGACTTATAATTATGACTACAAACTTGGTTTCGGCTCAGATTTATTCATGGCTATGTTTCTTGTTGATTAAGTTACAGATGATGACAGACCCATTTGCTGTGAACAAGGCAACTATTATTCCACTTGGTTCCCATCCCTTCAATATAAAAGATTAAGGAATGGAAATATTTGGTCGAAGTGGATATGGAAACTCACAGCAACATATTAATGAAAACAACAAAATTGAACCTGATTATGGACATCACCATCCCAAACAACATATCAGCACATTATAGTTTAAACACTTAGAAAGGTGATATTAGGCACCTGAACACTAAATTCTAATTCTAATTTGACTTTTATAGTGCTTAATCTCCATTGAGTAGTGGACTCTAAGGCGCAACAAGACAATAGCAATATGCAAATTCAAAGTCCACTGACAAAAACAGGTCGGCACGAGAAAATGAGCTAAGGAGGATATACCTTTGCGTAGAGATAGGTTTTGAGCTTCTTTCTAAAAGAGGCAATAGTGGGTGATGCACGAAAGTCTTCAGGTAGTGAATTCCAAACAGTGGGAGCATCAAAGGCAAAACTGTTTCCAAACCTTGGGTGTCAGGACCATTTTTGAATGAAAAATGCTGTTTCGTAGTTACTTAAAAGCCAGGTTGATTCCAATTCCAATTCTATTTTTATAGTACTTAATCTCTGTCACAGTAACATATTCTAAGGTGCAACATCCAACATTGTAACAGCAAAAATCATAAACCTAAACCATAGCAAGGATTAGCATCAGAGAGGAAGATACTTTATGAACTTTACAGAAAATTGTAGCAAGTCTGTGCTGAATGTACTGTAACTTGCGTAGACCAGCAGCACAGAAACTCTGGAAACAAAGAGTTACAGTAGTCAAGCCTACTTCCTATAAAAGCACTGGCAGCCATTAGGTATTAGGCACTTTTGAATTCATCTGATATTCCTGATCATCTGATAATGAAATGCCATAGAGTCTGTCCTGAGATGGAAATGAAGCGCTATAAAAGTTGAATTAATTTATAAAGGTTATAGGTAGGCTTGAAAACACTTTTTATTGGATTATGCTATCATGTCTGCTACAACTTTGATCAGAAGTGGACCCGACTATTTCAATGCTCTCTTTAAGAGACTTTAAACATCATATCTCTGGAACTAGCAGTGAATTCTTGCAAGGTTATGACATTTTGGCACTTTCTACGGTCTCGCCAGTTTTTGTTTGGGGTCTGTCGGTAAAGGTCATGGCTCGTTGGTTAACTTTAGGGCTTGTCCTAGAGGGTTCCCAGCCAGTCGGAAACAAACACATTCCATACCTGTGGACAGTTAGTCAAAACTATCAGACTGGTCAATTTTCTATAAGGCTTGTAGGGCTGTTAAACTGGTTGGTGGGGCTGTTTTCTGTAAAATATCTGTATCTTTAAAGTATCTCTAATTTGTGCTGCACTCAAATGAGGAATCTCAGATGAATTTGATAGTACCTAACACATGATGCTGCTCTAATGGCTGCCAATACATATATAGGAAGTAGGCTTGGCTACTGTAGGTCATTATTCAGGAGTTTCTCTGCTGTTGGTGTATGCACGTTACAGTACATTCAGAACAGTCTTGCTACAATTGTCTGTAAAACCACAAAGTATCCTCATATTACCCTATAAGAAAGGCCATGCACTGGTTACCCATTCAGCAATGCTCTTTTTTTAAAATGGCACAATTGGTAAAAAATTTATAAAAATGGCTGCCCAAAATATTTTATCCTTACTTTGAAGTCAGACCATCAGCCAACAATACCAATGGAAGCCAGTCTAAAGGTGTAATGCTTGAAATTCACCAGTTTGTACCAACCAGTCTAACAGGCATTATGGCCTTACTTTGACCTACAATGCTCCCAAAATTACGAATGAATCGCCAGATGATGTTAGGATTTTTGCTTCCCTTTCCTCTTTTAGAAAGAAGTTGAAAACCTATCTCTCTGATGCTGACCCTTGTTGTGGGTTAGGTTTATGATTTTTGCTGATATAATGTTGGATGTTGCACCTTAGAATATGTCATTATGACAGAGATTAAGTGTTATAAAGCTTTAATTGGAATTGGAATCGACCTGGCATTTTAGTAACTAAGAAACACCATTTTATTCATTCAAAAAATGGTCCTGACACCCAAGGTTTGAAACAGACTAAAAGTCGGGGTTGATTGAGATAAGTGGAACACCCCATTACTGATTGCTTTTTACTATTTTTGGCAACATTTTATCATTGTTGGTGTAGTTTTCATTGTTGGTGAAGTTTTCATTATTGGAGAAGTTTTCACTGTTGGTAAAGTTTTCATTATTGATGAAATTTTCATTGTTGTTGGTGAAGTTTTCATTGTTGTTTGCGAAGTTTTCATTATTGTTGATGAAGTTTTCATCATTGCTGGCAAAGTTTTCATGGTTGGCGAAGTTTACAGTACTGATGGTGAAGTTGTCATTGTTGGTAATGTTCTCATTATTGTTGGCGAAGTTTACAGTAGTTTTGGGGAAGTTGCATTGCAATTCTCATTATTGGTAAGTTTTTGTTGTTACTGGTGAAGTTTTCATTGTTGTTGGCAAAGTTTTCATTATTGTTGGTGAAATTTTTATTGTTAATAGAGTTTTCATTGTTGGTGAAGTTCTCATTGTTGTTGGTAAAGTTTTCACTGTTGATGGAGTTTTCATTGTTGGTAAAGTTTACATTGTTGTTGGTGAAGTCTTATTGTTGTTGAAATTCTTAACGTTGTTGGTGAAGTTTTCATTGTTGTTGACAAAATGTTCATTGTTGTTGGCGAAGTTATAGAGTAAAAAGTTTGCATCCAAAATAATATGAAGTTTTTTTAAACACTATGGTGGCGCCAATACTCTTTCATCGAATAAACTGCCCTGACTGTATTATTGGAATAAACTTATGTTTGACATTTCAAAATGTTGAGGGCATCTTTTTAACATATTGTGGTTATGTAGTTAAGTATATTTATGAAACTTCAGGTAACATTCTTAAAAAAAGTTATACAAATATGAGGTCAGCTCCAGCTGACGCCCCTTGAAATATTATCATAACAAATGTTGTATCAAAAATGTTCACCAAAAAGGCATTTTATAATACATTACTATACCTTTCCAACAATAATGTTCCACAATACACATAATTTAACATATTTTTTCCTGAATGGGCTCACTGTGTGACTTTGCTATCAGTTTGGTTTTTAAATTTGATTTGAATATAAATGTTTTATTGGAATAATAATTTATTAAATTTTATAATTATATGTTCTGCATTTTTCTCACCAGCAAAAAAAAAAAAAAAAAAAGATCACGAAAATATTTCTTATTTAAAAAAACATTGCTACTAATAAAATTGTAGTAAACACAGGTTCCATAACAATGTCAGAAAGAATATTTATATTTGTGGACTGGCTTACATCGCATACTAAAATACAGAATTATGTCATTATATATCACATATTTGTTTATATTTTAACCTAATGGAAGAACTAAACAAATGCAGTACTGTCCTTAATAATCATTTAAGCACAAATACTTAAATTTTCTTTAAAACATGACTTTAAAACATGACTTCAACACTTTCATACCTGTGTGTCTGCTCTCAATGCATGAGTTTTTTAAAATGATGTGTACAGCTAGGAAAATGTAGCTATTAACATTACCATAGAGGTCATTATGTTACTGTTGTTTCCCATGTAATACGTCTTTCCTTTGGAAGCTAAATAACTCTGCTACTTCCATAAGACATTAATAATTCTTGTCAGAAAATGTATTGCACTCACATTATTGATCTCTTTCGCTGATACAAATCAACAAAACAGCATTGAGAATTAAGTTTTCAAGTAAACTTTTTTAATACATTTTGAAATAGTTTGAATGGTATGATTGTCCAAAAATCTATAGGTGAAAATACATTATGTATTTTTTCTTTCAGAATCAGGATTCACAAATAGTTTTAGGTTATTTTCTTGAGTTCATGGCATTTGTCTCAAATTAAATCTACATTTCTAATGTTGTAGTCCAGAAAATTCGTATTCCCTATTCAAACTTATGTTTCAGCAAAACTTCTTGCCTGCCAGAATGTGAAAAAGCTGATAAATTAGCCCAATGTAAAATCTAAATCTTTTTATGTTGTGTGAATTTGGGGTAGTTCTAACTCCTATGATAGTCCAAGAGTAGTCCCGAGAGAGCTGATTTTTAGGCTAAATCTTATGGTCTCCGCGATTTGCTCCCAGAATTTATATAATTATGTTAACCATTCACAGTCTGGTGCATCCACTGAGCGTTCCAGGTTTTGCTCCTCAAATGTGCCGGGATATGTTCCCGGAAAACTTATTTAGACCTAGGTACATGCATTGCTATTCCACGGGACCATATGTTCAGGCTCCCTGTATAGTTAGATATTGCAAAGGACTCTCCATGGTCCTTAAATTATCATAAAAAACCCAGTACAGTCTTTGAGTAGGCCCCCATATGATTTAGGTACCAGCCATGGCTGACATAAAAATCTCTTCACTCCCGGCCTGCCCCCCGGGTATTATGTGTCACCTATTACTCAGGGGCAAAGATGCATGGGTCCAAAACGGTCAAGATTAATCCAGTATACTCCTGGATCATTTGGGTAAGCCTGCAGGATATCCCTAAATATTCATACTGGGATAGTTCAAGAGTTCACTCAAAATTTCAACCTTGTATTATTTCTTTTCAAATGGGACGATAAATTCGATTTCACAATTAAAGTTTCTTTTATTCTATTTCATTAATCTTCTGGGTATAAATATGCTGGAAGTAACAGGACTTGTATATCACCACATTCCTGAAATGTTGTTAATCTTGTTCTTGTCAAAAACATATTTTATGGTGTAGCTGAGTATTTACATTTATTTAAGAAATATAAAGTTGACTCCACTAGCTGTTGGGAGCAAGATAGTTAATCATTAATTGTTGATTATCCTATTCATTATTATACTACTACCAGTGATAAAACATGGGTTTTAGTACAGGGAGTAAAACAATTTACTGTTCAGTCTATAGATCTGCTACCTTTAATTGTCTTAGAAATTGTCTGATTCACAGATGGGTTGATAGCAGAGATGTTGTTTTACAGATCTGCTGTGCAATTTGACATAAAACACCTCATTTCATTTGTTACCAGGCCCAAGAATTGTCTTAACCTATTTAGGCAGTGGGTGATTATTGTCTCTTTTAACACAAAAACACATTGTATGCCCCAGACATCATTTACTGCCATTAGCAATTGTCTTTAATTGTCACCTTTTAATTTTCACATAAAGAATAGCACAATGTCCTTTCATTTAATTTATAAACTACCTATTTTAATAACTCTATTGAGTCACCTGATGTTTTTATCTTCTCAAATTTTTTAACATTGTTTATATTTCACAAGTTCTTCACTTATACATGCCATTTTTTCTTCATGCATATCTTTTCCAAAGATGACTCTTATTGTTTCTTATCAATTCTAGTTAATATAAATTTCATGTCTAAGCAATTTGAAAAAATGGAGTCATTCACTAGCAACTGATTTTCTTGATTCTCTGTGACATTAGTTTATTAATTCCTATATTTATCTATTTGGGGTTTAAAGTCACTTTAAACACATTCTATAGGTCATATCACAACGGGTATTTTTATAGGCAGAGGAAACCAGTACATACAGTTGGTCAAGGTTCTGTACTGTAAACTGCTGACCAATGGCCAGCAACTACCAGCTTTCCCATTTGAAGTCTGGCTGGGATTCGAACTCTGACCTCAGAGGTGGGAGGCGAGAGTGTTACCACTCTGCCACCGTGGCCCCTATTAATTTCTATGAGAAGAATTCTGCCAATTTGGTGTAGCTTGACCAGGGCTGGTAATCATGAACAGTGTTAGCCAGGGCTTAGGTTCAAAGTTCAGACTTTTATCTTAACTTTTTTGGAAAAATATGCTTTTGTCTTGGTCTTAGTAGTATTTACTAAATAGGTATGACCAGTCTTAGGCTTAACCAATGTCCTAACTTTTAGACTGGTATGCATGAGTCTCAAGTTTTTGAAAAAGGTCTTAAATATGGAGGAGAAAATATTAATTACAGTATATCTTTATATTTGTGTATCTAAAGATGATGTATATATAGATGATGCAATTTATTGTAAAATATAAACTGGGTATCTAATATGTTTTGCACCCACGGGTTGCAAACATAGCATCTATCTGCATATTTTTATTTATGGGCAGAACCTAATTCTTTGATGGACTTTTGTGATTGCCTGCGGGGAAAGTTATAGATATGGCTGACAATCTTGCAGACACCTGTTGTCTACTTATAAATTACATAAATTTTCATCTATTTATATAAACTAGATGTTGGCAATATTGCCAGATTTAGTTTAATTGATTGTCTCATATCATTCAGTTTGTTGTGGTCTTAAAACTTACTACAAAAGTCTCAATTAAGTCACCTTTTAGGAATACAGATTTTAGAGAAACGTATTAACTCTGAGCTCACAGTCAAACTTAAAACCTGGTTAAGACCCTTCAAGAATATTGGTCCTGTTCCCATCTGATCACTGAGGTCAAACTGCACTGGGATGGGTTAGCATTAGGATGGGAGACTGAGTTCTGGGCCAGCTATTGATGACATTGATGACCATATAAGTGGTGGTGAAATCACAATACAAGTGAAACAGGTTACCAGGTGGGGATTCAGAGGGTTGGAAAACCGTCCATTAGAAAAATATAACACAGTGAACCCATAGTAACAGACACAGATTCAAAAGTTGAGCACCCTTCACTGGATTGAGAATCATCCAAAATTATAATAATAAAAATACTATTTAACAACCTTCCATTATAATTTAATGTTGCTGCTATGAAATCAGGATTAAAACCCACTTAAATTTTCTGGATAAAAATAACCTGAAATTAATGGTAAGTAAATGAGGACTGATAACAATATCAGTGCATGGGTCACACCCCAGAGTCTCCATAGCCTTTGCATGCCTACACTTGAACCCTCTTTTATTTAAACTTGGATCTTCCTCTGCTAAGTGAGACATTAAATTAATCAATCCAATAAGAAAGCTTTTTATCTAAGCTTTCAAGTTCAGGAATTTTACATAAATAATCAACTGAGGTTATGTAATAACTGGATTCTGTTAGCACGAGTATAATAATAGAAGCATTTGTATAGCACAAAATTGATGAACATCCTCCAATATCGCTACTACCTTCTCCAACATCATTCCGTCCCTTTTCTTGGTTGTTGGGTTTTGTTGGCTTTGGTGTTTAAAAATTTTTAAAAAAAATTTGTTAATTCTTTATCTGTGTCTTACTTGTGTTGATGTGTCTATACTAATATGTGAATAAAATATGACAAACTATCTTTTTATTGTCTTTATCTTGTAAAGGTCTTGGGTTCAAATCTTCATATTACACAACAAAGATCTTATATGTTAAAGCTTGCCAACTGATAATGCAAGTTCAGTTAAATAAAATACTGCAAACTATCTTTTGCTTCTTTTTATGATGAAGGCCTTGGGTTTAAATTTTCATAATATACAGCTAAAGTCATATGAAAAGTTTGGCAACTGATCCAATTGTGTGTCCCAGCCGGTTCATCTCTAAGGTCAAAGTTGGGGTTTTACACCACTTTCAACAGTCAGGGTCATATTGTGACAGGTCCTAAGCATTGTCATCTGTAGGAGTTGAACCCACAGAGGTGAAAACCTATGATAAGATGCCAAACGTGCTAACCACTAGGCCACTGAGGACCTCGGTTCATCCCTAAGATAAAAAATTGGGGACATTTGTAATCTTGGAACATCTCACAATTAATCCCAAAATTTGCTTTATTTGTTACTTTTTATTATAAAGAAAAACAATATTTGTGCTTTATTTTTTGTACAACTGATCTTCATGATATGGTGATCCATAGCATTCCATCTGCACAATATAAAAATTAACTTGTGTGTGTTTTTAATTCTGTGAACATTTCCTACAAAATAAAAAAATAAAACTATATAATACCATAACACATGTTAAAATAACCTTATACATATTTATGTTGTTTTATTATCTGCTTTTTTCACCAATTGGGACACATTAAAATGATATCTTTTACATTATTGGCATGTGCATAAATGATTCAGAATGTCACATATCTTTCATACTTAAACGAGGTTATCAACCCCATGATTACATATAATGCAGTAGATAGATCCCATTACATACACTCTCCCACACTTGAGTGGATGGTTGTAACTTTAATATAAATCTAGTAAATTTACAAGGATGAATAATAGTACTGTTTTGTCAAAAATCACAATAGCCTCCTGCAAAGAGTGCAAATAGTATGAAAGCACCATATTGGTGTACACTATTCTGTGACGTATAACCTGAAGTGACCATATATTCCACATAACTCCACATAAATATAAAAATAATAAAATACTAAATATAAAATATTTAATATCCCATTACTACAATATATTATTACGTGTAGTTCCTGAACATTCTTTTTAACATTTAAGCACAATAGCAACCTGCACCCAGTGCACTCCACTGATGCAATTTACCAGTGCAATTGCACTCCCGAAAAAGTACATCAGGGCATAGTTACACTCCAGCCTCTGTTGAGATAGCTCAACCTGAATATCAAAATATAGTTTTAACAACAATTTACAACAGAAAAAGGCAAACATTTGTCATTAACTTATACTAAAGTAAACTTAGTACTTCTGCAAGAGTTTTGTCTTTAGTGGCCATATAAACATTGGCAACACAAATACTCTCTCCTTTCAGCAACCTCTGGTAAAACTGCGATAACCATGCATATGTTGACTTTTTAAATGTAATTTCCTAACTTTTAAAGCTGTACATTTCTCCCAAACTTTCTATTATTTTTCATGTGTAATCAATCTAACAGCCTCGTGGCTATAGGCTGCTGGTTTTCTCAATACATCCATAAAAGGTGAATTTTACCTGAGATTGGTCTCATTTTGATAACTTTTTGTGTGAATATTTCCATGGTGAGACTATACCATGTTTGATTAGGACAGGTTCGGAGCATTCACTTTACATGATTAGATGTCAGGTGATCGATGACAAACATACTTGTGAGATATACATGGCAAGGAAAATATAGCAGTTGCCTGCAGGTGCCAACCTATCAAGATAGATCCTTGTGAAGCTTCTTTATGTGCAATATGGCGACAGTCAAACTATATGTGAATTAGCCATTTCCCAAGACTGGCAATAAAGATAGATCCAGTGTAGTCGGATCCCTACTGGGACATGAGTAACATGAGCCTGGCTAGATAATAGCACCATAGTAATGTGTCTCTGGAATATGCATACGCAATTTGAGATGGGAGATGGGAGGTCAGTGTTTCACCCATTACACCACTGAGTCTCCCCTTGGTACAGGTTATAATTTGTTAAAAATCCTATTTCAATCTAAATATGTATAGTGTGTACCTACCACTGTTTACAGATGTGTTTGTCAGTAACACTATGCATAGCATCATCAAAAAACTCATTTTCGATGTTTATCTCAGAAAAATATACATGAACTACTGACCAGCTTAAAGCATTTAAAAAGACACAATGGTCAAATAATTTTAATTTTTTCATATTTTATTATGATATATTTTGCTACAACATATAAGATAAAATGAAATATTTAAAATTAAAACTTGCATTGTTATCATTGTGCAATACAACTTCTGCAGTTTTGCACTGTCTTATACCACTTTCACACTACAGGCGGATACTCCACAGTGACCCTCTTTGGTAAAATGTCCCTTTCCTTGGATCACCGCCTGTCATCCGCCTTTATCTCGGAAACCATAAGGTGCAGGGAGTTGATATTTGGTAGGGCCATTGGTTGGGAGTTGTAGGTGTGCAACTTCTTGGTGTGACCTTGATTTGATCTTTGACCTTGCTGTAGTGACCTTGACCTATAATATTTTGTCGGGGCTATACCTCACAAACTGTAAGGTGTAGGAAGTTGATATTTAGTAGGGCCATTGGTTGGGAGTTGTAGGTGTGCAACTTCTTGGTGTGACCTTTATTTGATCTTTGACCTTGCTGTAGTGACCTTGACCTATAAAATCTTGTCGGGGCTATATCTCACAAACTCTATGGTGAAAGAAGTTGATACTTGATAGGGATATTGGTTGAGGGTTGTAGGCATGCATCATCATGGTGTAGTCTTGATTTGACCTATGGCCTAGTCGTAGTGACCATGAGTTTGGTATTTATTGGATTTGGTAAGGTGTAGAATGGTGACACTTGCTTGGGACATTGGTTAAGGGGTGTAGGTGTGCATCATGGTGTGACCTTTACTCTGCCAAAGTGTGTTCACCTGCAAGATTTGAGACATGTTTCTCTTATAACAAAAATATTTTGATTGCTGCAACTGATTAGTTTGTATACTTTTGTATAATTGTGCTATTTCCATAGACAGCTATACTCCAATTAATAAAACTTACAGCTTTGTAATTTTTACTTTATTGATTAATGCTGTCATCTTGTATTAAAATGTCTTGGTTTAATACTTTATCTTTACATTTTCTTTCTTTTAGATGTTATTTTCTCTACTTAAACATTATTTGGAGCTTTATATAACTGACACTGCTCTAAAAGTATCCAGATCTTTGTACTTTTCACCACTTCTGCATTTCATGGTGTTGAAAACTATTTCCCCAGGCTGTGGGGTACAGGCATCTCTGATGCTTTTTTCTATGTCAGTACCACCACCTCCACAACACCGTGTCTGTCAGTCCTGTCAGTAGGAAACAGTCCACACATTTTTTGGTGCTGTGAGACAAGGGGAAATAAGACACGACTCAGTGGCCCACAGTGGGAACACAGCGACTGAAAGTTCTTATACTGGCATATTTATCGATGGTGGGGTACAGTGAATTACTGTCAAATTTCTGATTACACAGAGTCTACATAAGGTATTTGAAGGTGAATGAAGGCACTATAGATGTCACGATTTGGTTGTTAAAGGTTCCTGGAAGGTGAAATACTGATCCACATCACAACTTTATTCAGGGTGTGCTCAATGATGGGCATGTCTTTATTCAAGTAGCCATTTTGAAAGCTGTGGAAGGAACTGTGGAGAAGGACCTTATATATCCTTATCTGTTTGGACTATTAATTTGTGATTTAACTATTGTAAATATTAAATAAGATGCCAAGGACCAAGAATAAGTCTTTTTGCAATCGCAAACACATGCCTGTTTTGAGTTATAATAACGATAGTGACAGTGATACAGTAGCTAATGTGGCAACTGTGGCACAGCCAGAGTCAGAGGATGTGTTATCCCAAGAAACTGTTGAAAAAGAAAACGAGGCATGCCAAGCAGGTCATGTTTGCTGATACAGAAGACACATTGATAGACTGGATTAGGGAAACCCCTTGTTTGTACAGATGGATTTGAGAGATTACAGAGGTATACAGAAGCAAACTGGTCCTTGGGCTGAGAAGGCGGCTGAGATGGATATAACTGGGGAGTTTTGTTAAAACTTTTTAAAAATTTGTTTAAATGTATTATTAACGCTTGTACAAACCTGTGTGCAGATACATGTACCTAGCATTAAATGTAGCAGGCCAACAGTAGAAATAATTAAGTAATCAGTATACATGCTAAATGATGTAGTAATAAATGGTGACTTGCCCTACTTATGTAGACCCTAGTCAGTGTATGAGGAAATTAATTAAATATCTTATACATCTGTAATGTATCTACACATGTATAATGCATGTGATGTAGAATGTATGAATAAGGCTGTTAATATTTTCACTAAATATGTTTTCCTTTGTTTTTGTTGGTTCAGTTGAAGACCTCCAGGTCTGAAGGAAAAGTGTGCAGACAAGGTTTGTAAAGTTGACAGGGCATCATTTAGGGGATGGTGCGCATGAAGTGACAGTCTGTGAAAAGTATATCCGTGAAAAGTTAGATACTGGAGAGGCACACAGCCCACGTGCATAGTTTGCAGATTCTTTCTGTAAGTATCAAATTTAAGCATTAGCATACTTACCACTTCTGTAGTATCAGTCATATGTATAATTTTAATTGTCAAGTTGGGTAATTTTTAAAGCTAACTAAATTTATTTTTTCCTAATACCTAATTTTAGGTGTAATTCAAGTGCAGATTCAAGTGGTGCAGTCATGTCCTTTTCTGGAGGACCTTTCATGTTCTTCACCTGTGTCAGCACATGGTTGAATGCACTTTTTCTTGTACTTTCAGTTAAAACCTGAGTCTACATCTAGTGTGCCAGCTACTGCCTTGGGTTTGGCCTCCATTTCTTCCATGAACCCTGAAGCTGTTCCTGAAGATGGTGAAGAACAGGGGTTGGCAGAGTCAGTTGACCAGATCACCCCTGCATCCACCAAACGGTCTAGGAAGGAGACTCACGATGCTGAAGATATTTAGAATCTCTTGAAGACTGGCAATGAACAGATGCAGAAGTCCCTGGTACTGATTGACAGTACCTTGTCTGCTTCCACTCAGAAGTCCTTTTGCTTTTGGACAAAGATGTCCATGAACTACTTTCAGGATCATTCTCAGCAGAAGATCACTCAGCCCGCTCTTCCGGCCACTGCTGTCAAGCAGACTGTTACTGGACATTCAGAGCCAGAGTATATGTTGTACAACCTTCTGACAGCTGTTCCAATATGTCAGCTCTCGCAGGTGCCCACTGTTGCCAGGGTGACATCCCCTACACTATTTAGTAGTAAGTAAGTAAGTAAGTAAAAAGCATTTATAAAGCACCAAATTTGATGTAAGCTTCCTCTAAGGCGCTGATGTCCAAAAAGGGATAGTCCAAATCCAAAAAGGAGGTCAGTATCCATATTAGCATCAAATAGGGGAGATAGGCTATGGTGGTGGATAAGCTGAAACCAGAGATACTTTCTACAGTTCTAATGGCTTGAAGGAGCTTGTTCCACTCTGTAGTAGCAGCTAATTCAGAACTGCACAATCCTGAGCATTTATTTGGTTTGGATGAGGAAATTGATTGGCAATTGCCCCGTGTGAGATCAGTCCACTTAACTAGAGAGGAGAGATATGGGGGTTGACTAAAAGTTATGGCTTTATAAGTGAGGAATCATATTCAAACAATATACGGTAACGAATGGGGAGCCAGTTTAGTTTTTGCAGGAAGGGTTATATATAGGGTAAAAAAGAGTGGGCCCAGAACTGAGCCCTGAGGAACCTCATAAGAGAGTTGAAAAGCATCTGAAAAATGTCGATCTATTTTGATTTTCCTTGAGTTGAGGTATGACTGAACCCACTTGAGCACAACCCCATCAATGCCATACCAATGCTGGAGGACTAATCCAACAGCAGTACCCTTGTCCATAGAGGTGGCAATGTCATTTTGTATTTTCAGCATTGCCATTTCAGTGGAGTGAAAATCTCTATATGCAGGCTGATTTATGTTCGATATACCCTCGTGAACAATATACTCACTTATTTGCTTAGCCACAGCTTTCACTCTAAGTTTGGAGATGTAGCTGAGGTTGGATATTGGACAAATAGTTCTTGAGAGTGTTTCTATCAAGACCAGCCTTTTAAAGCAAGGCTGTAACATGGGCAGTCCTTGAAACAGGATGGAAAACTGCCCTCCTGTAGGGAGTAGTTCACAATATTTGTGATGCAATTTTTTTATGTTGCTTCTGGGTCTCAGATCCGGATCATCACGACAGAGGCGCCCATGAAGATGTCTGAGTACTTTTTGACAGACCTTGGCTATGTTTCCCTCAACTTTCTGGAGGACTTCTGGGAATTTTTACACTTTGGTTCTTCTTCAAATGCTTTACCAAATTTTAATTTGATTTACTGTGACAGCACTTGGCATCATTTCCACCATTTGTCTTTCACCAAATATAAGGGAAACAAAGTAAACTCAAAAGGTGTTTGAAATTAATGCATATATTTTGAAATATTTTGAGCCTAGCACCTACACCAGAATGAAAGTGTCACTGAAAAGTGACAGTTTTACTCTGGTGTAGGATTTACTATCGTTTTAACTTTTATTACTGACCTGAATGTAAATATTTTCTTTTTGGGCCTATATATCTTGTATTTACTTATTTCTGACATTTTCGTATGAATGTAATTAACTTGTAAGATTTATTATCTTATGTTAGAGATTGCCCTGCTGGTAGTAGTATCTTTGTCCTTGCTTGTGTTTGGTTTTAATATTTGAGGTTTATCAGCTGTAGGTAATACTGTTGGTGTCATTGTAAGTGTAAATATTTGGAGAAACTCGCTTACTGCTGACCTTATTACTGTTAACCTAGAGTATTGTTTCTATAATCTTTAAAGTAACACAGTTATTGCTGATGGTTAGTGCTGTTGGCTTATTACTGCAGATAGTAACACTAATGGTAAATGTAGTTTGGCATGTGAACCACTAGAAGTTTTTCAGTCCTGTTGGTACTGCTGTTGATCTGACTTACACTTTAAGTATGTAAGAGTAACTTGGTTACTAAGCTTTTTTTAACTGATTCTTTAAATTGTTGACCTGTTGTATTTTTTAACATTTTACGTAGTAATGTTTATGTGGTTTTTACTTTGAAATTTTAAATGGTTGTGGTTTATTACATCTGATATTATTTAGGGGGCTACTCTGGCGCAGTGGTAACACACTCGCCTCCCACATCTGAGGTCAGTGGTTCAAACCCTGGACCTTATGTGGGAAAGTTGGTAGTTGCTGACCGATTGTCGGCAGTTTACATTACAGAACCTTGAACAACTTTAGGTACTGATTTCTTCTACCCACAAAACTACCCATCATAATATGAATTGTACAGTGTTGAAAGTGACATAAAAAACAAAAAATATATTTATCCGATCTTACTACTGTTGGTGTTACTGTAACTTGTAAGATTTCATGTAACTTAGTTACAGCTTGCAGTGTTACTGTTGCCCTCAGGTGTATGCCTTTCCCACTTGGTCATTTCTTGCTGATGGTTTTAACTGTTGGCTTAATGTGATTTTTTTTCAGTTTTATTACCTTTTATATGGTCAGTTGTCAGTAGTATTGTTGTCTTTTGTGTGGTTTATTACTGACTTGTAAAATTTGTGGTTTCTAACATTTGATGGTCCTACTGATGGACAATCTAGTGATAACTTTTACAGTTTAAGTTATGAGCTGCCTATGTTATTGTTTGGCTTGTCATGTGTTTTACGGTTGCTTTTTGTAACCTGAAAGTATGCCTATGTTCTGAGTTATAATTTGTCACTGAGGGTGTATACACATGAGTTATAAAACTACTGTAGTCATTAACATTTATCAGTCATATCTATCTTAGCCTTGCTTTATAATTTTAAAGTTTGTACATTTTTTAAATTTATGGTTTTAACTTTTTTTTAAAACTTTTTTTCTCACAATGTCATTATCAGGCACTGTCTTATGTAAAACTGAAGCTTTTAACTTTTTGTCTTTTTTTAAAGCTACTGCTCTCATTCTCCGAGGGGCCCCACCCCAGTAAAAGCCACTGTATTTTAAAATTCTTTTTACTCTTGAGTCTTTAAAAGTACTTTACATTATGCAATAATAGAGTATAAGTTTAGAATCATTTTAAATTCTATTAAGCACACGGCATGAATCCATTAAAGTACCACCGATACTAGAACGTGGAATTTATGAAATATGAATAACAAAATAATGCATATGAAAGTGCTGGACATTTTATATGCTCATAATGTCTGAGTGTATTCTGAAGTCACGCCAATAGTAATAAATTAAATATGCCAAAAATGAAATATGGTGTATGCCCAAGGCAACAAGGGCCACCAGTGCCCCCTCCCAACAGGCCCAAGAGCCCAACAGAGGCCACTAGGGGCCAAAGTCAAATAATAAAATTTAGAAATTTGTGAAAATGTGATATTGTAAGGCGTGAAAGTGACCTATGAGGTCAAAGTGGAGTTAAAGGCACAACCCCATAGATATGTTGTTGTTCAGGCAAGAACAAATGATGAAAAAAAGGTCAAATGCAAAACTGCAGAATTTAGGTCCAAATTTAGTAATACAAGCAAAATAAATGTATGATAAACAAAGAAAGCTATGCCGGCAGAAGCATTGTGTGATTAAAAGAGAAATCCACAAAATGTAGATAATACTAAAAAGTAAACATTTTAATGGCCACAGACGTATATGTGGGTCACGATTTGCCCAGGTGGACATTAAATTTAGAAGGGCAAAGCCTGATCCAATTACTAAGAAATAGTTCCATCATCTGATCAATAGCTTTGACCAAGTCAAATGCAAGCCCAAAGGAATAAAACAACAACACCAAGTATGTGTGGTAATATATGGGCAGTTTATCTGCCAGTACATGAATAATGATTATGCATTCATATATGTGTTGTCATGATAAAATACAATGTTTACATACAAATACAAGTTGATACACCACAAAATAATGCATAATGGTGTAATAATGTTCATAATAATGTTATATTACTAAAAATTTGACTTTAATGTTTATAATATGTAACAAAAAGGCAACAGAGAGGTTATCTCCCATCAAAGCACGTATATTACTCCATCTGAGGCAAGCTTAGGATATGTATGTATGAACTGACAACAGCTTTCAACAACAAAAGGTGGCACACAATAACACTGCCAGGAAGAGCCTTTGTCTTCAGGTCCATAGCATTGCTTGACATACACCAATCTTATATCATACACAAGCAGACACTCTCTCGAATGCTGGAGTCTGCTGCCTCACCAGCGAGAATCCTGGCAGTGAAGTACATCACAGACCAAGTTGAAGATGAAATTCAAAAAGTAGTGGACAGTACCTGAAACTATAAGAAGGCAGGAAGTACTCTGTCCACAAAATAACAGAATAATAATAGTCAAGCTTATGACAGACGGAGGTCATTTGTCCAATTGGCAGCAAAGCCTGTAGGATAGAAAAACAAAACCAAAATACATATGCATAAAGGGTGGGTTATTGGGTGGGATCTTCAAGAGATGTTACCCCTCTGCTGCCAATCATCCAAATGGCAGAATGAAGGGCAGCATCTGAGGTCAAAAACCTGTAAACCAATAGAAAAGCTTTTAACAAAACAGCATGGTCATGCATACTAAATCTGATGCCTGATCCGAAATTTTTGAAAGAGGAAAACGGGGGCCCTCCAGGAATGAACTTGGTGGTACCCAGATGCCACCTTGCACAAGTTCCCCACAGTTTGTGGCCACCCAAAAGCCTTTGTATATATGTTGTACATACTGTTGTGTGTTTTATTAAATAAATGTCATTCTTGTAACTTTATATTTCCACTTCATTTCAAAATTGTAAAAGTTATTGATTTTTTGTAGTAAATTTAGTTCACTTCCTCTTTGACTATTTCCTGTAGGTTTGATTATTTTAAAGTTATATTTTCACACTTAACTTAATACTTTTTTCTATGTATTATTGTTTAGTATTCTTGCTATGAATTTTGTTATTTTTTACATGATGTTTTTGTTGATATTTGTGTACTTTGTTTCTTTTTGGTTGTGAAAATATTAAAATTAAGAATTATATATATGTATATTTGTCAATTGACTTCTCTCTTAAAATCCACTTTTGTCATGGTAAAACAGATGAATTACAATGAATCCCTATGAGCAATGCCTTAATCTGATTTCCAATCTTACCTTGGACAGAAAGAGTGAATGATGACCTTTTTGTGGTTATATGAATACTTGAACTTTCACTTATATTTGACCTTTTTGGGTTTATTTGGTCCCACAAACTTTATTTATATATTGACCAGAATAATATAATCTTTTATTTGAATTCAACAAATTACTTTATAGCAATACTAATTTAATACTAAATAACCACGAAAGCAGTTAAAGTAATAATAACAACAGTCCAAAAATAAAGTTCATCAATGTCCTTCAACTGGATCATATCATTCTGCCATGGGACTGACCCAACAGCATGCTCTCTCTGCCTCTTGGCTGTGATTGTAGCATTGTTGTCCCACGATGGTCCCCCAAAGTTAGGCAGAACTTGACCATGTCTCTAAGCACCTGTCACCTGCCTGTGATTGTTGTCCTCCTCATCTGGTAGTCCTTGATGGTCTGCCCGGTAATGTGTCCTGATGACGTTGTGCAGGTTCACACAGGCGCCTGTGGCATTGTGGTCAGCAGGCATATGAAGTGATTGGCTAGTATCATGAATGCGTTCCCCACCACCCGTGTGGCTCTGGACAGTCTATACTTGAAAATGTGCTGTTGATCATAAGGTTTCTACCAGGACAAGGCTTCATTAGCCATGTCCTCAATACAAAGGGCTTCATCGGCCACAATATGGCATGTTTGTCATCACATGGCAGTCAATCAGTTGCCGGAAACCCTATGGTTTCATCAAACAAGACTCTGCTTCAGATGGCACTCGTTGAAGATCTGGGCATCAGAACACGAGCCATTACTCCCCACATCTGCCCACAGAAACCTATAGTCAGCATCCATCCAGTGCAAACATCACCACTAAGCAGAAGCCCTTGTAGTTATAATATCTTGACCCTGATTGCCCGGGTCATCTTATGGCCATATGTTTCCCATTTAGGTCTCACACAGCATGGTGAAAGGTCCACTTTGGCCAAAATGCACTGCCTTCTCACGCCATTCTTGTTGGGTATGTGGACACTTCAGCTGTTCCTCCCTGAAAATCTGGTAGATTGTTTCACACACCTCTTGCACAAAGAGGAACATGTTGTTGAATGCCACCCTGGAGCCATACATCAGGGTCTTGTAAGAGTCCCGTGTGGCCAGGTATCTCAGGGTGATGGCAGCCTGCAACAAGTTGCTCACAAAATCTTTTCTTCTTTTAAATCATTGGTTCAACTCTTTTCACCAGCTGCTTGAAGAGTTCTGGAAACAATCTGACAAAGATTCTGTAGCCATATACTTCTGAATTCAACAGCTGGTCAATCAGAACTTCATACTAGCCAAACAGTGGCCTCTCCCGGATCCTGTTTCTAACTTAACATTGTCTGAGATGCCTACATCTTCCACAATGGGCCATGATGGGATGAGTTGCAGCATCCCACCAAGCAGTCTTAATCTGTCAGCTTCAATATGCATAGCGATGTTGCTCTCTGAAAGTCAGCAGAAGAAATAATGGTTGTCGACTGCAATGCATGGTTATATAGGTGTTTGGGGGCACATTGCAGCTGACATATGACTGTCAGTTAGCTTGCTTCACCTTATGTCACTGTCAGGGTAGCACATGTTACTGAAACTAGAATGTATGAAATGTTCGACGTTAGTAGGACCACATTGCCTTGCCATCACACATGGCAAGGAATAGTGAGAAACCTTGTGAAAAACCCCTTTCACTGTGGATAAACCGTGGAGACCACCGTGACATGGCAGTATAACGACTGTTGGACAGGATACCACAGGAAAAATGGGAGGTGACCTGGAAGGTGGTTCCACCGCCTCCAAAAACCTGTAACCATGGAACATACCGTCTGTAGTCTGTAAGGGGCATTAATAGAGACAAGATGTCCATTTAGTGACTAGACGTCCATGTAATACAAAAATAAATTGTTTATGGGAGTACATTGTGGGATCTCTGGCACAATAGCCAAGAGTAGGTAGAACAGATATGGAATAAATAAAGCTTCAAATCTATGTTCATGTAATCATCATCTTCAAGTTAAATATAACATATGGTGATAATATGTACTTTGTCATTCGATAAAACCACTATGGTGTATATGTATGTTTCTAAAACCACCACTCTGTTAATATTATTACCATAATTTTATGTTGCATATTTCATTGTTGAGGACATGTTTGGAGTTTTTTTTTGCAGATACAGATAAGGACTGCTAATGATTTCAGATGACTATATCACGTCGTGTTTAAATATAATCTCATTACATTCAAGGCCATTAAATTCTCCTAACCGACATATTTATTATCTTTAATCAAAACCAGTAGCCTCACTAGTAGAAATTGACTGTCTCTTTCCTTAATTTATCTTAAGAAAGCCATTGATTGGTGAGGTTTTGCTATGGCTTCTCCCACTGAATGGAACAGACTCCTACAATCAGTCTGATCACAGCCCACAATTATAGGGTTACAAAGCCAGTTAAAAACCTACTTGTTTAGACTAGCATATCCTCCACCATAATATATCTCCTATGGTGAGCTCTAAATTGGGATTTTCACCTGACATATCCCTGCATTTTCCCTATTTGACCTCAAGTGCATAAGAGCATGTTGCATTAATTTTATGCTATATAATTGTTTCTATTCTATTATTTTTTTTCTTGGATATAATTCCACATGTTAAAACCATTAAATTCTATGAATGTCAGTATTAGCCTTACAAATTATGCAAAGAAAACTTGCATCTTTTGCTATGAAGCCACTTTGGACATAACAGAGAAATCTCAGCCATGAATATAAAGGAAATAATACTTATACGATTATATTTTGGTCTAATATTACCATATCCCAATTGTGGTGTTGCTTTGGAAAATAACTTTGAAGGTAGACTGAATAGAATTATACAACTACAGAAAAGGGTAATTATGATTATTGCTTAAGTTGATTATAGATGTAGCGTGATGTTTGAAAGTATGGGTCTTCTTAAATCTTCTGATGTTGTTTAGAAAAACTGCAATAAAGTTTTTTTCCATGTTTAAAACTTTTTACAACTGTTCACCAATACAAGACCAGCAATATGATGATTCAAATTATCTAAAGTACAAAACAAACATAAAGAAATTATCATTAAGAGTAATTAAATTATGTGAGAAAAATTTGGAATTGTCTTGCAAAAAAAAAACGAAAAAAAAAACAAAAAACAAAAAAAAGTTAAATTTGCAAATTTTAAACATATATTTTACAGGTTTATCAAATGAAAACCTTTATTAGTAGTATAAAGGGGGGCATTATAGCAATCCAAAGTTAATCTGAGGAGCGGTTTGGAGCTCCTAAAACTGGGGTTTCCAATTAAAATCAACGGGAGTGGATAATCTCAGGAGTGATCAGATATGAGGCTCCTGAGATTATCTTGAGCTCCTAAAACTGGGGTTTCCAATTAAAATCAACGGGAGTGGATAATCTCAGGAGTGAACAGATATGAGGCTCCCGAGATTAACCAGAGTGCGCATGCGCGCGCAAAAGATTAGGGGAGTGCGCGTGCAAAAGATTAGGGTAGTTTTTAAATTTTAGAGAGTGCGCATGCGCGCGCAAAAGATTAGGGGAGTGCGCATGCGCGCGCAAAAGATTAGGGGATTGCGCATGCGCATGCAAAAGTTTAGGGGAGTGCGCATGCGCGTACTGTTTATTAGGATGCACATGTGTGTCTTGCGCATGACCTTGTGCATGCACGACTTGTTTAGTAGAGTTTGTAAACTTGTAGTTTTACATCTGATAATATGGGCATGTGTTGAAACTTAAATAATTTTATTTTCTGTACATATAGTGCCTCCTGTGACTAACCATGAATGCACAAAAAGTCTTACTCAAGAAAGTGCATTGAAATGTAAATTTGTGTGGAAAAAGAAGTGCAAAGTGAACCCAGCTATTTTCGTTTTATCCAACTCATTGAAAAGAAAGAAAACATTAAAAAGTTTAAAGTTTATTATTATTTTCTTTGACAGTAATATCGTTCTTCATCTTCTAATATATTTGCTCTCAGTCTCATGTTATCCGGTGTTTCCTGCCTGAAATCAATGAACAGATAGCTATATGGTCCCAGGGTCATCACTCGTTCATACACCTGTACAAGGTATTCTGGATCTTTGGGGTACATCTGTCTTGCTAAATATTGAATCTGACTGGCATCTCTGGGATTCTTAAACAGCACCATGTAGTGTGTGTTCAAACTGATAGTCCTCTGGAATCTACTTTGGTGAAACACATTCTGGGTCACTGCAATGACGGATATATTTTTGTGATGACTCCCTTTGGTAAAGAGGTCAGCCACTCTACTGTCCAAGGAGTCCATCATGTCATCTAACACCAGGAGACACGATTCCAGTTCTTCCACATCTGGTAAGCCTTTTTGGAATTCCACATTTTCCATGGTGGTGTAAAGAGGTTGCCATTGGGAATAGCACCACACTATTCTTTGTGGGCATTGATATATCTTTTCATGTTTCAGTTCCAGTAGCTTTTTCAGAAATGATGTTTTTCCACTTCCTGTCGGGCCAGCCACTAGACAAGTAAATGGATGAATCAGCTTAGGTAGGGCAACAGTGATGCAGGAACCATCTTGGTGGTGCATAGATTTTGGATGATGCACTGGCATTTCAGGTGGCATCTTCTCATGGACATTTTTTATGTGTCTTTTCAAATTATCTCTTCGAGAAAAGGACTTGCCACAGTCAGGACACTGAGACATCTTTTCAGATCAGTGTTTTAGTGGAAAATGACCTTGTTTGTAAAACTTACTGCTATTTATATTTTTTTTCCTCCTCCTCCTGATATTACCCCTGATCATTCTTTTTACTCATATTCCCTCCTCCTCCTCCTCCTAATATTACCCTTGACCCTCATTCTCATTTTTCCTCCTCCTCCTCCTCCTAATATTACCCTTGACCCTCATTCTCACTAAATCCCTCCTCCTCCTCCTCCTAATATTACCCTTGTCCCTCATTCTCACTCCATCCCCTCCTCCTCTCACTGCATAAATAAAACACTTTTACTGTATAAACATATTTATTGTCTAACAATAATGCCTTGACTAAAAATATAGGTACAATATGTACAATTAATTAGCTTAAATATTAATTTTATAAATGTGCAAGACAATATAATGATTTCGAACAACTAATTTTAAAGCACAACAAAAGTTAAACCAATTGAAATAATTTATTTATGATTCATCAGTAGAAGACCATTTATCATTTCATCAAGACCATTCGCCATTTATCATTTCATCAGGACCATTTATCATTTATTATTTACTTATTATTTTTATTTTTTTATCATTTATTATTTAACCTTTTATTATTTATTATAATTTTTTTGGTTATTCATTTTGATCATTTATTATTTCATCAAGATCATTTATCATTTCATCAAGACCATTTATTGTTTCATCAAGACCATTCATCATTTCATCAAGACCATTTTAACCAAGACCATTCATCATTTCATCAGTATTTGTTCTACAAAGTTTTCAATCTGGTCATCACTGTATTTCTCCATCCTGTTGACAGTCGTCTCCATGCTGCAGCCAGCAAAGGTGTGGAGAGCAAATAATGCACAGTAATGTCCACAGGCCAGTGAGAAAGGTCTTTGCAGTTGAACATCATTGTAAGTGCAAATATGACCTTCAAAAAATGTGCTGAATTCTTTGAAGACACGTGGTAATCCATAAGAGTCAAAGTACAGACCCTCGCCTTGGTCATTGATGCTGAGTGCCACCCAGTGGGTTCCTTCATTGTGAGAGCAGTCTGTGTTGCAAATAAAGACACATTTTTCTGTTGGACTTCTCAGCTCATTTCTGGCAAAAACTCCGGTGTCCCATTCCGGTGGCTTGAAGGTATTTAACACTTTTTCCAATTCAAATGTATTCATCAGTTCAGAACTCTACAGGGTAAAGTCGGTAACAACGGATCTGTACTGGTCAATTTCAATAGTATTTTCAAATTCTCCATACACGACAATGTTCACAGTTTCTGTCAATTCTTTTTTGAAGTGCACCTCGAGTGACACTGTGCCAGTCTTTCTCAAATTCACATATCCTCCACCCTCTTCCAGATCAGGTGACAAGTCAAAGCAGATCAAGGTATATCCCTTTTTATACTCCTCCCTATCTATGTGGTTCCCTTCATCTTGATACACGGATCCCATGCCAGAGAAGAGAGTCATATAGCAATTCATGTCTCCAGTCTCAAAATCAGGTTGAAGTGCCTTACCAGGAACGGATGTGCCACCCACATTCAGTGCGATATGGTCCATATCAAAATGTTCAAACTGGAACGGGTTAGTTTGGTACGTTCCATTGATGCCACTGTTTCTGACAAAACCTATGACAATACGTTTTGGAATTTGACCCGAATACAAATTTTCTTCTGCATGACTTCTTGTGCCTGAACTGACTGTGTACGTCTTACATTCACCTCGGGTGATGGGGTACTTGGCTGTTCCCATTTCTAAGGACTTTGCGTGAGCTGCCTGGATGACTGAATTCACTTGAACTTTTCTGATCATCATCTTAACACTGTCCAGTTTCACTCTAAATACGGTATTATCCGTTGGACTCACTATGGCAAACTTATCCTTGCTTCTGGTTAGACGCAACTTGATGGGTGTGTGATTGAGTATGTAGCGATCTTGGAACATGAGGTCCAGGTGCAGTTTTCCCATCATATCTATCAAGTGACTTTCACGGGCAAGCTCCTTTCTTTTGACATATCCCTCATTGTGCTGGTCAAGAGAAAAATTATTTGTGTCTTTGTACCACATCGATGCCGTGAGTTGACTTTGTTTGCTCTCAGTCCCAAAACTGAGGACTGTTTCTATGTACGCTTTGTAAGGATAGGTGTTATTGGAGGTGGTGACTAAAGTGTCTTTCAGGGTCATGTCAATCTGACTAAACAAAGCATGCAGCCAAAAATTTACCGGGGCGACATCTGCAGTGGCACCCAATATCTCTCCGTCAGCATCCACAATTTTAGCCTTGACTCGAATGAAGCTGTTTTTCAAATCTATGTACTCGGAGTCAGTCTCAGCAATTTTAAATTCAATGGTGTCATCACTGTCCTTGACTGCTGTAATTGGTCCATATTCTACCCATCTCCCTTCTTCAACACTGGTTTGAGTGAGTGGCACACCAAACAAATCCAATTCACTTTTGACGCACTCGCATGACAGCGGGTGAATCAGAGGCATGTTTAAGAGTAAATATCTTTTCTTTTTTTCCTGGAAGGTCCTCCTCTTTTGACTGCTCTCGATGAAATGACGCGCTTTCTTTGGTTGCTGTTCCTTTTATTATCTCCCAAGTAATCTTGTGCCAGTTCAACTCCTGCTTTGAGAGCTTTCTGTCCCAAGGATTTTGCCAGTGCAATGGCACCTTTCTTCAACAGGGGAGCACCCACTCCTACAAGACCCCGAAATAGACTTCCCAAACCGTGACCTCTTTGATATCGCAAACCTTGAAATCCTGGTAATCCACTTCCTGCTTGACTCGTGTAATACTGCTCGTATGCTTGACGGGTAGAATCGTCGCAGCAGTAATCCTTATGCTTCATTTTTTACGAAAGTGAAGCGTTACGAATGACTTCCCACCAACAAATGGAATAATTTCACCCGTATCCCCCTTTATATTGATTTCAACAGCTCCAAAAATCTTTCTCATCACCGGATAGTAGAATACTTTACTGTAGGAGGTGGTGACAATGGGTCCCTTTTGGATGGGTACAATTCTCAGGAGGGGCACCTTGGCATTTCCCACGGCTACAGGTTCAATTAAATCACAATAGACGTACAAGTTGTGTATGCCATCTTCAATGTCAGCCGGATACTTTGATTTTCTATCACCAGCTGAAAATGGGCCTGTCATGACAAATCCTAACATGTCACTCAATCTCTTGGAAAGATACAAGTCAGGTGCTAACCCCTCTGATGCGTCATTTGTTTCGATTTTAAGTCTCGTTTTTTGCGTGGTCTCAATGGTATTGAATTCGACAGTGACAGGTGGGTTTCCACCAAGGCCCCATTTAATTTTTTTATTTAAGATTTTGATCAATTCCCCTATATCAGCATAAATACCCTCGGGAATGAGTATGGTTGTATTCCCAACTTGAACAAATTGATCTGAAGGAACATTATACCACGTTCTTGCATATTGAATTTCCATCAGTCCCACTTCCCATTCACCGATCAGTTCATAAGGTTGAGCCAGTGGTACAATAAACTCTCCGGGAGTATTACCCGTGTGCTTTGTATTGCTTGGTAAATAGAGATAAAAGTCTTTCATGGTCTGTCTCTCTCGTCACACTGAAGGAAATCAAGGGATGCTTTCCCTTTTATGTACTCTCCCACTTGTACTTTTTTCTTGGAATCTTTGGTTTCCATTCAGATTCCGGTTCAGATTCCGGTTCAGGTTCAGATTCTGGTTCAGAATCTGGTTCGGATTTTGGTTCGGGTTTCCACACCTCCTCTTGCGGTTGAAACTGGGGACCACGCCCCAATAACCTCTCTGGAATGTTAGCCTCTTGTAACTTTTGATTAAAATATCCCCAACCAGTTGGGAGTGTTCTTATTTTTCTCTGTGTCCGAATAGCCGTGTTAATCAAATCTGTGATGTGTGATCCACTAATGGGTCGATTGTCTTCTGTTAAAATTTCGCCTTTGTCATTCCACTGTAAAGTTCCTTTTAACTTTTGATACAGGTGCTGACCTTTACTCCTCAGAGAAGGTGGCAGAGTGATGGTCAAGTCATTTTCTAAATCTTCTTTGGGGTCTTCCACAGGGACCACAGGATCTGGAAAAGGATCCCCAGGTTCGGGGTGTTGCTTTCGATCATAAGTCAGCAGACGACTCATCGACTGATTGAAGAGCTTCATTTTTTCAGTTGGTTCCAATACGGGGTCTTCTAACAGTCCACTCATATCCTTTTCTAATCTGGCCATAGCAGTAGCTGTGGCATCTCTTCCCACTGGTGCACAGTCTCTGGTGATCAAGAATGACTTGGGCACAACAATCTTTTCTATAAATTTATTCATCGCCGAGTGAAAAGCCCTACCAGTTTCTTAGCAAGTGGAGGAATAACAGTTCCTAAAATAGGAGCCAATAAAGCAGGCAGGAATCCACCCTTTTGCAAAATCTGTTTCTTTTTTCTGTCAGAGGTATTCTTTTTCCTTAATGCTCGCAATTCTTCTTTATACTTTGCCAGTCTTTTCTTTTCTTTAAGCCCAAGGGGAATATTCCCCTCTAGAATATTGTGAGCGCAATCCACAAAACAGTGAATGAGTGGTCTGTCCGCACCACGAATGATGTACTTTATTGCTTTGGGGTCACCTTCAGCTAAAATCCTTAACACGTATTTGTTCTTTTTAACGACAGACATGTTTTCACCATGACTGCTCACGTTGAAATGTCAACACAGGTTTAGAAAACCTTCTATTTATAAAACTGGTGATGTCTGTGGCTGGTATCCAAGAATCATACTTTGGAGGCCAGTGTAACCACCTCACCAAGACCTCTTTGGGGCGACCTTTAATTTTGCGACTTTTCAAAATTTTTTCAACCTTATAATACTCATTGGGAGTGACCTTCTGCAGCTCTTCTTCATAAAATGTTCCATCAATGGACTCCCCGGCATAGTCTTTGATTTTGTATGTGGGATACCTCTGTGTCCCATCTCGGTTGACTATTTGGAACAGTTCACCACTCCACCTCTGATCATACTCTCTTGTGAACGTCTTTCTGGCACGTGAGATCCTGACAAAGTCCCCAACTTTAAACTTAAAAGTGGTCTTTTTCATTCTTTCATCATTCTTTATTCCTTCTGAATTCAAGTTGCTCATTGTGACCTGTGCTGGTGCCATTTTAATGGATCGGTGTACACTTGAGTTGTAAGCCCGAGTAAAGTCTTGCAGTGCATCGATATAACGGTAAGACTGTTTATATGTAAAGTACTTGTAGATTTTTCCTTTGATGGTTTTAATAGCCCGTTCAGCATAATTGGCCTTCACTTCATTTTGGGTCACAAAGTGACGGATCAAGTGCGATTTGAATAAATTCTGAACTTTGTGTCCTAAAAATTCTGTTCCTTTGTCTGAATGCACAACTTCGGGTACTCTTTCTTTAAAAATTTTTGTGAACGCACGAACAACTTCATTTCCAGATTTATCCCTGAGTGGCACCGTCCATACATAGCGAGAAAAAATGTCTACAGCTAAAAGAATGTAATGATAACCATCGTTGTATTTTGCAATTTTCGTCATGTCCATCAAGTCAACATCCCACTGCTGATCAATCGACCCGACAATGACTTTATTTCTTTTAAATTTCTTTCTGGATGGTTTGTGAAATGTGTATGTCTCCTCTCCACTCAACCAACTTTTCACGGCATTGAGGGTCACAGTGCTGTCTTGTTTGACGGCAGCATCATACAGTTTCTGAGGACCCGAAAAGCTTGCGGAGTGTGAGGGATCAAAGAAAATCGAACTTAAAAGCTTATTCATTCTTTCTTTTTTATACTGGGATTTGGCAATATATATCCCAAAGATGAACACAGCAATGGTAGCCAAATACCCTTTTCGTCCTGGTTTAATGACAAATTCACAACAGATGCTATGATTACAATAGCAAGTATGATCATCTGACAGGAGTATTTGACCAAGGACTTTTCACACCAATTATCCATGTGTCTCCTTTGTGACCTTGCAACTGAATGATCCCTTCTGCTGAGAGAGGCATCTATTTATGCGCATTGACTGCAAAATACCGGCATATTTTCAATTGTTACAATTGCCATGATGATCCAATTTTAAAAGGTGGAGATTCAAACATGTTGTTTCATGTTGAATTGGTTTTGTCTGGACCTCTGGCTCCAAACAAAATAAATTTGGAAGGGATGTGGAATAAAATCTTGCTCACTTTAAAGAAATTAAATCAAGATTTTTTTTTTCAAAATTCTTTGTATAATCCGTTTCACAAAGCAATTCACTCAAAAGTTCTCCCCACTGATTGGCTCCTGGCATATGTTTCAGCTCAGTGACCTTAAATAAAACTCTGCTTAATCCACATCCCCAAAATATATCTTCGTGCACCCATACAAAGGTTTTGTTTTTTTGCTGTTTTAAACAGTTTTTAAAGGTCTCATCTGTCTGCCATCTTTTCTTTAAAATCAACTTAACTAAATAATTTTGGTCAAAAACAGACAGACGTTTTAAAGTCTGACAGTACGCGTAAATATTTTGAAAATCTTTAGACCCCACACTAAAACTAAAAGGGTAAACAGGAGATAAAATATTGTCTGTAATTTCTGTACATTGATGTTCTTCCCAGGGACACAAGACTATATCTAAAGGTTTGGTGTGCACATCATCCACCAATTCTCTTTTACAATAAAAATTTCCAATACCGGCTCGACGTTGTTCATAAGTAAATAAAGTGTTATCTCTGACACGAAAACCTTTATTTATTCCCACATCGGTTTTACCCGTATACAAAACTTCTTTGCACTTTTCCAAAGGATTTTCAATATCAGCTTTATTTAAACCCTTTAAAGCAGTTTTGCAAAAGCCATCCCTGTCTTCTAACACGTAAGTTTTAGAGCAAAGAGCCACCATTTCTTGTCCGTGATCCTTTTCAATCTTAAATAAACCAGCCTGACGTTTGTCGTAAGCCCTGTGTTTTTCACAGCATTCTCTGGGGAACCAGTAAGGATTGGGGATCACTTCCTTTAAATGACAAGATTTGAATATTTTATGTAAAAACTCTTCTTTCAAATGCGGTTTGACAATGTCGGCCAGTGTATTTCCAGACATGACAAAGTAGGCGCTGTCCGTATCCATTTCAATATATTCAAAATCACTTCTTTCCACGTAATAGTCTAAACAGTCGTAATACCACTCCAACATTTTCACTTTTACGTACTGTAAAATACTGTAACCTATTTGAATGGGTAAGTTCAAAATCGGTTTCGACTTGGACATTTCCACTTCACAGAAGTCTTCTGAAAATTCTGTCAGCTTCTTAAAATGGGGATCATTGACTTTCATCTGAATATCTTTATCCCCTCTCACATAAATGACTTTTTGATGTTTTTCCTGATCCATAATCATAGAACCAAATCCACTGTTTCCAATTAATTTCATTGTATCTGCTATAATACTTTGATCTTCATGAACATCACCAGCTCTTCTGGCATCCCTCACTTTATCGTGAAATTGTTTAAAACAAGACATTGGAGAAAATTCAATGACTTGATACACCTGTGTGACAATCAAACCGTGGTCTAAGTACCACTTTAATAAAGGGGATAACAGTAAAAGCCTTTTGGCTTTCATGCCACCCACCAATAATTTGCGAGGATGCTTTCCTAAATTCAGTTCCTCAATTTGCTTCTGAGTGTATTCCCCCATCGCGTCAAAAGGAATAAAACAGGTGCAAAATAAAGGCGACATTTCACTGAAATAATCATATAAATGATTTGGTACTTCCACGTCCACTTCCACCATTCCAAACAAAGATTCTTGCTGAATATCTTTCAATATCGTGTCAACACTGAGTGAACCCTTATGCTTTTGATGATAAGGGGGTAAATATCTGTCATAATTTAAACAGGGTCTTAAATGTTTGACGTAGTCGCATTCCCTTATTTTTTCCACTCTGTAACTGTTTATTTTTAAATACTGTTCTTTTTCCCTTGTTTTTTTTTCTCTTTTTTCCATCAATTTAGGCCTCGATTTCCAAGCGTTTTCGGTTAAGTGACACCTGTGCCCGTGAAAAAAACATCCGTCCATTTCATAGACCACATTGTTCTCCCTGTCAAAACCGTCGCAAAAATATTTGCCAATTCTTTTTTCTTTACCGGTATTTAACTTGTGTTCAATGTCGACTTTTCCCACGTCGGCCAAATGATCCATCCAAACGTACATGTCCAAATATTTATGCGACACCTCTGGCTTAAAATCGGGAAAATGTCTTCTCACAAAACAACCGGTAGGCATGGGCTGGGATAAAGCCCACAAATAAAGCGCGTTACAGTCATAGCCAATGATATTTTTGCACACTTTTTTCCACGAATCAGAGTTTCCCCCACTTTGTGATGTCGACAAAATATAATGGAAGCTCCACCAATGATATTTTTTTTCACCGTTTTGTACAAATCTTGATCCTTTTTTCCACACAGCAGAAATAACGCATCTTTAGACTGCTGAAACATCATTTTTCTGGCAATCCCGGGTACAGAAATAGTTTCTTTCAAATAATCAATACCATTGTCCCTGTAAAACACATGCATTTTTTCAACGGCTTTGACAAAGGGACCCACATCCAAATTGTTGTAATGCATTAAAAAATCTTGAAAAGTACGCATATTTTCTTCTTTCCAGACTTTTTGAACAAAAGCGTAATTTTTGACAATGTCCGATTCCGTTTCACCCAAAGTGTTTTGAACTTTTAAACTGGAATAAAAAGCATCGGGAGGAGGTAAATGTGTCCAGTCCAGTTTAGTCTTATCATCAAACCATTCGTAAGGAAAATAAAATTTACTTTCAGGTACTTGAAATGCTTTCAGAAATTTGGAGTAACTGCAGCCGGGAGCTAAAAAATTAGAAATGTCTAAAAAGCGGAAATTTTTGTCGCTCAAACACATGTAACTGTTGTTTTTCTTTATGACGAAATAATTGCTTTTCTTTTCGAGTTCTAAAAGTTGCACAATTTCTGTTTTCATTAAATTCATGTCATATTTCCCCGAATTAAAACCCAAAACGGGGATTTCCTGCAAATAAGTTTCAAATTTTTCCCTGATGGAAACTTCCTTGATCTGTTCTAAAATATGCCCCCATTTAAGGTGAGCTAATTCGCATATTTCTTGTCCTATCTCAGTCATGTAGCTTAACATGTCTTTTAAAAGCTTTTTCAAGTCATCTTGCACAAAACACCGAGGTTCCCTAAAACCTTCCACATTACTACAGACACTGACACTGATAGGGACGTGTCGGGCTTCCCATTTTAATTTATCCGATACTCTGCAAGGTTCTTTTTGTAAAATTACTTCAAAGTCATACACGATAAACCAAGGAAAAAATGCATCTTGAACCCCAATTCCACAGCTTTTTATTTGATCAAACATCGTCTCTGAGGGCGCATAAAATGTCCCCGGATATTCCCATTTGGTTAAACCTTTGCACTGCTTCATGTGTCTGCGCCACTTATAAGCTTTATGAAACATCTTTTGACAGGCCACACAAGTAAATTTTCTGGCATAACTGTGAAAGTCTTTTATGTAACTCAAATGAGTTTTGTATCGATTTAAATACATGTCATTTTCAAATGGAGACCTGGATATAAATAAAGGAATCACGGTATCATCCGGTTGTAGTTCGTACACATGCAAGTTTAGGCGAAAACACTTTTCCAAATCTGGCATATCTGCTAATTCCACGGTTTTTTTACCGGAAAATTCTTCCCACATCTGCAAGAGGCTTTCTTTCTCCTGAACTCGATTTCGATGATAAGCCAAACAGCGAAAAAAACAATGATCATCTTTATACGGTTTGTTATGCGAATCCACTTCCATACTCACAATGCTGCGCTTTTGCTTGATATAATCGGGTAACACACCTTTTCCCAGAGGAAAATTCGTCGGAGTGACGTCAAATCTCACATTCGTGATCATGAAAGGCCTCCATTTGCTGTTGGGTCTCAATTATTCACGTATTCCAAAGGATCTAAACGTCGAATTTTATTCTGAAATATTCTCAGATATTTTCTACTCCCGATCAGAAAAGGCGAGGGAAACAGAGAGTCGTTTACGTGGGGTGCAAAATATCTGTACTCTCCGGTTTCCATATTCCTTAAAATAAGACCTAGAGAAAGATTGATTTTAAAGGCACCGTTTTGATCCGTAAAAATCTCATCCAATTTCCACCAAATTTCATCTACACCGTCCCTCAAATTATTCGTGGGTAAATTGTAAACCACCTTTCGTCCTTTGTCGATTTTACCGTCGGCTAATATCACGTTTTGATTTCCCTCATAAATCTGCCTCAAAGGTTCGTCTCTCACCGGATCGCCCCAGGGAGGTTCGTCTAAATGAGCCTCTTGACGCCAAGGCCTGTTCTGAAGAGCACCACCATGCTGCGTGTTTTGATGCAAGTGCAATTCGTGACGTCCCTCAAATATAACGTCACAACGACGACATTGACATTTTCTCCTTTTAGGTAAAATTTCTTCATCGCTTCTTTTACGTTTTTTGGTGTTCACTGCAACAACACCATCAGATGGTTCACCATTTGTTGCAGATGATACTTTTTCTTTTATTTCCTTTGCTTGTTCACCCTTAGTTTTAGCTGTAGAACATACTTTTTCGTGTCTTTTTTATTAAAAACAGATGAAAATGTCTTTGAACAAGTTTCACATTTGTTTTTCTCGATGACCTCAATGTTCCCATTCGTTTTGACTGTACAAGAATGCTGCTTCCACATTTGCTTTGAAGCAAACGTGTGATGACACTTTTCGCATTGAAATTTTTTTAAATCTTGCAAAAGATTTGCCCCTATATTCACACACTGATTTTCATGTTTCACCCTTTTTTGTACACTCACATACCCTTTACCACAAATGTAACAATGCAATCTATTTTTAGCTAGCAATTCAAGACATATGTTTTCGTGTCTTTTTTTGTTGTAAGCGCAAGAAAACGCTTTAAAACAGTATTGACATTGCCTGTTCATTTTTGAAGAAGTAACACCAGGATGTGAACTACAAATAAAATCAAAGATTTAACCGTGAAATGATCTGTTGGATTCTTTTTATCAAATGTACCTATGTTTTAAAGCATCGTCTTTTTATACTGTAAGCAACGTCTTAATAAACAGTACGCAACGTCTTAATAAACAGTACGCAACATCTTAATAAACAGTACGCAACGTCTTAATAAACAGTACGCGCATGCGCACTCCCCTAAACTTTTGCACGCGCATGCGCAATCCCCTAATCTTTTGCGCGCGCATGCGCACTCCCCTAATCTTTTGCGCGCGCATGCGCACTCTCTAAAATTTAAAAACTACCCTAATCTTTTGCACGCGCACTCCCCTAATCTTTTGCGCGCGCATGCGCACTCTGGTTAATCTCGGGAGCCTCATATCTGTTCACTCCTGAGATTATCCACTCCCGTTGATTTTAATTGGAAACCCCAGTTTTAGGAGCTCAAGATAATCTCAGGAGCCTCATATCTGATCACTCCTGAGATTATCCACTCCCGTTGATTTTAATTGGAAACCCCAGTTTTAGGAGCTCCAAACCGCTCCTCAGATTAACTTTGGATTGCTATAATGCCCCCCTTTATACTACTTTTATTAATCACAAGTAAACGTTTATGAAAATGTAAGTGTACTTCATTGTAAATATTATACTTGCCTTCGAGCAAATTTTGTCATGGACTTTGTACTTAATTCTGTTTAAAACATTTCACCATGTATTTTTAGTTTCATTTTATTCATACATACTATGTTCTTGTAATATACTCGTACATTGAATGAAGTTCATCTTATTTTATTCAAATTGTATTTCATATGAGCATGGATTCCATTCATACTTACATGAAATATGAAACAAATGAAGTACTTTCACATCAAATAAAACCCTTCAAATGTTTACCTGTTTACTAAACCACTTTCGTACCTATTTGGTTTGTAGTGTGCTGTCTGTATGAGTTCTATAAAAGTGATCTGTCATTTCAATTATCCCACAAATCTTTAAATATTGCAATGCAAGCAATAAAGTGCTTCATTTAATATCTTTTTACTTTGTTCATGTCAAAATGGAAAACATTTATTCCATCTATTATTTTATCCATTTATTCACCATCAGTCTAAGTAGACATTCAAATTCAATATTACTTTTTATCTCCCGCCAGCCGATAGGCCCGGTATGGGAGATTATAAAATGCCCTGTGTCCGTGTGTCTGTGTGTGCGTGCGTGAGTCCGTTCGTCGCGTTTTTACAAAAGCCTTTCTATCTCTTAAAATATTATAGCTAGAGCTTCCAAATTTGTGGGATAAATTCATCATTGGAAAAACTTGCCTGGGAATCTTTTTCGGCTGATTCAGAAAAACAAAATGGCCGCCACAGGTGTTAACATGATGGCTGCCATGGTTTTTTTTCAGGTGTTCTGCCATGGTTTTTTTTTGTTGATTTAGATGGCTGCCATAAGTGTGTAGTTGCACTTTTATACAGCCTAAAAATAGCCTGCTTGGTATTTTTCAGACCTAAGCTAAGTGAGTAATAGCAATGGTGGCTACTTTCAGTAAAGTGCTCATAATTCCAAAACGACTGCATTTAGAGCATTTCTGTAAAATATGTTGTTCAGCTACTTTCTCCATGCCTACAAGTTTAGTGATTTTAGTTAATGTTTGTTTTTTTCTTTTGAGTTTTAGTAGTTTTAGTTTAATGTAGAGCGTTAATGAATGTGCCAAGCCAACGAAATCAGCTTCCGATATAAGGAGTCAAGTAATAGCCTCAAGGGCAAGTATCTCAAAAGAAAATCAGCAAGAAATCTTATCTTAATAGATCCAATCTGCAGACATTGTAAGGTCAGAAAACTGTAATTAGACCATGCTACTGGTATATATCCGGACCATAAAACATCTGACAAGCTACATCAATCTGATGCTGTTCTATTATACCTTGGTATAACACAATCAATCAAACCAGGCTCTCATGCAATGAGTTGATGACAGAAAAGAAAACCGAAGGCCAGCCAGGCTTCTATGTAAGCATTACCTAAACCAGCACATGATCAGGATGACAAATAAGACCACTTAAGACCACTTGCAGCCTACCCCTTCACACAATATGTATCTCAATCTACTATAGGTCAATGAACAGGCCATCATCATTATAGAATAGAAACATTTATCCAGCGCAAAATTAATACAACATACTCTAATGCACTTGAAGGCAAAAAAGGGTCACTTCCCAAGAAGTAAAGAGGCAACATGGGATATATAACATTTAATTTGTCTACTTTACTACCCGATTTTTATCAGGCACAATATGACCATTTAAAATAAGTTCAAAACAATTAGAATTAAGTAATGTATGTGCCCCTAGCTGGCCAAGGAACCTGCCTTGCAAGTGGCCTAAGTAAAGTAAACTTAACCCGTAGTGAACTCCAAGGTCATACAGCTGACCTTCTAATATGGAGGGTCAAAACCCAACATGACGAATGGTGAAAGAAAAGCAAGCAGGTTGGGCAGAAAATATTAAATTATCTTTCTAAAGTCCATGGGTTTATATGAAAATCTGCCCAACCCACCGGCCAGTCAAGCAACAATGAGGTCATGAAGACAGGTCCTGGAGCAATGACCTCCAAGGTCAAATCCGAGGTCAAGGTCGAACTGACAAACGAAGCAAGGCAAGGTAAAGTGGCCAGAAATGCTAGTCAGTGTGTTTCCAGCTGATAACCCATCAAAGAGGGTGTACTTAAAATGTTAAAGTATTAGCATTTGCATTTGTATCATAGTAAAGGTACTGTGTATTCACAGTGTACAGGGTGAAAATAGGAAGCACCCAATCTAACTGATAAATGTCTGCATGCCAGTGTGAAAGTTAAAATGAGGTCAAAGGTTACTAGAAGTGCAATTCTATGCATTCTAGTGTAAAGAGATAAAACCAGATCCAATAAAAGACAATAAAAGAAAACACACTGCCAACTAAAATGTTGGAAAGGTGATCGTTGTGATCCCCTCACTAATAAAAATAGTAAACAACCCTAGTGACTGCATAATGCAGCCTCTGCTTAACAGTGATCCAACTCATGATCACAACAAGACTGAATGATCACTCTGTCCAACTAATGTAATGTAATTGTATATGTGTATGTATACATGAATAACAATAATACATGAATAAAATACATTATAAAAACATTTATAGCATATTGGCAGGCAATTGAGTTCTGGTACATCTTTCCCTCAGGACATCACATGAGAATTCAACACAGGTTCCACATCAAAACACAACCAAGTGTGAAGCAACACACCAATATTATGTCCATGAGGAAAGCACTACTAGCAAAGTCAAAGACTAGCTAGTCAAGACTTGAATGAATATGCCAATGATGCACCAGTCCCCACCATCATCACTTATGGTGATCTGAAAAATATCTACAGGCAGTAATGTTGTCACAACACAATGATATACATATAATACTCTTAATGAATATATTTAAACATTGGGATGGGTTAGAAGGGAGGGAAATCTTTCTTGCTGTGTGCCCATGTGCCTCCAACTTCAAAATGGAAGAATGACAGGGGTTTACAGACGAGGACCAATGGCTGTCCAATCAGAAGCATTTACAATAATATTGATATAAAGTAAAATAATTTAAAGTAGTGATTAAACAACATAAATTTAAAGTAGGAACCAACTTCTTCAGAACTGACCTAGCCCACACCCTCATGTGGCCCTGAACAGTTCCCAATAAGTACAGAGGCAACATGGGATATATAACATTTATTTTTTCTACTTTACTACCCGATTTTTATCAGGCGCAATATAAACATTTAAAATAAGTTCAAAACAATTAGAATTAAGTAATGTATTTGCCCCTAGCTGGCCAAAGAACCTGCCTTGCAAGTGGCCTAAGTAAAGTAAACTTAAACCGTAGTGAACTCCAAGGTCATACAGCTGACCTTCAAATATGGAAGGTGACGAACGGTGAAAGAAAAGCAAGCAGGTTGGGCAGAAAATATTAAATTATCTTTCTAAAGTCCATGGGTTTATATGAAAATCTGCCCAACCCACTGGCCAGTCAAGCAACAATGAGGTCATGAAGACAGATCCTGGAGCAATGACCTCCAAGGTCAAATCCGAGGTCAAGGTCGAACTGACAAACGAAGCAAGGCAAGGTAAAGTGGCCAGAAATGCTAGTCAGTGTGTTTCCAGCTGATAACTCATCAAAGAGGGTGTACTTAAAATGTTAAAGTATTAGCATTTGCATTTGTATCATAGTAAAGGTACTGTGTATTCACAGTGTACAGGGTGAAAATAAGAAGCACCCAAACCCAAGTAGGACCTAGGAACGTAAGGCACGTTGAAATGCAAGGGCTACAGGGGAAGTAGTGGTGACAGAAGAAGAAAGGTAGATCCAGATAGCATCAGACTTCCAAGTACCGTTTCATTATGTGCTCTAGAGGAACACCCTGATAGAAAGCCCAAGCAGCCCCACCCCTACGAAAATCATGGAATGTGAGTATTTTACTCAAGGAAAGGGCCTTGGAAAAGTATCGTTTCATTATGTGCTCTAGAGGAACGCCCTGGGAGAAAGCCCAAGCAGCCCCACCCCTACGAAAATCATGGAATGTGAGTATTTTACTCAAGGAAAGGGCCTTGGAAATGTCATTCAAGTGTTTACGAGCCACAGAGTCAGTCAATGGGACTAATCCTTTACTTCTAGGGATCATCAAAAACACTGGAGAGTTGTCAGTACCTTTGAATGTTGCAAACATGATTCTAAGAGCCATAATGGGGCATAGGTTCGAGCCTGCCAAATTTGGCAGTGAAACAGTGGCAAAGTCCTTTCTGTTCTGCATTGTTTTGGACCATTTTATTACTAACACTGCTCCAGATTCCCCCAAAATTACATCACCACGGGCTAGCTGTCTAGTATGATCGAATAAGGCCACTGAATGTGGAAGAACATTAGATAACCTGAGGAATGAAAAAAATATCACCAGGTACAAAGGCTTGAAAACCACTGGAAACTGCATATTGTCACATTGCTCAATAATACGTTTTAATAAAGTAATATCTAAGTGAGCAGGAATTGAAGGATTGAATGGGGCTTGTAACCTAATGGCTTTGACAAATAGGGCCAATCGTTCATCTCTGAAAGCACTGGTATCCAGGCCATGCAAGATATGGAGAGCCCTAATGGCTGTTAAATGGTTCTGTAACTGAGAGGCAGCAATTCCATTATGATTTAAGAATTCTAGAAAAGCCAAAAGTAAATGAACATTCACCTGATAAGAAAGCAGCCCAGCTGCCACTTGGAAAGCTATGAAATCTGACCACATCCTACGGTACTGCCTCAGTGTGGCAGGCCGGAATCCTGATATGAGCTTATCAACAGCAGACGTGGCCAGCTGGGAAGCATTACCCATGTAATCTACAACACGAAGTATTATATTTTATAATTCAACAATGTTAGATCTAAATGCATTGGAATCCAGCTGTATTCAAGCAATATGTGGGCAAGCTGTGTACAATTATCAGCAGTAAATTGCCACCTGGAAAGGAGGTCTGCCAAAACATTACTCTGACCTGGAATATGTACAACTACTATCTGTATATGAAAAATTGCACAAATAAGCCAAATATTTCTAGCAATCAAGGCCAAAGTATGTCCCTAGCCCTGCCAGAGTTCAAGACTTCTACCACTGCTATATTATCGCAATGTATACTTATTCGTCTATTTGGCCAATGAGTAGCCCATACTTTCAGTGCTACTATTATGTTTAATATCTCCAAATGAGCAATGTTATAATTAAGGTAGCCTTTGGGGATGGGTAAAGCATACACCATATTGCCATGGGCACCCCCAAGCCAGTAAGACAGGCATCCAGATGTACTTCTGAATGACAATAAGATTGGTCATAATAAGTAACACCATTATAGTGAGGAAGGAAAGAATTAAACCAAGCCAAGTCATGTTTAAATTCAGCAGTAATTAATATTTTCCTTGTATCCACGTTATCTCTCAATAGTTGCAACATTCTATTAAGAAAAAAATCGGGAATGTTTTACACATCTGGAAACATAAAGAAGGACCCCAGGAGAGATTGAAGGTCCTTCTTGCTACAATAAGTTTTGGAATGTCCATATAGTATTGTGTTGTATTATATGTGGTGTAATGTTCGAAAGTAATGTATGTATTGTTCTATCATATGTCGTGAGTGTATGTTGTTTATGTGAATAAAAAAATATTAATAAAAAAAAAATAAAAAAAAAAGTTTTGGAATGCCAGTCTGCACATAACTGAACAATTTCAGCCAATTTTTCGCTTGGAATGGAGATGGTTTTTTGTACCGAATCTACCAGACAGATTGCCCGGTGCAATGCAATCATAAATAGAGACAAGGCTGAATACTATAGCACCATCATTAGTGATAACAGCCGTGACCCAAAGAAGTTATGGCATACACTTCGTCAAGTCCTCAATAGTGGTCAAGAGAGTACTCTCCCTCCTCATCAGTCTGAGAAATCCTTGGCAAACAAATTTGCTTCCTTCTTTCATAAAAAATCAAAAGGATTCGTGACATGTTCACAGCCTCTTTGGCAACAGTCATATCACCCATGTGTACACCTCCCAACCTACCTTCCTTCAATGAGGTCTCGGAGGACGAGGTACTAAAAATCATCAAAAATTCCCCTACAAAATCATGTCTTTTAGATCCAGTCCCTACTTTTCTTTTGAAAGATTGTGTGGAAATTTTACTCCCGTCAATTACAAAACTTGTCAATCTGTCATTGGCTGAGGGTGTATTTCCTCAAAAATTCAAGAAGGCAGTTGTCACTCCTCTCATTAAGAAAGCATCACTTCCAAATGAGGATTTGCAAAATTATCGACCGGTATCAGGACTATGTTTCATGTCAAAATTGGTGGAGCGTGTAGTTGTTAAACAGCTCATGCAACATATCAATAGTAACAATCTTGATAATCCTAGGCAATCTGCATACAAAAGTGGTCACTCCACAGAAACCGCCCTGCTGCTTATCAAAAATGAGATCCATCTCTCACTATCACGGGGTGAGCCTACTGCATTGGTCTTACTGGATCTGTCAGCTGCGTTCGACACAATTGACCACCCGACTCTTCTTAATTGTCTTAAATCATGGTTTGGTGTGTCTGGCACAGCCTTGAAGTGGTTCACGTCCTATCTCAGCCACCGTTTCCAGGCAATTAAAATTGGGTCAACCCTCTCTGATTTGCATGAGCTGTTGTTTGGAGTACCACAAGGCTCCGTCCTTGGTCCTCTGCTGTTCTCCTTATACACCACTCCTTTGAGTAAGGTTATTGGAACGCATCCTGACATCAAATACCACTTTTATGCAGACGACACGCAGTTGTTTATTCATATCTCTCACAAAAATGCAGCCCTGGCTTTTAACAAACTGAATTCTTGTCTTCTGGATGTTCAAAAATGGATGTCGTCAAGTATGCTCAAACTTAATCCTGACAAAACAGAGTTTATCATCTTTGGATCCCATGCACAACTCAAGAAATTAGATCCCTATCTCCCAGTTAAGATATTTGGTAATTTCATGCATCCTGCAGTTGTTGTTAAGAACCTTGGTGTCTGGTTTGATGCTAATTTTTCCTTTGCTAACCATGTCCGCAATATTTGTAAGACATGCTTCATTCAAATTCGTGATCTCAGGCGGGTTAGAAAGCACTTGACTGATGAGGCTGCTATCCTGGCAGCTAATGCCTTGGTGAGCAGTCGCCTTGATTACTGCAACTCTCTCTTCAGGAGTCTGTCCAGTCTCAATATGCGTAAACTACAGTCAAAATACACTTGCCAGGATTGTCACAAACTGTAACAAATACACGCGGGCATCTCCTATTCTCAAACGACTCCATTGGCTCCCAGTTGAATCTCGCTGTATCTTCAAAACTGCCACTCTAGTTTATAAGTTTCTTCACAGTGGCCATCCCAGTTACTTTGGTCCTCTTCTGCCCACTCGTTGCGGAAGATATAGTACAAGATACAACCATCCAGTTAAAAGGTTCCTGGAGGTTCCTCAATTCTGTCCATCTGTACATAAATCCAAAAATCACTTTGGCCACAGCTTTGCTTTTGATGCCCCCACAGTCTGGAATCATTTGCCTAATGAGGTACGTTCTGCCCCAACTCTCACCTGTTTCAGGAAAAGGTTAAAATCATATCTCTTCCACAAGGCATTCCCACCTTAGCTTACACTCTATCCGGCGTCTCTGTGGTACTGGACATGGCAACGGCTATGGACAGATGATTTCTTAAACTTGATTTTTGGTGTTGCACCTTAGAGTCTGCCTAGCAGAGATTAAGCGCTATAAAAGTACAGAATAGAATAGAAACAGTATACCTAATCAAGTTACTGAAGTGGCAGGAGGGACTAATTTTTTGCTACTGATCTCTAATCCAAGCTCCCCCAACAATTTCTTCAAAAATGTGAAAGAATCATTGATTTGAGAAGGAAGTCCAGTAGATTGTCTATGTAATTGTACAATGATGGGAAGCCATGTTGAGCCATGATATAACGAATGGCATCTGTACACCTCTGAAAAATTAATGAACCATGACAAAATCCAAAAGCTACTAATCTATCAAGAAAATTCTGATCTTGGAACTTTATACCTAGTAGATCTATATCACCAGGGTCTATTTTTATTTGTCTAAAAGCTCTACTGATATCAATTTTGTAGATTTGTGCTGAAGGCCCCAAATTTTGCAATGAATTCGTTATAGAATCAACAGAGGGATAATTCAAGTCATAAGGGGTACCCAAGTATATATCTTTAGCCACTCCATTATTGACAGAAGCTCCTTTTGGCCAGCTTAAGTCCATAATGGTTATTTTGCTGGTAGAATTCTGTTTATCTCTAACTAGCAATGGAGATACATGCATATCTATGGGTTTTGTGTCAAAAGGCCCTAAAATGACTTGATATTGTCTCTCTTCTTCTAAAAATTTAACAATTTCCTCCATATTTTCATTAGCAGAGGTATGATTTTCTTCAGTAGAGTCTAACTGGCAACTTCTATCAAAATCTAGGGGGAAACCAAACTCAAGTAAGTCACATAATTGCTGGTCCCAGTAATTTTTTAGGTAGCATCTCCAGGCTTTGATGTTAAGTCCAGATTGAACGGGTATACAACAATGTAGAAAATTTGGTAGCTTACTATGTTTTATTAACCGATGAGCCTGCAATATATCAGGTACCTGATCCCATTGTACTGCCTGTCCCTCATAGGTCTTTAACGCAGATTTTGGGAAAAAACCAAACTGTTTAGTATTTTGCTGAGAGTCAATCTGGTGTAACATATGGTCATATGGTGCATCATACTCGGCATTAGTTAAACACTCCTTACTGGAGTTAAAGTATTGAGGTTCTCACTTTCTGTTTTGCACATGTGGTCTAATAAAATGGTGCATACTGGGACAATCTTTGGGTGTACTTTGATTGGCAGTTGTGACCTCAATGTCAGATATCATGTTGCATATATCTCTAGATCCCCCATTAAAAGTCCCATGTTTGTTTTTTTTCCAAACAATTCATTTTTGACCTGCTTAGCCAATATTGGCTGATTAATGCAACCTGGCATGTTTTGCATGCTGTCTTTTGTATTTGTATCTGCCATACACAAGTCATCAGCATCTGTTCCGGCTTTTTAGTGACAACCCCAGTCACACTGCCACTACCCCAAGTTTGGTGAAAATTTTTTGCAGTAGGATTTTTATTTGTGCGTATCAGCTTACTGGAGGGCTGTGACTGAGCTTTGCTGGACAATTTAACATATGGGGACTTTATGGGTTTTTGCTACTGTATCAGCACTGCTGTAACCTTGGTTATTGCCTGCTATACCTAGCTTTATATTATCAGTAGCCCCAAGATTCCTCTCAGTCCAAGGGTAAGGAAGCACATTAATATTTGCGTTGAAAAGTAAGGCTTGAACATAAAATTTACTAGGCTTAACTGTATCAAAGGCTCTAGCCTGGTTAAACCAACGTATTGATGATCTTTGGAAGCATATAATTCTGACTTGCCAGGAGAAAGCTGAGTGTTAAAATTACATTTGGTAGTAAAACAATCGGGTGGGAGCAGGTTCAAACCCACCCTGGCTTACTCGTTTTTTGTTATTTTCTTTGTCTTACTCCTGCAACTTTGTTCCGAATGTGAATATGTTTTACAAAGCTGTTGAAAACAATAAGCACAAATGTGCCTAAAAGTGACACCTTTTGTGTCATGTAATTTCTGGTGCATACACGTCCCCTGATTGTAGTATGAGCAAGTAAGTACCTTATTTTTGGTTTTCTTTTGAAATTTGACACTTCCTCAGAAGTATTAGCTACATGTCTTTGAGCATTTGCTCGCCTTATCCTGTCTAACTTTTCAGTTTCAGTATAATTTTTTACTTCCCCTTGCTCCATTCTACAAAGCAGGACTGCATGGCTGGCCCATGCCGCATCCCAAGAGAAGTCATTGGCATCCTCCATGAGAGCTATTAGATAATCGAGCATATGCTCCTTGATTTGGGGATCTTGCTCTTCTCTTAGGATCCGGCAGAAGCCAACCACCCATTGCACTACCGACAATTGATCATACTGAATTCATTCTTTTTTGAAACCAGAAAGTACAAATTCTTGTGGCCATTTAACCTGGTTCGAAACCAAGACCTCCACAGGTCCCCCCTAAGGGATTTTAACTTTGTACCTGTAGTTGTAATTTGAGCTAGATCTATCAGTCTCTGATCCACTTGACTTTGAATGAATACATCTTGTCTGATACACTGTAAACTTGGCATGCCGGATGTAGGGCACTGATTCTGTGGCAGTGTGACCGGAGTAACTCGAGTGCTGGTTTTATTTTTGGAAACTCCCTTTTTTTCTTCGGATCCAAATGTTTTTTTACTTTTTTACTCTCAATTACATTTAATCTATCACTGATAGATGAAAGCTGTGCTAGAATTTGAACGTTTATTGCCTGTTGAGTGGCAGCATCCGACAAAGCATTCCCAGCAAGCGAAGTACTTGGTGTACTGGAAGTACTTTGTTTACTTTCTGTGCTGGTAGTGTGTTCTGTATCAGAATTCTCAGCAACCGCACTACAATCTAATTCAGACTCTGCCGAATCATCAGAATCTGAATTCTGATCATTCTGTGAAATTTGTGTCAAAAATTCTGAATCATTGGACATATGAATCTGCACTGGGAGTTGTACTGTATTGGTACCAGAACACAAGTTGTAATGCCGTTTGTCAGCCTCTGCCATTGTACACAACACAATATACAAGATAAAATGATAAAAATGTAAAACCACTCAGTATAAAACCACTTAGATGTAAAACAGTTTCTGTAGTTGCACTTGAAGTTGAAATTTCTTTTCAAAATTTTTTTGCTTGCTGTGTGCCCATGTGCCTCCAACTTCAAAATGGAAGAATGACAGAGGTTTACAGACGAGGACCAAGGGCTGTCCAATCAGAAGCAGCCACATGAATATTGATACAAAGTAAAATAATTTAAAGTAGTGACCAAACAACATAATTTAAAGTAAGAACCAACTTCTTCAGAACTGACCTAGCCCACACCCTCATGTGGCCCCGAAAAGTCCAGGGACGTGTCACGTCGAGATCCAAATTAGCACCCACTGAGGGAGACATAATGGTAACATTTTTCATACATAATCGCATACTACCAGTTATCAACGCCTCTTAGAATAACCCAGACATCCAGTGAAACAGATCATTTCATCTTATGAGACTCAATCCCAACAGGACATGGCGTTAGGCAAAATTTACCTTATCAAACACATCTGGTCACTTTAACTCCACTCATACAACCTTGACTACACCACAGGTCAGGTGGTCTGTAACATGTAATGACTTCTCAGTTCCAGAATACCCTGTAGATCAATTAACAAATGTCAACCTAATTCGAGATGCCACTATGGTTAAGAAATAGTCACTACTATTCATTTTATCCTTACGCTATGCCACTTCCCACATTTATCAGACTGTTTACTCTGCTTATGGGAATTTCTTGCATGAGATTGAGCAAGGAACTTTTAACTGGTGGAAAAAAACAACACAATGGTCCCTTAATTGTCTATCAGTCCCCAAGAAGGCTAATGCAAATGCCACGTCTCAAACGCAGTCAAAAAAGATATGCAGATATTTTAACTGAGACACCTGCATTCACAAATGCAGCCACAACGCCAATTTTTTGTGCAAAAAATGGGCAAAAACTCCCTCCCTCCCTCCAGTACTGAATTAGCTGCCCAATGAGATTTGCACTTCCGACTCCCTGTCCCATTTAAAAATAACTTGCCCAACCATCAAAATATATCAACTTAACCATTTCATGAATCCAAATTCTCTGTGATCCTGACATATTTCCTTATTCCGTGATTTTTTAAATTTAAATTTGTTCTTGATTGTTGAATCTTAGATTATTTGTTATTGAGTATTAAGCACAATGAAAGTTTATTATAATTAAAATGTCTAAAAGACCCAATATTAAGTTCACTACCTAGGGGATGTTCTGTTTGAATTTGTGATAGCATATGTACTTATATAAAGTAGATATTTTTTATCAGTATCCAAAAAATGGTAACTCGTCCATTACCCAAGTAATTCCCAGAGCCTCAGATTCAGTATGGAAGAGCAAAATCCCTTAAGCTCAACTTTTTATTCAAACTAAACCACCCCTTATTGATGCACATTTCACATACAACACAGTTAAAAAGTAACTGTCACAGTACAGACAATGAACAAAAATTGTAATAGATAACCACAAGCCGAAGAAGGCTAACAAAATGTGGAAATCTTGCTGTCAGTTGTGCCATGTGGTGCTTTTGTTAAACAAAATTAATGACTCTGATAACTACTCAATCCATCAAAAATAAATCACTATGCCAAGAATAAATAAAAACAGTTCGAGAGCCCAGCTTTTCTTCCACACAGAACTTGAATTATGAAGGAGAGGTGGGGTGGGGGAGTTGGCTTGCTTTTCAACTTTATGGACATATTTCTGACCTTATTAAAAATTTAACATTTCAGAAATTTACAGAAATTATTCAGAACTGGAATCTGGTTATTTTAATTTGTTTTGTGTAAGCTGTTATAAGCCCTGCATGGCAGGAATTTTACCTATGTTATATCTTTGTGCATTAATAAACATATATAGAGCATGAAGATTTATCAAACACAAGCTTGATTTAAACTTCGAAGCTTTGGTTAAAATTTCTCATTTGTCAAAAGATAAACTGGCATTGATGAAAGGACCGCAACTTAACATTACATGTCATATGTTTAATTCTGATGTTGCATAACTACAGTGTGTAGGCAATGCTAACTGGGCTACTTCATGGACTGATGGACACGTATTTAAATCAGTTTGATCAAAGTGAAAGCAAGAGTAGCCTTTGGTCAGTTTCACCTGGCCAAAGTGAGACAACATTTGAACACAACAGTGAGATTCCAAAGGTCATATACTTGACTGAGGTCATATGTGGCTGAAAGGTCATATCTAAAGTCAGCCCAGTCATGAAGATTCGAACCCAGATTTGGGTATACATGCACACAAAGACAATAAAACACCGTTTGAGGAATTTACATGTTAGAATACATTCTTGATAGCATCCCCAAAAAGAGGAATTTTTAAAACATCTGAAACATTTTTTAAAAGACACCAAGCCCAGTCAAAAGGATGTAGAGATAACACAGGTAAAGGTAGAGGGGATGATGGAGGAAGCTTCAGTCGCATTCTGGAGGTAAGTCCAGACAGCTGGGCTTCTCCAGAGGCCATGTGCCATGATGTTTTGGAGGGATACATTATTATCAAAAGCTAATGTAGCTCCTGACCTCCGGAAGGCATGGCCAATAGGGGATATCTGCAAGGTACCAAGAATCATTTTGAGTGCATTCTTGATGTGGTTATCTATGATTTGTGAGAATGGGGGATGTTTGTTAGCAAAGAGTGGAGCCAAAGGAGGAAGGGGTCTTGAGGAAAGGAGTGTCTTCAAAGCTCTGACAGGACACAACCAAAGGTTATTAATCTCTGGAATTTGTGCAATGTGATGTGACTTATTGTTCTTACACCATTTTAAAATTAAGTGACCTGGCGGGGACGGGGCAAAAATGACATCCTGCCTTAGAAAATGCTTCTGACTATCAATCTGTTTAGGGCTGAGAGGGGCTATTTTTGACATTCTTAAAAAGGCATAGAAAGATGTAAGAAAAATTGCTCTAAAGAGGATTGGATTAGATAAATTTTTGCATTGTTTTGAAATCAAATATATGGTGGGACATCAAATACACCCCTGGGTGTTGGTCTAAAAGAGGACGTCAGGGATAAACCCCTGATATATCTGAGTGTGATTGGATGAGAAACAGCAATGTGGTCAAGATGATACAGGGAGGCCATGGTAGAGATTGATGACAGATCATTTTTGATAACCTTGACAGAGAGTGAATTTTGATGTAAATGTTCCAGAAAGCAAGAATATTATGGAGATTAATCACTAGTGGAAGATCCATAAAGATAATAAATGCTAGATAAGTTCTGAAATGGGTTCGGTGAGCTGAAGCGGTAGATGGCTGATAGGCTTTCCTAATCGTCTGTCAGGCTGAGTCCAGTAGGGTGGTTGATGAAGCAGTGGTACCTGAAATTAAATATTTAAATCAATAATAAAGTAAGAAAGAGGAATTCTATACCATCTATAAGTAAGTGTGTCGAATGCCTGCTGAGCCTTAAGTTTGGAGTTTACAAGGATAAAATCATCAACATAAGCAAATGTTTTAAAACCTTTACACCTCCTAATGTACAAAATTAGTCGGCTTTTAACTGAAAAGAAGAAGAACCAAGGATCATGCCACAAGCCATCCCTAGATCCAGATACAACTTGCCCTTCCAAGTTAAACCAAATTTCAATACATCAGCAGGATCAATCAGGTTGCAAAACGCTCTTGAAATGTCAATTTTTGACAGGAGTATTTCAGTCTGATTATCACAAATCTCCTGACAAATGTTGTCTACAGTTGGAAATTTGAAAATAAAACCGTTGCCATCAAATTTTTGTTTATCTATATTTTTATTAAGCGATAAACCCTTCGGATATGAAAGAATTAAAATAACCCTACTTTTATCTGAATCTTTGGGCCTAGTAAGAAGAGGTGAGCAGTGAAATTTATGAGATGGAAGTACAGAAATTGGGCCATAAATAGCCCCAAAAGCGATTTCTTCATCGAGATACTGCTGTATAGCTGCTGGATGTTGAAGAGCAGAGAAGTGATTATCAACAACCTGGTTGTGAAGTAAGTCTGGATCAGTGAGTGATAGAGGAAAGCCAAACTTTAAATATTGGAAAATCTTCTTATCTGGATAATCAACTAGGTATTTTGCCCAGGTAGGTAAGTTCAAATTTGATTTTATAGGAAATCTACCCTGTTGGTAATTTCGTAAACCTGTAGTTTTGATTATCTCAACTACTTTAATCACCTCGTGAATATCAGTATATTTGCATAATTCCCTATCTGGGCCCACAAATTCGAAATTTGTTTCTTCTAAAGATAAGAAACCTCAGGTTTTGTTCTTATCGATAAAATATGTGATAGTAGTGGCATTATGACTACCTAGCTGAGTGTCAAAGAAATCAGGGATAGCAGAAGTTATATCTGTAACAATTTCCTCAGTCAGTGTTAGTGTGTTAGCAACATGAAAGGTCTCTGGTTCGAGACATGAATCTTCAGATACTGTACAATCAATACCAGCAGACAATCTGTCTTTCCTTTCAATAACACTTATTATTACCCTGTCCATGAACTGCTCATATGGTATCTGTCAAAAGCTTTACAGCCCTGATAAAAGTTATCAGCAACACATTTAGCATTGTTTTTTTCACTGCTTGTAACCATTTCAATTACCTGTGGGCTGTATACCAGCATTCCTTGTCAATATAGAATATTAAGAGAGCCCTCAGGGACTGAATCGCGATGAAAAAGTTGACCAGGTCCAAATGGTTGTGAACCTACTAAATAGTAAAATTTGCCCTGGATAAATGCTTGAAAAATTACAAAGACAATGTGAACATAATTAGTGCAATTTGGATCAAAATAATACCAGTTAGTGTGCTGGAAGTTAGCAAAGTGTCAATTGTCTGAGTTAACAGGAACCACGCTTTGGTCAACTATATTCATGGGGATACAGTTGCTGTTACAAAGGCTCGAACCCTGTTGCTCACCTATTGCATCAACATGACTCTTGTTAGTTTTGTTAAACACAGACCCACCACCTCTGTTAAGCTGGCCGCCATCTTGGGCATTCATTGATTCACCCTGAATGAAAGAACTGGCACCACCAGCTGGGTTAGTACTCTGATGATTGATATCCTGCAAATCTATAACATTACATGCATCAATATCAACATTAACATTTGTACAACCATTGACATTGCAATAATCACTGTATACATTGTCATTAAATTTATCTAAGAATCATAAAATTTTAGTACTTCCTGACAACTTTAATGTTACTGTCACAGAGATTACAAACTGGATTTTGTGAAAAACTTGCTCTATCATATGCTAACTTATTCTGGAATTTATGTTCTACAGTTTCTTCATAATCATATTTGACATGTTCAGGTGGTTGATGAGTTTCCTTTATCCTGTTTTTTTGGTTCTTAAAATTGCATTTGTTTTCAGAATGATTTGCTATGCGACCTTGCTTCCCACAAAAATACAGTTATGTTTATAAAGACCACAATGGCTGTCATGCAAACAAGTTCCCTCATTGATATATTTGCAGAATTTCTTCTGGGATACAGACTGAGAATTAATCATTGACACCTGTGACACGCTTAATCTATTGAGCGCCCATTGTGTGGCATCGCCCCAAGTGAGATTTCCCTCTTCTAACTCGTGCATTGAACATGCCCAAGCATTCTTAACCACGGAGAAAGAAATTTAAGTCGCGTCCTTCATGACAACAATGACCTGAACTAGGGCCTGCTTGGAAGTATTATGGTCATGCATATAGAGAATATTGGTTGCCACCCACTGTGGCATGGATAAGTCATCATACAATAAACGTTTTTTTGCATTGGAACCATGGAAGCCCTCATTGGGCCATCTTACCTCGGGAGGGGCTGACACTGTGTGGTAGTTATTGTAATGACCTGACCTTCGGTGTGGCTTACCTTGTAACAGGTATTGTCTGCTCTAACTGTCATATAAAGCCAAGACATTGGACACAGCTTGTGCTACATTGGGAAGCCGCCTGATGGCTTCCAGGTTTGGCAATACAGCATCCCTGGGTACGTCAATCGTGCCAGGCCTGCCATTGGACTGTTGATAGTGAGCTGTATGAGAGGAGTCATTAATATGACGCAATGTTTCTGTTCCTAAATCTGTATGCACAGTTCCTGCTGCCCTAGGGCTGTCACTGTGATGTAAGTGAGATGTTACTGCTATGCGTGGAGACCCCCATGACGAACCCACTATCTAGGGCTGGGAGTGACCCTGAGAGTGTAAAGATGGCACTAATCATTGTTGTTGTTTTAATTTCATCATCCTGTCTGATAGTGCTTGATTGGATGCTCTGATTTCGGATAACATAACGTTGTTACTATTTTGTAGGTCTGTAGGTGAGGGGCCTGGTTGAGAAAGAAAAAAACTGTAGAAACAGTACTTACAACACCAAACTGAAGAAAAGAACCTTCCTGGTTGTGATTCTTTCTCCGAATCTTCCTGGTTGAGACCCTAGCACGGGCACAGGCTGTGACCATCTTCCTGTTAACTGAAGGAGTTTTCCCGGGATTCGATGGCATATTGACAGTCACATATATAACAGACTAAACACTAAAATACTAAAACTTTGTATCCATGTAGCAAATACTATCAATAACATTAAAATTGTATAGACTTTGTAAAGATTTCCGTGTCTTAAGATTCAAATTACCACCATGTACATTGCTTGCTAACTACTTTTGAAATGGTATTGAAAACCCCAACACATATGGGTCTAATGAAGCGAAACCAATCTGTGATTGATCTAACCAATAATACTTTTAACTTTTACTTGGTGATGATGTACAGTATACCCATAAATTTCAGGTAGTGGTCAAACTGCCCCGGCAGGCTCCTACAAAGCCATGCCCTACAATGCTTCACCAAAAAATACTTCCTCATTTTACACTGGGTGTGATGTTCCTCTAAACAATGACAGCCTCATGGGTAGATCAAGCAATATCTAGGCAGTTCTAAATTTTTTGGCATTTTATGGAGACCATATTCAAGAAACAACTCGGGGTAGGCACGCAAATTGCTAGGAGACATCTAGGTGTCTCGGGGCTCATTCCTTTGTGTCCCACCTTAAGATTATTTCAGTTGCTGCCATGCTGTTTGTTATCTTGTTTTCTATTGGTCTAGGGTTCACTGTCCTTGTCACCACCAGTTTGCAGGTCACTTTGACTTTAAAAGTTGACCAGTGCACATCAAAAATTTTAGTTTTTTAGTGTTTTATTTTGAATTGATGTGATTGTTCTGATGGAGGCGACTAGATATAACCTCAGATCGAACAGAAGAGAGTGCAGTATTCCTGTCCAGTTACAGTTGGCCACTGATGATGATTTCATGACGGCGTCAAGGAGTCACATGGAGTCAGCGCAGGCCGGGCAAGTGTTTTCTGAACTTTCAGATAGTGAGTCGGACATTGACATATCAGACTTTATTCGTAGGTCAGATCAAAATTTTTCCCCCGTTTCTTCGGATAAGCAGAGTACTTTGACTGGTGGTGGCAGGGACAGTGTCCCTGGTACCTTGGGTTCAAACTCCTCCACCTCAGACCAGGCAGTTATTAATAAAAAGATTTTGCAGCAATTAAATGCATTGGGTCAACGGTTGGACAGTATTGAAAAGAATACCCTTTCCAATACTGGTGCTAAACCTAAAGTCAGAGCTCAGGTGAAAAAAGTTAAAAGTCAGAGCAAGGCTAAAACATATGTCCAACTGCCACAGGGCAGTTCAGATGTTACTGAAGTCCCAGTGTCCCAGTGTAGGGGCTATGTCCCTCCCCCTGATAGGTTGAGGCATGAATAAAACATTCAAGAACAAGTTCAGGAAAGGCTTAGGCAACTAGCTGAAAATGCTATCCCAGGTAAGCCAAAGATTAAATCTCAGAGGGGTGGGTCCGTGGAGGTGTTTGTCCCACATAGGGTCAAATGGCCCCACGAATTCATTCTTGCTGGTCAAAATAAGGACAGGGTCACCTATAATCAATTGTCCCCTATACAGTGGATGGCTGGGTTTTGCAGGACCATCCGGGAGGAGTCAGATATGGTTACAAAAGAACATATGCTACATTATGTAATTAATCTTCTGGATGACGCCACTGACTTCTCCTGGGCTTCTACAAAGGCCAGAAATGCGGTTCTGCTGTGTCGCATGGAGCAAGGGGAGATTGCTGGATGGCAGGAGACTGAGAAAATTGACAGGGTCCGGAGGGCCCATGCACAGAGGCACATTGTTGGTCAAGGCAATCGAAGGGTTCGAATGGGAGCAGAGTGTTTCCCTGTGTATATTTTAATAGAGGTGCTTGTTTGCAGAAGCAAACTCATGAGAATAAAGGTGTCACATACAGGCACATTTGTTCTCATTGTTGGAACAAGGAAGGTAAAATGCTCAGGCACCCACAGGTGGAATGTAGGAAATTCCAAGGCAATGTTAAGAATGATGTTCAAAAAAACGAGTAAGTGGGGGTATGACCCCTGCTGGTCGTACCCAAGTTACTAGAGTTTTCACAAACTCATCTGTTAATGCTTTGGAAGTTGACAAATTGTTGAGGTTCAATGTTTTGCAGGCTAAGCTCAAGGTTGATAGGGCCCTTGCTTTTTGTAATGTTACAACTACCAAGTCATTTGCTTCTGTTGTAGCAGGTAAGGGCGACAGGGGCTATAGAACAAGCTCCCATAAAGAGAGTGCACGTAGGTCAAAGGTATTTAATACCAATGCAGTACCATTTTCCCTTGGTAAACGAGTACACAAAAATAATTCATTCAAAGCACATACAAATGTTGATGGTGGAGCTGCTGGTGTTCAGTTACAGGATAGTATCCCTACAGGTGAGGCAGTTAAGGTACATCATTGCCGTCTACTGTTTGAGTCCAATCTTGTTTCGGATCTTATGGATCTTGATGGTCTTTCCGATGATCAATTACCAGTTAGTAAGGTTACTCCCATGGCTAACACATCAGCCACCGCTTCAAATAATCAGAGGGTTGATGTTTGTGATGACAGGGAGGGTTTGAATCTGGTAAATGGTCAGCAATCCACACTTACTGCCTATACTGATTTCTTTAACAGCACACAGCAGCTGGGTTCGAGCTTTGGCTGTATTCCACTTACCCCTACATTATTATACCAAGGCACTCAGAAAATATGGAAAAATGTACCTGAAGTTCTCCAAGCCTATAGGATGATTTGAGATAGTGGCCTTCCTAATTTTTTAGGATTACACATTCCTGTTAAGACCAATCTCAAAATTGCTAGTTGGAGGGCTCATCTCTGCGATTATTTTGACAAACAACTGTGTGACCTGATTGAATTTGGGTTTCCACTCGATTTTGATAGATCTAGGCGCTTGGAAAGTACTTTGGTTAATCATGCCTCAGCTAGGAATTTTTCTGAGCATATTGATAAATACCTTCAAGAGGAATTGCAGTTCCAAGCCATACTGGGACCTTTTGATTATCCACCTATCAAAATGCATATTTCCCCTTTTATGACCAGGGAAAAATCCGGATCCGACAGAGCTACAGTATTCCTGGACATCTGGGCGCAGGTCGGGACTGTGAAGGAACTGCACTCCTAGGAACTGTACATCTTATTTTATGTTAATTTGTGATATTTTATGTGTACATTGTGTTGTTGTGATAACATGTTGCCTCATCATTATGTGCTTTAGTACAACTGTTGCTGGTGTACATGTTTACATTATTTTTTCACTATTCTATTTTTTTCTCTTTTGGCTTTTAGTTTAATTATTCTTAATGTTCATTTTACTATGACTCTGGAATATTTATTTGTCGCTTTGACCTTTGGGTGACCTTTGTGCCATCTCAAATAATTCATGCTACTTATCATATATATGTACTCTCAACTCTTTGATTGGTGATTCCTCACCTGCAGTAACTTAATATGTTCATATTCCCTTCCCTTCGGGGTCGGGCTCTATCACCAGTCATTTACTTTTAACTTTTAAGTTTCATTGGTCCACTTGACCTTTACTTCATTTTTATGTACATTGATTTTATAGGGGCCTTGTTCTCCCTTCAAACAGCAGTTTTTTTCTACAACCCTTGCAGTGTTATGTACTACCCTAGGGTTCTAGTTATCATGTAACCACCCATACTTATTGTTGTATTGAGTTCACCTAGTGTGACCTTCAATTCTTCATATCATTCTTAATCTCATTTAACTATGAGTCTAAAATATTAATGGTTGCTTTGACCTTTGGGTGACCTTTGTGCCATCTGACATAATTTATCCTGGTTACTATGTAGATGTACTTTTAATTCTTTTATTGGTGACCTTTCACCTTTAACATCTTAACAGGTTTCACATTCCCTCCCCCCTTGCGGCAGGGCTCTGTTACTAGGTATTCTTAATTGCTAAGTGTTATTGGTCGATTTGACCTTTAATTGACCTTTGTGCACATTGTTTATATCAGAACCAATCTAGGTCAGCTTGACATTCATTTGACCTTTATGTATTATATCAAAGTCAGTGTATGTTGTTTATAATGGATGTGCTATATATTATCTTACAAGTCTTTTAGTAGTCACATTTATCTGTTATTGTTATTATAATAAATATAATAATCCCATAATGCATTTTCTTGTGTTGTGGGGACTGGAGGAATGACTACATGATCTGGCAAATGGCAGATGCAATCACAGTAACTCCCAAGATACACATGCCAAATGAGTGCATCAACTATTCCAGTCAAAACCAATATGTGAACTTACTATCTCATAGTGGCCAGAAGACAAAGTAAATCTCAACATTTATGACAGCTAGTTTGTCCTTGCACGTTATTCAAAAACGATACCTTAGATTGGAGGTCATACTTTTACATAGGTGGGATCTTCTCTTGGTTCAGGCCTTCCTCAAGAATGATGTTATTCAAGATTGCAATCCCACAATCATTCTTTTTTTCTGATTTTCCTGCAATACCTGCATGTATAACTCAAAACGTATTCATTGGATTGGATATTTTTACACAAATTGAGGGTCTACCCTAGGTTGGAGTTCCTCAAAGAGGGGCAAGGGGTCATGCATTGTCAAACACTGCTTACTTTCGACCGAACCCCAATCGAATAAAGGGACTGGTATCGCCTATAATAACCTTGAACTATTAATGCTGCATTCTTTTGCACGTCATTATGTAGTGTTAAATGCCCGTGAAACATTTCTTTGCATTTTAACCACATGTATACTGAATGTGAACGGTAAGTACCAGTGCTGAATAGCCAAAATAATCCATCATTAATATCTATCATGTATCTGGCAACCTCAATTGTGATTTTAATTATTTATAACAATTTTGTATGCATTCAAAATACCTTTTTCTAATATATTATGTAACTTATAACATGTAATATTGCTAATTAAACATAAAAATAATTTGAGATGATAAAATATTAAAAAGCAAATACGTGTTTGGGGCGAAAATAGAAGTAATACACTTAAACTGATGCACATGTTTTATTTATGACAAATGTTGTTTTATTATTATGCAATATCATTTTACAGTAAAACTGGGATATAATGTTAAAATGTGTACCAAATGAGTTGACTAGAAATACATAAATACATTTTTTTTTCTTTATTATTGCTAGGTGTAACTGTATAAGCAAAATGTCCCAAATTGTGGATGGTACCAGGCCCTTTATTGCAGATTAAAGCAGTCAAGGTCTGCAGACTATACTTGCTTATACACCAGTTCCCGCAAAATGGTGGCACATAACCAATCAAAATACAGTTTTTATAAGAAATATTTTTGGCATTAACGTCTATGATTGACTATAGTTAACTTTACCTTTGTGCCAGTTTGAAATTACATAGCAAAACAGTAATTTTAAAACCTTTTTAAAAAGCCATATTAGTATCATAACAACAACTAGTGCTACCTTGTTTGATATTTGAATTAACTGTGTAAATTATGTACGTCATAGATTCTAAAGGTAGTCTGCAAAAAAAGATAAAACACATTCAAAGAATATGCCATGAAGATGAATGGCATTTGCAAATGTAGTTTTTTTTTAAAACAAATATCCACTGTAGGAGAAGATAAAACACATTGAAACTGTGATATTGTTAATTGCAAATGAATATATACACGAAAAAGGAAAGAGAGAGCAACACTCAATAGAAGAAAAACAGGTACATTTCATCCAACATGAACAATATCTAAAGAACAATACAGACATTGATATCCTTTTTATAATCAATAACCAAAAATAAAATGATATTTGTATCTTCAATATGTTATTTCAGAGGTAGCATCTGAATCTTTCATTTGCTTTAAACGTTTTGAAACACTAAGAATTTTTTTAGTTGACAAGTTCATGAAGTAGTGACATGCTTTACTACAAAGTAGCTTATTGTTATTAAGTATTTGTTTCAATTTCATTCCATGTACAGGACTAGAACACACAACCATATAGAGTACAGTTTTATTTACACAATCACACGACAGTATTATTAATGTCAAAAACCTTAGGATATCACTTAATTGATTTTATATCCCTCATTTGTAATGTTATTTTTACTTTTTTACGTGCCTGTTATGCAGTGTTTCCACTGGAACCGACCCTGTAACTGACCCTGCGACTCTAGATTCGGTTGCAAAAGTCATAGAGTCGGGAAAAAAAGTGCAGGGAAAATGGTGGGTCGGTTATGAAGTCCCGACAGGACGGTAAAGTTACAGACAGGTCGTAATGGCCATCCCGACAAGCCATAGGGTTCGGGAATGTTTTTTACACGGCCGGTCATAGAACTTCTACAACAAGCCGTAAACCCCTAACAGACAAGCCATAAAGACAAACAGACAGGCTTGGAACATGTTCCCAGACAGGACTGATTGTTTTTGTGGGTCGGGATCCGGAATTGAGATCCATACCACACTATATAAACCATCCTCTCCTGTGATATGCCATTCATTTCACACTTCAAAGATGACAGAAACACATCAAGAGCAACTGATATATCACTTGAGGGTTTTTTGGTTTTTATTGAGTTTAGTTTTTTATTGTACTTGATATTTACAAGACACAGAAGACAGCAGAACCCAGCACCTGCCCGGCCAGCATCACCATTACCCCCACCTCCACCACCCAGAAGGAGAAGGAAGCCACAGAATCTGTGTGTCCTGCCCTGGATACTACAGAGAGGGGAGAGAGGTTGCTACAGAACACTCTTGGACGAGCTAATCACTACTGACATACCAGGCTACAGAAATTTCACCAGGATGGAGCCAGCATTTTTTTATTTGATTGAAGAAAGAATCACCCCGACCTCAGGAAGTCATTCACCAACTTCAGAAGCCACTGGAAGTCGGCTTGAAATTGGCAGTTACTTTGAGACACTTATCCACAGGGGAAAGCTACACTTCACTGCAATACCACTGGAGGGTTGGAAGATTGACCATCTGCAAGTTTGTCCCCCAGGTCTGCAAAGCCATTTTGAAGGAAGTTCAACAAGAATATCTGGAGTGCCCCACTGATCATGAAGACTGGAAGAAAATTGAACAAAGATTTAGATGGATGGAATGTCCCCCATGCAGTTGATGCATTAGATGCAAAACACATTGCTATCAAGAAACCCAAGAAGTCAGGCAGTGAATATTTCAACTACAATGGCTACTTATCCCTGGTACTTTTGGCTTTAGTCGATGCAGATTACAAGTTCCTGTGGGTCAACGCAGGGGCCAGTGAGTCATCATCTGATGAACAGATTTTCAACCGCAGCAAACTGAAAAGAAGAATTGAGAACAGAACCTTGGGACTACCACCACCTGAACCACTTGGACCTGGGGGGGGGGCAGATCTACACTACTTCCTGCTGGGGGACGATGCCTTTGCCCTGATGCCTTGGCTGGTCAAGCCTTACAGAAGACATCAACTGACCAGAGAAGAGAGAATAGTTACAGGATATACAAGGGGAGGAGGGTGGTCGAGAACTCATTTGGTATACTTGTCAAGAGATTCAGGGTGCTGTTGACCACCATGGAACAGAGCCAAAAGTAATCAGAGGCATTATGTTAACGTGTGTGGTACTACATAACATGTTAAGAAGCCATCAAGGGGGAGCAGACAGACCACTTGTACAGCCAATCTTGTACGAGTTACAAATCATGACTGGCAGTTTTATGGACAGAGGAAACCAGTGAATACAGTTCTCTACTGGAAACTGCCAACAACCAGTAAGCAACTGGCAACTTTCCCATGTACGGTCTGGGGTTGGACCACATACCTCAAGAGGTTTAAAGCAAGTGTGTTACCACTGTGCCACTGTGGCCCTTTTGTATGGTGATCTAGAAGCAGATGGATGAGTGTTCCAGTCAGGGTGTGAAGTCAATGCATTTTGACTAATGAAGAAAATTCATAAAAATATTATTTGTTTCCCACTTACATAAAACATTAAACTTTTTTCTCTCTTTCATTCTTTTCTTTTACAATGACAAAAGATAGGAGTGTAAAAACATATACCAACAAAAATACTAGGCTAAAGGATTATGACCATTTACTTTGTCAAATTGTGTTTCACCTTGTGGATTTTAAACTTGACTACCACTAAACACAAGAAATACATGTAACACCACATTGTCAAAAGCTCATGTCTCTAGTGTTGAAATATTTACCATATCCATATATGGAGTGCATTATTTTGACAAAAGCCAATTGATAATTTAATAATAACAGGAAAGTGGTGTTTGAGGCCTGTGTAGATGAAATGATATTACCTCGACAAAATGGAAATAAAGTGTAGATTTACTTTGATTACATTTACTCACATACCAAAATTTCTGAGTAATGATGATAAACAACCAGAATGACGGAAGTAAAAGGGAGAGATAGAAGTGGATTGCCAAGAGGCAGTCATGCTTTACAAGGCTCCGTTGTTTTGTAAAGTAGGTGGGGGTCATGGTGGCAGATTGGTAACACTCTTGCCTCCCACCTCTAAGGCCAGGGTTTGGTTCACAGCTCTACCTCAAGTGGGAAAGATGGTAATTACTTGCCATTGGTTGGCAGTTTACAGTACAGAACCCTGACGAACTATGTGTACTGCTTTCCTCTGCCCTTCCAACTACCCATTGTGATATGACCTAACAGTGTTAAAAGCGATGTAAAACCTCAAATAAATAAATGTAAAGTAGGTGCATTATTGTCATGATTGTCAAACTCAAAGATGGGGTTTTTGTCCCGTTCCACAACTAGACTCATATTGGGACAGATCCCTTGTGGGGGTCTAACCATTGATTAGATGCCAAACTTGCTTACTACCAGGCCACCGAGGACCCCATTATTGTCAAGATTGTAACAAGATTAAACTAATGCTGCAGACAACCAGGAATTACATATTTTGAAAATATACTCTTGGAAAAACCGTCATTTGTGAAACAGTTTATAAATAGAGACTTGTTTGGCATTTTCACTTAGTAGCCATGACACCAAATATATCTTCCAAAATGTATTGACAGTTGAACTTATTCTTGTCAGCAACAAACTGAAGAGTATTTGATACTTGTGCTGATGGTGATAAGTGGTCAATTTAATAAGTTTAGAAACTTACAAGCAGTTTACAGATGTTGTTTTTATTTGGTATGATAAATAGAGGGGCCACTGATTTGTAGGTATCTCCTGGTGTTGAAAATTCTTCAGCTAGAAAGATGGATTGAACACCTCGCCTTATGTCACCATGTTTCACTGAAAGATGACCGAGTTACAAACTTATATACACTTTGGACCACACCTTAAGTTAATAACAAGAACTTTTTCAGTGCTTGCTTGCTTGCTTTTTGTCTGCACATGCCCACAGTTCCAAAATCAGGGGCAGACATTTCAAAATGATGGCTTTGAGTGCTGAAAGACTTTTAGCTTAGAATGTTCTTTATATTCTCCCTATAGTGGCCGGTCCTTCTTAATGTGTATTGTATGAATGATTTCTGACATTTGGTTCTCTGATTTAAAATTAGTACTGACAAAACATAATTTGCTGGTTTGGTGAAAAAATAACATTTGAATGACCATTAATATTGGGAGGATTTTAAAGATAGAACTGAATTAATCTTTTGTAATAAAAAGACTTGTACATCTATTTCCCATCAGAATCAAATATATTTGACACCACTGGGAAAATTTTTTATCGTAACCATAATCAGGATTTAATGACTATTGGTTATTCAACAGTGCCACCCTTCATCAGTGAGTCCAAATCTTACAGAAATAAGGGAAATGGCAAAGTGATTGACCAATCAAGTGCTGCTCACCAGATTCAGTCAACACTGCTGGATACTGACACAAATAGGCCTCATTCCAAATATTTAACAGATAAGATATTTAAAATTTTAAGTGCAACAACACCAATGCGTTATACTGCACTATAAAAACATTAACTACTATAAATATATTAACTAATATTCACAAACATATATATATATATATACAAACAATCAAAAACTGGCAAAAATACCAAACAAAAACACAAGACTATACGAAATGACTAGAATAAACAATGTAAAAAATCAATCAACAATACATAAACAACAAACAAACTAAAGACTAGATATTGCAGAATAAATTAACATGAAGGACAAAACACAAAATTTTATTAATTAAAACTTTTTAAACAGGCCACATTCTTTTAAATAATTAATGATATTAAAAACGTTTTCACAAAATAATTTTTGCATTGTATTAATATTTCTATAATATTTAATTCTGGTGTCACGTAGGTCGATACAGTCTAATAACATATGCTTGACTGTATCGGGACAATGACATGGAATGCACCAGGGCATATCTTCACCTTTCAACAGATAACTATGGGTGAAATAAGTGTGTCCTATACGGGCTCGAGTTATAACTATTTCCTCCCTACGAGATAAACCCGTCCAAACATAAAAATCTCCTACTGTAGGGATTATTTGGAATAGTTTATTATCAGGACACGCATTCCATTGAGCTTGCCACTTTTGTTTAAAAACACTATTTACATTCACTTTGAAGTCTGTATAGGGGACTTTCAAGTCTAAAACATTAAAACTCAAGGCCTGTTTGGCAAGCTCATCTGCTTTTTCATTGCCCTTTATGCCTACGTGACTTGGAACCCAAGCTAAAACAACTTTCTTATTCACTGACAAACAACCATTAAAAAGTTTTAAAATATCTTGAATGAAAGGATGATCCCAGTTGTTGCTATCAAGAGCTTGCAGACTAGATAAAGAATCAGTGAATATGATAAAAAGATCCCAATCACAATTTTTCACAATATTAAAAGCCATTTTAATAGCCTGTAATTCAGCTGTAAATATACTAGCATTGCCAGGAAGTCTGACTTGGGCACTGAGGTTATTACATGTAGCAGCTGCAGCAACCTTATTTTCTGTTTTTGATCCATCAGTATATATAGCCCTATGGTCAGGATAACAACCTTTCAACTCAGCAAATAGACTTTGAAAAAGACAATCATCACCAAGATGTTTCTTTTGATGGGTGAGGAATAAGTCTATGTGAGGTTTCTGTATAGTCCAGGGTGGGTCATCTGGCAATGACACAGTCTGAATTAAATCCAGCTGAGGACAGACAGCAGACAAATCTTCCTCTACATGATGCCCAAAAGATCTAATTGTAGATGGTTTCTTGTCATAAAGATCATAAAATTGGGGGTTAAAAACAACATCGTAAGCTGGATTGTCAGGATTACATCTCAATTTCAAAGCATACTGAATTCATAACTTATCAAACCTTAAATATAAGGGTGGTTCATTTGCCTCTACATACAAGCTTTGCATTGGAGAAGTCCTGAAGGCTCCTAGGCATATTCTTAAGCCCTGGTTTTGAATGGGTTCCAATTTCTTAAGATATGACTTTCGAGCAGAACTAAAAACAGCACAACCATATTCCAATCTAGAACGAACAAATGAACGATAAAGTCTCGATAAAACACTCCTATCTGCTCCCCAATCCATTTTGGCAACTGCTTTCAGTAAGTTCATGGCTTTTTCACATTTCTGGCGAATATAATCAATGTGTGCCTTAAAATTCAGTTTATTGTCAAATATAACACCAAGGAACTTAGTTTGTGAAACAACAGGGATTTGTGAATTATATATTGTCAATGTTGGGTCTGGATGAAGTTTTCTTTTATTACAGAAATGCATGCAAACAGTTTTGGTTTTAGAAAATTTAAAACCATTTTCATCAGCCCATTTTTCTATCTTATTCAAACATAACTGAAGTTGCCTTTCTATTGAAGCCATATTTCTAGAAGAACAAGTGATTGAGAAATCATCAACAAAAAGAGACTTTTCAAAGCTAGCTGGAATCACATCAGCAATACTGTTGATCTCTAAAATAAATAGGGTAACTGATAGGATACTGCCTTGAGGGACACCCATTTCTTGTTCATATATATTACTATAGGCAGACCCTAAACGAACTCTAAAAACTCTGTTGGTTAAAAAATTCTGAATAAACATAGGCATTCGCCCTCTTAAGCCTATTTTATGTAGGCCTCTGGTAACCCCATATTTCCATACCGTATCGTAGGCTTTTTCTAAATCAAAAAATACAGAAACTACATGGTTACCTTTTAAAAAGGAATCTCGAATAAAAGATTCAAGTCTAATTAATTGGTCTGTTGTAGTTCGACTTTTTCTAAAACCACTTTGATATTTTGTTAAAATATTGTTTTTCTCAAGGAACCAAACTAGTCTAGTATTAATCATTCTTTCCATGGTTTTGCATAAACAGCTCGTCAGAGATATGGGACGATAATTGGACGGGTTTTTTGAGTCTTTGCCTGGCTTAGGAAATAGGTATCACTCTTTCCAGCATTCAGGGATTTCACCTGAAGCCCATATATCATTAAACATATCAAGTAACACCATAAGTGAGTCTCTTGGTAGATGTTTAAGCAGTTAATAATGAATTTCATCTGGACCAGTGGCTGTGTCATGAGACTTTTTAGAGCATCACATAATTCTGTAATGGTAAATGGTACATTGTAGTTTTCAGAGTTGTCTGTGTCAAAATCCAAGTGTTCTTTTTCAGCTTTTTCTTTATATTTTTGAAACTTTGCACGGTAATTATTGCTGCTAGAATTCTTGCTGATTTCTTGGGCCAACCTATTTGCTATATCCACTCTTTCTGTTATTTTTGTCCCATCATTATTTTCCAGATGGTGTATTGTGGTGTTACTTTGTTTGCCACTTATTTTCCTAATCATTTCCCATACCTTCTTTGCTGGTGTCTTTACATTTAGTTTTGATACATATTCATGCCATGATTTCCTTTTATTCTCTTTAATTACTTTACGAGCATTGGCTCGACAGTTTTTATATTCATTTATATTATCTGATGTAGGATTTGTACGGCATTTATCAATTGCATTTTGACGAGCTTTAACAGCTTTTTTGCATTCACTGTTGAACCATGGTTTGTAGCTACCAGTGGACTGTCCAGTTGACTTTGGCACACATTTTGTTGCTATGTCATTTAACTTATCTGAAAATGCAGGAAACTTTTCTGTTATGTCAGTAAAATTATGCCTATTAATATCCAGAGAACACTGAAGTTTGAATTTTGGCCAATCAGCCTTTTTAAGATTCCAACGAGGAACATTGTCCTTAGGCATACTCTTAACCATATCAATTAAAATAGGAAAATGGTCACTACCACACTGATCTAAATGGACCTGCCATGTAAAATCAAGAAAAACAGATGCAGAACATAAAGACAAATCTATTGAGGTGAATGAACCTGATGCAGGATGAAAGTAGGTAGGTGACTTATCATTAAGTAAACAAATATCAGAGGATTCAAGAAGATGTTCCACCTTATAGCCTAAACTATCAGACGAGGAACAACCCCACAAATCACTATGTGCATTAAAATCTCCAATAAATAGAAAAGGTGCAGGTAACTGGTTGACTAGATTATCAATATCACTTTGTGCAACATTAAAACGTGGTGGAATATATACATTACATACAGTTATAGTTTTATGCAGAGATACTTTTACAGCAACTGCCTGCGGTTCTGTATCTAACTCAAGTACCTCATGGGGTATACCTTTCTTAATAAAAATAGAGCAGCCACCAGTGGCTCTCCCATCTACTTCAGACATACAAGTTTTAAAATAATGATCAAATCCTCTAATATTTACATTATCTGCTTCTTTAAAATGAGTTTCCTGTAATGCTAAAATGTAGGGTCTAAAATTGGAAATAAAATTTTTAATTTCTTCAAAATTTGGCCTAAAGCCACGACAGTTCCACTGTATTATACTTTTATTTTTGTTTGGTTCCATTATTTACACTTTTATTACCACTCCGCCCTTGTGAACTTGTGATTGGGGATTCTTCGACACTCATTTCACTGTCACTATCACTCAAAACATCATATTTGTTGTATTGTTTAATAGGGTCATTAGATCCCTTATGTTGTTTCGTCAAATATACTTTGCTTTGACTTATTTTCAGTTTAATAGGGTCATTTTGAGATGCACTTGTCTGACTTGATGAACTTGTTTTAGTCACTTTAGTTGTCTGTTTTTCAACTGCATACTTTTTTGGTTGTTTTGTGCCTTCTGGCCAAGTCATTTCTGTTTGTGTTTCCACTGTTGCTGTTTTCACCACAGGTTTGGTTGCTGCAGCTGCCTGGGCATATGTTGTTTTCACAGAATTAAATATGTCCATCTGTTTCTTCGCTTCTATGTATGAAATTCCTCTTTCTGTCTTGATTCTTTGAATTTCCTTTTCTTCTTTCCATTTTGGACATTCTTTATTATTTGATTCATGCTTACCTTGGCAATTGACACATTTTGCTTCATTCTTGCATTCTTGATGGTCTGTGTGATCTTCTTGCCCACATTTAGTGCAAACTTCATTCTTTCTGCAGTTGAATTTAGTATGACCAAACTTTTGACACTTGTAGCACCTCACAGGATTTGGGATAAATTGTGACACAGCCACCCTATAGTAACCCACCCTGATGTATTTAGGTAAGGTCTGGCTTTGAAATGTCAATATAAAGGTCCCTGTTGGTTTTCTTTGTCCATCTCTAAATACCGAAATCGTGTCTAGTTTGATGACACCTTCAGTTTTCAGGCCTTCTAATATTTCGTCATCAGTACAGTCTTTTATGTCTGGGCATCTAATGACCCCTTTCTTAATGTTTAAACTGTAATGTGGTGAAACATCGATTGGGATAACATTGTCCATTGTCAGATTCAATTTTGTAGTTTTCAGTAATTTCTGGCTCTGTGTTTCCTTGTCCACTTCCACCAAAATGCTTCCATTCCTTAACTTCTTTATGTTAAAGGGATCAGAACCAAGTATAGCAACAGTGGCTTTGTTAACAGCAAATGGTGACAGTTTGTATAAGGGTCTTTCATCATTTGTACCTTTAATAAGCAGGAAACGTGGCCATGAGCAAATCTGAGCAGAATCAAAGTCTGTAGTCGTAATATCAGGTCTAGATCTTTTCCTATCAATTAGTAGAGAGTGTTGAGTTGCCATAATGTAGTAAAGATTTTTCGTTGCCAATGCTCTCCACCCACCCTTCGAGCTCAATAAGGGGATATCATAATAGTGTGGAGCTGAGCCCTGCACACTGATATCAGAGACACATTAGCAATATACTCAAAGAACACATAAAAAGTGAACCTTGATTGACCTGTTAAGCAGCCGCCTTCTAGATACTCCAAACCAAAGCACAGACCAAACACCATCAGAATACAACAATCAAGTACAACAGTATAAACCATTACAAACAACAAGCCATCACTAATTTGGAGTATTAGGGCTTGGCACTACCAGCCGATTGATTAAGCCAGGCCATCTTAACCTTCCGACTAAGTGAAATTGAGGCCAAAGCTGTGTATTGCCTCCTCAATGCCGCAACAAAGTATTGGCTCAACAGCCAGGACCCTCTCTTCCACTGACACGGATCGCAACCCACGGCAAACAGGCTGCCCCCAATTAGTCGCCTCTTACAACACGCAGGAGGATACATTGGGCCTATTCTACATCCCCAGACCCACAGGGGGACAAATATTTAACAGTGTTACCAATGATAAGGTTGTAATGCAGTCTTTGACACAGTTTTCTTAATGCAAAGCATGGAAGTTGAGAAAGTTGAGAATATCAAGATTGCTGTAGTTTTTTTTTCTTTTGGGAGAATGAAACTATCAGTGTCAAAGATGATCAGTGATCCCATTCTGGTTGTTCAGTTATTGGTTGAAAGAATACAATAGGAAAAAAATCAACCAAGCAAATGAAATTGATATTATAAATGCTTGCACCAAACTAGATGAATGTAACTATCTTGCATATACAATGATATATACAGTGATATAAGTACAGTGGTCTTGTGTGCAATTCCATGTTACCACCCGAGAACTTTTTTGGATAGACTAAATAGACTGGAATCTTGAATAACCTTGATCCAATCCTGCCTGGACAGAATTATTTCTGAGTATTTGGTATAAAATATTAAGTAAGTATCTCCACTATTTACGTGAACTTTCAACGGGGTTTTGAGACATCAGTGGACCTTAAAGTACACAATGGTTTACTCTGTACAGCTAATCCCGAAGCCAGAAGACAACTTACCAAGATGCACAAAATTAGACCTGCTTCTGCTTTGATAAATCATGGCCATGATGAATTTGCCAGTTGTGACACGGCTGTCACAAAAGTTCCCAAATAGGAAAAGTTGGTGGGGTCCATCAACAAAAGGGAGTCCCCAAAACAAGTCCTGATTGCTTCTGTGGGCGTTCACAAAATTCACAGCACCAGTAATTGAACTCCAGTTAATCTTCTCAGGTATGTAATTAAGAACTGTGCATTGATTGAATTGTGTCTATGACTGAAGAAAAGACACTATCCTAATTTCACTGAGATTTATGGCATAGTTTGGGGAATTGTGTTACAATAAATTATATCTAACTATTTGCAACAGAAATGAAATATTTATTTATGTAATTATATATCTGAGAAAGACAAATAAAATGTTTTTTTCATCCAAAGTAATTCTTGAATGCTTTCTTGTTACTTGGATGCCTTTTTCCTTCTGTTTTCTTGTAACAACAAACCCCGTCAGGGTAATCTGGTTTATAATGCTTGATGCAAATTTTGTGGAATTTCCTCACACTGCATTTTCTGAAGCCCTTTGGACAGTAGCTTCCCTTCTTACATTCTGCTGGTGCATAACCATGCATCAGTGGACCACAGTCTGAAAAATTACGCTGAACGTTTAAACATTGTATTATTTGTTTTCAATTGGAACAAATAATAGTGCTAATATATCTGTTTCTATTATATTAATTTTGTGGGTACAAGTATGCTGACACTTTGTTAAGATATTTTAAAGAATTACAGAAGTTTTTTCTATAATTAGATACCTAAAAATTAAATTTACTTGAGACAATGTGATAGGTTTATACAATGTGATAGGTTTATACAAAGTTGAAGTAATCTAAAGAAAAAGTAGTGACAGTTCTATTGCAATATATGATAAACATATTTGTACATTTGATAACGACTGTATGTGTATGAAATATTATTATTATAAGACAAATTATGCTAAGTAACCACAAAGATTTTCCAATTTCATTTTAAGCCCAGATATTTATGCCACAGTTATTACTTACATGAAAAGTCAAAACCTCGTTTTATTCTTCCATTGGTTTCTATAATAAAGACAAAAGATATGAATTGTAAAAATTTTATTGCAAGTTAACTTTTTGTAAGTTAAATGCTTAACTTATCCTTACTATTGCTATACGTTGGTAAGAGAAAACATTCACGACCAACTCAAATATTTTTAAAAGAAATATTCTTGTTAGTGCTCTGCACATATGTGAATTGCGCAGGCGCTGCATCCCTAGTTCCCCTTTATAAGTCGTATTTTAATTTAGGAGTATGTAAAGTTATACTTATACCCAAATCAAAAATTTATATGTGGGGATGGATGGGCGGAAATCTGAATATAGTGAGGATAAGGTAAGTATTTAAATTACAAAAAGTTATATTACAATAAATTTTTTACATTTTATTGCATAAAACACCATTACCTTATCTTCACTATTGCTTGATTTCAACCATACAGGTGGTGGGTTTAAATTTTTGACACACGAACAGTAGGTAGAAACCAATAAGCCAAAGTACAAATATCCAGGACAATTTAGGAGATAAAGTACTAGACTAAATGGTACATAAATCATCTTAGTTAACTTAACAAAGTGTAAACTATATAAGTTATAACTTGTCAGTAAATCCTGACAATCCTCATCCAAAGTCACAGTTCTAATGCAAAACCTTCTTGTGAGAAAATTACTGGACTAAGTGATATCAAAGTCATATTAGTTAACTAACAAAAGCTAACCTATGTCAGTTATAATTTGTCAGAAACTAATCTTAAATGCAAAGCCCAAGTATTAATACCAAACATTCTTGTGATGAAAAGTACTAGACTAAGTGAATCAAATATCTTAGTTAATTACTAATAACTAGACAAAAGTAACTAGGGTATGACTTGCCAAAAACTAAGTTCCAATCCTTCTGAGGAAGTTGTGGGCTAGAATAAAGAAGTAGGAAATAAAGTAGCCATTATGACTGTACCTACTTTATAATTACACAAAATGCTAGGCTGAAATCACAACCCAACAAAAGCCTTTGTGAATGTATACTATCAATCTCTCGCAATAAAGTATACATCCTTGGCAAAGGGCCTTTGCCCAAGTATAAAACTTCCAAGACTGAAACCAAGCACTAGTTTCCAGAAAATGTATGTTATACATTAAGAAGAATCTAAGAAGATATTCTAATGATTCTTAAACTTATAAGACGATCCACAAGATGGTTTATCTGTAATCATCCAAGTAAAGAAAGTTTATATAGATTCGGATTTCTTGACTTCTGTACATAAATACTTACCTTCTCCTTCACCACAAAATAAGGCCGAGAATTAAAAAACTGAGAAATAATCTATTTCCAACAGCAAAACAAGAAATATCCCAGTCTGAAGCTTATGATTCCACAATCAGAATCTGTACTTTATAGAGCTTCATCTTGTCAATGCAGACTTTAAAGCCCAACACCAGAATTCAATTCCAAAATCATTGAAACATAAAAAATAAAATGTATTTCAGTATGTAAAAATACTGAACTACATGAGATTCAAGTAAAACACATGGAAAAATCTTGACCAGATGACACATATTAGGCTTAGAATTATGTGGAATCTGATGGAAATATCCGACTGAACGGAATTTCGAGGATATTTCCAAGGTATAAGGAGCAGAGAACCCACGGGCACCAAAAACCCAATTCAATAAGTTTCCCTAAAGTGATAGATAAAACTTATCATCACAAATATGCTAGAACTTTGTCTTTGTTTGTTGAAAATGAGAGTTTCAACGCTAAGTCTGAAATTTGTCCAGATACCAGACATAAAGAATAAGAAATTAAAGGATCTGGTGAAACTCTCAGAATATAAGCTTGCTTGATGAGATTTTCTAAGGAGTAAGGAACAGAGAAGGTTAAGGTTTTGTAGATGATTATAACACAACCCAACACCAACCATTCCTTACTGCTATCACTATCATTCCATAAAGTCCTTAGTGAAGCAACCTGAGGATGATAGGTAAAAATCAATCATAAATGTCAATACATATTTCCCAGGAAATATTCAACACTATGTCCACTGCATAGAGATGGCACATACAGGGGTAACTTGCTGTTTACCTTGACATAAACGTAAGTTCCATCATAAAATCTTATGATTTTGGACCATTATGAAAACACTATTTGGACCCTGAGTAATATCATGATGGATAAACAGCCTTACATTGGCAACATCTCAGCAAAATTGGTATGGAACTGTCCCAGGACATAAACCTCTACACCAATGAGAACAGACAAAACAGTGACTTATCTGAAACCAGCCACTCTGTTGCTTTTAATTACATTTGAAAACACACTTCATTCCATAACATATACACAATGTAATTATGTAGCTGTCCAAACACCATACAAGGATACCTGCAAAAAGCATTAGGTAACCTTATGGATACACCTGCATAACAATAGATTGTGTTGTTATACACACATTTACTAACTACACAAATACTAACAATATTTATCCAAATCAAAAGCCTTTTCATGGTCTCCTAACAAGGAATTTGTATGTCTAAAGATTTGGATACTTCCAATGAGTTACAAATACCTTTAAAAGAAGCATATTCAATTGTTCATAGAACTGAATAATACTAACAATACACAGAACCCTATGCAAATCATGAGAATCCTAGAATTGAATGCCAACCCTGTCTGAATGAAAGAAGAAAACATTTGAAATTGCCATCTTGTGTGTGCAAGGGAGACAATATAAAGACATTCATTTGGACAGTCTACCAAGTTAACTGCCTATTATGACTATTCCAAGATTACAGGATAGCTTCATGAGAATGACTAGCACACATATCTGTAAAGGGAAGCTGTAGCAAACTGAAGGGAATGGCCCTGCCTCAATATAACCTGCCACAGAAGATTTTGTGATATCCTGTTAGAAGGATTTGATAATTCTATTAAAACTACCAGTCTCCTTCACAAATGGTATTTCTAAACCCTTCTGCCACTCTGAAAGATTGAATGGTGATAAAGTAGTAAAATACACTTACATTTTAACCAGTCCTCATTACTCTGGTTTTGTAACAAAAACACACTGTTGAAAATCCCAGGCTTTTTACATTCTTACTGGGGTTGGATTATCCATTCTTACTAGGGTTATTGTCATTTATGTAACATTCGATAAACAAAAATCCCTATAATTGACTACGTTTGTTTCCTTGTTCAGGATACACTTCAACATGTGGGCCTACTTGATAATTTGATTATCACAGAATGTGTGTATTGGATTGACAAACCTTCTGTAACCATACCTTAAAATTGGAAGAAAGCTGTATCCAGGAACTGTAACTATAACCTTAAAGGTTCAACCCTGTGATCCTATAATATCCATCTTCTTTTTCCTTTCAAAACATATTTGAAGACATGGAGGCTAAACCTATTTAATCTGTTAATGAGGGAATGGAGAAATGGCCAAACTTCTGTGATGAAACATGCACAAAAGGCTGTATTACCACCAAACCAAAAAAGCTGCTATGAAGACTGGAAGGAAGGTAACGGTCATCTGTTCAAGTATTATGGCCAGTGGTGTGACAATGCACTGCAAAACTGCCATTCAGGAAGTGTTGGTGAGAGCCAAAATCATGTACTTCCATTTTGCAGAAGAAAAACGACTCGACTACAGATATGTCAACCGCAATAAACTGAGAACAAACAAATATTTCGTCTATTACTGGCCATTTCGCTCACGATCTGGCTACAGTTGAGGTCATTTTCATCCATCGTGAACTGATGAGTCGACTGCAATGCTGAAGTAGGACATGTGAAGACAGAAGAAACACATCCATGTAACTGGGAGGAAGCAAATATTTTATCAATCCCACCGAATTTGTCACATAACCTGTTGTATATCCAGGAACTCTTCAGCATTTTACTGGCGAATTTGTGATTTATTTAGTTTAACACAACATTCGCCATAATAATTTGTACCTTCCTGTCTGAACTACTTCCTGTCCTTTTCCGATTGGATGTTCACAAGAAATACCATTTCACCTTCTGCACCACTGTGAAATGACATGACACTGATGCACTACTGTGTCCCTGTAAGCATCTTCGAAAAGACAACCTAACACTACCAAGACAGTGTAAAAAAGTTACTTGCTGCATTATTTTATAGATATGGATCTTGAACAATGCATGGCTACTAGCAGATTCGTGAATGGCCATTCCTATAGGAAAATGCTGTAACCCCAAGCAGTAGCAAGTGATATTTGAGTCCATGGTAGCAAATTCTTCCAAAGAATTCCTTTCAGTGTACCCGGTGATGGATCTTCCACAATGCACAACTATCTGAAGATTGATGAATGGACATCTCTATGCTAGCTCTTCTGTGTACTACCGTGTATGGCTACATGAAGACATGGTATCAGGCATGGATTCCATCACAGCATCGTAGTTGTTGTACCATCCATGGCCAACTAAAGAACTCATCCTCCAGTGATGGAAACTGTTTCCACTGTGGTGGTTGCATTGTCATCACAGTGCCGGCCACGAAGCCGTTGACAACCACCTTCTGGTCACTAATAAACTCCTGGTCCCTGTTAATGGCCATTTCTGCTGCATATGTCTCATTGAGGTAGCAGAATAACTATAACAACTTGGATGTACTGCCGCTCCTGGACAGAGTTCAACAACCAGTGAAGCAATGGTATCCTCTGTGAAGGATGCACTACCATACCCGGATGACAGAGCCATCATGGAAAAGTGCTGATCATTGTTCATTTCTTCTGTTACTGTCTCAGCCTTTCTCGGGTCGCTGTTCTCAACCTCCTGGCACTATTAATGGCCGTTTCTGCTTGACTTGCCTCAGTGAGGTAGCAGAATTCAACCAAGAACAGTTTTTGAAGCAGTCTTCTCGCAAAACTTTGATAAAATAAAATGCAAAGATAAGAAGACGAAGAAATCCCCCAGCTCTCTTCAAAGGCATGAATCTGCCGTGGTATCATGATAGAAAGTATTATTCCTCATCATCCCAAGCACAAAATCTACTATATTTGACTTAGAAGAGAAAGCAGAACTGTTACTTGAATATCTGATGAAAAATCTTCGCTATGTACCCTGCATATATTCCAACAATGTTAAAATAAAATGCCAGGAAATGAAGAATTCTTCAGTGATATCCATCTAAAAGTAGATTTTCCATAGTGTAATACTTCTGCCATTTTGAAATAAACAAAACGGCAAATGGTTTGTAGTCGATCTTTACTCTCCGACAACCAAATAAAATATGAATTATAAAGGGGAACTAGGGATGTGGTGCACGCCCAGTTCATATATGCACAGAGCACTAACAAGAATATTTGTTTTAAAAATATTCAAGTGGGTCGTGGATGTTTGCTTTCGCCAACGTATAGCAATAGTGAGGATAAGGTAGTGGTATTTTACGCAATAAAAATGATAATATAAAACAACAAAACACCACTCAAGAAGGATAGTAGCAATCATTTTGACTTTACCAAGTTGGGTTCTACCTCATACTACACTGCTCAAGGATAGTAACAATCATTTTGAGTGTTCTACCTCATAAAATAATACTGGAAGTTGACTGCCACTAAATATATCCCCACACTGGTAAAAGCCTATATGTTTTCATGTTAAAATATTTTCCCAAGTCCACACACAAATTATATGTACAAGTTCCCAACGGATTGATAAGTTACAGAAACACCCTAAAGTATTTGATGCCTGTAACATGAAGTTATATTGTCTCAGCAAAATATAAACAAAATATATATCTAATTTGATGACATTCACTTATTGTGGAGGTTTACACCAACAAATAGTCAGTTTTGCCTCATTTATATACACTGTTTATGATATGAAGTGGAGACTCTTCTGGTCACTATGGTGCAACACCAAAGGGATAATGTAAATCATGTTAGTTTAGGGTCAACTAACATTATGCTTATTCACTTCACAACCAACCAGATTTCAAAGTAAAGTAGAAAAAACAAAGCCCAAAATAAAGTTAAATATAAAGTAAAGTATAAACAGATTAATCAAGGCAGACTCTAATAAATATTCACTAATTCATGGATGTGATTGACCATAAGACACCACAATTGGTAAAACTGAAATAATCCATTAAATTTTCCTATAGTAAAAAGATTAAGTTTACAAGTGAAAATATCAAACTTATGACCTGCTCTTGACTACCAGAATTAATAAAAAAATAATTGATAACGTCAAGTTGCAATCATTATAGTGAAAGATGAGTTGTATCATGGAAAATGTGAACAGTATAGATTTTATCACACAACAGATTGGTCTTACTGAACCAAAGACAAATGGGTCTTTTGACCAAATTGGCACCCACCAAATTGATCCCGAGATAAAATACTCTAATCCAGTTGGTCAGCAGGAAAAAACTGTTCAAATTGACACACAGGAAAAATACCTTTGGTAAGTCAGACAACAGAAACTTATTCTGTTTTCAAAGAGATATATTAAGCAAAGGGAACGATCTTTAATATCCTGATGTTTATCAGTTCAATCAATAACTGGGATTCTGAGAATTCCCCTTTAACTCAGCTGGTTAAAGAGCTAGACTTGTATTTTTTTCTCGGTGTAATCCAAAGTCTGTGGAATCGGGTCACAGCAGAACCAATCAATAATTTCTGTCTTCCCACTGCAGATCATAACTGTTTTATTTTAATAAACAGGGTTATGGGTTTAACCTAATATATAATCCAATAAAACATATTTAGCACTTAATTTTCAAACCATTTGCACTTTGTGGAACTCTAACTAAACAAATGAGCAGATACAGCAAAATGTCATTGATGACGTCATCCAAAATTATCATGGAATGAAACGATGAAGATTAAGCAATATAAAGTACTCTTTTACTGCATTATATTGATTGTTGTTTCCAACTGGGGGCCATGTCTTAAAAGGTTCATATTTCAGGGGTTGATTTGCCAAGGAGTGATCTGGCAAAGGGCTGATTTGTCTAGCTTGTAGTCCTAACTCCTAAAATGCCACTTTTGTAAACTTGGAAAATAAAAGCTCACTTGAACAGGCTTAATATATTTGATTGCCTCCAATGATCACAGCCAACATGATAGAACAGAAGAAATCTTGTTAAAGTGGAACAGGGAATTATATCTACAACAAAAGATAATTTCAGTAAACCTCAATTCCTTTTTGTAAATTTCAATGATTTCAATCACATTATTTTACAATAATCTCTTACGTATTCATATTCCTTCATCAAAATTGTTTCCCCGTAGTTTCACTTATATTTCCTTGATGAACTGCAAGACATATATTAGCCTCGCATTGATATTATTAATCCATAGCCCTGTTTAACTCTCTTTAATGGCAATATATTCTTAATTTTCCACACAATATCTACATCATACAGTACAACATTTTAAAAAGCATTAGTGCTCAGTGTGTGTAATGATATTTTAAACTTTCTCTGTCTAAATGAAAAGTTAAAATACTGCTTGATTTTTTTTACAAATAATATGGGCAAATTCGTCAATATGAGATTTTATGGGGTTTATGCTCAGTGACTTTTTGAGGAAAACAAGGTGTCAAAGAAAGTTTTACCCTAGCAATTTCATTTAACATAATCACAGAACATTTTTGTCCAAACTATCAACTTAATGATACAAAAGTAACTTTAACAAGGCCTTTTGAAAGGTTGCTCCCCTTGACCCTAAAATAAACCCAGGAAACCTGAATTTGATGTGTCTAATGGTTTTGCTGTAATGACATGCTATAGAGTTGACAAGTGCTGAGTCAGTCATATTTTTGTAATATAGCAAAAATGTTCTATATGGGATAAAAATTTTGGAAAAAACACAATGGGAACATTTTCGACATATTTGAAGCAAGCCTTGTGGTACTAGGCATTGCAATGGTAAGGATCCAATTTACAAAATCGTCTCTGGCTGCCCTGTTTTTAATCAATATTTTATCAAAATCAATAGGCTTCCTCTCATAGTTAAGATCAAGGACTGTACAATGTTTGAAGACAATCAATCAAGCAATCTGGCCTTAGAGCAGACAAAAGCTTTAAAAATGGGTTGTGGCCATCTTGGAAATAATTTATCCCCATTGATCCTGAAGATAGATGTCCTTATGATTTCATCAGAATTTGTTTCTCCTCTTTTTTTTATTCCTTCACTTTGTACTTTTCCTCATTACAGCAAATGGTTCCAAAAATCATCTTCAGGTTTTCGGTGCTCGTGTAAGGGTCAATTTTTTACATCATTTTTTACAAAATTATCAAATGCATCTGGCTACTGTGATCTATTTGGAAATATTGCTGAATTGGCAATTTTCGATGGAACTGGATATAATTGCAGAAAAGGCATAAATATATCAGGGTTTTTTTTTCATTTCAGTGCACATTGAGAAAACATTTACTGATGAAATAGTACTTATGTATAAAAAACAGTAATTAACAACCATAACAAATACTTTATGCAATAAAAATATAACAAAACTAACTAAAAGCACAAAACTGACATAGACGCTGGACATTCCACTAATTACCAAATTCATGGTTGTCATACGCTGAATGTTTTGTTAAGTATTTTGTTCAACTCAATACTAAAAATGGTTTTGTTCCTGCTGGTATGATGACTGGTACAATTATACTTATTCTAAAGAACAAACTTAAATCTTTGATTTAAATAATTAGAGGGGCATCGCCCTCAGTAGTATCCTCGGAGAACTGTTTGATAATATTATTATGCAAAAAAAAACAAAAGTATTTTAACCAATTCTGACCTTCAATTTGGTTACAAAACTGAATGTTCAACCATATATTGTGCTTTTGTGCTGGAGAAAGTTATCCAGTATTACAAAAATAACAAAACAGATGTTTATGTCATTATGCTAGAGGCCATTAAGACATTTCATAGAGTACATGTCAAATTGTTCTCACCTCTTTTGAAAAGTAATATGCTTATTAATATATAGGTACACCAGTCATTATGTGTCAAATTGGAGACTGAAATTTCTAGAAATTTTTCTGTACAAAATGGTGTTAAACAAGGAGGTACCCTTTCCTCCATAATATTTAGTTTGTATGAATATCCTTCTTCTTAATCTAAAAAAAATCAAATTTGGGGTGCCATATTAGAGGTCTATTCATGGGAGCACTAGGCTATGCACATAATGTTGTCATTATGGCTCCTGTGTATGCTCTTTAAAATCAATGCTGTGATGACTTTGGTAAAAAATCCATGTCAAATTTAATTCGAAGAAATACCAGTTTTTACATCATCATTGTACCACTAATACTACTGTTGATAATTTAATATATGATAATCTTTGGATCAAGTGTCTGTTTGTAGCTACACATTTGGGTTACCCCATTGGCTTTGCAGCTATGAAAGATGGTATTGATTAGTTGAGTGTTATAATCAATAACATTATTGCTACATTTAAAGATACATATTCTGATGTCAAATATAAACTCCTTAAAATATACTGCATGTCTCTGTACCGGTATGTACTGTAGAACCTTGGCTCTAACAGTATGTCAGATTTCTATGTTACATGGCCCAAAGCACTAGAATGAGGGGCCACGGTGGCAGAGTGGTAACACTCTCGCCTCCCACCTCTGCGGCCGGGGTTCGATCCCCGTCATGGCCATAAGTGGGAAAGCTGGTAGTTGCTTGCCGTTGGTCGGCAGTTTACAGTACAGAACCCTAGCGAACTCTATGTACTGGTTTCCTCTGCCCTTCCAACTACCCGTCGTGATATGACCTGTACAGTGTTGAAAGCGACGTAAAACCCCAAATAAATAAATAAATATTCTTTCGTATAAACATGTATTGCTTATAATATTGAAACTCGAAAAAGATGTTACATTTTTAGCAATTCAAGACCATATTTTCTCAGAATAAACCTAAACACTTGCATTCACACTCTTTAATATAGTCAGCTTTATTTGTGGCATTTTTTTCAATAATATTTTACAATTCACATAACCGAAGCTATCCATTTTATATTTATAATTTTATTCTAATCATTAGTTTTCAACAGGTTAGTTTCTTCCAAATGGTTTATTTATGTATTTACCTATTTATTTATTTATCCAGTGATTTACCCACCTATTTATGTATTTATTTATTGTTTTACATCACACCTAGTACGGTAAATTGCTCACTAAAGGCAAGCAACTACCAGCTTCCCCACATGAGGTCAGGATTCAAACTCGGGTTACCACCAGGGCCCCTGTGGTCTCTCCAACTTACTTGAATCCAAATGTTTAAAAATGACTTCTTCAAGAATTTATTCTGTATTTTTCTTGACATCAGAAAAAAAATAAAAGAAACATAAAAAGTACTGCTTCTTGCAAAACTTTACAGTATAAAGCATTTCTGTTAGCCAGAAATATTTCAAAAATTCTAATATTTAACTGAAATTTTTTCATACCTGTGCAGTTTGGAGTGTGTTGTCTGTGTCAATTGTCTTCAAATAATATGTACTTTTTGCAATTGTCCTGGCATGTTTTTATATATTACTATTGCGAGCAATGTATATACCCTGAGAACTAATCTATCTGTGTCAACTTTGTCTTTGTTTATGTCATGAAAAAAACAAAACCATTTATGTTTTACCCATGCCGACTGTCACCCTTTATGCTTTATACTTCAATACAGAAAACCAAACTTGATGTTACCTTGTTTCCCCATGTAATTTGTCTTTGCCTTTGCAATTAATAGCACTGTAAACTGGAAGATTCTCTTTCTTTACACAGATATAGATTTTTTCTCATATTTTATTTGATTAATTGAAGACATAATTAATTATTGTTTTCAGGAAATGAATTGTGCTTTTCTTACTAGACTTCATTTGCGATATCTGATACACACAGAAACAGCTTTTGATTTCCAGTGCAATAATATCTTTGTAAATGGGCTTATGCTGATGGCTACATAATTACGATATTCAAACTGGACTGGACACTTTGAAGTACTGGATGCTTTCTAGCATGAAATAGCACACATTTGCAGTGCAGAAGAGGAACTTTTAGAGATTACAATGAACTATTTGATAGGTATAGAGCGTTGGTCAACATTGTCATTCTTAGAAGCATTGGTGTGTTTAATGTCGGACAGAACAACCCCAATTGGATTTTGGTCAAACACTAGTTTTATATAAAATATACTTAACTCTTGTATCTGGAAAAGTATATATTTGGTCTTGGTTTGTGTAAAGGGAACTGTATAGACTCCATATTTGTGCTTAGTGTTTGGCCATTCAGTCTGTTTCTATGAAAACAGAAAGGATTTGCCTGGCTCAGTATTTGTGGCAAAGATGTAGAAAGTCAAATTCAACCAGGGCCATACTGAGACTAGCCTTCAGCATGGCCACTCATTGGGGTTGAACCCACTCAGAAGTGGCAGCCTGTAAATGGATGCTAAATGTGCTAACTAGGCCACTGAGGACCTCTTACATCTATTATTAAGCTACTGTTGCCACAACTTTAAATGAGAAGAATGACAATTGCGCTTGATCTTGAGCTTGAAGGTAGAAAAACTTGCAGTAACAGATGTCAACTGAAAAACCTCAACTTCCTACAAGAAGTAGTTTATCCCCAGTTATGACAGCTCATAATTCTCTGAGGGGTTAGCTAGAGTAAGATCAGTTGCAGATCATTGATGAAATAAAGTCAGATGACAGCATTCATTCAAAAGTCCCATAATGTCTTTGACACAATAGTCGGGCAGCCAGAGGAGACTCCTGGCCATTGAACAATTCATAAAACCTGGACCTTTGGCCCGAGAAGACTCAATTTCAAAAGAGAAAGTATTTGGTGCTACACACTCTTATAGGTGCATGCAGGGAATGTGTATGTATGTATGGTGATTTAATAGCCCTAACATGGTTCAACAACAGTTTCTGATATGATGCCCCGAAGTTATGGAATGATCTTCCACATGATATCCGCAGTGCTTCAAATCTCTCATGTTTCAAAAGTCAACTAAAACCCTGCCTATTTCAAAAATCATTTCCACCATAGCTTCTAACTACCGAACACTGGATCGCCTCCCTGTGTATGACTTGGAACATGTCTAACATCTTGATGATTTATGCCTTACGAACTGGATGGTGTGCCTTAGAATCTGTAGATGCGGAGATTAAGCACTTGGACAACTGATTGATTGATTGATTGTTTCAGATGATGTCAGATGCAATCCGCTACATGATGAGGCAGGAAGACTGAAGCATATTTGCATACATTTATGACTTTATCATAGTGGTACATTAGGATGACACCATGCGTCAGTTTGTCAAGCTTTCTGAGCTATTTATGGAACTAAGCTTTTCGTGAACCAGATTTGCCGCCCTACCAGGACCCTGAGAAAGATGCAGGAAGTAAGATCAAAATCAAGATCCTCTCTGTGATAACCATAACTGCAAAAAAAAAATAAGTTGACTACCAAATTTTTCACGGACATTGATTGGTTCTTGACCTTTTTTCCTCAGTTTTTAGGATCCGCAAAGATTTTTAAGCCGGACATTGAAAAGGCAACCTCCATTCTCACTGATGCCTGCCTCACAGGCATTGGAGGGGTTATGAACGACAGTGTCTATGCTGCCCCTGTCCCCACTGTAACTCACCTAGAAATGATCAATGTTCTTATAGCTCTGCAATTATGGGCCAACTTTTGGGCCTCTTCTTCAGTTGTCTTCCATTGTGATAACTTGGCCTGAGGAAAATTTAAGCCAAATTCCTCAACGAATGTATAAGAAATGTCTAGGTTCTTACAGCCATCTTTGATATTGACCTACACATACAATGTGTAGAAGGGGTTAAGAATACCAATGCTGACTGTAAACGGTTTATTTAAAAAGGGCATCGACCATGCAACCTTACAGTTATTGCATGACTCTTACAGTTATTGCATGACTCTTATACCTGGGATATGGTTCCTCAGCAATTTTTCAACCTTAATTTACATATATGATTGTAGAGTTCACACCTGGACCTGCAACAGCTCAGGTTCACAACACTCACTTTAAGATGTATTTGTCAGTCATGCTATTCTATGGACTTCCAAGGAACTTGTCAGTACAGAAAATACTTATCTTCATAGAATTACACATAGGGTTATTTGTAACGCAATTTTATGGGCTTAACCCGTCACAACTCTCTCACCCAGCAGTTTCAAGATTTTTCAGAAGTCTGTCCGTCAAATCCCCTTTGAGACCTACCCCCCAGGAATATTTGACATTTGAATTAGGTACCACATTTCTAGGGCCTGTGATTAGCTCCCTGATGCCCTCCTTTTCAGCGCTATTTTCCTAGTGGCATTTTATGCCTTTCTCAGGCTTTCTAATATAGTCCCCACTCAAACAAGCAGTTGTCACATTCCAAGCATTTCCTTCGGAAAGATGTTACTTTTGCCCCTCCATGAAAATGGACTAAAACATTACAAGATAGCAATTCTTCACACTTGGTCGAAATTCCAAGTATTGGCAACATGTTTTTATGTCCTATCAGAGCACTTACAGCACTTTTAGACTACAGACCACTCTCTCCGTTAGCCCCCCTTTTTGCCAACAATTTCCCTCCTTACAGTCAGGTAATTGATACTCACGTTAGGGATGCCCTCAAGACTGTCCTTGCTTCATTCAACATATCCCCTATAGGTCATGGGTTCCATTCCGTCAGGTGTTCTGGGCCCACTTTTGCATTTAACAACAATATCTCACTCCAAAATATTATGGCACATGGCTTATGGTGCAGTTGTGTGGATTGGACTTACCTCCAGAATGCCTCCCATGCCCCTTCAATTATACCTCGCACTTTTCCCTCCCTTATCCCTTCTTTTATTCTAGTTTGGCTTGGTGGTTTTCACGTTTTAGAAATTCACCTTCTCTCATAACTTACTTGTCCTTTCCTTGATATCTCTGGTTAAACTGAAGTGTAAGCACAGCTTGTTAGGATCCTGCTTGGTCAATTGTAGACTACCTTAACATCCCCTCTATTTATTATTTAGCTCATTATGGCTACCCTTGTTTAATAGTCCAATCAAAATCACGCTTACATTTCATTGGCATTAATTGAATTAACCCCAGCCATCATTCTTATTTGAAATGTTGAACAAGTAACAAGGTTTTTTACCCACATCCACTTCCCTGGCACATTTGACTGCTTCAGTACCCAGTGGGTACTCTAACTTGATGAGAACAAGGCACACAGTACAAGCACTTTTCTCAAAGGGATAGCTGATGCTCCCCCTGAGCTGGTAACTTGGGTTTTTTTCATTTTGAATGTAATCCAGCTGTCTCATTTTACCTTCTTAGATCCTGACCCCTTATGTTTCCCACCAAAAGGGAGTTCACCCTTGTATTGGGATTGAATATAGACCTTTGCAGTCTTGGGTACGGGTCAAGCCAGACTGACCCTGGTTCCCCCTCTCTACTGTGACATCTTTGTATTCACTTTTGTACTCTAATTCTGATCCGCTTAGAGTAATAAATTAGGATCCTGTGGCTTCCATTGTCTCCTCAGCTGGTTACTTAGGGTAGTCATTGACACAATCCAGTTCCACAGTAACTCTCCTTGGCCATGACCTCTTGGGATGTCACTACCAAGAGAGTTCTCCTTTTCGATAGATATAGGCCCATTAGAAGTAGGGATAGGCTGGACCAGGCAGACCCTCATTAGCATTGCTTATGTACATTGTCTTAGATATGATGTTTCCTGCTTTTTGATATGTATTTGTTTTAATCATCCGTGTAAAGGTGGTTTTAAAATTTTTCATGTTTTACCTTTAAATTTTAGATACCCTATATCTAGTCAATTATTATATGTTTATACTAATATGTAAATAAAAATTTTCCTCAAACAGAAATATCACCTTCTTCCATAACCTTCTTCCATAACCTTAACTTGACCTTTCCTTGACCTCTTAGGTTTCACCTGAAACTGTGAACATTTCACGAGCTCCGTGATTCAGATGGATAGACAAACTTTTGCAATTAGAAATTTAAATTACATCTTTGTGATACAATAGCTTTCACAGTTCACACAATTTAACATTTCATATGTAAATATTCACTGTGAATGCATGCATTCACTTTCATGATTTAGGTTTTGCAACCAAATTGAATGTAAATGACTCTTAACAGTTATTTTTTCATAATTTGCTTTACAAGTTTCTTGTTAGAAAGAGTGTACAAAAACAAAAAACTTCTACTTCTTAAAATTAATTGTTACAAACAAATTCAAGCAAACACAAGCTTTATTATGTACAACAGCAATACTGGCATACGTTACATGCTAAACTACAGAATTTGAATTACATATGATCGCTTTTGCTCATATTTCAACTTATTTGAAACATTAAATTGTTGATGTACTTTCATTTTTAATCGTTTAACTAGAAATACTTTAAATATTCAAGTTTCAATAAAATATGTTTTTACCTCTCTTCTTTGTTGTGTGCTCCTCATGTGAGTTAACTGAAAATAAACTGTGATTTTACTCCTCCTTGTTGTTGTATTTCTCAGCATTGTGTCACTTGATTTATTTTTCTTCTTTATCAACAGTCTGTTTATGAAAGAGTCTGTTCATATGGGAAATAGAAAATGTGGCTATTATTATTACCATTCAAAGAATTCTATAAGTTAAAACAAATTCAATATCATTATTGTTTCTCACGTAATTTGTCTTTGCTTTTGTAGCTAATAATTTAGTTGATTGCAAAAAGTTTCTGCTTCCATAAAATGTATAATTTGTGAATGTTTTGTGAATTATTTATTGTCAGTAAATGTATACTGCTGTTGCATGAGATTCTTATTCAAGTAAGTGCACAATTATTTGAAATGTTTGAACAGAAACAGACTTAAAGTTTTCCAGTAGCCCTTACAATAATATATTTACTAAAGATGTTAAGTCTACATAATTTGTTCAGTACATGATAACTATAGTCTAAACTTTTTGCACATTTCAAACCTTTTTAAATCAACTTTTTTCCTGGAACAAACGGAACTTGTGACTTCTAAATAATTTTGCATATATACGTATTTCACTCATGTCCTCTGTAGTATTGTCAATAAGTGATTTAAACACAGTAACATTATACATTGAAACACCTACTATTAAAATAACTATGGAAAAACCTAATCTAGTTGCAAAACAATTTTTTAACTTCTCCAGCCCCATTACTTCCTTTCCTTCTTTCTTTTTCAAATTTCCGATATTGCTATTACTGTTAACACAACAAGGTAACATTGTAAGGGATTTTTTAAAACCAAAATGCATCCCTCATAATTAAATAGTCAAAGACCTAAACACATTGCCACTATATCCATATCTACACAATCCATGTCATGTTAAACATATTTCCTTCTTCTCAGAATCAGTCCCTACCCCCAAGTCAGAAAAATAACTACTGCGGGTACTAGTTTATTAAAATGCATAAAACTTACCACTAAGAAGTATGTACAATTCATGTTAAGTATATATAAGTAATAGTAATACAGTAATAATAATATTAATCTATAAATATGTATGCAAGCAATGCATGGATAGAATTTACTTGTCATTAGAGTTCATGTCCATCTCAATGACTAGAAGTATTGCAATCAAGATTTAATGTAATACAATGATCTTGGACCCCAGTGGGGACCTTGAACCTAAGCAGGAAAGAGGTCATGCAAGATCAGGGCTAAAATCAAGTTAGAAATATGTATGTATGAAATTTTGAGTAGGGAAGCCTGAAAACCTCTCTGACTGCCAAAAAAGGCAAGGACCCCAGAGGGTTTACAATGACTAAAAGCGTAAGTTAAAATTTAATGAATAAAAGACCATATAATGAACCTCAAGTCTAAAAATGTAGAAACATTATAAAGCATCATTAATAGTAGAGGCTAATGCAGAAGCAATATTTTCCCGAGACGAGTGATCAGATTGGATATACTACCATACACAGTCTGATGAGCACATCCCATGTCTCTTAATATCTTGAATGGGGATGTGAGCATTATAGGTGAAGGTAGCACCTGACCTTCTGAAGTCATGAAAGGTGAAAAAGAAAGGATGAAGACCTAGGTTTGAAATTAGAATTTTAAGAGTTTTTCGAACCCTAGAGTCAGTCACAGGATTTAAACCTAAAGTTGTTTGCAATTGAAAAAGTGAGGTATGAGGAGACATGGGATAAAGGTGAAAGAGAGCTTTTAACACTTTAAATGAACAGATAACAGAGTCCTGAAGCCTTGGCAATGTAACACATTGGACCTTGTCCCTAGTTTGAAGTCTTAGACCATTTTAGGTGGAGTTTTACAAATTTCTTAGTGAAAAACATATCATGATCTGTCAAATTAGAGTGGGGTCAAAAGAGGCCAGGGAATGAGGGGCAAGATTAGAGAGCCTCATAAAAGCAAGAAGCCAGTTAAAATAACGGCCTTGTAAACCTAGCCATGTTGCAGTTGAAGACATGCTTTTGAAAGTTTCCTAAGAGTTTGCGGATCAATGAGATTGCATACTTTCAAAGTAAGAGGTCTGTTAATCTTTAATGACTTGACAAAGTATTTGATCTTAGGATGACTGAACACAGCAAAAGGCAATTCAAGCATCAAAAAATTAGCCTTTATGGCTGACAAATAATTCTCAATCATTCTAATTTTTATAACACTTTTATAGCGCTTAATCTCTGTCAAAAAGACAGACTCTAAGGTGTATCACACAAAAACATTATTCAATATTCATAAACCAGAGACATTGCAGGGGTCAGCACCACAGAGAAAGCAGGAAGAGATTGGAAATGTAGGGTGGATAGGCTTTTTGAAAGAGGTATGACAAGGCAAGTGAGTTTGCAGAGCAGACCTCGTCAGGAAGGGCATTCCAAATCATAGGTGCGTCATATGCAAAAGTGAGTCCAAAATGCTTTCGAGATTTGAAAACTGAAGCAAAGTGGGGAACCTCAAGAAACATGCCATCAGATTGACGTCTACGAGTGTTATATGTACTATGTCTGGATATGAGAAAGGGTTTAAATATTTGGGATTACCACTGCGTAGGAACTTAAAGATAGACTGGTACTTAATTGGCAACCAATGTAGTACTTTTCTAACTGGAGTGATGTGTAAATACTTGGTTTTGTTGGTAACAATTCTGGCAAGACTGTTCTGAACACATTGAAGTTTGCGCAGATCCAGAGCTGAGAGACCTCTGAACAGAGTTACAGTAATCAAGACAACTTCTGACCAGAGCATTGGCAGCCATAAGGGCAGCTTCATGTGTCAGATGTCCTCGGAGTTACTTAAGATCCCGGACATGAGCAAAACAAACCTTGCAGACCTTCATAACATGGCAAGAGAATGAGAAATCTGAATCAAACCAGACACCAAGCTTCCTAACTACATCTGCTGGTGATATAAGATTGCCGAGTATGTTGACTGGGAAGGAGTGATTAAGTTTTTCACGCTGAGACTTAGAGCCAAACACAATGAATTCAGTCTTATCAGGATTTAGCTTAAGCTTATTTGTAGAGAGCCATCTCTTAACATCTTCTAGGCAGCATGACAGTTTATCAAGGGCTGAGGCAACATTTTTATGTGTGAGATGCATATACAATTGTGTGTCATCAGCATAGAACTGGAAACTAATACCAGGATGATTCTGTATGACTTTACTCAGTGGAGTAGTATAGAGTGAAGAAAGGAATGGTCCCAGGACAGAGCCTTGAGGCACACCATACCATAACACCATACATAGCACATGAACATTGATTTTGGAATAAACATTCCAAAAAAGACAAAATAAATTTGACATTTACATCAACAAGAATTACACCACTGTAGGTGCAAAAGGCCACAAAAACTCTGAACATGCTGTCATAGGCTCGACGGGTCTTAGGTCGAAATGCTTCCAGAGTTCTAGCAGAAGCCTTGACTGGTAATGGTGTGACTACATCATTCTCTAAAAATACAAAGTGAAGCAACTTTTAGCATCAGGTAATACATAGCACAGGCCCCTGCCATACATAACATGCATAAGTAAAATGCATAAATGACATGTAACAACTTATATTAGTAACAATACCCATGTCATAACACATAACAACTCCCGTGAACCATACAATTTACAAGTATCCACTGACACTGGCAACCACTCTGGGTCACATATTTGTGAATGTAAAAATTGAAGTTGCTGCACTGAACCCTGCCACATGGACAGTGTGTTGGGCAACTAATTACTTGCCCCTTTGATATGACTGTATTGTACATCAATGTCATGCACTGCTGTAAGGTACCATATATTCCTAGCACTGAATGCCTGAAAAGCATCACAAGTTTTCCCTGATTTCAGAACTGTAACCACTGCCTGGTTATCACAATGAATGAGAATCTTTTTGGTTGACCATAGTTGAGCAAACAGCCTGAGACAGCCTGAGAGCTAGAAATATGTTAATCATTTCAAGGTGAACTATGGTCCAGTTTCAAAATCCTTGAATGATTGGTAAATGGTACAGAAACTGACCACAGCAACCACCAAAGCCTGTCAAACATCCAACTCTAGAGACACATTAATGGCCCTATGATCATACATGGAAACGTCGTTATACTGAGGGAGAAACGTGGCAAACCACTGAATGTCGTGTTTGAAATCAGTAGTAAGGGTAATCCTTTGTGTGGCACGAGCTGACCTTAAGAATTCCGGCATTTTGTTGATGAAAATTCTAGCCGGTTTGACACACTTGTGGACATATAACAGTAGGCAAAGTATTATTTGAAGCTGACGCTTTAAAATGACGCTCTATGACAATTTTTGATGCACTGTGACGCTAACTTTTCTCATGGAATTAAAACTGTGCCCTTTACTGTGTCAATCAAGATGCCTAAACAAGTCACTTGTGTAGCAGGTGCTACCAACTTCTTTTGGCTGACCGCCAAACCCAGCTGAGAGATGAGCTATAATAACACTACATATGATGCATGTGCGACGCTCGATATGCCCACCCCGATGTAATTGTCAATATAATCCAGCACAGAAAAGCCTTTCTAACACATTATGAATCTGAAGGCATTGCTCACACGCTGAAAAATTTGACTCCCATGACATGTCCCAAATGAATGCAATGGTGATGTAATACCCCTCCCAGTATAACCCTAGCAAGTCATAATTTCTGGGTCCACCTTGATGGGGCAAAATGCCCTACTGACGTCAACCTTATACAATGAGGCCCCACAACCCACACATTTAAGTTCTGACGTAATGTCGTCAACTGTAGCGAATGTTATGGCAAAAGCACTATTGAGAGAAGAAAACTTATCAATGCCAGCATTCACTGATGCCCCTTGGGGCCAACTTAGGTCCACAATGACCCTACGTCTATCAGAGTTTGGTTTACTGCGAGTCATGAAAGGAGAACAGTGACCCTAGTGAATTGGATTTTCTTTGAAAGGAAGCAGCAGGGCATCATGATGTAGTTCTTCCTCAATATATGCTTCTATGAAAGGGCCTGGCGCCGTGAAAACTCAGCCAGTAATCGTAGTTGATACCGGGCTGCGATCAATCACTATAACTTCCTGCTTGAGAAGTCAAAATGTAACCATTATTCCAACATTGTGGCTGAAAATCAAGGAAATCCTAAGGCTTTGTGGAATTGTTTCAAAAAGATTTTACACAGGTCCTCTGTTGCTGTTCTACCAGAACGTACAAATAAAACCGACCTTGCGAACACCTTTTGTAAGTTTTTCTCTGACAAAATTCTTAAAATAAGATCCACACTCCAGTCATCAACACCATCTTTAGTCACTAGTCCCAACTCCACTGTAAATACACTGTCCTCTTTCACACCTGTGTCCGAGGAAAGCCTACTCAAAATTCTAAAGTCCTCACCATCCAAATCTTGTGGCCTAGACCCAATCCCAACTTCCCTGGTCAAGGAGTGTGCTGATATTATCATCACTCCCATCACTAAAATTGTAAATTATTCAATCAAAGAAGGCAGTTTTCCCAACTATTTTAGGATGGCACATGTCACCCCTCTCCATAAGAAGCCCAGCCTTGACAGAAATAGCCTCAAAAACTATAGGCCAGTGTCAAAGCTTAGTTTTATATCAAAGCTTATTGAGAAAGTTGTGGCAAACCAGCTCAATGAATTCATTTCACATGAATTCATTTTCCCACTCCACTGAAACCGCATTGTTGAAGATTGAAACGATATAGTTTTCTCAGTAGACTCAGGAAAGGCAGCGGCCCTAACATTATCAGACCTGTCAGCAGCGTTTGGAACTATTGATCATTCCCTTTTATATGACTGCTTGCATGACTGGTTTGGTCTAGATGGTACTGTCTTGTTGTGGATCAAATTGTATAGTTCAAACCGAAAACAAAAAATTAAAATAGGTGACAGTTTCTCTGAGGCAGTAATTCTCCCTTTCGGAGTCCCCCAAGGCTCTGTATTGGGTCCTCTCCTTTTTACCCTTTACACTAGTTCCCTCAGTCAAGTTATTTCTAAATTCAATGTTACTCATCACCTATATGCTGATGACACCCAGATCTACTTAGCAGTTGACTCCAGGAACTTTGATTCTAGCATAGAAGAGCTGCCCGAGTGTCTCAAGTCAGTACAGGAGTGGAATTTATCATTATAGGTCAAAAAGCCATCAGAGAGTCGCTTGCACCAAATTTCCCTGTCCCACTCCTCCAAAACAATATCTCTCTGTCGGTGGAAGTAAAGAATCTGGGTGTTATCTTTGACTTTGACAATCATGTTGCCAAGATTTGCTGAGCATGTTACTATCATCTTCGTAATTTGCGACGAATTCGCAAATTCCTTAGTGATGAAACTGCAATACTTCTGGCTAATGCTATGGTCAGTAGTTGTCTGGACTACTGTAACTCTTTACTTTATGGGGTAAGGAAGTCCAACATAGCTAAACTACAGAGAGTTCAGAATGCTCTTTGCCGCATTATCTTCAGACTTGACAAAATGAGTATGTTACACCCTCTTTGAAAAAACTCCACTGGCTTCCAATTCAACATCGTATCTTTTTTAAGTATAATCTTCTCGTATTCAAGGCTATCAATCTGTCACAGCCCCCATATCTCTCAGCTCTAATAAGATCGAGCAGTCTCACTTGTGGCAACAGGCTATCTGTCTCCTCAACCCGCCCTAAGAAGCACATAGGCAGGCGAGGCTTTGCAGTAGCTGCACCAGCTGAATGGAACAAGCTGCCACAAACTGTCAGATCTGAGCAAACAATAGATCGTTTCAGAAGCCAGCTAAAGACACACTTGTTTAGGCTGGCATACCCCCCATCTTAGTTATACCCTGGCGGGCGCTTTTCAAATGCCGACCGATGATTGTCCCTGGACTCTCCCTTCTTGGACCTAAGCGCATTAGAGGATTTGTATCAATTTTGTGCTATAAAAATCCTACTATTATTATTATTATTCTATGTCCCTAGGACAGTCAACTGCCGAGCTATGGTCAACAGGCCCGATTAAAATATAAGCGGAACCCATATTTTATTAGTTCAAGCAATTGTCTATCCCAAAAGTCACCCGGGACTTCTTCCCAGGCCTCAACCTTTAATTGGGACTGGATGGGAATACGAGCTTGTAAAAAATTTTAGCTTTGTGGCAGGACATCTAGGTGTCCAGGTATTCATTCCTGTGGTCCACCTTAACATTGCTTTATATACTATCATTTGGGGGGCCATTTGATGTTAACACCTATTTGATGTAACCAGCAATTTGATTTGTTAACGCTTCATTGACCTTGCAGATTCAAGTTCCTCTGTCACTTTGACTTTGGTCGGCCAAGAGGACACATCAAGAACTCACTGATTGATTATCGGCCACCAATGCCAATTACTACATGCCTTTTTAATGTTTTAGGCTTTTAGTTTTTTTTACATTATATTGTATGGACATTAGTTATCATTTGTATGATGGAAAGATACAACTTGCATTCCACCAGAGGACAGGACATTTGTTTACCAGTGCAGTTACAGATGGCAGGCGACAGGGAACTGTATTCACAGGACTTAGGAAGCAGCCATCCAGATCCCGGGCAAGTTACATTTCAGTCTGATTGTACCAGTGATTCGGATTCGGAATTAAATTTGAGTGATGTTTTCAAAAATTCGGATGTTGAAACAGGTTCCCCGTCAAAACATATAGGTCAGAGGAACTTGGATCAGCAGGGTCGTTCTGCTGACGGTGTTGGGGAAAATACAAAAATGGTTGATCAAAATGAAATCAATAGGCAAATTCTAAAGCAACTGTCGCAGTTGGGGGAGCGTATTTCCAGTATGGAACAAGGGGGTCGGACCTGTAAATAATTTTCAGAAAAATCAAAAATTAAAAATGTAGGCAAGGTTAAGCACACTCAAAAGGCGCCTCAGGGCAGGTCGGTTCCCCAGGCTTTGGCTGGCGTTTCTAACTCCATACATCCTACATTTCCCACTCCCGGGCAAATAAAAAATGATGAATTGATACAGCAGCAAGTTCAGGAAAGATTAAAACAGCTTTCCCGAAAATCTCAGTCAAGGTAAGGAAAAACTTAAATCTCAGATGGGTGGTTCAGTGGACGTATACATTAATACCAGGGTCAAATGGCCACATGAGTTTGTTCTGTCCGGAACCAACAAAGAAAGAGTCACTTATGACCAGTTGTCCCCTGTCCAGTGGATGGCTGGTTTTTGCCGGACCATGAGAGATCAGCCTGACACAAAAATTTGTGAACATATGCTAGATTACGTTATACACCTATTAGAAGATGCTCAGGATTTCTCATGGTAAGCAGCAAAGGCCAGCCATGCAGTACTGCTCTGCCGTATGAAGCAGGGGGAAATTAGTGGTTGGACAGACTGTGAAAAAATCGAATGCATACGACGTGCCCATGCACACAGACATGTTACTGCCCCCCCTGAAAAAGGTCAAAAAGGTCAAGATAAGAATCAACAACCCAGCAAACCCTTAGGCACATATGTTCGGCCTGTTTTTCAGCCGAAGGCAAAGCATTTTCTCATTCATAAGCAGATTGTCGAAAATCTAAGCCAAAAAACCAGTAATAGTGGGCAGGTCATATGTAGGGCGTGCCCACTTGCCTAGGGTTGTATATAGTAGTAATTTTGATCACAATGCTTTCAAAAAGCTTTAAAACCTGGACAAAAATACAATTTGTCAAGAATTTTACAAAGCCTTGGCCTTTTCTAATGTTAGGAGCAACAGATCATATGCACAAGTTGTGCAAGGCAAAGGCTTTAACAATTGTGTTAAGTCATTCAAAGGTCAAACACGTCATTCACAACATGACTCTTCTACTAGGGTTATGGCTTTGAATCCATGTGTGAAGTCTTTCGTTCCTTCCAGTGCTTACAGTAACAGCATGAGTTTGCCAGTTACAACTTTGCCTGCTTTAGGTAGGTGTGAAAGTACTGTAAAAAATTAAATTCAAACTTCATATCATACAGATAACATAGCCCTTAGTAACAAATTCCAAGTGTTGCAAGATTTACTGTTACAAGATGAAGTTAAAAATGTATGCAACTCTCAATCTCCCAGTCCTTACACTGCTGTTGGCGTATCACACGATCGCACTCGGGAACGCAATGGGGAACGCAATGGTAGTAACAAAGTCAATACCTCTACTGAGACGTCCCTGCCTGTATGTACAGAGTACTGGCAGTGTAAGCAACAGAATGGGGTTGAGTTTGGTTGTGTTCCGCTTTCACCTATTACTCTGTTTACTGGGGATCCCACTTACTGGGAGCGAATTCCTGATATTATTACTGCTCATAAATTAATACGTCAGTCGGGAGTCCCAAATTTCTTGGGTTTAAGAATTCCAGTAAGTACTCAGCTTAAAGTGGAGGCCTGGAGACACCACTTGATGGGTTACTGGGATCAACAGTTAATTGATTTAATACAGTATGGTTTTCCAGTGTACACTGGGTTTAACTCTCAACAACCATACTTCTGCCAAGGAGCATGTCTCTCATGTAACAAAATATATTGAGGAGGAGTTACAATTTGGGGCCATGATTGGTCCTTTTGATAAAAAGCCCTGTACTTTACATATCTCACCTTTCATGACGCGAAAAAAGGCTCAGTCGGAAGTTAGGCGTACAATTATTGACTTAAGTTGGCCTAAAGGCCAGGCAGTCAATGATGATGTAGATAAAAATATGTATATGGGTGGGGAGTTTCAAATGCATTACCCCAGTGTTGATAAAATTGTAAAACAGTTAAATGCCATTGGACCTTCGGCTAACATCTTCAAAGTTGATATGAGCAGGGCATTTCGTCACATAAGAATAGATCCTGGAGATATTGATCTTTTAGTCCTTCAGCACCAGGGTAAATACTTTATTGATTTGTCCCTGCCATTTGGATTCAAATTAGGTTCTTTTTTCTTTATGAAAATCAGCGACGCAGTTCCTTATATTATGAATAAAAATGGTCATAATTCATTGCTAAATTATATAGATGATGTAATCTATACTGCTTTGCCCTCTAAAATTCATCATTCATATCACTTTCTTTTGGATCTCCTCCAACAGATAGGCCTAGATGTCAGCACCAAAAAGCTTCACCCCCCATCCACACAAGCTGTATGTCTGGGCATATTATTCGATACAGTCACTAGAACTATCGCTATACCTCCAGAAAAATTGCAAGAAATTAATCAGATATGTAAAAATTGGACAACTAAGACTACATGCACCAAAAATAATCTACAGTCGTTACTAGGCTCACTGCTGTATGTCAGTAAGTGTGTGAAGCCTGCTCGGGTGTTTTTAAACCGGATGTTACAGGTGCTTAGAGATCAAGCTCATCAATCACTTATTACACTGCCTCCACCCTTTTTCAGAGACTTACAATGGTTCAAAACCTTCCTCACACAATACAATGGGGTTACTATGTATGACATTAGGCCCATTACAGCTGAAATTTTTCTGGATGCCTCGTTGACTGGCTTAGGAGTTTTTGGTCAGTTTGTATATGCATTGTCCATTCCTAAAAATTACATGAACTATAACATTGCACAACTGGAAATTTTAAACATAGTGGTAGCTCTCAAAGTGTGGGGTCAAAATTGGGAAAATAAAAGAATTCAAATATTCTGTGATAATAGGGCGGTCGTAGACACACTTAATTCAGGAAGGGCCAAAGAAGACACTTTGGCGACCTGTGCTCGTAATATATGGCTATTGACAGCTATGTACAATATAACATTGATTACCTCACATGTATATGATGTCAGAAATGCCACAGCTGACTTATTATCTCGATGGAATAATACTCCAAATAGTGGTGAAAAATTGTCACAACTGCTTACAAATCCCATATGGGTGGGTACCCATCTGGATCTCACATTGTTAAACTACAGTACATAATGTTTCTGTTTTCCAGAACCTGGGGCCGTGACAGCTTCCCTAGACAGTGCTGCCAGTGTTCACATTTTCTCGGGTTATAGACCTGCTACACTTGCTGCATATACTAGGTATTTCAAAGATTTCCTGGGGTTCCTGGTAGTAGCAGACCTGTCGCTGCCCCAGGTGACTACAATGGATATATTGGCGTATATGGAACATTTGTTGCAAAATGGTATGTCAGTTTCTAACATAGCCAACCACATGACTGGCATCAAAGCCATGTTTCTGGCATATGGCTTGAACCCAAGTCCTCTCGCAGATAACAGAATTTCATTGTTTCTGAAGTCAGTCAGGATAAATAGGCCCTTACAACCACATATTCTGCTAATGTTAGATGTACCACTTTTGGAAAAAATTATACAAGTTTGTTATCATTTTCAACACCCCCCAGTTTTTCAAGCTCTTTATTCATTTTGTTTCTTTTCCTTTTTAAGATTGTCCAATATTTTACCACATTCTGTGGCTACTTTTGATTCTTCTCGCCATCTTTGCAGGGCTGATGTTATCTTTGGAGATTCCAAAGCTTTAGTAGTCATAAAATGGTCAAAAACATTACAAGATAGATGTCGTACAACTACTGTTACTATACCTGTGTTGGGTCAGTCTCAGTTGTGCCCTGTCATAGCTATAAGGGCCATGTTTCAATTATTTCCTGCTCATGAGGAATCTCTGCAGCTGGTGCCCTGGTTCCATTGACTGACTCCATGGCCAGAAAGCATCTTAAGCAGGTTTCCACTGCTTTGTCCTTATGTAAGCCCCTTACCTTTCATGATTTCAGGAGGGCAGGGGCGTCTTGGGCCTTCCAGCATGTTGTGCCCATTCAGGACATCCAGGCCCAGGGCACGTGGACTTCCCAATGTGTCTGGAGATATGTGCATCTCCCTTTAAGTGGGGCGTCCAGAGTGGCTGAGTCATTCCGTGCCCACCTAGCTCATTAGCCCTACTTCCTACTGGCTGTTTGGGTGTCCTTTAGTCTTTTATCACCGTCACACGACCTTCAACTATGTATTTGACCTTACAAGGGTCATGAGGAACTTCCTTTAACTGTATCTGCTTCACACACTGACATTTGCTCATGAAGGGGGACTGGCCTGCCTGAGGTGCTGTTTGTAATGTTATCAATTTCATAGAGCCATAATTTTACATATGACTGTGTACAGGAACTTAGATGTCATAATGTATTCATTAAATGTTTTCCAATGGAACTGTTTTAAAACTTTCTCGCTTGTGCTTTAAGCTATCATCATCTGGAACTGTGTGTAACTGGAACTTTCTGGAATTTCATCTGTGTAGGATTGTGTGTGGAAATTTTATTTAACAACTTTTAGTCACAACTTGGAACTGTGTCAGTGACTCTCAGTTATTCTGTGATGTCGACATGCTTGTTTTATTGTGTCACTGACTGTACATATTAACTTGTGATTATAATATATATCTGCTGTTATCATAACAGTATCTATATATAATACTTTACAAATGATTTTAGATGAATAAGTATAATATATAATCCCAACATGGGGGTTTCATTGTCTTGGGGGAATGCCCAGACTTCTTGACAATATTATGTATCTGGAATAAAGATCCAGAAAAATCATTTGTACAAAGGTCAGAACTTGGTAAAACTTGCTTCTGCAAGGGAACGTAGCTTGGCTGTGCCAGAGTTGATGTATACTTTCATCAATGACTCCCCATTCTCCTTTACTTCCCTTCTGGTTTGCATACACATTACTAGGGCCTGTGATTAGCTCCCTGATGCCCTCCTTTTCAGGGCTATATTCCTAGTGGCATTTTATGCCTTTCTCAGGCTTTCTAATATAGCCCCCACTCAAACAAGCAGTTGTCACATTCCAAGCATTTCCTTCGGAAAGATGTTACTTTTGCCCCTCCAGGGACCCATTTGCTCATAAAATGGACTAAAACATTACAAGATAGCAATTCTTTACACTTGGTCCAAATTCTAAGTATTGGCAAAATGTTTTTATGTCCTATCAGAGCACTTACAGCACTTTTATACTCCAGACCACTCCCTCCGTCAGCCCCCCCTTTTTGCCAACAATTTCCCTCCTTACAGTCAGGTAAGTTATACTTACATCAGGGATGCCCTCAGGAGTGTCCCTGTTTCACTCAACATATCCCCTATGGGTCATGGGTTCCATTCCGTCAGGTGTTCTGGGCCCACTTTTGCATTTGACAACAATATCCCACTCCAAAACATTATGGCATATGGCTTATGGCGCAGTTCTGTGGTTTGGACTTACCTCCAGAACGCCTCCCATTCCCCTTCCATTATACCTCGCACTTTTCCCTCCCTTATCCCTTCTTTTTTCTAGTTTGGCTTAGTGGCTTTCACGTTTTAGAAATTCACCTTCTCTCATAACTTACTTGAACTTTCCTTGATATCTTAGATTAAACTGAAACCAGTGTAAGCACAGCTTGTTAGGAGCCTGCTTGGTCAATTGTAGACTACCTTAACACCCCCTATATTTACTATGTAGCTCATTATGGCTACCCTTGTTTAATAGTCCAATCAAAACCACGCTTACATTTCAGTGGCATTAATAGAATTAACCCCAGCCATCATTCTTGAAATATTGAACAAGTAACAAGGTTTTTTACCCACATCCACTTCCCTGGCACGTTTGACTGCTTTAGTACCCAGTGGGTACTCTAACTTGATGAGAACAAGGCACACAGTACAAGAACTTTTCTCAAAGGGGTAGTTGATGCTCCCCGTGAGTTTTTTTCATTTTGAATGTAATCCAGCTGTCTCATTTTACCTTTGTAGATCCTCATCCCTTATGTTGCCCACCAAAAGGGAGTTCTCCCATTGTATTGGGATTGAATATAGACCTTTGCAGTCTTGGGTACGGGTCAAGCCAGACTGACCCTGGTTCCCCCTCTCTACTGTGACATTTTTGTATTCACTTTTGTACTCTAATTCTGATCTGCTTAGAGTAATAAATTAGGATCCTGTGGCTTCCAATGTCCCCTCAGCTGGTTACATAGGGTAGTCATAGACACAATCCGGTTCCACAGTAACCCTCCTTGGCCTTGACCTCTTGCGATGTCCCTACCAAGAGAGTTCTCCTTTTGGATAAATATAGGCTCGTTAGAACTGGGGATAGGCTGAACCAGGCAGACCCTAGCACTCCCTCTCAAATTTTCACTTTCCACCCAAACTTGATCACTTTCGACTCGAATTGACTTGACAAGTTACCTCATTATCATTGCTTATGTACATTGTCTTAGATATGATGTTTCCTGTTTTTTTATATGTATTTGTTTTAATCATCTGTGTAAAGGTGGTTTTAAAATTTTTCATGTTTTACCTTTCATGTTTAAAAATTTTAAATATCCTATATCTAGTCAATTATTATATGTTTATACTAATATGTAAATAAAAATTTTCCTCAAACAGAAATATCACCTTCTTCCATAACCTTCTTCCATAACCTTAACTTGATCTTTCCTTGACCTCTTAGGTTTCACCTGAAACTGTGAACTTTTCACCAGCTCCGTGATTCAGATGGATGGAAAAACTTTTGCAATTAGAAATTTTAATTACATCTTTGTGATACAATAGCTTTCAGACTTCACACAATTTAACATTTCATATGTAAAAATTCACTGTGAATGCATGCATTCACTTTCATGATTTAGATTTTGCAACCAAATTGAATGTAAATGACTCTTAGCAGTTTTTTCATAATTTGCTTTACAAGTTTCTTGCTAGAAAGAGTGTACAAAAACACAGACTTCTACTTCTTAAAAATAATTGTTACAAACAAATTCAAGGAAACACAAGCTTTATTATGTACAACAACAATACTGGCATACGTTACGTGCATTTCATATTTCAACTTTTTTGAAACATTAAATTTTTTATGTACTTTCATTTTTAATCTTTTAACTAGAAATATTGTAAATATTCAAGTTTCAATAAAATATGTTTGTACCCCTCCTCTTTGTTGTGTGTTCCTCATGTGAGTTAACTGAAAATAATCTGTAATTTTACTCCTCCTTGTTATTGTATTTCTCAGCATTGTGTCATTTGATTTATTTTTCTTCTTTATCAACAGTCTGTTTATTAAAGGGTCTGTTCACATGGAAAAAGAGAAAATGTGGCTATTATTATTACCATGCAAAGAATTCTTTTAGTTAAAACAAATTCAATATCATTATTGTTTCTCACATAATTTGTCTTTGCTTTTGTAGCTAATAATTAAGTTGATTGCAAAAAGTTTCTGCTTCCATAAAATGTATAATTTGTGAATGTTTTGTGAATTATTTATTGTCAGTAAATGTATAGTCCTATTGCATGAGATTCTTATTCAAGTAAGTGCACAATGTTTGAACAGAAATAGAATTAAAGTTTTCCAGTAGCCCTTACAATAATATATTTATAAATAGATTTATTTCTATGATCTCCTTCACTAAAGATGTTAAGTCTACTACATAATTTGTTCAGTACATGATAACTATAGCCTAAACTTTTTGCACATTTCAAGCCTTTTTAAATCAACTTTTTTCCTGCCACAAATGGAACTTGTCACTTCTAAATTATTTTGCATATAAACGTATTTCACCATGTCTTCTTTATTATTGGCAATAAGTGATTTAAACACAATAACATTATACATTGAAACACCTACTATGGAAATAACTATGGAAAACTAAAATATATGTTTTAAATATGGACGTAGTAATTAAATGAGTGAACTCAGCTGTTTTGTGAATGAGAAAAGATCGATTGCAAAAAGAAAAACAAAAGAATTTGAAAAACCTAATCCAGTTGGAAAACAATTTTTTTAACTTCTCCAGCCCCATTACTTCCTTTCCTTCTTTCTTTTTCAAATTTCCGATATTACTATTACTGTTAACACAACAAGGTAACATTGTAAGGGATTTTTTAAAACCAAAATGCATCCCTCATAATTAAATAGTCAAAGACCTAAACACATTGCCACTATATCCATATCTACACAATCCATGTCATGTTAAACTATTTCCTTTTTCTCAGAACCAGTCCCTACCCCCAAGTCAGAAAAATAACTACTACGGGTACTAGTTTATTAAAATGCATAAATGTTACCACTGAGAAGTATGTACAATTCATGTTAAGTATATATAAGTAATAGTAATACAGTAATAATGATATTAATCTATAAATATGTATGCAAGCAATGCATAGATAGAATTCACTTGTCATTAGAGTTCATGTCCATCTCAATGACTAGAAGCATTGCAATCAAGATTTAATGTAATTAATGTAATACAATGATCTTTGACCCCAGTGGGGACCTTGAATCTAAGCAGGAAAGAGGTCAGGCAAGATCAGGGCTAAAGTCAAGTAAGAAATATATATGTATGAAATTTCGACTAGGGAAGCCTGAAAACCTCTCTGACTGCCAAAAGGGGCAAGGACACCAGAGGCTTTACAATGACTAAAAGCATAAGTTAAAATTTAATAAATAAAAGAACATATAATAAACCATATGAACCCTGATAAATTGACCTCAGGTCAGAAATCTGACCCACATAACCTTAGCATAAGAAAATACAGGGAGGCTGGGGGGGAAAGATTTTCATGTTCTCCTTGTGAAAATCAGTTTCAAAGTGACCCCAGAACTTGCTTCAGTTCCAAAGACACATTGAAATAAGGAATATCTAATAAAATTGCTAGTTACAATTGTTACTGGGGTAACTGGGCAGGGACGTTCAGAACGCCATGGTCAGTTACATAAAGTTACTTCAAGGTTGTGTAATCTACCAGATTAGACTGGTAACCAAAAATTTACAATAAGGTACCCACAAACAACTTCTGACCCGGGAGGAGGACTGACACATGGGTCACCTAAATAACCCAAGTGAGAGTCCCTATCCCGCAAGTCAGAAAATAATGATATTAATCTATAAATATGTATGCAAGCAATGCATTAATAGAATTCATTTGTCATTAGAGTTCATGTCCATCTCAATGACTAGAAGCATTGCAATCAAGATTTAATGTAATTAATGTAATACAATGATCTTTGACCCCAGTGGGGACCTTGAATCTAAGCAGGAAAGAGGTCAGGCAAGATCAGGGCTAAAGTCAAGTAAGAAATATATATGTATGAAATTTCGACTAGAAAAGCCTGAAAACCTCTCTGACTGCCAAAAGGGGCAAGGACACCAGAGGCTTTACAATGACTAAAAGCATAAGTTAAAATTTAATAAATAAAAGAGCATATAATAAACCCTATGAACCCTGATAAATTGACCTCAGGTCAGAAATCTGACCCACATAACCTCAGCATAAGAAAATACAGGGAAGGTGGGAGGGAAAGATTTTCATGTTCTCCTTGTGAAAGTCAGTTTCAAAGTGACCCCAGAACTTGCTTCAGTTCCAAAGACACATTGAAATAAGGAATATCTAATAAAATTGCTAGTTACAATGGTTACTGGGGTAACTGGGTAGGGAGGTTCAGAACCCCATGGTCAGTTACATAAAGTTACTGCAAGATTGTGTAATCTACCAGATTAGACTGGTAACCAAAAATTTACAATAAGGTACCCACAAACAACTTCTGACCCGGGAGGAGGACTGACACATGGGTCACCTAAATAACCCAAGTGAGAGTCCCTATCCCGCAAGTCAGAAAAAACAACTACTGTGGGTACTAGTTTATTAAAATGCATAAAAGTTACCACTAAGAAGTATGTACAATTCATATTAAGTATATATAAGTAATAGTAATACAGTAATAATGATATTAATCTATAAATATGTATGCAAGCAATGCATAGATAGAATTCACTTGTCATTAGAGTTCATGTCCATCTCATTGACTAGAAGCATTGCAATCAAGATTTAATGTAATTAATGTAATACAATGATCTTTGACCCCAGTGGGGACCTTGAACCTAAGCAGGAAAGAGGTCAGGCAAGATCAGGGCTAAAATCAAGTTAGAAATATGTATGTATGAAATTTTGAGTAAGGAGGCCTGAAAACCTCTCTGACTGCCAAAAAAGGCAAGGACCCCAGAGGGTTTACAATGACTAAAAGCGTAAGTTAAAATTTAATAAATAAAAGACCATATAATGAACCTCAAGCCTAAAAATGTAGAAACATTATAAAGCATCATTAATAGTAGAGGCTAATGCAGAAGCAATATTTTCCCGAGATGAGTGATCAGATTGGATATACTACCATAAAGTCTGATGACCATTTCCCATGTCTCTTAATATCTTGAATGGGGATGTGAGCATTATAGGCGAAGGTAGCACCTGACCTTCTGAAGTCATGAAAGGTGAAAAAGAAAGGATGGAGACCTAGGTTTGAAATTAGAATTTTAAGAGTTTTTCGAACCCTAGAGTCAGTCACAGGATTTAAACCTGAAGTTGTTTGCAATTGAAAAAGTGAGGTATGAGGAGACATGGGATAAAGGTGAAAGAGAGTCCTGAAGCCTTGGCAATGTAACACATTGGACCTTGTCTCTAGTTTGAGGTGTCTTAGACCAATTTATGAGGAGTTTCACAAACGTCTTAGTGAAAAACACATCATTACCTGTCAAATGTAGAGAGGGGTCAAAAGAGGCCAGAGAATGAGGGGCAAGATTAGAGAGCCTCATAAAAGCAAATAAGCCAGTTAAAATAAAGGGCCGAGTTTGCAGATCAATGAGATTGTATACTTTCAAAGTAAGAGGTCTGTTAATCTTTAATGATTTAACAAAGTATTTAATCTTAGTTTAACTGAACACAGCAAAAGGCAATTCAAGCATAAAAAAATTAGCCTTATGGCTGACAAATAATTCTCAATCATTCTAATTTTAATTTTTATAGCACTTTTATAGCACTTACTCTCTGTCAAAAAGACAGACTCTAAGGTGCATCACACAAAAACATTATTCAATATTCATAAACCGGTGACATTGCAGGGGTCAGCACCGTAGAGAAAGCAGGAGGAGATTGGAAATTTAGGGTGGATATGCTTTTCGAAAGAGATATGACTTCAGCTTTGAGCTGAAGGAGGCAAGTGAGTTTGCAGAGCGGACCTCATCTCGAAGGTCATTCCAAATCATAGATGCGTCATATGCAAAACTGAGTCCAAAATGCTTTCGAAATTTGAAAACTGAAGCAAAGTGGGGAACCTCAAGAAACATACCATCAGATTGACTTCAACGAGTGTTATATGCACTATGTCTGGATATGAGAAAGGGTTTAAATATTTGGGATTACCACTGTGTAGGAAATTATAAACAAGCATGGTAGTCTTAAAGATAGAATGGTATTTAATCGGCAACCAATGTAGAACTTTTCTAACTGGAGTGATGTGTGAATATTTGGTGGTGTTGGTAGCAATTCTGGCAAGACTGTTCTGAACATATTGAAGTTTGCGCAGATCCAGAGCTGAGAGACCTCTGAACAGAGAGTTACAGTAATCAAGATGACTTCTGACCAGAGCATTGGCAGCCATAAGGGCAGCTTCATGTGTCAGATGTCCTCGGAGTCGCTTAAGATCCCGGACATGAGTAAAACAAGCCTTACAGACCTTCATAACATGGCAAGAGAATGAGAAATCTGAATCAAACCAGACACCAAGGTTCCTAACTGCATCCACTGGTAAGATTGCAAAGTATGTTGACTGGGAAGGACAAGTTTTTCACGCTGAGACTTAGAGCCAAACAATGAATTCAGTCTTATCAGGATTTAGCTTAAGCTCTTAACATCTCTTAACATCTTCTAGGCAGCACAACAGTTTATTAAGGGCCGAGGCAACAGTTTTTTGTGTGAGATGCACATACAATTGTGTGTCATCAGCATAGAACTGGAAACTAATACCAGGATGATTCTGTATGACTTTACTCAGTGGAGTAGTATAGAGTGAAGAAAGTATTGGCACCAGGACAGAGCCTTGAGGCACACCATACAATAACACCATACATAGCACATGAACATTGCTTTTGGACTAAACATTCCAAAAAGAAAAAATAAATTTGACATTTACATCATTTTGTAGATGTAAAAGGCCACAAAAAGTCTGAACATACTGTCATAGGCTTGACGGGTCTTAGGTCAAAATGCTTCCAGAGTTCTGGCAGAAGCCTTGACTGATAATGGTGTGACTACATCATTCTCTAAAAATACAAAGTGTAGCAACTTTTAGCATCAGGTAATACATAGCACAGGCCCCTGCCATACATAACATGCATAATTAAAATGCATAAATGACATGTAACAACTTATATTAGTGACAATACCCATGTCATAACACATAACAACTCCCGTGAACCATACAATTTACAAGTATCCACTGACACTGACAACCACACTGGGTCACATATTTGTGAATGTAAAAATTGAAGTTGCTGCACTGAACCCTGCCACCTGGACAGTGTGTTGGGCAACTGATTACTTGCCCCTTTGATATGACTGTATTGTACATCAATGTCATGCACTGCTGTAAGGTACCATATATTCCTAGCACTTGCTGCCAGAAAAGCATCACAAGTTTTCCCTGATTTCAGAACCGCAACCTCTGCCTGGTTACCACAACGAATGGTTGACCATAGTTGAACAAACAGCCTAAGACAGCCTGAGAGCTAGAAATATGTTAACCATTTCAAAGTGAACGAAAACCTCGAGGTGCTACTAACTTCTTTTGGCTGACCGCCAAACCCAGCTGAGACATGAGATCCAGTAATGCTACATATGACGCATGTGTGATGCTTAGTATGCCCACCCCGATGTAATCATCAATGTAGTCCAGCAAAGAAAAGCCTTTCTGACGCATTATAAATCTGACAGCATCGCTCAAATGCTGAAAAATTTGACTCCCGTGACATGTTCCGAACGGAACGCAATGGCGATGTAATGGCCCTCCCAGTATAACCCTAGCAAATCATAATCCCTGGGTCCACCTTGACGTGGCAAAATGCCCTACTGACGTCAACCTTATACAATGAGGCCCCACGACCCACGCATTTAAGTTCTGACGTAATGTCATCAACTGTAGGGAATGTTAGGGCAAAAGTACTATTGAGATAAGAAAACTTATCAAAGCCAGCATTCACTGGCGCTCCTTGGGGCCAACTTAGGTCCACAATGACCCTACATCTATCAGAGTTTGGTTGACTGCGAGTCATGAAAGAAGAACAGTGACCCTGGTGAATTGGATTTTCTTTGAAAGCACCCAGCAGGGCATCATGATGTAGTTCTTCCTCAATATATGCTTCTATGTCCCTAGGACAGTCAACTGCCGAGCTATGGTTTCCTGTATATTGGCCAAGGTCACAGGCCCGATTAAATCTAAGGGGAACCCATATTTTAACAGTTCAAGCAATTGTCTATCTCAATAGTCACCCAGGACTTCTTGCCAGGCCTCAACCTTTAATTGGGACTGGATGGGAATACGAGCTTGTAAAAAATTTGGCTTCCCAGATTTCTTGACAATATGATGTATCTGGAGTAAAGATCCAGAAAAATCATTTGTACAAAGGTCAGAACTTGGTAAAACTTGCTTCTGCAAGGGAACGTAGCTTGGCTGTGCCATAGTTGATGTATACTTTTATCAATGACTTCCCATTCTCCTTTACTTCCCTTCTGGTTTGCATACAGAATAGAAGTGAATTTGTCCTCAAAACCACAGTATTTATTGTCATAAATGGGTTTGACATAACTGCGTTCACAGTGATCCGAACAATCAGTGTTCACCCTGCCTTGGTTCTCATTAAGAGTGTTAGTATTCAAAGTCTTTCGATTTTCATGTGAGACTTGATTCAAACAATCATGACCATTTGTATGAAATGAATGACTCAAACCCTTATGACCACAGATGGAGGGACCCGGATTCAAACCCGGATAATCACTGTCAGAAACACACTGACCTATGTCTTGTTGACCAGATTGTTCATTACTTGCAATTACACTATTAGAGAGAGCAGTTTCATCAGAAATGTGATGTATGGGAACACAATCGACGCCGTGTGAAACATCAGTAACATTTTCATTGCAAACATTATCACTCAATTTTTCACCTTGGTGATTAACACTACCAGCCAAGGTGTCACTGACATGGGAATAACAATTAGAACCCCATTTTACACATTTATCAAGAATGCAGCTGCTAGCACCAGGCTTGCCCCAACCCAGAAAACCCAACCCCTGACATAATTGTCAAATTTTTCACCTGCAAAAACCTGCCTAGCCAGAACCGCCTCCACAGCTGATGGCTGAACTCTTGAATTGTAAAAATATCTAGACTTGTGTGATGTAAATGCTTTGATAGGGGTCCCAGGGCAAGCACTGGCAGGGACAGCCGCCTTCCCGTCAAACACTGTATTTTGTTTATCATCATTGTCCTTTTCAACCACACTCTCAATACTGTTAACATTGCTAACAACATCACTATTCCAGCTACCCCACACTAATGATGAGCATCTGGTGTGTCGTTTTTGGTTTTATTTTGACCTTTTTTCCTGAATGGCCTAGCTGTTTCCCCTGGGTGAGTCAAAACGCACAAATATGTCTATGCAAACAACCATTGGTCTCATGGTGCTTCTGGAACAAGCAAGCATTTGTCTAAAAATGTTTGCAGAACAATGGCTTCTTGGTATCAGTCCTACCCCATGTTTGCCTACTTGAAACGTGCTTTTGGTCATGTGCCTGCCGGATCCAATCAATCCTTTTCTCCATTTTTCCGCCTTGGCTCCCTGCCACAAAAAATCAGTCGCGTCCTCCATGAGGTCGCTGAGATAAAGCACCATGGTGTCACGTCTAGAACTCAATATTTGCTCTAAAATGCAAAAGAATTGACCATTGGATCAGAGAACGCTGATCATATATGACACGTTGACGTGTCACCCCACCCAACATTGCTTTATGAGGCCAATGAACTTTGTGTTTTACAGAGATCTCACTTCCTCCTTTATGAGACATTAATTTTGTATCATTACCTGGAAAGTGTGAACTCTGTTTTAACTCCCTAATATGCTTGCCTACCCTTTTTGTAATTTTTGGGACCTCAACATTTCTAAAGTGGGAGTGTCACTATCCTCAGAGGATGAATCTTTTAATATTTTACATGGTTTTGGTAATTTTTTGCTAGACTTTACACTTTGTAGAAAACTGTCTGTACTTAACTCAGAAGTGGAGTGCTGACTTGACACCACCATCCTGTCGTCCATGCTGTCCAGTCTCTCTGTAACTCACCTCAAGTGTTCCAAGATCTGCATTTGGACCTGCTGTCTGCCAGTGCCCTCCATAGGTGTCAACTGCGACACTGTCACTTCATTTGAGACGGCAGGATCTCATAAATATTCTCTTGTACTCTGCTGTTGTTTCACATGCTCACATTTCTTTCCTGTTGGTGGAAGATGTCTCTGTTTACATATCTTACATTTCTGTTTGCTGTCTGGCATACTGATCAATAATATGACACACTAATTTAAATAATATTGTCAATGTTCCTCTCTGAAAAAATTCACAAATACCCACACAGGCTACAGATTTTATACTCAACAGGTCAAGATCGGGCTTCCAACAATTCGACCACTGAAACTAAACATGGCATGAGTAGTATATGAAACATTAACTTTTGCTCCAATATGTGGACTTACTTTTACCTCCAGTTAACTTTTACCACCACCTAAAAAATGCGGCAAAAGTTAACGTTTCACATAACCAAAAGTTTTCCCAAACCAAGTAACTTTGCACACATCAGACTGTGAGGTTGGACATCTCCATATTAAACAGTAAAAAATGTTTTAAGAGTTCCTAGTATTGAACTACGGCACCACGGACATTTCTCTAGTTGCTCAGCACACCTTTCACAACAAGTAGATGTCGACAAGGTAGAAGAACCATTGTAATATCACCATCCATACAACTCTTACAAGCCGGTGCTGCATCTGATCTCCTGTTCTCCTGAATAACTTGTTCATCTTCAATTTCAAATATTGCATCCAATAAATCCACGGCTTTAACGGTATTACCTTTCAACTTTTCTAACCCATCTCTTATTAACTTATCAGAATAACCTAACTGACATACAATTTTCTCTGCACTTTTGTGTACCGAACACTGGGCCATATTGGTGTAATCCTGATTTAAAAATTTGGTGGCCCTCATTTTAGCAAATTTACAAAATGGAAAATGTTTAAGATGTTCTTTCAAAGGAATATCTCCTGTAACCCAATTATACATAATTCCACCACAGAAGGCACATTTCACTCTGTTTCCAGGCCCGCAATAGAATAACCCTGCTCTAACTAAATCAACTGGTGACACAATTTCATCCTTCGCCCATTTATCCAAGAAGCTAGCCAAACGCTCCTGCTGCATACAACTTGTCTAATTTGGTTATTTCATGTATTTTCCTGGTTGAAATCTTGAATCATTACTATCACATGGACAAATGAGCTACATAGAAAGAACCTTTGTGTACATTCAGAAAAGCTGTGTTTCATTTTTTAAAAATTCTCCATTCTCACTTCAAAGATTCTCAAAATCATAGTTTATTGCATGTAAGCAATCCACTGTCTACATAATTGAAATTATATTTCAGAATCCATTTTTTGGTTTCCTTAAATGCTATATTTTAATTTTTCCTTCTACTCACAATACAATTTTTTTGTTCATTTTAACCAAATATCCACTTTTGTTTTCAGATTGTGGTCTTTTTGTTGACTGATAAAAAATTCCCAAGAAACAGCAATTGAATGTGCAAAATAAATGAAAACACATCCAAGTCACTATTCCCAGGGCTGCACTCATTGCCTCTCCCTGAAATGGAGAAAAAAATTACAGCTTAATACACAAACATTTTGATTTTCAAATTTAACATATAAATATGGCTATCTGTAAGAATTTACATATTGTAACTAAATATTGAAAATATATCCTCTGGTCTTTAGTCTTTTTGGATGTTACATGTTAATCCATTTCTAAAATTAACTGGAGATTGTTTTTAGAAGCAAATACAAAAAAGTAATAAAGAACATCTTACCTTCTTTTCTTTAAAAAAATTCATCCAAAAAATTGTCTTGTCATGACTTTTTCTTGTTACAGAAAAAATATACACAAAACCAATATAATTTATTTTGGTGAATTTAACAAGTAAATGTCAGAGATCTGAATACATGAGAATTGTAAACTAGTAGTATGTAAATCACAGAAATAAAACACAGAAAAAATGTTCATAAATATTTTACTTTAATTGAAAAATATAAATACATAATTTTGATCAAAAAGTCCATAATTTTATTCTAATATATATATATATACATAATTTAGTCCAAAAGTCAAATTTTTATTCTAAAATATAAATACATAATTTAGTCCTAAAGAAAGGTTGTTAAATAATCTTCCTCTTCTGTTTTTCTTTAATCTAAACACAAATAGAGAGAAAAAGTGTCAGTCTTGTAACCAAATTATAACATCAATTATAACATCAAATGAAAATCACTGAAAATATGGTAAAGTGAAACAATAAAGTTATATTTACCGCTCTCCTTTTTGACATGTTGATCTGTAAATATAAAATAGTGAAAATGACAATCAAAATTATTTTAACCAAAACCAATCTTATAAAGTTAACGACATGAGTAATACTGTGTTGTCCTTTTTTATCTCTTGATCTGTAACTGTAAAATAGAAAAACAACAGTTATACAACTAAATACTCCACAGAGAAAATAATGAAAAACACCCACACCTCAAATATTTGTAACCTAAACATTCATAAATTTTTAGAATTAAAAATATAATTGCCTCAAGCAAAATTTACTAATAAAATTAATCAAAACAATAAACATACTGTATAATATGGAAAGCAAAATAATAAAGTTATACTTACCAATGCTTTTTCTGTTTGCCTGATCTGTAAACGTGAAGTAGAAACAACAATTAATGGGAACATTTTCAGCCAGGAAAAAAATCTCCTCAAATGACAAAGATCATACATTTGGAGTCCTTGTATACGTATATCAACAAACACCACAACTTACTGGGGGATATAAAATGTGACATTTTGACAGCAGTAATAAACTATTTCTGAGTAAGAGGACACAAGCCCTCAAGGAATTTTATTACCTCATTCAGTTTTTACTGGATAAAGTACACAAATGTTATTGGAATATTCAACAGTAGATTCATACATAAACCCTTCTGTACATAACACTTGGTAATTATCTGAGATAAGTGTATATTACAATGTACTTGCCATGCAACATTAGTTTGTTTATTTTAACATTACACTTGACAGAAGAATGAAGGCTTTTAAATGCTCTTTGACCCCTTTGGGCTTTAAACAAAAAATATTCAAAAGACAAAATAATGAAACGCACCCAAACCTCACATTTTGTACAACCTACATATATTATATATAAATTTTATTTACATGTAAAGTTTAATTGTAGAGAACAAAAATTTTGAAATATTTTAAGGATGAAAGAAATGTAAAAAAAATTATCTACTTACTCAGACTCTCACTCTGTATCTGAAATTGAAAGGTGAAAGACTATATATATATATATATATATATATATTCATCTAAAACCTTTTTAAAACTGTAAAGGGATTAGTCGGAATATTCACAAAACAGCAAATCTAAAATAATAAGAATAACTGTGCATATATAAAGGAACGGATATAATTCACCACTTTTAAACATTTCTGACTATAATGGAATAAAAAATAGCAATTTTTGAAATTATTATCAGCTGATTTATACATTTTTGGCATAATCAATTTAAACAAACAAAAAATATGAACCCTCAGTTTAATATGTCATATAGTTATTTACATATTGGGCTGGATTCACAAACAATATTTAGTTAATGTGAGAAAATGAGAAAAATATTACTTTAAAGATTTTTATTAATTTACTTAAAAAGCAAATAGAGTGTGAAATGTACCTGATTGCATTAAATAAGTGTAAAAATGGTGAATGTCTATGTGAATTATATAAAAAAGTATTGAAATACTAGGAAGCAATGTGACAAGTAAATACAATCTAACGGTGGTAGAATATCTTTTTTATTTGGGTCATATGTAATACAATGTACAAATAACCAATGTGCTATAATGTGAAATAAAATATTAAAAAAAAAAATATTTAGTTAATGTGACCTGTTAGTAAAGTAAGGTGAAGGTTTTCACTTGACTAAGTTTCTCTTAGAATTGGTGTTTACAATACAATACTTAGATAAGGTCACTTTAAATTTTAAGTAAGAAAAACACCCTCCTAACTTTTCAGGTACAGTTGAATCGGTGAATCTGATTGGCCAAGAGCTATGGACAATTTGGTGTATAAATTTGTCTGTTTTTGATTATTACCGTCTGCGAAAAATATTACTTACAGCTTCACATTATTGTGAGATTTTTAACAGTAATTCATGTTAAATTAATGTCATGCTAAAAAATGGCAAATTATTAAAAAATGCAAAATTTACCTATTTTCTTTCATGCACAAAAAATTAATTGGCAGTTGTTTCCTGTTAGGACATGCACAAAATTTCTGTATAAGTTGAATTTTTAACTAGACAATACTTTTAACTATTTAAACTGATGAGCTTATATAGTCAAAATTAATTCCTTGTAAAATTTAAATCTATATTTATAACTCAAGAAGATTCTAGCCATTAGCGAAAATTAATTCAGTAAATTTCGTCAAAATGAAGAATTACTGCAATTTTCGTCCAACTAAAATTTTGACTTTTACAGTAACCACTTGGATAAATAAACCTTCCCATTCAGAAACAACACCATTATTGTCCACTTTTTACAAACTAAATCTTGATATCAACATCCTGTCCTCCTAAGGTAGCTGCCAACATAGCTTAAAATCTAATAATGGGTTCTAAGATCACTTTACAGTTAGGAACATATGTGAATACAGTTTCATAATTTCTTACTTGAAATCTAAGTAATACTTAACATCTAAGTTATTAAGGTCTAAGCAGATGCCAACTTTCTCTTGTTAATGTCACAAAGATTTGTATACACAACTTGAAAGAGATTAGGGGTAAGTATGTTACCCACTTTAGTTCCCTTTGTGCAGGAAATCATTCAGATCTTGAATAAATATATGTAATATGTGAAGAGCATTATTAGTATTAGCATTATTTTATATCTTGTTTTGCAGCTATGTTAGTAAGCTATGAATAACATAGTGTGACCTACCACTGTTTGTAGATATACTCATCACTAACAGTATGAAAAGCATCATCAAACAGCTCATTTTTAGTGGTGTTTGTCTCTGAAATAGTTTAAAAACATGCCTATATTGTTTATGTGATTATTCAGGACTAACATATCATAGTTTCTGTAATCTTAATTTGCAACATACATCATAGAAAATAGACTAAATAATAAAAATGTGCAAAATTAAAATTGTGTTGCTATAGTTGTGCTATATCCCACCTCTGAGGCCGGGGTTTGATCCCCGTACGGGCTCAAGTGGGAAAGCTGGTAGTTGCTTGCCGTTGGTCGGCAGTTTACTGTACACAACCCTAGCGAATTCTATGTCCTGGTTTCCTCTGCCCTTCCAACTACCCGTCGTGATATGACCTGTACAGTGTTGAAAGCGACGTTAAACCCCAAATAAACAAACAAAACTATAGTTGTGCTATATAGCTCTTGAACTTTAACATTGGCTTAATGCTGACCAAATGTCCATGGATCAAATACAAAAGAAAAAAGAAAGTGTTTGATGGAGTGTGTGAGGCATTTTGTGTTTTTTACAAATGTGGTGTATTAAGATCTCTGGCATAACAGCAATAAATGCGTGAGACAGACATGTAATAAATAAAGCTACCATAGCTCAAGCTTTTCACTCTCTTAATATTGAGACAACCCATATTGGATGTACAAATATACATTAAAGGTATCTGAAATCTATTCTTTCGTATAAACATGTATTGCTTATAATATCGGATAATAGTCTTTCCTTGAGAGAATTTGAATACTATGCTATGTACACTTGAATTATTATCATAGCAAATATATCAGAAATCAACTCAAAAAAGATGTTACATTTTTAGCAATTCAAAACCATATTTTCTCAGAATAAACCTGAAGACTTGCATTCACACTCATTAATATAGTCAGCTTTATTTGTGGTATTTTTCTTCAATAATATTTTACAATTCACATAACCAAATCTATCCATTTTATATTTATAATTTTATTCTGATCATTAGTTTTCAACAGGTTAGTTTCTTCCAAATGGTTTATTTATGTATTTACCTATTTATTTATCCAGTTATTTACCCACCTATTATGTATTTATTTACTGTTTTACATTACACCTAGTACTGTAAATTGCTGACTAAAGGCAAGCAACTACCAGCTTTCCCACATGAGGTCAGGATTCAAACTCTGATCTCACAGGTTTGAGGTGGGTGTGTTACCACCAGGGCCCCTGTGGTCTCTCCAACTTACTTGAATCCAAATGTTTAAAAATGAGTTCTTCAAGAATTTATTCTGTATTTTTCTTGACATCAGAAAGAAAATAAAAGAAACATAAAAAGTACTGCTTGTTACAAAACTTTACAGTATAAAGCATTTCTTTTAGCCATATATATTTAAAAAATTCTAATATTTGACTGAATTTTTTTATACCTGTGCAGTTGGGAGTGTGTTGTCTGTGTCAATTGTCTTCAACTAACATGTACTTTTTGCAATTGTCCTGGCATGTTTTTATATATTACTATTGTGAGCAATGTATATAGCCTGAGAACTAATCTGTGACAACTTTGTCTTTGTTTATGCCATGAAGAAAATAAAACCATTTATGTTTTACCCATGCAGATTGTCACCCTTTATTCTTTATACTTCAATACAGAAAACCAAACTTGATGTTACCTTGTTTCCCCGTGTAATTTGTCTTTGCCTTTGCAATTAATAGCACTGTCAACTGGAAGATACTCTTCATTTACAAAGATATAGATTTTTTTCTCATATTTCATTTGATTAATTGAAGACATACTTAATTATTGTTTTCAGGAAATGAATTGTGCTTTTCTTACTAGACTTCATTTGTGATATCTGATGCACACAATACTTAGATAAGGTCACCTTAAATTTTAAGTAAGAAAAACCCTCCTAACTTTTTAGGTAAACATGTATTGCTTATAATATTGGATAATAGTCTTTTCTTGAGAGAATTTTAATACTTTGCTATGTACACTTGAATTATTATCATAGCAAATATATCAGAAATCAACTCGAAAAAGATGTTACATTTTGATTTCCAGTGCAATAATATCTTTGTAAATGGGCTTATGCTGATGGCGACATAATGTGTGATATTCGAACTGGACTGGACACTTTGAAGTACTGGATGCTTTCTAGCATGAAAGCATTAGTCAACATTGTCATTCTTAGAAGGATTGGTGTGTTTAATGTCGGACAGAACAACCCCACTTGGATTTTGGTCAAACACTAGTATTATGTAAAATATACCTAAGTCTTGTATCCGGAAAAGTGTATATTTGGTCTTAGTTTATGTAAAGGAGACTGTATAAACTCCATATTTGTGCTTAGTGTCGGACCATTCTGTCTGTTTCTGTGAAAACAGAAAGGATTTACCTGGCTCAGTATTTGTGGCAAAGATGTAGAAAGTCATATTAAACCAGGGTCATACTGAGACCAGCCTTCAGCATGGCCACTCATTGGGGTTGAACCCACTCAGAGGTGACAGACTGTAAATGGATGCTAAATGTGCTAACTAGGCCACTGAGGACCTCTAAAATATATTATTAAGCTGCTGTTGCCACAACTTTAAATGAAAATAATGATACCGAACAATTTCAAAGTAATTGCACTTGATCTTGAGCTGAAGGTATCAAAACTTGCAGTAACAGATGTCAATGAAAAACCTCAACTTCCTACAAGAAGTAGTTTGTCCCCAGTTATGACAGCTCATAGTTCTCTGAGGGGTAAACTACAGTAAGATCAGTTGCAGGTCATTGATGAACTAAAGTCAGATGACAACATTCATTCAAAAGTCACCTAATTTATATCTTCTCATTCGGTTTCTTGACTGTGACAAGGCTTGAGAGCCACTCTGTTGGTTCACTCACATCTGTTATCACTTCTAGTTTTCTGAGGTGATCAAGCTTCTGCTTAAGACTCCTCATTAATGCTTGTAGTATTCACCTGATTGGATTCTGGACTGGCTGTACTGAGGAATCTGTTTTCAGGCTCACATTGTCCTTTATCAGTCCAAGTTCAGTGTTAAACAGTAATGGGTATTTTGATGTGATCTCATCTAGTGTCAAATGTGCATTGGAAGATATGGCTGCTATGGTTTCTGTGTTGATTGTAATCAGATTCATCTGCCTCGCTGCTTGTTATCCAATAATTGACTGTACTAATTCATCATCAACAACAATACATGTAACACTGTAACTGTGGCCATTGGAGTGTTGTTGTAAATCTTTAGTTTCATAGTGATGGCTTCTATTCTGCTCTTATCTGGCACAAGGGATCTGGTTACGAAAATTATAGTTGCTCCTGTGTCAATCTGAAAGCGAATATTCTTTTTCTTGACTTGCACATTGATAAACAGTTTATCATGTGTGTGTGCGGCATTTATAGTGTCTTCTAATCTCACTGCTTCAACACATTCAAAGTCACTGTCACTCTCTGAACTGCTTTTTTGCACATATTCACCTTCTAATGCCATTTTTTGCTTTGTTGCTTTTTGATCATGGCCTCAAAGTGGTTAGGTTTAGAGCAAAAGCCACATGTTTTGCCATAGGTGGAAAATTTTGTTTTGTCTCTTCCATGACTCCTTCCACAGTATTTGCAGCTTTTAATTGAGTTGTTTGATGCTTGCTGTGGTTGCTGTTTGTAACTCGCTGACTGCTTGCTTTTTCTGATTGTACTGTCTTCATCAGTAGTGGTCATCATCTTAAGCTGTTGCTCTGTTGTTTCTGTTGCTTGCCCATGTTCAGTTGCAGCCTTCAGTGTCAGTTTTGGCTCTTGCAGTAGTACACATCTCAAATATGTATCTGTTAAGCCAATGACAAGTCTGTCTTTTATCATTTCTTCCCTCATTGATCCAAAGTTGCATAACAGAGATAGTTGTCTAAGGCTGGAGACAAATGACTCAAATGTTTCACCACTCTCTTGCACCCTGGCATTGAAGAGGTACCTCTCATAGGTGAAATTTGTTTGACCAACAAAATAATTTTGGAACAGTTCCAATACCTTTTCAATGTCTATTTTGTCCTCTTCCAGTTCAAATGGATCACCACTTGTAATAAAATGAGGTGGAAGTGATACATGGCTATTTATTGCAAAATTTGAAGTATCCTGTCACTGGAGCTGTGGGTTCTGCTCTTTTTGCTGGTTGATCCTCTGTATCTGACATTCTTATAGCCTTGTATTTTTTGGGGGTGAATTCAGCAAAACTACAGAAACTTTTTTGATAATTTGTATGTCTGTATCCTTTATTGCCAGATTAATCCAAAGCTATATCACTGCAATTATTAACTCTGACACCATATAAAAGTATTGGTTTTGATAACAATAACATTAATTAATCTATGTAAAAATGCTGTGATTATATTTTAACAATGATAGAGATAGCAGAGTCTTTTGTATGCAGAGAAAGGATTTTTATTATAAAGCACAAGCAACACAAAAATGCATGTTTCCAGAGCATGCTCATATGTACAACTGACTATTCATTGCACAAATGTTTCCTTGCATTACCAGGATACAGATAATTATTAGAACATTAAACTGTGAAATATGTGACAGTGACTAATTACATGTAATTGAACTAGCCTTGATAAAGACACATGTTATAATGTTTTAATTTGATTTACTGTTTTAGGGAATGATCTTGTGTGACCTTTGACCTTTTAACTTTTATATATGTTTAGGTCATGCTTCTCTCCCCCTTTTGAGTATGGTTTATTTATTATGTCACACATTAGTCTTTACTCAGTTTGACCTTTTATCTGACATCATATATATTCATTCAAAGTCAAAGTTAATTTTATAACATATGTTGATGTGCTTTATTCATACTTGACATTATGTTTTAGTAGTCACATTTACTTATTGTTTTGTAAATTAAAATAATAATCCCATTATGTATTTTTCATTGTTTCGGGGACTGGGGAAATGTGACTAAATGCCAGACTTACTAAACACTATTCCATTGAGGACCTAGAATATGTTGATTAGATAAAGGGTCACATGACAAAAAATGCTGTGTTTTTTATAAGCTTGGACTTATCTTAGTCACCCTTTATCAAATCCATTTAATTTTAAGACTTGGATAAGCCAAAAGGCTCAGATTTAAATCTATGACTTAGCCTAAGTCCAGGCTAAGTACAGATTGCATAAACGTTTTTTGTACTTTTTCTCCTTTCATACAATAATCAAAGAGACATTTAAATAATAGTTTTGCTTTTGACACACCACTTATGGACAGATTTTATTGAGGATATTCAATATACTACCTCTCTCTTACAGCCTTCAGCTTAAAATGCTAACTGTTCTCCAAAGCTTAGCCACCTTAGTTCTCCCTTGATATTCCTGTGGACCTCTTTTATGTCCCTGGATATCTAATTCACGACTCTTGCTTATGCAATTTACACAGATTAAGCTCTTTAAAAATTTGAATTATAAATAGAAGAATCTTTATTCAGACTTTCTATTCTTTTTTGTTTGCGAGAAAATTCAAATTAAAAAAAAATTGAAGGCACATGAACAAAATTGTCATACATAAACAAAATACACTTTATATTATCAGAAAAATATATCAAATTAATGCACCCTTGTGTCTTCTTGGTATGACCTGGGAATGTCAGTGGACCCACAACTGTTCAAATTTTAACTACATCTTTAAGCCCGTCAGTTTATTGAGATTAAGCATTTTAAAAGTATACAGAAGATTATATTGATGTATACTACTCTTATAATTATAATTTGTCTTATTTGCCTTTAAGTATCATCGTCACACAAAGAATCTGTTGTATAAATGTTGATATGAACATGATGTTTTGATAAAATTTCCCATTGTCAATCTAAAACTTTAATACAGGAATGAAAAAAGAAAGTAAACGTGTCTTAACAGATGGTGTTGAAATGTTGTATTGGCTTAAAATAATTGAAAATAAAGTCACACATCCTGATGAAGCCACACCCCAAAACATATTTGTTTGTTGACACTTAAAATAAAATACATTAATTTTGAATGTGGTTGGATTTCCCTGAAATCTTATGTGTGAGTTGAGTGTATATCATGGTCATTGAGAAACCAATTCTCATGAAGCTGAATCAATACTTTTTACCCTCTTCCACAGCCAGGGTCATATTAGGACAGGCTCACAGTATGTGCCACTTGTGGGCGTCTAACCCATATAGAGGTGACACCTTGTGATTAGATGCTAAACCGATTACCTTTTACCAAGCAATAACATAAACCCTTCTGGTGAAGCTTATCTGGGTAGGAGGTTTGGCAGATATGGTATGAACCAAGACAGAACTTTATGTATATCAGATAGTACATGTAATATAGAGACGGTGGATCAGGAAAAATGAGACAATTATCTGTAAGAGTAGGTCAGGAAACTGAGACAATTATCTTCAATTATTGAGATAGTAGGTTGATAACTGAAATAACTTTGTGTTGGAATTACCTAGATAAAATTGTGTGTGTGTCTTTTCTGTATTTTATGTGGTCAGCAAAGACAAATTGTAATAACGATTACAGAATTCATAACACAGTAAATAAAGCTCCAGGTACCTTTCTGAACTTATTTTACATTTTAGAACTGTGCTGACTAAATTATATTCATTGGCTCAAGCAGTAACACCATTTTTTATTTAAGTAAATTTATTATCATTTTACTGTAGCATAGTTTGTGAATAAGCATGGACTCTGGGTAAATAGTCTTTTAAGATTGTCACTGAAATGATTAAAGAGAAATACAAATGATAACTGGTTCAGCCAAAGTAATCCTTAAATGCTTTCTTGTTACATGGATGTCCTTTTCCTTCTATTTTCATATAGCAACAAACTCCAGTCGGGTACATTGGCTTATAATGCTTGATGCAAGTTTTGTGGAATTTCCTCACACTGCATTTTCTGAAGCCCTTTGGACAGTAGCTTCCTCTATTGCACACTGCTGGTGTATAACCATACATCAGTGGACCACAGTCTGAGAAATTATACAAAGTATTTCAATATTGTGGAATTTGTTTTAGAATGAAATTAATAATTTAAAGTGTATCTGTTGTTATTATATTAAATTTGCAAACATCAATATATGAGATAAAACAGTAAATAAACTAATAAATAAGTAAATATATGCACGTATGATGGGATGTAAGAGAGACTTTACATCCCATCGTACATGCATGTACGTCCTGGTTACAGAGAAAAATTAGTTACAAACGCATCTGTGTCTCATTTCAAGGGTTGTATACGAGAGACTTGGGTCTGTGCATTCTCCTTGCTAGTGTTGTAGGCTCTCCCCATTTACTTACAGAGTTTGAGTGTACAGTATCACACACTCATGTCTAAGTTGCATGTATATTAATCCACTGTGCTAGTCACAGGCTGTTCTTGAATATTTCAGTTGTGACATTCTTGTTGGGATAATTCACCATATTTGCATGTGCAAATCTCCACTACCCCACTACCAGGTTACGTTCATGTTTTTCAACAATATTTGAAGCACACTTATACACACATGTACAATGGGATGTAAGAGAAGCTTTATCAACTACCAACTTTCCCATATAGGGTTCAAACCCCAGACCTCAGAAGTGTGTCACCACTGTGCCACCATGGCCCACTTTTGAGACTTAGTTTAGTACACTCTGTTAGACACTTAAACATATAGAATTTTGTTCTAAGCATTATAGCATTCACAGAGGTCAAGGTACAAGAATTTCAAGCCCAAATGATCATTTGTTGAAGTCGAAAGTTGAACCTGTTTCCAAAGTGAGTTGGAGTTTAACACAGAAGATATTTGGAAGAAGTAGTGGCAGTTGGAAAAGGCATGAGTAAGTATTTCTGGTTCAATATTGCAAAATGACATTTGTTTTGAGCTTTTTTAGATTGTATATAGCAAAACTTTGCTCCTAGTATGCAATAAACTATCAGCAATAAACTATCATGTATTCAACCTAACTATCTCATTGTCAGGAAAGATTTACAGCAGATTCAATGTATATATATATATACTCCTGGATTCATCATTAGGTAGACACTTCAGTGTAAATACACCACCTTAGGTAGACATTTTACTTAAGTAGACATTTTCGTGTCTACTTAATGTTTGGACCTCTGAAAAATTACTTTACAGTGATTTAAATATGGCAACTGTAGTTTTGTCCTGTTCTTTGGTACCTATAATTTGAATAAAATAATTTTGTATTTCAATATTTCATGAAGTAAAGCAACAATAACCGCCTAAAGTTTTGAAGTGTATATTTTCCTTAAGTAGACAGCTTGTAAAAACCTCACTTAGGTAGACACAAATTAAATTTAAAATATTAAGTATATGTAAATTTTATTTATACTGTGGGAAAAAGGATTTTTAAAGGCATCATTTAAACTTTGTTTTAAGTTCTTCCCTCCACAAATAAAAAAAATAGAAGACATATACTTTTTTCATGTCAAATATACCTTTTGGACTAAATGGCTACGTGTGTACATTGTAATTGTGTACTCACTACAAACATGCATAATAAACTGTTTCTTTTTTGGCAAAAAGGTACCATATGACCTCTAATTGCACTTTGATTAAAACTTAGCTAAAGACAAGCATTATGCACATACTAATGAACAATTTGGTGTTTGTCTAGTTAAAATCATCAAATCATGTAGTATTTTACAAGGAACTTAACTGAGCTGTTGATTTCTTATATAAGATATCTTATGTTTCCAGTTAAATGATCTAGAAACAAGCATTTTGCACACATTAATGAGTAACTTGTTGTTTCATTAAAATTGCTTAATTAATGAACATTTGACAGATATTTCAAAAAAGCCTTTCATATCCCAGTATTATATAATTAGTTGATTTTTTTCCATGGATGTTGCTGCTCAATATCTTAATTTTAAGATATCTAACCACAATTTTTCTGTTCAATTATCTATAAACGAGCACTCAACATAAAATAATGAGCAATGTAGTGTTTGTTTCATAAAAATCGCCCAAATATTAAGTATAAGACATGGATTTTAAAAGAGCTTTTGATTGCCCAGTATCATTAAATTAGCCGATTTTTTATGTGGTTATGAGTGGTCATCATCTTTACTTTAAGATACCTTTTTCAGGTTTTTTTGTAAAAGAGCATTTGGCACACATTAATGAGTAACTTAAAATTTCCTTAATTATTGAACATTTGACAGGCATTTTATAATAGTCTTGGCTGAAAACACAAGGTTTTACTGTCTTATGGTAACCACTTAGTATCTTGGTGACCTAGGGCCCGTTTTCAAGGTCAAACGAAGGTAGCCACACTTAAAAGTGTTTATATTTCACTTATTATTGGTCCTAGAGGTTATGGATATGAAGGCAACCTATAAGAAACAATGGGCTGTGATTCTTCTGATGTGGTCATACTTGACTTAGCAAGTGGTGAAAATGAGTGAGCAAGGGGTGGGAATGACTTAGTAAGTGCTGTCAATGATTTAGTAAGTTGTGGAAACGACTTAGTAAGTGGTGGCAATGAGTTAATAAGTGGTGGGAACGAGTTAGTAAGGGATGCATATATCTGAAAAGACAGGGATTTAGTGTCTTGAGATAATTATTTAGTATCTTGGTGACCTTGAACCCCTTCTTCAAGGTCAAATGATAGGAAGCGGTGACAATGACTTAGTAAGTGGTGGGAATGATTTATTAAGTGTTGGGAACAACTTAGTTAGTGGTGGGAATGAGCTAATAAATGGTGAACAATTTAGTAAGTGCTGGGAACGAGTTAGTAAGTGGTGGAAACGAGTTAGCAAGTGGGGGGAAGGACTTAGTAAGGAGTGGGAACAAGTTACCAAGTGGGGAACAATTTAGTAAGTGGTGGGAATGAGTTAGTAAGTGGTGGGAATGAGTTGGTAAGGGATGGGTATGACTGAAACACAAGGAATTACTCTCTTGTTATAAAAACTTAGTATTTTGGTGACCTTGAACCCCTACTTCAAGGTCAAACGAAGGTATCCACACTTAAAAGTGCTTATACTTCACTTATTATTGGTCCTAGAGGTTATGCATATGAAGCCAACATATAGGAAATCATGGGCTGGGATTCTTCTGATGTGGTCATATTTGACTTAGCGAATAGTGGGAACGAGTTAGTAAGTGGTGGGAATGACTTAGTAAGTGGTGGGAATGAGCTACTAAGTGGTGAACAATTTAGTAAGTGGTGGGAACGAGTTAGTAAGTGGTGGGAATGAGTTAGTACGGGATGAGTATGACTGAAAACACAAGGATTTACTCTCTTGTGATAACCACTTAGTATCTTGATGACCTTGGGCCCCTTCTTCAAGGTCAAACGAAAGCAGTCACACTTAAAGTACTTATACTTCACTTATTATTGGTCATAGAGGTTATGGATATGAAGCCAACCTATAAGAAATCATGGGCTGGGATTCTTCTAATGTGGTTATTTTTGACTTAGCAACTGGTGGGAACGAGTTAGCAAGTGGTAGGAATGATTTATTAAGTGATGGGAATGATTGATTAAGTGTTAGGAATGAGCTAATAAGTAATGAACAATTTAGCAAGTGGTGGAATGACTTAGTAAGTGGTGGGTATCATTTAGTAAGTGGTGGGAATGACTTAGTAAGTAATGAGAACAAGTTACTAAGTGGTGAACAATTTAGTAAGTGGTGGGAATAATTTAGTAAGTGGTGGGAACGAGTTAGTTAGGGGTTCGGCCGAGTTAGTAAGGGATGGGTATGACTGAAAACACAAGGAATTCCTTTTGTGATAGCCACTTAGTATCTTGGGGACCTTGAGCCCGTACTTCAAGGTCAAATGAAGGTAGCCACACTTAAAAGTGCTTATACTTCGCTTATTATTGGTCCTAGAGGTTATAGATATGAAGCCAACATATAAGAAATCATGAGCTGGGATTCTTCTGATGTGGTCATATTTGACTTAGTGAAAGGTGGAAACGAGTTAGTAAGTGGTGGGAATGACTTAGTAAGTAGTGGGAACAAGTAGGCAAGTGGTGAACAATTTAGTAAGTGGTGGGAACGAGTTAGTAAGTGGTGGGAATGAGTTAGTACGGGATGAGTATGGCTGAAAATACAAGGATTTACTCTCTTGTGATAACCACTTACTATCTTGGTGACCTTTGGCCCCTTCTCCCTTCTTCAAGGACAAACAAAGGTAGTCACACTTAAAGTGCTTAAACTTCACTTATTATTAGTTATAGAGCTTATGGATATGAAGCCAAGCTATAGAAAATCATGCGCTGGGATTTTTCTGATGTGGTCATATTTGACTTAGCGAATGGTGGGATCGAGTTAGTAAGTGGTGGGAATGACTTAGTAAGTGGTGGGAGTGAGTTAGTACAGGATGAGTATGACTGAAAACATAAGGATTTACTCTCTTGTGATAACCACTTAGCACCTTGATGACCTTGGGCCCGTTCTTCCAGGTAAAACGAAAGTAGTCACACTTAAAGTGCTTATACTTCACTTATTATTGGTCATATAGGTTATGGATATGAAGCCAACCTATAAGAAATCATGGGCTGGGATTCTTCTAATGTGGTTATATTTGACTTAGCAACTGGTGGGAACGAGTTAGCAAGTGGTGGGAATGATTTATTAAGTGATGGGAATGATTGATTAAGTGTTAGGAATGATTTAGTAAGTTGTGGGAATGAGCTAATAAGTGGTGAACAATTTAGCAAGTGGTGGGAATGACTGAGTAAGTGGTGGGTATAATTTAGTAAGTGGTGGAAATGACTTAGTAAGTAGTGAGAACAAGTTACTAAGTGGTGAACAATTTAGTAAGTGGTGGGAATAATTTAGTAAGTGGTGGGAACGAGTTAGTTAGGGGTTCGGCCGAGTTAGTAAGGGATGGGTATGACTGAAAACACAAGGAATTCCTCTTGTGATAGCAACTTAGTATCTTGGTGACCTTGAACCCCTACTTCAAGGTGAAACGAAGGTAGCCACACTTAATAGTGCTTATACTTCACTTATTATTGGTCCCAGAGGTTATGGATATGAAGCCAACATATAAGAAATCATTGGCTGGGATTCTTTTGATGAGGTCATGTTTCACTTAGCGAATGGTGGATATGAGTTAGCAAGTGGCGGAAATGACTTAGTATGTGGTGTGAACAAGCTACCAAGTGGTGAACAATTTAGTAAGTGGTGGGAACGAATTAGTAAGTGGTGGGAATGAGTTAGTAAGGGATGAGTATGACTAAAAACACAAGGATTTACTCTCTTGTGATAACAACTTAGTATCTTGGTGACCTTGGGCCCCTTCTTCAAGGTCAAATGAAGGTAGCCACACTTAAAAGTGTTTATAATTCACTTACTATTGGTCATAGAGGTTATGGATATGAAGCCAACCTATAAGAAAACATGGGCTGGGATTCTTCTGAAGTGGTCATATTTGACTTAGCAAGTGGTGTGAACGAGTTAGCAAGTTGTGGGAATGAGTTAGCAAGTGGTGGGAATGACTTAGTAAGTGGTGGGTATAATTTAGCAAGTGGTGGGAATGACTTAGTAAGTAGTGGGAACAAGTTACTAAGTGGTGAACAATTTGGTAAGTGGTGGGAACGAGTTAGTAAGTGGTGGGAACGAGTTAGTAAGGGATGGGTATGACTGGAAACACAAGGATTTACTCTTTTCTGATAACCACTTAGTATCTTGGGGAACTTGAGCCCCTCCTTCCAGGTCAAATGAAGGTAGCCACACTTAAAAGTGCTTATACTTCACTTATTATTGGTCCTAGAGGTTATAGATATGAAGCCAACATATAAGAAATCATGAGCTGGGATTCTTCTGATGTGGTCATATTTGACTTAGCGAAAGGTGGAAACGAGTTAGTAAGTGGTGGGAATGACTTAGTAAGTGGTGGGAATGAGCTACTAAGTGGTGAACAATTTAGTAAGTGGTGGGAACGAGTTAGTAAGTGGTGGGAATGAGTTAGTACGGGATGAGTATGACTGAAAACATAAGGATTTACTCTCTTGTGATAACCACTTAGTATCTTGATGACCTTGAGCCCCTTCTTCAAGGTCAAACAAAAGTAGTCACACTTAAAGTGCTTATACTTCACTTATTATTGGTCCTAGAGGTTATAGATATGAAGCCAACATATAAGAAATCATGAGCTGGGATTCTTCTGATGTGGTCATATTTGACTTAGCGAAAGGTGGAAACGAGTTAGTAAGTGGTGGGAATGACTTAGTAAGTAGTGGGAACAAGTTAGCAAGTGGTGAACAATTTAGTAAGTGGTGGGAACGAGTTAGTAAGTGGTGGGAATGAGTTAGTACGGGATGAGTATGGCTGAAAATACAAGGATTTACTCTCTTGTGATAACCACTTACTATCTTGGTGACCTTTGGCCCCTTCTTCAAGGACAAACAAAGGTAGTCACACTTAAAGTGCTTAAACTTTACTTATTATTAGTTAGAGAGGTTATGCATATGAAGCCAAGCTATAGGAAATCATGGGCTGGGATTCTTCTGATGTGGTCATATTTGACTTAGCGAATGGTGGGAACGAGTTAGTAAGTGGTGGGAATGACTTAGTAAGTGGTGGGAATGAGCTACTAAGTGGTGAACAAATTAGTAAGTGGTGGGAACGAGTTAGTAAGTGGTGGGAATGAGTTAGTACGGGATGAGTATGACTGAAAACATAAGGATTTACTCTCTTGTGATAACCACTTAGTATCTTGATGACCTTGAGCCCCTTCTTCAAGGTCAAACAAAAGTAGTCACACTTAAAGTGCTTATACTTCACTTAATTTTGGTCCTAGAGGTTATGGATATGAAGCCAACCTATAAGAAATCATGGGCTGGGATTCTTCTAATGTGGTTATATTTGACTTAGCAACTGGTGGGAACGAGTTAGCAAGTGGTGAGAATGATTTATTAAGTGATGGGAATGATTGATTAAGTGTTAGGAATGACTTAGTAAGTTGTGGGAATGAGCTAATAAGTGGTGAACAATTTAGCAAGTGGTGGGAATGACTTAGTAAGTGGTGGGTATAATTTAGTAAGTGGTGGGAATGACTTAGTAAGTAGTGAGAACAAGTTACTAAGTGGTGAACAATTTAGTAAGTGGTGGGAATAATTTAGTAAGTGGTGGGAACGAGTTAGTTAGGGGTTCGGCCGAGTTAGTAAGGGATGGGTATGACTGAAAACACAAGGAATTCCTCTTATGATAGCCACTTAGTATCTTGGTGACCTTGAACCCCTACTTCAAGGTGAAACGAAGGTAGCCACACTTAATAGTGCTTATACTTCACTTATTATTGGTCCCAGAGGTTATGGATATGAAGCCAACATATGAGAAATCATTGGCTGGGATTCTTTTGATGAGGTCATATTTCACTTAGCGAATGGTGGATATGAGTTAGCAAGTGGCGGAAATGACTTAGTATGTGGTGTGAACAAGTTACCAAGTGGTGAACAATTTAGTAAGTGGTGGGAACGAATTAGTAAGTGGTGGGAATGAGTTAGTAAGGGATGAGTATGACTAAAAACACAAGGATTTACTCTCTTGTGATAATAACTTAGTATCTTGATGACCTTGGGCCCCATCTTCAAGGTCAAATGAAGGTAGCCACACTTAAAAGTGTTTATAATTCACTTACTATTGGTCATAGAGGTTATGGTTATGAAGCCAACCTATAAGAAAACATGGGCTGGGATTCTTCTGAAGTGGTCATATTTGACTTAGCAAGTGGTGCGAATGAGTTAGCAAGTTGTGGGAATGAGTTAGCAAGTGGTGGGAATGACTTAGTAAGTGGTGGGTATAATTTAGCAAGTGGTGGGAATGACTTAGTAAGTAGTGGGAACAAGTTGCTAAGTGGTGAACAATTTGGTAAGTGGTGGGAACGAGTTAGTAAGTGGTGCGAACGAGTTAGTAAGTGATGGGTATGACTGGAAACACAAGGATTTACTCTCTTGTGATAACCACTTAGTATCTTGGAGACCTTGAGCCCCTACTTCAAGGTCAAATGAAGGTAGCCACACTTAAAAGTGCTTATAATTCACTTATTATTGGTCCTAGGGGTTATGGGAATGACTTAGTAAGTAGTGGGAATAAGTTACTAAGTGGTGAACAATCTTAGTAAGATTGGATGACGAACGTCTTAGTAAGTGATGGGAACGAGTTACTAAGTGGTGGGAACGAGTAACTAAGTGATGGGGATGACTTAACAAGTGGTTGCAATAATTTAGTAAGTGGTGGGAATGACTTAGTAAGTTGTGAAAGCGAGTTACTAAGTGGTGGGAAGGACTTAGTAAGTGGTGGGAATGAGTTAAGAAGTGGTTGTATTGAGTTAGTAAGGGAAGGTTATGAATGAAAACACAAACATTTACTATCATGTGGTAACCACTTAGTATCTTGTTTCCACAAGTATTCCCATGACTTAGTATCTCCTAACCACGACTTAGTATATCTCATTACCACATCTTACTAAGTTGTGGGAATGACCTAGTATCTTGTGTTAACAACTTGTTAACTCGTGGTAACAAGATAAAAAAAAAGATAACAGAACAGTTCTCTGTCCCTTCCTGGGCTCTGTAAGTATTACTTCATTGAGAAAGTAAACCCTATTTCAAAATTCCTATCAAATGCTCAAAAATAAGAAAATTTTAACAAGATAAACACCAATTTGCATGATGTTACATACAGAATGCTTGTCTGTAGCAAACTAAGCTGGATTTTTTCAGTGGAATTTGCTCCTCAATATCTTATATCTTACTTTCAATGTATCTTATACAAAGTTTCCAGTTAAATTATCTATAGACAGGCATGCTACACAAAATAATGAACAATGTGGTGGCTTATTTCCATGGATTTTCCAATGGGACGATTTTTTCCATGAATGTTGGTTTTCAATATCTTACTTTTAACAGATCTTTTGTTTGGTTTCCAGATAAATTGTATATAAACGAACATTCTACATATTCTAATGGACAATTTGGTGGTTGTCTTATTAAAATTAAGCAAATATTAAGCATTTTACAGGGATTTTTTAATATAAGTTAATTGGACGTTTTTTCAGTGGATGTTAGTGTTCAATATGTTAATGTTAAGATATCTTATGTTAGTTTTCCAGATTAATTTTCTATAGACAAACATTGTACATGTAATAATGAATCACTTGATGGTTGTTTCAATAAAATCTATTAAATATTTAGCATTTTACAGGGCTTTTAACATAACCTTCAATTTCCCAATGTTTTCCAATGGGGTGATTTTTTTGGTATATTTAGTCCCTCAATATCTTACTTTTAAGATATCTTATGTTAGGTGTCCAATGTAATTATCTATAATCGAGTATTCTACACATTATAATAAACAGTTTGGTGGTGATCTCATAAAAAGCACTCAAATATTAAGAATTTTACAGTCTTTTTAAAAGCGCTTATAACTTGTAAGTTATTTTCAATTGAGCGATTTTTCCGTGGATTTAGTCCCTAAATATCTTACTTTTAATATATCTTATGTTAGGTTTCCAGTTTAATTATCTATAGATGAGCATTCTACACACAATAATGGACTATTTGGCGGTTGTCTTATTAAAATCAAGCAAATATTATGCATTTTACAGTGACTTTAATAAAGCCCTTATTTTCGAGTGTTACTTAATTGGACATTTTTTCCATGGATGTTGATGTTCAATATTTTACTTTTAACATACTAGTATCTTATGTTAGATTTCCACATGAATTATCTATAGATAAATCTATATAGAAATTGTACACATAACAATGAATAATTTGGTGGCTGTTTCAGTAAAATCTATCAAATATTAAGGTTTTTACAGGGCTTATAACATAACCTTGGGTTTCCCAGTGTTTTCTAATGGGGCGATTTTTTCTGTAGATTTAAATCCTCAATATCTTACTTTTAAGACAGCTTATGTTAGGTTACCAGTTTAATTATCTGTTAATGAATAAATGAGTATTCTCCTCATTATAATGAACAGTTTGGTGGTGATCTCATTAAAATCTCTCAAATATCAAGAATTTAACAATCTTTTAAACAGGGGTTATTTACTAGTTATTTTCAATTGGGCGATTTTTTCCATGAATTTATTACCTAAATATCTTACTTTTATGTCAGGTTACCAGTTTAATTATCTATAGACGAGAATTCTACACATAATAATCAACAATTTGGTGGTTGTGTTATTAAAATTATATACTATATATGTTAATGTTTCAGTTTAATTCTCTACAAGCAAACACTGTACACATGATAATGAGCAATTTGACATTTATATTATTAATATTGCCTAATTATTGATCAATTGATAAGCATTTTATGAATTATTTAAAATAAACTTTAGCCAGAAAACCCAGTTTGTATATTTACATTTTTATTCAAACCAAGTTTCAGTAAATATATGGAATAGCTATATAAAACAGAGGAGGTACATTGAGATATGCAGAATGCATACAGGGAACCCAGTGTTAGAGTTAAGAACTAATTACAACACAGCATGTGTTAAACAAGCATAACTGTGTTCTCATTGTGGAAATCTGAAGGTTGCCTCAGTGACCTTGACATATAAATTCTTGTCCAGGTTATATCTTGGAAAGCATAAGGACATTGCTTACAGCGTGCAGGTGTGCAACATCATAGTGTCACCTTGATTTGACCTTTGACGTTGCCGTATTGACCTTGACCTATAAAATCTTGTCCGGGTTATTTCTTAGAATGTGTAAGATGTAGGAAGTTGATACTTGGTAGGAACATTGGTTTGGTGTTGTGGGTGTGCAACATCATAGTATGACCTTGATTTGACCTTTGACCTTGCCATAGTGACCTTGACTATGAAATATTGTCTGAACTATACCTCAAAAACGTGAGGTGTAGGAGTTCATACTTGGCCGGGACATTGCTGGGGGTTATAGGTGTGAAGTGTGATGGTGTGATCTTGATTTCACCTTTGATCTTGCTGTAGTAACCTTGATCTTTAAAATTGTGTCTGGGCTGTATCTCAGAAACTGTAAGGTGTAGGAAGTAGATACTTAGTAGGGACATTGGTTAGGGGGTGTAGGTGTTCAACGTCATGGCGTGACCTTGATTGGACCTTTGACCTTACTGTAGTGACTTTGATCTACAAATTCTTGTGTGGAAATTGACCTTTAACCTTGCTGTAGTGACCTTGACCTATAAATTCTTGTCCGAGTTATATCTCGGAAACCATAAGGTATAGGAAGTATATACTTGGTAGGGACATTGGTTAGAGGGTGTAGGTGTGAAAAATCAGTGTGACCTTGATTTGACCTTTGACCTTGCTGTAGTGACGTTGATCTATAAAATGTTTTTCTGGGCTATAACTCGGAAAACATAAGGTGTAGGAAGTTGATACTTGGTAGTGTCATTGCCTAAATGGTGTTCGTGTACAATGTCATGGTGTGACCTTAATTTGACCTTTGAACTTGCTTTAGTGATGTTGACCTATAAAATCTTGTGCGAGCTATAACTAAGAAAGCATAAGGTGTAGGAAGTTGATATTTGGTAAGGACATTGGTTAGGGGGTGTTGGTATGCTACATCATGGTGTGACCTTGAATTGACCTTTGACCTTGCTGTAGTGACCTTTACACGTAAATTCTTGTCCAAGTTATATCTTGGAAACCTCAAGGTGTAGGAAGTAGATACTTTTTAGGGACATTGGTTAGAGGGTTTAGGTGTGCAATGTCATGGTGTGACCTTGATTTGACCTTTGAACTTGCTGTATTGACTTTGACCTATAAAATATTGTATGGGCTATATCTTGGAAACCGTAAGGTGTAGGAAGTTGATACCCGGTAGGGACATTGGATAGAGGGTGTAAGTGTGCAATGTTATGGTGTGACCTTGATTCTATCTTTGAACTTGCTGTTGGTGACTTTGACCTATAAAATCTTGTCTGGGCTATATCTCTTAGTGATATTGGTTAGTGGGTGTAGATGTGCAATGTCATAGTGCGACCTTGATTTGGCCTTTGAACTTGCTGTAGGTGACTTTGACCTATAAAATCTTGTCTGGAATATGTCTCAGTAAGCGTAAGGTGTAGAAAGTTGATACTTGGTAGGGACATTGGTTAGAGCGTGTAGGTGTGCAACATCATAGTGTGACTTTGATTTGACCTTGCCATATTGACCTCGAACTATAAAATCTTGTCTGAGCCATACCTCGAAAACCGTGAGGTGTAGGAAGTTCACACTTGGCAGGGACATTGGTTGGGGGTTATAGGTGTGCAGTATCAGTGATCTTGATTTGACGTTTGATCTTGCTGTAGTAACCTTGATCTTTAAAATATTGTCTGGGCTGTATGTCAGAAACCGTACGGTGAAGGAAGTTGATACTTGGTAGGGACATTGGATAGGGGGTGTAGGTGTTCAATGCCATGGCGTGACCTTGATTTGACCTTTGACCTGACTATAGTGACTTTGATCTATAAAATCTTGTCCCGGCTATAACTCGAAAACATAAGGTGTAGTAAGTTGATACTACATAGGGACATTAGTTATGGAGTGTAGGTATGCAACATCATGGTGTGACCTTGAATTGACCTTTGACCTTGCTGTAGTGACCTTGACGTATAAATTCTTGTCTGAGTTATATCTTGGAAACGGTAAGGTGTAGGAAGCAGACGCTTGGCAGGGACATTGGTTAGAGGGTCTATGTGTACAATGTCATGGTGCGACCTTGATTCGACCTTTGAACTTGCTTTAGTGATGTTGACCTATAAAATCTTCTCCGGGCTATAACTCAGAAAACATGAGTTGTAGGAAGTTGATATTTGGTAGGGACATTGGATAGAGGGTGTAGGTGTGCAATGTCATGGTGTGACCTTGATTCAACCTTAGACCTTGCTGTAGTGATGTTGACCTATAAAATCTTGTCCGGGTTATATATTGGAAACCATAAGGTGTAGGAAGTTTATACTTGGTAGGGGATATATATATATATATAGTAAAGGCATGATAGATGTCCTCACACAGCCTCTTTTCGTTTTGTTTGTGACTGATAAAAGGGTCAGGAAAATGGGTTTCTCTGGCAACTGAGTTTATTCTCCAGTGACATTTTTATCACTGTATCTGTTTACACTGGAACTGTACCCTATCAAGGACACGAAAGTTTACCTTTGTACACACAGAGGGCTTTTAGTTTCTTGAAATGTCAGCAGCTGGGCAAATTATATCTGTCATATACCTTTCTATAAGAAAAAGAAGTTTTTCAGATATTTTTGGATTATACCAAAGCTGAGGAGACAGTTTTTCTGACTTCACACAGTTAAGTAGAGAATTGAGTTTTTTACTCCAAATTTCCAACATTATTTAGAAGTTTTATTTGCAATACTTTTTAGCCACAGGGTTACTACATGAAGCAATTTTTTTCAGTAAATTTATGTTATATATGCACATCAGAGCAATCTATATTTTGACCTTGAACAACCCGTTTTATCAATATCATTTTGAAGGCAGATGTCAGTTCACACATATTTGGCATTTTGAAACCGCCTATTTTACAGTTCAAACCGAGATGAGAGTTTTTCTTTTAATTTGTTTGGTCTATCATTCCAAATGAAGTTGAAGAATAATTGTTCCAAAACTTTTACAAAGTTTTTACCAGGAAGGGTAAATAAAAAGCTTTTACCAATGAATAAAGATGATTCATCTTTGAGAGTATTAAAAACTTTAGGGCAGCTGTTTTTGCTAGATAAAGAGAACCTTTGACATTGAAGATCTTAAGGACAATCGCTATAAATAGTTTTAACATTAAAAAGTTCACTAAAGTTTAAAAATAAGTTCGTCAATGAAAAAATAGGGGGTCACCAATAACACTTTTTTAATGAAGCAAGAAGTTGATCCATAATATCTTAGATATACTGTAATTCACATAACTGAAGTTAGAAAGGAGTATACGTGACATTTTGCATTTTTTATTTACTTCATTAATTTTTAATATGACTTTGTACAAAAATTAGACAAAACAATTAAAGAACAATAGTATAGTTTCAGTCCAAGGAAAGCAGTGACTGAGCTTTGTTAATTGGACTGAATATCTGACTACAGTTTACTTAATTTCAAACAAAAATGTAATTTGTGAATATTCTAACATTGAGAACATTGAAATATTTCATTGAAACAATGTTCACAGATTATCAATTAAAAATATGAAACATGAAAAGTGGGTTTCACTGCACAAATTGAGAAATATTTGAAGCAATCTTTATAGGTGATATGGACATTTTAAAAATGCTAGCTCATGTGACCAGCTAAATTTTCAATGAGAAGTTAGAATCGCCATTGCTTTTCAAAACATGGAAGCCAATGGATTGAAAATGTGTGATGGCCCTTTCAGAGCCAATTATGGTAATTAACTTCAGTTATGTTGAATAAAATTCCAAAAGTTATGACTTTTTGTCCATATCATTGTTACTAAGTTATCAGTAAATGTTGACTGTTATTGAGTATCTTGAGTGTTACTTGGAGGGAGTTTTAGTTCTTCATAATAAAATAGCAGAGTCGTCAGAAAACAATGATGTCTTATATATACTTTCCATCCATAATCATTTAGATATAGATTTTAGACAAGGGGTATGGAGTCCCCTTGTCTACATTGAGAAGTTCAGCTGAAAAGGCCTAGAGACTCCTTCCTGAGAGAGCAATCAATACTTCGTCAGGAATGTTTTTTATCTGCATAATGAAACAGATTATAATAAAAACAAAGATTTAACCAAATTTGCTTTCACTTATAAATCATATTTCTGCTCTAGAAATTAATTAATTTGTCCAAAACACCCATAATTCTGTTTGCTATTGCTAATGACAAAATTTTGTAAACACATTATAGGAATTAAATAGGTCACATTAAAAACAACGCTTTTAATCCCTTTGGGGATACAAGAGACTATACATTGTCATAATTGTATACTGACATCTCCTACTTGTTATATGAGTTATAAGCTCTTAAGATGATATATATTAATTTATTATCTTAATTTTTTTATTTTTATAATTGCAAAAGATTTTGAAAAATGCTGCAGGTTAGCCATTAATGTCTTGACTTTTTTCATTTTTAATGTGCTTTAGAGCCTACCCTAGTTCCTTAATGCTAAATTCTGTATGCTAAAACTTTCTGGACCAACATTTACCATCTAATTTAATGTGGACTTTTGTAGTGCTTAATCTCCATCAACTGACAGACAAAATTACTTATATTGCAAGAAATTTCCTTTGATTTGATGAGTCAGTTTAAAATAAATTTAAAAAGAAAATGGTATCAAACTGAAGAAAATAATAATTATGCCTGGGCGTTTGTCAAACAATTAGTTTTAAAGACTGTAAACCAAAGGTCTTCGCTTGTATAATATAATTGTATCAAACAAAAGCAAGAAAAGTTGTGTTAAATTAAGATTTTGTGAAAGCTAGTATATAGAAATGGTAAAATCGGTGCACAATCAACAACTAAGAAAATTAGAAAAAATGACATTGTTTTCTACGGAGCCCAAGAAGGGACATAAAACTGTTTTCCTATATTTTTTTATCTTGTTACCATGAGTTAGCAAGTCGTTACCACAAGATAATATGACATACCGACAAGTTAGTAAGTCGTGGTAATGAGATACTAAGTTGTGGTAATGAGATGCTAAGTCATGGGAATGACATACTAACTTGTGGGAACAAGATACCAAGTGGTTACCACAAGACAGTAAATCCTTTAGTTTTCAGTCATACCCATCCCTTGCTAAGTCATTCCCACCACTCACTTAGTCATTCCCACCACTTATCTATTATTACTGAAACTAGTAAATAATACATAACTTCGTTTAAGATTGTTACTAGATAAAAGACTAGTATAGTAGGAAGAGAGAAATTATTGATTAGTTCTGCTGTGACTTAATCCATGGACTTTGGATTACACACAGATATAAACACAAGTCTAGCTCTTTAACCAGCTGAGCTAAAGGGGAATCCCCAGAAGCCCAGGTGTTAATAGAACTGATATACGTGAGTATACTGGATACCATCCCTCCAAGGAAAGACCTGTCCTCAGGTTTTACATGGCTACATTATTACACTTCAACTTGCTTGGCTGTGAGCTGGAAGGATCTTTAGACATTCCACCATGTAGTTAGAAGAGAGGAATTATTGATTAGTTCTGCTGTATCTCCATCGCATGGACTTTGGATTACACACAGATATAAACACAAGTCTAGCTCTTTAACCAGCTAAGCTAAAGGGGAATCCCCAGAAGCCCAGATATTACTAGAACTGATATTCATGAGGATATTACACTAGATAAAATTATTTACAACATACGTGAGCACATAGTGGTGTGGTTCTCCCTAAGGTGCCACATGCAGACACTATAACCCAATTACTAGTGAACCTCTAAGGGACATTATAAAGACTGGAAGTGCGCAGACTACAGAAAACAATGCAGTGCGCATATTTTTGCATACAATTATCTGAGGCAATAATTGGACGATCGTCGATAATACAGGACCAAACGATACAGACAAAATATAGTGCGACAACTAGGTGTGTTTTGAAGCATATTTACAATAATATTTATGGATTAATAAATGAAACCGGTCTTTATAATAGAAATAAAGTCCTCAGTTTTGTGATTTATAACCCAATATAATTCAAAAATTTCCGGCAAATAACGGACTCTACGCGCTCGTCCGTTATTCGCCGGAAATTTGTGAATTATCTAGGGTTATAAATCACAAAACTGAGGACTTTATTTCTACAGTAATGCAATATACCTGTAATAATAAGCAGGTGACTTCTGAACGTCACTAGGTAGGTAACTAAGAACAATAACCATTAAAATTGCTAAAACGATAACCATAATGGTATAAAAGTTGGATAAGTAAAGTAATAGGAACCATGTGACCTCTGAAGGTCACTAAAATGCTACAGGCATATGTAAACTTGTATGGTATGCTAGTAGATGGGTGACCTCTATATAACTTAATAACCTGTGACTTAATAACCTGTGGGAATGACTTCACATCTTGTGATATTGACTTGCTATCTTGTGGAAATGACTTGCTAGCTTGTGGGAACGACTTAGTATCTCATGGTAATGCGTTGTTAACTTGTGGTAATAAGTGGGCAACTTTTTGCAATGGGTTGCTAACTCATGGGCACGACTTTTTAGATAAAAAATGCCAAGAAAACATTTCTATGCCCCTTCCTGGGCTCTATAGATTTCTATAGATTGACATTACACTTACATGAGAAGTAATCACTTCTTTTCTCTTTATCATCCATTTCTACAATAATGATAAAATATAAGAATGTGATAATATATATAAAAAACTTGGGATGAAGGATTGTAACCGCCATTTTTTACTTAATAAGTTTTGTTCAACCTCATAGAATAATGCTAGAAGTTAACACACTATACATGGAATAATAAGTCCCATAATCCAAGGCTTTTTGCATTAGAACAAGGTCAGGGTTCATATGTTGAGCAAAACAAACAACCCAGCATGGATTAAAGGCTTGACAATTCGAGAAAAATAAACATTAAAGCATGTATTGTGAAGCAGTGTGATCGAATGTATACCTATATGGATATTTAACTAGAACAGTGTACATTATAGATGACATTCAGTTTAATGCATTATATTTTATATAGTGACATGTGTATATCAAACAATTACATAAAGACATTTAAAAGATTCCTGGGCGATACCCAGAACACCCATTCCAACAAAATTATCAATGTAGTTGATGACGCAAAACTGACGCAAACGCATTACGTACGGCATCACTTACGCATTTGAAATTTTGGCTGCTGTGCCTGCTCCCGAGTGGCAGGCATGTGTCCACGTACGTTCCGTCCCAGCACAACATAAGGAGGTCGAGATCATATCTTCAAGTGCCTGAATGCTCGTGAAATATCAATCTTGTAGATGTGTGCGCCTTTGCCAAGGGCAACTAGCTATTGGGTAATGTCGTCAATGGTAGGGAATGTAAGGGCAAATTTGGATCTCAAGTATGAATTTTTGTAAACGCCCGCGATAACTGTTCTTGGGCCAGGATAGATCAACAATAACACGCCTGTTTTTAGCATTAGGTTTCTCCCTTGTCGTAAGTGGTGACACGTGCGCGTTTTGGATAGGAGGTTCTTTGAATGGGCCAATAATAGCTTTGTGTTGTTTTTCTTCATTCAAATATGCACTGACGTCTTGTGGAAATTTTAAGGCAGATGAATGATTTTTCTTGTCTGAATGCAAAGGGCAGTTTCTATTAAAATCCAACAGAAAGCCAAAACACAATAGCTGTAATAATTGCTGATCCCAATATTTCTGCAATACTTCTTCCCAAGCATCAATGTTTAACTGTAATTTTAGTTAGATGCAAGCGCCCAAATAATTCGGGAGACCTTTGCTTCTCACCATTGTATGCTGTTGAATTTGATCGTATATACCAGTTGTGACATGATCTGAGTTCTTGTGATTGGTAAAATCACTCTGGCTTCTCCACATTTTAAAATCAACACATGTATTTTCTAACACTTCAACATGTTTTTTCAACTCATTATTAGAAGTAATGTACTGATGATAGTGAAGTCACCATGACTACCATTCGCGAGTAGAGTAAACAGTATTCATCTCCACTATTTGCATTGTTTTCTACAATACCACTATGTTCAAACCTTGAATCACCAGGTACGTCATCAACTTGGTAATCAACGGTGTCAAGAACACTCTTATTATTTTGACTATTATGTAAACGCCCTGGTTTGATAACTGGGGCCTGCATTGTATCACCCCCATAGGTGTGAACTTCTTTGTCAACATGGTCATTGTCTAGTGCATTAGCTTTTGTTCCCGCCTTACTGTCTGCATCACCTGCCCCAGTTTCAGACGTCTCACTGTCTGAATTGTTTAATGATTGCTCCCGCCACTTGACCTTGTCTGGGGATTGTTGTGTGACATGTAAAGCCCCAGTTACACTTACTCTGTTCTTATGTTGTGGAGATTTTGATTTTACAGACTTTGATTTAGCACTGTTACCACACCTATGAGGGTAATCGTTCAGTCTCCTCTGGCCAAACATGAACTTTATAATTTTTTGTTTGTATGAACCTTTAACTAAGAGGCCTTGTACAACTTTTTTGTCAACCCTAGAATTATAGAAACACCTGTCGAACACCTTGTTTTGGTCTATATTACTTTTCTACTTTAGGCCATATCTGCCTCACCATTTGTGTAGTAAAAACCAGTAAAAGCCTGTTGAATGGAACTATTAGCATCAGTACTCTCAACAGACAAGTTACTTTTGCTGCTCAGCACCTTTACTTCATCTGAGCAGCTACCTGCTCATTTTTTGACTGACTTTTCCTTATAAACATGCAATCTTTGTGTGGATGCCCCAACGTGAGCCCCTGTGCTAAACAAACTGAGCATATGTGCTTCTGAAGTTTACCCCTGACTCGTGGTCCCTTTGGAAGTACAGTGACCTTGTTGGTATAGTTTACAGAACCAGGGTTTTTTAACTTCCAAAGATCTATCCCAATTTTGCTTACCAGTGTGTTTTTGGTCGTGAGCCCTTCTAATCCTGTCGATTCTATGAGTGTCATGCCAGTCTACCGTGCCCCTCTCCATTTCACAGAGCACGGCATGTGCGACTTTTGCACTCCCCCGTGCAAAATCTGACACATCCTCCATCAATTCATTTAAATACCAGAGCATGCGTTCTCTGGTCTTCCCATCTTTTTCATCCAGAATATTTCTCGTAAATCCTTGCATGAACTGAACCAACGTTAGTTGGTCATACGATACTAGTTGTTTGGTTGCCTCAGCTAAAATAGAATCCTGAGATTACATCAGAAATTCTCTTAACTTTGGACTTTTGTTTTGCCGTTTACTTTACTTAACTTGGTTGTGTCCTTTCTCCTGGCTCCCTGATCCACCTGATTCATCCATTCTTCAACACTGTCCAATCTCGTGTTGACTCTCTGTAACTGATGTAAAATCTGCTGAACTGTTTCTGATGCTTTACCTGTTGCTGTCACTTCCTCTCCACCATCTCAGTCAGTAGCTGTGACGCCACCTGTACTTGTTTGCTGCTTGGTGTCTACGGATTTTGAGTATTTAGTTTTTTTCTGGGATTTCTGATTCAATTTACTCAACTTAATGTCCTGCGACTCACCGTCGCTACTGCTATCACTTGTGGATGACAACCAACTCTTTGTAGCACTGGAATAGGATGTAGATTGTCCTGCATGCTTAATAGTGTTTTTGCACTTTTTCCCTGTGGGCGCCTCGTGCCTTGTTTTGGACTGCGTGCAATGGTTTTTATTTTTACTTTTAGTCATTGTTTTGATTCTGAAAAACAAGAATAAACCCCAGGTGCTGGGTATCTCTTCTTCTCTGACAAACTTAAGCTTATAACCGACAAATTGCACAAAGGATGACAAAATAGGTTAGACCGTCCCTTTGTATGGAAGTTCGATAAGCATGAGATTGTCGGAGAAGACTTAATCTGGTGAGCTGGGATCCGTTCAGTTCACATTCAGTTCAAAAACAGTTGATAACGTATGATGTCTATATGTCATTTTGTCTTCTCCGTGGTGTCGACCCCTGCAATGTCCCTGATTTAACGATTACGATCTCTGATTTTGGCTTTCTGCATCTTAGAGTCTATCATTAGATAGAGATTAAGCGCTATAAAAGTACTATTAGAATTATAATCTGGTGAGATCTGATCCGTTCAGTTCACATTCAGTTCAAATATAGTTGGTCTTGTATAATGTATAAACTAAAATGTCCATTTGCAATTAAACTATGTAAAACATGTATAAAACGTCAATTTGATCATAATTTCACCACCAAAATTTCAGACAGTCTATTCATGTCAACAACTAGTTCAAAAGTGATGCTTGTTTGTTGTTTGCTAGCCCCCATGCACCTAATCAAGTTACATAAAGAGTCACATGCTTGACAACAAAGGTCGTCGACTCAAATATTGGTGTGTTATGTAAAGATGGATTATGGCTCTGTCACACTGCTCCGAATATGGCCTGTTGAGGTGGAGGACTGACAAGCGTGATGCCATAACACCACTAATGAAAAGAAAATATATTAAACACATGACAAATATCACTGTCTAATTATAAACTAAATAAAATTCTTATAGCACTTAATCTCTTTTTATGTCAATTGCACTTCCATTAAAACTAACACAAATAAGTGAGTAAAGGACAGAGGATAAAGGATATTGATTACAGCATCCAAAAATCCTTTGATATATGTTAACTGCACTTTTGCTAACTATCACTGAAGTAGTTTTCACCCTTGATGTGATTATCAAATTGCACTTATAATTATTCTAACATAAGTTAAAAGAACTTGGTGAAACATTGACATATTGATATGTTAATCGCACTGGAAATATCACTACAGAAGTTGTCACCCTAATGAAACAAATATAACATGATCACAAAGAATTATCTGCCATTATTTGTCCTTAATTACTACAAGATGCAAACGCTGATGTACTGTGGTTACAAATACCTGTCAATCTAAGAGTCTGCCATATGATGGAGATTAAGTGCTTTTAAAGTACTCTTATTACATTACATTGTAGTTTTTAACCTGGAGGCCAACTTGGCAAGGGCTGACTTTTTTAGGGGGCCGATTAGCCGAGGTCTGATTTGGCAAAGGGCCGAATTGTCCAGTTCCCGTGGTGTGATATCAAATGGCAATATATAGCATCAATTCAAAGTATTATGAAACATTGTATTCAGAGATCTCCTTTTTCTTTAGTTTCCAAGCCTCTTCAACATATCCATAAAGGTATTTACTATTTCAATTCATAATTTTTTCATTTTTTTCTTCTGGTGAAATGGTATTGATGTTTCCAATTTGAAACTGGATTGAGTTAAATAAATTCTTAAATGACTGTACAAAGTATAATTACAGGCAAACTGAAACTCATCTTAAATAGAATCTTTACACCAGAAACATTTTCTGTCATTGAGATGGACATTTGTATATCTACCAATTTTAACTGCAAGTGGAAAAATACCCATGCATAATTGAGCAATTCAACTCTAGTTAGATTCAACATAATTTTCAGTTTCAAAATTTGTTTTCATTTTTCTATGCATTTGCAATTTTGGTTAAAATAGTACAGCTGCTTTCCAATTTTGTTCTAGGGTGTTCAAGAGTTTACATTCTATTTCTTTCAAATCAAAAAGCATGCCAAATCTTAGCTCATTTATCCCTACAATAGGCAAAATTTTATCTTTTATTTTAGTAACCCAGATTCCAATGTAGTCTGCCTTCTTTTAATCATTTTTAACAACTATGTTTGGTAAATTTACATTTTCTACCTTGTTGATATGGTTCCAAAATTTGCAGATGTTCAAGTAATGTTGGAGTTTTACAGTTAACCCTAAGCTTACAGTAGCCCTAAACTTAAGTTCCTTCACATCCCCACCTTTGATCACAGGGTCCACAAATCAAACAAACACTTTTCGAATTCTTGCAGCCACTATGCCCCAGCTCTTTGGAACTCTTTTCCTTGCCAAATAAGAAACAGTCCCTCTGTCACATCCTTCAGGAAACACCTGAAAACTCACTTGTTTAACTCCATATTCCCCATCTAGTCCCCTTCCCTTTTGGTCACACCCATAACTCTAGATTACTGACCTTGACCACCCCTCAACCATCCTTGAAACTACAGTGCGCTGAGCTCCCCTTTGTGGGTAACATATTGCGCCTGCTAAGCAGTAGATTAGACTAGATTAGATTAACCACCCAAATTCACCATGATTGCTGGAATTGGGGATTTACAGTGCACACCAAAAAAATATCTGCATCTGCAGTGCATTACCATATTTGTCATAACAAAAACCCAGACACGAGAGTTATAGTTCATAATTGGTACGATAGATGTTACATACAGCTTTTTATATATCTTATAACCACCATATTTGATTTGTTTTTATTTGTAAATCATTCCCCAAAACCATTCCTACTACTTTTGTTAACCTTTTTCACACCCGCGGAAATTTAAATGCTTATCAAATAAAACATCAAGGTATTTATTTGCATATACAATATTAATATGATGTTCATCAACATAGAAATCTTTGTCAGTCAATTTTTGTCTCGATTTCCTGAAATGGCCAATTTTAGTTTTTGATGAATTAATGAATTAAGTTTCCATTTTTATACCATTCATCAACAAAGCATGGTATTTTTCCTGTGTTTTGTGATTAAATTGACATGCTAAGATACGATCATAACTATTATCCACAGCTTTTACATAAAAATGTTACTCAAGTGTATTTATCGCAAAATCCCAACACCACCAGAGTCTTTTAGCTCTTTTAGTTTGCACATTTCTATTAACTCCAAACCAGGTGTAGTTAGGATGATTAATGCTTTTATCAAAAGTTAAATGTGTTTCAATAATTCCGAAATATGTCACCACTAATATGGTTTATTATATTTTCCCTTAATTGTCCATTGGTTTCTGTCCAGCCATTTATATACAGCTGAAAGCATAATGTTTTTTCATTGAGAAATTCAAGCTTAATATATCTATATACATATTATATAGATAATCTCACATGTGTAGCTTAAAGGATGGATGGTACTGGTAAGATTCTGCAGTAACTACCATATTTGTGTCTTGATTTCCATATTGGCATAAACAGTTGGCAAGGTTTGAGGCAGTCATCCTCTGTCCACTGGTGTATGCAGTAATACTCAGCTTAATTATAAGGGGCCATGATGGCACAGTGGTAACACACTCACCTCCCACCTCTGAGGCCAGCAGTTCAAACCCCGGACCTTATTTGGGAAAGTTGGTAGTTGCTTACCGATGGACAGCAGTTTATAGTACAGAACCTTGACCAACTGTATATATTGTTTCCTCTGCCCACAAAACTACCTGTCGTGATATGACCTGTACAGTGTTGAAAGCAACATAAAACCCCAACTAAATTCTTTCAGATTTATTTTCCAGTTATGGTAGCAGACCTGATACACCATGCACACCACGCAGACAAAAACATATTCTTAAAAATGAAATAAATGATTGACTAAACTCAACAATATAAAGTCCATTTTCACTGTAGATGTGTCAGTTTAGGCATTATATATCTATCCACTATTGCTAGCCTGCTTTTTATGATACTTTTGCTTACATCTACTTAATACCTGTTGTTTTCAACTCTCAGTTATTATTGCCCATTGTGGTCAGGTTTTTGGTGGAAAAAATACACTTTTTTGCTTTTGAATTGTAGTTGGTCTTTTTGCATTTAATTGTTTTATCTTTTGCTGTATTGTGTTTTGTCTTTGGTTTTACTTGCATCACAATATATGTACTCTTGTGTACCTGGTAGGCCCACTTTTTGTTTTTGGGCTTTTTGATTAAGAATCCTTTTTGAGCTTGCTTAGGTGTGGGTGTGAGGCTTTTAAGCTATTTCTATGGGGAGACACCCCACGAGCCCTTGCCGTTTTTGATCATCAAGATTGTGTTTCATGGTTTAATTTCACAATGTGGGATGTTAAAGTTTCTGTCATCATTATTTTCCTTGTCTTGACTTTGAGTACATAGGGGGTCTGATTTTTTTGCTTTAAGAATTGTCCCAAAATCCAGGTCCTTTAGAAATGCTTTATGTGCCTAGTATCAATCTCAAAGGTCTGCTACTCCTACTTCTCTGTTTGAGGGCCTTGTTGATGAGAATTTCAAGAAGGCAGTTGTCATCCTACTAATATAAAAGGCTTCTTTGTAACGTGATGAGATGATCCACCTCTGTCAAAAGGATCTTTGGCACTGGTTCTTCTGGATCACTGAGCCGTGTTTGACACCATTGACCATTCTACACTTCTGAGTTGCTTACATACATGGTTTGGTATTAGAGGCACTGTATTAAGATGGTTCCCATCCTATCTCATTGACCGTTTTCAAAGTCTTTAGATTGGTTCAACGCTTTCAGAACTTAGGAGACTTAAGGATGGTCTCCCCAAGGTTCTTTCCTAGGTCCCACAGTCCGAAAGGCGACCAAATGATAGGGGGAGGTGAGAAGTTGAGATTGTGTGTGAATTCAGTAAGAACTCAGTGAACCCGCAATAGCGGAAAAATATAACTATTTTATTCCTTAAAAATTTACAATATTAATACATACATGTTGTTAAACTAGAACTCCTAACTAAACAAGTAAAGCTACTTTACTAGGCATTTTATACACTTTAGCTTGTGAGCCTGAACATTGCCCAGAAAGATATGCAGGTCTGTTAAGACTACTCTCAAAAATTATGTTGACTAAAAGAACACATAAAATATTATACGCCTTTATAATTACAAAAAACAAAAGATATGTCGTATTTCTATGATATAATGGCTCTGTGAGCCAGTTGAACAACTATATACCATAAAGATTGTGGTTTACAACGTTACACTTTAAAAGATGCCAACTTTGGCAGTTGTGACTACTTACACTGATTCAAGTGGAGCCAGGCCATGTTACATGTGGATTAACCCTTAAATCAAGATAATAATACATGAAGTTACAATTTTAAAAGCTGCAAACTCTGGGAGTATTCCTGGGTCCTTGCTGTTCCTGTATTCCTCTATTCCTCTATTACTATTCCTCCCAGTAAGGTCATTGGTAGACATGCATTTCTAAAGTTATATTTTTATGCCGCTGACACTTGGATTTTCATACATCTCACTCATAAAAATGCGACTCAGTCATTTGAAAGAATAAGCAGGTGCTTAGACTAAGCAAAAATGGTTATCAGAAAGTAAATTGAAACTCAATCTTGATAAAACCGAATTCATTGTTTTTGGCTCAAAGTTGCATCATGAAAAACTGAAATCCTTCTTGGCAGTCGATGTTCTTGGTAATCCAGTAATCCATACTCCCAAAATGATAAAATCTGGGAGTATGGTTTGACTTCAATTTTCTCTTTTTCTAGGTATGTTCAGAGTGTTTGTAAGGCCTGTTTTGTACAATTGAGGGATCTTAGGAGACTCTTACACAGGAAGCAGCTGCCACGGCAGCCAATGCTCTTGTGCACAGTTGGTTTGACTATTGTAATTCCTTGTCAATGAATCTTTCATGATTTAATTGTAGGAAGCTCCAAAGTGTCCAGAACAGCTTAGCTACGATTGTCACCAACACAACCAGATATTAACATTTTACTTGTTTCCATTGGTTGCCTTAAACAATGTCCAGTGTTCAAAACAGCTACAGTAGTCTATAAGTTCATGAAGTGTGGTTTTCCTGAATATTTTCGAGCATTTTTGAATCCCAGAAAAAGTAGCCACTGTGGCCTAGCGGGTAGCACACTTGTCTAGGAACTCAGAGGACGTGGGTTCAAACCCAGGTACAGGCAGATACATAGTAGCTCGGATGACCACTTAAAATGGTGGTCCCCTGTCACTGGGTCCTATTCCCAGTGGCAGGCTAAAGAACCTCAAGGACCTTGATAAATGATCATCCATGAGTCTCTATCTTGCAGTTAGGGGAATGTCATTTACTTGTGAGTTGGGGCTGTACCTGTGCAGTAGGATGGGTTTAATAGCGCTTTGAGTCCTGTAGTATATGGAGATATTGCGTATAAATACACATTACATTACATAGCCAGATGAAAACTGAAGTTCTTGAAGGGCCATCTCTTTTATCTTTTTGGAAGAGACTGAAAGCTTATCTCTTCACAAAAGCCTACCTACCCTAGATGTTATCATATTTATATGGTGTGGAGCCCCCTTCACTGTCTCTGGACTATGAATGTTTTGGACTTGTTTCTTGGTTGTTGCACCTCAGAGTCTGTCTTTTTTTATAACTAAAATTAGTAATTTGTAAATTCTGAATAATATACAGTGTATAACAAATTCTTAATGACATATACTGTGTACCTACCACTATTTATGGACAGATTTGTGACTAACAGTACCAACAGCATCAGCAAAGAACGCATTTTGATTGATGTGTATCTATGAAATATATAACATGAAATATTTATCATTTTAGATCATGTAAATGGACAGTTTAATTTTGTTTTGGGAATAAAATCAATTCTATCTGAATTTAATAATACTTTTTTTTGCTACATCATGTAAAAAAATAAATAACAAAAAATATTCAAAATTAAAAATCTCTGAAACAACAGCAATAAATACATAAAACAGATATGCAAAACACAGAGCTACCAATGTATGTTATTGTATGCATAATAAAGTTAAGAGTTACAACGTGGGGTAATTAGGTGACAAGTAAACATAACAAATGTTTGTAAAAGGCTTAAATGTTTAGAAAAAAAAACATTTTAAACCCTATCTTTGGGGTTAATAAACATTTCCAGGTTTTTTGTTTACATTGTAATGTTTAATAAACATTTAATAACATTCTGTATAAAATGTTTTGCTGAAAACAATTATTAAACATTTACAAAATAAATCAAGAAAGTGAGGTTAGACTGGAAATGTTTTTTTTAAATAACTCATTAAATGTGTGATAAACAGTATAAACATGTTTAAGCATGTTTTGTAAATGTTTGCTCTTAGAATGTTTTACTAATATTCCATAGCAACTGATTTTCATAAAATATTTTTGAAAATGTTTTGTATCAAATGATTTTACAACATTCTATCGCTAATGGTATTTGAGAATGCTTGCTTAACATTCATCTTCAAACATTTGCAAACGAAGATGGTGGTGAGCAAGAAGGAATTGTAAAGAAGTTTGTTAGAAATTATCGCACATGCAATACTTACACTAACAGTTGAATGGGGCACTTTTTTAAGCCATTATCTTACAATTTTAGACATTAAAATACCATTTTCATTGGTGACCAATCTTGAAACAGGTTGAGTTTGACATCTGACCCCAATTAAGGTTAATATTTGAAAGCCATGCTAAAATAATATTTCAGAGACATTGTAGTGTTCATTCATAACGTTTTAAAACATTTGTCTTTGAACATTTAATAAATGTTATACATAAAACTTTTTGTTTACCTATAATAAATGGGTTTCCTATCCATCATTGTTGAACCTTTACAAAATATAAAAGTAAAACATCCATCATTAGACATACATGACAAATTTATCTGTCATGATGAACAATATAATTTAAGTGCATCATGCATAAATTTACTGCGTATACATTCTATGTTAAAAAATATTTATTTTTCAAGCTCACTTGAATCTATTTCTCCAGAATGGGTTATATAAATCCTTTGTTTTGTAGAATACTTGCTAACAGATAGAAAATATAAAAACATAAAAAGCATGGGTTTTTTATGTATCCCATTTATGCTCTAGCTTTTTGTGTTATTCATGACTTTTCTTAATTACCTTTCTTTATGATTTCTTTCTTACAATATTCTGTTCTATTTTATATACTTCTCTTATCTTACGAATATAAATATGCTATTTACAAAAATAAATATATGGTTAATTAATTGCTGGTTTTCTCCACTGGTAACAACTAAAAGAATATAATATTTTACTGATCACAGAACTAAGATCAATGAATTGGAAAATTTGATTCCAAAATATTTTTACAAAATATCATTTCCAAAAGATGCGCTCAATAATTCAACTTCTACAAGACAAAAGCTACAATAATCACCATTTCTAATTTGAGAAATTTATAAATAACAACTTTCATTGCAGAATTTTAAACTAAAAGCTTCTAAGTTTTAATTTGATAGTACTTGTGAAAAGATTCTGGATCAACATATCATTGAAGTAGATACTCCAATTATTTATTCCGTTTTTGATTTATGCATATTAACAAAGATTAGGAAGTTTCTTTACATGCTTTATTCATTGACAAAACAACTGGTAAGACCTGTTGGCATACTAGATGGATCTCAAGTTTCCTTTCACTTTTCAATGAAATTCAGTTTCAAAGTCCTTGGTATAGAATGGCTAACATAGTTATACCTAACTCACATCAGCATAGTTATACCTAACTCACATTACAGATGGTATCACCCCTGTCCTTGGATCACCACCTGATGCCTGTTAGAGACCTTGTGAGTCAGTGGTCCACCATCCCAATCCTTATGCATCCCTCAGTTGTTTAAAAAATTCACCGTGCCCGTCAGTCCCCGTCAGTGCCAAACTGTGTACACTGTTTGCACTACTCTGGTAGACTACTGAGAATTCAAAATGCCTTGGGTCATACTGTGTCCAAACTAAATAAATTAAGTCATGTCACACCCTTCCTTCACAAACTATACTGGCTCCCCATTCATTACCGTATATTGTTCAAATATAATCTCCTTACTTATAATGCAATGCATTTCAGCCAACCTCCATATCTGCCCTCTCTGATTAGGCAGAGTGATTTCACATGGGGCAATCACCTATCAATTTCCTCATCTAAACCAAATAAACAATCACGTTTGTGCAGCTTCAAGTAGCTGCTCAAACAGAGTGGAAAAAGCTTCTTCAAGCCATTAGAACCACAGGAAGCATTTTTGGATTCAGAAAACAGTTGAAAACATATCTTTTCAGATTAGCCTATCCTCCACCATAGTCTATCTCCCCTATCGGATGCTAATATGGAAATGGAACTCTTTTTGGAATTGGACTATCCCTTTTCGGACATCAGTGCCTTAGAGGATGTTTACATCAATTTTGTCCCTTAATAAGTGTTTCTTACTTACTTACTCTAACTTACTATTACTAGCGTGGTGAGACAATGTGAAATAAGGTACAATTGGGTGGCGCATTGGTGGGACATGGGGACGGAAGGTGGCCCACTTCAATTGGGGCACATATGGATGGTGGTGGACGGTGAATTACTGTGAAGCTTCTCATTTGCTACTGTTACACAGGGTGTACATAAGGTATGTGAGTGTGACTGAAGGCGTTGCATCTGTGACAATTCGGTTGTGGAACTTTCCCAGGAGGTGAAATACTGAATGACACGACCACTTAATTTGGAAATAGGGTATGCTCACTGAAAGACATGGCTTCATTTGGGTGGCCATTCGGAAAGCCATAGAAGGAACTTTGGAGCAGGAACTTTAAGTTATTTTGTTTTATCTGTTGAACTATTATCTGTAATTTAACTCTTGTAAGTATTGTGTAAGATGCTAAGGACCAAGAAGAAGTCTGTTTGCATTCACAAACTCACACCTGTTTTGAGTGATAATGACGATAGTGACAGTGATACAATAGATAACCTGGCAATTCTGAAGAGGTGTTATCACTGTTGAAACTGTTGAAAAGAAAAATAGGTGTGCCAAGAAGATCATGTCTGCTGAAGATGTGTTGATAGAGCTTGTACCAGAGGAGTTTAAGAGGTTACCGAGATACATCAAAGAGAACTAGGCTTAGGGCTGAAAAGACGGCGAAGATGTATTTTAATTTTTGAAAATTTTAAATATTTTAAAAAATATTTTAAAGTTGTTTATGGTTTATTAACAATTTTACATACCGTGAGTGTGTGTATATATATGCAACTACCATTAAATGCTGCAGACCCGCAGCAGAAACAATTAAGCAATCAGTATACATGCAAATGATGTAGTAATAAAAGGTGACTTGCCCTGCCAGTATGGGCCCTGCTCCATTTTTGAGTAAATTAATTAAATACTTTGTAAATCTACAATGAGTCTGCAAACATTTAATTCATGTGATATAGAATGCATGAATAAGGTCATTGAAATTATAACAGTACTAAATAGGTGTGCCTTTGCTTTTGTTGTTTACAGTTAAAGACCTCCAGGTCTGGTGGAAAAGCATGCATACAAGATGCGATGCCTAGATGCCTAGTTGGCAGACTTGTTCTGTAAGTATGAAATTTATACATGATCATACTTGTTACTACATTAGCAGATGAAAAATGTGTCAATTTAATGGTCAATACAGCTACTTCTTAAATGCTAAATAGATGTGCAACTGTAAATTTTGGGTATTGATGTATGTGTAGTTATTGCTATGTTACTATATATGTGTCCTCAACTTTTCTGCACGGCGTTCCATGTCCTTCATCTCTAGCAACATGTGATTGAATTTTTTCTTGTATTTTCAGTTGAAACCTGTGTCTACAGTGTCCACTGCAGTGTCCACTGTTGCCATAGACCCATTACCCCCTTTACTGGTACCTCAACACTCTAGCAGTTCTGGTGGCTTTGCTGTTAACTCTTTCGCCGCGAGTTTCTCGTAGTAAAATGCGTATAAAACGCGGCAGTCGCCTTTCGTCGACTTTTCTTTGAAGCGCGAAAGTCGACAACAGTCGCCGTGACGTACGAAATTTTAAACCGTAAGAATGACGTCTGAAATACGTCATTTATTTGTGTAAACAAGGTGTAAAATATATATGTTGGCGTCGCATAGAGAATTAAAATGCCCAAAAGACACTATTCTGTAAAAGAGGCAAGAAATTTAGTGCTTCAAGACAGCGAAAGTGATAGTGATTTGTTTCATGATAATTTTGACAGTTTAGATAGTGGGTGGGATGGAGCATCTACAGAAGCAGAGCTTGGTAGGTGAAATAAATAAAATATATGTATAATAAATATATAAATAATAAATAAATAATTATATAAATATAAAAGTACATATTTATAATGTCATTTATAATGTCTAAAAAGCATGTTATATTCTTCATTTATTTGATTAATTATAGTTATTCCAAGGTGTTCACATAATATTGATTAATTTGGTATATTTTATTTTTGATAGTTACAGAACATAAATAAATATTTTTAGTTTTGCAACATATTTTGATGCCAAAATATTTTGAGAATAATTGACAGATAAAAATATTTACTGTGGAGTTTTTGTGTTACATGCTAATTGTTTAATCTGCAGTGTAATTTATATTCAAATCAAATTCCAAATTATTCAAACTTTTGTACTATCTTTAAGAAATATATTTTGTAAATATATAGTGTAATAATTTTTTCCAAGTCTACATTGTCCTATCTTCTTGTGTTTATTTGTAACAATTGTTGTCTTGTATGTGTTATATGTTAACAAATATAAAATTTTAAAAAATACTTACTGTTTTTTTTTATTTATTTTAAAAGGAGTCAAATCATTTGATGATGACACCAGCTTCACTACAAAGAAAAGATCTGAAAAGCCCAAAAGGAAGAAGACTGTCAGACAGAAAAAGAAGAGAAAGAGGACTAAGGCAGATGTCCAAGCTGTCCAAGATGTCCAAGCTGTCCAAGCTGTTCAAGATGTCCAAGCTGTCCAAGATGTCCAAGCTGTCCAAGATGTCCAAGCTGTCCAAGATGTTCAAGCTGTCCAAGATGTCCAAAATGTCCAAGCTGTCCAAGATGTCCAAGTTGTACAAGCTGTCCAAGATGTCCAAGCTGTCCAAGATGTCCAAACTGTCCAAGCAGTCCAATTTGTCCAAGCTGTCCGAGCTGTCCAAAATGTCCAAGCTGTCCAAAATGTCCAAGATGTCCAAAATGATAATGAAAATCAAAGGCAAAATGAACAACATGTGTTCGATTGGGACTGGTACGATGAAAACACATTTCAGAATAACTGGTTACCAAATTTTACTGGTCGTAGGGGTGTGCTTGTGGATACTTCTGACTTTTCCCCATTGGACTATTTCAAGCTGTTTTTCCCTGATGAAGCATTTGAACTGATGTGTGAGCAAACTAATTTGTACTCTTTGCAATTTTTTGACCAGCCTGTTGAATTTTCTGCTCGCTCGAGATTCAATTCTTGGACAGAAACCACAGTGAATGAACTTCATGCTTACGTTGCCCTTCAAATTGCTATGGGTCTTTGTCAGAAAAATGAAATAGAGGACTACTGGTCATCTTATTGGCTGATTCATGCACCTTTTACAAAGGTAATGACTAGAGACAGATTTGAGATTATCTCGTCATTCTTACATTTTGCTGATAACACCATAGATAGGTCAATGCGTGGACAGGAAAATTATGATCCTCTGTGGAAGGTAAGGGACCTTTTGAACATTTGTGAACCACGGTATACCGAAGTTTATGGGCCCACCAGAGAATTGTCCATTGATGAAAGTATCATAAAATTCAAGGGTCGCCTGCACATGAAGCAGTATTTGCCAAGCAAACCTGTCAGATGGGGAATAAAGCAGTTTGCTCTGTGTGAAAGTAAAACAGGGTATGCCTTGAAATTTATCGCCTATGGTGGTCAAGGAAGTGTTGCAACTGAGGAAAGTTTCAATGTGACTGAAACTATTTGCCTCAAATTACTTGATGGTTTCTTGAACAAGGGACATGTCATATTCATGGACAATTATTATTCGTCACCCAAACTTTTTCAAAAACTCGAGGACTGTGTAACAGGTGCTTGTGGCACTGTGAGATATACCAGAAAGAATATGCCACGTGGACTCTACCCAGCCACCCTCCCTCTGAATAAAGGTGATGAGCCAAAATTTATGAGATGTCACAACCTAGTTGCATGTGCTTGGCGTGACACCAAACGTGTCCATTTTCTATCGAATATTCACACCAATGACACAGTTGACAAAAGGATTAGAGCTAGAGGGCAAGGATATAGGACTGTGGAAAAGCCTGTCATTGCGGAAGTTTACAATCAACATATGGCTGGGGTGGACATTATGGACCAAAAGCTTGGAACCTATGCTTTTCCACACAAAAGTTCCAAATGGTATTTCACCATTTATCACAGGATTAGAGAAGTTGCACTGGTAAATGGCTACATCATATATACAAAGGCGACTAAAGAAGCAGGCCTAGAGCCTATGAGCCAAAGGAAATTCAGAGAGAAAGTGATTGAAGGTCTTCTTCAGAACCATGACAGACCCGACACAAGGAGGGGAAGGCCTAATCCACCACAAGTACTTTGTAGGCTGAATGAACGACACTTCATTGGAAAATTCAATGACCCTAAATACAAGCCTGACTGCATTGTGTGCAGTGATAGAAAGAAAACTGGATGGAAGAGAGTACAAACAAATTATAAATGTGCCCAATGCGATCTGCCAATGTGCTTCTATAAATGCCATGAACTTTATCATACAATTGCTGATTATCGCCAAGCAGCAGGTCGCATGTTTTGGAGCGAGTAAAAAATAACACTGTTAAAACTAAAACTGATAAACACTTACTTAAGTTTTGGAAACTAGTGAGAACAGTAAAAATATAAAAAATGAAACTGATAAACACATAATTAAATTTTGTAACTAGTGAGAACAGTAAAAATATAAAAAATAAAACTGATAAGAACATAATTAAGTTTTTGAACTAGTGAAGACAGTAATAATATTAAAACTAAAACTGATAAACACTTAATTAAGTTTTGGAACTAGTGGAAACAGTAAAATATTAAAACTGAAACTGATAAACACTTAAATAAGTTTTGGAACTAGTAGAAACAGTAAAAATATTACAACTGAAACTGATACAATAGAACAAAAAAAAAAATAAACAGTTAAGTATTTTAAAAACACTGATAAAAATGTTGTCATGTAAGTTGTTATGTAAGTTCACAATATGTTTACAATAACTTAAGTTTTTCATGAAAAAATAAAATGCAGTTCAATAACAATTTTAAATCTTTAATGCAAAAATATACTTTTTCAAAGAAAATATATTATTTCTTACTGATATTTCATTGAACATAGGCTCAGCTAATGAAAAAAATCCTATTTTCTCATTCGCCAATGAACCAATATATACTTACAGTCATCATTCCATATCTCCAGCAGAGAGCCTGTCAATCAACAAATACTCAAATTCTATTGGATAGCCGTCGGCCAATGAGAAAGCAAAGAAAATCTAACACTTTCATTGGGCAAGGACTTGGCCAATGAAAAAAATCCTGTTTTCTCATTCGCTACACACGAAAACAATTATTATAAACAATTCCGCGACGACATGTTTAAAAGTTACGTTAACGTCACGCTTTTTCATATATGTCGACTTTCGTCGACAATCGCGGCGAAAGAGTTAATAAAGATGGTGAGGGCGAGAGGTTGGTGGGGTCGGTTGACCAGATCACCCCTGTATCTACAAAGAGATCTAGAGATCTAGTAGGGAGTCAGGGACACTGAAGAGATTTTGAATATCTTGAAGATGGGCAACAAACAGACCAAGAAGACCCTGGAGCAGATAGACAACACCTTGTCTGCTTCAATTCCTGACGTGAAGAAGTCCTGGTGCTTTTGCATTGAGGCAAATGTGAAGAAGATTGACCTGTCTTTGTGGAGGTCCTCCCAGGACCAGTCTTACTAGAAGATCACACAGTACATTGAGCAGTCTGCTGCTATCAAGCAGAGTGTTACTGGACAGCCACAGTACATCTTGTGCAACATTCCAACAGGTGTTCCCATGTGTCAGGCCTCACAGGGGCCCACTGTTCCCTGGGTGTCATCCCCTGCACTATCTGCTGCTTCTGGGTCTCAAATCCAGACCATGACGACAGAGGTCCCCACGAACCTGTCTCAGTATTCTTTAACAGACCTGGGAAATGTTTCGTGGAACCTTTCAGGGGGTGCCCCTACTTTGTTACCCCAAGTGTCATACTAGATGGCAATCAGTAACTGTTTCAGTTGGATTTTATTTTTTGCTTTTGGACATTAAAGGCCCAGAGCTCTGTGGATTGTGTGACCAAGTTCAGAGCTATGGGTAATGACACTAAAATGGTGTAAACTTTTGGTTCTAAACTGTGGGACCTTTTACACTTTTGATATGCTTTACTATTTTTTTTAATTTTCAGTGTCAACACTTCAACTATTTGTCTTTTACCAAATGGACACACAAAAGGACATAATTTAAACTCAAAAGGTGATTGAAATCAATGGGAGCATAGAACCTGAACCAGAATGAGGGTGTCACTGAAAAGTGGCATTTTTACTCTGGTGTAGGATTTAGGCCTTCAAACCACAAAGTACATTTATGATTTTTTCCAGTGCCTGTTGGGTGCACTTTGTTTCCATTATATTGTGTGCAGATTTTTAGGTGTTCTGAACTGCTTATAACTCTAACCTTGCAACCACAATGCACAATGTTTTGGGTCTTTAATGTCTGTTGCTTACTATCGTTTTAACTTTCATTACTGGTCCAAATGTAAATATTTCCTTTTGGGCCAATGTATTTTGTATTTACTTATTTACTGACATATTCTTAAGATTGTAATTAACTTGTCAGTATTATTATCCTATGTGGGGGCCATGGAGGCAGAGAGGTAACACTCTCGCCTCTCACCTCTGAGGCCGGCGTTCGATCCCCGTCATGGCCTCAAGTGGGAAAGCTGGTAGTTGCTTGCCGTTGGTCGGCAGTTTACAGTACAGAACCCTAGCGAACTTAATGTACTGGTCTCCTCTGCCCTTCCAACTACCCGTCGTGATATGACCTGTACAGTGTTGAAAGCGACGTGAAACCCCAAATAAATCAAATAAATATCCCATGTCAGAGATTGCCTGCTGGCAGTTGTACCTTTGGCCTTGCTTGTGTGTGGTTTTAACGTTTGAGGTTTTCCAGCTGTAGATACTACTGTTGGTGTTATTGTAACTGTAAATTTTTTGGAGTAACTTTGTCACTGCTGATGGTGTTACGGTTGGCCTAGAGTAATATTTATTTAGTCTGTCAAGTGACACCATCTTTGCTGATGGTTAGTGTTGTTGGCCATATGTTTTTCTTATATTAATTACTGCTGATAGTAGCATTAATGGTTAGGTTTGGCATAACACTAGTGGTTTTTCAGTGCTGTTGATGCTACTGTTGCTACACTTGAGGTATGATGAGTAACATGCTTACTGGTGACGGTGTCACTTTTGATGTGTGTCTATCTTTTAGTAAGATTTTCCAGTAAGATTTTTCAAGCTGATGGTTTAAATGGTTGGCTTATTGTATATTTTTATTTTAACATTTAACATGGTTAAAACTGGTAGGAGTAATATTTGTTTGCGTGACTTTCATTTTGAGTGTGTAAATGTTTGTGGTTTATTACATCTGATATTACTACTGTTGGTGTTACTACTTTTAAGATTTCATGTAACTTTGCCACAACTGGCAGTGTTACTGTTGGCCTTGGGCGCATGCCTCTTCGAGTTTCCCACTTGGTTATTTGTAGCTGATGGTTTTTTACTGTTGGCTCATTTTATTTTCACTTTTATTATCTTTTGTATGGTCAGCTGGCAGCAGTACTATTGGCCTTTGTGTGGTTTATTTTTGACTTGTAACATTTGTGGTTTTTCACAGTTAACAGTATTACTGATGGTTAATCTGGTGTTACATTTACAGTTTTACTTTGAGCTGGCTATGTAGTTGTTGGTTTGTCATGTTTTAGAGTCACTTTTAACACCCCTTAAGTATACCTATGTTCTGACTTATAACTTGTCACTCAGTGTGTACAGCTTACATGTGTATGTTATAACTACTGTAATGGCTAACACATATCAGACATATCCACCTCAGCCCTGCTTTGTAATTGCTAAATTTGAACATATTCCAAATACACGGTTCATAACTTTTTTCTCACACTGTCATTATGAGGCACTCTTTTATGTAGAATTGAAGCTTAAAATATTTTTTAATGTTCTTGCTCCAAAGTTTTCCAGTTTTTGCCCACCCAAAAGGCCTTTGCTTACATGTTGCACATAGTGGTTTTTGTTTTACGAAGTATTAGTGTTGTAATTTAGATTTCTGGCTAATTTATTTCAAAATTGTTAATATTACGCATTTTGGGGGTGGGGGCTTGTGGCCAAGTATCTCAGGGTGATGGCTACCTTCAACCCAGCTGGAAGTGGCTTACGAAGTCTAGTCTTCTCCTTGAATAACTGAGCCCACTCTTTTTAACAGCTCTCTGAAGAGGTCTGGAGACAATGTCTGTAGCCATGTAAGTCAGAATTCACCAGCTGGTCTATCAGAACTTCATTCTGGCCAAACAGTGGCCTCTCCAGGAACCCGACACTGTCTGGGATGCCTATGTCCTCTTTGACGGGCCAAATCAAGATGAACTGCAACATTTTGACTGCCAGTAATAGTGCCACAAGGGTACTACAAAGGCACATCGCTGACTAAGAACCTTGAGAACCTTGCTTTAACGTATATCACCGCCAGGGTTGCACATGTTACCAAAAGCAGAACGTACAAAAACATTGGATGTCAGTTGACAGTGCCTCGCCATTGTGGACTGTTGAAAACAGTGAGAAACATTGTGGAAAACCTGTGTCACCATGAATAAACCGTTGAAACCTATGTGACAGGACAGTAGAAGGATTGTGGGACCAAATAATGTCAGAAAAATGGGATGAGCTTGGAAATGGTTCCACCGCCAACGATCACCTGTTACCGTGGGAAGTACCGTCTAGGTGAATAGGGCATAAAAGCGTACAAAGTTTCATTTGAAACTTTTGTCCAAAGGCTGATTATTACATTTAATTTCCAGATTCATCTAAAAGGTCATTGATAGAATAGAAAGATAGAATAGGAGAAAATTGATAGAACATTCTCTTATGCACTTGAGGTCAAAAAGGGAAGGTCTGGGGACAGATCAGGTTGATATCCAATTTAGCGCCCACCAGGGGGAGATATACTATGGTGGAGGATATGCTAGTTAAACAGGTTTTTAACTGGCTCCGGAACCCTGTTATTGTGTGGCAGTGATTTGACGGACTGTGGGAGTCTGTTTCTGTTTTAAGGAATATTTAAGCTGGCAATGTTTGTCAGTTTTAGCCCTCCCTCAGAAATATCTGTATCTAAGCCTCTGGGTGAAGTGTGACTTCAGATAAACTTCCAATCCACAATTGTCCTATTTGGCACAGGTCATTCTTAATTGTTATACCTTTTGTATTTTCCTAGTTTTATATCCATGGCTAATGGTTCAATCACCAAAATAAAAATATACCGACGTAGAGGATCCTCTTGTCAGAAGCCTCTTCCAGCACACATAGCTGGAAAAAGGAGCAGTCATCAATAATACTTGAACGAGGCTCATTGTAGGAAAGAACTATCCTTTTTAACTCTGTAAGATTAATATACCACAGAAATTACATAGTGATATAACACGCATTTTGTTCGTACTTACATTTACTTAAAACATAAAATGACATAAATACTTTTATTTGGAATCTTCGGATCGCAAATCATTCCAGTATTGTAAAACTCGACTGAAACACCTTTATATCTGTATGATGTGGGCATTATGTAGCTTGATTTTTACCTGTATGGTGTGGCTTTGTTTATTTCAAAAAGAAAACAGTTTTTGTCACAGTTTTCCCATTTGTTATTCTACATACTTCTAAGCAGAAAGTCAAAATCAATATTAGTTTTGCATTAAATATTTGCAGATAATAATTTTCAAGATTTTTGTATCTCCATAAAACAATAGTTTTCTTTGCAAGATTTTTGTATCTCCATAAAACAATAGTTTTCTTTGCAAATTACATTTCATTGAATGGAGGTATCATTAGTGGTTGTCAGTAAATGAATTGTGCTCATCTGATATGAGTATACTGTGAATCACAAACATAAGATGAGTACTTTAGGGCCTTTTCCCATTTTCAAGCAGTCTCCTAGGCCAGTAGACGACATGCAGCTCTTGTAGAAGTGGTACCAGTAGGTTTTGCCACTCATGCATACATGCTGCTGAGTGTAGACAGCATCATTTTTCAAATGACCTTGAAATTTTGGGGGGCGAATGAACTGATCCTTATGAACCCACCGAATCTGTTCCTCTAACCTAGTAATCACACACTATCAGGTTCAAGGACTCCAATTTCTGGCACAGCCAGTCCTCTGGAGGCATATCCACACTTATCTTGCTGTCAGGCTGAGCCTGGTTTCTGGTCCAGGGGTAACAGAGAATGAGGACACGGTGTACTCCAGATCAGGAATGTAACTCCAGCCCATATAGGCCCTAACAGTTTTAATTGCCTCCTGGTAAGATTGATCCTCAGTAACAGTCTTTTTGGGATCTAAATTTTTGTCCTGATATAGTCCAGCTTATAGCTCAGGAGTCTCATAGTCAGATAAAACGAATCCCTGCATCTCCCTCACTGGACCGACCGGCTCATCAGAGGCAGCAGACTGTTGGAAAAGAGGTTCTTGTTTCGGTTCCAGGACTGATGACGGGGAAGACTTAACTGAAAGGTTCCCAGCTGCAGTATTCTTGGCAGAAGACTTGTTCAAGACCATACCCGGGCCACACCAGCAGGGAGAGAAGGGTCAGAGACAGATGCTTGAATAATTGGTGACGTAGATAATGCCCCAGCCAGGGGTGGATGAGGCACGTGCATACGTACTAGGCTGTTTGCAGGTTGATGAGTTCCTTGTTTTAGTAAGGCTCCAATTCTGGCGAATTTTACCACCAATTCATCTTTGAAATCCACTAGATCTAGTTTGACAGAGGCAGTATCAGAGGAGAACTGCCCAGGATAAAATGGAACTTTTCAGTGTTTACAGTTCCTGTGTCTATAGCCTTAAAAGCAATAGCAGAGATGACTGTCATACCAGACGGATCCACTAGATCCAGATTTTTGTCACCTTCAGATTTCTCTTGCTTGCTTAACTGATACGTAGGGATGGCCAACTGTTGAACTTGCTGTGGCGTGAGGGTACTACAAATAAGCATTCCTGGTGTAAAACACATGGATTCAGTCCTTGGTTCTTTTACTCCACCTGAGTGTGGGATGAACTAGCCACCTAGCAAGTGAAGTGGGGTTTACCGGAGGAATACTCAGGGCGTCTTTTGTGGTGGGACTGGCAGGCACCGGACCAATGGCTCTGTCCGTTAGGTAAGATGTATTAACGCAATAAAAAATGCACATTTTTCACACTTTGGGAGATTTTTCACTTTCTCAGGGTATATGGGTTCAAACTTATCAAATCTCTGATACTACAGAACACACAAAATTGGACATAAATATAGGCCTATCAAAATTGATTCTTGCCCAATGAAGTGGGAGCATTTTAAATACTTAAAATCACAAAATAATTCAGGATCTGCAGTCCAGTGCTGGATCTTTCTTGAAGGGGCAAACAAAGGTTATACATGCTGACATTGAGAAAAAAATTATGAAATCATAGCTGGATCAATTGTAGGTCCATATAATTTTTAAAAGAACTCGGCTAATTGTAGAGGCCACCTTGAAAATATGATTTCAAAATCTGGGTTTAATTCTTGTGCACTAGAAAAGGAATGAAGCTGCTCTATTTCTACTAATTTATTTTGCACAGATAATGAACACTTACTTAGTCCTTACATATTACTCTGGCACTTAGTGCACTCAGAGCCCCTCCATTTTGGTTGAATCTCCGTTACTTCTGTTGAAGGTCACCATAATGTTTCTGAGTCAGTGTTAAGTTTTGATACAGAGACGTATCAGACAAACCTACTAGTGTGAACGTTGTCACATCACATGTCTGAATTGATATAAAAAGCATATTTCCATAATTTGAAGTCAGTGAAAGAGTTAATAATGATAGACCAGAAGTGGGTAAGGATAATTTATTTATTCATTTGGGTTTTTACTTCATTTTAAACACTGCATAGGTAAATGACGATGAATAGTTTTGTGGGCAGAGGAAACCATTACATACATTTGGTCAAGGTTCTGTACTGTAAACTACTGACCATCGGTGAGCATCTACCAACTTTGTCATTTAAGGTTTGGGGTTTGAATCACCAACCTTAGACGTGAGAGGCCAGTGTCTTACCATTGTACCACTGGTAGGTAAGGTTAAAGTTTGAGAATTTTATGTACATGTTAGCAACATTGGATTTGACTAGATACATGGATACTTATAACATTTTGGAATGTGAATAAATAAAAATCCCTTCCTGTCCCCTCTTTCAACTATAGAGTTCATAAATATCTCAAACATTTTTGTAGGTCCTTTAGTATGCACGGTCATTATGGAATGCTCTTCCCGCTCATGAAAGAACCTGTGTCTCTGTAATATTATTTAAGAAGCATCTTAAGTGTCCCCTCTTTAACTGATTTTAGGACCTTTCTCTCATCCCTATAACCTTGGATTACTAAGTCTCCCTGATCAGGAAGGTATTGACCCTGGAAAGAAGTAGATTTCATAATTAATAGATTATTTAAAACCTGCACCCAAAATTAAAGAGGAAATGTAAAATTCCCAACAATATTATTGACAATACCCAATTCTGTTTCTGTATCTCATATGAAATTCTTTACAGATCTGTGACTTTTGTGACGCCATTAGGCAGTTCATCCCGTTTGATGAGAGTATTTATATTCTCTAATTTCTGTTTCTTAAACGTTAATTTATGTGCGTGTGGACAGCTGAGGGATTTATTTCCTTGATTATCTACTTATTGATATTTTATGAATCAAACATCTCGTTTGTGTTTTACATACTTTACAAGCACACTTTTGATGTCATTCTATTGTTAAATTGTGTGCACGATTTTTAGGTAATTCACACTTTTTGTTCTAATTTACAGACACCTGAAACAGTCAAAATGGTTATCATTTTCTGATCAACCAAAATATACATTACAAAGTAATTCACCTTTTCATCAAAAAGATGACACAAGAAGTATGTTTTAATTCTAGTAAGTCAGTTGAATTATACAGTTCATTTGCTCAAAAATTGTTATGAGCTACAAACAGTTATAATTTATAAACAACTTATTATAGTCGCTTTTATTCCTGCAATCCATTTTAGAGAAAAGTTCTACATGACAGAAGAAATTTCCAAGAAACCAATAACACATAGGCAATATATATACAGAGGCCAATATATAAATAGCCTCAAATCAAAAATATTGACATTAAGGCTAATTGGTTTGTCAAGAGGTTTTGAAACAATTCCATAAAAGTGGATTATTGATTATTGGTCATTCTGCATGTCATTGAAAACTCTAAATTGAGTGAACTATCTCTATGATTAAACAGTTATGCTATGTTATTTCCTTTGTCAAAGTTTCATAATGTTATTTTTTAAAAATATTTCTGCTAAGCTCTATTAGTTTATGTGATATTTGAAAACTAATTGTCACTAAATTACTAGGTATATTAATTAGTATATTTTCTGAAAATGCAAAAGTTATTCAACCAATTATCATGTCATCCAAAGTAATCCTTAAAAGCCTTTTTGTTACATGGATGTCTTCCTCCTTCTTTTTTCTTGTAGCAACAAACTCCAGTTAGGTACATTAGTTTGTAATGCTTGATGCAGGTTTTGTGGAACTTCCTCACACTGCATTTTCTGAAACCTTTAGGACACTTGCTGCCTCCATTGCATACAGCTGGAGTAAAACCAAACTTCAGTGGACCACAGTCTAAGAAATTGTACATCATTTAATTTGCTTTCAACTGAAATTATTAATTTCATACTTTAACCATAATTGTGCCCTTTATTCCTCCAATAATGCGGCTAGCAAACCATCTCAAAATTGTATTATAAGTTTCTGAATGAAATAAACTGATAAAAGTATTTTAATAATCTTCAAAGTATCAATATGATGACACCACCAAGACTAATATGGTACTAAGTTCTTGATATACGCATCTATTTATCAGAAACTTTAAAGGATACCATAAAATTTCGGATCACTTTAGTATATATAAACAACTATTTTAATAAAAAAATATAATTTGACCCAAGAAAAAATAACAATAAAGTAGTATTTGTATACAATAAATGTAAACTAATTTGGAAAAAGTGTTGCTTTTGTATCAGGTGATTAAATTAAGCAGAAACAAATAAAATCATTTATAAAAAGCTACAAAGATTACATATATTTCTAAAGATTATCACTCACATGAAAAGCCACCACTTCTTTTTACTCTATCATTCTTTTCTACAATAGTGATGAAATACAAGGATGTGATAATATAAAACTAAAAATGAAGGATTATGACAGTCATTTCAACTTAACAAGTTGCATCCCACTTCATGAAGTAATACTAAAGGGTAGGTACCATTAAATATAAGTAGAATGTGTACAACCCCTCTTCAAGGATTGTCATCATCTTGTTTATTTCACCAAATCTAGAAATTGTCAAGTGCACTCTTATCCAAATGACACCTGATACAAATATCAAGAAATAATTAATACCAATGCTGATGGATACTCCGAATGTTGGAAAGCAGTGTTTCCTGCTTTATATTTGTGAACATGGCAGGTAGAAATAAAAAAAACACGTCGGAAAGTAAAACTCCTGTATTGAAATGATCTTAGCAATAAATTAATATATTAAATATGATAAAACTTTAAAATTTTTAAGAGTTTGAAAGGTGTTAAAAGCACCATACACACACATAAGTATTACAACAACAAAACAAGATGCACTCAGAGAGAGAGAGCAAAATGCTCGACTCCATATGACTAGCCTCACAAGTGGTGTAAACTTTTTGTATTATTGACCATCTGTTGTTTGTGTTTGGATCTATGTTGGAAGACATCAAAATGAAAAATATTAATTAATTTTCAGTGAATTTCTCCCCACTGAGGCCACATGTATCCTTGAGCACACATCGAGACACTGAATAAATATTTTGTGGATATTAAATCAGTTTACAATGGCATGGCTCATGCTTTAGCTTGACATAATTATAAGTGTTAATTGATAAAATAGGCACAGACTCTGTACTAGAAACCACTGAGCACTCGCATCTACCAGAGGTTGAAAATTCATGATTTTTTTTGTATCCAAAATATGATCCGGATCTTTCCCGATAAAAACCACTTCCTGGTTAAAAATCAGTCAGGGTAAACTTTTTTTGATGGCCTGTCAGGGAATTGAAAGAGGTGGAAAAAAATTAAAAACAGAAATTAATAAAAAACATAAAAATCATGAATACACCACCACTCTCTTGATTATCGTTATCAAATAAAAGATATAAAATGAGAAGAAACAGCAAATATCACAAGCCAGGTTTGTGACCTCACAATGACAATTGTATTGTGACATCACTAAGTAATGACATATCAGAAAGCAAATTATTGATTTACGTATGGGATTAAGAAAAGCAGATTTCTCTGTATAAACCCAATTGAAAATAAGAAAAACTCTCTCCTGACTTTAATTTTTAATCAAATTTCACCAAATTTGGAGGAATCTGTCTGTACCCCAAGAAATATCTGCCCACCAAATTTGATTGATGTTATAGTTTTTGTGTTACAAGTGCAAAACGATGCACAGACAGACAGAGACAAACTGATCACAATAAGCCGATCGTTACTGATAGCCTTTCTCAGTCTTTTAAACCATATTGCTAATGTTGTTAAAATATGAAGTTATAGAAATAATGAGTTAAATAATTTGTTTTAAACAACTTGTTAATTGAAAATAAAAAGTGTATGACTGAGAGTGTATTGAAATAATATGTAATTTTCCAAATAGCATTTACACTACTTTATTTTTTATATCATTAAAATAACCACTTGCAGAAACGCTAATATTTGTACACCCCCTCCCCTCTCTCTGCACCACAAACTCAATTAGACCAGTGAGAAAAGCCATGAAGCATAGCAACACACATACACACGTTAAAAAAGGATTGGGGGAAGCAAAGCTGATTGTGTTTGGATTATTGATTTACGTTCGTGAGGAAGAGAAGCTGTAAAAGCCCAATTCAAAATAAGAAAAACTCTCTCCTGACTTTAATTTTCAAACAAATTACACCAAATTTTGAAGAATCCGTCTGTACCCCATGAAATACCTGCCCACCAAATTTGAGCTTGATTGGTGTTATAGTTTTTGAGTTATAACTGCAAAACAGTGCACAGACAGACAGACAGACAGAAACAAACTGATCACAATAACCCTCTCCTATCGCCGAGCGTTAATTACATACAACATCTAGTGTACAAAATCATAGTGCAACAACCTAGCAACTTGATCTTGTAAAGAATGAATAAGTAATGTCTAGTATTCACAAATAGTAATTTGTGGTTCACATTCCACACATAATCATGTTCTTTAAGACAAGTTCGAGAGGGGAGCCAGGGTCTTGCCTGACTCTACCTAGCTGCTGCACTTGCTTGATCTACAAGAATTGTGAACTGTTAATGTCAAAACGAGAGGGGGGGTCACCCAGGGTCAGCCTGGGGCAGCCTGACTTACCAACATGGCAGAGAGTGGAGCACAGCTCTGAGTGTACCAGGGAGGGAAGGTGGGAAAAAAACTGTAAACATGTATTCCTAATTCAAATTTTAGATTCAAAGTGGGTATCCAGTTCAAAGTGAGGCCAAAATTTTGAACCCCATAGAAGTTCTGATTGGCGGTAACCCATACCAGAATAAATAATTACAATAAGACATGATGCAAGATTTAAGGTAGAGAGGAAACTGAGGCAGCAGTTATCAGGCCATGCTGGGCACACTCAAGACAAATTAAAACTTATATGGATGTTCCACTGAAGCCGACCCTATGGACGCCCCTATGACCCTATGTTCAGCTGCAAAAGTTGGGGGTAGGGGACAATAATCCACCAAAAAGGGCCTGAAAAATCTGGGTCGGTGTCAACTCCTCGACTGGACATGCTAAATCCAGACTTGTCTGGATCTAGAAACCAACCTGACTTGAGGTCGGGATGTTTTGTACAGGGCTAGTCTGGAAACTACCAGGACAAGCCCTAAAACCCTAACAGACAAGTCATATGGAGTCCAGACAAGTCGTGCTGACCAACAGACTGGACTGGAGAAATAGACAGAACCACCACGACGAGACATGCAATCAATAGTGCCATTACAGTTTTGGTGAATTTCTGGACAAAAAGAAGATGAAGTGTCAACCAATAAACAAATCTGCAACTAGGTCAAGGCTGAATTTTTGGATCCATCAGGTGACAATGACGGCTCTCTTGCTTGCTGCTGGATTTTATACTCTAATTTCAGACCTCTGGGAAAGACGCCTTAAAAAATTCGTACATGTGAGCAATCTCTCTACATATTAATACCAAATTATTTCGAGCCTCTGAGGAAGACCTTATTCTGGACGTGAAGGTAAACACCCTGTATTTCTGGTCACATGATGGTATCCAAATATTTACTATTTGACCTGGTTCTAGATTTCTTGATTGGTAGACACTTGATCCCAGAAATTGCTTTTGGGTTTTATAGTGAGAGAAATTATTATGTGATGGGATCAAAATAATTTGTCGACAGTCCTTGACCTAATTTTCTCGATTTTTTGATTGATCAACACTTGATCCTCTTTTTTTTCCAGAAATTGCTCAGGTGAAATAGGCTGAGAATTTGATTATTATGTGACCAAATAAAACACTTTTTCAGGTTTCTTAATTATTTACAGCATACATGCAGACTTTTTCCATCCGTTCATTTGCATTGTTTTTTGTCATTTATAACAATTTTTTGTCATATTTTCACCTCACATCATGCTGGAAATGGAGTGAAAATGAACAGTACTTAGTTGCAAAAGACAAGCCGGCTTCATGATAGGACAAGTCTGGAAGTGATAAGGAGAAGACTGGAAGTGATACAGACAAGCCTGGAAGTGATAAGGACAAGTCGATTATCAGGTGGGTGGGGCCATGCTCTGTAAGAAGAGTCAGGAAGGGTCGGCAAAATATCAAACATGTTTGATATTTTACCGACTCTTCATGACAAGCCTGGAAACTCCAACCGACCCTTACCGACTATGTAAACATTGCTCCCAACCCTCAAAAAATGCTTAGTTACATAGATGATTCTAATTTGAAAGCATCACCTTACATCCTTTAGCAAAGTAACATTTATTAAAACTGTGAATATAATTATCTTTTGGCATTACTAAGTGTTGTTCCAACATTGGTAAAATCTGCTGCTGAAACTATGTATAAATCAATATGGAATGAGAAACCAGATGTCAATAGAAAGCAAATTAGTAGGAATAAGGTGAAATAGAGGACATTTTGGCTTTGGGAAAATGATGAAATCACTGAAATCATTTGGATCAGATACTTAGTAAAAAGAACTCACCGTGGAGCACTGCCCAGCAGCTTCCCTTTTCAGGTCAGGATAAAGAGTGGGATGCACATCAAGAGATATGGGCGGTGAGTGTGTCAAACATAATGATATTACCCTATCCCGGTAGAGGTAATAATGGTCCAAAGGAATATATATTTCTCTATGAATTGTCTTTTATATTTAGTTTGCAGCTGTATTGACAAATTATTATTGGAAATATAGTATTTACCCACCATTGAGTGTAAATGTCCTTGTCACTAACAGTATGAATGACATCAGCAAATAACTCATTTTTATGTGTATCTGTGAAATATATAACATGAAGTACTGCGCAGGTATCATATAATATAAAATGGACACTTTCACATTTTATTTCTTATTTGGAACTAAACTAAGCCATATCAAATAAAATGATAAATACAACCAATGATAAACTCGAATGTTCTCATTTTAACAAGGCATTATGTAAATATGGCAAATAAAGCATTGCGATAAAAAAGTTAAAAAGTGTCTCTAAGTTATTGACATCAAGATGTGCAGAATTAGACTGACAAAGTTTCGTTGCTCATACCATTTACTATAGATTCAATTTTAAACTAGAAAGACAAAAAAGTCTCCCCTATCAATTGAGATTTTGTGAATTCTGCTTTTAGGTTTAAATTATGCAGAACATGAATATCATATGACTTTAAGCTGCTCACTATATGTTGAATTAAGAAAAACATATATTTTGTATATGGCAAATGGTAACTATGATAAGTTCCTTCCATGAGTTATGTATGGGCATCACGGGTGTCGGTCCTCCCCAGCGGGGGGAGGTCCCCTGTTGGGGCAGTGTGCTGGCAGCATAAGTGTCACATCTATTCTATCATGTTTATAATGTGGCTATTCAACATAACATGATTTGGGGTTGCTAGGGTCTTTTGGGAGAGCAACAAGGGGTGACAAAGCCAAACTAACGGTAGATTCCTTTGTTGCTTAATTTTCAAATAACTGGACGGACATTTCAATTTGTTTAGGGACATATCTATTTTGTGATTTTAGTGTTGTTTTAAATTCAGGGATAGGCCTTTAGTGTTTATAAATTCTCTGATGTACATGCTGCAGACTGGACAGTGTTTTGTTATTGACGCTGGGATTGTTTAGAAATTTGGCTACTTTGATAACCTAATGCTTGTTTTCCCACAGTAGAAAGGGATGATCTACCCCAATTTATTTTATCATCCATTTTGTACTGTGGAAAAATTTACATTACTTGTCGGAATATCCAGGAGACTCAGCAGGTCAGTTTTACAGAACTTGATGAGCATTAAATAATGAACAATGACAAAACCAAAGGCAAAAAATAAAAACTATTATTCAAATGTCACTTGAAACTCATTCCGCCTACAGACAAGAAATGCAAGAATCAGCTGACAGAGGTGGAATCAGACAAGGGCGAGTTGTCGTCAAGTAATGCCAGTGGTATCAGCACAGCCTGTTAGGGGACTGCTACATCAGTTGGGGTGGACCTTAATTAGCACCTCATTCCTTCTGTAGCATACTGTGGCCACAGGCTGTTTACTTCTATTGGCCAATACCATCACTGGTCACACTTCATTTACCACATTTGAATCTGCATCCTATCCATTGTGTTTTGGAATTCAACATGGAAACAAGGAATTTACATCGTGAATTATTATGTACTCTTATTATTTTATTCATACATCTTAGTGTTTTATAATCAAAAGTGCATTATGCCTTCTACTCAAAAACGCCTGCAAATAGCAGGAAGAAGGTAACAGTGTCAGCTAGGGCACGAATTTCAACCAGGAAGGTTATGAAGCACAACACCAAGAAACTAAATGAGTCATACATCCAGTCTACTCCTACGACTGCAAGTACAGACTCTCAAGTAGCACACAAGGGTTCAAACTCGCCTCAGAATAATTCATCTGACATGATTTTAACTATGCTAAATAAGCTGGAGAACTCAAACCAGGTTATGTTGCAACATATCGAGTCCATAGAACAGAAGCAGCAAGCAAGCAAATCACAACCTTCAAATGTTGCCACTGGCCCCGCCACCCAAGTCCAATACCCACTAGGCGGCACTCTTAGCATACGGGGCAATGTAAGACACCCAGGAGAGTGTCTGCAACCACAGTACCAGTCCATGGCTAACACGACTCACGTCATTTCAATGCCAAGGAGCCAACCTGCGACTTACCATCTGGGGAATGACACCAGAGCTGCAGACCCAACCTCAGGGCAGATCCCCACAAGGACAGACATACAATCCGATGGAGTAATCCCCACACTGGACACAATCAAGAGGACACCTTCCATCTCTGACACAGTGGCACACTTGCTTGAACCACACGAAGAACAGGCTAGAATGTCCCTGCAAGGTAGGCCTTCGAGTAAAAAATCAGGAAGATATAACACCACAGACCTAGTTCACACTGCCTCAGAATTTAGATGACCTAGTGAAGGTTACCAGGCCCTAGGGGGAAAAAAGGGTGGCCTACGACAACTTGACCCTGCCCCAATGGATTGTTGGCCAACTTTGAACATATGTTATATGAAGGACCAGACAACAGCTTGCCCTCCTCCAGGTCATTCTAGCTATGAAGGACGCAACCTCACTCCCATGGACTGCAGTGAGAGGGGTATGGGCCACCTCAATACATGACCTGAAGGAGGGTCACTTGGGATGGCAGGACCCCACCCAATGGTCACTCAACCATTTGAGCGGCTCCCAGATATCCATGGCCACAAGTCACCAACATCAACCACCTCAACATAAAATAGTGTGTAATTGTTTTAATGAAGGCTCCTGTTCTCATAAGTTTAGCCATGGTCAGTACAAACACATGTGTGCCTTCTGTGATAAGCAAGGAAAGGTAGGCAACCGCCCTGAGCACAAATACATCAGCAAGTCAAAGATCAAAGACAGACAATCGAACAGTTAGGGACATGCCCAGCCACTTGGACGACCCTCCAACCATCAGAACAGCCAAGAGACGAACATAACTACTGGGGGAGGGGTGTTCAAAAGACAGTGCCATGCCAAAGACAGTAATAGTGTTCAGAAACCTTTTTATTTGTTTCCAATAATAATGCATATTCTGATATATTATATATTATATCACCCAGTGTTGGATAACCCATATAGTGGAAGTGATGGGGATTTATGTTTACTTCTGATTCTGAATCAGCTGGTTACCAAAGTGCAGGTTCATATTCCAGTAATTTTGCCTACCATAACCAACAGGTATATGACCTTAAACACCATGCCCCAGTCGGGGAAGTGCGACCCCACCACCATGACTTTCCTACCATAAGTGGTAATGGGAACAACAACAAAACAAGTGGGCAGATACACAAATGAACAAATAAACCCCCTAAATCTGCACCTGCCGTCGACCTGTCGTCGTCTTCACGCCTGAGCCTGATACCTTATGTATCACATCAGATGTCATCACCCACAATTACAATGACACTAATAAAACATTAGGTTTCTTATCTCATGAGCCCACTGATTACTTATTCATTGGCCCAGATAGGCGGCCCCCAGTTTCCAATAAACTAGAGGAATATATCAACTGGGCCCTCATCATCAATAACACTGGAGTCCCTCATTATAAAAGAGCTCGCTTTCCAATCCATTCAGATCTTAACATTGATGCTTGGCATCATTATCTGGCTGAATATCATAAGAAACGGCTTATACAATATCTCACCTTTGGCTTTCCACTGACCATTGAGAACTCACACACTCTTAATAACACCAGTATTTCCAATCATCACTCAGCCCTCCAATTTTCTAAGGCCATTCACCAATATTTGAAAAAGGAAGTATCCCTAGGGTCCATTCTTGGCCCCTTCAAGGAAGTAAACTATCATGGCTTTCACCGATCACCATTTCTCACCAGGCCCAAGGATGACAGGAAAAGGAGAGTGATACTTATACCTTTCATACCCATCTGCTACTTCCCTAAATGATGCCGTCGCCAAGGAATCTTTTGATGGACTAGCCTTTACTCTGCGTTTCCCCACTGTCGACCATATCTTAGATAAGATTAGAGAGATTAGAGGCAAGGTTATGCTGGCCAAGATTGACATTGCCAGAGCGTTCAGAAATCTCAGGGTTAATCCTGTTGACGCTTTCAAATTTGGCATATCCTGGCAGGGTAGCTACTATCTGGACATTTGGCTGGACATCTGGCATTTGGCTGGACGCATGGGAGTGCAGCTTTTCAAATGACGTCAGACACAATCTTATACATCATGAGAGAAGAAAACTGTGGCATGTTTGGCTATACAGATGATTTTATCATTGTGTCCAATAAGGATGACGCTAGGCGTCATTTCAACAAATTATCTAATCTATTTGATGAGCTGGGACTCCCCATGAATGAAGACAAATGCTGCCCTCCCACTAGGGTTTTAACTTGTTTAGGCATCACCATTGACTTGGATGATAATTCCATATCCATTGAAGCAGCGAAACTGGAGGAAATATAATGTGAATGTTTGAATGTCAGAGGCAAATCCAGTATCTCCAAAAGGCAATTCCAATCCCTTCTGGGTAAGCTAATCTACCTCCACAAATGCATTAAGCTGGCCCGTATATTCATTAACAGAATCAATGATCAAGTCCTAAATAAATAGACACTAATAAATTTGAAAATAAGTTTTATTAATACATTATTTTAATTCAAAATATGAAATATATATAAAAAACTATATTTGATCAATTATCGATTCATTTTATGCAATATGACAATACATCAAACAATGCAATAAAATGAGATCTGACAATCACAATAGATTGGTATGCCTGACTATCTCCCAACCTTCTTAAGGTATTAGGAAGGCAATGGGACTGGGTGAATTCGAGTTTAGGTCACTATGGCAACCACCCATTTGATACTCCCCCACCACTACAAAAACACAAACATGTAATGTACATTATATACACATATCAGTTATGTACTTTATAGCGCCCAAATACCATTATTATTGATTTTTATAATAATCAATAATCAGGGGCAATCTGGGGCAGCCCCAGGGCACATTTTTGCCGGAGGCTGACGGAGCCAAAAATAGTACCTTAGGACGTCAGATCATATAAATCTTCAGCCTCTGGTGAGACCAATTCAATTTTAGAAGGTCAAAATATATGCAATCATAAAATTATATATCAGGCCTTTACCTCTGACTAGCATGAGACATATTTTCTCTGTTTTTAGGGACAACTCACACACCAAAAGAATCAAGCTATCAAAGGAATTCTTCCAAGACATTGATTGGTTTTTGACCTTCTTACCTCATTTCTCGGGTTCAACCAAGATATTCAAGGCCCCTATAGTTCTAGGTCACTCCCTTTACATCGATGCCTGCACAACAGGGGTGGGAGGTATCTGGAGTGATAGAGTATATGCAGCCCCTATCCCCACCTTTACTGATTTCCAACCAGATATTGTTCACTTGGAGATGCTCAATATTCTTGTGGCCCTTAGGGTTTGGGCCAGTTTTTGTACCTCTTCCCTGGTCACATTTTATTGTGACAACATGGCGGTCGTTCAAGTGGTTGAGTCTGGAAAAACCAGGGACATTTTCCTTAATGCTTGCATCAGAAAAATCTGGCTAATCACAGCTACTCATGACATAGAACTACAGATAAAGCACATTGAGGGCAAAAAGAATACTAGGGCTGATGCACTGTCCAGAATTTTTTTCAAAAACCCATTTGTAATGACACCATGTTATTTTTGGAGGAAGCTTGTACATGGAAAGTAGTCCCAGTTCACTATTTTAACTTGAATCTTTCTATTTGATTGTAGGCTCATTTCCTGACTCCCAGGGACTGCTTAGTGGAACCTGGCACAGAACTCGCAAGTCTCACAGACATTCTACAGCACAGGCCCACATGACTCATTTCAAGACTTTCTTATCACTCATGGTATTTTATGGACTACCCATTGAACTGTCACCATGCAATATTTTAATATTTCTGGAGTTTCTCACCAAAAACCACCCTTCCCCTAAGGTAGTTCGCAACTACTTTGCATCACTATCTTCTGTCGCCCAGTTTTATAACTTTGATACTTCTGCCACTTCACATCCTGCAGTTCATAGGTTTTTAAGAAGTTTGTCCATCAACTCCACATTCAGACCCACCCCTCGAGGAGTATTTGAGATCAGGACAATGTATGACATTTCCAAAGAATGTGATTCCCTTCAGGTTCCCACACAGTTCAGAGCAATTTTATGCATCTAGGCAGTTCAGTCACTCTAGGCATTTCCTCGTAGCTCTTCCAGATGGACTTACCTCCAGAACGCCTCTCAGGCCCCCTCCATCATCCCCTCCACTTTTGCAAACCTCATTCCCTCTTTCTTTTAGTTTGGCCTGGTGGTTTTAAAATTTTCTATGTTTTACATTGTTTTACATGTTCTAGTCAATTGTCTTGCTTATACTAACATGTAAATAAATATCCTCAAACTTAACCTTGACATCTTGCTTTCACACTTACCCTTGAACTTTCAAGGTCACACTCAACTGATCCCAGTGATGCCGGTTTTCGGGACAGTGCAGTGAGTTTTGTTATGTTATTATAAGTGCTCATAAGGTCACATTGCAGAGAGACTGCAAAGCTAAGAGGGCTTGTTCTCCCGGCCATCCAGGGCCCAGTGACCAGGCGACATCAGCTGACATATCAGGATAGGAGCACTCATCTAGTGTGATTCAGAAAGTCATTTTGCAAGAATTGTGTTGCGTCAATGACAGGCTGGACCTTGTGGAGAAAGAAGTGGGAACCAGAAAGCATAGGAGCAGTCATAAACGTTCACAGTTAAGTAAATCAAAGAATATTAGAGACAAAAGTTCAAAAACATGTACCCATTGATTCATGTAGTTCCCTGTCCTCTGATTCAGATGACTTACCAACACTATCCTTGCTTAGGGCTTCAAATGATGTGCAGAGGAAAGTTGACGGTAGGGTGGCTCAGCTAGAACAAAATTCCAGAATTGAAGGTGATGATTAAATGCTAAAAAGGTGGGGGGGGGGGGGGGTGTGTGAATATTCTTGGTACTGTTTCAAAACAACGGGTATTGTGTGATCAACTTTCATTGACCCAATTCATCCAAGGTTTTTCCCGAAACATTTTAGACAAACCTGATAATGATATTAGAGAGTATATGCTCTGGTATCTCTCTGAGCTTATTTAGTTGGTCAAATGCCAAAGCCGCTCAAGCCATGCTCCTCTGAGAGATGGAGAGGCTCACTGTGAGCTGGACAGATACAAATAGAATTGAATGAATTTGACGGGTGTATGCTCAGAAGCACATCAAACTTAAAAATCATATGGACAAAAATTTAGACCAAAATAGTAGGAAACTGTAGTTCTGGAAATTGTTTCAGACAGCGTCATGCCGCAGTAGCAAAGACCATGAGCAGAATGATATGACTTCAATGGTATATGTGTGCAAATTGCTTATCTCAAGGTAGGATTATGCTCCATCCTCAAAACGACTGTCAGTTTCCAAAGTATAGTGCAAAAACTATCAGAGTCCTGCTCAGGATTGTTAGGTGATTTGGACAGTAGTATTCAGCTCAGTCATAGCATGTGTACCACTGCATTTGTAAATAATGGTTATAATACAGTTGATGTTCAGCAACAAGTTTTTAAGTGGTTTGGTGTGAATAATGGTTAAACTCGGGGTTTCCTCCTAGCTATTTCCTCCTACCTATTGCTGTACCCTACATCAAATACAGCAGCATGGCACATGGCAGTCAGACTGCATGTGGATGTACATACCGAAAAATTATAAATCTGGAGAAAATATCGCTTGTGCCTCTGCTTCCATTAATATCATAAATGCTATACTAAATGTTTAATATGGGGAGACGCAAATAATTCAAGTATTGGTAGCATTCATCCTCTCTCATCTAGCTTGCTCTTTGAGGTTTGACTGTGTCTCTTCTTAGACAGTTAACAAAAATTAAACGGGGTCAGTTCGACCTTCATCTGAGAGTAAATGGAGGTGACCTTGCATTGTCGTTTTTGTTAACACTAGCTTTATGTGATTATGTGATGTAATTGGTATATTTATTTGACTTTAAAGTCGGTTTGACCTTTAACATGATTCAGGTGACCTTGAGGTCACTTTTCAACTTCATGTCAATTAATTGATTGTGTTTATATTTGATCACAGGTTAGCCTTAACATGTAAAGTGGTGTATGGAATGTACAAATGATTAGCATATGTATGGGCTCATTCACTGTAGTGGGCATATTATATATAAATATATATACACTGTTGTCTATAATTATATATATACAATAAAATCATTGACAAAAAATATCCACATATTGATGCGAAATAGCCCAGACGACTCAATCTCCCTATATTGTAGGAATAAAGTCATGCTGAATAGTTCAAAATATTGAGGGCATATTTTATCCTTTTTATGATTATACAAAATAAGTATTCCTAATAATTCAAGTGATACCTTTCACTGGATAAAATATAGATTTGGTTAGCACAAACTACTATATTTTCCAGTAAAAGTAAGTACAACTCAAAAGGTTGAGGAGTTACAACTGTTTTATTGTTAAACTTGATTTTTATACTCAGAAACCTTACATTTCATGTATTGCATTGAACAAAATGGCCAAGAAACAAAAAAATAGGACAGCAGTCAGCTCCTGCTTAGGACTCGAATAACATTCAAAATGTGAAATTTTCACTGGCTCCAGATATCAGATGGATGGAGGGACAAACCTGTGGATACAATTATTAATCAAGCTTCTACTTCTTTTAAAATATTGTTTCTACTTCTTTCAAAATATTGTTTGCACAATACACATCATTTAAGAATTTATATGTATAAATTCACTGTGTATACATTCAGTATAATTTTACATTGAATGTAATTTTTTCTTTGGAATTAGTTTTTAAATCCATTCTTTACATTTTTTCTTAGCAAGAATGTACAAAAACATAGAACAATATTTAGTAAAAACAAAATGTTAGAAACAAATTTCAGCAAACACAAGCTCCATAAGAATGTCAGCAGCAATACTTTCATACATTGCATGCCAAATTATAGAAATTATATCATTACATATCATGTATTTTGCTCATATTTTAACTAATTGAAACACTAAGCTAATGACATTCTTTCACATTAAATCAGCTATTCACACATACTTTAAATATTTAATAATCTGAATAAAAAACATTCATACCTATGCTGTTTGTAGTGTGCACTACATTTGAGTTTACTTATATGATATTTCGTTGCAATCCTCTTTGTTATTGTATTTTAACACTGTGTAACTTGATTTATTACCCTTCTCTATCCACAATGCATTCTGTTTATACAAAACAACTTAGCTGTTGGTTCCATAGAGATGATTCTTTGAGTAAAATAAAATCAATATCACTATTGTTTCTCATGCAACATAGCTCGTGTAGCTAATAATTCAGTTGATTGCAAGCAGCAGATACTTTCATAAAATATACAATTGTTAAATGTGCAGTCACTGTCAGTAAATGTATATTACTCATTGCATGCAACTATAATTTTCAAATATTTGATTCACTTAATGATTTATTTTGATTCCATAACTTTTGTATCAATTTAACAATAATGTTTGTTTCAGCCAATGTTGGAATTCAGAAGTGAACTGTTGAGAACATTTGGGACTTATTGATTTGGATAAACTTTTTGCTCACCACAAAGGGAATTTATTACTTTTAAATCTTTGTCTTTCCCGTATATCTTCTTTATTTTAGCAATAAGTGATTCAACTCTGTTTGTGATCTAAGAAAATAGCCATTGCAAAGTCAAAATTTTAATCCTTCAGAACATAAATATCAACATTACTTAATGGTTTAGACTTTAGCTATATGAGTGGAACATTCGTTTGAAGAACATAGGTAAAGATAAGATCTTGTCTGAAGACATTAAAAAAGTTGATAATGCTTAAGCATTCATAGTAATAGAACCACCATCCATTCGAAAGGGTAGGATGCTGATTAAAGCAGTGTCATTCCACAGGAACAGCACTTCTACATATAAAAATGACACAGTCCTGATTGTCTAGTTGTGTGCCTTCTGCTTTTTAGTTCTTGAAGGTGTCTGCTGCATTTGACAATACTTACCTTGTCACTATCCTGTGCCGCCCCAAGTACGTTTTAATCGCTGTTGCCTAAAGTGGCTTCTAAACAGGTGCCAAGCCATAAAGCTTTAAGTGCTGTATTTGGTCCTAGCACTTTTAAGTACAAAGTGACATAGATATAAGTCCTGGGTCTTGTACTTTTCTCTACTTTCTTGGTAAAAAATATTCCAGCCTTTAATTCAAAGAAATACCATACTCAGGCTTACTGCCACATCTTGGATGATACAAAAAGCAACTTCAGCCATCTCAACAAGTGCCTCAGTGAGGTTTAGGAGTGGTTGACAAAGCAGAGATTAGTTCCTGATAGGAGTAAAACAATATGATTGTTTTTGTTTAACATAAATTATTTCTGCCTTCTATTTGCACTTGTGTGTGAATTTCAACCTGTATTGACACGTCTTATCAGAGGCTGGCATTGTTTTCTTCCTGAGGTCCAAAAAATGGGAACTGCTCAGATCTGGTGGAGCTGGGGCTGGATCCGTTGCAGCAACCTTTTTATAGGGTGTATTTTGACCAAGTGTTTGTAATTTGAGTTCTGGAAACATTCATTGACTTTTGGTCAATTTGAATAATTTTGTTGAATATCATTGTTCAGTCCCCTTTTTTTAAATGTAAAGCTGAATAATCAGCCGTTTATAAACAGTTAACTGGCCATATTCAATTTACAACCATTCAACAACAATTACAACCATGGACCAAAAGCACAATTACTTAATGAGTTATAAAGGTTTGATTTTTGACCATGAAAAGATTGTGTTTGTAACATTATAGGCATAACAAGCTTATTACAGATCATGAGAATCAAAAGGGGATATTGAGTATCAAGTGAGTTTCTAGGTAAAACTCGAATGTAATCTATCAGAAGTGATTCATTGAGTTAGTGCACTTCTGGCTGATATAGGAGTCTTTGAAACCCCAAATGGAGCAAATCTGTTAGCATGGCTTTACGGGGCCATGCCACTCAACCACGGAAGATGTTTGGCATTACCTTTAGTTTACATCTCACTTCATGACCCACTACGTCAAGTGTGGAAATCAACAAGAGACTAAATCTGTATACATTTGCAATTCAAACAAGGTGGATGTGTATTCTCTTAAATCTGCAACAGGTTGACTTTATTGGATTGTTTTAAATATTTTAACTGTGCATCTATATATACATATGCCTGCATATGCAGTGAGTACAGTATATGGAACACCTCAGTACCAGGTGACTTTTCACACAACAGAATAGTCAGCAGACGCTATCAAAGAGTATGGCCACTAATATCTCAGTGTATAGCAGTATCAGCTATCTGATCCAACAGCACTGTCGGCAGACCATCTAGCTCCATCAATTTTTATGCAAGTGGGAGCCTCTAACTTTCTTAATGGCCCCAGTTCTAGTTCTATGGCCATTTCAATGGTCCAGAGTCAATTTTTTCCAATATGGAGGAACTCATTCTGAGTGATCTGTGAAGGCTATCTGTGCAAATGACACATGGAGCATAAAGTCTAGTCCATGCTGTTTCTCATCTTCATGATTAAAGCATAATAACCCACAAACATCCATAACCATAGTAGTAACAGAGCAAGAGAAAGTTTCAGCATCAGAAACCACCTTGACTTACAAGCTATTGAGTAAATGTGATCATTCCATTCAAATTCATGAACCAACAAGACCAACACACTGACTTTATAGCTCTGGCATCCCTGGCAATTTAATTCTATTAAGGAAATGTATAATGGATCAAAGTCTGTGTAGTGATCCTGTGAAATTACATAAAATATGTCAAAGCCTTCTGGTATCCAAATTTCCTTAGAGCCAGGGTTCAAGTCAACCATATTATCAATCTCAGATGAATTAGCAATTGATTATTGGGATTGACAGTTACCCTTACTGTTAGTTACGACATGCCTATTGATTTTAATTTACCAGTAGCAATGATTATGTGGCTACACCTTTCATATCAAATTACTTTTCCAGTGACTTTTACAATGATAGTGTCAGGAAACTCGGAAGAGGGGCTGTTTTGCACAAAATTGACCTCTGGCTTGCATTTAAACAAGAATCAATCCATATGACTATCCACTTCTATCTTGAATGGGAAGGAAATATGTACATTGATGCAAGCACAGTCTGGATAGGTGTCCGGGGATTCAGTTTTTGTTGAGTCTCAACATTTAGTTTATAGTGCTTCTACTATTGAGGGGCAAAGTCAATCACAGGATAATTTCATTGTTCAAGGATTTGAGACTTGAATATATGCAAGCCGAGGACACACAAGGTGATTTCAAACTAAAAAACCCACCCTCCCTTGCACATTTGTTTACTGAGGCAGTTAAAAACTCTCTAGCTTGGGCCAGGTGGAACCTGGTTCTGCTGTCTATTGTGACTCCAGACAGAACTGGGTATGATAACTCCAAGGTAGCGCCAGACAGTTCCCTGGTAGCCTCCTCTTGATACTTACTTTTAGTTGTTACACACTAGTTGCTATCCTTTTTATAAATCGTGTTTTAGAGTATTTTTAGTATATTGGCCTCACAAGATGTTACATGACCAGGTTTTATCTGTATCTTTATTGTTGGATTAGATGTCTTGTATGATACATTTTCAAATTTTTATACTGAAACTTTTCAAATGCCATGTAATTATTTAAATTTTTGTACATAGAGCTACCATGTGAACAAATTTCCTAAAACCAACCTCACATTTATAAACTGACTTTCAATCTCTGTATAAATAGTAGTAGCACTTATATTTAGTATATATAGTAGTAGCACTTATATTTAGTTATATTAAGTTATAATTGCTAGCCCTGTTGAAGCCCTGTTGATGTTTTCTAAATTATTATATTTCTTTTATGTACATGTATGCATGGTTGTATTATGTCTATGTAAAATAAAAATTACCATAACTATTACTGAGGAAAACATATTTATTCAACTGAAAACTATTTCACCCAAAGTAATCCTTGAAGGCTTTCTTGTTACATGGGTGTCTTTTTCCTTCCTTTTTCTTGTAGCAACAAACTCCAGTTGGGTCCATTGGTTTGTAATGCTTGATACAAGTTTTGTGGAATTTCCTCACACTGCATTTTCTGAAGTCCTTAGGACACTTGCTGCCTCTGTTACATACTGCTGGTGTATAACCATACATCAGTGGACCACAGTCTGAGAAAGGATACAGAAAATTCAATATAGTATTACAGATGGAACAATCAATTTCATATTTCAGCAGTAATTGTTACTTTTATTCATTAAACACATTAGAAAAATATGTTAAACATTTTATTATTAGTTAATAAACATACAGAATTTTATATTTAAATTGTATCGATTGCAATAATATTAACAGTATCAATATGCTAAAATGTGAAACAATGCCTGAAGTTTTCTCTAAAATAATATAGCTGTATATTAATGATTTGTTGGGTAAACTTCAAAAAGTATTGTAGTACAAAATGTGCAATTTGATAAAAGATAAAAATTAGCAAAGAATTTACATTTAAATGCCATCAGGGTAAGATCTTGTGATAGAAATTGCTAGGTCTCTCCTAGTATGGAATAATGTTCTCAAATAAAAATAAGAAAATTATGTCAAATAAACTTAAAGGAATATCTACATTCCTTCCCAAATCTGATAAATAATGATACAAAAATCAATGTCATATTATGAAAAGAATTACAAAATTTGAAAAACCAATACCTTTATACATTATCATGAGAACTTACATGAGAACAGGGTAGACCTTTTTGCTCTGTCATTCTTTTCTATAATAATGACAAAATTAATATTTGATAATTAAACAGTTATGTGAATACTATATATTAATGTTTATGACAGCCATTTTAGGTTTGCACAGTTCTGTTCCATCTCATAGGATAGTACTACAAGGTGCCTCCCATTATATACAATTAGAATAAATGACACAGCTTGAGGTGCTTGAGGTCCAATACTTTGCCTCGTCAGTAAAAAGTATTTTGGCTTCGGCTTTGTATATGATGATCCACAGTTTCGGAATAGTCTCCCTGATGTTGCCGGATGTTCAGCCACTTCTCTCCTAGTTCAGAAAGAAATTGAAACTCATTTTGCAAAAGCACACCCACCCTAGTTTCTATTTTTTCAGTCTTTCTCTGTGGCACTGACCCCTAAGCTGAGTCCCTGATAATAGGATAATGGATCTATGTTTTTTGTATAATGAATCTGTTTAAGAAAGAGATTAAGTGCTATAACAGTAATATTACAACTACCATTGAGAAGGTTATATCTTCTGTTTTTCCCCAAATCTAGAAGTGGGATGCATTTATGACTGAGACACACATTATTATGAAAAATTGACAGACTGTTACCTTAGTTAAATTTAAATACACATATATTTAAATTGTTGACATTTTCTCATTTCTCAGTTATAAATTTTTGCATCACAACAGTACTTAACTTAAGCCAACACTCACCCATTTTAGTGTAATGTGGAAATACATATTCTGTTGAAATAGTTATATTATTTCCAGTTTAACTTGGTTATGTGGTCTTTTGTATTGATTTACATGTGTTCCCGTTCTGACAAATTTAGACTAAACTGGACAGTAAAACAGTTTATGCAACAATGTTGCTCATGTTCATGCTTTTATTTATGAGTTTGATTTGCAAGTCCTTCCCTAAATTTGAAACAGTACATATAATATGCCAATTTATGCAAACATGCATTCACTAATCCTTTGATTTGATTGTTTAATAGTTCTCAATAGAAAGTAGCAGCACCCAGCCTTTAGCAATCAACTTAAGGCACCCATTTCTTAGGATGCCTATCCACTGTACCATGTTTTCATACCTGGCATGAAAAGTGTCACGTTGCAAATAAATTATGGTGATGGACGGATGTTCCTTGTGCTTTAGAATCCACAATTATCATGGAAAAACACCTGTAAAATCTCTTTTCCTGAATGACAAATCTAAAGCTTGTTAATTATTATATTAAAAATAACCATTGTAATTGGCTCTCAGTATCTCAGGCTCATTAGTATGATGAATCTTTGTCTCGAATGCCTGATGATTCTCTAAGCAAATGTTGAGTCTCAAATACTGAAAATCTCTAAGCCAAATGATCAAATGCCTGTGTGCTCTTTGTAGTTTTCACAGAAAAACCTCAGTCTTCAGATGTGTATCAGTGTGTGGTATTGTGTTCCAATTTTCTTAATTATGGTTGGAAAAGTTTGAATATATATAAATTGTGTAATGCAGGAAGGAACAAGCATGTTAAATATTGAAAATGGTTTAATTATTTAACTAATGAAACATATGTACTACGGTAAATTGGTCGTACTATAACAGTCAAATGCAAAATAAATGTATACAAATAAGAGCAGATTAATTCACAGAATTAGTTGTCAAAGTCAAATATTTCTACATTAAATTGTATCACTTGGAAATGACACTATGTATAGCCATCCTTCTTCCTTCATTGACAAAACTGGTTAACTTGTCCCTCAAAACTGGCATTTTTCCGCAGCTTTCGATACTAATGATCATGACACACTCCTTTACTGTTTGTCAGCTAGGTTTGGCTTTGGAGGATATGCACTAAAATGGTTTAGTTCCTACCTCCAGGATCATTTTCAGTCAGTCAAGATTGGTTCTAGTCTTTCAAATTTGTTCAAATTGAAGTTTGGAGTCCCCCAAGGTTCTGTCTTAGGTCCTCTTCTGTTTTCCTTCTCCACAAAACCTCTTGGTCAAGTCATCAGAAAATATACTGGAGATAAATACCATTTTTTTTATGCTGATGATACCCAGCTGTTCATTTACTTATCCCCTGATGATAGTCTCAAGTCTTTTGACCGTTTTAAATCCTGTTTGAATGATATTCAGGTCTGGATGTCTTAAAACAAACTCATCATTCATAGTCTTTGGTGCCAAAGACAGATACAAATGGCTAAGTGACTCATTTCCTGTCAATATACTTGGAATTTGTCTCTCTCCCACAGATGTTGTATGCAATTTTGGGTGTTCTGTTTGATGCAAAGTTTTGTTTCACCAATCACATAAATTCTGTCATCAAATCTTGTTTTATTAGCCTCAGGGACCTTCATCGTATTAGGTTTCTTTCTGTTGATACATCAGTGGTGATTGCAAATGCTCTGATCAGCAGTCATTTGGATTATTGCAATACTCTATTTCGCAGTTTGTCATCCCATAATGCTACCAGGCTCCAATATCTTTAAAATGCTCTTGCACAGTTTGTCACTGGTGCTTCTAAGTACACTCACATCACATCCAGCCTGAGGACACTTCATTGGCTACCCATCAGACAACAAATTATTTTCAAGACCCTAGTTCTGGTGTATAAGTACCTCACCAATGGCCAGCCTAAGTATTTTGAACCATATCTCTCCTTGTACAAATCTGCGGTGAATACAAGACGTTCCAACCCCAAAAATTTGTTCCTCCAGGTTCCTTGTTATTGTGCTTCCATCTATAAATCAAAGGTCCACTTCAACAACAGTTTATCATATGCTGCCCCAAATTTATGGAATGATCTTCCACATCATATCTACACAGTGTTCCAAATATTTTGTGTTTAAAAAGTCAACTAAAAACCTACCTATTTCAGATATCATTTCAACCTTAGCTTCTAACTACCAAACACCGGATTGCCTCCCTGGGTATGACTTGGAACATGTCTAATGTCTTGATGATTTATGCCTTACGAACTGGATGGTGTGCCTTAGAATCCGTAGATACAGAGATTAAGCACTTGGACAACTGATTGATTGATTGATTAACAGACTGATGACACAAATCTTTAGTGCTAATATAAACGAAATGTGGCTTAAACAAACAGCAGTGTACAATTCATGTACGTCTATGAAAACCAAAGTCTGCCAGTTACTATGCCCTAAAGGGGACCCTTTGTGGAGGAAATAGTTCTCAGCTTAAGTTTATATCTTCAGTATATCTGTGTTGGAAAGACTGTGTTACCTACCACTGTTTAGAGAAGCACTTATCGCCATCAGTATGAATAGCACCAACAAAGAACTCATTTTATGTACATCTCTGAAACATGAAACATGACGTACAGAGCAGTTAGAGTGGTTTAAAAATGACGCTTAAAATTTATATTGTGAGCATTATAAGACCTTATTGGCTGTTAAAATGTAACATGAAATAAGTAACACAGACTACAATATTGAACATTCTAAAATGGTAAGCTGCACAGTGACCCTGGACACGTCTTTTGTGCAATGCTTGAACGGCGAATATAGAATGGTAAATAAAGCACGCTGTTGAAACCTCGTACATCGTCCCTTCGCGTACAAATGTAAACAAATGACTCGCGGTTAAAATATTCATAAAATTGTTATTTTTTGCTTGATTTTACTAAATAGCATATCGTTTTAAAGCTTACAACAAAGTGAAAGCATCTACAGTGACAATATCCCAGTATTTCTTTACAGATTCTGTGAAAATAGAGTAACAAATATCCTATATTTTTACAATAGATATCACTATGTATGTGGTATTGATGGAAGAGCTAACATGGTGTTGGATTTGTTTTGATTTTTGCGTAAGATTTACCACTTATTTTGACCAAATTATTAATATAACCATTTTAGAATATGAATAAAAGACAAATTCTCATGCTTTATGATGGTTTTAAACTATCGATCGGCTGTATTAAAGCACTCAGCCCTTCGGGCTTTGTGGCTTTAATATTCAGCCGCTCGATAGTTTAAAACCATCATAAAGCACTCGAATATGTCTTTTATTCCTATATTGCAAAATGTACATAAGGAAAATAAAGTATTATACCATGTAATGACTGTGGTCATTATTGATTCTAACCAGTTATATATGTCATTGTTCAGACATGTTTGGCTGAATTATCAGGGGAGAAATTATGATAATATATTTTCCAGATTTTAGTTTAATTCAAGGCCAATCTGTGTTTATCTCTAAATCCTTATAGAATACCACCATGGAAGTGGACATAGCCTAAAGTATTCTGGTTATATTCTAGGCATAAATTCATGATGTTTATATCTTAATGTTGAGAACATCTTTGAACATTTTTGTGTCTATAAAATTAAGTATATCTAAGCTTGCCAGACCATTTGTTTTAGTTGATAGACAAAGTCAAAGTTGGTGTTTTACATCCCTTTCAACAGCCAGGGGCATATTGGACAGGTCCTCAACATTTTCCACTTATGGGACTCAAACCCACAGAGAGGTGACAGCCTGTGAGTAGATGCCAAATTCTAACTAATGGGTCACTAAGGACTTCTTTTAGTGGATAGGGTATACATACATTAAAACTAATGGATTCCATGAAAACTCAGTTTTCTTGCTTATTATTATGAAAATATAACTTCATCTTCTGCTGACAGATACTTAAAATATTTTCATATATGTTAAATAATTGAAAAAATATTTTATGATAAATGTTTATACCTTTTAAATAATAATATTTCCATAATAAATATCATTTTACATGCCGATTTTGCATGCACAAGTTTCCACAATTTTCTTGCTATCCGAAAACAAATAAGTATAAAACACAAAAATGTAACTCATTACAAAAAGTGTTCTAGAAGGCTCTATAACAATATCAGCAGCAGTATATCTAGTATTTCTAGAGTAACATACATTTTATACTAAACAGAATAAATTATATCATTATATATTGTGCATTTTGTTTGTATTTTTGTTAGTAATTGATTGAAGCAGTAAATAAATGTACTTGCACATTTACTCCTTAGACCACAAATATTGCAAATATTTAAAACTTTAAAACACTTTCATACCTGTGTTGTCTGCAGTGTGCTCAATCTATGACTTTCTATAACATAATCTGTGATTAAAGTCTTCTATGTTCACCTAAAAGTATTGCATTTGAAAGTATTGTATACCTTGATTTATTATTGTTGCATCAACTGTGTCTTTGTTCATGCACAAAATGACACTGCAACTATTAATATTACCACATGAATAGTTTGGTGTATTATTTCAAATTCTATGAAGAAAATCAAATTCAATATCTTTTTGTTTTCTATGTAATATGTCTTTCTTTTTACACATATGAGACATTTATCTTTGTTGTCCGTTACTGTATTATACGCACATTATTGAGGTCTATCTCTAAAATGTACCTACAGAAACAGTTTAAATTTTGAAGTAAACATTTCAATAATGTATTTATGAACAGATTTATATTGATGTATATGAAATTTCTATTGGTGTACATACATTCAGTCCAATAGATGAATGTAGTTTATGGACCAAACCAAAGCATATGATATCATAAAGCCATAAAGAAGCCTTTGTTAATATTTTATTACGTTAGTTCAACGCGAGTTAACACACTGATTTTGCATTCTAAACACACATACTATTTACAATTACTATCTGCCTTTAGTATAAAGATCACCAAGAATATCTGTTAGCCCAGACAGAAAGTCATATTTACAGGATCCTATAAGTTTTATTTAAGCAATATTCACCATTACTGTTAAATATGTAAGGACCAAAATGTTTAAAACCAGTTAAAATATTACTTAGGGACAATCCCCTATCATTTAACTGAACCATTGAAATAATATAACCAAGATACACTCGCCAATCTGGACATGATTTCCACCTCACCTGCATTTTTAAACATAAAATTCAGGTCAGAATTCAACCTGGTCTTTGGAAATCAATTTGTGTGAAAACATATCACCCCTGACAATATACGCCCGATATCTGATTAATATTTTATACATAATTCTGTAATTAAACTTCCTCCTGGACTGAAACACTGCACTATATCATATGCGGCAGTTATAATCTACTTTTGTTTTGTCATGATTTTTGTCTCAACTTAAATTCTTATTTTGGCTCACCTAACTATGCCCTTTCTCAGCCTTATGTTTTAGCTAAAATTCTTGTACACAGAGAATAATGTGCATGCCAATTTTCGTTGTGAGGTCTCTGGGAACTTCATATTCTGTTATAAAATTGCATGTGTAGCTTACGTGTCCCTTGCAAATCAGCTGAATTTTCTCTGTAACCAGGACATACATGAGGCTTAAAAGGGGTGCTGCAGTGGGTTCTGCAGTAAGTCAAAATTTTTCATGGCAGTTCACCTTATTCACCAATCATCACCATAATTCTATATTTCAGTACACCTTCCCAACAGTCCCCACCCATCCCAAGGCAGTAACAACACATGTTAAATTTGGTTAAATGGCAAATAAATGAAATACATGAAATTACCGATTAAAGCCATGAGATGTAAGTATGTATATGTATACGTATACAAATGAAAGAACACCCTCAAAGCCCAACTAGAGGTAGGCATATCAAGCATTATCTGTGAGTTGTGCAAAGGATACAGCAATATCTCGACTACAAGAATTGTTTGTTGAATGTACATCCAAACGCAGTCCGACGTCCAGGGGCCATGCTTCTTTATACTCTGTATGGGAACATGAGCATTATAAGCTAAAGTGGCCCCTGAGCGCCGGAAAGCATGGAATGTAAAGTGGTTCGATTCCAAACCCATTTTTGTATTAATTTTTGCAAGAACTTTTCTAATTCTGGAATTAATTAATGGTTGCCATTCAGAGTTTGAAAAATACTGAAATAAAGGAGAAGAATCTGAGGGGTTATAATAAGCAATAGCTTTTCTAAGGGCCTTTACTGGTCACAAAAGCTGAGATCTTAACCTTGGTACTACCACAACATGAACTTTATCCCTGGTTTGAATGGTTTTAGTTCAATGTAATGGTTATATATTGTTTGCTAATGACAACATCCTTTGGAGTTAAGTGAACAGTGGGATTAATCTGCGATATTGAATGGGGAGCTAGGTTCAAAATCCTGATAACACAGCTCTAAATATAACACCACAAGGGAATTGTTCACATAACAAGGAGATGTTTTCTAGATCTTCAATTGTGATGACATTACGTTTTGTGAGTGACAAGGGCTGATTAATTTTCATTGCTTTTGTGAAATAACGCACTCTTGGATGTTCCAGAATATGATGGTCTAGGGAATACATTATGAGGTATGCTTTGAATGCAGAAACATTATTAGCCACCATGTTCACAGTGACTTGGTTCTCAACCAAGAATTCTAAATAAGCCATTATAATGTCCAATGACACACTAAAAATAGAGATTTTTGCACAGATGCAAAACCCCAGGAAATTGCGGAGAAACATCATGTAACACTTTCTTGTCTTGAAATCAAAATGAAATATCTGTTAATATCAGCACAATGGATTATTAATACTTATTAAATATCATTATTTATATCTAATAAACTCATGTTAGTATTCAATCATTTGCAAGGTCCTATCAACCACTGTATTACATTTTTTGTTCCTGTGTATCCTCCCATCTTGATAATAAATCCGCAACTTTGTTTTCTACTCCATGAATGTAGGCGTACGAAACGTCTATATCAGCCATTGCTGTCTGAAGTCAAATATTCCTTGCGGATGCTGCCAAGAATGGGTCACGCATTTTCCCAGACTGGAGTACTTGGACAACTGCCATGTTGTCACACTTAATGTAAATGTGCTTGTGTTTTCATACCTGTCCAAATAATGTGATGGCGACCAGAATATTGACCAATTCTAGTTGAACTATACCTAGATTTTGGAAATGTCTAGGAATTTTTAGATGATACACTAGATTCCGACACCTACCAATTAGGCTTGTAAGTCATGCATCTAGTTCAACAGTGAAGTGCGACTCAACATGGTTATAGTACGACACGCCATTATACTGCCTCAGAAAGTGAGCAAACCAACAAATGTCCCGTCGAAACTCATGCATCAGAATGACGCATCCCTTGTCATAATTCTCCCTGAGCAACTGGAGCATTCTGTTCAGAAACGTACGCACGTTTTTGACTCATTTGCCCATGTACAGTAGATTTCCTAGTAGAGATTGGACTTCTATTTTATTGCAAGTACGTTTGCTGAGCCATTGCTTGACCATGATGCAAATTGCGTCCAACTTTTCAGGTGGTGTAGTGACAGTACGCATCTCAGTATCAATTTCCACCCCTGAACAGACAACTTTCGTACACGGTTCCACTAGTTTTCTTTCACTTACGTCCAGACCTAACTGGCAGAGTAACTAGAGTAGAAAATCATATGAGCTACAGGCGACGCTGGGCATGGCGACCCCAATAAAATCATCCACAAGAAAGTGTACGTGTTACGACGCATGATGTGACGCACTGCGTCACTGAAACGTTGAAAAATTTCCCATGTCAACAGCCGAGCGGCAATTTCGTATCAACAAATGCAGCGTCCTCCCACGACAAACCTAGCAAGTCAAAATCTTAGGGATCAATGGCTACATTTCAAAACGCACGGCTTACGTCAATTTTATACAAATGCGACCCAGGGACTACTTTCTTGTGAGAATGAAATCCGTGCCAAGATATGAATTTTTGTCAATCCCAAAGTTTACATATTCACTTTTGGACCATAGGAGATCTATAATAACACGTCTGTGAGCAGCCCCAAGCTTTTCCCTAGTCATGAAAAGGGAATAGTGACAATTTTCTATGGAATTGTTTTTAAATGGACCTATTATGGCACCATAATTCATTTCGTCTTCTAGATACGCTTTAATATCATCAGGAAACTTGAGGGCTGAACTGTGGCTTATATTTTTACAACGCAATGGGGTGTTCCTGTTAAAGTCTAGTGGGAAACCGTACTTCAGCAGTTGAAGTAACTGTGTGTCCCAATAATCATCCAGGACTTTTTCCCGCTGATCTACGTTCAGTTGATTCTGCACAGGTATTTTGCATTGTAAGAAATTTGGGACCCCACTTTTTTAATTTGACGATGCATTTCGAACGGACAATGTGTCTCTGGGCCTTGTACAGTTTGTGATCGATCAATGAAGTCAGATAGAGGAACAAAACCAAAGCTAAAGTCGCTTTCTTGACGCCATTTCTCAAAATTATGACACTGAATGCTTTGTTTCCCATTGAGGAGGTTGTATATCTTTTGGGCCCCCATAACATTGACAAATTTATCAGTCCCCCATGCAACAGAACCATACTTTCATTATTCTGTGACTGCCCCGAGTGCATTCTTTGACAATTTGGGGTTTTTGTTTCTTCATTAGTTACATTGTTATTCACCGAGACCAAATTGTCACGCTTTGTGACTGCACTAGTAATTACGACCTCAGTATTGTCTCGGGTGACTCTACTCCCTTGTGTGACCCCAGATGCACACTGCATCTTCACAGGGCATTTTTTCACACCTTTCTGATTTTCTATCACAGTATTTGAACTATTGTCACCTGGGGTATTCAATACAGCATTAGTTTTCAGGTGGGGTTTTTGGTCATTATCATTGACCACATTACCTGTTTTTGTGGTTTCCAGAATGTAGTTTCTCTTACCACGCATTTTGTTTTGCTTCTTCCCACTTAGGGTTCTACTTTTGTCACCTCTGGCTATTAATGCTTCAATTTCTTTGGCATTTACTCCAGTTTTGTAACAATACCTTGTATCAAACCTTTTTACCATGTCAGTTCTGTTTTCAGGGCAACTTACGCCACTCTGGGTATTTACTGTGTTCTTTTCATAATCTTTGACTACTTTACCTGCACTCTGCTTCACAGCCCAAAAAACACTGTTACCTGTTCTCTCCAGGAGGGCTTTGGCTGGAGAGGTACCTACTCGTTTTTCGTCTGGCTGTTTTTCTTTACAAAGTAACAATCTGGGTGACTCATATACCTTCCATTTGACAAACAGTGAGCACAAATATGTTTGTGCAACTTACCCTGCACTTCATGATCTTTTGTTGACGTGCATGTGCCACTTTGATAAGGTTTACAAAACCAAGGACGACGTGGCTCCCCCTGTTTCTGCCAGCCCTGCTTAGTACTAACCGTATGTCTCTACGCATGCGCGCAATGTATGCGATCAATGCGATTCGTGTCCTGCCAGTCCAAGGCGCTCCTCTCCATTTCACACAACAGAACTGCATGTGATGCCTTGGCACTGGACCAGGAGAAATTGTTTGCGTCCTCTATGGGGTTGCACAAATATGTCAGCATTTGCTCTTTGCATTCCGCATTCTTTTTATCTAGCACTGTTTTTACAAACCCCTGTACAAATTGACACATATTGATCTGGTCATATAAAATTCTTTGTTTTGAACTTCCCCCAAGATATATTCGTGTGGCCAAACTACTTTATGAGAAATGTTAACATCTACAGACCCCCCATGTTTCGATTTCTATTTACCTTGGTCAACTCTTTCCATTTGCCACTTCTCTAGATCTGCCATGGCCCGGTCTATTTGCCTCTGTATGGACTTTGAGGTTCGAATAGTTGACAATAATGGTATGTCCGATTCTGACTCCGAAGAATCAGAATCGTCCACCTTACTTTTACAATTTTTTTCTTTAACCCACTGATTTGAATGTTTTTGACTACTTAGCTTTTGTCCTTTTTTGGGAATTGTCTTGTCTTTACTGCAACCTGCCACTTGTGTTTCCATGTCATTGAGTCTTTCATTCATTCTTCTTAATTCAGCCAGGATCTGTGTCTCTATCTTGTCTTGACCATCTTCTTCTTCAGATGAGTAATTCACCTCTTCTACTACGCTCTGGTCACCTTGACCTGGAGTACGCACTCTCTTAATGCATACCAAGTCCTTCTTGTGAGCGTGAAGAGGGCGACTGAGTGGAGACTCTGTCACATTCGCAGACATACTCATCTTACAGTTCTTGATTATCTTCTACATGACACCATTATCTGTATCTGCATCACTTTCACTGTCACTTTTTATTCCCCGTCGGTGGATAATGCCTTTCTTTGCACTTTAAGCACTTGTTTTTTTTTCCCAAATTGTCACTATTATCAATGTCAATATTTACTGAAAAACACAAAGGAACCGACCCCGGAACGCTGATCCGACAATACTTCAATCTTGAATTGGCTTTATCTCTGCTAACAAGGAACTTATAGACATAGGGTTGACCGTCCCTTAGAGTTAACCAATGCAAGCCTGAGGTTGTCTAATCAGCGTTGAATCAAAAGGTGACACATTCATCAGTTCATTAGCACACCAGTTTATGTATTTCTAACAACACAAATGCGTCTTCTGCGACAATAGCTTATTAAAAACCGTCCTGTTAAAATAATAGTTTAAAAACACATAAAACTTGAGAGCAAAATTTTCTGTCCATGTCATTCACAATCCCTCCTAAATTATTCCGACCAAGCAAAATGGTTTCTGTACTCTATGGCACCACTATTGATAATCCAATTAGGCGAATATGTAAGCTAAGTTAAAATTTTTGGCGCTTCAACACCTTGGTGTTATATAACACCATTAAAACCAATAATTACATTAACTAAAATATACACAACATTGATAAATAGAAGTAAAATTGATAACTACACTAAAAACAATAAATAGAAACATAATACACTTTACAGGTCAAAAGACCAAACAACTGGCTAGATAAGGGAAGCAAAAATAACATAGAAAATGAAAAATATAAAATATATCATAATGCAATAGAAAACAAATATGACTAGACTACACAAAATGGATATACATATGTCACGGTTACGGGGCAAGCGCGGTAGCAATTACCGGTTGTCTTTAAGTTGCAACAGGAAAAGAATAAAAGTTTAACTTAACAAATTTATTTAACAATTAAAATTATAATTACAGTCAACTGGTATGCTCTCAATAGTACATACAATAATACAATAATGACAACAATCTGACCTGACCAATGTAAGTTAAGTTTGTCCACTGTATCTAGTAATCTGTCCTGTGATCTGTCCTGTGATCCGTCTGATGTTCACTAACACACAGATGTCTGTATCCTGTGATCTGTTCAATGTTCCATAACACAAAATGTCCTTGTCCTGCTATCTTTTTTTATCTGATCACACAGAATGTCTGTCTAGAGATATTCAGAGAGTTTGTACAACTGTACTGTACTGACAATGTCCTAAAATGCAGTAAATCCACTCTCCCCAATATCCAAAAATATCCACAGTACAGTAAATCTATCCAGACAAGGTATCCAGTTCACTCCAGCAAAAGTTCACAGCAACATAAGCACTTTATATATATCCACTTGAATATTATATTCCAAGACACAATAGCCTTCCTTATAGCCAGCGAATACCAAGTTCATCTGTGGTCAGGTGTACAGTGCTTATATACATGCATGTAAACTTCTAGACAGTTACAGAACCAACCTGAATTTAACACCTGCTACCAGACTCACCAAGGAAGTTCTAGAGACTACTGGTAATTGGGTTTCCCCAAATTTACTAATATAATCAATGAGGTTATTAGAAGAATTTCCCCAGTCTCTAAATAGATCAGTACTGCATAACACATAAAAAGAATCAAAAACATAGTTACGTTATATGGGAATATATAGACATAAAACTTAGATTGAACAATTGGCTTGCAATGTCAGGGCATTGCGGGTTTCAGTCCTCGACTTCCCTCCCTCTGGGTCAGTGCTGGGGCACTGGGGGTAGAATATTAGGTGGACCTTAATTTCTGGTGTCAGAGACCAGTCTACTTTGGTTGTCAGCATACACATTATGCTTGGTTGTTACCCCTGTCCTCATTGGCCCATTCATATTGGCCCTCATTGAGTCTGTGGCAACAGTCATTAACAAGCCAGCTTTTGAAGTGAACAGTTGTGAATTTTTAAATTTTAACTCTTTTTATTTGGCTGGCCGTATGGTTTTACCGTGATTACAAACTTGAAATGTGGACATTATTTTGCACGAATCGTACCTCTCACATCCACTGATGCTCTGACTTTGACAACCTTTCCCTTGTTTCACCACGGTTACAGGGACGGTCTAACCTATATTTGGTAAGGGGGCCTCCAATTAGGCTGGGAAGCTATTTTTCCGAATTAATTCTTTTTCGTGAACAAGCAATAATCTGTCAAGGGTAGATGTTACATATATTGGACACTATATTAGTACATTGTATATTACATATATTAGGCACTATATTAGTGCATTGTTTAATTTAAGCTTTATGTTTATAAATTGTCATAAAAGATAATTGTGTTGTTGGTTCTTTTTGTGTGTTAACATTTAAAAGTAAGGGAGTTATTGATTTTTGTGTTTTAGTGTTTATTGATCTGTTCACAGACTGGGGGAAATCCCCCCCTCAGTGGTTATGTTAGATTTGGGGAAACCCAATTGCCAGTAGTTTCTAGAACTTCCTCCTTTGGCCTAGATGGCTCAATCTTCTTTTGAGTTGGTTCTGTACAATTCCAGAGGAATCAGTGAATGTATATAAGGAATGTACATCTGACCACAAGTGAACTTTGTATTCGCTGGCTATAAGGAGAGCTATTGTGTTTTGGAATATAATATAACTTGTGTTGCTGTGAACTTTTACTGGAGTGAACTAGATACATTGTCTGGACAGATTTATTGCACCTTGGATATTTTTGGATATTGTACAGTTATATAACAGAGAGTGGATTTACTGCATTTTGGACATTGTCCATATCTTGGAGCAGACAGTACAATTGTGTTAACTCTCTAAAAATCTCCAGACAGACCTTCTGTGTGACTGGATATATAAAGGATAGCAGGACAAGCACCTTTTGTGTTGTTGAGTGTGGGACAGGTCACAGAATATAGACATCTGTGTGCGAGTGAACGCTGGACAGATCACGGGACAGACCACAGGACATTGGACAGATCACAGAATATACCACAGGACGGATTACAGAACAGATTGCGGGATACGGCGGATAAACTTATTCTTAATCTCAGTGGTCAGGTCAGCTAGATCTTGTTATTGTATTAGTGTGCTTAGTTAAGGGCATACCAGTTGACTGTAATCATTATTGTTGACTATTAAATAAATTTGTGAAGTTCAACTTTTTGCTTTTTCTGTTACAACTTAAAGACAACCGGTAATTGCTACCGTGCTTGCCCGTGACCGTAACAGGAAAATTGTTTAATTTAAGCTTTATGTTTATAAATTGTCATAAAAGATAATTGTGTTGTTGGTTCTTTTTGTGTGTTAACATTTAAAAGTAAGGGAGTTATTGATTTTTGTGTTTTAGTGTTTATTGATCTGTTCACAGACTGGGGGAAATCCCCCCCTCAGTGGTTATGTTAGATTTGGGGAAACCCAATTGCCAGTAGTTTCTAGAACTTCCTCCTTTGGCCTAGATGGCTCAATCTTCTTTTGAGTTGGTTCTGTAGAATTCCAGAGGAATCGGTGAATGTATATAAGGAATGTACATCTGACCACAAGTGAACTTTGTATTCGCTTGCTATAAGGAGAGCTATTGTGTTTTGGAGTATAATATATGCTTATATCACTGTGAACTTTTACTGGAGTGAACTGGATACATCATCTGGACAGATTTATTGTACTTTGGATATTTTGGATGTTGTACATTCATATAACAGAGAGTGAATTTACTGCATTTTGGACATTGTCCACATCTTGGAGCAGACAGTACAGTTGTGTTAACTCTGTAAATATCTCCAGACAGACATTCTGTGTGACTGGATATATAAAGAATAGCAGGACAAGAACCTTTTGTGTTGTTGAGTGTGAGACAGGTCACAAGATATAGATATCCGTGTGTGAGTGAACATTGGACAGATCACAGGACAGACCACAGGACATTGGATAGACCACAGAATATACTACAGGACGGATTACGGAACAGATTGCTGGATACGGCGGATAAACTTAACTCTTAATCTCAGTGGTCAGGTCAGCTAGATCTTATTATTGTATTAGTGTGTTTGGTTAAGAGCACACCAGTTGACTGTAATCATTATTGTTGACTATGAAATAAATTTGTTAAGTTTAACTTTTTGCTTTTTCTGTTACAACTTAAAGACAACCGGTAATTGCTACCGTGTTTGCCCGTGACCGTAACAGGAGAGCACTGTGGGTGTCTGCTTCTATATTTTCAGTGTCATTATCAGAACTAATGACAATGCCAAATAAGAATAAATGCACAAAATGTGGGCAAAAACACTTTCCTCCAACTGGAAAGAAATGTCGTAGAGATGTGCAAAGTGAAACAAATGACAATGAAAGTGATGTGAATTTAAAAGAACTTTCAAAAATGCAGAAACGTAACAATCCTGGATGCGGTGGAGGCTGGATGCGGTGGAGAACAAGGTGGAGAGCAGCAGCAGTGGTGGGGTGCGGCCAAAGGAACATCAGTCGAAAACAGAACTGTCTAAGTTAAGTAGCAAGAATCTTGGAATTCACTGTGACAAAAGTGGTAGTAAAAAGAAGAAATTAATTGTACAAAGCGACAGCGAGTCGATTCTGATAGTAGTATTCCAGAGTTACATGTATTGAGAAGTTCAGAAATTATTCAGAGGAAAGTCGATGCAAGGCTGCGCGAACTAGAAGTAGTTAATGAAACTTCAGGTATGCCTTCAGGTGCAAAGCTCAAATCAAAAAGAGGCGGGCCAGTAGACGTTTATGTGAAGCACAAAGTAGCATGGCCGCATGAGGCGATACTGGGGGGCACGAATCGCTCTAGAGTCACGTACGACCAATTAACTTTGTCCCAGTGGGTGCAGGGCTTCTGCAAGAATATATTAGACGAAAAAGAGGAGGGGAAACGCGAGAAAATGGTAGCCTATATGGCTGATCTAATGGAAGATTGTACGGACTTCTCCTGGTCGGGGGCAAAAGCTGCACACGCTGTGTTATGTTGCGAATTTGAAAGGGGAACAGTCACATGGGATGACATGGCAAAGATAGACAGGATTCGTCGAGCGCATGCACAAAAACCTGTACAACATTATGGTAAATCCTGGTCCAAGTCGAATGATACAGGTCGTAAACCGTGGTTCTGCAAACCCTTTCAAAGCAATACATGTTCGCATAGTAAGGACCACGAGGTCAATGGGAGAGTTCATAGGCATATCTGTGCGCATTGCCTGCAACAAGGGAAAGTGTTACCTCATTCAGAACAAAATTGCTTGGTGATTAAAAAACAACATTCAAAACGAATGAGCAGCTGTCCATCACAGATGGGCAGCTGGAATGATGGCTGTAACGTTCGGACCGCGAAGAATGCATCTGTAATTCAAAAAGTCTGTAAAAGTCGAAGGAATATGGACAAAAATCTAGATAATGTGACAATGTGCAAGGTAGATTGGCAAGTAGGTGAAATAACCCGTCGTGAGTATAGGGCCAGATGTTTTTACAGCAGCAATTGTAACCCCAAGGACATAGAAAGTTCTATAGTTCGTCCCTTGGGAGCTTCTATTTACACATTCAGATCTCTGGTGAACAACAATAGGTCGTACGCTTCAGTGGTTAGCAACTTGAATTTTGATAATAATGTCACCAGTATTCAGCGCGTCAATACTGTACAACAGGCCTGCAGAAAGGTTACAGATACCAATAAGGGCAATAGTGTCGTGAATGAAAAAGACAGTAAAAATGAGGATACTGAGTGTAATAGTGTTGACAAACAAACGAGTGTACCGAACGCAGCCAGTGCAGATAGGTTGTCGTACTTAGACAAGGGTTGCAGTGACACGGTTAGCACCAGAGATGAAGAGGTGTTCTTATATGATGTAAATTCTAGTGCTGATGACAAGTTTGTTTACTCATTGTTATTTAATGGGAACAAAAAGATAGTGAATGCATGCAATAATGTAAGTTTACAGCAATTCAGAGCTCAGTCGAAATACATGTTTGGCTTTATTCCCATGTCAGAACCGTTGATGCCCAGTAATTCTCAGTCAAACTTGAATGATGGGTACTCGGTTGTCGACCTTCATAGGAAGGTCAAGAAATTTACGGAAAACCCAATTTTCTGGGTGCTCGCATCCCAGTGTCGTCCCAATTGAACATTCAAAGTTGGAAGATATTGCTGGCAGATTATTGGGATCAGCAATTGCTTCAATTCTTACAGTACGGGTTTCCACTCGGCTTTAACAGGGAGTGTAAATTCTTATGTGAAAGGGGTAACCACAAATCAGCCACTGACTTTCCTTCTCATGTACAAGCCTATATCAAAGAGGAACTCGAACATGAGGCCATTGTAGGCCCCTTTGAAAATAGCCCTATAAACAATTGTCATATATCCCCCTTCATGACTCGCCCCAAAGCCAACTCAGATACCAGACGAGTGATAATAGACCTTAGCTGGCCCAAAGGGTATTCAGTCAATGATGGGGTAGATAAAAGTGCGTACATGGGTACTGATTTACACCTTATTTTTCCCACCATAGATGATCTTACTGCTGAACTCACAAAATTGGGAAGAGGGGCCCATCTTTATAAAATAGATGTGAGCAGGGCTTTTCGCCACCTTCCTATGGACCCCTTTGATTATGACCTCTTGGGTCTTTATTGGGATGGGTTCTATCTTGATAAGAATTTGCCGTTTGGGACCAGACATGGTAGCCAATTTTCTCAACGTACCAGCGACGCCGTCCGTTACGTCTTGCGCATGCGTGGTTTCGACGTTCTAAACTATATAGATGATTTTCTTGGGTTTGGTGTACCATCTGTGGCTCAGAAATCATATGAGGCACTTTCAGAAGTCATGACCGAACTTGGTCTCATAATTAGCCAGAAAAAATTGGTCCCTCCTAGTACCAAAGCAATTTGCCTTGGTATCGAGATTGATACCGTCCAAGGTACCCTTTCCATTCTTCCAGATAAGTTTGCTCACATTAAAGCTGAAGTCGAAAACTGGGCCCATAAAAGCAGATCCACCAAACACCAACTACAGTCCCTGCTAGACCTACTGCTCCATATCTGCAAATGCATTTGTCCGGCACGATGCTTTCTTAACAGAATGCTGGAGGTTTTAAGGCGTGCCACTGACACCAATAATATCAGGCTTACAGACGAATTTCATAGAGATTTGTTATGGTTCAGAACTTTCCTACAAGAGTATAATGGGGTGTCCATGTATGGACACAAGAAACCAGATTTCACTGTTTTAGACAGATTTCACTGTTTTAGATGCTTGCCTCACTAGTCTGGGAGGCTGTTGTGACAATATAATGTATCATGTACCAATTCCACTAGGTTATGAACAGCTCACTATTGTACACTTAGAGATGGTTAATATATTGGTTGCCCTTAAGTTATTTGGGCAAAAGTGGAAAGGCAATAGAGTTCTCATTAAATGTGATAACGAGGCGGTTGTCTCAGTTCTGAGATCAGGTAAGGCCAGGGACCCATTTTTAGGGGCCTGTGCCAGGAATATTTGGTACTTGTCAGCACTTCAAGATGTAGAAATGCAATACGTTCATGTGTTAGGAAAAAATAATAGGAGGGCAGACCTCTTGTCCAGGTGGACTGGTAATCAACAAGATATTAGGGAATTATGTTCTTTGATAAGTGATCCAATTTGGTTAAATACAGATTTGAGTGTCTTGGAAATAAATAAGTATATGTAGCTAAAAGATACTATACTTTGTGTTGTAGGAAGCGAGAAGTGTCAACATCTTCGTTCGAAGGTTGCTGTCAGGCTGTCAAAGGCATTCAAACCCAAGACCAAGTTGTGTTATGAAAGGTTGTTTAGGGTCTTCATTGCGTTTTGTATAAGTGTGAATGTGGCTTTAGTTGATTTATCACCTTCATTTATACTGTGTTTTCTAGAGTACTTGATGTCAAACAATGTGTCCATGGGTATGATTATTAACTATGTATCGGCCCTCAAGGCCATGTCAATTGTGTATAATATTTCGCACCAAGTATTTGAACATCCCAGGATTAAATATTTTATAAAATCCATCAGAATGAATCGCACGCTGGCTGTTACCAAACGCAACATAATGGATATCACTACACTAGAGAACGTAGTCGCATTATGTACAGGTAGGCCTAATGGTATCACATGTAAAGCCATCTTTCTCACAGCTTTCTTCGGTTTCTTCTGTATGTCAAACCTTGCCCCTCACGCTGTGAGTGACTTCGACCTGTGAGAAATCACAAGTTAAGATGCTCCTCAAATGGTCTAAAACTCTCCAGTTCAATGATCAGATCAAGGTCATCACCCTTCCTCGCTTAAAGTCACTCTCCATTTGTCCATACGCAGCAGGTATTCCGTTTATATGCTCCCTCTGGCAATCAGCCTCTATTTCAATGTCTCACACACCATGGTTATCAAGTGGCTACAGATTCCAAAGTAAGGAAAACTTTGGCATCCATCAATTTGGCACTGCATTTACCAAAAAATGTTTATACCTTCCATGCTTTCCGGCGTTCAGGTGCCACCTTGGCATACAAGGCCCATGCACCCATAAGGGAAATTATGGACCAGGGCACCTGGACGTCCGACTGCGTGTGGAGGTATATCCAGAAAGATGTAGACAAGGGTTCAAATGTTGCCAAAGCTATGCAAGATATGCTCCTATAATGCTCTACTATGGGTTGGGCTTGGTGGTTGAATCTTATCAAGGTCATAGCAAGGTCATGTCACACAACTGTGAATAAGCAACTAATTTACTGTAACACGCTTGCTTAGTGGTTTGTATCACCTTATTTCAAACTTTATTAACAAATTTTTACATTTATTTTACTCATGTAATGGTTTATTGAAGTAATTTTAGTGTTATGTAACATACTCTATTCAAGGATTTTGTAACATTGAATTATAACTATTGTATTTAATCGACAGAAATAAGTAACTTGTAACTCTGGTATGGATAAGTAACATCAGTGTGTCTTACTAACTTGCTATATAAAGTAACAACAAGTAACATTGCTATGACGCTCATTAACGTACATATGGTGGCATGCTTACTTATGGACAATGACTCTAACTCTTGCATGCCAGTTTGCTTAAGTTGTATTGCATAATCTTTCAGAGTTGTACAAACTTAAGTAGTCTTAGTTGTATTTACTCACAATATATTTTTATTATTTTTATTATTTTATTGTATTTACAGTAATTTACTATGTTATGTGTAATAAATCAATACGCCCTCAGTTTGTCTCTGGCTTGGTTGGGGGGGAAGCTTGGGGACTGGCACTTATGTAGTGCCCATATATGTAACACCATATGTCACAGACAAAACAAGAAAACTAGAGAACTCACAATAACTTAGCAGAAATAAAGACAAAACAAAATAAAATAAGTTTCTAAAATTTATAAGATAATCCGCATTCTTTTAAATAATTGCATATAACTTTAATGTCTCCATAAAGTAGGTCTGTTAAATTATTTATATTTCTATAGTATTTAATTTTCGTGTCGGGGGCCACGGTGGCAGAGTGGTAACACTCTCGCCTCCCACCTCTGAGGACAGGGTTCGGTCCGTCACCAAAATGTTCTCACACAAATGGTAAGATCTGCAGTTGTGAGAAATAATTTTGTTAAATGTAAACAAGAAAATTTGTAAGCTACACAAATATATGCAATAAAAACTAAAAATTGAAAGATAATTATATTTATATAACCATGTTACTTACATGAGAACCTATAAGATCGCTTTGCTCTTTCTTTGTTTTCTATAATAATGACAAAATATAGGTATATGACAATAAAAAATTCTAAAAAAAAATTCTGTTTAAGAAGGTTATTCATCTCTATTTTACCAAAATGTGTTCCAGCTCCCACTAAATACACATAGAAACAGTCACACCACATTGTCCAAACCTTGTAAATGTGGTAAACATTTTCCCAAACATGAGCAGATGCACTTTATCTGCTGAAAATTTATGACTTTGGTTAACACCAAGGAGATTGGATGACAATTGGATGACAATACATACTTACATTACAGAACAGCAAACTAATCATGATAGGCAGCCAGAGTGATGGAGACCTGTGCAATAATCTTATCTATTTATGTTTTTGTCAGATGGACAAATAAAATGACAAAATCAGAATACTGAAAGATAGTGGCAACTTGCTTTATGCCTAGAGAAATTAACAGTTAGGTCATTTGTGTCAAATTTAGAATGACGTTGGAAAGGAATAGGCCTCATATTCCATTTATGACTTTGAGGAACACCAAAGAGATGCTTAGTTATATTATCTCAGTAAAATGTAAATGTATATTTAATTCGATTACAATATATACTTACATTACAGAACAGTTACCTAATAATGATAGGTAGCCATGTCTGATGGAGACTTATGCAATAATCCTATCTATTTGTGTTTGACAGATGGGCAGATAAAATGACAAAGTCAAAATACTGAAAGATAGTGGCAACTTGCTTTCTGCTTAGCGAAATTAACAGTTAGGTCATATTTAGAATGAAGTTGGGAAGGAAAGAACCTCATAATTCATCTTTGTTTCGGCTGAATATATTTGTTTTAACGTCACTTTCAACACTGCATAGGTCATATCACGACAGGTAGTTTTATGGGCAGAGAAAACCTGTAGATACAGATTCTGTACTGTAAACTTGCTGACTATTGCAACAACCAGCTTTCCACATAGGGTCTGGGCTTTGAACCTGCAGACCTCAGAGGTGGAATGCAAGTGTGTTACTACTGCTCCACCGTGGTCCCCTTGTTTTGGCTTGAAGCCCAAATGTCTTTTTTATATGCAGTATATTATAGATTTTCATATCATTTACATGCCTCTGAAACTATCAATTTATGACTAAGGTTATCAAGCCAAACCAACAAGTAAGAGGTTAACCTGGCTGTGGTCGCCTGATAAGTTCTTGAATGAATACTTCTATAATTTATAGGCAACACTGGGCTTTCTTTGGACAGGTTTATTTACTTTCAATGGTTGGTTTTATATTTGTTTGACAGTGACAGTTGGTTTTCATTGCAGTTTCAGTAGTACTTAAGGTAGAAACTGAATTGTAATTGCAATAGATATATGAAAATTTCAGTACTGTATTCATTGTGCAATTACTTATTATGGAACTTTAAATTTTTACCAGTTTAACTTGAATTAACTTGAATTAACTAGCATTTATGATGGATGGACTACTCTTATGAAGCAAAATAATATTAGGGTATTCTTCTGTTCCAAACACAAATCTACATTTCACAAGCTTAATTAGTGGCTTGTTCCATCAATTATATTTTGACATTTTTGAATTCTTCTGTTCATCTTTGGGTAATCTCTTTGTGACAGCACTGTGTATTCTAACAGAATTCTTGGCTTCAACTGGTGGTTTATAAGTATTTTCTTCCTCTGGATCAACTTCAAGATGTTTAAAATTTTTGAAAACTTCCTTTGTCCATTTTCACAAAATAAGACTGAGAAATATCTGCCCTGCCATCAAAAATCTCAGGTGTCAATTACCTCTTTTTCGCTGTGTAGTTTTATGTTATCTTTGTCATCAGGAAATATTTCAGATGACTACTGACCATAGCATTTGCCAGAAGTATTGCAGTCTTGACTCTAAGGAATTGGCCAATTCGTCGCAAATCACAAAGATGATAGTAACATGCTCTGCAAACCTTGGCAACATGATTGTCAAAGGAGTTGTCTAAGTCGAAGATAACACCCAGATTCTTTACTTCCACCATAGGAGAGATATTGTTTTGGAGGAGTGGGACAGGGAAATTTGGTGCAACTTAGTGATGACCATAGCTCATCTAATAATTACGTTTGGCCTTTTGATCATGTTTCCACAATACTTCTCGTGCACTTCAGGAAGACAAGTAAACTTCATGGTCCAAATAGTCATTCAAATTGATCCACCTATGGATAATACTACTATCCAGTATCCAGTGGTACTGTCTACCATGGTTTGATAAGCCAGTATTGTGAGATATGAATATGAAATTGTGAGGATATACTGGGACATTTCTGCAGCTCTCTGTGCCTCCAGAGAATCCATATTCTTGACCAAAAGATTTAAAATTGGTTGAGCTATATTGAGGACCATTATCTGAAATAACAATAGATAGTATACCATACCTGGCTAGTATACCTTTCATGTTGGCAATAACAGCTCATTTTGTTGTTTATTTTGGCTATTTTAGTGTATAGCAAAGCAGGATGTGTGTGAAGAAAATGCTACCAGTTTATTACACTGGGGGAGTATAACACCCAAGTCATAACTGCTGGTATCTGCAGAGATCACAGTTATATTTGATTGGTCATCGTATGTCAGAATAGGACTGCCAGTAATCAACCTTCTTACATTCCCAAATGCTTTTTTGAGGGTCCTCCCACATCCAGAATATGTTCAGATCAAATCTGTCATGATTTTCAAAGAAATTGATGGATCTGAGATAAAACAATAATTGTCTTGATTGTTTTTATCAGGTAGCAAATTGCTAAGACTTAGGATCTGCTGACATGCCATGTCTGGAGACTATTTGTCCCTGATATTTAACTTGTTGTCATCTGAACTTGCTTTTGCTCTTGTGTAGTTTTAGGCTGGCATCGTGAGACAGTCTGATGAGCTTTTTAAAATTTGTCTCATGTTTGATCTTGTCTCTTCCAAACACAAGGATATCATTAATGTCCACTGCAGCCTCATTCTTGTCAGGAAGAAGTTCATACTGTATATTTTTGAATATTTCTAAGGCATTTGCCATCATACAGCATACTATTGAAAAAATCCATCCTGTTTGAGTAATCAAAGTGGTTAGCTTTTCAAAAAAAAACTTGAGTAACCTAATGTGGAAATTACTACTGCACAAGTATGTTTTAGGCTGATATCCTCAACTTTTTGATGAATGAACAATTCTGTCCTCAGCTCTACACAGGGCTTATATTTCCATTATATTTTACTGGTACCACTGTGTAGGTTTATCAGCCTTGCTTTTCCAGGTAACAGCATGTTTTTCAGTATGATTTTCAGAGGTCTCATTTTCATTATACTATGACTGCCAAGCAATCAATCATCAATCAATCATTATCAATTTCCTTAAGTATGTCACCAAGACCAGTTACTCCATCACTAACCTTAGAAAGCGAAAGATTTATGTTGTTAAATGTAACAAATAGTTTCATTGTGCAGTGTATTTCTTTGTACTAAACATTTGCAGTAACCTCTCTTGCAAAGTGTCCTACTTTTTTATTTATAACACTTACTACACAACCTTAGTGTGTGCAAGAGAATTTTCGTTGTTTCTTTAGACTGTAACCATATCTTTCGGAGAGTTATCATGTAGCTGTGGAATATGTCTTCTTGATTTATTTATGACTCCCAGCATGTGTTTTCCCTTTGAACCTTAAAATATTGTTAAATAACAAAATCTGCTAGCCTACTCTGCTACCTGGAGCTATACAAATTGGGTGTCATCTGGAGGTTTTCCAAGATATGTTTATCTGTGATTCCAATAACTATACTGTCAATGGTTATCTCAACCCTGTTTTTAAAATGACAATGTTTAGTCAGTACAAAAAGTGCAAAGATGAATACTTCAACAAGCACATCTGTATGTTATGCCCTCTTGAAAAACACATTCATGTGTGATATTCCTCTTCGGTGTGAAGCGAGTGTCTAATTTCTGTACCACTTTAACATAGTTCTCACAGTCATTTGCTCCCTGAAACTGGAGTGATATTAATGAGCTTTCAGCAGCCTTAATCATTGAGTACACTCACGTTGAGTCCAGAACTTCGTTAGTCTTCCTATTTAACTTGGAAACAATTCTGTATTTTTCAAATAATATTACCACCTTGTTTTCTTGGGGCATTAGTTAGCCATATAGTGCTGTAGCCAAAATATGCCCCAGTCATATGCAGGGAGTTGTGTAGAAGCCATACACAGTGGCAGTGGTACATCATTAGAAGCTACACACAGTAGTAATCACTCACAGTAGTACTTACACAAAGTAGTACTTACACACAGTAGTGAGCAAATTGCAAAAATACCAACTAATAGTGTGGTTGCTTTAGCAAAACCATGCCATATAATAAATGAATGACAAAATATATTTATCCTTCACTAAAATTTATTTAGATCACATATATGTTTACAAAAGTCTTAGGCTATACCCAATACTGAAATGTACATTTTTGTAGATGTTGAATGTCCAATATAACACAAAGGATAACAGCAATCTGGGTAGATAAGAAAATTGAGTGTAGTCAAGTGGTTTTGGAAGACATGGAGTGTTTTAAATTTGTACAAGAATCTATTGAAGCAGGAATGGGAAAATGACTGAAGAGAAATTAAAGAAGAAAATAGAGAATGTAGGTTGTAGGAATTCAGCTTGAGGATAAGCCATGATAAAATATGCATGTTGTGACTATTTATATATTCAGTACAATAGAACACCAGCACAGATCATTAAAAGGTTTGACCAACTGGGTTAACACAAAGACTTCACCATGTATGTTATTAAATAAGGTTAAGCAGTAAATAATATAATATATTGCTGTATGGATGAATAACTGGAATACAAGAACTAGAATGTTAAAAACAAACTATACTGTACAAGTCATTGCTAAATATGCAACTATGCAACTCTACTAAAGGCACAAAGTTCTTTTCATGTCTTTTTTGTTGCTAATTTCAGGTGACATAGATTGTCACATATTCCGTAAGACATATTGCATGGATAGCTAAACAGGTGCAGCAAAGTATACTAATAATAAAGTTTCTTTGCTGAAAACCATTGTTCACTGGCAGGCATCTTACATCACTTTAAGTCAGGCCCAAAAAGTTCCATATGCTTGCATTTCTTTCAGAGAGATGGGGGACATGTATTTTACCCACTTTATCATTGCACCTCTTCTTTTTGAGCGTAGGTAATAATTTCCAGCCTCAATATAATATACATTAATATAATATATATAGTTTGTACTTACCACTGCTTATCAATGTAATTGTAACTAACAGTATGAATAGCATCATCAAAGAGCTCATTTTGTTGATGCTTATCTGTGAAATATAAAACATAAACTAATGGCAATTTAAAATAGCTTAAAAGAGACTTTACTGTTCAAGTGGTTATATGGGAATAATGTAAATTATAGTATATTTCTATAATATTTAATTTTCTACAACAAATAAAATAAATATGTATAATTACAACATGCATTTTTGTGGTTGTGCAATAACACTTGAACTTTAATACTGGCTTAATACTGACTATATGTCCATGGATTTAATACTAAAAGAAATTGTTTAAGGGAATGTGTGTGACATTGTTGTGTGCATTCATAAATTGTGGCACTGCTGTAATAGGTGTCATTGCAATTCTAATAGTACTTTTACAGCGCTTAATCTCCATCTAAAGACAGCAAACAAAACAGAAAAAGCAGAGAATCATAATCATTAACCAATGACATAGCATGGGTCAGCGTCATGGAGAGATACAGGGAAAAGCAAAAAATTAGGATGGATATGCTTGCACAAAGAGATAGGATTTGAGCTTCTTTCTGAATGAGTGGAGAGAAGTGGCCAAACATACATTATCAGGCAAATCATTCCAAATCTTTGGAGCATCTTAAGCAAAGCTGAGGCCAAAATGCTTAATAGACTTATATAAGTGTGGGACCTCAAAGAACACACCATCAGCTTGGCTTTTATGTGCATTGTAAGCACTATGTCTAGGAACTTGTACTCCAGTAAGGCAGTGTTAAATATAAATATGGTGTTCAATAGGCAACCAATGGCGAGTCTTCATAACAGGAGTCCTGTGTGAGTACTTAGTGGCGTTGGTAATGATTCTAGCCCGACTATGAAGCTTATGAAAATCAAGAGCTGTGAGATGCCTAAAGAAGGAATTACAGTAGTCAAATTGACTCCCAGCCAAAGCATTCGCAGCCATAAGAGCAGCATGATGTGTCAGAGAGCCTCCGAGATGCTTTAAGTACTGTATTTGAGCAAAACAGGAATTACATATATTCTGGAAAGGCCTTGAATGGGGAGGTAGCGCACTAGGTGCTACCTTAATCAGTGGCTAGCATTGTTTCTACAGTACCTTAATATGTGTGGTCAGTCTTTGACCTTTGGTTATGTAAGGCTCCCGCCTTTTTGCTACAATTTCCCTCCTTCCTCACTTTAAATCCAGCTTTCAGTGAGGCAAGTCGCCATTTTAACTTGAAAAAACTTTCATTATAGCTGGTATGTCAGTCATCTACAGTGATTTGTCAAGTGTTTTTAGTGATTTTAACAAAGATTTTAACTGTGTTATTATATAGACTTGATTGTAAATAAGTACCTGTGGACATTTTGGCTCAGGGCGAATGCTGTGGAAGTGGATTTTTATGACTCTGCTTTGAGTTGTGCTTCACTTTGCTCTGTTTTGTGGAGCGCTCATTGAGGGCTGTATTTATTTCATATAAAATTCTTGAGCCATTTGCTCAATTTTGTCATCTAAAATTCTGAACAAACTCAAGCACGATCCAAAGCAGCATTCTGTCTTATATTTCTAGTATGGGAAAGACATTTGACTGTATCAAATGTGGGGGTCACCACGTAAGACCCATAAATAGAAACTGCAAAATTGAAAAGGCCAAGGACAATTCAATGGACACAAATTCACAGATATTAATGGAACTGAAACACCTCAGTGGTCGAATGACACAGATGGAAGACAAGATGCAAGCCTTAGGTTCCACCTCATTGTCTCCTGTCAGAAGTCAAGCATCCAGCATGTCTCCACAGAGGTCGCCAGCTGGAAGCCAGAAGTCAACAAGGATTGCTTCTCCAGAACAAGACCTGGTGCTCCCCTCCCTGACAACTCTGCGACAGTCAAGAGTAATACAGCAGCAAGTGGACACAAGGATTCGAGAACTACAAGGACTTGATAAAGGCAAGTTTAAGTCTCAAAGGGGAGTGTCCGAAACAATATGGGTTAAAAAGGAGGTCCCTTGGCCCCAGAATCACGTCTTAGGGGGCAGTTCCAAAAATAGAATGAACTATGACAATTTAACCTTGAGTCAATGGGTTTCAGGATTCGCAACTATTATCCGAAATGAAAGCGACTTAAGTGTAAAAAACAAAATGCTCGAGTATCTCTCTGATATCATGGAAGACTCGCATGATTTTGGGTGGGCATCAGCGAAAGGTTCACAGGCAGTACTATTATGTAAGATGGAGGAAGGGAGGATTACGTGGGAGGAAACCAACAAAATCGACAGGGTTCGAAGAGCTTATGCTCATAGGTCCACCTCTCAACCTCAGGGTGCCCATAGTAAAAAAAGTAGCCAGCAAAGATAACTCAGCCCCATGTAGATACTATCAAAAGAACTCCTGTTCTCATAAAGGCGATCATGAAACTGGAGGTAGATTGTATCTTCATATTTGTAGCCATTGCTACTCTCAAGGTAAAAAATTGGCACATTCACACAAAGATTGTAAAACAAAAAACGATTAGGGCACTGCAGTAATGTAGTGCCAGTTGTTAAAAGATGCATAGCAAAAATCTTTGGCCCAAGAGTTATCACCAATGCCCATAAAGAACAGATAGGTAGTATCAATTGGAGGTCGGATTGGGCCAAAGCTAACAATAAGTTACCAAATGTTAAACTTGAAAACAACGGCACCAAAAATCGTGAATGTGTGACACAGCACTTAAAGAAACTTCACACTTCAATGCATGTGCCAAAACACTGTCCAAAAGTGTCAAAAGCCCGTGTCATATCAACACAAAATAGGTTTGAAATATTAAACAGTGTTGAGAATATTGAAAGTGCGTTTGAATGTGTTGACAATGTAGCAGGTAACAAGCTGGCAAATACTTTTGTGGATTGTAAACAACGTAATACTGGTGTGTCAAATGGTACTGTTGTAAATAAAACTCCAGTAAAGTCACAAAAATGTAAGGTTACAAATGTTGTGTCACTAAACGATAGTAGCAGTGACAAAACAAGTCAAGAAGTGTCAATGTTGGATAAGTGTCAAAATAACTGTACAGGTGAGTTAAATACATCAAAGAAATCTTGTGAGTTAAATGATACTGCTCTACATGGAGCTGCAGCTAAATCACAAAAAGGTATTGCTGAAAACGTTCTGTCATTTAATAACAGTAATAATGACAAAACAAGTCATGAAGTGTCAGAGGTAAACAAGTGTCAAAATGATGGCACAGGTGAGTTAAATACGTCTCAGAAATCACTGTATGACCAAAATAGTCAGGATAGCAACCATGTAAACCTGGAAAGAGACAAATATGACCTTGAGTTGAGATTTCGGCCTCGCCATAGACAACAAATTGCTGCTGCTGCAAATAACAACACGTTTGTCAGTTGGAATGACCAAACTCAAGATAAATTCGGATTTATTCCTCTAGGTGATTTGACCTTGCCCACCATTGACCTTCAAAAACAAAGTACAGAAAATATCTTTGATATTCATCGTCGCATAAAGGTTTCAGGCAATCATAATTATATGGAAACCCAAATTCAGATACAATCCTAGTTAAAACCTGATATCTGGCAAAAATATTTGCATAACTATTGGGACTCCCAATTAGTCTTACTTCTTAGATATGGCTTTCCATTAGATTTTGATTATGCCTCACAACTTAAAAGTGTCCAACAAAATCATAGCTCAGCAACTGAACATACTGAAGATGTCAAAGCTTATTTAACTGAAGAAAAGGATTTTGGGGCCATGTTGGGCCCTTTCCAGGAATCACCAATTGAAAATCTTCATATCTCACCTTTCTTAACCAGAGATAAACCTGGAGGTGCTCATAGATGGGTAATTGTGGATCTCAGTTTTCCTCATGGGTATTCTGTGAATGCAGGTGTCCAATCTGACACCTATTTAGGCACCCCTTTCCTTCTCACATTGCCCACTGTTGATAATATAACAAAGTCAAGCAGTTAGGAAAAGGTTGTCACTTATATAAAATTGATCTTAGCAGAGCCTTTAGACATGTAAAACTGGATCCTAAAGAGTATAATCTTTTAGGCTTAAGACTTAATGACCTGTTTATTGACAGTTGTTTGCCTTTTGGGTTTCGGCATGGTTCGGCCCTGTTCCAGCGCCTAAGTGACGCTGTGCGCTTTATTATGGCCTAGAAGGGCTTCTCAGTCACCAATTATATAGATGATATAATTGGGCACTCAGTAGTCAGTAAATCTCAGGATTCATACCAAAATCTCAGAACCCTCTTGACTGAGTTAGGATTTGACATCAGCGAAAAGAAGGTAGTCAAACCTGCCACTAAAGTTACTTGTTTATGTGTCGATATTGACACTGAAGAGTTCACAGTGTCCATACCCCCTGACAAAGTTACAGAAATCCTACTAGAATGTAAAGCATGGGCTCATAGGCAACATTGCACTAAAAGACAGTTACAATCCCTGTTAGGAAAATTGTTATACATTACAAAATGTGTACGTCTGTCTAGGCCCTTCTTTAACCGTATGCTGGATCTCTTAAGAAGTTCGGATAAACTCGGAAAAATTATGCTAACAATTGAATTCAAGAGGGATCTATACTGGTTTCTAGAATTTATTCCCAAATTCAATGGTAAGGCTTTTATATCACACAATCCTGTCATGGAAAAAATTGAATTAGATGCCTCTTTGCAAGGACTAGGTGCCAGGTGGGGTAGCCAGGTGTACAGCATCCAAATCCCCCTTGGATATGAAAACATGACCATTGTGCATCTAGAGATGCTCAATATCTTAGTGGCTATTCGAACCTGGGGTCCCCAATGGACTGGCAAGGCAGTGCGTATTGCTTGTGATAATCAAGCTGTAGTCATGGTTTTAAATTCAGGTAAAACTCGAGATCTCACCCTGGCTGCAATTGCTCGAAATATCTTCATGGAAGCTGCCCAATTCGACATTTTTCTAAAAACTGTTCATATAATGGGTGTTCACAATGATATAGCCGATAGTTTATCAAGATGGAATATGGCAGAACAATTTAGAACAAAATTCTATCGATTGTTGCCCAACCATGTATGGGTTCGTGTCCCCAAAAATGCCCTTGTAATTAATTGGTGTATTTAAATCTTCAGATTCAGCACCTATGACCTCGTCACTAGCAATCACAGCTACCAGGAGATTAAAACTAGCCTTTGCAGATACAACATCAAAGAGTTATGAGTCAAAATTTCGTAATTTTCTTTCCTTTTGTGCTTTTTCTTCCATTGACATTTATAACATATCCCCTGTGGATATCCCCTCATTCCTAGAATTCCTTAATTTTAATAGTATTTCTCATTCAGGACTGGTAAATTATTTGTCAGCCATTAAATCCTCTCTGGCCATGTATGGCTTGAATCTTGCCAGTTTTTCAGACCCTAGAATAAAGCTGTACAACAAAGCAATAATGAGGCACCGACCTCTCAATCCCTGTTTAAAACCCATAATTGACACTGATACACTCCTAGCAATGGCGTTGCAATGTGATAGAATGCATATGGGCTATATCTGTAAAGCAGCTATTCTACTGGCTTTCTTCAGCTTCCTACGTATATCCAACCTTGTTCCCCACACTATATCAGGCTATGACCCCTTAAAACACTTGTCCCGAGGGGACATAATTTTTGGGCCCCCAGGGATTAACCTATTAGTAAAGTGGTCAAAAACCCTGCAAAATAAAGATAAGGTAAAGGTCTTGAAAATTCCATCCCTGGGTAAATCCCCCTTATGCCCAGTGGCTGCTGTGAAAAAGCTGCTCTCAAGTACCTCCGGTTCCAACAATTCACCACTGTTCCAAGTTCAGTGCTTTGAAAGATGGGTCCCACTGACTGATACTAGGCTTAGAAAATTTCTGGCAAAACTTTTGAAAGCACTTAACCTTACCCCCTGGGGCTACACTTTTCACTCCCTCCGTCGTAACATCTAACTGCATATCGTCTGTACAGATGTGGAACCTATGCCGGGATGATTTCAAATGACTTTGTTGAGGGGAGTAGTACATAAGGAAAGAGTAATGGAGCAAGCCCTGAGGCATGCCAAGCAAAAGCTTTTTTGCATCAGATAGAATAGAGCCAATCTTGACACACTTCAAATGATCAGAGAGGTAGGACTTTAACCAGTCTAAAACTATACTACCAACACCAAAACAAGAACTCAGACAATGTAGGAGTGTGCCATGGTCTATTGTGTCAAAAGCTGCCAATAGTTATGCAGCACAACAGCAGTTGCCTCACCTCTAGCCAGAGTAAGATGGACATCATTATTAATCAACAGCAGTGCAGTTTTGGTCAAGTGACCTAACTTATAAGCCGACTGTTTTACATTCTTGAGTTCATTAGAACCAAAATAGTCATTTCGTTTGGAGGCAACCATTTGCTCGACAAGTTTGGAGATAAAGCACAAGCCTGACACAGGTCGGTATTTCCTGAAATTGTCAGGTGATAGTGAGACTTTTTTGATGAGTGGAGTAACAACAGTTTTTTTGAAACTGGCGGGAACAACACCTTCAAACAGGGAACAATTTACAAGTTTAGTGATTCAGGGAAGAAGAACGGCCAAACATTCTTTAACCAAAAAGGTAGGCCACGGATCCAACATAACAGCATTGCAATAAAAAATGTATGCATATCTAATCTAATCTAATCTAATGTGGACTTTTATAGCGCTTAATCTCCATCACTGATAGACTCTAAGGCGCATCTAAACATATAGCAAGGCAGTTAGCGTTAATCAAGGGACATAGCCAGGTCGTACCGAGGAGACACAGATGTGACGGGGGAGGCTATGGTGGGTAGGCTTTTGCAAACAGGTATGTTTTAAGCTTCTTTCTGAAGGAGGTAACTGATGTTGCACCGCGAACATCTTGAGAGAGGTCATTCCAGATCTTAGGAGCATCAAAAGCAAAACTATGGCCAAAATGTTTGGTTGACTTGAAGACTGATGAATGGAAAGGAGGAACTGTAAGGTATTGACGATCTGGGTGACTATGTCTAGTACTATAGGGACAACTACTAAAAGACAAGAACGGTTCGAAATAAGAAGGAGAACCACTATGCCAAAATTTATACACAAGTGTTGCAGTTTTGAAAATGTAACCGTACCTAACACCAACCAGTGGAGTTTCTGTAGAATGGGTGTAACATGAGCATACTTTCTATGATTTGTAACAATACGAGCAAGGGTGTTCTGAATACTTTGCAATTTGTACTGATTGAAACCGGACAAACCTCTGAACAGAGAGTTACAATAGTCCAGATGACTACTAACCAAGGCATTTGCAGCAAGGACTGCCACTTCAGGAGTGAGATACTTTCTAATTCTATGGAGGTCACGCATCTGAAGGAAGCACGCTTTGCAAGTCCTCTTGATATGCTCAGAGAATGAAAAATCTGCATCAAACCACACACCTAGATTTCTAACAGAATCAACCGGACGAAGAAGTCTACCAAGAATGCTAACAGGAAAGTTAGAGGAAATCTTCTGATGTTGAGCCTTGGAACCAAAGACAATAAACTCAGTTTATTCAGGGTTGAACTTCAATTTACTGAGAGGCATCCACTCTTGGACATCATGAAGGCAGGCATTTAGCTTGGCGAGAGCCGAAGAAGCATTCTTGTGGGAGAGATGGATGTATAACTGAGTATCATCCGCATAAAAATGGAATTAAATATGTGGGTGGAGGCGAATAATTTTACTAAGTGGTGTTGTATAGAGTGAAAACAGTAACGGACCCGGAACAGAACCTTGCTGAACTCCATAGATGAGATTGCTTAATTCAGATAGTGTAGAGCCTATCTTAATGGTCTGGCAACGATTTAGGAAGCAAGTAGGAAGCAAACCACCTTAGAACTGTTCCACCAAGACCAAATCAGGATTTAAGGTAACCAAGGAGAATATTATAGTCTGTAGTGTCAAATGCGGCTGATAAGTCAAGAAGTACTAGAGCTGTGGGTTCACCGTGTGCCAGAGAGAGATGAACTTTGTTTTTTATAGACAATAAAGCAGTTTCTGTGGAATGTCCTGGCTTATATGCTGACTGATGTTAGCTGCCTAGCAACAACTCGCTCAACCAACTTTGACAGGAAACAAAGACCAGACATTGGGCAATAATTCTTAAGGTCGTCTCTGGGAAGGGAAGCCTTTTTTATGAGGGGGGTGACAACCGCCTTTTTGAAAGAATTTGGGAAAGATACTTCAATGAGAGAATGATTTACCAACTTGGTAATAGAAGAGAGGAGGATATCAAGACAATCCTTAAGGAGGAATGTTGGTATAGGGTCTAGTGAGCAAGACTTAGTGGGGGATTCACTAATACACTTATAAACCTCATCTTCAGTGACAGGCATAAAGGCATTGAAAGCAGGGGGCAACAAATCCGGTGCATCATTGAAAGAGCCAGAAGTAGAGAAGGTGTCCCTTATTTTGCTTATTTTATTGGAGAAAAAAGAAGCAAACATGTCCGCGAGGCTTTTATCTGAGCTATGAGCAGGCATAACAGTCTCAGAGGTGCGATGCAAAACCTTCCACAATGACTGCCATAGCTTCTTGGGGTCACGACTATTTGCAGTTATGAGATTTGGATAGTATGAACCCTTGTCTTTATTTTCCAGTCAATTACACCAGGCAATTTGCCTGCGGAGTCTTGATCTATTCAACTCTAACTTATGTTTTCGCCACCTTCATTCAAATTGCCGCCTAAGAGATCGAGCCATGCGATACGAATCAGACAACTACTCATCAGACTGCTGTTTAGCCTTGCATGAAATGATAGGAGCATGCTTGTCAAGTACCTGTGTAACACCAGTTATGTACTGATCATAAAGTTCTGCAGCAGTACCTTCAGGGGACCGTACAAACGGTATATTATTAAGGTCATTTCTGAACTGGTCGATATCAATCCTGTGGTACCGACGATAAGAGACCCATTTGTCGATGCTGGTAGATGGGTGGGAGAAATCCATTTGGCATCTTATGGCAGCATGGTCAGAAATGAAATCTCCAACACTTTACATTGCGGACAAAATCTGAGTCGCAAGGAGATATCAAAACATCCAGAGTGTGACCCAGTAAATGAGTTGGGCCACAGACACTTTGAACCAAACCACAACACTGAAGGATGTCGTTAAACCTGGACCTATCACCACACTCAACATCCAGATGGACATTTATATCACCACAAATGATGAAACGGGAACCAGTCGAAGACAGAAAGCCAAAAAGAGCCAAAAAATCTTCCAGAAACTGAGTAGTACATGAACCAGGAGGACGGTACATACAAGCAGCAACAAAGCTATTGTAGTCAGACTTGAATGAAAGTATGATAATTTCAAATGACCCTAAAACTGGTGAAGAGACAATACTGGGAGAAAAGGTTTTTCTACACAGAAAACCAACACCACCTCCCCGACCAGTACACCTTGGTTTTTGGATGAAATTGTAATCAGCCGGTGTAAGAGAACTCAGGAGGCCATCACTATCATTTGGTCTAATATGAGTCTCAACTAGACCCAGGATATCTCAGTTACCGCATTTTATCAGAGAGGGCCTTTATTGCGAATGGATCTACAATTGATGAATTCAAAATTGGTGGGGCCAGGGTTTGAAGCAACATCACCACACAACAAAAGGAGTAGTAGTAGGTTTTAAATTTCAGTTGTGGAGGAACCTGTCTTGTATCGCTAGTGTAACAATATTTATGGACCACAACAGAAAGCCAAAAAATTGAAGGGATACGTACTCCTGTCAATCTTTTCACAATTCTGACTCCTGTCAGCATTCAGCCAGTTACACAAGAAAGCAACACACAGGAAACATACCACTAGGATGACTTTCACAACTAACATGGCCAAGAACACATAAAAAACGCCAAGAGTTAGCAAACCATAGAAGCAGAGGAACCCATAATTACAATCACACAAAAACCAGAGTTAAAACCACCACAACAATGACTTTAAAAAATAAAATGATCACTGGGACATAAAAACCATAAAATAATCACTGGGACATGTCAGGTGATAAGGGGAATTACAACAACAAATGGGTTGGAAATACTACCACGATAACGGGGAATGTGGGCGATAATAGGGTATACTGATATTTAAGGAATCTAAGGAAAATATTAAGGAGATTAAGACACTAATCTGTTGAAGGGGACTATGTATGTTGTAAAAACAGCAATGGTGAACCTTATAAGACAGTAAGTAGCATAATTCATGCAATTTGAAATCGGATCATTTGAAAACAGAACACCCGCCACGGCCTCACACCACACTTAAGCATATGTGCTAAGGTAATCATATTTCAGTTGAATATAACAGGTCTTGATGTGTTGATAATATGCCTTGTCCATCCAATAATGCTACTATGGTAATAGCCATATAACATACATCTTACTCTTTACTCTCAAGCATGAAATCAAGCTGGATATTTCAGTGTTGAGGGTGTCTTTACATTTCTTTACCTCGATAGAATTTACAAGTGTAAAAACTATTTAACTATTTTTCTATGAAATGCCAGTTATAAGCTTACAAAAATGAAGCTAGAACTTCAAACCTTTTGCTGATACCTCATTAGACATACACCAGAAATATATGACACTTAAAGATGAAGAATGTAACATTTGTGGTGTGCACTCATATTATGGCGTTATCTTTATTTGTGATATACTTTTTGTTTTTTGTCATTCAAGAAATGTTATGTTATACAATATGAATACTGTTTCCACAATACACATTATTTATTATGTCCATACAAAAAGTTTAAATCCATTGTGAAAAGGACCTACAATTTTGGTTTGCAACTGACTTTAATCGAAGTGTTTGTTAAGAATGTATTCTTAAATCATTTATTCTGTATTTTTGTTGCTGTCAGAAAGAAAATATCATGAAGAAAAAATTACTACTTATTGTAGGAAACAATAGCTCTAGCATAATTTCATCAGCAATGGTTATAAAAAAATTTTCTTATATTACAGAATAAACTTCAAATGTGTTAGAAAAAGGATTTCACAGACTTGTGATTGATGGCAATATTTTAACCCAATCTCAATACAGTTTCATATAAAAACTATCTGCAAACTTTTTAAATAGATTTTCAGACACTCATCAGATGAAAATAAATTACCCTTGGGAGTTTTCTTGGATTTACAGAATCCACTATAAACTTTGCCGCTATAAACTGCTTTGACACTTTGACGTAAAACACCATGATAATCCTATAAAAACAATAATTTGTCAGATGCATGAAGTACCACTGTACAAAAAGATCAAGAGTTCAATTGATAAGATATAACCAGGCACATTCTGAGAAATTTCCTGTAATGTACCACTAGGCTCCATCGTCAGACAATTGTTTTTCACAAGAATGCAAATTGTATCATATGACCAAACACATTCTGTAAAATTACCTGAAACAGATGTGCCAGAAACCTCCATTCTAGAGCTATTACTGTATACATAATTTAAATCATCAACACTTGTAATATTTCTAAGGAACTAAAAGTTGTCATGCAAATGATAAAAAATAAACCAGATATGTCTACAAGTCAAGATATTTTTATCCTAATAAGAAGTGTATTACCATAGTAATACATACACTATTTACAGGATGTTCTTGGGAGCTTGACAAAAGTTCAGCATAACTAGTGCCTGTGTATTTATAGTTGATAAACTATACAGGAAATTATTCCTTGGTGGGAGATTTTATTCAAAGGGATAAGTATAAAAAATTAATTTAATATGTGGACATTTATAGAACATGAGGGGCCACGGTGCCAGAGTGGTAACACTCTCACCTCCCACCTCTGAGGCCTGGGTTCGGTTCCCGGCACGGCCTCCAGTGGGAAAGCTGGTAGTTGCTTCCCGTTGGTCGGCAGTTTACAGTACAGAACCTTGACCAACTGTATGTACTGGTTTCCTCAGCCCTTCCAACTACCCATTGTGATATGACCTGTACAGTGTTGAAAGCAATGTAAAACCCAAAATAAATAAATAAATTATAGAACATGACTGTGAGCTATAGTATGTTGTCTGTTGAGCAATTTCATTTATAAATGTCATATCAAAAGGAGTTACAAATTGTGTGTACTCATGTCATATGGGTGATACATTAGTTGTTATCCAGTGTGAACCTACTGTATCAGAAAACACAAAGAATTGTATTTTAATTTTTTATTGTACAACACATATTCTTGGTATTATTTTAGGAATGACACATGCAAACATAGGTCAAATGCCCTAGGGATATGTTGAGGCTCATTTAATCCTAAAATAAGTAACTGTAATGAGTAATATCAATTAATTTATTGTTTACATAAATGTAGTCATTTGTGAGATGGTACTGGTTTGGATATGTCAAGAACAACCACGAATTCCCTGTTACTCTATGGTATACAAAACTACAAGAAGTGGGCTTTATTGTCCACATCAATCAATCAATCAGTTGTCCAGGTGCTTAATCTCCGTATCAACGGATTCTAAGGCACACCATCCAATCCGTAAGGCATAAATCATGAGACATTGGACATGTTCCGAGTCGTTGCCAGGGAGTCGTTCCACATCTGTATCACTTGGTTGTTATCCTCATGCTGATGTACTAGTTTATTACATTTTATGGCTCTCATCTGCCACTGTGGCCTAGCGGGTACTACACTTGTCTAGAAACTCAGGGGACGTGGGTTTAAACCCATGTATAGGTAGATACATTGTGCATGCTCAGATGACCACTTAAAATGGCGGTCCTCTGTGATTGGGTCCTATCCCCAGTGGCAGGCTAAAGAACCTCAAGGGCATTAATAAATGGTCATCCTTGAGCCTCTATCTTCCAGTTAGTGGAATGTCAGCTACTTGTGAGTTGGAGCTGTACCTGTGTAGAGTTTGAATGGGTTAAATAACGATTTGAGTCCTGCAGTATATGGAGATTTTGCGCTGAGTATAATAATACAATACAATGTATTAATATTTAATCACAAAATACAGGATGCCCGTCCCTCTAAATGTGCTTATATATCACTACAGACATAATATAACAAGTGACAGATAATAAAGATAGTAAAAAGTTTTAATAAAGGGTATAAACAGAATTTTCACAACATAACATTACTGTGTACTTGGATAAATATCCAAGGATCAATTTCCTCTTATTCCAGATGGTTTCTACAAAGATTGGCAGTTACTTACAGTTAACTTGCATTATATACACACATTTTTCATTATTTGAGATTTCAAGAACCTTGTTTTCCTTTTCAACTAATTTAATAAAAAATAATGTACACTCGTGGTCAAAATGTTTACAACATCAGAGAAAGTTGATTTCATCCTTAATATTTTCATTTTGGCATAATTTGCAAAATCTGTTTTCAATTGGTGTTTGGTTTCTATGTCAAGAGCCAATATACCTAACCTCAGTTGAGCCATTAGTAATCTTAGAAATCTAGGTAAAGATATTTTAAGGTACCCTGATGTTTCAATATCTTGATTAAATTTAGCATAATTTCTCAACTTTAATTTTGTTTGAATGTCTTTACACCATTCATAATGCATTTCATCATAAGCTTATCATTTGATGACTGAAGGTTGAATTGTTCACCCGTGTAGAATGTTCACTTCACATTTCAAAATTTCTGTAATTCTACATACATGTCCCGAACAATTTTCAATGTTAAAATTACACAAATCATATTCTAACATTTTCTTGTTAAACATGAAAAATCCATTGTCATAAGGCGATTCCAGTATCATTGGGTAGATAGTATAATCACAGTTTGACATTTAACGAACCCATTTCAGACTGCAATCCCAATATCAGATCATTTTTATGAACATCTAGAAAATATCTAATAGCTGTACAACATTAATAATTGTTATACATAGTATTTCAGTGTATTTTCAGATTCTGAAAACAACGGTTGTTTTAATACATTAACCAAAGTCAGGCTTTTATCACCCATTTATTGGAGTTACAGGGACATTGACAGGAATCATTTTTATGCTTGCTGGGGTGAATTTTAAAAGGAAACCAGAAACAAAGTTACTTATGTATATGCAGTGTTGAAAGGTGAGGGAACTTTGGTAAAATGTGTTGTTGTTTTTTCAGGTTAATTTTGGCCCTTGTTGGTCTGGTTGTATACAACAATAAATCACGACATAACTTGTAAGATTATTATTATGATCACAGACACATGGTGTCTCATTCCTGTCTATACACTCATCCTAGGCTCACCATGTTTGTACTTATTAACAGCAAACCATGTCATTTTTGATGTTTTTGATCTGACCCATACCCAAGGCTCATGCGACACCATCCTTCTTGCAAGAGTTAACCCCTTACAAATTTACTGTGTTAGTTATTTGGAGTTTTACGTTGCTTTTAACACTGTACAGATCATATCACGACGGGTTGTTGGAAGGGCAGAGGAAACCAGTACATACAGTTCGTTACGGTTCTGTACTGTAAACTGCTGACCAACGGCAAACAACTACCAGCTTTCCCACTTGAGGCCATGCCGGGAATCGAACCCCGGCCTCAGAGGTGGGAGGCGAGTGTGTTACCACTCTGCCACCATGGCCCCCAAATTTACTGTGATTCATAACCAACAAGTAAATGAAAATATTGGTGATGTTCGCTTTTTCATAAAAAAATGTTTGAATCCAAAAGTTTTGATCATGTTCCTACTGTTTTATCCTTCCAACATCACACTATTTCTCTACAGGGCACAGTTTATGGATCAACATTTTGTACAGACTGAATCTTTGGTTCAAATGTTTTGGAAAGATTTCTTGCACTGTAGGGTCTTCTTCATCCTCTTCCTTTGTTGTTTGGGGGGATTTTAATATTCACATTAATTCTGTGTCACCCTTGGTTTTTGAATTCAAGTCTTCTGGCTCAGATGTTCAGCTCTGATCCGATGTTCATGGTTCATAATTCATAAGTTATTTCAATATTGTCTCATGTTTTGTGGATTTTTGTCGATGGCAAACTAAAACGAGTAGTAAACTTCAGTCAGTACTAAAAAAATAATATTGATAAATTACAAAAGGGCTTATTGACCTCTACATTTGTTGTTTCTCCATGGCATTGATACACTTTGTGAACAGTACTTTTCTGGGGTCATGGCGGTGCAGTGGTAACACACTCGCCTCCCACCTCTGAAATCAGAGTTTGAATCCTGGCCTGGCCTCATGTGGGAAAGCTGGTAGTTGCTTGCCGTTGGTAGGCAGTTTACAGCAAAGAATCATGGCCAACCATGTGTACTGGTTTCCTCTGCCCTTCTAACTAGCCACCACAATATAACTGATAAACTAATGGGTATAACATAAAACACTAAATAAATGAACAGTACATGCCAAGTTTGGCTAGCCTCCTAGACATTTATGTACCCATGAAAACAAGGCATCTCGCCAAACAAGCCACAGCTCTATAGCAAATTTAGGTCAAACAAACTTGGAGGAAAACAAATCCCAAATTAACTATAGATGTTAAATAAATAGATGCAACCTTTTATACTTAATACTTAATATCCGGCGTCTCCATGGTACTGAGCTTGGAAATTGCAGATGATTTTTTGGAAATGGATTTTGGTGTTGCACCCTAGAGTCTGCCTGACAGAGATTAAGTGCCATAAAAGTACAGAATATAATAGAATAAGGGACCGTATTCTCAGGGTTCATCGAACTATAGTGGTATGGTTGGTAAAAAGTTGTTATGTGCATTAAACAAGGTGTTGAACAGGACTCAGGTTTATATCCATCCATTTTGTGCCGATAAAGTCATTGACAATGATACAGGAATACATTTAAAAAGACTATAACTAAGGGTGTCCCTCCTGAGAAGAAGCCACTACCTTTCAGTTCTTTTCATCCAGTTTCTAAAAGTTAAATTCTTTAGTTATTAAGGACAATAATGCTAAAGAATGTTCATTACACCTTTGACCAACATTTTTAAGAAGTGTATTTGTCATTCTTCTTCCATCAATAACAACACTAGTCAGTCTGTCTATCCAGCATGGCACACCCTTCAAAAATAGTCATGCTGCTTATCAAAAAGTCTTCAATGTATAAGGATGATCTAGGGAATGATATGCCAGTGTCTGGGCTGCATTTCTTGTCCAGGTTGATTGAGCATGTACTTCCTGTAAAATCAGGCTTCAGATGGACTCTGATGATCTTGGCAATACTTTGCCAGTCAGCTTACAATGCTGGACACTCAACTGGCTTATTGGCTAGTGTGCCACCTTTCATGCCACTGGCCATGTTGGGAACTTGCCATTGGAAATTTGAATTTGCTGCTATTATTTCATGTTTTAAGGTGATTTTTGTTCAAGAAGTCTTTCCCTCCCTATTTCTAAACTACTAAACATCGATGGTAACCCAAGCCAAAACACTTATCATGCTTAATACCTCTGTATCTCTAGAGTAAGCAACATTTTCAGTATAAAACAATAACAAAGATTGTTTTGTTCTCTAAATTACCATATCTCAAGTATGGATTTGGACAGTGGAAAATAATTTTAATAATAGACTGAATAGAATTATTACTACAGTTGATAACACATTTTGTGAAAATATCGGTCCACTTCAGTCTGATGATATTGTTGAAAAAAGCACTAAAATAATGATGTTTAAAGTTGCAAATAAACATGTCTTCATGTTTCTATAGTTTACCAACATATGATTAGTCAACATGATCATTGCTATTATCTAAATTATAAAACAATTATAAAGAAATGCTTATTCAGCGAAAGTGGGAAAACGATTTTGAAATCTCTTTCAAATGGAAATTAAAACCTGCTAATCGCTAAATACCTTTAAAATATTACTTTTACAGGTTTATCAACCCTAATTAATCACGAGTAATCAACTTTGCAACTGCTGCTGTAAATTTATAGTAAATATTATACACAATTTCCCATTAATCTGATTCTAGAGCTTGTTTGTTTATAACGTAGTATATATTAGTATATATCATTTTTATTGCATATTATTTTTGCACAACATGATCTAGTAATACACTGATGATTAGATATGACCTTATCTAAAATATATTTGACATCAGCATGGATTTCATTCATATTGAGTAGAAATATTATACAAAGTACTTTATCAGAGAATAAAATCTGACAAGTACTTAAATGTTAGACTAAAACAATTTCATACCTTTCTAGTCTGTCGCCTGCATGAAGTCTCTTAAAAATTATCTGTAATTGAAACTGTCCCCTCCAATCCTGATATCTTTTTGAACCAACTATGGCTTTGTTCATGTCAAAAAGAAAATATAACTCATAAATCTTGTTACAGTGGTTTTAGCCATTTATTCTCCATAATTCTAAGCAGACAATCTAGCTCACTACTTTTTTTTGTTTCCCATGAAATATTTCTTTTACTTTCACAATTAATAATTCTGGTAACTGCATGATGTATCTATTTCAACAAAAAGAACTTTCTGTGCAAATGACATTCAAATAAACAGGGTGTTATTAATTGTTGTCCAATAAATCATCCTTTTTTTATTAAACTCTATTGTAAGTAAATGAACATTTTCTGTTACATTACGCAACAGAGTATCAGTTCAATGATATATTCATAACTAAGTTTATTTAAATGTCTTTAACATGAACGATAAACATCAGATTTTTCAACAAATTTTAATGTTTTTAGTTAACATTCTGTATTTAATCTTGCATTTTAGTGGTTTTTAGAGGGGCCACGGTGGCATAGTAGTAACACACTTGCCTGTCACCTCTGTGGTCATCGGTTCAAACCCCGAACCTTACATGGAAAAGTTGGTAGTTGCTATCTGATGGTCGGCAGTTTACAGTACAGAACCTTGACCAACTGTATGTACTGGTTTCCTCTGCCCACAAAACTACACATCCTGATATAACCTGTACAGTGTTGAAAGCAACGTAAACTCCCAAATAAATAAATAGTGATTTTTCAGGTGTATATGTAGAACTTTATGAACATGCAAAGACAACCAGCTACCAGTACCAGGAGGAAAGTCACAGCTTCATCAAGGGAACATATCTGAACCAAGAAAATCATCAAGAGGTCCTCTGATCTCAAACATCATGGTATTCTACAAGATATCAATCAATTGTGGAATAACTCAGGCATTGCTTAACCATTGCCACATATCCTTTTATTTTATAAGAACTAAGTATGACAGGATATGGCCTGATTTATTAAAGAAACGTGGTGGCGTTAACTAAACTGGTGTGGTCTTGGCGACTCTAAAGCGAAGGTGGCCCTAATATACAATGACTTATCACTCCCAGAATTGGCTGTAGGTTAGCTCACAAATATGTACCAAATTCATAATGTCACTGTTGCCACTAGCTACAATTCATTGTGGCCTTAAAGGATGCCACTTACCTCCTTGTGGGACTCTTTGCTCTGCTTATGGAAATTCCATGCAAAAGGTTGAGCAATGTTAACTCGGTTGGGGAACTTTAACTGGGACAATGTGACAGAATGGTCCATAAATTGTATATCAACCTCCAAAATAGCATTCTGTAAATTTCAACCTCTCATGTCAATCCCAGTAAAGATTTGTAGATATTCTGATCAGTGATGCTGTAGTTGCAGGGTATTATGTTTGTTCTATTCAGTGGTGACTGCAATAGATCTTGAGACACAGGAGTAGCTCCTTAAATAAGATATTAAGATTAAACTTAAAGAAATGTTTACTGACTTTGGCCCAAGTGAAGATATTTCTAAGATATGGAAGGATACTACTGATTTAGTGAAAGGTCAGGAATATTATTATCGTGACCTCTAATGTGGGTTATGTGCAACTGAATGTCAAAATGTGTTGTCAGGAGCCAAATATTTCTGATACAGGCTACCAGAAAGGTATCTCTGTTTTTGTTGTACTTTACCACCTGAACTACCACTTTTTTGTTGCAAAATATTCTCCCTGGTGACTGTGATGACTGGTGCCGATATTTTATCCATAATTGAAGTGCTATTACAAGACTAATAATTTCAAGGTGAACCATTTTTAACTTAAAGTCAAGACTGTAAAGATCTGAGGATACATAGACTCGTTTTTTTTCAGATACAACCTGAGCCTGTAAGGCAGACATTGTGATGTAAGGTGCCCATTTTGTTTATTGTTAGCCTATTGTACACAGTAACACTATTAAAATGATAAAGAATTGTATGATCCAAGTTAAGTCACTGTTGTGACATTGGTAAAATCAGAAAAAATTGTGATTAAAAAATTCCGTGGTTTTCTTGGGAATTGAATAATCATAAGTAACTACACCCCTGTATCCATGATGTCAAAATATGAGACCAAATCTACTAGAAAATTGGCACAACCATTTAAGGTCAGCACTACCGATGAGATTAGGATCTTCCTTAACTTTCCAAGATTGGCTGATGGTATCATGAGTAAGTGAGTTTATGACCTGCAAGTTTGTTTATGATTTGCTGCATGTATTGGATCTACTTCTTTTAATAACAGCAGAGAGGATGCTACCTTGAGGGACACCCATCTGTGGCTCATGTAGGTCAGAAAATGTTTTTTTCTAAATCTCTAGCAACAAATTATTTCCGTACAGTGTCATAGGCTTTAAAAACACAGGCTACATGCTTGCTTTTATAAAATGAATCTTTAATAAAAGATTCAAGTGAAATTCATGTTGTAGTTCCACCTTTTCTAAAACCACTTTAATATTTTGACAAAATATTATTCATTCAAGGAGCTAAAGTAATCTAGTATTAATTATTCTTTCCATGGGTTTGCATAAACAGTTCATCAGAGGTATGAGACAATAATTAGATTGTTTCTTTAATCTTTGCCTCACTTGGGAGTTGGTACAACTGTGGCTTCAATATTCAGGAATTTCTGCTGAAGTCCAAATGTCATTAAATATATTGAGAAGTGAGTCTCTTCACAGGTGTTTCAGGAGTTGAGAAAAGATTTCATCTGGACCCGTGGGTACTTCATGAGAGTTCTTCAGAGCATTGCATAATTCTTTAAAGGTAAAATAAAGTTATCATTTTTATTGTTTTTGTGGTAAAAATTTTTTTTTTCTCAGCTTTCTCTTGTTATTGTTGAATCTTTGTACAGTAAATGCCGCTTCTGGAATTCTTGCTAATTTCTTGGGTCAACCTATTTGCTACTCTTTCTGTTATTTTGTCCCATCATAATTTTTTTAGTACTTTGTTTGTCACATATAGTCCTTATAATTTTCCATACATTACTGTGGTCCACAGGGCCTAGTGGTTAGCATCTAAACACAGGTTGTGACAGGTTCGACTATTACAAGTGACTATTACAAGTGACAATGCTGATCTAGTGTCTCAATATGGCCTGGCTTTGACCCATACCTTATTTGTTGGTCTCTATACATTAGGTTTCATTACATATTCATGCCATGCTTTCTTCTTGTTCTCTTTAATCACTTGAGCAGAACTGGGCCAACAGTTTTTATATTGATTAATGCTATCTCTTGTAGCATTTGATCAGCATTTATCCTTTAGACTATATTTGGTAGCTGTTTGTGCATCCACTATTGACTCATATTTTAAAATCAAAGTTTTTGTTTTACATTCCATTCAACAGCCATGGTCATATTAGGGCATGTCATCAGCATTGTCACTTGTGACAATCCAACCCACAGAGGTGACAGCCTGTGCTCACTCAAACCATCATGTTTCGTGTATTGTTTAATAGAGTCATTAGATCCCTAATGCTGCTCTTTCAAATTTACTTTGCTGTATCTTATTATCAATTGATAGGGTCATTCTGAGATGAACTTTTTTGATTTGATGAACTGGTGTTAGTTGCTTTAGTTGTCTGCTTTTCATCTGCATACTTTTTGGGTTTTTTATTTTTCTGGCCACGTCATTTCTGATTGTGTTTTTACTGTTGCTGTTTTCATTGTTTAGTAGCTGCTGCTGCTTGGTCATATGTTGTTTTTACAGAATTAAATGTATCACTTTGTGTCTTTTGCTCTGTGCATGAAATTAATCTTTATATCTCTATTCATTGTATTTGCATTTCCTCTGTACATTTTGGGCACATGTGGTTTCCTTGGCAATTAACACATTTGGCTTCATTGTTACAATCCTGTGAGTCTGCGTGATCTTCTTCCCCACATTTATTGCAATTGTTTCCTGTAGTTGAATTTATTGTGACAAATTGTTTTTGACATTGATAACCTCGTACAAGATTAGAGATCCATTGCCACACAGCCACCCAAAAGAAACCTCCCTGATATATTTTGGTAAGGTGTAGCTTTGAACTGTCGATGTCCCTGTTAGATTCCTTTGGTCATCGCTAAATACAGAGATGTTTATGGTCTACTAACATTTCTTCATCAGAACCGTCTTTAGTGTTCAGGCGCCTAATAACACCTTTCTAAGTGTTCAAACTATAATGTGGTGATATGTTGTCTGGGATGGCGCTAATGACATAATCAGGTTCAATTTTATTGTTTTCATTAATATGTTGCTATGAGTTTCCATATGTTTCCATTCCTTGATCTTTTATATTGAAAGGATGGGAACCAAGTGCAACAATATATGCCTTGTTCAGAGAAAATGGCGACAGTTTACACAAGGGTATCTCATCATCTGTAACTTAATCAACAAGAAACATAGCCATGAATAAATCTGCGCCAAAACCAAGTCTGTAGTCATAATTACAGGTCTTGATTGTTTCCAATCTGCCAATATTGAGTTTTGGGTTATCATGATGTAGTAGTTATAATGTGTTGCCAATGCTCTCCACCCACCCTCCGAGCTCAACAAGTGGATATAATAATAGTATGGAGCTGAGCTATGCATCCTAATATCAAAGACAGAGGTGCAATATACTCATAGAGCACATAAAAAGTGAACCTTGGTTCACCTGTTAAGCTGCTGCCTTCTAGATACTCCAAGCAAAAGCACAAACCAAGCAGCAGCAGAATACAACCACCACTGTCCAGAGCCTCACAATGAAACATCAGTAATTTGGAGCACCAAGGCTTGGCACCCCATTAAGCCAGACCTTCTGACTATGTGAAATTGAGGCCTATTCAGTGTCACAACAAAATATCATCTCAACAATGAGGACCCTTTCCTCCACTGTTGTGGACCACCAAGGGCAAACAGGCATGCCCACTTAGTCACCTCTTGTGACATGCTGAAGGGCATATTAGACCTGTTCTACTTCCCCGGACTAACAGGATGATAATCACCTTAGACTGGATGCACTAAATGAAGATAGGAATATGACAAATTAGTTCAAGATTATACACTGGGACAACTATGACCTAAAATATGTGGAAGTAGCCGTTTCCATATGAAGAAAAAGTGTAGAATATCCGACTTTTACACTTGAGAAGGTTTTCCATGAGCTAAAATAATGTAAAATCCCTCAAGTCCAGCTTAGTCATTAGAGTCCGGTTTCACAATGCCTCCTTGAGATAAAGGCCACCTTAAATTTAAGGATTTCCTTGTATTTCTCTCTCCATTGAAAATTCTCAGTTTTACGAAGCCTACTCCTTGAACAAAACCTTGAAAACTCCCAAAGTTCAAGGAAGCTAAGGAGCTACCTTAAATTTAATAAAGTGCCCTTCAATTAATGCTTAATAACTTCAGTGAACATTTGCTTTGTGAATCAAAGGAGGCTTTGTGAAACTAAATTTTAAGGTGGTCTTCTCAAAGGAGTAAAACTGTCCTTCCTTTACTTCCAAAGGAGGCTTTGTGAAACCAGCCCGTACCTAGTGTAATGACAGATTTTCTGATGTCCTACTTAGTAGAGTAATGGAACACAATTTAACAGAGTAATGGAACACAATTTAACAAGACAGTTGTTTATTTATTGGTAGTTGCAAAATATCATTGTAAATGGGTAAAACAGAGGTAAATGGTATATTTTGTGCTTAACCCTTTACCAACATGTCAATGTTAACTAATTCAAAACTTTTAGATATACAACTTCATGTACAATATGATGTAATTTACAAGATTTGTTTGAGAAATCACTTATGCAAAGTGTCCTTAACACTAAAATAAACAAATGACTGAGCTTCAAAAATATTTTAAGGTAGGATGATAAAAATATGGTGACATCCCTCTTGAACACAGAACTATTACATTCCTTCACGTTTCATAACTACAGCTGGATGAGGGCATTAAATAACTGAAAAGGGGCAAAATGAAAGTAGTTGCAGCTTGAAGGAAATTTGTTGTTCCAATAACCAGATTTAGTGATCACATACGTGACAAGAGACAAGAACCACAGGGGGGATTCAAATCTTAAGGGAACTGGTGGACTACATTTTAAATATGCCAATACACATCTTTCATCTCACTGGAGATGTCATTATGTCAACCATAATTGTGCGAAAATCAAGATATTTACTTGTAATTCCTTAATTGAAACTGTAACATCATATTTTGTGAAACTGTATGCATAAAATAAAGAATATTATGCTCTTGTCCATATTGAGAGTTGGTGAAAAGATCAGGCAGTGAAAGAACTGCAACAGGTCAATTCAACCTCCACAAAGGGCTTGGGAATAAATGGTCTCCAAAGTTTCACAAGAGGTAACCAGAGTTAAAATGGAGCAAACCCAAGACAATGGAAAAGTTGAGGAGGTTTTAACAGTTATGGTTGATCTAATTCTAATTCATAATCATGGATGCTCATCTTAAACATTTTAAGATAATAAATCAATTTTTGTGAGCTGTTCATACTAAATGTATGCCCACCAGCAATAAAACATTTTACTAATCATTCGAGAGACTCTTTTGGAAAAGCTGAAATTAAAAAGTGAATTGGATCCATATGCTAATGAAACTGACAAATCCTGCCAATCAGTGAATAATGTGATAGACTTTAAACCATGAGAAGGTATGTGACATCTTTACTATGACTAGAATTCATTTTGTTTAAATATTTATCATATGTGTATATATACAGTACAATTGCAAACAACCACAATGTGCTGAGAACTAAGAACAATAATATTACAAATGTTTATCTATTATTTAACCACAACATCTGCTGTATTTTGAAAGTGATTGAAAATGGGTTTAACAAAATTAGGTAATCATTTCTGCAACTTACAGGGTTGGACAGAATTTGACCATTTGCTCTATTGTGTGCAACAAATAAATAAATTGCTCTTGTTTCAGGAGGAAATTATGGGCCTCTCTCCCCATACTACGCACTTACTTCAACCGCTACATGTTTGTATTTGCAACCATATCAAAATGTCATGCAAACAAATATCTCTGTCTTCCAGGATGAGGAATTCAAAGTTGATGATCACTGAGTCATTTTATCCAATCACTTGAAAGAACTCTGTAGAGTAAGGCATCATACCATCAGTAATAAAAAGTGCATTCAGTTGTTCAGGGCTCTTTCTATTCGACCCCTGTACTGTAGACTCAAGTCATGTGAACAAAAGGATGTATGTAATGAAACACTTGTGCATTGGTAGGAGAGTAATTATTGATTGCTACCTCTGGGAGCCCAGGTACTGTTAGAACTAATATATTTGAGGATATTACACTTGACATGATGCATACAACATATTTCATAATCCAAAATGGAGATATGGTGTATAACCACATTAATTTTGTTTGACATCACGATACCTACTCAGTGGCCTAGTGGGTTAGCAGGTGTGGAATCTATTCACAGGTTGTCACCTCTGTGTGGGTTTGACTCCTACAAGTGATAAAGCTGAGGAACTCTCCCAATGTGACCCTTACTGTTTAACAGGAAGTAAGCTCCATTTTGACTTTGACTTCAAACAACCTGTACCTGATTACTCACCATACACTGTGAAACACACTTTTTAAACACACTTGAAATAGATTTACACCCATTTCAGTTAAGTAGAGCTGTGTAAGCTAAATGTTTAACAGCTATTGCTGTTAGTAACACCCTTTGACAAGCAAGGGTGAATAATGCTGTACATGTAGACACTTCCACCATTCTGTGGACACTATGAGAAATTTATCCCCCCAAATTCACTCTGAGTTCCTGTCACCTGGGGCATACAGGCGACACACATGTCAGTCCTCCCCAGGACAGCTTGTGTAGTTTTTGTGTTACCTTATACTCAGGACAGGTTACCAGTCTGATCTGCACTAATTGGTTACCCCTTGACCAGTGGTTATAACCTTTGACCTATCACCTGGTTGCTATGCATACAAGTAAACACTCTTATTTTATTGGCCATTTTTGTATTTTAGTTAAACCTTGTATTATAGTTATTTCATTGATGCTTTGCAATGTGCATTACTGCATTTTTGTCAAATTATGAACTGTAGTATCTATGAATCAATGAATGTTTGCATATTAATCTACGTGTGCTGTGATAATAAGTTATACATATCTTATAAAGAAATATACACAATTAAGCATCATATTACTTGTACCGACTTGTACATATTACTTAGTTTAAACATATACAAATATTATATATATACTAAATAAACAATATCCACACCACTGTCTTGAGGGTGGGTACTGTTACAGTCAGCAGAGTGATGCTTACAATGTGTCACAAAAGAAAAGAAAACTGAATATCACTGCTGACCACATATCTAATCTAATCTACTACTTTGCAGGTGCAATATCTTCCCTACAGGGGGGAACTCAGTGTGCTAAATAAAACAAATTAATCAAAAGGATAGTTGACGGGCAGTCAAGGTTGATAATTCAGAGTTATTAGTGTAACTGAATCGAAGGAGATTAAGTGGGGAAACTAGAGTTGAAAAGGTGAATTTTCAAATATTTTTTTTTCAATTTTGGGGTGATATGGAAAAAATTTGGTGATCTGCTGCTGATTGATCCAATCTGCTACACATAAAAAAATTGCCAGAAGTACTGATGTTTTAAGCTCCAAGTGGTGAATTCCAGGAGTGGTAAAAGTCCTTTGCAGGACTTTATGATTTGTGAAACATGATCAGAGAGAGATAAATTAAGCAAACACCACTCCAAGGTTCTTGACATTCTGTGATAGTGAAAACTTGTTGCCCAGAATATTGATTGGAAAGTGTTTATGATTGTTTTTGAGCCTATCAAGATAAATTCAGTTTTGTCATGGTTTAGTTTTTTAGTTTATTTGTGAACATTTTGAATGTCATTGAGGCAATTCCTGAGTGTTTATAATAGAGTGAGATAAATTGCCTGGTGAGAGTGTTATGTATAACTGGGTGTCATTGGCATAGAAATGGTACTTGACGCTACTGTATGACTGAATGATTGAGCTGATTGGGTTTGTATTAGAGGGACTCTAAACTTGAGATCAGCAGGATGTGAGAGAGTGTTACCTACCTGGAATGAGTGTGTCCTTTCCAAAAGGTATGATTTGAACCAGCTAAGTGAAAGTTCACTGATTCGAGCCTGTCAAGGAGAATGACATGGTCTATGGTATCGAAAGAGGTAGAGAGATCCAGAAGGGTGAGCGCTGTGACTGACCCTTTAGCCATTTTGAGGAGAAAATTGTTTTGAAAATTTCAGGAGGGTACTTTCAGTAGAATGATGTTTTCTGTAAGCTGATTGACTACCAGTCATAAGGCCAGCTTCATCAAGGTGGGTTTGAAGCTGGACGGTAACTACCCTTTCAAGAATCTTAGAACTGATATTGAGATTGGAAACAAACCTATAATTTTTTACCACTTCTTTCCGTAAGGATGATTTTTTGAGGATTAGTGAGGGCCTGCTTGAAAAACTTTGAGTGAGGCATTGATTAATGAAGTGATATCTGTAATGGGGATATCCAAATAGTCCAGGAGCTTCACGAGGCTGTTGGTATAGTTTGTGACTTAGTGAGGTGATTTGAAATGGCAGGGTATTATACTTAAAAGGTCAAACACTGATGGTCCCTGGATGATGACCTTATTATGTCTTATGAATTATGATATGTGCATTATGATTTGGATAGATGGATACCTGATAGATAGATAGACTATTACCTTAACAATCAAGAATTTTAAAAAATAGTACTTTCCTCACAGTCACACGCCACAAAATTATTTTTTGACAACATATATAGACAGATAAAAGAAAAAAGGAAACATCCAAAAAGACAAATCTATTACTGAGTATCAAAATGAAAAATACATTGACAAAAAGAAATGACAAAATACTAAACGAGATGAAAAAGTGAAGCAACAAAAAGAAGTTTAAAAGGATTAGCCTTACATGACAAATGTTCTCCAATGGGTCAGTTCCATGATTTAAATCTAAAACATTTTTCTTCAAGATATTTATAAAGTGAGTACAATTTTACAGGAATGCTAGCTCCTTTAGATATCAATGTCCAATAAATATTTGATGATAATGTCCAACTGTAAAAGTTACATGTTAACCTTAAAATAATTTAAAAGGGTCTACAGCACAGGAGAATGTTTGTAGTAACCGTGGCACTGTCACACTGGTATCACAAATGGATGACATGGAAGGTGAGTATAAGTTATATCTACTTTGGCCCTTCAACATTGCATGGAATCAATTTTGTAATTACATTTAGAATTAAGTCTTCATTAATGTCCTTGTAATTTCCTATTATAGTTATCTTATGAAATACGTTACAATCAAATATGACATTATTAGCTAGACAATAATTTGATCATATTTATTGCAGAATTTCGTGACTCAGAGAAGGTGGTATTTTAGAATTTAGTATTTTGCTTTATTTGAAAGGAAGAACACCCACCTTACAAAAGCAAAAGGCACTAGGAAGTGTTAAGAGACAAAACAAAATATCAAAAATAATGGCTGGGTTGCTTGTGATATTTGTTTACAGTGGTACCACTGTCAGTGCCTTGATGTGCAACTACCTCATCTTGGAAACCACTAAATATTCTCAAAATGTCAACAAAAATGATTTATAGATATTTAGTTGGCAAAATGATATGTATATGTCGTGTGTATGTAAAAAGGCATTGCAGAAAGACTCATAATAATTATATTTCTCATGGGGTGTTACCTAAATATTGTAGAATTATGAGTTGTTTTATTATATAAAGGTACTTACGAAACATAACAAAAATATAAACATCATAGGTGCCCATGCTATTAGTTTGAAAATTTTTCTTTAAGAGTTGTTTGTGCATAAACACTGTACTTCACTTAAAAGTTCTAGATTTATGCACTACCAATGGCAGTACTTCTTCAAAGTCAAAGTTGGTGATTTACATCTAGTTCAAGAACCAGTGTTATAATAGGACAGCCTGCCAACATTGTCACTTGTGGGAGTGAAACCCACACAGAGGTGACAGTCTGTGACTAGATGCCAAGCTTGCTAACCACAAGGCCACCAAGGTCATTCAGTATTTCTTCAAGAGAATAAGTAAGATTGTGTGAGTGAAACCCACACAGAGGTAACAGTCGGTGACTGGATGCCAAGCTTGCTAACCATAAGGCCACTGAGGCCATTCGGTATTTCTTCAAGAGAATAAGTAATTTTAATATTACCGCAAGTACTGACAGAAATATTCAGTTCTAGTGGGCGATAATTGAAGAGCTTACTCAATCATCCAATTGTATAGCACTTTACATTTTTACATCAGTTACGTTCAAATATTCAAGTAAATATCTTAAGTGTTCATTATTACTTGACAATCTGGTGCAGGTTGTAACTAATACTGTGAATTCATAAGAATTTTATTTTATTTCAAGATGTTTATTAATTTAATTTATTTTGGTGTATTTGACTCGTTCAATTCATTTTGTAGGTCATGTGAGGAAAGGTAGTTTTAAGGGCAGAGTCAACCAGTACATATCAGTTAGTCGAGATTCTACACTGACAAATGACTTTAGTAAGCAAGTACCAACTTTCTCACATAGGGTCTGGTCAATGGTTTGAGCAACCGACCTCAGGGGTGTAAGGTGAGTGCGTTATCCATTACAGTAGCAAGGCCCCAATAAAAGGCCAGTATGAATATTGATAGTTACATAAATTTACCTTATAGACGATATTGATGTGAATGTAAACGTTACCTAACCGAGGAATTTTTTCAAATACCTGGATTTGTTTTTGTACAATTTCATCTCTCTTTATCTCACTATTTACAAAAAAATACCATATAACAGAAAATATGTCTATAATTTTTCATCAAGTTGCATTACTCTGTACTAATCTTGAGTAAAATTTTGTGCCACAATGTTATGTATGGTCCTCAGGGCGTATGTTTATTGGAACTGACCCTGTTATCCCAGTATCCTGACAGAAAGATATATTTTCCATGTCAGCTGCTGTTCCACTTGACAGGTTCATCCATACTATTCAATACAAAAATAATGTTTTTATACCATAGAATAAAAAATATGAAATTGTCACAGCATGTAAAAATTAGCCACTGAGGAAATCCTCTCCTATCTCCATAACATGTTGAAATATGTTATTTCTGTGATAGCATTTGATTTTTGATCCCCTTATCCAAGACTGTTCCCTGCTGCTTGCTAATTTAGTGAGACTGTAGAATCATCTATGACGACATAATGAATGATTTTTATGGTGTAGTGGTTTATATTCTGACCTCCCACATCTGAAGGCAGCAGTTTGAATCCCAGGGCAGACTCAATATGGTAAAGTTGGTAGTTGCTTAATGATACCTTGCACGTTGCAGTAAAAATTTTGACCAACTAGTATGTACTGGTTTTCTATGTCCTTTTGGTGATAAATAGTACGCTTGTTAGCAGATTTTTTTTAAAGTGTACCTATTTGTTAACATTTTTCTGTTAGAATGGATGAAGTTTTAATCTTGGAAAAGAGTACAAACAATAAAAATAAGTGTTCTATTATGTAAGTCAGTTAATTGACAACTATGTAATATTACTAAGAAATCTAATATACCAAATTCCAAAGTTTTGTCCTTTCCATATTATATCTCATCAGAAAATACAAACACGATTGTTATAGAAAAGGAAACTGAACTCCAGGTAACTTTCTGATGTTATCCATGATTGTGTATGTGGTTTGTTCCGACAGTGAAAAAGTTTAACAGCCGTGGCAATTTCAAGCAGCTTAAATAATATTTTAAAACTGATTGTCACAGAAATTTTGAATCTGTTGTTGCATATATTACTGAGATAGGCAGACATATTCAACTGATTTAACCAAAATAGTCTTTGAATGCTTTCTTGTTACATGGATGCCTTTTCCCTTCTTTTTTCTTGTAGCAATAAACCCCAGTTGGGTATTTTGGTTTGTAATGGCTGATACAAGTTTTGTGGAATTTCCTCACACTGAATTTTCTGAAGCCCTTGTGACACTTCCTGCCTTCATTACACACAGCTGGAGTATAACCAAACTTCAGTGGACCACAGTCTGAGAAGTCGTACAGGAATTTTAAAATTTTCAAAGGGCATGACAAATTTCATATTTAACACTGATTACTAAGTTGTACCAAAAAATTTCAAAATTATATCTTTAGTTTTGAAATGAAATATTTTTTAGGTTTAAAGTGTTTTTAATTCTATCTCCTTTATCTTCTGGTATCTTTACAATCATGAAATGTAGAGAACAAAAAACTTTAAACATTCTTGTAAAAAACTGTGTTCTTTTGAAGAATTTGTCAATTTTTTAGGATCACTAGGTAAAGCTAAAATTACCTTTACGCAATTTGTGTAATTTGACAAAGGAAAAATAACAAAGAAGTAATATTTTAGATGCAACTGGGCTAAAATACTTTGATGGAAATGTTATACTGTGTGAAGTGATGCTATTAAATATATACAAGAAAAATTATGTCAAGCTACAAAGATTTTCCATATTCCTTGTTGAAGATGATAACGAGAAATACTAAAAGCTATACTATATTAACAATAAAAAATAGATTACAAAAATAACATACATGAGAAGAAGAGAGACCTCTTCACTCTATTTTTCTTGTCTAAAATAATAACCAAGGCAGGGATTTGATAATATAACACAAAAAATACTGGACATGAAAGATTATTACAGCTATTTGAACAATAGAACAAGAGAAATTGTGTTTCACCTCATAAAAATTACATTAGCCAAAAGTTCACATATTCATGTGTTTAAAGTATTTTTCCCAAACCTACAAGTGATCAGAGGCCGGCCTTATTTTTTCCTAATCAATTGATGGCTAAAGTAATCATCAGAAAAGAGAGAATGCCTCATGATATTAGGCAGTCTGAATGGCGAGAAGGCTATACATAACCTTCAGCTTTGTCCATTGGGTAGGAATTGTGAGAAAATATACCAGAAAGTTAATGGTTGCAACCCTTTTGTGCTATGATAAGATCATTTATTGCTTATTAAGAAGATATAATAATACAGATTTGTTTACTTGTTGGTAATATGACAATGACTGGGAAGAATATGCAAAGAGATAACTGGTCAATCAGAAAATATCAAAAGACATGGAAGAACTTCAACAGAGGACTATGAGGAATGGGGACCAAATTGCCAGGAAAAGAAAACATAATCCCAATCATAGTACAAAAGACACAGAATAAAGATTTACATTTATCCACTTGATACTTGAGGAACTTAAAAATGACCTGTCATAGTAAGTCACAAATCAAGCATTAGATTTAACTGGTAAGAGTACACATTATAATTTAATGAAATTAGGTTTAACAGTAGTAATTTGTTGGACATGACTTTATTAAATTAAACCTTATTTTTAAAAAAATGAATGAAATAGTTACTCTTTCCTAGGGATATTTATGAAGGTGCTTAAAAGTTAGTAAAATTATTATCAGCGACCAAAATTGTAATTTTTATAATAGGTAGTAGATTTTGTTTTCTTTCCAAACTTCTTGGTGTTTTGTTTTACATAAATTAAATAATTGCAGTTTAAACTTACAGTTCTGTCAGATGTTAAATAATAATTAAATTTTTCCTTGTGCTTTATCTGGACGGAATTAGTTTATAATTAGTAAAGTTTAATTGGTGCATTGGTAACACACTAAACTAACACCTCTAAAATCAGAGTTTGAATCCGGGGCTGACCTCATGTGGGAAATCAGGAAGTTGCTTGTTGTTGGTCGGCAGTTTACAGTACAGAAACTTGACCAACTATATGTACTGTTTTCCTCTGCCCTTTCAACTACCCATAACAATACAACCGATAAGATACTAGGTAAAACATTAGAAATTAAGTAAATAAATAGTAAACTTTAATTAACTTTTAATTTGTCTGAAATTGTCATTGAAATTATTCGTTTGGATGTAAAGGAATGTGCCTTTGATAAATCTGTGGAAAATCTTTATGTTAGAACTTGGGGAAACTGTTTAAAACGTATTTAGGGATCATAAAAAGAAACTAAAGACCTTGGTTAGAGAGATTAAAATTAACTGTTAACAATTTTAACTGTTAACAATTTATATTTACTATTAATTTTGGTCCTTTTTGAGATGTTGGGGGTAAAAAATCTCAAATCTTTGGTCAAATGGTTAATGAAGATATAAACTAGAAAGCACTCAGAGAGCATAAAACTCCAACAAGCAGTTGTATTCTACCTACCTTTATTTTTTGCTGTTCTGGATCATGGTATCTTGTATTTTGCTAGGATCAAGGTTAACTTAGGTACATAAAAACTATTGTAGGAGTGTCTTGTAGTTTTGTAAGCAATCTAATGATTTAATCTGAAGGTACATATACAAATGCTGGAAATGTTAAAATACCCTTTAAAAATTCCTGTATACAGACACAAATTTGGATCAACACCAAAATCAAGAGATTTGTCCTTCGTGCCATTGTCAACATTTTCTAAAAATTTAATAAATATTTGTCCATGGGCCCTAGCATGTCACTGAATTGTTAAAAATAATTGATTCATCTACGTTTTACTGGTGTTAATAGTATTTTTATGTATGCTAGGTGGAAGTTTATAAATATAAAATTAAAATGATTCATATCTCTATTTGTCAGCCATTTTCATTGACCATTGAATCAAGTAAAGCTTCTTTAAAACTTTGTGCATGGCGTCTTCATTTATTAAAATGATTTTAATATTGAATATATATAAACCCACACGTTGTATTTCAGGGGCATGAGGCAACATTTCACAAAATCTAAGGTACTCTGCAGTGTAAAAAAATACTGAAGACAAATTAAAATTAACTTTAAATTAAGGGACTGGTGTGAGGAATCACTTGTCCAAGTACAAAAGCAAGGTAGATCTAGATGGTAAAGAACAATTCTCTAAATACTCTAAAATGGATCATGTGATCTTAGATCAATCCTTTGGCAAAGAAAGATTTATACAAAAACTCTCCAAAACTAACTGTATTTTGATAACATTACCAAATCAAGCTTCAACATTGATAGAGGCTTCTCGTGATATCATTGCATAAATTAATATGGAATGACATACCGATTTAGGTGAACAGGAAACCAGTAATAAGACTTTTTTGATATGCAAGACTGAAATGATTACCACTGAAATCAACCTGACCCTGATACTTAATTGACGTGTAATATTTACCTACCATTGTGCATAGATGTGCCTGCCACTAACAGTATGAACAGCATCAGGAAAACACTCATTTTTACGCGTATCTGTGAAATATATAAGATAAAGTAATGATTTAATAATTTCAAAAATGAAATTCATCCTTTTGTTATTATTTGCAACTTTATTGGCTACAGTATGCAAAATTAATTGATAAAAAATCTATTATTATCAACAATTTCTTGAAAGAAATCTTAACTATAGCATAATGGTTATGGACCTTTCCACGGTGTCAAATCAAAATACCGCAAATCGGCATATATCCTGTTTACTACAATGGCAACAACCAATCATTTCCTCCGATTTTCATCGGCGCCATTTTGAATCACAAAAACGTGGTCATTTTTAGGGACATATTTGTAAAGATTATTGCTTTCTGACAATGGAACAAAAAGAAAACCACAGTGTAATTTCATTAAAAAATTATATCATCAATCCTACCTACTTTAAAATGTCCGCAATGCATACATATATTCCCAAGCTGCCATTGTTTATATTTTACTGCAATGCACGAGGATTTGTTTTGATCAATAAATTGTTTATTTATTTATTTTATAATTTTTGTCACAATAAAGCAAATATACTTTATTATATAATTTCTAATTATATGCTACATCCAATCATTTAAAATGCGTGTTATTTCTCTTATATCTTGAAATACTCAATGTTTACGTTTCATTTCCCGCCATTTTCGCCATTTGTTTGTCAGACAAGGCCTGACATGGAGACAACTAAAATACCGTAAACCAGGAAGTGGGCGTGGCCTATGGAACGGTCAATTCATGCACACCAGAAGGTGTTTTGTCTGAATTTTCTGTGAGAAAAATATTGGTGTAGTAATGAAAAATCCACATGTTTAAATATAAATGTGCAACACCAACACATGTTAAAAATATGTTTTTTTTTTCACTGTATTTATTTTAGAAATAAGAGAGGTTGCGAACAACATTTTATTGAAAATGTAGCACAAAATTGCAACATAGATTAAAATAAGATCACAGCGGAGATCAACGTGGCAAAGATCTTTTTAAGGTGAAATACATATTGGCTGATACTTTTGACATTGACGTTTAACACAAAAATCATTGACATGAAATGTAGCGGAAAACAGATACGGGCTTCAAAAACGTTGTTTGCAACCTCTCCATAAATTTATGTTGGATATTTCATAATACTGAGGTTGTTAGATAAGATATGAACTTATTGAAGCACTAGATTCCATGAAACTGCAGTTTTTTTAATTTCTGCAATTGGACTTGTGAACTCTCCTTAAAAATAACAATAGCAAATATTATGTCAGAACTTTTTATCAAGTCGATGTGCCATTATACACTGCTACATTAAGTGATACTAAATGTGTAATATTTCAAGTCAGCTCATGCTTAAGGTTCATACAACATTCTAAATGCAAGAATCCAACCACACAAGGGTTTGGGCTGGATGACGGACAGACTTCTTACAATTATGTGCTTTATTCAAGCCTCGCCCAAAGGATTGAGGCAGTTGCATTGTAATCTGAATTTTTGTTACCCTGTCAGAGTACATAGCTTAAAAACTTAAGAAAGTACACATTGGATCTGGGTCCTAGTTCTACACAAGGTGGGGGTCAAACTAGTGGTACATTCCTGGTTAAAGATCGTCTGTCTGGACTGCAAATCCAGAAATGATTTAATACTTGTTTGAAATTTCTACATGCATAACTGCAGCCCTGCTTACAAACTCAATGATTAACAGTCAAATTGGCTACTGCAATTCCCTACTCTATGGCGTAAATAAGTATATTGTGACTAAACTCCAAAAGATTCAAAATGCCCTTTGCAGAATTGTCTTTAGACAAGCATATTACTCCCTAATATGGGAGTAAAACTACACTGTCTCCTCATTTCATACTGCATCTTGTTTAAATATATATCCAAGGCCATCACATTCTCCCAACCTACATACATATCATCCTTGATCAAAACCAGCCTCACTCATGGAAATCAGCTATCTCTTTCCTCAGCTGGTCCTAGAAAGTCCATTGGTATTGACAGTTTTGCAATGGCTTCCCCCACTGAATGGAACAGATTCTGACAATCAGTCCATTCACAGCACACAATAACATGTTTTCAAAGCTGGATAAAAACTCACTTGTTTGGACTAGCATATCCTCCAACAGAGCACATCTTCCCTGGCTTGCGCTAATTTGGATCACAACCTGACAAGAACCTGGACTTCCCCTTTTCGACATCAAGCACATTAGAGTATGTTGTATCAATTTTGCTCTATAAAAATGTTTCTGTTCCATGTTATATTATTCATCAAATCTTGGTTATATTTTCACACAAAATGAGCCAGATCCAGGTGTAAATTGAAAATCCACACTTTTTCTGTTTTATAAGGAGTACCTGTGGGTGGGGTTTTGTGCATTCTCAAACACAGCTTGTTAATAAAGCCTCTACCTTTATATATATATATGGCCAATCTAAGGGGATATACAGAGTGGGATACATTTTTGTATACAAGGGTGCCTCTCTTACAATACATAATTAGCATCAGCAAGTGTTGACATTTTTGTAACCTACAACTGATAATAATAGTTAATTCTTATATAGCACTATTCTAGTCACTGATTGACTCATCCCTGTAAATACTCCAATAAAAGTGCTCTTAAATAGAAAGGTTTTAAATCTTTTCCTGAAGGCATTTAAATCCAGTTCGATGTTGTGGACATCATTGGGTAGGCTATTCCATTAGCTATATGCTGCAACATGGAAAGATATCCCTTGCTTTTCAGTTTCCATCAATACTCTTTTGGTATATACAGTTTGTCTCTCGAATGTAGTAGTCTTGGTAGTTGCTTTATGGAAAGCAAGGACTGAATGAAGTCGGGGGGCATCACCCTTTAATGCCTCGAACACAATGAGGTTCAGTTTGTTGATAATGCGCTGTCTTATGAGTAGCCCATGTACTTTCATCAGATAAGGTATTACAAAGTCATACTTCTTCAAATTTAGGACAATCCTAGCAGCAGCATTTTGTACACATTGTAACTTTGTCATTAAAAAATTTAGTTAGATAATATAGGAATAAAAGACATATTCGAGTGCTTTATGGTTATGGTTATGGTTTTAAACTATGGAGCGGCTGTATTAAAGCCACCTAGCCCGAAGGGCTGAGTGCTTTAATACAGCAGATTGATAGTTTAAAACCATCATAAAGCATGAGAATTTGTCTTTTATTCCTATTCTAAAATGGTTACACTAATATTTTGGTCAAAATAAGCAGTAAATCTTACACAAAATTAAAAAATATATATAACGCCATGTTGGCTGTTCCATCAATGAAACATACATAGCGATATCTAAGGTAAAAAATAAGTATTTTTGTCACTTTATTTTCATAGAATTTGTGATGAAATTTTTAGAGACTGTCAATGTAGATGCTTTCACTGTGTTGTAAGTTTTAAAATGATATGCTATTTATTAAAATCAAGCAAGAAATTACAATTTTATGAATATTTTAACCACTTATTTTACCGCGAATCTTTGTTTACATTTGTACATGAAGGGACGATGGACGCAGAATTCAACAGCATTGTTTTATTTACCATTCTATATTCGCGATTCTAGCATTGTGCAAAAGACATGTCCCCGTTCACTGCACAGCCTACCATTTTAGAATAATCAGATAATGATAGCAGGACTTGCAAATGTAAGTTATGTAATTATTTAACGTAAGGTCCTCATCAATGATAACACCGAGACTTTCAACACAGGGACTAGCTGGTATAATTGTCCCACTTACACTGAGAGAGTCAAACAACACTTTTGCATCCTGCATAGAAATCCATAGAGAAGTAGCTGAGAAATTGCAAATTAAAGATTGAGATTTTATTTCAATGGTGTCCTATAGATAGAACAGACTTTTTCACATTCTCTCTTTAAATATGAATTTATTTAATTGATAAATGATACCAAATTGTGAATAATAAAAGTATAAACATCCCTCATTCGACATATACAGAAAAAATATATCACACATGAAGAATGCCACCATAATACTTGTGCTGTAACACTCATATACTATTGTCATCTTCATTCAAGATATATTTTTCTGTATATGTCATTCGGGAAGTTTTCTTATTATATCAACAATATACACACAATTTAACTTTTTATATGGATACATTTAATGTGGATACATTAAAATTCACTATTAGATTTTTGTAACTGACTTTAATGTAAATGTTTCTTGAAAATTATAACTTATATAGATTGCTCCATGGCTTTTCTTCTTAGCAGAAAAAATATTAAAACTATAGAATATTACTTAATAATTATTAAAAATTATATTATTATATATTATACAATTTGTTTATATTGTAACTGACATGAGTATTTACCATGTTTAATCCTTTCATCATAAATACTTCAAATTAAAAAGTGACACAGGAACATATTCATACCTGTGTTGTTTGCAGTGAACTCTATTGTCTCTTTCTTCCTATAGGTTTGGAAACATTGTATAGATTAATTTGTTATCTTTCTGCATCAAGCATTCTTTGTTTATACAAAAAAGAAATACGTTGCAATACATATTACCATAGAACTTTTTCCAGTGATTTTGCAAAATTCTGTGGATAAAAATGTAACACTCATATACTATTGTCATCTTCATTCAAGATATATTTTTCTGTATATGTCATTCGGAAAGTTTTCTTATTATATCAACAATATACACACAATTTAACTTTTTATATGGATACATTTAATGTGGATACATTAAAATTCACTATTAGATTTTTGTAACTGACTTTAATGTAAATGTTTCTTGAAAATTATAACTTATATAGATTGCTCCATGGCTTTTCTTCTTAGCAGAAAAAATATTAAAACTATAGAATATTACTTAATAATTATTAAAAATTATATTATTATATATTATACAATTTGTTTATATTGTAACTGACATGAGTATTTACCACGTTTAATCCTTTCATCATAAATACTTCAAATTAAAAAGTGACACAGGAACATATTCATACCTGTGTTGTTTGCAGTGAACTCTATTGTCTCTTTCTTCCTATAGGTTTGGAAACATTGTATAGATTAATTTATTATCTTTCTGCATCAAGCATTCTTTGTTTATACAAAAAAGAAATACGTTGCAATACATATTACCATAGAACTTTTTCCAGTGATTTTGCAAAATTCTGTGGATTAAAATCAATCTTACTTTTCTTAGCCATGTAATATTTTTTACTTTTGAAGATAATCATTCACTCAACTATGAGAAGTATATACATCCATAAAATGTACAGTTATTAAAAGTAGGAATTAATCAATATCAGTACATGTATTGTACTCTGAATATGCACCTCTAATTTCAATACGTGAGCACTTTTCAGATATGTATTAGGATAATAATAGTTAAAGCTTTGAAGTTAACATATTCAATAACACATATCTACAACAAGGCAGAAAGGGGTTTTGGAACAAAGCCTTCAAAGACACGATAAGTACACTAAAGCGGTCACCATTCTCAGTACTAATCTAGCCCATTGCTGCTTAACTTCATTGAAGAGACAGATACTTGTCACTCTATGCCACAAAAGTCCTGAAGTCCTGTCATAAAAGTGCAGAGACAAAATAAAGATGAAAAAAAAGATCTCTAAAAGTGTGAGCCTCACTAGAGTATTACCATTCAACTGTAGATAACTTAATCCTAATTTTTGGTTAAGCCAAAGTTGGAATTCAGAAAAGACTTCCAAAAATATTTATCAATTTTTATTTGTTGTAATAACAATGGAAAACTTAAAATTTGTACCTTTTGCTTAGCAGGCTTAGTAAAATGACTGTCCTTTTGGCGGATCCAATTTGCTAAATTAGTCATTACAAAAAACAAAATATCCTTTCAAAGGAAAATTAGTCCTGTTTAAAATTGTTTTGACACTTCCAGGACAAAATGTTAACATACTTTGATGATATTTACTTTAGTTTTACATGTTAAGCATTTGATAAAGAACTTGGCTATGAAATTTTTCATTTGCATTTTGTATCAGTTTTTGAATTTGAGATCTTGGAATGCCAGCTAAAATGTTACTTGTACCCATTTGTGGCACACCAAAGGCGTGGATAAGTGTTTCAGTGGCCTCTTTTGTGAAATATTTTCTTACTTTTGAGATATTAGACAGATGGTACCAACCACTTGACACCAATTTGTTAACTTGTTTTGTTTATGGTGGTGGAATTCCAGTGGAACTAGACACTCGTCATCATGTCAAGTCACTGGACTTCTGAGGGACTCAGTCTACATAGAACACAGGTATTGATGTAGTTTTGTAAGAAGTCAAGTCTATTTCTGCAAGATTAAGTCAAGTTGAAAACAGCACTGATCATAATCATACTTCTCATACTTCTTCCCACCCCGTGTAACACCCACCCTTCTATTGTGCCTGTAGGTTAATAGTATGGAACCCAGTCCACATATGTTCCATGGAACAAGAGGCTGTCTTTGGTTTTGTACCCTAAACTTCTCTTGATCAAGCATTCCCTTACATTATGGATCCGAAGATCATTTTGTCTGGCAACCAGTTTGATCCTGTGTACTGACATCAGGTAGTCAGAGATTCAGGCACTTATAACTGTCTTAAAGCTACAGTACATCTCACAAAGGCTATTGATGTTACTTCATAGCTTCTTATGCTAAATTATACTGGCATTCTCATTTTTTTTTACTTTTCTTAAATATGATTTCCCATTGGAGTTTCACAGATCAGCTGATGCATTAAAGTTCTCTCCCAAGCCACAACTCTGTCATTCACTTCCCAGATCATGTAAGTTCTTATATTCAGCATTAAATAGGTTACAAGCCATTTATTCCCCCTTTTAACACCCACAATTTGGTGGGCAAAGACATGTGTCCACATTTTTTCACGTGAAAAACCTACACTGATGAAAGACATGTTATAGCAGATTTTCCTGAAAATTTCAACATTAATTGTCATCCTCATGAAAGTATATATTTGAATACAGTTTTAAATTACAGTAACCCAGTATGAATCTTATTACCTATAAACTTGAGATCTTGATCAAGGGTGTCACGTCTACTGTTAACCAGACATTTAGGGTCCCTCAAGGAAAATAAAATTCAAAAGATATTAAAAAAGAGGGACCTCCAATGTTTAATATGCTCACTTATGTTTCTTCAGAAAGGGGTTTGTCCCACCAGATTTTTTTACTAATTGAGTTTTTGAGTATGTCAGGTGTGTTTCATTAAGTTTACACATATGTATAATGGCACTTCCTCTTACAGTCACGCTCTGATAGTCCAAGATCATTTAATCGAACTAGACTCCTCTTTGGATAGGTTGAGTAGTCTGGTGTGTTCAGTATTTGTAGCATTGAAGATATGGGACAAGGATTGTAGTTGTAATAAGCTGGTTATGAAACTAGATAATATGGATGCTGTATCGATTGCCAACACTGGAGCCACCAAACCCACTATTCTGGCTTTTATTGCCAGAAATATTTGGCTTCAAACTGCAATCTGCGACATTAAACTTATTGTTATGTCCCTGGAATACAAGATAAGGTGGCCGAACTGTTGTCTTGATGGCATTTATTGGAAAATCCTGAAGACAAATTTGATGCCCTGGTTCCCAATCCTGTCTGGTATTACATTGAGCATTATGATTTCCAATTAAGTGAAACCATTTAGTATTCAATCAGTTTTGTAATATTTTGCTATATTTGGATTGAGTTATTATAGTAACTATAAAGGGGTCACACTTGTGTATTTTATAGACTCGGCGAGGTTGAAATTCTACTCTTGCAGTTGGCAAATGAACATCTGAGTACAGCGCATTGAAAGAAATCTATGCAAGCTGATGATAATAATTTTAGATTTTTTTTCTGGCACTCTCTGTGTTCATGAATGTCTGATTACAAGCTTGTACTGAATGGCAAATCATAATATTTGTCCAATTTTTGGCTTTTAACAATTTGTCATATCCACCTATACCCAATTATTCTTCAATTATTTTTCACATTTTTCAGATTGAGTAACATGGTTCCAACTATCCCTCTTGCTTTTGATATAACCAGGCATTTGTACAGAGCCGAGTTTATGGTTCATGAGGAAGGTGCTTCTATTGTTGTAAAGTGGACAAAAACCTTGCAGGCCTTCAAGTGAAGCTACAGTGGTCAGGATCCCCAATTTGGGGTCTAGACTCTTATGCCCTATTCGGACTATTCAGAGTCATGATTACATTCCTTCTCATGATTCTGTTAGCCTTATCCTTAAGAAACCTTTGACCAACTTAATGTTGATCCTTCAATTTATACCTTTCATTGCTTCAGGTGCTCAGGCGACCCTTAATCCCAGGCGTCCCTAGCTTAGTTCCAGGAAGCCTGTTGTCAGTCCTCAACTCATAACAGATGTTTGAAGTTTCATGCGTGTGAAAAGGAATCGGTTTCATTAGTCCCAGGAAGCCTCAGATCATCTCAGGTGTCCTGTGACTAAGAAATCTGAGTCTGGGACTAAGCCTCAACTAAGAGAAGCTGATCCAAACTGATCCAAGCCGGCCTCCTCAGGCCACCTGGGACCACACAAATATATTCTGCGATGGTCTGAAGATGCCCCAGGTGGCCTGGGACTAAGTACCGATTAAGTACCGACTCTTTTCTGCGTGCTTGAAACCAAAAAGAGGCAATGGGAGATCTGGGACTATATAAGCGACCCTGCACACGCTTTCTGTGTTTAAAGTGGTTGCCTACTGAGAGACGTGTGTCACTTTCTGCTAGGAGTTTTCATTTTTTTTACATTTTACATTTTACTTGAGCTAAGGGCAAATTTAACAATTAGGCAACACATTTCAGTTTTTTTTAAAACTTTTTTTAGGTTGTTTTACCACCCTAAACCTCTAGGACCAATAATAAGCACTTTTAGGTTTGACTATCCTCGTTTGACCTTGAAGGAGGGGTCCAAGGTCAAATCTGACCACATCAAAAGATTCCCAGCCCATGATTTCCTACAGGTTGGCTTCTCATTCAACCAACCCAACCAAGATGATTGCCATGCGGATTTTTCTTTTCTGCACCATGTTGATGGCTGCCACTCATCTCAGGAGTGTCTCCCAAAATTTCACTGGGAGTGGATTCCTTACTCCATCCATGTTGAGGATTGCTAAGACTTACTCTTATAGCTGCTCCTTCCATGTTTTTCCTCCGACTGTAAAACAGAGTGGGCTTATGCTATTGCTTCTTATGTGTGGTGATGTAATGTGAGGTCAATCCGAAATAAGGGCCCTCTCCTCTCTGATACAATTGCATCTCACGCCTTTGATTTCCTCTGTCTCACAGAAACACACATTTGTACCACTTATTCTGATAGTTTCCTTCGTTCACTCACCCCTGATGGGTTCTCACTGATACATAGGCCACGTTCAACAGGTACTGGTGGTGGTGTTGGTTTCTTCATTCGTGAATCATACAAATGCCGCATGTGGATACAGTTCCTTTGAAAATATTGTCATATCAATTTCTGTGTCGGGCCGTACTTTGCTCCTAGCTTCTATCTATCATCCTCCTGGGCTGTGTTCTTCCATTTTTTTAGATGAATTTATGTCCTTTGGTTGTTTCCTGTCTTCTGTTGATTGCAATAACTTCATCTGTGGTGATTTCAATATACATGTTGATGTACCTTGTACTGATAGTTACAAATTGGAATCCCTGTTAGAATCATGTAATCTAAGACAGTCAGTTAAAAATACCACTCATTTGCACGGTCATATCCTTGATCTCATTCTTTCCCCCAGTGATCAAGATATGTGTGTTCATGTTGATGTCTGTGAATTCATATCTGACCATGCAGTAAAATGTGCTATTGACTTTCCTTCCACTGTTGCTAACTGCCAAACAAGAATTTCCTAGGAGGTACCATCACATAAATATGTCCAACTTTAGGTCTGACCTTAAAGATAGGCCTTTTGTGAAATGTCCAGCAAATTCTGTCTCACTGCTCTATGATTAGTACGTACATGACTTGAGTCATATCCTTGATAGGCATGCTCCTCTTGTGTCCAGTTTGAAGACCAAACAGCGTGCTGACTGGCTGTCAGAGAGCTATCGCCTTGCAAAGTCACTCAGACGTCAATTTGAACATGCTTGGCGAAGGGATAAACTCACTACAACAGGAGTCGTCTTCGGCGTCAAATCGCCTGGTGCAATCGTCTTGCTAACAGGGACAAGACCGTCTATTACAGGAAACTTATCTCCGACAACAGCCATGATTCCAAGAAACTATGGCGGGAGTTACACAAAGTCTTACATAGATCCCACAGCACTACTTTGCCCACTTGTGAATCCTCAAAATCATTGGCTGATTGTTTTGCTACATTTTTCTCAAATAAAATCATGAAAATCTGTCAGAGTTTCTGCTCATCTGAGTCCTGTAACATGGTACATCCCCCCTGTGACCCTCCTAAACTAACAGTCTACACTCAAGTCAAAAATTGGTAAAATAATCAGCAAATCACCCACCAAATCATGCCTGTGGGACCCATTGCCCACATTCCTTATTAAGGAATGTATTGACATCCTTCTACCTTATATAACCAAATTGGTTAATTGTTCACTCCGGGAGGGACTGGTTCCAGATGGGTTCAAAAAGGCTGTAGTCACTCTACTTATAAAGAAGGCCTCACTTCCTGTTGGGGGGTTTGAAAAACTACCGCCCAGTATCTGGAGCTTCATTTCCAAACTGGTCGAACGTGTAGTTGCTAAACAGCTGGTTGACCATATTCATCGACATGGCTCGGATAACTCATACCAGTCAGCATATAAGTCAGGTCACTCAACGGAAATGGCTCTGCTTTCCATCAAAAATGATATTCATCTGTCACTATCTCAGGGTGAAGCTACTGCCTTGGTACTTCTGGATCTCTTGGCCGCCTTTGACACTATTGATCATTCCACACTCCTCAGCTGTCTTCAGGGTTGGTTTGGTGTAGATGGCTCCACTCTCAAATGGTTCTCTTCCTATTTGATGGAATGTTTTCAGTCTGTTAAGATTGGTTCTACTTTGTCTGATTTACAAAAATTGCTGTTCGGCATACCTCAGGGTTCTGTTCTGGGTCCTCTCCTATTCTCTCTTTACACATCTCCCCTGAGTACTCTAATTGGTAAACACAAAGGCGTAAAATTTCATTTCTACGCCGATGATTCACAACTTTATGTCCATCTGTTGCACATGAATGCCTCAGCTGCTTTTGATAAGTTGAACAGATGCCTTCAAGATGTTAAGGAATGGATGTCGGCTAGCAAACTTAAACTTAATCCAGATAAAACTGAGTTCATACTTTTTGGCTCTAAGAAACAGAGAGAAAGGTTAAATGTATGTTTCCCAATTGACATCTTGGGTAACCCCCTTCACCCCAGCAAGTCAGTCAGGAACCTGGGCGTGTGGTTTGACTCTGATTTTTCTTTCTCTAAACACATCCAGAATGTTTGTAAAAGCTGCTTTATTCAACTGAAGGATTTTAGAAATATTAGGCAGTTCTTGACTCATGATGCAGCTGTGTCGGTTGCCAATGCTTTTGTTAGTAGTCGGTTGGACTACTGTAACTCACTTTTCAGGAGTCTCTCCAAATTCAACCTTCACAGATTACAGTCTATCCAAAATAGTGCAGCCAGAATTGTTACAAATTCGAGTAAATATACTCGGATAACTCCGGTCCTCAGGAAACTCCATTGGCTCCCTGTTCAGTTTTGCTCAGAGTTCAAACTGGCTACCCTGGTGTATAAGCTTATTCAACCTAAAATTCACAAGTCCACTAAGCAGTTTGGTTTTAGTTTCGCCTTTGATGCTCCCACTGTTTGGAATTCACATCCTGCAGACATTCGTGCATCACCCACTATTGCCTCTTTTAGAACCAAGCTCAAAACCTATCTCTACGCAAAGGCTTATCCTCCTTAGGTCTTTTTCTCTTATGGCTTCTCCGTGGTGCTGACCTGTTTCTGTCCCTGGACTTTGAATTTGTATATTGCTGTTGTCTTGTTGCGCCTTAGAGTCCACTATTCAGTGGAGATTAAGTGCTATAAAGTTAAATTAGAATTAGAATTGACATACCAAGCCTCTAGGACCAATAATAAGGGAGACTTAAGCAATTTTCATGACTGACAAACAAACGCCAGTGGCAGCCATCCTGTTTCTCAAAGTGAGGCCCAAAATATTCCTAGTCAAGATTTTGTAATGGGGAACATATCCTGCGAATTTGAGATCTCTACCTATGATATCCTTTGCTCTAGAGGGCCAACAAAAGTCCTTGCTAAAAGTAAAAAAATGCCTGTGGCGCCCATCTTGTTTTTCAAAAGGGCCAAAAATATTCCCAGGCAAGATTTTATGGTTATGAATATATCCTATAAATTTGAGAAGGGTAGCTATAATATTATTTTGATTAAGTGTGAAAATATCTCCAAAAAGGCCAAAAATGGCCTTGGTCATGTACTTTGGCAGTCTGTGGATGACCTTCAATGAAGAACCTCGAGGCCCAATTTCTGCATGCTTAGAGAGGACATATATATGTATTATATACCAGCCATAGGATGATCTAACTTTCTGTATATGAGAACTGGGCCAAAATGTAAAACAATGGCCAAAATCTGACGTTTAAGAGGCCACCAGTGACCTTGAAATTGAAGGTGAGGGTAAAAAAACAATAGAATTCGTGGCATTGCCCATATATACCCACATACCAAATTTGAAAGGTCTAACTAAAATATTTTTAAGTTATTGCATCCGAAAGGAAATCTCTCCCAGGCCATGTGGAACAATCCACCTGACCCTGAATTCTGTTTCCAGTTCTTTCCACTCATCTGAAGTAGTAGGACATCTGAGGTACTCTCTGGTGAACTCATCCTGGATGGCCCTGCAGACCTCTGGTAGAAACTTGGAAATGGTGGATCTGCCAACCCTGAACTGACAGGATAATGACATGTATGACTCTCCTGTGGTCAGATATCTGATGGTGAGGGCTAACTTTTCCCCAACACTGATTGGAGCTCTGTAGTTGGTGGCCTGCCTGGCTAGACATGGTTCCAGTCTGGTCTTTATCATTTCAAAGAATTCTGGGGTTATCCTCATGAAATTGGTGAATCCTGGAATGTCTGTGGCATACAGTTCAGCCATAATGTTGTGGTAGGCCCCCCTCTCCTCTCTCTGTAGTAGCCATGGTCTGACCCACATGTTGTGCCTTCTTCTAGGTCTCTGTCTGGCTGGTGGTGGTGGTGGTGGTCGAGGTGAGAGTAATTTTATAGAATTCCTGCTTGCCTTAGTTAAAGGAATCTGCATATCTGGTAATCAATTATTTGTAGTAAATTCACCTGAATGTCAAATTTAGTGATTTTAACATGTTATTATGTGTATTCTTCACCTTGTAGTGTATTAATGGTTATCCCAGGGTCAGGGTTGTTTGTGATGTGCAACATTATTAGTTGCCTGACCCTGGCTGGTTGTTATGTAAGTTGTGTGTTATTGGTGTACTAATATTTCAATAAAATTTTGTTCTCCAATATATGCTTATTTTGGGGGTAGTTATTTGGAGGGGCTTTTGATTGGACTGAGACAAACAGCCTATATCAGGGATTCTCCACGTGAGATCCATGCAAGCACCTCGAAAACATCAATGGCATGTGCTAGAGTCCCTGGTTAGGGGAAGACAACATGATTCATGGCCGACCCCTGCATCCCCTTCACCAACATGCTCTACAGTTGTTTACAGACACATCATGTACATAACTTTACACTTTAGTGAAGGGATGCTTTTCTTTTACTTAAGGTTTTTTCCATATCCCTGCATGCTGTTATAAACAAACTGGCAGACAAGGGGAGGTCTCATTCTTGTTCCCTGGGACTGAACTCTTTTCCTCCCTCTCTATGCTCAGTTCGGGTTAAGATGATTCAATTGAAGAATGATTTATCAGAGTTCTCATTTAAAGTCCCTTTGAACTACCCTCTATCCACGGGGTAGCTATTCTGAGTCTGTCCACTTTGTACATGAGCACATTAAAATGAAAGTTTAGTAAGTAAATTAAATTTTTGTAAGTTAATATGGTGAACTTGTCAAATGTGCTAGTATGTTTTAATGTTGTAAAACATGTTAAAGTTGAAAATAAGTCTGAATCACCATTATTATATTTCTATTTCTAAGTTCCAGTTTTAAGCATGGCTGCTGGGTATCAGATCATTGAGGATATGTATCATAACCAGCTTACCAAAAGGTGATAAACTAAGAGCATTTTTGAAAAGCTAGAGGCCTCTATCAATGTTATCTCCAATGTTGTTATTAACTAAATCTCTCATTGAAGAAGATTATGTTACAGCAAAATGGCATTCAAAATTGTTTGTGGAATTAAGTAAAGAAATACTGTTTGATCTGTCACCATACAACAAAAGATCAGGTGATCTGAGTTAAGTTTTGAATTTTGATAGAAACCAATAAACCAAGATTTCCAAAACAATTGGCAAAAAGTAACATTGTAGACTTTGTCAAATACATGAATCTTTTTTGATAAATTTATTTTTACATTATGATACACCTAATGAGTTCCATAAAGAGTTGTGTAAATTCTTAAAAAATAAGATGATACATAAAAGTTCCAGTAAATCACTTCACATCCATGGTAACTTACCTGATACAGATTCAAAATTTGTTCATGTCAAAAGGGGCCATGGTGGCAGAGTGGTAACACTCTCGCCTCCCACCTCTGAGGCCGGGGTTCGATCCCCGTGATGGCCTTTAGTGGGAAAGCTGGTAGTTGCTTGCCGTTGGTCGGCAGTTTACAGTACACAACCCTAGCGAACTCTATGTACTGGTTTCCTCTTCCCTTCCAACTACCCTTCGTGATATGACCTGTACAGTGTTGAAAGCGACGTAAAACCCCAAATAAATAAATAAATGTTCATGTCAAAAAGCTATTTTTAGTAGCAAATAAATATTTATATGCCAATTCACATTTCTTGTCCAATGTGTCCCACATTACTATTTAATAAAGAAGAAATACTTGCTAGACTGAAAGGCACATTGGATGACTGCAATAATAATTTAGGAAGGTGGTGGGTCGTCTAAGTGATACAATATGATAAAGAAAATAGCTATACTGTAAAAGATTTCTAGAATTTTATAGAAATATTGCTTTTAGTGAACATACTGTATTTTATATATTTATTGCACAATATTGGCCAGGTTCATTACTATTCAAAGTATGGTATGGTAAGTACAAAAACAGCCTGGGAAATAGATTTCAACACCATGATACAGTACAAAGATTGGGATACTTTTAAAGCAGTATCAGTTTTATAAAGGTCCAAATAATGGTTAAGTAGAAAAAATAAAGACAAAGAGAAAGAAAATGCATGTAAAGATAAAATATTAAAACAAGACAATTCAGTAGCAAGATGACAGCATTAATCAGTAAACTAAAAAATATAAGACTGTCAAATTCATTAATTCAAGTATAGCTGTCAATGGAAATAGCACAATTATGTAAAAGTACATAAGATAACCAGTGGCAGCAATCCATATGTCTTTGTCATAAGAAAAACATGTCTCAAATATTCGTAGGCGAACACAGTTGGCCCAGTAAGAAAGCCCAAGATTAAAGTACTATATAAGGTAGATAAATGTGAGATGAAGGTTTATGAGGTATGCTAACCAAAGTATGTAAATATATTAGATTGAAAAGCAATGAATAACACATTTGAGCAATTTTATTTACATGTTAGTAGAAAGGTAAAATGACTAGAAAATAATTTTTAAAATGAAAGAATGGAATTTTAAAACACCAAACCCAAGCTAAAGGGAAAGAGGAATGTTGTGAGCAAATGTAAAAGGGACAATGGAGGCAGATTGGGACGAATTTTGAATGTACGACCACACAGCTGAGCTGCACCCAGTTCCATGTGACATAATGTTCTGTAGCTGTACGTTATGGTCAAAGGCGAACGTGGCCCCAGATCTACAAAATGTATGAAAACTGTAACCGCGTGTTAGAAGACCTTTATGAATTAAGACCCTATGAAGGGCCTCCCTAACCACAGTGTCAATTACTTGAAAATGAGGGAAAGTATTAATGGCAAAGAGAGGGAAATGATTTGGAAGAGGGCAAGAATTTAAAAGAGTTTCTAAAGCTCTAACAGGACATAAAATATATTTGCAATAGTGGGAAGTTGTACAATGTGATAAGATCTGGAATCCTGAAGGGTTTTTGACCATTTCATTATGAGATGAGCCCGCGGAGGGCCAAATATCAGGTCCTTTTGCAAGAAATGTCTGTTACTATCAAATTTTGCTGCACTATGAGGAGCTATGTTCGACAACCTCAGAAAACCATAAAAGGATATTAGAAAAATAGGTCTAAATAACAAAGGGTCAGGTAAAATGTTACTTGATAAAGAAATGAGATACATGGTCTTAATGTCAAATAAACCTTTGGGAAGGGGTTAATGGAAATGCTGTGAAGAAATCTGGTGAGTAAGGGTGTGAAATAACTTTCACACACAGTTTGTAGTATAATCCACATGATGAAATTGATGAAAAGTAATGTTTGATAACTTTATAAGAAATGTTGTTAGAATGCAAATATTCGCCAAAAATCAGAAGATTGTGAATTAAAATTACAATGGGAAGTCTAAGGAACACCAAGATTGCCACAAATGTTCTAAAGTGGCGAGTGTGTGCTGTAGAAGTAGATGGCTTGAATGCTGTATCAGTTCTATACAAAGCTGCTTGCAGAAGGTTAGCTGTCTGAGGAGTAGAATTTGAAATTCAAATACATAAATTGAGGTCGAAATGATGGAAACCAACTTTGTCCCACACATAATTCTGTTGTAAATCTTGTAATACTGTATGATTCACAGATTTATTAGAGTACAATCTAGAAAGAGTGTCAGCTTTGTTATTATCCTCTTTTGTGCCGGATCTGTAACGAAATATCATAAAAATGCTGTAATAAACCAAAGATTCCTGATACAAACTGCTCGAAATGAATAATGGGTTTTGCTAGTTGCCACAGGCCTCATTGCCATAAACACCCTAATCTAAGAATGTCTCCAGTATTTACCCCACATTCTAAGAGCAATTACAATGTTTATCATCTCCAAATGTACTATCTTTAGTATAAATCCAGGGATGGAGGGGGCAGGGGCAGCATATACTCTGTTTTCCCAAATGGCTTCGACCCCAGTCAAGCAAACATCCAGATGTACTGAACTATTGATGCATAGGATAGGTTTGCCAAATTTAGTGGTACCGTTAAATTGAGGAAGAAAAAGCTGAAACCATGCCAGATCTTGAAAGAAGTCATCCGTCAAATTAAATCCTCTTTTTCTTTAAGTTTTTCCTTAAAAAGATCCAAGATTCGGTTAACAAAAATTTTTTGGCAGGGACCATGCACTTGTAGAGGTATATCAACTTGCCCAGTAATGACTGGAAACTTTTCTTGGAAAGATATTTCCTACTGGAAATATTAATGCATTCAGCATGAATGGGGTGTAATTTGTTTTGATCTATGCTTAAAGATGAATTCATGATATCAATATGAATACCGAGACAGGTAAGAGCCCTGCAAGGGGGACATGTTTGTCTGGGTTCATTGGGAGACTGAGTCTAGTAAGTAGATTAGATAAAAAGTCAAATTGTCTTTGTGCATCTTGAGCCAGTGCAATCCCTATATAATCATCAATATAGGTGACCATATTGAACCCATGCTGTTGCATTATGCATACAATCACGTCGGAAAACCTCTAAAACATAGCGCTTCCATGCGCCCACCTGAACGTGACGTTCAGATCCAGGAAGTACTGACCTCACTGGTGAATACCCATCGTCAAAGAACTACAGGATCAACCCTGATATTTCTGAATGCTCCCGAGACATCAATCTTGTACAGCATGGGGTCACATTCCTTGCATTCTAATTTTTTTCCACTATACTATCCACAGAAGGGAATTTCAGAGTGAAATTTTTTCCATCAAATTTGTCTCTAGTACCATTATCATTTATTGAATTACCATAAGGATGGGATAAGTTTAAAATAAATTCTTCTTCTTTTATCATTATCTTTAGGGCGACTTAACATAGGAGAACAATGGAATGCATCAGAGTTGACTTTGTCCACAGGCCCGATGATCGCTCTAAATGCCATCTCTTTATGTAAGTAGTTTTCTACTGCTGATGAGGGGCCACGGTGGGAGAGTGGTAACACTCTCGCCTCTGACCTCAAGTGGGAAAGCTTGTAGTTGCTTATCATTATAGTTTACAGTTCAGAGCCCTGACAAACTCTATGTACTGGTTTTCTCTGCCCTTCCAACTACCCATCGTGATATGACGTGTATAGTGTTGAAAGCTACGTAAAACCCCAAATAAATAAATAAATCTACTGCTGATGCGTATTGAATAGCCAAATGATAGTTGCTAATGTGAGTGTTATGTAACTGTTCAGGGGCATGCAAGGACAGAGGAAACCCAAACTTATGGTACTCAATCACCATTTTGTCTGGATAATCAGTAAGTTCCTTCTCCCATTCTTGGATATTCAGATCCGAGTTAACAGGGATCCTTGCTTTGACATAATTGGGATTGCCAGTACTGGCAATGGTTTAAGCTATGTCAATGCATTGTTGAATCTGTGAAATCTATATGGGAGCCCAGTCAGGACCAATAAATGAGAAATCTGACACTGTATGATTAAAAAATTCAACAGTTTTGCTCGACTTATAAGCATCACAATGAGTATTATGATTAACAGCTTCATTAGGGTAATCTAAATGAGCCATGATGCCATTAGGCAAATTTGGATCCTGTTCGTCTGTCATTGCCTTGTCCATAGTTTTGGAGTCCATTATGTCTTCAACTAAATCACCATTATCAACCATTCTATAATTATATAACTGCATTATATAACTGCACTGGGATATCAGCATGATAAATCAGTTCATCAATAATACCCTGCTAAAACTGAGTATAGGACACACCATACTTCCTATAAGTTTTCAACTCACTGTTAAAGTCTGTAACGGCCGTGTGCTTATCAATATTATTGCCAAAAGTTAAACAAGAAAATATTTTTATCACATAGTGCTGTTCAACGTGTAACGTACCTGAGGGTAAATCTATAATGCTAAAGATATTGCCCACAGTAACATCCCAAAAGTAGAATCCACTGATGTTATCATCAACTGCTGGATGAACATATAAATAAGTATCAAAAGTAAGAAAACTATTTATCCTAAGTACGTAAACCTGGTGCAATATACCATTAGAATGAACACTGTAATTGCCTTGCCCTGTTTCATTATATAAACAAACACAAAATGCCATTTTACTGGCAGTATTCCAGCATGAAATATTACATGTGTTTGTTACATAATGTAAATTGTTGTTGTCTGTATTACTGTTTACTACTGAAGCTGGCAGTATTATGCTTCTATTCAAGGGGTCTAAACTATTTAATTGTCTATAATGATCCACAACAGAAGTGTGAGAGTACCTTGAACCCCATTTGACAACATTAATATCATGTGAGCAATAAATATTGTCAACATTGTCTTCGACCAAAGCAAGGTGTTGGTCATTATATACACTATCTTCAAAATTTAGATGCATTTTATCTTCCTTATACAAACAACCATCATTATCAATCAACTTGTTTACAACCCCTTTATGTACACGTCCCCCTTTTCGAGTGTCACTGACCTGTGACCATGTGGTAGCTGAAAAGCCTTTTATTGTTATTCTGTCCTTGATAACCCTTTTGTTTACTAATACATTTGGATTCTGGGTGATCTAAGTTCTTGCCTGACTTTGCACAATAACCACAAACGTGTTTGTACATGCCATGGTTACCTTGATTTACACAAGTTCCTTCATTATAATATTTGCAAATTTTCTTATTAATTTGTTGACAATTCACAAGCGTTGGCCATATCAATTTGAGATGAAGAAATTCTATTTAGTGTCCACTGCTTTGTGTCTTGCCATCTGTTCCACCTGATGCATAAACTGAGCGTATGTGGTTCGAAAAGCCTGCCATGGCAAGGAAGTCGCATCTTTCAGCACTTGTATTGCTTGCAAAAGCATTTGTTTCACTAGAGTAGGATCTTGGATCAAATAAACGTTTGATTGTTGCCCTGCAGCCCATTCTGACACTGTTAAGTCATTGTGTAACACTTTCTTTTTACCCGTGACACTGAACAAACCCTCATTGGGCCATGTAAACTGAGGAGGGCCAGTTACTGCATCAGTGGTGATAAATCTACCTGATTTTTTTCTCTGGTCCCTTGCCTTGGTTAGCTTCCGACCTTGCCTGGTTTTTATATGATGGCAAAACATGGTTGACTAAGTGAGAGATTTCCTGATTATGCCTGAGAACATGAAGGCTGGGCACAATACCGTCAGTGTTAAATTGGGTTTGAATCGGGCCACCTTTAGACTGTGTCATCCCCAATAAAGCTTTTGATTAGCAGCGAAGTTAGTAGCAGCAGTCGCAACTGATGATTGCAAGGCAAGGTTTGCTGAATTGCCCTTGCTAGTGTGGGAAAGTACTTCCCTGTCAAAGTCTGCCAAGCCTGCAGGATTCACAGTGGTCAAATTATGTGTTAAAGAAGGCATTATAGGACGGGTCCTGACATTATGAGGAGTTGAAGCTACAGATCTGGTAGATTCCAGTTCCGCCACATGCTTAGAGAGAGCCAGGTTTGACTGGTCCAGTTTCTGCAAGTAAGCTAATATAGCATCCGATTTGTCTATGGGAGCTGGCTGCATGGTAGGCAGAGAAGCAGGATGTATGTGGTCTTCAAAAACGTTACTGTTTGAAGCAGATATGGGTGGTACTTGGCCACTGGAGAAAATGTTACTCACGATATCTTCTGGGAGTGATTGAAGCACAGATCAGTCCAAATCCGTAGTTTTCTTGTTGTTTTTCACACCCTTCTTGGGTGCTTGCATTTTCTTTGTCTTCCTTGCATGATTCACACAATTAAAAACTCTAAAATAATCCCACCAGCATAAAATAATGAGTTAAGTCCAAACTTCAACATTTGTTGTGCTCTAGTGCTTACAAATCGCTGGCAGATTCAATATGAAGTTTCCCTCCATTTTTAAACAAAGGGACTATATATGGCTACATTTATGGTTACTAGCAATTGGTCAAATGTAGGACAGGTCAAGTGTGACATAATACCTAAAAATTTGAGGTTGCAACTGCCACACCAGGCTCCCCCATAGCCATGCTATACACACTTTAGCAAGATCTAAAGTTAAAGATCAAGTTAAAGGTCACGCCATGATGCAGACCCTCCACCTCCTAACAGCTTATGGAATCCAAGAAATAGCTTGGACAATATTTTAAAACTCATGGTTATTACGACAAGGTCAAAGGTTAAATCAAGATCACAACATAACATTGCTCACCTATAGCCCCCAACCAATGTCTCTACCAAGTAATAAGGACCACGGTGGTAGAGTGGTAACACTCTCGCCTCCCACCTCTGAGGCCCGGGGTTCGGTTCCCGGCCACAGCCTCAAGTGGGAAAGCTGGTAGTTGCTTGCCGTTGGTCGGCAGTTTACAGTACAGAACCTTGACCAACTGTATGTACTGGTTTCCTCTGCCCTTCCAACTACCGTCATGATATGACCTGTAGAGTGTTGAAAGCGATGTAAAACCCCAAATACATCTACCAAGTAATAACTTCATACGCCTATAGTTTCTGATATGTAGCCTGGATAAGATTTTGTAGGTAAAGGTCAGTACGGCAAACTCAAAGGTCAAATCAAGGTCACCCTGATGTTGCACACTTACAACTTCCAACCAATGTCCCTACTAAGTATCTAATTCCTACACCTTGTAGTTCCTGAGATATAGCCCAGACAAACTTTTTTTCCGCCACCTGCCCAACCGTCCTGCCCTCCCATCCGAACACCGTGGGTGTAAACAGCACTGTGGGGTAATAAGGATTACAAAATTTGTTATTGTTTTGACGATAGAAGCTGCTATTGCATTTTAATGTCTATGGAAATTTAAGAAGAAATAAGAATTAGTTTGAAAAATTAAATCTTCCTTGCATAAATTCCTACAGACACATTCTATCTACTTTGAATGATTGGCAGACAAAATACCTGGGCGTTACTGATTACCATCAGATGAATATTTTGTATTATCTAGTATCTGAGAAAATTGAGACAATTATTTGGTGTTATCGAGGCAATCAATAAATCATGAAACTTTTTTAATCATCTGGACATATCTGTGCATCTGATTTGGTCATTAAATATAAATCTGTTTGTAATTGAAAACTCTGGACTGAGTAAAGTATCTCTGTGACAAAGGTAGTAACATCATTCTCTTGTTTTATTAAGATTTTTATAATTATGTGCTTTATAAATAATTATTGCTAGTACTATTAGTTACTTATTACTACAATATTTAAATTTATTCTCACAAAAATGATTAGTGCAGCCATATGTTAGTATATTAGTTTATTCAACTGATGACCACTTCAGCCGAAGTAATCCTTAAATGCTTTCTTGTTACACGGATGCCCTTTTCCTTCTGTTTTCTTGTAGCAACAAACTCCAGTTGATTTTCTTGGTTTGTAATGCTTGATACAAGTTTTGTGGAATTTTTGTACGCTGCATTTTCTGAAGCCCTTAGGACATCGGATCCCTTCATGACATTCTGCTGGAGTATAACCATACTTCAGTGGACCACAGTCTGACAAAATAGGTATTTCAACTGTCTATTATTTGTTCCTAAACAAAATGATAAATTTCATATTCAACAGTAAGTGATACTTTTATTCCATTATTCTTGAGGTTATCAATAGTATCAATACATGAAACTTACAGAACTAAGATATTGTCAATTTATTGTAAAAATCCCTGTCTTCAACCAATATTTAGAACATTTAAGATTACTTGAGTAAACTTTAATTTTAATATAAAATGTGTAATTTTATTTAAGCTGTAAAGAGATATTTTATGAAATCAATGCAAATTATTGAGGTAGAAATGTTGTATTTGTGGTGATTTAAATAAATAAACATGAATAAGAAAAGTCATGTCAAGATACAAGGATTATTTACATTCCTTTTTAAAGCTGGAAAATAGGAATGATAAAAGCAAAAATAAATGTCACTTACACGAAAACCCAGGATCACGTTTTATTCTGTCATTCTTTTCTATAATAATAACAAAAAGTCAGAGGATTAATTATATCAAACAAAAATATATATCACCTAAGGTATTATGCCAGCAATTTTAACTTTACTAGTGTTTCATCATATGGTAAAATGCTACAAGGTAATACCACTAAATACAAGTAAACTGTACTTCTGATGTCCACAAGACTATCCATTCTGATTCGAATGGATCCTACAGAAACATAAAACCCAACTTATTACAATGAGAGTCGCAAAAGCCCAGACAAGATAAATATTTCATGATCATAGCTTGTGAAGCAAAACAATGTAATCTAGGTCTAATGCAAATTTTTCTGACGTTTTTTAATAAAAGTAAAGGGAGGGATATAGTGTGAACACATGCTATAATAAATTTGCTCTCAGGATAAAAGCAGGATTTGAAACAATTTATGGACCAAATGAAGGTGTAAGATCACAAAAGCAATAGTTAAAACACAGTGGAAAATATAGTAAACTATGTTTAGTAGACTAGTAAAACAGTAAAACTATGGTTCAACAATAACATATCCAGATAAAATATTTAAAATATTTTCCTGAAAATAGTATTTGACTAAAGGATTGCAGATTCCATAATGCTTAATTAACTACATATGTATTGATGTGATAATATAAACCCAAATCTTCAGAAATGGTAAGCTAGCAGTTTCCTATTGTGGGGAAGATATTGCTGCTGCAAACAGGAGATCCGATTATATGAATTTGGAAAAAAGTTTTGAAAAATTATGATAAATGGTAAAAGACCTGGTATTTGGTCAAAGTTTAAATCAATAATTTAAAGACCATAAACTTGAGTTATGATAAAAAGCTATTTGTAAGGCAACGTTTCATATCATGTTTAGCATAGCTTCATCAGCAAGGGTATAAAACTACATTAGATCAATAACAAGGTTGGAAAGTGTTTTACTCTACCAGTGCTAGCTGCATAGCCATCACAAACACAAGTAGCACACTCATATGGTCACCCGTCCAAGTACTAATATAGCCAAGCGCTGGTTAACTTCAGTGATAAGGGTTGTACCCATTTATCGTTTGCAGAGAAGTTATCTGTTCTATGATTGGTTGTTTAGCCCTGCCTTGTTAAGCATTACCTTCAGTGTTCCTCTTTGACTTCAGCCACCATAGGGGACACTTTAAAGAGGTATTTAATTGTAATTTGTATTTTAATTTTTTGTTTTGAGAAACTAGGCTGATTCATTAAATTACATTAAAATTTTTATATTTATCAACATATACTGCTATGACTGGTGGCCATTGGTCCAAGTGTTAACAGGTTTTACTTATGGAAGGTGATGAGGTCCATGAAATTGAGGAAAAGAATAAATATCATGGTAACATAAAAGCAAGATGATTTTTTGGCTTTGAACATAGCAATGTGTTTGCATTGAGGGTAGTATATTTAAGCTAAGGGTTGTTTTGGATTTTGATAAACCAGAAATAACAAACCTACAATGCTGTGCAATGAACACTTGAGCTGGTCCATGGCAATATGCTTCGATAAAGATTGTATAGCCTTAGAAATAAGTATCAGAAGCTATGGTTTACACAATGTCTTCTATATTTAATTTTGAAGTCTGGACCAACTATGCATCAATTCAAGGTAAATTTTATTGATAGAATTCACGACCAATGAGTTCCAACTAGGAATGCAGTGGTCTTGATAGTGTACTAGGGACACTATATGTATGTTATATACAGATGTATCTAAACTTAAAGAAAAATTAAACCTAATTATTGATAAGTATTGTAAATAAACATTATTGCCATCAGATATGATTAGAATTTAGGCAGAATCGTATAGCAAAACTCATGTATCAATAAATATATTATAATCCAGACATCTGGGTATTGAAAGATTAAGACTGAAAAAACTAAGGTACTTTGGAGTGGGAGGGTGAGATTTATAAAACAAAGTTAAGTAAAGGTAAGCATAGAATTTAACTGAGACATCACAATTTGATTAATTCTAATCAAAATTAATGTACATCAAGAAAGAATTATACAAAACAATCATTAAGATGCTGTTGGGCAGTAAAAGTTAACACTAGGAAATTGGAACGGGTCATAGAAATGTGACACATGTTGAACTGACAGCAAGTAAGTGGAAAATATTTGATGAGGAGGACTTGCTTGACCTTGAAAAATTCACAAAATCAGTGAATTCTATTGAATTAGATAATGCATAAGACACATACCATGGAGTACTGCCTAGAAACAACTCACTTTGGCTTTCAATGTAAGAATAAAGATTAGCATGCCCAACTGGAAATATGGGAGGTAACTGTGTCAAACATTAGAGATGTTGCAAACAACATTCTATTGAAAACGTAGCACAAAAACATAACATAAATGAAAACAAGATAATGGCGGAGATCCACACGGCAAATCCATTTTTAACATGAAATACATAACGGCTGGTACTTTTGATGTTGTGAATGAAATGACGTTCAACACAGAAATCACAGCAGAAAACAGATACGGGCTTCAAAAATGTTGTTCGCAACCTCTGATAACCACCCTACTATTGATAGAGGGATTGTGCAAAATAAGTACACATTTTCTATGTGAAGAGCATGTTGTTATATTCACTTTTGTAAGCATATGGGGAACATATGATTGAAAAAAATAATACTTTACTTACCATTCTGTATAGCTGTACTTGTCACTAATAGTGTGAAAAACATCAGCAAGTAACACATCTTCATGTGCATCTGTGAAATATATGACATGAATTGGGCCGCAGTGAAGATAATTTAAAATGGATATTTCAATACTTTGTTTATTATTTAGAACTCCATAAAAATTATATTTTATTGCACAAGCTTATTATTGACTAGTACAGGTCTCAATGTATGCATTCATGTTCACGATAACAGTACACCCATTTTTTCATTATCAAATTGAATGTTGCAATAAAATCAAGCCACTAAATCAATATCACTTTTACAGGAATATTGCATCTTTTTAACAAGATAAATGTAAATTAGGCAAACTACTGTACTGAAAGCATAAACTGCTACAAAATAATATTTGATTCACACAAGAAGATGATATGGTATTTCAAGTAATATGTCCTTAATGTGTAAGATATTTTTTATTCAATTTTCCTGTGAAGAAATATCTGTATAGTAATGAGGAATAGCCCAGCTCCTATTTAGGGTTCAATAAACCATTAAAGATGTGAACATTTCAGTAGCTCGGTGATTCAGACGGATGGACAAAATTTTGCAATTTAAATTCCATCTTGTGATACAATAGTTTCCACAATTCACACAATTTAACATTTCATATGTATAAATTCACTGTGCATACATTCACTGTAATGATTTAGTTTTTGCATGCAAATTGAATGTAAATGTTTCTTAAAGATTTTGAATAATTTGCTCTGCAAGTTTCTTGTTAGAAAGCATATACAAAAAGACAGACTTCTACTTCTTATAAAAGGAACAAATTACAGCAAACAAAAACTTTATTTTGTAAACAGCAATACTGGCATACGTTTCACGCTAAACTATAGAATTTGAATTATATATCATGTATTTTGCTCATATTTCAACTTATTTTTAACATTAAATTAATGATTTACTTTCATGTTTATTCTTGTAACCAGAAATACTTTCAATATTCAAGTTTCAATAAAACATGTTTATACCTCTTTTCTTTATAGTGTGCTCCTCACGAGAGTTAACTTAAAATAATCTGTGAACTCACTCCTCCTTGTTATTGTATTTCTCATCATTTTGTCACTTGATTTATTTTCCTTCTGTTTATCAACAGCGCCTTTATTAAGGCATCTTTTCATATGGAAAGAGAGAAAATGAAGCTATCATTATTATTACCATACAAAAAAAGAATTCTATATCAGAAAACAAATTCAATATCACGATTGTTGCTTATGTAATTTGTCTTTGCTTTTGTAGCTAATAATGTAGTTGATTTCGTGAGGTGTATGTTTCCATAATATATACAATTTATCAATGTAGGAATTAATTATTGTCAGTAAATGTATTGTGCTTTTTGCCTGAGATTCTAATTCTAGTAAGTGATGATTTTCCTGAAATGTTTCAACATGAACAGAAATGAAGTTTTTCGGTAGCCTTCATTATCATAATTTATAAACATATCTTCCATGATTGTCCCATTATTATTGGTGATTACACATTATATTATTTTTAGTTTACAAAAATTTTAAATGCACATTTCACACCTTTTAAGGTTAACTTTTTGCCTGCCACAAATGAAACTTATGATTTCCAATGATTTTTAAGTATTTATGTATTCCATTCATGTCATCTTCTTTTTTGACAAAATGTGATTTTACGGGCTGGCACCTTGGTGCCAGCAAGATCATTCCTGAGGGGACCTTAAATTTCTTCTTTAGTTGTTACCACCATGCTGTTTGTAATCTGTCTTCTCATTGGCTGTGGCAGCTCCCTGTGTTAAAGCCTACTGACCCTTCTTCCATTTGCATTCTAGATCTGGAAGGGGCAACACTGAAAAATTTTAAAAATTTGTTTTTTCCATTTGTCACGTGTTATGTTATTTTATCAAAGTTTTTTTTAAATTTACACATTAGTTTTAGTTGTTGACTCATGGAAAAGACAAAGAAGTACAACTTGCGATCTGCAAGCAGTGATACACAGATGCAGACTCAGCTGGATGGCGACATGGATTTTGTCACACAACTGCTGGGGGTAGGTCCTGGTACTTCCAACCAGCAGGGGTGTGATGGCCAGTCGTCAGACAGTGAGTTAAATTGCAGTGATGTAATTAATGCGTCTGATTCGGATGATACGGGCAGCCGGAACCGGTCCTTTCACAAATTTTCCCAGGAAAAGTCGGGCACTTCGGATTCTTCTGCTGTTGACACACAAACTATTATCAATCAGCAAATTTTGGCACAGTTAACTGACATTGGTCAGCGGTTGACAAATTTGGAAAAGACTGATTGTAAGAAGTCAAATGATGTCACAAAGCATAAGAACAGAAGTACCCGTACTCGTTCCAAACCCACACCAAATATGCATACAAGGAGTACTGACAGTACTGGGCAGTCAACCGTTAACTCTGCAGTCCCTGTTACTGAAAATTTGCCCTTTAATTCAATCACTGTCCCTTCCCTAGCTGACATTCGACAGAATGCAAATATACAGGAGAAAGTTGATCAAAGAATTAGAGAACTTCAGCAATTGTCAAATACAGGTACTGATTCAAAAATTAAATCCCTCAGAGGTGGTTCAGTTGACATATTCGTGAAAAATCGAGTTAAATGGCCCCATGAACATGTTTTGGCTGGGAATATAAAAGAGCGTGTTTCTTATGACCAGTTAACCATGGGTCAGTGGATGGCTGGCTTTTGCCGCACCATGAGAGAGGAAAAAAATTCAAAAAATAAACAAGCAATGTTGGACTATTTGATAGCACTTTTGGATGACAGTAATGACTTTTCCTGGGCTGCGGCAAAAGCCAGCCATGCAGTACTCCTATGTAGAATGGAGCAAGGTGAAATTGTCGATTATACACAAACCGATTTGGTGGATAGGGTTAGAAGAGCTCATGCACAGAGACATATCTCACATACCTCTTCCAATGCTACTCAAAATCTCAAAAAATCAAAAACAACCAAGTCCATGCCTTGCAATTTCTACAATCAGGGATCTTGTAATTTTTCAATGACTCATGAAACCAAAGGGGTGCTTTACAAGCACATTTGTTCATTTTGTTTTTCAAAAGGGGGAAAAAGTCTTTCACATGCAGAGAATGAATGTAGAAGTAAAAACAAGCATGCAAAAAACGACTAAAGCTGGGCGGAGGTTGCCATTCCACTAACCAGTTTGCTTCTAGGTATATTTGGTCAAATAAGATTGATAGGAAAACAAGATCTCAAGAATTTTCAGTAGATAAAACCACACTTTGTACATGGTTTACCAAAGGTAATGCTTTTGCAAATATTTGGAATGGCAGATCTTACGCTCAGGTCACTGCTCAGAAAAAGTTACTTCCGGTTTCGGCTGCCTGCATCCGGAAAACCCCTGACAGGAATGCAAATGCCATGAAGAAAGTGCATAACTTTCCTCAAAGGCCTAAGGTATCTGCCTCAAAAAAGGGCTTTTCTGCACAGGTACGGTCTACCACTTCACGTGTTACGGTTCCTGCCTGTGCAGGGGAGAAACGAACACATGCGTATCACAAGTCTTTCACTAAAAACAAGCTTAATGTCAAATCTGTTACTTTGACCAACAGATTTCAGGCATTGCCTGTAGAAGAACCAGATCTTGACCATTTCAATGCTCATACTCTTGACATTAAATCACCTCAAAAATATCCTAAGGCAACTCAAGTGGCTCAGTCGAGTAACATTTCTCTGGAAAAAGCTATTTCTCACAAGAATGTTCTTCCTGCTCCAACTTCTATGGCAGTTAACAAACCAGCCACGCCAAAAATTGCCCAGGCAAAGTATACAAAAGGTGATCCAACTCTAGGTATGATGAATGTTACAACTGACACTTCTGCAGACAATATGCTCCATGATCAACCCCATTCTCATATGGCTTTTGGCCAAACAAAGAATGTCCCTCAAGACGTTTGGCAAAATCGTTTATATTCTAAAGATTATAAAGCATGTGTTCATCAGAATGGTGATAGCTTTGGCTACATTCCATTAAATGATCTCCAAGTATACAAAGGCCCTCAAATCCAATGGAAATCACTTCCTGACATATGGCAAGCAAATAAGCTGATTCGTGAAACCAAGGTGCCAAATTTCTTAAATTGTCGTATCCCTGTGAAGACACAGCTGAACCCTGATAAATGGCGTTCGTATTTAACCCAGTACTGGGATCAGCAGCTTCCTGATCTCATACAGTATGGTTTTCCGTTGGACTTCAATAGAAATTGTAATCTTGTTTCCACATACGTTAACCATACTTCAGCTATGGAACACGAGCAACATATCGATCAATATATTGCTGAAGAACTTAAATATGGTGCTTTGTATGGCCCTTTTGATGATACTCCCATTCCTGTGCATGTTTCTCCATTAATGACCAGGGCAAAACAAAATTCTGATAAGAGGCGTACCATTGTCGACCTTAGTTGGCCAAAAAATGCTTCAGTTAATGCTGCAGTTCAGAAAAATGTCTATCTTGGATCCTATTTCATACTTAAATATCCATCCCTTGATGATATAACTAAAGAATTGAGAAAATTAGGTCCAGGAGCTCTTATATATAAGGTCGACATCAGTAGGGCCTTCAGACATATCCGTATTGATCCGGGTGACATTGATCTGCTAGGAATTCGTCACAAAAGCCTATTCCTGGACGGATCTTTGCCGTTCGGATTCAGACTCGGATCCGGAATTTTTGAGAGGTGTTCCGATGCCATCAGATATATCATGAAAAATCTTGGTCATAACGCCCTCATGAACTACATTGATGACCTCATATATATCGGCCTACCATCAAAAATTTACCATTCTTATTATCAGCTATTATCTTTGCTCGAAGAGCTAGGTTTGGAGATAAGTCAATCAAAGCTTGTATCTCCCTCCACTTCTGTGGTTTGCCTAGGAATTCAAGTTAATACGGTTGCACGTACCTTGTCTATTCCGGACGAAAAATTAGCTGAAATTAAGCAGTTATGTGAACAGTGGGTTCACAAGAAAAATTGCACCAAAAATCAACTACAGTCCCTCTTAGGGTCTTTATTGTATATCACCAGATGCGTACGACCCGCCAGAAATTTTCTTAATAGAATGTTACAAATTCTTAGGGACAACGTACACACTGACTTCATTGTCTTATCTCATCATTTTTTCCAAGAGCTGGAATGGTTCAGAGTATTCCTACACCATTTCAATGGGGTTATTTTTTATGATAATAAGTTAATACATTATGAAGTTAACTTAGATGCCTCTTTAAATGGCCTAGGCGCTTGTTTTGGCAATGAAGTTTATGCTCTTCCTTTGCCTGTAAATTTCATGAACCTCCACATCACACAACTTGAAATGTTGAATGTTGTTGTAGCACTCAAAGTCTGGGCCTATATCTGGGCCAACAAAAGAATAAAGATTAGCTGCGATAACTTGGCAGTGGTAGAAATTTTGAAATCTGGCAAAACCAGGGACCCTTTCTTGGCCACTTGTGCCAGAAATATCTGGCTCATTACTGCCATGTTTAATATTGATATTATATTAATTCATGTCCCTGGGGTCAACAACCAGGTTGCTGACTTACTTTCCAGATGGACTGTGACGTCCAACCCTCAAAGTAAACTTATGCAAATGTTACCTCAATTTCAATGGATAGACACTCACATTGATTTAACCAAGCTAAATTACTTCATCTAGTTTTGTTTTTCATATTTCAGATCTGCCACTGCCAGCAGCCCAGTTGGCCACCAGTGCTGTCCACAGGCTACGCCAGGCTTTTTGCCCTGCCACTCAGAAAACGTATATACGAATGTTTAGGGACTTCTGTGGCTTCCTGGTGGCCACTGGTCTGCTGACTTCTCAGGTAACTCATCTTACCTTATTGGCTTTTATGGAGTTTTTGCTGCAAAATGCTTTTACTCCCTCTAATATTGCCAACTATATGGCTGGCCTCAGGGCCTCCTTTGTCTTATATGGTTTAGATACGGTTCCCTTCCAACATCAACGACTTCAATACTTTCACAAAGCTGCCAAGCTTCAAACTCTCAATTTTCCAAAACCCAAGCTTCATCTGGATGAAAACCTTTTACTTAAAATTATCACTGCTTGTGATCAACTACAATTTCCTGTTATTTTCAAACCACTTTACCTGCTAGCTTTCTTTTCTTTCTTCAGAATTTCTAATATTCTTCCACATGCTATCACTTCTTTTGACCCCACTCGCCAACTGGCTGTGGGTGATGTCATATTTTCTCACAAGGCTGCCACCATCATCATTAAATGGTCTAAAACCTTGCAAGATAAATAAAAAATTCATACTATCCCTCTTCCATTTTTGGTAGACTCTCCCTTATGTCCTATTCAAGCCTTACAGCTTATGCTATCGACTATGCCTGGTGATTCCAATGCACCACTGTTTAGGATCCCCAAATCTCATGGCTTGGTCCCACTAACAGATTCTGTGGCCAGGCGTCATCTAAAAGCTGTATCTAACACCTTGCACCTTCCCACTTCCCTCAAATTTCATGACTTCAGGAGGGCTGGGGCGACTTGGGCCTTTAATCATGGGGTCCCTATGCAAGACATTATGCTACACGGCACCTGGAAGTCAGATGCTGTGTGGGCTTACATTCAATCCATCCCGGTTGTTCAATCTCCAGTTAGTGCCACCTTTCAGCATCACCTATCCCTCTAGTTATCCCTACTTTACTACTGGGTGGTTTGGTGGCTGTTCTTTTCCCTCACATTTTCTGTATTATTTCACATATAACTCATTTTTCCAATCAATACCTTTTCTATATTGTCATCTACAACCTTATTTATAATTCAGGTCGGATGTGACCTCACTTTGACCTTAACCTTGTCATTCAAGGTCATTCTTTTTCACTGTATCACAGTCTCCTGTACTGGTATTTTCTTCCATCTAGTACAACTCTTCCAAATTCTAATTCTAATTCATCTTCTTACAGGTCGCCTATGACCTGTCATATGACCTTTACCTTATAATTCAAGGTCTCTATATTTTATTTTCACCTACCTTGTCATTCAAGGTCAATCCCTTTCCACTATTATACAGTGTTCTGTAATGGAATTTGCTTCCATCTGCCACACTCTTAAAATTCATTCTAATTCCTCTTCTCAGAGGTCGGGTATGACCTGTCTTATGACCTTACCTTGTCATTCAAGGTCAGGACTACTCTTTCCTTTGTTATAAGAAATTTTACCAGGGTGGTGTAATGCTCAATTAATCTTTTATATCTCATGTTGTACATTCTCATGCTATTCGCCTTGACAGTAATTTTGCCTTACTAGTATATGCTGTCAATGGATAATTTAAATTTATATTTATCTAAAGTACTATTTGCTAACTAGAATAATGTCTTTATTATGTTGTTTAAAGTCAATATGTCTGTAATAACACCATATTAAAAGTTTAGTAGATAATAAATATATATTCCCAACTGTTGTCTTTTGTTGGGCTTGGGTCCCCTGGGGAATGTACGGGCTGGCACCTTGGTGCCAGCAAGATCATTCCTGAGGGGACCTTAAATTTCTTCTTTAGTTGTTACCACCATGCTGTTTGTAATCTGTCTTCTCATTGGCTGTGGCAGCTCCCTGTGTTAAAGCCTACTGACCCTTCTTCCATTTGCATTCTAGATCTGGAAGGGGCAACACTGAAAAATTTTAAAAATTTGTTTCCCTCCCATGTTACAGTATAACCCCCCCTTATACATGGATGGATGCTAACATGTATTCTAGTTTCAGATCAACTGTGACTTCTTCATCGCTCAGGGTGCTGGGTCTCTCCACATTATAGAAGCCGGACTTGGCTTCTTTTGGGTGGACCACCATCAGGCTTCCACTCTTCATCAAGTTCTGGACGTTTAGACCATGGACACAATATGTTAATTGCCTTCCATGCCTTGCATGATTATGCTGTTATTGCTTGCATATGTAATGTCATTCCTGTTGCTTAACTTCTATTACTGTAATTTCATATTTGCTTGTGTGCTGCTATGATAGTACTTGTGCATTTATTGTCATGTGTGCTCCTTTGCTAGATGCAAATGTGTTTTATTGTCTTTATCATACCTGTAACTTATAACGAGTTTTTATTCTTATCTTTTAAAAATTGGCTATGGATCGTCTGACCTTCAATTGGACCTATCTGCTCTCACGCCAGTTCTGATTGATTCTCATCACTATTGCTTGGTGGCCATAATGTGGCAGAATGTTCACATTATGGCATCCTTGCTTTTGTCTTTTAGTGCTTGTTATTTTATGTACTTAATCTCATTTATCCAGCTACAGACTGGTTGCAACTTTAAGTTAGGGCAACTGATGAGTAATTTCCAATCAAGTCATTGTATTTGGACTCTGTTGGCCCGGCCTTTGTATAGATCTTTCACTCTGGGCCTATGGCATCCTTATGTCTTCGTCTTTTAGTGGTTACTTACTTTTATAGTCTCTTAATACCCAGATTTCTGGGCTTCAATTTTACTACCATTTCCAATCTAAGTCAGAATATTTGAGTACTGTTGGCTACAGTTATGTACAGTATCTAGTCTCTGGCCTATGGTACTCTTATGTCTTCGTCTAGTAGCGGAAATGTACTTTTATAGCATCATCTCATAATCTACCATCTTCCAAGGCCCCTGCCTTAGTTGCTATACATACAAGGGCCCTTGTAACATGGATTTATACACCCCCTGGTCAGGTTTCCATCCTCCACCATTTCCCTTCCATTCCTATGTGTAATTCAATCCAGCCCCCTCCTCAGTTGCCACTGGGTGGCTGTTCTCCTTTTCCCTCATATTTTCTGTATTATTTCACATATAACTCATTTTTCCAATCAATACCTTTTCTATATTGTCATCTACAACCTTATTTATAATTCAGGTCGGATGTGACCTCACTTTGACCTTAACCTTGTCATTCAAGGTCATTCTTTTTCACTGTATCACAGTCTCCTGTACTGGTATTTTCTTCCATCTAGTACAACTCTTCCAAATTCTAATTCTAATTCATCTTCTTACAGGTCGCCTATGACCTGTCATATGACCTTTACCTTATAATTCAAGGTCTCTATATTTTATTTTCACCTACCTTGTCATTCAAGGTCAATCCCTTTCCACTATTATACAGTGTTCTGTAATGGAATTTGCTTCCATCTGCCACACTCTTAAAATTCATTCTAATTCCTCTTCTCAGAGGTCGGGTATGACCTGTCTTATGACCTTACCTTGTCATTCAAGGTCAGGACTACTCTTTCCTTTGTTATAAGAAATTTTACCAGGGTGGTGTAATGCTCAATTAATCTTTTATATCTCATGTTGTACATTCTCATGCTATTCGCCTTGACAGTAATTTTGCCTTACTAGTATATGCTGTCAATGGATAATTTAAATTTATATTTATCTAAAGTACTATTTGCTAACTAGAATAATGTCTTTATTATGTTGTTTAAAGTCAATATGTCTGTAATAACACCATATTAAAAGTTTAGTAGATAATAAATATATATTCCCAACTGTTGTCTTTTGTTGGGCTTGGGTCCCCTGGGGAATGTACGGGCTGGCACCTTGGTGCCAGCAAGATCATTCCTGAGGGGACCTTAAATTTCTTCTTTAGTTGTTACCACCATGCTGTTTGTAATCTGTCTTCTCATTGGCTGTGGCAGCTCCCTGTGCTAAAGCCTACTGACCCTTCTTCCATTTGCATTCTAGATCTGGAAGGGGCAACACTGAAAAATTTTAAAAATTTGTTTCCCTCCCATGTTACAGTATAACCCCCCCTTATACATGGATGGATGCTAACATGTATTCTAGTTTCAGATCAACTGTGACTTCTTCATCGCTCAGGGTGCTGGGTCTCTCCACATTATAGAAGCCGGACTTGGCTTCTTTTGGGTGGACCACCATCAGGCTTCCACTCTTCATCAAGTTCTGGACGTTTAGACCATGGACACAATATGTTAATTGCCTTCCATGCCTTGCATGATTATGCTGTTATTGCTTGCATATGTAATGTCATTCCTGTTGCTTAACTTCTATTACTGTAATTTCATATTTGCTTGTGTGCTGCTATGATAGTACTTGTGCATTTATTGTCATGTGTGCTCCTTTGCTAGATGCAAATGTGTTTTATTGTCTTTATCATACCTGTAACTTATAACGAGTTTTTATTCTTATCTTTTAAAAATTGGCTATGGATCGTCTGACCTTCAATTGGACCTATCTGCTCTCACGCCAGTTCTGATTGATTCTCATCACTATTGCTTGGTGGCCATAATGTGGCAGAATGTTCACATTATGGCATCCTTGCTTTTGTCTTTTAGTGCTTGTTATTTTATGTACTTAATCTCATTTATCCAGCTACAGACTGGTTGCAACTTTAAGTTAGGGCAACTGATGAGTAATTTCCAATCAAGTCATTGTATTTGGACTCTGTTGGCCCGGCCTTTGTATAGATCTTTCACTCTGGGCCTATGGCATCCTTATGTCTTCGTCTTTTAGTGGTTACTTACTTTTATAGTCTCTTAATACCCAGATTTCTGGGCTTCAATTTTACTACCATTTCCAATCTAAGTCAGAATATTTGAGTACTGTTGGCTACAGTTATGTACAGTATCTAGTCTCTGGCCTATGGTACTCTTATGTCTTCGTCTAGTAGCGGAAATGTACTTTTATAGCATCATCTCATAATCTACCATCTTCCAAGGCCCCTGCCTTAGTTGCTATACATACAAGGGCCCTTGTAACATGGATTTATACACCCCCTGGTCAGGTTTCCATCCTCCACCATTTCCCTTCCATTCCTATGTGTAATTCAATCCAGCCCCCTCCTCAGTTGCCACTGGGTGGCTGTTCTCCTTTTCCCTCATATTTTCTGTATTATTTCACATATAACTCATTTTTCCAATCAATACCTTTTCTATATTGTCATCTACAACCTTATTTATAATTCAGGTCGGATGTGACCTCACTTTGACCTTAACCTTGTCATTCAAGGTCATTCTTTTTCACTGTATCACAGTCTCCTGTACTGGTATTTTCTTCCATCTAGTACAACTCTTCCAAATTCTAATTCTAATTCATCTTCTTACAGGTCGCCTATGACCTGTCATATGACCTTTACCTTATAATTCAAGGTCTCTATATTTTATTTTCACCTACCTTGTCATTCAAGGTCAATCCCTTTCCACTATTATACAGTGTTCTGTAATGGAATTTGCTTCCATCTGCCACACTCTTAAAATTCATTCTAATTCCTCTTCTCAGAGGTCGGGTATGACCTGTCTTATGACCTTACCTTGTCATTCAAGGTCAGGACTACTCTTTCCTTTGTTATAAGAAATTTTACCAGGGTGGTGTAATGCTCAATTAATCTTTTATATCTCATGTTGTACATTCTCATGCTATTCGCCTTGACAGTAATTTTGCCTTACTAGTATATGCTGTCAATGGATAATTTAAATTTATATTTATCTAAAGTACTATTTGCTAACTAGAATAATGTCTTTATTATGTTGTTTAAAGTCAATATGTCTGTAATAACACCATATTAAAAGTTTAGTAGATAATAAATATATATTCCCAACTGTTGTCTTTTGTTGGGCTTGGGTCCCCTGGGGAATGAAACACAGAAATGTAATACATTAAAATATCTGCTATTGAAATAACTATGAAAAACTAAAATTTATGTTTTAAATACAGACTTAGTAAATTGGATGAATGAATTCTTTGCAGAATGAGCTCTTTTGTTGTTTGAGAAAAGAGCCATTGCAAAAACAAAGTTACTTGAAAAACCCAATCTATTTGTAAGACACTTTATAAACTTCCAGAATAAAATTATGAACATTAATTGCTGGTGTGGACTGTGTGAATGAAGCATTATTTTCAAGAACATGGCAAGAATTTGACTGAAGAATACAAACGTAGATATTGGTTAACCATCAACATATGTAGGACAAACATCTATTAGAAAGGATAAGTTGCTGCTCAAGTAACAAATTGAATTTTAATGATCTTGGCACGATTTACCAGTCAGCCTAGAAGTGGTACCATTGCACAGAAAAGCTCTTATATATACAAAAAAATCATGTAAGTCCTTATTGTCAAAGGTGTGCCTTCTGTTCTTATGTTGCTCGACCTGTCTGCAACCTTTGATAATAATGACATTACCCTATCTGTAAATCTTTGATAATGTTGCCATTACCACTCTCTTGGACTGCCTTAAGTACATATGTGGTTTAAATCATATCTGCTAAACAGGGACAAGCTTGCAGTGTTGTGTCTGACCCTTGGTCTCGAAGTACAGAGTACCACAGGGGCAGTGCTCGGGGCTATTCTTGTGTGTCTTTTTACTTGTCTTTTAGCAAAAACAATTTCAATACAACAGAATGCCATGGCAGATGGCCCTCAGATTTACCTTGAATTTTTATAGAAGTACTTTTGGCCATCTGGAGAAGTGTGTGAATGAGGTCTAATGATAAGTAATCAAAAGTAATCCTGCAAAGGCAGAGTTTATTGGGCTTGGAGCCCCTGTCATGCAGAAGAGGTTGGCATTCCTGCTCCCTAGCTGCATAATTGATGTGATGTTTCAGGCTGTAGAATCAGTGCAAAATCTGAGTGTCATATTTCACTGCGATTTCTATTTCAAAATGAGATAGATGCTTTCTGTTGGTCTTGCTTTGTGACCCTTTATAATCTTTGGAAAATTAGTACCTGTACCCAGTAACTGAAGATGGTGGCATTCTGCTGCACATGCAATTGCCAGTAGTAGATTGGACTAGAGTTTTATATCAAAGTTTGTCAAAGGGTAACCGAATTGGCAGTATCTACTGACCTGAGATATCATGGGTACTTGAAGTTGGATCTACATCACTCCAACATTGAAGCCTCTGTACTGGCTCCCTGTCAAACAGAGACCTGCTTTCAAAAATGCAACCAACATCTATATCTGGATTTCTGCCTGCTGGAGGAAGCTGAAGATTACCTATTCCATTAAAGGGGAAGTAGTTAAAAATAAGGGGCCATTTTTGTGGTTCAAAACAAAGTTTACATATATCCCATTTGCTACATCACATCCACATAGACACAGATAAAGAAAGTGCAGCAAACAAAGAGTATATTTACATCAAATTATACTCTTCACCAGGCAGTGCTATGACACACAATGGCAGGGGAATGTGTCTGTTTCACAGTGTTTATGTGATTTTTCATGTGTTGTATTATGTGTCTTTTTATTTGTATGTGACATTCATTGCCCCAGTTCAAGTCAGATGTGAAAATTGGAAGCAATAAAAGACCCCAAAGGGGAAAATATGTTTATTATATACAACAACAAATCTACTATGACATTAAAAGATACTTCACAATTTACTGATTAATAACATTACTCCATTTCATTTCTTCCTTAAAACAACTTGTCATCAAGAGTAGACCATGCATATTTTTGTATAGCTTGCATCCTCTTCCCTCCATAGAGGAGCATATACCTATATTTTTATATCTCCCCTCGATCCTTTTCTTCCTTCCTTTCATCCTTCTTTGGCTTTGTAAAAAGTTGGAAAAAAATCAACATTAGCATCTCTGAAGACTACCCGTCAAAAAAAAAAGAACTCTGAAACTGCTGGACTGTTGAAGGACCAGTTTGTGAAAACTCCGAGAAGCTTCAACTGGTATGACATGTATACAGAGAGGTCCAAGGTGTTTTCCTGGTCACTGGATCCAGCCAAGCTGAACCGCAGTTTCAGTAGAATCGCCAGACATACACTGCCTTCTGCCCTTTCATCCTTGTCCATCCATCAAGATATCTTGAGATAACTGGAAAGATCTGCCTGGGAACAAACATTTGTGTGTAACCAGGCTGCTGGGCTGAGCTGGTGCCTCACCAAGGTTCAAGAATCTATGGTTACACATCTGAAGACTCTACACAATGATAAGGGCAAGGGCAAGTGCTCCAGTAGATCACAACATGCTGTTAATGAACTGGTGTAGTGACATTCAACAGGAGCATTACTCAAGCCATGGCTTGTACTATACAGAACTTATAAGAAGGCATTTTTATCAACATGGCCAACCTGATACCAGTTCACAGAGACAGCTACTTGGAATATCTCAAAGCAGGAATCAAGCGGGATACCACCCTATGTAATGTTCCACTCCACATGTACTCTATGGGTCAAGCAGGATACCACCCTACATAATGCTCCACTCCACATGTACTCTCTGTTTCCATGCACGTTGCTCGATAAAGCAGAGGAGGAGATCTCACACAATGGGGAAAGACGTTCCATTGGTACCTCACAGAAGAAACCCAGTAGCTACCACCCCTATGCATCCTCTGCAAAGTCATATCACCAGTCAAATCAGAAACCTAGTGTTCCTGCATGGTGGCAGACAAAAGACAGGCAACAAAGTAAGAAAAGGTCATGGCAAGGCTTCCACTTACCAACAGAAACCGGCCAAGGGGTCTAAGTATTATACATGACAATTACTGTATAGATTGTGGCTGGCAAGAACAACCCTGTGCATGTGACCGACAAAATAGACAATTTAAGTGCTGTACCAGTGGGGGTTGGAAAGAAGAACTGTCTGCATGTGATCAACAAGAGAGAGACAGTAATTTTTTATCTGTAAACTCTTGTGTTGTAACTCATGTTCATTTTGCAAAAGGGTATATGCAAAAGAAAGGTATAAATCCTGACAATGGTCATCGTCCAGAAATCAAATATGTGTCCTACCTGGCCCCTTCCGGAAAGCAAATTACACAAAAACTACCTGGAATCAAAAGCTGTCTTTCTGGTCCTAAAGGAGCTCCAGGCACTATGTTTCTACAATACAGTTCTCATAGCAACAGACAACACAACAGTGGTTGCCTACATAAACAAGGAGGGGGAGATGAAGGAGAAGCCTGACCTGGTGCTCCGGACAGTAAAATTCTCCGCAAATTCCCTGATTAGACAAATTCACTGTAACATATATGAGAACATCATGGGCAACATTTTAAAATTTATTTTAAAAATGTGATATGTGACCTTTAACAGCGATCACAATACGAAGTTATTCTTGGAGATGCTGAGATAAATGGAGATAGAATTTTGCATAACAAGCAGATAGAGGTCATTCAAAAATTCTACAGTTAGGTAAATCTTGCATTTATTGTACTTTTCTCTAAACAGTGCCAACATCATGATGGTAAAAGTTCTGGCTGGTTTTATAGCCATAGATCCGGATATTGGACAGTATTCACACCCCTATTGGTTCCCACTTCCGGGAACCTAAGTATTTGATTTGGAAACGATGAAATATGGTTCTAACCTGATTGAACGGTGGACAGCTGTTGTGGTTCTTCACTGTGTGACCAAAGACAAAGGTTTAGTTGAATGAAGTTCTTTGTTGAAGTTTGTTCATGTGTCTCATCACAGCTCTGTTGGATTCGTCAAGATTTTTAAGTATTAAAGTGATAAACCTGGTTGGTTTAAAATACTTTCAGCCTTAACTGGTCACTCCTGAAAATATGATCAATTTGAATATTCTTTCGCAACTTCTTTTTGGTGATATTCTATCACGGTCTTATGTTAGCATCCTTCTGTCACTTGCAGAAATTTTCTACTATTTCCTGACATGCTGCGATCCAAACATGTTACACAATAAAACTCTAATATCTTGAGTAATCTTAAATCATATAATACTTTCAAACTTCAAATACTTTCAAAGTGACCCCAGAGTCTGAAGTGAAGATTATTTAATGTGACTTTCGACTTGATTGGCCCAGGACAAAGATATGACAATGAGGTAGATATATGATGTCTACACATTTATGGTAGATGTCAACTACCCCAGCAGGCTCTCAATAGGGCCGTGTTATTCATTGCTAATGTCAGATCACTCACTACAAGTGGTTTGCTTCAGAAAATTTACCCATTGCAGAAGAGAAAACACATTGAGGTTGGAACATTATTAATTACAAAGGAAAACATACATGAAAAGATATCTTGTCAGGAAACAGGGAATTGAAGAAACTTGCGTTTCATTCAAAATGAAGAACAAATGAAGAACAATGTAGAGAATTATGTTGATGTTTTTATCGTTGATCAGAAACCAAAACATACTTTCTGTTTTTCCTTTATACAAGAGGCAATTACTTGCCTCGCACCTATATATGTGTGTTACATGAAATGAAAAAAATATTGTAGCGAAATCAAGTCGCCGGGTTATATCTAAAGCTGAAATAGGTTGTAACTTTATCTCATTTTATCTAAATGTGCACTAGATCTGAAGGGTGACACAGCTTTAAATGTATAAACAGTTAATATGAATCAATGGAAGACGTAGTGAAACTAATATCAGTTGGTGTATTAATTTAGGAGACACAAGAGTTGATCAGTACTTTGAGAAGCCTTAGTAGAAAGTAGAAAAAACAGCTTTATTATAATTACCTATCTGTTAAGTTTTGTACAATATCGAGACACTATTTATAAATGAGACACACTTGCAAAAAACATGTATTTATTTTGCTCAAACATATATGTGCATGTTGTTAATTTAGAAAAATGTACAGCCACTGATTTTCTATTCCTCAAATATAAGTCTTAAATAGCATTATTGTTTCTTATCCAAATATCAATATAAAATGGTATTCAGGAATCTGTTGATATGTACGGGAACACGTAACTTTTTAGACAATTTATATTGATCAGGTAAAACTACAACAATTATAGGTGTGTACTTTGATTGAATCATGTAATGTACTTATAGCCAGTTTCTCAATGCTTTAAGCCATGCACAGTATAATTGTTCAACTTTCTCACTTCCAAGAACCAAAAAAGTACCACATATATATCATACAGCAACATTCAAATAACCAGCACTATTCATATGGGTGAGCAGTTATACCATAAAGTAACAGTTATACCATTCACAGGTGATGTACTGTTTGTAATATTATTGTAGAGAACTTTTTAAGTGTGAGCTCTAGTGAGGTTCGCGCTGCTAGAGATCACTCTTTTTTCATTTTTTTTTTATCAAGATTTTCATGAATTGTGGCATAGCGTGATGAGTATCTGTCTTTTACAGAAGTTAAGAGGCAATGAGCTACATTAGTACTGGGATGAGTGACCACTTCAGCACACTACTCGTGTCTCTGATGGCTAGTAGACCGAACTCACTTATGGCCTTATTTGTTTCTAGATCAGCTATATAATCTAAGTGCATCAATTGATCACAAATTTCCAGCATTAATATTAATGATAATGTTGATGGTGCTGCTAATGCATGTCTATATGTCTTAATGTCTATTTTAAGGTAATTGGTCTTAAAACCAATAGAGCTAGCTGTCAGTGTGACTGTGACCAAGGTAGATCAAGGAGGTCATCAAAAGGTCATGATCATGAGATCACTGAGGTCATATGTGAAATATAAGGATAGGCACATCCATTATAATTGTCATGCTAACGCTTATGCATTAGCAGAACCATCAACACGAGGCTATTAACCTATTTAAATGACACTCATAGCCTATATGTGTCTGCATATCCTGGGTTTTGTGGTATAAAATTTTGATCGGGGTGGGGGTGGAAATGTGGTCGGTGGTTTGAGAATCAAGTGTTTTATTAGGTATATACACTTAAGTATTAGCTAAATGTTTTAACATGAAATTATAATAAAAGCTTTACAAAAGAGTTTTATAGAGAGGCCAATTTCATCAAATTTAGTAGATTGGGCATAACATATACACAACAACTGGATAATTTTCAAAAGAAATTTGTTCATAAATGTATTATTGAAATATTACTTCAAAATTTAAGCTCATTGATACATATTAGAGACAGAGTGAGTACAACACATTTATTAACAACAATACCCTGAATACCTAAATACCTTCATTTACTAAAGTAAGTAAGTAAGTAAGTAAGAAACACTTATATAGTGCCGAATTTGATGTAAACATCCTCTAAGGCGCATGTTCTGGAAGTAAATACTTCTAACAAGTGACAAAATTATCAACTTCAAAGAGAAACATACCTCAGTAGAAACAATAGTCTCATATTGAACTTCATTTTTTTGTCATAGACCTATGTATAATAAATCAACTCATGGTAATGTTCATTGGCATAGTCTCTTTTTCTTCTATAAAAGGACACAGTTGGAAAAGAAAGATAATAAATCATGTCACACAATGCTTGAAATTGCAATACATTTGATCACCCTGCAGAAAACACTGGTATGAAAGTGATTTAAAAAAAGTTTTAAATAGTTGAACGATTTATGGTGAAAGGAGTAGATGTTAAAATAATTTATTTGTATACTTTTTGAAGTTAAAATATGAATAAAATACATGCTATATAATGATAGCAATATTTTATTGAATTTATTTTTGGAAACATTTACCTTCAAGTCATTTAAAAAAAAATTAACAAATTGTTAAAGTAAATGTACTCACACTAACTTGGAACATGCAAAATGGACATACAAAATTCTATTGTGGAAACAATGTTATTTCAAAGGTATAATTATATGTAATAAAAGGCATTTTCAATTAAGATATCTGATATAGCATTTGTTATAAATTATTACAAGAGTGTGTCGGCAAAAGATTATGTCATATTTTTATTATTTCAAAAATAAAAGCTGAATGGACGTCTTTTCATGGACATCAATGGTTTCAATAATTTTAATATATGTATATTTTATATGCTAAAGCGAATCATCTCTTACCTTTAGTGATACTTAATTATGTAAGAAAAATTATGTTCAAAGAAGCTCTCCACATTCTGAAGTAACCAACACCACTTTATTCCTACATTATAGAAAGAATAGCTTGACCTATAATCCATGGTGGTATAATTTAGTCAAAATGGATTTGAATAATGACGTAATCAAGAATTCCATCACTGTACATTGATAATGCATATTATTTGCCTTACTTACATGTTGTTATGCCAACAAGGGTGTCTCTGTAAATAGTACATTGGTTCAGTCTGTTTTTTAAATATAGATTTGACTCAACAAAAATAAAATAGCCAACATAGTATAATAATACTCACAATATGATTGAAGTTAGTTCTAAATAATTACTAGAAATAAATGCGTCTTTTTAAAAATATTCTAACTGCTCTTAACTTCATGTTATAATTTTCAGACAACCACATTAAAATAATGAGTTCTTTGCTGATGCTATTCATGCTGTTAGTGGCATGTAAATCTTTAAGCAAGGGTAGGTACAATGTATATCATTTATAATTTACCAACACAGCTGTACAAAAGATATGTAAAATCAATTCACGTATAAATCCTCATGTGCAACAACCTAGATTTTCTAATATTCTTCTTTGCACGAAAAATCTCTTACCATGACCTATGTTCTGTTGCAGTTCCATTACATTCTTGCACTTCCATTATTTTTCCTTTCAAAACCAGTCTACATCACTTCCCAAAGTGGTCATTTACCCCTGTATTGAAGGATCTGGTTATACTCTATGAATTGGTCTTGGATATTGGCAAATTTACACAGCTTTACAGTAGAACTACCTGTACAACTTGATATACAGCTTGAAAGATTTAACTGAAAGTTAACTTAAGTCAGAGTGAGTCAGATTCTCTTGTTCAGTATCTAATTCACTTATTTGGTTTTATAAAGTTACATGTTTACCTTAATTAGACGGTCATTCCATAGTAATTCATGGTGTAATATCTCTTTTTTCAAATTCATGTAGTTGTATATTTTGTTATAATCTGTTATTCTGAAAGGAAAAAGTTGAAAACATGAAACATTGTGGCATACACATTTAGATTAAAGTATGTTCCTCTCCATAATTTTTACAGTTATACAATTGTTTATAATGGAAAGTCCATTTAAAGTTTATTTTATGGTTTCATGTTATTTTGTTCATGGCAGTAAACTGCTATATGTATCTGACAATTAAGTGTAGAAAAAAAACCCTAGCAGAAAAAAAACCGCATCAGTCCCCAGCCCCCAGAAGCCATTAAAGCACACCCACTTGTGGAGTAAGTTTATTGATATATATACATGAATATATGTGACTACTACTTTTAACTTTGTTTTCATCTTTACACAAAAGACTAAATAACTACCATATCATGTTTCACGTATAAGTATAAATGACTAGTTTTACTGAGTTTATACAGTGTGGTGACTTCACTTGAGATAAATACGTTTTAATAAAATGATCTCAAGGTCACTTTAAGATAATCATAAATTACATGTTTTTGGTTTAGTGTAAAGTAATGTATATACATAATTTCATCTGTTTTATCAAGGGCTGCAGTACCAGGGGTGACCCAAACCTGGAGTGAGAGGTGCAAGAGTGAAATTACAGGAAAGGGTACCAATAATACCAGGTACAGAAGTAAGTTTGGGGAAAAGCACCTCAGCTCGAGAATGAAGCCACCCAGGGTTTACATGATGTAGCCCAAAAGTAGAATTTTAGTTTTTTGGATACAAATAAACTTACAATATTTACATAAAAACCCTAAAAAGAAACATAAAATATAAAGGGTTAAAAAACTAAAACAGGTGCTTATTAAATGCTTATAAGCACATTTACTGTGGAATAGGGTGGGAGGGCAGATAAAATGTTTGTTACATCTTGTCCCTTCAGGGATCAATTTTAAACTGCCCATAAACCAACTTAAAACCAATCAAGGTTTGTTTTTATTTACAGTCTCCCTGCCAACCCCATACTCCTGCCTGAATTCACTTTGTGAATTCCAGCAACTGAATGCTTTAAGGTACCCCACAAATCTTCCTGGGTGAGGACTGAAATTCATGATGCCCAGACATCCTTCCTTACAGTCCCCAGCCCCCAGAAGCCATTAAAGCACACCCACTTGTGGAGTAAGTTTATTGATATATATACATGAATATATGTGACTACTACTTTTAGCTTTGTTTTCTTCTTTACACAAAAGACTAAATAACTACCATATCATGTTTCACGTATAAGTATAAATGACTAGTTTTACTGAGTTTATACAGTGTGGTGACTTCACTTGAGATAAATACGTTTTAATAAAATGATCTCAAGGTCACTGTAAGATAATCATAAATTACATGTTTTTGGTTTAGTGTAGAGTAATGTATATACATAATTTCATCTGTTTTATCAAGGGCTGCAGTACCTGGGGTGACCCAAAGCTGGAGTGAGAGGTGCAAGAGTTAAATTGCAGGAAAGGGTACCAATAATACCAGGTACAGAAGTAAGTTTGGGGAAAAGCACATCAGCTCGAGAATGGAGCTACCCAGGATTTAAATGATGTAGCCCAAAAGTAGAATTTTAGTTTTTTGGATACAAATAAACTTACAATATTTACATAAAAACCCTCACACCCCAAAAATAGTAGGGAAACATCATGCTAGGGTAGCAATAAAGGAATCAGCAACATTTTCACCCATTGTGTGATCTTGTTTAATGTATGTCCACACGCAGTCAGAAGACCAGGATCCATGCCATTTTATATCCAAGAGTGGAACGTGTGAATTGAATGCCAATGTTGCTCCTGATCTGCGAAATGAATGAAAAGTAAAGAAGGATTTGCTAAAACCTAACCGTTTTATCACACTTGCAAGACATTTTCTAATTCGGGAATCAGTTAAGACTTGCCACCCTCTGGCAGTATTTATTTGAAACAATGGTTGTGAATCCTGGGGAGAATAAAGTTTGAAAATGGTGCGAAGTGCAGAGAACAGACAGATTGGTGAGCCTTTCAATCTTGGTAGTGTTATTATTTGAGCTTTGTCACGATTTTGCATAGTTTTGGACCATTTCAAAAGAAGCTTCACATAGCGTTTTGTGAAGAATACATCTCCTGCTGCAAGATGTCGTGTGGTGTCAAACTCAGCGATGCAGTGTGGCGCAATGTTTGACAAATGTAGAAACCCGAAGAACCCACAAAGAAACACTGCTTTAAATACTTTACCCATATAAAGATTGTCACAGACTTTAACTATATTGTTTAGCGTCTTTATGTCTATAATATTTCTTTTTGTAACTGCAAGAGGCCTGTTGATTCGAACTGATTTGATGAAATACCTTATGTTAGGATGATCCATTAGCTCATAGTGACAGCCCCATATAGTTAGGTTTGCTTTTATTGCTGACACATAGTTTCTGAGCATGTGAACAGACACAGCATTTTTTACTAGAAATTCTAAGAAACATAAGATGAAAGTTACATCAATAACATGTAAAACCTTATTACTCAATACACAAAATGCTATAAAAGTTCTGAAAAGTAGGGTATAACATTTCCTGGTCTTTGGTCTCATCGCCAAGCGCAATCTAGATGACGCTTCCTCGGCCAGTTGATTCAAAAGGGGAGGATCTGAAAGTACAGTAAAACAGTTCTTAACAACCTACAATGTTTCATCCATCTCTAGCATTTCTTTATTAACCATTCCCATGCGGGTATGTTCAGCTGCATTGCAATCGGGATTCTACATTTTAAAAAGTTTGGAGCACCACTAGCCCTGACTATGAAATGTTGTTTTAGTGGACAAGTGATCGATTGGTTTTTCTTATCTTCTGATTCTGGCAACACAAAATCTGACAATGGAATAAAGCCAAATTGAAAGTCACTCTGGTTTTTGTACTCATCAAAAAGATCACATGTACCTCTGAACTTTTTTAATTCACATCGATTTCTATGCAGAGCATTGTTGAATTTGTCATTATCAGTTAGCCAGTGTATGTCATAAATGGGGGCTGCATTACTATTTATCAAGTGACTGACTTCATTGTTACCTGTTGTTTTTGTAGTTTCACTTTTTGTGTCAATGTGACCATTGCCAGCATTTGTTGGTCCTATTGAATACCCACCTTTATCACTACTTCTATTTTGGTCAACAAAAAGGGTAACTTTACTGTCAAGCACCGCATTGGTTTGGTTAGCAAACTTTTTGTAATAGGTTTTTCTGTGCACCCCTTTGCCAAGTTTTGGTTTTTCGTGTCTAATATTACCAGGAGAACCAGTGTCATTTTTGTAAATTGCCATGGTCTGAAATGCACTAGCACTAGCTTTTCTGCCCCTAGCAAATAGACTTTCCCAATGTTTCTTATGCAAGGCTGAATTGTATACATATTTTGTGCAAACTATGGGTTGAGAAGTTTTTCCCAAAGTGTCTTTGGCAGTGGGGTGACCAGTTACAAATGCCATATCTTTTACACAGTCATTTTTTACAGCAGAAGTTTCATGATTTTTGTTATCACTGGAAACAATGTAGTCACACTTATGTGAATGCTTTTTGCTGCTCAGAGCTTTATCTACAACTGAGCAGCTGTCTGCTCGTTTTTGAAGCTTTTTTAAAATGGAAACAGTCTTTTTCCGGATGATTTAGAATCTTTCCTTGGGTTACACAGTAGGCACAAATGTGCTTTTGCAATTTGCCCTTGTGTTCGTGGTCCCTAATATGTGTACATTGTCCTGATTGGTACAGTTTACAGAACCAAGGTTTTCTCACTTGATCTGAATACCGGCCCCAATTTTGTTTTCTACTTGCTGAATGCTTTTGTGCATGTGCTCTACGTATTCTCTCTCTATACGACTTGTGTCATTCCATGTGACTGAACCCCGTTCCATATCACAAAGCAGCACAGCGTGTGCTGCTTTAGCATTCTGCCACGAGAAATCAGTTGTGTCCTCCATCAGCTCGCCCAGGTACACCAGCATTTTTTCCCTTATATCACTTTTTGTTTCATCTACAATATTTCTGGTGAATCCCGTTGTCTACTAGGGCCACCCAAAATCGATTCATGAGGCCATGCTACTTTCTTTCTGACAATGACTTCTAAACCTCCTCTAAGAGATTTATTTTTTTCTGTACTATCATTACCTGTTTTCCTTGCATTTTTCTCTAGAGCAGCAAGCCTCATATCAACTTGTTTCTGAACCCTATGTGATGACCTTAGTTCACCTAGGCTCGGTAACATATCTTCATCTGAAGATGAATCTGTACACTGTAATTCTGATTTATAATGTTTATGTTTTCTCTTTGAAAAAGTTCTACTTAGCTTTTTTCTTGTCTTGTCCTTGTCCTGTGTTGAAGTCCCTGCCACCTGACTCTCAACCGCATCCAGTCTTTTGTTGACGCGCTGAAGCTGTTGAAGTATCAGTTGTTGTACATCGGGCTGCACTGTGTCCTCTTCCTCTGATGCTGATGTGTCCTGTTGACTACCAGAGGTGTGGTGATAAAAATCATCACTCGAACTTTCAGAACAGTTCTGCTGATTGGCAGTTTTTTTCTTTCTTTTCTTGTCAGACTTGCTATCTGAGCAGGAAGTAACTGTCTTTCCTTTGTCATGAGATCTATGCCTCACTTTTTTATTGTTCTTCTTTGGACTCACTGCGGAGACTGATTTTGATGTACTGGGCACTGGTGAAAGTTCATTTTCACTATGAAGTGTCATTGTCTTTTTACATTTACTACCAGTAGGTGGAATATGCCTTTCTCTGCACTTTGTGCAGTAATTTTTATTTTTACTTTTAGTCATTTTTTTTCAAACTTTATTTTTGCTCATAGATATATGTCTCTGAAACTGAATACAAATGCACTGTATGCCGTATAACCCCTCTCTGACAACAAAAACCAGTCTTAATTTGGCTCACCAAGATCGAAAAATAAGGAGACACAAGATAAATAGGTTAGACCGTCCCTCTAGTCCGGTCCCAATGGACCAAATCAAGCCTGAGGTTGTCAGAGAAGACCTATAACTTGTTGATTCTACATCCCATATCACAACATATTGCCATTGACTTTTAATGCAAAAATCACACAAAACACAGTTTTTAAATGTCTTTCCACGTTTAAATTGGTGAATTTCCTTGTCACTCTCCTGTTTACAATATGCAGCTTCTAGACATGTTTTCCCATGATTAAAATAATTTATTTACTTGTCACTGTCCTGTTTGCATAAATCAGTTTCTAAACATGTTTTTCCACAATTGAAATAGTAATTTTCCTTGTTTCTGTTATGTTTAAAAAATGCAGTTTCTAAACATGTTTTTCCACGATTAAAATAGTGATTTAACTTCACTTTTACCTGTTTACAAATTCAGTTTCTAAAAATGATTTTTCTCGATTAAAATTGTGAACTTACTTGTCACTGACCCGATTAAATGAAGGATTTTTAAACATACTTTTTCACGAATCAAATAGTCAATTTTCTTGCTACTGACCTGTTTACAAATGCAGTTTCTAAACATGTTTTTCCACGATTAAAACAGTGAATTTTCTTGTCATTCTCCTGTTGACAAAACCATACAATGTCACGATAAAACAACTGTATAAAACCCTAAAGTCCTGGCTTTTCACACAGTGAAATAAGAGATTCATAAACGTCCATAAATTCAACAGATAAAATGTTTGTTACATCTTGTCCCTTCAGGGATCAATTTTAAACTGCCCATAAACAAACTTAAAACCAAACAAGGTTTGTTTTTATTTACAGTCTCCCTGGCAACCCCATACTCCTGCCTGAATTCACTTTGTGAATTCCAGCAAGTGAATTCTTTAAGGTACCCCACAAGTCTTCCTGGGGGAGGACTGAAATTCATGATGCCCAGACATCCTTCCTTAAAAAAGCCACAGTAGAATACTTCAGAATCAAATAATCCTATTAGAAAAAACCCTGGGGGTGTTGGAAAAATACCCAAACCTATGTTACATGGTGTACACAACTTGGCAGTTCTTGTGTAAATGTGTTATGTACCATTTAGTTAGAGGGCTTTTATAATGAGGTATTTTCTGCTGCAGATTTTTACAGAGACATTTTTCTGCTAGATGCTTTTTCAGTTTACTTGACAACCAGTACGATATATTTTGACAAGATCAACATTTTCTTCTCCCTGTCTAAAAATGTCCTCCCTTGTAAGTTTGACTGGACACCGCATGATATGTCCCACAATGAAATGTCAAAGTATGAAATATCTATACCCGAGACTTTCTCATATTCCATACTCAGTTGAATATGAGAAAACACTAAGTCCATCATGTAAGCATTCATACTGCCTAATCTCTTGGGGTGTTTGGGCACCCCGGATGTCAGTCCTGCCTCAAGACAGTTCTTTGTCCCAGCAGCAATGTACCAGCACATTGTGGGTACCAGTCTAACTCTAATTTGGGGTACCAGTCTAGTTTATATAACACAACCTTGAAGTCACCCCTTATTACTGGGCAACCTAGTAAGCAACTGCCTCTCATTGGTTCCCTTTGCTTTACAGTGGTGAACCTCAAATTTCCTCCCTGATTTACAGGTGACATCTCCAGTATTCAAAGTCACTTTGTGATTTGACTTTGAGGGAAGGACATGATCATAAGAATTTTTATTTAATTTTACTTGAACTTTCTAGTTGGTTGTCTTAGTTTTTTATTGACTATTTTATTTTTAAAGGTGTAAGATAGTGTATATACATGAACAGTAATTTATTCTGTAACAGATCTTAATATTGGACATGATTGTGGTGTGTACTGGAGAAACTGAACATATTGACACTGTGATATTCTATGGATGCTGTGACACGTCAGATTTCTGACACCTTGAGATTTCAGTCATCTTGACAACAACAGGCTTTATGTGCCAGGGCACCAAGGGACGTAAATGTTGAACTGTGAAATAAATTGCCAGATAACAAACAAAAGTGTAGAAATTGCAAAAACAGACACTTGCCACCTACTGGGAAGAAATGCCGTTATGTGGACAATATTGAATCTGATGCTGAGCCAAATGGACTTAGAGATGCTGCCGCTGCAAGTGTGTTGCTTGCTACGGATCAGGCGGATCCAGGTGGACAGCGGATCCAGGAGGAGATACTGGTACAGTTACAGAAGATGTCCCGCAGATTGGAGGCGGTGGAGCAGCAGATTTCTTCCACAGCGCAGGACCCAGGGCAAGCTTCTACCTCAAGTTCCGGACCAGGAAAGTTAAGTAGAAACAGTGACTTTTTAGACCATAGCAAAAGTACCCCAAGTAAAAAGAGTAACAAAAGTAAAAAGTTTTTACCCTCCTCAGATTCTAGTGAATCATCATCTGATGAAAGTGTCAGTCCCTCTTTGTCATTCTTGAAATCTCAATCTATGCAAAGAAAAGTTGACAAGCAAATCAGGGAGTTAAATGGTTGTTCACACTTATCAGGTACAGAATGTGCAGGCAAATATAAATCGAAAAGGGGGGGAAACGTTGATATCCCAGTGAAAAACAAAGTATTGTGGCCACATGAGGCTATTTGGGGTGGAATTAACGGACAGAGGGTCACCTACGACCAACTGTCTCTCACCCAGTGGGTTCAAGGATTTTGTAAAAATATTTTGGAGGAAAAATCGAGTCAGAGAAGAAACACCATGGTTTCCTACCTTGGGGATCTGATGGAAGATGCCACAGACTTTACTTGGCAAGGGGCAAAGGCAGCACATGCTGTCTTGATGTGGGGCTCCCTTCAGTGGGAAGATACGGATCGAATAGACAGGATCCGAAGCGCCCAGGCCCAAAAACATGCTCCAGGGAAGGGGGGTTGGGCTAAGCCATCAGATCCGGGTAGGAAACCATGGTTCTGTAAAAACTTCCAATCTGGTAACTGCACCCACACTCGGGATCATGAGTTTAATGGGAAACTACAAAAACACATATATGCTTTCTGTCTAATGGGTGGGAAACAATTGGGTCATGCAGAAAAAAACTGCAACTTCAAGAAACAAAACCCAAAAAATGACCAAGCAGTTGCCCATCACTAGGAAGGGACAGCTGCAGTAGTGGTTCTCAGTATAAAGTGCAAGTAAATGCTTGTAAAAGTAGTGTCAAAGGTGATACTAGTTATATATTTGAGAAGCCAAGAAAGTATGAGTGTCAAAAGAGTAATGTTAAACACTACAGAACTAGGTTCTTTTATAATTCTAGTGTCAATCCAAAGGTCATTGAAGCCTCTTTGGCTAGGAGAAGTAGTAATAGCATAACTCATGTCAAAAAAAGTTGTCAAAACCAGGAATTTGAAGTTAGGTTGTATTCCTAAGAGATGTGAAACTCAGAATTGCAGTAACATAGATGTGTTCAGTGTTGCAAAAAATGGTAGTCAGTGCAATCTCAGTCCCCCTGTTGTCCATCCCATGGCGTCGAGTTTGAATGGTAATGATAGCGTGAGAGATGAACAGATCTCGGGGGTGGAGGAAGCTCATGCTGATGTAAAACAAGGTACTGTTTCAGGTTTGGGTTTGAATCCTAATATGGCCAACAGTGATCATAATGATCCCTCAGGTCGTGGTTTGAATCCTTCAAAACAATATACCAAAAACAATGTTGATCAGCAAATTGCTTCTGAGTCGGATCCGGAATACCTAGTTCATGTGAACACAGCATGTGTAAACGACCCACAATTGACAGATCAATGCATGCCAATATATGATGTCAATTATGCGGGTGTGGAAGAGAAGTTTGTCAATAGTATTTTGCACTTTAATCAGTTTAGTGAACATATTGACATTACTAAACCCCAATCCCACATTTTTCAATCATGGCGTGAACAATCTGACTTTGACTTTGGTTTTATACCATTAGGGGAGCAACAAATGCCCAATACTTCCCACACAAGTGTCATTGACACAAATGACTTAATTGAAATTCATGAAATTGTCAGAAAAACAAAAAAGCCCAACTTTATGCAGGCACGTATTCCTGTGATGTCACAGCTGAATGTTGAAGTTTGGCAGGAGTTGCTTAAAGATTATTGGGATCAGCAACTGTTACAGTTGCTTAGATTTTGCTTTCCTTTAGACTTTAACAGAAATGGGCAGTTACACTCCTCAGCTACACAGTACCCAAAAGATGTTGATGCTTACATACAGGAAGAAAGCAGTTATGGTGCTATATTGGGCCCTTTCAAAGAAAATCCAATCAAGAACTCCCACACTTCACCGTTTATGACCAGGAATAAGCCCAACTCTGATAGGCGTAGGGTCATCATTGACTTAAGCTGGCCCTTAGAGACCTCAGTAAATGCAGGTATTGACAAAGATACATACTTGGGCAGTACTTTTGCCCTAACATTTCCCACTGTTGACGTCATTACTGGGGAGTTAAAATGCCTAGGAAGGGGGGCCCTTCTATATAAGATAGATGTCAGTAGGGCCTTCAGACATGTGCGCATAGACCCTGGCGACTATGACCTCCTTGGGTTACACTGGCATGACGCGTACGTCGACACCTGCCTGCCATTCGGAACACAGCACGGGAGCCAAATTTTTCAACATTTAAGCGACGCTGTGCGTCATATCATGAGTCAGAGAGGTTTCTGCGTCATTGACTACATAGACGATTATGTTGGGATGGGCGTTCCGGATGTCGCGCGTGCGTCATTTGTGTCACTGTTCAAACTAATGAATGACCTTGGCCTTACCATCAGTGATAGGAAGCTGGTACCCCCAGTACCCAAGTTATGTGCCTGGGGGTTCTGATTAACACAGAAAATGGCACTATCTCCATCCCTGTAGATAAACTGAATCAGATAAATGACACTGTGCGTCAATGGATGCAAAAAATCACATGCACAAAACGCCAGCTGCAATCACTCCTGGAACTTTTACTGTATGTACACAAATGTGTGAAGCCAGCCAGGGCATTTTTGAACAGAATGCTGGCTCTTCTCAGATCTGGCCATGCTAGTCAAAAAATCCATCTGACCCCTGAGTTTAGGCGTGACCTTAGGTGGTTTGCAAAATTTTTACCACTCTATAATGGGGTGTCACTGTATGACCATAGAACCATTGACCATACACTGGAGCTTGATGCCTGCCTCACAGGCCTTGGGAGGGGCCACGGTGGCAGAGTGGTAACACTCTCGCCTCCCACCTCTGCGGCCGGGGATCGATCCCCGTCATGGCCGTAAGTGGGAAAGCTGGTAGTTGCTTGCCGTTGGTCGGCAGTTTACAGTACACAACCCTAGCGAACTCTATGTACTGGTTTCCTCTGCCCTTCCAACTACCCGTCGTGATATGACCTGTACAGTGTTGAAAGCGACGTAAAACCCCAAATAAATAAATAAATAAATAAATAAATAAAACACAGGCCTTGGGGGCGTTGGTGCAATTTTGTTTATCACCTCCCCATACCCATGGGATTTATGAATTGGTCCATAGTGCAGCTGGAAATGGTCAACATATTACTAGCAGTGAGGTTGTTTCAGGCACATTGGGCTGGTAAGAAAGTGCTGGTTAAATGTGATAACGAGGCAGTGGTCTCAGTGCTGAGGTCTGGCAAGACCAAAGACCCATACCTATGGGCGTGTGCCAGAAATATCTGGTATGTCTGTGCATTGGCTGATATTGATATACAGTATGTGCATGTTAGGGGGTTGGACAACAGGGTGGCTGACCTGTTGTCCCATTGGACAGGTAGTGGCAAAGATAGCCTTGAACTTGAAATGTATGTACAAGATCCAATATGGATCCCTGTTGATATAAGTCTTCTGGACATAGATCCGGAGTTATAAAGTAATGTAGTGTTACTCTTGTCAGGGGTCATAGGTGTCATCCTTTCTGGAGCCTGTTGCTTCTTTGCATTTCATACCCTTGCAGGGGTCTGAAAATTATATGTGATAGCTAACAGTACACTATGATTTGTTGTAGGAAATGTGCAATTGGAAACTCTGTCAAAAAAAGCTGCCCATAGAACTCAGGCAGCTTACAGACCCAAGATCAGGCAGGCCTACAAGAGAATGTTTGAGGTGTTCATGGCCTTTTGTATTCACATGTGTGTGCTGGTTCATAGTGTTGATGTCAGAATATTGTTGTCTTTTCTAGAATGCTTTGTTATTAATGATTGTACTTACAGTATGCTGTGTAATTATATGTCGGCCATAAAGGCTTCTTTTGTCTTATATGACCTCCCTCATGACCTTTTGGATCACCCTAGATTGAAACTGTTCCTCAAATCTGTCAGAATCAACAGGCCTTTGACCTTGGTCCCTCATAACATCATTGACCTTGACATGCTTGAAAAGATTTCTCTGGCCGTGAGACTCTGGAATTTCCAAAAGTTTTTAGAGCTATCTTCCTGACGGGATTCTTTGGCTTCTTAAGGTTATCCAACTTGGCTCCTCACTACCTTTGACCATACACGTCACGTCACTGGGCAGGATTTGTTTTTCAATGATAAATTTGTAAAGTTAATGGTCAAGTGGACCAAAACCATGCAAAACAGGGACACTGTAAAGGTTATCTGCCTGCCTAAATTAACAAATTCAGTAATATGTCCCTTTAGGGCCCGTAAGGCCCTGTGTAAATTGTACCCCATGTCTGCAAGTACTTCAGTCTTTCAACTGCAGGCCAAAGGAAGTTGGCAACCTCTCACTGACACTAAGGTCAGAAAGTGCCTGAAGGCAATCAATGTGTCCTTGGTTTTGAATCATCACTTCTTCACCTTCCACTCCTTTAGAAGGTCAGGTGCCACCTTTGCATACAACTGCCACGTGCCCATACAACAAATAAAGCTACATGGCACCTGGTCTTCAGATTGCGTGTGGCGCTACATTCAAGCTGACCACTCTGCAGGTGAAAAGTTAACTCTCTCACTGGCTGCTGCTATAAATGTGTAATGTCCCTACTGTTGGGGTTGAGGGCCTTCATATGTCACTACCTTATATCAAATTTCACTGTACACCTCTAGGTCTCATCACCTCCAGCTGTTAGGGTGACCTTAAATTCATGTCAAATTACTTATCTTCAAACCACAACCTCACTTTCAGAGGTCATTTGCAATGTTAAAGTTTGACCTTTTACAGGTCAGGTTCGAATGTGACCTTCACCAAGGTCAAACCTTCTGCTGGGGTTCTTCAGACTTTTAGGATTTTATGTTAGTTGTTAAATCAAGTAATTTTAAATGTAATAATTTATCATGATCTATATGGACAATGACTCTAGATAGATTGATCATAAATTTACTAAGTTATTTATGCAGTACTAACTTCTGATACTTTATTTACATATTTTAACGAGATTGTGTATATCAATTGACCTGTATATAACTTTTAGTAGTAACTATATATATACATTTACTTTGTTAATTGTATTAAAATAAAGAGCCCTCAACTTCATGTTTTACTGTCTTGGGGTGGGGACTGTATCACATGGCATTTGTTCTTTCCTGATGTTTGTCCAGGCTTTGATTGGCAGACAACCAGTTCACCTGGTACCTTGTGAATTTGCAAAAGCAATTCCAAAATTCAAAAATATTGGAACTCTTTCATGAAGTAGAATTAAAATTTTCATGGGGCAGACCTGGCAGCATCATTCCATGAGACAGAACAAAAGACGATAAACTTAAAATTCCACCCATAATCCTTCAAGTGTAGCAATTCTTATTTTATATTTCCAAACCCCTGTTTTTATCATTATTCCAGAAAAGAATGACAGGAAAGGTAGAGCTTTTACATTCTCATGTAAGTTACAATTGTGTAAATTTTATGTTATATTTTGCTCCTGAGTAAATTTTAGCACTTTATTTACCAGCTTTAACAAAGAATGTGAAAATATTTGAAGCTTACTTACAATTATTATCATTGTTTATTTTACAGCTGCTTTCCTTTCATCAGAATATGGATTTTGTATTAAATGCTTTTTTTAAACTTCACTCAAATAATCCCATATATTCTGGCATTCTTCAAAATAAAGTGTATTTACAAGTATATTTTAAAAATATTTGTCCTCTATGTTTCATCATATTGATACCTAGAAATTTATGAAAATAGAAATAGAGAACAATTTCATTGTTCCAAGTCAATACTTATAACACATTGGTGAAATTATTGATATCCACAGAATTAATAGAACAAAGCTCACCCTTATTGGTAAAACTTGAAATTAATTATTCATTTTGAAAACATATCAAATAATGTTGAAATTTCTGTACCATTTCTCAGACTGTGGTCCACTGATGTATGGTTATACACCAGGAGTGTGCAACAGAGAAAGCCGGTGTCCAAAGCACTTCAGAAAATGCAGTGTGATGAAATTCCACAAAACTTGCATCAAGCATTACAAACTAATGTACCCAACTGGAGTTTGTTGCTACAAGAAGAAAGAAGGAAAAAGGCATCCATGTAACAAGAAAGCATTCAAGGATTATTTTGGCTAAAATAACTATCAGTTGAATACATTTGTCCTTCTCAATAATATATACTAAACTGATTTGTCAGTCTTAATTAAACAAGAAAATGGTGTAGTTACTAAACCTAATACAGTTCTCAACCTAATACAGTAAAGTCAGTGATCTCAAAGCTTTGTGTTACTCTGACACGATATTACAATCACATTTTTATTTGTCATGAAATATAATGTGGAAGGGACAAGGATTTAATTATATAGATGAAGTCATTTTCATATGTTGTGCTTGCCCATCCTTCTACTAAAACTAGCTGTACCTGAAGGGTTTATGTAGGAGAGTGAACACAGATCAATCCAGTTACTTGTACACCTTTGTAAGAAATCAGTTTTCTCAATGGAGTGGGAAATATGTTATGGTCACAATCAGATTTGTTATTCTTGTTTGCTTTATGTTATATTTCAATTATTACGGCAAATTTATTTCTACACGTGTAGACCTTTTTATTTAAATGTCAACCAAAGAATAAAAAATTTATGTAAGTGTGACTTAATCAGGGTATTGAAATCTAATTAAGTCAAAACATCAATACACCACAAATTTGTTGAACTGAGCTACAGAAAGCTCTGAGATAACTGTATGTGGTTTATACAGCATTTTTAGCATTATGTTATTGTTTCTGATCAAGCATAGAAAATGAATCCCATAAATCCAGCTAGAACTTGATATACCATTTGCCATGGGACTTACAAATCTCCGTGTGAAGTATTTCATTGATGCTATCCGCCTGGTCATTGTGTGATTCATGAGGTTTCGTTTCCTTAGGGTTTTTAAGTTATGAGCTTAGTACTTATTAAAGTTTCCCAGTACTCCCAGTGCAACAAACTACAGATCTGCTGACTATGACTCTGCCTCCTCCACCTGATGTACCCAATTTCAGCTGCTTTAAACAAGTTTTTCAAGAGGAAATTAGAAAAATTATCATAAAGTCACCCACTAAATCTTGTTTGTTAGATCCATGACCTGCATTTCTTGTTAAGGAATGTATTGATATTTTACTGCCCTCTATCACCAGGCTTGTTAACTGCTCATTGTCAGAAGGTGTTGTACCTGATGAGTTCAAAAAGGCTATTGTAACCCCATTGATTAAAAAGTCATCACTACCACCAATGACTTAAAAAACTACAGACCTGTTTCTGGGTTGGGCTTCATATCCAAACTTGTTGAACGTGTTGTTGCTTCTCAATTGAATGACCATGTCAGTTTGAACGACTAGAGAATGTCAGGCAATCTGCCTATAAACTAGGTCACTCAACTGAATCTGCATTGTTTTCAATTAAGAATGATGTTCATCTGGCTTTTGCTAAAGGAGAGACTACTGCTGTTGATCTCTTGGATCAATCAGCAGCGTTTGATACTACTGATCATGATACGCTACTTGATTTCTCTAAGCTCCTAGTTTGGTGTCAGCGGGATTGTCTTTGATTGGTTTAAGTCTTACCTCCCAGACGGTGTTCAGTGCATTAAGATTGGGTCAATTTTATCTGATGCCAAAAAGTTATTGTATGGTGTGCCTCAAGGCTCTGTCCTGGGGCCAATCCTTTTTTCACTCTATACTACTCCGCTGAGTAAAGTCATACAGAATCATCCTGGTATTAGTTTCCAGTTCTACGCTGATGACACACAACTGTATGTGCATCTCACTCATAAAAATGTTGCCCCGGCCCTTGATAAGCTGTCACACTGCCTTGAAGACGTAAAGAGATGGCTTTCTACAAATTAGCTCAAGCTAAATCCTGATAAGACCGAATTTATTGTGTTTGGCTCAAAGTCTCAGCTCAAAAAACTTAATCACTCATTCCCGGTCGACATACTTGGTAATCTTATATCACCAATAGATGCAGTTAGGAACCTTGGTGACTGGTTTGATTCAGATTTCTCAATTTCTTGCCATGTTATGAAGGTCTGCAAGGCTTGTTTTGCTCATGTCCGGGATCTTAAGCGACTTTGAGGACATCTGACACATGAAGCTGCTCTTATGACTGCCAATGCTCTGGTCAGAAGTCGGCTTGATTATTGTAACTCTCTGTTCAGGTCTCTCAGCTCTAGATCTGCGCAAACTTCAATGTGTTCAGACCAGCCTTGCCAGAATTGTTGCCAACACTACCAAGTACTCACACATCACTCCATTTAGAAAAGCATGCTTGTATATAAGTTCCTACACAGTGGTAACCCCAAATACTTTGAACCCTTCCCGATTCCAAGACATAGTTCATATAACACTCGTCGAAGTCAACCCGATGGCATATTTCTTGAGGTTCCCCACTTTGCTTCAGTTTTCAAGTCTCGAAAGCATTTTGGACTCAGTTTTGCGCATGATGCACCTATGATTTGGAATGATCTTCCTGATGAGGTCCGCTCTGCAAACTCAGATGCCTCTTTCAGGTCAAAATTGAAGTCATACCTCTTTGGAAAAGCATATCCACCCTAAATTTCCAATCTCCTCCTGCATTTTCTGCGGTGCTGACCCCTGCAATGTCTCTGGTTTATGAATATTGAACAATGTTTTTGTGTGATGCGCCTTAGAATCTGTCTTTTGACAGAGATTAAGCGCTATAAAAGTGCTATTAGAATTAGAATTATACACAAGAATCTTCACATAAAGGTACCTGAATAAATTATTTCTGACACTCATCTAATAAGGAGGGGATGATTAGTAGTAGATTAATCAATCCTCTAAATTGCAGCACAAGTGGAGATAGATGAAATGTAATTTTTAATTACCTTGGGTGATATATCGTTGGCATACAAAAATTCAGCAAAGATGAGCAAATTATGAATTGAAATAGTAATGGGCAAGCTGAGAAAAGTGAGAAATGCTATAAAGGTTCTAAAATGACTGGCATGTGCTGAAGCTTTGGAAGGTCTATAAGCTGCAGTAGTCCTGGCTAGGGTTGATGCAAGTAGGGAGCCGACCAATCTGAGATTAAATATGCAAATCAAGATTAAAATGTTCAGGAAGTATCTTTTCCCACAAGTATTTTGTTGCAAATACTGTAAAAGAAGCTGGTTAACCCTTTTGTTTGAGTATACCCTCGAAAGAGTGTCAGCTGCGATATTACTTTCCCCTTTTATGTATGGACCTGTAATAAATTGTTATGAGTAGCTGCAATTAGCCACTTGGACACAAGCCTCATTATCGCAGTGTATAATAACCTTAGAATTCCCCCAGTATTTGCCCCACAGGGGCATTGCACCAAATATGTTGATCATCTATAGATGCACGATTTTAAGTTTGAACCCTGAATTTACAGGGGCAGGGGCTGCATATACTATTTCGGCCCAGATACCCCCAGTCCAGTTAAACATGCTTCTAGAAACAGAGTGCAACATTTTTAATCAAAGGCTTCTCAAACTTTGTGGTACCATTGAACTATTTCAAGAAAGTAATGAACCATGCGTTATCTCTAATGAACGTGTCTGTGAGATATATTTTCTTTTAGCTGCATTCTCTCTTTACAGTTCGAGGACTCTGTTAACAAACAAGCAATCAGTGCCCGTGGATGGGCTCTGTGTCAGCTGACTGTGTGTTTTGAGCTTCAGACAGAAGAAAAGGACATAAAAGTTGTGCCCTGGAAATGGTGTTCAGAAGGAAAGTAAGAAGGTAACTGTTAATGTGTAAGAAGTAAGTTTAAAACATATTTAAAGAAAATATTGCAAATACAATAGTTTTTAATTTTACTATGTTATAGCTGACCCCAAAATAGGTGAATGACATACTGAAACTAAATAATCTAAATGCAATAGTTTTCAAGTTATATGTGATTTACTCAACAGTGATCACCTAAAAGTAGCTATTACTCAGCAATGTCATGAGCTAAAGGTCTGAAATTTTACTATGTTATAGCTGACCCAGAAGTAGCTGAATAACATATTTACACAAAATTCTTTAAATGCAATAGTTTTCAAGTTACAAGTGATTTCACCCATAATGGAAGTTACTGAAAAGTCCAAAAGTAGCTATTACTCACTTAGCTATTGAGATAGGCACCCAAGTTACTCACCATGTTGTACCTATGGAAAAGTAGCTGAATAACATATTTTAACAAAATGCTCTAAATGCAATACTTTTCAAGTTATACTTGATTTAGTGCATGATTTCATGAATTCTAATGCACTAAAAATTAATTTAAAAATTCATAAAAAATTAATTAAGCAAGATCCAGGTCTGACACTTATACAAGGGAATCTATTTGTGACCTAGTACATATGTGCAAGATATTAGAGAAATCCCTGCAATAGTCACTAAGAAAATTGTGATAAAGTGTTAAAATTTTCATAGTTAGGGTGGGGGTACCTCACTTATAATGGCTCTAGCAAACTGCAGATCTGCATGCCTTGAGCTAGGTAGATAAGCTATCTTTTAAAAAAGACAGCATGTCTCTGGGCCTTGTAGTTTCATCGGAGAAGTCGCTCACGTATACGTGTACACGTACACGTACATCCACGCCGTAGAGTGATGTCATAAAAATGAGCTGGGATAATGCACTTGTGTAAATATATCAGTTTTTCTAACAAGGATTGATTTCTTTTTTTGGATAAGTATTTCTTGATCATGACCTGCAAGCATTCTTGAAAAATTTCTTCCTCTTTTGAGTGTTCGATGCTTAAAGTACCCTCATTTATATCTATGTAGACACCTAAAACAAATGAGGGCTTTAGTGGTGTGTGCATTTGTCAGGGTCCAGCCGAACGCATCGCTAAGGTCGAGGTAAACTTGGTCCTTCAATGATATACCCAGCTTAATAGCATCACCCGGATAGACTCTTCAATTGTGAAATGGTCTGGCTACATCTATTTTGTACAGGACTGGATCAGAATGTTTGAGAGCCTTGATTGAATTCACAATACTGTCTATAGTTGGGAATTTCAAGGTAAACTTATTCTTGTCAAAAGCTTCCCTAATCACGTGGTCTTTTACTGAGGCACCATAAGGGTGTGACAGGTTCAGTATTATTCTGTATTTGTTTCCATCCTTTGGGCGACTGAGAAGAGGAGAGCAATGAAATGCCCTCAAATTTACTTGGTTAATTGGACCCAACATAGCACTGCATTCTGTTTCCGTGTTTAAGCACCTCTCAACCTCATCTAGGAACTGGGAAGCCAAATAGTGGTTATAAATCTGTGTGTTATTGAGTTTATCAGGAGCTACTAAAGACAAAGGGAAACCAAATTTAATATATTGGATTAATAATTTATCTGGGTTATCTTTAAGCTCAGCCTCCCATTTTTCAATATTCAAATCAGATTTGATTGGTATCCTAGCTGAAAAATCTATTTATTTATTTTCTGTAGTTGTTGACCTCTCTATTTTGATAAACATTTGCTTTCTGGATGTGCTAACTGTTGCCCCATTCTGCTACATAAACTGCAGACATGCCATAGCAATCTGCGAAGATGACAGCCTATTCAGTGCATTCCAGTAAAAGTTCACAGCAAAACGAGCACTTTATATATATATATATCCACTTGAATATTATATTCCATGACACAATAGCCTTCCTTATAGCCAGCGAATACTAAGTTCATCTCTGTGGCCAGGTGTACAGTGATTATATACAAGCACAGGAACTTCTAGACAGTTAAAGAACTAACCTGAATTTAAGACCTGTTACCAGATTCACCAAGTTCTAGAGACTACTGGTAATTGGATTTCCCCAAATTTACTAATATAATCACTGAGGTTATTAGAAAAATTCCCCCAGTCTATAAATAGATCAGTACTGCATAACACATAAAAAGAATCAATGGCAGAATTACCTTATATGGCAATATATAGATATAAAGCTTAAACAATGCACTTATATAGTGCCCATATATGTTACATATTTAATTTCTGTATGAAATTAAAGCTACTAATTTGTAGGCAGTCAATTAAAATACAGATCATAAGATTATATTTTTGTATCAGTGATCCTCGTTTGCTCTGGTTTGCTCCAATGTTGTACCCATCTAAGCCACTTGAGAAATTACTAAACCAAGGAGGAACTTTAGAACTGCAAAAGACATTTTCTAGGTTATAAGTACAAATAGACGTCAAGATAAAGAACAGCATCAGTATTATAAAAAAGAACTTGTGTTAATTTTTTGATTATTGAATCATGTATGTTCTGTTCATATTTTGTCAAAGAAAAGGAGTTGTTGAAAGCAATAGCACAAATTCTGTGACTTTATCATAATGATAAATTGCATCATCAAATGTATATTTATCTTGCTAAAGTATGCATTGTACAGTTCAACATTATTAATTGTAAAGGGAAATGTACAATACAAAGGATACAGATATAACATAAGAAGACACATGTGCACATCCAACATGTATAACAAATGAAGAACAATGGTTTCAATTCCATCGGCAAGAAAAGCAATGTATGTCATTGTTTTGTCAGCACACAGATGTCACGGAACAAGTATTATACCCATATGTTTTGTAAACATGAACAAAATATCATCACAAGAGAAGCTCAGCAGTTTGAATTTAAGTATTGTTAACCCCTTAAAGACCTTATCTGTCGACTAGCAGTTGACAGCAATGTGTATTCTACAGTACCATGTCTGTCGGCTAGCAGTCGACACCCCCATATGGTGTGCTAACTTTCCTTCAGCACTGTAGAATTAAACGTCTTGGTATACTGAAATACGTTATTTAAATTATTATGTACGAGGACGTTATGGACAACGTAAATCACTTGTGGTGTGTGTTTTAGCAACTTAAACTCTCTGTAAGCTCTTCATCCCGGATTTTCCTTCAGTATAGTAGAATACTGCTCCCTTGGTGGTGAAGAGGTTAAGGGGCCACCATGGGAGAGTGGTAACACTCTTGCCTCCCACCTCTGAGGCCTGGATTCGGTTCCAGGCACGATCTCAAGTGGGACAGCTGATTGTTCAGCAGTTTACAGTACAGAACCCTGATGAACTGTATGTACTGGTTTCCTCTGCCCTTCCAACTACCCATCGTGATATGACCTGTACAGTGTTGAAAGCAATGTAAAACCCAAACTAAATCATTTAAGTATTATTAAAACTGGCTATGAAACCATCAACACATTTGCAGCCCGGTGAAGTGGGTCTGAAGTGTACATTGTCATTTATTACATATCAAGTGTAAATATATATGTAATATATATAAGGTTGCACCCACATTTCCTATTTTTCTAATACAGGAATCAGGAACAGCAAGATCATGGCTACAACAGATAAGGTTATGGCGATGGGACAACTCTGCATTAAAACAAAGTAGGTACTGAATTTTGGGAAAAAAACTTCAAACATCTCTTGGAGCTTTCAAAAAGCAAATACTACATACATATGGTTAGATAAAATAGGAACAACCCAAAACCTTGTGGAACTCAATAGAGAAAAGTGTTGCCAAAGAAAGCACAATCCTTCACCCACAGGTTTTGCCAAAAATTAAAAAAAAACAAATTTGTTATCGAGATTTTGATCTAGGCGGTATTTGAGGAGGGTCTTGCAACAGCTAGATCCTCTCCGTGTGTGAAAAAATGACCCAGATCTCATGCATAGTTTTCAAATGATATTCATAGACAGATAAACAGACCTGATTAAGATTAACTTTCTGATGGAGAGGCTAAAAATACTAAATAAATCATCTATACTAGTGCTATCAAAGTGAACCATTCTTTTTCGCATAGTAAGCACTTTCAGTAAATGTTTCATGGATAATATTATGAGATTAAAATCTGGATTAATATCTACAGTCACTGATGTCCCTTATGCAGGTGTTCCACTGGAGCCAACAGGCCGGTAACTATGCATTTTTGGAGAGTCGGGACCAATGTTTACATGGTCGGTTAGGGTCGGTTGTAAGTTCCCGGCCTGTTGGGGAGAGTCGGTGAAACATCAAACATGTTTGATATTTATACGACCGTTACCGACTATATCCGACCCTATTTTCAGCCCCCTACCAACAGGCCTGTGGGTTACACTCCCAGGCTTGTCTGTAACCCTTCCAGGCTTGTCGTTATCACTTGCAGGCCTGTCGTAATATTAAGCCGGCTTGTCTTTTGTAACTTAAGTACTGCTCATTTGCAGAACATTTCCAGCATGATGTGAGGTAAAAATATGATCAAAAATTATGTTAAGAATGACAAAGAAACAGTGCAAGTGATCATCTCTCTCTGCTTCTTTTCACAGGATATAACATTTTTCATATTTTAAGTGGCTTTTTCGTTCATAATCTGCGTCAGACATACGTTGATTTGTTTCTTATGTAATATCAAAGCAAAAACGTGGAAACTATAATTAAAATAACAAAAAAAATAAATTTGGACATTTTGGTCACGTGATGGGATCCAAATATTTACTAGTGGCCTATTTTAAGAATTGTTTATTGGTCGACACTTGATCCTCTTTCTTCCCAAAAATTCATCGAAAAAATACAATACCGACTTCAAATCTGGTCGTGGGGTTCTGTATGTTTCTCCAGGTCTGTCTGTTTGTCAATACAGCTTGTCGGGACCTGCTACGGCTTGTCTGTTAGAGGTTTAGGGCTTCTCTGTTAGGGCTTTAGGGCTGGTCCTGGTAGTTTCCAGACCATTCTGTACAAAACATCCCGACCCCACGGCCGGTCAGCATCTAGATCCAGACAAGCCTGTATGTTTCACATCCTGTCGGGGAGTTGAAGCCGACCCAAAAATTTCCCGCCATTTTTGTGGATCTTTGTACTCGACCCTCTGACTTTTGAAGCCGACCTTATAATAACACAGAGTCGTATGGTCGGCCTCCAGTGGAACATCTGCATTAGCTGGGCCACTTTAGACCAAACTAATCTCTTTTCAGACAAAGTTTTTGGAGAGGATATGCTAAAACTTTATGTTTATTTGGAAATGTTTGTAGCTACTTATCAGCATTTCAAAGCAGCACTTTGTGTACGATAAAAGGATGCATGTCACTATTGGTATGTTTTGCGTTGAATTAAAGGGCCACATGACACAAAAACCACTGTGATTATTTGACAAATCAGTCTTAGCTTAGTCTTAGTTATGTGATCTTTTGTGAAATCCAGCCCAAAACTTAGCCTAGTCAAAAATTGTTACATTTAAGTGACAGACTTAGCCCAAACATTATATGCTCCCAAATAATTAAATATCCATATAACTAGCATTGTAATAAGATTTTCTGTCAGCATAGAAATAAGATATTCTGGAATGAAACAATTTTTAGTAGTCAATTCAACCCAGATATATCACTGGGCCCATGACTATTCAATTTGTTTATGTACAGCTGCACCTTAGAGTCTGTTAATTAATGGAGAATAAGCACAAAGAAAAGTCCAGATTAGTTTAGATTAGATTGGATGACCATTTGCCTTTTGGTGTGATTTCCTTGCTTACATTTTGAAGTGAACTGAGAAATGCTTGTGTAACAAAGTTGATAATCATAACTAAATAGCTCATGTTTTAAGCTGTATTTCAAAAAGAATGAGATTTTTTCCGTTAAGAAACACAATAAAATGTGGATATTTATTGAAGTGTTTTACATATAAAATGTTAGTAAGTATCCATTATATTGCTTTGCATTTAAACAATACTATATATTTATTAAATATAGCTAGAACAGTCTGTATGAGGTCATAATGATTTGGATTCCACGACAAAGTGTATATATTTTTTTCAATAAATTGACATTTATTTATTAAAATCTACATTTTAGTAATAACTATTAAAGCTGTGTCATGTTATTCCCAAACCATGTGAAAATGACCAACATTATGTACAAAACTAATTCATACTAAATCAGCCTCTGGTAATTTACTTTTGAGTTAAAAGTGTAAATTTTAGGTGTGGATTATATCTTGAAATGGTTTTTCTGTGACGTTTTGGAACCATGTCTTATGTTACTTTAACCATAGCCGTGGCTGGAATTTGGAAACAGTTTCAGTTTCCTTAATAAAGTTTTAGTTTATAAAATGCACTCTGATATGTACAGGCTTTTTCACTTCAGCAAACTGCAAAGACAAAGTATTGCTTGTAAGTGTGGTGAGCACGGCCTGACAGGGGCCTGCTATATCAGCTAACTACAGAACTTATATGCTATATAAAATGCTATTCTTGTTAGCCTCTTTATAAAAATCACCTTGATTGTTTTCATAGTTACAGCCAATTAACAGGTGTCAAGTTCTCCCCCACTACATGTTTGTTTACAAGCCTGCCATTTTATTTATTGTTGTGCAACAGTAACACAAAGATTTTAAATGAAGGAATTTTAAGGTTTTTTTTGAGATCTTTGATGTTACAATGCAGTCTATGCACAAGAAATCACCTCTAACATCTTTGAAGAAGAACACTACAGCATGAGCGTGTGCGAAAGTGGATTTATCTAAAAAATCAAAGAAAAGAAAAAAATTGTGATACAATGACATTCTTACTTGAGGGGGACTATAACTAGAGCTGGTAATCATGTCAGGGTACAGGATGGGAACCAACAACTGGCCCACGAGTTTCAGGATGACCAGGCAAGTCAAATTTTGGCTCTTCTGCAAGACCTGAAAGCATCTAATGAAACCTTATTACACAGAATGGACAAGATAGAAAGTAAGTCTTCAGTTAGCTCTACCCAAATTATACCCCCACATGCATAGAACAATGAATGACTTACTTCACACTGTACAGAGTATACATGATGAAAAGGCAACATGGGGTTTGAAGGTGCTGCAGCGATGGCCAGGGTTGGCAGGACCCCTGAAACTGTGACGTGGCAGGGAACAGAATGTCAGCAGCCAGCCCAACATAAGACATTCTCCCTCTGAGAAGCAGACCAGATGGGATCTGGGAATATCGTCAGCAGTTTTGCAGTTACTCAGAGAATATGATCTCCAGGCGTCCTCTGAAGCCATTCCAGGTAAGGGGGCAAGAAAAAATTCTGGTTGTTAAAATGTCATGGACACCACTTTGGCAGCACCATAATTCAGGTGGCCCAATGAGGGGTTCATCTCAACCTCCTTTGGAAAAAGGCCTGTGTATGATGATGTCACACTGGCGCAGTGGGCATCCAGTCAATTGAACAATACGATACAAATTGAGGATCCTGTAACACTTACAGAAGTTCCAGTTCAAGTTGCGCTGGCACTTAGAGACATAGTTTTCATTCCCTGTCCCACTGTGCGCAGTGCATGGGCTCTTCCCGTGACCCAGATAGAGTAGGGCAAACTCGACCGGTCAGATACGACATAGTGGGCCCTCAATTGCAACAACAGTTCCCAAGTGGCAGTACCGAACAGCCAAACCATCTTGGGGAGCAGCAACAACAAGACTAGGATTTGTAAATTCTTTAACGGCAGATCATGTCTTCATGAGAATCATCATGGTCAGTATAGACATTATTGTACGTCATGCTTCAGAAATGGGAAGTCTTTGCTACATCTGGAGTTCAAGTGCACATCCAAGGTGACGTCCAAGACAAGTGACAATAAAATATCATCTGCCAAGTAGGGTCTAGGTCGATCACTCACACTGCATCCTTAGCCTCGGATGGGGGGGTGAAGTCAAACTTGGAAAAGAAACTGATATAATTGAGAGAACTGTTCAGTATAACAATAACTGTACTTTTGATAATGTTAAGTGTAATTCTGATCCTGCATTGCAGAATAACATGATTAACACAAGCAATGCTATTAATTATGAATTTAACAATATAGGATTGTATAATTTTATGATATCTCAATTATCCAAAGACGATTATGTTTTTAGCACTTCATTAGTTAGTAACGATGAAAGCATAAACATTGGTGTAGACAATATTGCACATTGTCACCCTGTAGTTGGGATGACTTCTGACTGTAATCTTAATCTGAGGATAATTGCATGTATAACCATAACATTTATGGTGATGCTGAGTACAACATAGTCTTCCGGCTAATGGGAACATAAAAGTCCACAAATGTTCACTTGTTGAAGGATTTGGGGAAGTTTACAGAATAGAGTTTTTACATTGTACACCAGTGGGAAATAAGCTGGGTAGTTACATGCCTAATATGGCAATGCCTAATTTAAATAAATTTTGAGGGGTGGCAACTTTATATATGTGTAGAGCAATATTTGTGTACACATCCAAAACTGGACAATATGATGTATTGTCTGTTGGAACCTTTTAAAGACTGGTCAGTATTATGACATGTCAAGTGGCTGGTTATAGAAAGTGTGTGGTGCCTGTTTTTTTGACAAATTGGTGCATGTGTGTTCTTGCTAAACTGTGATCACATTAGTGAGCCACATTAGTGGGTAAATTAACTATTGGAGTTTTGAAAGTGAAGCGATCACATTTCATAAGTGTAATATGCCAGCCCCTCAGTTATTGATTGAAGACTGGGAAAAAGCCCTACAGAGAAAAGCCCTACAGGAGAAAAGTGCTACAGTTCTTTTATATCCATGTAGAAAAGCATACACTATTCTCTAGATCTTGAAGAAAGCCCTATACATCATGTTCAGTTTACAAATGAAAGGGTTGATCATTACTTAAAGGGTATTTCAATTGCTATTCAAGCTAACCAGTGCTGTAATTTTCAATCCTAATGCCCCTTTGTAGGTTCAGAAACAATAAAATAAATTAATTTGTTAGCAAGGTAAAACCCCTCTGGATTACAATTACTCAATCTCTAGATGATAACTGATAAAAAAAATGTGGCAGTGAAATCTTCAAGTGGAAATTGAGTTTGTTCCAGAATTTTTACAGTCAGTTGAACTTAGAATTTGTTCTTGAAGATTGGGATTTATTTACTTTCCTTTGATTTGTAATACAATATTTTTTAATATGTTATTTGCATTGTGAATGTTAAAGTATTTTAGTTTGCAGAACAATAAATGTGTATGTCACATAGCAAATACTCAAAACAATAATAATTTTTAAATAATAAAAGTGATACATAACTGTGAAACAGTTTATGTTTGGCATTGTTCTAACTAAAAAGGACTTTTATCCACAGTATCAAAAATTGTGTAGGGCATTTCTCGATGGGGGAGTCAACAAATTTCTCTGCATGGATTTTCTCTGTAGGGCTCATCTATGCTTTACATAATGATAAATTAGTGCAGAATATTTTGGAAACAAGAAGTACTAAGAAATTGTTATTTCTGCAACTTAATAAATTTTACACACCAGTGAAATATGTATTATCCTTAAAATTCTGGAGTCTTTATTTTAGGCTCTGTGAAATGAATTCTGGTAGACATGGTATAAATAATGTTTCCTCAAGCATAACAATAGTTCAAGTGATATTTTAAAACACTGACCCCACACCCTAGTTTATCATATTATCAATTCAGTGTACCAATACATCTAGCCTTGCCTTATGGGCTTTACCAGAGCCCCTGGCTCAATGCTTTATTTTTATTTATTTATTTTTATTTTTTATGTGGGGTTTTACGTCGTTTTCAACACTGTACAGGTCATATCACGACGGGTAGTTGGAAGGGCAGAGGAAACCAGTACATACAGTTCGCTAGGGTTCTTTATTTTTATTTATTTGGAGTGTTACGTCAACACTGTACAGGTCATATCACGATGGGTAGTTGGAAGGGCAGAGGAAACTAGTACTTTCAGATCGTCAGGGTTCTGTACTGTAAACTACCGACCAACGGCAAGCAACTACCAGTTTTCCCACTTGAGGCCATGCCAGAAACCGAGCCCCAGCCTCTGAGGGGGGAGGCGAGAGTGTTACCACTCTGCCACTGTGCCCCCCCAGCTCAATGCATAAAATAATGTAAGTCTGTACAAATATTATGTTGGCTTTTAAATGAAACATAAAAACTTGGTATTTGATCTTGGACCTTAGCTAATCGACTTTGGTTTGAAGTAAGTAGAATATAATGTAAATGTCATGCTGATTCCGTTTGAAAATTAATTATGTTTTGTACAGGTCAGATTGTTTTTTTTTCAGTTACACTTAGTTCCAGTATTCAATTTGCTGTTTGAATATCGTGGATACTTACTGTTGAAAAAATATAAAAATACAGAAGTATATAAAAATATTAAACATAAAAAATATCTCAGAGCCTAGAAGAAGACTACCCAAAATCAAAAGGTGTGTAATATTGTACATACATGTTCCTTGGCGTTAATCATTTGCATAGTGATGAAAAGCCATATTTGGCCCTGTTGTTTGGGAAATGTGTACCAAGTCCTTCATCCCTCCAACATAATGGATTCATATTAAAATTTTCTTTTTTAATGAGCTTAAACACCTCTTGTACACCACTAACCACCCAAACTACCCTTGATGGTTACTTCAAGCTCCACCCACATTCCTGTTAAATGATTTCATTGGTAATTCACAAATAGGTCAGCGTACTACCCTGGGTAGGAATGGTTACAATGTAAAAACTCTACTGGGTTGGCTAGTATTTGGTTGCCAGCATGGTCAGGCGGGACAGTGCTCCTCTTGTGTTATTAATCTAAAAAGTATCACAGATTGGAGTATTTACATCAGACATATTGGTATCACTACAACAGAGGCATGTTGTGCCCTCTGGTTTACATAGAGCAGTGGCTCCATTGGTAGTGGATTCTATGGTTTTAGCATGCAGACTTGGAGTGACGACGTATCTTTTTTGGGGTCTCTGAAACGTACAATGCTCCGTTATACATACAACAATCATTTTAATTGCACATTGCAATGCAACCAGAAGTTGAAAGCTATTCACCACAAGAACTTCAGTGGGCTACATTGACCCATGAAAATTATCAACGAGACGTTAAATGTGCCAAGACTCATGGCTCTGGCTATGCGAGATACATTAACACGATTATAGGCCAAATAATACATGATTGTAAATCAGACTGTAAAATACATGTTGAAACCAACATGAATTCTCGAAATAATAATCTGATCCATAACACTGGCATGAACCAGAATCAGGCCAGAGCCATAGCTAGTAATGACAAACCAAAACTTAACGTTAATGATAATGAAAGACGGCAGCTTATATAGTTTTTTGTCATTCATAAGCCTTGATAGTGCCCCAGTGAAAATACACACAGTCAGGTGTACATAAAAATTGCTGATACAATAAACACAAGTTTGCCGAATTATGAACCATTATCCGGATCAGCATGTAATCCAATACATCAAATTTGGATTTCCTTTTTTCCTTAACCAGTCGTGATGTCACGATAAGAATGTTAAAAACCATTTCTCAGGCACAGGGTATCCTTGGCAGGTACACCAATGTTAGGTCCGGTCACGTCAGTAGATCAATGACAATTTCATTGCTCACCACTTAAGTCTATACCAAAAGACGGAAACAAGTGCAGAATTATCCTGGATTTATCCTATCCCAAAGGCTGTTCTGTAAACAATTTTATTGATAGACAGCATTTTGATAATACTGAATCCATAATTAGGTTCCCCATGATTGACAATATTGTACACGATATAAAAATATTGGGTATTCCCAATGTTATTTAAAGTTGACGTGGCTAGATCCTTCAGCAATCTAAGCGTGGACCCAGCTGACGGCCTTAAGTTTGGGATTACTTGGAAAGATGCTTTTTATCTGGATCCAGAAATCGCATTTGGACGGGTCCATGGATCCGCAGATTCGTTTGGATGGCATTGCTTATATTATGACACAGAGAAAAAAGAAAAACTGCACTGCTATATGGACAATTATACTGCTGTTGTCCCTAAAGTGAAAGCTGACTTTACATTTAATACTTTGTGCAAAATACTGATTGAACTTGGGCTTCCTCTCAATGATGACAAACTAATCCCTACACCAGGCGTTTAACATGCTTAGGAGTGGAGAGTGAAAAAAATACTCTGCATATTCACAAGGATAGATTGACCGAAATATACCGAGAGTGTGTGAGTGTTTCCTAAAAAAATCCCTGTCTAAAAGAAATTACCAGTCATTATTAGGAAAACAGTCATTTGAACTCTGATTTTCACAAAGGCATTGACTGGTTCCTTTAATTCCTTTCATAATTGGCGTTACATTCTTTTCAAAACCCGGGGTAGACAATACTCAGTCTTTGTACCTGGATGCCTGTCTAATGGGCATGGGAGCTATCTGGAGAGACCGAGTTTATGCAACCCATATGCCATCAATACCAGATTTTGAAATATCTACTGTTCATTTGGAGATGGTTAACATTGTAGTTGGGTTAAGTGTTTGTGCTCACATCTGGCTACACTCCAACATAATGATATATTGCGACCATTAGGCAGTAGTGAATGTGGTCAAGACCGGCAAAACAAAAGAGCCTTACTTGGCACTGTGCAACAGAGACATCTGGTTGTTAACTGCTCATTGGGACATTGACTTAACAGTAAAGCATGTGGCAAGAGAAAAAAACATAATAACTGATACATTGTCAAGGCTGTACTCACCGAAGCCTGTCAATCATGGCACCCTATCACACATTTTGATCTCTATTTTTCTAAGAGACCAGGTAGATGTATCCTTAACTTACATTTGTGATTTCAGGTCCTTGGATGCCTTTGGCACATTTGGCATGTACAGCAATCTCCAGAACTGCTAGTGCTTACAGACCATCTACAATATTGGCTCACATGTGTCACTTGAAGACTTACATTAGTTTCCTCATATACATGTATCTTCCAATTGACATCTCTGTTCATGCTTTATTAGCATTTATGGAGTATTTGTATCACAATTCCTTGTCCCCCCCAGTTATCTTGAACTATATATCTTCAATCAAATCACATCCTTCTCATTATAAATGGAACGCTAAGATGTTCTCTCAGCATTTTGTTTGGGATTATCTCAGGAGTATTTCCATTAACCACAACATTTCAACTTTTCATTAAGGCACATTTGACCTGTACAGTTTATCCATATACATAGGATATCATATTTGTTCCACCAGGAGCCGAATATTCTCGTCAAGTGGACTAAGACTTTGCAAAAAAACTCTGACTATCACTTCATACAAGTACCTGCCCTTACCAACACCTTATTGTGCCAGTGTCAGCACTGAAAAATTTACTTATTTCTAGAGACCATCATTCTCCTCTTTTTGTGGACCCCCTTGATTTATCCAAGAATCTGGGATGCTTTGAAATGGATCCTAAAGCATTCCTCTGAATGCTATGATAGATTGTAGTATTCTAATCTAATGTAATCTACTGCTTTACAGGTTTCAATATCTTCCCCTCAAAGAGGAACTCAGTGGCGCTCGAGGTCAGTAATCCAGAGTTATAGGTGTGGCTAAAGGGAAGGAGACTAGGTGGGGAAACTGGAGTTAAACAAATGATTTTTAAGGTGTTTCCTGAAAGATGTCACAGTTGGACTGTTTCTTATTTGGAAAGGGAAACAGTTCCAAGAACAGGGGCATAGTGACTGAAAGAGTTTGATTTGTGCACTGTGTCTTGTTCTTCTGGAGGAGGTGTAGGGGTGAATTAATTCACTTAGGTAAGTTGGTTGGCCATGGTTTATAATTTTGTATGTAATGAGGCCTATTTTGAATTGTACCCTTTATCTGACTGGGAGCCAATGGAGTTTTTTAATCGAAGGGTAAAATGGGAGAACTTAGATGAGTGACGACCCTGCAAAGTGAGTTTTGTTTGGACCACTGCAATATTCTTAACTCAAAATCAGTGAGTGACACAAATAGGGAAATACAGTAGTCCAATCTGTTGTTCACCAAAGCATTTGCTAAAAAGACTGATGTTTTAAGGTTGAGAAGGGGATGAATTCTGCAGAGATCTCTAGCACAGACTGTGGTAGACTTTGTGACTTGCAACACATGGTCCGAAAGAGTTACGAATCAAACACAGAGTTACCAACCACCAAGGTTTTTGACACTTTGTGCTGGTGAGACCTGATTACCAAGAATATTGATTGGGAAGTGCGGAGGAGTTGTTTACGATTATTTTTGGAGCCTATCAAGATAATGTCAGTTTTATAAGGGTTTAGTTTAATTTATTTGTGAACATGAATTTTTTAATGTCATTTAAGCAGTTGTTTAATGGTTGTGTAGATTGGAAGAAATTTAATGATAAGAGTGGTATGTACAAATGGCTATCATTGGCGTATAAATGGTATTTTCTGCTACAGCATGAGTGAATGTTTAAGCTGATTGACTTTGTATAGAGAGAAAAAAACAATTGAACCAAGAACAGAAGCAAACAAAACAGAATATTGCAAAAGTTTGTTACATATTTATTAAACAGAATACTGAAATAGTATGAAATATACTGATGGATGGGGTGGCCTAAGCCTCCAAAAATACACTGGGTCAAATCTCTATTGACCTCAATAGGCAAGTCATTAAGCAATAGTATGAGGCCATTAGAATAAGTGCTGTATAAATGGAGATTTTTATCTAGAAGAAAATTTCACTAAATCCTCCTTTTTAAGAAATTGACAAAAATTCACAAGAATTTTCATTAATGGCTAGATTAAACATATTTCAATGACAACTATATATATTCAAATCTTTTGGATGCATTGATCTTTTTAGTTAAAAAAGAAAACAAAAACGTTGTCAACTATTTACCAGGTTATGTCTATTTGAATTCCAATTGGAAAAAAATTGGCTCTTGACAAAATGTGTAGCCAGACAGAAAGGGTTAAAATAAAATTTCTACATGAAACCAGAGAAATTCTCGAACAATGCGTGGTGCAAATCTTGGAATTTGCATTCTGAAAGTTTGCCAATCGATTAATGTATGTCTGCTATCACTTCTGCTCCCATTGTCTTCCCCATATTTCGGTATGGTTCATTTTTGGAAATGCATGAAGCTTCCTGATGACAAAATCCGTGTTTTAAATCCTGGGTCATATTGAGACAGGTCTATACTTGAAGGTTATCCAAGGATTTTGATAAAATTGTCAGGAAATATTATTAATAGCACACAAAACAGATGTTATGATTTTGATCATGATTCCAATCACCATCTGGTTCAAGCAAATTTTAAAGGTCTCTTTATTATTGCACTCATAAGCCCTATTGATGTTGTTGGGTTGTATTTTATTATTATTATTGTTTTTTATGCTTTAATAGTGATAAAGGTTTTACTAGTGCAAGTAATCGTGTGCATATATTCAATATTTTAATTGATAGACAAGAATTTAGGTTAGGCAGTGAGGAATATATTAATTGAATTTAAGCAGATATGGAACCACAGTCTCCACACAATACACATAAGTGTGTATGATGTACTCTTATACTTGCTCTTGTACATATTCACCTCCACAAAGAGGCTAGGTTTTTGGGTGTGTTTGCCTGTCTATTTCTTTACGTTCATTATAACTGCAAAAGTAATGAATTAATCTTTCTGAAACATATGGATCATGGATCACGAAAAAACCCCAAATTTTTAAAAGTTCCATTTAAATTACTTTAGTACTCTGGTTGACATGGCTTCAAAAGTGATGAACATATCTTCATGAAGTTTGATGTCGATAGAGGCTGGCCAAAATAAAACGTGACTACTTCTTTGATAAGCTCTGGATCATATTCTACATACAAAAACAATATCTTGAATTCTTAAAACACACCCCCAAGGAGGTTTACACCGTTTTAAAGTTTTGTATGGTTAATATCACACCCTACAGTTTAGGGGAAGCTTGAAATTGGTATGAAGAATAGGTTAATGGCTCAACAGTTCCCAGCCCCAAGACAGACAAACACAGCTGCTTCTTTATTTAAATAAGATACATATGTAAATACAACTACCAGTTATGTACATTTTGTTAAAGTTATACATCAGTTCCTCATGTACCCGTAAGTTTTGACCAATGACCTTGAGATATAGGTGAAAAGGTCAAGACAGCATTGTGGTTAATATATATTTTATTAATACATTAATAATGATGCTACACTAATTGTATTTACAGACCAATACCATTTTGACAAGAAATAGGGTTACCTTGCCTTAGGCAAAATTTAGGGTGACCTTAAATCAAAACCTGAGGAGGAGTATATTCAAATGGATGAAAGAAGGTGAGCAATCATTTAACAAACAATTGTACAAAATTTAGAGTCCATTAGAGTCCATAATATAAAGAGTACAGTTGCACTAAGTTGACCAGCTAAGTAACTAAAATATGTAAATAATTGTTAAAATACATATAAATTCAGTCAGACCAAAACCCCTGAAAGTCGCGTTGGAGGAGGAAGGTCAGGAGCCCCCAAGGGAGTTGGCCATCAGCAGGCCTGTCCAAAACCCCTCTTACATCAAGCTAAGTTGACTGCTGGGAAGGTGGAGGAAGGCAAAGCCACACCACGGCAAACTTTAGGTTTATAAAACATGGTTATAGAATGTTACATTTTTAGCATAGAAATCTCCCCAAACAGGGCCTAATAAGTATCCCATATTGAAAAATGTGGATTGTTTATGAGTTGTTTGATCTATATTTTTATTTGTTTGTTTGGACACAGAATGTTTTTGGTATACTTTGGTATTCATATACCTCATAAAATATTCACAAATTGGTGTCATAATTGCCCACTTGGTTTTAAACATTGCTGGTTCTTATTAAAGTTTTTCTAACACTGATCCAAATTTGGATTGAAATTGAAGATTTGTTTCAGCGCTACTCATGTTCTAGGCTTTGTGTGTTTTCAAGAACTGCTTTAACTTTTTTTCTATATTCATAGTAGTTATGTTTGGGGTTTTTTGCATTATAGTTTCTTTGCAAATCTTTCTAAAAAGAATTTTCATATAGGGTTATAATCACCAAATTATTCATTAATAAAAAATATTGGAATTTTGAACAAAAGAAAAACTAATTTACTTGAATCTAACAAATGGGTACACTGTCCCTCAAGGTTTCTCTCAGTATTATCTTGTGTGGCTTTTGTGTCATATCCACACTATGTAAAAGTTTGCCTACCTCATAAATATTAGGTAAAATGGAAATGATTGGAAAATGGACTGTACTTCAAGTGAATTATTGTTTGATTGTTACCATTCAGAACCAAATGATCTTGACAAACAGGTTACAACCCCTTCATCTTCAGTGGTGAGTATAATTTTGGCTGGAATCCACAAAATGCCCACCCTTCCCCTATCCACTTTACCTTAGCTTATCTTCCGTTTTTTCATTTTAAACATGCAGTTTATTTAAGTCCAAAAACGCATTAGTATATTAATGGGTTTTGACCTGATATTTACAATTTTAAGTGTAGTAAATCATCACTTTGATAATTTAAGATCAGATGCTTGAAGTGTAATAATAAGTGCACCATGTAACTGCATCATGTACCTGTGGTTGACACACCAAAAGAGGTTGTCAGAATATCCATTACAGGAACTGAGTCATCTAGGAATATTCAAGTAAAGGTCAAGTATGCACCCAGTCAGATTGAGGGGTATTAGAATAAAATAGTTAAGGATCAATCTAATTATTATTAATTTTCAAGAACGTAGAAATGTAACGCTATGCACAAGATATTGCAACAGTTCAAAGGTCTTGTGCTTTTGAAACTCATTCATTTGAAGAATTTATTTGATATGTAAAATGTAATTACATAAATATGCGTATTTGCTTTTGTTTTGTTTAAAAAAATTATTAAAAAATCATGACATTTTATAAACCCTTGACTTCCAAAGCTTTTTTTAAAGAGTTGAGATGTTACATATATTTATTTAGTTATTTGGGGTTTTATGTCACTTGCAACACTGTACAGGTCATATCACGACAGGTAGTTGGAAGGGCAGAGGAAACCCATACATAGAGTTTGTTAGGGTTCTGTACTGTAAACTGCCGACCAACGGCAAGCAACTACCAGCTTTCCCACTTGAGGTCGGGCTGGGAACTGAACCCCAGCCTCAAAGGTGGGAGGCGAGAGTGTTACCACTCTGCCACCATGGCTGTTACATATAAGGACACCCTACCAGTATATCTTTTAACAAGGATAACTGTCATAATGTTTTTTATTTACAGAGTGACATTATGTTTGCATTTTTTGAGTTATATTTTGCAAGGGGTTTGTCCAGAGGTCATTTTTCTGTTCCTTTGTTTTGTCCATGCCTTTAAAGTGTATTAATCAGTTGTGAAATGTAGAGATCAATGTTTCTGTATCACTGTTCATGCTTTTAATGTATATTGAATAGTAATGAAAACAAGGAACATGTTCTTGTGGGCTTTATTTGCTCAGTTGCGCAGGTGTCTTTTGTGTGACCAGTTGTCTCATTGTGTGTATGGTAAAACTTCAGAACCCAGCAACAGTGCTCGTTCTTTTCAGCAGTTGTGAGAATTGTATTGGTATACATACTTTTTGTTTATTGTGTTGTGGTGTGGCAAGGTTTCTTCATTCACTATATGATGTTTAATTCTTTGATGATTGTGTGTTGATATGGACTCTCCTGTAGTTTTAACTACCAGATGCTGATTCGATGATGGATGATGATTATACAGACCCTCTGTATAATCATTTGGTAAGTCATTTGGTAAGTCGATCTACCAGAAAGTGTACTTGCGGCATTTCCGATATTATTCACATCTTGGAAAAGACAGCAGTTGTGCAGATAAATGTTGTGTAATTTTTGTTATATAATGTAGGGTTGTGATTAGGTGCCCTCTGCCCTGCGGCATCTCTTACTCCCGCAAAAAGTTAAGTATTCTTCACTTTTGATAGGAAGGTCAAACCAGGAAGATGCTATTTGCAAAAATGAACAAGTGCCCTGTAACATCACTGAATTATTTATTTTCCATGTAGTCTACAGAATTGGTCAACCTCGTGCAGATCTCTCTTGTGTAAAACTGAAATGATATATTTATAGAATGGTGGGAATACCAATGTTTTTATGGATATATGTTGACATGTTTACATTTCTTTCTAGAATCATCTGGTATGTATTGTTTACATTCCTCTAGAACTTTCTATGATCTCCACCTAAAGAGATGTAAACCTGACCACAGTTCAATATGAGTTAGTGTCCTATATGGGCAGAGGTCTTTGAAACTGCTATATTATGTTAAGTGGATAAATACTGCTTGTTATACACATTTTATGGTGAACTCTTATTTGAGTAAACTCAAAGGTAGTCGATCTACCAGAAAGTGTACTTGCAGCATTTTCGATATTATTCACATCTTGGAAAAGACAGCAGTTGTGCAGATAAATGTTGTGTGATTTTTGTTATGTAATGTAGGGCTGTGGTTAGGTGCCCTCTGCCCTGCGGCATCTCTTACTCCCGCGAAAAGTTAAGTATTCTTCACTTTTGATAGGGAGGTCAAACCAGGAAGATGCTATTTGCAAAAATGAACAAGTTTTCTATCTTTTACTTACCCTGATACCTTGAGCAAGTTACTGATGTAGTGTATCTTTACATCAGGTACAGGATGAAATGATATCCAGCAAGCCTAACCTCAGGCCTTCTCCATATCAGGTCTTCCCTACTGGCGAGAACCCCAGTAGTTGAACGCTGATTGAGTAAAACACGTATGAATGGGATGTGGCCCAGCATCCATGGTTAGACTTCTGCCTAAAAATGTAGCATAGCCACTCACGTAATCATAAAAATAATCCTTCACTATCACTAGTTACATCTTAGACAATTACCAAGCTCTTTATCTACTGCCAGCCAGTGCATCATCCTCAGCATTATCCACCTGTTTGCTTTCTCCTATGCTCGGCCTGATGGACTCCTTTTCTGGCTGCTCTGTGTCAGCTTACTGTGGACAGTTTCTTATCCTCCACCACAACCCTGGAGGACACCTGTTTTACAGTCATGATATCAGTGTCTCTGCACTGTTTGATCTTCCTGCACAACAGAAAATAAATGGGGTTTCTTTAAAGTATCTATTTTAGGTGGTTAGTAAACTGTGTTAAATTTTGTGTATTTTTTTCTTTTGACAAGTAATTAACCAAGGCATTTTGCCTTCTGTTTTTTGGTGTGATTATTAGTAGGTATTTTACCTTGAAAACATGCTTTTTGATGTAAAGTTATCGTAAAATAAATTATTCTGCTTTTTACCTTAGACTCTTTGAACATTGCTGTCATGGTCTTAAAGTTACCAAGGTACATCACTTGTTCTTGTGTTATAAGTTTCACTTCTGTTCACATTCTACCAGTCCCCCCCAACAATAAAATGCATTATGGGATTATTATTTTAATTTACACCAAATGAATCAATGCAACTACTAAAACAGTTGTACAGACATGAATAATGCACATCAATATATCTGATGAATTTACTTTGACTTTGAAATGAATACATATGGTCAGATGAAGGTCAACTGACCATTAAGACTGGTGTGACATAATAAATAAACCCTACCCCAAATGGGGAGAGAATTGTGACCTAAAGATATGCATCAGTCAAAAGGTCAAAGGTCACACAAGGTATCAAGTAAAACATTAATATGAATACCGTATTATGAACTTGAAATAGCTGAAGATGAGATAAGAGGTCAAACCAACCAGTGGTCACCAATTGTGACATAATAAGAGAAGAGAGGTATGACCTGAGAATGTATAACAGTGAACAAAGGTCAAAGGTCACATGGGGTGAAATAATTAAAACAATGTATATGGAAGAAATGAAGGGTGAACTGGGAACCCTAGAATTAAATCAGAAGGTGAAGATTGCAGCAGAAGATGTATTTAGAGGTAAAGCAAGTCCCCCACACTAAAATATCACACAGTAGTTATCAGAAAAGAATTACGTGATAAGAGACTAAACGCAATTACTGAATCGCATAATGTGGTAATATCAGACAATTAAAATAGTAAATGAGCACATTATGCTACACAATTACTACAATGTCAAAGCATAATGTATTGTATATGACATATAAATAATTGAACTATTAATATAAAAATAGCATCAGAGATGCCCATACCCCACATCCTAGGGAAATATTTTCAACACCATGAGACATAGAAGTACTGTACCAGTACAAATTTTAGGATACTTTCAGGGCACTGTCAGTTATATAAAGGCCCAAATAATGTTTAAATGGAGAAAAGAATGTTTAAAAGAAAGATAATGTATTAAAACAAGATAATTCAATAACAAGATGACAGCATTAATCAGCAAACTAAAATTCAACACTTTTTATCTACATCTGCATGGCCAAATTATGGTTTAGTTATTTTGAATATTACCATGCATACAGAAGTGGTAATACATTTAATGAATGCTTATGTGTGGTGTTGCAGCAAAATCTGTGGCTCACTTGATGAAATTCTATCTCTTACAATGGGAAGTTATGAAAGTAAAATTCTTAATAAATTCTAATATGACTTTAACAGTGCTTAATCTGCATTAAAAGACAGACCCAAAGGTGCAACAAGGTCAAGATCACTACGACAAGGTCAAAAGTCAAACTAAGGTCACATCATGATAATACACACCTATAGCCCCTAACCAATGTACCTACCAAGCATCAACTTCCTACACCTTACGGTTTCTGAGTTATAACCTAGACAAGATTTTATAGGATAAGGTCACTATGGCAAGGGCAAAGGTCAAATCAAGATCAGTCCATGATGCTGCACACCTACACCCCCTAACCAATGTCTCTACCAAGTATCAACTCCTACACCTTATGGTTTCTGAGATACAGCCCGGCTAAATTTTTTTCTGCCGCCCCCCCACTCCCCCACCCGGACGCCCTCCCACCCATCTGGACACCATGGGTGAAAACAATACCCCAACAACCCTTATGGGCTGTGGGGTAATAAAACTGTAATCAAATAAAGTTATCTGGAGTGCAGATCCTCGATCCAAGCCAGTCACCATCTGAAGATGTAGGTTATCAAACAGGAAGCCCTTGAAGAGCACCAATGCACATTGAAATTTCCTAGATAAGCACATGACATAAAAATAATCAGTGAGCACAATCTCTACCTGTTAATATGATGTTTCATGTACACCAACCAGAGTAACACAAGCAGGCACTCGCCTAAACAGTGACTCCTGCTGCCTAAGTCACAGGGAAATATACTACATCTTCCATAGTCATGACTTGAAATGTGATATGAGCGAAATGATAATGAAAACTTGACCAGACGTGGAGATCCAACAGTGATCAGTTGCACAGACATCATAGGTTACAACCACATCAGGTGCCAGCCTAATCAGGCACCCCAGAGGACCAACTAGGCCAGCTGGCAAGTCCAATAACATAAGATAGCCATCCCCAGATCTTCAGTAACATCCATCAGCCATCAGATGTAAGTAGTTGAAATGACAGAGATCAACAGTAGCACCATACACTAAAGTTGACAGCCAAGCCAGGTACCACACTTAAGAAGGCACCACCCCTACTATAGGACCAGTTAGATCACCTGGTGTGTCCAGGCCTTGAGAATAACCGACAGTCCTTCTCCCAACACAGCCACAGCAATGACTAACCAGGCAAAGCTAGTGAGTCACAGTTGAGCTCAGCAAAAACTTCCATGTGTGCACACAACCCCAGGTAATCAGGCCAGTTACCTCTACACCTCAACAGGCGACACTGAAAGCCAGATGTCAGTGAATCAGCGGCTCAGCAAGAGTAAGACATCCCACCAGGAGCCAGGTCCTCCAGGGGCAGTGACCCTCGACGACCAGGAGTCCCAGGAGCCCCACAGGCAAAGCAGCATCTACAACTGAACAAACTGACAGCAAGCATGACCATACAAGGGGAGGGAAACCCAAGGGTACAAAGTTTTTCTGATGTGCATTGGTCAACTTTCAAAGTTAAAGTGACCTAAAAACTGCTGGTGGCAAGGACAGTGAATCCTAGACCAATGAAAAGCAAGATAACAAAACAGCAGGTAGTAGCTAAAATATTTTTAAGGTGGGACATAAGGATTGAGCCCGACACACCTAGATTTTTCCTAGCAATAGAAATTTTATTTAAATCATGTTTTAAGTTTTCGGCTAAGCTGTGTTTCTGTTTTCTCTAAATGCAAACATATTTCATGATAAGTACTGACTACTATATATGGGGGACTCAGATCTCATTCCTTGTAATCAGTTCTATACAAAGGGTCAAATATTGTTGCCTCTAAACTGTCCTGACCTCTAAAAATATCAAAGGACCATTATTTTATTGAAACTTCAAATTTAAAAACGTGTACATTTTATTGTATATAATCTATTCAGTTATTTTGCACATTCATAATTATAACTTTTAAATTACACACAAAGTCTCTTGAAAGTGTCATTCTTTCTTTTTAATAGTGCCTTAGAGGACGTATCCATGGTATAGCATGTAGAGTCTTTGTAATGTTGCTAATGCCACTTACACATGGTTTTATTATCTGATATTTTATATGTGTTGTGTCAATATTGAACCAAGATACTGCATCCAGGCTTTACAGTTTCGTCATACATTACTGTGTATGATACTGTTTACCATGTTTTGGAAATTATCTTAGTTTAATTGTAAACAGCATGGTACAATGTGCTCCTCTACTCTATATAAATAAGCTGGTGTCATAATGCCATCTATCAGAACATTTGGATTACATGTACCTTTAAGAGATTGAGTTTGTGCATAATACTATAGATTACAAATTGTTTTGAGTTTTATAAATTAAGGTAACTCTTATAAATTAATCATTTTATTAACAATCTTAATTTACAGAAAGTGTAACTTGTTGCTGATTATCTTTACTTAAATGGATGTCGCAGAAATGGTATAACCTCTATGAGACTATCATAATGTACTCATATCTATCACTGCTTGTATTTTATAAATCAGTATTTCAATGCAAATTATTTATATCCTCACTTGTTAAGTAAACTTTTGCTCTTCTCGTTTCTACATTGTAAATTTTATAACTTTGTAAATTATTCTTCAGGTTCAGCCATCATAGTTCTTATAGCATTTTAAATTAATCTAATACTGTATCAAACTCTAATTATGCCATGTTAACTTAATTTTATTGTATTAAAAGTCCTGCGCCTCTTGCCAACGTATCTGCTAGCAGTAATTTAACTCTCACTTTCTAGCTGTTGTACCGCAAAGAGTAATTTAATTGTTCCTCGTAGTGTGGCCCCTTTTGCTGTCTGTCTTTGCAAAATATTCTTTTTAATAACTTTTTCCTGCTCCTCTCTTATGTATATTTAAATCCGTAGTCTGTGATGTTTTCATTTTTACCATATCCTGAATAGTAAATCTAACTAAAGTTTAGTTTGCGTCCACCTTATCTTAACCTTGAAATAAAATTTTAAAAATTAACTTCAGGATGACCTTATCCTCGTGTCTGGGGCTAGGGCCACCGTCTACTCTTCACTTGCTTTGTTTGTTTCCATTACTGGCCTCAAGATGTATTGTAACTTTAATGGTAATGCATTTGTCTGTATATAGAAATGGATTTAGTTGTTTTGTGCATAAGAACATATATCTATCCCCACTGAGGATTTAGTTATATCCCTTGACTTTCTGGGCCTGAAATGACCCACTAGGAGCCATTATTGGTGTCTTGACATCATGTTTTTAGTCCCCAACCCCGGCAAGTAGTGTTCGGAGCCGTGTGACTGTACCTTATCCCATCACTTTACACAACACAACCTTTTTTATTTTTGGTAATTGGCCCTTGTTAGCAGGGATATGACCTTTTTATGTGTATGGGTAGATGCAAACAAATTAAGATATTGAAGTCATTTTTAAACCAGTTGATGGACATTTTGAATTCTCATACGCACCTCCCTTGGCCCATACATCAGGGCTTTTGCTAATTTGTTTTTAATGTAGTTTTAAAGTTTATTGTTTTCATCGCAGTTGACATTTCCTTACATTTAAGGGATTTTTATATATTTTTGTGATATAACTAACAAAGTCTACTTAAACACCTCAAGGTCTGCTTCACAGTAGTGAAGTTGGCCTTGAATTTGGCTCTGATATGAATTAAGTAAGGGGGGCATAGTCAAACTTGGGTTGCAGGTGAACTTGGTAAGAATAATTCCGATATACTGTGTACAGATTTATGCTAACAAAAATGCCGAATAATAGTATTGCTAATTTTTTTTGTTGTCTGAAAAAAGCAGCAAGCAGCTTTAAAGCTGTTCATTATGGCATTACTAATTATGTTAACTCACAGTATATAATTATTGAGTAACATTACTGTGACGAATGCAAATGTAAATTGTGAGTAATTTGTAATGGGCTTGCTTGTATAATCTGTGTATTGAACTTTATTCTCAGCAGTAGTTCTATTTTATATCACTTGTTCATGTATCCTATTAATGTGACATAATAAAGCAATGTGTGGCAGTGTGTGTCTGACTTGCTTGGGTGGTGGGGCTGTTGTAATATTATGTAAGAAACACTTACTCATGTCTTTGAGGAGTGCCACTACTAAATTTAAATATGACTCCGGATTACACACTGTCTCTATCAGGAACCTGGTTCAACTTTTGAATTTGACAGATTTTAGGATCGTGGGACCTTCACCTTATCTTTACATGTTATAATCCTCATAGCAAAGTTTTATATCTCTCAACGTCTTAAAAGAGTCGTAAACCAAGTTTTAATGCACTTCAGTCAGCCATCATACAGTCATACCTATATCAGACTATTCGATTCTACCAGTCGGATGTATGTTTCAAAACTAATTTAATCTATAAATTCATAGTTAATCATCAATATATAGCCAAGTATGACCATTATCCAGTTGGTAGAATTTATACATGTAAAGGTTTGTGCTGATCTCTGTCAAATCAAGGTGGCATGGTACAGTGTTCATAATATGTCGATATTGTTAATATTTGTTCATATATTTAAAACAAACATTAAACAATTGTAAACAATCTAAAAAAAAAAAAGAATTTTTACCTTGCTAACTAATTTATTTATATGACAAACATAAAATACTTATTTAACAATAGTTTGAATCCTTTAAAAAATTTCTTTAATTTTACTTTACATTTTAACTCTTTAATATTTGGTCATACATATAACTGCACACAATACATCTGCCCAAGTCATTAATCACATTAATACACAAAAAGTTATAATATAACACCAAAAATAATTAAAACAGTTATAATATGAAAACATTTATATCTGATATGCCATGTCATTTATTTTGGTGATTTTGTTTCCAATTCAGTTATGAACAATTTTTTTCTAAAGCCAGTGCACTTTGGTTTTAAATCCTTTGAAATTAGACCAAATTAGAAAAGAATTTTGCTGTTACCAAGACAGTTGTTTGTTGCATTGATTTCGGAATTTAGATACATGTGAGTGTGCTACTGTCTCTGTACTTTATTAAAAAAATTTTGAAAAATCAGCAATTTTAAAATTGGAACGTTTTTGCCAGAAATCTGGTCTGCTACTATTAGGTATCTTACCTTGTTTCTAACACCAAAGAAATTGAATCAAACTGATGAATGATACTGCAGCTTTTCTGAAAACCTGCTTTGAACTTCTAAATGTATTGTTTTGCAATTTCTAGTAAATCTTTTGTCACAGATATCAGCGCAAAACAGATTGTCTGCAGATACAATTTTTGGAAATAACGAATACATTTTGTAAATATATTGAACATTATTTGGCAAATACTCCAACACTGTTACTATGAAATTGCTGACAATGACGCAATTTCCTTACATGTTTGTTGATTAAATGAATTCTATTGTAAAACACAATTCATAATAATTTTACTACTTTTTTGTATTACTGTATTTGTTCAAAGGAAATTGAAAAAAGACATAACTCACTTTTAACGTAGCTCTTTGGATCACAAACACTATATATTCTAGCATCCTTATCAAAACAGTGGATATCTTGAATTTTCAAATTTTAACATTAGTTTGTAAAATATCACATGTAGCTGCACATACAACTGAATTTGCCATTAGATAAAAACTGTGAAATTAAACTTCTGTTGTATTCCTTCAATAACATATCAATTTGTTTCAATTTCAGCTGGATCAGGTCACAAAAGAGTTTAATCAAATAAATATTTTACTTTATGCCATATATTTTATTTATAAATCTAGGGATTAAAGATTGTCACACATCTAGAAAAGGTATTATGTTTCATCATCCCGAAATAGTGTTGTATGTCATCATCTGGTTGCTTGGAACTTTCTATTTTATAATCCTATATTCATCAATTTTCTGCTGCACAACATTTTTGTCAGTCCCGCCATATACCTATAAATACACAATCAATTCAAGAGAATTAACAATAACAAGCAAGTTTTAACATCTTTTTACACAGACTTCCTAAAAATGTCCTCTTTGCAAAACTTTCTTTATGTAAAAATTCACCACACAATATCATTGTAATTGTATTTCACAGTGACTTATAAGCCCTCGATTTTGCTTATATTGTGGTGTATATTTATGTAATGAAATTGAATATCACATGTCACTATAATATAATAAAATAATTATATGAATAAGAATCCATGCGTGCCTTGTTACAGGTTTGAAAACATTTTGCTGACAGTTCTAATGTAATGGAGTTTTTAAAGTTAAAGCTAAACGTTATATTTTCATTGTACGCTGTGCTAAAGTCCTTTAGTTGTGCCACACTAATAGTGACAGCTCAAAAAGGATTTGTAAAAAATATGTACCATTTGGGTGATTTTCCTATTATGCTGACCCTCTTAATTGTATAATTAGTGTAAGCTGCCAATATGTTCATTGACACATGATAATGTACTGCCTTATTATAAGGCTTATTTTATATTATAATTTCATTAAACATTTCCTGATTCCAAAAGAAACGGTTACATATACCCGGGGTCAGTCAACTGTCAGTTACAGTAAGCTCGTCATCGCACTCAGTACACTTACACATACGTTCTACAAGTGTACCAATTCAAATTATTTCTTTTTTAAATAAACTGACAAAAACTGTTGCATATTTATTAAGTTATTGTATGTTTTTCATGCATACAGGGCAAACTGATGAAAGTTAAAGTAATATTAATGCTGTCTTCGTCTTGCAAAATACCTCACCCCCGAAAGCATTCATGGACCCATACACACAGCCGAACATACAAAGTCAATACTGGCCTTTGTTGTAGCAAAATGTTCCCCCCCCCCCCCCCGACAAAAAAAAACCAAAAAAACCTACAGATCTGTCCATCAGTTTCTGACATGGACTAAACTTGGAGTGAAAATACTATTGATTTGATTCAGTGACTCACTGAACTACGTGTGTGTAAATGTGTATGTCTTAGTTGATCGAATTACCAAAAAATGTGGCTCTCTGGCAGCCTTTATTCAGGCAGAAGTTTATTATTATGTTAATCCTCTCTTACATCTCATCGTACGTACATGTAGCACCTGGTTGACTTGCTGACTTGCAAGGGACACTGAAGCTACACTTGCGATTTTATTACAGAATATCAAGGTCACACAGGCCCCGCAATTAAAATTGACATGCACATTTTTCTCTCTCTGCACATAGTATGGCTGTAAACACATCAATAACTCAAGAGTAACTTACGAGAGACTTGTGCACGTGCATTCCTTTTGCAAATGTTGCAAGATCTCCCCGTTCACTTACAGGGCTTGCACGTGCCATATAATACACTCACGTTTACCTTGCATACACATTAACCCACTGTGGGGCCTGTTGCCAGTCGCAATTTGTTCTTCGATGTTCAAGTAATAACAGTCTTGATGGGAAAATATATATTGTTTGCACCTACAAATCTCTGCTACCCCACTACCAGGCTACGATCATATTTTTTGCCTGTTGATACTTTCTATTGAGAATAAATAACCAACTGAATTAAAGAGTTAAAGAGTTAGGAAATGAATATTCATGAGCAGCATTTCTGCATCAATTGTTGGTTTCACTATCCACTTTAGTTTGAATTGGGTGAGTGGCAGTTTAATTTTAGTACTGGCGTGATGCAAAATATGTAAACACTGCTGGATCCACCAACCCTAGGTGTATATGAGGTTTTCTTTTTCTGTAATTCGTAAGTTTGGGAAAACTTCCCGAATGACAACTACAGAAATACACAAATTCAGATGACAATATTTTTCGCATGCATAGCAGGAGTAATATATTATATTGGAATAATATATTACAATCTCCATGAGTGATATATTTTTTCTATGTATGTCCAGTGAGGAATGTTTTACTTTTATTATCTGACATTTTGCATGATCTGTGAGTTAAATATATCCATATTTACAGAGACAATGTGAAGAAAGTTGTCATATTTACAGGGACCCCAGTTAATAGAAAAAATCTCAATTTTCAACTTGCAATTTCTCAGTCATTTTTTCATGGATTGTTATGCTACAAAACGAGTGGTGTCAATATAGTGGTGTCAATCGGGCTTCATGGCCATTCAGTGTTGCTTGCCTGCATCTATCGCCCTCCAGGATCATGTACCTGTAATTTTCTGGAAGAATTCATGTCATTTGTTGGTTACCTTTCATCCATTAATTCTTCATATTACATTTGTGGCGACTTCAACATTCATGTTGATGTTCCAGTTGGTGACGGTCAGAAATTCACTACCTTTCTTGATTCATGTGACCTCAAACAGTTAGTCAATAAACCTACTCATCTACATGGTCACATATTGGACCTGATTTTATCTCCCTGTGATCAGGACACCATTGCTGATGTTAAAATTTGTGACTTTGTTTCCGATCACGCATTAGTCAAATGTTCAGTTGCCTTCCCTTGTCAAGTGTCTCATACTCCAAATGTAGTTCAATATAGAAGGTTCCACCGTATCAATATGTCTGACTTCCGCTCAGATCTCAAAAATACGTCCTTCGTCAAGTCTCCAGCTGATGCTGTTGTCGATCTGTATGATCAATATGTACATGATTTGAGTGATGTTCTGGATAGGCATGCACCTCTTATATCTAAATTGACGAAAAAGGAGTCCGCCGATTGGATGTCTGATGATTATCGACGTGCAAAGTCCCTTAGGCGCCAATTTGAGAGAACCTGGCGTAGGGCTAAAAGTACACTTAACAGGAGTAGGCTTCGTCGCCAGATTGCTCGGTGCAATGCACTTGTAAATAAAGATAAATCAGACTACTATAGCAAACTGATCTCAGACAATAGTCATGACTCTCGAAAACTTTGGCGTGAGCTCCATAAGACCCTGAACAGGGTTTCTGATGCCACGCTTCCATCTCATGAGTCTGAAAAGTCATTGGCTGACCAGTTTGCCTCCTTCTTCACCAACAAAATCAAGAAGATTTGAGATAATTTTGCTTCTTCTGGCACTGAATATGATGTTAACCCTCCTTCAGATCCTCCCCAAATTACTGTCTTTAGGCAAGTTTCTGAAGATGCTGTTGATAAAATAATTAAAGCATCACCAACAAAATCATGCCTGTTGGACCCTCTGCCGACATTCCTGATTAAGGAATGCATTGATATATTGCTACCATCCCTTACAAAGCTGGTCAACTGCTCACTCATGGAGGGATGCGTTCCTGATGCCTTCAAATCTGCTGTGGTCACTCCACTTATTAAAAAGCCAAATCTTCCCTCAAATGACCTTATTATCGCCCTGTATCAGGTCTCAGTTTTATATCTAAATTGGTAGAACGTGTGGTTGCTAAGCAGCTGTTAGAACATATTAATGCCAATAACTTAGACAACCCGTACCAGTCGGCATATAAGGCGGGCCATTCAACTGAGACTGCTCTTCTCTACATAAAAAATGAGGTTCACTTATCATTGTCAAGAGGTGAATCCACTGCCTTGGTATTGCTTGACTTGTCTGCTGCCTTCGACACCATTGATCACTCTACTCTTCTGGGTTGCCTCCAAAACTGGTTTGGGGTCAGTGGCTCCGTTCTGAAATGGTTCACATCCTACCTAATGGACCGTTACCAATCAGTAAAAATTGGTTCTACTTTGTCAGATGTTTGTAAACTCCTATTTGGTGTTCCCCAAGGTTCTGTCCTGGGTCCTTTGTTGTTCTCATTGTACACTACCCCCCTCAGTTCCATTATCAGTAAACATAATGGAATAAAGTTTCATTTCTATGCAGATGATAGCCAACTTTATATACATTTATCCCAGAAGAATGCATCTGCTGCCTTTGAAAAGCTAAATAAGTGCCTAAATGATGTTAAAGAGTGGATGATAACTAGTAAGCTCAAACTGAATCCTGATAAGACTGAGTTTATCATCTTTGGTTCGAAGAGACAAAGGGATAAGTTGAAAGCATGTTTTCCAATTGATATCCTGGGCAACTCACTCTGCCCTGCAGATTCAGTAAAAAATCTGGGTGTGTGGCTTGATTCAGATTTCTCTTTGTCCAAGCATGTTCAGAATGTCTGCAAAAGTTGTTTTGTTAAACTCCGTGACTTCAGACATGTCAGGCGGTTTCTTACTCATGATGTTTCTGTGCTTGTACCCAACGCTCTTGTTAGTAGTCGGTTGGATTACTGCAACTCACTTTTCAGGAGCCTGTCCAAGTTCAATCTACGCAAATTACAGTGCATCCAAAATAGTGCAGCTAGAATTGTATCAAACACCAGTCGATACACCAGCATAACTCCTGTGCTAAAGAAACTGCATTGGCTTCCTGTTGAACAGCGCATTGTGTTCAAGACAGTCACACTTGTTTATAAGTATCTTCACACAGGTTTTCCCAGGTATTTTTCACCACATCTTTCTTCCTACAGCAGTTCTTATAGTACCAGGCGCAGTGAAAGTGGTGGTAATTTCCTAGTTATTCCAAAGTTCTGCCCCTCTGTTCATAAATCTGTCAAACAGTTTGGTAATAGTTTTGCGTTTGATGCTCCTACTGTGTGGAATACTCTCCCTGATGTGATTCGTGCCTCTCCATCCCTGGCCTCCTTCAGAAAACAGCTTAAAACCTACCTGTACACCAAAGCATATCCACCCTAGCCTGAATCATCCTCCTGGCGTTCTCCGTGGTGTTCGACCCCTGTTATGTCCCTGGACACAGAATTTTGTTGACTGCTTTTTGTTTTGTTGCGCCTTAGAGTCCTCTTGTTTGGGGAGATTAAGTGCTATAAAAGTCCAATTAGAATCAGAATTAGAATTAGCACAAGCATTGTAAAAAGATCTTTCTAATGATATATCATGCATGTGGTATATGTTGAACAGTTTCTGAGATACTAATGAAGCATCTGAACTTCTTGACACTGATTATCCATTGTACGGAGGCACCTTTGTATACAGAAAAAATATCCCACTGTACAGATCCCCTGATAAAGGTCACATACAGGGTGTCGTGTTATAAATGTTAGAACAAAGCAAAAGGGGCCACGGTGGCAGAGAGGTAACACATTCACCTCCCACCTGTGAGATCGGAGTTTGGTTCCTGGCCCGATCTCAAATGGGAAAGCTGGTAGTTACTTTCTGATGGTCGGCAGTTTACAGTACAGAACCTTGACCAACTGTATGTATCAGTTTCCTCTGCCCATAAAACTACCCATTGTGATATGACCTGTACATTGTCGAAAGTGACGTAAAACCCCAAATAAATAAAAAAAATATAACAAAGCGGCAGCACCAGAAATAAGGGTTCCAAATTTAGAACATCAACATTGTGTCAACTATCTTGAAAATGTGTTGGAAAAATTTAAACAACTTTAATGGATACAAATAATAAAATAATAGGGAATTTACTCACATCAAACTTTTTATCTTTCAGGTGAAATTGTGTTGCTGGAAATCGGGTGATTCCTTCCCGCCTTACCACTTCCTGGCAGATAAGCAAAACAGATAAGCAAAAATCTGACATATGTTATGTATATAAACATTGAGCCTCGTGCTTGGACATTGAAATATTTAACATATAATTTACTGACAGTAATACCATGGTTAGATATTTTTCTCACCCAAAATGATTTTTACATTTTTCCAATTAAAATATTATTAACCAAAAGTAATTTATTCTTAAATATTATGGTAGAATTCAAAACATGAAAGAACATTCCGACAATCGATTCTGACAATACATCCAAAAAGTATATGAAAGAAATAAAAAGTTCATTTCATCAAAACAAATATTATATATCATCTGCGAGATGGTGAAGTGCTCAATAAAATCTTACATTACTACAGGTTAAGCGTTAACGGTGTTAACACTTGTCATACATATGTTGGAATAATTACATAAGTATAACATTTGAAAGAGAACAAAGTAGATCTGCAGATTTTAATTCTTTCAACTGAAAGAAAACAGAGTGCTGAAAAATAGAAAAAAAATCTACCTTTACACTTTTGTCAACCTGGTAAAATACCACGCCGTTTTGGTTCGTTTTCTCGTTTGCCAGATCCTAAAATAAAAGTAAAGGTTTAGGAATCTTTTAGTCCTACCAGTAGCGATCTCATTGCTAATGAATAATCAAAATGGAACTGGGACAAAATACAAGGGAGAAATGGGTGAATCAGACCACGTTTTACATTTTACTTTTCCATTACCATAAGCGCCTTAGCTCTTTTATAAAGAATGACTAGTATTAACATGTTCCAACATAATGTATGTATTTTTGTACAAGTACATCTGAACACAAAAATGTAAAAAAATGATAAAAGATGCATATTAGGCATGTCTTTTGGAAAAAAAACTGTTGATACATTTTCACTTTCAGTGATTATTATTAAAAAAGCCCCTTCATCTTACAAATACAATTTCTTTTGTGGATTGTTAAAATATAAGGTGCACTTGCAACTATGCATACTTTGAAAAGTTATATAACATAATTAGAATATTCGTATTTGAGTTGTCTGTGTTTTAATTAATGTACAACAATACCGTCAAATAATATATACATATATGAATAAGAAATTTTTAAGATAAACCTTACTTGAAATGTCCTCTTATATCTTTCGCTGTCTTGCTCAGGAAGATCAAGAAAAGCAACAACTTTGATGAAATCCGAGGTGCCACCGGTTTTGTTGTCGAAATCTGTCTGATAGAAAACATTAAAAAACCGTTGTAACGCAAGATAATGACTTCCGGTATGTTTTCTTTAGGAGGTTAATTATCTTGCAAGCAATATTTTGCACCCCCAAACAATAGAGGGATTAGGGGGGGTCAAAATATAGCACTGCAAGATAATCACCTCCTGCTAGATATTTACTCCCCTCTCTGTTAAAAGACACAATGGGAGAATACAACAGTGTGCTTGTTTAGTCAATCGGACACTTGTCAATACATGTATATCTTAACAATGCCTCAAAAACTCTTGTGAGTTGTTCTGGGGTGACACTTTATATATGTTTATTTAGTCAGTGGGGCAATTGGCAAAACATGTATATCAATAAGAACAAAGGAATGTGAAATGTTAATGAACCACTCATAAGCACAATAAATAAACCTCCAGATTCAAATGACTCTCAGTAGTATTAACAATTAGAATTTTTTTTTAAAGAAAATACTAATTGTTTATTTTCAATTTTCCACCACTTGGAGGAATGCGTATGTAGTAGCAGACACTGTCAGTTGAAGGGGTGATACATCGTGTAACTGAGACTTTGCTTTTACGACCTTCAGTGTCATTCAGCAATATATAATTGGGTTAAATATTCAATGCGTGTGCTGGCTTTCGGACGAGTTACTCTGTAAACCTTGACAATCTCCCGCCAAATACGCTTTATAAACTAGTTCACGACAACGTGGCTTTCAGTTGTGGGGTTGAAAGTCGAGAGTCATATAAATGCTGTAGAAATATATGCTGTCTGTACACGTGGTGAACTGAGTTATATGAATTAGTGCAGGCCGTAGTATTTCACAGCAGTTTTATGCAATGGCGACTAAAGATAAGAAGAAAAATTCAAAGAAAAGTAGTAACAAGAGTCAGGAAAGCGAGTTTATAGAAGATAATTCAAGTTCGCATTTAAAGGACAAGTCAATTAATCAAAAACTGGACATACTATTAGAAGTCATGAAGGGTCTAGATGCAAAAGTGCAAGATCAAGATGCACGTCTACAGAAGCAAGAAGAACGAGTTAGCATTGCCAATGTGTCTGCTTTACCTTCTGCACACAGCTCGCCTAAGAAGGTTTCTGATCAGCCAGAGAAGTTGCCGTCCTTTGAAGAGTTGAAGTCAAATTCGAAGATACAGGCGGAGGTCGACAGACGACTACAAGAGTACCACAACGCATCCAGAAGTGAATTCTCTGGTAAGCCGAATACTGTTTTAAAGTCAGGTCGTTTCAGAACGGGGGTAGCTCGTGTTAAAAATCAAATTTGCTGGCCACAAGATTTCTGTACAGTAATAGGTACCAAGCAAACTACATACGATGAGATGAATCTTGAACAATGGGTTCAAGGATTCATGTATTGCATTTTGGATTAAACAGATAACAAAATTCGCGAAAATATGATGTTATATTTTACTTTGCTAATGCAAGATGCGATCGAATTGTCACCAAACACGGCTCGTAGAGCCCATGCTGCTGTTCTCCAGGAAATGGAGAGAGGCAAGGTATCTTGGTCTCAAATAGATTTGGTTGAAAAAGTCAAGTGTAGGCACACCCAACGTATCTTGCAAAGTCACAAACCTACGAATTCTGGACTTCAGAGTCAAATTTGTGTACATTATAACAAGGGCCAATGCAAGTTTGAAAATGAACATGTATCAAACAATGTGCTGTATCAACATCATTGTTCTTACTGTTTAAAAGAAACCCAAAGGAAGTATGACCACCCTGCAAGTAAATGTATGAGAATGAAAAATGCCAATGGCAATGGTAAATCTGAATCTAGTAAATCAAAGCAAGCTGAACAGCGAGTTTGATACATTAAACTATCTACCTAAAATATATGTCGATAGCCAAGTTAATAACACTTGTAATGTCGAAGATATATACGGTAAAAGTTGTTCGAATAATGACAATAAATTATATATAAGTCATAATAGTGCTAATCAGTCATTAATTCACAGTAGGGCCTGCTCTTGCCCATATTGTTCATGTCTATGCAATGTTACAGTCATAAGTGACTATCCATATTCTATCAGTGATGTAAAGGTTAATGTCAATGATAGTTTACAATACAAAAGAAGCAACTTAAGCGAGTGTTCGCTTGATGTTGTTAACAAGTGTAGTAGTAACTTAATATATTTAAAATCAGATTATGGTGCAACTAGTGAGCAATATTATACTATTGAAAACAGAACCCATGGGTTCATGGATTCTCAGAGTATTAATAGGGTTGGTATCCCCATTGGCAGCATAATTTGGTTTACTAATACATCCAGTACTTGTAATACTAAGCAAGATGCATTTCAGTGCCAGGTAGGTGCTAGATACGACAACACACACCTTGGCTTTCTTGATCATGCATCTAAAGAATGTACTAACAGAGATCTTGATGGTGCTGCTTGTGGGGTGGCTAACAATAGTAAAAAGGTTGATAGTACATATGATAGTAACTATGATAATAACCTTCATTATTCGGAGGAAAAATGGTTAAAAAATTATATAGATCAAGGTGTTGATCTCACTGACCTCGGCTTTCAGCCTCACAACTATATTAGTCAAGAATTCAATAGTTTTAAGAATTTTAGTGTTTTAAGCAATAGTTGTATAAGCACTACTATATCTATCAAAAGTCTTTACAATACTTACTTGGGGGATACAGGTCTGAGTAATAGTTATGGCCACAATGACTCAATATTAGAACATAAAAGTGAACTGAACAATGACACAGTAAGCCAAGTCGTAGATAGTCATGTCCAGAGCAAGGTAGCACGGGAGTTTGGATTTATACCAGATAGCATAGCCATTCATCTGCCATTACAAACGTCAACAGACTTCAAGTATACGTTAAATGAAGAAGGTATAAGTAAACTGCACTCAGCTGTTAAAGCTTATAATGTCCCTAATTATAAAGGTGCAAGAATTCCGGTCATTTCCGGTCTGAAAATACAAATGTGGAGGTACATATTGAAGGATTATGATCTCCAGATAATTGGGGACTACCTTCAATATGGTTTTCCTCTCAACGTAGACCGTATTAACTTTGAGTATAACAAGAATGTGGTTAACCATGCATCTTCATTGAGAAACCCAAACGGAGTTATTGAATATTTCAATACCGAAATTCAACACCAGGCTATGGTTGGTCCAATGAAGGAATCTCCATTTCCAAAAACACATTATTCGCCTATAATGGCTAGAAGTAAACCTGATGGTAGCATTAGAGTAATTGTCGATTTATCATGGCTTATTGGACAGGGGGTTAACAATTATGTCCCAGGTGATAAGTTTGATGACATTTCTTTTACCTTAAAATACCCAACCATAGATTTAGTGGTAGAAAAAATTCGTGAAATGGGCCCCAATGCCCAACTTTTTAAAGTAGATTTGCAAAGAGCATTTAGAAATTTGCGTATAGACCCATTGGACTATCCATTATTGGGTCTAAAATGGCAAGAAAATACTTATATAGACGTAGCTTTAGCTTTTGGATTTAAAAATGGCGCCGCGGCATGTCAATTATGTACTGACGTCATAACCAATATGTTACGTCACCAGAAAATATGGTTAATGAATTATTTGGATGATTACATTGGTATAGCCCAGCCACACCAAGCTGAAGGTCATTTTCAATCTCTATTGAATATATTAGACCAGGTAGGACTTCCTGTAAATAACAATAAGGTGGAACCACCTAGTTCAATTATAACATGCCTTGGTATACAAATTAATGCCAAAACAGGCACTTTATCGGTCCCCGATAAAAAATTAAATGAAATTAAAAATCTAACAAATCAATGGTTAATTTAAAAAATTGCTACACGTAAACAGTTGCAAAGCTATATTGGCAAACTTATTGCCATTCATAGATGTGTAAAGCCATCCCGTTTGTTTATTAATAGAATGTTAAGGGTTTTGAGAAATACACCAATGCAGGGTAGTATTAAACTACCTGGTTATTTTTTCCAAGATGTTAGATGGTTTCACAGATTTTTGGATGAATTTAATGGATCAGTTGAAATACATTAAAAAAATGTTAAAGTTTTTAATGTTTTTGTAGATGCATCACTACAACGTACGGGTGGAATATATGATAATAAAGTATATTCATGTAAAATTCCTCAGGTTTTGAAAGATTTGACATCTATAGTACAACTAGAGGCAGCCAATGTGGTAATGGCTTGTAAGCTATGGGGTAATGAATGGAGAAACAGTAGAGTGTATATTTGGTGTGATAATATGGCCGTGGTTGCAGCTTGTCAATCCAATAAAATTAGAGATAACTGGTTAATGGCTTGTTGTAGAACGTTATGGTGGCTGTCAGCTGTATATAATCTGGACATTGTAGTTAAACACATTTATGGCTCAGATAATATCAAAGCTGATATACTGTCACGTTGGGATGTATATAAAGAATATAATAATATTCAAGTAAAATTTCTTAAAAATTGTATCTGGGAAGAAACCTCCAGTGATATGTTATGGCCTGATTTTAAAATTTAAAGTATTTGGCTGAAGGGCCTGCATTGTACCTGAATATCTTGCTGCTCTGCTCGATCTATTCTTTCAGACAAACCTAACGACAGGATTGCTACTGCACTACGACCAAGGACTTCTGCCACTACACCATGGCCTTCAAGCAGTTCATGGCTTTTGTTGTGTACATGAACTTAATACAACCATTTACGGAAGGTGTTATCTTATCTTATCTAGAGTACTTGTCACAAAATGGTCTAAGAAGTTGTTCATTAAGAAATCATCTGTCAATGCTCAAGCACTTCTTTGCAATGTTCAATTGGCCTACTGTATGCTTAACAACTCGGAAGGTACATTTGTTTCTTAAGTCGGTCCAAGTCAATGCTAGTATGAGAGTCAGGATTAAAGGTGTCTTTACAGTGAAAATGTTGGAACAATTGATCAAAAAATCAAGAAAATTTCAAAATGGTCAGACCTTTGCTGCCTTATTTCTGACAGCCTTTTTTGGATTTTTTCGACTGTCAACTTTAGTTCCAAATAATTTGCATGCCTTTGACAAAACACAATTTCCAATCAAAAATGATTTAATCTGGGCAAAGCCTGGGGCTCATATCATTATAACATGCAGCAAAACTATGCAAGCTTCTGATAAAGTTCAAATTGTTCAGTTGCCATCATTAGGTAAGCTTGAGATATGTCCAATTAAAGCTTTAAAATGGGTAATGGCTCACATTCCGCAAGGAAGTCAACAACCTGTATTCCAAATTTATACGAGGAATGGGTGGCAAATACTTACAGCTCCAAAAGTTAGATCCTTTTTAAAATTAGTGGTCATAGCTTTGGGTTAGAACCCGACAACCTACACCTTTCACGCCTTCAGGCGTAGTGGTGCTTCTCTGGCGTTTGACAATGAGATTGACCTTGCAAAGATCAAACAACATGGTAGTTGGAAGTCTGAGGCTGTTTGGACATATATCAATTCAACTCCCATTCCTAGTACGGTACCCACTACATTTCAACGCTTGTTAACCATGTAAACGTTTGGAGTTTGGCATTTTCATTTTCATTTTTACTACAGTTTGGTAACATTCTTTATATGATAGGAATTAAATCAAAACATACACTGCAATTATGTATCATTTATTTTAAATTCTATCGCAGTGTTTTCAGGCTTGAACGCTTTTATACAAGCTACAAATCTGTGTACATATTGTAACAAATTTTTAACATAGTGGTAGTAGTTGTCAAAGAGTTGCTTAACTAGACTGTAACTGATACTTGTAGTGAGAAGTTCTTTGAAAATCTCTAAATAGGCAATTCAGATAACTGTAATGGTAGTAACTTGGTGTATAACAAGACTAATTGTGTTAATTAACATGTATGTACTCACACTTGTTCATATAAATGTTGTTTTTATAATAAAACTCCAAACTATAATGGTTAAAGAATATATCAGTGTCTTTCTTTCTAACTGTGTTCACCTCCTGCAACTGTTGGAGGAATGCGTATGTAGTAGCAGACACTGTCAGTTGAAGGGGTGATAGATCGTGTAACTGAGACTTTGCTTTTACGACCTTCAGTGTCATTCAGCAATATATAATTGGGTTAAATATTCAATGTGTGTGCTGGCTTTAGGACGAGTTACTCTGTAAACCTAGACAATCTCCCACCAAATACGCTTTATAAACTAGTTCACGACAACGTGGCTTTCAGTTGTGGGGTTGAAAGTCGAGAGTCATATAAATGCTCCCTCCCACCTCTCCCCCAAGTAAAGTACATTATAGTTTGGCCATTTTAATTTTCATTTTTACTACAGTTTGGTAACATTCTTTATATGATAGGAATTAAATCAAAACATACACTGCAATTATGTATCATTTATTTTAAATTCTATCGCAGTGTTTTCAGGCTTGAACGCTTTTATACAAGCTACAAATCTGTGTACATATTGTAACAAATTTTTAACATAGTGGTAGTAGTTGTCAAAGAGTTGCTTAACTAGACTGTAACTGATACTTGTAGTGAGAGGTTCTTTGAAAATCTCTAAATAGGCAATTCAGATAACTGTAATGGTAGTAACTTGGTGTATAACAAGACTAATTGAGTTAATTAACATGTATGTACTCACACTTGTTCATATAAATGTTGTTTTTATAATAAAACTCCAAACCATAATGGTTAAAGAATATATCAGTGTCTTTCTTTCTAACTGTGTTCACCTCCTGCAACTGATCAATAGTTTTCTTTGTCTTCTTTTGGTTCTAGGAAATGGAAGCATCTCTCTTAACTCAAAGCAGCTCACAAGGTGTTGTCTCATTGTTTTAAAGCAATTTCTATAGTCCTCTGGATGAAGTCTATGGCACACTGGTCTATGACCATACAACTGGGGCTTCCTTGGATCTGAATTCCACAGGACGTGTTTCAAGTTTAAGAAGCTTTCTGTGTGTCACGTGACATGTCAATCAATTTGATGTCACCAGAATGATTTGCTGGATTGGTCAATCCAGAATGATTTGCTGGATTGGTCAATCGTAGCAGAGTTACTTGAGTGTTCATAGTAGAGAATATGTTGAATTAGAAATAATGTGTCTCACACAGCTTTATGAACAGCTTTTGGCTTTGAGTAGACTTATTGCAAAAATTGTGTACCGTGCCCTAATTGATAAAAAAAACTTATCCAGATTTAATATGAAATCTAGTGTATTTTATAGGACACAGCCCTGAAGTAGTTTGCACTGAGGTATAAAACAAAGTAAATATACGCATGGAATTTAAAGCTGCATGCCTGGTGGACCCCTGTCTTGAAATGTCGTCAATAGATTTTTTATTCCTATAGAAAAGTTAGTGAGCTGAACACAGATTAAAGTTTTGGTAAATATATGTGAAAAATATTATATGAAATATATAAAATATGTGCAGACAATATAATGATACAACTTAACATTTACCAATACATGCAATGATTATATACACTATTGAATTCCACTACCTAAATTAATTAAATTGCAATACTTAAATATATATATTCCACTTTAGGACCATTAGATTGTGTATGATCAGGTTTATCACAATCCAGATGATGTTTTATTTAATGGAATAGAATTGATGTCATAAAACTTTCAACATTCTCTACAGAGTTTCAGAGATGATCCAAGATCAGAGGAAAGTGAGATTTTTTTTAAGAAGAATAAATCTGGCATCCGGAGAGTAATTTCATTTTATTGCTAGTTTTGTTAAACACATTAGTCTAATCTTATTATCAATCCACACTAGTCACATCTACATTATGTTGAGAATTGATTTGTTTTAATCATGTTAAGAAAATACACACCTTTTATGGGAAAATTCTAATTCTACTTGGATTTTTATAGCGCTTAATCTCCCCATACAAAAAGGATTCTGAGGCACAACAAAACCAAAAAGAAGTCAAATAATTTCAGTATTCAGGAGATAGACTAAGGTGGGTATGCCTTGGTGTACAGGTATGTTTTAAGCTGCTTTCTGAAAGAGGCTACATGCAGAGGGAAAGGCACGAATCTCATCTGGAAGAGCATTTTAACAGTGACCTAAACAGTAGGGCAGCCAGTTTCCCTTAAAAATCACAGAAAGAAATGTAAGTTAGAAACATGGCTTTGTGTCCAATCCAAGTCTCTGATTTATAAGGATATGACAATCTTTGTGAGACCTTTTAAATACAATGCAAAACAATACAAAACAATTTTTTAAGTGTAATCTTTATATACCATATGGAAAAGTAAATAAATATCATAGTTAACATCAACATGACTGTTGTTAATAGAATATCATATGGGTGTCTGTACATGGCTATGTAATTTGGTAACATTGTTGATCTTTCTTTTCCACCTGGACAGTAACTTTGCTACCACATTACTTTTCCCCTGTTTAGGTACCACTGCAAAGTCAATGTCATGCTTAAAAATAATTAAGCATCTGGGCTATCCTTATTTTTTGTCATTTTGAGGCAATCACTAAAGTCACCTGCATAAATATGTTTCCAAAGTGTGTGCAAATGGTATGTTATTATGTTTGCTAGTAGCAGCACCACTGACACCTGGGAGGACGGTAATGAATGAAGATATATCTCTTCTGACTTTCTTCAGTGAGTGTAACTTTGTTACGGTGCATCCAGTAATCTGTTAACAAAGATCCTACTTGGTATAACACAATTGTAAAGAAATATAACTGAACAAATTCTTTAATGACTGAGTTTCTCTGAGACACATAGTTTGACATCTGAAAGTGTATATATACTTCTGTAGTATTCTTTTAGTTTCTTCTGAACACATTCAACAGGCCTGACCAGTCTCTGTCATACTGTCAATGTTGGGGTATTGTAGCTTATATAGAGTTCAGATATATTTTATTACTAGTGAAATAATTTACTGAAGTCCCTGTCTGCCACCTCAAATCCATGCTACTACATCAATTCTCTTGCTCAGGTTTTTCTACTCATAAAAAGTGAGACACGAGTACTATCCCTTCTTGCACTTAAGCGCATTAGAGGATTTGTATCAATTTTGCGTTCTATAAATCCTACTATTATAATTATTATTATAAGATGGGAAGTCTCCAGGGCTTCAACTGTAGGTAACATCTCAGCATAACAAGCCGGACACACATTACAAGAAGCCATAAACAAAAACTGACAAGATGGTTACAGTAACAGACAAGCCAGGAACTGTGTAGGACAAACTGGACTAATTTTACAGACCAATGGCATGTCGCCTATGAAATCTATGCCTATATAAGGCTAGTCAGTTTGTGCATTACATCACTTGGAATCTGGCAGTTGACAGATTACATCTGGCGGCATTTAAGATAAGGGTTTTGTTTTTTACAAATTAACTACACATTAGTGTTGAGATACAAGTTGGGTTGACTTGTTTTTAGGATTTTGCTCTTTTACAAACGCATGCTTTTACAAAGAAAAATGGGTCTTAAGAAGGGCAAAAGAGTGAGGAAAATAGAAGTCCTCACAGACACACCTACATAGTTTGAGTTGGGGGATACTGCTGCTGATATACAGAGGAGGAGGGAGGAAAGGTAGGCAAGATAAAGGGCTTAAGAGGCACAGAAACACAGTCCCCAGTACGTCCCCCCAAGACAATAAAAGACATTGATGGGTTAAAATATATATATATTCAATCAACAATTTATATTTTCATGCACATCAATCTGACATTTATTTTATTTGATACATAATAATTTCTGAACTTGCTTTTACAGGGCCGCTGGTTGCAGGTACACACAAAAGTTTCAATTGTAAGGAAAATTTAGCTCAAAGGACGTCAATTCGACTCGACCTTGAGAATAGAAGAGGTCACCAGAAAGGTCAAATGGAATTGGTAATTTAAGCCGAGGACAAGCAATTTCCTTGACCCCGAGGAAGGACTGGTGACCCCAGTATGGCAAGCCATACTACATGGTTCAACCCATGAGAGTATGGAAAGTAGCGGGACAAATGTATCCAATGTACTACTACATATGTATTGAAAGGGCCCCTAATGAGAAAATAGGTGAAAAACCTAACTCCACCATGGAGGAAAGCCGTACTGTAGACCAGTATACCAATTTAAAAGGAGTACGGCTAGAATTTTAGGAGAATAATTTGGACTTAGAACCTGTAAGGCGATGTTATATATACATAGGTTATTAGGTGGAGTAAAGGTAAACCACACGTACGTAAACCAAAAAGTAAAAGTGGCTTGTAACATGTAAAATTTTTGAAGATGAAAAGCACCCAAGTGCCAAGTAGGAAGTAGTGAACTAGGAATGAAGGTGGCGAGTAAAGGCTTGTGACACAGGGGAAGAAAATGAAGGTGCTGAGAGAAGGTAGGTATGAATGGCGTCGGATTTCTATGTGCCATGTTTCTTAATGAATTCCAGGGGAACACCATTGTGGAAAGCCCATGAAGCACCAGCTTTGCGGAAATCATGGAATGTAAGTGGAGGAGTTATGTGGAGAGCTACTGATACTGCTTTTAGATGTTTTCTGGCTACTGAGTCCGTGAGTGGGGCAAAGCCATGCTTGAGGGGAATGATAAACAAGGGTTCATTGTGTTCTGCTGGAAAAGCCTGGATCATGTTTGTGAGGGCTGCTATGGGGCAAAGTGGGGAAGTCCCTAAAAAGGGGAGAGGAAGGGTGACGGTATCCCTACGGTTCTGAATGGTTTTTGACCACTTTATGAGGAGAAGTGCAGACAGGTGGTGTACAATGAAATCCCCACGTGCCAGTTGCCTGGTGAAGTCAAAGGAATTAGCTGAGTGTGGCAAGATATTCAACAATCTTAAAAAGGAGAAAAAACAGGTGAGATAGAGAGCTTTGAACACTAGGGGATTGGCCATGTTGTGTGACTGTTGTATTATGTTGTGCAACATAGGGATGTCAATTAAATATTGTTTTTTAGGTTTTAGTGGAGCAGCATATTCGATGGACTTCAGAAAGAGTGGAAGTCGCTCATCCTTAAAAGGGGCAGTGGGGAGGCCATATATAGTGTGAAAAGCCCTGATGGCAGACAAATAATTGGCTATGTTCGACTTGGACTGAGCATTTGAATGTAAATATTCCATAAAGGCTAGTATCATGTGTGTATTTACCTGTGAGGTGAGCAGCCCAGCTGCCACCTGGAAGGCCTGGAAATCAGACCACATACGAGTGTATTGCCTGAGAGTAGAAGGCCTGAAGCCATGGATCATCCTGTTGGCTGCCGAGGTGGCCAGCTGGGCTGCAGGACCATGGAATTCTGAAAATACGAAAAAACTAGTGCAGAATTATATGACATAATTCAACAATGTGAGATCAATGTGGGTATTTAGCCAGATAGGATTCTGTATTAATTAGTCCAATTTGTTATTGTGATGTGGGCTGTTGTCCCACCTTGACAGAAGGTCTGCAATAGAGTTATCTGCCCCGGGAATATGAGAAAAGATGAAATTGATATTGTATAGGGCTGCAATGAGCCACAGATTTCTGGCACACGTAGCTAAGGTTGCGTCTCTGGTTTTGCCAGTTGTTAGGACTTCTACTACTGCCATATTGTCACAAAATATCTGAATTTTTTGATTGGCCCAGTGATTGGCCCATATTTTTGCTGCCACGACAATGTTGAGTATTTCTAGATGGACAATGGTGTATTTCATGAAACCTAGTGGAATTGGGAGGGAGTACACCATTGTTCCATAATGTCCCCCAAGACCTGTAAGACAGGCGTCTAGATGTACTGGAATCCGGGAGAATTTTTGGTCATAGTAGGTGACCCCATTGTATTGACTGAGGAATACATTGAACCAGGCCAAATATTTAAAGAATTCTGCATTTAGTATAATCTTGGTATTATGAAAGTTGTCTCGCAGGAGCTGTAGGATTCTATTTAGGAAAATCCTGGCCGGTTTGACACACTTAGTGATATATAAAAGACTGCCTAAAAGGGACTGTAGGTGAGTTTTGCTACAAAAGGTTTTAGTAGCCCAATTTTTACACATATTAGTGATATCTTGTAGCTTTGTAGGTGGGATTGAAATGGTTCTTTGTATAGTATCAATTAATATACTGAGGCAAGTAACCGAAGTACTAGGGGGAACTAGTTTTCTCTGACTGATGTCAAGGCCTAGTTCTTGGAGCAGGCCTTGTAAAAACTGATAAGCTGGGTGAATTTTTGAGGGCAATCCTGTAAAAATCAGATCGTCAATATAGTTGTATAGTCCTGGGAACCCATTTTTTGACATAATGTGGCGGATTGAGTCGGTGCAACGCTGAAAAATTTTTGAACCGTGCCTGTACCCAAAGGGTACCGATAAATCGAGAAAATACTGATCTTGAAATTTCATGCCTAATAAGTCTGTCGCCAGGGTCAATTTTAATTTGTCTAAACGCTCTGCTTATGTCTATTTTGAAGAGCTGAGCAGCTGGACCTAACTTACAGAGTGAAGCAGTGATGTTATCTATTGATGGGTAGTTAAGGAGGTAATGTGTGGACAAATAGGTATCTTTATCCACGCCATTGTTAATGGACAACCCTTTGGGCCAACTGAGATCCATGATAGTCCTTTTTTGGATAGAGTCATGCTTATCTCTGGTCATTAGAGGTGAGATGTGAATGGGAAATGGGGGTTCCATAAAAGGACCTATAATTGCTTCATGTTGGAGTTCTTCTTGCAGATAGTTGGAAACATGTGTATCATTCTGTAATGCGGATATATGATTAGCAGAAGTCGACACAAGAGGACAATTGCGATCAAAATCTATTGGAAATCCATATTCCAGGAGATCTAGCAGCTGCTGATCCCAATAATCGGCTAAGTGGGAACGCCACCTGTCGACATTTAATTTTGATTTAACTGGAATGCGACATTTAAGGAAATTTGGAAAACCACTATTTTTGATCATCAAATGCGTGGATATTATGTCTGGAATGGTCTGATAATATACTGGATCACCAGTGTACAGTCGAAGAGGTTCTAATGGTACAAACCCGAACACAGACTTATGTACAGTCTCAGTATCAGCAGTGAGTACATGTTGAAACTGCTCAGCATTATTAGTACTATTAAGGACACAGTTTTTGTCAAACACTTTACCCGAATCGCTAAAATGCGTACGGATTTCTGTGGCAGTTGATACATCCGGAGACAGTGTGTCACTGTCTTCAGTCCGTGCACAAGGAAGCTTGTTGTAAATAAGATTCCTACCGGAACACCCAGTTTTGTTTTTATTGCCCGCCAATGAGGTTTCCAACCTACCATCCAACACTGGACGAGAAACACCAAGCTTATTCTGCACGTCTTGAGTCTGTTTACAAACTTCATTTGGTTCACTATCGTATTCTGTATCAATATACTGAAGCACATCAAACCTATTATGCAATCTGATAGGGTTTTAATATTGCTGTTTATTGATCTTCATAAAGCATGTGGTCGCATTGACCCGATTAACTGGAGTTCTGGCAGGTGAAATTTCTACTCTGTTGACGGGAGTGGAACCCATATTGTTACTAGCTTGACAGAGCAGGTTATGTGATTGGTTGGTAGGGACATAATTCTTAAGTTTCAACGCATCAGCATATGATTTGTTTGGTTTAATTGTCTGGTAACATTTATCCCTATGAAAGTAGTAGCAAGCTGTATTTTTACTTGTGTTACAAGCCTGCCTGGCTTCAGGGATGACTGACGAGTAATATACTCTTGATTTGTGAATATGGGTGATCATACTAGTATGGTCACCCATATTTACTCGTTTTTTGGGAGTTTTTTACTCTTAGATCTACATTCGATTTCTGGGTGTCCAAATGATTTACCATTGGCAAAACAAGCCGAGCAAACATGTTTGTATACAACTCCTCTGGTCTCGTGTGTCTTGGTATGGGAACATGTGCCTGCATTAAAATAGTTACAAGTCATGGATTTAGCATGTTTTGGCCCTAATTTTTTACTACTTTGGCTGGCATTGGTTTGTACATTGTGTCTTTGGGCATTGGCACGCCTTATCCTGTCTATTTTGTCAGTCTGACCATAATCACTAATTTCCCCTTGCTCCATTCTGCAAAAGAGAACCGCATGGCTGGCCTTTGCCGCATCCCAAGAAAAATTGTTTGCATCATCAAATAAAGATATCATGTAATCTAACATGTGTTCTTTGAATTTTGAATTTTTTTCTTCCTTCATGATGTGACAAAAGCCAGCCACCCATTGGGTAATAGACAACTGGTCGTATGACACGCGTTCCTTACTAGACCCCGATAACACAAATTCATGAGGCCACTTGACACGATTGGGAACCAGAACCTCTACGGAACCACCACGCAAAGATTTTATCTTTGTACCTGTTTTTTCGATATCTGCGAGCTGCCTGAGGCGCTGTTCCACCAAAGCCTGAACTGACATATCTTGTCTCAATGCGTTTAAATCTGGAATTTGAGGGACTTGACTGCTGGGTGACACTGTGACCGAGGAGTCAACTTTCCTCTTGGCCTTTTTACTATTAACTTTGGTAACACTTGACTTGTTAACATTTGTTTCAATACTATCAAGCCTTTTGCCAAGTTTTTCTAGTTGAGACAGAATTTTAATGTCAATAGCCTCTTGGTTTACAATACTACTTTCTGCCGAAGTAACAACTTTTTCCTTAGGAGAACTAGTTTTAACGGATCCGACATATGAGTCTTGATCTGATGCTATCAGCGCTTCACAATCTGATTCAGAAATAGACGACTCAGAGTCAGAAACTTGCCCATTTTTGCTGTTTCAATAGCTGTGCGAGGAACTTGCTGTCTTCCAACTGCAGCTGTACTGGGAATTGAAGGGTCTCCTGCTTGCCAGATCGTAGATTGTATTGTCGAGTGGATGTGCCAGCCATGTCGACAATAATACACATAAAAAACTAAAAGCCTAAGATCACATATATAACTTTAAAATTTCTTATTTTCAATGTCACCTCCTTGCCCTCCAGATTTGAAATGGCAGAGGGAAGGGCAAGGGCCCACGTGATTTAGGGCTAGACCAATAGAATTATTTAACACATATCTTGATTGGTGGCAACTAAACTGCAGGACTAAATCGATAATAGGACTACCCAGGACTGATCTGCCCGGCACCCACATGCAGGACCGAAGAGTGAGCAAACCAGGATGAAGCTACACACTCAACAGAGGAGGGAGTGGCCGAAAAGCATGCAAGGGTAGAAAGAAGTGACACAGAAATGGATACATAGTGTGGAGGAGAGGTGGGTCCATCTCAATTGTACTCAAGGCCCAAGATGGGGCACATGACAAACATCTTTATAACAGACTCAAATTAGGAGCCTATTATGAAGGACCACAGGGAGTTGTATGACAAGACCAATGAACATTTTAAGGACAAGGTCAGGAATGCTTTTAGGAGAGGTTTTTTCAAAGTGCACATACTTGGTTTGAATCCCAAAGGTCTCGCTGCAGCAAACTCACACAGTCCAAGTCTGGTCATGCTCCAAAAGAAATGACAGAATGGCAGAACTGGATTCAGGATAAATTTAACTTCTCGAAGACATAAGGGACTCAGCAAATCTTCAGCCTTCAAGTCCCCAGTACGAGGAGCTGTGCATCCACTGCCTCAACACATGACATCTCCAGAGGTTCAAGTGACACAGATAGTACAGAGATCAGTATGCAATCAGACACCACAATACCGACTTTACTTGCAATCCCCAACACAGTTTCCCAGGGCTCTTTGATCAACCAGCAGGTCATGGACTAGTTTGTACAGATGAAAACCATGCTGTTCATTTCACGGACCGAGGCAGAACACCAGAACATCCATCTGCAACTACCTTTCATACAGACTTTTTATTACATTCAGAAACAAGGCTGTGAAACTTTTAAGCAGGATTTAGAGCGGAGCAGAGGAAAAGAGCCATCAGTCCCAGCAACCATCAGACATTTTCTAGGAGCTCCAGTGCAACTTCAATATTTGTGTGAGACATTTAAACAGCCGTAGTGACTAGCACCAGAATACTTCTTAACCATCCAAGAGACTCAGATGAAAGCAAGCCAGGCCATCCAACCAGCTCAGAAGAGCCAAGTGGCAAATAAAAGACAACCCAGATGACTTTCACTCTGACCCCAACTAAGCCCTTCAAGCCACCGTCAGTTGCCTCTGCCACAGGTGAAGAAAGTCAGCTCAACATATCAGGACTCTCTAGGTTTTTTGGTAATCGACAGTCAGTCATGAGCTACCAGTAGGTCAACACACCACAACAATATTCATAAAGTGACACACATCCACAAGTTATCTCTCCTCCAACCACCACCTCACAGCAAGAACCTCAGCAGCAACCAGCACAGCGTCAGCATCCCCATCAGACCTGAAGCAGCAGCATTAGAACCAGTGCACTTGCCTACAATCAGCCCTTTTCTAGACTACTGCTGTAAAATTTTGGACCAACTAAATTGTCTAAAAAATAACATTATTCAGCTGACTTTAAAAAAAAAATCCCAAAAGTGGATGCATTGCACTGCCTCACACAAAACACATAACCCAATAACAAAAAACACAAACTGAGTGAGTGAGTGACTGCCTGACTGAGTACGTGACTGACTGAGTGACTGACTGAGTGAGTGATAAGTGAGTGAGTAAGTGAGGGAGGAAGTTTTAAGCTTTGACTTGGAAGTTCTCAAAAGATTTAGATAGTTTAAAGGGTTTTGAACTCTTAAATATCTTGCAAATTTGTCAGAAAAAGGAATTTAAACAATATCTTTTAAGCATTACAAATTTGGAGTTTCAAAGTGGGACATTTTTACAGAACTTGTGTTAAGGGTCTCGTGATTTGGTTGCAAATAGTTGTAAAACTTGTTGGAAATGTATTGATTTTTTTTTTTTTTTTTTTTTTTTGGGGGGGGGGGGGGGGATAAATTTGTGGAAAGCAACACCAGCTCAAATAAAAGTTCTTGGAACAATTGGGTAGTCCTGATAGATGCCAATGCCGATGCACCACGATGATTGAAGTAGTCTTTCAGTAGGCCTTGCTAATGCTTAGCCTCCCTCGAAGGATTCCTGTAGTAGCCTTTGCTCAACGATGCCCAGTAGTACCCTGAATGTTCTCATTAATATTCCAAAGCATTTTCCTTCTCCACCACATTCCTGATGAAGATCCACTTAACTCAATACCTACCCAGAGAAATCTGTATTCTGCATTGACGAAGGCTAGCAGCACCAGGGAAAAGAAGCCCTTGTGGTTGTAATATTCACTACCAGATTTTTGGCTTCTTCATGGCGATATGTTTTCCACCTAGTACTCTACAGCATAGAGGACAAACCATCTAGATACTGAAATTCTGCAGGAGGCTGTAGGGCAGGTCAAATACTCCCTGGAATTTATCAAGGATGGCCCGGCAGACCTGGGGAATGAATTTACTGTTGGTGGTTTGGCCAACCAGCCAGCGATACTGTAAGGAATTGTATGTCTCTCCTGTTGCCAGGTGTCTCAGTGTTATTGCCAGTTACAATCCAACTTCTACGGGCTTCTAAAAATGTAGCTCTGTAACTCTTGTAACTCTTGACATAGTAATTGTAGGGCTTTTGACATAGGTATTATGAACATGAGTAAACAAACCCAATTGGCTGTTGAGGCATTGCATGTTATCTGTATGACAGTAAAATCCTCTTTAAAACCATATTTAAAACAGTGTGCTTTGATACTTGCATTAATTATGTATGCCACTTGCAATATATTTGTTTGGGTGTTTACTTTAGCATCATATTTGACTGAAGAATGAATGGATTTGAATACTCTCTGACTGCCACTAAAAAATTATGTACACGTGTGCAAATTACTTACATGATTCTTATGTGACTTAATATTGTTAGGAAAGATGGAGTTTTTAGGGGACAATTTTACAATGTTATAATTTTGTGCATCAAAAGTAGGAGAAATAAGAACAAGGCTGCTACTGCGGACTGAGAATCCCTGAAGGTCCTCAGTGGCCTAGTGATTGGCAAATTTGGCATTTAATCAGTGGCTGTCATCTCTGTGTAGAATTGAACCCATCAAGGATAATGCTGAGGATCTGCTCAAATGTGACCCAGGCTGTCAATGGGATGTAAAACACCAAGTTTGACCTTTGAGAGGGAGGCCCATAGGATGTACAAGATAATTCCAGTACCAGAGGATTATCCATAAAAGGCCTTTGCATATAAAGTTGAATCAGGGGACACCCATTGCACAAGTCGCATCTGACAAAGTTCTAAGTGAGTGAGATAAAATAATTTATTCGATATTTTATTACTTTTGTAGCAAAATGCACAATAGACTAAAACTCTGTTTATAAAAATGAAATAAATTGAGCTCTCAAAATTATTAATTTATGTTACTTCTGTAAATCTGTGAAACTTGGTTGGATGGGCGGTATTCTTGAGGTCAAAGATAGGATTTGATTATAAATTTTATTAAAGTACTGTATAAAAACTAAAAACTGTTTAAAAACTCCTACAGCAAGCACCCTTTATGAGGCCCATGTTTTATTAAATCAGACCGGGGCATCATGCACTCTTTGTCAAGTACAAAGGGAATAATCTTAAGAAATATTACCAAGAGTAATCAACCATTAAGAAGCATTTAATATCACATATCAGCATTTGAAATGATGTACTGTACTAAATGACTGAAGGTTTTTCTTCATAAAAATATTTTCATATGCTTTGTAAAAAGAAATTTAGCCACCACCAACTACATGTGACAGACACTATATTCACTAGTGCTGTTTTATTATGAAAACTTTTTTTGCCAATTTTGAAAACTCAAGTCACCACATACTGTCTGGGTCAAATCTAAAAAACACTGAGGCATGTCAGATTTCATTTCACCCAGTTTTCAAGCCACAAATAATTATTCACACAAATATACCATAATGTCCTTAATTAACTCTAGCCTGTCTGTCTCTATTCTATGCAAGCCCTGTTCACAGATAAACACCTCGTGGGAAATGCTGTGCTACTACTTACACACTTGGCACACACTCACTTTTTGATTCAAAACAAAAGTCACTTTGTTTTCATTTTAGCATAGTTATGAAAGTAGGGAGAATAACCTTCATGGCAGTAATATGTTTGCAGACTTTTACTACATTTCTACTTTTCTTTTTTGTAAATCTATTATCTACTGGAGTAGTTTAAATTTCCCTTTCTACATATCTGTCTTTCTCACCGTTATATTAAGATTTTCTTGTTCAGGGAAAAATGACAAACAAAACAGACAAAATAACTACATTTAATTAAAAACTGTTGCACAAATGGAGAAACAATACTTCGGTGCTATCATTCTGTTTTCCTCTTCGAGTATATGGCTTTATTTAAATATTACAATTATTATTAGATTTAACAAAAGATAAAAGGAAATTGTGTAAATGCATACAATCATGTGTGTCAGAGATTATTCATGTATCAGACCTCATTCTTGTGTATAAAATTTACTGAAAATTTCTTTTGAATTTAATGTAAAATCTAACCCTTGGCATGGCCTTAGTGTACCATTTAAGTACTGTTGACTGTTTAATTGATTAATACAGGATAAATTTGCAATGACTATTTTTCTTATTGTCTTCAGTTTCTTAAAAACTACTTAAATCGGATATTTTCTATTGAACATAATATTAACTTTTTTTATCTCTGGACTTTGATCAAATTGACAACACCTGTGGATTCTGAATTGGCCTGTCTTGCTATCCAATAGCAAAAAGGACATATGCCTGTCTTGCATCAGACTTTCGTGAATTGTGGCACAGAGTGAAGACTATTTCTCTGCTCACTGAAGTTAAGCCACAATGGGCTATGTTAGTACTTGGATGGGTGACTGTCTCTGTTCAGGACCTGCTGTGGGATGTATCTAAGTTAGAATTTCTTTGTGTCACGAGACTTTCAAAAATTCTAGTGCACTACTCGTGACTCTGATGGCTTTTTGCTCATGTTTTCGGGGACCAAAGCACTTTTTGGCCTTGTTTAATGTTGCTTTCAACATTGTATAGGTCATATCAGATAGCTTTATGGGAGAGGTAACCAGTACATACGGTAGGTCAAGGTTTTCTACTGCATACTACCACCTGAAGGGAAGTTACTACCAGGCAAGGATTTGAACTCTGATACCAGAGGTTGAAGGCAAGTGTGTTATCACTGTGCCACTATGGCCCTTTTTTGCTTATATATGTGTTAATGAGGAAGTTCTTGCTATTTGCTCTGAGGGTTAAAGACTATATTATCTAAATCTACTTGACTTGCTGCATGTTACCCCATGCCCAAATTATTTTTTTTTCTTCAATATTTTCTTAATATTGTTCCCTTAGGCTCAAATAGTTCAAGAGTCCAAAAGGATGAACGGTTGTGTTTATTGTGAAAATGTATGAAAAATTCAAATATGCAAGACTTACAAAATACTTTTTGAATGTTCTTACCTTGCATTACCACGATCTCTGTAATAATATATGTGAACCTTTAATCTGTAATCTTAATAATAAATGTTCTTGACCATAAAACTAAAACACGTCCTATGCCACAACTAAGACTCCCAATTAAGGGTTTTTGGGAGTCGGTTTCCCAGGCATTCTGTATGGATCGGTAATTGTCAGTTGTGGCCGTGAGAGAAATCAAACATGTTTGACTCAAACCGATTCTTTTTTCCCACCATCAACAAAATGTCCAGTCCCAGGCTTCCTCAGACCCAAATTTACACAGTCCTATGATGTCCCAGGCTGCCTGCGACCCTTAGTCCCAGACTTCCATAGCTTAGTCCCAGGAAGCCTGCTTGGCAGTCCCCGACTACAGATTACAGACCTTTGAAGTTTCATACATCTGAAAAGGAATCGGTTTCATTAGTCCCAGGAAACCACAGACCATCTCTGGTGTCTTGGGACTCAAAAAATCAAGGTTTGGGACTAGCCCCGACTAAGGGAAGCCAATCCTAACCGATCCAAGCCGGCATCCTCAGGCCACCTGGGACCACACAAATTTAGTCTGTGACGGTTTGAGGATGCCCCAGGCAGCCTGGGACTAAGAACTGAAATTTTCCGCCTGTTGGAAATTAAAATGAGGCAATGAGGCGTCTGAGACTATATAAGCAGCTGAGCACACATTCTCGTTTAGAAGTTACTGAGGAACCTTGTGAATAAGATGAGAGGTGTGAGGAAGATTCAGAGTGCCACTCAGCAGCCAAGAGAGCCAGGGTCTGTGCTACATTCACTGACAGCCAAGAAACTGCAATTGTGGAGTTTGTGAAGGAGCATCCAGAGCTGTGCAACAAGGAGTATTGACGTTTCCACGACAGACAGAAGAAGGAGGCTCTCTGGGCAGAAATCTCTGCATAACTGAAGCTCCAGCCCTTTGATGTCAGAAGATGGTTTGAATCCCAGAGAATTCGTTATGGCAAGCTCCCCAATCAACAGTCTGGCCAAGCCCCAAGGGAGATGACCAAGAGACAGTCCTGGGTCTACCAGCAGATGGGTTTCCTTAAGACCCACATCAGACGCAATGGGGTCAGCAGAAGCTCAGGGTTTGAGGCCAGTCCAAACACCAGCAGGCAGTATGAATCTCATGGATCTACTACTGATACAGAACACCTAGAATCCAGTGTTCTGAGGGAGAGTAGGAGTCAACCTATCTTCACATCTACACCAGTTTCAACAGACTCCAAGATACTCGAGGCCTTGACCAGATGAGGACATTGATCTCAGGTTTCCTGCAGCAGAAGTCAGACAGGCAACCCTTCTTTGACTATGCTGTAGACATCAACCACTACCTAGAAGATCAGCCACTATCACGAACGAGTCCCAGAGGGTTGGGATACTGCCAACAACCACTGAACAGGCGTCTAGTTCCACCCAAGCAGCAGCTAGCAGTAGTTACATCTACTACACACCCAGCCCCATTGGCTTTGGAAACCCTACATCAGTTCTAACAGTACAGGATGAGGACCGTAGACACAACTTAAGTGGAATACTAAGCCAACTACCAGATCTGACATCAACATAGATTATTGAGCAGCCTCAGCAGCAGCAGCAGCAACTCTTCACTATCACCACCACAGCACCGCCTCAACAGTAGCAGCCTCCTCAGTAGCCATCCAGTCAGGGTGGGTCTTTGACCTGCCAGGCCCTTTTCAGGGCCACCAAAATATTCCAAAAACAAGTTATTCAGAGACATCTTGCTCATATTCCTCTCCCCCCAAAAAACTGTTTAGTACAAATACTTATCAAAAGACAAAGTAAGTCCAGCACCTACACTACCCCAAACACGAGAGAAATAACCCATGGTAATACACATAACAACAGAAGGCCACATAGAAAAAATAGTTAAATAAACTCCCAATATGGCCAATAATCTGCCCATTTATAACTTAGAATCCATGGGATAGCTTTAAATTTGTAATAAAAAAGTCCAACACTGACACCATCCCTAGAGTTAAAACATAGCCACCAACTAACAAACAAACTCAATACCAAACTTAACCCCCAACCAATGGACTGACGAACAAATTTGCAAACCTAACTCCCCACAAACAACTGACACATAAACCATACTGTAAAGATAACCATAACGAAAAATGTAACTGAAATTGGGGTGTACATTTGAAAATGTATGCAATATTTATTCCATTGAGCCAGTTATGTTGGGCATAGGGTTCGTCTGCTTCTTGCTTGGAAAAATTATGTTGGGCAGTACGTTTGTCTGTTTTTTTGTGGGTTATGTTGGGCACTGGGTTAGTTTGTCTGTTGGGGGAATTATGTTGGGCATGGCATTTGTCTGTTTGTCTGTTACTTGGACTTATGTTGGGCATTGGGTTTGTCTGTTTGTCAGACTGATGTTTGCAAATGGTTGAGTTATTGGGAACAAGCACAGCTGATTAATTGTTTTTGGAATATTTGGTAGTCCTGAAAAGGATTGGTTATTATTCCTGAACAGGACTGGTTACTGGAGTAGCAGGTATATTCTGCCATCTTGCCAGGCCACTGCTCCCTCATTATTGAAGTAGTTCTTGAGGTAATCCCTCCGTCTTTTGGCTTCTCTAGCAGGGTTTCTGTCTGAACCACCACCAGCAGCACCACCAATCAATCGACAATCACCAGACACATCATCATCATCATCTCCAGGCTCTTGACCACCATGTTGACCTTGATACTGGCTTCTCAGTATGTTGTGCAGAACCACACAGGTAAAGACCACTTCCCTGACTGTTTCTGGGGGTAGTTCAATAGCTGTCAACATCACTCCGAATCTTGAGACCAGGATGCCAAAAGTGTTTCGAACAACTCTACTGCCCGTTGTATTCTGTAGCAATCCTTTCCTCTCTGGTTAACATCCTTCTGCCATCAGGTTTCATCAGTCAGGTCTTCAGGGCAAATGCATCATCTGCCAGAATGAATTAAGATCATGGTTCAAACCGACCAGAAAACTGGCTTAATCGGTTCTTAGTCCGAGAACAGCTGGGGACTGTCTGGGACCTCCTCAGGCTTCCCGAGGCCGATGTGGACTTAACCCCAGTCTTCAATACCTTCAATTCAGTATTCCCGCCCATTTTACTCTTTTATCACTGACTGTCCACGATTAAGAGTCCCGGACAGGATCGGCTCTTAGTCCTTTAGTAGAACAGGGGCATTCGGCAATCAGTGCAAAGCAGTTACAATAAGTTTATGTATAGTTTGCTTTTTTGGAAGGGACTAAATGACTTTGGTGGTGCAATCTCCTTATTAAAAAATCTTCATTTTGATGCATCAGGCATGGCGAAGGGGCAGAAAGGGGTGGCCCGAGAGGACATTTTCTTCTTTGAACCACAAATGGAGATGTGGGCAAAGAGACTTTGGAATGACAATAAGTTTTTCTGTGATTCTGGAATGTGCCAGTTGTTCTTCAGGTGCTATTGTATGGGCCTAATGTGAAGGCGATCTGATGGTACCTTTTACTCCATTGCACTAAATAGACTTATCAGGGACATGAACTGGCTGACTGAGCAATTTGGTCTTGCAAGAGTTTATTTTTGAACCCAGGGCCTGCCACCTCTCTGTGGTTCGTCTGACTAATCTTTGAGCTAAATAGTATGGGTATCCTCTAAGGTGAACACCTGCTTGGCATCCAGATCTAATTTCTTCAGGTTTACTTCGAAGGAGTGTATAGCTGTCCTGTAGGCAAGTACCCTTGTCCTTAGCTCTGATCAACCAGTCATGTAGGTACTTGTAAATTCTTATATTCCTCACCTGAGCCATGTGTTTGCCCTGTGACCATTATGGTAAATTCCAGGGGAGCTGTGGACAGGCCAAAAAGAATAGCCCAAAACGGAACGTGCGGTTCTGATAATGGAATATGAGACACTTTCAGGATGTTAAAGTAAGTGTCACTGAGTCCAGCAAAGTGACTTACTCTTCTGTTTGAATGGACAGCCTGATAGATTTTCGGATCTGCATTTTGAAAGTCTTGACCTCTAAGAACTGATTTGAAGTATTGGTGTCAAAGCAACATATGCTTGTAGAATGCCAGAGATGACTACTTGGTTTTGGAGGAGGGAATGTAATGCCTCCTTCAGGTAGTTGTTAATGTGGGGACTGGAATATCCATTCCTTATCAGAGGTTCCCCGGTGAGAGATTTGATCTTGAACAGCAGGTTGTACCCCTCCTTCAAGATCGAGAGCCACTCTTGGACTCAAATCTTTCATTACCCAGACTTATCACAATTTTTGCAGTTTGACCCCTACAGGAAAACTTTCTACGGCACAAAAGGTGCACAAGTCAATGGCAAAACATGCAATTTACACCCTCTTGCAGAACATGAACACTTAATGCAATAAGAATATTTACAATTTTAAACAAAGAGAACACTTTAACCATTGTCATGTCATTGAACAAAACCGGCACGTTAATTGTCATTTAGGACTTTTTCCTTTGACTTGGGGCTACGGCCACCAAAGCCATATCCTTTCTCTGTTGGTGGCCCCTGTTGCAGAAGGGAGTGAACTACTGATACATCTGGGTCCTGACCTGTGGAAGTGGACTTGCTTGACTTCTAAGCTCCTATGTTGTCTATGTTGCTAACAACGGGCTGGGAAGCATGAGGTTCAGCCTCTGTTGTGGCAATCTTGTCCTCTGTCTGGTGTGCATCATCGGGGAAAGGAATTCAAATGGATCTGTCACAAAGCACACCAGGTGTGGCTGAACACCTGGTTTAATATGCTCCAAATAAGTCCCTCTCCCCCATCAGGTTATGTTATCCATATGCACAAATAGAATGTCTACCAAATATTGCATTGATTTTTCCAATCAGAAATGTTCTTTTTGAACGCTGTTTAGTCACAGATTTCTGATAGGGTTTTTGTTTGTTTTATGTGAGGATTTCCCTTTGGAGAGCTCAGAATTTAGAGATCTTAAATTTTCTTATGTCAGTCTGTAACTCTGTGATGCAGCAATTAAATTCTGCAGCTTGGTTGCAGATATAATTAGTCTCTCACAGTGCCTTGTCCCATTTACACAGAATTTCCTGAAGGAAGATTGATAGTAAGACATGAAGGATTCTAAATGCGACTGAAGGAGCTCTTAAGGCGGGGTTATCATTTGACCAGTACTTCACAATTTTACCTGTTCTGGTGTCAATAGAGTTGGGAGTTGGATCTAAGCTGTAACACCTATTTTCAATTTTAAGTACTGTCACGAACTGATCTGTCCTGAGCCAGTATCTGATACTAGAGCAAGCAACATGACCATTAATAATGTATAAGTTCATCTGCTAGAACTCTCTGCAAAACCAATCCTCCCAGGGTAAGAGTACAGAGATCTGCATTCTTGTACAGTCCAGGAATTGTCGTGTGGATGTGTACTCATAATCAGGAGTAAAAGATCAGTTCATGTAAGAACAGACACCTCTAACAGTCTCGTAGTAACTTCAGACAAAAGTCTCTCTTCTTCTTTCAGATCTGCTTCAGAACTGGAGGCAGCATCTTCGTGGAGGTCATGATAAGAGACTGGGGTGCAGTCTGTTGGACCAAAAGTGGGTTCTTCCTCTTGAAGCATTTTAGAATAAAGTTTATGTAATAGAAAGGCGACCTCCCAGTTGAAGTATGTTAAGACGAAGAAGGCTGTGGGTTTGATCCTGCAATTAAGATTGTTTCCAACCATGCAAATCTTGTTAACCGCTTTTAAATAAGGTCTGAAAGCTCTTGCTGACTCCCCTGCCAAACCTTTACTGGATGAAATGACAGATGATGCCACAGATTGGTTAAGATCTACTGGACCTACTACAGTGACTTGGGAGGGCTCCACCACAGTATCTGATTCAGATTTTTTTTTCTTTTTAAATCCAGTTGTGTACATTGTTCAGGGATAAATAAAAGACATACAGCACACTCTTCCATACCCCTTTTTGCAGCAGCGAGCACACCGTACATGATTATTTAAGCTCAGGCCATAATATTAGCACACTGTACATTCTTCTTTTCAGATGAAAGCATGATTTTTCCAAGACAGAATCACACAAAAATCCACAGAACCTATTAATTGATACAGTCATAACAATATAAAATTTGTTGAGCTTAAAAATACTTCCAAAATGATTTGTGCCAGAAAAAAAGAACAAATGACATCATTGTCACCTAGTGAGAGTAGAAAGGGTTAGTCCTCTGGCGAGTTTGAGGGCATTATGTTGGTATGGCTATATTTTACCGATGCGCCAAGTCAGCTGCCCTAGTCTGTTAGGTTAAATCTATTAAGATAACAAAATGTTAATTTGGATAAACTATGTTGCATTATGTTGGATAAAAAGCAAACATGCCACACCCCGTAACACCCAAAGCTGAACAAAAAGGTTGGATTTTGCAAAAATGGAAAATATACCATCAACTGGTTAGATTGCTGTCAGTTACCACTGAGTAATGTGATCATTAATGAAGGATACATGCAACTGGTTACCACAGATAAAGAGCCACCATTGGACCAAGGCACCACTTATTCAAGTGATGATTTTGATTCAGATAATGAATGTGACTGGTTTATCATTTACATCAAGAGTATTATAATACATGTTTAAAGTATACAGAGACTAATTACATAGCACTAAAATAAGTTTTACGCCAGATCATGTATTATTTTAAACAAAATTGTTACATATATGGGCACTGTGCCAGTGCATTGTTTAATCTATGCTTTATCTTTATATATTACCATATAAGGTAATTGTTTTATTGATTTGTTTTATGTGTTATGTAGTATTGATCTATTTATAGACTGGGGGAATCCCTCTAGGCTAACCTCAGTAATTCTATTAATTGATTTTGATAACCCCATTGGCTACCTGTAGGTACTAGAACTTCCTTGGTGAATCTGGTAACAGATGTTATATTCAAGTTAGTCCTTTTAAGTTAGTCTGAAAGTTTCCATTGTTGTATATAAGCACTGTACGCCTGACCATAGATGAACATAATATTCACTGGCTATACAGAAGGCTAACTGTGACTTCGAGCTACATTGTACTATCAAGTGGATATATACCTTTTGTGTACTATATACTTTTTGATTGAAATGTTACTGGAGTGAACTGGACATAGTGTCAGGATAGATTTGTTGTACTTTGGATATTGTCCATTGATATACCAGAGAGTGGATTCGCTGTATTGTGGACATTATTACTTCTAAATATAGTGTGTGCATCTACAAGAGAATGGATTTACTGCATTCTGGACATTGTTCATGTTTTGGACCACACAGCATAGTTGTGCAAACTCTCTGAATATGTGCATACAGGCATTTTGGGTGATTAGACATTGAAAGGATCACAGGATCAGAATATTTTGTTACTGGATACTGAACAGATCACAGGACAAATCACCGGACAGATCGCAGGACAGATTGCTGGATACAATGGATAAACTTAAGTGTTAGTCACAGTGGCCAGGTCAGATGGGTTTCATTATTTTTTTTATCATTGTATGTGCTATTGAGAGCATACCAGTTGGAAATGTCTTTACGGGTGGGTTGGGATATGCTGATGATATCTTGTTAATAGCACCCACTGTATATTTTCTTAGGTCAATGTTGAAACTTTGTGATAATTTCGGTTTTGAATTTAATGCGTCATTCAATCCTGATAAATATCAGCTGCTGAATTTTACAAAATCACAAGAACAGGGAATAGAAGGAATTACACATAATAATGTGTTCATTAAAGTGAAAACAGTATGTAAACATTTGAGCCACTATATAGGTCAAGATGCTGAAAGTTTTTTGTATAGGGATGCTATTGATAACTTGATTATAAATGTTAATGGTATCTTGTCATTATTTAGTAATGCGCACACAACAGTTAAATACTGCCTGTTCCAAAGTTATTGCATGTCTATGTATGGAGCTGTATTATGGAATTTTAATTCAGTAGGTTTTAAGAAAGTCTATACAACATGGAGAAAGTGCAATAGACGTGTATTTCAATTATCTAATATGATCTAATATGAATATCTTTTATATATTAGAGACAAAAACTGTATCCAATTTAGTAAAGAAGAAATTGAAATTATGCTTACCTTCTTATGTATTACTTAGAGAAAATGTAAATATAAAATAGAAATTTTTACATTTTTAAATTTGATGTCATTTTTTTGTTTATCTGTTTGTATGCGGGGGGGTTGCCATAACTCTTCAGTCTCTGATGAAAAATTACATTTATAATTTCGAAATACAGTTAGATATATGAATCCTAACAGTATAAGGCAATAATACACTTTAGCCTATAGTGAATTCAAACTGTTAGTATTAAGACATCTGCTTTATTTTCTGTATTCCACAATGGGTGTGGCCTCAGAAAGTGTTAGTAACAGCACCTTGGTGAGTGCCGTCTCCAGACTTGGTATTTATCAACCAACCAAATCAACCAAAAGGAGAGCACCAGATCAGACACTCCACTCCCTATGGACAACATCTCAGATGAGACCATCAACCTTCTGATAGCAGCTAGCAGCAAAGTATCCAGGGAGGCACGTAAGGAGCAAAGACCAAAAAGCGCCAAACGCGCCAGAAGAACCAGAAGCCCAGAGCAAGGCACCAGTGGTGGCCAAAAGAGACCCATCTCAATCCATATCTGATAAAATTTGTGAGGTCCTTATTGATATGAAGAAACTCAAATTTACAGAAAAAACAGTTGCCTTCCTAAATATCAAAGAGCCAAAAGCAGGAAAGTTTTACCTACTACCTAAAATACATAAACAAACAGGTACCAGGTAGACAGGTATGGATAAGGACAATGACTAAAAATAATAACTGGATGAATGTTATCATAATGGAAAAAGCACAGAGGCAGTTTTGTCATATATATATAGTCAATTTTACCCTTTGTATGCAAAAGAAGTATATAATGACAATAGCAAATCCCTTAAGTACAAAAAAAAGTCTAGACATAAAACACACAGTGAAACAAATATTGACTGTACTTTACTTTTGGACCACAATAGTTATTTTGTCTTTTTAAAATTCTTTTCACCGACCTAAATATTAATGCATCTGATTCTTGAGAAGATAATGTCATTGTGTATTTTTTTAGAGTTTAGATACATGTCCAAATGTTGACAGAGTCTATTCTGGATTTTTAAAAGCACTTAATCACTGCATTTAAATAATCACAACCATCACTATCAATTCATCAATCCATTGGCATATCAATGGTCACTATCAAAGAAATCAACTGAATAAGAAACTATGGTGCGAAATTATCAATGTGCCTAATTTCTTGCAAAAAATGCGATAAACACTACATATGAGAAACATGTAGAGCATTTAGAAGAAGAATGTATGAACACGAAGCTTCAGTACAAAAAGATGGACAAAGCACCCCAGCATCCTGTCACTTTAAGAGTGATGAACACAGCCACATGGACATGAATTTCTCAGTGCTGGAGTGGTGCACACCAAAATTTGACTCATCCAACACAGCCAAAAGCAGGAGGCTTGTGCTGTCATGGATCTTCAAATTACACTCTCTGGCACCCATAGGCATCAACCAACCTGTGTGGCCTCTTTACTTAAACACTTGGTAGTCAATTTTACCCTTTGTATGCAAAAGAATTATGAATTTTATGATTTTAGATCAGGATCCAGACCATTTTTGAGGGAGCTTGAGCCTTTGTTAGTCTTTATCTTATGTAAAAATATAACCCACATCTGATGGATAATGTTCGCTGCATGAACCAAAAACACTCCATGCCCCTCCCCTTTGGTGGCAAGCATAGCAGAAACTCCATATAAAAATATATGTAGTGCAGAAATAGCAATAAAAGTTTGTATAAAGTTGATGAAGAAGCCCACCTATTTGTCATGTATACCTCTATTCAATGAACTGTAATCTCACACTAGAGGGACTTAAAAGAAGTCCACAAAAATGTCTTTCTTTTTCTAATTCTTTAGAAATGTTAATTAAAAACTATGTGATATCAATAGTATGACAAAACACTCCTGATTCTGTTTCAGCCTTTATTCAGCCAGATTCATGAAATATACTAATAAAAACACCTTCACCATTTTTCACTGTAATTCTTTGATAATTTTAATGGGGGTGTTCCACTGGGGCTGTCTTGCCAGTAAATATGAATTTTTCGAGGGTTGGGACCAGTGTTTACAGAGTCATTTAGGATCGGTTGTAGTTCTAAGGCTTGTCGTAGTGGATCGGCAAAATATCAAACATGCTTGATCTTTCAAAGACCCTCCCCTACTCTTTAACTGTCTTGTCTGGAAACATTTGCCCGCCTGTCATGGTCCTCTTTCTGAATACCACTTCACATGTCATTGACACAAACCAAATATACTTGAAAGGAAACCGGTCTGGAAAATTAACTGACCTGACTTGGTTGCTTCCCATCACGATGGGAAGTCTCTAAGTTTTTGACCATAGAGTTGGTAACATCTCAGCTGGACAAGCCAGGAACACATAACTACTAGTCATAAACCAAAACTGAGAAGACGGTTATGGCAACAGACATGCTGGGAAATGTGTGGTACAAGCCAGCCTCGTTTTACCAACCCACGGTTTGTCAGTCTATGTAAGATGAGTTGGTTTGTGTAATGCATCATTTGGTATCTGGCGTCTGATGGATTACATCTGGCAACGTTTAAGATAAGGCTTCTGTTTTTTTACAAATTAACTAGGATTTAGTGGTGAGACACCAGTTGGGATGACTTGTTTATGGGCTTTTGTTTATTACAAACACTGATTTTCAAAAGACAAATGGGTCTTAAGAAGGAGAGAAGAATAAGGAAGACAGAAGTCCTCACAGACAAAAAAATACAGAGTTTGAGTTTGGGGATACATCCGCTGACATACATAGGAGGAGGGAGGAGAGAGAACACACAGAGAGCTAGGAGGAGGCACAGAAATAACAGTGGGAGGAGACGGAGAGGGAAGAAGCCAGGAGAGAGGAATCTACATAATCAGAGAGGAAGGAGTGGGAGAAAAGCATCCATGAACTGAGAGAAGTGACACTGAAATAGACACAGGGTGTGAACGAGAGATGTACACATTTCAATTACAGAGTCAGGTGAGGAGGCTATTGTGGACCATGTCAAGGATCATGAGGAACTCTACAACAAGACCAATGAGCACTTTAAAGACAAGGCCAGGAAGGAATGTCTGTAGGAGAGGTCCACCAGCAGCAGCAACCTGTCTGGTAAATTGTGCAAATTGTGGTTTGAATCCCAGAGGAGTTGCTTTGGAAAACTCACCCAGTCCAAGTCTGGCCAAACTCTGAAGGAAATCACAGACGCACAACTGGATTCAAGATAAATTTATCTTCTTGAAGACACAAATCAGAGTTTCAATAAATCTTCAACCTTTAAGCATCCAGAGCAGGGCAGTGGAAAGAACCTGTCAGCCCCAATGACCCTAGTAACCTACTCTTTCTAAGAGCTCAATTGGAACTTCCACATATGTACCGAAGACAACAGCCACAGTAACCAGCACCAGCTAGTCAGGAATACACCTTAAATATTCCAGAGACTCAGATGCCAGCAACCCAGGTCAAACAACCAGCTCAGCCAAGCACAGAGGACGGGAGCAACCCAGAGGGCAGCCGACTTCCTTTGTGGTTGTTGATGTGCAAGAAGCTGGACCTTCAAGACCACTTTCCCACTGGCCACACCTTTTCTGAAAAGGACGCATCCTTTTCACAGAAACTGCAAATCTTCACTTTTCTGAAAAGGATGCGTCCTTTTCACAGAAATGGCAAATCTTCACTTTCCTGAAAAGAATGCGTTCTTTTCACAGAAACTGTAAATCATCACTTTCCTGAAAAGTAGGCGTCCTTTTCACCGAAACTACAAATCGTCATTTGTCACAGAAACTGCAAATCTTCACTTTCCTGGAATGGACGCATCCTTTTCACAGAAACTGCAAATCTTCACTTTCCTGAAAAGGACACGTCCTTTTTCACAGAAACAGCAAATCTTCACTTTCCTGAAAAGGACTCTTCCTTTTCACAGAAACTGCAAATCTTCACTTTTCTGAAAAGGATGCGTCCTTTTCACAGAAACTACAAATCTTCACTTTTTCTGAAAAGAAGGCGTCCTTCTCACAGAAACTGTAAATCTTCACTTTTCTGAAAAGGATGCGTCCTTTTCACAGAAACTACAAATCTTCACTTTTCTAAAAAGGGGTGCATCCTTTTCACAGAAATGGCAAATCTTCACTTTTCTGAAAAGGACGCATCCTTTCACAGAAACTGTAAATCTTCACTTTTTTGAAAAGGACGCATCCTTTTCACAGAAACTGCAAATCCTCACTTTTCTAAAAATGACACGTCCTTTTCACAGAAACTGCAAATCTTCACATTTGACAAAAAAGGACGTGTCCTTTTCACAGAAATGGCAAATCATCCTTTTTTGAATAGGATGTGTCCTTTTTACAGGGACTGCAAATCTTCACTTTTCTGAAAAGGACCCGTCACTTTCACAGAAACTGCAAATCCTTACTTTTCTAAAAATCCTTTTTTTATAAAAGGTAAATATACTTTATTTAGATAATTTTGCCTCTGTTAACAATTAACTAATATTGTTAACTAGAGTTATGCTGCTCGCTCTATTGCAACCCGGCAGTGTATTCCCAAACATAGCAAACCTGTAGAAGCAATAATAAGAGACATAGAGCTGATGATTCCTGAGGTTATAAGCACTTTTTGGCTGTCCTCATTTGACCGTGAAGAAGGGGCACAATGTCAAATTTGACCACATCAGATTCCAAGCCCATGATTTCCTGTAAGTTGGTTTCACATTGCAAACTTCTGGGACCAATAATAAGCGAGTTATAAGCACTTAAACTTGTTTTACCTTGAAGGAGGGGCCCAAGGTCAAATATTACCACATCAGAAGATTATTTGCCAATGATTTCCTATAAGTTTTTTTTCACATTTCACATTGCAAAACTGTAGGACCAATAATAATCGAACTATAAGCAATTGAAATTTGGCTATCCTCTTTTGACCTTGAAGGAGGGGCCCAAGGTCAAATCTGACCACATCAGAAGATTCCTAGCACATCATTTCCTTTTGGTTGTTTTTACAATGTTTTGCACATTGTAAAACTCTAGGACCAATAAAAAGCGAATTTTAAGCACTTTTAAATTGGGCTATCCTTGTTTAACTTTGAAGGAGGGGGCCCAAGGTGAAATCTGACAACATCAAAAGATTCCTAGCCCATGATTTCTTATAGATTGGTTTCACATTTCAAACCTCTAGGATCAATAATAAGTTAATTATAAGCACTCCTGCAATAGTTTTCAAGTTACAACTGATTTACTCAAGTAAGAACCTCAATGTAGCTATTATTCAGCTATGAAATGAGCTACAGGTCTGCAATTTTACTATGTTGTAGCTGACCCAATAGTAGATGAATAACATATTCTAAATAAAATTCTTTAAATGCAATAGTTTTCAAATTACAGCTGATGTAATTAACAGAGAAAACCTCAAAGTGGTTATTGTTCAGCTATGCAATGACCTACAGATCTGCAACTTTACTACGTTATAACTGTCCCAAAAGCTAAGGTTAACCACATATTTAAAGAAAATACTCTAAATGCAATAGTTACAACTGATTTACTCAACAGTGAGAGCCTGAATGCTCAGCTATGCCATGACTTACAGGTCTGCAATTTCACTATGTTACAGCTGACCCAAAAGTATGTGAACAACATATTAAAACAAAATAATGCAATAGTTTTCAAGTTACAACTGATTTACTCAACAGTGAGAACCTGAGATTAGCTGTAACTCAGCTATGGAATGAGCTGCAATGTTACTATGTTATAGCTGACCCAAAAGTACATAAAAACGTATTTAACAAAATACTCTAATGCAACAGTTTTCAAGATAGAAGCATATTACTCAACAGTGTTAACCTCAACGTAGCTATTACTCGACTATGCAATGAGCTAAACATAGCTGAACAACATATTTATTCAAAATTCTCTAAATGCAATAGTTTTTGAATAACATATTTATTCAAAATTCTTTAAATGCAGTAGTTCAAGTCAGCAATAGTACAAGTCAGCTGACATAAAAAGGTTAAGTTAATGTATATAACAAAAATGACCAAAATAATGACATATGCCAGAAATGTTTTTTCAGAATTATCAATGTGCTACAATTATTTGTGGTAGCTCCCTCCCCCTGGGCAATAGAGAAAAGTAAAGTAGGGGATGTAAAATAATGAGAACTGACAATAATGTGAGACACATAAACATTTAACATTCCTAATAGTACTCAATAATTTACTATTTAACATTCCCTGTGTTAAAGCCCTACCAAAATAAAAAATTCAGAATGACACTGTTGGAATCCGGTGGAACGAGTGAGGTTATAGACATGTTTTACATTTTGCAGGATATGTGAAAATGGGAACATGAAGCTACCACAGATGATTGTATATACAATAACCAGAATATAGAATGTCTAACTATGACATTCAGAAATAAACTAAAAATAACTAAAGTGATAACACAAGTGATTGAAACACTTCAGTATAAATACACCAGCTTTTCCATCAGAAAAATAACACAGGACTTTACATAAAAAATAAATTGTTTGAATATTTTTGATTACAATATCTAAAATTTCAGCGGCAGAATAACTAATTGTATATTCATTGAGTTCTAAAGAATAGCATTTGACAAATTCAAAATTATAAAAAAAATATCTAACCTCTGTAGTTGCCTTTTGTTGTTTATGTTAAATCCATTTTTTCATATTTCTCAACTCCTTTTTCTGTTCATTTGTTTTTCCCATTCATAACACAAAAGGAACAGACATGATTTGAACTGCAATCTGATAACCCAGAAAATACTAGATACTGAAAAGAGCTTTACATGAGTAGGAAAAGTCCTAAGTACTTGTGGTGCTGCCTGGTTAACAACTCATATGTGGGATGACCTTTATGAGGCTGTTCCATTATGGTGATCCAATCATAAACCTGCCTCCCGATTGGAAAAAAAGAAGTTATGTACAATCCATAGGTGTAATTTGAGATAGGTTTTAGATAGGTAAAGATAGGTTTAAGATCTCTTTCTGATAACTTTATGAGTGATGATACCACATAGGTTCCCAAAAAGTTTGATAAGTTATGATAGTTTGTGATAGCTTTACAAACATTAAGGACAGATTTAAGATGGGAAAAGATAAGCTTAAGATCACTGTAACATGGAAAAAATAGCTTTGTGACTGTTAAGATATGTTTAAGATCACTGTAAGGTGAAAAAGGTGATTTTACGAGTGAAAGCAAGGTTTTAGATGGGTTTAGGGGGTTCGGTGGTGCAGGGGTTAGAGTTCTCGCCTCCAACCTCTGTGGCCGCAGGTTCAAATCTCAGGCCGGGCACTTCATGTTGGAAAGTTGGTAGTTACTTGCTGATGCCCGGTGGTTTACAGTGCCATATACACTGTTTTCCTCCACCTGTAAACCACCCGTCGTAATATGACCCTGGCTGTTGAATGCGACGTAAAACAACAAATAAACAAACAAAAGTTAGATGGGTTTAAGGTGATATGGATTTGATAAGGAGCAGCTTGCGATAATTTCAAACAGTTTAATATTGTTGTACACTGTTCCTGATGAATTTATGAATGCATCCAATCAGACAGACTTCGGAAGTTCCGTAGCTTCCTACATGATGGCTTTATGATGGCTTTAAGATTATTACAATTTAAAAGCACCACCTTCCGAACTGGCAATTTACATGGTTGTAAGCCTATTGTAAATCACTATTACCAAGGTGGAACAGCCCTATTAGAAACTTCAACCATCTAGTTTACCACATGCACACACTGCCATACAAACTCTGATGTTCAAGTTTGAAGATAATTCACTTATATATCATAATCTTTGTTGTGATAGTGTAGAGTAATGCTATGGCAAGGAGATGTGCATCTTACTCCTTCAGTCACGGGTAAACTCACCCCCTTTCTTATCACACTTCATGTACATAAATCACTGGCTAAAGATAGCAACTTTATTGTTTATATTGCATACCCATGAGCCACATCATGCAAAACATTTGGGAAGAGGTTTTATTCCAAATCACTAATTGATGGAAAATGCACTCTCTTTTTCACTTATAAAACTTTCACTAAACAAATATCCAAAATGACAAGTAATGCACAAATGAATAAAATACTTCAAACAAAAGTCGTTCTATTCGTCTGATTAAATTTTATTAATTCTGATACTATCCCAATATAAGTTAATACATACTTTGTCACAGTGTTACTGCCCTATAGTACTAATTTAAAAACTTCAAAACATTAACTTTTAAAATGATTCTAAAAGTATCATCCATAAAAATGCCACTGTTTTTGGTAACTTAAAACAGGCCAAAATGGTGGGGAGTCCAAAAAAGTTTTGTAATTAATATCTATTTTGTATACAGTTGAAGTGTTTGAATGAAAAACAACCATTAACTAATTTAACTTTTAATGGTGATGAAATATCTACACATAGGTTTTATTTAGATAAATATTCCCAACAGATATTAATGTTATTGTTTGAAATGCCACACTTTAATCATGTACTGTTTTTAATTGCTATCAGTATTTTCAATTATACTGTTAACCTTATAATTTCAGATTACACTTTCCAGTTCCAACAATGTTACCATTCTATTTTTTAACTTATAAGTTGAACAATTATGCAAACTGTATACTATTCAAAATCATAATAACTATATTTTCCTGTACTTTACTATTTATACTTTCTATTCAAGACAATAATCTGACTGTTACTTTCTATATCAGATTTTCTACTCAACTTAAAAACAGTAGCATCTCTACATTTGAGATATTTGACAAAACAACATAAATCCTGACATCTGCCATACAGAAGCATAGACTGTACACAACTGAAACTAATTGCAACAGTACTAAAGAAATACACAGAAAACTAATGAACCAAAGGTCTTGTGCAAGACTACAAAATGTCCACTGGCTATCTCATCCTCAGACACATAAAGCTAATGTATATGGTGATATTGGGTACATTCTAATTATTTACCTTCACACAATTTACTGCACGCTCCTGAATCGTAGTCCCTCAGTTGAGGGGAAAACACAACTGTTTCTTATCACACTTCATCTGCATAAATCACAGGCTATCAATAACAATGCCTTTGGATTGTTTATATAGCATACCCCATGAAGCAAAGCATGGTTTTATTTTAAATTGCTGGAAAAAGCACTCTCTCTTTTTCACTTGTAAAAATTACTGGTGATATTGGGTACATTCTAATTATTTACCTTCACACAATTTACTGCACACTCCTGAATCTTAGTCCCTCAGTTGAGGGGAAAACACAACTGTTTCTTATCACATTTCATCTGCATAAATCACAGGCTATCGATAACAATGCCTTTGGATTGTTTATATAGTATACCCCATGAAGCAAAGCATGGTTTTATTTTAAATTGATGGAAAAAGCACTCTCTCTTTTTCACTTGTAAAAATCACTTTTCATGCACTATTGTAAAGAAAAGAAAAAATGTGCAAAAAATATTAATTGATGCGCAAATTAATTCAATACTTCCAACTAAGTCATTTTATTCCTTCTTCGTGCAGCTGTTTATTAATTTTGACAGTCCAATGTCAGTTGATACAGTATACTTTATCAGTGTTACTGCCTTAAGTACATTGTAAAACTTATATAAAGAAATTTAATTTTAAGGGGGATCCTAAACCCTTTCCTCGAATTGAAGGGAGCTGAAAAGATCCACTGCTAATAAATTAGAGATATTCAGCGTTAGCGCTCTAAGAGGAAAATGACAGCAGCTACGTTCACCAAATTTGCAGGATATCTTCATTGGGGGTAAGCTTCTCTAGCCTCATTCTGAAAAACAAGATGGCCGCCACGGGCATTTCTTTGAAAATAATCTACATTTTTCTACTGACTGTTTCTCATAGGTAGAAGGTTGAATCTCTTCCTAGGTGATTTGTATAACAGATATACACGTCCTCTACAACCTTGTACACATTCGACCTTCAAACTCTTAATTCAAAGGTATCTACGGAGTGCCGAAGTAACCCACATAGCGGACTTTAAAAGTGCCTATATCTCCCTTATCAATGGTCCTACAACCTATAGGGAATCATGTGCTGCGAATCTTCTGATGTTGTCAGATTTGACCTTAGACCCCTCCTTCAAGGTTAAACGAGGATAGCCAAACTTAAAAGTGCTTATAACTTGTTTATTTTTTATCCTAGAGGTTTGGGATGGTAAAACAACATACAGGAAATCATGGGCTGGGAATCTTCTGGTGTGGTCGAATTTGACCTAGGACCCCTCCTTCAAGGTCAAATGAGGACAGCCAAAGTTAAAACTGCTTATAACTCACTTATTTTTGCTTCTAGAGGTTTGGGATGGTAAACCAACATATAGGAAATCATGGGCTGGGAATCGTCTGGTGTGGTCGGATTTGTCTTTAGGATCCTCCTTCAAGGTCAGACGAGGATAGCCAAACTTAAACATACTTATAACTTGCTTATTATTGGTCCTAGAGGTTTGGGATGGTAAACCAACCTATAGAAACTCATGGACTGAGAATCTTTTTGTGTGGTCAGAATTGACCTTCGCCCCTCCTTCAAGGTCAAACGCGGATTGCCAAACTTAAAAGTACTTATAACCTCGCTTATTATTGCTCCTAGAGGTTTGGGATGGTAAACCAACCAATAGAAAATCATGGTCTGGGAATCATCTGGTGCAGTCAGATTTGACCTTGGGCCCCTCCTTCAAGTTCAAACGAGGATAGCCAAAGTTAAAAGTGCTTATAACTCACTTATTATTGTTCCTAGAGGTTTGGGATGGTAAACCAACCTATAGAAACTCATGGGTTGGGAATCTTTTTGTGTGGTCAGAATTGACCTTCGGCCCCTCCTTCAAGGTCAAACGAGGATTGCCAAACTTAAAAGTACTTATAACCTCACTTATTATTGCTCCTAGAGGTTTGGGATGGTAAACCAACCAATAGAAAATCATGGTCTGGGAATCATCTGGTGCAGTCAGATTTGACCTTGGGCCCCTCCTTCAAGTTCAAACGAGGATAGCCAAAGTTAAAAGTGCTTATAACTCACTTATTATTGTTCCTAGAGGTTTGGGATGGTAAACCAACCTATAGAAACTCATGGGCTGGGAATCTTTTTGTGTGGTCAGATTTGATGTTTGGCCCCTCGTTCAAGGTCAAACAAGGATAGCCAAACTTAAAAGTACTTATAACCTCGCTTATTATTGCTCCTAGAGGTTTGGGATGGTAAACCAACCAATAGGAAATCATGGGATGGAAATGTTTTGGTGTGGTCGAATTTGACCTTAGACCCCTCCTTCAAGGTCAAATGAGGATAGCTAAACTTAAAAGTGCTTATAACTCACTTATTATTGGCCCTAGAGGTTTGGGATGGTAAAGCAGCCTATACGAATACATGGGCTGGGAATCTTTTGTTGTGGTTGGATTTGACCTTAGACCCCTACTTCCAGGTCAAATGAGGATAGCCAAACTTAAAAGTGCTTATAACTCGCTTATTATTGGTCCTAGAGGTTTGGGATGGTAAAGCAACATATAGAAAATCATGGGCTGGGAATCTTCTGGTGTGGTCGGATTTGACCTTGGGTGCCTCCTTCAAGGTCAAATGAGGACAGCCAAACTTAAAACTGCTTATATATCGCTTCTTATTGGTCCCAGAGGTTTGGGATGGTAAATCAACCTATAGGAAATCATGAACTGGAAATCTTTTGGTGTTGTTGGATTTGACCCTGGGCCTCTTCTTCAAGGTAACACGAGGAAAGCCAAACTTAAAAGTGCCTATAACTTGCTCATTATTGATTCTAGAGGTTTACAGTACGAAATAAACTCATACAAAATCTTTGGGCTAGGAATCCCCTGATGTTAGATTTGACCCTTGGCCCCTCCTTCAAGGTCAAGCGATGGTTCACTGGCTTTGGTGAGTTGTCTTTCCGTGCATACAAATTTCCATCGGTTCTCCGATGCGTAGGTCTAGTTATTAGTTCCTTCTGCCATTGCTGAAATTTAGTTTATAAGATCATGGTGTAAATTTGCTGTTGAATTTTGATACCTTGTCTTTACATTCATTTCCTCTCTCTTAAATATTACTTCTGCAACTTTGTTTAACTCACGGGGCTGTTCCACAGTAGCAATTGGATTACGCTTATTTATCTAGCTGTTTGTAATCATAATTACTGCAAAATTGTTAAACAGGATTATACATTTTATATTTGGGTAGGACTAGGCCAAACTAAAAATGACTTACTTTTCGGAAAATCTAGATCCAGATCATTAGATGTATTTATCTATCTTTCTATATCATATTTTATGAACAATCTTTAAACTAGGCCTAAGCTGATCTATTGTTAAACATTCTATAACTTTGTTCATTATTTTAAATATCATAACCACTTTTTTATAAATTAATCGATTGACCATAATTATAATAAATCTTTTGGACTGTCTTCTGAACATATACCTCAAATTGAAGGGAGGTAAAAGATCTAGTGTAATAAATTCCTGGTCAATCATTTTTCAAAGATTTTGGTGTGTGATTACATCCTTTGCCAAGGCCCAATACATTTAATATTGGATATGAGTATAATGATTATCCAGACAGTGATAAGGATCATCTCACAAATCTAATCATTTGTTCCTTATGCTATTGCTGATATCTCTCAAAAATTTCATCAAATTTGGTACTTAACCTTTTAAATTATTTTTCAAACTCAAAATATGCCGTTCTTGCAAGCTGGCGGTGTATCCCCAAACATGGCAAACCTGTAAAAAATAAGAATAAAAGAGATTGAGACACTTTAGACCTAAGTTACACATTCACAGATGTACCGCCGGATCGTGGCAGGTTACCAAATATGGACAATTGTGAGTGGTTTATGGATCTTCCTTTTCATCCTTGAAGACATCCTTCATGTCCTTGTGGCATCCGTCACAGATGTTAACTGTCCGAAAAATCAAACTGCTTGAGTTTTTCATTTGACATTAAGTTAGTTTATGGGTGGGTTGCATGTAACCAACATGCCTATTAGATTGAATCATAGACAACTCGGCCCTTTGCCAAATCGGCCCCGTCAATGCGGCCCCCTAAAAAAAATTACCTGGTCAAATCGGCCCCCTATAAAATAATATATGGTGAAATCGGCTCCCTAGATATAGATAGATAAGTGTATATATGATTTATGTATGTTTTCTCACAGATCAGTTGTAAAATTAATAATAATAATAGTAGTAATATTAATTGCTTGTATTAAGTTGGGGATATATGAACTATAATGCCTATTGTTGTCTTTGATGCCCACAAGGGGGACATAATATAATCCTCTGCATTGACATCAAGGGGAACAATTACCTTTTAATGTCTAATAGTGTTTGTTTAACACTTAAGCTATTAATCCCTATACTAAACAAATAACAAAGATCACTAAAGAGCTGAGATCACATAATCCTCAGCATGGACATCAAGGGAAACAATCACCTTTTAATGTCTAATATTGTTTGCTTAACACTTAAGCTTGTAATGCCTATACTAAACAAATACCAAAGATCACTAAAGTTATAATCCCATCAACAGAGACTGTGTAGACAATGTAATTACACTTTTATAATCCCAACATAAACAAGTTTTATTGCACATTACAGTATTAATTACAGTATCTTGACATTCATATGTGTTAATTACACTTAGTAAAACAACACATAAACAATCAACACTATTGCCAGAACATTGTCATACATATTTAACCAACCCATTATTTTAATAAGGTCCTGATTACAATTAATTGATGCATTTCCTCTATAAAAGGGCTTCTTATTTCTCAAATTATCATTATCATTTGGAGTCCAGAGAAGCATGATAGCAGCTGCTAGAGGTAAATATGTTTTTTTTTCTTAGAAATATTATTTATTTTTTGACAAAACTGGACCCTTCCAGTGTTTCTAATTGAGGCTTCTAATTATTTGTAAAAACAACCTTAGCTTTTTCAGACACACTCTGGTTAACATCGTTTGATATGGGATTTCTTTATATACATACATCCATGTATTCTTTATATACATACATACTTTCCTGCTTGTTTCTGACTTGGGGGCCGATTTGCCGAGGGCCGACTTTTTTAGGGGGCCGATTTGCCGAGGGCCGACTTTTTTAGGGGGCCGATTTGCCGAGGGCCGATTTTGCAAAGGGCCGATTCGTCCAGCTCCCATTAACTGATGTGTCCAGTGTTCGTCTGTGCATCAAGTGGAAAATTTAATAGTATATTAAATTTTTATAAGTTAATACCTTACCTAGTGGACAGATGCATTTGTCCTGCGCCCTGCCGGTCTCACCAAACATTAGAAAAAAATGTCCTGAGGTGGGCTCTAGCCGGGACCGGTAGTGTCCTGTTCACTCGCCAGGTGGCTGTGTAGCCTCCCTGCAAGTATACTGCGCATGTGCACACATGCGCTCTTCCTCTTTTTGTTGCCTACCTTAGAAGGTCCCCTTTTGGCTTAAAGTAGTGGGGAAGGTAGGGTGGGAATCCCCCTGTCAACTGGGTGAGGTATTAACTTATAAAAAAATTTAATTTACTATTAAATTTTCCACCTTATTGTGTTAATACATCTTACCTAGTGGACAGAAGTAGTATATGTTGGCGTAACATTTGGGCCAATATTAGGGTTAACATTTGGACCATTATTAGAACTGGCCTTTTCCTGCACCACATCGAAAATGGCCCAAAAGTTAACCCAACCTTTAACCAAAAATTTTTCACCAACCAGTTAAGTTACTATTGAAACTCCAGGAATTGTACTTATTACACAATAAGAAATTTTTAGAATATAGGAAATATTTATTTCTTGGATACAGACTGCAAAAAAAAACTATTTTTAATTCTTTGAGTACTAGCTGTGAAAAAACCCCAAGGTTACCAGACCATTTTTTAAAAAGACTGTTCAGGAACCAGTCTGTATTTTTATTTTATTGTGAACTATGCAGCAAATATGTAGATGGATATTAAATAAAATATTATATATTTGGTTGGAAAACGACGACAGACATGTTTGTTTAATTCTTTGTAAAATATGTGGCCATTTAGTTTGCAAACAAGATCGTGGACTTGCTTTATTTTAAAAATATATATTTCGATAAGGAACTCGTTTTGTTATTTACTTTTGAGAAAATCCCCCTCGCCTCGAGCATGCGCACACGAATCCCGGAACTCGTGTCTTCAGTTTAAAATATTTCATTGTTTACTCTTGGTAGGGCAGCATCGTGAACTACGTAGCAAATATGTAGATGGATATTAAATAAAATAATATATATTTGGTTGGAAAACGACGACAGACATGTTGGGTGCGTTCTTTTTGTAAAATATGTGGCCATTTAGTTTGCAAACAAGATCGTGGACCTGCTTTTGTTTACTCTTGGTAGGGCAGCATCGTGAACTACGTAGCAAATATGTAGATGGATATTAAATAAAATAATATATATTTGGTTGGAAAACGACGACATACATGTTGGGTACGTTCTTTTTGTAAAATATGTGACCAGTTAGTTTGCAAACAAGATCGTGGACTTGCTTTATTCTAAAACTATATATTTCGATAGAAACTCGTTTTGTTATGATACTTTTGAGAAAATACCCCTCGCCTCGAGCATGCGCACACGAATCCCGGAACTCGTGTCTTCAGTTTAAAATATTTCATTGTTTACTCTTGGTAGGGCAGCATCGTGAACTACGTAGCAAATATGTAGATGGATATTAAATAAAATAATATATATTTGGTTGGACAACGACGACATACATGTTGGGTACGTTCTTTTTGTAAAATATGTGGCCAGTTAGTTTGTAAATAGATCTGCCTTGGTTTGCAAAATATATATTTCGATAGGAAACTCGTTTTGTTATTTACTTTTGAGAAAATCCCCCTCGCCTCAAGCATGCGCACACGAATCCCGGAACTCGTGTCTTCAGTTTAAAATATTTCATTGTTTACTCTTGGTAGGGCAGCATCGTGAACTACGTAGCAAATATGTAGATGGATATTAAATAAAATAATATATATTTGGTTGGAAAACGACGACAGACATGTTGGGTGCGTTCTTTGTTTAATTTGTGGTGAAATATGTGGCCAGTTAGTTTGTAAGAGATTGTGGACTTGCTTTGGTTTGCAAAATATTTCATTGTTTACTCTTGGTAGGGCAGCATCGTGAACTACGCAGCAATATGTAGATGGATATTAAATAAAATAAAATATATTTGCAAAGGTATTTGGAAACAACGATGGTGGGTTTAATTCGTTGTAAAATATGTAGCCAGTTAGTTTGAAGAGTTAATTGAATCAATATCACTTGGCAATTTTGAGATAAAAAAATCAATTTCTCCTCTTATTATTTACATCTATTTAGTTTATTTTTAGCAAATTGTAAAATTTTGTGTCAGCGTAATTGGAATGGATACAGTGGAGAATCCTAAGGAATACATGACATGCATGTGTTTGGTAAGTGTCTTCTTTATAATATATGTTGGTAGAATGTATATAAAAGATAATAGTTATAATGTAAATACTAGATATATCTGCTGCATAATTAAATATAAATTTTCATTTTCTGTTATATAAAATGTTTGTCTTAGATGTATTTTTGATGCATTGGTGAAAGATCAAAATTTCTATGCTTGTTTTTTTATATTCCTTAGCATCTATTTGTATTGTTTCACCTATTCTAACCACAATAATATTGTGTGTAATTATCTTAATCAAAACAATTTGCTTTGTATGTAGGTGTAATTGTTTTTTCTTTTGTCTTGTTATAGACAAACAAATTGACATTGTTTTTTTGTTGTGCTTTTGGACAATTGGATTGTTTATAGAAGAAAATGCACAATGCCTTTGCATTATATATAAATGTACTGGGAATAGAGGGGAAAATATCACTTTCAATTTGTCATAGGAAGGTAGAAGGTTGGTGGTGAAAATTTTGAAATGTATTTTTTATTTTAATAACCTGATAGAATATAGGTTTGTTATAAAACATTTAATTAGAAAGGGAAATATATTTTACATTTTCTATAGTCTGTTTTAAAAAGGGTGGCAATAGCAAAGTTAACATTGATTGCAAATTGATCTTACATTCCATTTCCATTGAAATATCATTGATCAATATTTCTAGACCTTGTCTGTGTGTGTTATTGTGTAGTTTGTGTTCTGATGTCCAGTGGGAACCTCCTGTTGAGCACAGCATTTGACTTCCATTCAAATATCACTTTTGATCAATATTTACAAGACTGACTGTTTTTCATGTTTGTGTGTATTGTGTTTCTTTTTGTGTTCAGCTGTCAACTGTTTGTTTTTTTTCTTCCAGGTGAGCACAGCTGTTGACCATTGGAGGCCCTTCTTTTTTCGTTCATTGATGAATTCTCCCACATTTACAGACATGAAGAGATTATAATAATAGAGAAGTTTTTTTGTTTATTTGTAATCACTTTTAGATGAAAGAATTTTTTTAAAAAACTATTGTAGATTCACATGTTTTGTGATATACTATTTTGAAACTACTGTTAAAAAATTAATAATGAAATGTACTAGTTTGATGAATCTTGGAGATGTAGGATCTAGAAAATATGAGTAAATGTGAACATCTTTATCATTCAGACTTAGTAATTATTAGTAAGTTTTAGATCACAGTTTCCTTATATAATGTTCCCTGGTGTGACCTACTCTTGTAAATGTGGAAACCCTAACAGGTTGAAAGGTAGATCACTATTACAAATGCACAAAGATATATGTGTTTTAGACATGTGTGTTTTTTGTTTTTAGGTTCATGCAGTGTCTGAATGATGTATGTCTCTAGTCTTCTGCAACCAAATATACAGCACAGTTTCTCTGAGCCGTCCAAAAGTTGACGTCATAGATTGTGAACAGTGAGTTTTTGTTTTTTTATGTTGTGTTTGGCGTCGTTCGTTCGTTCAGTTTCGAAGATCTTGGTTTTTTGCCTTTGTTATGTTTCGTTTGTGTTTTTGCGTCGTCCGTCTGGTCATTTTCGTTTTTCCTTCCTGTTATGTGAGTTTTATCACAGAGAGATAGAGATTAAATACTATAAAAAGTAATAATATTCTTTGTCTTAGAAAAGGAAAAAAAACACATGTTTGTCACCCAATCACCATTTTTATTTTAAGCACAATATTTAAAACAATTTAACACAAGATTTATTTTACAATTCTTAACACTTGTAGAGTTAATGCAAGTACAATAGTTTATAATTAATAGATTTTTCATTTTTTTAATATTTGAACAATTTGTTATACAAAGTAACATTGTTGTACACACAAGCAAAATTATAAGTATGTTTACTTTATACACAATATATAACTTACATCATTACACACAGAATATGCTTTGAACTACCACCATATGAAAATTTAATTTTTTCAATTGTAACAACATGCTTTTGCATTTTTTATTAATTTAACAGTCTATGATACCTACAAACACAGCATGTTTGAATTATCATGGCTATGAAAAAACAAACTTCTATTTTTGTAACAAGAGCATTATAGTTACAGCTTCTCTGTCTTTTTTTATATTAGACAATGATTAGAACCCACACAGTATTCTTTGAACTATGACCATGAAATATATGCAATTGTAACAACATTTTGTTAATACATAATAATAATGCAGTTATTAATACATGACAAAGGTTTGTAAAACACCAAGACAACTTAATTAATTTATAACTATGCATATTTATTTTATACACAATATAACTTACATCATTACATACACAATATGCTTTGAACTACCACCATAACAAAATTTAATTTTTTTCAGTTGTAACAACAAAACACAGCATGTTTGAGTTATCATAAAAAACAAACTTCTATTTTTATAACAAGAGCATTTATATTTATTTGCTCTTTTTATATTATACACAATGATTATAACCCACACTGAACTACCACCATAAAGTATGTATACATAATAATAATGACAATTATTTTTACATGACAAAGCTTCATAAAACGCCAAGAAACACTTATTTCCTGTCATCTATGTTTGTTAAGCTAACATTATCTGAAGTTTTACTGCCCTTCTTTTTCCGATAAAACTGAATTGTGTTTCCGTTCATCCTTACTTCGTAACCAATAAATAGCCCAATGAAAAAAAGAGGAATAAGTAATAAGAGGTATGGCCAATCCACCCTTCTTAACTTGTAATGATGTTCTCCCTGCACAATATTTTCAAGATTTTGGTGACCCAAACAGTCCGAATCGAGCCAAACGTGTTCAGGTTTATCGATTGTAATATTACACAGATGCGTGCTGTTTCTGATAACAATCATTTCCAGGATAGGCCATGACCTAAAATTGGGCAATTCTGTTATGCCTGTATTAATTAAGTCTAAGAATATTGCTGTATTTTTATCATCCTCATTAAAGAAAGGTAGCGTATCAATATTTTTACACAAGATAATTCCAACAGTGTTAGTACACCAACAAACTGGTGGATTACCGCACTTACTGGTAAATGCGGATACTACAAAGCAAGACCACAAGAGTACCATTGAAAACATGGTTTTGATAAGTATTTCTTTGTATAGTGAAAATTAGCCTTGTCACATAGTTCATATAAGGAAAAGAATATTTACTGCAAACTATCAATTAACTGACGTGAAATTTGCCGGGTTAAGAAATCTTCTGAAACTTTTTTACTTATGTCTAAACCAAATTTCCTTTTACAAAACTCTTTGACCATTTTGTCATTTTTACTGTAACTCTCATGGTTGTACGTATTCATGATGTTATTGTAGGACATACCTTTACACCTATTTGAGAAGAAGTAGATACAATGTTGACCACATGCGGTAGAGAAAAGGTGTTGTACTCTTCTGCTGTTGTAGCTATACTGGTGTACCATTTCGAGGAATTTTACAATGTATTTATTAGTTGGTTCTCCCCCATAACTATCAAAGTATTCTATTGGTTCCTTTACTGATGGTAAATAAATAGCAGTCCAATGCGTTCCTGGTTTGGTGTGTACATCTGTGTTGATGACAACAGCAAACGGAATTCGATCTATTTTTGTTGGTAGTTTATCACATGGTAATGTGCCGATGTATGCATTCTTTGTAATATTGTTCGTACTTAACATTTGAGTAATTTGCTGAGTGTCCATTGCTTTTATACCTCGGTTGCAGGATTCATTTCCGAATCTATCTCAATCATGTCCTGATATTCAAAATATGCAACTAAAGTGACAGCAGTAGTGCAGGCTTCTGACAGTTTCATTTCAACCCCGACCTCTCCGTGTTTGATCAGCGTCATCTCACCCGGGACTGAATTGGTCTCCAAGTCAAAGGCATAAATGGTGTGACCATTTTTATAATTTTCAGTTGTAACACCCATTGAATTATTTGAGTATACGGTATCTGTCCCTTGAAACAGTGAAAGGTACCCCATAAGGTATTTGCCAGAAGAGAAATCCATCTCCAACTCCTCGAATGGAACGGCTTTCCCATTGACTCTCAGTACTATACTCCGCACATTGAAGTGTTGAAAATTGAAAGGTTTTTTTTTTATATTTCCATTAAAGGCAGAAGAGTTCACCATCCCAAGAACAATTCTTGTTGGTAGTTGACCATCGCATAGATTTCGCTCGGACAGATCATCTCGATTGGCCCCTTTGGTGAAATATTTCATCTCAACTCTTTTTATGGGATACTTTATCCGGTCCGACTGTAGATTTTTTAAGTGAGCGGCTCTTATGGACGGTATAATTGTGTCATGTTTCACAAAGAAAGAAGCACTTTCAATTTCTAAAACGTATTCATTGTTCTCTGTTGCAGCCATCAAAAAGAATTTCGGTGAGTGTCTGTGCAATTTCACTTTAACCGAGCACTTTCCCATCAGGTATCTTGCTTGGTTAAAGAAATCGGCATGTATTCTTCCAATTAATTCGAATGATTTTCCAAATTTTATTTTGTTAAATCTTGTAACTGCAGATGGATTCACATTGCTCGTGTCTGCAAGGGCTACTGGTGCTATCGCCTCTAAGTCCTTTGTTTCCGGAAAGTATAATGACATTGCCAGAAATTCATTCTTAACATCCTTGGTATATGAGAGTAACGTTTCCAGAAAAGCTCGGTACGGATACATTGTGTCATTTGAGGACACTAATCTTCCTCCGAGATAAACCTCTACTTGTTTGAACATTGCTGCAATTAGATAGTTGACAGGAAATACAATGGATCGATCTGGTACTGTGGGATCGTCGTCGGCTACTTTCCTTCTAAGGACTCCACCATCTGCGGCTAGTATTTTACATTTTAGGTGCAACAATGACTGGCTAAAATCTAAATATTCACTCTCGTCGGCTTTAATTTTGAAATGCAGATCACTTCCTTTGTCTAAAGTGCTTACAGGTTTGTGCTCGACGTATCTCGATGCCTCAGTAGAAATATGCGTGCTCGGTACAGTGAAGAGCTCTAGATTAGACATCGCACTCTCGCAGGACTGTGGGTGAATAGCCACATTTCTTTATAGTACAAGATTTAACTTTCTTCTTTTCCCACTGGTTTGCGGAGAGCTCTTTTTACGCTTCTTAGATCTACCCGTCACAGGAGTGTTTCCCACAAATTCTGAGATGCGATTCTTCCCAGTGTCTAATAGGGCTTGTTTTACTCCTTTCTTGTTTATTATGACGTCTGATAATGCCTCTTTTCCGGAACAGACAAATGCTGGTAATACTTTTTTCTTTAGAATTGGCAGTGCTCGTTTGAATAAACCGGATAATATTTGACCTAGACCACTACCTCGTTGAATTGGAGATCCAACAAAAACTGGAATATTTCCCCCGGATTGACAGTAATGGTGTTCTATTCCTTTTGTGTTTGGATAGTATTTGATGATTCTCATCTTGATGTCATGAGGAAAATTCTTAGTCCTTTACATTAAGAAATTGTCACTTTTCAAAACATCACACGGTCCATTTAAAACTTCACCCACTCACTCTTTCTCGGACTTCTTCACGGTAGTTGTATGTATGTATGCCTGAATAAGATTACTGTCTTGTATTGTGTCACCCTCGATTACAATTTCCAGGTTATACGTCCATGATAAGATACCTCGCGAGTCTTTCATATATTTTAAAATTAAATTAACCACAGGTTTTGTTCTCAGGGGAAATTGGTTTAATATGATATCTTCAGATGGAGCTTCTACTTCTACCTCTTTTTTAATCTGTACAAGATGTGGTTCTGGAAGGGGTCTCTTGGTCAATTTCTTTTTCTGATTATAAAGCTTAATTCTCATGTCTGGAGGAAGAGTTTTGTCATTAAGTATGTCACCAGTTTTTGGGGGAGGAAGTTCTTTCTCCTGTGGGTTAAAGTTACACTTGTTAAATACTTCCAGTGGAACAATTACAGCCTCTTTATAATTCATTTCCCACCTCCGAATAGTGAACCCAGCACAGACAATGCCACCGGTAATATACTCGTCAAGAATCCCCCTTCCTGTTTCAGAATTTGTTTTCTTTTCTTAAATGAACACCTTTTGTTTGTGAGATCTTTGAGGTGTCTTTTTATTTTCTTTAACTTTCCAATTTTAGAGGGTGAAATTCTCACACGACCATTTACTATGTTTAACAAGCACTCTGATATAGCATCAATTTCTTGTTTTGTGGCTACATCTAAAAGTGCCTTCCTTCTTTTCACATCTTTTGAATTTGCTAGTAATGTGAGATAATCTCTTCTCTTTAGTGCAGATCCCATATTATCTTTTTGTCTCTTTCTTCCATACTATTATTAACTGTTGTTTGAATCTGTCACACGGATAATTTTTTATGCTTTGTTGGGCACAAAAACTCTCTGGAAGTTTTTACCAAACAAATCTGTTCTAAAACGAGCATCCTCTGGTGTGCTGACTTTTCCATCTATAAATAAATAAGTATAAGGTCTCCTCGTTGCATTTTTAAATATGTCTAAAAATATGCCCGACTTGTGTGGATAAATTTTTCTAGCTAGGGAATAAGCCAATGTGTAATCTAGGGGATTGTTAAATAAGATAAGGTATGAGGCATTCCTATAGATGGTTTTTCTGTGTTTTCCCTCACAAAATAGATTTTGAAATATCACAATGGTGCTGATATTCTCGTGGTGACATTTTTTGGTGAACAAATCCGCTATTTCTTGAGAATCACAGATGTCGGATTGAGAATCATCGAAGATAAATACACCATGTTGTTTCTGTTTTGTGAAACCAGTCAAGTCATCCGGTATCCCTTCCACAAGAGTAATTTTGTCACCGTATAATTTTTTAAATTTTTTCTAATGCTTCCGTTTTCTGGCCATATGACCAAACAATATAGTCGAATGGAGTATCCACTATTGTATTCCAAGACTCCAATAGCTTGAGCACAAACTGAGTTTTCCCGCACATGCTTGGACCGGCTACAACTGCAGAAAACGGTGTCCTTAGACGCGCATCAAAAACTTCAAAACTCATTGTTTTTTGTGTATGAACAAATTACACAGACCCACACAAAATGGTGAAGGTGGGTGGTACGTCTCATTAGTCTTTTATCTTTACTCTTACCAACTCATTGTCATAAAATCCACCTTTAATAATGTCCTGTTTTTGGTCCATTACTCTATATGTCCAAGGTTTGGTGTTAAGTCTGTCCGCTATAATGAAAACTTCTTTTGTAAATCTTGGAAGATATTTTTTAGTAAAAGGATTGTCTAAATGTATCAGTCTCACAAAGTCTCCTATCTTGTACTTATGTCTGCTCTGACGTTTATCAATTTCATCTTTGTATTGATGATTCCAAATTCTGCTCTCATTCCTCTTTGTGACATGATTTGGTGACGTTCCAATGGATGAATGTTTACTGTTGTTGTAGCTTTGTACAATATCTTGTAAGATAGAGGTGTAATTCAATTTCCCAGTTTTGCTGAAATACTTCCACATTTTTGATTTTAATGTCTGGTTGAATCTTTCACAAATGGCTGCCTTGAAGTCAGACGCAGAGGAGTAATGTGTGATACCTTTAGATTTGAAGTAATCCTGTACAGTTTTGTTGTAAAACTCACTGCCTAAGTCGGTATGTACTTTCTGTGGCACACTCCCTTTGTGAATTAGTTCAAAGGCATTTTTCACCGATATTCCGGTTTTATTTTTGATAGGTACTGCCCATGCCTTTCTCAAAAAAGTGTCAATGTTAGTGAGAATAAATTTATTTCCTTTATTTTCTCTAGACAGGGCACTGACATCTACAAGATCGGCTTGATGTATAGCATCAATACCATGTGCAATAGTCTTCCTGTATTTCTTAGGTTTTCTGGTTGGTTTGTGTAGTGTATAAACGTCTTCCCCAGCTAAGAAATCTTGAACCATGGAGAGTGTTATATTTCTGTTTTTCCTCTTTGCTGCTTTATAAAGTTTGTAGCTGCTTGAAAATGAACTTGGTTTCTTGACATCGTAATACAATTTCTTCAGTAAAATGTCTGTTTTGCTGCTCATTCTTTTTTGTATCTAAATCTTAGGACAAATGGACAACACCCTTTCTTTCCTACCTCTGAATGGTCAGTTTGGTCTTTCTCCCTTTTTTCAGTTTCACAACAGGTGATGATAACAGTATTATTAGTTATGTTGAATTTCATGGTTTTCTAACTTCTGTCCTAAACAGAACACCGGGAGGAAACCTATTATCTTTAATGCTTTTCTTTTTTTAAACGGGCTTTTTTCTTCCACCTTCTCCACTCCAGATGTTTTTTTGTTGTTCACAGGATCTTCCACGGGTTTCCTCTTTCGTTGCTCTCGTTTAACCTTCTCGTTTAAGTATTTCTTGTGACAAGAGTTACATCTAGTCTCCGAGTAAGTGAAGTATTTTTCATCGTGGAATGGTCACTTGCAGCGTTTACATTCCCTGAAGCAATTACTTTTACAGTCGTGACAGTAGGTTTTCCCTTTCACCAAAACCTTGTCCTTGGAACAGTATGAACAACACTGTATCTGTTCACACGAAACATCTGATTCATCATTCGAAGAAATCTCCATTGTTGGGCTATGTTTGTAAGGCATGTTCAGTCTTGACACACGGACATATTATTGTTAACTAGCAATGTTTTACACCTAATTCTGCATCAGAGTTTTTTACTCTTACTAGGTAATGCCTTCCATTTTCTTCTGAAAAAATGTTGCAGTAGTCTTCGTACGCTTTTTGTAAACAGTTCAGGTAATCTTCAAAATTTTCCATGTTGCTCTGTCCTTTTCTGTCCGTGATTCTTTTCAAACATGTTGCAACATCTGTATCGATGTAAACTAGCCTATTGCAACCTAACTTGCAGGATTGGGGTAGAGTGTCTGTTATATTTTGTTGAATGATATCTGACAAGTAATCGTATTGAAAGTCGTTCAGGTAACCCATTTTGTATTGCGTATTTAATTTTTTCGAAGAGATAAGTTTTTTCAGCACCCATAAGTCCCTCTATGGTTGCCAGTTTCATCTTGATGATTTTCTTAACAGTCTTTCAACTTTTCTCACAAGAACTTCATCCTCATCGATGTTAGTCAATTTCTCGGCGCTGTCACTTCCATTTTGTTCTACAAAAACGCAATAATACTCATCGTACTCCTTTTGGAAACAATGCAGGTAGTCCCGTAATTCTATCATGGTGCTTTCTTCTTTTCGTTGTAATATCCGTTCCAAACATCTCTCAACATCTGTGACTACGTACACCAACTTGTTACAACCTAACCCACAGTCTTTGTTGAGTGTTTCCGCAATTTTTTCGTGTACCCGATCTGTAAGATAATCATGCTGAAAGTCTGACAGGTATCCTCTTTCATACTGAGCGTTTATGAAAATAACTGTGCTGTACAAGTTTCTCTCGGATATGAGGTAATCTATGTCACTGGTTTTGTGTAGGCTTTCTGAGTATAACTTTCCTAAGACATTCAAGAAGTAGTGTTGACAAAGTGCAGCATTTTTCACTGGGTCACTGTAATATTCCCTCAATGGATTGTACCATAAATATTTTTTAAATTTCTCCACTGGTTCCTCTACAAACCCAATTTTTTTATTGTGTGCAAAATTTTCTTTTAACAAATTAAAGAGATAACTTTTTCCAGCACCCATGATCCCATCAATGCTAAGTAACTTCATTATTCTGACTCAATATCGCTGCTTTCAGGTGTGGTATTGTAAGGTGAGTCACAACCGTCTTCCATTTCATCGGGTGTCTCACACTTTTTTTTCTGTTTCTCTCCATCATATTTTTTTTAAATATCTAACAACGAAGGTCAAATTTTCTTCAGCTTTTTCAACTCAGGATAGTTAAAAGTCACATTTTTTCTCGAGAACTGATCAGAAAAGTGGCAGTACAGTTTCCCTTTGAATTTAGTGACCGAGGCCCTTTTACGAGCATTTATTTTGAAAATTTTGCTTTGAATCCCATCTTGCTATTCGATAATCTCTGTAGGCTAAGGAATTAATACTGTCGTCTAGTATATATCTTTTGTCATCAAATGCGCTGAGGGCTATTTTTTCTGTATTTTTTCTATGGTTTTTCCATAAAGAGCATTGTTTGCCATTTTTAGATTGTTGCTCTCAAATTCTGTGTTGGCCGCCTTTCTTCTTTCAATATTGATCTCAATAAATGACTTCATGAATGCTCTCTGTTCAAACCTGAGAACTCTGTGAATTTTTGTCAGTTTAAGTCTAAGCTTTAAGTACAGTTTAAGTAGTTCAAAATGTATTACATAGTTTTTCTTGTCCTCTAATGTTTGAGCTAACTTTTCTGCATTGCTGAATAAGTTTTTCATATCACTCAATCTTTGGATATTTTGGTTGTAAGGACTGAGTTCATCGTATTTTATTTTCTTCTTTATCGGCGCCAGTGGAAAATCCGAATGTTTTACATGTAAATTCTCTGGGTATACCAAGTCAACCTCTAAAATGTACCCTAGGTTAGTATTTGACCCCGTGTTTTCTATGTCAAAGTTTGAAATTTCATTCTTTTCTAACCACCTAAATTTACCAACCAGTAGTTTTTTTGACAAACAGTAGGCATATAATGAATTGCAGTCAAACATGTGAAGGTAAGTTAACGGTTCTGTTTCGTTGTAGTCTGGTAAAGTTGTATAGTTCGCTTTTGCATACCTTGTGTATTGACCAGAAATGCCACCTCTAATAGCTTTCTGTATGAATTCATACTGTTCAAGATCAGTGATCAGTTCGAGCTTTACTTTGGTTTGAAGCAACATTGCATCGAATGAGAAACTTGGTAGGCTTAAATATTTTGCAACGTCTAACCCGTACAGTTTATGGTTTATTGCTCTGAAATTTTCAAAAACATCCGCCAGTAAGGTCACATCTAATTTCAGGTAGGCCTCTAAGTATTCCCCTAAATTTGAACATTTTAAAAGCGTAAACATTGACTGTGCATGTTGATACTGTTCAGGGGTGATGGTCTTTTTTGTAAGAGAGCTGTAAAAGTGTTCTCGTTTTGGTAGTTTGCATTCATTCAGAACATCGATCCCCGTGAGATACTCATAAGGGAAGAAACCTTTTTTGAGCAATTTTAAAAATGTAGATTCTTCAGGATATAATTGTCTAGTGTGTTTGAATAATTTATCCTTACTTTCTTGTCCACTTCCCAGGATGTCTGTCAGGTTTGATAAACTGTTAGGTAAATGAGCATAGGTGTCAATGAATTGGAAATTTTGAAAAGAGATACACGCAAATGTCTCGCTTGTTCTTGGAATAATTTTTAATTGGTTTTCACTGTTTTGGCACAATTCTCTTATCAACAATTTGAAGTCATACTTTGATCCATTATGGAGAAATACTGGAATTTTTGGCTCATTGGAAATTGAGGAGTATTTCAGGTTGCACCTATTACAGGCTATACCGAGTACATTCCCAAAAGGGTGTTCCTCAGTCACCTTAGGGCTTTGCAGGTGGTTGTGATCCCTACATTTTTTGTCACCGTTAAAAGCTGAATCACATATATAGCAATGGGTAGCCTTTTTCAACATTTGCCAAGTTTTTCCAGTGTTGGTCATGGGGTATCTACATTCGTTCAAAATTACATTGATACGACTTTGCTCCTCCATCAACATCTCAATCGCTTTTTTGGCACAATTTTCTCCTGTGTAACACCTTACAGGACCGTTGAACTTATTATTCACATGACATACGCGTTTCATGCCAACGCTTAACTGTTTATGCTGGGTATTAAATCTAGTTTTTCCACTGACTCTTTTATCGGTCACTCTGCTCTGATAAGTCTCAAAATCCATGTATATAACAAAGGGTGCCATGAATTTTTTTTCATAGTTTCTACATTGTAACAGGTCCTCACCAGATCCTGGAATTGGTACTTGTCCTTTAGGTTTAACCATATTTATACTGCAAGAGTTTTCATGTTCTTTCAGAGCTTGCTCTGAATACTTTTTTGTCAAACAGGTTTTGCAGTAATAACCTTTTTTCCTGTTTGAACAACGAAAACTACACAGAAATCTGGAAAGACTCCTTATTGTGCAATAATGTCCTTTGTATAACAATATATTTACGTGATGTTTCTTGTTTTCTTCAGAACTTATGTGTAGCACCCCCGGTTCATGAGATACCGGGTTAATGTCATAACAGTTTATAGAAACATCATTTCGTTCTTCAAACAGTTGGATATTATCCAGTCATGGGTAGTGAAATTTAATTTGTGTTAAAATTTTCCACCAAGGTTTTATATTGACCCATACGACGCGCATGCGTTGCCTTTGGTTGGATACCTGCTGCTACTGCGTACAGAAAGCATTGGTTTTCTGGGGAAGATAAGTCGAGTAAACAGTGTTTGTTTTTCAGAAATTTTGGAAGGTTTCCTTGTTTACACCCACCAAAAATTGGGGCGTACTTCACTATTTTCAATTCAAGACTATAAATCTTGACTAGGTTCCAATTACTTCCATGGTGAAGAAATGTTTCTAATCTAGATGCTACCTCTTTAGTTAATTCGGATATAATCCTTTTGATATGTACCTTCGAAAGAATTCCCTTTGTTTCCGATGTAAAGTACGGTTTGATGTAAACAAAATCATCTTCTGTTTGTCTGTACTTTTTAAGTTTTACCCTCAGAGACAGTTGTATCTTTAAACTCTTCAATTTACGCAATGCTTTTTTAATTTTATTTTTGACCATCGGGTAAGATTTTGATAGATACATTTCCACATCCATTTTCTTGTACCTGGGAAGTTCAATTCTGTACCTCTTATATACATCTTTAAATTTGTGATGTTTCATTTTTTTAATCTGGTTGGAATAAAGAAAGTCTGATAATCACCTTTCCAAATTAAAAATGAATCAGGTCCCCCGTTGTGTCTGTGATTTTAAGTTCAATTTTACTCAGTACGTTTCCTATCACAGGGATATAGTTTAAAATAGGAAGAGTCCTGTGAGTATATTGTGAATCGAGACGACTGTCACAGTGAATGATCCCTAAAATTGGAACAATTGTATTTCCCACACGAGTAGGGTAGACAATATCGCTGTAGATGTAAAGACTGAAAGTGAGCAAATTGATGTCGGGCACCACATCACCTGCATATGCTCTTGGTAAAGAGGGTGTGTTTCCTACATTTGCAAACTCTACCTTGTCAATAAATCCTAAAATATTTGCCAACTTTCTGTGGACCTTTATTGTCTCTTCGCTCTCTACAATTATTTCACACAGCCCAGTTTTGTTGTTTACCCGCAACGTGGATTCCATCTTTGCACTTTTGATAGCCCCATTTATTACCCGTATTAACTGTTCTATATTGCGGTAATTTTTACCGAGGATCATCTTGTTATAATGCCCTGTTTTTATACCTCTCTTTTTCGAAAGATGAATTTCAGTCATTGGTTCAAACACATTCATTATACTGTTTGGATAAATGATTTCAGCAAGAGCTATCTTTGCCCCGGGTTTTAGGTTAATTGGTTCAGCTAAATCTGTCACAAAGTGTGATGTTTTGTTTTCAAAATAGTCACATTTAGCATTCGATGGTAAAAAAATTGTGCTGACTCCCCCTTCTGAAGAGTTTCCCAAAACACTCGACATGGTGTTAAAATTGTTGTTTCAATTCAGTACACTCACCAAATCCTTTACTTCCTCGAAATGTTTCCATTACAATGTTTTCCGTTTTTACGATACAAGGATTAATGCTTGAATGAAATATCAACTGTGCTATGGGTTTTGTCTTGTCCCATGAAATTTTTTGATTTGTAATATTGTGTAGTACCACAAATATTTGTGCTCGATAGTCCGGATCAACGATTCCAGCCAATACACGGAGTCCACATAGACTAACACTGCTCTTTTCTGCTACTTGTACGTACAATGATTCTGGTAATTCCAATATCACACTCGTAGGCAGCTTCCTTATTTCATTAGGTAATAGTTCAAAGCATTCAGTACTAAATAACTCATTACCAACTGCATTCGCAGATGATTTGTACAAGTTTTTTTGTTGTCCATCACACAAAAATTTAACCTTAGCTTCCATTGTCACATCAAACAGTGGCTTTCTAGCTGTCACACACTGTTTTTTTTTTGTGTGTGTGTGTGTGTGTCTCTAAAAATGTTTTTTATTTAACCCAGTTGGTGATACATATGTGAGAGTAAATGCATTGCTGCATCCCATTTGATAAATCAAAAATTTAATTCATCATAGAGGTAGTCCTGACAAAACTTTTGCAGTTGATGTGGCAATAAAGCTTTGTTCAGTGTACTAAATTGTGTAGTACCAGCACACAAATCTTGCAAACTGTGTGGGTTAAGCCCAAAATAATGTTTAAATAAAGATACAGTAACATCTAAACACTGATAAACTAATATAGGGGTTATTGTTATTCCTGGTTGTACAGTTAACCCGTGTTTCACAAACACATCTAAATCTCTCCATTTCAGTACATGATTTCTACATTGACAAATTTCTCCATCAACTAGGAAAGTTATATCTTTCCCACTGTCCATTATTACTGTTTCTCTTACAAAATATTTTTCTTTTTTTGTAAACCAATGTCCTCTCCCTCCCCCCCAAAAAATAATGTTTACTCAAAAATATTTGGAATGGTAAACTCTAGATTATTCCAAGAAACTTTTTCAAACACATATTTCTCCCCCACACAGCCACTTGGTGGGAGTAATCTAACATTCATTTTTGAATTGATAAATAAAACAAACTTCTTTTAAAATATTACAAGTTGTTCTACATTGACAAATTTCTACATCAACTAGGAAAAGTTCTGTCTTTCCCACTGTCCATTATTAATGTTTCTTACAAATATTTCTTTTTCTGGGGAACAGAGTATAGTTTTGTAAACCAATGTCCCCCCCAAATGTTTGCTCAGAAATCTTGGAATGACAAACTCCATATAATTCCAAGAAACTTTTTCAAACACGTATTTTTCAATAAACTGTTCCCATAGCCACTTGGGAAGTAATCTAACATTTAGGTTGAATTGATAAATTTTTGAAAAACAAAATTCTTTTAATGTTACAAGTTGATCATTTTTAAAAAGTTCATATCTGATGCTCTCTGCAAGTTCAACAATATCTCTCGTGATTTCCGTACCAGGAAATAACTTTAATCCTTTTAATCACACGTAGCTTTGTTATTATACCTAACTGACATCATGGTTACTCTATTTTTTTATGTGTTGCAACTGAACTGACACATAAGCTTTTATTTTGGTCATTATTAATGTTTGGTTTTTCTACCCTTCAGTTTCTTTATAGCCTGTGCCCTTGATAGTAAACTACAGTGCAATGGACATTTTGCCTGGCAGGATAATTCTTCAGTTTTTAAGTTTTGTGGTAAAAAGGAATTTATCGAAGCTATTGTTTTCTTTAAAATTTGATTAAGTTTATCCACATTATCTGTCAGGTTGATTAAATTTCCTTTTGCAATGTTATGGTAATGCTGTAAATCATTCTGCTCAGTAAAATGTTCGAGGGTGTTGTGGTTTTGCAAATCAATTTGTGGACTTTTACATTTCACAAATGGGTTTCTGTTTTTTGATTCTGAAATTTTCAGCGGTATCTTTCTTTTAGGTACTGGTTCTACAGAACAAATTTGTGAAGGTCTTGGACAACTGAATTCTGTTTCCTTTGGCTTTTTACAGACGGGTTCTACCAACTCTGTTTCTGATTCGGAATCAGAAGATAAAGGTAAGAAAGATTCGGTATTTTTGTAAAATTCCACACTCCCGTCCTCAGAGGTGTTTAACTCATATAACTCCCCCCTCAAATTTGTTTTTGAAACGTAGGTTTTAATACAATCCTTTGTGAAGTGTACGGTGAAGAAAGCACATATTTTTTCTGACAAACTGTGCATAAATCTATCTATAGAATTAAAATAAACCATATTTCTACTTTTCAAAGCTTCATTATCTGTCTCTTCAAGTGAATCGATGAACATATCCTTTAATTTTTTATATAGTGTAGGTTCATCAACGATATTGAATGTTTGATAGAAATATGTGTAGTAATCGGTGAGAAAAGACGGGTTTATATCTTGCAACAGAAGGTGAGCTAAAGTCTGACGGTATTTCATTACAAATGCTTGTGTTAAATATGAATTCATGGTGATGTCCTGGTTAGCTGAAAGGAAAATTTGTTTAATACTCGGTACTTTTTCAATCTGTTTTGTGCAACCGGTAACTTTTAAACAGTTGTTTTGTTGTGAGTATACGGTAAATACTAAACTATTGCTTGTGTACTTAGTAGAGACGCGTTCCTTTGTTTCTAAGTCTGGTATTCTTTGAAAATATTTTTGAAATTCTGAATGATTAATTCGCTTCTCTCCAAGATATAAAACTTTGATTTCCCAATGATAATTTAAAGTTTTGAGTATCACTAGGTCAACTGATGATTTCACTAAATAAGGTTGTATGTAGTTCTTTAAAAAATATTTCACTATATCTTCTATTCCACGGTAATTACTTAGTGTATTAACTTTTCTTAAAATATAAAACCTCTAGAATTTTTGACAAAATATTTAAAAGTAATGTGTAGAAATCTAAAAATTAAAACGTCTTGTTGATTCTGTATTACAAAAGTGTTCTGTCTAATAAGCTCAGACTTTACAATTGCAACTCTTTCTTTATTTTTGCTGAATATCTCAAATTTCAATAAGATCTGATTAATTTTCATAAAGTTATTCAAATAGTACTACAAACCTCTCTTTAAATTTATCCAGTACTTTAAAAACAACAATTGCACCTCAGTAGATTACTCCCCTTTTGCAGCACAGTAAAGTGTGAGGAGTTAATAGTCACCACACGGCTTTTATATAAGATCTGAGAAAAGATAACTGCGCATTTACAAGAAATTTGCAATGGGACAACAGATGTGGGGATAATTAGAAAGTTCTAGAACTTACACAGAAACTATGATAAGAAATGCAGCAAAAAAATCTCAAGTAGACAGAGAGAGAGAAAAAGGACATTGTATTGAGAACTGACGTATTGCTTGTAGAACTTTTTTAGAATAGCATTAAATGTCAAAACACCCAGATGACTTTCAGAACGGAGAAATGTAATAAATCATTAAATGTAATGTTCATTGCAGCAGATGAAGATATATTATGAAAAGTTTCTAGAACACAAGTCCACTGAGGTTACATGTCAAAAAAACCTAGTATTCTGTAAAATGTTCAATGGGACATCTCATGACCATTTTCAATAAATGAAGACATATTCTAGAACACAAGTCTATAAAGCGCAAAAAAAAGAAATCAAAAGCAAGTTCATAGGGGGTTTTGTGAAAATGTTGAGATAAAAATAGCTTACTGAACACATCATCTGCACCTGATGTTCTGCAGAGAAGCAAGAAATGTTCAGTGGGACGCCTCATGACCAGTTTCAATAAATCATTAATTGTAAACCATTCCAAGCAATTTTGCAATGGGATAACAGATGGAGACATTATTAAGAGGAAGTTTCTAGAGTCAAAATGCTCAAGTGTTTCTACACACAGAACAATGTTGAATTGGGAGAATTCATAGCAATGTGAATGCAATAAATCTTTAAGACACTATCAAATGTTAAAAAAAACACCAGACACTGTTCTACAGAGAGGGAAAAAAACACAACCCCGAATATGTTTAGTTTTTGAAATATGTGGCAATCTATATATTATAGTCATGAATTATGGAATCTAGGTTATAAGTTCACAGGGGGGTGTGTTGAGATAAATTGACTTGTGCCTGATGTTCTGTAGTAACTAGCATTGGTGAATCAACAAAAACAAACCCAACCTCTGTTTGTACATTATGACATTAAAATTTGATCTCTTACATCTGTAAGTATATATCCTAGCCAGTTTTTCCCCTTCCAATACTTTTTAAACTTACTTTTAGGATCAGAAGCATACCTACCAATTCCCCATACTATGTCCCAAGGGCTGGCCTCAACAAGAATGGTACCTGCAGTTTTCAAAAGTTTTTCTTTCAATTTTGAAGTTTGAGTAAACTTTGCTAGTGAAGCTTTTTTAACAATGGCTTTGGATTTTGTCAGCCATCTTTGTTTGTTAAAATTCCTTACTTTTCTACCCAGTCTTTTCATTACTTTGGGGTCTTTCACCTCCATAATTTTTTGGGCTGTAATATAGTCTTTAAATATGATTGCCTTACAATACATCATATACTGTTCAGCACATCTATACATTACTCCGTCAATAGTAAATTTAGAAGGGTGAAACTGACTGAAAGGCGACTGAATTCCATAAAACAAGGTATACCTTTCTTTGTCTCCCATTACTACTGCAGCTATCTTTTTGCCTGGTTGGTTATTAACCTTTCACACAGACAGATAATTATAATATAAAACAAGCAGCTGTGTCTTTACAGTCACAAGAATGTGAACCCTGTATAAAGCGCATTTTTTTCCCTTCCTCTCTGAATCAATTGAAAACCCAACCTTGTGTTTGTAACAAAAAACATTAAATAGCAGACACGGCATGGGTGTCTTCCAAAAAGAGTCAATCAATATCATGAAATGAGTCTTCTAGAAACCATTTATTTCTAGACAGGAAACTAAAACCTCTAAAACCATTCATCAAAATTGAAACCCTGTTTGTGATAAAAAGACATTTGTAAAAATTTGCAGTGTGACAAATGGTACTGAGAGGATTTTTGTTGTGTGTGTGTGTGTTTCTAGAACACAAGTGCAAAGAAGTAATGAGATCATTGCAATAAACTGACATAAATGCAACACATTTTACATGAGGAAAAAAACTGGTAATGGCTCTACAGATGAAAAAATTAAAGTGCAGAACTTTCTAGAATGGCAGTTCACAAAAGTTAAAAAAACACTGATACAAAAAAACTGACTCATAAACAATAAATTATCATAGAAGACCATAAAAAATAATATTAGGTTTTACATTATCTGTAGAATGTTCAGTGGGTCAACATACAGACAGAACTTTCCAGAAACACAAGCACAGAGAGGTTATTACATTCGTTGTAATAATGACAAAACTATACAATAAATCTGACAGTAGTTATTACAACTAATGTTCAGTGGGACACATTCCCGTTTTTTAAAGAAATTTCCAGAACTATTGCACAGATTTTCAATAAATATCTGAAGAGAAAGAATTGAAGGGTTATTCAATAGGGTGCCAAAGGATGGTGATAGTGCTGCAGGTTTGAATTGTGGGGAATGTTTAAGTGGGAAGAATACAATTAAGATATTTTGTGGTATGTTTTAATGAAAAAAACAAACTTTACATTTCTAGGAAAGCAAAATTCAAGAAAATGTTACATTGAGAAATCCTGTGTCACTTGTGTGGAATTAGTTTAAAATGAAAATTCAGCTAATGTTCAGTGGGACACATTCCCGTTTTTATAGAACTTTCCAGAACTATTGCACAGATTTTCAATAAATATCTGAAGAGAAAGAATTGAAGGCTTATTGTTCAATAGGGTGCCAAAGGATGGTGATATTGCTGTGGGTTTAAATTGTGAGGAATGTTTAATTGGGAAGAATACAATTAAGATATTTTGTGGTATGTTTTAATGAAAAAAACAAACTTTACATTTCTAGGAAAGCAAAATTCAAGAAAATGTTACATTGAGAAATCCTGTGTCACTTGTGCGATATTAGTTTAAATGAAAATTCAAAGGAAAGATTGTAACAGTTTGACAATCACTTGGAATGAGGTTTGTGTTAGTTAAAATTTTCTTTTACAATACTAAGAACTTGTAATAAGATACATATTTCTCTTTGAGAGAATATATTCATTTGAAAACATGAGTTAAAAAAAGTTTTTTGAAGGAGGAACTATCCATAAGTTATATTTAAATGAATGGCTTATAAGTCATAATTTTTTTCTCAATAATAATACATTCAAGAGGTGTTTGAGGTTTTCATGCATTCATTACATATTTCACTATAATTGATTTCAAAGGGCTAACTAAATCATTTTCTAAAGAATTCATTTCTTTTTATAATAGGCGAGTTCATTGACAATTTACCAGTGATGTATGCATTCAAGACATGCATCTACAAATGTCACACCTGTAAAGAAAAGTTGTTCTTGAGGCAATTATTCAGTATGATCTTAAGTCACCCTTGTTGCAGAAAAACAGTGATTGTACAGTTGGAGTAAATTGCAATTTTAACATAGGTTTAAGATAATTTGTCTTAAGAGGTGTTGACTTTCAGTTTAATTTTAACAATTCAAGATAATGGGGAAAAAGTTTTATTTTCACTCACTGTAAACATAAAGTAGTTTACGTAAAATGAGTAAAACAACATATTTAACATGAAAAACTTCAATCTATTATTGTCAATTCTTGGGAATTTTTATCTGTACTGTAAATTTCCATAAAAATTGTCGGTTTTATAACATTACATCAATGCAAGGTATTAACACGTAATGCTGTATTACAGTAGCCTGTTAAAGGTGAATCCAATACTAAAGATTTGTAACAAAAATTAAAAGGTTAACTGTCATTATAAATCTGAGAAAATGAACACTTTTTATAGCAAAACTAATTATTTCTTGTTTCAGATTATCTTTTATACCTTACAGATCAATTTACCTAATAGTGACAAATGGCAGTAGCTGTTACACATTTCTATTGTAAATTGTAATATTTTGCCCATCAAAAATAACACAATTAAAACAATTTACTGCAAAAAAACAATAATTTACCTAAAAATTTAATACTTTGGTGATATATATATATATAAACTTCACACTGTGTGACAGGACAAGTAGGTTCAATTTTGGATAGAGCCAAAAGGAATACCTTTTCTGTAATACTTATGGTAAATCTGAAAAAAAGGTCATTACTGTATACACGCATCATTATTACGTCATCTTTCCCTTTAAAAGGTGCATTCCAGGCACTTTGAGGCACAGCTGGAAAAGAAAAAGAAAAATGTAAGTGTAATAAGGAAGTTTAGTGTATTTTAATTTTAAAAAAAGTAAATTGGAATAACTTCTTAATTCATGTTTTTTGTATTTTGTGCTGCACAGGGATCTGCGAAGTAGTAAGAAGAGGAAAATGTAAGTATATTTTATAATGATATTAGTTTTTGTATAAGCTGTGGTTATTAAAAAGGTTTTTTAAAAAATATTTGTGTGTAGTGACACAACATATAATAATTGGTTTAGTTAGGATATTAACTTGTATGTTAATAATATGTCAGAGGTAAAACAGTTGGTTACATTTTGGTGTTCATAGATTGTATCATATATGTGTTTTTTTGTTAGAGATTAGTAATCTAGTGCGCTCCAAAAGTCAAAAATATTTGCCACAATAGGGAACATAATGCACTAGGTTAACAGATGTAGTGACCAAAAACGTAGTCCAAGAGATTTTGTGTATTTTATGTTGTAGAGATGAAGAAAGTAGAGAAGAGCCCGTGAAAATTGTAAGTCTTCTTACTTTCTTACACCCTCCCCACAAGACAAAAAAAGCTTTAAAAACATTTTGGTAAATCATTTTCCTCAAACAGAATTTTGAAACACATGCTTTGGTGGGTAATTACTAATGTTAATGACTAAGTAATCAGGAATTAAAGTAAATACAGCTTTGTCATATATAGCAAAACTAACCTTGAGGTCACAAATATTACTGGGTGCACTGCTGTAGTAGTGTGTGTGTGTGTGTGTGTTGTTTTATGAACCTGCAAGTCATCCAGATATAGAGGTGTAGATATAATTGAAATAGTTTCATTTTAATTCTGATAAAGAACAAAATACAATATCACCAATAATCATTTTCATTCAAATGAAATTTGTTCAATTTGGTTTGTAGGGTCTGTATCTACCCAAATATTTCCCTAAGTGAGGTTTTACTAAAATATGAAAATTAGACATTTTAACCTGAAGAAATTTTTGTTTGATTTGTCATTGTGAAACTTTTATTATTTATAGATTTTCTTTTTTTCAGCCTGTCAAAAAAGATGTGAATATTGGTGAGAAATTACACTTATTTTTTCAAATTTGTTATGAAAGTTGTTTGTATTTAAAGTTTACAAAAAATAATTTTATTCAAAAATTAGAAAGAAATGTCTAACTTTGTATCTTTTATTACTTTTTATAAATCTCTATTTACAGAAATAAAACAGAGGATGATTCAGGTATGTACTAATTTTTTATCAGTTTTAGGCAATTTCTGAAAGTTTTCTTATTTAATAGTTCTTTATTTAAAAGTAAAAATGTTTAGAGTGTTTTTTTACATATCAGAGAGTTCATAATTTTCTTGTAGTATTGCTACTTTTAAGACTGTGCAAAGTGGTAACATAGATGAAGACTTATCAATTAAAACAAAATAGCATTATTAATTGATTATAAAAATGTAAAAAATATCTATTTTTTACATGTGTTAAAAGGTTCTGGGTTTTCCTTGTAGTATTACCACTTATAAAACTGTTAACACACACTGCAAAAGTCAGAAATATAAGGTGCACAATTATGATTAGTCACATGTGTATTGCTACATCATTGTGGGAAATCTGCAAGTCTATTATTTATTTTGCTTTTGATATCCAATTTCTTCTATCTCCTTTAATTTTTTGTGTCTTTTTTTACAGCGCTCCAGAATCAGTGTTAGTGTAAGTGTATTACTAGTCTAATTGTGAAATCAGGAGTAATTACTTCCTTTTTACTGTAAATATGCTTTGTTGTAAAACTTACATGTACATGAACAATTATGGTCTTTATTAGTCTTAATATGTTATTTTACTATTAGGTATATCAGTTTGTGTTTTTCTACTGTTCACTACTCAGAGGATAATGTAATGCATTGCTTTATTATGTCATTCACTAATTGTTTTTACTGATTCACAAGACTTTGAGTAAATATTTATACAAGAACATTGAAAACTCTTAATTGGTGAAATTTTTCTTCTTGAGACATTATTTCTTCAAAAGTAAATAACTATGATTTTAACAGGCAGATTTCTAACACATATACATATTATCTTTTCACCTTTTCATTTTCAGATACACAGCGAGAGCCTGAGTAAGTAGATAAGCTTTTTTATATATTTCTTTCATACCTTAGGATATTCCAAAGTTTTTGCTATACATTAAAACTTAACATGTAAATAAAATTTTATACTGTGCATTAAAAGCAGTAAGAAAAAATTAAATGAGGTAATAAAATTCCTTGAGGACTTGTGCCCTCTTTCTCTGGAGAGAAGAGTTTATTACTGCTGTTAAAAGGTGTCATTTTATATCCCAGTAAGCTATGGTGTTTGTTGATATAAGTATATAAAGAGTCCAAATGTATGATCTTTGTCATTTAAGATTTTCTTCTTGGACGAAAAAAGCCCTATTAATTGTTGTTTCTTCTACATGTTTACAGATCAGGCCAATAAAAATGACAGAGGCAAGTATAACTTTATTCTTTTGATTTCCATATTATTCTATAGTTATGATTAATTTTATCAGTAAATTTTTGGTTGAGGTAATTTTATTTTGTATTTTTTAAAATTTAGGTTACAAAAATATGTGGGTGTTTTTCATTATAAGCAATTTAGTTCTATAACTATTGTTTTTTTCAATTTTATATTTTACAGATCATCAGGTGAAAAAGGACCATGGTAAATATAATTTTAATGTTTTGCTTAACCATATTATAAAGTGTTTCTGTTGTCAATAATATTACAAGATTGGTTTTAGTAAAAGTAATTTTAATTGTTATTTTCATTGTAATATAGAGCATTTAGTTGTGTAACTGTGGTTTTTCTATTTTTATACTTACAGATCAGGAGGTCCAAAAAGACAATTGTAAATATAACTTTATTGTTACATTTTACCATATTATATGGTATTTCTATTGTCATTTATTTTGTAGATTTGGTTTTTGGTTAAAGTAATTTTGATTGTTATCTTCAAATGTAATATAGAGCATTTATTTATTTATTTGTGGTTTTATGTTGTGTTCAACAGCCAGGGTCATATTGTGACTGGTAGTTTACAGGTGGAGGAAACCAGTGCATACTGCACTGTAAACCACCGGGCATTGGCAAGTAACTACCAACTTTCCTACATGAAGCGCCCGGCCTGATATACATATGATTGGTGAAAGTATTTTTTTTCCTGATTATAAATAAATAATTGTAACATGTTCCTAAAAAATGGTTTCCAAAATAAATGGTAACATGTTATATATCACAATGGTAATGTATATTATTATGGATTTGTATCTATAATTTTTTTGTCTATTTCAGATCCAGATGATGAAAAAATAAAGAGGTAAGTTCATTGACAGGCTTCTTTTTTAAAAAGTTATTTTGTTACTTTTCAATTTCTTGTATTTCTTGTAATATGCCATTTAGTTATTTAATATCTCTTATTTAAAAGATTGTTCTTTTTCTTGTTTTTTCAGAACATAAGAAAAAGAAAAAAACTTTTTTTAATTTATAAAATTTTTGATCAAAATTATTATTTTTTTGTAAATTTAGAAACAAAAAATAAAGTTTTTCAAAATTTATTACTTTGTTTTATTTATGGTCTTTACCCCCTGAGATCCTTGGTGACCTAGTTCTTAGCAAATTTGTCATCTATTCATAGGCTGTTGTGTCTGGGGGTTTCAAGCTTCCAACAGGTGACCTAGTTCTTAGCAAATTTGACATCTAATCATAGGCTGTTGTGTGGGGGGGGCCATGGTGGTTCTCCTCCCACCTCTGAGGGGGATCGATTCCCAGCATGGTCTCAAGTGGGAAAGATGATAGTTGCTTACTGTTGGTTCTGTAGTTTACAGTACAGAACCCTAGTGAACTCTATGTACTGGTTTCCTCTGCCCTTCCAACTACTGTCATGATATGACCTGTACAGTGTTGAAAGCGACGTAAAACAAACATAGACTGTTGTGTCTGGGGGTTCAAGCTTCCAACACACACAAACACAAGTAGCAATGCTGAGGATCTATCACAATATGACCCTGGTTATTAAACAACATCTAAAACACTAACTTTTTTCTGCAACAAGAAAAAGTCATGGGACAAAGCAATGTTTTTATGGATGAATATTTTCAAAAGAAAGGAAGGTAAGATGTTCATTAATACCTTTTGTATTCAGTTGTAAAATAATCAGTTAATTCTAGAAATGGATTAACATAATATCCAAAAAGATTTAAGAGCACAGGATATATAATTTTTCAATATTCAGTTACATTATGTAAATTCTTACAGATAATATCATATTGTATATTAAATTTGAAAATCAAAATGATTGGTGTAGATGTGTATTAAGCTGTGGGTATTCTTTTTTGTCTATTTCAGGGAAGAGGCAATGAGTGCAGCCCTGGGAATAGTGACTTGGATGTGTTTTTCATTTATTTTACACATTCAGTTGCTGTTTCTTGGGAATTTTTTATATGACAACAAGATCAGTCTGAAAACGAAAGTGGATACTTGGTTAAAATGAACAAAAATGATTTTCTTATGTGTAGAAGGAAATATTGATTGATAAAGAGGTGATTATCAAGATTTAACTAGGACAATACATAAAATGACAAAGTTGTATGCATCAGTAGGGTCTTTTCTTCATTTTGGCTAGCTTCTTTTAAGTGACCAAAGGATGAAAACGTTATAATTCCCTGTGTGACAAGAATTTGATGATGACTTTGACGTGTAATTAAAAAGGCAAAAGCTTTAGATGATCAATATACATTAGAAGGTAGTAGAGTCTTTTCTTCATTTTGGCTAGCTTCTTTTAAGAAAGGATGAAAACAGTTATAATTCCCTGTGTGACAAGGATTTGATGATGACTGACATGTAATTAAAATGGCAAAAGCTTTAGATGATCAATATACATCAGAAGGTCTTCGTTTTGCTAGCTTCCTGGATAAATGGCCGAAGGATGAAATTGTGTCACCAGTTGATTTAGTTAAAGCCGGGTTATTTTATTGTGGACCTGGAGACAGAGTTAAATGTGCCTTCTGTGGTGGTATTATGTATAACTGGGTTACAGGAGATATTCCTTTAAAAGAACATCTTAAGCATTTTCCATTTTGTAAATTTGCTAAAATGAGGGCCACCAAAATTTTAAATCAGGATTACACCAATATGACCCAGTGTTCAATACACAAAAGTGCAGAGAAAATTGTACGTCAGTTAGGTTTTTCTGATAAGTTAATAAGAGACGGGTTGGAAAAGTTGAAAGGCAATACTATTAAAGCAGTGAATTTATTGGATGCAATATTTGAAATTGAAGATGAACGAGTTGTTCAGGAGAACAGCAGATCAGATTCAGCACCGGCTTGTAAGATTTGTATGGATGGCGATATTACAATAGTTCTTCTACCTTGTCGACATCTACTCTGTTGTGAGAGGTGTGCAGAGCAACTAAAGAAATGTCCGTGGTGCCGCAGTACAATACTAGGAACTCTAAAAACTTTTTTTACTGTCTAATGAAAACAATTCCTGGAGTCTCAAGTACTAACTTAACTGGTTGGATAACTTTTTTTGGTTAAAAAGTTGGGTTAACTTTTGGGCCATTTTTGATATGGTGGAGGTAAAGACAAATTCTAATATTGGTCCAAATGTTAACCCCAATAATGGCCCAAATGTTAAGCCAACACTTACTACTGACAGATGCAGAATTCACTACCCAGTGGATGGAGGGTAGCCAAAATAAGGGGAATTTCTGAGAACTCTAGGTACTATCAGGGTGGATCCGGTAATGGTTAAATAAACCAGCCTCTAGGAATAACGTCCTTCACCCCCCCTGTTTTTATGCAGGTATTTGTACAAACTCGATCCAAGTGTACAGCAAGAAAGGAGGAAAATCAGAATTCTAAAAAACCTAGTTAAGGAAGAGGAAAAGGAACAAGAACACTATCACTATACCTCTGGATTCACTTAGGATCATGGCAATACAGAAGCAAGGATAGAGAAAGTTGTTTTACACTATGTATACTATGTACACTAAGAAGTTGCTATTTCTTATCATTGTGGTATTGTAAAATATCAGACTCACCAGTAGTTATCTGTAGTGATGCTGTTGGATTCTATTAGGTGTTCTTCCTTTGAATGTGCACAGATAACTGAATGTGCTTAGTTCATTTCCTGTTCTCCACTTCCAGTGGGGAGACACTAAAACCCAAACGGTAGGCGAATGGACTTCCATTCGAAACTACCCGGCGGCTTCACTTCATTCCTCCCTGTTTTGTTGAGAACAGGTCCATCGGGTCCATCAGTAATAGAGTAATAGCACAACAGTTCTTTGACATGTAGAACAATGTTGGTAATCCCTCTGCTTTGAGAAGTTTGAGCACGTGAACATTCTCATTTTCGGTTGACCATAGTTCTTGGATATGTAGAACAATATCATCTCTCCATTTTGAAAGATACGTAACAGTAAAACACTTGGAACAATGTTGATGATTCTTCCATAACAGTTCATGACATAGAAAAATGTTAATAGATTCTTTTAGAAACACACAACAGTTCACTTACAATGCAAAACAATGTTGACATATCCTTTTTTAACTCAGGTGTACACTCTTATTTGAGACCGTACAGGTCCTTGGCGTTCTGGCTGGTCACCTGCAACACCTCCTTCACAGTTGTGTCTTTCAACTGCACCACCCGGCGAGCCACTTCTTCTAAACCATAAGGAGAGTTGTAATTACACTTACTGTGGACAGGGGCTGTAATATAAGGCGAGTCTGTTTCCAAGAGGATCTGGTCCAACTCCTTGGTTTCTTCTTTGTAACCACTACCTCCAAGGATTTTTAATGAGGTGGCCTTTTTAATGAGGTGTCTTTGTTGTTAAAGTCCTTTACTTTCACTGTTCTGGTCTTGGGCGGAGTTGGTTTAGACACAACTGAAGACATAGTGGTCTTGGACGTGGTTGGTTTGCAGACAACCGAAGACACAGTAGTCTTGGACACAGTTGGTTTGGAAACAACCGAAGATACCGTAGCAACAGGTGTGTGGAAGCTGACAGATGAAGATGTGCTAATTGCTGGAGTGACCTCTGATGCTGAGCTCGAGGAAAAACTCGGGAAACCTGATGCTTCTGCCAACATATCTCTGACTCTCCTGCTACTTGTTTCCATAAGCAGACCTTGATTGTAAGATTTCATTTCCGATGCTGTACGTTCAACAATATCACGGATCCGGTTGAAATCTACAAATTGATAGAGCTCTTTCAACATGTTTGTAACTTGCTCATTCTGAGATCTGCGGGAAGAATATCTCCTTGGAGAATGTTCACGTGCTCGTGAGGTGTAGGTGTGAGTGCTATAGGCACTAGTATAACGAGACCTATCACGGTCTTCTCTGTAAGGTCCTCTAGAATGACGAGATCTTGAACGTGATCTGTGACGAGATGAACGTGATCTATGTGATTCTGAGGGGTGGGATCTTGAATGTGATCTTTGTTGGTGCGATGCACGATTCTGTCTGGACTCCTTAGCTGGAGAATGTGAACTGTTACTTTTCTTTGATTTTTCCATAGTAACACCTGTAGTAAGAATAGAAGATAATCAATATTTGTGACTTCCCAAAGAAAATGAAAGAAATTGATGTTAAGGGACTTGACTAGTCATACTAACACCAAACCCTCATGCACTTAACTAGGAAATACCACCAAATCTTATCTAAGTCTTAACTACTTAAATATAGTCCTGCAAATGACGTGGTCTCCTCCTTTCACGACCACTTCTGCTGGGCTGCAATTCAGGTAGCTGATCTCCAGAATCAAGCTGTTCAGTCTCGAGTGTAGATTCTGGCGAAACTGGGTCATCTGGAAACAATTGTACTTTCTCCTGACAGTATTCTGGCAGATGGACATCTGTATTATCTGGCTCATTTTCGAATAGCCAATCCAAACAGAAATCATCTTCATTTTCAGGATCCTCTTGGTCAAGGTCGTTAAAAATTTTACTTCGTTTTCTGCGAAGCCACAAAGGAATGGAACGATCCTCACAAGGCTTTAACCTATCATGATGTAGGACAAATGACTTCCTCTTGTCAGCTACCTCAAAAAGAATAGGTGAAATAACCTTGGAGATGACATATGGCCCTTGCCTTTCCATACCGGCTGTAACTTAGGACTTATGCCAATTTTTCTAGCTGAATCAAGGACATACACAAGATCACCAATCTCATACATAGTCACTTTCAACTTGAGGTCATAGTCCCTTTTCTGTCTTTCCTGACTGGACTGCAAGGACTCCCTTGCAAGGGTATGGACTTGATGAAGAATTTGCTGTAGCTTCGTGACATATTCCGCAGAAGTTGTTTCTTCTTGACCGATAGAGCCGAACATCAGATCTACTGGCAACATAACTTCTCTGCCAAGCATCATCATGTTAGGGGTAAATCCAGTGTGCCTATTGACGGTTGAGCGAATAGCACCTGCTAATTGCTGTAGGTGTTCATCCCAGGACTTCTGATTGCTTTTCAGGAAACACCGAATCAGCTGCAGTAAAGTGCGGTTATAGCGCTCTACCTGACCATTGGAGCATGGTCTATAGGGTGTAATCCTGGTTTTGGTAATCTGGAGCAAATCACAGACAGTTGCAAACAGTTTACCATCAAAATTCTTTCCTTGGTCAGTGTGAATCTCCACTGGGCATCCTAAACGTGAGATGAATCCATCAACCATACATCGGGCGGTTTCTTCTGCATTATGATGTGGTAATGGAAAACATTCAAGCCACTTAGTGAACTGATCCACAATCATCAGGACATATTGGTTACCTTTGGTACTTGGAGTAAATGGACCTAGAATATCCACATGTACACGTTCTAATGGAGATCCTACGTGGTACTGTCCAAGTCCTGCTTTGGTTTTGGCTTTTTTACTCCTGTTGCACACCTGACAGGATTTCACAAAAAGTTCAACATCCCTGGACATCTTATACCAAATAAAAGACTTTCGGATACGCAAGAGCGTCTTTGCGATACCCATGTGTCCAGTTAATGGTATATCATGATTAAGGGATAAAACTTCCTGTTTCAGGCTTTCTGGAACTACTAATAATTGTTTTTCCCCAAGGACATCCTTCCAGGAGTACCATAATAAGTTGTTTTGGTAACTTAAACTACTTCTATTGAGGTAGAAATACTTAACTGCTGGGCTGCACAAAGACAACTCCCTTTGACTAGGGGTTATGTCAGTTTGTAGCCAAACAATTAGTTTTTTCAAACAAGAATCATCCTGCTGGAGTTTTGACAACTCTTCTTCTGTATAAGAGAGAATCCACTGGACATCTGGCTCATCTGGCGAGACAGAAGCTGTTCTAACGGCTAGAGGAACGACATCATCAACATCAGATTCAAACCTAGACCACTGCTGATGGGCCCTGGTACAGAATTTACAACCTTGACAAGGTAAATCTGCCAGGTCAACACCAGCTTGGTAACAGTTGCAGAAACTTGTTTCATCTGGGATTCTGGATAATCCATCAGCGTTTCCATGTCTGTTTCCAGGTCGATGTTGGACGGTCATGTCGAATTGACTCAGTTCTTCTAACCATCTGGCTAGCTGACCCTCTATGTACTTGAAACGAAGAAGCCAAGTTAGGCTGTTGTGGTCCGTCCTCAGGTAGAATTTACGGCCTAAAAGATAGTGACAGAACTGTCTTGTGAATCTGATTACAGCTAGGAGCTCTCTTCTGGTCACACAATATTTGCGTTGTTCTGGGATCAGAACATAACTTCCTTGATCTGTGAAGTTCTTGCCTAGAACAATCATGTCGTCGATGTATGCCAACGTTTTATTCCATGTTAACCCTCTCAGGAAAAATTGAATCACTCTTTGGAATGTGGTGGGAGCATTACAAAGCCCAAACGCCATCCGTTTGTGTTCAAATAGTCCATACTTAGTAATGAAGGCTGTTTTGTGCTGATCTTTTTCGTCAATTTCTATTTGCCAATAACCACTCGCCATATCAAGTGTGGAAAAGTATCTATTGCCAGATAACTGATCCAAACATTGTGATAGGGATGGTAATGGAAATAAGTCTTTGACTGTTTTGGCATTCAAGGAACGGTAATCCACACAGTATCGGACAGAGCCATCTCTCTTCCTCACAAGAACTGGTGCAGAGGCCCAGTCTGAGGAAGACTCTGAGATTACCCCGATATCCAACATCTGCTTCAGGTTCTTCTCTTCTTCACCTTCAAAACCCATTGGTGTACATCGCATAGGATGTTTGACTGGTCATTCTGTACCAGTGTCTATGGTGTGTTTAATTTCCTTAAAACATCCAATGTCATGACTCCCCTTGGAAAATATATCTTGATATTTCAGTAGCAGAGATCTCAGGATTGTTGCCTCCTCTTCATTCAAGAACTTCTTGGAACACTGGAACAATCCTTCAAGATGATCTGGAAGACTAATATGAAGTTCATCAAGACTGGTAGAAGGTTTTCCAAGATCGCTAGAATGTTTTTCAAGACTGCTAGTGTTGATCTTTTTGGAATTCTCAGTCAAAACAACATCACATTCCATTGCATATCCTAACACATGACCAACATGAATTAGAATTGGAACATTTGTGTCATTGACCAATTGAATTGGGACTATTTCCGCTGCATGAACAGTAGTGTTGGGTAGCAAAGCAAGACAAAGTTTTTGCTAACCGAGCACTAGTTCTTAAAACACTGCTAGGTGGTAGGTACAATTTTTCATGGGCAATAACTGGGACACAAGAGTATTGATTCCCCTCGCTAGTTTTGAATTGATTCAATCTCAGTGAATACTTATTCAACATGAGAATACCCTTATCCAAGTTCAAAACAGCTTTAAAATGACAAAGAAAATCTAAACCGATAATTAAAGGTTCAGCTATCTTAGCTACATAGAATTTCCATGTGAATGATTGCGACTCATTGAAGGAGACTTTTACTCCCTCGAACAGTTTTGCATCAATTTTCACATCTTGAATAATTCCCTCTAATTTAAGCATTCCCTTTAAATCAGGTTTGTTTTCAATCTGTTCATATAGTTTACTACTCATCAAGGAAATCTGAGCGCCGGTGTCTAGTAGTGCTTTGGTTTTAACACCTTGGACAATGCAATCTACTACAGCGCTAAGGTTATCCCTGTTTCTTTCTCGTGTTTTTCTACACCAAACTCTATTACACGTCTTGTGATTCACCCAATTATTTATGTTGAGGGTCGGGGCAACGGGTGAACTACCCCTCCCTATTAGTTTAAAGACTTTACAGAGTCACAAAAAGTTACGTTGGACTTCTCACCCATGGAGCTAGGTCGCATGGTGGAGTCAGAACTACTTTTAAAACCCTGTGTAGCCCTAGGTGGTGGTGGACTATGGTAGCGCTGGTTATCCCTTTTTGGGCTGGTCCTCCAGTTTGAATCATCACTCCGCTGTGGACTTCTTCTGTAGTCTCTGGTTTGTGATGGATGGTACTGTCCTGAACGGGGACTACCATAGGTATTCCTCTGATAGCCTTGACTGGATGGAGGAAAGCTTTCAGGGGTACCCGGTGGTGTGTACCTATCACGTCTGGGACCGTTATGCTGATAACCAGGTAAGTTCCATGCTGGGTCATAACCCTGATGATCTCTCCAGTTGGGTTGATTGCTCCTGGATGATGACCACTGTTTCCTGTCATAGCCTTCATACCGTCTCCTGGGACAATTTTGTGCAAAATGTCCTGGTTCTCCACAGTTATAGCATCTGGGTACATCCTGTCTGTTCTTATTTTCTGTCAACACTTTGTGTAGACCCGAGATGACTTTGTGAAACTTCTTGTGATGGCGACCATCTCTTCCAGATGCATGGCCCCGGGTTTGCAACATCTTGGCCACGGACTCCTCTGATGTGGTAGAGGTGTCAGAATCAGTTGAGGGACTTGACGAGTCAGACTCAACATATTTGACACTCCTCACAGAAGCCTTCTTCCCAAGGATAGCTTTGCGCAATTGCATAGCATCCTGAACAAATTTATAAGCATCCTCAAGGGCGGTGGGATGTTTATCAGCAGCTGCAAGCACTGCTGCTTTGTCACGGCATCCTTTCATGAAAGCATCCACGAAAAATGGACTGCATACTTCTTGTTTCTGCTCATCTGGGAATAGGGAGACTATCATTCCTTGCATCCTGGCCAAGTATTTCTCAAGATTTTCGTCTTCTTGCTGTTCCGTTTGTAAAAGTTCCCATCTCAAGGCGGCAGGGGATTCCGTCTTCCCAAAGTGATCCTGGAATCTCTTCTTCAGCCAATCAAAGTCTGATTCTTTACGGTTTGGCAGGATTCCATAATACTCTGCAGCTCCTTTCTTCAGGGACATGGCAAAATTATGGATCTTCTCAGACTCAGTCCAGGCTAAGGTTTTAGCCACTAGCTCAAATTGAGAAATGTATCCATTCCAATGTTCACCTTCAAAGGACAGCTTTGGTACGTGAATCTTGCTTTTCGTCTTGTCTTTATGGGTCAAGGTTTTCTTCTGAACTTCATCTTCAGAGCTGTCAGATGAGACATGGACATTGTCATTCACCTGACTGACTACACTGACACGTGGTGTCCTGTTGTTGTAAACCCCGTTTTGGCTTTTTTCACGAATAGCAGCTGATACACGCTGAATACATTCATCCTGGTTCTCAGTCCTTGGCGTTGAACATCTACTAGTTGTCCTAAGATAGCTAGGAACAGGAGTATACAACGGCTGAGACATCCTGACCTGCTTCTGAGGAACCTTTGCAATAGTTTGTTCTTCTGCAGACCCTGGGTAATTAAACTCTGAAACTGGCCTCAAGTCCAATCCAGTCCATTGAAGACCTGGTAAATTGGACGGAAGCTCATATTCCAAATTAAATGTATCCCGCATGGTTCTGAGCTGGCAGTTCATTTTCTCCAACGTAGGCTTACGTTTAGCTTCAAATATCTTGCTCTGGACATTGACATTTCGCTCGAAAGCTTTTTCAATGTCTTCAAGACAATTCTCATCAGCCACACCTTCCAGTTGTTGCTTCTGTTGGACTAGGATCTGTTCATGCTTCTGTAATGCAGCTTCGTTCTCTGTCACCAGTTTGGATAACTCTGTAAAAGAAGTTTCCAAGTCCTTTTGTAGAGCTTGAAAAGCTACATCCTGCTCCACACTAGTTCGATGTTTATTGATCGAAGGGTTGTGGTCACAGCGAACATGCTTAAGATTATGTACCTCCTCTTTGACATCCTGCACCTGTTGAACTAGACCATCTAAATCCTGATGCAGCAAAGAGACTTCCTGTTGTCGTTGATTCTCTGCAATCTCAAGTCGTTGAAGAGAAGTTATCGCTCCCTCTTGGGATCTCTGAGTTTCTTTAACTGACTCCGGTTCCCGGTCGAACATCACTTGATGTTGTGTCACCCTGGACTTCAAGGAAGAAAACTCAGTTTTTTGCTGGTCATACTCTTCAACTTGTCGATCCAAACGAGAATCAAGTCTTAAAAATCTAGACTTGGTTTCTTGCATCTTCGACTGTAACTGCTGACTAAGGTTCGAGACATCCCTGTAGCAGTTGAACATAACTTCCTGTTGAGAGTATTTCAAGCTGGACACATCACCCTTCAACATTGCGTTGTCACTTTCCACTCTGTCAAGTTTTTGATGTTTCTCTTCGACATGAGTCACTCTTTGATCCAAACCATCTACCCTGGACTTAAGCTCAAGTTGAGCCGTATGGGTTGAATGAACAGAACGGTTCAATTCTTCCACAGTGTGGAACAACTTCGACACTTTGTTGCTGGTTTCAACCTGGGTAGATTCCAACTTCACAGATTTTTCTGTTTTCGAGGTGTTACCCTTGATAGCGACCAGAACTGACCAAATATCATCAAGTCCTGGTTTTCCAGGAAGTATTGGTATGGAGTCCGAAGTCTCGGGTTCAAGTCCTACAGTTCCCTGACTGGGAAAAACTTGATAGGATAAGCCCGACAACTCTACTTTCGGCGACTGTAACTTCTGATGATCAGCTGATGTTCCCGACAAATGCAAAGATTCTTTTTCAGGGAAAGCATACTGGTCGTCTGAATCTTCATCATCCTTCTCCTCCACCTCACGGGAATCTTCCGCGCCAACCTGAACTACAAGGTGTTTCTGACTGGAGCAAACCTTGTTATCAGATGACAAATTTTTGTCACTGAATATGATGAAACCTGAGTGTTGGAGCTTCTTAATCACCGAATTACTGACAATTTTTGACGTCTGAAGGTCATGCAAGGTCAGAGTACCACCATTTTCATCCCTCAGGTTCAATATCCTGTCTGCCTTTGCTTCACCAATGCTTTTTATTGACAATAAATCAGCCTTGGTTACATCGTCAATATGGACTGGGTTTTTTCCACCGGTAGCCATTTCCAGTCTTTTTTTTTAAAAAGTGAATTTACTCAATTCAACCAACAAACTGACAAACACTATAATTTCAATAACCAACTAGCAAAACAATGCTAAGTTAATTAATGAAATTGTGTACAAATAAACAAATCCGATAATCTAACTTGCAAAGCAGAGCAAAGTTAAACCGAATTTAATCAAACCCAATCTGCACGACAATGTAAAGATATAGACCAAAGTACAATAAATAACTTGCAAGACAAAGCAAAAGTTATTTAGCAAAAATCACAAAAGTTACAAATGAAATGAAGAAAATTTGAAATACTGTTAAAAAATTTACACGTTTAATGAAAATACACTACTTTATTATTTTTTCTAAAACTAAAAAACACGAAATTCACTGTACTACCTAATTTAGATTGAGTTTAATTTTGTTATTGAATCTCAATAGATTTCAATCACGAAAAATTTTTTTTTACGCAATAAAAAAATACTTTATTGTAAAGTAATAAAAAGTTTGTTTTTTTTCCTTATTGAAAAATCTTTGCAATAAGAATTTTATTCCAAATTTTAACTAATACATATAACCATGCAACTAAATGAAAAATAATGGGCCTTAACTACTGTTAGTAAGGGCAATTTCTTTCAAAGTTCAATTTAAAAATAATTTAAAATAATATTCAGAATACTGTTCAAAATTTAATTCAAATCACTAGAAAATTACTTCAAAATACTACCAACAGAAAATTAAATTACTTGAAAATTTACTACTAATTTACTAGAAAGATAAATATTTTACTATAACTACTGTTAAAATTACTAAATTTACTTCAAATTTCCTCAAAAGAATCACTATAAATACAATAGAAAAAATGTACTACACACACAGCACTAGAAACACTATTTTGCTTTGGAAAAATACAACTATGTTGAACAATACAGGTATTTTATTTACCAAATAACGGTGCCGACGACTAACCAATTATTTGAAAAGAAAAAGTACCCAATCGATCTGAGTTGTAACAAAACAATTAACCACCAAATCGAGCGATGAACAAATATGACAAGAAAAGCAATGAATAGCAGCAGCAAAACAAAATTTATACTGCCACACACACACAAATATGAGATTTACAATATAAATGTACCGAAATCGTACACTGTTATAAAGCAAATATATTTGTGCCAATAATTTAAAACAAAATACCTACAAATATGAAGTAAAATAATGTATATTTCATAGAAGTTTTACCGGAAATCAAGCTAAGATTGCCGATTAACACACTACAAAAACGAAAATTCACGCTAAAATTTGCCGATAATTCACGCTAAGAATTGCCGATAGGTGAATTTCAGAACACTAAATTACAACATATTATAGACAAACAAAGTAAAAAATAAGAATGAATCGAAGAAATACTGTTTTATTCACATAAAACACCAAGAAAATTCAAAGAAATTTGAATTCACGTGGTGGACGAAATTACCACAAATATACTGAAAAACCTACAAAACCCATACCAGAATTTTGTGGGTGATAAAATCACACACTTCTGGTACCAGTATTGTAAAATACCAGACTCACCAGTAGTTATCTGTAGTGATGTGGTTGGATTTCCTTTTCAGGTCCTTTCTCTTTGGATATGCACAGATAACTGAATGTGCTTAGTTCATTTCCTGTTCTCCACTTCCAGTGGGGAGACACTAAAACCCAAACGGTAGGCGAACAGACTTCCATTGGAAACTACCCGGCGGCTTCACTTCAGTGGATTTGCTGAGCAGCCACTACAGGAACTAAATGGTACAGTTCAGAATATGCCCAAGCAAAGTCTTTCAGATAGAACTGTGTAAATGTGTTGTAGGCTTTCCAACGACTGGCTGAGAGGATCTGGTCTAAGAAAAACCCCTCATTAGAATCCTTTGGAAGCTGCAAAGGCCCTGACATCATGAACTCTAACTTGATGCAGGTTCTGGTTTCCTCATCTGAGAGCTGGTAGCATAGTAGCATTGTTGCATCCAGGGAGAGATAGTGGAAGGGACAATATCCTTCTGGAAACTCTTCTGGCCAGACACAAAAACGATCTTTATCTCTGCGAAGATCCTTGGTTCTGTCCAAATAGTAACATAAGGCTCTTAACAGGCAAAATGACTTGTCTTGCATAAGAGACTTCTCCAAGGATGGGCCAAAGCTGAAATGACTACCAAAGCCATACAGGCAGAAAATGGAAAGGCTTAACCTAATGGTTGCTTAAGGTTATCTGTCCTGGGATTACAAGGCAAGAGGTTTGTGAACTGACCATTTAATGTGCATTCCTAAATTTCAAAGCAAGTGGTCCCATTATACAAGATGAAACTGCTCCCCACAGAGCAGAATATTCTTAAACATGAGTATAATGATTATCCAGACAGTGCAAAATATTCTTAAACATGAGTATAATGATTATCCAGACAGTGATAAGGATCATCTCCAAAATCTAATCATTTGTTCCTTATGCTATTGCTGATATCTCTCAAAAATTTCATCAAATTTGGTACTTAACCTTTTAAATTATTTTTCAAACTCAAAATATGCCGCTCTTGCAAGCTGGTGGTGTATCCCCAAACATAGCAAACCTGTAAAAGTAATAATAAAAGAGATCGAGACACTTTAGACCCAAGTTACACATTCACAGATGTACCGCCGGATCGTGGCAGGTTACCAAATATGGACAATTGTGAGTGGTTTATGGATCATCCTTTTCATCCTTGAAGACGTCCTTAATGTCCTTGTGGCATCCATCACAGATGTTAACTGTCCGAAAAATCACGCTGCTTGAGTTTTCCATTTGACATTAAGTTAGTTTATGGGTGGGTTGCATGTAACCAACATGCCTATTAGATTGATGTGTCCAGTGTTCATCTGTGGATCAAGTGGAAAATTTAATAGTATATTAAATTTTTATAAGTTAATACCTTGCCTAGTGGACAGATGCATTTGTCCTGTGCCCTGCCGGTCTCACCAAACATTAGAAAAAAATGTCCTGAGCTGGGCTCTGGCCAGGACTGGTAGCGTCCTGTTCACTCGCCAGGTGGCTGTGTAGCCTCCCTGTCAGTATACTGTGCATGTGCACACATGCGCTCTTCCTCTTTTTGTTGCCTACCTGAGAAGGTCCCCTTTTGGCTTAAAGTAGTGGGGAAGGTAGGGTGGGAATCCCCCTGTCCACTGGGTGAGGTATTAACCTATAACAAAATTTAATTTACTATTAAATTTTCCACCTTATTGTGTTAATACATCTTACCTGGTGGACAGATGCAGAATTCACTACCCAGTGGATAGAGGGTAGCCAAAATAAGGGGAATTTCTGAGAACTCTAGATACTATCAGGGTGGATCCGGTAATGGTTAAATAAACCAGCCTCTAGGAATAAAGTCCTTCACCCCTCTGCTTTTTATGCAGGTATTTGTACAAACTCGATCCAAGTGTACAGCAACAAAGGAGGGAAATCAAAATTCTTAAAAACCTAGTTAAGGAAGAGGAACAGGAACAAGAACACTATCACTATACCTCTGGATTCACTTACGATCATGGCAATACAGAAGCAAGGATGGAGAAAGTTTTTTTACACTATGTATACTATGTACACTGAGAAGTTGCTATTTCTTATCATTGTGGATTTGCTGAGCAGCCACTACAGGAACTAAATGGTACAGTTCAGAATATGCCCAAGCAAAGTCTTTCAGATAGAACTGTGTAAACGTGTTGTAGGCTTTCCAATGACTGGTTGAGAGGATCTGGTCTAAGAAACATCATGAACTCTAACTTGATGCAGGTTCTGGTTTCCTCATCTGAGAGCTGGTAGCATAGTAGCATTGTTGCATCCAGGGAGAGATAGTGGAAGGGACAATATCCTTCTGGAAACTCTTCTGGCCAGACACAAAAACGATCTTTATCTCGGTGAAGATCCTTGGTTCTGTCCAAATAGTAACGTAAGGCTCTTAACAGGCAAAATGACTTGTCTTGCATAAGAGACTTCTCCAAGGATGGGCCAAAGCTGGAATGACTACCAAAGCCATACAGGCAGGACCCTCCCAAGCTAATTGATTCTTGGACTGGAAACTGGGTGAACGGTAAAGAGAGACCTGACTGCAGTTTTACCAAAGCCTGATATTCTTATATAACCAGGCATGAATTTCACTGTGTCTCTTGTTTGAGTCCAAAGGGTAAAAGATAAAACTCTCTTAAAAGTCAAGTGTTTAAGAGAGGCCTGACGCATGCGCTCGAATGGAGCCTTGTTAACTGGTGGAGTACCAGGGAGATGTTCCAGGTGGGCACACCCTGCCTTCCTTTTGGTTTATCTCTATGAAAACTGTCTAACAAACGAGTTAAGTTTTCGTCCTTGCTAATATTCAGTTTATCATTGCCCACCATATCGGAAATGGCCATCCTATAGCCTTCAATGGTGCTGGGTTGCAGCTTTCTCTCTTTGAAAAGATGTAAAAGAAAGTCCGCAATTTGTTTTATAGAGGGTAACCACCAGCTCATTTGATTTGCACCATTTGACGAGAATGGCCCACTTGATTTGTATATGGCTCTGGTTGAGAGTGTCTGAGGAGCTTCAATTCTTGCTGCCACTTCTTCAGAGAACCCTTGTTCCTGAAGGGCAGAGGATCTAGGAACCAAGCCTGCAGATTCAGATTGCTGAGGTTTCGGTGAAGAAGCCTGTTGAAGGGTTGTGTCACCAGATCCTTTGATAGTGGGAGCCCAAAGGAGATCAGGTCCCAAAAACAAGGCATGTGGGCCACCCTGGAGTAATCAGTATCATCCTGTGAGAGCCTTAATCCGACACCTTGGAAATTACATGGCCGAGCAGGGAGATTGGAGGAAAGGTGTAGGTGTCCAGTTTTTCCCATGCAGGCTCAGGACGTCTACTGCCCAGGTTGTAGGATCCAGTACTGGTGACACAAACTTGGGGAGGTTGTGATCGAACCGGGTTGCAAACAGGTCGACCTGATTTCGGGCCCATCTTGAGCACAAGAGATTGAACACTTGCTCAGATAGGGACCACTCTGTCTGGATCACTTGGTTTTGTCTGGACAGCTTGTCTGTTATCACATTCAAGTGGCGGAAAGTGTCGAGCCCTCAGAACTATTCCTCTGGGGTCACCTGGGGTCACCAGGACAGAAGTCTCCAGAGGGGGCACAAAGAGAGCCTGATCTCATACCGCCCTCCTTGTTGATGTAAGAGACTACAGTTATATTGTCTGTCGCTATCAATCCAATCTGGTCCCTGCAAAGATGCTCGAAACTCTTGAGGGCAGGAAGACTGCTTTTATGTTGTATGAATCTACTGTTTTAACAATAGAGTGACGTCACTACTGTATTTTAAGTCCAGAAAATTGATGTGGAGGCGACTTTCTGTATCTGACCAAATACCTCTTGCAGTGGAGTCCCCTAAGTGTGCAGCTTCGTTTGAGGCGTCTGAAAACATTTGAAAAGTGTGTTGAAGGGGATGCAACAGTTTGCCCAAGACATTGCTCTCTAACCACCACTCTAGGTGTGGATGGAGAGATTGGGCAACAGAATGACCTTTTCCAGACTCTCGGGCACATGCCTATTTCACTTCAGATGCCACTGTGTGGGTCTCATGTGAAGGCGACCTGACCAAACCTTCCCTGTGGTTGTCAGTAGGCCTATCAGGGACATGAACTGCCTGACTGTACAACTTCCTGGTTCTTGATAAACCAGAGTTTTTATTGTAATGTCAACCATCTTCTTGAGTTGGTAGCACATGACCAGTCAAGAGAACGAACTGGTAAGTGATGAAACTGAAAATCTGCAACTTGAGAACTTGCAAATTTACTACCCAACCCAGTTCTTGGCAAAGGACCAAAGGGGACTGGGAACGTTAGAGGCAAGTTTCCTGGCACGGGGCTCTGAGTAACCAATCAAGGTACTGGTGGTTTTGTATACTCCTTGCTTGAGCCATGAGCTTCGCTTCCTTTATGAACTTTGGGAAATCCAACAGAGCCATCAACAAGCCGAAAGGAAGGCAGTGAATTGGTAGGTTTCACTTTTCAGATGGAACCTTAGATATTTTCACAACCTTGGAATGAGTGGAAAATGAAAGGCAGCACAGCTAAATGCAGAAGTGAACCATTCCCCTTGCTGATCGGAGAGCCTTATGGTTTCTAGGATGTCCCATTGAAGGTGCCTGATTTTAGAAAAAAGTTCAACTGACTGAGATCTAAGACAGGCCTCCACATGTTGTTGGTTTTTGGAACCAAAAACAACCTGTTAGAGCAAGACCAAGAGCAAGACCAAGACCAAGGAGAATTGAACTACAACCTTTTACACTGTAGTATAGAAACAAATCTCAGATTTGAACCCAGGGACTGCCAGACCTGTCAAAAACTTTCGCAGGCAGCTCTTCCCTCAGGTGGATTTATGACAACAGGGACAACCTTGACAATTTCATTTCTATCTCTGACGTAATGGGACATAAGTCTTTCTTTGCGGCAGCCCTGTTACAGAATGTGTAATCCATCACATGTAAATTTTACAATTCTATTTTATCTCACTTGATTCATACCCTCTACTGTATATATGCGGGTAACTGAACTTTAGGGTCTGTACCAATAATTTCACTTGTATTGCTAGCAACTACATGAAGGCCTGGTGAAAGAAAGGGAGCTAGAACCCCATGATCAAGGCTGCGACCTCTGAACTCAGAAAATTGAGCCAAGCATGCTGGAGATGAGAAGTAGCATTTCCGGACTGCTTGGTGTTCTTTCTGTTGTACGTTTGTACTGGTACTGGGACTTTGTGCTGAAAAGTGCCTGAACTGGGACCTCAAGTGTCCATGGCAGCCTTATGTTTAAGAATATTCTGCTCTGTGGGGAACAGTTTCATCTTATATAATGGGACCACTTGCTTTGAAATTTAGGAATGCACATTAAATGGTCAGTTCACAAACCTCTTGCCTTGTGATCCCAGGACAGGTAACCTTAAGCAACCATTAGGTTAAGCCTTTCCATTTTCTGGCAGAGTCTGTAATCTGGTGGCATTGAAAATAATATTTTTAAGAAAAAAGTATAGCTGGTACCAGACTGGTAGGTTCTGGATCTCTATGTATGTGTATGAGGGGCCTAACGTGACCACCCTTGGATTGGAGAGTGTTGAAGTAAGGGGAAGCCTATTCGTTTGCTATTCAGGGATGAAGGAAAATACCTATTGAACAATCTTTGGTTTGAGGGCAACTACTGGACTGATAGGCTCTGGTACTGTTTAATGATAAACAGTATTGTCACAAGTCTATGTAACCCTTTTTATGTTTATGTGTTCTGTCACATAACCAGCACCCGACCAGTGGTTAACAAATAGAAAGTATTCTGGCAATGTAAGGGGGTAATAGTAGCAAATCATGGACTTGTAGGCTCCAGACCCCTTGTGTGATTGCGTCTTGGAACATGATGGGTATCAGACGAATGCCAGGTGACGTCAAAATAATGAAAAATTGGTAAAGATGGGTTTGGTACCCCATATATGTATATTTGTGTAGTCACATGACCAGCACTGGACCGGTGGGCTTTAGTGACAAATAATTTGAAAACAATAACCTAGATAAAGTATCCTGCCATTTTCATGTTTCATCAATAAATTTAAATGCTTAAAAACATGTAAGTCTTCTTCTGTATAAAATGCCAGCACGTTTCCAATATCCTCAATAAATTTCTTTCTTTCTCGTACAGTATCCATTAGGATATGAAGGCAGGAAATCTATTTGCAGTGTCACGTGACCAGTATATTTTATTGTCATTTGACATCATTTGCTAGAGATGATGAAGTCAGACGAAGACGATGCATTCTCTGCAAATATTAAGGCAACTCTTCTAAAATATTTTATTTTGATGACGCGGCCAGGAAACAGTGGTTCTTGGTTGATATCCACACAATAAAAGCTTGTAGTACACAATAAACACAAAACTGATTCCTTTTTCAATAAATATCTTCACAGACATGGGGTCAAAGTTCAGTGTAAAATACCAACAGATCTGCAATGCTGGCCAGCAGAAGAAGACATAAAGTGCTTCTCTATATATTAATGAACACAATGACCAATTTTTTTGGTTTAAACTATTTGGGTTTGATGTAATAAAAATCCACAAATAAATCTATGAAATTTCCAAGTGTGTGATCTTCACACGAAACAAAAAGAGGAACAGCACATGCATGCACATGTGCAGTATACCATCAGGTAGGCTACACAGCCACCTGGCAAGTGAACAGAACAATATCAGTCCCGGCCAGAGCCCAGCTCAGGATGTTTTTTCCTAATGTTTGGCTAGACCGGTAGGGTGCTGGCAACATGCATCTGTCCACTTCGTAAGATGTATTAACACAATAAAAATTTTGGTTTCCAGACTGTAACTCAAACCCCTTCCGCTGATTGATTTGAAACTTAACAGGGTGGTAGGGTACCACCTAAGCTAGCTTGCTTTCGAAGATGGTGCCATTTTGAAAAACAAGATGGTCGCCATGGCACCACTTGAATTCATTTTCTGGACTCTAACTCAAAGACAATTCTATTATCAATTTAAAACTTAACAAGGTGGTAGGGCATCACTTAGGATAGGTTGCTGTCAAAACTGGTGTCATTTGAAAAAAGGAGATGGCAACCATGGCTACTATCTGAAAATTCTGTTTCTGGACTCTAACTTAAAGTTGCATCAGCTGATCGATTTGAAACTTAACAGGTTGAAAGGGCACCACCTAGGCTGGTTTGCATATGAAGTTGGTTCCATTTTGAAAAAAACAAGATGGCCACTGTGGCTGCCATCCTGAAATACCGTTTTTGGGATCTAACTAAGACACATCCGGCTATTGACTTCAAACTTCACCGAGTGGTTGTCTGGTTCCCGTCTAATCTTTTTGGGGCAAAGAATGATCTGGTGTTGCCTACCATTTTATTCTCCCACTCCTTTCTTCCAGTTGGCCATTTTAGGAGTCAGTATGTTTCTTTACTGGACAAGAGATAAAGCGCCAAAGCTCCGCACATGCTCAGTGTAACTTTTTATCTTAATTAGATGTAGTGTGTGTATTGGGTAGGTTGCAAGAAATGAAGCTCTTGATTTAGAAAAATAGAGAGCAAAAAATGGAGAGCATAAGAAAATGAACTAATATTATTTAAGCATAAGACTCCACAGCCCTGCACCTTTGACAAAACTGCATGACACATGCACTCAAGCATGCATGCACACACACATGAGGGATTTTATAATCTTCTGTCCAGCAGGCTGGCCAGAGATAAAAAGCCAAAAATAACAGGTTTAAATGGAGTTGAGAGAGTGCGTTTGAGGTCGAATGCCTAAAAATTGGGATAATTGATGATATATGTATTAGAGAAATTTAGTCTTGATTTCTAAGATTTTAATTCTGGTGACAGAATATTAGTTTCCTGCCACTTTTAGTGTCCATCTCGAATTTGTGTGTAAAATGCATTTATCCTGTACCAAATTTGAACAAATTTGTGGCCTGCAGGATATGCACAGAGTCATATGCCATTTTTTGCCAAAAATCATTCCTGCCATTTTTTGTGGCCATCTTCAGGGTTCCGACATCCTTGAAAACCCTTGAAAAAAATTGCTTCATTTTCAAATCCTTGAATTTGACCAACTACAACTCCTAACAAATATCAGTACCATGTATCAACTTCCTTCCCAGATATAGCCTGGACAAGATTTTATACGTCAAGGTAACTATGACAAGACCACATAACAAATGAAGGTCATGCCATGACATTGCACACCTACAACCCCCAACCAATGTTCTTACCAAGTATCAAATTCCTACACCTTATGGTTACCGAGATACAGCCCGGACAAAATTTCATAGGTCACGGTCACTACAGCAAGGTCAAATCAAGGTCACACCATGACGTTGCACACCTACAACCCCCAACCAATGTTCTAAAGGGTGTTGCACACATATTAATCCGACATATTAATGACAGTTTGCCTGGAGGTCAACCGACATGTCAAAACACACTGGATCTGATCCGTTTGTTTTTGCTTTTTCACAACAGTTTTTTTTTCACTTTGCTTGTACAAGTGATTTGCATAGCCTTTATCTCTGCTTAAAAGTGCACAGTATGTTCTTAAAATATAAATACCTGGTGTCATAATGAAGTATTACATGTTTTAAGAGAGGCAGAATAAGTGATAAATTAATTTAAAAGCTAAGATATGTAAGAGTATAATTTAGATTGTGCTATGTCCACCGATATTTTAGCTCAATATGAAAAGACTTGAGCTTTGGGTAAGACTATGTTGTACCTATTAAATGCCTTTCATTGATGCAGCCTGTTTCATATAAGCTTTCCAAGGCATTTATAACACACAGTTCTCTAGCAATGACATGGGCAATAGAGAACCCCCTTTCCCCCTCCCTATGACCAGATAAAAATTAGAAACTTTTCTAATTTAGATATGTTGGGTCATGTCTTGCAGTGTCTTATCTGATAGGATTGGAGTGTGTGTGCATACGTTACAATGAAACACCATGGTCTATTTATTTCGTCTGATTGTATCGTGTAGGGTCGTTTCCTGTGTGCAACATCCTTTACCAAGTATCAACTTCCTACACCTTACAGTTACTGAGATATAGCCCGGACAAGATTTTATAGGTCAAGGTCAGTACTGCAGGATAAAAGGTCAAATCAAGGTCACACCATGACAATGCACATCTATAGCCCCCAACCAATGTTCCTACCAAGTATCAACTTCCTACACCTTATGGTTACTGAGACATTGCCAGATTTTAAAGGTCAAGATCACTCCACCAAGGTCAAAGGTCACATCAAGGTCACACCATGACACTGTACACCTACACCCCCAACCAATGTGCCTACCAATTATCAACTTCCTACACGTTATGGTTTCAGACATATAGCCCGGACAAGATTTTATAGGTCAAGGTCACTATGGCATCTTTTTGCATCACTTTGCATATCCTACACCCCATAACCTATTTCCTTACCAAGTATCAACTTGCTACACCTTACAGTTTCTGAGATACAGTCTGGACAGATTTTTTCCGCCACCCGCCTGGACGCCCGCCACACCCAGGCATTTCACTAAATAAAGCGATTTCAGCCAAATTGCTGGCCAGTAAGAATTTTTGTGCAGCATGAAAAAACACAATTATCTTAAACAGAGGAAGATATAATGATTTTGGTTAAATCACTATTGCTCATTAGGAGGTTCATTTTTGCTGTACAGAAACAATTCCTCTTTCTTTTCATTAGTAAGCAATACCTTTTTTAAAATTTTCATGGGAATGTATGATGTTATACACACAGAGATATAGTTCCATTTGTCACTAGCATCTAATAATGTAATGCTTTGTTTTCCCTTTTTGTTTTTATCTTATGTATATCTTATTTATTTTTCTCTGCTATTATGCAAATGAACAAATTACATCAAACAGTTATTTCTGTATCAGTAAATATGTGTACCTGTAAAATGCAATTAAAACAGTACATGCTTCTTTTAGAAACATATATTCAACAGCTAAATGTGGTTTTCCAATAATACTAGTTTTCCTTTAGTTCACTCCCCTCCACATCATCCTCCCAGTCATACCCCGCTGAGTTTTTGTGCTGTCAGTTGTCAGGTTGTGTTTTCTTTCATTTGATAACACAGATATGTTGGTGTACAAGGTACTTGCAGTAAACAGCCTTTCCAACTACTTCCGTGAGTTTTCGGTGTTGTGTGTACATATACTAGAAAAAGAGAAAACATTCAGTTTTGACTTGTTCTTTCAGTGTGGAGGACTATTGGAAAAAGAAACAACTGATTATAAAACTTTCATCATTCAATATCCAGAATATATTTTTAGTAACCTTAAATTGAACCAGAAGTGCTTGTATAGTGTAGACCTCTGCCAGGAACATTTCTGAAAATTTCGGATTTTTGGATATTTGGAACATGATTCAGATATTTCCCAAAATATTTCACATTTGAAACCAAATCTGTACACTGAAATATATTGGGGGAAAATAAATTAATTTCATACATCCATCAGGAGGTTATGTTTTTGATGCATTTGTTTATCTTTTTGTGTTTGCAATTACTCCAACAGTAACTGGGGATTATGTTTTGATGCAATGCATCCCCAGAAGTGACACGGAGAATTCAACTATTCAGAATATGGCTGGTGATGCTTGCATGATATCTTTGTGAATGTCAAATCCCTATGCCCAAATACAAAGAAGATGTAAGGCTTTTTAATATAAACACTGACCTAGAAGCCGAGGTCAAAAATTCATAATAGGTCCCTTGAAATATCTGTGATCTGTGATTTGCTGTAGGTTGTTGAAACATGCAAAATCCATTCCAAAACACTCCAAAAAAGGCACTTTTCTAAGGCAATCTGTTTGACCTTGAACAGGGGTCAATTGTGTAATTTTAAATCTGATCATTCTTAAAAAGATTTACAGCCCAAGTTGTATTGTTGGTTATTTTCAGATTTCATATCCTAGTAACAAAAACAATAAAAAGGCATTTACTTATATCACTTGCTACTTATATCACTCAAAAAAAACAGAAAGCTATTTCTGATTTAGCTATTGTGATAGACCCTCTAAACCAGGTAACCCTCTTTATGACATACACCTTGACCTTGAACGCCCCTCGACACTCCTGATGATAAATGATTTTTGTTAACTAGCGCAGTAGAGTTCCCCTTTGTGGGGAAGATATTGTGCCTACAAAGCAGTAGATTAGATTAGTTATAGAGAGTGTAGGTGAACAAGATATTTTAGTACACTGTGCAATGCTCAGAATCCAGTCATTTTGTAGCCATAAGCACTTTATCCAAATCAGCTACTGTTGCTAATTTACTAAGCCATGAACTTTGATTTGCAACCAAAAATATTGAGGACCTTGGAATAGTTGATCCTTCGAAAGATTCACAGCCCTTGACTTCCTATGGGCTGTTTTCACATTCCAAATTTCCAGAACCAATAACAGAGAAGATGCATGGCCTTTTCACAAACACACTTTAACCTTAAAGCAGCGGTCAAAGGTTAAACCTGACCCTTCCCTAAGATTTCCCAGCTCATGATTTCCAAAACTTTTATTTGACATTCTGAGCCCATATGATGAGTAGTAGAGAGTTATTAAATGTAAATATCCAACAATTTAAGTGAAAAAGGCCAAAACATTGATAGATATTTGGAGGCCAACAAATGACCGTGAAGAAATAGATCAAAGTCAAATTTTATGTGTTTATAGGGGACATACGTGTTATATATATCACCCAAAAGATAATCTGTCCTGTATGTTAGAGCCAGTAAGTGGGGAAGAAATGCCCCAAATTTGACCTCATTAGAAGGCTGCCATTGGCCTTATAGGTGAAGGTCATACCACAATAGGCTCTAAAACCTCACCCATATTTATCCACACATCAAAGTTTGAATGGTCTTAAGAAAATATTATCAAGAGATGGTACTGAAATTAAATGTCTATGGCAGTAGCCGGTAGGCATGACATTGCAGCATGGAAGTTACCCTAACTTTTGTCCAGTGATATAATGAATAGATCTTTACGATTTTTATATCAGCTGACATTATGGCATCACTCTGCGGTATGGGCGTATGGATACATGTATGTGTCCACATACACATCTGTATCCGTGTGAACAACTTCTCCAAAAATACAAGACCCAGGGACATGTTTTTTGAAAGATACCTGATCTATCAAGGATAAAAAAAAATGTTCATGGGATGTAGATCTGTTTGTTTGCCTATCCCCCAGAACCATTACAAGTGAGATGCCTGCACCCAAAGTTTGAAAATTTCAACACTGTTGCATTTAGAGAATTTTGTTTTGAATATGTTATTCACCTCCTTATGGGTCAGCTATAAGATAGTGAAATATTACACACCTGTAGCTCATTGTATAGCTGGGCAATGGCTACTTTCAGGTTGTCACTATTGAGACATCAGTTGTAACTTGAAACTATTGCATTTAGAGTATTTTGTTTAAATATGTTACTCAGCTACTTTTGGGTTAGCGATAACATAGTATAATTACAGACGTGTATCTTATTGAGCATCTGAACATAGCTATTCAGCTGTTGAGTAATTCAGTTGTAACTTGAGAACCATTGTGTGTTGTTCAGCTACTTTTGGGTCAGCAAAGAAAGAGTAAAATTGCAGACCTGTAGATCATGGCATAGCTGAGCAAAAGCTACTTTAAGATTCTCACTGTTGAGTAAAGCAGTTGTAACTTGAAAACTACTGCATTTAGAGTATTTTGTTTAAATATGTTTTTTGCCTACTTTTTACACCGTAAGTTAACTTTGTACTTTTCTTCTGAATACCATTTGCAGGACACAACTTTTGTGTCCTTTTCTGCTTTCAATTCTGCTCTGAAACTCAAAACCCAGTCAGCTGACACAGAGTCCGTTCATGGGCACTGATTGCTTGTTATGAGAATAAAGTCTGACCAATGGAATTAGTGATTTAACTTAGGGAAAGAATCCACCCTCTGTACAAGTACACTGGTATAGTCTAAGTATTGTGTTTGTTTTGATAACACTTCCGGGCATGCTTCAGTGTAATTTGAGTGAATTTATGAGGAACCTGAAATCCAGTTTTTTTCCAGAACTTTTTCCCTGGATTGTGTGAAAGAGTCAGTTACAAACACAAAACACAGATGCAGATGATGGGCTATTTAATAGATTGCTTTCAGATAACATAAACAGTTTCAGTGGGGGAGTAGATAACAGTGGATAAGCCTCCAGCAGATTTGGGGTGTTGAGAGGTTTATCTCACAGGACTGATGTGAGAGTCATATGATTAAAGATGGTTATTTGATTAAACAGTGTGTGTGTGCACTTTTGGGTACATTTTGTTGTTGGTAGTTGAGACACATATCAACATACTGCAGTGGAGATTTGATGAGTTGATTGTTTTCTTTGTTGCACGATATAATTATCAAGTATTATTGTTCACTCTTTAATGGAACAAAATTGAACATGGTTTTAATATAAGTTTAATGTGACTTATCAGAATTACTGTATCCTGTTGCTTTTCAATATATTGTTTTGGAATCAAACAAATTATGAGGTAAGTTTTAATTATTAACTTTCTAATAGATGTTTTTTTGAAAACATTTTTGTCCCTTAATTTTGAATGCAACAAAAACAAATAGTACTGTAAAATTATTTTCAGTAGCATATGTGTGTGGACATTATACTTGTGGCTGATATATTCTTCTAGAAACCATTACGTTCAGAGATTTGCACAAAAAAACAGACTGGACAAAAGAAAATGGATCAAACGATACTGGACAAAATGACACCTTAAAGTTTTAACACAAGGACAACTGTTTTGTTTAAACACCGTTAATATTTGAAAAGTTATCATGTCTAAAAGGCCTAGTGGTAGTGGACCAGTTCACCCCTGTGTACCTATTCATGCCCACCCTCCATTTTCCAAATAGATTTTTACTTTTTAATAGAAAATAGATTTACTACATCATAGATAATTATAAAATTGATCATATACATTGGTGATTTATAATGTAACAGTAATAGTCTTTAATTAATGTAGGGGTGAGCATGAATTGGTACATGGGCATGAACTGGTCCAACACCACTAGTAGCATCAAATCAAGCATTCTAATATTTTCGGCTTATATAAAACATTGAACTAAGCAATGAGTTACCTATTTCATTAAATTACCTATTTCTTTTGTCAAAACTGTCTGCTCTAAGTAAACTGAGAATGCTCTATGTGTGTATAGAAACATACATTATCAGTGTGCAGAGTTATTTTCCTTTGCATATGCCGATACTTTAGATAATTTTCATGATAGTTAAAGGATAATAAGTAGCAAAAATAGGATCAGAGATGCCCGTACCCCACAGACTGGTGAAATAGTTTTCAAAACCATGAGATATAGAAGTAGTGAAACAGTACACAGATTGGGATACTTTCAGAGCAGTGTCAGTGTCCAAATAATGTTTAAGTAGAGAAAATAACATCTAAGAGAAAGAAATTGCCTGTAAAGATTAAGTATTAATCCATACATACAGATGTGGCAATACATGCTTTTATGTTGAGTTGGGACAAAACCAGAGGTTCACTTGATGCAATACCATATGTTACAATGGGAAGTTGCAAAAGTAAAACATCTAATATGACTTGTGCTTAATGTACATCAAAAGACACCCAATGCTGCAACAACCAATTTTTTGTCCCACAGGGTACATGCAGAGTCTACTGACAAATTTTCCTGAAAATCAATTTTGTCAGCCATCTTGAATTTCTGCGTAAAATGCAAAAAGGAGTTTACCTCGGAAACGGAGTGAGATAAAATGATTTTGATGAAATTTTTGAGCCAAAGGGTGTATGCAGAGTCTACTGGAGACTTTTCCCAAAAATCATTTTCCCACCAATTTTGGCGGCCATCTTGAATTCCTACATAAAATGCAAAAACATGTTTATCTCAAAAACGGAGTGAGATAGAGCGATTTCGATGAAATTTTTAGAGCCACAGGATATATGAACAGTGGTAAACCCAATTTTCAAAAAAATTTTGTCTCGCCAAAAATAACTGCCATTTTAAATTTTCTGCAAAAAATTGTAAAACACAAAAATACTTGTATCTTAAAAACTGTGCGAGATACAGCGGTTTAGTCCAAATTATTTACCCACAGGGTATCTCTGCTGAGTAATTTACCCAAATGTTAAAAAATGTTTGTCTCGCCAAAAATGGCGACCATTTTGAATTTTTGAATTTTTCACAAAAATGCCTGTATTGTGATTCATGGTATCTACACAAAGAAGGAAACCCAATTTTCAAAAAATTTTGTCTCACCAAACATGGCGGCCATTTTGAATTTTCGAATTTTTTGCAAAAATTGCAAGACACAAAGATGCTTGCATCTTGAAAAATGTGCAATGAAGTTATTTTTATGGATGTCAAATTAAGTAATTTGATATCAACTGGGTGGCCACATAATTGCTGCTTGCTACCAGTAAGCAGCAGGCCTTGACCTATTTTTTCAAAAGTGAGGAATTGCAGTTTCTATGAATAGGACGCGTCCTTTTCAGAAAAGTGAAGATTTGCCCTTTCTGTGAAAAAGAAAAGGCCTTTTCAGAAAAGTGGGGATTTGCAGTTTCTCTGAAAAGGACGTATCCTTTTCAGAAAAGTGAGGAATTGCAGCTTCTGTGAAAAGGACGCAACCTTTTCAGAAAAGTAAAGATTTGCCATTTCTGTGAAAAGGACAATTCCTTTTCAGAGAAGTGAGGATTTGCAGTTTCTGTGAAAAGGACGCACATCCTTTTCAGGAAAGTGAGGATTAGCAGTTTCCATGAAAAAGATGCATCCTTTTCAGAAAAGTGAAGATTTGCAGTTTCTGTGAAAAGGACAATTCCTTTTAAGAGAAGTGAGGATTTGCAGTTTCTGTGAAAAGGACGTGTCTTTTTCAGAAAAGTGAAGATTTGCCATTTCTGTAAAAAGGATGCGTCCTTTTCAAAAAAAGGAAGATTTGCCGTTTCTATAAAACAGACACGTCCTTTTCAGAGAAGTGAAGATTTGTAGTTTCTGTGAAAAGGATGCGTCTTTTTCAGAAAAGTAAAGATTTGCTGTTTCTGTGTAAAGGACATGTCCTATTCAGAGAAGTTAGGATTTGCCATTTCTATGAAAAAGATGTGTCCTTTTCAGAAAAGATTTCAGAAAAGTGAAGATTTGCAGTATCTGTGAAAAGGATGCGTCGTTTTTAGAAAGTAAAAATTTGCAGCTTTAAGGATGTGTCCTTTGCACAAAAGTGAAGATTTGCAGTTTCTGTTCATTCTTTTGCACCAAACTAGGGTAAATGTAGGAAATATTTATACCCTTTTGCAGCAAAAGTATCAAAATGAATTTTTATGCCTAAAAGGGACACTGATTTTTCCCTTTTAAATCTGACCGCAGTTGTGTTTTTCTCTCTATGGGTTGAAACTTTTTAAGGGGAGAATTTTAAGGTGTATGTGTGCGTCAGTATGTCTTATTATGACTCAATATTTGATTTTGATTTGCCCCCTCTCCCATGTAATTTCAGCCAACTGGTTGTCCCCCTTCTTCACTAAAGTATGATTTCTCCCTATGATACAGTGATTTCCTCATTCATATTTTTTCACTTAGTGTAATAAAACTTATGCATTGAATTCATCTATCCTTTATATTTTAGTCCATTAGTACTATGGATATAATACATTGCATTTCGTTCAAGATATCCATCTGATAGAAATGTACTTAGGTTATTATCTGTAACTATCTCATCAAAGCATAATTAATATTTGATATGTACGACCTCAAACTTGCATCAAATACAGCACTTTAACATCATAAAAATGTACTGAGGTTACTATCCATAAGTACTTGACCAAAGAATTATTAATACTTGATACATGCTCTGAAACTTTATAAAATAAAATATCCTACCACGCCACCGTACTGTACTTTCTTAAATGAGAGCCGAAAAATATGATTGTTAAGCAAGTTGTACACATGTGCCTTTTTCTTTTTTTATTCTTAAATAGGGGTTTAAAAAGGTTCATGTTTAATTATTTCAACTGCTCCAGTGATACTATAAATGAAATACAATTTATTTATTTGGATTTTAACATCGCTTTCAACACTGTATATGCCATATCACTACAATATTCGTTGCCATATAAGCATTTACCAACTTTCCCACATAGGGTCTGGCATTTGAACTGCAGACCTCAGAGGTGGGAGGCGAGGTACCAATGCGCCTGCTGTAGCCCCTGAAAAGTCCATGTCTTTATATAACTTCATAAAATAACCCAAATTACAATTGCAGTCATAGCTTGCAATGATGGAATGCTGGGTTGCATGGGATGTTAATTGACATTCCAGATGAATGGTGGCCTCTACTGATTAGACAGGAAGCCCTCAGTCATAAATCTCTATTTATTCCTTCAAAAGAATAACTGAAAACAATGAATTTAAACGCCAAACAATTTAGTCTTGATATAAGGGCAAGGAAACCAAATCATCACATTACACAGTAAATAATCTTAGTAACAAAAGTAAATGATCATAAAGATAGATGATGTTCAGAATATTTCAAATATTTCAAAGAAGGCCAATCAACAATACAAAGGTAGATACAACATTCTTTGAAAAGGTGGAGAGGGACATGGGTTTCTGGGGGCATGAATTTCTCGTACACAGATATTCATGGTGTGTCATTTCACATCACCTGATTGTCAAGTAATGGGGGTTTTTCACTGGAGATGACTTGTCAGTTACTAGGAAACAATGTTTACAAAGTTGGTTAAGGTACGGTTGTAGTTTCCAGGCTTGCCATAGTGGATGGGCAAAATATCAAACATGCTTGATACTTCACCAACCCTCCATGACTCTGTATCCAGCAAAATAACCTGTCTTCAACATTACTGATTTGACACTTCCTGGCAAGACAGGAAGTTAACCATTAAGTCAGCAACATCTCAAGCCGTGAACACATCAAAAACAGAGCTGTATGTTAAGCTGTTACTAGCTTTGAGTCACAAAGGACACATTACAGCAAGCTCGCTTAAGTCTGGATAGGCCCCAAAGGAGATGACGGAAAGGCAGAACTGGATTCAGGATAAATTTAACTTCTTGAAGATGCACATTAGATGTAAGGGACTCAGCAAATTGTCAGGATTCAAGTCCCCAGCCTGAGGAGCCAGTGAATTTGCTGTTTTACAACAAAGCATCTCCAGAATTTCAACCGACATGGAGATCAGCATGCGATCAGACACAACAATATGGTCTTCAGTTACATACCCAAGCACAGTTTCCACGCATTCTTCAGTCAAACAGCAGGTTACGGACCAGTTTGCAGACAAGAACCATGCTATCATCATTCATCTCACCTAATGCCCCTATTCCACCAAAGGACTAAGCCCCGATCCTGTCGGAGACCCTTAATTGTGGACAGTCGGTGAAAAAAGGGTAAAATGAGCGGGAATACTGAATCGGTATTGAAGCCTGAGATTAATAATAATAATAATAATGTGATTTATATAGCGCCAATTCCATAGACTGTTCAAGGGCGCTGTGGCAAAGTTCAAATGTCACTCTTTTGTGCCCATATAGGCCTCTGAAAACAAGTATGTTTTTAAATGTTTCTTAAAATTTCTAAATTCTGGATATTTCTAATATATCCTGGAAGATTGTTCCAGTATACAGGGGCAGTAACTGCAAAGGCACGGTCTCCATATTTTGAGTACTTTGTTCTATGAACTTTCAGTGTTAATGCTCCTCCATCTTTTGCCAAGCGAGGTGGTTGACGCGATGTGTATGGTTCCAGCAGATCGCTAAGGTACTTTGGACCTTGTCTGTGTAGTGATTCATAGGTAAGAAGCAACAGTTTATATTGAATACGGTGAGGAATAGGAAGCGAATGCAACTCTTTTCTTATTTTTGTTGCACTGTCAAATTTTGGAGCTTATACAACAAGTTTTGCTGCTGCATTTTGTATCTTTTGCAGTTTATGAATCTGAAAGCTTGGAATGCCAGCTAAAATACTATTGTATGCATCCAATTTAGATATAACAAAGGCATGGACACAAGTGCTTCTGTGGCCTCTTGTGTGAAGTATTTTCTTACTCTTGAGATGTTGGAGAGATGATACCAACCACTGGACACCATTTTGTTTACTTGTTTCTCCAGTTTCAGTCCCGAGTCTAGATCCACTCCAATATTTGTGGCCAGAAGTGAAGGAATAATCCTAGAGTCTCCAATACGTATGGACGTTATGTTCAGATTTTTCAGACCAGAGGGTTTTCCAAAGATCATAACTTCTGTTTTCCCTTCATTTAACTTGAGTTGGTTGCTACTCATCCAGTTTTTGACTTTTGCACAACACAATTCCATTTTGCTGACTGCCTCCTTGACATCAGCATTTGAGTTTGGATTGAAGTGAATGTATTTTTGTGAGTCGTCTGCATAGAAAGATGGTATGATGTCATAATGTCTGATCAGATCACCCAGAGGTCGGGTGAAATCTGAGTACAGGTCTGGTCCTAGCACAGAGCCTTGAGGCACATCACAGTCCTTCACTCTTTTTTCAGATAGCTTGCCATCAACTATAACAGATTGAGTTCTGTCATGTAAATATGACTTTATCCAGTTCAGGGCATTACCACATAAGCCCTGTTGTGTTTGAAGACGTTGCAAAAGGATTGTATGGTTTACAGTGTCGAATGCAGCTGAAAGATCTAGCATTACTAATAAAGTACACTGATCTCTGTCACAAGCAAGTAAAATATCACTTATAATTTTGAGTATGGCAGTTTCAGTGCTGTGACCTTTCCTGTAGGCTGACTGATTGATTTCTCTAAGGCCAAACTCATCTTTATGATGATTCAATCTAGATGCAACTCATTTCTCCAGAAGTTTTGATATGAATGACAAGTTTGAAACTGGTCTGTAGTTCTTCAGGTTGTTAGGATCCAGCGATGACTTTTTCAATAGAGGTGCAACCAGAGCATTCTTCATAGCAGATGGCACTTTCTCTGTTGAGAGTGAGGCATTGACGATGTTACATAGTATTGGAGCAAGAACATTCACACACTTTTTCAGCAACCATGTTGGAATAGGATCAGATGTGCATTGTTTGGATGGGGATTTTCCAACTAATGTTTTGATTTCATCAATGGTAACTGGTGCAAAGGTTGAAAATTTGGACACAGCTACTCTGTCAAAGCAATGTGGGTTGCTATCATTGCTGTGTTTGAGAAGACCTTCTCGAATGTTCTGTATTTTACTGATGAAGTAGTTGCTAAATACTTCAGGAAGTTTTTCTGAATCAGAATCAGGCAGTTTTGTACTCTTCATTCGGTTGAGTAACAAGTTTGCAGTTTGAAACAACAGTTTTGGGTTCCCTTTGCATTCCATTATTTTTTCACAGAAATGCTGTTTCTTGTATTTCTTGATGAGTGTGACCACCATATCTTTTGCTTGAACATACTGCTTTCGGTCATCATCACTTCGAGACTGGCGCCATTTCCTTTCAGCCTTCCGTCTTGCCATTTTTGCCAATTTAACATCATTATTGAACCATGGAACCTTCTTGTGCTGCGAGATCACTTTAGTACATTCTGGGACATGTTTGTTTAACAAGCTGGTCAGAATTCTTTCATAGCTTTCAAGCAGTGTCACTGGGTCTGTAGAGTTGGGGATATTGAGTTCATGTGAAGAGGAGATATCTGCACAAAAGTGATCCATATCCAGTGTCTTGTATCTTCTATAAACAATTTGTTTTCGCTGTAGTTTTGTTTTAGGATCTTGGGACTTTATAAAGAAAGAAATCAGTTCATGATCTGAGATAAGTGGATCCTGGTGAGTGATTTTGTTAATGTCAAATGGGCTCCTGGTAATGACTAAATCAAGTGTATGACCCCGAGTGTGTGTCGGACCACTAACATGCTGATGTAGGCCATACTCCAGCAGTAGATCACCAAACTTAGAAGCACTTGCGATTAAGGTCAGATCAGCCTCAGGAAGCCCCAGGACGCCCCAGGCTGCCCCACAAAGTCCCCAACTGGTCTGGGACTAAGAACCGACTAAGCCAGTTTTCTGGTCGGTTTGAAGCACAATCTTGTCGTACACATACCAACTGGGTCACAGGATACCTCAGGCCTCCTGGGACTAAGCCCCGACTAACCCCGATTAAGTCCCGGCGTCCTCAGGCCTCATCAGAATTACCCAGACCACAGTGGCTGATTCTTGTTTTGCAGAAAAGCTGGATTTTCTGGGTATATATATATCCGCGATCTAACTATCAGTACTTTTCTAGGAACACAGCAGGAGGCCACCTTTTAATAAAAGACAGATTCAACAATAACTAAAGGCTTTTTTAGTTTTTATTCAGTTCCATATAATGATATATTTGCTATTTCTACATCGACCAAAACAACCAGCACCAGCACCTCCACCACCACCAGCCAGACAGAGACCTAGCAGAAGGCACAACATGTGGGGGCCTACCACAACATTATGGCTGACCTGTATGCCACAGACATTCAACTACAGAGCTCCAGTCAGTGTTGGGCAGAAGTTAGCCCTCACCATCAGATATCTGGCCACTGGAGAGTCATACACATCATTATCCTGTCAGTTTAGGGTTGGCAGATCCACCATCTCCAAGTTTTTACCAGAAGTCTGCAGGGCCATCCAGGTTGAGTTCACCAGAGTATCCTACTACTCTGAGTGGAAAGAACTGAAAAGGGAATTAAGGATCAGATGGAATGTTCCACATGCCCTGGGAGCCCTTGACGGAAAGCATGTGGCCCTGAAGAAACCCAAGAACACTGGAACCCTGTTCCACAACTACAAGGGATTCTTTTCCATAGTAATTTTGGCCTTGGCAGATGGACAGTACAAATTCAGATGGGTGGATGTTGGTATGGCTGGATCTTGCTCAGATGCCCAGATATTTAATGCCTGTCGGCAGAAAAGGAAGACTGAGGATGGCAGGATAGGCTTCCCTGACCCAGCATCTATAACCCAGGGTGGTAGAGATGTCTACTACTTCATTCTGGCAGATGATGCCTTTGCCCTGAAGACCTGGCTCATGAAACCCTGTAGCAGAAGGATGTTAACCAGAGAGGAAAGGATTGCCAACTACAGAATATCAATGGGCAGGAGAGTTGAAAACGCTTTTGGCATCCTGGTCTCAAGATTCAGAGTGATGTTGACCACTATTGAACTACCCCCAGCAACAGTGAGGGAAGTGGTCTTTACCTGTGTGGTTCTGCACAACATACTGAGGAGTCAGTATCAAGGTCAACATGGTGGTCAAGAGCCTGGAGATGATGATGATGATGTGCCTGGTAATTATGGATTGATTGGTGGTGCTGTTTGTGGTGGTGGTCCAGACAAAAACCCTGCTTGAGAAGCCAAAAGACAGAGGGATTACCTGAGGGACTACTTCAATAATGAGGGAGCAATGGCCTGGCAAGATGGTACAATATAAGTTCTGCTGCAGTAAGCAGTCCTTTTCAGGACTAATAAACATTTAATCCAAAACAATTAATCAGCCGTGCTTGTTCCAAATGACACAAACATTTCCAAACATAAGTGCCCCAACAAACAACAGACAAGCCCAATTCCCCACATAACTCACACCAAAAACAGATGAACGCAATGTCCAACAGAAGTCACCAAACTAACAAACAAACACAACGCCCAACAGAAGTCACCAAACTAACAAACAGACAAACACAACGCCCAACAGAAGTCACCAAACTAACAAACACACAAACGCACTGCTTTACATAATTCCCCCAACAAGCAAACAGACAAACCTGATGCCCAACATAACTCCAACAAAAAATGAAAAAACGCACTGCCTAACATAATTCCCCAAAAGATGACAAACCCATTGCCCAACAGAACAGCCTAAATGGAATAAATATTGCATACCTTTTAAAATCTACAACCAAATTGGACTCTAGGTGTTCTGTATCAGTAGCAGATCCACGAGATTCGGCCTGCCTGCTGGTGTTTGGACTGGCCACGATCCCTGAACTTCTGCTGGGCCCCTATCGTCTGATGTGGGTCTTAAGGAAACCCATCTGTTGGTAGATCCAGGACTGTCTCTTGGTCATCTCCCTTCCTGCTTGACGATTGTAGCTTGGAGAGCTTGCCATAATGTGTTCTCTGGGATTCGAACCATCTTCTGACATCAAAGGGCTGGAGCTTCAGTTCTGCAGAGATTTTTGCCCAGAGAGACTCCTTCTTCTGTCTGTCATGGGAACGTGCATTCTCCTTGTCGTACAGCTCTGGATGCTCCTTAACTAACTCCACAAGTGCGGCTTCTTGGCTGTCAGTGAAAGTAGCACAGACCCTGGCTCTCTTGGCTGATGAATGGCACTCTAAATCTTCCTCACACCTCTCATCTTCTTTGCAAGCTTCCTCAGTAACTTCCAAACATTCTTCGGTCTCTCCTGTATACTCCTCTGTTCTTTCCTCTGTCCTTTCCTCCATCCTTTCCTCCACCTCTCCACCTTACTTCTCCCTCTCCTCTTGCCTCTCATCCATCTTCTTCTTTCCTCTCTTCCCTCCTTTCTCTTTCCTCATAACTCCAGTCAGTAGCAAATAAAAAAGTAAAATGGGTCTTCTAACTGTAAAATTTGCCTTAAGCTCAAGTATTATATTATATTAAGAAAACTGAAAGCCCCTAAAAACAGTGACACACATCTCTCAGTAGCCAACCAGTCAGTAACAATGAGAATGTGTGCACACTCGAGCAGCAGCTAGCAGCAGTTATGTCTACTACACACCCAGCCCACTTGGCTTTGGAAACTCTGTATCAGTTCTCACAGTACAGGACGAGGGCAGTAGACACAACTTAAGTGGAATACTAAGCCAGCTACACAATCTGACATCAACATAGATCATTGAGCAGCCTCAGCAGCAGCAGCCACTCTTCACTATTACCACTTCAGCACTGCCTCAACAGCAGGAGCCTCCTCAGTAGCCATCCAGTCAGGGCCGGTTTTTGACCTGCCAGGCCCTTTTAAGGGCCACCCAAATATTCCAAAAACAATTTATTAAGCTACATGGTCTTCATATTCCCCTCCCAAAACAAAACAGTTCAGTACAAATACTTATCAGACGGAAAAAAGCACAAAAAAGCAAGCTGTACACCACCCAAAACATGAAATAAATAACCCATGGTAATACACATAACAACAGAAGGCCACATAGAAAAAATAGTTAAATAAACTCCCAATATGGTCAATAATCTGCCCATTTATAACTTAATATCCATGGGATAGCTTTAAATTTGTAATAAAAAAAGTCCAACACTGACACCATCCCTAGAGTTAAAACATAGCCACTAACCAACAAACAGACAAACCCAATGCAAAGCATAACCCCAACCAACATGCTGATGAAAAAATTTAACACAGATAACATAGATTTTAGATAGATAAACCATGATGTTAAGAAAACCATTTGGCTGGTTTTATTTTGTAAATTTTATGGAAGTAGAAGGAAACAAATTTATTTTGAGATTCCCTACAAATAAAACCTTTCAGTTTGTGTTACTTTTTGAAAAACAACAGAAAAATGTAACTGAAATTTGGTTGTAGATTTAAAAAGGTATGCAATATTTATTCCATTTAGGCTGTTCTGTTGGGCAATGGGTTTGTCATCTTTTGGGGAATTATGTTAGGCAGTGCGTTTTTTCATTTTTTGTGGGAGTTATGTTGGGCATTGGGTTTGTCTGTTTGCTTGTTGGGGGAATTATGTAAAGCAGTGCGTTTGTGTGTTTGTTAGTTTGGTGACTTCTGTTGGGCATTGTGTTTGTCTGTTTGTTAGTTTGGTGACTTCTGTTGGGCGTTGAGTTTGTTTGTTAGTTTGGTGACTTCTGTTGGACATTGCGTTCATCTGTTTTTGGTGTGAGTTATGTGGGGAATTGGGCTTGTCTGTTGTTTGTTGGGGCACTTATGTTTGGAAATGTTTGTGTCATTTGGAACAAGCACGGCTGATTAATTGTTTTGGATTAAATGTTTATTAGTCCTGAAAAGGACTGGTTACTGCAGCAGAACTTATATTGTACCATCTTGCCAGGCCATTGCTCCCTCATTATTGAAGTAGTCGGTCAGGTAATCCCTCTGTCTTTTCGCTTCTCTAGCAGGGTTTTTGTCTGGACTACCACCACAAACAGCACCACCAATCAATCCACAATCACCAGGCACATCATCATCATCATCATCTCCAGGCTCTTGACCACCATGTTGACCTTGATACTGACTCCTCAGTATGTTGTGCAGAACCACACAGGTAAAGACCACTTCCCTCACTGTTGCTGGGGGTAGTTCAATAGTGGTCAACATCACTCTGAATCTTGAGACCAGGATGCCAAAAGCGTTTTCAACTCTCCTGCCCATTGATATTCTGTAGTTGGCAATCCTTTCCTCTCTGGTTAACATCCTTCTGCTACAGGGTTTCATGAGCCAGGTCTTCAGGGCAAAGGCATCATCTGCCAGAATGAAGTAGCAGACATCTCTACCACCCTGGGTTATAGATGCTGGGTCAGGGAAGCCTATCCTGCCATCCTCAGTCTTCCTTTTCTGCCGACAGGCATTAAATATCTGGGCATCTGAGCAAGATCCAGCCATACCAACATCCACCCATCTGAATTTGTACTGTCCATCTGCCAAGGCCAAAATTACTATGGAAAAGAATCCCTTGTAGTTGTGGAACAGGGTTCCAGTGTTCTTGGGTTTCTTCAGGGCCACATGCTTTCCGTCAAGGGCTCCCAGGGCATGTGGAACATTCCATCTGATCCTTAATTCCCTTTTCAGTTCTTTCCACTCAGAGTAGTAGGATACTCTGGTGAACTCAACCTGGATGGCCCTGCAGACTTCTGGTAAAAACTTGGAGATGGTGGATCTGCCAACCCTAAACTGACAGGATAATGATGTGTATGACTCTCCAGTGGCCAAATATCTGATGGTGAGGGCTAACTTCTGCCCAACACTGACTGGAGCTCTGTAGTTGAATGTCTGTGGCATACAGGTCAGCCATAATGTTGTGGTAGGCCCCCACATGTTGTGCCTTCTGCTAGGTCTCTGTCTGGCTGGTGGTGGTGGTGGTGGAGGTGCTGGTGCTGGTTGTTTTGGTCGATGTAGAAATAGCAAATATATCATTATATGGAACTGAATAAAAACTAAAAAAGCCCTTAGTTATTGTTGAATCTGTCTTCCGTTAAAAGGTGGCCTCCTGCTGTGTTCCTAGAAAAGTACTGATAGTTAGATCGCGGATTATATATATATATATATACCCAGAAAATCCAGCTTTTCTGCAAAACAAGAATCAGCCACTGTGGTCTGGGGAATTCTGAGGAGGCCTGAGGACGCCGAGACTTAATCAGGGTTAGTCGGGGCTTAGTCCCAGGAGGCCTGAGGCATCCTGTGACCCAGTTGGTATGTGTACGACAAGATTGTGCTTCAAACCGACCAGAAAACTGGCTTAGTCGGTTCTTAGTCCCAGATCAGTTGGGGACTTTGTGGGGCAGCCTGGGACGTCCTGGGGCTTCCTGAGGCCGATCTAACCTTAATCGCAAGTGCTTCTAAGTTTGGTGATCTACTGCTGGAGTATGGCCTACATCAGCATGTTAGTGGTCCGACACACACTCGGGGTCATACACTTGATTTAGTCATTACCAGGAGCCCATTTGACATTAACAAAATCACTCACCAGGATCCACTTATCTCAGATCATGAACTGATTTCTTTCTTTATAAAGTCCCAAGATCCTAAAACAAAACTACAGCGAAAACAAATTGTTTATAGAAGATACAAGACACTGGATATGGATCACTTTTGTGCAGATATCTCCTCTTCACATGAACTCAATATCCCCAACTCTACAGACCCAGTGACACTGTTTGAAAGCTATGAAAGAATTCTGACCAGCTTGTTAAACAAACATGTCCCAGAATGTACTAAAGTGATCTCGCAGCACAAGAAGGTTCCATGGTTCAATAATGATGTTAAATTGGCAAAAATGGCAAGACGGAAGGCTGAAAGGAAATGGCGCCAGTCTCGAAGTGATGATGACCGAAAGCAATATGTTCAAGCAAAAGATATGGTGGTCACACTCATCAAGAAATACAAGAAACAGCATTTCTGTGAAAAACTAATGGAATGCAAAGGGAACCCAAAACTGTTGTTTCAAACTGCAAACTTGCTACTCAACCGAATGAAGAGTACAAAACTGCCTGATTCTGATTCAGAAAAACTTCCTGAAGTATTTAGCAACTACTTCATCAGTAAAATACAGAACATTCGAAAAGGTCTTCTCAAACACAGCAATGATAGCAACCCACATTGCTTTGACAGAGTAGCTGTGTCCAAATTCTCAACCTTTGCACCAGTTACCATTGATGAAATCAAAACATTAGTTGGAAAATCCCCATCCAAACAATGCACATCTGATCCTATTCCAACATGGTTGCTGAAAAAGTGTGTGAATGTTCTTGCTCCAATACTATGTAATATTGTCAATGCGTCACTCTCAACAGAGAAAGTGCCATCTGCTATGAAGAATGCTCTGGTTACACCTCTATTGAAAAAGTCATCGCTGGATCCTAACAACCTGAAGAACTACAGACCAGTTTCAAACTTGTCATTCATATCAAAACTTCTGGAGAAATGTGTTGCATCTAGATTGAATCATCATAAAGATGAGTTTGGCCTTAGAGAAATCAATCAGTCAGCCTACAGGAAAGGTCACAGCACTGAAACTGCCATACTCAAAATTATAAGTGATATTTTACTTGCTTGTGACAGAGATCAGTGTACATTATTAGTAATGCTAGATCTTTCAGCTGCATTCGACACTGTAAACCATACAATCCTTCTGCAACGTCTTCAAACACAACAGGGCTTATGTGGTAATGCCCTGAACTGGATAAAGTCATATTTACATGACAGAACTCAATCTGTTATAGTTGATGGCAAGCTATCTGAAAAAAGAGTGAAGGACTGTGATGTGCCTCAAGGCTCTGTGCTAGGACCAGACCTGTACTCAGATTTCACCCGACCTCTGGGTGATCTGATCAGACATTATGACATCATACCATCTTTCTATGCAGACGACTCACAAAAATACATTCACTTCAATCCAAACTCAAATGCTGATGTCAAGGAGGCAGTCAGCAAAATGGAATTGTGTTGTGCAAAAGTCAAAAACTGGATGAGTAGCAACCAACTCAAGTTAAATGAAGGGAAAACAGAAGTTATGATCTTTGGAAAACCCTCTGGTCTGAAAAATCTGAACATAACGTCCATACGTATTGGAGACTCTAGGATTATTCCTTCACTTGTGGCCACAAATATTGGAGTGGATCTAGACTCGGGACTGAAACTGGAGAAACAAGTAAACAAAATGGTGTCCAGTGGTTGGTATCATCTCTCCAACATCTCAAGAGTAAGAAAATACTTCACACAAGAGGCCACAGAAGCACTTGTCCATGCCTTTGTTATATCTAAATTGGATGCATACAATAGTATTTTAGCTGGCATTCCAAGCTTTCAGATTCAAAAACTGCAAAAGATACAAAATGCAGCAGCAAAACTTGTTGTACAAGCTCCAAAATTTGACAGTGCAACAAAAATAAGAAAAGAGTTGCATTGGCTTCCTATTCCTCACCGTATTCAATATAAACTGTTGCTTCTTACCTATAAATCACTACACAGACAAGGTTCAAAGTACCTTAGCGATCTGCTGGAACCATACACATCGCGTCAACCATCTCGCTTGGCAAAAGATGGAGGAGCATTAACACTGAAAGTTCATAGAACAAAGTACTCAAAATATGGAGACCGTGCCTTTGCAGTTACTGCCCCTGTATACTGGAACAATCTTACAGGATATATTAGAAATATCCAGAATTTAGAAAATTTTAAGAAACATTTAAAAACATACTTGTTTTCAGAGGCCTATATGGGCACAAGAGAGTGACATTTGAACTTTGCCACAGCGCCCTTGAACAGTCTATGGAATTGGCACTATATAAATCACATTATTATTATTATTATTAATCTCAGGCTTCAATACCGATTCAGTATTCCCGCTCATTTTACCCTTTTTTCACCGACTGTCCACAATTAAGGGTCTCCGACAGGATCGGGGCTTAGTCCTTTGGTGGAACAGGGACATTAGGTGAGATGAATGATGACAGCATGGTTCTCGTCTGCAAACTGGTCCGTAACCTGCTGTTTGACTGAAGAATGCGTGGAAACTGTGCTTGGGTATGTAACTGAAGACCATATTGTTGTGTCTGATCGCATGCTGATCTCCATGTCGGTTGAAATTCTGGAGATGCTTTGTTGTAAAACAGCAAATTCACTGGCTCCTCAGGCTGGGGACTTGAATCCTGACTGAGTCCCTTACATCTAATGTGCATCTTCAAGAAGTTAAATTTATCCTGAATCCAGTTCTGCCTTTCCGTCATCTCCTTTGGGGCCTATCCAGACTTAAGCAAGCTTGCTGTAATGTGTCCTTTGTGACTCAAAGCTAGTAACAGCTTAACATACAGCTCTGTTTTTGATGTGTTCACGGCTTGAGATGTTGCTGACTTAGTGGTTAACTTCCTGTCTTGCCAGGAAGTGTCAAATCAGTAATGTTGAAGACAGGTTATTTTGCTGGATACAGAGTCATGGAGGGTTGGTGAAGTATCAAGCATGTTTGATATTTTGCCCATCCACTATGGCAAGCCTGGAAACTACAACCGTATCTTAACCAACTTTGTAAACATTGTTTCCTAGTAACTGACAAGTCATCTCCAGTGAAAAACCCCCATTACTTGACAATCAGGTGATGTGAAATGACACACCATGAATATCTGTGTACGAGAAATTCATGCCCCCAGAAAACCCATGTCCCTCTCCACCTTTTCAAAGAATGTTGTATCTACCTTTGTATTGTTGATTGGCCTTCTTTGAAATATTTGAAATATTCTGAACATCATCTATCTTTATGATCATTTACTTTTGTTACCAAGATTATTTACTGTGTAATGTGATGATTTGGTTTCCTTGCCCTTATATCAAGACTAAATTGTTTGGCGTTTAAATTCATTGTTTTCAGTTATTCTTTTGAAGGAATAAATAGAGATTTATAACTGAGGGCTTCCTGTCTAATCAGTAGAGGCCACCATTCGTCTGGAATGTCAATTAACATCGCATGCAACCCAGCATTCCATCATTGCAAGCTATGACTGCAATTGTAATTTGGGTTATTTTATGAAGTTATATAAAGACATGGACTTTTCAGGGGCTACAGCAGGCGCATTGGTACCTCGCCTCCCACCTCTGAGGTCTGCAGTTCAAATGGAAGACCCTATATGGGAAAGTTGGTAAATGCTTATATGGTAACGAATATTGTAGTGATATGGCATATACAGTGTTGAAAGCGATGTTAAAATCCAAATAAATAAATTTATAGTATCACCCTATTTAAGAATGAAAAAAGAAAAAGGCACATGTGTACAACTTGCTTAACAATCATATTTTTCGGCTCTCATTTAAGAAAGTACAGGACGGTGGCGTGGTAGGATATTTTATTTTATAAAGTTTCAGAGCATGTATCAAGTATTAATAATTCTTTGGTCAGGTACTTATGGATAGTAACCTCAGTACATTTTTATGATGTTAAAGTGCTGTATTTGATGCAAGTTTGAGGTTGTACATATCAAATATTAATTATGCTTTGATGAGATAGTTACAGATAATAACCTAAGTACATTTCTATCAGATGGATATCTTGAACGAAATGCAATGTATTATATCCATAGTACTAATGGACTAAAATATAAAGGATAGATGAATTCAATGCATAAGTTTTATTACACTAAGTGAAAAAATATAAATTAGGAAATCACTGTATCATAGGGAGAAATCATACTTTAGTGAAGAAGGGGGACAACCAGTTGGCTGAAATTACATGGGAGAGGGGGCAAATCAAAATCAAATATTGAGTCATAATAAGACATACTGATGCACACATACACCTTAAAATTCTCCCCTTAAAAAGTTTCAACCCATAGAGAGAAAAACACAACTGCGGTCAGATTTAAAAGGGAAAAATCAGTGTCCCTTTTAGGCATAAAAATTCATTTTGATACTTTTGCTGCAAAAGGGTATAAATATTTCCTACATTTACCCTAGTTTGGTGCATAAGAATGAACAGAAACTGCAAATCTTCACTTTTGTGCAAAGGACACATCCTTAAAACTGCAAATTTTCACTTTCTAAAAACGACGCATCCTTTTCACAGATACTGCAAATCTTCACTTTTCTGAAATCTTTTCTGAAAAGGACACGTCTTTTTCATAGAAATGGCAAATCCTAACTTCTCTGAATAGGACATGTCCTTTACACAGAAACAGCAAATCTTTACTTTTCTAAAAAAGACGCATCCTTTTCACAGAAACTACAAATCTTCACTTCTCTGAAAAGGACGTGTCTGTTTCATAGAAACGGCAAATCTTCCTTTTTTTGAAAAGGACGCATCCTTTTTACAGAAATGGCAAATCTTCACTTTTCTGAAAAAGACACGTCCTTTTCACAGAAACTGCAAATCCTCACTTCTCTTAAAAGGAATTGTCCTTTTCACAGAAACTGCAAATCTTCACTTTTCTGAAAAGGATGCATCTTTTTCATGGAAACTGCAAATCCTCACTTTCCTGAAAAGGATGTGCGTCCTTTTCACAGAAACTGCAAATCCTCACTTCTCTGAAAAGGAATTGTCCTTTTCACAGAAATGGCAAATCTTTACTTTTCTGAAAAGGTTGCGTCCTTTTCACAGAAGCTGCAATTCCTCACTTTTCTGAAAAGGATGCGTCCTTTTCAGAGAAACTGCAAATCCCCACTTTTCTGAAAAGGCCTTTTCTTTTTCACAGAAAGGGCAAATCTTCACTTTTCTGAAAAGGACGCCTCCTTTTCATAGAAACTGCAATTCCTCACTTTTGAAAAAATAGGTCAAGGCCTGCTGCTTACTGGTAGCAAGCAGCAATTATGTGGCCACCCAGTTGATATCAAATTACTTAATTTGACATCCATAAAAATAACTTCATTGCACATTTTTCAAGATGCAAGCCTTTTTGTGTCTTGCAATGTTTGCCAAAAATTCGAAAATTCAAAATGACCGCCATGTTTGGTGAGACAAATTTTTTTGAAAATTGCGTTTCCTTCTTTGTGTAGATACCATGAATCACAATACAGGCATTTTTGTGAAAAATTCAAAAATTCAAAATGGTCGCCATTTTTGGCGAGACAAACATTTTTTAACATTTGGGTAAATTACTCAGCAGAGATACCCTGTGGGTCAAAAATTTGGACTAAACCGCTGTATCTCGCACAGTTTTTAAGATACAAGTATTTTTGTGTTTTACAATTTTTTGCAGAAAATTTAAAATGGCAGTCATTTTTGGCGAGACAAAATTTTTTTGAAAATTGGGTTTACCACTGTGCATATATCCTGTGGCTCTAAAAATTTCATCGAAATCGCTCTATCTCACTCCGTTTTTGAGATAAACATGTTTTTGCATTTTATGTAGGAATTCAAGATGGCCGCCAAAATTGGTGGGAAAATGATTTTTGGGAAAAGTCTCCAGTAGACTCTGCATACACCCTTTGGCTCAAAAATTTTATCAAAGTCGTTTTATCTCACTCCGTTTCCGAGGTAAACTTCTTTTGGCATTTTACGCAGAAATTCAAGATGGCTGACAAAATTGATTTTCAGGAAAATTTGTCAGTAGACTCTGCATGTACCCTGTGGGACAAAAAATTGGTTGTTGCAGCATTGGGTGTCTTTTGATGTACATTAAGCACAAGTCATAGACGTTTTACTTTTGCAACTTCCCATTGTAACATATGGTATTGCATCAAGTGAACCTCTGGTTTTGTCCCAACTCCACATAAAAACATGTATTGCCACATCTGTATGTATGGGTAATATTCAAAACATCGAAACCATAATTCAACTGAAAAAAGAAAATCAAAATGGGAGAAGTCTTAAACCTTCATAACTTTTAGTTTACTGAATTGTCTCGCTTTAATACTTAATCTTTACAGGCAATTTCTTTCTCTTAGATGTTATTTTCTCTACTTAAACATTATTTGGACACTGACACTGCTCTGAAAGTATCCCAATCTGTGTACTGTTTCACTACTTCTATATCTCATGGTTTTGAAAACTATTTCGCCAGTCTGTGGGGTACGGGCATCTCTGATCCTATTTTTGCTACTTATTATCCTTTAACTATCATGAGAATTATCTAAAGTATCGGCATATGCAAAGGAAAATAACTCTGCACACTGAAAATGTATGTTTCTATACTCATATATTTTAATGAAATAGGTAACTCATTGCTTAGTTCAATGTTTTATATAAGCCGAAAATATTAGAATGCTTGATTTGATGCTACTAGTGGTGTTGGACCAGTTCACACCCATGTACCAATTCATGCTCACCCCTACATTAATTAAAGACTATTACTGTTACATTATAAATCACCAATGTATATGATCAATTTTATAATTATCTATGATGTATTAAATCTATTTTCTATTAAAAAGTAAAAATCTATTTGGAAAATGGAGGGTGGGCATGAATAGGTACACAGGGGTGAACTGGTCCACTACCACTAGGCCTTTTAGACATGATAACTTTTCAAATATTAACGTTGTTTAAACAAAACAGTTGTCCTTGTGTTAAAACTTTAAGGTGTCATTTTGTCCAGTATCGTTTGATCCATTTTCTTTTGTCCAGTCTGTTTTTTTGTGCAAATCTCTGAACGTAATGGTTTCTAGAAGAATATATCAGCTACAAGTATAATATGTCCACACACATATGCTACTGAAAATAATTTTACAGTACTATTTGTTTTTGTTGCATTCAAAATTAAGGGACAAAAATGTTTTCAAAAAAACATCTATTAGAAAGTTAATAACTAAAACTTACCTCATAATTTGTTTGATTCCAAAACAATATATTGAAAAGCAACAGGATACAGTAATTCTGATAAGTCACATTAAACTTATATTAAAACCATGTTCAATTTTGTTCTATTAAAGAGTGAACAATAATACTTGATAATTATATCGTGCAACAAAGAAAACAATCAACTCATCAAAACTCCACTGCAGTATGTTGATATGTGTCTCAACTACCAACAACAAAATGTACCCAAAAGTGCACACACACACTGTTTAATCAAATAACCATCTTTAATCATATGACTCTCACATCAGTCCTGTGAGATAAACCTCTCAACACCCCAAATCTGCTGGAGGCTTATCCACTGTTATCTACTCCCCCACTGAAACTGTTTATGTTATCTGAAAGCAATCTATTAAATAGCCCATCATCTGCATCTGTGTTTTGTGTTTGTAACTGACTCTTTCACACAATCCAGGGAAAAGTTCTGGAAAAAAACTGGATTTCAGGTTCCTCATAAATTCACTCAAATTACACTGAAGCATGCCCGGAAGTGTTATCAAAACAAACACAATACTTAGACTATACCAGTGTACTTGTACAGAGGGTGGATTCCTTCCCTAAGTTAAATCACTAATTCCATTGGTCAGACTTTATTCTCATAACAAGCAATCAGTGCCCATGAACGGACTCTGTGTCAGCTGACTGGGTTTTGAGTTTCAGAGTAGAATTGAAAGCAGAAAAGGACACAAAAGTTGTGTCCTGCAAATGGTATTCAGAAGAAAAGTACAAAGTTAACTTACGGTGTAAAAAGTAGGCAAAAAACATATTTAAACAAAATACTCTAAATGCAGTAGTTTTCAAGTTACAACTGCTTTACTCAACAGTGAGAATCTTAAAGTAGCTTTTGCTCAGCTATGCCATGATCTACAGGTCTGCAATTTTACTCTTTCTTTGCTGAGCCAAAAGTAGCTGAACAACACACAATGGTTCTCAAGTTACAACTGAATTACTCAACAGCTGAATAGCTATGTTCAGATGCTCAATAAGATACACGTCTGTAATTATACTATGTTATCGCTAACCCAAAAGTAGCTGAGTAACATATTTAAACAAAATACTCTAAATGCAATAGTTTCAAGTTACAACTGATGTCTCAATAGTGACAACCTGAAAGTAGCCATTGCCCAGCTATACAATGAGCTACAGGTGTGTAATATTTCACTATCTTATAGCTGACCCATAAGGAGGTGAATAACATATTCAAAACAAAATTCTCTAAATGCAACAGTGTTGAAATTTTCAAACTTTGGGTGCAGGCATCTCACTTGTAATGGTTCTGGGGGATAGGCAAACAAACAGATCTACATCCCATGAACATTTTCTTTATCCTTGATAGATCAGGCATCTTTCAAAAAAACATGTCCCTGGGTCTTGTATTTTTGGAGAAGTTGTTCACACGGATACAGATGTGTATGTGGACACATACATGTATCCATACGCCCATACCGCAGAGTGATGCCATAATGTCAGCAGATATAAAAATCGTAAAGATCTATTCATTATATCCCTGGACAAAAGTTAGGGTAACTTCCATGCTGCAATGTCATGCCTACCGGCTACTGCCATAGACATTTAATTTCAGTACCATCTCTTGATAATATTTTCTTAAGACCATTCAAACTTTGATGTGTGGATAAATATGGGTGAGGTTTTAGAGCCTATTGTGGTATGACCTTCACCTATAAGGCCAATGGCAGCCTTCTAATGAGGTCAAATTTGGGGCATTTCTTCCCCACTTTCTGGCTCTAACATACAGGACAGATTATCTTTTGGGTGATATATATAACACGTATGTCCCCTATAAACACATAAAATTTGACTTTGATCTATTTCTTCACGGTCATTCGTTGGCCTCCAAATATCTATCAATGTTTTGGCCTTTTTCACTTAAATTGTTGGATATTTACATTTAATAACTCTCTACTACTCATCATATGGGCTCAGAATGTCAAATAAAAGTTTTGGAAATCATGAGCTGGGAAATCTTAGGGAAGGGTCAGGTTTAACCTTTGACCGCTGCTTTAAGGTTAAAGTGTGTTTGTGAAAAGGCCATGCATCTTCTCTGTTATTGGTTCTGGAAATTTGGAATGTGAAAACAGCCCATAGGAAGTCAAGGGCTGTGAATCTTTTGAAGGATCAACTATTCCAAGGTCCTCAATATTTTTGGTTGCAAATCAAAGTTCATGGCTTAGTAAATTAGCAACAGTAGCTGATTTGGATAAAGTGCTTATGGCTACAAAATGACTGGATTCTGAGCATTGCACAGTGTACTAAAATATCTTGTTCACCTACACTCTCTATAACTAATCTAATCTACTGCTTTGTAGGCACAATATCTTCCCCACAAAGGGGAACTCTACTGCGCTAGTTAACAAAAATCATTTATCATCAGGAGTGTCGATGGGCGTTCAAGGTCAAGGTGTATGTCATAAAGAGGGTTACCTGGTTTAGAGGGTCTATCACAATAGCTAAATCAGAAATAGCTTTCTGTTTTTTGAGTGATATAAGTAGGAAGTGATATAAGTAAATGCCTTTTTATTGTTTTTGTTACTAGGATATGAAATCTGAAAATAACCAACAATACAACTTGGGCTGTAAATCTTTTTAAGAATGATCAGATTTAAAATTACACAATTGACCCCTGTTCAAGGTCAAACAGATTGCCTTAGAAAAGTGCCTTTTTTGGAGTGTTTTGGAATGGATTTTGCATGTTTCAACAACCTACAGCAAATCACAGATCACAGATATTTCAAGGGACCTAATATGAATTTTTGACCTCGGCTTCTAGGTCAGTGTTTATATTAAAAAGTCTTACATCTTCTTTGTATTTGGGCATAGGGATTTGACATTCACAAAGATATCATGCAAGCATCACCAGCCATATTCTGAATAGTTGAATTCTCCGTGTCACTTCTGGGGATGCATTGCATCAAAACATAATCCCCAGTTACTGTTGGAGTAATTGCAAACACAAAAAGATAAACAAATGCATCAAAAACATAACCTCCTGATGGATGTATGAAATTAATTTATTTTCCCCCAATATATTTCAGTGTACAGATTTGGTTTCAAATGTGAAATATTTTGGGAAATATCTGAATCATGTTCCAAATATCCAAAAATCCGAAATTTTCAGAAATGTTCCTGGCAGAGGTCTACACTATACAAGCACTTCTGGTTCAATTTAAGGTTACTAAAAATATATTCTGGATATTGAATGATATAAGTTTTATAATCAGTTGTTTCTTTTTCCAATAGTCCTCACTGAAAGAACAAGTCAAAACTGAATGTTTTCTCTTTTTCTAGTATATGTACACACAACACCGAAAACTCACGGAACTAGTTGGAAAGGCTGTTTACTGCAAGTACCTTGTACACCAACATATCTGTGTTATCAAATGAAAGAAAACACAACCTGACAACTGACAGCACAAAAACTCAGCGGGGTATGACTGGGAGGATGATGTGGAGGGGAGTGAATTAAAGGAAAACTAGTATTATTGGAAAACCACATTTAGCTGTTGAATATATGTTTCTAAAAGAAGCATGTACTGTTTCAATTGCATTTTACAGGTACACATATTTACTGATACAGAAATAACTGTTTGATGTAATTTGTTCATTTGCATAATAGCAGAGAAAAATAAATAAGATATACATAAGATAAAAACAAAAAGGGAAAACAAAGCATTACATTATTAGATGCTAGTGACAAATGGAACTATATCTCTGTGTGTATAACATCATACATTCCCATGAAAATTTTAAAAAAGGTATTGCTTACTAATGAAAAGAAAGAGGAATTGTTTCTGTACAGCAAAAATGAACCTCCTAATGAGCAATAGTGATTTAACCAAAATCATTATATCTTCCTCTGTTTAAGATAATTGTGTTTTTTCATGCTGCACAAAAATTCTTACTGGCCAGCAATTTGGCTGAAATCGCTTTATTTAGTGAAATGCCTGGGTGTGGCGGGCGTCCAGGCGGGTGGCGGAAAAAATCTGTCCAGACTGTATCTCAGAAACTGTAAGGTGTAGCAAGTTGATACTTGGTAAGGAAATAGGTTATGGGGTGTAGGATATGCAAAGTGATGCAAAAAGATGCCATAGTGACCTTGACCTATAAAATCTTGTCCGGGCTATATGTCTGAAACCATAACGTGTAGGAAGTTGATAATTGGTAGGGACATTGGTTGGGGGTGTAGGTGTGCAGTGTCATGGTGTGACCTTGATGTGACCTTTGACCTTGGTGGAGTGATCTTGACCTTTAAAATCTGGCAATGTCTCAGTAACCATAAGGTGTAGGAAGTTAATACTTGGTAGGAACATTGGTTGGGGGCTATAGACGTGCATTGTCATGGTGTGACCTTGATTTGACCTTTTATCCTGCAGTACTGACCTTGACCTATAAAATCTTGTCCGGGCTATATCTCAGTAACTGTAAGGTGTAGGAAGTTGATACTTGGTAAAGGGTGTTGCACACAGGAAACGACCCTACACGATACAATCAGACGAAATAAATAGACCATGGTGCTTCATTGTAACATATGCACACACACTCCAATCCTATCAGATAAGACACTGCAAGACAAGTTTCTAATTTTTATCTGGTCAAAGGGAGGGGGAAAGGGGGTTCTCTATTGCCCATGTCATTGCTAGAGAACTGTGTGTTATAAATGCCTTGGAAAGCTTATATGAAACAGGCTGCATCAATGAAAGGCATTTAATAGGTACAACATAGTCTTACCCAAAGCTCAAGTCTTTTCATATTGAGCTAAAATATCGGTGGACATAGCACAATCTAAATTATACTCTTACATATCTTAGCTTTTAAATTAATTTATCACTTATTCTGCCTCTCTTAAAACATGTAATACTTCATTATGACACCAGGTATTTATATTTTAAGAACATACTGTGCACTTTTAAGCTCAGATAAAGGCTATGCAAATGCAATGCAAATGCAATGTACAAGCAATGTACAAGCAAAGTGAAAAAAAAACTGTTGTAAAAAAGCAAAAACAAACGGATCAGATCCAGTGTGTTTTGACATGTCGATTGACCTCCAAAACATGTAATACTTCATTATGACACCAGGTATTTATATTTTAAGAACATACTGTGCACTTTTAAGCTCAGATAAAGGCTATGCAAATGCAATGCAAATGCAATGCAAATGCAATGTACAAGCAAAGTGAAAAAAAAACTGTTGTAAAAAAGCAAAAACAAACGGATCAGATCCAGTGTGTTTTGACATGTCGATTGACCTCCAGGCAAACTGTCATTAATATGTCGGATTAATATGTGTGCAACACCCTTTAGAACATTGGTTGGGGGTTGTAGGTGTGCAACGTCATGGTGTGACCTTGATTTGACCTTGCTGTAGTGACCGTGACCTATGAAATTTTGTCCGGGCTGTATCTCGGTAACCATAAGGTGTAGGAATTTGATACTTGGTAAGAACATTGGTTGGGGGTTGTAGGTGTGCAATGTCATGGTATGACCTTCATTTGTTATGTGGTCTTGCCATAGTTACCTTGGCGTATAAAATCTTGTCCAGGCTATATCTGGGAAGGAAGTTGATACATGGTACTGATATTTGTTAGGAGTTGTAGTTGGTCAAATTCAAGGATTTGAAAATGAAGCAATTTTTTCAAGGGTTTTCAAGGATGTCGGAACCCTGAAGATGGCCACAAAAAATGGCAGGAATGATTTTTGGCAAAAAATGGCATATGACTCTGTGCATATCCTGCAGGCCACAAATTTGTTCCAAATTTGGTACAGGATAAATGCATTTTACACACAAATTCGAGATGGACACTAAAAGTGGCAGGAAACTAATATTCTGTCACCAGAATTAAAATCTTAGAAATCAAGACTAAATTTCTCTAATACATATATCATCAATTATCCCAATTTTTAGGCATTCGACCTCAAACGCACTCTCTGAACTCCATTTAAACATGTTATTTTTGGCTTTTTATCTCTGGCCAGCCTGCTGGACAGAAGATTATAAAATCCCTCATGTGTGTGTGCATGCATGCTTGAGTGCATGTGTCATGCAGTTTTGTCAAAGGTGCAGGGCTGTGGAGTCTTATGCTTAAATAATATTAGTTCATTTTCTTATGCCCTCCATTTTTTGCTCTCTATTTTTCTAAATCAAGAGCTTCATTTCTTGCAACCTACCCAATACACACACTACATCTAATTAAGATAAAAAGTTACACTGAGCATGTGCGGAGCTTTGGCGCTTTATCTCTTGTCCAGTAAAGAAACATACTGACTCCTAAAATGGCCAACTGGAAGAAAGGAGTGGGAGAATAAAATGGTAGGCAACACCAGATCATTCTTTGCCCCAAAAAGATTAGACGGGAACCAGACAACCACTCGGTGAAGTTTGAAATCAATAGCCGGATGTGTCTTAGTTAGATCCCAGAAACGGTATTTCAGGATGGCAGCCACAGTGGCCATCTTGTTTTTTTCAAAATGGAACCAACTTCATATGCAAACTAGCCTAGGTGGTGCCCTTTCAACCTGTTAAGTTTCAAATCGATCAGCTGATGCAACTTCAAGTTAGAGTCCAGAAACAGAATTTTCAGATAGTAGCCATGGTTGCCATCTCCTTTTTTCAAATGACACCAGTTTTGACAGCAACCTACCCTAAGTGATGCCCTACCACCTTGTTAAGTTTTAAATTGATAACAGAAGTGTCTTTGAGTTAGAGTCCAGAAAATGAATTCAAGTGGTGCAATGGCGACCATCTTGTTTTTCAAAATGGCACCATCTTCGAAAGCAAGCTAGCTCAGGTGATACCCTACCACCCTGTTAAGTTTCAAATCAATCAGCGGAAGGGGTTTGAGTTACAGTCCAGAAACCAAAGTTTTTATTGTGTTAATACATCTTACGAAGTGGACAGATGCATTTTTCCGGCACCCTACCGGTCTAGCCAAACATTAGGAAAAAACATCCTGAGCTGGGCTCTGGCCGGGACTGATACTGTTCTGTTCACTTGCCAGGTGGCTGTGTAGCCTACCTGACGGTATACTGCACATGTGCACGCATGTGCTGTTCCTCTTTTTGTTTCGTGTGAAGATCACACGCTTAGAAATTTCATAGATTTATTTGTGGATTTTTATTACATAAAACCCAAATAGTTTAAACCAAAAAAATTGGTCATTGTGTTCATTAATATATAGAGAAGCACTTTATGTCTTCTTCTGCTGGCCAGCATTGCGGATCTGTTGGTATTTTACACTGAACTTTGGCCCCATGTCTGTGAAGATATTTATTGAAAAAGGAATCAGTTTTGTGTTTGTTGTGTACTACAAGCTTTTATTGTGTGGATATCAACCAAGAACCACTGTTTCCTGGCCGCGTCATCAAAATAAAATAAAATATTTTAGAAGAGTTGCCTTAATATTTGCAGAGAATGCATCGTCTTCGTCTGACTTCATCATCTCTAGCAAATGATGTCAAATGACAATAAAATATACTGGTCACGTGACACTGCAAATACATTTCCTGCCTTCATATCCTAACGGATACTGTACGAGAAAGAAATAAATTTATTGAGGATATTGGAAACGTGCTGGCATTTTATACAGAAGAAGACTTACATGTTTTTAAGCATTTAAATTTATTGATGAAACATGAAAATGGCAGGATACTTTATCTAGGTTATTGTTTTCAAATTATTTGTCACTAAAGCCCACCGGTCCAGTGCTGGTCATGTGACTACACAAATATACATATGGGGTACCAAACCCATCTTTACCAATTTTTCATTATTTTGAAATCTGTCCACTTCGTAAGATGTATTAACACAATAAAAAAATCTGCTCTTGATTTTAAAACCATTCATTCCCCTGAGTTCTCCTCCTTTGAAAATCACACTGTCTGTCTCACTCTTGATGGGCGTCGCTTGTTTCTCGGGGTCATTTACCGGCCTCCTGCCTCATCTGTAGTAAAATTTTTTGAAGATTTTCTGTCATATGTGGGTTTTTTGTCTTCCTTATCCCCCTCCTTTGTCATTTGTGGTGATTTTAATCTTCATGTCGACATTATGTCTCCAACAGTCTCTGAATTTAAATCAGTCATGGATTCTTGCTGTCTGTCCCAATACATTGATTTTCCAACTCACCTTCATGGTCATACCTTGGATTTGTTGATGGCTCCATCTGAGTTCTCTGCAATTTCTGATGTGAAAGGTTCAAGCTTCATTAATGATCACAAAATTATCTCTTGTGTGGTTGACTTTCCATCTTTGGATACACCAATTCAGAAAGTTGTTACCTTCCGTCAGTACCATAAATTGAATACAAGGTGGGGCACTCGACAGAAACTGCCTTGTTGTGCATCAAAAATGAGATTCACTTATCTCTGTCCAAGGGCATGCCTACAGCACTAGTGCTACTCGACCTGTCTGCGGCATTTGATACTATCGATCATGACACACTCCTATCCTGTCTGTCGTCTAGATTTGGTTTTGCTGGAACGGCATTAAAATGGTTTAGATCCTATCTCCAGGATCGTTTTCAGTCAGTCAAGATTGGTTCTAGTCTTTCGAATTTGTTCAAATTGAAGTTTGGAGTCCCCCAAGGTTCTGTCTTAGGTCCCCTTCTGTTTTCCCTCTACACAACACCTCTTGGTCAAGTCATCAGAAAATATACCGGAGTCCGTTACCACTTCTATGCGGACGACACTCAGTTGTTCATTCACTTATCCCCTGATGATAGTCTCAAGTCTTTTGACCGTCTTAAATCATGTTTGAATGATATTCAGGTCTGGATGTCTGAAAACAAACTCAAGCTAAATCCTGATAAAACAGAATTCATAGTCTTCGGTGCCAAAGACAGACACAAATGGCTCAGTGACTCACTATCTGTCAATATCCTGGGTAATTGCCTCTCTCCCGCAGATGTTGTACGCAATCTGGGTGTTCTGTTTGATGCAAAGTTTTGTTTCACCAATCACGTAAATTCTGTTATCAAATCCTGCTTCATCAGCCTCAGGGACCTTCATCGTATCAGGAGGTTTCTTTCTGTGGATACATCAGTGGTGATTGCAAATGCTCTGGTCAGTAGTCGTCTGGATTATTGCAACTCTCTTTTTCGCAGTTTGTCATCCCAAAATGCTACAAGGCTCCAATATGTTCAAAATGCGCTTGCACGGTTTGTCACTGGTGCTTCAAAGTACACTCACATTACATCCACCCTTAGGACACTCCATTGGCTACCCGTTAGACAACGTATTATTTTCAAAACCCTAGTCTTGGTCTATAAGTACCTCACCACTGGCCAGCCTAAGTATTTTGCACCATATCTCCCCTTGTACAAATCTGCCGTGAATACAAGACGTTTTAATCCCAAAAATTTCTTCCTTCTGGTCCCCTCTTACTGTCCTTCCATCCATAAATCAAAGGTCCATTTTAACAATAGTTTCTCATATGATGCCCCTAAGTTATGGAATGATCTTCCATATGATATACGCAGTGCTCCAAATCTCTCCAGTTTCAAAAGTCGACTCAAAACCTACCTATTTCAGAAATCATTCCCACCATAGCTTCTTACTACCGAACACCGGACCGCCTCCCTGGCAACGACTCGGAACATGTCTAATGTCTCATGATTTATACCTTACGGATTGGATGGTGTGCCTTAGAATCCGTTGATACGGAGATTAAGCACCTGGACAACTGATTGATTGATTGATTGACGTCACCTGGCATTCGTCTGATACCCATCATGTTCCAAGACGCAATCACACAAGGGGTCTGGAGCCTACAAGTCCATGATTTGCTACTATTACCCCCTTACATTGCCAGAATACTTTCTATTTGTTAACCACTGGTCGGCTGCTGGTTATGTGACAGAACACATAAACATAAAAAGGGTTACATAGACTTGTGACAATACTGTTTATCATTAAACAGTACCAGAGCCTATCAGTCCAGTAGTTGCCCTCAAACCGAAGATTGTTCAATAGGTATTTTCCTTCATCCCTGAATAGCAAACGAATAGGCTTCCCCTTACTTCAACACTCTCCAATCCAAGGGTGGTCATGTTAGGCCCCTCATACACATACATAGAGATCCAGAACCTACCAGTCTGGTACCAGCTATACTTTTTTCTTAAAAATATTATTTTCAATGCCACCAGATTACAGACTCTGCCAGAAAATGGAAAGGCTTAACCTAATGGTTGCTTAAGGTTACCTGTCCTGGGATCACAAGGCAAGAGGTTTGTGAACTGACCATTTAATGTGCATTCCTAAATTTCAAAGCAAGTGGTCCCATTATACAAGATGAAACTGTTCCCCACAGAGCAGAATATTCTTAAACATAAGGCTGCCATGGACACTTGAGGTCCCAGTTCAGGCACTTTTCAGCACAAAGTCCCAGTACCAGTACAAACGTACAACAGAAAGAACACCAAGCAGTCCGGAAATGCTACTTCTCATCTCCAGCATGCTTGGCTCAATTTTCTGAGTTCAGAGGTCGCAGCCTTGATCATGGGGTTCTAGCTCCCTTTCTTTCACCAGGCCTTCATGTAGTTGCTAGCAATACAAGTGAAATTATTGGTACAGACCCTAAAGTTCAGTTACCCGCATATATACAGTAGAGGGTATGAATCAAGTGAGATAAAATAGAATTGTAAAATTTACATGTGATGGATTACACATTCTGTAACGTCCCATTACGTCAGAGATAGAAATGAAATTGTCAAGGTTGTCCCTGTTGTCATAAATCCACCTGAGGGAAGAGCTGCCTGCGAAAGTTTTTGACAGGTCTGGCAGTCCCTGGGTTCAAATCTGAGATTTGTTTCTATACTACAGTGTAAAAGGTTGTAGTTCAATTCTCCTTGGTCTTGGTCTTGCTCTTGGTCTTGCTCTAACAGGTTGTTTTTGGTTCCAAAAACCAACAACATGTGGAGGCCTGTCTTAGATCTCAGTCAGTTGAACTTTTTTCTAAAATCAGGCACCTTCAATGGGACATCCTAGAAACCATAAGGCTCTCCGATCAGCAAGGGGAATGGTTCACTTCTGGATTTAGCTGTGCTGCCTTTCATTTTCCACTCATTCCAAGGTTGTGAAAATATCTAAGGTTCCATCTGAAAAGTGAAACCTACCAATTCACTGCCTTCCTTTCGGCTTGTTGATGGCTCTGTTGGATTTCCCAAAGTTCATAAAGGAAGCGAAGCTCATGGCTCAAGCAAGGAGTATACAAAACCACCAGTACCTTGATTGGTTACTCAGAGCCCCGTGCCAGGAAACTTGCCTCTAACGTTCCCAATCCCCTTTGGTCCTTTGCCAAGAACTGGGTTGGGTAGTAAATTTGCTCTCAAGTTGCAGATTTTCAGTTTCATCACTTACCAGTTCGTTCTCTTGACTGATCATGTGCTACCAACTCAAGAAGATGGTTGACATTACAATAAAAACTCTGGTTTATCAAGTGCCAGGAAGTTGTACAGTCAGGCAGTTCATGTCCCTGATAGGCCTACTGACAACCACAGGGAAGGTTTGGTCAGGTCGCCTTCACATGAGACCCACACAGTGGCATCTGAAGTGAAATAGGCATGTGCCCGAGAGTCTGGAAAAGGTCATTCTGTTACCCAATCTCTCCATCCACACCTAGAGTGGTGGTTAGAGAGCAATGTCTTGGGCAAACTGTTGCATCCCCTTCAACACACTTTTCAAATGTTTTCAGACGCCTCAAACAAAGCTGCACACTTAGGGGACTCCACTGCAAGAGGTATTTGGTCAGATACAGAAAGTCGCCTCCACATCAATTTTCTGGACTTAAAATACAGTAGTGACGTCACTCTATTGTTAAAACAGTAGATTCATACAACATAAAAGCAGTCTTCCTGCCCTCAAGAGTTTCGAGCATCTTTGCAGGGACCAGATTGGATTGATAGCGACAGACAATATAACTGTAGTCTCTTACATCAACAAGGAGGGTGGTATGAGATCAGGCTCTCTTTGTGCCCCCTCTGGAGACTTCTGTCCTGGTGACCCCAGGTGACCCCAGAGGAATAGTTCTGAGGGCTTGACACTTTCCGCCACTTGAATGTGATAACAGACAAGCTGTCCAGACAAAACCAAGTGATCCAGACAGAGTGGTCCCTATCTGAGCAAGTGTTCAATCTCTTGTGCTCAAGATGGGCCCGAAATCAGGTCGACCTGTTTGCAACCCGGTTCGATCACAACCTCCCCAAGTTTGTGTCACCGGTACTGGATCCTATAACCTGGGCAGTAGACGTCCTGAGCCTGCATGGGAAAAACTGGACACCTACACCTTTCCTCCAATCTCCCTGCTCGGCCATGTAATTTCCAAGGTGTCGGATTAAGGCTGTCACAGGATGATACTGATTACTCCAGGGTGGCCCACATGCCTTATTTTTGGGACCTGATCTCCTTTGGGCTCCCACTATCAAAGGATCTGGTGACACAACCCTTCAACAGGCTTCTTCACCGAAACCTCAGCAATCTGAATCTGCAGGCTTGGCTCCTAGATCCTCTGCCCTTCAGGAAAAAGGGTTCTCTGAAGAAGTGGCAGCAAGAATTGAAGCTCCTCAGACACTCTCAACCAGAGCCATATACAAATCAAGTGGGCCATTCTCGTCAAATGGTGCAAATCAAATGAGCTGGACTTTCAGGTTACCCTCTATAAAACAAATTGCGGACTTTCTTTTAAATCTTTTCAAAGAGAGAAAGCTGCAACCCAGCACCATTGAAGGCTATAGGACGGCCATTGCCGATATGGTGGGCATTGATAAACTGAATATTAGCAAGGACGAAAACTTAACTCGTTTGTTAGACAGTTTTCATAGAGATAAACCAAAAGGAAGGCGGGGTGTGCCCACCTGGAACATCTCCCTGGTACTCCACCAGTTAACAAGGCTCCATTCGAGCGCATGCGTCAGGCCTCTCTTAAACACTTGACTTTTAAGAGAGTTTTATCTTTTACCCTTTGGACTCAAACAAGAGACACAGTGAAATTCATGCCTGGTTATATAAGAATATCAGGCTTTGGTAAAACTGCAGTCAGGTCTCTCTTTACCGTTCACCCAGTTTCCAGTCCAAGAATCAATTAGCTTGGGAGGGTCCTGCCTGTATGGCTTTGGTAGTCATTCCAGCTTTGGCCCATCCTTGGAGAAGTCTCTTATGCAAGACAAGTCATTTTGCCTGTTAAGAGCCTTACGTTACTATTTGGACAGAACCAAGGATCTTCGCCGAGATAAAGATCGTTTTTGTGTCTGGCCAGAAGAGTTTCCAGAAGGATATTGTCCCTTCCACTATCTCTCCCTGAATGCAACAATGCTACTATGCTACCAGCTCTCAGATGAGGAAACCAGAACCTGCATCAAGTTAGAGTTCATGATGTTTCTTAGACCAGATCCTCTCAACCAGTCATTGGAAAGCCTACAACACGTTTACACAGTTCTATCTGAAAGACTTTGCTTGGGCATATTCTGAACTGTACCATTTAGTTCCTGTAGTGGCTGCTCAGCAAATCCACAATGATAAGAAATAGCAACTTCTCAGTGTACATAGTATACATAGTGTAAAAAAACTTTCTCTATCCTTGCTTCTGTATTGCCATGATCGTAAGTGAAATCAAGAGGTATAGTGATAGTGTTCTTGTTCCTGTTCCTCTTCCTTAACTAGGTTTTTTAGAATTCTGATTTCCCTCCTTTCTTGCTGTACACTTGGATCGAGTTTGTACAAATACCTGCATAAAAAGCAGAGGGGTGAAGGACTTTATTCCTAGAGGCTGGTTTATTTAACCATTACCGGATCCACCCTGAGAGTACCTAGAGTTCTCAGAAATTCCCCTTATTTTGGCTACCCTCTATCCACTGGGTAGTGAATTCTGCATCTGTCCACCAGGTAAGATGTATTAACGCAATAAGGTGGAAAATTTAATAGTAAATTAAATTTTGTTATAGGTTAATACCTCACCCAGTGGACAGGGGGATTCCCACCCTACCTTCCCCACTACTTTAAGCCAAAAGGGGACCTTCTAAGGTAGGCAACAAAAAGAGGAAGAGCGCATGTGTGCACATGCACAGTATACTGACAGGGAGGCTACACAGCCACCTGGCGAGTGAACAGGACACTACCAGCCCTGGCCGGAGCCCAGCTCAGGACATTTTTTCTAATGTTTGGTGAGACCGGCAGGGCACAGGACAAATGCATCTGTCCACTAGGTAAGGTATTACCTTATAAAAATTTAATATACTATTAAATTTTCCACTTGATCCACAGATGAACACTGGACACATCAATCTAATAGGCATGTTGGTTACATGCAACCCACCCATAAACTAACTTAATGTCAAATGGAAAACTCAAGCAGTCTGATTTTTCGGACAGTTAACATCTGTGATGGATGCCACAAGGACATTAAGGACGTCTTCAAGGATGAAAAGGATGATCCATAAACCACTCACAATTGTCCATATTTGGTAACCTGCCACGATCCGGCGGTACATCTGTGAATGTGTAACTTGGGTCTAAAGTGTCTCGATCTCTTTTATTATTACTTTTACAGGTTTGCTATGTTTGGGGATACACCACCAGCTTGCAAGAGCGGCATATTTTGAGTTTGAAAAATAATTTAAAAGGTTAAGTACCAAATTTGATGAAATTTTTGAGAGATATCAGCAATAGCATAAGGAACAAATGATTAGATTTTGGAGATGATCCTTATCACTGTCTGGATAATCATTATACTCATGTTTAAGAATATTTTGCACTGTCTGGATAAGCATTATACTCATGTTTAAGAATATTCTGCTCTGTGGGGAGCAGTTTCATCTTGTATAATGGGACCACTTGCTTTGAAATTTAGGAATGCACATTAAATGGTCAGTTCACAAACCTCTTGCCTTGTAATCCCAGGACAGATAACCTTAAGCAACCATTAGGTTAAGCCTTTCCATTTTCTGCCTGTATGGCTTTGGTAGTCATTTCAGCTTTGGCCCATCCTTGGAGAAGTCTCTTATGCAAGACAAGTCATTTTGCCTGTTAAGAGCTTTACGTTACTATTTGGACAGAACCAAGGATCTTCGCAGAGATAAAGATCGTTTTTGTGTCTGGCCAGAAGAGTTTCCAGAAGGATATTATCCCTTCCACTATCTCTCCCTGGATGCAACAATGCTGCTATGCTACCAGCTCTCAGATGAGGAAACCAGAACCTGCATCAAGTTAGAGTTCATGATGTCAGGGCCTTTGCAGCTTCCAAAGGATTCTAATGAGGGGTTTTTCTTAGACCAGATCCTCTCAGCCAGTCGTTGGAAAGCCTACAACACATTTACACAGTTCTATCTGAAAGACTTTGCTTGGGTATATTCTGAACTGTACCATTTAGTTCCTGTAGTGGCTGCTCAGCAAATCCACTGAAGTGAAGCCGCCGGGTAGTTTCAAATGGAAGTCCGTTCACCTACCGTTTGGGTTTTAGTGTCTCCCCACTGGAAGTGGAGAACAGGAAATGAACTAAGCACATTCAGTTATCTGTGCATATCCAAAGAGAAAGGACCTGAAAAGGAAATCCAACCACATCACTACAGATAACTACTGGTGAGTCTGGTATTTTACAATACTGGTACCAGAAGTGTGTGATTTTATCGCCCACAAAATTCTGGTATGGGTTTTGTAGGTTTTTCAGTATATTTGTGGTAATTTCATCCACCACGTGAATTCAAATTTCTTTGAATTTTCTTGGTGTTTTATGTGAATAAAACAGTATTTCTTCGATTCATTCTTATTTTTTACTTTGTTTGTCTATAATATGTTGTAATTTAGTGTTCTGAAATTCACCTATCGGCATTTCTTAGCGTGAATTATCGGCAAATTTTAGCGTGAATTTTCGTTTTTGTAGTGTGTTAATCGGCAATCTTAGCTTGCTTTCCGGTAAAACTTCTATGAAATATACACTATTTTACTTCATATTTGTAGGTATTTTGTTTTAAATTATTGTCACAAATATATTTGCTTTATAACAGTGTACAATTTCGTATTTGTGTGTGTGTGGCAGTATAAATTTTGTTTTGCTGCTGCTATTCATTGCTTTTCTTGTCATATTTGTTCATCGCTCGATTTGGTGGTTAATTGTTTTGTTACAACTCAGATCGATTGGGTACTTTTTGTTTTCAAATAATTGGTCAGTCGTCGGCACCGTTATTTGGTAAATAAAATACCTGTATTGTTCAACACAGTTGTATTTTTCCAAAGCAAAATAGTGTTTCTAGTGCTGTGTATGTAGTACATTTTTTCTATTGTATTTATAGTGATTCTTTTGAGGAAATTTGAAGTAAATTTAGTAATTTTAACAGTAGTTATAGTAAAATATTTATCTTTCTAGTAAATTAGTAGTAAATTTTCAAGTAATTTAATTTTCTGTTGGTAGTATTTTGAAGTAATTTTCTAGTGATTTGAATTAAATTTTGAACAGTATTCTGAATATTAGTTTAAATTATTTTTAAATTGAACTTTGAAAGAAATTGCCCTTACTAACAGTAGTTAAGGCCCATTATTTTTCATTTAGTTGCATGGTTATATGTATTAGTTAAAATTTGGAATAAAATTCTTATTGCGAAGATTTTTCAATAGGGAAAAAAAAAACTTTTTATTGCTTTACAATAAAGTATTTTTTTATTGCGTAAAAAAAAATTTTTCGTGATTGAAATTTATTGAGATTCAATAACAAAATTAAACTCAATCTAAATTAGGTAGTACAGTGAATTTCGTGTTTTTTAGTTTTAGAAAAAATAATCAAGTAGTGTATTTTCATTAAACGTGTAAATTTTTTAACAGTATTTCAAATTTTCTTCATTTCATTTGTAACTTTTGTGATTTTTGCTAAATAACTTTTGCTTTGTCTTGCAAGTTATTTATTGTACTTTGGTCTATATCTTTACATTGTCGTGCAGATTGGGTTTGATTAAATTCGGTTTAACTTTGCTCCGCTTTGCAAGTTAGATTATCGGATTTGTTTATTTGTACACAATTTCATTAATTAACTTGGCATTGTTTTGCTAGTTGGTTATTGAAATTATAGTGTTTGTCAGTTTGTTGGTTGAATTGAGTAAATTCACTTTTTTAAAAAAAAGACTGGAAATGGCTACCGGTGGAAAAAACCCAGTCCATATTGACGATGTCACCAAGGCTGATTTATTGTCAATAAAAAGCATTGGTGAAGCAAAGGCAGACAGGATATTGAACCTGAGGGATGAAAATGGTGGTACTCTGACCTTGCATGACCTTCAGAGGTCAAAAATTGTCAGTAATTCGGTGATTAAGAAGCTCCAACACTCAGGTTTCATCATATTCAGTGACAAAAATTTGTCATCTGATAACAAGGTTTGCTCCAGTCAGAAACACCTTGTAGTTCAGGTTGGCGCGGAAGATTCCCGTGAGGTGGAGGAGAAGGACGATGAAGATTCAGACGACCAGTATGCTTTCCCTGATAAAGAATCTTTGCATTTGTCGGGAACATCAGCTGATCATCAGAAGTTACAGTCGCCGAAAGTAGAGTTGTCGGGCTCATCCTATCAAGTTTTTCCCAGTCAGGGAACTGCAGGACTTGAACCCGCGACTTCGGACTCCATACCAATACTTCCTGGAAAACCAGGACTTGATGATATTTGGTCAGTTCTGATCGCTATCAAGGGTAACACCTCGAAAACAGAAAAGTCTGTGAAGAAGTTGGAATCTACCCAGGTTGAAACCAGCAACAAAGTGTCGAAGTTGTTCCGCACTGTGGAAGAATTGAACCGTTCTGTTCATTCAACCCATACGGCTCAACTTGAGCTTAAGTCCAGGGTAGATGGCCTGGATCAAAGAGTGACTCATGTCGAAGAGAAACATCAAAAACTTGACAGAGTGGAAAGTGACAATGCAATGTTGAAGGGTGTCCGGCTTGAAATACTCTCAACAGGAAGTTATGTTCAACTGCTACAGGGATGTCTCGAACCTTAGTCAGCAGTTACAGTCCAAGATGCAAGAAACCAAGTCTAGATTTTTAAGACTTGATTCTCGTTTGGATCGACAAGTTGAAGAGTATGACCAGCAAAAAACTGAGTTTTCTTCCTTGAAGTCCAGGGTGACACAACATCAAGTGATGTTCGACCGGGAACCGGAGTCAGTTAAAGAAACTCAGAGATCCCAAGAGGGAGCGATAACTTCTCTTCAACGACTTGAGATTGCGGAGAATCAATGACAACAGGAAGTCTCTTTGCTGCATCAGGATTTAGATGGTCTAGTTCAACAGGTGCAGGATGTCAAAGAGGAGGTACATAATCTTAAGCATGCTCCCTGTGACCACAACCCTTCGATCAATAAACATCGAACTGGTGTGGAGCAGGATGTAGCTTTTCAAGCTCTACAAAAGGACTTGGAAACTTCTTTTACAGAGTTATCCAAACTGGTGACAGAGAACGAAGCTGCATTACAGAAGCATGAACAGATCCTAGTCCAACAGAAGCAACAACTGGAAGGTGTGGCTGATGAGAATTGTCTTGATGACATTGAAAAGGCTTTCGAGCGAAATGTCAATGTCCAGAGCAAGATATTTGAAGCTAAATGTAAGCCTACGTTGGAAAAAGTGAACCGCCAGCTCAGAACCATGCGGGATACATTTAATTTGGAATATGAGCTTCCGTCCAATTTACCAGGTCTTCAATGGACTGGATTGGACTTGAGGCCAGTTTCAGAGTTTAATTACCCAGGGTCTGCAGAAGAACAAACTATTGCAAAGGTTCCTCAGAAGCAGGTCAGGATGTCTCAGCCGTTGTATACTCCTGTTCCTAGCTATCTTAGGACAACTAGTAGATGTTCAACGCTAAGGACTGAGAACCAGGATGAATGTATTCAGCGTGTATCAGCTGCTATTCGTGAAAAAAGCCCAAACAGGGTTTACAACGACAGGACACCACGTGTCAGTGTAGTCAGTCAGGTGAATGACAATGTCCATGTCTCATCTGACAGCTCTGAAGATGAAGTTCAGAAGAAAACCTTGACCCATAAAGACAAGACGAAAAGCAAGATTCACATACCAAAGCTGTCCTTTGAAGGTGAACATTGGAATGGATACATTTTTCAATTTGAGCTAGTGGCTAAAACGTTAGCCTGGACTGAGTCTGAGAAGATCCATAATTTTGCCATGTCCCTGAAGAAAGGAGCTGCAGAGTATTATGGAATCCTGCCAAACCGTAAAGAATCAGACTTTGATTGGCTGAAGAAGAGATTCCAGGATCACTTTGGGAAGACGAAATCCCCTGCCGCCTTGAGATGGGAACTTTTACAAACGGAACAGCAAGAAGACGAAAATCTTGAGAAATACTTGGCCAGGATGCAAGGAATGATAGTCTCCCTATTCACAGATGAGCAGAAACAAGAAGTATGCAGTCCATTTTTCGTGGATACTTTCATGAAAGGATGCCGTGACAAAGCAGCAGTGCTTGCAGCTGCTGATAAACATCCCACCACCCTTGAGGATGCTTATAAATTTGTTCAGGATGCTATGCAATTACGCAAAGCTATCCTTGGGAAGAAGGCTTCTGTGAGGAGTGTCAAATATGTTGAGTCTGACTCGTCAAGTCCCTCAACTGATTCTGACACCTCTACCACATCAGAGGAGTCCGTGGCCAAGACGTTGCAAACCCGGGGCCATGCATCTAGAAGAGATGGTCGCCATCACAAGAAGTTTCACAAAGTCATCTCGGGTCTACACAAAGTGTTGACAGAAAATAAGAAGAGACAGGATGTACCCAGATGCTATAACTGTGGAGAACCAGGACATTTTGCACAAATTGTCCCAGGAGACGGTATGAAGGCTATGACAGGAAACAGTGGTCATCATCCAGGAGCGATCAACCCAACTGGAGAGATCATCAGGGTTATGACCCAGCATGGAACTTACCTGGTTATCAGCATAACGGTCCCAGACGTGATAGGTACACACCACCGGGTACCCCTGAAAGCTTTCCTCCATCCAGTCAAGGATATCAGAGGAATACCTATGGTAATCCCCGTTCAGGACAGTACCATCCATCACAAACCAGAGACTACAGAAGAAGTCCACAGCAGAGTGATGATTCAAACTGGAGGACCAGCCCAAAAAGGGATAACCAGCGCTACCATAGTCCATCACCACCTAGGGCTACACAGGGTTTTAAAAGTAGTTCTGACTCCACCATGCGACCTAGCTCCATGGGTGAGAAGTCCAACGTAACTTTTTCTGACTCTGTAAAGTCTTTAAACTAATAGGGAGGGGTAGTTCACCCATTGCCCCGACCCTCAACATAAATAATTGGGTGAATCACAAGACGTGTAATAGAGTTTGGTGTAGAAAAACACGAGAAAGAAACAGGGATAACCTTAGCGCTGTAGTAGATTGCATTGTCCAAGGTGTTAAAACCAAAGCACTACTAGACACCGGCGCTCAGATTTCCTTGATGAGTAGTAAACTATATGAACAGATTGAAAACAAACCTGATTTAAAGGGAATGCTTAAATTAGAGGGAATTATTCAAGATGTGAAAATTGATGCAAAACTGCTCGAGGGAGAAAAAGTCTCCTTCAGTGAGTCGCAGTCATTCACATGGAAATTCTATGTAGCTAATATAGCTGAACCTTTAATTATCGGTTTAGATTTTCTTTGTCATTTTAAAGCTATTTTGAACTTGGATAAGGGTATTCTCATGTTGAATAAGTATTCACTGAGATTGAATCAATTCAAAACTAGCGAGGGGAATCAATACTCTTGTGTCCCAGTTATTGCCCATGAAAAATTGTACCTACCACCTAGCAGTGTTTTAAGAACTAGTGCTCGGTTAGCAAAAACTTTGTCTGGTGAAATAGTTATTTCACCATCCGGTGAAAACAAAGGTGCTTTGCTACCCAACACTATTGTTCATGCAGCGGAAATAGTCCCAATTCAATTGGTCAATGACACAAATGTTCCAATTCTAATTCATGTTGGTCATGTGTTAGGATATGCAATGGAATGTGATGTTGTTTTGACTGAGAATTCCAAAAAGATCAACACTAGCAGTCTTGAAAAACATTCTAGCGATCTTGGAAAACCTTCTACCAGTCTTGATGAACTTCATATTAGTCTTCCAGATCATCTTGAAGGATTGTTCCAGCGTTCCAAGAAGTTCTTGAATGAAGAGGAGGCAACAATCCTGAGATCTCTGCTACTGAAATATCAAGATATATTTTCCAAGGGGAGTCATGACATTGGATGTTTTAAGGAAATTAAACACACCATAGACACTGGTACAGAACGACCAGTCAAACATCCTATGTACACCAATGGGTTTTGAAGGTGAAGAAGAGGAGAACCTGAAGCAGATGTTGGATATCGGGGTAATCTCAGAGTCTTCCTCAGACTGGGCCTCTGCACCAGTTCTTGTGAGGAAGAGAGATGGCTCTGTCCGATACTGTGTGGATTACCGTTCCTTGAATGCCAAAACAGTCAAAGACTTATTTCCATTACCATCCATATCACAATGTTTGGATTAGTTATCTGGCAATAGATACTTTTCCACACTTGATATGGCGAGTGGTTATTGGCAAATAGAAATTGACGAAAAAGATCAGCACAAAACAGCCTTCATTACTAAGTATGGACTATTTGAACACAAACGGATGGCGTTTGGGCTTTGTAATGCTCCCACCACATTCCAAAGAGTGATTCAATTTGTCCTGAGAGGGTTAACATGGAATAAAACGTTGGCATACATCGATGACATGATTGTTCTAGGCAAGAACTTCACAGATCAAGGAAGTTATGTTCTGATCCCAGAACAACGCAAATATTGTGTGACCAGAAGAGAGCTCCTAGCTGTAATCAGATTCACAAGACAGTTCTGTCACTATCTTTTAGGCCGTAAATTCTACCTGAGGACGGACCACAACAGCCTAACTTGGCTTCTTCGTTTCAAATACATAGAGGGTCAGCTAGCCAGATGGTTAGAAGAACTGAGTCAATTCGACATGACCGTCCAACATCGACCTGGAAACAGACATGGAAATGCTGATGGATTATCCAGAATCCCAGATGAAACAAGTTTCTGCAATTGTTACCAAGCTGGTGTTGACCTGGCAGATTTACCTTGTCAAGGTTGTAAATTCTGTACCAGGGCCCATCAGCAGTGGTCTAGGTTTGAATCTGATGTTGATGATGTCGTTCCTCTAGCCGTTAGAACAGCTTCTGTCTCGCCAGATGAGCCAGATGTCCAGTGGATTCTCTCTTATACAGAAGAAGAGTTGTCAAAACTCCAGCAGGATGATTCTTGTTTGAAAAAACTAATTGTTTGGCTACAAACTGACATAACCCCTAGTCAAAGGGAGTTGTCTTTGTGCAGCCCGGCAGTTAAGTATTTCTGCCTCAATAGAAGTCATTTAAGTTACCAAAACAACTTATTATGGTACTCCTGGAAGGATGTCCTTGGGGAAAAACAATTATTAGTAGTTCCAGAAAGCCTGAAACAGGAAGTTTTATCCCTTAATCATGATATACCATTAACTGGACACATGGGTATCGCAAAGACGCTCTTGCATATCCGAAAGTCTTTTATTTGGTATAAGATGTCCAGGGATGTTGAACTTTTTGTGAAATCCTGTCAGGTGTGCAACAGGAGTAAAAAAGCCAAAACCAAAGCCAAAGCAGGACTTGGACAGTACCACGTAGGATCTCCATTAGAACGTGTGCATGTGGATATTCTAGGTCCATTTACTCCAAGTACCAAAGGTAACCAATATGTCCTGATGATTGTGGATCAGTTCACTAAGTGGCTTGAATGTTTTCCATTACCACATCATATTGCAGAAGAAACCGCCCGATGTATGGTTGATGGATTCATCTCACGTTTAGGATGCCCAGTGGAGATTCACACTGACCAAGGAAAGAATTTTGATGGTAAACTGTTCGCAACTGTCTGTGATTTGCTCCAGATTACCAAAACCAGGATTACACCCTATAGACCATGCTCCAATGGTCAGGTAGAGCGCTATAACCGCACTTTACTGCAGCTGATTCGGTGTTTCCTGAAAAGCAATCAGAAGTCCTGGGATGAACACCTACAGCAATTAGCAGGTGCTATTCGCTCAACCATCAATAGGCACACTGGATTTACCCCTAACATGATGATGCTTGGCAGAGAAGTTATGTTGCCAGTAGATCTGATGTTCGGCTCTATCGGTCAAGAAGAAACAACTTCTGCGGAATATGTCACGAAGCTACAGCAAATTCTTCATCAAGTCCATACCCTTGCAAGGGAGTCCTTGCAGTCCAGTCAGGAAAGACAGAAAAGGGACTATGACCTCAAGTTGAAAGTGACTATGTATGAGATTGGTGATCTTGTGTATGTCCTTGATTCAGCTAGAAAAATTGGCATAAGTCCTAAGTTACAGCCGGTATAGAAAGGCCCATATGTCATCTCCAAGGTTATTTCACCTATTCTTTTTGAGGTAGCTGACAAGAGGAAGTCATTTGTCCTACATCATAATAGGTTAAAGCCTTGTGAGGATCATTCCATTCCTTTGTGGCTTCGCAGAAAACGAAGTAAAATTTTAAACGACCTTGACCAAGAGGATCCTGAAAATGAAGATGATTTCTGTTTGGATTGGCTATTCGAAAATGAGCCAGATAATACAGATGTCCATCTGCCAGAATACTGTCAGGAGAAAGTACAATTGTTTCCAGATGACCCAGTTTCGCCAGAATGTACACTCGAGACTGAACAGCTTGATTCTGGAGATCAGCTACCTGAATTGCAGCCCAGCAGAAGTGGTCGTGAAAGGAGGAGACCGCGTCATTTGCAGGACTATATTTAAGTAGTTAAGACTTGGATAAGATTTGGTGGAATTTCCTAGTTAAGTGCATGAGGGTTTGGTGTTAGCATGACTAGTTAAGTCCCTTAACATCAATTTCTTTCATTTTCTTTGGGAAGTCACAAATATTGATTATCTACTATTCTTACTACAGGTGTTACTATGGAAAAATCAAAGAAAAATAACAGTTCACATTCTCCAGCCAAGGAGTCCAGACAGAATCGTGCATCGCACCAACAAAGATCACATTCAAGATCCCGCCCCTCAGAATCACATAGATCATGTTCATCTCGTCACAGATCACGTTCAAGATCTCGTCATTCTAGAGGACCTTACAGAGAAGACCGTGATAGGTCTCGTTATACTAGTGCCTATAGCACTCACACCTACACCTCATGAGCATGTGAACATTCTCCAAGGAGATATTCTTCCCGCAGATCTCAGAATGAGCAAGTTACAAACATGTTGAAAGAGCTCTATCAATTTGTAGATTTCAACCGGATCCGTGATATTGTTGAACGTACAGCATCGGAAATGAAATCTTACAATCAAGGTCTGCTTATGGAAACAAGTAGCAGGAGAGTCAGAGATATGTTGGCAGAAGCATCAGGTTTCCCGAGTTTTTCCTCGAGCTCAGCATCAGAGGTCACTCCAGCAATTAGCACATCTTCATCTGTCAGCTTCCACACACCTGTTGCTACGGTATCTTCGGTTGTTTCCAAACCAACTGTGTCCAAGACTACTGTGTCTTCGGTTGTCTGCAAACCAACCACGTCCAAGACCACTATGTCTTCAGTTGTTGACTTTAACAACAACGACACCTCATTAAAAAGGCCACCTCATTAAAAATCCTTGGAGGTAGTGGTTACAAAGAAGAAACCAAGGAGTTGGACCAGATCCTCTTGGAAACAGACTCGCCTTATATTACAGCCCCTGTCCACAGTAAGTGTAATTACAACTCTCCTTATGGTTTAGAAGAAGTGGCTCACCGGGTGGCGCAGTTGAAAGATACAACTGTGAAGGAGGTGTTGCAGGTGACCAGCCAGAACGCCAAGGACCTGTACGGTCTCAAATAAGAGTGTACACCTGAGTTAAAAAAGGATATGTCAACATTGTTTTGCATTGTAAGTGAACTGTTGTGTGTTTCTAAAAGAATCTATTAACATTTTTCTATGTCATGAACTGTTATGGAAGAATCATCAACATTGTTCCAAGCGTTTTACTGTTACGTATCTTTCAAAATGGAGAGATGATATTGTTCTACATATCCAAGAACTATGGTCAACCGAAAATGAGAATGTTCACGTGCTCAAACTTCTCAAAGCAGAGGGATTACCAACATTGTTCTACATGTCAAAGAACTGTTGTGCTATTACTCTATTACTGATGGACCCGATGGACCTGTTCTCAACAAAACAGGGAGGAATGAAGTGAAGCCGCCGGGTAGTTTCGAATGGAAGTCCATTTGCCTACCGTTTGGGTTTTAGTGTCTCCCCACTGGAAGTGGAGAACAGGAAATGAACTAAGCACATTCACTTATCTGTGCACATTCAAAGGAAGAACACCTAATAGAATCCAACAGCATCACTACAGATAACTACTGGTGAGTCTGGTATTTTACAATACCACAATGATAAGAAATAGCAACTTCTCAGTGTACATAGTATACATAGTGTAAAACAACTTTCTCTATCCTTGCTTCTGTATTGCCATGATCCTAAGTGAATCCAGAGGTATAGTGATAGTGTTCTTGTTCCTGTTCCTCTTCCTTAACTAGGTTTTTTAGAATTCTGATTTTCCTCCTTTCTTGCTGTACACTTGGATCGAGTTTGTACAAATACCTGCATAAAAACAGGGGGGGGGGGTGAAGGACGTTATTCCTAGAGGCTGGTTTATTTAACCATTACCGGATCCACCCTGATAGTACCTAGAGTTCTCAGAAATTCCCCTTATTTTGCCTACCCTTCATCCACTGGGTAGTGAATTCTGCATCTGTCCACTAGGTAAGATGTATTAACACAATAAGGTGGAAAATTTAATAGTAAATTAAATTTTTTTATAAGTTAATACCTCACCCAGTGGACAGGGGGATTCCCACCCTACCTTCCCCACTACTTTAAGCCAAAAGGGGACCTTCTAAGGTAGGCAACAAAAAGAGGAAGAGCGCATGTGTGCACATGCGCAGTATACTTGCAGGGAGGCTACACAGCCACCTGGCGAGTGAACAGGACACTACCGGTCCCGACTAGAGCCCAGCTCAGGACATTTTTTTCTAATGTTTGGTGAGACCGGCAGGGTGCAGGACAGATGCATCTGTCCACTAGGTAAGGTATTAACTTATAAAAATTTAATATACTATTAAATTTTCCACTTGATGCACAGACGAACACTGGACACATCAATTTAATTGGAGCTGGACGAATCGGCCCTTTGCCAAATCGGCCCTCGGCAAATCGGCCCCCTAAAAAAGTCGGCCCTCGGCAAATCGGCCCCCTAAAAAAGTCGGCCCTCGGCAAATCGGCCCCCAAGTCAGAAACAAGCAGGAAAGTATGTATGTATATAAAGAATACATGGATGTATGTATATAAAGAAATCCCATATCAAACGATGTTAACCAGAGTGTGTCTGAAAAAGCTAAGGTTGTTTTTACAAATAATTAGAAGCCTCAATTAGAAACACTGGAAGGGTCCAGTTTTGTCAAAAAATAAATAATATTTCTAAGAAAAAAAACATATTTACCTCTAGCAGCTGCTATCATGATTCTCTGGACTCCAAATGATAATGATAATTTGAGAAATAAGAAGCCCTTTTATAGAGGAAATGCATCAATTAATTGAAATCAGGACCTTATTAAAATAATGGGTTGGTTAAATATGTATGACAATGTTCTGGCAATAGTGTTGATTGTTTATGTTGTTGTTTTACTAAGTGTAATTAACACATATGAATGTCAAGATACTATAATTAATACTGTATTTTGTTTATTTGGGGTTTTACGTCGCTTTCAACACTGTACAGGTCATATCACGACGGGTAGTTGGAAGGGCAGAGGAAACCAGTACATATAGTTCGCTAGGGTTCTGTACTGTAAACTGCCGACCAACGGCAAGCAACTACCAGCTTTCCCACTTACAGCCATGACGGGGATCGAACCCCGGCTGCAGAGGTGGGAGGCGAGAGTGTTACCACTCTGCCAGTAATTAATACTGTAATGTGCAATAAAACTTGTTTATGTTGGGATTATAAAAGTGTAATTACATTGTCTACACAGTCTCTGTTGATAGGATTATAACTTTAGTGATCTTTGGTATTTGCTTAGTATAGGGATTACAAGCTTAAGTGTTAAGCAAACAATATTAGACATTAAAAGGTGATTGTTTCCCTTGATGTCCATGCTGAGGATTATGTGATCTCCCCTCTTTAGTGATCTTTGTTATTTGTTTAGTATAGGGATTAATAGCTTAAGTGTTAAACAAACACTATTAGACATTAAAAGGTAATTGTTCCCCTTGATGTTAATGCAGAGGATTATATTATGTCCCCCCTTGTGGACATCAAAGACAACAATAGGCATTATAGTTCATATATCCCCAACTTAATACAAGCAATTAATATTACTACTATTATTATTATTAATTTTACAACTGATCTGTGAGAAAACATACATAAATCATATATACACTTATCTATCTATATCTAGGGGGCCGATTTGACCATATAATATTTTATAGGGGGCCGATTTGACCAGGTAATTTTATTTAGGGGGCCGAATTGACGGGGGCCGATTTGGCAAAGGGCCGATTTGTCTATGATTCAATCTAATAGGCATGTTGGTTACATGCAACCCACCCATAAACTAACTTAATGTCAAATGGAAAACTCAAGCAGTTTGATTTTTCGGACAGTTAACATCTGTGACGGATGCCACAAGGACATGAAGGATGTCTTCAAGGATGAAAAGGATGATCCATAAACCACTCACAATTGTCCATATTTGGTAACCTGCCACGATCCGGCGGTACATCTGTGAATGTGTAACTTAGATCTAAAGTGTCTCAATCTCTTTTATTCTTACTTTTACAGGTTTGCTATGTTTGGGGATACACCGCCAGCTTGCAAGAGCGGCATATTTTGAGTTTGAAAAATAATTTAAAAGGTTAAGTACCAAATTTGATGAAATTTTTGAGAGATATCAGCAATAGCATAAGGAACAAATGATTAGATTTGGGAGATGATCCTTATCACTGTCTGGATAATCATTATACTCATATCCAATATTAAATGTATTGGGCCTTGGCAAAGGATGTAATCACACACCAAAATCTTTGAAAAATGATTGACCAGGAATTTATTACACTAGATCTTTTACCTCCCTTCAATTTGAGGTATATGTTCAGAAGACAGTCCAAAAGATTTAATATAATTATGGTCAATCGATTAATTTATAAAAAAGTGGTTATGATATTTAAAAAAATGAACAAAGTTATAGAATGTTTAACAATAGATCAGCTTTGGCCTAGTTTAAAGATTGTTCATAAAATATGATATAGAAAGATAGATAAATACATCTAATGATCTGGATCTAGATTTTCCGAAAAGTAAGTCATTTTTAGTTTGGCCTAGTCCTACCCAAATATAAAATGTATAATCCTGTTGAACAATTTTGCAGTAATTATGATTACAAACAGCTAGATAAATAAGTGTAATCCAATTGCTACTGTGGAACAGCCCCGTGAGTTAAACAAAGTTGCAGAAGTAATATTTAAGAGAGAGGAAATGAATGTAAAGACAAGGTATCAAAATTCAACAGCAAATTTACACCATGATCTTATAAACTAAATTTCAGCAATGTCACAAGGAACTAATAACTAGACCTACGCATCGGAGAACCGATGGAAATTTGTATGCACCGGAAAGACAACTCACCAAAGCCAGTGAACCATCGATTGACCTTGAAGGAGGGACCAAGGGTCAAATCTAACATCAGGGGATTCCTAGCCCAAGATTTTGTATGAGTTTATTTCGTACTGTAAACCTCTAGAATCAATAATGAGCAAGTTATAGGCACTTTTAAGTTTGGCTTTCCTTGTGTTACCTTGAAGAAGGGACCCAGGGTCAAATCCAACAACACCAAAAGATTTCCAGTCCATGATTTCCTATAGGTTGATTTACCATCCCAAACCTCTGGGACCAATAAGAAGTGATATATAAGCAGTTTTAAGTTTGGCTGTCCTCATTTGACCTTGAAGGAGGCACCCAAGGTCAAATCCGACCACACCAGAAGATTCCCAGCCCATGATTTTCTATATGTTGCTTTACCATCCCAAACCTCTAGGACCAATAATAAGCGAGTTATAAGCACTTTTAAGTTTGGCTATCCTCATTTGACCTGGAAGTAGGGGTCTAAGGTCAAATCCAACCACAACAAAAGATTCCCAGCCCATGTATTCGTATAGGCTGCTTTACCATCCCAAACCTCTAGGGCCAATAATAAGCGAGTTATAAGCACTTTTAAGTTTAGCTATCCTCATTTGACCTTGAAGGAGGGGTCTAAGGTCAAATTCGACCACACCAAAACATTTCCATCCCATGATTTCCTATTGGTTGGTTTACCATCCCAAGCCTCTAGGAGCAATAATAAGCGAGGTTATAAGTACTTTTAAGTTTGGCTATCCTTATTTGACCTTGAACGAGGGGCCAAACGTCAAATCTGACCACACAACAAAATTCCCAGCCCATGAGTTTCTATAGGTTGGTTTGCCATCCCAAACCTCTAGGAACAATAATAAGTGAGTTATAAGCACTTTTAACTTTGGCTATCCTCGTTTGAACTTGAAGGAGGGGCCCAAGGTCAAATCTGACTGCACCAGATGATTCCCAGACCATGATTTCCTATTGGTTGGTTTACCATCCCAAACCTCTAGGAGCAATAATAAGTGAGTTTATAAGTACTTTTAAGTTTGGCAATCCTCGTTTGACCTTGAAGGATGGGCCGAAGGTCAATTCTGACCACACAAAAAGATTCCCAGCCCATGAGTTTCTATAGGTTGGTTTACCATCCCAAACCTCTAGGAACAATAATAAGCGAGGTTATAAGTACTTTTAAGTTTGGCAATCCGCGTTTGACCTTGAAGGAGGGGCGAAGGTCAATTCTGACCACACAAAAAGATTCTCAGTCCATGAGTTTCTATAGGTTGGTTTACCATCCCAAACCTCTAGGACCAATAATAAGCAAGTTATAAGTATGTTTAAGTTTGGCTATCCTCGTCTGACCTTGAAGAGCCCTGAACAACTGAATGCACTTTTTATTACTGATGGTATGATGCCTTACTCTACAGAGTTCTTTCAAGTGATTGGATAAAATGACTCAGTGATCATCAACTTTCAATTCCTCATCCTGGAGGACACAGATATTTGTTTGCATGACATTTTGATATGGTTGCAAATACCAACATGTAGCGGTTGAAGTAAGTGAGTAGTATGGGGAGAGAGGCCCATAATTTCCTCCTGAAACAAGAGCAATTTATTTATTTGTTGCACACAATAGAGCAAATGGTCAAATTCTGTCCAACCCTGTAAGTTGCAGAAATGATTACCTAATTTTGTTAAACCCATTTTCAATCACTTTCAAAATACAGCAGATGCTGTGGTTGTCTATCATCAAAATGAATGTAAAAATGCATTATGTACAAAATAATAGATAAACATTTGTAATATTATTGTTCTTAGTTCTCAGCACATTGTGGTTGTTTGCAATTGTACTGTATATATACACATATGATAAATATTTAAACAAAATGAATTCTAGTCATAGTAAAGATGTCACATACCTTCTCATGGTTTAAAGTCTATCACATTATTCACTGATTGGGAGGATTTGTCAGTTTCATTAGCATATGGATCCAATTCACTTTTTAATTTCAGCTTTTCCAAAAGAGTCTCTCGAATGATTAGTAAAATGTTTGATTGCTGGTGGGCATACATTTAGTATGAACAGCTCACAAAAATTGATTTATTATCTTAAAATGTTTAAGATGAGCATCCATGATTATGAATTAGAATTAGATCAACCATAACTGTTAAAACCTCCTCAACTTTTCCATTGTCTTGGGTTTGCTCCATTTTAACTCTGGTTACCTCTTGTGAAACTTTGGAGACCATTTATTGCCAAGCCCTTTGTGGAGGTTGAATTTACCTGTTGCAGTTCTTTCACTGCCTGATCTTTTCACCAACTCTCAATATGGACAAGAGCATAATATTCTTTATTTTATGCATACAGTTTCATAAAATATGATGTTACAGTTTCAATTAAGGAATTACAAGTAAATATCTTGATTTTCTCACAATTATGGTTGACATAATGACATCTCCAGTGAGATGAAAGATGTGTATTGGCATATTTAAAATGTAGTCCACCAGTTCCCTTAAGATTTGAATCCCCCCTGTGGTTCTTGTCTCTTGTCACGTATGTGATCACTAAATCTGGTTATTGGAACAACAAATTTCCTTCAAGCTGCAACTACTTTCATTTTGCCCCTTTTCAGTTATTTAATGCCCTCATCCAGCTGTAGTTATGAAACATGAAGGAATGTAATAGTTCTGTGTTCAAGAGGGATGTCACCATATTTTTATCATCCTACCTTAAAATATTTTCGAAGCTCAGTCATTTGTTTATTTTAGTGTTAAGGACACTTTGCATAAGTGAATTTCTCAAACGAATCTTGTAAATTACATCATATTGTACATGAAGTTGTATATCTAAAAGTTTTGAATTAGTTAACATTGACATGTTAGTAAAGGGTTAAGCACAAAATATACCATTTACCTCTGTTATACCCATTTACAATGATATTTTGCAACTACCAATAAATAAACAACTGTCTTGTTAAATTGTGTTCCATTACTCTACTAAGTAGTACATCGGAAAATCTGTCATTACACTAGGTATGGGCTGGTTTCACAAAGCCTCCTTTGGAAGTAAAGGAAGGACATTGTTACTCCTTTGAGAAGACCACCTTAAAATTTAGTTTCACAAAGCCTCCTTTGATTTAAGGTTTTCCCTGAAACTTAAGGAGGGTGCAAATGTTCACTGAAGTTATTAAGCATTAATTGAAATGCACTTTCTTAAATTTAAGGTAGCTCCTTAGCTTCCTTGAACTTTGGGAGTTTTCAAGGTTTCGTTCAAGGAGTAGGCTTCGTAAAACTGAGAATTTTCAATGGAGAGAGAAATACAAGGAAATCCTTAAATTTAAGGTGGCCTTTATCTCAAGGAGGCATTGTGAAACCGGACTCTAATGACTAAGCTGGACTTGAGGGATTTTACATTATTTTAGCCCATGGAAAACCTTCTCAAGTGTAAAAGTCGGATATTCTACACTTTTTCTTCATATGGAAATGGCTACTTCCACATATTTTAGGTCATAGTTGTCCCAGTGTATAATCTTGAACTAATTTGTCATATTCCTATCTTCATTTAGTGCGTCCAGTCTAAGGTGATTATCATCCTGTCAGTCCGGGGAAGTAGAACAGGTCTAATATGCCCTTCAGCATGTCACAAGAGGTGACTAAGTGGGCATGCCTGTTTGCCCTTGGTGGTCCACAACAGTGGAAGAAAAGGTCCTCATTGTTGAGATGATATTTTGTTATGACACTGAATAGGCCTCAATTTCACATAGTCAGAAGGTCTGGCTTAATGGGGTGCCAAGTCTTGGTGCTCCAAACTACTGATGTTTCATTGTGAGACTCTGGACAGTGGTGGTTGTATTCTGCTGCTGCTTGGTTTGTGCTTTTGCTTGGAGTATCTAGAAGGCAGCAGCTTAACAGGTGAACCAAGGTTCACTTTTTATGTGCTCTATGAGTATATTGCACCTCTGTCTTTGATATTAGCATGCATAGCTCAGCTCCATACTATTATTATATCCCCTTGTTGAGCTCGGAGGGTGGGTGGAGAGCATTGGCAACACATTATAACTACTACATTATGATAACCCAAAACTCAATATTGGCAGATTGGAAACAATCAAGACCTGTAATTATGACTACGGACTTGGTTTTGGCTCAGATTTATTCATGGCTATGTTTCTTGTTGATTAAGTTACAGATGATGAGATACCCTTGTGTAAACTGTCGCCATTTTCTCTGAACAAGGCATATATTGTTCCACTTGGTTCCCATCCTTTCAATATAAAAGATCAAGGAATGGAAACATATGGAAACTCATAGCAACATATTAATGAAAACAATAAAATTGAACCTGATTATGTCATTAGCGCCATCCCAGACAACATATCACCACATTATAGTTTGAACACTTAGAAAGGTGTTATTAGGCGCCTGAACACTAAAGACGGTTCTGATGAAGAAATGTTGGTAGACCATAAACATCTCTGTATTTAGCGATGGCCAAAATAATCTAACAAGGACACCGACAGTTCAAAGCTACACCTTACCAAAATATATCAGGGGGGTTTCTTTTGGGTGGCGGTGTGGCAATGGATCTCTAATCTTGTACGAGGTTATCAATGTCAAAAACAATTTGTCACAATAAATTCAACTACAGGAAACAATTGCAATAAATGTGGGGAAGAAGATCACGCAGACTCACAGGATTGTAACAATGAAGCCAAATGTGTTAATTGCCAAGGAAACCACATGTGCCCACATGTGCCCACATGTACAGAGGAAATGCAAATACAATGAATAGAGATATAAAGATTAATTTCATGCACAGAGCAAAAGACACAAAGTGATACATTTAATTCTGTAAAAACAACATATGACCAAGCAGCAGCAGCTACTAAACAATGAAAACAGCAACAGTAAAAACACAATCAGAAATGACGTGGCCAGAAAAAAAAATCGAAAAACCCAAAAAGTATGCAGATGAAAAGCAGACAACTAAAGCAACTAACACCAGTTCATCAAATCAGAGAAGTTCATCTCAGAATGACCCTATCAATTGATAATAAGATACAGCAAAGTAAATTTGAAAGAGCAGCATTAGGGATCTAATCACTCTATTAAACAATACATGAAACATGATGGTTTGAGTGAGCACAGGCTGTCACCTCCGTGGGTTGGACTGTCACAAGTGACAATGCTGATGACATGCCCTAATATGACCATGGCTGTTGAATGGAATGTAAAACAAAAACTTTGATTTTAAAATATGAGTCAATAGTGGATGCACAAACAGCTACCAAATATAGTCTAAATGTAAAGGATAAATGCTGATCAAATCCTACAAGAGATAGCATTAATCAATATAAAACTGTTGGCCCAGTTCTGCTCAAGTGATTAAAGAGAACAAGAAGAAAGCATGGCATGAATATGTAATGAAACCTAATGTATAGAGACCAACAAATAAGGTATGGGTCAAAGCCAAGCCATATTGAGACACTAGATCAGCATTGTCACTTGTAATAGTCACTTGTAATAGTCGAACCTGTCACAACCTGTGTTTAGATGCTAACTACTAGGCCCTGCAGACCACAGTAATGTATGGAAAATTATAAGGACTATATGTGACAAACAAAGTAGTAAAAAAATTATGATGGGACAAAATAACAGAAAGAGTACCAAATAGGTTGACCCAAGAAATTCAACAATAACAAGAGAAAGCTGAGAAAAAAAACACTTTTTACCACAAAAAACAATAAAAATGATAACTTTATTTTACCTTTAACCCTCAAGCGACCAAGTGGGGTCATTTATGACCCCGGGTATATATATTTGTGCACCATTTTTTATGTTTTAATATCCAGAATGTCTTCTACCATGAATTTATCAATCTAGCTCTCCTACATTTGTTCATAGAGTTTCGTAAGGATCGGCCAATCTGTGTGGCAAGGGTAAGCAAAATTTCTGCGGGGTCACTTATGACCCCAGGAAGATCGATGAGATTTGTGACACCATAACTTAAGATAGTATTGCAATTTGTCAACTCTGAGCATTACAATCAACTATTATGGGTAAAAGCATGACCAACAAAGCTAGAATAGAAAGATTTACAGCTGGACAAGCATTGAGACAGATTCTGAATGCCCAAAATGAGGATAAAACTAGCACCTGTCCCTTGATGGATATGAGTCAGCACCAAACAGTGACCATCATATCTCTAACATGTCAAATCAACCTATATAAAATGTAAACATGATGTACATACCATACATACAAGCAGGGTAAGGTATGCCTAGAAGAAAAGCCCAAATAGGCCAGACACAGGCCCACAGTGGTGCTAGAACTCATGGACAAGCATGCTTGTAACAAGTTAGCAGGCATGGGATGAGCTCAAGGAGGAGCCCCTCTAAAAATCAAACCAAGGTTTGCAATAATGTATTTACATGAAGAAAGAAATGATCAGCATGACCAACACAGACCTGACACAGGCCAGACTGTAAACTGGGGAAAAATCCTCCCGCATATCACCATTATGACAAGGGCATGATATAGACATCACCAGGGATAACAAAACAAAACCATTATATTAGGCATCAAGATTTCCTTTGCTTATTACATCACAGATAGATCTCATTGCATTAGAAATCAACAAGGATGCTAAATGAAAACAAAGAGAGCTATGAAACTCATCATGAAAATAAAAAATAACAGTGGAATCCAATTGACAGTACAGAAATCTATGTTATGATCGGACCTTTTGTCATTGGGTGGTTGTAAAGAAGCAACCATGACCCATAATAATTTGTGTAATTTGAAAGATACATTGTCTCAGATGAAAGATACATTGTTTCAGCTACAATGCCAAGAACAACATTTAGATGCATTCTGAAGTACCAAACTTTGATAACCGAACAACAAGAGGAAGCAGGCAGGCCCGGCAAATGTTAACATTATCATGTCAAACAAGACACAAATCTCAATGGCTATATACTTATTACTTTATTACTATGTCCAAGCATTTAATAGATATGTTATTATACATTAGCAAACAATAATTTGATATTTTGGACAAGCTTGAACAAAAGTAACTAATCTGGTTTTGAGTTTGTGGAAATGTCTTGGCATATTTGCAAAGCGCTGCTTATTCTACACATTGATGCATGTTAATAGTTATAGTACCATATTGAAATATCTATTTTCATACAAAGGAGCTTTATTTTTATTTGCTTTTATTACGATTTCATGAGATTTTAACAATAAAGAAAATACAAAAGAAATTAAATTTAACATACATATTGCAAGATGCAGCAATCAGGGGTTGAATAAATAAATGTAATATTGGTTATCATTGTGTGCTTTGCCAGCTTTCTTGTAAAAAAATAGGTCAAAACTATACATTTTAGCAAAATGTGATGTATAAATATATTAGAAAGTGTAACAAATAGAAAAAATAATGGAACACTCATGTATATGTAAATATTTCAATATAATATCAATGGGGTCATAAATGACCCCACTTGGTCATATTAGTCGCCGAAATAGCTTGGTCGCTTGAGGGTTAAAGAATTATACAATGCTCTAAAGAACTCTCATGAAGTACCCACGGGTCCAGATGAAATCTTTTCTCAACTCCTGAAACATCTGTGAAGAGACTCACTTCTCAATATATTTAATGACATTTGGGCTTCAGCAGAAATTCCTGAATATTGAAGCCACAGTTGTACCAACTCCCAAGTGAGGCAAAGATTAAAGAAACGATCTAATTATTGTCTCATACCTCTGATGAACTGTTTATGCAAACTCATGGAAAGAATAAATAATACTAGATTACTTTAGCTCCTTGATTAAATAATATTTTGTCAAAATATTAAAGTGGTTTTAGAAAATGTGGAACTACAACATGAATTTCACTTGAATCTTTTATTAAAGATTCATTTTATAAAAGCAAACATGTAGCCTGTGTTTTTAAAGCCTATGACACTGTATGGAAATATTTTGTTGCTAAAGATTTAGAAAAAACATTTTCTGACCCACATGAGCCACAGATGGGTGTCCCTCAATGTAGCATCCTCTCTGCTGTTATTAAAAGAAGTAGATCCAATACATGCAGCAAATCATAAACAAACTTGCAGGTCATAAACTCACTTACTCATGATACCATCAGCCAATCTTGGAAAGTTAAGGAAGATCCTAATCTCATCAGTAGTGCTGACCTTAAATGGTTGTGCCAATTTTCTAGTAGATTTGGTCTCATATTTTGACATCATGGATACAGGGGTGTAGTTACTTATCACACTTTTAATCACAATTTTTTTCTGATTTTACCAATGTCACAACAGTGACTTAACTTGGATCATACAATTCTTTATCATTTTAATAGTGTTACTGTGTACAATAGGCTAACAATAAACAAAATGGGCACCTTACATCACAATGTCTGCCTTACAGGCTCAGGTTGTATCTGAAAAAACGAGTCTATGTATCCTCAGATCTTTACAGTCTTGACTTTAAGTTAAAAATGGTTCACCTTGAAATGATTAGTCTTGTAATAGCACTTCAATTATGGATAAAATATCGGCACCAGTCATCACAGTCACCAGGGAGAATATTTTGCAACAAAAAAGTGGTAGTTCAGGTGGTAAAGTACAACAAAAACAGAGATACCTTTCTGGTAGCCTGTATCAGAAATATTTGGCTCCTGACAACACATTTTGACATTCAGTTGCACATAAACCACATTAGAGGTCGAGATAATAATATTCCTGACCTTTCACTAAATCAGTAGTATCCTATCATATCTTAGAAATATCTTCACTTGGGCCAAAGTCAGTCAACATTTCTTTAAGTTTAATCTTAATATCTTATTTAAGGAGCTACTCCTGTGTCTCAAGATCTATTGCAGTCACCACTGAATAGAACAAACATAATACCCTGCAACTACAGCATCACTGATCAGAATATCTACAAATCTTTACTGGGATTGACATGAGAGGTTGAAATTTACAGAATGCTATTTTGGAGGTTGATATACAATTTATGGACCATTCTGTCACATCGTCCCAGTTAAAGTTCCCCAACCCAGTTAACATTGCTCAACCTTTTGCATGGAATTTCCATAAGCAGAGCAAAGAGTCCCACAAGGAGGTAAGTGGCATCCTTTAAGGCCACAATGAATTGTAACTCTTTCTTAGTGGCAACAGTGGCATTATGAATTTGGTACATATTTGTGAGCTAACCTACAGCCAATTCTGGGAGTGATAAGTCATTGTATATTAGGGCCACCTTCGCTTTAGAGTCACCAAGACCGCACCAGTTTAGTTAACGCCACCACGTTTCTTTAATAAATCAGGCCATATCCTGTCATACTTAGTTCTTATAAAATAAAAGGATATGTGGCAATGGTTAAGCAATGCCTGAGTTATTCCACAAGAGATTGATATCTTGTAGAATACCATGATGTTTGAGATCAGAGGACTTCTTGATGATTTTCTTGGTTCAGATATGTTCCCTTGATGAAGCTGTGACTTTCCTCTGGTACTGGTAGCTCGTTGTCTTTGCATGTTCATAAAGTTCTACATATACACCTGAAAAATCACTATTTATTTATTTGGGAGTTTACATTGCTTTCAACACTGTATAGGTTATATCAGGATGTGTAGTTTTGTGGGCAAACCAGTACATACAGTTGGTCAAGGTTCTGTACTGTAAACTGCCGACCATCAGATAGCAACTACCAACTTTTCCATGTAAGGTTCAGGGTTTGAACCAATGACCACCGAGGTGGGAGGCAAGTGTGTTACCACTATGCCACCGTGGCCCCTCTAAAAACCACTAAAATGCAAGATTAAATATAGAATGTTAACTAAAAACATTAAAAACAAGCTCTAGAATCAGATTAATGGGAAATTGTGTATAATATTTACTATAAATTTACAGCAGCAGTTGCAAAGATGATTACTCGTGATTAATTAGGGTTGATAAACCTGTAAAAGTAATATTTTAAAGGTATTTAGCGATTAGCAGGTTTTAATTTCCATTTGAAAGAGATTTCAAAATCGTTTTCCCACTTTCGCTGAATAAGCATTTCTTTATAATTGTTTTATAATTTAGATAATAGCAATGATCATGTTGCCTAATCATATGTTGGTAAACTATAGAAACATGAAGACATGTTTATTTGCAACTTTAAACATCATTATTTTAGTGCTTTTTTCAACAATATCATCAGACTGAAGTGGACCGATATTTTCACAAAATGTGTTATTTCTATAATCAACTGTAGTAATAATTATATTTGCCATTTTCTGTAGTTGTATAATTCCATTCAGTCTATTATTAAAATTATTTTCCACTGTCCAAATCCATACTTGAGATATGGTAATTTAGAGAACAAAACAATCTTTGTTATTGTTTTATACTGAAAATGTTGCTTACTCTAGAGATACAGAGGCATTAAGCATGATAAGTGTTTTGGCTTGGGTTACCATCGATGTTTAGTAGTTTAGAAATAGGTAGGGAAAGACTTCTTGAACAAAAATCACCTTAAAACATGAAACAGTAGCAGCAAATTCAAATTTCCAATGGCAAGTTCCCAACATGGCCAGTGGCATGAAAGGTGGCATTGTAAGCTGACTGGCAAAGTATTGCCAAGATCATCAGAGTCCATCTGAAGCCTGATTTTACAGGAAGTACATGCTCAACCAAACTGGACAAGAAATGCAGCCCAGACACTGGCATATCATTCCCTAGATCATCCTTATACATTGAAGACTTTTTGATAAGCAGCATGACTATTTTTGAAGGGTGTGCCATGCTGGATAGACAGACTGACTAGTGTTGTTATTGATGGAAGAAGAATGACAAATACACTTCTTAAAAATGTTGGTCAAAGGTGTAATGAACCTTCTTTAGCATTATTGTCCTTAATAACTAAAGAATTTAACTTTTAGAAACTGGATGAAAAGAACTGAAAGGTAGTGGCTTCTTCTCAGGAGGGACACCCTTAGTTATAGTCTTTTTAAATGTATTCCTGTATCATTGTCAATGACTTTATCGGCACAAAATGGATGGATATAAACCTGAGTCCTGTTCAACACCTTGCTCAATGCACTTAACAACTTTTTACCAACCATACCACTATAGTTCACTGAACCCTGAGAATACGGTCCCTTATTCTATTATATTCTGTACTTTTATCGCACTTAATCTCTGTCAGGCAGACTCAAGGGTGCAACACCAAAATCCATTTCCAAAAAATCATCTGCAATTTCCAAGCTCAGTACCATGGAGATGCCGGATATTAAGTATTAAGTATAAAAGGTTGTATCTATTTGTATCTGAAATGCAAACTAATAAGCGTAATAGATCACTTTTAAAATCTGGAACTCCCTCACCAGTGGAAAATAAAAAACCCAATATGGCAACATCAAATAATAGTGAACTTATTGACACCATTGATCTTCAACTTGGTGCACTTGGGGAACAAGGTGTTTTGTATAATGCTTTAATGAAGGTGTGTGACGGAATTAATTCCATTGATAAGAACACAAAGGCCATAAAGAGAAGTGTGGAAAAGTTGTACAACAAAGTGGATGATATCAACAAACGATTAGAAGTTTTGGAAGGGACAAAAGCTGAAACTGACAGGCAAATTCAAGAGATTAAAACCAAACAAGAGACATTTGAAGGGGAAATAATCACAGTTAAGACAATGGTGGAAAGTCTGGCAGAACAAGATAGCCCAATGAAAGAGCCTTTTGACCCGGAATTCACTGTCATTGCAAACAACATCCCTGCTACAGAGCATGAAGACATAGACACTACAGCTGAAAGACTCATTATTGATGGGACCAGGACACCAGACGTACAAGTGGTTAGGACCAAGAGATTAGTCAGCAGGAATCAGTTCCCAGGACTAGTCAAAATTGAATTAGCATCAGTGAAAGATAAAATTTCTGTTCTCAGAAACAAAAAGAATTTGGCAGAAAATCAAGAATTCAGACGAGTCTACTTAAGATCATCTAAACCACACAGTGACAGGATAGCTGAATTTAATTTCAAGAAGCTCTTGCGACAGTTACCCAATGGAAGTGACTTTAGAATTGGTGGAAACGGCCGCATCATACACAAGAATGATCAACCTGACTCACAAACCTTGCACAGGGGGCTACATGGTGAACTCCAAGGAGCACAGGGACAGAGTCCAAACATAGCAAGATTACCTACTCCTCTCTCTATGATGTCAGACGACTTTCAGGAAGAGGCATCAACATACACCACACAGAGACGCTTCAGCCCGGGTACAACAGAGTAGGACACCCAGCCAGAGAAGGACTTACTTAGCATTGGGACTTTAAATGTGAATGGATGGACAAGTAGTAATTGTGCTTTAAGACAAAAAATAATCAAAGCTTTAAACAGGGATATTTTATGTATTTGTGAAACACATTTATCAAGGAATGCAATCATAGAAGTAAGTGAGTACAAATGGTTTGGTTTTAACCGTGAAAGCAAACATGTAAAGTCTCCAGTTACATTTGGGGGTGTTGGGATACTTGTAAAAAATACCTTACTCTTAAAATATTCTGTTAATATCATAGATAAGAATGTTGATGGTATATTGGGTCTTAAATTTGAATGCAAAGAGTCACATTATAGTTTTGTTGTTTACTCTTGTTACTTACCTCCAGATAGATCTCCTTGGGCAAATCCTGATAATTTCTTTGATCACCTTATGGCTCAGTTGTATAGTTATAACACAGAAAATGCAATATTTATCTGTGGTGATTTTAATTCACGAATTGGAAATGGATCTGACTGTATAAATTTTGATAAAATACCCCAGAGAATGCCCAAAGATGTTTCTAAAAATAGCTACTGTGAGATTTTCTTAGAGTTTTTAAAGAGTACCCAATGCTGTGTTCTAAATGGTCGTTTTAAGGATGATAAAGATAATTTTACTTCCACAAATAGAGGAAATGCAGTAGTTGACTATATTGTTGTACCACACGACTGTTTCAAAAACTGTGTAAATTTTGAGGTACTTTTAATGACTGATATCATATGTAAATATAACTTACAAACATTTATAAACTCAAATAGTAAACCACCAGATCATTCAGCAGTGTGTGTTGATATATATACAGGTTACAGACAACCCATGTCGATATCTGGTAAAAGTTCTGAGGATCTACTAAAAGGAAAAAAATACGATTTTACCCAGATTCGAGACTGTTTTATGGCAAACAACGTTTGGAGAGAAAATATTGAAAAAGTTGTTGACAAACTTGAACATATTCAAGGTGCACAACAAGAAGTAAATCAGGTGTATCATGAATTTTGTAAATGCATCTTAAACGAAATAGATAAAAATCTAAATTATAAATTTCAAAGCACTGTGTCACGTAAAAAATTTAAAAGCCATAAACCCTTCTGGAATCAGGAGTTAACCAATTTATGGAAAATCATGTGTAAAAAAGAACGACAATTTAGAAGTTTTGTGGGGACAAGACAAGCAAAATATGAAAAAAGAGCAATTTTTTATCCAGAAAACAATTTGATAAGAAATTAAGGTACTATGAGCGCCAATTTGACAACCGATTCATTGAAAAGTTAGAAAGAATAAATACATCAAACCCAAAGGAATTTTGGAAAACAATAAAAAATCTGGGACCACGGAAATCAAAAATCCCAATGACAGTCTATGATGATGAGGGGAAAGAATGTAATGATACCAATTATGTACTAAATAAATGGGAAAAGGAATTTGAAAAGTTATATAATAGAGGAAATAAAAATGATGAAAATATTGCATATGCTGAAATGCTTGACCACAAATACACTTTGGAAACAGATATACATACAAATGATTACTTAAATACTGAGATAACCTTTGATGAGGTAGAATCGGTTGTCAATATGGCTAAAAAAAATAAGGCATGTGGAGTTGATGAGATTTATAATGATATTCTGTACAGCATAGACTGTAAGGTAGCCTTAATGAAACTATTTAATGTATGCTTTTCAAATAGTGTTGTTCCAGAGTGCTGGCTTAAAGCCATCATCTCACCAATTCCTAAGAGTTCTTTAAAGGACCCATTTATTCCATTGTCATATAGAGGAGTTTCATTACTTTCCCATGTAGGAAAGTTATATTCACAGCTATTAAATAAACGTATAATAAGATACTGTGATCAAGTAGATATGCTATGTGAAGAACAAAATGGATTTAGACAATCAAGATCCTGTATGGACCATATATTTACCTTAACATCAATAATTAGAAATCGTTTACATACAAATAATAGTACAGTTGTTGCATTTATAGATATGCAGAAGGCTTTTGATTGGGTAGACAGGGATCTCTTATGGTATAAATTATTTATTCATAATATCAAAGGTAAAATTTATTGGGCCATACGTGCCCTTTATAAATCAACTGTATCCTGTATTCGTTTAAATAATTTATACACAAATTGGTTCAAGGTAGATGCAGGGGTTCGTCAAGGTGATAACCTCTCACCAACGCTTTTTGCAATTTTCATCAATGACTTGGCGATCGAAATTCAGAATTTAGGGTTAGGTATAACAGTGGGGGACAGGAAGGTATCAATTTTGCTCTATGCTGATGATATTGCAATATTAGCCGAAAATGAGGAAAATTTACAAATTATGCTAAACAAACTAAATGAATGGTGTGAAAAAAGTCAAGTAGTTCATTTCAGAAAAAAGAGGAAAGCAAGAACAAGCTATCCATTTAAAATAGGACCAATGGCTATTGAAACAGTGGGAAAGTATAGATACTTAGGGGTAACCTTGGATGAAAACCTGGACTTTAAAGTCTCTGCACAAGAATTAGCAGAGGCTGGAGGTCGGGCACTTGGAGGTCTTATCTCAAAATTCAAAACACACAAAAATATCGGCTATCATACTTTCACAAAATTGTTTAACCAAGGTATAACTCCAATAACAGATTATTGTAATGGCATCTGGGGATTCAAACATTCATCATTTGCAGAAAAAGTACAACTCAGAGCAGCACGTTACTTTATGGGTGTGAATGCTAAAACTCCAATTCATGCACTTACTGGAGATATGGGATGGATAACCGCTAAGCAAAGAATGTTTGACAACATTCTCAAATACTACAATCGACTTATTAACATGGACCACAGTCGATTAACCTATAAAGTTTTTGAAAATGACTTGCAAAACATCTCAAATGAAAACTGGTCCGGTGACGTGGAAAATGTTTTAAACCAAATTGGTATGTCTGAAAATATCTTTACAGGTGCTGAAATTGACATAAACCTGGCAAAAGAAAAACTCAACACCTTAATAGATTTTGAATGGCAAGACTCTGTGGCTTTTAAACCTAAATTACGAACATATACATCATATAAAAGTCATATCAGTAAGGAAGAATACTTAGAAATAAACCTTACCAAAATGCAAAGATCCGTCTTGGCAAAGTTACGATCCTGTACTTTACCATTGGCTATAGAAAAGGGAAGGTACAAAAATGAAAAATTTTCAAAACGAATTTGCACTTTATGCAATGAAATGGAAATTGAAGACGAAATTCATTTTGTTATTCAGTGTCCAAGATATCAGAATCAAAGAGAAACGTTCTTTACATATATTTGTGATAATGTTACAGTTGAGTTTAACAATATAGATGTATTTAATAAATTTATGGTTCTAATGAAACTAAAAGGTGTACATATTCGTCGCTTGGCGAAATTCCTTGTGTCAATTTGGGAATGTAGAAAATCCATATTATATACAACTAATTAATGTTAGTTGATAAAATCCTTTGTCAATTTATAAATGCTGAGAATTCAGTAGAAGAGAAATTAGTAATAATTTTCTTTTTTTGTGTATTGGAATCTTAAATTGTAACGTAATTCATTCCTGTCACACGTGCACTTTCTACTAAAGATTTTTGAATTAAACTGACTTGTAAGCCTTTATGGCTGGGTGTTAAGAAATGTATTTAATGTCTGATGTTACTTTATTGTATAACACAACGTCAGTAAAATAAAAAAACTATCTATCTATCTATCTATTTATTTAACATCTATAACAGGCACAGTTAATTTGGGATTTGTTTTCCTCCAAGTTTGTTTGACCTAAATTTGCTATAGAACTGTGGCTTATTTGGCGAGATGCCTTGTTTTCATGGGTACATAAATGTCTAGGAGGCTAGCCAAACTTGGCATGTACTGTTCATTTATTTAGTGTTTTATGTTATACCCATTAGTTTATCAGTTATATTGTGGTGGCTAGTTAGAAGGGCAGAGGAAACCAGTACACATGGTTGGCCATGATTCTTTGCTGTAAACTGCCTACCAACGGCAAGCAACTACCAGCTTTCCCACATGAGGCCAGGCCGGGATTCAAACTCTGATTTCAGAGGTGGGAGGCGAGTGTGTTACCACTGCACCGCCATGACCCCAGAAAAGTACTGTTCACAAAGTGTATCAATGCCATGGATGGAGAAACAACAAATGTAGGTCAATATGCCCTTTGTAATTTATCAATATTATTTTTTTAGTACTGACTGAAGTTTACTACTCGTTTTAGTTTGCCATCGACAAAAATCCACAAAACATGAGACAATATTGAAATAACTTATGAATTATGAACCATGAACATCTGATCAGAGCTGAACATCTGAGCCAGAAGACTTGAATTCAAAAACCAAGGGTGACACAGAATTAATGTGAATATTAAAATCCCCCCAACAAACAAAGGAAGAGGATGAAGAAGACCCTACAGCGCAAGAAATCTTTCCAAAACATTTGAACCAAAGACTCAGTCTGTACAAAATACTGATCAATAAACTGTGCCCTGTAGAGAAATAGTGTGATGTTGGAAGGATAAAACAGTAGGAACATGATCAAAACTTTTGGATTCAAACATTTTTTTATGAAAAAGCGAACATCACCAATATTTTCATTTACTTGTTGGTTATGAATCACAGTAAATTTGGGGGCCACTGTGGCAGAGTGGTAACAAACTCGCCTCCCACCTCTGAGGCCGGGGTTCGATTCCCGGCACGGCCTCAAGTGGGAAAGCTGGTAGTTGTTTGCCGTTGGTCGGCAGTTTACAGTACAGAACCCTAACGAACTGTATATACTGGTTTCCTCTGCCCTTCCAACAACCCGTCGTGATATGATCTGTACAGTGTTGAAAGCGACGTAAAACCCCAAATAACTAACACAGTAAATTTGTAAGGGGTTAACTCTTGCAAGAAGGATGGTGTCGCATGAGCCTTGGGTATGGGTCAGATCAAAAACATCAAAAATGACATGGTTTGCTGTTAATAAGTACAAACATGGTGAGCCTAGGATGAGTGTATAGACAGGAATGAGACACCATGTGTCTGTAATCATAATAATAATCTTACAAGTTATGTCGTGATTTATTGTTGTATACAACCAGACCAACAAGGGCCAAAATTAACCTGAAAAAACAACAACACATTTTACCAAAGTTCCCTCACCTTTCAACACAGCATATACATAAGTAACTATGTTTCTGGTTTCCTTTTAAAATTCACCCCAGCAAGCATAAAAATGATTCCTGTCAATGTCCCTGTAACTCCAATAAATGGGTGATAAAAGCCTGACTTTGGTTAATGTATTAAAACAACCGTTGTTTTCAGAATCTGAAAATACACTGAAATACTATGTATAACAATTATTAATGTTGTACAGCTATTAGATATTTTCTAGATGTTCATAAAAATGATCTGATATTGGGATTGTGGTCTGAAATGGGTTCGTTAAATGTCAAACTGTGATTATATCTATCTACCCAATGATACTGGAATCGCCTTATGACAATGGATTTTTCATGTTTAACAAGAAAATTTTAGAATATGATTTGTGTAATTTTAACATTGCAAATTGTTCGGGACATGTATGTAGAATTACAAAAATTTTGAAATGTGAAGTGAACATTCTACACGGGTGAACAATTCAACCTTCAGTCATCAAATGATAAGCTTATGATGAAATGCATTATGAATGGTGTAAAGACATTCAAACAAAATCAAAGTTGAGAAATTATGTTAAATTTAATCAAGATATTGAAACATCAGGGTACCTTAAAATATCTTTACCTAGATTTCTAAGATTACTAATGGCTCAACTGAGGTTAGGTATATTGGCTCTTGACATAGAAACCAAACACCAATTGAAAATAGATTTTGCAAATTATGCCAAAATGAAAATATTAAGGATGAAATCAACTTTCTCTGATGTTGTAAACATTTTGACCACGAGTGTACATTATTTTTTATTAAATTAGTTGAAAAGGAAAACAAGGTTCTTGAAATGTCAAATAATAAAAAATGTGTGTATATAATGCAAGTTAACTGTAAGGAACTACCAATCTTTGTAGAAACCATCTGGAATAAGAGGAAATTGATCCTTGGATATTTATCCAAGTACACAGTAATGTTATGTTGTGAAAATTCTGTTTATACCCTTTATTAAAACTTTTTACTATCTTTATTATCTGTCACTTGTTATATTATGTCTGTAGTGATATATAAGCACATTTAGAGGGATGGGTATCCTGTATTTTGTGATTAAATATTAATACATTGTATTGTATTATTATACTCAGCGCAAAATCTCCATATACTGCAGGACTCAAAGCGTTATTTAACCCATTCAAACTCTACACAGGTACAGCTCCAACTCACAAGTAGCTGACATTCCACTAACTGGAAGATAGAGGCTCAAGGATGACCATTTATTAATGCCCTTGAGGTTCTTTAGCCTGCCACTGGGGATAGGACCCAATCACAGAGGACCGCCATTTTAAGTGGTCATCTGAGCATGCACAATGTATCTACCTATACATGGGTTTGAACCCACGTCCTCTGAGTTTCTAGACAACTGTAGTACCCGCTAGGCCACAGTGGCAGATGAGAGTCATAAAATGTAGTAAACTAGTACATCAGCATGAGGATAACAACCAAGTGATACAGATGTGGACAATAAAGCCCACTTCTTGTAGTTTTGTATACCATAGAGTAACAGGGAATTCGTGGTTGTTCTGGACATATCCAAACCAGTACCATCTCACAAATGACTACATTTATGTAAACAATAAATTAATTGATATTACTCATTACAGTTACTTATTTTAGGATTAAATGAGCCTCAACATATCCCTAGGGCATTTGACCTATGTTTGCATGTGTCATTCCTAAAATAATACCAAGAATATGTGCTGTACAATAAAAAATTAAAATACAATTCTTTGTGTTTTCTGATACAGTAGGTTCACACTGGATAACAACTAATGTATCACCCATATGACATGAGTTCACACAATTTGTAACTCCTTTTAATATGACATTTATAAATGAAATTGCTCAACAGACAACATACTATAGCTCACAGTCATGTTCTATAATTTATTTATTTATTTTGGGTTTTACATCGCTTTCATGGTGTACAGGTCATATCACAATGGGTAGTTGGAAGGGCTGAGGAAACCAGTACATACAGTTGGTCAAGGTTCTGTACTGTAAACTGCCGACCAACGGGAAGCAACTACCAGCTTTCCCACTGGAGGCCGTGCCGGGAACCGAACCCAGGCCTCAGAGGTGGGAGGTGAGAGTGTTACCACTCTGCCACCTTGGCCCCTCATGTTCTATAAATGTCCACATATTAAATTAATTTTTTATACTTATCCCTTTGAATAAAATCTCCCACCGAGGAATAATTTCCTGTATAGTTTATCAACTATAAATACACAGGCGCTAGTTATGCTGAACTTTTGTCAAGCTCCCAAGAACATCCTGTAAATAGTGTATGTATTACTATGGTAATACACTTCTTATTAGGATAAAAATATCTTGACTTCTAGACATATCTGGTTTATTTTTTATCATTTGCATGACAACTTTTAGTTCCTTAGAAATATTACAAGTGTTGATGATTTAAATTATGTATACAGTAATAGTTCTAGAATGGAGGTTTCTGGCACATCTGTTTCAGGTAATTTTACAGAATGTGTTTGGTCATATGATACAATTTGCATTCTTGTGAAAAACAATAGTCTGACGATGGAGCCTAGTGGTACATTACAGGAAATTTCTCAGAATGTGCCTGGTTATATCTTATCAATTGAACTCTTGATCTTTTTGTACAGTGGCACTTCATGCATCTGACAAACTATTGTTTTTATAGGATTATCATGGTGTTTTACGTCAAAGTGTCAAAGCAGTTTATAGCGGCAAAGTTTATAGTGGATTCTGTAAATCCAAGAAAACTCCCAAGGGTAATTTATTTTCATCTGATGAGTGTCTGACTTCTTTAAGAAAATCTATTTAAAAAGTTTGCAGATAGTTTTTATATGAAACTGTATTGAGATTGGGTTAAAATATTGCCATCAATCACAAGTCTGTGAAATCCTTTTTCTAACACATTTGAAGTTTATTCTGTAATATAAGAAAATTTTTTTATAACCATTGCTGATGAAATTATGCTAGAGCTATTGTTTCCTACAATAAGTAGTAATTTTTTCTTCATGATATTTTCTTTCTGACAGCAACAAAAATACAGAATAAATGATTTAAGAATACATTCTTTACAAACATTTAGATTAAAGTCAGTTGCAAACCAAAATTGTAGGTCCTTTTCACAATGAATTTATACTTTTTGTATGGACATAATAAATAATGTGTATTGTGGAAACAGTATTCATATTGTATAACATAACATTTCTTGAATGACAAAAAACAAAAAGTATATCACAAATAAAGATAACGCCATAATATGAGTGCACACCACAAATGTTACATTCTTCATCTTTAAGTGTCATATATTTCTGGTGTATGTCTAATGAGGTATCAGCAAAAGGTTTGAAGTTCTAGCTTCATTTTTGTAAGCTTATAACTGGCATTTCATAGAAAAATAGTTAAATAGTTTTTACACTTGTAAATTCTATCGAGGTAAAGAAATGTAAAGACACCCTCAACACTGAAATATCCAGCTTGATTTCATGCTTGAGAGTAAAGAGTAAGACGTATGTTATATGGCTATTACCATAGTAGCATTATTGGATGGACAAGGCATATTATCAACACATCAAGACCTGTTATATTCAACTGAAATATGATTACCTTAGCATATATGCTTAAGCGGGTGTTGTGTTTTCAAATAATCCGATTTCAAATTGCATGAATTATGCTACTTACTGTCTTATAAGGTTCACCATTGCTGTTTTTACAACATACATAGTCCCCTTCAACAAATTAGTGTCTTAATCTCCTTAATATTTTCCTTAGATTCCTTAAATATCAGTATACCCTATTATCAACCACATTCCCCATTATCGTGGTAGTATTTCCAACCCATTTGTTGTTGTAATTCACATCCCCCTTATCACCTGACATGTCCCAGTGATTATTTTATGGTTTTTATGTCCCAGTGATCATTTTATTGTTTAAAGTCATTGTTGTTGTGGTTTTAACTCTGGCTTTTGTGTGATTGTAATTATGGGTTCCTCTGCTTCTATGGTTTGCTAACTCTTGGCGTTTTTATGTGTTCTTGGCCATGTTAGTTGTGAAAGTCATCCTAGTGGTATGTTTCCTGTGTGTTGCTTTCTTGTGTAACTGGCTCAATGCTGACAGGAGTCAGAATTGCGAAAAGATTGACAGGAGTATCCCATCAATTTTTTGGCTTTCTGTTGTGGTCCATAAATATTGTTACACTAGCGATACAAAACAGGTTCCTCCACAACTGAAATTTAAAACCTACTACTACTCTTTTTGTTGTGTGGTGATGTTGCTTCAAACCCTGGCCCCACCAATTTTGAATTCATCAATTGTAGATCCATTCGCAATAAAGGCCCTCTCTGATAAAATGGGGTGACTGAGATATCCTGGGTCTAGTTGAGACTCATATTAGACCAAATGATAGTGATGGCCTCCTACACCGGCTGATTACAATTTCATCCAAAAACCAAGGTGTACTGGTCGGGGAGGTGGTTTTCTGTGTAGAAAAACCTTTTCTCCCAGTATTGTCTCTTCACCAGTTTTAGGGTCATTTGAAATTATCATACTTTCATTCAAGTCTGACTACAATAGCTTTGTTGCTGCTTGTATGTACCGTCCTCCTGGTTCATGTACTACTCAGTTTCTGGAAGATTTTTTGGCTCTTTTTGGCTTTCTGTCTTCGACTGGTTCCCGTTTCATCATTTGTGGCGATATAAATGTCCATCTGGATGTTGAGTGTGGTGATAGGTCCAGGTTTAACGACATCCTTCAGTGTTGTGGTTTGGTTCAAAGTGTCTGTGGCCCAATTCATTTACTGGGTCACACTCTGGATGTTTTGATATCTCCTTGCGACTCAGATTTTGTCCCCAATGTAAGTGTTGGAGATTTCATTTCTGACCATGCTGCCATAAGATGCCAAATAGATTTCTCCCACCCATCTACCAGCATCGACAAATGGGTCTCTTATCATCGGTACCACAGGATTGATATCGACCAGTTCAGAAATGACCTTAATAATATACCGTTTGTACGGTCCCCTGAAGGTACTGCTGCAGAACTTTATGATCAGTACATAACTGGTGTTACACAGGTACTTGACAAGCATGCTCCTATCATTTCACGCAAGGCTAAACAGCAGTCTGATGAGTGGTTGTCTGATTTGTATCGCATGGCTCGATCTCTTAGGTGGCAATTTGAACAAAGGTGGCGAAAACATAAGTCAGAGTTGAATAGATCAAGACTCCGCAGGCAAATTGCCTGGTGTAATTGACTGGAAAATAAAGACAAGGGTTCATACTATCGAAATCTCATAACTGCAAATAGTCATGACCCAAAGAAGCTATGGCAGTCATTGTGGAAGGTTTTGCACCACACCTCTGAGACTGTTATGCCTGCTCATAGCTCAGATAAAAGCCTCGCGGACATGTTTGCTTCTTTTTTCTCCAATAAAATAAGCAAAATAAGGGACACCTTCTCTACTTCTGGCTCTTTCAATGATGCACCGAATTTGTTGCCTCCTGCTTTCAATGCCTTTAAGCCTGTCACTGAAGATGAGGTTTATAAGTGTATTAGTGAATCCCCCACTAAGTCTTGCTCACTAGACCCTATACCAACATTCCTCCTTAAGGATTGTCTTGATATCCTCCTCTCTTCTATTACCAAGTTGGTAAATCATTCTCTCATTGAAGGATCTTTCCCAAATTCTTTCAAAAAGGCGGTTGTCACCCCCCTCATAAAAAAGGCTTCCCTTCCCAGAGACGACCTTAAGAATTATTGCCCAGTGTCTGGTCTTTGCTTCCTGTCAAAGTTGGTTGAGCGAGTTGTTGCTAGGCAGCTAACGTCACACATTAATAACAACAAACTGGACAATCCTCATCAGTCAGCATATAAGCCAGGACATTCCACGGAAACTGCTTTATTGTCTATAAAAAACAAGGTTCATCTCTCTCTGCCACGCGGTGAACCCACAGCTCTAGTACTTCTTGACTTATCAGCCGCATTTGACACTATAGACCATAATATTCTCCTTGGTTACCTTAAATCCTGATTTGGTCTTGGTGGAACAGTTCTAAGGTGGTTTGCTTCCTACTTGCTTCCTAAATCATTGCCAGACCATTAAGATAGGCTCCACACTATCTGAATTAAGCAATCTCATCTATGGAGTTCCGCAAGGTTCTGTTCCGGGTCCGTTACTGTTTTCACTCTATACAACACCACTTAGTAAAATTATTCGCCTCCACCCGCATATTTAATTCCATTTTTATGCGGATGATACTCAGTTATACATCCATCTCTCCCACAAGAATGCTTCTTCGGCTCTCGCCAAGCTAAATGCCTGCCTTCATGATGTCCAAGAGTGGATGCCTCTCAGTAAATTGAAGCTCAACCCTGAATAAACTGAGTTTATTGTCTTTGGTTCCAAGGCTCAACGTCAGAAGATTTCCTCTAACTTTCCTGTTAGCATTCTTGGTAGCCTTCTTCGTCCGGTTGATTCTGTTAGAAATCTAGGTGTGTGGTTTGATGCAGATTTTTCATTCTCTGAGCATATCAAGAGGACCACTAAGTACTCACACAGGACTCCTGTTATGAAGACTCTCCATTGGTTGCCTATTGAACACCATATTTATATTTAACACTGCCTTACTGGAGTACAAGTTCCTAGACATAGTGCTTACAATGCACATAAAAGCCAAGCTGATGGTGTGTTCTTTGAGGTCCCACACTTATATAGTCTATTAAGCATTTTGGCCTCAGCTTTGCTTAAGATGCTCCAAAGATTTGGAATGATTTGCCTGATAATGTACGTTTGGCCACTTCTCTCCACTCATTCGGAAAGAAGCTCAAATCCTATCTCTTTGTGCAAGCATATCCATCCTAATTTTCTGCTTTTCCCTGTATCTCTCCATGGCGCTGACCCATGCTATGCCATTGGTTAATGATTATGATTCTCTGCTTTTTCTGTTTTGTTTGCTGTCTTTAGATGGAGATTAAGCGCTGTAAAAGTACTATTAGAATTGCAATGACACCTATTACAGCAGTGCCACAATTTATGAATGCACACAACAATGTCGCACACATTCCCTTAAACAATTTCTTTTAGTATTAAATCCATGAACATATAGTCAGTATTAAGCCAGTATTAAAGTTCAAGTGTTATTGCACAACCACAAAAATGCAAGTTGTAATTATACATATTTATTTTATTTGTTGTAGAAAATTAAATATTATAGAAATATACTATAATTTACATTATTCCCATATAACCACTTGAACAGTAAAGTCTCTTTTAAGCTATTATAAATTGCCATTAGTTTATGTTTTATATTTCACAGATAAGCATCAACAAAATGAGCTCTTTGATGATGCTATTCATACTGTTAGTTACAATTACATTGATAAGCAGTGGTAAGTACAAACTATATATATTATATTAATGTATATTATATTGAGGCTGGAAATTATTACCTACGCTCAAAAAGAAGAGGTGCAATGATAAAGTGGGTGAAATACATGTCCCCCATCTCTCTGAAAGAAATGCAAGTATATGGAACTTTTTGGGCCTGACTTAAAGTGATGTAAGATGCCTGCCAGTGAACAATGGTTTTCAGCACAGAAACTTTATTATAAGTATACTTTGCTGCACCTGTTTAGCTATCCATGCAATATGTCTTACGGAATATGTGACAATCTATGTCACCTGAAATTAGCAACAAAAAAGACATGAAAAGAACTTTGTGCCTTTAGTAGAGTTGCATAGTTGCATATTTAGCAATGACTTGTAGAGTATAGTTTGTTTTTAACATTCTAATTCTTGTATTCCAGTTATTCATCCATACAGCAATATATTATATTATTTACTGCTTAACCTTATTTAATAACATACATGGTGAAGTCTTTGTGTTAACCCAGTTGGTCAAACCTTTTAATGATCTGTGCTGGTGTTCTATTGTACTGAATATATAAATAGTCACAACATGCATATTTTATCATGGCTTATCCTCCGGCTAAATTCCTACAACCTACATTCTCTATTTTCTTCTTTAATTTCTCTTCAGTCATTTTCCCATTCCTGCTTCAATAGATTCTTGTACAAATTTAAAACACTCCACGTCTTCCAAAACCACTTGACTACACTCTATTTTCTTATCTACCCAGATTGCTGTTATCCTTTGTGTTATATTGGACCTTCAGCATCTACAAAAATGTACATTTCAGTATTGGGTATAGCCTAAGACTTCTGTAAACATACATGTGATCTAAATAAAGTTTAGTGAAGGATAAATATCTTTTGTTATTCATATATTATATGGCATGGCTTTGCTAAAGCAACCACACTACTAGTTGGTATTTCTGCAATTTGCTCACTGCTATGTGTAAGTACTACTGTGAGTGATTACTACTGTGTGTAGCTTCTAATGGTGTACCACTGCCACTGTGTATGGCTTCTACACAACTTCCTGCATATGACTGGGGCATATTTTGGCTACAGCACTATATGGCTAACTAATGCCCCAAGAAAACAAGGTGGTAATATTATTTGAAAAACACAGAATTGTTTCCAAGTTAAATAGGAAGACTAACGAAGTTCTGGACTCAATGTGAGTGTACTCAATGATTAAGGCTGCTGAAAATTCATTAATATCACTCCAGTTTCAGGGAGCAAATGACTGTGAGAATTATGTTAAAGTGGTACAGAAATTAGACACTCGCTTCACACCAAAGAGGAATATCACACATGAATGTGTTTTTACAAGAGGGCATAACATACAGATGTGCTTGTTGAAGCATTCATCTTTGCATTTTTTGTACTGACTAAACATTGTCATTTTAAAAACAGGGTTGAAATAACCATTGACAGTATAGTTATTGGAATCACAGATAAACATATCTTGGTAAACCTCCAGATGACACCCAATGTTGATCTTATCAAAGTTATCGAATTAACATGAAAATGTGATCAGGTACAGCTCCAGATAGCACAGTAGGCTCCTGAAAAAAAACTCATGATTTTGTTATTTAACAATATTTTAAGGTTCAAAGGGAAAACACATGCTGGCAGTCATAAATAAACCAAGAAGACATATTCCAGAGCTACATGATAACTCTCTGAAAGATGTGGTTACAGTCTAAAGAAACAACGAAAATTCTCTTGTACACACTAAATTTGTGTAGAAAGTGTTAGAAATAGGATACTTTGCAAGAGAGGTTACTGCAAATGTTTAGTACAAAGAAATACACTGCAGAATGAAACTATTTGTTACATTTAACAACATAAATCTTTTGCTTTCTAAGGTCAGTGATGGAGTAACTGGTCTTGGTGACATACTTAAGGAAATTGATAATGATTGACTGATGATTGATTGCTTGGCAGTCATAGTATAATGAAAATGAGACCTCTGAAAATCATACTGAAAAACATGCTGTTACCTGGAAAAGCAAGGCTGATAATCCTACACAGTGGTACCAGTAAAATATAATGGAAGTATAAGCCCTGTGTAGAGCTGAGGAAAGAATTGTTCATTCATCAAAAAGTTGAGGATATCAGCCTAAAACATACTTGTGCAGTAGTAATTTCCACATTAGGTTACTCAAGTTTTTTTCTGAAAAGCTAACCACTTTGATTACTCAAACAGGATGGATTTTTTCAATAGTATGCTGTATGATGGCAAATACCTTAAAAATATTAAAAAATATACAGTATGAACTTCTTCCTGACAAGAATGAGGCTGAAGTGGACATTAATGATATCCTTTTGTTTGGAAGAGACAAGATCAAACATGATACAAATTTCAAAAAGCTCACCAAACTGTCTCACGATGCCAGTCTAAAACTAAATATGAGCAAAAGCAAGTTCAGACGACATCAAGTTAAATATCAGGGACAAATAGTCTCCAGACATGGCATGTCGGCAGATTCTAAGTGAGAGCAATTTGCTACCTGATAAAAAAAATCAAGGCAATTATTGTTTTATCTCAGATCCATCAATTTCTTTGGAGCCCATGACTGATTTGATCTGTAAAGAACCCTCAAAAAAGCATTTGGGAATGTCAGAAGGTTGATTACTGGCACTCCTATTCTGACATACGATGACCAATCAAATATAACTGTGATCTCTGCAGATGCCAGCAGTTCTGACTTGGGTGTTATACTCCCCCAGTATAATAAACTGGTAGCATTTTCTTCACACACATCCTGCTTTGCTATACACTAAAATAGCCAACATAAACAACAAAATGAGCTGTTATTGCCAACATGAAAGGTATACTTGCCAGGTATGGAAAACTATCTATTGTTATTTAAGATAATGGTCCTCAATATAGTTCAACCAATTTTAAATCTTTTGGTCAAGAATATGGATTTTGGGGAGGCACAGAGAACTGTAGAAATGTCACAGTATATCCTCACAATTTCATATTCATATCTCACAATATTGGCTTATCAAACCATGGTAGACAGTACCACTGGATACTGGATAGTAGTATTATCCATAGGTAGATCAATTTGAATGACTATTTGGACCATGAAGTTTACTTGTCTACCTGAAGTGCACAAGAAGTATTGTGGAAACATGATCAAAAGACCAAACATAATTATTAGATGAGCTATGGTCATCACTAAGTTGCACCAAATTTTCCTGTCCCACTCCTCCAAAACAATATCTTTCTGTCGGTGGAAGTAAAGATTCTGGGTGTTATCTTCGACTTAGACAACTCCTTTGACAATCATGTTGCCAAGGTTTGCAGAGCATGTTGCTATCATCTTTGTGATTTGCGACGAATTCGCAAATTCCTTAGTGTCGAGACTGCAATACTTCTGGCAAATGCTATGGTCAGCAGTTGTCTGGACTACTGTAACTCTTTACTTTATGGGGTAGGCAAGTCCAACAGAGATAAACTACAGAGAGTCCAGAATGATCTTTGCCGCATCATCTTCAGACTTGACAAAATGAGTCATGTTACACACTTTTTGAAAAAACTCCACTGGCTACCAATTCAACATTGTATCTTCTTTAAGTATAATCTTCTGGTATTCAAGGCTATCAATCTTTCACAGTCCCCGTATCTTTCAGCTTTAATAAGATCGAGCAGTCTCACTCACGGCAACAGGCTATCTGTCTCCTCAACCCACCCTAAGAAGCACATAGACAGGCGTGGCTTTGCAGTAGCCACACCAACTGAATGGAACAAGCTGCCACAAACTGTCAGATCTCAGCAAACAATAGACGGTTTCAGAAGCCAGCTAAAGACTCGCTTCTTCAGGGTGGCATACACCCACCTTAGTTTTACCCTGGTGGGCACTTTTTAGATGTCGACCCATGTCTGTCCCTGGACTCTCCCTTCTTGGACTTAAGTGCATTAGAGGATTTGTATCAGTTTTGCGCTCTATAAATCCTACTGTTATTATTATTACTATGATGAAAGAACCATTGCCTGAAATATTCCCGGATGACAAAGATAACATAAAACTACACAGTGAAAAAGAGGTAATTGACACCTGAGATTTTTTATGGCAGGGCAGATATTCCTCAATCTTATTTTGTGAAAATGGACAAAGGAAGTTTTCAAAAATCTTAAACATCTTGAAGTTGGTCCAGAGGAAGAAAATACTTATGAACCACCAGTTGAAGCCAAGAATTCTGTTAGAATACACATCCCTCATAAATGCTACAAGTTAATTCAAGTTAAATTGGTAAATATTTAAAGTTTCATAATAAGTAATTACACAATGAATACAGTACTGAAATTTTCATATATCTATTGCAATTACAATTCAGTTTCTACCTTTAGTACTACTGAAACTGCAATGAAAACCAACTGTCACTGTCAAACAAATATAAAACCAACCATTGAAAGTAAATAAACCTGTCCAAAGAAAGCCCAGTGTTGCCTATAAATTATAGAAGTATTCATTCAAGAACTTATCAGGCGACCACAGCCAGGTTAACCTCTTACTTGTTGGTTTGGCTTGATAACCTTAGTCATAAATTGATAGTTTCAGAGGTATGTAAATGATATGAAAATCTATAATATACTGCAGATAAAAAAGACATTTGGGCTTCAAGCCAAAACAAGGGGACCACAGTGGAGCAGTAGTAACACACTTGCATTCCACCTCTGAGGTCTGCAGGTTCAAAGCCCAGACCCTATGTGGAAAGCTGGTTGTTGCAATAGTCAGCAAGTTTACAGTACAGAATCTGTATCTACAGGTTTTCTCTGCCCATAAAACTACCTGTCGAGATATGACCTATTTAGTGTTGAAAGTGACGTTAAAACAAATATATTCAGCCGAAACAAAGATGAATTATGAGGTTCTTTCCTTCCCAACTTCATTCTAAATATGACACAAATGACCTAACTGTTAATTTCGCTAAGCAGAAAGCAAGTTGCCACTATCTTTCAGTATTTTGACTTTGTCATTTTATCTGCCCATCTGACAAACACAAATAGATAGGATTATTGCATAAGTCTCCATCAGACATGGCTACCTATCATTATTAGGTAACTGTTCTGTAATGTAAGTATATATTGTAATCGAATTAAATATACATTTACATTTTACTGAGATAATATAACTAAGCATCTCTTTGGTGTTCCTCAAAGTCATAAATGGAATATGAGGCCTATTCCTTTCCAACATCATTCTAAATTTGACACAAATGACCTAACTGTTAATTTCTCTAGGCATAAAGCAAGTTGCCACTATCTTTCAGTATTCTGATTTTGTCATTTTATTTGCCCATCTGACAAAAACATAAATAGATAAGATTATTGCACAGGTCTCCATCACTTTGGCTGCCTATCATGATTAGTTTGCTGTTCTGTAATGTAAGTATGTATTGTCATCCAATTGTCATCCAATCTCCTTGGTGTTGACCAAAGTCATAAATTTTCAGCAGATAAAGTGCATCTGCTCATGTTTGGGAAAATGTTTACCACATTTACAAGGTTTGGACAATGTGGTGTGACTGTTTCTATGTGTATTTAGTGGGAGCTGGAACACATTTTGGTAAAATAGAGATGAATAACCTTCTTAAACAGAATTTTTTTTTAGAATTTTTTATTGTCATATACCTATATTTTGTCATTATTATAGAAAACAAAGAAAGAGCAAAGCGAGCTTATAGGTTCTCATGTAAGTAACATGGTTATATAAATATAATTATCTTTCAACTTTTAGTTTTTATTGCATATATTTGTGTAGCTTACAAATTTTCTTGTTTACATTTAATAAAATTATTTCTCACAACTGCAGATCTTACCACTTGTGTGAGAACATTTTGGTGACGAACCAAACCCTGGCCTCAGAGGTGGGAGGCAAGAGTGTTACCACTCTGCCACCGTGGCCCCTGACACGAAAATTAAATACTATAGAAACATAAATAATTTAACAGACTTACTTTATGGAGACATTAAAGTTATATGCAATTATTTAAAAGAATGCGGATTATCTTATAAATTTTAGGAACTTAATTTATTTTGTTTTGTCTTAATTTCTGCTAAGTTATTGTGAGTTCTCTAGTTTTCTTGTTTTGTCTGTGACATATGGTGTTACATATGTGGGCACTACATAAGTGCCAGTCCCCAAGCTTCCCCCCAACCAAGCCAGAGACAAACTGAGGGCGTATTGATTTATTACACATAACATAGTAAATTACTGTAAATACAATAAAATAATAAAAATAATAAAAATATATTGTGAGTAAATACAACTAAGACTACTTAAGTTTGTACAACTCTGAAAAATTATGCAATACAACTTTAGCAAACTGGCATGCAAGAGTTAGAGTCATTGTCCATAAGTAAGCATGCCACCATATGTATGTTAATGAGCGTCATAGCAATGTTACTTGTTGTTACTTTATATAGCAAGTTAGTAAGACACACTGATGTTACTTATCCATACCAGAGTTACAAGTGACTTATTTCTGTCGATTAAATACAATAGTTATAATTCAATGTTACTAAATCCTTGAATAGAGTATGTTACATAACACTAAAATTACTTCAGTCAACCATTACATGAGTAAAATAAATGTAAAAATTTGTTACTAAAGTTTGAAATAAGGTGATACAAACCACTAAGCAAGCGTGTTACAGTAAATTAGTTGCTTATTCACAGTCGTGTGACATGACCTTGCTATGACCTTGATAAGATTCAACCACCAAGCCCAACCCATAGTAGAGCATATCTTGCATAGCTTTGGCAACATTTGAACCCTTGTCTACATCTTTCTGGATATACCTCCACACGCAGTCCGACGTCCAGGTGCCCTGGTCCATAATTTCCCTTATGGGTGCATGGGCCTTGTATGCCAAGGTGGCACCTGAACGCCGGAAAGCATGGAAGGTATAAAAATTTTTTGGTAAATGCAGTGCCAAATTAATGGATGCCAAAGTTTTCCTTACTTTGGAATCTGTAGCCACTTGATAACCATGGTGTGTGAGACATTGAAATAGAGGCTGATTGCCAGAGGGAGCATATAAACGGAATACCTGCTTAAGTGCTGCGTATGGACAAATGGAGAGTGACTTTAAGCGAGGAAGGGTGATGACCTTGACCTGATCATTGAACTGGAGAGTTTTAGACCATTTGAGGAGCATCTTAACTTGCGATTTCTCACAGGTCGAAGTCACTCACAGCGTGAGGGGCAAGGTTTGACATACGGAAGAAACCGAAGAAAGCTGTGAGAAAGATGGCTTTAAATGTGATACCATTAGGCCTACCTGTACATAATGCGACTACGTTCTCTAGTGTGGTGATATCCATTATGTTGCGTTTGGTAACAGCCAGCGTGCAATTCATTCTGATGGATTTTATAAAATATTTAATCCTGGGATGTTCAAATACTTGGTGCGAAATATTATACACAATTGACATGGCCTTGAGGGCCGATACGTAGTTAATAATCATACCCATGGACACATTGTTTGACATCAAGTACTCTAGAAAACACAGTATAAATGAAGGTGATAAATCAACTAAAGCCACATTCACACTTATACAAAATGCAATGAAGACCCTAAACAACCTTTCATAACACAACTTGGTCTTGGGTCTGAATGCCTTTGACACGAACAAAGGTGTTGACACTTCTCGCTTCCTACAACACAAAGTATAGTATCTTTTAGCTACATATACTTATTTATTTCCAAGACACTCAAATCTGTATTTAACCAAATTGGATCACTTATCAAAGAACATAATTCCCTAATATATTGTTGATTACCAGTCCACCTGGACAAGAGGTCTGTCCTCCTATTATTTTTTCCTAACACATGAACGTATTACATTTCTACATCTTGAAGTGCTGACAAGTACCAAATATTCCTGGCACAGGCCCCTAAAAATGGGTCCCTGGCCTTACCTGACCTCAGAACTGAGACAACCGCCTCGTTATCACATTTAATGAGAACTCGATTGCCTTTCCACTTTTGCCCAAATAACTTAAGGGCAACCAATATATTAACCATCTCTAAGTGTACAATAGTGAGCTATTCATAACCTAGTGGAATTGGTACATGATACACTATATTGTCACAACAGCCTCCCAGACCAGTGAGGCAAGCATCTAATTCAACAGTGAAATCTGGTTTCTTGTGTCCATACATGGACACCCCATTATACTCTTGTAGGAAAATTCTGAACCATAACAAATCTCTATGAAATTCGTCTGTAAGCCTGATATTATTGGTGTCAGTGGCACGCCTTAAAACCTCCAGCATTCTGTTAAGAAAGCATCGTGCCGGACGAACGCATTTGCAGATATGGAGCAGTAGGCCTAGCAGGGACTGTAGTTGGCGTTTGGTGGATCTGCTTTTATGGGCCCAGTTTTCAACTCCAGCTTTAATGTGAGCAAACTTATCTGGAGGAATGGAAAGGGTACCTTGGACGGTATCAATCTCGATACCAAGGCAAATTGCTTTGGTACTAGGAGGGACCAATTTTTTCTGGCTAATTGTGAGATCAAGTTCGGTCATGACTTCTGAAAGTGCCTCATATGATTTCTGAGCCACAGATGGTACACCAAACCCAAGAAAATCATCTATATAGTTTAGAACGTCGAAACCACGCATGCGCAAGACGTAACGGACGGCATCGCTGGTACGTTGAAAAAATTGGCTACCATGTCTGGTCCCAAACGGCAAATTCTTATCAAGATAGAACCCATCCCAATAAAGACCCAAGAGGTCATAATCAAAGGGGTCCATAGGAAGGTGGCGAAAAGCCCTGCTCACATCTATTTTATAAAGATGGGCCCCTCTTCCCAATTTTGTGAGTTCAGCAGTAAGATCATCTATGGTGGGAAAAATAAGGTGGAAATCAGTACCCATGTATGCACTTTTATCTACCCCATCATTGACTGAATACCCTTTGGGCCAGCTAAGGTCTATTATCACTCGTCTGGTATCTGAGTTGGCTTTCGGGCGAGTCATGAAGGGGGATATATGACAATTGTTTATAGGGCTATTTTCAAAGGGGCCTACAATGGCCCCATGCTCGAGTTCCTCTTTGATATAGGCTTGTACGTGAGCAGGAAAGTCAGTGGCTGATTTGTGGTTACCCCTTTCACATAACAATTTACACTCCCTGTTAAAGCCGAGTGGAAACCCATACTGTAAGAATTGAAGCAATTGCTGATCCCAATAATCTGCCAGCAATATCTTCCAACTTTGAATGTTCAACTGGGACGACACTGGGATGCGAGCACCCAGAAAATTTTGTTTTCCGTAAATTTCTTGACCTTCTTATGAAGGTCGACAACCGAGTACCCATCATTCAAGTTTGACTGAGAATTACTGGGCATCAACGGTTCTGACATGGGAATAAAGCCAAACATGTATTTTGACTGAGCTCTGAATTGCTGTAAACTTACATTATTGCATGCATTCACTATCTTTTTGTTCCCATTAAATAACAATGAGTAAACAAACTTGTCGTCAGCACTAGAATTTACATCATATAAGAACACCTCTTCATCTCTGGTGCTAACCGTGTCACTGCAACCCTTGTCTAAGTACGACAACCTTTCTGCACTGGCTGCGTTCGGTACACTCGTTTGTTTGTCAACACTATTACACTCAGTATCCTCATTTTTACCGTCTTTTTCATTCACGACACTATTGCCCTTATTAGTATCTGTAAACTTTCTGCAGGCCTGCTGTACAGTATTGACGCGCTGAATACTGGTGACATTATTATCAAAATTCAAGTTGCTAACCACTGAAGCGTACGACCTATTGTTGTTCACCAGAGATCTGAATGTGTAAATAGAAGCTCCCAAGGGACGAACTATAGAACTTTCTATGTCCTTGGGGTTACAATTGCTGCTGTAAAAACATCTGGCCCTATACTCACAACGGGTTATTTCACCTACTTGCCCATCTACCTTGTACATTGTCACATTATCTAGATTTTTGACCATATTCCTTCGACTTTTACAGACTTTTTGAATTACAGATGCATTCTTCGAGGTCCGAACGTTACAGCCATCATTCCAGCTGCCCATCTGTGATGGACAGCTGCTCATTCGTTTTGAATGTTGTTTTTTAATCACCAAGCAATTTTGTTCTGAATGAGGTAACACTTTCCCTTGTTGCAGGCAATGCGCACAGATATGCCTATGAACTCTCCCATTGACCTTGTGGTCCTTACTATGCGAACATGTATTGCTTTGAAAGGGTTTGCAGAACCACGGTTTATGACCTGTATCATTCGACTTGGACCAGGATTTACCATAATGTTGTGCAGGTTTTTGTGCGTGCGCTCGACGAATCCTGTCTATCTTTGTCGTGTCATCCCATGTGACTGTTCCCCTTTAAAATTCGCAACATAGCACAGCGTGTGCAGCTTTTGCCCCTGACCAGGAGAAGTCCGTACAATCTTCCATTAGATCAGCCATATAGGCTACCATTTTCTCGCGTTTCCCCTCCTCTTTTTCGTCTAATATATTCTTGCAGAAGCCCTGCACCCACTGGGACAAAGTTAATTGGTCGTACGTGACTCTAGAGTGATTCGTGCCCCCCAGTATGGCCTCATGCGGCCATGCTACTTTGTGCTTCAAATAAACGTCTACTGGCCCGCCTCTTTTTGATTTGAGCTTTGCACCTGAAGGCATACCTGAAGTTTCATTAATCACTTCTAGTTCGCGCAGCCTTGCATCGACTTTCCTCTGAATAATTTCTGAACTTCTCAATACATGTAACTCTGGAATACTACTATCAGAATCGGACTCGTTGTCGCTTTGTACAATTAATTTCTTCTTTTTACTACCACTTTTGTCACAGTGAATACCAAGATTCTTGCTACTTAACTTAGACAGTTCTGTTTTCGACTGACGTTCCTTTGGCCACACCCCACCACTGCTGCTGCTCTCCACCTTGTTCTCCACCGCATCCAGCCTCGGGTTGACCCTTTTGAGCTCTGCCAGGATTTGTAGTTGAACTGCGTTCCCTTCATCTTCTTCACTCGACGAGTCCACACTCGTGTCAGCCACATCAGCATTGTTACTGGCACCAGGATTGCTACGTTTCTGCATTTTTGAAAGTTCTTTTAAATTCACATCACTTTGATTGTCATTTGTGTCACTTTGCACATCTCTACGACATTTCTTTCCAGTTGGAGGAAAGTGTTTTTTCCCACATTTTGTGCATTTATTCTTATTTGGCATTGTAATTAGTTCTGATAATGACACTGAAAATATAAAAGCAGACACCCGCAGTGCTCTCCCCTTGACAGATTATTGCTTGTTCACGAAAAAGAATTAATTCGGAAAAATAGCTTCCCAGCCTAATTGGAGGCCCCCTTAGCAAATATAGGTTAGACCATCCCTGTATCCGTGGTAAAACAAGCAAAAGGTTGTCAAAGTCAGAGCATCAGTGGATGTGAGAGGTACGATTCGTGCCAAATAATGTCCACATCTCAAGTTTGTAATCACGGTAAAACCACACGGCCAGCCAAATAAAAAGAGTTAAAATTTAAAAATTCACAACTGTTCACTTCAAAAGCTGGCTTGTTAATGACTGTTGCCACAGACTCAATGAGGGCCAATATGAATGGGCCAATGAGGACAGGGGTAACAACCAAGCATAATGTGTATGCTGACAACCAAAGTAGACTGGTCTCTGACACCAGAAATTAAGGTCCACCTAATATTCTACCCCCAGTGCCCCAGCACTGACCCAGAGGGAGGGAAGTCGAGGACTGAAACCCGCAATGCCCTGACATTGCAAGCCAATTGTTCAATCTAAGTTTTATGTCTATATATTCCCATATAACGTAACTATGTTTTTAATTCTTTTTATGTGTTATGCAGTACTGATCTATTTAGAGACTGGGGAAATTCTTCTAATAACCTCATTGATTATATTAGTAAATTTGGGGAAACCCAATTACCAGTAGTCTCTAGAACTTCCTTGTGAGTCTGGTAGCAGGTGTTAAATTCAGGTTGGTTCTGTAACTGTCTAGAAGTTTACATGCATGTATATAAGCACTGTACACCTGACCACAGATGAACTTGGTATTCGCTGGCTATAAGGAAGGCTATTGTGTCTTGGAATATAATATTCAAGTGGATATATATAAAGTGCTTATGTTGCTGTGAACTTTTGCTGGAGTGAACTGGATACATTGTCTGGATAGATTTACTGTGGATATTTTTGGATATTGGGGAGAGTGGATTTACTGCATTTTAGGACATTGTCAGTACAGTACAGTTGTACAAACTCTCTGAATATCTCTAGACAGACATTCTGTGTGATCAGATAAAAAAACGATAGCAGGACAAGGACATTTTGTGTTATGGAACATTGAACAGATCACAGGATACAGACATCTGTGTGTTAGTGAACATCAGACGGATCACAGGACAGATCACAGGACAGATTACTAGATACAGTGGACAAACTTAACTTACATTGGTCAGGTCAGATTGTTGTCATTATTGTATCATTGTATGTACTATTGAGAGCATACCAGTTGACTGTAATTTTAATTGTTAAATTGATTGTTAAATTAATTGTTAAATAAATTTGTTAAGTTAAACTTTTTATCTTTTCCTGTTGCAACTTAAAGACAACCGGTAATTGCTACCGTGCTTGCCCCGTAATCGTGACATATGTATATCCATTTTGTGTAGTCTAGTCATATTTGTTTTCTATTGCATTATGATATATTTTATATTTCTCATTTTCTATGTTATTATTGCTTCCCTTATCTAGCCAGTTGTTTGGTCTTTTGACCTGTAAAGTGTATAATGTTTCTATTTATTGTTTTTAGTGTAGTTATCAATTTTACTTCTATTTATCAATGTTGTGTATATTTTAGTTAATGTAATTATTGGTTTTAATGGTGTTATATAACACCAAGGTGTTGAAGCGCCAAAAATTTTAACTTAGCTTACATATTCGCCTAATTGGATTATCAATAGTGGTGCCATAGAGTACAGAAACCATTTTGCTTGGTCGGAATAATTTTGGAGGGCTTGTGAATGACATGGACAGAAAATTTTGCGGTCAAGTTTTATGTGTTTTTAAACTATTATTTTAACAGGACGGTTTTTAATAAGCTATTGTCGCAGAAGACGCATTTGTGTTGTTAGAAATACATAAACTGGTGTGCTAATGAACTGATGAATGTGTCACCTTTTGATTCAACGCTGATTAGACAACCTCAGGCTTGCATTGGTTAACTCTAAGGGACGGTCAGTCCTATGTCTATAAGTTCCTTGTTAGCAGAGATTAAGCCAATTCAAGATTGAAGTATTGTCGGATCAGCGTTCTGGGGTCGGTTCCTTTGTGTTTTTCAGTAAATATTGACATTGATAATAGTGACAATTTGGAAAAAAAACAAGTGCTTAAAGTGCAAAGAAAGGCATTATCCACCGACGGGGAATAAAAAGTGACAGTGAAAGTGATGCAGATACAGTTAGTGGTGTCATGTAGAAGATAATCAAGAACTGTAAGATGAGTATGTCTGCGAATGTGACAGACTCTCCACTCAGTCGCCCTCTTCACGCTCACAAGAAGGACTTGGTACGCGCTAAGAGAGTGTGTACTCCAGGTCAAGGTGACCAGAGCGTAGTAGAAGAGGTGAATTACTCATCTGAAGAAGAAGATGGTCGAGACAAGATAGAGACACAGATCCTGGCTGAATTAAGAAGAATGAATGAAAGACTCGATGACGTGGAAACACAAGTGGCAGGTTGCAGTAAAGACAAGACAATTCCCAAAAAAGGAGAAAAGCTAAGTAGTCAAAAACATTCAAATCAGTGGGTTAAAGAAAAAAATTGTAAAAGTAAGGTGGACGATTCTGACTCTTCGGAGTCAGAATCGGACATACCATTATTGTCAACTATTCGAACCTCAAAGTCCATACAGAGGCAAATAGACCGGGCCATGGCAGGATCTAGAGAAGCGGCAAATGGAAAGAGTTGACCAAGGTAAATAGAAATCGAAACATGGGGGGTCTGTAGATGTTAACATTTCTCATAAAGTAGTTTAGCCACACGAATATATCTTGGAGGAAGTTCAAAACAAAGAATTTTATATGACCAGATCAATATGTGTCAATTTGTACAGGGGTTTGTAAAAACAGTGCTAGATAAAAAGAATGCGGAATGCAAAGAGCAAATGCTGACATATTTGTGCAACCCCATGGATGACGCAAATGATTTCTCCTGGTCCAGTGCCAAGGCATCACACGCAGTTCTGTTGTGTGAAATGGAGAGGGGCGCCTTGGACTGGCAGGACACGAATCGCATTGATCGCATACATTGCGCACATGCATAGAGACATACGGTTAGTACTAAGCAGGGCTGGCAGAAACAGGGGGAGCCACGTCGTCCTTGGTTTTGTAAACCTTATCAAAGTGGCACATGCACGTCAACAAAAGATCATGAAGTGCAGGGTAAGTTGCACAAACATATTTGTGCTCACTGTTTGTCAAATGGAAGGTATATGAGTCACCCAGATTGTTACTTTGTAAAGAAAAACAGCCAGACGAAAAACGAGTAGGTACCTCTCCAGCCAAAGCCCTCCTGGAGAGAACAGGTAACAGTGTTTTTTGGGCTGTGAAGCAGAGTGCAGGTAAAGTAATCAAAGATTATGAAAAGAACTCAGTAAATACCCAGAGTGGCGTAAGTTGCCCTGAAAACAGAACTGACATGGTAAAAAGGTTTGATACAAGGTATTGTTACAAAACTGGAGTAAATGCCAAAGAAATTGAAGCATTAATAGCCAGAGGTGACAAAAGTAGAACCCTAAGTGGGAAGAAGCAAAACAAAATGCGTGGTAAGAGAATCTACGTTCTGGAAACCACAAAAACAGGTAATGTGGTCAATGATAATGACCAAAAACCCCATCTGAAAACCAATGCTGTATTGAATACCCCAGGTGACAATAGTTCAAATACTGTGATAGAAAATCAGAAAGGTGTGAAAAAATGCCCTGTGAAGATGCAGTGTGCATCTGGGGTCACACAAGGGAGCAGAGTCACCCGAGACAATACTGAGGTCGTAATTACTAGTGCAGTGCAAAGCATGACAATTTGAGGTCGTAATTACTAGTGCAGTGCAAAGCGTGACAATTTGGTCTCGGTGAATAACAATATAACTAATGAAGAAACAAAAACCCCAAATTGTCAAAGAACGCACTCGGGGCAGTCACAGAATAATGAAAGTATGGTTCTGTTGCATGGGGGACTGATAAATTTGTCAATGTTATGGGGGCCCAAAAGATATACAACCTCCTCAATGGGAAACAAAGCATTCAGTGTCATAATTTTGAGAAATGGCATCAAGAAAGCGACTTTAGCTTTGGTTTTGTTCCTCTATCTGACTTCATTGATCGATCACAAACTGTACAAGGCCCAGAGACACATTGTCCGTTCAAAATGCATCGTCAAATTAAAAAAGTGGGGTCCCAAATTTCTTACAATGCAAAATACCTGTGCAGAATCAACTGAACGTAGATCAGCGAGAAAAAGTCCTGGGTGATTATTGGGACACACAGTTACTTCAACTGCTGAAGTACGGTTTCCCACTAGACTTTAACAGGAACACCCCATTGTGTTGTAAAAATATAAGCCACACTTCAGCCCTCAAGTTTCCTGATGATATTAAAGCGTATCTAGAAGACAAAATGAATTATGGTGCCATATTAGGTCCATTTAAAAACAATTCCATAGAAAATTGTCACTATTCCCTTTTCATGACTAGGGAAAAGCTCGGGGCTGCTCACAGACGTGTTATTATAGATCTCCTATGGTCCAAAGGTGAATATGTAAACTTTGGGATTGACAAAAATTCATATCTTGACACGGATTTCATTCTCACAAGAAAGTAGGCCCTGGGTCGCATTTGTATAAAATTGACGTAAGCCGTGCGTTTTGAAATGTAGCCATTGATCCCTAAGATTTTGACTTGCTAGGTTTGTCGTGGGAGGATGCTGCATTTGTTGATACGAAATTGCCGCTCGGCTGTTGACATGGGAAATTTTTCAACGTTTCAGTGACGCAGTGCGTCACATCATGCATCGTAACACATACACTGTCTTGTGGATGATTTTATTGGGGTGGCCATGCCCAGCGTCGCCTGTAGCTCATATGATTTTCTACTCTAGTTACTCTGCCAGTTAGGTCTGGACGTAAGTGAGAGAAAACTAGTGGAACCGTGTACTAAAGTTGTCTGTTCAGGGGTGGAAATTGATACTGAGATGCGTACTGTCACTACACCACCTGAAAAGTTGGACGCAATTTGTGTCATGGTCAAGCAATGGCTCAGCAAACGTACTTGCAATAAAATAGAAGTCCAATCTCTACTAGGAAATCTACTGTACATGGGCAAATGAGTCAAAAACGTGCGTACGTTTCTGAACAGAATGGTCCAGTTGCTCAGGGAGAATTATGACAAGGGATGCGTCACTCTGATGCATGAGTTTCGATGGGACATTTGTTGGTTTGCTCACTTTCTGAGGCAGTATAATGGCGTGTCGTACTATAACCATGTTGAGTCGCACTTCACTGTTGAACTAGATGCATGACTTACAAGCCTAAGTGGTAGGTGTTGGAATCTAGTGTATCATCTAAAAATTCCTAGACATTTCCAAAATCTAGGTATAGTTCAACTAGAATTGGTCAATATTCTGGTCGCCATCACATTATTTGGACAGGTATGAAAACACAAGCACATTTACATTAAGTGTGACAACATGGTAGTTGTCCAAGTACTCCAGTCTGAGAAAATACGTGACCCATTCTTGGCAGCATCCGCAATATAATCAATGAGGTTATTAGAAGAATTTCCCCAGTCTCTAAATAGATCAGTACTGCATAACACATAAAGAGAATCAAAAACATAGTTACGTTATATGGGAATATATAGACATAAAACTTAGATTGAACAATTGGCTTGCAATGTCAGGGCATTGCGGGTTTCAGTCCTCGACTTCCCTCCCTCTGGGTCAGTGCTAGGGCACTGGGGGTAGAATATTAGGTGGACCTTAATTTCTGGTGTCAGAGACCAGTCTACTTTGGTTGTCAGCATACACATTATGCTTGCTTGTTACCCCTGTCCTCATTGGCCCATTCATATTGGCCCTCATTGAGTCTGTGGCAACAGTCATTAACAAGCCAGCTTTTGAAGTGAACAGTTGTGAATTTTTAAATTTTAACTCTTTTTATTTGGCTGGCCGTGTGGTTTTACCGTGATTACAAACTTGAAATGTGGACATTATTTTGCACGAATTGTACCTCTCACATCCACTGATGCTCTGACTTTGACAACCTTTTGCTTGTTTTACCACGGATACAGGGACGGTCTAACCTATATTTGCTAAGGGGGCCTCCAAATAGGCTGGGAAGCTATTTTTCCGAATTAATTCTTTTTCCTGAACAAGCAATAATCTGTCAAGGGGAGAGCACTGCGGGTGTCTGCTTCTATCTTTTCAGTGTCATTATCAGAACTAATTACAATGCCAAATAAGAATAAATGCACAAAATGTGGGCAAAAACACTTTCCTCCAACTGGAAAGAAATGTCGTAGAGATGTGCAAAGTGAAACAAATGACAATCAAAGTGATGTGAATTTAAAAGAACTTTCAAAAATGCAGAAACGTAGCAATCCTGGTGCCAGTAACAATGCTGATGTGGCTGACACGAGTGTGGACTCGTCGAGTGAAGAAGATGAAGGGAACGCAGTTCAACTACAAATCCTGGCAGAGCTCAAAAGGGTCAACACGAGGCTGGATGCGGTGGAGAACAAGGTGGAGAGTAGCAGCAGTGGTGGGGTGCGGCCAAAGGAACGTCAGTCGAAAACAGAACTGTCTAAGTTAAGTAGCAAGAATCTTGGTATTCACTGTGACAAAAGTGGTAGTAAAAAGAAGAAATTAATTGTACAAAGCAACAACGAGTCCGATTCTGATAGTAGTATTCCAGAGTTACATGTATTGAGAAGTTCAGAAATTATTCAGAGGAAAGTCGATGCAAGGCTGCGTGAACTAGAAGTGATTAATGAAACTTCAGGTATGCCTTCAGGTGCAAAGCTCAAATCAAAAAGAGGCGGGCCAGTAGACGTTTATGTGAAGCACAAAGTAGCATGGCCGCATGAGGCGATACTGGGGGGCACGAATCACTCTAGAGTCACGTACGACCAATTAACTTTGTCCCAGTGGGTGCAGGGCTTCTGCAAGAATATATTAGACGAAAAAGAGGAGGGGAAATGCGAGAAAATGATAGCCTATATGGCTGATCTAATGGAAGATTGTACGGACTTCTCCTGGTCGGGGACAAAAGCTGCACACGCTGTGCTATGTTGCGAATTTGAAAGGGGAACAGTCACATGGGATGACACGGCAAAGATAGACAGGATTCGTCGAGCGCACGCACAAAAACCTGTACAACATTATGGTAAATCCTGGTCCAAGTCGAATGATACAGGTCATAAACCGTGGTTCTGCAAACCCTTTCAAAGCAATACATGTTCGAATAGGAAGGACCACGAGGTCAATGGGAGAGTTCATAGGCATATCCGTGCGCATTGCCTGCAACAAGGGAAAAATTCAGAACAAAATTGCTTGGTGATTAAAAAACAACATTCAAAACGAATGAGCAGCTGTCCATCACAGATGGGCAGCTGGAATGATGGCTGTAACGTTCGGACCTCGAAGAATGCATCTGTAATTCAAAAAGTCTGTAAAAGTCGAAGGAATATGGTCAAAAATCTAGATAATGTGACAATGTACAAGGTAGATGGGCAAGTAGGTGAAATAACCCGTTGTGAGTATAGGGCCAGATGTTTTTACAGCAGCAATTGTAACCCCAAGGACATAGAAAGTTCTATAGTTCGTCCCTTGGGAGCTTCTATTTACACATTCAGATCTCTGGTGAACAACAATAGGTCGTACGCTTCAGTGGTTAGAAACTTGAATTTTGATAATAATGTCACCAGTATTCAGCGCGTCAATACTGTACAGCAGGCCTGCAGAAAGGTTACAGATACTAATAAGGGCAATAGTGTCGTGAATGAAAAAGACGGTAAAAATGAGGATACTGAGTGTAATAGTGTTGACAAACAAACGAGTGTACCGAATGCAGCCAGTGCAGAAAGGTTGTCGTACTTAGACAAGGGTTGCAGTGACACGGTTAGCACCTGAGATGAAGAGGTGTTCTTATATGATGTAAATTCTAGTGCTGACGACAAGTTTGTTTACTCATTGTTATTTAATGGGAACAAAAAGATAGTGAATGCATGCAATAATGTAAGTTTACAGCAATTCAGAGCTCAGTCAAAATACATGTTTGGCTTTATTCCCATGTCAGAACCGTTGATGCCCAGTAATTCTCAGTCAAACTCGAATGATGGGTACTCGGTTGTCGACCTTCATAGGAATGTCAAGAAATTTACGGAAAACCCAATTTTCTGGGTGCTCGCATCCCAGTGTCGTCCCAGTTGAACATTCAAAGTTGGAAGATATTGCTAGCAGATTATTGGGATCAGCAATTGCTTCAATTCTTACAGTATGGGTTTCCACTCGGCTTTAACAGGGAGTGTAAATTGCTATGTGAAAGGGGTAACCACAAATCAGCCACTGACTTTCCTTCCCATGTACAAGCCTATATCAAAGAGGAACTCGAGCATGGGGCCATTGTAGGCCCCTTTGAAAATAGCCCTATAAACAATTGTCATATACCCCCCTTCATGACTCGCCCCAAAGCCAACTCAGATACCAGACGAGTGATAATAGACCTTAGTTGGCCCAAAGGGTATTCAGTCAATGATGGGGTAGATAAAAGTGCGTACATGGGTACTGATTTCCACTTTATTTTCCCACCATAGATGATCTTACTGCTGAACTCACAAAATTGGGAAGAGGGGCCCATCTTTATAAAATAGATGTGAGCAGGGCTTTTCGCCACCTTCCTATGGACCCCTTTGATTATGACCTCTTGGGTCTTTATTGGGATGGGTTCTATCTTGATAAGAATTTGCCGTTTGGGACCAGACATGGTAGCCAATTTTTTCAACGTACCAGCGATGCCGTCCGTTACGTCTTGCGCATGCGTGGTTTTGACGTTCTAAACTATATAGATGATTTTCTTGGGTTTGGTGTACCATCTGTGGCTCAGAAATCATATGAGGCACTTTCAGAAGTCATGACCGAACTTGATCTCACAATTAGCCAGAAAAAATTGGTCCCTCCTAGTACCAAAGCAATTTGCCTTGGTATCGAGATTGATACCGTCCAAGGTACCCTTTCCATTCCTCCAGATAAGTTTGCTCACATTAAAGCTGAAGTCGAAAACTGGGCCCATAAAAGCAGATCCACCAAACGCCAACTACGGTCCCTGCTAGGCCTACTGCTCCATATCTGCAAATGCGTTTGTCCGGCACGATGCTTTCTTAACAGAATGCTGGACACCAATAATATCAGGCTTACAGAATTTCATAGAGATTTGTTATAGTTCAGAACTTTCCTACAAGAGTATAATAGGGTGTCCATGTATGGACACAAGAAACCAGATTTCACTGTTGAATTAGATGCTTGCCTCACTGGTCTGGGAGGCTGTTGTGACAATATAGTGTATCATGTACCAATTCCACTAGGTTATGAACAGCTCACTATTCCACACTTAGAGATGGTTAATATATTGGTTGCCCTTAAGTTATTTGGGCAAAAGTGGAAAGGCAATCGAGTTCTCATTAAATGTGATAACGATGCGGTTGTCTCAGTTCTGAGGTCAGGTAAGGCCAGGGACCCATTTTTAGGGGCCTGTGCCAGGAATATTTGGTACTTGTCAGCACTTCAAGATGTAGAAATGTAATACGTTCATGTGTTAGGAAAAAATAATAGGAGGACAGACCTCTTGTCCAGGTGGACTGGTAATCAACAATATATTAGGGAATTATGTTCTTTGATAAGTGATCCAATTTGGTTAAATACAGATTTGAGTGTCTTGGAAATAAATAAGTATATGTAGCTAAAAGATACTATACTTTGTGTTGTAGGAAGCGAGAAGTGTCAACATCTTCGTTCGAAGGTTGCTGTCAGGCTGTCACCTTCATTTATACTGTGTTTTCTAGAGTACTTGATGTCAAACAATGTGTCCATGGGTATGATTATTAACTACGTATCGGCCCTCAAGGCCATGTCAATTGTGTATAATATTTCACACCAAGTATTTCAACATCCCAGGATTAAATATTTTATAAAATCCATCAGAATGAATCACACGCTGGCTGTTACCAAATGCAACATAATGGATATCACCACACTAGAGAACGTAGTCGCATTATGTACAGGTAGGCCTAATGGTATCACATTTAAAGCCATCTTTCTCACAGCTTTCTTCGGTTTCTTCCGTATGTCAAACCTTGTCCCTCACGCTGTGAGTGACTTCGACCTGTGAGAAATCGCAAGTTAAGATGCTCCTCAAATGGTCTAAAACTCTCCAGTTCAATGATCAGGTCAAGGTCATCACCCTTCCTCGCTTAAAGTCACTCTCCATTTGTCCATACGCAGCACTTAAGCAGGTATTCCGTTTATATGCTCCCTCTGGCAATCAGCCTCTATTTCAATGTCTCACACACCATGGTTATCAAGTGGCTACAGATTCCATAGTAAGGAAAACTTTGGCATCCATCAATTTGGCACTGCATTTACCAAAAAATTTTATACCTTCCATGCTTTCCGGCGTTCAGGTGCCACCTTGGCATACAAGGCCCATGCACCCATAAGGGAAATTATGGACCAGGGCACCTGGACATCGGACTGCGTGTGGAGGTATATCCAGAAAGATGTAGACAAGGGTTCAAATGTTGCCAAAGCTATGCAAGATATGCTCCTATAATGCTCTACTATGGGTTGGGCTTGGTGGTTGAATCTTATCAAGGTCATAGCAAGGTCATGTCACACGACTGTGAATAAGCAACTAATTTACTGTAACACGCTTGCTTAGTGGTTTGTATCACCTTATTTCAAACTTTAGTAACAAATTTTTACATTTATTTTACTCATGTAATGGTTTACTGAAGTAATTTTAGTGTTATGTAACATACTCTATTCAAGGATTTAGTAACATTGAATTATAACTATTGTATTTAATCGACAGAAATAAGTCACTTGTAACTCTGGTATGGATAAGTAACATCAGTGTGTCTTACTAACTTGTTATATAAAGTAACAACAAGTAACATTGCTATGATGCTCATTAACGTACATATGGTGGCATGCTTACTTATGGACAATGACTCTAACTCTTGCATGCCAGTTTGCTAAAGTTGTATTGCATAATTTTTCAGAGTTGTACAAACTTAAGTAGTCTTAGTTGTATTTACTCACAATATATTTTTATTATTTTTATTATATTATTGTATTTACAGTAATTTAGTATGTTATGTGTAATAAATCAATACGCCCTCAGTTTGTCTCTGGCTTGGTTGGGGGGGAAGCTTGGGGACTGGCACTTATGTAGTGCCCATATATGTAACACCATATGTCACAGACAAAACAAGAAAACTAGAGAACTCACAATAACTTAGCAGAAATTAAGACAAAACAAAATAAATTAAGTTTCTAAAATTTATAAGATAATCCACATTCTTTTAAATAATTGCATATAACTTTAATGTCTCCATAAAGTAAGTCTGTTAAATTATTTATATTTCTATAGTATTTAATTTTTGTGTCGGGGGCCACGGTGGCAGAGTGGTAACACTCTTGCCTCCCACCTCTGAGGCCAGGGTTCGGTTCATCACCAAAATGTTCTCACACAAGTGGTAAGATCTGCAGTTGTGAGAAATAATTTTATTAAATGTAAACAAGAAAATTTGTAAGCTACACAAATATATGCAATAAAAACTAAAAGTTGAAAGATAATTATATTTATATAACCATGTTACTTACATGAGAACCTATAAGCTCGCTTTGCTCTTTCTTTGTTTTCTATAATAATGACAAAAATATAGGTATATGACAATAAAAAATTCTATGCCACCCTGAAGAAGCGAGTCTTTAGCTGGCTTCTGAAACCGTCTATTGTTTGCTGAGATCTGACAGTTTGTGGCAGCTTGTTCCATTCAGTTGGTGTGGCTACTGCAAAGCCACGCCTGCCTATGTGCTTCTTAGGGTGGGTTGAGGAGACAGATAGCCTGTTGCCGTGAGTGAGACTGCTCGATCTTATTAAAGCTGAAAGATACGGGGACTGTGAAAGATTGATAGCCTTGAATACCAGAAGATTATACTTAAAGAAGATACAATGTTGAATTGGAAGCCAGTGGAGTTTTTTCAAAAAGTGTGTAACATGACTCATTTTGTCAAGTCTGAAGATGATGCGGCAAAGATCATTCTGGACTCTCTGTAGTTTATCTCTGTTGGACTTGCCTACCCCATAAAGTAAAGAGTTACAGTAGTCCAGACAACTGCTGACCATAGCATTTGACAGAAGTATTGCAGTCTCGACACTAAGGAATTTGCGAATTCGTCTCAAATCACAAAGATGATAGCAACATGCTCTGCAAACCTTGGCAACATGATTGTCAAAGGAGTTGTCTAAGTCGAAGATAACACCCAGAATCTTTACTTCCACCGACAGAAAGATATTGTTTTGGAGGAGTGGGACAGGAAAATTTCGTGCAACTTAGTGATGACCATAGCTCATCTAATAATTATGTTTGGTCTTTTGATCATGTTTCCACAATACTTCTTGTGCACTTCAGGTAGACAAGTAAACTTCATGGTCCAAATAGTCATTCAAATTGATCTACCTATGGATAATACTACTATCCAGTATCCAGTGGTACTGTCTACCATGGTTTGATAAGCCAATATTGTGAGATATGAATATGAAATTTTGAGGATATACTGTGACATTTCTACAGCTCTCTGTGCCTCCCCAAAATCCATATTCTTGACCAAAAGATTTAAAATTGGTTGAACTATATTGAGGACCATTATCTGAAATAACAATAGATAGTTTTCCATACCTGGCAAGTATACCTTTCATGTTGGCAATAACAGCTCATTTTTTGTTTATGTTGGCTATTTTAGTGTATAGCAAAGCAGGATGTGTGTGAAGAAAATGCTACCAGTTTATTACACTGGGGGAGTATAACACCCAAGTCAGAACTGCTGGCATCTGCAGAGATCACAGTTATATTTGATTGGTCATCGTATGTCAGAATAGGAGTGTCAGTAATTAACCTTCTGACATTCCCAAATGCTTTTTTGAGGGTCCCCCCACATCCAGAATATGTTCTTTACAGATCAAATCAGTCATGGGCTCCAAAGAAATTGATGGATCTGAGATAACACAATAATTGCCTTGATTTTTTTTATCAGGTAGCAAATTGCTCTCACTTAGAATCTGCCGACATGCCATGTCTGGAGACTATTTGTCCCTGATATTTAACTTGATGTTGTCTGAACTTGCTTTTGCTCATGTTTAGTTTTAGACTGGCATCGTGAGACAGTTTGGTGAGCTTTTTAAAATTTGTATCATGTTTGATCTTGTCTCTTCCAAACAAAAGGATATCATTAATGTCCACTTCAGCCTCATTCATGTCAGGAAGAAGTTCATACTGTATATTTTTGAATATTTCTAAGGTATTTGCCATCATACAGCATACTATTGAAAAAATCCATCCTGTTTGAGTAATCAAAGTGGTTAGCTTTTCAGAAAAAAACTTGAGTAACCTAATGTGGAAATTACTACTGCACCAGTATGTTTTAGGCTGATATCCTCAACTTTTTGATGAATGAACAATTCTTTCCTCAGCTCTACACAGGGCTTATATTTCCATTATATTTTACTGGTACCACTGTGTAGGATTATCAGCCTTGCTTTTCCAGGTAACAGCATGTTTTTCAGTATGATTTTCAGAGGTCTCATTTTCATTATACTATGACTGCCAAGCAATCAATCATCAGTCAATCATTATCAATTTCCTTAAGTATGTCACCAAGACCAGTTACTCCATCACTGACCTTAGAAAGCAAAAGATTTATGTTGTTAAATGTAACAAATAGTTTCATTCTGCAGTGTATTTCTTTGTACTAAACATTTGCAGTAACCTCTCTTGCAAAGTGTCCTATTTATAACACTTTCTACACAAATTCAGTGTGTACAAGAGAATTTTCGTTGTTTCTTTAGACTGTAACCACATCTTTCAGAGAGTTATCATGTAGCTCTGGAATATGTCTTCTTGGTTTATTTATGACTGCCAGCATGTGTTTTCCCTTTGAACCTTAAAATATTGTTAAATAACTAAATCATGAGTTTTTTTTCAGGAGCCTACTGTGCTATCTGGAGCTGTACCTGATCACATTTTCATGTTAATTCGATAACTTTGATAAGATCAACATTGGGTGTCATCTGGAGGTTTACCAAGATATGTTTATCTGTGATTCCAATAACTATACTGTCAATGGTTATTTCAACCCTGTTTTTAAAATGACAATGTTTAGTCAGTACAAAAAATGCAAAGATGAATGCTTCAACAAGCACATCTGTATGTTATGCCCTCTTGTAAAAACACATTCATGTGTGATATTCCTCTTTGGTGTGAAGCGAGTGTCTAATTTCTGTACCACTTTAACATAGTTCTCACAGTCATTTGCTCCCTGAAACTGGAGTGATATTAATGAGTTTTCAGCAGCCTTAATCATTGAGTACACTCACATTGAGTCCAGAACTTCGTTAGTCTTCCTATTTAACTTGGAAACAATTCTGTATTTTTCAAATAATATTACCACCTTGTTTTCTTGGGGCATTAGTTAGCCATATAGTGCTGTAGCCAAAATATGCCCCAGTCATATGCAGGAAGTTGTGTAGAAGCCATACACAGTGGCAGTGGTACACCATTAGAAGCTACACACAGTAGTAATCACTCACAGTAGTACTTACACATAGCAGTGAGCAAATTGCAGAAATACCAACTAGTAGTGTGGTTGCTTTAGCAAAGCCATGCCATATAATATATGAATAACAAAAGATATTTATCCTTCACTAAACTTTATTTAGATCACATGTATGTTTACAGAAGTCTTAGGCTATACCCAATACTGAAATGTACATTTTTGTAGATGCTGAAGGTCCAATATAACACAAAGGATAACAGCAATCTGGGTAGATAAGAAAATAGAGTGTAGTCAAGTGGTTTTGGAAGACGTGGAGTGTTTTAAATTTGTACAAGAATCTATTGAAGCAGGAATGGGAAAATGACTGAAGAGAAATTAAAGAAGAAAATAGAGAATGTAGGTTGTAGGAATTTAGCCGGAGGATAAGCCATGATAAAATATGCATGTTGTGACTATTTATATATTCAGTACAATAGAACACCAGCACAGATCATTAAAAGGTTTGACCAACTGGGTTAACACAAAGACTTCACCATGTATGTTATTAAATAAGGTTAAGCAGTAAATAATATAATATATTGCTGTATGGATGAATAACTGGAATACAAGAATTAGAATGTTAAAAACAAACTATACTGTACAAGTCATTGCTAAATATGCAACTATGCAACTCTACTAAAGACACAAAGTTCTTTTCATGTCTTTTTTGTTGCTAATTTCAGGTGACATAGATTGTCACATATTCCGTAAGACATATTGCATGGATAGCTAAACAGGTGCAGCAAAGTATACTAATAATAAAGTTTCTTTGCTGAAAACCATTGTTCACTGGCAGGCATCATACATCACTTTAAGTCAGGCCCAAAAAGTTCCATATACTTGCATTTCTTTCAGAGAGATGGGGGACATGTATTTCACCCACTTTATCATTGCACCTCTTCTTTTTGAGCGTAGGTAATGATTTCCAGCCTCAATATAATATACATTAATATAATATATATAGTTTGTACTTACCACTGCTTATCAATGTAATTGTAACTAACAGTATGAATAGCATCATCAAAGAGCTCATTTTGTTGATGCTTATCTGTGAAATATAAAACATAAACTAATGGCAATTTAAAATAGCTTAAAAGAGACTTTACTGTTCAAGTGGTTATATGGGAATAATGTAAATTATAGTATATTTCTATAATATTTAATTTTCTACAACAAATAAAATAAATATGTATAATTACAACTTGCATTTTTGTGGTTGTGCAATAACACTTGAACTTTAATACTGGCTTAATCTGACTATATGTCCATGGATTTAATACTAAAAGAAATTGTTTAAGGGAATGTGTGCAACATTGTTGTGTGCATTCATAAATTGTGGCACTGCTGTAATAGGTGTCATTGCAATTCTAATAGTACTTTTACAGCGCTTAATCTCCATCTAAAGACAGCAAACAAAACAGAAAAAGCAGAGAATCATAATCATTAACCAATGACATAGCATGGGTCAGCGCCATGGAGAGATACAGGGAAAAGCAGAAAATTAGGATGGATATGCTTGCACAAAGAGATAGGATTTGAGCTTCTTTCCGAATGAGTGGAGAGAAGTGGCCAAACGTATATTATCAGGCAAATCATTCCAAATCTTTGGAGCATCTTAAGCAAAGCTGAGGCCAAAATGCTTAATATAAGTGTGGGACCTCAAAGAACACACCATCATCTTGGCTTTTATGTGCATTGTAAGCACTATGTCTAGGAACTTGTACTCCAGTAAGGCAGTGTTAAATATAAATATGGTGTTCAATAGGCAACCAATGGAAAGTCTTCATAACAGAAGTCCTGTGTGAGTACTTAGTGGTGTTGGTAATGATTCTAGCCCAACTATGAGGCTTATGAAAATCAAGAGCTGTGAGATGCCTAAAGAAGGAATTACAGTAGTCAAATTGACTCCCAGCCAAAGCATTCGCAGCCATAAGAGCAGCATGATGTGTCAGAGAGTCTCCGAGATGCTTTAAGTACTGTATTTGAGCAAAACAAGAATTACAGATATTCTGGAAAGGCCTTGAAAAGGAAAAATTACTATCAAATCATGTTGCCAAGGTTTCTGACCACCTCTGCAGGAGAGAGGAAATTACCAAGAATATTAACTGGCAAAGATTGAGTCTTCACCTTGTGGTTTTGAACCAAAAATAATGAGTTGACTTTTGTCTGCATTTCGCTTCAACTTGTTAGCAGGCAACCACTTTTTGACATTGTCCAAGCAAGCTTTCAACTGGTCAAAGGCATGAGCCACATTCTTGTGTGTTAGACGAACATCTAACTGCATATCGTCTGTACAGATGTGGAACCTATGCCGGGATGATTTCAAATGACTTTGTTGAGGGGAGTAGTACATAAGGAAAGAGTAATGGAGCAAGCCCTGAGGCATGCCAAGCAAAAGCTCTTTTGCATCAGATAGAATAGAGCCAATCTTGACACACTTCAAATGATCAGAGAGGTAGGACTTTAACAAGTCTAAAACTATACTACCAACACCAAAACAAGAACTCAGACAATGTAGGAGTGTGCCATGGTCTATTGTGTCAAATGTTGCCAATAGTTATGCAGCACAACAGCAGTTGCCTCACCTCTAGCCAGAGTAAGATGGACATCCTTATTAATCAACAGCAGTGCAGTTTTGGTCAAGTGACCTAACTTATAAGCCGACTGTTTTACATTCTTGAGTTTATTAGAACCAAAATAGTCATTTCGTTTGGAGGCAACCATTTGCTCGACAAGTTTGGAGATAAAGCACAAGCCTGACACAGGTCGGTATTTCCTGAAATTGTCAGGTGATAGTAAGACTTTTTTGATGAGTGGAGTAACAACAGTTTTTTTGAAACTGGCGGGAACAACACCTTCAGACAGGGAACAATTTACAAGTTTAGTGATTCAGGGAAGAAGAATGGCCAAACATTCTTTAACCAAAAAGGTAGGCCACGGATCCAACATAACAGCAATGCAATAAAAAATGTATGCATATCTAATCTAATCTAATGTGGACTTTTATAGCGCTTAATCTCCATCACTGATGGACTCTAAGGCGCATCTAAACATATAGCAAGGCAGTTAGCGTTAATCAAGGGACATAGCCAGGTCGTACCGAGGAGACACAGATGTGACGGGGGTAGGCTATGGTGGGTAGGCTTTTGCAAACAGGTATGTTTTAAGCTTCTTTCTGAAGGAGGTAACTGATGTTGCACCGCGAATATCTTGAGGGAGGTCAGTCCAGATCTTAGGAGCATCAAAAGCAAAACTATGGCCAAAATGTTTGGTTGACTTGAAGACTGATGAATGGAAAGGAGGAACTGTAAGGTATTGACGATCTGGGTGACTATGCCTAGTACTATAGGGACAACTACTAAAAGACAAGAACGGTTCGAAATAAGAAGGAGAACCACTATGCCAAAATTTATACACAAGTGTTGTAGTTTTGAAAATGTAACGGTACCTAACAGCAACCAGTGGAGTTTCTGTAGAATGGGTGTAACATGAGCATACTTTCTATGATTTGTAACAATACAAGCAAGGGTGTTCGAATACTTTGCAATTTGTACTGATTAAAACCGGACAAACCTCTGAACAGAGAGTTACAATAGTCCAGACGACTACTAACCAAGGCATTTGCAGCAAGGACTGCCACTTCAGGAGTGAGATACTTTCTAATTCTATGGAGGTCACGCATCTGAAGGAAGCACGCTTTGCAAGTCCTCTTGATATGCTCAGAGAATGAAAAATCTGCATCAAACCACACACCTAGATTTCTAACAGAATCAACCGGACGAAGAAGGCTACCAAGAATGCTAACAGGAAAGTTAGAGGAAATCTTCTGACGTTGAGCCTTGGAACCAAAGACAATAAACTCAGTTTATTCAGGGTTGAGCTTCAATTTACTGAGAGGCATCCACTCTTGGACATCATGAAGGCAGGCATTTAGCTTGGCGAGAGCCGAAGAAGCATTCTTGTGGGAGAGATAGATGTATAACTGAGTATCATCCGCATAAAAATGGAATTAAATATGCGGGTGGAGGCGAATAATTTTACTAAGTGGTGTTGTATAGAGTGAAAACAGTAACGGACCCGGAACAGAACCTTGCGGAACTCCATAGATGAGATTGCTTAATTCAGATAGTGTGGAGCCTATCTTAATGGTCTGGCAATGATTTAGGAAGCAAGTAGGAAGCAAACCACCTTAGAACTGTTGCACCAAGACTAAATCAGGACTTAAGGTAACCAAGGAGAATATTATGGTCTATAGTGTCAAATGCGTCTGATAAGTCAAGAAGTACTAGAGCTGTGGGTTCACCACGTGGCAGAGAGAGATGAACCTTGTTTTTATAGACAATAAAGCAGTTTCCGTGGAATGTCCTGGCTTATATGCTGACTGATGAGGATTGTCCAGTTTGTTGTTATTAATGTGTGATGTTAGCTGCCTAGCAACAACTCGCTCAACCAACTTTGACAGGAAACAAAGACCAGACACTGGGCAATAATTCTTAAGGTCGTCTCTGGGAAGGGAAGCCTTTTTTATGAGGGGGTGACAACCGCCTTTTTGAAAGAATTTGGGAAAGATCCTTCAATGAGAGAATGATTTACCAACTTGGTAATAGAAGAGAGGAGGATATCAAGACAATCCTTAAGGAGGAATGTTGGTATAGGGTCTAGTGAGCAAGACTTAGTGGGGGATTCACTAATACACTTATAAACCTCATCTTCAGTGACAGGCATAAAGGCATTGAAAGCAGGAGGCAACAAATCCGGTGCATCATTGAAAGAGCCAGAAGTAGAGAAGGTGTCCCTTATTTTGCTTATTTTATTGGAGAAAAAAGAAGCAAACATGTCCGCGAGGCTTTTATCTGAGCTATGAGCAGGCATAACAGTCTCAGAGGTGCGGTGCAAAACCTTCCACAATGACTGCCATAGCTTCTTGGTGTCATGACTATTTGCAGTTATGAGATTTGGATAGTATGAACCCTTGTCTTTATTTTCCAGTCGATTACACCAGGCAATTTGCCTGCGGAGTCTTGATCTATTCAACTCTGACTTATGTTTTCGCCACCTTTGTTCAAATTGCCACCTAAGAGATCGAGCCATGCGATACGAATCAGACAACCACTCATCAGACTGCTGTTTAGCCTTGCGAGAAATGATAGGAGCATGCTTGTCAAGTACCTGTGTAACACCAGTTATGTACTGATCATAAAGTTCTGCAGCAGTACCTTCAGGGGACCGTACAAACGGTATATTATTAAGGTCATTTCTGAACTGGTCGATATCAATCCTGTGGTACCAATGATAAGAGACCCATTTGTCAATGCTGGTAGATGGGTGGGAGAAATCCATTTGACATCTTATGGCAGCATGGTCAGAAATGAAATCTCTAACACTTACATTGCGGACAAAATCTGAGTCGCAAGGAGATATCAAAACATCCAGAGTGTGACCCAGTAAATGAATTGGGCCACAGACACTTTGAACCAAACCACAACACTGAAGGATGTCATTAAACCTGGACCTATCACCACACTCAACATCCAGATGGACATTTATATCGCCACAAATGATGAAACGGGAACCAGTCGAAGACAGAAAGCCAAAAAGAGCCAAAAAATCTTCCAGAAACTGAGTAGTACATTAACCAGGAGGATGGTACATACAAGCAGCAACAAAGCTATTGTAGTCAGACTTTTAATGAAAGTATGATAATTTCAAATGACCCTAAAACTGGTGAAGAGACAATACTGGGAGAAAAGGTTTTTCTACACAGAAAACCAACACCACCTCCCCGACCAGTACACCTTGGTTTTTGGATGAAATTGTAATCAGCCGGTGTAAGAGAACTCAGGAGACCATCACTATCATTTGGTCTAATATGAGTCTCAACTAGACCCAGGATATCTCAGTCACCGCATTTTATCAGAGAGGGCCTTTATTGCGAATGGATCTACAATTGATGAATTCAAAATTGGTGGGGCCAGGGTTTGACGCAACATCACCACACAACAAAAGGAGTAGTAGTAGGTTTTAAATTTCAGTTGTGGAGGAACCTGTTTTGTATCGCTAGTGTAACAATATTTATGGACCACAACAGAAAGCCAAAAAATTGATGGGATACTCCTGTCAATCTTTTCGCAATTCTGACTCCTGTCAGCATTCAGCCAGTTACACAAGAAAGCAACACACAGGAAACATACCACTAGGATGACTTTCACAACTAACATGGCCAAGAACACATAAAAAATGCCAAGAGTTAGCAAACCATAGAAGCAGAGGAACCCATAATTACAATCACACAAAAGCCAGAGTTAAAACCACCACAACAATGACTTTAAACAATAAAATGATCACTGGGACATAAAAACCATAAAATAATCACTGGGACATGTCAGGTGATAAGGGGGATGTGAATTACAACAACAAATGGGTTGGAAATACTACCACGATAACGGGGAATGTGGGTGATAATAGGGTATACTGATATTTAAGGAATCTAAGGAAAATATTAAGGAGATTAAGACACTAATTTGTTGAAGGGAACTATGTATGTTGTAAAAACAGCAATGGTGAACCTTATAAGACAGTAAGTAGCATAATTCATGCAATTTGAAATCGGATCATTTAAAAACACAACACCCGCCACGGCCTCACACCACACTTAAGCATATATGCTAAGGTAATCATATTTCAGTTGAATATAACAGGTCTTGATGTGTTGATAATATGCCTTGTCCATCCAATAATGCTACTATGGTAATAGCCATATAACATACGTCTTACTCTTTACTCTCAAGCATGAAATCAAGCTGGATATTTCAGTGTTGAGGGTGTCTTTACATTTCTTTACCTCAATAGAATTTACAAGTGTAAAAACTATTTAACTATTTTTCTATGAAATGCCAGTTATAAGCTTACAAAAATGAAGCTAGAACTTCAAACCTTTTGCTGATACCTCATTAGACATACACCAGAAATATATGACACTTAAAGATGAAGGATGTAATATTTGTGGTGTGCACTCATATTATGGCGTTATCTTTATTTGTGATATACTTTTTGTTTTTTGTCATTCAAGAAATGTTATGTTATACAATATGAATACTGTTTCCACAATACACATTATTTATTATGTTCATACAAAAAGTATAAATTCATTGTGAAAAGGACCTACAATTTTGGTTTGCAACTGACTTTAATCGAAATGTTTGTAAAGAATGTATTAAATCATTTATTCTGTATTTTTGTTGCTGTCAGAAAGAAAATATCATGAAGAAAAAATTACTACTTATTGTAGGAAACAATAGCTCTAGCATAATTTCATCAGCAATGGTTATAAAAAAATTTTCTTATATTACAGAATAAACTTCAAATGTGTTAGAAAAAGGATTTCACAGACTTGTGATTGATGGCAATATTTTAACCCAATCTCAATACAGTTTCATATAAAAACTATCTGCAAACTTTTTAAATAGATTTTCTTAAAGAAGTCAGACACTCATCAGATGAAAATAAATTACCCTTGGGAGTTTTCTTGGATTTACAGAATCCACTATAAACTTTGCCGCTATAAACTGCTTTGACACTTTGATGTAAAACACCATGATAATCCTATAAAAACAATAATTTGTCAGATGCATGAAGTACCACTGTACAAAAAGATCAAGAGTTCAATTGATAAGATATAACCAGGCACATTCTGAGAAATTTCCTGTAATGTACCACTAGGCTCCATCGTCAGACTATTGTTTTTCACAAGAATGCAAATTGTATCATATGACCAAACACATTCTGTAAAATTACCTGAAACAGATGTGCCAGAAACCTCCATTCTAGAACTATTACTGTATACATAATTTAAATCATCAACACTTGTAATATTTCTAAGGAACTAAAAGTTGTCATGCAAATGATAAAAAATAAACCAGATATGTCTAGAAGTCAAGATATTTTTATCCTAATAAGAAGTGTATTACCATAGTAATACATACACTATTTACAGGATGTTCTTGGGAGCTTGACAAAAGTTCAGCATAACTAGCGCCTGTGTATTTATAGTTGATAAACTATACAGGAAATTATTCCTCGGTGGGAGATTTTATTCAAAGGGATAAGTATAAAAAATTAATTTAATATGTGGACATTTATAGAACATGAGGGGCCACGGTGGCAGAGTGGTAACACTCTCACCTCCCACCTCTGAGGCCTGGGTTTGGTTCCCGGCACGGCCTCCAGTGGGAAAGCTGGTAGTTGCTTCCCGTTGGTCGGCAGTTTACAGTACAGAACCTTGACCAACTGTATGTACTGGTTTCCTCAGCCCTTCCAACTACCCATTGTGATATGACCTGTACACCATGAAAGCGATGTAAAACCCAAAATATATAAATAAATTATAGAACATGACTGTGAGCTATAGTATGTTGTCTGTTGAGCAATTTCATTTATAAATGTCATATCAAAAGGAGTTACAAATTGTGTGAACTCATGTCATATGGGTGATACATTAGTTGTTATCCAGTGTGAACCTACTGTATCAGAAAACACAAAGAATTGTATTTTAATTTTTTATTGTACAACACATATTCTTGGTATTATTTTAGGAATGACACATGCAAACATAGGTCAAATGCCCTAGGGATATGTTGAGGCTCATTTAATCCTAAAATAAGTAACTGTAATGAGTAATATCAATTAATTTATTGTTTATATAAATGTAGTCATTTGTGAGATGGTACTGGTTTGGATATGTCCAGAACAACCACGAATTCCCTGTTACTCTATGGTATACAAAACTACAAGAAGTGGGCTTTATTGTCCACATCTGTATCACTTGGTTGTTATCCTCATGCTGATGTACTGCCACTGTGGCCTAGCGGGTACTACACTTGTCTAGAAACTCAGAGGACGTGGGTTCAAACCCATGTATAGGTAGATACATTGTGCATGCTCAGATGACCACTTAAAATGGCGGTCCTCTGTGATTGGGTCCTATCCCCAGTGGCAGGCTAAAGAACCTCAAGGGCATTAATAAATGGTCATCCTTGAGCCTCTATCTTCCAGTTAGTGGAATGTCAGCTACTTGTGAGTTGGAGCTGTACCTGTGTAGAGTTTGAATGGGTTAAATAACGCTTTGAGTCCTGCAGTATATGGAGATTTTGCGCTGAGTATAATAATACAATACAATGTATTAATATTTAATCACAAAATACAGGATACCCATCCCTCTAAATGTGCTTATATATCACTACAGACATAATATAACAAGTGACAGATAATAAAGATAGTAAAAAGTTTTAATAAAGGGTATAAACAGAATTTTCACAACATAACATTACTGTGTACTTGGATAAATATCCAAGGATCAATTTCCTCTTATTCCAGATGGTTTCTACAAAGATTGGCAGTTCCTTACAGTTAACTTGCATTATATACACACATTTTTCATTATTTGACATTTCAAGAACCTTGTTTTCCTTTTCAACTAATTTAATAAAAAATAATGTGCACTCGTGGTCAAAATGTTTACAACATCAGAGAAAGTTGATTTCATCCTTAATATTTTCATTTTGGCATAATTTGCAAAATCTGTTTTCAATTGGTGTTCGGTTTCTATGTCAAGAGCCAATATACCTAACCTCAGTTGAGCCATTAGTAATCCTAGAAATCTAGGTAAAGATATTTTAAGGTACCCTGATGTTTCAATATCTTGATTAAATTTAACATAATTTCTCAACTTTGATTTTGTTTGAATGTCTTTACACCATTCATAATGCATTTCATCATAAGCTTATCATTTGATGACTGAAGGTTGAATTGTTCACCCGTGTAGAATGTTCACTTCACATTTCAAAATTTTTGTAATTCTACATACATGTCCCGAACAATTTTCAATGTTAAAATTACACAAATCACATTCTAAAATTTTCTTGTTAAACATGAAAAATCCATTGTCATAAGGCGATTCCAGTATCATTGGGTAGATAGATATAATCACAGTTTGACATTTAACGAACCCATTTCAGACTGCAATCCCAATATCAGATCATTTTTATGAACATCTAGAAAATATCTAATAGCTGTACAACATTAATAATTGTTATACATAGTATTTCAGTGTATTTTCAGATTCTGAAAACAACGGTTGTTTTAATACATTAACCAAAGTCAGGCTTTTATCACCCATTTATTGGAGTTACAGGGACATTGACAGGAATCATTTTTATGCTTGCTGGGGTGAATTTTAAAAGGAAACCAGAAACATAGTTACTTATGTATATGCTGTGTTGAAAGGTGAGGGAACTTTGGTAAAATGTGTTGTTGTTTTTTCAGGTTAATTTTGGCCCTTGTTGGTCTGGTTGTATACAACAATAAATCACAACATAACTTGTAAGATTATTATTATGATCACAGACACATGGTGTCTCATTCCTGTCTATACACTCATCCTAGGCTCACCATGTTTGTACTTATTAACAGCAAACCATGTCATTTTTGATGTTTTTGATCTGACCCATACCCAAGGCTCATGCGACACCATCCTTCTTGGAAGAGTTAACCCCTTACAAATTTACTGTGTTAGTTATTTGGGGTTTTACGTCGCTTTCAACACTGTACAGATCATATCACGACGGGTTGTTGGAAGGGCAGAGGAAACCAGTATATACAGTTTGTTAGGGTTCTGTACTGTAAACTGCCGACCAACGGCAAACAACTACCAGCTTTCCCACTTGAGGCCGTGCTGTGAATCGAACCCCGGCCTCAGAGGTGGGAGGCGAGTGTGTTACCACTCTGCCACCGTGGCCCCCAAATTTACTGTGATTCATAACCAACAAGTAAATGAAAATATTGGTGATGTTCGCTTTTTCATAAAAAATGTTTGAATCCAAAAGTTTTGATCATGTTCCTACGGTTTTATCCTTCCAACATCACACTATTTCTCTACAGGGCACAGTTTATTGATCAGCATTTTGTACAGACTGAGTCTTTGGTTAAAATGTTTTGGAAAGATTTCTTGCGCTGTAGGGTCTTCTTCATCCTCTTCCTTTGTTGTTGGGGGGATTTTAATATTCACATTAATTCTGTGTCACCCTTGGTTTTTGAATTCAAGTCTTCTGGCTCAGATGTTCAGCTCTGATCAGATGTTCATGGTTCATAATTCATAAGTTATTTCAATATTGTCTCATGTTTTGTGGATTTTTGTCGATGGCAAACTAAAACGAGTAGTAAACTTCAGTCAGTACTAAAAAAATAATATTGATAAATTACAAAAGGGCTTATTGACCTACATTTGTTGTTTCTCCATCCATGGCATTGATACACTTTGTGAACAGTACTTTTCTGGGGTCATGGCGGTGCAGTGGTAACACACTCGCCTCCCAACTCTGAAATCAGAGTTTGAATCCTGGCCTGGCCTCATGTGGGAAAGCTGGTAGTTGCTTGCCGTTGGTAGGCAGTTTACAGCAAAGAATCATGGCCAACCATGTGTACTGGTTTCCTCTGCCCTTCTAACTAGCCACCACAATATAACTGATAAACTAATGGGTATAACATAAAACACTAAATAAATGAACAGTACATGCCAAGTTTGGCTAGCCTCCTAGACATTTATGTACCCATGAAAACAAGGCATCTCGCCAAATAAGCCACAGTTCTATAGCAAATTTAGGTCAAACAAACTTGGAGGAAAACAAATCCCAAATTAACTGTGCCCGTTATAGATGTTAAATAAATAGATGCAACCTTTTATACTTAATACTTAATATCCGGCATCTCCATGGTACTGAGCTTGGAAATTGCAGATGATTTTTTGGAAATGGATTTTGGTGTTGCACCCTTGAGTCTGCCTGACAGAGATTAAGTGCCATAAAAGTACAGAATATAATAGAATAAGGGACCGTATTCTCAGGGTTCAGTGAACTATAGTGGTATGGTTGGTAAAAAGTTGTTAAGTGCATTGAACAAGGTGTTGAACAGGACTCAGGTTTATATCCATCCATTTTGTGCCGATAAAGTCATTGACAATGATACAGGAATACATTTAAAAAGACTATAACTAAGGGTGTCCCTCCTGAGAAGAAGCCACTACCTTTCAGTTCTTTTCATCCAGTTTCTAAAAGTTAAATTCTTTAGTCATTAAGGACAATAATGCTAAAGAATGTTCATTACACCTTTGACCAACATTTTTAAGAAGTGTATTTGTCATTCTTCTTCCATCAATAACAACACTAGTCAGTCTGTCTATCCAGCATGGCACACCCTTCAAAAATAGTCATGCTGCTTATCAAAAAGTCTTCAATGTATAAGGATGATCTAGGGAATGATATGCCAGTGTCTGGGCTGCATTTCTTGTCCAGGTTGGTTGAGCATGTACTTCCTGTAAAATCAGGCTTCAGATGGACTCTGATGATCTTGGCAATACTTTGCCAGTCAGCTTACAATGCTGGACACTCAACTGGCTTATTGGCTAGTGTGCCACCTTTCATGCCACTGGCGATGTTGGGAACTTGCCATTGGAAATTTGAATTTGCTGCTACTGTTTCATGTTTTAAGGTGATTTTTGTTCAAGAAGTCTTTCCCTCCCTATTTCTAAACTACTAAACATTGATGGTAACCCAAGCCAAAACACTTATCATGCTTAATGCCTCTGTATCTCTAGAGTAAGCAACATTTTCAGTATAAAACAATAACAAAGATTGTTTTGTTCTCTAAATTACCATATCTCAAGTATGGATTTGGACAGTGGAAAATAATTTTAATAATAGACTGAATAGAATTATACAACTACAGAAAATGGCAAATAGAATTATTACTACAGTTGATTATAGAAATAACACATTTTGTGAAAATATCGGTCCACTTCAGTCTGATGATATTGTTGAAAAAAGCACTAAAATAATGATGTTTAAAGTTGCAAATAAACATGTCTTCATGTTTCTATAGTTTACCAACATATGATTAGGCAACATGATCATTGCTATTATCTAAATTATAAAACAATTATAAAGAAATGCTTATTCAGCGAAAGTGGGAAAACGATTTTGAAATCTCTTTCAAATGGAAATTAAAACCTGCTAATCGCTAAATACCTTTAAAATATTACTTTTACAGGTTTAGCAACCCTAATTAATCACGAGTAATCATCTTTGCAACTGCTGCTGTAAATTTATAGTAAATATTATACACAATTTCCCATTAATCTGATTCTAGAGCTTGTTTGTTTATAACGTAGTATATATTAGTATATATCATTTTTATTGCATATATTTTTTTTGCACAACATGATCTAGTAATACACTGATGATAAGATATGACCTTATCAAAAATATATTTGACATCAGCATGGATTTCATTCATATTGAGTAGAAATATTATACAAAGTACTTTATCAGAGAATAAAATCTGACAAGTACTTAAATGTTAGACTAAAACAATTTCATACCTTTCTGCTCTGTCGCCTGTATGAAGTCTCTTAAAAATTATCTGTAATTGAAACTGTCCCCTCCAATCCTGATATCTTTTTGAACCAACTATGGCTTTGTTCATGTCAAAAAGAAAATATAACTCATAAATCTTGTTACAGTGGTTTTAGTCATTTATTTTCCATAATTCTAAGCAGACAATCTAGCTCACTATTTTTTTTGTTTCCCATGAAATATTTCTTTTACTTTCACAATTAATAATTCTGGTAGCTGCATGATGTATCTATTTCAACAAAAAGAACTTTCTGTGCAAATGACATTCAAATAAACAGGGTGTTATTAATTGTTGTCCAATAAATCATCCTTTTTTATTAAACTCTATTGTAAGTAAATGAACATTTTCTGTTACATTACGCAACAGAGTATCAGTTCAATAATATATTCATAACTAAGTTTATTTAAATGTATTTAACATGAATGATAAACATCAGATTTGTCAACAAATTTTAATGTTTTTAGTTAACATTCTATATTTAATCTTGCATTTTAGTGGTTTTTAGAGGGGCCACGGTGGCATAGTGGTAACACACTTGCCTCCCACCTCGGTGGTCATCGGTTCAAACCCCGAACCTTACATGGAAAAGTTGGTAGTTGCTATCTGATGGTCAGCAGTTTACAGTACAGAACCTTGACCAACTGTATGTACTGGTTTCCTCTGCCCACAAAACTACACATCCTGATATAACCTGTACAGTGTTGAAAGCAACGTAAACTCCCAAATAAATAAATAATGATTTTTCAGGTGTATATGTAGAACTTTATGAACATGCAAAGACAACGAGCTACCAGTACCAGAGGAAAGTCACAGCTTCATCAAGGGAACATATCTGAACCAAGAAAATCATCAAGAAGTCCTCTGATCTCAAACATCATGGTATTCTACAAGATATCAATCTCTTGTGGAATAACTCAGGCATTGCTTAACCATTGCCACATATCCTTTTATTTTATAAGAACTAAGTATGACAGGATATGGCCTGATTTATTAAAGAAACGTGGTGGCGTTAACTAAACTGGTGCGGTCTTGGCAACTCTAAAGCGAAGGTGGCCCTAATATACAATGACTTATCACTCCCAGAATTGGCTGTAGGTTAGCTCACAAATATGTACCAAATTCATAATGCCACTGTTGCCACTAAGAAAGAGTTACAATTCATTGTGGCCTTAAAGGATGCCACTTACCTCCTTGTGGGACTCTTTGTTCTGCTTATGGAAATTCCATGCAAAAGGTTGAGCAATGTTAACTGGGTTGGGGAACTTTAACTGGGTTGATGTGACAGAATGGTCCATAAATTGTATATCAACCTCCAAAATAGCATTCTGTAAATTTCAACCTCTCATGTCAATCCCAGTAAAGATTTGTAGATATTCTGATCAGTGATGCTGTAGTTGCAGGGTATTATGTTTGTTCTATTCAGTGGTGACTGCAATAGATCTTGAGACACAGGAGTAGCTCCTTAAATAAGATATTAAGATTAAACTTAAAGAAATGTTGATTGACTTTGGCCCAAGTGAAGATATTTCTAAGATATGGAAGGATACTACTGATTTAGTGAAAGGTCAGGAATATTATTATCGTGACCTCTAATGTGGTTTATGTGCAACTGAATGTCAAAATGTGTTGTCAGGAGCCAAATATTTCTGATACAGGCTACTAGAAAGGTATCTCTGTTTTTGTTGTACTTTACCACCTGAACTACCACTTTTTTGTTGCAAAATATTCTCCCTGGTGACTGTGATGACTGGTGCCGATATTTTATCCATAATTGAAGTGCTATTACAAGACTAATCATTTCAAGGTGAACCATTTTTAACTTAAAGTCAAGACTGTAAAGATCTGAGGATACATAGACTCGTTTTTTTTTCAGATACAACCTGAGCCTGTAAGGCAGACATTGTGATGTAAGGTGCCCATTTTGTTTATTGTTAGCCTATTGTACACAGTAACACTATTAAAATGATAAAGAATTGTATGATCCAAGTTAAGTCACTGTTGTGACATTGGTAAAATCAGAAAAAAATTGTGATTAAAAGTGTGATAAGTAACTACACCCCTGTATCCATGATGTCAAAATATGAGACCAAATCTACTAGAAAATTGGCACAACCATTTAAGGTCAGCACTACTGATGAGATTAGGATCTTCCTTAACTTTCCAAGATTGGCTGATGGTATCATGAGTAAGTGAGTTTATGACCTGCAAGTTTGTTTATGATTTGCTGCATGTATTGGATCTACTTCTTAAATAACAGCAGAGAGGATGCTACATTGAGGGACACCCATCTGTGGCTCATGTGGGTCAGAAAATGTTTTTTCTAAATCTCTAGCAACAAAATATTTCCATACGGTGTCATAGGCTTTAAAAACACAGGCTACATGTTTGCTTTTATAAAATGAATCTTTAATAAAAGATTCAAGTGAAATTCATGTTGTAGTTCCACATTTTCTAAAACCACTTTAATATTTTGACAAAATATTATTTATTCAAGGAGCTAAAGTAATCTAGTATTATTTATTCTTTCCATGGGTTTGCATAAACAGTTCATCAGAGGTATGAGACAATAATTAGATCGTTTCTTTAATCTTTGCCTCACTTGGGAGTTGGTACAACTGTGGCTTCAATATTCAGGAATTTCTGCTGAAGCCCAAATGTCATTAAATATATTGAGAAGTGAGTCTCTTCACAGATGTTTCAGGAGTTGAGAAAAGATTTCATCTGGACGAGTGGGTACTTCATGAGAGTTCTTCAGAGCATTGCATAATTCTTTAACCCTCAAGCGACCAAGCTATTTCGGCGACTAATATGACCAAGTGGGGTCATTTATGACCCCATTGATATTATATTAAAATATTTACATATACATGAGTGTTCCATTATTTTTTTCTATTTGTTACACTTTCTAATATATTTATACATCACATTTTACTAAAATGTATAGTTTTGACCTATTTTTTCACAAGAAAGCTGGCAAAGCACACAATGATATTACATTTATTTATTCAACCCCTGATTGCTGCATCTTGCAATATGTATGTTAAATTTAATTTCTTTTGTATTTTGCTAAAATGTATAGTTTTGACCTATTTTTTCACAAGAAAGCTGGCAAAGCACACAATGATATTACATTTATTTATTCAACCCCTGATTGCTGCATCTTGCAATATGTATGTTAAATTTAATTTCTTTTGTAAATTCTTTATTGTTAAAATCTCATGAAATCGTAATAAAAGCAAATAAAAATAAAGCTCCTTTGTATGAAAATAGATATTTCAATATGGTACTATAACTATTAACATCCATCAATGTGTAGAATAAGCAGCGCTTTGCAAATATGCCAAGACATTTCCACAAACTCAAAACCAGATTAGTTACTTTTGTTCAAGCTTGTCCAAAACATCAAATTATTGTTTGCTAATGTATAATAACATATCTATTAAATGCTTGGACATAGTAATAAAGTAATAATTATATAGCCATTGAGATTTGTGTCTTGTTTGACATGATAATGTTAACATTTGCCGGGCCTGCCTGCTTCCTCTTGTTGTTCGGTTATCAAAGTTTGGTACTTCAGAATGCATCTAAATGTTGTTCTTGGCATTGCAGCTGAGACAATGTATCTTTCATCTGAGACAATGTATCTTTCAAATTACACAAATTATTATGGGTCATGGTTGCTTCTTTACAACCACCCAATGACAAAAGGTCCGATCATAACATAGATTTCTGTACTGTCAATTGGATTCCACTGTTATTTTTTATTTTCATGATGAGTTTCATAACTCTCTTTGTTTTCATTTAGCACCTTGTTGGTTTCTAATGCAATGAGATCTATCTGTGATGTAATAAGCAAAGGAAATCTTGATGCCTCATATAATGGTTTTGTTTTGTTATCCCTGGTGATGTCTATATCATGCCCTTGTCATAATGGTGATATGCGGGAGGATTTTTCCCCAGTTTACAGTCTGGCCTGTGTCAGGTCTGTGTTGGTCATGCTGATCATTTCTTTCTTCATGTAAATACATTATTGCAAACCTTGGTTTGATTTTTAGAGGGGCTCCTCCTTGAGCTCATCCCGTGCCTGCCAACTTGTTACATGCTTGTCCATGAGTTCTAGCACCACTGTGGGCCTGTGTCTGGCCTATTTGGGCTTTTCTTCTAGGCATACCTTACCCTGCTGCCTGTATGTATGGTATGTACATCATGTTTACATTTTATATAGGTTGATTTGACATGTTAGAGATATGATGGTCACTGTTTGGTGCTGACTCATATCCATCAAGGGACAGGTGCTAGTTTTATCCTCATTTTGGGCATTCAGAATCTGTCTCAATGCTTGTCCAGCTGTAAATCTTTCTATTCTAGCTTTGTTGGTCATGCTTTTACCCATAATAGTTGATTGTAATGCTCAGAGTTGACAAATTGCAATACTATCTTAAGTTATGGTGTCACAAATCTCATCGATCTTCCTGGGGTCATAAGTGACCCCGCAGAAATTTTGCTTACCCTTGCCACACAGATTGGCCGATCCTTGCGAAACTCTATGAACAAATGTAGGAGAGATAGATTGACAAATTCATGGTAGAAGACATTCTGGATATTAAAACATAAAAAATGGTGCACAAATATATATGCCCGGGGTCATAAATGACCCCACTTGGTCGCTTGATGGTTAAAGATAAAATAAAGTTATCATTTTTATTGTTTTTTGTGGTAAAAAGTGTTTTTTTTCTCAGCTTTCTCTTGTTATTGTTGAATTTCTTGGGTCAACCTATTTGCTACTGTTTCTGTTATTTTGTCCCATCATAATTTTTTACTACTTTGTTTGTCACATATAGTCCTTATAATTTTCCATACATTACTGTGGTCCGCAGGGCCTAGTAGTTAGCATCTAAACACAGGTTGTGACAGGTTCGACTATTACAAGTGACTATTACAAGTGACAATGCTGATCTAGTGTCTCAATATGGCCTGGCTTTGACCCATACCTTATTTGTTGGTCTCTATACATTAGGTTTCATTACATATTCATGCCATGCTTTCTTCTTGTTCTCTTTAATCACTTGAGCAGAACTGGGCCAACAGTTTTATATTGATTAATGCTATCTCTTGTAGGATTTGATCAGCATTTATCCTTTACATTTAGACTATATTTGGTAGCTGTTTGTGCATCCACTATTGACTCATATTTTAAAATCAAAGTTTTTGTTTTACATTCCATTCAACAGCCATGGTCATATTAGGGCATGTCATCAGCATTGTCACTTGTGACAGTCCAACCCACGGAGGTGATAGCCTGTGCTCACTCAAACCATCATGTTTCATGTATTGTTTAACAGAGTCATTAGATCCCTAATGCTGCTCTTTCAAATTTACTTTGCTGTATCTTATTATCAATTGATAGGGTCATTCTGAGATGAACTTCTCTGATTTGATGAACTGGTGTTAGTTGCTTTAGTTGTCTGCTTTTCATCTGCATACTTTTTGGGTTTTTCGATTTTTCTGGCCACGTCATTTCTGATTGTGTTTTTACTGTTGCTGTTTTCATTGTTTAGTAGCTGCTGCTGCTTGGTCATATGTTGTTTTTACAGAATTAAATGTATCACTTTGTGTCTTTTGCTCTGTGCATGAAATTAATCTTTATATCTCTATTCATTGTATTTGCATTTCCTCTGTACATTTTGGGCACATGTGGTTTCCTTGGCAATTAACACATTTGGCTTCATTGTTACAATCCTGTGAGTCTGCGTGATCTTCTTCCCCACATTTATTGCAATTGTTTCCTGTAGTTGAATTTATTGTGACAAATTGTTTTTGACATTGATAACCTCGTACAAGATTAGACATCCATTGCCACACTGCCACCCAAAAGAAACCCCCCTGATATATTTTGGTAAGGTGTAGCTTTGAACTGTCGATGTCCCTGTTAGATTCTTTTGGCCATCGCTAAATACAGAGATGTTTATGGTCTACTAACATTTCTTCATCAGAACCGTCTTTAGTGTTCAGGCGCCTAATAACACCTTTCTAAGTGTTCAAACTATAATGTGGTGATATGTTGTCTGGGATGGCGCTAATGACATAATCAGGTTCAATTTTATTGTTTTCATTAATATGTTGCTATGAGTTTCCATATGTTTCCATTCCTTGATCTTTTATATTGAAAGGATGGGAACCAAGTGGAACAATATATGCCTTGTTCAGAGAAAATGGCGACAGTTTACACAAGGGTATCTCATCATCTGTAACTTAATCAACAAGAAACATAGCCATGAATAAATCTGAGCCAAAACCAAGTCCGTAGTCATAATTACAGGTCTTGATTGTTTCCAATCTGCCAATATTGAGTTTTGGGTTATCATAATGTAGTAGTTATAATGTGTTGCCAATGCTCTCCACCCACCCTCCGAGCTCAACAAGGGGATATAATAATAGTATGGAGCTGAGCTATGCATGCTAATATCAAAGACAGAGGTGCAATATACTCATAGAGCACATAAAAAGTGAACCTTGGTTCACCTGTTAAGCTGCTGCCTTCTAGATACTCCAAGCAAAAACACAAACCAAGCAGCAGCAGAATACAACCACCACTGTCCAGAGTCTCACAATGAAACATCAGTAGTTTGGAGCACCAAGACTTGGCACCCCATTAAGCCAGACCTTCTGACTATGTGAAATTGAGGCCTATTCAGTGTCATAACAAAATATCATCTCAACAATGAGGACCCTTTCTTCCACTGTTGTGGACCACCAAGGGCAAACAGGCATGCCCACTTAGTCACCTCTTGTGACATGCTGAAGGGCATATTAGACCTGTTCTACTTCCCCGGACTGACAGGATGATAATCACCTTAGACTGGATGCACTAAATGAAGTGGAAAATATGTGGAAGTAGCCATTTCCATATGAAGAAAAAGTGTAGAATATCCGACTTTTACACTTGAGAAGGTTTTCCATGGGCTAAAATAATGTAAAATCCCTCAAGTCCAGCTTAGTCATTATAGTCCGGTTTCACAATGCCTCCTTGAGATAAAGGCCACCTTAAATTTAAGGATTTTCTTGTATTTCTCTCTCCATTGAAAATTCTCAGTTTTACGAAGCCTACTCCTTGAACGAAACCTTGAAAACTCCCAAAGTTCAAGGAAGCTAAGGAGCTACCTTAAATTTAAGAAAGTGCATTTCAATTAATGCTTAATAACTTCAGTGAACATTTGCACCCTCCTTAAGTTTCAGGGAAAACCTTAAATCAAAGGAGGCTTTGTGAAACTAAATTTTAAGGTGGTCTTCTCAAAGGAGTAAAAATGTCCTTCCTTTACTTCCAAAGGAGGCTTTGTGAAACCAGCCCGTACCTAGTGTAATGACAGATTTTCCGATGTACTACTTAGTAGAGTAATGGAACACAATTTAACAAGACAGTTGTTTATTTATTGGTAGTTGCAAAATATCATTGTAAATGGGTATAACAGAGGTAAATGGTATATTTTGTGCTTAACCCTTTACCAACATGTCAATGTTAACTAATTCAAAACTTTTAGATATACAACTTCATGTACAATATGATGTAATTTACAAGATTCGTTTGAGAAATTCACTTATGCAAAGTGTCCTTAACACTAAAATAAACAAATGACTGAGCTTCGAAAATATTTTAAGGTAGGATGATAAAAATATGGTGACATCCCTCTTGAACACAGAACTATTACATTCCTTCATGTTTCATAACTACAGCTGGATGAGGGCATTAAATAACTGAAAAGGGGCAAAATGAAAGTAGTTGCAGCTTGAAGGAAATTTGTTGTTTCAATAACCAGATTTAGTGATCACATACGTGACAAGAGACAAGAACCACAGGGGGGATTCAAATCTTAAGGGAACTGGTGGACTACATTTTAAATATGCCAATACACATCTTTCATCTCACTGGAGATGTCATTATGTCAACCATAATTGTGAGAAAATCAAGATATTTACTTGTAATTCCTTAATTGAAACTGTAACATCATATTTTATGAAACTGTATGCATAAAATAAAGAATATTATGCTCTTGTCCATATTGAGAGTTGGTGAAAAGATCAGGCAGTGAAAGAACTGCAACAGGTAAATTCAACCTCCACAAAGGGCTTGGGAATAAATGGTCTCCAAAGTTTCACAAGAGGTAACCAGAGTTAAAATGGAGCAAACCCAAGACAATGGAAAAGTTGAGGAGGTTTTAACAGTTATGGTTGATCTAATTCTAATTCATAATCATGGATGCTCATCTTAAACATTTTAAGATAATAAATCAATTTTTGTGAGCTGTTCATACTAAATGTATGCCCATCAGCAATCAAACATTTTACTAATCATTCGAGAGACTCTTTTGGAAAAGCTGAAATTAAAAAGTGAATTGGATCCATATGCTAATGAAACTGACAAATCCTCCCAATCAGTGAATAATGTGATAGACTTTAAACCATGAGAAGGTATGTGACATCTTTACTATGACTAGAATTCATTTTGTTTAAATATTTATCATATGTGTATATATACAGTACAATTGCAAACAACCACAATGTGCTGAGAACTAAGAACAATAATATTACAAATGTTTATCTATTATTTTGTACATAATGCATTTTTACATTCATTTTGATGATAGACAACCACAGCATCTGCTGTATTTTGAAAGTGATTGAAAATGGGTTTGACAAAATTAGGTAATCATTTCTGCAACTTACATTGTTGGACAGAATTTGACCATTTGCTCTATTGTGTGCAACAAATAAATAAATTGCTCTTGTTTCAGGAGGAAATTATGGGCCTCTCTCCCCATACTACTCACTTACTTCAACCGCTACATGTTGGTATTTGCAACCATATCAAAATGTCATGCAAACAAATATCTGTGTCCTCCAGGATGAGGAATTCAAAGTTTATGATCACTGAGTCATTTTATCCAATCACTTGAAAGAACTCTGTAGAGTAAGGCATCATACCATCAGTAATAAAAAGTGCATTCAGTTGTTCAGGGCTCTTTCTATTCGACCCCTGTACTGTAGACTGAAGTCATGTGAACAAAAGGATGTATGTAATGAAACACTTGTGCATTGGTAGGAGAGTAATTATTGAATGCTACCTCTGGGAGCCCAGGTACTGTTAGAACTAATATATTTGAGGATATTACACTTGACATGATGCATACAACATATTTCATAATCCAAAATGGAGATATGGTGTGTAACCAGATTAATTTTGTTTGACATAACGAAACCTACTCAGTGGCCTAGTGGGTTAGCAGGTGTGGAATCTATTCACAGGTTGTCACCTCTGTGTGGGTTCGACTCCTACAAGTGATAAAGCTGAGGAACTCTCCCAATGTGACCCTTACTGTTTAACAGGAAGTAAGCTCCATTTTGACTTTGACATCAAACAACCTGTACCAGATTACTCACCATACACTCTGAAACACACTTTTTAAACACACTTGAAATAGACTTACACCCATTTCAGTTAAGTAGAGCTGTGTAAGTTAAATGTTTAACAGCTATTGCTGTTAGTAACACCCTTTGACAAGCAAGGGTGAATAATGCTGTACATGTAGACACTTCCACCATTCTGTGGACACTATGAGAAATTTATCCCCCAAATTCACTCTGAGTTCTTGTCACCTGGGGCATACAGGCGACACACATGTCAGTCCTCCCCCAGGACAGCTTGTGTAGTTTTTGTGTTACCTTATACTCAGGACAGGTTACCAGTCTAATCTGCACTAATTGGTTACCCCTTGACCAGTGGTTATCACCTTTGACCTCTCACCTGGTTGCTATGCATACAAGTAAACACTCTTATTTTATTGGCCATTTTCGTATTTTAGTTAAACCTTGTATTATAGTTATTTCATTGATGCTTTGCACTGTACATTACTGCATTTTTGTCAAATTATGAACTGTAATATCTATGAATCAATGAATTTGGCATATTAATCTACGTGTGCTGTGATAATAAGTTATACATATCTTATAAAGAATACACAATTAAGCATCATATTACTTGTACCGACTTGTACATATTACTTAGTTTAAACATATACAAATATTATCTATATATTAAATAAACAATATCCACACCACTGTCTTGAGGGTGGATACTGTTACAGTCAGCAGAGTGATGCTTACAATGTGTCACAAAAGAAAAGAAAACTGAATATCACTGCTGACCACATATCTAATCTAATCTACTACTTTGCAGGCGCAATATATTCCCTACAGGGGGAACTCAGTGTGCTAAATAAAACAAATTAATGAAAAGGATAGTTGACGGGCAGTCAAGGTTGATAATTCAGAGTTATTAATATAACTGAATCGAAGGAGATTAAGTGGGGAAACTAGAGTTGAAAAGGTGAATTTTCAAATATTTCCTGAAGGGAGTGACAGAGGGACTATTTCTTATTTGAAAGGGGAGACAGTTCCAAAGAGCAGGTGCATAATAAGAGAAGGAATTGAAAATGTTTGCATGATTTGGTAACTCTGTGGTGAAAGATGGGGAACTTAAGTTTAGGGCTGCTATGTCTGGTATTTCTGGAAGAGGTGTAGGGTTGAATTAATTCACTAAGGTAAGCTGGTTGGCCATGTTTAGAATTTTGTATGATAAGGCCACATTTTAAATTGAACCCTGTACTTGATTGGGAGTTTTTTTTCAATTTTGGGGTGATAGGGAAAAAAATTGGTGATCTGCTGCTGATTGATCCAATCTGCTACACATAAAAAATTGCCAGAAGTACTGATGTTTTAAGCTCCAAGTGGTTAATTCCAGGAGTGGTAAAAGTCCTTTGCAGGACTTCATGATTTGTGAAACATGATCAGAGAGAGATAAATTAAGCAAACACCACTCCAAGGTTCTTGACATTCTGTGATAGTGAAAACTTGTTGCCCAGAATATTGATTGGAAAGTGTTTACGATTGTTTTTGAGCCTATCAAGATAAATTCAATTTTGTCATGGTTTAGTTTTTTAGTTTATTTGTGAACATTTTGAATGTCATTGAGGCAATTCCTGAGTGTTTATAATAGAGTGAGATAAATTGCCTGGTGAGAGTGTTATGTATAACTGGGTGTCATTGGCATAGAAATGGTACTTGACGCTACTGTATGACTGAATGATTGAGCTGATTGGGTTTGTATTAGAGGGACTCTAAACTTGAGATCAGCAGGATGTGAGAGAGTGTTACCTACCTGGACTGAGTGTGTCCTTTTCAACAGGTATGATTTGAACCAGCTAAGTGAGAGTTCACTGATTCCAGCCTGTCAAGGAGAATGACATGGTCTATGGTATCGAAAGAGGTAGAGAGATCCAGAAGGGTGAGCGCTGTGACTGACCCTTTAGCCATATTGAGGAGAAAATTGTTTTGAAAATTTCAGGAGGGTACTTTCAGTAGAATGATGTTTTCTGTAAGCTGATTGACTACCAGTCATAAGGCCAGCTTCATCAAGGTGGGTTTGAAGCTGGACGGTAACTACCCTTTCAAGAATCTTAGAACTGATATTGAGATTGGAAACAAACCAGTAATTTTTTACCACTTCTTTCCGTAAGGATGTTTTTTTGAGGATTAGTGAGGGCCTGCTTGAAAAACTTCGAGTGAGGCATTGATTAATGAAGTGATATCTGTAATGGGGATATCCAGATAGTCCAGGAGCTTCACGAGGCTGTTGGTATAGTTTGTGACTTAGTGAGGTAATTTGAAATGGCAGGGTATTATACTTAAAAGATCAAACACTGATGGTCCCCGGATGATGACCTTATTATGTCTTACGAATTATGATACATGCATTATGATTTGGATAGATGGATACCTGATAGATAGATAAACAATCAAGAATTTTGAAAAATAGTACTTTCCTCACAGTCACACGCCACAAAATTATTTTTTGACAACATATATAGACAGATAAAAGAAAAAAGGAAACATCCAACAAGACAAATCTATTACTGAGTATCAAAATGAAAAATACATTGACAAAAAGAAATGACAAAATACTAAATGAGATGAAAAAGTGAAGCAACAAAAAGAAGTTTAAAAGGATTAGCCTTACATGACAAATGTTCTCCAATGGGTCAGTTCCATGATTTAAATCTAAAACATTCTTCTTCAAGATATTTATAAAGTGAGTACAATTTTACATGAATGCTAGCTCCTTTAGATATCAATGTCCAATAAATATTTGATGATAATGTCCAACTGTAAAAGTTACATGTTAACCTTAAAATAATTTTAAAGGGTCTGCAGCACAGGAGAATGTTTGTAGTAACCGTGGCACTGTCACACTGGTATCACAAATGGATGACATGGAAGGTGAGTATAAGTTATATCTACTTTGGCCCTTCAACATTGCATGGAATCAATTTTGTAATTACATTTAGAATTAAGTCTTCATTAATGTCCTTGTAATTTGCTATAATAGTTATCTTATGAAATGAGTTACAATCAAATATGACATTATTAGCTAGACAATAATTTGATCATATTTATTGCAGAATTTCGTGACTCAGAGAAGGTGGTATTTTAGAATTTAGTATTTTGCTTTATTTGAAAGGAAGAACACCCACCTTACAAAAGCAAAAGGCACTAGGAAGTGTTAAGAGACAAAACAAAATATCAAAAATAATGGCTGGGTTGCTTGTGATATTTGTTTACAGGTGCCTTGATGTGCAACTACCTCATCTTGGAAACCACTAAATATTCTCAAAATGTCAACAAAAATGATTTATAGATATTTAGTTGGCAAAATGATATGTATATGTCATGTGTATGTAAAAAGGCATTGCATAAAGACTCATAATAATTATATTTCTCATGGCGTGTTACCTAAATATTGTAGAATTATGAGTTGTTTTATTATATAAAGGTACTTACGAAACATAACAAAAATATAAACATCATAGGTGTCCATGCTATTAGTTTGAAAATTTTTCTTTAAGAGTTGTTTGTGCATAAACACTGTACTTCACTTAAAAGGTATAGGTTTATGCACTACCAATGGCAGTACTTCTTCAAAGTCAAAGTTGGTGATTTACATCTAGTTCAAGAACCAGTGTTATAATAGGACAGCCTGCCAACATTGTCACTTGTGGGAGTGAAACCCACACAGAGGTGACAGTCGGTGACTGGATGCCAAGCTTGCTAACCATAAGGCCACTGAGGCCATTCGGTATTTCTTCAAGAGAATAAGTAATTTTAATATTACCGCAAGTACTGACAGAAATATTCAGTTCTAGTGGGCGATAATTGAAGAGCTTACTCAATCATCCAATTGTATACCACTTTACATTTTTACATCAGTTACGTTCAAATATTCAGGTAAATATCTTAAGTGTTCATTATTACTTGACAATCTGATGCAGGTTGTAACTAATACTGTGAATTCATAAGAATTTTATTTTATTTCAAGATGTTTATTAATTTAATTTATTTGGGTGTATTTGACTCGTTCAATTCATTTTGTAGGTCATGTGAGGAAAGGTAGTTTTAAGGGCAGAGTCAACCAGTACATATCAGTTAGTCGAGATTCTACACTGACAAATGACTTTAGTAAGCAAGTACCAACTTTCTCACATAGGGTCTGGTCAATGGTTTGAGCAACCGACCTCAGGGGTGTAAGGTGAGTGCGTTATCCATTACAGTAGCAAGGCCCCAATAAAAGGCCAGTATGAATATTGATAGTTACATAAATTTACCTTATAGACGATATTGATGTGAATGTAAACGTTACCTAACTGAGGAATTTTTTCAAATACCTGGATTTGTTTTTGTACAATTTCATCTCTCTTTATCTCACTATTTACAAAAAAATACCATATAACAGAAAATATGTCTATAATTTTTCATCAAGTTGCATTACTCTGTACTAATCTTGAGTAAAATTTTGTGCCACAATGTTATGTATGGTCCTCAGGGCGTATGTTTATTGGAACTGACCCTGTTATCCCAGCATCCTGACAGAAAGATATATTTTCCATGTCAGCTGCTATTCCACTTGACAGGTTCATCCATACTATTCAATACAAAAATAATGTTTTTATACCATAGAATAAAAAATATGAAATTGTCACAGCATGTAAAAATTAGCCACTGAGGAAATCCTCTCCTATCTCCATAACATGTTGAAATATGTTATTTCTGTGATAGCATTTGATTTTTGATCCCCTTATCCAAGACTGTTCCCTGCTGCTTGCTAATTTAGTGAGACTGTAGAATCATCTATGACAACATAATGAATGATTCTTATGGTGTAGTGGTTAATATTCTGACCTCCCACATCTGAAGGCAGCAGTTTGAATCCCAGACCAGACTCAATGTGGGAAAGTTGGTAGTTGCTTAATGATACCTTGCACGTTGCAGTAAAAATTTTGACCAACTAGTATGTACTGGTTTTCTATGCCCTTTTGGTGATAAATAGTACGCTTGTTAGCAGATTTTTTTTAAAGTGTACCTATTTGTTAACATTTTTCTGTTAGAATGGATGAAGTTTTAATCTTGGAAAAGTACAAACAATAAAAATAAGTGTTCTATTATGTAAGTCAGTTAATTGACAACTATGTAATATCACTAAGAAATCTAATATACCAAATTCCAAAGTTTTGTCCTTTCCATATCATATCTCATCAGAAAATACAAACACGATTGTTATAGAAAATGAAACTGAACTCCAGGTAACTTTCTGATGTTATCCATGATTGTGTATGTGGTTTGCTCCGACAGTGAAAAAGTTTAACAGCCGTGGTAATTTCAAGCAGCTTAAAAAATATTTTAAAACTGATTGGCACAGAAATTTTGAATCTGTTGCTGCATATATTACTGAGATAGGCAGACATATTCAACTGATTTAACCAAAATAGTCTTTGAATGCTTTCTTGTTACATGGATGCCTTTTCCCTTCTTTTTTCTTGTAGCAACAAACCCCAGTTGGGTATTTTGGTTTGTAATGCCTGATACAAGTTTTGTGGAATTTCCTCACACTGCATTTTCTGAAGCCCTTGGGACACTTCCTGCCTTCATTACACACAGCTGGAGTATAACCAAACTTCAGTGGACCACAGTCTGAGAAATCGTACAGGAATTTTAAAATTTTCAAAGGGCATGACAAATTTCAAATTTAACACTGATTATTAAGTTGTACTAAAAATTTCAAAATTGTATCATTAGTTTTGAAGTTATTTTTTAGGTTTAAAGTGTTTTTAATTCTATCTCATTTATCTTCTGGTATCATCACAATCATGAAATTTAGAGAACAAAAACCTTTAAACATATTTGTAAAAAAACTGTGTACTTTAGAAGAATGTCAATTTTGTTAGGATAACTAGGTAAACCTAAAATTACCTTAATGCAAATAGTGTAATTTGACAAAAGAAAAATAACAAAGAAGTGATATTTTAGATGCAACTGGGCTAAAATACTTTGATGCAAATGTTATACTGTGTGAAGTGATGCTATTATATACAAGAAAAATTATGTCAAGCTACAAAGATTTTCCATAGTCCTTGTTGAAGATGATAACGAGAAATACTAAAACCTATACTATATTAACAATAAAAAATAGATTACAAATATGACTTACATGAGAAGTAGTTAGCCCTCTTCACTCTATTTTTCTTGTCTAAAATAATAACAAAGGCAGGGATTTGATAATATAACATCAAAAATAACGGACATGAAAGATTATTACAGCTATTTGAACATCAGAGAAATTGTGTTTCACCTCATAAAAATTACATGAGCCAAAAGTTCACATATTCATGTATTTAAAGTATTTTCCCCAAACCTAAAAGTGATCAGAGGCCTTATTTTTTCCTAATCAATTGATGGCTAAAGTAATCATCAGAAAAGAGAGAATGCCTGATGATATTAGGCAGTCTGAATGGCGAGAAGGCTATACATAACCTTCAGCTTTGTCCATTGGGTAAGAAATGTGAGAAAATATACCAGAATGTTGATGGTTGCAACCCTTTTGTGCTACGATAAGATCATTTATTGCTTATTAAGAATATATAATTATACAGATTTGTTTACTTGTTGGTAATTTGACAATGACTGGGAAGAATATGCAAAAAGATAACTGGTCAATCAGAAAATATCAAAAGACATGGAAGAACTTCAACAGAGGACTATGAGGAATGGGGACCAAATTGCCAGTAAAAGGAAACATAATCCCAATCATAGTACAAAAGACACGGAATGAAGATTTACATTTATCCACTTGATACTTGAGGAACTTTAAAATGACCTGTCATAGTAAGTCATAAATCAAGCATTAGATTTAACTGGTAAAAGTACACATTACAATTTAATGAAATTCGGTTTAACAGTAGTAATTTGTTGGACATGACTTTATTAAATTAAACCTTATTTTTAAAAAAAATGAATGAAATAGTTACTCTTTCCTAGGGATATTTATGAAGGTGCTTAAAAGTTAGTAAAATTATTATCAGCGACCAAAATTGTAATTTTTATAATAGGAATTAGATTTTGTTTTCTTTCCAAACTTCTTGGTGTTTTGTTTTACATAAATTAAATAATTGCAGTTTAAACTTACAGTTCTGTAAGATGTTAAATAATAATTAAATTTTTCCTTGTGCTTTATCTGGACGGAATTAGTTTATAATTAGTAAAGTTTAATTGGTGCATTGGTAACACACTAAACTAACACCTCTAAAATCAGAGTTTGAATCTGGGGCTGACCTCATGTGGGAAATCAGGAAGTTGCTTGTTGTTGGTCGGCAGTTTACAGTACAGAAACTTGACCAACTATATGTACTGTTTTCCTCTGCCCTTTCAACTACCCATAACAATACAACCGATAAGATACTAGGTAAAACATTAGAAATTAAGTAAATAAATAGTAAACTTTAATTAACTTTTAATTTGTCTGAAATTGTCATTGAAATTATTCGTTTGGATGTAAAGGAATGTGCCTTTGATAAATCTGTGGAAAATCTTTATGTTAGAACTTGGGGAAACTGTTTAAAACGTATTTTGGGATCATAAAAAGAAACTAAAGACCTTGGTTAGAGAGATTAAAATTAACTGTTAACAATTTTAACTGTTAACTGTTAACAATTTATATTTACTATTAATTTTGGTCCTTTTTGAGATGTTGGGGGTAAAAAATCTCAAATCTTTGGTCAAATGGTTAATGAAGATATAAACTAGAAAGCACTCAGAGAGCATAAAACTCCACCAAACAGTTGTATTCTACCTACCTTTATTTTTTGCTGTTCTGGATCATGGTATCTTGTATTTTGCTAGGATCAAGGTTAACTTAGGTACATAAAAACTATTGTAGGAGTGTCTTGTAGTTTTGTAAGCAATCTAATGATTTAATCTGAAGGTACATATACAAATGCTGGAAATGTTAAAATACCCTTTAAAAATTCCTGTATACAGACACAAATTTGGATCAACACCAAAATCAAGAGATTTGTCCTTCGTGCCATTGTCAACATTTTCTAAAAATTTAATAAATATTTATCCATGGGCCCTAGCATGTCACTGAATTGTTAAAAATAGTTGATTCATCTACGTTTTACTGGTGTTAATAGTATTTTTATGTATCCTAGGTGGAAGTTTATAAATATAAAATTAAAATGATTCATATCTCTATTTGTCAGCCATTTTCATTGATCATTGAATCAAGTAAAGCTTCTTTAAAACTTTGTGCATGGCGTCTTCATTTATTAAAATGATTTTAATATTGAATATATTTAAACCCACACGTTGTATTTCAGGGGCACGAGGCAACATTTCACAAAATCTAAGGTACTCTGCAGTGTAAAAAATTACTGAAGACAAATTAAAATTAGCTTTAAATTAAGGGACTGGAGTGAGGCATCACTTGTCCAAGTACAAAAGCAATGTAGATCTAGATGGTAAAGAACAATTCTCTAAATACTCTAAAATGGATCATGTGATCTTAGATCAATCCTTTGGCAAAGAAAGATTTATACAAAAACTCTCCAAAACTAACTGTATTTTGATAACATTACCAAATCAAGCTTCAACATTGATAGAGGCTTCTCGTGATATCATTGCATAAATTAATATGGAATGACATATCGATTTAGGTGAACAGGAAACCAGTAATAAGACTTTTTTGATATGCAAGACTGAAATGATTACCGCTGAAATCAACCTGACCCTGATACTTAATTGATGTGTAATATTTACCTACCATTGTGCATAGATGTGCCTGCCACTAACAGTATGAACAGCATCAGGAAAACACTCATTTTTACGCGTATCTGTGAAATATATAAGATAAAGTAATGATTTAATAATTTGAAAAATGAAATTCATCCTTTTGTTATTATTTGCAACTTTATTGGCTACAGTATGCAAAATTAATTGATAAAAAATCTATTATTATCAACAATTTCTTGAAAGAAATCTTAACTATAACATAATGGTTATTCATGCACACCAGAAGGTGTTTTGTCTGAATTTTCTGTGAGAAAAATATTGGTGTAGTAATGAAAAATCCACATGTTTAAATATAAATGTGCAACACCAACACATGTTAAAAATATGTTTTTTTTTCACTGTATTTATTTTAGAAATAAGAGAGGTTGCGAACAACATTTTATTGAAAATGTAGCACAAAATCGCAACATAGATTAAAATAAGATCACAGCGGATCAGCGTGGCAAAGATCTTTTTAAGGTGAAATACATATTGGCTGATACTTTTGACATTGTGAAATGACGTTTAACACAAAAATCACTGACATGAAATGTAGCGGAAAACAGATACGGGCTTCAAAAACGTTGTTTGCAACCTCTCCATGAATTCATGTTGGATATTTCATAATACTGAGGTTGTTAGATAAGATATGAACTTATTGAAGCACTAGATTCCATGAAACTGCAGGTTTTTTAATTTCTGCAATTGGACTTGTGAACTCTCCTTAAAAATAACAATAGCAAATATTATATCAGAACTTTTTATCAAGTCGATGTGCCATTATACACTGCTACATTAAGTGATACTAAATGTGTAATATTTCAAGTCAGCTCATGCTTAAGGCTCATACAACATTCTAAATGCAAGAATCCAACCACACAGGGGTTTGGGCTGGATGACGGACAGACTTCTTACAATTATGTGCTTTATTCAAGACTCGCCCGAAGGATTGAGGCAGTTGCATTGTAATCTGAATTTTTGTTACCCTGTCAGAGCACATAGCTTAAAAACTTAAAAAAGTACACATTGGATCTGGGTCCTAGTTTTACACAAGGTGGGGGTCAAACTAGTGGTACATTCCTGGTTAAAGATCGTCTGTCTGGACTGCAAATCCAGAAATGATTTAATACTTGTTTGCAATTTCTACATGCATAACTGCAGCCCTGCTTACAAACTCAATGATTAACAGTCAAATTGGCTACTGCAATTCTCTACTCTATGGCGTAAATAAGTATATTGTGACTAAACTCCAAAAGATTCAAAATGCCCTTTGCAGAATTGTCTTTAGACAAGCATATTACTCCCTAATATGGGAGTAAAACTGCACTGTCTCCTCATTTCATACTGCATCTTGTTTAGATATATATCCAAGGCCATCACATTCTCCCAACCTACATACATATCATCCTTGATCAAAACCAGCCTCACTCATGGAAATCAGCTATATCTTTCCTCAGCTGGTCCTAGAAAGTCCATTGGTGTTGAAGGTTTTGCAATAGCTTCCCCCACTGAATGGAACAGACTCTGACAATCAGTCCATTCACAGCACACAATAACATGTTTTCAAAGCTGGATAAAAAGTCACTTGTTTGGACTAGCATATCCTCCAACAGAGCACATCTCCCCTGCCTTGCGCTAATTTGGATCACAACCTGACAAGAACCTGGACTTCCCCTTTTCGACATCAAGCACATTAGAGTATGTTGTATCAATTTTGCTCTATAAAAATGTTTCTGTTCCATGCTATATTATTCATCCAATCTTGGTTATATTTTCACACAAAATGAGCCAGATCCAGGTGTAAATTGAAAATCCACACTTTTTGTGTTTTATAAGGAGTACCTGTGGGTGGGGTTTTGTGCATTCTCAAACACAGCTTGTTAATAAAGCCTCTACCTTTATATATATATATTTATGGCCGATCTAAGGGGATATACAGAGTGGGATACATTTTTGTATACAATGGTGCCTCTCTTACAATACATAATTAGCATCAGCAAGTGTTAACATTTTTGTAACCTACAACTGATAATAATAGTTAATTCTTATATAGCACTATTCTAGTCACTGATTGACTCATCACTGTAAATACTCCAATAAAAGTGCTCTTAAATAGAAAGGTTTTAAATCTTTTCTTGAAGGCATTTAAATCCAGTTCGATGTTGTGGACATCATTGGGTAGGCTATTCCAATAGCTATGTGCTGCAACATGGAAAGATATCCCTTGCTTTTCAGTTTCCATCAACACTCTTTTGGTATATACAGTTTGTCTCTCGAATGTAGTAGTCTTGGTAGTTGCTTTATGGAGAGCAAGGACTGAATGAAGTCGGGGGGGGGGCATCACCCTTTAATGCCTCGAACACAATGAGGTTCAGTTTGTTGATAATGCGCTGTCTTATGAGTAGCCCGTGCACTTTCATCAGATAAGGTATTACAAAGTCATACTTCTTCAAATTTAGGACAATCCTAGCAGCAGCATTTTGTACACATTGTAACTTTGTCATTAAAAAATCTAGTTAGATAATATAGAAATAAAAGACATATTCGAGTGCTTTATGATGGTTTTAAACTATGGAGCGGCTGTATTAAAGCCACGAAGCCCGAAGGGCTGAGTGCTTTAATACAGCAGATCGATAGTTTAAAACCATCATAAAGCACGAGAATTTGTCTTTTATTCCTATTCTAAAATGGCTACACTAATATTTTGGTCAAAATAAGTAGTAAATCTTACGCAAAATTAAAAAAAATATATAACGCCATGTTGGCTGTTCCATCAATAAAACATACATAGCGATATCTAAGGTAAAAAATAAGTATTTTTGTCACTTTATTTTCATAGAATTTGTGATGAAATTTTTAGAGACTGCCAATGTAGATGCTTTCACTGTGTTGTAAGTTTTAAAATGATATGCTATTTATTAAAATCAAGCAAGAAATTACAATTTTATGAATATTTTAACCACTTATTTTATCGAGAATCATTTGTTTACATTTGTACATGAAGGGACGATGGACGCAGAATTCAACAGCATTGTTTTATTTACCATTCTATATTCGCGATTCTAGCATTGCGCAAAAGACGTGTCCCCGTTCACTGCGCAGCCTACCATTTTAGAATAATCAGATAATGATAGCAGGACTTGCAAATGTAAGTTATGTAATTATTTAATGTAAGGTCCTCATCAATGATAACACCGAGACTTTCAACACAGGGACTAGCTGGTATAATTGTCCCACTTACACTGAGAGAGTCAAACAACACTTTTGCATCCTGCATAGAAATCCATAGAGAAGTAGCTGAGAAATTGCAAATTAAAGATTGAGATTTTATTTCAATGGTGTCCTATAGATAGAACAGACATTTTCACATTCTCTCTTTAAATATGAATTTATTTAATTGATAAATGATACCAAATTGTGAATAATAAAAGTATAAACATCCCTCATTCGACATATACAGAAAAAATATATCACACATGAAGAATGCCACCATAATACTTGTGCTGTAACACTCATATACTATTGTCATCTTCATTCAAGATATATTTTTCTGTATATGTCATTCGGGAAGTTTTCTTATTATATCACCAATATACACACAATTTAACTTTTTATATGGATACATTTAATGTGGATACATTAAAATTCACTATTAGATTTTTGTAACTGACTTTAATGTAAATATTTCTTGAAAATTATATCTTATATAGACTGCTCCATGGCTTTTCTTCTTAGCAGAAAAAATATTAAAACTATAGAATATTACTTATTAATTATTAAAAATTATACTATTATATATTATATAATTTGTTTATATTGTAACTGGCATGAGTATTTACCACGTTTAATCCTTTCATCATAAATACTTCAAATTAAAAAGTGACACAGGAACATATTCATACCTGTGTTGTTTGCAGTGAACTCTATTGTCTATTTCTCCCTATAGGTTTGGAAACATTGTATAGATTAATTTATTATCTTTCTGCATCAAGCATTCTTTGTTTATACAAAAAAGAAATACGTTGCAATATTTATTACCATAGAACTTTTTCTGGTGATTTTGCAAAATTCTGTGGATAAAAATCAATCTTACTTTTGTTACCCATGTAATATTTTTTACTTTTGAAGATAATCATTCACTCGACTATGAGAAGTATATACATTCATAAAATGTACAGTTATTAAAAGTACGAATTAATCAATATCAGTACATGTATTGTACTCAGAATATGCACCTCTAATTTCAATACGTGAGCACTTTTCAGATATGTATTAGGATAATAAAAGCTTTGAAGTTAACATATTCAATAACACATATCTAGAACAAGACCGAAAGGGGTTTCAGAACAAAGCCTTCAAAGACACGAGAAGTACACTAAAACGGTCACCATTCTCAGTACTAATGTAGCCCATTGCTGCTTAACTTCATTGAAAAGACAGATACTTGTCACTCTATGCCACAAAAGTCCTGATGTCCTGTCATGAAAGTCCAGAGACAAAATAAAAATGAAAAAAAAGATCTCTAAAAGTGTGAGCCTCACTAGAGTATTACCATTCAACCGTAGATAACTTAATCCTAATTTTTGGTTAAGCCAAAGTTGGAATTCAGAAAAGACTTCCAAAAAGACTTCCAAAAATATTTATCAATTTTTATTTGTTGTAATAACAATGGAAAACCTAAAATTTGTGCCTTTTGCTTAGCAGGCTTAGTAAAATGACTGTCCTTTTGGCGGATCCAATTTGCTAAATTAGTCATTGCAAAAAACAAAATATCCTTTCAAAGGAAAATTGGTCCTGTTTAAAATTGTTTTGACACTTCCAGAACAAAATGTTAACATACTTTGATGATATTTACTTTAGCTATACATGTTAAGCATTTGATAAAGAACTTGGCTATGAAATTTTTCATCTGCATTTTGTATCTTTTGCAGTTTTTGAATTTGAGATCTTGGAATGCCAGCTAAAATGTTACTTGCACCCATTTGTGGCACACCAAAGGCGTGGATAAGTGTTTCTGTGGCCTCTTTTGTGAAATATTTTCTTACTTTTGAGATATTAGACAGATGGTACCAACCACTTGACACCAATTTGTTAACTTGTTTTGTTTATGGTGGAATTCCAGTGGAACTAGACTCTCGTCATCATTTCAAGCCAGTGGACTTCTGAGGGACTCAGTCTACATAGAACACAGGTATTGATGTAGTTTTGTAAGAGTCAAGTCTATTTCTGCAAGATTAAGTCAAGTTGAAAACAGCACTGATCATAATCATACTTCTCATACTTCTTCCCACCCCGTGTAACACCCACCCTTCTATTGTGCCTGTAGGTCAATAGTATGGAACCCAGTCCACATATGTTCCATGGAACAAGAGGCTGTCTTTGGTTTTGTACCCTAAACTTCTCTTGATCAAGCATTCCCTTACATTATGGATCCGAAGATCATTTTGTCTGGCAACCAGTTTGATCCTGTGTACTGACATCAGGTAGTCAGAGATTCAGGCACTTATAACTGTCTTAAAGCTACAGTACATCTTACAAAGGCTATTGATGTTACTTCATAGCTTCTTATGCTAAATCATACTGGCATTCTCATTTTTTTTTACTTTTCTTAAATATGATTTCTAGTGATCTCAACGGGTATCCAGGTATCCGGGTACCCGAACCCTGAATATTTACCCGAATCCGAAATCACATACCCGAGTACCCGAAACTATTGTCAATATCGCCCACTTTGGCTGACGAGTACTACAGGCATATCTCGACTTCATAAATTCACCTAAAATTAAACTATTTAATTAAAATGCAAAGAGTAATGTTTTCTCACCCTTGTACACCATTTATAGTATTTAATTTGTGTTTTATTTTGGTTGTTTATGCATTGTTAAATGCTGATACCCTTTGAAAATCGTCAGTATATTAACACAGTTATGTAATTCCGAGTACATGAAATATTGTGTATATTGTCTATATAGTGACATGCACACCTTAAATAAATAAAAGTACGATATCTTTAAACAGTAGTTCATAATTTAGCATTAATAAAGTTCATATACCTGCCTGAAAAAAATAAAGTTTCAATTCCGAAACTACATTCGAGCAACAGTGAATGCTTTACTTACAGGTCATGTGACCCCACTTTTATGGACACTGGAATAAACAACTGTGTTTTGAATGTACAGAAATCTTTTCTTGGTTAACATTTCTTCTGTGTTGTATTGTTTTGAATGCAAAAAATGTGGCCAACGAGATATAAAGCAAATGGTTGGATCCTATTATTTGTGTAAGTTTTAAGTTTGTAAATGTGGAGATTTTTGTAGAATCTCCTATTATCGCCCATCGGCGCGAGTACTCGGGTACCCGCCCACTGAAATCCATACCTACCCGGTCCCACCAAAAAGAGTATTTTGAGAACACTAATGATTTCCCATTGGACTTTCACAGATCAGCTGATACATTAAAGTTCTCTCCCAAGCCACAACTCTGTCATTCACTTCCCAGATCATGTAAGTTCTTACATTCAGCATTAAATGGGTTACAAGCCATTTATTTCCCCTTTTAACACCCACCATTTGGTCGGCAAAGACATGGGTCCACTTTTTTCACGTGAAAGACCTACACTCATGAGAGACATGTTATAGCAGATTTTCCTGAAAATTTCAACATTAATTGTCATCCTCCTGAAAGTATATATTTGAATACAGTTTTAAATTACAGTAACCCAGTATGAATCTTATTACCTAAAAACTTGAGATCTTGATCAAGGGTGTCACGTCTACTGTTAACCAGACATTTAGGGTCCCTCAAGGAAAATAAAATTCAAGAGATATTAAAGAAAATTAATTTTATCCTACATAGACATTCCATTTCTAATAGGGACCTCCAATCTTTAATATGCTCACTTATGTTTCTTCAGAAAGGGGTTTGTCCCACCAGATTTTCTACTAATTGAGTTTTTGAGTATGTCAGGTGTGTTTTATTAAGTTTACACATATGTATAAGGGCACTTCCTCTTACATTCACGCTCTGATAGTCCAAGATCATTTAATTGAACTAGACTCCTCTTTGGATAGGTTGAGTAGTCTCGTGTATTCAGTCTTTGTAGCATTGAAGATATGGGGCAAGGATTGTAGTTGTAAGAAGCTGGTCATAAAACTAGATAATATGGATGCTGTATAGATTGCCAACACTGGAGCCACCAAACCCACTATTCTGGCTTTTATTGCCAGAAATATTTGGCTTCAAACTGCAATCTGCGACATTAAACGTATTGTTATGTCCCTGGAATACAATAACTGTTGTCTTGATGGCATTTAATGGAAAATCCTGAAGACAAATTTGATGCCCTGGTTCCCAATCCTCTCTGGTATTACATTGAGCATTATGATTTCCAATTAAGTGAAACCATTTAGTATTCAATCAGTTTTATTTTTCAGAATATTTTGTTATATTTGGATTGAGTTATTATAGTAACTATAAAGTCTGCTTATAAAAGTTCCCACTCCACTGAAACCGCATTGTTGAAGATTCAAAATGATATAGCTTTCTCAGTGGACTCAGGTAAGGCAGTGGCCCTAACATTATTAGACCTGTCAGCGGCGTTTGACACTATTGATCATTCCCTTTTATATGACTGCTTGCATGACTGATTTGGTCTAGATGGTACTGTCTTGTTGTGGATCAAATTGTACCTTTCAAACCAAAAACAAAGATGAAAATAGATGATAGTTTCTCTGAGGCGGTAATTCTCCCGTTCTGAGTCACCCAAGGCTCCGTATTGGGTCCTCTCATTTTTACCCTTTACACTACCCCTCAGTCAAGTTATTTCTAAATTCAATGTTACTCATCACCTATATGCTGATGACACCCAGATCTACTTAGCAGTTGACTCCAGGAACTTTGATTCTAGCATAGAAGAGCTGACTGAGTGTTTCAAGTCAGTACAGGAGTGGATGGTTGTTGTTAAGCTAAAACTAAACCCAGAAAAAAACGAATTTATCATTATAGGTCAAAAAGCCATCAGAGAGTCGCTTGCACCAAATTTCCCTGTCCCACTCCTCCAAAACAATATCTCTGCGTCGGTGGAAGTAAAGAATCTGGGTGTTAATTTTGACTCTGACAACTCCTTTGACAATCATGTTGCCAAGATTTGCCGAGCATGTTACTATCATCTTCGTGATTTGCGACGAATTCACAAATTCCTTAGTGATGAAAAGCAATACTTCTGGCTAATGCTATGGTCAGTAGCCGTCTGGACTACTGTAACTCTTTACCTTATGGGGTAATCAAGTCCAACATAGCTAAACTACAGAGAGTCCAGAATGCTCTTTGCTGCATCATCTTCAGACTTGACAAAATGAGTCATGTTACACCATTTTTGAAAAATCCTTTTTAAGTATAATCTTCTGGTATTCAAGGCTATCAATCTGTCACAGCCCCCATATCTCTCAGCTTTAATAAGATCGAGCAGTCTCACTCTCGGCAACAGGCTGTCTGTCTCCTCAACCCGCCCTAAGAAGCACATAGGCAGGCGAGGCTTTGCAGTAGCTGCACCAGCTGAATGGAACAAGCTGCCACAAACTGTCAGATCTGAGCAAACGATAGATCATTTCAGAAGCCAGCTAAAGACACACTTGTTTAGGCTGGCATAGCCCCCACCTTAGTTATACCCTGGTGGGCGCTTTTTAGATGCCGACCCTGGACTCTCCCTTCTTGGACCTAAGCACATTAGAGGATTTGTATCAATTTTGCGCTATATAAATCCTACTATTATTATTATTAAAGGGGTCACTCTTGTGCATTTTATAGACTTGGCAAGGTTGAAATTCTACTCTTGCAGTTGGCAAATAAACATCTGAGTACAGCTCATTGAAAGAAATCTATGCAAGCTGATGATAATATTTTTAGATTTTTTTTCTGGCACTCTCTGTATTCATGAATGTCTAATTACAAGCTTGCACTAAATGGCAAATCATAATATTTGTCCAATTTTTGGCTTTTAACAATTTGTCATATCCACCTATACCTAATTATCCGTCTGCTCTCAATTTAAATTTCAATGATTTGATTTACCACTACAATCACTGGAAATTTTCGAATTGCCTGTTTTGCTCTAGTCATTGAAAGTAAATGTTAGACGACCTCCAAAAGGTATTTTTGACATTCATACCCTGCATACAATTGTGAATGCATGTGACCAGGTACCATTTGGTTATGTATATAAATGAATGCTTTTGATAATGTTTTTCACATTTTTCAGATTGAGTAACATGGTTCCAAGTATCCCTCTTGCTTTTTATATAACCAGGCATTTGTACAGAGCCGATTTTATGGTTCATGAGGAAGGTGCTTCTATTGTTGTAAAGCGGACAAAAACCTTGCAGGCCTTCAAGTCAAGGTACAGTGGTCAGGATCCCCAATTTGGGGTCTAGACTTTTATGCCCTATTCGGGTTATTCAGAGTCATGATTACAAATCATTCATTGCTTTGTATTCCTCCTGGTTTGAACATTTCTTCTCATGATTCTGTTAGGCTCATCCTTAAGAAACTTTTGACCAACTGTATATTGATCCTTCAATTTATACCTTCCATTGCTTCAGGTGCTCAGGCAATGTCTTGCGACTTTTTGCATATAGTAATAATATAGTTTTTCAGGCTATAAAGTCCAATGGCACATGGTGTTTTGATTCATTTTTTATACTTTCAAACATCTACATTCTACTGAATTTGGTCTTTGATAATCATCATTTAACAACATTTTAGTTGTTAAGTTCTTAAATTTATTGTAATGTGGGTGTTCCACCACACGACTAAGCTTCCCGATTAAAGGTTTTTTGTAGTCGGTCTCAAAAATTTGCTTAGTCCCAGGCATTCTGTATGGATCGGTAGTTGTCGGTCGGGACCGTGAGAAAAATCAAACATGTTTGATATTTCTCACGACCCAAACAGATTCTTATTTCCCGCCGTCAACAAAATGTCCAGTCTCAGGCTTCCTCAGGCCTCCTCAGACCCAAATTTACACAGTCCTATGTTGTCTCAGGCCTCCTGCGACCCTTAGTCCCAGGTATCCCTAGCTTAGTCCCAGGAAGCCTGTTGTCAGTCCTCAACTCATAACAGATCTTTGAAGTTTCATGCGTGTGAAAAGGAATCGGTTTCATTAGTCCCAGGAAGCCTCAGATCGTCTCAGGTGTCCTGTGACTAAGAAATCTGGGTCTGGGACTAAGCCTCGACTAAGAGAAGCTGATCCAAACTGATCCAAGTCTGCCTCCTCAGGCCACCTGGGACCACACAAATATAGTCTGCGACAGCCTGGGACTAAGTACAAACTCTTTCCCGCGTGCTTGAAACCAAAAAGAGGCAATGGGGGATCTGTGACTATATAAGCTACCCCGCACACGCTTTCTGTGTTTAGACTGGTTGGCTACTGAGAGACATGTGTCACTTTCTGCTAGGGGTTTTTAGTTCTTTTTTACATTTTACATTTTACTTGAGCTAAGGGCAAAGTTAGCAATTAGGTGACACATTTCATTTTTTTACTTTTTAAGGTTGTTTTACCACCGGAAACCTCTCGGACCAATAATAAGCGAGTTATAAGCACTTTTAGGTTTGACTATCCTCGTTTGACCTTGAAGGAGGGGTCCAAGGTCAAACCTGACCACATCAAAAGATTCCCAGCCCATGATTTCCTATAGGTTTGCTTGACATACCAAGCCTCTAGGACCAATAATAAGAGAGACATAAGCAATTTTCATGACTGACAAACAAACGCCAGTGGCAGCTATCCTGTTTCTCAAAATGAGGCCCAAAATATTCCTAGTCAAGATTTTGTAATGGAGAACATATCCTGCGAATTTGAGATCTCTACCTATAATATCCTTTGCTCTAGATGGCCAACAAAAGTCCTTGCTAAAAGTAAAAAAAATGCCTGTGACACCCATCTTGTTTTTCAAATAAGGCCAAAAATATTCTCAGGCAAGATTTTATGGTTATGAATATATCCTATAAATTTGAGAAGGGTAGCTATAATATTGTTTTCATTAAGTGTGAAAATATCTCCAAAAAGGTCAAAAATGGCCTTGGTGATGTACTTTGGCGGTCTGTGGATGACCTTCGATGAAGAACCTCGAGGCCAAATTTCTGCATGCTTATTGAGGACATATATATGTATTATATATACCAGCCACAGGATGTTCTAACTTTCTGTATATGAGAACTGGGCCAAAATGTGAAAAAATGGCCAAAATCTGTCCTTTAAGAGGCCACCAGTGACCTTGAAATTGAAGGTGAGGGTCAAAAAACAATAGAGTTCGTGGCATTGCCCATATATACCCACATACCAAATTTGAAAGGTCTAACTAAAATATTTTTAAGTTAATGCATCTGAAAGGAAATCTCTCCCGGGGCATGTGGAACAATCCACCTGACCCTGAATTCTGTTTCCAGTTCTTTCCACTCATCTGAAGTAGTATGACATCTGAGGTACTCTCTGGTGAACTCATGGCCCTGCAGACCTCTGGTACAAACTTGAAAATGGTGGATCTGCCAACCCTGAACTGACAGGATAATGACGTGTATGACTCTCCTGTGGTCAGATATCTGATGGTGAGGGCTAACTTTTCCCCAACACTGATTGGAGCTCTGTAGTTGGTGGCCAGCCTGGCTAGACATGGTTCCAGTCTGGTCTTTATCATTTCAAAGAATTCTGGGGTCATCCTCATGAAATTGGTGAATCCTGGAATGTCTGTGGCATACAGTTCAGCCATAATGTTGTGGTAGGCCCCCTCTCCTCTCTCTGTAGCAGCCATGGCCTGACCCACATGTTGCGCCTTCTTCTTGGTCTCTGTCTGGCTGGTGGTGGTGGTCGAGATGAGAGTAATTTTATAGAATTCCTGCTTGCCTTAGTTAAAGGAATCTGCATATCTGGTAATCAATTATTTGTAGTAAATTCACCTGAATGTCAAATTTAGTGATTTTTAACATGTTATTATGTGTATTCTTCGCCTTGTAGTGTATTAATGGTTATGCCAGGGCCAGGGTTGTTTGTGATGTGTAACATTATTAGTTGTCTGACCCTGGCCGGTTGTTATGTAAGTTGTGTGTTATTGGTGTACTAATATTTCAATAAAATTTTGTTCTCCAATATATGCTTATTTTTGGGGGTAGTTATTTGGAGGGGCTTTTGATTGGACTGAGACAAACAGGCTCTATCAGGGAGTCTCCACGTGAGACCCATGCAAGCATCTAGAAAACATCAATGGCATGTGCTAGAGTCCCTGGTTAGGGGAAGACAACATGATTCATGGCCGACCCCTGCACCCCCTTCATCAACATGCTCTACAGTTGTTACAGACACATCATGTACATAACTTTACACTTTAGTGAAGGGATACCTTTCTTTTACTCATGGTTTTTTCCATATCCCTGCATGCTGTAATTAACAAACTGGCAGACAAGGGGAGGTCTCATTCTTGTTTCCTGGGACAGAACTCTTTTCCTCCCTCTCTATGCTCAGTTCGGGTAAAGATGATACAATCGAAGAATGATTTATCAGAGTTCTCATTCAAAGTCCCTTTGAACTGCCCTCCATCCACGGGGTAGCTATTCTGAGTCTGTCCACTATGTAAGATGCATGAGCACATTAAAATGAAAGTTTAGTAAGTAAATTAAATTTTTGTAAGTTAATATGGTGAACTTGTCAAATGTGCTAGTATGTTTTAATGTTGTAAAATATGTTAAAGTTGAAAATAAGTCTGAATCACCATTATTATATTTCCATTTCTAAGTTCCAGTTTTAAGCATGGCTGCTGGGTATCAGATCATTGAGATATGTATCATACCCAGCTTACCAAAACGTGATAAACTAAGAGCATTTTTCAAAAGCTAGAGGCCTCTATCAATGTTATCTCCAATGTTGTTATTAACTAAATCTCTCATTGAAGAAGATTATGTTACAGCAAAATGGCAGTCAAAATTGTTTGTGGAATTAAGTAAAGAAATACTGTTTGATCTGTCACCATACAACAAAAGATCAGGTGATCTGAGTTAAGTTTTAAACTTTGATAGAAACCAATAAACCAAGATTTCCTATACAATTGGCAAAAAGTAACAATGTAGACTTTGTCAAATACATGAATCTTTTTTGATAAATTTATTTTTACATTATGATACACCTAATGAGTTCCATAAAGAGTTGTGTAAATTGTTAAAAAATAAGATGATATATAAAAGTTCCACTAAATCGCTTGACATCCATGGTAACTTACCTGATACAGATTCAAAACTTTGTTCATGTCAAAAAGCTATTTTTAGTAGCAAATAAATATTTATATGCCAATTCACATGGCTTGTCCAATGTGTCCCACATTACTATTTAATAAAGAAGAAGTACTTGCTAGACTGAAAGGCACATTGGATGACTTCAATAATAATTTAGGAAGGTGGTGGGTCATTGTGTAAGTGATACAATATGATAAAGAAAATAGTTATGCTGTAAAAGATTTTTAGAATTTTATAGAAATATTGCTTTTAGTGAACATACTGTATTATATATATTTATTGCACAATATTGGCCAGGTTCATTACTATTCAAAGTATGGTATGGTAAGTACAAAAACATTAATTCCTGTATAGCTGTCAATGGAAGTAGCACAATTATGTAAGAGTACATAAGATAACCAGTGGCAGCAATCCATATGTCTTTGTCATAAGAGAAACATGTCTCAAATATTCGTAGGCGAACACAGTTGCCCCAGAAAGAAAGCCCAAGATTAAAGTACTATATAAGGTAGATAAATGTGAGATGAAGGTTTATGAGGTATGCTAGCCAAAGTATGCAAATATATCAGATTGAAAAGCAATGAATAACACATTTGAGCAATTTTATTTACAAGTTAGTAGAAAGGTAAAATGATTAGAAAATAATTTGAAAGAATAAATCAAAGAATCAAATGAAAGAATGGAATTTTAAAACACCAAACCCAAGCTAAAGGGAAAGAGGAATTGTTAAAATTATTCTTCTTTTATCATTATCTTTAGGGCGACTTAACATAGGAGAACAATGGAATGCATCAGAGTTGACTTTGTCCACAGGTCCGATAATCACTCCCAATGCCATCTCTTTATGTAAGTAGTCTTCTATTGCTGATGAGGGGCCATGGTGGGAGAGTGCTAACACTCTCGCCTCCCACCTCAAGGGGGAAAGCTGGTAGTTGCTTGCCATTGGTCGGCAGTTTACAGTACAGAACCCTGACAAACTGTATGTACTGGTTTCCTCTGCCCTTCCAACTACCCGTCGTGATATGACCTGTACAGTGTTGAAAGCAACGTAAAACCCCAACTAAATAAATAAATAAAACCCCAAATAAATAAATAAATCTACTGCTGATGCGTATTGAATAGCCAAAGGATAGTTGGTAATGTGAGTGTTATGTAACTGTTCAGGGGCATGCAAGGATGGAGGAAACCCAAACTTATGGTACTCAATCAACATTTTGTCTGGATAATCGGTAACTTCCTTCTCCCATTCTTGGATATTCAAATCCGAGTTAACAGGGATCCTTGCTTGGACATAATTGGGAATGCCAGTACTGGCAATGGTTTGAGCTATGTCAATGCATTGTTCAATCTATGAAATCTATATGGAGCCCAGTCAGGACCAATAAATGAGAAATCTGACACTGTATGATTAAAAAATCCAACAGTTTTGCTCGACTTATAAGCATCACAGTGAGTATTATGATTAACAGCTTCATTAGGGTAATCTAAATGAGCCATAATGCCATTAGGCAAATTTGGATCCTGTTCGTCTGTCATTGCCTTGTCCATAGTCTTGGAGTCCATTATGTCTTCAACTTCATCATTATCAACCATTCCATAATTATATAACTGCATTATATAACTGCACTGGGATATCAGCATGATAAATCAGTCCATCAATAATACCCTGTAAATACCAGGACACACCATACTTCCTATACCACCATACTTCCACCATACTTCCTATAAGTTTTCAACTCATTGTTAAAGTCTGTAACAGCCGTGTGCTTATCAATATTATTGCCAAAATTTAAACAAGAAAATATTTTCATCACATAGTGCTGTTCAACGTGTAATGTACCTGAAGGTAAATCTATATTTATTTATTTATTTGGGGTTTTACGTCGCTTTCAACACTGTACAGGTCATATCACGACGGGTAGTTGGAAGGGCAGGGTCAAATTATGTGCTAAAGAAGGCATTATAGGACGGGTCCTGACATTATGAGGAGTTGAAGCTACAGATCTGCTAGATTCCAGTTCCGTCACATGCTTAGAGAGAGCCAGGTTTGACTGGTCCAGTTTCTGCAAGTAAGCTAATATAGCATCCGATTTGTCTATGGGAGCTGGCTGCATGGTAGGCAGAGATGCAGGATGTATGTGGTCTTCGAAAACGTTACTGTTTGAAGCAGATATGGGTGGTACTTGGCCACTGGAGAAAGCGTTACTCACGATATCTTCTGGGAGTGATTGAAGCACAGATCAGTCCAAATCCGTAGTTTTCTTGTTGTTTTTCACACCCTTCTTGGGTGCTGGCATTTTCTTTGTCTTCCTTGCATGATTCACACAATTAAAAACACTAAAATAATCCCACCAGCATAAACTAATGAGTTAAATCCAAACTTGCTCTAGTGCTTACAAATCGCTGGCAGATTCAAATATGAAGTTTCCCTCCAATTTTAAACAAAGGGGCTATATATGGCTACATATATGGTTACTAGCAATTGGTCAAATGTGGGACAGGTCAAGTGTGACATAATACCTAAAAATTTAAGGTTGCAACTGTCACACCAGGCTCCCCCATAGCCATGCTATACACACTTTAGCAAGATAACATTGCTCGCCTATAGCCCCCAACCAGTGTCTCTACCAAGTAATAGGGGTCACGGTGGCAGAGTGGTAACACTCTCGCCTCCCACTTCTGAGGCCGGGGTTCGGTTCCTGGCACGGCCTCAAGTGGGAAAGCTGGTAGTTGCTTGCCGTTGGTCGGCAGTTTATATAACTACCCGTCATGATATGACCTGTACAGTGTTGAAGGCGATGTAAAACCCCAAATACATCTACCAAGTAATAACTTCATACTCCTATAGTTTCTGATATGTAGCCTGGATAAGATTTTGTAGGTAAAGGTCAGTACCGCAAACTCAAAGGTCAAATCAAGGTCACCCTGATGTTGCACACTTACAACTTCCAGCCAATGTCCCTACTAAGTATCTAATTCCTACACGTTGAAGTTCCTGAGATATAGCCCAGACAAACTTTTTTTCCGTCACCTGCCCAACCGTCCTGCCCTCCCATCCGAACACCATGGGTGTAAACAGCACTGTGGGGTAATAAGGATTACACAATTTGTTATTGTTTTGACGATAGAAGTTGCTATTGCATTTTAATGTCTATGGAAAGTTAAGAAGAAATAAGAATTAGTTTGAAAACTTAAATCTTCCTTGCATAAATTCCTACAGACAATTCTATCTACTTTGAATGATTGGCAGACAAAATACCTGGGCGTTACTGATTACCATCAGATGAATATTTTGTATTATCTAGTATCTGAGACAATTATTTGGTGTTATCGAGGCAATCAATAAATCATGAAACTTTTTGAATCATCTGGACATATCTGAGCATCTGATTTGGTCATTAAATATAAATCTGTTTGTAATTGAAAACTCTGGACTGAGTAAAGTATCTCTGTGACAAACGTAGTATATGCACGGCTTGTGAGGGGCCTGCTATGGCAGTTGGAGTCGACCTAAACTAGTCTTTTATTTAGTCTCATCCACACTTTAGCTATTAGATCTGACCAATAAGAATTAAGCTATACCCTATCGACTACAATTGAACTGACCTTCTGCCATATTGAATTTGAAAGTTAATGGACCAACAAGTTTTGACACATAAAGTGATTGGGATTTTAGTATTTTTAGTGATACATTCTTCCAGTTTTTTAATATACTGCAATGTTCATAATGCCTTCGACACAAAAGACACCTGCTAACAAGAAGAAAAAAGTTACTGCATCTGCAAGAGCACGAGTATCAACAAGAAAAGTCAACAAGCAGTCTATTAAGCACTTGGGTGAATCATACATTCAGTAGTCGACACCCACTGATGTAAGTACTGTAAATCCAAAATCCGGATCCGGTCCAAACACATGAAGATCCATCTACTACCATCATAGCAATGCTGAATAAATTGACTGAGTCCAATCAACCACTGCTAGCCAGAGTAGAATTAATTGAGGAGAAGCAAAGTAGCGAAAAATTTCACACATACCAGATATCCGGATCTGGTACGGCTGGGCAAGGGTTTTCAAACCTAACTTCTGACGGTATACTGGCGGGCACCAGAGGTCAGGACGCACACTCTCACGCACCACCCCCCCTTGGAGGGTCCAGGGTCAGATTTCCACCTCTGTCTAGAGCACAGACTCACCCACAGGGAATCGCCACTGGGGTAGGGGACCACTTTGCTTCACAAATTGCACCCAGAAATGACATCCAGTCGGATGGGGTAGTGCCTACGTTGGAGGCACTTAGAAGAGCACCATCCATCGCCACTTCAGTTACACAGCTGTTAGAATCATATGAGGAGCAGGCACAAGCTTCACTACAAGGTAGGCAGGCCAGGAAGTCTGGCAGGTACAATACTACTGATTTTGTTCACACTACCCCAGAATATAGGTGGCCAAATGAAGGGTATCACGCCCCTGCAGGTAAAAAGAAGGTTGCCTACGACGACCTCACCCTTCCCCAGTGGGCAGTAGGGCAATTGTCCAATATCTTTTATATGAAAGACCCTACGATAGCCAAACATGCAATACTCCAGGTTATACTAGCAATGAAGGATGCCACTTCCCTACCCTGGCCAGCTGTTAGAGGGGCATGGGCCACATCCATGCATGACCTGGAGGAGGGGCACTTAGGATGGCAGGATGCCACGCAGTGGTCAATCAACCAACTGAGCTCCTCGCAGATCTCTATGGCTTCTTCCCAAGTTCCCCAAATGTCCCAACCCAGGAAGTTATGTAAATTTTTTAATGAGGGCACTTGTTCCCATGAGGCGAATCACGGAAATTACAGACATGTGTGTTCATATTGTGAAAGGCAGGGGAAGGTTGGGAACCACCCAGAAAGCAAGTGCTTCACAAAATTAAGGACCAAGGACAGACAACCAAATATTTAGGACAGGCAGCCACCTGGACAATCACCATACCTCAGAGACAGTCACAAGGAAGTTAGACATTGGGGGGAGGGGGATAAGACATTATCTGTTAATGGAAAAACTCCAAATATGTGTAATGTAAATGGTTTTAAGCATTCATCTAAAGAATGTGGTAGTGAAGTACTTGATGAATATGAAAGACAATTGAACATTGCTCAAAATACTGTATATAACTCCATGTATTCTAACTGTATTGAGAGTTTTCATTTTGCAGGTTGTACATACTTTTGTGCTAATAACCCGAATTTGGGTAGTCATGAAGTTAATGTAGGGGATGTTACCCCTGATAAGATGACTTTAGGCAGATATCATTGGGAACAAAAAGTTTAAATTCTAACTGTATTGTGAACCAAAAATTTGCTGCAGTTGCCAGTCAACATAATGATACTGTAATCGGGGAAGTTCAACCGCAACATCAGTGCCCCTATTTTGATTATACCAGGTCAAAAAGTGGTATGAATACAAAGGTACTTTTGTTGTGTACTGTCAAGTTTACAAACAAATACTGGCAAAATATTGCCAAGGGTTGTGTTAGTTATCTGGTATTCATTTCTGACGGAGAAAAATTTCAAAAATTTTGTTTTTGGAATGTTTTTAGGGATAGCAGGATAGTAAGGATTACAGAGTGCACTGATGTTGAGGTGGGGTTCTTACAGATTCTTTATACTTCTATTGTCCCTGTCTTGTTTGATAAATCTTTCAATCTTAATGTTGATCCCAAGTTGGCATATGACAACTATGTGAAAGACGTATGGTATTCTCAAGCATATGGCTGTTCATATGCCACATATATGAACCAATTGATTGATACATTAATCCTGCAGCAGGATCATGGGGAAACACTTGAGACTGAGGGCAATCGCCCTGCTACTGAAGCCGTTGCTCGTACCGTGCAAAGTTGTAGTGCTGACGCCGTCGTCTCTCTTCCTCCACATATTGACACTGATTCACCTAACACTTGTCATGACTTCAATGATAACTCTAAAACCATAGGTTTCCTTAATCATGAGGTAGCAAACTTCACATTCATCGCAAAATCTTTTCGTACATAGACGATTTCATCATAGTTTCTGAAGAAAGTGACGCTATGCGTCATTATCAGACCTTATTTGACCTCTTTACAGAATTAGGGCTCCTCATGAATCAGAATAAACTCTCTCCCCCTACAAGGACACTAACATGCCTTGGGGTTACCATTGATCTCCACAAGAACTCAATCTACATAGAAAAAAGCAAGATGAAGGAGATTTACAATGAATGCCTCTTGACCAGATCCAAGAAATTTCTTACTAGGCATCAATTTCAATCACTTTTGGGCAAACTCATTTACTTGCACAAATGCGTCAGATCAGCCAGAATTTTTGTCAATAGAATCCTCTCACTGTTCAGAGAAAACCCTAGAGCCAAGAGAATCAATCTCACCCCAGAATTCTTTATGGATCTGGACTGGTTTATATCCTTTCTTCCTAAATTCTCAGGATCTTCAAAAATTTTCAAATCTGACATTAGAGAGATGAGTTCTTTACATGTTGACGCCTGTATGACAGGTATTGGGGGCATTTGGAACGGCAGGGTTTATGCAGCCCCTGTCCCAACATATGTGGACTTTCAGCCCAACATAACCCATCTTGAAATGCTTAATGTTCTGATAGCCCTAAGGCTATGGGCTAAAGATTGGGCTAGATCTTCGGTTACACTTCATTGTGACAATCTGGCGGTTGTCCAGGTGGTTAACTCTGGTAAGATCAGGGACAAGTTTCTTAACGCATGTATCAGGCATATCTGGTTTATCATGGCAGTTTATCATGACCTTCAGCTTACCCACATACAGGGTCACAAGAATGTTATTGCAGACTCCCTCTCCAGAATTTATTCAGAAAAAGGCATACCCATTAAAGACTTTACATCAATGCATCTTGATTATGTGTGGGAAAGAATTTGACTTGCATTTTTTAACTTGGACATTGCTATATAATTTCAGGATCTCACCAAGACCCCCAGGGGCTCCTCACATCAGCATGGAACAGAGTACTCAGAGCTTACAGACCTGCCACAGTTCAAGCCCCTAGGACTCATTTTTCCACTTACTTATCAGTGCTTCTGTTTTACTCCCTTCCTTTGGATCTCTCAGCTCAGAATATACTAATTTTTCTGGAATTTTTAGTGAAAAATAATCTATCTCCCAGAGTTGTTAGAAATTACTTTGCATCTATTTCATCCCTTTGCAGGTTTTATCACCTTGACACATCTGACCTGTCTCATCCGGCTGTGCTTAGATTTATTAGGAGCTTGTCCATTAACTCCACTTTTAGACCTACCCCTCGGGGAGTCTTTGAAATAAGGGTCATGTATGACATCTCAAAAGCTTGTGACTCTCTTCACGACCCCATCTTATACAGAGCCATCTTTTTGGTAGCTTTATATGGTTTTTTGCGACTCTCAAACATAGCACCACATTCCATCAGGCAATTTGCACAGTCCAAACACTTCTTGAGAAAGGATGTAATTTTTGGCCCCCCTGGGGCACACTTATTGATCAAATGGACGAAAACTATTCAGGACAGCAACTCTTCTCACATAATTCAGCTGCCAGAGGTGGATAATTTCTACGTGTGCCCTGTCAGGGCTCTTAGGGCACTCTTGTCATCCAGACCTCTGCCTTCAACAGCCCCACTATTTGCCACCATTTACTATCCACATTTGCAAGTCATAGACACACACGTGCGAGATGCACTAAAGGTAGTCCTCAACATGCTTAATATATCACCCATGGGGCATGGGTTCCATTCCTTCAGGCGTTCTGGTGCAACTTTTGCTTTTGATAATAACATTCCTCTTCAAAACATCATGGCTCATGGTTTATGGCGAAGCTCCTCTGTTTGGACATATCTCCAGAATGCCTCTCAAGCACCCTCCATCATTCCCACTACTTTTTCTTCCCTCATCCCTACCTTCTTCTAGTTTGGCTTTGGTGGTTTTAAAAATTTCTCATTTTTACATTCATAAATTTTTAAATACCTGATTTTAACTCTACCTATGTACACTAATACTAACGTGTAAATAAATGCCTCAAGAATATCCTCACTTTCACCTTTTTTACCCCAATGACCTTTGACCTCATATAACCTCCCTAGGTCACACTCCAACTGGTATATGCACGGCTTGTGAGGGGCCTGCTACGGCAGTTGGAGTCGACCTTAAACTAGTCTTTTATTTATTCTCATCCACACTTTAGCTATTAGATCTGACCAATAAGAATTAAGCCATACCCCATCGACTACAATTGAACTGACCTTCTGCCATATTGAATTTGAAAGTTAATGGAACAACAAGTTTTGCCCACCACCACTGCCCTGTTACACAACAACTACCAGTGAAAGCTTCACTGGCTGTAGGTAGGGCCAGGCTGACCCTGGTTCCCCCTCTCGACTTTGACTGTATTGACCAACCATGACCTTTTTCGACCTCCAAGCTTGATCCCCTTGGAGGAGTAACTTAGGATCCTGTGACTGGTGATGCCCCCTTAAGTTGGTACCTGAAGGTTGTCTCACACGTAATTCACTTTTCACAGTACCCTCTTGGACCCTGACCCCTTATGCCTGTCCCAGCATAAGGGAGGTCTCCCTATTAAGGATTGATGTAGGCCCTTGTAGTTAGGGATAGGTTGGACCAGGCTGACCCTGGTTCCCCCTCTTTACTCATTCACTTTCGACCTGAAGTTGACCTTTCCATGACCATACTTGTGTCTTAGTCATATTGACAATTGTAATGGTAACAATTATGACTCTCCTAATAATGCTCTTGCTAGTCATTTTTGATATGACAGAAAAATATTAATGTTTATGTAACAATAATCAACTGTATGTGAGTGTATTACATGTGTCATATATCTGTGATGTATACCAATATGTTGGTGGTTTTAAAAATTTCTCATTTTTACATTCATAAATTTTTAAATACCTGATTTTAACTCTACCTATGTACACTAATACTAACGTGTAAATAAATGCCTCAAGAATATCCTCACTTTCACCTTTTTGACCCCAATGACCTCTGACCTCATATAACCTCCCTAGGTCACACTCCAACTGGTAACATCATTCTCTTGTTTTATTAAGACTTTTATAATTACGTGCTTTATAAATAATTATTGCCAGTACTATTAGTTACTTATTACTAAAATATTTAAATTTATTCTCACAAAATGATTAATGCACCAATATGTTAGTATATAAGTTTATTCAATTGATGACTGCTTCAGCCGAAGTAATCCTTAAATGCTTTCTTGTTACACGGATGCCCTTTTCCTTCTGTTTTCTTGTAGCAACAAACTCCAGTTGATTTTCTTGGTTTGTAATGCTTGATACAAGTTTTGTGGAATTTGTGTACACTGCATTTTCTGAAGCCCTTAGGACATCGGATCCCTTCATGACATTCGGCTGGAGCATAACCATACTTCAGTGGTCCACAGTCTGACAAAATAGGAATTTAAACAGTCTATTATTTGTTTCTGAGCAAAATAATAAATTTCACATTCAACAGTAAATGATACTTTTATTCCACTATTCTTGAGGTTATCGATAATATCGATAAAATGAAACTTACAGGACTAAGATATTACCAACATCTTGTAAAAATCCCTGTTTTAGCCACTATTAAGAATATTTAGAATTACATGAGTAAACTTTAATTTTAATATCAATTGTGTAATTTTATTTAATTGTTGTTACTGTAAGGAAATATTTTATCAAATCAATGCAAATTATGGAGGTGCAAATGTTATGTTTGTAAATAAACATAAATAAGAAAAGTCATGTCAAACTTCCAGGATTATTTACTTTCCTTGTCAAAGTTGGAAAATAGAAATGATAGAAGAACAAATAAATGTCACTTACACGAAAACCCAGGATTTCGTTTTATTCTATCATTCTTTTCTATAATAATAACAAAAGACAGGTGTTTAATAAAATGAAACAAATATATATGTATTACCTAAATTATTCTGCCAGCAGTTTTAACTTAACTGACTTGTGTTTCACCATATGGTAAAATGCTACAAAGTAATGCCTCTAAATACAAGTAAACGATACAAAACAACTTTGTAAAAAACTTGTACTTTACTCCAAAATCCACAGATAACCAGGTGTTCTTTTGTCTTTTGACCTATTTATATCTTAGGCAAACATCAGGAAAGAACCAATGTCAGATAATAATAAGCATTCTGAATGATGGCAACCTAGGCTTATTTCTTGGTTAAAGTTGGGGGTTTTGTGTTCTATTCAACAGGGTCTTATTGGGAGAGGTCCTCAGAGTTGCCAAATGTGGGAATTGAACCAACTTGGAGGCGATATCCTGTGATTAGACTTCAAACTTGCTAATCACTAGGGCACTAGGAACCTGCCTTCTTTATTTGTACCACGTAGGTAGTATGAAAAAGTACATGCCATAATGATAGAAGATGGTGGTAAATCCCTTGCTGCATAAGTTTAGAAATTAACATCTAGACCATTTACGCATTAGAGCCACACATGCTAGATAAATATTTCACACTGGTTACAACACTTGTTACTACCATTACGTATCAAATAATGTATCAGCTATTTATATAGCAAATACTCATTAAATACTGAGGATAACACATAAAAAGCTCTTGATCAGTGGGAAATGATTATGTTAGCATCGACTCAAATGTTGCCTAATATATTAATGGTTGATACATTATTGCTGCTTACCTGTTGATATGTTATTGGAGCAAGTAAGTTTTATGTTATTGGTTAGAGAATCTAATCTAATTTAATGTGGACTTTTATAGCCCTTATTCTTCATCACTGATGGACTCTAAGGTGCATCTGAACATAAAGCAAGGCAGTTAACGTTAACAAAGGACATAGCCAGATCATGCCAAGGAGACACAGGGGTGATGGGGGAGGCTATGGCGGATGGGCTTTTGCAAACAGGAAAGTTTTGAGCTTCTCTCTGAAGGAGGCAACTGATGTTGCAGTACGCATGTCATGAGGGAGTTCATTCCAGATCTTAGGAGCATCAAAGGCAAAACTATGGCTAAAATGTTTGACTGACTTAAAGACTGATGAGTGGAAAGGAGGAACTGTGAGGTTTTGGCGATCTGGGTGACTACGACTGGTACTATAGGGACAACTGCTGAGGGACAGGAACGGTTCAAAATAGGAAGGAGAACCACTATTTAAAAATTTTTATACTAGTGTTGCAGTTTTGAACATACATTGGTACTTAACAGGCAACCAGTGTAGTTGCTTTAGAATGAGTGCAACATGAGCATACTTTCTATTTTGTAACAATATGAGCAAGGGTATTCTGATACTTTGCCATTTGTGCTGATTGAAACATGACAAACCTCTAAGCAGAGTTACAATAGCCCAGGCGACTACTAACCAAGGCATTTGCAGCAGTGACAGTCACTTCTGGAGTGAGATACTGTCTTATTCTATGAAGGTCACGCATCTGAAGAAAGCACACTTTGCAAGTCATCTTGACATGTTCAGAGAAGGCTACCAAGAATACTGACAGGGAGGAAATCTTCTGATATGGAGCCTTATAACCAAAGACAATAAATTCTGTTTTTTCAGAGTTGAGCTTCAGTTTACTAAGAGACATCCATCGTTGCACATCCTAACGACAGGCATTTAGCTTGGAGAGAGCATCAGAGGCCTTTATTATGGGAGAGATGGATGTATAACTGAGTATTATCCGCATAGAAATGGAATTTAATATGTGGATGGAGGCAGATGATTTTGCTAAGTGGTGTTGTATGAAGTGAAAACAACAATGGACCCAGAACAGAACCTTGGGGAACACCAAAGATTAGCTTGCTTAATTCAGATAGTGTGGAGCCTATCTTGATGATCTGGCAATGATTACTCAAGTAGGAAGCAAACCACTTTAGAATAGTTCCACCAAGACCAAACCAGGATTTAAGTTAACCAAGGAGAATATCATGATCTGTAGTGTCGAATGCAGTTGATAAGTCAAGAAGTACAAGAGTTGTGGCTTCACCGTGTGCCAGAGAGAGATGGCCATCATTTTCTATTGACAATAAAACAGTTTCCTTGGAGTGCCCTGGCTTATAAATTGAACTGACGAGGATTGTCCAGTTTGTGGTTATTGATGTGTGACCTTAGTTGCTTGGCTACAACTTGCTCAACCAACTTTTTGAGAGGAAGCAAAGACCAAACACTGGGCAATAATTCTTAAGGTCATTTCTGGGCAGAGAAGCCTTTTTATGAGGGGGGTGACAACCGCTTTTTTGAAAGCATTTGGGACAGAGCCTTCAAGGAGAGAATAATTTACCAACTTGGTAATAGGTGGGTGTAAGATATCAAGACAATCCTTAAGGAGAAATGTTGGTATAGGGTCCAACAAGCACGATTTAGTGGGGGGACTCACTGATACACTTGGGGACATCGTCTTCAGTAACAGGCATAAAGGTATTGAAAGCAGGAGGCACTGAATCAGGTATATCATTGAAAGAGCCAGAGGTAGAAAATGTGTCCCTGATTTTGCTTATTTTATTGGACAAAAGGGAAGCAAACATGTCCGCAAGGCTTTTGTCTGAGCTGTGAGGAGGCAGAACAGTCTAGGAGGTGCGATAGATCAATAACAAGGCTGGAAAGTGTTTGGATCTACCAGTGCTAGCTGCAAAGCCATCAGAGACACAAGTAGCACACTCAGATGGTCACACATCCAAATACTAATGTAGCCAATTGCTGCTTAACTTCAGTGATAAGGGTTGAACTCATCATGCCGTGCCACAATTCATGAAAGTCGAGTGACAGAAAAGTGATCCCCAGAAGCACGAGCCTCGCTAGATCTTGTGCTTAAATACTGGCTTCATCTCATCTAGATACAGTAGTCATCGCCTGTCTGGTTTATAATATTATGTATTTTATACAAAAAACGCAGAGGGTGTTTCAATGATATTCATATTCAGAAGGCGTTTGACACCATCTTGGCCCCATCGTTTGGAGAGAAGTTATCTATTCTATGATTGGCTGTTTAGACTTGCCTTGGTAAACATTACCTTCAATGTTCCTCTTTGAATTCAGCCAATTTAGGCTACACTTTAAAGAGGTATTTAATTGTAATTTATATTTTATTTTTTGCTTTGAGAAACTATGCTGATTCATTAAAATACATTAAAATTTTATATTTATCAACATATACTGCTATGAAGAATGACCATTGGTCAAAGTGTTAACAGGTTTTACTTATGGAAGGTGGTGAGGTCCATAAAACTGAGAAAAAGAGTAAATGTCATGGTAACACAAAGCAAGATGATGTTTTTGGCTTTGAACATAGCAATGTGTTTGCACTGAGGTAGTATATTTAAGCTAAGGGTTGTTTTGGATTTTGATAAACCAGAAATAACAAACCTACAATGCTGTGCAATGAACACTTGAGCTGGTCCATGGCAATATGCTTCGATAAAGATTGTATAGCCTTAGAAATAAGTATCAGAAGCTATGGTTTACACAATGTCTTTTATATTTAATTTTGAAGTCTGGACCAACTATGCATCAATTGATGGCAAATTTTATTGATAGAATTCACGACCAATGAGTTCCAACTAGGAATGCAGTGGTCTTGATAGTGTACTAGGAACACTATATGTATGTTATATACAGATGTATCTAAACTTAAAGAAAAATTAAACCTAATTATTGATAAGTATTGTAAATAAACATTATTGCCGTCAGATATGATTAGAATTTAGGCAGAATCGTATAGCAAAACGCATGTATCAATAAATATATTATAATCCAGACATCTGGGTATTGAAACATTTAGACTGAAAAAACTAAGGTACTTTGGAGTGGGAGGGTGAGATTTATAAAACAAAATTAAGTAAAGGTAAGCATAGAATTTAACTGAGACATCACAATTTGATTAATTCTAATCAAAATTAATGTACATCAAGAAAGAATGATACAAAACAATCATTAAGATGCTGTTGGGTAGTAAAAGTTAACACTAGGAAATTGGAACGGGTCATAGAAATGTGACACTTACGTGTTGAACTGACAGCAAGTAAGCGGAAAATATTTGATGAGGAGGACTTGCTTGACCTTGAAAAATTCACAAAATCAGTGAATTCTATTGAATTAGATAATGCATAAGAGACATACCATGGAGTACTGCCTAGAAACAACTGACTTTGGCTTTCAATGTAAGAATAAAGATTAGCAAGCCCAACTAGAAATATGGGAGGTAACTGTGTCAAACATTAGAGATGTTGCAAACAACATTCTATTGAAAACGTAGCACAAAAACATAACATAAATGAAAACAAGATAATGGCGGAGATCCATGCGGCAAATCCATTTTTAACATGAAATACATTATGGCTGGTACTTTTGATGTTGTGAATGAAATGACGTTCAACACAGAAATCACAGCAGAAAACAGATACGGACTTCAAAATGTTGTTCGCAACCTCTGATAACCACCCTACTATTGATAGAGGGATTGTGCAAAATAAGTACACATTTTCTATGTGAAGAGCATGTCGTTATATTCACTTTTGTAAGCATATGGGGAACATATGATTGAAAAAAATAATACTTTACTTACCATTCTGTATAGCTGTACTTGTCACTAATAGTGTGAAAAACATCAGCAAGTAACACATCTTCATGTGCATCTGTGAAATATATGACATGAATTGGGCCGCAGTGAAGATAATTTAAATGGATATTTCAATACTTTGTTTATTATTTAGAACTCCATAAAAATTATATTTTATTGCACAAGCTTATTATTGACTAGTACAGGTCTCAATGTATGCATTCATGTTCACGATAACAGTACACCCATTTTTTCATTATCAAACTGAATGTTGCAATAAAATCAAGCCACTAAATCAATATCACTTTTACAGGAATATTGCATCTTTTTAACAAGATAAATGTAAATTAGGCAAACTACTGTACTGAAAGCATAAACTGCTACAAAATAATATTTTATTCACACAAGAAGATGATATGGTATTTCAAGTAATATGTCCTTATTTGTGTAAGATATTTTTATTCAATTTTCCTGTGAAGAAATATCTGTATAGTAATAAGGAATAGCCCAGCTCCTATTTAGGGTTCAATAAACCATTAAAGATGTGGACATTTCAGTAGCTCGGTGATTCAGACGGATGTACAAAATTTTGCAATTTAAATTCCATCTTCAAATTCCATGCATACATTCACTGTAATGATTTAGTTTTTGCATGCAAATTGAATGTAAATGTTTCTTAAAGATTTTGAATAATTTGCTCTGCAAGTTTCTTGTTAGAAAGCATATACAAAAAGACAGACTTCTACTTCTTATAAAAGGAACAAATTACACCAAACAAAAACTTTATTTTGTAAACAGCAATACTGGCATACGTTTCACGCTAAACTATAGAATTTGAATTATATACCATGTATTTTGCTCATATTTCAACTTATTTTTAACATTAAATTAATGATTTACTTTCATGTTTATTCTTGTAACCAGAAATACTTTCAATATTCAAGTTTCAATAAAACATGTTTATACCTCTTTTCTTTATAGTGTGCTCCTCACGAGAGTTAACTTAAAATAATCTGTGAACTCACTCCTCCTTGTTATTGTATTTCTCATCATTTTGTCACTTGATTTATTTTCCTTCTGTTTATCAACAGCGCCTTTATTAAAGAATCTTTTCATATGGAAAGAGAGAAAATGAAGCTATCATTATTATTACCATACAAAGAATTCTATATCAGAAAACAAATTCAATATCACGATTGTTGCTTATGTAATTTGTCTTTGCTTTTGTAGCTAATAATGTAGTTGATTTCGTGAGGTGTATGTTTCCATAATATATACAATTTATCAAAGTAGGAATTAATTATTGTCAGTAAATGTATTGTGCTTTTTGCCTGAGATTCTAATTCTAGTAAGTGATGATTTTCCTGAAATGTTTCAACATGAACAGAAATGAAGTTTTTTCGGTAGCCTTCATTTGGGGGTGGGGGGTAAAGACGCCACACACTTCATTGCTCCAGTTCCTAGTTAAAAGTTACTTCTTGTTAGACCTAGTTAATGTTAATTGGGTGACCTTTAACCTCTAAATTAAATAATTTCCCGCTAAAACCTTACTTTCCTCACTCTTGAGAGGGAAGTCAAACTGCAAGGACGCCATTTTAACTGCTTTATGTAACATGTGTTAAAAATTTTCACGTTGATTGTAAAGTGATATCTTAGAAGTATTTTACAAGTTCTATTTTAAAGAGTTTTAGTATATTGTTTCAGGCGTCCTAGTGTGTATATAACATGGTAATATACTGTTTTAACTGTTGTGACACGTGAGTTGACAAGTTTCTATTTATACTTTGTTTATATATTTTATGTAATACAGTATAAACGTTAATACTATTCTTCTGTCAACTCTGCGATACTTTATGTTGCATACTATCGGGCCCTGTGTTATATGAAACCTCTGTGTGTTTTCATGCGGGTTCGATGATATGCCTAAGATATTTAATACAGTATAAACGATAATACTATTCTCCTGTGTGATACTTTGTCTTGCATATTACCGGGCCCTGTGTTACATCAAATTTTTGATTGTTTTTATGTGGTTTTGTTAATATGCCTAAGTTATTTCACTGCTCTAAATGCGGGGAGGAACATAGGAGGCCTGTGGGTAGTAAATGTCAATTGTATGTAGAAAGTACTCCAAGTACTTCCACTACTCTTAGGGATGAAAATGTGGATGGCAATACCAATTCACAAATTCTCAGTGCACTTAATGCTGTTAGTTGTAGGCTGTCGGCTATTGAGCAGCGGATAGACAGAACCGAGGAACAACTTCAGGGTCATGTGAAGACTGGTTCTGATATAGCCGGTTCCCTGAATGTGAGCAGCACACCCTTACAGGATGTGGGAGAGGAAAGTGACACTGGGGACGACATCGTCATTCCATCTATAAAGTTTCTCAAAACCTCCAAGAATATACAAGATGCAGTAGACATCAGGCTCCAGAAACTGGCCAAGCTAAACGACCAAGGTAAGTTCAAGTCACAGAGAGGCAATAATGATCAGGTCACTGTTAAACAGCAAATACCTTGGCCTCAGAATTATATTTTGGCAGGTACTTCCAAAGCGAGAGTTACTTATGATAGTCTATCCAGTTTTCAGTGGATGGCAGGTTTTAGTGCTATAATTAGAAAGGAAACAAATGTAAAAATCAAAAATGCCATGCTTGAGTACATGACTGATATCATGGAAGATGCTCAAGATTTTGGCTGGGCTACGGCCAAAGGGGCCCATGCCCTTATTCTCTGTCGCATGGAGGAGGGTAAAGTTGATTGGTTGAGCTCAGAAAAATTGGATCGCCTTAGAAGAGCACATGCTCAAAAAATTGTGACAAGTACTGGAGGTAATTCACATCCCTCAAAAAATAAAGCTGAGGCTCAAGGGGTTCCTTGTAAGTTCTACCAGTCTATGAAATGTAGTCACAAACATGACCACACTACAAATGGCCAGTTATATAGGCACGTTTGTTCTCATTGCTTCAGTTTAGGTAAAAAATTTGCACACCCACTGAAGGACTGTAGAAATAAGCGCCATCAGGACGCAAAAAACGAATAAGGCACTGCCCAATTCGAATGTTGAATCAAAAAACAATGTAAATACTACTGTCAAAGATAAAGTTATAAGACATAGGTTCAAATCCAGAATTGTTTACAATGCTAGTATCAATGTGAGTGAAAGTACTAACTGGAAGTTGGACTTATACAAAGCCAACAACATGTCTTATGCTCAAGTACTAAAGATAGCTGTAAAACATAAAACTGCAAATGCTAGAACAGATAATAGCATGAATGCAAAAGTCAGAAATATTACTAAAAAACATGACAGTGTAATGGGTAGTCGTCTCCACCGTCCTGGGGGGAAAGCACCTAATGCATGTAGTTCCAATAAAAGGGGTCAAAAGGTCAAAGTCAGATGCACAAAAGGTCAGTCAAAGGTAAACCACCATCATGCTGTAAAAAATGAAATTCAGTGTACAAATAGGTTTGCCCCTTGATCAGTTGACAATGTCGTGTGTGATATGAACTCTGCTATGCAAAGAGAGGTAGTGTGCACAAGTAAACCTGAGGGTAGGGCTCATGAAGAAAAAGCAAACTCTAGCATAAGACTTCAGAAATCTTGCAAAGTGTCAATTAATGACGCCTTCATTAGAAGCTCACTAGATACCCCTTTAAACAAAGAAAACTACCTAGATAGTAGCAGCAAATATGACCTACCTCTTAGGATAAAAAATAAGTCTATTACCTACAAACAGGTCTTGCCATCATGTCCAACCCTCCAGTCATGGGATGTTCAAAACAAGTTTAAGTTTAGCTTCATTCCCTTAGGAAACCAGCTTATGCCAGATCACTTAAATCCAGTTGATGTTGACGCAAACCCATTAGCTTTGCACAACTGTATGGTCGAATCCAAAGAATATAACTTCTTGCAAAATCAGATCAATCTAAAGTCCCAGTTGAATCCAGACATATGGGATCAATATCTCCATGACTACTGGGATAAGCAATTACCTTTACTTATAAGGTTTGGCTTCCCCTGGATTTTAACAGGGAGGGTGCCTTAAGAAGTCAGGAAACCAATCATGCCTCGGCCATAGAATTCCCAGATGATATACAAGCATACCTAGATGAGGAAGGCCAATATAAAGCAATATTGGGACCATTTAAGGCTAAGCCCATAAAAAACTTGCACATATCCCCTATGATGACAAGGGAAAAGCCTAATGCCACCCACCATCGAGTCATTATAGATTTGAGCTTTCCTCAGGGTCAATCTGTTAATGCTGGTATCCCCAGGGATCAATACTTGGGTACCCCTTTATATTAAAGCTACCTACAGTTGACACAATCACTGAACAGATAAAAGTCTTAGGTACGGGTTGTCGAGCCTTTCGACACGTAAAGTTAGATCCCAAAGAATATGACCTTTTGGGATTTTGTCACGACCGTTATTACGTTGATACGTGCCTGCCCTTTGGGTATAGAAATGGAAGTGCGTTGTTTCAGCGCCAAAGTGACGCTGTGCATCATATCATGCGTCAACGACACTATGACGTAATAAACTATATTGATGATATACTTGGGATCGGGTTACCCAGTCAGATTGATGCTTCTTTTGACGCATTGCGTCAATTATTACAAGACCTCGGTTTACAAGTCTCTGAGAAAAAGTTGGAAAGTCCCACAACGCGTTTAAATTGCTTAGGCATACTTGTAGACACAGAAACCTTTACCATGTCCATACCTCCTGTAAAACTGAAAGAAATTTGGGAAAAGTGCTGTCATTGGCAACAAAAACGTTATTGCAATAAAAAACAATTGCAGTCCCTTTTAGGTAGCCTTTTATATGTTAGCAAATGTGTCAGATCCTCCAGATTTTTTCTTAATAGATTACTGGAAGTTTTAAGGTCTATGGAAGAGAAAAATCAAACAAAAATCACCATTGAAGCCAGAAGAGATATCAACTGGTTTGCAAAGTTCATATCTATTTATAATGGAGTCACATTTTTTTTACCAAAAACCCATCGCCCACTCTATTGAATTAGATGCTAGTCTTCAGGGAATGGGAGCATGGTGGGGCTCTGAAGTTTACACTCTTACAATTCCCCTAGGCTTCATGAATCTACAGATAGTACATCTGGAGATGCTTAATATCTTGGCTGCTCTTAGGGTGTGGCAGGAGCCTTGGAGGAATAGCAAAATATCTATAGCATGTGATAATTTAGCTGTAGTTCAGGTCTTAAATTCTGGTAAAACCAAAGACCTAACCTTAGCTGCCATAGCTCGCAACATACGGTTTCAAATTGCAACAATGAATGTAGATTTAAAAGTCAGTCATATTCCAGGTAAGGTCAATGTAGTAGCTGACCTTTTGTCTAGATGGAACAATTGAACCAATCCAAATGCTACCCTAAGTCAATTATTGCCCTCATATCAATGGGTTTCTATAAATGACAGTCACATCATGATAGACTGGTCCATATAATTCCCTTATTTTTGCCAGGCCTCCATCCGTCTATGACAAAATTGATACAACTGGGTATTCAGAAGACCTCCATGGCCTTCAGACCGGCAACAGACAGAAATTATACCAGTATGTTTAGATTATTTTTAGCCTTCACAATTTTTATGAAACTCAATGTTTTCCAACTTACACCCCTTATGATTCTTGCATATTTACAGTTTCTGGAGAGTAACAATACATCCAGTTCATCCATGGCTAACCATCTATCTGCCATAAAAGCAAAACTTTCACTGTGCAGTGTTTCAACCCAGCCATTTCAGGACCCTAGAATAAAGTATTTCCAAAAAGCCATGACACTTCATAGACCATTCAAGGTACAATTAAAAAAAGTCATAGATATAGATACCCTACACTTGATAGTTCGAACCTGTGACTCCACTTACATGGGTCAAGTCTTTAAAGCAGTGTATACCTTGGCTTTCTTTTCGTTTCTAGGGTTGTCAAATTTGGTACCCCACAGTGTCCAGTCCTTTTCACCCCTGTATCATTTAGCAAGAGCAGACATAATAATGGCAGTTCCAGGTATGCACATAGTCATTAAGTGGTCCAAAACCATTCAGTCAAGAAATATGGTAAAAATTTTAAAAATTCCCTCACTGGGTGCAAATCCCATTTGCCCTGTAACTGCAATAAAAAATCTACTGGCTATAACACCTGGATCAAAAAATCACCCCTTGTTTCAATACAAAACCCTTAAAGGTTGGGCCCCTCTCACTGACACACAGGTAAGGCGTCATTTTCACCTGATCCTGAAAAAACTAAATCTCTATAACTCCAACCTCACCTTTCACGCCTTCCGGCGTTCAGGTGCCACCTACGCCTTCAACTCGAATGTGGCATTGCAGGATATCCAAAGCCATGGCACCTGGACGTCGGAATGCGTCTGGAGATACATCACACTTGATCATGAGGCATCTGATCAAGTTTCATTGGCCTTTCAGAAACATCTCTATGTCCCTACATCCTACTAGTTGGGGTTTGGGCACTTTTTTCATTCACTTATAGACTTTAAAAATTGTTTATGTCCATTCAAAACAACTAGTAAATAAGTTCACCTTAAATTAATAACCCTAACTTAAATAATATTCCTAATTATTCACTTAAGCCCACCTTAAATTTGGACAACCTGATGCTCAGCTCATCACTATTCTCTTGTAAATTTCACTATGGTTAAGGTGACCTTATGGTCACCCTTATGTTAAGTATGCCTTAAAGTGGCTCTGGTTAGGGTGAACTTAGGTTCACCATTTATGAGCAATGGCGTCAGGTTCCCACATTTAAGGTTCCCTTGTTTCCTCATAAACTTAAAGTTCTTCAACTATTGTGATTAAATATGCATATATACATGTAAAATATTAAATTATGAATTATACAAAAAATTTTTTGGATTGTAAATAAACAATAGTTTACTAGTGTATAAATTGTAAATAAAATATATATTTTACCCCACCTCTGTTTTTTATTTATACTTGGAACATGAGGCAATGTGGGGGTGTGGGGTAAAGACGCCACACATTTCATTGCTCCAGTTCCTAGTTAAAAGTTACTTCTTGTTAGACCTAGTTAATGTTAATTGGGTGACCTTTAACCTCTAAATTAAATAATTTCCCGCTAAAACCTTACTTTCCTCACTCTTGAGAGGGAAGTCAAACTGCAAGGACGCCATTTTAACTGCTTTATGTAACATGTGTTAAAAATTTTCACGTCCCTCTACCCACCCTAAAACCATTATCATATATTAAAATGTTGTTTTATATTTACAGGTGCCTGGCAACAGCAGCTTTGGCTGAGATCCCAACAAAGACTGCCCTCCTCCTGGTCCTGGAGTACTTGGGTTGCTTGCTAACAGAGAGTGGCTCTCAACCAGTTGAGGAGGGCTTGGTTTGGGCTGACCAATAGGGCTGAAGCTGGTTGCCAGGTTGCCATTCACAACTGTGCTACACAAGCTACAATTCACATCTACAGAGCTGCATCTCTCAGCTCCACGTCGTCCTCAGCGTCACTCCCCACTATGGGGCCTCAGCTCTGGGCTCCCTAGCAGCCCTGCCTAGTCAACATTCTGGGCTCCTCGGTTCTGCATATCCCTGTTTTCACCGACTTCTTCCTCGACCACTGTCCAGGAGGACATTCGCCTACTGAAACATCTAGGCAGCCAGAAAATTTGAGTTTAGTAGGACGTTGCTTGTCAACTATAAATTACCATTTGGAGAAAAGTTTGCATTGGTGTCTTTGTAATTGTTCATTCATAGTTATATGCCTTAAATATTGGCAACCTAAGAATTTAAAATATTGCTTGACTTCCCTCTCCAAGAGTCATATGTGGTGTTCGATCATGGTTGTTAAAAAGTTATAACATTTAACTTTGAATAATACATTGTTTAATTCTGAAAGGTCATACAATGTAAGTCATGTCAAATTGATGTTGTTAACGTACATGGTGGCTTCCCACATTCTTAGTAAAAATTTTGATCATTATGTATCACGCCAAGGTCAGCCTGAATGTCTAATGTATATTATTTCAAAGTAATGGATGTCATAGTAGACTGCTGCCTTGTTCTGTAAATATAATTGGTGTAGTTTGTGCAGTTAGGCATGTTATGATTATGTTATGTCTCAATCATAAGTCACCTGAGCATGGGTAAGAAAGATCTGGAAAAATACTTATTATCTCAGGTTGATGTTATATTGTATCACTATGTTAATCTTACTTTCTTTTATATTCTTAATAACATATGTATTTGACAGGCCAGGTTCCAATTGGGCTTGACAGTTTTAGTCTTTATTTGTACTTAACTTTCACAAGTTAAATTGTAAATTCATTTGAAGTTAAGTAAGACAGTCTTACACTGGTTGCTTAAATTGCTTTGAAATTGAATTTTCTTTTAACTGCGGAGATACACTTTGCTGTTTTTACCAAATATTGACATACAGAGAGTGTTCATATACATATATACATCACAGTATTCTTACATTGAAATAGTTTCAACATGCATGTGTTTAAAGTTAAATTAGATTTTAAAATTATGTAGTTCTTGTTTAACTTAATTTGATTGTAAAAAAAAAAAAAAAAAGAGTTAGTAGGTCAGTACCCTACAACTTGCAACTGTTACATAATTTTTGAACGTAAGGGGGCGGTATTTACCCCCTTTCTTACTTGTAGTTTGATAATCATTCCTTCATAACTCACATTCTGGGTTGAAGTTTAACTAGTCACACATTGGACTGTTGTAAAACGTTAACCTCAGTAAATATTTCACCAAAGTTATTCCTTTATAAAAGGTATTACTCTAATGTAGCTTTCTGGTTCTTTATAATTGTGAAATGTAATGTTCAATGAACTACTTTAAGTGAAAGTTCACATAACATACTAAGTTAGCACTTCCGGCAGGCTTTTATTAACTTATTTTACATAGAAGTTGTACACACACAGTAAATATCATGTAACTTCATGTACACTTATACAGTTCTGCATGTCACGGTGATTGACATGATATAAACTAAAAAAAAAATACTATGAAATGTAAAGCCTCTCTTTTATCAATAACTATTTTAGTATGGTGGTCTAAATGAGTTCATTATAGCAGTAATGATGTAAAATCATCACTATCTCATCGTATGTTAAGTTTGATATGTGTTTTTATAATTTCATGTCTCCTATAAAAAGTAGCTCTATTTCTACTATGTTAATAAATATTGGACATTGAAGGTGATTATGTAGTGATGGGCACTTTTTTCATTCACTTATAGACTTTAAAAATTGTTTATGTCCATTCAAAACAACTAGTAAATAAGTTCACCTTAAATTAATAACCCTAACTTAAATAATATTCCTAATTATTCACTTAAGCCCACCTTAAATTTGGACAACCTGATGCTCAGCTCATCACTATTCTCTTGTAAATTTCACTATGGTTAAGGTGACCTTATGGTCACCCTTATGTTAAGTATGCCTTAAAGTGGCTCTGGTTAGGGTGAACTTAGGTTCACCATTTATGAGCAATGGCGTCAGGTTGCCACATTTAAGGTTCCCTTGTTTCCTCATAAACTTAAAGTTCTTCAACTATTGTGATTAAATATGCATATATACATGTAAAATATTAAATTATGAATTATACAAAAAAATTATTGGATTGTAAATAAACAATAGTTTACTAGTGTATAAATTGTAAATAAAATATATATTTTACCCCACCCCTGTTTTTTATTTATACTTGGAACATGAGGCAATGATCATAATTTATAAACATATCTTCCATGATTGTCCCATTATTATTGGTGATTACACATTATATTATTTTTAGTTTACAAAAATTTTAAATGCACATTTCACACCTTTCAAGGTTAACTTTTTGCCTGCCGCAAATGAAACTTATGATTTCCAATGATTTTTAAGTATTTATGTATTCCATTCATGTCAACTTCTTTTTTGACAAAATGTGATTTAAACACAGAAACGTAATACATTAAAATATCTGCTATTGAAATAACTATGAAAAACTAAAATTTATGTTTTAAATACAGACTTAGTAAATTGGATGAGTGAACTCTTTGCAGAATGAGCTCTTTTGTTGTTTGAGAAAAGAGGCATTGCAAAAACAAAGTTATTTGAAAAACCCAATCTATTTGTAAGACACTTTATAAACTTCCAGAATAAACTTATGGACATTAATTGCTGGTGTGGACTGTGTGAATGAAGCATTATTTTCAAGAACATGGCAAAGACAAGAATACAAACGTAGATATTGGTTAACCATTAACATATGTAGGACAAACATCTATTAGAATGGATAAGTTGCTGCTCAAGTAACAAATTGAATTTTAATGATCTTGGCACGATTTACCAGTCAGCTTAGAAGTGGTACCATTGCACAGAAAAGCACCTATATATACAAAAAATTATGTAAGTCCTTATTGTCAAAGGTGTGCCTTCTGTTCTTATGTTGCTCGACCTGTCTGCAACTTTTGATAATAATGACATTACCCTATCTGTAAATCTTTGATAATATTGTCATTACCACTCTCTTGGACTGCCTTAAGTACATGTGTGGTTTAAATCATATCTGCTAAACAGGGACAAGCTTGCAGTGTTGTGTCTGACCCTTGGTCTTGAAGTACAGAGTACCACAGGGGCAGTGCTCGGGGCTATTCTTGTGTGTCTTTTCACTTGTCTTTTAGCAAAAACAAGTTCAATGCAACAGAATGGCATGGCAGATGGCCCTCAGATTTACCTTAAATTTTTATAGAAGTACTTTTGGCCATCTGGAGAAGTGTGTGACTGAGGTCCAATGATGGAAGAAAAAGGTCAAAAGTAATCCTGCAAAGGCAGAGTTTATTGTGCTTGGAGCCCCTGTCATGCAGAAGAGGTTGGCATTCCTGCTCCCTAGCTGCATAATTGATGTGACGTTTCAGGCTGTAGAATCAGTGTAAAACCTGAGTGTCATATTTCACTGCGATTTCTATTTCAAAATAAGATAGATGCTTTCTGTTGGTCTTGCTTTGTGACCCTTTATAATCTTTGGAAAATTAGTACCAACTGAAGATGGTGACATTCTGCTGCACATGCAATTGCCAGTAGTAGATTGGACTAGAGTTTTATATCAAAGTTTGTCAAAGGGTAACCGAATTGGCAGTATCTACTGACCTGAGATATCATGGGTACTTGAAGTTGGATCTACATCACTCCAACATTGAAGCCTCTGTACTCGCTCCCTGTCAAACAGAGACCTGCTTTCAAAAATGCAACCAACATCTATCTCTGGATTTCTGCCTGCTGGAGGAAGCTGAAGATTACCTATTCCATTAAAGGGGAAGTAGTTAAAAATAAGGGGCCATTTTTGTGGTTCAAAACAAAGTTTACATATATCCCATTTGCTACAGCACATCCACATAGACACAGATAAAGAAAGTGCAGCAAACAAAGAGTATATTTACACCAAATTATACTCTTCACCAGGCAGTGCTATGACACACAATGGCAGGGGAATGTGTCTGTTTCACAGTGTTTATGTGATTTTTCATGTGTTGTATTATGTGTGTTTTTATTTGTATGTGACATTCATTGCCCCAGTTCAAGTCAGATGTGAAAATTGGAAGCAATAAAGACCCCAATGGGGAAAATATGTTTATTATATACAACAACAAATCTACTATGACATTAAAAGATACTTCACAATTTACTGATTAATAACATTACTCCATTTCATTTCTTCCTTAAAACAACTTGTCACCAAGAGTAGACCATGCATATTTTTGTATAGCTTACATCCTCTTCCCTCCATAGAGGAGCATATACCTATATTTTTATATCTCCCCTCGATCCTTTTCTTCCTTCCTTTCATCCTTCTTTGGCTTTGTAAAAAGTTGGAAAAAAATCAACATTAGCATCTCTGGAGACTACCCGTCAAAAAAAAGAACTCTGAAACTACTGGACTGTTGAAGGACCAGTTTGTGAAAACTCCGAGAAGCTTCAACTGGTATGACATGTATACAGAGAGGTCCAAGGTGTTTTCCTGGTCACTGGATCCAGCCAAGCTGAACTGCAGTTTTAGTAGAATCGCCAGACATACACTGCCTTCTGCCCTTTCATCCTTGTCTATCCATCAAGATATCTTGAGATAACTGGAAAGATCTGCCTGGGAACAAACATTTGTGTGTAACCAGGCTGCTGGGCTGAGCTGGTGCCTCACCAAGGTTCAAGAATCTATGGTTACACATCTGAAGACTCTACACAATGATAAGGGCAAGGGCAAGTGCTCCAGTAGATCACAACATGCTGTTAATGTGTTAATGAACTGGTGTATTTAGTGACATTCAACAGGAGCATTACTCAAGCCATGGCTTGTACTATACAGAACTTATAAGAAGGCATTTTTATCAACATGGCCAACCTGATACCAGTTCACAGAGACAGCTACTTGGAATATCTCAAAGCAGGAATCAAGCGGGATACCACTCTACGTAATGTTCCACTCCACATGTACTCTATGGGTCAAGCAGGATACCACCCTACATAATGCTCCACTCCACATGTACTCTCTGTTTCCATGCACGTTGCTCGATAAAGCAGAGGAGGAGATCTCACACAATGGGGAAAGACGTTCCACTGGTACCTCACAGAAGAAACCCAGTAGCTACCACCCCTATGCATCCTCTGCAAAGCCATATCACCAGTCAAATCAGAAACCTAGTGTTCCTGCATGGAGGCAGACAAAAGACAGGCAACAAAGTAAGAAAAGGTCATGGCAAGGCTTCCACTTACCAACAGAAACCGGCCAAGGGGTCTAAGTATTATACATGACAATTACTGTATAGATTGTGGCTGGCAAGAACAACCCTGTGCATGTGACCGGCAAAATGGACAATTTAAGTGCTGTACCAGTGGGGGTTGGAAAGAAGAACTGTCTGCTTGTGATCAACAAGAGAGAGACAGTAATTTTTTATCTGTAAATTCTTGTGTTGTAACCCATGTTCATTTTGCAAAAGGGTATATGCAAAAGAAAGGTATAAATCCTGACAATGGTCATCGTCCAGAAATCAAATATGTGTCCTACCTGGCCCCTTCCGGAAAGCAAATTACACAAAAACTACCTGGAATCAAAAGCTGTCTTTCTGGTCCTAAAGGAGCTCCAGGCACTATGTTTCTACAATACAGTTCTCATAGCAACAGACAACACAACAGTGGTTGCCTACATAAACAAGGAGGGGGAGATGAAGGAGAAGCCTGACCTGGTGCTCCGGACAGTAAAATTCTCCGCAAATTCCCTGATTAGACAAATTTACTGTAACATATATGAGAACATCATGGGCAACATTTTAAAATTTATTTTAAAAATGTGATATGTGACCTTTAACAGCGATCACAATACGAAGTTATTCTTGGAGATGCTGAGATAAATGGAGATAGAATTTTGCATAACAAGCAGATAGAGGTCATTCAAAAATTCTACAGTTAGGTAAATCTTGCATTTATTGTACTTTTCTCTAAACAGTGCCAACATCATGATGGTAAAAGTTCTGGCTGGTTTTATAGCCATAGATCCGGATATTGGACAGTATTCACACCCCTATTGGTTCCCACTTCTGGGAACCTAAGTATTTGATTTGGAAACGATGAAATATGGTTCTAACCTGATTGAACGGTGGACAGCTGTTGTGGTTCTTCACTGTGTGACCAAAGACAGAGGTTTAGTTGAATGAAGTTCTTTGTTGAAGTTTGTTCATGTGGCTCATCACAGCTCTGTTGGATTCGTCAAGATTTTTAAGTATTAAAGTGATAAACCTGGTTGGTTCAAAATACTTTCAGCCTTAACTGGTCACTCCTGAAAATATGATCAATTTGAATATTCTTTCGCAACTTCTTTTTGGTGATATTCTATCACGGTCTTATGTTAGCATCCTTCTGACACTTGCAGAAATTTTCTACTATTTCCTGACATGCTGCGATCCAAACATGTTACACAATAAAACTCTAATATCTTGAGTAATCTTAAATCATATAATACTTTCAAACTTCAAATACTTTCAAAGTGACCCCAGAGTCTGAAGTGAAGATTATTTAATGTGACTTTCGACTTGATTGGCCCAGGACAAATATATGACAATGAGGTAGATATATGATGTCTACACATTTATGGTAGATGTCAACTACCCCAGCAGGCTCTCAATAGGGCCGTGTTATTCATTGCTAATGTCAGATCACTCACTACAAGTGGTTTGCTTCAGAAAATTTACCCATTGCAGAAGAGAAAACACATTGAGTTGGAACATTATTAATTACAAAGGAAAACATACATGAAAAGATATCTTGTCAGGAAACAGGGAATTGAAGAAACATGCGTTTCATTCAAAATGAAGAACAAATGAAGAACAATGTAGAGAATTATGTTGATGTTTTTATCGTTGATCAGAAACCAAAACATACTTTCTGTTTTTCCTTTATACAAGAGGCAATTACTTGCCTCGCACCTATATATGTGTGTTACATGAAATGAAAAAAATATTGTAGCGAAATCAAGTCGCCGGGTTATATCTAAAGCTGAAATAGGTTGTAACTTTATCTCATTTTATCTAAATGTGCACTAGATCTGAAGGGTGACACAGCTTTAAATGTATAAACAGTTAATATGAATCAATGGAAGACATAGTGAAACTAATATCAGTTGGTGTATTAATTTAGGAGACACAAGAGTTGATCAGTACTTTGAGAAGCCTTAGTAGAAAGTAGAAAAAAACAGCTTTATTATGATTACCTATCTGTTAAGTTTTGTACAATATCGAGACACTATTTATAAATGAGACACACGTGCAAAAAACATGTATTTATTTTGCTCAAACATATATGTGCATGTTGTTAATTTAGAAAAATGTACAGCCACTGATTTTCTATTCCTCAAATATAAGTCTTAAATAGCATTATTGTTTCTTATCCAAATATCAATATAAAATGGTATTCAGGAATCTGTTGATATGTACGGGAACACGTAACTTTTTAGACAATTTATATTGATCAGGTAAAACTATAACAATTATAGGTATGTACTTTGATTGAATCATGTAATGTACTTATAGCCAGTTTCTCAATGCTTTAAGCCATGCACAGTATAATTGTTCAACTTTCTCACTTCCAAGAACCAAAAAAGTACCACATATATATCCATACAGCAACATTCAAATAACCAGCACTATTCATATGGGTGAGCAGTTATACCATAAAGTAACAGTTATACCATTCACAGATGATGTACTGTTTGTAATATTATTGTAGAGAACTTTTTAAGTGTGAGCTCTAGTGAGGTTCACGCTTCTAGAGATCACTCTTTTTTAATTTTTTTTATCAAGATTTTCATGAATTGTGGCATAGCGTGATGAGTATCTGTCTTTTACAGAAGTTAAGAGGCAATGAGCTACATTAGTACTGGGATGAGTGACCACTTCAGCACACTACTCATGTCTCTGATGGCTAGTAGACCAAACTCACTTATGGCCTTATTTGTTTCTAGATCAGCTATATAATCTAAGTGCATCAATTGATCACAAATTTCCAGCATTAATATTAATGATAATGTTGATGGTGCTGCTAATGCATGTCTATATTAATGTCTATTTTAAGGTAATTGGTCTTAAAACCAATAGAGCTAGCTGTCCGTGTGACTGTGACCAAGGTAGATCAAGGAGGTCATCAAAAGGTCATGATCATGAGATCACTGAGGTCATATGTGAAATATAAGGATAGGCACATCCATTATAATTGTCATGCTAACGCTTATGCATTAGCAGAACCATCAACACGAGGCTATTAACCTATTTAAATGACACTCATAGCCTATATGTGTCTGCATATCCTGGGTTTTGTGGTATAAAATTTTGATCGGGGTGGGGGTGGAAATGTGGTCGGTGGTTTGAGAATCAAGTGTTTTATTAGGTATATGCACTTAAGTATTAGCAAAATGTTTTAACATGAAATTATAATAAAAGCTTTACAAAAGAGTTTTATAGAGAGGCCAATTTCATCAAATTTAGTAGATTGGGCATAACATATACACAACAACTGGATAATTTTCAAAAGAAATTTGTTCATAAATGTATTATTGAAATATTACTTCAAAATTTAAGCTCATTGATACATATCAGAGACAGAGTGAGTACAACACATTTATTAACAACAATACCCTAAATACCTTCATTCACTAAAGGCGCATGTTCTGGAAGTAAATACTTCTAACAAGTGACAAAATTATCAACTTCAAAGAGAAACATACCTCAGTAGAAACAATAGTCTCATATTGAACTTCATTTTTTTTTTGTCATAGACCTATGTATAATAAATCAACTCATGGTAATGTTCATTGGCATAGTCTCTTTTTCTTCTATAAAAGGACACAGTTGGAAAAGAAAGATAATAAATCATGTCACACAATGCTTGAAATTGCAACAAATTAGATGAATAAGGAGGATTCAAATCACAGATCATTTTAAGACAACCGATACATTTGATCACCCAGCAGAAAACACTGGTATGAAAGTGATCTAAAAAAAGTTTTAAATAGTTGAACGATTTATGGTGAAAGGAGTAGATGTTAAAATAATTTATTTGTATACTTTTTGAAGTTAAAATATGAATAAAATACATGCTATATAATGATAGCAATATTTTATTGAATTTATTTTTGGAAACATTTACCTTCAAGTCATTTAAAAAAAAATTAACAAATTGTTAAAGTAAATGTACTCACACTAACTTGGAACATGCAAAATGGACATACAAAATTGTATTGTGGAAACAATGTTATTTCAAAGGTATAATTATATGTAATAAAAGGCATTTTCAATTAAGATATCTGATATAGCATTTGTTATAAATTATTACAAGAGTGTGTCGGCAAAAGATTATGTCATATTTTTATTATTTCAAAAATAAAAGCTGAATGGACGTCTTTTCATAGACATCAATGGTTTCAATAATTTTAATATATGTATATTTTATATGTTAAAGCGAATCATCTCTTACCTTTAGTGATACTTAATTATGTAAGAAAAATTATGTTCAAAGAAGCTCTCCACATTCTGAAGTAACCAACACCACTTTCTTCCTACATTATAGAAAGAATAGCTTGACCTATAATCCATGGTGGTATAATTTAGTCAAAATGGATTTGAATAATGACGTATTCAATAATTCCATCACTGTACATTGATAATGCATATTATTTGCCTTACTTACATGTTGTTATGCCAACAAGGGTGTCTCTGTAAATAGTACATTGGTTCAGTCTGTTTTTTAAATGTAGATTTGACTCAACAAAAATAAAATAGCCAACATAGTATAATAATACTCACAATATGATTGAAGTTAGTTCTAAATAATTACTAGAAATAAATGCATCTTTTTAAAAATATTCTAACTGTTCTTAACTTCATGTTATAATTTTCAGACAACCACATTAAAAAAATGAGTTCTTTGCTGATGCTATTCATGCTGTTAGTGGCATGTAAATCTTTAAGCAAGGGTAGGTACAATGTATATCATTTATAATTTACCAACACAGCTGTACAGAAGATATGTAAAATCAATTCACGTATAAATCCTCATGTGCAACAACCTAGATTTTCTAATATTCTTCTTTGCACGAAAAATCTCTTACCATGACCTATGTTCTGTTGCAGTTCCATTACACTTCTTGCACTTCCATTATTTTTCCTTTCAAAACCAGTCTACATCACTTCCTAAAGTGGTCATTTACCCCTGTATTGAAGGATCTGGTTATACTCTATGAATTGGTCTTGGATATTGGCAAATTTACACAGCTTTACAGTAGAACTACCTGTACAACTTGATATACAGCTTGAAAGATTTAACTGAAAGTTAACTTAAGTCAGAGTGAGTCAGATTCTCTTGTTCAGTATCTAATTCACTTATTTGGTTTTATAAAGTTACATGTTTACCTTAATTAGTTGGTCATTCCATAGTAATTCATGGTGTAATATCTCTTTTTTCAAATTCATGTAGTTGTATATTTTGTTATAATCTGTTATTCTGAAAGGAAAAGGTTGAAAACATGAAACATTGTGGCATACACATTTAGATTAAAGTATGTTCCTCTCCATAATTTTTACAGTTATACAATTGTTTATAATGTTTATAATTGTTAAAGTTTATTTTATGGTTTCATGTTATTTTGTTCATGGCAGTAAACTGCTATATGTATCTGACAATTAAGTGTAGAAAAAAACCCTAGCAGAAAAAAAACCGCAGCAGTCCCCAGCCCCCGGAAGCCATTAAAGCACACCCACTTGTGAAGTAAGTTTATTGATATATATACATGAATACATGTGACTACTACTTTTAACTTTGTTTTCATCTTTACACAAAAGACTAAATAACTACCATATCATGTTTCACGTATAAGTATAAATGACTAGTTTTACTGAGTTTATACAGTGTGGTGACTTCACTTGAGATAAATACGTTTTAATAAAATGATCTCAAGGTCACTTTAAGATAATCATAAATTACATGTTTTGGTTTAGTGTAAAGTAATGTATATACATAATTTCATCTGTTTTATCAAGGCCTGCAGTACCAGGGGTGACCCAAAGCTGGAGTGAGAGGTGCAAGAGTGAAATTACAGGAAAGGGTACCAATAATACCAGGTACAGAAGTAAGTTTGGGGGAAAGCACCTCAGCTCGAGAATGAAGCCACCCAGGGTTTACATGATGTAGCCCAAAAGTAGAATTTTAGTTTATTGGATACAAATAAATTTACAATATTTACATAAAAACCCTAAAAAGAAACATAAAATATAAAGGGTTAAAAAACTAAGACAGGTGCTTATTAAATGCTTATAAGCACATTTACTGTGGAATAGGATGGGAGGGCAGATAAAATGTTTGTTACATCTTGTCCCTTCAGGGATCAATTTTAAACTGCCCATAAACCAACTTAAAACCAATCAAGGTTTGTTTTTATTTACAGTCTCCCTGGCAACCCCATACTCCTGCCTGAATTCACTTTGTGAATTCCAGCAACTGAATGCTTTAAGGTACCCCACAAATCTTCCTGGGTGAGGACTGAAATTCATGATGCCCAGACATCCTTCCTTACAGTCCCCAGCCCCCAGAAGCCATTAAAGCACACCACTTGTGGAGTAAGTTTATTGATATATATACATGAATATATGTGACTACTACTCTTAACTTTGTTTTCTTCTTTACACAAAAGACTAAACAACTACCATATCATGTTTCACGTATAAGTATAAATGACTAGTTTTACTGAGTTTATACAGTGTGGTGACTTCACTTGAGATAAATATGTTTTAATAAAATGATCTCAAGGTCACTTTAAGATAATCATAAATTACATGTTTTTGGTTTAGTGTAAAGTAATGTATATACATAATTTCATCTGTTTTATCAAGGGCTGCAGTACCAGGGTTGACCCAAAGCTGGAGTGAGAGGTGCAAGTGTTAAATTGCAGGAAAGGGTACCAATAATACCAGGTACAGAAGTAAGTTTGGGGAAAAGCACATCAGCTCGAGAATGGAGCCACCCAGGATTTAAATGATGTAGCCCAAAAGTAGAATTTTAGTTTTTTGGATACAAATAAACTTACAATATTTACATAAAAACCCTCACACCCCAAAAATAGTAGGGAAACATCATGCTAGGGTAGCAATAAAGGAATCAGCGACATTTTCACCCATTGTGTGATCTTGTTTAATGTATGTCCACACGCAGTCGGAGGACCAGGATCCATGCCGTTTTATATCCAAGAGTGGAACGTGTGAATTGAATGCCAATGTCGCTCCTGGTCTACGAAATGAATGAAAAGTAAAGAAGGATTTGCTAAAACCTAACCGTTTTATCACACTTGCAAGACATTTTCTAATTCGGGAATCAGTTAAGACTTGCCACCCTCTGGCAGTATTTATTTGAAACAATGGTTGTGAATCCTGGGGAGAATAAAGTTTGAAAATGGTGCGAAGTGCAGAGAACAGACAGATTGGTGAGCCTTTCAATCTTGGTAGTGTTATTATTTGAGCTTTGTCACGATTTTGCATAGTTTTGGACCATTTCAAAAGAAGCTTCACATAGCGTTTTGTGAAGAATACATCTCCTGCTGCAAGATGTTGTGTGGTGTCAAACTCAGCGATGGAGTGTGGCGCAATGTTTGACAAATGTAGAAACCCGCAGAACCCACAAAGAAACACTCCTTTAAATACTTTACCCATATAAAGATTGTCACAGACTTTAACTATATTGTTTAGCGTCTTTATGTCTATAATATTTCTTTTTGTAGCTGCAAGAGGCCTGTTGATTCGAACTGATTTGATGAAATACCTTATGTTAGGATGATCCATTAGCTCATAGTGACAGCCCCATATAGTTAGGTTTGCTTTTATTGCTGACACATAGTTTCTGAGCATATGAACAGACACAGCATTTTTTACTAGAAATTCTAAGAAACATAAGATGAAAGTTACATCAATAACATGTAAAGCCTTATTACTCAATACACAAAATGCTATAAAAGTTCTGAAAAGTAGGGTATAACATTTCCTGGTCTTTGGTCTCATCGCCAAGCGCAATCTAGATGACGCTTCCTCGTCCAGTTGATTCAAAAGGGGAGGATCTGAAAGTACAGTAAAACAGTTCTTAACAACCTACAATGTTTCATCCATCTCTAGCATTTCTTTATTAACCATTCCCATGCAGGTATGTTCAGCTGCGTTGCAATCGGGATTCTACATTTTAAAAAGTTTGGAGCACCACTAGCCCTGACTATGAAATGTTGTTTTAGTGGACAAGTGATCGATTGGTTTTTCTTATCTTCTGATTCTGGCAACATAAAATCTGACAATGGAATAAAGCCAAATTGAAAGTCACTCTGGTTTTTGTACTCATCAAAAAGATCACATGTACCTCTGTACTTTTTTAATTCACATCGATTTCTATGCAGAGCATTGTTGAATTTGTCATTATCAGTTAGCCAGTGTATGTCATAAATGGGGGCTGCATTACTATTTATCAAGTGACTGACTTCATTGTTACCTGTTGTTTTTGTAGTTTCACTTTTTGTGTCAATGTGACCATTGCCAGCATTTGTTGGTCCCATTGAATACCCACCTTTATCACCACTTCTATTTTGGTCAACAAAAAGGGTAACTTTACTGTCAAGCACCGCATTGGTTTTGTTAGCAAACTTTTTGTAATAGGTTTTTCTGTGCACCCCTTTGCCAAGTTTTGGTTTTTCGTATCTAATATTACCAGGAGAACCAGTGTCATTTTTGTAAATTGCCATGGTCTGAAATGCACTAGCACTAGTTTTTCTGCCCCTAGCAAATAGACTTTCCCAATGTTTCTTATGCAAGGCTGAATTGTATACATATTTTGTGCAAACTATGGGTTGAGAAGTTTTTCCCAAAGTGTCTTTGGCAGTGGGGTGACCAGTTACAAATGCCATATCTTTTACAAAGTCATTTTTTACAGCAGAAGTTTCATGATTTTTGTTATCACTGGAAACAGTGTAGTCACACTTATGTGAATGCTTTTTGCTGCTCAGAGCTTTATCTACAACTGAGCAGCTGTCTGCTCGTTTTTGAAGCTTTTTTAAAATGGAAACAGTCTTTTTCCGGATGATTTAGAATCTTTCCTTGGGTTACACAGTAGGCACAAATGTGCTTTTGCAATTTGCCATTGTGTTCGTGGTCCCTAATATGTGTACATTGTCCTGATTGGTACAGTTTACAGAACCAAGGTTTTCTCACTTGATCTGAATACCGGCCCCAATTTTGTTTTCTACTTACTGAATGCTTTTGTGCATGTGCTCTACGTATTCTCTCTCTATACGACTTGTGTCATTCCATGTGACTGAACCCCGTTCCATATCACAAAGCAGCACAGCGTGTGCTGCTTTAGCATTCTGCCACGAGAAATCAGTTGTGTCCTCCATCAGCTCGCCCAGGTACACCAGCATTTTTTCCCTTATATCACTATTTGTTTCATCTACAATATTTCTGGTGAATCCCCGTTGTCTACTAGGGCCACCCAAAATCGATTCATGAGGCCATGCTACTTTCTTTCTGACAATGACTTCTAAACCGCCTCTAAGAGATTTATTTTTTTCTGTACTATCATTACCTGTTTTCCTTGCATTTTTCTCTAGAGCAGCAAGCCTCATATCAACTTGTTTCTGAACCCTATGCGATGACCTTAGTTCACCTAGGCTCGGTAACATATCTTCATCTGAAGATGAATCTGTACACTGTAATTCTGATTTATAATGTTTATGTTTTCTCTTTGAAAAAGTTCTACTTAGCTTTTTCTTGTCTTGTCCTTGTCCTGTGTTGAAGTCCCTGCCACCTGACTCTCAACCGCATCCAGTCTTTTGTTGACGCGCTGAAGCTGTTGAAGTATCAGTTGTTGTACATCGGGCTGCACTGTGTCCTCTTCCTCTGATGCTGATGTGTCCTGTTGACTACCAGAGGTGTGGTGATAAAAATCATCACTCGAACTTTCAGAACAGTTCTGCTGATTGGCAGTTTTCTTCTTTCTTTTCTTGTCAGACTTGCTATCTGAGCAGGAAGTAACTGTCTTTCCTTTGTCATGAGATCTATGCATCACTTTTTTATTGTTCTTCTTTTGACTTACTGCGGAGACTGATTTCGATGTACTGGGCACTGGTGAAAGTTCATTTTCACTATAAAGTGTCATTGTCTTTTTACATTTACTACCAGTAGGTGGAATATGCCTTTCTCTGCACTTTGTGCAGTAATTTTTATTTTTACTTTTAGTCATTTTTTTCAAACTTTATTTTTGCTCATAGATATATGTCTCTGAAACTGAATACAAATGCACTGTATGCCGTATAACCTCTCTCTGACAACAAAAACCAGTCTTAATTTGGCTCACCAAGATCGAAAAATAAGGAGACACAAGATAAATAGGTTAGACCGTCCCTCTAGTCCGGTCCCAATGGACCAAATCAAGCCTGAGGTTGTCAGAGAAGACCTATAACTTGTTGATTCCACATCCCATATCACAACATATTGCCATTGACTTTTAATGCAAAAATCACACAAAACACAGTTTTTAAATGTCTTTCCACGTTTTTAAATTGGTGAATTTCCTTGTCACTCTCCTGTTTACAATATGCAGCTTCTAGACATGTTTTTCCACGACTAAAATAGTTTATTTACTTGTCACTCTGCTGCTTACAATATGCAGTTTCTAGACATGTTTTCCCATGATTAAAATAGTTTATTTACTTGTCACTGTCCTGTTTGCATAAATCAGTTTCTAAACATGTTTTTCCACGATTGAAATAGTAATTTTCCTTGTCTCTGTTATGTTTAAAAAATGCAGTTTCTAAACATGTTTTTCCATGATTAAAATAGTGATTTAACTTCACTTTTACCTGTTTACAAATTCAGTTTCTAAAAATGATTTTTCTCGATTAAAATTGTGAACTTACTTGTCACTGACCCGATTAAATGAAGGATTTTTAAACATACTTTTTCACGAATCAAATAGTCAATTTTCTTGCTACTGACCTGTTTACAAATGCAGTTTCTAAACATGTTTTTCCACGATTAAAACAGTGAATTTCCTTGTCATTCTCCTGTTGACAAAACCATACAATGTCACGATAAAACAACTGTATAAAACCCTAAAGTCCTGGCTTTTGACACAGTGAAATAAGAGATTCATAAACGTCCATAAATTCAACAGATAAAATGTTTGTTACATCTTGTCCCTTCAGGGATCAATTTTAAACTGCCCATAAACAAACTTAAAACCAAACAAGGTTTGTTTTTATTTACAGTCTCCCTGGCAACCCCATACTCCTGCCTAAATTCACTTTGTGAATTCCAGCAAGTGAATTCTTTAAGGTACCCCACAAATCTTCCTGGGGGAGGACTGAAATTCATGATGCCTAGACATCCTTCTTTAAAAAAGCCACAGTAGAATACTTCAGAATCAAATAATCCTATTAGAAAAAACCCTGGGGGTGTTGGAAAAATACCCAAACCTATGTTACATGGTCTACACAACTTGGCAGTTCTTGTGTAAATGTGTTATGTACCATTTAGTTAGACGGCTTTTATACTGAGGTATTTTCTGCTGCAGATTTTTACAGAGACATTTTTCTGCTAGATGCTTTTTTTAGTTTACTTGACAACCAGTACAATATATTTTGACAAGATCAACATTTTCTTCTCCCTGTCTGAAAATGTCCTCCCTTGTAAGTTTGACCGGACACCGCATGATATGTCCCACAATGAAATGTCAAAGTATGAAATATCCATACCCGAGACTTTCTCATATTCCATACTCAGTTGAATATGAGAAAACACTAAGTCCATCATGTAAGCATTCATACTGCCTAATATCACATGGCATTTGTTCTTTCCTGATGTTTGTCCAGGCTTTGATTGGCAGACAACAAGTTCACCTGGTCCCTTGTGAATTTGCAAAAGCACTTTCAAAAATATTGGAACTCTTTCATGAAGTAGAATTAAAATTTTCATGGGGCAAACCTGGCAGCATCATTCCATGAGACAGAACAAAAGACGATAAATTTAAAATTCCACCCATAATCCTTCAAGTGTAGCAATTCTTATTTTATATTTCCAAACCCCTGTTTTTATCATTATCCCAGAAAAGAATGACAGGAAAAGTAGAGCTTTTACATTCTCATGTAAGTTACAATTGTGTAAATTTTATGTTTTATTTTGCTCCTGAGTAAATTTTAGTACTTTATTTACCAGCTTTAACAAAGAATGTGAAAATATTTGAAGCTTACTTACAATTATTATCATTGTTTATTTTACATCTGCTTTCCTTTCATCAGAATATGGATTTTGTATTAAATGCTTTTTTTAAACTTCACTCAAATAATCCCATATATTCTGGCATTCTTCAAAATAAAGTGTATTTACAAGTATATTTTAAGAATATTTGTCCCCTATGTTTCATCATATTGATACCTAGAAATTTATGAAAATAGAAATAGAGAACAATTTCATTGTTCCAAGTCAATACTTATAACACATTGGTGAAATTATTGATATCCACAGAATTAATAGAACAAAGCTCACCCTATTGGTAAAACTTGAAATTAATTATTCATTTTGAAAACATATCAAATAATGTTGAAATTTCTGTACCATTTCTCAGACTGTGGTCCACTGATGTATGGTTATACACCAGCAGTGTGCAACAGAGGAAGCCGGTGTCCAAAGCACTTCAGAAAATGCAGTATGATGAAATTCCACAAAACTTGCATCAAGCATTACAAACTAATGTACCCAACTGGAGTTTGTTGCTACAAGAAAAAAGAAGGAAAAAGGCATCCATGTGTTATGACTTTGATCGTAAGGTGGCTTTTCACAGACAAAATAAAAAGAATAATGTTCAACTTTTAACTCTTTAATAATGATTTATGTCATTATATACACTTTACAAATGATAATATACGTGTATTTCCAATATCAGAACCCAAACTCTATCTGTATGATAACTTCATTTAACCATTTAGTACTACCACTGCTGAATCAAATCAATGTCTATATGTAAAATATTTAACAATGTCATAGATTCCCTGGGTAGACTGCATAGTCATTATCTTTGACGAAACTGGTAAATGCCAGAAGACATCAGAAGCTACTAGAAGGGTGGTACTGCAATCCCTCAGTGCTTAAAAAGAAATAATAAATTCCCTTACTAACTATACTTGGGGGAAATTAACAATATATTCCATTTACTTCAGTTATAGTCTGAATCAATTAATCTGTCTTCAAAATTTAAGGTATGTATTTTACTGGTAACTACTATCTTCTAACCAGAATCTAGCAATATTCATAATCACAATACAATTACATAGTATTTTAAACATACTAGAGAATTGTCAAACAGAAGAATCTACAATGTTATACTAAATAAACTACAAATCTTAAAGCTTTAATAAACTAAAGTTATACTACTTAAACAAACTACATGTACTTACAGACATCAAACTTTCCACTTCAGATAAAGCCGAAGCTCTCTACACATCCTTTCCCACTGACTTCAACTCACTTTTCCATGTATCCCCATTTCCTTCAACAATTTAATAATAAAAGAATTTTGACCTTCAACAATAACATCTAGTTCAATAATCCTTGGTCAAACCACTTTCAACATTAATCAAGCAACATGGTTTAAACATCATTCACACTGACATGATTTCCTGACAAGTTTGCATGAAACACACTTTAACTTTGTATAAATACACATTATTATACAGTACATCATATATACCACTTTAAATAACTGATTGTGTTTAATAGAGTTTAAGAAAATATGATTATAATATTTATATTCATTTAAAGTGACTACATTACCAGAACAAGTGTGACCGGGGTTTAACCTTAGGTCTTTATCAATATTAAATAACAATCCTAGTCCCTCTATATATAAAACACATGATTCAGACAGTCATTTATACACAATGCTGCATTAATGTACTTTAAAGGTCACTGACAATACTGGACTATATATGTCAATACACACCTAGAGAAACTTACAAAATCTTTAATTGGTAAATATAACAAAAGTGGACAGACTTGTACACAGTGTAAAGAATGTCATGAACTGAGTGCACTGAACTGATAGAAGTCAAGTTTCTAGAGTCCATTGACAATACACAAACATAATTCAAATTGTAACATACCCTTCCCCTTAAGTCAAATGTTTTGACAAAACACAATTTAAATTATGTAACAAGTTAACCTTTACACACTACTATTTTATAACCTGCTAAGATAGTCAGCACATACATTTTGTGAACCTTTAATTGCCATTATTTTACATTGATATGGTTGCAATGCAAGTGCCCACCTCACAAGACGTCCATTTTCCATCTTTGACTGACGTAAATATACAAGTGGTTGATGATCTGTCTCAAGAATAAAGTCCTTTCCATAAAGATAAACATGGAATTTTCTGGTAGCCCAAACCAGAGCCAAGCACTCTTTCTCAATTACAGAATAGTTTAACTCACTTTTAGTCAACTTTTTACTAGCATATGCCACAGGGAACTTTTGACCATCAAAATCTTGCAAAAGACATGCACCTAGCCCTACTTCTGATGCGTCTGTCTGAAGAATGAACTCTCTTGACAAATCAGGGAGTCTTAAGACAGGATTTGAACTCAGAACTTTTTTCAGGATAACAAAAGATCTTTCTTGAGCATCACCCCATACTATCTTATTTGGGCAATCTCTTTTAGTCAGGTCTGTCAATGGAGCTGCTACCGTACTGTAATTTGGTATGAATTTGGAATAAAATCCTACTAACCCTAGAAAACTTCTAACTTGTTTCTTGGTTTGAGGTATTGGGGCTTGTTGAATGTTAAATAACTTCTCAGGGTTAGGACTTATTTCCCCCTCTCCCACAATATGCCCTAAGTAATCAACACTGGTAAACCCTAGTTTACACTTTGACGGTTTCATTGTTAGACCAGCAGATCTCACTCTCTCAAACAGTTTCCTAAGTTCACACAAATGTTCATTCCATCCAAGTGAGTGAGTCAATACATCATCTGTGTAATGTTCAGATTTGTCTAAACCTTTGAGAAGCAATCTCATCATGCGAGTAAATGTAGCTGCGGAATTTACAAGACCAAACGGCATTCTCAAATAACAATATGACCCTTTTGGAGTTACAAAACATGTTTTGTCCTGACTTGACTCATCAACAGCTATTTGCCAATAACCTTTTGACATATGACATTTGCTCACCCATTTACTGTCTTTCAATTTGCAAAATATCTGATCTGCCTGGACCATTGGTTCAGTTGAAAAAGAGGTCAAACGGTTCAACTTTCTGTAATCTGTACAAAAACGGATCTTTCCATCAGGTTTTTTTACAAGTACAATTGGAGATGCATATGGAGAATTACAAGGTTTAATCACATGCATTTTCAACATACTCTCAATCTCAGAATCTACAGTACCCTGCATATGATATGGTATTGGGTATGGTTTTGATCTGACTGGTACAGTACTTGTTAAATCTATCTCATGTTTAACCAACTTTGTGTAACCCCGGAGGTCAGAAAAGATATCCTTAAACTCAACTAACAGTTTAGATAAATCTCTTTTCTGCTGTTCATCTAAGTCTGGGTTGATAACTACATCTTTGTACGTTTCTGTTTGCTCCATACAACTGAACTGAATTAAGCTATCATCATCAACCGTACCTTTTTCTGAATCTGGCTCAATAATGGCAGAAGACACTACCTGCAAAACTGAATTCTCAGCTATCTCAATTGTTGAACTGACAGATTGGTCAATCCTACGCTCAATATACTTCTTGAGTAAGTTTGCATGGTAGGTTTTAACTTTACCCTTAACTTCAACTCTGTAATCATCACCAAGTACACCGACTATGTTGTAAGGGCCCTGCCATCTTACCAGAAGTTTGTTTGTCTCAGTTGGCAACAGAACCAAAACTTTCTCATTCTTCTCAAACTTACGTCTTTTACTTTTCTTGTCAAAGTAAAGTTTGCCTTTTTCTTGTGCACACTCTAAGTTTTCCTAAGCTAACTTACAAGTATTCTCAAGTCTTTCTCTCAAATCTACTATGTACTGATATGTGGTTTTAGTTTCATCAGAATCAATCTCAGCTGTCCATAAGTCTTTAAGTATGTTCATAGGTCCTCTAACTGTTCGTCCGTATAAAAGTTCAAACGGGGAAAACCCTGTACTGGCCTGAGGGACTTCCCTATATGCAAACAGAACAGCTGGGAGATACCTATCCCAATCTTTGGGTCATTCAGCACAAAGTTTTCGGAGCATTCACTTCAAAACAAAATGAAACTTCTCCACCAAACCATTACATTGTGGATGATATGGGGTTGTTACTAAGTGTTTTACACTTGTTCCTAAGTGTTTTACACTCAGGAGCCTATTTACCTCTTGCATGATTTGAGACATGAACTGAGATCCTCTGTCACTCAAAATCTCACATGGTACTCCTACCCTAGAAAAGATTTCGATCAAACCTTCAGCAACACACTCAGTATCTATGGATGGAAGAGCAATGGCTTCCGGGTATCTTGTGGCATAGTCAACCATGGTAAGAATGTAACGATTCCTATGCTCAGTGATTGGTGAAAAAGGTCCAACCAGGTCAATTGCTACTCTTTGAAATGGAGTATCAATAAGTGGCATTTTATTCAAGGGGACATGCGGTACCCTACCTTTTGGTGTAGTTTTTTGACAAAAATCACAAGACCTGCAAAATAGATTCATTTCACTTTGCAAACATGGCCAATAAAAACTGGACATGACTCTGTCTAATGTTTTCTGGATACCCAAGTGGCCACCTAACAGCGTTTCATGAGCTAGTTTAAGAACTTTTGTCCTTAATTTCTGGGGTACTAACAACTGTTGAACCACTTTCTGTTTCCCTTTAGACTGAACCCTACGATACAAGAAACCTTTCTCAACAAAGTAACTGGTTTCATTACCACTCTTCAGTTTTATAGTCTTGTTTTGTTTTGCTAGATCCCACACTTTGTTAAGACTATTATCCCTTATTTGTAGTTGTTTGAACTCCTCAGAGGTTAAACCTAAGTCAATTTCAGAAGGAACTTTCAATGGACTAGTTGGTTTGTTCAATTTCTCAGCTCGAGACCTTGTCATTACAGCTACTGTCTCAGTTTTTTCCTTAACTTGTCTGGTCTCTTCCCGAACACAATGCCATTCAGGATTTGGGTCATTTACATCCCTAGCACCTAGAATGTTCCCTACCACAAGTGGATATATGGGACTTTCCATAACCATAGCATCAGTTTCACCTGCAAACAATGGGGTATCTATGTGTACCTTGGAAATTGGAACCTTTTTGACTGTACCATCAATAAGAACACAAAGATAAACTTTCTCTGTAAACTGTTCTGGTTTTACCAAGTTTGATTTTACAACAACACCTGTACACCCACTGTCACGCAAAGTATTTACAGTAACACCACCTACAACACCTTTAAACACTGGCAAATTGTTTTTTGAACCACCACTAAAGTCTTGTTCACACACACCAACTATAGGTAATGATTTACCTGACGCCAGTTTTAACTGATCACCTTCAACACTCTCTGATAACATGCGTAATACACAAGTTGCACCCGTACCATGGTCATCAGTTTCATTACTTTGTTGTATTGCACTAGCAACATTGAGTTTCACTCTACAGTTTCTTTGTATGTGACCCTTTTTACCACATCGGTAACAAGTTTTATCATTGATACTAGTCTTTGTTATCAACCTAGACTCACTACCTTTTACATTAGTCTTGTCACTTGACGTTTGTTTCACAGAAATAGTCTCTTCTACAAAACAGTTCTGATCACCATGGGCTTCAACAAATTGTTCTGCTAAACAAGCCATTTCTTTTACTGTTTTTGGTACACGCTCTTTCAAGAACACTGCTAGAGGCTTACTACAGTTTAACAAAAACTGTTCTCTCAGAACAAGATCAGATAAATTTCCAAAACTTTTGGACACTTTTCCAAATTCGACCCACCTCTCAAAATAATTTGTAAGTCTATCAACAAACTGGGATGGTGTTTCACCCTTTTCAAGTCTAGAATTCCTGAATTTATTTCTAAAGCCTTCTTCTGTCATCCCATACCTCTTTAGAAGTGCTTTTTTGAGTTTCTGATAATCATCACTATCATCTTTACCCAATCTATGGTAAACCTCTAACGCAGTCCCCGAAAGAAGTGCACTGAGACTCATAGCGCAATCTTCAGGTTTCATACCTTGTGCTACAACATACTTTTCAAAACGAAATAAAAACGAGTCCATATTGTCCTCACTTTCATCAAATGCTGATAGTTTTGGATATTTTGCTGAGACTACCCCCTGACCTGGGAAAGACATTTGAGATGCATTAAGACTAGCTATCTTTAATTCTGCTTCTTTTAGTATTTTTTCATGTTCCCGCTTAGCTGCACGCTCATCCCTTTCTCTAGCTTGTTGTTCAAGTTCATGTTCCCTTTCTATAGCTTGTTCAAGTACAAACTTTTGTAAGGCATCCCCTTCCAACCCCATTTGTTTCCCATTTTCAACTAGCTTTTCCATTTTAAATAGAACAAGCTATATCTCTACTCTGAAGTGGAAATAACACCAGGCTAGGACTTACCTCTGCCTAACCAAAGCACACAGGTTACAACAAAATAACTATTGGTACCAATATAGTTCTATGTCAACCTAGTAATGCTTACAACGTGGGTTTTGAAGAAACAATGGTATACCCTTGATACCATTCAACAACTGAAGTCTATTAATTAGTATAGTCTGTCTATCCAACCATAAAATATATGCTGAACCAGATTAACCATTAACCCTACTCCAGTAACGAGAAACACACAGTAACTCTCAAAAACATATGCAGTACACTCACCCTTCTATACTCTTGTACTCACAAATCAATACTACCAGTACTGCATATACAGGAAAGAAACACTACCTAGTATCACAAAATAGCACTTTTATGGCACCATCAACAAAATAATTTTAAAAGTCAAATTTTTACTAACAAATTTTCCTACAACCTTTTTTTTTTTTTTTTTTTTTACCTACAAAAAATATCCTGGTCACGGCACCAATGTTATGACTTTGATCGTAAGGTGGCTTTTCATAGACAAAATAAAAAGAATAATGTTCAACTTTTAACTCTTTAATAATGATTTATGTCATTATATACACTTTACAAATGATAATATACGTGTATTTCCAATATCAGAACCCAAACTCTATCTGTATGATAACTTCATTTAACCATTTAGTACTACCACTGCAAATCAATGTCTATATGTAAAATATTTAACAATGTCATAGATTCCCTGGGTAGACTGCATAGTCATTATCTTTGACGAAACTGGTAAATGCCAGAAGACATCAGAAGCTACTAGAAGGGTGGTACTGCAATCCCTCAGTGCTAAAAAAGAAATAATAAATTCCCTTACTAACTATACTTGGGGGAAATTAACAATATATTCCATTTACTTCAGTTATAGTCTGAATCAATTAATCTGTCTTCAAAATTTAAGGTATGTATTTTACTGGTAACTACTATCTTCTAACCAGAATCTAGCAATATTCATAATCACAATACAATTACATAGTATTTTAAACATACTAGGGAATTGTCAAACAGAAGGATCTACAATGACTATACTAAATAAACTACAAATCTTAAAGCTTTAATAAACTAAAGTTATACTACTTAAACAAACTACATGTACTTACAGACATCAAACTTTCCACTTCAGATAAAGCCGAAGCTCTCTACACATCCTTTCCCACTGACTTCAAAAACCCAACTCACTTTTCCATGTATCCCCATTTCCTTCAACAATTTAATAATAAAAGAATTTTGACCTTCAACAATAACATCTAGTTCAATAATCCTTGGTCAAATCACCTTCAACATTAATCAAGCAACATGGTTTAAACATCATTCACACTGACATGATTTCCCGACAAGTTTGCATGAAACACACTTTAACTTTGTATAAATACACATTATTAAACAGTACATCATATATACCACTTTAAATAACTGATTGTGTTAAATATAGTTTAAGAAAATATGATTATAATATTTATATTCATTTAAAGTGACTACATTACCAGAACAAGTGTGATCGGGGTTTAACCTTAGGTCTTTATCAATATTAAATAACAATCCTAGTCCCTCTATATATAAAACACATGATTCAGACAGTCATTTATACACAATGCTGCATTAATGTACTTTAAAGGTCACTGACAATACTGGACTATATATATCAATACACACCTAGAGAAACTTACAAAATCTTTAATTGGTAAATATAACAAAAGTGGACAGACTTGTACACAGTGTAAAGAATGTCATGAACTGAGTGCACTGAACTGACAGAAGTCAAGTTTCTAGAGTCCATTGACAATACACAAACATAATTCAAATTGTAACACCATGTAACAAGAAAGCATTCAAGGATTATTTTGGCTAAAATAACTATCAGTTGAATACATTTGTCCTCAATAATATATACTAAACTGATTTGTCAGTCTTAATTAAACAAGAAAATGGTGTAGTTACTAAATAAATTATAGAAATTGTTCACTCAGTTCTGAGTTCTCAACCTAATACAGTAAAATCAGTGATCTCAAAGCTTCGTGTTGCTCAGTTTACTCTGACACGATATTACAATCACATTTTTATTTGTCATGAAATATAATGTGGAAGGGACAAGGATTTAATTATATAGATGAAGTTATTTTCATATGTTGTGCTTGCCCATCCTTCTACTAAAACTAGCTGTACCTGAAGGGTTTATGTAGGAGAGTGAACACAGATCAATCCAGTTACTTGTACACCTTTGTAAGAAATCAGTTTTCCGAATGGAGTGGGAAATATGTTATGGTCACAATCAGATTTGTTATTCTTGTTTGCTTTATGTTATATTTCAATTATTACTGCAAATTTATTTCTACACATGTAGACCTTTTTATTTAAATGTCAACCAAAGAATAAAAAATCTATGGAAGTGTGACTTAATCAGGGTATTGAAATCTAATTAAGTCAAAACATCAATACACCACAAATTTGTTGAACTGAGCTACAGAAAGCTCTGAGATAACTGTATGTGGTTTATACAGCATTTTTAGCATTATGTTATTGTTTCTGATCAAGCATAGAAAATGAATCCCATAAATCCAGCTAGAACTTGATATACCATTTGCCATGGGACTTACAAATGTCCGTGTGAAGTATTTCATTGATGTCATCCGCCTGGTCATTGTGTGATTCATGAGGTTTCGTTTCCTTAGGGTTTTTAAGTTATGAGCTTAGTACTAATTAAAGTTTCCCAGTACTCCCAGTGCAACAAACTACAGATCTGCTGACTATGACTCTGCCTCCTCCACCTGATGTACCCAATTTCAGCTGCTTTAAACAAGTTTTTCAAGAGGAAATTCGAAAAATTATCATGAAGTCACCCACTAAATCTTGTTTGTTAGATCCATGACCTGCATTTATTGTTAAGGAATGTATAGATATTTTACTGCCCTCTATCACCAGGCTTGTTAACTGCTCATTGTCAGAAGGTGTTGTACCTGATGAGTTCAAAAAGGCTATTGTAACCCCATTGATTAAAAAGTCATCACTACCACCCAATGACTTAAAAAAACGACAGACCTGTTTCTGGGTTGGGCTTCATATCCAAACTTGTTGAACGTGTTGTTGCTTCTCAATTGAATGACCATGTCAGTTTGAACGACTAGAGAATGTCAGGCAATCTGCCTATAAACTAGGTCACTCAACTGAATCTGCATTGTTTTCAATTAAGAATGATGTTCATCTGGCTTTTGCTAAAGGAGAGACTACTGCTGTTGATCTCTTGGATCAATCAGCAGCGTTTGATACTACTGATCATGATACGCTTCTTGATTTCTCCAAGCTCCTAGTTTGGTGTCAGCGAGATTGTCTTTGATTGGCTTAAGTCTTACCTCCCAGACGGTATTCAGTGCATTAAGATTGGGTCAATTTTATCTGATGCCAAAAAGTTATTGTATGCAGTGCCTCAAGGCTCTGTCCTGGGGCCAATCCTTTTTTCACTCTATACTACTCCGCTGAGTAAAGTCATACAGAATCATCCTGGTATTAGTTTCCAGTTCTACGCTGATGACACACAACTGTATGTGCATCTCACTCATAAAAATGTTGCCTCGGCCCTTGATAAGCTGTCACACTGCCTTGAAGACGTAAAGAGATGGCTTTCTACAAATTTTCTCAAGCTAAATCCTGATAAGACCGAATTTATTGTGTTTGGCTCAAAGTCTCAGCTCAAAAAACTTAATCACTCATTCCCGGTCGACATACTTGGTAATCTTATATCACCAATAGATGCAGTTAGGAACCTTGGTGACTGCTTTGATTCAGATTTCTCATTTTCTTACCATGTTATGAAGGTCTGCAAGGCTTGTTTTGCTCATGTCCGGGATCTTAAACGACTTCCAGGACATCTGACACATGAAGCTTCTCTTATGACTGCCAATGCTCTGGTCGGAAGTCGGCTTGATTATTGTAACTCTCTGTTCAGGTTTCTCAGCTCTAGATCTGCGCAAACTTCAATGTGTTTAGACCAGCCTTGCCAGAATTGTTGCCAACACCACCAAGTACGCACACATCACTCCATTTAGAAAAGCACTACATTGGTTGCCGATTAAGTACCATTTAATCTTGAAGACTGCCATGCTTGTATATAAGTTCCTACACAGTGGTAACCCCAAATACTTTGAACCCTTCCCGATTCCCAGACATAGTTCATATAACACTCGTCGAAGTCAACCTGATGGCATATTTCTTGAGGTTCCCCACTTTGCTTCAGTTTTCAAGTCTCAAAAGCATTTTGGACTCAGTTTTGCGCATGATGCACCTATGATTTGGAATGATCTTCCTGATGAGGTCCGCTCTGCAAACTCACTTGCCTCTTTCAGGTAAAAATTGAAGTCATACCTCTTTGGAAAAGCATATCCACCCTAAATTTCCAATCTCCTCCTGCATTTTCTGCGGTGCTGACCCCTGCAATGTCTCTGGTTTATGAATATTGAACAATGTTTTTGTGTGATGCGCCTTAGAATCTGTCTTTTGACAGAGATTAAGCGCTATAAAAGTGCTATTAGAATTAGAATTATACACAAGAATCTTCACAAAAAGGTACCTGAATAAATTATTTCTGACACTCATCTAATAAGGAGGGGATGATTAGTAGTAGATTAATCAATCCTCTAAATTGTAGCACAAGTGGAGATAGATGAAATGTAATTTATAATTACCTTGGGTGATATATCATTGGCATACAAAAATTCAGCAAAGATAAGCAAATTATGAATTGAAATAGTAATGGGCAAGCTGAGAAAAGTGAGAAATGCTACAAAGGTTCTAAAATGACTGGCATGTGCTGAAGCTTTGGAAGGTCTATAAGCTGCAGTAGTCCTGGCTAGGGTTGATGCAAGTAGGGAGCCGACCAATCTGAGATTAAATATGCAAATCAAGATTAAAATGTTCAGGAAGTATCTTTTCCCACAAGTATTTTGTTGCAAATACTGTAAAAGAAGCTGGTTAACCCTTTTGTTTGAGTATACCCTCGAAAGAGTGTCAGCTGCGATATTACTTTCCCCTTTTGTGTATGGACCTGTAATAAATTGTTATGAGTAGCTGCAATTAGCCACAAGTTTCTAATACATGCTGCTAAAAATTTGTCTCTGGTTTTACTGGTAGTCACCACTTGGACACAAGCCTCATTATCGAAGTGTGTAATAACCTTAGAATTTCCCCAGTATTTGCCCCACAGGGGCATTGCACCAAATATGTTCATCATCTATAGATGCACGATTTTAAGTTTGAACCCTGAATTCACAGGGGCAGGGGCTGCATATACTATTTCGGGCCAGATACCCCCAGTCCAGTTAAACATGCTTCTAGAAACAGAGTGCAACATTTTTGATCAAAGGCTTCTCAAACTTTGTGGTACCATTGAACTATTTCAAGAAAGTAATGAACCATGCGTTATCTCTAATGAACGTGTCTGTGAGATATATTTTCTTTTAGCTGCATTCTCTCTTTACAGTTCGAGGACTCTGTTAACAAACAAGCAATCAGTGCCCGTGGATGGGCTCTGTGTCAGCTGACTGTGTGTTTTGAGCTTCAGACAGAAGAAAAGGACACAAAAGTTGTGCACTGGAAATGGTGTTCAGAAGGAAAGTAAGAAGGTAACTGTTAATGTGTAAGAAGTAAGTTTAAAACATATTTAAAGAAAATATTGCAAATACAATAGTTTTTAATTTTACTATGTTATAGCTGACCCCAAAATAGGTGAATGACATACTGAAACTAAATAATCTAAATGCAATAGTTTTCAAGTTATAAGTGATTTACTCAACAGTGATCGCCTAAAAGTAGCTATTACTCAGCTATGCCATGAGCTACAGGTCTGAAATTTTACTATGTTATAGCTGACCCAGAAGTAGCTGAATAACATATTTACACAAAATTCTTTAAATGCAATAGTTTTCAAGTTACAAGTGATTTCACTCATGATGGAAGTTACTGAAAAGTCCAAAAGTAGCTATTACTCACTTAGCTATTGAGATAGGCACTCAAGTTACTCACCACGTTGTAGCTATGGAAAAGTAGCTGAATAACATATTTTAACAAAATGCTCTAAATGCAATACTTTTCAAGTTATACTTGATTTAGTGCATGATTTCATGAATTCTAATGCACTAAAATTAATTAAAAAATTCATAAAAAATTAATTAAGAAAGATCCAGGTCTGACACTTATACAAGGGAATCTACTTGTGACCTAGTACATATGTGCAAGATATTAGAGAAATCCCTGCAATAGTCACTAAGAAAATTGTGATAAAGTGTTAAAATTTTCATAGTTAGGGTGGGGGTACCTCACTTATAATGGCTCTAGCAAACAGACGAACAAACAGATCTGCATGCCTTGAGCTAGGTAGATAAGCTATCTTTTAAAAAAGACAGCATGTCTCTGGCCCTTGTAGTTTCGTCGGAGAAGTCGCTCACGCATACGCGTACACGTACACGTACATCCACGCCATAGAGTGATGCCATAAAAATGAGCTGGGATAATGCACTTGTGTAAATATATCAGTTTTTCTAACAAGGATTGATTTTTTTTTTGGATAAGTATTTCTTGATCATGACCTGCAAGCGTTCTTGAAAAATTTCTTCCTCTTTTGAGTGTTCGATGCTTAAAGTACCCTCATTTATATCTATGTAGACACCTAAAACAAATTAGGGCTTTAGTGGAGTGTGCATTTGTCAGGGTCCAGCCGAACACATCGCTAAGGTCGAGGTAAACTTGGTCCTTCAATGATATACCCAGCTTAATAGCATCACCCGGATAGACTCTTCAATTGTGAAATGGTCTGGCTACATCTATTTTGTACAGGACTGGATCAGAATGTTTGAGAGCCTTGATTGAATTCACAATACTGTCTATAGTTGGGAATTTCAAGGTAAACTTATTCTTGTCAAAAGCTTCCCTAATCACGTGGTCATTTACTGAGGCACCATAAGGGTGTGACAGGTTCAGTATTATTCTGTATTTGTTTCCATCCTTTGGGCGACTGAGAAGAGGAGAGCAATGAAATGCCCTCAAATTTACTTGGTTAATTGGACCCAACATAGCACTGCATTCTGTTTCCGTGTTTAAGCACCTCTCAACCTCATCTAGGAACTGGGAAGCCAAATAGTGGTTATAAATCTGTGTGTTATTGAGTTTATCAGGAGCTACTAAAGACAAAGGGAAACCCAATTTAATATATTGGATTAATAATTTATCTGGGTTATCTTTAAGCTCAGCCTCCCACTTTTCAATATTCAAATCAGATTTGATTGGTATCCTAGCTGAAAAATCTATTTATTAATTTTCTGTAGTTGTTGACCTCTCTATTTTGATAAACATTTGCTTTCTGGATGTGCTTACTGTTGCCCCATTCTGATACATAAACTGCAGACATGCCATAGCAATCTGCGAAGATGACAGCCTATTCAGTGCATTCCAGTAAAAGTTCACAGCAACACAAGCACTTTATATATATATATATCCACTTGAATATTATATTCCATGACACAATAGCCTTCCTTATAGCCAGCGAATACTAAGTTCATCTCTGTGGCCAGGTGTACAGTGATTATATACAAGCACAGGAACTTCTAGACAGTTAAAGAACTAACCTGAATTTAAGACCTGTTACCAGATTCACCAAGTTCTAGAGACTACTGGTAATTGGATTTCCCCAAATTTACCAATATAATCACTGAGGTTATTAGAAAAATTCCCCCAGTCTATAAATAGATCAGTACTGCATAACACATAAAAAGAATCAATCAATTACCTTATATGGCAATATATAGATATAAAGCTTAAACAATGCACTTATATAGTGCCCATATATGTTACATATTTAATTTCTGTATGAAATTAAAGCTACTAATTTGTAGGCAGTCAATTAAAATACAGATCATAAGATTATATTTTTGTATCAGTGATCCTCGTTGACTTCACAATGAATTTCTGGTTTGCTCCAATGTTGTACCCATCTAAGCCACTTGAGAAATTACTAAACCAAGGAGGAACTTTAGAACTGCAAAAGACATTTTCTAGGTTATAAGTACAAATAGACGTCAAGATAAAGAACAGCATCAGTATTATAAAAAAGAACTTGCGTTAATTTTTTGATTATTGAATCATGTATGTTCTGTTCATATTTTGTCAAAGAAAAGGAGTTGTTGAAAGTAATAGCACAAATTCTGTGACTTTATCATAATGATAAATTGCATCATCAAATCTATATTTATCTTGCTAAAGTATGCATTGTACAGTTCAACATTATTAATTGTAAAGGGAAATGTACAATACAAAGGATACAGATATAACATAAGAAGACGCATGTGCACATCCAACATGTATAACAAATGAAGAACAATGGTTTCAATTCCATCGGCAAGAAAAGCAATGTATGTCATTGTTTTGTCAGCACACAGATGTCACGGAACAAGTATTATACCCATATGTTTTGTAAACATGAACAAAATATCATCACAAGAGAAGCTCAGCAGTTTGAATTTAAGTATTGTTAAGGGGCCACAGTGGGAGAGTGGTAACACTCTTGCCTCCCACCTCTGAGGCCTGGATTCGGTTCCAGGCACGATCTCAAGTGGGACAGCTGATTGTTGCTGACCGTTGGTCAGCAGTTTACAGTACAGAACCCTGACGAACTGTATGTACTGGTTTCCTCTGCCGTTCCAACTACCCATCGTGATATGACCTGTACAGTGTTGAAAGCAATGTAAAACCCAAACTAAATCATTTAAGCATTATTAAAACTGGCTATGAAACCATCAACACATTTGCAGCCCGGTGAAGTGGGTCTGAAGTGTACATTGTCATTTATTACATATCAAGTGTAAATATATACGTAATATATATAAGGTTGCACCCACATTTCCTATTTTTCTAATACAGGAATCAGGAACAGCAAGATCATGACTACAACAGATAAGGTTATGGCGATGGGACAACTCTGCATTAAAACAAAGTAGGTACTGAATTTTGGGAAAAAAACTTCAAACATCTCTTGGAGCTTTCAAAAAGCAAATACTACATACATATGGTTAGATAAAATAGGGACAGCCCAAAACCTTGTGGAACTCAATAGAGAAAAGTGTTGCCAAAGAAAGCACAATCCTTCACCCACAGGTTTTGCCAAAAATTACAAAACCAAATTTGTTATCGAGATTTTGATCTAGGCGGTATTTGAGGAGGGTCTTGCAACAGCTAGATCCTCTCCGTGTGTGAAAAAAATGACCCAGATCTCATGCATAGTTTTCAAATGATATTCATAGACAGATAAACAGACCTGATTAAGATTAACTTTCTGATGGAGAGGCTAAATATACTGAATAAATCATCTATACTAGTGCTATCAGAGTGAACCATTCTTTTTCGCATAGTAAGCACTTTCAGTAAATGTTTCATGGAAAATATTATGAGATTAAAATCTGGATTAATATCTACAGTCACTGATGTCCCTTATGCAGGTGTTCCACTGGAGCCAACAGGCCGGTAACTATGCATTTTTGGAGAGTCGGGACCAATGTTTACATGGTCGGTTAGGGTCGGTTGTAAGTTCTCGGCCTGTTGGGGAGAGTCGGTGAAACATCAAACATGTTTGATATTTCTACGACCGTTACCGACTATATCCGACCCTATTTTCAGCCCCCTACCAACAGGCCTGTGGGTTACACTCCAAGGCTTGTCTGTAACCCTTCCAGGCTTGTCGTTATCACTTGCAGGCCTGTCGTAATATTAAGCTGGCTTGTCTTTTGTAACTTAAGTACTGTTCATTTGCAGAACATTTCCAGCATGATGTGAGGTAAAAATATGATCAAAAATTATGTTAAGAATGACAAAGAAACAGTGCAAGTGATCATCTCTCTCTGCTTCTTTTCACAGGATATAACATTTTTCATATTTTAAGTAGCTTTTCCATTTATAATCTGCGTCAGACATACGTTGATTTGTTTCTTATGTAATATCAAAGCAAAAACGTGGAAACTATAATTAAAATAACAAAAAAAATAAATTTGGACATTTTGGTCACCTGATGGGATCCAAATATTTACTAGTGGCCTATTTTAAGGATTGTTTATTGGTCGACACTTGATCCTCTTTCTTCCCAAAAATTCATCGAAAACTGTTATTACAATACCGACTTCAAATCTGGTCGTGGGGTTCTGTATGTTTCTCCAGGTCTGTCTGTTTGTCAAAACAATGTTTGTCAAGCTTGTCAGGACCTGCTATGGCTTGTCTGTTAGAGTTTTAGGGCTTCTCTGTTAGGGCTTTAGGGCTGGTCCTGGTAGTTTCCAGACCATTCTGTACAAAACATCCCGACCCCACGGCCGGTCGGCATCTAGATCCAGACAAGCCTGTATGTTTCACGTCCTGTCGGGGAGTTGAAGCCGACCCAAAAATTTCCCGCCATTTTTATGGATCTTTGTACTCGACCCTCTGACTTTTGAAGCCGACCTTATAATAACACAGAGTCGTATGGTCGGCCTCCAGTGGAACATCTGCATTAGCTGGGCCACTTAAGACCAAACTAATCTCTTTTCAGACAAAGTTTTTGGAGAGGATATGCTAAAACTTTATGTTTATTTGGAAATGTTTGTAGCTACTTATCAGCATTTCAAAGCAGCACTTTGTGTACGATAAAAGGTGTTATACAAAGGATGCATGTCACTATTGGTATGTTTTGTGTTGAATTAAAGGGCCACATGACACAAAAACCACTGTGATTATTTGACAAATCAGTCTTAGCTTAGTCTTAGTTATGTGATCTTTTGTGAAATCCAGCCCAAAACTTAGCCTAGTCAAAAATTGTTACATTTAAGTGACAGACTTAGCCCAAACATTATATGCACCCAAATAATTAAATATCCATATAACTAGCATTGTAATAAGATTTTCTGTCAGCATAGAAATAAGATATTCTGGAATGAAACAATTTTTAGTAGTCAATTCAACCCAGATATATCACTGGGCCCATGACTATTCAATTTGTTTATGTACAGCTGCACCTTAGAGTCTGTTAATTAATGGAGATTAAGCACAAAGAAAAGTCCAGATTAGTTTAGATTAGATTGGATGACCATTTGCCTTTTGGTGTGATTTCCTTGCTTACATTTTGAAGTGAACTGAGAAATGCTTGTGTAACAAAGTTGATAATCATAACTAAATAGCTCATGTTTTAAGCTGTATTTCAAAAAGAATGAGATATTTTTCCGTTAAGAAACACATTGCTTTGCATTTAAACAATACTATATATTTATTAAATATAGCTAAAACAGTCTGTATGAGGTCATAATGATTTGGATTCCACGACAAAGTGTATATATTTTTTTCAATAAATTGACGTTTATTTATTAAAATCTACATTTTAGTAATAACTATTAAAGCTGTGTCATGTTATTCCCAAACCATGTGAAAATGACCAACATTATGTACAAAACTAATTCATACTAAATCAGCCTCTGGTAATTTACTTTTGAGTTGAAAGTGTAAATTTTAGGTGTGGATTATATCTTGAAATGGTTTTTCTGTGACGTTTTGGAACCATGTCCTATGTTACTTTAACCATAGCCGTGGCTGGAATTTGGAAACAGTTTCAGTTTCCTTAATAAAGTTTTAGTTTATAAAATGCACTCTAATATGTACAGGCTTTTTCACATCAGCAAACTGCAAACACAAAGTATTGCTTGTAAGTGTGGTGAGCACGGCCTGACAGGGGCCTGCTATATCAGCTAACTACAGAACTTGTATGCTATATAAAATGCTATTCTTGTTAGCCTCTTTATAAAAATCACCTTGATTGTTTTCATAGTTACAGCCAATTAACAGGTGTCAAGTTCTCCCACACTACATGTTTGTTTACAAGCCTGCCATTTTATTTATTGTTGTGCAACAAGTAACACAAAGATTTTAAAGGAAGGAATTTTAAGTTCAACTATTTAGTGATCTTTGATGTTACAATGCCGTCTATGCACAAGAAATCACCTCCAACATCTTTGAAGAAGAACACTACAGCATGAGCGTGTGCGAAACTGGATTTATCTAAAAAATCAAAGAAAAGAAAAAAATTGTGATACAATGACATTCTTACTTGGGGGGGATGGGGGGGAACTATAACTAGAGCTGGTAATCATGTCAGGATACAGGATGGGAACCAACAACTGGCCCACCAGTTTCAGGATGACCAGGCAAGTCAAATTTTGGCTCTTCGGCAAGACCTGAAAGCATCTAATGAAACCTTATCACACAGAATGGACAAGATAGAAAGTAAGTCTTCAGTTAGCTCTACCCAAATTACACCCCCACATGCATAGAACAATGAATGACTTACTTCACACTGTACAGAGTATACATGATGAAAAGGCAACATGGGGTTTGAAGGTGCTGCAGGGATGGCCAGGGTTGGCAGGACCCCTGAAACTGTGACGGGGCAGGGAACAGAATGTCAGCAGTCACCCTAACAAAAGACATTCTCCCTCTGAGAAGCAGACCAGATGGGATCTGGGAATATCGTCAGCAGTTTTGCAGTTACTCAGTGAATATGATCTCCAGGCATCCTCTGAAGCCATTCCAGGTAAGGGGGCAAGAAAAAATTCTGGTTGTTAAAATGTCATGGACACCACTTAGGCAGCACCATAATTCAGGTGGCCCAATGAGGGGTTCATCTCATCCTCCTTTGGAAAAAGGCCTGTGTATGATGATGTCACACTGGCGCAGTGGGCATCCAGTCAATTGAACAATATGATACAAATTGAGGATCCTGTAACACTTACAGAAGTTCCAGTTCAAGTTGCGCTGGCACTTAGAGACATAGTTTCCATTCCCTGTCCCACTGTGCGCAGTGCATGGGCTCTTCCCGTGACCCAGATAGAGTAGGGCAAACTCGACCAGTCAAATACGACATAGTGGGCCCTCAATTGCAACAACAGTTCCCAAGTGGCAGTACCGAACAGCCAAACCATCTTGGGGAGCAGCAACAACAAGGCTAGGATTTGTAAATTCTTTAACAGCAGATCATTTCTTCATGAGAATCATCATGGTCAGTATAGACATTATTGTACGTCATGCTTCAGAAATGGGAAGTCTTTGCTACATCTGGAGTTCAAGTGCACATCCAAGGTGACGTCCAAGACAAGTGACAATAAAATATCATCTGCCAAGTAGGATCTAGGTCGATCACTCACACTGCATCCTTAGCCTCGGATGGGGGGGTAAAGTCAAACTTGGAAAAGAAACTGATATAATTGAGAGAACTGTTCAGTATAACAATAACTGTACTTTTGATAATGTTAAGTGTAATTCTGATCCTGCATTGCAGAATAACATGATTAACACAAGCAATGCTATTAATTATGAATTTAACAATATAGGATTGTATAATTTTATGATATCTCAATGATCCAAAGACGATTATGTTTTTAGCACTTCATTAGTTAGTAACGATGAAAGCATAAACATTGGTGTAGACAATATTGCACATTGTCACCCTGTAGCTGGGATGACTTCTGTCTGTAATCTTAATTTGAGGATAATTGCATGTATAACCATAACATTTATGGTGATGCTGAGTACAACATAGTCTTCCGGCTAATGGGAACATAAAAGTCCACAAATGTTCACTTGTTGATGGATTTGGGGAAGTTTACAGACTAGAGTTTTTACATTGTACACCAGTGGGAAGTAAGCTGGGTGGTTACATGCCTAATATGGCAATGCCTAATTGAAATAAATTTTGAGGGGTGGCAACTTTATATATGTGTAGAGCAATATTTGTGTACACATCCAAAACTGGACAATATGATGTATTGTCTGTTGGAACCTTTTAAAGACTGGTCAGTATTATGACATGTCAAGTGGCTGGTTATAGAAAGTGTGTGGTGCCTGTTTTTTTGACAAATTGGTGCATGTGTGTTCTTGCTAAACTGTGATCACATTAGTGAGCCACATTAGTGGGTAAATTAACTATTGGAGTTTTGAAAGTGAAGCGATCACATTTCATAAGTGTAATATCCCAGCTCCTCAGTTATTTTTTGAAGACTGGGAAAAAGCCCTACAGAGAAAAGCCCTACAGGAGAAAAGCGCTACAGTTCTTTTATATCCATGTAGAAAAGCATGCACTATTCTCTAGATCTTGAAGAAAGCCCTATACATCATGTTCAGTTTACAAATGAAAGGGTTGATCATTACTTAAAGAGTATTTCAATTGCTATTCAAGCTAACCAGTGCTGTAATTTTCAATCCTAATGCTCCTTTGTAGTTTCAGAAACAATAAAATAAATTAATTTGTTAGCAAGGTAAAACCCCTCTGGATTACAATTACTCAATCTCTAGATGATAACTGATCAAAAAAAATGTGGCAGTGAAATCTTCAAGTGGAAATTGAGTTTGTTCCAGAATTTTTACAGTCAGTTGAACTTAGAATTTGTTCTTGAAGATTGGGATTTATTTACTTTCCTTTGATTAGTAATACAATATTTTTTAATATGTTATTTGCATTGTGAATGTTAAAGTATTTTAGTTTGCAGAACAATAAATGTGTATGTCACATAGCAAATACTCAAAACAATAATAATTTTTAAATAATAAAAGTGATACATAACTGTGAAACAGTTTATGTTTGGCATTGTTCTATCTAAAAAGGACTTTTATCCACAGTCTCAAAAATGGTGTAGGGCATTTCTCGATGGAGGAATCAACAAATTGTGTGACTTTTCTCTGCATGGATTTTCTCTGTAGGGCTCGTCTATGCTTTACATAATGATAAATTAGTGCAGAATATTTTGGAAACAGGAAGTACTAAGAAATTGTTATTTCTGTAACTTAATAAATTTTACACACCAGTGAAATATGTATTATCCTTAAAATTCTGGAGTCTTTATTTTAGGCTCTGTGAAATGAACTCTGGTAGACATGGTATAAATAATGTTTCCTCATAACAATAGTTCAAGTGATATTTTAAAACACTGACCCCACACCCTAGTTTATCATATTATCAATTCAGTGTACCAATACATCTAGCCTTGCCTATGGGCTTTACCAGAGCCCCTGGCTCAATGCTTTATTTTTATTTATTTGGAGTGTTACGTCAACACTGTACAGGTCATATCACGATGGGCAGTTGGAATGGAAGAGGAAACTAGTACTTTCAGATCGTCGGGGTTCTGTACTGTAAACTACCGACCAACGGCAAGCAACTACCAGTTTTCCCACTTGAGGCCATGCCAGAAAGCGAGCCCCGGCCTCTGAGGGGGGAGGTGAGAGTGTTACCACTCTGCCACTGTGCCCCCCCAGCTCAATGCATAAAATAATGTAAGTCTGTACAAATAGTATGTTGGCTTTTAAATGAAACATAAAACCTTGGTATTTGATCTTGGACCTTAGCTAATCGACTTTGGTTTGAAGTAAGTAGAATATAATGTAAATGTCATGCTGATTCCGTTTGAAAATTAATTATGTTTTGTACAGGTCAGATTGTTTTTTTTTTCAGTTACACTTAGTTCCAGTATTCAATTTGCTGTTTGAATATCGTGGATACTTGCTGTTGAAAAAATATAAAAATACAGAAGTATATAAAAATATTAAACATAAAAAATATCTCAGAGCCTAGAAGAAGACTACCCAAAATCAAAAGGTGCATAATATTGTATATACATGTTCCTTGGTGTTAATCATTTGCATAGTGATGAAAAGCCATATTAACCACTAACCACCCAAACTACCCTTGATGGTTACTTCAAGCTCCACCCACATTCCTGTTAAATGATTTCATTGGTAATTCACAAATAGGTCAGCGTACTACCCTGGGTAGGAATGGTTACAATGTAAAAACTCTACTGGGTTGGCTAGTATTTGGTTGCCAGCATGGTCAGGCGGGACAGTGCTCCTCTTGTGTTATTAATCTAAAAAGTATCACACATTGGAGTATTTACATCAGACATATTGGTATCACTACAACAGAGGCATGTTGTGCCCTCTGGTTTACATAGAGCAGTGGCTCCATTGGTAGTGGATTCTATGGTTTTAGCATGCAGACTGGGAGTGACGACGTATCTTTTTTTGGGTCTCTGAAACGTACAATGCTCCGTTATACATACAACAATCATTTTAATTGCACATTGCAATGCAACCAGAAGTTGAAAGCTATTCACCACAAGAACTTCAGTGGGCTACATTGACCCATGAAAATTATCAACGAGACGTTAAATGTGCCAAGACTCATGGCTCTGGCTATGCGAGATACATTAACACGATTATAGGCCAAATAATACATGATTGTAAATCAGACTGTAAAATACATGTTGAAACCAACATGAATTCTCGAAATAATAATCTGATTCATAACACTGGCATGAACCAGAATCAGGCCAGAGCCATAGCTAGTAATGACAAACCAAAACTTAACGTTAATGATAATGAAAGACGGCAGCTTATATAGTTTTTTGTCATTCATAAGCCTTGATAGTGCCCCAGTGAAAATACACACAGTCCAGGAGTACATAAAAATTGCTGATACAATAAACACAAGTTTGCCGAATTATGAACCATTATCCGGATTAGCATGTAATCCAATACATCAAATTTGGATTTCCTTTTTTCCTTCACCAGTCGTGATGTCACGATAAGAATGTTAAAAACCATTTCTCAGGCACAGGGTATCCTTGGCAGGTACACCAATGTTAGGTCCGGTCACGTCAGTAGATCATTGACAATTTCATTGCTCACCACTTAAGTCTATACCCAAAGACGGAAACAAGTGCAGAATTATCCTGGATTTATCCTATCCCAAAGGCTGTTCTGTGAACAATTTTATTGATAGACAGCATTTTGATAATACAGAATCCATAATTAGGTTCCCCATGATTGACAATATTGTACACGATATAAAAATATTGGGTATTCCCAATGTTATTTAAACTTGACGTGGCTAGATCCTTCAGCAATCTAAGCGTGGACCCAGCTGACGGCCTTAAGTTTGGGATTACTTGGAAAGATGCTTTTTATCTGGATCCAGAAATCGCATTTGGACGGGTCCATGGATCCGCAGATTCGTTTGGATGGCATTGCTTATATTATGACACAGAGAGAAAAGAAAAACTGCACTGCTATATGTGCCGACGATAAGGGGCCAGTCTAGTGGCGGTGTGACACGGAACTCGGCGTTGACTGGAGTCGTGCCTCCGGGTGTGCAGGCAGGAGCTCTCCAACAAGAAACACATGGTGGGGGAGACAGACGGGACGCTATACTACCCAATCTGGAAGTTTTAAGGCGGAATGATACAGTCCCTGACAGTGTGAATCAGTTGCTGGCGTTTTATGAGCAGAGAGGCAGACAGGAAGTTATCCAAGGTAAGGGGTCTTCTACCAAGAAATCTGGGAGATATAGTACGGTTGAGATGGTAACTGCCCCTCCCCAGTCAAGGTAGCCAAATGAGGGATGTCATGGGATAAATGGTAAGAAAAGGCCAATGTATGATGACCAAAACATGGCTCAATGGGTGTCAGGGCAGCTGACGAACGTGTACAACATACAGGACCCCACTCTGCTTAAGCAGTTACTATTACAGGTCATAATGGCAACCAGGGACGCCACGACCCTCCCATGGCAAGCTGTGAAGAGTGCATGGGCTACGTCCATGCACGAGATAGAGGAAGGTTCCCTGCAGTGGTTCAACACCACACAGTGGTCCCTAAACCGTATTAGCACATCTCAACTAGCAATGACGAACTTCCAGGGAAACTCGCAAACGAAAAAGACCTTAAGTACTATAACGAGGACAAGTGCACTCACGAGGGCAGCCATGGTAACTATATGCATGTTTGCCTATACTGCAGTAGGCAAGGTAGGCAGTCAGCTCACCCAGAAAGCAAGTGTTCATTCAAATTCAGGAGCAACAGTAGACCCCAGGGGAACAATAGTTAGGACAGGGGGCAGGCACCAGGACAGCAACATCAAGAGACAGTAAGGTTAAAAATACTCAAGAGCAAGGGGGAAATGGGCAGAGTGCACCAAAGTGACACAATAACTGATGTGGGTAAAGTTACAGGGGACAATAGTAATGGGGGTAGGGACGGGGCTAAGTCATTGTATTATACAACTGTAAACAAGGTGCTACATAATGAAGTTAGAACTGATTTGTTACAGAGTGAAATGCAGAGTAATTTGACAAGTAACCAGAATACTGGTATTCATAGTGAACATTTGTATGCTAACCAAAAACACTCCATTATTGCATCAGAGAGTCAGTGTGTTAATACCAAAGTTGATCATGACAATAAACATGTATCTGTTAACAATACTAACAGCACCCCCAATACCGGCGCAATGGGACCGGGGACCGGGGAGATTGGTGTCAGAGATGTCAAACTTGGGGACGCATACAAAATTGACTTCACTAATTGGCAATTTATTGATCAACAAACGGGAAATCCCATTTGTATAGTGGCTATTCACAACTTTGAAATCAAAGGTGTGAAATTTTACTATTTCTGTGGGAATACTGACACCAATGCTACCCTGTACACGTGCGAGAGAGTACCTGAAGGTACCCTAGAAATCATTGCTTCATCTTGGTGGTATATTAAAGTAAAACAGTATCATAGTCAGAGACTGTCAGATGATTCAAAGGCACCACAGGTTGATCCCAAAGTGGTTCATGAAAATTATTTGAAAGATGTAGTGGTACAAAAATTTTTCAAATTGTCATATGTCAAATACATGGAATGTATCATAGATTATCTTATTGCGAAGCAAAGTGATGTTGATAGTAAACAAGTAAACAAAAGTAACGACACTTGCACTGAGACTAACACTCCTCTAACAACTATGGATAACACATCAGAGCATAGTACTGAGTGGCTAGGGGGTAGCTTAGTTAGTCATACCAGGTGGGACTTAAGTGGGAAAGATAAGTACCTCCCTAGCAAGTCCCATGGTTACATCACCCTGTCTGATGACAACTTTACTTTCATTGGCCCTGACAGGGCTGTTTGCGAAATTACGGACTCGAACCAGTATCTACACATAGCAGAGATCATAAGACAAACAGGGGTTCCAAATTATAGAGGGGCCAGGATACCTATCAAGTCGGGTTTGAACTTGGAGGCCTGGGAGCGTCATCTGAAAGACTACCCCAATAAGAAACTCATAGAATACTTGAAGTTTGGCTTCCCCTTGTCTATTCAGTCCCCTAACAAACTGACCAACACAGATGTCAAAAATCATTATACGGCATTGCAATATCCCAAGGAAGTCGCTACTTACTTGCAACAGGAGAAGTCATTTGGGGCCATTTTGGGCCCATTTGACCATCCCCCATCTGAGCACATGCACTGTTCCCCCTTTTAACCAGGCCAAAAGATGGGAATAAGAGAAGGGTCATTTTGAACCTATCTTACCCATATGGTGAATCAGTAAATGACCAGGTGGACAGGCAACATTTTGATGGTAGTAAGTTCGCCTTAAGGTTCCCAACTATAGATGACATAGTTACAGAAGTGAATAAATTAGGTGACGACGTTGTTTTGGCTAAGATTGACGTTTCAAGGGCGTTTAGGAATTTAAGGGTGGACCCAGTCGACACCGTCAAATTTGGCATCAAATGGAAAGGGAAATACTTCCTGGATCGGGCGGTCGCGTTCGGCTGGGTCCACGGGACGTCAGTGTTCCAGATGCTTTCTGACGCCGTCACCCATCTCATGGCTGAGCGTCAACATAAAATTTTCACCTACATCGACGACTACGTCATTGTCGCTACCAAAGATACAGCTAATGATGCTTTCCATGATCTGTGGGCCTTATTGATAGAACTTGGACTACCAATAAATGAAACCAAACTCACCCCTCCCTCCAGGGCTTTAACTTGCTTGGGTATTAGGGTCAACATAGATACTAATTCACTTAGCATAGATAATGCAAAACTCCAGGAGATGCATGTGACCTGCCACAAATTTGTGGACAAAACACATACCAGTAGAAAGCAATTCCAGTCCCTCATTGACAAACTGATTTATATACACAAGTGTGTAGCCCCAGCCAGAGTTTTCATAAATAGAATGCTTAATCTCCTCAGGGAAAATGCAAATTCATCAAAAATTAAGCTAACACAGGAATTTTTCCAAGACCTAGGCTGGTTTCTGGCCTTCCTACCCAAGTTTAACGGGCTCACATACATCAAGAAAGATCCCATACCATATGACCACACCCTTCATGTGGACGCATCCCTAACTGGATTAGGAGGTATCTGGAATAATAGAGTATATGCCACACCAGTCATTCCCCTGATACATTTTCACCTAAAAATTGTACACCTTGAGATGCTCAATATTTTGGTGGCACTGAGAACATGGCACAAATTCTGGGCACATTCGAAAATACAAATTTTTTGTGATAACTTAGCTGTTGTCTTGGTGACTGCATCGGGCAAGACTAAAGATCCCTACTTGGCAGCATGTTTGGGAAACCTGTGGCTCATTACTGCCACCTGGGACATTGACCTAGAGGTCAAACACATACCGGGCAATCATAACAACTGGGCTGACCTTCTGTCCAGATTGTATGGAAACAACAACATTGATATCAAATTGTTATCACACCTGAAGGATAACTATCATTGGGACAGAATAGAAATCGCAGATCTAACCTTGGATTTATCCATATGATTTCAGGTCCTTCCCAGCAAGCAACACCCCTACTGGTCAAAGCTTGGCAGAAGATACAGCAGGCCTACAGACCATCCACCACTTCTGCTCACCACAGAAATTTCAAGACATACCTGGCTTTCCTCATATTTATGGACCTTCCAGTAGCTATCACTACCCACTCCATTTTGACCTTTCTTGAGTATCTCCATCAGAATAGACTTTCTCCTAAGGTCATCCAAAATTATCTGTCTTCCATTAGAAGGATGGCAACTACATATGCCATTCACCACTCAGATTTAGATAACCACAATGTCACCAAATACATGAGGTCAATCTCCATTAACTCCACTTTTAGACCTACACCCAGGGGCATTTTTGACATTCCAATGTTGTACCAGATATCATTGGCTTGTGATCTTCTCAGTGACCCTTGCTTATATAAAGCCATTTTTCTGACCTCATTCTGTGGATTCATGAGAATGTCCAACATAGCACCACATAGTGCTAAACAATTTAGTGTCGACAGACATTTTCTAAGGCAAGACTTGATTTTTGGGCCACCTGGGGCACACCTGGTGGTCAAGTGGACAAAAACACTCCAGGACCATAGGGCACACCACGTGATACAGCTTCCAGAGCTGAGTAACCCACTGTTATGTCCAGTAAGGGCTCTGAAGAAATTGCTTCAGACGAGACCACTGCCACCTCATGCCCCACTGTTTGCAAATAATTTCCCACCATATGCTCAGGTCATTTATTCTCACATAAGAGATGCTTTGAAGAAAGTTCTAATCCACAAAAATATCCCTACCCAAGGTCACAGCTTCCACGCATTCAGAAGGTCGGGGGCAACTCTGGCTTTCGATAATAATGTGTCTCTTCAGAACATCATGTCACATGGGTTATGGCGCAGCTCTGCTGTCTGGACATATTTACAAAAGGCATCAGTAGCCCCTTCCATCATACCCCACACCTTTGCCAGCGTCATTTCTTCTAGCTTTTGATGGGTTTGGTGTTTTAAAATTATCTAATATTTTCACAATTTTAAAGACTCTGAAGTGTTGTACATAATCATATGCTACTAACATATAAATAAAATACCCAAACTGTGTCTTCACTGCCTTCATTCATCTTTGAAACTTTTGGGTTTGAACCTCTGGCAACTGTGTATAGCACGACCCTGTCAAGGGCCTGCTGTGGCAGTTGACCAACCTTAAATCTATAGGTCTTATGGCTTGGCCTCACTTTCAACCCTCGGGCCTAAACCAATGAAATTTAAGGCCAAGGGTAGCTAACCCCAACTTGAATTACAGGGGTCACTTTCAAAACGGCAGCCATACTGCAAACATGCCAATGAAAGTAAAGTTGTCATCAGACAGGGTGATGTGACCATGGGACTTGCTAGGGAGGTACTTATCTTTCCCACTTAAGTCCCACCTGGTATGACTAACTAAGCTACCCCCTAGCCACTCAGTACTATGCTCTGATGTGTTATCCATAGTTGTTAGAGGAGTGTTAGTCTCCGTGCAAGTGTCATTACTTTTGTTTACTTGTTTACTATCAACATCACTTTGCTTCGCAATAAGATAATCTATGATACATTCCATGTATTTGACATATGACAATTTGAAAAATTTTTATACCACTACATCTTTCAAATAATTTTCATGAACCACTTTGGGATCAACCTGTGGTGCCTTTGAATCATCTGACAGTCTCTGACTATGATACTGTTTTACTTTAATATACCACCAAGATGAAGCAATGATTTCTAGGGTACCTTCAGGTACTCTCTCGCACATGTACAGGGTAGCATTGGTGTCAGTATTCCCACAGAAATAGTAAAATTTCACACCTTTGATTTCAAAGTTGTGAATAGCCACTATACAAATGGGATTTCCCGTTTGTTGATCAATAAATTGCCAATTAGTGAAGTCAATTTTGTATGCATCCCCAAGTTTGACATCTCTGACACCAATCTCCCTCTTGTGCTGTAAAAGCTTATTCCCCAGTCCCATTGGGCTGGTATTGGGGGTGCTGTTAGTATTGTTAACAGATACATGTTTATTGTCATGATCAACTTTAGTATTAACACACTGACTCTCTGATGCAATAATGGAGTGTTTTTGGTTAGCATACAAATGTTCATTACGAATACCAGTATTCTGGTTACTTGTCAAATTACTCTGCATTTCACTCTGTAACAAATCAGTTCTAACTTCATTATGTAGCACCTTGTTTACAGTTGTATAATACAATGACTTAGCCCCGTCCCTACCCCCATTACTATTGTCCCCTGTAACTTTACCCACATCAGTTATTGTGTCACTTTGGTGCACTCTGCCCATTTCCCCCTTGTTCTTGAGTATTTTTAACCTTACTGTCTCTTGATGTTGCTGTCCTGGTGCCTGCCCCCTGTCCTAACTATTGTTCCCCTGGGGTCTACTGTTGCTCCTGAATTTGAATGAACACTTGCTTTCTGGGTGAGCTGACTGCCTACCTTGCCTACTGCAGTATAGTCAAACGTGCATATAGTTACCATGGCTGCCCTCGTGAGTGCACTTGTCCTCGTTATAGTACTTACAGGTCTTTTTCGTTTGCGAGTTTCCCTGGAAGTTCATCATTGCTAGTTGAGATGCGCTAATACGGTTTAGGGACCACTGTGTGGTGTCGGACCACTGCAGGGAACCTTCCTCTATCTCGTGCATGGACGTAGCCCATGCACTCTTCACAGCTTGCCATGGGAGGGTCGTGGCGTCCCTGGTTGCCATTATGACCTGTAATAGTACCTGCTTAAGCAGAGTGGGGTCCTGTATGTTGTACACGTTCGTCAGCTGCCCTGACACCCATTGAGCCATGTTTAGGTCATCATACACTGGCCTTTTCTTACCATTTATCCCATGACATCCCTCATTTGGCCACCTTGACTGGGGAGGGGCAGTCACCATCTCAACCGTACTATATCTCCCAGATTTCTTGGTAGAAGACCCCTTACCTTGGATAACTTCCTGTCTGCCTCTCTGCTCATAAAACGCCAGCAACTGGTTCACACTGTCGGCCACTGTATCATTCCGCCTTAAAACTTCCAGATTGGGTAGTATAGCGTCCCGTCTGTCTCCCCCACCATGTGTTTCTTGTTGGAGAGCTCCTGCCTGCACACCCGGAGGCACGACTCCAGTCAACGACGAGTTCCGTGTCACACCGCCACTAGACTGGCCCCTTATCATCGGCAAACTGTTGAAGGGAACACCTGTCCCGTCCCCATGAGTTCTGTGTCCTTGCATATCAAATCTGATGCCGGGGGTTGATGAAATGTGTGCTTGTGGCAGGGTGGAGTTTGTGTGGTGAGACATGTCATCACAGTGCGACCGAGGAGGGAGTGTGGTTGGGCTTTTGGACACTTTCTGTTCAATTTTGTCTATTCTGTCAGTTAACGTTCTGTTTGATTCATTAAGCTGTTGCAGTAACGCCACAATACTTTCGTTGGATGCAACTGAGGATGTAGAACTGCCAGTGGCAACAGTACTTACAGCTTCATGTGGCTGTTCCTGGAGATAAGAGCCGTCAGAATTATGGTTGACATTCCTTTTCACCTTCTTTGTTGAGGTACGAGCCCTAGCTGACGCCGTCACTCTCTTCCTTGTATTACTTATAGGCGTCTTCTTACTATTTCCAGGCATATTCGATCATTAAAACACTAAAAATACTTATAACTTTTATAACATCCAGTTTCAAATTCTTAAGTTTTGATGTTTGCAGTATGGCTGCCGTTTTGAAAGTGACCCCTGTAATTCAAGTTGGGGTTAGCTACCCTTGGCCTTAAATTTCATTTGTTTAGGCCCGAGGGTTGAAAGTGAGGCCAAGCCATAAGACCTATAGATTTAAGGTTGGTCAACTGCCACAGCAGGCCCTTGACAGGGTCGTGCTATACAAATGGGCATGGGAGCTATCTGGAGAGACGAAGTTTATGCAACCCATATGCCATCAATACCAGATTTTGAAATATCTACTGTTCATTTGGAGATGGCTAACATTGTAGTTGGGTTAAGAGTTTGTGCTCACATCTGGCTACACTCCAACATAACGATATATTGCGACCATTAGGCAGTAGTGAATGTGGTCAAGACCGGCAAAACAAAAGAGCCTTACTTGGCACTGTGCAACAGAGACATCTGGTTGTTAACTGCTCATTGGGACCTTGACTTAACAGTAAAGCACGTGGCAAGAGAAAAAACATAATAACTGATACATTGTCAAGGCTGTACTCACCGAAGCCTGTCAATCATGGCACCCTATCACACATTTTGATCTCTATTTTTCTAAGAGACCAGGTAGATGTATCCTTAACTTACATTTGTGATTTCAGGTCCTTGGATGCCTTTGGCTCATTTGGCATGTACAGCAATCTCCAGAACTGCTAGTGCTTACAGACCATCTACAATATTGGCTCACATGTGTCACTTGAAGACTTACATTAGTTTCCTCATATACATGTATCTTCCAATTGACATCTCTGTTCATGCTTTATTAGCATTTATGGAGTATTTGTATCACAATTCCTTGTCCCCCCCAGTTATCTTGAACTATATATCTTCAATCAAATCACATCCTTCTCATTATAGATGTAACGCTAAGCTGTTCTCTCAGCATTTTGTTTGGGATTATCTCAGAAGTATTTCCATTAACCACAACATTTCACCTTTTCATTAAGGCACATTTGACCTGCACAGTTTATCCATATACATAGGATATCATATTTGTTCCACCAGGAGCCGAATATTCTCGTCAAGTGGACGAGGACTTTGCAAAAAAGCTCTGACTATCACTTCATACAAGTACCTGCCCTTATCAACACCTTATTGTGCCAGTGTCAGCACTGAAAACTTTACTTATTTCTAGAGACCATCATTCTCCTCTTTTTGTGGACCCCCTTGATTTATCCAAGAATCTGGGATGCTTTGAAATGGATCCTAAAGCATTCCTCTGAATGCTATGATAGATTGTAGTATTCTAATCTAATGTAATCTACTGCTTTACAGGTTTCAATATCTTCCCCTCAAAGAGGAACTCAGTGGCGCTCGAGGTCAGTAATCCAGAGTTATAGGTGTGGCTAAAGGGAAGGAGACTAGGTGGGGAAACTGGAGTTAAACAAATGATTTTTAAGGTGTTTCCTGAAGGATGTCACAGTTGGACTGTTTCTTATTTGGAAAGGGAAACAGTTCCAAGAACAGGGGCATAGTGACTGAAATAGTTTGATTTGTGGACTGTGCAGTCAAAGGTGGGCATGTGAAGAAACTTAAGTTCAGGCCTACTGTGCCTTGTTCTTCTGGAGGAGGTGTAGTGGTGAATTAATTCACTTAGGTAAGTTGGTTGGCCATGGTTTATAATTTTGTATGTAATGAGGCTTATTTTGAATTGTATCCTGTATCTGACTGGGAGCCAATGGAGTTTTTTAATCGAAGGGTAAAATGGGAGAACTTAGATGAGTGACGACCCTGCAAAGTGAGTTTTGTTTGGACCACTGCAATATTCTTAACTCAAAATCAGTGAGTGACACAAATAGGGAATTACAGTAGTCCAATCTGTTGTTCACCAAAGCATTTGCTAAAAAGACTGATGTTTTAAGGTTGAGAAGGGGATGAATTCTGTAGAGATCTCTAGCACAGACTGTGGTAGACTTTATGACTTGCAACACATGGTCCGAAAGAGTTACGAATCAAACACAGAGTTACCAACCACCAAGGTTTTTGACACTTTGTGCTGGTGAGACCTGATTACCAAGAATATTGATTGGGAAGTGCAGAGGAGTTGTTTACGATTATTTTTGGAGCCTATCAAGATAATGTCAGTTTTATAAGGGTTTAGTTTAATTTATTTGTGAACATGAATTTTTTAATGTCATTTAAGCAGTTGTTTAATGTTTGTGTAGATTGGAAGAAATTTGATGATAAGAGTGGTATGTACAAATGGCTATCATTGGCGTATAAATGGTATTTTCTGCTACAGCATGAGTGAATGTTTAAGCTGATTGGCTTTGTATAGAGAGAAAAAAAGAATTGAACCAAGAACAGAAGCAAACAAAACAGAATATTTCAAAAGTTTGTTACATATTTATTAAACAGAATACTGAAATAGTATGAAATATACTGATGGATGGGGTGGCCTAAGCCTCCAAAAATACACTGGGTCAAATCTCTATTGACCTCAATAGGCAAGTAATTAAGCAATAGTATCAGGTCATTATAATAAGTGCTGTATAAATGGAGATTTTATCTAGAAGAAAATTTCACCAAATCCTCATTTTTAAGAAATTGACAAAAATTCACAAGAATTTTCACTAATGGCTAGATAAACATATTTCAATGACAACCTTATGCCTTCAAAAAATTTGGGTGTATTGCTCCTTTCAATTAAAGAAACAAACCGTTGTCGCTGATTTACCAGGTTATGTCTATTTGAATTCCAAAAAATGAGTAACCAGACAGAGGTCCCTTTAGAAAGGGCTAAAATAAAATTTCTATATGTAACAATCTTGGAATTTCATTCTACAATTCTGTAAATCGATTAATGTATGTCTGTCGTCACTTCTGCTGCCATTGTCTTCCCCATATTTCGGTATGGTTCATTCTTGTAAATGCATGAAGCCTCCTGATTAAAACAAACCCATGTTTTAAATCCCAATCAACAGCCAGGGTCATAGGGACAGGTCTATACTTGAAAGTTATCAACGGATTTTGATAAAATTGTCAGGAAATATTATTAATGGCACACAAAACAGATGTTTCGATTTTGGTGATGATTCCAATCACCATCTGGTTCAAGGAAATTTTAAAGGACTCTTTATTACTGCACTCATAAGCCCTATTGATGTTGTTGGGTTTTATTTTTATTATTATTATTGTTTTTTATGCTTTAAGAGTGATAAAGTTTTACTGGTGTAAGTAATTTGTACATATATTTAATATTTTAATTGACAGACAAGAATTTAGGTTAGGCAGTGAGAAATATATTAATTGAATTTAAGTAGATACGGAACCACAGTCTCCACACAATGTACTCATACACATAAGCTTGTATGATGTGCTAGGTTTTTGGGTGTTTTTGCCTGTCTGTTTATTTATGTTCATTATAAGTCCAAAAGTAATGAATTAATCTTTCTGAACATATAGATCATGGATCAAAAAAAAAATCTCAAATTTTTAAAAGTTCTATTTTAATTACTTTAGTACTCTGGTTGAAATTGCTCCAAAAGTGATGAGCATATCTTCATAAATTTTGATGTGGGTAGAGGCTGGCCAGAATAAGAAGTGATTAATTCTTTGGTAAGCTCTGGATCATATTCTGGATAAAAAAACAATATCTTGAATTCTTAAAAAACACACCCCCAAGGAGGTTTACACTGTTTTAAAGTTTTGTAATAGCATATGTATGGGGAATATCACACCCTACAGTATAGAGGAAGCTTGAAATTGGTATGAAGAACAGGTTAAAGGCTCAACAGTCTTCATCCCCAAGACAGTCAAACACAGTTGCGAGTACTTCTTTATTAAAATAAGATACAGATATAAATACATCTACCAGTTATGTACATTTCGTTACAATTATACATCAGTGTTACGTTAATGCTAAGTCAGTATGTAATGCGAGCAATCATTTTAAATTATATGTATTATGAGCAATCATTTAACAAACAACTGTACAAAATTTAGCATCCATTAGAGTTCATAATATAAAGAGTACAGTTCAACTAAGTTGACCAGCAAAGTAGCTAGAATATGTAAATAATTGTTAAAATACATATAAATTCGTTCAGAGCATAGCCCCTGAAATTTGCGATGGAGGAAGAAAGTTCAGGAGCCCCCAAGGGAGCTGGCCACTAGCAGGCTCGTCCAAAACCCCTCTGACATCAAGTTAGGTTGACTGCTGGGAAGGTGGAGGAAGGCAAAGCCACACCACGGCAACCTTCAGGTTTATAAAACATGGTTACAGAATGTTACATTTTTAGCATAGAAATCTCCCCAAACAGGTCCCAATAAGTATCCCATAGTGGAAAATGTGGATTGTTTACGAGGTATTTGATTTATATTTTTATTTGTTTGTTTGGATACAGAATGTTTTTTGGTATACTTAAGTATTTATATACCTCATAAAATATTCACAAATTGGTGTCATAATTGCACACATGGTTTTAAACATTGCTGGTTCTTATTAAAGTTTTTCTAGCACTGATCTGGATTTGGATTGAAAATGAAATTTTTTTTCAGCGCTAGATTCTACCCATGTGCTAGGCTTTGTGTGTTTTCAAGGACTGCTTTAAATTTTTCTTTCTATATTCAGAGTAGTTATGTTTGAGATTTCTTACATTTTAGTTTCTTTGAAAATCTTTCTAAAAAGGATTTCCATATAGGGTTATAATTACTGAACAATCCATTAATAAAAAATATTGGACATTTTGAACAAAAGAAAAACTAATTTACTTTAATCTAACAAATGGGTACACTGTCCCTCAAGGTTTCTCTGAGTATTATCTTGTGTGGCTTTTGTGTCATATCCAAACTATATAAAAGTCTGCCTCCCTCATAAATATTCATTAGGTAAAATTAACATAATTGGAAACCGGAATGTACTTCAAGTAAATTATTGTTTTATTGTAATCATTTAGAACCAAATGATCTTGACAAACAGGTTACAACCCTTTCATCTTCAGCTGAGAGTATAATTTTTGCTGGAATCCACAAAATGCCCACCATTCTCCTATCCCCTTCACCTTAGCTTATCTTAAACATTTTTTTCATTTTTTTTTCATTTTAAACATACAGGGTAACATTCAATTGTTTTCCAGCTTCGTTAAGTAAAATAACTCCTTACATTCCCAGGTCCCCCCAAGACAATGAAGACCCCATGTTGGGATTATATATTATATTTATTCATCTAAAATCATTTGTAAAGTATTATATATAGATACTGTTATGATAATAGCAGATATATATTATAATCACAAATTAATATGTACAGTCAGCGACACAGTAAAACAAGCATGTTGACATAACAGAATAACTAAGAGTCACTGACTCAGTTTCAAGTTGTCACTAAAAGTTGGTAAATAAAAGTTCCACAGACAATCCTAAACAGATGAAATTCCACAAAGTTCTAGTTACACACAGTTCCAGATGATGATAGATTAAAACACAAGCGAGAAGGTTGTAACACAGTTCTATTAAAATAACTCCTTAGTACGTTAATGGGTAAATCATCACTTCAATAATTTAAGATCAGATGCTTGAAGTGTAATAATAAGTGCACTGTACTGGTCTAAAATATGTCATTATAGTCTATGTAAACATGTTTGACTGCGTCATGTACCTATGGTCGATACACCAAAAGAGGTTGTTAGAATATCCATTACAGGAACTGAGTCATCTAGGAATATTCAAATAAAGGTCCAGTATGCACCCAGTCATATTGGGGGATATCAGAATAAAATAGTTAAGGATAAATCTAATTATTATTAATTTTCAAGAAATTAGAAACATAACGCTATGCACAAGATATTGCAACAGTTCAAAGATCTTGTGCTTTTGAAACTTATTCATTTGAACAATTTATTTGATATGTAAAATGTAATTACATAAATATGCGTATTTGCTTTTGTTTTGTTTAAAAAAATAATTTAAAAATCATAACCCCTTGGCTTTCAAAGCTTTTCTTTAAGGGTTGAGATGTTACATATATTTATTTATTTAGTTGGGGTTTTATGTCGCTTTCAACACTGTACAGGTTGTATCACAAGGGTAGTTGGAAGGGCAGAGGAAACCAGTACATACAGTCAGTCAAGGTTCTGTACTGTAAACTGCCGACCAACAGCAAGCAACTACCAGTTTCCCACTTGAGGCTGGGCTGGGAACCGAACCCCGGCCTCAGAGGTGGGAGGCGAGAGTATTACTGTTGGGCGCCAACTCGCGGCAGGTAACAACTCGAGTTGTTCCTTGCGCCAACTCGCAGAAACGAGTTGTGGCAAACATCTCGACATGTGCGTGCAATCTTACGTTGTGGCTGCATCAACTTTATCCCCTAATGTCCAGTACTGGTCAGTGACCACATGGTTTGTGATTGGCTGATTATTGACCCTAAATGTGGCTTCTCTCTTAAGTTGTGCCTGCACCAACTTAATCCTCTAATATAGTTGGCTAGTAATTTAGCTGCAGATAGTCAAGTATACAAGATAACCTTCTAATTGCAATAAAGTTACTAGACATATTTTAATCTGTTTTCAATATCTGTAAACTAATGGTTCAGTGTGATTTTCATGATTTACCTGTACTGTTTGTATGTTTATATTTTTACTGTAATGACATAGAGATGCTTACTGTATACAACAATGTGTCAATTTATCTAAAGCAAAATTGAAACCACTCTGATTTCAAATGATATATAAATCAGCAAAACTTGAGAATGAGTTTTAACATGACAGTATATAATAGTTCATGAGAGTTTGAAATATTTAAAGAATGATAAAACACATAAGATTTTATACAAGTGTGTTTTAATTCACTAATGCAATAATTTGTATTAATAGCTTATGTCAAGTCACAATCATTTGACAAAAGCTATCTTACACCTGATAGCAATTAAGAGACCAGCAAATTAAGGCATTTTCTTTAGCAGAGGTTAAGTTCTATAACAGTATGATTACATTGAATTATAGGGTAAAGTTGGCACAGCACCCACTCAAGATGTGGCAGTACATCTCGAGATGTTTGCCACAACTCGTTCCCGTGAGTTGGCGCAAGGAACAACTTGAGTTGTTACCTGCCGTGAGTTGGCGCCCAACATTACCACTCTGCCACCGTTTCTGTTACATATAAGGACACTCTACCAGTATATCTTTTAACAAGGACAACTGTCATAATGTATTTTTTTATTTTACAGAGTGACATTATGTTTGCATTTTTGAGTTATATTTTGCAAGGGGTTCTTCCAGAGGTCATTGTTTCTGTTCCTTTGTTTTGCCCATGCCTTTAAAGTGTATTAATCAGTTGTGAAATGTAGAGATCAATGTTTCTGTATCACTGTTCATGCTTTTAATGTATATTGAATAGTAATGAAAACAAGGAACATGTTCTTGTGGGGTTAATTTGCTCAGTTGCACAGGTCTCTTTTGTTTGACCAGTTGTCTCATTGTGTGTATGGTAAAACTTCAGAACCAGCAACAGTGCTCGTTCTTTTCAGCAGTTGTGAGAATTGTATTGGTATACGCACTGTTTATTTATGGTGTTGTGATGTGGTAAGGTTTCTTGATTCACTATATGATGTTTAATTCTTTGATGATGGTGTGTTGATGTGGACTCTCCTGCATTTTTAACTACCAGATGCTTAACACTTGGATGATGATTATACAGACCCTGCTGAATTATCATTGGACATACATGGATACAAACTTTGGCTACATTTGTTGCAGGTTTTACATAAATAAAACACATAATTTTGCATGTTGCTTAATCTTGTACCACTCCTTATCAGAACTCGGTAAGAACGTGTTATTTGCCCTGTAATGTCACTGAATTATTTTTTTTCCTGTAGTCTACAGAATTGGCCAACCTAGTGCTGACCTCTCTTGTGTAAAACTGAAGTGATCTATTTATAGAATGGTGGGAATAGCTATGTTTTTATGGAAATGTGTTGACATGTTTACATTTCTTTCTAGAATCTTCTGGTATGTATTGTTTACATTCCTCTAGAACTTTCTATGATCTCCATCTAAAGAGATGTAAACCTGACCACAGTTCAATATGAGTTAGTGTCCTATATGGGCAGAGGTCTTTGAAACTGCTATATTGTGTTAAGTGGATAAATAATGCTTGTTATATACATTTTATGGTGAATTCTTATTAGAGTAAACTGATCTAGTAAGCCGATCTACCAGAAAGTTGACTTGCGGCTTTTTGGATATTATTCACATCATAGAGAAGACAGCAGTTATAGAGATAAATTTTATGTTATTCTTGTTATGTAATGTAGGGTTGTGATTGGGTGCCCTCTGCCCTGGGGCATCTCTTACTCCCTCGAAAAGTTAAGTATTCTTCACTTTTGATAAGGAGGTCAAACCAGGAAGATGCTATTAATAAAAATGAACACGTTTTCTATCTCTTACTTACCCTGATACCTTGAGTAAGTTACTGATGTAGTGTATTTTCAGATCACAGACAAGATGAAATGATATCCAGCAAACCTTACCTCAGGCCCTCTCCATATCCGGTCTTTCCTACTGGTGAGAACCCCAGTAGTTGGATGCTGATTGAATAAAACATGCGTGAATGGAATGTGGCCCAGAATCTAGGGTCAGGCTTCTATCTAAAAATGTAGCACCGTTCTTATCACTAGTTACATCTTAGACAATTATCAAGCTCTTCATCTGCTGCCAGCCAGTGCGTCATCCCCAGCATCATCCACCTTTACGGTTCAAACCCCAGACCCTATGGAGGTCCTCAGTGGCCTAGTGGTTAGCAAGTTTGGCATCTAATCATAGGCTGTCACCTCTGTGGGTTCGAGTCCCACAAGTGGCAATTCTGAGGACCTGTCCCAATATGACCCTGGCTGTTGAACGGGACGTAAAACCCCAACTTTGACCTTTGACCTTTGGCCCCAGACCCTATGTGGGAAAATTGGTAGTTGCTTACTGATGGATAACAGTTTTACAGTACAGAATTTTAGCAACTCTATGTGGTGGTTTCCTCTGCCCACAAAAGTACCTGTCTTGATATGACCTGTACAGTGCTGAAAGCAACGTAAAACCCCAAATGAATAAATAAATCAAACAAAAATCTATTCTCTGTTAAATCAATAATTGTTTACTGTATCACATTGTTATTTATGATAAAGATTTATTAAATCCCTCCAGAAATACAGATAACAACCTTTAATTGTTTCTTTTAGTGTTTTTTTTTTTTTTTTTTTTTTTGCATCTGACTCATACAGCAGGTAAAGTTGGTTTCTACTTTATTGATATGAAATAATTTATGCTCTATTGTCTATATTTAGAGACAAATCATGTGACTTTGTTTATGTCCGTTAGACTGTCCCCTTTGACAGAAAGCTACTGTTCATTGGTTGTTGTATATTCAGTGGGAAAAAATAAATTTAATAGTGCTGTCAGTTATGCATAGATATATTTATCAACAAAGGAAAAATTCTTCTCCACAGTAAGACATATCCATGGGGCAGAAATTACGTTAGTCTACCGTTGCTAACATCGATTTTAAATATTTTGTCCGTACGGCCGTCCCCTCCTGTATATATAATATATATACCAATCTACATAACAACAGTGTTTGAGTAACGTAATACTTTCATAGTTTTATGCAGTAGCATATAGTAACTCTCTGCGTTTCTCCCATGAATTAAATAAGAAATCAGCAACTTGCTTTATACAATTATTCATTCAGTGCCCCTACAGTTTAGTACGGTTTGACACAGAATGAAAAAACCCAGATGGGATAAAATATTTTAATTATTATTTTCTACTTTTATGTACAATACTACAGGCATCTTTAAGGTCACCTTAAGTGATTTGAAGATAACTAAAAACTAAGGCCCCCTTAAATTAAGTTAAGGTTAAGCAACTTTACCATTACAGTTACATGTTCATAAAATCAATTATAGTCCATATTGCATAACATTAGGGTGGCCTTAAAGCAAAGAGTTTAAACCTACTTGTTACCAAATATTAAGGTGACCTTTAAACATGACATTAAGTTACATATTAGACAGCAAAAAGTGTATATTTGAGGTAGATGCCCAACCTCGAATGATTAGAATGCAAAAGCAAAAAAAAATAAAACACGTTCCTCACTAAGAGAAAAACCCCTATGCTCATGAAAGTTCAGTCCTGGATCCAGCCTATCTCAAGCCTAGCTGGCCGAAAATTACGGCCCTTACCACTAACATGACACAGTTGAACGTGCTTTGTTTTGAATAGCCCCTAGATTACAAGAGCCAGTAATAATTCGAAAAATCGAACATAAAATACAGATTCTTCATATATATGGCTGTTCTGACTGTGATGGCGACCAAGTTGTGTTTATGATGTCTTGGAAGCCACAGGTCTACAACTACATACAACTGGATTAGTACATAGATACAATACGTGAATACAAACATATGTTATACAATAACAATAGCTAACAGCACAGCCCACCTTTCTTACATGTTTGTGTGCTGTTTTAAATTCATGCAAATAATATTGTGAATCTTGTTCTTCTGGCTCTGTCAAAACAACAATTTGAAGGAAACAGAAACTTTTGGTTTTTCTTTAATCCCAACACCCTGAAATAATGAGAAAATGACTTAAGATTGTAGGACCCTTTTGGGTCTGCTCAAGGAGACAAGGAGGGAGGCCCCCATACTAGCTAACAAGCGCCAGTGCTGTGAACCCCATTGTTAACAAGCTAGGAGCACATACATGGAACTCACCCCCTCCCCTGCGCCACAGGAGGTGTTAAGTTAGGGTCGCAGAAGGCCACCCTCCTGAAACTTGCTCCTATATGAGATGAGATGAACCAGGGTGGGGGGTGGGTAAAATGTCCCACATAAAATGGCGTCTTGCCCCTTTGACTTTTCAATGTTGAATGAAATATCAATGAATTTGGCGGCAATTCTAATTACCAATATCCCAATACCCAATCGAAGGTATTGATGCACAAGAACAATTTTCACTGGGAGCACTGAATAAGGTGGATCTTGGTGCCCCACCCGCTACAGTGCCCCTACAGTTTAGTACGGTTTGACACAGAATGAAAAAACCCAGATGGGATAAAATATTTTAATTATTATTTTCTACTTTTATGTACAATACTACAGGCATCTTTAAGGTCACCTTAAGTGATTTGAAGATAACTAAAAACTAAGGCCCCCTTAAATTAAGTTAAGGTTAAGCAACTTTACCATTACAGTTACATGTTCATAAAATCAATTATAGTCCATATTGCATAACATTAGGGTGGCCTTAAAGCAAAGAGTTTAAACCTACTTGTTACCAAATATTAAGGTGACCTTTAAACATGACATTAAGTTACATATTAGACAGCAAAAAGTGTATATTTGAGGTAGATGCCCAACCTCCACCAAACCCCAACTAGGAAGTAGCTGTAGGGGGGGTGAATAGTAGTCTTTTGAAGGAGTCGGCTACCTCTTGTGAGGCATTGTGATCTTGTACAATGTATGTCCACACACAATCAGACGTCCAGGTGCCATGACTCTGAATACCCTGCAGTGAAGCATTAGAGTTAAAAGCCAGTGTTGCACCTGAACGCCTGAAGGTGTGGAGAGACATGGAATTCTTTGACATACCTAATCTTTGGAGGATGGTGGCAAAATTTCGTCTAACTTTGGTATCTGTGAGTGTGACCCATTGGGCTCTCTCATTCTTAATTTGAAATAATGGGGTGTTTTCATTGCCTGGGGTTAGAGCTAACAAATTTTTTATTGCTGTAACAGGACATATGGGTGAATCGCCCAGGGTTGGGATTTTTAAAATTCTAATGGAATCTCTGTTCTGTATTGTCTTTGTCCACTTGATCAAGAGGTGGATCCCAGGGGTGGCAAAGAAAACGTCGCCCCTTGTGATCTGTTCCAAGGGTGAAAAGGCTAGTATTGAATGTGGGACTAAATTTGAAATTCTCAAAAATGAAAAAAATGCAGTAAGGTATAAAGCCTTAAAAATTTGCCCCATCCACATTGTATCGCATATTGCTACAATCGCCTGTAATAGGGGGATGTCTATGATCTTCTTCAACGTGGGTGCATACGGTTTGTTAAGCTTAAGTGACCGTTGGAAGTATGCAATTCTTGGATCCAGAAATGCTACAGTAGAGAGTCCATAAAGGGACAGGTTTGCTTTGATTGCTGATATATAATTTGCGATGGACGTATGTGATACTGAGTTCTCAATCAAAAATTCGAGAAAGGAAAGGGCCACTACTGGGGTTATGTCTGGTAGTTGCATTTTCATAAAACAGCAATAAGCCACAAAAATTCGAAATTTTCTGAGATATGAGGCCTGTGTAGCTGGTCTGAAGGCCTGGTGAGTTCTGGTTGCTGCTTTGTGTGCCAGATGCTTGACTGTTTGTGGAAGACCTGAATTTATATAGACCAATCTAAGTTAAGGATGTCATTAGGTAATGTTAACCACAATGGGTTCTTGACTAATTGTCGTAATTTTACATCGGGATTACTGGTTATACTCCATCTTGACAATAGGTCGGCTATATTGTTATCTACCCCTAGGATATGAATAACTTGCAATTCAATGTCCTCCACAGCTAACAGCATGTTAATATTCCTAGCCATGGCTGCTAGTGTCAAATCTTGAGTTTTTCCTGAATTTAAGACTGATACTACTGCTTGATTATCGCATTTTAATAATATTTTCTTATTTGACCATTGTTTTGCCCATACTCTTAGTGCAACCAAGATGTTGAGCATCTCTAGATGTACTATTGAATAATTTTCAAAATTTTTTGGAATTTGTATGGCATAGACCTGATTCATACAAATGGCCCCTAGACCCACGAGACATGCGTCCAGTTCTATGGTCATGTGTACTGGGGCATGATTAAAGAAAGCTGTACCATTAAACTGTTGGAGAAATTTTAAAAACCAATTTAGGTCTCTATGGAAATTTTGGTTTAATTTTATGGTGTCAGTACCAAAGTGGGCTCTTAGTGTGTCCAACATTCTATTCAGAAAGAATCGTGAATTTTTTACACATTTTGAAATGTATAATAGTGATCCTAACAAAGATTGCAGTTCCTTTTTAGTGCATTTAGTTCTATTTTTCCACGACTCACACATTCGTGAAATATTTTCTAATTTTTGCAATGGGACTGATACTGTGAAGTTTTCTGTGTTGATTTCGACGCCTAAGCAGATTGCTTTTGTGGATGGTTGTACTAGCTTTTTCGTACTGATGTCGAAACCCAGGTCCTGAAGAAGTTGATATAATGCCTTATAAGATGGAGTTGCTGTGGACGCAGTACCAAACCCTATGACGTCATCAATATAGTTCACGACGTCATGTCCCATATTTTTCATCATAAACCTGACGGCGTCGCTGAGTCTACTAAAAATTCCGGATCCGTGTCTGTATCCGAAAGGCAGACATGTATCAAAGAAGTAGTTCCTATGCTTTAAACCTAGCAGGAAGTAGTCCCTTGGGTCAATTTTTACATGTCTGAAAGCTCTACTTATGTCAATTTTGTAAAGTAGGGATCCTTTGCCAAATTTCTTAACCTTGTTAGTGATGTGATCAATGGAGGGGAGAGTTAATATAAAGTCGGTTCCCAGATAAGAATCTTTACTAATTTTGGAATTAACCGCAAGGCCATGTGGGAAACTCAGATCCATGATAACTCTCCTATGATCCCCTCCTGGCTTTTCCCTAGTCATGAACGGTGAAGTGTGAAAGTTGGTTAAAGGTGGTTCACTAAAAGGTCCGACGATGGCTCCAAACTCCATTTCTTCTGTCAGGTATTGGTCAATGTCAGTAGGAAACATCAAGGCTGACTTATGATTGTCAGAATTTTTGGCCAATTTAGAATTTTTATCAAAGTCGAGGGGAAAGCCATATCTAATTAGATATAAGAGTTGCTTGTCCCAGTAGCCTTCTAGAAGTGTTGCCCAAATATCTGGATTTAACTGTGACTTGACCTGGATTTGGCTATGCATGAAGTTGAAAGTATTTTCATTTTTAGTAATATCATACAGTTTTACTGGATCTGTACCACGAAATTTTTTCTTATCTGTTTTTGGGAGAAGAAGAGGACCCAGTGGAATATAGCCAAAGTTATCCGGATTCTGTTCGGCCCACTTTTGAAATGTCGGATCCGAATTTGCTAGTTGAATTTTGTCTTTATTTTTCTTTTTAACCTGCAACGCCAACTCGTATTTGTCCTGTGGCAAACTGATTTTGGAGCCCAATTTTTGGTGTTTTTGACATTTTCTGTGCTCCCTATTTGGAGTGTTACATTGTGTTATGGTCTCATTGTTGTCAGCTGAATGCCATAAACGTACATTGTCATCAGAGACTTTTGTGCACTTAGTACTTTGTTTATGTACTGGGGTTTTCAGTATTACTTTGTTTTGACTTGGTCTAATAGTCGGATGTGTCGTATCCGGCAGTTGGATGGACTGGAACCTGTTGTAGAGAGGGATGTGGAAATCAGATGCATGGATTTGCCCGTTTTTTGGATAACGTCTAGAGGATATTTGGCTCCTATCACTAGAGTTACCTACACTCACCTTCTTTTGAGTTAAGAAGGTAGGTTGTGTTTGATTTGTAGGCTTACATGTCTCTGTTTCGACTACTGAGCTGTTGTTAGTGTTATTGCTGATGTGTTGAGCCATGACCTTAGCTTTTGCCAGATTCGAACCCACGACCTGTGCATAAGATTTCCCAATGAATCTGGCCCAATCAGCTTTCCAATTGCAACTAGTACCATTAAGCGAGCTACTATTACATACAACTCTACTAGCACAATATACATTGTTAGTTAAGTTATAACTATTTACACTATCAACACACTTTTGCACTGCCTTCTGGCAGTGCTCTATTCGTTTTTTGAATTCTTGGAGGACACTTTACAGTCTTTTGACATGTGTCTATTTTCCCTCCCCATGCTAAAGCAAGTGGCACAAACATGTTTGTAAAAGGTTCCCCCTGTTTCATGGTCCCTTTGATTATGACATAAACCTCTTTGGTAAAAACGACATGCCATGATTGGTTTTGATTCTGATTTGACTGATTTGGGATTATGCCCCCCTTGATTCTGAGTAACCCCTTTCTGAGCATGCGCCCTTCTTATCCTATCAATTTTGTGGGTTTCATTCCAATCTACTTTGCCATCCTCCATCCTGCATAAAAGTACAGCATGAGAGGCTTTGGCTGATTGCCACCCAAAATCATTAGCGTCCTCCATGATTTCTGTTAAATACTCCAACATTGAATTTTTTATTTCTAAATTTTGTTCTTCCCTAGCAATTGTCGCAAATCCAGCTACCCATTGACACCAATTTAGAGAGTCGTAAGACATTCTACCTTTATTACTACCTCCCAGCACAAAGTTCTGAGGCCAGGGAACTTGTCTTTTTACCCAGACAATTTCATTCCCTCCCCTCTGAGACTTAGACTTGCCTGATTCGTTTAGGTCAACCAGTTGTCTGAGTCGCTTGTCCACCTCAGTCTGAATGTGTTGACTTCCTTGGAGGGTAGCCAGTGTGGGGATGACCACTTGATCCAACTCTGAAGTGCTGTGGATCCCTGCCTGTGCTGATGTAGTAGTCCCACCTGCAGCTACGGCTGTGGACTGCTGTATCGACATGGTGGCCTCCGGGGCATCTCTGCTGGCCATCTTCTCCTCCATCATGGACATTCGACCACCTAGGCTTTTCAATTCAGCTAGAATTTGCAAGTTAAGAGCACTTGAATCATTGACACTTGAGGCATCACTATCATCTACAGGTAAGCCATTGGAATCATTAATATCTGCATGAAATGTGCACTTGCTGTTGATTGGCTTCTTGTGGATGTTACCACACTTTTTACAAAGAAGTTCCTTAGCTGGAGCCATTGTTACTGTTAATGTTACTGATAATTCACTGATATTGATATCTTGATTACTGTTATTATATTATTTATTGTCACTGTCTCTGAAACGAATACAAGAGCACCCCGTGCCTTGAGTATTGCAAGTCTAACAGGTGGATGAGTTCAAACGATAAGCAAAATTCTCACAAAGAGCATGGGACTATAACCTGACGTTCCATATTAAAAATATAATTAAAAACTGACTAAAATAATTACTAAAATACATAAAATAACATAAAAATGACACATATAAAATTAAAATGAACTCATCCCTCTTGCGTGGCTCCAGCACCCCAGAGCAAGACAAGCAATAATCAAGGCACTAATCCTCCTGGATTCTGTGCCACAACATGTAGATCTGATGAAGAAGTCACAGTGGACGCCAGAAAACTTAACACTAAATCCAACATTGAGGGCTAAAATCACAAAGTTCGTAGAGTTCCAGTAAAATGTCCCACATAAAATGGCATCTTGCCCCTTTGACTTTTCAATGTTGAATGAAATATCAATGAATTTGGCGGCAATTCTAATTACCAATATCCCAATACCCAATCGAAGGTATTGATGCACAAGAACAATTTTCACTGGGAGCACTGAATAAGGTGGATCTTGGTGCCCCACCCGCTAAAATATTTAAGCTTATTATCTTTCTCAAGAGACATAAAATTTTCATTTTTAATACCCATTGCATTATTGAATACAGACGATTAAATAAATGTATGGACTTTTTTATTTCTCCTTTTGTTAGTTCAATTTTTGGTTTCATAGGAACAGTATCAATGATAATTAAAATAGGAAGCTACACCTTGTTAAAATCTTATTGAGAAATTTACAGTACTCGATTTTTATGCCCACTGCAATTTGGAGGTAGTTTTTGCATTAATTTGTTTCTTACGATCCCACAATAAATATGTCAATGTTGTTGCTGATTCTTAAATCTGTTGGCTTTAAGCCAGTATTTTATTAAAAAGACATTTTCAACATTTCTATCATACCTAAACATTGACTTTACACTTTTTATTGTGTCCTGTTTGGACGTAACTTGTGTTCATGTCTGCCCCATACTTCTTTGATCTATTATCTTCAATGTCGTTCTAACACAGTTTACCGGATATGACAAGTTCAGAGACCACATTCATAAATGGGATCAGGCAAAGGTCTGTGATCAAAGAAGCTTAAGTATACAGTCTTTTATACCAAACTTACTTATTGTCTACTGATCTTCTATTTAATCAAGTTTGTAGATACAGCCCCTAGGGAGCAAAAAACTGCATTAATAACTCTATTTGTTGATTGTATCCAAAACGGAAACAAGGATTAAGGCAGTTTTACAAAAAACGTCAGTCAAATATTGACATAATATCAGTTTTAGATCCCTGAAGTAATGACGAAAATCTAGACATGAAGCATAATGGAGTACTTATTTCAGACTTCAGATTTAGACCACAATAGTTTTTGTCTTTTTCAATAGCTGGGGTGTTTTTTGAGAAGATAAACTGATACTGTGACATGGTGTCAGATTGTGCAATAATAAAAGATTTTCTAGTAAAAAAGTACAAATAACCCAGTATTGTCTTTCAATGGGTCTCTTGTGTCTGGGGACTTTAACGACACATTTCCTGCATGTCCCAGAAGGGTGTCTTGTTTCCAAAAGTGTCATGTTACAATGAATATTTAAAGCGTCTTTGAAATAAATATAATGTTGTTTCTTATGGAAAAACATGTATATTTATTCATACAGTTGCAATTCTTTGTTAAAACTAAATAATACTCCAAGAGTTCAGACCTCTGCCAGCCGAGTGTCCGCATATTTTGTAATTTCAACAAAATACGTTTCTCAATCATGAATTGAAATCATTGAAAATCGAACTGGTGAACATTTGAGATTTTGTTTTGTATCCAGAGTATAATCCAGATCTTTTTTAAAATGGAATCACTTCTTGCAGTCAGGCTCTGCCCAAATCAAATAAAAAATTTAAAAATTCAGTTCATTACTTGTGGAGTGAAAATGAACACAGGTATACAAACAAACAAACAATTCTAAAACAACCTATTTGACATGAAGATAAAATATGAAGATAAAATAATTCTATTTAACCAAGATTTACAGAGCCAAGGAAGGGACAAAGAACTATTTCATAATCATTATTTTTATCTTGATCCCGCCAGTTAGCAAGTCGTTACCATGAGATAGCAAGTCATTCCCACAGGTTCGCAAATTGTTACCACAAGATACTAAGTCATTCTCACAACTTAGTAAGTCATGGTAATGGGATATTAAGTTGTGGTAATGAGATACTAAGTCGTGAGAATGAGATACTTACTTGTGGGAACAAGATATACTAACTTGTGGGAACAAGATACTAAGTGGTTACCACAAGATAGTAAATCCTTGTGTTTTCATTCATATCAACCGATTACAATCTAATTGCCACCACTTACTTACTTGTTTCCACCACTTCTTAATTTGTTCCCACCACTTACTAACTCGTTCCCACCAATTACCAAGTGCTTCTGAACACTTACTAACTCATTCCCACCACTTAGTAACTCATTTCCACCACTTGCTAAATCATTCCCACCACTTATTAACTAATTCTAATCACTTATTAACTCATTTCCACCACTTATTAACTCATTACCACCACTTAGTAAGTCGTTCCTACCAGTTAAAAAGTTGTTACCACAAGATATTATGTTGTTCCCTCAAGATAAATTCTATATGATATACAAATAAATTGCCTGTACATTGGCATTAAAGCATGACCTAGTAACTCGTGGGAATAACTTGCTATCTCATCGGAACCACTTAGTATCTTGTGGTAACGGCTTGCTAACTTGTGGGAATGACTTAGTATCTTGTACTAATGACTTGCTAACTTGTGGGAATGACTTACTATCTCATGGGAATGACTTATTTTCTTGCCGTAACAAGATAAAAAAATGATAGGAAAACAGTTCTGTGTCCCTTCCTGGACTCTGTGAAGAATTTACTTTATTTTGATATTATTTTGATGCACACTATGCTGTCTGTATACAGTAGAAAAAACTTTCTGAATGACATGTACAGAAAAAATATATCATGAATAAAGATAACAATATTATACAAGTGTGTAGCACGAGTATTGTACTGTTAATCTTCATGAGAGATTTTTTCCTGTACATGTCTAATGAGGGATGTTTTACTTTTATTATTCACCATTTTTAATGATTTATTAGTTAAATAAATCCACATTTAAAGAGAGACTCTGATAAAGTCAATCATATATAAAAACCTCATTAAAAAGTTGCGATTTTGCAGCCATTTCTGCATTAATTTTTATGCAGTAAAAGGAACAGGAGAGCTGTAAAAGTGCCTTTCTGAAGGCATATAATACATATTTGTAGGTTACATAGTTTCCAATAGACGTGTGAAAAATCGGCACACGTTGACACTAATTATCCATGGAAGGTGGGTTGATTTTCCCTCAACTAAATTTCCCCCCACTGGTTGTCCCCCTTTTCCCCACTAATGTATGGTTTCCCCCTTATCATATTTTAACAGATTTATGATTGAGTAGTAAATATAGTAAAGACTAAAAAGAGTTTTAAAATGGATAGTTTAAACAATTTATGTTTTAAATGTCATTATGAAATATAGACTCAGTCTATAAGTAATATAAATCTATAACTAATATAGATATTTACTACTAATATACTAGAAATATTGATAACTTTCAAGATGTCTTCTATTCATTATGATACCTTTTTACTTATGAATTATAAAATCCTTTATGTTCCTTATACTCACTTCTACGAATCTTTAGGGTCTTTTTCTTAGTATACATAACATAGCTTTTGTCCACCTCTGTTTGTTGTTATGATCTCCATAATGAAATACAATCAATGGTCTGTTAATATTTCAAATAATACATGGGCTTTATATTCACAATACAGACAAGTAAGTGCAATTAACTTGTCATTGCCTCTCCCAACCAAGTATTTATATGTATTTTAAGGATACACAGAAAACCCCAAACTTGGGCTAATACATTTATTTCTAGTTTTATTTACACATGTAAAATACACAACAATCAATATAGAAGAATGTTACAATTTAAAATTGAGTTTGAGTAAAACTTAACATAGGTAAAATTTGTAAATAAAGTTAAGGTCACCATAAATTTTGAAAGGTTCATATACTGGGGGGATTAAGGTTATGGATTTAAGTTGACCTTAATTAAAGGTGACCCTAATGGGTTTATGGGTAGAGTTTAAGGATAGAGTTTGAGGTCAGGATAAGAGGTTTTTAATACTGAATAAACTTGTGAGTTTAAGTTTAAGGGAGAATAATGTGAGGTTAATTTTAGTTAAAAACAAAAGGGTGAATTTGTGAGTATGGGGTGTTATTTATTGAAGTGAGAAGACCCCATAGTGAATAACTGGGTACATTACGAGTTAAAATTTATAAGATAGTACTAAAATGGGGGACCAAGGTGTCTAGCTGACGTGACAGGCCTTAGTGGATCGAGCATTACGACCCCCTTATAGAACTAAATACAGTGACCCTACCAGACCTTGGCTTGACTCCCCATTTGTGAGAGGTTCGAACCCACACATGAAGATTAAGTACATAAAAGTTAAAATAGAATTACTGATGGTGCACCATACATGCACAGGCTGCCTTGCCCTAAGTTTACTAGGGACCATTATTTAAGTTTGACACCTTTGAACATCACAGCCCTTGTGGGCTATTAGCAATCAACCATTGTTATTTAGAGTTCGTGGGTTAGAACCCAGGATTTAGAGTCCACACGTGATGAATTAAACTTGCAAATTACTTTGTTACTATTACAGATACTATTTTGTCCTCATTGACAGATAACTTTGAAACCACAACGCTGGGCCCCCTTTTCACCAGGCTTGGGGTGGAGTCAGAAGAAACTGCCATGCTGTGGATGGAGCAGACTGTGTGGACATCTATGGAAGCCAGAGCTTGTGAATCTCCTGAGGCTCAGGCGAACTCCTTGGTTGATTTTATTATTTACAGAGTACCTCTGCAGGTGGAGGTGATTGAAGCTGAACATGTCAACCATGCTGGTTTTTAATTTAGCTACTTTGGGCTGCAGTCCCCAGGTTGAGTCGAGATCTGAAACTACAAACTTAGTGTTAGTCGCATATATGGTTACAAGGGAGGGTAGAGGGAAACTTTCTATAACTTGTAAATGTTTTAACTTTAAGATGGGGCGTGTGGCCCCTTCAACTTATAAATGAAAAATGGCTACTTTTCCTAGAAATTGCGGGAAAGTAGGGGTTAAGGACAGGGGTCATGGCTTGACCTGAATACAGGTTACATAACGGTTTCATAATGAACAAGAAAGTTTTTTGCTAGGGGCTGCAATGAGGTGGATGACGCCTAGGCGTCATCCCGTCAAACCTTTGATCATGAACAGAATTTGTGATGATAGTCTTCACTGTTTAACTGTTAAGTCTATAATTGTACACCCAGAGTAGCTATGGACAATGGTGGGCAATAATCCTGGGGTCGGTTTCACTAAAGAACTTAGCCTGGACTCAGTTAACAGTTTTATCTTAAAATGAGGCTATGTCTGTGGTCTTAGACTTAGAGGGTTTCACGAAGCTGGTAAGTCGAGGCTTTGCATAAAGTCTACCTAGGAGTGGGCTTAACTTTTGTAAACAAAGACTTAAATATGGACGCCATATATTTTTCTCACTTCAAAATATGAAATGCTTGAAAATAAAGAATAAATATATACAGCACCTCCCTAAATTAGTCCATGGACATATTTATGTGGTAACAAGGCTTTCCATTAACAACAGCATTTTTTCAAAGATAAAATGAGTTAAACAAAGGATATATGTCACCACTAAAATAATTTGACTAGATTTGAAGGGCCACACGACATAGAAAACTACTGTGGTTATTTGATAAACCTTTGTTACCCTTTGTGAAATTCATTTAAGTCCAGGACTTAGCAAAGACAAAAGGCTCAGATTTAAGTCCCTGACTTAGCCTAATTCTAGGTTAAGTGTGAGACCCTTTGTGAAACCGGCCCTTGGGTACTTTTCTATCAAATGGAAGTCTTTGAATGACCCAACTTCCAGATCATGTATCAAATATAAATTGTTCATTGATAAGTTAGTTATGGACAATTAACCTGAGTACATTTCTATCAGATTGAAGTTTTTCATCCAAGTTCCACAGCATATCAGATGGTAATCTTGGAACTAAATTCAATGTATATATATATAGCACTAGGGGAAAAATTCAATGTATATATATATACCACCAGGGGAAAACTCAAAATATATTATTTATAGCATCAACGGGCTAAACTATAAAGAGAAGGAAATCACTGTATCATAGGGGAAAACCATACCTAAGTAAAAAAATGGGGGACATTCAGTGGGGGTGGGGGGGGATTTCATGGGAGGCAAATCATAGGCAATAGGTGGTGCCGATGTATAATATATCCCACTGTATGTATCCACCTATATGGCTCAAATACGGCTTATTGGTGATAATAAATATTTTTCCTTTTTATTGATAATCCTTGATCGTGTTCACAGAAGTATAATGTATCCCAACATATCATATGTGTACTATATTAGCACATTTTAGACCTAAGTATTACATACACGTACAATATCAAAACAGACATCCTCGATGATTTCATGTTCTCTGGCTAAAGGCTAAAGTTTCTTTCTAATCAAGGAAAACCTTCAGTTCATATAATAAATTTTCAATATATATATAACATATTCTTACATATACTGGTTTTTACATTAACTTCCTGCTATGACAGTCTCTGTCTGCTGAGCTTATATTCCCTAGTATGTATGAGTGCTTAGTGAATACGATAAACAGATCTACATGTTTGAAAGAAAAAAAAACAGCCTCAAGTGGATTTAAAAGAGTCTGGTGGCTTGGTGATGTAGTGGCTAGGTACTTGCCTTCAACCTCTGAGGTCGCCGGTTTGAAACTCAGCCTGGGCGGTTCATGTGGGAAAGTTAGTAGTTGCGTGATGATGCCCCGTGGTTTAGAGAACAGAATCTTTACAAATTAGTTCCTCCATCTGTAAACTACCCAATATCACCCTGGCTGTTGAATACAATGTAAAACAAAAAATAAATCTAAATCCGAGTAGTCTTATAGGGCACCATAATCCATATGAGTACAAAATGACAATTTAAAATTATATATAATTATGAAGTTTATCATTTATAAATTATCTTTAAAATCTTAAGAATAATATTTAAATTGTATGATGAAAGTTCTTTTACTCCACTAGTTTGTGAAGTTTACAGTCAAATTAGTTTCTGTTTCCAAATTAACAGTCATACTTTATGCTTTTTAAGATTTACAGTTAACGATTCCTGTGACTGAAGCTTGTATTTGGTTATCTGATTTGTAACAGAAACCACTGCGTGTTTAATTGGGTGAATTTTCCGTAGGTATTTCTATTCAATATCTTAATTTTAAAACATTTTTAACACAACTTACTATAACTGACTATTCTGTGCTCAATCATAAAGACTTTGGTGGTTGTCTGATTAACATCTGACAAATATTAAACATTTTACAGGGATTTGAACACAGCCTTCAAATCCCCAGTGTTATTTAATTGGGCAATTTATAATTGGATTCCAGTTTAATTGTTTATAAGAGAGCATTGTAAACATCATAATGAACACTTTTGTGGTTGTCTTCTAAAAATCATCCAATTATTAAGAATATTACAGGGATTTAAACCTAGGCTTTGATTATTCAATTGGGTAATTTTTATTTTTATTTTAAGTAACCGTTGAAAGTAAATTAGGCGATATATTGACAATTTTAGGCAATTTCTAGGCGATATTTAGACTATTTTCTGTATTACCCAATGGAAATTCCAAAGCTTAGAATAAAATAAATCTCTGTTTAATCCAGTGTACAATGTCTATGTTTGAACATCATAAGATGAACAAATGTAAAGAAAATGATTTTCACATTCAAATGATTTTTCCTTTCATATAATACATGATCTATTTCTATCGAAATCTTTCTATATCTCCCTGCAAGTGGTAAACCAGTTAACCAAGCTATCCATCAAATTTGTACTCCTATGAGTTTAGGTATTACCCAAAGTCAAGTAATCTACAGTCAAGGTTCAAACCCTGGCACACAGAGGTTGAGAGTTCTGTTGTAGGGAGCAATGAGCATAAGGGTCAGAGGTCATAAAAGATTTGAACCCAGTAAGCAGTACCCAAGAGGTACTTACGTTAATACATGATATTAAATCAAGACAGTGAAAGACATTGAGGCAATTTTATTTACATGTTAGTACATGGTTAATTGAAAAAGAGATTATTTTATAATTTTAAAACTTAAATTTGTGATATATTCACCCAGACCAAAATTTAAAAAAGAGGGGGAATATAGGCAGAAGAAGTAGCAGAAATAATGGAAGAAGACTGGGCCAAGAGCCATGGGCCTTAATGGTTTTACGTGGTGCATTATGATCAAATACCAAAGTAGCACTAGATCTCTGATATTTATGAAACCCATCAAACCCATGCTAAAATCCGGTTAATAAAAGTCCTAGCAGGGGCATCGCATTTATGAATGTAAATTCATTTGCCTTAACAAAAACTGGTAGGATCTCTTGGAGAGGTATTTTTATCTCTGACATAAATGCACTCTTGGTTAATTGAGTAAAGTTTTTCATGGTCAATGGAAAGGGTGCTGTCCAAATATTAATTACTCAGGCAGGTCAAATAGGTAGACGGAAGAATCTTCTTATTTTGAATCATAGCAAACCGATGTTAAGGAAAATATTAGGCAGGTCATCAATTCTACTTTCCTCATCTATAACAACAAAATTATTCATATAGGTTAGGATACCCCCCCCCCCCCCCCCTCTTAGTGTACAAAATATGGCAATGGCATTGGTCTCCATCTGAAACGCCAACCTCCAGAGAGTCAAGCCAAACGCAATCACAGAATCCAAAGTTGATTCCAAGTTTCAAAACTTCCACAGAGTCAACCCTAAGATTTCTTAAAGCCCCTGGCACATCTATTTTAAAATCAAATGATCATCACATTTCAACATTTCTTGTACGATATCATCCTCTGTAACCTAAGAGAAGACTGGCTATTTTCAAAACAAGTTTTATCTACATTGTCGTTAAGGGAATGATACTGAGGGTGAGATAAATTCAGGATTACCCTCCTTTAGGACTCATCCCTGGTCAACAAGGGGGGGTAGTGAAGGTGAGATGACTTAATAAGTGAAACAGGACCCAAGAGAGCGCTATGGCCCATCTCCTTGGTAATATAATATTGTACTGCTTGAAAATGCACAATGGCAGAGTGATCATTAACAACTTAAAAGTGCCCAGAAAGTGCCTTACTGCCATACCATATTGAGCTGACAATGTTATGCTAAAGCTTAACCCTGATACAGCAGAGTTTATAATTGATGTTGACGAGTCCACTAGTCCTCATCTTCCAGTAACATTGCTTGACGACACATCACCTGCAGACAAACTAGGGAATCTTGACATATTTTTTTACCAGAACAAATCCTTCTCTCAAATCAATACAGTTTGTCAATCTTGATACTACCATATCAAGAACCTTCACAAACATATGAGATTTGATACTACATTAAAAGTGTGAATGCACCTGTTAGTTTCAGAATGGACTACTATAATTCAATGTAATATGATGTCAGTCTAGAAAACATACACAAGCTTCAGAATATACAAAATGTCACGCTGTTTTCATATTAAATAAGTTCCATCACATATCTCCATGACGCTCCCAATACAGAAGAATACAGTTCAAAAACAAGATCTTGGTTTACAAGTTTACCAACTTAAATCAGCTACCGCACATATTTCTGAGTCAGTAGATGAACTGAGTTCAAAATATTCAATGTCTGCAAAAGACAATTTCAGAGCTGACCGGGGAAGTAAATCCATCCCTTTAAATATTACCAATATAACCTAATCCCTGTATTCTTCCATCAAAGTTTATCATATGCTAATCAACATATCAAATCTCAAAAGCAAATTCTCAAAATAGTTTACCAAGAGTGTGTCACTGGCTGAAAAATCTTCAACACTTTGTAGTGTCTTTGCTATTGGTGCCCCAGTCATGCTACAGTGGTATAAGTGTGTTGTAAAATTACTCATTTTTCCATGATCCACCACACTTACATCAGTTAGTTGTACATACTGTACCATTCCCTGTTTATCTCTATGTGTCTCTCAATTAAGTTGTATTACCGTATCTTTACAGCATCTTTTCTGTATCACTTCATTGTCCAACTTTGGTCATTTTCTAGAGTTGTGTAGCTTGGTTTCACTTGGACGTCCATCATTTGACCTCACCATTACCAATTATTATTATGATCACCAGAAATACCACCTTAAGTGTTATTGGGTCATTAATGTAACAGTCTATATATGCAGGTTTGGTATGTGACTGTGGGTCCAATTCAGATGGTATAGTTATAATGGATGTGTTTTCATTTACATAACCTGCTGATGTAGCTTGCGGGTGCAGTTTGTGGCTTGTATTAACTTTCTTTCAGGGATCAAATTTTGCCGCAACCTAGGCTACTGTAAACAACATAGACAAATTCTGGAAGCTATATAAGGTTATCAAAATTAGAAGCTCATTCAACTGAGACAATGGTGAAAGAATTGTAAAATTGAACAAGAAATAAGGAAGTGATAGTCATTTAAGAATGGCTTATTAGCTATGTTTATTTATCACCCACAAGCCATACACCACACCCATGTGCATGGATACAGCACTAATTCTTAAGCCCTTTGAGGTTTCCTCTTGGCATATTGGCAGAACGCTTAGAAAATATAAATCTTGTGCCTTTTACTCTTATTCAATTACCATGAGTATTGTACCACACTGTTTACAGTGAGACCCATGCATGGGGAAGTGTATTTCAAAAAAATTGTTAATTAACTAGTTACCTTAATAATTATCCCTATTGCCTGAGGGCAATTTGACAAATTAACTGTAAAAATTTGATTTAATTTGATTTGAAGGAGATTATTATTTGTAGGTCCACATAGACTGCCAGTTAAGTGCATAATCCAGTTTAAAACAGGCCTTATCATGTACAAAATTCTACAATATTGCCATCCAGTATAGTAGATCTCTTTTACATACTCCATACATACACCTCATCTAGAAATACTAGATGTAGCAGCCCAAAATTTAAGTTCTTTTGTATCCTATCTTTTGATTGAAAAATTCACAAATCACAAAAACATTGTTTCAGTCATTATACCCTATCAAACTCTTTTGTTCTCCACATAAGATATAGTCCCTCTATAACATCTTTCAGGAAGCATCTTGAAACTCACCTTTTTAGCTGAAGCTTCTGCCATGAGTACGCCCCACCTTCAAATCTGGATTACCGACCTTGGTGGTCCCTTGACTATCACACCCCTTTGTAGGGTAGATATTGCACCTGTAAAGCAGTAGATCGAATTAAATAAGATTAGAGATTAGTAGCCAATGAACAAGACATTCATGTAACCATTGTGACAAACTGAGGAAACACTTTTGAGAACATAAAATTTAGATTAAAGACTTATGACCTTTAATGTATCTTGACATAAAAATTACCTTCTTGTAGGGAAGTTGTATCACCCATCCATTTCATAAACAACCGGCCTCTATTGGGCCTTCCGGGGTATTTAATAAAGGGTGATGTAAGACCTTACTGGCCTAGTGGGTAGCAAGTTTAGCATCTAATCAAATACTGTCACCTTTGTGTATGGGTTTGACTCCTACAAGAGATCATTCCAAGGACCTGTCTCAGTATGATCATGGCTGTTAAATGGGAAGTGTACACTCACATTTGACCTTAAAAGGGGCAATAATTCAATGAAAATGTGAACAAAAGAATTTTATAAAAGGAATAAACCTGCAGTTCATAAAGGTTTATTTTAGTACGAACAAATTTTAATTGGTTGTAACACAGTACCATTTAAAACATGAAGTCAACAGATTCCCTTTCTATGTCATTGTACATTGTACTAGGTAACATTCTTGTCAATCAAGTCTAACATAGACTAATACAGAATTTTAGTATGTCTTCATTTTTAGTAAGAAATAGTATAAATAAACAGATATCAAATTTAGACTATTCAATCAACTGAAATTGCCCTAAATGGGAAGGTCGCATCCCACGTGCTACCTTAATCAGTGGCACTTGAATTGTTTGTAAATACCTTAAGATTTATGTAATATAACCTTTGACCTTTGTAACCCATTTCTTCCCGCCTTTTGCTTAATTTTCCCTCCTGCCTCACTTTAACTCCAGTTTCCAGTGAGGCAAGTCGCCATTTTATAACTGTAACAAGAATTTGGAACTGGGAGTTTATGTGATATTAGACTTTAGTTTTACATGGATTTTATATGATTGGTGATTTTAGTGTTTTATATTATGGACCTGATTGTAATATAAAGTACCTGTGGACATTTTGCCTCAGGGCGAGGCGGTGGAAGAGGAGTTTATGACTCTGCTTTGAGTCGTGCTTGTTTTGCTCTATGTGTTGGAGCGCTCATTGAGGGCTGTATCTTATTTTGTATCAAAAAATACATCTAAATTCCTCTGTAAAATAAGCACGAGTCAAAGCAGTATTCTGCTTTGTGTTTTCAGTATGGGTAAAACCTTTGACTGTAACAAATGTGGGGGTCATCACGTTAGACCCATCAATAGAAGTTGCAAAAATACAAAGGACAATGAACAGCCCAGGGACACAAGTATTCAAATACTAAATGAACTTAAGAACCTCAGTGGACGCATGTCAGTAATGGAGGATCGGATGGAAACCTTCAGTGCCACTACATCGTCTCCTGCCAGAAGTTCATATTCACAGAAATCATCTGCAAGTGCTCATGGAAGTGGTACGCCATCACCCAGGGACTCTGCCAGCAGCTCAGAAGAGGATCTGGTACTCCCCACCCTTGCCACCCTCAGACAATCCAGAAGTATCCAGGAACAGGTCGACACACGGATCAAAGAACTACAGGCTGTGGACAAGGACAAAGGCAAGTTTAAGTCCCAGAGAGACAATTTGGGTAAAAAATGAAGTTGCATGGCCCCATAATTTTGTTTTAAGTGGTAGTGCAAAAACTAGGGTAACATATGACAACCTCTCCTTAAGTCAATGGGTATCCGGTTTTGCAACCATAATCAAAGATGAACAAGACTTAGAAACTAAAAATAAAATGCTGGAATATCTGGCAGAGATTATGGAGGACTCGCATGATTTTGGGTTTTCGGCAGCCAAAGCCTCACATGCAGTTCTGCTTTGCAGAATGGAGGAAGGTCGTATCGCATGGCAGGAAACCCATAAAATCGACAGGGTTAGAAGAGCATATGCTCATAGATCCACCTCTCATGGCCAAAATCCTAATCCCAAGAAAAAAGCGATCACGAAAGATTCTGGTATGCCCTGTAGGTATTTTCAAAAGAACTCTTGTTCCCACAAAAATGACCATGACACCAATGGACGTACGCATTTACATGTCTGCAGCATCTGTCATTCCCAGGGCAAAATGGCTGCGCACCCATCTAAGGACTGCCGGGAAGCAAAAAACTAGAGGGGCACTGCAGAAATGCAGTGCCTTACAGTGTTAACAGTAATTCAGTTACAGTGGTCCGTTCCAGAAGCGTTTTTAGTTCTAAAAAATGTCCATATGGCAGTAAAAATTGGAAATGGGACTGGGCAAAGTGGTCTGGTAATGACTTGAATAAGCCCAAACCAGAATGCACTCGTCTAAATCAAAACTATGCTACCAGGACATTTACTAGGTCAAAGAAAATGCCTGGCATCACCCAAGTGACTAATAAACCTGTATGTGAAAACAATAGCCCCAAAGATCCTGTTAGTCGAAACGACAGCATAAGTAAAGGTCCAAAGTGGGGTCCCACAAACCTCTGCAGTGTTGCGTCTAATGATTCAATACCGTTACATAATAGGTTTGATATATTGAACAATACAGTTTTATTTCCTGAAAACGTGTGTGAAAGTACAAATCATGACCAAAAAACAGTGTGTTTACATAGTACACAACGCAGTGAACAGTTTGGTGTTAACGATACTAAAAGTAAAGTTAATATAACTTCAAACAACGAAAGAAATAGTTATGACAGTGAAAAAATACTTGAGTTATCACAGGAAAAGGTCAAAAGTATTGATGCTAGTGTCGAAAATTTAAAACTGGATATTCCAGGTGAGTCTGCATTTCATTCTAGTATTACTCCAAATGACCACATGCGACGGCGTCATTTCATGACAAATGGTCAGGGTGATAAGTATGATCTGGATTTAAGATTCCGTCCTCGCCATACGGACAAAATTGTCACTTCCCAAGACTGCATGACTTTTCAAAAATGGGATGCTCAGAATTCTGACAAATTTGGATTTATACTGTTAGGTGATCTTATGTTGCCTTTGATTGATCTCAAAAATGTAACAAAGGAAAAAATTTTTGACGTGCATAGACGTGTCAAAGCATCAGGCACCTTTAATTTCATGAAATCACAGATTCAGATTTCGTCACAACTTAAAGCTGACGTTTGGGAACGTCATCTGCAGGGATATTGGGACTCCCAGCTATTATTCTTAATCAGATATGGCTTCCCTCTGGATATTGACTACAGCACCCCTTTGCAAAGTGTGGACAAAAATCATACTTCAGCAAATGAATTCACTGAAGACATACAGGCATATATTACTGAAGAGCCAGCATTTGGGGCCATATTAGGACCTTTTAAAGAACCCCCTATTAAAGACTTGCATATATCCCCATTTTTAACAAGGGAGAAGCCGGGGGCGTCACATAGACGCGTCATTGTGGACTTAAGCTTTCCTCATGGTCATTCAGTTAACAGTGGAGTACAATCTGACCATTACCTGGGCACCCCCTTCTTGCTAACTCTCCCTACCATTGACAACATAACAAATCAAGTTAAAAAATTGGGTAAAGGCTGTCATCTCTACAAAATTGACCTTAGTAGGGCCTTTAGACATGTAAAGCTGGACCCAAATGACTATAATTTGTTAGGCTTAAAGCTTAATAACCTTTATATTGACAGTTGCTTGCCGTTCGGGTTTCGGCATGGTTCGGCTCTGTTTCAGCGCCTAAGCGATGCAGTACGCTTCATTATGGCTCAGAAGGGCTTCACAGTGACAAATTATATTGATGACGTCATTGGGCACTCGGTTGTCAGTAAATCCAAAGCCTCATTTGATACTTTATCAGCGTTGCTGTCTGACTTAGGTTTTGACATTAGCCAAAAGAAGGTAGTCCAGCCAGGAACTAGAGTTACTTGTCTCGGTGTGGATATTGATACGGTGGACTTTACGGTATCCATTCCCCCTGACAAAGTGTCAGAAATTCTGTCAGAATGCCAACTGTGGCTTAACAAAGTTGAATGTACCAAAAGGCAACTTCAATCACTGTTAGGAAAGCTACTATATATAATAAAATGTGTGCGAATTTCTAGACCTTTTCTTAACCGTATGCTTGACCTTCTGAGAGCTTCAGATAAATTCATTAAAATTATCTTGACCACAGAATTTAAACAAGATTTAAACTGGTTCTTGCAATTCTTGCCTACATTCAATGGTAAAGCTTTCATATCCCATAGGCAAATAACTGAAGAAATTGAACTGGACGCCTCCCTTCAAGGCCTGGGAGGCAGGTGGGGTCACCATGTGTATACAATCCCCTTACCCCTGGGATATAAAGATTTTTCCATAGTGCATTTAGAAATGCTCAACATCTTAGTGACAATACGCACATGGTCTCACCAATGGGGGGGTAAAGCAATAAAAATAGCTTGTGACAACCAGGCCGTTGTCTGTGTACTGAACTCAGGCAAAACCAGGGACTTGACCCTTGCAGCTATTGCCCGGAACATATTTATGGAGACTGCCCAGGCTGATATAATGCTAAAAACTGTACACATAATGGGCAAAGTTAATGAAGTAGCCGATAGCCTTTCCAGATGGACCATACATGCATACTATCGTCAAAAATTCAGGTCCATCCTTCCTGTGCACTACTGGGCCAACCCCCCTGAGAATGCTATCTCTATCAACTGGTGTATATAACATCTTCAGGTCCTCGGGGTGGAGTGTCGGCTCTGACTGTCAAGGCGAAAAGTAGACTCACACAGGCATTTGCAGACTCTACGTCCAAGTCCTACCAAGCAAAACTTAGGATTTTTGTAGGTTTTTGCTGTTTTGCTTCCATTAATATGTCACCAGTCTCCCCTCTGGCCATATGAACATTCCTGGAATTTCTTACTTTCAATAAAACCTCATATTCTAGCCTCCTAAACTACTTGTCAGCAGTCAAATCAACACTTTCCTCCTTAGGGGCTGATATTTCAGCCTTCAATGACCCTAGAATTAAGTTATATAACAAAGCTATCATGAGACACAGGCCCCTTCATCCTTCCATCAAGCCAATAATCGACATTTCTCTTCTCAAAACAATTACACAAGAAGCAGATAGAATGTATATGGGCCCCATCTTTAAAGCTGCAATATTACTGTCATTTTTCAGTTTTGTTAGAATTTCCAACCTTGTCCCTCATGCTATATCTGCTTATGACCCTTTGAAACAGCTTTCTCGTGGGGATATAATATTTGCACCTCCTGGCATTCATATGATCATAAAATGGTCGAAAACACTTCAGTCCAAAGATAAGATCAAAATTCTCAAAGTCCCCTCCCTGGGAAAATCCCCTTTGTGCCCTGTGTCAGCTATAAAGAAAATGCTCTCTATCACCACAGGTTCAAGTAACTCCCCTCTTTTTAAAGTTAAGTGTTATTCCAAATGGGTTCCTCTAACCGACACCAGACTTAGGAAATCATTTAGTCAGATATTGGCAAAAGTACATAGCTCACCTCCTGGTGTCACGTTTCACTCCCTCCGCCGTTCAGGTGCCACCTTGGCGTTCAATCTTAATGTGCCCATGCAGCATATCCAGAGTCATGGCACCTGGACGTCGGAGGCGGTCTGGGCCTACATCACCCAGGATCATAATGCCTCCTCTTCTGTAGCATCCTCATTTCAACACCTGCTTCATACCTAGCTACAAACTACTGGGGTTTGGGGTTATGGTACTAGTTTTAAGACAGAACTTACCAGTAACCTCGTGAGAATAACTAACTCATCAGAATATTTCATATTATAGTAAAATAACTAGGGTATACTTAAAGTTTCATTAATTACTTGCTTGCAGCTAACTAATGTGTATAGTTTAACCATAAGTTAAAACTTAAACTCGTCTAAGGTGTCTGATCACCTTCTTTTGCAACTAAACTTGTTTAAGGCCACCTTTAGGTCATATCTTGTACATTAGGTGACCTTAGGGTCTCCTCAAATCTAATTTTAGTATATAGTTTAAGGTGGCCTCAGTTAGGAATGTAAGTTTCAACTTAAACTCGTGTAAGGTGCCTGTTCACCTCCTATTGTAAGTAAACTTAGTTTAAGGCCACCTTTATATCAGATAATGCGAATTAGGTGACCTTGGGGTCGCCTCATGTTTGGCTTTTAATACATAGATTAAGGTGGCCTTAGTTATTAGGGTATATGTTGTTATTATGTTGACATTATGTGCAGTATGTAAATATCTTATAGTACGTAGATTTTAATAAATATATTATCCCCAGTGTGATTTTTACTGACTTACTTATTCCAGGTCAGGACACTGTGAGCACATATTTACATATGTTGTGAAAAATATTGTTGATGTTGGGCACAACTGATCAGTCAAAGCCAAAGTTTTATGTCCCATTCAACAGTCAGGGTCATATTGGGACAGGTCCATGGCATTGTCACTTGTGGGATTTGAACCCATACAGAGGTGACTGGCTGGGATTAGATGCCAAACCTGTTAACCACTAGGCCACCATGGACCCTAACTGATTAGTCAAAGTCAGGGATTTAATGGCCATGTCTTTAAGTTGTCACAATAAAAAGTGTGCTATGTTGTATTCAGATGTAACCATAAAAATGTCAAGAATTTGTGTAAACATGATGAAGTTTAATTATTGCTAACCTTACAGATGTGCTAATTAATGTCAGATAAAAGGTTTTCCCCCCATTCCTATTGTTTTCCCTTATTTACATATTGTTTTTCTTCTGGTCATCCACTTTGCTTTCCTCCTCCCCTTTCAATCGTGCAAGTCAGACAGCGCTTTTAATTTGAACTAGAGTTACTACTAACTTGATTGATAAAATATATGAATACATATAAAAATATAGTGATCATAATCACCCTAAAAGAGCATATTATGCTATATCCTGTCACAAAATGTGATATACGAGTGTGTAAATTGCCCGGAGTCTCCAAACTGTGTGGTTTCGTGTCAATATAGAGACACAATATTGGCAGCCCTCTAGCCATCTATGGGGAAATACTTTGAAACTCAAGCCTGAAGAATGGTGTTATAATATCACTACAATGTTAATGTTAGATATTTTCAGCACTATTACATGCAATTCCTTACAGGTAACATATGTATGCAATTTACAGTGGAATTTTCAATTTAAACTGATATCACATTGTGTAACTCACATCAATTAACAGAAATATATGTCTTTATTATCATGAAATGTTAAATGTATTGATTTTTGTCTCAATAACTTTTGCTTATTACAATATTATTTCTATATGAGGTAGCCACATTCTTTCCTTATATGATGCAAATTTACTGTTAATCTGTAGTTTTAAGCCATAAACGTTTAGGTGTATTTCTGCATATTGTTTAAACTCTAATTCAATGCAGTTAACATTTTAAATGAAATGAAGACAATGGTGAAATACTTCCTTACATATATTTTCTTTTCTTTTTGTCAAATGACCTAGCTGTGGTACCTTTTCTGTTTATATTTGCTGGATGAAACATAAGCCTACTGTTTAATAACAAATTATTATAGGTCCTCAGTGGCCTGGTTGGTTAGCAGATTTGGCATCTAATCCAAGGCAGTCACCTCTGTGTGGGTTTCACTCCCACAAGTGGCAATGCTTAGGACCTGTCTCAATATCACCCAGACTGTTGAATGGGACATAAACCCTTATTTTGACTTTGACACAAAGAGATCTAAAATAAGGGCGTAATGGTTGTGAAACGTGTGTCAAACAGGAACACCAGTTGGGCCAATGGGCTAAGGGCCAATATTACCCACACTGCTTTTAAGTCCAATGATGACAAATCTTTTCCTGGATCCAGAAGTTGGGGCCACAGAGGCAGAGTGGTAACACTCTTGCCTCCCACCTCTGAGGCCGTTGTTCAATTTCCGGCACAGCCTCAAGTGGGAAAGCTGGTAGTTGCTTGCCATTGGTCGGCAGTTTACAGTACAGAACCCTAACAAACTGTATGTACTGGTTTCCTCTGTCCTTCCAACTACCTGTCGTGATATGACCTGCACAGTGTTGAAAGTGACGTAGCAACTTCTCAAAACCACAAGCCAGCATACAATGACCTTTCAATAGCCCAATGGGCCAGTGGCCAATTCAAACAGATACAGATTCAAGACCACACAGTGATGAGGCTAGCACTCACTCACGTAGCTTTGTCATTAACTAATGCTGCTTTCCTTCCTTGGCCAGCAGCTGGGCTGCATCTATGACCCAAATAGAGGAAGGCCGATTATCTTTGGCAAACGAGACACAGTGGTCCCAAAACTGGATTGGGGCCTCCCAAATAGCAGTTTTGAAAGGCCAAAACGTGGGCAACCAGCAGAAGGTAAGAATCTGTAAGTACTACAATGAGGGGACTTGTAGCCAAGATTTTATTCATGGAAGCTATAAACATATCTGCTCAACATTCTTCAAGAATGGATGTTCTTTATCACATGCTGAGATCAAATGCACGTTGAAAGCCAACAAGCAGCCACCCAGTAGGATGAAGTTCAGCCACTTAGTACCTCATCATGGACTGGACCAAGGAACCAGGACGCATTGGAATTGACTGAGAAAAATATTTGTAATGAGTTGAAGGTGACAGTAATCATTAATGACATGAATATAGACAATAATCGTAGTTTAGACAGAAATAACACATTCAGTGACTTTGAAGAAGTATTTGACAGAAGTGCATTAACTTGCATGTTTGGGGCAGTGAACTGTGGGGGGTTACCCCGTCTGATGGATTATGTAGGGGAGGGGTTTTATGAAGGTAATGTGTGAAACTCTGTTGACAATGACCTTATCAGTGCCCATATTCCACGCAATTTTAATGTTGACAATTATGTCCCTTAGACCGATATGTATGTGGGTCAGCCTTCTTTTGTTCCCTACCCCCACAACCATGAAAAAAACTCAATTATATAATGAAGGTGTGTGTTGGTGAATTATTGGCAATGTGTGACCAATGTCACTATGCTCAATTGAATTTGAATAATGTGTTAGACTTTGATAATGAATGGCAGGTGTGTCAAATTAGTATTACAAATTGGGTTTTTGTGCATGACGTTCATGCACCCACTTTATACATACAGAGTATTAACCTGCAGAAAAATTATTTCATTATCAAAGAGGTATCAATAGCTTGCACGGATTTTACTGTGAGAATGTTGAAAATTTTTGACAAAAACATTCAGGGGGTTAACATTGTCCCCTTAAGAAACATGTGAAAATTATCAGAGAGACAACCAGTCGTATGAGAAGTTTAACATATCATATGAGCAATATATGAATATGTCATAGATAGCTTATGTGAACTGTCAGATTTATCTGAAGATAACAGTCAAATCACAACTATGGTAGATATGGACCCAAAACACGAATTCATACAGACATTGGACCCCAGGGTGACTGTTTGAGGGACAGTTGTCACAATCCCCGACTGGGCACAGGTACAGCTGTGCATTACCCAAATTCATCGAATAAGCAAGTTGCATAAGATGTAATGTTTCCAGATAAGAAAACTGGTTACATTGCAATAGAATATGATGATTGTCAATTTATCAGACCGGATAGAAAGGAAATTGACATAGAAAACATTGATGTTTGTTTACATATTGCTCAAATCAAAGACACAAAGCAGCCCAAATATAAATGTGCTTGCTTCCCCAGTAAGTCTGGTCTTAATATCAAGGCCTGGGAATACCACCTTAGTGGCTATCTGGATAAATGAATATTGCAATATCTGAGGCTTTGATTCCCCATTTCTCTAACTGGTATACAACTCAACAATCAAAATGTGACTAATTATTATTCAGCTTTGGCCTATCTTGAGGCTGTTATGGAATATTTACTTAAATAAGTGAAATTGGGTGCAATGTTAGGCCCACTTGAAAACATTGATAGCCAAGAAATACATTGTTCACCCCTCTTAACTAGACCCAAGGACTCTGATAAGAGAAGGGTTATTCTTGACCTATCCTAACCTAAAGGTGTGTCCCTTAATAGCTCGCTAGATAGATTTTCATTTGATTTCATTGATCATGGAAGATAAAAGGAACACTGAGGACCCAATGTTATTCAAAGTAAATGTGGCACTCTCTTTTAGGAACCTTCACATGGACCCAGCTGATTGCATCAAGTTAGGCATTAAATGGAATAACCAGTACTTCAGTGATAAAGCGATTGTGTTCGGCTGGGTTCACATGACGTGGGCATTCCAGCTTTGCTCATATACCATTGCTTTCATTATGAAAACTCGTGGAGTCAGACTCCACTGCTATATGGATGATTACATAGCGGTCGTGTGATAGGGCACAGAATGCATTTGACCAGTTGTGTGCCTTACTTAAAGAGCTTGGACTTCCAATGAATCTTCGCAAACTCACTTCCCCTACTAAATGTCTAATATGCTTAGGCATTAAAGTTGACATAGACAAGAATGTTATGCGAATTCAACCAGATAAGTTACAAGATATTTATGCAGAATGTCCCAAGTTCAAGTCTAAAAAATTTCTAAGTCGCAAGGCTTTTCAATCTCTGTTGGGCAGACTCCGATACATACAGAAACGTGTTACCCCCTCAAGAACATTCATTAACAGGATCTTAGCCCTATTTAGAAGTTCTCTTGGTCAGAAAATTCACTTGACCAAGGAGTTTTACAAAGATAAAGATTGGTTTCTTAAGTTTTTGCCCTTATACAATGGTATTATGCATTAAAAAGGCCCCTGTCGAGGCCCAAACACCTTATACTTGGAGGCCTGTTTGACTGCCATAGGGGAAGTATGACATGACAGGGTTTATGTCACTCCCAGGTGTGACATTGTTGGGTTCAAATTGAACATAACCTATTTAGAGATACTGAACCTGATTATTGCTCATAAAGTATGGGGCAATTTCTTGCAGCATTCATCTATCATTATGTACTGTGACAACATGAGAGTGGTCCAAGTGGTGGAAACCAGTAAGACCAGGGACCACATCCTGGTTCTTTGCATACATAATACATGGTTTTTAAGGGCTTGTTATGACACAGACATACAGGTTAGACATGTTTTAGGTAGAGACATTATTATAGCTGATACTTTGTCATGTATTTACTCAGAGAGATTAGTGAATCAACAAGTTCTTCAATACTTAAGAGCTAACTTCAAATGGGATGAGGTTCCATATCAAGCTTTTGACCTTGACCATTCTTTATAATTTCAGATACTATGGCTCTTTCCTCGGCCCTAGCTTGACCTGCCCTGGAATGAATAAGAACAGCTTACAAACCTACAACAAAAGTATCACATGAACTTCATTGCAGAACTTATTCTTCTTTTGTATTATTTATGGACCTTTTCCCAACCTTTACTCTGCACTCTTTAGTGGCATTATTGGAATTTCTTTATGTAAACCATCCCTCCCTTAAAGTTATTCAGAATTACTTACCATAAGTAACGCATGGGTGAGTCTTGGATCCTTTCTCACATCAACTGATTACAGCTGGCATTAGAAGTATTCTAATTAACCATCAATTTCCCCCCGGCCAAATAGCATATTTGACCTTAATACTTTGACCTTGATGATCAAAGCTTGTGATTTCCTAGATGATCCCCGACTTTACCAAGCTGCATTCTTGTTGGCTTTTTTCAGGTTTCTTAGTGTGTCCAACATAGCCCTACACTCTAGGGCCAGGTTTGATCATACACAACATATGTTACGTCAGGATATTATTTTTGCTTCCCAAGGAGCTCATGTCCTCCTTAAATGGACAAAGACATTACAGGACAGTAGGTTTCATCACTTTGGTCAAGTTCCACTTTTGGGCTTCCATCCATTATGTCCAGTTTCGGCCCTGAGAGCCCTTTTACACACAAGACCCCTTCCCCCCCACGCTCCACTCTTCACCCACTAAGTTCCTCCTTATAATCCTATGATTGACACTTCCATTAGGGATACACTGAAATTTGTCCTTTTACATCTAGGCATCCTATTGGAGGGTCATGGCTTTCATAGTTTTAGGAGATCTGGAGCTACTTTAGCCTTTGATAACAACATCCAATTACAGGACATGTGTTTGGCGAATTTCAGCAATGTGGGCTTACCTTCAGAATTCTTCATTAGCTCCATCCATCATTCCCACCACCTTTTCTTCCATTATATCCCGGCAGTTGGGCTTGGTGCTTTAAAAATTTGAGAAGTTACAAATTATCAAAGTTCTCTTTTAACCTTTTATGTAATTTTACCTATTACTAACATGTAAATAAAAAATTTCCCCCAAAAGCAACTATTGCATAAGTGTGACATTGACGTTTGACCTCTGATCCACCTCTAATTGACCACTGGTCCCTCAAAGCCATATGAGCCTTTATTGACTTTGTGGAGTGGAAACTGCCATTTTAGTCATAATGTGAGCAATCAGTGACCATATTTTGGGTCTGCAAAGGCTTTTGTAACAAAAGTTATACTTTCATAACTGTAACCAAATAACAATAGCATGATATTTTCAGAAATACAAGATAAACACGACTTCAAACCTACCTGATAATTTATTTAAATTTATTTTGAATGCAGATGTTTATTGGAACATTTTTCAAATTAATAACATTGTAGCTACTTGTAATTGTTGTAAACCCGAAATTCTTCTTCCTTTATTTCCTGTTCAGATTTTCCTAGCTATTGTACTTGTGCAATTTCTCTGGTTTTTGTCTTTGTACTTTTGTTACTTCCACTAATGAGGTATTATTTTCATGATCGTTTATTTGTCTGTTAGTCCATTTTTTTCTGTTTGTTCGTTGGTTAGTTGGATTACTCAAATACTTGGAACAGACAAATACACTTAATATATAAGAATAAACTGTCCAGAAATCATAAGCAAAATCAGGGATTAGAGTAAAAGTATATGTATGTATTCCACCTACAATAACAGTTCAACTCTTGCAGTTGGATTAAATCCAAGTATTTGTATTACATGTGTCAATATGTGGTAGTGTAATGTTAATAGAATAATATGCGTAATGCATTGGTCTAAAATGTACCATTATAGTGTTTATAGACATGTTTGACTACATTATATATCTGTGGTTTGTAAATCCTAAAACAAGTCTTTGATATATCTGTAGCCAGAACACTGAGAGGGCGCATTCCTCTGCTAAGGCATATAAATTCATATAAATGGGAAAATACTCATTATTTTTATATCCAGACGGTAATTCAGAATACTCTTTAAATGCAATGATCTAGGCTGAAAAAAGACTAGTCAAACAAACAGACATACAAACGGACAAACAGACAAAAGGCTATAAAATAATAGCTCCTGGGCAGAGGTAGCAAAAATAATTAATCAAGTGGGCTATGTACAGTTAGCAGGGAGTAGAAGATATTACAATATCATAATATCAAATTATTGTGGTGTTTCAAAAAAGGAATCACAGTAATAAGGCTACACACAAGATTTTTGAACAGATTAAAGCTCATGCCAGATCCTGTTCTTTACAGAAACATATTGGTTTGATTTAAATGTTTTATTTTGTGCCACATTGATGTGAATATACTCTTAAATACCGATTATTCTGGATCACCACCTGGAAAGATATATCAAAGATCCTGATTGGTTCACTTACTTAACAGTGAGCCTTATTTGAATAAATCATACCTTGCAAAGTATGAATCTAATTCACTAAGCAAAATGTACAGTTGTACCAAAAATATGAATAAGTTATGACCATTTTCTGAAATTGTCAGGGAGCATTGGAACTGTTGCAAGGAAGAACTGATTAAAATCTGGGCATGATCGGATCAATATCCTGGACTCTGGAGCAATCTTTTAGTTACGTTACCATAGATTTCAATGTGATCATTCATTTAATTCCATATGCAAAGCATTTTACAAAGTCTGCAGTAGACAAGTGTTCTTTTACAAGTGTTCCTTTTTGTTTTTAGCAGAAGTGCTACTGTTTGGATCTTAATGAAAAAACCATGAGAATTTTAGTCTTGGTCAAGCTGCCTGGATAAAAAACTATCAAAGAACTGAATTTTCCGATTTACTTAATAGCGAGCCTTTTTCCAAAACAAGTCATACCTTCTAAACTGTACATCTGATTCACCAATCAACATTCACAGCTATACAAACGACAAATGATCAGAATTAGGTGGTAAATCAAATAGTTTTCTGAATCCACAGATCCAGAAGGTAGAAAAGGGAGGCTTCTGATGGATTATTTGGGAAATCTGTTAAAGATATTACAAGGTATTTCCCTCCATTATGTAATTATCATTTTCGTTAATAACTTTCAAAGTAAAGTGTGAGCCAAAAAGTTGCTGCTTTATGACTGATTTTCCATCTGCCCACAGAAAGCACAGCTTTAATAGATTGCCCCTTTTAACACTAAAAAATGATCTGCTAAACGATATCTACTCTGCAAATACTCTTACTCTCCTTGATTTCCCTTGGCCCAGCATGGCCTGATAGGGGCCTGATGCCTCAGTTTCCTCTTAACCTTAAAACTGCATTAACACTTGCTGACCTTTGACCTCACAGGGGTCTTCCAATCAGAACTATTGGGGTTCAATACATTGGCCTAACTTTGAATTTGGAGGGACATTTTGAATTCAGTTATTGAACACACAAAAAGTAGCAAGAATTTTTTTTCTGTATTTTAGTCTTATATTGTGACATTGGACATGCCTTCTACAAATAAAAAATCCCCAGATACAGAAGGGAAGAGGAAGACAAGGGTGTCAGAGAAGGCTCATACATCTATAAAGAAAACTGGTAGCAAAAAGAAGTCAGTTTCAGTGGAGAATGAGGGGTCTTACTTCCAACCCCAGGCGTAATATTCAGTACATGTAAGTACCCTGTCGACTTCTGAACAACCTAGCATATCAGCATCAACAGGACAAGCCATATTGACCATGTTGAACCAAATTGACACTTCTAACAAAGAACTATCCAAGCGTATGCACCAACTAGACCCCAATGGTAGCATGCGTTCTACCCCTCTGACTTCTCCCACTTTCAATCACTGCAGCTCTTCTGTAGCTGTACCGCAACCAGTGATGCCCCAACCCCTTTTGCAAGAGACAGTGGCAGGTGTGACAACTGTAAGGCGAGGAGATTCTGTACTGTCCAGGCCTACCATGCAGCAACCAGTTCACAATGCTATTAACAGGGATGCAGTGGTACCTGGAGTGGATGTCCTCAGGTCTATCCCAGTATCTCTTCAGCAGTGACACAGCTACTGGCACCCTATGACCAGCAAGCAGTTCAGGACGCTTTGCCAGGTAAGGGCCAAGTTAACAGATGGAAGTCCAGAAGGTATAACATCACTAACACCACTCGGTTGGTCCCCATCTTAGGTGGCCCAATGAGGCACTGGTATCTGCCTCCCATGCCAAAAAGCCTGCCTATGCTTATCAAAATGGGTGGCTGGCCAATTATCCAATGCTTTGCTGATTGAAGATACAACTCTCCTAACACAGGTTTTAACACATATAGTCCTAGCCATGAGGGACGGGGTATCACTACCTTGGCAGGTGTTTCGGGCATCATGGGCCGTCTCTATGACTGACATTGAAGAGGGTAGACTGGGCTGGGCTGACTCAACTGAATGGTCACTCAATCGAATAAGCAACTCTCAGTTGGCAGTTTTTAACAGTCAGAATGTGTCAACCAGTAGTCAGAAGATAAGAATATGTCAACGAGGGTATCTGTACAAGTGAGGGACACACTGGCCTTGTGATACAAGCAGGATACACATACTCAAGTCGTACAAGCATTTCTGTGGTAACTGTTACAAACAGGGACGTTCTTTGATGCACCCAGAATCCAGGTGCTTCTCATACAGCTCAAATCGTACACAGGATCAGAAGACACCAGTATCCAAGTAGAAACTCAGTCGACCACTCCTCCACCCCTCTGACATCTTGGTGGGGGGGCTAGCAGATGTACCTGAAAAGACAGACAATAAACAATTATGTAATAACCTGATAGTGAAAGATAGTAGTAAAGTAACAATGTTTCAGAATGACTATAATAAAAATGACATTTGGTTAGACTGTTGTAATTGTAGTGTGCAACATTATTCTACACATATGATAACAAGGTTACTTTTCCAGAGATTCATAATAATGTTCTTGGTCCTACTAGTCCTGGGTTCAAATATTATCCCCAGGCCAGAGTTAATGCATCCTCTGTTGAAGACGCTAGTTGTTGTGGTAACTGTACATGATTTGATCAAAAGATGCGTTCTAGTGATATCACATATACTCAGTCAATAGTAATGGTGTACAATGATAATAATTTGCATTCCTACGCGGCTGTATTTTACAACATAGATGAGCATGGGGTGGATCAGACAGTCCATAATTGTATGATATTCAGCTTGAGCCAGGAAATTAGTAGTCCTAATTGTACAATGAGTGTTAACAATTTTTCTTGCTTTTATGATGGAAATTGGGTTCCTATTGCATATCCTCAAGGTAAGGATGGCCTCCAATTAATTGGGTTTTATCTTTGGACTCAAAATCTTTGGGGAGGGGACAGTAGTTTGATCACCTATGGCCATCTGCCTGAAAGTATGCTCACCATTATGAGCACAGTCTTGTTGCATGTGGTGCATGTTGGCTCCACTGGCCTTGGGTTTGACCTAGGTTCAAATCCTGACCCGGGCCTTGTATATGATAATTACTGCAAAGATTGCAGAAGTAGGCAGTGTTATGGCTGCTCGTATGAGGATTACATTGTTTCCATTCTTGATAACCTGATAGCTTGTGCTGAAGTTCTATCCTAAAGTCAGATCAACCTGCCTCAGGGGTGGGTGTTAGTCCCTATACAATGAACAATTTCTTGTAAAAATGAATCCAGATGCTTGTATTATAGGCATTGCATACACTGAACATGACATTCAACTGGTTCAGCAGCCCAATTTGGGGCTAAGTTATGTTTCCAGTACAACTGACAGAGACAGGCCACGTCCAGATCAAGACTTCAATTATCCAAACAAACTTATAGGTTACTTGGCCCAAGAAGGTACTGAGTTTGAATTCATTGGTCCTGATAGACAGCCTGTGGTTATCTCTTCAATTGAACAGCTTACGGCTATTGCTGATATCATTAGAAGTACCCATGTACCTAATTATAAAGCAGCCAGAATACCCATTCAATCTAGCTTAAATGTTAAAGTTTAGGAAGCTCATCTTCAAGGTTATTCGGATAAGCGAGTTTTACAATATATCAAGCTTGGTTACCCCCTTTCACTTAAAAATGTTGAAGAATTATGAAACTACTAATCATGATTCAGCGTGTCAGTATCCATCAGAAGTACAAAAGTACATTGACAAAGAGAAATCATTTGGTGCTTTTTCAGTCCGGCATGTAGGTGCCGGGCAGATCAGTCCTAGGGGAGTCCTATTATCGATCAGCAAAATTTTAGTTTACACCAACATGGGTTTTGTGTCCTGTAATTTCATTGGTCAAGCTTCTTTCACATGGAAGCCTGCCCTTTCCTTCTGCCATTTCAAATCTGGAGGGCAAGAAGGTGACATTGAGAAACAGAAATTTTATTACTTTTACTACTTGCTTTTAACTTTTTAGTTTTTTATAAATATATTATCTGTCGACATGGCTGGTACTTCCACTCGACAGTACAACTTGAGGTCTGGCAACCAAGAAGCATTACAGTTCCCTGTCCAGCTGCAGTTAGAAGATGGAAAATTCTTGACTGAACTACTGAAGCAACAAAATGGGCAAGTGTTAGATGCTGAGTCGTCCATTAGTGAGTCTGATTGTGAGGCTCTGATTGCATCCGATTCTGAGTCGGATGGTGAACAGCCGGAACCCAGTTCCCGTAAAGACAAGGTTGTTAAGGAAAGTAGTTCCGTAACACAAGATGTTATTAATGAAAAAATTCTTGCACAGCTTGATAAACTTGGTAAAAGGCTAGACAGTATTGAAAGCAATGTTAGTAAACAAGGTGTTGTGAAAAACAAGTGTAAAAAATCAAAGTCAAAAGCTGATTCCTCGGTCACAGTGTCACCTCGTGCTCAAGTTAATAAAATCCCAGATTTGAATGTACTTAGGCAAGACATGTCGGTACAAGCATTGGTAGATCAGCGCCTTAAACAGCTGGCGGATGCCGACAAAACAGGTACAAAGATCAAATCTTTGCGTGGGGGTTCTGTAGAGGTTCTGCTTCCCAACCGTGAGAAATGGCCGCATGAGTATGTGTTATCTGGCTTAAGTAAAGAACGTGTATCCTATGATCACTTGTCAACCACACAGTGGGTGGCTGGCTTTTGTCGCATCATGAAAGAGGAACAAAATTTAAAAATTAGGGACAATATGCTAGATTACATGATTTCGCTGTTTGATGACGTTAATGATTTCTCTTGGGATGTGGCAAAGGCCAGCCATGCAGTCCTCCTCTGTAGAATGGAGCAGGGGGAAGTCAAGGACTACAGTCAAACTGAAAAAATTGATAGGATACGTCGTGCCAATGCACAGAGGCATAATGTCACAACCTTTGGCAACCAAAGCCCCAAAAAATTAAACCCAAAACACAGTAGGTCAATGCCATGCAATTATTATAATGCTGGCTCTTGCTCCCACACCAAAACACACGAAACTAGGGGTGTATTATATAAACATGTGTGTGCAGCCTGCCATGCGACAGGCCCACCCTGAAGTTGAATGTAGATCCAAGAACAAAAAACTTCCAAACCAAAGTATACTACCCGTCTGTGGTAGCAAACGCTCGGCAACAGTCAAATATTGACAAAAATTCGGCCCTCACTTATTTTTACAAACAAAAAGCATACCAAACCACAAGCGGCAACAGATCCTATGCAGATGCATTGAAGTATGGCAAAAACACCCTTTCTAGGGCTGATAACACTTTAGTACCAGTTAGTCGCAACACAAGGCCGGATCTGGTTAAACAAGGTGTATCTACAAAAATTCCCAGACCTGCAGGTATTCAGCCTAATGTGACCACATGCTTTAACAAGAGTTATAATCAACACCCTGCAATGCATATCTCCTTGCATAATAGGTTCGATGTTTTTAATACGGTTGATACCATAGACGAGTCGGATGTGCCCTTGCTTTGTCACAAAAATGCATTTGTTGTTAAACATATGGACAATGCAAGTGTAGAAGCCGTATGGACTCAGCTTGGCGAAGATCACTCTCCAGTATTGGAACGTAAGTCAAAAATTTCTTTGGTGGGAAAAAAAAACGAAACTGGGTGTCCTGATGGGGTGAACAAACATACCAAGCTGGGCCAGACGGTCTAAAATATTAACACTCCTGTTAACTCCACAGTACGGGACGTTTCATCTGACGGACATATCCGTACCCGTAATGTTGATTTGAAAAAAGTACTTCACAGAAACTGTGTCCTCAATACTTGTGATAATGTTACTGACATTTCATGTACCAGGGGTGCTGAGAATGATAGCAAACAGTCAAATTCTGTAGTTTACAAGTCACAGTTTGGTTTCCAGCCTTCAGATACCTTAAAACTCTATACAGGGGATCCTGTATATTATGAGAAAATTCCAGATATTATAACAACACACTTAATGGTAAAACATAGTGGCTTACCTAATTTCCTTCAATATCGGGTACCAGTTCAATCTAACTTGAATGTTGACAGGTGGCGTTTCCACTTGCTCGATTACTGGGACCAGCAACTCCCAGATTTACTGGAGTACGGCTTTCCCATTGACTTTGATCGAAATTGTGCACTCACTTCTACATATGTCAATCATACCTCGGCACTCCAAAATGTCGATCATGTGACGAAATATCTTAAGGAGGAACTTCAACATGAAGCAATCATGGGTCCTTTTACCCAACCTCCTTTTCCCATTCACGTTTCTCCCTTAATGACCAGGGATAAGCAGGAGTCACTACAAAAAAGAACTATTATGGACCTTAGTTGGCCAAAAGGCTTATCAGTTAACAGTGGGGTCGACAAAGATAAGTACTTGGACACTCCATATACCCTTACATATCCATCAGTAGATGATATAACTGCCTCACTCTGCAAACTTGGTCCAGCAGCTCAAATCTTCAAAATAGATATAAGTAGAGCTTTCCGATAGATCAAAGTCGATCCTGGGGATGTAGATCTTCTAGGTATCAGATTTGAGGATCAGTATTTCATCGATTTATCGGTTCCGTTCGGATACAGACATGGTTCAAAAAATTTTCAGCGTTGCACCGACTCAATTTGCCATATTATGGCCAAACATGGCTTCCCAGGTCTCCACAATTACATTGATGACCTAATCTTTACTGGATTGCCCTCAAAAATCGATCTGGCGTATGAATTTCTTAAAAATCTCCTGTCAGAATTAGGTTTAGACATCAGTGACAAAAAATTGGTACCTCCAAGTACGTCCGCAGTTTGTTTGGGCATACTAATTGATACTGTTGACAGAACTATAGCTATTCCCCAGAAAAAACTGCAGGAAATAGTACACATGTGTAAAAATTGGGAAACCAAGACATATTGTAGTAAAAACCAACTTCAGTCACTTCTAGGCAGTCTTCTGTACATAACAAACTGTGTCAAACTGGCCAGGATCTTCCTCAATAGAATACTACAATTACTGAGAGATAACTTTGAAATCACAAAAATTCTTCTGAGTACGGAATTTTTCAAAGACCTGGCATGGTTTAATGCTTTTTTATCCCAATTTAACGGGATTACTTACTATGGTCAAAAATTTTCCAGGATTCCCGTTCATTTGGATGCATCCCTCACAGGACTGGGAGGCCACTTTGACTCAATGGTTTACTCACTCCCCACACCTTTAGGTTTCATGGGTTATAGTACAATAGTACACCTAGAGATATTGAACATTGTAGTAGCTGCCAAGATATGGGCAACTCACTGGTCAAACCAGAGAGTTCAAATTTTCTGCGATAACATGGCAGTGGTAGAAGTTCTAACCACTGGCAAGACCAGGGATACAACCTTAGCCACATGTGCAAGAAATCTCTGGCTCATTGCAGCCATATTCAACATTGATTTCATTTTTTCTCATATCCCTGGTGTAAAAAATACTTTAGCTGATTTACTATCCCATTGGCAGGATGACTCACACCATCCACAAAAATTGCACAAGCTGGTAGATAAACCAATCTGGGTAGATACACATTTTGATCTAACTTGTCTCAATTATACCATATAATTCTCCATCAGTTATCTATTTTCAGATTTACCTCCCTCTGCAGCCCAGCTGGCCACCTCAGCAGCAGCCAGAATGGTCCATGGCTTCAGGCCCAACACTTTAAGGCATTATACCAGGATGTGGTCTGACTTCCAGGCTTTTAAGTTGGCAGCTGGGCTGCTCACCTCTCAGGTAAATACACACATTCTCCTTGCTTTTATGGAATACCTACATTCCAATGCTCAGTCAAAATCCAATATTTCCAACTATATGGCCGCCATTAGGGCCTGCCACATCATATATGGCCTTCCTACTCAGTGTTTCAGGGATGACCGTCTCTCACTTTTCCTTAAATCTATCCAGAATTCAGCTCCCCTTACTCCTAAGAGGCGTACACTTATTGATATTCAAACCCTTCATGACATTATTCATCAATTTGCAAACCTGGACAACCCACTATTTTCCAGCCCCTTTATTTGTTATGTTTCTTTCCGTTTCTCAGGTTGTCTAATATTCTACCTCTTCCTTCGATGTAACTAGACATCTAGCTCGAGGAGACTTTATAACACAGGACCAGGGAGGCTTGCTTCTGGTCAAATGGTCTAAGACTATGCAAAATCGTAGAGATGCCGTGACACTGCCTCTCCCTTACCTGGCTTCCTCCCCTTTGTGCTCAATTGTTGCCTTGAAATCAATGATTCAGATTCTCTCAGCTGAACAAAATGACCCCTTGTTTCTACTTCCCCGTAAACGTGGTCTAGTACCACTTACAGATTCGGTTGCCAGGAAACACCTCAAGGCTGTTTCACTGGCCCTGGGCATAGCCCCTCCCTTGACATTTCATGCCTTTCGCAGGGCGGGTGCTTCCTGGGCCTTCCACAATGGGGTTCCCCTTGAACATATCAAGAAACATGGCACCTGGAAGTCAGATGCCATTCATACTTACCTCCTCTCTTCCCCCTCCTTGTCGTCCCCTGTTTCCCGAGCTTTTGCTGCCTCGCTCTCCTCTTAGCTCACTACTTCCTACTTGGCACTTGGGTGCTTTTCCATCTTCAAAACTTTAACCACTTACCAGCCATTTTTCAGATCTGCTTTACTTACATGTGGCATGGCCTCACTCCACCCACTATAAACTAAACTATCTAATCGGTAGGTCAAAAATTTTAAATTATTCACATAAACATGACCATACTATTTTCATGTTCTGGTCTACATCTACCTAGTATGGTCTTCCTCCACCTTGGAGTAAAATCTATTTAGCCTATCATACTTATAGCCATATTAAAATATTTCCTCCCATGGGGTTTACCCATAACCATGTAGTATATGCTCAGATACACTGTCTCCACTGGTTGCAGGTTCTCACTCTGTACGTGGGCTTGAACCCATGTCTTATGGCCTTTCCATATTCGGGGTCACCTATTATTTATTTCAAGGCCAAGCAAATTGCTTGACCTTGTAACAAATTTCACCTTTCTCAATTTGGGTTCTGGTGACCTCCACTTTTTCCAAGGTCAAGTCGAATTGACTTGCCTTGACAAAAATTTTCATTCACTTTACACTTATTTGTGAGCTCCTCCAACCAGTGTCATCATAAAGCAAGATCAGTATATAAAGTTTATGAATAAATAAAATTGTAATGTAAATTGTATGTGCATATTAAAATATTGGTAGATTGAATAGATATTTAAACTCATGCTTGTGTTTTCATGTCTTGGGGGGACGTACTGGGGACTGTTCGGTCCGGCATGTAGGTGCCAGGCAGATCAGTCCTAGGGGAGTCCCATTATCGATCAGCAAAATTTTAGTTTACACCAACATGGGTTTTGTGTCCTGTAGTTTCATTGGTCAAGCTTCTTTCACGTGGAAGCCTGCCCTTTCCTTCTGCCATTTCAAATCTGGAGGGCAAGAAGGTGACATTGAGAAACAGAAATTTTACCCACCCATTTCCCTTCCCCATTTGAAATGTATGTGTTAATATATAGAACAAGATACTGCTTCTGTTTGTTGTTTCAGATCATCGTTTATGTATGATGGATGTTAGCTTTGTTAGTATACAGAGTTCTCACTGCTGCTCAGCACCTTTCCTCTTTCCCCTGGGTTTTTTAAAGTTGGGTCAAGGATGACCGCCGCCCAGGTTGCATTAGAGACACAATAGTTTATGGGTATCATTGTTGTCAGCTGATCCTAGTCCCTGTCGGGGACACGCTAGTTCTACTAGAGCCAGAAGAACTGCTCGTGTGTGAAGGTGCTGTGGCTGCCATATGACCGGCTATGTTGTCTCAGGCGTGGCCTGTCCGCGCCTCGCTGTTTCAAGTCGAACCAGCTTGCCATACATGAACTCTGTAAAAATTGTGTAGCAATTTATAATCTACATTTCATTGCTTGTTGCACCACACTATGTAATTTTATTCTTCTGTCAAAGTACAACACTACTATGTTTTATTAACTTTTATCATTTTATATTATTTATATATTTTAACCTCTTACATTTATTACTTGTTTTACTGTCTTTTATCTACTTTAACTATTCAATCTACATTTTACAAGGATTGATTGACCTCACAGTTTGTGTGATCTATGAGCTGCACTCTGTTATTAAGGGGCCGTAATGCTCGGTCAACCACTTGTACATATCTGAGCTAGATGGATTACACGGTCTTTCTTTCCTCTGACCTTGCCAGTGTATCTTTCTTTAAAATTTTAAAATCTTTAGGCAGGACCCACCATCCTGCTTATTAATATTCTCAGGGGACTGCCATGTCCCTTCCCTGTGGGGTGCTTTTCCATCTTCAAAACTTTAACCACTTGCCAGCCATTTTCCAGATCTGGTTTACTTACATGTGGCATGGCTTCACTCCACCCACTATAAACTAAACTATCTAATCGGTAGGTCAAAAATTTTAAATTATTCACATAAACATGACCATACTATTTTCATGTTTTGGTCTACATCTACCTAGTATGGTCTTCCTCCACCTTGGAGTAAAATCTGTTTAGCCTATCATACTTATAGCCATATTAAAATATTTCCTCCCATGGAGTTTACCCATAACCATGTAGTATATGCTCAGATACACTGTCTCTACTGGTTGCAGGTTCTCACTCTGTACGTGGGCTTGAACCCGTGTCTTATGGCCTTGCCATATTCGGGGTCACCTATTATTTATTTCAAGGCCAAGCAAATTGCTTGACCTTGTAACAAATTTCACCTTTCTCAATTTGGGTTCTGGTGACCTCCACTTTTTCCAAGGTCAAGTCAAATTGACTTGCCTTGACAAAAATTTTCATTCACTTTACACTTATTTGTGAGCTCCTCCAACCAGTGTCATCATAAAGCAAGATCAGTATATAAAGTTTATGAATAAATAAAATTGTAATGTAAATTGTATGTGCATGTTAAAATATTGGTAGATTGAATAGATATTTAAACCCATGCTTGTGTTTTCATGTCTTGGGGGGACGTACTGGGGACTGATTAGGTCCTGTACAACAGGTTGTACACCCCCAATATTATTGTTCACCTCTTATGACTCGCCCTAAAGACAATGGTAGTAGACGAGTTATATTAGACCTTTCATATCCTCAAGGCCATTCTGTTAATTCATACATGGACAAAAACAAGTTCAACGACTCTGCTTTAGTGTTGAAATTTCCCAATACAGAACATATGGCTGAGGACATAGTTTGTTGTATGCCTGACTGCGTCCTGTTCAAAATTGATGTAGCCAGAGCATTTCGTAACCTCAGGGTGGATCCTGTGAATAGTTTGAAGTATGAAATTAAATGGAATGCCGGCTATTACGCGGATCTAGAAGTTGTGTTCGGCTGGACGCACGCGTCCGTGGTGTTTCAGATTTTGTCAGACGCAATAGCCCATATTGTAGCTAAGGCTGACATAAAACTTCACTGCTACATTGATGACTATATTGCGGTTTTACCTAAAGCTAATGCTGAAGAAAAATTTGTGACCTGTTAGATGAACTTTGATATCCCCTCAAATGTGACAAGAGTTACACACTTTCTTTTGGCATAAAATTTAACTAAGTTTCTTCCTTGATGTATACCTCATCTTGTTAGCTGACCTAGTGCCATTTCATGGCCCCTTGGAATTTGAGCTTTACAAATTGTATCATCTTGTATCACTAATGCTGCTGCACTTCTTGGTGATCTTGGTAAATGATGCTATCAAGACATGCAGTGCCCTTCCGGAATGTTTCATGCACAGCCACTATGTGCTAGTTCAAACTTCACTCTACATATGGTGTATTTTAACTAATTCCAATCAACATTAATTTGTTTTGCCTTCTCTGTCAGCCGAATTTTAAAGTTTAATAGATTTGGCATAACCCCTATGGAATACGTTGTCCGCCTCCTCTGGCAGGTCGTTGTACGTTTTTTTACTTCATCGTCTTAATCTTATATATCATGGTTACTACATGTCTCTATATCTAGGTGGCTGTACAAGCTGTTCCCCTTATAACCTAGGTTTCAGGTTGTACAGCTTTCTTGTGTCCGCCTACATCACTAGTTCATTTGAAATTATATTACATTGGTCGTATGTTAAGCAAATTCCAATCAAAATCATTGACTCTGCCTTCTCTATCAGCTGATTTGTAGAATATATGAGGTGGCTAGATTTTGCAGAACCCCTGATTGGGGCTTCTTGTCCGTGCTCTGCCAGTTTGCTGCATGCTATATAGAAGGGGAGTTTGAACATTTTTAAATTTCTTTTTCTAAGTCTATTATTCTACCCATAACTACAAACAAAATGCACTTGTCACTTTGATCCTGAGAAGGTGGATTTTTCACCTCACATTGCAATTTACTCAGATTTCATCTTTTAACTTTGACCTTTATAGTCCCTGTAATAATACATGATAAAGGTCATTGACTTATCATCCAGAGTCACTAGTTATCCCATCACTCAGCTGCTTAATGTCATGCATTTGCCTTGGTATTAGGCTCTGTATAACTGTTTTATAATTAGTAAGCTTTGGGGGATTCCATTGCAATAGCTTGGATTTACCAGTGACCTTGGTTTGTGTAACTCATCAAGGTCAGATATTAATGACAGTATTATCTGTGAATTACCAGAGTATATGTTAAATGTGTCAAATTTTCCAAAACTTTTAGTAGAATAAATAATACAGTAAAACCTTCATTAGCTGGCCTTCTATTATCCAAATCTCCTGGTTAACCGAAACAAACTCTTGTCTCCCTATTGCACAGTCCAGCATGAGCGATAATACAGGATTTTACAAATTCTCTGAAGCTATTTATTCTAATGCTTTATAACACATACTTTCCACAAAAAAAGCCTAATTTCTTTAATCTTTATCACCATTGTTTCAATAGGGAGGGATTAATTCAATTACACGTCCTCACTTCACAACTTCTTTCATAATGCGCCAATCACTGAAAGCTCATTCGATTGGGTTTTGCATTAATAATTTCCCAGAGTAGATCAATTCACAGATTGACAACGTGTATAGAAAGACAAACATCCACAATGCGTGGATGCAAGTGTTTGCTTGGGGTTTTACAATAATTAATCTCCAGTTTGTAATGGACACAATGCATAACAACGTTTCTGTGAGATTGAAACGCCCACAATGCATGTACAAACCGAATACACCCAGCTCAAGTCTGAGTAATATTTTAAATGAAAAAAAATAACATCCACAGATATGGAGCAAATAAGTCTCAATTAGAGGGTCAATTATATGATATTACATAAGTATGTTAAACTGTTTCATCAATGGTCACCATGTCTTTATTTAGTGTATTAAAACGATAATTTTTCAATTATCGCCCACTTGTTAACCCATAGATGGTGATTTTCGGGTTCCTTTATCTATCAGAACCCCTTGATTATCCAACCCAATTGTATGTCTCCCATTGGGTTCGGATAGTCGAGGTTCTACTGTATATTAATCACATCTGCTATTTTTGCTTGCTTTGGCCCTCGGGGAATGTAAGTCCATTGGAATAAGTGTTGTATCAATGGAGATATTGGTAAGGAGAAAATTTCACTAATTCTTCATTTTAAGAAATACATGAGAATTTTCAATAATGGCTTGATTAAATATATTTCAGTGATGACCATATATCTTCAAAGCACTTTGAGCCTATTTGCTCTTTTTCATTAAACACAAACATCAGCCTCTTATATTCTTTATCTACAAGGTACCCTTTGTCAAGATATGTCTGTTTAAATTACAACTCGCAATAATTGGCTCTTGGCAAGAATGTGACCAGTCAGAAGTTCTTATTATCAAAGGGTGATAAAATATTAGCTTTTACACAAACAAAAACAGGGGCGGATTCATTAACAATACTTGCAAATCTTGGAATTTCCATACTGAAACATTCATTCATTGCATGTCTGTTGTCACTCAGCTGCCATTATTTTTCGCATATTCGGTATGGTTCATTGTTGGAAATGCATGAAACATCTTGATGACAAAGTCCATGTTTAACATTCCATTCAAAGGTCAGGGTCATACTGGGACAGGCCCTCGGCGTTTCCACATGTGGGAGTTGAACCCACACAGAGGTGGGTACACACAATTTGGTGCACAACGATGAAATAATCACCTCCAGAAGCTACTATCAAAATGTACTCGTACAAAGTACTGATCATAATGTAATCTTACATTGTACTTCGCAAGAGATATATAAGCACAGAGTTAACATTTAATAAATTTCAAGGGGGCTCCTTGGTCTAGTGGTTAGAGTTCTCGCCTCCAACCTCTGAGGCCGCCGGTTCGAATCTCGGGTCGGGCACTTCATATTGGAAAGTTGGTAGTTACTTGCTGATGCCCAGTGGTTTACAGTGCAGTATGCACTGGTTTCCTCCACCAGTAAACTACCCGTTGCAATATGACCCTGGCTGTTGAATGCGACGTGAATAACAAATAAATTAATAAATTTCAAATAGTGATAAAGGATACTTTGGTCAAATAGTTTGCTTTGGATATTAAAGTTACTCATTGAAAATTAGTTGTTTAGTACCACGACCAAGAGGTTAATGTTTTTGGGTGCATTATTTAACTTGTTGGTTATCTTACTGTTTTCATGACAACTCCAAAATGACAAAGACATGGAGTTATTTTATGTGGGTAGGGCCAGACCAAAGGACAAAGTTGTCAATTTGGGAATGGTCTGGAACATATTCTTGATATCAAAGTTTATTCAAATTTTGTTTGCTGTATTTAGTAAATTGTTATGGGGTGGAGTTAATTGTTTCAGCAATGCAAAGATACATTGGATGAATGGATAGATGAATGGACGTGTGGATGTGTTGGTGGACAGACAGACAGACAGAGTTACTTGTTTGCTTGCCAGCTAGTTTTGTTTGTGATTATGATTGTCGATTGCATAGTAACACTAGTGCTACTGCATAGCAGTATGTTGGACAGTAATCCATTAGTATAGTCTCATTGGTGTTGCATGGTGATTTGTGATTTTTGTTCGTGACACTTTGAAATGAGTATATATTCTGCTTTGTGTTTAAGTAGATTTAATGTCCTTTTACATACAAATGAAGCACTGTGTCACAGCACAGCTTATGAAAATGATTTTAATACTTGATATTTACGGTTGTCACCTGCTACTTAAAATGTGTGCATTTTTGTAGCATTAACTATCACAGGATGGACACATGTAATACGACTTACAACATCCTTCATCCAATTTGCTACAGCATTGTTCCTATTGTCTCCTTTGTGTTTGGATGTTTACAAGCACATGCGTCCAATTTGAAACACCATTAGAGAGAAAAGATCGGGCATCATAAGCAAGTCTAAGACCACATTAATCAGTTCACTTAAGTAATTTTGAAACAAACTGTTGAAACCTAAAGCACAGCCTTATCAGACTGATGTCAGTGAGTTACACTATTTCTGGGTTCAAGAAAAGCTCCAAATTATTTCAGGTAACCACTATACCGGAATTTATACACCAGTTGGGGCAACCATTATGCATAAAAGTATACACACATATTTCTCTTTAGCATTGCCACTCGTTGGAGTAAAATTCATGCAGAGGTGACAGCTGTGCTTACATGTCTTACTTGCTAGCCTGTTTTTGGGTCTGGGCCAAAATAAAAACCCAATTTAGTGAGAGAGTATCAATATTTTCTTGATAATTGTCTAAATGTTTAAGATACAATTCAATGTTCTGAGATATTAATTCCTTTTTTTACATATAGCATAAATTTTTACATCAATTTTTGAAATGCTATTATCAATTTGTTTAGTAAATTATCTCAACTTCTTAAGATATTGAGTCAATTTTTGATAAACATAAAAATTGAGATAAACATATTAATTTATTGAGACAGTAGGTCAATTTTGAAAATAATTATCTCTATTTTTCAAGCTATTACGTCCATTTCTTGAGAAATTAAATTACAGTTTCAAGATAATATCTCAATTTCTGACAAAGTAAAGACAGAAAAGATTTAAGGTTAGACAGTAAAGAATTTGTAATCAAATTTTACAAATATATGGAACCACGGTCTCCACTCAGTGTACTCACACATGTAAGCTTGCATGATGTACTCTTTTACTTTTTATTATTTATTTCTTTGGAATTTTACATCACTTTCAACACTGTACAGGTCATATCACGACAGGTAGTTGGGAGGGCAGAGGAAACCAGTACATACAGTTGGCCAAGATTCTGTACTGTAAACTACCAACTAATGACAAGCAACTACCATCTTTCCTACTTGAGGTTGGGACGGGAAGCCAACCCTGATCTCAGAGGTGGGAGGTGAGAGTGTTACCTACCACTCTGCCACCATAGCAACCTACTTTTACACTTGAACATTTTCTCTTGTACATTTTCACCTCTGGTAGAAGGTTAGGTTTTTGAGTGTGTTCATTTGTCTGTCTGTTTGTGTATTTCTTTATGTTCATTACAGCCAAAAAGGAAGAATGGATCTTTCTGAGTTTATTGTGCGTAGGGCTTCACCCAAGGAAGAAGTGATGAAGTTTTGGGAAAGATATGTATCATATTCTATGTATAAAAAATCTGAAATTTACAAAAGTCCCAATTTTACTCAGCCTTTCTGGTTTACATAACTCAAAAAAAGTAATTTGCTGAACTTTCTCATTTTTATGTGGCTAGAGCCTGGCCAGAACAACAAGTGATTACATTTTTCTTAGGATCTGGGTCATATTCTGGATGGGAAAAAATGAATTCTCAGAATCCCATTCCCCCAGCGGGGTTGGCTCCATTTTAGAGTGCTTTCTTGTTTCTGCTTGTTCTGTTTACCTTGTACCTTTGTAATAGAATATATCATTATCTCCAGGCATGTGATCGCTATTTTGCACTTGGCATTGTATATGAATGAAAAAAACAGCACACCCTCCACTTTAAGGGAAGCTTGAAATTGACATTAAGAATAGGTTAGGAGCCCATCAAGGATCCCATTTTTGACAATATAATACATTGTTGACGACATCATTGATCTCTACTTTATCTTCATTTATTTTCTGCTTGTCCTTGCACATGACTCATAACACGTACATCAAATTGAGGTGATATTTTTACACAGGACAGACTCTGCCCGAGGTTCGATCTTCCTCAAAAATGATCTGAAAATGGATCAGAATCATGGATCCAGATTTATTTTCTCAGCATGTCAATATCTCAGAAATTATTAACAGATTGGCATCATATTTTCACACAGGGTTGCTCGTCTTATTGAAGTTATTCTAGCATTTACCCGGATCTGGAACAAAAATCAAGATTTTTTCACCACCACCCACAAGCAATGCTTGGTTTGTTCTCAAAAATTGCATGTTTAAATATTCCTTTCTATATCTGTAGTAAGGATTTTTGTGTTTTCCGTTTTATGTTTTATTTTAGTTTCTTTGGAAAACTATGTAAAAACGGTTTCCATATACTGTCATATTCACTGAACTTATCCATAAATGAAAAATATTGGACATCTTGAGCATAAAAAAAAAACATATTTAATTGGATGCAAAAATTGGGTTCAGTATCCCTCAAGGTTTCCTTCAGCTTTATCTTAGGTGGCTTATACCTCATTACCTAGCTATAGAAAAGACTTCCTCCCTCATAGATATTCAAAAAGTTAAACTAACAAAATAAAAAAACAAACTGTATAACTCGTAAATTATTAGTAGATTAATCTCATTTGGAAAAAAAATGTCTTGACAAGCAGGTTACAGCCCCTTTCATTTTAGTTGTGAGCATGATTTTGGATGGAATCCACAAGTGTCTCCCCCTCCCCTATCATCTTTAGCTTAGGCAATATTCTCTTTTGATTGATTTTTATTCAATACCTACTTTTTTGTTATAGTTGATTTAAGCAAATAAACTCTGTCTTCGTATGCTATTGAGTGTAAGTGTAACATTCTGGTCCAGTATGTGCTAATATAGCACTTGTTGATATGCTTGAACACATTATGTACCTATGGTTGGTGGATCACAAGAGCTTGTTAGAATATTCACAGCGGGAAATGAATAATCAAGGTATATAAAAAGAAAAATACAATCAGTGTGCAGTCAAAGAGTAATGAAAAATATTTGAATAAAATAATGGTAAATCATAGTGTTGCAAATTTAGAACCAGTTACCAAAAGTGAAAATTTTTTACAAAAACGCTGGAATTGATTTAGAAAATGCCCTGACATAAGTTTTCAAATGCGTCAATAACCTTTAACTTGTATAAAAATATGAACTGTGATGTGCTGTTCGAAGAGTTTTGAGGGCAAAATGTATGTTTTATTTGATTATGAGAAAACAGAATGTTACTGGATCAGTGTATTTTGGTCGGCAAATAGGTTTCAAATAATCTTCTACATTAGTAAATTATCACTTTAGTAATAGAACATCAAATGCTTTAAATATTGTAATAAGTGTAACGTTCTGGCATAAAATGTGTTATTACAGTGTATGTTGACGATGTTTGACCACATTATGTACCGGTGATTTGTAGATACAACAATGTTAGCATATGCATAATAGGAAATGAGTCATCTAGGAATATACAAAGGGAGATATAATGGGTTTTATAGTCAGGTTGTTATAAAAGACATCAGAATAAAATAATAGTAAATCATCGCAATAATAATTTTACTTTATCTGCTTTAAGTGTTGTAATAAGTGTAATGGACTTGTCTAAAATGCGTTGTTATTGTGTATGTACTTGTGGTCACTACATATACACAGGTTGTTAATTTTATATGCATATATAACAGGAATCGAGTCATCTAGGGATATTCCAAAGAGGTCCAGTATGCGTACAGTGATAGTGGAGTGGACGATATTAGAATAAAATAAAGCCCAATTTAATCTATTTATTATTAATTTTCAAGAAATCTGAACAGTAATGCTATACACAAGATAATGTAACAGTTCAAAGATCTTTTGAAATTTACTGATTTGAATAATTTGTAAATCAGCAAATTTATGTGAATATATAATGTGTTAATTATCTACATTGAGATAGTCAAATAGCAAGAAAATGATGTATAGATACTCCATACAACATTCTACAACAGCCTTATAATGGATTTAACATGACATGAAAACTCTGAAGAAAACAATACACTGAAGTTTCTAACAATATTTATAGGACTAATCATGCTATTAGGTATTTTGACAGGGAAATATGTACTGAGCCTCTCACACTGCAGCTCTGATAAATGGGTGTCTTTCAGGGAGTGCTTGAACAGACAGTTCTAGACAAGAAGACATCCACTTCTGAACATCAGTAAAACAGTCTTTGAATTTTGTGATTGTAAAGTAAGCACTCTTTTTGAGTAAGATGGACATATAGTCATGTTTCATTTGCACAAAAATGGAATTTAATGCTTTTGTATTGACTGATTATGCGGGATATAATATTGTTATTATTATTATTCTAGTTATATATACAATACTAAAAGGCATCTATATTTAAGGTCACCTTAAAAGTTTGAAGAAACTTAGTTTGAGTTGCCCTCAAATGAGTTTAAGTTATCATTAAATTAAGATTAACTTTAATTAATAAATTTACTGTGAGTTAAGAGGCCATTTGTAAATGTTAACCAAGTATTAGGGTGGCCTTAAATAAAGAATGAATTTAACCTTACTTACAGGTCACCGTACATTGGCATTAAATCATATACATAAATCATTAGATATACATAAAATAACAGATACAACAATAATGAAATAAAACTGACTTCAGATAATTATATACTAATCTTTGTAAATGAAACACTTGGTGGTGTAACGTGGAGGAATTAACAATAATCACTAAACTAGATACAAGTGGCCTTATTTACCATTTAACTAGGTGTATCCTTAGAAAATGAATTTACTAGAGTCATAAAAATAGTGTCACCAGATATGTAACACAGTATACAAAGGCTGAATAAATGTTAGTCAAGAAACTATGTCCTGAAATTCTGTCTGGCTCTTCAAATGTTTGTAGCTACACTTGCCTGCCTTGTTAATTTTCACAAGTGTTTATGCCTTGTTAATTCTCACAAGAGTACTTTAAAACTTCAAAATAATCCACTCATCTGAATCAAAGCTGGTTTTTATTTGAACGGGAGACTTTTTATCAATCTTCACCAAGCCTTTCTGTCAGTTACATGTATGAGTCTCTGAGTATCCCCCAAAGTTCTTTTCAGGTTTATAGGTGTAAGCTTGTAGAAATTTATTTTATTTTTTAGAAAAAGACTTTCCTGTATTGTGGAATAGGGTGATGAGTACCCATCTCATCAATAGAGTTAAGCAGTAATGGGCCTACATTAGTGCCTTGATGGGTGACTGAGTTCTGGCCCCGGTATGGGATGTATCTGATTCAAAATTTGTATTTGTTGCCAAATTTTCATAAATTCAGGTGCACTACTCATGTTTCTGATGGCTTCGTGGTTTGCACATGTAATCCAAAACACTTCCCAGCCTTGTTCATTTGTAACTGACTAAACCATTGGTGGTTAAAAGAAAAACAAAATCATATAAACTAATTAAGCCTGATCAGTTATTACCTGTGTACTAATATAAACTATATATGGAAACCTGTGGCAATGTATGAAAAATAAATAACATGCTGTGTTGGCTGATATTTTAGCATTGGTTTATGTAGAATAAGACTCAAAAGCTATCATCAAAACCCTACAGTTTATGTATTCCTTGTAATGAAACCTAAGGGTGTTACTTTCAGAAATTTTGATTCACATAAACAAACCTTATCCTGCATATGTGAAAGTCAAAATACAGGTTTCATCAAATTGGACCATATCAGTTGAAACTCAATTTCAAGATCCTTATTAAGAATTCATTATATCTGAGCCCAACTTAAGTAAGGTATAGCTATTACCATTCATACAGTATCGGTTGGCCTGTTTATATGACCCACTCAAATTTGGGTTGGCCCCACAGATTTACCCCTGAATTTTCCTCAGTTTGAACACACTAAAACAATGAATTTTATATTTGTGAAAATTTTATTGTAGACTTATTCATTTATATTAAAGTTATTGATTTAATTACACATGAATGTACGTATCTGGGCTGAACTTGTGATTCTACTGAATGTGTTCTGCCATTAAATGCTTTCTTGAAAACCTCAGGTTTGCCACTGGAGTCTCCAAGAAATCTCCATCAAGAACCAAGAGCAAAGGAGTCAGTCATAATGTGCAGAAGAAACAAAAACACAATGATTTTAATATATGTATCACTGAACCTTCACTGCTGTACAGTTCAATCCTCAGAGCCTTTAACAAGGCTACCAAGTAAAACTCCTTTTTTGTCATGATGCAATTTCACCTATTGGTTATAAAGAGGGCTTGGTAGTGGAGGGCAAAGCTTAAGTTAATAATAATGCAGGTGTTCCACTGGAGCCGACGCTGTAAAGGACCCTATGACTCTAGGGTCAGTTACAAAAGTCGTAGAGTCATGAAAAAAAGCGTGGAAAAAATGCAGAGCCAAATGATGTAGTTGTCGCGACTGAAGGCTGTCATTGCTTAGGACTGGTGCTTGAAGGATGATGAGTAACATTTGATGCAATGCTGATTTCCATCTCAGATTATGTGTCTCTGGATGTATCCTGAACTGAAGCTGAGACTGCAGAAGGCCTCTGGGGTGACTTGAATGCAGAAGACTTGGAAACTCCCTTCCTTCTGATGTGACCTCATAGAAAACTGAAACTGTACTTCAACCAGGTCTGTCGTTCTGTGCTCTTCTCAGCTGCTTGTCCTGACTTCATCTGAGTGAGCTTGCAATATCTGGTACGTTGAGTCTCAAATCACTTCTTCACCGTCTTGACTGGCAAGTTTCTAGTAGTTGCCAGCTGCTCCCAAAGTCTTTCTTTCTTCCGCTTGTCTTTGAAACTGTCGTTGGTCTTGTCATAAAGCTCCTCGTGCTGTTTATCGAACTCAACGATGGCTTCTTCGTCTGCATCACTCAAGAAAATGGACTTCATCTGGCTGTTCTTCTGTCTGGATTGAGTTAATTCTGCATCAGTATCCATATCTGTTAGCGCTCTCTCCTCTCTCCTTTCTTCCTCTTCTATTTCTTTCTCCCTCTGTCTGTCCCTCTCTTCCTTCTCTCTCTCCTCCCTCCTCCCTCTCCTCTCTCCTCCCTCTCCTCTCTCTCCCTCCTCCTTCTCTCTATATCCTCAGCTGTATCTCCTAACTTAAACTGTGGTTGAGTATCTCCAGTTGGTACTTCAATCTTTCTCCTTCTGCCCCTTGGCATGATGATCAATCAATCAATTGTACAGATTGTTTTAAAAAACAAAAACTTAAAATAAAAGTGAATCCTCACAGAACAGATTTTACTCCCAACCAGTCCAGCCTACTCAAGTCCTAATTTCCAAAAAATAAAAAACCTAAAATCAAAGCTGCACACCAAGTTTTCTCTCTACAAGTTAAGCCCAAATATATGCAGATTCTCTACTGACTCGCCTTTTTATACCCACAGACCTTGAAGTCGACAGGCTGTAAGAAACAAAAATATTGCTGGCCTGTCGGTTACAGTTCCTGGCTTGTCTGTTAGTCTTACAGGCCTGTCAGTTGTTGTTTACAGCTTGTCTGTTTCAGTTTACAGCCTGTTGGTTACAAATTTTCCCAACTCTAGGGCCCAGTCTGTTAAAGTTGCCGACTGGCCTGTAAACTTTACCGGCCTGTCGGGAACAGTTACAGACAGGCTGGCTAAGGTTACTGACTGTACTGTAACACTTTCTGACTTGTTGGTGAGTCATCATGTACAGTCTGGAAGTCCATATTTGGGACAAGCCGGATACTGGTTATGGACAGGCCTGTTTGATTAACCGACAAGCCTGGAAATGTAACTGACAGGCCGTTAAGTTAACCGACAGGCCGGTTGCTAGGGTGCTGAAATTAGGGTCAGATACAAGGGTCGGTAACAGTCATAGAAATATCAAATATGTTTGATATTTCACCGACTCTCTCCAACAGGCCGATAACTTGAAACCGACCCTAAATGAACATGTAAACATTGTCCCCAACTCTCGAAAAATACATAGTTACTGGCCTGTTGGTTCCAATGGAACACCTGCATAAGATTTTGAAATGAAAACAATTTACCTTCCTTCCCTTACTCAGTTATATGTGAAAGTGTACTAGTAATGTATTAATAGTGAAGATTAAATCAGATGACACAATCTGTTGAAATATATTTAATAATCTGAAGGGCATCTACTCATATTTCCTGTAGTTTCAGGCTTAACTATTAACTGTTTAAAAGTTTTCAAAGGTCAAAATGGGGATTGGCACTGAGTTTTCATGTTGTGATTTTCTTGAAGTTATTTAGGTATCTAGATCATGTGTTAAATTTGTATTCACTATCTTTTTACATGTACAACCTGTATATCTCAGGTTAGCGTGTATTAGTTTGTGTACATTCGTTTGATAGTAAGTACAAATGCACATTGTTAAATAATGTTGGTCAATGCAGTGTGTTTCTCAGTGTCCGGGAGGGAGGGAACTGTAAATGTTATATCAAAAGCCCTGTCCCTCTTGTCAGTAGTGGCATTCTACTGGTTGGTGTTCTGTGCCAATTCTGTGTCAACCATATATTCAAACTTAACTTTAAATCTTCACAGTTGACAGATTACCTTTACAGTAGATTATATTTTGTCTTGCATTTGTTTTTCTGGTAATCTGTTTGTCAGTTTCATGAACAGATCTTTATGCTTTATGAATTTGTTATGTGTTCAGAGTCTGATCAAAGGACAAATTTTATTAAATTTTGAGAAACATCTGGATCCTAATAAAGGCTGTGATAGGTTACCCGGTTACCCCAAAACACTCCAAATTTCTAAAGAAACCAAGTAAAAACTGGCGAAGCGGGTAACCTAAAAATTATGACATATAGCTTATATCGATGAAATGCTTGGATAGCCTTATATTAGTATTCTGTCAAATTTCTTTAACTGATATTAGTTTTTCACATAATTTTCTTTTTTATATAGCTATTTAACATTATTTTTTCGTTTTTTTTCGATTTTTTGAAGCAAATAACTGGTGTCAATTTTCCAAAAAAGCCACAGCTGTAAGATCCCTAATATGGATACAAAAATAACATAGATTTTGCAAAGGTATTTTGCCTTCTGGTTCATATTACTTCAAATGTAGAAGAACTTCATGAATTTGGTTTATCTGGATGTGGCCTGGCACATGAGAGAAAAGATTACATTTAATAATAGATTCAGATCATATTCCTTAGACAAAAATCTGAATTTAAGGAAATGTCCACTGGTTGTAGGTCTGCACTGTACGAGTATTTGTTCTAGTTTTATTATTACGTTGAGGTCCCTGGTGGACTAGTTGTGACCAGTTTTCAGCATCTGATCATGGACTGTCACCACTGTATATGTCCGCCTCCCACATGTGGTAATGTTGGTGGTCTGTCTCATGACCTGGTTGTTGAATGGAATGTTAAACTCTTACTTTGAACTTCAAGTAGACACTAAATTAATTGCATCAGTTGAGTTGTGAGAGAAAAAAGGAATTGTAACCAAAAAATCACAACAGTGTAAAAGGAGGAAGTATGTAACAAGACAAAAATGTGGGAAAATATGACGCATTCATTCAAACTGAAAATGAAAATTTTCAAAACAGTCTGGTTCCATATACATGATATGTTGGAACCAGAACCTTGACTTCAAATTCGGAAGGATTGGCATAGAAAAGTGCCAAAAAGGCATGAAAATTTCAATGTATCCCTTGAGATCAGTCTGGGAACTACCAGATGTTAGAAAGAGAGTCCTGCAAGTTAAAAAGTATAAAAATCAGAAATTAATTTTGCTTTTTGTTACATAGTATCAGCTATACATTGCATCATATCAATATATATAAATCAGAAAATATAAAATGAAGTATCTTTATTCATCCTTCGAAATATAAAATTGTACTTGTAAAACTTTGGAATACTGATATATTATAAGTGATAATGTAGTAATACAGCAACGCAGGAGATAGAAAACAGCAAATACTTGTGTGTACTCAAAGTATTTTTAAAAAATGAGGAAGTATAAAATAAACTTATTGCAGACATCATGAAAAAATTTAAAATATGTGCGTATAATATAAACCTGAACATAGGAAAAAACAGTCTAAAAAGGGGGAAAACATAAAATAATGTTTTTGCAACCCTCTTTAATAGTATAATCTTGAAAATATGCTACCTGTGTCCAAAGTGAAAGCAAAAATATCAAATAAAGTGTGTCAAGTAAGTAATCCTCGATTTTGCAATATCTTCTGCAAAATCAAACCAAAAATTTGAAATAAACAAAGCACTTGAAAAGAAGGAAATTTAAAATATAATTGTTGCAACCCTCCTAAAATAACTTGGAAATAGGGCACTTGTGTTAAAAATGAAAGCAAAAGTATTAAATAAGGACCACATTGTTAGTAATTATTTGCTTCTGCAATCTAATCTGAGGCTGACATTTGAAAAAACAGGGGTCAAAATTATAAGAGTGTGAAGAGGAGGAAATGGGGATTATTTTTTTACAACTCTTGACAAAGTAAGTCTTGAGAATATGAAAATATTCCAAAATGAAACCAAAAATGTCAAATAAATTGCATCATCTTATTGAGATATTTTTTCTAGTTAAAAAATTGTTTTTACAAAATTAAACAATCTAGATTTAATAACAAATTAGCTTAAACTGTTTTATGAAAATTCTGTGTCAAAGATGGAGTAAAAGGACAGTTACTGAGCTAAAGAAAATGACAAATCTATAGGCATTGAAGGCTTACTATGGTGTTTTATTCCCTCCACAGATATAAGGTAATTGGGTCTGTCTGTCTTCCCCTTTCTCCGTGCTCATAACTCAAAAACTATACATCTGATCTGGGCTATATTTTCCCACAAGGTGGGATCTACCATGGTGTGTTTGTCATTAAGCAAAATCCTGGGTATAGATCTAGATAAAGTCTCCAGGATTTTCCATTATTTTACTGTATAGACTATATACAAAACACAAGGGAGGTGTGTAGTGGAGTAATTTAGTCTAAATTAGATTAAAAGGGAAGAATATGACAAGATCTTTGTCAGAGTGACACCCTGTATCTAAATTGCAAGTTTTAAAAAATGTGCAATCTGTGATCTATGGAAGATTATTAGGGCCAGCCAAGAACTTTATTTTAATTGCTAAGTTAGATATCTCCAGATGTTGAGTTAATGTCCCAGCATGTTGAATTATTAACTCAACATTTAACTCATTATAGCTGGTTTGTATTTAGGTCTGCCATGGCTTCATTTAATGTATCAGCGGATTTTCGTGGTTCAAACAACAGGGTTTTAAAACTCAATAAAAAGTTCTTTTGACTATGCCTTATTAGAACTCATATTTTTAGCCATATATAATTAGACTAATTTTTAAATCCATAGGAATAATAAACTATATTGGTATAAAAGCTAGTTTTTCAATTTTTGTTAAACCTTTTAAGCACAGAACTTGCATACTAGTTTTAATATGTGGTACAAGAAAGGGGACTTGTGTTAGTCCAGAGGTGTGTACAAACAAAACAAAAATAATAATAAACAAAATCATTGTGCAGCCTTGAACTAGAGGGACATGGTTCAACTGAGGATGGATTCTACACCAGAATATGCACACATTTTCTGAAGTGAAGATAAAAAGCTAATTATGTGCTGCATTGTGTACTCTCTTCCAGAAAGAGCTTTATAAATGATTACAGAGCAAGGCACTCTTTATGCTGTATGTGACTAGTTTTTGATTTACCCCTACTAAATCGTGCTTACTGGATGCTATACCCCCATGCCTCCTTAAGTATTGTCTTGATATTGGGGATCCACAGTTTCCAAGTGGTTAGCAAGTTTGACATCTAATCACAGGCTACCTCACTCTTGGTGGGTTGAGTCCAACGAAGGGCAAATGCTGAATACCTGTTCTAATATGACCCTGGCTGTTGTACAAACCCCAACTTTAAACTTTGCTGTGTCACCAGTATTTATGATGCATGGCTTATAGGCATTGCTTCGTCATCTCATTTTGTTATGTTGTCATCTGTCAACGTCACACTTTGTATTCCGGAGAGTATCTCAAAATGACTTGTCAGATTTAATAAAAATTTGACTTGTGCATGTAACTGGTCCTCAAGGTGTGCCCTATTGTTAATTTTTGAACAGTATTTTAAATATTGTGCAATTCTAGGCATGTTTCAGTTGTGGATTTAACAAACTTTGAACAAAACCTCCAGAAGAAGATTGCCTTAAACTCCCTCAGAGCTGCAAACAAACTTTGAGTTTAAGGTTGGGTCAATTTTTTGGTTTTTGGAAGATATTTCTTACGCTAATTAAGACATTTTACATTAATATTCATCATGCAAATTTATTTACACCCAAATGGTCTATTTTGTGAGGTTATAGTAATTTGCTGATTTTTTATAAACTTATGAGTTTCAAGGTTTGCATTATGTGGGTGTTCCACCACACGACTAAGCTTCCTGATTAAGGGTTTTTGGGAGTCAGGTTCCTGTTGGTTGTGGTCGTGAGAGAAATCAAACATGTTTGATATTTCTCACGACTCAAACCGATTCTTATTTCCCGCCGTCAACAAAATGTCCAGTCCCAGGCTTCCTCAGGCCTCCTCAGACCAAAATTTACACAGTCCTATGTTGTCCCAGGCCTCCTGCAACCCTTAGTCCCAGACCTCTGTAGCTTAGTCCCAGGAAGCCTGTTTGCCAGTCCCCGACTCATTACAGACCTTTGAACTTTCATGCGTGTGAACGGGAATTGTTTTCATTAGTCCCAGGAAGCCTCAGACCGTCCCAGGTGTCCTGCGACCAAAAAATCAAGGTCTGGGACTAAGCCCCGACGAAGAGAAATCGACTCTAACCGATCCAAGCCGGCGTCCTCAGGCTGCCTGGGACAACACAAATTTAGTCTGCGGTGGTCTGAGGACGCCCCGGGAGGCCTGGGACTAAGAACCGATTAAGAGCCGATTAAAACGAGGCAATGAGGGGGTCTGAGATTATCTAAGCGACCGCGCACAGATTCTTGTTGTTACTGACTGAGAGATGTGTGTCACTGATTTGTAGGGGTTTTCAGTTTTTTTAAATATAATATAATACTTGAGCTTAAGGCAAATTTTACAGTTAGGAGACACATTTTACTTTTTTACTTTTTTTGTTATTGACTGGAGTTATGAGGAAAGAGAAAAGAGGGAAGAGAGGAAAGAAGAAGATGGATGAGAGGCAACAGGAGAGGGAGCAGGGAAGTGGAGAGGTGGAGGAAAGAATGGAGGAAAGGATGTAGGAAAGGATGGAGGAGGGTACAGAGGAGGTTACACAAGAGACTGAGGAGCATTTGGAGTTTACTGAGGAAGGTTGCGGGGAAGAAGAGAGGTGTGAGGATGATTCAGAGAGTCACTCGGCAGCCAAGAGACCCAGGGTCTGTGCAACTTTCACTGACAGCCAAGAAACTGCAATTGTGGAGTTTGTGAAGGAGCATCCAGAGCTCTACGACAAGGAGCATGCACGTTTCCACGACAGACAGAAGAAGGAGGCTCTCTGGGCAGAAATCTCTGCAGAACTGAAGCTCGAGCCCTTTGATGTCAGAGGATGGTTCGAATCACAGTGAACTCATTATGGCAAGCTGTCCAAACTACAATCTGGCAAAGTCCCAAGGGAAATGACCAAGAGACAGTCCTGGGTCTTCCAACAGATGGGTTTCCTTAAAACCCACATCAGACAAAAGGGGGCCAGCAGAAGCTCTGGGTTCAAGGCCAGCCCAAATACCAGCAAGCAGGACGAATCTTGTGGATCTGCTACTGATACAGAACGCCTTGAGTCCAGTGTCCTGAGGGAGAGTAGGAGTCTACACATCTACACCAGTTTCAACAGACTCCAAGATACTCGAGCACTTTGACCAGATGAGTACACTGATCTCAGGTTTCCTGCAGCAGAAGTCAGACAGGCAGCCCTTCTTTGACTATGTGGCATCAGAGGCTGAGAAGATGACCCAAGAGGAATTTGAGGATCTCAAGGGCAGAATTTTAGAAACATTGAAAGCATTAAGAGCAACCATAGACATCAACCACTACCAACAAGATCAGCCACTATTACCACGGAATCCCAGAGTGTCGGGATACTGCCAACAACCACTCAACAGGCGTCTACTTCCACCCAAGCAGCAACTAGCAGCAGTTACCTCTGCTACACACCTAGCTCACTTGGCTTTGGCAACCCTACATCAGTTCTAACAGTACAGGACGAGGGCAGTAGACACAACTTAAGTGGAATACTAAGCCAGCTACCAGATCTGACATCTACACAGATCATTGAGCAGCCTCAGCAGCAGCAGCCGCAACTCTTCACTATCACCACTACAGCACCGCCTCAACAGCAGCAGCAGCCTCCTCAGTAACCATCCAGTCAGGGCAGGTCTTTGACCTGCCAGGCCCTTTTTAGGGCCACCAAATCTTCCAAAAACAATTATTCAGCTGTTAGTTATTCCAATTCCCCTCCCAAAACATAACAGTTCAGTACAAATACTTATCACATAAAAAAATTAAAGTCCAACACCCACACCACCCCAAACATGAAACAAATAACCCATGGTACCACACATAACCAAAAAAGGCCACATAGAAAAAAAAACTCCCAATATGGCCAATAATCAGCCCATTTTTAGCTTAAAATCCATGGGATAGTTTTAAATCTTTAATGAAAAAGTCGAATACTTACACCTCTCCTAGAGTTAAAAGGCATTATCACATACTTACCAACCCACAAACACACAAACCCAATACCAAACATAACCACCAACCAAAAAACTGACAAACCCAATAGCAAAAAGAACCCAAAACAAAAAAAACTGACAAACTATTTTGCAAATATAATCCCTCATTATTAAAACCAGTTTGGTGGTTATATATCCTAAATATTTGTCAAGCGGAGTAAAATAATTTAATTTTACGATTTCTAGGAAAACATTTCTGTTTCAAATATGTTTCCAAAATAAATACCAAATTAAGTAAAATGAGCATGTAGCTTTCATATTATATGCAATATTTATTCTATTTATCAATTTATGTTTGAGTTTGTGTCTTGTTTTAGATAATAATGTTTAGCACTGGGTTTTTCTGTCAGCCAATTGGGTGACTTATGTTGGGCATTGTGTTTGTCTGTTTGTCATTTGGGTGACTTCTGTCGGGCATTGGGTTTGTCTGTTTGTTAGTTGGGTGACTTGTGTCGGGCATTGGGTTTGTCTGTTTGTTGGGTGGGTGACTTCTGTCGGGCATTGTGTTTGTCTGTTTGTTGGGTGCATGACCTCTGTTAGGCATTGGATTTGTCTGTTTGTTGGGTGGGTGACTTATGTTGGGAAATGGTTGTGATATTTGGAACAAGCACAGCTTCTTAATTGTTTTTGGAATATTTTGTAGTCCTGCAAAGGACCGGTTATTAGTCCTGAAAAGGACTGTTTACTGCAGCAGGAGTTATATTCTGCCATCTTGGCAGGCCACTGCTCCCTCATTATTGAAGTAGTACTTGAGGTAATCCCTCTGTCTTTTGGCTTCTCTAGCAGGGTTTCTGTCTGGACCACCACCAGCAGCACCACTAATCAGTCGACAATCACCAGGCACATCATCATCACCACCATCTCCAGGCTCTTGACCACCATGTTGACCTTGATACTGGCTTCTCAGTATGTTGTGCAGAACCACACAGGTCATGACCACATCCCTGACTGTGTCTGGGGGTAGTTCAATAGTGGTCAACATCACTCTGAATCTTGAGACCAGGATGCCAAAAGCGTTTTCACCAACTCTCCTGTCCCTTGATATTCTGTAATTGGCAATCCTTTCCTCTCTGGTTAACATCCTTCTGCCATAGGGTTTCATGAGCCAGGTCTTCAGGGCAAAGGCATCATCTGCCAGAATGAAGTAGTGGACATCTCGACCACCCTGGGTTATAGTTGCTGGGTCAGGGAAGCCTATCCTGCCATCTTCAATCCTCCTCTTCAGCTGAGAGGCATTAAATATCTGGGCATCTGAGCAAGATCCAACTGTCCCAGCATCAACCCATCTGAACTTGTACTGCCCATCTACCAGGGCCAACATCACTATGGAAAAGAACCCCTTGTAGTTGTGTTACAGGGCTCCAGTGTTCTTGGGTTTCTTTAGGGCCACATGCTTTTCCATGAAGGACTCCTGATCCTGGTCCACCTGATCCTGAATTCGCTCTCCAGTTCTTTCCACTCATCTGGAGTAGAAGGACATCTGAGGTACTCTCTGGTGAACTCATCCTGGATGGCCCTGCAGACCTCTGGTAAAAACTTGGAAATGGTGGATCTTCCTACCCTGAACTGACATGATAATGATGTGTAGGACTCTCCAGTGGACAGATATCTGATGGTGAGGGCTAACTTTTCCCCAACACTGATTGGAGCTCTGTAGTTGGTGGCCTGTCTGGCTAGACATGGTTCCAGTCTGGTCTTTATCATTTCAAAGAATTCTGGGGTCATCCTCATGTAATTGGTGAATCCTGGAATGTCTGTGGCATACAGTTCAGCCATAATGTTGTGATAGGCCCCCCCTCTCCTCTCCCTGTAGTAGCCATGGCCTGACCCACATGTTGTGCCTTCTTCTAGGTCTCTGTATGGGTGCTGGTGGTGGTGGTGGTTGAGGTGCTGGTGGTGGTGGTTGCTGTGGTTGACGTAGAAATAGGAAATACATCATTATATGTAACTGAATAAAAACCCAAAAAGCCCTAAGTTGTTGTTGAAGCTGTCTTCCATTAAAAGGTGGCATCCTGCTGTGTTCCTATAAAAGTAATAATAATTAGATTGCGGAATTTATATATATATACCCAGAAAATCCAGCTTCTTTGCAAAACAAAAATCGGCAATCCTGGTCGGGGGAAGATTGAGGACACCTGAGGACGCCGGGACTTAATCGGGGCTTAGTCCCAGGAGGCCTGAGACGTCCTGGGACCCAATCGGTATGTGTATGACTGGATCGTGGTTGAAACCTACCAGAAAACTGGCTTAGTCGGTTCTTAGTCCCAGACCAGTCGGGGACTTCTGGGGACGCCTGGGGCCTCCTCAGGCTTCCTGAGGACGATCTGCACTTAATCCCAGGCTTCAATACCGATTCAGTATTCCCGCCCATTTTACCTTTTTTTTCACCGACTGTCCACGATTAAGGGTCACCGACAGGATCGGGACTTAATCCTTTGGTGGAACAAGGGCATTAGTTTGTGTCAATATCAGCTATGATGGAAGATGTACATGGTCAGTGTCATCACTCTCCCTTTCCAGACAGTATTTCAAAAATGGCATGGTGGATGTAACTGGTCCTCAGGGTGTGCCCCCAAGGTGACCTTAAATTCCCAGTAGTAACATACATATTTTGAATTGAAGATTTTTTGTTTCCGTACAGTATTTTAAAAATTGGTTGACAGATTCAATTCAAATTTGGCATGTGGTTGAAACTGGTGTTCAAGGTGTGACCTATTTTAAGGTGATCTTATACTGTCATGTATTGAAAAGTTATGTTGAGCTTACATTATTTTCCCATAGAGTATACAGGAAATAACTTTAGAAATTTCATTCAAATTTTGCATGTATATATAACTCACAATAAGTAAGTGCCATGCAATAAGGTGACCTTAAAATCCTAGTAATGACAGAATTATATTCACTTTAATATTGGCAAATTTTGAACAGTATTTCAAACACTGTGCAATTCTAAGTATCCTTTGATAGTGGATGTAGCAAACTGTGTACAGAACCTTCAGGAAAAGATTACCTTAAACCTCTTACCTCAAACTAACACTGATTTTAAGGCTGAGACAATTGTTTTGAAAGATATTTGATGTTCTAATTGAGATATCTTCATCGATATTCATCATGAACATATATTTAGACAAAAAGAAAAAGGTCTCATTTTGTAGGGTTACAATAAATTTTGGAAACTTGTGAGTTTAAGGTTGTTACAGTTTGTTGTCACTCAGCTGTGATGGATCACATATAGGACCAGCATCGTCATCAAAATTGCTTGTAGGATAAAATTCAAATTTGGCATGTGGATGTTCATCGATGACCTTAAACTCCCACTAATAACACATTTATATTGAATTTATCTTTATGGACAATAGTTTAAATTTGTGGGCAATAGTTTAAAGATGACTTCACTTATTCAAATCAAATTTAGTATTAGGGTGTAACTGATCTTCAAGGTGTGGCCAATTTTAAGGTGACCTTAAACTCCTCATGATAACATAATTTTTTAATATAATTTTATTCATTTCTGGAGAGTATTTCAAAACTGCATGCCAGATTAAATTTAAATGTGGTATGTTGATGTATCTAGTCCTGAAGCTGTGCCCTATTTCAAGGTGACCTTAAATTCTTATGTTTTAAAGAATGTTACTGAGTTCACATTTTCCTATGGCTCCACAAAGTATACAAAAATAGCATGACATATTTGATCTATATTTTGCATGTACATGCAACTGACGTTCCAGAAGTGCCGTACAACTACACTCAAGTGACCTTAAACTCCCAGTAATGGCATAATTATAATTACTTTTCTTTTAAAGTTTTGAATAATATCTTAAATTATGTGCAATGGATTTTAAGTACATTTAAATTTTGGATATAACTAACCTCAAACAGAGTCTACATGGTTAACATGACCTTAAAGTCTTAAGATTTGCATTGACTTACATTCAGATTGAGGTTAAGACAAATTTTTATGATACTTTGGCAATATTAATCGGTTTTTAGCGTTCACCAGGCGAGACGTGTTTTATATTGTCATAACGGACCGGTACTAATATTCTTGTTTTTACACAGCTTGCTGGTCTGTATCTGTTTATTGTCATTTTATAAAATATTTAGTTGTTCAACATTCACTGCTTGCACATACTACCTCCTTCAACTTGGTAGAATTGTAAATAGTGCTCTATCGGGTATTATCGCTCACCGGATATTTCCCGCGGATTCTCACACATTGTTTCAACATTTCTCACTGAAACTAGTTAACCCAATAACTTAAATAAAATTACAACCAAACAATATCACAGCTTGTCCATTTCTCACTATAACTAGTTAACCCAATAACTTAAATAAAATTACAACCAAACAATATCACACCTTGTCCATACTAATCCTGCACCAATCTTTTTAGTGTTCTTAAACTTACTTATCTATGGTTTGCTGTTTAGACAGGTGGGTACACAGGAAAGGTAGGGTCATCTTTTTCTAGTTTTCTTTTTCTTTTTTTGGTATTTCTTTTGGACATGCATTGCACTTTCTGGCTCTGTCTTTACTTTTTGCTGGTTGCTCGAGCAACCAATACCACCACTGACAACCCTTCTACAACACCAATTCCTGTTGCCTCAAGTCTGCCTTTTTCTTTTCCCACCTATTCAACCATATATTTTGCTTCTGGCATTCACCCATGTCTCAATGGGGTCAATTATGCCTTTTTGGCTATACAAGGGCATATTCGTAGGGTAACACATTCATATAAACATGTCAGCCCATGGGTGTCCATCTTGTTGATCCTCTCAGGGGATGTCAGTATAAATCCTGGCCCAAATACTAGCCTTCTAACTGGGAGTCTAATAAACATCCGATCCATTAGAAACAAGTCTGTTGCTCTTGCAGAATTTATCAATAGCAATAAGTCTGATATTATTGCGGTCACTGAAACCTGGCTTCGACCATACAACACAGACAGCTTTATAGCAAGTGTCACTCCTCCGGGCTATAAATGTACTCATGTTCCACACCAGCAGGGGAGAGGTGGTGGTATCGGGTTTTTTATCCGTGATGATATTGATTTTAAGGTTCTGCCTCAACCGTGTTTCAATACCTTTGAGTCCATATCTATTCACCTATCCACAGGCAATGCTCAGGATATTGTTTTCCATACTGTGTATAGGCCTCCCAATGTTTCCAAAGCCAATTTCATTGAGGATTTCAGTGCCTTTGTCGAAGGTGCTGCCTTATCATGTTGTGAAAATGTAATATTAGGTGATTTAAATCTACACCTGGATAAACAGGATGGTTGGTCGCAGAAATTCAATGATTTCCTCTGCCAATACAATTTCACCCAAATTATTGATTCCCCAACACACATTCATGGCCATATATTAGATGTCATATGTGTGAGGGACACCTTTTCAAAGGCACTCTGCGCTAAGGTTATAGCTGGGCTATCTGACCATCTTGCCATCACTTTTTCGGTCAATATACCTATTGAGGTTCCCTGCAAATTTAGACAAGTTAATACCCGGAAAATTCACAAGATTTTAAAGAGGACATCCTGAATTCTGATCTAATCAAGCATCCTCACAGAACAGCCAGTTTGCTCAGTCACCAATATTTCAACACCTTGCGCAGCATTCTAGACAAGCATGCCCCAATAAAGAGGAAAATGGCTCCAGTGCACCCCGACAAAGGCTTTGTGAATTCAGACATCCTCTCAGCAAACACTTTCAAGAAAATCTTGCACAAAACCTCAACTATCATCCTACCCGATCATATTAGTCCTACTGATTTAGCTAACACTTTCGGTAATTTTTTCAGTGACAAAATTGTGAAAATCAGAGTTGCTTTAGAGTCATCAGTGCCTGTTTCCCTCACAATACCGAAGAGTAACAGCAGTGCCCTGACCTCTTTTGAGCCTGTATCTGAGGATGTCATCCTCAAAATCCTAAGGTCATCCAACACCAAATCATGTGACCTGGACCCAATACCTACCGCACTAGTCAAAGAGTGTGCGGACATTTTGGTCACTCCAATCACCAATATCACTCACTCAAAGAAGGCAGTTTCCCAAACTGTTTTAAAGCAGCATATGTCACCCCTCTTCTCAAGAAACCAAACTTAGACAGAAATCTCCTAAAAAACTATAGACCAGTATCCAACCTTAGTTTTTTATCCAAACTGATCGAAAAAGTAGCTGCCAAACAGTTAAATAATTATATCGATAGCGAGGGGCTCTCCAATGTCAACCAATCCGCTTACAGGAGACTCCATTCCACAGAATCAGCGCTGTTGAAAATCCAGAATGACATTGCTGCTTCGTTGGACTCTGGCAAGGCTGTTGCACTCACATTGCTGGACCTCTCGGCGGCATTCGACACTATCGACCATGACATTCTTTTTAATTCCGTAAGAGATTGGTTTGGGGTTGATGGCACTGTGTTGAGGTGGATCAGATCCTATCTCTCAAACCGGAAACAGAAGGTTAAATTAGGAAATAGCTTTTCAGATGTGTTCTCACTTCCGTATGGTGTGCCTCAGGGTTCTGTCCTGGGCCCCCTCCTTTTTACCCTTTACACAACCCCTCTCAGTAATATCTTTTCCAATTTCAATGTCACCCACCATCTATATGCTGATGACACCCAAATATATTTAGCATTGGACAATAGGAATTTTGATTCCAGTTTCGCTGAGCTTACAGAGTGTCTCACATGTATCCAAAACTGGATGGCTGGCGTGAAATTGAAACTCAACCCCGAGAAAATGAATTTATTATAATAGGTGATAGACAAGCCAGAGAGTCCCTCATAAATAAATTCCCTACTCAACTTCTCAGAAATTCTATTTCCCCTACCGATACAGTCAAGAACCTGGGTGTAATTTTTGACTCTGGAAACACCTTTTCCAACCACATAACTAATATGTGTCGAGCCTGCTACTACCACCTTAAGGACCTAAGACGTATCCGTAAATTCCTCAGTGTGGAAACTGCAGCCTTGCTTGCAAACTCAATGATCAGTAGTCGACTTGACTACTGCAATTCCCTACTTTATGGCATCAGTAAGTACAATGTTGCTAAACTCCAAAAGATACAAAATGCCCTTTGTAGAATTGTTTTTAGACTTGATAGAACTAGCCATGTCACTCCTTTTCTTCAAAAACTACACTGGCTTCCTATCACTTACCGTATCTTGTTTAAGTACAATCTAATTACTTTCAAGGCTATAAATTTCTCTCAACCCATATACCTATCATCCTTGATCAAAACCAGTTGTCTAACACGTGGAAATCGTCTTTCTCTTTCCTCAGCCTCTCACAAAAAGGCCATCGGTAGGAGAGGTTTTGCAGTGGCTTCCCCCATAGAATGGAACAGACTCCCACAATCAGTACGATCACAACAAACAATAACAGGTTTCCGTAGCCAGCTAAAGACCTACTTGTTTAGATTAGCATATCCTCCACCATAGTACATCTCCCTGGTGGGCGCTAACCTTGGATCATGACCTCGAACGTCCCTCGACTTTCCCTTTTTGATTTCAAGCGCATTAGAGGATGTTGCATCAATTTTGCGCTATATAAATGTTTCTATTCTATTCTATTCTATTAATGCGGTAGTTGAGAGTTTTCAATTAAATTAAACATGTCCACATATCTAGACCAAAATTGGATGTTTATTGAAATGTTACCATAAATAGACAATGAAAGATATGAGTTTAAGATCACAACTTATTGAAATTATTATATCCATCCTGCTGGACATGGATATTAATTTGCCTTTCCATCTGAATCACCCTTCATTGCTGCTCCTTTTCTGGTACAGTTTTTTAAGTGTCTCAGCTGAATTTGGTTTGGAGGTTTAATGGCATGAGACTTCGTGTGTGATTGCTTTCTTAGCAATATCTGGCAACAAGTATTACTGTGGCAACACTCTTACTCATTTCTTGGGCTTCAAAATGTTTTGGGGGTTCTTTGCATTCCAAACCTCTGCATGGATTGGAGCTGATTAGCTTTTCAGCAATGACTGACAACAAGTATTGCCATGGCAATAATTAAAGTTAGACTTCTTATTCTTGGACTTATAAATAATTTTTTTGCTCTTTGCTTTCCATACCGATGTGCAGATTGGAGCTGATTAGTTTTTCAGCAACACCTGGCAACAAGTGCTGCCATGGCAACACTTTTTCATATTTCATGGGCTTAAAAGTCCTTAACAGGGTTTTTTACACTCCAAACCATTGCATGGATTGGGGCTGATTAGCTTTTCAACAACACCTGGCAACAAGTGTGGCCATGGCAACACTTTTTTCCTGTTTCTTTGACTTATAAATATTTTCATGGGTTCTTTGTTTTCAATACCCCTGTACAGAAGGCAGCTGATTAGCTTTTCTGCAACATCTGCCATGGCAACACTTTTTTCTGTTTCTTAGACTTACCAATAATTTTTATGGGCTCTTTGCTTTTCATACCCTTGCATATATTGGAGCTGATTAATTTTACAGCAACACCTGACAACAAGTGTTGCCATGGCAACATTTTTTTCTATTTCTTGTCCTTATAAATAAATATTTTTATGGGTGCTTTGCTTTCCATACCCTTGCAGGGATTGCAGCTGATTACTTTTTTGGCAACACCTGGCAACATGTGTTTCTTGGACTCATAAATAAATATTTTATGAGTGCTTTACTCTCCATACCCTTGCACAGATTGGAGCTGATTACTTTTTTGGAACACCTAGAAACAAGTATTGCCATGGCAACACTTTTTTCTGTTTTTATTATATTTTTGTGGTTTCTTTGCATTCCAAACCCCCACATGAATAGGAGCTGGCTAGCTTTTCAGCAATATCTAACAGCAAGTGTTACCATGGTAACACTTCTTTCTGTTTCTAGGTTGTAGATATAAAAAGTCTTTAAAAAGACCTGTATGGTAAAGTGACCTAACAGTCCACAAGATTAGGCAAGGATCTTTTTGGTTGGCTCTACCACAAAATGGCCGATAAATATAAATCCTTCTTTCCTCCATAAAGAGAGGAGGTGTACAAATATAAGTCCTTCTTTATTCTATGAAGAGATGAGGTGGACAAATAAAAGTCCTTCTTTCCTTCATGAAGAGAGGAGGAAGACAAGACAGGACCCATCTTGCACAATCCAGTAACTTGTTTCTTCATATTACTAGCAATTTCACTTGAGATAGCAGTTCAATTTGAGATAGGGTTGACTCTGAATGTATCAAGCTCATCTGTGGAGTAGCCAAGGTATCTGTGTGTGTCCTTTTCTATTCTCATTTCAAACAGCTCCACTAAGCAAAATTATTGGCTCCCACCCTGACATAGAATTCTATTTTTCTGCAGTGAATCACAGTTATGGGTTAATTGGGGCACCGCATTTGAGGAAACGTCCCTGTTCTTGGTTCACCATCTGCCACCCATATGCAACCTTATGATTTAGTTGTGAACAGTCCATTATCTTGCACTTAATACTAAAACATTTGAAGTTGCCACCTCTGATTTAAGTACTGTGAGAATGCGTAGATGATTCTGTGCATGTGCGTATGAATTCCTGAATACCCTAACCAAAGTTGTGGTCCACGGTGTATATATGGTGGTGATTTGGTTGTCTTAAGGTAACATAAGGTGTAATACGGTGACCGAAGGTGAGTTAAGATTAATGAAGTTTACCTTGGTGACCATCATTTGTAGTACTGTCAATCTATTGTCGTCCAATCTGTGGCCATCCGGCTGCAGTGAAAACATCTCAGACAACATTGGGCGGCCTCGGGGCAGTTCACTGCCCAGAAAACTACTAACCGCTGGATGACTGCCTGTGTCCACTTATTATTTTTAATAGTTTTATTAATTCCTCATTTGACAGTACATTTCATATGCTTCACATGTTTAACATATAAGTCACAATAAGAAAATAAAAATAAATAAGAAAAAAATATACTCACTCAGAGATTTTAAGCACAAATTATTATTAAAACCACATTTCTTATACTAAGTGTATAGGTATGATAAAAAAGGCTATTAATTAAAAAAACATTAGATAATACTAGTTAGCTACGTTCTGTAATAAGATAACTTGACAGTATTAAGAAAAACAACACAAAGCCTTGGTTAGCTACATTCTGTAAGAAAAATGTTCCACAAATTAAGATGGATGTTTGGTTCTGACAAGTATAATGTTTGGCTGTTAATTTCACAGATATAAATCTCTGCTTTGATACTATGTTTCAAACTGGCATAAAAAATTTTTGATAATATTTTTTGGTATTTCTTGAAACGATAGATGAATCTTTTGGCATACATGATTACGAAATCGATAATACTCATTACAGTGTTTCTCTTGCAAGGAATTCCTGGTAAAATTTCTAAGACTGTAAAGTCTAGATGTATCTCAAAAGTCTGAAAAATGAATTCTTTGACATGCTTCCAGAAAAGGTTTGCTAATTCTCAATAATAAAAGAAATGTTCTATAGTGTCTACATGTTGACAGAAACCACACTGTTTGGTGTCAGATTGACCTCCTAGAAAAAGATTATAGTTAAAACCTACAAATTGATTTATAATTGAATACTGAAAACTTTGTATTCTAGTTTCATGACATGTACATTGTTGTAGTCTAAAAAGCTGAGACCAGTCAAGATTTTCAAGAAAAGGGTAATATTCTATCCACTTGTCAACACTAGTTGGAAAGGTTTTAACATAGGTTAAATATCTATGTATATCTTTTGTGTTTAGCTGTGGTAGGTTTTTTTAGATGAGGCACATCGTATTTGGGGTAACAGTTCGGCATGGTATTATTCTTTAATTGAAAGTTTCCATTTTTGAGGGATAGCACTTATTAAAGAGTTTTATTGGAGTGTGGGAATACGATGGGGTGTTTTCTTTTTCAGGTGATACGATGGGGTGTTTTCTTTTTCAGGTGATACTTTGGTGGAAATTTACTATCCTCAATAATGTCTGCTATTTTATGGTACTGTGGTTTTTTTTAAGAAATTGAAGTTTTTATCTAGTTGCTTATTACCAATTTTGATGAATCTGTTGTTATTTATATTTTTTGAAGGGTTTCTAAAAATGAATCAGCTCCTTTGAAAAGAAATGAAACCAACATTCCAAAACTTGTTTATAAAAGCTGCTGCACCATTGAGGAAATTTCAAGTCTTTAAAGCTTTGCTTACTGAGTAGTAAGTTTTTATTTGTTATGCTAATCATTTCTTCAGCAATATGTGCCCACTTATTTTTTACTTTGTTGAAAAGTCTCTGAACCCATATTGCTTTCAATGATCTGATGGTGTTTCTAAAGTTAACCATTTTAAGCCTCCTAAAGAAATATCATTTGTTATCACATCCCTTTTCACTATGGGTCGTTTGCCTTCATCCCAAAGGAAGTCAAATGAGAGCCTATCTACCTCATCAATGAAATCTGAAGTAACTAATACCATGCTGCAAATATTAACAATTTTACTGAGAACAAGGCTTTTTATTATGGTAATTTTGCTTTTTCGACTTAAAGATTGCCCTGCCCAAATGTTTATAATCTGGCATAGACTATTCATTTTTTCCATGAGATTTAATTTAGTCATTTCTTCATTTTGTGCAAACCAGACACCAGAGTGTTTTAAACAGTCCCTTGTGCCATGTTAGATGTAAGTTTTTATCATTCATAATGTCCTCCTTTAACACAATTAATTCTCTTTTTGATTTAATTAACTTTAGTCCAGAACACATTTCAAAAAGTTCTATTTCATTCAAAGCATATTTTAGAGATATTTGATCTTCAATGAACAGAGTAGTGTCATCTGCTAGTTGTGATATTTTATAAGTTGTATTGTTTATGGCTATCCCTTTGATATTATTATTTTCTCTAATTGATATGGCTAAAAATTCCACTACAATTATGAATAACAATGCACTGAGACAGCATCCTTGGTGTATACCATGGTGAAGTTTGAAAAAAAGATGATGATTTCCCATTGTTAGTCACACAACTGTCGATATGTCTGTACAACATTCTAATAATGCTTATAAATTTTTACCAAATTTGAAAGCACTTAAACTTTTAATTGGCAAAGACCATCGTATAGTATCAAAAGCCTTTTGAAAATCAATTAAAGCAATCAGTCCTGAGATGTTGAAGAACTCAGTATAGCCATTAATGTCCTGAACTGTTCTGACATTTTCAGCCCATTTATTGTTTTGGCTTTAGGTCTCAACATGAACTATTCTTTCATTTCCCTGTCAATATTCTTGAAAATCTTCTTCACCCTACTGACACTGTTAGAAACCTAGGTGTGTGTTTTGCTGCTGACTTGTCTTTCTCAGAACACATTCATAAGCCTGTTCCCTCAAAGTAAGTGACCTTCGAATCATCTTACTTATGAAGTGGCCATCCTGCCTGCAAATGCTTTGCTAGTAGTCGTCTGGATTATTGTAATTCTCTGTTTAAAGGTTTGTCATGTTTTGATCTACACAAGCTGCAGTCTATTCAGAGTACTCTTGCATGCATTGTCAAAAACCACAGAAAGTATGTTGATGTCACACCCATCCTAAAGTGCTCAACTGGCTGCCTGTCAATTACCGCTGCATGTTCAAAGCCATAACACTGATTTACAAATTGTCTACGAAGTGGTTCTCCTAACCATTTGGGACCATTCTTGTCCCCTAGCATTTGGCCCCATAGTACCAGGCTTAGTACCAGGCTTAGTCACCCTTGTCATAAACACCTGGCAGTTCTGCCTTTAAAATCAATCTACAAGCCAGTCAAACGCTTTGGTTATAGATTTGCCTTCAAAGCACCTAAGTTTTAGAATAAACCTCAAAACAATACATGCAGGTCAACATCCTTTGCCTCCTTTTGGAAAAAGCTCAAAAGATTTGTAAAAGCCTATTCATCATAGCCTTACTGTCACCCCTGTTTTTAGTTGATGAACCGTTTATGTCTTTCTGGCCAATCATTACCTAGTCATTCTGTAATAAGTGTCAACTGAAATCGCTTTTAAATAATTATTTCCAGATTCTCCAAAAAAGTGACAGATTTCCATAAAGTATTACTGAGTTGGTCTTCAAAAGTGAATCTATTGAAAATGTAAAACTGCTATAGGTAATATAGGTTCGGTTATATTATATGTATATAAATTACCAGGACTGTTTTGATATATCATATGAAAACCTCCTGAGCAATATATACAAAAATATATCATGAATAAAGATGACAATGCCTTCCAAGTTTGTAACAGAAGTATTTTGTAGTTAGTGTTCATGAGTGATCTATTTTGTGTATTTTTCTATTGGGGGATGTTTAATATTGATCATCATCTACATTATGAATAATAAGTAAAATAAGTGTATATTTAAAGAAATAATGTCAAAAGGGTTTTTGTATATATGGGCATATTTTTTCACTCAATATTGATGTGACATTTATCTTTAGATTTCAATGTAAAACAAAATGGTCAGGACCTCTGTGAAAATACACATTGTGTAAACATATTTGTAGCTCACATAATCAATGAAAAATAAACAAAGCAGCAGCTCTAGTGTACAATATTTAATGATATTTACATGTGGTGTAGCTTGAAAAGTTCGTGTCTGATCACTGAAGTTATTAGTACTTGGATTGCTAACCGTCTGAGTTCCATGCCAAGTATGGGCAGATAGTGACTTGGACAATCACTTAACATTTCAGTTCCCTGTCATTTGGGTCCTATCCTCAGTGGCACAATAATGAACAGCTAGGAGAATGCCAGGCATTAGAGGGCTTCAGCTGTACTTGTGCACTCAAAAAAGATCAATATCGCTTTGAGCCCTGCAGTACAATACTTGCTGAGTATAATTTTATAATACAATTTATCCATGTGAATAGTTAATGGTGTTAGATATACAAAAAACACATCCCTGTCGGTATGCCCCAAGACAACTAACAATTGATAGGGATAAATAACATTAAAAAAATCATCAAATGTTGATATTGCATTAATTTATTTATGTTCTTCGGGTTTTACATTGCTTTCAATACTACACAGGTGATATCACGATGGGCAGTTTTGTGGGCAGAGGAAGGCATTACATACAGTTAGTCAAGGTACTGTACTGTTAACTGCTAACCAATAGTAAGCAACTACCAACTTTCCCACATAAGGTCCGGGGTTTAAACCACTGACCTCAGAGGTGGGAGGTGAGTGTGTTACCACTGCACCACTGTGGCCCCAGTATTGCATTAATGTTTTACTAATTAGGAAATTGAAAAATATGTTTGAGGCATCAGTAAAAAGGTTCTACCCATTACCTACCGTAGCCATTACAGAAATCATTTGGATCAGTGAAATGAACCAGAAAATGGGATATTAACAAACAACATGAATAAAAAGGAAGTAGGAAATATAATTCTTGAAACTCTCTTAAAGTAACTTTTAATCATGCTACCTATGCTAAAAATGAAACCAAAATATTAAATAAGATGCACCTTGTAAGTAAGCATTGTTGTTGCAGTTTGCTCCAATGACTTTTGAAAAAAGTGCGAAATAAAAACTGTTAAATGCTACATTGAATTATATTTAGAAAAAAATACACGGTACAAAAGTTTGAGGATAAAATCCTTATAAAAAATCTTCCCTTGACAAAATAAGTGTTGAAAATCTGTTCAATATGAAACTAAAAATATCACAAATTGCACCATCTTAAATAAATATTTTTACCATTGGAAAACAAGGGGGGGAGGGGGGGGGGTTGTTGGTGTAGAAATTAACACACTCGCCTCCCATCTGTGAGATCGCTGGTTTGAATCCCATGCTCAGCTCCATATAATTCAGTTTGTAGTGGCTACCAAATTCTGGCAGTTTATAGTATTTTGAATTATGAATTTTGACCAAGAAATATCTCCTGGTTTCATTTGCCCTTTAAATGAATCCTTATGATATAACCTACAGAATGTCTTGAAAGTAACATTACAATCTGAGAAACCAAACCAGTTGAAAACATAGTTTCACAAAAGTAAATATTCCAAAAATAATAGAAAATGACACATATGCAAAAAATCTTATGTGAGTGTGTAGCTCGGATATTATAAATCTTCATGAGTGATATATTTTTGTCATATGTCTGAAGAGGAATTTTTACCTCCACAAAGGAGGTATTATCTTCATGACCATTTGTCTGTTTGTGTGCTTTTAGCAGAATTACACAAATACTATTGGTTGGATATCCATGAAGAAGAAAATCACTGTCTCGATACAAACAAATATCAGAAATCTTGATTTTCTCATTTACATGTTATTACTCTAATTACTTATTGCAATTAAGTGTTGCTGTATGCAAAAAAATATCCTTCATAGTGAAATAACAGATCGGGTGAAGCTACTCTTTTCAAAACATCGTTTTTAAGACAGAGTCAAATGACATTTAATAAGCTAATTAAAGCAACTTTCCAGATGGATTTGTTTATATGTGATGGTTTCAAAATATTGATATTTAGCCTACATTAATGTCTTAAATGTTGTAAATATCTCTCGACAGTCCCCACCCAAAACACAAACAACCAGCTGCAGGTACTTTTTATTTACACAAAACAATAGTAAGCATAAATGTGTACAGATGTAAAACTACTGAAATTTAATAACAGATCCTCTGTACTACTGTACAGTTCACATGTTACAGTCTATAGCCAAACCGTACAGTAATGACTTTGGAAACGATTAAATTTACACAAAGTTAGCATTAAAAGTTACAGATAAAAGAAGAAACGGGATCACCTTGACTTGAAGAACTGAATCCAATATGTGTTAGTCAAGAACCAATGGACCCGATAAGGTAAAGTTTTGATAAGCAAAGAATTTGTAAAGTTGCCAGCAAACCAAGGTTACCAAAGGTTAACAATAAGGTCTAATTGATATATTCGAGCATGGCTGAACCCTCAAACCCAACAAGTAGGGATTATACATTTATAGCATCATTTATCGCAGCAGCCAGGGCCTCCCCTGGAGGTATGATCCGATTGTATGAAATTCTATACACAAGTGGACGACCACGTCCCATGATGCTGAATTTCTTGTATGGGGACATGAGCGTCATATGCAAAGGTAGTGCCAGAACGACGCAATGTGTGAAATGTAAAGTAGTGTGGGCTCAAGCCGAGCAAGATGTTAATACCCATCAATGTTTTTCTAACCCTTGTATCTGTAACTGGAACCCAACTTGTCAGACATGGGATACACACTAGCGGATCCAGCAGGGGGGTTCAGGGGGTTCCCCCCTTGAAAAATAATGTAAAGGGGTTCAACCCAAAGTACAAAATTATTTCTTGAGAGTGGTGTTAAATTTACAGGAAATGTACTATATTTTTACCAAAAATTTTTTTTCCCGGGGAGCATACCCCCTGACCCCCTTAGTTATAATATGTCTGATGTGAACCCCCACTTTACTCAATGTGAATCCCCACCTTACTTAAAGGCTGGATCCGCCCCTGATACAACTTCCTTAGGTGTTTGAGGGCTTAAACAGGACAAATATTGGAATCCAGCTTCGGAAGGGTAATGAATTGTACTATACTTCTATCTTGGTATGTTTTGGTCCATTTTAGTAGCAATTTTGCAAAATTCCTGGTGTGAAAGACATCAGCCCCTGTGAGATGATGTGTGGGATCAAATGTAGTTAGTGAATGAAGGGCTAAATTTGAAAGTCGCATGAAGCCGAAAAATCCGACCAAGAACATTGCTCTAAAGACTTTACCCATATAGAGATCCTGGCAAGCAAGAGATATACGTTCAGGCATATGAATGCCAATGATATTGTGCTGAGTTACTGATAACGGCATGTTTATCTTCATGGCTTTGTGAAAATACTTTATTTTAGGATGATCACACAAGATAAATGGAAGGTTGTATAGTATGAAGTTATCCTTCAACGCAGATACATAGTTAGCTGTTAAACTAACAGAACAGGCATTGTGAGCCAAGCACTCCAAGAAAGACAACAACATTTGCAAACTGACATTTTTAATTGACAAGTCCATTATCACACAAAAGGCAATAACCAGATGAAACATTGCTGAGCAGGCAGCCTTGGTCTTGGGCCTGAACGCTTGCTGCAGACGTGAGAAAGCCTGTGACGTTAGTGACTGGATCACGTGGTTGCCTACAATCAAAGTGAACATATCTGAGTCTCATGATTAATTATCCATTAGCCCCTGCAGGGGAATGACAAACATACAACACAATATAGATCTACTTTACTGATTACAATTATAATTCATACTCCAATTCTAACATATCAATTGTGACATAACACCACTTGGGATGAGCAACTGCTCTGTACAACTGCTGCCACTGACTTCCTGCATTATTCCACTGGGAGAGCAGATCCACTTTGTCATCATCTTGTCTTCTAATTTGAGCATGCTAAATGTCAGTATCAGTGAGTTACGAAATGTACCAAACGTTACATGCAACCGCAGCTAGATATGGATCTTTGTTTTTTCCTGACTTCAATACTGTGACAACAGCCTCATTGTCACATCTTATGAGGACTTTGCGACCCGACCAACTAGAGGCAAAAACTTTAACTGCCAGGTAGACATTTCCCATTTCAAGATGGACAATGCTGCAATTTTTGTACCCACGGGGTACTGCTAAGTGATAAACCAATTCACACCATCTTCCACCAAGGCCTGTAAGCCAGACATCCAGCTCTAGCTTATAATCTACTGGTTTATGATCATATAGTGAGATTCCATTATAAAGTGGCAGAAACTTCTCAAGCCAGTTCAGATCTCGTTTGAAATCAGTATTAAGTGTAATGCTTGTTTTTAGCATGATCAGAACGTAAAACGTCCAACATTCTGTTCAAAAACATGTGAGCCGGTTTAGCACACTTGTGGACGTACAGAAGTAGTCCTAATAACGACTGAAGCTGTAATTTTGTACATGCTTGTTTGATACACTATTCCTTTACTGTGTTCACTATCTGCACAAGTTTTGCGTCAGGAATCGAGATGGTAGCAGCTTCTGTATCAATCAATACACCGAGACATACCACGCTTGTGCTGGGAGCAACTAGCTTCTTGACACTTACTGTGAGGCTTAAATCTTGCATCAGCTGACGCAGGTAGTCGTAAGACTGGGACGATAGGCAGAGCAACTCCAATATATTCATCAATATAATCGCATCAATATAATCGCATAATGCATAACATAATGAACTGCCTCACTGAGATGCTGGAAGATTTGACTTCCATGATGCGTCCTGAACGGAGACATGTATCGTGATAGACACCATCCCAATGCAAGCCTAGCAAGTCGTAATCTCCTGGGCAAACTTTTACATGGCAGAACGCCTGGCTAATGTAAACTTTATAGAGCAATGCTCCCCTGCCCAGTGCTTTCAATTCATTTTTGACGTCATCTACGGTGGGAAAATGCAAATCAAAGTCACTTCCCAAATATGACATCTTGTCAATTCCTGCATTGACTGACTCCCCTAGGGGGCCAACTGAGGTCTATTATGACTCTGTGTCTGTCAGAATCCGGTTTTGGATGAGTCATAAATGGTGTGATATGACCACCTTCAAGTGGCATTTCTTTGAATCGACCAAGCAAAGTGCCATATTAAGTTCTTGTATATATGCTTCAATGTCACTTGGAAAGTTGGTAGCTGTTTTATGATTGACATTTTCATGACATAAGGGAAGATATCTATTAAAGTCAAGCAGGAATCCGAACTTAATTGACTGAACAAGCTGCTTTTCCCAATATTCACTCAACAACATTTAACTGGGACTTAACAGGCACTCTGGCTCCTAAAAAAATTGAACCCCAGTATTTCTAACATATTTGTGCAAATCCCCGGTTTCATTGGTATTGCTTGCCATTGGTCGGCAGTTTACAGTACAGAACCTTGACCAACTGTATGTACTGGTTTCCTCTGCCCTGTACACTCTTGAAAGCGACGTAAAGCCCCAAATAAATAAATTTTACTCAATCCTTTTCTGGATGACCCAGCTGTTTCCCTACCAACAAGCAATGGGCACAAATGTGCTTCTGTAGTTTACTGTTGGTTTCATGGTCACCAGAAAACAAACATGCACCTAACCGGTAAAATTTGCAAAACTAAGGCTTAGTTTTTGCGTCATTTTTTTGCCAAAACACTTTTGTCACCGGAACATGCTTTTGTGTATGAGCACGCCATATTCTATCTATTCACTCAGTGTTTTCCCATTTCACAAATCCGCTCTCCATCTCCATCTGCTCTTTGCCCCTAATTCTTTTATCAATACTATTTTGTAAGTTTTCAAATCGAAGTCTCTGAAGCTTGGAATGACACTCTCATCCGACGATGAGTCAGATATTGACACTGGTACATATTTAAGCTTTTTTTGCATGAAAGTCAGTAGAATGTTCATCTGTACTTCACTTTGCATTCCTGTGCTTCTTCCTGGCTCCACTGTTTACAGCAACTCGCATCCTGGATCCACTGTCCGCTATCTCTGTTAGGTGATATAGTGGACGTAGACCCCTTAACAGCAGCATCTCGTAAGGGTTCAGATTCAGAATCAGATTGTTCTTGCACTATATTTCTGCACTTTTTCCCTGTAGGTGGGCTATGCCGCACCTGACACATTTTACACAAGTTTTTCTTCTTGTGTGGCATTTCACTATTATTTATTTAAATGTCAATGTTTATATTCTGAAACAATATGACACAGGGACCCACGCATTTGGTGTGAACCATTTGTCAAATTCAGGCTTTTAAGTAATAATTATCAAAACAACGCTACTGGCCAGCAGGCTGGCATGCTAATTAATAGGTTAGATCGTTCCCTTATCCCCGTTTGTAAAAGCCTGAGGTTGACAAGAAGACTAATGCATGCTCCTCTCAAAGTCCATCAGTTACAAGTTTACTCATCAAATGGTGATCAGTCACAGTTTCGCATAAAATAAGCTTCAACACCACACAAACTAAATGACCGTCTTTTATATATGTACATATTTACAATTTAAAGGCCTAGAACTCTTGATAAAAAACTAAAAACATAAAAGAAACAAAAGTTCAAACTGAAAGTTTTTCATGTCTTTGCTGACAAATTTAAGAGTGAGAAAAACCAGTGTAGGATTTAGATTCACAAGTATTCAGACCAATTGAAATTGTTTGCTTATTAAATATCCCAGCAACCGGGATTTCTAAAGGGTTGAAAGAGAGAAATCATAGAGCATGACCTCTGACCCAACATGTAAACAAATAAGATTCTAGGAAAGGTGTTGTTGTTTGTAGCATCACCCCAAACAACCACGAAACCCCCTTTTTATTTGCATATGACCTCATTCATAGCTAATAGACTGGTACCCTAAACTTTAAGTAGCCCACAAGGGGCCACAGTGGCAGAGTGGTAACACTCTCGCCTCCCACCTCTGAGGCCGGGGTTCGATCCCCAGCAAGGCCTCAAGTGGGAAAGCTGGTAGTTGCTTGCTGTTGGTCGGCAGTTTACAGTACAGAACCCTAACGAACTGTATGTACTGGTTTCCTCTGCCCTTCCAACTACCCGTCATGATATGACCTGTACAGTGTTGAAAGCGACGTAAAACCCCAAATAAATAAATTAAGTAGTCCACAACTTTTGGGAAGGACTGACAAATGGGGTGCCTGGACACCCCAACCGACAATCTTTATAAATATACTTAGTAATAACTATTAATTGAAAACTCTTTTAGAAAAAGTGTTTGCAGATTCCAGGAAAACAATAGATTTTAAAAAGTACCTTACTCTTACCTTACTTTGCCTACAAAATTCAGTGCATTTACATGAAGGAACACAATCGATAAATATAAGGCTGCTTAATGACACTGGAGATTTTGTAGTTTTCCATGTAGGTAACTTGCCAGGACAAAATTTAATACATAATTATTTCTTCCATAATTAATATATGGAGTGCAATGCCACAATTATGTATAGCATACAAAAAATTACTGATAAAAACAACAGTGTCAGAAAAGTCACCATCCCTCACCTGCTAGCAATGCTAAAAAATAAAACTCAAAAGTTTTGGAAACTTGAAATAAATCTGGTTCAACTTTGAAGAGTACTGAGAAATGTTTCTACTGCACACCTTCATTGTTTTTTTTTTTTCATTTTTACCCCTCTGTGCTGCTTATTTCTATAAATAATAAGCAGCAAAATAAGAAAAAAATTACATTCTGGAGACTCTATCTGCATGTGATCTGGATTATATATAACCCCAATGCTGTCATTTGTAAGATGTCAGATGCCATTTGTAAACAGTTGTAACAAAAATTCTTTTAACTTGTTTTTTAGTTTACTTTATTTAACTTTCATGTAATTTTAAAGGTTTATGATTGCATAGTATTGTTTCTGGTTCTGTGATTTGTGTATTTGTGCAGATGTAAGGTAGTTGACGGGCTTTTTACTTTGTCATGTATCGTTAATACGGTATTAACTTTGTATTAACGCTGTGATTCATACATATTCACTATCATTTCTGTTCTTCTACAGCAAGTACCATGGCCCCATAATTATGTTTTCTCGGGCACTGCCAAAAATAGAGTCCCTTATGACAGTCTTACAGTCTTTCAATGGGTCTGTGGCTTATGCAATATAATTAGGGAAGAGAAAAATGTCAAAACTAAGAATTGCATGCAAGATTATATGACTGCGATCATGGAGGATGCCCAGGACTTTGGGTGGGCCTCTGCTAAAGGAGCCCATGCCCTACTTCTGTGTCACATGAAGGAGAGCAAAGTCGACTGACATATGACCAAAAAAATTGATCGGATAAGGAGAGCTCATGCTCAGAAGGTAGTTACAAATCCATCATCCCAGTGCAAGAAGTCACAAAGTAATGCTCAAGGTACCCCATGCAAATTTTTTTAAATGGGTAAATGTACCCATACTAGTGACCATGTAACAAATGGTCACAGTTACAAGCACATATTCAGCCATTGCTGAAAGAAAGACTGTAGAAATGCCCAAAAAAAGATGCAAAAACGGAGTGAGGCACTGCCATGATGCAGTGCCAATCGAAAAAGTTAGCAAAGGTCATATGGGGCAGGGAGTAGGAAATAAACTACAAAATAAACTCTCTACCAGAAAATATAATACTAAAATTGTCTCCACTTCCCATGCATTTAATGGGGTAAGTACCAACTAGGAACTGGATGTTTACAAGTATAAGAATTATTCTTATGCCCAGGTGGTGAAATGTCCCACAGTCAGGGGCTCCTCAGCCACGCCTATTATGGCTGTCAGTGGAACTTTCCCCAACCAAGGTAAGTGTGTGCAAAACAATAACATGTGAAATTACAGAGACACAAAAAACTCACATAAAAGTAGCAAAACTCATGCTCTTACTACTCAAAGTAGTCAGCTTGCTAAACATGACTTAAATGTCAAGGGCTGTACATGTAAGGAGGCTTCATATAAAGTCAAGGTGAGTGTTTCAAAAATGACATAAAGTGTATCAATAGGTTTCACATCTTGCAAGAAAGCGACGGCCTTGTTTCTGAGCCATTATGTGATCTCGAATCAACTCCCTTTGATGGTATTGAACACATAACTAACTCCTGTCCAAACATGCATATTAAAGTCAAGAACACGTCACAATGTGACGCCCATGATATTTTGACACACCAGCTTCTCAAGAGTCAAGTGGATAAGAATCACAACCCCAGTTCACACTAGGGATCAGGTTCACATAAAGGTCGTGAAATTCAATATGATGGTCAGATTTCCACAAAATATGATCTTGACTTACGTTTGAAGGCCAAGAAAACTTATAAGGAATTTTTGCCCACATGTCAAACCTTACAGCACTGGGAAGCCCATACAAAGTTTAAATTTGGTTTCATACCTTTAGGTGATCTTAAACTGCCACAGGTGTTCTCCCCTAAACAAACGTCACTTGATCCTTTGCAGTTGCATCAAAAAATCAGGAGAACACAACTACCTGCAGTCTCAGTTCATAGTAGACTCTCAGCTAGAACCTGAGGTATGGGACAAATTGCTACATGGTTATTGGGATAGACAACTCCCTCTGTTGATACGTTTTGGCTTCCCTCTAGACAGAGGGCCTCCCTTGTAATTCATTTAGACAATCATTCTCCGGCCAAAGTCTACCCTGATGACATTAATGCTTATCTACAGGACGAGATAGCACATAAGGCCATCTTAGGCCCCTACAGACAACCCCCACTTGCAGGGTTACATAGAGCCTCCTTTATGACCAGAGATAAGCCTGATAGTCCTCACAGGAGAGTCATTATTGACTTAAGCTTTCCACATGGCAACTCTGTAAATGCAGGAATAGCCAAAGATATCTACTTTAATACCCCCTTCATACTTGAACTACCAACAATTCATAACATTACTAATCAGATAAAGAGTTTAGGTAGGGGAGTTAAGTTATACAAGGTAGATATCAGTAGGGCCTTTCACTATGTCAAGCTCGATCCCAGAGATTATGATCTGTTAGGTCTGCATCATAATGATTGGTTTCTGGACACTTGTCTGCCCTTCGGGTATTGTCATGGGAGCGCTCTGTTTCAACACTTAAGTGACGCTGTGCATCATATCATGCATCAAAAAATTATGACGTCATATTGATGAAATCCTTGGTATTGACATTCCAAGCAAGATTTACGCCTCTTTTGACGCTTTGCAATGTCTCCTTAAATACCTAGGTTTTGAAATCTCTATGAAAAAGTTGGTGACTCCTATCACTTCTATGAATTGCTTAGGCATAGTAGTAGATACAATTAACTTCACCCTTGCAATTCCTGACAAAAAATTGGCTTAAATATTGAATATCTGTGACGCATGGCGTCAAAAAAGTTACTGTGACAAGCATCAATTGCAATCATTGTTAGGTAGCCTGCTGTATGCTACCAGGTTCACACATCTAGGTTCTTCTTGAATCAATTATTAGAATTTTTGAGGCCAATGGAAGACAAAAGTCAAACTGCACTCACCATGGAAGCTAGGAGGGACATTAACTGGTTCCGAAAATTCATGCCCACCTTTAATGGAGTTTTTTTTTACCAAAGGCCAATTAACTGTGCAATTGAACTGTATGCCAGCCTCAGGGGTTTGGGTGCCAGGTGGGGCTCTAGGATCTATACTCTTACCTTGCCCTTGGGGTATCTTGATATGAACATAGCCCACCTAGAGATTCTGAATATAGTAGCTCTTAGAGTCTGGCATCAGTTTTGGGCCAACAAAAAGGTGGCTATAGCCTGTGATAATGAGGCAGTAGTTCATGTCCTCAATACTGGTAGGACTAGGGACCTAACCTTAGCTGCCATAGCCCATAACATACAATTTGAAGCAGCAAGAGATAATATTGACCTACAGGTCAACCACATTCCAGGTAAACTTAATGTAGTTGCTGATCTCCTATCGCGGTGGACCACTGTAGCCCACCCACAGAACACATGAGCTGAATTGCTACCCACACACCATTGGGAACTGGTTATGCCCACATTGACTGGTCATGTTAATAGTCATGTTAACATACTAATGTTTGTTTTCTGTAGGCTTCAGCCCAGCCATTTCCAACCTTATCTATAATTGCCTTCAGAAGACCCACATGGCCTTTAGACCTTTCACACAAAGAAACTACGATTGTATGTTTCGTTTATTTATAGCATTTACCATCTTTATGCACATACAACTAGCAGATATATCACCCTTGATAATCATTGCTTATCTTCAATTTTTAGACACAAACAAGTACTCTGCTTCAGCCATGGCTAACCATCTAAATTGGCCCTAATGGGCCTTCCTGCACATCTGGTATGATGACCCAAGAATAAAATACTTCCAAAAGGCCATATTTTGCACAGACCCTTTAAAGCCAAACTGAAGAAAGTAATTGATATTGATACCCTTCAATTGATAGTCAGAATTTGCGATAGTACATACATGGCCCAGGTCTTTACAGCTATCAACGCATTAGCCTTTTTCTCATTTTTAAGAATATCCAATCTAGTACCACATACCAGGAAGTCATATTCCCCATTATATCACTTGTCCAGGGCTGATGTACTTTTGCCGCTCCAGGTATGCACCTTCTATTAAAGTGGTCAAAAACACTTCAGTCAAAAGACACAGTTAAATTGATAAAAATTCCCTCCCTAGGTGCAAATCCAATTTGCCCAGTGATAGCTATCAAACGTCTCCTGTCTATTACCCCTGTTTCAATTTAAAACATCACAAGTTTGGGTCCCTCTGACTGACACCCAAGTCAGGCGACATTTCAAAATGATTTTGAATAGATTGCAATTACAAGATTCAAACGTAACATTTCATGCCTTCCGGCATTCAGGTGCCACCTACGCCTTCAATGCAAATGTAGCTTTGCAAGACATTCAAAGTCATGGCACCTGGACATCGGAATGCGTCTGGAAGTACATCGCAATGGACCACAATGCTTCTGACCAAGTGGCCCTAGCATTTCAACGTAAAGTACACTCTACCACCTACTTGGTGCTTGGGGCTTCTTCTTTTCCATAATAAATTCACCTCTTCAAGGATTTTCAGTAAAATTTAACCAAAAAGCTTTTCCTCTCAGAAACATATAAAGAAATTTCTAAATTAACTATAATTAAAATTTTTATCAGCTAAAATCAGGGCTTAAACTAAATAATCACTTTGAGGTCACCATAAATTAAAGTCAAATAATTCCAGAAAACAACCTAGGGTGACCATACTTGCTAACCACAAGTTAGGGTCGTCTTAACCTTTTCGTCTTGGTGTTAAACATGTATGATCCAACTAGGGTGGCCTCAAAGTGACTTACTGTATGCTTTGTTATAATTGTATATAGAGTTAGATGTGTATGTATATATTGCTTAATAAAATATATATATTCCCCAAATGGGGCTTTCATTACCTTTGTTTTGGACCTGAGCAACAGAAATTGCATACCTTAATTGAAATGGAGTTGAATTATAATCTGGTCCATGTTAGTGTTGACTAAAGGGGGATAATTCTGTATAATGATGAATATTGGTGAGAACTTTGGCTAAGTGTGATTAAACACACATAAAACATAATTGTATGCTGTAATCAATCCCTTTAATTCATATCCAAAAATAATTGCTTATGCATGAATTATAAGTGCAATTATATTAAATGTATATCCTCTGTAAATAGGATCATAACTTTTGTGATCTTTTTAAGAACAATTGGCTTTCAATATATATTAGTGTTTGATCAGTACCTTTGTTAATAATCCATCTGCTTAGACATTAAAGTGTCTTGTGATCATTTGAGAACAATTGGCATTATTTCATTAATATTTGTGTAATATTTATATAAGTTTATTTGATTAGCAACTGTGTAATTCTTGTATAATTTTTAAGACTAAGATGGATTTCCTTAATGTGTGTTTATTTTTAAGCTCAATGATGAATTATATTTATGAATTAAACTTAAATAATGATATTTATTCATTTTTTGTTTGCTTTAACATTTAGCTTGTGATGATGTAACAATTATATAGACTGATATAGAATAAATTTAGGAATCACATTGTTATTCCTGAACATATATACAGGCATCTAATATTTATATGCATTTAACATCAAGGGGTCGATTTGACAAGGTAAATATTTTCCAGTGGCAGATTTGACTAGGTTGTTATTTCCAAGGGGGCCAATTTGACTAGGATACTTTTTTTTCTGGTGGCCAATTTGACGGGGTAAAAGGGTCGAATTGTCTGGTTCCTCTAAAAATGGTGTATATATTTATGTCAGTTAAAACTGTTCAAAAGCATATGTACAAACAAATAAATACTTATCGATTTTGACAATGAGGCTGTGGTCAAATTGCTAATAGTTTCCCCCTGTTCCATTCGACAGAGTAAAACAGCATGACTGTTTTTTGTCACTGCCCATGAGAAATCTTGAGAATCATCCAAAACTGAGATAAGATAATCTATCATGTAATCTCTCATTTTTAAATTTTGTTCCTCTCTCATGGAGCGGCAAAAGCCAGCCACCCACTGGGTAACTATCAATTGATCATAAGAGACCCTCTCCTTGTTCCAGATAAAACAAACTCTTGGGTTCATCTGATTCGAAGCTTAACAAACACATCAACACCCCCTTTGAGATTTAATTTTGGAGGCATACTTGAGGTGGCTATTTCATTAAGTTCTAGGAGTCTTTGTTGTACTTGTCGTTGAACATGAGCATCTTGATGCAAAGTTTTGAGATCTGGGACAGATTCATTTTTCAAAGAGGAAGCCACACTCACAGTATTCTGAGGTACTTGACTTTGATCATGTTTTTGTGCTTTGGTTTTATTCATACTCAAGGTAGATTTTAGTTTGGAACGATCTTTGGTTTTCTTACATCCCCCCTTTCCCAAACTCTCAATCTTTGACCCAATTTTGTCAATTGGTTCAAAATTTTTTGATTCACTAAGGCCTGAACATTCCCATCTATTCTACCCGAGGTTGATGCCTGGTCGATGCCAGCCAGAGTGGTTTTATTTGTCATTAGTAAAATTTTTTAATCACCATCAGATTCTGCCATGCGTCCAGACTAAACTAAATCGCTTCCCAAATCCGAATACTCAATAGAAGTCAACTGTGATTGTTTAACATCCACCCCCCACCCCCACCCCAATTTTTGATAAAATTTCTGAGTCACAACAAAGTACTTGTACAAGTATTTGAATAATGTCATGCTTAGTTGATCTCAGATTGTACTGTTTGTCTATCGTGTGTGTAAACAAGTTCAAAACATATACAGTGAACTAATATACATTACAAGCAATACATAAAATACTAAAATATAAAAACAGTTACAGTTTATTTAGATTTATTTGTTGTTTTACGTCGCAACAGCCAGGTTCATATTGAAACGGGTAGTTTACGGGTACATACTGGTTGGTCAAGATTTTGCACTGTAAACCACCAGGCATCGGGAAGTAAATACCAACTTTCCAACATGAAGCGCCTGGCCCGAGATTCGAGCCGGGGGCCTCAGAGGTTTGAGGAGAACACTCTAACCGCTACACCATTGAGTCCCCCAAAATAGTTACAGTAAAACAAAATAAAATATAATATAAAAAGCACTGTAAGGTGAGGCTTGAAGTTTTGATGTTGTCCCTCCGACCACTGAAATTGGAATGGCAGAACCAATATGCAAGCACAGTGACCAAAGAGAGCCCAACCAATCAGAAACTGCCAGCTGGACAGTTCCTGGTCAACCCTAAACTACACCGACCACTTCTTAAGGTACCATCCCCCCTGGAGGATTGAGGCTGGTGGCACCCGAATGCCACCAAGCAAACTTTCATTTTACATAATTTAGGACAAGGTCCACAATGGTATACATTTCTTATGTTGAAATGAAAAAAGTTAATTTCTTAATTGATATTATTTAGTTAATCATTTTTAGTAACATAAGACTTGATAAGATCCCAGCTGGAAAATATATTATGTGCATACACATGGTTCAGGAAATGTTGTTTTTCAATCTTTAATGTTGCATTCTGAGATAATCCTACACTTATTTGGTACAAAGCATCATGCGTTGCTATTCTAATGAGCATTTATCTACAAAATGCAGCATATTACCCAGATATTATAAAAAAATAAAATGCTTACCAACTTATGTTTTGTAAGACTTTTAAGAGGAGAATACAATTCCTAAATGACATCAATTCCCCAAATCATCACTCATTCAAATTTTAAAATTCTTTAAAACTTTTAAACTTTTGTGAATTGCAATACCTTTTAATTCCAAAGATAAGAACTGTAATTGTACCCTTAACAAAATCGAAATAGCTTTATAAACATTATTTGAGGTGATATAATCACAGTTTTGTTTTGCAATTTTGCAATTATAACTCAGTGGGGTGGAATTTACATTAACATATGTTTAAAACTGTGACAACATCATTATGCATTTGTTGATTTGTCATAAACTTAATACTGAAAATCATCGCATAATAATTTCATTTCTGTGTTATTAACATCAGACATAATCATCTAGATACAAATGACAATGCTTCATATGACTCCAAAGCAAAACCAAAAGTTATTAAATGAATAACAAAACTATGATTATTTTGTTGACTATATTTATAAAACTATTCCGATTTGTCTTATCTTGTTTAGAGTCATAATTCATTTCCAAATTCCTGTTTTGGGGATACTGTCGTGTGACTTTGCAACCATTGGCCACTTCCTCAAATCATTCTGCTGACATCAAACTGATTGACATGTCACTTCATACATAGATAGCCTATAAAACCTGAGACAATTCCAGTAGATTTCAGACCCTGGCAAAGAAGAAGATTAAATTCCATCTAAAGAAAAGCATCATTGGTATGTACTATGTTCTATTTATTTTGACTTTTTGATGTTCCATATTTTATGTATATTGTACAAGTCATAAGGAAAGATAATAAGGATAATATCAGGGGTATTAAAATCAAATATCATTCACATGATGAAAATTAATTTGTCTTATTAAATAATTTACGCTCATTCTGTATGGAGACTCATTATATATTGAACAAACACTTGTCTTACGTTTTAAACATTTATGGCGATTGATATCCTATTGTATCGATAAGAAGGAACTTGTTATCTCTACTTTGGTGTCCTAGGAAATTTTTTGTGAAAGATATTAATTTAAACCAGATTTCATTGTGGTCCAGATCTTTAAATCAATCCAACTGGAAAGATATTGGGCAGGAATGCAAAAAAAATGTTTTAAAGATTTAGCATAAAATTGACAAGAAAACATTTGTCTGATTTAAGGATTTCGCATTTTATTACACCTTTGTGTGCCTCAAATAAACCTATATTAAAACAATATTAGGTAAGTTATTGGACTGTCTTTTAACATGCAGAGAGGACTTTCTCCCATCTATATTTTTCGGTGTTTCATTTAGTCTTGGATTTCATTAAATCTAAAGGGCGCATGGCTTTTATATATCAGGACTCGGGATATCAGACCATGTTTTATTGATAAAACATTCTAAAAAATTGTTGGTTTGACCACATACATACTTTCTACTCAAGCTGACTTTAAAATCCTGCAGTCACTGTGGAAAACATTACCAATATAAATTATTTCATGTTTGAACCAATTAGGAAAACATAAACTAATACACAATACATCTAGATGATACCATACTGAACTAGAAAGTATGTACAAATTACTTTGGATTTTATTTTTTTCTGAGTTTTATCACATAAATCACACTTCTCATTATATCAGTGTAAGGTAGTATGTTTTCTTCTCTGTGACAAACAAATGGGTTTCATTGGGTATGTAGACATGGCTGATACTTTAGAAATGTTTTAACAGTTAATGTAAAATGATCACTTTTTTGTTGGGTGATATTATAGTATATTTTATTGTGAAATTAAATTCTCACAAAACAAGACTACTATATCGATTCACAAACTTAAGCAAGTAAGAAACACTTATATAGCGCTGAAATTGATGTAAACATCCTCTAAGGCGCTGATGTGCAAAAAGGGATAGTCCAGTTCCAGAAAGAGGTCCATTTCCATATTAGCATCCGATAGGGGAGACAGGCTATGGTGGAGGATAAGCTAATCTGAAAAGGTATGTTTTCAACTGTTTTCTGAAACCAGAAATGCTTTCTATGGTTCTAATGGCTTGAGGAAACTTGTTCCACTCTGTGGAACTTAAGATCCCACAAAAAAAGCCACTTGTACAATATATCTTTCCAGGATTGGATCATATTTTCTTCATTCAAAGAATGCTTAACTGGTTTTGCATCACAATTTTCTTCAAAATTGCCTCACCAGGGACATAGGAAGCAAGTTTTTGTTGGGGGGTGGTGAGGAACTAGATTGCACCCACTCGACTCGACTCCAACAATTTTGGTTAATTTTACAGTATATATTGCATGTAGGTAATATACAATTGAAATGGTCCAATTAAAATATTTTTTTGGTTCCTTTACCAAAGGAAATCTTTGTGACAGCAGTGCGACTGACATCAATCCTTAGTTCCCAAACCTTGTCCGGGTATATAAATACATATAGTTACCTTTGCATTTGAAAGGCATTTCTAATATTTTGACTACATGTTTCCAGAACCTGTGACCTTAACTTTAAGTGCGGAACTGATACAAGATCTATTTTTAGCAAGGTCAATCCCCAAACTGAGGGGGATGTATAACCATTGGACTGGCTAGGTCCAATAAACACACAGTAAAGAAAGAAGAGTTTTCTGGGAAAAATCTTATCAGCTGACAAATTGCTTTGCTAAACCACTGCTCTGTGTGAATTCGAAACTACATGTCTAAATTCTAAATAATTAGCAACACAGCAAATTATAGATGATTATTATATGTATGCTTTTGGTCTGTATAAGTGAAACATTTCACAGAAATTTACAAATCCCATGACAGGTTAACTGAAAATGTTCCTTTTTACAAATCACAAATATAAATATTTTATAGTTCAAATGATAGCTAACACAATCATACACAATTTGACCACATATTATTGAGTTACCTGTAAAAATTTACATAAGCTTCAAAATTGGAGTTTAGTTCTATTGCAAAAAGTTGGGGGGCGAAAAGATATCCCCACAATCATAATGCTGGGGGGGTGGTGGTCGCCCCCGCTGCCCCCCCATTTCCTATGCCTATGCTCACTGATCTACAACTTTCTTCAAACTTAATACCCTAAATATTTTGTTGTACATATTTATGTTAATGCTAAGTTCTAACATGGTGGGAATGGGTTCTATTAACAATTAAAATAAATTGTTTTATTGCACAGTATTTTTTCTTAAAGTAATTGTTTTTTTTAACTTTTCATTGATACATTTTTGCTGAATAAACTTATTCATGGAATCTTTTTATACACAATGTAAAACAATCTGTTATGTGCACATATTATTTTGTTTTTGCATCTCCTGTTCTTTCAGTCAGATTTTCAAAAATCAATTGCTGGCACCTCAACTGTCCTCAAAGTTGTTGCCTTTCTTGATCCTAGCGATGATGACAGCAATAAGTTTAAGAAAGCAATTGAGGTACGTTGCAGTTTGAAATTACCCAGTAAACATTTAAAACACTTTAAAGCCTTCTTAAGCCCCATTTTTGGGATACTGAACGTTTCCATGTAAATATTTGCACTGTAATGTTTATAAATAAATGTTATGTAAATATTCTCTATACAAAAGTTTTTGCTGAAACCATTTATTAAATGTTTGTAAAATAACTCAAGAAACTAGGTTTGACTGGAAATGTTTTTAAAAATAGCTTAAGAAATGAAGGTTATGAGGGAAATGTTTTTTTTTTAATTCATTCAAACGTTTGATAAACAGTATACATTGAATTTTTTTTTCAAAAATTCATTCAGTGTTTGATAAATAGTATACATTAAACACTAATAGCAACTGGCTTTATACCAGTCATTTTAAATATTTTTAAAAGTGTTTTCTATCAAATGTTTTTAAAACATTCTATCACAAATGTTTTTACACCCACACTTTCAGAATACCTATGAGACATTTACCTTAAGATATTTTCAAACAAATATGACGGTGAGCAATAATAGGAGATTTTGGAGAAGTTTGTCAAAAATTTCCCCACATGCAAACCCTAAAAGTAAGAACTGAATGAGGACACAATTTTTAAGCCACTATCTTACAATTTTAGACATACAAATAATATTTTTATAAGTTGGCAACCTAAAAACGTATTGAATTTGACTACTGACCCCAATTAAGGTTAATATTGCTAAGCAATGACAAAGTAACATTTTAACAGTTTTTAAATATTAAATATAATTAAATAATAAATATAATTAAAACATTTTAAACAGATTTCCTTTCAAATGTTTGCAAAACTTAAAAAGTTTATTGGGTACTAATAATATATTAGTTTAATATTTTGGTAAATGAAATATTTCTACCACCCTGCAATGGTACAAATGATTTTCACACAAAATGTTTCTTCAATAAAGCAACATTCATATTTCAGTGCATGTCTTAACTCAGAGCAAAGTCAATAAAGTAAAAAATAGTGAATAATAAAAATAATTTGTGAACCATACTTTAGTTATTTACAATTAAATTTGCACAACTCAAAGGCAAATAGTGCAATTATGTTCATTTTATGTAGCATATCCTTTCAAAATATGCATAAGTGGAAGTACACCTTATAAATTTATGCTACATATAAAACACTGTAACTGTTAAGGGTGGTACCGTGAACTAATGTGAATACTACATTAAATCAGTGTCAATGCTGTATGGTGTAAATTGAGTTGGAAATTCCAAAATTGGGAATTGTTAATGCAAATGTTTTGGAACTCAAGGTAGTAAAACAAATGTAATGTAAAACTTCTGATTTACACTACTATTCTGATTTACAGTACTATTCTGTTTATACATTATCCCTGAGCTGGCTACTGGTACCAACTAAAATGTCAGCTGTTCAAACCCTGGTCCTTATGTGGGAATGTTGGTAGTTGCTTACCGATGATCAGCAGTTAACAGTACAGAACCTTGACCAAATGTATGTGCTGGTTTCCTCTGCCCACAAACCTACCTGTTGTGATATGAACTATACAGTGTTGAAAATGAACAGACTAAAAGGTTCCTCAATCTTTGCTTTTAAATTAGGAACTGGCTGGTGGATGCGGATGCGACGAGGTGATATTTTTCATAGTTGAAAATGATGTGCAGGTAAAACCCTTATTGTCATTATTATAATTTTGAAGACAGTTTTTCCTTTTCTATTGTTAGCTTCCTGCTGTCATAAAGTTAAAAGGATAAAAATCATTAGAATAACGCTTATTGTTCTTTCAAATGTTATACTCAAGTAAATATCCCAAGAAATTACAAGTGCCACATAATTAAAATATACATCGTAAAGACATCACTTCTGTGAATAAAATTGTTTATAGAGGATTGTACTGTCACACAATAATATGTTTCTCCTCAGTAGCCAGTTATGTTGGCTGACTCTTGGAACATAAGATGTTTAAGTCAAACACTTTTACTCTAGACTTTAGATATATTGATGAAAATTTAATGGTTGTAAAATGTTACAGTCCACATTTAAAATACTCTATAAGGATTAAAATTTTTTAAAACACCATTTTATTTATTACTTATGCAGTTAAATAATAATAAATAAATATAACATTTAAAGTGCACGTTTTCGTTTTAGAATATGCTATGGTGCAATATTATTTCCAGATCAATAAAAAAAATTTAAAAACATTTTGGAGGAGAAACATGAATAACCATAGTCTTACAGAAATTAAATTGCATTTCAAATGTTGTATATACAAAAGAAGGGGGTATTTCGTGTTAATAACATGCGAGGTTATTCCATAACTTTTTCAGGAAGTGATAGACAAGGAAAATATTAAACAATTTCCATCGTCTGCGTTTTACAAGAGAGGAAGAAGGCTTAATGTGAGTAAATTCCACATAAATTTACGAAAAATAATTAAGTTTTCAATTCAATAACATAAAATTTAATATCAGTAACTGTAGGAATGACAAGAATATCTAATTTTACATTTTTGTATCTATTCAAGTTGTTCAAATTTTTCAAAATGTTTTAAAATAAGATAGTCTTTTGATGGTCTTAATGTTTAATCCTTACTTCTCATGTTATCACACTTCTGAAACCACACGGAAGAAAACAATACAAAAAAACATATGTGTAAACTTTTGTTTTGGAATTTGGATATATTTCTAAATACTAGAAAGGATAAAAAATCAAGTGGTTCATCGGAAGAGGAAGATAACCAAAGTTCTACATATTTCAAAATGGTATCATAAGGCATCAATTCTGGTCCTTTCGTATATGCCAGTAATAACTGATTTCAAGCAAATTTTTTGTTTTGTTTACCAAGGAAATGGTACAAAGTAAAAGCTTTTTTGAGCTTTCGCTTTTAGCATAGCATAACTAAAAGTTTAGCACAGTGCTCTATAAAAATTCTATGTTTGGTATTACTAAAGTTTTAACTTTACAAATTCTATTAAAATAGGTCTGTTAATAGCATGTTATTTAAATCGTTATTTACATATATGTTTTTACCCCACAGCCCTTATGGCCTGTCGCTGTATTGTTTTCACCCATGGTGTCCCGGTGAACGGTCGGGCAGGCAGGCAGTGGGAAAATGTTTGTTTGGACTGTATCTCAGAAACCGTAAGGTGTAGGAAGTTGCTACTTGGTAGGGACATTGGTGAGGAGGTATAGGTATGCAACGTCATGGTCTTACCTTGATTTGACCTTTGACCTTGTCGTAGTGACCTTGAGTTTGAAAATCTTGTTCGGGCTGTATCTCAGAAACCGGAAGGTGTTGGAAGTTGATATGTGGTAGGGACATTGGTTGGAGGTGTAAGTGTGCAACGTCATGGTCTGACTATGATTTGACCTTTGACCTTGCCGTAGTGACCTTGACCTATACAATCTTTTCCGGGCTATATCTCGGAAACCATAAGGTATAGGAATTTGATACTGGGTAGGGACATTAGTAAGGGGGTGTAGGTGGTATGACCTTCTATACAATCTTGTCCGGGCTATATCTCGGAATTCATTAAGAATTTTACTTTTGCAACTTCCCATTGTAACAGATGGAATTTCATCAAGTGTGCCACAGACTTTGCTCCAACACCACACATAAGCATTCATTGAATGTATTGCCACTTCTGTATGCATGGTAATATTTAAAACATCCAAACCATAATTCGACCATGCCAGATGTAAATAAAGAGAGTCGTAATGTTTCTGATGAATGCTGTCTTCTTATTATTGAACTGTCTTGTTTTAATACTCCATCTTTACATGCATTATCTTTCTCTTAGACATTATTTATTCTATTTAAATATTGTTTGACCTTTATATAACTGACAGTGCTCTGAAAGTATGCGGAGCTTTGTACTGATACACTACTTCTATATGTTCATGGTGTTAAAACTATTTCCCTAGGCTGTGGGGTACGGGCATCTCTGATGCTATTTTTATCATTGAGGTACCAGCACTTCAAAGTCCTGGGAAGTTGGTAAAAAATGCAGAATTTTTATCGCTTATTAAAGGGTAATGATTGTACGAGTATTTCAAACGTTTTTACAGCAACAGCCTTTAAGGGCTGTTGGGGTATTGTTTTCACCCATGGTGTCTGGATGGGCAGGTGGGCTTCGGGAAAAAGGTTGTCCGGGCTATATCTCAGAAACCATAAGATGCAGGAAATTGATCCTTGGTAGAGACATTGGTTAGGGGGTGTAGGTGTGCAACGTCATGGTGTGGCCTTGATTTGACCTTAGACCTTGCCGTAATGACCTTGACCTTTAAAATATTGTTTGAGCTATATCTCAGAAACAGTAAGGTGCAGGAAGTTGATATTTAGTAGGGAAATTGATTAGGAGGTGTAGGTTTGCAACGTCCTAGTCTGTCCTTGATTTGGCCTTTCACCTTGCCGTAGTGAGCTTGACCTATAAAATCTTGTCTGAGCTATATCTTGGATACCGTAAGGTGCAGGAGTTCATACTTGGTAGGGACATTAGTTGGGGATTGCAGGTATGCTATGTCATGGTGTAACCTTGATTAAACCTTTGACCTTGTCATAGTGACCATGAATTTTAAAATCTTGTCTGTGCTATATCTTGGCTTTCTTAGGATTCTTAACACTTGATATATGTTCATAAATCCTATTACTAAGTTAAATACAGCTGGTAGAGGAAACTTGTTTACTGAAACCAATACTTTGATATGATGGGTGTTGGTGGCTAAGCTAAGTTTTCTCCTGTGAAGAGTTTTGGTCTTGAGGTATATACTTTTGCTGGCCTGTGGGTAGTTGGTTCTCTTCTTGTCCTCATAGGCCTCCAACTGCCTTTTCTTGCTTGGTTGGGTAATGGTGCTGTCCTTGGGTTTTAACCTTGCAGGTGTGTCTTGTAACAGTTGCATGGTTTTAGTGCTGAGTCTGGCTTCTGGATATGGTGTATCATGACCTGAGGGTAGATTAGTGGCTGATTGTATTTCTACTGTGCCCATGGCAGTCACAAGGGTGTCTTCACTAGCACTAGTCAACAGGTGTTTGTCCATAATGAAAATAAAGGAGAAGTTGTTGGTGTGCTAAGTGGGTAAGTTAGCCTGATATATAGCTCAAATTGGTGGCTTATATTTCGACTTTCCTTCTAGGAATGGTCTCATCAGAGGCTAGGTAGGTTTTGATTCTTGACCTCCTGAAGTACCTTTTTTAGCTCCTGCAGGCTCCGGATTTTGACCAGTTGCCCCGGAATTAGTAGTAATAATTTATGGTATGATTGGTACTAAGACTCTTTAAAGCAGTTTTATATAAGTCTGAAAGGTAAGTACTTGATATTTCAGGTGAGCGCAGGTTGGTTACCATGGTAATACTTGCATCAGCTCTAACCCATTGCCCCTTAGCGACTTAAGGAGGTTAGGTGGTTACCATAGCTATTCCATAATTGGTGTTTTGGTCAAGATTGTTGTTATCATTTCATCAATCTCATAGGATTATTATGATAACTATTAAAGATGGTTGATATAATCAACAGAGACAACAAGTGTTTAAACAACCTATATTTAAATTATTTTATTGCAATTTGACAGAAAATAATGTAAGATTATATCATGTGTATGTGGTTTACAACATGGAGTACTGTTTATGAATAAATAAATCAATACTATTTGATATGTGTTTTTATTAATTAATTCCCAGATATGTAGTATAATATTTAACTTGTTTAATTACATCTCTGCTTGGTGAACTTTTAAATTCAAAATGACCCAGATATCTGATGGTTGTTAAGTTACCAGGTGTTGCCAAGATAGGCAAGTTGGAGGTGTGATGATGAGGTAATGACGTAATTGTGTCAGTGCATGACGCTATAGTGTTAGTATAACATCACAACTGGTGCTTATGGGTTATTTTACACTTGTATATAATATAATTCCAATATTAAAATATAAGGATAAAGGGTGGTATCTGGACAAAAATACCAATGAGAGGGATTATATTATACATATTGATTGATGCCAAGTGGTGCAATAGTGGGGACATCCCAGATGTATTTGAGTTCTAGTATTCTACGGTTACTCATACATTCTGGTCCTGTCTGATTATCCAACCATTGCACTACACTAAATCTCATGTGTTTGTAAGGATGATTTTCAGCAGTGAAGTGCCTTGGTATGGGTATAAATAAGGCTTTCTTAGGATTCTTAACACTTGATATATGTTCATAAATCCTATTACTAAGTTAAATACAGCTGGTAGAGGAAACTTGTTTACTGAAACCAATACTTTGATATGATGGGTGTTGGTGGCTAAGCTAAGTTTTCTCCTGTGAAGAGTTTTGGTCTTGAGGTATATACTTTTGCTGGCCTGTGGGTAGTTGGTTCTCTTATTGTCCTCATAGGCCTCCAACTGCCTTTTCTTGCTTGGTTGGGTAATGGTGCTGTCCTTGGGTTTTAACCTTGCAGGTGTGTCTTGTAACAGTTGCATGGTTTCAGTGCTGAGTCTGGCTTCTGGATATGGTGTATCATGACCTGAGTGTAGATTAGTGGCTGATTGTATTTCTACTGTGCCCATGGCAGTCACAAGGGTGTCTTCACTAGCACTAGTCAACAGGTGTTTGTCCATAATGAAAATAAAGGAGAAGTTGTTGGTGTGCTAAGTGGGTAAGTTAGCCTGATATATAGCTCAAAATCCTGCAGGCTCCGGATTTGACCAGTTGCCCCGGAATTGGTAGTAATAATTTATGGTATGATTGGTACTAAGACTCTTTAGAGCAGTTTTATATAAGTCTGAAAGGTAAGTACTTGATATTTCAAGTGAGCGCAGGTTGGCTACCATGGTAATACTTGCATCAGCTCTAACCCATTGCCCCTTAGCGACTTAAGGAGGTTAGGTGGTTACCATAGCTATTCCATAATTGGTGTTTTGGTCAAGATTGTTGTTATCATTTCATCAATCTCATAGGATTATTATGATAACTATTAAAGATGGTTGATATAATCAACAGAGACAACAAGTGTTTAAACAACTCTCAGAAACCATAAGATACAGGAAGTTGATCCTTGGTAGAGACACTGGTTAGGGGGTGTAGGTGTGCAACGTCATGGTGTGGCCTTGATTTGACCTTAGACCTTGCCATAATGACCTTGACCTTTAAAATATTGTTTGAGCTATATCTCAGAAACAGTAAGGTGCAGGAAGTTGATATTTAGTAGGGAAATTGATTAGGAGGTGTAGGTTTGCAACGTCATAGTCTGACCTTGATTTGGCCTTTCACCTTGCCGTAGTGAGCTTGACCTATAAAATCTTGTCTGAGCTATATCTTGGATACCATAAGGTGCAGGAGTTCATACTTGGTAGGGACATTAGTTGGGGATTGCAGGTATGCTATGTCATGGTGTAGCCTTGATTTAACCTTTGACCTTGTCATAGTGACCATGAATTTTAAAATCTTGTCTGTGCTATATCTTGGATTCCATAAGGTGTAGAAGGTTGACACTTGGTAGGGACATTGGTTAGGGGGTGTAGGTATGCATCATGGTGTGGCCTTTAACTTTGGCTCTGCCAAAGCGTGTTCACCTACCATATTTGCTACCTGCCACCTGACATCTTTCTTTCATGACAAAGATAAATGGACTGCTTCAAATGATTATCATGTGCATTTTTACAAAATTGTGCTATTTCCATTGACAGCCATTCTCCAATTAATAAATTTTTACAGCTTCATAAAATTTTAGTTCACTGATTAATGCTGTCATCTTGCTATTGAATGTTTAATACTTCATCTATACATACATATTCTTTCTACTAGACTTTATTTTCTCTACTTAAACATTATTTGGATTTTTATATAACTGACACTGTTCTGCAAATATCCCGAACTTTGTACTGTTTCACTACTTTTGTATGTCATGATGTTGAAAACTACTTCCCCGAGTTGTGTGGTATTGGTATCTCTGATGGTATTTTTGCTTAAGTTAATTTTAGATTAAACATCAATTAAATTTGATTCATCAACCCTTGTCTAAAATAACATTATTCCCATTACACATGCGTTTTTGATATTTTTACACAAAGAAATTTCTGCGAAGAGAATACTTAAATCTTTTATTAAGTCTAAATATGTGTGAAAATATTATTTCAACTCTTGTCTATTATTCTCAACTTGGCTCTCTTGAGGTGATTTGTGTATTTGTAGTTATACGTTGGGACTTCTATAAAGCAGATAAAAAGCAAAATTGATGAATACAAAGAATAAGTAGAAAGTGCCAGATGTTCAGATTGGAAGCAGGATGACCGATAATACTTATTCTAGATGAGTGACATTCTTTAATGCCTAACATATGCTTTTTCTTAATTATCATGCATGGCACATTGCAAGATATTTATTTAATTGAGCTCTTTCGTTTATTGGTGAAATAGATATGAACTGAAGTTTTATCAAGACACCAAACAAATCTTATTTTAAGTTTTCTTTTCATGGCAATATAAATTATGCATGTAGCTATATGTAAAATTTCATGAGTTAATGTTTAAATTGGTATAACAATGTAGTGATTGGTATAAGCTGTACAGTTTGTAATCCATGAGGAATGTCTAACCAGCTAAAGTTTAAGTATGCCTTATATTTCATATTAACAGAGATTCAATAAAACCATTGTAAGTTGTCTTTTTATCATGTAATAATAAAATCATTTCATCAACACCGGGTGTCCATAAAGTTGTTATTTTATTCCTTGTAAGCAATTTCATAGTAATATTGTTGGAGTTATTGGTAACATAACAGGCAATATAGTCACCCTATTTAAATCAAAGGGTTCTATTTGTAAGCAATGAGTTTAGAGGAAGGTCAGAGTAACTTGGAATTGACAAGACAATATTTTTATAAATTTAAAACGATTTTAAGAAAAGGTATTGTATCATTGCATCAAAAATGATCCATATGCTTTGGTATAATGAGAAAAAAGAATATTTGATAGGACCATACTAGATCAATGGCACATTGGGCAGTTACATACATGACAGATTCTCGATCTTGGAATAATGATATGGTTGAAATATCAATTGATAAAAATGTTGTTATATTTAGAATAATTTTAGTGTTACGCATTTTTTAGATTTTCATGAAGCAATTATCTGGAGTAGTATTTGATGCAGTCAGCTTTTTTAGATTATTTTTGTGTTTTCCGTCATCCATGTTGCAAACAAAATTGTTAATTTGCCAACAATTATTTGAAAAAGTAAAGGATTAGTCATGCCTTCTACAATTAATTTGAAAAGTTACTATTTTAGTAAAAGCAAACTCTGTTCTGATTTTAAAGTAATTAACAGTTAGTGCATTGACCTGAGATACAGTTTGATCACATAAAAACTTGGGAAAAAATACCAAAATAAAGTTGGCATGACTTGGCATGTGAGATATTGATATTTTCATATTATAATTATTTTAATTACTTAAATTGCATTATATTGCAATTTATAGAGTACTAATGTAATTAATGACAACGCTGGATTAGGAAAGATGTATTCAGTGTTCTTGTGTGAGATTAAATTATCAAAAGTTAAAATGCGTAGTAAAGTTTAAGAAGCTTTTATATCAACATAATTCAACAAGGTTTAAAAGTATTGTTAAATAAGTACTTTATGTTTGTCAAACAAATAAATTTGTTAGTAGAGAAAAAAAAATAAGTTTTTTTACCATGGTCGACCATCTACTCCTGTTCACCAGACTGTGACTAGCCACAGGCCACACAGTGGGTAAATATGGATGTAAAGCCCCTCTTACATCCCATCGTACGTGCACGTACGTCCTGGTTATAGAGAAAAATCGCCTGATTTGCAAGGGACCCTCAAGGCACACTTACGATTTTAGAACAAGATATCAAGGTCGCACAGGCCTTGCAATAAAAATTGGCATGCACATTTTCCCTGCGTGCATGCAAGATATCTACAAACGCATCCATGCCTCAAGGGTAACCTACGAGAGACTTGTGCACATGCATTCTCCTTGCAAGTGTTGTAGGTTCTCCCCAATTATTTACATTGTTTAGATATACTGTAAGATACACTCAAGTGTACCTTGCATGTATATAAACCCACTGTATGACCTGTAGCTAGACGCAAGTTGTTTTTTGATCTTCAAGAAGTGACACTGTTGTTGGGAGAATACACATTGTTTGCAAGTACAAATCTCTGCTACCCCACAACCAGGCTGCATTCATATTTTTCAACAATATTTGCAGCACACTTATGTGTCCATACACGTACGACGGGATGTAAGAGAGGCTTTAGGTATACATGAGTCGATAATACGGCACTTGCAAACCCTACAAGTTAACGGGGAGATCTTGCAACACTAGCAAGGAGAATGCACATGTGCAAGTGTCTCGTAAGTTACCCTTGAGACATGGATGTGTTTATAGCCGTCCTGCATGCAAGTAGAGAAAATATGCATGCCAACTTTCATCGTGGGGTCTGTGTGACCTTGATATTCTGTTATAAAATCGCAAGTGTACCTTAATTGTCCCTTGCAAATTAGCCGATTTTTCTGTAACCAAGACATACGTGCACGTACGATGGGATGTGAGAGAGGCTGAAGACAGCCTTGTATACCCATATTGTAACTTTACCCAAATGCTCATTAAAATGGCACTCTTTAAAAAACAGGATTTTTTTGGTATCCAGAATATAATCCTGATATTCCCCAAAATTTGATCACCTCAAGGACCAGGACCTAGCCACATAAAAATCATAAAACTTTATTTGTTTAGACCAATCGCTAACACATAGGAAGGTAAACACAATAATAAACAAAGAAATAAAAGCACCACTGAACAATACCTAACTAGAGACGTTAATAAAACAAGACCATATATCATCGACATAGAGAGTATCTACAGTAACATAATAGTCTACAAAATTTGTATTGTACTTTTAGAGCAGTTGACCTCTATTTTGTTAGATTTTGTTAGATTCTAACAGGTATAGAATGATATCATATCATATCATTATGTCAAAATCATTCAGGCAAACAATGATAACAATTTGAATTTGATTTCTATGTGAAACAAATTGCTAAGATTGTCAAACGTAGATAAATGTATAATGGCTCAAATTTTGAACCACAAAAATATCAAAATGTTAAATTTTACAACCACTGTAAAGAATCAAAGAGTGATTTTGTATAATGAAATAAAAAATTCTAAACTTACAACATTACAATTTTAAATGTTGGAATAATATAAACATGGCTTACAATATGCTTGCTATGTAACCTAAATAACATTCCAAATGTGGTAAGCCAAGAGAATATTTGAAAAAAACTAGTGCTAAATCAACCTTGCTTCAAATTGATTATAAATTTTTATCTTTTTTGCTAATAAATTAACATAAATGCTACCATATGCAGTAATAATAAGAAAGAACGCCTGAATAAGAATAGACTACAATAGGGAAAAACAGTCTATGGAGTCATGCATATAGTTGAAATATAGTTAAAAATTGAGATGGACCTTGCTTTTCATGAACTTTGAAAAAAGTGTTCTTTGGTAATATTGATTTTTGTTGGTTTGATATAAGGCACAAGTGTTTTTTTATTTTGTAATTTGGAATAGAAATTTGTCGACAAAATTAAGGAACAATACATAAGGCTTTGCAATTACAGCACAAAGTAAAAGAACCAATCCCCAATACAGATGATACTCTTGGTTATTAAACAAAGCAATAAATGTATGATTTCTATACTACTACAACATTTTCACAGATCAGGTTAAAATATTATAAAATTTAATAGTTTATCTATACATAAGGACAAATAAATTGCTATCAAAGACACAAACAAAACGATAACCAATGAACAACCACAGCCTCAGTATATAGTGAGGATAAGGTTATAATAAATCAATTTAAAGTGAAAGTGGTAACCCTTAACTGCTGGAAGGAAAGGTCATCTGAAAATTTACATTACAATTTGGTCAATAGGGTGGGCTTTGAACACAATTCTGAGCACTGAGATCTACCAGGCCCTCAATCCCACCTAGATCTGTTAACTATTTATTAACATTAGCCGAAGAAAAGGACTATATCCTCCTGTGCAGAATAGCTTACCTGTATGTAACACTATACACATTCAGAACAAGATGTCCCATAGCATTTCATTTGATTTATGGGTAGACAGGATTTTAGGACAATGTGGTCCTGTATCCATAACCAAAAAGCCCCAGCCATAGGTTAACTGGCTTAAATCACTCTCTGGCACTAGAAAAAGATTATGTGACTCTTCTATTTCTGTGATTACCATAAATCTTGTTCCCGATTGTGAACTTTTGGGGATTGGGAAGTTAATCTTTTTTCATCTTTTTTCTTGTAAACCTGAATGGGGACCATACGAAGCATTGTAATCCTGTTGTAAAGAAATCCTCAAGGTTCCCGATGCTTTCATAGGGTTTTAAATTCTCATAAACGGTTCCCAAATCTTATCTGATCTTGTCGTAAACCTACTGCATATCTATCATGGCCATCTTAAGACCATTTTTGGTTGTAAACCGATGAGGAATTTTGAAATTGTATACCAATCACAAACTTTTTATCTCCCTCCGCAACATTTGAAAAGACTTGAATCTGGCCAATTGGATCCACAAGAGCCTTTAAAGTATTCAATGTCAATGATTAAATCTTTATGGGCTTCACCATAGAAAGGATACATCTGCTACAAATACCTAAATGGATGTACAATGGATTTATAAAGGCTTATGATGAATTTTCGAGAGATAATAAACTGCTCTATGACAAGAGACTCATTATCCAAATAAGAGTAAGGTCATATGGAATTTTCAAGTCAAGACAGCGACAAGAACAACAACACAGTTTAGTCCAACAAGCTTCAAGTGAATACTGACCCAGCAGCCAATGCAGTCCAGCAGCAGCTTCTACCACAGCAAACATTTCAAACCCAGCCCATTCAACACGTACATCACATGCAGCAGCAGAAGCCAGTCCCCATGAAACAGCTGAAGCAGTACTCAGCTTTAGCTGCATTTTTAGACCCTTTTCAGGGCCGCCAAATCCTCCAAAAACACTTATTTAGCTACTTGTGACAATAAAATAAAATTCATTCCGAATAGCCAGAAAGTCCGAAAAAAATGGAAGTGGATGCCAAAAAAATCTACAAAACACAAACATTCAGCCTCATTCAAGCCTTACCATACAAATGTCATGAAAGAGACAGTAGTCTCGAGTTTAAACCCTTTCAACTATAGTCACACAAAGTGTTATGCAAATGTCATAACACTTAAGTCCACCCAAATTAAATATATTTCAGGGTTCAAACCCCTATGCATTATGGTCACACAAAGTGGTATGGTACATTGCATAAGACTATAATCCCCCCCCCCCCCAAAAAAAAATTACATTTCATTCAGGTTGCAAAACCCTTTCCCATTATCCTCAGCCAAAGTGTTGTGCCACAGGGCATAACCACCTAAGCCCCCCACCCACCCAGAAAAAAACACAAGCACTCCTTGGTTTAAACTGTGCCACCTGTCTCTCATGCAAAGTCCCAGCAAGTTTGCATTTCAATTGGGGAAGGGTCAAACCCTCACACCTCTCTGTCAGCCAAATTCCAATCAAGTTTCAAGTTCAATGGTGCAGGGGTAAAAAGTATTTCAATGAAGCCAAATTTTATTGGAAAACACATGTGTGCTTATTCATACAGTAGAAATATATCTTAATGCAATATTGATGACAAAATATAATAACAAATTCATAATAATGAAAACAAAACATACAACTCTTGCAGAGTTAGATTTTGCAATTTGTATCACATAGAAAAACTGTATAAAATTTAAAAAGAAATACATTTACACCTGAGTTCTTGTATTTGCAAATACTGTGCATCAACATACCAATAAAACATGCAACATGTTTGACAGAAATGTTCTAAAATACAGATATTGTTTATGTATAAATTGTTTTTGACTTGTGTCCAAATGTTAATTTTCTCGCCATCTGCCAAGGCACAAGGAAGTAATCTGCCAGTACCCTTAACTGTGCCTTGGAAGCTTCAGTGGGGTTTCTTCCTTGAAAAGGCAGCTGGTCCCCTTGCAACACATTGTCCAGGGTCAAACCCACGCTATGTACTTAGATTTGTCCTCTTTCCAGTCTCAGTCTCAGTAAGTTGTGCAGGACCACACAGGCTGTGACTACCACTGTGATGATCACACAAGGTTCTTGCCACAATGTGGATTGCAGGACCTGATATCTGCTAGCGAAAATCCCAAAGGTATTCTTTATAATTCTCCTACCACCTTCCTAGCTACTGCCTAGCACATGCAACTGGGGTCCTATTCTGTTTCTTTAGTAGGATAACTCTTTGTCTGAATCTCATAATCATCTCCTTTAACTCCAAGGTCTCTACGAACAGTCACAGAAAAATAACCTTGATATGTAGCACTTAAGTTTTTAGTTGGTCCATGTTCTTCAAATGTTGTTAAAGGTTCAAATGGTCAATGTCATTTTGTCATATCGCAGCAACATAATGTGGGAAACATGTTCTATGCAGATGATACACAACTATATGTCTCTATATCACCCAGGGATGTTAACAGTAGTCCTTCTCTGGCAAATCTGTATAGTTGTTTATCTGCAATTGAAAGCTGTATAGGTTCCTCTTAAGTTATTAAGAAAAACCAACAAATTACAATTGCAGTTGGGATAGCTACACTGAAAGTGTATCTGCCATTTGCACTCTTGGTGTTTTCTTTGATGAACAAATGTCGATGGATGTATTTGTTCACAAAAAAATGTGCTGCCATTCAAGGCCAACTTAGAAAGATGTACAGAATTCGTAAATATCTGTCAAGGCATTAAATCTTCGATACAGGCTATTGTCATCTCATGTCCGGACTATTGTTGGAGCCTCCTTCTTGGAACAAAGAAAGGAAATATTGTCTCTTGGGGTGTGTGGGCACCCCGAATGTCAGTCCTGTCTCAAGGCAGTTTTCTTGTAACAGTATTGCCCTTTTAGGGAACCAGTCTAATGCTAATCTGGGGTACCAGTCTAACTTACATAACATCACCTTGTGGTGACCCCTGTTACTGGGCAACTTAGTAAGCAACTGCATCTGATTGGTTCCCCCAGTTTACAGTGCATGTCCCCTTTGGTTTTCCTGGTTTACAACCACCATCCTCAGTGAACAGAGTCACTTTGTGATTTGACTTTTAGGGGAGGACATGTTTACATAAGTTTTCGGATTTGATTTTGAACTGTTAATTTTATACTTTTAGTTTTTTATTGAGAGTTTTTATTTTTAAAGTGTAAGATAGTGTACATTCAAATGAACGGTCATTTATCCTGTAAGAGATTTTATGTAATGCAAGTGATTGTGCTGAACACTGGAATCATGATTATATTGACACTGTGACACCTTGCTGAGTTGTGACACGTCAGTTTTCTGAAGCTTGGAGAGATTTTTTTTTTACTCATAGCTATAATGATTTACAATAGAGTATAACAATGGAAAAAAATTAATATGTACGTATTAATTTCACATACCAAAAAAATAGACATATTATTACTGTTTTCATACACGCAACTTGCCACAAAAAAAGACGATGCACACACACACAAAAAGGGGACGCTACACACACACGCACACTCTGATGCATTGTGACAAGTTTGTATACAGGAATGCACTCACAATAATCCATACAAAGTGCAAAAATGTGTCTCTGATGTATTCAACTCGTTTTTCTTATTGTATATATTGTGTAGAACATGTAGCCTAGACTTTAAAATTATTAAAAATTCGGTAAAGTTAATTTCCTTTTTGCAATTTTTAACTTTGTTTATGTACCATTTACCTATAAGTATGAGGTAGTTGATACAGTAAAATAGGGGGTCTTGGTATAAATTTAGCCCCAACATAATTTCACAAACAGTAAAATGTATATTAATATCAAAAGTGTATTTTATTTTTTGGGACATTTTTTCCCAGAAAACTTTACTACTGCTACAGTAATATAAATGGTGTTCTAGTGTGTCTATTGACATGCAATAGTCACACTTTGGACTATCAGTTAGTTTCCACTTGTGCAAGTTTTCTTTGCAGTTTATAATTCTGTGAATTACTTTATACTGAAAACTTTGATAATATGGCTCACTAATAACTTTGAATGGTAGGGTGTAAGTGTCTTCCCATGAATGATTTTCCAGGAATGTAAATAGATTTGACCATGTATTTTGGGATGTTGGTTTTTTGACAGTTCTACTAATTAATTCTTGATATATCTGTTGCGGCTTTATTTCTGTTATTTCTTGCAATTTTGTTCTCACTCGTCCATATATTTTGTCTGGTAGTCTATTACTTTCACCAATCGTAGTTTGATCTTGATGTGTAATTTTAGCCAAAAATGTTGAAGTGTTCAAAATATTTCTTAATCTTAGATATTGTAAAAAGTTTAAATTCCAATCCAATTTAGTATTTAAATTGGTGTTGTCTAGTGTTTTTCCTGTTGCCATACTTATAATATCAATTATCTTTGTGCCATAATTTTTAGTGGTATTACACAGACCAAACATCTTTGGTGTCAAACTGCTTCCATCTGTTAGTATGAAAGCAGAGTTAAAAATATATTCATTAAGAACTTCACATTTTGAGCTTGGTTCAACATTTTTAAAGTATATCCAGTTTTCTAGCACCTGTTTATGAAAGGCAGATTTACAATTCTTTGTTTGATTTAATGGTAGCTTATGGTTTAGGTTTGAAAATTTCAAGTTCAACAAATCTAACATTAAGGTTTTCCACTTATTTTGTCTCATATCTGAGAGTCTTTTTATCCAAGATATCTTAGCTGTTTTATGAACAGAAATTATGTCAGGCATTTTCCAGCCTCCATCACTTATGTTACCTATGATTGTGTTCTTTTTAATTTTTGCTGTTTTGTTACCCCACAAAAATGAAAATAAAATTTTATTGATCTCATTTAATATTTGGTCTGGTGTGAACAGAACAGAAAATAAAAAAGACACTTGTGGTAAAATTAAGAATTTTATAATCGTTACTTTGCCTTTTAATGACAAATTTCTTGAAGACCATATATTAGTTAGCACTTTCATTTTATTGAGTCTTTCTTGATAATTTAATTTTACAGATTCATTTTTATCATAAGAGAACCAAATACCCAAGGTTTTAAATGGGCCTTTGTTGTATTTAAGTATATCATATCCCCAGTTAGAATCAGTTGTTGAAGTTAAACCAGTTGGAATGATTTCAGATTTCTCTAAATTTACTTTTAAGCCAGAGACTAAGGAGAATCTTTCAAAAAGGGAGATAGATCGTTGGACTGACTGAAGATCTGCCAAAAAGAGGGTAGTATCATCTGCCAGTTGAGCTATCTTGAACTCTCTTTTCATTAGACTGATGCCCTTTATATCTGTATTACTTCAAATACTTCTGGCAACAAGTTCGGCTACTAGTATGAATAATAAGGCAGATATGGGACATCCTTGTCTGACAGACCTTGATACATCAAATGATTCTGTGTAATAGCCATTGTTTCCAACACAAGATTTTATATTTTGATATAGTACTTTGATCCAAGTGATGAATTTTTCTCCAAAATTGAAGTGGGTGAGACACTGCCACAATAAAGACCATTCTACGCTATCGAATGCTTTCTCAAAATCAATCAAAGTAATATATCCTGTAATATTGTTCATTTTTGATGCAGACATTACATCTTCAATAGTTCTTATTGCTTCACCAATGTATCTACCTTTGATATATCCTACTTGGTCTTCATTAACTATTGTACCTATAACTTTTTGTAGTTTCTGGGCTAGTGCTTTGGTCAATATTTTATAATCTGTATTAAGCAGACTAACCGGTCTCCAATTCTTTAAATAACGAATATCCTTGTCCTTTTTTGGAATCAAGTTAATAACTGCTAATCGTTGATCTTGACTTAGCATCTTGACTTAGCATTCAACAAGTAGTTCTTTAATGTCGTTCCAGAAAAATTTATAAAAATTTGTGGTTAGCCCATCACTACCTGGAGATTTGACTTAGCATCTTGACTTAGCATTCAACAAGTAGCTCTTTAATGTCGTTCCAGAAAAATTTATAAAAATTTGTGGTTAGCCCATCACTACCTGGAGATTTATCATTTGATAACTTTTTTAAAGCATTTAAATAATCCTCAGTAGATAGTTTTTCCTCACAGGATTGTTTATCTTCTTCTGACAGTTTTGGAATATTACTGTTTAAAAAGAATGTGTCTATATTGTTTGAAGTTGAGCTATTTAATTTTGAGGTATACAGTTCTTGATAAAAGTTAATCTGTTCTTTTAATATTTCATTTGGTTTTGTTATTTCCATTTTTGTACCTGTAATAAGTTTTTTTATATATTTGACATCATGATTTCGTTTTTCAAGGTTTAAAAAGTATTTGCTATTTTTTTCTCCCTCTTCAACCCATTTAACTTTTGACCGTATAATTGACCCTTGAAGCTTAATTTTTTGGCAATTTTCCCATTCTTCTTTTACTGTTAAATATTCATTGTAGTTGTCCTTATTATAATGCAGTGAATTTTCCAAGTGTATTAACCTATTTGCCAGTTCGGTTTCTTTTTGTTTGTTTTCTCTTGATTTTCTAATGGAATAGTCTATTGTTTTACTTCTTACTTTACATATAACAAAATCCCATAACATTGCCTTATTATCCATTTTGACATATTTTTAAATTAGCAATTGTTTCTTTAATACGTTTTACGAAATTCAAATCATGAAGTAAACTATTGTTGAATTTCCAGAATCCTTTACCTCTTTTTTGAGTATCTAGACATTCCATTTCTATTATTGCTAAACTATGATCTGAACTATTGCCTGGTTTAATAGAAGATCTTTTTATTTGATACTGTAAAGCTGTTGAAATAAGCCAAAAGTCTATACGAGATTGAACTAATCCTGATTTAGACATCTCTCTTCTGCTGTATTGTAATTTTAGAGGATTTTGGATCCGCCAGAGATATACAGTCATCTTGACAGCAACAGGCTTTATGTGATAGAGCACAAAGAGACGGTCTAACCTATTTTTCATTCTTGTGCATTGATGACAATTGGTCGTATTTTTGATGTTAGTCCCGAATTTTTAAGCCTGAGGCTGCCAAGAAAGAGCCTGAGTCTCTTTCTTGTCTATGTCAATATAAAAATGCCTGATAACAAACAAAAATGCAAAACATGTAAGAACAGACATTTGCCACCTACTGGGAAGAAATGCTGTTATATAAGTACTGCTGACACTGATACTGAGGAGATTCCAAATGGACTCAGAGATGCTGCCTCTGCAAGTGTGTCACTTGCTACAGATCAGGCAGATTCGGGCAGACAGCGGATCCAGGAGGAGATACTAGCCCAGTTGAAGAAGATGTCTAGCAGATTGGACATGGTAGAGCAGCAGATTTCATCCACAGCACAGGACCCAGCACAAGCTTCGACTTCAAGTTCCGTACCAGGAAAGTTAAGTAGAAATAGTGACTTTTTAGACCATAGTAAAAGTACTCCAAGTAAAAAAAGTAGGAAAAGTAAAAAGTTTGTACCCATGTCAGAGACTAGTGAATCGTCATCTGATGACAGTGACAGTCCCTCTTTGTCTTTTCTGAAATCTCAGTCCATGCAGAAAAAAGTTGACAAGCGAATCAGGGAATTAAATGGTTGTTCACACTCATCAGGTTCTGAATGTTTGGGTTGATATAAGTCTAAAAGAGGTTGTGGCCACATGAGGCAATTGTGGGTGGGGCTAACAGACATAGGGTCAGTTATGACCAACTGTCTCTCACACAGTGGGTGCAGGGATTCTGCAAAAATATTTTGGAGGAAAAATCAAATGAAAGAAAAGATACCATGGTTTCTTACCTTAGTGATCTGATGGAAGATGCCCCAGATTTCACTTGGCAGGGGGCGAAGGCAGCTCATGCTGTCTTCATGTGTGAGACGGAGCGGGGTACCCTCCAGTGGGAAGACACGGATCGAATAGACAGGATCCTAAGGGCCCATGCTCAAAAACATGCTCCAGCTAGGGGAGGGTGGGCGAAGTAATCAGATCCAGGTAAGAAACCATGGTTTTGCAAGAACTTTCAATCTGGAAATTGGGTCATGCAGAGAAAGACTGCAGTTTCAAGAAGCAAAATGCAAAAAAACGACCAAGCAGCTGCCCATCACTCGGAAGGGACAGCTGCAGTAATGGTCTTCCATATAAAGCACAAGTAAATGATTGCAAAACTGGTGTCGAGTGTGATGCTGTCAAACACTAAAGAACTAGGTTTTTCTATAACTCTAGTGTCAGACCAAAGGTCATTGAGGCGTCTTTTGCTAGGAAAAGTAGTGATAATGTAACTCATGTCAAAAATGTTGTCAAGTTTAGATATCCTGTCACTGGTTTGAACTCTAAAAGATGTCAAAAACAGAATTACAGTGACACAAATGTGTCCAGCGTTGGTAAAAATGGTGCTCAGCACAATTTGGCCACCCTGTTGTCCAACCTATGGCATCGATTGTGAATGACAATGATAACGTGAGAGATGAGCAAATCTATTTTGAAGCCAACCAATGTGTTGTCTCGGGTCCGAGTTTGAATCTCATTAGGGTCCAAGATACTCATCCCAATGACCCCCAGGTCATGGTTTGAATCCTCATAAGCAAAATACCGGCCACATTGTGAATCATCAGACCGAGTTAGTGCGAATGTAACGTGTGCAAATGACACAAAATTGACAGATCAATACATGCCATTATATGATGTAAATCATGTAGGTGTAGAAGAAAAGTTTGTCAATAGTATTATGCACCACAAACAATTTGGTGATGAAGTCAATGTTGGTGATAATCAAAGCCAGATCTTTCAAAAATGGCGTGAGCAGTCTGACTTTGATTTGGGTTCATACCATTGAGGGAACAACAAATGCCTCATACTTTTGAAACCAATGTCATACACACAAAACAACCTATTTGAAATTCATCAAATTATCAAACAAACTAAAAAGCCAAACTTTATGCAAGCACGTATCCCTGTCAAATTACAGTTAAATGTGGAAGTCTGGGAAGACTTACTCAAAGACTACCGGGATCAGCAACTGTTGCAGTTGCTTAGATTCAGCTTTCCTTTAGACTTTAACAGAAATGGGCAGTTGCACTGTAAAGGGGGTAATCACTCCTCAGCTACACAGTACAGGAAGAAACCTGCTATGGTGCCATATTGGGGCCTTTCAAAGAAAATCCCATCAAAAATTCACACATATCCCCGTTTATGACCAGAAACAAACCCAATTCGGACAGGCATAGGCTTATCATAGACCTGAGCTGGCCCATAGGGGCCTCAGTGAATTCAGGGATTGACAAAGATACCTACTTAGGCAGCCCTTTTGCTCTAGCTTTCCCTACTGTAGACGTCATAACTGGGGAGGTGAAACGTATAGGTAGGGGTGCCCCTCTGTACAAGATGGATGTGAGCAGTATAGATCCTGGTGACTATGACCTCCTTGGGTTGCACTGATGTGATGCATACGTGGACACTTGTCTGCCATTTGGGACACGGCACGGAAGCCAAATTTTCAACGTTTAAGTGACACAGTGTGTCACATCATGCATCAGAAAGATTTTTGCGTCATCGATTATATTGATGATTACGTTGGAGTGGGTGTTCCCAGTGCTGTGCGTGCGTTATTTTTAATAATAATAATAATAGTAGGATTTATATAGCGCAAAATTGATACAAATCCTCTAATGCACTTGAGTCCAAGAAGGGAGAGTCCAGGGACAGGCATGGGTCGACATCTAAAGAGCGCCCACCAGGGTATAGCTAAGGTGGGGGGTATGCCAGCCTAAACAAGTAGGTCTTTAGCTGGCTTCTGAAACCATCTATTGTTTGCTGAGATCTGAGAGTCTGTGGCAGCTTGTTCCATTCGGCTGGTGCAGCTACTGCAAAGCCACACCTTCCTATGTGCTTATTGGGGCGGGTTGAGGCGATAGATAGCCTGTTGCCACGAGTGAGACTGCTCGATCTTATTAAAGCTGAAAGATACGGGGGCTGTAAAAGATTAATAGCCTTGAATACCAAAAGGTTGTACTTAAACAGGATGCGATGTTGAATTGGGAGCCAGTGGAGTTTTTTCAAAAAGGGTGTAACATGACTCATTTTGTCAAGTCTGAAGATGATGCGGCAAAGAGCATTTTGGACTCTCTGTAGTTTGGCTATGTTGGACTTGCTTACCCCATAGAGTAAAGAGTTACAGTAGTCTAGACGACTACTAACCATAGCGTTTGCCAGAAGTATTGCTGTCTCAACTTCAAGGAATTTGCGAATTCGTCGCAAATCATGAAGATGATAGTAACATGCTCTGCAAACCTTGGCAACATGATTGTCAAAGGAGTTGTCTGAGTCGAAAATAACACCCAGATTTTTTACTTCCACCGACGGAGAGATATTGTTTTGGAGGAGTGGAACAGGGAAATTTGGTGCAAGTGACTCTCTGATGGCTTTTTGACCTATAATGATAAATTCGGTTTTTTCTGGGTTTAGTTTTAGTTTGACACCATCCATCCATTCCTGTACAGACTTGAGACACTCGGTCAGCTCTTCCATGCTAGAGTCAAAATTCTTGGAGTCAACTGCTAGGTAGATCTGGGTGCCATCGGCATACAGGTGATGAGTAACATTGAATTTTGAAATAACTTGACTGAGGGGACTAGTGTAGAGGATGAAATGGAGAGGACCCAGTACAGAGCCTTGGGGGACTCCGAAAGGGAGAATTACCGCCTCAGAGAAACTATCACCTATTTTAATTTTTTGTTTACGGTTTGAAAGGTACGATTTGATCCATGACAAAACAGTACCATCTAGACCAAACCAGTCATGCAAGCAGTCATATAAAAGAGAGTGATCAATCGTATCAAACGCTGCCGATAGGTCTAATAATGTTAGGGCCACTGCTTTTCCTGAGTCCACTGAGAGAGCTATATCATTTTGAATCTTCAACAATGCGGTTTCAGTGGAGTGGGAACTCTTATAAGCAGTCTGGTTGACATTTAAGAGCCCCTCGTGTGAAATAAATTCATTTAGCTGCTTTGCCACCACCTTCTCAATAAGTTTAGATATAAAGCTGAGGTTTGACACCGGCCTGTAGTTTTTGAGGATATTTTTATCAAGGCTCAGCTTCTTTTGAAGGGGGGTGACATATGCCATCTTAAAACAGTTGGGGAAACTTGCATCACTATTCAATCTCATGAACGAACTAGGTCTCACTATCAGTGATAGCAAGCTAGTTCCCCTAGCACTCAAGTTGTATGCCTGGGAGTCTTGATAGATACAGAAAATGGCACTGTTTCCATCCCACCAGATAAATTGTGTCAAATGAACGACACAGTGCGTCAATGGATGCAGAAAGACACTTGTACCAAATGCCAATTACAGTCATTGCTGAGTCTCCTACTGTATGTGCACAAATGTGTGAAGACGGCCAGGGCATTTTTAAATAGAATGTTGGCCCTTCTTAGGGCAGGCCATTCTAGTTAAAAATGCATTTGACCCCTGAGTTGAGTTTGTCTCACTGGCCTTGAGGGGCGCTGGTGTATTATTGTATATCATCTCCCCATACCCCTGGGCTTCATGAATTGGTCTATAGTTCAGCTAGAAATGGTCAATATATTGCTAGCAGTTAGGCTATTTTAGGTACACTGGGCCAGCAGAAAAGTGCTTATCAAATGCAACAATGAGGCGGTGGTCTTAGTTCTCAGGTCTGGTAAGACCAAAGACCCCTATCTAGGGGACTGTGCTCTGAATATTTGGTATGTGTGTGCATTGGCTGATATTGATGTACAATATGTACATGTTAGGGGGCTGGACAACACGGTGGCTGACTTGTTGTCACGGTGGACCTGTAGTGGCTAGATAGCCTAGAATTGCAAATGTATGTGGAAAATCCTGTGAGGATTCCAGTTAATATGAGTTTTCTGGATATAGATCCAGAGTTATAAAGTTATAATGTGTTATCCCTGTCAGGGGTCATGTGTCATCCTTGCAGGGCTACTTTGTGTGTGGTTTATATCCTTGCAGGGGTCTTGAAATTATATTTGATAACTAACAGTATGCTATACTTTGTTGTAGGAAACATGGCCTTGGAAGTTCTGTTAGAAAAACCAGCCTCTAGAACACAGGCAGTTTACAGACCCAAGACCAGACAGGCCTACAAATGTTTGAATGTTTGAAGTGTTCCTGGCCTTTTGCATCCACATACATGTGCCTATACAGAGTGTTGATGTTAAAATATTATTGTCTTTCTTGGAATGTCTTGTCAGCAATAATGTTGCTTATAGTATGCTTTGTAACTATGCGTCGGCCATGAAGGCCTCCTTTGTATTTATGACCTTCCTTATGTCTTTTTGGATCAAGCAAAACTGAAACTATATTTGAAATCTGTCAGAATCAACAGCCCTCGGACCTTGGTATCTCATAACACCATTGACCTTCACATGCTTGAAAAGGTATCTCTGGCCTGTGATGGTCTCAAATCTCCAAAAGTCTTCAGAGCTATTTTCTTGACTGGCTTCTTTGGCTTCTTGAGGTTGTCCAATCTGTCTCCTCACTCCTTGACTACTTTTGACCATTCACGTCACCTCACTGGGCAGGATTTGTTTTTTAGCAAAAAATTTGTTAAAATATTGGTCAAGTGGACCAAAACAATGCAAAACAGAGATGCTGTGCAAGATATTTGTCTGCCAAAGTTGAAAAATCCATTAATTTGTCCGCACAAGGCCCTTAAGGTCTTAACTGAATTGTACCAAATGTCTGCAGTTACATCACTGTTTCAAATCCATGCCAACACAGGTTGGTAACCCCTCACTGAGGGCCAGAAAGTGCTTAAAAACAATCAACGTGTCCTTGGGTTTCAATCCACATTTTTCATCTTTCACTCCTTCAGAAGGTCAGTTGCCACTTTTGCCTACAATTCCCACATGCCCATACAGCAGATTAAGCACCATGGCACCTGGTCTTCTGAATGTGTGTGGCGCTACATACAAGCTGATCACTCTGCAGGTGAAAGCTTAGCTTTTTCTCTGGCTGCTGCTATAGATGTGTAATGTCCCTACTGTTGGGGTTGAGGGCCTTCATATGTCACTACCTTCTAAAAAGTTTCATTGTACACCTTTAGGTCTCATCACTTCCAGCTGTTAGGGTGACCTTAAATTCAGGCCTGAAGTAATTCTCTTCAAATCCAGCCTCTTTTACAGAGGCTATTGGCTATGTTAAAGTTTGACCTTTTACAGGTCAGGTTCGACTGTGACCTTCAGCAAGGTCAACCCTTCTGCTGGGGTTTTTAGACTTTCAGGTTTTATGTTCAATTTGTAAAATCACGTATTTTAAATGTATCATTTTCATGATCTATATGGACAATGACTTTAGATTGACTGATCATGAATTTAACAAGTCATTATGCATTACTCATTACAATTACTTATTTACATATTTTAAGATACTGTGTATTATTATTTTACTTGTATATAAATTTTTAGTAGTAACCATATATATACATTTACTCTGTTAACTGTATTAAAATAAAGAGCCCTCAACCTGTTGTTTTACTGTCTTAGGGTGGGGACTGATCACCTACAGTGTCTCCAAAATGCTGCTGACATTCCTCGATATGAAAGCACTAAACCATATTTACAACAGCTACATTAGCTACCTGTTTAAGAAAGAATTCCCAGGCATCCAAATATGTCTCAGAATTGCTGCAGATTCATCAGCCATCTAGAGATCTTAGATCCAGCAAGGAATATAGACTTAATCAACTGGTCATCCCCAACAGATTCAGTGAAAAAGCCTTCTCATACATGGGCCCAGCACTCTGGAACAATCTTGATAATTCTATAAGAACTGCTACCTCAGTGGACAATTTTAAAAGGTAATTGGAAACATTACTTTTAAAAAATGTTTATAACTGTTGATTTTAATTACAAAATGATATTATTTTTTTCTACAATTGCTAAAGAGCTTTGACTAATTATAATAAAGCACTAGAAAGGTAATAATAATTATGATGTCCATTGACCCCTATATGTACGGATCCAGGATGAATATGAAGAAAATCACCAGGGGCTATCAGTGAGATGCCATTAGCAATCTTTTCAATCTTTTACATTATACACTCCATCAGGGCTATTGTAAATCCAATCAGATCTGCCATATTCCTTTCATAGAGGTTGTATATCTGTCACAAGTGTTTTTGCCAGTTGGGATCCTATCGCAAACCTTATCAGGAGCAATCATATGGATTGCTAACCTTGAAATCAGATCAGACAGTGGATCACAAACCCATCATAAACCTGTCAACTTCCCACCCATTGAGCGTCTAATTTTAGAAAATCTTCCCAATTCCCAAACTTTCACAATTGGGAGCAATGTTTATGATTTATCACAGAAATAGAGCAGCCCCATTAGAGGTTTTTAGCGCAAGGAGGTTTTGATCTGGCGTTATGCCATTATACAGTGAAGTAAACCATCTCACATCATGTCTGAAGTCAGAAATTAAGGCAATTTCATGGGTTGCATGCCCAGATCTTTTAAGAGAGCCAGCATATGACTGAAAACACACAAGCCAGTTTCCCACAGAATTTTTCTCTTACTTTTACTTTAATATTTGTTTTTCTATATGGTGTACACTAAAGACGATGGCATGGAAAACACTACATAGAAATAAAACTCAGACGGGCGACCCTTCCATTGTCTCAACTCTCCATTAGTTTGCATAATGGAGAGTTAACACTGCATTATTTTCTTACAGTGGATTGTGGTTTAGCTCAATGACCAGCCTGCCAAGAACAAAAGGGTACTTCATATGTGCCAGTCATCCTCAGCACAATGCATTCAATATTGAAATGGTTTCACAACCTCTTTCATATTAATTAGTTCATTGGGTACATTTACAAAGTCTTTTCAATTCTGAATGACATTCAGAGTTCATAGAAAAATACCTCATCAGAAAATGCTACCTTGTAAAATACCTCCCGACAAATACATAAAGTTGGATATTTTTTAATTCTTTACATTTCTTTACAATCTGACTTTATAATAATCTTCTGTGAACTTAATCGAAGGAGCAACTAGATTTCAAACAAACTCACTGTCAAAATCTAACCCATCATACTACATTAAAAGGAGTTTCTTTAGTGACTCAAAATTTACTCAAGTAAAATGAAAAAAAAACATAGTGCAAAAATGCAGTACTGAAATGCATTAATGCTGGGTTTATATTTTCTTAAGTTTTTAAGTTCAAAACAAAGATTTTAATTTATCTTATTACAGTTTGTTATCTACTTCTAAAATGATACACTGTTTGTGGTTGAAATGATTTTTGTTCTTAATGTTGTGAATTAATTTTCATAGGAGGTATTACTGAAATACAAAATGTGGATTAGGCATTCTTTCTATGAGGCTTTTTTCCAGGAGACAACCCTTCCAGGAGGCATTTTTCATTGATTCCAAATTAAGAGACAAAGCACACAAAATAAAAATCTTGAGAATCCAAAAACTTCAACACAAAATAAAACAATAAAGTAATTCTGCATTTTCCAGTACTTTTATTGCCTGAAATGCAAAAATAATAGCTTACTCTCTTAAAATAAGTACAGATTAATAAAGTAACATGAAACACTCATCACAAGAAATTATCCACAGCATTGTTAAATAAACAGTCTACAGTAACTTTTTCTGTAAGTCACAGATCCATATTTTATCGATTATCATTATCCATGGTTGAATTTTGTGGCAGTCAGATTATATTAAAACTTTTTAAGCTTTATCCAAAATTATATTTTCCATACTGGTAAAGGAAAAACAGTGATACACATGGTGAAACAATGCTGATTGTGTATTGAAATAAAAAAACATAGAACTAATTTAGTAAAAGCCCCATATGGTATGCACACCAAAGGAAACATTACAAAGATTTCTAGGTTGATCATTTGGTACAAGGTGTTAAATTATTGAATTAATAAATTGGTTTTAATTTACAAGATTTTATAATAGATAATAGCCTCGTGGCGCTTCCATTATGTAAACTTAATGACCCTTCAGCCCTTTCAGGGCCTCAGGCCATTAAGTTTACATAATGGAGCGCCACTTGGCCATTATCTATATATTAATGACCAAGTAAGAGTCAAATATTTGAAAATAATGGACTGTTTAGGAGGTCCAGAGGGGCCAGAGTAGACTTTCTTCAAGTCCTTTTGTCTAAAGTATTATATGAGGACTGTATGACTTTTTTGCCAGAATGTGGGGCTGACAAAAGGACTTTTCTCATAGGTAAAAGGAAGTGGCTGGCCACTTAGTGGGAAAAATACACACTGCAATTACTGGAAAAATCTCATAAGACTGTCAGCCAATGAAACTATCTGTATTTGTATCCAAACTACAGCACTATAAATACACCCGCTCCAGTCCATGTGGTTTATCTCCCTAGTATTCCTCAATAAAATAAGGTCCTCGGTGGCCTTGTGGTTAGCAAGTTTGGCATCTAATCATAGGCTGTCACCTCTGTGGGTTCGAGTCCCACAAGTGGCAATGCTGAGAACCTGTCTCAATATGACCCTGGCTGTTGAACGGGACGTTAAACCCCAACTTTGACTTTGTCCTCAATAAAATAACAATGGCTCAGTGTCCTATACTGCTGTTCTAAATGTATGTGTTTATGTGTCCAGATTCTTATATTCCTTAGATGATCAAGCAATCACATTTGCGCTACAGTAAAAGTCAGTGGTGTACTGATATATATATATATATACTGCTTGTGTTTTTACAAGAGTTATTTCATTCAGTAAATGTTCAAGGACATGTGCAAGTTTAACCAGTAATAAATCAAGGTTTTGTGTACAACAAAACTGAAATCAGTTAATCAGTTATGTGTTGGATGAGAAGATGTGTAGTAATTAAATGTATTGAAATAATTACCTGCACAAAGTAATTACCTACACAAGGTTGTGTTTTTCAGAGTGTTTGTCTGTGTTCTAGATTACTGCAACAGTAATGAATAGTTGTATCCACCGGATGCTATCCTGTGGATACTATGTATTTCGCTTCGTTACGCCGCCACCGCCGCAGTGTGCAGAGAGATTTCACTGTTACCACACTAACAAATAAAATATTATAGCTAGCCTTCTCAAATTTGTAGGATATATTCATAACCATAAAATCTTCCCTGGGAAAATTTTTGGGCTCATTTTAAAAAACAAGATGGCTGCCAGGGACGTTTATTCGACTTTAAACAAGGTCTTTTGTTGGCCCTCTAGAGCAAAGGGTATTATAGGTAGAGATCTCAAATTCACAGGATATGTTCCTCATTATAAAATCTTGACTGGGAATATTTTGGGCCTCATTTTGAAAAACAAGATGGTCGCCACAGGCATTTCTTTGTCAGTCATGAAAAGTGCTTATATCTCCCTTATTATTGGTCCTAGAGGTTTGGGATGGGTAAACCAACCTATAGGAAACCATGGGCTGGGAATCTTTTGGTGTGGTCAGATTTTACCTTGGATCCCTCCTTCAAGGTCAAACAAGGATAGCCAAACTTAAAAGTGCTTATAACTCGCTTATTATTGGTCCTAGATGTTTGGGATGGTAAACCAAGATATAGGAAAATCATGGGCTGGGAATCTTTTGGTGTGGTCGGATTTGACCTTGGACCCCTCCTTCAAGGTCAAATGAGGATAGCCAAACTTAAAAATGCTTATAACTCGCTTATTATTGGTTCTAGCGGTTTGCAATGTCAAATCAACCTATAGGAAATCATGGGCTAGGAATCTTTTGATGTGATCAGATTTGACCTTTGGCTCCTCTTTCAAGGTCAAATGAGGATAGCCAAAATTAACAGTGCTTATATCTCACTTATTCGTGTTCCTAGAGGTTTGCAATGTCACACCAACCAATAAAAAATCATGGGCTATGAATCTTTTGATATGGTCAGATTTCACCTTGGGCTTCTCCTTCAAGGTTAAGCTATGTTTGAATGGCTTTGGTGAGTTTTCTTTCTGGTGGATACAGTTTGCATTGGTTATCCAATGCGATAGGTCTAGTTCTTTCTGGTTTTTATTTTTATGCGTAAGGGACCTGACCATTTTTTAAATTTTTGGAAAGATTCAGACCATATTCTGAATTGAAAAAATGTGGAAATTTAAAGGCTCTATTTTCAAATGTATGAGTCAAACTGGGGTTGTCGTACAGCAAATTTTATGTTTTGGGCTTATGAATATCTTGTTTATTATTACTTTTAAAATTTAGGATGTATTAGGAGGTAATATGAAACCATATATATGGTATCTGGAAATTGGGTTAGATTCATCCCCCAGCCCACATTTACTGGTCAAACATGGGTCATAAAATTGACAGAATATTTCAACAAACCCCTTAATCCCCCAACATATTTTTTAATGTTCAAGTAAAAGGGTTCAAACCCTAAACTCCCAAAATTTTAAAAGAATTAAACCCAAGACATGCAACAAACTAGACCTAGTGCATCGGAGAACTGATGCAAATTGTATCCATCTTGTTTTTCAAATGAGGCTCAAAATATTCCCAGTGAAGATTTTATGGTTATAAATATACCCTGCAAATTTGAGAAGTCTAGCTATAATATGGGGATAACAGATGTACCAAAGAGAGTGTTTGTACCAGCAATTTTTTTTAATAAAACAGTGGCTTTTGTCCAAATCTTTAACTTAATGTCATAAAAGAATAATGCTTTATTTCAAATAATAATAATCCACATACAATAAGGAAATATAGTTATTTTTATTTGAGAAAAGCACCGAACAGTTTTTGGGTGATGGGGATTGGCTTTTGATTTATTTGTTTTTATGTACATAAGTTTTTAATAAGTAAAGTGAGACATCACATTTTGCATACCTGTCTGTACAAACAGATAATTCAATTTAATTTAACTTCCCCATATTTTGGTAAATTAACATAAATTGTCTGTGGTTGTTTCACAAAGTGACCAAGAAAATCTCTGTTTTATATAATAAACACTGTATCACAGTATGAAAATAAGGCAAAACTAACTATATAGTTGGGGGAAACCTCCAAAGCTGAGAAATATCTAATCATGTAAGTGCAAAAAGAAATAATAAGTACAGTAAATCACTAGTGCATGGCTGTAGTAAAATTTACAAGGCACACTGCAGGGGATTCATCTAGCTATCTCTATCCACATATTTTGGTAAATTAACATAAATTGTCTGTGGTTGTTTCACAAAGTGACCACGAAAATCTCTGTTTTATATAATAAACACTGTATCACAGTATGAAAATAAGGCAAAACTAACTATATAGTTGGGGGAAACCTCCAAAGCTGAGAAATATCTAATCATGTAAGTGCAAAAAGAAATAATAAGTACAGTAAATCACTAGTGCATGGCTGTAGTAAAATTTACAAGGCACACTGCAGGGGATTCATCTAGCTATCTCTATCAACAAACACTCCAAGCCAGGTCATCTCAGATATAAACACAAGTATGCTAATGTGTAGGGTAATCCTCTGGGATGTGTGCATCAATTTAAATGTGGTAAAACTCATTACAGGGAAAACCCCCCTGGCTGAGACAAGTCTTTGTATTTCATCTCTGACAGTAATATCCCCACCCATTTGTGGATTCATAATGACTCCATGTATGTCAGATTTGGTGGAATAAGAAATACAAAGACTTGGAGCAAGTCTAGGGCCAGAGTGATCAGTCCATTATTTTTAAATATCAGACAAGTACGAGGCTATTAACCTATTTTAATCACACCCCTTCCATTATTTTTAATTTCTAAGATGTTGTTTAACTAATAACTTTTCATTTTAATATTTCTGACATATATTTGGGGATTTTATGATCATTTAGTTGAAATGAAAGTAAAAGGGTTTCAACCAACAATACTTCTGTAGCCAGGTTCTTTATTTTTTTGGTATTCTCTGAACTGTTTTAACCCTCGCCAGTATACTTTATCTTTCCATCTCTATGCACTCGCTAAAGCTGTTGTCAAGGAACCAATTTTTTTGTACTCCTAATAGTTGATATAGATAAAGATTGAGAACAAATTGGATTTTTTTCAAAATAAGCTTTGAAATTGACTTTTATGTATCTATGTCAGAATATAAACAAATAAAAACACAAAAATAATCTATCAACATCAAGCGTTTTGCTATGTTTTAGCTTATTAAATGCCAATTTACTCCTTCTTCTACTCTTTCATTTTCGTTTAATAGTTTCTCCAAATCTCTTAATTTATTACCTAGTTTCAATAAGTGACAGCTTTTAATCAATATGTCAGAGTCTATGTGACCTACATCTATGTTTTATATATCATTATAAAGGTATTTGTACAGCACTGCTTCTCATTTTATTGCATTAAGATCCATCCAAAATTGGTGGAAAATTGAAAGCTAAAAGGTGAATCATTAACCAAATCAGCCTTTTTAATGTCTTTAAATTTGTAACTATTAATCATAAAAATGGTGGGTAGTAAATGTAAACAAGATCATTTAGGGAGCGAATACCTGAACCAAGGCACATAATAATAAGTAAATGGGACCATGCAGATCTTTGATATTTTTGTATCCAGAGGGAAATCCCAATCAGTCTCAAAATTGAGAGGTATCTAAGTTAGAGAAAGACCTATCTTCTTATTTTTTCATGAAGATCCAAATATTAGTATTTATGTTATCCTGCTAACAAACAAGCAAACATACATATACTCATGAAGTTAAAAATCATGAGTTAAAAATCCCTCATTATTAGAAAAATATGTCATTCATGAAGGTTAACAATATATTACCCTAACTACAGACACATATAAAATGGTCATCTTCAATTGTGATATATTTTTATAATCATATCCTCCAACTCTCATCCTTTTGTAGTTTTTCTAAATATACTTTAATGCCACAATTACAAATTTTATTGCTCGACTTTTTAAAAAGTCAATAAAGCAAATTGCAAAAAGAATGCTTACTTACAAGATGCGTCTTATTTAACATTTTTGGTTTCATTTTGAGCACAGATAGCATAAAAGTTATATTAAGGATATTGTAAGAATTGTATTTCCTACTTCCTCCTTTTCACACAGTTTATTTATCTCACATTTTCAGGTCAATTGCATGAAGGGATTGCAAAATCAATGTTTAATATATATTGCCCAGTTACTTCTCTGATAAATAAGGTGGATAATGAGCCGAATCTCTGTAAAATTCCTTTGTAATGATGTTTTTGTGTTCCCTACACAATTTACTATGAACATGGATATATTGTACTGCATTGTGTATATTTTTGTCTGAGTAGTCCAATACTTCCTCCTTCAGAGAGGTTTTATTATTGTTTTAAAAGGTGAGACAGAAGAGCAAATCTCGAAAGCTAGACCTTTGATCCAGGGGTCATCACCTTTGCCCCTTTTCCTACACATGGGGCTGTACTTGAGGTGCATGTGGTAACTAGAGAGGTAGTGAGTGAACATACCATGTTTTTGTCACGCACTCTTCATGATATTGTAAAGATCTCAGTAGAATCTATTTTCTATTTCATTCCTTTAGTGCTCTAAATTATTTTGATGAGTATACTTGAATATTTGTGTTGAGTTCTGTCAGTTATCCCAGTCAAAGAGCAAATTAGCAGTGAGAACGTGTATGTATAGGGAAAATTGAAACAAGCCAGGGTAAAAATACCTAAATTACGATGCTTTTTCTGGACATTTGGCCATCTGGGAGGTCACCTCTAAAAATAGCAATGGCTCTCAATGGATAAGCTATTGTATCACAATAAAATATATGTATAGTTTTTGGTGAGTGGACACAGAGACAGACAGACAAAGGGATCCAAATATTTTACCCTCGTCTCTCCCCTTTGGAAATTATAAACACTATTATAGCAATCTTCCAATGCCTGGGGATTTAATATTTATTATGTTACAAACTGTCCTTTTACTCCTTCTTTGTGGCATATTTTTTGCAAAATAGTTTCAACTGATCTGTTAATTCTAATTTATCTGAAATATTTTCAGCTAGTAAAAGTCTTCACAAGATTATGCAATTTATTTGATTTTTTGCTTTCATTGTGGATACATTTTCAAGAATTATTTTCTCAGTATTTGTAATCTGTTTTCTCCCCATTTCCTCCTTTTCACACCTTGATGGTTTTACAGTTTTAAGCATGACTTTATTATAATTCTAAAATGTCATTTAATGAAATAATAACAGTTGACATTTTTCGATGTTTTTTAAATGCCCAAGATATTGCAAAACCAATGTTTAACTATAAGATGCACCTTATTTAATATTTTCAGTTTCATTTTGAACAATGGTTGCATGTTGAAATGTTAATTAAGAGAGTTACAAGAAAATATTGTGTCATTTTCAAGTGTTTTGTTTGTTTCATGTTTCGGGTTGATGATGAATAATGCACCCAAATTAATGTTTATGCTTTCAATTTGAACAGAATATTTTCATTTTCAGTTTGCATAATGGTGTAACATTTACAAACATTTCCACATGTGTTGCGTGGTTCTTTGTTTTATATTGTTTTCGGTTCCCAGCAAGGCCTCAAGTGGGAAAGCTGGTAGTTGCTTGCCCGTTGGTAGGCAGTTTACAGTACAGAACCCTGACGAAATGTATGTACTGGTTTCCTCTGGCCTTTCAACTACCCGTCTGTGACCTGTACAGTGTTGAAAGTGATGTAAAACTCCAAATAAATAAATAAATTCAACACCCATGGTCATGTAATCAGATATTCAACCCACTGACCACAAGGCCCCTGGGGATCAATGCATAATAATAAAACTAGAACTCCCTTATAGAGTGCAAACTTGCACTGCATTCCAAATATACTGCAATTTGTATGCACCCAGGATATGATCTGAATCTCAAAAATGCAGTCGTTTTATTCATTTTGCCAAGCCTTACTCATATAATAAAAATCATCCTTCAGTTATATTTGGAGTAATGTCAGCCAGAAAGCTAAACTTACTGAGAATGGAACCTTTGAGCATTCTTTGACTTCCTTCTTTGATCAGGCTCTAAACTCATAAAAAACTCATAAAGTCTAAGGACTTATGATGCACTGTAACAAAAAACAGTCTAACAGACAAAGAAACAGACCCAAAACATGATCTCCTGGTAGAGGTAGTAATCTTTTAAAGTAAATTCTTTCAGAAGACTTATTATTATAGAATGTCTTTCCCCTGGTTGAGACTGACTTTAGTATCTATATATCTCATTCGGGCTATTGGACTGTCTCCTTTTGGATAACCAGCACATAAGATCTTCACATCCGTTCGGAGCTTAAAAAGTTTTCAAATCAATTAGTTTTACAAAAACAAGATCTGCAACCTGTTGCAATACCTTGTGTATAGTCTTACAGTTGGGATTCGGGGCCACGGTAGCAGAGTGGTAACATTCTCACCTCCCACCTCTGAGGTAGGTGTTCGATTCAAGGCTCTACCTCAAGTGGGTAAACTGGGAGTTGCTTGCTGTTGGGCTGCGGTTTACAATATACAGAACCTTAACCAACTGTATGTACTGGTTTTCTCTGCCTTTCCAACTACCCACCGTGATATGGCATGTACAGTGTTGAAAACGAGGTACAAACCCAAATAAATAAATATGTTTGGGATTCCTTAATAAACAGATTATAGTTTTATCTTATTCTGATATGTACTATTTCACCCCGACTGTTCACCCACTGGATTTCTCATTGTATATTTCTGGATGATTCGTTTCTGTTTATAGTATGCTAGAAACCTCAAGCTCCTCAGTGGTTTAGTTGTCAGCAAGTTTGGCATCTAATCACAGGCAGTCACGAATGTGTGAGTTAAACTCCCACAAGTGGCAATGCTGAAGACTGAAGACCTGTCCCAATGTGACCCTGGCTGTTGAACGGAGAGAAAAACCCTAACTTTGAACTTTGCAAACAACCTCTACAAACTGCAAATTCATAATGTGGTCTTACGTATATTGAGATACTACAATATCACATTGTAGATCTATTCATAAAACTTACTATTTTACTTACAGCATGTAGCATTAAATTACCAAGTAGATGATTTACCTTCATTAACATTTATGTACAGGGGACCTGTATGTAAAGTACTTCCCTGATCAATTGTCGTTTAGTTTGTTTTCCAGTAGGTCTCTCTGGAGGCTATCTGTATGAAAACAAGTTGTTTATTTGCAAATGACCAAGTAGAGGTAGTGGTAAGACTTGGCTAACAACCATGTGTTTTGGCTTAACACACTCGCCTGCCACCTATAAGGTCAGCAGTTTGAATCCCAAAGGTGGCAAAGTTGGTACTTGTTACCGATGCCCGACAGTTTATAATGCAGAAGCTAGACCAATAACTATTCACTGGTTTCTCTGCACTTAAACTTAGTAGTTCTGATATAACATATACAATGTCTTGATAGTCAATCTAACTAAATTAAGGTAATCATATATAACGGAGTAAGGTCATTTCAACACAACTGTCAACACTGTAAAGGTGAACATGTAATGGAAAGCCAGTAACAAAGCCAGTTTTTCTGCACAAACTAATTTATTTTATGACCATCAAAATATACTTACTTGAAATAATTTCAGAATCAGTACTAAATTTCATTTATACATAAAATTGTTAAAAGGTTTTATCATTTTAAGTCTTTAACCACACATTGAAATTTAACATTGTAATGGATTACGACACAAATTCAAATACAAAATAATGTAAAACAAGTAAGGTGTTAAAGATTGTCCCACATCTGGAAAAGTATTATCGTTCATCCCTCTCCCAGACTCTACTAAGGCTTATACTTCTCAATTCTTTCTGTCATATCTCTTTGTGACACCCCAACGTAGGTCTACAAATTAACAGTAAATTCAAGAGAGTTGAGAGTTCCTTCAGGCAATGTAGAACATAATGTGTTTAGCATCATGACAAAGGCATAGCAGTAATTATTACAAGAAATATCTCTCTGCAAAAAAAACTGGGCTACTTATAGAAATACACTGATATTCATTACATATTATGCCAACTGAAGTAACAGCCTTTCAAACAGAATCAGGATGTATATTTTTTAAAATATATACCAAATATGGAGTTTTTAGCTATCTTCATGGACTATCTGGTAATGTTTACCTCATTAGTGTCAATATATGTGAAAATAGGTGTGGCGGAAACATGGAGGCCTCAGCAACCTAGTGGTTTGACAGGTTTGGTATCTAATTACAGGCTGTCACCTCTGTGTGTAGTCAACTGATACAAGTGGCAATGCTGAAGACCTGTCCATATGTGACCCAGGCTGTTGATCGGGGCTTAAAACCCCAACTTTAACATGGAGACACTTTGCAAGTGCAATATCTTCCCACAAAGGGGAACTCAGTGCGCTAATTAAACAAAATCATTATCGTAGGAAAGTCAAGGGGCGTTCAAGGTCGGTAATCCAGAATTGTGGGTGTGAGCGGGAGGGAAGAATAACTAAGTTGGAAAGCTAGAGCTGAAGAGGTGAGTTTTAAGGTGCTTCCTAAAAGATGCAACAGAGGAACTATTTTTTACATGGAAAGGGAAAGAGTTCCAAAGGCAGGGACATAGTGACTGAAGGAGTTAGAAAAGTGTTTTATTGATTTGTGAACTCTGTGATCGAAGGTGGGGGTCTGAAGGAACTTGAGTTTGGGGGTACTTTGCCTTGTGTTTCTGGAAGAGGAGTAATGGTGGATTAATTCTCTTAGTTAAACAGGTTGTCCCTGGTCGAGAATTTTGTATGTAAGAAGACCAATTTTGCATTGTACCCTGTATCTGACTGGAAGCCAATGGAGTTTTTTTAGCTGAGGAGTAATGTGAGAGAATTTAGAGGAATGGGTGACAACCTTGCACAGTGAATGTTGGACTAGCTGCAATCTTCTTAACTCAAAATCAGTGAGGGATAAGAAGAGTGAATCGCAGTATTCCAGCCTGCTGCTCCCCAAAGCATTCACTCACAGGACTGATGTATTCAGGTCATAAAAGGGGACAAATTCTGTAGAGGTCTCTTGCATGTACTCTAGTGGACTTAATGAGCTGTGACACGTGGTTTCAGAAATTGAAATTAGAGTCAAACACCACTCCGAGGTTCCTGACACTTTGTGCTGGAGAGACCTGATTTCCCAGAACATTGATAGGGGAGTGAGGGAGGACTTGGTTACGATTTTTGGAGCCAATGAGAATGAACTTGGTTTTTGTCTGGGTTAAGTTTTAACTTATTTACAAACATTAAATTTCGAATATCGTTTAGGCAGTCCTTTTTTGCATAGACTGGGAGAAATTTTCTGGTAAAAGTGTTATGTATAACTGGGTATTACCAGCGTAAAAGTGGGTTAGTGTAGAGACAGAACAGGATTGGTCCAAAGACAGAGGCCTGGGGTATTCCATAATGGAGCACAGCAGGATGGGAGAGTGTACTACTTACCTTAGTAGTGGTAGGAGCAGCTTACACTAATCAGCCCAATACAGTATGTGATTACTCCAGTAAAAACATTACCGAAGTATTATATATATGTATATTTATTGGAGGTCTCTGATGGATACTTTGTATTTACTATGTCCCCCTAATGCCACCACTGCCACTGCAGTGTGTAGAGATTTTCATGTTACCTTTCTACAGGTCAATAGAAAAGTGCTTCCAAAGCAAAAGTGTTAACCGTACCTAAGATTACACTATTGTAGACACAATTTTATGAAAAGGCTTATAAATGCTTTTGACTTTTTTCCAAAATAGACTGAGGAGATATGACAGGTAATGTTTTTACCAGAGTAAATCACATACTGTTTTGTACTGATTAGTGTAAGCTGCTCCTATTGTTCTCATTAACACTTACTACACCACTGCTTTACTTTTATGCTCATGAAACAGTTGGGGATTGAACCCACGACTCTTGGATTATAAGTCCAACACCCTACCAACTGGGCCACATGAGACTTAAATTAATGCAAATATCAATACAATACCAATCAGACAACAAACACCTCTGCCAAGGTGTGTAATACAGCAACTGAGTAAATCAAGATTATTTTATGCCCAGATGGTGATCCAGACCACTCTAAAATTTAATGTGATCTTAGTATGACCCAGACCAATGTTTTTATTTATTTTATGTAACCAGTTCCAACCAGTAGTATTTATGTAATACTGCAAACAGACAAACAAATGGTCATGAAAATTATACCTCCCTGGCAGAGGTATCAATATCAAACATCCCTATCACATTTATAATAGTTTTACTAGAATTGTTTTTCTGGAAAACTGTACTCATATGAAACAATATATTGAGAATTTACTCACATCATACTTTGTTCCTTTTAGGTAAAACTCAGACGTTGGAAATCTGACGACACTTTCAAAATCTACCACTTCCTAAAAACGCAAAGTAATCTGACATGCTACATAAAGGAAAACAATTAACTAATTCAGCATCAATAGAAAAAATATTTGATACAAAATTGTTTTCACTAAGATAAGGGGTAAGCACCTTTTTCATTAAAAGCTTTTACTATGATTTGTAAACAATATAAATGAGACTAAAATATGCTAAAATAGCAAAAATGCTCTTGTGATAATGTGATATATTATTCTTGAATTTTATTTGAATGGAAATAAGTTTTAAGAGAAATGAAAAGTGTATTTTTTGCCCCTCAGATTCGTTGCCCATGTATAAATACAGTCATTAATATAATAAATGGATACAGTAAGCATCATTACACAGACTAATAACATATATACATAATACACAATATATACAATGTATTTTCAAATGTCTCTTGTTAACGGACGTTGTTTTTCTGTTCAGAACTGTCATTAAATGGCTGTTTTGTCTGTGCTATGGTTTTTATAGGTGTGAGACATTTCGTACCCTGCCCAGTACATTTTGTACCAAAAATTGAAATAGAGTGTTGAATAGCATTGATATTTGGAAGCACTTTTTTATAACAGTATAACTCTTAACAGTTAAAATATAGTATCCTTCACTGGAACATAAGACACCCAGGAGATATTAAAATTGAACCAATTTTTAAAAAAAGTAAAACATAGATAGTTAACTCCATTTATAAGACTAAAGAACAACTAGCCAGTTGCAATCATCATATTGGCTGCATGTATCTTATGTTCATTAACAAATCAAGAGATATACTGTAAACAATCTATGACTCACAAAACAAAATTTTCACATACATGTTTCAGTAGGTTCGCAATATCTGTCATTTCAAATAAAAATGTTTATGAACTTTTATCCTGAATTTTAAATCTAATTGGATAGATAAGAATATTGTTATTTTGCCAGTATTCACTTTTGTTATATATTATCCATCCTTTGCATGTGCAGTATGTAACTATAGTGGATAAGAAACACATTGTGGGTTCTATTTTTGTTTCAAGTATACCATCAAGTAAAACATTAAATTTTTATATTTTGAATAGAACTTTCTATACTGTTTGATCCTTTTCGCAATAGAATAATAAGCATGGAATACCATGTGCTAACTTTCAAATATGTCACATATCAGTATCTGGGGTACTGATATACCATGTCTAGCCTGCATAAACAAATAGGGAACCGTGGTGTCAGAGTGGTAACACTCTCGCCTCCCACCTCTGAGGTGGCACCGCTTCAAATGGGAAAGCTGGTAGTTGCTTGCCATTGGTTGGCAGTTTACAGTACAGAACCCTGATAAACTGTATGTACTGGTTTCCTCTGCCCTTCCAACTACCCGTCGTGACATGACCTGTACAGTGTTGAAAGTGACGTAAAACCCCAGATAAATAAATAAAGCATAAAGAAATAAGGTGGAACATTTTAAAATTAAACTCTGCTAGCATTTTATCTGCAATTTTTATTTTACATACATAGATTTTAGAAATCAATTTATTCTCTTTCCAGCAAATTATGCCACTTTTTTGATAGTTTTTCATACTTTATACTATATTATTATTCACAAATTTGCATGAAAATGTCTGAAATACTAATAATTTATGCTGGCTTATAGGTTAGCATCAAATTTGCTTATCTCCAGAATATCCCATTAAATTTTTTGTAAATGGCAAAAGTGCTTTCGTTTTAATTAATAATTCATAATATATATTTCTTTTATCACAAATTTTGTTGTAAATATACATTTCATCAATTTCACCATTAAAAAAATTAGGGCATTCAGAAAGATAATCCCAGAGGAAATAAAATTCTTTTAGAAAAGACTTTCTTGCTTATTTGATGCTCTATTAAAACATGTAAAAATCACATTTCATCATAGCATCTCATCAAGAAGATTGGTAAGATTCTGCATAACTTGATATTGATCTTCATATTGTTTCTGGAGCTTTAGTATCATTATATCTTGTTTATATGTTCTGACAAAAAGAAGGGAAAGTCTTGAGTCATGGTAGCTGGTTTCTCTGTATAAAATGAGTGTGTAAAATTAAATTATTTGGTCTAAATAAAAAAGGTGTATAATAGTTGCTAAAAATGTGAACAGTGACATGCTATTTCAGTCTGCTAAAAACAAAAAATATATATATTCTGTCATAATAGATGTATGTTTACTATAGTATTGAATAGCAATTGTGAAATAATATGATCTATCACTAACAAAATTCTGTATTCTAAGAAGCACCAGTAAAAAAATCGATTTATTTTATCATGTATTATTCACTCAAAATTTTGTAATGTGTATAACCATTGAGTTATCATTCATTTGTGTGATAAATTGAATTCTTATATTCACAGAGCTGCTATATCTCTTGATGTATGCTAATAATGCAATAGTTGTCTATGTGTTGTATGTTTACAGGACTCAAAGTGCTATTTTACCCATCAGAATGCAGAAGTACAGCCCAAGATAGTTAGTAACTGACACTCTCTTTACTTGAAGACAGTAGCTGAAGGATGACTTTTACAATGTCCGTGAGGTTCTTTAGCCTGCCACTGAGGGTAGGACCCAAGGAAAGAGGAGTGTCAATATAAGTGGTAATCTGAGCCACTATATATCTGCTTGTATCTTGGTTTGAACCCACATCACCTATGATCCTAGATGGGTTTGTTACCCACTAGGCCACAGTGGCGGATATATGTATATATTGGGATATTTACATTGGTAAGTCAGATGGCAATTAGCCATTAATCTTAAGGTGTTAAGATATTACAAAGTGCATAAGAATCCAGAAGAAAAATTACCCTAACTGGACATAACTGGTATTTATAGCCTCACCTGCACATTTATATCAACTGTGTAAAATTTCACATCCTTTGAATAGATGTTTGACAGTTTCTGAAAGTAGAACAAAAGGTAATAATATATTTAATGTATACCAGTACCTAGTTAGAAATTAAAGAATAAATACAATAAGTACTGAGACAAAATACAAGGTTTAATTATATGAAGAATAGAACTCACTGAGTGCATACTGCCAACACTTGCATGCAGGCAGACAGCACCAATAGTGCTATTGAATTGGTAATGCTATTTCAAAAAGTCTCTTCAACAATTACTCGATGAAGATCTGGACCACCAACATAGAGTACAATGTTCACTCTTTGTGAACATTTCCTTAAAAATTTCTGTCCATAACTTTATTTTGCAAACAAATAGACGAATGTATGTTGCCACTGGCAGAGATTATAAGACCAAAGTTACTGTTAGAATTCTCAAAGGTTTGGCTTTATGTTTAAGCACATCAGCATGGTAAAGAAAGTAATGCTGTTGAATTAGATTTACTTTGTCCCTATGCATGCAAACGTAAACAAACAACTCACGGTTTTTGAAACTCATTAAATTATCATTTCTTGCTTGATTTTAGTAAATAACATCAATTTTTAGAAGCTAAGATCATTCTGATAAATTATAAAGACAATCTCTCAATATTCCATAACAAATTTTCCACAAATATAATGTAAAAAAAAAATTTTTTTATTTTAAACCACGGTACATATGTTTCAGTGATTGAATAACCAAATTGACTCAATTTCTTTGGATTCTGAAATAACATTCGTGCCTTATTTTGACAAAGATATGACTATAACCCTTCAGGCTTGGTGGTTTTAATACAGCTGATTGATGGTTTAAAACTTTCAAAATGACTTGAATTTGTCACTTATTGCTACAAATCTAAGTAGAGCTTATCCAAGCATTTATCATTATTATTATTATTACTTTAGGTATTTATTATTCATGTATGTCCTTTAAGTATCATGTATAACAGGGACCACGGTGCTACAACGGTACCACACCCTCCTCCCACCTCTGAGATCAGAGGTTGAATCCCCATGTGACGTCATATGGAAAAGCTGGTAATTGATTGTCATTGGTCAGCAGTTTACAGTATAGAACCTTGACCAACTGTATGTACTGGTTTCCTCTGCCCTTCCATCTACCCCTCACAATATGACCAATAAGGTGACATAGTGCAAAGTATTGAATAAATATCTGATAAAGAAGACTTTTGCATGATTACAAGAGAGAAAATTATTGCTAATGATATGTCTGAGAAATGGTAGATCAATCTTTGACAACAACAACTTGATCCAGAAGAGTCATTTTAGTACTTTTGAACCAGTAAATTTCATTTCTGTAAAGCTGAGTGTACGTTATATTGTGTATTTATTTTATTCATTTATTTATTTTTTGTACATGTAAAGCAATAAATTTTACAGAACTTGGTTAATTGTTTTTGTTGTCTTATCGTCAAGCATTGTGTGGAAATTATTTCAACTTTTTGTTTTGGGAGAAAAGATAAAGTCATATATTAGCAGGCATTTGAGCTTGAACCTACCCCAACTGTGCCCTCAAAAGCTATGCTCTCAGCATCATTCCTGTTCAGAAATGCAAGAACTTTGAGAATATCTGAAGAATCACCAATCACTGTTTTATATTCAGCCTAAAAGAAAAACACATCATAAATAGATTTTAAAGATAACACAAAATGGTACATTATAAATGTCTAAGTCATAAAAGATCAGTTAAACTTGATATCACTTCCCACAATTAAGCCGAAATGAGCAAATTAAAATATAAGGTTAACCCCCAAAAATTATAAAAAAACAAGTGTTTGTACTCTACAGTAAATGTCTGCACTCAAATTCTTAAAACCTTAACTGACTAAACAAAATGAATTAGGTGCTACAAATAAATATATACTTTTAAATCTACAACACATGCTGGTCTCAAACGTATGACTTCACACATAATAAATGAACTGATATGTAATTACTGATTGATAGACACCAGACCATATAAGTCTTTATAAAGGCAGGCTATAGAAGCAGGACTACCATATAGCATTGATGCCATTTTAACATAGATCATTCAGGAATGATCCCATATGTATCTAAGTGAATTGTTTGTACAGTTATTCAGAGCTGTTAAAAATGTTTGCCTTTATATATCTAAAACACATTTTTCATAATACATATTAAAACAAGAAAATTTGGTAATTATATCTAATAAACAGAACTTTGAGAGGGCCATGTAGATATTTATAGCCCTCGGATACATCCGTGTGCAAATTGAAGACTGTTGATCCTGACAACAATTCCCTCGTACACATTTTGTGTTTTATGTAAGTGCCAACTTAAACCTCTCTAATGATATTTTCCAACCTTATGATTTTGGTTTTTTTCACATAAAATGTATAACATGAAGTAATATATCACTAACCAATGATATTATTTCGGTAACTACCATTTTTATCAGTTGGTAATTGGCTTCTCTTTCAACGGAAGTCACTCTTCCTCGCCAGGATCCGAATTTCTCTGGAAAAGACCCAGTCTTTATAGCCTTTCAACGTGTCACGTGACGTGTCAATCAGGTTGATGTCAGCAGCATTATTGGCCAATGGTTGCAGAGTCACATGACAGTTTCTGACAGTTTCCCTAGTGGAGGAATTTGTTTAGTTATAAAGACATGACCCCCAACAAGAGATGAGTAGCCTTTTGATTTTATTTTAGAGTTATATGAACCATTACAAACTCCTAGTATTATGTTAATTTCAACTCAGCAATTACATAATGATGTTTTTTTTCAGTTTTTGACAGGTTACTGAATGACTGAAGACTGCTCTGAATTATAATGGGTTGGACCAGTTTAAGGTTACTCAGAACTGAGAAATATAACCAGATCTAATGTTTGTACACTATTTCAATAACATTACAAAAGGTACAATAACTATTCACTCTTTGCAATTGAGGTATGACCATTCCCAAAAAGATATCATTTTTGAGTTTGATTTAAGTTGCCGATATTATTTAGAAATTATATTTTTTTTTTTTTTTTTTTTTTTTTTGCATTTTCAAATGCCTCCCATAAGTCAGTTGCTTTGGTTTTTGTTTTCTGATAATATCTTTTTATATGCTGCTCTTGTGTCAATAAATGATAAAATGAATAGAAATTTGTGATGATTGTTATAAAATAAGTGCATGAGTTATTCACAATATAACATTAAGGAGGATGAAACAGTATTTTTAACTTGTAGTTGCTCAGGACGTATTGACTAGCTGTGATCTTGGATACTTGAAATAGTGCATCTAAATTATATTAATGAAGAAATGAACTACGTTTTATAGAAATTGAATGTGGTACACCTTAGTTAACATTGTCCTTAATTATATAAATGAAATCTATATTGGATGGTAGTTAATAGCTTTAGTTATATCTTTAGAGAGACTAGTCCACTTGACACATCATATTTAAGTTTTTGTAAATGTTCACCGATAATAATCAAATTGCAGGATTATTGAAACGTATCACCACAACTTAACATTGACCAAAACTTCCAGTGCTGATAAATCATATACACTACTGAAATCCACTGGCAAAACACAATGAAATTGTCCCACTTAAATCTACCTTGGAAATAACACTAGATTGTCCTCAAAGGTTTATCACAGTTCGGATGACGTTTTATCCAACTAAAAAGTTTGCATAAAACTGTTGACATTCTTACCTGTATGAATATTCAATAAGGATGTCCCGTAGTGTTTCTATGAGGTGTTGGATGTTCTTTTGGGACACTTAATATTTTACTGGCGTTCTCATATTTATTCATCTACTAAAATATTGGCAGGCTTCAAAGCTGCTTTTTGCCAAAAAAAAAATTTCTTTTGCCTGATTTTTTGTGTACATAACTTTTGTTGGAATGTCTTTGTAACATTTATTTTAGATATTACTGAGTGTTTTGCTTGAACTTAAAAACAAATATCAGGAACTAACTTATGTTATTATTTGGATGGTATAAATGGCTAAAACAATAAAAAAGACTAGAATGATTGGCAACGAAATTTCAGTGTAATAGTTATTGTGACCAAAGAACTTTTATGGAAGCCACGGAAGCCACACAAAATCTCTGAAAATCTTTTTATGAAATAGAATACAACTGAAAGCTTGACCTATAATCCAAACACTGTCACCTAGCAAACGGAGTCCCCCAAGCTTCCAAAAGGGGAATCCACAATAAGGTCACCACCTGTATCACTTACGTTACCAGCACACTGACTCAGTGGGCCTTCCTGGTTGTGGGGGACAGTCAGCCCTGGTGTCCAGGCACCGGGGGGTCAGTCCCTCAGTTCCCTAGAAAAAGGTTAGGATATCAGTCTGAGTGTTTACACTTGGGTGGGGGTACCCCTTGCCATAGTACAGGGTGTATAGATATGAATTCATTGGTCCATCAATTTGACTCACTGATGTTAGGGGTTCTTTTCCTGTAAATCACACCAGGAAATCCCTATATTTCTAGGAAACCATGTAAACATGCTATTTCATTGGCTCCCCATATTGGAAGCCGGGGAAATGTACAAAACTTTCTTCATTCCTACTTGGTTTCTTGCACCAGTAACATTGTAAAAACTGAAAACTTTTACTGGGCAAGAAACCAGGCGGTATCTTGGAACAACGTTATAAACTTTATGTTATTTTATGTTTTTAATGATTTAAGATTTTAGTTTGTTTTATACATTATTTATCAACGGGACTGGTGTGGAGTGACTTGTGGCAATAAACTGGACTTTGAGTGTGAACTTCAACTGCTGGAATGCATTACCTGTCGAACTGTGAACTCTATGTTTAGACTTCTGTGTGGACCACATTGATGAGGAGCTGTCACATGACTTTATTCTTGACTTTCTGCCTATGAGGGACGGTCTAACCTATATTTTGTCATCCTTTTCCATTTATTGTTGTGAAAAAATTTTCGATTCAAAACTTGCCCTCCTGTTAAGTCAAGTCTAAAATTGTGGTGACAGCGTACTTCAGAAAATTTTATGTTTCAGATATATAGGACATAGACTAAAATAATCAATAAAAATATCAGTAAAGTGGAAATTGAAAATGCCAAATAAAAAGTTCTGTAGAAAGTGTGACTGCAAGCATGTGCCACCAACTGACAGGAACTGTAAAAGAAATCAAGATTTAGAAGTACCATCAACTTCCTCAGCTACCCAAGTGTCAAATCATTCGTCCTCTGACATGTCCTTGATATCCTCTGACGCAGAAAATGTGCAGTATCAAGGTGACAGTATTCAAGTCAAGATACTGGAAGAATTGCAGAAAGTAAACAGAAGGTTGGATTCAGTGGAAGAAGATGTGGCCACCATCAAGAAGACGACGCATGAAAAGACTGTGAAGTTAAGTAACTTTTCAAAAAGTAAATTAAAGCAATGTAAAACCAGTGTTATATCTGAATCTGAGTCGTCCTCTGATGAGTCAATTGTCCCCAGTTTAAGTATGTTGAAAACTTCCTCTGACATTCAAAAGTAAGTAGATAAGAGGTTGCTTCAATTACAGGAAGCCAGTGCTTCCAACTCAGGTAAAAATGACTTTAAGTCTAAGAGAGGTGGTAACGTTGATTGTGTAGTGAAAAACAAGGTGGCATGGCCACAAGACACAATTTTGGGTGGTCATAACCGTCAATGAGTGACTCACGACCAGTTAAATTTGACCCAATGGGTTCAAGGGTTTGCCCAAAATATCCTAGATGAAAAATCACACAAAACAAAAGATCAAATGTTACAATATTTGGCAGATATCATGGCTGATGCCACAGATTTTTCTTGGCAAAATGCAAAGGCCGCCCATGCGGTCTTATTATGTGACATGGAAAGCGGGCTGTTTCTTGGGATAACTCTGATAAAATTGACAGAATAAGAAGGGCTCATGCCCAAAGGCATTCACAAAATTCAAAATCTTGGGCAAAAACGTCTGAACAAGGAAATATGCGAAAACCCTGGTTCTGTAAACCATTTCAAAGTGGGTCTTGTATGTTTCAGAAGGACCATGAGAGCAATGGTAAGTGGCAAAGGCACGTTTGTGCCACCTGTTTGGAAAGGGGGAAGATTCTGAATCATTCTGAAAAAGAATGCACCTGGGCAAAACGTCCAAAAAACGAGTAACCAGCTGTCCTGAATCATCATTCACTCAGGGCAGCAGTAATACCTCTCATGGTGCCTCTGGCATTTCAATAGTTACTGAAAAATGGTCTTCTGAAAGTAAAGAAGGTAATGTGATTATAAATGTTGAGAAACAAAAAACAATTCAGAACTAGGTTTGTTTATGCATGTAATCAAAAGGTCGCCCTTGTCGGCGCATTGATGGCCATGTCAAAGCAAAGAGCAGTAGAGGTAGGTCTGTGTCCTTTGAAAAGACCTTTACCAGTACAAGTGCAGGCAAAAAAGTGTGTCCCTTGTGGTAGTAAAGTCCGTCCTGGCAATGGTAATGAAGAATCCTATGCTGAAGTGGTTAAGGTCAGTACAAACAATCACGGTACAGGGTGCAAAACCAGAGACTCCACTAATAACTTGCCTGATTATGACCAAGTAAGTCTAGACACAAATACTACTTTTGCTGGCATAAGTCATAATGGAAGAGCAGGACAAGTAGTTCACAATGAAACTGTCTGCCATTTAGCAGGTAAAAAAGACAATGAGAAACATGGCAATGATATTGACCAAGGTCACAGTAACAATGTTGATTCTCATGAATATAAGATCTTTGATATCAATGGCCTTGATGATAAATACTTCCATTCCATCCTGAATGTCACTCTTGATAAGAAGTCATGGAAACAAATCGACAATGAAGTCACTAGGGCTTGGAGAAGCCAAACAGATTTCGAATTCGGCTTCATCCCTCTTAGCCAGTTTCAAGAAGCCACATCTGACGTAGTAAATGAACTAGCTGATTATTGTCCAATTAAAGCTCACAACCTTGTTTCAAAGTCTGGAAAACCAAATTTTCTCCAAGCTAGAATTAAGGTTGACACCCAGTTGCACTTAGATGAGTGGCAAAAACAATTACAAGGGTACTGGGACACCCAGTTATTGGACCTTCTGAGGTTTGGCTTTCCCCTAGACTTTAACAGATTGTCACCCCTTCAATGGGAAGGTCAAAATCACAAATCTGCCATTGAATATCCCAGGGACATAGAAGCCTATATTGCAGAAGAAAAGAGTTTTAATGCCATTGAAGGCCCATTGAAAGATCATCCATGCCCCAATGGTCATATATCTCCATTCATGTCAAGCGAGAAGCCAGATTCCAACAACAGACGGGTAATTATTGACCTTAGCTGGCCCCTGGGTCAGTCTGTGAACTCAGGCATTGACAAAACCACTTATCTGGGCACTGATTTCAATCTGGTTCTCCCAACTGTGGATCACATAACTGATAGGCTAAAACTTTTAGGCAGGGGTGCTCATATATACAAGATAGACATAAGCAGAACCTTTAGGGATATCAAAGTTGATCCCCTGGACTATAATCTCCTAGGTCTACACTGGCATCATGTCTACGTCGACACCTGCATTCTGTTTGGGAGTCAACATGGCTCCCAGATCTTCCAGTGCGTCAGTGACGCCGTCTGCTTCATGATGTGTTGCGCTGGCCATGGCATCGTAAACTACGTCGACGACTACGTCAGATTCGGCGTCCCGTCCAACTCAAAACGCTCATATGACCACCTATATGACCTCCTTGACCGCCTTGGTCTCACTATCAGCCAGAAGAAACTGGTTCCCCCAAGTACCTCTGCTGTATGTTTCGGTGTGAAAATTGATACAAAAAAAGGTTCTATATCTATTCCTGAGGAAAAACTGCGTCAAATTTGTGACACTGTTAGTGAGTGGAAAAATAAAAAGTATTGTACAAAGCATCAGTTGCAGTCGCTTCTAGGCCACTTACTGTATATTCACAAATGCGTGAGGCCTGCTTGCCACTTCTTGAATAGAATACTCCACATACTTAGGGAATACCATGGTCAAAATCGAATCCATTTGAATCCTGAATTCCACAGAGATCTTAGGTGGTTCAAAAGATTTCTGCCTCTCTACAATGGTGTTTCCCTGTATGATCACAAAAATCCCGATCATCAGGTTCATCTGGATGCATGCCTTCGAGGTCTTGGAGGTGTATGGCAAAATATGGTCTACCATATGCCCATACCTCTTGGATTCAAAGGTTTAAATATAGTCCATCTTGAAATGCTGAATATATTAGTAGCACTCAAGTCATTCTGTACTCACTGGAAAGGAATGAATATTCTCATTCACAGTGATAATTTTGCAGTAGTCAATGTTCTTTGGTCAGGCAGAGCCCGAGATCCCTACCTGGCTGCCTGTGCCGCAATATCTGGCTGTGGGCTGCCACTCATGATATGCAATTTACTTACACTCATGTTTCAGGCAAAAGCAACAGAACTGCTTACCTGCTCTCTAGAAGGACTAATAGTCCTTCAAATTTAGCCGAACTTAGTGTATTAGTCCCAAGCCCCAATTGGGTCGTGGTAGGCCTTGAGGCCCTTGAAATTGATGCTGTAATCTAACATGTACTATGCTTTGTTTCAGATAACCAAAGACTGAGGAGGCTCTCCACAAAAGCAAATGCAAGGTTACAAGATGCATTCAGGCCTTCCACAGCTAAAGCTTATGGTGTCATGTTCAGAACTTTTGTCGGTTTCTGTGTGTATATGAGTATTGCTGTTGAAAGTATTGATGTAAATGGTCTTTTGGCCTTCTTAGAATGTTTAACTTATAACCAAACATCAGTAAATATGCTTGCAAATTACTTGGCTGCCATCAGAACCAATTTCAATCTCCTAGGTCTTAACTCTTCCATTTTAGATGATAAAAGACTAAACTATTACATAAAATCCATGAAATTGAACAGACCAGTCTGTTTGTCCACAAAAAATGTCATATCATTAGAGATTCTGCAAAAAAATTGTTCGTTGCTGTGACACATTATACATGGGTCCCATCTTCAAAGCTATATTTTTGGTGGCATTTTTTGGTTTCTTTAGATTATCAAACTTGGCCCCTCACTCATTTTCTTCTTTTGACATATCCAGGCACCTGGCTGCTGGTGACATTTTCTTCTCTAAAAAAATTGTAAAAATTCTGGTTAAGTGGACTAAAACCCTTCAAACTCATGATCAAATCAAAATCATCTCCCTACCTAACTTAGGCAAGAGCCCACTATGTCCTTATCATGCCCTTGAAAGATCATTCTTTTGTATAACCCTTCAGAGAATGAACCCCTTTTTCAGTATAAATATCCCTCTGGTTGGAAAGTCCTCATTGATTCAAAAATTAGAAAGACACTGTCACTTATTAATCTCAAACTCCAATTTCCACCACATTTCTTTACCTTCCATGCTTTCCGGCGTTCAGGTGCCTCCCTGGCTTTCAGTGCCAATGTCCCCTTGCAAGATATCAAGGTGCACGGACGTCGGATTACATACAGGAAGATATGACTAAACATTCCCTGGTTGCTTCGACTTTCCAAATAAATGCTCATAAATGTGTGGTTTGGGTTTGAGGAATTTTTTCATAGTATGTAAATTTTCACTGGGCTAAAAGTCCTAGCTCCATATAACCCCTATATTATATCGCCAAACCATTACACATGTTTTGGAATATATACATCAATGTAAAAATATCAGTTTACACAGTTTTATATAAAATGTGAATTAAAATTGCATTTCAAGTAAAATTTCCCCCCTCAACAGTGTGACCTTGGTCTAAAAATATGACCTTGGGTCAGACTGACAGCAGTCTGACCTTTGACCTAATATGACCTTTTGACCTTGCAAGGGTCACACTCAGGGTGTGTTCACTGGTCAAATGTTTATTATTATATTTACTTTATTCATGATGCATACACGTGTAGTAATAGTATATTTTCTTTATTCATAAGCATTTACATGTGTGTAAACTCGTGTGTAAATTTCTGGGAACTGTACATATTATTAGTATTAGTGTGTATAATCTTATGTTCATCTTATAACTATACACTTGTTATTGTAATAAACACAAGTACCCTCATCTCTTGTTACTGTGTTGGGGAACTTTGGGGGGACTGACAAGTGTGATGCCTTAACACCAATAATGAATGGATATATTATCAGTGTCCTAGGTTTAGGAGTTATTAAGAAAAGCTACACACTGGAGTTTATGATATAGTATGTATAAAACTAGAATAAAAATTATTTTCCCCAGTCGACTTGTTTATGTGTTAAAGTTCAAGGTCAGGATATTGTGGTAAGGTAGCATTTCGGGTGCTACCTTAGGCGGTGGCACTTGAATGTTTGTTGAGGACCTTTGTTATTTAATTTCTCCTGCCTTTTCTGCAGACTTTCCCTCCTGCCTCACTTTAAATCCAGTTTTCAGTGAGGCAAGTCGCCATTTTAAGTTATATAAAACTTTTTGCCCACTCCCCACCCTTGAAACCTATTAATTGTTAGTTGTAGTTTCAGTTATAGAAGCTGCCTGATAACATGAACCTGGGAACAAGTTTACCTAGGTCCCGTAACAGACCAGTATAAAGTACAAGTTCTCCTCTGTCGGCTTGATCAAGCCGCAATATTGCTATGTCTGAAGATGAATGCAGTTCAAACCTGTGTCTCTCATGTTGGAAAGTCAGCATCTAGTTGTTGTGTTAGTGTAAAAAGCAGAGTAATTTATGTTATAGAAAGGAAAGGTATGAGAAAATCACTGCATGTGTCTTACAAGCTTGACCAGCTTTGGGCAAGAAGTTCATTTTATTGTCAGCAACCAGAATTCTCACCTTCTATGCAGCCCCAGGATGTCTGATCTTAAGTTTATTGTTCTCTGTCTGAGGGGGACCATTCACAAGCCTGGAGTCAAGTAGATCACCAACAAGGATACAATATCTAGTACAGATCATAACTAAACTAACTTGATTTCATTAGTTTCATTTGTGAGATTTTGGTCTGTTGAAAGTGAATCTATAAATGTGCATGTGCGCATCATAAATTACAGTAATTTTGTAATGATAATATTTGTACTGATTATTTTAACTTAACATTCTAATGGGTAACATGTAACTGATGTTATTCCATTGGTTAGACTATTACATATATGCTTCAGTAAATTGTCTATACTGTTACATATTCTGCCATACTTTTAATAAAGATCATAGATAGTGGCAGAAGGGGGTTGTAATGCTCGATCCAGTAAGGTGTAAATTTTGTTCAGCTAGATAGGTTATTGTTGTGCTTCCCTTTATATTATATATTATTTGTTAGTGGGGCTTTTGTTACTCTTAATCTCATATTAAACTATGAATATCATATCATGAATTTGTATATATAAATACCTAGAATTGCATAGTTAGATAGGTGTATGGCTAAGCCACCTTATCTTCATTTAGGACATAAACACCGAAACAGTATAACTCAAATGTAGCTTTAACTTATAAACTTTAAGATTTGACTAAAATTCACCAGTGAACCCAGTCACTTTCTATTTGCTATCTTCATTATGGCCACCTCAAAGTAATCCAAATTCGTATGTTATGGTGACCATAGGGTCAAGTAAAGTTTATCATAGTAATTCTTAGGTTAAGGTGGCCTTAGGTGATTTACATTGTGTTCATTCATATTTAAATTGATTTAGTATGTAAATACGACATAGTATGTATAACATTACAATAAAAATAATTTTCCCCAGTCAATTTGTTTATGTGTTAAAGTTCAAGGTCAGGGCACTGTTATTAACACGATGTTTGCCAAGAGACAGTTATTAAGCAATAAGCTTTACAATATATAAATCATGAACAAATATTAAATCAACACTATATATAAAGGGACACCCTCAACAAAAATACCACAAAGTCCTAAAATATGTGGATGTTTTTCCAAGTCAGGCATTTATCAATTTATTTACTGGAAATATGCTTGAAACAAATATCTTGAGCAAATTATTTGTGCTAAATTAGCTAAATATAATCCAAAAATTGCAACATATTTTTATAATATAGATATGTTAGATATTGCTTTCATTGAATCATGACTTTTATACTGTTGATCCTGGGCTTAAATTCTTTATCTATCAATGAACCTCTTAGCTTATGTCTGCTTCAAAGTTCTTTCATATAATTCTGACTAAAAGCAACAGCACAAGCAAGATTGGGGGAGCAATAGTCTTGTACAAATTTTATCTTATTTTACTTGAAAGAACAAGAGATTATTGTGGTTCTTCTAGAATGTTTAACATGCTGGACCCAGTAATAGATAAAACTAGCCACATGTGAGGTAAAGTTCAGGGGCAGGTTTCACGAAGCCTCCTTTGGAAAGGACCTCCTTTAGTAAAGGAAGGTAATTTTTTCTTTGAGAAGGCCACTTAAAATCTCCGTTTCACAAAGCCTCCTTTCACTCTCCTTACCAAAGGAGTGATTTCAGCTGTAGAATGTTACACTAACACCAGAAATAATGGTCTGAATAAAACCACCCCATATATATTTCTCAACTTCAGAGTTAAAAATGGCTAAAATAGCCACTTGTGAGGTATAGATCAGTATTTAAAACGTTGTAGGGAATGTTATTTATTGTCGTCTGAACCAAGATTTTACACACTGTGGTAGATGATATGACATCACTTAAGAAATGCTTCTAAAACCGGAAACACAGATGCAACTTATTCTTAAAGTTTAAATAACTTTTTTTACTCTGAAGAGCTATCGCCGTTGATTATTGACAAACTCAGTTTATCAGCTCACTACATGATAGGATTTCTTAAATGTTAAATGAATTTTCAATTCTATACCTGATAAGATAAATGCCAAATTAGAAGGGTCAAGGTTTTAAGTTACTGCCGTGGCAGTTTAAATACACTATGTCGTGTTGTAACATTAACTTGCAAAAATTAATTGAACTTTACGATTTGCAATTCAAATCTGGGCGTCATAATTACCATACAATTACCACTATTTTCATTTATTTGTGTGGGAGATTTGCAAGCTCGACTGATATGTATATATATGCAGATATTAGCTGGTATTGTGGGCAGTGTAGCACATATCAGGTGAACACTTCTCATTATGTTCATGATCATAGATAAGGTTTGGTTTTTACTTCTCATTATATTCATGATCATAGATAAGGTTTGGTTTTTATTATTTTACCTATGAAAACACTCGGAGGTTGTATGTAAATCACTGGATTATAAATGTAAAATAACCCTTGCATTGTATTTATTTAAATTTTGTTTTTAATAGTGACAGTATTTAAACAGACATGCTACTTGGTTAGTTTTCACATTGTTCTTACACCCCACCCCACCCCCACCCCCGCCACACCCTCCCACACAAACAGGAATGAGATGCTGGCTCATAGACACGGCCAGATTTAAGTTTATTATTTATTTGGTGTTTTAGACCATACCTTGCACATGTGTATACCCTGAATGGCATTTATAAGGGCAGAGAAAACTAGTACATACAGTTAAATGAATTTATTTATAAACTATATATTTATATTTCAAAAAACAATAATAAACAACCTTCCCTGTTTTACCAATCAATATTCTTGGAAATCAGGTCTCACTAGCCCCCAGTTATCAGGAATCTCAGTGTAGCGTTCAACTGAAACTTGTCTGTTGGACCATACATCACAAGTTACAAAATCCACTAGAATCCATACAAGAAACATTTAGAGAATTCCAGCCCTTCTTATAAATGCCTTAGTGAAAATTAGATTGGACTACTGCAATTCAGATTAAAAAGTAATATGTGCAGTGACTAAAGTGCAGTTACCTATGACTACTGCCTTATATTGACCAATATGCTTGGCAATATTTCGAAAATCTAATTGCATTTTCTCATCAGAGGCTGACGATTTTAACCAATTTTGCCCCTAAGGTGCAAAAATCCTATCCGCCTTGAGCCGTCAAAATGAGCCGTCATCCGGCGGATAGAGCCTCTATAGGAGGCTCAGGAGGATAAAATCCTGAAAAAAGTCATTTTTTGCTTTAAAACCATTATTTTTAATTTAATAATGGGGAATAAATTTATATTCAAAAGTTTTCAATCCAAGATAGGTTTTGATAGTCCTAACTTGGTTAAGAATAACTGTTAATAGCTAACTTTATAAGTAAACTTGGTCATTTACTATTAAATAATAACCCTAGATTTCAGTTTATGGTTATAAAGGTTTGAATTTTAGGTAAGTTTTGCACCTAAAATATTTGGGGTAATTGGGAGTAGCCAGGGCTTATTTAACCCTATACCAAAATCAGAAAGGCGCTCATACTCTTTTAATTGGTCTCAAAATTAATTTATATGAGGGTTTGATTGCAATCCAGTATATTTCACTGGGAGAGCACAGTCACTCAAGTGTCTAGTTGGAGTGAAGGTGTACTCAATTGCTTGTGCGTGATTGCATAGCAGTCTGACTTCAGAGATACATGGTCTCTAATAAGTGGAACTTGATGATGGTGGGTGAATTACAGAATAGACAATCATTAATTGTGTATGATTTAAATCTGTAAAAATCGGGCCTGACCATAAATCAGAGGTGTTAACATGAGTGCTAAATGGTGCATATGTGGAAATTAACATGAATTCCATCAAAAATGCAACATTCAAAAATAAGGTATGTTGGACAAACTGGTCAAGCAGGAATAGTGGTGGCCACTTGACCAGGCTAATTTTTGGATATCATATTAATCGCATAATTTGTGATATGAGATTATCAATAAATTTTAAATTTGATGAAAAAAACATATCAAAGAAAAAAAACCAAAATACTGGTTTTCAATGAAAAAATCTCATTTAATGCATGAGAAATCAAATATACATAGTGTTGTAAATTAGAACACAACAAAACTAACAGGATTATGTTAATTAGAGTTCATAGTATATATATCCAATGTGACAGTCTTATGCATAGACATTGACAGCATAAAAAAATAAATTACAAAATGTTTAGTGGGGGAGTAATGTTGGAGCAGATGGAGTCCAGGAAATCAACGAGTTGGAATGCAGGGGTGGTGTTGTTGGTCACTGTTCCCCATTGTGGATGTTCTGGTGAAAGATGTGGGGGGAATGGGTCTTCCTCCTCTGTTGCATCTTGATAGGGTACAGCCTCAGGTAGGTCCATAGCTCTTCTCCTTTCTTGATATTCCACTGTGTAGTAGCAGGGTATATCCAGGAATGGAGTATGAGGCGAACTGGTGACCGGCGAATCCCAACCTTGAATGGTTTCCTTGGGGGACAGCATGAGAACATGTGGTGAATTCCCAGTATCTATCCTGGTAGGTGTCATTTGGACAGCCTTATCTTTACATATGACTGGGGTAGTGTTGGTCCCTATATGTACAGGTTTCCGGATGGAAGGTAGAGTGCACATGTCTGTTTGGGTGCAGACATTAGTAGAAACCATGGTTGACTTGTGAGTAGATGCATTGACTGAGTCTGGATATGGTGTCTCAGAAGATTGGAAATCAATGTTTTCCAGGAAAGCATCAACTTCATCCCAACTATCCTCAGTAGGTGTGATAACTGGTTGGAAAGTGGGTGTCACATCTGGGGAGTTGTCTGTAGTTACACAATCCGCAATGTTGCCGAAAGTATAGGTTGTTGAAGGCGCCTTGTGGGCTGTCTTCAAGTGTCTGTTCAGGTACTCCCTTCTTTTATACTCCTTGTTACATTGTTGGCATTTGTGTACTCTCAACATATGGGAAGTGTCAATATGTCTTTTTAAGTTAGACTTGTGGGCATATGTTTTATGACATATGAAGCTTGTATACCACATTTTGAACTTTGTATATCCAATCTGAGAATATGGTAAGTCACAGAAGTCACACACAATAAAATAAAGATCACACTGTTGATACTATTTGAGTAGCAAAATGTTGAAAGTAATCCTAATGTGGATTAGTTCTGGAAAATAATGCACACATATATAACACCACTGAGCTTAAAACACTGAATAGGTGATTTAAATACAGCCTTGATGAATGAGGTCATAGGTAACCTAGTTACTAATGAGGTCACATAGTAATTCAGGTGATTATGATGGTGTAATATGACGTCATATGGTCATATACGTCATCAAATTGACGACGTCATAGTTGTGACATCATACTGAGAGTAGCCCTTGTGAGCAAGTGCCCAATATAAAAATATAAAGGGAAAAGGGGGCATCTGGGTAATTGATGCCATGAGAGGGCATAGCTTCATACAAACATATTGATGCCTGCAGGGTGGAGTGTAGGGAATGCCCAAATATAATATAATTCTTGGCTTCTGCGCCTTGAGGTGGCATTTGGGCTTGTTGGATCCCCCATCCATTGAAAGATGCTAAACTCCATGTTTTTCACAGAATGATTTTTCTGTGTAAAGTGTCTAGAGACAGGAGTGGATTTTTCAGGTTGGAATTTTTGAACACTATTTTGGTGCTGATACATCCTGTTCCTGAAGGGTCTTTTGGTTTCTCCAATGTATTGGAGGCCATATTGGTTGCAATTTATAATATAAATTACATTCGATAATTCACAAGTGACTTTGTGTTTAGGGGGGAGTGACTTGCATTTGAATACTTGTTTAGTGTGGAAGCTGGTTATTTGTTCAGCTTTCCTAATTTTGGGGCAATAGGTACATTTCCCTAGTCTGGTGCAGACCGGGATGTGTAATGATGGTTTTGCATCAGTTGTCAGTTTAGGAGGGTAAGAAATAGTGCTACTGGTCAGAATATCTCTGAGGTTTGGCAGTCTTCTAAATCCCATTAGAGGTTTGGAGCTAAATATTTGTGTTAGTTCCTCAGTGTTTTGAATAATGTTCCAATTTCTTTGTACTAGAGAAGAGGTCCTCAGTGGCCTAGTGGTTAGCAAGTTTGGCATCTAATCATAGGCTGTCACCTCTGTGGGTTCGAGTCCCACAAGTGGCAATTCTGAGGACCTGTCCCAATATGACCCTGGCTGTTGAACGGGACGTAAAACCCCAACTTTGAACTTTGTACTAGAGAACCGATTTGTGGGTTCCTAGGATTGAATTGGGTGACCATTACTGGTGCTTCATTAGCCTTTTTCGAGACAATCTCTAGTAATTCATCCTGTGAAAATTTTCGAGCTCTGAGATAATGTTTTTTCAGGCTTTTAAGTGGGTATCCTCTTTTGAGGTAATATCCAGTGAGTTTTTTGGCGTTAGCCTCAAAATCATGGTCCAGAGTACAGATCCTTCTTAATCTTAAGTATTGGCCAAAGGGTCCTGTAGTGAGCTGAACTGTATTCCAGATACAGATGGGTGTCTGTAGGTTTGTTGAAGAGGGTTGTGATCAGTCCTCTGTCCTGGCCAAATTTGATAGTTGTGTCCAGAAAATCAATCTGGGTGTAACTCATTTCATGGGTGAATTTGATTGTGTCAGGTAAGGAGTTTAAATAGTCAATGAACTTTTTAAGGGACTCCTCACCATGGGTCCATACTAGGAAAATGTCGTCAATGAACCTTTTCCAAGTAAGTGGTTTAAGTGGGTAACCAGCTAAAGCTTTGGTCTCGAACCTATCCATGAACAGGTTAGCATAGTTAGGGGCTAAGGAGGTGCCCATAGCTGTGCCACCTGTCTGTAAGTAATGATCTCCATTAAATGTGAAGTTCATACTGTGTAAAACTAGTTTTAGTAAGTCTAGTATAAAATTGGTGATTGGCGTTTTAGTGGGGTCATTTCTAAGTTTCTCTGCAACTGCTGATATTCCTTCATTGTTTGGAATATTAGTATATAATGAGGAAACATCTAAGGTGCATAATATTGCACCTTCAGGGATTGGTCCAAGCTCTTTTATCTTTTTAATAAAGTCCTGGGTGTCCCTAATGTAAGAATTGGTTTTTGGGACATAATCTTTGATGTGTTCATCAACTAACTTGCTAATCCTGCTAGTGGGGTGATTAACAGAACTGCAAATTGGTCTGCCTGATACACTTTTTTTATGTATTTTTGGTAGCATATAAAACCTTGCTTCAGTGCAGTTGGCTGGGTTAAGGTGCTCGAAATTCTTATCTGAAATCAAGCCTTTTTCTCTCATTTTAGTGAGTGTTTTGGTCACATTTGTAGCTACTTGATCAGTACAGTCCTGCCCAAGTATAGAACTTAGAGTCGCTGAGCTGTCTGTACCCTTTTCTTAAGTAATCAGTGGTGTTCATTACTACTACTGCTGACCCTTTATCAGCTTTTTAAATTACTATTTCAGGGTTCTCTGAGAGTTCTCTCAGACTACTGGTTTGCTCCCGTGTCAGGTTTGGTTTCCTGATCTTTTTAACTTTACTGCAATTCCCTGTTTGAATCACTCACCGACATTTAGTTTAGAAGACTGGAGTGCATCCAGACTCACTCAGCAGGTTTCTCATTTATTCTTCCAAGTATTCCAATATCATCCCTAATTTAAAAAGTTTATTGGCTTCTAGTTAAATACTGGGTATAATTTAAAAGAGGCCTGTTACATACACATTTTAGACATAACAGCCCAAAATCATTCCTTGGCTTTCTTCCTCCATTCAAACTGTTGACTATGGTCCTGTGTAAAAAGACTGTAATACAGAGGACACTAATTTCTCAAAACCTCATATTTAGAGGGTGAACCAAGAGGGTTCTCTTGCTATATCTCTGAAACGGTATCAGTGATTGCATTTTCAGTTTCATATTATAACTGACAATCTTACTTTCAATCCATGATAAAATTGTAGATACAATTTGTGAAAAAAACAGGACACTCACATGGCATCCCAGGCTTCATGACCCACTCAAATGTAGTTAAATAAATTAACTTTGAACTATGTTTATGTGCCCAAAAATGTGCTACCACAGATATTAGGCGCTGTGAAAGTATGATTAAATTAGATTAAATGAGATACTCAGGACCATCGTATTTAATGAAATACCTATTTTTGACCACTTAATTAATAAAAACAAAAATTCTTAGTTTTAATATTTCTATAGGCCTGACACCCCTGTTCCACTCTTATGGTTTCCCAACTACCCTAACAATATTGTTCCAGAACAATCTTACTGGTCCCATGACTTATATTTTCAGCTGTACAGATCAGGAATATAATTGTTACAATGAGAGATTGTTTTCTCAAGTACTAAACATGCTTAAAAACTTTTTCAAGTGTGCATTTCTATCCAAAAATGTCATTATGAATCTCTTTTGTCATAAGTCAGCCACAACTTCACTTGCAACATCTATTTATGGCGTTACAAAAATTCTTTTATTACCCACCAATACCTGTTTGTGGCCTATATATGGAACAGGATATATTTATTTTTGTGTGTTCACATGCATAATTAGCATCACAATTTGCAAACACGAGCAAGGTTTTCTTGAATATTACTGAAACCGTGAAGCCTACAATGTCTGTAATAGAGCATTAGAAAGTTTTTTGTACAGCTTCCGCTCATATTTGGGGCATTGAAATGGTAACTGCTTGGTACCTCAAAGTAGCACAAAAGTAGCTTCCTTCGACCCCCTCTTTTAGATCCCACAAACACGAGTCTTATTTTTTGCGGTTACATATCACTTTTTTGAATTTTTTTTTTTGTTGTTGTTGTTTATATGAGAATAATATTGTGCCCAATACTATTGAAAGGCAGGAGGGTAGTAGAGAATGCACTTGGATTATCAGATAGCAGATTCAGGGTCTAACTCAACTCAATGGAGCAAAGACCGAAGGTTATTAGAATATTGTTATTAACATGTGCTGTGTTACACAACATTCTGAGGACATTAAGATGATCAGAATATGTGACATGAGGACCTGCCCTGGGGGTAGAAGTAGCTAGTATTAGTCAACTCTCAGCTTGCAATCGCATGTCCCCTCGGATTCAAACAATGTCTTGCATACCTGGACAGAGAATTCACATTTTTGGGGAAAGCTTTGTCCTGCCTTGCTTATTCTTGAATTTCACACTGGTTATATCTCTCATAGATCTCATACAGTTCCTCGAGCCCCAGAAGTGTGACAAGTCAGATGAACCCCCAAGGGGTCAAAGGTCAAACAAGCAATGCGAGTTATGATGTTTATTCACTAATAATGCACACTACTTTTATTTACAGTTCTGTAGTTAAATTAAGACTGGCATAAGGTCACCTTAAAGAAAGGCAATTTTTAAGGTCATCTTAAAGAAAGTGGGTGAAACCCTATGAAATTGGAAGACAATATATGTGTGGACCTGGAGGAAGGTGACCCTATGCCAGTAAGAATTCAAAGTACTATAATGTATAACATTTTGATGACATGATATTTCAACAAATTACAAAAAAATACTCAACCAGCCAGCCATTGTAGTTATTTGGTACTACTAGCAACCAATAACATATTTTGTAAAATGAATTGGTAAAACAGAATATGTAAAATTGCATAAAATTGTACTAACATGAGGACGGACGCTTATGGCCAGCCCGCTGCGCAGGCATCAGACTAATAGTCTGAAGACTTTCTGGCCAACGATACCAGGCACAAGAGATTGGAAGTTATTAACTGCATTGGAATTAAAAGTTAAAATTTTATACAATCTTACAGGTATTTTTTAAAAGTACATAATAACTACATCAGTCTGCAACAACGTACACATGTAGCCAATGATAAGTTCTACATTCTCCAATCATTACAATTGATTATAAATTCAATGGCAGAATATAATTACTTCATGTTATTAAGTAGCAGTATAGCTACATATGTAAGAAGCTTAGCAAGTACTTTATAATTGTACGTTTTAGCAATTACAGTGAACTCTTGTATTAATTCATTATTCAATATTAGAATTAGTAGTTCATTGCAACACACATTATTTTAATTCATGATTCACCAAAGCCTGTACAAATACTTTTTGTTACTTTACAAGTATGGGTAATTGGTGATGCTATGACTGATACATTTACATGAATGAATACGCTGTTAGGTACAAGTACTCCATGTCATCCATTAGTAATAATTTTTAAAACTATACTACAGAACTATGTACAAGACACACTGGAATACACATACATTACTCAATAAGTCATTGTGGTGAGCAAGTCCATATCAGTACATAAATTATTTGTCTTATTCAGGTAAATATCACATAATTAGGGTTATAAGCCCCAGAAATAATTTAACCATGTATACAGGGGTATAGGCCCCAGATTTACTGCTGCTACCTTACAAATATATGTTCCGTCTCAAGAACCCAAGGTCGCCCTAAAGGGCTGAGCAATACAGCCCCAGTCTCTCTCACCTTAAGACCTTGGGTTAGTAACGTTGGAATGGATTACTAAGTAATCATATTTGTACAATGGGCCCAACACTGTCTTACATTTAGAAATTACAAGTGATAACTAAGCTTCCAGCTGTAGAACACCAACATGCAGCAACTTCGCCCAAGGTAGCAGAAGTGTGGCCTTGCTACACCACTACTTGATCGTACACTGTGTTGATGTAAGGAAATCTGAAAATATATATAGAACACTTTAAGTATCCGTACACCACTTCACCATGGGGCTGGGTTACAATTACAGGGTGGGTTTCAAAACCAGTGGCTTCCATGAAATTTAAACGAGTGTGGCGCCAAATCCACATAAAGGCTGGCTTTTATAGTAAAGTCAACTAACCGTAACATCCCACAATGCATTTTGTGATGGTCTGGTGCCAGAACTGATAGCTATGACCCCGTACGGTCATATCCTCACAGTTCTTCGAGCCCCAGAAGTGTGACAAGTCAGATGACCCCCCAAGGGGTCAAAGGTCGAACAAGCAATGCGGGTTATGATGTTTATTCACTAATAATGCACACTCCTTTTATTTACAGTTCTGTAGTTAAATTAAGACTGGCATAAGGTCACCTTAAAGAAAGGCAATTTTTAAGGTCATCTTAAAGAAAGTGGGTGAAACCCTATGAAATTGGAAGACAATATATGTGTGGACCTGGAGGAAGGTGACCCTATGCCAGTAAGAATTCAAAGTACTATAATGTATAACATTTTGATGACATGATATTTCAACAAATTACAATAAAATACTCAACCAGCCAAACCCCAATGGTAGAAGGGTATTAGGTAACAGACAGCTTCTCACCAAACATCTCTGCAACCTGGTCACCAGCATCAGTACTATCTGTAACATACCTCCATACTTGACAGATAGGTGACTTCAGTAACCTAGGTACAGAAATTAGTTTCACTTGGTTGTTCTTTTGCATGGTTTTTGACCCCTTAATTAGTAGTACAATTTTCCCAGGTTTGAATATTACATCTCCTCTAGCTAATTGCTTAAGAGGTGAAAACGCCCCAGCACAGTGGGGAACTAAATTAGAGAGCCTCAAAAATGAGAAGAAGCTGAGTAAGTACACAGCCTTAAAAATTTGACCCATATAAGTTAGATCACATTGTTGAACTATTTGTGTCAATAAGTTGATGTCAATAACTTTGTTCAGCTTAACTGACAGGGGTGCATGTAGCTGGACTGCCCTTTGATACAGTTTTAACCTCTGATCCCCAAAGTAAGATACATCAAGACCATGTATGGTGAATGTTGACTTAATGGCTGACAAATAATTAGCCATCTGTGAAACTTTAACAGCATTAAAATTCAAACACTCTAAAAAACAGAGTAGGCTAAACACATTCACCTGCTTCAATTCCCAGCTCATGAAAGTGACAAAAGCCAGGAAAGTACAGAATAAGGCGGTATAGGCCTTCTTTGTTGAGTCACAGAAGGCTTCAGATAGTCTGGAAGTGGCCAGCATGGTCAGATGTCTTGCAACAGGCTGTAACCCTACAATTTACAGTATACAAACACATCCCAATTAGCATAACAATGCACCTTTTAAATTTCATTATCAGTAAACAATAGCTCTTGGTTGGTATGAATCCAGATCACAGGATGGACCAACTGCTGTAATTTTTGAACATTATTAGGTACAGTGAACCATCTGGAGAGAAGATCTGCTACAGGGTTGTTCTTGCCTGCAATATGTATAACTTTCATGTCTATATTACATGTACTTAACCACATAAAAATGTTTCTAGCATATTTGGCTAAAACTTGGTCACGTGATCTACCATTGGTTAGTACTGCCACTACAGCCTGGTTGTCACAATGAATTACAATTCTTTGACCTGCCCACTGATTGTGCCAAACTTTGAGGGCCACTAAGATGTTAATCATTTCTAGTTGTGCAATGTTACAGTTGTGCCAACTTTTGGGTAATTGGAGGGCATAAACCTGCCCATCATGGATGGCCCCTAGGCCTGTTGTACAGGCATCTAAATGCACCACTTTTGTGTATGGATAATGGAAGAAAGAAACACCATTGTATACTGATAAAAAAGTGTTGAACCATTTAAGGTCTTTGTGGAATTCCTGGTTCAGTTTAATTCTATTTACAGAGTAATTTTCTCGCAAAAGTGTGAGCATCCTGTTAAGGAAAACCCTTGCATACTTGATGCATTTTGCTACATACAAGAGGGAACCTAGTAATGACTGTAACTCCTTTTTACAACAAGATGTTTTGGTGGACCATTGAAGACATAGTTGTTTGATTACAGCTAATTTTTCTTGTGGAATGGAAATGGAACAGTCCTCAGTATTAACCAGGATGCCTAGGCAAACTACCTTGGTGTTAGGAGGTACCAATTTCTTTTGGCTAACAGTGAGACCCAGCTCATTGAGGAGGCTTTGTAATCGAGCATAGGAATGTTGTATTTTTGATGGTAAGGCCACACACAAAAAATCATCTATATAATTCCAGATTTGGTGTCCTTCCTGATTCATAATGGAGCGAACTGCATCGGATATGCGCTGAAAAATCGAAGACCCATGTTTTAGGCCAAACGGCAACGAAAAATCGATATAATAGTGGTCCCAATGAAGACCCAACAGGTCTAGGTCTCCAGGATCAATGGGGACATGGCGAAATGCACGACTAATGTCCACTTTAAAGATCTGACAACCCTTGCCCAGCTGGAAGACCTGATTGGTAATGTTATCTATAGATGGGTAAGTTAATACGAATTCAGTGCCTAAGTATTTGTCTAATTTGGCCCCTGAATTTACTGACTGGCCCTTGGGCCAACTCAAGTCTATGATGACCCGACGTTTGTCCGAACTCGACTTATCCCTGGCCATGAAAGGGCTAATATGTAAATTATTTACAGGTGGTTCCCTGTATGGGCCCCCCATAGCTCCATGTTCGATTTCTTCGGCTAAGTATGCATCAACATGGCTGGGGTACTCTGTGGCACTTTTGTGATTTATTTTTTCAGTAACGATATTGGTATTCCTATTGAAATCCAGAGGGAAGCCATATTTGATGAGCATGGGAAGTTCCCAGTCCCAATAATTTTGTAAATACTTTTCCCACATTCCAAAATTCAATTTTGAAGGGATGGGTATTTGCAACCCTTTGTAATTATATCTAGTATCTTCCCTCAGCTTTGTATGTAATTGCAGTATATCAGTACAAATCTTGTTACTGTTTGCATCATGAACCCAGCTTTGTAACCCATAAGTAGGAATAAAGCCGAACAATGGTTTATTCTGTGCCAGTAATTTTTTATTTCTTATGGCCTCTCTAGCCTCCCGTATGCGATAACTTTTAGCCGTACTATTCATTTCCAGCGAGTATTTGTCAACGTCACACGGTACAGTATTAATGGTATCGCCTATGGTGTCCCATTTGGACAGTTCATTGCTTCTTTTAATGTTATTGCTCCCAACTCGTGCAGTATTACTTATTTGACCATGTTCGTGGTTGCTGTTGGTTTGTTTACTGATTGGTGAACAACTGTTTCTTAATAAGACTGTCTTATTTGTTAAATATGAGTCACTCTTACCGTTATGAGCATTCTGACTCACAGTATTGACACTGACATCCTTACTAGTTGAACACGCATTTCCATCATTCAATTCTACAAAAATACTGCTGTTACAATCACTATCAACATCAGAATGAATATTTTCGTCTGTCAACACTGCAAACCTATTTTCATGAAACACACTGTTCACACCTTGAAATTGTTTACTACGTGTTGCTCTATGTTTCAGACCAATATTGGAACCATGACCATTTGATTTAATACTATTACGCGTGTCAACACATTTCTTGAACTTTACACTTTTGGGAGTACCGTAACCATGTGAACTTTTGCTGTCAGATTGCTTTGTTTTGCCTCTGATGACAGATTTATCTGTGTACACCTTATTATTGGAAACAGTACCCCGTTTCACGACATCAGAAAATAATATCTGAGGATTAGTAAATTTGTACAATGACACTAATCTTCTGACATACGGTGTTTCAAGTAATTTACTCTCATGGAAATTTGAATTATATACATATCTACTGTTATATACAAAATTCTCTACTGATTTTTCCCCTGCATTACTGCAGTGGTCCCTTAGTTTTTTGCTACATTTTTCTGGTTACAATTCTTTGTGGTGTGTGTACCATCACAATTTTCACAAGCGTGCCTGTAAAATTGCCCAGCTGTTTTGTGATGTGTAGGATATTTGCAGGTACCTTCTTGGAATAACATTTTTTGTGCATGGGGTTTTACCCTTCTTGGCTATTCAGCGTGAGCCAGAGGTTTGAGCTCCAGAAGTATGTCTCTGGGCATGAGCACGCCGAATACGGTCAATCTTATCGGTGTCAGTCCAGTTAAGTCTATCAGCCTCCATGTTGGTTAGTACCACAGCATGACATGCTTTAGCCGAATCCCATGAAAAGTCAGAGGCATCCTCCATAATATTGCCTATGTAATCGAGCATGCATGTTTTATTATGTTCTGACCTTTCCTCTTGCATACACCATACAAATCCGGACACCCACTGGGTGTTGGTCAGATCATCGTAACTAGGACGAGTTTTATGTGTACCTGTCAATATGAAATGCTGTGGCCAGTCGATAGATTTTTTGACAAAAATTTCACCAGGACCACCTCTCTGTGATTTGACCCTACCTTTATTGGCTGATTCATTAAGATTCTTTAGCTCGGTTAAACGCTTTTCAACCTCATGTTGTACCGACTCGTTCTTCAAGAATGACATTGAGGGGACCACACTCTGAGAAGAAGCCAGTTCCGTATCTATACCGTGAGACACTGTGTCATACTGAGATTGGCCTTGGGAGGTTGTAGGAAGCAGATTTACGCATGAGCTGCCCTGTTCCAGTGCAGCTTCCGTGCGCTGCACCCTCCTATCCATAGCTTCCATTTTTTCCCCAATCTGATGCAATTGTGACAAAATCTGGTCAGAAGCAGTAATTTTGTTCATGGGGGAGGGGCGTGCAGGCACTTGGGCAGCACTAGAAAAGGACTCACCTGCTGACTTCGTACATTTCTTTCCCACCGGACGGCTGTGTTCCTCCTGACATTTTGAGCAATGAAACACTTTCGGCATTCTTTTTGATGAACTGAGCAACAACACTAAAACATGTAAAATATTGATACTAAAATAAGTTAAAATAAAACAACAACAAAGCTCAGTTCAAAACCAGGGGCTTCCATGAAATTTAAATGAGTGTGGCGCCAAATCCACATAAAGGCTGGCTTTTATAGTGAAGTCAACTAACCGTAACATCCCACAATGCATTGTGATGGTCTGGTGCCAGAACTGATAGCCATGACCCCGTACGGTCATATCCTCACAGTTCCTCGTGGTCCTTCACAAAATCAGCTATTTGTGGTCGTAGTTTTGTTCTGACCACGGAGACCTCGAAAGTAAACAAATAAACTTTCAGTTATATTAACCGTCAGTGACCCCTTAAATGTGCTCCTGGGTCACAAAATACTGCATCTTGTCTCACAAAATGTTTGATGGACCAAAATTTTTGGTCCTATGAGGGGCTATACTGGACACTTTCAAGAAAGCAAAATAGGCAGTGAGAAAACAAGTGGGGATCAGGGAGTCAGGCACTAGAGATGTGGTACATGGTTTTGATGTCACAGACTCCTCCAGGAGTAGGGGCAAAAGAGGAGCTGATCAAATTATCCTGAGGAACCTGGTCAAGAGGTGAGCATTAGTATATTGAGCCTCTAAATTGTATTTGACATCAACTATGCGAATAGAGGAGAGGTTATTTTGAATAACTGTGAGTGAAATATGGTGAACATATATTATAAGAAAACCAGTAAATTATAAACCATGAGTTGTAAAGGAAGCCTTGTGAATATCAGAAAGGCTAGAAAGGTCCTGAACTGTCTATCTTGTTTTTTAGGCTGAATGGAAAAGCTGGATTGAAATTTTTATTTATTTATTTATTTGGGGTTTTACGTCGCTTTCAACAATGTACAGGTCATATCATGACGGGTAGTTGGAAGGGAAGAGGAAACCAGTTCATAGAGTTTGTCAGGGTTCTGTACTGTAAACTGCTGACCAACGGCAAGCAACTAACAGCTTTCCCACTTGAGGATGTGCCTGGAACCGAATCCCGGCCTCAGAGGTGGGAGGCGAGAGTGTTACCACTTTGCCACCGTGGCCCCCCTGATTGAAGTTTCGAAATTATATGGTAAGATCTAGATTAGTGTGGTATAGAATAACTGTATCTGAAATACATGTAGTCATAAGCTCTTGTAATAGATCATGGTCAACAGATTTTCTGGAGTATAATCTTGATAGCAAATCAGCCTTGTTGTTATGGAAACCCTTAATATGAAAGATATGGAGGACAACATCAAACATTGCCTTAAGAAGCCAGATCTTGTGAATACCGGCAGCTAGAAAAAGGCCTTTAGTCTTACAAGAAGCGATCACCTAGACTACGGCTTCATTGTCACAATACATGTGAATGAAAGAATGCCTTTAGTATTTAGCCCACAGTTTAAAAGCCACTACCAGATTCACCATCTCAAGGTGAACTACTTTGAGGTAAAAGTTTGGAAACACTGGGACCGGGGCTGAATAAGACCTGGTACCCCATATGCCTCTCATGTCTGAAAGGCATGCATCCCAATAAACTGGGAACAAGTGAGTGATTATGGGTTTCTTGAACAATGTGACCCCACTGAAATGGGACAGAAATTTTTGAAACCAGTCCAGATCCTGAAACAACTGGGAAGTGAGGTGAATAAATTTATTGTGACTGTCATTCCTAAAGAGATCAAGCATTCTATTTATAAAAATTCTGGCAGGGTGGACACATTTGTGTACGCATGTGAATTTCCCTATTAGTGACTGGAAGCTGTTCTTTAAGTTTTTAATGGCTGACATGGAGACATTCTTGATGAACTGCTGTTTTTTTGTTTGTGATCTATACTTAGTGATACCTGGACATGTGACGTCATCAGAGGAAGAGTTAAGTTTGTCCTTGTTTATAGGAAGACCTAGAGATGAAAGGAGGTCATATAATAGCTGAAACTGATGCTGGGTGTCATCACTTGACGCCACCCTAACATTGTCAATGTATGGAAATATGCAACAACCTGACGCCCTGAGGATGCATGTGACAGCATCAGATAACATTTTGGAATGCTGCGCTTCCATGCGTCCACCCGAATGTGATGCTGGAATCCAGGTAAAACATTCCATCCCACTTAATACCAAATTTAGTAGTGTCAACTGGGTCGACTCTTCAGTTGTGGAAAACCCGCACCACGTCAATCTGAAACAAGACCGGATCTGTGATGTCAGGACGTATTGTTGTGACAGCAATATTGTCAAGAGAAGGAAACTTGAGAGTAAATGGGGGGTCATTAAACTTGTGTCTGGTGACAGTTTCATTAAGTGACGCCCCATATGAATGGAACAGATTCAATATGACACACCGTTTGTTAGCCTTCTTTTGTCTAGATAGTAATGGGGTGCAGTGAAAATGTGGTGAATCAACTGAACCAACTGGGCCCAGCATGGCTCACAAGGAGTGTTCTTTATCAAGATACTTTGGTTAATTTTGAATGTCAGTTATATGAAGGGAATAAGGGGATACAATGGACAAGGAGAACTAAATTTGATATATTGTATCAAAAACTTGTCATGGTAATCCAAAAGTGACTGTTCCCATGCTTCCAAATTTAACCCAGATGCTATTGGGATTCTGGTCTGAATGTAGTTGGGAACCCCAGTTTGTCTGATAATGTCTGCTATATGCAAATGCCCCTCAATGGTCCTAATGTGGACTGGCTTCCTATCTGGCCCTATAAACTTGAAGGTATGGGGGTCATGGTTAAGGAAGCCAAATTGTTTATCGGGAAAACTGACGTCATGGCCAACTTGAATGTAAGGGTTGTTTTCTGGGATGTATGCTTCTATATTTGGTGGGAGACTGCTCTCTTGTTTGATGTTAGTAGATGGATTAGCAGAACAGTGCAAACTAGTATTTATTTACCCATATGAACTTCTGGAACACTTTCCTGACTGTTACGCATTGTGTCACAAATTGTTATCAGTTCACCAATTATGTTTACAATATGACATTCATATGAACATTCATAGATTCAACCTTCTACATTTTTGTCCAAATGAAAGTCCTGATAAGTTTGTTTTGCAAATGCTAAATGTTTACTAGATACAGTGTGAGCCTGCGTTTGTATCAGTGAATCATGAAAAATGTGAAAATATAACTGACCTGAAGAGGACCAGTTATAGGTTCAGGACAGGGGCACTAAACATCTAGAAATTGGTGTGTCGAAATAGCATAAATACCCCCTAATTGCCCGAGTGGATTTGGATGAATAAAAGCCAAATGTGTGTTGGCAGCATTATTGTGCTCATTAAGATGAGTAAATACACTAACATCTTGAGTAATCATGTTCAAATGAAAGGGAGATGTATTAAAGATTTGATCCTGGTTACCCCTGCTCCTGGTCTGCTCAATGAACCAATCATTAAACCCTTGGTTGTAATCCACATTTCTGTGAGTGTTGAAATGTTAGTAATATAGTCAAAGTTATTTGTGTTAAATTTTGGGACCTGCAGTGATCTGTCCCCACATTGAGGTTGTGTAGCCAAAGTGCTCAAAAATCATTAGAATTGATACTATTAACTGACAAAGCATTATGTGAATCATTGCATAAACATGAGGCCTTGGCAATGGTTAGGTTTATATGAATATCCTTCTTAACCAATTTAGGCTCTATACATGATTTATTGCTGGAAGAGTCCGCCTGACCAAATACATTTTTATGGTGATCAAGGCCTGTCGGCCAAGTGGAATTTGAAGCATAAATTTGTTGGGCTGAGTCATAGCCAACGGTTTCAATTAACACTTTCTGTTGATCTGAACACTTGTTGACACTATTGATAAACACACTGATTATTTACAGTGTGACCCATGCTCACCTTCTTGGTAGAGTTCCTAGAATTCACGGAAGATACTCCCTTCTTTTGTTTCACTGATGGGGTCTTCCTTTTACCCACATTGCATACTTGTTATTAACATGATAACTTGAACAATTAATCGTTCTATCTGAACCCTCCCCCCATAGGTATGGCCTGGTCTCACAGTCCCCAACCCCCAAGATAGACAAACAACAGCGGGTACCATTTTATTAAATATATATGTAGATGTCAGTTACTATGTAAACTAAATACAATACTAATACTAATACTATTTACAAGATTACTAAAACTTGAGTATATAAAAAGTCCTCTTTGTAAATATATGCAAAAATAAAGAATTTAAATGTTAACATGAGCTGCTCATAAATTACTAGAATACAGCAGCCCTAAAAGTTGCCAATGAATTGTGATAATGATAAGATTTGACATTCAAAGCCATGCACTGCATTTGACCTACTGATCTCTGAGGTGACCTTGAACCCCAGCAGAAGGGAAGGCTTTGCAGTTTACTGAACAGGGACATATTTAAGTCCAAATACATGATGCATAACCAATTTCGCCTAACGTCACTGAGGTCAAAGTAAAGCCCCCTCTACTGCTAAAGAGGAAGGGACCCCAGAGTTTACACTAAAACCACTAATATTTTAAAAATTAGGTTGAATTTGTGAAATCTTGCCCAGAGGTAACATGATATAGCATGGAAAAACACCCCAAAACCCAAAACCAGAAGTAGGAATTTATAATGCATTTATAGTAGAGGCCAGAGTTGTGGCCAAACTTTCACCAGATGCATGATCTGATTGGATGTAGCGCCAGACACAGTCTGACAACCATGTCCCATGACGTTTGATCTGTTGAATGGGAATATGAGAATTATAAGCAAAGGTTGCACCGGATCTCCTGAGATCATGGAAAGTGTGAAAGGCTGGGTTCAAACCCAGTGTCTGGTTAATGCTTTTCAATACTTTACGTACTCTAGAATCAGTGAGTGGAATATAACCACGTGAGCTAGCAATTTGGAAGAGAGAGGAAGTGGAAGACATTGGATAAGCTTTGAAAAGGGCTTTCAGAGCAGAATAAGGGCATATGAGTTTATTGTGGAGCCTGGGGACTGTGATACACTGGATTCGATCTCTAGTTTGAATGGTCTTACTCCACTTGATTAAGATTTTTGCAATTTTTTTTGGTGGAAAATATATCCTCCCCAGTTAAATGCCTAGTATGATCAAAGCTAGCCAAAGCATGTGGGGCCAAATTAGAGAGCCTAAAAAAGCCAAAAAAGCCTAAGAGGAAAACAGCCCTGTATACTACACCTGAGGTGAGATTTTTACATGCAGCCGAAATCTGAGCTAATGTCTCTATGGAGATAATGTTATGTGCTTTGACAGACAAGGGACGGTTTATCCTGAGAGCTTTAATGAAGTATTTCAACTTGGGATGTTCAAACACTGTAAAACACAAGTCATACAAGACAAAGTGAGCCTTTATGGCTGAAACATGATTTTCAATCATTGATACTGAACAACCATTGATAACTAAGCATTCCAAAAATGACAATACAATTTTAATGTCCACCTCCATTAACAGACATTTGGTAAACACACAAAAGGCTACAAATGTTCTAAACATGGTAAGATAGGCGCCTCTGGTCTTTGGACAAAAGGCATGATGTAGCCTGGTGGCAGCTTTGGCAGAAAGAGACGTCAATGCTTCATTATCTACAACACAAAGCATAGCATCCCTCAGTATCAATATAATATATCAGGGCAGGCCTGATCCAAGGCCCTTACAATAGCACATATGGGGCAAAATATACACAATTTCCAACTAAAACTACAATTCTGGATCTAGATCCAGCATATCAAGTGAAACCTGGAGCCACACCGGGTGCACTACATGCAAGCCCAGCAACTGCCACTGATCTGCTGTGCTCTTCCATCTGGACAGGGCATCCGCCACTTTGTTGTCAACACCCCTGATATGGGTATACTGCAAGTCTATGTCAGACGTCGCGGGAACATACCACATGTTCCTTGCGCATGCGCCCAAGTAAGGATCTCTGGTTTTTCCAGATCTAAGAACAGTCACAACTGCTGCATTACCACAATGTATCAGGACCTTTTTTGACGCCCATTGATGTTTGAATAATTTCACAGCTAGCAAGATATTCACCATTTCTAGGTGCACAATAGTCCAGTTCATGTAACGCTTCACAATAGGAAGATGGTAAATGAAATTTCCAGAACGACCTCCCAGACCTGTGAGGCAAGCATCAAGCTCAAGGGTTACATCAATGGGTCTATGGTCATAAAGTGACACCCCATTGTACATAGGAAGAAATTTTGAGAACCACCTCAAGTCTCTTTTGAAATCTGAGGTCAGCGTCACTTTCTGACGCTTATGAGCAGATCTGAGCAAGTACAGCATTCTGTTGAGAAAGATGCGTGCAGTTTGACGCACTTGTGCACGTAGAGCAGAAGACCCAAAATGGACTGCAATTCACGTTTTGAGGCAACGTCATGCGCAAGCCACTGACGCACAGTATCCGTGACGTCAAGCAATTTGTCAGGAGGTATGGAAACAGTGCCATTGACTGTATCGATGAGGACGCCCAGACACGTCACTTGCGTTGAAGGAGAAACTAGCTTTTTCTGGCTTATGGTTAAGCCAAGGTCATTCATCAATTCAATGAAAGCAGCATATGACGCCATTGCGACGCTCAGAATGCCAACGCCAACGTAGTCATCAATATCATCGATGATAGTGCAACCTTTCTGACGCATCATAAACCTAACGCCATTGCTTAGGCGTTGAAAGATTTGACTGCCATGTCGCGCACCGAACAGAATGCACATGTCGACGTAATGGCCGCCCCACACTAGCCCTAACAGGTCATAATCACCTGGATCGACCTTGACGTTGCGGAACGCACGTGACACGTCAACCTTGTACAGCAGAGTGCCCCAACCCAACTTCCTGAGCTCATCAGTGATATCATCCACCATGGGGAAAGTGAGGCAAAAATTGTTGTTAAGATAAGAATCCTTGTCAATTCCAGCATTAACAGAAGCCCCAAGGGGCCAGCTCAAGTCTATTATAACTCGATGCCTATCCGAATTGGGCTTAGCCCGAGTCATGAAAGGTGAACAGTGACTTTTAGGAATAGGGGTTTCTTTGAAAGGGCCTAGGAGAGCACCATAGTGAAGTTCTTCTGCTATATACGCATCAACGTCCCTAGGGAATTCTAAGTCAGATTTATGGTTAACTTTGTCACATTTAAGGTCACAACTCCTATAAAGTCCAGTGGGAACCCAAATTCCACCAATTGGCATAACTGCTGGTCCCAATATTCGGCTAAATTGTCTTTCCATGCTTGGACTTTCAATTGTGATTTGATTGGAATCCTAGCCTTCATGAAATTTGGGGCTCCTGTGGCTCTAACAATACCATGCACGTCCCAGGGGGAAGCCACTTCCCACTCATTGACATTTGTATTCTGAGGCATTAACTGTTCATCAATGGGGATACACCCAAAGTCACATGGTGATTGGTGACGCCACTTCTTGTATATTTCAGTATCAACACCCCCATTGTCCACCCCCATTCTTAATGGATTGGCATGTAAAATAGAACTGGCAAATTTGTTGTCAACGCCACTATAATTGGCATCATAAATGAGAACTTTTTCAGAATTTGCATTCTTTGCTGTGTTAGTGTTCACACTGATCCGACTATCTGTGTTCGAATCCGAGTGGATTTGTGGTTTATCAGATATGTCCGGATTCAATATGACCTTAGCTGTCAGAACCTGATTCACACGACGCCCCTTATCAGTGGAAGCTGCTGGGCTGAGAGTTTGACATTCTTTGTTTTTGCTTTGGTCATTTTGACATACTTTACGTACCACCTGCCTGTAACATTTGACAGATTTTGACACACAATCAGATGACACTTTGGTGGCAGCATTCATGCTGCCCCACACATTTCTATTTTTAAAAATACGAGCATTGACACAATTTTTAACAGGCCTTCTGGCCAACAGTGCATCTACTTGCTTGGGAATTACACTAGAATTGTACACAAATCTGATACTGTAACTTTTACTGCAATCCATTGCTTTGCATTCACCAAACCCACTGCCTTCACATTTATTCAAGCTATGTGAAACCATGCTTCCCATACCAGCATTGTTCACCTTACTTGCTTCACATTGAGAGTTGCGTGACAGTCTATCAGTACTATTCCTGACAAAACTCACCTTTGCACTGTAAACCACCAGACACAGTAGGTTTCACAACACTGGTTTCACATAGCAAGTGACGTGAATCAGAAGTCTTCACATTATCTACTCTGGTTACACTACCTTTCCATCGCATAGCCCTGCCTGTACCAGTGTGGATTCCCTTGCTCGCTAGGCGTTTGGTATCAGTTTTCTCACTCGTTTTTTAACTGCTGCTGCTTAGTAATACAGTTTTTCTCTGAGTGATTGAGCTGCTTGCCCAAAGTCAAGCAGTAAGTGCAGATATGTTTGTGCAGCTTGCCATTGGTTTCATGCTCATTTGAAAAACTACAGGTCTTGTTTTGGAAGTTTTTACAGAACCAGGGTTTCTTATTGTCCTGCCTCCCCCAATTTTGCCTGGTATGCGAAACATGTTTTTGGGCATGAGTCCTGCGTATTCGTACTATCACCATCCTCCCATTTGACTGTTCCCCTTTCCATTTCGCATATTAAAACTGCACGAGCAGCTTTCGCCCCCTGCCAGGAAAAATCCGTGGCATCTTCCATAAGGTCAGCCAAATATGCAACCATAGTATCTTTCCTATGCCCATCCGATTCTTCCAGAATGTTCCTCCAAAAACCGTGGACCCATTGGGTCAAGGATAATTGGTCATAGTTCACACGCTGCCATATGACCCCCCAATATTGCCTCATGGGGCCAGTGTACTTTATTTTTCACCTGCACATCGACACTACCACCCCGCATAGATTTAAACTTATCTTTACCTTGACACTGTGAACTCTGGTTCAATTGCCTTAACCACCTATCAACCTTTTTGTGCAACAATTGTGATTTCAAAACTTCAAGGGAGGGACAATCACTTTCATCTGAGGACGAATCATTTACAACTGAACACTTTTTCTGTTTTTACTACTTTTTATACCTTCTAGAAAACTGTCACTACTTAACTCAGAAGACTGTGTTGACCTTCCAGGTGCTGTCGCTATCTGCTATCCAGCCGCTCTGTCATCTTCTTCAGCTGTTGGAGAATCTCCATCTGTAGCAGCTGTCCATCCCCAGACACTCTGTATGCAGACTGAGTAGCAGAACTGTGTCCTGCAATGGCAGCATCACTTATAAGTTCATTGTAACTTTCAGCTTGCTGGTGTTTCTTCTGTAACTTGCACTTCTTGCCAGTGGGGGGTACATGCCTCACTTTGCAAGTCTTGCACAGTTGCTTATGATCAGGCATATTTTCAATTTAATGTAAATAAATAAGTCACTGTTTCTGGAATATCATAAAAAACAGGCACAAGGCACTAAGATTTCGCATTCCACACGCCAAATGTGATTTGGCTGGTTGGTGGAGATGTGGGCGTTTGCCATTTCAATTTGGGATGCTGAAAGCCTATTGATTGCCCGCTGCATCTGGTCCCCCAAGATAGATTATCTAGTTCCACCTGATGCGTGGATGTGCCATATGAATACCTAACTGCTGGCTGACCCACTCCCCACTCTGGGATGCTGAGCTCATCATACGTTGCTCTCTTCTTTCCTTGCACGCCAGAGTAGCCCTCACTGGGCCATCTAAGCTTGGGGATACTGATTACTATCGCCCTGATTTGTTGGTGGGGGCCTTACCTTCAGAGGCTTCCTGTTTGGATTGGGCCTCATAAGAAGCCAAAACTTGGGCCACTTACTGTGAGATGCTTTGGTTCTGTCTGAGCATGTTGATGCCAGGTAGGATGCCATCAGATGGGAAATGTGTTGCACCATGGTCTGCTTGTAGACAAAAAGACTGGCCGAAGTCACCTGGGATGTGCTCATGGCCGCTTGTAAAGGTTTGGGAGTGTGTGCCCGGGTTCAACTGGGATGTAGTCATGGCAGCTTGTGGAGGTTGTAACTGCGTGGTGTTAAGTTGAATATCAGCTGCAGTTAATTGGAGGCCATTCTGATGTGTGGATGTGAGTGAATGAAGGTTATTATGTGCAGAAAGAGTAGAGACATCAGACTGTAACTGGGTCTCCCTAGGTGTGGAATTAACTGTTTTCTGAGTTTCCAAATCACCCAACTGTTTGATCAAAGCTTGAATGGACTCATCCAACTTTTGTAACATTGCTAGGATCGAGTCTGACTTGTCCGGTATCTGTAGAGGCTGGGAAGCTCTTGTATTAACTGTCGGATCCGGTTCTATTGGGATAGCAGATTGAATGAATGATCCATTCAAGTCAGTGTGACCCACGCTCACATTCTTGGTAGACATCCTAAAATTCAAGGAAGGCACTCCCTTCTTTTGTTTCACTGCTGGGGTCTTCTTTTTACCCATATTGCATACTTGTTATGAAAACTAACGTCTGTAAATCATTTTAAATACTAAAATAAAATGCAAGCTCTGAAACTAGTGTAAAATAATTTTTTTTTCTTTTCCAATGTTGTCCATTTGCTTACAAAATTTAAAGCAGCCCCTCAAGTGATTGGTACCTGTTGCCAGATGAAAGGTTAAGTGTGATTGGTCGATTTGAAAATAACAAACTAAATGGTTGAACAGAATACCTAAGGAATTAAGGTCCCACCGACTGCCTCACGAGGCCCTAAAGTGGCCGTGTCTTACAAATTTCAACATCATGCCACATATTTTTGGTACGTCTGTGTTAAATTATGTCATTTACATTATGTAGCTATATTTTTACCCTTCTATGCTGTTTATGGTTGTCTTTTCCTCCATTTTATCCAAACTGGTATTATCACCCACATTATCGGGAATTACTGTGTCACTCCTATGCTCCAACTTGTGTGGTACATCTGCACTGGTGCTGAGTATCGGGTCCAGTGTATGACCATAAAAATTGGTAGCCTAAGGTTTATTTACACTTTGAATAAGTTTGGAAGTATCAAACAGGTTTGGAAATTTTCTCTGGTCAATATAATCTCTATGGCGGGAGTTACACAAAGTCCTACATAGATCCCACAGCACTACTTTGCCCACTTGTGAATCCTCAAAGGCTTGGATAACTCATACCAGTCAGCATATAAGTCAGGTCACTCAACGGAAACGGCTCTGCTTTCCATCAAAAACGATATCCATTTGCCACTATCTCGGGGTGAAGCTACTGCCTTGGTACTTCTGGATCTCTCGGCCACCTTTGATACTATTGATCATTCCACTCTCCTCAGCTGTCTTCTGGATTGGTTCGGTGTTGGTGGCTCCACTCTCAAATGGTTCTCTTTCTATTTGACAGAACGCTTTCAATCTGTTACGATTGGTTCTACTTTGTCTGATTTACAAAAATTGCTGTTCGGTGTACCTCAGGGTTCTGTTCTGGGGCCTCTGTTATTTTCTCTTTATGCATCTTCCCTTAGTACTCTGATTGATAAACACAAAGGCGTAAAATTTCATTTTTATGCTGACAATTCACAACTTTATGTCCATCTGTCGCACATGAATGCCTCAGCTGCTTTTGATAAGATGAACAGATGCCTTCACGATGTTAAGGAATGGATGTCGGCTAGCAAACTTAAACTTAATCCAGATAAAACTGAGTTTATACTTTTTGGCTCCAAGAAACAGAGAGAAAGCTAAATGTATGTTTCCCAATTGACATCTTGGGTAACCCCCTTCACCCCACCAAGTCAGTCAGGAACCTGGGTGTGTGGTTTGACTCTGATTTCTCTTTCTCTAAACATGTCCAGAATGTTTGTAAAAGCTGCTTTATTCAACTGAGGGATTTTAGAAATATTAGGCAGTTCTTGACTCATGATGCAGCTGTGTCGGTTGCCAATGCTTTTGTTAGTAGTCGGTTGGACTACTGTAACTCACTTTTCAAGAGTCTCTCCAAATTCAATCTTCACAGATTACAGTCTATCCAAAATAGTGCAGCCAGAATTGTTACAAATTCGAGTAAATATACTCGGATAACTCTGGTACTGAGGAAACTCCATTGGCTCCCTGTTCAGTTTCACATAGAGTTTAAACTGGCTACCCTGGTGTACAAGTTTATTGATACTGGCTTCCCTAAATATTTTGCTCCATATCTATCCACATACCACAATACTTACAATACTAGACATAGTCAGAGTGTTGCCAATTTCCTTAATGTACCAAAACTTCAACCTAAAATTCACAAGTCCACTAAGCAGTTTGGTTTCAGTTTCACCTTTGATGCTCCCACTGTTTGGAATTCGCTTCCTGAAGACATTCTTGCATCACCCACCATTGCCTCTTTTAGAAAGAAGCTCAAAACCTATCTCTACGCAAAGGCTTATCCTCCTTAGCTCATTTTCTCTTATGGCTTCTCCGTGGTGCCAACCTACTTCTGTCCCTGGACTTTGAATTTGCATATTGCTATTGTCTTGTTGCACCTTAGAGTCCACTACTCAGTGGTGATTAAGCGCTATAAAAGTCAAATTAGAATTAGAATCTGTATACACATGAACATTAAAGTCACTACTAATAATGACAGAAGGAGTGAGAGACGATAGGAAACCAGAAGAAAAGGAAAAGCCTAGGAATATCATATAACATATGATAGACACAAGCAACAACAGATGATTTTGAAAGAGTGACAACTGATGTAACAATGTTTGCAAAAGTGGTATAGTTTGGTGCATCAACAACTTTAGCAGGTAAGTCTTCCCTGTCAAGAAGTCCACACCGCCACCACAACCAGTCATCCTAGACCTATGAATAAGTCAAAACTAGGTGGAATTAAAGACGTCAGCAGGCTATCAGTATCAGTAATTTCTGCAAGGGCTAACTTGTCAAGGGCCAACTTGTCAAGTATATTTGAGACAATTATGTTAACTATGTGACAGTTTCTGATTTCATCTTGCAATTGCATTAGTTATCTTGATTTTGTATGTTCTGTAATACCTAAATCAGTAATTCTTACCGCAGGTATAATAAAGTTAACATGTACAGACTTTGTTATATCCTTGCAAATATCTTATTACTACAGCACTGTCATTAATGACAACAGCCATGACCCAAAGGAATTATGGTAGGGGTTGCGTCAAGTCCTTAATCAGGGCCGCCAGATGACTCTCCCTCCTCATCAGTTAGACAAATCCTTGGCAAATCAATTTGCTTCCTTTTTAACTCAAAAAATCTAAATTGTCCCTGATATGTTGCCAGCATTTTCGTCACCTCTTGTACTACCCATGGATTCATTCTCAACTTGGCCCACTTCAGTAAGGTCTCAAACATTAAAATACTTAATAGTATAAAAAAATTCAGCCACAAAGTATTTAGACTTAGTGCTTATTTTCCTTGTGTAGATATATTACTTCCATTAATAACAAAACTTGTCAATTTGACTTTGGTTGAGGGAGTTTTCCCCAAATATTCAAGAAGGTGGTTGTAACCCTCCTCATTAGGAAAGCATCACTTTAAAGTGAAGATTAAAAAACTATCATCTGGTATCAGAATTGTGTTTTATCATCCGGTATCAGAATTATATTTCATGTCTAATTTGTAGATCAGGTTTTCAAACAGCTTATGGAAGCAATCAACAGTAACAAACTTGATAATTCTCATCAATATCTGAATAAAACTGTTCATTCCACTGAAACTACCTTAGTGCGAATCAAAAATGAGGTCTATATCTCACTCTCACATGGCGAGCCTACTCCACTTGTCTTACTTGATCTGTCCATCTTGGCCTTCGATAAATTGAATTCTTGTCTTCATGATGTTTAAGAATGAATGTTGTCAGGTATGCCTAAATTAATCCCTGAGAAAAACGGAGTTCATCATCTTTAGATCTCATGCTCAGCACAAGAAATTAGATTTTCACCTACTTGTCAGGGTAATTGGTAAACTCATGCATCCATCAGTTGTAAAGAACTTTGGGGTCTGGTTTGATGCTAATATTTCATTTGCTGATCATGTAGGCAATATTTTTATGATTTGCTTCATTCAAATGCATGATCTCAGGTGGATCAGACAGTATCTGCCGGATGAGGCTGCCATCCTGTGGTTAAATGAACTAGTGAGTAGTTGCAAGCACTACTTAGTGCTCAGTAGTTGTAGGACTACTGCAACTGTCTTTTCAGAAGCCTGTCAAGTTCCAACATATGCAAACTGCAGTGTATTCACAACACAGTCGGTGAGATTGTCGCAAACTGCAATAGATACTTTTGGGAATCTCCTCTTCTCAAACAACTCCATTGGTTGCCTGTTGAATTTTACTATAATTACAAAACTGCCACTTTGGCTTATAAGTTTCTTCAGAGTGGTCACCCAAGCTATTTTGGTCCTCTTTCATCTATTTGTTGTGGAAGATAATCCTCAATATTACATATATGCACACAAAAAAAAAATTTTGGTCACAGTTTTGCCTTTAATGTTTGGAATGATTTACCTGATGATGTTCATTCTGCCACAACTCTTGCATGGTTCAGAAACAAATAAAATTTTATCCCTTGATAAGGCTTTTCCATCTTTCCATATAAACTATCCGGCATCTCCTTGATAAAGACCTGGCTCTGTCTATGGAATGATGATTACTGCCCATTAGAGTCTGCCTTGGCAGAGATTAAGCGCTATATCTTGCCTGCTTGCTGTGTGATTGACAGGACAACTGACTTGTTTCTGTCCAGCCTCAATCTCCATATCACTCTCACTTCTTTCTGCCAGCTGTCTTTTCTCCTGTACTGCCTCCTCCCTCTTTTACATGTCCCTTTCCTCCTCTGTCTCCTCCATATGAGGCCTCTCCCTTTCCTCACTCTCTCTCTCTCTCTCCTCTTCCCCCATGAAACATGAAAGACATGACCAGAACTTGACCTATACACTTACCAGCTTGTCTATTGCTGTAACTACCTTGTTGATTTATTTTTGTGTCTTGTCCTGCTGTGAATAAACTGACTCTGCAGACATGGACTTATAGACTTTCCGTATTGACCTGAAGCCAAAAAAATCTGAACTGTGTCAAATTGCCTAAAAAGATGCCCCACCCAAGTGTTAATCCCACCAAATACGTCCTACCCAAGTACCAGACAAACCAAACTACAACTGAAAGCAAACAAGCCCATTTGGTTGTAGTTCATGACCCCGTATTGAAGGTGTTACCTAGGTATAAATTAGAACAGTCTCTGAAAGGAGATAGATGATGACTGCAAAATATAATCAACAGATTAAATTTCATCTTTGCCAAAGAAAGAGGAAATGGTTAAAGTGTACAGAGGGTCGAACATACCATTGATTGCATGGGACAATATTATCAGATCCGATAACAGAGCATGAACTGAAATATTGAACCTTATTTGTTCATGCAGACTATGATATCACCAAAAAAATCTGAAGAGTAAATTTATCTAAGGCCCGTACATGGTAGCATTCATAAAACAGCATAAGAGCTTGTATTTAATGACAATGCAACGACACTTTTCTAAAGATTTCAGGGAGTAAATAGAAGCTGACAGGTAGCTAATTAGTCTGTAGAATGAAGGCTTTGATTTATGGGCCTCAGAGTGATAGGTATCTTTACGCATATGCCACAGGGCTCCATTTGAAATGACGTGTACAGTGTTGAAAGCAACGTAAAACCCCAAATAAATAAATCTTAAACAATCTTGAACATTGTTCATCCTATTCTTGAGCTAGCAGAGGACATATATCTGAACTTAAATTCTGCCCTACATTGGTCAATCTTGTCTCTTTTTGAAATTGTAGATTCTTGTTTTATTCAACACCAAGTCAGCAAATGGGATTCAACAGGAAAATTTCTCCAGTAACACACATTTTGTTTATTTTATCTCATATTCAACACATTATATAGGTCATATAACAATGGGCAAGTGACTGGACATGGTAAACTAATGAACAGTAATTGATCACGATTCAACAGCAGTTCTCTAAATGCACTTGCTTAATTAATAATGATTAAAATATGCAGTGCTACAAACACAACTTCCTTGTACCCCAGTGCTACTGCCTCGTAACTTTGCAAGTCCAGTACTCCCATAAAGATGGTAGAATATTTTTGTCATAAGTAACAACAATTAGTTTGTTCAGTTATCAGACCCTTGTGGAAGCAAGAGTGCAAGAGTTATGGCACTTTTTTATCAACTTTTGTGCATAACTATAGTTGTTTTGAGAAGGTTGTAAGGCAAATCAATATAGTTTTAGTCTTCGATAATCAGTACAATAAACTACTGTAGAGTAAAAATATGTCCTTTTAAACTGAACTTAAATAAATTTGAACTTTATTCACCACATCTGCATTGTGTTAATGCAACAACAACTGAGACAAAGTGGCTTATTGAAAGATCACCAAAAATAGCTTAATACGAAACCCGGATTTTGGCAACAAACCTAGTTAGGGGCCTATTGAATCAGTCGCCTTAAAACCTTAACGAACTCAGTTAATCCCTCAGTAAATCGGCCCCAGGTATAAAGTAATAAAATGTAAGCCAATGAGAGCACTTTTATAGCACCTAATCTCAATTATACCACACACTCTAAGGTTGACATTTATTTATACACAAAAAGTCAGGTTAGTATGTATCGGGGTTATTAATGACAACCAATGAGGGATAATTTTTTGTAACCATGTTATGTTTCTTTCATAACGATGACAACTTCCAGAGTGATAATTTTTCAAAGTGTAATTAACTCATACCAAAGATATTAGGATGTTCTATCAAATCCTTTTAACTTATGTTTTTTCAACACTTGCTTATGTTAGAAAAATGAAATTGGATAATCACATTATGTCAAGGGTGATAGCTACTTTAGTGGTATTCAGTGAAAGTGCAATTAACCTATATCAATTTTTGCCTGCTGTAATTAATACCTTTAATCCCCCTCTGCTCTACCCACTTGTTTGTGTTAGAATTATTAAAAGTTGTTTGTATTAGAATTATTAAAAGTTATGATTTTTGTCTTTGAGTGTACATTAACCTTCTGGGGGGCATTTTGACTAGATTATTTTTTCTGGGTGCCAATTTTACTAAGATATTTTATCGGGGGCCGATTTGACGAGGACCAATTTGGTAAAGAGCCGATGTATCTATGATTTATCTTGAATCCCCTGTCATTTTGAATTTGAACCCACAAGGACAAGCACGAATATTTCAATTTACTACCAACCCTCCACTGACACAAATTTCAAGACTAGTGGTCTTAATGTATTATAGTTTTTGTCTTACCTAAAGTGTGTGAGGTAATTCTAGCTGAGGCTTTTGGTGTTCTGGACCCTTTGAAACCGTCCATTTCTTGGGAGTTCCTCCCTATTGGGATCGATATGGACCACCAAGTTTGGACATAGACAGGACCAGGTTGACCATGGTAAGCCCTCTCGATTGTGACCTTCAGCTTTAATCTCTCCCAGCTGGGTATTCGAATTTGCTGGATCTACATTTCTCTACTTTTCGGGAGCTAAGCTGGTGATTTTTTATTGGGACCTCCTTGGAGTTTTCCCCTACTTGGGGACTGATATAGGTCACTAATTTTTGGACCTAGGCAGGATCAGGCTGACTCTGGCACCCCCTTGTCAATTTTGACCTGCAGCTGCTTTTCTTCTTAGTGTTTTAATGTGATCTGGTTATTTGGGCAAGTTCCAGCTTCACCTTGATTTGACTTTTATGCAGGTTGACCTAAACAGAAATCACATGAGCTAGGTCGTGATGATACCAGTGGCACTATATTTGGCATTGCTTTGCTAGATGGCAGATTGTTAACATATTAACGGTTTGATGCTGCTCTGTTGTCCAACAATTCTGTTATTGTACTGTTATTTAATTATATATCATGCTTTTAAAAGTTTTCATTATATTCTTACAGATTTTATACTAACATGTAAATAAATTATCCAAAATTCACATTTTTTGTACTACTTTATTTGATGGGTCTTGGGTTTGAATCTAGGCAACTGATGGCAAGTATTGTGTATTTACAGAGAAGCTTGAGCTGATTTGGGGTTTCATATTTTGGATGAACTTTCATTCATCTATTAAAATGCATTAAATTTTGGATCAAACCGGTTGGATTTTTAGTACTTAATCAAAAAATTCAGTTTAACATTGTGAATACCATATTAACCCAAAGATTAGCTATTTTTTGTAAAGTTTAATCTGTTTTTTGGTATAACTTAATCCTTGTTTGTAAATAGAGACCCAGGGTTTATTCCTGCATAATTAGATATATTATGTCTACCACAGAATTTGTGAAATAGAACACAATATCAAAAGACAGTTTTTTTCAGATAAACAAATATTTTATTAACCAGCTTTATTTTTGGGGGATGTTACAGTGTTACACTTAACGGGAATCCTTCTGTTCCTCAGTGCACATTTAATTATTCACTTGACAACTGAAATAATGCTGTGACCAATAATTTAGACATAATGTTACAATATAATGCCAGAATATAACAAAAAAGCAAATAGACAAGTTAATGTGAAATTAAATCAAGTTATAGTCAAAATTAATAAAGTAGAACAAATAACCTCAATTTTTAATCAAAAGTAATAAACGGAAACAAATTACCTCTAAAGAAAGCTCTCTCAATGTAATGACAACAGTTGCAATTAAGGCTCTTTGCAATTTTATTGCCTAGTTTGCAAAAAGCAAAGACTGTACAACATTATCATGTTTGTTTCATGTTGGTTAAAACATTGTGTTTACCTTATGTTTGTGCCAATTTAATGTAAGTGCTAAATTTTGGCTCAAAACAGTACACAATAAATGATTAAGTCTTCAAGTCTTTGCAAAAGGACCAAACTACAATACAAAACAAGCCAACATGCTTTATACAAAAACACCTAAGCAAGAGAAAACAGAAACTTTGACTTGGTATATGTGTTCACTTTAAACGTTACTGGTAAAGCCACTTAAACCATCAATAATGAACAAAACAATATGGAAAAATGTTGTTAAACGTAAGATTTCTGATCAAATCTGATGTGTAACAACTATTCATATTACTGAAAATAGAATAAAACTGCATCATTACAGGGCCAATTTCAATCATTTTACAAACTGTGGTCTTGTTGCTTAAAATATTGAATCTATTGTCATAATATCCGTTGCAACAAAATATTCTTTTTTTCATATTTCATTTTGAGCAGTAAAGAACTAAAGAACTGGTCAGAGCCTAAGTCCCAAGACTTTAATTGTTTAATTTCTATAAAATTGAAGTTATAATTATCAGCAAGAGCCAGCTTATGGATTAAGAATTTTCATGTGAGAACACTATAAATAGTATCTCAACTTCTTTGATTTTCCTTTGAGAACAATGACCTTTGTGTCTGTAAATTATTATGTTCCAGGGCCCATATTCACGAAAGGGCTTAGGCTTAGGCTTAAAGTTGAAACTTTTGTCTTAACTTTCGTAGAAAAATTGCTAAGACTTTTGTCTTAGTCTTAGCGGTATTCACAAAGAAGTTAAGACCAGTCTTAGACTTAAATAAGGGCTTAACTTTAAGACTGGTTGGTAGTGGGCTTTAATTTTGTAAAGAGGACTTAAATATGGCCGCTATAAACTTTTCTCCACTTCAAAATTTGAAATGGCTGTAAATAAAGTATAATTATACAGAACATCTCACTAAAGCAGTCTTTGGGAAGTTTATATGTGGTAACAAGGTTTTCCATTTCAAAACAGCACTTTTCCTTAGATAAAATGCATTAAATGAAGGATATATGTCACCAATAGTATAGTTTGAATAAAAAAGAAAGGTCACATGACAAAAAACCTCTGTGATTATTTGATAATCTTGGACTTAGCTAAGTCACCCTTTATGAATACAGTTTTAAGACAAAACTTAGCTGAGACAAAGGTCTTAACTTTAAAACTGGATTTAAGCCTATGACCTGGCTAAGTCTAAGACCTTTCGTGAATACAGGCCCAGAATAAACTAACAAGGATTGAGAATACTTAAAATATATTACCTGATATGAATTTTATTGCATTTAATGTCATAAATTAGGCTTAAAACTTTCATAATAAATACTTGGTTGGCCAAAAGCTAAATCAAAGACTCCATCAATTCTTAAGATGAGATTGCGACATTCAGTGAATATGAGTCTGGACTCAGCAAAACATTGTCTAATATTTGATCCAAAAGCATCATATCTGGGTCTTAGAGCAGGTTTGACCCCATTTATATAATCGGTCCAAGGAATAAAGAGTGTAGCTTTAGCTAAAAGCATCTACTTTAAAAAATAAAACACTGGAATCATAAGCCAAGCTTCAAAATAATAATAAAATAATAAGTCCAAGCTTCAAAATTTGTCTTCACTGGTTGGCAACGATTTGTCCACGGAGAACATTCATGATGTTAATATCCAGGGCTGGAGCATACTGCAAATAGAAATGTTATTTGTGTTTAGTCTTCTTGTTCATTATTACAGAATACAATATGTATGAGACTATCATATGAGGAGTTTATAAATAATTTTAAAAAGAGGAAAAATGGCTTTAATTCAGGGATGCAGTTACCAGTCTTACATTGATTTGTCTGTGGGCCAATTAGGGCTATATATCTGATGTGGGCCTTTCACAAAACACATATTTTGTTTACTATTCCTAAAGTAAATCATTCACATTTTATTGGAAAAATTGTTCTGACAATCTAAAAATAACATATATATTATAAGCAATAATATGTATCAAGGCTATTGAAGGACATCACTAACATTAAATACAGTTACAGGAGATATTGAGAGGCTTCATAAAATAAAACCTCTTGAATAAAAATTCGAAAGTTGTCAAATTTGCAGTCTCTCTGATGTCAAAAGGCAGGTTGTTCATAGTTTATGATCACTGCATAAAAAGGACCAGTCGCCAGTTGTTTTGTGGCCTGATTTTGGCGCTCTTATGGGAGTGTTCAACTGGGGGCGACCCTACAACCTTGGGGGTCGTTTACGACAATCCCCAAAAAAGCGTGTGAAAAATTTGAGTCGTTTTCATCATCCAAAAAGACGCAGTGCCTCCCAGCTTGTCTGGATCAAGATCCCAACCTGACTTAGGGTCAGGGTGCTCTTTTACACAACTGGATGGGAAACTACCAGGACAAGCCATAAACCCCTACCAGACAATCCGTATCAGGTCATGACAAGCGGTAGTGACCAACTGACAAGGCTAGAGCAGTGTCCAGACCCACCCTGATGGGACTGATTAATTTCTGGAGTCGGGATAGCGACTCATGATTAGAGCAACACAAAATGAATCTGGCAGCTATAATTCATTATTTGTCACTGCAATGATGTCAGCTACACATCAGAGAGACTTTCTACAGAATCTGAGGGTCCTGTTTTTTAACTGAGTTAAATATTTAGTTTTACTCTGATTTGCAGACAAAAAGGAGACATCTGACCCGCAGCCGACTGGACCTAGATCCCATAACCAACAAGTTGTGAGTTGGTGAAATGAGACAGACCTGTCATGTACACACTTCAAAGCTTGGCTGTTGCTGTAACTGCCTTATCAGTTTCTTCTTACATCTCGTCCTTCTGTGTTCCTATTTGGTTCTGTTGTGATGAAACTGATTCTGCGACCAAAGACTCAGAAGGTTAAAGAAACAAGTGTTGGGGAGGGTCGGTGAAATATCATACATAGGGTAAAGGGTGGTATAGGGACACCAACTACACAAAAAGAGGGAATATTATTACACTTATTGTTTAATGCTAATCGGTGCAACAGTGGGAATGTCCCATTTATACTTTAAATCCTTCTGCATCTGGTTTGAGTATTATGGTCAATTAAGTTTCCCAGCCCTTGTATTACTCTGGAATCTCAGGTGTTTGTGAGAGTGGCCAACACTATGTGTGGCCTTTGGGATAGGTATGCTCAAATCAGATGTACTAGTAGTTAGGGACGTCACGACTCCAAATATTTCATGTCGACTAATCGGTAAGTACTATTTGTGTTGACACCGAATAACCGTCGAATTAAAATAACATCCAAAAATCTTAAGTTTCATATTGTAAAAAGAACTGAAAACGATAAATATGTGAAATAAAATGAAAATATATGTATATAATCTGTAAAAATGAATAAATTTGCTGTTTTTCTGTGACTTTTACTTCATTTATTTCAGACAGGAAGTGGGCGATATAAGAGATATATGGTACTTCCGGCTTTACGTGAATGCATAAACAGTACAGAAAACGTGGCTGTTTTCGGATTTTAACTTATTTTATGTGACAATATGGATATATTTGATGGATTCAGACCTTCTGCCATCTTTTACTACATTAAGTGATTATTCTTACTTTAAAATATGAAACCAGAAAATATCACTATTCTAACCGTTGTCGATTATTCGGTTAGTCGTGACATCCCTACTAGTAGTGGTAGACTTTACGCCTTGAGTATTGATGACAGTAACTAGTGACTCTTGAATAAAGCTGACAGGCCTGCTGGTGTCCATTAAAACACAATAAAATGTCTATGCCTAGTCAAGAGGCTCCGTCTTGACTAGGTGTAAACATTTTATTTTGTTATGAAATATGGAACATGTTTGATATTTTGCTGACCCACCATGACAATCTAAGAAACTACAACTGACAATATCTGACGCTGTGAACATTTCTCCACACCCTTGAAAAATCCTTAGTTACTTACAAGACGGCCCCAGTGGAACACCTCCATAAACAACAAACTCTCCTTTTACTCTTCTTCCCCAAAGGGTAGGCGGAAGAGTATAATAATCAGCTCTATCAGGGTCTGTTGTTTTTTGTGTTTATCTTAGGACACAACTCAACAGCTACACATCGCATTTTGGTTATATTTTCAGATAAGCTGGGTGTATGCATGGCTTCCCCCTCCTCAAAGATAATTCAGATGTGGCTCCACATCGAGTTTCCAGGTTTCTTTTCTTTATTTTGTCACAAATATTTTGTACTTATTGCATTAAAGAGATGATAGCACATAATACTATATACAAAAAAAACACAAGAGAGCTATGCAAACCAATTTACTTGGTTAAATGAGAAGACAAGAGGATGGTCAGAGTGAGAGTCAGTTTAAAATTTACAGAAAACTGGACCTAGACTGTGGCAAGAGATCATTTGTGTCTTTTTACAGCACTCCATAAAGACAAGGGTTTTTGCATTCTTAGGCAAGGCTTTGACTTAATTGTTGAGGGGTTGGTAGATTGTAAGCATATGTGTAATGTGTTTAGTACAATTCCCTGTATGGCTGTATAGGTGACTAGTGGAATATTAAACTAGATTCTTTGCTTAGCATTTATCCAATGAAGGTAGCGGCATATTTGAGAAATGTGACTAGTTTTGTAATTCAGTGTGTTAAGCCTTGCTGCACATGGAAATATCCTTTATTTGAATCGTTTTAGTTCATAATTTAGGAGACCAGGGAAAAGCCAATTTTTACAGACCAGTTTAGATGTAATAATCATAATTTCACACTAATGTCAAGGTGGTTATGGGATCGTTGGATTCGTCTTGTTTGCTCGGTAATTTCTTAGCAAGATTAAGGCAACACTACTTCACAGGTTTACATCCAATTTATTTATTGAATGATGAATCTTGATCATACCAACCCTGGTTTAAGGAGTTTTAAAAAATTTATTTGACCTTGGCGGAGGTTTATGCTCTCCCAGTTACAGTTAGTTTTAGACCCTTATGCTCCATTCACACTACAGGTGGTCGTCCCGCGGTTAGAAGTTTTTCTTGGCGGTGGAACCACCTTCCAGGTCACCCCATTTCATATGAGTTGTTCACACTACAGGCAGATGGCCACTGATTGGACATGGTGTTTTAACCATCAACAACATTAACCTCCATTAACCTTAACTCACCTTTATAGAAACGTCCAATACGTTAACTCATCTTATGTCGCCGTATTACACCAAAAGATAACCAAATCACAACATTATGTACACCGTGGGCCACTTTGGTTACTGTAGTTAGAAATTCATAGGCACATGCGCAAAATCGTCTGCGCATGGTCCCAGTATCAAAATCAGAGGTGGAAATTTTCAACAGTTTAAAACATTGTGTCGGATGCAAAAGGATTTGGACATTCAGCCACTGACTCGCACCTACTCAAACGGACCACAGGCGGTGATCCAAGGACAGGGACACTTTACCAAATGGGGGTCAACCCGGGGGATACTGACTGTAGTATCAATGGCGTATTACCTGCACACGTTCTCCATTCTTGAACAGAATTGTTTCTGGGTCTCCTTTGACGTTGTACTCATCAATTAAAGGCTGGAATTATACGAAAGACAATGGTCAAATTAGATGTTGGTCATTCGTTATCTACTTCACACGGCATTCTCCGGAGCCACTTATTTACCGATGGTCAGCAGTTTACAGTACAGAACCTTGACCAACTGCATGTAGTGGTTTCCTCTGCCCATAAAACTACCCATTGTGACAGGACTTATACAGTGTTGAAAATTACGTTAAAACCCAAATGAATAAATAAAAACTATGTGTCATTCAGTATTAAATGGTTGTCGACAAGTGGAGATATTTTTACACTTGTTTATTCCTTGTTTATTACAAAGATAACGACCATGAGCGATATATTTTTTCGTCAAGTGAGGGAAGTTGTACCTTAATTATCCATAGTCATGATGGATAATAATTAAAATAAATTTACATTTAAAGAAAGAATGCAAAGATTCACAAAGATCGCTTGTAACACTCTTGTGAAGTGATCAGGGACACCTATGACTTATCTTCTTTTGGTTACACTTAAACACAAACCATAGCTCAATAGAAACTACTTATAACTATGTTACAACTAAAAACCAGGTATCCAAGTGCTTAACCTCCAAATTAATGGATTCTAAGGTGCACCATTCAAAACATAATGCACAAAACAAAGTCATTAAACATGATATGGGTCATAACCAGGGAGACCATCAGTGTGATGAATACCTGTCTCATCATTGAAGTTAAGCAACAATAGGTTACGTTAGTACTTGGATGGGTGATCGCTTCAGTGCACTTTTCCTGTCTCTGATGGCTTTGCTGGGCAGACTAGTAGACTGAAACCCCTTTTGGCCATATAACAGCAGATGTATAGTAGTAGTAGGGAGAGAGGTGCTGATGTAAGGGTTTTTAAACATAAGTACTATTTTTGCTGTAATTACACTCAAGACCGAAGTGACTGAAAAGCTGTACGACCAAAAAGCTTATGAACAGGATAACATTAATAGGGTAGTTGGGAGGAAAACAAGACTGGAATAGAGGTATTATGATAAGGTTTCCACATATGTTTTTTTAATTAAGTCTCACTTCATCTGGAATAATTTATGATCTGTTTGTTTTGGAGGCAAATAAATGCATGAAGGACATAATAGCGTGTTGAAAATTATATTAATGGTAATGTTTATATTGGGTTGTCACCTTTTTTGTATTGTTTTTAGTTTTGTTGAACATAAATTTTGAACTTTTGAATGCCATTGAAACATATATAAAAAAGCTATAACGGAGACTTAAGTATTAGGATAATCCAGAAAAAATAATTTATTCTCAGACAAATGTCCTAGTAAATAAAAGCTGACAGGAATTCAAATCCTATCTTAGGAAATGTCCAAATGCAAACATTGAACATTTTCAAACATGGTCCGACTTGGGTTTTATTGCACCTCTTCTTCATTTAACATACTCCTGTGCAGGAAATAAACACTGAAGCCTTGATGTCTCTGAAACAGAATTCTTATACTGCAATTAAACTTAAACCAGGGCTTTAAGTTCAAAACTGATGTTCTTTAGTGAATCCAGCTTTTGAACCTGGAATGTCCAGAAACAACTTAAATAGTTAAAGCATCTCTCTCTCTTGATCAGCCAAAAATATGCAAGTTGAATATTGCCAAACGTAAAATATGTGTGTATATACAGGGGCGGATCCAACTTTTAAGTAAAGTGGGGGTTTACATCAAACATACCATAACTAGGGGGGTCGAAGGGCATGCCCCCAGGAAAAAAAATTAATTTTTGGTAAAAATATAGTGCATTTCCTGTAAATTTTACACCACTCTCAAGGAATAATTTTGTACTTTGGTTTAAACCTCTTTACATTATTTTTCAAAGGGGGGGGGGATACAAACCCCCTGAACCTCCCCCCCCCCCCCCCCCACCCCGGATCCGCCAGTGATATCTAAGTACTCCATAGTAAAAGTTGGCATTGAGTATTAATTCTTACCTTTACATTGTTCTTGTCACAGCAAAGGAATTTCACATCCTTGTACTTTATGGCCAGGGCCTGAAGAATGTAATGAAATAACCTTATCATCCAATAAAATATGGTAAAGTAGTTGACCCACACAGTTGTTTTTGTATACTCCTCTTGGTAATTAATAGCTTACCGACTTGATAACTTAAGATTAAAATTCACTATTATACAGTAATATAAAGCATATATATTCAGTCATTGGGAAAGGCATAACATTGTGTACATTCGTCAACTTTCGTCAATAAATAAACTTGATTATCAACTTATTAACTATATAAGACAAGATAGAACTCTGGGATTATATGTTCAAATAAATACCCACATTTATTAGGTTAATATATAAATCGCTTGCTGATATTGTTTTTCAAACAAACAGGTCAAACTTGGATCAAACTGATCTGAACACCTGAGATTTTTTTTACAAATCCCGACAACAAATCACACATTGAAAATTTGTTTTAAAACAATAAAATCTTCATATCTATATTATATGGGTTTAAATCAGTAGCAAAATGAATAATCAGTATTATTATTTCTAATGTTAATAAAGAAATAACATAATATTTGTTTTTCTGTAACATTGTTAAAATAAAGGACTAATGCTAGTGTCCAAAGATGGCCGATACCAAACCTTTTTCTGCACAGAAAAGTGGTATGGAAACCAGACTACATGTGATTTACTTACTTCCACAACACCGCTGATTTCACAAACTTGTCCAACATAGAAAATAGCCACATAGAGATTGTATGTTTCTTTGATTTCTCTCTTAAATTCCTCCTGAAAAAAGCATGAATGTTTACATTTTTGCATGTTTATTGAAGGTGTACATTCAGATTTTCAATGGGTTATGATTGTACTTTCAAAGAAATGTTATTTCTTTGTCCACTGCATTTCACAGTTAAGATAAGAAATAATAGAGATTTCTTGTGCATTATTTTCAAAACTTTAAGTGCATCATCCAGGAGTCATATTGACAAAAGGGATCAAGCTCAAGTTGAGGCAAAGATCAGTTCAAATTTACATCTGTGTATACTAAATTTGAGCTGATTTTTGGCTCAACCTGATCTTTATCCCTTTCATGAATACGGGCCCAGTAATGTAGCTCACTGCTGTTTAACTTCAGTGAAGAGACTGGTACTCATCCCGTTATACCAATTTTTATGAAAGTCTGGAGATGAGGAAAAAAACAATGATCTCCAGAAGTACTTATTGGACTTTCTAGAAATATTAGCTTGGGAAAATCTTAGCATTTCACCAAATACTATGAATATACACCTTTAGAAATGATAAGTTTAGAACAAATATTTATTGAGAATTTTTACAGAAAAAAGTAGCAAAATGTTGATACATACAGCAGAACATATTTCTTTGGCATTTTGGCACCTACAAAACAAGAAATCTTTTTATAATTAAATTTATTATTTGAGACAAAGGTCTCAAGTTTGAGCCTGAGACCGGGCTTAGACCTTTCGTGAAATCTGCTCCTGCAGAACTTAATCCATACACCACAATTTCACCACAGACAGTATTTCAGGCACTCCTATGAAACCCACATAAATCCACACATCTAGCTTTGCTACTCAAGAGAATCAGAATTCTGGGGGACAATTACAAAAGTCTGACACAGAAAAGATTCTGTTCTATTTCCGTAAGCATACCACATGACTGGAAACACAGAAAGAGCCTGTCTACCACAGTATTAGGAGTAAAGGCAAGCAGAACAGCTACGGAAAAGATAAGACAACCTGCAATTATGGGCAGATATAGGAGGTGACCCTCATACTGTCTGTGTCAGTATGCCATAATACCTTCTCTGGCATAATCACTGCCTAAAATGGAGATTCAGCCCTAAAGTATCTATAAAGGGATAAACATGGTAAAACAGTTACCGACTATAAAACATTCTTGTCATGTTTTCAACCTATTGCTTTTTGTAGGATTAAAAGTGAACATAGCTGGTTTATAAAGGGATTAGAATGACCCAAGCCCTCCTAATTTATGGTGTATTGTTTACCCTGGTGCCACTATTTTGAGTTTACCATCAGCATGCTCCAATAATGTAGTATCCAACATAATGTTATTGGTGAAATTACTTATCTTTTTAGTTGTCAAGATCACGGACATTTATACAGTTATTTACTATATTCCTTGCTATTTATGCCACACACCCCAGGGGTGGAGAGTAAAATCATACAAGTCGTCTTATTCTCCGTAAGGCATTGTACAGATAAACACAACCAAAATGCATGTATATGTTTTTCTGCTTACTACTTTCCCCCATAATTCAAGAACTAGTCAACCAGAATTGCAGGTACAAACATTTGTGGGCCGAACATTGATTTGTTTTGCGCAAATTTAAAGTTGATGCTTTGATGTAGAAAGCACATTTTTTCCCTTAAAACGATTTCTGAAAAGTAAGTAGTGTTTTTATGTGTGTGTCTTTTAATAAGTTGTGGTTGTATCAAAGTATAGATTAATCAAAAGAAATAAATCAATCTTCACTAATAAATAATCTCAAATTATAACAAAGTCCTTTAGATGTACAAATGACTGCTCAGGCAATATTTACACAATTCGGTTCAAATAAAAATAATGAGCTTTAGGTTTACAATTTATCTACAAATATAATATTCACAACATGGAATCAGTAAAAACATTAGCAAACATTCAGCTCAAAGAATTTAGAATTTTTTTTAATTAAAATGTAATTTTTACAGTAAAAACAATAATTTTCATAAAACATTTGGAGCCTTGGTAGCTAATTTTCATTGAAGACTCTGACCATACATATTCAAGCAGTAAGTTTTGACTAAATAAAATTATGTAAAAGATATATCAATTATTAAAATAAAAGTTTTTAAATATTTAGTGATAATTAGCATTTCTAAATTTCTATATACTGCTCTTCTTTAATGAACAGACATAAAACATATCCACATAGACAGAAATATACAAGTGTTAATATACAGCTGAATAATTTATACATTCTATTTTGTGTCAGTTCAAGCATTTGTAGACTTAGACACCAGTCAGTAATGCCCCTGTTCCACCAAAGGATTAAGCCCCGATCCTGTCTGGGACCCTTAATCGTGGGTAGTCTTGGAAAAAATGGAAAAAAAATTGACCAATGGGGTGGAAGACAGAATCGGTATGAAGGTCTGGGATTAACTACAGATCGGCCTCAGGACGCCCCAGGAGGCCCCAGACTGTCCCCTACTGGTCTGGGACTAAGAACCGATTAAGCCATTTTTCTAGTCATAGACAAACCGACTGGGTCCCAGGACGCCTCAGGCCTCCTGGGACTAAGCCCCGACTAACCCAGGATTAAGTCCCGACCCCACAAGGTGTCCTGAGGCGTCCCCAGGCGTCCCCAGACCAGGATCGCCGATTTTTGTTTGGCAATGGGACTAAGGGTCGCAGGAAGCCTGGGACTAAGTGATAGAGGTCTGGGACTAAGGGTCGGGGACTAAGGGTCGCAGGCGGCCTGGGACAGCATAGGACTGTGTAATTTTGGTCTGAGGAGGCCTGAGGAAGCCTGGGACTGTACATTTTGTTTATGGCGGGAAAAAATAATCGGTTGGGGTCGGGAGAAATATCAAACATGTTTGATTTCTCTCACGGCCACAACCGACCCTTACAGGACGCCTGGGACTAAGCAAATTTCTGAAACCGACCCTCAAAAACCCTTAATCGGGAGCCTTAGTCGTGTGGTGGAACACCCACATTAGTGTTTCATCACATTATCACATCAACAAGTTGTACTCACCCCATGTCTGCAGTAATTATGTTCCTCAAATATCCCTGTATTAACAGTGTTAAATATTCCTTGACTTCTGAATGTTTCCATGTGAGACTTTCCCTTTTATACAGATTCTTATCTAACCAGTTGGCCAATCCAACCAATGCTTCTACATGTTTCTTGTTAATAAATGGCCATGTGTGCATGTTTTTCTGGAAAAGCCTTACTGCAGATTTCTGTGTGAGATGGTGGTACCGAGATTAGTTTGGAATAGGTGATGAACTGATTAAAATATGTTGACCCGGCCATAGCCAATAACAAGAGCAGTCTACTTCAAACTAACTTAACCTCTGTCCCTTTATGAAGTGTTGCTTTCACAAAACCATTTGACCATTTGACAAATCAAATCAATCCCTCATCATGTTTCTAGTTAATATATATTGTTAATATTATCTGCTTGTTTTCCTTGAAAAACCTAAATACATTTTCACATGTTCCTGAGATGGTTTGGTCCAGATTAGTTTGAAAGAGGTTATGCACTGATTGGAATATGTTGACCCAGCAACAGTTACTAACAAGAACAGTCTACTTTAAACTAACTTAACCTCTAATTTATTGAAGTAGGTCTGTAAATTTTTATGTGGCATTATGCAAACATTAGACATTAGTCAATTTATATGACATACTAAGTCATATATAACTTATATTTACGACATAGTATCTCATAGAAATAACTATATTTTAGTATAAAAGTTAGTAAAAAATACTTATAACTATATTTTAGTATAAAAGTTAGTAAAAAATTCTTTTTATAGAAACTAAATAGATCCAGTCTTACTAATTCTGATATACGACTTTCTCTTGGGTTGTTTAGGCGACCCGGGGGTCAGTCCTCCCCCCAAGGCAGTTTGGTGGCCAGACCATGGCTTGAGGTTTGGGTACCAGTCTGAGTGTGCTATTTCTTGCCTTCCTAGAAGTTTGCTCAGTATCTTATGTGGGTGTTCCATCACACGACTAACGCTCCCGATTAAGGTTTTGGGGGGGTCGGTTTGAAATATTTGCTTAGTCCCAGACCTTCTGTAAGGGTCGGTTGTTGTCGGTTGGGGCCGTGTGAAAAATCAAACATGTTTGATATTTCTCACGACTACAACCGATTCATATTTCCCGCCCTCAACAAAATGTCCAGTCCCAGGCTTCCTCAGGCCTCCTCAGACCCAAATTTACACAGTCGTTTGTTGTCCCAGGCCGCCTGCGACCCTTAGTCCCAGACCTCCGTACCTTAGTCCCAGGAGGCCGGTTGTTAATCCCAGACTCAAATATGATGCGTATGAATTTCATGCGTGTGAAAGTGGGTCAGTTGCATTAGTCCCCGGACGCCTCAGACTGTCTGCGGTGTCCTGGGACCCAAAAATCAAGGTCTGGGACTAAGCCCCGACTAAGGGTAACCGACCCTAACTGATCCAAACCGGCCTCCCCACGATGCCTGGGACAGCACAAATTTAGTCTGCGACGGTCTGAGGACGCCCCAGGAGGCCTGGGACTAACAACCGATTAAGAACCGACTGTTTTCCGCGTGTCGGAAATTAAAACGAGGCAATGAGCAGGTCTGGGACTATATAAGCGACCGCGCACACTTTGTCATTGTTACTGACTGTTTGGCTACTGAGAGACGTGTGTCACTGATTTGTAGGGGTTTTCAGTTTTTATTTTATATATATTATACTTGAGCTTAAGGCAAATTTCACAGTTAGGAGACACAATTTACTATTTTTTTATTATTTTGTCGACTGGATTATGAGGAAAAAGAAAGGAGGGAAGAGAGGAAGGAAAGAGATGGATGACAGGGAGAAGGAAAGTCAAGCAGAGGAAAGAGTAGAAGTTACAGAGGAGTTGATTGAGAGGAGAGAGGAGGAGGAGATTGAGGAACGTCCAGCTATTGAGGAAGCTGTGGAGCAAGAAGAAGAGAGGTGTGAAGAAGATATAGAATGCCATTCTTCATCCAAGAGAGCCAGGGTGTGTGCAACTTTTACAGACAGTCAGGAAATTTCCATTGTGGAATTTGTAAAGCTGCACCCAGAACTGTATGACAAGGAACATCCATGTTTCCATGACAGGAACAGAAGAGAGGCTCTCTGGGCAGAAATATCTGCAGAACTCAAGCTTCAGCCCTTTGATGTGAGACGTTGGTTCGAGTCCCAGTGAACCCGTTATGGAAAACTGTCTAAGCTCCAATCTGGCCAAGCCCTGAGGGAGATGACCAAGAGACAGTCCTGGGTCTACCAACAGATGGGTTTTCTTAAAACCTACATCAGAAGAAAGGGGGCCAACAGAAGTTCAGGTTTTGAGGCCAGTCCAAATACCAGCAGGCAGGACGAATCACATGGGTCAACTACTGACACAGAACACCTCGAGTCCAGTGTCCTGAGGGAGAGGAGTCAGTCCATCATTACATCAACACCCGTTTCAACTACAGACTCCAAGATTCTCGAACACTTTGAGCAGATGAGGACACTTATCTCAGGTTTTCTGCATCAGAAGTCAGACAGGCAGCCCTTCTTTGACTACGTGGCATCAGAGGCCGAAAAGATGACTCAAGAAGAATTTGAAGAATTAAAGGGCAAGATATTTAGAGACATCGAAACTATTAAGAGTAACCGCAGACGTCAGCCATTGCCCAGAAGATCAGCCACTGTTACCACGGAGTCCCAGAGGGTCGGCCTACTGCCAACAACCACTCCACAGGCGTCTAGTTCCACTCAAGCAGCAGCTAGCAGCAGTTTTGTGTACTATACACCAAGCCCCATTGGCTTCAGCAACCCGACATCTGTCTTAACTGTACAGGACGAAGGGAGCAGACACAATCTGAGTGGAATCTTAAGCCAGCTACCAGATCTGACATCAACAAAGATCGTCGAGCAGCCTCAGCAGCAGCAACCGCAACAGCAGCTCTTTACTATCACCACTTCAGCACCGCCTCAACAGCAACAGCAGCCTCCTCAGTAGCCATCCAGTCAGGGCGGGTCTTTGACCTGCCAGGCCCTTTTCAGGGCCAGCAATTCTTTCAAAAACAATTATTCAGCTGCAAGTTATTCCAATTCCCCTCCCAAAACAAAAAAGTTCAGTACAAATACTTATCACAAGAAAAAAAAAATAAAGTCCAACACCCACACCACCCCAAACATGAAATAAATAACCCATGGTACCACACATAACAAAAAAGGCCACATAAAAAAAAATTAAAAATAACTCCCAATATGGCCATTAATCAGCCCATTTTTAGATTAAAATCCATGGGATAGTTTAAAATCTGTAATTGAAAAGTCCAACACTTACACCTTCCCTAGAGTTAAAAGGCATTATTACATACTTACCAACCCACAAACAGACAAACCAAATACCAAACATAACCCCCAAATAACAAATCCAGTACCAAACCTAACACCCAACTACCAAAAATAAACCCAACCCCAGTAACCGCCAACCAAGAAACACACAAACCCAAAAGTAAATAGAAGCCATGCCAACGAACTGACAAACTATTTTGCAAACACAATCCCCCATTATTAAAAACAAAACTAGTTCCAAAATTGAAGATTTCCATAAAAACATTTCTGCTACAAATAAATTTCCAACCCATGAACAAAAAAAATTGGTGAAATTAGGATGTGGATTTCAAAATATATAAAAAAATAATTCAATTTAGGATATTATGTGTGACTTTGTGTTTGGCTTTTGTTTAACACTGGGTTTGTATGTTTGTTGGGTGAGTAAGTTGTGTTTGTCTGTTTGTCCGTCTGAACAAGTTATGTTTGGCATGGGGTTTGTCTGTTTGTCCGTCTGAACAAGTTATGTTTGGCATGGGGTTTGTCTGTTTGTCCGTCTGAACAAGTTATGTTTTGACTTATATTCTGCCATCTTGCCAGGCCACTGCTCCCTCATTATTGAAGTAGTCCTTCAGGTAATCCCTCTGTCTTTTGGCCTCTCTAGCAGGGTTTCTGTCTTGGCCACCACCAGCAGCACCACCAATCAATCCACAATCACCAGGCACATCATCATCATCCTCCCCAGGCTGCTGACCAGCAGGTTGACCTTGATACTGGCTTCTCAGTATGTTGTGCAGAACCACACAGGTCATGACCACTTCTCTAACTGTTTCTGGGGGTAGTTCAATGGTGGTCCTCATCACTCTGAATCTTGAAACCAGGATGCCAAAAGCGTTCTCAACAACTCTCCTGCCCCTTGATATTCTATAGTTGGCAATCCTTTCCTCTCTTGTTAACAGCCTTCTGCCATAGGGTTTCATGAGCCAGGTCTTCAGGGCAAAGGCATCGTCTGCCAGAATGAAGTAGGGCACATCTCTAAAGATGGGTCAGGGAAGCCTATCCTGCCATCTTCAATCCTCCTCTTCAGCTGAGAGGCATTAAATATCTGGGCATCTGAGCAAGATCCAGCTGTACCCACATCCACCCATCTGAACTTGTACTGTCCATCTACCAGGGCCAACATCACCATGGAAAAGAACCCCTTGTCGTTGTGGTAGAGGGCTCCAGAGTTCTTGGGTTTCTTCAGGGCCACATGCTTTCCATCCAGGGCTCCCAGGGCATGTGGAACATTCCACCTGATCCTTAATTCCCTCTCCAGTTCTTTCCACTCATCTGGAGTAGTAGGACATTTGAGGCACTCTCTGGTGAACTCATCCTGGATGGCCCTACAGACCTCTGGTAGAAACTTGGAAATGGTGGATCTGAACTGACAGGATAATGATGTGTATGACTCTCCAGTGGCCAGATATCTGATGGTGAGGGCTAACTTCTCCCCAACACTGATTGGTGCTCTGTAGTTGGTGGCCTGCCTGGCTAGATGTGGTTCCAGTCTGGTCTTTATCATTTCAAAGAATTCTGGGGTCATCCTCATGTAGTTGGTGAATCCTGGAATGTCTGTGGCATACAGATCAGCCATAATGTTGTGGTAGGCCCCCCTCGCCTCTCTCTGCAGTAGCCATGGCCTGACCCACATGTTGTGCCTTCTTCTAGGTCTCTGTATGGGTGCTGGTGGTGCTGGTGGTGGTTGCTGTGCTTGACGTAAAAAATGGAAATACATGATTATTTGTAACTGAATAAAAACCAAAAAAGCCCTAAGTTGTTGTTGAATCTGTCTTCCATTAAAAGGTGGCATCCTGCTGTGTTCCTAGAAAAGCAATGGTGATTAGGTCGCAAATTTTATATATATATACCCAGAAAATCCAGCAAATTTGCAAAACAAGAATCGGCAATCCTGGTCTGGGGAAGACTGAGGAGGCCTGAGGATGCCGGGACTTAATCGTGGGTTAGTCGGGGCTTAGTCCCAGGAAGCCTGAGGCGTCCTGGGACCCAGTCGGTTTGTGTGCGACAGGATCATGGTTGAAACTGACCCGAAAACTGGCTTAGTCGGTTCTTAGTCCCAGACCAGTCGGGGACAGTCTGCGGCCGCCTGAGGTGTCCTGAGGCTTCCTGAGGCCAATCTGTACTTAATCCCAGACTTTAATACCGACCCAGTATTCCCGCCCATTTTTGTTTTTTTCCATCGACTGTCCACGATTAAGGGTCCCAGACAGGATCGGGACTTAATCTTTTGGTGGAACAGGGGCATTAGCAACCTGTAAACAAGTCCATCCTATTGGTGGGGTCTCTGACCTTAAGCTTTCTTCCTGGCTTCAACTTCAGTTTGAATGTGATTTTTGAAGGAGAAACATGAAAAAAAATATTTTTGGACTTTTATCACGTTTATTTTATGTTTTTTATTTGCTGATTTTAAAGTTTTAACTTGTAAAAAGTGTACAAACAGGACAGTCATTTATCATGTAACAAGTATTTTAGCAAAGCACTGTTATCACTGCTTTGAATTGTGGAACCGTGGAGTCAATATGTGTTGAACTTGATGAACTTTATTGAATTACATAAGATTCTGTAGTCTTCACGACAACCTCAGGCTTATTGACCAAGAGAGAGAGGGACAGTCTAACCTATATTTCCTTGTGCATTATTGCCACTTGTTGGCCGTTTAGCTGGAATTTTGGTCAATTTAAGCCTGATTTTGGCGTGTGGAATGCGAAATCTTAGGGCCTTGTGCCTGTTGTGTATGATAATCCAGAAACAGTGACTTATTTATTCATATTAAATTGAAAATATGCCTGATCATAAGCAACTGTGTAAGACTTGCAAAGTGAGGCATGTACCCCCTACTGGCAAGAAGTTGAAGTTACAGAAGAAACACCAGCAAGCTGAAAGTGACAATGAACTTTTAAGTGATGCTGCCATTGCAGGACATAGTTCTGCTACTCAGACTGCAAAGGGAGTGTCTGGGGACGGACAGCTGCTACAGATGGAGATTCTCCAACAGCTGAAGAAGATGACAGAGCGGTTGGATTACATGGAAGAGCAGATAGCGACAGCACCTGGAAGGTCAACACAGTCTTCTGAGTTAAGTAGTGACAGTTTTCTAGAGACTATAAAAAGTAGTAAAAAACAGAAAAGGTGTTCAGTTGTAAATGATTCGTCCTGAGATGAAAGTGATTGTCCCTCCCTAGAAGTTTTGAAATCACAATTGTTGCAGAAAAAGGTTGATAGGCGGTTAAGGGAATTGAACCAGAGTTCACAGTGTCAAGGTAAAGATAAGTTTAAATCTATGCGGGGTGGTAATGTCGATGTGCAGGTGAAACATAAAGTACACTGGCCCCATGAGGCAATACTGGGGGGTCACACGGCAGCGTGTGAACTGTGACCAATTATCCTTGACCCAATGGGTCCAAGGCTTTTGTAGGAACATTCTGGAAGAATCGGATGGGCATAGGAAAGATACTACGGTTTCATATTTGGCTGACCTTATGGAAGATGCCACGGACTTTTCATGGCAGGGGGCGAAAGCTGCTCATGCAGTTCTAATGTGCGAAATGGAAAGGGGAACAGTCAAATGGGAGGATGGTGATCGAATTGATCGAATATGCAGGGCTCACGCCCAAAAACACGTTTCGCATACCAGGCAAAATTGGGGGAGGCAGGACAATAAGAAACCCTGGTTCTGTAAAAACTTCCAAAACAACACCTGTACTTTCTCAAATGAGCATGAAACCAATGGCAAGTTGCACAAACATATTTGCGCTTATTGCTTGACTTTAGGCAAGCAATTCAATCACTCAGAGAAAAACTGTATTACTAAGCAGCAGCAGTTAAAAAACAAGCGGACAGCTGCCCATCATTAGGATGGAGCAGCTGTGAGAAAACTGACACTAAATGCCTAGCGAGCAAGGGAATCCACACTGGTACAGACAGGGCTATGCGATGGAAAGGTAGTGTAACCAGAATAGGTAATGTGAAGACTTCTGATTCATGTCACTTGCTGTGTGAAACCAGTGTTGTGAAACCTACTGTGTCTGGTGGTTTACAGTGCAAAGGTGAGCTGATCATGAATAGTACTGATAGACTGTCACGCAACTCTAAATGTGAAGCAAGTAAGGTGAGCAATGCTTGTATGGGAAGCATGGTTTCACGTAGCTTGAATCAATGTGAAGGCAGTGGGCTTGGTGAATGTAAAACAGTGGATTGCAGTAAAGGTTACAATATCAGATTTGTGTATAATTCTAATGTAATCCCCAAGCAAGTAGATGCACTGTTGGCCAGAAGGCCTGTTAAAAATTGTGTCAATGCTCGTAGGTGTAAAAGTAGAAATGTGTGGTGCAGTATGAATGCTGCCACCAAAGTGTCATCTAATTGTGTGTCAAAATCTGTCAAATGCGACAAGCAGGTTGTACGAGAAGCATGTCAAAATGACCAAAACAAAGACAAACAATGTCAAACTCTCAGCCCAGCAGCTTCCACTGATAAGGGGCGTCGTGTGAATCAGGTTCTGACAGCTAAGGTCATATTGATCCAGACATATCTGATAAACCACAAATCCATTCGGATTCGAACACAGATAGTCGGATCAGTGTGAACACTGACACAGCAAAAAAAAAATCTCATTTATGATGCCAATCATAGTGACGTTGATGACAAATTTGCTAGTTCTATTTTACATGCCAATCCATTAAATATGGGGTTGGACAATGGGGTGTTGATACTGAAATATACAAGAATTGGCGTCGCCAATCACCATGTGACTTTGGGTTTATTCCTATTGATGAACAGTTAATGCCTCAGAGTTCAAATGTCAATGAATGGGAGGGGGTTTCCCCCTGGGACGTGCATGGTATTGTTAGAGCCACTGGAGCCCCCAACTTCATGAAGGCTCAGATTCCAATCAAATCACAATTGAAAGTCCAAGCATGGAAAGACAATTTAGCCGAATATTGGTACCAGCAGTTATGCCAATTGGTGGAATTTGGGTTCCCACTGGACTTTAGTAGGAGTTGTGACCTTAAGTGTGACAAAGTTAACCATAAATCTGCCCTGGAATTCCCTAGGGATGTTGACACGTATATAGCGGAAGAACTTCACTATGGTGCTCTCCTAGGCCCTTTCAAAGAACCCCCTATTGCCAAAAGTCACTGTTTACCTTTCATGACTTGGGCTAAGCCCAATTCGGATAGGCGTCGAGTTATAATAGACTTGAGCTGGCCCCTTGGGGCTTCTGTCAATGCTGGAATTGACAAGGATTCCTATCTTAACAGCAATTTTTGCCTCACGTTCCCCACGGTGGATGATATCACTGGTGAGCTCAGGAAGTTGGGTCGGGGCGCTTTGCTGTACAAGGTTGACGTGTCACGTGCATTCTGTCATGCCAAGGTCGATCCAGGTGATTATGACCTGTTAGGGCTGGAGTGGGGCGGCCATTACGTCGACACATGCGTTCCGTTCGGGATGCGACATGGCAGTCAAATTTTTTAACGCCTAAGCGACGGCATCAGGTTTATGATGCGTTAGAAAGGTTATACCATCATCGCATGGGTTCCATACTTTTAGATGTTAGGGGGCAACTCTTGCATTTGACAATGATGTCAAAATCCAGGATATCGTGGCTCATGGTCTTTAGAGGAGTTCAGCAATTTGGACCTACCTTGAAAATTCTTCCCAAGCTCCATCTGTCATACCCACCACCGTTTCCAAAATTATTCCTTCCTTCCTCTAATTTTGGCCTTTGAGGAGTATTAAAATATTACTCTTTAGGTTACATTATGTCTTCATATAAGTCTTAATTACAATCACTTTTTTTATCTGCACCACATCCAAAATCATGCTGTGAACCCATTAAAATAAGGCATTACATGAGTGCATTATAACTTAATCTTGACGAAAATTCACTGAAAACTTATAACATTTATTTATCAATTTACTCAGTTACTTATTTATGTATTTAGTTTGCTGCTATAATAAAACAAATCAATATCTAATTCAAGACATTTTATACCTGGTTTCCATTTTAATTGGCCGAAATCAAACATTCCATCTATGATAAGGAAACTGTTCGTGGTTGACTTGTTAAATTAATAAAAATATCCAATATTTCACAGGGATAAAAAGACGGGCTTTGAATTATTTAATTGGTTCTATAATTTTTCTGTGAATATTGCTGCTCAATAGTTTAATGTTAAGACATCTTGTGTTTTATTTTCAGTTTGAACATCTTTAATTGCTTATTTTATACGTAATAGGGACTTCTTCCGTTCAATAACACCACCTGGATATAAATTGTGTCACAGACCTCGTGCTCATGGTCTTGGTGGGGGTGTTGGCTTTTTTTGTTAATCACAACATTTAGTTTAAAATAGTTGATAGTCCCTCCTATAAACCCTTTAAAAATATTGCAATTATCATTGGTTCACCAGCTTTTGTCATAGCTTGTGTTGATCAGCCACCTGGGTCATACTCTGATGCATTCTGTGATGATTTTTTAAATTTATTTGATTATCTGTCTTCAGTGAGCCAAAAAATTTTAATATATGGTGATTTCAACATACATGTTGATACAACCTCCAAGGATAGTGAAAAGTTTCTAAATTGTCTTGAGCTATGCAATATTAACCAACATGTTCATAAACCAACCCACTCACATGGACACATCCTCGATCTCATCCTCACTCCTGATGATTTCAATGTTCTTTCAAATGTTCAGGTTAGTGAATTCATCTCAGACCATGCCCTGGTGCTGGGTCATCTTGGTTTTACCAAACCTTCTGTGCCCAACTCAAAAAATGTTACCTTTTGGAGGTTTTATAAGATAAAAATGGACAATTTGAAGAGTAATCTGGCCAATTGTTCCTTTGTTAAATGCCCGGGTAATACTGCTAGTGTTCTCTACGAGCAATATATAAATGACCTAATTGATCTGGTTGACAAATGCTCCTAAGGTGTCTCGCACTTTCATCAAAGGTCCTGCTAAATGGCTCTGAGATTCTTATCTGCTGGCAAAGGCTGTCAGACTCCAGTTCGAACGGATATGGCACAAGGATAAATCATCTAAAAATCAAGCTAGATTGTGCAAGCAGATTGCACGCTGTAATTCATTGGTAAACAAGGACAAATCAAATTACTTTAGAAATCTTGTCAGTGAAAATGCTCAGGATTTAAAGAATTATGGCAGGTCTTACGTTCTGCATTACATTCCATTCCTGAAAGTGAGTCCCATAAATGTCTTGCTAACCGTTTTGTGACCTTTTTCTCAGACAGAATTACCAAGATTAAGGATTCATTTTTCAGCACTGACTCTTTCAGATTACTTGCTCCTTCTGACCTACCTAAATTTGACTCCTTTAGAATAGTCTCTGATGTAGAAATTCATAAGGAAATAATGAAATCACCAACAAAATCTTGTTTGCTGGATCGTCGGCCTACCTTTCTGGTCAAGGACTGTTTAGACATTGTTCTGACCTTATCACCAAACTTGTTACTTGTTCCCTGTCTGAAGGCGTTGTTCCTGCCGATTTCAAAAAAGCTGTCGTAACCCCACTGATTAAAAAAGCCTCACTACCACCCAACGAGTTCAAGAACCAACGACCTGTGTCAGGATTGTGCTTTATCTCGAAACTTGTCGAGCAAGTGGTTGCATCCCAATTAAATAATTATGTCTGTTCAATTGGTCTTGAGAATGTCGAACAGTCGGCTTATAAGTTATGTCACTCAACCGAAACTGCACTGTTGTCGATTAAAAATGACACCCATCTTGCTCTGGCCAGAGGTGAGGCCACCGCTGTTGTGCTGCTTGACCAGTCGGCAGCATTTGATACCATTGACCATGGCACACTCCTAGATTGTTTGAGTTCTTGGTTTGGTGTTGGCAGTATCGTTTTGGACTGGTTCAAGTCCTACCTGATTGTTTGCAATGTGTTAAGATTGGCTCTATCCTGTCTGATGCGAAGAAGGTTTTATTTTGGTGTGCCTCAGGGCTCTGTCCTAGGTCCAATACTCTTTTCCTTGTATACTACTCCCCTGAACAAAGTCATTCAAAATCATTTTGGCATAGGGTTCCACTTTTACGCAAATGACAGTTATATGTCCATCTCACTCATAAGAATGTGGCTCATGCCTTTAACAGATTGAAAAGTTGCTTGGATGATGTCAAAAACTGGTTGTCTGCAAATAAGCTCAAGCTAAACCCAGATAAAACTGAATTTATCATTTTTGGCACAAAACAACAACGTGAAAAACTATTCCAATTATTATTCTTGGTACCTTACTCTCTCCTGTAGGGGTGGTCAGGAACCTTGGTGTAGGGTTTGACAGTGATTTTTCCTTTTCGAGACATGTCCAGATTATCTGCAAGTCCTGTTTTGCTCATATCATGGATCTCAAGCATCACATCATGCTGCTCTCATGGCTGCGAATGAGTTGACTGGACTACTGTAATTCCTTATTTAAGAGTATCTCAGGTCTTGATCTTCGTAAGCTGCAATGTGTTCAAAATAGTCTGGCTAGAATTGTAACCAACACCACTAAGTATTCAAACATCACTCTTGTTAGAAAGACTCTCCATTGGTTGCCTATTGAACACCATTCCATATTCAAGACTACCTTACTGGTGTACAAGTTCTTACATAGGAACTATCCAAAATATTTTGCGCCTTTCCTTACACCTAGACACATTGTCTATAACACACGCAAAAGCCAAGCTGATGGTGTGTCCCTTAAGGTCCCACACTTTACCCCTTCAGTATATAAGTCCTCTAAGCATTTTGGCCTTAGCTTTGCTCATGATACTCCAAAGATTTGGAATGATTTGCCTGATGATGTACATTCAGCCACATTTTCCCACTCATTCAGAAAGAAGCTCAAAACCTATCTCTTTGCACAAGCATATCCACTCCTAATTACTCCCTTGCTATGTCCCAGGCTCATGATTATAGTTCTCTGCTTTTTTGTTTTGGTGCGCCTAGAGTCTGTCTTTAGATGGAGATTAAGCACTATAAAAATACTGTTAGAATTAGAATAGGGAGCATTTGCTGGTTATTTTCTTACAATCACTCAAATAATGATGATGTTACACGAATTCAAACATAAGCTTTAATGTCCCTTTGTTATTTGGTTTCTGCTTGACCATTCTATGTATAAATAGGGATCATTTTAGTGATTGCCTTGTTTATATTATTACAAAATTTAGCTCTAATCTCCATGCACTTCATAGTACCCATTGAGCCTCATAGTACCTATCTCACCTATTGCAGGTATTTGACTGCACCGGAATTCAAAGTTTAACACTGAACCAAATATGGAGAAGACATTTGGTGAAGATGACCCCCGGGATATAAGGGTTCAAAACTTTAATTAGAAATAGCATTTCAAATATATGTCCGAAATAACCAACATTGGTTTTATGTTAAAGGTTTTCATGAGTAAAATATTTGAACACTAGTTCCAGTATCTGGAATTTGACCCCGACTGCCCTGATAATTAAATCCCATGAGCAATATTTCTTTTTCTTCAGTCATGAAGTTTGAGTCTGTACAGACTGAGGTTGTAGATGCTAGGCCCCATTTTTTCAATCCTGTCTTGAAACCTTTGTGAGGCAGCATATTTCTGCCCTGAGTTATCATCTAAAAAGATATGCCTAACAAACTGTGGCAAGAGACACCAGTGGCTTGGGCGATTACACATATTACACTTTGAGTTTACAGGCAAGCACAATCATTCAATCATTGTTATTGTAACACCCATCTACAAAGATGAAATAAGTTGTAACTACCACATGATAGGAAAAACATCCCGTCAAATGACAACTAGCAAGAGTGGGCCAGACTCAACAGATTGGATCTTCATGGAACTGAACTGACACTCATAAAATAAAAATGGAAGCTGTGAGAAAACTTCACACAAAGATGAGGCAGGTCCAGGGACATGGATTCAGGAGAGCAAGACCTACTCATGGAGACCAGGTTCAGGGGAGGAATTAACATGGCCATTGCCTAACGCCCATGCCAGCGAAGGACAGGTGGTAAGCCCATTGACACTAGAGATCTCCGGAATCAGCTCAATAGTCTTACTCAGGGGCACTGTGGCAAAGTTCAGATTTCAATCTTACGCCCACATAGTGCCCACACAGTCCTCTGAAAATAAATATCTTTTAAATGTTTCTTAAAGTTTTCAAAGTTCTGGATATTTCTGATATATCCTAGAAGTTTGTTCCAATATACAGCGGTAATAACTATTAAGCCACAGTCTCCATATAAATGGAGTTGGTCAGTCAACATAAGGTTAGCACAATGACATGAATTTTAGATTTTTTTTCCATTTGTTATTCTGGCCACATTTTCATTTAATGTACAGTAAAACTGCTTTATTTACAGGTCATACATGAAGCAACCACCATGCATGATGTTAATTTGATATTAGGGATGGGTTGATATGAAACATGTGCACATCTTGAGAACGCCAGTTTAAAATCTGGGACACTGCAAATTTGGGTTTGAGTAATCTTCATGAATGTTAATTGTTCTGTATATTGTCATTTCACTTATTCTAAATTCTTTCACATCTTAAGTTTTATCTAATTTGGGGGGCTCGCCCCTCCCCCTTCGTTATAATCATCTTAAATTATTGTCAAATTTTAATGGTCACCTTTCTTTGGTTTTCATGTAATTTTGGCTTCAAATTTAATTAGTTTAGGGTGACCTTAGATTCTATCTAATTACTTAATTATGACCTTTAAGTTTGTAAATTACTGTCTTAACTTAAAGTCTTTTGAGGCACCTGTTTTTGGATTGAAAGTGTTAACCTTAACTTATGTTATGGTGACTCTCATTACTCTGTGTGTATTTACATGACTAAGCGTATATTTATAATGTATTCTTATGTATTCAGTTAATATGTACTCATGTAGATCAATTGTGTATGATCATGATTCTGATTCTGTGTATACATATATATTGGATCTGTAAAGTACTGGTAGTTTTAGTTATGTAATCTTACTTATCTCTTACCATTGTTACTGTATAATAAAATTACTATTACCCTCTGTCTGGTGCTTGACTGCTTTTGGGGGAGACTTCTGGGGGAACTGAGTACATGACAATCAAACAGAAGAAGTAAAACTCGTGAAATTAAAATATGGACATTTCAAAATCGCAAAAGTCCCAAAATGAATAAAAATATGGGATACAAGTGTGACATTTATTCTGACATCTGGTTTGTTTCCACATAGTCTAATTTTCCTTACTTTATATGTGTTGACAAGAGAGATGAAGGTTATAATGTGTCGTCAGTACTACACAGTAAAAGTGCTATAAAAGGCTGCAATTGCACAACGATATGGGATAAAAGTAGGCAAATTTCATCAGATTTTGGGGTTTCTTTCTAATTTTTAAGTTTTCCTTCCATTATTTGTGTTTACAAGTGTAGAGGCAGTAATATGTAATATCTTGTCATGGTATGTCCGTAATGGGTGGGTTCCACTAGGGCCATCTCCTTGGTAGATAAAGATTTTTCAAGTGTCTGGAGCAATCTTTACAGAGTTGGTTAGAATCTTTGTAGTTTCCTGGCTTGTTGTGGTGGGTTGGCAAAATATCAGACATGTTTAATATTTTTTCAACCCTCCATGACTCTGGATTCAGACCATTGCTCCACCCACCTAGAAACTGTCCTGCTGTATCTCTCTACATCTTGTTGTAGACACTTCCCATCCTGTCCTATGCTGCTACCATCTTGCCTGGAAGCACTTGCATGGTTCAGTACCCTGACACCACTTCATCATAGGCTGTAGACATAAACAGACAGTACTTGAAAGAACACCAGCCTTTGATAAACATCCCTGACCTGAGATGGTCGCTTCCCATCAAGATTGTATTGTATTGTATATTTATACTCAGCGCAATATCTCCATAAACTACAGGACTAAAAGCAGGACAAGCCAGGAACACACCAGGGCAGGATGTAAAAGGATACTGACAACATGGTTACAACAACAGACAAGTCGGTAAGTGTGTAGGACAGGCCGGCTTCATTTTGGCTACCCACAGCTTGTCGGTTACGAAATCAGTGAGTATAAAATGTGAGTCAGCATGCTGAATGCATCTTTGAATTTTCAACTTTCATGGATTACAACTGGCAGTGTTCAGATAGGCTTTTGTTCTTAGGCCTTTCATGACCAACACCCAGCAGGCAATAATATTGTTGTTAGTACATCTGAAATTGTTGTTAGTACATCTTCAACCCATGTTCACTCTTTCTACTTGTCTGTTTCACTGCAGAAAAAAATGAGGTAATACATGTTCATGTAGAACTGCTCGCATTAGAGTTGGTATTTCAAACGTCTGGAAACGTAGATAGTCTATGTGCTGTGAACCCCTGCTCTAGCCTATTTTTTTTTTTTTTTTTTTTTTTTTTTTGCAACTAAATAAAATCAGAATTACCAAGGATTTTCGCCCACATTTGTCAGAGAAAATAAATAGTATTGTAAATACACAACTTTATTGAGGAAAAAGATTGTCAAACAATGGGGAAGAAAGGCAGCAGAACAAGTACAGAAATGGTAAACAAGTATAGGCACTTATGGGAGGTGTTCAGTGGTGTTGCGGTTAGAGTGCTTGCCTTCCACCTCTTAGGTCACCGGTTTGAATCTCAACCTGGGTGGCTTCATGTTGGAAAGTTGGTAGTTACTTACTGATGCTGGGTAGTTTACAGTGCTGAATCTTGATCAGCTAGTATGCACTGGTTCCTCTATCCGTAAACTACCCGTCGCAATATGACCACAGCTGTTTAACGCAATATAAAACAGAAAATTAATCTAAAATAAATTTATGGGAGGTTAGCTTGATACTGGCATCAGTAATTTGAGATATTTCAAAATTTCCATGTGCATTGCCTTTGAATACTGGGGATGCCATAGAGCACAACTTTATATAGAGAATTCTGGCAGTAGACGGAGGAATGGTTTTAACATCATTTATTTATTTGGCGTTAACATCGCTTTCAACACTGTACAGGTCATATCACAACGGGTAGTTTTGTGGGCAGAAGAAACCAGTACATACACTTGGTCAAGGTTCTGTACTGTAAACTGCTGAAAATCGGTAAGCAGCTACGAACTTTAACACATAGAGTCTTGGGTTTGAACCACAGACCTCAGAGGTTGGTTGTTATAGAAAGTGACAATAAATGTAACAAGCATAACCTGTTACATGATTGGCAATAGTGCCTGATTTGGGCATAAGGAATAAAACCGCAGCTCTGAATTTGTGTTTTACACTTGTTTCAATGGAAAAGCGACAATAAATGTAGCAAACATAACCAATAGTGCCTAATTTGGGCATAAGGAATAAAACCGCAGCTCTGAATTTGTGTTTTACACTTGTTTCAATGGAAAAGCGACAATAAATGTAGCAAACATAACCAATAGTGCCTGATTTGGGCATAAGGAATAAAACCGCAGCTCTGAATTTGTGTTTTACACTTGTTTCAATGGAAAAGGTCTACGAAGAGAGCGAATAACTCCACCAAAGCATGTCATAGTAAGTAAATAGAAAAATCTGGATCTTTCTTTTTTTTTGTATCCGGACAGTGACCCAGATCAACCTCAAATCAAAGTTGGAGCAAGACCCATCTTCTCATGAAGATTTAACCAGTAGTATATATGTGTTATCCTGCTGACAAACAGGCAGACGGTCATGAATTTAATACCTCCTTGGCGGAGATAATAAGGATAGATACTACAGATTCCAAATAATGCTCTGAGCCAGGACTTGAACCCATTACTATAGTCATCAGAACCAATAGATTAAACGTTCATTTTGCCCACAAATTCAAAAGTATCAAAAAGAAATGTTAAATTTTTATTGAAGGATTGATCAGAATTTTACAAAGCTTTCAACACTTTTTATATACTATTAAAGTTACTACATCAAATTTACTGGATATGTAATCAAATCGAATTAATCTACTGCTTTGCAAGTGCAATATCTTCCCCACAAAGGGGAACTCGGTGCACTAATTAAACAAAATCATTATCATAGGGACAGTCGAGGGGCGTTCAAGGTGAGTAATCCAGGATTGTGGGTGTGACCAGGAGGGAAGAAAACTAAGTTGGGAAACTAGAGCTGAAGAGGTGGGTTTTGAGGTGCTTCCTAAAAGATGTAACAGAGGGACTGTTTCTTACATGAAAGGGGAAAGAGTTCCAAAGGACTGGGGCATAGTGACTGAAGGAATTAGAAAAGTGTTTGATTGATTTATGAACTCTACGGTCGAAAGTGTTGGTTTGAAGAAACTTGAGTTTGGGAGTTTGCCTTGTATTTCTGGAAGAGGTGTAGGGGTGGATTAATTCTCTTGGGTAAACTGGTTGACCTTGGTTGAGAATTTTGTATGTAATAAGGCCAATTTTAAATTGTGCCCTGTATATGACTGCTAGCCAATGGAGTTTTTTTAGTTGAGGGGAAATGTGAGAGAAGTTAGAGGAACAGGTGAAAATTCTACAGAGTGAGTTTGGGACTAGATGCAATCTCCTTTACTCAAAATCAGTGAGCGATAAAAAGAGTGAATTGCAATAATCCAAAGCATTCGCTAACAGCACTGATGTATTAAGGTCTAGAAGGGGACGAATTCTGTAGAGGTCTCTCGCATGTACTCTATGTACAATTTTTTTGTATAATATCTTCCAGTTGTACAAGTTTCAGTGATTTTTTTTCATGCTACATATGTACTTCTTATTTAAAATTACACCTGTGTGTACTGTAACAGTTTAACTGATTATAAGTTCAGTATCCACGAGTTCAGATCATACTAGATCTTTATCATAAACTTGTGTATTCAAAATAAAGACTCTATTTAGTGATACTCTTGATAGATCCTCACATACCATTTCTAAGAATTCAAACAAAAAGGCTTTGTGTGGATTTGCGGGTCAGGCATGTTGGGTGCCTGACTCTTCAGTGTGCTTTCAAAGAACATTCTTGTTAATTACCCTAATTAATTTACAAAGGGTCATGAACCCTGAACTCTGCATTACCCGCCAAATGCAGCCATATTTCATTACAATTTATAAATTCAACGGGGAAACACCCCTTTTATCAAATGAAAAATTTTTGCTTTACATTTCGATTTTATTCGATTTTAGTAACTTTTTTGAAACTCTGAAGCTTCAGTGACACTGAGACTGCAGAGTTTCAGTGTTTTTCAGAGTATACAGAACAAGGAGTTTCTGATGTCTGATGTTCGGATGATGAGCTGTGTCGTCTAGATTTATCTCAGATTATTGAGACATGCGTGTCTAGCTCTGGGGAGACTTAGAGCGACTCTAAAGGGCTGTATCCATTGTATCAGTTAAGAAATTTGTCATCTGGAGTTCTGGGCACGCGTGTATCAGTCATCTGACAGGTTTTATGCTTATTTGCAGATAAATTTTCACAATGCCAAAGACTTTTGAATGTAATGCTTGTGGGAACAAGCATCAAAGACCTATAAACAGTCGTTGTACTAGAGTGATGGACAGTGAACCAGAAGATATGGGCAGTGTCGACAGTGCAGGACAGTCAGATATTAATTTGCAAATCTTAAATGAACTCAAAAATTTGAATGGCCGGATGTCAGCAATGGAAAAGAGAGTGGAACAAGTGGAAAAACCGGTGTTACAGAGCACACCCAACACCACAACGTCAGCAGATCTTCCCACCGTCGAGAAAGTGACCACTGACGGCGTCATACCATCACTGGAAGTCCTCAGGAAGTCCGACTCAATACAAGCCAGAGTGGAGGATAGGATTCGAGAGCTACAGTCACTTCATCCACAAGGCAAGTTCAGATCTCAGAGGGGTGGGTTAAATGAAAATTTTTGGTGTAAAAAAGAAGTCCCATGGCCCCAAAATCACATTCTTAGTGGCACAGCAAAATCACGTGTAACTTATGATAGTTTGTCCATGGCCCAATGGGTCTCAGGTTTTTGCTCAATAATTAAAGATGAGAGTGATGTAAAAGTTAAAAACCACATGTTAGCTTATGCTGCTGACCTCATGGAGGACTGCCATGATTTTGGGTGGCAGTCAGCAAAAGGGGCCCATGCAGTGGTATTATGTCAAATGGAAGAGAATAAGATCAATTGGCAAGATACTGATAAATTAGACCGAATCAGGCGAATTCATGCCCAAAGAAATTCAAATCCCCAAACTTCTGCAATTGGCCGTAGAAAGTCAAAAGAAAAAGGGGTCCCATGTAAATTTTTTCAAAAAGGTACCTGTGGCCAGAAAAATGAACATGAAAATGCAGGACAGTTGTATTTACATGTATGTGATTTTTGCTTTTCCAAAGGGAGATCTAACCCCCACCCTGGTAAAGATTGTCGCAAGGCAAAAAACGAATAGGGCACTGCAAAGTTGCAGTGCCTATAATTGATGATAAAAATACTAGTCAAACTACAGTTTATTCTAGAACATTTTTCAATAGTACCAAAACAATGGTAAAAAGTAGAAACTGGAAACAAGACTGGTGGTTTTGCCAAAAAATATTGTATGCTGATGTCGTTAAAAATGCAATGTGGTCTAAATCTGAATCCCCACGTACCAATGTGTCAAACATTAAGTCACAACAAAAGCATGCAGACCTTCATAATATTGCAAATGTAAACAGACCAGCAACTTGCGTACAAAACATCACACCCATACATAGAAAACCACCACCGTATGCAAACAAAGCCCCCCCCCCAAACAAATGCTCATTTGACAAGACCAAGGGACAAAAGTGCCAAAATTTTAAAAGTGTCACACTCCCAGATCCCCAAACAATCATTCATTGTTCAAAAAATGACACTTTCAGAAAGTGCGACTTCAAAAACAATGGCAAGGCACACCTCAATACAAATGGCAAAAGGTGCGACTTTTCTCGCATTACAGACAATAAAACTGTCAGTTACTGATTTCCACCTAAGGTCAAGTTGGGTGAGAATAAAGGTCAGTTCCAAGGTCATGTTAGGGTCTGAGATCAAAGTGGATTTATGTTTGCGGTTTTTATTTTACATGTTAGTTTATGTACAAAGAGTTAAAACCAGTAAAAGGTTTGGAAATTAAAAATTTACAAAACACCAGCCCACACAGGGCATATACAGATACTAAAAACATTAACAGCTTGCAAACGCCAGCCCAGAGAGGGCATACACATATTATAATTCATGACGTGACTAGCACCAATAAGCACTTTTACTTTAAGCACAAGATAACGTATAATACTGATGACTAGCATTTAAAATTTTTGTTATACTAAAAATCAATTCTAGAGGGGGCTACCAGGAATTGCTGGCCCTACCTTAGTCTACGTATTAGTACACCTGTTATGTCATATTCGAGAGGGGGAACCAGGGTCTGCCTGGCCCAACCTTAGGTCAACCGGATCCGAGTTTACCTAATCAGTTTCTCCCTTGTACCAGGGAAGGGATGGAGGGAATAAAATAACCTTGTTTGTCCTTTGACTACTTGATTCAATATGCAAGACCCCTATCGCCAACAGAAGTTAAATGAAGCATGACCTAATTTGTGATTGGATGTTACATTTAACAAGAACCCTTTTTTATTATATAATGTCTAATTAAGGTGGGACAGAAACTGAGGAAGCAGGCCCCTATACAGGCCGTGCTTGACACAGTTACTGATTTCCACCTAAGGTCAAGTTGGGTGAGAATAAAGGTCAGTTCCAAGGTCATGTTAGGGTTTGAGATCAAAGTGGATTTATGTTTGCGGTTTTTATTTTACATGTTAGTTTATGTACAAAGAGTTAAAACCAGTAAAAGGTTTGGAAATTAAAAATTTACAAAACACCAAACCCAAACTATAGGGAAGGTGGAATGATAGAGGCGAAGGTGGAGGGGACGATGGAAGGGGCTATTGATGCCTGTTGCAGGTACTGCCAGACAGCTGCACTTTTCCAGAGCCCGTGTGCCATGATGTCCTGAAGTTGAATATTTGAATCAAAGGCCAAAGTTGCTCCTGATCTCCTAAAGGAGTGGAACCCGTGTCCTTGCAAAGGGATGTTTAAATAATTTAGGACTGTTTTTAAAGCATCTCTAATGGTGGTGTCAATAACTGGGTGGAACGGTGGAAATTTATGAACGAATAGTGGAGCATGTTTAGGGAGAGGTCTAGTAAGCATTAGTTCTTTCAAGGCTTGAACAGGACAAAGGTCAGGGTTTTCTAATCTAGGGATCTGGACAAAATGATGGGCTGAGGTATCTTGCACGGTCTTGGTCCACTTAAGGAGGATATGAGCTCCAGGGTCTAAAAAGAGGATGTCTTGTCTAAGTATGTGTTTGATGGGGCTGAATAGAGCTTTGGAATGTGGAGCTATATTAGACATCCTAAGGAATGCAAAGAAGGCCAACAAAAAGGCCGCTCTAAATAATGGGGGGTCACTCAAAAGGTCACAGGCTTTTGAAATGGTGCTGAGTATGGGGAGTGAGAATATCCCTCTGGCAGTGGGATTGGAGCCTGAATTTCTTGCAATACTTTTGAGATAAGAAGTAACTAACTGATGAGAAAGGGGTTTTTGATCCCAGTCATATCGTTTGGCTAAGGCTTTGAGTGATGATACATAGTTTAACATCACCCTGTGGGATATGTTATTAATATGGAGGTATTCTAAGAAACTCAAGGTTGAATGAACTGTAAATTGTAATGGAAGGTCCATGACAATGACAAATGATAGATACGTCTTGAGATGGGTGGTATGTGCAGATCTGGTGGCAGGTCTATAGGCCATGCTAATTCTATTCCAAGCTGCCTGTGCTAATGCTGATGAAGGAGCCTCCATATCTGTAAATTATACATGAAGACTAAGGTCAAAATATGCATGATCCACGTTATCCCAGTTATAATTATCTAACAAATCCTGTAAAATTTTTGGTGAATAGATTCTTGACAAGGTGTCGGCTATACTATTCTCAACACCAGGTATGTGATTAATCTCTATTTCAATATCATTGTGAGCTGTAAGCAGCCACAAATTCCTAATACAAAGGGCCAAGAATGGGTCCTTGGTCTTGCCAGACCTGATCACCTGGACCACACTGTAATTATCGCAAAAGATGTGTATTCGCATATGTCGCCATTGACTACCCCATAATCTCAAGGCAATTACTACATTCAGCATCTCTAGATGCACTATTGTAAGTTCAAAGCCTGGGATTTGCCTAACAGGGGTGGCAAACACCCTACGTCTCCAGACCCCCCCCCCAAGCCTGTCAATGAGGCATCCAGGAAAAGAGTCTGACTTTCATCGACTTCCGGCTTCCTAAAATAAGTAATTCCATTGAAGGTTGGGAGGAATTCTAGGAACCAAGCGATATCTCTCTGAAATTCTTCATTTAATTGAATTCTGGCTCTGCCTGAATTCTGTCTGAATAAAGCTAATATTCGATTGATAAAAACTCTTGCTGAACGAACACATTTTTGAATATAGAGAAGTTTCCCCATTAGGGATTGATATGCTCTTTTTGTCAAATATTTTTGGTCCTTGGCCTTAGCACATTCTGCCATAATTTCACTTAGTTTGGCCTGAGGGATGGACAGAGTACTATTATTGACATCTATATCAATACCCAAATATGTAACTGTTTTACTGGGGGCCGTAAGCTTCGCAAGATTCAATGGTAGACCGAGTTCGCTCAGGAGAGTGCACAAGTTTTGGAAAACATTGTCAGCCTTAGATCGAGGGAGTACGGCGACATAGTCATCGATATAGCAGTGTAACTTGGTTTGATCCCTCATAATGTAAGCTACTGCATCGGATATTAATTGATACGAAGCCGTGCCATGAATCCAGCCAAACGCCACCGACTTATCAAGAAAATATTGGTTATTGACTTTAAGACCAAACTTAAGGGTATCAGCTGGGTCTACAGGTAAATTCCTAAATGCCCTGGCCACATCCACCTTGAAAAGCACAGGGTCGTTTACTGTGTCAATTATATCTTGAACAACATTGTCAATGGATGGAAGTTTAAGTGCAAATAGGTTACCATCAAAGCGATCTTTTGACACATGGTCATTTAGAGATTGGCCCCTGGGGTAGGACAGGTCCAGAATAACCCTCCTGTTGTCTCCCTCTTTGGGTCGGGACATCAAGGGGGAACAATGATATTCAGGGTGGTCCACACTATCCTGGGGGCCTAACATGGCCCCTAATTCAATCTCTTTATGTAAATATTTTTGAATGTCAGTTGGATACTGTAATGCTGAGTAATGGTTACATACATTAGTGTTATGCAACTGAGAACGATCCTGGATGGACAAGGGAAAACCGAACTTAATATACTGGATTAATCTATCATCAGGGTAATCCTGTAAGTATTTTTCCCACATTTTTATGTTTAGACCCGAGACTATGGGGATCTTAGCCTCCTGATAATTTGGTTTGGCAGTGGACAAGATGATGTTAGCTACTTGTAAGCATTTGTCGATCGAAGTTATGTCCACTGGAGAGCGATCAGGACCAATGAATCTGAAGGTTGTTGGTTCTAAAGCGAGATATCCCACAGTCTTGTCAGGGAGATTAAAGTCGCGCAAAATATCTATGTTGGGGGTGGGGTACAGTCTACTAACTAGTCCACTACCCTCGGGGGTGTCCTTCATGACCTCATCCTTACTACCTGTGAGCAGGTTGACTTGGTGATCACAATACCCCGCACCACCTAGTTGGTTTTCCTCCCCCAACATGACTTGAGATGAAGTTTTGTCCCTTGTAAGTTCATCAATAATGTTAACCATATACTGAGTGTAGGAGCAACCATGGTGATCCCAATATTGTTTATCTTTGTAAAAATCTCTATGTGCAGTCTTGGCTGCCACTATTTCTTGAGGCTTGTAATACCTAACTCTAGTGGATTGCATCAAAGACAAATGAAGATTACATATGATTCGAAAGGGGCCTAAAGTCCCCATGAAAGGGACCAGGGAAACCAACTGCTCCCTGTGGTTGACTGCCCATATATAAAAACCCTGAGAAAATTCAATTATGTCTCGAGTTATATACGCAATTTGACCCCAAAGGTCACCATGACTGCTCCAATGGTCAGTAAAAGCAATGTTCACCATAACCTGGTTCACACTGAGGGACTCCGTCCCTTCACAGATATAGGCTACCCCTGGATCCCCAGCAGTCACCAAAGACCTCAAGCTAAGTTCATTATCATAAATAGCAAAAGTAAACAAGTTCGCCTCGCGCCATTGACTGCTAGGGAACCAGGGGGGGCACATTAAATCACAATTTGATAATTTTACATTGTTTTTATTGATTACATTATTAGACAAAGTCACTGAACAACATGTCTCTGCTCCATCACTTACACTAGATTTCCAAAGTTCATAGTCCTGATCCTGAAATTCTGTTACTTTACCATTACTGTTTTTACTACAACTAAAGTTATTTACTTTTAACTGTTCTGTATTTGCAGTGTGTCCAGGTGATCCTACAGGATCCTACCTTGAAGTGTTAGGTTTCAGTTCCTGAGATCTGCTACCATTCTTGGCTGTACACTTGGATTCCGGATGAGACATAGAACGTCCTTGCTTAAAACAGAATGTACAAATGTGCCTGTAGACTCCATGGTGGCTGTCATTCACACAGCTACCTTCATTAAAAAATTTACAAACTCTGCTCTTGGCTGAGGTGCTGACATTCTGGCTGTTGAGAACTGCAATTTGTGAAGAACTTACGCGGTTAAGAGCCCACTGTGTCGTATCATCCCAGGCTAATCTCCCCTCCTCCACCTCAGTCATGGAAACAGCCCAGGCGGATCGCACGGCTGGCCACGGCAGAGCCACGGCATCGCGCAGAGCAAGAGTTACCTGAGTAAGGACTTGTCGTAACAGAGTGTCATCCTGAATCTGCAAAACATTACTCAGTTGACCTGCCGCCCACTGCTGGAGGCTCATGTCATCATAGACGGGCTTACGTGTGTTAGCTGCTGCCACAAATCCCTCATTAGGCCACCTTCCCTCGGGTCGGGCGTTGGGTGTTTCTGTGTTATTGTACCTCCCAGATTTACGCCTGGCAGTAAGGAGCTTACCTGGGATCACTTCCTGCTGAGCCCGCGCTTCATAGTCTGCCAGCAAGTTGGCCACCATACTGGATACCTCTGGGATGGATCTAAGTCTGTCAATACTGGGTGTAGTAGCCTCCCTGGAGTAGCCCTGTCTCTGTTCTGCAGCTCTACCGCCACTAACCGACGCTGGGACATACCCTTCTGTGACTGTCTGAGTCCCCGGATACACCACCTCCTCCCTAGCTGGCCACTTATATGAGTGAAGTAAGTTGGCCCGAGGTGTCATTTCAGGTAACATCTTCTTCACAGGGGACGTATGTTTGGGTCTGGGCAACCTGAAGGTAACATTGTCTGTGGATTTGGCGACTTGAGACGGAATGGGGGTAGAACTAGCTGAGCTATTACCTTCTATTCTGTCCATCCGTCCAACGATGCGACGGTTAGATTCCTCCAGACGCTTCAGTGTACTCAGGATTACCTCAGAACCCGCGTTCAAAGACTGTAAGTCTAACAGTTCCTCACCTCCAGACGCGGTATGACTAACATTATGAAGGTAAGATCCGTCAACATCCCCGCTCGTGGTGTCTGAGTTCGAATTCTTCTTGCTACTTGCCCTCTTCTTGGTACTAGCTTTACTAGAAACTGGTTTCTTCTTTTTATTAGTACTCATTGGTGATTTTTTCTTTGTAGAAGGCATTTCCGTAAAATAGTTAAGTGTAAAATTTGTAAATAATGAAAAAAATAAAATAACCTTGTTTGTCCTTTGACTACTTGATTCAATATGCAAGACCCCTATCGCCAACAGAAGTTAAATGAAGCATGACCTAATTTGTGATTGGATGTTACATTTAACAAGAACCCTTTTTTATTATATAATGTCTAATTAAGGTGGGACAGAAACTGAGGAAGCAGGCCCCTATACAGGCCGTGCTTGACACACTCACATCTCGCCAAGTGTTAAAAGCCACTGTGATTATGCAAGCACGTTTAGAAATAGATTTTCTCCACTGGGTGCGAAAGAAAGTCTTAACCCACAGTCCCACTGTCACGAATTTAAAACAATTGGCAAAGTCTCAACAAATAAAGTACCCAACACAGATTCTAGCCTGGATACGGGTACCAAAGTTGACCAAGTCAGAGAAACTGAAACCAGTGGCACTGTAAAGGTACCTCATGGTCAAGACCAAGCTACAAGTTCTCACAATGGCTATTCTAACCCTATGGCACACAATACTAGCAAGTGTACAGATAATACTCAAGATCTTGATAAGTATGAACTGGACCTACGGTTTCGCCCACGACATAGGCATAAGATACAAGAGGCAAAAAATTGTCAAATTTTTAAACTGTGGGATAGTCAAACACAGGATAAATTCGGATTTATCCCATTACAGGTTCATTATAAACTTTATACAAATATTTAATGCTACTTCAGTACTGCACACATTTCACACAATGTTTTAGTCACTGTCGCCCCAAAGGGGAGGGATGTGGATATTGTAATAATTTCTGTTTGTTGGTCTGTTTGTCTGGTCTCATTATTCGGACTTCATAACAGATCTCAGTACACAAGGCTGGGTCTAACTGTGTTCTCATCATTGATGACCATTGATATGAGTAACAAATTCCAGACATTTTTTTCTGTTTTGTTTTAGCACTGTTCCACTACTTGTTTATGTGTGATAATATGTAAAGTATTTGTATGATAGAAACCTGGAATAAAAGACAATTAAACTTATTCTTGATTTCTTTTAATCTTCCCACAATGGCTGCAAGCATTACAACACTATCTCACAAATACAAACTTATTAAATGATAAAGTCCAGTTATAAAGTCATATATGTAATTTAGATAGTCAAGTTAGCAAGTCATATGTTCAATTTGAATAGTTAGCTACATTTAATTTATCAACTTGCATGTACAATTAAGTCAGCTGTTATTCCTGGGTTTTATAATCAACCACACAATGTATTTAAGCTAAATACAAGGGAATTAAAAACTGGGTTATAGTTTGAATTTGAATGAATTTGGCTTTCTGGCTGACATTATTCCTAAAGTTATGAGCAAATCTTTTATAAAACTATTTTTAAGGGTAGGAACTGGCACAAAGAAGAAGGGATTTCATTTTTGGAAAGATCTGGATCGTATTCTGGATACAAAAATATCCAAATTTCTTTAGACGTATCCAGTTTAGGTCCAGTCTATACAAGTGTGTTCAAGGTTTGTTTCATGTTGAATTGCAGACAAGCTTTTTTTTGAAACCTGTAAGTTTTATTATTTTTCATATTGATTTTACAAAAACTGTGCTTTTCAGAGCAGGCCTTCCGAGGAAATGCAAAGTTATGCTAATCAGTTCGAGAACTCTATTGACTGCAGTTGAATCTGTAGCAAATGTATATTAACTTTATGATTATGATTACAAAAGGCTTTTTCATTCTTCACTGGAAATGGAACCATATGATGGAAACATAAATATGCATGATGCCATGTTCTTAAGATAACCTCAATTTTAGTTTTGCATGAATTAAATTCACACTTGCTACATTTATTTCATTTATCTTGTTCTTATCTTTGGCTATCCTTAGGGTGATCTTACTTTCCGAGTCTCTACTTAGACAAGTATAACTCATTATTTTAACTGTAACTTTATGTGCATTTGTGATCATTTTATGTAACTATATTTAATGCGTCTTTACAATACAATTTCTTACCTATAATATTTAAAGTTTGCTGCATGCTTAGTATTATTCATGGCATGACTCTTTGGGCTTAATTGGACAGTAATTTATTTCTAGTCATGCTTTGCTTGTGTATTAATCTTGGCATGTTGTGTATTATCAGTGTCAATTGACATGTATATATAAGTAGTATTAGTACTTGTATCTTATTTTACACTCATTTACATTATACTTATTTTGTATATTAATACTGCAGCACTTGGGAGTCCATTGCGAACAGTTTTGCAAGAATTACAAACTGTTTTGAATTATCGGAAACTTTTCCAAATCCTTATCAGATTTATGACATCACACAAACACAACTTAAACCTTCCTTACAGTCATAAACCAATATTTTCCATCTTATAGAGATCATAATGCTGTTTCATCTTAAGGGACTCGTAAACCAGTCGGATTGATCGGGAAACTATTGCAAACCGATTTAAAGAAATTTTGATTGGGAAGCTAAGGGGAAAATATCTTATACATTGGGAACACATATTAAACCCATCTTAAACCTACTGTAAACTATACCCTAGATTGTTCATTTTTTAATTATTTCAAATCATAAACCTATCATAAACCCCACTCGCAGACATGGAACGTGCTTATAAACATTTTTGATATTTGGGAATGTAATGTAATGTTTTAATGTCTCTCTATGTATGATAACTATATCTTATTTTGTAATTTCTATATAATTGTATCCAAATGTATACAAATTATAGTTTAGTTTTATCTTGTTGGTGATAACAACAAGATAATGTTTTATATTAATGTTGTATTATTTATACATAATAAATAAGTAACCATCCGGGGTGTTTAACTGTTGTTGGGGATGGGGCCCCTAGAGACTGATGAGGCCTGGGATGGCATTAGAAAGGATGGTTATGTTATAAAGTCAAAGCCATGACATTTACCACTGTGGCTTGGTGGGTAAAACATTAACCTAGTAACAGAGAGGCCCTTGGTTTGATCCCAGATAGAGACAGATACATAGTTGCTAGGATGATCACTTAAAATGGCACTCTCCTGTCATGTGGTCTATCTCCAGTGGGACTCTGTCTTTCTGTTATAGAAATGTGAGTCACCAGTGAGCCTGGGCTGTACTTGTACAGTCGGGTTTAGTCAAATGGCTCTTTGAGTCCTGTATAAATATACAATATACAGTACAATACACATCAGTGGGTGGGTGGCTGTGGTATCCCACTGTTTCAACTGACATGTTACTCCTTCTAAGGAGTTATGTTTTTGTGTGTGCATTCATTTATCTGTTTGTATTTACGATAACTACAAAAGCAATTTTTTAATCTTTCTGAAATTTTTATGTTTGATAGGGTGGGGGACCTGACCAGAGGAGGAAATGACTAAAGTTTGGGAAAGATCAGTAGTATATTGCAGATACAAGAAAATCCCAAATTGTCAAAGGTACCATTTTTATCATATTTTGAATGAAATATCTTATTAATGGTTGGGACCTGGCCACAGGAAGAAGTGATTACATTTTTGGAAATGTATGGATCATTTTCTTGAAATAAATAATCCCAAATTTTTGGAAATGCCCCTTGTTGAGTTCTGCATTATTATAATGCTTTCTAGTTTATATTATGTGCTTTTCTTTGAAGTATGTTTTAATTTTTTTCCATATTTGTCATAAAACTACCTGTTTCCAAGAACAGCTTATCCAACCAAATAAATATAAAGTTTATGCTAATCAATTTGAGGAATTCTATTGACTACTGATCAAGTTGTATGTACTACACACGAGTGAACTGAAATGGTATTATGACATACAAGCTTCTTGTTATTATTTTATCCACCACACGTCAGATATGCCCTTAATACAGGGACACACAGATATCAATTGTGTTGCAAATTTACAGAGTGTTGATTTTCATTAAAGTTCCTCCAACTGTTTAATCCACAAATATGTTATATACATCATTAAGAAAGATATTTTTACACAGCTTCCTCTTGTTTTTGTTGTATTAAAATTCATGCAGAAATAGCACAAGCTAACAATTGAAGTATTTATATTTGTTTATAGTTTATACGTATCAGTATTTTTGCCTTCTTTAAATATGGACTTATTTTATTTATCATTCATTGGACTTGCACACAACATTTCAATAATTAAGATGGACATTAGCAAACTTATGCTAAGCGCTCATATAATAATGTCATATATTTTCTTGTGTGTGTTGTTCAATAAGTTTTTATCTCACATCGCGTATCAAAATCATATTGTATTGTGTATTTATACTCAGTGCAACACCTTCATATATTACAGGACTCAAAGCGCTATTTTACCAATCCAACTGCACAGGTACAGCCACAACTCACAAGTAACCGACATTCCCCTAACTGAAAGATAGAGGCTCAAGGATGACCATTTATCAACATCCTTGATGTTCTTTAGCCTCCCACTGGGATAGGACCCAATGACAAAGGACCGCCATTTTAAGTGGTCAGCCGAGCCACTATGTATCTGCCTGTACCTGGGTTTGAATCCAGGTACAGGCAGATCCTCTGAGTTCCTAGACAAATGTGTCACCTGCTAGGCCACAGTGGCTGACGTGGGAAAGCTGGTAGTTGCTTGCAGTTGGTCGGCAGTTTACAGTACAGAACCTTGACCAACTGTATCTACTGCTTTCCTCTGCCCTTCCAACTACCCTGGCAGTTTAAAAATATAATGTAAGGTAAAAGAAATAATAACATGCATAGGGACTGTAAATATGATAATTATGATCCTAATTATGATACTTAACTCATGAATAATCACAGCATAGGCTTATGAGGAGTGACGTCATGATCATGTGATGGATCTGTCCAGATGGTCAAATCGTGGCTCCCCAGTGTAAAGTTGTAGAGCTCAGGGTCAAAAGTCCTTTGAACTGTAGTGCCAAAAGTTGGATCCCTTAGTTTGAAAATTTTAGTGTTCAGGGGAAATAATAATTGATCAAGTTAAATATAAACAAAACAAAGTTTTGAACAAAAAACATTTCGAAAATAACAATTAGTTGTTTGCATTACATTATGACCTTAAAGTGACACAGAAAAGCAGCTAATTTGTAGTTTATGCAAGTGTTTATACCATTTGACGGCCGAATCACGGCTCCCGAGTGTAATACAATTTCAATACAATGAGATGAATCGGAGATATGACATAATGGGTTGTTCAGAATAAAACTAATAGTCGGGAGATGGCAAGCTTGGAGCCAGGGTACTGCATCTGATGGTCTAATTGGGGGATAGAAACTCCCTTTAATGTGACAGGTGTTAGCAGCAAAAGAAACGTGAACTCACAAACAAGAAAATATATCAAGCTTTACAAATTATGCAACTGTTCCAACAGCCCAGAACAAATGAATTAAATACATTCCATCAGTAGAGGTACTAAATTGGTCTGGTATTTACAAACAACTGGCTTTAGTAATAAGTGGCTTAAAGTGTCAGAGCTTAACAGTGCAATTATTTCCCCAACCAAAAGACAGTAAAACCCAAAATTGAGGGCACTTTGTTTGTTACAGTAACCAGAGTATATAATAAGTTTCTATTAGAGTCTATTAGAGTATATGAGAGTATATAAGTCGATTAAAGTACACAAGTTTCAGTACAATATGCATAAAGTTAATAGTCATTGATAGTTAGAGTTCATAGTCCATGTAAAGGTCACGTACAAAAGTTAAGAAGTGACCTCCAAGTGAAGGTTGTGGTTTGAAAAAAACTTTAACAAAGGATTCAAGCCCCCCCCCCCCCCCCCCCCCCCCCCCCCTGAGAGCTGGAGACCAGGAGAAATATAAATTTACGAAGCACATGATGGACAATTTATGTGATTATAGAAAATATTAAGCATATAAAAAGTAGTAAATATTTTGAGAAAAAAAAGTAAAAAAAAAGAAAATATTGTAAAGTATTATCACTCATCACACATTGTGTAGTTTTAAACTTTGACATAAATGTATAATTGTAAGACACCGATGAGGAGTTCTCCCACTCTCGCCCTTCCGGTTGTCATTGGAAAAGAGTGAATAAAATCTATTTTTTCTCAAAAAAAAAGCATATAAAAGGTCCAGACGACAGATGACATGTCACTCAGGAAGGGAGGGAGGGACATCAAAGTAATTCTTAAACATTACGTTCAATGTCAAGTTTCAAAGTGACTTGGGGCCAGAAACCAGAAAACTCTAGAACAGGGGAAACCAATCAGGGGCTGGTTTACTGGGCTACCTAGCACAATGGTGGGGTTTACATAGCTAGTATGTTAGACTGGTACCCTGAATTACTATCTATAGTAGTTACCTAACAAACTGTCTTTGTGGCAGGACTGACATCTGGGGTGCCTTAATACCCCAAGTGACACTGATTTACAAACTGGCAGGTACAACCTGAATATTTGGAACACATTGGCTAGCCCTCTGTGCCCACATTGTGTTGAGATAGGCACACTTAAACATTTTTATTACTTCTGAATTGGTACTCAAAATGTTCGGACTCACATAAAAAAACTTAGGCAATCAGGTGTCAAAATCAGACAAATTCTTTTAAGTATACCTTGCAGGAAAATATTTTATTGCAAATGCTCAACAGTCTGATTCTTTTGCCAAAGCAATACATCTAATGTGGACTTTCTTGTATACCTACCTGTCAAAAAATAATGAGCAACTTATTTTTAAAAATTACATTTTACAGAAAGCTATACAGAAGGTTGAAAAGTGAAAATTTGCTGAAGAATTCTTGAAAATGAAGAATAATAACAGTACAGAGCTGTCATAGTATTTCCCACTATTTAGACAATATGTGGCTTAATTAGTATGGATAATACAAATATCCCAAAACCTTCATTTTCAGATTGAGGTTAACATTTTCACATGTTTGTGTAATACTTTAATAAACTTTCTGTCTGGTTTCATTTCCACACAGACCAGTGAGTTTGAATTAAACTGTTAATCTTATTGCTGGGCCAACATGTTCTAATTCATTAGCAACTTCAAACTAATCTAAATAAGAACTTCTCAGGAACACATGAATATGTAATGCTTTTCCGGGAAAGCATTTAGACATACCCATTTATTAGCAAGAAACTGGATTTGATGTGTCAACTGATTGGAGAATTATCTGTATAAATTGGAAAGCCTCACCTGGAAACTTTCAAAACTCAAAGAAAATTTCACAGTGTGAGCACAAGGACCTGCGGAGAAGAACAACTTTTGTAGACATGGGGTGAGTACAGCTATTAGATGTGTTCAGGTGATAAAACACTGTTTGCTGTGGCAACCAGACTAATGCCTGAATTACTCACATAACAGAACATAGCATTTATTATTTAAAAACAAACATTTTAGGGGGGTTTTATAGTACCATAAATGGTAAAGAAAATTAAGGACAGACATAAGCTAAATATATTCAGAATTTCAGATACCAGTTTACTATTTCTTGAACAAGTGGGAGGGCACTGAGAGTGAGTCACAAGACAGGGATATGTTGTATAATGTTGGAATATCAAATATACCCCTGGGAGTGGGATTGAACCTAGAATTGATAGCTATGCTACGCAGGTATCTAGCTATGGCTGGATGAGAGACTGGTGATATATCCCAGCTATACAGCCTAGCTCTAGACTGTATGGATGAGAGATAAGAAGAGATAACTCGAGGAGACAGTTGATTTTGATAGAGATACTCCAGAAAAGTGAGAAGATTATGAACTGTCATTGTTATTGGAAGTTCCATGAAGATCAGGTAAGATATGAAAGTTCTGAAGTGTAGAGCATGAGCTGACTCAGTAGACGGTCTATATGCTGTGTAAACCCTGGTCCAGGCTGTGTGGAGTAGGGAGGTGGAAGCCATCGATGCCCCTGAAATCAAATATCATATCTAAGATTAAAAAACTGTATGGGTATGTCATGCCATGTGCAAGTATTATGCATGGTTTCCAGGAGGGTTTTATCCACCACCTTATTTGAGTATAGCCTGGACAACAGGTCAGCATGAACATTATGGGCACCTTGTATGTGTTCAATGTGTAGGTCAATATCATGTGAGGCAGTGATAAGCCAGATATTTCTGAGACACAGGGCCAAAAATTGGTCCTTCGTCCGACCTGTTTGGACCACTTGGACTACAGCCATATTGTCGCAATAAAATTTTACCACTGAATGGGTCCATTTTCTGGCCCATACCCTGAGTGCAATGACCAAGTTCAGCATCTCAAGATGCACTATTTTGAGGTCGATTCCAAATAAGTTACAGATAGGTGTAGCATATACCTCATCGTTCCATATGCCTCCAAGTCCCGTCAGGGAGGCGTCAATGTGGAGTGAATGACCATTAACTATTGCAGGCTTGTTAATGTATGTGACGCCATTAAAAGATGGAAGGAAAGCCAAGAACCAGGCTAAGTCTTTGAAAAATTCAGCAGTGAGAGATATTTTCCTGGCCCTATTGCTGGCTCTAAACAGAGCCAGCATTCTATTGATAAAAGTCCTGGCCGGTTTGACGCATTTATGAATGTATAATAGTTTACCAAGTAAAGACTGGTATTGTGTCCTAGTAAGGTGACGCCTAGTACTGACGTCAAGGCAACTGGAATAAATGCTTTGTAATTTATCAGGGTGAATACTCAAGGTATTGGCATCCAGATCAATTTGAATACCCAAACAGGTTAGCTTGCGACAAGGGGAAGTCTGCTTATCAAGATTGCTAGGGAGTCCAAGGTCAGTCAAAAGTGACGCTAGGCGTCGGAATTGGCGTTGAGCGTCCGCTTCTGGGGAAATGAGGATGTAATCGTCAATGTAGGCAAACATTTTTGCCCCTGATTTAGCCATGAGAAACGTGACGGCGTCGCTGACGCACTGAAACAACGCACTGCCATGGACCCAGCCGAACGCGACCGAGACGTCAATAAAAACGTCATCTTGCCATTTTATTCCCAATTTGACGGCGTCAGCTGGGTCCACGCGCAGATTACGAAAGGCTCTAGCCACATCAATTTTGGCTATTGTGACGTCGTCGCCATGACTACAAATTTCTTGAACAATGTCGTCTATTGATGGGAACTTCAGCACAAAAGATGAACCATCAAAGTTGAAACTGTCAACTTGACTATTTACTGATAGGCCCTGGGGGTGAGATAAGTCCAATATGACCCTACGCTTGTTAGTGTCCTTTGGCCTAGTTAGTAAAGGGGAGCAATGTATTTCCCTATGCTCAGGGGCCTGACCAAACTCTTGTACTGGCCCTAATATGGCACCGTGGGACTGTTCCTTAACAAGGTATTCTTGTATAGCCTTTGGGTGCTGTAATGCTGAGAAATGGTTATGTATTTCATGATTGTTGAGTCTGTCAGGGTTAGCAATTGATAAAGGAAAACCATATTCTAAATATTGGAGCAGTTTTTTATCAGGATAATCCTGCAAGAGTCTTTTCCATGCATCTATTTTCAGGCCAGATTTTATGGGAATACGGGCTTGCCTATAATTGGGAAGACCTGAGGAGCGAATCGTGTGAGCCAATTTAATATATTCAGCTACATTTGTTATGTTAACAGTGGGCCTATCAGGGCCAATGAATTCAAAGTCTGTGGAGTCAATAGCAATATAACCTCTGGTTTTATCAGGGTCATTAATATCCCTGGCCAGGGATTTGTGTTTCGCAATATGACCTGGGGAATTGTGAATAGGTTTTACATCAATACTTGTTATATCAGCACTCTTGGTATCATTGACCAAAGGTTGCTCAGAGACAGGACTGTCAACCTGCAAGTTAATAAGGTGATCAATTACCATACCCATATGACATTCATACGTTCTACCATATTGCCTGTTTATAAAGCAGTCCTGGTTATAGTTGTCATAAGCCCTTCTGGCTTCGAGTTTCATACAATCTTGAAATTGCTCAACACAAAAGGCTATGTACAATTGCATGGATGCCTGGATCCACAAGGGGCCAGCAGGACTACTGCAGCAATCCACCAAGGCACTGTGACCTGTTAAACAATTTAGATGTAAAAAATAGAAGCCTGGCGGCTTCTGAGAGTTTTTGTGTAAATAAATGTAATAATGCACAGAAGTGTCAGTGTAATCAAACCAATAAATGTTCGTGAAATCAATGGTACACAGAATTAAATTGACACCTGCTTGTGCTATGTTAGGGTTAGTGTCCCCACGAGGGACCGGCCTAGAGTGATTTTCAGGAAAGAGGGTGTTTAACTGCTGGCCGGCAGTGGATCCAGGTATATAATTCATCTCATAGACATTAACTGTAGAATTAATTGCAACACATATATCATTAGCATGAACAGAATGTACTGTGTTGGATATATGACTGTCATACAAATTCATATTTACAGAACGGACTGGTTGAACTACCTTACTAGCATTTACTACATCAGAGGTAACAGCCCCTGAACTATTATCAGGCAATAATTTTAAAGCATTTTCATCAGTAACATGTTTAGAATAGTAATCAAAAACAGAGTTATTGTGTCCATGGGAAGTCCCTTGAGTGTTGTGTCCAAGTGGTCCTAATCTGTCCTATGTAGTGTTGTGCTGTGTCCTATTAGGTTTTTGCTTACTGTTACACTTACTCTCAGGGTGGCTGAGTTGCCTTCCTTGCCTATGACAGTGGGCACAAACGTGAAGATAATGCCCATGGTGGGCATCATGCGAGCATGAAGACTCGTTATAGTATTTGCAAGGTCTTCTGTTAACTGCAGTGGGAGGTAGAGGTTGCTGATGAGCCAAAGCGATCTGCGATGCACTTAAACGGTTAATCGCCCATTGGGTGGAGTCTTCCCAGGCGAGGGTGCCCTCCTCAACCTGGTGCATCGAGGAGGCCCATGCTGCCCTGACAGCTGGCCATGGTAATGAAGATGCATCTCTCATAGCGAGGGTCATCTTCAAGACTCCTTGTTTGGCCTGCATCGGATCCGACATTGCATATATGTTTGTTAATTGACCAGCAACCCACTGTGGCAAAGAGAGCTCATCATATGTTAATCGCTTTTTCCCGCCTGATGCCTGGAAACCCTCATTGGGCCACCTTAAGTGAGGTTGGGCAGTAATCATGTCATGTGTGTTGTAGCGACCAGAACGTCTTGAATTTGGCTTACCTTGGGCAAGGTCAGAGTGGGTTCGAACCTCATATGATGTTAGGATGTTATTTACAGCATCAGCAACCGTTGGATTGGTTCTGAGCGTGTGAAGACTCGGGATGACGGCGTCACGGTGTTCATGTTGCTGGGAAGCTTGAAGGTGGTCTTGAATCTGCATCTGCGACAACTGAGGAGCACCCGATGGATGAAGATCTGGATAACTGTGCTGCAGTTGGTGCTGCTGTCGCAGGGAAGTCGGATCCTGTATTCGAGTAGGTGCAATACCACCTGATGGGTCTAGCACGTTGCTAGCCCCATCCCCTTGGTGGGGATTCATCACTGGGGATCCCATCTGGGACGAGTGATTGGGAATGTCACGAGCATGGGACCTAAGGTTTAGTGGAGTCCCTCCTCTGGCAGTTTGCTCGACCCTATCCATTCTCTGGGCAAGGGCTGTGTTAGAATCTTTAATTTCTTGTAGCATGGCCAAGATAGCGTCGTTACTGGACGGTTTGGATGAGCCGGGCTGATCATTTCTAACAGTACTCACAGTCTTTACAGATTTTCCGGCCAGCTTCTCAAGATAGGAACCGTCAAGATGTGACGCTTTCCGAGATCCAGTCTTTTTCACAGAAGTCTTGGCTCTAGCCGATGCTGTTACCTTCTTTCTGCCATTAGGTAGTTGTTTCCTTGTTGACGGCATCATGTATAAATTTAAAACCACTAAAAGAAGTAACTAAAATCACTAAAATCAAATCCTATTATGTAACTTTTCTTCATGTGTATGCAATGGCCGCCAATTCAAATGTGACCCCTCTGTTATGTCAGTGGACAAAGTGAGGTGGCCTAGTTTCCTATTGGTTGGGTGGCCCCTCATTTCAAACAGAGGCTTATAGAAGTAGTTTAAAGGAGGGTTAAGGTATACAGCAACTGATAGGGCAGGCCCCTAACTGGGCCGTGTCCCGCAGACTGCTACTGGCTGTGAGATGGCTTAGAATGTCAAGTTCGATGTTTGGTATCTGTACAAGCCAGTGAACTTTGATGTAGTCCGATCATTGCATCAATGTTATCAAAACCAGTAACAACGCAGAAATATAACATAAAATCTTGTCATTTTGTTGCAAATATGCTAAAAATATAAAAATCCATGGATATTTTTTGTTTATGCGCTTGTCATATTGTGTCTGTTAAGCCCAGGGTCTAATTAGTTCTTATTGTTGTTGAATATATTGTTAAAGGTGTCAAACTAATTATGCACATTCATGTGCCCTTCTCTCTGTGTAAATGCTTAACATAATGTCAAACCCTGGCAGTTATGAGTGTTTACTTCATCTTTTCCGCCACCATGCTTTCCTTAGCCCACATGGGGTATTTTCCATCATTATATTTTCAAATCTTGGGATGAAAGCTTCTCTTGAATACCAATTTACACTGAATTACGTATTACTGGTTTTAGGATTTTAACTTTACATGTTTTAACTTTACAAGTGTTTAAACTCCTTTAACTGTTCTGGCTGAAAAAAAAAACTCATTTGCCTGTGGCTAATTGTACAAAATGTGGAATCAAACATTCAAGACCAGTTGATGTCCGTTGTGAAAGACAGTTAAATCTCAGTGTTCCTGCTATACATTCGGGTTCAAACCCTTCGATGACCGATCTAAAGAATCTTATAAACCTAAGAGGCTCTTTTGAGGACATAACATATGACTGATGGAGTCTTTTGAGAATAGGAGATACATTTATATATCACTTATACTGTGTGACAATCCTAGCAAGTATATTTTGGCACACTGGGGTTTGTGTATTTTAAAACTGGACAAACCTTTGAACAGAGCAAAAAAACTTCTGAAGAGAGAATAACAGCAGTCAAGAGGACTATTCACCAGGGCATTTTCCCCAGGCTAGCAGCCTTATCATTTTTATTTCATTGAGTAAATAAGTGTATCAAGAAATTGTTCACTTTTGAGCCATATCATGTAATCCTAAATCCTTCTTCTGTTGGGAAGACATGATTTTTGTAACCCCTGAAGTGTCAAAGATGGGATATAGAACAATATTGGGTTACAAACATGTGTGCTATGACTATGACATAAGAATCTAACGGCTTGTTTGGTGTGTGAATGTCCAATCTGTTTATTGAAGTATGATCAATTTAATTATAAACGATTTCTTGTTTTGCAGGTGCCAAAACGCCAAAGAAATACGTTCTGCCGTAAGTAACAACACTTTTTTATATTTTTTTCTTCAAGAACTCTAAATTAAATTTGTGCCAAGCATGTTACTTTTAAAAGTGTGACATCATAATATTTGGTCAACTGAGAGTGATAGTATGAGACATAAACAATATATTCAACAAATGTTTACATGCATTAAATGTTTCTTTGTGATTTTTTATACTGTTAAAATACTTTACTCACAGGAGAGAGATGTTTAAGAATTAGAAATAGATGTTGACAAACATTTCAGTAGCTAAGAGAGAAGTCTAAGAAATTTATAAATGACTATTGCGATATATATGTAATAATTTCCATTTGACTGTAGATTTCATCATTAAACATCTGCCACTGTGGCCTAGCGGGTAACACACTTGTCTAGGAACTCAGAGGGCGTGGGTTCAAACCCAGGTACAGGCAAATACCTAGTGGCACAGATGACCACTTAAAATGGCGGTCCTCTGTCATTGGGTCCTATCTCCAGTGGCAGGCTAAAGAACCTCAAGGACGTTGATAAATGGTCATCCTTGAGCCTCTATCCCTCTTCCAGTTAGGGGAATGTCAGTTACTTGTGAGTTTACAGGCTGTACCTGTGCAGTCGGATTGGTTAAATAGCTCTTTGAGCCCTGTAATATGTGGAGATATTGCACTGAGTATAAATACACAATACAATACAATACAATACATATGTAAGTGTATTATCAAGTGTTGCCTATTTGTATGCTGATAAGTATGCTTTAACTGTATATACTATGCATCTCTCCCAATTATGTTTTAATTTTAATAATGTTTAGTTTATTTTTAAAGAAATATCAAAGTTTTATCAGACTACAGATGAACAGTGTATAATGTCACTATCACTAAGTTACATTCAGAAAAAAACTTTAGTTTGGTATTAACTGATGCATATTTAGCGAATTTAATTTAAGATTTTCTTTGAATATTTAAAACGTTATAAATTAGCATTTGAAATTTGTATATAATCATTTACATATCAAAAGTAATGATCTGAGGTGATCACAAGATTACAATGTAAAAACATCATCGTAAAATTGTAAGGGGCATTATTCCAGGCCAGATTTCACTTATGGTGGTTAATTTATTGTTCTACTCTTATTTAATTAAATTGTATGATATTGTATTTAATTAGTTCTATGATCTGGTTTTAGGCCACCTCCTTAAGATAAAGGTCACCTTAAATTTGAGGATTTTCTTCAATTTTTACCTCCTTTAATGCAACTCAGTTTCACTCCGCCTCCTGCTGAAATGAGACCTTGAGGAGTCACAGAAACTCTCCTCAATTACAAGCAAAGGACCTTAGTGAAGTGTCCTCAAATGAATGTTTAATATTTTTAAAGATTGTTTGTTTTCCTCTTTAAGTCTCAAGGGATACCTTTATTAAAAAGAGTTAAAGGGGGCTTTGTGACATTGATTTTTAAGGTGGCCTTCCCAAAGGAAAAAGAATCCACCCTCCTTTACTTAAAAAAAGACCGTTCCAAAGGAGTCTTTGTGAAACCAGGCCCTAAAACTAAATTTCATATCTCATTTCCATTCTCAGAGATTTGTATTTCCCAATTCTTTTCATACTGATTGATATCTTATGTTTATCCTTTAATGTCTTGAAAGACTCATTGATAGCATAATCACTGTTACTGTTTCAAATCACTAGTTTCTTTTTTAAATCAGCCAATTAACGGATCATAAATCATTTGGATAGTTTTCAACCAATAATTGTTTACAGTCTCTTTTAATTTTCTTTTTCATTCTTTTACCTGACTGCAAGTTTTATTGTTCATTTTATTACTTTGTGTGAACTGTAAAAACTGTGATTTGTGAATGTAAACCTGACTTGCTTATTGTACAGACATGTCAATATAAAGGGTATGGGACGTAGAAATGTTGCTATCCTTGGCCAAAAAAATGTACAAATAATATTAGATATCATATACAGCACAGTGTTGGAACTTCTTATAATGTGTAGGAATCCCTGACAAAGCTGTATGTATATATTGCAATAAAAGAACTTATCGCCCATATTTTTGTTATCAGTTTTGTTTTAAGACTATCTACAACAATTTAAGTGCAATGTATGGTGATATATAGGGTTATCAACTACATCTGTGACAGTGAATGTAATGTGAACTTAGATATTTGAAACCCTATATATATAAAACAGGTCTATGGGAATGGTGTTATAATGTGTTTTATGTCACCTTAAGTCCAGACAAGTAAGTTTTGATTGTATTCCCAATACTTAGCAGTTACCACCATAAAAGCCTGTCATTGAAGGAATATATAAGGATAAGTAATAACTGAAAAATTATTAAAATATTATAGCAACTTTAAAATGTAAATTTGTTTCTTTTCAGGAGGAGTTCAAAAAAGAAATCAAACAGTCCTTCAATCTCTATGTGACTATATTCTATGTTGGACAAGTCTGCGAAATCAAATGTGTTGTGGAAGTAAGTGACCCATATCTTTCTTTCCTTGGCATGACCTAGCTATGTCCTCGGATTAATGCTAACTGCCTTGCTTTATGTTCAGTTGCGCCTTAGAGTCCATCAGTGATGGAGATTAAGCGCTATAAAAGTCTACATTAGATTAGATCTTATAAACTTTTGAGATGTAAACAAAATGATACATTTCACTTAACATCATAGTCACTCTTCATTCTATAATTATAATAAGACATTTAATATAACAAAAAGAAACACAAGTTTCAACTGATAGTATGGAAAGTGAATTGTGATTTCATCATATACAATATATGTACTTCAATAGCATGTGATATTCTGTCATGATTTTTTTTTAATCTCAAGTGTGTGGATGGGTTCGATCGAATTTTGATCTTATTTTTAAGTAACAACAATTGTAACATTTTGTCAAGTTATGAACTCAATAAATGTCAATATTTATAAGATTTATAAGTACTACAAGTCTTCAGTGTTATCTAGTTAGTAAGTTCATAATGCCACATTATCAAATTTATTTACTGACACAAGTTGACAACCATAGATACATTTTCTGCCTCTCCAAATTGTTTAATATTCCTCTTGATTTATAAATTTGATAAGCCTATTATCACCAAAAGAAAATCATAAGTAATTGTGTGGCCCAACTGTTCCACCATACTTTATTGCTTTATTTGGTTTGTATGATATTAATTTCAGGCCCTAGCCAAGCAATATAAGGATGTGAAATTCCTTTGCTGTGACAAGAATAATGTTAAGGTAAGAAATGATACTTCCCAAGAGTTAGACCAAGTTGTGCAATGTTTGCATAATGAGATCCCCTAAGAGATTTAAAGAAATGATACTTGCCAAGAGTTAGACCAAGTTGTGCAATGTTTGCATAATGAGATTCACTAAGAGATTTAAGGCCCAGAAGCTTTTATATTATCAGCACTCAGGTCTGAGACACAAGTCGTAAGTTGAGACTTGGCTTTCTGGATACCTCTGGATCTGTTATTACTTTATGCTCTATATTTGAACAGCATTCAAACTGAATAAAAATTGTTAAGTGGGTGATAGCCTTAAGTAAATGGACAGAAAAAAAGACACTTTTCATAAATACCATCAGACAGTTTTAAACAATTTAAAATATCCCTCTTACATTTATTTTGTATCATAAAAAATCAAACAAGTCACACACTCTACCACATGAAGTGAGACATAGATACGTGTCCCAATATTCTTAACCAGTGGGAAACTGCTAACATAGATATGTCCAAATTTCCTTAAGCAGTGGGAAACTGCTACCAAACTACCCCTACTCGAAAGTTGTAAGTTTTCCTCCCAAACATCCCAATAAGGTTGTCCTGTTCATATTCTTATTCGGTTATACGTTATATAAGCTTTTGAGCCCTGCAGTTTGGATAGTAATCTGCAACAAAAATATTAAATATGTTCACCTACCCTTGCATGTAAGCACCTCTCTCAAAAGTATTCAATGCCAATCTTTTCAGTCGTAAGGCAGTTACTACTAGCATATAAGGTGCTATGATTTATCTTTAGGTTGTAACCAAGAACAGATTTGTGGTATGAGTGCCCTAATTACCACACCAAGAGATTTTAGTGTCACAACTAATCTCCTTGAATTTGTCAATTTGTTTTGGACACACAACCAAACTTTTCCTGATTTCATTTATTTATTTGGGGTTTTACGTCGCTTTCAACACTCTACAGGTCATATCACGACGGGTAGTTGGAAGGGCAGAGGAAACCAGTACATACAGTTGGTCAAGGTTCTGTACTGTAAACTGCCGACCAATGGCAAGCAACTACCAGCTTTCCCACTTGAGGCTGTGCCGGGAATATGATTTATAGTTTTTTTATAGTTTAGTCATCATCAACTGCCCATTGTTTGTTAATATTTCATCAATTGCTAAAGCTGCAAGTTTGTTAAGTATATCATTAGAAAGCTACAGAATTTCTAATATTTTTTGTTGCTTAAAAATCCATGCAGAAATTGAGCATCTCAAGTTAACAATTGAAGCTTTTATCTTCACTCTTACTATTATTACATATGTAAATATGACAGCCGTTTTGCAATGTTTCTTTAAATATGGAATTATTTTACGTATTATTCAGTAAAAATAGTGGATAATTAAAGTACAGTATCTTTCATTATACATATATTAAAAAATATGTCACTCAAAAAGATAAGTAATTTTAAAATCATGCTATGGACTCCTATAAAATTGTCAGCTTCATTCGTGATATATTTTCGATATAAATCATTTTGGAAAGTTTTCTCTGTCCTAAGTGCACCAGTGAAAACAAAATGTTTTTTAACTAGAGCTTTCTCTATTATATCTGCCTGAGTTTTAATGCAACAAAAATGAGCAGATGCTTTGTGAAAATAGCTTTCTAATAATGTGCATAGCATATGTGTAGATCACACAGTTTATGAAATATTAATGAAATAGCTGCACTTGTTGACAAAGCTAAATTCTGTATAATAAGTGACCCTGGGGTTATAGAAATAATAATATGGTATTTATGATAACTACAGTCAGTGGTGGATATTAAATGGTTAATGTTGAATGCAAATATTGTCCTCTTATATAATTCCAGCCTTTAATCGATGAGTACAATGTCAAGGGCGACCCAGAAACAATTCTGTTCAAGAATGGAGAACGTGTTCGAGTAAGTGACTAACATAAATTAACTTTTTACACCACAGCACTAGTAGAGCACATGCCTATGTCAAGGCCAAGTTAAATTTTAAGAAAAGTCCTTGAGCCAGTAGTAGTTGACTAAGAACCACTACCTGGTAAAATTTGATGTTAATCTGTTCAGTAGTTTTTTTTACAATCTTGCTAGCTTACAAACAAGCAAACAGAATCCAACCATTACAGAACATCCTTGTCTTAGGTAACACATAAATATTATATACAATCATTGCATCTAGACTGTACTGTGGAAAATGCCTTCTCTATTGTGTCCCCAAATCATCAGCTGAACAGACTGCAAAGTATATTAAGCCCGTAAAGTGATCAAAATGCTCTATATTGACAAAAATATACAATATGGTTTTATAAAATTGATCAAGATTAAAAGAGATTCCTTCAAGGTTAAGATTATATCATAATAGTAAAATATACTTCATAATAAAGACAAATTCATCAACGGAATGTGTTCTATGGTAACAGAATTTGACCTGTGGAAAAGTGGAAAAAGTGAGACAAGATATATAAGTACTAGACACTAAAAATCTATTTATATTAGAATGTTATAGCATATGATGAGTTCATAAATTGCATTTATTTACATCACAGATATAGTGTAGTGTACATATGGTTTCTTTACAGCAATCAAATGAAGCATGTTTTAAAGATTTTGTACTGACTTACAAACTTCCTCATCCATTATAACATTTTTGCACGTTTTCAGTTATAAAATCTAGGAAAGGTATCCAGAGATATTGTACATTTTCTATATCTTGTATTTCTGTGGATAACGAGGTGGATATGACTTGGATTTAACAATGAATAAAAATTGGCGAAATGCTGTCCACTGCGAATTGTTGTCCCCCCTCTATATAACGGCCTTCAGTGGCAACCTGTCAAGCAAAGAATCAAGTTTAAAATTCTACTTTTCACCTATAAAGTATAAATCATGACACTGCACCAAAGTACTTTAGAAATAGGCTTACACTGTACCAACCCAAAGTCACAGTTGGGGTTATTACGTCCCGTTCAACAGCTAGGGTCATATTGGGACAGGTCCTCAGCTTTGCCACTTGTGGGACTCGAACCCACACAGAGGTGACAGTCTGTGGCCAATGGGGACCACTGTACAAATTCAAAAAACCATTGAGATCATAAGGGGATATAGTTACCAAATATAGAATCAGTTCACAAACTGCTACTGATGGGCTGTTTCCGTACAGTGCTCCTAAACTGTGGAACTGTTTACCTGTTGACATCAGAAACATTTAAAAATTGACAACTTTCAATTGTTTACTGATGTTTTTTATTTGGTACAGCCTTTACGAATCTCTTATAATTGTATTTAATGTGGTTTGTTACTCTAGTTTTGATCAATGTAATAATAAACCATTTGACAACTGCCAATAAATAGAATCATAACCTCGACATTACCCCATACCTCGATGTATATATTATAAAATCCCTTTGTTATTTAGTCACCACAGCAGTTGCTTATAATTTAATATAGCTTTGAGATAGTTAAAGCATTTAAAATAAATTTTATAAGTTTCATTACTCAAATGACATACTTTTGGAGTAATAAACAAAATAAGTCATGTATATGAGGGCTGAATGAGATAGCTGTACCTAATTGGCTTATGGGCAGATAAATACATGACTTTCAAACTGCAGCCCTTAATTAAAACAATGTATGGCTATGCTTGAAATCATTAAACAGTTCTTCATGTTTCACTCTCATACCTATAATATTCTGTAAAGTGCAAAGATGAATAATGAATACAACTAACATTTCTATTTGCAGTATGCTCCAGCTCTGGATATTAACATCATGAATGTTCTTCGTGGACAAATTATCGCCAACCAGTGAAGACAAATTCTTGTAATTTGGACTCAATTGCTTATTGTTTGGTTGTTTGTTGTTTTAAGTAAATGCTATAACTAAATGTAGGTTCTGAATTGATTGAGCTAATTTCATAGAAGGGCTTAACACCTGATCTCAGATATGATACTTTTGGCACAAATATTTGATACTATTTTGACACTTAGACTGAAGAAATATCAGAAACTCATCTTAAGATTTGGTTGATCCATTAACTCTGCTTTAAACCTACAAAAATTTGAGGTGAGAGCCTTAAGCCTTATCCATGTCATTTTCAACAATAAAACTTATATCAATTAGTATTTGTAATAATAAAAAATATTGTAGTTTTATTTTGAGACAATAGGAAGCACTCATAGAGTTCAAACCTCAGCCAGGAATCAACACTTTTGTCACTAAGAGTCACCATGTTGGGAATTTTTACTTTCAGTTCGTCTGCTGATATATCAGTTTCTGTTATCTTAAGTTTCATTCTGTATTTCAAAAGAAGAAAACTTCCATTGTTTTGATTTTACTAGAAATAGAAAGGACAATCCCATGATCACATTATTTGGTGTAGCAATTGTCACTCCACAGGCCTGACTTGTGACCTCCTTGTTTTTATTACTTGTAACTGTGTGTTTATTTCCAGCAATAAATGATGTGATTTAATTTTGTATTAATTTTGTTTGGTCATAGCTTGATAGGAAATTTAAAGAGTTTATTAATAGTGTCAAGATCTGCAAGTACTTGATACTTCAGTCCCCAAAGTCCCCCCAACAAAGAACCCATGAGGGTTACAGCTTTATTACATATACAAAACATTAGTATGTAAAAAGATAATAAAATACAATACTAACTAATAGTTATTTACATCTCTTTAGGATTTACACAATGATTTAAATTAATACATGCACGCTGTCAGATGTTAAGATACTCATACTAAAGGTTAACATTAAAATACTTGTTAAATTCATGTGTGATAATACCATATGTGTGTTAAGTGTTAACCTTAACCATTAATTTTCTGATTTTACCATATTCCATCAATCTTACAGTTATCAACATAACACAAAAACACGTAAAAGTTACCATAAAATACTGTATGTAAAAGTCAAGTGTTAACCTGTCCATTATTAACTTATTATATAACTTATTATTTACCATTAACTTAATATCACAGCTATACACATAACACAAAATACAGATAAAAGTTACCATAAAATTAACCATAATGTAAACATACAAGTTACCATAAAAACCATATTAAACAGAGAAGACACCTTCTGTGAACCAGAAACGGGCATTTGAACTCTTGACCCATTAGTGAAATTCTGGATGGGTGGGACGGGAAATTAAATTCATGCTTTCAGTTCAAAGTCTGACTTAAAAACTGTTTTCTTCAATATTCAGAATTCCCACCAAAAAGGTGTTGACCAATGATACTCCTTGTGACATAACGAAGCTAGGCAACCCATAAACACTAAGTGTTTGTCAACACAACCCACCTGTGTAAAAATAGACTGGTACCCTAATAATAAACACATCCCACTATCATCAGAGGGGTCCTGAGGATTGACATCTGCAGTGCCTTGACACTGCAAACGAGTGTTTGCATTGGTAAAGCATTGCTGCATTATATGTATATTGTAGTTTTATCCCATATTGAATATTTGTATTAATTAATTGTGACTCCTCAGGTCAGACCTGTAATTATGCATAAGTTCAATTTATCCTTATTACTTAAGTCAAATTGCTGTTTATGCTTGTAAGGCATTGTCTTTTTCATGTTGTAGTTGTAGCTTGTTTTGTAGTGTAGTTTGAGTCCCCCAAAAATGATTACATAATCATTAGTCTTGTAGTGCTTCATGACATAATTCAGCACAAATCTCAAATCTTAAAAAAGAGAACAATAAAAATGAAAGACTCTGTAATTGGAAGTTCAAGAGCTGCTGTATATATTGAGAAAGGATTGCTTTGAAGGGAATTCTTTTAACTTAATTATTTTTACTACAAGTTGATTTTTTACCTCCTTGTTACGTTCTTGTTACATCATGTTGTATGCCAATGTTTCACTTTTTTGTATATACTATTTTAAACTGTGCAGATATTATTGAATTATTTTGTTTTAATTCATTAAATAAACAGTCATTTACACGTTTATAAGTGCACTTGGGAGCCAAATGCTTCACAACATTTTTTTTGAAAAATTAAGAGTAATAAAGTATTTGTTGAAAATAAAATCTGTCTTTTAATATTGTGTTTTGATATCCTTATCTATTTCTTAAGTAGAACATGTTCACATCAAAAACCTGCAACATCTACACATTCAATGTATATTTTTAAGTTATTTTCAACATCCAAGGTCATATCAAGAGACATTCTCGTTTCTTTTCTTTTCTTATATTTGGCCTAATTATACAGAAAAAATCCTTTGCAGTACTCAGAAAAATGGCCGAAGATATGCCCCAAAAAATCAGATTAAAGTTTAAAGAAAGTGGCTCAGTTAATCTTTAAATTAATTCTATATTCACAAGGTTAAGCCTAATGACTGATTAGGTGAACAGGATTCAACCATATTTGTATTTGTAATTCAACCATATTTGTATTTGTAATTTTTAAAACGCCCCTAATTGAAGAAAATATATACCAAGTGGTTAAAATTATCACAGCAGAAATACCGTTCGGTTACAAAAGAATACCATCTGGTTACAAATACCACAGTGCACCATGAGATTATAATATCTACATTATAAAGTACCAATAGGTTAATCTCAACTGTCACTCGTTTTAAGTGTTCAACGTCAAAGTCTAGTTTTGAAGGTCAATGTCTGCAGGGGGAACACTGGGTCAGCTGGGTCCAGCCTTGTACTGTTACAACAAGAAAATTAATTCATACAGCTTCATGCTTGTCGAATCATAAATACCCAAAGATCAGTAGAGCCACATCAATCTAAGTCCCAAAGGGATCCAGCCCCACTTCGAAATCGAAAGGGGGAAGAACTACGAAGTGGTCTTCAGTTAAAATTGGTAGGAGGGGTGCCCTGGTCAGCCTGATCCTGCCTAAAATTTGCATCCCAAATGAAGTTTCTCAAGTGAGATGATGCAGATGACTGACTTAGTCAGAAACCCTGATCTGTAATGAGCTACTTCAATCTGAAGAGACCTCCCTTAAGGCAGGTTAGAACTATAGTGGTCCCACTCATTATGCGAAAGTGAAACCTAGGTTAGACCTAGGTTCAAATCTGTCAAGTTGTACAAGGGCGGGTTGGTGGGTAAAATTTCTTATGTGTCTCCAGTTTGAAAGTGACCAACACTTAAGCTGGCACCAAAAACCCAGTTGCCCTGATTTATTATTGGCTGACCAGAGGTCAAGCCTAGTACTGATGCTGTGTACCCTAGAAGTTAAGGTTGAAAACAACTGCTATGACAGGCTCCTAACAGGGCCGTGCCCCATCCAGTTTCTTGGTTAAAAGCCAGTATCTGATGTCTGTGGTTGAAGTGTCATGGAAGGTGAATTAAAACAATGTGAGTTGTGAGGTTATGAAGTTCAATCTCAGTTATTTTATATAAAATTTGGAATAGGTTCTAGAAAAAAATAACAGAGGCAAGTGTGTAGTTCCAAAAACAAACTGGACTTTCCATATTGGATACATTCAATACAATTAAAATGAGCAGAAATACTGTCTATCAGTCTAATGATGCAAATTTATTATCTGCTGGTAAAATAGTTTCTGAAATATTTAAGGAGTTTCAACAAAGAGAGCAGAAGAAAAAAATTTATACAAACAACTTTTTTCACCACAAATTCAAAACTTTTTTCTTTTAGATGAGCTTTGGGGCCACTGTAATTATATTCCATGTGTTGTAGGTTTTAACATGGTATACAGGGGCGGATCCAGCCTTAAAGTAATGTGGGGGTTCACATCAGAGTAAGGTGGGGGTTCACATGAAACATACCATAACTAGGGGTGTCGGGGGCATGCCCCCAGGAAAAAGTTCATTTTTGGTAAAAACATAGTGCATTTCATGTAAATTTAACACCACTCTCAAGAAATAATTTTGTAGTTTGGGCTGAACCCCTTTTCATTATTTTTCAAGGGGGGGGGGGGGGGTCGAACCCCCTGACTCCCCCCCCCCCCCTCCCCCCCCCCCCCCCCCGGATTTGCTAGTGGTATATTATATGTCAAAATAAACCGGAAATGATATTTATGTATGTGACAAGCCTTTTGGGACCATTTCACATTGGCAGTGTATAATTAAAAACTCCTTAGTGGCACCAATGTGTGGATCATGTTGCATTGTGAGGAACTATTTAACTTTTACTTTTATATTAGCTTTAGGGTGGGCCATCCAACCATCAATATATTGATCCCCTAATTATCTGCAGCAATAAACAGTGAATACAGAGATGAGGTCATGCTCTGTTCAACCAACGCTGAAGTGTGAAAGACTATCAAAGTTGTATTATTATGTAATGAAGCCTGCTACTGATACTATATTAATAAACCACTGATACTATATAAATGGTATGACAGAATAAACAACACTTCAGCTCAGTGGGTGTGGAATGGGTGGCATCATCAAATCATCAATGGTCCAGTCTATTTTGCAAACTTACCCCCACCCCAAAAAACAAAATTCAGTTAATCTCATGAGCAATAAAAAAACAAAAATATCAATAAGGAATGTCCACAGGAAAAATTATATTTTCCAGATTATCTCTTTGGGTGTTCGGGCACCCCAGATGTCAGTCCTGCCTCAAGACAGTTTCTTGTTGTTGCAGCATTGTACCAACCCTTGGGGGTACCAGTCTAAGTCTAATTTGGGGTACCAGTCTAAGCTATGTAACATAACCTTGAAGTCACCCCTTATTACTGGGCAACCTAGTAAGCAACTGCCTCTCATTGGTTCCCTCTGTGTCCTGAACCCAGTTGTATTGTTACATTGACTTTCCTTTACTTAGTCGTGCTTCTAAAATGGGTTATTCGGCTTTAACAGATACTGAACCAAATCAATACCAATGCCTGCTGAGTTGTTACTTTTGACGAGGCAAATTCCCTTTGGCTACAGCTGTTCTTTGGCTAACTCAGTGTGGCTTCATTTCATTGGGAGATCTGCACGACAACCTCAGGCAGCTAGGGCTGGGCGCAGCCTAGGGTTTATTTAAGTCTCATGTAAGCTCAGAACTAGCAGTCTGATGGGGGGGGCCTTACCAAGGCCAAAGAAGGAGGACATGGTGGAGATCCGGACTTGATGTCAAAAAGAGAACTACAAGAACTACTCCAGTCAAATAATCCCATCCTTCCCAAATTGAGAAGTATGGATCAGACTCAGCAGACTCAACATCCACCAGGAGAAGGATGGCAGCAGTTAGTTGAAGAGCTGCAAACTGACCAGCAGCAGCAACAACAACAACAGCTGCAACCAGATGCAGAACAACAACAGCTAAACCAGGAGCAACCACAACAGCTGCAGGCTCAACAGCAGGAACCACCACAGCAACAACCTGAACAGCAATAACTTCATCAACACCCACCCCAGCAGAATGCCCCAGGAAATCTTCCTCAGTCAGGTCCCCCACAACCTCCCCAACAAAATATTCACCATCCAATTACCCCTCCCCAACAAAATCTTCCCCAACCAAGTATTCCTCCCCAACCAACTGTGCCTCCCCAACCAACACCCTTCCCCATACCCCTTCCCCAACCTTCCCTCTCAGTTCACACAAATTCCCCTCCCCAGTCGAGAATACCCTTAGACAGTCTCCCCTTTAAACTGTCTCAATTCTCTGGAGATCCACAAGAAAATCCCAGCAGATTTGTGAAGGATTTCACACTGGCAGCCACTATCTCATCCTGGCCAAGAGAATTGTGGTTGACAGCCTTCCAACTTTGTTTAAAAGGTGCAGCTAGGACATGGTTTGAAAGATTGTCACCCATAATACCACAAGATCCAGACCACATTTTTGCTGAATTTCTGAGAAAATACAGACCAAGTGGTATAGACTGGGCAGCAGAGTCACTATTCTCAAACAGTATCCAAGCACCTTATGAAACCGTCAAACAATTTGCCAACAGAACCACAGAATTAGGAGGACGCGCCGGTAAATCAGAGAGAGACATTTTACATCAGTTCATCAAGGGACTCTCACCACCGTGTAGAACTCACACCTTAACACAGGGACCCACTACACTAGAGGAAGCCATCAACAAAGCCACCTTGTATGAAAGTGCGATGAAGTTTTCCCAGCCATCTTCACTTCAACACATGACAGAAGGACAAGGAGACAGACCAAAAGCATCACAGGGACACAAGAGACTTTGGTGCAGTTTTTGTGGGAAACAAGGGCACTTACTAAAGAACTGTCGAGCAAAAAACAGAAAATCAAGCAACACAACCAGTGAAGATAGACGCAACAGACAGCAACAGCAAACATTCCAGGGACAATACAGGAACAATAGGTCAGTCCGTTCTGATATTGTTTGTTTTAAATGTGGTAAAACTGGTCATATTCAGAGGAACTGTGCTCTCAGTACAGACACAGTCAACAATTCTCTTCAGACAAAAACAAAAGAAACCCTTTTCAATTCCCCTCGAAATTCCACTACTACTCAAAATTTAAACTAGAAAAACCCAGGACAGTAAGAGGAAACTGGCCTGGGAGACACAATTCCTCAAATTATATGACCAGGTTACAGTTTAAAAAATGTGATCATGATACAAACACATTATTTGAACAAAAACAAGTTCATTCAAAGTATGGTTGTGAGGACAATGAAATTTGCAAAAATGTTTTTGTTGAAAAATCTCACAAAAAGTATAAGCCTTTTTCTGAAAATGAATTAGCAAAAATGTTTTGTAGAGTCACTCAAGGTAAATTTGTTGTAAATATTGTTGAGTGTCATAATTCAAAGTGTGACTCCAGGAACAGGCCCTCAATAAACCAGGCCGTGCCCTGTACAGGGTGTAAACAAAACAGTGAAGTAAGCGAAATACAAATTGAGAATCAACAAAACTGTTATACACAAAACATTGATTTGTCTGAAAACCCCACCAGTACTGACAGTAAGCGTAACATCTATGACAGAACAAAACCTCACCCTAGAGTCTTCAAAAAGTGTAACACTCAATTGAAAAGACAGTTTACTGACAAAACCCCATTAATCGTCCGAACTGAAGAAGGGACCATTGACATACAGATAGGTGGACTGAAATACTCTGCCCTAATTGACACAGGTGCACACATCTCTGTCATTAGTGAAAATGTAGTGAAACAAAACCCCTATCTAAACAAGTTGAAGAAGTACAGTCCACAAGTATTTCAAGCTAATACTGCCTCACTGACAAATCCCATTTCCTTTGAATATTCCATATTCCCAAAGGTTAGAATAGGGACATACACATTTATGACACAATTACATGTGACCGTGGCCATAAAACCTGAAATTATTTTAGGTGTTCCCTTTCTCAAGGAAACGTATGCACATATTGATTTCACACATTCAGAAATGGTAATGACATTGAACAATGGCCTGTACACACCAAACAGAGTTGTTATTCCACCAATGAAAAGAGTTTATCTGAAATGCAAACCATATTCTCACAAAATTCAGACAGGTTTTATTATGGCATGTCCTCTCATCAAAACTGGAAAACAAACACTTGTACTTGGACATGAAACCATGTTTCCAGTCAGCCAAACATCGGACACTTCTTTCTCAATTCCAGTCACCAATTTGTCAGACAAACAGGTAGTTGTTCCCAAAAACTCATGTGTAGGCTATTTTCAGTCAGTTGAGTTAGTACAAAAACAGTCACAGGAACAGAGTTTGAAACAAACTCTAACAGACAACGACCTGACAGATCAAAACACTGCAATCAATGTACAGGTTTTGTCAAAACAACAAAAACAATTTCTAAAAAGGGCCCCACCTCACTGTGCCCCAAAGCAGGACAAATCAGATTACCCACCAATTGAACATGACCTGTCTACTTCTACACACCTGACTGAAGATCAGAAAAAGCAGTTAAGAGCCCTTTTACTCAAGTATGATTCTGTGTTTTTACATGAAAATGAACCTTTAGGTGTAACACATGTGACAGAGCAAAGATTAAGAATTGGACAAAACCAACCACCAGTATGGCGATGCAGACCTTTGAGGCTGAACAACACAAGATTAGAGATCATGAATGAGTGCATCAAAGACCTATTAGCTCAAGATATAATAGCCCCTAGTGATTCACTCTATTTGTCCAGTGTGGTTTTAGTCAAGAAACCAAATGGAACACACAGAATATGTCTTGACAGTAGAACTTTAAACAAGCATATACCAGACATACCACTACATCCAAGACCATTAAATGATATATTAGGGTCCATTGCCCCTAACTCAAGTTACCATACAAGTTTAGACCTCACAAAGGCATACTGGCAAATCCCCTTGGCTAAAGAAGATCGAAAATACACAGCATTCCAGGGCCCAACAGGTATCTATGAGTTCACACGCATGTCCATGGGTGTCAAATCTTCAGGTGCAAGTCTCATTCACCTCATAAACCAAGTCTTTCATGACATGATTAACACAGAGGTTCAATTTTACTTAGATGATGCGGCAGTAAGCACTGTAACATTTGAAAAACATCTAGAAATCCTGGAAAAAACATTCACCAGATTACAAAAGGCCAATCTCAAACTGAACCCCCACAAGTGTTCATTCTGTGTTCCAGAAATACAATTTTTAGGACACCGCCTTAACAAAGACGGCTTATTACCATCAAGAGACAAAGTTGAAACACTCAAGAAATTCCCCACCCCAAAGACTCCAAAACAACTCTCATCTTTTTTCAGGAAATTCCAACATTCATACTGCAAAACTGCAGCTCCCCTATACAATCTCTTGAAAAAAGATGTCAAATTTCAATGGACAACAGCTTGTGAAGAGGCATTTCAAAAGCTCAAAGATCTTTTATGCAATGCTCCTATTCTCAAGTTGCCCCAAGAATCAAAACCATTTCACATTTACACAGATGGAAGCAAACTAGGGCTTGGTTTTGTATTAGCCCAAGAGTTTGATGGCAAACTTCCCCCCATAGCTTATGGTGGTAAGTCTCTCAACAAACACCAAAAAAATTACACCACCACTGAAATTGAGACATTGGCATTAGTGTCAGCAGTACACCACTTTCAGTTTTTCATTCAAGGAAATACTGTCATTTGTCACTCTGATCATGCTGCACTTAAACACTTAGCTACCCAGCAGTTGAAAGATTGTAAGGTCTCAAGGTGGCTTCACACCTTGAACCAATACAATGTTCACATCGCTTTCACAAAGGGAAAGTTGAATTTAGCTGCTGATAGCCTCAGTAGAATCCCCATTTCAGATCAAATGGACAGTATCCCTTTCTCTGATGTCACAGAAGAGTTCATTGAAAAATATTTTGACAAGTATTGTGCTCCTACCTCAAAAAACATCACAGAGACAATATCAAAAAATCAGTGTTCACAAACCGACAAATACCCTCTGTACATAATTCAGCCACAAACAAAAACCATTGTACACCAAATACATGCTGAACCAACAAAAGACTGTCAAACCCCTCCATCAGAAATGGCCAAACAACAGAGAGCTGACCCATATTTCTCAAAAGTCATTCATTACTTGGAAACAGGAAATTTACCAGTAGAAGATAAACATGCTAGACAGATTCTGGTTGAATCTGAATTCTACCACCTTCAAGATCAAGTCTTGTACAGGGCTAGTTTGACAAACTACAGCTCAAATGCAAGGAAGTACAATGACTGTTTGTGCCTACCACTGAATAAGGCACAACAAGTTATTCAGTACTACCATGACCTAGGTCATGCTGGGACAACCAGAACATTTTATGCAATCCGCCAGAGATATTACTTTACAAATATGAGGAAACTAGTCCAACAGTTTGTTGAGCAATGCACAGTATGCCAAGCTGTGAAAAACCCAAGAACAAACCAGAGACATCCCATACATATGTCGCCATTGCCTGAACCTTTTTCCGCTTTTGCCTTTGACTTAAAGGGATCCTTCAGATACCACCAAAGAAATCCATATTCCTATATCTTGGTTTGCAAGGAACTATTCTCAAAATATTTAGTTCTAATTCCCTTGCATAGCATAGATTCAGAGAATATTGCCAGCAAAATTTACACTGAGATCATATTGAAATATGGACTGTTCAAAACATTCTACTGTGACCAAGCTCACAATTTATACAGTTCTACATTGAAGGAGGTCGCTTCCTTGTTACAAATCAAAATCAGGACAAGTCTTGTCTACACGCCACACACGCACGGCATGGCAGAAACCTCGGTGAAAATTGTTCAAAATCACCTCAATAAACTTGTTTTAGAGAAGGAAAACTGGGAAACTTACCTACCCCAAATTGCGTTTGCCTATAATATCACACCAAATAGTGTTACCCACTTTTCACCCTATTTCCTAATGTATGGCAGAGAGGCACCAGATTTATTCACATATGAATGGCAAAATGAATCACAAAAAACACACAAGGTCTACATATCTGAAACAGTGAAGGAAATCTTCAAAGGCAGAGAGCTAGCCTTAGAGATTATCAGAGACTTATATGACACATATAGGTACAAAGAGGAATCCAGAAAAAACAAGGGCAAAAAACCACATAAATTTGCTTTACAGCAACCTGTTTATGTGCGAGTTTTTTCTAGAGATCCTCACATTAGTCAGAAGTTGCAACCTAAATACAGGGGCCCTTTCTACATAGACTCCTTTGTTGGCTCTAGTGCAGTTAAGCTGGCTGCATCTCCCACTGGCATTCCTTTGAGAACCATATTTCACAAAGTCTTCATAAAACCCTTTGTGTGCCGCTACGTCAAGCCAGATAATACCCCATGTTTGGAGCCACATTCAGTGGAACAAAGTGACTGGGACACACTGGGTATAAACCAACCACAGGTTGTCAATACATCCCAAGAACCACAAATGTCACCACAGTCAGGCACTGCAAACCAACAAACAGACAACCCCTACCCCGAGCATAATATACCAAAAGCCAAGAAATATGTGAATAAGGAACTTCACATCTTAATTGAGAGACAGGACCAAGAGAATAAAACTGAAAACCGGGTCAAGTTATCTGATCTACCACTCACTGATCCTGTTCACACAATAATTGATAAAGTGCCTTATATTACTAGAGCACATAGAATTTCAAAACAAACACTGGTCTAAATGGTTAATAAATGACCAGGAAAGAAATAACCATGTCATTGTATATATGTAGTATAATTATTTTAGGTAAGTTACTTAATACATTTTATGAAGCTTATTTCACACACACCTGTAAAATGTGTTTAGCTAAAAAGGTTTGTGTGGCAACGGAAAAAGAGTTCTAAAGTTGTAGAGCTCATGTTTACAGAAACACTGTACAGATGATGTGCAGCAATTTTAAAAATATGTAGATTTCCAAAAAAAAAATATATTTGTCAAAATTAAAAGTGTGCCCAAACTGCAGCAATATTCAGAAATACGATATACAACATACTAATTTCAAAAGTTTCATTCAACTATACAAGTTTAATTCAATGAAACTTATACGTCAAACTGTCAATGCTCCTTTCAGAAGTCCACACACAGATGGCATTTGAGGCTCTTTCTGACAGAAACCCATCTTCCCAAATCAATATTGGTACTTAAGTCTCCATACAAAGAATCAGATGATGAATTACATTTAAATTTCTATAGCCCTGTTAACCACAAACTTACCTAGCCGGCAAAATAAACATGTGTGCACTTAACAATCTGTTTAACCACCAGCTAAGTGGAAACTTAAGGCCACACAACCAAATTACATGCTCTGTCCATAGAAACTTCTTCACCACCAGTGAAGCAGAAAAATAGACAGGCAACATCAAAATAACAACAGCTCAAATAACCAAATGACTCCCAAATTCATACTTACCACCCATACTTCTTACATGGAACTTAACATATATTTACCAAAAGGGATGATATTAAAAGACTCACAGAAATAAGTGACTCTTAAAATGAAGATTTCTATATCTCGCTTTTTTTTCCAAGGGAAAAGCCATTACATGTGTTCAAATTAAAAGGACTCTCTTTAAAAGGAAGACAGAGTACAGCATGCAGATTTCAAATCTTTACATTGACACACTCACAGAAAATAAATCATTCAATACTTACAAACTTCAATCACCAGCATTACAAGGTGACACCCCACTTCAAAGATTACTTTCATAATACATTTCCATCAGGGTCAACTGCACAGTACATTCACATCAACACCTCACATTCTCAGACATACCACATCACACATGTCATCCTTTTCAGATGTATAGCGTCAGATGCTGTCTTTTAACACAGCAAACCATTCACACTGAAGGTCAATGCACAAAACCAAGTCATTCCCTCACATTCTATACATCAAAGTTGTCGATACAGATGTCAGTACGGAAACATCAGAGTGATCCATTCATCATCGTTTAACAAAAAAAATTAAAACCTGGCACACCCTTTTGCCAAATGTTCACAATGCCTTAAAACATTAAATGATCGATAAAATCACCAATTTCATGCATCACAATAAACAACACTGACACACTTCTGCCAAATCACAGGCCAACGTGGCACAACTGGTGCACTCTCGATACACTATTCAACCTGTCAGTCAGACTGCAAGTCAGCAAGGCCTTTTAACATTGAAAGTTTCATTAACATAAACACATTGTTTAATGTATGTTTTCCTTTAAAAGCAGGTAATGATTACAGTAAAGTGTTACTTGATGTATACATTACAATGTTTCTGTAATTCTTGTACAGAATGTACTAGTTATGTTATGTATTTTATTCTGAATGCTTATTATTTCATTTCACATGGTACAGAAAGTAATACAATTCCAATGCTAGACTCTATGTACCTTGTTGGCTGTAATTGCCACTGTCATTTTATGATATTTAGACAATTGCTGGTTGCTGTACCTTTCTTTTTTTTTTTTTTGGTAAAATATTTCTTGTAATTGTGTGTTTTTACATTTCATTTCAATGGGATATAATTTGGTATTGTATTCAGATCAAGGGATTACACAGTGTATATCTACATTTAATTAATTACGATGTCGTAACTAAGTCAACCTTACTTGCTTTTCTTAATATAGTTTCAACAGTTCACAAAGTGTTGTAAATTCTATACTGCTTACTTCATAATTTTCGACTTATTGGTTCAGTACCCCTCTTTGTAGTGTTGTGGAAAACACTAAATTCAAGGGGGGGGGGGTGTCCTGAACCCAGTTGTATTGTTACATTGACTTTCCTTTACTTAGTCGTGCTTCTAAAATGGCTTTAACAGATACTGAACCAAATCAATACCAATGCCTGCTGAGTTGTTACTTTTGACGAGGCAAATTCCCTTTGGCTACAGCTGTTCTTTGGCTAACTCAGTGTGGCTTCATTTCATTGGGAGATCTGCACGACAACCTCAGGCAGCTAGGGCTGGGCGGAGCCTAGGGTTTATTTAAGGCTCATGTAAGCTCAGAACTAGCAGTCTGATGGGGGGATTGGGAATTGGGGGGTAGTTCTTCAAATAAAGACATCAATCCTATTTTAACTTGTTTGAAACAAGAGTATTGGTGACTCCCCTTGGTCGATCCCGGCTAACTCACCCTTACCAAGGCCAAAGAAGGAGGACATCTGGCTTACAGTTGTGAACCCCAAATTTCCTCCCTGGTTACAGGTGATATCCCCAGCACACAAAGTCACTTTGTGATTTGACTTTGAGGGAAGGACATGATCATAAGAATTTTTATTTGTTTTTTATTTGAACATTTTAGTTTGATTATCTTAGTTTTTTATTGACTATTTTATTTTTAAAAGTGCAAGATGGTGTGTATATACATGAACGGTCATTTATTCTGTAACAGATCTTAACATTGGACATGATTGTGCTGTGTACTGGAGAAACTGAACATATTGCCACTGTGATATTCTATGAATGCTGTGACACGTCAGATTTCTGACACCTTGAGATTTCAGTCATCTTGACAACAACAGGCTTCATGTGCCAGGTCACAAAGGGATGGTCTAACCATATTTCATTCTTGTGCAATTTATGCCAATTGGTCGCTTTTTGATATTTGTCCCATTTTTACTAAGCCTGAGGTTGCCAAGAGAGAGTCTGAGTCTCTTTCTTGTGTATTTGCAGTAAATATAAAACTGTAAAATAGATCAAAAATGCCAGATACAGATAACAAACAAAAATGTAGAAATTGCAAGAACAGACACTTGCCACCCACTGGGAAGAGATGCCGTTATGTGGACAATATTGAATCTGATGCTGAGCCAAATGGACTTAAAGATGCTGCCGCTGCAAGTGTGTCGCTTGCTACGGATCAGGCGGATCTGGGTGGACAGCGGATCCAGGAGGAGATACTGGTACAGTTACAGAAGATGTCTCACAGATTGGAGGCGGTAGAGCAGCAGATTTCTTCCACAGCGCAGGACCCAGGGCAAGCTTCTACCTCAAGTTCCGGATCAGAAAAGTTAAGTAGAAATAGTGACTTTTTAGACCATAGTAAAAGTACTCCAAGTAAAAAGAGTAAGAAAAGTAAAATGTTCGTACCCCCATTAGATTCTAGTGAATCATCATCTGATGAAAGTGTCAATCCCTCTTTGTCATTCTTGAAATCTCAATCTATGCAAAGAAAAGTTGACAAGCGAATCAGGGAGTTAAATGGTTGTTCACACTTATCAGGTACAGAATGTTCAGGCAAATATAAATCAAAAAGGGGGGGGTAACGTTGATGTCCCAGTGAAAAACAAAGTATTGTGGCCACATGAGGCAATTTTGTGGGGGTGTTAACAGACAGAGGGTCACCTATGACCAACTGTCTCTCACCCAGTGGGATTTTGTAAAAATATTTCGGAGGAAAAATCGAGTCAGAGAAGAAATACCAAGGTTTCCTACCTTGGGGATCTGATGGAAGATGCCACAGACTTCACTTGGCAAGGGGCAAAGGCAGCATACGCTGTCTTGATGTGTGAAATGGAGCGGGGTTCCCTTCAGTGGGAAGATACGGATCGAATAGACAGGATCCAAAGGGCCCATGCCCAAAAACATGCTCCAGGGAAGGGGGGTTGGGCTAAGCCATCAGATCCAGGTAGGAAACCATGGTTTTGTAAGAACTTCCAGTCTGGTAACTGCACCCACACTCGGGATCATGAGTTTAATGGGAAATTACAAAAACACATATGTGCTTTCTGTCTAATGGGTGGGATACAATTGGGTCATGCAGAAAAAGACTTTCAAAAATTTCAAGAAGCAAAACCCCAAAAACGACCAAGCAGCTGCCCATCACTAGGAAGGGACAGCTGCAGTAGTGGTTCTCAGTATAAAGTGCAAGTAAATCCTTGTAAAAGTAGTGTCAAAGCTGACACTGGTCATATATTTGAGAGGCCAAGAAAGCATGAGTGTAAAAATAGTAATGTTAAACACTACAGAACTAGGTTTTTCTACAATTCTAGTGTCAAACCAAAGGTCATTGAAGCTTCTTTGGCTAGGAAAAGTAGTGATAGCATAACTTATGTCAAAAATGTTGTCAAGACCAGGAATTTGAACTTAGGTTCTATTCCTAAGAGATATCAAAACCAAAATTACAGTGACATAGATAGTGTTGTAAAAAATGGTACTCAGTGCAATCTCAGTCCCCCTGTTGTCCATCCTGTGGCGTTGAGTTCGAATCGTGATAATAACGTGAGAGATGAACAAATCTTGGGGGTGGAGGAAGCTCATGCTGATGTGAAACAAGGCACTGTTTCAGGCTTGGGTTTGAATCCCAATATGACCCAACATAGTGATCACAATGATCCATTAGGTCGTGGTTTGAATCCTTCAAAGCAACATGCCAAAAACAATGTTGATCAGCTAATTGCTTCTGACTCGGATCCGGAAAACCTAGTTCGTGTGAACACAGCATGTGCAAATGACCCACAATTGACAGATCAATGCATGCCAATATATGATGTCAATTATGCGGGTGTGGAAGGGAAGTTTGTCAATAGTATTATGCATTTTAATCAGTTTAGTGATCATATTGACATTGCTGACTCCGAATCCCACATTTTTCAATTATGGCATGAACAATCTGACTTAGACTTTGGTTTTATACCATTAGGGGAGCAACAAATGCCCAACACTTTTGACACAAATGTCATTCACACAAATAATTTGATTGAAATTCATGAAATTGTCAGAAAAACAAAAAACCCCAACTTTATGCAGGCACGTATTCCTGTGACGTCACAGTTGAATGTTGAAGTTTGGTAGGAGTTGCTTAAAGACTATTGGGATCAGCAACTGTTGCAGTTGCTTAGATTTGGCTTTCCTTTAGACTTTAACAGAAATGGGCAGTTACACTGTGAAGGGGGTAATCACTCCTCAGCTACACAGTACCCAAAAGATGTTGATGCTTATATACAGGAGGAAAGTAGTTAAGGTGCTATATTGGGACCCTTCAAAGAAAATCCAATCAAGAACTCCCACACCTCACCTTTTATGACCAGAAATAAGCCCAACTCTGATAGGCGTAGGGTCATTATTGACTTGAGATGGCCCTTAGGGGCCTCAGTGAATGCAGGTATTGATAAAGATACATACTTGGGCAGTCCTTTTGCCTTGACATTTCCCACTGTGGACGTCATTACTGGGGAGTTGAAAAGCCTAGGGAGGGGGGCCCTTCTATACAAGACAGATGTCAGCAAGGCATTCAGGCATGTTCGCATAGACCCTGGCGACTAAGACCTCCTTGGGTTATACTGGTGTGACGCGTATGTGGACACCTGCCTGCCATTCAGGACAAGGCATGGGAGCCAAATTTTTCAACGTTTAAGCGACGCTGTGCATCATATCATGCGTCAGAGAGGCTTCTGCATCATTGACTATATTGATGATTACGTTGGAGTGGGCATTCCGGACGTCGCGCGTGCGTCATTTGCGTCACTGTTCAAACTCATGAATGATCTTGGTCTTACCATCAGTGATAGTTAGCTGGTACCCCCCAGTACCCAAGTTGTGTGCCTGGGGGTCCTGATTAATACGGAAAATGGTACTGTCTCCATCCCTTCAGATAAACTGAGTCAGATAAACGACACTGCGTCAATGGATGCAAAAAATCTCATGCACAAAACGCCAGCTACAATCATTCCTGGGACTTCTACTGTATGTACACAAATGTGTGAAGCCAGCCAGGGCATTTTTGAACAGAATGCTGGCTCTTCTCAGATCTGGCCATGCTAGTCAAAAATTTCATCTGACCCCTGAGTTTAGGCATGACCTTAGGTGGTTTGCGAAATTTTTACCACTTTACAATGGGGTATCATTGTATGATCACAGAACCATTGACCACACATTGGAGCTTGATGCCTGTCTTACAGGCCTTTGGGCGTTGGGGCAATTTTGTTTATCACCTCCCCATACCCCTGGGATTTATGAATTGGTCCATAGTCCAGTATAAAATGGTCAACATATTGTTAGCAGTGAGGTTGTTTCAGGGACATTGGGTTGGGAAGAAAGTGCTGGTGAAATGTGATAACGAGGCAGTGGTCTCAGTGCTGAGGTCTGGCAAGACCAAAGACCCCTACCTAGGGGCGTGTGCCAGAAATATCTTGTATGTCTGTGCATTGGCTGACATTGATATACAGTATGTCCATGTTAGGGGGTTGGACAACAGGGTGGCTGACCTGTTGTCCCGTTGGACAGGTAGTGGCAAAGATAGTCTTGAACTTAAAATGTATGTGCAAGATCCAATATGGATCCCTGTTGATATAAGTCTTCTGGACATAGATCCAAAGTTATAAAGTGATATTGTGTTATTCTTGGCAGGGGTCATAGGTGTCATCCTTTCTGGGGCCCATTGCCTCTTTTGTATTTCATACCCTTGCAGGGGTCTGAAAAGTTTATTTGATAACAGTATACTATGCTTTGTTGTAGGAAATGTGCCCTTGGAGGCTCTGTCAGAAAAAGCAGCCTATAGAACCGAGGCAGCTTACAGACCCAAGACCAGGCAGGCCTACAAGAGAATGTTTGAGGTGTTCATGGCCTTTTGTATTCACATGCGTGTGTCGTTTCATAGTGTGAATGTCAAAATATTGCTGTCTTTCTTAGAATGTCTTGTTATTAACAACTGTACTTACAGTATGCTGTGTAATTATGTGTCGGCCATAAAGGCCTCCTTTGTTTTATATGACCTTCCACATGACCTTTTGGATCACCCAAGATTGAAATTGTTTCTTAAATCTGTCAGAATCAACAGGCCATTGACCTTGGTCCCTCACAACATTATTGACCTTGACATGCTGGGAAAGATTTCTCTGGCCTGTGAGAGTCTGGAATTTGCAAAAGTTTTTAGAGCTATCTTTCTGACTGGATTCTTTGGCTTCTTGAGATTGTCCAACTTGGCTCCTCACTCCCTGGCCACCTTTGATTACACACGTCACCTTACTGGGCAGGATTTGTTTTTCAATGACAAACTGGTAAAGATAATGGTCAAGTGGACCAAAACCATGCAAAACAGAGATACTGTAATGGTCATCTGCCTTCCAAAATTAACAAATTCAGTAATCTGTCCTTTTAGGGCCCTTAAGGCCCTGTGTAAATTGTACCCCATGTCTGCAAGTACTTCAGTTTTCCAAGTGCAGGCCAAAGCAGGTTGGCAACCTCTCACTGACACTAAGGTCAGAAAATGCCTGAAGGCAATCAATGTGTCCTTGGGTTTGAATCCTCACTTCTTCACCTTCCATTCCTTCAGAAGGTCAGGTGCCACTTTTGCATACAACTCCCACGGGCCCATCCAACAAATAAAGCTTCATGGCACCTGGTCTTCTGAGTGCGTCTGCCGCTACATTCAAGCTGACCACTCTGCAGGTGAAAATTTAGCTCTCTCACTGGCTGCTGCTATAAATGTGTAATGTCCCTACTCTTGGGGTTGAGGGCCTTCATATGTCACTACCTTCTATAAAATTTCATTGTATACCTTTAGGTCTCATCACCTCCAGCTGTTAGGGTGACCTTAAATTCATGCCAAATTACGTATCTTCAAACCATAACCTCACTTTCAGAGGTCATTTGCAATGTTAAAGTTTGACCTTTTACAGGTCAGGTTCGAATGTGACCTTCAACAAGGTCAAACCTTCTGCTGGGGTTTTTCAGACTTTCAGGATTTTATGTTCATTGTTAAATCAAGTAATTTTAAATGTAACACTATATCATGATCTATATGGACAATGACTCTAGATTGATTGATCATGAATTTAACAAGTTATTTATGTAGTACTAACTTCTGATACTTTATTTACATGTTTTAACGAGATTGTGTATATCAATTGACCTGTATATAACTTTTAGTAGTAACTATATATATATACATTTACTTTGTTAACTGTATTAAAATAAAGAGTCCTCAACTTCATGTTTTACTGTCTTGGGGTGGGGACTGATAAATTAAAGCCACAATTGTTGTATAAACGTACATAAAATTTGGTTCATAAATGTGTGATTATGAAATGAAATCAGTTCATAGCTACAAAGTTGGTCAAAGTTGGGGTTTTACGTCCCGTTCAACAGGCAGGGTCATATTGGGACAGGTCCTCAGAATTGCCACTTGTGGGACTCGAACCCACAGAGGTGACAGCCTATGATTAGATGCCAAACTTGCTAACCACTAGGCCACTGAGGACCTAGTTCATAGCTACATGAATTGTGTCAAAATTAACTGATGTAAGTTAAAAAATACTAAAGATTGTTAAGTCATGAAAATCCCCGTTTTTACTGTAAGGAGGCAATAATGTCACTATTGTTGAGGCTCAAATCACCAGAAATAAGAATTCCCTACATTAATATGTGTTACAAGTTTCATTTTAGCAGTCAAAAACTCAGCAAACAGAGGGATAAAAGCACTCTTAGATGTCCACATCTTCATTAATAATCAAATTTTATGTAGGGAGTCCTTCCATTATAAAATTCCAATGTCACAAATTATGGAGTTACATCTAACATACATTTCATGGGCCTCATACATTTCTACTTGAATCTTTTGTACTTTGCACATGTACAAAGAACATATTTATATATTCCCAGATAAAATTTTAGGCAAATTGTTTAACAGTTACTGAGCTTAAAAGTTACAAAAAGTCCAGAAATTAGGCCCGTGTTAGTTTAGAGACCTTAGGAGAACTTAGAGTTAAAACTGCAGACTTCAAAATTTCTACAGACCAGACGACATAAAGACAATAAAACGAATACATGTTGAGACTTTGCAGACTTACCATTTCCAAATTACAGGACAAAATATGTGAAAAATGTAGAAATAGGTCACTCAATTGGTGTTTAAGGTCCTTACACAGTTTAACTTCTATTAAAAGGCCTAGGTTTTTGACAAATGTAAGAAGAACATATTAATATATTCCCTGATGATATTTCATCTAGATGAGAGACATAATTTGAAAGCCACATTGCTTAAAAGTGGCAAGATCCATAAACTAGGTCTATGTGGCCAGTTTTGAGAATTTAAGGTGACCTTAAAATTAAAGCTAGAGACCTCGAATTTCTACCAACAAATATTATATATAGAAATTATATCTAGCATAATTTAAGACTCATCAGAATTACCACTTCCAAATTACAGGCCATATTTGTGAAAAATGAAGAACAAATTCCTAAGTGGCGACTTAATGGGCCTCAAACAAAATTTTATCCTTAACATATAGTCTTGATTTTTTTACATATGTATGTAGACTATATTAATGTGTTCTCTGGTAAAATTTTAGCCAGATGAGCCTCATTGTTTTGGCCTAGATGGCTTTAAGTGGTCCTAGGTCCATTTCAGACTTCAGATGGCCACAGATTTGGTATGTATGTACGTCACTTGGGTATGATAAAATCAACAGGTTAAACTTCATCTTTGAAAAAGATCGCTGAATGGAAATGGTTAAAGTATATGCAGGATTATAAACACAAACAACGATATAATATCAGATAATATTTTATGATAGGATAGTAAAGCTTAAACTAATATAATGTATCTTGAGCATCCACAATGACCGTGGATGTACACTAAGTCAAAACTGTTTTGACTTAGCTTGGCCTTTCTTTGTGAATACTGCAAGGTTTTATTTCTGCTGTGCTATTAAGTCACATACAATGGTAGAATAATAAATCCAGCTCTCTTGATATGACCTTGGATGTTGAAAATGACTTTATACATTGGATTTTGTAGATTTTGCTAATGCCTTAATAACTGATTATGTTCTTATAAAATCTACTAGCAAAATAGCAATAGCACAGGATATGAGAACACAATATTGAAAAACATATCAAGCAAAAACTTTATTAACCAAAAAAATTTCAAAAATGCTACAGTGTTTCCCACATCAATCAAAGAATCTGGCTCCCAAGTGCACTCGTAAATGTACATAAGACTATTCTTAAATCTTACTTAATGTAAAATTATTAATCAGATCTGAGGAGCCACCAGTTCCCAACACCCACCAGGCAAAACTCAACTTGACCTTGAAGGGGACATATTAAACCAATGACCTTGCAAGAGAACGTAATCAAAGAAGCATTGCGGGTAAAATCTTTGTTTATTCTTAACATTTGAAATGACACTACTAGTATTTACAATCCAAAGTTTTAAATTTTTAGTTTAACTTTAAGTTTAAGTCAATGCTAAGACTGGCATAGGGTCACCTTAACTACAGGACAATTTAGACATGCACTTAACTTAAAATTGTTATTCAAATGAATAACCAGATGATTTAAAAGATAAAGTTTAAGTGAATGAATGTGAGGTGACCCTATGCCAGTGTAAGTTTAAAGTTAGTGGATACTTAAACTGAGAGATATTTTAAGATAATTATGTATAAGACAGAATAATTGATTAAAAATACACCCCGACATGGGGGACTAAAACAGATATGCTGGCCATGATAGGTAATATAAAGCAAAAACAATGTACAGCAGCCATGTTACGACTATTGTCCAACAGTCTTTATAGAGTACAAGAACATGACACGCATAGCTATGAAGCAGTTAGCAATTACACACTGAGCATGGACCTTCATACTAATACGTGAAGCCAGGGTAATATAAAATTTTTCATATGATACTGAGTACTTGGCATAAATGTATATGAGACCCCTAACAGAGGTGCACAAGGTATAGTACTTTAGTATAAATCAGTATCCACGTAAAAGTTACAGTAAAATAGTTCATAGGCATGAGCCAACATAAAATTATCTGGAGATGTTAACCCCATGCATGCCACTGCACGCTATATATCAGACTGAAAAATTTTCCTGTCATCATTTTGGGTAATATCACTTAAAATATAACACGCATTGTCTTTATATGCATTGTAATGATACATTTTTAAATATCCTTGCAAACTATGAGTAAGAAAACTTAACACAAAATAAATGTTTCTGTAAATAATCACACAATTGAAGACACCACAGTCAGAAGTCAATTCTATGTAGTGACAATAACTACACCAAATAATTGTATTGTTCTTTATATTTCTACTGATATTTTAACAAGTTAAGTTTCGTCTTGTGAAATACAGATTAAAGCAGGCTTATTTTTTGGCAGATGAAATGAAAAGTAGAAATTCTCAACATCGTGACAGTTTGTGACAGAAGTTTGGGTTTAAAAAAAAATATGATGATATGAATAAAAATCATTTGTTTTATAAACTGAAACTTTCCAAAGTTGGAGAGGGAAGGGGGCTTGTTATTAATAAAGCTTATTGCATTGTTTAAAAAAATTTTAAAAAAAATTAAATTTTGTGACAACCAAGTGCATAGTAGAATGTATGTCCACAATGTAAACATTTAAAATGTATTTATGTTTTCTACACAACCATCTATATTGGAAAAAACATACTATATTTCTGGATGATTCTTTTTTATATGTAATACAGACATGCTTTCTAAAAATAAAATAAATATATACGGGGGGGATTTTACAAGATTCAGACCTGGTCAAGTCTCAGATCCAGGTCTTTTGTGTGTTAAATTTGTTTTGCAAAAGCTGAGTCAATTGATATGAGTTTTAAAGTCAAATTACTTTAATTTCATGAAACATAAATTCCATAAAATAAGTTAAAATGGCCAACTAGCTCGAGAACTGAGAATTGCCATGAGGTAATACTCTAAAAAGGATCATTACCTTCACTAGGAGATTATATTTTAGATGTGTTTGTTTATCCGCCTGTTTATCTATCTGGGCTAACAAATACTCCAAAATTAATGAGTTTATCTTTTTTTATGTGTAAGGCCTGACGAAAGGAAGGACAGATCAAACTTGGGGAAGATCTGGATCACATTATGCATACAAACATCCTGAATATTTCAATGGTCCCATTTTCAAGGTATTATAAATGGGACTTTCTGGTTAACAGTAATCTAAAATTAATGAGCAGATGCTGATGCAGGTTTTTTGGAAAAAGGAAAGTGATTACATTTTAGGGAAGGTCCCAATCCTTATGTTTATAGAATTCACACTGGGGGGTTCTTTTTTGCATTTGCTTGACCTTTCTAGTGTTACAACAACCCTACAATCAAAACAAATTATTACAAATATCATTTAATACAACTTTAGTATAATAAATATCACAAAACTAGAATGTTCAGAATGTGATATAGACTTAAAGCTGAGTACATGACTAAGTTAAAATGGGTTTCTTAAAATCATGAAGTGTTAGTTTTTGACCTGGCAACATGGTGACAAATATTTAAACCAAAAGTATCATCTCTGAGTCTGAGGTCAGATTTAAGCCATTTTTTTTGTGAAATCTACCCAAAGAGTCAAGAAAGTGTTTAAAATATTCTGCTTATAACAACACAACAACATCAGAATAATCACATTGCATCTGAACAGAGGAATTCAGCTAATATTGGTCGGTGGCAATTTGTTGATGAAGAACATACATTATGCCAATATTCAGGGCTATAGCATACTACAAACATTTTTTATATTCTTCTTGGTTGTAAATACAAAATATAATGAGTTTGTGAACATCATCTAGTGTGCACGAACCCAGTAAAATAGTAACAAAAATTTTACAACTGAGATTGAGATCTGAAGCCGTATTCAACAACAATAATTAGACAAGGTGACCTTAGATCTAAGTATGGGAAGGTTTTTCACTTACATTTTTCTTGCACTTTGTATTCACGAAACAAAAAGCCAGGAATGTTCAGTTTCATAGTTTCTTTCTTGAAATTTAACAAATACTTGAAATCTAAGTTAGAAATGGTCGTTGTTGTAGAATACGCCCCCTAGTTTAAGCCATTTTATGAAGTAAGTTTGAAGGAACTAAGACAGTAGCCTCAGCTAAATGTTTTCACTTAAAAGAACAAAGCAATGGTACATTAAGCAACAGAGTCTGGGCAGCAGAATATCTCCTCACTGGTTGGCGGCAATTTGTCCACGGAGAACATTCATGATGTTAATATCCAGGGCTGAAGCATCCTGCAAAAAGAAATGTTATTTGTAAATATTCAATTTGTTTGAAATAACAGAATGAAAAAGGTGTTAGTGTGTCATATAAGGATTCTATTAATAATTCATAACAGATTCATAAATGGTTTTAGTGAAGAGTTGAAGGACCTATTTTGGTCTCACCAAAGGGCAGTTGGTATTATATATCTGATTCGGCCTTCTTATACACTGCATTTTCCTTTATAACTCTAAAGGGATTTCATTTAAATTGTGAAACTTAATTATTTGTTTAAATTGGTTTCAAAATCTTAAAGATAAACATATTAGGCAACAATTATGATGACTCAATAACAAATGGGTTTTTATACTATCTGCATTGTGTCAAATCTTACTACCCATTATGATTCTAATTACAGAGACCTGGCAAATGGTATTTTATTTTATTGATCAAAGCAATACAATGAAAAGTCTTTATAGTGCCAAAATCTACCAAGGAAATTCAATGACACAATTGACATTAAACCAGTTTAAATAAGATATCTATAGGCTTCACCAAACAAAAAATTGATTAAACATTTGAATATTTCAAATTTTCAGTCTTTATGATATATATTTTTTATTTACTTGGGACGTTATGTCGCTTTCAACACCATACAGGTCATATCACAATGCGTAGTTTTGTGGGCAGAGGAAACCAGTACATACATTTGGTCAAGGTTCTGTACTGTTAACTGCCAACCATTGGTACGCAACTACCACTTATTGCACTTAATGTTCAGGGTTTGAACCGCCGACCTCAGAGGTGGGAGGCAAGGCCGTTACCATTGCACCAACATGACCTTCCCCACTCTTTCTGATCTCAGTAGGTCAGCTATTCTACATATTAGGAGCTCTGTACGGAAAATCACCTGTATCCATTAGGTTTGTGAAGTGATTCTAGCATCCTAACAACCAAACTACCTCATGATCTCAAACTTCTTTATGGATAGTAGAGTGTAAACATATTTCTGATTTTTTTCTTCCAGTACCATAAATCACTTTACATATGAAAAGTAAATTAATTTAAATTTAATTCTTTACTATGTAGGTAGACACTGAAGGTCACCACATATGTGAAAGATGTGACTAGCTAGGAGATTTAGTCTGATAATCCCACTGAATTGTTTAATATGATATTGGCTGGGTCTAGCTGATGACTTGGGACACCATAGAATAGACATTTTCCATAGTCCAGCTTAGATGCAAGGTTTATATATAATATTTATTTTTTTACGTTTGACTAAACGGTCGTTGGAGTCTGTTTCTTTGCATGTTAGCAAGGTAATGAATAACCTAATGCATAAATACACATCAAGTTTTAAATGAGGTGGGCTATGGCCAACCGCTATTGGTTCCAGAGCATTCTAATCAAAATATATTTGATCATGGCGGAGGTGAATACTCCCCAAGTGCTCTTATCTTTAAAGTTTGCAGCTATGTTAGACCCTTACCTGCACACGTTCTCCATTCTTGAAGAGAAGGGTTTCTGGGTCACCCTTGATATTGTACTCATCAATCAGAGGCTTCAATTAAATACAAGACAATGGTGGTATTAAAAATTAACTATTTATCATCTAAAACACCAAGTACTTAACATAAGTATCAGTGCATACAGTCCACATAGTATTGTATTTGTATCCCTAGATCTACTCAGTCTGCACAATTTAGATTTGTCAAAAAGTGCAGGAATTTTCATTAATATTGATTTTCATAATTACTTAATTAGTAACTGTGCAACCTACAAATATGTTATACACATTATTAGAAAGCTTTTTTTGCAAAGCATCCCCTCAATTTTGATGCATGAAAACCGAGTGGAATATTAGTGGAGTAATCTGAAAGTTAAAAGTTTCCAAATTTTTTTCGGCTGTACAACCAAGTTTTCCTGTTTTTCAAATAATCCTCCTACTTTACATTGTCTCAAGTCGGAAAATAAGAAGGTAAAGTCAGAAGTAGGGTAAAATATATATTTATTTACATAAATACAAAACTGCTACTGTTTATGTACATTCGTATATCAGAAAATAAAAAAGGAATTTACTGGGGATACTTGGGAACTTAAGGCTACCTTAACTAAGAATAAGATTAAGACTCGGCCCCAGTGGGGTTAATTTAAGTTTATACATGAGGGGTGAACTTAAGGTCACCCTAAATTTAGTGACAACTTAAGATTAGACAATGTTAAGGTGGCCTTAAAGTAAAAAGTTTCCAAAGTGTTTTAATTTAAGATTATTCAACTAGTGATTGATTTAAAGTTAAAATTTTTTTAATTTTAAGAAGGTGTGAGGGGGGAACATATTATAAGGTCATTTTCCAAGAAGTCCCCCTCAAGGAAAAAAATCACTAAGACAAAGTGTTACTATATCAGTTAATTTTTCATTAATCTACTACTTTAGTATCCACCAAACACTGTATATGACCTAGATACCTGGACATACAAAACGGGACTTATATTTTATTCCCTGACGCCCCATACTAAGCATAATTATAGTTACAAATTCATAATTGACTGTCAATTGTCATTCTGATTGGTCAATTACTATTGTAAAACTGAGCATAACCTCACGCCCAGTTTTTCATAGGTGGGCGATAATCCAAATTAAAAGTCTAATTACGAAAAATATGCACTACAAATCTTCATGAAAACAGTGAGAAGACGAGGATTAAATGTGAAAAATATGAAATGTCATGTTAGAATCAGAATAACCCACTCCAAGCGTGGAGTTATGCATAGTTTTACAACTCACAGCCTATTAGAAATATTCAGGCTTCGCCTTCCTGTTTCTAATATCGCCATTCGTTGCAAAACCCTGCATAACCCACGGGAGTCGTGTGTTATTCCTTAAATATTTCATTAATTAAGTATTAAAGCTGCAGATATATACTAGTATCTTGTTTTCCATTGGAAAGGTACAGAGCTTTTGTTCATTTTATTGCATTAAAATTTATGCAGAACTATGGCAGAGCTATCTCAATTTATCAATTGCATTTTTTATCCTCACTCTCACCCTTATATATATGTAAATATGACTGCCTCTTTTCCATTCTTTCTTTAAATATGGAGTTATTTTACTTATTGTTCATAGCAAGTATCAATTGTTACCTTAACATTATTCTTGTCACAGCAAAGGAATTTCACGTCTTTATATTGTCTGGCTAGGGCCTGAAAATAAAAGAAAATGAACCAATAAAGTATGATGCAGCAGTTGGGTCATACAATTGTTTTGGGTATATAAACTTCGATAATGCAAGTTAAATATTGAATAGTTCGGAGGGGCATAACATTTATTTATGATTTCCAACTTATGTCAGTAAATAAACTTGATTAACGATATCATCAGCTTACTGACTACATAAAAGATAGAACTCAGGACTTGTAATTTCTATAACTTTAAATAAAAATCACCATTTATTGAGTTGATAACTTGACATAAATGGTTCCTATTTACTGCCCCTGTAACTCTCTTAGAGGTCAAAATTATGTCAAACTGATCAAAACACCTTTTATAAAATCACATATTGCTAAACTGTTTACATGGTATATATTTTAAACCTATTTTTCCATTAATTTAAAATGAATTTTTATTAAACATGTAAAAATAAAGAGTGAAAATGATGTTAAGTGATAACATGGTTTAGCTCTATAAAGGTTACTCAATCTGATTGACTTACTTCCACAACACATTTGATTTGAGCAACTTGCCCAACATAGAATATAGCCACATAGAGATTGTAAGTTTGCTTGATTTCTTTCTTGAACTCCTCCTGAAAAGAAAAAAAAATACATTTAAAAGCTGCTTCTTAAATTATTTTTCCTGCTTTTACGAAACACCTCAAGCAAGATACTTTTTAAATTGGATAGGCCTGTTTGTTCGTCTGTTTGCAAAATACTGTAAAAAGTTACAGACAGATTTTGATTTATTTATTTATTTTGGGTTTTACGTTACTATCAACACTGTACAGGTCATATCACAACAGGTAGTTGGAAGGGCATAGGAAACCAGTACATACAGTTCGTCAGTGTTCTGTACTGTCAACTGCTGACCAACGGCAAGCAACTACCAGCTTTCCCACTTGAGACCGTGCCGGGGATCGAACCCCAGCCTCAGAGGTGGGAGGTGAGAGTGTTACCACTCGGACAACGAGGCCCCCAGACAGATTTTGAATAAGTTTGCAAGAAATATTTGCCAAGGTAACAAGATTATCAGATTTTGCTGTGATCCAGATCACTATCTGGGTCCAATGTTTTTTTAAAGGATTTTATATTCTTACACTCACCAACGATGTAGGAGGTGTTGGGCCTTAGCAGAGATTTCCACTCTCCGAGTGTTCTGGTCTTTATATATTCCTTCAAATCACAGGTTTTTTGCCAGTACCTGCTAGATACTGCCATTCTTATTAACCTAGAAAAACTCCACTGGCTTCTCATTTCATATCGTATTCTGTTTAACTACAACCTCGTCATTTTCCCAGCCAGAAACCTCTCTCAACCCCCTATTTGTCATCCCTGATCCAGTCTAGTAGTCTCACACATGGAAACAGATTGTCAGTTTCCTCAGTCTGTCCCATGAAGGCCATAGACAGACGTGGTTTTGCTGCTGCTGTGAAAGTGGAATGGAAAAGGCTCCCACTTAGTGTCAGATCAAAACAGACCATTTCAAGTTTTAGAGGGCAAGTTAAGACTTACCTGTTTAGACTAGCTGCCCGCCACCATAGTCACGCTGCCCTGGTAAGCACTTGCTGGGTTACAGCTTTGTTATCGTTAATGGCTGCCCCTTTTTGGTTTCCAGCCCATTAGAGGACATTCATCAATTTTTGCATTATATAAATGCTTCTATATTGATTATTATTATTACTATAAAAACTTATATATCCAGATTCAAGATAACATAAAACACATTCTGTTATTCCATACCAAAAGACCTATTGACGATATGCATTGCTAGAGGGTTGTATAAAGCCCAATGAGAGACTAGGATGTAGCATTCTTGTTTGTGTAAATATGTCATCACCTTTCAAAGACTGTATGCATTTAAACGTGGGATCAGAGTTCAACTACGAAAAGTGGTTAAAAACTTCTCACACAAAACACACAACACACAGAAGGACTGCAGATGATGAAACAAAACTCAAACAGTCCTACACACAAGGTACAGCCCAAAATATTCCTCTCTCTTTGGTGCTACAAAATGTGCTTTTTCAGCCTTGATTCCAGAAATCATAAAAGCACGTGAACTTGAAATCTGTGTTCAACTTAAACTGGTTGTGGTGATGGGGCATGTTGCAAAACCACAAATCCAGCTGGGTCCCTTGTGTAATTAGATTTGGGAGAGTGTTTCAAAAGGAAGTCACATATAATGCATTCATTTTCATTGCAAATTTAAAGAGCTTGTAGCACCCTTAACACAACTAAACAAAACCAGTTAAAAAACAACATAAACAGAGCATCTACATTCAACATTTTGAAAACTGCCATGTTATAATGGATATATTTCACTTTTTATGCAGCTCCCTCCCCACAGCTTTCAAACATAAACAGCCATGTTAGCAGAATGCTGTGATGTGTGAAAATGGATTGCTATCTCAATGCCACTGTATATCCTAGTAATATTGCACTATAAACTGTACAGTAAATTTTTCTCAGATGGACACACATTGTTTTAATTTACATAAAAAGTTATTCTACTTGAGTAAATGACCAATAATTTCTTGCATCTTTTATAAATTGGAAACCCATCTACAGGAAAAAAAACAAAACAAATACAAGTACACAATAAAAGTTTTGTTTATACTTTGTGTTTTTTGAAAAAAATAGTGACAATGGATTTGAAATATTTCAGGAGTAACTTGACATTAATTTATTAAATAATACGTAGATTAAAGTTGGTACATGGCTTTTCATTTGACATCCCACTTAAATATATTCAACAATAACATGTTTCAATATTTGATTATGTGTTTAGGTTTTATAAACAATTCTTTATAAATGTTGTAATTACAAGAATATCAACTTCAATGAATTTGATAATGCACACATTTATATATCACTTGAAAATATCATGACAAAACTTAAATTCTTGTGGCAGAATTTGAAATTCTTTTGACAGAATTTTCAGTCCTGGTATTGCAGCGGTTTTAGTAGAATATCACATTCAGTCAGCAGAATTTTGACAGAATTCACAATTCTGTTGATAAGACTTAAATTTACAGTATTCAAAATTTTGTCAACAAGCATTATGAATAAGATTCATTTGGAATTTAAATTATGACAGAATATTCCTCAGCAAAATCAAATCGGAGGTCCAGATTTTAGATTACTTTAAAGAATTATAATTATACCCTCTTTTTTGTTTACCTAATACTACTTTTCTTTTTATCAAGCCAACTGTGGTGGTTCAGCTAAAACATACCTAGCCATGGTTTGAATTTTGATGTCAGAAATTCACTTGTTTCTGGTATAATATACTCAAGTTTTATGAGCAAATAGAGTTTTTAAAACTTTACATGAAAAACCAGCAAAACCAAGCTTTGAAGTGATGTCCCATAAAAAACTAAGAGACATGTAATTCAAAGGATTATTTATAAGACTATATTTTGTTATTTATTTTGTATTTTTTCATTATAAATAGCAATAGTGCCATCTAAGTAATTATTATTATGCTAAACATTCAGGAAAGAAATTATATTGAGTAAAACAATACAATTTTAAAAACTGCCAAATACAAACCCCAGTTTGAAATCATTAGCCCTTATGACTTTGTATATGGAGAGAATAAAAATAATCTTGCTAACTTTTGAAACGAGTTTACATTACCTTCAATATTTTGTAGTCTAAATATTACTGACACAAGAACTACTGATATTATTTATATTCATATCTTCATTTTCAGTTATACTGTCATCATCAGACAGAAAGGGGTTCAGATTTATAAAAGCACAATGTGTCCTTTATGATTGCTACTGTTATCATCACAAAAATTTGATTTATTTTTACTAATACCAACTTCTGAGTCTGTGCGTGATTATTGTGTACAATTTTCAACACCAGAACACTTAATAAGATTTTAAACACCAGGAAATAAGTACAAGAATACTGTAGTCTTTACAGTGTGTTTTTGTGCAAGTATACACAAACTTTGGACTTCTAGCCTTGTGTTTTTTTCTTCCAAGAGGGAGAGAAATTTGAGTGATAAAAGTTAAAATCGTGGCATAAACATTGGCGTGGTGCAACTGGGAGAAGTGTTAATGTGTTTGTATGGGGGTGTACTTTATATACAAATAAAAAATGGTATGTTAAATTTGGTATGTTAAATTTGGTAAAATCATTAAATAAATTAACAAAAGATACCATGTTAACACTGCATAGTATAAATTATTTATAGACTCTCTGGAAGACTGTAATGATATTACAAGAGCACTCAAAAAGTGCATACCTCCACCAAAGAACATAATAAGTAGATATTGTGTCAATTTGATGCAGTGTATTCCTTGTTGCTATATGGTGAATTACAATGAAAATATTGGAGCAATAAGGTGTGAGATATAAGATCAAAGAGAGTAGTTACCTCCGCCAAGGAGGTTATGTTTTCACCTAGGTTTGTCTGTCCGTCTGTCCGTCTGTTTGTGAACAAGATAACTCAAAACTTATGGACGAATTTTGATGAAATTTTCAGGATTAGTCTGAAAAGGTAAAAGGAAGAACTGACTAAATTTTGGGAGTGATCCGGATCACTATCTTGTTAATTATGTTAACAAAGAGTCAAAGAAATGGACAGACAGCGAAACAAACTGTCATGAAAATGATACCTCCTTTGTGGTGATGAATTGAAGGCATAATTTAGAAGGTATGTTTTTTAAAAAAAATGGCTCACTGATTAATAAATGGGAAAATCCAATATATTGATATGCCCCAATTAAAAAGATTGACTTCCCACATGAAAAATTTTCATGATCAGAAACTTTTTGGGGACGTTATTAAACTTATTAAACTACGTATCTGTACACTCTATTTCTGAACAAATACATTTTTATTTTGTTAAACCCCTGTTCCACATTACCAATTCCCAACCCTTGCAATTGTATGGTTCACATCTCACTTATGAAGGGGTGGGGAAAAATGAATACCTAGCTTGTCATTATATTTTAATAATGTAGCAACCGAAAGATTCTGCATATTAATTTTCTTCAACTTTTGTATCCAGAGTAAATTAATTAAGACATGGTTGGTTGTGTAATTGGTAGCAAGGATAAGGTCTGGAAACAAATTTCAAGTTTATTTTTTATAAAGAGGCCCTCTGCCACTGTGTCCTCTGTATTTGCACAAAGTATATACTTGTATATAAATAAGGTATTAACTATTTATTGTATCCACTGGATGCATCCGGCGGATACTTTGGTTTAGTGTTTGCTTCACTAAACAGACAAATGAACAGACAGAATTACACCAATTTCGAAAGCAACTTAGCTATGATGGTGATCTATCTCCATGGTTTTTAAGTTGGAGTCTGGAAACGGAAATGTTGATGGACATACAAACGGACAAAAAATGGACAAACGAAGAGACGAAATTACACCAATTTCGAAAGCAACTTAGCTATGATGGTGATCTATCTCCATGTCAAGTTTGAATTCGATTGGACAAAGTGTTTTTGAGTTAGAGTCCAGAAACAAAAATGTTGACGGACATACAAACAGACAAACAAACAGACGAAATTACACCAATTTTGAAAGCAAGTTAGCTATGATGGTGATCTATCTCTCTGCCAAGTTTGCAAGTTTGGACAAAGTGTTTTTGAGTTAGAGTCCGGAAAGGAAAATATTGACAGACAGACGGATGTCAGATGCATGAATCTAATAGGCGGGTTGGTTACACACAACCCACCTGAAAAGGTAAAATACCAGAAAACTAAAATCTGAAACAATTATAAACTTTTATCTCATATTTCTGCATATTGTAGTACTTTTGTAGCAATTTCTTTCAGAAGCAGTGCAAGGTTTTGTTTCCACAAATTTTACTTCCTGTAATGGGTCAGTTTGATTAGGGATATGCTAGAATGCAATTTTGTTTGGTATCCTGGAATCGGTATGGTTTCACACAAGTGGATGGACCAATTGGCACCAATTTTGAAAGCAACCTAGCCCTGGTGGTGTCTTACCACAGTTAAAATTCAAATTGATCAGCAGAAGTGTCTATGTGTTGGAGTCCGGAAACCACTATATTGACGAGCAGACACACAGACAAATGGACACATCAACTGGTACTAATTTTGAAATAGGCTAGCCAAAGTGGTGTCCTATCCACCCTGTCCAATTTCAAATCAATTGGTGGAAACATTGTTGAATTAGAGTCTTAAAACCAAAATGTCGAAACATGGACAGACATACTGACAAACAGACAGATGAACAAACATCAAAAGCATCAACTTAATAGGCAAACAACCCATCCAAAAAAGATCTAACCTGTGTATCTGGAGGAAATTATTTAATAAAAGTATGACAGAGATACACACACACATTTAAAAAATACTTATGACAAGAAAAAGAAAAAAGCTGGAGGTAGAGGGGAATATCCAGATAAGTATATAATGGCTATTTGACATCACACACACAGTACAGTTTGTTGATCTTAGCTGCTGAGGCTGCATGCAGAAAAAGGCCACAGTTTACTCCACACAGTGAATTTAACCAGTGCTTAGTTTAAGGGGAGAAAAGTGGGAATTCACTGCACTGAGAAACCCACTGGCTCAGTGAGAGCAAGTCTCTGTACCTTGTGTGTAGGACTGAAAAATGAAATAAATTGTTAAATGAAGTATTTCAACTGTTCTAGTGAATTTATATGTTGTAAAGCAGCAAACATGCATGGATTCAAACATCTAAACTAAAATTACATACTCTTTTATGGACTTTTTGAAACCCCAATGGATCACCATACATTGAACTAAAATCTTAAATAGTAGTAGTTAGTCTTGAAATTCATAAAGGCAAAATTCATAAAGATGAGTAGGGGATTAGTAAACCCTATCTTTGGTTTTCTAAACGTTTCTAAGCAAACGTTTTTGCTGTAATGTTTAAAAAACATTTTATAAACATTCCCTATAACAACGTTTTTACTGAAAACATTTATCAAATAACTCAAAAACCTAGGTTTGACTGGAAACGTTTTTAAACATTTATAAAACACCTGAAGAAATTAAGGTTTTGCTGGAAATGGTTTTAAAACATTTATAAAACACCTGAAGAAATTAAGGTTTTGCTGGAAATGGTTTTCAGACAATTATCATGAAATGTTTGATAAACAGTACACATAAAATGTTTAAGCAACATTGTTTGTCAAATGTTTTAAAAACATTTTATAAAAAACATTTTTAAACCTATAATTTTAAACCTTCACCTTCAAACATGTCCAAACAAAGATGGTGGTGAGCAATAATAGGGGATTTTAGAGAACTTTGTCGAAAATTGCCCCACATGCAATCCTTAAAAGTATGAATTGAATGGGGGCACAATTTCTAAGCCATTATCTTACAATTTTAGACATAAAATAATATTTTCAATAGTGAGCAACCATACAAAGATATTGAATTTGACCTCTGACCCCATTATTATTCAGACATTATTATGTTCATTTATAACGTTTTTCTAACATTTATCGTTAAACGTTAAATAAACGGTTTTCATAAAACATTTTAAAAACATTCTATTACAAATGGTTTTCGTACCTATCATTTTTTAACCTTTGCCAAACGTTTCCTTTCAAACGTTTGCAAAACCTAAAAATGTTTACTGGGAATGTATTCTGTCGTTTTTCTCCCTTTCAATGTAACTTAGTGACAGCGACACTGTACATTGGTCATCCATAGTCTCATAAAGAATTATATTATAACACAAAATAATTGTAACGAATATAGAGTAAAAACACACCTACATATGTATATACCTTAGTTTATAATAAGTTTATAAGTTTCTCTAACTTTATAGATGGTTTACAGTACTCAGTTATATATCATCATTGAATCTATGTTGTGCTTCATTTCATTCACGGAATGCATTGGCCGGTGCTTACACTTATCATCTGCAGGAATAATTGCCTGGGGGTAGGACTTGACTATCCCAATCGTGTGTGATATATTTGGGAAATTGTTACTGTAGATTAATCATAGAACCTTTAATTCCATCTACGTCATAATGTCCTAATACATGTTTAACAACCAGTTAATACTCGTCTTATATCCTGTTATGGGGCCACGGTGGCAGAGTGGTAGCACTCTCGCCTTCCACCTCTGAGGCCGGGGTTTGGTTCCCGGCACGGCCTCAAGTGGGAAAGCTGATAGTTGCTTGCCGTTGGTCGGCAGTTTACAGTACAGAACCCTAACGAACTATATGTACTGGTTTCCTCTGCCCTTCCAACTATCAGTCATGATATGACCTGTACAGTGTTGAAAGCGACGCAAAACCCCAAATAAATAAATAAAATACATATATCCTGTTATGAATAATAATGTGTTCATACATGTTTAACAACTACTTAGTAGTCATGTTAATCTTCTTATGAATCATAATGTTCTCATACATGTTTAACAATCAAGTAGTAGTCATGTATATCTTGCTATGAAATATTATATTTTAAATGAATTTTAATCTCATATTTGGTTATTCTTGACTTTGGGGTTTCGGGGAATGTAAAATTGCTACGAATATGTTGCTCATGCTCTTGTTGATCATTCTCAGTGAACCTTAGCTTTTTACAAAAATGATTATGAATACACACTATTCAAAGTGACAAAGTTTGGCACAGAAAAAAAAATTGCAAAATTTTCATACATACCGCACAACGTATGTCTTTGGCATTTTGGCACCTACAAAACAAAAATACATTTAACAGTAAAATTTAACAGAATTCAAAGAACCAACTGAGCATTTACAGGTCAAACTTCAACATTATGTCCTAGTTACACCACAATTATATTTTATTCTCATCCTATTCTGTATCCCATCTTTAATCCTTGAGGGGACACAAAATCTGGTTTACTTATTTTGTGTTCCAGACAATAAGAGGCATAAATTTTCATTTTCCCAAGTATGTCAAATATAATCTTTTTAACCTTAACAAATTAATGATGTGATATATTCCAGCAGCACTTAATTAATGCATTTATCAAACCACAGACTTTATTTCTGGTACCTATTGACGACAGGATAAGCAGAGTGGGGGATGTTCCACCTTCTATGAAATCAACATTCATAAATTCGTCTTATGCTTTGCTGCTAAAGGGAGCTAGAGCTGGGGACGGCAATGACCAAGGTTTGACACAGAAAAGCTACAGTAACATTACCACAAACATACCACTCGGCTGGAGACACAAGAAGAGACCAAATAGCAAAGAAATAGCACAATGACATTATGATGGGAGAACCTGCAGTTATGGTCAGGTATGGGAATTGACAACGATATACTAGAGAATAACATTTCATAATATTTGTGTGGGTGGTCATGGCATGTACGGAATGGAACAGAATGCAAAGTTAACCGGTAGAAGTGCCACAACGACTGAAAGACTGAAGTGTAATTTAAAATTCCAATAAATGTATGTAATAACTCCATAACGTCTATTCCGGTAGCATGCTCAGGGCATAAAAGGGTACACGGCCCTAAAGTTTCAAAACATACTCACTGACCATAAAACAATTGCATGGACTTTTGTAAGATTAAATTTTAAAAAATCAGCTCTATAATAATAAACAACTTTTGATTTACCATTAAACTACTGAGGCAATATTCACCAAATTCAGCATAAATAATAATAAAGAGCTTTAGATCTACCAAAGAAATGCTGAGGCAACATTCACAAAAATTTACTTCATAATAAACAATAAAGAGCTTTAGATTTACCATTGAACAACTGAGGCAATATTTAGTAAATTCAGCTCAAATAATAATAAACAGTTTTAGAATGCTAAAGCAAAATGGCAGAGAAATTCCAAGTTAAAATTTCAAGTTTCTTCAATCACTGGTGCCTTTCTTTAAATAGGACTTATTCTTACTTATTTTTTTCATAAATTATATCATGTAGTGATGAAGATGAGAAATATAACACTATTACTATGAAAATATAATATTGTCATATTCATTCCTAGTATTTTTAAGTCCGTGCTATAGCTTCTAGAGATTATTTTTGGTTTGTTTTGGGGTTATTTTTCTTATTTTTCTTCTCCGGACTTTCATGAATAGTGGAACAGCATGGGGAGTCTCAGCCTCTTCACTGAAGTTAAGCAGCAATTGGCTACGTTAGTAGTTGGATGGGTGACTGCCCTAGTGCACTACTCGTGTCTCTGATGGCTTTATAGCTCGTGCCAGTAGAATGAAACACCTTTCAACCTTGCTTATGTATGTCAGTTGGCTAATTTTGCTATTTTAACGCCTTAACAAGTCAACAAGCCATACTCACCCCATGTCTGTAGAAGTTATTGTCCACAGCAAGTCCTTGTATCTACACAGTGAAATATTTCTTGATTTCTGAATGTTCTCCATGTGAGGCTGTCTCTTTTATTCCGATATTCTTCACGCCAGTTGACAAATCAAATCACTCTTTGTTTTTGTTGATTTGTGGACCATATCTACCTGTTTCTCTGGAAAAGCATCGCCCCCATATTCTTAGAGGATATGACCTAATAACATGGTGACCCAGCCACAGTCAGTAACAGGAACAATCCACTTTAAACTAAGTTATGTATGATGCAATGAAGCCAATCAGTAGATTTATATAAAACCACACTATACAGTAAGTTAAACTTATTGTGCAATAATACTTTGGTGTTACATTGCACCATTTAAAATAATAATTATGCTTTTTAAATTTTACAAATAAGAAAACATATATGTATGTAAATAAATACCTAGTATTTGTCAAAAAGAAAAGATCATAATAAATTACTAGACTAAACATACTCCCAAAACAGTAATAAATATTACATAAACAATCAAATAAAGTAAAACGGATATAAAACATTGCATAAATGAGACAATGGAATACTAACACGACTGGTATACAAATGAAATAAAAGTCAAATAAAAATTTAAAACAACTTCACTGAACAAGGATAGACTTCACGGAATAAATTAACATAAAGGGCAAACTAAATTAATGCTTTTTAAACAAATTTTTTATTAATTTATTTTGTTTTGTCCTATATTAATATGTGTGACTTAATGTCTTGTACATATGACTTAAAATCAAATATGTACATTGTACTATGTACTGTAAACTGCTGACCATTGGTAGGCAACTACCAGCATTTCCTCACAGAGGGTCCGGGGTTTGAACCCCCAGCCTGAGACATGGGTGACAAGTGCGTTACCGCTGCGCCATCATGGGCCCCTAATATGACTTTCTAACTAGTGTATTAAAGTACGTACATTTAGCATCTTATTTATTAACTGACTATAAGGTAGAATATATGTGGTATTAATTCATATTTTCCACCCAGTAAGTGGTATATATGACTTTCTAACTAGTATATTAAACTTAGTAGAGTGTTTACAGTGTCACCTTTCCTACCCCGGGTAGAACACTGACCATGTATTACCAATGAAATCATTTAATAGCCATAGAAGAAAGAATCAATTATGATCCTATTTTTTGACACTTTTTGAACTTTAAACCTCTATATCTTGACTTTTGCTCAACATATTTTAATGTGTAATAGCTCATTAGATAGGTATGTATCTGAGCTATAATGTGTTTAAGTTTTATCCGAATCATTATGTTGAAAATATATGAAAATCATAATTTTATCACGAGAAGCAGTGCAATACCTGTGAATCAATTAATGAGCCTAATTTGCACTATGTGAACCTGGGCTGTGCTGTGTGAGTTTCAATGGACTTTCACACTTTACATGAACACTTTATATGGAAACCTGAATAGATTTAGTATTGTACTATGTGGGATGAACATATTTGTCATAATATTAGTTTGCACACATACATATATCTATAAAACTGATTTATTAGTTTGAAATGTACTGTAAAGGTTAGACTGTTTATATCAGGAATAAATATGGGTAAATAGAAGAAGAAATATACTGCAGAAGCCATAGAAAAGGCCAAAACGATTGTATGGCAAGGAACATCAGTATATCGAGCTGCTAAATCAATGGGAATATCAAAGGACACTTTTAAACAACTTTTAGAGGCCCAAGCCCCCAATGGCAGACCAGGCCCTTCTACAGTTTTGTCCAAGAGAGATAAAGCCCAGCTAGTTTCTTTTGCCAAATTTGTTGCCAACAGTGACAAATACTACTGCTCAGCCAGTGAAGTTCGTCACCCCAGTGAAGTTCGTCACCTGCATTTTATGACAATATTAGAGAATTTTTACTGTCCAGTTATGGAATATATTTATACCTTGCCTTTGAAAGAAGCTATTCCATTTATTTAAACATGAATATTGCATGTCTTTGAGCGTTTTTATGGCAGGTGACGAACTTCACTGGGGTGACGAACTTTACTGGCTGACCAGTATGATAATAATATATAAATAAATACTTAAATTAATATTTAATATTTTAATATTTAATTTCTTAAATATACTACCACTGCTACATATATTACCACTGCCTTGACTTACAAGTAATCCACTACCGCTGCCTTCATTACAAAATGCACAAACTAAACTACCATCGTCTTGACTTACAACTATTCTAAATACCTTACCACTGCCTTATCTTGGAACTACACATATTACCACTGCCTTGACCTACTACTACCATGATAAACAAACACCTAATACACTACCTCTGCCTCGACTAACTGCATAAAACAAACTACAATTGCCTTGACTTGCAACGATTCTAAATATCTTACCACTGCCTTAACTTACAACTATAGAACTACATTACCATGGCCTTGAAGTACAACTACTGTTACACTAAATACACTAACACTGACTTAACTTACAGCTACACTAAATACACTACTGCTGACTTACAACTTCACTTTATACATTACCCCTGCCTTATAGCTGCCTTATAGCTGTACTAACACTCCCTTCACTTACAACTCCACAAAGTACACTACCTTTACACCACCACTGCCTTGCAACTATTCTAAGTACCTTACCACTGTCTTATCTTGCAAGAACACAACTAAACTACAAGGGCCTTGACTTACAACTACACTACAAGTATTAATATCACTTATTTTTTGAAGCAGTGGTAGACCTGCATCCCCAACTTGGTTTAGGGACACTGCAACAAGATTACTTTATGAAAGGTAGCACATACATGTCAATGAATGTGATAATGAATTATAGTCCTGGAAAGCCACATATTTGTGTCATTGTACATTCTAATCCATGCTATGGTATATTCTTGTTCATTCAGAAAATTCAGAAATTTTGCTATTAAATATTTTCATTGGTATGAAAGTAATCCTTGTGTTTGTGACTGTAACAACTTGATTTATAACTTTTATGAAATGCTATATTTTTTTAATATTGATCAATTAAATGTGATTGTGTACATTGTTTTCTTTACAAAGGCACTTGAACAAGTGTTCACACATTGAAGAATCAAACCCCATTTGATTTTACCATTAAAACTCACACAGCACAGCCAAGATTCACATAGTGCAAATTAGGCTCATTAATTGATTCACAGGTATTGCACTACTTCTCATGATAAAATTATGATTTTCATATATTTTCAACATAATGATTCAGATAAAAGTCTAGCACATTATAGCTAAGAGACATACCTATCTAATGAGCTATTATACGTTAAAATATGTTGAGCAAAAGTCAAGATATGGAGGTTTTAAGTTTAAAAACTGTCAAAATATAGGATCATAATTGATTCTTTCTTCTATGGGTGGAGGCGGAAGTAACCATCAAGGGTGGTATGGGTGGTCAGTAGTGTACAAGGGGTATTTGAATCCTCTTTAACTGAGGTTTTTTTACATGAAACAATTATGTTGGAGGGGTGAAGGACTAGGTGAAAATTCTACACCTTTCCCAAACAGTAGGGGCAAATATGGCTGTTCTCTACTGTGCAATTGATTAACTCAGAGAATTATGCATGTACAGTATTGTATACCTTTAGGTTTTGGGTAGTCTTGTTTTAGGCTGTAAGATATTTTCCCAATAGGAAATAAATATGATTTATTTATTTATTAGGGGTTGTACATCGCTTTCAACACTGTACAGATCATATCACGACGGGTAGTTGGAAGTGCAGAAGAAACCAGTACATACAGTTTCTTTAGGGTACTGTACTGTAAACTGCCGACCAACAGCAAGCAACTACCACCTTTCCTACTTGAGGCTGTGCCAGGAACTGAACCCCAGCCTCACAGGTGGGAGGTGAGAGTGTTACCACTCTGTCACCGTGGCCTCGAAATAAATATGATATGCATACAGCAACTTGAATAACAGAACTAAGTATGACTGAAAGAAACATGTAATAAGACTTTTTTTATGTCTGCCTGCCTGAACAAAGACATGCTTAATTCTAGAAAGGGACCAGCACTCTAGTGCTCAGCAGGCATTATGCCACCACTTGATTCCAAATAAGAAAAAGTTTAACCATAGCTACATTTTACTTAATTTTAATTAACACCTCTTAGCTAAGATTCAAGGTCAAAGACCTAGTGCTCATATCTCATTCAAAAGTCGGCATCACATTTGTACAGACTCTTACAATATTTTATACATTGAGCTAGGGGTTCCAGTACAGCCCATGGGCAAGGCTAAATGTATTGGTAAATTGAATTAATAATGTGATACACCAGTGCTGTGGGTCAATGTTTTAAAATATTATTTATGCCATTGTGAAGTTTGGGAAAACATTATTTGTAACATCACTACCAGGGTTCCTTTCACAGAGCCTAAAAATAAATGACTCCTGAAGTTCAAGGATATTACATATTTCACTAGTGTGTATATTAATCAAGTTACAGAAACAACAATTACTCAGTGTTTTCCCTTATTAAAATATCATGCACTAGTTTTCAAAAAAGTAAAATATACATCCTTGATGAATTTTAATTTCAGTCAAAATATGCTTCTTACTTTAAACTGGTCTATTTCATACAACAGAGAAAAGCCCTGTGGAGAAAATCCATACAGAGAAAAGTCAATCAACGTTTTAACGTGTGTGAAGAAACGTCCTACACCATTTTTGGGACTGTGTATAAAAGCTGTTTTAGATGATACAAAGTACAAACATGAACTGTTTCAAAGATATGTATCTTTTTTAATATTTCAAATATATTGTTGTTTTACTCTATTTACTATATAGCATACAGATATACTGTGCTACAAATAAAAATATAAAACATAACAAATTTTAACATTCGCAAAACAATACAGTGTGTTACAAATGTTAAGAATGTAAAAATCCAATCCCCAGAAACAAATACAAAGTTCAATTGCTTGTGAAAATTCTGGAATAAAACTGTTTGATTGCACCTCCATTTCTGGTTGAATATTTCACTATAATGTTCAGCACTGGTTAACCATATTCTTTTTGACCAGTTATCATCCAGAGGTTGAGTAACTGCAACCCAGAGCAGGTTTTTTCCTTTTTATCAAATAATCTATTTTATTGTTCTCAAAAGTACAAGGGGAAATTGGGATTAAATATAACTGCATAGGGTAGTTAAAGCAACAATTTTAATTCCCCTTGAAGTAATGATCAACCTTTTCATAAGCAAATTACAAATTATGAATAGGGCTTTCTCCACATCATGGAAATTTTGAGCATTGCTTTTCTTCATGGGTATCAAAACGTGTAGGGCTTTTCTCCTATAGGGCTTTTCTTTGGTGGGCTTTTTTCTACCAGATTCCAAATAATAACTAAGGTGCTGGTAAATTACTCCAATCAAATGTGATTGGTTCTCTTTGAAACTCCAGGGGCCACGGTGGCAGAGTTGTAACCTCTGAGGCCGGGGTTCGATTCCTGGCACGGCCTCAAATGGGAAAGCTGGTAACTGCTTGCCATTGGTCGGCAGTTTAGAGTACACATCCCTGACAAACTCTATGTACTGGTTTCCTCTGCCCTTCCAACTACCCGTCATGATATGACCTGTACAGTGTTGAAAACGACGTAAAACCCCAAATAAATAAATAAATCTTTAAAACTCCCATAGTTAATTTACCTGTCTTGTTCTCCCATTCTCATGGCAATGAGTATGTTAAACATTTCAAGCTGTGTAATGCTTGTTATTGCAATGAAGTCTTGACAAATGATATGTGAAACTGTGAACATTGTGTCTTTTAGTCATGGCCACCCCAAGTGTGCCCAGGACTGTGAGTGGGACTAATAATAATTCTTTGTGCAGAAGAAATTTCAGCCCGTTTCAACCCCATGGATGTCTGCATTTTCAGCATAACTTTGAGCATTGCAGACATATTTTCTTCGATACTTCGAGAGCAGAAGTTTCAGGAATCTCACATTTGGCAGACGCAGTACCTGAGGTTCCTGACTGTACCATAGCACTATCATTGGATGCATTTTCGACAGACTGAGTGTCACATTATTCACTTGGCCTTTTTGATTGTCCTTTCATGTCGCTAGATTAATAGTTTTTGCACTTTATTTGTAGTACTTTATTTGTAATACTTTATCATACTTTCAGCTCAAATAGTAACTTCAATTAATTTTGTCCAATTCTTGGTGAACTGCTTTTAGTACAATATCCGTTTATCTAAATTCCTGGAAATCAACACTAGAACAGAACAATCCTCTCTTTTTAAACACAAAACCACATACACACTAGATATAAAACATAATGTCTACACTGAGCAACAGCATTCCTTGAACTGAGTGATAAGCAGGATCTCATGTAATTACTTTGTTGTATCGTGTGTGTATGAGAGAGAATAATAATTCTTTGTGCAAGAAATGCGGTCACGACAACACGACAATCCTGTTGGCAACAAAACTGAGGGGGGGGGGGGGTGCAGTGAAAGATGAAAAGAAGGATACGTCCAAGGAGGCTGTTAAGAGGACTCCTTAAAGAAAAACTAATATGGATATATCTTCACAGGACAAAATGTTTGGTGTTGTGATCAACATCATGTCCTCATTCACATTTTACGTAAATGTTAATGTAAGTGTTGTTTGTTACACGTGTGGTTTTGTGGGACAAGAAAAGTGCATTAAAACATTTCAAATGCTACATATAAACGACTGTACACTTTTTAAATATACCGGAAATAGGTATAGCTATCATATAGTCTTTGAGTTATGAGAAGAGACAGACAGACAGACAAAGAAATGAGCAAACAAACAGACCCATGCAAAACTGGTTGATAAATCACAATTTAAAGATTCAGGTTTTATACACACTGATGCCCCTGTATATATCACGTATTGTTTAACATTCTGTCTTTAAATATGGATTTATTTAGGTTACAAAAAATACAAAATGGTGGACAATAAAAGTAAAACATCCCTCATTAGACATATACAGAAAAAAATATATTACTCATGAAGATCTGCAGTATAATACTTGTGCTAGACACTAGTATATTATTGCTATTCTCATTGGTGATATTTTTTCTGTATTTGTCATTCGGGAATGTTTCTAATTGCATAAATTTTAAAAATAGCCAACTTGTAAGCCCAATGTACTCTTATTCAATGAAAGGTCATCTCGCTCTCAGAGGAAAAAAGAACTAAATAAAGAGCCTGTTTCACTGAATTCTTATTTATATCTGTATTGTCATCTAGGATATAGCAATATATCAATCTTACAAAACACTTATTATCATTATTTAAGGCTTCATTCAGATTCTTGGAATATACTTATGAAAGACTACACTGGTATTTTTTCAAAACACCAAATCCTCTATGATGTTTTTTTTTAGATCCTTGAAATGTTATTGTGTATTTTTTAAGCAGATATTTTAGTGTCTGTTACTTTGTGACTGCCACCTCTAAAGTTAGGCTGTCTGTGGATTTCCTTGAGAAAATAACCTGCTTTGACATGCAGTTACAGTCATTGTAATGATAAATTATCTGCTGACGTCATACCTGATTGGCAGGTCACATGCCACAGTGAAAACCTGAGGAATTTCAGTTGAGAATCAGTACACGATAAACAAAGGAGATAACTTTCAGTGAAGACAGAAGCAGATTATTAAATGTATGTTTTACAAAGCTAGATAGGCTTTGTCACTATTTCAGGGGCCACTACCATTTAGAAACTTATTTGTTCCTTATGTGTACATCAACCTACACAGTAACCCACAGAGTAGGTAAATTTGCACATAATTTCTTGAAAATGCTTTTAACTTCCCTGAAGAAATCTACCTTACTGAAGTTTTAACCCTTGGGTAACGTGCGCCCACCTCACTGCTAGAACATATCATATCTCTGGCACTAACACACCAGTAATAAATCACAACAGAGTGTCTGTATGTATTTTTAAGCCTACAAACCTTGTATTATCTTAGTTACCAAGATTTTAAAGTAACAGTTTAGCTCTCGCCAAGCTAAATGCCTGCCTTCGTGATGTTCAAGAATGGATGTCTCTCAATAAATTGAAGCTCAACCCTGAAAAAACTGAGTTTATTGTCTTTGGTTCCAATGCTCAACGTCAGAAGATTTCCTCTCACTTTCCTGTTAGCATTCTTGGTAGCCTTCTTCATCCGGTTGATTCTGTCAGAAATCTAGGTGTGGTTTGATGCAGATTTTTCATTCTCTGAGCATATCAAGAGGACTTGCAAAGCGTGCTTCCTTCAGATGCGTGACCTCCGTAGAATTAGAAAGTATCTCACTTCTGAAGTGGCAGTCCTTGCTGCAAATGCCTTGGTTAGTAGTCGTCTGGACTATTGTAACTCTCTGTTCAGAGGTTTGTCCGGTTTCAATCAGCACAAATTGCAAAGTATTCAGAACACCCTGGCTCATATTGTTACAAATCATAGAAAGTATGCTCATGTTACACCCATTCTACAGAAACTCCACTGGTTGCCTGTTAAGTATCGTTGTATTTTCAAAACCGCAACACTTGTGCATAAATTTTTGCATAGTGGTTCTCCTTCTTACTTCGAACCGTTCTTGTCTTTTAGTAGTTGTCCCTATAGGACTAGGCATAGTCACCCAGTCCCTATCGGACTAGGCATAGTCACCCAGATCGTCAATACAGTTCCTCCTTTCCATTCATCAGTCTTTAACAGCCAGCCAAACATTTTGGCCATAGTTTTGCCTTTGATGCTCCTAAGATCTGGAATGACCTCCCTCAAGATGTTCGCAGTGCAACATCAGTTGCCTCCTTCAGAAAGAAGCTTAAAACTTACCTGTTTGCAAAAGCCTACCCACCATAGCCTCTCCCGTCACATCTGTGTCTCCTTGGTATGACCTGGCTATGTCCCTTGATTAACGATAACTGCCTTGCTTTATGTTTAGATGCGCCTTAGAGTCCATCAGTGATGGAGATTAAGCGCTATAAAAGTCCACATTAGATTAGATTAGATTAGATTGTAATATCTTTGATATTCAGCTTTTGATATATACAAATAAAAATAGATTTCCAGGGCATGGTCATCTCCCAGCAGATGTACTTATCATCGTCCATATTGCCATGCTTTCTCTGCATAATATTGTGCAGCACACATTATTATTATTATGTATTTTATACTCAGTGCAATATCTCTATGTACTACAGGACTCAAAGCGCTATTTAACCAATCTGACTGTACAGGTACAGCCCCAACTCACAAGTAACTCACATTCTCCTAACTGGAAGATAGAGGCTCAAGGATGACCATTTATCAATGTCCTTGAGGTTCTTTAACCTGCCACTGGGGATAGGACCCAATGACAGAGGACCGCCATTTTAAGTGGTCATCCGAGCCACTATGTATCTGCCTATACCTGGGATTGAACCCACGTCCTCTGAGTTCCTAGACAAGTGTGTTACCCGCTAGGCCACAGTGGCAGATGATATGATGCTATGGTGATGGTAGCAGTTCTTTTCATATGGTAGTCAGGGGCTCTTTCCAATGACTGGTCCTAAGACATTCTTTGCCACCCTCCTTCTCGTGCTGATTTTATAGCTGTTACATATATTGGACACTATATTAGTACATTGTATATTACATATATTAGGCACTATATTAGTGCATTGTTTAATTTAAGCTTTATGTTTATGCATTGTCATAAAAGATAATTGTGTTGTTGGTTCTTTTTGTGTGTTGACATTTAAAGTAAGGGAGTCATTGATTTTTGTGTTTTAGTGTTTATTGATCTGTTCACAGACTGGGGGAAATCCCCCCCTCAGTGGTTATGTTAGATTTGGGGAAACCCAATTACCAGTAGTTTCTAGAACTTCCTCCTTTGGCCTAGATGGCTCAAGCTTCTTTTGAGTTGGTTCTGTACAATTCCAGAGGAATCTGTGAATGTATATAAGGAATGTACATCTGACCACAAGTGAACTTTGTATTCGCTGGCTATAAGGAGAGCTATTGTGTTTTGGAATATAATATAACTTGTGTTGCTGTGAACTTTTACTGGAGTGAACTAGATACATTGTCTGGACAGATTTATTGCACTTTGGATATTTTTGGATATTGTACAGTTATATAACAGAGAGTGGATTTACTGCATTTTGGACATTGTCCATATCTTGGAGCAGACAGTACAATTGTGTTAACTCTCTAAAAATCTCCAGACAGACCTTCTGTGTGACTGGATATATAAAGGATAGCAGGACAAGCACCTTTTGTGTTGTTGAGTGTGGGACGGGTCACAGGATATAGATATCTGTGTGCGAGTGAAAGCTGGACAGATCACGGGACAGACCACAGGACATTGGACAGATCACAGAATATACCACAGGACGGATTACAGAACAGATTGCGGGATACGGCGGATAAACTTATTCTTAATCTCAGTGGTCAGGTCAGCTAGATCTTGTTATTGTATTAGTGTGCTTAGTTAAGGGCATACCAGTTGACTGTAATCATTATTGTTAATCGCTAAATAAATTTGTTAAGTTAAGCTTTTTGCTTTTTTTTCTGTTACAACTTAAAGACAACCGGTAATTGCTACCGTGCTTGCCCGTGACCGTAACAGGAAAATTGGGGGCTCGTCCGGGATCCAACCATTTGATTACAACCATTTGATCAACCGTTCAATTAACATTTTGAAAATCCATTTGATTTAGTAATTGGTTACAGTCAACAGTGCCCAAAATGGCTAGTGCTAAAGAGTTTGTACAGTCACCATCTATGGAAGTTCTAGAAACTTTTAAAAAGGATATGTTAGTGCAGATAGCACAAGAGTTACAGTTAGAGGTGAAAAGGTCAACACGTAAACATGAACTTAAAAGGCTTATTGTTGAACAGTAAGTTGATGAAGATGTTTTACCTGATAGTTGTTTAGAAGTGTATAAACCTTTGCCAATGGAATCTTCTGGGCAATTCGAGATCACGCGATTAGAAATTGAGAGAGAGCTAAAACTCAGAGAATTTGAGGCTAGAGAAAGAGAGCTTGAAGCTCAACAGCGGAAAGAAGAGCTTGAAGCTCAACAGCGAAAAGAAGAGCTTGAAGCTCAACAGCGAAAAGAAGAGCTTAAAGCTCAACAGCGAAAAGAAGAGCTTGAAGCTCAACAGCGAAAAGAGGAGCTTGAAGCTCAAGCTCAAAAGGAAGAGCAAGCGCTTAAACATGAAAGAGAAATGAGAGCTTTAGAACTCAATGCCCGTAGAATTGCCCATGAAGAGTCCATTGCTACCAAATTTGATTTGGGTAAAAATGTGCGACTGGTACCACCTTTTAATGAGTCAGAGGTCAATAAGTACTTTCAACACTTTGAAAGAGTAGCTCAAAATTTGAAATGGCCTATAGACCAGTGGCCTTTATTGTTGCAAAGTGTTTTGAGGGGAAAGGCCCAGGAGGCATACACAGCTTTGCCAATTTCTGAATGTGTGGACTATAACTCTGTCAAAAATGCTATTTTGAAAGCATATGAGTTGGTACCAGAAGCATATCGTCAAAAATTCAGAAATTATCGTAAACAAGAAAGTCAAACTCATGTTGAATTTGCCCATGAGAAAGAAGTGTATTTTGACAGATGGTGTAATTCTAGGGAAGTAGGTACAGACTTTGAAAAACTTAGGCAAGTTATTTTGATTGAAGAGTTCAAAAGGTGTGTTTGTGATGACATTAAAACCTTTGCTCCTGTGTGCCATTATTGTAAGAAACCTGGGCATGTTATGTCTGACTGTTGGCTCTTAAAGAAGAGAAGAGAAAAGGAGGCAACGCCCAACGCCTTTGTGTTTAGCAAGTCTAACTGGCATTCAAATCCCAATAGAGCAGAGTCTAGTATTGGTTTAGACAAGTCTGAGATTATTAGGGAAGAGTTCAAACCTTTTGTGTCTGAGGGTTTTGTATCCTTGGAAAGTAGTTCCAGTCAGGTCCCCATTAAGATATTAAGAGACACTGGAGCTACTCAGTCCTTACTTTTAGAAGGTGTATTGCCATTGAGTGTAAGCACATCTACTGGTGAGAGTGTCATTGCTCAAGGTATTGAAGGAGGCTGTGTGAACGTTCCCTTGCATAAGGTCAAGTTAGTATCAGACTTAGTTACTGGTTCTGTTGTTGTGGGTACCAGGCCCACTTTACCCATTAAAGGGGTATCTTTGTTTTTGGGAAATGATCTTGCAGGTGGAAAGGTAGTTGCTGATCCTAAGGTTACTTCTAAGCCGATCACTTTGGTTAGCACTGAGAAATTAGAAGAGGTTATTCCTGGTATTTTTCCCTCCTGTGCTGTGACTCGAGCTATGGCCAAAAAGGCCCAAGAAGAACCAAAAGATTGTAAACAATCTACAGATGTCTTAGTTGATTTGTCAGATACATTCTTAAACAACTATGACCATGATGTGCAGAATTCTAGTGATACAAATCCCAAGGCCAGGGTAGATTCTGAAAAACAAGACTCAATTGACTGTCAAGATGTATCACTTTCAAAATCAAAATTGATTTCAGAGCAGGAAGATGATCCTGAATTAGCTCCTTTATTCAAGTTGGTCTTGCCACCAGTAGAGCTAGATAAGGTCCCTGTAGGCTATTATGTCAGAAATGGTGTGCTTATGTGAAAGTGGAGGCCACCAAATGTCCCTGCATCTGAAGAATGGTCAGTAGTACACCAGATTGTTGTGCCAAAAGTGTACCAAAGAGAGATACTGAAATTGGCCCATGAGTCTCCAATGGGTGGCCATTTAGGCATCAACAAAACTTACAACAAGATAACCAAACATTTCTATTGGCCTCAAATTCGGCACTGTGTGGCGGAATTTTGCAAGACTTGTCACATTTGTCAAATGGTAGGAAAGCCAAACCAGAAAATTCCTGTAGCTCCTCTCAAACCCATTCCAGCATTTGAGGAACCATTTAGCAAAGTGATAATTGACTGTGTAGGTCCCTTACCAAAAACTAAATCCAGAAACCAATATCTTTTGACCATTATGTGCGCCTCAACCAGATTTCCCGAAGCCATACCATTGACCAACATAACAGCTCCCAAAATCTCAAAAGCTCTGGTTAATTTCTTTACTCTAGTTGGCTTACCAAAAGAGATCCAGTCAGATCAAGGGTCAAATTTTATGTCAGGACTATTTCAACAGGTTGTATTTCAGCTAGGTGCCAAACAGATCAAATCTAGTGCTTATCACCCAGAATCCCAAGGTGCACTGGAAAGGTTCCATTCCACTTTGAAGAATATGATTAGGACATATTGTTTAGACAATGAAAAAGATTGGGATGAAGGCATCAGCTTATTATTGTTTGCAGTTCAAGAGTCTGTTCAAGAGTCTTTAGGCTTTAGTCCCTTTGAGTTGGTCTTTGGGCATTCAGTCCGTGGTCCTCTCAAGCTGTTGAAGGAAAATTGGTTATCTGAGAACACCGAAAGCCTAAATCTGTTAGACTATGTCTCGAAGTTCAGAGATAAGTTGAAGAAGGCTTGTGAGCTGGCGCAACAAAATTGAAAGCTTCTCAGTCAAAAATGAAGTTGCTTTACGATAGGAAGTCGCAAAACCGTACTTTCAAACCAGGTGACAAGGTTTTAGTGTTACTACCTGTCCAGGGAAATACGTTACAGGCCAGATATCACAGGCCATACAAAGTGTTAAAGAGAGTAGGTGACCTGGACTATATCATTGAAACCCCGGACAGAAGAAAGTCAACCCAACTATGTCATGTGAATATGGTAAAACCATATTTTGAAAGGGGTGTGAAAAAGCCTGTTATGGTTACTGACTGTAATATAGAAAGTAACAGTAATCAGGAGCATGAAATATGGGACGACACTCCTGATCTTGATGTTGAATGTAAAATTAGGTTGAGTAATTCTGAGATCCTTGATGATTTGGAAACCAAGCTGAGTCATGTACCACCAGATAAGAGGGTTCCACTCATTGAATTGCTCTTAAAGTACAAGTCAGTGTTCCCAAATGCCCCTAATAGGACAAATATACTCATGCATGATGTCGATGTCGGCGATGCCCGTCCGATCAAACAGCATCCGTATCGGGTAAATCCTATCAAACTCGAAAAATTAAGGCAAGAAGTGCAATATATGCTAGAAAAAGATATAATTGAACCAAGTCAAAGTAGTTGGGCATCTCCTTGTGTTTTGGTCCCGAAACCAGACGGTTCAATCAGATATTGCACTGACTACAGAAAAGTCAATGTTTTGAGTAAAACGGATTCCTTCCCTATCCCAAGGATGGAAGACTGTATTGATCGGATTGGCAATGCCAAATACATCACAAAGTGTGATTTACTGAAAGGATATTGGTGTGTGCCTCTTACTGAGCGGGCCAAAGAAATATCAGCCTTCGTGACCCCTGATGGTCTATATCAGTACAAGGTAATGCCATTTGGCATGAAGAACTCCCAAGCCACATTTCAAAGACTAATGAATATATGTTTAAAAGACTTAGAAGGTGTTGAAGTGTATGTGGATGATATTGTCATCTTTAGTGATACTTGGGAAGAACATTTAAAAAGGCTTGAACAAGTCTTGTTTCGGCTCAAAGAGGCAAACCTCACTGTAAATTTGTCAAAGAGTGACTTTGTAAAAGCAAAGGTTGTGTACTTAGGGCATGTAGTAGGTCATGGAGTTGTGACACCAATCAAAGCTAAAGTGAAAAGCATCATTGACTATCCCATTCCTGAAAATAAGAAAAACTTAATGAAGTTCCTTGGAATGGCGGGATATTATAGAAAATTTTGCAAAAACTTTTCAGAGGTCACTGCTCCACTGACTGAACTACTGAAAAAGAATGTAAAATATCACTGGTCAGAGACTTGTCAAAAATCATTTTACAAAGTCAAGAACCTTCTCTGTTTAGAGCCCGTACTAACTGCTCCGGACTTCAGTAAACCTTTCGCGCTGGCTGTAGACGCCAGTGATGTGGGTGCAGGTGCAGTTTTACTGCAATGTGTAGGTCCTCAGTGGCCTACTGGTTAGCAAGTTTGGCATCTAATCATAGGCTGTCACCTCTGTAGGTTTGAGTCCCAAAAGTGGCAATTCTGAGGATCTGTCCCAATATGACCCTGGCTGTTGAACGGGACGTAAAACCCCAACTTTGACTTTGTACTGCAATGTGATAATGAAGATATTGAACATCCCATCTGCTATTTTTCAAAAAAATTTAATGTACATCAAAAGAACTACTCTACAATAGAAAAAGAATGTTTAGCACTCATTTTGGCCATCCAGCATTTTGACATATACATATCTTCATCGTCAAAACCCACCGTTGTATACACAGATCACAATCCTTTAGTCTTCTTGCACGAAATGAAAAACAAAAATAGAAGATTATTGAACTGGAGTTTAATGTTGCAAGAACACAATCTTCAAATAGAACATGTTAAAGGAAAGGATAATATCTGTGCGGACGCCCTGTCCAGAAGCTGTATTTAAATTGTAATTTATATACCTGTAATTAGCAAGTTTATAAAGGTTATACATGGTACTAATTTTACTTTTGTATTTAGATAAATATGTTTTGTAAAAAGTTATTACCTGTGTATATATACCTGGTAAAAATCTCTTGTAAAATTTTGTAACTCCTTGGCTTCCAAAATTTTTCTTTAAGGGGGGAGGTGTTACATATATTGGACACTATATTAGTACATTGTATATTACATATATTAGGCACTATATTAGTGCATTGTTTAATTTAAGCTTTATGTTTATGCATTGTCATAAAAGATAATTGTGTTGTTGGTTCTTTTTGTGTGTTGACATTTAAAGTAAGGGAGTCATTGATTTTTGTGTTTTAGTGTTTATTGATCTGTTCACAGACTGGGGGAAATCCCCCCCTCAGTGGTTATGTTAGATTTGGGGAAACCCAATTACCAGTAGTTTCTAGAACTTCCTCCTTTGGCCTAGATGGCTCAAGCTTCTTTTGAGTTGGTTCTGTACAATTCCAGAGGAATCTGTGAATGTATATAAGGAATGTACATCTGACCACCATTTGAACTTTGTATTCGCTGGCTATAAGGAGAGCTATTGTGTTTTGGAATATAATATAACTTGTGTTGCTGTGAACTTTTACTGGAGTGAACTAGATACATTGTCTGGACAGATTTATTGCACTTTGGATATTTTTGGATATTGTACAGTTATATAACAGAGAGTGGATTTACTGCATTTTGGACATTGTCCATATCTTGGAGCAGACAGTACAATTGTGTTAACTCTCTAAAAATCTCCAGACAGACCTTCTGTGTGACTGGATATATAAAGGATAGCAGGACAAGCACCTTTTGTGTTGTTGAGTGTGGGACGGGTCACAGGATATAGATATCTGTGTGCGAGTGAACGCTGGACAGATCACGGGACAGACCACAGGACATTGGACAGATCACAGAATATACTACAGGACGGATTACAGAACAGATTGCGGGATACGGCGGATAAACTTATTCTTAATCTCAGTGGTCAGGTCAGCTAGATCTTGTTATTGTATTAGTGTGCTTAGTTAAGGGCATACCAGTTGACTGTAATCATTATTGTTAATCGCTAAATAAATTTGTTAAGTTAAGCTTTTTGCTTTTTTTTTCTGTTACAACTTAAAGACAACCGGTAATTGCTACCGTGCTTGCCCGTGACCGTAACAATAGCTATAAATGTTCTGCACTGGAAACAGGCATTGATGAGAGAATGGACGTATAAGCAACAGTTTTAGGGAGAAAGTGTCATCCATTAAGGTAAAATAGGGCATGGTAGGTCCATTAGGGCTGATACACTGAGGAGGTGGGATTTGAATTGACCAATTTGGATCCCACTCTTGATCTTGCATTGCCAGATGATCCAGAACCCTCACTGTCCACATCCACCCAGTGGAAGCGGTGGTTGGCATCTACAAGGGCTAAAATGGCAATGGGATGAGAGCCCTCTGAAACAATATCTCCTTTTCTGGGACATCTGATGGCTTCCAATCACAGGTTCACATGGCATTCAGGACCTTGCATCTGCTACGCAAGACACTGTCTATTTCTCTCCAGTCATCTACAGTTTGGGGGCAGCTTTAAAATTCATCTTCATTATCTCCATCAATGCGGAGTGTCCCACCCTAAAGTCCAATGCCAATCTGTTTGTTGAGTCCTTGGTGACCAAGAGCCGTAAGACCAATGCTAGCTTCTGGCCCACATCCAGGGAGCTTGGTATTAAGTCCTTCCCCTCTGCAATCCAGTCCGCAAAGCATCCACTGTCTCATACAAAAGTACAGGGTAATCTCCAGCATGACCCATCTCATGACACAATAGGCCCAAGGTGTATCCCAGATGGCTAGGAGCTTTTTTTAAAAATCTGGCATTTCCTTTAAGGTTTCCCATTCACAGATCATAGTAGGTGTTCATCCAGCGGTATCCACAAACCAGATGTCATAGGTTAAGTTGAGGGTCCCCTTTCAGAGACTGCTTCAAGCTTTACATCCTGATCAAATGAGGACAGTAGGGGATTCTTCCTTCACAATATCAAACTTGTAAATATTTTGTGGATACAAGTGTTCACAAATACACTGAAACCCATAATCACAGAAACACGAGCTATGTGGTCAATACCAACCATCCGCAAAGAGACATCCAGTTGCTAGAGATCAAGCTATAAAAGAAAGTGAAGTTGAGGTGGAGGAATGTAGAGTTGATGAGAGCTAAACCAAAATCCATTAAGACACTACATCGTTATAAAGACAGTGAAAACACGGTTGAGACAAGTTTATTTACATGTTAGTAGTAAAATTGCATAAATATAAGGAAATTTTAAAATGAAAGAATTGAAATCCAGCGGTATGTTATAATGATAACATATAATAACACCAAAGAAAAAAGTACAGTCAGTTGAAAAGTCAAGTCAGTGTAGTAATAAGAGGGGGGGGATAACCCAGCCCATCCCTAGATATTCTGAAGCCTACATCAATCCAGAGAGGAGACCTCGCTTAGGCGGGACAAGCTAAGGGGTCAAGGCAACAGAAGGTGAAATACATATGCAACCCACTACCCAAAGGTACCAAACTAAGGGTAAACTCAGGAAAGGTAAACCACATCTGAGATTTTTGGTGTGCACCAAACGAAATTCAAATTTGAGAGGGGGAACATCAGGGTCAGCCTGAGTCCGCCTGTGACCCCAATCTGAGGTCAACTATGTATTCCAGTAAGGAATGAGGTAGAATATCTACAAAGCAGTGTATGCCTTTGGCAATGGTCAACGCCTGACCAGCTTGAGCTGTGTTACAGCCAATGACCCCTAGCAGTAGTAGGTGGTCTGAGGGGTGGAGGTGGGAAATTTATAAATCTTTGCTTTCATATGTTTACAGGTAGCTTGCGGATTCAAAAGTGAGGTTTCCCTCCAAAACCAGTAGGATATAGATGGCTGAATGTATGGTTAATAGCCATTGGTCAAATGTATGTCAGGTCAAGTTTTTAAGAAGAGGTACCTAAAATATTAAGGTAGCAACTGCCACACAAGGCTCCTACATAGCCGTGCTATACATAGTGGCAGGGCCAGTGACCAACAAAGTAAGTCATTTGAGGGACCATTGCTCTGCTCCATAACTTGGCACACCTTCACTGCAAAAGCCTTATTACCTTCACCAAGGGGTGTTATGTAATTAGCCTTGTCTGGTTGTCTGTTTATTTGCAAAATCACTCAAAAAATTAGCAATGGATTTTGATAAAATTTTCAGGAAATGTTGACAAAGGCATAATGAAGAGATCATTTATGTTTTGAAGATGATCCAGATCACCGCCAGAATCCAAGAATATGTTAAGGGTTTTTAGCACCCATAAGCATTATTAGATTAGTGGGGTTGTGGTGGAGGTATGCACTCACTCTGTAACAGCATGGATATCTTTTAATTAAAATATTGACACAAGTACAAGTTACAGATACACTTCAACAGCAAATAATCTAAAGAACTAACCATTTATAATGATTTAGATTTAGGTGGTAATATAACTTGTACTGTTTATGTTATTCCTCAGCTTGATTACTTGCTATATTTCTAGAAATGTATGAATGTGACAGATAGCAACCAAGTGTTAATATTACAACCATAGATTATATAACCCTACCCACCTGACTATTGGTTTGTCTGTTTGCTAAATAACTAGTGAATCTGAATAATTTTCTGGATCCATGATTTATAGGGTATTTTTTTATCATTGCACTCATAAGCAATATTGGGGGTGTTGGTCTTTGGCAGAAGTATGCACTCTCTGATAATGTGATGACACTAAGCATTAACAAATATGTACTAAAGTCAAAATTAGGGTTTTACATCCTGTTCAATAGCCAAGGTCATATTGGGACAGGTCCCCGGCAGTTGCCACATTTTAATACAACAAACAAAATGTTGTATTAAAATGTATATACAAATGGTGAAGAAAGTGCCAGTTTATTTAGGGGGGGGGGCATGGTGGCAGAGTGGAAAAACTCTGGCCTCACACCTCTGACATCGGGGTTTGGTTCCCAGCCTGACATCAAGTGGAAAAGCTGGTAATTGTTGTGGTAATGTAAACTTTAAACTGCCAACCAATGGCAGTTTACAGTACAGAACCTTAACCAACTGTATGTACTGGTTTCATCTGTCCTTCCAAGTACCCATCGTGATATGACCTCTACAGTGTTGAAAGCGACGTAAAATCCCCAAATAAATAAAGAGAATTAGAATTGGGGAGGATATTGACCAAAGTTTGACTATAAGGCTATAGCAGCAAACCATTTGACAAGAGACACAGAACAAGGCAGAAAAATCACAGAATGTGAATGAAAAGCAACAAAATAGCTACAGAAATAATAGGACAACCTGAGGCGGAAGTTTTTCACATTTTAAACCTTCTTTTTAAACCGGGATGCTTTTACACTATGCAAGTTGTGAAATATACCACATATACTTTATACCATATAGCAATAAAATGTGTGGGTAGTGAATTTTTGTGCACATAGAAGTGTTGGTGCTTCTGGAGATGACTTTTTTTGTCTCTGTACTTTCATGAATTGTGACGTAGGGTGATGAGTATCTGTCTCTTCACTGAAGTTAGTACTGTGACGGGTGACTCCTTCAGTACACTACTCATGTCTCTGATGGCTTTGTGGCTCACTCTAGTAGACCAAAACCCCTTTCAGCCTTGTTTACTTGAAGATGAAAATATTTCAAATTTGCTGACTTTATATTCAGTCACGACACAAATGTCTACATTTATATGCTAGAAGATCAAATACTTGAAAAATGATAGACTTGCTGCCAAGTCTTGACTTTATTTTTTTAAAGACAATGAATAAGTGCATTTTTCTAACAGTCTGAACCTGACATTCATACTAGAAGGAAACGTTCTAAGAGAATCATAGTGCACTAAAGAAGAACCTTAGAGTAAATTTAGATAAGTGATGATGATGAATTTACAAAAAGTGCCAAAGTGTTTGTTATAAAATAAGGTACATCTATTTTGTATTAGAGTTTAAAATACCGGTTACCAAATGTTTATATACAAAAATGGAGACAGAAAAGAAGAGATTTGAAAGAAATGCAGTTACATTTTCTTATTTCTGACTGTAAATCGTTAAATGTTGATGAAAATACTTACAATTCCGATATAATTTCCAAAAAACACACATCAATATAATCTAAGTGGTTTAATGATATGGACTATTTCTGCCCCCATGTTCTAATTAGTATTAGAATTTACACATTTTAATTGATGCTGAACCAAGCATGGACATGACCACAATGTATTTAGGTCCCACAGCTCTGAGCTAGTGTGGAACACCTTTCCTTATTGAATGGCTGCTAAAATTATTAAATTGTTCCTTAATCGGTTAAATAAGCAGGCTGAGCTCTCTCGAAGATTGGGAAATGTATATTAATTATGAAAACATAGTTCTTAAATATATGACACCAATAAGACTTTAAAGTTAGTGCGGACAATTAAAGTTCTACACTCTTCTTATCCCGGCTCAGTAACATACTGTAGAAGAATTATTGATTTTCTACAATCCAAGTGACTTTGGATTAAACATAAAAATATACAAAAAGTCTAGCTCTTTAACCAGCTGAGTTCAGTCCCCAACCCCAAGACAGAGAGAGACAAGACTGCGGGTACTGTTTATTATGTATACAATAACACAGACTAGAGCTAATGTATATATACAAATCCATAAAATTACATAAAATCTGAGTTTGTATAAAAGTTAGCATAAATGAAAAGAGGCTGCAAGAATTAATATCATTTACAAAGCAGCCATAAATAAAGAACTGTGAATCATATAGCTTTAAGTTAGAGTTCATAGTTCATAGTTCATTGTAGAGTTCATAGTTTACAAGTTAGATTCTAGTTCACAGTTCATAAGTTTACATGTAAAAATTATAAAAGGTTAAGGTCACAATCCTCTGAGGTGACCTTTGACCCCTAGCAGAAGGGGAGGCTCTGAGATCATTACTTGGGCAGGAATTGTTAAAACAAGACAAAATTGTTTTTAGAAGAAGGATGGAAAGACAAAGCCCCCCTAAACTGCCAAGGGAAAAAGTGAACCCCCAGAGTTTACAAAGTTACAGTAAAATAATAGATAAGAACTTTGATATAACATAAAAGCAAGGCAAAAAACAACCCTCAAACCCCAACGTAGGGGTATATGCATTACATAGTATTTATAGATTGGGCTAGAGCATTTGCCAAATTTTCACCAGAGGAGTGATCCGATTGGATGTACTGCCATACGCAGTCAGAGGACCATGTACCATGCCTCTTGATGTCTTGAATGGGCACATGGGCTTTGAAGGCATATGTCGCCCCAGACCTTCTAAGGTCATGAAATGTAAAGTGGCTAGGGCCAAAGCCCAGTGAAATGTTTATACGTTTAAATGCTTTTCTAACTTTGGAATCTGTAAGGGGACCCAAACCCAGCTTAGTAGGAATTTGAAACAAAGAAAGTTGGGGTGACATTGGATATTTTTTGAACAAATTTTTTAAAGCCCTATAGGGGCAGATTACCCTGTTTTGCAATTTAGGAACAGTGATACACTGGATCTTATCCCTGGATTGCATGGTTTTGCTCCATTTTATGATGACCTTAGCATGCTTGCTGGTGAAAACAATATCCTCGCCAGTCAAGTGTCTGGTGGCATCAAAGGATCCAATGGCATGAGGAGCCAGGTTTGAAAGCCTCATAAAGGCAAAGAATCCCAATAAGATGGCTGTCCTATATACAAACCCAGATTCCAGCGCCTCACAGGACTGAGATATTTGAATTAAGGCAGGGATAGTGATGACATTATGAGAAGTAATGGACAAAGGCCTATTAATTCTCAAAGCCTTGACAAAATATTTCACCTTGGGATGATCTAATAGGTCAAATGGAAGGTCATACAGTACAAAGTTAGCCTTCAGAGCCGAGACATAGTTGGCTATCATACAATAAGAACACGCATTTGACACCAAACACTCAAGAAAAGACAACACCATTTTGACATTTACATTGGCAATACATGACTTGGTGACAATACAGAATGCAATGAAAGTTCTAAACATTGTGACATAGGCTGTGCGAGTCTTGGGTCGAAAGGCCAACTGTAATCTGTCAGAAGCCTTGGTTGATAGTGACGTCAGAGCTTCATTGTCTAAAATACAAAGTGTAGCACCTTAGGTACCGTATATAATAACATTAGCCCCTTGTACAGGGGTTGGTTAACTTAAACACATTACATAATGCACATTACATAATAGCAAGTAATGTAACACAAGGCAACAGCCTAAAAATACAATATACAAATACTAAAATAATAATACATTACAAATCTGGATCCAACTCCAGCAAATCATAAGACACATGAAGCCATATGGGATTCATGACATGAGAGTGTAACCACTGAACTTCCTGCGGGGACCCCTGCCACCTAGATAGCACATCAGCTATCTTATTGTCAGTACCCCTGATGTGTGCATATTGCAGGTCGATGTCGTATGTCGCCGACGCATACCATATGTTGCGCGTGCATGCTGCCAGGTATGGGTCCCTGGTTTTACCAGATCTTAATACTGAGACCACTGCCTGATTGTCACAACGTATGAGTACTTTATGTGACGCCCACTGGTGCTTAAAAAGCCTCACTGCTATCAAGATGTTGACCATTTCCAAATGGACAATTGTCCAGTTCATGAAGCCTCTTTGTATGGGCAAATGGTAAACCAGATTCCCACAACAGCCTCCAAACCCTGTTAAGCAAGCGTCCAGCTCCAAGGTGGCGTCAACCTTTCTGTGATCATACAACGACACTCCATTATATGTGGGAAGAAACTTAGCAAACCATCTTAGGTCCCTCTTGAATTCAGGCGTCAACAAAATTTTCTGACGGTCCTGGGCAGATCTTAAAAGCTCCAACATCCTGTTAAGGAAAACCCTAGCAGGTTTGACGCATTTGTGGACGTAAAGCAAGAGACCTAAGATGGATTGCAGTTGACGCTTCGACGCCACATCTTTACTGAGCCATTGGTGTACTGCCTGACTTATATCTGCAAGTTTTTCTGGAGGAATGGCGATAGTACCCCTAACAGTGTCTATTAGGACCCCTAAGCACGTCACTTGCGTCGCGGGAGGAACCAGTTTTTTACTGCTGATGGTTAGACCAAGTTCTCGCATGAGATGCGTCAAGGCGTCATAAGATGACCAGGCGACGCTAGGAACGCCCATGCCAACGTAATCGTCAATGTAATCGATCATTGTGTAACCTTTTTGACGCATGATATACCTGACGGCGTCACTTAAGCGTTGGAAGATCTGGCTGCCGTGCCGTGTCCCGAACGGCACGCACGTGTCCACGTACGTGCCCTGCCAGTCGAGACCAAGCAGATCATAATCTCCAGGGTCGACCTTGACGTGACGGAACGCCCTGCTGACGTCAATCCTGTATAGAAGGGCCCCACGACCTAAACGCTTTAGTTGGCTGGTAATATCATCCACAGTGGGAAACGTCAACGAAAAAACGCCACCTAGATAAGAAGTCTTGTCAATGCCAGCGTTTACTGAAGCCCCAATGGGCCAGCTCAAGTCAATTATGACGCGACGTCTATCTGAGTTTGGTTTGGCCCTGGTCATAAAGGGCGAACAATGACCTGAAGGTATTGGGTGATTGTCAAAGGGGCCCAATAGGGCACCATACTCTTTTTCTTCCTCAATGTAAGCTTCTATATCTGCAGGGAATTCTACTGCCGACTTATGATTACCTTGCTCATGAATAAGAGGGCTAGATCTGTTAAAATCCAGAGGAAAACCGAATTCTATCAGTTCAATGAGTTGTCTGTCCCAATAGTTGACAAGATACTTTTTCCATGCCCTAACATTGAGCTGGGATTGAACCGGGATCCTAGCCTGCATGAAGTTAGGTTTATTGGTTGCTCTGACTAGGTCATGTATTTGGAGAGGTGACTTATCCTCGACATGATTGATGGTTGACACATTTGATACTATTTGATCACTCAAAGGCACAAAGCCAAAATCAAAATCCGACTGACGACACCATGCATTGTAAGTCTCACTATTGGCACCTTCAAGCTGTTCATTATGTAAAAGGCGATGGACATGCAGTATGGAATTTGCAAACTTGTCTTCCACCCCCATATGATTAATATCAAATAATGGGACAAGGTCACATTCAAGAATATTTTGGTTTGAACCTTTACTGTCAAGTTCAGTCGCAGATATGACCTTAGCTGCTTGTTTCTGCCTGCCATATGCTTTTGTTATGTCAACACTTGACCGAACTGGTGATATGACCTTAGCTGTCGGATCCGACACATCAGGGGCAGACCTGACCCGGTTTTTATCCGGATTATAATTGGCAACAGCCCTCCCATCCGATGCAACGACAATACCCCCAGCACAGTCCTGCACTGTAATACCTGCACTAGTATTGTTTTCTTTACTGTGTGTCACATTTGCAGGCAAATCCTGCTTCACATAACCATCACCAACAAGCAATGTCTTCACATTAGTACGTGAAGCGTTGAGCACAGGTGGATTCACATTAGGCCTCACATAACCCTCATTTAAACTACCAGTATTTGCAACTCTGCCAGTGACAGATTCGCGCTTCACATCAGTACTAGTTACATTAACTGGTTTCACATTTTGCTTCACATAGCCCCTACTCAATCTACTGATACACGCAGCATTACCACTAGGTACAACTATGCGACTGTGAATGAATTTTTTATCATTACCCCTGGCCCAGCCCCTGTTGGGCTGTCTGGCCATGAGAGATTCAACACATTTGTGATTGACATTTGAGTTATATATGAACCTAGTTCTTCTAACATTGTTGTCAATAATGCTAATTTTGTCTCTATCTAAGATGGCAGTGACATGACTGTCAGTGTTGTGTGAACCACTAGTGACCTTTTCTGGAATGACTGCTTCACAGCCGGAAGCACCATTGCCCCAGCTGCTCCATCCTATCGATGAGCAGCTGGCTGGTCGTTTTTTGGGTTATTGGTCTTGTTATTACAATTTTTTTCCGAATGACCAAGCTGTTTGCCCAGAGTTAGACAAAAGGCACAAATGTGCCTGTTCAACCTACCATTGACCTCATGATCTTTCTGGTAATGACAGGAGTTTGTTTGGAAATTCTTGCAAAACCAGGGCTTCTTATCAGCCCTAACCCAATTTTGTTTTCCTGAAGGTATGTGTTTTTGGGCATGTGCCCGCCTGACCCTATCTACTCTATCTGTATCCTCCCACTTTAGGGACCCCCTCTCCATTTCGCATAATAGGACAGCGTGAGCCGCCTTCGCCCCCTGCCAGGAGAAGTCTGTTGCGTCCTCCATGAGGTCCCCTAAGTATGAAATCATTATATCTTTTCGAGATTCGGACTTTTCTTCTAGGATATTCCTACAGAAACCATTAACCCACTGGGTTAGGGACAACTGATCATATGGAACTCTTTGGCGTGTTACACCACTAAGTATCGCCTCATGAGGCCAATGCACCTTATGTTTCACTTGTACCTCAACGTCCCCTCCCCTGAGTGATTTGTATTTCAATTTACCTGAGCTACATGAATTCTGGTTTAATTCCCTGATTCTTTTGTCCACTTTTCTTTGTACATACTCTGATTTCAACAATGACAAAGAGGGCTCATCACTTTCGTCCGAGGACGAACTACTAGATATATACTCTGACCTCTTGCTTTTACTTTGTTTAACACTTTCAATACAACTTTTACTTTTACTTTGTCTAACACTTTCACAACAACTGTCTGTACTTAACTTTCGCCTCTGGGGAGTAGAAGTTCTCTCAGCCGTCGACATCCGCTCCTCCACCTGTTCCAGCCTCTGTGATACCTTCTGCAGTTGTTGTAAAATCTCCTGCTGCAGCAGCTGTCCGTCTCCCTCATTGCTCTGGGAAGCAGGTATACTACCTGCAACGGCAGCATCTCGTAAAAGTTCTGTATTAAGTTCATCTTCTCTTTTCTTCTGGCACTTTTTCCCAGTAGGAGGCAGATGCCTAGTTTTGCAACTTTTACACAATTGTTTGTGATCAGGCATGATTGATTGATTTGATATTGATATTTATTGTCAACGTCACTGAAATGAAATACACAGACGCCCTAGGCGCTAAGATTAGGTGTTCCAATTATCAGAATCAGGCTTTAAATCCGACCAATTGGCAATGACATGGCATGCCATATAATATGAAAATAATAATATAGGGTAGACCGTCCCTCAATGGTTGATCACATAAAGCCTGACGCTGACAAGTAGACTACAAAATCTTAGAATCATACAGCATGAAGTCCTGGCCTATTAACGTTCAGTCACACTCCACTAATCCTTTAATGCATAAATAAAAGAACTTGTTGCTTCATAAATGACCGTCCTGTTTGTACATATTAACACTTTAAAAGTCTAAAAGCATAAAAACACATAAAACAATCTTCCAAGTCTTTCATAAAAATTCATGTTCGCCCTTCAAGCAATACTTTCAATGTGACAATGGCTGAAGCCACAATGTGGGTTTCCAACTGCCCAACCAATGAAATACATTTGTTATAGCGTTTCTAATGCCAACCACAGAAAACCCCACTTCAGGGTTTTCTGTGCTAAAACATGGAGATAGTCTGGTACCCAGCCCAGTCTTGACATAGCCAACACAACACCCTGCCTTGGAGGAGGACTGACACCTGGGTCGCCCAAACGCCCCAAGCGAAAAGAGAAGCCCAGGGATTGGCAGAACTAATATACATGAGGATATTACATCCCCCCCCCCAGTGCAAGACCTGTCCTCAGGTCTTACATGACTACATTATTACACTTCAACTCATTTGTCTGTGAGTGGGGGTGGAATCTTTTAAGCATCCACCATGTAGTGAGAGGAGGGAAATTATTGATTGCTTCTGCTGGGAGTTGATCCCATAGACTTTGGACTACACACAGATATAAACACAAGTCTAGCTCTTTGATCAACTGAGTTAAAGAGCCTGTAGCACCAAATTTAACATACCACTTTTTTTAGTTGTATATAAAGTACATAACCACACAAAAACATTTACATTTCTCCCAGTTGCACCACATCATTGTTTATGCCACTATTTTAACTTTTATCACTCCAATTTCCCTCCCTCTTGGAAGAAAAACACTCAAGGCCAGCAGTCCAAAGCTTGTGTGTACTACGTCACATGATGGCAGAAATTTCCACTTGCACAAGAACACACTATAAAGACTACAGTATTCTTGTACTTGTTTCTTGGTGTTTAAGGTCTAATTATGTCTCCTGGTGTTGAAAATTGTAAACATTAATCATGCACAGATTCAGAAGTTGGAACTAGTGAAAATAAATCAAATTTTAGTGATGATAACAGTAGTAATTATAAAGGAAGCATTGTGCTTTTGTAAATCTGAACCCTTTCTCTCTGATGATGACAGTATTACTGAAAATCAAGATATAAATATAAATAATATCAATGGTCCTTATGTCAATAATATTTAGATTACAAAATACTGAATGTAATGTAATTTCATTTCAAAGTTAAGATTATTTTGATTCTATCCATTCTATCTAGTCACAAGGGCTAATGATTTGAAACCAAGGTTTGTATATGGCAGTTTTTAAAATTGTATTGTTTTACTCAATATAATTTCTTTACTTAATGTTTAGCACAATAATAATGACTTAGATGAGACCATTGCTACTTTTAATGAAAAAAAAAACAAAATAAATAAACAAAATATAGTCTTATAAATAATCCTTGCAATTTACCTATATCTTAGTCTTAGTTTTTTATGAAACATCACTTCAAAGCTTGGTTTTGCTTGTTTTTCATGTAAACATGTAAAGTTTTAAAAACTTTATTTGCTCATTTTGCTCATTATTTATGACATAAATCTTGTGTATATTATACCAGAAACATGAGAATTTCTGACATCGAAATTCAAACCATGGCTAGGTATGTTTTAGCTGAACTACCAGAGTTGACTCAATAAAAACAAAAGTAGCATTAGATAAAAAAAGATGGGATAATTATAATTCTTTAAAGTAAACTAAAATCTGGACCTCTAATTTGATTTTGCTAAGGATTATTCTGCCATAATTTAAATCCTGAATGAATCTTATTCATAACGCACGTGGACAAAATTTTATGAATACTGTAAATTTGAGTATTATCAACAGAATTATGAATTCTATCTAAAATCTGCTGATTGAACTTGATATTCTTCTAATCACTGCAATACAAGGATTGGAAATTCTGTCAAAAGAATTTCAAATTCTACCATAAGAATTGAAGTTCTGTCATGACATTTTCATTTGATATACAAATGTGTGCATGATCAAACTCACAAGTTGATATTCTTGTAATTACAGCATTTAATAAGAATTGTTTACAAACTTAAACATAATCAAATATTGAAACATGTTATTATTGACTTTATTTGAGTGGAATGTCAAATGAAAGGCCATATACATACTTTAATGTAGGTATTATTTAATTAATTAATATCAAGTTACTCCTGGAATCTTTCATGTCTATTGTCGCTATTTTTTCAAGAAGCACAAACTATAAACAAAACTTTTATTGTGTACTTGTATTTGTATTTTTTTTCCTATATTTATAAAAGGTGCAAGTAATACTATCTTTGAGTAATTATTGGCCATTTACTCAAGTAGAATAACATTTTATGTAAATTAAAACAACTTGTGTGCACCAGACAAAAATTTTACTGTACAGTTTATAGTGCTATATGACTAGGATATACAGTGGCCATGAGAAAGCAATCAGTTCTCATGCGTCACAGCATTCTGCTAACATGGCTGTTTATGTTTGAAAGCTGTGTGGAGGGAGCTGCATAAAAAGTGAAATATATCCCTTATAACATGTCAGTTTTCAAAATGTTGTGTGTAGGTGCTCTGTTTATGTGGTTTTTCAACTGGTTGTGTTAAGTTGTGTTGAGGGTGCTACAGGCTCTTTAAAGGGGAATCCCCGGAAGCCCAGGTGTTAAGAAAGGTGGTGTTACAGTCAGTAAATACTTATTTTATATGTTGCAGTTAAAATCTCAACATCTTTCTGATTGCATAAAGTTAAAATATGCAAAATGACCCCTGAAAATGCCATGCACATTGAACAACACAATAAACAAAATATCTGTGTTTGTTTCACATGAAAGATGATTTTTATAAATTTAAATAATTTGTTTTGTTTTTATTTGAATATATTTGTTTCTTTTTTACAAAAGTACTTGTTATGAATAGACTTTGGCTACAAAAACATTAAATCCATTTAACTTTCACATTTTACATTAAATTGTGATACAATAGTTCTCACTTGAAATCAGCAACCCAACTTAATAAACTTGGAAGCTGTTCTCATTGAATGATTGATTTATGCTTGTTGTAATTTTAGCTACCATTGCCTCTGCCTTATATGCTATTCCAGGTTTTTGTAATGACATCCTAAAGTCAAAGAAATTTATGTGTTCTTTTTGTGCTAAACTTAGCCATCTGCCAAACTACAACAGAGGTCCTCAGTGATCTAGAAGTTTGGCATCTAATCATAGGCTATCACCTCTGTAGGGTCGAGTCCCACAAGGGCCAATGATGAAGACCTGTCCCAATATGACCCTGGATATTGAACGGGATATAAAACCCCAACTTTGACCCTTGACTTAGGCCAAACTACAAAAACAAAGCAGTATATATGTTACCACCTTGTTATAGTTACAATTAAGCTACTCTCACCCAATCTCTACAGAAGTTGATGTTCCCCACAAGGCCTTGTATTAACACATGAAACATTTCTTGATTTCTCAATATTTCCACTTGGAGCTGTTCAATTTTATCCACATACTTGTCTAGCCAGTTGGTCAATCTCATAAATACCCCATTAGGTTGTTTTATTAATAGCTTATTAATAATCCCTGTATTCCTGTGATACTTTTTTCATATAACTTTCTTGCTGCATATTCCTGTATTCATGATAAGGTTTGATATAGATTGGGTTAATTGGGTAAATCACAATATTAGTATATGTTGATCCACTGACAGCCAATAACAAGAACATTTGATTTGTGGCAATCAACCTCCATAATCGGGTTAAGATCCTAAACATTTGCTGCTAAAGAGGCAAGTAAAGCATTCATAAACCCAATTGGAATGTCACCGGGAGGTTTTAATCGGGAACTTTTTAGAACAGGGGTATTCTCAATAATTTCAGAAACTTTAATATTATGCTAAACTGTTCTTCGTTCTTATCAGATCCTGCATTCAGGAATCCATCACAGCCCATTTTAAACTTAACTTACTGTCTGTGAAGTCATCTTTTTGATCTTACAGGGAACTTAAGTCTACCCCAGTATTTGCAAAGCAATCTTTTCCATCTGGTTCATAAAACAAATAGATGTGTCGAAATAATATTCCAAAACTTTTTAGGTGTCTACCAGAAGACTCCTTCTACCAACCGCAGTGTCAATTAGAAAGCTATCGGGAAAATATCTCTCCTGAGCTACACACACGGATTGTTCTTTGGAACTGTTTCCCTTCCAAATAAGAAATAGACCTTCTGTCACCTCATTCAGGAAACTCCTGAAAACCCACCTCTTCAACTCCAGTTTCCCAACTTAGTGTCCTTCCCTTTTGGTCACACCCATAACTCCGGATCACTGATCTTGCCCGCCCATCAACTCTCCTTACAATAAATTGTGTTAACCAGCGCACTGAGTTCCCCTTTGTGGGGAAGATATTGTGATTACATTACTACATTAGATTGTAAATGGTTTTATTTCTTTCCTTATTGTGAGGTAGGTTTTTACCATCAGATCACCATAGTTGAACAGGCCTTATGACTTAAATGCAGTTTTCATATCAGACTCTTATAAAAAACCACAACATACATGTCAACATATTAACGTAAATATGGGCCAAAAAGATTGGTAATATTTATTTATTCTCTTGCGCCACTGACTATGGATAGTAATAAAAAATTGATTAGTTTATCTTAATATATCTAATTGTTTCTTAGTTTCCAGGTACCTCTTGCTGGAGATATATTTTGTTGATTTGTGAATGCAAGATATGATGTTTTTGTAAGCATTTGCAAAAACCATGTTACTCTCAAATAATTGTGTATCAGTGTCATGGAAGATTTGACTTCAATTTGGGGCACTAAGATACTAGGTACTAAGCTGCATTAAGTAACTAATCCAGTTAGAATCAATAACTTCTTTATTATTAATCTTTTACATCAACACAACCCAATTCTCCACAGACATACAAAAAAGAGAGTGATTACTTGCAATTAATTGTACACAACAAAAATTATCTGGATAGGGAAAAAAAGTTTTCATCAGATAAGCTTATTCCTAGAAATTTTGATTGGAATATTGCAACGTTTAATTTACTTGGAATAAAGTTCTCTGTCAATCTACCAGAGATGTTGGAATTAAATTTTTTACATAATATAGCACAGATACGCAAGTTAGTATCCCACTGGAATAAAAGGTATTTAACACCACTTGGAAAAATAACGGTGATTAAAAGTATCTTCCTTTCAAAACTAAACCATCTGTTTTCAAGCCTACCCAATCCACATTCTTTATGTCTAGAAACATTAAATGACATATTCTTCAAGTTTATATGGTCCAACAAACCTGATAAAATAAAAAGAGATGTTACAATGTTAGATTATCATAAAGGTGGGCTTAAGATGATAAAACTTGAATATGCAGTAATGTCATCAAAAATATCTTGGATAAAGAGACTATTTCATAAGAATACTCCTTGGATAAAACTCTTTAGACATACAATACTGGGAGACCTTCAACAAATAATAAATTTTGGACCAGAATATGGTAGCATACTAAAGAGGAAAACATGCAACTTATTTTGGTTAGACACCTTTAGTTCTTGGGAAACATTAAATAACAAAATAGCAGTTTCATCAAATGTCCAAATTTCTTCAAGTCCAATCTGGTACAATAAAAAACTTACTGACGAATATCTTTACTTTCCGGCATGGTATAAAAAGGGAATAGTAATGATATCTGATGTACTAGACACAGAGGGAAATATCCTAGAAAGAAATGAACTAAAAGATCATTATAAATTGGATTCAGTTAATTTTCTGGATTATTTAAGGCTAAGTAGGGCAGTGAAAGGGTTTATAAAAATGTATAAAATTGGTAATTATGAAAAAACATTTGGACCTTTCATGCCCAATAGTCTTTGGCTACTAAACTTTAAAGGTCCTAAAGGCTTTTACAATCAAGCACTTAATACACACCAAAATCATCATTCAGCAAAAGCTAAATGGGAAAAAACTCTCAACATAACGATTAACGATGAAATGTGGAAACAAATATTTAAGGTGTGCCATAAATCCTTACAGAATAATGAGTACATATGGTTCCAAATGCGAATAATATACAGAATATTAGGGACACGGTCATACCTGGCAAACATACATAAAATTAAAGATGCAACTTGCACAAGATGCAAAAGTGAAACTGAAACAATACTTCATATGTTTGTAGCATGTCCTATGGTCAAGGAGCTATGGAATACCATTAAAAAATATATAAAGAATAGAATAGGATTAACTGTTTCTTTCTCTGCATTCAATATTATATTTGGTCATACTTTAACTGATCATAATCAGATCCCTTTTAATACAATGTTACTAGTAACCAAAAAATGCATATTTGATGCTGCTATAAAAGAAAGAAATCTTAACACAGAAATGGTAATGTCTAAATTCTGAGAAGTTTATATTGAACAGCAAATGTTAAACTGCTTCGATGGCACGGAAATAGCTTTTAATAAAATATGGAATAGATGGGAGCCAATTTTCAATGGATAATTGAAAAAAAGTATTAATCAAGAAAATATCTTTCATATTGTATATTTTGTATAATGCATACATATATCAGCACTTGTAAAAAGTCTGATGGAGGGTTTCTGCCTTCGCCCTTCCAGACTTCTGCACATTGTTAGCAAAAAGGTAAATAAAGATTGAAGAAACAAAAAAAGAACATTGTACACACCAGATAGAAACTTTATAACACAAAAGAAACTGCTTGCAACGATCACAAAGAAAGATCCCCAAATTCAGAATCAAATGGAAAGAGGTGTTTACCTTCTCACATATATAACACTAATGTAAATATTTTAAATTATTTCTCAAGGCACTAGTTTCGTGTAAATGGTTATTTTATGTAACATACTTAACAGACATAACATATATCACAAGAGAACTCGGAGAGTGCATACAAGTCCAAGATATGCATTTTATTGCTTTCGCACTCATCCATACTGATAATCTTCTGCTTGAAATGTCAACATCTCTGATAAAAAATAATCATAAGACTAAAAAGCAATTCGGCCTGAGCTTTGCATATGATGCCTCACAGATTTGGTATGATCTACCTGATGATGTATGCAAGGTCCTCAGTAACTTAGTGGTTAGCAAGTTTGGCATCTAATCTTAGGCTGTCACCTCTATGTGTGGTTTTGAGACCCACAACTGGCAAAGCTAAGGACCTGTGCCAATATGACCTTTGCCATTGAACGGGGTGCCCAACCCCAATTTTGACTTTGACTGATAATGTACTAGTATGCTCAGGCAAATCTCTCGCTTAACTCAGGAAGAAGTTAAAAACCTATCTCTTTGCAAAAGCTTACTCACCCTAGTTTGTTTTCTGGTCGTGTTTCAATCTTTTTTTCAGTAGTGTCAACCCTTGCAATGTCTCTGATTTAACAATTACAATCTGTGTTTTCTAGCATTATGCGCCTTAGACCCTGTCCATATTTGGAGACTATTATAGTTCCATTAGAATGGGAATTTATATTGTGTTTATGTCATGTCTAGTACCTTTGTATTGGTTATGTTGTGATATGTAGTTCAGAAGAGCAGAGAAAACCAGTACAATTATTTGGTCAAGATTATGTACTGTCAACTCTCTACTACCGACAGCGACCAACATTAGGTTTCCCACTTGAGGTAAATTGACGGGATTAATTTGTACCATTATTATGAAACAATTTAACATACCTACAATAACATCTTAACACATAATGTACATGCTAATGTTTGCTGTCTTAAATGAGCAAAAAAAACTAGGCCATATTACTCCATGAAAGCTTACAATTAATTGAAATTTATTGTCTGTTTTCTAATATTGTAGGTCGCTCGTCATGTTCATCTGACAACGACAATGAGAAAGGCTTATAATGTTTTGCTACAGTATACATCAATACTGCACCTTAGAGCCTCTATGCAGAGATTAAGCGCTACAAAGTCTAAAAAAAAAATAGAATTTGATACTGACTGACAGATAACTTCTAGATAGACAAATCACAGTATTACTAAATGTTTTTTTGGTTTTTTTGCAATGGTAATCTGACGACCCAAATTACTTAATGACCCACATTATATATAATCTATCATGTAACCTAATAAGGTCTTATAGCAATTAATCACCATCATCTGTCAGACTCTAAGGAGCAACTACACATAAGCATAGCACAAAACACAGGTGACTGGGTAGCTAAGGTGGATAGGTCTGTTTCAAACAGGTTGATTTTGAGCTTTTTCGTGAGGGAGGCAAACGATGTTCCATTTAACTGATCATCCCAGTTACTGTGTATCTGCCCATACGTGGCTCAGAACTCAGACGGCCAGCTATCCATGTACTAATCAAGCACACCGCTGCATAATTTAGATGGGAACTGGTAGAACTACATCTCATATTCAGATATATTCTCACTTATGTCAATGTAGTAGTGGCTGAATGCCTGTGTGTTTCAGTTTTAAATTATCTGTCCGCTGAAGTAAGCCCACAAAGCCTGTAATCAATCAAGATTGATTAAAGATACCGCTGACCAATAGAATAGAAAAATGTCGCAGTCACAGTTTGAGCCAATTGTTTATAAAGTATATCAGTCATAAATAGTTATTTAACAATGTACGGAAATGTTACAAGTGTCAATATATCTTTAATATCTTTGGGTCAATTAAAATTTGCAATCTGCTTGTATGTCATGAGTGCTATGTAGTAAGCAAGTGTACATCGAGTGTATCATGTAATACCAATTTAAAGAACTCTAACTTTCAAATGTCCTAAAGGCTCCTATCCCCAAGTTAAATACTTCATTCAAACTATCAAGAGCATGGTTTAAACGTAGGCAGAAAGTTACATGTTTAAATACAGAATCATATCCATCAAGTGTTGCAACTACAAAACCCAAAACAATACCACTCTGTTTATCCACTACTGCTGCTCCATTGTTGCCGGGCAATGCAAAATGTTGTCTATTTTCTGTTGCAAGTGATGTAGACATTATGTCTGAGCACTCAGATTCTTTGACAAAATTTCTTTGCTCTGTTGATACCACCGCAAAAGCTCCATGGTAAAATTGACCCTGTTGGTCATGGAATGAAATATTGACATCAACAATCTTCCCTTCACTTCTTTCTGCCTTCAGTCCTGTGATATGACAGAGAACCAAAAATAAGCAAAAGTACTCCTGAAACATTAAACATTTCTGAGATAAGCACTTTCAGTACCTGACTACTGTATCCAGTTAGATAGAACAATCAACTATGATCTGAAATTGGTTTTCTGAGCCAACTGTCAATGGTGGTATCAAACAGAGGAATAATCATAGGGCAAACATGCAACAAATCAGGTGGTGAAAATAAAGTTTACTTGCGAGCATGACATTTAAGTCGTGAGTGTTTTGTTGCATACTATTATGTTAAAACTAAGTAGAACTATTACATACTGTATTAATTCAATTATTTATTCGGAATTTTATGTCACTTTCTACACTGTACAAGTCATATCAACCCCAGTGCATATAGTCGGTCAAGGTTCTGTACTGTAAACTGCCAACGATCTGTTAGCAATTACCAACTTTCCCACCCTAAGGTACAGGTTTGAAGTCTAGCTCAGAGTTGGGAGACGAGTGTGTTACCACTGAACCACCATGACCCCCAGCCACAGCAGAATATTAGAGACATTGGTAACTTTGAAGCTTACAATAAATTATATTGCATGATCAAAATTTTGAACACAGCAGTAGGTATAATCAAAATTTTAAAGGAACAAAATGTCAGGGCTTAAATTTAATAACATTAACTCCATGTTTACCTATTTTGACGACATTACGATGCATCATGGCTTCATCAGGACCACAGTATACATAATTCAAACAATGCTTCTTGGGCACAATTGCAAGTAATGTTTCATGCGGCACCATGAATACTGTAACATTGACTGATTTTCTCTTAGTCAGTTGCCTGACTGTAAATACTTCACATCTCCATGAGGCAGTTTCATGTTCATGATCTGTGGTAACATGACTATGAGGTAGATGCTCCAGAATGTCATTTGTTATCAACCATAACATTCTCTGTTGCTTCAATATTCCACTTTGTAAAACTGTGGCATCAGTTTGTCTAAATATGTCCATTATCACTGCAGGTGAGAGGAATGTTGAAAATGTATAATAATCTTTTCTTTCCACATTCTTATTATTGGAAGAAGGAATGGTCAATGATGATGCTCTGTTACAATTGTGGACATATTCTACATTAAAGCATTCTCTAAAAGGCACATCAAAGATATGATCAATGGCAGCACGTTGACTGTCCTCTGTTGTATGCACAACAATTGATGACTCTTCATACGTTCCCTTCACAAGGCACACTGAACTCTCAGGTTTCCTGAAATTGCATTATAACATTTTCACATTCCAACACTTGAAACTAAAGTCCTGATCAGAAGTTGAAAACATTGGTAACCAAATATTCAATCATCTAGTTTGTATGTGCTAATTTGATGTATTTTGTCATTGCTTATGATGAAAAATAAGTAAAACACAAAATATACTAAGAATTCAGTGTTTCTGACTCAACTATAAATCAGATTTTGATCAAGTGATAAGTTTTCTATTTGCTATCAGAATCGTCAATCAAATAATAATGCAGCTCAGTAAGCATAAATGATATCATAAGTTACCGATCATGGTAAATGTGTGGCTTCTTTATGATAGAAATCTTGAACATATTGAGGGTTAGCCTTGGGTTTGTCTGATGAAACAGCATTGGGTTTTGTGCCTCAGTTGTCGGGTTGCATTCAGAGACTCAAATCCAGTATTGGATAAATGAGCAATCAATTATCTGATATTGATATCTACATAAGGTGGACATCATGAGCTAGGAAATCAGATGTCGTCCATTGCAGTACCATGAAGGTCATCCTTCAAAGGTGCTACATTGATGAAGGGGAGATATTTTCTACATATAGAAGAATCACATAGCAAGTCAAATACATACCAGGATGTCCTGGATAGAGAACCTGAAGGAAATCAGGCTTTCGCTGTTAAAACTTAACATGCATCAGCATCTGGTGTTCCACTGGATGGGAAATTACAATAGTATGATGGCAAGAAAACTGGAATGTTTTTCTGTTTCAGTTTAAAAGACTGAGACGGAGGAACTGAAGAAGATAACAGAAGTACAAAGCAAAGGTCTTCAAAAAACTGACAAAGTCCCTGGATGCAGTACATTAGTAGCTTCAACGAAAAAAACATTCACACAACCAAATGTTATCAGTTTTGCAAAGAAGAGCATACATCAAATATTACCAGATGCCATTTGGACTTACAAATTCCCTTGACAAGACATTCAGTGGCACAAGGTACTAGCCTACTTAGATGATGTTTTTATAACAGATACAACCCACAGACACCATTTGCATAACATAGAAGTTTTCACATGATTACAGAAAGTTAACCCCAAGTTGAAGCCAAAAATACAACTTTTTTTTCAAATTTAAATTATATTTCTTGAAAGAAAAATATTTGAATAAGGGTTTCCATAACAGATGAGAAAATATGGACAAAATATGGGATCGGCCATTGCCAAAATCAGTGAAGGAGGTTAAATCATTCCTTGATTTGTGAATTACTATAGAGGAATTCAGAATTTACTGTAAAGGAATTTGCCAAAGTTACATGACTGTAAAGCTTACAAGTGTGGCAGAACTCAAATAGAACAAGGCCAAAAGGGGGTTTGGTCTGCTAGTGCGTGCTGCAAAGCCAATAGAGACATGAGCAGTACACTAAATGGTTACCTGTCCAAACACTAATGTGGCCTACTCCTGCTTAACTTCAGTGAAGAAGAAACGAGTACTCATCCCACTATGCCAATTCTCTTGAAAGTCCGGTGACAAAAAAAATGGAAAAAAAATGAAAAAAATTGATCTCTAGAAACAAGAGCCTCACTAGAGCTCACAATTAATGAGCAACACAATCAAGCATTTGAATATCTGAAACAGAAATTGATCAGTGTTCCAGTTATCAGTTATCCCCAGTGGTACCCAAAAAAGGTAAATTTTGAGTTTGAAGAAAGAATCAAGTTTGCTTTTTGCCTTATATCCCTGAAAAGCTGCAGAATTTCTGACAAATTATTATAAAGAGCAAACTTACCTTCTGACTTAAGCAATGATATTGATCTAGGTGAGGTTGGTTCAGATTAAACAGGTCATGTAGCATAATGGAGTGCTCAAATGGTCTTGTACCTCTAGTCATGTGTCCTCACAAGATTTTTATCATTCACTGTTGAATGGAGTTTAACTCGGGTAGGTTGTTATTGTAAAGATTTACTGGCAAGTTCCATGATTCCACAATATTCATATCCACTGTTTTACTAAGTCTTCCAGAAGCCATCGAATAGGTACAAATGTTCCTACATGTAAGGTTTGGGTTAACTCCAAAGATAGACAGGATTCACAAAATCATAATGGTGGTAAATGTATAGTATTTGTAAAAAGTTGCTTTTTTAAACTGTTTTCTCTTCCATAGAGCTGTAAAGTCAAGTTTGATCACGGAAATTGCCAAAATTTTGGGGTCCATATCTAATCTAATCTACAGCTTTGCAGGCGCAATATCTTCCCGAAAAAGGGGAACTCATTGTGCTATTTAACAAAATTCATTTATCATAAGGGTTAAAGGAGAGTCTAGGGCGGTCAAGGTCAGTGATCCAGAGTTATGGGTGTGACCAAGACGGAAGGAGACTAAGTTTAAAAAATGGAGTTGAAGAGGTGGGTTTTGAGGTGTTTCCTGAATGATGTAACAGAGGGACTGTTTCTTATTTGGAAGGGGAAAGAGTTCCAAAGAACTGGGGCATAGTGACTGAGAAAATTAGAAAAGTGTTTAATTGATTTATGAACTTTACGGTCAATAGTGGGGGTATGCAGGAACTTAAGCTTGGGGATGCTTTGCCTTGTATTTCTGGAAGAGGTGTAGGAGACATAAGAATCCTGAATTTAAAAACCCAGTTTGTACTTGGAACTATACCTAGCAGACATGCTTTACATTTCAACTTGGAATCAGCTACAGATTCATGCATACTTTGAGTAAAAAATATTATACTATAAACAAGTCTGATTTCATTAATTTGCATAATATGTATCATATTCAATGAACTGATTTACTTCACATTGTTATTGTAAAATATGACTCCGTTTTTGTTTTGTTTTTTTTTCCATTTTATACTGGCTAAATTTTGAAAAGAGTTTATCAAACAATTCTTTATCAGTACAATCCCTTCTTATTATCTCAAGTATGTACTATTAATGATTTTTCTTGTAACAGATATCAAGATGTACATATTCTATTGAAATAATTGATTGTAATAAGCTATAATAGTTCTAATATAGGAAGTGACATTTAATTTTAGCACATTAAAAACACTACAAATAATTTTAGCAGAGCATGCAATTGTAAAAGGTCAATCAAGATACTAAGATAGGTCCACCAGTACAATCCACAGATCTGAGTAGAGACAAAGGCCAAACAGTCCTTTGATTCTCAGGTGCAAGCCACAAAGCCATCAGTATATCACTGACATCAGAGATTTGAAATCATCACAGACACGAGTAGTGCACCAGAATTTATGAAAATCTGGCAACAAAAGCATTCCAGGCTGGATGTATCTCATAGCTGGCCTAGAACTCAGACAGTCACCCATCCAAGTACTAATGTGACCAATTGCTGCTTAACTTCAGTGATGGGTACTTATCATGCAACACCACAATTCATGTCAGACCAGCAATTAAAAAATAATTTGAAAATCTATAGATCTCTCGAAGCGAAAGCCTGGCTTTTGCTTAATGAATTTGCTTGAAACTGTTATATAATGAATACAAACATGAACTTCTATCCTCTATATATTGCAAAATAAAATTTGGAAAACCATTCAAACAGCATATTTTATGTAACAAAATGATGCTTTTGTGAAAAGGTTAGGCACAATCCTTACAAATATACAGCCTACATTGCAAAAATGACATTTGAAGAGTTTCTTTGTTTTTGCTACATTAAAAATTTCCTCGACAAAGGGATATGTTATGTGCTAAACAGTTAAAGACACATTTTCTTGAAAAAGTTTAAATTGATGCCATCTTACTCATTTATGGATTGATAATAATGTAAACATGGACATAAGCACTCAAAAATACCTTTCTTATGGTGTATTTGCATTTGTAGACTTTAAACTTGTGTCACTGAAAATAAACACAGCTGATCACTAGCTATCCTGAGAGGTTTCACATTTTTCTAGAAGCAATGGATTAAAATGTGTTTTGCACAATTTGTTTTTAACGGGTTTAGTTACTCATCCCTCTCAGTTCATTAGTTCTTCCAAGTGGTGCTGAATATTGAAAAAAGTGGTTACCTCAGAAGATTCTCTATAATAGCATCATAAATCAGACTTTTCAGGCCTTCAAACAGGTCACCAATATTAAGCCTCTGTTTGCCTGTATTACCTGAAAACATACCAAAACAAATGACTGAATGAAGGTGACCCAATCAATTATAGGCAAAGTGTGGCTCTGTTCTAGCCAAAATAATGAAAAATTAAATATTATGACAAAAAGAGTTTATTGTGAGGGAAATATTGAAATTAGTAGATTTTCAGCGTATCAACAGGTTTAAGCTATAATCATAATATTTCATCACATATATTTACCCAACATATTTATACACATATTTACCACACCCTGCCCATGCTTGCCTAATAATTTTATTATGACAGGTTCTAGGCATCCTCTAATCAATGCATGATAATATGGTAAATGTATACTGTCTTACTATTCATCATGTTGCAATCAGTCATGGATTTGCCTCTGACATCTGAAAAAATCGCATCTATTTATTATTTAAGATCATCAAATATAACAAAATTACTTCTCTAGTGAGGGTGTGGCATAGTTAGTCCAAAAATTAAGTGGACAGTGTTTATCTTTCTTCTAAGTGTCTGACTTCTTGATAGTGGAAAGTGTATTCTTAACTTCTAAAGAAGGAGGAAACGTTTGTTGGTGAGAGAAGGTTGATGCATTTAATAAGCTAACTTCCCTCATATAAAATCAAAGGACACAATTAACTTAATTAAATTTTTCTGAAAAGACAGTGTCTTTTGGTGATGAATTTATTGTTTTTCTTATTGAATTATTAATGACCATAAACAGGCCTGTTAACTTAATAATATTTTATGTAAGGTTTATGATGCAATGAATTACATTTTATTAAAAATACTGAAATACTTATAAATTTTGATGTGAGAGAAAGTGCCATCATAACATAACAAGGATTCAGATTGTAAATATGTAAAAAACGCATATTCTTCTGCTTTTTTTCTTTTTTAAAACCCTCAGCCAGTCGAACCTCCAAATTTGAGTGTTATCACCCATGGGTTCTGAAAAAACAAGCATTTGATTAAAGTTTATATTAAAATGGACAGGATTAAAATATATCTCAAAATTTAACTAACCTGTCATAACTAAAGGTTCTTCTGAAAATAAAGTAGCAGTTTTATAATGCCCAGCATCCAATGCCATATTAAAGGCATCTTCTCTGTTTCTAGTGACATCAGATTTAATACCTTTTCTCTTCAAAAGATACTCAACTACATCATACATGCCTTTCGAAGCAGCAACCATGAGGTAAGTGCAACCAGCTTTGTTCTGTGTGTCAATGTTCAATCCATGTTTAACTGCCATTTCTGTTGCTGTTCCAAACACAACATTGTTGGAACAAAACCATAAATCCTTTGGACTACTCCAAACAATATCTTGAATTTTGATGGGTTTACATGCAAATATGTGAAGTGCTTCATCAAGCTGATTTGCCAAGCAAAATCTAATGACACATTTAATATATGCAGACTGATGTTCTGATTTATACACAAATGTTGAGAGGTGCTGTAAAATGTCTAAGTTAAGACTTTGGCAAGCGATTGTTACCACTCCTGGTTCAAACGAGTCGTGTTTAAGTTGATAGTCAAACAAAAGTTCAACAATATCCACGTTTTCAGCAGTGATGCTCTGTACCAGGAGTTCAAGTGTGCGCCTTTTTTTAGATCCTGTATATGAGTCATGTTCCAAAAGCATTTTCATGATTTCCACATTTGCATGCGATTTTTCTGTGATGCAAAGATTGAGGGACCTCTCTAATTCATGTTGGATATTTTTAGAGCCTTTGTCCACACTTCCTACTTTCTGCAGAAGTAGTTGCACTATGTCTGCATTTCCATTTATTACAGCATACCCCAGCGCCGTATAAGATTTATTGTTCCTTATGAAGATATTGGCATTCTCCTGAAGCAGCCATTGCACACATTGCTGACAGTTATTTTGGGCTGCAACAATTAGAGGGGTTTTTCCAAAATTATCAGTTGCATTTACATTAGCTCCAGCTCTAAGTAATTCACAAACCTGCTTATGTGAACCTTGTCCTGTATTGCATATTTTGAAAAGTTCTGTTTGAGCACTGACACTATCTAATTTGAGGTATAAAACTGAAGGTCTTTCAGACTTGCTGGATTGAGCATTTCTCAAAACAGATACTATGTCACCATAACCTTGCGAAAGAGCCACTTCTGTCAGGGATATTCCATGTTGTGTTGCTGCATTAACATCTGCCCCATTTTCAATCAAATATGTAACTAGATGTAAGTTATTCTTGCTCACAGCCACAGACAAGGGTGAATGAAAATAATAGTCTTGCTTATTCACAGAAGCACCATGCTTCAGAAGAATCCTCACCATATCTATGTTTTGGTAGTCAAGAGCCTGCAATAATGGAGTCACACCATTTTGTTTTCTGGCATCTACCATAGCTCCCTGCTGCAAGAGATATTCCATGATACCTAAGTGATGTTTGGTTGCAGCCAAATGCAATGGCGTGTAACCTTCTAACAGTCGATGATGCAACAAAGCTCCATTTTCTACCAAATATTTAACAATGGCCAAGTTCCCTTCAATTACCGCAAAATGGAGTGCGGTCTGGTTTTTATAATTCCTCCGGTTGATCCATGCTCCTTGTAAAACTAGCCATCTAACAATTTCTAGGTTATTGTGTGATGTTGACTCGATTAGAGGAGTATCCAGGGTGGCATCAGGAGTATCCACATATGCTCCACTCTCCCTTAGTATTTCACAGCACCCAAGATGTCCAGAACGAGAGGCTACTAACAATGGTGTCAGATTGTTGGACCTTTGGTGTCTAAAATTAAGGACTTTTGTTCCAAATATTTGTATGAAATGCTTCACTTGGTGTTCATTTCCATCCTGACAAGCCTCTAACATTTCAACTTGCCATGAGTCATTTATATGTGTTTCACTTGCATCTGACAATATTGACTGTACTCCTGCATAATTGCTGCAAAATGATTGTTCAAGTGCATCCAGTCCTTCTCTGTTCTTAGTGCTTATGTCACATCCACTGGTGATTAACAGCCGGACAATATCTTCCAGTCCATTTTTAGCTGCAATGATAAGTGGGGTGTCACCATTTCTGTCTATTGAATCCATATTGACTCCTATTTTTAAACAAGTTTCCACTTTTGATATGGATCCATGATGGACACATATGTGCAGTATGCTCCCTCCGCTAGAATCTACTTCATCGATATCTGCTTCATATGCCAAAAGTAGATCAATAACCTTCATGCGACCTTTATCTATGGCATAGCTCATAGCAGTTTGACCAGAAATGTTTCTAGCAAAGATACTCTGATCGTCTTTTTGAAGAAGAGACAAAACTTTTTCAACATTTCCATGGTAGGCAGCAACCATGAGAGGGGTCACCTGCAAGTTATCATCTGAGTCACTGTCTGATGGAAGTATAATTCCAGGTAGGTTGTCTCCATCTGAGGAAGGGCAAGCCATGTCTGTGTAATATCCTTAATATAAGAACATGAGTATATGAATATAAATATCTTTCAACCCAATACATGAATAGGAATCATTCAAATGTTTTGTGGTTGTTTACCTGATCCTTGTACCTTGAGCAATAATCACTATAGGATTTATTGAAATAGAAAAATCTCTACATTTACAGGGTTTTATCTGAATGGAAAAATAGGCCAGTTTTAAATAAAAAACATTTTTTGTTTTGTGATATACCAATAATTCCATTTCATAAACATTGTACTTACACATTAGTATACACATTAGTATACACATTACTACATTAGTATGTATGACAATTTGACTAATCCTTATAAGGATTTAAATAAGTAGCCAAGAAATAGGAAATCAAATATCAAAACAGTGATGGACCTTATACCAATGTCCCACTGTATAGAATGAATGACCCTGAACATGTTGGTCAGGATTATATGTGCTAGTTGTGTGCTAGTAGTTAATCAGCCTTCTTGTCATAAAGATGTGTGTCTACGGGACTATTATTTGTAATAACACACAAAGGCAAGAAGCTACTGTTCTCTTTGAGTTTAAGTATAAACTCAAAAAATGAGTTTATGAATTTTAAGGTGAGTTTAAAAGCTTTCTACATTAAGAAAAGTTTGAATTTTAAGTATTAACTTATAAAATTAGTTTATGAGTGACTTTTATCACACGTTTATGATCTTTTTACAAAAAGGTCCTGTACACTCAAGCAAGAAAAACTGATAATTTAACCGGTTTGATAAACCCTTGACTATACACAATATGAATTTTAGAAATTGTTAATCCTCAACTTTTATCCAAATGGGAAGGTTTTTTTAGAATATGCAAGACCATTCAAAATATTTCCTTATCTCTGGCCAATTTTCAATATTTTAGCAAGGAGCAAGGGATATTTATTCCTCTTCAATCACATTAAGCTGAAGAATATTTCTTTTGAAGAAAAATATTTTGACAAATAATCAAACATGACTATGACGGTGATTCTGATTGGCTGAAATGTATGATCAAATTCCTTTAAAAGCGTGGACTGTTCCATAATAAGGTATGATGGTTTTCTAGTAAACATTTGTCCTTGGTCTCATACAAGATACAACCTGGGTGCTCACTTTTAGAATGACAAAAAATCTAATTGAATAACAGGTAAAATATGTGAAATATGACTGCAGATGATTTTAAACCAAACTATTGCAGGGTTGGGACAGGACCAGGCGCAGTCAGAGTGGGTAGTAATTTCCTTGTCACTCCAAATAGCTGCCCCTTTATTCATAAATCTGTCAAGCACTTTGGTTATATAGTTTTGCTTTTGATATCCTCAATGTTTGGAGGGGGCTCGGTGGTGTAGCGGTTAGAGTTCTCGCCTCCAACCTCTGAGGCCACTGGTTTGAATCTCGGGCCAGGCGCTTCATGTTGGAAAGTTGGTAGTTACTTGCCGATGCCCGGTGGTTTATAGTGCAGTATGCACTGCTTTCCTCCACCCTTAAACTGCCCGTCACAATATGACTCTGGCTGTTGAACGCGACGTAAAAACTACAAATAAATAAACCTCAATGTTTGGAATGGTCTTCCTGATGAGATTTATGCGTCCCCCTCCATACCTCTGTAGCCACAGAAAGCAGCTTAAAACCTGTTTGTACACTAAGGCATAACCACCTTAGTGCTACTCACCCCCTGGCGTTCTGTGTGGTGCTCGACCTCTTTTCTGTCCCTGGACAGTAGATACTGAAATTGGTTGACTGTTTTTGGTTCTGTTGCGCCTAAGAGTCCCATTTGAAAAGGGGAGATTAAGCACTATAAAAGTCCAATTTAGCAGTGAAAATATTACTGTAACTTACATCTATCTGGTTGCATTTGAAAGAAACTACTCAAACTAATATGAAATACATCACAATTTTGATAAAATGGAAATTCATAAAACTAATAATTTAACAAAAATAATAAACTCACCTTTCAATGGGTATTCACATGTATTTCACAAATATTTCCTCCTTGATGTAACATATTTCAATGAACTAAATGAACTATTTAAACAAAAATAAAACTGATATTCTCATGTCTATAAAATTTAACCGTTTACCTAGCTTCTTCTATCGAATATGTCTGGAATAAGCCAGTGCTTTATTCAGTACAATGCACATCTGTACTAAGTATAGTCAAACATTCACATACTACTGATACGGAACAATATTTATAAAATCAATAAACTGGTCGAGTATCTGTACTGAGTACTCTATTTTGGACAGGGGAGTTTTTTTTAATGATGCGTTCTTTGTGATATTCACGACTCGTAAATACACATTCAAAAATACAAATATTTCAAAACAACTGTCCTGGACCTAAATTGTGCTCTGTGTTTTGTAGTACACATTATAACTCACTAGCGGATCGGGGGGGGGGGGGGGGGGGGGTCAGGGGGTTCGAACCCGCCCTTGAAAAGTAATGTAAAGGGGTTCAACCCAAAGTTACAAAATTATTTCTTGAGAGTGGTGTTAAATTTTACAGGAAATGCACTATATTTTTAGCAAAAATTAATTTTTTTCCCGGGGGGCATGCCCCAACCCTCTTAGTTATAATATATGTCTGATGTGAACCCCCACCTTACTCAATGTGAACCCCCACCTCATTCTCTCGCGAGACTTTTTCCTCTCGAAAAAAGATCTCTCTCAGAAACCGTCGTGTCTATGGCCCGCTGTGTACCTACGCACCACTTTACTGTATTAATACGCCAACAAGAATAGTTTTTAAAAAAGATTTTTTCCATACACCAATCATAGGAAATAGTTTAAAAATTCATAAAATGGTCATTTTTGGCTCGATTTTGACAAGTAATATACCATTTTAAAGCTTACAACACGTGGCATCTATCTACATTGTTAACACATCCCATTTATGGTGAAAATGTCTTGAATTCTTTGTCACAAGTTACCGTGTCATGTGAAAATATTTCCTTATCTAATTTCATCAATATCTTAAATCCTCTAAACAGGACATGTATATTTTATACTGGAAACAAATATTTTAGATGTCTGCATACAATATTGTAACCTATAATTAATTCTAACTTAAGAGAAACAATTATAAGAACATGGAAAATATTATCAGAAATTGATGTTTGGCTAAAATGTTTTGCAGACAAATTATTTTATAATTTTCAGAAACCTTAATTATTGTGTTTTATTTTTATGAGACATCTTTTTGCTATTTATGTTTAGCTTTTTAGTGTAATTTTATAAAGCTTTATTGCGTATTTCATTTTTTTCTGTTGACGTTTTTTGTATATATTACTTGGTTGTCATATATTATAATTTCAAAGCAAAACGAAAAAAAAAATAAAATAAATAATATTATTAATAATTTTTTAAATTCTATAAAGAATTTGTTAAGTTTTTACATGTATAGGTACGAATTGAAATAAACCATTATTGTTATTACTATTATTATTATTAAAATATCTTCAATGTTATTTTTTCATTATTTTTTTTATTATTCTCATTTATTGTCAATAATTTTTGCAGCTTTCCAGTAAATTTTAATGAATTATGGGTCGAACATATACAATTTCCATTCAAAAATATATTTTACTAATATACGATTTTAAAGCTTACAACACTTAATTGGTATCTATCTATAATGATAAGATATCCCACTTAAATGAAGAAGGCATGAGATTTTTTATTATTTAAGAAAATGTGAGATATTTTTAATTTTCAGTAACTAAGCTAATTCTATGTTTTGTGTTTAATGTCTTCTTACTATTTGTATGATAGTTTAAAATTAACTAAACCGTGATTTTAAATATACTTTTGCGTATAATTTAAGATATTTTCCTATAAGGCCACATTATGTAAATAAAATTATGTTATAACTGGAAGTAAAAGTTAATGTAGGCCAATTATATAAAGCATAATTTTGGTTTGATAATGTAAATATTATTATTAATTATTTAAAAGAATGTGGCCTATTCTATAATTTTCAAAAACCAAAATTATTGTGTTTTGTATTAAATTGTGATATTTTTTTATGATTCACGTTGTTGCTATTCATGTATAATTTATTGTAATTTTCATGCAGCTGTTTTTGTGTATTTTATTTATTTTTGCTGACATTTTATTTTTGTATATAATGCTTGGTTGTTATACGTTATATATTATAATTCCAATGCCAAAAAAAAAAGAATAATAAACAAATAAATAAATATATAATAAAATAATATTCATTATTTTTTAAATCCTATAAAGCATTTGTTAAATGTATGCATGTATAGGTATGTAGAATCGAAATCAATCATTAGTATCATTATTGTTGTTGTTAAAACGTCTTTGATATCATTTTATTTATTTTTCATTATTTTTTATTACTCTCACACATTATCAATGTTTTTTTTCAGCTTTGTAGCAAATTGTATTGAATTTTGGGGACAAATATATGCTAATTTCCATTCATAAAATTTAGTTTACTTTGAAAAATTATTTGTGACAATCTTCAAAGCAATTATACAGGTTTAATAGCAAGAAAAATCCACGGATCACCATTTTAAAAATCGTAGAAAAATTACTGGTTTTGAAAACTCCATTTTCGCCCATGTAGGAAGACTAGAAACAACACTTTAAGTAATGTTTTCCTGCTGAAAAATCACTATTTTGTAGATCTGTATATATATTTTTAAAGAAAATTAAGAAGGGCGTGTGTTATGACAGAAAACATTTATTTTTGAGCATTTTTCATGCTACGGAAAACACTTCCTGGTTGAAAAGTAGTTCTTTGTTTACTCCCAGCATTCCTCGCGGTTTCTGTGAGGGTTTGTTTTCGAGGAAAAGCAATCCCGCGTGAGGATGCCCCCACCTTACTTAAAGGCTGGATCCGCCCCTGTAACTATACGGAAATCCTACTGAATTGCACCAAAGTCGTCCTACTAAGATACTTTTAGTTTACAACTAGACCGCTTAATCTGTCTCTCAGCCAATTTTTTAAAGATGGATGTATTGGCGAGAGACAGATGGCATTAGTATGCAAAAAACATAAACGTCCTGAAGGGCAACAAGTGGCACACATCCTGACATTAAACATGTACTAGGCTACCACCTTGAGTATCAAGGATGTGCCCCGCATTAAAAGAAATAAACTTTTTGCATAGTTATGGATATATTTACCAAAATTTATTTTACTTGCCAAATTTTATCATTGTTTATACAAACAGGAAGAGCAGAAAAAGTGTCTATATTACTGCAAACACAGAAAATTGTGTTCCTGCATCTAAATGCTTTATTCTGTTAATACATATAAGTGCATATTTTAAAGTTTAAAGGGACAGTAATTTTCAGATATTGAAGTTTTTTGTGTAGCGAGGAACTCTGTCCCAAAATGCCATCCATCAGTTTTAAAAAGGCATATTTTGGGACAGAAAACTCGGTCTAGTTTACAACAAATACACTCGTACACCATGCACATCCAGAAAAACAGTTGTTTATGCTTACTTAAATACACTAGAGTGATGTAGGGTGAGTAAATATTTGACACAATAGCAATTTACTCCAGAAAGTTAGCTTTAACTGGCTCTGATCAAATAAGCCATTGCGATGCAGGAAAACTGATTAAAAACCACTGGGAATTTTTAGTTTACTTGATTCACTTTCGTTTTTGACATGCAAACTGCATGAGCCTTAAAACCAAAAGTGTGAAGTTGAGGTTTATATTGTATAGCTTTAGGGTAGCCACGCGAAAAAAAAATGTTTTTGCCTGTGAAATATTCTATTTTATTGGGAATTTGATAATCTCTGATAATAATACCTAAAAGTATATGTAGTCATGCTCTCACCCACCACAAAACGACGCAGATGTACTGAGGTCGCATGTACTGAGGCTTTATAAACGAGGTTATATGACTCATGGCTATTTAACCATTCATGCATATAACCACACATTGATGTTTTCCGGTGTACTTCCAGAATATTATTGATCGGGCTGATGTTTATATCAACATGACCTTTCCGCATATTGCCGGAGGATTTACATCCTGTTTATTGATGTTTGTGAATTGTATAAAACCAGAATACCTTTTGTAAGTATGTTTTATGCAGGGACATTCATAGCTGTGGTCAATTATAATATAGATTTTGTACTATGTAGATCAACGACAGATTGTGGTTTAAAATATTCTGATACTACTTAGTATTCTACAATATTACTCTGCTCAAAACAGCAAATATCCTCAGGTAAGTTGATTTTGCCTTTTATAGTTCAGCTTAAATGTTTTATTTAGTGTACTTGAAGGAAATAGCTCATAAAGAGATCCCACAAGTTAATTACTAATAATATATAAAAAAAATTATCGGATACATTTTATTAATTTCTTGTAATAAACAGACCTTTTTGGAGTGAAATGTACGTTCATAACCTACCTGTGATTAATATACCATTTCTCAATAGATGTGAATCCGGCTGTTAAACAGGGCATAAAGTCCAAACTTTCACCCTTCAAAACGTGAAATAATTTGCATAATTTGTGAAGTTTGCATCAGTTAATAATATAAGAGTGCATTTTTATTTGTGCCTTGTACTGATTTGGCAGGTAAAACCATAGTGCACTCGTACAAGTTCTTGTAGCACTACTTGCAAAGTTGAAATCTGATGTGTTTTTGACCATCCGAGGTTGTGTAAGCTCTTTGTCTGGGTACTTAATTACTACTTTATTTTAAAAAGGTTTTATGGTATTACTTAATTACATGTACCAAAACTAGCACAAATAAACATTTCATGTTACGGATTATACAATTCTATGACAGGGGCATGTATCTGGCATATAGAGTCTAGTGAATAAACGAGTACTTAACCTCACTTTGTTTTATGAAGTTATAATTCTGTTCCACAATAAGTTCCACGATAACTTAGCAAAATTCAGAAATTTTGAAATTTCCATATAAAAATCGTATAAAATTTGACTTTCGGTAAAATAATAAGTGTCTACAAGAATCAGCAAACCCAAATAACTGCTGAGATACTTCATATTGATCATCTCTTTGACAACAAAGTCATGTGTAAACCCTTAAATATTCCCAGATTTACAATGACATGTTAAATGTACATTAACCATGCAAGACTTCCATGTATATCTTTAGATGTGTATATTTCAAGTTCACATTCAACAGAGAAATAATTTTTAAATGCTCTGTAACCTTTTCATTTTGGGCTTCAAAAGTACCAGTTATGATATTCAGCAGAATGTGAGTTTAAGTTTCTCAATATTTTACATTTAAAATAAAATTCAAAATGACTGTCAGATTCATGTTGTCATTTATATTTTAAGACACAAAATACCTTAAAGAATGTGCCACTGGGGCCTAGTGGGTAACACACTAGTCCAGGAACACAGAGGACACGAGTTTGATCCCAGGTACAGGCAGGTACATGGTGGCTTAGATGACCAGTTTCCTTGATTCTCTGCCTTTCAGTTAGGGAATGTGAGTAATCTGAAAGTTAAAGTTAGACTGTACTTGTAAATAGTCGTAACAACACCATGACTTTATAATCAGCCATTTTTTATGATTAGTTGTGCCAGTTGGACAGTGTCATTAGTGTATAATTTATGGACAGTTTTTTCTAAATTATATTTTTTTTATTTTTAAAGTTATATTTTTTCCTTTGAAGTTATCATGACATTATTCTATGTTTTTCCTCTTTAAAAAAGACTTTCATTTTCTTATTTCAGTACCTCAGTCAGGTTAAGAGATGTTTCTTGGATATTTCTCCACTTTGGGTGATATTCAGCATTGATTACTAATACAGTCTACTGCATTGATACTTAACATGAATGATGATGATTCAGCTATAGTTTTGGACATTGGGTCCAGTATGGTGAGAGCAGGTTTTGCCGGTGAAGACTGCCCAAACGTAAACTTTCCCACAGTGATTGGCAGGGCAAGGGTTCATCCTTCCATGAGGGACAGCAAACCAAGGGATGCTTACATTGGCAATTACTCTCGTCGATACGAGCACTTATATCACCTGACCTACCCCGTTGACAGGGGCATAGTGACCGATTGGGATGATATGGAAATACTGTTAAGCCACACTTTGCATAACGAACTCAGGATAGATCCAACACAGTATCCGGTTCTTTGCTCAGAACCCCCGTTGAATCCGAAACGGAACCAAGAACAAATGTGCGAAACCATGTTTGAATCTCTGGGCGTTCCTGCTTTTTATGTTCAAATCTCGACCATTCTTTCCATGTATGCCTCAGGAAGAGGCAGCGGTGTGATGCTGAACTCCGGAGATGGGGTCACTCATATTTTACCGATATACGAGGGCTACATGATGCGAAATGCTATACAAAGGATGGATATTGCAGGCACAGACTTGACTCTCTATCTGGCTCGACTGCTCTCACGAGATGGACATTCTTTTGTGACCTCTTGGGATCTAGAACAAGTGAAAAATATCAAGGAGGATTTGTGTTATGTTTGTCAGGATTATCTGGAGGAAATCGAGTCAGCGAAGCAGTCCAGTGCTATAAAAGAGACATACACATTGCCAGATGGGAGAGTTGTCGCTGTTGGTAGTGAAAGGTTCCAAACCACAGAGGCTCTGTTCAGTCCAGTTCTCATTGGTAAGGTGATTAATCTTTTTAATTTACTGATTTGTAGGCAAAATATTTTCCCTACAAGAGGTCAGGAACTCAGAATGCTAAACTAACAAAAGAATGGGGTGAAAATAGACAAGTCAAGGGACATGAGAGTGACCAAAGATGACCAACTGTGAATTTTTAGCTTTACTAGGAGTTTGTTCATTTGTCTGTCTGCCCCTCTCTCTTGCTATCTTTGTGTTTACGATGCATCCAAAAGTAATGAAAGTATCTTTCTGATTTTTTTTGTGGTTAGGGCCTCATCTAAAGAAGAAGTGATAAAAGATTGGGAAAGATCTGGATCATATTCTGGACAAAAAAAACAATCTCAAGTTTTCGGGAGGTCCTGTTTTCAGTGTATTGCAATGACTTCGGTCATCTCCATGATATTACTCCAAAATTAAATAGTAGATTTACGTTAAATTTACAATGTGGTTACTGTCTCGCTAAAGGAAGAAGTCATTACATTTTGGGAAAGATCTATGTCATAGTTTGGATACATAAAAATCAGAGAGCTTTTTAGTTTGTGCTTGTTTTTATGTATAACGATGTGGATTTCTATTGGTTAATCTATAGATTTCTGGATATCAAAATCAGTACTGAAAACATGACAAAGTTTAAACATTGAAAATATTTTTTTTCCAATAACTCACCCAGCAGTATTTTCAAAATGATTTCCTTCAAAATAATCTTTCCTTTAGTATTTTCGTATTTTATATACCCTTACACACATCCACACATATGAGAAGCCACCATATGATGGATTAGATTTATAACTACAAGGGTATTCATAAGTACATAAATACCAGTGGTTGGATCTGCCTTGAAAAATTGTTCTTGGCCAAACTTAGACCCCATTTAATTATGAGAGTGATCTGGATCACTGCCTGGATAAAAAAAATATCCAAAGATCTGGGTTTTTCCGTTTTACTTAACCACCATTTGCGAGTTTTGTACTAAGAAGAGCAAGTTTTTAGCACATATTTCAATTACTATGTAATCAGCAAAGAAGCTGCATATCACTGGAATGTTATTTTACTTCTTCCTGTTTTTGTTGCAAAAAAAATCAATGTAGAGTCCAAGTTGTTTTTATGTCCACTCATGCCCTCTTATTCCGGATACATTTCATGTACTGATTTAGTTAGCACTATTGAGGTAAATATGGGTTAATTGTATCCACCGGAGGCATCTCGTGGATACTTTGGTTTAACCTTCACTATATCACCGCTGCCGCACTTATAAGGAATCATGGGCTGGGAATCTTTTGATATGGTCAGATTTGACCTTTGACCCCTCCTTCAAGGTCATACCCAAACTTAAAAGTTCTTATAACTTGCTGATTATTGGTCCTAGAGGTTTACAATGTGAAACCAACTGAAAGTAAATCATGGGCTGGGAATCTTTTGATGTCAGATTTGACCTTGGACCTCTCCTTTAAGGTCAAACGAGGATAGCCAAAGTTAAAAGTGCTTATAACTTGCTTATTATTGGTCCTAGAGGTTTGCAATTTGAAACCAACTTATAGGAAATCATGGGTTGTGAATGTTAGGGTTAAGGGTTAACTCTCTTGTTATTGGTCCTAGAGGTTCGCAATGTGAACCCAACCTATAGGAAATCATGGGCTGGGAATCTTCTGATATGCTTAGATTTGACCTTGGACCCCTCCTTCAAGGTCAAACGAGGATACCCAAACGTAAAAGTGGTTATAACTTGCTTATTATTGGTCCTAGAGGTTTGTAATGTGAAACCAACTTATAGGAAATCATGGGCTGGGAATCTTCTAATGTTGTCAGATTTGATCGTGGGCCCTTCCTTCAAGGTCAAACGATAGTTCACCTACCAAGGCATTATAATAATAATACTGGGCTCTTATATAGCGCTGTTTTCCAAAGTGCTTTACACTATATTACCCCAGCAAGGATAGCTAGCCTTGGTAACCTTACCTATTGCTGCCATGCAAGGTGCAGAAGCAAGTATTCCTTACAGCTGGGTACCCATATTTCCCCTGGGTGGAGAGAGGCACAGTCCAGGTTCACATTTTACCCAAGGATGTTATCCCACATGAAACAGTTGGCATCACTGGAGGGCGAACCCACAACCCTTGGATTACAAGTCCATCAACCTACTAACTGAACCACATTTGACCCCATGCATCACAACCTTGCTTCAATTTTCAAGGCAAAACGACTCATAGTAAGGATACAGTAAAATCTAGATCTTTCATATTTCTTTGCATCTCAAAATCTAATAGGATACAAGTTGGACAAAGACCCATCTCCTCATTTTTCCATGAAAATTGTACCAATAGTATTTGCGTAATCTGGCTAATAAACAAACAGGCAAACCAATGGTAGTGAATGTAATACCTTCCTGTCGGAGGTAAATATTCATGACTTGAATATGTTTCTCTATTATAATCCTTTGCCTATCCCAGAGTCACTTTTCATCTGGAGGATACTGACATACAAACATTTTTTTTATTCCACTTTAATAACGTTAAAATGATTATAATAGTTTAACAAGAAGTGGTGTAAGCAAAAGTCATTATTACAACCAACTAACTACTTACGCTTTTTATATTCCCATTAGTAAGAGAGTGTCTACAGAGACACAATTTCTATCAACTACTATAATTATAGTTCTGCTTCATTTAACTATATTTTTATTCTATTAAAAGGATTTTTAATTTATCATACAACTCATCATCCTTTCCCTCAACTGCAGGCATATTGATAAAGTCAATTTTGTCTTTGCAATTCTTAAGAATTATTGTGGATCAAAAGAACAAAATATTGTATTTACTGAATTCCTGACATACAAACATATTCTCCTATCACCAATAAATATGCCAAATGAACTTTTCACATTAAATTTTGCAGGATCAGATTCTCCAGGTTTCCACGAGCTCCTCTACGACTGCGTCATGAAGTGTGACATTGACACTCGCAGAGATATTTGTGTAAACATCATACTGTCAGGAGGGAACACCATGATGCCTGGGTTTCCACAGAGGTTACAGAAGGAATTTAGTCGACTCATGCCTCCTACTTTACGGGTCCGCCCGGTGGCCGCACCGGAAAGGAAATACAATGTGTGGATTGGAGGATCTATAGTGGCATCTTTGGGCGCATTTAGGCAAGCCTGGATCACCAGGGCAGAATATGAAGAACACGGATCTAGGATTGTTCACAGGAAGTGCTTGTGATGAACAGTGTTCAGTATGTTTATAAATGACAAAAAAATGTTGAAAGTATCTTTGTTTGAATCACAGTTTTCTCCAATGTTTTCACAAAATGTGTTTTTTTTCAGTTAAAACAATCTTTCTCAGAAACCATACTGTCACCGATGAACACCAATACAAAACTTTACTTCAAATTTTCCAGAATTTTTTTAACTTAAGTTTTTCTTTGAGACCCACAATGGCCAACCCACAAATCAATTTCACTATTTTCAACCTGGAAACTTGTTTCATTTCCTCTCTCTTCATGGCCTTCAGATACCACTGTTCTCAAACACTCCTCCAGATGGCACATTTGGCGACTGGCTCTTGTTTTACCATCAAGAATTCAGAGAAGACAAGCAAGAAGCTGTCAACAAATCAAAATCAGCCCTCAAGAAATCACACCTCAAACCAAGTCCACCTTTCACATGCCAATCCGCCCCGCACAAATAGACATTAACTCAATAACAGAATCGTGGAATAAATACTCCCCCAAAACACAAACCACTACGCACAAACAACTAAACCCAACAACCTCAAAACAAAACACACCCTCGCACACAATATGGTTTCCAAAAGCAAAAAAACAGCCACACGGCCTCGACAACTACCAAAAGCCGTCTACAGCCTTTCTGGCTGGCTTAGGGGCACCTAAATTAGAACAACACTCAACAACAAACACCCGCAAAAATAAACACAGCCAAAACCACAAAAACAGCACATACACTAAAACCAACAGCACCATCTCCAACAAAAACCCACCATAAATTAAAACCATCTCAACCCTCCACCACAACCAACCGTATCTCATAAACTGTAAGGTGTAGGATGTTGATACTTGGTAGGGACATTGGTTAGGAGGTGTAGGTGTGCAACGTCATGGTCTGACCTTGATTTGACCTTTAACCTTGCCATAGTAGCCTTGAGTTTGAAAATCTTGTTCGGCCTATATCTCAGAAACCGTTAGCTGTAGGAAGTTGATACATAGTAGGGATATTGGTAGGGCGGTGTAGGTGTGCATCATCATGGTGTGACCTTGATTTGACCTTTGACTGTACTGTAGTACCCTTGACCTATAAAATCTTGTCCGGCCTGTATCTTGGAAACTGTAAGGTGTAGGAAGTTGATACATGGTAAGGACATTGGTTTGGGGGTGTAGGTATGCAACATCATAATATGATCTTGATTTGACCTTTGACCTTGCTGTAGTGACCTAGACTTATAAAATCTTGTCCGGGCTATATCTTGGAAACGTAAGGTGTTGGAAGTTGATCTTTGGTAGGGACATTGGTTGAGTGGTGTAAGTGTGCAACGTCCTGGTGTGACCTTGATTTGATCTTGCTGTAGTGACCTTGACCTTTAAAATCTTGTTGCACCTTTGGATCTGTCTTTCAATGCAGATTAAGCACTGTTAAAGTCATATTAGAATTCATTAAGAATTTTACGTTTGCAACTTCACAACGTAACAGATGGAATTTCATCAAGTGAGAAACAGGCTTTGCACCAACACCACACAAGAGCATTCATTGAATGTATTGTCACTTCTGTATGCATGGTAATATTCAAAACATCCAAACCATAATTCGGTCATGCCAGATGTAGATAAAGAGTGTTGTAATGTTTAATTTACTGATTAACGTAGTCATTGTATCCACCAGATAGCATCCAGTGGATACTATGGATTTCGCTTCGTTATGCCCACACCGCCACCGCCGCAGTGTGTAGAGAGATTTCACAGTTACTGCTCTAATGAAAAAAATATTATAGCTAGCCTGCTCAAATTTGCAGGATATATTCATGACCATAAAATCTGGCCTGGGAATATTTTTGGCCTCATTTTGAAAAACAAGATGGCCGGCGTTTTTCGACTTTCAGCAAGAACTTTTGTTGGCCCTCTAGAGCAAATGGTTTTATAGGTAGAGATATCAAATTCGCAGGGTATGTTCCTCATTACAAAATCTTGACTGGGAATATTTTTAGCCTCATTTTGAAAAACAATATGGCCACCACGGGTGTTTCTTTGTCGGTCATAAAAAGTGCTATAGGAAATCATTGGCTGGGAATCTTTTGGTGTGGTCAGATTTGACCTTGGACCCTTCCTTCAAGGTCAAACGAGGATAGCCAAACTTAAAAGTGCTTATAACTCGTTTATTATTGGTCGTACAGGTTTGGGATGGTAAACCAACATATAGGAAATTATGGGCTGGGAATTTTTTGATATCGTCAGACTTTACCTTGGTCCCCTCCTTCAAGGTCAAATGAGGATAGCCAAACTTAAAAGTGCCTATAATTCGCTTATTATTGGTTCTAGAGGTTTTGGTTGGTAAACCAACATATAGGAAATCATGGGCTGAGAATCTTTTGGTGCAGTCAGATTTGACCTTGGACCCCTCCTTCAAGGTCAAACGAGGATAGCCAAACTTAAAAGTGCTTATAGCTCGCTTATTATTGGTCCTAGAGGTTTTGGATGGTAAGCCAACCTGTAGGAAGTCATGGGCTGGAAATCTTTTGGTGTGGTCATATTTGACCTTGGACCCCTCCTTCAAGGTCAAACGAGGATAGCCAAACTTAAAAGTGCTTATACCTTGCTTATTATTGGTTGTACAGGTTTGCGATGGTAAACCAACTTATAGGAAATCATAGGCTAGGAATATTCTGGTGTGGTCTGATTTGACCTTGGACCCCTCCTTCAAGGTCAGATGAGGATAGCCAAACTTAAAAGTGCTTATAACTCGCTTATTATTGGTTCTAGAGGTTTTGGATGGGATACCAACCAATAGGAAATCATGGGCTGAGAATCTTTTGGTGTGCTCAGATTTGACCTTGGACCCCTCCTTCAAGGTCAAACGAGGATAGCCAAAATTAAAAGTGCTTATAACTCGCTTATTATTGGTCGTACAAGTTGGGATGGTAAACCATCCTATAGAAAATCATGGGCTGGGAATCTTTTGATATGGTTTGATTTGACCTTGAACCTCTCCTTCAAGGTCAAATGAGGATAGCCAAACTTAAAGGAGCTTATAACTCGCTTGTTATTGTCATACAGATTTGGGATGGTAAACCAAGGAAATCATGGGCTGGGAATAGGCTGGGAATCTTCTGATGTTTTCAGATTTGACCTTGGGCCCTCCTTCAAGGTCAAACGATGGTTCACTGGCTTTGGTGACTTGTCTTTATGGTTGATACAAATTTGCATTGGTTCTCCGATGCGTAGGTCTAGTCTTGTTATTGAATTGCTTGTTTTAATACTTCATCTTTACACATATTATCTTTCTCTTAGACATTATTTTCTCTATTTAAACGTTATTTAGACCTTTATATAACTGACAGTACTCTGAAAGTATCCTGAACTTTGTACTGGTACACCACTTATATATCTCATGGTGTTAAAAGTATTTCCCTAGGCTGTGGGGTACGGGCATTTCTGATGCTATTTTTCAATTTGCAACTGGCAACCTCCCAGTTGGGTGCATTCTGGAGTAAATTGGGAACAAATTTGATGGATTGAAAAGGAGTCCCTTCTTCTTTGGAACTACTCACAAGTACTTTCCACTCAATTATGGCATCAGTTAGAAACATATTGGAACCTATCAACAAAAGTAATGTCTAGCCACCCTTGAATTGTGATTTTTTTAAAGTTACAATTGGAAAGTATGTATCTAATTACCATAGTAGAGCACCCCAATTAGGGTGTAAAGGATTTGTAGGATTTTTATGTATTATGACGAAGCAGGTCACAAATGTCATGTGGAACAACAAAATCAAAATGCACGTGTTGACTGATGTAGTTAATATCTTTATTAACGCTCGACGATAGGAGAGGGTTATTGTGATCAGTTTGTTTCTGTCTGTCTGTCTTTCTGTCTGTCTGTCTGTGCACCGTTTTGCCCTTATAACTCAAAAATTATAACACCAATCAAGCTCAAATTTGGTGGGCAGGTATTTCATGGGGTACAGACGGATTCTTCCAAATTTGGTGTAATTTGTTTGAAAATTAAAGTCAGGAGACAGGTTTTTAAATTTTTAATTGGGCATATACAGTGAAACCTGCTGGTCTTCAAAAATCAATATCATGGCAGGATTTCTTCCTCATGAATTTATATCCAATCAGGTTTATCCTGTGGCTGTGAGTGTAATGTGTAGAACTTGTAATCTCATGGTTGGGGTTCAATACCAGTCACTTCTAGAGTTTTTTTTAAATATATGTTTTTAGGCCTTTTTTAAGAAATTTCTTTTAAAGGTTTTTTTCAAAGAAAAGAAAAAAATTAAAACACAGCATTTAAAATTTTGCTGTTCAAAAACACTTTAACCAACTTGACAGATAATGTTTTTCAATTTGGCATATACAGAGAAATCTGATTTTCTTTATCACATAAGTAAAAAATCAATATTTCGCTGTCTGATGATGTCATTACTTAATGATGTCACAATGCAATTGTCATTGTGGGAGGTCACAAACCCTAGCTTGTGATACTTGCAGTTTTAAGTAATAATATTTCTTCTCATTAAATTTATGTCTTGAAATTGACATAAAGATAATAGAGAGGGAGGTGGTGTATTTGTCATGTTTATTTGTTTCTGTTTTCTTTTTTTTTTTTTTTTTTGATTTTCACCAAGAAGTGGCTTTTAACCAATATTTTTACCTCTACCAGGAGTTTATGTTTTTGTGTGCTTTTTTGTCTGTTTGTCTGTCTATTTTTGGTGTTTAGATTTCTCGAGAACTAATGAACAGATCTTTATTAAAAATTTTGTGGGTAGGACCTGGTCAAAGGAAGAAGTTACTAATTTTTGGGAAAGACCTGGATCATATTTTGGATACAAAAAATCAAGAATTTTCATAGGTCCCATTTCAATGTATTTTAATGATTTTAGCTTTCTACTTGATATTTCTTCAAAAGTATTGAATAAATTTTGATGTTACATTTTAAGTAGGAATTAGGGGCTAGCCATGGGAAGGAGTGATTACATTTTAGGAAAGATCCAGTTAATATTCTAGATACCAATAAGCCTCCAAAATTTCTGGAAATGCCACCATGGTGGATGTGTGTTATACTTTATAACACTTGTGAGACTGGTCACATCGAGTCGAGCGTTTTGCTCTCTCTGAGTGCATCTTGTTATAACATGTGGTAAGTTTGGAGTGTAAAAATAGGTTGTTTATGTTTTGTACTATGATTCTGAGTGAAATTTGACATTTGACCAGTTCTTAATATATACATTTAGATGACAGTGGCGGGACTAAAAGTACAAAATTAGTATCAGACTGTAATCAATCTTTTTACCATAAAGCAACTGACGTGTATTAATCCCAAACCGAATGATACTATATGCCTTATTTTTGTAAAGGTACGTCTGCAGAGTAAACATAACGTCCTTCAACTATATAAATATAAGCATCTATTTTAACCCTTTTCTGATGTGCCACAACTTAGTGGTTTTAAGTGGTGATACAAAAAAAAGTTTTCAATAATTTCCTAAACCAGAACATGCTGCATTTTATTAACGCTCGACAATAGGAGAGGGTTATTGTAATCAGTTTGTTTCTGTCTGTCTGTCTGTCTGTCTGTGCACCGTTTTGCCCATATAACTCAAAAACTATAACATCAGTCAATCTCAAATTTGGTGGGCAGGTATTTCATGGGGTACAGACGGATTCTTTCAAATTTGGTGTAATTTGTTTGAAAATTAAAATCAGGGGAGTGTTTTTCTTATTTTTAATTGGGAATACACAGTGAAACTGCTTCTCTTCATCACATACGTAAAAAATCAATATTTTGCTTTCTGATGATGTCATTACTCAGAGATGTCACACACAATGCAATTGTCATTGTGAGGTCACAAACCTAGCTTGTGATACTTGCTGTCTTTAAGTAAAAATATTTCTTCTCATTCCTTTAATGTCTTGAAATTGACATAAAGATAATAAAGAGGGGGTGAGGCCCAGCAGGCACACAACCTGATTTCAACGTTGAAATCAGGTTGGTTTTTGGTTGATGACGTCGCACAACGTAATTTAGACTTGGTATCAACGTCATTATCTGACTCAGGATTCAATCAAAATTTCTGACTTTGAAATCAGGTTGATTGTTAGTTGATGATGTTGCACAACCTAATTTCAACCTGTTTTCAACGTCAGTAACTGACCTTGAATCAACTCAACTATGATGATGTCATAATGATGTCACGTGTGACATCACATGTGATGTCATACAAGATGGCAGTGAGCAATAATATGGGATTTTAGGGAACTTTGTCAAAAAATATCTTGGGATAGGGTATCCAATACTCATAATTCACTGATCCCTCAATTTTTGACCCATTAGTTTATAATTTTAGACATAAAAACACCATTTTCACTATAAATTTACCCTCATGTAGCTTGTTATCTGGCATCATTATAATAATTATTTTCACTATTATCATTATTATTTCTGGATACCATATCATATTTACACCCACTGTTATTGTTACCACCTGTCAACCACTATGATGTCATTGGTCATATGACTGCTTAGGGATTTCCAATTAGGCTCCGCCCACTACCTTTCCATTACCCATTATGTGACCTATGATGTCACTGGTCATTTGACTGGTCAAGGATTCCCTCTAGGCTCTGCCCACTATCAATAAATCACTTGATTTCAACGTCACATGGTGACTCTGGACCATGTTTGCAAAACCAACCTGGATTCAATGTCTAACCCTGACCAGTAATTCAACATTGAATCAACGTTGACGTTCCTGCTGGGGGGGTGGTATATTCATCATGTTTATTAAATTATTATTTCTGCTTTTATTTTCTCTTTTTTTCTTTCAATTCCTTGACAGTTTATCACAAAAAATACCATTTTTCACCAACAAGTGACCTTTAAGCAATATTTTTACATCCACCAGCAGTTTATGTGTGCTAACAGGTTTTTTTGTTTTTTTTTGGGGGGGGGGGGGGGGGTGGGTGGGTGGGGGTGGATGTGTGTGTTTAGATTACTCCAGAACCAATGAACAGATCTTTATTAAAAAATTTGTGGGTAGGACCTGACAGAAGAAAGAAATTACTAAAAGAAAAATCTGGATCTTATTATGGATACAAAAAATCATGAATTTTCAGAGGTCCCATTACAATACTTTATATCACTTGAGAGTCACATGGAGTCGAGTGTCTTGCTCTCTCTGAGTGCATCTTGTTTTATTTGTGATTACCGGATTATCTCTTCCAAGGAGGTTAGTGGCTTTCTACCAGTGAACGCCGGCCTACCAGTGAACGCCCACCTTATGTTTCTTTGTTAGAGGTCAAGGACACTTGCTTCTGTTAGTCTACAGAATGGGCGTTCATTGGTATTTCCAGTTTTCCCTAAAACAGCCAATAATAGAGATAAATTGTTAAAATATGACACCATCTGTGAAATATTGCATAGTATACTCGAACTATTAATTAAAGTGCATGTCATTTGACAATTGGGTCGTAGAATATTATAATATAAAGCTGTTAATATAATTTAATATAATTTAATTTAATCAATATATTAGCTTCAGCATGGGCGTTTACTGGTAGACTGCCACTATGAGCTTGCCATGGTGTTGCAATGTTAACACACTCATCTCCCATCTCTGAGATTGGAGGTTTAAATCCTGGACTATAATGTGGTTTCTTACAGATGGTAGGAAGTTTACAGTACAGAACCTTGACCAACTGAATGTACTGGTTTCCTCTGCCCGTGAAAAACTACCCGTTGGATATGACCTATACAGTATTGAAAGCAACATTGAAACCTAAATCTACAAACCAAGGAGATAATGTTACTGATGGCTTACGTATGTCTGTGTGTGTGTTTGTTAGCAATTTTCAGGAAACGTTGACAATGGCAGAAGGAACAAAAAAATTAAAGTTTTGTGGTGATCCGGTTCACCTTTTGGATCCAGGAGTTAGAGTTTTTACTATTGCAATTATAAGCAAAGTGTTGGGCCTTGGCAGAGATCTGCAATCTCAGAGTTTTATTTCTTGTTATTTACTGTCACTGTCACTCAGAAGTAGTTTAATAAATAATGTAACACATGTTAAATAATATTTTTGTATTTGTTATAAATGTAAAAAATAAATAAATGTGAAGAAAAGAAATAGTATCAAAATTCTTTTTTGTAACTGTGGCATTTACGTTGCTTATATTTGTTCTTTTTAAGCAAGGTAAAAACTATATACATTGTTCCTGCTGAGCTTTAGAGCTGTATATATCATTACAATATTCAGATAGTTGTAGATTAATCTGAGGGGGTTCAACAACCACTGATGACTGTGGCTGAGGTGGTTGTGAACCCAGCAGGCACAGGTCCAATTCTTGACATCATGTTTTGGTCATGTTAGTATATGACATCAAGTAACTATCACTCGGACATGATTTAAGGTGGTCACGTCATCTGACACAAATCTGACATCCAGTTTATGTGACATGACATGACTTTATGTCAATAACATACCTACAATATTAACTAGATGACAAAATGATAACCAGACCTAATGTGATTGTATTATCCTATTCAATGACATAAAATTGACACCATCCCAACATGACTTTTTGTAGTCATGTCAAATGATGAAAATATGATGTTCGAATAATATGATGTGACCTGATATTCTACTCGGGCATTGTTTCTGACATCTTAACGATATTAATATGATGTCACTTTGTTAAAACATTTCAAGTGGAGTATCATCATATCATTTGAGATCGGATTAACATCAGTATTCTATAAAATTATATCATTTTTAGGAATATTACAAATGTAATATCATCCTGTACACCAGCCAGGGTCATATTAGGACAGGCCCTCAGCTTTTTCACATGAGTAGGGTCAAACCTAGGCAGAGGTGACAACCTTTGATTAGATGCTGAACCTACTAACTTGGCCTCTAGTCTCTGTGATGTTGCTTTGACAAAAATAATTAAGTTTTGGTACAGACAAAACAATTATGTTTAAAACTGTAACTAAAATGCTGTGTGACAGCAAAAATTTACAAGAAATATGTTGTTTTGTAAACAAATGTATACTTTAGTGTTTGCAACCAAGCCAAAGATTGAATAAATAAAGATAAAAGTTCAGAAAAAGGGCTTCTAATATTCAAACTTTTGTACCCATAATTTGTATCTTTACAAATGGTATAAATTTTTGAACTGGTTCCCACTGAACATTAATTATTTTCTCCCATGGAATAATCTTTATAGTACATGGAAATCACTTAAGGCTGTGTCAGGTAAGTGTACACAAATGATAGTTAAAGCAATGTAATGTGATATTAACTGTGAAAGCAAAATGTTATTAACCAATATTTTTATTACTGAAAATTAGTTTCAGCACTTGTGAAATGATGTCAATCAGATTTTTATATCAGTACATCAAATTGATGTCAGTTTCTGATGTCATATAGACATGAAGTCAGTCCAAATTGGGCGATCATATTGATGTCTTATGCTGATATCAAATTTATATCGGCTACTAGATGTCATTTTTATGGCTTTTGGAGATGTCAAATAGACTAGGCTACTAAAGATCTGTTTGACATTTAACATATGATGTCATTTCAAATAAGCATCAGTTTCTGATGTCTTGCCCAGTGTCTTTTTGATTTCTTTTTGATATCCTATTGCCTGCTGGGAAGGTTGTATAGCAGAAGCGGTAGTTGGAGCTTGAGCTGTAGAAGCAAGTCTTTGGAACATTTTGTTCCATAGATGTTGAGACGACAAGTCCTGAATTTGCTTCTGATTTTGTTGCGAGAGAGACTCCATCATGCTGCTCAAAATCTGTTTTAAGCATCGGAGTACAAGGAGTAGGAGAAGCTTGCTGACAGTGTAGATATCTGATTTGGATCTAGTGTTGCAATGGGCGCCAGAGTCTTGAAAAAGACTTCTAAAGATGTGGTTGTTGGTGTAAGAGTAGGGTCAGCTGGGAAAGCCATTGACCTGGGTACATAGATAGCAGGCACTGAGAAGGTCTGATCTCCGATAGATGTACCTGGCTGCAGTTGAGAGAGGCCGGCAGGTGCTGTGATGTTAGTGGCAGTGGTGTATCCAGTCTTGATCTGTTGTTCATCCTGGTCAAGGTCCAGAATTGAGTCATCTATTTCACCAGCCTCCGGATCCTCCTCACTCCTTTGGTGCCTGTACCGGTGTATCAGCAGTGACAGACTTTTTTTACGTTTTGCTCTTCTTTCAGCAAAATATGATTTAAGATGGTTCCATTCAATTTCCGTGAGGGAAGCACAGGCGGCACAAGCATCAACAGGGGCACTTGATGTACAAGGATCTTCCCCTTTGTCTTTCCTTCTGCAACTATAACATCTGAGATGTGTATCAAAGGCTGGCATCCAATAGCCACACCTGCCCCTCTTTTGACCAGGCGTGCCTACCTTGATAGCAGTGTCATAATCAATAAACTGCTGTAAAGCAGGAGTTTCACCACAAATGAAATATCAAAAGTATCTATACACAAACATGAATAAAATATGTGAAACTAAAAATTGTAACACGCAATTAAGTACTAGTTTAAAACACTCACATAGTGAGAGCAATTATATTCTGTCTAAACAAGATGGCTACCAACAGAAAGAAGGAAGAATCACGTGAGCTGTGCAAACAATATGCTCAGTCATCGCCTCACAGGTCACTGGACAGGCCAGCCCATTCTAGTGTACCGGACACTTCATAGTCTCTGCATTCACTGGAAAAGTTTCCAACTTTACTCTCATTGGTAGCTTTTCCGGTAATCAATGGAATAGTGGTCTGTTTCAATAAGTAAGTACATTGCAGTACAATAAAAGGACTTCCATGGTGAAGTGACCAGGACACATTAGGTACAACGGACATATTATACAAAATACTTAAAATTTAAGCTGTAGCTGGTAATCCTCATGAACTACTAACACTGAGAGGTGTTTCATGGACTATGATCTCCTAGGCTTGCGTCATTTAGACTGGTACCTAGACACCTACCTGCCCTTCGGGTATCGGCACGGGAGTTCGCTGTATCAGAGGCTCAGCGACGCTGTGCGTCATATTATGCGTCGCCAAAACTATGACGTCATCAATTATATAGATGACATACTAGGGATTGACCTGCCAAGCCGAATTGACGCCTCTTTTGACGCTTTGCGGTTGCTTCTTCCTAGGCTAGGATTTGAAATCTCAAAAAAGAAGTTAATATCACCAACTACATGTATGAATTGCCTAGGTATTCTCATTGACACCAAAAATTTTACCTTGGCTATACCCTCCGAAAAATTACAAGATATCATGACCATATGTAAGTCCTGGAACCACAAAAATTCATGTACCAAACGCCAACTGCAATCCTTATTAGGTAGTTTGCTATATGTCAGTAAATGTGTGCGATCCTCATGTTTCTTCCTAAATAGATTGCTCGAATTTTTGCGTGCCATGGAGGACAAAGGTCAAGAAAAATTAACTGTGGAAGCTAGGCGCGACATCAATTGGTTTCAAAAATTCTTGCCAACTTTTAATGGTGTCACATTTTTTGATCAAAAACCGGTGGATGGGGCGATTGAACTGGATGCTAGCCTTCAAGGTTTAGGTGCAGTATGGGGCAGTCAAATTTATGCCATGGAGGTTCCACTTGGCTACCTTGGCTTCCAAATTGTTCATTTGGAGATGATAAATATATTGGTAGCACTCAGGACTTGGGGAAGCCAGTGGCTTCACAAGCGAATTTCCATTGCATGTGATAACGAGGCAGTAGTGTATGTACTAAATTCTGGTAGAACAAAAGATCTTACACTAGCAGCCATAGCCCGAAACATTCAGCTGCTCCTAGCAACTTATAATATAGAAATTGTAGTCAGGCATATCCCAGGAAAAGACAATATGGTAGCAGATTTGTTATCTAGATGGGCTACCACCAAACATCCCATGATAAGATTAAATCAAATTATCCCACACCATGTGTGGATTACATTACCATCAGATGTGTTAACAATTGATTGGTCCATTTAAAAGTTAAACTTTTTTGCCCTCAGGTACCCCACCTCAAGTGGCTTCCCTGGTTCACTCAGCAATTCAGAAAACTCATATGGCCTTCAGACCCGCTACACAGCAGGCTTACAGAAGTATGTTCCGTCTTTTTCTAGCTTTTTTGGTGTTCATGAATATACAAATGTCAGAAATTTCGCCTCTGATTGTATTGGCTTATCTTCAATTTTTGGAGTTTTCTGGATTCTCATCCTCAGCTATGGCAAATCATTTATCAGGTATCAAGACCACACTAGCCCTATATGGACTTTCAACATCATCCTTTGCTGATTCACGGATTAAATGTTTTCAAAAAGCTATGGTTATGCATAGACCCTTTAAAGTTCAGCTTAAAAATGTAATTGATATACCAACTCTACAGCTGATAGTTCGGTTATGTGATTCCACTTACATGGGCCAAATCTATAAAGCAGTTTATACCCTGGCCTTCTTTTCTTTTCTTAGACTTTCCAACTTGGTCCCTCATTCCCAAAAATTGTACTCACCATTGCAGCAATTGGCCAGGGGAGATGTCATTTTCGCCCCTCCTGGCCTGCATGTACTTATAAAATGCTCAAAAACATTGCAGTCCAGAAATGTGGTAAAAGTTTTAAAAATTCCATCACTGGGTTCAAACCCCATTTGTCCTGTAAACGCCATCAAAAATTTGTTAGCTATTACACCGGGCCATAGCAATTCCCCTTTGTTTCAGTATAAAATGTCGACACAATGGGTCCCACTTACAGACACCAGAGTTAGGCGTCACTTTAATGACATACTCAGGAGATTAAACCTCCACAACTCCAAAATTACTTTTCACACTTTCAGGCGTTCAGGTGCCACCTTTGCTTTTAACTCAAATATTAACATTCAAGAAATTATGAGCCATGGCACCTGGACGTCTGACTGTGTCTGGAGATATATCACCCTTGATCATAATGCCTCCCATCAGGTAGCCCTTAAATTCCAGGAACTACTATCTACACCTACCTCCTAGTTGGGGTTTGGGGTCTGGTACACATAAAGAACCAACTCCACAGATATTTTCAAAACTTAAGTTTACTACGTAAATTGCTTGATCTCCCTTATTACACTCATATTATACTTAGAATTACTGTGCTTAAATAACCGTAACCTTCAGTGGTTTGAGGCCACCTTACTCTAAATCAAAAATTCTAAAAATTCCCTTTGGGGTCACCTTAGTCCGGCTTCTGGGCTAAGGTGACCTTACCCTACTGTAAATGGCCTTATTAAAGGTGGTCTCCTTAACTAAAACTCAAAGATAAAAAAAGGTTATTCACCTTATGTTCTTAATTACTGTCCTTAATATATGGTAACATTAAGTTTGTGAGGCCACCAATGTAAATCGAAATTTCAAAACTTTAGGGTCACCTTAGTCTGGTTACACGACTAAGGCCCCCCCTTACTTGTCTGATTTGGCTCATCTGGTGGCCTCAATGTGAATTTGAATTAAATGTTATTGTCATTCTGTAACTGTAAATACAACATAGTTTATGTGTTTTATTGTTAATAAATATATATTATCCCCATGTAGCCTTATTATTACACTTCTGATAACTTGGGGCAATGTGGGGGTCTGTGAACTAAAGTCACAGACCTCTCATTGCTCCAGTTTACATAAAAAAGTTTCTTCTTGTTAACATGTGTCAAAATATGATTGGTTGACCTTTGACCCTTCATCATTAGGTTAACCGCCAAAATTAAATAATTCAACACTTTTGATAGGGAAGTCAGACAGGGCAGACGTTTGTGAAAATATAAAATTTTGTGCCCTCAAACCCACCCCAGTAACCTTGAACACATTACTGCTGTCAGTTTATTTTCAGATATGAGGATGCCTGTGTGGTGCACTTCCTGACCTCTGGCCTCTCCACATCCAGTGAAATCCCTACTGGAGCGAGTCCCAGTAGCTGGACGTTGAATGTGTTTTGATGGGGATGTGTGACAGCCCAGGGGTCAGTTCCACCTCCCCCCCCCTATACCAGGGGCGCGGGCTACGTATACGCACCATTCTTCAATTACACTGGTCTATTACAATATGCATCCACTTACATGTACCAGCCTTCAGCGTCATCCTCAGCGTCACATGCCCTACATGGGCGTCGCAGTTTCATTACTGCTCTTTCAACCAGCCTGTCGCCTCAGTATCATTTCACCAGTCGCTGACCACGTTCCTGGAGGACGGCTGCTTCCCCCTCCTGCTGCACATGTAAAAATGTTTTGTGTAAAAAAGAAAAAAATTTTATGTAGATTATCCAGTGATGTTTTGAATACAAGTGATTGGTGTTGGGGTTTAAAAAATTGTTCTTTGTAAAATCTTCTATTCTGTATCAGCCTTCATTGAAGGTCGGGTAGTTGGGTTAAAAAGTTGTTAAAAGTTGTGTTGGTAGGAATAAACGTTAACTAGGTCGTCTGCTTCCCTATCAAAGGTCATTCTCATGTTTTAGGTTTCTTAGTGTTTTAATGGTAACAAAAAATTGTATATGCTATATGTTGGGATAAATGTTGTATATTTTAAAACATGATGTCTTATCACAGATGGTTGCAAACAATTAATGTTTTTGGAACCAGCCCCTTATGGGCCTACTTTGACAATTAAGGTCTCTATCTTAGTGTTTTAATTATGAAACATATTTTAAATGTCATTTTGTGTAAAACAGATCTAATCAGTGGTACACCGTATCACTGCACAGGTAGTTCAGAATGGTTAAAAGTGTCTGTGTAAATAGTTTATATTCATTTATGCGTTAAAGTCAGGATATCCTGGCCACTAAAAATAACAGTTAAATTATATAACACTCGTGGTTAATTATGGTTGTTATATGTTTTAAATGCTTAGTAAAATCTTTTGTGTAGCTGTTAAAAGTTTTTACAAAGGGCTTTTGCCCACATGATTATACATTAAATAATTATTAAATATTTTACTGTTTTACAGTACTTTGTGTTGGCAGTCATAATGCACACACATGTTGTACATAAATGGGGTTTTATGTATCATAAAACGTTTTAATTGTAACCGTATTCATAAAAACTTAGTTACATGTTTGCTATTTATCATTAATCAGGGGCCCAATTGTAATCATGCTTACTTGTATAGAGGAATGGTGTTTAGTTTCTAACAGGGCTTAACACTAGGCTTGTCTTTTGTAAGTCATTTTATGAGCCCCGAGATGTTGGTCGACTTTTTAATCACTGTGGTTATATGTGTTCAACTTTAGTAAATCTGTTTGTTTAGCTGTTAAACTTCATAAATTGGCTTTGCCTATATATCATCAAACATTAAATAATGGTTAAAATATTTTACCGTGTTATTTGTACTTTGTGTTGGGCAGTCATAATGCACACACATGTCATAAATAGACGGGGTCTGTATGTGTATAAAATTACTTTTTCCATTGTAACTACAGTCATAAAATTTAGTTACATGATTGCCCTTATCACTTTCATCAGGGGCCTAATCGTAATCATGCTTGCTTGTGTATATGAACGGTGTGTAGTTCTGACATGGCTTAATATTAAGCTTGTCTTTTGTAAGCCATTCTATGGGCCCTGGTACATTGTAATTGGCCTGCCAGTATAAGCATTGGTTCTGGCCTGTCAATTCCTTTTATATTGTCTTAGTAGTTTTTAACTATGGTTAGGGGTCTGGTACACATAAAGAACCAACTCCACAGATATTTTCAAAACTTAAGTTTACTACGTAAATTGCTTGATCTCCCTTATTACACTCATATTATACTTAGAATTACTGTGCTTAAATAACCGTAACCTTCAGTGGTTTGAGGCCACCTTACTCTAAATCAAAAATTCTAAAAATTCCCTTTGGGGTCACCTTAGTCCGGCTTCTGGGCTAAGGTGACCTTACCCTACTGTAAATGGCCTTATTAAAGGTGGTCTCCTTAACTAAAACTCAAAGATAAAAAAAGGTTATTCACCTTATGTTCTTAATTACTGTCCTTAATATATGGTAACATTAAGTTTGTGAGGCCACCAATGTAAATCGAAATTTCAAAACTTTAGGGTCACCTTAGTCTGGTTACACGACTAAGGCCCCCCCTTACTTGTCTGATTTGGCTCATCTGGTGGCCTCAATGTGAATTTGAATTAAATGTTATTGTCATTCTGTAACTATAAATACAACATAGTTTATGTGTTTTATTGTTAATAAATATATATTATCCCCATATAGCCTTATTATTACACTTCTGATAACTTGGGGCAATGAGATGTGTTTCATTTAAGTTTAGATTTATTGTAAATGACACTTTGCCATCACTGCTTTCAATAGAGGAGGCTGTAGTTGTGACAGATGCCACACTTCTAGCTGTATCTGAGGATGTTCCTTGCATGACATTATTTACCTTTTCACATTTTGTGTCACTGACACATTTATATTTGGGAACAGCCAAAGATCCATGACCAGACACCTTTGTGATTAACTGTTCATCTATTTACAAACATGTTACCACTGTTGCGGGGCCATGGTGGCAGAGTGGTAACACTCTCGCCTCCCACCTCTGAGGCCGGAGTTCGATCCCCGTCACAGCCTCAAGTGGGAAAGCTGGTAGTTGCTTGCCGTTGGTCGGCAGTTTACAGTACAGAACCCTAGCGAACTGTATGTACTGGTTTCCTCTGCCCTTCCAACTACCCGTCGTGATATGACCTGTACAGTGTTGAAAGCGACGTAAAACCCCAAATAAATAAATAAATAAATAAGTTATCACTGTTGCTTGTAGGGAGTGATAGGTATTTCCTTTGCTACAATATTCTTAACCATGCTTCCCAGTCTATGCCTCGCTAATGGTTGCCCATCAACCAAGCATTTCAAGTAGGTGCAGATAGTGATCTCGTGTGAAAAACAGGTAATGTGGGTGTTCCACCACACGACTAAGGCTCCCGTTTAAGGGTTTTTGGGGGTCGGTTTGAAATATTTGCTTAGTCCCAGACCTTCTGTAAGGGTCGGTTGTGGTCGGTTGAGGCCGTGTGAAAAATCAAGCATGTTTGATATTTCTCACGACTACAACCGATTCATATTTCCCGCCCTCAACAAAGTGTCCAGTCCCAGGCGTCCTCAGGCCTCCTCAGACCCAATTTTACACAGTTTTGTGTTGTCCCAGGCCGCCTGCGACCCTTAGTCCCAGACCTCCCTAGCTTAGTCCCAGGAGGCCGGTTGTTAATCCCAGACTCAAATACCATGCGTATGAATTTCTTGCGTGTGAAAAATGAGTTGGTTGCATTAGTCCCAGGAAGCCTCAGACCGTCTGCGGTGTCCTGGGACCCAAAAATCTAGGTCTGGGACTAAGCCCCGACTAAGGGTAACCGACCTTAACCGATCCAAACCGGCCTCGGGACCACGCAATTTTAGTCTGCGATGGTCTGAGGACCCCCCAGGAGGCCTGGGACTAACAACCGATTAAGAACCGACTCTTTTCCGTGCATCGGAAATTAAAACGAGGCAATGAGGGGGTCTGGGACTATATAAGCGACCGCGCACACATTCTCATTGTTACTGACTGTTTGGCTACTGAGAGACGTGTGTCACTGATTTGTAGGGGTTTCCAGTCTTTTTAAATATATTATACTTGAGCTTAAGGCAAATTTCACAGTTAGGAGACACATTTTACTATTTTTTTATTATTTTGTCGACTGGATTATGAGGAAAGAGAAAGGAGGGAAGAACGGAAGGAAAAAGATGGATGACAGGGAGAAGGAAAGTGAAGTAGAGGAAAGAGTTGAAGTTACAGAGGGATTGAGAGGAGAGAGGAGGAGGAGACTGAGGAACGTCCAGCTATTGAGGAAGCTGTAGAAGAAGAAGAGAGGTGTGAAGAAGATCCAGAGTGCCATTCTTCAGAGAAGAGAGCCAGGGTGTGTGCAACTTTTACCGACAGTCAGGAAATTTCCATTGTGGAATTTGTAAAGCAGCACCCAGAACTGTATGACAAGGAACATCCATGTTTCCACGACAGGACCAGAAGAGAGGCTCTCTGGGCAGAAATATCTGCAGAACTCAAGCTCCAGCCCTTTGATGTGAGACGTTGGTTCGAGTCCCAGCGAACGAGTTATGGCAAGCTGTCTAAGCTCCAATCTGGCCAAGCCCCGAGGGAGATACCAAGAGACAGTCCTGGGTCTACCAACAGATTGGTTTCCTTAAAACCCACATCAGACGAAAGGGGGCCAACAGAAGTTCAGGTTTTGAGGCCAGTCCAAATACCAGCAGGCAGGACGAATCACGTGGCTCAACTACTGACACAGAACACCTTGAGTCCAGTGTCCTGAGGGAGAGGAGTCAGTCCATCATTACATCTACACCCGTTTCAACAACAGACTCCAAGATTCTCGAACACCTTGAGCAGATGAGGACACTAATCTCAGGTTTTCTGCAGCAGAAGTCGGACAGGCAGCCCTTCTTCGACTACGTGGCATCAGAGGCCGAAAAGATGACTCAAGAAGAATTTGAAGAGTTAAAGGGCAAGATATTTAGAGACATTGAAACTATCAAGAGCAACCATAGACGTCAACCATTGCCCAGAAGATCAGCCACTATTACCACGGAGTCGCAGAGGGTCGGGATACTGCCACCAACCACTCAACGGGCGTCTAGTTCCACTCAAGCAGCAGCTGGCAGCAGTTTTGTCTACTATACACCAAGCCCCATTGGCTTCAGCAACCCTACATCTGTCCTAACTGTACAGGACGAAGGGAGCAGACACAACATGAGTGGAATATTAAGCCAGCTACCTGATCTGACATCAACACAGATCGTCGAGCAGCCTCAGCAGCAGCAACCGCAGCAGCAACTCTTTACTATCACCACTTCAGCACCGCCTCAACAGCAGCAGCAGCCTCCTAAGTAGGCATCCAGTCAGGGCGGATCTTTGGCCTGCCAGGCCCTTTTCAGGGCCACCAAATCTTCCAAAAACAATTATTCAGCTGCAAGTTATTCCAATTCCCCTCCCAAAACAAAACAGTTCAGTACAAATACTTATCACCAAAAAAAAATGAAAAGTCCAACACCCACACCACCTCAAACATGAAACAAATAACCCGTGGTACCACACATAACAAAAAAGGCCACATACAAAAAAACTTTAAAAAAACTCCCAATATGGCCATTGATCAGCCCATTTTTAGCTTAAAATCCATGGGATGGTTTAAAGTCTTTAATTGAAAAGTCCAACACCTACACCTTCCCTAGAGTTAAAAGGCATTATCACATACATACCAACCCACAAACACACAAACCCAATACCAAACATAACCACCAACTAACAAACACACAAACCCACTACCAAACCTAGCACCCAAGTACCGAACACAAACCCAATACCAATAACCAAGCAAGAAACAGACAAACCAAAAATTAAAGAGAACCCAAACCAAAGAACTGACAAACTATTTTGCAAACATAATTATTGAAAAGAAAACCAGTTTCAAGGTTATATTTTATATATATTTGTGAATTGGAGTGAAGATTTTAAATTTAAGATTTCCAGGAAAACATTTTTGTTTGAAATATTTTTCCCCCCTGTGGCTTTCAAAATATCTGAAAAATTAATTCCATTTAGGATGTTATGTTTAGCTTTGTGTGTTGTTTTTGAGAATTATGTTTGGCACTGGGTTTGACTGTTTTCCAATCCCGTGACTTCTGTAGGGCATTGTGTTTGTCTGTTTGTGTGTCTGTACAAGTTATATTTGGCATTGTGTTTGTCTGTTTGTGTGTCTGTACAAGTTATGTTTGGCATGGGGTTTGTCTGTTTATGTGTCGGTACAAGTTATGTTTGGCATGGTGTTTGTCTGTTTGTCCGTCTGTACAAGTTATGTTTGGCATGGGGTTTGTCTGTTTATGTGTCGGTACAAGTTATGTTTGACATGGGGTTTGTCTGTAACAAGCATAGCTCATTAATTGTTTATGGAATATTTGGTAGTCCTGAAAAGGACTGTTTGTTAGTCCTGAAAAGGACTGTTTACTGCAGCAGGAATTATATTCTGCCATCTTGCCAGGCCACTGCTCCCTCATTATTGAAGTAGTCCTTCAGGTAATCCCTCTGTCTCTTGGCTTCTCTAGCAGGGTTTCTGTCTTGGCCACCACCAGCAGCACCACCAATCAGTCCACAATCACCAGGCACATCATCATCATCGTCCTCCCCAGGCTGCTGACCACCAGGTTGACCTTGATACTGGCTTCTCAGTATGTTGTGCAGAACCATACAGGTGAAGACCACTTCTCTGACTGTTGCTGGGGGTAGTTCAATAGTGGTCCTCATCACCCTGAATCTTGACACTAGGATGCCAAAAGCGTTCTCAACAACTCTCCTGACCCTTGATATTCTATAGTTGGCAATCCTTTCCTCTCTTGTTAACATCCTTCTGCCATAGGGTTTCATGAGCCAGGTCTTCAGGGCAAAGGCATCATCTGCCAGAATGAAGTAGGGGACATCTCGACCACCCTGGATTATAGGTGCTGCCATCCTCAATCCTCCTCTTCAGCTGAGAGGCAGTAAATATCTGGGCATCTGAGCAAGATCCAGCTGTACCAGCATCCACCCATCTAAACTTATACTGCCCATCTACCAGGGCCAACATCACAATGGAAAAGAAACCCTTGTAGTTGTGGTAGAGGGCTCCAGTGTTCTTGGGTTTCTTCAGGGCCACATGCTTCCCATCCAGGGCTCCCAGGGCATGTGGAACATTCCACCTGATCCTGAATTCCCTCTCCAGTTCTTTCCACTCATCTGGGGTAGTAGGACATTTGAGGTACTCTGGTGAATTCATCCTGGATGGCCCTGCAGACCTCTGGTAAAAACTTGGAAATGGTGGATCTTCCAACCCTGTACTGACAGGATAATGATGTGTAGGACTCCCCAGTGGCAAGATATCTGATGGTGAGGGCTAACTTCTCCCCAACACTGATTGGTGCTCTGTAGTTGGTGGCCTGCCTGGCTAGATGTGGTTCCAGTCTGGTCTTTATCATTTCAAAGAATTCTGGGGTCATCCTCATGTAATTGGTGAATCCTGGAATATCTGTGGCATACAGATCAGCCATAATGTTGTGGTAGGCCCCCCTCTCCTCCCTCTGTAGCAGCCATGGCCTGACCCACATGTTGTGCCTTCTTCTAGGTCTCTGTATGGGTGGTGGTGGTGGTGGTGGTGCTGGTGGTGGTGGTTGCTGTGGTCGACGTAAAAATTGGAAATACATGATTATTTGTAACTGAATAAAAACCAAAAAAGCCCTAAGTTGTTGTTGAAGTTGTCTTCCATTAAAAGATGGCATCCTGCTGTGTTCCTAGAAAAACAATGATATTAGATTGCGGATTTTATATATATATACCCAGAAAATCGAGCAACTTTGCAAAACAAGAATCGGCGATCCTGGTCTGGGGAAGACTGAGGAGGCCTGAGGACACCGCCCTGGGACTTAATCGTGGGTTAGTCGGGACTTAGTCCCAGGAGGCCTGCGGCATCCTGGGACCCAGTCGGTATGTGTACGACAGGATCGTGGTTGAAACCGACCAGAAAACTGGCTTGGTCGGTTCTTAGTCCCAGACCAGTCGGGGACTGTCTGTGGCCGCCTGAGGCATCCTGAGGCTTCCTGAGGCCGATCTGTACTTAATCCCAGACTTCAATACCGACTCAGTATTCCCGCCCATTTTTGCTTTTTCTTCACCGACTGTCCATGATTAAGGTTCCCAGACAGGATCGGGACTTAGTCCTTTGATGGAACAGGGGCATAATTTATCCCAGGGTGTATAGATAAACCAGATACAGCTGCAATATGAGCACCAGTGATATTAAGGTACCTGGTGGGTATTCTGCTTCATCTGTATGTTAAACCTCTGTTATAAAATGACAAATACTGTAGTTCAAATCATATGCAGTCATATTCTCAAGTTTTACCAGAATGGGACTTATTCTCAAGCCACGGTTGTCAAGAGCTTTTTTGATGTAATTGGCCAACCAGTCATCAAACAGAGGTTTTACCCATTTTATTTTCTGATCTGTATAGTCCGCATATCTAAAATATTTTACAAATGCATTCATATTTAAATGTTTCACTGTAAATTTACTTTATATAATTTAGTGACATCATATTAAAATACCATTTAAGAGGTTCATGAACTATTTCATGCTCTATATTCAACATGAAATATATTTTGCACCTAAATATGAAAATATTTTACATATAGTTATTTATGCATAAATACTAGGCCTATTATGTTTTGATACAGTGATAAAGGGATAACACACCTATTATTTGAGGTATTAATATTAAAAATATATGAAACACTCTTTGTGTTATTGAGGTTCAAGGTAAAAAATTCTCCAAAATTAGACCCATTAACTGATTAACACTTCTATCTGAAAACTGATATCAACATGTATTATCCATTTTCAGTTCTTGGTTTGGTATAGATGTGTGGTCAGTTTCAGCAATTAACTTGAAAATAACAGTACTACCTTTCACAATATAATTGATGATAGCCTTACGGGCTGAATGACCTTGTGGGCTCCTGTAATGCAGAAGTAGACCAACTGGTGCTGAATAAGAGAAAGGTTAAATCGGGGTAACAGGATAAAATACTTGTAGTTATCAGCGAATATTATTTATAACTTTGCTATCCTAGCAAAGTTACTGTGTGAAATAGCAGTGTCACCGACCTGCTTAATGACAAACATAAAATTAATAGCCAGAAATTTAAAGTCAGAATTTCAAACTGGCATAAAATTACCTTTGTTTATCAGTACATTATTATAGAATGGGTGCCAAAGGAACCTAAAATGATGACAGGCCCACTGGCCAGTGACTGAGACAAAGCATTGTAGCATTTACATCATTGTTTTGACTGTGTGGAAAGTTAAAAAGGGGAAAATATTGAAGGAGAAATACGGTATTATAAATATGAAGGACCTCCTTTACCTCCACATTACAACAAAAACTAAATGCCCAACGCATTTATTTATTTGGGCTTTTACATCGCCTACAACACTGTACAGATACAACGGATAGTTGGAAGAACAGAGGAAACCAGTACATACAGTTCGTCAGGGTTCTGTACTGTAAACTGCCGACCAACAGCAAGCAACTACCAGCTTTCCCACTTGAGGCCGTGCCGAGAATCGAACCCCGGCCTCAGAGGTGGGAGGCGAGAGTATTGCCACTCTGCCACCGTGGCCCCTCCCAATGCATTTAAATCATGCTCTAACTTTAATAGATTTGTAGTTATTGGGTGATGTACTCTATGACCAACTGTCAATGTCACTATTACATATCTATATATTGAGTTTCAGCTGTAAAAATTTACTATGACACAACATTGAGAAGTGAACATCATCTTTGAAAAGAATATTCTAGAGGCCCATTCTATTATGGTCTGAGCATAAACCTACTTCCCGATGAGAAAAAATAATTGGTTTGCTAACCTAAAACAGTGATGTAAAGGTGTACTCCCACGTTTTTGCAACCTCTTTTTATTCACTAAGTATGTTCTTTATAATATTCTTTATGAAACCTGTATATTTTAAGAACCCATATATTGTTTTTAATTAGGAAATAAATTAAGATAAAACACATGTCCATGTGTACATATACAAAGGTTTGTTTTGAAACAAGCTGTCACATGGCCATAGAAAAAATATAAACAAACCAATCAGAATAGAGCACTCCCTGACTTTGAACCACAGTGGTTAAGCACTGATGCTGGAATAAGGATGTGTTTCCTATATGTTGATTACTTTCAACTGATGCCAACCTATGTGATAATATATATCACAAGATATATGATATCTGGAGGTGAATAAAGCTGTATTATTTCTGATTCATTAATTTACTACCTCTACCAAGGACTTATGTTTTAGGCTGTACATGATTGTATGTGTTTGCAATTACTCCAACAGTAATGAAAAGATTTATGACTTTTTATGTCTGTAGAGCCTTTTCAAAAATAAGTGATTAAATTTGGGGAAAGATCAGGACTATAATCTGGACCCCCGAAAATCCTGAATACTTAGAAATGCTCCCTGGTGAAGATGAGTGCTCTGTTATAGCTTCTGGGGTTGAGTTTGTTTTTGATCCATATCTTATTCATTTATCTGAGATATTTTAGTAATTCTGTCACTGGTTTTTCACAGTACAATACAGTGAAATACATACAGGTAGATATGACAACTATTACAAAAGTTTACTGTCCAACTGCTGTGTTAGCAAAATTTCACTAAACAGAGAGAAAAATGAATAGTATTTGCAATCACCCATTAACCTTTGCCATGAGTAAGTGCAAGGAAACATTAGAATAAAATCAGCCAACGGGATAAAATTGGTGGTCAGTGATCACTGATGTGAACAACCCAGTTAGACATTGAGGTGTGTGATATCCCACTGAGTTACTTCTATACAATCCCAGGTTTTCTTTATCACATTAAATGCATCTCTCCTTATTTATATTTGTATGTCTAAACTTAACACTTACATTATTTGAGATATCTTGGATATTCTTCTAGTTAATCAGAAATATAACAAAACTGTTACTATTCATAGATTAAATTCTGTTACTTAACTTCTATTTAAATCCATGAAGTAAGATCTTCCTAAATCAGTGTCAAATTTAAACTTGAGACTGTCTTTAATTGTTTCTCTGTCTTTTAAATATTCAGCAATATGGATTGAAGTTTGAGGTGTACACTTTTCTCCAATCTTTTTTTTACTTCACCCGGTGTTTCCAGAATATCCCAGTGTATATTAACTTTGTATATAATCTTTGTTATCACAACAAACCAGGCGGGCAGCTCTGCTGAAGTCTGAAGTACTGTTTCTTTGTTAATTAGCTGAAGTTTTTCATGTCAATTGATTTTATGTCGTTTCTATAATTATATTTGTGAAATGGAGTAATAAATATAGCACCTTCAAAACTGGGGAGTGCACCTTTAAGATGAAAGAGATAGGTTTAAGATCAGGGTAACATCAAAAAGGTTACTTTACAAATGGTAAGATAGGTTGAAGTGGAATTCATGGTGCCTAAAAGGATTAAATGGCAGTATCAGTATATTTTATCTGGCTCAAATTGGTTATGGGTTCTCGAACCCAAGCTTATAACAGTCAAATTCCTTCTGTGTATACTAGGGCAATACAAAATAAAGTTTTTTAAAACACTACACATCAACAATCTTACCCTCAGCTGCTTAAAAAGGTGCTGTCCTGTCGTCTGAATATATTGCAGTAGAAAACCTATCTATGAACAGAAAGTAAAACATTTTAAAATTATTCATACTGTAAAGTGTGACAAACAGATTTCTCCTGGCAAAATATCAGTGACCAAATGGGATAGTATAACCGGCCACAGGTGTAGAATGAACAGGTACCCTGTAGAGCATTGCATGTCAACCTCCAACAGATTGCTTGTATTTGAAACACATGTTGTGGCGGATTCTTCTGAAGACAATTCTGAACTTACATTTGCTACTCAATTGCCCTGATCTGAAAAAACACTGTCTTGGTTCATAGAACTAACAGTAGTATCAATAGCAAGTCGCAAATGACCATTGAAAACAGTTCACAAATTGTAACTGCTGATTTTTTTTCCTGTTGATCAGACTTGTCTCACTAACAACACTCAAACATCAGATGCTACAAATGTAACATAGTGCAACAACCACATGCATATCATGAGCAAGCAAGCAATCATTTGTGACCGTAAGAATGAAAATCACTACCTTTATAACTTATTTTAAAGACCGGAAGTGCACAGTGAACGAAAATTCATCTGTGTGCATAAAATCAGGTGGGAGTAAAACCTCCAATAATGGCCCGCTGAAAAACGAAAGTGTTGTTTTGATTGCTCGATTGTATGTTGGTGCACGGGTGGTAACTAAGATAAACGGTCACAGAGATAAACGGTCTTCAAAGTTTTCAAATTTAAATAGTGTAAATGGCAAAATTGCATAAACTAAACAACAAAATAGACTTAAACAATGTTTTTCCTGATGTTGGTTTGTGTTATATTGTTGTTTAAACCTTTTAACTGTTTTTATGTGAATATTTCCGAGGACCGTTTATCTCTGTGATCATTTATCTTAATGACCACCCGTGTAGTTAAATCATCTGCTTTTAAGAGAGCGATCATTCATTCAAACAATAGGGCGGTGTCCTTGTTTGTGTCACGTCATAAAAATAAATTTAAAATAAAATCGGTTTTTGTAATAGTAATAAATACCTCATGCTCGCCCGGCAAAAATTCCTTAATAATGCCCTCGTGCCTGATGGCGCTCTGGCATTATTTGGAATTTTTGCCGGTAACAAACGCCCTCACACTCAGTATTTATTACTACATCTGATCCAAAGAGAAACATTCCTGATAAAGCTTGGATCAACAGGTATAGATGTGCAGATTATCAGCCATATATTCAGCAGAAGGACACAGCATTTTACCTCTCTAAGTCCTCTATCAATTTATACAGGTGACCTCACATATTGGAAAGAACTTCCACATTTCATTAAAATGTATAGAATTATCAAAGATGCCTTTTTAATTTTATTAGGAAATCGATTTCCTGTCATAACACAACTCAACCCCCACAGATGGAACCTTCATCTTACACAGTTTTAAGATAAGCAGCTTGTACACTTAACACAATATGGATTTTCTCTAGACGGGGACAGGACCTGTCAATTACAATCTACAGAGGTCAATCAGACATCCGGTTTACAGAATATAACACATGTTGAGAACTACATTGAGGGAGAATGTTATTTTAATGTTATGTTTGGCCCTTTGAAATATCCACCGTTTAATTTATATGTATCTCCCCTAATGACTAGGGATAAGCTGAATACAGACAAAGAGGGACCAGATCCTAAGTTGGCCCAGAGGCCATTCTGTTAATGATGGCTTGAGGAAGGACAAATACCTTGAGACTTATTTTATGCTTCATTATTCCCCTTTGTATTATATAACAGAGGTCCAATGGGATTTTGCTCACCAAGTCCTGCTATGCAAATTTCATATTACCAGAGCCTTCTGATATTTGACAATTGATCCTTGAGATTTTTTTATTAGGTATTAAACACCAGGACTACTTTATTGAAGAATCCTTGCCATGTGGCTTTTGATATGGATCCGTTTTCTTTCAATGGTGTGCTGATTTTATCTAATATATTATAATAATCCAAAGGTTACTGAAATGTTTTTAACTTTATTGACTACCTTATATATGTAGAAGTACCACATGAAATCCATCAATCTATCCAATTTTAAAGTTTTGTTCAAAGATCTGGGATTGAATATCAGTAGAGGAAATTGGTTCCCCCTCTACTATGACACTGTGTCTGCATATCATGTTAACACGGTGGGTAAAACTAGTTCTGTACCTGAAGATAAATTTCAAGAATTTAAAGACTTATGTTCACACTGGGCCTTTAAAACATATTGTACAAAGGGAGACTTACAGATTTCACTAGATTCTCTATTGTATATTACCAGATTTGTTAAATCATCTCTCAAATTTGTTAAATCATTCGAATATTGCAAATGCTTAGAGACAATGTTGATTTAAAGACATTTTTTTCAAATCAAGCCTTCGTTACAGACCTTTACTAGTTTAATACCTTTCAAGTACATATAACATTGTAAGCTATTATGATAATAATGAATGTATGGACCAAGTCAATTTAGATGCCTCGTTTGAGGCCTTGGTGGTACATACAAATCAATGGTTTACTTGCTCCCTATCACAAAACAATATAAGAATATTATTCCATAGTACACCTGGAAGCCCTTTATATTGTCGTACCTTGCAAAGTATGGGTTCAAACTTAGCAAAAATAAGACAGCTAATCTTTTCTGTGACAATATGGCAGTGATGGAGGTACTCCACACTGGCAAAGCTAGGAACAATGTACTGGCTATGTATGCCAGGAAAATATGACTGATAACTGCTCTTTATAAAATACAACCCAAGGTCACTCAACTCAAGGTTAGAAGAATCTGCTAGCTGAGCTAATGTCCAGATGGACAAACCAGGCTCAAAATCACCCATTCAGACCTTACATTGTTGAATCATAATATATAATAACTGTATTACATTTATAGTCATTTCTCAGATACTTAATTATTATATGTTTCAGAATGTCCAACTTGATAAGCTCAGCTGGCCACCTCTGCAGCAGCCAGATTGAAAGATGGCTTTCACCCTTCAACTTTCAGGCAGTGCCAAAGAATATGGAAGAATTTCATAGCCTTCTTGGTTGAGGCTGGGCTGCTCACCTAGGTAGCGACTCCCTTAATTTTGGTAGCATACTTAGAATTTCTAATACAATGTCACATGTCAGAGTCCAGCTTCAGTAATAATGTCTCTCCTCCGAAAGTCCTACGCATTATTCATGGCCTACCTACTTTGACTCTTAAAGAAGACAGAATTCCCATGTGTCTCAAGTCTGTGAAGTCTGTAAAGTTAAACAAGCCATTTGATCCAAAAAAGTTCTCCAGTCATCACTACTGACACACTAACTCGGATTGTGTTGGCTTGTAAGATTATGGGGGTGACTGACCTTTCAATGTTGCTGGTAAGAATGTTCTTGTTGTGTGTGTCCCCATTTCTTATTGGTTGACCTTTGAACTTTGGGTCACCCTTACCACCAAAGCCACCATTCTCTTCAGTTGCATTTTGACAACTAAACCAGCAACACCTAAACACTTAAAATTTTCACTCCATATCCCTCCCATAAAACCAGTTTGTGGTGTACTTATTCTATTCAATTTCAGATCACGTGATCTTCATGAGGGCCAAGTGTGGATAACAAGGCTCTGAGTGAACAAAAAGTCGACAAGGATTCTCAGAAAATTGCTGTCTGAGTACCAGTGTCACCAGGGGCGCCCTTGTTCTGTTCAAAAAGTTAATACACGGTAACTTTAGCCGGCCTGTCTGTAAGTGTTCCCGACAGCCCTCTAAAGATTACAGGCCAGTCAGTAATTTTAACCGACTGGGTCCTAGAGTCGGGAAAATTTGTAACCGACAGGCCTTAAACTGAAACAGACAAGCCGTAAACAACAATCAACAGGCCTGTAACACTTACAGACAAGCCGGGGACTGTAACTGACAGACCGGCAATATTTTTGCCTCTTGCAGTCTGTCGGTTTCCAAATCTGTGGGTATAAAAATGTGAGTCAATGGACAATCTGCATATATTTGGGCTTTGACTTGTCGAAAGACAACTGGTGTGCAGAGATTTATTTAGGTTTTTTTTATTTCTTGAGTTAGGCTAAACTGGCTGAGAGTGAAATCTTTTCTGTGAGGTTTCACTTTTATTTTTAAGTTTTGTTTTTCACAACAAGCTGTACAATTGATTGATTGATCATCATGTCAAGAGGTAAAAGGAGAAAGATTGAAGTACCAACTGACACTCAACCACAGTTTGAGTTAGGAGATTCAGCTGAAGGTACAGAGAGGAGGAGGAGGGAGAGAGAGGAGAGGAATGAGAGAGGAGACAACAAGAGGAGAGAGACAGAGAGAAAGGAGGGAAGAGGAACCCTGTTCCCCCTGGTCTATCTGTGGTGCTTGTATGTCGTCAGCTGGAGTGGGTGGTCTGTCTGCTCCCCCGATGGCTTCTCAGCATGTTATGTAGTACCACACATGTTAACACAATGTCTCTGACTACTATTGGTCTCTGCTCCATGGTGGTCAACAGCACCCTGAATCGCTTGACAAGTATACCAAATGAGTTCTTGACCACCCTCCCCCCTCGGGATATCCTGTAGTTGGCTATTCTCTCCTACCTTATCAGTAATCATCTACTGTAAGGTTTGACCAGCCTCAGGGCAAAGACATCGTCCCCCAGTAGGAAATAGTGTAGATTTGGCCCCCCAGGTCCAAGTGGTTCAGGCTGTGGTTGTCCCAAGGTTCCATTCTCAATTCTTCTTTTCAGTTTGCTGCAATTGAATATCTGAGCATCAGATGATGACCCACTGGCCCCTGCATTGATCCACAGGAACTTGTAATCTGCATCAACTAAAGCCAAAAGTACCAGGGAGAAGTAACCCGTGTAGTTGAAATATTCACTGCCTCACTCTTGGGCTTCTTTATAGCAATGTGTTTTTATCTAGTGCACCGACTGTATGGGGGACATTCTATCTGTTTCTAAATCTTTCTTCAGTTTTCTTCCAGTCTTCAAGATCAGTGGGACACATCAAGTACTCATGTTGAAATTCTTGTAAAATGACTTTGCAGACCTGGGGGACAAATTTGCAGATGTTGTTCTTGCAACCCGCCATTGGTATTGCAGTAAAGTGTAGCTTTCCCCTGTGGATAAGTGTCCCAAAGTAACTGTCAGTTTCAGTCCGACTTCCAGTGGCTTCCTGAAGTTGTTGATTGACTTCCTGAGATGGGGGATGATTCTTTCTTCAATTAAAATCAAAAATGCTGGTTGCATCCTGGTAAAGTTTCTGCAGCCTGGTACGTCAGTAATGATTAACTTGTCCAAGAGTGTTCTGTAGCAACCTCTTTCCTCTCTCTGCAGTATCCAGGGCATGACCCATGGATTCTGTGATTTCCTTCTACTTGGGGGTGGGGGGTGTTGGTGATGTTGGCTGGGCAGGTGCTAGGTTCTGCTGTCTTCTGTGTCTTGAAGTTATCAGGTACAATAAAATATTTAACTCATAAAAAACAAAGGACCCTCAAGTGATCTATCACTTGCTCTCCCCGTCTATAGATACCGGCCCATAAAAACAATCAGTCCTGTCGAGAAGGGTCGGGAATATGCTCCCGGCTTATCTGTTTGTCTTTATGGCTTGTCTGCTTGTGTTCCAGCTTGTTTGTTTGGGGTTTAGGGCTTGTCGTACTACTTCTGGTTGGCCATGCAAGAAACATCCCCAACGCTACATCTTGTCGTGATGGGCATTACGACCTCTCTGTAACTGTACTGTCCTGTCTGGGATTTCATAACCAACTCCGCTTTTTCGCACATGACCCAACAATTTTTGTAAGTGACCCTAGGGTCGTAGGGTTGGTTACATGGTCGGCTCCAGTGGAACACCTTGGCCGGTATTCACAAAGGGTCTTAGACTTAGCCAGGTCTTAAGCTTGAATGTGGTCTTAAAGTTGAGACTTTTATCTCAGCTAAGTTTTGTCTTATATCCGTATTCACAAAAAGGGACTTTGCTAAGTCCAAGATTATCAAATAACCACAGTGGTTTTATGTGTCATGTGACCTTTCTTTTCTATTTCAAACTAAACTATTGATGATATATATCATTCATTTAATGCATTTTATCAAAGGAAAAGTGCTGTTTTGAAATGGAAAACCTTGTTACCACATATAAACTCCCAAAGACTGCTTTAGTGAGGTGTTCTGTATAATCATACTTTATTTACAGCCATTTCAAATTTTGAAGTGGAGAAAAGTTTATAGCAGCCATATTTAAGTCCTCTTTACAAAACTTAAGCCCACTACCAACCAGTCTTAGAGTTGAGCCCTTGGCTAAGCCTAAGGCCGGTCTTAAATTCTTTGTGAATACCGCCAAGCCTAAGACAAAAGTCTTAGCAGTTTTTGGGCAGAAACTTGAGACAAAAGTCTCAACTTTAAGCCTAAGCCCTGGCTAAGACCTTTCGTGAATACGGGCCCTGCATTTATCTTGTATGTAACTATGCACAGTAAAACTTGCTCCTATGTAAATGTACACATAACTTAAGGTTTCTTATAATAAAACTTAAATACTTTAAACTTTCCTTAGATTTTTTAAATTATCTTGTACAGATTGGCCTCGAGTTGGCCTTATGTTAATGTAATGTCGTCAGTCTGGTCTTAAATTCATGTATGGTCTTATATGTTAAACAAAAGGTGTAACTTAGATTAAGATCACCTTATGTGTGGGTGAAGTAACTATATGATATATTATATGTAATATAAATATCAATACATTAATTTTATTCCATTGATGTTTTTCATTGCATTACTTTACTAACTTACAAGATTTCATACAAGACACTGTGGAGCATCCTATCTAACATATTACCCCAAACCAGTAAAAAACATGACCACAACAGACATTTTCTCGGACCACGGGACCATAGCAATAATCAAGTGGTCAAAAACAATCCAAGACAGAAAGATATGCAAACTATAGCCATCCCTGCTCTTGGCATATCTGCTATTTGTCCCATTCTAGTTTTTGACGATTTTCTGTACATCTATCCAAGGACTAATAATGATCCTCTGTTCTCAATCTGAAAAAAACAGCTTTTGGAGTTTACTGACTCGATGGCCAGAAACCATCCAAAGATCATTTGATCTATTCTACAGTTAGCACAGCTGCCTCTACCTTGGCTTGTCACCATGGCATGCCCTCACTCAAGCATATTGAAGCCCATGGTGCTTGGAAACCTGATGCCATTTTGTCCTATTTGAAAGTTTCTCCAACTGTTTCATCTCACTGGGTGACCGCTTCAGTCCACTTCTCATGTCTCTCATGGAGTCTCTCATTGCAGCTCTCGCCAGTAAACCGAAAACCCTTTCGGTCTTGTTTACTTGTGTAATTTAAACCCATTCTATTAAATTATTCAATACTTTCATTACCACACTACTACCTTTGACCTGGAGAACTTTTTCCCAATGGGGCTTATATCTCTACCAAATTTCTTATAGTTCAAGTATTTTGACCTTCACTTGCATCAAGGTCGTCGTTGGTATTCTTCTGACCTTGTCAACTCCATTTCACCTTTGTGTTCATGTATGATTACTCAAGGTCTCTGGTAGTTTTTGGTTCTCTGTAAAACCTTTCACAAATGTTATAACTAGAGACCAAGATCATTTGTGCAAATCTATAATGTAAATATGCTGATTGAAGAAATGTTAAAATTAAAATAAATTAAATATTTTCCCTCCAATTACTACATTTTATTTTATCCATGGGGAACATGACACATGTCCCAGCTTAGCAGGTTTTCTGTAAAATTTTGTGATATTTGATTAATACTAAGAACCCCGAATAAGGCAATATATTGATATGTTTTGTAATTTTATCGATAAATGTGTTAGGACAACTTATTTATTACTAATATGCTTGTGTGAAGAATAATCTTTTGGTCAAACTAGATAGTATTTGTTTTACCAATGTTCTCGTTTCGTTGCCTACCTCACCATTAAAATAATGGACCATTAGACTATTCATACAATACTCAAACTGAAATATCAACAGCCCGGGACATATAAAATAGTTTCTCCCTTTCTCCCTTCACAGAAAGAACCATAGTCCAATCGCCCCCAGGAAAAATACCCTAGTCAAATCGGTCTCAGGAAAAAACACCCTAGTCAAATCGGTCTCAGGAAAAAATACCCTAGTCAAATCGGTCTCAGGAAAAATACCCTAGTCAAATCGACCCCTGGAAAATGACTGCACTCTCAAAGAATATATATGTGTTAAACAAAGGACAAAGATCACAAAAGATATGTGCTAGTAAACAGAGGCCACCTAATATATAATATAATAAAAACTTTTATAGCACTTGATATTCACCAAACCGATTGCACTTTTCATAATCCTAACATGAACAAGTCAGTAAGGGTTGGAGGATGAAACATATAGATTAAAGCATCCAAAAGCTTTGATATATGTAACTGCACTTCTGCTTCATGTCATTTAACTATTATCACCCTTAAAATTATGTGATAATAAAGGTTATTCCAAACTTATTTAACATATATTAATTGGATTTTTTCTAAATATTACTTCAGAAGTTGTCACCTGTGTAAAACAAACGTAACCTGATCACAAAGAAGTATTCCCAATTAATTGCCAGTAATAGGAAGAAGGTTACAATTAACGGATGCTAACTTGATACATCCTTATCAAGGGTATTATTCATAAAAAAATGTATGTAAGCCTTAGAGTCTGTCACATGCCGGAGCAGAGATTAAGCTCCATAAAAATATTCTTTCTTATTACATTACATTCTATTGTTTGATTTCAACTGGAGCCCAAGTTTGCAGGGAGTCTGATTTGCCGGAGACCTACTTTTTACATAATAACTGAAATATAGGTTCATTGGTACACAGATTGCCCAAACAAGTATTCGAGATTTCACTCAATCTCAGTAATCATCTTTTTTAATGTATCTTATTGAAATGTAATTACTTCCTGATGATACAAGCAATTCAAGATGCAGTTTTAACCATAGGATAATAAATAAAGATGAATTTTGAGACATCTCTTACATTTTTGCATAAATGAGTAAATTTTCCATCTTACTATGTGATCATAAATAATGATATATGTCATACTTGTTTTTATTTTAGCTGTAACAAGGATCAGGTATCAGGTATCCATGTGCTTAATTTAAAACTGTGCAAAAGTTTTGTCACCTTGATAATGAAATATTGTTCCAATATGATTATAAATGTCATTAAAATCTTATACATCTTCGGAGGCAAAATATACTGGTTATTTAATGACAAAATATTGATCTTGGCTTTCAAACAATAAAGCAAACATAAGCTCTTGTTTGAAAACCAAGAAAAATATTATTTTATTTGAGAAATATACAGCTGATAAAGTTTGGATACCAAAGAACAGTATACTACAACAATTGATCAACTTTAATTTGCTGCCTTTTCTTGCCAAATAATCCAGAAATAGGAACTATTTAGTCTCAAAGTAAGTGATTTAAATATTGTAAAATGTTTTATACCTAAATATATTGATTTAAATATAAAGACAGTTTCTCTTTTTTGATATATTAGCACAATCATATAAAACTTTCAATATTTGTGTAATGGCATTAACAATTATGTCATTTTTCATAACATTATTATTAACATTCTCCAATTATACATTTATTTATGTTTTCTGCCGACAGAAAACATAATAAAATAATTGTCCCAATTATTGCGTGTATTACAGCTCATTTTCAATCACTAAATGAAATGCCTTGGCATTTCATGAAATGCCTCGACTGTTTAGGCATTTCACGAAATGACTGAAATGTTTAGTCATTACACATAATGCCTGGTTACACAGATTGCCTGTAACCTATATAAACAGAAATTAAATGACAAATACATTTCCAGTTTTTTTTGTCCAATGGCAAAACATGTTTTCATGGCTTCAAATGGCAACCAGGCTTTGCAGCCTGTGAGTTGATTACGTCATTATGATGCTTAAACACACAGCCTCTAGGGACAGCACCCAGTAACAGAGGCAGGGTTGGGGTCAAGTACATTGAAATGTACTTAAGTACAAGTACTTTTCAAAGTACTTAAGTACAAGTACAAGTACTTTTCATCTGTGAATGACAAAGTAAATTTAAAAAAAAAAAACACCAAGTTTTTTCAAACATTTATACAAAAATTACAATTATACACTAATTGGTTGTTATCCACTTATTACTGTCTTTATAATATTAAAAGGCCCACTATTATTATTGTTTATTCTAATTTAGTGACTACCAATATTTCACAAAACAACAGATACAACATATAAAAAAATACCCAGCCTGCTATTGGGCTTATAAGTCACTTTAAGTTCGAAATTAATTAAGTGTTGTGATGATGGAAAATTAGTTAACCTAATACAATAATACTATACATAATAAGTTTTATGTTAACTAGTCTTTGTAAATGAAGTATTAGAGAGAAAGCAGAAAGGTTGCTGTGTATTATATTCTTCTTTAAGAAATATATATGTGTCTTTGGAATACAATGTTATCACCCAAAATTGCTATTCAATAAAAGTGACAAGTAAACAATGAACTTATCCTCACCTTCAAATGTTTGACAGAAATTGAAGTGACTTTTGTGCTTCCTGCAATAACCTGAGTACATTGTTTACACTTTGATGTGACACTCCCTTCAGTATTAGCTGGAATCTCAAAATGCTTTAAAACAGCAGCCATTGTGCTAACACAATGTGATTACCTTAAAGTAAGTGGTTTGTCAATCCCCCTGTCCTAGTACATGTATTTATAGTGGTCAGACAAGATCATGGTCAGTGAGAGAAATAATCTTTTTCCTGTAATCAACAGTCTTACCTAATCCAACAATCTTCTGATCTGTATTCATGCATTGAAAAAAAAACTCATTTCTGAGCAATTACATCACAGAGACTGTGATTGACTAGGACCAATTGAAAGCTCTTAAATGCCCAGGTGCAATTTACAAAGAATACTCATACCAGGGTAGATATTATTAACTGAGATCAGGCAAGTTCAAAGTAGACAGTTATAAGAGGATTAAAGAAGGGGAGTAATATGCAATCTTGGAACAATTGTCCCTCCTTTTAAGATGTGATTGGCTTATTGAATTGAAACTTAAATAATTGAATTCATTATTATTATAAATTATACTAAACTTTTTAAAAGAAACACTATTATCAAATTGCATCAGATATATCATTGAAACTTTTATGAAAATTTAATCTAAATGAATGTTTATCAATAAAGATATGGAAAAAGCTCAATTCAGTTGTAATAATTATATAATACACAAACTTTTGAAAAATTAGTAAAAATTTACTTAAACTAAAAGTACTTAAAAAGGACTTAAATGTACTTGTAAGTACATCAAATTTAAAATGTACTTAAGTACAATTCAAGTACATGTACTTGGAATTTGAAAATGTACTTAAGTACATTTTAGTACTTTGAAAAATGTACTTAAGTACAAATGTACTTAAGTACAAAGTACTTTGACCCCAACCCTGAACAGAGGACTATCATTTTTAAGTGGTTATTCTAGCCACTATATATTCCTGTACTTGAACCCAGGTCCTTGGTGTTTCTAGTCCTAGAGAGAGATAATGTTCTGATATAAACTATACATGCCCTGACAGAGGTCTGCACTCTCTGGGTGCTCTTGTTTTCCAATACTTTCTTGGCTTTCAAACAATAAAGCAATATAAGAAGAATACCATTTATTACAAGGTGTAATTAAATGGAGCACTTGGTATTACCGAGTGAAGACTGATACAAATGTAATACAATGTCAATACCAGAGGACTCTCAGAGTGCATATCTTGGCATATCTTGAATGACTTCAATTGGCTCAATAATAAATAAATGGAAAAATCCAGGTCTTTGACAATTTTTATCCAGGCAGAAATCCGGATCACTCCAAACATTTAATGGGATCTGAGTTGGACCAAAAACCATCTTCTAATTGTTTTCATGAAGATTCAACCAGTAGTAATTGTGTAAACATGCTAATACTCAAATGAACATACAGACACACAAATAAACGGTAAATGAAGTTAATACCACTTGGGAAGAGATACTGACTACACAGGTTGTAGATACAACATGACACGTTTATATCCTTCACTTTGTCACCAAGAAAAGTAACATTCACATGATAGCAGGCTTGTATCCACTCTGTATCATCTGATACCTACCGTTGAGATCAGGCAGTTGAGTCGTCTACTCTTGCCAAAATCGAAACTGTGTAAACACTGATTTTCTTCCAATATCTTCTTGAACACGAAATAATGGTTGTGAAAAAGTAAGCCAAAAGTATTGTGATCCATGTGTCCTCTGGTTTAACTTCCAAACATCAGAATAAATGAGAATGCCCATGAAAGCTAAAGCTTCTCTTATTTCCAGTATAAAAATATGTACAGGCAATATGACTTATTGTTACCTTTGCAGTCGTGGCCAGTCTTTTGGGTAGAGTAGAAGTTTGTCCAGACATCTTACTTACAAGTGCAAGTGAATCTTGTAAATAATTCCAATAAATAATTAGTGTACTAATTGCTGTTCTGTGGCCATGGCATGCTGTGTCTTATGTAAATATCTACAGAATATCTACATTTTACTTGCATTTTACAGGAGTGTAGCTTCCAAGGCAGTATACCCAGCAGTTTGAAACTGTAGTCGGCAATGGAACTGCTTCCCAGGATGCCTCTCATCTTCTGAGATTTGGGGCATCCATAAGATATAACTAGCATGGTCACTGATGAGACACCGTGTATAACCATCAGTAACAGTAGTATATGAGTAGTACAGACGTCTATCACTGAGAGACAACCTCCATTTATTTCCACTCACCTTCTATTGCCACTGGACAATAGAAGGTCACGAGTCACAACCTTCAATCAATCAATCAGTTGTCCAGGTGCTTAATCTCCATATCTATGGATTCTAAGGCACAAATCCAATTTAGGCATAAATCGTCAAGACATTAGACCCAGGCAGGCAATCTGGCGTTTGGTAGTTAGAAACTAAGGTGGAAACGATTTCTGAAATAAGTATGTTTTTAGTCGTCTTTTGAAACATTAGAGATTTGGAGCACTGTATATATCATGTGGAAGATCATTTCATAACTTTGGGGCATCATATGCGAAACTGTTGTTGAAGTGGACCTGTGATTTATGGAATAGAAGAACAATAATGAGGAACCTGGAGGAGCATATTTTTTGGATTTGAGCACCTTGTGTTTACGGCAGATTTGTACAAGGAGAGATATGGTGCAAAATACTTAGGCTGACCAGTAGTGAGGTACTTGTACACAAGAACTAGGGTTTTAAAGATAGTTCGTTGTCTGATAGGTAGCCAATGAATTGTCTTCAAGCCGGATGTGATGTGAATGAACTGAAGTTGGTTCTTATCACATCAACCTTCTGCAAACCGTGGACCACACCTACAGTTACCATATGAAAAACTGATCTGTGGATGGTCAGTGAAATGGTTAGACAGGGACAGAAACACACGTATAAATAAAAAATACCCTAGTCAAATCGGTCTCAGGAAAAATACCCTAGTCAAATCGACCCCTGGAAAATGACTGCACTCTCAAAGAATATATATGTGTTAAACAAAGGACAAAGATCACAAAAGATATGTGCTAGTAAACAGAGGCCACCTAATATATAATATAATAAAAACTTTTATAGCACTTGATATTCACCAAACCGATTGCACTTTTCATAATCCTAACATGAACAAGTCAGTAAGGGTTGGAGGATGAAACATATAGATTAAAGCATCCAAAAGCTTTGATATATGTAACTGCACTTCTGCTTCATGTCATTTAACTATTATCACCCTTGAAATTATGTGATAATAAAGGTTATTCCAAACTTATTTAACATATATTAATTGGATTTTTTCTAAATATTACTTCAGAAGTTGTCACCTGTGTAAAACAAACGTAACCTGATCACAAAGAAGTATTCCCAATTAATTGCCAGTAATAGGAAGAAGGTTACAATTAACGGATGCTAACTTGATACATCCTTATCAAGGGTATTATTCATAAAAAAATGTATGTAAGCCTTAGAGTCTGTCACATGCCGGAGCAGAGATTAAGCTCCATAAAAATATTCTTTCTTATTACATTACATTCTATTGTTTGATTTCAACTGGAGCCCAAGTTTGCAGGGAGTCTGATTTGCCGGAGACCTACTTTTTACATAATAACTGAAATATAGGTTCATTGGTACACAGATTGCCCAAACAAGTATTCGAGATTTCACTCAATCTCAGTAATCATCTTTTTTAATGTATCTTATTGAAATGTAATTACTTCCTGATGATACAAGCAATTCAAGATGCAGTTTTAACCATAGGATAATAAATAAAGATGAATTTTGAGACATCTCTTACATTTTTGCATAAATGAGTAAATTTTCCATCTTACTATGTGATCATAAATAATGATATATGTCATACTTGTTTTTATTTTAGCTGTAACAAGGATCAGGTATCAGGTATCCATGTGCTTAATTTAAAACTGTGCAAAAGTTTTGTCACCTTGATAATGAAATATTGTTCCAATATGATTATAAATGTCATTAAAATCTTATACATCTTCGGAGGCAAAATATACTGGTTATTTAATGACAAAATATTGATCTTGGCTTTCAAACAATAAAGCAAACATAAGCTCTTGTTTGAAAACCAAGAAAAATATTATTTTATTTGAGAAATATACAGCTGATAAAGTTTGGATACCAAAGAACAGTATACTACAACAATTGATCAACTTTAATTTGCTGCCTTTTCTTGCCAAATAATCCAGAAATAGGAACTATTTAGTCTCAAAGTAAGTGATTTAAATATTGTAAAATGTTTTATACCTAAATATATTGATTTAAATATAAAGACAGTTTCTCTTTTTTGATATATTAGCACAATCATATAAAACTTTCAATATTTGTGTAATGGCATTAACAATTATGTCATTTTTCATAACATTATTATTAACATTCTCCAATTATGCATTTATTTATGTTTTCTGCCGACAGAAAACATAATAAAATAATTGTCCCAATTATTGCGTGTATTACAGCTCATTTTCAATCACTAAATGAAATGCCTTGGCATTTCATGAAATGCCTCGACTGTTTAGGCATTTCACGAAATGACTGAAATGTTTAGTCATTACACATAATGCCTGGTTACACAGATTGCCTGTAACCTATATAAACAGAAATTAAATGACAAATACATTTCCAGTTTTTTTTGTCCAATGGCAAAACATGTTTTCATGGCTTCAAATGGCAACCAGGCTTTGCAGCCTGTGAGTTGATTACGTCATTATGATGCTTAAACACACAGCCTCTAGGGACAGCACCCAGTAACAGAGGCAGGGTTGGGGTCAAGTACATTGAAATGTACTTAAGTACAAGTACTTTTCAAAGTACTTAAGTACAAGTACAAGTACTTTTCATCTGTGAATGACAAAGTAAATTTAAAAAAAAAAACACCAAGTTTTTTCAAACATTTATACAAAAATTACAATTATACACTAATTGGTTGTTATCCACTTATTACTGTCTTTATAATATTAAAAGGCCCACTATTATTATTGTTTATTCTAATTTAGTGACTACCAATATTTCACAAAACAACAGATACAACATATAAAAAAATACCCAGCCTGCTATTGGGCTTATAAGTCACTTTAAGTTCGAAATTAATTAAGTGTTGTGATGATGGAAAATTAGTTAACCTAATACAATAATACTATACATAATAAGTTTTATGTTAACTAGTCTTTGTAAATGAAGTATTAGAGAGAAAGCAGAAAGGTTGCTGTGTATTATATTCTTCTTTAAGAAATATATATGTGTCTTTGGAATACAATGTTATCACCCAAAATTGCTATTCAATAAAAGTGACAAGTAAACAATGAACTTATCCTCACCTTCAAATGTTTGACAGAAATTGAAGTGACTTTTGTGCTTCCTGCAATAACCTGAGTACATTGTTTACACTTTGATGTGACACTCCCTTCAGTATTAGCTGGAATCTCAAAATGCTTTAAAACAGCAGCCATTGTGCTAACACAATGTGATTACCTTAAAGTAAGTGGTTTGTCAATCCCCCTGTCCTAGTACATGTATTTATAGTGGTCAGACAAGATCATGGTCAGTGAGAGAAATAATCTTTTTCCTGTAATGAACAGTCTTACCTAATCCAACAATCTTCTGATCTGTATTCATGCATTGAAAAAAACTCATTTCTGAGCAATTACATCACAGAGACTGTGATTGACTAGGACCAATTGAAAGCTCTTAAATGCCCAGGTGCAATTTACAAAGAATACTCATACCAGGGTAGATATTATTAACTGAGATCAGGCAAGTTCAAAGTAGACAGTTATAAGAGGATTAAAGAAGGGGAGTAATATGCAATCTTGGAACAATTGTCCCTCCTTTTAAGATGTGATTGGCTTATTGAATTGAAACTTAAATAATTGAATTCATTATTATTATAAATTATACTAAACTTTTTAAAAGAAACACTATTATCAAATTGCATCAGATATATCATTGAAACTTTTATGAAAATTTAATCTAAATGAATGTTTATCAATAAAGATATGGAAAAAGCTCAATTCAGTTGTAATAATTATATAATACACAAACTTTTGAAAAATTAGTAAAAATTTACTTAAACTAAAAGTACTTAAAAAGGACTTAAATGTACTTGTAAGTACATCAAATTTAAAATGTACTTAAGTACAATTCAAGTACATGTACTTGGAATTTGAAAATGTACTTAAGTACATTTTAGTACTTTGAAAAATGTACTTAAGTACAAATGTACTTAAGTACAAAGTACTTTGACCCCAACCCTGAACAGAGGACTATCATTTTTAAGTGGTTATTCTAGCCACTATATATTCCTGTACTTGAACCCAGGTCCTTGGTGTTTCTAGTCCTAGAGAGAGATAATGTTCTGATATAAACTATACATGCCCTGACAGAGGTCTGCACTCTCTGGGTGCTCTTGTTTTCCAATACTTTCTTGGCTTTCAAACAATAAAGCAATATAAGAAGAATACCATTTATTACAAGGTGTAATTAAATGGAGCACTTGGTATTACCGAGTGAAGACTGATACAAATGTAATACAATGTCAATACCAGAGGACTCTCAGAGTGCATATCTTGGCATATCTTGAATGACTTCAATTGGCTCAATAATAAATAAATGGAAAAATCCAGGTCTTTGACAATTTTTATCCAGGCAGAAATCCGGATCACTCCAAACATTTAATGGGATCTGAGTTGGACCAAAAACCATCTTCTAATTGTTTTCATGAAGATTCAACCAGTAGTAATTGTGTAAACATGCTAATACTCAAATGAACATACAGACACACAAATAAACGGTAAATGAAGTTAATACCACTTGGGAAGAGATACTGACTACACAGGTTGTAGATACAACATGACACGTTTATATCCTTCACTTTGTCACCAAGAAAAGTAACATTCACATGATAGCAGGCTTGTATCCACTCTGTATCATCTGATACCTACCGTTGAGATCAGGCAGTTGAGTCGTCTACTCTTGCCAAAATCGAAACTGTGTAAACACTGATTTTCTTCCAATATCTTCTTGAACACGAAATAATGGTTGTGAAAAAGTAAGCCAAAAGTATTGTGATCCATGTGTCCTCTGGTTTAACTTCCAAACATCAGAATAAATGAGAATGCCCATGAAAGCTAAAGCGTCTCTTATTTCCAGTATAAAAATATGTACAGGCAATATGACTTATTGTTACCTTTGCAGTCGTGGCCAGTCTTTTGGGTAGAGTAGAAGTTTGTCCAGACATCTTACTTACAAGTGCAAGTGAATCTTGTAAATAATTCCAATAAATAATTAGTGTACTAATTGCTGTTCTGTGGCCATGGCATGCTGTGTCTTATGTAAATATCTACAGAATATCTACATTTTACTTGCATTTTACAGGAGTGTAGCTTCCAAGGCAGTATACCCAGCAGTTTGAAACTGTAGTCGGCAATGGAACTGCTTCCCAGGATGCCTCTCATCTTCTGAGATTTGGGGCATCCATAAGATATAACTAGCATGGTCACTGATGAGACACCGTGTATAACCATCAGTAACAGTAGTATATGAGTAGTACAGACGTCTATCACTGAGAGACAACCTCCATTTATTTCCACTCACCTTCTATTGCCACTGGACAATAGAAGGTCACGAGTCACAACCTTCAATCAATCAATCAGTTGTCCAGGTGCTTAATCTCCATATCTATGGATTCTAAGGCACAAATCCAATTTAGGCATAAATCGTCAAGACATTAGACCCAGGCAGGCAATCTGGCGTTTGGTAGTTAGAAACTAAGGTGGAAACGATTTCTGAAATAAGTATGTTTTTAGTCGTCTTTTGAAACATTAGAGATTTGGAGCACTGTATATATCATGTGGAAGATCATTTCATAACTTTGGGGCATCATATGCGAAACTGTTGTTGAAGTGGACCTGTGATTTATGGAATAGAAGAACAATAATGAGGAACCTGGAGGAGCATATTTTTTGGATTTGAGCACCTTGTGTTTACGGCAGATTTGTACAAGGAGAGATATGGTGCAAAATACTTAGGCTGACCAGTAGTGAGGTACTTGTACACAAGAACTAGGGTTTTAAAGATAGTTCGTTGTCTGATAGGTAGCCAATGAATTGTCTTCAAGCCGGATGTGATGTGAATGAACTGAAGTTGGTTCTTATCACATCAACCTTCTGCAAACCGTGGACCACACCTACAGTTACCATATGAAAAACTGATCTGTGGATGGTCAGTGAAATGGTTAGACAGGGACAGAAACACACGTATAAATAAAAAATACCCTAGTCAAATCGGTCTCAGGAAAAATACCCTAGTCAAATCGACCCCTGGAAAATGACTGCACTCTCAAAGAATATATATGTGTTAAACAAAGGACAAAGATCACAAAAGATATGTGCTAGTAAACAGAGGCCACCTAATATATAATATAATAAAAACTTTTATAGCACTTGATATTCACCAAACCGATTGCACTTTTCATAATCCTAACATGAACAAGTCAGTAAGGGTTGGAGGATGAAACATATAGATTAAAGCATCCAAAAGCTTTGATATATGTAACTGCACTTCTGCTTCATGTCATTTAACTATTATCACCCTTGAAATTATGTGATAATAAAGGTTATTCCAAACTTATTTAACATATATTAATTGGATTTTTTCTAAATATTACTTCAGAAGTTGTCACCTGTGTAAAACAAACGTAACCTGATCACAAAGAAGTATTCCCAATTAATTGCCAGTAATAGGAAGAAGGTTACAATTAACGGATGCTAACTTGATACATCCTTATCAAGGGTATTATTCATAAAAAAATGTATGTAAGCCTTAGAGTCTGTCACATGCCGGAGCAGAGATTAAGCTCCATAAAAATATTCTTTCTTATTACATTACATTCTATTGTTTGATTTCAACTGGAGCCCAAGTTTGCAGGGAGTCTGATTTGCCGGAGACCTACTTTTTACATAATAACTGAAATATAGGTTCATTGGTACACAGATTGCCCAAACAAGTATTCGAGATTTCACTCAATCTCAGTAATCATCTTTTTTAATGTATCTTATTGAAATGTAATTACTTCCTGATGATACAAGCAATTCAAGATGCAGTTTTAACCATAGGATAATAAATAAAGATGAATTTTGAGACATCTCTTACATTTTTGCATAAATGAGTAAATTTTCCATCTTACTATGTGATCATAAATAATGATATATGTCATACTTGTTTTTATTTTAGCTGTAACAAGGATCAGGTATCAGGTATCCATGTGCTTAATTTAAAACTGTGCAAAAGTTTTGTCACCTTGATAATGAAATATTGTTCCAATATGATTATAAATGTCATTAAAATCTTATACATCTTCGGAGGCAAAATATACTGGTTATTTAATGACAAAATATTGATCTTGGCTTTCAAACAATAAAGCAAACATAAGCTCTTGTTTGAAAACCAAGAAAAATATTATTTTATTTGAGAAATATACAGCTGATAAAGTTTGGATACCAAAGAACAGTATACTACAACAATTGATCAACTTTAATTTGCTGCCTTTTCTTGCCAAATAATCCAGAAATAGGAACTATTTAGTCTCAAAGTAAGTGATTTAAATATTGTAAAATGTTTTATACCTAAATATATTGATTTAAATATAAAGACAGTTTCTCTTTTTTGATATATTAGCACAATCATATAAAACTTTCAATATTTGTGTAATGGCATTAACAATTATGTCATTTTTCATAACATTATTATTAACATTCTCCAATTATGCATTTATTTATGTTTTCTGCCGACAGAAAACATAATAAAATAATTGTCCCAATTATTGCGTGTATTACAGCTCATTTTCAATCACTAAATGAAATGCCTCGGCATTTCATGAAATGCCTCGACTGTTTAGGCATTTCACGAAATGACTGAAATGTTTAGTCATTACACATAATGCCTGGTTACACAGATTGCCTGTAACCTATATAAACAGAAATTAAATGACAAATACATTTCCAGTTTTTTTTGTCCAATGGCAAAACATGTTTTCATGGCTTCAAATGGCAACCAGGCTTTGCAGCCTGTGAGTTGATTACGTCATTATGATGCTTAAACACACAGCCTCTAGGGACAGCACCCAGTAACAGAGGCAGGGTTGGGGTCAAGTACATTGAAATGTACTTAAGTACAAGTACTTTTCAAAGTACTTAAGTACAAGTACAAGTACTTTTCATCTGTGAATGACAAAGTAAATTTAAAAAAAAAAAACACCAAGTTTTTTCAAACATTTATACAAAAATTACAATTATACACTAATTGGTTGTTATCCACTTATTACTGTCTTTATAATATTAAAAGGCCCACTATTATTATTGTTTATTCTAATTTAGTGACTACCAATATTTCACAAAACAACAGATACAACATATAAAAAAATACCCAGCCTGCTATTGGGCTTATAAGTCACTTTAAGTTCGAAATTAATTAAGTGTTGTGATGATGGAAAATTAGTTAACCTAATACAATAATACTATACATAATAAGTTTTATGTTAACTAGTCTTTGTAAATGAAGTATTAGAGAGAAAGCAGAAAGGTTGCTGTGTATTATATTCTTCTTTAAGAAATATATATGTGTCTTTGGAATACAATGTTATCACCCAAAATTGCTATTCAATAAAAGTGACAAGTAAACAATGAACTTATCCTCACCTTCAAATGTTTGACAGAAATTGAAGTGACTTTTGTGCTTCCTGCAATAACCTGAGTACATTGTTTACACTTTGATGTGACACTCCCTTCAGTATTAGCTGGAATCTCAAAATGCTTTAAAACAGCAGCCATTGTGCTAACACAATGTGATTACCTTAAAGTAAGTGGTTTGTCAATCCCCCTGTCCTAGTACATGTATTTATAGTGGTCAGACAAGATCATGGTCAGTGAGAGAAATAATCTTTTTCCTGTAATCAACAGTCTTACCTAATCCAACAATCTTCTGATCTGTATTCATGCATTGAAAAAAACTCATTTCTGAGCAATTACATCACAGAGACTGTGATTGACTAGGACCAATTGAAAGCTCTTAAATGCCCAGGTGCAATTTACAAAGAATACTCATACCAGGGTAGATATTATTAACTGAGATCAGGCAAGTTCAAAGTAGACAGTTATAAGAGGATTAAAGAAGGGGAGTAATATGCAATCTTGGAACAATTGTCCCTCCTTTTAAGATGTGATTGGCTTATTGAATTGAAACTTAAATAATTGAATTCATTATTATTATAAATTATACTAAACTTTTTAAAAGAAACACTATTATCAAATTGCATCAGATATATCATTGAAACTTTTATGAAAATTTAATCTAAATGAATGTTTATCAATAAAGATATGGAAAAAGCTCAATTCAGTTGTAATAATTATATAATACACAAACTTTTGAAAAATTAGTAAAAATTTACTTCAACTAAAAGTACTTAAAAAGGACTTAAATGTACTTGTAAGTACATCAAATTTAAAATGTACTTAAGTACAATTCAAGTACATGTACTTGGAATTTGAAAATGTACTTAAGTACATTTTAGTACTTTGAAAAATGTACTTAAGTACAAATGTACTTAAGTACAAAGTACTTTGACCCCAACCCTGAACAGAGGACTATCATTTTTAAGTGGTTATTCTAGCCACTATATATTCCTGTACTTGAACCCAGGTCCTTGGTGTTTCTAGTCCTAGAGAGAGATAATGTTCTGATATAAACTATACATGCCCTGACAGAGGTCTGCACTCTCTGGGTGCTCTTGTTTTCCAATACTTTCTTGGCTTTCAAACAATAAAGCAATATAAGAAGAATACCATTTATTACAAGGTGTAATTAAATGGAGCACTTGGTATTACCGAGTGAAGACTGATACAAATGTAATACAATGTCAATACCAGAGGACTCTCAGAGTGCATATCTTGGCATATCTTGAATGACTTCAATTGGCTCAATAATAAATAAATGGAAAAATCCAGGTCTTTGACAATTTTTATCCAGGCAGAAATCCGGATCACTCCAAACATTTAATGGGATCTGAGTTGGACCAAAAACCATCTTCTAATTGTTTTCATGAAGATTCAACCAGTAGTAATTGTGTAAACATGCTAATACTCAAATGAACATACAGACACACAAATAAACGGTAAATGAAGTTAATACCACTTGGGAAGAGATACTGACTACACAGGTTGTAGATACAACATGACACGTTTATATCCTTCACTTTGTCACCAAGAAAAGTAACATTCACATGATAGCAGGCTTGTATCCACTCTGTATCATCTGATACCTACCGTTGAGATCAGGCAGTTGAGTCGTCTACTCTTGCCAAAATCGAAACTGTGTAAACACTGATTTTCTTCCAATATCTTCTTGAACACGAAATAATGGTTGTGAAAAAGTAAGCCAAAAGTATTGTGATCCATGTGTCCTCTGGTTTAACTTCCAAACATCAGAATAAATGAGAATGCCCATGAAAGCTAAAGCTTCTCTTATTTCCAGTATAAAAATATGTACAGGCAATATGACTTATTGTTACCTTTGCAGTCGTGGCCAGTCTTTTGGGTAGAGTAGAAGTTTGTCCAGACATCTTACTTACAAGTGCAAGTGAATCTTGTAAATAATTCCAATAAATAATTAGTGTACTAATTGCTGTTCTGTGGCCATGGCATGCTGTGTCTTATGTAAATATCTACAGAATATCTACATTTTACTTGCATTTTACAGGAGTGTAGCTTCCAAGGCAGTATACCCAGCAGTTTGAAACTGTAGTCGGCAATGGAACTGCTTCCCAGGATGCCTCTCATCTTCTGAGATTTGGGGCATCCATAAGATATAACTAGCATGGTCACTGATGAGACACCGTGTATAACCATCAGTAACAGTAGTATATGAGTAGTACAGACGTCTATCACTGAGAGACAACCTCCATTTATTTCCACTCACCTTCTATTGCCACTGGACAATAGAAGGTCACGAGTCACAACCTTCAATCAATCAATCAGTTGTCCAGGTGCTTAATCTCCATATCTATGGATTCTAAGGCACAAATCCAATTTAGGCATAAATCGTCAAGACATTAGACCCAGGCAGGCAATCTGGCGTTTGGTAGTTAGAAACTAAGGTGGAAATGATTTCTGAAATAAGTATGTTTTTAGTCGTCTTTTGAAACATTAGAGATTTGGAGCACTGTATATATCATGTGGAAGATCATTTCATAACTTTGGGGCATCATATGCGAAACTGTTGTTGAAGTGGACCTGTGATTTATGGAATAGAAGAACAATAATGAGGAACCTGGAGGAGCATATTTTTTGGATTTGAGCACCTTGTGTTTACGGCAGATTTGTACAAGGAGAGATATGGTGCAAAATACTTAGGCTGACCAGTAGTGAGGTACTTGTACACAAGAACTAGGGTTTTAAAGATAGTTCATTGTCTGATAGGTAGCCAATGAATTGTCTTCAAGCCGGATGTGATGTGAGTGAACTGAAGTTGGTTCTTATCACATCAACCTTCTGCAAACCGTGGACCACACCTACAGTTACCATATGAAAAACTGATCTGTGGATGGTCAGTGAAATGGTTAGACAGGGACAGAAACACACGTATAAATTGATAGTGATAGGGCAGAAAAGAGATAGTGACAGGTGGTGAGTGAAGGTTACAAATTTAGAGGCAGTAGTTTTGAACATTTCCAAAACATCCTTGGGACACTCAAGGAATAGACAGACTACTGTAGTAGAAGTTCTCATACAGACATCAGTGTGTAGTTCAAGAACAGGGGCATTTTGTCTAATGTCTATATTCACGGTTTATAGCAAATGTAGTGTGAAAAGGGTTTAAGAGAGGTTTTAGGAATAACTCTGGGCCCAGATTGGACACAAATGGCAGTTCTCTCTTCTTTGGTACAACCGTTCATTAATGAGGAGTATTGGACACTGTTAGCAAAGGAACATTTCTCAGGCTCAATTTGAAATGGTGTAAGGGTGGACAAGAAATGATTAGCATCTGACTTATTTTTGGTTTTGTATGATATCACACCTGGTTCAGGTTTATTTAAATTAATATAATGAAATTACTTAAATAGGTTCAGGACAAGAATGTTAAGTTATCTTGAGTTTTTTGAGCGACAAAAAGTACTTTTTAACTAAGAAAACACGTATTTTAGTAGCTCAGAGCTTACTTTACCGTAGAAAATACTGTTTTGATTAGATAATTAAGCAAAAATATCCCCAGCTCTTTATTCTCAGAATTTAGTTCAACATATATCAACAAATTTGCTGGGGTTTTTATCTCTAAACACCAGTAAAAAAATCATCAACAACAGTAATTTGTACAAAAGAACCATACAATTAACCAATTCGATGATTATTACCCCAGGAAGGTTTTTATATGTAAAACAAAATTACTGATAGTTATAAAAAATATTTACAGAGGATACAGTTGTCCATTGTGTACGCAACCGACTCCTTTCGATGATGTGTACACACATTTCAAAACTTTTGTGTGGGGTCCGAGGGTAAAAAGAAGTAATTTCATCAAAAACCATTCCAAGGGGTTGCACTAGCAAATCGGGGGGGGGGGGGGGGGGGGGGGGGTTCAGGGGGTTGGACCAACTTGCTAACCACTAGATCACTGAGAACCTCAGGGGCCGGATTAACGAAAGGTCTCTAGTCTCTATATGTGAGATTTTGGTCTCAAATCTAAGACTTTTCTTAGATTTTTCTCAGATTTGAGACCTTTTGCTCAGCTGGGATTCACAAAAGATCTCAGGCTAAGATTTTTCTCAGATTTTGGTCTCAAATCTAAGACTCCCTAGGGGATGACTTAAGTTTTCATAAAATAGAGTATATGTAATAAAAAGTCACAAAACAAAATGAAAATAGTGAAGTATGACATATTATTTAACTTGTAACACAAAATATGGATATATATTAAGAATTTGTACAAAAACAACAGTAAAAATTTACATTACAAATTTACATGAGTGGTTGTTTTGCTGTTATAATCAGTTCTTTTGAATGTCAGTACAAATTACAGTAAAAAAGACAATGTTTTGCTTGATTGAAAATATTCTAAAATGTGAGTATATATGTTAAAGTAGTAAAATATAAATGCATATACTTTGAAATTACATTCCACAAATCTCCACAAAATGTTACATCCTTTTTGATTGGTCCAAACTCAAAACTTGGCTGAGATTTTGGTCTCAGCTGAGATTCCTTTCGTGAATCTCAGCTTAAGCAGAATCTCAGCTGAGACAAAAATCTCAGATTTGAGCAAAAGCTCAGCTGAGATTCCGCTAAGACCTGAGACATTTCATGAATCCGGTCCCAGGAAGTGATAAGTATCAAAATATTGCCAACAAAGGATATACTTCTATATCTAAAGCCTCTCTTACAACTCATCGTAAGTGTATGCACACGTAAGTGTGCTACAAATATTGTTGAAAAATATGAACGTAGCCTGGTAGTAAGGTAGCAAAGATTTGCACATGAAAACAGGGTATATTCTCTGAGCAAGAGTGTCATTACTTGAATATCAAAGAACAGACTGTGACCAGCTAAAGGCCCACAGCAGATTAATATAGACGCAAGGTACATTTGAGTCTATTATACGGCACGCTAAAACCCAGCATGTGAATGAGGAGATCTTGCAACACTAGTAAGGGAAATGCATGTGTGCATGTCTCTTGTAAGTTACCCTTGAGACATGGATGCGTTTATAGAACTACTGCGTGCATGCAGGGAAAATGTGCATGCCAATTTTCATTGCGGGTTCTGTGCGACCTTGATATTCCATTATAAAATTCCTAGAGTAGCTTAAGCCTCTCTTACATCACATTGTATGTGCATGTACGACCTGGTTACAGAGAAAACTCGCCTGATTTGCAAGGTGGCAAGATCTCCCCATTCACTTGCAGGGTTTTCACGTGCCACATAAAGCCTCTCTTACATCCCATTATACCAGTACCGAAGAGTCAAACTACCAGTTGATGGCAATTTATGTTTATTTCTACTTTATGTACTACCACAATTATTATGTAATATGTACTCTATATGTAAACAGTATGGAAGAGAGTAAAGGGGTGACCCAAATTAATTACAGTCCAAAGTCCACACAAGCAGGACACCCCAAGATAATTAAGGTGAATGAAAATTTATGCAATCACATACAGCGTTACTTATTAACAACACAACAATTACAGCATTATGGGACCCCAGATGTAAAAGGGGTCAAATAAATTAATTAACCATAATGTTCCATGACACATTCTGCAAAACAATATACTAGTCTATTATATCTCCATCAACAACAAATTACATGTGTCACAGATTAGATGAAATCAGCAAATTACAGATCACCAATATATTACAACCCAATACAATTTACTGAAAGGGTGAAGGTTAGAATGAGCGAGTACTATGTTACAATTACTCGTTTTCAAATACAATTTATATGTGAGATTAATACATAAATGGCTAATTAATGCATATAGATTAATAAACTGTACATAAATTACAGAATCGTCATGATAGAATGGATTACACTTTACATCAGACTTAAAACCCCAAACCCCAACTAGGGGTACATGTATACACACATAAGTGTGTTGCAAATATTGTTGAAAAATATTAACGTAGCCCAGTAGTGGGGTAGTAGAGATTTGTACTTGCAAAGAGGATGTATTCTTGCAACAACAGTGCACAACTTGAAGATCAAAGAACAGATTGCTGCTAGCTACAGGTCGTACAGTGGGTTTGTGTACATGCAAGGTACACGTGAGTGTATCTTACAGTATGTGTAAACAGCGAAAGTAATTGGGGAGAACCTACAACACTTGCAAGGAGAATGTACATGCCTAAGTCTCCTGTAAGTTACCCTTGAGGCATGGATGCATTTGTAGACATGCTGCGTGCAAACAGAGAAAATGTGCCTTCCAATTTTCATTGCGGGGTCTGTGCGACCTTGATATTCTGTTATAAAATCGCAAGAGTAGCTTAAGTGTCCCTTGCAAATTAGCCGAATTTTCTCCATAACCAGGACGTACGTGCACATACTATGGGAAGTAAGAGAGGCTTAATACACTCATGTGTACCTTGAATCCGTATTAACCCATTGTGGGGCTTGTAACTAGTTGCAGTCTGTTCTTTGATGTTCAAGTAATGACACTCTTGTTAGGAGAATACACACTGTTTGCACGTGCAAATCTCTACTACCCCACTACCAGGCTATGCTCATATGTTTCAACAATATTTGCAGCATACTTACGTGTGTATACACGTACGATCGGGTGTAAGAGAAGCTTTAAGTATCCCTCGAAAAGCAGTCGGTTTTTGTCTGTAACCAGGACGTACCTTGCACGTACAATGGGATGTAAGAGAGGCTTAAACTAATGACAACATCCATTTACTGGACAAGCTGTCAATCAAATAATCCTTTGCTTTATTTGATGCTATGTGGGGTTGGTTATTAGCCATCAGTGTAAACTGACCTGTTCGCCTCTGTATGAAATGCTATTTCCGATCCAATGCTAATCAGGACATAAACTAATGCAGTAGTCCACGGGCCATTGTGGTGGAGTGGTAACACCCTCTTGCCTCTCACCCCCGAGATCCATGTTCAAATCTTAACAAGCCCTGAAATAGGAAAGCAAGTAAATGTTTCTCTTTGGCTAGTAGATTTCAGTAGCAAGCCTTGACAAGCTGTCTTCACTGGTTTCGTGCAGCCTTGTAACCAGCTGCACACTATGCCAAATACAAGGGCCCAAGGTGTGATGTAATAGACCAACTGAATCCCAAATTTACATCTGATTTTGCTAATAACCCAGCATCTCATTCTTATTTGTGTGGGTGGGGCGTGGGTGAGGTGGATATAAGAACAACAGAAAAACTACTCAAAAAGCATATAGACAAAATTTAAACATATTCCATGCAAGGGTTATTTTACATTTATTATTCATTCATTTACATACCCCACCTAAAAGTGTTTTAAGGAATAAAACAATAAAAAACAAAGCCAGATCTATGATCATGAACACAATGAGATGTTGGATACGTGCTACACCACCAATGACATCAGCTATATGCTATCTTTAAATATCAGACAATTTTGGAAACTCTCACATAAATAGAATAAATTTAAGTTAAAGCCTTTGTATGGTAATTATTATGGCTAACTTTGAATTGCAAACCTGACAAAATTTAAAAGTGCAATTAATCTTTGTTAGTTGGTACAAAAACTTGATAAATTGTTTTTAAAAGAACATTCTACCTTGGAACCCAGCACGTGGAATAGTCAACTAAAAATTCATGAAATATTATACTATAGCTGATAAATTGAGTTTGTAAATCATCAAAACAACAATATAACCCTTCAAAGTAAAATGGCGTTCAGTCTTTTAGAAAAGATCCCCCATGTATCCACATTTGGAAGTAATACTGAAATGAACTTGTTACATCATCTACCTTGTGTGTAACCTATTGGTTGTGGGAACAATTAATAAAAATATCTTAGATGACCCAAAATTGAAAAGTGGCTGGTCTTAGATATTATTGGGCGAAGCAAGGGTCAAACCTCTAGACTCTAATGCTACTTCTAAAATGTGTTACTGGCATGGTGCTAACATGTTACTTATATATTTGATATATTCTAGCATGTCTAAAATAATCTGTGATTCTTTTATGAAAAATAGGTAGAGATCTTTAAAGAGATTTTTTATATTCTAGATATCTTTTTTTATTCCAACTGGTATGGATAATTAGCATTAAGTTACAATTTTTAATGCTAAAACTATGTCACCTACATTTATGTTATGTATATTATTAGAAAGGTACTTTACAAAGTTCAAGTTAGTTTTCATTGCATTAAAATCTATATCTAAGTCACAGAGAAATCTCTATTTAAATTGAAGATTTTATAGTCACTGGTATCCTTAAATCCATAACAGCAATTCTTTTGTATTCTTACTTTAAATATAGACATACTTTTTTATTATCCGTACAAAATCAGAAAATGAATATATATCTATTGAGTTCTACTTTTATTATTTACTTTTTATTAAACTGTTACAAATCAATATATCCTCAACCATAAAATACTTTCAAATGTCCTGGTTTCAATTTTCCAGAAGCCCTGGGTGGTGAAAATTTTTTTATTAAGTCTAACATTCGGCTCACTAAATCATGTGATCTTTTTGGGTCATCTTAAACTGGCTTGATAAGAAAAATACAGCTATCCAGTTGGGGTGTTGGAGTATATGCTAAGTTGGGAAAGCCTTTTTGAAGAGATATGATGTTAACTTTTTTCTTGAAATAGGCAAGGGTTTGGGCAGAATAGCCCTCATCAGGTAAAATCATTCCAAACAGTTGGAACATCAAAAGCAAAGCTGTGGCCAAAGTGGGTTTTTTTTCAGATTTATGTACAGATGGACAGAATTGAGGAGCTTCCAAGAACCTTTTATCTGGATGGTTATATCTTGTACTATATCTTCCACAACGAAGGGAATGCACCTGGGTAAGGGGTGCAATAAGAGGGCATAACCTCATACAAACATGTTGATGCCTGCAGGGTGGAGTGTAGGGAATGCCCAAATAAAATATAGTTCTTGGCGCCTGCGCCTGGTGGTGGCATTTGGGCTTGATGGATCCCCCATCCATTGTACAATGCTAAATTCCATGCTTTTCACAGAATGATTTTTCTGTGTGAAGTGCCTTGAGACTGGAGTCGCCTTGTCAGATTGGAATTTTTGAATACTGTTGAAGTGTTCATACATTCTTTTTCTAATGGGCCTCTTGGTCTCTCCTATGTATTGCAGTCCACATTGATTGCAATTTATTATGTAAATTACATTGGAGAGTTCGCATGTGAGCTTGTGTTTGGGTGGAAGTGATTGACAATTAAATATCCTGTTACTGTGGAAACTAGTAATTTTGTCTAGTTTCTTTAGTTTGGGACAGTAAGTACATCTTCCTAGTCTAGTGCAGATTGGCACATGTTGGGAAGATTGGTTTGGGGGTTTTAGAGCAGGAGGGTAAGCGTTGCTACTGCTGGTAAGAGTGTCCCTGAGGTTCGGTAACCTCCTGTATCCAATGAGGGGTTTGTCTTTGAAGATCCTAGTGAGTTCCTCAGTGTTCTGGATAATGTTCCAGTTTGATCTTATCAAAGATCCTATGTGGGGATTCTTTGGATTGAATTGGGTGACCATAACAGGTACCTCACTGGTTTGGCGAGGCACTGTGTCTAGAAGTTGACCTTGGGTAAATTTCCTAGCTCTGAGATAATGTTTCTTGAGGGAAGGGAAGGGGTATCCTCTTTTGAGATAATACCCAGTGAGTTTTTTGGCATTCAGTTCGAAGTCTGTGTCTAGACTGCATATTCTTCTCAGTCTTAGGTATTGCCCATATGGTCCTTTGGTGTGGATACTATCTGGGTGGGCAGAAGAATATTCCAGATATAAATGAGTATCTGTCGGCTTGTTGTATAGAGTAGTGATTAATGATCTGTCTGCCCCAAATTTAACTGTGGTGTCCAGGAAATCAATTTGGGTATAACTCAATTCATGGGTGAACTTAATTGTTGGGTGTAAAGAATTAAGGTATTCAATGAATTTTATCAATGAATCTTCACCATGGGTCCATACCATGAAAATGTCATCAATGAAACGTTTCCATGTGAGTGGTTTTAGGGGGTAGCCTTCTAATGCCTTTGTCTCAAATCTGTCCATAAATAGATTGGCATAGTTAGGGGCTAGTGAAGTCCCCATAGCAGTGCCTCCTGTTTGCAGATAGTGGTCACCATTGAAGGTGAAATTCATACTGTGTAATACTAATTTTAGTAGGTCTAGTATGAAATTGGTTATAGGTCCTTTAGAGGGATCTTGTCTTAGTTTTGCTGCTACTGCTAATATTCCTTCATTGTTAGGGATATTAGTGTAGAGTGAGGATACATCTAAGGTGCAGAGAATTGCACCTTCTGGGATGGGACCCAAGGCTTTGATCTTTTTAATGAAGTCTTGGGTGTCCCTAATGTAGGATTTTGTTTGAGGGACATACCCTTTGATATGTTCATCTACCAATTTGGTAATTCTACTAGTAGGGTGATTAACAGAACTACAAATTGGTCTACCAGGGACGCCTTTTTTATGTATTTTTGGCAGCATGTAGAATTTAGCCTCTGAACAATTTGTTGGGGCTAGATGTTCGTAGTTTTTATCTGAAATCAGGCTTTTTTGCCTCATTTGATTTAATGTGTTGGTGACATTTGTTGCAACTTTTTCTGTGGGATCATTAGGGAGTTTAGTGTAATACTTAGTATCACTTAACTGCCTGTATCCCTCTCTTAAGTAGTCAGTAGTGTTCATGACTACTACAGCTGAACCTTTGTCCGCTTTCTTAATGATAATATCAGGATTATCACTGAGCTCTTTTAACCCAATTCTTTGTTGTTTGGTTAGATTTGGTTTACAGTATGATTTTGTTTTACTGTTAAGAATCCCAAGTTTGAAAGACCTTTGGAAAATGTCTAGAGATTGGTGGACTCTACTAGGTTTCCAGTTGCTTTTGTCAACAAATCTTTTGTGTAAGTTTTTGTAAGGATCAAGTTCTTGGTCCAAATTATCAGCCATGAAATTAATTAGTTCAATCTCGTTGTCTGACAAATGGTCAAACATTTGATTGTCATTGAAGAAATGAAATTTTAAACAAAGTCTTCTGTGAAATTCTTTAAAATCAGTCCAAATTGAAGACTTATCTGGGGGTCCTGGTGTAGGACAAAAGGTAAGTCCTTTTTCTAAGGCTGAGATTTGGGCTTCAGTTAGTGTTGTGTCAGACAAGTTGATGACTGTGTGACCAATATAACTGTCCATGCTTTTCCCTTTTGGGAGAATGCCAGGGGGGGCTGTTAAGGCCTCCTCCTTGATTAGCATAAGGATACAGTTGTAGTCTGGAGTTCCCATCATTAGGTAATGTGGAACAGTAAAGCAGGGTAATAAAAAGCCTGAGGTGCAGTTTTCCAATCCGCTTTGATCCACTGGAATTGGAGGATAATCCATTAGGATCCTCCCTTAGGGGATCAAGGGGATTTGGATTGTAAAAGTTGGAGGATAATCAGATTGTGTTTGATTATGTAAAACACCAGATCAAGGTCAGTTAAACATGATTGTTGTTTAAAAGAGGTTTATTTAAGATAATTAATGCATTTAAGAAAAATATCAAGATTATGATAAAAATGGATCATAGTTATTTATTTTCTGGCTTGAATGAGCTTGGAGAGACCATTAAGCAGTTGTTTTAACTGTCTGTCTTGGTTCCTCGGCTGTGGTCTTGTTTGGTTCCTATTTCTCTTCTCCTTAGGAGGCTGAGGTGTCCTAGTTTGTTTACTAGTTTTCAGTCTTTTCTGGAGAGACACTGGGGCTGCTGACTGAAAAAGAATCTCTTTGAATTGGTGTTGATCTAAATGTGTTTCCATTTCAGCTAGTGTGCTTTGGATCTCAACTTTGATGTTGGCATATTTCCTGTTTAACTCATCAACCCAAAGGAGGGTAAGTTCTCTCTTGCTCCTGGCAGTAATCTCCATCCACCTCTCTTTTTGAAGTCTTCATCTAAGCTAATCGGTGGACTGCTTCTAAAGTTACATTGAACAGGAAATGTTCCTGATTTGAGACTGTCTTTGATGGAGTGTATATTGGTAGCCAAGTTGAGCTTCCTTCTATAAAGGGTTTTTGCCTTTAGGTACAGGGGTTTAGTGGCTGCTGGGTAGTCCACTCTGTTGTCTGTTGGGGAAGAAGGAGACTGTGTTCTCTTCCTTTTGACTCCCTTGCTGGATTTAGACACTGGGTCCTTCAGTTTGGTGGCCGCTTCAGTGAGTAGTGCAAGTGTTTCACTGCTCAGTGTGGTGGTTGGAATAGGAGTACCACTGATGGGTGTATTAAAAGCACTTGTACTTCTAACTTCCAAGTTATTCATATTAGCAGACAGAGCTGTTTCACTGACACTCATTTTACCCAAAGATAAATCAGTAAATAAGTGTCTATGTGTCAGTGGAAAAGTGAATCCCTTGATCACCTTCCTAGAGATATGATGTTAACCTTTTTCTTGAAATAGGCAAGGGTTTGGGCAGAATAGCCCTCATCAGGTAAAATCATTCCAAACAGTTGAAACATCAAAAGCAAAGCTGTGGCCAAAGTGGGTTTTTTTTCAGATTTATGTACAGATGGACAGAATTGAGGAGCTTCCAAGAACCTTTTATCTGGATGGTTATATCTTGTACTATATCTTCCACAATGAGTAGACGAAAGAGGACCAAAGTAACTGGGATGACCATTGTGAAGAAACTTATACACTAAGGTGGTAGTTTTGAAGATAGAGCAGAATTCAACTGAGAGCCAATGGAGTCGTTTGAGAATAGGAGATGCCCATGTGTATTTGTTACAGTTTGTGACAACCCTAGCAAGTGTGTTTTGAATACACTGTAGTTTGTGCATGTTTAAACTGGACAGACTCCTGAAAAGAGAGAGTCGCTGTTATAAAGGCGACTGGCATTTGCCGCCAGGATAGCAGCCTCATCTGTCAAATACTGTCTTACACATTATCATATATATAACTGTAACATATAGATCTGTATATGTGTCCAATAAACATATTGCCTGCTTCCTCACTGATTTTCCTAATGTGGAGGTGACGTATTAAGTGGTATGCACTCTCGAAAAAGTTTATTTTGTTATAATTTGAAAATATAACTTGTTAAATCATATATAAGATACGAAAAGCCATATATATTAAAACAAAAAATATTCCTAGGTATTTAGCTTAACATATTGACATGTGTAGTGTGGTTTTGATAACCCAGTGACTGGCTTCATGACAGGAGTTAAGTTAGTTTGAAGTATCTTCTTCCTATTCTTGGCAATGGCTGGCTCTACATGTTCTAATGAGTTACACACTTAGTTCAAAGCAAATTGTAAGAATATCTTAAAAATACATGAATATGCAGTTTGTTTCTTTTTTTCCCTGAAAGATACAGCTATTGAGGAACAAGAAACACACTTAAGAGATTAATTTGAAATGCTAAGCGGCAAGGCTTGCTACCATTGGCTACTTCAGCAAATTGGTCTGCTGACATCCAATTGATTGACATGTCACATGATATATAGAAAGCTTATAAAACCTGAGACTGGTAACAGGTAAAGCTCAGTTCCTTACCACGAAGAAGACTGAATTTCATCAAAAGAGAAGCCGATCAACTACTGATTAAAAATGGCTGTTACTTCAATCACATCATTGCTGATACAATGTTTTACACATTATAGTTTTCGATAAAATTGGGTACCACAAGGGTTGTAAAATATCATTACAAATACTTAAGTAGAATATGTTTGAGAGAACAGTGTAACAGCTCTAGGACACATTCTTCACATGAAATATGGACAATGGGTTACAAATATGATATGGCCATCTCAAAGTTCTGTTTATTGTATAGAAGTATTTTATTATCTGTTTTAAATTTTTCTCAACACATTTTATCAAAACGGCTTTAGATGTAGAATTAAATATTTGAGCAAATTAATTCAAAACCATCTACAAAAAATAATTTACCTTGACATAACTGCAAAACAGTCCTTAAACTTTGCATGGCTTGCTGTCATAAAGCTAAAAATGTATTTAATGTTCTTCTGTTTTATTCAAAATATAGCCATATAGTCCAACTAAATGTATACATCTGTAAAAGGATGGACAAATGTTTAATGTGTTAAGTTAGAATAATAATAACAGAAGTGCACTGACGGGGTATTGAAGGTCACATGACACAATGATCTGTCACAGCCTTCCTGATCTAATTTACATATCTGTTTGCTGTGAGTGAATACCAGCTGCTTGAGATCAGTATATATTGCATCTATTTCAAAAATAGCCACTTGAAAGACCTCATTAACTTTGTAAATTTAATTTATGTTTTGAGGATTTGGCTGCAGATGTGTTCCTTATGGAGCAAGTACTTGCCTTGAGTTAAAACCTTTGAGGGGTTTATTTCCGACTTTCACTTGGGTTGTTAGGGCGACCCAGGTGTCAGTCCTCCTCCCCAGGCAGTAGGTTATTAAAGTTTAGTACTACCTGTAAATGGATTTGGGGTACCAGTCTGATGACATCACAGATCTTACCTAGAAATATGACTCAGTTGCCAAGGGCAACCCAGAAAACAAATTGTGTTCATTGGCCAGTGACCTAACTTTGTATTTAACCCAAGTCTCAAAGTCACTTTCAAACTGACATTCAAAGGAGAAACATGAAAATTTTGGAACTTTTAATGAAGATATTTTATGTTTTTAACTCTGCTTTTAGGGATTTTAACTTGTAAATATGTACATATGAACGGTCACTTATCATGCAACAAGTTTTTTACTAGTATTCTGAACATAATTCATGTGAATGAATGGATTGACTGATCAATGAACTGGAAAGCAGAGTGTTGAGTGTATTACTGCAACTGATATGCTGGAGTGTGGTCTTTCATAAGACCTCTGGTCATCGTGTCAACCTCAGGCTTATATGATCTGCTAGAAAGGGACGGTCTAACCTATATTCTCTTTCTTTATTTGTGGCAATGCCATATGGTCAATTGGTCGTTTTTTAGCCTGAATTTGACAAGTTGAGCACAGGTCTTAAGCGCTTTGCGCCTATCTTATGTGTTTTCAGAACATAGAACATTGACTTATATAAAATTGTGATTAGTATACAGAAATGCCAGATCACAAACAACATTGCAAAACGTGTAAAGTGAGACACTTGCCTCCCACTGGAAAAAAATGCCAGTACAAGAAGACTGTTCAAGATGAAGCTAATGAACTCTCTCGAGATGCTGCCGTCGCCAGTGGTCAGTCCACTAGCCTGGGTCCAGAGGACGGACAGCTGTTGCAGAAGCAGATATTGGAGCAGCTGAAAAAGGTGACAGACAGACTAGACCAAGTAGAGCATCGAGTAGCAGCCACAACAGCAAGTTCAACACCAAAGCAGGAGTTAAGTACAGACAGTTTTCTTGAGTCAATTAAATGTCATAAAAAACCCAAAAAACAGTACAAAAGTAGTAGTGCAAGTAGTTCGTCCTCGGACGATAGTGATGACCCCTCTTTAGAAACATTAAAGTCGCATAGATTGCAACAAAAAGTAGATGCCAGAATCAGGGAACTAAATCATAGTTCACACCTCCCAGGTAAAAACAAAAAATTAAAGTATAAATCTCAGAGGGGAGGAAGTGTTGAAGTAGAAGTCAAGCACAAGGTACATTGGCCACATGAGGCAGTACTTGGGGGGGGTATCTCGCCAGCGAGTTACGTATGACCAGTTATCATTGACCCAGTGGGTCCAAGGTTTTTGCCGTAATATACTGGAAGAACGTTCCGGAAGCCGTAAAGATACTATGATATCATACCTCGCTGACCTCATGGAGGATGCGACGGATTTTTCGTGGCAAGGGGCCAAAGCCTCCCATGCAGTACTATTATGCGAGATGGAGAGAGGTACTCTCCAGTGGGAAGATGGCGATCGGATTGACCGGATCCGGAGGGCTCATGCCCAAAAACATATTTCCACCAGCAAAACATCTTGGGCAAAAAGTGAACGAAAACCATGGTTTTGCAAAAGTTTCCAGAATAATACCTGTTCCCATCAGAAAGACCATGAGGTAAATGGTAGGCTAAACAAACACATCTGTGCCTTCTGCTTGACTTTAGGGAAACAGTTAACTCACTCAGAAAAGAATTGTCTAACCAAACAAAGCTCAAAAAACGAGCAGCCAGCTGCCAATCGTTAGGATTGGGCAGCTGTAGTGAATCTGTGTGCAAAAATGGTAAAGTTAATGAAGAAACTGTGCAGCACTTGCAGGTAGCTGCCAGTAAAGTCATAACAAATGATGTGCATAGAAGTAGGCTTGTTTACAATTCTAGGGTGAAACCCAAAGAAGTGGAGGCTTTGTTTGCTAAAAGAACTGGTAGTACATGTCTTAGCACTCCTTGCTTCCCTGTAGTATTCGGTCAGGTAGTCAGGGCTAGGGTAGCACGAACCCATAACAATGCAAAAATTGCCAAGTCTGTAACTAATGACCAATCTGCAGAAACAACCAGTGATCCTGGTAGTTCCCATGACATAGCCTTGAACCCCAGTCCTTACAGTAGCACAACGACAGAGGTCGTGTCTAGTGGCAAAACATTAACCACAAGTAAAACTCTTCCCATTGGGGAGGGTAGTTGCAACAATATCAGTACTGTAGGTGAGTTTGGAACTTCACAGGTCCAGGGTTCAAATCCTAGTCACACAGCAGCCAAAATGGTGGCTGGCATGACAGATGATGACCCCATCAAAAATACTACTTCCAAGGTTCAAGATCCAAACCCCCGTCCTCTTACCAACCCTACAGCTGAGGTCATGTCTTGCCCTAGGGGCGGGGACCCATTGCCTAGTGGTTACACTTCTCAATCTGGTCTCAGACAGGAGGCAAGTATTGCTGGTAATAGTCTTACAGCTAAGGTCATACCAGGTGAGAGGGCTGAAAGTGTACACATCACACAGGTCGGGTCCGAGAAAGGGACCAGTGTGAACTCGGATATAGTTAAAGGATCACAAAGGTGTGAAAATAGTAATCAATTGATTCTTCATGTCAACTATTCAGGCATTGAAGATAAATTTGTGAATTCAATTCTGCATGCTAAGCATGCTGTGGATGTAAACAAAGTTTCAAATGTCAATAATGACACTTTTCACAAGCGGCGTCGTCAGTCTGCGTTTAACTTTGGGTACATTCCATTAGCAGATCAATTAATGCCAGGGGTTGACACCATGAATGACGCCCTAGATTTAACTCCCATTGAAATGCATTATGCTGTTAGAAAAACCAATAAACCCAATTTCATGCTAGCCAGAATCCCAGTCAGAGGTCAACTTAATGTTGAAGCATGGTGTGAACACCTTGGGGAATATTGGGACCAACAATTATTGCAACTAATACGCTTTGGCTTTCCCCTTGATTTTAATAGGGCTTGCAATATCACAAATGAATCAGGTAACCACAAATCTGCTGTAGATTATCCCATGGATATTGATGCATATATTGCAGAAGAAAAGCAATATGACGCCATAATTGGTCCATTCAATGAGAATCCCATCTATGGAGGACACAGTTCCCCTTTCATGACCAGGGCAAAACCTAATTCAGACAGACGCAGGGTCATTATAGATCTCAGTTGGCCCCTTGGGGCCTCAGTTAACGCAGGAATAGATAAAAACGCCTATCTTGACGCTCCCTTTGCTTTAACATTTCCAACTGTGGATAACATCACTGATGAGTTGAAACGTCTGGGTCGTGGCGCCTTCCTATACAAGATAGACGTAAGTCGTGCTTTCCGCCATGTCAAGGTCGATCCAGGGGACTACGACCTCTTGGGTTTAGAATGGAATGGTCACTACGTCGACACGTGCGTTCCGTTCGGGACGCGTCACGGGAGCCAGATCTTCCAACGCTTAAGTGACGCCGTCAGGTACGTCATGCGACGCAAAGGTTTTACTATCATAGACTATATTGACGATTACGTCGGCGTCGGCGTCCCTAGCGTCGCCTGGGCGTCGTTTCATGCTCTTCTGGATTTAATGACGCAGCTAGGTCTGACGGTCAGCGTCAAAAAACTGGTGCGTCCGGCGACGCAAGCCACATGCTTGGGTGTCCTAATTGACACTGAAAAAGGCACCATTTCAATTCCTCCAGAAAAATTGCGTGACGTCACGGACGCGGTGCGTCACTGGATGACAAAAGACTTTGCTACAAAACGTCAACTACAGTCGATCCTAGGTCTCCTCTTGTATGTGCACAAATGTGTAAAGCCAGCCAGGGTATTCTTGAACAGAATGCTAGAGGTACTCAGATCAGGCCATGGGCGTCAAAAAATTCACCTCACCCCTGACTTCAAGAGGGACCTGGGGTGGTTTGACAAATTTCTGAATGTTTACAATGGCGTTTCCTTGTACGATCATAGAAGCATAGACGTCACACTTGAACTTGACGCCTGTTTGACGGGTTTTGGGGGTCGTTCTGGAAATTATGTCTACCACCTGCCAATTATCAGAGGTTTCAGGAACCTCACAATTGTACATTTGGAGATGGTGAACATCTTGCTTGCGATTCGTACCTTCAAGCCTCACTGGGCTAGTAAGAAAATTTTGATTCAATGTGACAATGAGGCTGTAGTTACAGTTCTAAGATCGGGCAAAACTCGTGACCCATACCTTGCAGCTTGTGCAAGGAACATCTGGTACACAGCTGCAGCAGCTGACATTGACCTTCAGTATGTACATATTAGGGGAGTCGATAACAGGATTGCAGATGTTCTGTCAAGATGGCAGGGCACCACTGATCATCTTAATCTGTTGTATCATCACATTCAAAAGCCAATATGGCTACATGTAGTTCAGGATATGCTGGATTTAGATCCAGAATTGTAAACAAATCTGTGACTTTTAGTATGTATTTTAGAGATGTTAAGGTGTGCAGGGGCCTGCATATACGTTTGAGGTGTTACATTGTCACACTTGTATTTTGTATAAACTGACAGTTAGTTTGTATGTATTATTAGTTGCAGGGGCCCATGTTGTTAGTTACATGATACTGAAAGATTCTGCACTTTGTTTTTTAGAGAATGAAGGCCTCACAGAATGGTCAGCCAAGGCTTCTGCAAGGCTTCATCTAGCGTTCAGGCCTAAGACATACAAGGCTTACACTACCATGTTCAAGACATTTGTGGCATTCTGTATATTCACAAAGTCATGCTTGGAGAATGCCAATGTAAAGCTAATCTTGTCTTTCTTAGAATGTTTAGTATCAAATGCTGTGTCACCTTGTATGTTGGCTAACTATGTGTCAGCTATCAAAGCTAATTTTATATTGTACGAGTTACCATTTCAAGTTTTGGATCACCCTAGGGTGAAATACTTCATCAAGGCTGTAAAAATCAACAGGCCTCCTGCCCTCAAAACTCACAACGTCATTTCCATTTCCATGCTCATAAAGCTGTCAATGGCCTGTGATGACATACCTTTTGGCCAGGTGTACAAGGCTACATTATTATTGGGCTTCTTTGGCTTCCTAAGGCTCTCCAATCTGGCCCCCCACTCTGTCGCAGCTTTCGACCACACTAGGCATTTCACAGGTCATGACGTATTTTTCACTAAAAAACACCTTAAACTCATCATAAAATGGTCCAAAACAATGCAGACCCGAGATAAAGTGCAGTGCATAACAGTCCCAAAGCTGAAAAATAAACTTATCTGTCCCTTCAGGGCTGTCAAGAGGCTTCGAGACCTCTATCCCTTCACCAGTTCCACCTCACTGTTGCAAGTTTCAGCACCCCAGGGTTTGATCCCTTTAACTGACTCAAAAATGCGAAAAACCTTGAAGTCTATTAACTTGTCTTTAGATCTTCAATCCAATTACTTCACCTTCCATGACCTACGAAGGTCAGGGGCCACGTATGCATATAATGCTCACATCCCAGTGCAGGAAATAAAGCGACATGGTACATGGTCCTCAGATTGTGTTTGGCAGTACATTCAGTCGGATCACGCCTCTGGCGAACACTTGGCCAATGCCTTAGCAACTAGTATAAATGCTTTATAGATATTACCCCTATGGTTGGGCTTGAGGGTATCCTTATATGCTCAGTATTTATATCACAGACATTTTAACTCTTGTAAACTCTGGGGGCCCCTTCCTCCTTGGGCAGTTTAGGGGGTCAGTGGTCTCTCCCTAGTCAAAAACTAATTTTTTACTAAGTGTTTGACCTTTAACCTTCCCTTCTGCCGGGGTTGAAGGTCACCCCAGAGGTCATATTCTTAGTGTCTTTTAATTGTAACATGTATCATAAACTGTAATTAATCATGGACTCTAACTATTTACATGGCTGCTTCATTAGTAATTCAGTAATCTCATCTCTTAGCAGCCTCACTGTAATTTGCTGCTCTACATCATATACATGCTTAGCAGCCTAGAATTTATGTAACATTATACACTAGTTATATATTATGTAAAACTGATGGACCTGTAAATAATTTTTAGTATTTAGTATTGTATTTTATTATTAATGATATGTATATTAATAAATTGGTACCCGCATGTCTTGTTTCTGTCTTGGGGGGTTTAGGGGACTGTCACTTGGGTTGTTAGGGCGACCCAGGTGTCAGTCCTCCTCCCCAGGCAGTAGGTTATTAAAGTTTAGTACTACCTGTAAATGGATTTGGGGTACCAGTCTGATGACATCACAGATCTTACCTAGAAATATGACTCAGTTGCCAAGGGCAACCCAGAAAACAAATTGTGTTCATTGGCCAGTGACCTAACTTTGTATTTAACCCAAGTCTCAAAGTCACTTTCAAACTGACATTCAAAGGAGAAACATGAAAATTTCCCTCCCTCCCTTCCCTATGCACGGTCTACAACCTGTCACCACTTTGACCTCTATGGAGGTCAGTTTGGGGTTGGGTATTTTCACGAGGGTATCCTTATATGCTCAGTATTTATATCACAGACATTTTAACTCTTGTAAACTCTGGGGGCCCCTTCCTCCTTGGGCAGTTTAGGGGGTCAGTGGTCTCTCCCTAGTCAAAAACTAATTTTTTACTAAGTGTTTGACCTTTAACCTTCCCTTCTGCCGGGGTTGAAGGTCACCCCAGAGGTCATATTCTTAGTGTCTTTTAATTGTAACATGTATCATAAACTGTAATTAATCATGGACTCTAACTATTTACATGGCTGCTTCATTAGTAATTCAGTAATCTCATCTCTTAGCAGCCTCACTGTAATTTGCTGCTCTACATCATATACATGCTTAGCAGCCTAGAATTTATGTAACATTATACACTAGTTATATATTATGTAAAACTGATGGACCTGTAAATAATTTTTAGTATTTAGTATTGTATTTTATTATTAATGATATGTATATTAATAAATTGGTACCCGCATGTCTTGTTTCTGTCTTGGGGGGTTTATTTCCGACTTCCAAACTTTCTGCTTATGTTTCATCATGTAAAGCATGATTAACTACTCAGATATTGACTGGTGTGTTAAAACTGCCTTACTGGTTTACATGTTTCTTCAAACCTATTACACTAAATACTTTGTCACACATCTTTCTTCTTGTGTCAGTCTGTCCAGTAGTAGGTGGTGTCAAGGTTATGTGAACATATTGATCCACTCTTTTATCCATCCAGTCCTAAATCAATTGTTGATTATGTATTGTATATTGAGTCGCATAATATAAACTGAATCATTGATGAAAACTCCTAAACATTAAATAAAATTGTAAAGAAGTCAGGGAAGGATCCAGCTTTTAAGTAAGGTGGGGGTTCACATCAGACATACCATAACTAGGGGGTCGGGGGGCATGGCCCCGGGAAAAAATTAATTCTTGGTTAAAGTACATATTACATTTCCTGTAAACTTAGCACCACACTCAAGAAATAATTTTGTACTTTGGGTTGAACCCCTTTACATTATTTTTCAAGGGGGGGGGGGGTCGAACCCCCCAGATTTTCACTGGACCAACAAGGTAGCAAGAGTGTAGTTCTCTGCTACAAAGATTGTAGTTCTCTGCTACAAAGAGTGTAGCTCTGTGCTACAAAGAGTGTAGCTCTGTGCTACAAAGAGTGTAGTTCTTTGCTATTTTACAAAGTTTTGAAAATATTTTAAAGTTGTTGATAAAAGACCCGCGCTGGCAGATATTAGTTTCAACAGAAAAGTTTCATACAGTGAACAACATAATTTAATTTCATTATTATTAATAAACAGCATTTTGAATTTTGAAAGAGGGTAGCTTTAATACTGGGTTGAACCCAACTCTTTCACATCAGAACCCGGCTACATTTCCTGCCAATTTAGGACATATATTAACAGAATCTCAGAATCGAAAAAAGGGATTCCACAGGAAGTATTTATATAGCTGTATTGCAAGTTATGTAGTCAGTTGAAATGAAAATATATGAACAATAGCTTTTAACAGAAATCTAATCTAGGTGTTCTTCAATAACGAAAATTTAATTAGAAATTTCACAATTGGGTGTTGTGTATAAAAGTGTATAGGAATTTACTGCTGTGGAAAAAATGTAATGCAGACATTATCTTATCCTACTGTAGTTTGATTAACATATTTTTCTCCCTTCTGTTTGGCCCCAGTACTATTTCCTTTTTCCATCAATTACTAGCTGGGTACTGGTCCTGAGTAATTGGTTCCTAACTCTTTGTTTTTATTTTAGGAACTGCCTTTTGACATCCAAGAAAATGTGAAATATTACACAGTTGACAGGGATCTGCAGGTGAGACCATTATTCTCATTATTACAATTTTCAAGATAATTTTTCTTCTCCATTTCTGATAACATTGTTATCTTAAAGTTGAAAGGATAAAGTTCATCGGAATTACTACTTCCTTCATTAAATATTATGATAAACACACACTAAAACTACATTATTGCTGTGTATATCAGGGTTTTGTCAATGTCGCAAGATGATATATCATAGCTCAACAGCCAGTAAGTGTGTTGTTTCCTGGAACAGAATGGAATTGGCCGACCAAAAGTTTTTTTGGACTTTCATGAATTGTGACACAGTGTGATGACTTTCTGTCTCTTCATTGAAGTTAAGCGGCAATGGGTGATGTTAGTACTGGGATGGGTGACTGTCTCAGTGCACTACTGCAGTCTTTGATGACTTTGCAGCTCACACCAGTAGACCGGAACCTCTTTCGGCATTGTTTACTCTAAAAACGTTTTGATATTGGTAAAAATTTAAGGAGAGATATGTTTTTATGAAATTAACCAGTTTTAACCAAAGTTTGAATTACACCATGACATGTGATACTTACTATTGTTTACTGTGACTTTTAATATGAATCCTGACAGGGCCACGGTGGCAGAGTGATAACACTCTCACCTCCCACCTCTGAGACCGGGGTTTGGTTCCCGGCCGGACCTCAAGTAGGAATGCTGGTAGTTGCTTGCCATTGGTCGACAGTTCACAGTACAGAACCTTGATCAACTGTATGTACTGGTTTCCTCTGCCCTCCCAACTACCCGTTGTGATATGACATGTACAGTGTTGAAAGCGACATGAAAATCCAAATAAATAAATATGAATCGTATACATTGCTCATTTGTAAAATGTCACTGTATATTTAACATGCTCACACAGCTTTAATTGCTCAAAATTAATTTTATATTTCACCAAAAATACAAATCACATTAAAAGAGCATAAATTAAAAAAGCATTAATTAAAAGAGCATAAATTTTAATGTGCAATGTCAGAGGCAGATTATTAATACAATTTCAAAAACAAATGTTTTCACAAAGTTTTCTTTGTGTGTGGAATATGTTAGATTATTCTTTACGTTTTCAGGATGTGGTAATACAGGAAAAAGTCTTGGAATTTCCAACATCTGAATTTTATCTGAAAGGGAACAAGCTTGGTGTGAGTAAATTTTAATCAATTTGCTAGAAATGTGAAGATTTCCAAAATAAATTCTAACCAGTCAGTTAATGTAAGTAACTGTAGGAAATATAACAGATATTTAATATTGCATTGATATTCATATCCATTTAAGTTATTAAGATTTTCAGGGCCACGGTGGCAGAGTGGTAACGCTCTCGCATCCCACTTCTGAGATTGGAGTTGGAATCCCAGCCCGACCTCAAGTGGGAAAGCTAGTAGTTGCTTGTCATTGGTCGGAAATACGGTACAGAACCTTAATCAACTTTATGTACCTTTTTCCTCTGCCCATAAAACTACCCGTCTTGATATGACCTGTACAATGTGTTGAAAGCGACGTTAAAACCCAAATAAATTATCAAGGTTTTAAGTATGCTTGAAAGATGGCTGATGTGTGTTGATGGTCCAAGCTTTGACCTTGGATTGCTTTCTTGTGGGTGCATATTTTCAATACCATATAAACTATATAACTGTTCAAATATAAAGTAGTATTTGCTTTGAAATTAGGAGGAGGGCCATGGTGGCAGAGTGATAACACTCTCGCCTCCCACCTCTGAGGCCAGGGATTGGCTCCCAGCAGGGCCTCGGGTGGGAAAGCTGGTAGTTGCTTGCCGTTGGTCAGCAGTTTACAGTACAGAACCTTGACCATCTGTATGTACTGGTTTCCTCTGCCCTTCCAACTCCCCGTCGTGATATGACCTGTACAGTGATGAAAGCGATATAAAACCCCAAATAAACAAATAGATAAAATTGAACTCAGGAGATATGTTAAAATAACATAGAATGAAGCTGGTGAAGCAGTGGGTTATCAATGGGCATCAGTATCAGTGCTTCAGTAAAACCCGAAAATTACTCGAGTAACAGATATTTTAAACTTCATCACAATGAAAGACACTTACAAGTTAGAGCCAACAATAGCTTATTTTGAGGATATTTACTTGTTTTTGCATCACTTTCCACCAAAGAATATTGTACGATATAAAAGCAATTTTTGAGCTTTCACTTTTGACATAGCATAACAAGAACAGTTTACTACAACATTTTTTTGTAATATAATGTTTGGTTTTACTACTGTGAAACCTGCATTAGTCCTAGATAAAGTTAAGCCTGTGTTGAAACTGGTAATTCTAATTATTTTTTAAATCTATAAAAAGGTTTACATTCACTCCTATTTACACAGATATTTTTATTACTAGGGTACAAGCAGCACAAAGTTTGGGTAATATTTTCAAAAGACTGATGCTTGCTTTTTATTTAAAACATTTTTTTACTTTAGTTTTATGTGCTAACCTGCATAATAAGAATATTATTAAAAGCATCTTTCTTAAAATTAACAGTGGAAAACAAAAAATGCGATTGTTGGCTGCATATATAAACCAACCAATAAGAATGCTCAGAAAATTTATTCTAACATAACACAGATGTGTGCGTGAATTCAATTGGTTAAACGACAAAATATTCTAAGGGTAAAATACAGCATAACCCTGCAACTCCCTATTATCGCTCATTATGGCTGTCGTTACAATTATACATTTTTTGTCATAAAAACATTTGTCATGTTAGAATAGGAATAACCCCCTCCAAAACAATGGCATACGCAGTATTTTACCATGGTTTGAGGCAATAAACCCCTCAGGCTTCGCCTTCCGAGGTTTATAATCTCAAACCATGGCACAATTCTGCATGTACCATGGTTTGGTCGGGTGTTATAATCCTATACTAATACATATCTGACATCAATAATTGTATTGGTAATTTAATATGAATTTGTTGAACCATGATACAGTGACACAAGCAATTTTCTCAATATAAAATTCTATGTCCTAGAGAAAATAACCCATCTCACACGAATAAAGGCCCACTCAGCAACACCAGTTGATGATATTATGACAAATGTCCTACGTAAAAAATATATGGTGACATTTTAATGGAGGGATCATTAATTAGAGAAATTTAGGTTTATTTTAGAAGGACCTTCAAATCGATAGTTGAGAAAGCATGCTCAAAATAGCAAATCCCAATGATCAGTATCATTATATGGTATTTACTTTTTCTATTTGGGTTTTAATGTCACTTTCAACACTGTGTGCAGAGCAAACCAGTAGATACAGTTGGTCAAGGCACTGTACTGTAAACTACCTACCATTGGTATGCAAATACCAACTTTACCAGAAAAAAGTGCAGGGTCTGAACTGGAAACCTCAGAGATGGGAGGAGAGTGTGTTACCACTGGGCTACTGTGGGCCCCTCATTTTTGGTCAGCTATTTTCAAATTTGTATGATAAACACTTTTCAGGAAGAACTGTTTTTGGCCAAGGAAAAAACCATGGGATAGACAATAATTTATTTAACTTCAACAGAGAAAAAATAATTACACGGGTGACATTGATTTGGGACGGTCATCAATTTGAGACACTTTTTACATTTGGAGATAATAACCTGTTTGTTTGACTTGGCACCATAAACAATGAATACAGAAGTATTACCTCATTTATACATGTGATTATATCCCACTGGTACTGTACATTTAGCATTTATATGCAACAATTTATAGAAAAGAAAATACCACCCCTTCTCCATATCCATCAAATGGAAAACATCCTTGTGTTATCACCAAAGTACAAGGTCAGTCCAAAACAATAACCACTAAACATTTTTATTGTATCTTCTATCTGGACACATATAATTAACTTTGAGTGATTTTATATTTATTGTAAACAAGGCTGTTACTAATCTAGTTGACTATACAATATTATTCCAATATGGCAGCCAAAATTCTCATCTCCCATAAAGTACTTTTATAATAAATGTCTTTTTTGGCTCATTTTATACAATTTCTATGGCTCATACACGATGAAAGTCAAGTCACTGATGTTTATGTCTTTTATTTACAAAAAATTGGGGACCAATGAAAGTGAATGTCTCAATTTAGTGGATTGTAATTTGGGGGTTTCCCAGAAGTGTCCCAAATCAATGACCCTTTGTTTTGGGTACATTATTCAGTTTTTGTCTAATTTCGGCTTTTACAAACATAGAAAAAGAAAAATTGATTTGCACACAATGAAATGTTGGTGCTCTTCTGTTTAATAATGTGCATGAAACCATACGTTTATTTTGATAAGTGGCAAAAAAATGTGAAAACAGGATAAAACTGTCCCAAATTGATGTCGCCCGTGTACCATGTTTTGTTTTTATTTTCTTTATTTCTCGTAAGCGATATTCGCTTGGGAAGTACTAAAACGCACCATTTTTCGGAATCCCGGAATCGCAAAGGTGTTGGCTGTTGAGAGGGATGTAAAACCCCGAAATATGAACTTTGCAAAGGTAGAGAAGGGGGAGAGGGGGCGATTAATAGGGATGGGGCGTTTATTACAATAAATACGGTATATTAAAATAGTTTTAGTCCAGGAGGACAGTACAACTGAAATAAGGTATAAATCACACGAAAATAAGCTTATTAATATTTAGCAAAATGTAGAAAAAAATGCATTTAAGACAAAACTTAGCTGAGACAAAAGTCTTAACTTTAAGACTGGATTTAAGCCTAAGACCTGGCTAAGTCTAAGACCCTTCGTGAATACCAGCCCAGATCTATTTGGCATTCTAATTTCTACAGTTTAAGTATATAAGATTTTATTTATGCTGAAATGTTTAACATTTGACATAGTTACAACAACTAATTGTAATACTTCAAGTACAATCAAATGAGATTGAGCTGTAATATGAATATTTTAAAACTTTCTATATTTTGACTAATAACTAAGAAAAAATACCAAAACTGTTACTATTAAACTGGTTTTCAAGTCAGAGAAAGCATTTGGAAAAGTAGATTTGTAGTACAAATATACTCGGACCTTGGGCCCTCTCACATTCGTATAGATTTGCTGGTCCTTTTGCTTTCTCCATGACAGAAATATTAAACAAATGTTATTATCAACTCTCTTGAATGGATTGTGTATTTGTAGATCTATGTTGGGATGGAAAAGAGTGAAATGGTAAAAAGAATTCGTGAATACAGAATGGGATAGAAAGTTCCAGATAGATTTGGAAGAAGGATGGCAAATAATGCTATATGATAATGTGTGACAATCTTTAGCACCTTACACGTAGATTTTCTTTAGTAACATGTATGGCGTATATATATTTGATCAAACTCTTTTGTGAGCTGATGCAGGTAGAAATCTTATTCCAGAGTTGTCGTTGCATGCCAAATTTATGTAACATTCTACAAGAAAACATTAAACTTTTAAAAAGTCATCTGACTTTAAAAGGGAGTGTAAAAGATTTATATTTGTGATCTAGATGGAATGGCAGTCTATCTGGACTTAAAAGGCATTTTTTTTCATTTTCTATGAATGAAGTGACAAAAGTAATATAAAGGATTGTAAATTATCCACCATCATGCAATAGTAAAATTCATGTAATCATTGCTGGATGTATCATATTTTTCAAGAAATTTTATAACACGATTATTTGGAATAGCATTGGATGTTATCAGCATTTTTACATAATTTCAGTATTTTCCATCATACACGTACAAACTAAAAGTATTAGTTGGTCAAACATTATTTAAGAAAGTGAATAGACAGTAGTACTCTCATATGTGCATCTGCTCTGAATTTAATTTTAAAAGCAAATATTTTAGTGAAAGCAAAATTCACTTATGATTGTGTCTAATTTCACAGTAATTTACGCTAAGTGCACTAAGGTTAGGAAAAATGCTTTGATACAAAAATTGTAAAAAAAATTACCAAATTAGATAACCTGGCAGGTCAGATATAGATTTTTTTCATATTAAAATGATTTTAATTACTTTTACAATGTATCGTAATTCATTGTGTAATAATGTAAGCAATGGTAAATTTGCAAAGAGATATTGCATATTCTTATATATGACAAAAAAGTTAAAATGCACATTAAAATTAAAGTATGTTTAATAAGAATGACATTTATTAGGGTTATTAAAATATTGTTAAGTGTCTTATGTTTGCCATGCCAATAAATTTGCTTGCAGTGAAAAAGGCTTTGTTTTAATGTCCATAACTTCACCTTCAAATTCCATGTTAAGCAAACTCTGATATAGTTGATGACAAACAGTCCGTCTCTTCTATATAGTTATTTAAGAGCAATATTCAAATTAGAAAGCACAAGTACACAGGCCTTCACATAGACAGCCAGGTTTTTCCTCATATGGTAACAGAAATACTCATTGAAAATAGGAGTGTTCAAAATTTAGTATTTTGTATCCAGAATATGATATTGATCTATCTTTGGCTCGGTCCTACCCACATAAGATAAATTCTTATGTGGGTGTTCCACCACACGACTAACGCTCCCGATTAAGGGTTTTGGGGGGTCGGTTTGAAATATTTGCTTAGTCCCAGACCTTGTGTAAGGGTCGGTTGTGGTCGGTTGGGGCCGTGTGAAAAATCAAACATGTTTGATATTTCACACGACTACAACCGATTCATATTTCCCGCCCTCAACAAAATGTCCAGTCCCAGGCGTCCTCAGGCCTCCTCAGACCCAAATTTACACAGTCGTGTGTTGTCCCAGGCCGCCTGCGACCCTTAGTCCCAGACCTCCCTAGCTTAGTCCCAGGAGGCCGGTTGTTAATCCCAGACTCAAACATGATGCGTATGAATTTCATGCGTGTGAAAGTGGGTCGGTTGCATTAGTCCCCGGAAGCCTCAGACCGTCTGCGGTGTCCTGGGACCCAAAAATCAAGGTCTGGGACTAAGAACCGACTAAGGGTAACCGACCCTAACCGATCCAAACCGGCCTCCCCAGGACGCCTGGGACCACACATTTTCACTCTGCGGCGGCCTGAGGACACCCCAGGCGGCCTGGGACTAACATCCGATTAAGAACCGACTGTTTTCCGTGCATCGGAAATTAAAACGAGGCAATGAGGGGGTCTGGGACTATATAAGTGACCGCGCACACATTGTCGTTGTTACTGACTGTTTGGCTACTGAGAGACGTGTGTCACTGATTTGTAGGGGTTTTCAGTTTTTATTTTACATTTTATATACTTGAGCTTAGGGCAAATTTCACAGTTAGGAGACACATTTTACTATTTTTTTATTATTTTGTCGACTGGATTATGAGGAAAGAGAAAGGAGGGAAGAGAGGAAGGAAAAAGATGGATGAGAGGGAGAAGGAAAGTCAAGTAGAGGAGAGGAGTGAAGTTATTACAGAAGAAGGAAGTGAGAGGAGAGAGGAGGAGGAGATTCAGGAAGATCCAGCTATTGGGGAAGCTGTGGCAGAAGAAGAAGAGAGGTGTGAGGAAGATCCGGAGTGCCATTCTTCAGCCAAGAGAGCCAGGGTGTGTGCCACTTTTACAGACAGCCAGGAAGTTTCCATTGTGGAATTTGTAAAGCTGCACCCTGAACTGTATGACAAGGAACATTCACGTTTCCACGACACGACCAGAAGAGAGGCTCTCTGGGCAGAAATATCTGCAGAACTCAAGCTCCAGCCCTTTGATGTGAGACGTTGGTTCGAGTCCCAGCGAACCCGTTATGGGAAGCTGTCTAAGCTCCAATCTGGCCAAGCCCCGAGGGAGATGACCAAGAGACAGTCCTGGGTGTACCAACAGATGGGTTTTCTTAAAACCCACATCAGAAGAAAGGGGACCAACAGAAGTTCAGGTTTTGAGGCCAGTCCAAATACCAGCAGGCAGGACGAATCACGTGGGTCAACTACTGACACAGAACACCTTGAGTCCAGTGTCCTGAGGGAGAGGAGTCAGTCCGTCATTACATCTACAACCGTTTCAAATTGTTTTTGGAATATTTGGTAGTCCTGAAAAGGACTGCTTGTTAGTCCTGAAAAGGACTGGTTACTGCAGCAGGACTTATATTCTGTCACCTTGCCACTGCTCCCTCATTGTTGAAGTAGTCCTTCAGGTAATCCCTCTGTCTCTTGGCTTCTCTGGCAAGGTTTCTGTCTTGGCCACCACCAGTAGCACCCCCAATCAATCCACAATCATCAGGTACATCATCATCATCGTCCTCCCCAGGCTGCTGACCACCAGGTTGACCTTGATACTGGCTTCTCAGTATGTTGTGTAGAACAACACAGGTCAAGACCACTTCCCTGACTGTTGCTGGGGGTGCCAAAAGCATTCTCCACCACTCTTCTGCCCCTTGAAATTCTATAATTGGCAATCCTTTCCTCTCTGGTTAACATCCTTCTGCCATAAGGTTTCATGAGCCAGGTCTTCAGGGCAAAAGCATCATCTGCCAGGATGAAGTAGGGGACATCTCTCCCACCCTGGGTTATAGGAGCTGGGTCAGGGAAGCCTATCCTGCCATCCTCAATCCTCCTCTTCAGCTGAGAGGCATTAAATATCTGGCCATCCGAGCAGGATCCTTCAGTACCCACATCCACCCATCTAAACTTGTACTGTCCATCTACCAGGGCCAACATAACAATGGAAAAGAACCCCTTATAGTTGTGGTAGAGGGCTCCAGTGTTCTTGGGCTTCTTCAGGGCCACATGCTTCCCATCCAGAGCTCCCAGGGCATGTGGAACATTCCATCTGATCCTGAATTCCCTCTCCAGTTCTTTCCACTCATCTGGGGTTGGAGGACATTTCAGGTACTCCCTGGTGAACTCATCCTGGATGGCCCTGCAGACCTCTGGTATAAACTTAGAGATGGTGGATCTTCCAACCCTGAACTGACAGGACAATGATGTGTAGGACTCTCTAGTGGCCAGATATCTGATGGTGAGGGCTAACTTCTCCCCAACACTAATTGGTGCTCTGTAGTTGGTGGCCTGCCTGGCTAGGTGTGGTTCCAGTCTGGTCTTAATCATTTAAAAAAATTCTGGGGTCATCCTCATGTAATTGGTGAATCCTGGAATGTCTGTGGCATACAGATCAGCCATAATGTTGTGGTAGGCCCCCCTCTCCTCTCTCTGCAGTATCCATGGCCTGACCCACATGTTGTGCCTTCTTCTAGGTCTCTGTATGGGTGCTGGTGGTGCTGGTGGTGGTTGCTGTGGTCGACGTAAAAAATGGAAATACATGATTTGTAACTGAATAAAAACCAAAAAAGCCCTAAGTTGTTGTTGAATCTGTTTTCCATTAAAAGGTGGCATCCTGCTGTGTTCCCAGAAAAGCAATGATGATTAGATCGCAAATTTTATATATATATACCCAGAAAATCCAGCAACTTTGGAAAACAATAATCGGGGATCCTGGTCTGGGGAAGACTGAGGAGGCCTGAGGACGCCGGTAGTTAATCGTGGGTTAGTCGGGGCTTAGTCCCAGGAGTCCTGAGGTGTCCTGGGACCCAGTCGGTATGTGTATGACAGGATCGTGGTTGAAACTGACCTGAAAACTGGCTTAGTCGGTTCTTAGTCCCAGACCAGTCGGCGTCCTGGGGACGATCTGTTCTTAATCCCAGACTTCAGTACCGACCCAGTATTCCCGCCCATTTTTGTTATTTTCCCACCGACTGTCCACGATTAAGGGTCGCCGACAGGATCGGGGCTTAATCTTTTGGTGGAACAGGGGCATAAAGATGTGTTTATTAGTTTCTGAGTAACTGCAAGTAAATCCAGACATAGAAGGAGAGCCAAAACACAGCCTATTCTGGCATAGGTAATGGCACCAGTCCTGAAGTGATTGGCAGTTGGAATATCTTGAGTAACTAGTCCATGGACATTTTACTGAATTTTAAAGCAGATAACCTCTACATTAATAGGTTCTACTGAGTACAGAATGAAATTGTTATTTCAAAATCATTCAGGCATATGTAGGATGCAAGTCTTTATGATTTATATGCAAAATAAATTATGGAGATTGTCTAGTGAAGAGAAATCAAACTTCAATACAAACACTCAAACACTCTAAAATGTCAGAGATTATTATTAATTACCGATTATGAAACATAAAAAGTCCCAAACTTCATTAAAAACACTTAAACAATAAAATGTTGGCATAGCATTAAAGTGTTTTGCATTTATAGTTTCAGCAATTAAGCAATTAAGAAAGAATTTTCTGTTAAATAAATCTTGGTTCCATATGACTAACATAAGTTTTCCAAATTTAACAAACCAAGACAATATCTGAAAAACTGGTGCCCAATCAAACTTGCTTAAAGTTGACTACAACTTTATTAGCTTTCCTTGTTAACAGATTTCCACAAGTATTACCATACACAGTGATAAGCAGAAGTGCCTTCATAATAAAGATACATCATAGAAAATGTAAGGACAGTCTATCAGTTAATGCATTTACCTGAAATAAAAGAAAGAGATGGAACTTAATGAGCCTGTTCCACTGGGACCATATTGTCGGTAACTTAGGATCAAGGGATCGGGAGCAATCTTATTGGGCCTGTTCCACTTGAGCTGATCCTACAACTGACTCAATAACACTGGAATGGGTTATCAGAGTCAGGAGTGAGGGACAAAATTCCAGAAAAAAAAACCAAGCGAAAATTTTGGGTCTGTTTCACCTCCATGACAGAATATAGTCCATCCCATCCCAGGATCAACCTCTTGATTTGGGGTTGGGTTTTTTTATCCACAACTAGACTGGAATCTTCCAGGACAAGCCATAAACCCCTAACCGACAAGCCAGATCAGGCATTGACAAGATGTAGTGACAAACAAACAAGACTGAAGTTGTATCCCGACCCACCCCAGCTGGACTAATTAATTTCTGGAGTCAGGATCAGGAGTCCCGATCAATTCTAATCTAGTCTACTACTTTGCAGGCACAATATCTTCGCCACAAAGAGGAACCTAGTGTGCCAGTTAACAAAATTTATTAATCATCAAGAGAATTGAAGGGCGGTCTAGGTCAATGATCCTGAGTTATGATTGTGACCAAAAGGGAAGGGGACTAAGCTGGGAAACTGGAGTTGAACAGCTGGGTGTTCAGGTGTTTCCTGAAATATGTGACAGAGGGGCTATTTCTTATTGGGAAGGGGAATGAGTTCCAAAGAACAGGGGCATAATGACTGAAAGAATTAGAAAAGTGTTTATTTGATTTATGAACTCTACAGTCAAAGGTATGAAGGAACTTAAGTTCGGGGGTGCTTCATCTTGTATTTCTGGAAGAGGTGTGGGGGTGAATAATTCACTTAGGTAAGCTGGTTGACTTTGGTTTAGAATTTTGTATGTAATGAGGCCTATATTGAATTGTAACCTCTACCCGACTGGGACCCATTGGAGATTTTTTTCAGTTGAGGGGTAATGTGGGAGAATTTAGAGGAATGGATGACAACCCTGCAGAGTGAGTTTTGGACCTGCTGCAATCTTCTTAATTCAAAATCATTGAGTGATAAAAACAGGGAATATCAATAATCCAATCTGCTGCTCACCAAAGAATTTGCTAAAAGAATCGATGTTTTAAGGTCCAGAAGGAGACCAATTCTGTAGAGGTCTCTAGCATGTACACTGGTCGACTTTATGGCCTGTGACAAATGATCTGAGAAAGTGTAGTTGGAATCGAACACCACACCAAGGTTCTTGACATTTTGTGCTGGAGAGACCTGATTACTAAGAATATTGATTGGAAAGTGAGGATGGAGTTGTTTACAATTGTTTTTGGAGCCTATTAAAATAAACTCGGTGTTGTTAGGGTTTAGTTTTAATTTATTTGTGAACATGAGTCTGTCAAGGAGAACTGTGTGGTCAATGGTATCAAAAGTGGCGGGAAAATCCAAGAGGGTGAGGGGATGTGACAGACCCATTAGTGAGAAGATCATTCTAAACATTAAGGGGGCAATTTCAGTACAATGATGTCTTTATAATCTGACTGAAACACGGTCATAAGGACAGCTTCATCAAGGTGAGTTTGGAGCTGGACTGCTACTACCCTTTCAAGTATCTTTGATCTAAAATTAAGATTACAAACTGGCCTGTAATTTTTAAAAAGCTTTTTGTCTAAGGATGATTTTTTGAGGATTGGGGTAACATGGGCCTGCTTGAAGAAGCTAGGACACTTACCTTGCTCAAGTGAGGGATTGATTATTGAAGTGATGCGGGTGACGAGGATGTCCAGATAGTCAAGGACAAGAAAAGTGGGCCAAGGGCCATTTCAACACTGTGCATCTGATGAAGATCCACTTGACCCAACATCTACCCACAGGAATCTATATTCTGCGTTGACCAGGGCTGGCAGTACCAGGGAAAAGAAGCCCTTGTAGTTGTACTATTAACTCCCAGATCTCTTTGGTTTCTTTATGGCGATACGTTTTCCATCTAGTGCCCTGAGTGTGTGTGGGACATTCCATTATGTCTGACCTTTTCCTCAATCTGTTTCCAGTCTTCAGGAGTGGTAGCGCATGTCAAATTCTCGTCCTGGAATTCAGCAAGGATGGCCCAGCTTGGGGATGAATTTACATATGCTGATTCTGCCAACCAGCCAGTGATACTGTAAGGACTTGTATGTTTCTCTTGTTGACAGGTGTCTCATTGTTATTGCCAGTTTCAATCCAACTTGTAAGGGCTTCCTAATGATGCAGTGGTATATTCGATCTTCAATAAGGTTAAAACTGTAGGGACATCCTGACAAAGTTCTGGAATGTTATTCTGTATTAAGTCAGCCAGGTTGTTGTAGCATCCTTTTTTCTTCTCTTTGGAGGATCCAGGTCATGAAACAGAGGTATTGTGGCTTTCTTCTTCTCTTGGGTTGTGGTAGGACTGTGGTAAAGGTGTTGGCTGTAGGACAGGCATTGGTCCTGGGTTCAGATTCTTCCTTTTATGTCTGCAAATCATAATGAAAATCAAAATATTTAACTCAGTGAAAACAAGAGGACTTCTCCATTCTTGCTGATTTGTAGCTGGCATTTTTACAGTGATAATGATGAGTTACAGCAGCCAAAAGGGGTTTATAGAGTGTTGGTTCGATCCCTACTCACAATCCCAACTCCAGAAATCAATCAGTCTAGTCAGGGTTGGTCGGGATATGTCTCCAGTTTTGTCGGTTTGTCATTACGGCTTGTCCTGGCGTGGTACAGCTTGACGGTTAGGGGTTTACTTTCTGTTGTGGTAGCTTCCTATCTAACCACCCCAAATCAGGTGGGGAAATTGATCAATCAATCAATCAATCAGTTGTCCAAGTACTTAATCTCCGTATCAACGGATTCTAAGGCACACCATCCAATTCGTAAGGCATAAGTCATAAGACATTAGACATGTTTCGAGTCGTTCCCAGAGAGGCGGTCCGGTGTTGATCAAGACAAGCTGGGATTTATTATGTGAAGGGGTTGAAACCAACCCAAATATTTGGTTTATTTCTTTTCTGGATTGTCCAGCCGCTTGAAAAATCCTTAGTTACTGACAATATGCCCCAGAGGAATAGACCCATCATAGAGTTGGTTAGGGTCAGTAGTAGTTTCCTGGCTTGTCGTAGTGGCTCAGCAAAATATGAAACATGTTTTATATTCCAGCAACCCTCTTCAACTCTTGATCCCGACCTTGGCCCTCCCCACCTGGAAACTGGCATGTCTTAGTTACTTCCAGGCTTGTCCTAATCACTTACAGTCTTGTCCTTATCTCTTCCAGCTCTTCCAGGGCTTATCTCTGTCGCTTAAGTCTCATTTGTAGTCCATTTCCAGTATAATGTGAGATAAAAATATGACAAAAAATAGATCAAGAATGAGAAGAAAACAGTGCATGTAATCATAATCTTATTAATTAATTAGTCCACATGTATGCTGTAAACATGAAAAAAAAACTGAAAAAGTGTTCTAATTTGGTTACACAACAATAAAGCTCTCAGCCTATTTCAACAGAACAATTTCTGGGGAAAAAATAGCATCAGAGATGCCCGTACCCCACAGCGTAGGGAAATATTTTTAACACCATGAGATATAGAAGTAGTGTATCAGTACAAAGTTCAGGATAAGTTCAGAGCATTCTCAGTTATATAAAGGTCCAAACAACATTTAAGTAGAGAAAATAATGCCTAAGAGGAAGATAATGCATGTAAAGATGACGTATAAAACAAGACAATTCAATAATAAGATGATAGCATTAATCAGTAAACTGAACATTACCACACTCTTTATCTACATCTGGCATGGACGAATTATGGTTTGGATGTTTTGAATATTACAATGCATACAGAAGTGGAAATACATTCAATGAATGCTTATGAGTGGTGTTGGAGCAAAGCCTGTAGCTCACTTGATGAAATAGGCTCACTTGTTGTAATGGGAAGTTGCAAAAGTAAAATTCTTGATGAATTCTAATATGACTTTAACAGTGCTTAATCTGCATCAAAAGACAGACCCAAAGGTGCAACAAGATTTTAAGGGTCTAGGTCACTACGGCATGGTCAAAGGTCAAATCAAGTCACACCATGATGTTGTACACCTACAATCCCCCTCCAATGTCCCTACCAAGTATCAACTTCCTGCACCTTACAGTTTCTGAGATATGGCCCGGAGAAAATTTTATAGGTCAACGTCACTACGGCAAGGTCAAATGACAAATCAAGGCCACACCATGACATGGCACACCTACACCCCCTTCCTAATGTCCCTACCAAGTATCAAGTTCCTACACCTTACGGTTTCCGAGATATAGCCCCGACAAGATTTTATAGGTCAAGGTCACTACAGCAAGGTCAAAGATCAAATCAAGGTCAGACCATGACATTGCACCCCTACTCCCCCTAACCAATGTCCCTACCAAGTATCAACTTCCTACACCGTACGGTTTCTGAAATATAGCCCGGACAAGATTTTATAGGTCAAGGTCACTACAGCAAGGTCAAAGGTCAAATCAAGGTCAAACTATGACTTTGCACCCCTACACTCCCTAACCAATGTCCCTACCAAGTATCAACTTCCTACACCTTACAGTTCCCGAGATATAGCCCATACAAGACTTTATAGGTCAAGGTCACTACGGCAAGGTCAAAGGACAAATCAAGGTCAGACTATGACGTTGCACACCTACACCCCCTAACCAATGTCCTTACCAAGTATCAACTTCGTACACCTTACTTTTTCTGAGATATAGCCCGGAAAAGATTTTCAACTCAAGATCACTGCAGCAAGGTCAAAGGTCAAATCAAGGTCAGATCATGAGATTGCATACCTACACCTCCTAACCAATGTTCCTACCATGTATCAACTTCCTACAATTTACGGTTTCTGAGATACAATCTGGACAAACTTTTTCCTGCCGCCCACCTGCCGATCCAGACACCATGGGTGAAAACAATACCCCGACAGCCCTTAAGGTCTGTGGGGTAAAAACAGGATCAAGTGTTGACCAATCAAAAAATCGATAAATCAGGCAAAATATATTTGATTCCATCAGTTATAACTCATCAGGAATATCTGGAAAAACAGGAATTAAGTGTTGACCAATCAACAAATCAAAAACTAGGTCAATACTATATATTTGGATCCCATCACTTGACCAAATCTACAACATTGACATCATTTTAATTATGGTTTTCTGGTTTGGCCTTTAAAAACGGATCAACCTATTTTTTCTAATTATATGACTGAAGTGGCCATTTAAAATAGAAAATTTCCACTTGAAATGTATCGCATCCTATTCAAACAAGCAGAAGGGGATGCTGATGTCTAACATGACAATCAGGGCCCAGTTTCACAAAGGCCTACTAAATATAGAAGATAGTAGGCCTTTGTGAAACTGGGCCCAGAGCCCTGATGCTTGTTCTTGGAGTTTATACTCCAAATCCAGACTACTGGGAAAGCCACCCTCAAAATTTCGTCACTGTGAGCAATTTCTCAAAACATTTAGAAAAAGTAAACATGCCGTATTTCTGGTCATGTGATGGAATCCGAATATTTAGTAATGACCTAGTTATGTATGTTTGGTTGGGCGACAATTGATCCTTCATTTTTCCCAGAAATTCCGCAAGACTGAACTGCCCAGTAAACATTACAAACGTTTATAAACGTTTAGTAAACCTATAAACGTTTTTTTAAACCAAATATAAACCTAAATATTGACAATTATTCAATATTAAGGGTTTATAAACGTTTCAGCAACTTTAGTTTGGTTTATAAACGTTTATAAACGTTTTTAAACCTTTACAAAGGGTTAAAAATATCTTAACCCCACTTTCAGTTGGGATGATGACATCAGCACAGCGATTTTGAGAGAAACTGGAGAAATATTTCTGTTACTATATCTTGCTGTATCACTGTTGTTTGAAGCCATCATTATATTCTAAGTAGAGATATAAAAGTATATAATATCATCAAATTATATACTTCTATATATCTACTTAGAATGTAATGATGGCTTCAAACAACAGTGATACAGCAAGATATACTTACAGAAATATTTCTCCAGATTTTAAACACGTGTATAAACATTTATAAACGTTTATATATAAACGTTTATGCTTAAACGTTTATAAACATTTTTAGGCAAATGTTTAGGGACCCATCATTTTAAACCTAATCTAAACCGTTGATAGTTAGGTTTATAAACGTTTATAAACGTTTGTAATGTTTGGCAGCACTGACTGCAAATTTGGTTGGGGTGAGTTGGTATACTTTTTTAGTCTTCTTTGTCACTACAGCTTCTACCTACGACTTATCTGTTGTGCCTCTAAGGCTTGCCCTCAGGCTTTGAAGTTTGATATTACAGGAAACAGACAAAATAAAAGTCAGTTCAGGATTTGGATCCAGAAAAGATGCGATGTATTACTTCCTATCGTGGAGGTTTAACCGACTCTTCATTTTCCGGTGAAAAAATGGCCCCAATCCCTGAGTCAGCTAACCAACCCTAGAGTTGTATGATCAGTTGTAGGGTTGGCTCCAGTGGACCAGCTGAATAACTTTTGATGAACTTTGGAAAAGTCTTTGATTCCACCGAAAACCATATAGGAAATGTTTTTAATAGTCCTCGGTGTCGACTTTATCCTTGTTTTTCATATTATTTCTATGTTTACGTCTCAGATTTCATCTCTTTTTTTTCGTTTTTTTTTTTTTTTTTTTTTTGCAAGTCATTTTGCAAGTCAATGGCTACCATAAATTGACGGAAAAATATATGTAATGCAACAAATTTAGATCAGCCTATTTGTTAAAAAACTACATAAAAACCAGTTATCTGTCAAAACTATGACTTAATTTTACTATTATTTCCGGGACACAGTCAACTTTAAATGAAAATCAGTTAAAAATTTGAGATAGATCTGTTTTACTTCTGACCTAATTTTTATTTCGTAGCAATAAACATATATTAAAGATTTGTACATTGAGTCCTTGATCTCTTGAATTTACTCTACACAAATGTCAATGAATCGGCTTGCTTTTATTCCATTTGATAATTTTGCTGCAAAGGTTTCAATGAAAAAAATTGTCATGACCTGTTAGGTGCCTGGAAGTGTCAAATGTGTTCAGAGCATGAGACGCTGGGTTTGAAAGCCTCATTAAACCAAAGATCCCAGTGAGAACGATAGCCCTTGAAACCCCTTGAATTATTAGTTTATATTTCCATGGACCCGTTTATAGTTCCAGCCTATTACAGCTAATGTTATAGTCATCCCCACACCATGCGAGCGGCGGCTGCAGCAGCACAGATTTATACAAAATGTTCAGGGTATATTAACTCCAAGAGGATCTAGAGCTGATTAGGTTTTTGGGGGTATCTGGTAACATTACCCCAGATACCCCCCAAAGATTTTGGGTCTTAACATTTGTAGATGTTCCACAGCCTAAACCCATGCATGGATTTTAAACAGATTTTCAGGATACCTTTACCCTAAGACGATCTAGAGCTATGTAGGTTTTGACGGATATCTGCCAACAACTGTTGCCATGGCAACAGTTTGAATATTTCTGGGATTTTAACGTTTGTGAGTAGTCAACAGCCTAAACCAATGCATGGATTTTCACCAAATTTTCAGGATATGTTAGCCGAAACAGGGTCTAGAATTGAGTAGTTTTTGCAGAGTATCTGACAATAACTGCTGCCATTGTAATGCTATAGATATTTTTCAGTCTTAAGCTTAAATTTGACTACAGTTGCATTTTTATCTTCCGCCAGCCAAGACCTGGTTTTCGTGTGAGTGGGTGTGTGAGAGATTGCATGTCGGCGTTTGTCACATTTTAAAATAAACCTTATATCTCATTCATTTATGAAGGTGTCTGCACCAAAATTGCAGAGAATGTTTATGGCTGTGAAAACATGTTTGTAAAAACCGTTTTTACTCATTTAAAAAAAACAGGCGTAGCCGATTGTGGGAAAATCATTGATATATTTAAAATTTTAATATATTGCAGCTGTGTCAGATTTGCACTAATTGTAAATGGTTACAAAAGCTTGACTGAGAGTAATTTTGGCGTTGTTTTTAAAACCAAATGTCTGCCATACAATATCTTTAATGTCAAATAAGGGGACATAACAAAAAGCCATAATATCTCTTTTATGATCAGTCCTACCGGTTTGGAATGAGAAAAAAACTAATTCAAATGTTGGTGTTCAAATCTTTTGCAAATGTCAAATTTGACCTTTGACCTGTGCTTCAAGGTCATTGTGCATAAAAGGTCTTATATCGCCCATATAATTGGTTCTAGGACTTCAAAATATGAAAACAACTTGTAAGAAATCATCTCCTGTGAATCTTATACCTGAACACATTTCATGGATGTGTACTTCTTACAACTGTAGTTGTTCCTAAGATTTTCCAAAATCTCAATGTTGTTTCCCATTTAGTTGTACCTGCGGGCTGGGATTCTTGCCTGTCGAGACTGGCTATTTTATATCTGAATGGTGTCCACAAACAAATCAGCTCTAGTGGTCAAACTATTTCTGTATATTTTGTGAAAATTTGACCATTTCACCTGGAACTTTCTAGCGGCTGGCAGCCGAATGATGAGAGGGTCAAAATGCTGGCATGATAAGGGACAGAATAAGTACAAAAACTTGTGGCTACTCAATTGGTCAGCATTACTTGGCTTGCATTCCAATACTTGCTTTATTCAATATCTTTCATATTTAGAGTGGTTTTGTGCAAACACGATACATGTTTGAACAAAACTAAACCAACAAAGTAAAATGTATGAACAGAGGTCTTCAGAGTTTTTTTTTTTAGAATTGGAAAGGTTTACATGTTTAAAAGCAGTAACAGATGTTCATGCCGAACAGAAAGAAAATACAATACCACAATGGCTTAATAAATAACACATACAGATATGACATTGTCTAGGTGTAGTGCTCAGGGGTTAGTAACATAAGTAATTAATTAATATATCTAGAGATGTCATGATGCCAAGTTCTGGAGGTGGTGCCAGGGTCAGCCTGACATATGACTTTAGCCTAGGACTGGCAGCTAATGAAGTAAACAAATATAGAATGGGGTTACCCAGGTGAGCTGGGTGCTGTCTATATGTCCCTAAGTCTAAAATATCCTCATTAATCCCAAAATTGGAGACCTCTCAAGAAGTGGGACCGGGTCAAGGGATCAAGATATTGCGAAAGCCAAACTTCTCAAGACCTACATCAATCCGAGGAGACCTCACTCTGATTGGGTCGAGTTCAGAGAGATCCAGCTCAAGATGTAGAAACGAAAGGAACCCTGACCTCTCAAGACCTGCAAATATCTAAAGGAACCTCCCTCTTACTGGATTACGTTCAGAGGGGTCCGGGTCAAGAGGTTATTCACGTCATGCATGTGAAATCAATTGTCAAAGTCAATGTGATAGACGTGAGAGGTGGGTCAATATAATTATATTTAGGTGTTTCCACTATGGCGGCCGAAATAAAAGTGACCCCAAAAAGCTTGGGGTGATGCGGATGTGATGTGACCTCTAATGTGATTGGTTGAGGCCTCAGAGATAAAGATGAAGCAGGTAAATGAAACGTATGAAAGATGTCTGCCTCAGCAGGACCATTCCAATTCCAATTCAACTTTTATAGCGCTTAATCTCTGCCAGAGTGACAGACTCTAAGGCGCAACATCATAGGTATAGTCACAAAAATCATCGTCCTTATCCAAAGCAATGGTCAACATCACGGAGAACGCCATATGAGGTGGAAAATACTAAGGAGGATAAGTTTGGCAGAACAGGTATGCCTTAAGTTTTTTTATGAAGGAAGCAATGGAAGTGGCAGATCGTACATCATCAGGGAGTTCATTCCATATTTTGGGAGCATCATATGCAAAGCTTAAACTAAACTGCTTTGGCGATGTGTAAATAGATGGTTGGTATTGAGGAACATGTAGAATTATACCATCAGATTGACTCAACCGGGTATTATAGGCACATTGTCTAACTTTGAGCAATGGGCTGAAATATTTAGGACAGTTAGTATGTAGGTATTTGTGTACCAACAAGGCAGTCTTGAAGATGCAACGGTGCCTTATGGATAGGCAATGAAGGGCTTTTCTAATAAAGGTGTGAGAAAGACATGTGGCTCTACAAACAGTTCTGGCCAGACTGTTTTGAATGCATTGTAGCTTGCGTAGGTGGGAAACAGATAGACCCCTAAACAAGGAGTTACAGTAGTCAAGCCTGCTCCCCACAAGTGCGTTTGCAGCCATAAGAGCAGCATCACGAGTCAAGTACTGTCGAATTTGTCTAAGATCCCTCATCTGGATGAAACAAAGTTTACATACATTTTTAACATGTTTTGTGAAGGAAAAGTCTGAGTCAAACCAGACACCCAAATTCTTAACGGCATCAGAAGGTATCAGTGATTCACCCAATATATTTACTGGAAAGAATGGGTTTAACTTTTTTTGTTGAGACTTGGAGCCAAATATAATAAAGTCGGTCTTATCAGCATTCAGCTTTAGTTTATTTGCACATAACCACAGTTTGACATCTTTGAGGCACTTTCCTAGCCGATCGAAGGCAATTTCTGCATTTTTGTGTGTCAGGTGAATAAACAGCTGAGTATCGTCTGCATAGTGGTGAAATTTGACATCTGGATGTTTAGAGATTACTTTGCTCAAAGGTGTGGTATACAATGAAAAAAGAATAGGACCAAGAACTGAACCTTGTGGAACTCCAAACTTAAGCTTTCTAGCCTCAGAGAGAACAGAGCCAATCTTGATGCACTGGGTACGATCAGAAAGGTATGACTTGAACCAGTCAAGGCATCTACCCCCGACACTGAACCATTTTCTTAAGCAATCAAGGAGTTTGTCATGATCAATGGTGTCAAAAGCTGCAGATTGATCAAGCAGCACCACAGCTGTGGCCTCACCTCTGGCTAGAGATAGGTGAATCTGATTCTTTATAGACAAAAGAGCCGTTTCAGTTGAATGGCCACGTCTATAGGCAGATTGATTCTCATTTTCCAACCCATGGAGAGAGACATGTCTACTTAGTTGTGAGGCAACTACACGTTCCGCGAGTTTAGAGATAAAGCTCAGCCCAGACACAGGATGATAGTTTTTAAGATCATCGTTTGATAAAGAAAATTTCTTTATCAGTGGAGTGACAACAGCACTTTTGAAACCATCTGGGACAGCACCTTCTGACAAAGAACAATTCACAAGTTTTGTGATAGAAGGAAGGAGTATATCAAGGCAATCCTTAACTAGGAAAGTAGGCCAAGGATCCAGGAGGCAGGATTTTGTAGGAGAGTTTTTGATTACCTTCGCAATATCATCAGGAGAGGCAACATCAAATTTGACAAGTCCAGGCGGATTTACAGGAGATGGCAAGGAAAAGGATAAAGAACTGGAAAAAGACTCTCGGATTTTAGTGATCTTGTTAGTGAAAAAAGTGGCAAACTGATCAGCCAATTGTTTTTGTGAACTATTTGATGGAAGAACCTTGTCAGGGATACGGTGTAAGGCAGAACGCAGAACTTGCCACAGTTTTTAGGGTCATCACTGTTTTCTTTGACAGGAGCTCTAAAATATGTGGCTTTGTCTTTATTAGCTAGTGAATTACACCTGGCAATTTGTTTGCGCAGCCTAGCACGGTTAAGGGGAGTTTTCTTTTTGCGCCAAATGCGTTCAAACTGTCGTCGGATGGATTTAGCATTTTTGTAGGTATCTGATAGCCACTTTGCTGGCTCCTTGGCAAGACAGCGAGTAACCTTTGGAGCATGTTTGTCCAGAAGGTTGGAAAGATCGTTAGTGTATTGACCATACAGTTTTTTCGCAGTGTCACCCGGACAAGCAACAAAGGAACAATTGCTCAAGTCATTGCGTAGAGTGTCCATGTTTATTTTATGATATCTCCTGTAAGTCACTCTGTTAGCTTGTGAATTAGCAATTGTTGGAGTTTTAATTTGGCATTTGATCATTGCATGGAGATGTAGTCACTGACAACCACATTTGAAACCAGAGAACTATCAGAAGTAAGGATGAGATCTAGGGTATGGCCATGAAGATGGGTAGCAGAATGAACATGTTGGGTAATATTGCAGGAGTCAAGAATATTAAGGAAATTAAGACTATCCCTTGATGTTGTGTCAATATGAATATTAAAGTCGCCACAAATGATGAAGGAGGAATTCGTAGATGAGAGGAACTCAACCAGCATATAAAACTCATCATAAAAAGGATTGGAACATGAACCTGGAGGACGATAAACACATGCACCCAGAGTAGAATGAGCATTCGATCCAATACTGACTACCAGACATTCAAAGTGGGTGAAAGTGGGATGATCCACAATTCTATGAGGCAGGCTGCTATTTATGAAAAAGCCAACTCCGCCACCCGAGCCATGTGCACGAGGCCTTTGACACAATTTATAAGATGGTGGTGTGATAGATTGAAGCAGACAATCGGTATCAGTCAGGCAAATATGAGTTTCGACCAGTGATAATATGTCCAGTGAGTGATTGAACACAGTGTCAGAAATCATTGGAGCCTTGTTTCTTACAGACCGACAGTTAGCAACCCCCATCACAATAGGTCCCGGATTAAGGGATATATCCCCACGTAAAGCAAGAGAAGACAGAGGGATCGTGACTTCACTGATGAGGGAAAGCATCTTGCATTTGTACCAAAACTAGCCATTTTGAAAGATCGAGGTAGTACAGAGCCCACAAAACAGCCCTTGACCTGTACTTTATGGTCGGACGTACTGATGAGGAAAAGACTGATCAATACCAGACAGCGTATAAGGTGCATTTTTCCGTACTCCAGAGCCTTAACATACAAAAGGACTGTGGGGAGTCTAAAATAAAAATGACCTTATAGCTAGAGTCCACTAAGCTTTAAAGTCAGTTCAGTCAACTTACACTCAAGTCAATCTTCATCCTGTGGGCGTCTCACAGGCACCCTAACTACCCCACTGGAGCCACTGTAAAAAAAATAAAAAACAAAAAACCCTTAGAGGGGCCTGAAAAACATAGCAAAGCCTTATTGGGACCTAAATAGATGGAAATTCTGGAGTATGGTGTTGTGCAATAATTTATTGTGAAAGGAATGTAGAAACACAATGTGAGAGAACTTGGTTGTTGAACAATAATTCCTGGTAGTGGGCAATAATACCCGCACATATCAAGACATGGAAATATTATTGTAAATCAACAGAGATAAATGCCCAAACAACTACCATATGAAATAAAATCAATATAACAGAATACCATCAATAATAAATTAACTATATGTATATAGTGAAGATCAGAAGCGGCAATAAAATCAATATTTAAATTTTCGGCATCTCTGTCCATCTAAACTTTCCGTCTAACAGGACTGTGCTATACAATAACAATGGAAAAACCTTTTGATCTAGAGACCTTAGCTGCAAAGGCATAATTATGGAACTGACATCAAGGCTTGGAAGAAGTCAAAGACCAGAGTAGTGTACTAGAATTTATGAAAGTCTGGTGACAAAACAAATTTTGAGTCAAATACATCCCTGGCCTTAAGTCTGATTGACATCCATCCAACCACTAATGTAGTTCATTCCTGATTAACTTCAGTTATGAGATGGTATGATTACCACAATACCACAATTTGTGAAAGTCCATTGAGAACAAGAACAGAAAAAAAGTAAAAATAAGAAATCGGTGCCCCTGAAAGGGCACTCTTTCAGCTAACTGTGTGTTTTGAGTATCAGAGTAGAAGTGAAAGCAGAAAAGAACACAAAAGTTGTGCCCTGCAAATGCAGAAGTAAAGTACAAAGTTAGCTGTTAAGGTGTGAAAAGTAGGTGAAAAACACATTTAAACAATATACTGTAAATGAAATACTGTTCAAGTTACAACTGATTTACTCAACAGTAAGAACCTCATTTAGCTATAGCTCAGCTATGCAATGAGCCACAGGTCTGCCATTTTACTATGTTATAGCTGACCCAAAAGGAGATGAATAACATATTTAAACAAAATACTGTAAAAGCTATTGCTCAGCTATACAATGAGCTACAGGTTTACAATTTCACTGTTATAGCTGATCCATACGTAGGTGAATAACATATTTAAAGAAAATACTCTAAAATACTCACCATATTGTATCTATGGAAAAAGTAGCTGAATAACATATTTTAATAAATGCTCTAACTGCAATACTTTTCAACTTATAAGTGATTTAGTGTATGATTTTGTGAATTTTAGTGTATTACAAATTATTTCAAAAATTCATAAAAAATAATTTTAAAAGATCCAGGCATGATATTCACAAAAAGGCTGTAATAAAGTGTTGTAAAGTTTCACCCTTTCGGTGAAGGTACCTTACTTGTAATGGCTCTTGGGAACAGGCAAACAGATCTGCATCCCTTGAACAATTTTTCATCCTCGATGGACTTATATTTTAAAGAAACAGCATGTCTCTAAGCCTTGTACTATTGGAGGAGAAGTTGTTCACACTGATGTGGACACTGCAGAGTGATACCATAATCTGAGCTGACTGATAAGTCATCCGACATTATAAGTGTTCACTAGAAGCATGAGCGTCACTAGGGCTCACGCTTAACAAGGATTCAGTAGAATTGTACTGTCTCACCAGCTTTAGGAAAAGATTGAAACAAATGAATTTTGAAGACAAACACAGTAGTCTGGACTGATATACATACTTGGCCCACTGGCAGTATTTACACAGATCCAGATCACCTTTCAGGATGACTGTGTCACAGTAAGACCCCCACCTTGTACAAACATATGATCCAGATTCAATGTACAGTTGTTTTGCACTGGTGACAAAGAGACAAACACAGAGATGGGCATAATTATATAAAGCTTTTCCTTGTCAGCTACCCAGTAAACATTAGAAATGTTTTTAAATGGTTTCAACTTTTACAAAACGTTTTTAAAACCTATTTCAACACTTTTCTAAACTTTTCCAAGTAAAGGTTTACGCTATAATGTTAAAAAAAATGTTTTATAAACATTCTCCATACAAATGCTTTTACTGAAAATGTTTATTTAAACATTTATAACATAACTCAAGAAGCTAGGTTTGACTGGAAATGTCTTTTAAACATTTATAAAATAGCTAAAAAAATGAAGGTTATGCTGGAAATATTTTTAAACATTCATCATGATATATTTGATAAATAGATATTTCATTAGTGAGCAACCTTAAAAAGACACTGAATTTGACCTCTGACATTATTATTCATTATTATTTTTATGTTCATTTGTAGCATTTTTCTAACATTTATCACTAAATGCTTAATAAACGGTGTACATAAAACATTTTAAAAACATTCTATTATAACACATGATTTTTATGTACCGCTTATCACTTAGTATGTCTCTAAGCACTGTAGGTAGGATCTAGATATTGTATACAAGTGTGAAAAACTATGTTTTCAGCTGCCTTCTGAAATCTAACAGTGCATTTGAAGATCTAATCCTAACAGGTAGATTGTTCCACAGAGTTGGAGCAGCATGAACAAAAGCCTGTTTCCCGTAACTGTTTTGGGGAACTTTGACCGGAAAAAGCCAGTGAAGTTCTTGTCTTGCTCTACTAACGTGGTCATACTTTCTTATTTTCAGGATGACACGGGCTTCTGAATTTTGTACAATTTGTAGTCTGTGCAAAGAGACTTTATTTACTCCATAAAGCAGGCAGTTGGCATAGTCTAATTTTGATGTTACCAGTCCTTGAATTATGCAGGAGAATGTATCAGTAGACAAATATTTACAAATTCTATCAATTTTATGAAGTTGTAATTGACAGGCTCTGCACTTTTTGATCATAAACTCTTCCATGATCATCCGCGAATCAAAATGGGCACCTAGGCAGGGTGATTGTACAGTCTCCCACCCTGATAGAAATAGAAGGCATTCCTTCAGACTGTTTTCTAGATCCAAAAACAATAACTTCAGTTTTGTCTTCACTCTATTTCAAGATGTTTTGCGACATCCAAGATTTCCAGGTGTTGTAAGGATGCAGCCATTGAGCTTTTGTTGAATTCAACATACAGCTGAGTATCATCTGCATATAGCATGTGACTCATTCCGTGTTTACTTGCAATGTCCGCCACAGGAGCAACATATAAAGTGAAGATAACTGGTCCTAGGACAGACCCCTGTTGAACTCCAAAATTAAGACACATCTTTTCAGATAAGCTGTTATTTATTCTCACTGCCTGACTTCTGTTGGAGAGTTAGGATCTAAACTAGTCTAGTGCTGTTCCATTAATGCCAAATCCAGTTTCTAGATGAAGTTTTCATGATCAATAGTATCAAAGGCAGCACTTAAGTAAAGAAGGACTAAGGCAATTTTTCTATTGTTCAAGGAAGACAAGATGTCATTTTGGACACAAAGAAGTGCAGACTTTGTGGAATGGAAAGGTCTATATGCAGACTGCATTTTGCACCACAATTTATTCACCTCTAAATGTGTTCTGAGATGAGCTGTAACAATTTTTTCAATGACCTTTGATAGTAAAGGCAAGTTTGATACAGGTCTATAGTTTTTCAACATTTCTTTATCCAAGTTTTCTTTTTTAGCAGAGGTGTTATATTGGCATGCTTCAGGTTGGATGGAAATAATCCCACTTCTAAGGATTTGTTGACAACAGGGGTAATGACTGGAGCCAGGGTATCTAAGTTATCCTTGATCAACCTGGTGGGAAAAGGGTAATGGATTGCAGAAGCATTAGAACTAGCACTTATTATCTTTCTGACTTTATCTTCATCCACAGATTTTAAAGACTTTAGAGTAACTTCTAAGTTTGGGTGATTGTACTCTTTGAAGTCAACATCTTTCTGAGGTAAAGAGTTCTTGATGGTTGATCTAATTTTGAGAATCTTGTCAATGAAGAATTTATTTAATGTCTCAGCCAAAAGTTGATCAGAGTCACTTTTGGGAAGTTTAGGTTGCTTAACTTCACCTAGTAATGTTTTAGACAAATCATACAGCATTTTTTATCATTCCTACTTTGATTAATTTTGCAGCAATAAAATTCTGTTTTGTATTTTGTCAAGAAATGCTTAACTGTTTTACATTGTTGTTTATATTTCTCCAAGTCAGCTTCTAGTCCTGATTTTCTGTATTTTCTTTCCAACCTCCTCTTCATGACTTTTGCATGCCAGATATGATTATTAAACCAAGCTGTGTTAGGTCTGATTCTCACATATTTCTCGATAAGTGGAGCATTATTTTGCAGAGTTTCAGATAAATTAAAATTATATCTTTGTACCATAAAATCAAGCGATTCTGTAGGAAAGTTCAATTTCTGTAAATCGCTATTCAAAACATCCATATCTATGTCTTTAAGTTTACCGTATCTGAGATACTTCTTGACCGGATCAGGTTTTTTGTCCAGTAAGAACCCAGAAAGTAATAGGTCATCTGAAATACATGGATTTCTGACAGATATTAGCCCATCTTTGGTCATCTTCTCGAACAATGATTAAATCTAAACAGTGACCTTTAATATGTGTTGAAGTTTTTACCAGTTGTTGCAAATTTACACTGGATAAGAGGGCTAAGAAAGCCTGTGTTTGATGATTATTACTGTCATCAAAATGTATATTAAAATCCCCCATGATAAGGACAGAGTTAGAAGAACTAGAAAAAGAAGCCAGATAGTCACTAAATTCATCCATAAATGAGTTATAGGTATATCCATTTGCAGCACTTGGTGGAGGTTGATAGAGCACGGTGACACACACTTTAGAAGACCTTAAATTTAGTTTGAACTCCTGATGCTCAAAAGTTTTAAAATTACTCTCACTGGTAACTTCTTTGACACTCATTTTTAGCTTATGTACAACAATCCAATACCCCCTCCTGCTTTGCATTGTAACCAAGGACAATGAAGGAAAGAATATCCTTCAGGTGTAAAACTTTTCACAATATTTAACATCTATATCACTTAATGAAAGCCATGTTTCTGTGATAGCCAAGGAATCAAAGTCTTTGTCAATTAACAATTCATGAATAATTTCAGTTTTATTCCTAATTGATCTTGTGTTTAACAATCCATATTTGAACTTGGGGGTGTTATTTCCAATATTGTGGGAAATGGTAGCCTTCAATGTTCCTTTGTGTTTTCTGCAACCAGATCGGCACACTCTGTGTGTTCTTTTGAAATTCTTTCTGACCCTAGCACTTCCCAGGTGGTCCACTAGAGCAGGGACTGAGCTGTCAATTTAACACTCAATTCAAGTATTGATTCTTTTGCGTACACCCCTTTCCTCTGTAGAACAACATTCTTAGAAATTTCCATGATGAGAAATACCAATATAAGTTGCCAGTGCATGTTTGTATACTGAGGAAAGTTCAAAATTCCAAAAGTTTTCTATCATTTTCTCAAAAAGTAAAATTCACAATTCAGAACTAATGCTATCCAGATGATCTATGAAAGTTTCGTTAAGTAATAATATGTCTTTTTCCAATCAATGAAGAATATGTCCAGCACAAAATATGAATAATCCCAGAGCTATTTTCTTTGCAGGCTGCCCTTTTTAGGCGTGCACACACATATTATAAATGGTTTTCGTATCCATCATTTTTTATCCTTTGCCAAATGTTTTCTTTCAAACATTTACAAAACCACAAAACGTTCACTGGGTAGATGTCAACTTAGCAGTAATATAAATTCTATTGTATAACATTTTAGTCACCTAATTTGGAGACGGTTGCCATATTTCCAAATAATGTCATAATGTGAAATCTAGGTCACTTCTACACCACGGATATCAATTGATATTGTATTTTATTGTTGCTAAATTAAAGTTTAAGACATATAATGCAAAATTATTGATAACTTTCGACAATTTGATGAATATTATGTAAAATAAAGTATTGTAGGTTTACAATATAAGCATTTCTGCGCATGCCTGATGGAGTAGAAACGGGTAAAAAGACAGGAAGCAGAAAACAGTTCACGAGTGAAAAATTCTCTCATCATGTGGACCATAAGGTCACCTTATCCTATATATAGGTATTCCTCAGGACTTTTCACATTCACAAAATTTAAACCGGGAAAATAAATTGGACATATTATCCATAAAGCCTGAAACTCAATAGATGTTATTACTTGGAGTTTAAGGTCACATTAAACTAGAGCACACCTATATGGTAATATCAACTTACCAAATTGGAATGAAAACCATCAAGTCTTTTTTTGAAAATAAGTTCTGGACGTGTGAACAAAACTTAAAATCACAATAAATCTATTTATACTAGAAGTTTAAGGTCATCCTTGAATAGGTCACATCTGTATTACCATGCAGTTACATCCAATGCCAAATTCAAATTTGAGTCCTATTTGAAATATGGTATGGTATCCAACAATTAACAGTCAACATGAACCATACATTATTGGATAATTATTAAATGTAAAGCAGAACATGGCAGTTTTTGCACGTTTAAACAAAGTATTCCCTATAGAGACACACTTCTCCAAAGCCAGTTAAATCAACATGCAAAATTTGAAATAAATATATCAATCACTTTCTAAATACAGTGTTGAAACAAAAACATTAAAGTCAATGCAATTTTCTAATAACTGTGAGTTTAATTTGATCTTTAAAAAGGACTTACTTTCAGAACCCAGTAACATCCACCTGTCAAATACCAATGGATTCTGTCATGCATGCATTAACACGCTAAATTTGAATTGAATCCGTCAAGTCACTTTTGGGACACTGCCCAGTAACAAAAAAAAAATTCAATATACTAGTACACATTTGAAATACACATTTAATTAATTAAATATAGCTTTTATAAGCTACTAGGTTATCATGTGGAACTCAATGCTGATCTCGGAGGCCATAGGCCCCGCCCAATGTCCAAGAAAAATAGACATTTATCGTTGGCCATAGCCTCAGGTTGTACTCTCATGGAAATCTTTTCAACTCTTCCTCCTTTTCTCGTTCCAATTTTGAACCATACCCCCTCAGCAGTAATACAGCGGGGAGGCAGGGTGGGACTCCCTTCAGTTCCACATGGTAAGCTTGTAGCTTATAAAAGCTACATTTAAGTAATTAAAATTTTCAATTTTATTGCACTGCAATAGCTTACCATGTGGAACCGAATGCTGAATCCAACCATCCAGTGGATGGATTACAGCTGAGAATAGAAGAAGTAGTCAATTTTTCTTGGATTTGAAGTAATATACAGAATGAATGTTTTTGAAAATGCCAGTCTGAGTCCCTTTTACAGGGCCCAATCGCGGAGACTGAGTCTGTAATAAGCCAAAAACCAGAAAGAATAAATGACCGTGCTAAAAACTGTCAGGATGTTTTGAATGGAGGAGAGAAGTGCAGCCTATGCTCACATTGAGAAGTAAAAAGCCTCTGAAAACAAACATAAGGCCGGAGAATCTAAATAAATCTAAGCCACCCTAAAATGAGATTAAATGAAACCTTAATGAGTCCTTAAACAGTATACAAATACACATTAATAAGAATAAAGACCTTATCCAACAACCTGGGGAGGTAAACATACACCTAGACCCTGGGATTAGACTCCTGAATATGTGATTGTAGCAGATGTGCCCCCCACCCTCCTTTTCTTTCCGAGGATAACTGGTCTGAGAGGAAGGGTCTAGGACTTGTTGTGCTGCTACTATTGGTCCCAGATACATATTGTTGTCATTGTCTGACCAAGTAAGGTCTTTTAGGTAAAACTTTGTAAATGTGTTGGGAGTTTTCCAGATTTGGTCCACCGATACCCCACCGTAAAAGGCCTTAGAGGCCATGAAGGCCCTAATGTCCAAGGTTTGTTGGTCTGCTTGTTTATAACAAAGTAGGATGGTTTGTTTCAACCAAGAAGAGAGCGTAGCGGGTCTAATGTCTGATGTGTGTCCTTTATTCAAGGAAATGAAGAGTAGGGATCGAGACCCTCTCAGGTCTTTGGTTCGATCCAAGTAACACCTCAGGGCCCGTACCGGACACAAGGTCCTGTCTTCTTTGAATTGTCTATCTACAATGGTAGTCAAAGCAGGAATAGTCACCAGAGACACGCTTTGCGAACCTTCTCTTACTAGTTGGTTTTTGGCTATGAAGTCAGAAGAAGGGAACAAGGCAACCTTTTCCCATTGGCCTAGATTAGATACTTTGTTTGCAACCCAGGCATGGATTTCGCTGTGGCACTTGCAAGAGAGTGCCCATCTTTGCCGAGTGGTTTCCTCCTTGCTTGTTTGTATAGGCTATTACTGTTGAGTTGTTGCAACCAGCACTGTTTGGTTTTGACACTGGTCCTTGAACCTTTGAAGGGCCAGAGAAACCCCCTTTAGCTCTAGAACATTTATGTGTAGCCTTTTGTCCCTGTCTGACCACAGACCCTTTATAGAGGTTTGCGTCTCTAAAGAGTTGGATACTGTGGTCTTTGGGATGAAGGTCTGCACCTTTCATCACGCTTGTGGGCTTTGCCCACCAGTCTAGGTGTGCTTAAATGGTTTCTGTCCAAGGAAGGAGGCTGCACAGTGACTGAGGATATCTCCAGTGCTCCTTGAGGTAAACTGAAAGGGCCTCATGTGAAGGTGTCCCTCCGGGACCATCTTCTCCGTTGAGGTGAGCAACCCAATTAGAGACATCAAACATGTTTTGACTTGAGACATAGGATCAAATGCTGAAGGCTGAGCCATCTCTCTTGAGTTTAACAAGGGCTGAATCTAGGTGATACTCATAGCTCACGAACAAAAACACTTGAGCAGGTTTTAGTTAGGACTTAGTTTGGACTTCTCCTGATTTATTATCCACTGAGTCAGGTCTACCACTGTCTGAGTGTTCACTTTGGCTTCTTCCTGAGACTGGGCCCTGATCAGCCAGTCATCCAGGTATTGGTGAAGTCTGATTCGCCTTGCTTGGGTCATCAGCTACACCTCCTTTCCAATTGTTGTAAACACCTGAGGGACTGTGGCTAGTCCGAAAGGAATTGAAGTAAACTGGAACACCTGTGACCTGTGGCAAAACCTTAGGTACTTCCTTGAGTTTGGGTGGATGGGGATGTGAAGGTAGGTACCTGATAGGTCTATCGACGACACCCATTTCCCTGGAATCAGAGAGGCCCTGATGGACTGATGTTTCCATTTTGAACCTTTCTACAAGTAGGAAGGTGTTGAGCCTGCTTAGGTCTATCACTGGCCTCCACCTTTGGTGAGGCTTGGGGACTAGAAACAGGCGACTGTAAAACCTGAGAGATTTTACATTTTCCACCCTTTCTATTGCGTACTTTGACAGAAGAGACTGGATGCAAGAGGCCAGAGCTTGTGAAGGGCCTTGTAACCTGAACGAATCTGACCAATCTTGGTTTTGAGATGAATGACAGAACCTAGCCATTGGTGATAATGTTTAATACGCTGTCTGAACATTTGTTTATTTTTTTAGTCTCTTCTGAAAGAACGAAGGCAACCTCCTACTGGTGGACTTAGGGAGGCTTTTGAGGAGTCATTCGGGGGATTGGTTTCCATGCCCTGGTCCCCTGGATCAGGGTCGAAAACGACCCCTGGAGCCTCTGAAAATCAGTTTCCCCCTACCTGAGGAAAATGATTGGTTACTGCTTTGAGAGGAGTTTCCCCCATAGATGCGTTTCCTGTAGGAGCCTTTTTTCTTATTGTGGAGACCACGAAAGGGTTCAATAGGGTCCAAAACCCTGAGCATCTTTAGAGGTGCCTTTTAAAGGAGGAAGTCTTCACCCTCCTTTACCAACTGAGAGTTGAACAGCGAGGAAGGCCAAAAAGACGAATTCCTGAGCTCTTGGTGTCTTGTATCCCCTAGTTGTGGTTGAAGTAGGGTCATCTCAGCCTTGGGCCTTAGCAGGGCAGTGTTACCCATATTGTAAAGTTGCCTCTGGAGGATATGGGCCAGGGATTTGCTTTGGCAGGCAAGAGCTCTTTGTTGGATAAGAATGGTCTTATTCCAAATCCCGAAATATTCACAGGCCTCTTGGTAACCACGTCTGGCTGCTTTTTCAGAATTGGCACCTTTTTGAATCTGAGATTTAACTTTCTTGAATGAAGACTTCAGACTGTGTTGACACTTCTCTAAAATGGAATTACAGGAAGACGAAGTCTTTGCAAAAGCAGCCAGGAAGTTAATAGTGGAGAGGTTCTGCCTAGCTTAATGTTCCAGTTCTTTAAGAACTGGAAGGGGAACCTTGCCCATAGAGACTCCAGAGGGTTTAGGAGAGATACAGATCTCCGAAAAGTCTGTATTCAACTCCTGAATTTTGTCTTCATAACAAGGCTGTCCCACCTTGTACCACTTTACAGAGGAGAGGGGGGGTTTCATATATTTACCCTCAGGTAAGTTAGAGGCCAAATAATCATGTTCAAACTTATCAAAAGTATCGTTGATGTGAGGACTAAGAGGGAGCATATCAGAAAGGCCTCTTGGCCTAGGCTCCTGTTGGCCTTTTTGGTCGTCCAGACCCAGAACAGAGGTGGAAAACCTGGGCATAGTTTCCCTGGGGTCAGGGAGATTGAGAATACGCCTAAAGGTTTCCACCTCCTCAGCATATTGTGAGGGAAAAGAGGATCTGGGTCGTGTTGAGGTTGGTCTTGATCAGAAGGGTCCCTAGAGGGATTGGAAGACCTATGTTTATGTACAGATTACTAATCCTCCTCTGAAAAGACGGGTATCTGAACCTATCCTTGTGTTTTCTTTTATCCGCATGTTTTTGGGGTCTAGCCAAGACTACCCGAGAGGGTTCCTCCGACTGACCTGAATGTTCATCCGAGACATGTCTCAGATTCATGCATGGATTATTGATCTGAGAGATGATATCTCAGGTCAGAGTCCTGAATGGATTGTTTATCTCCAAGATGAGGATTAAGGGATGGACCACACAAGTCCACATCCATAGCCTCATCTGCCACAGAGGAAGACTGAGTTCTCAGAGGGGTTGGGTGTCATTTTTCACAGACCCGTCCTCAGAAGTTTTTAATAGATACGAATCCCCCTTCAAATTTGTTTTTGGTTTTAATACAGTGTTTGGTGAAGAAAGCACATAATTTCTCTGACAAAATGTCCATAAATTTGTCTATAGAATTAAAAGAAACCATATTTCTACCTTTTAGTGCTTGATTATCTGTCTCTTCAAGGGATTCGACGAACATATTCTTTAATTTTTATATAATGTTGATTCATCAGTGATATTGAATGTTTGATAAAAATACATGTAGTAATCTGTGAGGAAAGAGAGATTTATATCCTCCCACAAAATGTGAGCTAAAGTTTGAAGGTACTTCATTATAAATCCTTGCGTTAAGTGTGTTTTCATGGTGCTGTCCTGGCTAGCTGAAAGGAAAATTTTGTTAATACTCGCTACTTTTTCAATCTGTTTGGTGCAACCGGTAACTTTTAAACAGTTGTTTTGTTGTGAGTATATGGTGAATACTAAACTATCGCTTGTGTATTTAGTAGAGACGCGTGCTTTTGTTTCTAAGTCTGGTATTCTTTGAAAATACTTTTGAAATTCTGTATGGTTAATTTGCTTTTCACCGAGATATAAAACTTTGATTTCCCAATGATAATTTAAAGTTTTGAGTATCACTAGGTCAACTGATGATTTCACTAGATAAGGTTGTATGTAGTTCTTTATAAAATATTTCACTATATCTTCTATTCCACGGTAATTACTTAATGTATTAACTTTTCTTAAAAATATGAAGCCTCTAGAATTTTTAACAAAATATTTGAAAGTAATGTGTAGAAATCTAAAAGTTAAAACGTTGTGTTGATTCTGTATTACAAAAGGGTTCTGTCTAATAAGCTCAGACTTTACAATTGAAACTGTTTCTTTAGTTTTGCTAAATATCTGAAATTTCAATAAGATCTGATTTATTTTCATAAAGTTATTGAAATAATACAACTCTCTGTTTAATTTATCCAGCACAAAAACAATTGCACCTCAGTATATTACTCCCCTTTGCAGCACAGTAAAGTGTGAGGAGTTAATAGCCCTCACACGGTCTATATATAAGATCTGAGAAAAGATGACTTTGCAAAAAATTTACAGGAAATGTGCAATGTAACAACAGATGTGGGGATAATTAGAAAATTCTAGAACACAGAAACTATGACAAGAAGTGCAAAAAAAATCTGTAGTAGAGAGACAGAAAATGGCATGTATTGAGGAATGACGTTTGTAGAACTTTCTAGAATAGTATTGAATGTCAAAACACCCTGTGATTCTCAGATAGAGAAACAAATAAATGATAAATCAACATTAGTAAATTTCATTGCAACAAATTTACAGTGGCATGACAGATGAAGATATATTAAGAAAAGTTTATATCAAAATATATTTATCATTAAAGTCAAAAACACCCGATGTTCTGTAAAATGTTCAGTGGGACACCTCATGACAATTTGCAATAAATAATTAATTGTAAACCATTTCAAACAATTTGTAATGCAACAACAGATGAACACATATTAAGAAGTTTCTAGAACACAAGTGCGTAAAGTTTACCTCAAAAAAGTGATATACTAGCAAAAGAAATCAATCAAGTCAAATTCCCCCCAAAGGTGTTTTCTGAACAGAGAACAATGTTCAATGGGAGAATTCATATCAATTTGAATGCAATAAATCATTAAGACACTATCAAATCATTAAATGTTAAAAAGACAGACACTGTTCTACAGAAAGGAAACAAAGGCTTAGGTTTGAAATAAGGACAGTCTATATTGTAATCATGAATTATAGATTCTAGAATACAAGTTCATAGGGGGGGTTGAAAATGTTGAGATAAAATAGCTCACTGAACACATCATCTGCACCTGCTGTTCTGCACAGAGAAGTAAGAAACGTTCAGTGGGACGAACGTCAAGAAAATTGATCAGTTTAACAAAAAAAAAGGATCCAAAATGACTACAACTTTCTAGAATATCTGAATGCGTCATCTGAGGAAAGTTTTTATTTCATTTTTTTATATCAAAACCCCCACAACAATAACAGTGTCGTAGTTACTAGCACTGGTGAATCAATTAAAACCCTCCAACCTGTATTTGTACAACTAGACATTATAACATTAAAATAACCAGTTATTCCCCCTCCATTATTTTTAAGCTTACTTTTAGGATCAAAGGCATGCCTACCAATTCCCCATACCGTGTCCCAAGGACTGGCCTCAACAAGAATGGTACCTGCAGTTTTCAAAAGTTCTTTCAATTTTGAATTTTGAGTAAACTTGGCCAATGAAGCTTTTCTAACGATGGCTTTGGATTTTGCCAGCCATCTTTGTTAAAATTCCTTACCTTTCTACCCAATCTTTTCTTTACTTTGGGTTCTCTCACCTCCATAATTTTTAGGCTGTAATATAGTCTTTAAATGTGCCTTACATCATGTACTGTGTTCAGCACATCTATACATCACTCCACCAATAGTCAATTTAGAAGGGTGAAACTGAAAGGTGACTGAATTCCATAAATTAAAGTATACTTTTCTTTGTCTCCCATTATTACAGCTATCTTTTGACTGGTGGTTATTAACCGTTCACACACAGACACATAATTATAATATAAAAAGCATCTGTGCCAAGAAAGTCTTTACAGTCGTAACAATGTGAACCATGTATAAGGCATTTCTTTCTCCGATAAATCAATTAAAATCCAACCTGTGTTTGTGCAAAAAAAATTAAATAGCAGACATGGCATGGGTGGCTTCCAATAGAGACAGTCAATGTCATGAAATGAGTCTTCTTCTAGAATATTCTCAAAATCATTTATTTTTAGACAGGAAACTGATGCAACCTAATGACAACACTAAAATAAATCTGTCAATAGTCATTTGTTAAAGTTGTTTTGCAAGAGAAACAAATAATGTTTAGTGGGACATTTTGCTTTGCAGGAGTTTCCAGAACAATTGCACAGATTTCAATAAACATCTGAAGAGAAAGAATTGAAGGCTTATTGTTCAGTAAGGTGTCAAAAGATGATGATGGTACAAGTTTGAATTGTGAAGAATATACATATAAAATGGGAAGAATACAGTTAAGATTTCTGTGGCGAGTAAAAAGGAACTGACAAAGTTAAGTGTTCTTGCATGATTTGCTTTTTTCTCAAAACATTTGAAAAAAATAAAAGTTAGTAAACTTTTCATATTTACTGTTTTCACATTTATATGAATGGCTTATAAGTCATTGATGTCTCAATACCAATACATTCTAAGGGTGTTTTTATTCATTCATTTTATATTTGACTATAATTGCTTTCACACAACTAACTAAATCAACCAACACATAGAACTGGGATTTTTTTAAAGGATTCATTTTTATTATAAGTGATTTCATTGACATTTAACCAATTATATATGCATTCAAGACACGTATATACTTATATAAGATGTCACAGCTTCAGAAAAAAGTTTCTGAAACAATTGTTCAGAAATCTTAAGTCAACATTGTTGTAGATTACCATGATAGATCTAGTAGAGTTGGTGTAAATTACAATATCATGGTTTAGGATAATTGGTGTTAAGAGGTATTGACTGACTTTAATTGTTTTCGAAAATTTCAAGATAATGGGGAAAAAGAGTTTTATTTTTACTTACTGTGAACGTAAGGTAGTTTAAGTAAAATGTTTAAAACCATGTATTTAACACAAGAGAAAATCATGAAAAATCTCAATTTATTATTGATAATTCTTAGGGATTTATCTGTGTTGTAAATTTCCATAAAAATTGTCAGTTTTATAACATTAGATCAATACAAGGTATTCACCCATTCTGATATATTACAATTCATCTCAAGTTGCTAAAGATGTATCACATTAAACTTAAAAGTTTACTGTCATAATAAATTTGAGAAAATTGACACTTTTATAGCATTTTAATGAATGAAACTAATATATCTTGTTTTAGATTATTTTTTTTACCTTAGACTGATTTTCCTTGTGATGATTAATCAGAGTAGCTGTTACACATTGCTTCAGAAAATTGTGAATTGTAATATTTTGCCCTCTGAAAATCAAAAACAGCACAATTAAAACAAGTTACTGCAAAAAAAACACAATAATTTACCTTAAAATGTAATACTTCAGTAATATATATAAACTTCACACTGTGTGACCGGACAAGTAGATTCAATTTTGGATAGAGCAAAAGGAATGCCTTTTTGTAAAACTTATGGAAAATTTACTCCAATCTTTAAAAAGGGGTCATTACTGTATACACATGTCATTATTGATCTTTTCCTTTAAAATGTGCATTCCACGCACTTTGTACCTCAGTTAGAGAAAAAAGAGAGTGGAAATGTATGTTAACTTAAGATATATTTCAAAGTGTCTTTTTGGATGTTATTTTTATTGGGAGAGATTTTCTTCAATTAATGCAGTCTTTTATATTTTGTTTATAATCTTAGATCTCATGAAAGAAAAATGTAAGTATATTTTATAATAATATTACTTTTCGTATTACCCATGGTTATTAAAAAGGTCTAAAATATATTTGTGTGTAGTGACACAACATATAACAAAATGCACTCAGAGAGAGCAAAACGCTCGACTCCATGTGACCAGTCTCTCAAGTGATATATAGTATTGTAAGGAAGACAATAAAATAAAACCAAACATGTAAATTAATCTTCATAGAAATATCAAGTAGAAAGCTAAAGCCATTAAAAATACATTGAAATGGGACCTCTGAAAAATCATGATTTTTTTTTGTATTCAAACGAAGATCCAGATCTTTCTTTTAGTAACTTCTTCCTTAAGTCAGGCCTTACCCACAAATTTTTAAATAAAGCTCTGTTCATTAGTTCTGGAGCAATCTAAACACACACAGAAAAACCCAGACAATTAAAACAATTAGCACACAAAAACATCAACTGCTGGTGGAGATAAAAATATTGCTTAAAGGTCACTTCTTGGTGAAAATCATGCATGGTAATTTTTTGTGATGGACTGTCAAGGAATTGAAAGAAAAAAGAGAAAATAAAACAGAAATAATAATTAACAAAAATGATGAATATACCACCTCCCTCTTTATTATGTTTATGTCAATTTCAAGACATAAAATGAGAAGAAATATTTTACTTAAAGACAGCAAGTATGAAAGAGGGTGTGTGACCTCACAATGACAATTGCATTGTGACATCACTGAGTAATGACATCATCAGAAAGGAAAATATTGATTTTTTACATATGTGGTGAAGAGAAGCAGTTTCACTGTGTATTCCCAATTAAAAATAAGAAAACTCTCTCCTGGCTTTAATTTTCAAACAAATTACACCAAATTTGGAAGAATCTGTCTGTACCCCATGAAATACCTTCCCACCAAATTTGAGATTGATTGATGTTATAGTTTTTGCGTTATAAGGGCAAAACAGTGCACAGAGAAGCAGATTTCACTGTAAAAGCCCAATTAAAAATAAGAAAACCTATCTCCTGGCTTTAATTTTCACACAAATTACACCAAATTTGAAAGAATCCGTCTGTACCCCATGAAATACCTGCCCACCAAATTTCAGCCCGATTGGTGTTATAGTTTTTGAGTTATAAGGGCAAAACGGTGCACAGACAGACAGACAGACAGAAACAAACTGATCACAATAACCCTCTCCTATCGTCGAGCATTAATAAATGGTTCAGTTGGGATATTATCTTGTATGTCAATAATATGACAGAGGTAAAACATTTTGGTGTACATAGATTATATTATATATGTGGTTTCATTACCTGATATTACTAATCTACTGCTCTGCAAACTAAAAATATTTACCACAATAGAGAACATAGTGCACTATGTTAACAGAAGTAGTGTCCCCAAAACATAGTCCAAGGGATTTGTGTATTTATATTGTAGAGAGGAAGAGAAGAGAGAAGTCTGTAGTATTGTCAGTATTCTTCACAATTGGTTAAAGGGTTACTACACAAAAGACAAAAAGCCTTTAAGACATTTATCATTTACATGGTAAATCATTTCTCCAAACAGAATTTTGAAACAATTAAGTCTTTACTAATTACTACATTACTAAAGTTAATGACTAAGTAATCAACAATTAAAGAAAATACACCTTTGTCATGTATATATGTATGTTGTTTACAAGTTAGGAACCTCTGAGGCTGGGGTTCGATCCCCGCACGGGCTCAAGTGGGAAAGCTGGTAGTTGCTTGCCATTGGTCGGCAGTTTACAGTACAGAACCCTAGCGAATTCTATGTACTGGTTTCCTCTGCCCTTCCAACTACCCGTAAGAGTAGATATAATTGAAATGGGCTCATTTGAAATCTGAGAAAGAGAACCAAGATACTGTACATATTGTGCTTTACCACAGGTTTATGTTTTAGCTTGGACTTAACAAGATAGCAATTTTGCAGGTTATAAGCATTCTGTGGTCAGATTTGTGTGTTTCAACGTATAAAAGACTTCCCAGTATATTTCAGTACAGTACTTACAAGTGTGTTTTTTATCACATTTACATGTAATCAGTTGAAGAAAATATCATTTAATTCCTGTATGCTATGGGTTGATCGTGTATATTTAAATTACATTGGCATTTTGATCAGGTTATAAGCATGATATTGAGGAGTCATAAATTTTTTATTGTTTTGTATATTTCATAGTTGGGGACCAATAGCATTGGTAACACTAAATTGAAATGAAATAGAGTATCTCTAATTTCATAAAAGTTAATACTAGTAAATATGAATTTAAGTACATTGCAGTAATACCATGAATCATCATTTTCATCCAAATGAAATTTGTCCAATTTTGTTTGTAGGGTCACTATCCGAAACATTTTTTACAGTAAGTAAAAATAAAACTCTTTGTTCAGAAATCTTAAGTCAACATTGTTGTAGATTACCATGATAGATCTAGTAGAGTTGGTGTAAATTACAATATCATGGTTTAGGATAATTGGTGTTAAGAGGTATTGACTGACTTTAATTGTTTTCGAAAATTTCAAGATAATGGGGAAAAAGAGTTTTATTTTTACTTACTGTGAACGTAAGGTAGTTTAAGTAAAATGTTTAAAACCATGTATTTAACACAAGAGAAAATCATGAAAAATCTCAATTTATTATTGATAATTCTTAGGGATTTATCTGTGTTGTAAATTTCCATAAAAATTGTCAGTTTTATAACATTAGATCAATACAAGGTATTCACCCATTCTGATATATTACAATTCATCTCAAGTTGCTAAAGATGTATCACATTAAACTTAAAAGTTTACTGTCATAATAAATTTGAGAAAATTGACACTTTTATAGCATTTTAATGAATGAAACTAATATATCTTGTTTTAGATTATTTTTTTTACCTTAGACTGATTTTCCTTGTGATGATTAATCAGAGTAGCTGTTACACATTGCTTCAGAAAATTGTGAATTGTAATATTTTGCCCTCTGAAAATCAAAAACAGCACAATTAAAACAAGTTACTGCAAAAAAAACACAATAATTTACCTTAAAATGTAATACTTCAGTAATATATATAAACTTCACACTGTGTGACCGGACAAGTAGATTCAATTTTGGATAGAGCAAAAGGAATGCCTTTTTGTAAAACTTATGGAAAATTTACTCCAATCTTTAAAAAGGGGTCATTACTGTATACACATGTCATTATTGATCTTTTCCTTTAAAATGTGCATTCCACGCACTTTGTACCTCAGTTAGAGAAAAAAGAGAGTGGAAATGTATGTTAACTTAAGATATATTTCAAAGTGTCTTTTTGGATGTTATTTTTATTGGGAGAGATTTTCTTCAATTAATGCAGTCTTTTATATTTTGTTTATAATCTTAGATCTCATGAAAGAAAAATGTAAGTATATTTTATAATAATATTACTTTTCGTATTACCCATGGTTATTAAAAAGGTCTAAAATATATTTGTGTGTAGTGACACAACATATAACAAAATGCACTCAGAGAGAGCAAAACGCTCGACTCCATGTGACCAGTCTCTCAAGTGATATATAGTATTGTAAGGAAGACAATAAAATAAAACCAAACATGTAAATTAATCTTCATAGAAATATCAAGTAGAAAGCTAAAGCCATTAAAAATACATTGAAATGGGACCTCTGAAAAATCATGATTTTTTTTTGTATTCAAACGAAGATCCAGATCTTTCTTTTAGTAACTTCTTCCTTAAGTCAGGCCTTACCCACAAATTTTTAAATAAAGCTCTGTTCATTAGTTCTGGAGCAATCTAAACACACACAGAAAAACCCAGACAATTAAAACAATTAGCACACAAAAACATCAACTGCTGGTGGAGATAAAAATATTGCTTAAAGGTCACTTCTTGGTGAAAATCATGCATGGTAATTTTTTGTGATGGACTGTCAAGGAATTGAAAGAAAAAAGAGAAAATAAAACAGAAATAATAATTAACAAAAATGATGAATATACCACCTCCCTCTTTATTATGTTTATGTCAATTTCAAGACATAAAATGAGAAGAAATATTTTACTTAAAGACAGCAAGTATGAAAGAGGGTGTGTGACCTCACAATGACAATTGCATTGTGACATCACTGAGTAATGACATCATCAGAAAGGAAAATATTGATTTTTTACATATGTGGTGAAGAGAAGCAGTTTCACTGTGTATTCCCAATTAAAAATAAGAAAACTCTCTCCTGGCTTTAATTTTCAAACAAATTACACCAAATTTGGAAGAATCTGTCTGTACCCCATGAAATACCTTCCCACCAAATTTGAGATTGATTGATGTTATAGTTTTTGCGTTATAAGGGCAAAACAGTGCACAGAGAAGCAGATTTCACTGTAAAAGCCCAATTAAAAATAAGAAAACCTATCTCCTGGCTTTAATTTTCACACAAATTACACCAAATTTGAAAGAATCCGTCTGTACCCCATGAAATACCTGCCCACCAAATTTCAGCCCGATTGGTGTTATAGTTTTTGAGTTATAAGGGCAAAACGGTGCACAGACAGACAGACAGACAGAAACAAACTGATCACAATAACCCTCTCCTATCGTCGAGCATTAATAAATGGTTCAGTTGGGATATTATCTTGTATGTCAATAATATGACAGAGGTAAAACATTTTGGTGTACATAGATTATATTATATATGTGGTTTCATTACCTGATATTACTAATCTACTGCTCTGCAAACTAAAAATATTTACCACAATAGAGAACATAGTGCACTATGTTAACAGAAGTAGTGTCCCCAAAACATAGTCCAAGGGATTTGTGTATTTATATTGTAGAGAGGAAGAGAAGAGAGAAGTCTGTAGTATTGTCAGTATTCTTCACAATTGGTTAAAGGGTTACTACACAAAAGACAAAAAGCCTTTAAGACATTTATCATTTACATGGTAAATCATTTCTCCAAACAGAATTTTGAAACAATTAAGTCTTTACTAATTACTACATTACTAAAGTTAATGACTAAGTAATCAACAATTAAAGAAAATACACCTTTGTCATGTATATATGTATGTTGTTTACAAGTTAGGAACCTCTGAGGCTGGGGTTCGATCCCCGCACGGGCTCAAGTGGGAAAGCTGGTAGTTGCTTGCCATTGGTCGGCAGTTTACAGTACAGAACCCTAGCGAATTCTATGTACTGGTTTCCTCTGCCCTTCCAACTACCCGTAAGAGTAGATATAATTGAAATGGGCTCATTTGAAATCTGAGAAAGAGAACCAAGATACTGTACATATTGTGCTTTACCACAGGTTTATGTTTTAGCTTGGACTTAACAAGATAGCAATTTTGCAGGTTATAAGCATTCTGTGGTCAGATTTGTGTGTTTCAACGTATAAAAGACTTCCCAGTATATTTCAGTACAGTACTTACAAGTGTGTTTTTTATCACATTTACATGTAATCAGTTGAAGAAAATATCATTTAATTCCTGTATGCTATGGGTTGATCGTGTATATTTAAATTACATTGGCATTTTGATCAGGTTATAAGCATGATATTGAGGAGTCATAAATTTTTTATTGTTTTGTATATTTCATAGTTGGGGACCAATAGCATTGGTAACACTAAATTGAAATGAAATAGAGTATCTCTAATTTCATAAAAGTTAATACTAGTAAATATGAATTTAAGTACATTGCAGTAATACCATGAATCATCATTTTCATCCAAATGAAATTTGTCCAATTTTGTTTGTAGGGTCACTATCCGAAACATTTTTTACAGTAAGTAAAAATAAAACTCTTTGTTCAGAAATCTTAAGTCAACATTGTTGTAGATTACCATGATAGATCTAGTAGAGTTGGTGTAAATTACAATATCATGGTTTAGGATAATTGGTGTTAAGAGGTATTGACTGACTTTAATTGTTTTCGAAAATTTCAAGATAATGGGGAAAAAGAGTTTTATTTTTACTTACTGTGAACGTAAGGTAGTTTAAGTAAAATGTTTAAAACCATGTATTTAACACAAGAGAAAATCATGAAAAATCTCAATTTATTATTGATAATTCTTAGGGATTTATCTGTGTTGTAAATTTCCATAAAAATTGTCAGTTTTATAACATTAGATCAATACAAGGTATTCACCCATTCTGATATATTACAATTCATCTCAAGTTGCTAAAGATGTATCACATTAAACTTAAAAGTTTACTGTCATAATAAATTTGAGAAAATTGACACTTTTATAGCATTTTAATGAATGAAACTAATATATCTTGTTTTAGATTATTTTTTTTACCTTAGACTGATTTTCCTTGTGATGATTAATCAGAGTAGCTGTTACACATTGCTTCAGAAAATTGTGAATTGTAATATTTTGCCCTCTGAAAATCAAAAACAGCACAATTAAAACAAGTTACTGCAAAAAAAACACAATAATTTACCTTAAAATGTAATACTTCAGTAATATATATAAACTTCACACTGTGTGACCGGACAAGTAGATTCAATTTTGGATAGAGCAAAAGGAATGCCTTTTTGTAAAACTTATGGAAAATTTACTCCAATCTTTAAAAAGGGGTCATTACTGTATACACATGTCATTATTGATCTTTTCCTTTAAAATGTGCATTCCACGCACTTTGTACCTCAGTTAGAGAAAAAAGAGAGTGGAAATGTATGTTAACTTAAGATATATTTCAAAGTGTCTTTTTGGATGTTATTTTTATTGGGAGAGATTTTCTTCAATTAATGCAGTCTTTTATATTTTGTTTATAATCTTAGATCTCATGAAAGAAAAATGTAAGTATATTTTATAATAATATTACTTTTCGTATTACCCATGGTTATTAAAAAGGTCTAAAATATATTTGTGTGTAGTGACACAACATATAACAAAATGCACTCAGAGAGAGCAAAACGCTCGACTCCATGTGACCAGTCTCTCAAGTGATATATAGTATTGTAAGGAAGACAATAAAATAAAACCAAACATGTAAATTAATCTTCATAGAAATATCAAGTAGAAAGCTAAAGCCATTAAAAATACATTGAAATGGGACCTCTGAAAAATCATGATTTTTTTTTGTATTCAAACGAAGATCCAGATCTTTCTTTTAGTAACTTCTTCCTTAAGTCAGGCCTTACCCACAAATTTTTAAATAAAGCTCTGTTCATTAGTTCTGGAGCAATCTAAACACACACAGAAAAACCCAGACAATTAAAACAATTAGCACACAAAAACATCAACTGCTGGTGGAGATAAAAATATTGCTTAAAGGTCACTTCTTGGTGAAAATCATGCATGGTAATTTTTTGTGATGGACTGTCAAGGAATTGAAAGAAAAAAGAGAAAATAAAACAGAAATAATAATTAACAAAAATGATGAATATACCACCTCCCTCTTTATTATGTTTATGTCAATTTCAAGACATAAAATGAGAAGAAATATTTTACTTAAAGACAGCAAGTATGAAAGAGGGTGTGTGACCTCACAATGACAATTGCATTGTGACATCACTGAGTAATGACATCATCAGAAAGGAAAATATTGATTTTTTACATATGTGGTGAAGAGAAGCAGTTTCACTGTGTATTCCCAATTAAAAATAAGAAAACTCTCTCCTGGCTTTAATTTTCAAACAAATTACACCAAATTTGGAAGAATCTGTCTGTACCCCATGAAATACCTTCCCACCAAATTTGAGATTGATTGATGTTATAGTTTTTGCGTTATAAGGGCAAAACAGTGCACAGAGAAGCAGATTTCACTGTAAAAGCCCAATTAAAAATAAGAAAACCTATCTCCTGGCTTTAATTTTCACACAAATTACACCAAATTTGAAAGAATCCGTCTGTACCCCATGAAATACCTGCCCACCAAATTTCAGCCCGATTGGTGTTATAGTTTTTGAGTTATAAGGGCAAAACGGTGCACAGACAGACAGACAGACAGAAACAAACTGATCACAATAACCCTCTCCTATCGTCGAGCATTAATAAATGGTTCAGTTGGGATATTATCTTGTATGTCAATAATATGACAGAGGTAAAACATTTTGGTGTACATAGATTATATTATATATGTGGTTTCATTACCTGATATTACTAATCTACTGCTCTGCAAACTAAAAATATTTACCACAATAGAGAACATAGTGCACTATGTTAACAGAAGTAGTGTCCCCAAAACATAGTCCAAGGGATTTGTGTATTTATATTGTAGAGAGGAAGAGAAGAGAGAAGTCTGTAGTATTGTCAGTATTCTTCACAATTGGTTAAAGGGTTACTACACAAAAGACAAAAAGCCTTTAAGACATTTATCATTTACATGGTAAATCATTTCTCCAAACAGAATTTTGAAACAATTAAGTCTTTACTAATTACTACATTACTAAAGTTAATGACTAAGTAATCAACAATTAAAGAAAATACACCTTTGTCATGTATATATGTATGTTGTTTACAAGTTAGGAACCTCTGAGGCTGGGGTTCGATCCCCGCACGGGCTCAAGTGGGAAAGCTGGTAGTTGCTTGCCATTGGTCGGCAGTTTACAGTACAGAACCCTAGCGAATTCTATGTACTGGTTTCCTCTGCCCTTCCAACTACCCGTAAGAGTAGATATAATTGAAATGGGCTCATTTGAAATCTGAGAAAGAGAACCAAGATACTGTACATATTGTGCTTTACCACAGGTTTATGTTTTAGCTTGGACTTAACAAGATAGCAATTTTGCAGGTTATAAGCATTCTGTGGTCAGATTTGTGTGTTTCAACGTATAAAAGACTTCCCAGTATATTTCAGTACAGTACTTACAAGTGTGTTTTTTATCACATTTACATGTAATCAGTTGAAGAAAATATCATTTAATTCCTGTATGCTATGGGTTGATCGTGTATATTTAAATTACATTGGCATTTTGATCAGGTTATAAGCATGATATTGAGGAGTCATAAATTTTTTATTGTTTTGTATATTTCATAGTTGGGGACCAATAGCATTGGTAACACTAAATTGAAATGAAATAGAGTATCTCTAATTTCATAAAAGTTAATACTAGTAAATATGAATTTAAGTACATTGCAGTAATACCATGAATCATCATTTTCATCCAAATGAAATTTGTCCAATTTTGTTTGTAGGGTCACTATCCGAAACATTTTCACCTAAATGAATTTTTACTGAAATATGAAAATAAGACATTTTAACCTGAAGCAAACTTTGTTTCATTTGTGATTGTGACACTTTCATTATTTCTTACACCGTTTATATATTTCCTTTTCAGCCAGTGAAAAAGAAGGTCAATATAGGTGAGAAATTACACTGTCCTTTTATTCCATTTTATTATGAAAGTTGTTGATTGTATTTAAAGTTTTTAAAAATAATTTTATTCAGACGTAAAGAAATGTCTAACTTTATATCCTTCATTACAGTTTATAAATCTCTATTTACAGACATAAGGCAGCAGATGATTCTGGTATGCACTAATTCTTTACTTATCAGAGGGTTCAATACTTTCCTTGTAGTATTGCTACTTGTAAGACTGTGGAAAAATGCTAGCACAGGTGAGAACTTTTTATTAAAAGATAGAATTGCACAACAGTTCATTATAGAAAAGTAAAAAAAATATCATTGTTTTAGAAAGTTCAGGGTGTTTCTTGTAGTATTACCGCTTACAAGACTGTTAATAGCCACTACATAGGTGAGAACTTATAATTAAAAGATAAAATTGTCCTAAAAAAAGATCATAAAAGACCTCCAAAATAGAAAGATAGTGTGTACAAAATATGATTAGTCACATGTGTATTGCTACATTATTTGGGGAAATCTGTAAGTTTATTACTTATTGTGCATTTGATGACCAATTTCATCTATCTCCTTTTTTTATTTTACAGCGCTCAAACATCAATGTAACTGTAAGCGTATTACTATTTGTGTTGGAGAGACTTCATTGCCTCAAGCATAGCAGCCTGGAATACACCCATTTGTTGTTGTAATTGGATGTTAAAGAGAGAACCCAGGGATTTTTCAAGTTTGGATTCGATTTTCTGCTGTAAAGCTGTACCTGGGGTAGGTGGGACAGTTTTGGCTTGAGTTTTAAGAGACAGTGACTCGAAACACAGGGACTGAGGACATAGTGAGGATGCAAATAACTGTTGAGCAGCACCCTCAAGGTCTGCCTGAGATCCTGTAAAGGAATCCACGTCCTCGTCAGCCAACAAGTCAAGCTCATTGTCTCTGAAAGTGTCATCTTTTTGTTTCCTTACAAAGTGTTTCCTGTTTTTAATTTTTGTCATCTGTTCATCCGAGAAGCTAGCACATCTCACATGGAGATTCAAGAGTAACACAGGGATCATCACCTTTATTTGCTTCTCTACAGGAAGGCCAATATTTATGGCTATCAAAGGGAAGACTGAAATGCTGGCACTTCAATTAAGCATAAAAGCCAAGTAATAACATCCAACAATAACTGGGAAATAGAGTAAAATATGACTACAAAAAGTAGATGCTTCCAAATAACGCAGCCAATGAGAAAAGGAGGAAGAGTTGAGAAGAGTTCCACGAGAGTACAACCTGAGGCTACGGCCAACTATAAATGTTTAGTTTTCTTGGACATTGGCCGGGGCCTGCGGCCTCTGAGATCAGCATTCAGTTCCACATGGCAAGCTTTTGTAGATCAATAAAATGTGGAAGTTTAAGGTCACCTTAATATAGGATCCATCTCTATGACCAGTTATATCCACATACAAAAATTAAATATATAAATCAGTCAGGCGTTTTTCTGAGATACTATCCAGACACAAAGTGTAATGATGATGCTGATTTATGACAATAGCATAGTTGCTAAAAAGTGCTGTAACCTTAAACTCATACGTACATGCCAAGTTTGAAGCAACTCAAAAATATATTCCTTGCACTTGTGTTAGAATGTAATTGTATAATGATTCTATAGAGCCCAGGAAGGGACATAAAACTGTTTCATTACAATTTTTATGTCATTACCATGAGTTACCAAAATATACTAAGTCAATCCCATGGGTTAGCAAGTCATTATCACAAGATACCAACTCAATCCCATGAGCTATCAAGTTGCTATAACAAGATACTAAGTCATCCACATGAGTTAGCAAGTCATCATGACAAGATACTAAGTCAATCCCATGAGTTAGAAAGTTATTACCAGAATATACTTAGTCAATCCCATGAGTTAGCATATCGTTACCACAAGATACTAAGTCAATACCATGTATTAGCAATTCATTACCACAAAACCATATGTTATTCTCAAAGGTTAGTAAGTCATAGTAGTGAGATAACAAGCTGTGGTAATGAGATACTAAGTCGTGGGAATGAGATGCTTGAGTTGTGAGAATGAAAAACTCTCCAACTCTAAAATCACCGACATTCCCCTAACTGAAGACAAAGGCTCAAGGATGACCATTTATCAACGTCCTTGTGGTTCTTTAACCTGCCACTGGGGATAGGACCCAATGACAAAGGATCGCCATTTTAAGTGGTCATCTAAACCACTACTGATATGCCTCTACCTGGGATTAAATCCATGTCCTCTGTGTTCCTATGCGAGTGTGTTACCCACTAGGCCACAGTGGCAGTAATAAGTGTCAGCATGTGAAATTGTGTTTTGTATATATTTTAGCCATAAAAACCATAATTAAAGTAAATTTCCATGTGATAATATGACATGCAAAATTTGAATTTAATCCATTAAGCTGTTTTTTGGGATATTGTCTGCAAAGTGTGCAGACACAAGACAGATGCTGTTGTCACAAAAACTGTGCATCAGTTTAAAGATTTATATCCACTATAACATTAGTTCATTATCAATTCTTGATGATATGATGCTATTATCTCAACTTCTCGCGTCCAACCTCTGAGGCCGCCGGTTCGAATCTCGGGCCGGGCGCTTCATGTTGGAAAGTTGGTAGTTACTTGCCGATGCCCAGTGGTTTACAGTGCAGTATGCACTGGTTTCCTCCACCTGTAAACTACCTGTCGCAATATGACCGTGGCTGTTGAACGCGACATAAAACAACAAATAAATAAATTATCTAAACAAAAAAATACAAATAAAGTTCCTAATTCACAACAATCAGTTGCACAACGCACTGTAATTTAGATGGACTAGGTGAAGGTCAATCTTGGTGATGTCATTCTTTATTCTTCTAATGTGGCCTGGTTCCTGGTCGGAATCTTCTAGACCTGCTGATGACCCTTGCACTATTCCCTCTTGGAGAATTAGTATTTTGCAGCATGTTACATCAGTTTGATACTGTATAAATTATTAGAATCAATTTAATGCATTCCAAGGCCAAGTTACCATTTGCATGCTAACAATTTTTACATTATAAACAAGAGCACTTGACGAGCACAGACCTCCGCCAAGGGAGCACATATCCTGAAAATTTCATCAAAATCTGTCCATAATTTTTTGAGTTGTCTGTCTTTAAAAATTACATTTCATGGATCCAGAAGATCCAGATAGGGATCCGGATCACTTCCAAAATTGAATAATTTCTTCCTTTTACCTTTTAAGACATATCCTGAAAATTTTATCAAAATCCGTTCATAGGTTTCTGAGTTAACCCACAAACAAACCTACGCAAAAACATAACCTCCTTGGCGGAGGTAACAAAGATAACTAAAGCCAAAGGTGAAGTACCTATATCTGCCAGTCAAAAGGGATTTTTTGCTTGATCATCAACCTGATTGATATCCCCATCATTATATACCGGACTAAAACATGAAATCCCGGGTACAGTAAATCTCCAAAAGGTTGTAGACCGGTCAATATAGAGCTGGACTCAGCAAGCCGATCTGATTCATTATGCTTTGACACAAGTTCTCTTCAAACAGAAAAAAATAATAAATATTGTTTTCAAAATCAGATATTAAGGTCTCAGGATACTATGGTATTTTAAATGGAGGTCTTTGGAATCCGATGAAAGTAGACAATTCTTCATGTATTGGTTTATAATGCATGACATTGGATAATATATGTCATAGCTAATACACAGATACATATCAGCTGGTAATCAGCCTGTAGGGTCTGTGACCTCTGTGATAAATTATCTAGGACTTCATAGCCAGATATCCTTGGATATTTGATTTACATTTTATGCTTTTTAGAGTCTGTCTTCAGAACAAAGATTAAGCACTATAAAATTTCAACTAGAAATAGGACGCCCTGTTGATAGTAGCAGCGACATATGAATAGAAATAGGATAGCATAGAAGAACACACATTATCATGTGTAATGTCCACCCCATGAACCTTTTGCAAAAATTGTACAGTAGTCCTACAAGACCCTGTTTCATATGTAAAATATATCAACATGGTTTCCGCTCCCTTTTCCAATTTAAATTCCCTGTGTTTTCCCTGTCTTTTCCCTGTGAAGTTTATATTTTTCCCTGTGGCTTTTATAAATAAAATAACACAATCACGCCAAAACATCAAATATGACCTGCGAGTCGCGACCCGTGGCGCGTGAAAGCAAATGGCTGTTACTCTTCAAAATCATTCTGAAGTTTTCAAATTCCCTGTGTTTTGCCAAATTTTCAAATTCCCTGTCTTTTCCCTGTCTGGAATTACTTTTCACAATTTTCCCTGTTTTCCCTGTGCAGTGGGAACCCTGATCAAGGATGCTTAAATATTTATTAGTATAAATGTAAATTATTTCAGCTTCATGCCTTTTTACATTGGTTGGGTCGAAATCACTCTATCTTGCACGGTTGAGGAGGTAGAAGCAAATTTGTGTTTGCCATTTTTGGCGAAAATTCAAAAATTCAAAATGGCCGCCAATTTTGAAGAGGGGAAAATTTTTCTAAATTGCCAAGAGTACATTTATCAGATACCCTGTGGGTCGAAAATTTCAACGAAATTGCTCTATCTCACACAGTTAAGGAGATAGAAGCAAATTTGTGTTTTGCCATTTTTGGCAAAGTAGTTATTATTCAGTCAGTTATATAGCTATTATCACTAAAAGCAATCCCAAGAAAGCTATCAACCTAATTATTGCTCATACCAAATTTGGTAAAGATATGTCAAATATTTTTCCTTAAAATGCCCGGAAACAAAAGAAGTACACAAAAGTAGCTAAGTAGCTATTACTCAGTTATTACTATTACTCACCAAAAGCAATTCCATGCAAGCTATTAACCCAATAAACACCCATACCAAATTTGCTAAAGACAGGATTAAAACTTTTTTTCCTTCAAATAAGTGGAAACCAAGTGTCCGGACGCTGGAAAAAGCAAAAATAATATGGGTGGACAGTGGGGTGGACATAATAAAATGAGGACACCACAAACACACGACAGTGATCCATTTTTAAACTAAGTTCTGTTTTGATTCACTGGTCAAACAAACATTTCTATTTGAATTACTTGATTTTGAAATTTGACATTTTAAGTCTTTGTTTTAGTCTTTGTTTAGTGTTTAATGTCATGCCTGATACCTTCTATTATTAATATTGTGACCGGTAGAAGGTAGTTTGAAACGTGGAGAAAAATCAATACATACAGTCGGTCAAGATTCTGTTCTGTAAATTGTCAACTAATGACAAGTTTTACCAACTTTTCCCACCTTAAGTGGAGTGGGGATTCAAACTTCACCATGGCGGGTGGGAGGCAAGTGTGTTACCAGTGTGCCACCAGCATATTTGAAGTGATTCAGACCACATTTGAGCAGAAGTGTAAATAAAAGCATTATCTTTCCCCTTTTACAAATGTCCCCATTCAAATATTGTAACATCCCCAACTATATTATGTTTAGTAAATTTTACAAATATTAACTTGAAAGATTTTTATTTGTTCAGCATATAATGTCATGACTGGAATCTTCTACTAGTTATTCTATTCTGGACTTTTCATTTAAACAAAATCTAAGGCACACCAATCACAAACAGTATTATGGTCAAGATTCTGCTCTGTAAACTGCCAACCAACGACAAGTTTTTACCAACTTTCAGTTAACTGTTTAAGGTCACCATAAAGTCAGGATAACCCTTTAGTTTGCCATCATTTATAGATGTGCAAAGTTTAACTGAGGTCAGTCGAATAATAAGATACTTGGAGGCTGCAAACCCCCTTATTTCACTTGAAGGTGGCTACAATTCCATTCATAGTGAGACTTGACCATAAGTATTATTTTTATCTAGTTTAATACCAGTGATAATTTAGATGTAAAAAAATAGCATCAGAGATGCCCGTACCCCACAGCCTTGGGAAATATTTTCAACACCATGAGATATAGAAGTACCGTACCAGTACAAACTTCAGGATACTTTCAGAGCACTGTCAGTTATATAAAGGTCCAAACAATGTTTAAATGGAGAAATAATCTTTAAAAGAAAGATAATGCGTATAAAGATGAAGTATTAAAACAAGATAATTCAATGACAAGATGACAGCATTAATCAGTAAACTAAAATTCAACACTCTTTATATACATCTGCATTTCCGAATTATGGTTTAGATGGTTTGAATATTACCATGCATACAGAAGTGGTAATACATTTAATGAATGCTTATGTGTGGTGTTGGAGTAAAATCTGTGGCTCACTTGATGAAATTCTATCTCTTACAATGGGAAGTTATGAAAGTAAAATTCTTAATAAATTCTAATATGACTTTTGCTTAATCTGCATCAAAAGACAGACCCAAAGGTGCAAATATTTTAAAGGTCAAGGTCACTACGGCAAGGTAAAAGGTCAAATTAAGGTCACACCATGATAATACACACCTATAGCCCCTAACCAATGTCCCTACCAAGTATCAACTTCCTACACCTTACGGTTTCCGAGATACAGCCCTGACGATTTTATAGGTCAAGGTCACTATGGCAAGGTCAAATCAAGGTCACACCATGATGCTGCACACCTACACCCCTTAGCCAATGTCTCTACCAAATATCAACTTCCTGCACCTAACAGTTTCCGAGATAAAGCCCGGACAATATTTTATAGGTCAAGGTCACTACAGCAAGGTTAAAGGTCAAATCAAGGTCAGACCATGACGTTGCACACCTACACCCCCTAATCAATATCCCTACCAAGTATCAACTTCCTACACCTTACGGTTTCTGAGATATAGCCCAGACAACATTTTATAGGTCAAGGTCACTACGGCAAGGTCAAATCAAGGTCAGACCATGACGCTGCACACCTACACCCCCTAAGCAATATCCCTACCAAGTATCAACTTCCTACACCTTACGGTTTCTGAGATATAGCCCAGACAACATTTTATAGGTCAAGGTCACTACGGCAAGGTCAAATCAAGGTCAGACCATGACGCTGCACACCTACACCCCCTAACCAATATCCGTACCACGTATCAACTTCCTACACCTTACGGTTTCTGAGATATAGCCCGAACAACATTTTATAGGTCAAGGTCACTACGGCAAGGTCAAAGGTCAAATCAAGGTCAGACTATGACGTTGCACAGCTACACCCCCTAACCAATGTCCCTACCAAGTATCAACTTCCTACACCTTACGGTTTCTGAGATACAGCCCGGACAAACTATTTCCCGCCACCCGCCCGACCATCCGGACACCATGGGTGAAAACAATACCCCAACAGCCATTAAGGGCTGTGGGGTAAAAATGGAAAAACAAAGGATCCAGAGGATTTTATTCCAATTTGATGAATTTAAGGAGACCATAGGTCCATTAACATTTTGAGTTTAAGGTCACTATAAAGTCAGGATATTCCATTGGCAAATCTTAATATATGTGCCAAGTTTGGTTGAAAAAGTGAAAAACTAAGTGAACTGGGGGGTGAAAACTCTCTTTTTGACATTAAGGTGACCTTAAGATTGCAGATACAGGGTTAAAACTTTGGCATGTGAAAGATTATAAAAAAGTAGCTGAATAAGTTATTCCAACAAAACGCCGAAATCCTGACCGTTTTGAGATACAGACCAAATACCCATTTTAAAAAAAAGTACGAAAATAAAAGACAGGCATTTATGGTCTGATTGATGGCATTTTCAGGCATTTATGGTCTGATTGATGGGAAAATCCTTTCTAACCTTGGAAATTTGGTCTAGAATGTACCTGATAAATTTTATAGCACAGGTGTTTTTTTCCGAAACGCGATGACGGGGTGTTTTTGAGTGATGCTTAAGGTTACCTTAACTAAAGCTTAAGGTCTGTGCAAAGTATCCCCCAAATTTTTCCCGCCCCTATAGTTTTGAAGAAAGATAAGAAGGAAAGAAAAATTTGAAAGCCTAAGAAGTTATTTAAGGGAGACCACAATCCTGTGCGGGCGGTCAGTCAAACTTACGTGAAAACAAATAAGCGTCCATGACGGGGACATAGTCTCAATATTTAGAATACATATTATACATGATTTCACTGTGTAACCCAAATGCTGTTTTTGAGGATATATCAAAGAACACCAAAAATAGACATAATTTTATAATAACATTTATTTCAAAAGTGAATTCATGGAATTTATATGGATAATACTTTCAATTCTGTGAATATATGTCGACACTTATAAATAATACCAGTGATACACGAGACATCACAATATAGTTTTTCTTTCAAATACTTACAATTTGTACAATTCTGTTTTGAGCAAAGAAATGAGTATTTACATAAGATTTATACACAGCAAGTATGAATGAAGTGATACAGAGATTACACAGCGATAACACATACAGATAAGACATATCAATAAGGAATGCATTGTTCTCTCTGGGTTTTAACACCCATTTCATTGTACAGGTTCCAGTTTTGCAAGCTATCATCAATCTAGTAAAATTGAAAATTTTTATTACTTAAATGTAGCTTTTAATATTCAGTCCATGTGGGACTGAATGCTTGCTCTGATGGCCGCGAGGCATCAAGGCCAACGTCTAAAAAAAAAGACATTTATAGTTAGCCGTAGCCTCAGGTTGTCGTCACATGATCAACCCCATTTGTCATCTCCTTTCTCATTGAGATTTAAACCCATAACCCCTCAGCTGTAATACAGCAGGGTGGGACACTCCTCAGTCCCACATGGTAAGCTTGTAGCTTATAAAAGACACATTTAAGCAATTACAATTTTCAATTTTATTGCGCTGCAATAGCTTACCATATGGGACTGAATGCTGAATCCAACCGCTTGGAGGAGGGATTACAGCTGAGACTGGAAGATAAGTCTGTTTTTTCTTAGAATTTTGATAATAATAATAGAATGAGAGATAGAAAATACCAGTCTGAGTCCCGTTTACAAGGCCCCAATCCCAAAGACCGGGCCTGTAAAAAGCCAAAAAACCTGAATGAATGACAGACAGTGCTAAAAACTGTAAGGGTGTTTGATAGATGGATGTGTAACCAGAGTACACAAGGCGGGGTAAAGCCCCAAGGGCTATCATGGAAGAATCTGAGCTTAAGGCTCGGATACTGACTATGCCATCCTAAAAAATTAATGACAACCTTAAGGTCCTTAATATAATATACCATTTATGTTAATTTTAAAAAGACTAAACAGACCTTACCTGACACACCCTGATGAGGTAAACCTAAAATTTGTGAAAGTGTTGTGAGCTTTCCAGTGACAGACTTGCATGATCTAGTCCACCGATACCCCACCGTAAAAGACCTTAGAGCCCGTGAAGGCCCTAATGTCATGTGCTTTAACTTGGACCAAGTACAGGGCTTGTTGGTCTGCTTGTTAATGGTTTGTTTCAACCATGAGGAGAGAGTAGCGGGTCTGATGTCTGACCTTTCTTGAAGGAGATGAAAAGGAGAGACCGGGAACCTCTCAGGTCCTAGGTTCAGTCCAAATAGTACCTCAGGGCCCGCACGGGACACAGGGTCCTGTCTTCTTTGAATTGTTTATCTACAATGGTAGTCAAAGCAGGAATAGTCACCGGAGACACACTTTGAGAACCTTCTCTTGCTAGTTGGTTTTTGGCTAGCAAGTCAGAAGAAGGGAACAACGCCACCTTTTCCCATTGGCCTAGATTAGATACTTTGTTTCCAACCCAGGCATGGATTTCGCTGCGGCGATTGCCGGATAGCAAGAAAGCAGTTTTGAGAGTGAGATGTTTGAGGTCTGTGTCTTTGATAGACTCAAAGGGCGTTTTTGTTAGCTCACTGAGAACAGAAAAGTTCCACTCGGGAATATTTCTGGAACTTTTGGGACAATCCCTGTGAAAACTGGAGAGTAACCTGTGAAGGTCTGCATCATGTGCAATATGTTTGGCCATTGGGCCCAAGGTGCCAACAATTGCAAGTCCTATAACCATCAATGGTCGAGGGGCGCCTGTTTAGGTCTTGGTACAGGTACATGAACAAATCTCAGATTAGTTCCATAGACGGAATGGAGAAATCTACCGAATTTTCTCCGCACCATTTTTCAAATAGGGCCCACTTTGACTTGTAGATGGTCCTTCTTGATGACCACTGAGAGCTGCACTAGGTCCCAAAACCAGGGCATCCCTGGCCAGCCTGGGGCTATTACTATGATCAGGCATCCGTCCAGTTTATGTTTAGAGCATCTATATCCCAGGCCTTCTGGTCTGGGATAGGAGACACGTATAGAGGTTGTGGTTCCGATAGGAGACACGTATAGAGTTTGTGGTTCAAATGAGTGGCAAACAGGTCTACATGAGGAGTGAACCACTTTTGACAGATTTGCTTGAACACCTGTTGATGAAGCGACCATTCTGTTGACTGAACTTGGTTGGACCTGGATAGGAGGTCGGCCATCACATTGAGACAGCCTGGAATGTGTCTTGCTTTCAATGTTATGTGATAATGATGGCACCGTGTCATGATCTTCCACAGGAGCCTACACATCTCCGCTGAGTGAGTTCCTCCTTGTTTGCTTATTTAGGCTACCACTGTTGAGTTGTCCGTGGCAACTAGAACTGTTTGGTTCTGACACTGGTCCTTGAACTGACGAAGGGCCAGCGAGACCGCCTTCAATTCTAGAACATTTATGTGTAGCCTTTTTTCCTGTTCTGACCACAGACCTTTGGTAGAATTTTGGTCTAAGTGAGCGCCCCAACCTTCATTTGAGGTGTCTGTAAAGAGTTGGATACTGTGGTCTTTGGGATGAAGGTCTGTGCCTATCATCACGTTTGCAGGATTCTGCCACCAATCTAGGTGTGCAGAAATTGTTTCTGTCCAAGGAAGGAGGCTGTCCAGTGACTGAGGAAATCTCCAGTACTCCTTGAGATGAAACTGAAAGGGCCTCATGTGAAGGCGTCCCTCCGGGACCATCTTCTCCGTTGAGGCTAGCAACCCAATTAGCGACATTAAACATCTTGCAGTCAAAACATGCTTTGACTCGAGTCGTAGGATCAAATGCTGAAGTTTGAGCCATCTCTCTTGAGTGGGTTTTACAAGGGCTGAATCTAGGTGGTACTCGTAACCCACGAAAACACCTGAGTAGGATTCAGTTCTGATTTTTCCTGATTTATGATCCACCCCAAGGACAGGGTTAGATCTACCACTGCCTGAGTGTTCACTTGGGCTTCCTCCTGAGACTGGGATCTGATCAGCCAGTCGTCCAGGTATTGGTGAAGTCTGAGTCCTCTGGAGAGGGCCATGAGTTTCACTTCCTTTACGATCATTGTAAAGACCTGGGGGGCTGTGGCCAGTCTGAAAGGGAGGGAGGTGAACTGTAACACCTGAGACCTGTGGAAAAATCTTAGGTATTTCCTTGAGTGGATGGATGGGGATGTGAAGGTAGGCATCCGATAGATCTATCGACGATATCCATTCTCCTGGAATCAGGGAGGTCCTGATGGAGTTTCCATTTTGAACTTTTCTACGTGTAGAAAAGTGTTGAGCCTGCTTAAGTCTAATACTGGCTTCCACCTTTGGTGAGGCTTGGGTACTATAAACAGGCGACTGTAAGACCCAAGAGATTTTACATTTTCCACCCTTTCAATAGCGTTCTTTGACAGAAGAGACTGGATGCAATCGGCCAGAGCTTGGTCTTTTTGAAGGGCGTTGTATTCTGATATTATCAGAGGAAATCTGGCCAAGTTTGGTCTTGAGAGGAATGGCAGTATGTAGCCATTGGTGATAATGTTTAACACGTTGGATGAACAATTGTTTACTTGCCAGTCTCTTCTGAAAGAATGGAGGTTGTAAGAGGGTCATTTCGGCTTCGCGCCTAAGCAAGCCAGTATTGCCCATTGAATATAACTCCCTCTAGAGTATATGGGCAAGGGATTTAATAAGGCAGGTTAAGGCTCTGTGCTGGATCAAGATGGTCTTATTCCAGAGATCCAGGTACTCACAGGCTTCCTCATAACCACGTTTCGCTGCTTTATTAGGGTTGGCACCTTTCCTGATTTGAGATTTGACCTGTTTGAAGGTCGACTTCAGACTATGCTGACACTTTTCCAGAGTGGAATTGCTGGAAGAAGAAGTCTTAGCAAAAGTAGTAGCGAAATTCAGTGTGGAGATGTTTTGCCTCGCTTGATGTTCCAATTCTTTAAGAATTGGAAGTGGAACCTTGCCCATAGGAGCCCCAGAGGGCTTAGGAGAAATACAGATCTTCGCAAAGTCTGTATTAAGTTCTTGAATTTTGTCTTCATAACAAGGTTGACCTACCTTGTACCACTTTAAAGTGGATGGAGGGTCTTTGATGTACTTACCCTCTGGCAAATTTGCAGCTTGGAAGTCCTGATCAAATTTATCAAAGGCATCTTTGATAATAGAATTAAGAGGTAGCATTGAAAAAGGACCTCTTGGCCTGAGTTCTTGTCTGCCTTTCTCATCATCTAGGCTCATGACCGCAGTGAAAGATTCCCTAGGGTCTGGCAATTTAAGGATGCGTCGAAACATATCCACCTCCTCAGCATATTGGGATGGGATGTCAGACAGAGCTACTTCCCTGTAATAAGGAGGGTCAGGGTCATGTCGAGGATGGTCCTGATCAGGGTAAGACTTCCCAGAAGGCTTAGGAGACCTATGCCTACATTCAGGGGACTGATCCTCCTCTGAAGATGAGGGTAAGAATCTGGATCTTGATTTATGTTTAGATTTGTCAGTGCTTTTTAGGTCTGCTCGGGGCAGGCTGAGGGTCATCTGAGTAGTCAGAATAGTGATCCAAGGCAGAGCTCGGCACCACATCATATTGCTTCGAAGCATGGGAAGACTTTTTAGGTTTAGTCGAGAGAACCCCCGAGAGGTCCTCAACTGAGCTAACTTGATGACCCGAGGCGTCATCGACGCGACTATCATTAGGGTCGAGGCGAGGAAGTAAGGCTGGGCCATAATCAACATCCATTGACTCGACAGCACTAGTTTTCGAGGGATCCAGATTTTTGGATTGAGAAGGGCCAGGTTTAGAAGCAGAAGCAGAGGTCTGATCCACCTCCACTTCTTTTGATTTTTGTAGAAGACTTTGCATAGACTTTGCATAGACTTTGCATAGCTTCTAACATGGTGGCATGAAAAACACCCATTTTTTGATCAATGTGCATATCAAGTTGAGATTCCAAGGACTTCTCGATGTTGGACTGAACTTTCTGTTGTAAAGCCGTACCTGGAGTAGGGGGTACAGTACAAGCTGGCGTTCTCAGAGATAATGCCTCGAAGGCAAGAGGTTGAGGTCGAGGCGGAGAAGTGAAAAGGCATTCGGCAGCAACCTCAAGCTCTGCCTGTGAACCCCGAAAGGATTCAATCGAATTATCCCCCAATAAGTCAGTTTCTTCATCTAAATTTCTGTCAACTTTTTTATCACCCCTCTTGACGTACCTTTTCCTGTGTGTGATTTTAGTAAGCTGTTCCTCAGTAAATGAGGAACGGATCTCACGGGGAGATGTAACACAGGGGTTGTCGCCCTTACCAGCTTCTCTGCAGGTAGGGCAATAGTTGTGTACGTACATCAAAAGCATGACAGAAGTGATGACACTTGGCGGCTCGGGGTTTATCTTTGTTGGTTTGGTGAGAAGACATGTTTGAACGCAATAAAAGAACGCAATAAAAACAAATGTACCCGATCACATAAGCTTAGCCGAGGCGAAAACTCACAACAGAATAAAATCCAAATAAAAAGAAAATTACGTAACCGACAGGGTGGAAACTTAGGTAGAATGTGCTATACAGATTAATCAAGGGAATGACATAAAAATAAACAAACGACAATCAAAATTAACTGAGATATAAGTAGAAAACGGCAGAAAAAACTTCCCAAAATATCCAAGATGGAGGCAGCCAACGAGAAAGGAGATGACATATGGGGTTAATCATGTGACGACAACCTGAGGCTACGGCTAACACTAAATGTCTCTTTTTCTTAGACATTGGCCGGGTGCCTCGCGGCCACCAGAGTAAGCATTCAGTCCCACATGGTAAGCTACTGTAGCACAATAAAATAACCCTTATGATATATATTTAAATGTTATCACTCCTGCAAACTTGGGTGCAATTCTTTTGACAACTGTCCTGATAATATTTAAAAAGTTATGTTACTCAGGTAATTTTCCAGTTAAACTTGCCTTCTAATGTTTCTTGTGTTCAAAGTGTGTTGCAAAGTAAGGTATTGTATGCTAAGCTTAAAACCCAGAGGATATATTAACAGGAGGGATTGTAAAAATATCTTCGTCCTTTTACAACACATAATGCGAAATAAACCACCTAGACTTTGATAATGTTTACAATAATATGGCCTAAAAAGTAACTGTCAAACCAACTGCTAACTAGTCTAATTAGTGCATTTATCACAAATAATATTTCATAACAAAAGTCTATCTAAGGTTACATTTCAGTCTAAAAGTATGTTATTGTAACAGTAAAATCTACCACTAACAAATGCATTTGTCATAAATAATATTTCATGAAAACAAATAGTATTTAATAAAACAGTCATTTGAAACTTTAATCCTAGCCCATAAGTAGACTATTGGAACAGTTAAGGTTTTGCTCATAGGTGCATTTGTCAGAAATATTATTTTAGGAAAAGTTTTACAAAAGGCTGATCAAAACAGAGTTATCACAACAGTCTAGAATGCTGAAAACAAGTGCAATTGCTATAGACATTATATTTGTTTTATGGTAGAGTACTGTACCAGTTGAGTTTCTGGCTAGCTACTGTATTCAGCGGAAATATTATCTTATGAAAACTTCTACAAGGTAATCCAAAACTCCAATATGTCTTCTTGTAACAATCAAGAGCAGTGAGAATTAATACATTACCCAGAAATATAATTTCTAGAAAACCTCTATAGACTGTTACTTGAAACCAAAGAGTAGTTTAATCAGTATCCCAAAACTGGCAATTGTTACTACAAACTGGTTCAACTGGCAAAAAAAATTTCATGACACTTTGTCTGGAAGGTAATCTGAACCAGTCAGAAGGATACTGAAACAGCCAATACTACTGCTAACTAGTGCATTTGCCAAACTAGCTGCTGTTTTATAATCCCTATTATACTTTTATTTTCATTGATTGATTACAATTTTTTACAACATGAATCAATACTCTTACTTTTGCCAATCTGTGAATATGTTCTATAACTATTTTACATCCCTACTTTGTGTAGACACTATAATAATATACTACCACAAAAACATGAACACCCTGACCTTGATGACACATCTATACATTTGATTGGCTAAGATCAGATCACATGACCCTTCACAATATATAGGCAGACCCACAGATATCTTTCAAGCCAGCAGGCATTCAAGTCATTTGTGGATTTTCCCTAAGGCTGTAAATCCTGGTAAAGCCCACTTTAATATCATATATTATATTATGAGAATCCCAATGTGAAGAGCTGTATGATGTTCTTCTACATAAATGTGACTTATATTATAATGTTTTTAATTGACTGATACATTTCATGATTGTTTTTTTGTAACACTTATAAAAGCAAAGTCCATTTAAACCTGCCTCAAATTGGCACAAGTGTGCAGTAAACAATTAAACTTTAGTGAATCCGGAATACTGACACAAAAATGAGGATTTATTAGCTGTATCTTAACTCGGCCTGTGCCAATTTCTAGTGCAGATTTCAAGTAAAAATTGTGTCATTACCCATAACAGGTTAATTCATGTGAGCAATAGATCCAATCTAATCTACTGTTTTACAGATACAATATCATCCCCACACAGGGGAACTCGGTAACAGTGTGCCAAACAAATAACAAAATTGCAGCGTGCGAAATTCGCGGTGGCCCTGTGGCCCGGGGCCCCCCCTTTTAAGTAAAGGCCACCAGAACTTGACTTTCATGGGCCCCAATGGGCCACCACATTGACTACAACATGCCTTGTGTAGTCATACAATCCAGTGTGCTGTCATTTTTTTAAAATTGGTTTTCTTTCCCCATGGCTAAACCCTTAATTATGCATTGTGTTTTACATATTCCAGATTGAGTTCACCCTTAAGTAGCACTGTTTCTCTCACTCTTTCACACACAGGCCAACATACTTTCCTCCCCCCTCCCTTTATATGTTAAAGCTAGGCAGTGAGTGCGTGTATGTGTCACTGAATGTAGCCTTGCCACAGGCGTTTGTACAAATAATACACAACTGTTTGACTTTATTATAAGTATTTTTCACAATATAGACACAAATGTTTGACTGCATTTTAAGTATTTTTCATAATGTTCTCATACACTTACTTAGCCTAGCTTGTCTCCAAGACTAGAAAGGCCTCTAAATACAGAGTGCATTATGGCAAAAATATTTTCATGCTTGCATCATGATTCAGACAGCCTGGAAGGCCAGGCTAGGCTGAATGTACTGATCCACTGGCAGTTTTGTGTGAGTGAGGGGGGACTGGTTATAAAGCATATGCCTTGATCGGTTTTTCTGCAGTCTTCCCAGTGAAGGGGGAGGGGGAGAACCACTGAGTGTACTAACTCTTAGAAGAGTGCAGAAATAAATGATCAGTACTCAGGAAAGTTAAATAAATGAATTGGGGTACAGATGAATTTTTCCAAATTTGGTGTAATTTGTTTGAAAATTACACCATACAATGAAAATCTTCTCATAAATAAAAAGTCAATATTTTGCTTTCTGGTGATGTCATTACTTAATGATGTCACGATGCAATTGTTGTGAGGTCACAAGCCTAGGGTGTGATACTTGTTGTCTTTAAGTAAAAATGCTTCCTGTTGTTTTTGTCTTGAAATTGACATAAAGATAATAAAGAGGAATGTGGTGTATTCTTCATTTTTATTAATTATCATTTCTGTTTTTATTTTTTATTTTTTTCTTTCAATTCCTTGACAGGCCATCAAAAAAAAGAAAATTACCATGAGTGATTTTTTACCAAGAAGTGACTTTTAAGCAATATTTTTTTTACCTCACCCAGCAGTTTATGTTCTTGTGTGCTAATTGTCTATTTGTCTGTCTCCCTATTTTTTGTGTGTGTGTTAGATTACTCCAGAACTAATGAACAGATCTTTATTAAAAATTGTTGTGGGTAGGACCTGGTCAAAGGACGAAGATACTGAAAAAGGAAAATCTAGATCTTATTTTGGATACAAAATAATCATGAGTTTTCCGGGGTCCCATTTAAATGCATTTTTAATGACTTTAGCTTCTACTTGATGTTTCTTCAAAAATTAATTTACATGTTTGGTTTTATTTTATTGTCTTCCTTAAAATACTTTATATCACTTGAGAGACTGGTCACATGGAGTCGAACATTTGAGCGTTGCGAGTGCATCTTGTATAATTTGTATTCAAGCTTGAAGTTAAAGAAATTTAACATAAATCACTTTTGTGTCTTTTTGATTTGTCACTTTTAATAAATTAAAAAGACAATTTGCTAGAAAAATAAAGTGTGTTAATTAGTATTTAAAAAGTTTGGGCCATCAAGTTTTAATAGGGGCCACTGAACTTCAGAACCCAGTGGCCCTATGGGGCCACCACTGCTTTGCAACGAATTTCTCACACTGCAAAATTGACAAAAGGGATAAGGAATATTTATCTAGCACTGTGTGAATGAAGGAACACAATATATTACCAGTGCCGTGCTCTGCATCGCTCATGTTTTTGTATGCCCATCCACAACTCCCCCTACCACCTCTCATCCTACGTTACTGCTAAGAAATTACTAATATGGCATTCTGAAGTAAACTGTCTCCATTAAAACCCACTCATATGTCTAATTTCAATTTTTATGTCCATTTTTGACAAAATTTTCCTTATTTCAGCACTAATTTCACGTTTCTTATTGAGATAGCTGTTTACTTTACTTTCAGTTGGTATATACTAATGTTTGAGTGCCTAGATTTGAGTTATTTTTTTGCAATACCTGGTTAGTTTTCATTGTAGCAAACACCAATCCCCAACTTTTGCAAGTATTTTGGTCACATTGCCAATGGGTACTTCAGATTATGGCACTGTTATGTGCACAGTTAAAACTTGCACTTATGTCAGTGCATGTATTTATCCAAACAAATCCAGCTCTATTTACACATAACATCACAAATAAGGATTTTGTCTTTAAGGTTGTGGTGGCAAGTTACCAAACCAGTGTTCCCACTGCCTCGAACTCCCTCTCCAACTGCCTTTATTTGTACTTCAGCACATGCAAAATGCAGAAGTACACAGTGCTGCAAGGACACACACAGAAACTCCCATGTTTTACTAATAGTAAGATGTCTCAATTGGTTACCACAATAATACGGGATTGAATTTAAGATTTCTACTAGTTACTTTCAAAGTAGACAGCAGACTACCACTCTGATCTGACGTCAGTAAGAAAATCAGCCTGAGATCAGGCATAATACAGACATAATACAGGCCTTTTGACTGAAGTAGTAAAAACCTCAACTATATCTGATGACAGAGGCTCAAGGCTATAAACCCATGACAGAGGACATCAAGGGCAGAACTCAAAAATCTTTATATTAGTTGACCTTAGATCTATTAGTAAGGGAAGGTATATTATTGGAGTTTTCACAAGTTTTCCTTGGATTAGGTATTCACAAAACAAAAGTTAGGAATGCTCATGCATACAGTTTCATAATTTCTTACCTCACATCTAAGTAATATTTAAAATCCCAGATAGTTCTAGTTTTAACATTGTTCGTGAATACTGCCCCAAAACTCTTCAACCAATTGTGTTTTGTCATGCCTTTGAGATAAAGCATCTCTAAGGGGTTAGATACACATACTATAATTCCATATTTTCAACTGAACACATTACAAATCAATCCCTCTATCACATATGCATGCCATAAACTCTATACATTACATCTTCACCATTTTACCCTGCCGAAATCACCATAAATTATAAATGTCTGCCATAGATCCATTCCTGTAATTATAATATACATCCTCTTTTTGTTGGAATGAAATGGATCTACATATAAATCCTCACATCGTGTATGTCTTGCCATAATGTCTTATTATCTCCAATATTATATCAGTTTTCACATATATCATATATATTAAATATGCATAAAATAGTTTATCATTTTTAATCTCGACCAATTCATATACATACTGTTTGTTGTTTTCTCAGTCCAACACGTAACAGACCAATCCTTGATGTATCATGCGTGAACATAGTTTAATACTTTTACATCTCAAACATAACATGTTGAGTATATAAAGTATCCATAATTGAGTTTCATTTTTGTAATCACAATGCATATTTTCCTCTTCTTAAGCCAAGTATATCAAAAACCATTCCTCAACATATGGCAGATTCACATTATATCCTAACAAGCCTTTCCATTGTATCAATGGTCATGTGTGTGTAGCATATAACATTCAACACGTACACCATAATTTCCCATTTTTAAACTAGACTTTAAATACATAATGTTTCTTTTTCTCTGAGCCAAATGTAAAGCAAACCGCTCCTAAATATATATCATGTATGCACACTATAATCTCTATAGGTTACATCTTCCACATTATAACGAGCTGGTCCATCCCTGTGTAATAAATGCTCCCTGTGGGCCGCCTCTCTTTGTTTTAGCGTTCTCCCTGGATTCATCTCTTTTAGTATGATCCCGTTGTGTGTTTCGTGTGGCATGGTATCTGGGTAGTGGACACATTTGGAGCATTCCCGTCTCAATGCTGGCTTTTTGGTGGATCCGTGACAACGAATGGCAAAACGAAGCTCTTCTAGCATCTCAGACCACAGGGATCGCTGCTACAAAGACAAGGCAGCCAAAAAAACAGAGTAATTAGTTTAAATTAGCTCTTGCCTCAAAAACATTTTGTTAGATATCTTTTCCAGAAAAAGCCATAGTTTCTGAGAATGTTATTTGAATGAGGGTATTTTATGACCTTGGATGTTAAGTCGATATGGGGCCTGTCTAGGATCAGACTCAGGAAATAACTTCAGCCCATGTTTGATTTTGGATTCACAAAACTGATAAGTCATATTTTCATGCTAGTTTTGACATAACTTGAGCCTGGCATCTGTATCTACCTTATGCTTTCATTATTGGCCAAAGCTTTCATTAATATGCCTTCATTATACACTGTACAAGCTCAGTTATACAAGACTGGAAAACCAATTCAATGAGTTCCACCCAAGGAAAAAGACTAACACAAAATTGTAAATTTTAATTACTTAAATGTAGCTTTTATAAGCTACAAGCTTACCATGTGGGACTTAATGCTGTTCTCGGGTTGCCACACCCGGGGCCAACGTCTTAGAAAAAAAGACAGTTCTTGTTAGCCACCGGATACACTGCTAGTTGTCGTCACGTGATAACCTCTGACCAATCGCCCTACTTTCTCGTTGAAATTTTCTAAAACCTACCCCTCAGCTGTAAACAGCGGGGAGGCAGGGTGGGACTCTTCTAAGTCCCACATGGTAAGCTTGTAGCTTATAAAAGCTACATTTAAGTAATTAAAATTTACAATTTTATTACGCTACAATAGCTTACCATGTGGGACTTAATGCTGAATTCAACCGCCCGGTGGCGGGATTACAGCTGAGACTGGAAGGTATGTCATTTTTTCTAAGATTTTGAATTAATATGTATAGAATAGTGCCAGAAATACCAGTCTGAGTCCCATTTACAGTGCCCCGATCCCGAAGACCGGGCCTGTAATGAGCCAAAAACCTAAATAAAATGAGAGACAGTGCTGAAACTGTCTAGATGTTTGATTGTAGGACAGAAGTGCAGCAGTGCTCACTTCGAGGTCTAAGGGTCCCTGAGGGCCCTTCACTAGTGACTGACCAACCCATGGTTGGACATCTCATAAATTTTTTACAACCTGAATATGAGATTAATGACAACTAAATAAGTCCTTAATAGAAGTTACTTGATAACTGAAAAACAAAAATGACCTTACCCGTAACATCTTGAAGGTAAAGGAATACCTAGATCCTGGGAGAGACTCCTGAAGACTTGGTTGTAGCGGATGTGCCCCCCCCCCCCCCCCCCCCCCCCCCCCCCCCCTTTTTCTTTCCGAGGACAACTGGTCTGAGGGGAAGGATCTAGGACTTGTTGTGCAGCCACTACGGGTCCCAGGTACAAATTGTTGTTGGTGTCCGATCAAGTAAGGTCTTTTAGGTAAAAATTTGTAAATGTGTTGTGAGCTTTCCAGTGACAGGCTTGCATGATTTGGTCCACCGATACCCCACCGTAAAAGGCCTTAGAGGCCGCGAAAGCCCGGATGTCATGCGCTTTGACTTGGACCAAGTCCAAGGCTTGTTGATCTGCTTGTTTGTAACAAAGTAGAATGGTTTGTTTCAACCATGAGGAGAGTGTAGCGGGTCTGATGTCTGAGGTATGTCCTTTCTTAAAGGATATGAAAAGGAGAGAACGAGACCCTCTCAGGTCTTTAGTTCGGTCCAAATAGAACCTCAGGGCCCGCACGGGACACAGGGTCCTGTCTTCTTTAAACTGTCTATCTACAATGGTAGTCAGAGCAGGAAGAGTCACTGGTGACACACTTTGAGAACCTTCTCTTGCTAGTTGGTTTTTGGCTATGAAATCAGAAGAAGGGAACAAGGCGACCTTTTCCCATTGGCCTAAATTAGCTACTTTGTTAGCGACCCAGGCATGGATTTCGCTGCGGCGCTTGCCGGAGGCCAAGGCTAGCAAGAAAGCAGTTTTTAAAGTAAGATGTTTGAGGTCTGTGTCTTTCATGGGCTCAAATGGTGCTTTGGTGAGCTCGTTAAGGACAACAGAAAGGTTCCACTTGGGTAAGTTTCTGGAACTTTTAGGACGATCCCTGTGAAAACTGGAGAGTAACCTATGAAGGTCTGCATTGTGTGCAATATGTTGGGCCGTTGGGCCCAAAGTGTCAACGATAGCAGTCCTGTAACCATCAATGGTCGAGGGGCGCCTGTTTAAGTCTTGGTACAGGTACATGAAAAAATCTGAGATTTGTTTCACAGATGGAGTGGAGAAATCCACCGAATTTTCTCTGCACCATTTTTCAAATAGGGCCCACTTTGACTTGTAGATGGTCCTTGTTGATGACCGCTGAGGGGCAGCAATTCTCTCTGCCACCTCCACAGAGAAGCCTTGTTCTTGGAGTTGTCCGCTCCTAGACACCAGGCGTGGAGGTTCAGGTGCTGGGGGTTGTTGTGGAACACCAGCTTGTGGGACTGTTTGAGTAGGGTTGTTGACACTGGGAGTTGCAGTGGGATCTCTGTTGAGAGCTGCACTAGGTCCCAAAACCAGGGCATCCCTGGCCAGCCTGGGGCTATTACGATGATCAGGCACTGGCATTGCCTGATCTTTTGGATCACCTTGTGAAGGAGAGCCGTAGGAGGGTACGCATATGCCGTGAGGTTGGTCCAGTTTATGTTCAGAGCATCTATGTCCCAGGCCCTTGGGTCTGGGATAGGAGACACGTATAGAGGGAGTTTGTGGTTCAGGTGAGTGGCAAATAAGTCTACATGAGGTGTGAACCACTTCTGGCAGATCTGTTTGAAGACCTGTGGGTGCAGAGACCATTCTGTTGACTGCACTTGGTTGGACCTGGATAGCAGGTCGGCCATCACATTCAGGCACCCTGGAATGTGCCTGGCTTTCAATGTTATGTGGTAGTGATGGCACCAGGTCATGATCTTCCACAGGAGAGCGCACATCTCTACTGAGTGTGTTCCTCCTTGTTGTTGATGTAGGCTACCACTGTTGAGTTGTACATCGCAACTAACACTGTTTGATTCTGGCACTGGTCCTTGAAGTCTCGAAGGGCCAGGGAGACCGCCTTCAATTCTAGGACATATATGTGTAGCCTTTTTTCCCGATCTGACCACAGACCCTTTGTGGAATTTTGGTCTAAGTGAGCGCCCCAACCTTTGTGTGAGGCGTCGGTAAAGAGTTGGATACTGTGGTGTTTGGGATGAAGGTCTGCACCTTTCATCACGTTTGAGGGATTTTGCCACCAATCTAGGTGGGCTGCAATGGCTTCTGTCCAAGGAAGGAGGTTGTCCAGCGACTGAGGATATCTCCAGTGCTCCTTGAGATGAAAATGAAAGGGCCTCCTGTGAAGGCGTCCCTCCGGGACCATTTCTCCGTTGAGACTAGCAACCCAATTAGACATCAAACATCTTGCAGTCAAAACACGTTTTGACTCGAGTAGTAGGATCAAATCCTGAAGTTTGAGCCATCTCTCTTGAATGGGTTTTACAAGGGCTGAATCTAGGTGGTATTCGTAGCCCATGAACGAAAAAACACCTGAGTAGGTTTCAGTTCTGATTTTTCCTGATTTATTATCCACCCCAAGGACTGAGTTAGGTCTACCACTGCCTATGTGTTCACTTGGGCTTCCTCCTGAGACTGGGACCTGATCAGCCAGTCGTCCAGGTATTGGTGAATTCTGAGTCCTCTTGAGAGGGCCATTAGTTTCACTTCCTTTACGATCATTGTAAAGACCTGGGGGGCTGTGACTAGTCCAAATGGGAGGGAGGTGAATTGGAAAACCTGTGACTTGTAGCAAAACCTTAGGTATTTCCTTGAGTTTGGGTGGATGGGGATGTGTAGGTAAGTGTCCGATAGATCTATCGACGATACCCACTCCCCTGGAATCAGGGAGGTCCTGATGAACTCTGGAGTTTCCATTTTGAACTTTTCTACGTGTAGAAAAGTGTTGAGCCTGTTTAGGTCTATGACTGGCCTCCACCTTAGGTGAGGCTTGGTACTAGGAACAGGCGACTGTAAAACCCGAGAGATTTTACATTTTCCACCCTTTCTATTGCGTTCTTTGACATAAGAGACTGGATACAGAGGCCAGGACTTGGTCTTTGAAGGGCCTTGTATTCTGACCGGGTCAGGAGTCTGACTGGACTTGGATTAAAAAGAATGACAGGATTTGTTTGCCAGTCTAATCTGAAAGAACGGAGAACTCCTACTGGTGGACTGAGTGAGGCTGGAGGAGTCATTGGGGGGAAGGGTTTTTATGCCCTCGTCCCCTGGAGTGGGTCAAAAGACCTTGGAGCCTCGGCTACTCGATTTCCCCCTACCTGGGGAAAACGATGGATACTGCTAGGGATGGAATGACCCCCATTGGGGTGGTTCCTGTAGGAGCCTCTAGATGTGGGGAATTGGAAAGGGTTGATTAACAGGGCCTAAACCCTAAGTGTTATTACAGGTGCCTTGATGAGGGACTCCTGTCCCTCCTAAAGTAGTTGTGAATAGGGAACTTTAAGATCTAAAGATCCAGTATCTCACCTGAATTCACCATACCCCTTCTGACTACTTATATGCACCATGGAATTGAGTTTGACCTGTCTGGTAGTAGCCTTGCTACTGTCTTAACATATATATATATAACCAGGTTGTATTCAGAAAAAAACCTAGTGAAGAGCAGCCTGAAGCTCAACTCTTGCTGACCAGAAGGGGAGGAGGGGCTTACCCAAGGAGGCCCCTAAGGAGATACAAATTTGAAAACTTGTTCCATTTTAAGGGAAATTAAACTGCCCAAGTTCCTGTTGGTCTAGTAAATCATTCAGAGTCCAGACTGTGGAGGATCTAGGCATAAATTCCCTGGGGGCAGGGAGGTTCAAAAAACTGCCTAAGTTTCAATGTCCTCAAAAATTGGTTAGGGTGAAGTCAGGCAACCTACTTCCCTAAAATATAGAGCCAGGACTGAATGAAGGACCTTGTTTAGAAGCCCTCTTGGGCTTGAGGACTTGGACTTTTTGAACTTGGACCCAAGCCTCCAATAGGTGATATCTACTGCCAGGCTGGTGAACTATTACTCCAAGTTTTTTTTTTTTTTTTTTTTTTTTTTTTTTTTTTTTTTTGTGTGTGTGTGAGGATTGTTAGTGTTCTGATCTGGAATCAACATCCGAACATCAGAGTAGATGATCCGATCATCCGAGGATCAGATCTACATACAATCCACCAAGCATTGGATTTCAGATGATCCGAGAGATGCAATGAAAACCGAGTATCAAATCATACTGGGTTGAATAGAAGTTGAGAATACTGCATCCGATTCTCGGATGCATTAAAAATCTCGGATGAACTAAGATCTTATCTGAATTTAAGCAGGGATCTGATCCACCCTGGAGAAAGAAGTTGGATATTATAATTTCTATGTAAGCTTTCCTTAAGGTAAGCTTCCAAGGAAGCTTTGCCTTTCCTTCTTCGAAGGAACTATACACAACTAGATTTACGTAAGTAAATCAACTGTGACACAAGGTCACCTGCCCCACCCGCCTCACTGCAGGTAGGGCTAGTTGTGAGATAATGAAAGCAGAAATTACACAGAATTTTATTAAATAACATAGAATCTAAAAAACAAGTAATTATAATTTAAAACTGGATGAATTAAAATATAATTAAAATAATGGGTAACCAAGGTTACCTTATAGCCTAAAGAGACACGTAATGTCTAGACGATTAATGAAGAATTCTATTCCTGTTTATTTAAGTATTAACCTTATAAATGGTCAATAATACAGGGAAGAAGGGATAAAATATATTATTTTATTTTATTTATATTTATAAACGTACTGTAAGAAACCCGCGTCTCTCAGCACATGCGGTCTAGACGTGACGTCATCACAGGGGTTTCCCCGAGGATTCCCCCAGTTAGAATCGTGCTTTATATCATATTTTAACCCTTAAAATGGACCAATAGAGTAAAAGAACGGGGGTAAACCCTTGCAAAATCTATTTAATTTGATTTCAACAGGCATACATTCCTGTATAAAAACTACCAACGCGAGACGCGCATTACAAGAAAATGCTGTCTCGACAATAAAACGGAAGTTGTTTCCGGAGATTTTACTCGGCCAGGACTCGTTTGTGTTACATTTATACACTTTTAAACCCTAAAAGGGGTCCAATAATGAAGCAGATAGGGTTTAAATATTTTGTTTTATTTTATTTTACTGACAGGCATATATAAATATCCTGTATTAGAAACCCCATAAACGAGTCGCCATTGCTTTACATGAATCCGGAAGTGGACTTCAGTTGTAAAATATAGTAAAGATACTTATCTGAACTATGAAAAGGCATCGAATTGTGATTCTATGCAATAAAATAAAGAAACTGGTGTAGTTTCCATATCCAACAATAAGTATATCCTTGTAAAAATGAAATAATATTCCTTGCAAAATAAAGCATTGCTAATTCGCGTGGCCAATGAGAAAGTAGGGCGATTGGTCAGAGGTTATCACGTGACGACAACTAGCAGTGTATCCGGTGGCTAACAAGAACTGTCTTTTTTTCTAAGACGTTGGCCCCGGGTGTGGCAACCCGAGAACAGCATTAAGTCCCACATGGTAAGCTATTGTAGCGTAATAAAACTGAACATTTTTGAACATAGTCCAACCTTCAGTTTCAGCACCTGTTCTACATTTATTACAGGTTTTTTATACTACAAGTGCAAACCTACAAACTTTATTTGGATGTTTTGACTGCATGTACATAAATTTAAGCATTGGTTACATGGAAGTTAGCCAAAACAAAATTCTAGTTTCTTTTGTAAATTTCCAGACTTCTAGAGTTCTCAAAATTCAAGAGTCAGACCGAAGTTCTTTACTTTGTTTATTAGTCTACATTACCTAAACTCTGGGCTTTACACAATAGCAATCATTTAACATCTGCTGCAGGTGAAACCCTTTAAAGGATATAAATCTGCTACATAGAATTTCAATCAAGTCACCAACCTGTATGCCACTGCGGTGTTCTCTGTGTGCATTTTTCCGTGAGTTCCACATGAATTCCACGACAGCCATCAGTATGGCCAGAGCCAGACCCACAAACAGCACCACGAATATCCCGCCTACATTGGCCACACCTAGAGAGTTGGCTTTGTCTTGCTAGAATTGTAAGATGGAAGGAAATGAAAGATTATTAACATAAGAAGTGAAGTAAAAATAGGTTTAGGGACGCCCGTACCCCACAGCCTAGGGAAATATTTTTAACACCATGAGATATAGAAGTACTGTAGCAGTACAAAGTTCAGGATACTTTCAGAGTACTGTCAGTTATATAAAGGTCCAAACAATGTTTAAATAGAGAAAATAATGTCTAAGAGAAAGATAATGTATGTAAAGATGAAGTACTAAAACAAGACAATTCAACAACAAGATGACAGCATTAATCAGTAAACTAAACATTATGACACTTTATCTATATCTGGCATGGCCGAATTATGGTTTCGATGATTTGAATATTATCATGCATACAGAATTGGTAATACATTCAATGAATGCTTATGTGTGGTGTTGGAGCAAAGTCTGTGGCTCGCTTGATCAAATTCCATCTGTTACAATGGCAAGTTGTAAAAGTAAAATTCTTAATGAATTCTAATATGACTTTAACAGTGCTTAATCTGCATCAAAAGACAGACCCAAAGGCGCAACAAGATTTTTAAGGTCAAAGGGACTACAAGGTCAAATCAAGGTCACACCATGATGCTGCACACCTACACCCACTAACCAATGTCCCTACCAAGCATCAACTTCCTACACCTTACGGTTTCCAAGATATAGCCCGGACAAGATTTTATAGGTCAAGGTCACTACAGGAAGGTCAAATTAAGGTCACACCAGGACGTTGCATACCTACACCCAATAACCAATGTCCCTACCAAGTATCAACTTCCTACACCTTACGGTTTCCGAGATATAGCCCGGACAAGATTTTAGAGGTCAAGGTCACTACGGCAAGGTCAAAGGTCAAATCAAGGTCACACCATGACATTGCACACCTACACATCCTAATCAATGTCCCTACCATTTATGAACTTCCTACACCCTATGGTTTCTGAGATACAGCCCGGACAAACTTTTTCCCGCCGCCCACCCCCCCCCCATCCGGACACCATGGGTGAAAACAATACCCTTAACAGCCCTTAAGGGCTGTGGGGTAATAAAATTAAAGAAGTCTTGCAGAAAATAAAAGAAAACACAAGGTTAAACAAATACAGAAATTGTCTGTGGCAGTGCGCATTCAACTATAACTCAAGAAATATAAGTTCGGGTGAGCATTACCAATAAAGCGAGCATAGGCGATATCCAGGGCAATAATGTGAGACACAAATAACATATAAAACTACATACATCACAACATCACACAATGATGTATTCTATTCCACAATACATGTTTTGAAATCCCAGTGTTTGTCTTTTTAAAATAAATACATGAATGCACAACCAATCAAATGTATTTTGCCTGCTACATTTATTTTTAACGAATCAAAATCCTTGAAACTTCTCAAAATGTGGGGAAATCCCATTTTTATCATGTGGGTTTTTTTTTTTTTTTTTTGGTAATATGGCTAAAATTTTGCACTTTCGGAATAGTAAAGCAAAGTATGAATAAAAATAACTTTACTTTTACAATCTAGACTTTGTATTTTGTTGGAAAGCATTTACGATTATATGTGTTTGGTGGATGATAATGTGAACATGGGCACCATTGCAGACAACTTCCATGAAACAAAACGAGGAGAGTGAGATTGTGTTCCGATAACATTTTTTTTCTTTACTTAATGTCAGTACATGAGGCATCCGATCATGTGATACTCCAGTGAAACAGAATTCATTTTGGAAACTTGGCTTCGAGACTATAGTCTACATATCTGCTCATCTAATAGTTTTGATATTCTGGGTCTAGCCACACTAGTGTTAAAGAACACTACATTAATGTTAACTTAACATTCAAGCACTTTTATGTAATTTAGACACAATCTCGATTCAATTGGGCTGGAATCTATTTGGTACTTCTTTTTGGAAATTACATAGTGAAACAGAAATTCAGAATTGAAATGCTGCACTTAACTGTAACCATTCAATACATACAGATACAAGACTAAAATGCAAAATCTATCAGTATTCAGTCATGTTTCTGAAACCTTAGTTCAAGTAATTTATCACATGTACACATTTGACATTCTGTGCGAAACATTTGAAAAGATTTGAAATCTGTCCTAACTTTAGAGAATGATTGCTGGTTAAAGAATTTACTTTCACAGGAGATTTGATTTTCTCTCCAATTTATTGTCAACATTTCAAATTCTGTAAACTGGAACTCTAATATTAAAGGACATTTGAGTTTCTGTCAACAGAGACTCCATTTGAAAATTTCTGTCAAATATATTTTGAAATTCTGTCAATAAAATTTGAAATTTTGTCAGTTTAGAGTTGCTGACCCAATATACTAGTATATATTATCAATGCAAGTACCGTTTTCTCGTCATGGTTACAAGTGCCTGTATTTTTCCACCATTTGTTGTATAACATCTGTATCCGTCCGTTTTCCTGCAGACTCAGTATAGTCATGGATATAATATCTCTGTATGGTGAATCTAAAAAAAAAGCAAATGCAAACAGCAATAAATAAGAATAAACAAACATATAATGCTGACATGTGTCATTTCTTCAAATAGGACTCAGGGTGAAAACTACTGGGGCGGATTTCACGAAAGGTCTTAGCCCGGTCTCAGGCTCAAACTTGAGACTTTTGTCTCAAATTATAGGAACATTTTACTTCAGCCCATGGGCTCAGCCTTAGTGGATTTCACAAAAGGTCTCAGTCTCAGCTTTGGCTGAGCCACTGGCTCAAATGTTGAGCCTGGTTGAAAGTGGGCTTAAGTTTTGTAAACAAAGGCTCAAATATGGCCGCCATAATTCTATCTTCACTTCAAAATTTGAAATGGCTGAAAATAGGGTACAAGTATATAAAACAACCCCCAGAAGTAGTCTTTGGGTGTTTTTAAATGTTTACAAGGTTTCCCATTGCAAAATGGTATTTAACCAGAGATATTATGTGTCAAACAAGGAACATATATGCCATCAGTAGAATATTTTGACTACAAAAAAGGGTCACATGACACAGAAAACCACTGTGGTTATTTGATAAACTTGGTCTCAACTGAGACCCCTTCTGTGAAAACCATTTGAGACAAAGACTTAGCTGAGCCAAAAGGCTCAGATTTAAGCCAGTGGCTCAGCCTGAGACTGGGCTAAGTCTGAGACCTTTCATGAAATCGGCCCTGCTGTATAGCAGCATGAACACAAGTTATGGTAAAGCAAATATTGTGGTTTACACAAATTTATGGAAAACAAAATGTCAATCATCTGTCAAAGTAAGGAAAATTAGGTTAAACCATATTTTGATATAAAAATCACGTTATATATTGAGTTTCATTTATGTTATTTATGGAAATTTGAAAATTTTAATTACTCAAATGTAGCTTTTATAAGCTACAAGCTTACCATGTGGGATTTAATGCTGTTCTCGGGTTGCCACACCCGGGGCCAACGTCTTAGAAAAAAAGATCGTTCTTGTTAGCCACCGGATATACTGGTAGTTGTCGTCACGTGATAACTTCTGACCAATCGCCCTACTTTCTCGTTGAAATTTTTTAAACCTACCCCTCAGCTGTAAACAGCGGGGAGGCAGGGTGGGACTCTTCTAAGTCCCACATGGTAAGCTTGTAGCTTATAAAAGCTACATTTAAGTAATTAAAATTTTCAATTTTATTACGCTACAATAGCTTACCATGTGGGACTTAATGCTGAATTCAACCGCCCGGTGGCGGGATTACAGCTGAGACTGGAAGGTATGTCATTTTGTTCTAAGATTTTGAATTAAACGTATAGAATAGTGCCAGAAATACCAGTCTGAGTCCCATTTACAGTGCCCCGATCCCGAAAGCCGGGCCTGTAACGAGCCAAATACCTAAGTAAATGAGAGACAGTGCTAAAAACTGTCTTGATGTTTGTAGGACGGAAGCGCAGCAGTGCTCACTTCGAGGTCTAAGGGTCCCTAAGGGCCCTTCACGTGTGACTGACCAACCCAGTGGTTGGGTATCTCATAAATTTTTAACCCTGAATATGAGATTAATGACAACTAAATAAGTCCTTAATAGAAATTACTTCATAACTAAAGAATAAAATGACCTTACCCGTAACATCTTAAAGGTAAAGGAATACCTAGATCCTGGGAAAGACTCCTGAAGACTTGGTTGTAGCGGATGTGCCCCCCCCCCCCCCCCCCCTTTTTTCTTTCCGAGGACAACTGGTCTGAGGGGAAGGATCTAGGACTTGTTGTGCCGCCACCATGGGTCCCAGATACATATTGTTGTCGGTGTCCGACCAAGTAAGGTCTTTTAAGTAAAAATTTGTAAATGTGTTGTGAGCTTTCCAGTGACAGGCGTGCATGATTTGGTCCACCGATACCCCACCGTAAAAGGCCTTAGAGGCCGCGAAGGCCCGGATGTCATGCGCTTTGACTTGGACCAAGTCCAAGGCTTGTTGATCTGCTTGTTTGTAACAAAGTAGGATGGTTTGTTTCAACCATGAAGAGAGTGTAGCGGGTCTGATGTCTGAGGTATGTCCTTTCTTAAAGGAGATGAAAAGGAGAGAACGAGACCCTCTCAGGTCTTTAGTTCGGTCCAAATAAAACCTCAGGGCCTGCACGGGACACAGGGTCCTGTCTTCTTTAAACTGTCTATCTACAATGGTAGTCAAAGCAGGAATAGTCACTGGTGACACACTTTGAGAACCTTCTCTTGCTAGTTGGTTTTTGGCTATGAAATCAGAAGAAGGGAACAAGGCAACCTTTTCCCATTGGCCTAGATTAGATACTTTGTTTGCGACCCAGGCATGGATTTCGCTGCGGCGCTTGAAGGAGGCCAAGGCTAGCAAGAAAGCAGTTTTTAGAGTGAGATGTTTGAGGTCTGTGTCTTTCATGGGCTCAAATGGTGCTTTGGTGAGCTCGTTAAGGACAACAGAAAGGTTCCACTTGGGTAAATTTCTGGAACTTTTAGGACGATCCCTGTGAAAACTGAAGAGTAACCTATGAAGGTCTGCATTGTGTGCAATATGTTGGGCCATTGGGCCCAAAGTGTCAACGATTGCAGTCCTGTAACCATCAATGGTCGAGGGGCGCCTGTTTAAGTCTTGGTACAGGTACATGAAAAAATCTGATTTGTTTCCTCTTGAGAGGGCCATTAGTTTCACTTCCTTTACGATCATTGTAAAGACCTGGGGGACTGTGGCTAGTCCGAACGGGAGGGAGGTGAACTGGAACACCTGAGCCTTGTAGCAAAACCTTAGGTATTTCCTTGAGCTTGGGTGGATGGGGATGTGCAGGTAAGCGTCCGACAGATCTATCGACGATACCCACTCCCCTGGAATCAGGGAGGTCCTGATGGACTCTGGAGTTTCCATTTTGAACTTTTCTACGTGTAGAAAAGTGTTGAGCCTGCTTAAGTCTATGACTGGCCTCCACCTTTGGTGAGGCTTGGGTACTAAGAACAGGCGACTGTAAAACCCGAGAGATTTTACATTTTCTACCCTTTCGATGGCGTTCTTTGACAGGAGAGACTGGATACAAGTGGCCAAGGCTTGGTCTTTTTGTTGGGCCTTGTACTCTGACAGAATCAGAGGAAATCTGATCAAGTTTGGCTTTGAACGGAATGGCAGAACGTAGCCATTGGTGATAATGTTTAACACGTTTTGAGAACATTTGTTTGTGAGCCAGTCTCTCCTGAAAGAACGGAGGCGACCTCCTACTGGTGGACTGAGTGAGGCTTTGGAGGAGTCATTGGGGAGGGGGGTTTCCACGCCCCCTTCCTCTATTGTGGGGTCGAAAACGACCCCTGGAGCCTCTGAAGTTGGGTTTTCCCCTTCCCGAGGGAAAGGACTGGTTACTGCTTTGAGAGGTATTGCCCCCATAGGGGCGTTTTCTGTAGGAGCCTCTTTTCTTGTGGGGACCACGAAAGGGCTTATTCTGGTAGGGTGCAAAACCCTGAGAATCTTTTGAGGTGCCTTTTTTGAGAAGGAAGTCCTCACCTTCCTTCACTAATTGAGACTCGAACAAGGAAGGGCCCCAAAAGGACGAGTTCCTGACATCTCGTTTCTCCTAATTGTGGATGTAATAGAGTCATCTCGGCTTCGCGCCTGAGCAAACCGGTATTAGCCATAGAGTATAATTCCCTCTGCAAAATATGGGCTAGAGATTTGCTGAGACAAGTGAGGGCCCTGTGTTGGACAAGTACTGTCTTGTTCCAAAAATCTAAGTAGTCAGCTACTTCCTCATATCCACGCTTTGCCGCTTTCTCAGGATTCGCACCTTTCTGAATCTGAGATTTAATCTTCTTGACCGTAGACTTAATGCTATGTTGGCATTGGCAGGGGAACTCTGGCTACTGGGGCCCCAGAAGGTCTAGGAGTAATACAGATCTTAGCAAAGTCCGTATTCAACTCCTGAATTTTGTCCTGAAAAGTGGGCTGTCCCACCTTGTACCACTTTGAAGTGGAAGGAGGCTTGACATATTTTCCCTCAGATAAATTGGCAGCCTTAAAGTCATGTTGGAATTTATCAAAGGCGTCCTTGATAACTGAGCTAAGTGGAAGGATAGAGGAGGGACCTCTAGGTCTGAGCTCTTGACGGCCTTTTTCATCATCCAGACCTAATACTGAAGTGGACGACCTGGGCATAGATTCCCTGGGGTCAGGGAGAGATAGAATACGCCTGAAGGTGTCTACTTCTTCAGAGTATTGTGAGGGCATGTCAGACAAAGCTACTTCCCTATAATAAGGAGGGTCTGGATCATGTTGTGGGAGGTCTTGATCAGAAGCTACTCCTGAGGGCTGAGCCCTAGAGGGCTTAGAAGACCTGTGTCTGGCTACAGGGGATTGATCTTCCTCTGAGGAGAATGACACGTATCTAGATCTTGATTTATGTTTGCTCTTGTCAGAGTGTTTTTTGGATCTAGAAGAAGGGATCCGAGGTTCGTTGGAATCCTCATTTAGTTGGTCCGAGGCAGAGCTCGGGTCAACTGGCTGCTTATGGCTTTGCTTTTTGTGAGAGTACGAGACCTCTTCGGGATGACCTTCAGAGGGGGCAACGTACTGCTCCGAGGAATCTTGAGTGGTTACTAGACAAGGAGGGAGTGCTGGACCGTAGTCCACATCCATAGCCTCGCTTGGAAGGTTAGTACCAGATCTCGGAGGGGGTAAATCCAGAGGGGCAGCATTGTTACTGGACGAGCCAGGTTTGGAAGCAAGAAGCGAGGACTCTACCTCGACTTTCTTTTGTGTAGCCAACTCCTCTCGGAGTGACTGAAAAGCTTCCAACATGGATGCCTGGAAGGAACCCATTTGCTGCTGTATATGTATATTTAAGGAATCACCCAGGGATTTCTCAAGGTTTTTCTGGATTTTATTTTGCAAAGCAGTACCTGGGGTGGGTGGAACAGTCTTGGCTGGGGTTTTCAAGGACAGGGAGCTAAAGGCAAGAGGTTGAGGACGGGGGGGTGAGGTGAAAAGGTTATCAGCAGCACACTCGAGGTCTGCATTGGATCCAGTGAAGGAATCCCCGTCGCCTTCACCCAAAAGATCTAGTTCATCTTTGGAACTAGTTGCCGCTTTTTGCTTTTTTAAATAACGTTTCCTGTTTTGAATTTTCTGTAATTGCTCATCTGTGAAAGACGTGCATATTGTACAGGGAGTTTCAAAGGTGACACAGGGGTCGTCTCCCTTGCCAGCCTCCCTACAGGTAGGGCAGTAGTTATGTATATCAAAACTGAAGCAAAAGTGGCGGCATTTCTGAGCTCTCGGTTTGTCTTTATTTGCTTGGTGAATCGACATTTTATACGCAATAACAAGGGTGAAGTGATTGGCCTTCTGCCAACCACACAGTCGAATCTTAGGGCAGCACTGGGTGTTGAAATCTTTAAACTCGGTATTATCGCCCGCATTTGCAAACCGCTTCCAGAGTTGTTTTCAGATTTGTGTAGCGAGATGGGTATTTGTAGTGATGCGATGTGAAAGGTTTACAAATATAAAGGGTCTGTAGATGCAAAGTTTTACAAGGCTGGTTTAAGATGAGAACTACCAGTGCATTTCCTGTTCACGGACTTGCCTCATTAATATTAATGAGCAAATATGCGCAGTCACGGCAGTTCTTTGTGGGGTTTCCAGACAATATTCTACAAGGCTGGTTTAAGATGAAAACTACCAGCATATTTCCTGTTCTCGGACTTGCCTCATTAATATTAATGAGCAAATATGCGCAGTCACGGCAGTTCTTTGTGGGGATTTCGTGACAATATTTTACAAGGCTGGTTTAAGACGAAAACTACCAGCATATTTCCTGTTCACGGACTTGCAGTTTGAAATTTGATTTTGAAATGAGAAGACATATTTCAATTTTGAAGCGTGGATATATAGTACTGTATATGGATATTTTACAGAAGCAAATTGTAAGTATTTAAATAAAATATTCGTGTGTTGTTTCTACAATATTACGATAGCTACAATGAGCGATAATAGGGAGCCACATATTATGCTGTATTTTACCGATGAAGTATTTCGTCGTTTAGCCAATCAGAATCAGAATCGAGGACACAGTATTTGATCTTTGTCGAAACGTCCATTTTATAAAATATTGTCAGGAAATAACTTCAAATAAGATTAGCGAACTGGTTTATTTTGTAAATATACTGTAAAACAATTTGAAAGACAACTTCTTCCAAAACAGAAAAATGAAATCACATGATAACTTCTAGGACATGCAAAAGCGCCTTCGAGTGGTTGAATGTAGAACTACGGAGTTTGAAATATTTTCATTGTCTCTGCCAGAGGTGTTCTCGATTTTGATTGGCTGAATGACAAATGTGTAGTACTACCGTGACGTCACTTCATTCATTAATTTCTTTGCGGTTTATTTGTTTGACAAATAATTGAGTACACGTAGATGGGCAGACAGCAATTTTACATTAACAGTGACTGCGTGATAAACCCTGCAGACAAATAAATTAATTGGGGTTTAAGGTCTAGAAACCAGCAGACGAAACCGTTAAAAAAGACTCGTTCGAGTAGACCATTACAATGGCAAACACAATAGTTTCTAGGACATACGGGTCCTTGGAGAAAGCCAGACGAAGTGCTAGACAAGCTTTTTACTTTACAAAATATAACTGAATAAAAGCATTAAAAATCTTCAAAATGGCAGAGTGTATAATATACACCTTTATGTACAGATATGTGAAGAAAATATTATGCAGAATTGATATTTAAGGGTTTAAACGGCGAATTTAAAATCGTGACCGCAACTCAGTACATAACTCGAATCAAAGATTCGACTAAAAAGACGTACAATATAATTGCCTGAACTGAGGAAAACTCAAAACACGCGAAAATCAAAGAAATACTTAAGCTGTGAAAATTAAAATTTTACAGAATGATCTATGGCATATATATAAAGAAATATGCAAATATGAGCCTCCAACAATAAGTAAAAGCTGAGAATTAAATAAAAATGTCTGTATATTTACAAACTGCTACCAGTCAATCATGGCCAACAAGAAAGTAGGACGATTGGTCAGAAGTTATCACGTGACGACAACTACCAGTATATCCGGTGGCTAACAAGAAATGTCTTTTTTTCTAAGACGTTGGCCCCGGGTGTGGCAACCTGAGAACAGCATTAAGTCCCACATGGTAAGCTATTGTAGCGTAATAAAATAATATTTTAACACTTTTGATAGCTACATAGGTTTAATATAACACCTAAGTTATCAAAACAGGCCACATGATGGTTTTTTTAAATGTTCTACTCAATAAGATTTGCAAATATACAATATTCAATTGAAAATTGCAATTGTTAAATGTAGCTTTTTACAGGCTACAAGCTTACCATCTGGAACTCAGGAATTAAGTTAAACAAATGGCAGCAAATAAAGGAATTGGGGTTAAAAGATGTATGTAATAGCTTTGTGTGGTTATCTTTTTTTTGTGTAAATGTGAAGTTTTTACTACACATATCACCACCCATTAAAATATAATTAATGGCAGAAGCCATTCTTTAATATGGGAGACATCAGAAAAGTTTAGACTTTAAGATTTTCAGATAATTACAATTTAATTGTCCACTGCTGTATCTCAATAGGACTTACAATGATTCTGCTTAGGATACGGAATCTGCTATTTTTAACCTACCCTCTGGGGTTCCAATTCCATAGCCCTTGCTGTCAAGGAGCCCGCCCACTTGCATGAGGTCACATTTCCGCTGTATGGTGTAGTCAATCATGGTTGACTCCATCAGAAAGGCGTAGTTTCCCTTTGTCACCCTATTAATGCCTTCTTGGGAGTTTCTTACAAACACTGAGGGTTCGTGACTCTCCATGAAATTCCACATTCGCTGGTAGGTTGGGATACGTGATTCCTGTGTGGAACAAATATATGTGGGAATAATAAAAGTTGGAAAGGAAATACAAACTCTGCTATGTAATTGTCCCAAAGAATCCCCCATAATACAATAAATATAGCATCAGAGATTCCCGTACCCCACAGCCTAAGAAATAGTTTTCAACACCATGAAATAAAGAAGCAGTGAAACAGTAAAAAGATCTGGATACTTTCAGAGTAGTGTCAGTTATATAAAGTTCCAAATAATGTTTAAGTAGAGAAAATAACGTCTAAGAGAAAGAAAATGCATGTAAAAACAAAGTATTAAAACAAGAAAATTCAATAGCAAGATGACAGTATTAATCAGTAAACTAAAAACTATGAAGCTGTAAAATTTATTAATTCAAGAATACCAGCTGTCAATGGAAATAGCACAATTATGTAAAAGTACATGTAATAATCAGTTGTAGCAATCCATATATCTTTGTCAAAAGAGAAACATGTCTCAAATATGGCAGGTGAACATATTGTGGCAGAGCCAAAGTAAAACATCACACCATGATGCACACCTACAACTCCCGACTAATGTCCCTACCAAGTATCAACTTCCTACACCATCTGGACACCATGGGTGAAAACAATACCCAGAGAGTCCTTAGGTGCTGTGGGGTAAAACCCCATACTTCTGTTCAAGTTACTGTGAAAGTTTAAGTCTGAATTATACATTTATAGAAAGAACTAGATTGGGCCAACTCGGCGCCAACATATCCCCAGACAGGTCATCACTCACGCCACAGGTTTTGATCGGGAATTTTTTAAAACATAATTACCCATTATTATATGAACTTCAGCACATCAATCTACTCTGTTTATATCTCCCCAAGGAAGATGGTGTATCCCCAGACGCCGAATACATAACTCAAATTATATTTTCAATCTTCCTGCAATGATAACTCTAAACCTATTTTCAAAGTATTTAAATGATTGATGATTGAATGTCCATTCTAAAATAATAATCCCAAAAGAGCATATCTGTTTCTATATTTGTTGACAAATAAAATATTATTTTTAACTCAACTCATCATATTTTTCAATCTTCCTTCAAAGTATTTAAATGATTGATGATTCAATGTCCATTCTAAAATTCATAATCCCAAAAGCGCATATCTGTTTCTATATTTGTTCACAAATAAAATATTACTTAAAAAAAAATTATTTATATTATTATTTTATTATATTATTTTTAGAATTTGCAAATTGTTTTCAGTTATTCATTTCCTCTATACCTATATATGTGGTCCATATATATGCAACCTAAATATGTGACACAATCTCAGTTCTGACTCCCCTTTGTGTTATATGTAATGAAGCCCACCACCTCCCACCCCCACCCCTCTCCCCTTCTCCACACCTCTCTCACTATTACACAAGATCTGCAACCCCATTGAGTTCTTTGTTTCTCATCTGATATCATTAAATACCTTTGTTTATTTAGTGTCACTCAATATAGCTGGAGGTCCCAGAGGTGGGTGGGGGGAATCCGGGTGGGGGATGTGGGTTGAGCATAAATGGTAAACAAACAATCTATATAAAAGGGGTACTCAAATACAAAAAGAATTGAGAATTTTAAGTATGTGATTATCAACTGAAATGAGTTCATAACTGTAGGAGCTGTGCCAAAATTAACTGAGGCAAGTTGAATAAAACTGGGCTAGTTGAGGGTTAAAAATCCCCTAGTTTTACTACATAAGGATATAATTTCATTAATATTGGGACTTAAAGCTCACTTAAAGTGTCCATTTTGTCTACTTGAATATGTTTAACCAGTTTCATTTTAAAAAGTGAAAAACTCAGCAAGCAGAGGTATAACACACAAAAATAAGTTCTTAAAAGACTAAGATAGCCATAACATTATTAATATTCAAAATTTAAATAGACAGGCATTTCCTTTTAAAAATTCAAAGATTTCAGCTCTATAACCCACATAGTTTGACAGTTACTGGGCTTTAAAGTGGCATAATATCCATAAATTGGGTTTCTGTGGGCATTTTACAATTGTTAAAGAGACCTTAGCAATTAAACTACAGATCTGAAACTTTTTGGGGGACATACATAACAAACAAAAATTATATATAATACAGTTTAAGACTTGTCACACTAAGCATTTCCAAATAACAGGGCAAAATACGGAAAAAATGTCAAAAAAGGCACTTGGGCGAGTGTCTATGGCCCTCATACACAGGTTAAATGTCTACTAAAAACCTTGATTTTCGGCATATGTAAAAAGGACATAATAATGCATTCCCAGATGGGATTTCAGCTCCATCAATCACATAGTTTAACAGTTACAGGGCTTAAAGGTGGTAAAAAGTCCAAACATTGGGTCATTGTGGGCCTTTTAGAGATCTCGATGTGGCTTTCAAATTAAAGCTTCAGACTTAAAATTTGTTACATACTAAGATTACACATAGAATATGTATCTAATAAAGTTTGAAACTTCTCAGACTTACCATTTCCAAGTTACAGAGCAAAATATGTGAAAAATGTCTTAAAAGGGTCACTCAGGTGGGTGTTTAAGGTCCTCATACACAGGTTAAATGTCTACTTGAAGCCTTGATTTTTGGCACATGTAAAAAGAACATAATAATGTATTCCCAGATGAGATTTCAGCTCTATCAGTCACATAGTTTAACAGTCACAGGCCTTAAAATTGGCAAAAAGTCCAAATACTGGGTCTTTATGGGGCCTTCTAGAGACCTAAATGTGGCCTTCAAATTAAAGCTTCAGACTTAAAATTTGTCACATACTAAGATTACACATAGAATATGGATCTAATACAGTTTGAAACTTCTTAGACTTACCATTTCCAAGTTACAGGGAAAAATATGTGAAAAATGTCTAAAAATGGTCACTCGGGTGGGGATTTATGGTCCTCATACACAGGTTAAATGTCTTCTTAAAGCCTTAATTTTTGGCACATATAAAAATAACATACTAATATCTTCTCAGATAGGATTTGAGCTCTATCAGTCACATAGTTTGACAGTCACAGGGCTTAAAAGTAGCAAAAAGTCCAAATATTGGGTCTTTGGGAGCCTTTTAGAGACCTCAATTTGACCTTCAAAATTAAAGCTTCAGACTTAAAATCTGTTACATACTAAGATTACACACAGAATATATATCTAATACAGTTTGAAACTTCTCAGACTTACCATTTCCAAGTTACAGGGAAAAAGATGTGAAAAATGTCTTATAAGGGTCACTCGGGTGGGTGTTTATGGTCCTGATACACAGGTTAACTGTCTATTAAAGGCCTAAATGTTGGGGCACATATAAGAAAACACATATATATATATTCCCAGATGATATTTAACTTAGATGAGAGACATAGTTTGAAAGCTACAGTGCTTGAAAGTGGCAAAAAGTGCATAAATTGGGTCTCTGTGGGCACTTTTGAGACCTTAAGTCGACCCCTTTGGGTAAACCTACAGCCCTAAAATTTTCTACAGACAAGGATTACATATCAAAGTTATACCTAGCGCAGTTTGAGACTCATCAGAATTATCACTTCCAAATTATAGGGCAAAATATGTGAAAAGTATAGCAAAAAATCCCTAAGTGGGGGTATTTATGGGCCTCAAACACAATTTTCTCCTCAACTTAAAGTCATGATTTTCAACACATGTACTAAGAACATATTAATGTGTTGTCAGGTAAAATTTCAGCCAGCTGAGCATCATAGTTTGTGACCTACAGGGCTCTAAGTGGCCAAAAGTGCAATTTCTGACCTTAAGGTGGCCATAAGTTCTTTTTTACTGGGAGTTTAAGGTCACCTTAAAATAGGGATCTTCCTTTGGGCACCCTTAACATGTGTACCAAGTTTGAAAAAAAAATATTAATTTGTTTTTGAGTTATCGCGTCCACAAGGAAATTTCTACGGCGGCGGCGGCGCGACGGACCTGAATCCAATATATCCCCGACTTTCGTCTGGGGATATAATAATGTGATACTTACCCATGATTTACTTATACAAGGCTACAACCAGAGAAGCATGGAAAGAACAGTTATATGTTCAGACTTGTTTGCTTATCTTGTGTGCATAAACAAGAGTTGAAAAGCACCACCCCCATATCAAGCCCCACCCCTACATCAAACATCAATCACATACACATGTCAGGTTTAGTCACACCCCACCCCAATATCGAACTCCGTCCCATATCAAGCCCCACCCCTACATCAAACATCAATCACATACACATGTCAGGTTTAGTCACACCCCACCCCAATGTCGAACTCCGCCCCATATCAAGCCCCACCCCTACATCAAACATCAATCACATACACATGTCAGGTTTAGTCACACCCCACCCCAATATCGAACTCCGCCCCATATCAAGCCCCACCCCTACATCAAACATCAATCACATACACATGTCAGGTTTAGTCACACCCCACCCCCATATCCAGCTGCTGTATGAAGCTCCAACCCAGTAACTTCTGCACATATAACAAAATCCCACCCTCACTCACCCTGAAGAAAGTCATTGTGGAGCCACCACTGATGGTTCCGTAGGCAATCTTGGTCTGTTTGGAGAGGTCTTCTGCACTCTCGATGGGCGAGACCATGCGCTCCACTGTGAGGAACGCAGCAAGGTTCGCAGTGTAAGAGGAAATAATGATCAGAGTGAAAAACCACCAGATGCCTCCAACAATTCTGCAAAACAAAAACAGCTTCAGAGATGCTCGTATCCCATTCCCCCGGGAAATAGTCTTCAACACAACGTGACACAGAAGTGAAACAGTACCAAAATCCAGAGACTTTAAAACAGTGTCAGCTTTGTAAAGGTCCAAGTAATGTTTAACTAGAGAAAATATCTTTTAAGAGAGAGAAAATGTATGTAAAGATAAAGTATTAAAACAACAATTCAATAGTATGATCACGGCAGTAATTAATAAACTAAAATTACAAATCTGTGAAATTTATTCACTGAAGTATAGCTGTCAACAGAAATCATTTCCCTGTTGCATTAAAGTCCTCAGGACAAGCCAGAAGCTATTAAATATTTTATTTTCAGAATACTCAAGACGGTCTATACATGAGAAACAAATCACAAAATAAAAACACAGTGTATAGTAAAATTATACATTGTCATCAACATATTCCATTCTCACCTTGTGGAGACAGCCTTTGGGTTGATGTCGCTTCCTTGCTGCATTAACGTCCCCACCGCAAACCAGAAACTATTGGACAGCGTGAAGACATTTTCCACCATGTCAGTTTCAGGGTTACAGGGGTGAGGGTTGTACCACTCGTATGGACTGGAAATACAGACCTTCTCTTTACTATTTTCCAAAAAAGCTGCATTTCTGCTCATTTGAAACCCCATTATACAAAACTCTGGCTAAATCTAACCTGAATCAAGTCTCTCATATTTGAATCCAGTTTCTGGTAATTTTAAATTACTAATAGACAACAGCAAGAACAGGACATTATTTTCAATACATTTCCCTCAATTACACAACAATACAGGCAAAAAATTAATATGAAAACAAAGAATTCAAACTCTAACCACCTTAATCAACTGTGTCAACTGTTAATCTAAGACAATTAAAAACATACTTCAATTTCTGTGATAAACGCTCCCTCTCTATTACCTACAAGCTTTAAATTTAAAATCTTGAGTGAAATTGGGAAAGAACAAACCGCTTAGAAAGCAGTAGATTTTACAGTCTTTCAATCTGGATTATTTGTTGTATGTACTAAGTAAGAAACACTTATAAAGTGCCAAAATTGATGTAAACATCCTCTAAGGCCCTGTGTCAAAAAAGGGATAGTCCAGTTCCAAAAAAAAAGAGGTCAGTATCCAAATTAGCATCTGATAGGGGAGATAGGCTATGGTGGAGTATAGGCTAATCTGAAAAGATACGTTTTCAACTGTTATCTTATACCAAAGATACTTTTCACAGTTCTAATGACTTCAGGAAGCTTATTCCACTCTGTGAAAGCAGCTACTGTGAAGCTGCCCAACCATAATCGTTTATTTGGTTTACATGAGGAAATTTATAGGTGATTGCCCCATTATTGTATGTCATAACATGTAGCAATATCTTAAATAAGAGATATATTAATATTACTGCTTATATTTTCTCACAATGAGTTTAAACAGTTATCAGCATGCAAAAAAAAACTTATTATTTAGTTTATCTGTCATTTTCATTATCTGGTAAACCTAGAAGTCAGAAAATATAGAAAGAAAAATATTTCCAAATGGTTGTTTAACTTTGGTGTACAAGACGCCTATACTGTTGTTGCAAGTGTCCCATTACAAAAATACATCACCCTGGAACTATTATTACAGAAACTATGGTAGATATACTCAATAGTTAATTCTAATTATGAGACTTTCACTTCATGAGAATATTTGACTGAATATGGTCAGCGAGGCTCACCTGAATCTGGCCACTATAAACATGACAAGGCTGACCACAAAGTAGGCTGCAATCACATAGAGCCAGATCTCTATTGCCAGTGGATTGAGGAAGGAAAACAAGCCAGGACTCTCACGTTTGGGACGTTTGAAGAGGATAGATATGCCTAGGTTCATGTATGGCTTGGTGAAGTCGATGACTTGCTCACGCAGATAGGAGATTGATAGTGAGGCTACCGCCAAGTCTGCCCGCTAAAATGACACAACAAAATGCTTATTAATATAGTGTGTTTTGTATTGGTTATATTGTAAAAGATAGTTAAAAGGACAGAAGAAATCAGAACATACAATTGGTCAAGGTTCTGTGTTATAAACGGCCAGCCAATGGCAAATACCAGCTTTTCAATTTGAATTCAGGCTGGAATGTGAACTCCAATCTCAAAGGTGGCAGGTGTGTTAGTTACCACTACGCCATAACATTAAACAACTTTCTCTTAACAAGAGGAGAGTGCCCGTGAACGGGCACTGTGTCAGCTGACTGAGTGTTTTTGATTTGTGAAGGTAATAATGAGAGGAAAGCATAATTATCAGGGAAAGTGCTGTACAGAAGTACAGTAAATGGTAATTGAACAGCATGTTCAAAAGAAATTCTGAACCTGACAGAAGAAAAGGACAAAAAAGTTGTTCCCTGCAAATGGTATTATGAAGGAAAGTAACAAGGTAACTGTTTAAGTGTAAAGAGTAAGTTAAAACATATTTAAAGAAATACTGCAAATGCAGTATCCTCGTACGACCTTGAAGAACGGGTCCACGGTCAAATCCAACCACACCAAAAGATTCCCAGCCCATCATTTCCTATAGGATGGTTTACCATCCCAAACCTCTAGAACCAATAATAAGCGATTTATAGGCACTTTTAAGTTTTGCTATCTTTGTTTGACCTTGAAGGAAGGGTCCAAGGTCAAATCCGACCACACCAAATGATTCCCAGCCCATGATTTCCTGTAGGTTGGTTTACCATCCCAAACCTGCAGGACCAATAACAAGCGAGTTATAAGCAATTTTAAGTTTGGCTATCCTCAACTGACCTTGAAGGAGGGGTCCAAGGTCAAATCTGACCACACCAAAAGAATCCCAGCCCATGATTTCCTATATGTTGTTTTACCATCCCAAACCTCTAAGACCAATAATAAGCGAGTTATAAGCACTTTTAAGTTTGGCTATCCTCGTTTGACCTTGAAGAAGAGGTCCAAGGTCAAATCGGACCACATCAACAGATTCCCAGTCCATGATTTCCTATATGTCTGTTTACCATTCCAAACCTCTAGGACCAATAATAAGTGAGTTATAAACAAAGTAGCTATTACTCAGCTATGCAATGAGCTACATGTCTGAATTTTTACTATACTATAGCTGACCCAAAAGTAGGTGAACAACATATTTAAGCAAAATACTGTAAATGCAATAGTTTTCAAGTTACAACTGATTTACTCAATAGTGAGAACCTGAAAATAGCTATTGCTCAGCTATGCCATGAGCTATAGGTCTGTAATTTCACTATGTTATAGCTGACCCAAAAGTAGGTGAACAACATATTTTAACAAAATACTCCAAATGCAATATTTTTCAAGTTACAATTGATTTACTCAACAGTCAGTACCTGAAAATAGCTATTGCTCAGTTGTGCCATGAGCTACATGTCTGTAATTTCACTATATTATAGCTGACCCAAAAGTAGCTGAATAACATACTTACACAAATTTCTGTAAATGCAATAGTTTTCAAGTTATAAATGATTTACTCAACAGTGATAACCTCAAAGTAGCTATTACTCAGCTATGCCATGAGCTACAGGTCTGAAATTTTACTATGTTATAGCTGACCCAAAAGTAGCTGAATAACGTATTTACACCAATTTCTGTCAATGCAATAGTTTTCAAGTTATAAGTGATTTACTCAACAGTGATGACCTCAAAGTAGCTATTACTCAGCTATGCAATGAGCCACAGGTCTGGAATTTTACTATGTTATAGCTGACCCCAAAATAGGTGAATAACATATTGAAACAAAATACTCTAAATGCAATACTTTTCAAGTTATAAGTGATTTACTCAACAGTGATAACCTAAAAGTAGCTATTACTCAGCTATGCCATGAGCTATAGGTCTGTAATTTCACTATGTTATAGCTGACCCAAAAGTAGGTGAACAACATATTTTAACAAAATACTCCAAATGCAATATTTTTCAACTCACAACTGATTTACTCAACATACAGTACCTAAAAATAGCTATTGCTCAGCTGTGCCATGAGCTACAGGTCTGTAATTTCACTATGTTATAGCTGACCCAAAAGTAGCTGAATAACGTATTTACACAAATTTCTGTAAATGCAATTGTTTTCAAGTTATAAGTGATTTACTCAACAGTGATAACCTAAAAGTAGCTATTACTCAGCTATGCCATGAGCTACATGTCTGAAATTTTACTATGTTATAGCTGACCCAAAAGTAGCTGAACAACATATTTAAGCAAAATACTGTAAATGCAATAGTTTTCAAGTTACAACTGATTTACTCAGTAGTGAGAACCTGAAAATAGCTATTGCTCAGCTATGCCATGAGCTATAGGTCTGTAATTTCACTATGTTATAGCTGACGAAAAAGCAGGTGAACAACATATTTTAACAAAATACTCCAAATGCAATATTTTTCAAGTTACAACTGATTTACTCAACAGTCAGCACCTGAAAATAGCTATTGCTCAGTTGTGCCATGAGCTACAGGTCTGTAATTTCACTATGTTATAGCTGACCCAAAAGTAGCTGAATAACATATTTACACAAATTTCTGTAAATGCAATAGTTTTCAAGTTATAAGTGATTTATTCAACAGTGATAACCTCAAAGTAGCTATTACTCAGCTATGCCATGAGCCACAGATCTGAAATTTTACTATGTTATAGCTGACCCCAAAATAGGTGAATAACATATTGAAACAAATACTCCAAATGCAATAATTTTCAAGTTATCAGTGATTTACTCAACAGTGATAACATATAAAATTGCAAATTTAATAAGTAAATTAAATTTTTATAAGTTAATACCCTATCCAATGGACAATTGCTAATCCGGTCGGCACAGACCGGCCCGCCAAACGACAGAAAAAGTCGCCTTATATGAGTGCATAATGCCCCCACAAGCGTTCTGGTCCCTGTGTGTGCTCGCAAGGTGGCGTGTCGTACTTCCTTCCTGTCTAGACAGCGTGACGTCATAGCATCTTTTTCGTTGTCTAAACCTATTAGACCCCTAGTAAGCTGATAGCGGGGTCGGATGGGAGGGTCTTGTGTGTCCATTGGATAGGGTATTAACTCATAAAAATTTAATTTACTTATTAAATTTGCAATTTTATTGCGTTAATACATCCTATCCAATGGACAATTGCTGAATAACTACCGCTTGGTTGGCGGGTAAGCTACTAGGGACTAGCAGTGAACTCATAAAGCAGAAGTAAAAACATCCCTTTCCAAGTCTAAGTAGCTCTTGGGGTCAAGAACCTTAAGGTTCTGGTCGGATATCATCATTCGGTTAACCGTTATTCGGCTTTGAACCGTCAGAACCCCCCCCCCCCCCCCCCCCTTGTCGCCTAGAGACCTGCTCTGAACTAGGGGAAGAGAGGGCTGAGTTCAGTCCCATAAAACTCCCACAAGGAAGCAAATGAGAAGACTTTTTTTTTTTTTTTTTTTTTTATTTAACTACTTCTTAATTATATGTGCAATATATACAGGCGTAGAGATATCTACATATGTACAGATCTCCTCTATGTGTTGGACTGCTGGTGGATCTGCTGTGCAGCCACTACAGGGCCCAGATGGTAAAGCTCTGAGTCAGCCCAAGCCACATCCTTTATGTAAAATTGTGTAAAGGTGTTATGTGACTTCCAATGACAAGCTGACAGGATTTGTTCTAAGGAGACTCCCGATTGGAAGGCCTTAGAAGCAGCAAAGGCTCTGACATCATGGGCCTTGACCTGATGTAGAGTGTGGGACTCATGGTCCGAGAGCTCATAACATAGGATCACAGTCTGCTTGATCCATGAGGAGATAGTGGCAGGGGAGATGTCTTTGTCAAACCCTTTCTTAAAGGAGACAAAAACCAACTCCTTATTCTGCCTGAGATCTGAGGTCCTGTCCAAATAGTAGCGCAAAGCTCTGACTGGACAGAGGGACCTGTCAGACTTGAGGGACTTATCCAGAGTAGGGGCCAGGGCTGGTATAACCACTGGGGCCACACTTTCTGGGCCCTCCTTGGCCAGCTGATTCTTTGAGAGGAAGCTGGGTGAGGGGTACAGGGACACCTTTGACCAATCAGATTGGTGTCTGATGTTCTTGTTTTGCCAAGCATGAATCTCACTTCTACGTTTGCCTGACCCTAAGGCTAGCAAAAAGACTGTTTTGAAGGTTAAATGCTTCAAAGAGGCCTCCCCAATTGGCTCAAAGGGTGGTTTTGACAATTGATGTAGAACCAGGGAGAGGTTCCAGGAAGGGATTCCCCTCCTGCCCCTGGGTCTGTCCCTGTGGAAGCTATCCAGAAGACAGGTGAGGTTGTCATCTTTGCTGATATTGGTGGGGAAATTCCCCAATTTATCAGCAATGGCAGACCGGTAACCATCAATGGTACTGGGCTGTAACTTTTTGTCCTGAAAAAGGTACATAAGAAAATCAGCTACTGCCTTCACAGGGGGTGCTCTGAAGTCCACCTTATTAGAGAGGCACCACTTTGTAAAAATGGCCCATTTTGCTTCATAGACTGATCTGGTTGATTTTCTTTGAGGAGCTTCAATTCTTGCTGCCACCGCCTCAGAGAAACCGTGCTCCTTGATTGCTGAGGCTCTAGGAGCCAAGCATGGAGATTTAGATTTGTCAGATTCCTGTGAGGGGTCTGGCTGAAGGGCTGAGTCAACAGATTGGGCAGCTTGGGCAAACTCAGTGGGATTTGACTGGACATGGCTACCAGGTCCCAAAACCAGGGCATGTTTGGCCACCCTGGGGCGATCAGAATGATTCTGCTGCACTGGGAGTCCTGCAACTTCTCCACTACCTTGCCCAATATGGCTGTTGGGGGGAAAGCATAAGGGTCCAGATCCTCCCATGGTAGGCTGAGTGCATCCACTGCTGAGGCCATGGGATCCGGAAAGGGTGACACAAAGAGAGGTAGCTTGTTGTTGAATCTGGTGGCAAAGAGGTCTATTTGAGGTCGGTGCCACCTGCAGCATATTGCTTCGAATACCTGCGGAAGGAGGGACCACTCTGTTTGAATGGTCTGTCCTAATCTGGACAGCTTGTCTGCCACCACGTTCAGCCAACCCGGAATGTGTCGGGCTTTCAGTGTCACTTGTTTCCTGGTACACCAGGTCAGGATTCTCCATAGTAAGGCACATAGTGGGCCTGACCTCATGCCCCCCTCTTTGTTTATGTAGGTCACCACTGTTGTATTGTCGGTGGCCACTAGTACTATATTGTTTACACAGAGGTCCTGGAACTCTCTTAAGGCTAGGAAAACTGCTTTTAGTTCTAGATAGTTTATGTGTAACTTGCTTTCCGGCAGTGACCAGTGGCCTCTTGCAGTGCGTTCGTTTAAATGAGCGCCCCAACCTTCTTTTGATGCGTCTGTAAAAATTTGCAGAGCATGCTTTAAGGGGTGTAATGGTTGACCCTGTAGCACATTGTCTTCCTCCAGCCACCACCTTAAGTGAGGGTGCAGTGATCTGGGTAATGGAATAACTTTCTCCAGAGATTCTGGTATCCTCCAATTGTTTTTGAGGTGCCACTCTATGGGCCTCATATGCAGTCGACCTAAATGGACCTGCTTTTCCGTGGCTGTTAACAGGCCTATCAAGGACATGAACTGCCGGACCGGACAGGCCGGAACAGGAGAGTCTGTATCTTCCCTTGAAGGGCTCGCCACCGGTCCGGAGTAGGTCGGACCCGTCCGGACTGGAGGTCGAATTGATAGCCTACAAATTCGAAGACCTGCTTGGGTTCGAGTTCTGATTTTTCTACATTCACCAACCAGCCCAGTTCCTGACAAATCTGGACCAGCTTTTGGGTATGTTGAAGGCAAAGGGAGTGGGAGCTGGCTCTCACCAACCAGTCGTCTAGGTACTGGTGGATTCTTATACCCTTGCTTATAGCCATCAGCTTCACTTCCTTGGCTATTACAGTGAACTCCATAGGAGCTGTTGAGAGGCCAAAGGGAAGTGCTTTGAACTGGTAGGTCTGGCCCTGGACATGAAATCTGAGATATTTTCGAGACCTCTGGTGTATGGGTATGTGGAAGTAGGCGTCCTTGAAATCTATTGAGGTGACCCATTCCCCTTGTTGGAGGGAAGTGCGGATGGTTTCCGGGGTTTCCATTTTGAATTTCTCCACCTTGAGAAAAAGATTGAGTTTGCTCAGATCCAGTATAGGTCTCCACTTTTTGTCTGGCTTTGGAACTAGAAATAGTCGGTTGAAGAAGCCTAGAGATTTGGGGTTTTGTACGATTTCTATTGCATTTTTGGCTATAAGCTGATGCAATGCCTCCACCAGGTAGCTGTTCCTGTGGGGATTTACATAACAGCTTATGACCGTGGGATTTCTTGTTAACTTGGGTCGGATCCGAAAGGGAAGGTGGTAGCCCTCCCTTAGGATTTGAACTACTATTGGGTTTGCACCCAGATCCAACCATTTTGTCCAATAGCTTTGAAGTCTGGTCCCTACAGGAAGATTGGGAGCAACATTTGGGACATTTGCTACAGGCTTTACAGAACACAAGTGATCTACAAACAAAACATTGTTCACATATTTTACAGTCCCCACCCCACAGACATTAAAAGACACTGGGTTGAGGGTACTTGATTTTAATACATTTAACAAAGTAAAAGTTACGTATAAAAGTTATATATATATATATATCTAAGTCTAAGAAATATTTACAGGTCATTGTAAAATAGACATTTAAAACAATCTTCAGCATGATAAATACAAGTTAAAGTCATTGTCCATAATATGATCATGCTGACAAAAATTAGAGAATGGTTTACAAAGAAAAAATACCTAAAAGCCAACCTGGCCCAAGCAGAGAGGGTGACCTTGAGAGGTTACAGGACTGACCAGTAGGTCAAAGGTGATTGATGTCAAGAAGGACCTCTAATCCGAGGTGTTGATTCACATAAGGTCAACTGAAGGTCACCCTGAGAGCTGAAGGTCAAGAGGCCTAAAGGTTTACAAGGTTACTAAAAATTACAAGTAAAAGATAATAATATGTAATATGTAATCCCTCTAATTATTTTTACAGCATAAGAGGGAGGGAGGGCTGGGAAAGTTTTTCAACATGTCTTCCCTCCAAGTTCAAATTCAATGTGACACCAAAGTTTAGATTGCTAAGGGTCAGGAGTTAAAAACTGTAAATCAGGGAGGCCCCCAATAAGATTGCTTGTTTATAGCATCACTTGGTAACCTTGGGTCACTTGGTTAGTGGCAACATCAGACTGGTACCTTAAAGTCTGACTTTAAGGTTATACACACACATACAAATGCCTTAGGGGCAGGACTGACATCTGGGGTGCCTAAACACCCCAAGTGACAGTCCCCACCCCACAGACATTAAAAGACACTGGGTTGAGGGTACTTGATTTTAATACATTTAACAAAGTAAAAGTTACGTATAAAAGTTATATATATATATATATCTAAGTCTAAGAAATATTTACAGGTCATTGTAAAATAGACATTTAAAACAATCTTCAGCATGATAAATACAAGTTAAAGTCATTGTCCATAATATGATCATGCTGACAAAAATTAGAGAATGGTTTACAAAGAAAAAATACCTAAAAGCCAACCTGGCCCAAGCAGAGAGGGTGACCTTGAGAGGTTACAGGACTGACCAGTAGGTCAAAGGTGATTGATGTCAAGAAGGACCTCTAATCCGAGGTGTTGATTCACATAAGGTCAACTGAAGGTCACCCTGAGAGCTGAAGGTCAAGAGGCCTAAAGGTTTACAAGGTTACTAAAAATTACAAGTAAAAGATAATAATATGTAATATGTAATCCCTCAACCCCAACAGTAGAGGTAGTGACATTAAGCATTTATCACATCAGCCAGTGCAAAAGCCAGAGCCTCCCCTGACACATGGTCCGACTGAATGTACCTCCAGACACATTCAGAGGACCATGTGTCATGGCGCTTTATTTGTTGAATGGGGACATGGGCGTTATAAGCAAATGTTGCCCCAGACCTGCGAAAAGAATGATATGTAAAAAAGGCTGGATCCAAACCCAAGGTCATATTAACAGACTTTAGGGCCTTTCTGACTCTTGAATCTGTAAGTGGTTGCCAACCAGTAGATGTGTGGATTTGAAATGCAGAGTGGGTAGCCGTCATAGGATAAAATTTTTTGAGGGCCTTAAGGGCCCTAAAAGGGCATATAGCCCGATTTGAAACTTTAGGTAGTGATATAACCTGAACAGCATCTCTGTTTTGCATGGTTTTAGACCACTTAATCAAAATCTTCACCAAATTTTTGGTGAAGAAAAGGTCATGACCTGTCAAATGACGAGATGGGTCAAAGGTCAAGATGGAGTGGGGAGCCAAATTTGACAATCTGAAAAACCCGAAGAACCCGGTGAGAAAAATGGCCCTGAACACCTCTGGGAAATTAAGGTGGTCACAAGATTCAGAAATCCGAGCTAACATGCAAAGGTCAATTACATTGTGAGAGGTCAAAGCCAAAGACCTGTTTATACGCATTGACTTTTGAAAATATCTGATCCTGGGGTGATCAAGCAGAGAATAAGACATGTTATAAATTACAAAATTGGCCTTTATGGCCGACAAGTAGTTAGCAATCATACTGACAGAACAATTATTGGAAACCAGACATTCACAAAAACACAATATGACATTGACATCGATTTCCACCATGGTGACTTGCATGTAGACACAGAAGGCTATGAAGACCCTGAACATCTTTGTATACGCTTGCTTTGTCTTGGGTCTGAAGGCCTCCTGAGTTCTAGATGCTGCTTTTTGAGACAGAGACCTCAAGGCCACATTATCTACAACAAAGTATAGCAACTGTTAGCATGTATGTATCTGTAAGCATTTGGCCCCTGCTGGGGATATCACCTTAATAACAAAATTATTTACAATTCAGGATCTATATCCAACAATTTCTCATTCACTGAGACCCACACTGGGTCTTGTATGTGGGACAACAATTTACTGAAATCACTAGGACTGCCTATCCAGCGAGACAGCAGGTCAGCCACCCCATTGTCCACTCCCCTGATGTGGACATATTGAAGGTCAATGTCGGCCAGGGCCGAAACATACCAGATATTTCTGGCACAAGCCCCAAGATAGGGGTCACGAGTCCTGCCCTACCTAAGTACTGACACCACAGCTTCATTATCACACTTCACCAGTACCTTGCGGCCAGACCAATGCACTTGGAATAATCTTACTGCCAGCAAGATATTTACCATCTCAAGGTGGACAATGGAAAAATTCATGAAACCACGAATTATGGGGAGGTGATACACAAACTTGCTCCACCTTCCACCCAGACCAGTCAAACAGGCATCCAGCTCCAATGTGAAATCCACAGGTCTGTGATCATACAAGGAGATTCCATTGTAGAGTGGCAAAAATTTCCCAAACCACCTAAGGTCACGTCGGAAGTCAGAGGTCAACTCAATTTTTTGATTGGCATGGCCAGATCTAAGCAGTGCTAGCATACGGTTCAAGAAGGCACGAGCCGGTTTGACACATTTGTGCACATATAAGAGCAGACCAAGCAAGGATTGAAGCTGACGCTTAGTGCAGGTTGTCTTACTGAGCCATTCCTTGACCATGTCATTTATCTGACGCAATTTTTCTGGGGGAATGGAAACTGTGCCATTCTCAGTATCAATTAACACACCCAGACACACAACTTTGGTGCTGGGAGGTACTAATTTTTTGTCACTCACAGTAAGACCTAACTGTTGCATGAGTTCGAACAATGACGCAAACGACGCATGCGCGACGCTCGGAACGCCAAAACCAACGTAGTCGTCAATGTAGTCAATGACACGGAAGCCCCTCTGACGCATTATGTAACGCACTGCGTCACTTAAACGTTGAAAAATCTGGCTTCCGTGCCGTGTCCCGAACGGAACGCACGTATCGACGTACGCGTGACGCCAATGCAGTCCCAGGAGGTCATAGTCGCCAGGGTCTACCTTAACATGACGGAACGCTCGACTTACGTCTATTTTGTACAGAAGGGCGCCACGCCCAAGGCGTTTTAGCTCTGACGTAATGTCATCCACAGTGGGAAACGTCAACGTGAACGGGGCGTCAAGGTACGTATTCTTATCAATACCAGAGTTCACTGAAGCCCCCAGGGGCCAACTCAAGTCAATAATGACCCTGCGTCTATCTGAATTGGGCTTATGTCTGGTCATGAATGGCGAATTGTGGGCATTTTCAATGGGGTTGAGGTGAAATGGACCTAGTAGAGCACCAAACTTGCATTCCTCCTCTATGTACGCGTCAACATCTGAGGGGAATTCATCAGCTGAACTATGGTTACCAGCCTCATGCTTCAAAGGGCAACCCCTGTTAAAATCGAGTGGGAACCCAAACTGCAGCAACTGCAACAGTTGCTGGTCCCAGTAATCAGTCAAAAGACTTTGCCATTTATCAACATTCAGTTGTGACGCAACAGGTAGGCGAGCTTGCAGAAAATTGGGTTTACCAGTTTTCCTAACCATTTGATGCATTTCAATGGGTGAGTAATCATGGGAATTGACAGTTTCGACACTACTTGGCATTAATTGGCAACCTAGGGGAACAAAGCCAAATTGAAAATCGACCTGACTCTGCCATTGATTAAAAATGGGAGTGTTCACACCTTGGGGGAAATCTGTCCTTCCTTGATTTGCAAAGATAATTGTGTTTACAAACTTGTCTTCCATGCCTACATTGTTTACATCATAAATTGGACACAGTTGATTTACCTCATCTGTGACTGCGTTCACACTAGGTCGGGACTTTGTGATGATACCTGTTTTAACCCCGGATTCAAACCCAGGACCAAGACTTTCTGAGGAAGTCAATACAGACTTACCAACAGCCACATTGTCTAGCTTGCTAGACTTTTGACCTACATACATGGGAGCAGCCGAATCAGTTACATGGGAGGATTCAAACTCCTGACCACTGGGTTCTGCTATCACCACATCCCCAGGAGCACAAGCAGACATACTGAGTTTTGTGTCACAGTCACAAGATTCAAACCCAGATATGAGGGGTTCGAACCCAGGAGATTTGGATTCAAACCCAGGAGTTTCAATTGCAGTTTGTTTTTGAGGTGAATTTTGAACTACATCAATATCATGACACTTAGCACCGTGGTCAACGCCTTTATTGGAGTGGACACTGGGGTGGCCTAGATCATTGTGTGCGACCTCAGACATGACACAGCCAGCATGAAAGCTGACAGCATTAGTTTGCTTTACTGTTCTACCAAAGACACGTGACCTGATGGTATTTGTGTTTGACACTTGACATTTGTGACGCCTTGCAGCCAATAAGGCGTCAACCTGACTAGGAACTACTGACGTATTGTACAAAAACCTTGTTTTATACTGTTTCTCATCTTTGACATTAGTTACAACATGTGACACTACATCATCACTAGGACAAACACTAGTGACACCTACAATCTCAGAAACCGGTATTTGTCTATCATTGCACTCAGCCAAGCTGCAGCTGCTGCATCCTAATGATGGGCAGCTGCTTGTTCGTTTTTTGAGCTTTTCTTGTGTGGGCATTCTTTTTCCGGATGCCCCACCTGCCTGCCCCCAGCCAAACAAAATGAACAAACATGTTTGTGAATTTTCCCATTTGATTCATGATCACGTGAGTGAACACAAGTTCCAAATTGATAATTTTTGCAATACCATGGCTTCCTACTTGAGTGATCCAATGGTTTGGCCCATCCTGACCTACCTGACACGTGTTTCTGAGCATGGGCCCTACGGATTCGATCAATGCGATCCAGATCTTCCCACTGGAGGGAACCCCGCTCCATTTCACATAGCAGCACAGCATGTGCTGCCTTTGCCCCCTGCCAGGAAAAGTCCGTGGCGTCCTCCATTAGATCACTCAGATAGGATACCATTATGTCTCTTCTATCAGAGGATTTTTGCTCCAGAATGTTCTTACAAAAGCCCTGCACCCACTGGGTGAGGGATAACTGGTCATACGTTACTCTCTGTCTACTGACTCCACCCAAAATGGGCTCATGGGGCCATGAAACCTTTCTTTTTACCGACACATCAACGTTTCCACCTCTTTTAGATTTGTGTTTTAACTTACTATCACTACCTGAGAGGTGTGAACTCTGATCCAAGTCTCGGATCCTACGATCAACTTTCTTCTGTAACCCATGAGATCTAAGTTTGTCTAGGGAGGGAATGTCACTATCACTGTCATCCGAAGATGAAGTACTAGATTCTACAGGGGGTTTGAACTTTTTACTTCTTTTTGACTTTTGAGAACTAACAATGACACTGTCTGTACTTAACTTTCCAGTTGCTGGTGATGGTGATCCTACTGAAGCTTGAGTCGCCTGCTGCACCCCACCCGCAACCTGGTCCTCCACCATGTCGAGTCGTTGCGATACCTTCTTCAACTGTGACAGAATCTCCAGCTGCAGCCGCTGTCCGCCCAGATCCGCCTGATCTGTGTCAAGCAACTTACTTGAAACGGCAGCATCTCGCATTCCATTAGGTACAGATTTATCACTATCAACAGTACTTTTGAATTGGCATTTTTTCCCTGTAGGTGGTAGATGTCTAGTTTTACAAGTCTTGCAACTTTGCTTTTTATCTGGCATATTGCCTGTTATTTAATAAGTCTCAGTTACTGAAAATATATGCACACACACGATTCACCAGCAATCTTGGCAAATTCAGGCTTAAAATAGGGACAAATTGACAGAAAACTCGACCAAATTAGCATAAAATGCGCAAAATGAATATAGGGTAGACCGTCCCTCATGTGCAAAACACAAAAGCCTGAGGTTGACAAGATGACTAAGAATCAGATCTCCTGGCGTCAGAAACTTGACGTGTCACACAAAGTTCAGTTCAGCATTCTAATGTCACACACATAATCCTGCATATAATGCTATAGGCTTAAAAGACTTGTTACGGATAAAGGACCGTCCAATATTTACACTTTGTACAATTTAAAAGCCTAAGAACAATGAAAAATAAAAAACTAAAAGCTTAGAAATAAAGTTTTTCAACATGTCTTCCCTCCAAGTTCAAATTCAATGTGACACCAAAGTTTAGATTGCTAAGGGTCAGGAGTTAAAAACTGTAAATCAGGGAGGCCCCCAATAAGATTGCTTGTTTATAGCATCACTTGGTAACCTTGGGTCACTTGGTTAGTGGCAACATCAGACTGGTACCTTAAAGTCTGACTTTAAGGTTATACACACACATACAAATGCCTTAGGGGCAGGACTGACATCTGGGGTGCCTAAACACCCCAAGTGAATGGCTGAACTTTGTTTAAGTTTACAGACACTGGACTTACGCCTTTCTTTTGCGGCTGCCCGGTTGCAAAAGGTGCAGGAGAAACAACAAATGAATTTACAGAGTTTAAATTTCTTGACACATGAATTAAAGTCTGTCTGGAGTCCGGTCCGGTATGCTGATCCGTTACCCCACTGCAAAGTTCCTGCCTTTTGCCCTGGACCTCCAACTGAAGGTCTGCACTTTGATTGTCATTTAAATGAATTGTATCCCCGGGCCTGTCACGAGGAGTACTTCTGCCCCTGGAATTTAGCCTTTTTCTTTTGAAATCTGCCAATATTCTTCCAGGCAGGCCTAGTCTGTTTGTTTTCTTGATAGGATTGTTCAGGTTTCTTATAAGGGTGGAAACGTGAGTCCTTTCGGCCAGTGGAACCAGGGTGAGACCAGCCTCTATCCTCGAATTTGGAAATATCCTCCTCTGCTTTTTTCAACACAAGATCAGGGAATAAAGTATCCAATTGCATAGGGGCCTGCCGGAGGGAGGCCAGTGTATCCTGTTTGATGCCAGGTTTGACCAGTGCGAGGTAAGAATCTCGTCTGGCCAAGGTGAAATTGTACATGCTCACAAATGCGAAATCTGATAGATGTTCCATTGTCTTCGCCATACATTGAAAAATGGAGGAGTTAAAATGCATGAGATGTTGTAGCTCATCCGTGGCACTACTGGCTCTACTGGCAGACTTGCCCTTACTATGTTCACCTTGAAGGACCTTTAAATGGCTGGACATTTCCTGTTGAACCTTATTTAAGCATCTGCTTAAACCCGCAGCTTGATTACACATGTAGGAGGCCTCACGTGCACTTTTCTCCCACTTGCGAAGAGTGTCCTGAGCAATAAAGCGTGAAGCAGGAGCTGGTGATGAGAGAGCAGAGTATCTGGCAATTCTGCTGAAAGTACTGTTAATTTTTGCATTGTCACTGTGCCAGAAGGAGACAGAACCAGCCGGTTTGTCTTGACTGGGATGTAAAGCATACCATCTTCCTTGCGACTTGGTAGGTTTAATGAATTGGTCCCTTTGCAGTCCACCGGGTTCAGACCCTTTAGAAGGGTATCCTTGCGTTAATGTGAGATTTAGTCTGTCCATCTTACGGCATAGCCAATCATCCGTAGGTAGTTGTACACTGATCTTCCCTGCCGGTTGGATCTTAGGGGTGGCAAAGGGGTTGTCTTCAGCACTGGCTAGGGTTGTATCCAAATCTGGAATGTGATTCCAGTTCATATGAGCTCTGATACCTCGCATTGTTTCTCTATATGTCTGTTCCTCAGACGGGGCCTGGTCAACATCAGAGAGTGAATTATCCGGATCAAGATCTGAGAGTTCACCTTCTTCACCTTTAACCGACAAATCTGGCATAGAAGCAGATTCTGATGCACTGTCGGCGTCCATTTCCTGTTCAGAATGGGCTTGAGAACTTAACAATCCTGATGAGCCGGCCACCGGCTTGAGAACTGGCATATCAGAAGGGTGGTCAGTAGGTAGAGATTTTTCCCTTTGCTCATGAGATGAAGGCACTTTGGTAGTCGGAGCAAAGAAAGGGTTAACAGTTTCAGAGATGCCAGCAGGGGATGGCCTGACCGGTGAGAGTTTCACTGGTTGAAAGGTCGGTTCCGGTTGAGAAAGACTTTTAGATAACAACATAGCTTCCAGTCTGTTAAACCGGTCTAACCATTTAATATCCATTGCCTCCAGTTTACTCTCTGTAGACGCTTGAGAAGGCTTGGGAGAAGACTGGCGTTTCTTGCCCTTTTCCGGTTTTTCTTTGGAGGTTGTAGGGGATTTAATCTTCTTGGCTTTCACGTTAGAAGATACGCTACTCGCCTCTTCTGAGCTCTGCATGTGCTTCTTAGCTTTCACAACTTCCATGTTGCTACTCGCCTCTTCTGAGCTCTTAACCCCGGTATCTGTAGATACACCCAGCACAGAAACTAGGGCAGGGTCGACTAACGTACACTCTTCCATAGCCGCTTTAGTTTCCTTCTTTTCCTTTTTATTCTGATAAACTGGGGTGGCTAAGCGTAGTTTTTGTTCTTCAGTAAGAATATTGCATGAAGGACAGATATTTCCTTTAACACAAGGGTCAGACCCTTTCTTTTTGTCTCTGCAACGAGCACAATGCGCGTGCTGGTCAAAGCCAGCCATGGCGTGTCCACAAACTCCCCTACGCTGACCAGGAGATGCCATTATATCCACAATGAAGCAAAATTCTTTTCAAATAAAATAAAGTTCCTTGAATAAATTAACACACACCAATATAATAACTTGCGAGAGCTGATGAAAAAACACGTCCACACACACGTGCGCCAAACGAAAAAAGATGCTATGACGTCACGCTGTCTAGACAGGAAGGAAGTACGACACGCCACCTTGCGAGCACACACAGGGACCGGAACGCTTGTGGGGGCATTATGCACTCATATAAGGCGACGTTTTCTGTCGTTTGGCGGGCCGGTCTGCGCCGACCGGATTAGCAATTGTCCATTGGATAGGATGTATTAACGCAATAAAAGTAGCTATTACTCAGCTATGCCATGAGCTACAGGTCTGAAATTTGACTATGTTATAGCTGACCCAAAAGTAGCTGAATAACATATTTATACGAAATTCTCTAAATGCAATAGTTTTCAAGTTACAAGTGATTTTACTCAAGATGGTAGTTACTGAAAAGCCCAAAAGTAGCTATTACTCACTTAGCTATTGAGACAGACACCCAAGTTACTCACCATGTTGTAGCTATGAAAAAAGTAGCTGAATAACATATTTTAACAAAATGCTCTACATGTAACACTTTTCAAGTAAAAAGTGATTTAGTGCATGATTTCATGAATTTTAATGCATTAAAAACTAGAGGATCGCTCGCAAAAAAAAAAGATAATGTTTTTGCATAGCAAAAACAAAGCGTCCCGAAAAGGATATAAAGGTGAGTGCTAAAGTATTAAGAAAATGCTTCGTTTCTAGCCTTATACTGTTGTGGCAACCAAAGTCAGCGCAGTCTGCTCTATCTAGCACGGTTTTCAAGATATAAGCATTTTTGTGTTTTGCAAAAAATTAAAAATGTCCGCTATATTTGGCGAGACAAAAATATTTTGAAAATTGGCATGGCTACTCTGCAGAGATGCCCAGCAGGTCAAAAATTTTGTTGAGTTCGCTCCATATAGCACGGTTTTCGAGATATAAGCATTTTTGTGTTTTGCAAAAACTTTGAAAATTCAAAATGGCCACCATTTTTGGGGAGACAAAATTTTTTGTCAAGACCACTGCCGAAGTGTGTATCTCCCGCCGAGCATTAAAGCAGAAAAAATAGCTTTTCCGAGATATTCACAATTTTTCATTTTCGTGTGTGAAAGCTCTTCCAAAAGTAGGTGAATGAGTTATTTGAGAAAAATTGGCTATCTGCAATACTATTAAGAGATAATTCACATTTACTCATTTTGAGTAGGTGAATAATTATCTATGGGTCTGAAACTTCACCAAGTGAAAGCTCTGCCAAAAGTAGGTGAATGAGTTATTTGATAAAAATTGGCTATCTGCAATACTTTTAGAGATAATTCGCATTTACTCATTTTGAGTAGGTGAGTAATTAGCTATGGGTCTGAAACTTCACCAAGTGAAAGCTCTCCCAAAAGTAGGTGAATGAGTTATTTGAGAAAAATTGGCTATCTGCAATACTTTTAGAGATAATTCGCATTTACTCATTTTGAGTAGGTGAGTAATTAGCTATGGGTCTGAAACTTCACCAAGTGAAAGCTCTCCCAAAAGTAGATGAATAACTTATTTGAGAAAAAATGGCTATCTGCAATACTTTTAGAGATAATTCGCATTTACTCATTTTGAGTAGGTGAATAATTAGCTATGGGTCTGAAACTTCACCATGTGAAAGCTCTTCCAAAAGTAGGTGAATGAGTTATTTGAGAAAAATTGGCTATCTGCAATACTTTTACAGATAATTAGCATTTACTCATTTTGAGTAGGTGAGTAATTAGCTATGGGTCTGAAACTTCACCATGTGAAAGCTCTTCCAAAAGTAGGTGAATGAGTTATTTGAGAAAAATTGGCTATCTGCAATACTTTTAAGAGATAATTCGCATTTACTCATTTTGAGTAGGTGAGTAATTAGCTATGGGTCTGAAACTTCACCAAGTGAAAGCTCTGCCAAAAGTAGGTGAATGAGTTATTGGAGAAAAATTGGCTATCTGCAATACTTTGAGAGATAATTTGCATTTACTCATTTTGAGTAGGTGAGTAATTAGCTATGGGTCTGAAACTTCACAGAGTGAAAGCTCTCCCAAAAGTAGGTGAATGAGTTATTTGAGAAAAATTGGCTATCTGCAATACTTTTAGAGATAATTCGCATTTACTCATTTTGAGTAGGTGAGTAATTAGCTATGGGTCTGAAACTTCACCAAGTGAAAGCTCTCCCAAAAGTAGGTGAATGATTTATTTGAGAAAAATTGGCTATCTGCAATACTTTTAGAGATAATTTGCATTTACTCATTTTGAGTAGGTGAGTAATTAGCTACGGGTCTGAAACTTCACCATGTGAAAGCTCTCCCACAAGTAGATGAATGAGTTATTTGATAAAAATTGGGTATCCGCCATACTTTTACAGATAATTAGCATTTACTCATTTTGAGTAGGTAAATAATTAGCTATGGGTCTGAAACTTCACAGAGTGAAAGCTCTCCCAAAAGTAGGTGAATGAGTTATTTGAGAAAAATTGGCTATCTGCAATACTTTTAGAGATAATTCGCATTTACTCATTTTGAGTAGGTGAGTAATCATCTACGGGTCTGAAACTTCACCATGTGAAAGCTCTCCAAAAAGTACATGAATGAGTTATTTGATAAAAATTGGGTATCCGCAATAGTTTTTGAGATAATTAGCATTTACTCATTTTGAGTAGGTGAGTAATTAGCTACGGGTCTGAAACTTCACCAAGTGAAAGCTCTTCCAAAAGTAGGTGAATGAGTTATTTGAGAAAAATTGGCTATCTGCAATACTTTTAGAGGTAATTCGCATTTACTCATTTTGAGTAGGTGAGCAATTAGCTATGGGTCTGAAACTTCAGCAAGTGAAAGCTCTTTGGGATAGCTGCTCTGCAGAGATACCCTGAAGATCAAAAATTTCGTCGAAATCGCTCTATGTAGCACGGTTTTCGAAATATTAGCATTTTTGTGTTTTGCAATTTTTGCGCAAAAATTCGAAAATTCAAAATGGCCGCCATTTTTGGCAAGACAAAATTTTTTTGAAAATTGGCATGGCTACTCTGCAGAGATACCCTGTGGGTAAAAAATTTCGTCGAAATCGCTCTATCTAGCACGGTTTTCGAGATATAAGCATTTTTATGTTTTGCAATTTTGCGAAAAATTCGAAAATTCAAAATGGCTGCCATTTTTTGCGAGAAATTTTTTTTTGGAAAATTGGCATGGCTACTCTGCAGAGATACCCTGTGGGTCAAAAACTTCGTCGAAATCGCTCTATCTAGCAGGGTTTTCGAGATATAAGCACTTTTATGTTTTGCAATTTTTGCGAAAAATTTGAAAATTCAAAATGGCCGCCATTTTTGGCGAGATAAAATTTTTTTGAAAATAGGCATGGCTACTCTGCAGAGATACCCCGTGGGTCAAAAATTTCGTCGAAATCGCTCTATCTAGCACGGTTTTCGAGATATAAGCATTTTTATGTTTTGCAATTTTTGCGAAAAATTCGAAAATTCAAAATGGCCGCCATTTTTGGCGAGACAAATTTTTTTTTTAAATAGGCATGGCTACTCTGCAGAGATACCCTGTGGGTCAAAAATTTCGTCCAAATCGCTCTATCTAGTACGGTTTTCGAGATATAAGGATTTTTATGTTTTGCAATTTTTGCGAAAAATTCGAAAATTCAAAATGGCTGCCATTTTTGGCGAGACAAAATTTTTTTCAAAATTGGGATAACTACTCTGCAGAGATACCCTGTGGGTCAAAAATTTCGTCGAAATCGCTCTATCTAGCATGGTTTTCGAGATATAAGCATTTTTGTGTTTTGCAATTTTTGCGAAAATTTCGAAAATTCAAAATGGCCGCCATTTTTGGCGAGACAAAATTTTTTTGAAAATTGGGAAAACTACTCCGCAGAGATACCCTGTGGGTCAAAAATTTCGTCGAAATCGCTCTATCTAGCACGGTTTTTCAGATATAAGCATTTTTGCGTTTTCCTTATTTGGAAAATTCGTAATGATTAATTAATCATTAATTACTCGGCCATTTCTTAACCAATCAATACCAAAATCTAATGATTTCCAGATTTTAATAGAATGAATGTATTTGCCAAGTTTCAGGTGAATTAATAAAATTCCTTTCAAGTTATCATCCGGACAAGCTTCCCCATCGAAAAAAGACATTTTTGGTCATGTGACCTCTCTGATTGGTTGAAATGTCACTGCAGCATATTCAAAAAAATTCCCCAAGGCTACTGCCTAAACCTGCCAAATTTGAAAAGAATCCGCCTAACGGTTAGAGAGTTATAAGGAAAACAAAATGCGGAGCCGGCGGAGCCTGAAGGTCTCCCATACACAAACAAGCGTCCCTTGCGGGACGCTTAATTATTAAAAAAATTTATTAAAAAGATGCGGGACGTAATGCGGGACGCTTAATTATTAAAAAAATTTATTAAAAAAAACTAAGAAAGATCCAGGTCTCATACTCACACAAGAGAATCTATCTCTGGCCTAGTACATATATGCAAGATATGAGAGAAATCCCTGCAATAGTCACTGAGAAAATTGTGATAAAGTGTTGAAATTTTCACACTTTTGGTGGGGGTACCTCCCTTGTAATGTCTCTAGCAAACAGACGAACAGACAGATTTGCATGCCTTGAACAATTTTTCATCCTCGATAGATAAGGTATCTTTAAAAAAAACAGCATGTCTCTAGGCCTTGTAGTTTTCGAGAAGAAGTTGTTCACGCGGATGCGTACGCCCACGCCACAGAGTGACGACATAATGTCAGCTGACTGACAAGTCAGCTGACATAAAAACAACAACAGCAAAGAGTCTTCTTTCTAAAATAATAGAAAAAAAATAGTCTGTTCACTAAAATGACAAGGCTAGTCATTTTTTTAAACTACCCAAAATCAGTATCAGACAGGCTTAGTAAAATATCCACTCTCGTAATGTATACTCTAGTTATTAATACTGTGATTACATCTCCAATACTTTTCCTTCAGTTGAGAAGAAACCATCTTTAAGGTTGCAAAAAACACAGGTAACTGGATATATTCAAGAAAATGTCAACAAAAAATCAGGGATACATTTGGGAAATCCACAAAGAGAGCTTGTGTGAATCCCATTTGTACAGAATAACATGTTTTCCAGCCACATACCTTGTAAAGTAACTCTCCGACCATTCCGTTCCATTCTCCCGTTTCTTTGTTGTTGGTCCCATACTTGTCATCAGGCACCATCACAATCTCGTACTTAAAGCCAACCTTTTGTGCGATTTCGTAGAGTAAGTCAATACAGAAACCTTCGTACTTATCGTTTCCTGCTAAAGTCTGTTCAGTTTTCTTGTACATCACATAGGGGGGTTCCTGAAAAAAAGTATGACAGATTTTTCTCTTTAGTTTATTTTCCTCAGTTCAAATTTCTAATTCACCTTACTCGGAGCTTTTTTCACCTTAATACTTAGTTGTAATGCCTCTAGCCTACTGACAAGTTGATACTAGACTCAGGGGCAGTAGGTGTAGGGTTCAACCCTTCGTTGTGTTTTGGAAATATTACACTTGGGCAAGATGCTTTACAAACATGTGTCCATCTTCAGCCAGGGGTATTAATTTGTGCACACCAAAATACCAGTAGGAAAAACAGTGATAGATTGGCATAATGTTAAAGGAAGAGGTGGCTTCATCCCACAGAAAATTCTCAATCTGAAAAAGTCTGAAAGTTTATTTTCTATCAAATTTGCGATTTTTTGATGCTTCTAAATGTTTTCTACGAAACATTCACTGAAGGTCACAGACTCTGTTTTAAATTAAACTGTGGCTTAAATATAAGTCTTTCATGATCGAGACTTTTTTCCTTTCTCTAAGGCCAGATTCTCAAAAAGCCGAAAGTACTAAAACTCACACTGATAACCACTTTGATAGAGCATGAAAAAAACAGCTCGAGTTATCCATCTTAACCATTTTAGATTTAAGCTAACACTTAAGCCAAAACCGAGTGCTTACCGAAAAAAATCTTAAGTCTTGGACAAATGTTTGATTGGAGAGAACTGACTTAGATTAGTACATAAGACCTTAAGTCAGTCTAGTTCTGTGAACTTATTACAGAATGCAGATACTTCTTTCAGTGATTTTTTTGTTACTTACAAATATCGTGGTGACTTTGAGTGTTTTATTTCCCAGGAATCCCATGTGTCCTATGGATGATGCATTTCCTGTTATCATAATCTTCTTCTCAGCCGTCCATTCTCCAATCTGTGGAAGATTTACAATTTACTGATTTTATTATTACATCCCCATTCAGTTGTTTAATTGTTTAAAAGGTTAAATATTTTAATGTTACTGTCAACACATTGTACAGGTCTTATCATGATGGATAGATGATCGTGTATCGATATTAACTAATCTTTGCTCAAAACTTTGAAAAGAAAGCAATAATAAGAACTGCGTTGTGATTCTGTCTGTAAGTTTAACCATTAATTCCTGAATGAACTTCTGAGAAGTGCAATTGCACTGCCAGTGTAGTACATGTGTAATGTGATTCCAATGTGCACTTTCTTACATTTCAAACAGTATTTCATAGTTCCAGTGATCAGCTTGGTAATCTGGCACATAGCATTAACTGGCACAAAAAGGAAGCAAATATTATATTCAATATGTAGCCAATCAAGATGACTAATACAAAAACAAAGCATTCTAAGCTGTGCACTGATTGGTTGTCTGTGTAATTGGTAGTGTTCTGATTTCATGTTGAAACTGCAGTATGGCTGTCGTAAAGTCACATAAAAGATTACTTGGTTGGCATATTTGTGTAAAGTCTATTTATAAGCCGAACTCAGGCAGTGCCTATTTAAAATCAAAAGAAATTCACATTAAAATGACCAGAACTTATAACCCATTAATTTGTCTAGTTATTCACCAACCCAACCAGCAGTACTTCATCCAGGTTACATATTTAAAGTATTATTATAAATATAGACGTGGCTGAACATTTCTCAAGAATGTTACTGTATCGTGTGCCTTAAAATCTCCCACTATAGAGATTATCTTTAAGCAAGAGAATGATTAGATCAGGTTAGATTGGCAAATACCTTGGTTAGCTTGCGTTCATGCAGCTGCAGGATATCTAATGAGAAGCCCACCCGACGTCCCTGGTAAAATCTGATCTTCCCAGTCAGGCCAGCATCTGTGTTCACCTGAATAAATCACTCAGACTGCAATGGAAGCAGTAATTATACAGGATACACTTTTCACATCATAGGTGTCATGTGACTCCATACTAAAACCGGCATCACATTTCTTTGTTTTTAACATCCTTATAGTTTAGTGTGGGTATCATTTGATTGATATTTCAATATAAATCGCTGATGTTTTAGAGTTTAATACTTGATACTAAAAGTACATAAAAATTTCAGTATTAATTCAAACTAGAGCCCCCAAATCCACATACCTTGGTTCTAGATGTGACTAATGTACATATCTACCTTAAAAATACAGTAATTTTCTGACCACGGGACTCGGCTAAGTTAACACTTGCTTTCAGCCAATATTTTAGCACTGGATACCAAAAGGGCATCTGGTGTATGCCAGTAGAAACAAGCATTCTGCCGCATGCATTTATCTCCCGCCATATAAATGAGATGTACTACAGATAACATATTTTAACAAGGTGCTCTAAATGTAATACTTTTCAAGTTATAATTGATTTAGTGCATGATTTCATGAATTTTAATGCATTAAAAATTATTTTAAAAATTCATTAAAAAAATTTAGCATGTGAAAGCTCTCCAAAATGTAGGTGAATGAGTTATTTGAGAAATACTGGCTATCTGCAATACTTTTAGTGATAATAGGCAATTATTCATTTTGAGTAGGTGAATAACTAGCTACGGATCTGAAAATTCACTAATTGAAAGCTCTCCAAAATGTATGTGAATGAGTTATTTCAGAAATACTGGCTATCTGCAATACTTGTAGAGATAATTCACATTTACTCATTTTGAGTAGGTGAATAATTAACTACGGGTGTGAAACTTCACCAAGTGAAAGCTCTCCCAAAAGTAGGTGAATGAGTTATTTGAGAAAAATTGGCTATCTGCAAAACTTTTACAGATAATTCACATTTACTCATTTTCAGTAGGTGAGTAATTAGCTACGGGTCTGGAACTTCACCATGTTAAACGCTCCCAAAAGTAGATGAACGAGTAATTTGATAAAAATTGGATACCCGCAATACTTTTAGAGATAATTAGCATTTACTCATTTTGAGGAGGTGAATAATTAGCTATGGCTCTGAAAATTCACCAAGTGAAAGCTCTCCCAAAAGTAGGTGAATGAGTTATTTGATAAAAATTGGCTATCTGCAATACTTTTAGAGATAATTCACATTTACTCATTTTCAGTAGGTGAGTAATTAGCTACAGGTCTGGAACTTCACCATGTGAAAGCCCTCCCAAAAGTAGATGAATGAGTTATTTGATAAAAATTGTTAATCCGCAATACTTTTAGAGATAATTCACATTTACTCATTTTGAGTAGGTGAATAATTGGCTACGGGTCTGAAACCTCACCAAGTAAAAGCTCTCCCAAAAGTAGGTGAATGAGTTATTTGAGAAAAATTGGATATCTGCAATACTTTTACAGATAATTCACATTTACTCATTTTGAGTAGGTGAGTAATTAGCTACGGGTCTGGAACTTCACCATGTAAAAGCTCTCCCAAAAGTAGATGAATGAATAATTTGATAAAAATTGGATATCCACAATACTTTTAGAGATAATTAGCATTTACTCATTTTGAGTAGGTGAATAATTAGCTACGGGTCTGAAACTTCACCAAGTGAAAGCTCTTCCAAAAGTAGGTGAATGAGTTATTTAAGAAAAATTGGATATCCCCAATACTTGTAGGGATAATTCACATTTACTCATTTTGAGTAGGTGAGTAATTAGCTACGGGTCTGTAACTTCACCATGTGAAAGCTCTCCCAAAAGTAGATGAATGAGTTATTTGAGAAAAATTGGATATCCGCAATACTTTTAGAGATAATTATCATTTACTCATTTTTAGTAGGTGAATAATTAGCTACGGGTCTGAAACTTCACCATGTGAAAGCTCTCCCAAAAGTAGATAAAGCAGTTATTTGAGAAAAATTATGTCATTATTTTGCCACAAATAAGAAAATAGCTATTACTCACTTATGGCATGCAATAGAACCCCAAACTATATGCATTTACCCTACAGTCACAATTTGAAAGTAGGTATTACTCGGCTATCCAATCTGCAACAGGTCTGAAACTTTACTATGTGATAGGTTATCAACATATATAGATAACATATTTGAAAATATTTCCATAACTTTAATACTTTTGAAGATATTTGTCATTTAGTTATGTTGTTATTTTGCTACAAATAAGAAAATAGCTATTACTCACTTATGGCATGCAATACAACCCCAAAATATATACCATCTTATAGTTAAGGACAAAGTAGCTGAACAACATATTTGAAGAAAAAGCTGTAACTGCAATAGTTTTGGAGTTACAATGGATTTACTCAACAGTCACAATTTCAAAGTAGCTATTACTTAGTTATGCAATGTGCAACAGGTCTGAAACTTTACTATGTCATAGCTTACAAAAAAGTAGATGAATGACATATTTGAAAAGAATTCCGTAACTTTAATACTTCTGAAGATATTTGACATTTACTTATGTCATTATTTTGCTACTAATAAGAAAATAGCTATTACTCACTTATGGCATGCAATAGAACCCCAAACTACATGCCAGCTTATAGCTAAGGACAAAGTAGGTGAACAACATATTTTACGAAAATATTGTAACTGCAATAGTTTTGGAGTTACAATGGATTTACTCAACTGTAGAATTTCAAAGTAGCTATTACTCAGCTATCCAATGTGTAACAGATCTGAAACTTTACTATGTGATAGCTTATGAAAAAGTAGATGGATAACATATTTGAAAAGAATTCCCTAACTTTAATACTTTTGAAGATATTTGACATTTACTTATGTCATGATTTTGCTACAAATAACAAAATAGCTATTACTCACTTATGGCATGCAATAGAACCCCAAACTATGTACCATCTTATAGCTAAGGACAAAGTAGCTGAACAACATATTTTAGGAAAATACTCTAACTGCAATAGTTTTGGAGTTACAATGGCTTTACTCAACAGTCAGAATTTCAAAGTAGCTATAACTCAGCTATCCAAGGTGCAACAGGTCTGAAACTTTACTATGTTATAGCTTACCAAAAAGTAGATGGACAACATATTTGAAAAGATTTCCCTAACTTCAATACTTTTGAAGATATTTGACATTTACTTCTTCTGTTATTTAGCTACAAATGAGAAAATAGCTATTACTCACTTATGGCAAGCAATAGAACCCCAAACTATGTACCATCTTATAGCTAAGAACAAAGTAGCTGAACAACATATTTTAGGAAAATACTCCAACTGCAATAGTTTTGGAGTTACAATGGCTTTACTCAACAGTCAGAATTTCAAAGTAGCTATTACTCAGCTATCCAAGGTGTAACAGGTCTGAAACTTTACTATGTCATAGCTTACCAAAAAGTAGATGGACAACATATTTGAAAAGATTTCCCTAACTTTAATACTTTTGAAGATATTTGACATTTACTTCTTCTGTTATTTAGCTACAAATGAGGAAATAGCTATTACTCACTTATGGCAAGCAATATAACCCCAAACTATGTACCATCTTATAGCTAAAAACAAAGTAGCTGAACAACATATTTTAGGAAAACACTCTAACTGCAATACTTTTTTAGTTACAATAGCTTTACTCAACAGTCAGAATTTCAAAGTAGCTATTACTCAGCTATCCAAGGTGCAACAGGTCTGAAACTGTACTATGTCATAGCTTACCAAAAAGTAGATGGACAACATATTTGAAAAAATTTCCCTAACTATAATACTTTTGAAGATATTTGACATTTACTTCTTCTGTTATTTAGCTACAAATGAGAAAATAGCTATTACTCACTTATGGCATGCAACAGAACCCCAAACTATGTACCATCTTATAGCTAAGGACAAAGTAGCTGAACAACATATTTGAAGAAAAAGTTGTTACTGCAATAGTTTTTGAGTTATGAGCCCTTTACTCAAAGTACCTAAGATTGCTATTACTCACTTATCTTTAGGCCTAAGTCAATAAAACCAAAAAAAATTTCATGAAAATTCATTGGGACAATTAATTTACAAAAAATCTGTAGCTGTAGTAGTTTTGGAGAAATCTGCGTGACTAACTAACGCACGCACACACAGACATCATTTCATAATCTCCCTCCCGGGCTTTAGCCCGGCGGGAGATAATAATCATGTCATAGAATACAACTGAGCCATCATATTCAAGTGGGCCATCGGATTCAACTGTACAATAAGATTCAATGAGTCATTGGATATTATCAGGCTTTGGACACAATGTGGCCACTGGCTGTTACTGGACCATCAGATGCAAGAAAACCAATGGCTCTTAAATTGTCCCATCAATAGCCATTTAACGGACATTCATAGTAAAATAATAACTGGAAAAAGCAACACTTTCACTTGTAATTCTGGATACAATTGACAACTTTTGGCTGCTTTGATCTGTAAAAAGAAAGCACTTGGGCCACCAATGTCAGTTTACTACAGATAAGGTCGGATGTGTGTGTGTGTGTGTGTGATATCCTGAATCTGCTTACAGTGCAGTCTACAGTCAACATGACCTACTGCAGTTGCTAGTATTTGTCCTACTTATTATTACATGTGTCTGAAGAGCTTTAATTAAAAGAACAATTTTATACTCATAACTCAACAATTAATACTCGTATATCAGTTGAAATTTTCACTCGACACTACATTTAGCTATTTAAGCTAATGAGGTGAGACAGTGAAAATTAATTCATAGTAAAATATTACATCTCTATTAATCTCTAAAGTAGAAAATCGATGCTATCATTGAAAATTACTTCCAGTAAATTTCTTAAAATGAACAATCAGTGAAATTATCTTCTAGCTACAATTTCTACTTATACACTAAATGTATTAGCAAACATATTAAACTGAATTGAAACTAGTTAAACCTGAATTATTTAACTGCACTGACAGTCATATTCATGTGTTATTTTAGCATCTAAATATTGTTTTAATAAAAATTTTCAAATGATTAAAAATATGATGTAATTCAAAAATTTGTAGGGGGATAAAAAGAAAAATTCACTCATGCATCTATAATTCATACCTTGGGAACTACCCTTGCAAAAAATGCAAAATTTACTGCAATATGGCATTATATTGGATAAAAATCCTCAGTGGTAATGACCTAATGGCTACTTGGCTGAAGTTGTGCACTGAGTAGCAATTAACTTTTTGCCAGAATATTATTCCAGAAAATAAATACAATTCTAACATATACTCATTTAAAATAGTTACACCAATCTTAAACATAATCATTTAAGATGGTTTCAAATTGCTATATGAGTCAGATAAATGGAAAAAAAATAGCACCGGATATGCCAGTACCCAAAAGCATAGAGAAATAGTTTTTAACAACATGAGATATAGAAGTGAAACAGTACAAATTTAAGACCAGGAGACTTTTAGGGAAAACAGTGTCAGTGATGTAAATTTCTTAATAATGTTTATGTAAAGCAAATAATGTTTAAGAGCGAGAAGATATATGTAAAGATAAAGTATTTAAACAATACAATTAAATTGTAAATTTTAATTACTTAAATGTAGCTTTTATAAGCTACAAGCTTACCATGTGGGACTTAATGCTGTTCTCGGGTTGCCACAAGCGGGGCCAACGCCTTAGAAAAAAAGACAGTTCTTGTTAGCCACCGGATACACTGCTAGTTGTCGTCACGTGATAACCTCTGACCTCTCGCCCTACTTTCTTGTTGAAATTTTCTAAAACCTACCCCTCAGCTGTAAACAGCGGGGAGGCAGGGTGGGACTCTTCTACGTCCCACATGGTAAGCTTGTAGCTTATAAAAGCTACATTTAAGTAATTAAAATTTACAATTTTATTACGCTACAATAGCTTACCATGTGGGACTTAATGCTGAATTCAACCGCCCGGTGGCGGGATTACAGCTGAGACTGGAAGATATGTCATTTTTTCTAAGATTTTGAATTAATATGTATAGAATAGTGCCAGAAATACCAGTCTGAGTCCCATTTACAGTGCCCCGATCCCGAAGACCGGGCCTGTAACAAGCCAAAAACCTAAATAAAATGAGAGACAGTGCTGAAACTGTCTAGATGTTTGATTGTAGGACGGAAGTGCAGCAGTGCTCACTTCGAGGTCTAAGGGTCCCTGAGGGCCCTTCACTAGTGACTGACCAACCCATGGTTGGACATCTCATAAATTTTTACAACCTGAATATGAGATTAATGACAACTAAATAAGTCCTTAATAGAAGTTAGTTGATAACTGAAAAACAAAAATGACCTTACCCGTAACATCTTGAAGGTAAAGGAATACCTAGATCCTGGGAATGACTCCTGAAGACTTGGTTGTAGCGGATGTGCCCCCCCCCCCCCTTTTTTTCTTTCCGTGGACAACTGGTCTGAGGGGAAGGATCTAGGACTTGTTGTGCCGCCACTACGGGTCCCAGATACATATTGTTGTCGGTGTCCGACCAGGTAAGGTCTTTTAGGTAAAAATTTGTAAATGTGTTGCGAGCTTTCCAGTGACAGGCTTGCATGATTTGGTCCACCGATACCCCACCGTAAAAGGCCTTAGAGGCCTGGATGTCATGCGCTTTGACTTGGACCAAGTCCAAGGCTTGTTGATCTGCTTGTTTGTAACAAAGTAGGATGGTTTGTTTCAACCATGAAGAGAGAGTAGCGGGTCTGAGGTATGTCCTTTCTTAAAGGAGATGAAAAGGAGAGAACGAGACCCTCTCAGGTCTTTTGTTCGGTCCAAATAAAACCTCAGGGCCCGCACGGGACACAGGGTCCTGTCTTCTTTAAATTGTCTATCTACAATGGTAGTCAAAGCAGGAATAGTCACCGGAGATACACTTTGAGAACCTTCTCTTGCTAGTCGGTTTTTGGCTATGAAATCAGAAGAAGGGAACAAGGCAACCTTTTCCCATTGGCCTAGATTAGATACTTGTTTGCGACCCAGGCGTGGATTTCGCTGCGGCGCTTGCCGGAGGCCAAAGCTAGCAAGAAAGCAGTTTTAGAGTAAGATGTTTGAGGTCTGTGTCTTTCATGGGCTCAAATGGTGCTTTTGTGAGCTCGTTGAGGACAACAGAAAGGTTCCACTTCGGTAAATTTCTGGAACTTTTGGGATGATCCCTGTGAAAACTGGAGAGTAACCTATGAAGGTCTGCATTGTGTGCAACATGTTGGGCCGTTGGGCCCAAAGTGTCAACGATTGGAGTCCTGTAACCATCAAAGGTCGAGGGGCGCCTGTTTAGGTCTTGGTACAGGTACATGAAAATATCCGAGATTTGTTTCACAGATGGAGTGGAGAAATCCACCGAATTTTCTCTGCACCATTTTTCAAATAGGGTCCACTTTGATTTGTAGATGGTCCTTGTTGAAGACCGCTGAGGGGCAGCAATTCTCTCTGCCACCCCCACAGAGAAGCTTTGTTCTTGGAGTTGTCCGCTCCTAGACACCAGGCGTGGAGGTTCAGGTGCTGGGGGTTGTTGTGGAACACATACCTGTGGGACTGTTTGAGTAGGGTCGTTGACACTGGGAGTTGTAGTGGGATCTCTGTTGAGAGCTGCACTAGGTCCCAAAACCAGGGCATCCCTGGCCAGCCTGGGGCTATTACGATGATCAGGCAATAACATTGCCTGATCTTTTGGATCACCTTGTGAAGGAGCCGTAGGAGGGTACGCATAGGCCGTGAGGTTGGTCCAGTTTATGTTTAGAGCATCTATGTCCCAGACCCTTGGATAGGAGACACGTACAGTGGGAGCTTGTGGTTCAGGTGAGTGGCAAATAAGTCTACATGAGGTGTGAACCACTTCTGGCAGATCTGTTTGAACAGCTGTGGGTGCAGAGACCATTCTGTTGACTGCACTTGGTTGGACCTGGACAGTAGGTCGGCCATCACATTCAGGCACCCTAGAACGTGCCTGGCTTTCAATGTTATGAGGTATTGATGGCCCCAGGTTGTGATCTTTCACAGGAGAGCGCACATCTCTGCTGAGTGTGTTCCTCCTTGTTGTTGATGTAGGTTACCACTGTTGAGTTGTCCATCGCAACTAACACTGTTTGATTCTGGCACTGGTCCTTGAAGTCTCGAAGGGCCAGGGAGACCACCTTCAATTCTAGGACATATATGTGTAGCCTTTTTTCCCAATCTGACCACAGACCCTTTGTGGAATTTTGGTCTAAGTGAGCGCCCCAACCTTCGTTTGAGGCGTCGGTAAAGAGTTGGATACTGTGGTCTTTGGGATGAAGGTCTGCACCTTTCATCACGTTTGAGGGATTTTGCCACCAATCTAGGTGGGCTGCAATGGCTTCTGTCCAAGGAAGGAGGTTGTCCAGCGACTGAGGATATCTCCAGTGCTCCTTGAGATGAAACTGAAAGGGCCTCATGTGAAGGCGTCCCTCCGGGACCATTTTCTCCATTGAGGCTAGCAACCCAATTAGAGACATCAAACATCTTGCAGTCAAAACACGTTTTGACTTGAGTCTTAGGATCAAATCCTGAAGTTTGAGCCATCTCTCTTGAGTGGGTTTTACAAGGGCTGAATCTAGGTGGTATTCGTAGCCCATGAACGAAAAACACCTGAGTAGGTTTCAGTTCTGATTTTCCTGATTGATTATCCACCCCAAGGATTGAGTTAGGTCTACCACCGCCTGTGTGTTCACTTGGGCTTCCTCCTGAGACTGGGACCTGATCAGCCAGTCGTCCAGGTATTGGTGAATTCTGAGTCCTCTTGAGAGGGCCATTAGTTTCACTTCCTTTACGATCATTGTAAAGACCTCGGGGACTGTGGCTAGTCCGAATGGGAGGGAGGTGAATTGGAACACCTGTGACTTGTAGCAAAACCTTAGGTATTTCCTTGAGTGTGGATGGATGGGGATGTGTAGGTAAGTGTCCGATAGATCTATCGACGATACCCACTCCCCTGGAATCAGGGAGGTCCTGATGGACTCTGGAGTTTCCATTTTGAACTTTTCTACGTGTAGAAAAGTGTTGAGCCTGTTTAGGTCTATGACTGGCCTCCACCTTAGGTGAGGCTTGGTACTAGGAACAGGCGACTGTAAAACCCGAGAGATTTTACATTTTCCACCCTTTCTATTGCGTTCTTTGACAGAAGAGACTGGATACAGAGGCCAGGACTTGGTATTTGAAGGGCCTTGTATTCTGACCGGGTCAGGAGTCTGACTGGACTTGGATTGAAAAGAATGACAGGATTTGTTTGCCAGTCTTATCTGAAAGGAGAACTCCTACTGGTGGACTGAGTGAGGCTGGAGGAGTCATTGGTGGGGGAGGGTGTTTATGCCCTCGTCCCCTGGAGTGGGTCGAAAGACCTTGGAGCCTCGGCTACTCGATTTCCCCCTACCTGGGGAAAACGATAGATACTACTAGGGATGGAATGACCCCCATTGGGGTGGTTCCTGTAGGAGCCTCTAGGTGTGGGGAATTGGAAAGGGTTGATTAATAGGGCCTAAACCCTAAGTGTTATTACAGGTGCCTTGATGAGGGACTCCTGTCCCTCCTTAAAGTAGTTGTGAATGGGGAACTTTAAGATCTAAAGATCCAGTATCTCACCTGAATTCACCATACCCCTTCTGACTACTTATATGCACCATGGAATTGAGTTTGACCTGTCTGGTAGTAGCCTTGCTACTGTCTTAACATATATATATAACCAGGTTGTATTCAGAAAAAACCTAGTGAAGAGCAGCCTGAAGCTCAACTCTTGCTGACCAGAAGGGGAGGAGGGGCTTACCCAAGGAGGCCCCTAAGGAGATACAAATTTGAAAACTTGTTCCATTTTAAGGGAAATAAACGGCCCAAGTTCCTGTTGGCCTAGTAAATCATTCAGAGTCCAGACTGTGGAGGATCTAGGCATAAATTCCCTGGGGGCAGGGAGGTTCAAAAAACTGCCTAAGTTTCAATGTCCTCAAAAATTGGTTAGGGTGAAGTCAGGCAACCTACTTCCCTAAAATACAGAGCCAGGACTGAATGAAGGACCTTGTTTAGAAGGCCTCTTGGGCTTGAGGACTTGGACTTGAACTTGGACCCAAGCCTCCAATAGGTGATATTTACTGCCAGGCTGGTGAACTATTAGTCCAAGTTTTATTTATTTATTTGTTTATTATTTATTTATTTATTTTTTTTGTGTGTGTGAGGATTGTTAGTGTTCTGATCTGGAATCAACATCCGAACATCAGAGTAGATGATCCGATCATCCGAGGATCAGATCTACATACAATCCACCAAGCATTAGATTTCAGATGATCCGAGAGATGCAATGAAAACCGAGTATCAAATCATACTTGGTTTAATAGAAGTTGAGAATACTGCATCCGATTCTCGGATGCATTAAAAATCTCGGATGAACTAAGATCTTATCTGAATTTAAGCAGGGATCTGATCCACCCTGGAGAAAGAAGTTGGATATTATAATTTCTATGTAAGCTTTCCTTAAGGTAAGCTTCCATGTAAGCTTTGCCTTTCCTTCTTTGAAGGAACTACACAACTAGATTTACGTAAGTAAATCAACTGTGACACAAGGTCACCTGCCCCACCCGCCTCACTACAGGTAGGGCTAGTTGTGAGATAAGGAAAGCAGAAATTACACAGAATTTGATTAAATAACATAGAATCTAAAAAGCAAGTACAATATTTCTTATATTATGAAATTGGATGAATTAAAATAATAATGCCAAACTAAGGTTACCTTAGTTTGAAGAAACACGTAATGTCTAGACGATTTGATGAAGGATTCTATTCCTGTATATTTAAGTATTAACATTATAAATGGTAATAATACAGGAAAGAAGGGATAAAATATTTTATTTCATTTTATTTATTTATTTTATTTTATTGATAAACGTACTGTAAGAAACCTGCGTCTCTCAGCACATGCGGTCTAGACGTGACGTCATCACAGGGGTTTCCCCGAGGATTCCCCCAGTTGGAATCGTGCTTTATATCATATTTTAACCCTTAAAATGGACCAATAGAGTAGAAGAACGGGGATAAACACTTGCAAAATTTATTTTATTTTATTTCAACAGGCATATATTCCTGTATATAAGCTACCTACACGAGATGTGCAAATTGCAAGAAATGCTGTCTCGATAAAAAAACGGAAGTGGTTTCGATTATTTCACTCGACAAGGACTCGTTTGTGTTACATTTATACACTTTTAAACCCTAAAAATGGTCAAATAATGAAGCAGATAGGGCTAAATATTTTATTTTATTGACAGGCATATATATATATCCTGTATTAGAAACCACATGAACGAGTCGCTATTGCTTTACAACGTGAACCCGGAAGTGGACTTCCGTTGTAAAATATAGTAAAGATACTTATCTGAACTATGAAAAGACATCGAATTGTGATTCTATGTAATAAAATAAAGAAACTGATGTAGTTTCCAGATCCAACGACAAGTATATCCTTGTAAAAAAGAAATAATATTCCTTGTAAAATAAAGCATTGTAAATTTGCGTGGCCAACGAGAAAGTAGGGCGAGAGGTCAGAGGTTATCACGTGACGACAACTAGCAGTGTATCCGGTGGCTAACAAGAACTGTCTTTTTTTCTAAGGCGTTGGCCCCGGGTGTGGCAACCCGAGAACAGCATTAAGTCCCACATGGTAAGCTATTGTAGCGTAATAAAATAGCAAGATCACAGCATTAATCAGTAAACTAAAAATAGTATCAGAGATGCCCATACCCCACAACCTGGGGAAACAGTTTTCAACACCATGACATATAGAAGTAGTGAAACAGTACAAAGCCCGGGATACTTTCAGTGAAGTGTCACTTAAATAAAGGTCCAAATAATGTTTAAGTAGAGAAAATAACACCTAAGAGAAAGAAAATGTGTGTAAAGATAAAGTACTAAAGCAAGACAATTCAATAGCAAGATGACAGCATTAATCAGTAAACTAAAAAATATGATGCTGTAAAATTTATTAGCCAGAGAATAGCCGTCAATGGAAATAGCATAATTATGTAAAAGTGCATAATTATAATAATCAGTTGCAGCAATCCATATATCTTTGTCATAATAGAAAGATGTCTCAAATATGGCAGCTGAACATACTTTGCATAGCAAAAAGGTCATACCATTATGCACACATACATTTACCTATGTCCCTACCAAGTGTCAACCTTCTACACCTTATGGAATCCAAGAAATAGCAAAGACAAGATTTTAAACTCATGGTCACTATAACAAGGTCAAATTAAGGTCACACAATGACGTTGCACACCTGCAACCCATAACTAATATCCCTACCAAGTATCAACTGTCACTACGGCAAGGTCAAAGGTCAAATCAAGGTCACACCATGACATTGCAAACCTAAACCCCTGAACCAATGTCCCTACCATGAAACAACTTCCTACACCTTACGGTTTCTGAGATACAGCCCGGACAAACTTTTTCCCACCGCCCCATCCGGATACCATGGGTGAAAACAATACCCCGACAGCCCTTAAGGGCTGTGGGGTAAAAATGGCTGACTCAAAATAAAACACAAAGACTACTCTTTTTACACAATTTTACAAAAAGAAAGTAAAAAATCTATTTTATAATTTTGAAGAACATGTTTGGTGTATTTATTGGTGAAAAATATTTTTGTTTCGCTAAAAATTTTATAATCTGGATACAAAATAGTTAAGACTTTTTGCATAAATTCTGTCTCAGCTAAGATTTTGCTAAGCACTTTTTGTGAATCCCACTTTAAGACAAATCTTAGCCAAGACAAAAGTCATAACTTTAAGACTGGTCTAAGTAAAAAAAATGTCTAAGACTTAAGACCTTTTCTGAATCTGGGTCCAGGCTTATAAGTTTGTGCACCGTTTTCTTATACAGGTTGTAACTACATGTATTTATCAGAAGAAATCCACCCTTATTTACATATAACAGGCACAAATAATGCTCTTGTTTTCTTGCACCAAATTACTAAGAAAAGCTGTAAAGAATGTTTCTCATCAATTTAAATAAAGGGATTCATTAATGCTATTACACTATGCAGAATCATTAAAACAATTTACACAAAGCACACAACTCATGAACAGATTTTTATAATGATATGAGGGTTTGAACCTAAGGCAGCAAGCCTTACAGCCACTTCACACCAGGATGTGACGTCACAGAGTATGCATGGAGCCAAACACTGAACATATTGCATCTAGGACTAGTACAGAACTGAGTAGAGAGCCATTCACACAAGCCCTAACAACCCAGCCATACAACATCAGGAATCAGTGGTTAATAATGTATGCATAATTTTCCAGTGCCTTTGTCAAAACTTAATGATGTAAAAAGTCTCAATAAATAATTTGTCAAAGTTAGGTTGTCTATATGTCCATTTCAACAGATAAATATAATATCAGGACAAGTCCTCTAGACCTCCATATGTTGGTATAACCTGGATTCGAAGCCACCACTACTGAGTTGAGAGAAAGATATTTAATTGTCAAACTGAAAGTTAAATAGATATTTTTTTTAAATTCATTTTTTGCACATGACATTATGAGTTTTGTTTAGCCAGGTAATTTCAAGAATGGTATTTTTGAATTAGGACACTCTGATTTGTTTTGTTTGGCAATTTCTAGAGGTACATAAGTATACAATTGCGTTATGACTTTTGCTTGGAAAAACCATTTTTACAAGAGCATTAGTATGTAAGGAAGTCATACGATTCATTTGGCCATAAAATGTTTAAAAGTATCAAGTATCCATGTGTTTAATCTCTGAACTCGCGGATTCTAAGGTATACTATCCAAATTGTAATACATAACTCAAAAGTCGTAAAACATATTAAAAGGTCGTCACCAGGGGACCATCCGTGTTCGGCAGTAACAAAACCTAGGGAGGAAAAGACTTTGGAAACAGATAACTTTTAAGTCGCATTTTGAAATATGATCGTGTAGTTCGAATTTCCAGTGGCAAATCCTTAAAAGTGCATACGAGGACATTATCACTTTTATTTGGCTAGATAAATTCTAAAAGTGTATTTATATGTTTGGATAAGATTTCTGTTTGATGTTCGGCAATTTTTATAATAGATTATACGAATAAATTATTAGTTTTGTTTGGCATGGTAAATATTATTGCTACATAAACACAGGTAAAATATGAATATTGTGTGGCAGTATATGAGGACATCATGATTTTTGTTTTGCCAGGCAATTTCCACAAATGATTTTGATGAGATGCTCTAAGATGCTCTTATGAATTTCGTTCAGTGATGAAATTTAGTAAAAATTTACTTTATACACAAGGACATTGGTAAGACAATTTCTATTAGTTGTTTGCTATGAGGACACCACTACAGTCAAATAACCAGGCAATTTTGTTCATTATTAGTTTACATAAGGTCTTGAGGTATTGTACATGAAGACATTATGGCTATTCTTGAAATTACCAGATTTTAAATTCATTTTTATACACGAGGACATCGTGACTTTGGGATTGACAGGTCAGTTAGGGATTCAGGATTGACTTGTTGGATTCAATTAGATGTCCCTGAACTTTTACTATCATTATTCAACTAGCTTTTACAGAGCATTCAAAGCCTTTGGTTAAACTACCAGGGCCAGATTTAGCGCTTGAATGAAAACTGAACATGGATGACAACACAGACTAATTAGTATGATTTACAGGCTTCGGGCTTCGTTTGAGAGCTTATAGACTAAATATCAAAATAGAGTTCAACTAATTAACCTAAAACAAAGGACTCAAACTTGGGACCTTTCAAGGCGAGAAACAAGGGACTGTGGAACAAAAAGAAAACATAAAAGTTTTATTGTTGCAGAACCTTAAAATGCATTATCATAATAATAAATGAATTATCTGGTCTACATATAATATGAAATAGAGAGGATGGGGGATAGAACGACCATATATGGAAACTGGATTAGTATTAGTCCAACACCATATATGGAGATAAAGATTTGATTAGTTTTGTTAAAAAGATGTTAGTAAACATGCAACGAGGGTGTGACATATATTGATCTAAGGCTAGACACTGTTAGATAAATGATAAAGCACATGTTAACTATGGTTACAATTTTGTGAACCAAAATTAAAAATAATCAATTTGGGGGAACATAGACACAAAAACATTTTGAAATTATATCTGTTTTTTCTAATATCAGGCCCTGTTTGACTTCTTGAGACTCGCATGCTTATTATAGAAGTAAAATACTCTTGCAAAAACTAAGTCCAATTTGACTGCACACTTTTGCAAACAAAACAATTACCCGTATAGTCAAATCTGGATTTACTGGGGTATTTTAGGGTAGATGCACTAAGTTCAAGCAAGGCTCCGCTAACATGCTATCATGGTGATTTCATCTGGTAGACGATAAAACCACCGCAGACGTACAAACCAGGTTAAAGTAGTTATAGAGACTGCTGCCAAAGGCCCAAGCCTTGTCAAGGTCACAGGTCAAGTTGACAAGCCTCAGAGGAGTGCCTTCATCCGCCATCTCAAGGCCAGTCGCAAGGGTGTACACTGCATCATACATCAAGGCGGCTTCAGTCTGAAAATAAAGAGGCTGATGTGAGGACTGAGCAGACAGGTTTGAAAATACAGAAATAGGTGTCAGGATACAGGGAGATAGATGTCAGAATACAGATATATGTCAGAATACAGGGAGATAGATGTCAGAATGCAGGGAGATAGATGTCAGAATACAGGGAGATAGATGTCAGAATACAGGGAGATAGATGTCAGAATACAGATAGATGTCAGAATACAGGGAGATAGATGTCAGAATACAGGGAGATAGATGTCAGAATGCACGGAGATAGATGTCAGAATGCAGGGAGATAGATGTCAGAATACAGGGAGATAGATGTCAGAATACATGGAGATAGATGTCAGGAAGCAGGGAGATATGTGTAAGAATACAGGGAGAGAGATGTCAGAATGCAGGGAGATAGATGATAGAATACAGGGAAATATGTATTAGAATGCAGGGAGATAGGTGTAAGAATACAGGGAGAGAGATGTCAGAATACAGGGAGTTAGATGTCAGAATACAGGGAGATAGATGTAAGAATACAGGGAGATAGATGTCAGAATGCAGGGAGATAGGTGTAAGAATACGGGGAGATAGATGATAGAATACAGGGAAATATGTGTCAGAATGCAGGGAGATAGGTGTAAGAATACAGGGAGAGAGATGTCAGAATGCAGGGAGATAGGTGTAAGAATACAGGGAGATAGATGTAAGAATACAGGAAGATAGATGTCAGAATGCAGGGAGATAGGTGTAAACATACACACAGTCAGATATTGATGTGTCAATATAGAGATATGAGACGTAATACAGACATAAGTGTGTAAATATAATGAGATAGGTGTACCAAATACACAGAGGAGTGAGAGAAATGAAGAGATAGGCATGAAATACAGAGGTAAGTGTTAAAATACAGTGGGGCCGGTGTCAGAATACAGGGAGACAGGTTTAAAAATACAGAACTTGGTGTGAAAATTCACAGAGATAGATGTGAAATCACATTGATGGATGTGAATCTACAATGAGACATATGTACAAAATATAGTGATAGGCATGTTAAATACAATGAAACATGTGAAAAAAACACCTGGATATATGAAAAATATAAGAAGATATGTTTGAAAATACAGTGAAATATGCGTGAAAATACAAGGAGAATGGTCTGAAAATTCATGGAGGTATGTATGAATACACAAGGAAAATGCAATACACAAGGAATATGTAGTGACATGTATTAACATTCCATGGTCTGAAATTGAGGATGATTGACTTGAAAATGTTAAGCAGATGTCTGAAATACAATTACAATTGTGGGAACTCAGAATGCAAATAGTGGAGATAAGCGTAAAAAGACAGGCACCGTCTATTTCAGTCATCACATTAATTTTATTATACTTCATCTACTAATACACAACTCCTGAATTTATGACATCAACCATTTTTTACTGAAATTACTGGCAAGTTTCAGAAAGATAACAGGCCTTGAAGCAATTGATATTAATACTTGAATCTTGATAATAATGTAGTAACTGTAGATACCAAATTTGGTAGACAGAGTCTAAGTTTAAGGCTTTATGTTGTGTTTCACTGACGCCTCAGATTACTGCCTTGGTACCGCCATCTGGGGAAATACGTCACATGTAAGTGTAAGAGAATACCACTGACCTTGAGAAAGCTGAATGGTCAAGGTCATTCATATCTTAAATTCTTTGGAATACTCTAAGTGTCCTGTTCAAGGGGCAATTAACTACTCAAACTGACTGTAACAGGCTTACCCTCATGACATTTGTCCTGTTGAGAAGCTGCGTGTTTTTACTTTGCTGGAACATGATCATCTGGTTGAGTGTGTTTTGTACGATGCCCCGGTTTCTGTTGATGAGACTCACTCCTGTCAGGTTCACATAATTGTAGTGAAAATCCTCCAAATCAATTGTCTCTAGGTCCTACAAGTGATAAAATATGTCATTGTGTGAGGTGTTTGAGGAATATGTAGCATGATTAAGGAAACGTATAACTATGGTTAAGGAAAAGTGTACTGTGGTTACAAAATAATGTAAAGTATGGATAAGGTAATGGGTGACATGACTCAAAAGTTATTAAATGTAAATGTCACAGTAATCAGATGGGGATAAGATAGTATATTTCCAAAGGATGTTCCCTGGCAGAGGTATGCATTCTACAAGTGATCTTGTATCAACAATAATCTCACACTTATGATAGATAGTTTGTCACGTTGCTTCATGTTGACAATTGATTTGTAAATAAACAATGTTTTAAGTTTGATAAAAAAAAAACTTACCAGGTTAGTGAGGATAAAATGATGTTTTGGGTCAATCATCCCTTGTTGAAGAGCCTACAAAACAGAGAACATTTTAAAATGAAATGATTTTACTCTGATTATCTGCAATTCTTAAATGTGACTTTTTGTTTTGAATAGTGCAACTCTCATAACTTGGTGACACCTTTTTTTTGTACCTGCGTATGTGCTTGGTATCTTTAGATTGTATCTATTATAGCCTACTACTTGGTGTACTGCACCTGTACCTGTTCTTTCAGTACCTCTTTTTTCTTAAGGCATTACTTACCACTTTGAGCACCAAGTATGCACCTCTGTATCCAGCTGAGCAATGTACTTGGTCACCCCTTTCTTCTGTACCTTTTATACCTGTCTCTGTACCCTGTACCTGTTTTCTGTACCCTGTACTCACTACTCTGAGCAGGAAATACATATTCTCTGTGTCCGGTTGAACAATGTACTTGATGACCCCTTGCTTGTGTAATTTTTGTACTCTGTACCTTTTTTCTGTACCTTGTACTCACCACTTTGAGCAGGAAATATGTATCCTCTGTATCTAGCTGAGCAATGTACTTGGTGACCCCTTTCTTCTCCAGGTCTTTGAGTGTCTCTCTCAGTGTGTCTCGTGTGACCTGTCTCACCAGAATGTCTCGTTCTGTCTGACCTGGTGCCCGGATCACGTCCTGGAGCAGCAGCAAATCTGGATAAAACAGAATCCATCAGGACTTCTTTGGATTATACTGTATTAATACAATTTAATAATGACATCATAATAATAACAAGAAAGAAACTTCTTAAAGTTATCATAAGCCAGGCATTTATCAGTAAAACTGACCGGCTATTTAGACTCTCCACATATTCTTTCCCAATACCTCTTAATATATTCTGAAGCTATAAAAGCAACAATAAAGGAGATATAAGGCAAAAACTCAAAATCGGCTATTTTATGACCCCAGTTTGACCCATAAGGGGGGGGTCGGGGGGTAAAACTGACCGGCTATTCAGACTCTCCATATATGCTTTCCCAATACCTCCTAATACATTCTGAAGCTATAAAAGCACCAATAAAGGAGATATAAGGCAAAAACTCAAAATCAGCTATTTTATGACCCCAGTTTGACCCATAAGGGGGGGGCGTGGGGTAAAACTGACCGGCTATTTAGACTCTCCCCATATGGTTTCCTATTACCTCCCAGTACATTTTATAGCTCTAAATGCAATACTTAAGAAGATAATAGGGGGGTTGGCCTAAATTTAAGGCTTTCAGATTGGAAGGTGTGAGAAAATCTCTCATAAATGAGACATTTTTCAAGGGATCGCTCCTAAAATCTAATCAGCTCGCGTTTTCGATAGTATGAACAGGTGTGTCAAATTATAAGGTTGTGTAGCAAGTAGTTTTTCCTGAACTGCGATGACGGGGGGGGGTGTACTTCAAAAAATTGTTTTTGATCATGTGACCTTCATAAAGGTTGAAGGTCAAATTTAAGCATGCAGAAAAATTTTCCCACGCCTAAGGTATATAACTGCCAAATATGGTTTGAAACCTTCTAATAATAAGGGAGATATTCAAGGGAGACCATAATGCGGCGGCGAGGAAACTGAGGCGAAAACAAATAAGCGCCCTTTCAGGGACGCTTAATAAAATTCCACTCAAAGTAGTTAGGCTCAAACTCACAGCTGAGTCTGAGTAAAAACGAAAATATAAGGTCTAGTTATTTATACTGGAGTTGGAGTCGGTGATTGAGGTTTTATTCATGTTGGGCGCGAAGTACCAATCCACGCCATCTTGAGATGGTACTTGCACGATCTCGTCATCAAAAGATTGCGCCCATCTCAAGTAGGGATGGGTCGGCATGAAAAATATGTATATCGGGAGGTCGCAAATGCAAAACAGTACCGAATTCGGGACTCCGCGTTTTAGTACACCCCACACAAAAATGGACGTTTCCTCTTCACGACTTCGCAATAAAAGTGGCTAAATGCATGAAACATGAAATAAAAGCTTATAATTTCTTGTTTGTTCCCAATATTTTAAGTTTTCCTTCATAGATATGAGTTGATAAGTGAAATTGAGGTTATAAAGTGTCGTAACCAAGTTCTGCTCAACGTATCGCTATAAAAGTTTGTAAATGGACGAAAATATGGGATAAAAGCATACAATTTCTTCAGATATGGGGTATGTTTCTAATATTTTAACTCTTCCTTCCATTATATGTGTTGGCAAGTGAATGTTGCGGTTTTAAAATCTCGTCACGGTATTTCACTAAAATGCTCTCGATACCGAGATACTGGGCCTACCAACCCATCCCTAATCTCGAGATTGCTCAAAATCACGATGATTTCTATTACAGAATTGTTATTTATTTTTGTGGTGGGCACAGATTGGCTAATTTTACATCAAACTTTATTAGGACGTCATTAGGTCACTGATTGGCCAAATGTATAACACATTCCATTTGGACATCCAAGGATCTTAAGATCCCAGCCCATCTTAAGATATATATGCAAGGTCTTATAGTTTAAGCTATTGTTCTGCCTAATATTGACTGATCAGAGGCCAACAAGGATTAATTGAAAATTTTAATTACTTAAATGTAGCTTTTATAAGCTACAAGCTAACCATGTGGAACTGAATGCTTTCTCGGGAGGCCGCAGGCATATCCAGCTAACATCCAAGAAAAATAGACGTTTAGTATTGACCGGATCCCCGTGCTGAGAGTGTACCAAAACAGTGTAATCTCACGTCTAACCCTTCTTCTCTCGTATATTTTCAGCTGGAATACAGCAGGGAGGCAGGGTGGGACTCTCTTCAATTCCACATGGTAAGTTTGTAGCTTATAAAGGCTACATTTAAGTAATTAAAATTTTCAATTTTATTGCGCTACAATAGCTTACCATATGGAAATCAATGCTGAATCCAACCGTCCGGTTGAGGGATAACAGCTGAGACTGGAAGTATAATGAATTTTTCTTGGATTGAATTAATGAATAAATAGAATGAATATTTGAAAAAACCAGTCTGAGTCCCGCTTACAGAGCCCCAATTCTTAAAATCATACCTGTAAGAAGCTAAAAATAGTATCAGAGATGCCCATAGCCCACAGCCTGGGGAAATAATTTTCAACACCATGATATATAGAAGTAGTGAAACAGTGCAAAGATCGGGATACTTTTAAAGCAGTGTCTGTTATAATAAGGTCAAAATAATGTTTAAGTAGAAAAAATAACATCAAAGAGAAAGAAAATGTATGTAAAGATAAAGTATTAAAACAAGACAATTCAATAACAAGATGACAGCATTAATCAGTAAACAAAAATTATGATGCACACCTACAAACCCTAAGCAATGCCCCTACCAACTGTCAACTTCCTACACTTTACGGTTTCAGAGATATTGCCTGGACAAAATTTTAAAGGTCAAGGTTACTACAGCAAGGTCAAAGGTCAAATCAAAGTCGCACCATGCCGTTGCACACCCACACCCCCCCTAACCAATGTCTCTACCAAATATCAACTTCCTACACCTTACAGTTTCCGAGATATAGCCCAGACAAGATTTTATAGGTCAAGGTCACTAGGGCAAGGTTAAAGGTCAAATCAAGGTCACACCATGACGTTGCACACCTACACCCCCTAACCAGTGTCCATACCAAGTGTCAACTTCCTACACCTTACGGTTTCTGAGACAAAACTTTTTCCCACTGACCGCCGGATCCGCCCATCCAGACACCATGGGTGAAAACAAAAACCAGAAAATTGATGAATAACAGTTCGATACTGTTTTGATGTTTTGATTGACAGGTTAAGTGCAGCCGTGTCTTAATCTGCTTGTTTGTAACAAAGTAGGATAGTTTGTTTTAGCCAAGAAGAGAGTGTAGCGGGTCTGAGGTATGTCCTTTCTTAAAGGAGATAAAGAGAAGGGATCGAGACCCTCTTAGGTCTTTGGTTCGATCCAAATAGTACCTCAGGGCCCGCACCGGACACAAGGTCCTGTCTTCTTTGAATTGTCTATCTACAATGGTAGTTAGAGCAGGAATAGTCACCGGAGACACAATTTGAGAACACTCTCTTTCTATTTGGTTTTTGGCTATTATATCTGAAGAGGGGAACAAGGCAATCCTTTCCCATTGGCCTAGATTAACAACTTTGTTTACAACCCAGGCATGGATTTTGTTGCGGTGCTTGCCAGTGGCCAAAGCTAGCAAGAGAGCAGTTTTGAAAGTTAGATGTTTGAGGTCTGTGTCTTTCATATGCTCAAAGGGTGCTTTTGTGAGATCAATATGTACAACAGAAAGGTTCCACTTAGGAAGATTCCTGGAACTTTTGGGACAATCCTTGTGAAAACTGAAGAGTAACCTTTTAAGGTCTGAACTTTGGGAAATATGGAGCCCCGTTGGGCCCAAGGTGTCAATAATGGCCGTCCTATAACTATCACTGGTGGAAGGGGGCCTGTTTAGGTCTTGGTACAGGTACGTAAAGAAGTCTGAGACTTGCTTCACAGAAAGAAGGGAGAAATCCACCAAATTTTCTCAGCACCATTTCTCAAATAGGACCCGCCTTGACTTGTAGATGGTCCTTGTTGATGACCTCTGAGGGGCAGCAATGGTCTCTGCCACCTCCACAGAGAAGCCTTGTTCTTGGAGCTGTCCACTCCTAGACACCATGTGTGGAGGTTGAGATGTTGAGGATTGCTGTGAAACACATAGTTGTGGGACTGTTTGAGAAGAGTTCTTGACACTGGTAGTTGAAGTGGGATCTCTGTTGAGAGCTGCACTAGATCCCAAAACCAGGGCATCCCTGGCCAGCCTGGGGCTATTACAATGATCAGGCAACTGGATAGCCTGATTTTTGTTATCACCCTGTGAAGAAGAGCCGTGGGAGGGTCAGCATAAGCAGTGAGACCCGACCAGTTTATGTTCAGAGCATCTATGTCCCAAGCATTTTGGTCTGGGACTAGAGATATGTACAGTGGAACTTTGTGGTTCAGATGAGTGGCAAATAGATCACATGAGGAGTGAATCACTTGTGACTGATCTGTTTGAACACCTGCGGATGCAGTGACCATTCTGTTGACTGGACTTGGTTCGACCTGGACAGAAGGTCAGCCATCACATTCAGACACCCTGGAATGTGTCTGGCTTTTAAGTTATCTGGTAATGATGGCAACAGGTCATGATCTTCCACAGGAGAGCGCACATCGCCGCTGAATGGGTTCCTCCTTGTTTGTTTAAGTAGGCTACTACTGTTGAGTTGTCCGCAGCAACCAACACTGTTTGGATTTGACACTGGTCCTTGAACCTTTGAAGCGCCAGAGAAACTGCCTTCAGCTCTAGAACATTTATGTGTAGCCTTTTTTCCCTGTCTGACCACAGACCCTTTGCAGAGGCTTGCTCTAAGTGATCACCCCAGCCTTTGTTTGAGTTTGAGGTGTCTGTAAAGAGTTAGATACTGTGGTCTTTGGGATGAAGGTCTGCACCTTTCATCACGTTTGTGGGATTCTGCCACCACTCTAGGTGTGCTGATATGGTTTCTGTCCCAGGAAGGCTGTGCAAAGACTGAGGAAATCTCCAGTGCTCCTTGAGGTGAAACTGAAAGGGCCTCATGTGAAGGCGTCCCTCCGGGAGCATTTTCTCCATTGAGGCAAGCAACCCAATTAGCAACATCAAACATCTTGCAGTCAAAACATGTTTTGACTTGAGTCGTAGGATCAAATCCTGAAGTCTGAGCCATCTCTCTTGAGTGGGTTTTACATGGGCTGAATCTAGATGGTATTCGTAGCCCACAATCGAAAACACTTGAGTAGGTTTTAGTTCCGACTTCTCCTGATTTATTATCCACCCTAAGGACTGAGTCAGGTCTACCACTGTCTGAGTGTTCACTTTGCTTCTTCCTGAGACTGGGCCCTGATAAGCCAGTCGTCCAGGTACTGGTGAAGTCTGACTCCCCTTGACAGGGCCATCAGCTTCACTTCTTTTACATTCTTTGTAAAAACTTGTGGGGCCGTGGCTAGCCCAAAGGGAAGGGAGGTGAACTGGAACACTTGTGGCAAAACCTTAGGTACTACCTTGATTTTGGGTGAATGGGGATGTGAAGGTAGGCGTCTAATAGGTCTATCGACGACACCCATTCCCCTGGAATCAGAGAGACCCTGATGGACTCTGGTGTTTCCATTTTGAACCTTTCTACATGTAGGAAGGTGTTAAGCCTGCTTAGGTCTATTACTGGCCTCCACCTTTGGTGAAGCTTGGGTACAAGAAACAGGCGACTGTAAAACCCGAGAGATTTTACATTTTCCACCCTTTATATTGCGTTCTTTGACAAAAGAGACTGGATACAAGAGGCCAGAGCTTGGTCTTTTTGAAGGGCCTTGTAACCTGATCAAATCAGGGGAGCTCTGACTAAATTTAGTTTTGAGATGAATGGAAGAACGTACCCATTGGTAATAATGTTTAACACGTTGGTTGAACATTTGTTTGTTTGCCAGTCTCTTCTGAAATAACGGAGGCGACCTCCTACTGGTGGACTGAGGGAGGCAAAGGAGTCATTGGGGAGAGGGGTTTCCACGCGACCCCTCAAGCCTATATTGTTCGATTTCCCCCTACCTGAGGAAAACAATTGATTACTGCTTTGGGAGGAATTGCCCCTATAGGGGCGTTTCCTGTAGGAGCCTCTTTTCTTATTTTGGTGGGAACCACAAAAGGGCTTGTTTTGATAGGGTCCAAAACCCTGTGAATCTTTGGGGGGGCCTCTTTTACGGAGGAAGTCTTCTCCATCCTTAACTAACTGTGATTTGAACAGAGGAGTAGGCCAGAAAGGTGAATTCCTCAGTTCTTGATGTCCTCTAAATGTGGTTGAAGGACGGTCATTTCGGCTTCACATCTTAGCAGGCCAGTGTTGCCCATGGTATACAGCTCCCTCTGGAGTATACAGGCTACAGATTTGCTGAGGCAGGCTAAGGCTCTCTGTTGAATAGAATTCTCTTACTCATGATCTCAAAATAATCACAGACCTTTTCATAACCACTCCTGACAGCTCTTTCAGGATCAGCATCCTTCTGGATCTGGGTTTTCACCCTTTTAAAAGTAGCCTTTAGGCTGTGTTGACCCTTCTCCATAACAGTGTTGCAAGCAGAAGCAGTCTTCGCAAACGTAGCTGTAAAGTTGGTGGTAGAGAGATTCTGCCTAGCTTGATGCCCATAGGAGCCCCAGAGGGTTTAGGAGAAATACAGATCTTGGCAAAATCTGTATTGAGCTCCTGAAGTTTGTTAGATTGTCCCACCTTGTAATACTTTGCTGTTGAAGCAGGGGGTTTAATATAATTTATTTACCCTCAGGTAAATTAGAGGCCAAGAAATCATGTTCAAATTTGTCAAAGGCATCTTTGAGAATGGGATTTAAAGAAAGCATAGCTGAAGGGCCTCTTGGCCTTAGCTGCTGTTGGCCTTTCTCGTCGACCTGGCCGCGCACAGTGCTGGAGGACCTAGGCAAAGTTTCCCTCGGTCAGGGAGTTCAAGAATGTGCCTAAAGGTTTCCACTTCTTCTGCATATTGTGAAGGGAGGTCAGACATATCTACCTCCCTGCAGAAGACAGGGTCTGTGCTATCCTGTTGATCATGTTCAGAAGAAGCCTATTGAGGCTTAGCAGATTTTTAACAGGTACAGAGGACTGATCTTCCTCTGAAGAAGACGACTGAGAATAGTACTTAGCCTGAACCTTGTGTTTTTTCTTGTCCCAGTGTTTCTTAACACACCCTTTTAGGTTGATCCGAGTGGTCGGATTGAAGATCCGAGTGCTTGGAGCCATGGTCGGACTGAACACTTTGAGGAAACCTTGGAGGAAGGGAAGGGCCATATAAGTCTGTGTCCATAGGTTGAGCATCCGAGTGAGATGCCCGAGTGGTCGGATCTGAAGTCCAAGTGGTCGGATCTGAAGTCCGAGTGGCTGGGTCTGGTTGTTTACTGGGTCCAGCTTTTGCAATTGAGACGGTGGTCTTAACTATCTCCGACTCGGAGGCTTTTTGCATAGATTTCATTTCATCTCTTAGAGATTGCATAGCCTCCAGCATGGGCGCCTGAACCCCCACTTGTTGCTGAAGTCAGATGTTAAATTGATTTGCCAGGGATGTCTCAAATTTATTTTCTATTTTATTCTGCAAGGCAGTACCTGGGGTAGGTGGGACAGTTTGAGGAGTCCTTAAAGACAAAGACTCGAAACGTAAGGGTTGGGGGTGTGGAGGAGATGACAACACGTATATTCTGAGAAAACAGTAAAATAAAGTAAGCTTATTTAAACGCTTGCTAAATTGAAATCCACAATTAAAAAAAAATCATCCTTAGTTGGAGCAGCTCCAACTCTAGATTGTTTGAGCAATCTCAAGATGGGCGCACGATCTCTTGATGACGAGATCGCACAAGTACCATCTTGGCCCGGATCGGTACTTTGCGTCCAACATTAATACCAGCCATCTTCTTCTCAAAGCTTTTAAATGAGGGCTTATGAAGTATTCTTGAATTATTTGCTGCATAACAAGAAAGGACAAAAAGATTCAATGCAAAAAATGTTCAAAGACAAATACCTAGCAGTAATGGGAGTCACCTTGAAGTAAATACCAGTAAAAACTAGATCAAAAAGATCCCCAAATGAGCAGGGATGTCTTCAAAGTGGGTAACTCAATAGACTGATATCTTTACCACATTTCACTGAGCTCGCTCTGTAGATATAGTTATATAAGAAAATCGCTCCATCAGGCGTGGCTAACTGACTTCATTTAGGTAACCGTTTGATAGAGGCCAGTTTGATAAAACTTCAAAGACAAGAGATTTTATTTCATTTTTGTCTTCTGCAAAATGAGGGTAATAAACTTTGAACTGCAAACAGAAATATGGATTTTATTGTTTAAACAGTTGGACAGCAAGAAAAATGTAAATGTACATCATACATAGTAGGACATACACTTCTATACAGTCATGAAATCACAGGCATTACCCTGCTGATTGAATCAGGGGAGCCAAAATTTGCAGAATATGTCACTATCATTGATGAATGTCTTCCTTTTATTGTCAGTACATCAAAATGAAAAGTAAAGTTAAGCCTAGTTCTAGCTTGGCGGAATGTACCATTCCAACAATCTGAAACACCCATGTCTTCCAGAATGCCAACCAATCCCCCTCCCAACCCCCTTACCCTTGTGTTATCCCCCTTAAATTGCTTCAATATCATATTCTGAAATAAATTAACTTCATTAAAACCTACTATCAATTCGAGATTGATATTTGTTTGCAGCAAAATTACATCACCAAAATGGATATTATGGTTTGGTAGCATTGCAAAATAGCTCGAAAACTTATGGACAGATTTTGATGAAATTTTAAGGGATATTTTGGTAGCAATCTGGATCAACATCTGGATCCAGGAATTTTTTGACAGCTCTTTTAACAAGTCTGAGTTTGCTTAGAAAAATTATACACAGCACTCGCACAACATTTTCTATAATATACCACAGTTTTATACATTTCCTATAAAATTTCTGGATACTATGAAACTAGGGGTGAAATTAGCTGCTTAGCAGAGATCTGCCTTCTCCGAGTGCTTCTCTAGTTATATTTGTTGAAGCAGTAAATTCACGTTTCCAATAGATTTGCTACATCAACAACATTTTCTTTCCAGTTGGTCTATATTAAAATTCGGAAACTAAATTTAGGGTAATTTTGTCTTTCAATTTATAGGTTATCATTTTCATTCTTGTAACCATCCACCCCCAACTTTTGCCTATCTCCATATTTGGTCATGTTGTGCAGGGACTTTTCAGAAAGCTTAATAATGATGGTATTAAGACACGACTCAGCAGTCTTTGAAACATCGGTGTAAAACACCCACAGTCCTCAGCCGACTCACCAGTTTCAGTCGCGTACAACACACAGAAACGTGTCCACTGGAAGTGTTCTACCAGGTGGAGGAAGGCTTTGCTGAGTTCTGCACTGTCTGGATACAGGTTGATGGAGAACTCGTGAGTTCGGTCCGGCTGGGGCTCCAGACGTGCCTGGAATTTTCAACGTGTTAATGTTATACATGTAACACAAGAAGAAAATTCTCTTTCAGTTTAGCATACTGAGTTCCCTCCTTGTGGGAAATACATTAGTAGTAGCGGATTACATTTGATTAGTATGCAGTATACCGTCTGTCTCCATTTTGTAAGAACTTTTATTTTAAGGTAAATAAGTCTGCTCTTTTAACATAATCTGCCTTTTTCACTAATTATTCATTGTAGAAATTCACATTTTAAATGACGGAGCTGTGATCATAATGCACACAAGTATGACATGTTCAATTAATCAGATTTTCCACAGAAAGATTTTGACCTTCTTTTCAATGGTTAAGGTTATATCACACACACATAACATGTGTTACCAATTGTTAACTGTATTCGAACCTACAATCACAGCTTTCTTAACACAGACATAATCTTTTCCAGTAACTAAACACCCTACCTGTCAACATACATGGTAATGAAATGGCTGAAGCCATCTTACCTCTATGTGTGGAAGTTCTAGACTGTTACACATGGAGTTGATATGTGCTGCTAAAGGGGAAGTTCTAGGTCCAAATATGGCAGCCACCCCCAAACCTGCCTGGTTACAAGCTGCAACAAAAGAAAAATAAAAAATACAGTGAAAAGATATATGCTGTGCCTAATGCTGGCTAATTCAGTAGTTTCTAATTCTAATAGTATTTTTATAACACTTAATCTCCATCTAAAGACAGACTCTAAGTGCACCAAACAGAACAATAGCATCAGAGATGCCCATACCCCACAGCCTGGGGAAAAAGTTTTCAACACCATGAGATATACAAGTGGTGAAACAGTAAAAGATCTGAATACTTTCAGAACAGTGTCAGTTATAAAAAGCTCCAAACAATGTTTAAGTAGAGAAAATAACATCTAAGAGAAAGAAAATACTAAAACAAGGCAATTCAACAGCAAGATGACAGCATTAATCAGCAAACTAAAAAAAATATAAAGCTGTAAAATTTATTATTTGGAGAATAGCTGTTAATGGAAATGGCACAATTGTGTAAAAGTGTATATAACAATCAGTTGCAGCAATCCGTATATCTTTGTCATAAGAGAAAGAGGTCTCAAATATGGCAGGTGCACACACTTTGGCAGAGCAAAAAGGTCAAACCATGATGCACACATACACCCCCTAATGTCCCTACCAAGTGTCAACCTTCTACACCTTATGGAATCAAAGAAATAACTGACGAGATTTTAAAACTCATGGTCACTATGACAGGGTCAAAGGTCAAATTAAGGTCATACCATGATGTTGCACACCTATACCCCATAACCAATGTCCCTACCAAGTATCAACTTCCTACACCTTATGGTTTCCGAAATATAGCCCGGACGTTTTCTAGGTCAAGGTCACTACAGCAAGGTCAAAGGTCAAATCAAGGTCACACCATGATGCTGCACAGCTACTGCCCCTAACCAATGTCCCTACCAAGTATCAACTTCCTACACCTTATGGTTGCCGAGATATGGCCCTGACAAGATTTTATAGGTCAAAGTCACTATGGCAAGGTAAAAGGTCAAATCAAGGTCACACCATGACGTTGCAGACCTACACCCCCTAACCAATGTTCCTAGTAAGTATCAACTTAATACACTTTACGGTTGCTGAGATATAGCCTGGACAATATTTTATAGGTCAAGGTCACTTCGGCAAGGTCAAAGGTTAAATCAAGGTCACACCATGACGTTGCACACCTACACCCCCTAACCAATGTCCCTACCAAGTATCACCTTAGTACACTTCACGGTTTCTGAGATATAGGCCGGACAAGATTTTCAAACTCAAGGTCACTGCGACAAGGTCAAATCAAGGTCACACCATGATGTTGCACACCTACACCCCTAACCAATGTTCTTACCAAGTATCAACTTCCTACACTTTACGGTTTCTGAGATATAGCCCGGACAAGATTTCCAAACTCAAGGTCACTGCGGCAAAGTCAAATCAAGGTCACAGCATGACGTTGCACACCTACACCCCCTAACCAATGTTCCTACCAAGTATCAACTTCCTACACCTTACAGTTTCTGAGACACAGGCCGGACAAACTTTTCCTGATGCCCGCCCGAACATCCACCCGCATACCCCGGCAGCCTTTAAGGGCTGTGGGGTAAAAACAACTAAAAATGTCCGGTGGCAATAGGTGATAAACAAGTACTTTACAACCTGCATCAACACAACACATATAACTGTGTGAGAGCTTAAAATATTAGAAACAAAACTTTTCACTTTAATTTAACTCATATTTTTGGAGAAGTTGAGGTATTTTTGATCAAAATTGCCATGTTTGTTTGATGAACTTCACTTCCTGTTAGCAGTGATTCAGTTGGGGATGTACTGAAACAAAGTTTTTTTCAGCGTCCTGGAATTAAAAGAAGTATATAAGGGAGGGGCGCATTTAATAGGGAGGGGGCCATTTAACCACATAAATATGGCAATACTATTTGTAAACGAGTTCACAAATATCTGGTATTTGCTTTTCGGCATTATTTTTATGTTGCAGGAATTCTATTCATCAGGGGCCGGATTCACAAAAGGTCTCAAGTCTTACCAAAATTTCAGCTGAGATTTTGCTCAAATCTGAGATTTTTGTCTCAGCTGAGATTCTGTTTAAGTTGAGATTCACGAAAGGAATCTCAGCTGAGACCAAAATCTCAGCCAAGTTTGAAGTCTGGACCAATCAAAACTGATGTAACATTTTGTTGAGATTAGTGGAAAGTATACACATTTTTATCAAGCACAACATTGTCTTTTTACTAGTGTTCGGAATCGCCTCCAATTTTCATGGTCGATTATTCGTCCATTTTTCCGAGCGATGATCGACCCATAATCGATTATTTTACTCCATTATTGTTTATTATTTAAGAAACACTTTCCGGGATAAAGTATAGGTCAATCTGGTAAGAATAACAGTGTTCCGACATTTAGAATTTACCGAAAGCACCCACTTCCTGTAAATATGGCGGTAGACATAGACAAACAAAATTGAAGACAAAACTGTCAGTTTATTTAATAAAAATACCTAAAATATTTTTAACATAGGTGGATATTGATATAAATCAGGAAAGGTAAGATATAAGCTTAATAATCGATCATTAGACCGACCGCGATTCTACACTCTCACCGATGATTAATCGAGCACACGTCTAATCGTCCACCCACTACTTTTTACTATAATTTGTACTGACATTCAAAAGAACTGATTGTAACAGCAAAACAACCACTCATGTAAATTTGTAATGTAAATGTTTGCTGTTGTTTTTGTACAAACTCTTAATATATATTGATATTTTGTGTTACAAGTTAAATAATATGTCATACTGCACTATTTTCATTTTGTTTTGTGACTTTTTATTACAAATACTCTATTTTATGGAAACTTAAATCACCCCCAAGGCAGTCTTAGATTTGAGACCAAATCTGAGAAAAATCTTAGCCTGAGATCTTTATGGAATCCCAGCTGAGCAAAAGGTCTCAAATCTGAGAAAAATCTAAGGAAAATCTTAGATTTAAGACCAAAATCTCAGATTTGAGACTTGAGACCTTTCGTGAATCCGGGACCAGATGTCTATTTAAAGGGGTTTTAGAGGTAATGTTTTGTTAGTATCGGCCTCTTAAGTGTACATAAGTTTGGTAGGACACATTTTGCACAACACGGACCATATTTCCAGCATCCCTAATATTTTTTAAATGTTTGAAAATTAGCCATGTCCTCTCTCATAAACTGTACTAAACTCTATCTATACACAGGAGCTGGGGGAGGGGCGTTGTTTTACTTTGAAATTCGCTTTCTTGGAGGCTCATTTCGAAATGTGCACTATATTCATTCGAGGTCCATTTACTGAACAAAAAGGACAAAGTTTTGGACCAAAATTCAAATATACGTTGTTATGACTGCATGGAACTTCATGTACATGTTAGGAAATTTCATTTATCAGAACTCAATTTAAAGGAGTTTTTGACTTTGATAAACCTTGATTAAATTGTCTCAATAAGATTATGAAAGTAAGTCTTTTACAAAATATTGTCCTCCTATTTATAAAACACAGCTTTTTATATTACTAATGCTGGTCCTGCACTCTGCAGTTGTACTTTCTGTAAGATTAACAAAGGATATTCTGCCCCGTACTAATTCTGCAGATTAAAACGGCAAGACTTATTGGGGTGGTTTGTAGCTTTTAATGTGTCTGTGGGCGATCTCAAGAAAGAATATACTGTACATAGTTGAAATGCCACCAGCATATTCAAATACATGCCTGACAGAGAGCTACCTTTTTGTACTTACAATCTTAGCTTCAAACTGTTTTACGTATTTTGTACTTTCATTATTTGTTGCGCATTTTAACTATCTTCAGAGTCAGAAAAGTTTGTCCCCCCAGTGAAGCTTGTCACATGCCGTAAAAAAGTTCAAGAACAAGCAATAGCGACATTTAAATAAATGGAATAACTGCTTTTGACAGTAAAGTATACTTTCATGTTGAAAGTTCATGGCATATAGTTTTAATGTTGTCATAAAATTAAGACAAGTGTCCAAATTCACTGGGGTGGCGAACTTCACTGGCTGAGCAGTATACAATTTATTTATCATTCTTTTAGAGACACTGTAATTTATAATTTTGAAATCTTTAAATAACAATCATTCTGGACACAAGTTAAACCAAGTGACTTCCATCCTTATTAACAGAATGTCTGGTATCATTTTTGCTACGCACAGACCTTTTAATGTAAAACTTGTCAAATGAGGAATTCATTTATTGCCCAAGGTGACCCATGAAGGTCAGAGAGCTATGAAAACAGCTTATTCCTCTGTCAAATGTTAAAGTAAATATTAAACAAACTAAGGGTTCACACATGATATCACTAACACAGATGATATCAAGCACCTCTGCATTGTCCATTCTTACAGAAAACACACCATTTTTTTAAATACAATTTGTGTCAAAACTGAAAATTGATAGAATATTTATCCTGGAACAAAATCTTTCATCTTTAATTACACTACAATACTGAAAGTGAACTGAAAGAATTTTGTTATTTCACATCGTTCTTCATTATAAAAATTATTTTATATAATAAGAATATTCTGATTTCATAACTGTCCAATTTTTCTAAGCAAAGAAAAGATTCAAAATTCTTTCAATAAGCAGTTGTTCTTTTCTTTAATTCTAGTGTTGGCACTTTTTTAATTTTCGGAAACGCTAAAAACAATGAAATTTTTTTACAAAACAAATAAAGAATAAACAATAGAAAAATTTTTTCAATAAAAGTTGCATTAAAATCTGTATATTAAAAAAAATAAAAATAAAGAAATTCTTTAAATATAGTGCAATGCAGTCTTTAAGTAACTTACAAGTCACCTACAAGTCACCCAAATCTTTTTAATATTTCTAGGAATTTACTTGCTAAGCCAGCGACTAGCATACAACAATAAATGGCTTCCTTTGTCTCACAATGGGCCGTTCCAATGTGCTAGCTGCTATGGCAACAAGTGATGTGTTATTTTTTGTCTTTGTTATAATATCCCATTCTGTGAGAAATGATGTAACTCTACAAGGTTCCGCTAAAAAATACATCTTTTTGAAGGAAATTGGGGTTATCTGTGGGGTTAGGAAGTGGGTGGGAATATCAGGAATAGATGTCACAGAATATAACAGCTTCACACTTCTTCAGTACACTGTTTCTGATGTCATTCTAATAAATTTTCATGGGCCAATCAAAATACATTACGTTGGAGGTATTGCAAGGATATCATTCCATATCAGCCTTGAAGTGTTCAACCACAAGCTCTCCCCTCTGTGTGGGTTCAAGTCCCACAAGTGGCAATACTGAGGGTCTATCCCAATATGACCCTGGCTTTTGAATGTGATATAAAACACTAACTTTTTAGTTTGAAGTGTAAAATGAGAAACTATTGTTTTGATACTTACAAGATTCATGAATTGGAGGTTTAACTGTATAATAAAAGTAACATCAACTAACACTTTTGTGGATCAAGTTGCTAATCTATGTTATCCTGTTTGAAAGTAAATCTTTATGACAGCAACAGGGTGACACACTCAAAATCACCATGTACAATAATATAAGCATTTATGAACCACTGTTAAAGATAAACATCTTTTAATGTGCTGACTTGCTACAAGGGTCATGCATATTCCAAACAAAAGATTGTAACTAAAATTGGAAATTTTAATTACTTAAATGTAGCTTTTATGAGCTACAAGCTTACCATGTGGGACTTAATGCTGTTCTCGGGTTGCCACACCCGGGGCCAACGTCTTAGAAAAAAAGATCGTTCTTGTTAGCCACCGGATATACTGGTAGTTGTCGTCACGTGATAACTTCTGACCAATCGCCCTACTTTCTCGTTGAAATTTTTTAAAACCTACCCCTCAGCTGTAAACAGCGGGGAGGCAGGGTGGGACTCTCCTAAGTCCCACATGGTAAGCTTGTAGCTTATAAAAGCTACATTTAAGTAATTAAAATTTCCAATTTTATTACGCTACAATAGCTTACCATGTGGGACTTAATGCTGAATTCAACCGCCCGGTGGCGGGATTACAGCTGAGACTGGAAGATATGTAATTTTTTTTTTCTAAGATTTTGAATTAAAAGTATAGAATAGTGCCAGAAATACCAGTCTGAGTCCCATTTACAGTGCCCCGATCCCGAAAGCCGGGCCTGTAACGAGCCAAAAACCTAAGTAAATGAGAGACAGTGCTAAAACTGTCTAGATGTTTGATTGTAGGACGGAAGTGCAGCAGTACTCACTTCGAGGTCTAAGGGTCCCAAAAGGCCCTTCACGTGTGACTGACCAACCCAGTGGTTGGGCTTCTCATAATTTTTTTTTTTTTTTTTTTTTTTTTTTTTTTTTTTTTTTTTAAAAAAAAAAAACCTGAATATGAGATTAATGACAACTAAATAAGTCCTTAATAGAAATTACTTGATAATTAAAGGATAAAATGACCTTACCCGTAACATCTTGAAGGTAAAGGAATACCTAGACTCCTGAAGACTTGGTTGTAGCGGATGTGCCCCCCCCCCCCCCCCCCCCCTTTTTCTTTCCGAGGACAACTGGTCTGAGGGGAAGGATCTAGGACTTGTTGTGCAGCCACTACGGGTCCCAGGTACAAATTGTTGTCGGTGTCCGACCAAGTAAGGTCTTTTAGGTAAAAATTTGTAAATGTGTTGTGAGCTTTCCAGTTACAGGCTTGCATGATTTGGTCCACCGATACCCCACCGTAAAAGGCCACCGTAAAAGGCCGCGAAGGCCCGGATGTCATGCGCTTTGACTTGGACCAAGTCCAAGGCTTGTTGATCTGCTTGTTTGTAACAAAGTAAGATGGTTTGTTTCAACCATGAAGAGAGTGTAGCGGGTCTGATGTCTGAGGTATGTCCTTTCTTAAAGGAGATGAAAAGGAGAGAACGAGACCCTCTCAGGTCTTTAGTTCGGTCCAAATAAAACCTCAGGGCCTGCACGGGACACAGGGTCCTGTCTTCTTTAAACTGTCTATCTACAATGGTAGTCAAAGCAGGAATAGTCACTGGTGACACACTTTGAGAACCTTCTCTTGCTAGTTGGTTTTTGGCTATGAAATCAGAAGAAGGGAACAAGGCTACCTTTTCCCATTGGCCTAAATTAGCTACTTTGTTAGCGACCCAGGCATGGATTTCGCTGCGGCGCTTGCCCGGAGGCCAAGGCTAGCAAGAAAGCAGTTTTGAGAGTAAGATGTTTGAGGTCTGAGTCTTTCATGGGCTCAAATGGTGCTTTGGTGAGCTCGTTAAGGACAACAGAAAGGTTCCACTTGGGTAAATTTCTGGAACTTTTAGGACGATCCCTGTGAAAACTGGAGAGTAACCTGTGAAGGTCTGCATTGTGTGCAATATGTTGGGCCGTTGGGCCCAAAGTGTCAACGATTGCAATCATGTAACCATCAATGGTCGAGGGGCGCCTGTTTAAGTCTTGGTACAGATACATGAAGAAATCTGAGATTTGTTTCACAGATGGAGTGGAGAAATCCACCGAATTTTCTCTGCACCATTTTTCAAATAGGGCCCACTTTGATTTGTAGATGGTCCTTGTTGATGACCGCTGAGGGGCAGCAATTCTCTCTGCCACCTCCACAGAGAAGCCTTGTTCCTGGAGTTGTCCGCTCCTAGACACCAGGCGTGGAGGTTCAGGTGCTGGGGGTTGTTGTGGAACACCAGCTTGTGGGACTGTTTGAGTAGGGTTGTTGACACTGGGAGTTGCAGTGGGATCTCTGTTGAGAGCTGCACTAGGTCCCAAAACCAGGGCAGCCCTGGCCAGCCTGGGGCTATTACGATGATCAGGCAATGACATTGCCTGATCTTTTGGATCACCTTGTGAAGGAGAGCCGTAGGAGGGTACGCATAGGCCGTGAGGTTGGTCCAGTTTATGTTCAGAGCATCTATGTCCCAGGCCTTTGGGTCTGGGATAGGAGACACGTATAGAGGGAGTTTGTGGTTCAGGTGAGTGGCAAATAAGTCTACATGAGGTGTGAACCACTTCTGGCAGATCTGTTTGAAGACCTGTGGGTGCAGAGACCATTCTGTTGACTGCACTTAGTTGGACCTGGATAGCAGGTCGGCCATCACATTCAGGCACCCTGGAATGTGCCTGGCTTTCAATGTTATGTGGTAGTGATGGCACCAGGTCATGATCTTCCACAGGAGAGCACACATCTCTGCCGAGTGTGTTCCTCCTTGTTTGTTGATGTAGGCTACCACTGTTGAGTTGTCCGTCGCGACCAACACTGTTTGATTCTGGCACTGGTCCTTGAAGTCTCGAAGGGCCAGGGAGACCGCCTTCAATTCTAGGACATTTATGTGTAGCCTTTTTTCCCGATCCGACCACAGACCCTTTGTAGAATTTTGGTCTAAGTGAGCGCCCCAACCTTCGTTTGAGGCGTCGGTAAAGAGTTGGATACTGTGGTCTTTGGGATGAAGGTCTGCACCTTTCATCACATTGGAGGGATTTTGCCACCAATCCAGGTGGGCTGCAATGGCTTCTGTCCAGGGAAGGAGGTTGTCCAGCGACTGAGGATATCTCCAGTGCTCCTTGAGGTGAAACTGAAAGGGCCTCATGTGAAGGCGTCCCTCCGGGACCATTTTCTCCGTTGAGGCTAGCAACCCAATTAGAGACATCAAACATCTTGCAGTCAAAACACGTTTTGACTTGAGTCGTAGGATCAAATCCTGAAGTTTGAGCCATCTCTCTTGAGTGGGTTTTACAAGGGCTGAATCTAGGTGGTATTCGTAGCCCACGAACGAAAACACCTGAGTAGGTTTCAGTTCTGATTTTTCCTGATTTATTATCCACCCCAAGGACTGAGTCAGTTCTACTACTGCCTGAGTGTTCACTTGGGCTTCCTCCTGAGACTGGGACCTGATCAGCCAGTCGTCCAGGTATTGGTGAATTCTGAGTCCTCTTGAGAGGGCCATTAGTTTCACTTCCTTTACGATCATTGTAAAGACCTGGGGGACTGTGGCTAGTCTGAACGGGAGGGAGGTGAACTGGAACACCTGAGCCTTGTAGCAAAACCTTAGGTATTTCCTTGAGTTTGGGTGGATGGGGATGTGTAGGTAAGCGTCCGACAGGTCTATCGACGATACCCACTCCCCTGGAATCAGGGAGGTCCTGATGGACTCTGGAGTTTCCATTTTGAACTTTTCTACGTGTAGAAAAGTATTGAGCCTGCTTAAGTCTATGACTGGCCTCTACCTTTGGTGAGGCTTGGGTACTAGGAACAGGTGACTGTAAAACCCGAGAGATTTTACATTGTCTACCCTTTCGATAGCGTTCTTTGACAGGAGAGACTGGATACAAGTAGCCAAGGCTTGGTCTTTTTGTTGGGCCTTGTACTCTGACAGAATCAGAGGAAATCTGATCAAGTTTGGCTTTGAACGGAATGGCAGAACGTAGCCATTGGTGATAATGTTTAACACGTTTTGAGAACATTTGTTTGTGAGCCAGTCTCTCCTGAAAGAACGGAGGCGACCTCCTACTGGTGGACTGAGTGAGGCTTTGGAGGAGTCATTGGGGAGGGGGGTTTCCACGCCCCCTTCCTCTATTGTGGGGTCGAAAACGACCCCTGGAGTCTCTGAAGTTGGATTTTCCTCTTCCCGAGGGAAAGGACTGGTTACTGCTTTGAGAGGTATTGCCCCCATAGGGTCGTTTCCTGTAGGAGCCTCTTTTCTTGTGGGGACCACGAAAGGGCTTATTCTGGTAGGGTACAAAACCCTGAGAATCTTTTGAGGTGCCTTTTTGAGAAGGAAGTCCTCACCTTCCTTCACTAATTGAGACTCGAACAAGGAAGGGCCCCAAAAGGACGAGTTCCTGAGTTCTTGACGTCTCGTTTCTCCTAATTGTGGATGTAATAGAGTCATCTCGGCTTCGCGTCTGAGCAAGCCGGTATTAGCCATAGAGTATAATTCCCTCTGCAAAATATGGGCTAGAGATTTGCTGAGACAAGGGAGGGCCCTGTGTTGGACAAGTACTGTCTTGTTCCAAAAATCTAAGTAGTCAGCTACTTCCTCATATCCGCGCTTTGCCGCTTTCTCAGGATTGGCACCTTTCTGAATCTGAGATTTTATCTTCTTGACCGTAGATTTGATGCTATGTTGGCATTTTTCCAATGAAGCATTGCAAGAAGAGGAGGTTTTGGCAAATGCAGCGGTGAAGTTGAGGGTAGAGATATTTTGTCTAGCCTGAAGTTCCAGCTCCTGGAGAACTGGCAGGGGAACTCTGGCTACTTGGGGCCCAGAAGGTCTAGGAGTAATACAGATCTTAGCGAAGTCCGTATTCAACTCCTGAATTTTGTCCTGAAAAGTTGGTTGTCCCACCTTGTACCACTTTGAAGTTGAGGGAGGAGGCTTGACATATTTTCCCTCAGATAAATTGGCAGCCTTAAAGTCATGTTGGAATTCATCAAAGGCGTCCTTGATAACTGAGCTAAGTGGAAGGATAGAGGAAGGACCTCTTGGTCTGAGCTCTTGACGGCCTTTTTCATCATCCAGACCCAACACTGAAGTGGACGACCTGGGCATAGATTCCCTGGGGTCAGGGAGAGACAGAATACGCCTGAAGGTGTCTACTTCTTCAGAGTATTGTGAGGGCATGTCAGACAAAGCTACTTCCCTATAATAAGGGGGGTCTGGATCATGTTGTGGGAGGTCTTGATCAGAAGCTACTCCTGAGGGCTGAGCCCTAGAGGGCTTAGAAGACCTGTGTCTAGTTACAGGGGAGTGATCCTCCTCTGAGGAAAATGACACGTATCTAGATCTTGATTTATGTTTGCTCTTGTCAGAGTGTTTCTTGGATCTAGAAGAAGGGATCCGAGGTTCATCGGAATCCTCAATTGGTTGGTCCGAGGCAGAGCTCGGGTCAACTGGCTGCTTATGGCTTTGCTTTTTGTGAGAGTACGAGACCTCTTCGGGATGACCTTCAGAGGGGGCAACGTACTGATCCGAGGAAAGTTGAGTAGATACTAGACGAGGAGGTAGTGCTGGACCGTAGTCCACATCCATAGCCTCGCTTGGGATGTTAGTACAAGATCTCGGAGGGGGCAAATCCAGAGGGGCAGCAGTATTACTGGACAAGCCAGGTTTTGAAGCAGGAAGCGAGGACTCTACCTCGACTTTCTGTTTTGCAGCCAACTCCTCTCGGAGTGACTGAAAAGCTTCCAACATGGATGCCTGGAAGGTACCCATTTGCTGCTATAAATGTATATTTAAGGAATCACCTAGTGATTTTTCTATGTTTTTCTGGATTTTATTTTGCAAAGCCGTGCCAGGGGTGGGTGGAATAGTCTTGGCTGGTGTTTTCAAGGACAGGGAACTGAAGGCAAGAGGTTGTGGACGGGGGGGGGGGTAAAAAGGCTATCAGCAGCACACTCGAGATCTGCATTGGATCCAGTGAAGGAATCCCCATCGCCTTCACCCAAAAGATCTAGTTCATCTTTGGAACTAGTTGTCGCTTTTTGCTTTTTCAGATACCGCTTCCTGTTTGAAATTTTCTGTAATTGCTCATCTGTGAAAGACGTGCAAATTTCACAAGGGGTTTCAAAGGTGACACAGGGGTCATCTCCCTTGCCAGCCTCCCTACAGGTAGGGCAGAAATTATGTGTATCAAAACTAAAGCAAAAATGGCGGCATTTCTGAGCTCTCGGTTTGTCTTTATTTGCTTGATGGAGAGACATTTTATACGCAATAAAAGACGTACAATAGAATTGCCTGAACCGAGGAAAGCTAAAAACACGCGAAAGTCAAGAAATACTTAAGGTGGGAAAATCAGAATTTTACAGAATGATCTTTAGCATAGAAATAAAGAAATATGCAAATATTAGCCTCCAACAATAAGTAAGAACTGAGAAATAAATAGAAATGTCTGTATATTTACAAACTGCTACCAGTCAATCGTGGCCAACGAGAAAGTAGGGCGATTGGTCAGAAGTTATCACGTGACAACTACCAGTATATCCGGTGGCTAACAAGAACGATCTTTTTTTCTAAGACGTTGGCCCCGGGTGTGGCAACCCGAGAACAGCATTAGGTCCCACATGGTAAGCTATTGTAGCGTAATAAAATAGCATCTACTTGAGGAATGATAAGCTGACACAAGGGGAAGTCTTCAGATATCTGAAACCAGATACGCTGTTGCATGACCCCTGTAATATGGGGAATAAAAACAACAATAACCAGGTGATATCCTCAATTGAAGAGCTATGTGTTGAAATGGAGAATTTATATATCAATGGAACTGAAGAAAAGGGTCAAACCCTGTCCCAAGCCTCCCTCCCTCTTTGTTTTTTTTCCTATTCAGAAAAGTGTATGTTTACATGGACCTTGATCTACTTATGGAGCTGCTAAACTTTGCCAAATGGTTTGTTGAAAGACCTTTATTGCCATTCCTGGTGCTACGGTAGATGGAGTAAGCATGGTAGCATCTACCAGTTGCTTTCACGTTACAACAGGAAAAGATAAAAAGTTTTACTTAACAAATTTATTTAACAATTAAAATAGTAATAACAGTCAACTGATATACTCTTAATAGCTCAAACTATAATACAATAAAATAGCATCAGAGATGCCCGTACCCCACAGCCTGGGAAAATATTTGTCAACACCATGAGATATAGAAGTGGTGAAACAGTACAAACATTGGGATACTTTCCGAGCAGTTCAGTTATATAAAGTTCCAAATAATGTTTAAGTAAAGAAAATAATGTCTAAGAGAAAGAAAATGTATATAAAGATGGGGTATTAAAACAAGACAATTCAATCGCAAGATGAAAGCATTAATCAGTAAACTAAAAATAGCCAGCCTCAGCAGGCAAGAACGCCAGCCCGCATATACAACTAAATGGGCAACTACACTGAGAAACAACTTCAGTTGTAAAAAGTATAGAGAATCCATGAAATGTTGACAGATGTAAGATTCACAGGTCATGATTTCTTACAAGAAGTTTTCATATTTTGAAGCCCTCGAACAAATCACAAGGGAGAAATAAAATTCCCCTTTAGCAAGTTTTCATATTTTGAAGCCCTCAAACAAATCACAAGGGAGAAATAAAATTCCCCTTTAGCATGATGACTGAACATAACCTTGAAGGAGGGGTCAAAGGTCAAATTTGACACTTGCAAAATATCTGCAGACCACGATTTCCAATAAGTTGTTTTTTCACTCCAAACCCCTAGGACCAATGATAAGGGAAATGTTAGGGTTTTGTTATATACCCCCTCCATTTGACATAAAAGATGTGATATGGCAGCCATTTTGTTTCAAAATAAGGCCAGAATTACTCTCAGGTAAGCTTTACTGGCCATTTACATTTTGTGCAAATCTGACACAGCTAGCAGCAATATTTTAATTTAGAATATATCAATGTATTTGGAAGGAAGGCGTTCCATAATGTCCAAACCACAACCTTGGCGGGAGATTAAAAATGCAACTACAGTAACATTGATCTAATAGCACCCCTTTTTCAATTAAGAAGTTTAACACCAAAAGTATTTACAGCGTTGCCAAGGCAACAGATGTTGCCCGAAACCTTCCCCAACCTATTCTGCTGTAGATCCTGTTTCGGTTTACATATCCTGAAAATTTGGTGAAAATCCATGCATGGGTTTAGGTTGCCTAGCACCCACAAATATTAAAACCCAAAAATATTCAAAGTATTGCCATAGCAACAGTTGTTGCTAGATACCCCAAAAACTAATTAGCTCTACATCATCTTGAGGTAAACATATCCTGAAAATTTGGTCAAAATCCATGCATGGGTTTAGTCTGTGGAACACCCACAAACCTTAAGACCCAAGAATCTTAAAAGTGTTGCCATGGCAACAGTTGTTGCCAGATACCCCCCAAAACCTAATCAGCTCTAGACCCTGTTGGGGTAAATATACCCTGAAAATTTGTTGAAAATTGGTGCACAGGTTTAGGCTGTGGAACAACCACAAACTTTAAGACCCAGAAATCTTAAAAGTTTTGCCATTGCAACAGTTGTTGCCGGATACTTCCTAAAACCTAATTTACTTTAGATCCTCTTGGGGTAAACATACCCTAAAACTTTGGTGAAAATCCATGAATGGGTTTAGGCTGTGGAACACCCACAAACTTTATACCCTTCGACGACAATGACGCCCAGACGGCGCAGGGGACAACTATAACCCCAGCCTTTATGGGCTGGGGTTAACAAAAAACTAGGTGAATAAACTTTTACAAAGAGAAAGGCTTTCAACTTTTTTCTGAATGAGGAGAGAGAAGTGGCTGAACCAGTGACAGTACATTGTCATGAACATACATGCATAACATCAAAAATTTGAGTAAACAAAATCATAAATTATGGAAGCAAAGTGTACATTGTAAATCACATGGATGGAAACACAATGCTAGTCTTTTACAAAAAAAAAAAGAAAAAAAGATGACATTCTTTTAAGAAAAGAAAACTTCATAAAAAAGCCAAGCTTTCAATTCATTCTTAAACATATTTATTGTTCCAAATCTCCCCCGGGTCAATTGTACTCCAGAAGCCATACACACAGCCATCCATTTAACCATACAATCAGCCAGTCTCCAATTACTGAGACAGAATCCGAGACTGCCATCCCTCACAAAAAGGAAGCCCTCAAACATTTGACAGTGGCATTTTTTGAAGAGAGCTGTAATCTTTAACTTCAACTGTCTCAAGTGGTTAAGGGTTATCAACAACCACTCACAAACCACTCACACCCTTTCCAACGACCAAACTCCATTCTCAGGAGACAACACATGTCCCAAACACGAAGATTCAAGGATGAATCTACAACTCGTAAAGTGGATTTTACATCAGTTTCCAGGAAGTTTTGCAGACATGGTCATAAATGTTTTGCTGCTGGCTGTTGAAAGGATTTTAATATTGATTAAAAAGGAAATGGTAAACAGTTAAGGTTTTATACTGACTGCATAATGGTTTGAATGATATATATTAATGAATAAAATATGCATATTTCAGCTTAAGATGAAAATAGGTTTTCTGGAAATTGTATTTAATGCTCTCTGAGTCCCTGAATATTCATGAAGATGAAAAGAAAGATAACATCTGAAAACAACCTTTTTTTATTTGACAGGGGCATTGGTGAATTCATTTTAAGCTGAAAGTTTTGACAGTGGGGACAGAAAAATCCCAATAAATTTCACTTAGGGTGTGTTTAAAAATGATATCTTCAAGACTTAAACATGTTATCTTCAAGACTTAACAAACCTTTAACTGGCTACTGAGATACTATGTATCATCTGTGTATATATTGTCATGAACTTGAATTGATGTGTTGAAACTGAAGCTTAGTTTTAATGAAATTCAATTGGAATGGAATTTGCTGATTCAAGTGATTGAATATCATATGTTTATTCTTTGTGTTATTATTTTTGGCAATACAACAGAAAAATATTGCAAAATGTGATGATACATTATAATAGTGTTGTGTAACAATGACATGTGACTGGTATTTTTAGTATTCAATTGAAATCATCAAAGAAGTACAATTACAAAAATTTCACTGCAATAAATATACTGTTGATTGTTTGCAAAATTTAGGTGACGTTGAAAAGGTCAATATCCTTGATAAGTAAGAAAGCTTTTTATACTATACCACACCTTAATGTTGCACTGAAAATAGGTTAAATGTGATGAAATAATCCCTAATAATAATCTAAGCATTGTTTGTAAACTCATACCCTGATCTTTTTGCTGATTCTGTTTTTATAGAGTTTACTTTATTCTAATTTAATGTTTAGAATCCGCGAGTTCGGAGATTAAGCACATGGATACCCGATACCTAATCTCCACTAATTAATGGAGACAAGCATCACCAGAGACACTGTATAACTAGAAGAAGTGTAAGTCAGATGTAGGTGTAAATGTGACTAGTTTTGAGGTTCTATCATAAGAAAATGCAGGATGTTTGTATGTAAATGTTGAAGATAAGGACAAAGCCAAAACTTAGCATCAAAAAGCCATAGATACTTAAGTTTCTAGTTATTTAGATTCTATTATGAACCCAGTACAGCATTTAACCACCTGGCTTTCATTCATGTGGTCAAGAGTTCAAATCAACATGTAGGATTTACTATGGACCTGTCGTGATATGATCTCAGCTGTTCAAAGAAATGTTAAACCCCCAAGTTTAAGCTTTGACTTTCTGCATCAGCTTTACCTAGTTTCCAGAACACAGTACTGGGTTAAAAGCATTTGTCACTTGGACTGCTTTTTTAGTGGTTGACAAGTTGACTGACATACTGTAGTGGATTTTTTTTTAAATAGTGGGCCAGCTTGTACCCACGCATAAAGTTCTTATTGATGTCATAATGTCACAGTAGCATTTCAAAATCTTATATAGGTGACATGAATTCAGACTGATACAAACTTCTTCTTCAAAGTAATCTATTAAAGGTCAACTTTTGTAACAATACAATTACTTGATTTTGTTCTATGTCCTGATAGAAACAGAAAGGCAAAGTAAAAAATTTTTTCAAATGATTTAAAACTGTATGAATTTTCACGTTAAGGAAGTGCAAACTTAAAGTTCTAATTCTAGTTCAACTTTTATAGCATTTAATAATATCTGTGAACTGCAAATTCTAAGGCGTAACATACCATAAACCAGTGTCCTAAACCAGATATCAAGGGATAGAAGAGGTCAGCCCACATGCATACACCAGTGAAAAGAAAGAAACTAAGGTGGATAAGCTTTGGAGAAAAAGTAAGATTTTAATTTTCATCTGAGGATATAACAGAAACATAATGCATAACCTTGATTCCTAATTCTTCAGTTTACCAACATTCTGTGTAATAAAAGATAGATTCACCTTGAAAATTAACAAAAAAACATAACAGTCAGAATCCATTCCTCTATTTATTTGGGGTTTAACATCGCTTTCATCGCTGTATATATAGGTCATATCACGACAGGTAGTTTTATGGGCACAGAAAATCAGTACTGTTGGTCAAGGTTATGTACTGTAAACTGCCGACCATCGGTAAGAAACTACCATCTTTCCCACATAGGGTTTGGGATTTGAACCACCGACCTCAGAGTGTGTTACCACTGCGCCCACTACATTGGTCTCACACAGAGGTGTCTGTGCAAACATTTGAATGATTTAGTCCATATTATCGACAACAAATTTTATTTAAAAATTATACATTCCATCAAATAAATACATATTCCAAAAATTTTGGTATTTCAGTATCTATTTTGGAGTAACTTTTCAGTAATAATTATATGAATTTAAATGTTCAGCAAATCAAGAAATACTTCTATGACAGCATGTCCTCTAAATAACAAAAGCACTCAGAGTGTATACCTCCACCACGCCCAAAGCCTCAAATATGGCTTGCGAGTGCCATGCTAACAAATACTAAAATAACTAGAGGATCGCTCGCAAAAAAAAAAGATAATGTTTTTGCATAGCAAAAACAAAGCGTCCCGAAAAGGATACATACATACATACATATATACATTTATATAGCGCTAATTTCAGAGAACCTGTTCATTAGCGCTTTGGCAGTGATTTTAACAGAACTGATTTTTATCTATGTACAAAGAATGTGATAAAGTTCCTAGTTGACAGATTGTATTGAGTAAGCTTGTTTGAAGAGATAAGTCTTTAGTTGTTTCTTGAATGAGCTGACTGATAAACTGGTACGGATATAAATTGGTAGGTGATTCCAGAGTTCAGATGCTGTCTTTTTGAATGCTTTATCACCGTAGTTTTTTAGTCGCGTCCTTGGAACACGCAGCAAGAAGCTGTCAGCTGATCTGAGAGCACGTGTTGAGGTATAAGGAGTGAGCAGTTCAGAGAGGTATTCTGGACCTTGTCCATTTATGCATTTGAGGGTAATCAGTAGAATTTTGAATTCTATCCTTTGTTGGATTGGGAGCCAATGAAGCTTTTTTAAGAGTGGTGTGACAGAGTCGAATTTCCTTTTGTGAAAGATGAGCTTGGCAGCGCAGTTGAGAACTCTTTGGAGCTTATTTTTGAGACCCGAGGGACAATTGTAGAGCAGGCAGTTATAAAGGTCAAGGCGAGAGGTGACAAAGGCATGTACCAAAGTGACACATGCACTTTTGGTGAGAAATTTCCTGATCTTGAACAAGTTTCTGAGATGAAACCAGGCTGTTGATGTTATTTGATTGACATGCTGTTTCATTGTCAGTTCTGAGTCGATGTATACACCAGTCTTCATTCTAGAGTTGGAGCTACTTGAGTCAAATGACTCCTTTACTAAATTTTGGTGGGACATTTAGTAAATGCGATGAGTCAAATGACAAAAATTAACCTCACAGTTGAGCAAATTGACTTAAATAGGAGAGGAGAAAAAAAGTACTATTAGTCTATCTTCAAAGTGAATTTGCAATACTACATCAAATTCAAGTCTACTCACTGTGAAAAAAAACTTTATTTCAATTCAAGACATATTTGTAGTCAGCATGATGTACAAGAATTCCTATGATGTACATGATTTGTAATAATTAAAGTATTTTTTACTGATTTTTTTTTCATTTTTTTTTTTTTTTTTTTTTTTTTTGTTTCAATAAATATGGTCCAAGCCTGCTCTATCTAAAACTAGAAAAAAAAATTAACTCACCTTGACATAGGTTCACTCAGGGAGTTGTTTTTATTTCATACAAAAAAACTCCAGACATTTATTTATGTAAATGGATATAAATTCACCACTTTTTGAAAAACAAAACAAAAAAAAAAAAAATGGTTTTAAAGCAATAACATACCATGTAAAGTTTAAGTTAAATTATTATTTAACTTTTTTCCAGCCGAAAATTTGTTATTAACATAGATGCAACTTTTCAAGTTTGTCCCACAGTAGTTTAAAATGTTTGTTGTTACCTGTTAACAATTGTCTTTGAAGTCACCTGTAAGAGTGCATTATGCAAAAATAAACTTTAAAAAGTGAAAATATTAAAAAGCTGGATAATAAAATCTTGTTGTGCAATAGATATTTATTTCTATATATATTTAACAAAACTATGAAAAAAGTGGAAATTTACAGCTACTGGTGAGTTTAAATCACTTACTATAAACGTGTTTTCTGTTGATAAATACAGAATTTTTGTTAAACGAAGTATGATTGGACAGTGCCGTTTCCGCTCAACCAATCAAATTAAGGCATTTAGAAGCAAGGAAACATGGAGGAATTGGGTTAAAAAGACAATATATGTGTCCTTTTATTTGATTTTTAAACAAAATTCGTCTAATTTTCCCAATATTTACAGCCAAAACGCGGGCGATAATGCAAGACTTATGCGTCACCGCGACTCGGGATCATAACGTGTACGCGTCTTTTCGCCCCAGTATAGCGACAAAAGACGCGGAAACGCGTAGTAAAATGAACACTGATACACCAATGTTTTTGACACAGTCTTTTACTTCAATATTTGTGTTGCCAACAAGTATGGTATGGATGTTCGATTTATGTAACTGTGATTTGGTTCCAACCATTAAAACTTCTGTCTTGTCATCATTTAATTTTAAATAGTTGGTGGTCATCCATGATTTGATTTCTTTGCAGCAGTCTTCAATTTTATGAATAGCAGATTGAACTGAGTTTTGGTCCTTTGGATTGCAATGGACATACAATTGTGAATCATCTGCATAAAAATGAGGAGATACTGATTTCGACCTAATCACTCGACCCACTGGTTCGGTGAAATCGGAGTATTCACTAGGGCCCAAAATGGAACCCTGCGGGACATTCAGTGTTAGTCTAACTTCATTTGAGACAAAGTGTTCTACCATGACCTTTTGACACCTGTTGTGGAGATAGGACTTGATCCATTTGTGTGCCTTTCCAACTATTCCAAACTGGTTTTGAAGCCTTTCAAGGAGAATTTGATGGTTTACAGTGTCGAATGCTGCCGAGAGATCTAGCAGGACTAGAATACTGCATTCCCCTCTGTCAGCAGCCATGAGCAAATCGTTCATGATCTTCAGAGTGGCAGTTTCTGTGCTATGATTCCGTCTGTATGCAGATTGGAACTTTTCTCTCAAACAGTTTGAATCTTTATAATTGTTCAGTCTGTGTGCAACCACCCGTTCTAGAAGTTTTGAGGCAAAGGACAAATTCGATACTGGGCGGTAGTTTTTAAGTATTTCTGGATTCAAAGAGTTCTTTTTCAATAGTGGAGTGACAATAGATTTTTTGAAACTGGAAGGCACTATTCCTGAGTGTAGTGATGCATTGATTATCTTGGTGAAGATAGGAGCAAAGGTTTTGCTGCATTGTTTTACTATTGCAGTTGGGACTGGGTCGAGGCTGCATTGCTTGTTAGGACATCCGAGAATCAGCTTCTGGATTTCTTCTTCATTTGTGGAACAGAGTGTCTCTAATCTAGAAGTAGCAGGGACATCAAACTCATGTGGATCTGCACCTGTTTGTTCTGCGTGTAGACCTTCCAGAATTTTGTCAATTTTCTGGATGAAGAAATCATTGAATATCTGGGGGAGTGAGGATTTGTCGCCACTTGGTAAGAAAGTTATTTTTTTCTTTTGCAGGAGAGAATTTAAAATACCAAAAAGCTTCTTTTGGTCACCTTTACACTCATCAATGATCTTTGTGTAAAACAAAGTCTTTGCACGTTTGATCGCTTCAGTCACATCATTTTTGGCACCCTTCCATGCTATAAGATTTGAAGGGGTTTTGTGAAGTTTCCACCGTCTTTCTAATCTGCGTCTCTTTCTTCGGAGATCTCCTATGGAGTTGCTGTACCAAGGTACAGTTTGTCTATCTGATACAAGTTTTGTGATTTCGGGGGCATGTTTATTGAGGAGATCCTTTAAAGTGGTGTCATACAGATTGGTCAAGATATCAACATCTTCAGAGTTGCAATGAAATAGGTCAGAGTTTTTTAGGTCCCTTTCAAAGCTATCAAGGTTGATAGCTTTTAGTTTTCTATACTGTACCTTCTTTTTCCTATACTTAACTAACTCAGTATGTAATCTGAAAGAGACCAGATAGTGATCTGATAGTTGTGGATCAGTAACATGGACTTCAGTGATATGCTCTTCTGATCTGGTCATCACCAGGTCAAGAGTATGTGACTTATTATGAGTGGCACATCCTACGTGTTGCTTAATTCCAAAAGAAGTGAGGGTATCTTGTAGAAAGGATGCTAAGCTGTCGTTTGTATCTTCAACATGAATATTGAAGTCACCCATAATCAGCAACTGTTCGTTTTGGATGACGAGTGACTCTAACAGTGTAGGGAATTCTTCTTTGAACTGTGATATTTTCAGGTTATTGGATTGGGAAGGAGGTGGTCTGTAAATGACAATAATCCTGAAGGTTTTTGAATTGGAAACAAGAGTAGCTTCAACCAGCTCAAAGCTATGGAAATTATCCCTGGTGTTACACTGAGTGATATGCAGGTGTTCATTGTGAACTAGTGCCACCCCTCCACCCTTTCCAGCTTGCCTGGGTGTGTGAATGATGTCATACTTTAAAGGGCACATTTCACCGGGAGTGATGTAATCCTCATCTGTAAGCCAAGTCTCTGTGACAGCTATTAGGTCTAATGAGTTATCTAAAATCATTTCCTGGAAGTCAATGACTTTGTTTCTTATAGATCTTGTGTTGATCACACCAACTTTGATTCCTTCATTTGTCACATCAGGTTTGCTACTAGCCCCAGAGGGTTGATGAACTGTGACATTAGAGTTTCTTGCACATTTCCTTTTGCCAGCCCTACACCCTCTCCTTTGTCCCTGGAGATTTAAATCTTTAATCAGCAGATGAACATTTTCATGTAATAATAGTTTGTTTGGACCTTTGGGTCTATTGGCATTTATAGTAATTAGTTCTTTCCTTGTGTACGTGAAAGTCATTGTTGAAGAAAACAATATCCAAGAAAAGACCAACAATAGTATCCAATTAATCTGAGAATGACACTTCTGAACTGTTTGCTTTAGCATTGTGTGAAAATGGCACTTGCACAGAACTCTGGAATTTTATATTCAAAATTTAAATTATCATCCTGAATTCATATTCGAATTGTATCCAAAGCATTTAACCAAAAACACTAAAATTGTAGTCCATATAGTCTCTGATATATCTTAAAGCCCATGTATGTTTTGCACTGTGAAAACTTTTCTAGAAACCACACAAAATAACACTTTTATGAGAGCCAAAAAAACTGCTGCCAGCCAGGCGCATGAAAATAGGATATAAAGGTGAGTGCTAAAGTATTAAGAAAATGCTTCGTTTCTAGCCTTATACTGTTGTGGCAACCAAAGTCAGCGCAGTCTGCTCTATCTAGCACGGTTTTCAAGATATAAGCATTTTTGTGTTTTGCAAAAAATTAAAAAATTAATAATGTCCGCTATATTTGGCGAGACAAAAATATTTTGAAAATTGGCATGGCTACTCTGCAGAGATACCCAGCAGGTCCAAAATTTTGTTGAGTTCACTCCATATAGCACGGTTTTCGAGATATAAGCATTTTTGTGTTTTGCAAAAACTTTGAAAATTCAAAATGGCCACCATTTGTGGGGAGACAAAAATTTTTGTCAAGACCACTGCCGTGGTGTGTATCTCCCGCCGAGCATTAAAGCAGAAGAAATAGCTTTTCCGAGATATTCACAATTTTTCATTTTCGTGTGTGAAAGGTCTTCCAAAAGTAGGTGAATGAGTTATTTGAGAAAAATTGGCTATCTGCAATACTATTAAGAGATAATTCACATTTACTCATTTTCAGTAGGTGAATAATTATCTATGGGTCTGAAACTTCACCAAGTGAAAGCTCTCCCAAAAGTAGGTGAATGAGTTATTTGAGAAAAATTGGCTATCTGCAATACTTTTAGAGATAATTCGCATTTACTCATTTTGAGTAGGTGAGTAATTAGCTATGGGTCTGAAACTTCACCATGTGAAAGCTCTCCCACAAGTAGATGAATGAGTATTTGATAAAAATTGGGTATCCGCAATACTTTTACAGATAATTAGCATTTACTCATTTTGAGTAGGTGAATAAATAGCTATGGGTCTGAAACTTCACAGAGTGAAAGCTCTCCTAAAAGTAGGTGGATGAGTTATTTGAGAAAAATTGGCTATCTGCAATACTTTTAGAGATAATTCACATTTACTCATTTTGAGTAGGTGAATAATTAGCTATGGGTCTGAAACTTCACCAAGTGAAAGCTCTGCCAAAAGTAGGTGAATGAGTTATTTGAGAAAAATTGGCTATCTGCAATACTTTTAGAGATAATTCGCATTTACTCTTTTTGAGTAGGTGAGTAATTTGCTATGGGTCTGAAACTTCACCAAGTGAAAGCTCTCCCAAAAGTAGGTGAATGAGTTATTTGAGAAAAATTGGCTATCTGCAATACTTTTAGAGATAATTCGCATTTACTCATTTTGAGTAGACGAGTAATTAGCTATGGGTCTGAAACTTCACCAAGTGAAAGCTCTCCCAAAAGTAGGTGAATGATTAATTTGAGAAAAATTGGCTATCTGCAATACTTTTAGAGATAATTCGCATTTACTCATTTTGAGTAGGTGAGTAATTAGCTATGGGTCTGAAACTTCACCAAGTGAAAGCTCTCCCAAAAGTAGGTGAATGAGTTATTTGAGAAAAATTGGCTATCTGCAATACTTTTAGAGATAATTCGCATTTACTCATTTTGAGTAGGTGAGTAATTAGCTATGGGTCTGAAACTTCACCATGTGAAAGCTCTCCCACAAGTAGATGAATGAGTATTTGATAAAAATTTGCTATCTGCAATACTTTTAGAGATAATTCGCATTTACTCATTTTGAGTAGGTGAGTAATTAGCTATGGGTCTGAAACTTCACCATGTGAAAGCTCTCCCACAAGTAGATGAATGAGTATTTGATAAAAATTGGGTATCCGCAATACTTTTACAGATAATTAGCATTTACTCATTTTGAGTAGGTGAATAAATAGCTATGGGTCTGAAACTTCACAGAGTGAAACTCTCCCAAAAGTAGGTGAATGAGTTATTTGAGAAAAATTGGCTATCTGCAATACTTTTAGAGATAATTCACATTTACTCATTTTGAGTAGGTGAATAATTAGCTATGGGTCTGAAACTTCACCAAGTGAAAGCTCTCCCAAAAGTAGGTGAATGAGTTATTTGAGAAAAATTGGCTATCTGCAATACTTTTAGAGATAATTCGCATTTACTCATTTTGAGTAGGTGAGTAATTAGCTATGGGTCTGAAACTTCACCATGTGAAAGCTCTCCCACAAGTAGATGAATGAGTTATATGATAAAAATTGGGTATCCGCAATACTTTTACAGATAATTCGCATTTACTCATTTTGAGTAGGTAAATAATTAGCTATGGGTCTGAAACTTCACCATGTGAAAGCTCTCCCAAAAGTAGGTGAATGAGTTATTTGAGAAAAATTGGCTATCTGCAATACTTTTAGAGATAATTCGCATTTACTCATTTTGAGTAGGTGAGTAATTGGCTATGGGTCTGAAACTTCACCATGTGAAAGCTCTTCCAAAAGTAGGTGAATGAGTTATTTGAGAAAAATTGGCCATCTGCAATACTTTTAGAGGTAATTCGCATTTACTCTTTTTGAGTAGGTGAGCAATTAGCTATGGGTCTGAAACTTCACCAAGTGAAAGCTCTTTGGGATAGCTGCTCTGCAGAGATACCCTGAAGATAAAAAATTTCGTCGAAATCGCTCTATGTAGCATGGTTTTCGAAATATTAGCATTTTTGTGTTTTGCAATTTTTGCGCAAAAATTCGAAAATTCAAAATGGCCGCCATTTTTGGCAAGAAAATTTTTTTTTGAAAATTGGCATGGTTACTCTGCAGAGATACCCTGTGGGTCAAAAATTTCGTCGAAATCGCTCTATCTAGCACGGTTTTCGAGATATAAGCATTTTTGTGTTTTGCAATTTTTGCGAAAATTTCGAAAATTGAAAATGGCCGCCATTTTTGGCGAGACAAAATTTTTTTGAAAATTGGGAAAAGTACTCCGCAGAGATATCCTGCGGGTCAAAAATTTTGTCGAAATTGCTCTATCTAGCACGGTTTTTGAGATATAAGCATTTTTGTGTTTTGCAATTTTTGCGAAAATTTCGAAAATTCAAAATGGCCGCCATTTTGGGCGAGACAAAAATTTTTTTGAAAATTGGGATAACTATTCTGCAGAGATACCCTTCGGGTCAAAAATTTCGCCGAAATCACTCTATCTAGCACGGTTTTCGAGATATAAGCATTTTTGTGTTTTCCTTATTTGGAAAATTCGTAATGATTAATTAATCATTAATTACTCGACCATTTCTTGACCAATCAATGCCAAAATTTAATGATTTCCAGATTTTAATAGAATGAATGTATTTGCCAAGTTTCAGGTGAATTGATAAAATTCCTTTCAAGTTATCATCCGGACAGGCTTCCCCATCGAAAAAAAGACATTTTTGGTCATGTGACCTCTCTGATTGGTTGAAATGTCACTGCAGCATATTCAAAAAAATTCCCCAAGGCTACTGCCTAAACCTGCCAAATTTGAAAAGAATCCGCCTAACGGTTACAGAGTTATAAGGAAAACAAAATGCGGAGCCGGCGGAGCCGGAAGCTCTCCCATACACAAACAAGCGTCCCTTGCGGGACGCTTAATTCCTGGATCCAGATAGTGATCTGGATCTATTCCTTGTGTCATTGTCAATACATCCTGAAAATTCCATCAAAATAAGTCTAATTTTTTTTATATATTATATATATATATATTTTTTGAAAACGAACAGACAAAGGCAAGTCGCCATATAACAACCATCATAACAGTAATTATTATTCCCATGCTGTGGGCCCCAATTAACCTAACAGATTACATCACTGTATTCTACTGTGTAAGTTTTATCAATATGTCCATTGGAACAGACATGTGTGACTTCACCTTTACCTCAGTTAAACCAATTGTGACCTATATTCCTTCCATTTATCCCATACAGAGGGAGTTGATTTTGTGTTGGTCAACTAGAACAAGCTCCCCTGTATTAATCCTTTGTAAGTAGCCCATTTTCTTCTGTTCCCAGGAGAAATCGCCTTAACAGGTTTGGTGATAGACTCATTTTGTAGCTTCATTTGAAAGTGGATCAAGTTTCTGTGAAACATAGCTACTGACTAATGCAATCTATTAAACAGGGCACTTAATCTAATGGTAAATTCAAAGAAACATAGAGAAAAGTAATTTATCTTAAACTGATAGTCATAGGATAAGGATAGCTAAATTGTATCTTGTATCAATATTTCAATCTATCTATAATTGTTTTAATAAGTTTCAATATCCATATTATTAGTATCAATTTCATTAACATTTTACAAATCTGTTGATATCTGTTCATGATTTACTTTGACATAATATCAAATTTTAATATATATTTTGAAGTCTAAAAATGAAACTCAGTAAACTACACAAAACAATATACACACTGTTTTCCTTAATTACAGACACTTTAAAACCCACTGCAACAGGACCTAGTACATACAGAACATTTTAAAAGCAACATGAAATCAAAACAAGAGCACTCAAACAGTGCAAACCTCGGCCGAGGCACTGAGTAAATGGAAAAATCCAGATAGTTTTATTTTATATCCATATGGTGATCGGACAGATCACTCTCAAAATGGGATCTTAGTTGGACCAAGACCAATCTTCTGATTTGTTTTTCATTAAGTTTCAACCAGTAGTACTTGCTTAATCTGGCTAAGAAACAGACAAACGGACAAACAGATGACAAAAATACCTCCTTGGCACAGATAATAATTATAAACATAGAAAAAATGTCATCCAATTTAATCAAATCTTTCATTTTTGAGAACCCGTTTTGTCAATAAACGCATAAAATCAATAGAGTAAATGGAAATTGGTCAACTTGGACCTCTACTAACATAACCCCTCCAAACTCACCCTCATCTGTAAGAAGCTTGGACTTACTCTGATACAAGGTTGTCCCAAATCAATATAAAATTTGGATTTATGCATGGATTTTAATCATCTAGGGGTCATTGTTTCCAGATTTTAATCATGGACATAACAGTATGAGATGATTTTACAAAAGATCAACATAACATATATTAACGTGATATTTACTTTCTGTCATTTATGTGAAAGTGTTAGATTAGCCCTGTGACCAGTGTATAAGAGAGCCAGTTGCCATGTAATTAGTAGCACTAGACCTGTCCTATTCATTATGTATGGGTGTATTATGGCTCAGTTTACTGTCTGAATAATTCATCTCACAGACAGTGTGTTGTCAAATCTTGGGAGATATTGTGTCTGGAAATGACAAGTTGCCTTAAGCCTTTAATACCTCTGTTTGGATGTCACCAGTTTGCCACTTGGCTGCCTAGACAATACAAACTTTAATCTTTACACTCGTGAAGGATGGACGTGTGATCGTGGAGATCACAAAAGCTTATGTTTGAAAAACCTGTGCCAGTTAGCATTTCAACCCCTGTTAATCACAACAGGGGAGAAGCTAGGAATTTCGATTTGGTACACCCTAATGTTTTACGGTTATATACAATATTTGTGTGGGGATGGAGTATTATTATCTCATTAATGATTCTACTTACAAAATGGTATGCCTGGGCATACTGGCTTCTACGTAAGCTACACCCCTGGACAATGACTCTTCAATCTGCCATACAACCAGTCTTTGGAATGTTAGAACCTGTCCATTATTTTCATGGTATCACCAATCTTCCTGACAAAATGGAGATCAGTAATCTTGTCCCACGATCAGATTAATTTTATGAGTTTGATGCTTAAACTTTTCTCAGTTTCAGGAATGATTTACAAATTGTAGTGATCAGGTGACTGTTAATTTGGAACCTAGATAATAGTTAACATTTAACTATATTAAAACAATTTTGATGTTTTGTAGAAACATCATCTTTAGCATTTTCAGTCCAATTTAAATAAAATTCAAATTCAACATTGCAATATTTATTTCTATTAAAGCACATAAGGGACTTGACCTCACATTATTATTAAACATTTTTTACACTAAAGTAATGCCGAATGGAAGTCAAATGTTTTACTTGTCAATCATAAAACTCTTCTGTGCCAGTTTACTCAGGGTTGTTATTCACAAGAGATCAAGCTCATGTTGAGCCAAAATTCACCATCTGAGCTTTACACGAGTCGACTCGTACATGCCCACAATGTCTCCAAAAAGTACATTGTGGGAACAACGTAATTATCGTAATTGGAGCACACTAATATCAAATAGAATAAGTGGTACAACTGTCTACCACCCGAAAAAATTATGTAGATAAATCTGTAGATATATTATTATTATTATTATCATTATTATTGTTATTATTATTATTGGTACTAGTAGTAGTGGTATTGGTATTATTATTATCTATTTATTACAGATATAACTGGTATTGATTGCAATTATTATTATAATAATAATAATTATTATTATTACGTACATAGCTGAATCAGACTTCTATCCTCAGTAAATCATACTGGTCGAAGCACTGATAAGTGGAACCATTGGTCCAAGAAACCATTACTCCTCCCTTGGTTCCCACGGTGTACAAATCAGAGTACTGAGGAGTACCCCTCAAAATGCGCCTAATTATGACTACATTTCACTGGACACAGTACAAAACCATCTTGTACCTACCTGGTGCACCATTTCCGTTCAGTACACGAACCTTGACCACAGCGAGCTGGTCACGTGACCCCAAAAATCAATGAGTCTCCCTCTTGAGTGCCCACGATGTACTTAAAAAAATTAAAGCCAAAAGACTCTCATTTTGGCATGATTATGGCAGTACATCAGGCTTCTATCCCTGTAAACCATACTGGGCAGACCTGGGAAAGGAGGCCATGCAACCCTTAAAGGTCGAAGCCCTGATAAGTGGAACCATTGGTCCAAGAAACCATTACTCCTCCCTTGGTTCCCACGGTGTACAAATCGGAGTACTGAGGAGTACCCCTCAAAACGCGCCTAATTAGGACTACATTTCACTGGACACAGTATCAAAACCATCTTGAACCTACCTGGCGCACCATTTCCCTTCAGTACACGAAGCTTGACCACAGCGAGATGGTCACATGACCCCAAAAATCAATGAGTCTCCCTCGTGAGTGCCCACGATGTACTTAAAAAAATTAAAGACAAAAGACTCTCATTTTGGCATGATTATGGCAGTACATCATGCTTCTATCCCCCGTAAACCATACTGGGCATACCTGGGAAAGGAGGCCATGTAACCCTTAAAGGTCGAAGCCCTGATAAGTGAAACCATTGGTCCAAGAAACCATTACTCCTCCCTTGGTTCCCACGGTGTACAAATCGGAGTACTGAGGAGTACCCCTCAAAACGCGCCTAATTAGGACTATATTTCACTGGACACAGTACAAAACCATCTTGAACCTACCTGGTGCACCATTTCCCTTCAGTACACAAACCTTGACCACAGCGAGCTGGTCACGTGACCCCAAAAATCAATGAGTCTCCCTCGTGAGTGCCCACGATGTACTTAAAAAAATTAAAGCCAAAAGACTCATTTTGGCATGATTATGGCAGTACATCAGGCTTCTATCCCCTGTAAACCATACTGGGCATACCTGGGAAAAGAGGCCATGTAACTCTTAAAGGTCGAAGCCCTGATAAGTGGAACCATTGGTCCAAGAAACCATTACTCCTCCCTTGGTTCCCACGGTGTACAAATCGGAGTACTGAGGAGTACCCCTCAAAACGCGCCTAATTAGGACTACATTTCACTGGACACAGTACAAAACCATCTTGAACCTACCTGGCGCACCATTTCCCTTCAGTACACGAAGCTTGACCACAGCGAGATGGTCACATGACCCCAAAAATCAATGAGTCTCCCTCGTGAGTGCCCACGATGTACTTAAAAAAATTAAAGACAAAAGACTCTCATTTTGGCATGATTATGGCAGTACATCATGCTTCTATCCCCCGTAAACCATACTGGGCATACCTGGGAAAGGAGGCCATGTAACCCTTAAAGGTCGAAGCCCTGATAAGTGAAACCATTGGTCCAAGAAACCATTACTCCTCCCTTGGTTCCCACGGTGTACAAATCGGAGTACTGAGGAGTACCCCTCAAAACGCGCCTAATTAGGACTACATTTCACTGGACACAGTATCAAAACCATCTTGAACCTACCTGGCGCACCATTTCCCTTCAGTACACGAAGCTTGACCACAGCGAGATGGTCACATGACCCCAAAAATCAATGAGTCTCCCTCGTGAGTGCCCACGATGTACTTAAAAAAATTAAAGACAAAAGACTCTCATTTTGGCATGATTATGGCAGTACATCATGCTTCTATCCCCCGTAAACCATACTGGGCATACCTGGGAAAGGAGGCCATGTAACCCTTAAAGGTCGAAGCCCTGATAAGTGAAACCATTGGTCCAAGAAACCATTACTCCTCCCTTGGTTCCCACGGTGTACAAATCGGAGTACTGAGGAGTACCCCTCAAAACGCGCCTAATTAGGACTACATTTCACTGGACACAGTATCAAAACCATCTTGAACCTACCTGGCGCACCATTTCCCTTCAGTACACGAAGCTTGACCACAGCGAGATGGTCACATGACCCCAAAAATCAATGAGTCTCCCTCATGAGTGCCCACGATGTACTTAAAAAAATTAAAGACAAAAGACTCTCATTTTGGCATGATTATGGCAGTACATCATGCTTCTATCCCCCGTAAACCATACTGGGCATACCTGGGAAAGGAGGCCATGTAACCCTTAAAGGTCGAAGCCCTGATAAGTGAAACCATTGGTCCAAGAAACCATTACTCCTCCCTTGGTTCCCACGGTGTACAAATCGGAGTACTGAGGAGTACCCCTCAAAACGCGCCTAATTAGGACTACATTTCACTGGACACAGTACAAAACCATCTTGAACCTACCTGGTGCACCATTTCCCTTCAGTACACGAACCTTGACCACAGCGAGCTGGTCACGTGACCCCAAAAATCAATGAGTCTCCCTCGTGAGTGCCCACGATGTACTTAAAAAAATTAAAGCCAAAAGACTCATTTTGGCATGATTATGGCAGTACATCAGGCTTCTATCCCCTGTAAACCATACTGGGCATACCTGGGAAAAGAGGCCATGTAACCCTTAAAGGTCGAAGCCCTGATAAGTGGAACCATTGGTCCAAGAAACCATTACTCCTCCCTTGGTTCCCACGGTGTACAAATCGGAGTACTGAGGAGTACCCCTCAAAACGCGCCTAATTAGGACTACATTTCACTGGACACAGTACAAAACCATCTTGAACCTACCTGGTGCACCATTTCCCTTCAGTACACGAACCTTGACCACAGCGAGCTGGTCACGTGACCCCAAAAATCAATGAGTCTCCCTCGTGAGTGCCCACGATGTACTTAAAAAAATTAAAGCCAAAAGACTCATTTTGGCATGATTATGGCAGTACATCAGGCTTCTATCCCCTGTAAACCATACTGGGCATACCTGGGAAAAGAGGCCATGTAACTCTTAAAGGTCGAAGCCCTGATAAGTGGAACCATTGGTCCAAGAAACCATTACTCCTCCCTTGGTTCCCACGGTGTACAAATCGGAGTACTGAGGAGTACCCCTCAAAACGCGCCTAATTAGGACTACATTTCACTGGACACAGTACAAAACCATCTTGAACCTACCTGGCGCACCATTTCCCTTCAGTACACAAACCTTGACCACAGCGAGCTGGTCACGTGACCCCAAAAATCAATGAGTCTCCCTCGTGAGTGCCCACGATGTACTTAAAAAAATTAAAGACAAAAGACTCTCATTTTGGCATGATTATGGCAGTACATCATGCTTCTATCCCCCGTAAACCATACTGGGCATACCTGGGAAAGGAGGCCATGTAACCCTTAAAGGTCGAAGCCCTGATAAGTGAAACCATTGGTCCAAGAAACCATTACTCCTCCCTTGGTTCCCACGGTGTACAAATCGGAGTACTGAGGAGTACCCCTCAAAACGCGCCTAATTAGGACTACATTTCACTGGACACAGTATCAAAACCATCTTGAACCTACCTGGCGCACCATTTCCCTTCAGTACACGAAGCTTGACCACAGCGAGATGGTCACATGACCCCAAAAATCAATGAGTCTCCCTCATGAGTGCCCACGATGTACTTAAAAAAGTTAAAGACAAAAGACTCTCATTTTGGCATGATTATGGCAGTACATCATGCTTCTATCCCCCGTAAACCATACTGGGCATACCTGGGAAAGGAGGCCATGTAACCCTTAAAGGTCGAAGCCCTGATAAGTGAAACCATTGGTCCAAGAAACCATTACTCCTCCCTTGGTTCCCACGGTGTACAAATCGGAGTACTGAGGAGTACCCCTCAAAACGCGCCTAATTAGGACTACATTTCACTGGACACAGTACAAAACCATCTTGAACCTACCTGGTGCACCATTTCCCTTCAGTACACGAACCTTGACCACAGCGAGCTGGTCACGTGACCCCAAAAATCAATGAGTCTCCCTCGTGAGTGCCCACGATGTACTTAAAAAAATTAAAGCCAAAAGACTCATTTTGGCATGATTATGGCAGTACATCAGGCTTCTATCCCCTGTAAACCATACTGGGCATACCTGGGAAAAGAGGCCATGTAACTCTTAAAGGTCGAAGCCCTGATAAGTGGAACCATTGGTCCAAGAAACCATTACTCCTCCCTTGGTTCCCACGGTGTACAAATCGGAGTACTGAGGAGTACCCCTCAAAACGCGCCTAATTAGGACTACATTTCACTGGACACAGTACAAAACCATCTTGAACCTACCTGGCGCACCATTTCCCTTCAGTACACAAACCTTGACCACAGCGAGCTGGTCACGTGACCCCAAAAATCAATGAGTCTCCCTCGTGAGTGCCCACGATGTACTTAAAAAAATTAAAGACAAAAGACTCTCATTTTGGCATGATTATGGCAGTACATCATGCTTCTATCCCCCGTAAACCATACTGGGCATACCTGGGAAAGGAGGCCATGTAACCCTTAAAGGTCGAAGCCCTGATAAGTGAAACCATTGGTCCAAGAAACCATTACTCCTCCCTTGGTTCCCACGGTGTACAAATCGGAGTACTGAGGAGTACCCCTCAAAACGCGCCTAATTAGGACTACATTTCACTGGACACAGTATCAAAACCATCTTGAACCTACCTGGCGCACCATTTCCCTTCAGTACACGAAGCTTGACCACAGCGAGATGGTCACATGACCCCAAAAATCAATGAGTCTCCCTCATGAGTGCCCACGATGTACTTAAAAAAATTAAAGACAAAAGACTCTCATTTTGGCATGATTATGGCAGTACATCATGCTTCTATCCCCCGTAAACCATACTGGGCATACCTGGGAAAGGAGGCCATGTAACCCTTAAAGGTCGAAGCCCTGATAAGTGAAACCATTGGTCCAAGAAACCATTACTCCTCCCTTGGTTCCCACGGTGTACAAATCGGAGTACTGAGGAGTACCCCTCAAAACGCGCCTAATTAGGACTACATTTCACTGGACACAGTACAAAACCATCTTGAACCTACCTGGTGCACCATTTCCCTTCAGTACACGAACCTTGACCACAGCGAGCTGGTCACGTGACCCCAAAAATCAATGAGTCTCCCTCGTGAGTGCCCACGATGTACTTAAAAAAATTAAAGCCAAAAGACTCATTTTGGCATGATTATGGCAGTACATCAGGCTTCTATCCCCTGTAAACCATACTGGGCATACCTGGGAAAAGAGGCCATGTAACTCTTAAAGGTCGAAGCCCTGATAAGTGGAACCATTGGTCCAAGAAACCATTACTCCTCCCTTGGTTCCCACGGTGTACAAATCGGAGTACTGAGGAGTACCCCTCAAAACGCGCCTAATTAGGACTACATTTCACTGGACACAGTACAAAACCATCTTGAACCTACCTGGCGCACCATTTCCCTTCAGTACACAAACCTTGACCACAGCGAGCTGGTCACGTGACCCCAAAAATCAATGAGTCTCCCTCGTGAGTGCCCACGATGTACTTAAAAAAATTAAAGACAAAAGACTCTCATTTTGGCATGATTATGGCAGTACATCATGCTTCTATCCCCCGTAAACCATACTGGGCATACCTGGGAAAGGAGGCCATGTAACCCTTAAAGGTCGAAGCCCTGATAAGTGAAACCATTGGTCCAAGAAACCATTACTCCTCCCTTGGTTCCCACGGTGTACAAATCGGAGTACTGAGGAGTACCCCTCAAAACGCGCCTAATTAGGACTACATTTCACTGGACACAGTATCAAAACCATCTTGAACCTACCTGGCGCACCATTTCCCTTCAGTACACGAAGCTTGACCACAGCGAGATGGTCACATGACCCCAAAAATCAATGAGTCTCCCTCGTGAGTGCCCACGATGTACTTAAAAAAATTAAAGCCAAAAGACTCATTTTGGCATGATTATGGCAGTACATCAGGCTTCTATCCCCTGTAAACCATACTGGGCATACCTGGGAAAAGAGGCCATGTAACCCTTAAAGGTCGAAGCCCTGATAAGTGGAACCATTGGTCCAAGAAACCATTACTCCTCCCTTGGTTCCCACGGTGTACAAATCGGAGTACTGAGGAGTACCCCTCAAAACGCGCCTAATTAGGACTACATTTCACTGGACACAGTACAAAACCATCTTGAACCTACCTGGTGCACCATTTCCCTTCAGTACACGAACCTTGACCACAGCGAGCTGGTCACGTGACCCCAAAAATCAATGAGTCTCCCTCGTGAGTGCCCACGATGTACTTAAAAAAATTAAAGCCAAAAGACTCATTTTGGCATGATTATGGCAGTACATCAGGCTTCTATCCCCTGTAAACCATACTGGGCATACCTGGGAAAAGAGGCCATGTAACTCTTAAAGGTCGAAGCCCTGATAAGTGGAACCATTGGTCCAAGAAACCATTACTCCTCCCTTGGTTCCCACGGTGTACAAATCGGAGTACTGAGGAGTACCCCTCAAAACGCGCCTAATTAGGACTACATTTCACTGGACACAGTACAAAACCATCTTGAACCTACCTGGCGCACCATTTCCCTTCAGTACACAAACCTTGACCACAGCGAGCTGGTCACGTGACCCCAAAAATCAATGAGTCTCCCTCGTGAGTGCCCACGATGTACTTAAAAAAATTAAAGACAAAAGACTCTCATTTTGGCATGATTATGGCAGTACATCATGCTTCTATCCCCCGTAAACCATACTGGGCATACCTGGGAAAGGAGGCCATGTAACCCTTAAAGGTCGAAGCCCTGATAAGTGAAACCATTGGTCCAAGAAACCATTACTCCTCCCTTGGTTCCCACGGTGTACAAATCGGAGTACTGAGGAGTACCCCTCAAAACGCGCCTAATTAGGACTACATTTCACTGGACACAGTATCAAAACCATCTTGAACCTACCTGGCGCACCATTTCCCTTCAGTACACGAAGCTTGACCACAGCGAGATGGTCACATGACCCCAAAAATCAATGAGTCTCCCTCGTGAGTGCCCACGATGTACTTAAAAAAATTAAAGCCAAAAGACTCATTTTGGCATGATTATGGCAGTACATCAGGCTTCTATCCCCTGTAAACCATACTGGGCATACCTGGGAAAAGAGGCCATGTAACCCTTAAAGGTCGAAGCCCTGATAAGTGGAACCATTGGTCCAAGAAACCATTACTCCTCCCTTGGTTCCCACGGTGTACAAATCGGAGTACTGAGGAGTACCCCTCAAAACGCGCCTAATTAGGACTACATTTCACTGGACACAGTACAAAACCATCTTGAACCTACCTGGTGCACCATTTCCCTTCAGTACACGAACCTTGACCACAGCGAGCTGGTCACGTGACCCCAAAAATCAATGAGTCTCCCTCGTGAGTGCCCACGATGTACTTAAAAAAATTAAAGCCAAAAGACTCATTTTGGCATGATTATGGCAGTACATCAGGCTTCTATCCCCTGTAAACCATACTGGGCATACCTGGGAAAAGAGGCCATGTAACTCTTAAAGGTCGAAGCCCTGATAAGTGGAACCATTGGTCCAAGAAACCATTACTCCTCCCTTGGTTCCCACGGTGTACAAATCGGAGTACTGAGGAGTACCCCTCAAAACGCGCCTAATTAGGACTACATTTCACTGGACACAGTACAAAACCATCTTGAACCTACCTGGCGCACCATTTCCCTTCAGTACACAAACCTTGACCACAGCGAGCTGGTCACGTGACCCCAAAAATCAATGAGTCTCCCTCGTGAGTGCCCACGATGTACTTAAAAAAATTAAAGACAAAAGACTCTCATTTTGGCATGATTATGGCAGTACATCATGCTTCTATCCCCCGTAAACCATACTGGGCATACCTGGGAAAGGAGGCCATGTAACCCTTAAAGGTCGAAGCCCTGATAAGTGAAACCATTGGTCCAAGAAACCATTACTCCTCCCTTGGTTCCCACGGTGTACAAATCGGAGTACTGAGGAGTACCCCTCAAAACGCGCCTAATTAGGACTACATTTCACTGGACACAGTATCAAAACCATCTTGAACCTACCTGGCGCACCATTTCCCTTCAGTACACGAAGCTTGACCACAGCGAGATGGTCACATGACCCCAAAAATCAATGAGTCTCCCTCATGAGTGCCCACGATGTACTTAAAAAAATTAAAGACAAAAGACTCTCATTTTGGCATGATTATGGCAGTACATCATGCTTCTATCCCCCGTAAACCATACTGGGCATACCTGGGAAAGGAGGCCATGTAACCCTTAAAGGTCGAAGCCCTGATAAGTGAAACCATTGGTCCAAGAAACCATTACTCCTCCCTTGGTTCCCACGGTGTACAAATCGGAGTACTGAGGAGTACCCCTCAAAACGCGCCTAATTAGGACTACATTTCACTGGACACAGTACAAAACCATCTTGAACCTACCTGGTGCACCATTTCCCTTCAGTACACGAACCTTGACCACAGCGAGCTGGTCACGTGACCCCAAAAATCAATGAGTCTCCCTCGTGAGTGCCCACGATGTACTTAAAAAAATTAAAGCCAAAAGACTCATTTTGGCATGATTATGGCAGTACATCAGGCTTCTATCCCCTGTAAACCATACTGGGCATACCTGGGAAAAGAGGCCATGTAACTCTTAAAGGTCGAAGCCCTGATAAGTGGAACCATTGGTCCAAGAAACCATTACTCCTCCCTTGGTTCCCACGGTGTACAAATCGGAGTACTGAGGAGTACCCCTCAAAACGCGCCTAATTAGGACTACATTTCACTGGACACAGTACAAAACCATCTTGAACCTACCTGGCGCACCATTTCCCTTCAGTACACAAACCTTGACCACAGCGAGCTGGTCACGTGACCCCAAAAATCAATGAGTCTCCCTCGTGAGTGCCCACGATGTACTTAAAAAAATTAAAGACAAAAGACTCTCATTTTGGCATGATTATGGCAGTACATCATGCTTCTATCCCCCGTAAACCATACTGGGCATACCTGGGAAAGGAGGCCATGTAACCCTTAAAGGTCGAAGCCCTGATAAGTGAAACCATTGGTCCAAGAAACCATTACTCCTCCCTTGGTTCCCACGGTGTACAAATCGGAGTACTGAGGAGTACCCCTCAAAACGCGCCTAATTAGGACTACATTTCACTGGACACAGTATCAAAACCATCTTGAACCTACCTGGCGCACCATTTCCCTTCAGTACACGAAGCTTGACCACAGCGAGATGGTCACATGACCCCAAAAATCAATGAGTCTCCCTCATGAGTGCCCACGATGTACTTAAAAAAATTAAAGACAAAAGACTCTCATTTTGGCATGATTATGGCAGTACATCATGCTTCTATCCCCCGTAAACCATACTGGGCATACCTGGGAAAGGAGGCCATGTAACCCTTAAAGGTCGAAGCCCTGATAAGTGAAACCATTGGTCCAAGAAACCATTACTCCTCCCTTGGTTCCCACGGTGTACAAATCGGAGTACTGAGGAGTACCCCTCAAAACGCGCCTAATTAGGACTACATTTCACTGGACACAGTATCAAAACCATCTTGAACCTACCTGGCGCACCATTTCCCTTCAGTACACGAAGCTTGACCACAGCGAGATGGTCACATGACCCCAAAAATCAATGAGTCTCCCTCATGAGTGCCCACGATGTACTTAAAAAAATTAAAGACAAAAGACTCTCATTTTGGCATGATTATGGCAGTACATCATGCTTCTATCCCCCGTAAACCATACTGGGCATACCTGGGAAAGGAGGCCATGTAACCCTTAAAGGTCGAAGCCCTGATAAGTGAAACCATTGGTCCAAGAAACCATTACTCCTCCCTTGGTTCCCACGGTGTACAAATCGGAGTACTGAGGAGTACCCCTCAAAACGCGCCTAATTAGGACTACATTTCACTGGACACAGTACAAAACCATCTTGAACCTACCTGGCGCACCATTTCCCTTCAGTACACAAACCTCGACCACAGCGAGCTGGTCACGTGACCCCAAAAATCAATGAGTCTCCCTCGTGAGTGCCCACGATGTACTTAAAAAAATTAAAGACAAAAGACTCTCATTTTGGCATGATTATGGCAGTACATCATGCTTCTATCCCCCGTAAACCATACTGGGCATACCTGGGAAAGGAGGCCATGTAACCCTTAAAGGTCGAAGCCCTGATAAGTGAAACCATTGGTCCAAGAAACCATTACTCCTCCCTTGGTTCCCACGGTGTACAAATCGGAGTACTGAGGAGTACCCCTCAAAACGCGCCTAATTAGGACTACATTTCACTGGACACAGTATCAAAACCATCTTGAACCTACCTGGCGCACCATTTCCCTTCAGTACACGAAGCTTGACCACAGCGAGATGGTCACATGACCCCAAAAATCAATGAGTCTCCCTCATGAGTGCCCACGATGTACTTAAAAAAATTAAAGACAAAAGACTCTCATTTTGGCATGATTATGGCAGTACATCATGCTTCTATCCCCCGTAAACCATACTGGGCATACCTGGGAAAGGAGGCCATGTAACCCTTAAAGGTCGAAGCCCTGATAAGTGAAACCATTGGTCCAAGAAACCATTACTCCTCCCTTGGTTCCCACGGTGTACAAATCGGAGTACTGAGGAGTACCCCTCAAAACGCGCCTAATTAGGACTACATTTCACTGGACACAGTATCAAAACCATCTTGAACCTACCTGGCGCACCATTTCCCTTCAGTACACGAAGCTTGACCACAGCGAGATGGTCACATGACCCCAAAAATCAATGAGTCTCCCTCATGAGTGCCCACGATGTACTTAAAAAAATTAAAGACAAAAGACTCTCATTTTGGCATGATTATGGCAGTACATCATGCTTCTATCCCCCGTAAACCATACTGGGCATACCTGGGAAAGGAGGCCATGTAACCCTTAAAGGTCGAAGCCCTGATAAGTGAAACCATTGGTCCAAGAAACCATTACTCCTCCCTTGGTTCCCACGGTGTACAAATCGGAGTACTGAGGAGTACCCCTCAAAACGCGCCTAATTAGGACTACATTTCACTGGACACAGTATCAAAACCATCTTGAACCTACCTGGCGCACCATTTCCCTTCAGTACACGAAGCTTGACCACAGCGAGATGGTCACATGACCCCAAAAATCAATGAGTCTCCCTCATGAGTGCCCACGATGTACTTAAAAAAATTAAAGACAAAAGACTCTCATTTTGGCATGATTATGGCAGTACATCATGCTTCTATCCCCCGTAAACCATACTGGGCATACCTGGGAAAGGAGGCCATGTAACCCTTAAAGGTCGAAGCCCTGATAAGTGAAACCATTGGTCCAAGAAACCATTACTCCTCCCTTGGTTCCCACGGTGTACAAATCGGAGTACTGAGGAGTACCCCTCAAAACGCGCCTAATTAGGACTACATTTCACTGGACACAGTACCAAAACCATCTGGAACCTACCTCCCTTCAGTACATGAAAATTAATTTAATCAGGATGTTATAAATCTGGCTGATTTTTAAATACGAAAATAATTCTCTGTAACCAATGAAGAACTTTTCATTATTAGAAGGAGAAATCTATTGTTCCTTCTGTATTTATTTCAATCTTGTCTGTAATTTTTTCTACATGGTAAATTTCCTTCATTATGTGTTGAAGCCTGCCGTGTTGCTTGATTTGTTGGGCAACCCGGATGTCAGTCATGCTCCTGAGCCAGAAGTTGTTAATGGTATTTCTTCTGCACTGGAATGTTTGCTTAACAAGTTTTTATGACCAGTTTGATGTTCTTACATAAGACTTGCATCCTTGGGTTAAAAGCTCCCCGGGATCTCCCTAGTCCAAAATTCAAATTTTGTCTTTTAAATTACATTGCTGGGCCCTGGCTGCATTAGCTTGTCCTGATGGCCTCTTCTGCTGCTATTCAGGGGCAAATGTACGATAAACTCTAATGACTAAGTGTGTAATATCACATGTAGTTTACTTGTTTTAGCATTGCAGTTGTATCTTACTCATACCATGATAAGTGCATTTTTCGGTTTTTGACTTGTATATAACTTTAATAGTCTCATTTATTTACAGTGGTTATGTATTCACATTATTATCATGTATTAATAAACAGTACCCACAGCTGTTGTTTCTCTGACTTGGGGGTTGGGGGAGGTAGGGCCTGACCTAGTAAAGGGAAGAAAGATAAACAGCAACTAGAACAATTTTTTTTTATATTAAAGAATATCTTGTACATACACATTATACTTTCTAGCATATAACCACCTTAAATTCTGTTAAGCTTAACAATTTATAATTGAATCTAGGATTACCTTTCTGACACATGTTACTGATGCTATTTGATTATGGTAATAAACAGTTTGACTTTCATTGTAATTTCGGGCCGACTTTTACAAGCAATGGAGTCCACATTAGGTCTAGGTTAACTTGACTGGTGGCTTTAATCTACATTTATTTAGAAAAGGATGCCCTACAGATTGACTTAGGTGACCTGAACTAGCTGAGTAATAGCTGAGTTGAGCCTTCAAGTCTTGAGCAATATTATAAATATTTAAAAAACATTCACAACGAAGCTTTTTAAGCTTCAACACTTTTGAAAATGTTTCAAAAATGTTTTCAGTCATGGTTTATTTTCTTGGGTTATTGTGTATACATTTGAAAATGTTTTGAGCCAAAAACTGTTGTGGAAAGAACAATAAAAAAACATTTAATATTACAATGTATCATAAGGCTTCATAAAGCTCCATAAAGATTCACTAAGCCCAAAATAGGGTTATAAAACATTTTATAAATATTTAAACCTTTTAAAGCATTTGCATATGTTAACTGCATGGGTAGTTCTATCAAAAAGGAGTGACCTGCGAGTACATCTTTTAGACTCTGCATATGGTTTCCTATTCCCTCAAAATGCTGTTTAAGCCTCCAGAAGGAGAATTCTAGATTCCTTGCATATGATTTCCTGTTACATCTCAATGCACTGAAAACATGTAAATGCAATAATAAAACATATATAAGCTCAAAATCCAGTTATGGGATTTTATTATCCCAATTTCAACCACAGGGAGCAGGTGGTAAATCTGTGCAGTTTTAAGACTCTCTGCATTTCCTTTCACACATCAGTGAAAGTAAAGCAGGTAGAAAATATAATAGACAAGACTGATATATATACAAGTGGCAGATTATTTTTTTCCTTATAATAAAAATAGGGTATTCATTGGTTACAGAGAATTTTTTTCATATTTAAAAATCAGCCATATTTATAAGATCCTGACTAAATAAATTTTCATGTACTGAAGAGAGGTAGGTTCAAGATGGTTTTGATACTGTGTCCAGTGAAATGTAGTCCTAATTAGGCGCGTTTTGAGGGGTACTCCTCAGTACTCCGATTTGTACACCGTGGGAACCAAGGGAGGAGTAATGGTTTCTTGGACCAATGGTTTCACTTATCAGGGCTTCGACCTTTAAGGGTTACATGGCCTCCTTTCCCAGGTATGCCCAGTATGGTTTACGGGGGATAGAAGCATGATGTACTGCCATAATCATGCCAAAATGAGAGTCTTTTGTCTTTAATTTTTTTAAGTACATCGTGGGCACTCACGAGGGAGACTCATTGATTTTTGGGGTCACGTGACCAGCTCGCTGTGGTCAAGGTTCGTGTACTGAAGGGAAATGGTGCACCAGGTAGGTTCAAGATGGTTTTGTACTGTGTCCAGTGAAATGTAGTCCTAATTAGGTGCGTTTTGAGGGGTACTCCTCTGTACTCCGATTTGTACACCGTGGGAACCAAGGGAGGAGTAATGGTTTCTTGGACCAATGGTTTCACTTATCAGGGCTTCGACCTTTAAGGGTTACATGGCCTCCTTTCCCAGGTATGCCCAGTATGGTTTACGGGGGATAGAAGCATGATGTACTGCCATAATCATGCCAAAATGAGAGTCTTTTGTCTTTAATTTTTTTAAGTACATCGTGGGCACTCACGAGGGAGACTCATTGATTTTTGGGGTCATGTGACCATCTCGCTGTGGTCAAGCTTCGTGTACTGAAGGGAAATGGTGCGCCAGGTAGGTTCAAGATGGTTTTGATACTGTGTCCAGTGAAATGTAGTCCTAATTAGGCGCGTTTTGAGGGGTACTCCTCAGTACTCCGATTTGTACACCGTGGGAACCAAGGGAGGAGTAATGGTTTCTTGGACCAATGGTTTCACTTATCAGGGCTTCGACCTTTAAGGGTTACATGGCCTCCTTTCCCAGGTATGCCCAGTATGGTTTACGGGGGATAGAAGCATGATGTACTGCCATAATCATGCCAAAATGAGAGTCTTTTGGCTTTAATTTTTTTAAGTACATCGTGGGCACTCACGAGGGAGACTCATTGATTTTTGGGGTCACGTGACCAGCTCGCTGTGGTCAAGGTTCGTGTACTGAAGGGAAATGGTGCACCAGGTAGGTTCAAGATGGTTTTGTACTGTGTCCAGTGAAATGTAGTCCTAATTAGGTGCGTTTTGAGGGGTACTCCTCTGTACTCCGATTTGTACACCGTGGGAACCAAGAGAGGAGTAATGGTTTCTTGGACCAATGGTTTCACTTATCAGGGCTTCGACCTTTAAGGGTTACATGGCCTCCTTTCCCAGGTATGCCCAGTATGGTTTACGGGGGATAGAAGCATGATGTACTGCCATAATCATGCCAAAATGAGAGTCTTTTGTCTTTAATTTTTTTAAGTACATCGTGGGCACTCACGAGGGAGACTCATTGATTTTTGGGGTCATGTGACCATCTCGCTGTGGTCAAGCTTCGTGTACTGAAGGGAAATGGTGCGCCAGGTAGGTTCAAGATGGTTTTGATACTGTGTCCAGTGAAATGTAGTCCTAATTAGGCGCGTTTTGAGGGGTACTCCTCAGTACTCCGATTTGTACACCGTGGGAACCAAGGGAGGAGTAATGGTTTCTTGGACCAATGGTTTCACTTATCAGGGCTTCGACCTTTAAGGGTTACATGGCCTCCTTTCCCAGGTATGCCCAGTATGGTTTACGGGGGATAGAAGCATGATGTACTGCCATAATCATGCCAAAATGAGAGTCTTTTGTCTTTAATTTTTTTAAGTACATCGTGGGCACTCACGAGGGAGACTCATTGATTTTTGGGGTCACGTGACCAGCTCGCTGTGGTCAAGGTTCGTGTACTGAAGGGAAATGGTGCACCAGGTAGGTTCAAGATGGTTTTGTACTGTGTCCAGTGAAATGTAGTCCTAATTAGGTGCGTTTTGAGGGGTACTCCTCTGTACTCCGATTTGTACACCGTGGGAACCAAGGGAGGAGTAATGGTTTCTTGGACCAATGGTTTCACTTATCAGGGCTTCGACCTTTAAGGGTTACATGGCCTCCTTTCCCAGGTATGCCCAGTATGGTTTACGGGGGATAGAAGCATGATGTACTGCCATAATCATGCCAAAATGAGAGTCTTTTGTCTTTAATTTTTTTAAGTACATCGTGGGCACTCACGAGGGAGACTCATTGATTTTTGGGGTCATGTGACCATCTCGCTGTGGTCAAGCTTCGTGTACTGAAGGGAAATGGTGCGCCAGGTAGGTTCAAGATGGTTTTGATACTGTGTCCAGTGAAATGTAGTCCTAATTAGGCGCGTTTTGAGGGGTACTCCTCAGTACTCCGATTTGTACACCGTGGGAACCAAGGGAGGAGTAATGGTTTCTTGGACCAATGGTTTCACTTATCAGGGCTTCGACCTTTAAGGGTTACATGGCCTCCTTTCCCAGGTATGCCCAGTATGGTTTACGGGGGATAGAAGCATGATGTACTGCCATAATCATGCCAAAATGAGAGTCTTTTGTCTTTAATTTTTTTAAGTACATCGTGGGCACTCACGAGGGAGACTCATTGATTTTTGGGGTCACGTGACCAGCTCGCTGTGGTCAAGGTTCGTGTACTGAAGGGAAATGGTGCACCAGGTAGGTTCAAGATGGTTTTGTACTGTGTCCAGTGAAATGTAGTCCTAATTAGGTGCGTTTTGAGGGGTACTCCTCTGTACTCCGATTTGTACACCGTGGGAACCAAGGGAGGAGTAATGGTTTCTTGGACCAATGGTTTCACTTATCAGGGCTTCGACCTTTAAGGGTTACATGGCCTCCTTTCCCAGGTATGCCCAGTATGGTTTACGGGGGATAGAAGCATGATGTACTGCCATAATCATGCCAAAATGAGAGTCTTTTGTCTTTAATTTTTTTAAGTACATCGTGGGCACTCACGAGGGAGACTCATTGATTTTTGGGGTCATGTGACCATCTCGCTGTGGTCAAGCTTCGTGTACTGAAGGGAAATGGTGCGCCAGGTAGGTTCAAGATGGTTTTGATACTGTGTCCAGTGAAATGTAGTCCTAATTAGGCGCGTTTTGAGGGGTACTCCTCAGTACTCCGATTTGTACACCGTGGGAACCAAGGGAGGAGTAATGGTTTCTTGGACCAATGGTTTCACTTATCAGGGCTTCGACCTTTAAGGGTTACATGGCCTCCTTTCCCAGGTATGCCCAGTATGGTTTACGGGGGATAGAAGCATGATGTACTGCCATAATCATGCCAAAATGAGAGTCTTTTGGCTTTAATTTTTTTAAGTACATCGTGGGCACTCACGAGGGAGACTCATTGATTTTTGGGGTCACGTGACCAGCTCGCTGTGGTCAAGGTTCGTGTACTGAAGGGAAATGGTGCACCAGGTAGGTTCAAGATGGTTTTGTACTGTGTCCAGTGAAATGTAGTCCTAATTAGGTGCGTTTTGAGGGGTACTCCTCTGTACTCCGATTTGTACACCGTGGGAACCAAGAGAGGAGTAATGGTTTCTTGGACCAATGGTTTCACTTATCAGGGCTTCGACCTTTAAGGGTTACATGGCCTCCTTTCCCAGGTATGCCCAGTATGGTTTACGGGGGATAGAAGCATGATGTACTGCCATAATCATGCCAAAATGAGAGTCTTTTGTCTTTAATTTTTTTAAGTACATCGTGGGCACTCACGAGGGAGACTCATTGATTTTTGGGGTCATGTGACCATCTCGCTGTGGTCAAGCTTCGTGTACTGAAGGGAAATGGTGCGCCAGGTAGGTTCAAGATGGTTTTGATACTGTGTCCAGTGAAATGTAGTCCTAATTAGGCGCGTTTTGAGGGGTACTCCTCAGTACTCCGATTTGTACACCGTGGGAACCAAGGGAGGAGTAATGGTTTCTTGGACCAATGGTTTCACTTATCAGGGCTTCGACCTTTAAGGGTTACATGGCCTCCTTTCCCAGGTATGCCCAGTATGGTTTACGGGGGATAGAAGCATGATGTACTGCCATAATCATGCCAAAATGAGAGTCTTTTGTCTTTAATTTTTTTAAGTACATCGTGGGCACTCACGAGGGAGACTCATTGATTTTTGGGGTCACGTGACCAGCTCGCTGTGGTCAAGGTTCGTGTACTGAAGGGAAATGGTGCACCAGGTAGGTTCAAGATGGTTTTGTACTGTGTCCAGTGAAATGTAGTCCTAATTAGGTGCGTTTTGAGGGGTACTCCTCTGTACTCCGATTTGTACACCGTGGGAACCAAGGGAGGAGTAATGGTTTCTTGGACCAATGGTTTCACTTATCAGGGCTTCGACCTTTAAGGGTTACATGGCCTCCTTTCCCAGGTATGCCCAGTATGGTTTACGGGGGATAGAAGCATGATGTACTGCCATAATCATGCCAAAATGAGAGTCTTTTGTCTTTAATTTTTTTAAGTACATCGTGGGCACTCACGAGGGAGACTCATTGATTTTTGGGGTCATGTGACCATCTCGCTGTGGTCAAGCTTCGTGTACTGAAGGGAAATGGTGCGCCAGGTAGGTTCAAGATGGTTTTGATACTGTGTCCAGTGAAATGTAGTCCTAATTAGGCGCGTTTTGAGGGGTACTCCTCAGTACTCCGATTTGTACACCGTGGGAACCAAGGGAGGAGTAATGGTTTCTTGGACCAATGGTTTCACTTATCAGGGCTTCGACCTTTAAGGGTTACATGGCCTCCTTTCCCAGGTATGCCCAGTATGGTTTACGGGGGATAGAAGCATGATGTACTGCCATAATCATGCCAAAATGAGAGTCTTTTGTCTTTAATTTTTTTAAGTACATCGTGGGCACTCACGAGGGAGACTCATTGATTTTTGGGGTCACGTGACCAGCTCGCTGTGGTCAAGGTTCGTGTACTGAAGGGAAATGGTGCACCAGGTAGGTTCAAGATGGTTTTGTACTGTGTCCAGTGAAATGTAGTCCTAATTAGGTGCGTTTTGAGGGGTACTCCTCTGTACTCCGATTTGTACACCGTGGGAACCAAGGGAGGAGTAATGGTTTCTTGGACCAATGGTTTCACTTATCAGGGCTTCGACCTTTAAGGGTTACATGGCCTCCTTTCCCAGGTATGCCCAGTATGGTTTACGGGGGATAGAAGCATGATGTACTGCCATAATCATGCCAAAATGAGAGTCTTTTGTCTTTAATTTTTTTAAGTACATCGTGGGCACTCACGAGGGAGACTCATTGATTTTTGGGGTCATGTGACCATCTCGCTGTGGTCAAGCTTCGTGTACTGAAGGGAAATGGTGCGCCAGGTAGGTTCAAGATGGTTTTGATACTGTGTCCAGTGAAATGTAGTCCTAATTAGGCGCGTTTTGAGGGGTACTCCTCAGTACTCCGATTTGTACACCGTGGGAACCAAGGGAGGAGTAATGGTTTCTTGGACCAATGGTTTCACTTATCAGGGCTTCGACCTTTAAGGGTTACATGGCCTCCTTTCCCAGGTATGCCCAGTATGGTTTACGGGGGATAGAAGCATGATGTACTGCCATAATCATGCCAAAATGAGAGTCTTTTGTCTTTAATTTTTTTAAGTACATCGTGGGCACTCACGAGGGAGACTCATTGATTTTTGGGGTCACGTGACCAGCTCGCTGTGGTCAAGGTTCGTGTACTGAAGGGAAATGGTGCACCAGGTAGGTTCAAGATGGTTTTGTACTGTGTCCAGTGAAATGTAGTCCTAATTAGGTGCGTTTTGAGGGGTACTCCTCTGTACTCCGATTTGTACACCGTGGGAACCAAGGGAGGAGTAATGGTTTCTTGGACCAATGGTTTCACTTATCAGGGCTTCGACCTTTAAGGGTTACATGGCCTCCTTTCCCAGGTATGCCCAGTATGGTTTACGGGGGATAGAAGCATGATGTACTGCCATAATCATGCCAAAATGAGAGTCTTTTGTCTTTAATTTTTTTAAGTACATCGTGGGCACTCACGAGGGAGACTCATTGATTTTTGGGGTCATGTGACCATCTCGCTGTGGTCAAGCTTCGTGTACTGAAGGGAAATGGTGCGCCAGGTAGGTTCAAGATGGTTTTGATACTGTGTCCAGTGAAATGTAGTCCTAATTAGGCGCGTTTTGAGGGGTACTCCTCAGTACTCCGATTTGTACACCGTGGGAACCAAGGGAGGAGTAATGGTTTCTTGGACCAATGGTTTCACTTATCAGGGCTTCGACCTTTAAGGGTTACATGGCCTCCTTTCCCAGGTATGCCCAGTATGGTTTACGGGGGATAGAAGCATGATGTACTGCCATAATCATGCCAAAATGAGAGTCTTTTGTCTTTAATTTTTTTAAGTACATCGTGGGCACTCACGAGGGAGACTCATTGATTTTTGGGGTCACGTGACCAGCTCGCTGTGGTCAAGGTTCGTGTACTGAAGGGAAATGGTGCACCAGGTAGGTTCAAGATGGTTTTGTACTGTGTCCAGTGAAATGTAGTCCTAATTAGGTGCGTTTTGAGGGGTACTCCTCTGTACTCCGATTTGTACACCGTGGGAACCAAGGGAGGAGTAATGGTTTCTTGGACCAATGGTTTCACTTATCAGGGCTTCGACCTTTAAGGGTTACATGGCCTCCTTTCCCAGGTATGCCCAGTATGGTTTACGGGGGATAGAAGCATGATGTACTGCCATAATCATGCCAAAATGAGAGTCTTTTGTCTTTAATTTTTTTAAGTACATCGTGGGCACTCACGAGGGAGACTCATTGATTTTTGGGGTCATGTGACCATCTCGCTGTGGTCAAGCTTCGTGTACTGAAGGGAAATGGTGCGCCAGGTAGGTTCAAGATGGTTTTGATACTGTGTCCAGTGAAATGTAGTCCTAATTAGGCGCGTTTTGAGGGGTACTCCTCAGTACTCCGATTTGTACACCGTGGGAACCAAGGGAGGAGTAATGGTTTCTTGGACCAATGGTTTCACTTATCAGGGCTTCGACCTTTAAGGGTTACATGGCCTCCTTTCCCAGGTATGCCCAGTATGGTTTACGGGGGATAGAAGCATGATGTACTGCCATAATCATGCCAAAATGAGAGTCTTTTGTCTTTAATTTTTTTAAGTACATCGTGGGCACTCACGAGGGAGACTCATTGATTTTTGGGGTCACGTGACCAGCTCGCTGTGGTCAAGGTTCGTGTACTGAAGGGAAATGGTGCACCAGGTAGGTTCAAGATGGTTTTGTACTGTGTCCAGTGAAATGTAGTCCTAATTAGGTGCGTTTTGAGGGGTACTCCTCTGTACTCCGATTTGTACACCGTGGGAACCAAGGGAGGAGTAATGGTTTCTTGGACCAATGGTTTCACTTATCAGGGCTTCGACCTTTAAGGGTTACATGGCCTCCTTTCCCAGGTATGCCCAGTATGGTTTACGGGGGATAGAAGCATGATGTACTGCCATAATCATGCCAAAATGAGAGTCTTTTGTCTTTAATTTTTTTAAGTACATCGTGGGCACTCACGAGGGAGACTCATTGATTTTTGGGGTCACGTGACCAGCTCGCTGTGGTCAAGGTTCGTGTACTGAAGGGAAATGGTGCACCAGGTAGGTTCAAGATGGTTTTGTACTGTGTCCAGTGAAATGTAGTCCTAATTAGGTGCGTTTTGAGGGGTACTCCTCTGTACTCCGATTTGTACACCGTGGGAACCAAGGGAGGAGTAATGGTTTCTTGGACCAATGGTTTCACTTATCAGGGCTTCGACCTTTAAGGGTTACATGGCCTCCTTTCCCAGGTATGCCCAGTATGGTTTACGGGGGATAGAAGCATGATGTACTGCCATAATCATGCCAAAATGAGAGTCTTTTGTCTTTAATTTTTTTAAGTACATCGTGGGCACTCACGAGGGAGACTCATTGATTTTTGGGGTCATGTGACCATCTCGCTGTGGTCAAGCTTCGTGTACTGAAGGGAAATGGTGCGCCAGGTAGGTTCAAGATGGTTTTGATACTGTGTCCAGTGAAATGTAGTCCTAATTAGGCGCGTTTTGAGGGGTACTCCTCAGTACTCCGATTTGTACACCGTGGGAACCAAGGGAGGAGTAATGGTTTCTTGGACCAATGGTTTCACTTATCAGGGCTTCGACCTTTAAGGGTTACATGGCCTCCTTTCCCAGGTATGCCCAGTATGGTTTACGGGGGATAGAAGCATGATGTACTGCCATAATCATGCCAAAATGAGAGTCTTTTGTCTTTAATTTTTTTAAGTACATCGTGGGCACTCACGAGGGAGACTCATTGATTTTTGGGGTCACGTGACCAGCTCGCTGTGGTCAAGGTTCGTGTACTGAAGGGAAATGGTGCACCAGGTAGGTTCAAGATGGTTTTGTACTGTGTCCAGTGAAATGTAGTCCTAATTAGGTGCGTTTTGAGGGGTACTCCTCTGTACTCCGATTTGTACACCGTGGGAACCAAGGGAGGAGTAATGGTTTCTTGGACCAATGGTTTCACTTATCAGGGCTTCGACCTTTAAGGGTTACATGGCCTCCTTTCCCAGGTATGCCCAGTATGGTTTACGGGGGATAGAAGCATGATGTACTGCCATAATCATGCCAAAATGAGAGTCTTTTGTCTTTAATTTTTTTAAGTACATCGTGGGCACTCACGAGGGAGACTCATTGATTTTTGGGGTCATGTGACCATCTCGCTGTGGTCAAGCTTCGTGTACTGAAGGGAAATGGTGCGCCAGGTAGGTTCAAGATGGTTTTGATACTGTGTCCAGTGAAATGTAGTCCTAATTAGGCGCGTTTTGAGGGGTACTCCTCAGTACTCCGATTTGTACACCGTGGGAACCAAGGGAGGAGTAATGGTTTCTTGGACCAATGGTTTCACTTATCAGGGCTTCGACCTTTAAGGGTTACATGGCCTCCTTTCCCAGGTATGCCCAGTATGGTTTACGGGGGATAGAAGCATGATGTACTGCCATAATCATGCCAAAATGAGAGTCTTTTGTCTTTAATTTTTTTAAGTACATCGTGGGCACTCACGAGGGAGACTCATTGATTTTTGGGGTCACGTGACCAGCTCGCTGTGGTCAAGGTTCGTGTACTGAAGGGAAATGGTGCACCAGGTAGGTTCAAGATGGTTTTGTACTGTGTCCAGTGAAATGTAGTCCTAATTAGGTGCGTTTTGAGGGGTACTCCTCTGTACTCCAATTTGTACACCGTGGGAACCAAGGGAGGAGTAATGGTTTCTTGGACCAATGGTTTCACTTATCAGGGCTTCGACCTTTAAGGGTTACATGGCCTCCTTTCCCAGGTATGCCCAGTATGGTTTACGGGGGATAGAAGCATGATGTACTGCCATAATCATGCCAAAATGAGAGTCTTTTGTCTTTAATTTTTTTAAGTACATCGTGGGCACTCACGAGGGAGACTCATTGATTTTTGGGGTCATGTGACCATCTCGCTGTGGTCAAGCTTCGTGTACTGAAGGGAAATGGTGCGCCAGGTAGGTTCAAGATGGTTTTGATACTGTGTCCAGTGAAATGTAGTCCTAATTAGGCGCGTTTTGAGGGGTACTCCTCAGTACTCCGATTTGTACACCGTGGGAACCAAGGGAGGAGTAATGGTTTCTTGGACCAATGGTTTCACTTATCAGGGCTTCGACCTTTAAGGGTTACATGGCCTCCTTTCCCAGGTATGCCCAGTATGGTTTACGGGGGATAGAAGCATGATGTACTGCCATAATCATGCCAAAATGAGAGTCTTTTGTCTTTAATTTTTTTAAGTACATCGTGGGCACTCACGAGGGAGACTCATTGATTTTTGGGGTCACGTGACCAGCTCGCTGTGGTCAAGGTTCGTGTACTGAAGGGAAATGGTGCACCAGGTAGGTTCAAGATGGTTTTGTACTGTGTCCAGTGAAATGTAGTCCTAATTAGGTGCGTTTTGAGGGGTACTCCTCTGTACTCCGATTTGTACACCGTGGGAACCAAGGGAGGAGTAATGGTTTCTTGGACCAATGGTTTCACTTATCAGGGCTTCGACCTTTAAGGGTTACATGGCCTCCTTTCCCAGGTATGCCCAGTATGGTTTACGGGGGATAGAAGCATGATGTACTGCCATAATCATGCCAAAATGAGAGTCTTTTGTCTTTAATTTTTTTAAGTACATCGTGGGCACTCACGAGGGAGACTCATTGATTTTTGGGGTCATGTGACCATCTCGCTGTGGTCAAGCTTCGTGTACTGAAGGGAAATGGTGCGCCAGGTAGGTTCAAGATGGTTTTGATACTGTGTCCAGTGAAATGTAGTCCTAATTAGGCGCGTTTTGAGGGGTACTCCTCAGTACTCCGATTTGTACACCGTGGGAACCAAGGGAGGAGTAATGGTTTCTTGGACCAATGGTTTCACTTATCAGGGCTTCGACCTTTAAGGGTTACATGGCCTCCTTTCCCAGGTATGCCCAGTATGGTTTACGGGGGATAGAAGCATGATGTACTGCCATAATCATGCCAAAATGAGAGTCTTTTGTCTTTAATTTTTTTAAGTACATCGTGGGCACTCACGAGGGAGACTCATTGATTTTTGGGGTCATGTGACCATCTCGCTGTGGTCAAGCTTCGTGTACTGAAGGGAAATGGTGCGCCAGGTAGGTTCAAGATGGTTTTGATACTGTGTCCAGTGAAATGTAGTCCTAATTAGGCGCGTTTTGAGGGGTACTCCTCAGTACTCCGATTTGTACACCGTGGGAACCAAGGGAGGAGTAATGGTTTCTTGGACCAATGGTTTCACTTATCAGGGCTTCGACCTTTAAGGGTTACATGGCCTCCTTTCCCAGGTATGCCCAGTATGGTTTACGGGGGATAGAAGCATGATGTACTGCCATAATCATGCCAAAATGAGAGTCTTTTGTCTTTAATTTTTTTAAGTACATCGTGGGCACTCACGAGGGAGACTCATTGATTTTTGGGGTCACGTGACCAGCTCGCTGTGGTCAAGGTTCGTGTACTGAAGGGAAATGGTGCACCAGGTAGGTTCAAGATGGTTTTGTACTGTGTCCAGTGAAATGTAGTCCTAATTAGGTGCGTTTTGAGGGGTACTCCTCTGTACTCCGATTTGTACACCGTGGGAACCAAGGGAGGAGTAATGGTTTCTTGGACCAATGGTTTCACTTATCAGGGCTTCGACCTTTAAGGGTTACATGGCCTCCTTTCCCAGGTATGCCCAGTATGGTTTACGGGGGATAGAAGCATGATGTACTGCCATAATCATGCCAAAATGAGAGTCTTTTGTCTTTAATTTTTTTAAGTACATCGTGGGCACTCACGAGGGAGACTCATTGATTTTTGGGGTCATGTGACCATCTCGCTGTGGTCAAGCTTCGTGTACTGAAGGGAAATGGTGCGCCAGGTAGGTTCAAGATGGTTTTGATACTGTGTCCAGTGAAATGTAGTCCTAATTAGGCGCGTTTTGAGGGGTACTCCTCAGTACTCCGATTTGTACACCGTGGGAACCAAGGGAGGAGTAATGGTTTCTTGGACCAATGGTTTCACTTATCAGGGCTTCGACCTTTAAGGGTTACATGGCCTCCTTTCCCAGGTATGCCCAGTATGGTTTACGGGGGATAGAAGCATGATGTACTGCCATAATCATGCCAAAATGAGAGTCTTTTGTCTTTAATTTTTTTAAGTACATCGTGGGCACTCACGAGGGAGACTCATTGATTTTTGGGGTCATGTGACCATCTCGCTGTGGTCAAGCTTCGTGTACTGAAGGGAAATGGTGCGCCAGGTAGGTTCAAGATGGTTTTGATACTGTGTCCAGTGAAATGTAGTCCTAATTAGGCGCGTTTTGAGGGGTACTCCTCAGTACTCCGATTTGTACACCGTGGGAACCAAGGGAGGAGTAATGGTTTCTTGGACCAATGGTTCCACTTATCAGGGCTTCGACCTTTAAGAGTTACATGGCCTCTTTTCCCAGGTATGCCCAGTATGGTTTACAGGGGATAGAAGCCTGATGTACTGCCATAATCATGCCAAAATGAGTCTTTTGGCTTTAATTTTTTTAAGTACATCGTGGGCACTCACGAGGGAGACTCATTGATTTTTGGGGTCACGTGACCAGCTCGCTGTGGTCAAGCTTCGTGTACTGAAGGGAAATGGTGCACCAGGTAGGTTCAAGATGGTTTTGTACTGTGTCCAGTGAAATGTAGTCCTAATTAGGTGCGTTTTGAGGGGTACTCCTCAGTACTCCGATTTGTACACCGTGGGAACCAAGGGAGGAGTAATGGTTTCTTGGACCAATGGTTTCACTTATCAGGGCTTCGACCTTTAAGGGTTACATGGCCTCCTTTCCCAGGTATGCCCAGTATGGTTTACGGGGGATAGAAGCATGATGTACTGCCATAATCATGCCAAAATGAGAGTCTTTTGTCTTTAATTTTTTTAAGTACATCGTGGGCACTCACGAGGGAGACTCATTGATTTTTGGGGTCATGTGACCATCTCGCTGTGGTCAAGCTTCGTGTACTGAAGGGAAATGGTGCGCCAGGTAGGTTCAAGATGGTTTTGATACTGTGTCCAGTGAAATGTAGTCCTAATTAGGCGCGTTTTCAGGGGTACTCCTCAGTACTCCGATTTGTACACCGTGGGAACCAAGGGAGGAGTAATGGTTTCTTGGACCAATGGTTCCACTTATCAGGGCTTCGACCTTTAAGAGTTACATGGCCTCTTTTCCCAGGTATGCCCAGTATGGTTTACAGGGGATAGAAGCCTGATGTACTGCCATAATCATGCCAAAATGAGTCTTTTGGCTTTAATTTTTTTAAGTACATCGTGGGCACTCACGAGGGAGACTCATTGATTTTTGGGGTCACATGACCAGCTCGCTGTGGTCAAGGTTCGTGTACTGAAGGGAAATGGTGCACCAGGTAGGTTCAAGATGGTTTTGTACTGTGTCCAGTGAAATGTAGTCCTAATTAGGTGCGTTTTGAGGGGTACTCCTCAGTACTCCGATTTGTACACCGTGGGAACCAAGGGAGGAGTAATGGTTTCTTGGACCAATGGTTTCACTTATCAGGGCTTCGACCTTTAAGAGTTACATGGCCTCCTTTCCCAGGTATGCCCAGTATGGTTTACGGGGGATAGAAGCATGATGTACTGCCATAATCATGCCAAAATGAGAGTCTTTTGGCTTTAATTTTTTTAAGTACATCGTGGGCACTCACGAGGGAGACTCATTGATTTTTGGGGTCATGTGACCATCTCGCTGTGGTCAAGCTTCGTGTACTGAAGGGAAATGGTGCGCCAGGTAGGTTCAAGATGGTTTTGATACTGTGTCCAGTGAAATGTAGTCCTAATTAGGCGTGTTTTGAGGGGTACTCCTCACTACTCCGATTTGTACACCGTGGGAACCAAGGGAGGAGTAATGGTTTCTTGGACCAATGGTTCCACTTATCAGGGCTTCGACCTTTAAGGGTTACATGGCCTCTTTTCCCAGGTATGCCCAGTATGGTTTACAGGGGATAGAAGCCTGATGTACTGCCATAATCATGCCAAAATGAGAGTCTTTTGGCTTTAATTTTTTTAAGTACATCGTGGGCACTCACGAGGGAGACTCATTGATTTTTGGGGTCATGTGACCATCTCGCTGTGGTCAAGCTTCGTGTACTGAAGGGAAATGGTGCGCCAGGTAGGTTCAAGATGGTTTTGATACTGTGTCCAGTGAAATGTAGTCCTAATTAGGCGCGTTTTGAGGGGTACTCCTCAGTACTCCGATTTGTACACCGTGGGAACCAAGGGAGGAGTAATGGTTTCTTGGACCAATGGTTCCACTTATCAGGGCTTCGACCTTTAAGAGTTACATGGCCTCTTTTCCCAGGTATGCCCAGTATGGTTTACAGGGGATAGAAGCCCGATGTACTGCCATAATCATGCCAAAATGAGAGTCTTTTGGCTTTAATTTTTTTAAGTACATCGTGGGCACTCATGAGGGAGACTCATTGATTTTTGGGGTCACGTGACCAGCTCGCTGTGTTCAAGCTTCGTGTACTGAAGTGAAATGGTGCGCCAGGTAGGTTCAAGATGGTTTTGATACTGTGTCCTGTGAAATGTAGTCCTAATTAGGTGCGTTTTGAGGGGTACTCCTCAGTACTCAGATTTGTACACCGTGGGAACCCACGGAGGAGTAATGGTTTCTAGAACCAATGGTTCCACTTATCAGTGCTTCGACCTTTAAGGGTTACATGGCCTTCTTTCCAAGGTATGCCCAGTATGGTTAACAGGAGATAGAAGCCTGATGTACTGCCATAATCATGCCAAAATGAGAGTCTTTTGGCTTTAATTTTTTTAAGTACATCGTGGGCACTCACGAGGGAGACTCATTGATTTTTGGGGTCATGTGACCATCTCGCTGTGGTCAAGCTTCGTGTACTGAAGGGAAATGGTGCGCCAGGTAGGTTCAAGATGGTTTTGATACTGTGTCCAGTGAAATGTAGTCCTAATTAGGCGTGTTTTGAGGGGTACTCCTCACTACTCCGATTTGTACACCGTGGGAACCAAGGGAGGAGTAATGGTTTCTTGGACCAATGGTTCCACTTATCAGGGCTTCGACCTTTAAGGGTTACATGGCCTCTTTTCCCAGGTATGCCCAGTATGGTTTACAGGGGATAGAAGCCTGATGTACTGCCATAATCATGCCAAAATGAGAGTCTTTTGGCTTTAATTTTTTTAAGTACATCGTGGGCACTCACGAGGGAGACTCATTGATTTTTGGGGTCATGTGACCATCTCGCTGTGGTCAAGCTTCGTGTACTGAAGGGAAATGGTGCGCCAGGTAGGTTCAAGATGGTTTTGATACTGTGTCCAGTGAAATGTAGTCCTAATTAGGCGCGTTTTGAGGGGTACTCCTCAGTACTCCGATTTGTACACCGTGGGAACCAAGGGAGGAGTAATGGTTTCTTGGACCAATGGTTTCACTTATCAGGGCTTCGACCTTTAAGGGTTACATGGCCTCCTTTCCCAGGTATGCCCAGTATGGTTTACGGGGGATAGAAGCATGATGTACTGCCATAATCATGCCAAAATGAGAGTCTTTTGTCTTTAATTTTTTTAAGTACATCGTAGGCACTCACGAGGGAGACTCATTGATTTTTGGGGTCACGTGACCAGCTCGCTGTGGTCAAGGTTCGTGTACTGAAGGGAAATGGTGCACCAGGTAGGTTCAAGATGGTTTTGTACTGTGTCCAGTGAAATGTAGTCCTAATTAGGTGCGTTTTGAGGGGTACTCCTCTGTACTCCGATTTGTACACCGTGGGAACCAAGGGAGGAGTAATGGTTTCTTGGACCAATGGTTTCACTTATCAGGGCTTCGACCTTTAAGGGTTACATGGCCTCCTTTCCCAGGTATGCCCAGTATGGTTTACGGGGGATAGAAGCATGATGTACTGCCATAATCATGCCAAAATGAGAGTCTTTTGTCTTTAATTTTTTTAAGTACATCGTGGGCACTCACGAGGGAGACTCATTGATTTTTGGGGTCATGTGACCATCTCGCTGTGGTCAAGCTTCGTGTACTGAAGGGAAATGGTGCGCCAGGTAGGTTCAAGATGGTTTTGATACTGTGTCCAGTGAAATGTAGTACTAATTAGGTGCGTTTTGAGGGGTACTCCTCAGTACTCCGATTTGTACACCGTGGGAACCAAGGGAGGAGTAATGGTTTCTTGGACCAATGGTTCCACTTATCAGGGCTTCGACCTTTAAGAGTTACATGGCCTCTTTTCCCAGGCATGCCCAGTATGGTTTACAGGGGATAGAAGCCTGATGTACTGCCATAATCATGCCAAAATGAGTCTTTTGGCTTTAATTTTTTTAAGTACATCGTGGGCACTCACGAGGGAGACTCATTGATTTTTGGGGTCACGTGACCAGCTCGCTGTGGTCAAGGTTCGTGTACTGAAGGGAAATGGTGCACCAGGTAGGTTCAAGATGGTTTTGTACTGTGTCCAGTGAAATGTAGTCCTAATTAGGTGCGTTTTGAGGGGTACTCCTCAGTACTCCGATTTGTACACCGTGGGAACCAAGGGAGGAGTAATGGTTTCTTGGACCAATGGTTTCACTTATCAGGGCTTCGACCTTTAAGAGTTACATGGCCTCCTTTCCCAGGTATGCCCAGTATGGTTTACGGGGGATAGAAGCATGATGTACTGCCATAATCATGCCAAAATGAGAGTCTTTTGGCTTTAATTTTTTTAAGTACATCGTGGGCACTCACGAGGGAGACTCATTGATTTTTGGGGTCATGTGACCATCTCGCTGTGGTCAAGCTTCGTGTACTGAAGGGAAATGGTGCGCCAGGTAGGTTCAAGATGGTTTTGATACTGTGTCCAGTGAAATGTAGTCCTAATTAGGCGTGTTTTGAGGGGTACTCCTCACTACTCCGATTTGTACACCGTGGGAACCAAGGGAGGAGTAATGGTTTCTTGGACCAATGGTTCCACTTATCAGGGCTTCGACCTTTAAGGGTTACATGGCCTCTTTTCCCAGGTATGCCCAGTATGGTTTACAGGGGATAGAAGCCTGATGTACTGCCATAATCATGCCAAAATGAGAGTCTTTTGGCTTTAATTTTTTTAAGTACATCGTGGGCACTCACGAGGGAGACTCATTGATTTTTGGGGTCATGTGACCATCTCGCTGTGGTCAAGCTTCGTGTACTGAAGGGGAATGGTGCGCCAGGTAGGTTCAAGATGGTTTTGATACTGTGTCCAGTGAAATGTAGTCCTAATTAGGCGCGTTTTGAGGGGTACTCCTCACTACTCCGATTTGTACACCGTGGGAACCAAGGGAGGAGTAATGGTTTCTTGGACCAATGGTTTCACTTATCAGGGCTTCGACCTTTAAGGGTTACATGGCCTCCTTTCCCAGGTATGCCCAGTATGGTTTACGGGGGATAGAAGCATGATGTACTGCCATAATCATGCCAAAATGAGAGTCTTTTGTCTTTAATTTTTTTAAGTACATCGTGGGCACTCACGAGGGAGACTCATTGATTTTTGGGGTCATGTGACCATCTCGCTGTGGTCAAGCTTCGTGTACTGAAGGGAAATGGTGCGCCAGGTAGGTTCAAGATGGTTTTGATACTGTGTCCAGTGAAATGTAGTCCTAATTAGGCGCGTTTTGAGGGGTACTCCTCAGTACTCCGATTTGTACACCGTGGGAACCAAGGGAGGAGTAATGGTTTCTTGGACCAATGGTTCCACTTATCAGGGCTTCGACCTTTAAGAGTTACATGGCCTCTTTTCCCAGGTATGCCCAGTATGGTTTACAGGGGATAGAAGCCTGATGTACTGCCATAATCATGCCAAAATGAGTCTTTTGGCTTTAATTTTTTTAAGTACATCGTGGGCACTCACGAGGGAGACTCATTGATTTTTGGGGTCACGTGACCAGCTCGCTGTGGTCAAGGTTCGTGTACTGAAGGGAAATGGTGCACCAGGTAGGTTCAAGATGGTTTTGTACTGTGTCCAGTGAAATGTAGTCCTAATTAGGTGCGTTTTGAGGGGTACTCCTCAGTACTCCGATTTGTACACCGTGGGAACCAAGGGAGGAGTAATGGTTTCTTGGACCAATGGTTTCACTTATCAGGGCTTCGACCTTTAAGGGTTACATGGCCTCCTTTCCCAGGTATGCCCAGTATGGTTTACGGGGGATAGAAGCATGATGTACTGCCATAATCATGCCAAAATGAGAGTCTTTTGTCTTTAATTTTTTTAAGTACATCGTGGGCACTCACGAGGGAGACTCATTGATTTTTGGGGTCATGTGACCATCTCGCTGTGGTCAAGCTTCGTGTACTGAAGGGAAATGGTGCGCCAGGTAGGTTCAAGATGGTTTTGATACTGTGTCCAGTGAAATGTAGTCCTAATTAGGCGCGTTTTGAGGGGTACTCCTCAGTACTCCGATTTGTACACCGTGGGAACCAAGGGAGGAGTAATGGTTTCTTGGACCAATGGTTCCACTTATCAGGGCTTCGACCTTTAAGAGTTACATGGCCTCTTTTCCCAGGTATGCCCAGTATGGTTTACAGGGGATAGAAGCCTGATGTACTGCCATAATCATGCCAAAATGAGTCTTTTGGCTTTAATTTTTTTAAGTACATCGTGGGCACTCACGAGGGAGACTCATTGATTTTTGGGGTCACATGACCAACTCGCTGTGGTCAAGGTTCGTGTACTGAAGGGAAATGGTGCACCAGGTAGGTTCAAGATGGTTTTGTACTGTGTCCAGTGAAATGTAGTCCTAATTAGGTGCGTTTTGAGGGGTACTCCTCAGTACTCCGATTTGTACACCGTGGGAACCAAGGGAGGAGTAATGGTTTCTTGGACCAATGGTTTCACTTATCAGGGCTTCGACCTTTAAGAGTTACATGGCCTCCTTTCCCAGGTATGCCCAGTATGGTTTACGGGGGATAGAAGCATGATGTACTGCCATAATCATGCCAAAATGAGAGTCTTTTGGCTTTAATTTTTTTAAGTACATCGTGGGCACTCACGAGGGAGACTCATTGATTTTTGGGGTCATGTGACCATCTCGCTGTGGTCAAGCTTCGTGTACTGAAGGGAAATGGTGCGCCAGGTAGGTTCAAGATGGTTTTGATACTGTGTCCAGTGAAATGTAGTCCTAATTAGGCGTGTTTTGAGGGGTACTCCTCACTACTCCGATTTGTACACCGTGGGAACCAAGGGAGGAGTAATGGTTTCTTGGACCAATGGTTCCACTTATCAGGGCTTCGACCTTTAAGGGTTACATGGCCTCTTTTCCCAGGTATGCCCAGTATGGTTTACAGGGGATAGAAGCCTGATGTACTGCCATAATCATGCCAAAATGAGAGTCTTTTGGCTTTAATTTTTTTAAGTACATCGTGGGCACTCACGAGGGAGACTCATTGATTTTTGGGGTCATGTGACCATCTCGCTGTGGTCAAGCTTCGTGTACTGAAGGGGAATGGTGCGCCAGGTAGGTTCAAGATGGTTTTGATACTGTGTCCAGTGAAATGTAGTCCTAATTAGGCGCGTTTTGAGGGGTACTCCTCACTACTCCGATTTGTACACCGTGGGAACCAAGGGAGGAGTAATGGTTTCTTGGACCAATGGTTCCACTTATCAGGGCTTCGACCTTTAAGAGTTACATGGCCTCTTTTCCCAGGTATGCCCAGTATGGTTTACAGGGGATAGAAGCCTGATGTACTGCCATAATCATGCCAAAATGAGAGTCTTTTGGCTTTAATTTTTTTAAGTACATCGTGGGCACTCACGAGGGAGACTCATTGATTTTTGGGGTCATGTGACCATCTCGCTGTGGTCAAGCTTCGTGTACTGAAGGGAAATGGTGCGCCAGGTAGGTTCAAGATGGTTTTGATACTGTGTCCAGTGAAATGTAGTCCTAATTAGGCGCGTTTTGAGGGGTACTCCTCAGTACTCCGATTTGTACACCGTGGGAACCAAGGGAGGAGTAATGGTTTCTTGGACCAATGGTTCCACTTATCAGGGCTTCGACCTTTAAGAGTTACATGGCCTCTTTTCCCAGGTATGCCCAGTATGGTTTACAGGGGATAGAAGCCTGATGTACTGCCATAATCATGCCAAAATGAGAGTCTTTTGGCTTTAATTTTTTTAAGTACATCGTGGGCACTCACGAGGGAGACTCATTGATTTTTGGGGTCATGTGACCATCTCGCTGTGGTCAAGCTTCGTGTACTGAAGGGAAATGGTGCGCCAGGTAGGTTCAAGATGGTTTTGATACTGTGTCCAGTGAAATGTAGTCCTAATTAGGCGTGTTTTGAGGGGTACTCCTCACTACTCCGATTTGTACACCGTGGGAACCAAGGGAGGAGTAATGGTTTCTTGGACCAATGGTTCCACTTATCAGGGCTTCGACCTTTAAGGGTTACATGGCCTCTTTTCCCAGGTATGCCCAGTATGGTTTACAGGGGATAGAAGCCTGATGTACTGCCATAATCATGCCAAAATGAGAGTCTTTTGGCTTTAATTTTTTTAAGTACATCGTGGGCACTCACGAGGGAGACTCATTGATTTTTGGGGTCATGTGACCATCTCGCTGTGGTCAAGCTTTGTGTACTGAAGGGGAATGGTGCGCCAGGTAGGTTCAAGATGGTTTTGATACTGTGTCCAGTGAAATGTAGTCCTAATTAGGCGCGTTTTGAGGGGTACTCCTCACTACTCCGATTTGTACACCGTGGGAACCAAGGGAGGAGTAATGGTTTCTTGGACCAATGGTTCCACTTATCAGGGCTTCGACCTTTAAGAGTTACATGGCCTCTTTTCCCAGGTATGCCCAGTATGGTTTACAGGGGATAGAAGCCTGATGTACTGCCATAATCATGCCAAAATGAGAGTCTTTTGGCTTTAATTTTTTTAAGTACATCGTGGGCACTCACGAGGGAGACTCATTGATTTTTGGGGTCATGTGACCATCTCGCTGTGGTCAAGCTTCGTGTACTGAAGGGAAATGGTGCGCCAGGTAGGTTCAAGATGGTTTTGATACTGTGTCCAGTGAAATGTAGTCCTAATTAGGCGCGTTTTGAGGGGTACTCCTCAGTACTCCGATTTGTACACCGTGGGAACCAAGGGAGGAGTAATGGTTTCTTGGACCAATGGTTCCACTTATCAGGGCTTCGACCTTTAAGAGTTACATGGCCTCTTTTCCCAGGTATGCCCAGTATGGTTTACAGGGGATAGAAGCCTGATGTACTGCCATAATCATGCCAAAATGAGAGTCTTTTGGCTTTAATTTTTTTAAGTACATCGTGGGCACTCACGAGGGAGACTCATTGATTTTTGGGGTCATGTGACCATCTCGCTGTGGTCAAGCTTCGTGTACTGAAGGGAAATGGTGCGCCAGGTAGGTTCAAGATGGTTTTGATACTGTGTCCAGTGAAATGTAGTCCTAATTAGGCGCGTTTTGAGGGGTACTCCTCAGTACTCCGATTTGTACACCGTGGGAACCAAGGGAGGAGTAATGGTTTCTTGGACCAATGGTTCCACTTATCAGGGCTTCGACCTTTAAGAGTTACATGGCCTCTTTTCCCAGGTATGCCCAGTATGGTTTACAGGGGATAGAAGCCCGATGTACTGCCATAATCATGCCAAAATGAGAGTCTTTTGGCTTTAATTTTTTTAAGTACATCGTGGGCACTCATGAGGGAGACTCATTGATTTTTGGGGTCACGTGACCAGCTCGCTGTGTTCAAGGTTCGTGTACTGAAGTGAAATGGTGCGCCAGGTAGGTTCAAGATGGTTTTGATACTGTGTCCTGTGAAATGTAGTCCTAATTAGGTGCGTTTTGAGGGGTACTCCTCAGTACTCAGATTTGTACACCGTGGGAACCCACGGAGGAGTAATGGTTTCTAGAACCAATGGTTCCACTTATCAGTGCTTCGACCTTTAAGGGTTACATGGCCTTCTTTCCAAGGTATGCCCAGTATGGTTAACAGGAGATAGAAGCCTGATGTACTGCCATAATCATGCCAAAATGAGAGTCTTTTGGCTTTAATTTTTTTAAGTACATCGTGGGCACTCACGAGGGAGACTCATTGATTTTTGGGGTCATGTGACCATCTCGCTGTGGTCAAGCTTCGTGTACTGAAGGGAAATGGTGCGCCAGGTAGGTTCAAGATGGTTTTGATACTGTGTCCAGTGAAATGTAGTCCTAATTAGGCGTGTTTTGAGGGGTACTCCTCACTACTCCGATTTGTACACCGTGGGAACCAAGGGAGGAGTAATGGTTTCTTGGACCAATGGTTCCACTTATCAGGGCTTCGACCTTTAAGGGTTACATGGCCTCTTTTCCCAGGTATGCCCAGTATGGTTTACAGGGGATAGAAGCCTGATGTACTGCCATAATCATGCCAAAATGAGAGTCTTTTGGCTTTAATTTTTTTAAGTACATCGTGGGCACTCACGAGGGAGACTCATTGATTTTTGGGGTCATGTGACCATCTCGCTGTGGTCAAGCTTCGTGTACTGAAGGGAAATGGTGCGCCAGGTAGGTTCAAGATGGTTTTGATACTGTGTCCAGTGAAATGTAGTCCTAATTAGGCGCGTTTTGAGGGGTACTCCTCAGTACTCCGATTTGTACACCGTGGGAACCAAGGGAGGAGTAATGGTTTCTTGGACCAATGGTTTCACTTATCAGGGCTTCGACCTTTAAGGGTTACATGGCCTCCTTTCCCAGGTATGCCCAGTATGGTTTACGGGGGATAGAAGCATGATGTACTGCCATAATCATGCCAAAATGAGAGTCTTTTGTCTTTAATTTTTTTAAGTACATCGTAGGCACTCACGAGGGAGACTCATTGATTTTTGGGGTCACGTGACCAGCTCGCTGTGGTCAAGGTTCGTGTACTGAAGGGAAATGGTGCACCAGGTAGGTTCAAGATGGTTTTGTACTGTGTCCAGTGAAATGTAGTCCTAATTAGGTGCGTTTTGAGGGGTACTCCTCTGTACTCCGATTTGTACACCGTGGGAACCAAGGGAGGAGTAATGGTTTCTTGGACCAATGGTTTCACTTATCAGGGCTTCGACCTTTAAGGGTTACATGGCCTCCTTTCCCAGGTATGCCCAGTATGGTTTACGGGGGATAGAAGCATGATGTACTGCCATAATCATGCCAAAATGAGAGTCTTTTGTCTTTAATTTTTTTAAGTACATCGTGGGCACTCACGAGGGAGACTCATTGATTTTTGGGGTCATGTGACCATCTCGCTGTGGTCAAGCTTCGTGTACTGAAGGGAAATGGTGCGCCAGGTAGGTTCAAGATGGTTTTGATACTGTGTCCAGTGAAATGTAGTACTAATTAGGTGCGTTTTGAGGGGTACTCCTCAGTACTCCGATTTGTACACCGTGGGAACCAAGGGAGGAGTAATGGTTTCTTGGACCAATGGTTCCACTTATCAGGGCTTCGACCTTTAAGAGTTACATGGCCTCTTTTCCCAGGCATGCCCAGTATGGTTTACAGGGGATAGAAGCCTGATGTACTGCCATAATCATGCCAAAATGAGTCTTTTGGCTTTAATTTTTTTAAGTACATCGTGGGCACTCACGAGGGAGACTCATTGATTTTTGGGGTCACGTGACCAGCTCGCTGTGGTCAAGGTTCGTGTACTGAAGGGAAATGGTGCACCAGGTAGGTTCAAGATGGTTTTGTACTGTGTCCAGTGAAATGTAGTCCTAATTAGGTGCGTTTTGAGGGGTACTCCTCAGTACTCCGATTTGTACACCGTGGGAACCAAGGGAGGAGTAATGGTTTCTTGGACCAATGGTTTCACTTATCAGGGCTTCGACCTTTAAGAGTTACATGGCCTCCTTTCCCAGGTATGCCCAGTATGGTTTACGGGGGATAGAAGCATGATGTACTGCCATAATCATGCCAAAATGAGAGTCTTTTGGCTTTAATTTTTTTAAGTACATCGTGGGCACTCACGAGGGAGACTCATTGATTTTTGGGGTCATGTGACCATCTCGCTGTGGTCAAGCTTCGTGTACTGAAGGGAAATGGTGCGCCAGGTAGGTTCAAGATGGTTTTGATACTGTGTCCAGTGAAATGTAGTCCTAATTAGGCGTGTTTTGAGGGGTACTCCTCACTACTCCGATTTGTACACCGTGGGAACCAAGGGAGGAGTAATGGTTTCTTGGACCAATGGTTCCACTTATCAGGGCTTCGACCTTTAAGGGTTACATGGCCTCTTTTCCCAGGTATGCCCAGTATGGTTTACAGGGGATAGAAGCCTGATGTACTGCCATAATCATGCCAAAATGAGAGTCTTTTGGCTTTAATTTTTTTAAGTACATCGTGGGCACTCACGAGGGAGACTCATTGATTTTTGGGGTCATGTGACCATCTCGCTGTGGTCAAGCTTCGTGTACTGAAGGGAAATGGTGCGCCAGGTAGGTTCAAGATGGTTTTGATACTGTGTCCAGTGAAATGTAGTCCTAATTAGGCGCGTTTTGAGGGGTACTCCTCAGTACTCCGATTTGTACACCGTGGGAACCAAGGGAGGAGTAATGGTTTCTTGGACCAATGGTTCCACTTATCAGGGCTTCGACCTTTAAGAGTTACATGGCCTCTTTTCCCAGGTATGCCCAGTATGGTTTACAGGGGATAGAAGCCTGATGTACTGCCATAATCATGCCAAAATGAGTCTTTTGGCTTTAATTTTTTTAAGTACATCGTGGGCACTCACGAGGGAGACTCATTGATTTTTGGGGTCACGTGACCAGCTCGCTGTGGTCAAGGTTCGTGTACTGAAGGGAAATGGTGCACCAGGTAGGTTCAAGATGGTTTTGTACTGTGTCCAGTGAAATGTAGTCCTAATTAGGTGCGTTTTGAGGGGTACTCCTCAGTACTCCGATTTGTACACCGTGGGAACCAAGGGAGGAGTAATGGTTTCTTGGACCAATGGTTTCACTTATCAGGGCTTCGACCTTTAAGGGTTACATGGCCTCCTTTCCCAGGTATGCCCAGTATGGTTTACGGGGGATAGAAGCATGATGTACTGCCATAATCATGCCAAAATGAGAGTCTTTTGTCTTTAATTTTTTTAAGTACATCGTGGGCACTCACGAGGGAGACTCATTGATTTTTGGGGTCATGTGACCATCTCGCTGTGGTCAAGCTTCGTGTACTGAAGGGAAATGGTGCGCCAGGTAGGTTCAAGATGGTTTTGATACTGTGTCCAGTGAAATGTAGTCCTAATTAGGCGCGTTTTGAGGGGTACTCCTCAGTACTCCGATTTGTACACCGTGGGAACCAAGGGAGGAGTAATGGTTTCTTGGACCAATGGTTCCACTTATCAGGGCTTCGACCTTTAAGAGTTACATGGCCTCTTTTCCCAGGTATGCCCAGTATGGTTTACAGGGGATAGAAGCCTGATGTACTGCCATAATCATGCCAAAATGAGTCTTTTGGCTTTAATTTTTTTAAGTACATCGTGGGCACTCACGAGGGAGACTCATTGATTTTTGGGGTCACGTGACCAGCTCGCTGTGGTCAAGGTTCGTGTACTGAAGGGAAATGGTGCACCAGGTAGGTTCAAGATGGTTTTGTACTGTGTCCAGTGAAATGTAGTCCTAATTAGGTGCGTTTTGAGGGGTACTCCTCAGTACTCCGATTTGTACACCGTGGGAACCAAGGGAGGAGTAATGGTTTCTTGGACCAATGGTTTCACTTATCAGGGCTTCGACCTTTAAGAGTTACATGGCCTCCTTTCCCAGGTATGCCCAGTATGGTTTACGGGGGATAGAAGCATGATGTACTGCCATAATCATGCCAAAATGAGAGTCTTTTGGCTTTAATTTTTTTAAGTACATCGTGGGCACTCACGAGGGAGACTCATTGATTTTTGGGGTCATGTGACCATCTCGCTGTGGTCAAGCTTCGTGTACTGAAGGGAAATGGTGCGCCAGGTAGGTTCAAGATGGTTTTGATACTGTGTCCAGTGAAATGTAGTCCTAATTAGGCGTGTTTTGAGGGGTACTCCTCACTACTCCGATTTGTACACCGTGGGAACCAAGGGAGGAGTAATGGTTTCTTGGACCAATGGTTCCACTTATCAGGGCTTCGACCTTTAAGGGTTACATGGCCTCTTTTCCCAGGTATGCCCAGTATGGTTTACAGGGGATAGAAGCCTGATGTACTGCCATAATCATGCCAAAATGAGAGTCTTTTGGCTTTAATTTTTTTAAGTACATCGTGGGCACTCACGAGGGAGACTCATTGATTTTTGGGGTCATGTGACCATCTCGCTGTGGTCAAGCTTCGTGTACTGAAGGGGAATGGTGCGCCAGGTAGGTTCAAGATGGTTTTGATACTGTGTCCAGTGAAATGTAGTCCTAATTAGGCGCGTTTTGAGGGGTACTCCTCACTACTCCGATTTGTACACCGTGGGAACCAAGGGAGGAGTAATGGTTTCTTGGACCAATGGTTCCACTTATCAGAGCTTCGACCTTTAAGAGTTACATGGCCTCTTTTCCCAGGTATGCCCAGTATGGTTTACAGGGGATAGAAGCCTGATGTACTGCCATAATCATGCCAAAATGAGAGTCTTTTGGCTTTAATTTTTTTAAGTACATCGTGGGCACTCACGAGGGAGACTCATTGATTTTTGGGGTCATGTGACCATCTCGCTGTGGTCAAGCTTCGTGTACTGAAGGGAAATGGTGCGCCAGGTAGGTTCAAGATGGTTTTGATACTGTGTCCAGTGAAATGTAGTCCTAATTAGGCGCGTTTTGAGGGGTACTCCTCAGTACTCCGATTTGTACACCGTGGGAACCAAGGGAGGAGTAATGGTTTCTTGGACCAATGGTTCAACTTATCAGGGCTTCGACCTTTAAGAGTTACATGGCCTCTTTTCCCAGGTATGCCCAGTATGGTTTACAGGGGATAGAAGCCTGATGTACTGCCATAATCATGCCAAAATGAGAGTCTTTTGGCTTTAATTTTTTTTAAGTACATCGTGGGCACTCACGAGGGAGACTCATTGATTTTTGGGGTCATGTGACCATCTCGCTGTGGTCAAGCTTCGTGTACTGAAGGGGAATGGTGCGCCAGGTAGGTTCAAGATGGTTTTGATACTGTGTCCAGTGAAATGTAGTCCTAATTAGGCGCGTTTTGAGGGGTACTCCTCACTACTCCGATTTGTACACCGTGGGAACCAAGGGAGGAGTAATGGTTTCTTGGACCAATGGTTCCACTTATCAGGGCTTCGACCTTTAAGAGTTACATGGCCTCTTTTCCCAGGTATGCCCAGTATGGTTTACAGGGGATAGAAGCCTGATGTACTGCCATAATCATGCCAAAATGAGAGTCTTTTGGCTTTAATTTTTTTAAGTACATCGTGGGCACTCACGAGGGAGACTCATTGATTTTTGGGGTCATGTGACCATCTCGCTGTGGTCAAGCTTCGTGTACTGAAGGGAAATGGTGCGCCAGGTAGGTTCAAGATGGTTTTGATACTGTGTCCAGTGAAATGTAGTCCTAATTAGGCGCGTTTTGAGGGGTACTCCTCAGTACTCCGATTTGTACACCGTGGGAACCAAGGGAGGAGTAATGGTTTCTTGGACCAATGGTTCCACTTATCAGGGCTTCGACCTTTAAGAGTTACATGGCCTCTTTTCCCAGGTATGCCCAGTATGGTTTACAGGGGATAGAAGCCCGATGTACTGCCATAATCATGCCAAAATGAGAGTCTTTTGGCTTTAATTTTTTTAAGTACATCGTGGGCACTCATGAGGGAGACTCATTGATTTTTGGGGTCACGTGACCAGCTCGCTGTGTTCAAGGTTCGTGTACTGAAGTGAAATGGTGCGCCAGGTAGGTTCAAGATGGTTTTGATACTGTGTCCTGTGAAATGTAGTCCTAATTAGGTGCGTTTTGAGGGGTACTCCTCAGTACTCAGATTTGTACACCGTGGGAACCCACGGAGGAGTAATGGTTTCTAGAACCAATGGTTCCACTTATCAGTGCTTCGACCTTTAAGGGTTACATGGCCTTCTTTCCAAGGTATGCCCAGTATGGTTTACAGGAGATAGAAGCCTGATGTACTGCCATAATCATGCCAAAATGAGAGTCTTTTGGCTTTAATTTTTTTAAGTACATCGTGGGCACTCATGAGGGAGACTCATTGATTTTTGGGGTCATGTGACCATCTCGCTGTGGTCAAGCTTCGTGTACTGAAGGGAAATGGTGCGCCAGGTAGGTTCAAGATGGTTTTGATACTGTGTCCAGTGAAATGTAGTCCTAATTAGGCGTGTTTTGAGGGGTACTCCTCACTACTCCGATTTGTACACCGTGGGAACCAAGGGAGGAGTAATGGTTTCTTGGACCAATGGTTCCACTTATCAGGGCTTCGACCTTTAAGGGTTACATGGCCTCTTTTCCCAGGTATGCCCAGTATGGTTTACAGGGGATAGAAGCCTGATGTACTGCCATAATCATGCCAAAATGAGAGTCTTTTGGCTTTAATTTTTTTAAGTACATCGTGGGCACTCACGAGGGAGACTCATTGATTTTTGGGGTCATGTGACCATCTCGCTGTGGTCAAGCTTCGTGTACTGAAGGGAAATGGTGCGCCAGGTAGGTTCAAGATGGTTTTGATACTGTGTCCAGTGAAATGTAGTCCTAATTAGGCGCGTTTTGAGGGGTACTCCTCAGTACTCCGATTTGTACACCGTGGGAACCAAGGGAGGAGTAATGGTTTCTTGGACCAATGGTTCCACTTATCAGGGCTTCGACCTTTAAGAGTTACATGGCCTCTTTTCCCAGGTATGCCCAGTATGGTTTACAGGGGATAGAAGCCTGATGTACTGCCATAATCATGCCAAAATGAGAGTCTTTTGGCTTTAATTTTTTTTAAGTACATCGTGGGCACTCACGAGGGAGACTCATTGATTTTTGGGGTCATGTGACCATCTCGCTGTGGTCAAGCTTTGTGTACTGAAGGGGAATGGTGCGCCAGGTAGGTTCAAGATGGTTTTGATACTGTGTCCAGTGAAATGTAGTCCTAATTAGGCGCGTTTTGAGGGGTACTCCTCAGTACTCCGATTTGTACACCGTGGGAACCAAGGGAGGAGTAATGGTTTCTTGGACCAATGGTTCCACTTATCAGGGCTTCGACCTTTAAGAGTTACATGGCCTCTTTTCCCAGGTATGCCCAGTATGGTTTACAGGGGATAGAAGCCTGATGTACTGCCATAATCATGCCAAAATGGGAGTCTTTTGGCTTTAATTTTTTTTAAGTACATCGTGGGCACTCACGAGGGAGACTCATTGATTTTTGTGGTCATGTGACCATCTCGCTGTGGTCAAGCTTCGTGTACTGAAGGGGAATGGTGCGCCAGGTAGGTTCAAGATGGTTTTGATACTGTGTCCAGTGAAATGTAGTCCTAATTAGGCGTGTTTTGAGGGGTACTCCTCAGTACTCCGATTTGTACACCGTGGGAACCAAGGGAGGAGTAATGGTTTCTTGGACCAATGGTTCCACTTATCAGTGCTTCGACCTTTAAGGGTTACATGGCCTCTTTTCCCAGGTATGCCCAGTATGGTTTACAGGGGATAGAAGCCTGATGTACTGCCATAATCATGCCAAAATGAGAGTCTTTTGGCTTTAATCTTTTTAAGTACATCGTGGGCACTCACGAGGGAGACTCATTGATTTTTGGGGTCATGTGACCAGCTCGGTTGTGGTCAAGGTTCGTATACTGAAGGGAAATGGTGTGCCAGGTAGGTTAAAGATGGTTTTGATACTGTGTCCAGTGAAATGTAGTCCTAATTAGGCGTGTTTTGAGGGGTACTCCTCAGTACTCCAATTTGTACACTGTGGGAACCCAGGGAGGAGTAATGGTTTCTTGAACCAATGGTTCCACTTATCAGGGCTTCGACCTTTAAGGGTTACAAGACCTCCTTTGCCAGGTATGCACAGTATGGGTTACTGGGGATAGAAGCCTGATGTACTGCCATAATCATGCCAAAATGAGAGTCTTTTGGCTTTAATTTTTTTTAAGTACTTCGTGGACACTCACGAGGGAGATTCATTGATTTTTGTGGTCATGTGACCAGCTCGGTTGTGGTCAAGCTTCGTGTATTCAAGGAAATGGTCTGCCAATTGTAGGTTCAAGAGAGTAGGGGGAGCAATCCAGTAGCTGATTTGGCATGTTAGATAGTTTTGGAAATAAAATAATTTTTGCATGAGTATTTCCTATCATGTAAATGTCTTTTACATAAATTCATAAATAAAACTAGAAATAGGCCGCCCTGTTGATAGTAGATGCGAATAGAAACAGGATAGCATAGAAGAACACACATTATCATGTGTAATGTCCACCCATGAACCTTTTGCCCAAATTGTACAGTAGTCTTACAAGACCCTGTTTCATTTGTAAAATATATCAATGATGCTTAAATATTTGATAGTGTAGATGTAATTTATTTCAGCTTCATGCCTTTTTGCATTGGTTGGGTTGAAAATTTTGACGAAATCACTCTATCTTGCACGGTTAAGAAGATAGAAGCCAATTCCTGTTTTTCTATTTTTGGCAAAAATTTGAAAATTCAAAATGGCCGCCATTATTGGGAAAAGGAAATTTTTTTGAAAATTGCCAAGAGTACATTTCTTAGATACCCTATGGGTCGAAAATTTCAACAAAATAACTCTATTTTGCACGGTTAAGGCCAGTTTGTGTTTTTCCATTTTGGGCAAAAATTCGAAAATTCAAAATGGCTGCCATTTTTGGGGAGGGGAAAATTTTTTGAAAATTGCAAATATTACATTCCTTAGATACCCTGTGGGTTGAAAATTTCGACGAAATCGCTCTATCTCGCATGGTTAAGGAGATAGAAGCAAATTTGTGTTTTGCCATTTTTGGCAAAAATTTGAAAATTCAAAATGGCCGCCATTTTAGGGGAGGGGAAAATTTTTTAGAAATTACCAAGAGTACAATGCTCAGATACCCTGTGGGTCGAAAATTTTGACGAAATCACTCTATCTGGCACGGTTAAGGAGATAGAAGCAAATTTGTGTTTTGCCATTTTTGGCAAAAATTCGAAAATTCAAAATGGCCGCCATTTTTGGGGAGGGGAAAATTTTTGGAAAATTGCAAAGATTGCATTCCTTAGATCCCCTGTGGGTCGAAAATTTCGACGAAATCGCTCTATCTCGCACGGTTAAGGAGATAGAAGCAAATTTGTGTTTTGCCATTTTTGGCAAAAATTCGAAAATTCAAAATGGCCGCCATTTTTGGGGAGGGGAAAATTTTTGGAAAATTGCAAAGATTGCATTCCTTAGATACCCTGTGGGTCGAAAATTTCGACGAAATCGCTCTATCTCGCACGGTTAAGGAGATAGAAGCAAATTTGTGTTTTGCCATTTTTGGCAAAAATTCGAAAATTCAAAATGGCGGCCATTTTTGGGGAGGGGAAAATTTTTTGAAAATTGCAAATATTACATTCCTTAGATACCCTGTGGGTCGAAAATTTCGACGAAATCGCTCTATCTCGCACGGTTAAGGAGATAGAAGCAAATTTGTGTTTTGCCATTTTTGGCAAAAATTCAAAATGGCCGCCATTTTTGGGGAGGGGAAAATATTTTGAAAATTGCAAAGATTGCATTGTTTAGATACCCTGTGTGTCGAAAATTTTGCCGAAATCGCTCTATCTCGCACGGTTAAGGAGATAGAAGCAAATTAGTGTTTTGCCATTTTTGGCAAAAATTCGAAAATTCAAAATGGCCGCCATTTTTGGGGAGGGGAAAATTTTTGGAAAATTGCAAAGATTGCATTCCTTAGATCCCCTGTGGATCGAAAATTTTGCCGAAATCGCTCTATCTCGCACGGTTAAGGAGATAGAAGCATCACTGCGAAGAACCATATGTTGTTACACTAACACAATACTAGCTGTATATGCAAATATAAACAGCAAACAGATATTTCTCACTCTTGCTTAGGTGAACATAAAACTGGTAAATCATATTGGAGAAGAGATAAAATGGGATGTGAAGTCAGTAAAAAAGTTTATGAAAAGCTTTAAAGTGTTTGATCAAGTTGTTTGGTGTGTTACTTGCATAGATTTTAGTATATTTTGTTTTGGTTTTATATTTGAGTCTGTCAAGTCTGAGTTAATATGGCAATTCTAAACTGTTTACAAAATATTTCAAATGGTTTGTGTTTATAATAACCTAAAGGCAGAATTACTATATTAACCAGTTTAGTCTAAATGGTTACAGTTCACTGCAAACTTATCACAAACTAAGGATAGTAGACACAGTATAATTTATCACAAATCACAGTCATAAAGGAAAGCATAGATCGCAAATCGCAAGTATGGAAACATAGGCTCACACTAGCAGTTTATGGCACCAAAGAAGCAGGCTGGTTTGATCATTTCCTTGCTTACGGTGCGAGTATAATCCCTTTATGGAGGAATCAATTTACCCCGCCCCGATTTATGACCAAGCGATATCATGGAATGAAACTCGTAAAGCTTGCCTTCTTTGAAAGAAAAGAAAACATTTGATCCTTGTTTTATTGATGTCACAGTTAAACCAGTAAGCTGATGGGTCCATTTTCTTAAAATCCTTTGTCTTAAATATTTCTTGTTTTTCTCAACATTTTCGTTCTTCACTATTCAACTATTCCATACTATTCAAATATCATTTGATACCAACAGGGATTTCATATATTTTAATTACCTGTAAATTACCTGTTCATGCATCCAAGGTGCCTTTCTTCAAATCTTTATATAAAAATGCAAATCTGGTATTTTAAAAAATTCTTTGGGTAAAATTTCTTCCAACTCTCCCTTAAATAAAACATTATTTGCAGATAAAAGTTAAGCTGAGATATTAAAACATCTCTCAAGTTTTATGTTACAGGATGTATTTTCTGAAGAAAATCTAAGGATATATATATTTAATAACCAGCCAAGTTACATAAACGTTCAAACAACACTGCCATGGACTAGGACCAAACTTTAGATAGGGATTTTGCTGTATTAGTTTGCAGCCTTAATCTCAACACATTAAAGGTCAATTTGCACCAAAAAATATGATCTGACACAATATGATCATATAATTGGAACTGTTGTGATGACCCTTTTCTAAACACACGACGAATGAGATAATAAGGGCTGGTATGACACACCTTTTCTTTCCAAGAATTCTCAAATATTTTACACACATTCCAAGCTGGGTTTACAAGCTACTGTAATACTGGTTCATCTACCTTCGGTTGTGGGTTGTTGTGGTATGGTCTGTCTCTAGTCTCAGTACGATACATTCATTGTCATTCTGAGTGAGATTTGCACTTAGGTATAATGCAATCACCATAGCTTGGAATACACTTTGTGTTTGGGACCGCTTCTTTTAAAAAAAAATTTTTTTTAATTCCCGCAAGCTTCTATCAGCAAAACTAAAATGTACACAGTGACAGGGGTGGCAGAATAGATACATAGGATAGCTGGTTTGGCAAACTACCAAGAGTCATGAAGACGAGCTCATGACGTGGAAATTTTAAATGTGTACAGAAACTCAGGGAAAGCTGTGCCCCTTAGACTTGCTCCAAGTCTTTGTATTTCTTATTCCACCAAATCTGACATACATGGAATCATTATGAAACCATCATGATGGGTGGGGATATATTACTGTCTCCTTTTGTCAGCACCAAATTCTTGAAAAAAAAGTCATTCAGTCCTCATATAATGCCTAAGACAGAAGGACTTGAGGAAAGTCTAGTGTGCCCTAGGCATTACTTGATTTTTTTTATTGTTCATTTGAGAAAAGATTGATCACAGGACATATCATATTAGATTGTAGGCTGGATCACATGCATCTGTACATGCCTTAATATTTAATTGGTTTGCTGAATTGTTAACATGGATAAGAATCCCTTGTGGTCTTGAGGCTGCGAGTAATCATCAGGAAACAGATTACATTTACATTGAAAAAAAAAAAGACAATTTGTTTTCAGTGGCCATAGTGGGAGCAGCAATTAGATATCCTCAACTTTTGTCCAGATATACACAAAAAACTTGATACTCACCACTTTTGGCGGCCACGAAGCTGTTAGCACCCCTGAGATGTTGGATGTCATATGCAAGCTGTGTTCTTCCCAATAACTGGTTATCATTGTTGATTCTGAAGATAGCATAACGGAATGCATTTTCTATGGTGATGTCCTCTGTGTCGTCAAACAGGCCGCCTGCAAATATCAAATACAGAAGATGCATGGCTTTACGCTTGTAGAGGAGAGAGTTGAGCTTCTGATGATTAAAACCATAAGCAAATCTATTTACATTTCAACTGTGTTGAGTTGAATCTTAACCCCTGTGCTACAAATGGAGCAGTATACCAAAGGATATTTAAGGGAATAAGAGTTTATAGACAGCTTAAGTTGCTAATATATATGTCATGGCTGAAAGTCCAATCTGATAGAATTTCAAATTCTACTGGTAATAAGTCCAATTGATGTTTCTACCAAAATAAACTTGGCAGATATTCCAATCTCAGAGATTTAGGTATTGGTCTGTGTACCAGAATGAAATTTTCTGTCGTTTTCAAGAATTTCACAATCAACATCAAATCCTACCACCATTTTGTAAGGGAAATCTGTAATATAGACACTACTAACTAATGTAAGATTTAAATGTCATATAACAAGTGTTACACAAAGTACAGTTTTAACCAATTAAATTTTGACAGCAGTCACTTCCTACATGGCATTTAGTTGAGCAATTAACACCAGTCCTATGCTTCTACCAGTATTTGTTTGCCACAACTGCTTAGTTGGTTTCAACATATTTCAGCTTGTAGTACTGTCACCTCACCCAGAGTTTCAATATCTAGATTGGAATATGTACCAAGTTTATTAGATTTCGGACCCTAGGGCAATACCCAAATCTCCTAGATTGGACTTTCTACTGGCAGAAACTCCAATTGGACTTTCTACTGTGGTAGAAGTTCAAATTCTACCAGATTGAACATTCCACCATGACATATACACCACAAGTGTTTCTTGTAATGCAGGACATCCTCATAAATTAAGTTTAAAAAACATATTCCAGGATACAATATCATGGCCCTGATGAATATACTGTTGACTGCTGGGTGACAATGTGTTAACGTTTTTGTAAAACAGTGATATTATTCAAAGTCAAAGGTGAAAAGTGGGTTTGACATCTATTTCACCAGGTGAGGACATATCTCATAAGTTGCTATGGACTGGATTCAAACCCACAGAGCCTTTATTTGAAAGACCAAAGAGACGACATATTTTACATAATATTATTCTTCATCCACAGTGACATTTTTCACTCAGTGTGATGTATTTCACACACAGTGTCATATTTCACATAGAGTGACCTATTTCATACACAGTAAATTATTTCAAACATATAGATATTTTTCACAGACTGTGACATATTTTACACAGTGACAAATTCATATTACATTGAAACCTCTGTTATCCAACCTTGTATTATAAAAATATTATTTGATTTCAAGAACACATAGCCATTCCCTAAAATGCAATTTTATGTAACTGTTTTACTCCAAAATATCTCTTCTATTTTACAAATCTACTACAACAGTCTTACACAGCTTTACTCTCCCAGTTAGTGTAGGGATTGGTGCTCGATCTTTCAATATCGATCGATCATCCCACAGAACTGCCGATATCGACACATACTACCAGCATTTCAATATCGAAACCACATATAAGAAACAGACAAAAATAAAATAAACAGAGTAATTTTACTGCTTAAATAAATATTTATTATATAAACGCCTTAAAAAGCACATTTACAACCGAAATAAATTGGCTCAAGTCTGGCGCCATCTTTGTTTACATTGTCAGTGACAACTTCCGGTTTCACGGAAGAGAAACAAAACCTGACAGCTAGTACACAAAAAAGCATGAAAACTCTTATTTGATTGGATTTTTGTTCATTTTATTTAATTTTATATTGCAGAAATATATTTTTGGTGCATAAGTAGTATCTTTTGATAATTTCGTGAATTTAGATGTGCACGTTTTCAAATAACCTGTATTATCGCCCACGGCTTACATTAACGGTCCCGATATTGAAATATCGATCGATCCACAACCCTAAATTTTCATTCGATATCCATCCTCAATATGGCTCTCGATCCCTATACTACTCCCAGTTATTATTAATTTATTTATTTATTCTTCAATTCGTATTCCAGAGAACAGAAAGTTACAATATATACAGTGAAAACAGTACAACACAGAACTGTGAAAAAAGAAAGAGAACTTTAAAGCATATAAGTAAAATATCTGCACAGCGTAAAACCCGAAAGAAAGAAATAAGAAAACAGGTTTATAAAATTATACTTAAACAATCATAAGTGTCATATGTCAATCTGTACAAAAACCTTTAAGTAGACAGTTGATTATACACTGACAATCTGTACTAGCCAACCTTCATTTATCCAAATATTCAATTTGCTAAGTCCCTTTTCATTCTCCCAAATTTACATTTCGCTGTATTTTTAAGCATGAGCTCTAGCAAGGCTCTCACTTCTAGAGAGCACTTCATTTTTTTTTTCTTTTGGTCTCTGGACTTTCATGAATTGTGGCATTGTGGGATGAGTATCTGTCTGTTCACTGAAGTTAAGCGGCAATGGGCTACATAAGTACTGGGATGGGTGACCGCTTCAGTGCAATACTTGGGTCTCTGATGGCTTTGCGGCTCGCGCTAGTAGAACGAAACACCTTTCGGCCTTCTTATTATAAAATACTTCTACTGTTTTATAAACCTTCTATATGTGAACAAACCTGACTTTCCCAACATGTCCAGCCAATGGAAGTCTCACTGCACTAACTCAACCACAATATTTGCCATCCAGAACAATCTAAAACGGTCATATTTTGTTTCAAGAATATTTGTAACCCAGTGATAACCTGGTTATTGGTTCCATCAAGTTGCCCAAAAAGACTATAAATAAGAATAAACAATAGCAACCACAAACCATTGTACATTAATCTTCTTATTTAGGATACAAGCCAGTCATTTAACCAAACATGAGGCAGTAATTGAAGGCTTTATGGTGCACTAACGCTGCCAATAACTGTGTTTACATCAAAGTAAAATGGTAAACACAGAAATAACAGTCGACTTGAGGGACATGAAAGGAAACCAAGAAATCACATCAACACCGAATGAAAGATCAGAACAAAACTAGAGTGAATGCAATGTTGCTCCAGCTGAGTGTGTTTGATGATTATAACTATCATTGTAGCTAAACATAATCTGAATAGTCATGGGTCCATTGAGATACGCTTTCTGCAAAAAAAAGTAAGTTTTGAGCTTTTTCCTGAAAAGGGTAACTGATATTACACTTTGTATATAATTCATTCCAAATCTTAGGGGCATCAAAGGCAAACCGATTGCTGAAGTATTTGACTGACATGTTGAGTGAAGAGTGGATAGGACAAATTGCCAGGTATTGTCGATCAGGATGACTACTCCTGGTGCTGTAGAAGCAACTGCTCGAAGACATTAGGATGGTCCAAAACAGCTAGGTGAGCCACCATGACAAAAATTGTAGACCAATGTTGCAGATTTGAACATGCAGCAGTAATCAACAGACACACAGTGGAGTCGCTTGAGTATGGGTGTGAAATGAGCATAGTTTTCATAATTTGTGAGAATTGCTGTAAGAGTATTCTGAATGATCCGTAGCTTGTATTAGATTGAAACTTGACCTCTGAACAGAGAGTTACAATAGTCCAAATGATTACTAACTAGGGCATTTACAGCAAGAATGGCCACTTCATAAGTAAAATTCTAACACCTAAAATAGTTTATTAAATTTATTTTAAAAAGACATTTCATAAATTTTAAATTCAATTTAGCTTTTGAATACAATTAAAGTAAAAATGTAAAAATCCAACATCATCTCAATCCAACACCAACTGTGTAAGTCTCCAAAAAGTAGTAATAACAAGAAGAATTCTCATTCATATTATAAGTTTTTACACTGTTGCAATCATATATTTACATTGGTTAATCCTGTATTCCAATAATTTTGTTTTATGCTAGTATGAATCTGCTCACAGAGATCAATCACTATATAGAGATATAATCAGATTTTCACAACACAGTAAATGCCACTGACATGATAGTTAATTCAGACATCTGAGATTAAACATTTTCCCTCCGACACTAGATAATATTATATTTTAGCCTTTCCAAAGACTTACCTTTACTAATCAGTTCCCATTATTATTAATATTATTATTATTACACTTATAAAGCACTTCATCTCGACAACTTGAAGTGCTGTACAAAACATACACAGTCTGGACTTAAACCTAGGACCTGAAGGGTCGAGTGTCACCCACAACACTACAATTACAGTAGAAACTCCCGCCTTAAGCAAGCCTACTTGGAAACGATCGCATAAATGTATTTAGCTGCATTGCCTGACGTCCTAATTCAATTTAATGCTCTGGAAATACCCTTCCCTTTGTACACAACTGATATACAAGTGGGTAATGTTAAACTAATCACCCTGTGGCTTTTGCTTTTTTGGTTGCTCAGCTCTGGAAATTGTAAGTCGGCTGTAAAAACAAAAATTACTCCAATGAATTCCTGTCTGTCCTAAGTCTTAGGAAGTCTGTTTATGCCTACAGTTTAAAAGTAACTTTGCTAAAACAGTAAAATTTACACAAGCACAACCAGCTGGAATTTATAAGTATTTAGTGAAACAAATTCATTGATCCCAGTGTCACAAAATGGTACGAATGTCTGAAGCTAGAATTGACAGAATCAGCTGACATTATCATTTCATTGACATTTTTAAAGTCGACATTATTCCATAGAGAATTGAGTAAATCTACAAAGTTGGTGAACACAAAAAACCACCTGGCAAGATAATGAGCATATACATAAATATATAAACAGATGCATTGTGGGGGGACCGATCAATTGATTGATTGAATCTATATATTGTTATATAAATTAAACAGGATTGAAATTGCCAAGACTTCTATACATCAACAAATATATTAAATTAATATAAATGATTACTGCAGGACTGATGAGTTGGATTGACTTAGTTTAAATCTGTCAAGTTGACTGATAGATTGATTGATACATTGACTGATTGTATATTGATTGGTCTTTTCAGAATTACAGAATTACTCAACATAGTCACAGCTTATGCCCAATGACACCTATAGAGGAATGAGAAAATCCACAGCAATTTTTCTGCAAAAATGACTTAATCTTAAAGACTTAAACTTCCCAAGATTTCCACAGGTTGAACCCTGTCACTCTGATGCAGATCTCTGGACACATTCTCACGTCAAGGAGGTCTCATCTGGCTACACACAGTTAAGGTCAATAATCCCCAGCTAATCAGGTTTTCTCACTCCCACCCCCCCCCACCTCAACATAAAAATGTCTTGTGACAGAGAGTGGGTCTGTGAATGTATGTGAGGGTATGTTTCCATACAGGCAATTTCTACCTTCAATTAGCATGTGCAACTACTTTAACTAAAATAATATGAATGATAAAATCAAATAATACCAATATTGTTAGATTTATTTACTGACTGTATAAACTAATTATCTGTATAATTGAGTGGGGCCATGGTGGCAGAGTAGTAACACTCTCGCCTCCCACCTCTGAGGCCGGGGTTCGGTTCCCGGCACGGCCTCAAGTGGGAAAGCTGGTAGTTGCTTGCCGTTGGTCAGCAGTTTACAGTACAGAACCCTGACGAACTGTATGTACTGGTTTCCTCTGCCCTTCCAACTACCCGTCGTGATATGACCTGTACAGTGTTGAAAGTGACGTAAAACCACAAATAAATGTATAATTGAGTGATTCATTGATTTTATAAAAAAAATTACAAAATAATCTACAAGGTCGAAAACAAGACTATTAAGAGGGTGATATTTGTTCACTTGGTCACAGAGAAAACCTTTCCAGATTTTGACTGACTGAAGAAGGTCAGTTTGTCTCTGCATGTCATAAAACACCTGCCCAGGCAGCCATATGCTTGGAAATGCGGGGGGTGGGTGGGGGGGTGGAGTGGAGTGGGGAGTGATAGCATATTCCTCTCTCCAGTGATATTACAGCTGATATTCTCCATCAATATTGTACAGAAAAGTCATTTTATCTCTGGTGACAAAACACCAGTATCTTCACCCCATCCATCCACCTACTTCATCTAAACATGAGATTATCTACCAAGATAATTGAGGATTGTCAGTTTATCTCAGGCATGAAACTTCTGCTCAGGCAGTCAACTGTATGGAAACTGCTACTGAACAAAATGAGGGAGGGATGGCGGTTACGTAGTCAGGCTTGGGGGGGCAGAGTGCTTAGCTCCCATGCCCCTTTAATCCAGATCCGAGATTTTTCTCCAAAGATCGCAGAGGAAGGTCAGTTTATCTTTGGTGACAGGTCCCACTGGAATGACGGCATGAGAGCTGACAGGTCTGTGTGAAGTCAGGGCACAAAAAAACCCTCAGGGAGTTTGAAGAATGGACAAAACAGCTCACTAATGACTCTCTCATGCATCTTGTGTTGATCTTATGTGCTATCTCTGCTAATCAATTAGCCTTTGGTATTTTTAATAGAAAAATCTTGTAAAAACTTCAATTAGACAGAGATTTACATTGTAAAATTTCGAAATTTGTAGGATTTAAATTTTTTTTAAGTTTTGTAAATTACTCTATATTGCTCACTAATTAGATTTTATTTCAATCTGCTTCAAAGGCATTTTTATTTTATATAAACAATTTTATTAAAGTTAAGGAAACAGATATTTATGTTGGTGTACTGCCAAATTTGGAAATTTAAATTTCACTTGACATAACTTGCCCTGAGGCACCCTTACAAAACTGTTGTGTGATAGAGATTAAATGCAATAATTGTTTAATTATAAATAAAATTAATTAAACTTTAAATTCACTGTTAAAAGTCACTATCAGAAAGGTATCTTTGCGACTTTCAGGGTACCATAAAGTGGACATCTTTCTGGGGTTCAAATACACCAATAGAACAAATAAACATACTGACTGCATTTTATATTTCCCACCCTGCATGCTAGCGAGAGGTGAAAACCACAACCCTTTAAATTTGCAGTAAAATGAAAACTATTTTAAAATATCTGGTGCACCTTTTCACAGATCTGAAAAGTACTGGCTACGATAATCTGAAATGAGGACAGAGTATAAAACCATGCTTATAAATGTAGGGACATTGGGAACAGTGTAACAAGGGTATAAACGTTACTGGCCCTGCTGACTTCCTCCAATTTTCCAACACATTTATGCCCCACAAAATACCAGGTCACTAATACCTTATGAAAAAAAGAACATGTTTCAGAGAAATCTCTGCCGCAGTAAGTGTGGGGCTTACTGCAGGCTAAATACATCACATTCATTTCCATAACGTATTAGAACAGCATGAGAGAAAGTCCCAATACAGGATCAGTGGAGTAAACCAAGATGGCAGACTCCAGAAAAAAAGGTCCGGTGTGACAACAATTCTTGACTTCCTGCAAATCTACAATCCCACATGGCTGCCCTTTCCCTGGTGGATTTCTGAAAATAATTTTCCCCCGTTAAGAAAATTCCCCTATCTATCTAGTACATCATAATTCTGTATGTAAAATTTTGTAACAGTATTATATAAATGTTAGGAAAATGTAATATTCCTTTCAGCATATAATTTTGTGCCAATGAGAGATATTCTCAAGGCATTTTACCCCACAAGGAAATGATTGTGAGAGGGGCTGCTGAACATTACTTTGACCACATTGTGTAGGTCCCTAGCACAATGGGCAGTTCAGGGGATGGAGGAAAGCAGTGCATACTAGTTGGTCAACAGTTTACACTGAAAACCATGAGGCACCTGCAAGCAACTACTAACAGTTTGAACCAGGAATCAAAACCTGGAACCTGAGAGGTGTAACCAACTGCATCATCATGTCCCATGTATATGACTGCATATCAACAAAAACACCTATCAACTAAACTGAATGAACCTTTTCGCAAAGATACCAGATAATCAAACAGACAACCTCCAACATGAGAGGAGACTGATTGCATGACTATGGTAAACTGTTTGATTGTAAATATCAATGAAAGAAATGCCAGCACATCTACGGGAAGAATATCATGCCCCAGATGAGATGATTATTTACAATTATATGTAAGTCGGAGGAGGAAGGAATGATTCCTGTAAAAAAATGCTATCAGATATGTGAAGAAAAACATGGCCAAGGTGAGAAGACTGTCAACAGAAGGTGGGGGTAGACGGTGGGAGGGTTGAGCCTTACCTACCAGGCCTGTAGCAGCAGGTTCCACCCTATACAGGGGTAATGAAGCTCATTTACCCTGTCAGACAAATTGGACTCTGCACAAAAAACCTAGAGGCTGTTGTGATATATGGATGTGTGAGTTTGGTCAGGGAAGAAGGTTAGTTGGTTTATAGCCAGCCTTATAGTTGTCCTTATTCTCAACATTGACTCACTTGAAAGTCAAGTCAATAGCTATTACTGTATAACTAACACATATAGTGGCCGAAAATCTAATTTCTCAAAAAATATCATATATATTTGTCGTATACATAAACTGCAAACATTTAGTCTCAGTCACTGTTAAAAGGTTTTTACCAGAAACCACTAGAACTGGATCATTAGAGAACTATTGCATATTTATATCAACTAGAAAAAACAAATCTTACCACAAAATATTGCTTTCATATCCAGAACCTGTAAGACCAATCATAAACGAGTCATAAACGTTTTCAGTTTGGCTACCATCATTGGACCTTGAAAGGGGGGGCCCAAGGTCAAATCTAATCACATGAAAAGATTCACAGGCCAATGTTTCCAAAGTGAGTTTCACAACCCAATCTCTTACAGCCGCAGTAGATGAGTTATAGGCACACAAACTTCAGTGAAAATCAACCATAATGGTTATTTTGAACAAAGAGTTCTGAGCTTACGGCAATAAATTCAAATGGTATAGTTATATAGGGAATATTTACATGTACACAGCTTGCAGATGTGACTTGCGGGAGTGGATTGTGGCTTCCATTAAATTTCAAGCAGGGATCTAATTTTGCGGCACACAACAGGTAAGATACCGGTGCCGCGCTCTGTAACGCCCATGGGCAATGTGACCAAATATTTGCAAAAGTTGGGGATGGGCGTTTACAACAATGAAAACCAGCCGGGCGTTTCGAAAAAAATAACCCGAATTTGGGGAAACCGCATTTTAGCACACCCCGACTGGAAGTAAAATATGCGGTTGGTAAACAAATCTCGTTGCAATAAAAGGTGACATAACTGCTAAAATAAGGAAAATTTGTTGAAAATGGATATAAATTAATCATATTTCACCAATTATTGGGTTTATATGGAGAAAGTTTGCCTCGAAACGACATTATAGTAATTTCTGAGCGATAACGTAAGATTGGGGATGGGCGCTTTCAAAAACATGAGCGTTACAGAGCGCAGCAACGGTAGAAGATAAAACTGCTCCACGTCGTAACTTGTCACACCTTGGACACAAAACTTTATTTTTGCTTGTGTTAAGAAGTGTGGTTTTGCAGATTTTTTTATTAAAATGTGCATTGACACAAGTGCAGTGTATAAAAATATTTCACTGCCATCAATTCAAAACAATAAACCTGTTAGAATCATTTTTATGGGTGATAATGTAATTTCTACAAGAAATCAGCACCCAAACTTAGCAAAATTTACATACAAAAATATTATAATATTTAATTTATTTCTGTCTTCACTTCAACTTTCTTATCAAGTAAACAAACTGCACATGTGTGGGTGATAAAGAACAACTGTTATTAAACATTTTAACTTCCATTTTGTGCCAAGATGAGGTTTGTACCATGATACGGTGAAAAGCAGTATTCTGGAGATATTAAACGTTATTTGGATCGAAATTTGTGTCTCATTAAACTGAACACAATGGTGAAGAAATCAAGGAAGTTTTAGCCAATATAAAAACTTACTATCTATGTTATTTTATTTCCTGCAAAAAATTCCCCAAAAGCACCAAGTAAATACCAAAATATCCCAAAAACCAGATCAGCATACATGGACACCTACACTCACCCTCCCTGCCATTTGTATCTACAATGGAACCTCTACTATCAGACCTTCTATCATCCAAACATTCTATTTCATAAACTCAATTATGCTGTAACTTCTAAACTGTTTTCATCTGAAATACTTAAAATAATTTAACTAGCCTTTTATTATCTGTGCAACATCATCCATAATGTTCAGATAAGAAAGTATATATTAATTTGAGTTCAGGTTACCAAATGTTAAAGCTGAAACAACTACACCTACGCATCGGAGAACCAATGGAAATTTGTACCCACTGGAAAGACAACTCACCTAATCCAGTGAACCATCGTTTGACCTTGAAGGAGGGGCCCAAGGTCAAATCTGACCAAACCACAAGATTCCCAGCCCATGATTTTCTATAGGTTGGTTTACCATCCAAAACCTCTAGGACCAATAATAAGTGAGTTATAAGCACTTTTAAGTTTGGCTATCCTCGTTTGACCTTGAAGTAGGGGTCCAAGGTCATATGTGACCACATCAGAAGATTTGCAGCACGATTTCCTACAGGTTGGTTTCACATTGCAAAACTCTAGGACCAATAATAAGGGAGATATAGGCACTTTTAAAGTCTGCTATGTGGGTTACTTCGGCACTCCGTGGATGACCTTGAATTTGTAAATTTTAATTACTTAAATGTAGCTTTTATAAGCTACAAGCTTACCATGTGGGACTTAATGCTGTTCTCGGGTTGCCACACCCGGAGCCAACGTCTTAGAAAGAAAGATCGTTCTTGTTAGCCACCGGATATACTGGTAGTTGTCGTCACGTGATAACTTCTGACCAATCGCCCTACTTTCTCGTTGAAATTTTATTAAACCTACCCCTCAGCTGTAAACAGCGGGGAGGCAGGGTGGAACTCTTCTAAGTCCCACATGGTAAGCTTGTAGCTTATAAAAGCTACATTTAAGTAATTAAAATTTACAATTTTATTACGCTACAATAGCTTACCATGTGGGACTTAATGCTGAATTCAACCGCCCGGTGGCGGGATTACAGCTGAGACTGGAAGATATGTAATTTTTTTTTTTCTAAGATTTGAATTAATATATACAGAATAGTGCCAGAAATGCCAGTCTGAGTCCCTTTTACAGAGCCCCGATCCCGAAGATCGGGCCTGTAACGAGCCAAAAACCTGAGTAAAAAAGGGACAGTGCTAAAACTGTCCAGATGTTTGGTAGTAGGACGGAAGTGCAGCAGTGCTCACTTCGAGGTCTAAGGGTCCCTATTAGACCTTCACGTGTGACTGACCAACCCCGTGGTCGGGCATCTCATGAAATTTTTAACCTGAAATATGAGATTAACGACAACTGAATAAGTCCTTAATAGAAATTACCTGATAATTGAAAAAATAAAATGACCTTACCCGTAACATCTTGAAGGTAAAGGAATATCTAGATCCTGGGAGAGACTCCTGAAGACTTGGTTGTAGCGGATGTGCCGCCCCCCCCCCCCCCCTTTTTCTTTCCGAGGACAACTGGTCTGAGGGGAAGGATCTAGGACTTGTTGTGCCGCCACTACGGGTCCCAGATACATATTGTTGTCGGTGTCCGACCAAGTAAGGTCTTTTAGGTAAAAATTTGTAAATGTGTTGTGAGCTTTCCAGTGACAGGCTTGCATGATTTGGTCCACCGATACGCCACCGTAAAAGGCCTTAGAGGCCGCAAAGGCCCGGATGTCATGTGCTTTGACTTGGACCAAGTCCAAGGCTTGTTGATCTGCTTGTTTATAACAAAGTAGAATGGTTTGTTTCAACCATGAGGAGAGTGTAGCGGGTCTGATGTCTGAGGTATGTCCTTTCTTAAAGGAGATAAAAAGGAGAGAACGAGACCCTCTCAGGTCTTTAGTTCGGTCCAAATAGAACCTCAGGGCCCGCACGGGACACAGGGTCCTGTCTTCCTTAAACTGTCTATCTACAATGGTAGTCAAAGCAGGAATAGTCACTGGTGACACACTTTGAGAACCTTCTCTTGCTAGTTGGTTTTTGGCTATGAAATCAGAAGAAGGGAACAAGGCTACCTTTTCCCATTGGCCTAAATTAGCTACTTTGTTAGCGACCCAGGCATGGATTTCGCTGCGGCGCTTGCCGGAGGCCAAGGCTAGCAAGAAAGCAGTTTTTAAAGTAAGATGTTTGAGGTCTGAGTCTTTCATGGGCTCAAATGGTGCTTTGGTGAGCTCGTTAAGGACAACAGAAAGGTTCCACTTGGGTGAATTTCTGGAACTTTTAGGACGATCCCTGTGAAAACTGGAGAGTAACCTATGAAGGTCTGCATTGTGCGCAATGTGTTGGGCCGTTGGGCCCAAAGTGTCAACGATAGCAGTCCTGTAACCATCAATGGTCGAGGGGCGCCTGTTTAGGTCTTGGTACAGGTACATGAAAATATCTGAGATTTGTTTCACAGATGGAGTGGAGAAATCCACCGAATTTTCTCTGCACCATTTTTCAAATAGGGCCCACTTTGACCGGTAGATGGTCCTTGTTGATGACCGCTGAGGGGCAGCAATTCTCTCTGCCACCTCCACAGAGAAGCCTTGTTCTTGGGAGTTGTCCGCTCCTAGACACCAGGCGTGGAGGTTCAGCTGTTGTGGATTGTTGTGGAACACATAGTTGTGGCACTGTTTGAGTAGGGTCGTTGACACTGGGAGTTGTAGTGGGATCTCTGTTGAGAGCTGCACTAGGTCCCAAAACCAGGGCATCCCTGGCCAGCCTGGGGCTATCACGATGATCAGGCAATGGCATTGCTTGATCTTTTGGATCACCTTGTGAAGGAGAGCCGTAGGAGGGTAGGCGTAAGCCGTGAGGTTGGTCCAGTCTATGTTCAGAGCATCTATGTCCCAGGCCCTTGGGTCTGGGATAGGAGACACATATAGAGGGAGTTTGTGATTCAGGTGAGTAGCGAATAAGTCTACATGAGGGGTGAACCACTTTCGGCAGATTTGCTTGAAGACCTGAGGGTGCAGGGACCATTCTGTTGACTGCACTTGGTTGGACCTGGATAGGAGGTTGGCCATCACATTCAGACACCCTGGAATGTGCCTGGCTTTCAATGTTATATGGTAGTGATGGCACCAGGTCATGATTTTCCACAGGAGAGCGCACATCTCTGCTGAGTGAGTTCCCCCTTGCTTGTTGATGTAGGCTACCACTGTTGAGTTGTCCGTCGCAACTAACACTGTTTGATTCTGGCACTGGTCCTTGAAGTCTCGAAGGGCCAGGGAGACCGCCTTCAATTCCAGGACATTTATGTGTAGCCTTTTTTCCCGCTCTGACCACAGCCCTTTTGTAGAATTTTGATCTAAGTGAGCGCCCCAACCTTCGTTTGAGGCGTCGGTAAAGAGTTGGATACTGTGGTCCTTGGGATGAAGGTCTGCGCCTTTCATCACATTTGAGGGATTTTGCCACCAATCTAGGTGGGCTACAATGGCTTCTGTCCAAGGAAGGAGGTTGTCCAGCGACTGAGGATATCTCCAGTGCTCCTTGAGATGAAACTGAAAAGACCTCATGTGAAGGCGTCCCTCCGGGACCATTTTCTCCGTTGAGGCTAGCAACACAATTAGAGACATCAAACATCTTGCAGTCAAAACACGTTTTGACTTGAGTCGTAGGATCAAATCCTGAAGTTTGAGCCATCTCTCGTGAGTGGGTCTTACAAGGGCTGAATCTAGGTGGTATTCGTAGCCCACGAACGAAAACACCTGAGTAGGTTTCAGTTCTGATTTCTCCTGGTTGATTATCCAACCCAAGGATTGGGTTAGGTCTATTACTGCCTGTGTGTCCCTTTGAGATTCCTCCTGGGACTGGGACCTGATCAGCCAGTCGTCCAGGTATTGGTGAATTCTGAGTCCTCTTGAGAGGGCCATTAGTTTCACTTCCTTTACGATCATCGTAAAGACCTGGGGGGCTGTGGCTAGTCCGAATGGGAGGGAGGTGAACTGGAACACCTGGGCCTTGTAGCAAAACCTTAGGTACTTCCTTGAGTTGGGATGGATGGGGATGTGAAGGTATGCGTCTGACAGGTCTATCGACGATACCCACTCCCCTGGGACCAGGGAAGTCTGCATGGACTCCGGGGTTTCCATTTTGAACTTTTCTACATGGAGAAAAGTGTTGAGCCTGCTTAAGTCTATGACTGGCCTCCACCTTTGGTGAGGCTTGGGTACTAGGAACAGGCGACTGTAAAACCCGAGAGATTTTACGTTTTCCACCCTTTCGATGGCATTCTTTGACAAGAGAGACTGGATATAAGTGGCCAAGGCTTGGTCTTTTTGTTGGGCCTTGTACTCTGACAGGATCAGAGGAAATCTGATCAAGTTTGGCTTTGAACGGAATGGCAGAACGTAGCCATTGGTGATAATGTTTAACACGTTTTGAGAACATTTGTTTGTTTGCCAGTCTCTCTTGAAAGAACGGAGGCAACTTCCTACTGGTGGACTGAATGAGGCTTTGGAGGAGTCATTGTGAAGGGGGGTTTCCACGCCCTCTTCCTCTATTATGGGGTCGAAAACGACCCCTGGAGCCTCTGAAGTTGGATTTTCCTCTTCCCGAGGGAAAGGATTGGTTACTGCTTTGAGAGGTATTGCCCCCATAGGGGCGTTTCCTGTAGGAGCCTCTTTTCTTGTGGGGGCCACGAAAGGGCTTATTCTGGTAGGGTGAAAAACCCTGAGAATCTTTTGAGGTGCCTTTTTTGAGAAGGAAGTCCTCACCTTCCTTTACAAGTTGAGACTCGAACAAGGAGGAGTCCCAGAAGGACGAGTTCCTAAGTTCTTGGCGTCTCGTTTCCCCTAGCTGGGGATGTAATAAAGTCATTTCGGCTTCGCGCCTAAGCAAGCCGGTATTAGCCATGGAATATAATTCCCTCTGAAGAATATGGGCTAGCGATTTGCTGAGACAGGTAAGAGCTCTATGTTGAACAAGAACCGTCTTGTTCCAAAAATCCAAGTACTCAGCAACTTCCTCATATCCGTGCTTTGCTGCTTTCTCAGGATTGGCACCTTTCTGGATCTGAGACTTAATCTTCTTGACAGATGACTTGATGCTATGTTGACACTTCTCCAAGGAAGCATTGCAAGAAGAAGAGGTTTTGGCAAAGGCAGCGGTGAAATTGAGGGTTGAGATATTTTGTCTAGCCTGATGTTCCAGCTCCTTAAGGACTGGCATAGGGACTTTGGCTACTGGTGCCCCAGGAGGTCTAGGAGTAATACAGATCTTGGCAAAGTCCGTATTCAACTCCTGGATTTTGTCTTGAAAAGTGGGCTGTCCAAGCTTGTACCACTTGGAAGTGGAAGGAGGAGGCTTGACATATTTTCCCTCAGATAAATTGGCAGCTTTGAAATCATGTTGAAATTTATCAAAGGCGTCCTTGATAACTGAGCTAAGTGGTAGGATAGAGGAAGGACCTCTAGGTCTGAGCTCTTGACGGCCTTTTTCGTCATCCAGACCCAACACTGAAGTTGAAAAGTGGGCTGTCCAACCTTGTACCACTTGGAAGTGGAAGGAGGAGGCTTGACATATTTTCCCTCAGATAAATTAGCAGCTTTGAAATCATGTTGAAATTTATCAAAGGCGTCCTTGATAACTGAGCTAAGTGGTAGGATAGAGGAAGGACCTCTAGGTCTGAGCTCTTGACGGCCTTTTTCGTCATCCAGACCCAACACTGAAGTTGACGACCTAGGCATAGAGTCCCTGGGGTCAGGGAGAGAAAGAATGCGCCTGAAGGTGTCTACCTCTTCAGAGTATTGGGAGGGAATGTCAGACAGGGCTACTTCCCTATAATAAGGGGGGTCTGGATCATGTTGAGGGAGGTCTTGATCAGAAGCTGCGCCTGAGGGCTGAGCCCTAGAGGGCTTAGAAGACCTGTGTCTAGCCACAGGGGAGTGATCTTCCTCTGAAGATGACACATATCTGGACCTAGATTTATGCTTGCTCTTGTCAGAGTGTTTCTTAGGTCTAGGATGGATCCGAGATTCGTCGGAATCCTCATCCAGATGATCCGAGGCAGAGCTCGGTGTTACTGTTTGTCTGTGGCTTTGTTTTTTATGTGAGTACGAGGAATCCTTCGGTATTGCTTCAGAAGGGGCAACATACTGATCCGAGGAAGTTTGATTTAGTACTAGACGAGGGGGGAGGGCTGGACCAACGTCCACCTCCATTGCCTCGGACTGTGTATTAGTACTTGACCTCGGAGGGGGTAGGTCCAGATGAGCAGCAGAGTTGCTGGATGGACCAGCTTTTGAAGCATGAGGCGAGGGATCAACCTCGGCAGATTTTTTAACTGCTAACTCCTCTCGGAGTGATTGAAAAGCTTCTAACATGGATGCCAGGAAGGAACCCATTTGCTGCTGGATATGTATATTTAAGGAATCACCCAGGGATTTCTCTAGATTTCTTTGAATTTTGTTTTGTAAAACAGTACCTGGGGTGGGAGGAACAGCCTTGGCTGGGGTCTTTAGTGATAAAGAACTGAAGGCGAGAGGTTGAGGACGGGGGGGTGAGGTAAAGAGGTTATCGGCAGCACTCTCAAGGTCTGCATTAGAACCATTAAAAGAGTCCCCATCGCCTTCACCCAAGAGATCTAGTTCATCTTTGGAACTAGTTTCCGCTTTTTGCTTTTTTAAGTACCGCTTCCTGTTTTGAATCTTTTGTAATTGTTCATCAGAGAGAGACGTACAAATATGGCAGGGCGCTTCAAAAGTGACACAGGGGTCATCTCCCTTGCCAGCCTCCCTACAGGTAGGGCAGTAATTATGAGTATCAAAACTGAAGCAAAAATGGCGGCATTTCTGAGCTCTCGGTTTGTCTTTGTTTGCTTGATGAAGGGACATTTTAACGCAATAAAAAGACGTACAATTAAGATTGCCTGAACCGAGAAAACTCAAAACACGCGGATTGTAAGGAAAATACTTAAGTTGTGAAATTAAAAATTTTACAGGATAATCTATGACATATATTTAAAGAAATATCCAAATATTAGCCTCCAACAATACGTGAATACTGAGAAATAAAAGAAAATGTCTGTATATTTACAAACTGCTACCAGTCATCGTGGCCAACGAGAAAGTAGGGCGATTGGTCAGAAGTTATCACGTGACGACAACTACCAGTATATCCGGTGGCTAACAAGAACGATCTTTTTTTCTAAGACGTTGGCCCCGGGTGTGGCAACCCGAGAACAGCATTAAGTCCCACATGGTAAGCTATTGTAGCGTAATAAAATAAGAGGTTCAAGGTCACATGTCTGCAAGGTTGTAGAGGACATATATACCTGTGTTATATATCACCTATGAAGAAATTCAACCTTCTAGCCAGTAGGAAAATGTAGACAATTTTCAAAGAAATGCCCGCGGCTGCCATCTTGTTTTTCAGAATGAGGCTAATTTCAGTCCCAGAGAAACTTACCCCCCAATGAAGATGTCCTGCAAATTTGGTGAACCTAGCTGGTGTAGTTTGCCTCTGAGAGGGTTAATACCGAAAATCTCTCTACACGCGGCAGTGGCGTAGCGAACGCTAAACCAAAGTATCCATCGGATGCCTACGGTAGATACAATTAATCGTACTAATCGCTTATTAGGTTATCAAAGAACTGGTCGACACCAATATTGCTAAACCGGTTAATTGTTTGTATGTACATCACCCTTAATGGAATTTTATGCAATCATTAAAACTATAAATATTTCGACTTGAGACTTAAAATGTATCAAATTAAAGTATTTCGTCTGGATTTTATTTTTTAAAGATGAAAATATTATATTAATAGCTAATTACCCAACAATCTGGTGGAAAACTTTGCTTTTCTAGCATCTCCCGATCTGCCATTTTGTTTGTTTACATTAGGAACACATGTCCATGTGATGCTTTAGGTATTTCTCAAACATGCTAAACCTCTGTAACAGTTAACTTGTTAGTCAATGGTTACTGCAGATGACTACCCGGTTAAAAAATTTTGCTAATTGTTTCAGCTCTGCCAAAAATGTTTGAATTAAAGTGAAAATATGAGTTTGCTATTCCCATTTACATTTCCGCATGTGTGTGAAATAACCCTTAATCTCCTTGTAAGATTGCCAGACTATTTTACCTGGTCCAGGTCATAAACATTGCACCAGTGTGGCAGGACCTTATTTTTCCGTATTTATTGAGACATTTGTTTGACTGTGACATTTTCTGCATAGAAGAGGGTATTAATAGTGTCAAATAAGTCACAGTAATGGTCTAGTTTTTCTTTGTCAGGTTGTTGTCTTTTGGGACTTAAAGGCATATTAAAGGCTTTAAAAATATGCTTCACAGTGTTACACTAGGAACTGGTCCACAGTTACTAATGGTTCTGAAATCAAATGCACCCCCACCCACTCCCCTACCAACAAAAAACAGAATCTTTTTTTCACTTCTGCCTATTCTGGAACAAACTCCTTCCTTCTTATAAGCCACTTCTTGAATACTGAAGAATGATATTGCATGGGATTGACCTGTGATGATTTGTAATAACAAGCTCCCAAACAGTCCTTCTTATGCTGAAGAGCAACTGAAAGTATCTTGGTATTTATTTTTTATCAAGGTTCAGGTCATTTTAGCTGGGGATCTATGGCTGGTGATACTAACTGATCAAATATAAGTTAGAGAATATTTTAACACAGAAATCTTTTAGTATCAGTGTGAATAGAAAAGGCATGTTATACAGTTCTGAACTTAATTATCAGATTCCTGCAAAAGGACTTAATATAATATAATCGTACTTGTATGATGATTGTCCAATTGCTAATAAAATATGTTTAAATTAAAATAATTATCACATTTTCTTGTGTTGGATCATCGTGGATGTTTACCACATTACTGCCCTGGGGCAGAACTGACCACATGCACTTGTAGAGTGCAGACCTTAACTGGGGTATGTTTTTCAATGTTTGGGATTTTAAAATCAACCTGAAAGTCAAAGGCCATTGAAAATACATTAAAACGAGACATTTGAAAACTTGGGATGATTCTGAACCCAGACAGAATATGGTTTGGATTTTTTCCAAAATATAACTACTTCTTCCAATGGTCAGGCCCAACAGATAATAAAAAATTTGCATACATTGGCTCACTACTTTCGAAGCTCTCATAAACACCGACAAAGTACACAAAGAAACACACCCCAAATATAACATGGTGGAGGAATATATGGCTAGAGAGCCATGGCCAAAAAGCGACACATGGCCCACGCTGCTTCACCTGATAATTGAACAGAAGTTTTTCCTTTACAGTTGTTTTCTATTTTGAAAATATTTGTAGATGGCAAGTATACTATAAACAAAGAATCTCCAACTAATCAACCCGTTCAAACAGCTTTTTAGGAGGTTATCATGTAATTGCCACTAGAAATAGAAATCCTAAAATGTGACATGACCAATCAACTTACAGGCTGTATATAGATTTATTTCTGGCTCAATGACCTTTAGCAGTGGTCACTGATTGAAATGTTTACTTCCTGTATGTGCCAATTGGGGCATGTGCTGTATTAAAAAGGCAAGGTGTGTAGCACGAAATAAAATTCTAACATAATGTTCTGAAACATGCATTTACCATGCATGAACCAGACAATAATTTTTTAACTTGTGATACTTCGCAGTAAACATTACAAACGTTTATAAACATTTATAAACCTAACTATGATCGACGGTCTATTTAAGGTTTAAAATAATGGGCTCCTAAACATTCGCCTATAAACGTTTATTAACGTTTAAGCATAAATGTTTATAAACGTTTATACATAAACATTTATAAACGTTCAAGTATCCAGCATGATTCAAGGGAGAATGTAAACAAACTTCATTTTATGAATAATTTCCCTGTTTACATTAATTTAACCTTGTACAGTGCATTCTATGACATAATGTACTTTTATATCTCCGCTTATAATTTAATGATGGCTTCAAACAACAGTGATACAGCAAGATATAGTAACAGAAATATTTCTCCAGTTTCTCTCAAAATGGCTATGCTGATATCATTATCCAAAATGAAAGCAAGGTTAAGATATTTTTCATTCTTTGTAAACATTTAAAAACATTTATTAAACGTTTATAAACCAAACTAATGTTGCTGAAACGTTTATAGATCCATAATATTGAATAATTGTCAATATTTAGGTTTATATTTGGTTTTAAAAATGTTTATATGTTTACTAAACATTTATAAACATTTGCTATGTTTACTAGGTTTGGTTATATAATAGTTGGTTACTCTCAGAACCGAATGGTATTTATTTCTACTACTATTACACGGGTGGTCACTAAGATAAACGGTCATTGAGATAAACAGTCTTCAGAAATTATCACATAAAACGGTTAAAAGGCTCAACAACAATATAACACAAACCAATTAACTGTCATGGAAAGCATTGTTTAAGTCTATTTTTGTTATTCAGTTTGTGCAATTTTGCTATTTACACTACTTAGATTTGAAAACTTTGAAAACCGTCTATCTCTGTGACCATTTATCTTGGTGACCACCCGTGTACTAAAAACAATAATTCTAAATGGACTTTTATAGCACTTAATCTCCCCTTTTCAAAGGGGACTCTAAGGTGTAACATAATCAAGACAGTCAAACCAATTTCAGTATCCAGGGATGGAAAAGAGGTCAAGTACCACAGAGAATGCAAGAGGATGATTTAAGACAACTAAGGTGGGTATGCCTTGGTGAACAGGTAGGTTTTAAGCTGCTTTCTGAAAGACAGGGAGGGAGAGGCACGAATCTCATCAGGAAAAATATTCCAAACAGTGGGAGCATCAAAAAACAAAACAGATTCGTGAAATAGAAGGGTAGAACTTTGCAATGACAAGGACATTACCACCACTCTGACTGTGCCTGGTACTATAAGAACTACTGTAGGAAGAGAGATATGGGGCAAAATACTTAGGAATACCAGTGTAAAGAAACTTACAAATAAGTGTAGCTGTTTTAAATTCTGAGTGATGTTCAACAGGAAGCCAATGCACTTTCTAATAAGCATCAAATTCATCATCATCTTCTAGTATTATAATACCATTATTAAGATTTTTAAACAGCAACAAATTAATATATATCCTCCCTGGTATCGAATTGGATTAATTGAGCAGACCATTACAATCTTTATCATCTAGTATAGAGAAGATTAGACTCTGTGTGAAAGTCTGATTATATGAGATAATAATGAAAGTTATAAGTGCCACAGTAATTTACAGAAATGAGTAAATATGCTGACTTTCTTTAGAGAAAAACATAAACAGATATTTTTTCTGCTGAATGTTGAAGAGTTTGCCAAGAGTGCAGAGTTTAAGTGGTACAAAGTGCGAGATGGAAACTACCAGAGAGGGAGGGGGGCATCAATTTGTACAGAAGACATCTTATACCATATTCAACAGAAGAAAAACTGTAAACACTTGCAAATTAGCTGTAACTTGAAACCAGTTTTACAAAAATGAAGTCAGGTTCTTTATTATTTGTGCTTACTCTGTGTAATATTTTTTTGCTTTTTGTTTCAGTTAAAATATAGTCCTATCACTTCATAAATTCAGTATAACAGAACCTTTTTCTGAAATAATTTATGGGCATTTTGTTCGTACTTCCACTTTATCTTTTAGCAATACAACTGATTCCGACATTAAATGCATACTATAAAATGATGACACCATACAAACCAATACACTGTGACCCATAATATATAATTAATACTATATAACAATATAATATATTAATTTTATATATAAACTAAAATAATATACCTAGCCTATTATATGCTCCAATGATAAGCTGATCTGAAACAATTTCAGTTTGGAAGACTTCTCCATCTTTTATCAGATCCACAGATATCATCCACATACACCACTGAGCTAGAGTTAAAATCTGAACAACTTTCCTATTTCTGGTCCAATTTTGTAAAGCATTTTACTGTTTTACTGTTTTCTTTAGTGTATAGAGAGTTTTCTTTAGAGAGTTTTTACAGCCATTTGATATCAGTGATGTACTTATATTCTCATATTGATTGTACTATTATATGTGGAGACGTTAACTCAAGAATTGGAAATGAAAAAGATTTTATAAAAGACATTGATGGTATAATAGAAAGACATGTATTGGACAAAGTGAAAAATTCTTATTGTGATAACTTTATAGATTTTCTCAAGGACAGTAAAATGTGCATTTTAAATGGTCGTGTAACTCCTAATCTAGATAATTTTACTTGTATTAATGCTCGTGGAAAATCTGTGGTAGACTATATGCTGATACATCAGGAAAATCTGAGTTTTGTATCAAAGTGTGAAGTGTTACTAGTTAATGAACTGCTTCACAACTGTAAATTGTTTCATCTAATTTCTGAGAAATGTAAAGTTCCTGACCATTCTATATTAAGTTTGACTTTCTCTCCTTTTATTTCCACCAAATTACTTTCAGAAAAAATCTGTACACTGCCAACTCCTAAAGAGACTGTAGATAAAGAGGACCATGTTTCTAAAACAAGCTCAGCTAGAAATGATGATAGTCACTCCTTTCGATATGACTTTACCCGTCCTAAGCCAGATTACTTCAATAATGAGAAGTGGAGAAAGGCATTACTTGAAATTATTTCTGGACTTGAAGATAAGTTGCATTCACAGAATGCTCTTGATGCTATATATCAAAACTTTTGTCATGCTGTATTTTCTGAAATGAATAATTATCTAGATGTAAAGGTAATTAATAATAAAACTCGTAAATATTTTAGAAATAGTAAGCCCTACTGGGATGATGAGCTGAGTAACTCTTGGAAATGTATGGCTGAGGCCGAGAAGGAATTTTGTAAATATAAAGGAATCAAGTCTATAAAGAATCACCTTCACTCTAAATTTATAAAGTCAAGAAAAGTGTTTGATAAACTACTTAGGCAAAAAGAAAGGCAATATAACAGAAATTACATACACAATTTAGAAAGGATAAATACTTCTAACCCCAAAGAATTCTGGAATAAATTACAAACTTTGGGTAGTAAAAAGAAAAATATACCTTTATCAGTAAGATCAGGTGAGATTATAACAAATAACATAGATCAAGTGTTGCAAAAATGGAAAAATGATTTTAGTCGTATATACAATTCTAACAATGAAAATACAAGCCAATTTGATAACGAAAGTTACAGATCTATTTGTGACCAGGTACAGGAAAAAGAAAATCATTGTGACCCAAATAGCTTAAACTTAACACTGAACAAAGCTATATCCTATAGTGAAGTTGCCAAACAGGTTGGTAAAGCTAAAAGAAATAAAGCACCAGGTGTAGATAAGATACCAAGTGAGGTTCTGAAAAATAATGAAACTGTATATGCTTTGTATAAAATGTTCAAATACTGTTTCCAGAATCATTGTCTTCCAAGTGTATGGTTAAAAGCAGTTATTCACCCCATACCAAAGGGGGCAGATAAGGATCCATATTTACCTATGTCTTATCGGGGTATCAGCCTTTTACCTACCACATGTAAAATTTACACTGGTCTATTGAATGCACGAGTGACATCATTCCTTAATTCACAGAATCTTATCTGTGATGAACAATATGGATTTAGGGAGGGTAAATCATGCCATGAACATGTATATAATATCAGTACTATTATCAAACAGAGAATGAACAGGAATCAAACTACATTTGCAGCCTTCATTGACTTTGAAAAAGCATTTGATAGAATTAATCGTACTCTACTCTTCTATAAATTGTTGAAATATAACATCACTGGAAATATATATTGGGCCATTAAGTCATTGTATGCTAATACTTATAACAGTATACGGATAAATAACTATTACACTGATTGGTTTATTTCTGACTGTGGAGTTAGACAAGGTGACACCCTCTCCCCCACGTTATTCAATATCTACATAAATGATTTAGCAACAGAACTAAATGAACTACACTTGGGTATCAATTTTGGAAAAAATCATTTGTGCATATTATTATATGCAGACGACATGGTCTTGCTGTCTGATTCAGAAGAAAAATTACAGAAAATGTTAAATTATTTAACAAATTGGTGTAAAAAATGGAGAGTTTCTGTAAATGTTGCCAAATGTGGTGTTGTACACTTTAGAAAAACAAATAAATTGCAGACACATCACATTTTTAAAGTAAACGGTCTTGAAATAAAAACTTTATCAAAATATAAGTATTTGGGTGTAATCCTTGACGAACATCTGAACTTTAAAGATTGTTCAGAAACATTAGCTGATTCAGCTGGGAGGGCTCTTTGTAAAATCATAGGCAAGTTTAAAACATTTAAAGATCTTCACTATCGCACATTTACAAAACTGTATGACAGTTGTGTTTGGCCAATTTTGGATTATTGCTCTAGTGTCTGGTCATTTAATAATTATCATAACAGCGATAAAGTACATAACAGAGCAACAAGGTTTTACTTAGGGTTACACAGAAATGCCCCTGTGCTTGGATACCAAGCAGACATGGGCTGGTATTTACCAAAATACAGATACTATGTTTCCATGATAAGGTTTTGGAATAAAATTTGTTATCTTGATGAAAATAACCTAACAAGGAAAATATTTGAATGGAGTCTTCAAAATTTCACTCCGGATACATGGGAATTTAATTTATATACAGTGTTAGAGAATATCAATTTGACTGATCATTTTGATAAAAATAAAAAAATAGACATTTCTGAGGCTCAATATAGAATAGAAGATTTAATGAATGTAGAATGGAGTGCAAAAATTCCATCTAAACCAAAATTGCGAACTTTTTCGTTTTTTAAACATAGCATTGATGTAGAACCATACATTATTTCCAATCTATCCAAATCTAAAAGATCTCTAATAAGTCAGTTAAGGATTGGAATTTTGCCTTTAGAAATTGAGTCTGGTCGATATACAAGAAAAAAGTTAAGTGAAAGATTGTGTAAACTGTGTAACTCTGATGTAGAAGATGAGGTACATTTTATATGCTTATGCCCAACTTTGAATAACATTAGATCATGTTATTTTACTAAACTAAATATTGATGTTAATGAAAGTTTTATGGAACAGTACATAAATGTTATCTGTCATTTAGATGTAAAGGTAATGAGTAATTTCATATCAGAAATGTGGTTTACAAGAAACAACATTATATTTCAAAAATAAAATGTTAAATCCACAGTTTCCAACAAATGTAAAGTTTTTCTTTTTTTTGTATTTATAGTGACTAATAAGCCCATCAGGGCTGGGTATATACTATATGTAGCTATTCAATTGTTATCATTTTTTTATGCTATTATACTTGTCACTTAAATAAATGAATAAATAATAATAAATATTATTACAGTGTGTCAGATACTGGGTGCATTCAGGACTTTAGATTTGACAATCATTTCAACTTCTACAATTCTACCAAAATATTACCTCACACTGGTCCTACCTCTACACAGTCTACTGTGACAGTAATCTCACTCAATTCTATATTTCAGTTTTCTATGTTATAATAAACCAAGCTGTACAGGTTAATCACAAAGGAATAAAAAGAACAAAAATATTCAGCTAAAAGTTATAGCCTTACATCCAGAAGAAAAATATCAATACATCATATTTGTACCCTAATCAGAGTTATGAGCCAGCAGATAACAAGGCAATTGAAACACTCATAGTTGTAGTAAAGTCATATCTCAGCCATTCATGTCCCTCACTTTTATTCATGTACAAACCTACATACACTTATTTCCTAGTTTTGTGGTAAATATTACAATCCAACTAATTACAAGCACCCTGTTCACACTTAACAGAGCAGGAATCCCAACATCGTCTGATGTAACCACACTTGGATGGCACTTAACCTCTGTACAAGAAGCTTCTAAGGAGCATGAAAGAGAATCATTCAGCCAGTGGCATGTATTGGTCATTTACAAGACAACACCAGGGAACTCAAAGGACCAATTACAGTAGAAACCTATACTAATTAACCGTGTATTAAAACCCTTTCCTGAAACAGGTTAGAAAAATAGCATCAGAGATGCCCGTACCCCACAGCCTTGGGAAATATTTTCAACACCATGAGATATAGAAGTACTGTACCAGTACAAACTTCAGGATACTTTCAGAGCACTGTCAGTTATATAAAGGTCCAAACAATGTTTAAATGGAGAAATAATGTTTAAAAGAAAGATAATGCGTATAAAGATGAAGTATTAAAACAAGATAATTCAATGACAAGATGACAGCATTAATCAGTAAACTAAAATTCAACACTCTTTATATACATCTGCATTTCCGAATTATGGTTTAGATGGTTTGAATATTACCATGCATACAGAAGTGGTAATACATTTAATGAATGCTTATGTGTGGTGTTGGAATAAAATCTGTGGCTCACTTGATGAAATTCTATCTCTTACAATGGGAAGTTATGAAAGTAAAATTCTTAATAAATTCTAATATGACTTTTGCTTAATCTGCGTCAAAAGACAGACCCAAAGGTGCAACAAGATTTTAAAGGTCAAGGTCACTACGGCAAGGTAAAAGGTCAAATTAAGGTCACACCATGATAATACACACCTATAGCCAATAACCAACGTCCCTACCAAGTATCAACTTCCTACACCTTACGGTTTCCGAGATACAGCCCTGACGATTTTATAGGTCAAGGTCACTATGGCAAGGTCAAAGGTCAAATCAAGGTCACACCATGATGCTGCACACCTACACCCCCTAGCCAATGTCTCTACCAAATATCAACTTCCTGCACCTAACAGTTTCCGAGATAAAGCCCGGACAATATTTTATAGGTCAAGGTCACTACAGCAAGGTTAAAGGTCAAATCAAGGTCAGACCATGACGCTGCACACCTACACCCCCTAAGCAATATCCCTACCAAGTATCAAATTCCTACACCTTACGGTTTCTGAGATATAGCCTGGACAAGATTTTATAGGTCAAGGCCACTACGGCAAGGTCACAGGTCAAATCAAGGTCACACCATGATGTTGCACACCTACACCCCCTAACCAATATCCGTACCACGTATCAACTTCCTACACCTTACGCTTTCTGAGATATAGCCCGGACAACATTTTATAGGTCAAGGTCACTACGCCAAGGTCAAAGGTCAAATCAAGGTCAGACCATGACGTTGCACACCTACACCCCCTAACCAATATCCCTACCAAGTATCAACTTCCTACACCTTGCGGTTTCCGAGATATAGCCCGGACAAGATTTTCAAACTCAAGGTCACTACGGCAAGGTCAAAGGTCAAATCAAGGTCAGACCATGACGTTGCACAGCTACACCCCCTAACCAATGTCCCTACCAAGTATCAACTTCCTACACCTTACGGTTTCTGAGATACAGCCCGGACAAACTATTTCCCGCCACCCGCCCACCCACCCGCCCGCCCGACCATCCGGACACCATGGGTGAAAACAATACCCCAACAGCCATTAAGGGCTGTGGGGTAAAAAACTAGGGCTGTGACGGGTACAAAAAAACGGCATCGAGTACTCGCCCTCTGAAAACCGGCCTGAATTCGAGTAACTGCGAGATTTAGTACCCACCATTAGTCGGTTCCGGAAACAAAACTTTTGAAGAAAAACGTCTTCTATTTCACCATATATTATAAAATATGGAGTAAATTCTATGCTTTCAAGCGAAAACAATGACTTTAATTGATATTATGTGACGGAAATGCTGAAATGCAGCATATTTTACACAAACGTTTCATTACGTGGGCGATAATACAATACCTCGCGAGTAACCAAGTACTTAAAATGGACTCGAGTACAAGGCAAGACCGCCTCGTACACCGAGGCTCGAGTACTCGTTCGCAGCCCTAGAAAAAACTAGATCAAGAGGTTGTTTATTCCAGAGAATAGGGGCATAATAGGGACAGCTTTTGTGAAATATAAATTTGCTTTATTTTTATTTATAAATTACATGTCCTTCTAGCATCAGACAAAATATCACATTGTCTTATATAGTGTACAATCCATATCGAAACCTGTAACAGAAACCGCCCTTGGATATTTTAAACTGTTCAAAACTATTCTGATGCACAGCCTAAACTTGTCTGATTTTGGTCCAGCACAAACTATACATGACTAAACATGCATAGTAGGTCCATATTCCAAAATAAACTTGAGCAAAAGTCAGAGCTTTACATCAGTTATTTGTACTCAACTCACACAAGAAAAACAAGAGTATAAAAAGAGGAAAAACAAATTAACAGCCATAGCTTTTGCAGTCGCCTCTAGAGGGTTTGCCGGTACTCTGATATGCCCTCAAACTCTTTATAGTCCTAAGAATACATTTGAATATTGAGAGTTTCCCAAGAATACCAGAAAGCATTTAGTACTTCCTTGCAAGCAGTTTTATCCAAATTATTTGGTGATACTGGAGATATTCATTCAGCAAATTCCATAATCATAAAATGCAAAAAAAAACCACATGTTAGGGTAATGAGGCTGACATAAAGTAAATTACTAGTTGGTGCTATGTTACCAAAGGAAGTCCAAGAGAAATAATTGTGAATTTGAAACAAATACAAAAATATGACATGGGAACAATAAAATGTCTGGCATATCTATTTCATAGAGATGTTGCTCAATTAAACTTTATAAGCTTACTTTATACAGATTTTACTTTCTATGCATACAAGAATTAAATAAAATTAAAGTTTCAAATAAATACAAATTAGATAAAGGAAAGCTACAGATGCAATTTTTTTTATGTGCATGTCTGTATCTGGAAACCCACCTTGACACACCGTATAGACCCCAGTCAGTCCACAGTAAAATGCAAAGAAAGTCTCAGAGCAATAAGAAGGGAGATACACAGCATTATTCATTTTTGTGTTACATTAAATAACCCCAATATGAGTAATTTTGATGTGAATGTCTGGCTTCTGAAGGGTTTACTGTTAATTGAAGCATACACCTAAGTTGGTCCTGTTTGCACTTTGTTCCAGGATTTATTATGGTGTCATCTCTATCATAACCTCTTTCATAATACTACTCTTTCAAATGAACTTATAAACCTTGATGTTTAGCTATTCTGAGGCTCCAGTTGAAATCTGACCACTCGAAAATATTCATCACAGCCCATGTCTTTCTAGAGGTTGCTTTATCATTCCCAAATGTAGACTTCATTTGACACTGAAGCAGGGGTCAAAAGTTAAATATGAACATTTTTCGTGGCCCATTATTTTCTATAGGTTGTTCCGCATTCCAAAACCAGAGCACCAACTAGAGATTGCGTCTCGACGCAGTGTATCCCCGGACGGGACATAGTTAAGGCGTGAATATGTCGGTCTTGAGCCTGTTTCCTGGAGCACCAGGTCAGGATTCTCCATAGTACCAGATTACTCCCAAAAGGTAATCACTAGTTCTTTCACTTATATCTGTCTTTAAAAATTACATTTCATGGATCCAGAAGATCCATATAGTGATCCGGATCACCTCCAAAATTCAATCATTTCATCCTTTTACCTTTTCAGACATATTTTAAAAATTTCATCAAAATCCGTCCATAAGTTTTTTAGTTATCTTGTATACAAACACATCTGGCAGCCTGGATCCACATGATCCAGACAGTGATCCAGATTACTCCCAAAAACTAATCACTTGTTCTTTGTCCCATCTAAGACATTTCCTGAAAATTTCATAAAAATCCATCTATAACTTTTTGAGCTATTTGTCTTTAACAAGAGGAGAGTGCCCGTGAACGGGCACTGTGTCAGCTGACTGAATGTTTTTGATTTGTGATGGTGATAATGAGAGGAAAGCATAATTATCAGGGAAAGGGCTGTACAGAAATACAGTAAATGGTAACTGAACAGCATGTTCGAAAGATATTCCGAAGCTGACAGAAAAAAAGGACAAAAAAGTTGTGCCCTGCAAATGGTATTATGAAATAAAGTAACAAGGTAATTGTTTAAGAGTAAAAAGTAGGTTAAAAATATTTAAAGAAATACTATAAATGCAATATCCTCGTTCGACCATGAAGAAGGGGTCCAAAGGTCAAATCTGACCATACCAAAAGATTCCCAGCCAAAGAATTTAGGATGGTTTACCATCCCAAACCTCTCGGACCAATAATAAGTGAGTCATAGGCACTTTTTAAGTTTGGCTATCCTTGTTTGACCTTGACAGAGGGGTCCAAGGTCAAATCCGACCACACAAAAAAATTCCCAGCCCATGATTTCCTATAGCTTGTTTACTATCCCAAACCTGTAGGACCAATAATAAGCGAGTTCTAAGCAATTGTAAGTTTGGCTATCCTCAATTGACCTTGAAGGAGGGGTCCCAGGTCAAATCTGACCACACCAAAAGAATCCCAGCCCATGATTTCCTATATGTTGGTTTACCATCCCAAACCTCCAAGACCAATAATACGCGAGTTATAAGCACTTTAAGTTTGGCTATCTTCGTTTGACCTGGAAGGAGGGGTCTAAGGTGAAATCTGACCACACCAAAAGATTCCCAGCCCATGATTTTCTATAGGCTGGTTTTCCATTCCAAACCTCTAGGACCAATAATAAGCGAGTTATAAGCACTTTTAAGTTTGGCTATCCTCATTTGACCTTGAAGGAGGGGTCCAAGGTGAAATCCGACCACACCAAAAAATTCCCAGCTCATGATTTTCTATAGGTTGGTTTTCATTCCAAACCTCTAGGACCAATAATAAGCGAGTTATAAGCACTTTTATGTTTGGCTATCCTCATTTGACCTTGAAGGAGGGTTCCAAGGTCAAATCGGACCATATTAACAGATTCCCAGCCCATGATTTCCTACAGGTTGGATACAATGATTTACTCAACAGTGAGAACCTGAAAGAAGCTATTGCTCAGCTATGCCATGACATAGAGGTCTGCAATTTCACTATGTTATAGCTGACCAAAACGTCTGTGAATAACATATTTAACAAAATACTCTAAATGTAATAGTTTTCAAGTTACTACTGATTTACTCAAGAGTGAGAACCTCAAAGTAACTATTACTCAGCTATGCAATGAGCTACATGTCTGAATTTTTGCTCTGTTATAGCTGACCTAAAAGTAGGTGAACAACATATTTAAGCAAAATACTGTAAATGCAATAGTTTTCAAGTTACAACTGATTTACTCAATAGTGAGAACCTGAAAATAGCTATTGCTCCGCTATGCCATGAGCTATAGGTCTGTAATTTCACTATGTTATAGCTAACCCAAAAGTAGGTGAACAATATATTTTAACAAAATATTCCAAATGCAATATTTTTCAAGTTATAGCCGATTTACTCAACAGTCAGTGCCTGAGAATAGCTATTGCTCAGTTGTGCCATGAGCTACAGGTCTGTAATTTCACTATGTTATAGCTGACCCAAAAGTAGCTAAATAACATATTTGCACAAATTTCTGTAAAGGCAATAGTTTTCCAATTACAACTGATTTACTCAACAGTGAGAACTTCAAAGTAGCTATTACTCAGCTATGCAATGAGCCACAGGTCTGGAACTTCACTATGTTATAGCTGACCCCAAAATAGGTGAATAACATATTGCAACAAAATACTCTAAATGCAATAGTTTCCAAGTTATAAGTGATTTACTCAACAGTGATAACCTAAAAGTAGCTATTACTCAGCTATGCCATGAGCTACAGGTCTGAAATTTTACTATGTTATAGCTGACCCAAAAGTAGCTGAACAACATATTTATACTAAATTCTCTAAATGCAATAGTTTTCAAATTATAAGTGATTTGCTCAACATTGAGAACTTCAAAGTAGCTATTACTCAGCTATGCAATGAGTCACAGGTCTGGAACTTCACTATGTTATAGCTGACCCCAAAATAGGTGAATAACATATTGAAACAAAATACTCTAAATGCAATAATTTCCAAGTTATAAGCGATTTACTCAACAGTGATAACCTCAAAGTAGCTATTACTCAGCTATGCCATGAGCTACAGGTCTGAAATTTTACTGTGTTATAGCTGACCCAAAAGTAGGTGAATAACATATTTAAGCAAAATACTGTACATGCAATAGCTTTCAAGTTACAACTGATTTACTCAATAGTGATGACCTAAAAGTAGCTATTACTCAGCTATGCCATGAGCTACAGGTCTGAAATTTTACTATGTTATAGCTGACCCAAAAGTAGCTGAATAACATATTTATACTAAATTCTCTAAATGCAATAGTTTTGCAATTACAACTGATTTACTCAATAGTGAGAACCTCAAAGTAGCTATTACTCCGCTATGCAATGAGCTACAGGTCTGAAATTTCACTATGTTATAGCTGACCCAAAAGTAGGTGAACAACATATTTAAGCAAAATACTGTAAATGCAATAGTTTTCAAGTTACAACTGATTTACTCAATAGTGATGACCTAAAAGTAGCTATTACTCAGCTATGCCATGAGCCACAGGTCTGAAACTTCACTATGTTATAGCTGATCCCAAAATAGGTGAATAACATATTGAAACAAAATACTGTAAATGCAATAGTTTCCAAGTTATAAGCGATTTACTCAACAGTGATAACCTAAAAGTAGCTATTACTCAGCTATGCCATGAGCCACAGGTCTAAAATTTTACTATGTTATAGCTGACCCAAAAGTAGCTGAATAACATATTTATACGAAATTCTCTAAATGCAATAGTTTTCAAATTATAAGTGATTTGCTCAACATTGAGAACTTCAAAGTAGCTATTACTCAGCTATGCAATGAGTCACAGGTCTGGAACTTCACTATGTTATAGCTGACCCCAAAATAGGTGAATAACATATTGAAACAAAATACTCTAAATGCAATAATTTCCAAGTTATAAGCGATTTACTCAACAGTGATAACCTCAAAGTAGCTATTACTCAGCTATGCCATGAGCTACAGGTCTGAAATTTTACTGTGTTATAGCTGACCCAAAAGTAGGTGAATAACATATTTAAGCAAAATACTGTACATGCAATAGCTTTCAAGTTACAACTGATTTACTCAATAGTGATGACCTAAAAGTAGCTATTACTCAGCTATGCCATGAGCTACAGGTCTGAAATTTTACTATGTTATAGCTGACCCAAAAGTAGCTGAATAACATATTTACACTAAATTCTCTAAATGCAATAGTTTTGCAATTACAACTGATTTACTCAATAGTGAGAACCTCAAAGTAGCTATTACTCAGCTATGCAATGAGCTACAGGTCTGAAATTTCACTATGTTATAGCTGACCCAAAAGTAGGTGAACAACATATTTAAGCAAAATACTGTAAATGCAATAGTTTTCAAGTTACAACTGATTTACTCAATAGTGATGACCTAAAAGTAGCTATTACTCAGCTATGCCATGAGCCACAGGTCTGAAACTTCACTATGTTATAGCTGATCCCAAAATAGGTGAATAACATATTGAAACAAAATACTGTAAATGCAATAGTTTCCAAGTTATAAGCGATTTACTCAACAGTGATAACCTAAAAGTAGCTATTACTCAGCTATACCATGAGCTACAGGTCTGAAATTTTACTATGTTATAGCTGACCCAAAAGTAGCTGAATAACATATTTATACGAAATTCTCTAAATGCAATAGTTTTGAAGTTATAAGCGATTTACTCAACAGTGATAACCTAAAAGTAGCTATTACTCAGCTATGCCATGAGCCACAGGTCTAAAATTTTACTATGTTATAGCTGACCCAAAAGTAGCTGAATAACATATTTATACGAAATTCTCTAAATGCAATAGTTTTTAAGTTACAAGTGATTTTACTCATGATGGAAGTTACTGAAAAGCCCAAAAGTAGCTATTACTCACTTAGCTATTGAGACAGGCACCCAACTTACTCACCATATTGTAGCTATGAAAAAAGTAGCTGAATAACATATTTTAACAAAATGCTCTAAATGCAACACTTTTCAAGTTATAAATGATTTTGTGCATGATTTCATGAATTTTAATGCATTAAAAATTATTAAAAAAATTTATAAAAAAAAAGTAAGACAGATCCAGGTCTCATACTCACACAAGAGAATCTACCTGTGGCCTAGTACATATATGCAAGATATGAGAGAAATCCCTGCAATAGTCACTGAGAAAATTGTGATTAAGTGTTGAAATTTTCACACTTTTGGTGGGGGTACCCCCCTTGTAATGTCTCTAGCAAACAGACGAACAGACAGATTTGCATGCCTTGAACAATTTTTCATCCTCGATAGATAAGGTATCTTTTAAAAAAAACAGCACGTCTCTAGGCCTTGTAGTTTTGGAGAAGAAGTTGTTCACGCGTACGCGGACGCGGACGCGTACGCCCACGCCGCAGAGTGACGACATAATGTCAGCTGACTGACAAGTCAGCTGACATAAAAATTACATTTCTTGGATCCAGAAGATCCAGATAGTGGTCCAGATCACTCACAAAATTGAATCATTTCTTCCTTTTACCACTTCTTCCTTTTACCATTTGTAACATATCCTAAAAATATCAAAGTCCATCCCAAGATTATGTGGCAGCCTGGATCCAGATGATCCAGACAGTGATCCAGATCACTCCAAAAATTTAATCACTTGTTCCTTGTACCATTTAGGCCATTTGCTGAAAATGTCACCACAATCCATCCATAACCTTTTGAGGTATCTGTCTTTAAAAATTACATTTCATGGATCCAGAAGATCCATATAGTGATCCGGATCACTTCCAAAATTCAACCATTTCATCCTTTTACCTTTTCAGACATATCCTGACAATTTCATCAAAATCGATCCATAAGTTTTTGAGCTATATTGTACACAAACACATCTGGCAGCCTGGATCCGGATGATCCAGACAGTTATCCAGATCACTCCCAAAATCTAATCACTTGTTCCTTGTCCCATTAAGGACATTTCCTGAAAATTTCATCAAAATGCACAGGTCTGTAAGTTTTTGAGTTATCTGTCTTTAAAAATTAAATTTCATGGATCCAGAAGATCCAGACAGTGATCCGGATCACTCCCAAAATTTAATCATATCTTCCTTTTACCATTTTGGACATATCCTGAAAATTTTATCAAAGTCCATCTGTCAGTTTTTGAGTTATCTTGTTCACAAACAAACAAACAAATAGAGGGCCAAAAATGACCCTCGGTCAGGTACTTTGGCGGTCAGTGGATGATCTTAAATGAAGATCTGTAACCAGTAAGCCTGGATGCTGGTACTCCATCATGTACTCAACCTCCAAAGCCATTTTCAATAGTTTCCATGTAATGTAGTCAGCATTAAGTGTGAAAATATCTCCAAATTTGCCAAAAATGATCCTTGGTCAGGTACTTTGGCGGTCAGTGGATGACCTTAAATGAAGATCTGTAACCAGTTAGCCTGGATGGTAGAAGTCCATCATGTACTCAACCTCCAAAGCCATTTTCAATAGTTTCCATGCAATATAGTCAGCATTAAGTGTGAAAATATCTCCAAAAAGGCCAAAAATGACCCTTGGTCAGGTACTTTGGCGGTGAGTGGATGACCTTCAATGAAGAGCTTCAAGGTCAAATTTCTGCATGCTTACAGAGGACATATATATGTATTATATATACCAGCCATAGGATGATCTGACTTTCTGTATAGGAGAACTGGGCCAAAAAGTGAAAAAATGGCCAAAATCTGACCTTTAAGAGGCCACCAGTGACCTTGAGATAGAAGGTCAAGGTCACAAAACAATAGCGTTCGTGGCATTGCCCATATATACCCACATACCAAATTTGAAAGTTCTAACTAAAATATTTTTTAAGTTATCGCGTCCAAAAGGAAATCTCTGCAGCAGCGGCAGTGGCGGCGTGACCGTACTGAATCCTAAGTATCCCCGACTTTCGTCCGGGGATACAATAATAAAGTAATAACACGACCATAATCCAGTTGTCCCATGACAGATATGAGTTAGTAAAATGACATTTGTTTTAAATATTAAATATTTTTATGCCAGCCTATTCATAAGTTACACTAGTTTTGTTGGAACCAGTTTTTATTTAATGTTCTAACTTGCAAATACTCTACAACCAATGTTCATACATAGTTGTCTTAAATCTAAAACAAAAAACGGTCAGAGATTTGAGAACAAAATTTAAGACTTCACACAGAATATAAACTTTGCCACCTTTGAAAATATGGACCTTGAACTTTTGGAAATACATGTAGAAATAATTAGCCAAAATCTGAACCAAATGCTTTCACTCATATATATGGAGAAAACCCCTCATTAAAAAGGATCCATGGACAGAATCCCTACAAACATATATCTCTGAAAACATGCAATATATATTCTTGAATACATGACTTAAAACAGTGCCAACAACGGGCTTTTCTCCAGGTTTTACAAATTGGGGATTTTTTTTCGCTGTATTTGGCTTGTCACTATATCTTCTGTAGCCACCTTTCTTCTGTCATAGGAGAATCACACTACATTGCCATAATATGAAATTTATCTCCATTAGAATTGTTTTTCCTGAAGTTGCTTTAATTAACACTGTATCCTGTAATGTAACAAGTTTTTTCTTTTGGTATCACTTGGAAATTGTTTTTAAGGGGTCATCTAATTTTTTATATTAACACTCACTTGCAGTTACCTTGTAATACAATGAGAATTTTGTTTCGACCTGTTCTGTCATTATTTCTAAATTTCTAATGTTTGATTTCAAGAGGAGTACAGTTTTTTTTAAATTGTATGTAACCTGTGTTTTTGTGTTCAAGCTGGGATTATACATTCTTATTCTCAGAATATTCACATTACTTTAATGTTATAAGGAAATCTCTAAGAATAAGTATATTTCAATATTGCCAAAACAAATTTATTTTTAATACAGTTTTTCAATAAATAATACCTTCATTCTTCAACACCAAAATATTAAGCTACTCTCTTTCTATATTGCTATTTTTATCCAAATTGTCATTATTACTTTTTAATTTTTAAACTTTTAAAATTATCATTCACTGAAATTCTTCTTGTTTTGAGAAATTATTGATTTATCACAGAATGATACAAATAATTCTAATAACAAGAAAGTTAGTGAATGCCCACCCATTAAGTAAAGTTTTTTTAAGCGCGAGATCTAGCTCACTCTTCTAGAGATCACTTTTTTATCCCTTTTTCTATCTCTTAACTTTCATGAACTGTGGCAAATCATGAGGAGTACCTGTCTCATCACTGAAGTTAAGCAGCAATGGGCTATGTTAGTACTGGGATGGGTGACCGCCTCAGTGTACTACTCATGTCTCTGATGATTTTGTGGCTTGCGCTAGCAGACCTAAACCCCTGTTGGCCTGGTTTTCTTTGTGAAATAAACTTACTGTATTTTGAGAAAATAGCATCAGAGATGCCCGTACCTCACAAGGTCACGTCATGACGTCCTGGGGCAGTATTCCTATGTCAGGTGTCACTTAAAAGGCATTATATATGTTTTTGACAGCTGTTTATGGTTTTGCATTGTCATCCAACCTTTGTATAATTCTTCTTAAAGACAATAGTGTTATTTTAGGTATTGATATGGTTAGATATAAATGTACAGGACATGTGAGCCTTAGGTCAGATAGAATTTTGAGAGAGAACACAGACATAATATAAGTTAAAATTGAGACAGAATATTAGAGTATGGGATTAAATTAGTAAGAGAATAATTCAGAGCAGGAAATAAAGTAATAATTGATATTTAATATTGATATTGAAAAGAGACTGGAAATAGAGACTTTAATGACAATTATAGAAGTGACCGTGGACTATAATTTTATGTGAATTGTTGATAATTGTTGATTAATAAGTCGTTAAATAAATAAATAAGAACACCAAAGAAGCACTTTTTTACACCCCCAACCAAACTATAACAATATCCTGCTAACACCCTAGTCAATGTCAGTGAAAATGCAATCTAAGAGCCTGGTATTTGCTACTACTGGAGATTGTCTCATACATATGATTTAAAGCTTTCAGGGGTTAATACAAATTGAAACAGCCAAATTCAAAATCTGCAACACTTTTTAACACTTTGATTTAAAAAATAGTGTCTAGATACACTCTAATATTTTTTCTGTTCAACTCACTAACAACTGATTCTCATGCAAGAACGTGTAAAACTGCTGTGAAATTTTAGATTTTCAGTTTGAAATTCAAGTACTTTTCTAGTGCAAAATTATCTTCCAGCAAGAAATTTGATGTGCTGAAACCAACATCAATACTCAAATTAAGAATTTATAATTTGTCACCCTAGAAACCATCTACCCCACCCCATTATTTTCTTTGAAAATGTAAAGAAATTTAATTATTTACTTGATACTAATTGAATTTATATTGCATGTAGTTCTTTTTACCCCCAACCCCACAAAAGGGAGAGGTGGAGGCATTGTAATCACGCCTGTTTGTTTGTTTGTCTGTGCCCATAGTTTTTGAAAAACTATGCATCAGAACCAGGACATATATTCACACAAATGGGGACTACACCTGACCCGGTCCTACTCAAACATTTTCTGGATCTACATTGGGACTCAAGACATGTACAGGACTTTTTTGCCAATATCTGGAGAAGTATTCTGCAACAATACTTAGATAAGGTGACCTTAGATCTTAGTAAGGGAAGGTATTTCACTTAAAGTTTTCTTGGACTTTTTATTCACGAAACAAAAGTTAGGAATGTTCAGTTTCATAATTTTTTATTTGAAATATACGAAATACTTAAAATCTAAGTTTGAAATAGGCTAGGTATTGTAGAATACGGCCACAGGTCTTGGATCCCTAGCCAAGGCTTTGTGCTCCTTTTAGACACTTCTTCTTGTGTTTCTCTCTTTACATGTTATATAAAATCACGGTGGATTTATTATAAATATTTTATACATTTAACAGATTATTCACAGAAACAAGTAAACCATTATTAGTAATCTTCTAAAGAGCTAATTTTACGGGCAATAATCCTATTATTATTTATTGAAATATGAATTACTATTTCTCCTCTGAATCGTGACATTTTTTATGATATTTCTTCTTCCTGTAACATTTTTATACAAAATCTGCTGAGAATACAGACCAACAGTTGAAACAAGCAATCAGTGCCCATGAACGGGCTCTGTGTCAGCTGACTGTGTGCTTTGAGTTTCAGAGTAGAAGTGACAGAAGAAAAGGACACAAAAGTTATGCCCTGGAAATGGTGTTCAGAAGGAAAGTAAGAAGGTAACTGTTAAGGTGTAAAAAGTAAGTTAAAAACATATTTAAAGAAAATATTGCAAATGCAATAGTTTTAATTTTTCTATATCATAGCTGACCCCAAAATAGGTGAATAACATACCGAAACTAGACCTATTGCATTGGAGAACCAATGCAAATTGTATCCACCAGAAAACTCACCAAGGCCATTAAAACATGCTTAACCTTGGAGAAGCCCAAGGTGAAATCTGACCATATCAAAAGATTCCCAGCCCATGATTCCTATAGGTTGTTGTGACATTGCAAACCTCTAGGAACATAAATAAGCGAGATATAAGCACTGTTAATTTTCGCTATCCTCATTTGACCTTGAAGGAGGGGTACAAGGTCAAATCTGACCACACCAAAAGAATCCAAGCCCATGATTTCCTATTGTATGGTTTACCATCCCAAACCTCTAGGACCAATAATAAGTGAGTTATAACCACTTTTAAGTTTGGCTATCCTCATTTACCTTGAAGGAGGGGTCCAAGGTCAAATCTGACCACACCAAAAGATTCCCAGCCCATGATTTCCTGTAGGTTGGTTTACCACCCAAACCTCTAGGAAAATAATAAGTGAGTTAAAAGCAATTTTAAGTTTGGCTATCCTCATTTGACCTTGAAGGAGGGGTCCAAGGTCAAATCCGACCACACCAAAAGATTCCCAGCCCATGATTTCCTATAAGGTGGTTTACCATTCCAAACCTCTAGGACCAATAATAAGCGAGTTATAAGCAGTTTAAAGTTTGGCTATCCTCATTTGACCTTGAAAGGGGGGTACAAGGTCAAATCCGACCACACCAAAAGAATCCAGGCCCATGATTTCCTATAGGTTGGTTTACCATCCCAAACCTCTAGGACCAATAATAAGCGAGTTATAACCACTTTTAAGATTTGCTATCCTCGTTTGACCTTGAAGAAGGGGTTCAAGGTCAAATCCGACCACACCAGAAGATTCGCAGCCTATGATTTCCTATAGGTTGGTTTCCCATCCCAAACCTCTACAACCAATAACAAGTGAGTTATAAGCAATTTTAAGTTTGGCTATCCTCGTTTGACCTTGAAGGAGGGGTCCAAGGTCAAATCCGACCACACCAAAAGATTCCCAGCCCATGATTTCCTATAAGGTGGTTTACCATTCCAAACCTCTAGGACCAATAATAAGCGAGTTATAAGCAGTTTAAAGTTTGGCTATCCTCATTTGACCTTGAAGGAGGGGTCAAAGGTCAAATCTGACCACACCAAAAGATCCCCAGCCCATGATTTTCTGTAGGTTAGTTTACCATCCCAAACCTTGACGACCAATAATAAGCGAGTTATAAGCACTTTTAAGTTTGACTATCCTCGTTTGACCTTGAAGGAGAGGTCCAATGTCAAATCTGACCACACAAAGAGATTCCCAGCCCATGATTTCCTATAGGTTGGTTTACCATCCCAAACCTCTAGGCCCAATAATAAGGGAAATAGAAGCACTTTTCATGACTGACAAAGAAACGCCTGTGGCGGACATCTGACCACACAAAGAGATTCCCAGCCCATGATTTCCTATAGGTTGGTTTACCATCCCAAACCTCTAGGCCCAATAATAAGGGAGATAGAAGCACTTTTCATGACTGACAAAGAAACGCCTGTGGCGGACATCTTGTTTTTTTCAAAATGAGGCCAAAAATATTTCCAGTCAAGAATTTATGAGGAACATATGCTGCTATCTGGTGGATAAAACTAAATAATCTAAATGCAATAGTTTTCACATTATAAGTGATTTACTCAACAGTGATAACGTAAAAGTAGCTATTACTCAGCTACGCCATGAGCTACAGGTCTGAAATTTTACTATGTTATAGCTGACACAAAAGTAGCTGAATAACATATTTACCCAATATTCTCTAAATGCATTACTTTTCAAGTTACAGGTGATTTTACTCATGATGGAAGTTACTGAAAAGTCCAAAGTAGCTATTACTCACTTAGCTATTGAGATAGACACCGTAGTTACTCACCATGTTGTAGCTATGGAAAAAGTGGCTGAATAACATATTTTAACAAAATGCTCTAAATGCAATACTATTCAAGTTATAAATGATTTAGTGTTGAGTAAAAATGTCAAAGTAGCTATTACTCAGCTATGCAATGAGCCACAGCTCTGGAATTTTACTATGTTATAACTCACCCCAAAATAGGTGAATAACATATGATATAACTAAATACTCTAAATGCAATACTTTTCAAGTTTAAGTGATTTACTCAACAGTGATAACCTAAAAGTAGCTATTACTTAGCTATGTCATGAGCTACAGGTCTGAAATTTTACTATGTTATAGCTGACCCAAAAGTAACTAAATAACATATTTATACAAAATGCTCTAAATGCAATACTTTTCAAGTTATAAATGATTTAGTGTTGAGTAACAACCTCAAAGTAGCTATTACTCAGCTATGCAATGAGCAACACGTCTGAACTTTTACTATGTTATAGCTGACCCAAAAGTAGCTGAATAGCATATTTACACAAAATGCTCTAAATGCAATACTTTTCAAGTTATAAATGATTTAGTGTTGAGTAAGAACCTCAAAGTAGCTATTACTCAGCTATGCAATGAGCTATAAGTCTGGAATTTTACTATGTTATAGCTGACACCAAAATAGGTGAATAACATATTGAAACAAAATACTCTAAATGCAATACTTTTCAAGTTATAAGTGATTTACTCAACAGTGATAACCTAAAAGTAGCTATTACTCAGCTATGCCATGAGCTACAGGTCTGAAATTTTACTATGTTATAGCTGACCCAAAAGTAGCTGAATAACATATTTATACAAAATTCTCTAAATGCAATAGTTTTCAAGTTACAAGTGATTTTACTCATGATGGAAATTACTGAAAACTCCAAAAGTAGCTATTACTCACTTAGCTATTGAGACAGACACCCAAGTTACTCACCATGTTGTAGCTATGGAAAAAGTAGCTGAATAACATATTTCAACAAAATGTTCTAAATGCAATACTTTTCAAGTTATAATTGATTTAGTGCATGATTTCATTAATTTTAACGCATTAAAAATTATTTAAAAAATTCATTAAAAACAAGAGGAGAGTGCCCGTGAACGGGCACTGTGTCAGCTGACTGAATGTTTTTGATTTGTGATGGTGATAATGAGAGGAAAGCATAATTATCAGGGAAAGGGCTGTACAGAAATACAGTAAATGGTAACTGAACAGTATGTTCGAAAGATATTCCGAAGCTGACAGAAGAAAAGGACAAAAAAGTTGTGCCCTGCAAATGATATTATGAAATAAAGTAACAAGGTAATTGTTTAAGTGTAAAAAGTAGGTTAAAAATATTTAAAGAAATACTATAAATGCAATATCCTCGTTCGACCATGAAGAAGGGGTCCAAAGGTCAAATCTGACCATAGCAAAAGATTCCCAGCCAAAGAATTTAGGATGGTTTACCATCCCAAACCTCTCGGACCAATAATAAGTGAGTCATAGGCACTTTTTAAGTTTGGCTATCCTTGTTTGACCTTGACGGAGGGGTCCAAGGTCAAATCCGACCACACAAAAAAATTCCCAGCCCATGATTTCCTGTAGCTTGTTTACCATCCCAAACCTGTAGGACCAATAATAAGTGAGTTCTAAGCAATTGTAAGTTTGGCTATCCTCAATTGACCTTGAAGGAGGGGTCCCAGGTCAAATCTGACCACACCAAAAGAATCCCAGCCCATGATTTCCTATATGTTGGTTTACCATCCCAAACCTCCAAGACCAATAATACGCGAGTTATAAGCACTTTAAGTTTGGCTATCTTCGTTTGACCTGGAAGGAGGGGTCTAAGGTGAAATCTGACCACACCAAAAGATTCCCAGCCCATGATTTTCTATAGGATGGTTTTCCATTCCAAACCTCTAGGACCAATAATAAGCGAGTTATAAGCACTTTTAAGTTTGGCTATCCTCATTTGACCTTGAAGGAGGGGTCCAAGGTGAAATCCGACCACACCAAAAAATTCCCAGCTCATGATTTTCTATAGGTTGGTTTTCATTCCAAACCTCTAGGACCAATAATAAGCGAGTTATAAGCACTTTTAAGTTTGGCTATCCTCATTTGACCTTGAAGGAGGGTTCCAAGGTCAAATCGGACCATATTAACAGATTCCCAGCCCATGATTTTCTACAGGTTGGATACAATGATTTACTCAACAGTGAGAACCTGAAAGAAGCTATTGCTCAGCTATGCCATGACATAGAGGTCTGCAATTTCACTATGTTATAGCTGACCAAAACGTCTGTGAATAACATATTTAACAAAATACTCTAAATGTAATAGTTTTCAAGTTACTACTGATTTACTCAAGAGTGAGAACCTCAAAGTAACTATTACTCAGCTATGCAATGAGCTACATGTCTGAATTTTTGCTCTGTTATAGCTGACCTAAAAGTAGGTGAACAACATATTTAAGCAAAATACTGTAAATGCAATAGTTTTATAGAAAAAAGCTATTGCTCCGCTATGCCATGAGCTATAGGTCTGTAATTTCACTATGTTATAGCTAACCCAAAAGTAGGTGAACAATATATTTTAACAAAATACTCCAAATGCAATATTTTTCAAGTTATAGCCAATTTACTCAACAGTCAGTGCCTGAGAATAGCTATTGCTCAGTTGTGCCATGAGCTACAGGTCTGTAATTTCACTATGTTATAGCTGACCCAAAAGTAGCTGAATAACATATTTGCACAAATTTCTGTAAAGGCAATAGTTTTCCAATTACAACTGATTTACTCAACAGTGAGAACTTCAAAGTAGCTATTACTCAGCTATGCAATGAGCCACAGGTCTGGAACTTCACTATGTTATAGCTGACCCCAAAATAGGTGAATAACATATTGCAACAAAATACTCTAAATGCAATAGTTTCCAAGTTATAAGTGATTTACTCAACAGTGATAACCTAAAAGTAGCTATTACTCAGCTATGCCATGAGCTACAGGTGTGAAATTTTACTATGTTATAGCTGACCCAAAAGTAGCTGAATAACATATTTATACTAAATTCTCTAAATGCAATAGTTTTCAAATTATAAGTGATTTGCTCAACATTGAGAACTTCAAAGTAGCTATTACTCAGCTATGCAATGAGTCACAGGTCTGGAACTTCACTATGTTATAGCTGACCCCAAAATAGGTGAATAACATATTGAAACAAAATACTCTAAATGCAATAATTTCCAAGTTATAAGCGATTTACTCAACAGTGATAACCTCAAAGTAGCTATTACTCAGCTATGCCATGAGCTACAGGTCTGAAATTTTACTATGTTATAGCTGACCCAAAAGTAGGTGAACAACATATTTAAGCAAAATACTGTACATGCAATAGTTTTCAAGTTACAACTGATTTACTCAATAGTGATGACCTAAAAGTAGCTATTACTCAGCTATGCCATGAGCTACAGGTCTGAAATTTTACTATGTTATAGCTGACCCAAAAGTAGCTGAATAACATATTTATACGAAATTCTGTAAATGCAATAGTTTTCCAATTACAACTGATTTACTCAATAGTGAGAACTTCAAAGTAGCTATTACTCAGCTGTGCCATGACCTACAGATCTGAAATTTCACTATGTTATAGCTGGCCCAAAAGTAGCTGAATAACATATTTATACGAAATTCTCTAAATGCAATAGTTTTGCAATTACAACTGATTTACTCAATAGTGAGAACCTCAAAGTAGTTATTACTCAGCTATGCAATGAGCTACAGGTCTGAAATTTTACTATGTTATAGCTGACCCAAAAGTAGGTGAACAACATATTTAAGCAAAATACTGTAAATGCAATAGTTTTCAAGTTACAACTGATTTACTCAATAGTGATGACCTAAAAGTAGCTATTACCCAGCTATGCCATGAGCTACAGGTCTGAAATTTTACTATGTTATAGCTGACCCAAAAGTAGCTGAATAATATTTATACGAAATACTCTAAATGCAATAGTTTTCTAATTACAACTGATTTACTCAACAGTGAGAACTTTAAAGTAGCTATTACTCAGCTATGCCATGACCTACAGATCTGAAATTTCACTATGTTATAGCTGGCCCAAAAGTAGCTGAATAACATATTTATACGAAATTCTCTAAATGCAATAGTTTTGCAATTACAACTGATTTACTCAATAGTGAGAACCTCAAAGTAGTTATTACTCAGCTATGCAATGAGCTACAGGTCTGAAATTTTACTATGTTATAGCTGACCCAAAAGTAGGTGAACAACATATTTAAGCAAAATACTGTAAATGCAATAGTTTTCAAGTTACAACTGATTTACTCAATAGTGATGACCTAAAAGTAGCTATTACCCAGCTATGCCATGAGCTACAGGTCTGAAATTTTACTATGTTATAGCTGACCCAAAAGTAGCTGAATAACATATTTATATGAAATTCTCTAAATGCAATAGTTTTTAAGTTACAAGTGATTTTACTCATGATGGAAGTTACTGAAAAGCCCAAAAGTAGCTATTACTCACTTAGCTATTGAGACAGGCACCCAACTTACTCACCATATTGTAGCTATGCAAAAAGTAGCTGAATAACATATTTTAACAAAATGCTCTAAATGCAACACTTTTCAAGTTATAAATGATTTTGTGCATGATTTCATGAATTTTAATGCATTAAAAATTATTAAAAAAATTTATTAAAAAAAAAGTAAGACAGATCCAGGTCTCATACTCACACAAGAGAATCTACCTGTGGCCTAGTACATATATGCAAGATATGAGAGAAATCCCTGCAATAGTCACTGAGAAAATTGTGATTAAGTGTTGAAATTTTCACACTTTTGGTGGGGGTACCCCCCTTGTAATGTCTCTAGCAAACAGACGAACAGACAGATTTGCATGCCTTGAACAACTTTTCATCCTCGATAGATAAGGTATCTTTTAAAAAAAACAGTACGTCTCTAGGCCTTGTAGTTTTGGAGGAGAAGTTGTTCACGCGGACGCGGACGCGGATGCGGACGCGTACGCCCACGCCGCAGAGTGACGACATAATGTCAGCTGACTGACAAGTCAGCTGACATAAAAACACATTTTAGTGAATAAGATATCAATTTGAAAAATGGTCCAATTTGTAAAAACAATGTGCAATTGATTTATATGACACTTTCATGTAACTTGTAACAGTACCCTATCCCCTTCCCACATCGGTGGACTTTGTCACTTGCTGTGGTCAATGTAGGCTTTCTTCCATCAGAGCAATCAAGGAAAAAAGAGTACACTGATTGACTACACTGTAATTAGTGGTAGCCTCACAGGACCTCTGGTTAAATGGATCAAATGGCTTACCACATCAATAGTTTACCAGTTTTATGAACCACACAATGGTGATTTCTGATTGGCTTTGAATACCCCACCACTATTCCTCCCACTTAAAAGCTTTCACACTTGTTCAGGTGAACAGAGGAGCCACACCACACTGGTCACGGGTCTAATATTTGTGCAGGTTCAAGATATGTTATTAGAGCTAAAAGGTGCTCAATTTATTGTTTCTTAAATGATATTTTATTTCTCATGAGGTAAAAATTACCACTCCATGTAAGTTACAACTAGGGGTCGTATTCTACAACAATACTTACACCATTTTTTACTTAGATTTCAATTTTTTTTTTATTTCAAGTAAAAATGATGAAAGTGAACATTCCTAACTTTGTTTTGTGAATACAAAGTGCAAAGAAAAAGTTTAGTGAAAAACCTTCCCTTACTCACATCTAAGGTCACCTTATCTAAGTATTGTTGTAGAATATGGCCCCAGGCTTTCTTTGCAGTCATATTGCAGAAAAGTATTACAAGAATGATGAAATATCACCCACGTTCAACCCTATACAGACCACTTTTAGGTTTATGCAACAATAATTGTGTTCATTTCAAATGATCATAGTGGTCATTACATAGACACAAAATGGGCTGCATCTAGAGACAGAATTGCTCATTTAACGTATGTTTCTAAAATGGGGGTGGGGGTGGGGGGGGTGGGGGGGGTTTGATATAGTACTAATAAATTCTATTTCATAAAATCTTGCTTCTATTAGAAATATAAAATCTGCTAAATATATCATATATCGTGAGAATATTTCATTATAAACAATCTCCTTATTACTGATTAGCTAAATTAGACTGTAATTTATGTTATATTTGTTCATCCTCAGTATCTAAACCCCAAGAAATCCAAAGTATTACATACTGACAATTGACTTTCCATCAACAACCCCCTTAACATGCTCTTCTTAAGATTCTCTCTCAAACAGAGAAGTACGACAGGGGATAAAGGGACAGAATTCCCAGTGGTTCGAATACCCAAAGGGACACACTATGCAGGCCAAAGATAGTCTTACTCAGAAGTGAACACAAATGCTTTATATTAGCCTTAATGCATTCACTAATCTAATATAGTCCCACCCTACAGAAACTTGGGCCTTAATTAAGATGGTCCCCTGTAGCTGCTATCAAAAGTGTGTGTGCTGATTTGATTTCAGACCCATTCCTTAATACAATGTTCACACTTCTCTGATAAGACACATCCCAATGTGCTACAGTTTGGAACAGAGTGTCTACTGGTTGGGGTTTTAACTTGGCACTAACCTGAACACAGAATATTTATTGACGGTTGGTTGTCATTGGCAACACTTTGTGTATTCTTGCCTGCCATATAAGGTGTTTAAAGTGATAACTGGCATGGGTTAATTGATACCGCAAATTTCCATATGCAAATTCAAAGTTGTGTGCCAAGTGGGGCCACTAATTTCAAGTAGAAAATTGACATCTGTTCTAAAAATTATTTACAGATAAATTTATATTTCTCAATCAAGTGCTCCAAGATGATTAATAATCTGTGTTGAAATAATCTCAGACTATTACTTGTTTACTGTCAGTTCTAAATCCCTTTAGATACTTATCCTTTTTTTGAGTAGTATCCTTAAATATTTTTGATTTCACTAATCATTTCAGAAACAATAGGATCTCGCATACTCTAAACTCTACAGCATTCTGAGTAATCACAATTCTCTAACTGTTCTCTACAGTTACAATTTAATAATTAATGATCTGTAGCATCTATTATTTCAGAGTAATTACAGAATGGGGTATCTTTTATCTTTCACAGATGTTTCTTTACAAGTGAGTAATGAGTATCATGCTACCTGCTTTGTATAGAAGAGACTGAAGATAGGGATCTTTACAACAATATTGGCAAACTTAATGTTCTACTCCAAGGTAAAGATTCTTAATATGAATAAAATTATCCACATTAACTTTCCTGTTTCATTTGGTTCATTTTTAAGATCTCGGCCATCCACCCAGAGAAGTGTGAATCTACCATAAGAGTTCTTGACAGCAACAAAAATTGTATTAGTCTCCATTTACAGGAATCCAAGTAATGATGCTCAGGAAATTTGGCAAGAATGCTGTGGAAACTTATATAAACAGGAAGTAAACATCTTAACTGCAGAAAATATTCCATAACAAACCAAAAGTTTACACTGAAAGAATTTTTACTGAAGAAAGCCAGATAAAGTAGAATAAAAAAGTTTAGTATAAAAAAAAACATTATAAAGAGAAAATATTTGACAATAATACAATAGTAGGAAAATGATGAATCAGTTCTTATGGCAATAAAACATAAAGTACAGCTTTAACTTAAACTAGAAATGGAGAAATTGTGACACTGTAACTAATATTAACTAAAATTTAATTGTTACACTGTAACGAATACTAACTAGAAAGTAGTCACTGATACTGAATTTTACGTTCAGTTCTGCTTTAAAAGCTGTTTGTTTAGCATACAAGATCATGTGGCAGGTAGTCCCACCAAGTATTTGTATGGTCTGCATTCCTAAGTTCCTAATTAAGTTAAATTAAGGTCACCAAAAAGTGGAAATCTTTACATTTTGATTACCATAGAGTTAATATTTTTACTGGGCCCAAAGTACACTAATATATCAAATATATGTAGGAAACAAAATTTAATTATAAGCCACTAAATTAGACAAACTTAGTACACATAAAGATTAATATATTAGATTCAATTCTATTCTAGTTCAACTTTTATAGTCCTTAATCTCCCCTTTTCAAAGAGAACTCTCAACTGGGCATTCAGACTAGTGATTCAACCCGGGTTGACACAGACTGAACCAGATTGGAGACTAGTCTGAACACTCACAATCCGGGTTGACAAGGGTAAATCTCAACTCTACTCAGGAGGTGGATTGAAGCAGATTGCTTCAACCCCCTTTGTAGTGTGAACCCTCTCAATCCAGGATGACAAGAGTTGAGTGTATGGTTACTGTAACCAACTGGCTTACTGCCTTGAGACAACTGCTTAACTCAGTATATCACACTCCTTTGTAAGCTCTGGAGTACATAATTGACACAAAGGCCACCAAAAGTGATTGTTGTGTGATTTCTAGATGATTGCTGTTTGACATAAAATACACGAATATTTGTAATTATAGTAAGAATATTTAATGAGTAGAATATTTAAAAAGATTGTAATTGATCTGTTGCTTAAAAACTGACACAGACTTAATAATATAAAATTTCTGCTTTAATTATAAAATGTTGTTAAGCTATTTTACTGTATGATATATAACAGAATATAGGGATTTCATATATTTTTATTAATTTTATCATTTTTATCCATATTGAAAAAAAATGCCATTTAAGCAATTTTACTTGAATTCATCTAAATTTGGAGGTTTTACTGTACTCAGTTTTTAACACTTCTCAATCCAGATTAAACTCCAGTGTTGATTCTAGAAATTTTGAAAAGTGGGGGCAGTTCCCCCCCATGTCCGAAAAATGTGGGGGCTTGGTCAGTTAAAATGGGAACTTGTACCTCCGCCAAAGAGGGATTAATTTCAGAAGCATTTGTCTGTCTGTATATTTGTTAGCAGGATTACACAAATACTACTGTATGGATCTTCGTGAAAAAAATAGAAGATGGAAACTGATCCAACTTAGATCACATTAAGTTATGTTACTTATCTGGATCAGTGCTTGGATAAAAAAAAATCAAAGACCTGAGGCCATATTCTACAACAATACTTTTTTAGCAATATTTTTTAAAATAGAAGCGCCTCGATGAAAGACCAAATGCTTTAAACTGGGGAACTCATGGCCATAGCACCCAAGTCATTAATATTCATGAGATGACATGAGGTCATAGATTTCCATTAGGGTTTTCTAGTAATATTTTATAAAATAGAACCCTCAACAAAGATCTAAGACTTTAAACTTGAGAACTCACAGCCATAGCTCCCAACTCATTAATATTCATGAGAAGACAAGAAGTAACACACATGCTGTATGAACTGGTTCAACAGTATTGTTGTTAGTGTCTGACGTTTCCATCATCCACTTTCAAACTGTAGTATCCGTTTTGTTTTCATATGAAATAACATTTTTTACTGAAAAAACGACCAAATATAGCCTTCATGATGATAAAATTAAAGGATTCTCGCGAAACGATCGGTGGCCCTCCATTTTGTATTACAGTAAACATGCGGGATCGCATCTTCTACCGAACACGCCGAATAAACCGAATTGCGGGCTAGTACTAAAACTCGCGAGATATCGCGTATCCCGCGCTCTAGAAGCATCACTGAACTCTGTTAAGTGTGGACACTCAATCCGGATTGAGATGAATTTGCTTCAATCTGCTTCAACCCTCAATCCTTGCCAAAACAGATTGTAGTGTGAACAGGGCGTAAGGTGCAACAAAACCAAAACAGTCAACCAATTTCAGTATCCAGGGACAGAAAAAAGGCCAAGCACCACAGAGAACGCCAGGGGGTGAGTAAGACTGAGGTGGGTATACCTTGGTCTACAGGTAGGTTTTCAACTGCTTTCTGAAAAACCATTCCAAATCACAATAATATATACCACAGGAATTACAAACAGGTTTCTTTTTAGAGCAATTTTTTTGGAAAAATCCTTTGGAGTTGGAGGTACAAAATAATCATAACAGACACCAACATTATGATCCGTTTATTTGATCTATGATGGAAAAATCTCCTGTAAGTGTGCGAGAAGTGAGATATAAACACACCCATAACATACTTTGGAGTACACTCTCAGTGTTAATCCCTGGTGTTATTTCCCAATTTTCTGATCATTTATTGGTGTTAACAGTAGCTTATCTCTTGGTGAAATAGTACATACTTTGCTTTCTGCCATAATTCAATACAACCTAAGACTGAACAAACCAACTTACTCAGTGACTGGTTGACCAACTGACTGGTTGGTTGGGTAGTTTTCAACATATTGTATTATCGTGACAGGTACTTGCTAGTTGGGAGGATGGAGGAAGGCAGAACATACCAGTTGAACAAGATTCTACACTGAAATTATTCTATATTTGTAGGAAACTACCAACATGTACTACTGAGTCACAAAACAATGCTTGATATTTGAATATTATCATGAATTTTGTTTGACTGAAATATACATTGGCACGAGCACAAGTTTACAAGATACTTCACTCAAAAAACAGTTACCTTAACTTCTACAGGGCTTGTTAATGGACATTAAGAAATACTGACATCAAATCGGCACCCTAAATTTACACACAACCAATCGATGTACTATTTACAAAGTTTTGTCTTTGTGTCAGTGATATTGATTGCAGACTGAATTTATTATGTATTTCCTGTTTCTGCAGACTTAAGGTGTGTGCCGAATCGTCAAGCTAAGCAATAATGTGCTGAGGGAGAATTACTCAAAGGGGTCAATATCTACTGTCAGACCTGTTGTTATGGTAGCTGTACATCTGCCAAACACAGCTGGTTTACACCAATTAGCTAAACCATTACAACAAACTCAAACATGAATGTAGCCTCAATAACTACATATTTCCATAGACAAAAATGTGGAATGATGTATGACATGTTTTTGGTTCATACTAAGATTACAACTAATGGGAAGCAATTAGCTTCATTAATTTCAACATGTTTATATGTGATCGCAAATAAAAGGCAAATTAATTTTTAAATGAGAGAAAGACACATTGTCATTAATATAAACCATTGCCCAACATTTCATAATATCGTGAAAATTGCATTATATTTCATATTCTCTAATCACATTCATATGCATGAAAACACATGATGCACCCTCCTGATCCGATACAACACAATGATAATAAAGTTTAAACAGCCATTCAATACCTTGTCTATATATTTGCACCAAATATAAGGTTTCTGATATACCTTCGCGGATGTCTACACACTCCGAGTTCTCTTGTTAGTATATTAATTTCAATGTCACAACTGCGCAAGGACTGGGTGGTTTTAATACCTTTTTACTTCCCTTTCATAAGGATACTCAATATAAAGTAAGAGATACGTAAAAGTTACCAGTGACATATCTTCCTTTGTTTGGAGGTTTTAATGGAATTTTGGAATATATTTATCAACTTTGTAATTTGTTTAAATTTTGGGATATATTTATACAAATTTGTAATGCTGTTGAATTTTGCAAAAGTCTTATAACTTCCTTTTTAATCGAATTTGGAAATTCCATGCCAACTTTTTACTTTTTCTGACCAGTTTTGTTTACTTAAACTCTTGTAGATCATTTGCTGTGAATTCTGACATGTTTTGCCTGATCTTACGGGGTTAATTTCCCCCATTACTGGCTGAAATGCATTAAGGCATTTCTAGAACAAAGACAAGTGACAAGTTGTAAACAGAATTACTGACAAACATTTGAACCCTTTGCTCCATTAACTACTACAACCAATAGATTGACCACTTCCCATCATCTAATTCATCCCCCCCCCCCCCATTTCCCTCTCCTGTAATGATCTAATCAACACCCAATCACTCCCTGTATAATCCTATAAACAAGGGCTCGTCAAATTACACCAACATGTGTATCGGAATCAATTCCCTGCATTGACCAATAAGGCAGTTGGGAGAGAGGGTTAAATCTGGTGGTGACATGTCACAGTTCATTCTACATTTAGTTCACAGAAGGGGCCGAAAATTTGATTTTTAATTGTGAATAAGGCTGTTATACATTATACAGATCAGTCAAAGATAAAAAAAATAATAGTGTTAAATATAAAGGTTTCACTTATACATGCACAAAACCAATTTTGACATATTTGGATACAATATTCTTAGGTTTGGAAGCAAACGGTGAAAACGTTTTCAAAATCATTCCAAAAATAAGCAAGTTGCGGTCATTTAAACTGAGCTATATGGTGGAGGCTGATAATTCCCACCAATCATACAGATCGTATAAGAACTGGAGAATTCTTCAAAAGAAAATGGTTTCTGATATGGTATTAGATTGTATTTATTTTGGGTGACCTGGAATGTCATAACAGTTCCCAATATATTATTTATTATCCCAATAAATTCACTGCTCAATAGGTTTACTTTTTCCATGAAAAACATTCTGTATGATGAACAACCCAGCAAACATTTCAAATGTTTATAAACGTTTATAAACCCATAAGGGAAACATTTAGATAAAGTTTAAATAAGGTTTAAAATGAAATACTTGCAAACGTTTATGTAAATATTTTTAAACGTTTCCAAACCATATGTCTAATGTTTATCAATGTTTATAAATGTTTTAAAACCCATAAGAGAAAGGTTTAGATAAGGTTGAAATAAGGTTTAAAATGAAATCATTGTAAACGTTTATGGAAATGTTTATAAACGTTTTGAAACCAAAGAAATGTACGATAATACATTTACACAGTTCCCACCTTATGTTCAATGCTCCTTATAAAAATAGCATATATTAACATAAATACCAAATACTATTTGTCAAATATCAGTTCCTTTAAAGCTATAACAAAACCTCATACTAAAATAGTATTTCATTTTGACAGATTGATCACATAAAGTGAGATATAAAAGGATATACTTACCAAAGTTGTTTTCTCAATTCCAAAACAAAATGGTGTCATGGCTGTGATGACATCAGCATCCAAATTCCAAACGAGGTCGGTTTACAACTAAACCTTTAAAAACGTTTACTAAACATTTATGAAAGGTTTATATTACTGAGAAACGCCATTTAAACCATTAAAGCAAAAATTGATGAAAAAATTGATTTATTTTAGGTTTACAAAACGTTTGTACAGTTTATAAACGTTTATAAATATTTAGAATGTTTGCTGGGAAAAGGTTGGTTGTTAAAGATGTTGTGAAGTAATTTGTCAAATATTTTTTTATGGTACTGCTAAGTTACATTTTATATAATCATGTTAAGTGTAAGTTTTCTATATCTAAATTCATACCATGAAAGAATTTGTAATCTTATGCCAGTTTGCTTCCCTCATCCTCCCAAATTGTGTTGTGTATTGTCAAAAAAAATAAAGTTTAAAACAAACAGTTCACCTTAATATACATTAAAAGAAAAATGACTTTTGTGAAATACGATGAAACAGAATTTGAAAAATACTTTGAACAAGAACAAACCTTTCAGATATTTTGAAACTCCTCAATGTTTAAACAACTTTTTATCATCAAATTACTCATCTGGACAATGCAAGACTTCAAAATCCTAATAATACTTGCTGTGGAATAAAGAAATATGGATTTATATCTTGGACTTTGAGGTTACCACAAACTGGATATCTGGGGTCTAAGTACAGTGATATACTCATTTGAAATTAAATCTATCATCTAGTTTTTGGAATACATACATTAGCTATTATGGTAGTAACCTAAAAAGTTGCTAATATTAAGTTATTGTTAGGACTTTTAGATTACCACTCCATGGACATCTTTTTGGGGCCTGAGTACACTCATAGACCAAACATATAATGAAATCCACCTTGCACTTTTGGAGTAATTGTCCAAAGAAGAAAATGTGACACACGCCATACACAGGATGCATTTTCTAATCTCATGCCCGGTGGAAGACATTAAATATATTTATTCATCTTCTTTCATCTCCTTTTTGGAGGTACCCTGATAAAACAAAGATTTTATTAAGAATGGGATCGTTTTGTTAGAAAATGTGAAGGCCCCTGAAGTCTGTGGCAATCCACTTTGCACTCATTGGATTTGGCACTGCGTAATTTCCTTATTTTCCGCTCTGTTCGGGATGATCACTTGATGGCAATAGAACGTAATCAGAACGATTCTTTGATGTTACTAACCAGATCTACTCTACAATGTTTTATGACTCTTTTAAGTCACATGATCAATATTTACCCTACTTGTAAGTACACTTGCTAATGACAAATAGGGCTGCCCATTCATGTGGCAGATAATCGCAATAAAGCTGGGATGATGACAGTAACAGTGTGTTTATTGTAAGTACTATTAAAGCCAGTGATAACACTATCAGGGACGTTTGAAGGAAGTCTATCAAAGACCATACATCAGACAGCACATAATCTAACACAGTCAGATCATAATAGCTCAGAAAAAAAAACTTGTACTTCACCAGAAGAAAGGGCTTAAGTCTGATCTCAGACTTAAATCTGATACTTTTAACTCAAATATTTGACACTATTTGGCCGAATCCACAGACTCTGACTGACAAGTGATTTCACAGAGACATAGCTGTGGCTATTACACGTTTAAGTTATAGTAAATTTACTGGATTGATTTAGACAATTACTGAAACAAATTTCCACAGTTATATTTGAAATAATATGGTTTTTTTTGCAATTAGAAAATAAAGTTTGAAAATATGTCAACTAGTGGAAAACCAATATTAACTGCTAGGTAAGCAACAAATTAAAACTATCCACAATGAAACAAAAATCCACAAGGATTTAGTATATAAAGGATCTTCTTTGGATATATACAGTTCAACAAATAGTATGGTTTCACAATTAATTGGTGACAACCACTGGAAAATTGAACATAACTCCTGGGCATAAGCAACAATAAAAACTGCTGCAATAAAACAAAACTTGGCAAAAGCTGTTAACATGATGTGACGGCCCAGATAAATCTGAATGCTTTTGGATCCAACCATACATATCAGAATATCGCAGTCACTATAAAACCCACTGGACAAGTCGTAAGTTGGGCATAAACCTACACAATAAATGAAGTGGAACATGTTTTATATTTTCTTGTCACTACTGTTAGAACGATACTGAAACTTGTTGTTCTTTAAATCCAGATATTACCTTCATATATTTTGTTAAGGAGTGATAATACCATTTTCACATGAAAGTAATATCATAAATCAGAAAAGAACTAATCAATATTGAGCTAGCAATGTTTTCTTTTTTGTATTGGCAATCCTGTTTGGTTACAGTTAATAACAATTAACTGGTTACAATTAAATAACAAAAGGTGTGTTAGATAAATATATACAATAATAAGAAGCATTTAGGGCTTTCAGTGCTTTTAGTTAACAAGAGGAGAGTGCCCGTGAACGGGCACTGTGTCAGCTGACTGAGTGTTTTTGATTTGTGAAGGTGATTAGAGGACAGAATAATTATCAGGAAAAGGGCTGTACAGAAATACAGTAAATGGTAACTGAACAGCAAGTTCGAAAGTAATTCCGAAGCTGACAGAAGAAAAGGATAAAAAAGTTGTGCCCTGTAAATGGTATTATGAAGGAAAATAACAAGGTAATTGTTTAAGTGTAAAAAATAGGTTAAAACATATTTAAAGAAATACTACAAATACAATATCCTCGTTCGACCTTGAAGAAGGGGTCCAAGGTCAAATCTAACCACACAAATACATTCCCAGCCCATGATTTCCTATGGTTTACCATTCCAAACCTCTAGGACCAATTATAAATGAGTTATAAGCAGTTTTAAGCTTGGCTGTCCTCATTTGACCTTGAAGGAGGGGTCCAAAGGTCAAATCTGACCATACCAAAAGATTCCAAGCCAATGATTTCCTATGGGATGGTTTACCATCCCAAATCTCTGTCACCAATAATAAGCGAGTTGTAGGCACTTTCAATTTTCGCTATCCTCATTTGACCTTGAAGGAGGGTTCCAAGGTCAAATCGGACCATATCAACAGATTCACAGCCCATGATTTCCTGTCTGTTTACCATCCCAAACCTCTGGGACCAATAATAAGCGAGTTATAAGCACTTTTAAGTTTGGCTATCCTTGTTTGACCTTGAAGGAGGGGTCATTGAAGGTCAAATCTGACCACACCAAAAGATTCCCACCCCATGATTTCCTACAGGTTGGTTTATCATCCCAAACCTCTAGGATCAATAATAAGGGAGATATAAGCACTTTTCATGACTGACAAAAAACACCTGTGGCGGCCATCTTGTTTCTCAAAATGAGGCCAAAAATATTCCCAGACAACATTTTATGGTTATTAATATATACTGCAAACTTAAGAAAGCTAGCTATAATATTTTTTTTCATCAGAGCAGTAATGGTGAAATCTCTCTCTACACACTGCGGCTATCCAGTGGATACAATGATTTACTCAACAGTGAGAACCTGAAAGTAGCTATTGCTCAGCTATGCCATGACATAGAGGTCTGCAATTTCACTATGTTATAGCTGACCAAAAATTCTGTGAATAACATATTTAACAAATTACTCTAAATGTAATAGTTTTCAAGTTACAACTGATTTACTCAACAGTGAGAACCTCAAAGGAACTATTACTCAGCTATGCAATGAGCTACATGTCTGAAATTTTACTATGTTATAGCTAACCCAAAAGTAGGTGAACAACATATTTAAGCAAACTACTGTAAATGCAATAGTTTTCAAGCTACAACTGATTTACTCAATAGTGAGAACCTGAAAATAGCTATTGCTCCGCTATGCCATGAGCTATAGGTCTGTAATTTCACTATGTTATAGCTGACCCAAAAGTAGGTGAACAATATATTTTAACAAAATACTCCAAATGCAATATTTTTCAAGTTATAGCTGATTTACTCAACAGTCAGTACCTGAGAATAGCTATTGCTCAGTTGTGCCATGAGCTATAGGTCTATAATTTCACTACGTTATAGCTGACCCAAAAGTAGCTGAATAACATATTTGCACAAATTTCTGTAAATGCAATAGTTTTCCAATTATAACTGATTTACTCAACAGTGAGAACTTCAAAGTAGCTATTACTCAGCTATGAAATGAGTCACAGGTCTGAAACTTCACTATGTTATAGCTGACCCCAAAATAGGTGAATAACATATTGAAACAAAATACTCTAAATGCAATAGTTTTCAAGTTATAAGTGATTTACTCAACAGTGATAACCTAAAAGTAGCTATTACTCAGCTATGCCATGAGCTACAGGTCTGAAATTTTACTATGTTATAGCTGGCTCAAAAGTAGCTGAATAACATATTTATACGAAATTCTCTAAATGCAATAGTTTTTAAGTTACAAGCGATTTTACTCATGATGGAAGTTACTGAAAAGCCCAAAAGTAGCTATTACTCACTTAGCTATTGAGACAGACACCCAACTTACTCACCATATTGTAGCTATGAAAAAAGTAGCTGAATAACATATTTTAACAAAATGCTCTAAATGCAACACTTTTCAAGTTATAAGTGATTTACTCAACAGTGATAACCTAAAAGTAGCTATTACTCAGCTATGCCATGAGCTACAGGTCTGAAATTTTACTATGTTATAGCTGACCCAAAAGTAGCTGAATAACATATTTATACGAAATTCTCTAAATGCAATAGTTTTCAAGTTATAAGCGATTTATTCAACAGTGATAACCTAAAAGTAGCTATTACTCAGCTATGCCATGAGCTACAGGTCTGAAATTTCACTATGTTATAGCTGGCCCAAAAGTAGCTGAATAACATATTTATACGAAATTCTCTAAATGCAATAGTTTTTAAGTTACAAGTGATTTTACTCATAATGGAAGTTACTGAAAAGCCCAAAAGTAGCTATTACTCACTTAGCTATTGAGACAGACACCCAACTTACTCACCATATTGTAGCTATGAAAAAAGTAGCTGAACAACATATTTTCACAAAATGCTGTAAATGCAACACTTTTGAAGTTATAAGTGATTTAGTGCATGATTTCATGAATTTTAATGCATTCAAAATTATTAAAAAAATTTATTTAAAAAAAAGTAAGACAGATCCAGGTCTCATACTCACACAAGAGAATCTACCTCTAGCCTAGTACATATATGCAAGATATGAGAGAAATCCCTGAAATAGTCACTGAGAAAATTGTGATAAAAAGTTGAAATTTTCACACTTTTGGTGGGGGTACCCCCCTTGTAATGTCTCTAGCAAACAGACGAACCGACAGATTTGCATGCCTTGAACAATTTTTCATCCTCGATAGATAAGGTATCTTTTAAAAAAAACAGCATGTCTCTAGGCCTTGTAGTTTTGGAGAAGAAGTTGTTCACGCGGACGCGGACGCCCACGCCGCAGAGTGATGACATAATATAAAAAAAGTGCACCAGTTTTTGTTAAATGCATAAGAGGGTATCTTTTTCAACTAAATACTCCTTCAACATTCATATTTTTATTTTGTTTTTGTTCATGTGAATGAAAAACAAGATGGTCACCATAAGAAAGTAAATTTCTTATGCCATGATCTTCTGATGACTTCTACTCTAAAATATATTTATTTCCGCTAAGTCCAACCCTTAATCCAACAAAACATCAAGCTTTCAAGCTACACGGAGAGACGAAGATTTAGTTCATTTTATCAAGGTTTCATATTTATTATTGTCAACAGAAGACCTATTTTAATGTAGACCAACAATTTCGGAGAGTGAAAATGAGTTCATAAAACTGAAGATTTGGATGACAAAAGTGTTGTATAAGAGAGGTTTACTTATACAACATAGTGTCTAATAACTTCAATCAAACTGTTTCATTCAAATTCATAAAAATAACTCAACCATATACATAAAAATAATAGGAAATAACAAAGACAGACTGGTCGATATAAAAACATTATGGCTTATTTCTAGCACCACACAGTCTCACAGGCACAGCCCTAATATTTTCTTCCTTTTATTCTAGATTTATATTCATGGACCAGCTTTTCTCAAGACAAAATGTCCCATTCCATACACTCATGGAGACATCTGTTTCCTTTAAAGTCCTTATTGATCCACTAACTTACCTTATATGGTCATGCTGGATGGGGCTTGGTTTTTTTTTTTGGGGGGAGATAAATAGGAGGTGACCAGAATCACCCACACTGTAAAGCATAGTACTGAGTGCTAGAAATCCAGAACTGTACTTACAAAAACACAAATCTGTAAGACGTCATTCACACTTGTCAATTTATGGGCCTTGATATTAACGGCCCTCTTTGAAACATTGTATATTAGCGTTAATCTATTCCTAAACATAGCCTGATGTATCAATAAGTAAATTAATTTAGATATATTTCAATCATGTTAACCTGGTTGACTTATCCATTTGATAGTCAAAATATATATTCTTATTTTGAAACACTGTATATGCCGAAAAGTGGACATTTTCACAAGGCATTAAATTTTGCTATTTTATTTAATAACCTTGAAGGGTGAAATTGCTACAGAAACTTTGAAACTGTGTTAATCTTTCAAAAGAAACTAGTCACTCATGAAAATTAAGTAATGTGAATGTCGTAGAATTGGAAATTAATGAAATTTTCTTTTTGTTAAAATTTCTTCTTAAAAAGTATGAGGCTGTTCTATATCAACAAGTGGGTCTTAAACCTACCTCAAGTTTAAGAAAATTGTCTGTTCAAGGCAGTAATCTTTTCATTCAGAATTCTAGTAAACCGCACTTGAAACATTAAGGACCGATTCAGAACCAGCAGTTTGGGCACAAACAGAAGCATTCATCGGTGATTAATTCAAACTGTTTGAAATTATCATGTACTGTCACTGAACCTTATCAAATCTTGGGAACAGAAGATTCATAAGCGCACCCCAAATCCTGGTATTCATGTTTTAATTGTATCCAACTGGAAGTATGTGTATTTTAGCAAAAATGTTGGTTGATGTAAAACAATTTCATCAAAAGTAAAATGTTAAATATCTAAAAATAAGAAAAATAAAGAACACTATGCTTAAAAATACTTAAGATTAGGTGCTATGGTGATACAATCTAGTAACAGTTACATGTAGTTCTAGTTTTTGGTCTGACGATGTTTCTTCACATTTCTGTTACTCACTGCTATGTCCTTCCTACATTAGCTACATTATAGGAAATTAGCAAAGTAATGTATCACCACTGATATCTACCTAAAATTATGTTTAACTGCAGCCTATAAAGACTGGGGTTATATTCATTCCTGGGCCTGTGTAGGCAAAGGTGGCCATGACAGTGTTGATGATAGATGTTTCAAATAACTAAGCTACAAATACTGTAGTGCAAAATGTTTTACTGTTACAGTATTTTAACAGATAAAGAATTATTTATAGGAATTACTATGAACATTTTTAATATAGGGGTAACACATAGTATATTTTGCAGCCAGGGCTCAACTGAAGATTTTAAAACCAAACCATCAGTTGAGATTTGCTTACCGCTTAAATTTAAAAATTTAAAAAAATAAACATTGCATCTGTACTGGACACATTCAGTGCCAAAAAAATGTCATATCATACCATCTTCCATAGCACTATTTCATCAAAAGACCATTATGTTTAGATATTGTGAGGCTCCAGGTGAAAGCTGAACCTTCGAAAATATATGCAGCCTATGATTTCCTAAAGGTTGTTTTATCATTGCCAAATGTTAGGACCAATAATAAGCAAGATACAAGCCATTCTTGTATGTCGACTCCATTTGGCATTGAAACAGGGGCCAAAGGCTAAACATAACCCTTCAATATGGAAAGAACGTGGCAACTTATCACTCGGACTCCTAAAAGCACGTATTAACCTGTGCGTGACCGTGTTGCTTACGACTTTGAATAGTCAACTATTGGTAACTATGGTGATTTTGCCTGATTGGCCAATAGATTTGCAAGATTCTTTGGTCAGTTGACATCACTATGAAGGTTATGTGATGTCATTATGACTCATCACGGGGCTATGACATCACAAGTGATGTAGCTGTGACATCAGAACAGTATGTGGGCAGTTTTGAGTACTGGTGGGGGCACGGTTTTGCCAGAGAGGCTCATCAGACGCAAATAGAAATGCCTTAGTGTGTGTTAAAGTGATTGGTGGTCATGGTGTGTGGGTTAATGCGTGAAATAGGAAAATGGGGTGTTTCCACAGAACCCAAATTATGAATTTGGGCTCTGTTTACAACTTGTGGTTGATGACTTCACTCAACCTGTTGTGGGTTTCTCCTGTATTACTGGGTTGTAGGTACAGGGGTTTATTCAGTCAGGCAAGCGGTAAGCCCAGGGGCCTACAGGTCCATAGTTACTAAGGCTGAAACGATTAGCAAATTTTGGTGGCCGGGTAGTCGCTTGCATTAACCGTCGACTAATCGATTAATTGTTTCTGACGTTTAGCATGTATGAGAAATATCGAAAATGTGTGTGTTCCGGATGGTTCCCGATGTAAACAAACAAAATGGCGGATCGCGAGATGCTTAAAACCAAAGAATTCACCAGATTATTGGATAATTGGCCAATAATGTAATATTTTGATATTTTAAAAATAAAATGCATATAAAATGCTTTAATTTGATACGTTTTAAGGTCTTAACTCGAGATACCCATGGTTACAACGATTGCGTAAAATCCGCTATATGGTGATATATAAGGAAAACAATTAACCGACTTCATAACATTGGCGTCGACTAGTGCTTTGATAACCTACTAATTGACTAGTACGAATAATCGTTTCAGCTTTAACAGTTACTGAAGGAACTGATGTGGTATAGATCAGGATGACTGAGTGTCTACCTTGTCTTTTAATATAAAAATTTTTGAACCTGGCAAGTGACCGATTGGATACTCCAGGTTAGTCCTAAATGTTGAGGCCTAGGGGCTCGTGGTATAGATCAGGATGATTGAGTGTCCGCCTTGACTTTTTAAAAAAAAAAAAAAAAACTATAAAAAAAAATAGAACCCCTCAAAGAGATTCATGGGCCATGATTTCCTCTTTTCACATTCCAAAACCACAGGACCAAGAATAAAGAAACTATACGCATTTTTCTAATGTAAACCCTGTTTGACCTTGAATTTTGACCCTTCAAAAATATTTGTGGCTTATGGCCTTAAAAAAGAGGTTGAAGGTCAAACATCTGCATGCATATTAAGAATATATGTGTTATATATATCAGTCATGGGGGCCATGGTGGCAGAGTGGTAACACTCTTGCCTCCCACCTCTGAGGCCAGGGTTCGATCCCCGTCACAGCCTCAAGTGGGAAAGCTGGTAGTTGCTTGCCGTTGGTCGGCAGTTTACAGTACACAACCCTAACGAACTGTATGTACTGGTTTCCTCTGCCCTTCCAACTACCCATCGTGATATGACCTGTACAGCGTTGAAAGCGACGTAAAACCCCAAATAAATAAATAAATATATCAGTCATAGGATTTGAGGATCAGGCAAAAATGTGAATAAATGTGGCAAATTATACCTTTACAAGTCATTTGGCCTTACCCATACATGCCCACATACCAAATCTGAAAGGTGGAGAAAAAATAGATTTGAGTACACTCACGGATGAGCTACGGATGAGATACGGATGAGCTATGGATACTAAGCTTCGTACTGACTTTACAGAAAAATCAAACAGTTTTTAACGTACTAGGGATCTTATCTGATCCTTGGCATGTCACTATGGACCAAAGTATGCCACTACGGATCTCACAAGGACATTAGGGATGTTATGGATGACCTTACAGACACAAAATATGATCCGTAAATCACTTAACATTTTCCATATTAGGAAACCTGGCGCGATCCGGTGGGCCATCCATGGATGTGTAACTGGGGTCTAAGCATCCCCCCCATACAATAATTCATTACTACCTGCCTGTGTTTAGGATACATGAAGCACTTGTTATCTCCCGCCTGCGGCCGAAGACCATGGTCAGGAGATTATAAAACGCCTTCCTTCCGTCTGTCCGTTAGTCACGTTTTTGCATAAACCTTAATATCTTATTCACTTATGAAGATATCTTCACGAAATTTACAGGGAATGTTTATGGCTATGAAAACCTGTCTCTGAAAAATTTTAGCCTCATTTTGAAAAACAAAATGGCCGCCATAGCTACTTGTTTGAAAATCGTAAAGGTGCTCTAAATCTTGAAATATTCAGCTAGCTTCATCAAATTTGCACAAAAGCTATATGGCTTGCAAAGCTACCCTGATAGTAATTTTGGCCTAGTTCAAAAAACAAAATGGTTGCCATACCACATGTTTAATGTCTATCCTATTAAAAAGGCCTTATATCTCCTCAAATATTGCTCCTAGAGGTTCAGAATGTGAAAACAACTTGTAGGAAGTCATGGCCTGGGAATCTGAAAAATTTTAGCCTCATTTTGAAAAACAAAATGGCCGCCATGGCTAATTGTTTGAAAATCGTAAAGGTGCTCTAAATCTTGAAATATTCCAGCTAGCTTCATCAAATTTGCACAAAAGCTATATGGTTAGAAAAGCTAGCCTGATAGTAATTTTGGCTTAGTTCAAAAAACAAAATGGCCGCCATATCACATGTTTCAAATGTTTCAAATTTCATGCGCCTTAGAGTCTGTCTTTTGACGGAGATTAAGCGCTATAAAAGTGCTATTAGAATTAGAATTAGAATGTTTAATGTCAAACAGGGTTATCCTATTAAAAAGGCCTTATATCTCCTCAAATATTGCTCCTAGAGGTTCGGAATGTGAAAACAACTTGTAGGAAGTCATGGCCTGGGAATCTTTTCCAGATGTTGAATTTGACCTTTGACCCCTGCTTCAAGGTTAAATGAGGTTGTCACATTAAAACGTCCTTGTTTCTCCCTTGTGTCTGTTTGTGCATCAGTCTGTGCGTCTGTTTGTCAGATTTTAACATGAACCTTAACATCTCATTCATTTATAAAGATATCTTCATCACATTTGCAGGGAATGTTTATGGCTATGAAAACCTGTCTCTGCAAAATTTCAGCCTCATTTTGAAAAACAAAATGGCCGCCATCCAACTGTTTAAAAATCATAAAGTTGTTCTAAATCTCGAAATATTCCAGCTAGCTTCATCATATTTGCACAAAAGATATATGGCTAGAAAAGCTAGCCTGATTGTAATTTTGACCTAATTCTAAAAGGAAAATGGCCACCATATCACATGTTTAATTTCAAACAGGGTCATTCTATTAAAAATGCCTTATATCTCCCCTAATATTGCTCTTAGCGGTTCAGAATGTGAAAACAACTTGTTGGAAGTCATGGCCTGGGAATCTTTTCCAGGTGTTGAATTTGTCCTTTGACCCCTGCTTCAAGCTTAAATGGGATCGTCACACTAAAATGCCCTTATTTCACCATTATTATTGGTGCTATGGCTTGAGAATATAAAGACAGACCATCAAAAGTCCTGGGCTTTACATGTTTTGCTTGAGAAAAATTTTGTCCTTATTTTGAAAAACAAAATGGCCGCTATAGCCAATTATTTAAAAATCATTAAGATGTTCTAAAACTTGAAATATTGCAGCTAGGTTCATAAAATATACACAAAATATATATGGATAGGAAAGTTTGACCCCTTCTTTAATGTCAAGTGGGGTTATCTTGCTACAAAGGCCTTATATCTCCTTTTGTTCTCCATTATTACTGATTCAAAGGCGGGAGATAACCGCTGCGACAGTGGCCTTGTTATAATAAAAGTATACGTCTTTACATAATCCACTTGTAGACGTGTGAACACTTAACTTACTACAGCAGACTCTAAAAAGACAACTCCTCCAAAAAATACCCAAACCCATTTATTCTGGAAAAGTTACTTTTATTGCAGGAAGAGATCTGCATAGGAAGTGTAGGTTTGAACAAAATTATTAATAGGCTAGTGACACATACTAATCCGTGAGTTGGCTCCCAAAGTGTCACCAATTATCTGTCTTCAGAAGAATTTAATCTGAGGCAAAGCTCTGTGATGGCTTTTTAAATAGCACTTGATCCTAGGAAGGCAAAGTAATACAAAATAGTGAATTTAATTACCACAGAACCAATCAACATACAGATCACAATGCCTTAGTTTTGTATTGGTGATCCTGTTAAGACAGAGATTGGGTTTATTGTTTACTTTATTTTTGTACTGATTTGTATGATGTGTTGAATTAGCAATCAAGATCAATAAGGATTTTACTTCCAAGAAACTACCTTTATCATAGATGTTGTAAGAAATCTGCAATCTCACAGTAAAATATATGGTGCAATTAAAACTAGAGCTGATCACAAATAAAATTTAAAGGCTGTGCCAACCTGAGCATATGCCACTGAAAACGCCATCCACAAACCTTGTCTACAAATATATGCACAGTTTTCCAAAATTCAAGATCCTTCAAGGGCCTCAAGAGATGTGATTTCATGAATTTGTTTCCATTTCCCATAATTTATATCTTTCTGCTACATTATTATGACATACTTCCTCCTCTATTTTATTAACCTTCTATTATGTGAACAAAATCTTGCACTCCTAGTATGCTCAAAAATTATGTTGACAGTGGATATAAATTAATCAAATTCTGTGTGCGAATGTGTGTGCGGGTGGGGGTGGGGGGTTATTTATGAAGGCAAGGCCCTTTCTGAAGTGGCAACAGTAATTTTTCATTTTATGGATAGAAACAGCATTTTAAATGTAAAATGTAATAGTCTCTAAATTTTCAATCTAATATGGACATAGAAGATATATTTTTACAATTTGTTTATTTAAATTCTTGGTATATCATTTTACGCTAAGCCTCAGTATTGTGGTTACTGATATCAATGCAATTCATTACAACATGACGTGTCCTGATATTACCTGACGGCCCTAAGAAAGGATGCAAAAGTCAACATTAAGCTAACTACATCCATGCATACCTTGTTATTTTACCCAGCAAACTTAATAGACAGCAGTCGATAATTAAACAAGCAATACAATATGACACCCCCAATATTAGCTAACTACCTGGAATCTAATTACCTAGGAAAACATAGCAATGGCACTAATGACTAATTATGTCAATTGTGAATGGAAACTGTGTGGCAAACACTGGCCTAAATGGATGCTTTAATTACATAAATTGCCAAATTATAGACAATGAGTCTAATTATTGCTACTTAAGTACTTTGGATCAATATGTTCAAGGGTTCTTTATTCTGTGTTGAGAAATTGCTACTTAGCCTCAACCTATGTTTCCATGCATCCAAATATCCAGTGTAAATTTGACAAGAATAAATAGAAGATTTCCCCAAACTCAGAAGTCTGATTATTAGCAACTGACAGTAATGTGGAAAAATAGCCAGCCTCAGCAGGCAAGAACCTCAGCCCATAGGTACAGCTAAACAACAACATTGGCCAACAAGCATTGAAACAAAACCTGCACTAGAGATTGCGTCTCGACGCAGTGTATCCCCGGACGGGACATGGTTGAAGCGTGACTGTGTCGGGCTTGAGCCTGTTTCCTGGAGCACTAGGTCAGGATTCTCCATAGTAGGGCACAAAGAGGGCCCGACTTACTCCCCCCCTCCTTAAATAGGCAACCACCATGGTGTTGTCTGTAGCTATGGTAGCAATAAGGTTCAAGCAGAGGTCTTGGAACTCCTTTAGGGCCAAAAGACCACCTTGATTCCAGATAATTTATGTGTAACTTGCTTCTGGAAGGGACCAGGTTCACCTTCGTGGGTGTTCCCCTAAGTGAGCACTCGCCCTTCTTGATGCATCTGTACGGATTTGCAGAGCATATTTAAGTAGATGTAATGGTTGACCTTGAAGAACATTGTCATCCTACAACCACCATTTTAGATGGGGTGGATTAAATTGAGATCACCTTTTCTAGTGAGTCTGGTACCATTCAGCTGTTCTTCAAGTGTCACTGTATCGGCCTCATGTGGAGGCGACCCAGGTGAACTTGCTTCTGTATGGGTGTCAGTAACCAACACAACACCACTGTGGAAAAAACTAATAGCCATTTATGAGAACTGTGACCTCTAGTCTGATAAACAGATAAATGTACCATTGCTTGAGTTGTGAAAACTGGCAATGGGTTATAATCTTGAGGGAAAGGCTGAGTTTGGAAACTCAGGCCCCTGGTGTCAGCTGACAATGCTCACAGGCTGGGTAAAAGGCAAGCTTGGTGGCCAGTCTAGGAGATTGGATCACTGTATCTCACTGGAAACCGTAAGAAAAACTTGATGAACCTCCACAGCAGACTTCTTGATGGCAGTAGGCTGACCAGTCCAGTTGAGTTCGGCATCTCACTGGCACCAGTAACTGGCTGGTGTGGGGTCTGATAAGATAAGGCTGACAGGTAGTTGGACAGTCTTGTTGGGAAAGTCTTCTTGTCTATAGTCACTTTCAACCAGCTAGAAGGTCCTGACAGTAGGCTGGCTGACTGGTTTGGTAGGTTGAGACAGTCATGTCACCAAGACCAATGACTAGTATAAGAATTTCTCTGTAACCAATTTCCTTGGGCAGTAATTGGTTGGTCTAACACATTCGACCAGCTAGGATGTCCTGACAGTAGGCTGACTGACTGGTATGGTAGGTTCAGACGAGTCACCTCACCAAGACCAAGGACTGGTACAAGAATTTCTCTGTAACCAATTCCTCCGACAGTAACTGGTTGGTCTAAGACAGCCACTTTAACCCTTAAAAGGCTACTGCTGGTCTGTTAGCCAGTCTTGTGGACCTGCCCTGTACCAGGGCCTAACCGGCTATAGGTGAAGCAATCCTCTGTAACCGGGTCCTGGTGGCTCCACATTTCTACGAAAACTCATAGGAGTTGGCAGAACTGGGTGAATTAAACTACATCTCAGCAGGGATAGGCTTCCTGTCCATAACTGTGGAATCAGCCGATTTCCTCTGTAACCAGTAAGCCTGGATCCTGGTACTCCATCATGTACTCAACCTCCAAAGCCATTTTCAATAGTTTCCATGCAATATAGTCAGCATTAAGTGTGAAAATATCTCCAAAAAGTTCAAAAATGGCCTCGGGTCAGGTACTTTGGTGGTCTGTGGATGACCTTCAATGAAGAGCTTCAAGATCAAATTTCTGCATGCTTATAGAGGACATATATATGTATTATATATACCAGCCATAGGATGATCTAACTTTCTGTATATGAGAACTGGGCCAAAATGTGAAAAAAATGCCCATATCTGACCTTTAAGAGGCCACCAGTGACCTTGAAATTGAAGATCAAGGTCACAAAACAATAGCGTTCGTGGCATTGCCCATATATACCCACATACCGAATTTGAAAGGTCTAGCTGAAATATTTTTTAAGTTATCGCATATGAAAGGAAATCTCTGCAGCGGGCAGCGGGCAGCGGCGTGACTGTCCTAAATCCTAAGTATACAATTATTAATCCACGTCTGGCAAAAAAATGGTCTAAAAATCTATAAATGAGAAAAACAAGTCTATAAATGAGAAAAACAAGTTTAACTAGAGGATCGCTCGCAAAAAAAAAAGATAATGTTTTTGCATAGCAAAAACAAAGCGTCCCGAAAAGGCTATAAAGGTGAGTGCTAAAGTATTAAGAAAATGCTTCGTTTCTAGCCTTATACTGTTGTGGCAACCAAAGTGAGCGCAGTCTGCTCTATCTAGCACGGTTTTCAAGATATAAGCATTTTTGTGTTTTGCAAAAAATAAAAAAATTAAAAATGTCCGCTATATTTGGTGAGACAAAAATATTTTGAAAATTGGTATGGCTACTCTGCAGAGATACCCAGCAGGTCCAAAATTTTGTTGATTTCGCTCCATATAGCACGGTTTTCGAGATATAAGCATTTTTGTGTTTTGCAAAAACTTTGAAAATTCAAAATGGCCACCATTTTTGGGGAGACAAAAATTTTTGTCAAGACCACTGCCGCGGTGTGTATCTCCCGCCGAGCATTAAAGCAGAAGAAATAGCTTTTCCGAGATATTCACAATTTTTCATTTTCGTGTGTGAAAGCTCTTCCAAAAGTAGGTGAATGAGTTATTTGAGAAAAATTGGCTATCTGCAATACTATTAAGAGATAATTCACATTTACTCATTTTGAGTAGGTGAATAATTATCTATGGGTCTGAAACTTCACCAAGTGAAAGCTCTCCCAAAAGTAGGTGAATGAGTTATTTGAGAAAAATTGGCTATCCACAATACTTTTAGAGATAATTCGCATTTACTCATTTTGAGTAGGTGAGTAATTAGCTATGGGTCTGAAACTTCACCATGTGAAAGCTCTCCCACAAGTAGATGAATGAGTATTTGATAAAAATTGGGTATCCGCAATACTTTTACAGATAATTAGCATTTACTCATTTTGAGTAGGTGAATAAATAGCTATGGGTCTGAAACTTCACAGAGTGAAAGCTCTCCCAAAAGTAGGTGAATGAGTTATTCGAGAAAAATTGGCTATCTGCAATACTTTTAGAGATAATTCACATTTACTCATTTTGAGTAGGTGAATATTTAGCTATGGGTCTGAAACTTCACCAAGTGAAAGCTCTGCCAAAAGTAGGTGAATGAGTTATTTGAGAAAAATTGGCTATCTGCAATACTTTTAGAGATAATTCGCATTTACTCATTTTGAGTAGGTGAGTAATTAGCTATGGGTCTGAAACTTCACAGAGTGAAAGCTCTCCCAAAAGTAGGTGAATGAGTTATTTGAGAAAAATTGGCTATCTGCAATACTTTTAGAGATAATTCGCATTTACTCATTTTGAGTAGGTGAGTAATTAGCTATGGGTCTGAAACTTCACCGAGTGAAAGCTCTCCCAAAAGTAGGTGAATGAGTTATTTGAGAAAAATTGGCTATCTGCAATACTTTTAGAGATAATTCGCATTTACTCATTTTGAGTAGGTGAGTAATTAGCTATGGGTGTGAAACTTCACCGAGTGAAAGCTCTCCCAAAAGTAGGTGAATGAGTTATTTGAGAAAAATTGGCTATCTGCAATACTTTTAGAGATAATTCGCATTTACTCATTTTGAGTAGGTGAGTAATTAGCTATGGGTGTGAAACTTCACCAAGTGAAAGCTCTCCCAAAAGTAGGTGAATGAGTTATTTGAGAAAAATTGGCTATCTGCAATACTTTTAGAGATAATTCGCATTTACTCATTTTCAGTAGGTGAGTAATTAGCTATGGGTGTGAAACTTCACCAAGTGAAAGCTCTCCCAAAAGTAGGTGAATGAGTTATTTGAGAAAAATTGGCTATCTGCAATACTTTTAGAGATAATTCGCATTTACTCATTTTGAGTAGGTGAGTAATTAGCTATGGGTGTGAAACTTCACCAAGTGAAAGCTCTCCCAAAAGTAGGTGAATGAGTTATTTGAGAAAAATTGGCTATCTGCAATACTTTTAGAGATAATTCGCATTTACTCATTTTGAGTAGGTGAGTAATTAGCTATGGGTGTGAAACTTCACCAAGTGAAAGCTCTCCCAAAAGTAGGTGAATGAGTTATTTGAGAAAAATTGGCTATCTGCAATACTTTTAGAGATAATTCGCATTTACTCATTTTGAGTAGGTGAGTAATTAGCTATGGGTCTGAAACTTCACCAAGTGAAAGCTCTCCCAAAAGTAGGTGAATGATTAATTTGAGAAAAATTGGCTATCTGCAATACTTTTAGAGATAATTCGCATTTACTCATTTTGAGTAGGTGAGTAATTAGCTATGGGTCTGAAACTTCACCAAGTGAAAGCTCTCCCAAAAGTAGGTGAATGATTTATTTGAGAAAAATTGGCTATCTGCAATATTTTTAGAGATAATTCGCATTTACTCATTTTGAGTAGGTGAGTAATTAGCTATGGGTCTGAAACTTCACCATGTGAAAGCTCTCCCACAAGTAGATGAATGAGTTATTTGATAAAAATTGGGTATCCGCAATACTTTTACAGATAATTAGCATTTACTCATTTTGAGTAGGTGGGTATCCGCAATACTTTTACAGATAATTAGCATTTACTCATTTTGAGTAGGTAAATAATTAGCTATGGGTCTGAAACTTCACCATGTGAAAGCTCTCCCAAAAGTAGGTGAATGAGTTATTTGAGAAAAATTGGCTATCTGCAATACTTTTAGAGATAATTCGCATTTACTCATTTTCAGTAGGTGAGTAATTAGCTATGGGTCTGAAACTTCACAGAGTGAAAGCTCTCCCAAAAGTAGGTGAATGAGTTATTTGAGAAAAATTGGCTATCTGCAATACTTTTAGAGATAATTCGCATTTACTCATTTTGAGTAGGTGAGTAATTAGCTATGGGTCTGAAACTTCACCAAGTGAAAGCTCTCCCAAAAGTAGGTGAATGAGTTATTTGAGAAAAATTGGCTATCTGCAATACTTTTAGAGATAATTCGCATTTACTCATTTTGAGTAGGTGAGTAATTAGCTATGGGTGTGAAACTTCACCAAGTGAAAGCTCTCCCAAAAGTAGGTGAATGAGTTATTTGAGAAAAATTGGCTGTCTGCAATACTTTTAGAGGTAATTCGGATTTACTCATTTTGAGTAGGTGAGTAATTAGCTATGGGTGTGAAACTTCACCAAGTGAAAGCTCTCCCAAAAGTAGGTGAATGAGTTATTTGAGAAAAATTGGCTATCTGCAATACTTTTAGAGGTAATTCGCATTTACTCATTTTGAGTAGGTGAGTAATTAGCTATGGGTGTGAAACTTCACCAAGTGAAAGCTCTCCCAAAAGTAGGTGAATGAGTTATTTGAGAAAAATTGGCTATCTGCAATACTTTTAGAGATAATTCGCATTTACTCATTTTGAGTAGGTGAGTAATTAGCTATGGGTGTGAAACTTCACCAAGTGAAAGCTCTCCCAAAAGTAGGTGAATGAGTTATTTGAGAAAAATTGGCTATCTGCAATACTTTTAGAGATAATTCGCATTTACTCATTTTGAGTAGGTGAGTAATTAGCTATGGGTGTGAAACTTCACCAAGTGAAAGCTCTCCCAAAAGTAGGTGAATGAGTTATTTGAGAAAAATTGGCTATCTGCAATACTTTTAGAGGTAATTCGCATTTACTCATTTTGAGTAGGTGAGTAATTAGCTATGGGTCTGAAACTTCACCAAGTGAAAGCTCTCCCAAAAGTAGGTGAATGATTAATTTGAGAAAAATTGGCTATCTACAATACTTTTAGAGATAATTCGCATTTACTCATTTTGAGTAGGTGAGTAATTAGCTATGGGTCTGAAACTTCACCAAGTGAAAGCTCTCCCAAAAGTAGGTGAATGATTTATTTGAGAAAAATTGGCTATCTGCAATATTTTTAGAGATAATTCGCATTTACTCATTTTGAGTAGGTGAGTGATTAGCTATGGGTCTGAAACTTCACCATGTGAAAGCTCTCCCACAAGTAGATGAATGAGTTATTTGATAAAAATTGGGTATCCGCAATACTTTTACAGATAATTAGCATTTACTCATTTTGAGTAGGTAAATAATTAGCTATGGGTCTGAAACTTCACCATGTGAAAGCTCTCCCAAAAGTAGGTGAATGAGTTATTTGAGAAAAATTGGCTATCTGCAATACTTTTAGAGATAATTCGCATTTACTCATTTTGAGTAGGTGAGTAATTAGCTATGGGTGTGAAACTTCACCAAGTGAAAGCTCTCCCAAAAGTAGGTGAATGAGTTATTTGAGAAAAATTGGCTATCTGCAATACTTTTAGAGATAATTCGCATTTACTCATTTTGAGTAGGTGAGTAATTAGCTATGGGTGTGAAACTTCACCAAGTGAAAGCTCTCCCAAAAGTAGGTGAATGAGTTATTTGAGAAAAATTGGCTATCTGCAATACTTTTAGAGATAATTCGCATTTACTCATTTTGAGTAGGTGAGTAATTAGCTATGGGTGTGAAACTTCACCAAGTGAAAGCTCTCCCAAAAGTAGGTGAATGAGTTATTTGAGAAAAATTGGCTATCTGCAATACTTTTAGAGATAATTCGCATTTACTCATTTTGAGTAGGTGAGTAATTAGCTATGGGTCTGAAACTTCACCAAGTGAAAGCTCTCCCAAAAGTAGGTGAATGATTAATTTGAGAAAAATTGGCTATCTGCAATACTTTTAGAGATAATTCGCATTTACTCATTTTGAGTAGGTGAGTAATTAGCTATGGGTCTGAAACTTCACCAAGTGAAAGCTCTCCCAAAAGTAGGTGAATGATTTATTTGAGAAAAATTGGCTATCTGCAATATTTTTAGAGATAATTCGCATTTACTCATTTTGAGTAGGTGAGTAATTAGCTATGGGTCTGAAACTTCACCATGTGAAAGCTCTCCCACAAGTAGATGAATGAGTTATTTGATAAAAATTGGGTATCCGCAATACTTTTACAGATAATTAGCATTTACTCATTTTGAGTAGGTGGGTATCCGCAATACTTTTACAGATAATTAGCATTTACTCATTTTGAGTAGGTAAATAATTAGCTATGGGTCTGAAACTTCACCATGTGAAAGCTCTCCCAAAAGTAGGTGAATGAGTTATTTGAGAAAAATTGGCTATCTGCAATACTTTTAGAGATAATTCGCATTTACTCATTTTCAGTAGGTGAGTAATTAGCTATGGGTCTGAAACTTCACAGAGTGAAAGCTCTCCCAAAAGTAGGTGAATGAGTTATTTGAGAAAAATTGGCTATCTGCAATACTTTTAGAGATAATTCGCATTTACTCATTTTGAGTAGGTGAGTAATTAGCTATGGGTCTGAAACTTCACCAAGTGAAAGCTCTCCCAAAAGTAGGTGAATGAGTTATTTGAGAAAAATTGGCTATCTGCAATACTTTTAGAGATAATTCGCATTTACTCATTTTGAGTAGGTGAGTAATTAGCTATGGGTGTGAAACTTCACCAAGTGAAAGCTCTCCCAAAAGTAGGTGAATGAGTTATTTGAGAAAAATTGGCTGTCTGCAATACTTTTAGAGGTAATTCGGATTTACTCATTTTGAGTAGGTGAGTAATTAGCTATGGGTGTGAAACTTCACCAAGTGAAAGCTCTCCCAAAAGTAGGTGAATGAGTTATTTGAGAAAAATTGGCTATCTGCAATACTTTTAGAGGTAATTCGCATTTACTCATTTTGAGTAGGTGAGTAATTAGCTATGGGTGTGAAACTTCACCAAGTGAAAGCTCTCCCAAAAGTAGGTGAATGAGTTATTTGAGAAAAATTGGCTATCTGCAATACTTTTAGAGATAATTCGCATTTACTCATTTTGAGTAGGTGAGTAATTAGCTATGGGTGTGAAACTTCACCAAGTGAAAGCTCTCCCAAAAGTAGGTGAATGAGTTATTTGAGAAAAATTGGCTATCTGCAATACTTTTAGAGATAATTCGCATTTACTCATTTTGAGTAGGTGAGTAATTAGCTATGGGTGTGAAACTTCACCAAGTGAAAGCTCTCCCAAAAGTAGGTGAATGAGTTATTTGAGAAAAATTGGCTATCTGCAATACTTTTAGAGGTAATTCGCATTTACTCATTTTGAGTAGGTGAGTAATTAGCTATGGGTCTGAAACTTCACCAAGTGAAAGCTCTCCCAAAAGTAGGTGAATGATTAATTTGAGAAAAATTGGCTATCTACAATACTTTTAGAGATAATTCGCATTTACTCATTTTGAGTAGGTGAGTAATTAGCTATGGGTCTGAAACTTCACCAAGTGAAAGCTCTCCCAAAAGTAGGTGAATGATTTATTTGAGAAAAATTGGCTATCTGCAATATTTTTAGAGATAATTCGCATTTACTCATTTTGAGTAGGTGAGTGATTAGCTATGGGTCTGAAACTTCACCATGTGAAAGCTCTCCCACAAGTAGATGAATGAGTTATTTGATAAAAATTGGGTATCCGCAATACTTTTACAGATAATTAGCATTTACTCATTTTGAGTAGGTAAATAATTAGCTATGGGTCTGAAACTTCACCATGTGAAAGCTCTCCCAAAAGTAGGTGAATGAGTTATTTGAGAAAAATTGGCTATCTGCAATACTTTTAGAGATAATTCGCATTTACTCATTTTCAGTAGGTGAGTAATTAGCTATGGGTCTGAAACTTCACAGAGTGAAAGCTCTCCCAAAAGTAGGTGAATGAGTTATTTGAGAAAAATTGGCTATCTGCAATACTTTTAGAGATAATTCGCATTTACTCATTTTGAGTAGGTGAGTAATTAGCTATGGGTCTGAAACTTCACCAAGTGAAAGCTCTCCCAAAAGTAGGCAAATGATTAATTTGACAAAAATTGGCTATCTGCAATACTTTTAGAGATAATTCGCATTTACTCATTTTGAGTAGGTGAGTAATTAGCTATGGGTCTGAAACTTCACCAAGTGAAAGCTCTCCCAAAAGTAGGTGAATGAGTTATTTGAGAAAAATTGGCTGTCTGCAATACTTTTAGAGATAATTCGCATTTACTCATTTTGAGTAGGTGAGTAAAATGGCCGCCATTTTTGGCAAGACAAAATTTTTTTGAAAATTGGCATGGCTACTCTGCAGATATACCCTGTGGATCAAAAATTTCGTCGAAATCGCTCTATCTTGCAGGGTTTTCGAGATATAAGCATTTTTATGTTTTGCAATTTTTGCGAAAAATTCGAAAATTCAAAATGGCCGCCATTTTTGGCGAGACAAAAATATTTTCAAAATTGGGATAACTACTCTGCAGAGATACCCTGTGGGTCAAAAATTTCGTCGAAATCGCTCTATCTAGCACGGTTTTCGAGATATAAGCATTTTTGTGTTTTGCAATTTTTACGAAAATTTCGAAAATTCAAAATGGCCGCCATTTTTGGCGAGACAAAAATTTTTTGAAAATTGGGAAAAGTACTCTGCAGAGATACCCTGTGGGTCAAAAATGTTGTCGAAATTGCTCTATCTAGCACGTTTTTGGAGATATAAGCATTTTTGTGTTTTGCAATTTTTGCGAAAATTTCGAAAATTCAAAATGGCCGCCATTTTGGACGAGACAAAAATTTTTTGAAAATTGGGAAAACTACTCCGCAGAGATACCCTGTGGGTCAAAAATTTCATCGAAATCTCTCTATCTAGCACGGTTTTCGAGATATAAGCATTTTTGTGTTTTGCAATTTTTACGAAAATTTCGAAAATTCAAAATGGCCGCCATTTTTGGCGAGACAAAAATTTTTTGAAAATTGGGAAAAGTACTCCGCAGAGATACCCTGTGGGTCAAAAATTTCATCGAAATCGCTCTATCTAGCACGGTTTTCGAGATATAAGCATTTTTGTGTTTTGCAATTTTTACGAAAATTTCGAAAATTCAAAATGGCCGCCATTTTTGGCGAGAGAAAAATTTTTTGAAAATTGGGAAAAGTACTCCGCAGAGATACCCTGCGGGTCAAAAATTTTGTCGAAATTGCTCTATCTAGCACGGTTTTTGAGATATAAGCATTTTTGTGTTTTGCAATTTTTGCGAAAATTTCGAAAATTCAAAATGGCCGCCATTTTGGACGAGACAAAATTTTTTTGAAAATTGGGAAAACTACTCCGCAGAGATACCCTGCGGGTCAAAAATTTCGTCGAAATCGCTCTATCTAGCACGGTTTTCGAGATATAAGCATTTTTGTGTTTTCCTTATTTGGAAAATTCGTAATGATTAATTAATCATTAATTACTCGGCCATTTCTTGACCAATCAATGCCAAAATCTAATGATTTCCAGATTTTAATAGAATGAATGTATTTGCCAAGTTTCAGGTGAATTGATAAAATTGCTTTCAAGTTATCATCCGGACAAGCTTCCCCATCGAAAAAAGACATTTTTGGTCATGTGACCTCTCTGATTGGTTGAAATGTCACTGCAGCATATTCAAAAAAATTCCCCAAGGCTACTGCCTAAACCTGCCAAATTTGAAAAGAATCCGCCTAACGGTTACAGAGTTATAAGGAAAACAAAATGCGGAGCCGGCGGAGCCGCCGGAGCCGGCGGAGCCGGCGGAGCCTGAAGCTCTCCCATACACAAACAAGCGTCCCTTGCGGGACGCTTAATTATTACAAGGGTTTTTTTTAATGAAACAAGATATTTTTGCAGGGTGGTTCCCACTGCATCAATCACTGATGTCCGATCACCAATGGTCTAGTGGGATTTTATCCCTTTGATTTCAGCCCAACAGAGATGGTCAACCAATGGCACAGCCCCTCTTTGTAACAAGCAAATCTGCCACTCAAAAAGTAAATGGAACAAAAATATCCAAATATGTTTATTTTAGAAGTTTAATGGAACCAAAATACTGGGTTAATAGGCAAAATAATCATCACAATTGACAGAGAAATAATAAAGTTTAAGGAATTGTTTATAAACTATTTTGATTCAGGTTCTGGTCACATTGAAGTCCAAGATCATTCCGAGGTATTTCATGTGTGGAAAGAATACCATCAGCTACCGACTATCAGCAGTCAGCTTAATGGAAACATGGCCTTTGAGAAAGGATAAAATATCAGGCAAATATCAGATGGAAAACTGTGCTTCCAGTGTTTCATTGTCATCAGAAACCCAAATGTGTTTGATCATTTCTCTGTGCTCTATGAAACAAAACTATTAACTTAGGACTTTTTAGAGTGATTTAAGTTTCTCTGAAGTCATAGATCAAATAACCATCTAGTTGTTTTGTCAGTTTTTCCCTATGCCCATACTGTAAACCTCATTCATACTGTTGCGATTAGGAAAATTACTATCTTTTTTATAGCAAAACATTTCTGTTTCAATCTTCCATAATAATACCAATACTATTAATTCAGATATATTATGTATAGTAATACTGAAGGAATAAACATCTACCAAAATAAACCAATACTACAATAAAGCCAAACTGGAATTAACCCCCACAAGGGGTGGAATGAACCCTATTTCAAATTTATTTTGGACAATAAATAACTCAATAATAACATACTGTGGTGTATGTATATAAAATTTCTCTATGAATATTACAACGAAAGTTTCACAACTGGATCAGACATACAACCTGCAGGTAAGTTCATATTTCTTAATAGTTCTTTAAACGCAATATATAGAACATTCTATACAAATGTTATTTACAAAATGTGATCTTCATTTCTTTTGCAAAAAGCAAACACATTATTTTATGAATATCATTGATATATAGGTGTGCACCTGGTTAAAAAAGGGCTTTAAATTCTGGTATCATTTCACATCATTTATATGCTGAAAATTAAAATTAGAAGAACAAGCACATTTGTCTGGAAAAAATGTGAACTCACTATTATGTAACTTCAAGGGACATTCATTTCAAACAGGTTTGTGCAGACAACACAAGATATTATCATGTTACTAACAAATTCAGTATTCCCTTTCATGCACTGATTTTTCTCATTAATCCCTAAAGCAAAGTCAAATGAGGTGGAAAATTCTTCAATATCTGTCATGTCAGACTAAAACAATATATTTTTTAGAGATTTTTTAAGTCCATTCTGAACTATCTCTGATAAACATATCTAACAGCATGGTCTCGTGTAGATGTTTTTTGAGGGAGAAAGTCAATACTAAACCATTGTCTCTGTGGCTCTACGGCTGAGCTGTTGGACATCAAAGCTAATGGTTTGGGATTCAAACCGTGGCCAGACCATGGAGACTGCACCTTTGAACAAGTTCTTTCATACATATTGCACTTCATCCATAAGTATAAATGGGTACCAACTCAGTTTGAAGAGGTAAAACTGTGACGGACTGGCATCCTATTGAGGGTAGTATGAACACAGATGTAGTATGAACTTAGATGTCCATAACCTTTATTATAATTAAGTTTTTCTTTCTCAAAGTTGAGAGATTTTTTCTGGGTGAGGTTTTGCTCAAGTTGTGATGAGATTTACAAGAAAGGAGATCTTACTTGAGACAAAAACATTGAAATTTTACCTGTCAATCAAAATCGTGAGTGGTTTCATGTAACTGGTCCGACAGAATGAGAAACATGTGTCACCCCCTTAGCTGTTTCAAAAGTCCATTTTTTTTTCTTTCTTTTTATGGCGTCATGTTTTATTGGTTCCTAACAAATTGTGACAATATATCTGTAATAATAGTATAAATATATTACGAATGATTAAAAAAAACAGTCTTCATCGAATGAAATATTGCTTTTGGTAGACTTTTTTTTATGTTTTACGACCCTGACTCTATGAATAAATAGAATGCACACAAAGATGAAAAGTTAATAAATAAATAAAAAATAACAGTTTAATAATATTTCAAAAATGATAACCAAGCTTTTTGGCATTGTATACCAAAATTGTGAGTTTTTGATTTTGAGTATCACAAATATAAAGTCATGGCACACATGCAAGCTTAGTTATTAATTCATTTAAAATATGGTAACATTGAATACAAACAACACCTATGGTCTAGTATGATGAAAATCTCTACCTCAAAATCACAATCCAGGAGAACAAGTATCTACAATTTAAGATTAAAAAAACTCCAAATCACACAGAATTATTGAAATCTTTTCAGTCTCAAAAGGCAAATGAGAACGTTAATGAATACCCACCACAAAAAAATTAAGTCTTTGAGACAAATCTTTGATTGAAGAAAAAAATTATTTAAGACTTAAGATGTTTCAAGAATCCATCCCCAGAGGCTGATTACAATCCTGTTCAATTGATACATTTTTATGTGAATTTTTTGTGCAGTGCCTAAAAACAGGAAAGTCACTTGTTCATCGATTATACTGAAAACGGAAATTTAGAGAAAAGTTGGCACAAACATTAACATTAACAATGGATGCGTGGCTTAATGAAGCAAGCAATCAGTGCCCGTGAATGGGCTCTGTCTCAGCTGACTGTGTGTTTTGAGTTTCAGAGTAGAAGTGAAAGAAGAAAAGGACACAAAAGTTGTGTCCTGTAAATGGTATTCAGAAGTAAAGTACCAAGTTAACTGTTAACATGTCAAAAGTAGGTGGAAAACATATTTAAATAAAATACTCTAATGCAATAGATTTCAAGCCACAACTCACTTACTCAACAAAGTAGTTATTGCTCAGCTGTGCAATGAGCTAGAGTCTGCAATTTCACTATGTTATTGCTGACCCAAAAGTAGGTGAATAACATATTTAAAGAAAATACTCTAAATGCAACAGTTTTCAAGTTACAACTGATTTACTCAACCCTGAAAACCTCAAAGTAGCTATTGCTCAGATATGCTATGACCTACAGGTCTACAATTTCACTGTTATAGCTGACCGAAAAAAGTAGGTAAATAACCTATTTAAACAAAATTCACTTTTGCATATGCAATGAGCTACAGGTATGAAATTTTACTATGTTTTTGCCGACTCAAAAGCAGCTCAATAACATATTTACTCAAAATCCTCTAAATGCAATAGTTTTCAAGTTACAAGTGATTTTACTGATCATGGAAGGTACTGAAAAGTCAGAAAGTATCTATTACTCACTTAGCTATTGGGACAGATACTCACCATGGTGTAGCTATGGAAAAAGTAGCTGAATAACATATTTTAACAAAATACTCTAAATACAATACATTTCAAGTTTTAAGTGATTAAGTGCATGATTTCATGAATTTTAATGCACTAAACATTATTTTTAAAAATTCATAAAAAAATAATAAAGAAAGATCCAGGCCTGATACTCTCACAAGGGAACCTATTTTGGGCCTAGTACATATATGCAAGATATTAGAAAAATCCCTGCAATAGTCAATGAGTAAATTGTGATAAAGTGTTGAAATTTTCACACTTTTGGTGGGGGTACCTCGTTTGTAATGGCCCTGAAGAACAGACAGACAGATTTGCATGCCTTGAACACTTTTTCATCTTCGATAGATAAGGTATCTCTCAAACAACAGGGTCAGAAATGCCCCAAAAGGCGGGTTGCGCAGGCAGCAATAAGATAAGTGACTGCTGTAATTAAATTTAGAAACAAGGAAGAAATGTTAGGTTACCCAGTTAAGGTAAATGTGCTAGACATGCTAAGAAATGTAAAACTTGTAATCTAAGTTACATAATTGTATCTATGCTATAAACAGACAAACAAAGGAACGGAATTACACCAATTTTGAAAGGAACCTAGCTATGATGGTGATCTATCTCCCTGTCAAGTTTGAATTCGATTGGATGAACTGTTTTCGAGTTAGAGTCCGGAAACGAAAATGTTGACAGACAGACAAACAAATAAATGGAATTACACCAATTTTGAAAGGAACCTAGCCATGATGGTGATCTATCCCCTTGTCAAGTTTGAATTCGATTGAACAAAGCGTTTTTGAGTTTTTGAGTCCGGAAACGGAAATGCTGACGGACAGACGGACGTCGGACACATCAATCTAATAGGCGGGTTGGTTACATGCAACCCGCCTAAAAATTGAACCAAAGACCACAGAGATGACTGTAAAGTGATTTCATCCTGAACAATAATGTTAGTCCTTGACTTGGCCAATGAGGTTCAAGTTACTCTGTGAATAAGGATATTTTTGTGAATGTGGCAATGGACCTGAAGCCCTGCTTGACTGTATATTAGGCAACAAATGGAAAGTGACACACTGCTATTTATATTCTCAAGTCAGTTAATATGTACTGACACCAGCCACCCTGTGGCCTTTGAGATAGCAAGCAACTAGCAAAAAGAGGAACAAAAACAAGTGATGGGGGGTTGTGTGATGCAGATGTACTTATGCAGAGAAAAAGATACATATTTAAGTAGCATTCACAGCTATAGAGAAAAACATATCATGAAGGTTTCTATACACAAAGCTAATCTCATACAAACCAATGTCAGTGAAACTTTATGCCATGTTAAAGAAAGAATTCATACACTCCAGCTTACACTTCCAAACATGGCCATTGGAGGCTTTCCAATTTATACTCAAATAATTTTGTCCCTTTGCAAGCATTGGCAGCATTTCTGAAGACTCAACAAGAGTTTCAGGTTTGTCCATTTTTCAATTTATCACAATGACTTTGATAAAACATGACTCTGCATGCGCATAGACTTTTTACTGTGTTTCCGAAAGACTTCACACACTCAGGCTTTATTTCCACAGATATTACTGCACAGTTTCTAGTTTGTGTAACGATACATTTCTACATTTCAAAGGGATCCTGGTGGCTTTGGAAACTGATCCAAATTTACCATATTTGACAAATATATGCTGTGACTTAAGATATGGATTTACTTATTTACGCTATATTTACAGATGTGGGGATTGAGGGTATTCGGTGGATTTGGGCACTAAAACCAAAAGTGGTTGTTCCATATTCCTGACTTTGGTCCAACTCAGTCAATTTCTGTAATCGTATACATCGGGAAGCAAAATCTTGAAGGTCGGCAAAAGTCACAAGGATATAGAACATTTTTGAAAAAGTTGGTGACTTTGCTTACCAACCCATAAGGTTGGGATCTGCAGCACCACCTATCTTACTGCAATTGTCACATCCTAGAGGTCAGAATGCTGTTGTGAGCAATTGTACTGAATTGTAAATTTTGGGGAGTTAATACTGGCCATGACTTTGACCAAAGTTATGAAATGAAGCGGTTACATGTTTGCCAACTACTATTTTTGCAGATAAATCACGGATATGAACCTGTCATATCATACTGGCAATCCGTCTGGTCTCGCTGAAATGTTACAGAAATTGAAATCTCTCTGAAATTTTATAGGTTGGTCCAAAAATTATGGAGACTCAAAGTAAGATTGGCGAGAGTCAGCACACTGGTTCCCAGACAAATTGGGGAGTTCCTAGTTCCTAGGTTTCAAATATTTCCACATTTTTGGTACTTTACTAAGCCGAGTCTGACCAATTTTAAAGTTAGGATTTTTGTGCAACAGTCTTTGAACAGGGAACCGAGCTTCAAGAGTGAGACATGGGCTGTAATGTCTGCATCTGTTCACTAAAAATGCTACCTTTTTAGCAATTCGATCGTTGTAATTTACAAACTCATTATATCTGTTATATCCGCCAGCTCCTAATCTGTTGCTTCTCAGGGAATATGTGTTAAAAAAGTATTACAGCACATTCTTAAGGGAGCACTTATACAGCACAATTATGCTACTGAATCTTAGTTCACTATTGTACAGGCTTAAATACAAGACAATAGTTACACAATAGAAGACCTTAAATACAATCCAATATTTAGATTTGAACTCCTATGTACAAAGTGGCTTTTACTTAAAGTTTTAAAATAAAGTACTATTGCAGTGGAAGTTTTAGCTGGATTTCTCAAATTTCTAGATTTTTACCACAAAGTCACTTATTTTCATTTAGGACGACTATAAAAAATGTACCATCTGTCCTGTGATCTCAGGTTGTCTTAATTATCTCCTGCTAGCCAAAGACTGGGATCATGAGATTATGAAATATCTCCAGTGCATGCGTGTGTGAATGCATCTGTTTGTTACATTTTATATATATTTATATTTTTAACTTAAAATTTTCCAGGTAGCTTCATCAGATTTGTGCAAAATGTATATGGCTAGGAGAGCTTGCCCAAGAGTACTTTTGACCTGGCCTTTGAAACAAAATTGCTGCCATGTCACACCTTTAACATCTAATATCTCCCTCACCACAATGCTCCTAGGGGTTCAGAATGTAAAAACAACTTAAATGAAGTTGTGGCTTGAGACTCGTTTTCAAATGTTGAATTTGAACTTTGATCCCTTCTTTAATGTCAAGTGGGGTCATCTTACTACAAAGACCTTGTATCACCCTTAGATCTCCATTATTACCGATCTTAAGCTGGGAGATAAATACTGAAGCAGTGGTTTTCTGTTTTAAAACGATTCACAAGTGAGCATTTCTATCACAAGTTGTCATGACCGATCTTTATGATCACAAGTTGCTTATATATAACAAATCATTCATTTGTTATGACTTATTTTGGGGTCACTACGACTTATGCTTTCTATTCTATTCTATTCTATTCTAATTGGACTTTTATAGCGCTTAATCTCCCCAAACGCTTTGCCTGCTGTTACGAATAATTTACATTCATCTGTAAAACTGTAGCCAAGCCATCTTGTCATACTAGTTGGCCAATTATTCTCTCTGGTTCCACGGAGTGATTGTGGTTTGGTTCTATGACTTATCTTAATAAAATGTAACAGTCAGAGATAGATCTTAAGACTCCTCTTTTCAGTGATAAGTCGTGTAATTTGACTCAGGAAAAATTACATGTTTTGACAGATTGCCCGCCCTTTTCCAACAAGATCATTAATTGCAGCCCTCGGTGTCATAAATCAAACAAACTCTTAAGTAATTCTCAAAAGTGAAACTGGGATGGAAAAATAACTTATAATTGCACTTGTATCAACGCATTTTTCAACAAGAGGTTCAAAAATGCCCCAAAAGGCGGGTTGCGCAGGCAGCAATAAGGTTAGGAACTGCTGTTATTACATTTAGAAACAAGGAAAGAAATGTTAGGTCACCCAATTAAGGTGAATGTGTTAGACGTGCTAAGAAACGTAAAATTTGTAATCTAGGTTACATAATTGTATCTATGCTAAAACGGACAAATGAAAGGACGGAATTATATCAATTTCGAAAGCAACTTAGCTATGATGGTGATGTATCTCCCTGTCAAGTTTGAATTCGATTGGACAAACCGTTTGCGAGTTAGAGTCCGGAAACGAAAATGTGGACGGGCAGACAGAAGGACAGAAAATAGCATCAGAGATGCCCGTACCCCACAGCCTAGGGAAATATTTTCAACACCATGAGATACAGAAGCACTGTACCAGTACAAAGTTCAGGATACTTTCAGAGCACTGTCAGTTATATAAAGTTCCAAAAAATGTTTAAATGCAGAAAATAATGTTTAAAAGAAAGATAATGCATGTCAAGATGAAGTATTAAAACAAGTCAATTCAATAACAAGATGACAGCATTAATCAGTAAACTAAAATTCAACATTCTTTATCTACATCTCCATGGCTGAATTATGGTTTAGATGTTTTGAATATTACCATGCGTACAGAAGTGGTAATATATTTAATGAACGCTTATGTGTGGTGTTGGAGCAAAATCTGTGGCTCACTTAATGAAATTCTATCTCTTACAATGGGAAGTTATGAAAGTAAAATTCTTAATAAATTCTAATATGAACTAGATGAATGCTTTTGCTAACAAAAGCGAAGCGTCCCTGAGAGTTTAAAATGCCTTGTGGTTTTAATAAGCATGCTGTAAAGCTAAGAATGCACAAAGCTGTACCGTACTGTTACATAAATCAACCCCCTTAGTGATATCATGACAGGGAAAATCCTACAAAGGTCTTCTTTAATTAACATAAACAAGCGTTGTAGACATAGACAAGCTGAAGAAAGTGTTGTACATTGGATGTACAACATTGGATGTAACTTTAGTAAATTTTGTGTAAATGCTACAAAGCATTTCAGTAACGAGTATTGATAACGTCATATAATCATATAATATAATCATATAATCATGTGTGCAAGTATGTATTGCTATTTAGATTGTCCACAGGGTTTTGCAATAGGTTTTAATACATTGTGAAAGCATAAAAGCAACAATAAAGGCAAAAGCTATTTCATGACCACAGTTTGACTCATACATGGGGGTCAGGAGGTAAAACTAACCGGCTATTTAGACTGTCCACATATGGTTTCCCAATACCTCTTAATACATTCCGAAGCTATAATAGCAACAATGAAGGAGATATCAGGTTAAAAACTCCAAAACAGCTATTTTTTACCCCAGTTTGACCCATAAGGGGGGGGGGGTCGGGTGGTAAAACTGACCGGCTACTTAGACTCTCCACATATGCTTTCCCAATACTTCTTAATACATTCTCAATCTATAAAAGCAACATTAAAGGAGATAGAAGACAAAAACTCGAAATCAGCTATTTTATGACCCCAGTTTGACCCATGGGGGGAGGGATCGGCGATAAAAGTGACCAGCTATTTAGATTCTCCACATATGCTTTCCCAATACCTCTTAATACATTCTAAAGCTATAAAAGCAACAATAAAGGAGATATAAGGCAAAAACTCAAAATCAGCTATTTTATGACCCCAGTTTGACCCATAAGGGGGGGTCGGGGGGTAAAACTGACCGGCTATTAAGACTCTCCACATATGCTTTCCCAATACCTCTTAATACATTCTGAAACTATAAAAGCACCAATAAAGGAGATATAAGGCAAAAACTCAAAATCAGCTATTTTATCACCCCAGTTTGACCCATAAGGGGGGGTCAGGGGGTAAAACTGACCGGCTATTTAGACTCTCCACATATGCTTTCCCAATACCTCTTAATACATTCTAAAGCTATAAAAGCAACAATAAAGGAGATATAAGGCAAAAACTCAAAATCAGCTATTTTATGAATCCAGTTTGACCCATAAGGGGGGGCCGTGGGGTAAAACTGACCGGCTATTTAGACTCTCCACATATGGTTTCCTATTACCTCCCAATACATTTTTTGGCTCTAAATGCAATACTTAAGAAGATAATAGGGGGGTTGACCTAAATTTAAGGCTCTCAGATTGGAAGGTGTGAGGAAATCACCCATAAATGAGACATTTTTCAAGGGATTGCTCCCAAAATCTAATCAGCTCGCGTTTTCGATAGCATGAACAGGTGTGTCAAAGCATAAGGCTGTGTAGCAAGTAGTTTTTCCTGAACTGTGATGACGGGGGGTGTACTTAAAAAATTGTTTTTGATCATGTGACCTTCATAAAGGTCAAAGGTCAAATTTAAGCATGCAGAAAAATTTTCCCATGCCTAAGGTATATAAGTGCCAAATATGGTTTGAATCCTTCTAATAATAAGGGAGATATTCAAGGGAGACCATAATGCGGCGGCGGCAGTGAGGAAACTGAGGTGAAAACAAATAAGCGCCCTTTCAGGGACGCTTAATTAACAGTGCTTAATCTGCATCAAAAGACAGACCCAAAGGCGCAACAAGATTTTAAAGGTCAAGGTCACTACAACAAGGTCAAACGTCAAATTAAGGTCACACCATGATAATACACACCTATGGCCCCTGACCAATGTCCCTACCAAGTATCAACTTCCTACACCTTACGGTTCCGAGATAGAGCCTGGACAAGATTTTATAGGTCAAGGTCACTACAGCAAGGTCAAAGGTCAAATCAAGGTCACACCATGACGTTGCACACCTACACCCCCTAACCAATATCCCTACCAAGTATCAACTTCCTACACCTTACAGTTTCCGAGATATAGCCCGGACAAGATTTTATAGGGCAAGGTCACTACGGCAAGGTCAAAGGTCAAATCAAGGTCAGACCATGACGTTGCACAACTACACCCCCTAACCAATGTCCCTACCAAGTATCAACAGGACAGGACGCCCGCCCGCCCGCCCGCCCATCCGGACACCATGGGTGAAAACAATACTCTGACAGCCTGTAAGGGCTGTGGGGTAAAAAACGGACAAAAAACAGATAAAAGGACAGACAAACGGACAAACAAACAGACGGAATTACACCAATTTCGAAAGGAACCTAGCTATGATGGTGATCTATATCCCTGTCGAGTATGAATGCGATTGGACAAACCGTTTTGAGTTAGAGTCCGGAAACAAAAATGTGGACAAACAGATGGATGGACAGACAAAGGACAAAAAACGGACAAACAAACAGACGGAATTTCACCAACTTTGAAAGGAACCTAGCTATGATGGTGATCTATGTCACTGTCAAGTGTGAATTCGATTGGACATACCGTTTTTGAGTTAGAGTCTGGAAACGAAAAATGTGGACGGACAGACACCCGGACGTCAGACACATCAATCTAATAGGCGGGTTGGTTACACGCAACCTGCCTAAAAAAGAAAGCCATCTTTATTTACCTACATCAAGTACAAATAATAATTTTGTGTTCAAGTTTTTTACTAAGATTACCAAGTCCACAGAGTTTGCTATTTATTAAACAAGAGTTGCCCAATCCACTGAGTATATTAAAACCACACAATATCTGGCCACTTTATGACCATCAAGAGAGTCAAGGACACTTTATCCAAAGCAGTCCTTTAATTTCACTTGAAGAGGGTCTGCGAGTCATCAATTCATTAGTCTGAGTATGCTCAGAGGATTGCTTCAAAGTATTCTCAAGAGGAAAACAATGGACTAAACCTAAATAGGCTAAAAATAGGAGACAATGGCCAAAAAGTGTAGTAATCTTATGTGAAATAATAAATTTATTTTAAAATTTATAATAAAGAAAAAAGCAAGATTCGGGGCTTTTGGCCTTGTTTCTTGATAGGGAGACAATTTTGTGAACGAGGGGGAGGTATCTCACTTTGAAGAGCTGTAACAAAAAGACAAACATGTAGATGGAGCTGCCACAAATAGACTTTCAAGCCACATTCAATAAACAGTATTATACTGAAAACAATCAGGTCAAATCAAAACACATAATAACAATACACCCTCTTGTGGCATCATGCCATTTACAAATGTATGAAGAGTTATAAAATGAGATGTGTGCCTAATGTTAAGTTACAAAAACTATGCAACTCTAGTACTCTACCAGATTCCTTTGAACACATTTATCCTGCTAGAATTATGTTCTGGAATTATTCAAGTGTCATTTCAGAATTACCAAATAGCAAAATTTCACATGTTAAATTAGAACTGCATGTAATTTGTCCATTGTAACAGAAAAATGAGGGTTAACTTTAACATATAATTGACAAATTGTAGATCTTATACATGCAAACTTTTATCCAAATGTTCCATAATTTTTCTTATTTCAGCAAACATAACTTACATATTATTACTGATAGAGTTGCTTACATCAACCATATTTTACTTTCAGTTGGTGCTTTTTCTTGGGCACTTGATTCTCAGAATATCCAAAACAGTTTTCTTTCTCATATAACTGCCCTTTCCCCAACTTTTTACAAATAGCTGATCCTATTACCCAAGGGCATTTCCAAGGAATGATGGACAAAACCCCAGAAGACAAAACCCCAGAAAATTTTAAACAGAATAAATTCCATGAAGAGTAAATGTAAAAAATGTTCCCCCTACTGAAAATGAACTCTGGGGTTTTGTCCCAGTGGCCATGTTTTCCTGGGGTTTTGTCCTCCAGGGTTTTGTCTGTTTTCCATTTCCAAGACCTGCAAAGGTACGCACTAGATGTACATGCATTTGAACTCTGTTTAGTGAAATTTCACACCATAAAAGTGCTTCCACTTAACCAGTTTTTCCAGATATCAGGGGACACTTCAACTGGATGCTCTAAGGATGTAATATTTACTTCTACTTAAAAGAGAATTCTTCTTATCAAGGGTTCCACTTGAAGGGGTCACCAATCAACTCTAATAAAATACCTACTTGGTGGTAACTGTTTTAAGAAACATAAAACACTATAGAATGTCCAATATTTAATTCAGGACACAATCTATCAACAGGTTAAATTTTATTGGACTTGTCAGAAGACATTAATCTGTATGTATGTGATATCAATAATAAAACACTGCCATTAATACTTAACAAGTGACATATAGTAACTTGGCTGCACATTTTCTTTTGGTCAAATATAGACAAATAGAGTATCAAAATTCCATAAATTGTTCGTGAAAGATAAAAATAATGTTTAAAACATTGATCAGCTAGTAACTAGAGATGAAGATGTCTGTTCCTTAAATATAATTATTTTCAAAGTGTCATTATTAGTGTTAAATTTTTTAAGCTTTCAATACAAGAATTACTAAAGAAATTGTTACAATTTATTCATGACACATTCTTTCAACAGTTTCATTTTCTTATTTGACTTGTCAGATGTCATTAATCTATGCATATAAATAATAAAATAGTCTGCAATAACTGACAAGTTACATATTATTTATTGCAAATTTTTATTCTTATCAATGAAAAATAATGGGGTATTACAATCTATGCTCATGAAATATACATGTCTTTTGCAGTTAACCACTGAAAACAAAGAAAAATATTTAGGAAATATAATCAGTTTGTAATTGGAGGTGAAGAAGTTGAACCCAGGACCTAGTGATTCTCTGTCTATTTCTTACACTAGTTTTTAAAGTGTCACTGAAACTTGTATTTTTCAGTATTTAAGACAAGAATCACACCAGAAATTGCAACAATTACTTCATGACACAATCAATAAACACTTTTTGGTTTTGTTGGGAGTCAACAATGGCATTCATCAGTGTATATAAATAATACAACAGTCACATAATAGCTATCAAGTGACACAATGACTTTAGTACCTGTTTTTGTTTTCCTCCATAAAACTGCTGGGAAATATAACTTCTCTACTTTTGAAATAAACATGTCCAACTTGACACATTACAACCATGTCGATTAATTTTTACCATTTTTTTTCACAAAGCACAAAAGTTATTATCACAAATTTTACATGGAGTATAATTGGATTTTGCAACTGAGGAGTATTTTCACCATTTTAAACAGACCCAAAAGGGGTCAGTACTAAGTACTAAGTGGTAAATATTATTCTAAAAATGATAAAAAGAGACAATTTAAATACTGTTTCATAAAAATACATCATAAATTATAAACAAGCTTTTAAAAAGTACAGCTGAAAAGTGAACTTAGCCAAAACAAGATACTTACCAAAAATCACTTCCATAATTAATATCACAGGAGAGATATTTAGGGTAGCCATAGTGTGACAATTTGGGGGGAACCACACCCAAAACCAGGTATGGATGCCTTTCAAGGGACACTTAATTAACATATTGTCTCATTATTGCTATCATCTTATAAACAGGATTTGAACTAAAAACCTGGACATCATTGAGCGAGCACTCAGACCACTAGTGAAATTATTTACTAGAACTTCCAATATCTCTAATCCTGGATTCTGATTACAGGCTTACCTTCCACTTGTATTGACAAAATACACCGTTTTCAGGTCTTGGGAATTTACAATGACCACAGAAACTTTCATACTTGAAATACACTAATGCTTACTTTAGACATAAACCACAACTGTATCTTTCTTACATTAACAGATTCACGATAGAAAATGAATTTTACAATAAATTTCTTTAAAACAAAACACACCATTGTCTATATAGTTTCAGAAAATAACAAGAAAATATTTCTGCCAAAGATTTTTTTTTATGAAAAGGTAAAATGTTAAAATATATTGAATCATAAACCTCTTTATTTCCACTTTCTCTGTGAAATTACACTTGGAATTGTCATGTTAACAAAAAAACATCCACAACAAAATTAGCCTGGAGTCCACTTAACTTCTAGCCAATAAAACACTACAGTCTCACAACATGAGCTCATGCATTAAAAATGTCCAACTTGGGACAAAACAAAAACAGCCATCTTCAAACCAACACGCCCAAGTCATAATGACTACGGATTTGCAATGCTACAGTTTGAGATTTTTTTTAATAACTTAGTTCGTACTTCTGTGATCGCTTACCTCTATTGTAGTTCTGATAACAATCATTGAGATACATGATTTATATTATGACTAGGGCTGCAAGCGAGCCCGAAAATGCGCCTCGATTCCTCGTTTTAGAAGAATTGATTCGGACTCGGTTAATCGCTTGATTATCGCCCACGAAATAAACTGCTTCATATTTTGACATATCACGCCTTATAAAATGGTTACAAACCACACAACAGGAAGGAATTTTGATAATTTATTGAATTTGGGGGAAAAGACGCATTTATATTGCAAAATATAAGAAACTTTAACCATCTTTATATTGCGAGATTTGAGGCGTCTTCGAAATACGTTATAATAAAATGTCATCTTATAAAACGATGTTACACAAAGAATTAAAGCTTGCAAATACTTAAAATATATAAATATTGAAATGGAAATGCCTTATATTAGTAAAATATATAAACATATTCATATATTTGAAGAAAAAATAGAATTTTGTGGTCGATTTTACATCTATGTTTAGTTGTTTTCGAAGATCCGGTTCACTTTTCTTGCCTCGAGTATTGAACTGAATCGTTTCGCTTCCGAGTAACTGAAGAATCGTTGCAGCCTTAATTATGACATATGAAAATGGGCATAACAATAGTCACTATTCATATGTTCATATTTGTGTTGACAACCACATCCAATTATCCAGATTAATCTATTTCTCATGTGGGTGACTGGTGATAAGAGCCAGAATGGATTATTTACTTTAGTTTGTTGGTCACTAAATCATAAACATATTCATGAGAGTTAACATCACTCTTGTAAGAATTTTGGTTATTTTTGACATTTAATAGCTAACAGAAAAGCCCATTTCCAATGCATATGCTGGCACACGTAAACATTACAAAGCCATCAGTTTACTGCATAAAAATTGTTTTAATTAGGACCTAAACACCTAAATATAATTCACCCGAACATATTCTTATGTATAAGTACGTTTTCTGAAAAACTATCAATTACCTGAAATTGCCGGTGGCCGACAGCGATATTGCAGTGTCAACAATAAATTGAGTACACACTGCATTGTTCCACTAGTTTATATATTTTTATGATTTTGTTACAGTGGAAATTGAGATTAACATCAGTTTGAACATTCTGGCATGCATCACTAACACAAGATAAACTTTACCAAAACAGTAGTATACTACTGCATTGTTAGTATTTACAATCAGTGTAATATCTTTCCCATCTAAGTCAAAGTGCTGAGTGACCTATCTCAACTCAACACGAACATCACAAGCTAAAGTGACCGATATTAATGCCTCACTTATCAGAAGACCTAGAATATTTGATAACCTTGCATGCTCAAATAGAGCAAAAATTAGTCCTTTTTCCCATTTGCAACATAACAGTTTTTTCAACAGTTAAAGACATTCAGGGCGACCTTTCTAACGGATACAAAAACAGGCAGGTCACATGACCTGTAGCAGATAATGTGACATAGTCTTGGGTTATAATGACACATTTCTAAACAAAGGTTTATTGGGGTGTTTTACTAGGGAAGTGTGAAGGACGCATTAGGGGTCTTGATGGAAAAATTCAAAAACAAGAGAGGCTGCTTGAGTGTCACACAATGCTGATAACAGAGCCCCTTGACAGGTCTATCTGATGCCATGTAAGGGGCCTGAATAAACTCGATAAGAAATAGAGCTGTTGTAAGAAAGCTATGCTTTCAATAAGCGATGGTTTTATCGATGTTAGAGCAGTTTATTATTTTGCAGTTTTATTTTTTGTACCAGAAATAGGGCAGTATATACAAGTAAAAGCCCTTAAAGTAAGACTGTGATATACAGATACAACTTTCAAGCATAGAAAGTACATTAATAGGCCTCAGAGGGACTTTTCCATTTGAACTGATACTTTTATTTTGAAATCCGAGTAGAAGGATTTCAGTTGCCCTATTTGATTCAAATTAGCAGAGGTCAGTTATATTATATTGTATACAGTAAGTGGTGAAAATTGCCACTGCAAATAAAATCTGCCCATACTTTTTATACAAAAGAAATTTGCCACAATATATGGTATGAAATTTGTCACGGCAAATAAAATTCACCTGAGCCGGTGAAATTTGACAAAGCAAACAACATTGGTGTTAAACTTATACACAGGACAAGCACAAAAAAATAACTGATCTGCTAGTTGTGTCAATTTATGGTGGGTAACTGGTGAGTGAACATATCAGGCAATACAACATGAGCATGATTCTCATTTCAGTTAAATTTATAGTTTTCACACTAAAACTATTGTTTCTCTTAGCTTATTATTTTATATATTTCATAAACATAGTATTAACACTTATTTTTTTATTTCTAATTAATTAGGATTCCAATTAAGAGGGCTTAGGATTCCAATTAAGGGTCAACTACAGACTTTATCTCATTTATTCAAGGGTCAGATGCACTCAGAAAGAGCAAAACGCTCGACTGCATGTGACCAGTCTCACAAGTGGTGTAAACTAGTGTATTATTGATCATCTATTGTTTGTGTCTGAAGCAATGTTGGAAGACATTAAAATGAAACAAAAAATATAAATTAATTTCCAGTGAATTTCTCCCCACTGAGGACACATGCATACTTGAACACACACATGCAGACACTGAATAAATATTTTGTGGATATGAAGTCAGTTCACAATAGCGTGGCTCACTCCTTAGCTGACATAATTATAAGTGTTGATAAAATGGGCACAGAGTGTATTAGAAACCACTGAGCACTCGCATCCACCAGAGTTTGAAAATTCATGATTTTTTTTTGTATCCAAAATATGATCCAGATCTTTCCCAAAACTTAGTAATTTCTTCCTTGGACCACACAAACAACTTTTATAAAGATCTGTTCATTAGTCCTGCAGTAGTCTAAACAACTTTAAAACACACAAAAACATAAACTCCTGGTGGTAAAAATATTGGATAAAAACCACTTCTTGGTGAAAATCGGTCAGGGTAAAATATTTGTGATGGCCTGTCAGGGAATTGAAAGAAATGGAAAAAAAAATTGAAATGAAAACAGAAATTAATAAAAATATAAAAAATTTTAAAATCATGAATACACCACCACTCTCTTGATTATCTTTGTCAATTTTAAAATCTAAAATGAGAAGATATGTTTTTAACTAAAGACAGCAAATATCACAAGCCAGGTTTGTGACCTCACAATTATAATTGCATTGTGACATCATCAAGTAATGACAACACCAGAAAGCAAATTATTGATTTACATATAGAAGAAGAGAAGCAGATTTCTCTGTATAGATCCAATTGGAAATAAGAAAAATAGCATCAGAGATGCCCATACCCCACAGCCTGGGGAATAGTTTTCAAAACCATGACATATAGAAGTAGTGAAACAGTACAAAGACCTGGATACTTTCAGCGCAGTGTCACTTCTATAAAGGTCCAAATAATATTTAAGTAGAGGAAATAACATCTAAGAGAAAGAAAATGTATGTAAAGATAAAGTACTAAACCAAGACAAATCAATAGCAAGATGACAGCATTAATCAGTAAACTAAAAAATATGAAGCTGTAAAATTTATTAATTGGAGAATAGCTGTCAATGGAAATAGCATAATTTTGTAAAAGTGCATATAATAATCAGTTGCAGCAATCATAAGAGAAACATGTCCCAAATATGGCAGATGAACACACTTTAGCTGAGCAAAAAGGTCACACCACGATGCACACATAAATTTACAAACACCCCCTAACCAATGTCACTTACCTTCTACACCTCATGGAATCAAAAAAATAGCCCAGACATGAGTTTAAAACTCATGGTCACTATGACAAGGTCAAATCAAGGTCAGACCATGACGTTGCACACCTACACCCCCCTAACCAATGTCCTTACCAAATATCAACTTCCTACACCTTAAAGTTTCCGAGATATAGTCCGGACAGGATTTTATAGGTCAAGGTCACTATGGCAAGGTCAAAGTTCAAATCAAGGTCACACCATGAAGTTGCACACCTACACCCCCTAACCAATGTCCCTACCAAGTATGAACTTCCTACACCTTACGGTTTCTGAGATATAGCCCGGACCAAATTTTCAAACTCAAGGTCACTACGGCAAGGTCAAAGGTCAAATCAAGGTCACACCATGCCGTTGCACACCTACACATCCTAACCAATGTCCCTACCAAGTATCAACTTCCCACACCTTACGGTTTCTGAGATAAAGCCCAGACAAACTTTTTCCGCTCGCCCATCCAGACATCATGGGTGAAAACAATTCCCGGACAGCTCTTAAGGGCTGTGGGGTAAAAACTCTTTCCCGACTTTAATTTTTAATCAAATTTCACCAAATTTGGAGGAATCTGTCTGTACCCCATGAAATATCTGCCCACAATATTTCATCAATTGATGTTGTAGTTTTTGAGTTATAAGGGCAAAACGGTGCACAGACAGACACAAACTGATCACAATAACCCTCTCTATCGTCGAGTGTTAATGATTGTAATAACCTCTGATGTATAAAGGCACAATAGTTATGGCTCAATAGGCTCATCCATTTTGCCAAACAAGTAGGCCTCACAATAAATGTCAGCAAAACTGAAGAAATGAATATTATTAAAAAGCCTCAAATCCCTATAAACATCAATGGCGAAAATTTAAAGCAAGTCAAGAAATTCACATACCTGGGAAGTGTCATTCACTCTGAAGAAGGTGCAAAGCAGACATCACAAACAGAATCAACAAAGTAAGAAACACTTTCATGAGCCTCATAAACATTTGGAAATCAAAACAATACTCCCTGAGAACCAAGATCAAGCTATACAACAGTAATGTGAAATCTGTCCTACTATATGGATCAGAATGTTGGAGGGTTGTCAAAAATGAAATGGCTGTGTTCCACAACACCTGCCTGCGAAGAATTGCAAAAATTTTCTGGCCAAATAAAATCTCCAATAATGACCTGTACAGGAAAACTGGGTGCCAAAATATAGAAACCGAAATATACAAACCAAACGATTAAAATGGGTTGGACATGTCCTCAGAATGGAAACATCACGAAGTGCTAAAAAGTGTCTTAGATGGAATCCACCCGGGAAACGGAAAAGGGGAAGACCAAAGATCACATGGAGAAGGAGTGTGGAGGCAGAGTTATAAGACATGGGGCTGACCTGGAGCAAAGCAGAGAGTCTGGCCAAGGACAAGACAGCTTGGAGGTTGCGAGTGGCCGTATTCTCCAACAGGAGAGATGCGGATAAGTAAAAGTAAGTAAGTTATGGCTCTTGAAGGATTAAGCATTTATTAGGAGAGGAATCAAAATATGTTATGTGGTATGGTTTTAAATCACAAACTAGAAATGCATTCAGCGAAAGAGTAGACCTCCAAGGTCAATATCTCCAATTTGGCTTATGGCGCAACAATAAAAAATAGCATCAGAGATGCCAGTACCCCACAGCCCAGGGAAATTGTTTTGAACCCCATGAGATATTATTATTATTATATAGAAGTGAAAGTCAGTACAAAAATCAGGGGACTTTCAGAACAGTCTAAGTTATGTAAAGGTGCTAATAACATTTAAGTGGAGAAAATAATGTTTAAGAGGTCAAGGTCACTATAGTAAGGTGAAGGATCAAATCAAGGTCACACCATGATGATGCACACCTACAGCTCCCACCAATATCCCCACCAAGTATCAACTTCCTACACCATATGATTACCAAAGCTTGACCCAGACAAGGTTTATAGATCTAGGTCACAATTGCAAGGTCAAATCAAAGTCGCACAAAGATGTGTTGCATACCTACCTACACCCCCTAACCTTTGTCCCTACCAAGTATCAACTTCTTGTACCTTACCATTACAGAGATATGAGTACAAGATTTTAAACATCACTACAGCACGGTCAAAGTTCAAATCAAGGTCACACCATGGTGCTGCACATCTGCACCACCTATGCAATGTTTCTACCACGTATCAACTTCCTACACCTTATGCTTTCAGAGAAAACAGCATGGATAAGATATTTCTTGTATCCAATATGCTGCAGGTTAAAAATCATCTGAAAAGTTCAGGATTTAAAGAGACAGATCACCAAAATTTAACCATCTCTTCCTTGTGCCATTGTCAACATTTTCTGAAAGTTTTATACAAATCTGTCCACAATTTTTTTAATTGTTTTATAAACACACAAATGCCACCAATTTATTACATATACTTCCTTGTCAGAGGTTTAAAACTACATCTTTGGCTCCATGTGTACTAGTTTAATTCATAGGGGGTAGTGACAATTTTAAATAGTCACTTACTAAAAATACAGAACCATAATTTCTTATGCATAACACAATATCCAGATGATTTTTGGTGCAGTTGTCTTATTTTGAACCACTTTTATATAATAAACTGATGGCTTAGATTTTATAAGAAATTTTTGGAATGAGTACACGTTTTTCACTCCAGTTGTAAAAATTTACTCAAGCTTAGTACATTCTCATCCTACACATGGATTCCATTTTTCAATATTAAAACTTAAATAGCAATAAAAATCTACCCGTACATGATACCTCATAAAACTAACCATTTGTATACCTGGAGTCAAAATTATTTATACAAAAGGACAAAAGGTTAAGAAACTTCACCTAATCAGTATGTATAAAATTTGACACCACTCCATGCAGCTCATAAGTGCTAGCTCCTTAAGGAGCATTGAATAGGCAATCATATCTACAAAATCATATATGACCCACCATGTCTTGTTGCCATGGAGATGCTGTGTTGTCAATGAGATGTTAAGGTGGAAAAGGTCTCTTGAATAGACAGATTTTAGGTCTTTGTCTGACATGAGTCAGAGATATCGCACTTTGAATACTGAGAGGCAACGCGATTCAAACCCTTGATACAGATGATGCTTCATAATGAGAAACTGCTTATTGAATTGGTTTTTGTTTATTTATGAATGAATGTTGAGAAATTTTTGCGCATTTAGAAGTGTTTTCTGCAATTCCATATTTATTGAATGAATATACCTGGCAAGATATTCAGGAAGGCGAAATACTGGAATTTACAGCCCAAGAGCAGATCTATGTATGACTAGCTTTGCAGATAGGCTATAAAATTTTATATAGCCTTCTCAAATAACTTGTATACTGTTTCTGCAAATTAAAAAAAAATCATAAAATATATTTACTGAGAAAAAATGTTCATATTGATTAATCACTTTACAAATACTTTCTTACTATTATATTATTTATTAATGTCTAGAAGTAGCATTTCCACAGTAACATTTAGCAGTTATGATGACATTTGCAAAGTAATTTCTCATAGTTTCACGGGTTACAATGACGTTTTGACATTTTATTGCTTAATAATTAAAACTCATTTAACTACGAACTTTCTTGTTTGTTATCCCATTTTGATCATCTTGGGGGTTTTAGATTGTATGGGTATTCATGCATGCTGGCACAATTGCTGGCATTTGTTGTGTTTTCTTACTTGAAAAAATATTTCTAGATTTTTTTACAGTTTATCAATATATTTAAGACCAGAAAGATATCCAATTTATGGTGACCTTAAAGTCAGATTACTTGTCTATAGGAACTCCTAGATTAACCAGTGATTTCTAATATTCCAAACTACAGGATGATTTTCATTTGTATAGGACATGTAGGTGAACTTAGGCCTCAAAAAGATTGCCACTTTATGGTAAATTCTATAATGAATAATATTACAAACATTTAAAATTATACTATGGATTTCATTTCTATTTCCTGAATTCGAACCATAGGAATACTGGGTGGGAGATAAACGTCACGGCAATCCTCTTGTTCAATGTACTGAAGGTGGGTGTTTTTTGGTAAAAATATACATTGGTACAAGTTATCTGGATACTGTACACAAAACATTCACTGCATTAAGTGACCTACTGGAAGTTTCTTTGGGGTGATTAAAGGTAGTTTCTACATAACAGACAACCCCACTTGGGCCAAAACCAATCACCCTACAGCATATGAAGTTAGAGCTTACTACCAACAATTCTCACTGGTTAGAATTTTAATTTTTGTTTAGTTCTGTTTTGTGCCAATATAAGGTTTTTGCAAAATTATGGTGGCAAGCAGTATAATACTGTACTCAAATAGTACTACTAGTAATGTTAACATATAAAATGGAGCTGATATTTTCCCTTTCATCCTAATTCTATACTGAATACGATCAATATGGAACCATGCAATCTATTAGCATCTATTCATGTATTTCTACAGCAATTTAACAACAAACGTTATTGTGCGGGGGTTTAAGTGACTGTAATCCAAATTTGAATGTCACCACTGATGAAATATTAATCACCCCCTTTGATCACCATTCCCCCAGTGACTATTTGATGTCTTCTGAGAGGTGTATGGTGTAACAGGCTTATCCTTCCCCCTACTTGAAAATTCCCCTCACATGAAGGACTCTGTGTAGACAAAAAGGGGGGGGAGTGGGGATATAAACAGGTAATCTGGACTAATGGTAGATTTACACTTCCACAGATTAATGTAAAAATCAGATAACTATACAATTCATTCTCCACTTGAAATCTGCTGGATTGATGAGAAAATTGTGTAACCTATAATTATTTTTATTATGAGTCTCATTTTATTACAAGACATTTTAACTGTTACAGTGAATTTATATTGGATAACTATTAAAATAGGCAGCAACTGCCATTAAGTAACACTGTCTAATCAAAGTATTATTTTAAAAACGTTAAGCTGGCTTTCAGAATGAGTTCCTGAATGGTACATCTGATAAAGGTCATTTTAGATCACACAAAGTTTATGAAAAATTCAGACAGTTTGAATTCATCGGGAACATGCTATTCACTCCTGAATGCTTCCAAAGTTTGACGGTCAGTCCCAGGCCTTTCCTAAACAACAAGATCATGATTTACTAACACCCCAAATGAAAGAAGTTCCTCCCAACACTCCTGTTTGACGATTGTTTAAGATTATAGCCCAATCAAGGGGGGTCATTCACCAAAGGGGAACACGGCCGTAAGATTTTTCTTTTCTAGTTTGATAATCCAAGAAAATTTAAAAAGCTTCAAAATTGTATCCACAACATACTATGCACAAAAACATAGCTTTAAATGTTCACAGAAGAGAAATCTACAAAAGATTTCTGTAACATACAGTATCATTCCACAGCTAATGTTGATAAAGCAATTACTTGTATTCTTTTATAAAATCAGATAAAACAGTGTATGTATGGGGAGATTACCTTACACTAGAATGACAACAGACCACAGTTTATTTGTTTTAGCTGGGATGCAGTACTACTGCACACATTTAGTGTAAGCAGCAACTTAAGCCACTCTTACATAGAGGAGGGATAATTGTGAAAAACATGCAGAGACATTGTGGTTACTCAAAACGAGCTGGGGCTGGATTCACGAAAGGTCTCAAGTCTTAGCCAAATCTCAGCTGAGATTTTGCTCAAATCTGAGATTTTTGTCTCAGCTGAGATTCTGCTTAAGTTGAGATTCACGAAAGGAATCTCAGCTGAGACCAAAATCTCAGCCAAGTTTTGAGTCTGGACCAATCAAAACTGATGTAACATTTTGTTAAGATTAGTGGAAAGTATACACATTTATACTTTACCACTTTACCATTGTACATTGTATTTTAGAATATGTTCAATCAAGCAAAACATTGTCTTTTTAGTGTAATTTGTACTGACATTCAAAAGAACTGATTATAACAGCAAAACAAGCCACTCATGTAAATTTGTAATGTAAATGTTTACTGTTGTTTTTGTACAAACTCTTAATATATATTTATATTTTGTGTTACAAGTTAAATAATATGTCATACTTCACTATTTTCATTTTGTTTTGTGACTTTTTATTACATATACTCTATTTTATGAAAACTTAAGTCACCCCCTAGGCAGTCTTAGATTTGAGACCAAATCTGAGAAAAATCTTAGCCTGAGATCTTTTGTGAATCCCAGCTGAGCAAAAGGTCTCAAATCTGAGAAAAATCTAAGAAAAATCTTAGATTTGAGACCAAAATCTCAGATTTGAGACTTGAGACCTTTCGTGAATCCGGCCCCAGGTCTGCCTCGCTTGTATGTAGGACTGTAATAGTAATAATAATCTCCCTGTGATATCCAGTCAAAGATTAATTTCCTTGGAAGACAATGGGTTTGCCTATCATTGAAATCAAAATAAAAGATTTAATATTTAATTATGTATTTTATATTTTATTAATTCTAAAACACAAACAATATTCGGACACTGACATAAATACAATCCAATCAGATTAATCCTTCAACTAAAGTGGACAACACTTCCTATTTATGGTCTCATTATAGCTTTTACAATTTTGTTCAGTTTAAATAGGGGGTCATACCTATATTGGATTGTATCAGCTTGGTTCATTGGGCCTTTATCATGTTAATATATCCTAAAATCATATGCAATACTGGAAATTTGTGGACCAATTAAAGTTCATGTTGAAATTTTAATTTCAATTAAAGAATTGAAAAGTAGCGCATACAATTTAATTAACCCATAGATATGAATGAAATAGAACGTTTAACTCGTGAGAATAAAACAGAAATTTTCTTAGTTCACATTTTCAACCGGGAAGGTTATGAAGGATGACCTGGATCCAACCTCCAACTTTTAAAGGACAAAAATTGTGATCTTATACAATCTAACAAAACCAGGGGCTGCATTCTACAATAATACTTAGATAAGGTGGCGGCCTTAGATCTAAGTAAGGGAAGGTTTTCACTTACATTTTTCTTGGACATTGTATTCACAAAATAAGAGTTAGGAATGTTCAGTGTCATAATTTCTTACTTGAAATCTAAGAAATATTTAAAATCAAAGTTAGAATTGGTCTTAATATTGTTGCAAAATACAGACCCAGTTTTAAACCCTGACATCATAGTTTACTTTAAAAATATTTTGCATATTCAGCATACACATTTAAAACACATACATAACTAAGAAAGGTACTAAAAAAGATGATAAATAGAAATGACTTACCTATCCGGATTAGATTTGGTAATCCCTGGACATGATAGAAAGCCACGTTTATAATCCATAACACTTTCCACAAGAAATCCATGTCTTTTATCACAGCTAACATGCATTTCATTTTTACAAAAAATAGCAAAAGAAAAAAAATTAAATTATGATAACTCTGAATTAATGCCAATTTTAATCCAGTATGCAATTTATCAGCAAATTATAGAAAGATTTATCCAATTAAGTGTCCTAGTGTTTAAATAACCCACATACTAATTATATTTCTATAACACTTTTCCAGACACATAAATAACCAATCCATTAAAGGGTAAGAAATAAAAAAATCAACAAAGAGAGATCTATAAAGTATCAATTATAAATTCCTCCACAATATGACAAAGTTCATCGTTTAACACTTGAGATCTAAAACTATCCTCCATTCATTAAATGCTAATCTATTCATGAGTCCATTCTGTTCTTTTATAAACATATATATCAGCTATGCCAATTCCATAGACATATACATAAATGAGCAATTCACATACTCCCTGCTGAAAAGAGACGCCCAAATGAGCCTTTTTAATGCATATCCTTTCACCAAATGTAACTGATTCTTTTTCGGGAAACAAGTTACAAAAAGAACTCTCACACAAAACACTGAAGCACTGTGTTTCTTCTGCTCTGAAAGATTTCCTGAGTAAATTTATAACTTTCCAATATACCACCCTTTTCTTATCCCAACAGCTACTTTTGTAGCAGACTTTTCCAAAATGACTTCCCGTCCGTTTTTTGCTAAGAAACGCTCACAACAACCTTTTATTTGTCACATTATCAATTATGTACTCCCTTGCAGAGGAAATTTGCCGCCTGCTTTCTCCTAAAGAAGCCACACAGTCAAAAGTCGCCTGCAGAGGCAAATTGAATCATTTGGACTTTACCAGCAGACGAGTACTAAATCCCGCGCAAATTGGCTTACGTCCTTCTAATATCGCTCGACGGGAAGTGTGGTTAAACAACTTCCGGTCGCGATTTGGCTCAGGGTAGGTTTGGGATAAAACATGTTATTGCTTAAATTAAATGTACAATGTTAAGTAATTTATAGTGAATAATGTTGTCTCTTGATATTTGTTGCAGGAATATAATAGTTTTATTTCATGTGTTCATGCCTTGGGTGACACATTTTGCGGATAGAAAATGTGCTGATGGCGCTGTACAGTAACCATGGGAACCATAAATTATTTCAATAATTTATAGACTTTTTAAAATGTTATTGGAAACAGTTGAGTAATCATTTAGATTTTTCTTAAAAATAAAAAAAAAATGCTTAAAACACTATTCAGAATTGCCAGCTTTAAGTACCCAGAAAAAATCCTGTCACAATAATGTCACACAATTTCAGTTCAAGGAAATTGGGATGTTCCAAATGGATACATCCATCTTACAGCGGACGATTTCCTATCAGATTTTATCGATGAAGCAATTGTGTAACAGCAATCCAGAAGGGTTTGTCTTTGCAATGTGAAACCATTTTCCAGTGAGTAAAAGAAAAAATTGTCAGGATATCTGTGAGGAAAAGTACAGTGTGATCAACAAGCAGATTTTGCAGTGATTTTGCTCTAGATAAAATGCTAATTGAAAATACAAATACTCTTTTTCATTAGTTTGAGTGTTTATTTAAGTGTACTGTTCATTCTAGTAAGATTTTAGGGGTCGTTTACAAAATTGTGTTCACTTTTTATTTCAATTGCAAAAGACATTTTACTATTTTTGGCGATTAGAATTTTAACACGATAATTTCTCCTCTTATGCACTTAAATCGATAATTAAAATATTGATTGATTTAATCTTGTTATAATATTATTTTTTTAATGCCGTCTAACTGACATACATTTTTAAAGAAAAAAACCGTTCTTGTCTGTTAGCCTTGTCTTATTTTATCATTGATGTCATTTAATTTACTCGATATGTAATTATATTGTGCAAATAGATATTGGAAATGAAAAAAATACAAACATACAATTTTTCATTTTAAAAAGGAAAAGTCGTTATATTGATAACCAGTCTACTTATGCGCTTATAAAGATCTGAAATTTTACAAGCAATTAAACTTACTGCTCAGGCTGGTTAACTAAAATTGATAAAAATAATATGCATTAAAGCTTGATATAAAATTTGAATAATTTATATACACATTTAGGGCTAAACTGATGCAAAATATATCTCTAATTTGTTGAAATATTGTTGATGAAAGGAGAGTTTAATAAGAGTACTGCGAGAGTGCATACCTTCTTCAAAATATGTATACCTTAAAAAAAGCTCAATTATAAGCAAATGGGAATATCCGGAAAATCCAGACCTTGTTCATGAGGACAATACCAGTAGTATTTACGTAACCAAACAGACAAACGGTTTTGAATTTAATACCTCCATGGCACAGGTGATTATCAAAGGTCAACACAGACAACAGCATCCACCAGAGGAGAGACAGTTAAGGTGGGAAGCCAAGTCTGACAAGATCATTCTTTGTGAAAGAAATCATGGTTGTGTGTATGGCCTGTCTACAAGTGGTAGGTCTTTTCCACTGAGATGTTGCCACAACTTCAAAACTCTGGCTACCTGTTGGTTTGCACATGCAGACATTAGAAACCGCCAAGCTTGCTGTGACTGAGTTTGCTTGAATTTACTAATGTAGATAAGGAGCTTCCCCGAACATTAGGCTCGTAAATATTAAAATGCTATTCTTCTTTCTTTTTTTCTATTTTTTATTTATTTCTATGAGTAAGCTTTTTCTTGCACAGGGTAAACAAAGAGATAAAAGCTACTACGGCTTGTTGTTCAGTGGATAAACAACTCATCATCAAATGTTAATATCGATTCTTTGACTTGTATATGCTAAAATTTCAAAGCAAATAGAATGTTGACTGGTTATGTACTCATTTTGGACACCAATGTCCTGCTGTATTTACATAATTAACACTTAAAATACTCTTAAAAAGTAAATGAGATTGAGGATTTTGTGTGCAACATTTATTCATAGAATATGGACGCATATTGCATATTCTTAGCAGATTAAATCCACCTTTATTCACATAGAACAAACATAAATAACAGTGGTATGTTGAAGTCCTGTATTACGTCTACGAGAAGTGCAATAGAAGGGTGCATTATGACACGATAGTATGGTTAAAGTTTTGTTGGGCCTAGAGATGCAATAAAGAAACAAAACAATATTTATGATCAATTTAGTAGATATATCATTATAAAAGGCTTATTTTATTTATTCGTTAAGTTGCATAGTGATCATTCAAACATGTACAATAACATTTCAAATTGAACACAGGGAAAAGAAAACATGAAAACTTGAATGTACAGCAAGTGAGATTAACTATATATTTTTTACATATTATCTGCAAAAAAAAGTCACTCTAATTAGAGTTGAGGAAATCTATAATATGAGATATGTTAGTTTTGATACTATGAGTACAATATCTCATTTCAATAAAATTTAGTACCAGCTATCACACTGTCTTGTTCACTAGGAACCTTGTAGCATTCGATTCTGTTGTAACAATACCGATGATATATATATTCTTTATTTATTATAGTGATATGTATTTATAAAATGTACATAATATACCCAGCCCTCTGTTGGGCTTATATCGTCACTTTACACATTTCTAAGAAACATGTGTGAGTGGTTTAATCACACGAACAAAAGTCAAAATTATAAGAGTCCAATGGAAATTTTAAACCTTAATTTACTTTTGATTTACCGTTACATGTTAATAATAAGATTTACTCAGCGATAACTATAATGTTCTACTGTTGCAGAAAAATTTTGATTTTTAATCCAGAATAATATTTAAAAAATCTTTTCTCTTATTCCAGCAATTTTCAACATATGTAGCCAGGAATTTTGTTTCATATGTCATTAATTTGTTGAATTGCTCATTTGGAACTAATGATTCCAAATTAGGAATGTAGTTACAGAGTACGTCTTTCAACCTGATATAAGGGACACTGACACAAAAAGTGGTATCCATCCTCAACCAAATTTTGATCACAGAGTAAGCACAATCTTTCAGCTAATGGTTTCCTGAAATAACATCCAGTTTCTATGTGTAGGGGCAATATGCCCATCCTTAACTGGACTAGTAAAAACCTTTGTGATCTTGTTATGTTGCAGGTTACATAGCTTTCTGCATTAATGTTTTGCTTATACTTAATATAATTTCTCAACTTAGGTTTGAAGGAAAAATTGTTGGACCATTCTTCATGCACGCGATCTAGAAAATCATTTTCAGTGTCAGTCAGATTTAATTCTTTACTTTCAATCAATTTGTCTGTCTTACCAATCTTGTCCAGATTATTATAGATCTTCCCAACCCAGTTACAGTCATTTTTATTAATTAACTGATGCTCTGTCTATATTTGTCCAATGAATATTGTTCTAATGAATATTGTGAACTTAAGTAGTTTAGACTACAAGATAATCAGCTAATTTACAAGATAATCAGCTAATTTACAAGATAATCAGCTACTCCCATTCAAGACAAAGTTGTAACTGAGGCTAACAATGCTATTTAGAACAGATTGACAATTCTGAAGAAACTTTCGTTGTCTTCTGTGCAATTGCACATCAGTATCAACATTATACGTCCAATGTTAACACTTGTTTATTCTACTGACATGATTGAAGACACAAATGAAACCTTGAATAATACGTCACGTATCCATTTTCACTGTACCACGGCAAGATGTTCCTCCTTGTAGCTGTAAATTGAAACATCTGGAACAGAAATTTTCAGTTTTTGCATGCTGTGTGTAATTTAAATTAGTTGTCTTTTTGTTTAGCTGAACCAACGAGCATTTACAGTGCATTTTAACAATAAAACAAGAGACGAGTGCACTATGTCATGAGGGTGTATGGAGGGACGTGATATAAAGACGTCTTAGCATGTGTACAACGCCCTCGTATATTGCACACCGAAAAATGAACCGAGGATTTTTAGAACTCCAAAAATGTTTAAAAAGTTTGGGAAAAATATAACACAAAATTATCTTGTAATTTCAAAGTATGTTGGTAAGTTTGGTTTGTTTGTAACTTCGAAATCTTGTGATTTTGAAGTACGTTGAATTATTTGTTTGTTAGAACATTCTAAGCCAGTTTTTCAGCGGTGATTCTCATTTTTCGTTATAATATTATCATTGACAAGAAGAATACACAAATCTTATCACTATTAAGATATTGCATCACCATTAATTGAAATGTCGTAATGGGGTTTATGTCAAAAAAACCTCAGTCATGGCTACTCGGGACAAAATACTCTTCAGAAAATGAAAGTAGTTACCGTGATTGTCGAGAGTGTGTTCCTAAACTTCGCAAGGGAGAAAGTAACTCACCCAACCTCTCAAAATTTCCCATGGGTAGAAACACGGAGCAGTTTGGCGGGGGAGGGTTGGGGGAGGACTGGGGCAATAGTCACTTAACCTCTTTTATCTTTAATGTTCCTTTATTGAGGAAGGAAATCGTTGAGCTTTAAGGATTCATTGAAATAAAAGAGATTCAGTGAATACGAGCCCAGGCCAGTGAAACCAGGTTATAATGAAGACACTCACTAACCTTATTTGATTTAATTTGCATAATTTCCATGGTCCTAAACTGATATGCAACATCTCCAGGGTATAAAGTAATATCCAAACCCATTGTATGTGGACATTGTGAAAAACTCGTGTACATTTTGAAACTGGATAGAGAAAGTTGTTTGATGTGACAGAATATTACTGGCTTTTGCGAAATTACCAGCAGTTTAGATATCCTGTTAAAAAGCTCTCCAGCAAAGTTTTATAAGAAGTACTAATGCTTGACTTGATCAGTTATCTGTGTTATTTGAGGCCGTTATGAAATCAGAATGAGTTTATAATCTCACCCAGCAAGTGGTTATTGACTAGGGATTTTTTTCTGAGAAAGTGCTTCCAATTACACTCACCCACACACTATTGGATATTAACCTTCCAAAGAACTTATGATCACTCCTAGAGCACAAACCTCCTCTAAGCAGGAAATTATCTCCATAAGGTAATTTCATCAAACTACTCATGAAAAATGGAACCGTTAAAAATTCTAGATTGTTTGTTTGTGTGTGTGTGTGTGTGTGTGTGGCGAAAGTATGAACTGAAACTTTTCTAGAATTTAGTCCTGACATGTTGGCGAGCGCTTTGGGAAAAGACTTACAAAGTGTCATGCCGAACTTAACAGGCAAAGAATTCCTATGATAATTTTAAACAGCAGGTTGCCATAGTATCAGGGAGAATGACAGAGATGATAGGGAATCAACAAAGAGGTTGCGACAAAATTTTTCTATTCACAAATATTTGCCTTGAAAGATCGCCACCGTCTGAACTGGGCATAATATCTTCAGTTTGCTTTACACAAGCCTTGATCAATTTTACCAACTTTTAAATATAACATGACACTAATAGGTAATTTAAAATAGATCAGAAGCAGTCCCGATTTTGACCATCTGGTACATCCTGCGCTATGGAAGCCATTTTCGGGAGATCTAATGAAAAAAGCATTAATGAAATTAATATTGATATCAAAACTCAGAACCAATACTAAGATATTGATAAAATATTGTCTACCAACACTAGTTGTTAAAATCACTAACACACTGGTCTACCACCTGTTTGCTACTGGGTTCAGTTCCTGACTTGAGAAAGTCGGTAGTTGCTTACTGATACCCAGTTGTTTACGGTATAGAATATTTATTGATTTACCCATTTATTTATTTATTTAATTTTTATTCGTACACATAGTACAATACGTAAGTACAAAAAGTGGAAATATTTAGAAATTAACGCTATAGCTGAAACATATATACAGATTTAGTTAAAGAATAAATTAAGATACACATAAAAATTCAGTAATAGTATCGATTTCTCCCACAGAAAACCTTGTGTTGTTACATTCTTTAATGAATGTTAAATCAGTTATGTTACCACAAGATATATAATATTTTTTTCATTACAGAATGCAGAAGCATAATCATTAACTAACATTCTAAACTGCTGTGGGGATGATAAAATATAGCTTAAATGACAGCTATTGACTAGCTAGTATACACTAATTCCCCAACCCCATCAACTACCCTTTGTGATATCAAGTATACAATGTGTTGAAAGTGATGTTAAAACAAATCAATCATTCAGTCAACAGAAGTTGAAATCCTATTGATGTTTACTCATTTGTGTACACAAACAGTTTTGGTCACCTGTGGCCAATCGCATGCATGGAAACCTAGGCTTACCAATAGCTTACAACCTTCAGGAATTTATTATAAAGATCCGATTTCCAATCCAATGCAATAAGATTTATTATATGAATTTCCCTACCTTTATATGTCCCGTTGCCCCCACTGACTTATGAATATTACACCTAATAGGTGATGATTTATGGGACACTAAAGAAAGCTGACATTTGCTCATATTGGGAGCATTGGTGCATAAAAATAAATGTGTTTTCATTGACTTAATAAACAATGAGCTATCTGAAACGGGACAGAGCATACATAAAACAGGCATATCTTGAATAATAAACAGTAACATTTTGGTAATTGGTATACTGTAAATAACAACTGGAAAATTCATGAAATACCTTAACTCACACCAATTTGTTGGATATCTGAAAATATACTCGAGAGATTAAATCCTATGTACGGTACGGAAGAAATTTAGAGAACAAACATACAAATTATTAGTTTGGTGTATATTTTATATTCATGTTTTTATTCAAAGAGTTCTATTTTATTGATGTATAAGAGCATGCTTGAGTTGTAACATTATGCAAATTATGGATATCTAACGAGGAATAAAAGAACTATATTCACAGAAAGAGTTGCATTTTATTATGATTTATGCAACAATTTTTAGGTGAATGACAAATCGTGCATAGTATTAATATCTGGAGAAGCATTATATGTATAATATATAACTTATAATCTTAGAGAGTATATTTTATATTTCGTCTTCTTATCTTGATAAGACCAAAAAATTTTATTTTTAACCTTTCTGTGACAAATGTATAAAATTGAGATATATGCAAAGATCTGTGGATACATTATTTATACAGTATGTAAATAAGGATAATAATTACCTTAGGTCAGTCCTGATGTAAAATATTTCATATTGCAGGTTTTGGTTTCACAAAAAGACTTAACTTGGACGTTTGTCTTGGACTTAGGTGAAGTCTGTGGTCTTACCAAATTTCGCAATGCAGCAAAATCTAAACTTTGGCTAAGTCTTCGGTTCAAAGCTAAAACAAAGATTTCAATATGGCCACCAACCATTTTCTCCACTTCAAAATGTGGAATGGCTGACATTGAAGAGAAATATGTATAGAACGCTACCATAAAGAAGCCTTTTAAAGCTTCATGTTGTTACAAGGTTTTCCATTGCAAAAGAGCATTCTTCCTAAAATAGATCAGAAAGGATATATATGTCACCAGCAGTCTACTTTCACCAGAAATAAAGTGTTACATGACACAGTATCAACAAAGTCTCCTTTTGCAAAATCCACTTAAGCCCAAAACAATTAGACGTGTCAATATCCTTGAAGTCCCTGACTTAAACATAGTAAGTACTTACTATGTTTAAGACCCTTTGTGAAACTGACCCCTGGTATTTCTACTTGTACTTATTTTTGGCATGTACATGGATTGCACCTTTTTACAAATATAATTAACAAAACAAACAGGACAGATAAACAATTTCCGTAAAAAATTGTGTTGGATCAACAAAGTGCAAGTATATCCAGAACCATCCTGATCCGTAATGAGGTGGCAAGTGGATCAGATCCTGATTCTGGAGGAGGCGGATGTAGAGAAGTGCTGGCTGGAGATGGATCCCAAGGTACTTCTCTATGTGCCAGTGGGCAGATCCCGACACCGATCCATTACATTCACTTCAGAGGGCAGTGAGATCCGGGACATCCAGAAATGGTTAGACAAGAGAAAAAACAGAGGTAGGTCAATTCTCGTGTTGAGATACCTTTTCAAAGATTTTGCTGGTACCATTTAATTGCTCTGCTAACAACAGATCTTCCAAAGTTGTGGGCTGTCGAGAGCAATTAGGGTTTATTGAGTTATTGTAAAGTACGAGTTAATACAATTAATTTTACAGATGTTTAATTGTTATGTTTTACCTATCAAACCAGTATTTACATTGGCAATAGATAGGTATAGCATATTTTTATGGGACTGTGCCATTTCTATGATTTATCATAAAGTATGCTCCCGATTGTCAATTTTTAGGAATCGGAAAGTGGATCTTAAACATCTTAATGATCTTAGAGCCATCGTATAGAGATATTGTATGGAAAATACGGACAGTCCCCCCCAAAGTTCCCCAACACAGTGACAAGACCACAGAGGGTACTCAGTTTATTAATAATACATGTGAATCTTTAACATGTGTAAATACATTCATCAAGTCTACCAGTATTTACATGTCCCATGATATAAATACAAATCATCATAAATGCACTACATGAATACATGAATAGGAAAACCACAGAGTTAAACTTCATACACTAAGTTAACTGAGGCAGTTATCATAAATGCAATTAATGAATACATAACACAGGAAACCACATAATTAAACTTCATACACTAAGTTAACTGAGCCAGTCAGTCTGACCTTGATAGCCAAATAAAAGTTGGAGGTCATGCTTCTTGACCTCACCAAAATCACAAAGGGTAAAGGTCACAGTTCTTGACCTTGAGAGCAAAGCGTGTGACCAGAGATAGACATCACAGAGTTGCACCTGACCTTGGGAAAGGTCAGAAGTGATACGACTAAGGTTACAGTAAAACAAGGTCACACATGCCAAGCAAGTTAGAATTTTAAAATAAATTAGAGTCAGACAGAAAGGCTCGAAAAACACCAGTGAATAAGCCATTTCATGGATGAATAGATAATATAATATATTATTAAGAACCCCCATTACATAAGTTAAAATTAACACTAAAAACCAGACAAGTCAATATAAAACTGTAAAAATGTCCAACACTCAAACACTACCCCAGCACTGACATGTCATTAATAAAAATCAATAATGCTAAGGTGGAAGGAGGAAGCGACAGCCCTACATGGCTGGGAGTTACATTAGGACAGCCCCACAAATGTTATGCTAACATGACCACGTCATAGGGAGGGCAGGGTGGGCAGTTCACAATTCTAAAATGTATTTTTCGGCTCTTGCTGGGTTGGCAATCCAAGAAGGACTGAGGACTGTATTGCACATGGCACATGAGGCCCCAGACAAGGACCAATAGCAGACCTTAACACAACAGCGCCCAGACAACCGCATGGTCACCCCTGATCTTTCAATGGGCAACCCCAGAGTTTACTCCACTGACCAGTCTGCCCCAATTACTTTAAACCAAACACCTGGTTACCATGACCAGGGAATGCCCAACAAATGAAAACATTCAGACTGGCACCCTAATTCTCAGGGAACTGAGGGACTGACACCCTTAGTGCCTAGACACCAAGGCCGACAGTCCCCCCCCAAAGTTCCCCAACACAGTGACAAGACCACAGAGGGTACTCAGTTTATTAATAATACATGTGAATCTTTAACATGTGTAAATACATTCATCAAGTCTACCAGTATTTACATGTCCCATGATATAAATACAAATCATCATAAATGCACTACATGAATACATGAATAGGAAAACCACAGAGTTAAACTTCATACACTAAGTTAACTGAGGCAGTTATCATAAATGCAATTAATGAATACATAACACAGGAAACCACATAATTAAACTTCATACACTAAGTTAACTGAGCCAGTCAGTCTGACCTTGATAGCCAAATAAAAGTTGGAGGTCATGCTTCTTGACCTCACCAAAATCACAAAGGGTAAAGGTCACAGTTCTTGACCTTGAGAGCAAAGCGTGTGACCAGAGATAGACATCACAGAGTTGCACCTGACCTTGGGAAAGGTCAGAAGTGATACGACTAAGGTTACAGTAAAACAAGGTCACACATGCCAAGCAAGTTAGAATTTTAAAATAAATTAGAGTCAGACAGAAAGGCTCGAAAAACACCAGTGAATAAGCCATTTCATGGATGAATAGATAATATAATATATTATTAAGAACCCCAAACCCAAACCCAGCATTTACAACATTTGTGATTTTTTGAACATTTTCTGAAAAGCAATGGCGACTTCAGACGAACGAGTAGGGTCATTATGGATGTATCTCCACACACAATCCGACGTCCAGGTGCCCTGAACCTTAATTTCTTGAAGAGGAACATTGGCATTGAAAGCCAGGGAGGCACCTGAACGCCGGAAAGCATGGAAGGTGAAAAAGTGAGGTGACAAATGCAATTTTGTATTAATCAGAGACAGGGTCTTTCTGATTTTAGAATCAATTAGCACTTTCCATGAGACAGAATACTTGTATTGAAAAAGTGGGTCATTTGTACCTGGATTGTATAATTTGAATAAGGCCTTCAAGGCCCTGTAGGGACACAGTGGATTTTTAGGCAAACGAGGTAAAGTGATGACTTTAACTTGGTCCCTGGTCTGGATGGTCTTAGACCATTTCAGCAGAACTTTAACCATATTATTTTCAAAGAAGATATCACCCCCAGCCAAATGTCTGGAAAAATCAAAGGCAGTAAATGAATGGGGGGCTAAGTTTGAAAGCCTAAAAAATCCGAAAAACGCCACTAGAAAAACAGCTTTGAAAACTGTACCCATGTATAAGCGATCACAATGATTGACTATCTGCAAAAGCACTTCAGGGGAAATGATATTATGGGTGGTCACACTCATTGGTCTATTTAGCTTTAATGCCCTGACATAATACTTGACCTTCTTATGGTCAAGAGGAGCAGGATTTAAACCCAATACTACCAGTTTGGCCCTAATAGCAGCCAGATAATTGGCTATCATGTTAACAGAAACTTGATTTACATGTAAACACTCCATAAAAGCAAGGATGCCCTCGACATCCAAATTTCTTACATCCACACTAAGGTACACACAAAAGCACACAAAAGTTCTGAACATAGTGGCATAAACACTGCCACCTCTTTTAGATTTGAACTTATCACTACTACCTGATTTCACAGCACTGTCATCATGCAACTGCTTTAACCTTTGATCAACCTTTCTCTGTATAGATTTTTTGGATTTTAGAACATTTAGACTTGGTACTAATGATTCGTCAGAAGACGAATCAGATTCGGACATTGACACTTCACTGACAGATACTTTTGACTTGTCAAAACTACTTATCTTGTGAGTCTGTTTATTTCCAGTTCCTTTGACTGTGACCAGGTCCTGTTCCACTGAATCCAGTCTATTGTTGACACGTTGAAGCTGTCTCAAGATTTCCTGCTGTAAAACTGTAGTTTGCTCACCAGTTGACGCCTCTGCAGCTGAAGGGTATGACGCACCTGTTGACACAGAACTGGCTGGCGAACTGGATGGTTGACGTACTGACGACAGGGTCTGAACACAGTTCCTTCCTGTTGGAGGTAGATGCTTGTCCCCACACTTCCTACAAAACTTTTTGTTCGGCATGGTGAAGTTCCTTGAACTTCAATGATTTCTTTATAGTGAAATATCACGACTGAAGATGCTACAAATAACAACTCTAAGCTCGATTTAATGTTGCAACTGATTTATTCCAACAATATAGCCAGTATATGATAAATATAAATATGTCACATCATCCCTATCGGGTAAAATCAAGCATAATGTTGTTAAAGCATTCTCCAGTCGCCACAAAAGTACTGTAAACAGGTACTGAGTACATAAAGTTCAGTCTAGTGACCCTTGCCACACATACACCGAGTTCTATATATTGACACTGGCCAACAAAGTTCCATATATTGACACTGGCCAACAGTTCACGTGTTGAGCATTTCACAGTGTTTATATCAGGCTGTCCTTGTAGATTAAAAGTTCCATTTAAAAACTGTCAGTAAAATAATGTTCATAAAATCCTTTTAAAAATCACACACATGTAAATCTTCTTTGCCCATGATACCGCCTGAATTGCCAACACCAAGCAAAACTGAGTCCATTTAAAATATAAATCCACAGTTCACAATTCTAAAATGTATTTTTCGGCTCTTGCTGGGTTGGCAATCCAAGAAGGACTGAGGACTGTATTGCACATGGCACATGAGGCCCCAGACAAGGACCAATAGCAGACCTTAACACAACAGCGCCCAGACAACCGCATGGTCACCCCTGATCTTTCAATGGGCAACCCCAGAGTTTACTCCACTGACCAGTCTGCCCCAATTACTTTAAACCAAACACCTGGTTACCATGACCAGGGAATGCCCAACAAATGAAAACATTCAGACTGGTACCCTAATTCTCAGGGAACTGAGGGACTGACACCCTTAGTGCCTAGACACCAAGGCCGAATGTCCCATTAGGTTTATGAGTACAGCACTCATAAAACCGTTGGGAACAGTTTAGGAGAAATTCAAACTTTTTGAAATCGATGCAAAGCTTTCCTGATTCTTATCAGGTCTATAACATTGTAAACCAATTGTATTTTTAATCTTATTGTAATCTTAAACCTATATTACACTCATAGATCAGTGTTTTCCATCTTAGTCTATGTACACATGTATATGGCTTACGACACCCACGGCCGATTTGCGACTGCAAATTTCTTCCTCACCTTCTAATATTTTGTAAACATATATCTAAATTCACTTGTGATCCGATTTTTTCGGTTCCATACCAAAAAGTCGCTGTCGCAAATCAGACGTTTGATGTCACAAATCGGACTTGGACACACATGCGAACAGCGAAACATAAATGAGAAGGTTTGCAAAATTTGTCGTCGCAAATCAGCTGTCAGATGCCATAAGCCGCATACATGTGTACATACACTTACAGGATCGCAAACTTTCTGTTTCATCTTAAGGGACTTGTAAACCAATGGGATGGATAGGGAAACTATCGCAAACCTATCGGAAGATTTTCTGAGGCTGGCAACACCAATTCGGAGGCTATCAGGAAAATATTTTGTGCATCGGGAACACATCCTAAAGCCATCGCAAACCTATCGTGAACATTCACTTCAAATGTAACATATCTTTTACAGAAATTATTTAATGTTGCATACATTTTAAAAGTTTTACTAAACCTCTCTAATCAAGCCTCTTCTAAATAAAATCTCAAGATTGTTTTCTTATGGGTATAAAATTCAAACAAGCAAATCTAATGAATAAGAAAAATACGAATGTGTGAGAAAAGGAAAGATTTAATACCAATCAATAAAATAAAACAAAACAAGGCCAAAAGGTGTTTTGGTCCTCTAGTGCGAGCACAAAGCTATCAGATGCACAAGTAGTGCACTAGAAATTACAAAAGTCTTGTGACACAAAGAAATTCCAGCTTAGATACCTCCCACAGCCGGTCCCGAACTGAGACGTTCACCCATCCAAGTACTAACATAGCCCATTGCCGATTAACTTCAGTGAGCAGAGAAATAGTCATCACTCTGCGCCACAATTGATGAAAGTCCGATACAAGAAGGACATATGTATGGGAAAAAGCCAAAAGGACATGTGTCCGGAGACAAAAAAAAGTGATCTGTAGAAGCGCGAGTTCTTAAAAATGCATAAACTAGAAAACACTCATAGAGCACAGACCTCTGCCAGGGAGTGCTTCCCAAAATTAAAGCTTTATTGCGCTACAATAGCTTACCATGTGGAACTGAATGCTTACTTGGATGGCCACAGGCATTGGCCAATGTCCAAGAAAAACTGACGTATAATACTGGCGTGATGCCTTCATATCGGGGTGACCCTGGTAGTGACGTAGTTTAGTACTTCCTCTTTCTCGTTGGCTGCATGTATATAGACACAAGTATTTTATTGCAAGGAAAGAAATCTAATAATTTATATGGATATACTTGTAGTTGGATACTGAAACTACATGAGTTTCTTTGTTTTAGAGCATAGAATCTTATTTTTGTGACAATTCACAGAACAGATAAATAACATATTTTACAAATTAAATCCACTTCCGGATGCACGTTGTGAAGAAAAAATTGAAGACTACTACTCGTGCATGTAGCTTATATACAGGACATTTACCTGTCAAAAGAAAATAACATTGAAAATTTAATCACTATCTTCTACATTATTTGACCATTTAAGGGGTTAAAATATCAAATAAAGTACAAAAACGAGTCCTTCCCCGAAGGGCTTCCCCGATGCTTTTCCCGAACATCTTTGTCTATTTAACAGGGCTCGTGTATGTAACTTTTTACAGGACCTTTAACTGCTGAAATAAAATAAATAATTTAACCCCTATCTTCTACATTATTTGATTATTTATAGGGTTAAAATATCAAATAAAGTACAGAAAAACGAGTGTTTGTACGGGGAGATGTTCAGGGAATCGTCTGCACAACAGGTACTTGCCAAACTATGCTCACCAACACCGTTTGGGTGACCTTGGTGTAGCAATAGCAAAAGTCATTATTTTTGTTCATTTTTATAAAATATTACAACCATATCTTTGACAATCAGAATATTATTGTTTGCCTTTTTTATTGCTTCACAACAAATAGGGTTCTTTTTTTAAAATAATCTCTGTACTTACATAGTTTTTAATCCTAAACCAGGCTCAAGTCAACAATCTGAGTTTCAAAGTGGGGGATGGATCAGACCCTCATCCCCTCTTCAGATAATCAGGGGAAGCACAAGGTTCGGGCCCAGTACCTTCCTTCATCTTCATCTTCGGAATATTCAGATCAGTGAGTGCAAGTCCAAAAGTCCTCTAAGTCCAAAGAGACTTCTTCCCAGCAAGGAAATTCAAACCCAGGCCCTGTCTATTTTAGGGAAGTAGACATGTCTGACTTACCCTTACAATATACTGAGAACATAGAGATATTCAGGAAAATCTCCCTAACCCCAGGGACAGCATGCCTAGGTCCTCCACCACAGTCTGGGCTTTGAATAATGTAGCAGGCCTACAAGAACTCTGGGCAAGAGGTCCCACGCCTATGCTCCCTCTTAGTCCTGTTCTAAACGAGGCATTTGACAAGTTTGAACAAGATTTTCAAGCTGCAAATTTACCAGAGGGTAAATACATAAAAAAACCCAACTTCCACTGCAAAGTATTATAAAATAGACCAGCCTTGTTTCGAGGACAAACTGCAGGAGCTAAATACAGATTTTGCCAAGATCTGTATCTCTCCTAGACCCTCTGGGGCCCTCATGGGCAAGACCCCTTTGTCAGTACTAAAAGAGTTTGAGCATCAGACTAGGCCAAACCTCTGCCCCCTAAACTTTTCGGCTGACGTCACTAAGGCTGTATCTGAGTGCAACCTTATCATGAAAAGTATCAGGACAGTATTAAAACCACTGTCAAAAGAATAAAAAAATAAGATCCAGAAGGGTGTCAATCCGGAAAAGTCAGCCAAGCATGGGTATAAAAATACCTTTCACTACTTGGATATCTTTTCTGAATAAGAGGATTATCATGCAGCAGAGAGTCTTCTCCTGTCAAACTAAGGCATTCGCCCATATACCCCAGAGAGAGTTATATACCATGGGTAACTCAATCTTGCTCATACATGAGGCTGAGATGACTCATCTGCAACCTCATCTGGAACAAATTAGGCATCGGGAAACTCCCCCTTTTGGCCCTCTCCTTTGTTCCAATCTAAATTAGTTAAGGAGGGAGAAGAGTTCCGCCTTTTAAAAAGGCACCCAGAAAAACACTCAGTGTTTTGGATCCTATCACAATCAGCCCTTTCACCCCTACCCCCACCACCCACCACGACAAAAGAGGCTCCTACAGAGAATGCCCCATGGAGGTCATTCCACTCCAAGCAGTAAACAATCGTTTTCCTTAGGCGGGGGAAATCGAATAACAGAGACTCCAGAGGTTGTTTTCAACCTCACCCTAGGGGACAAGGGTGTGGAAACCCCTCTTCCCAATGACTCCTTAAAAGTCTCACTCAATCTGCCAGTAGGAGGTGACCGCCGTTCTTTCAGAAGAGACTGGAAAACAGAAAAATACTCAAACAATGTGGTAAACATCATTACCAATGGTTATGTTCTACCATTCATCAAAAAAAAATAAAAATAGCCAGAGTTCCCTGATTCAATCAGGATACAAGGCACTTCAAAGGCTACTTGTATCCAGTCTTTCCTATCAAGAATGCTATAGAAAGGGTGGAAAATGTTCAATCATGTTTTACAGGCGCCTGTTTCTAGTCCCCGAGTCTCACCAAAGGAGGAGGCCAGTGATAGACCTAAGCAGGCTCAACCCCTTTCTACTTGTAGAAAAGTTCAAAATGGAAACTCCAGAGTCCATCAGGGCCTCTCTAATTCCAGGGGAATGTGTGGCATCAATCGATCTGTCCAACACCTACCTTCATATCCCAATCCACCCAAACTCAAGGAAATACCTAACACAGTCCTTAGGTTCTATAATCAATCAGGAGCAGTCCGAACTCAAACCCATTCAGGCATTTTTATTCATGGGCTACAAATACCATCTAGATTCGGCCCTTATAAAACCCATTCAAGAGAGATGGCTCAAATTTCAGGATTCAATCCTATGCTTAAAGTCAAAACATGTTTTGACTGCAAGATGTTTAATGTTGCTAACTGGGTTGCTTGCCTGCAAGATGTTTAATGTTGCTAACTGGGTTGCTTGCCTCAACGGAGAAGATGGTCCCAGAGCGACGCCTTCACATTAGACCCTTTCAGTTTCATCTCCAGGAGCACTGGCGATATCCTCCTTCCTTGGTCGGAGACCATTTCAGCCCACCTAAAGTGGTGGTAGAATACCACAAACATGATGAAGGGTGCAGACCTTCACCCCCCAAGAACTCAGTATCCAAATCTTTACTAACGCCTCAAACGAAGGTTGGAACGGTCACTTAGATCAAATCTCTACAAAAGGTCTGTGGTCACACACACACACACTCGCCCCCCCACACACACACAAAGGCTAAACATAAATGTTCTAGAGCTAAAGGTGGTGTCTCTGGCCTTGAAGAAGTTCAAGGACCAGTATCTAAATCAGAAAGTGTTGGTTGCCATGCACAACTCAACAGTAGTAGCCTACATAAACAAACAAGGAGGAACCCACTCAGCAGAGATGTGTGCTCTCCTGTGAAAAATCATGACATGGTGCCACCACTTCAAATTAACCCTCAGGGCAAGGCACATTCCAGGGTGCCTGAAAGTGGTAACTGCATCTGCAGGTGTTGAAATGGATCTGTCAAAAATGATTCACTCCTCATGTAGATCCATTTGCCACTCTTCTGAACCACAAAGTCCCATTGTACGTATCTCCCATTCCAGACCAACATACTTGGGACATAGATGCTCTGAGCATTAACTGGTCAGGTTCCACCCTCCCACGGCTCTTCTTCACAGGGTGATCCAAAAAAAAATCAGGCAAAGCAATTGCCTCATCATTGTAATAGCTCCAGGATAGCCAGGGATGCCCTGGTTTTGGGACCTAGTTAAGCTCTCAACAGAGATCCCTCTCCAATTACTAGTGTCAACGACACTTCTCAAACAGTCCCACAACCAAGTGTTTCATAACAATCCACAGTTTCTCAACCTCCATGCCTGGTGTCTATGAGTAGACAACTCCAAGAACAAGGCTTCTCTGTGGAACTGGCAGAGAGAATTGCTGCCCCTCAAAGATCGTCAACAAGGATCATCTACAAGTCAAGTGGGCACTGTTTGAGAGATGGTGCAGAGAAAATTCGGTGGATTTCTCCTCTCCCACTGTAAAACAATCTCAGATTTTTTCATGTATCTGTACCAAGATCTAAACGGGCGTCTTTTGACCATTGATAGTTACAGGATGGCCATTGTTGACACCTTGGGCCCAGTGGGGTTTCACATTTCTCAAAGCTCTGACCTTAGCAGGTTTTTTTCCAGCTTTCACAGGGATCGTCCCAAAAGTTCCAGAAACCTCCCAAAGTGGAACCTTTCTGTGGTACTTAATGTGAGCTCACAAAGCACCCTTTGAGCCTATGAAAGACCCAGGCCTCAAACATTTGACTCTTTCTTGCTAGCTTTGGTCTCCGGCAAGTGCCACAGTGAAATTCACGCTTTGGTTGACAATAAAGTATTTAATTTAGGTGAATGGGAAAAGGTTGCCTTGTTCCCCTCTTCAGATTTCATAACCAAAAACCAACTAGCAAGACAAGTTTCTCAAGTGTGTCACTGGTGACTATTCCTGCTTTGACTACCATCGTGGATAGACAATTCAAAGAAGGCAGAACCCTGCGTCCGGTACGGGCCCTGAGGTACTACCTGGATTAAACCAAAGACCTGAGAGGGTCTCAATCCCTACTTTTATTTCCTTCAAGAACGGTCAATACCTCAAATGTCAGACCCGCTACTCTCTCTTCTTGGTTAAAACTACTATCCTACTTTGTTACAAACAAGCAGACCAACAGTCCTTGGACTTGGTCCAAGTGAAAGCGCATGACATTAAAGCAATTGTGGCCTCTAAGGCCTTTTATGTTGGGGTTTCGGTGGACCAAATCATGCAAGCTTGTCACTGGAAAGCTCACACACATTAACAAGTTTTACGTAAAAGACCTTACTTGGTCAGATAATGACAACAATATGTACTTGGGTCCAGTAGTAGCGATATTTGGAAGGTCTTTTATCCTTTATTTCAATTACAGATGTATGTGTTTCCCCAGGTGACCCCATAATCTCATTGCTAGTTTTCATAATTGGTAGTGAAGCCCTTGGGGCTATACATATACCTCTTACGGGTGATATCAGTCTCAATCTGGGCCCTGCTTCTAGATCTCTTAATGGTTGTTTTCTCAATATTAGACCTATCAGAAATAAATCCGCTTCCTTTCTGGAGTTTGTCAAAGATAACAACGCTGATCTCATAGCTGTTACTGAGACATGGCTTAGGCCAGAGGATACTGAAGGTTTTATTTCTAGTATCACCCCTCCTGGTTATAAGTTCACTCATGTACCTCGAAATGTCAAGAAAGGGGGCAGAGTTGGCTTTTCATCAAGGAGGACCTGTGTTTTGAGCAAGTTTCAAAAAACAATTGTCAGGCTTTTGAAAGTACCTTGATCCAGATTAGCACTGAGGGTGCTAAAGATGTTATATTTCATGTACTCTACAGACCCCCAAATCTTTCAAAGTCACAATTCCTAGAAGAATTTGGCATGTTCCTCGAAGGTGCTGCTTTGTCAGGCTGTGAAAACATTCTCCTTGGTGATCTTAATTTTCATTTGGATCAACACGACACCTGGACATTGAAATTTTATGACCTCCTTGAGCAATTTAGTTTCACACAACTTGTCAATACTCCCACACATATTCAGGGTCACATTTTGGATGCTCTATGTGTGAGGGATTCTTTCTCTTGGGCCATTAGTCCTAAAGTTATTGGAGGACTATCAGACCACCAGGCAATCATGTTTAGCCTTATTTTCCCCGTCAGAGAGTCCTGTAAGTTTCAACATATTTCCATCCGTAAAATTCACAAGATAAACATTCTAGACTTCAGAGCAGATATCCTGAAATCTGACCTCATTAGATGCCCGTATAAAACTGCTAGTCTTCTAAGTCATCAATACTTTAATACCTTTAGAAGCCTCCTTGACAAACACGCCCCAATGATGAAGAAAAATATTCCAAGACATGCCGAGACTGGTTTCATGAACTGTGACATCCTCAAGGCAAAACGACTCAAGAGGAAATATGAAAGGGCATGGCGCCGTGAAAACTCAGACAGTAATCGCAGCCGATACCTGGCTGCGATCAATCACTATAACTTCCTGCTTGAGAAGTCAAAATGGAACCATTATTCCAATGTTGTTGCTGAAAATCAAGGAAACCCTAAGGCTTTGTGGAACTGTTTCAAAAAGATATTACACAGGTCCTCCGTTGCTGTTCTTCCAGACTGTACAAATAAAACCGACCTTGCGAACACTTTCTATAAGTCTTTCTTTGATAAAATCCTTAAAATAAGATCCACACTGCAGTCATCAACACCATCTTCAGTCACTAGACCCAACTCCACTAAAAATACACTGCCCTCTTTCACACCTGTGTCCGAGGAAAGTCTACTCAAAATTCTAAAGTCCTCACCATCCAAATCTTGTGGTCTGGACCCAATCCCATCATCACTGGTCAAGGAGTGTGCTGATATTCTTATTACTCCCATCACTAAAATTGTAAATTATTCAATCAAAGAAGGTAGTTTTCCCAACTGTTTTAAGATGGCACATGTCACCCCCCCTCCATAAGAAGCCCAGCCTTGATAGATATAGCCTCAAAAACTATAGGCCAGTGTCAAACCTTAGTTTTATATCAAAGCTTATTGAGAAAGTTGTGGCAAAGCAGCTAAATGAATTCATTTCACACGAGGGTCTCTTAAATGTCAACCAGTCTGCTTATAAGAGTTCCCACTCCACTGAAACCGTGCTGTTGAAAATTCAAAATGATATAGCTTTCTCATTGGACTCAGGAAAGGCAGTGGCCCTGACATTATTAGACCTGTCAGCGGCGTTTGACACAATTGATCATTCCCTTTTATATGACTGCTTGCATGACTGGTTTGGTGTAGATGGTACTGTCTTGTTGTGGATCAAATCGTACCTTTCAAACCGAAAACAAAAAAATTAAAATAGGTGATAGTTTCTCTGAGTCAGTAATTCTCCCTTTTGGAGTCCCCCAAGGCTCCATATTGGGTCCTCTCCTTTTTACCCTTTACACTAGTCCCCTCAGTCAAGTTATTTCTAAATTCAACGTTACTCATCACCTATATGCTGATGACACCCAGATCTACTTAGCAGTTGACTCCAGGAACTTTGATTCTAGCATGGAAGAGCTGACCGAGTGTCTCAAGTCAGTACAGGAGTGGATGGTTGGTGTTAAGCTAAAACTAAACCCAGAAAAAAACGAATTTATAATCATAGGTCAAAAAGCCACCAGAGAGTCGCTTGCACCAAATTTCCCTGTCCCACTCCTCCAAAACAATATCTCTCCGTCGGTGGAAGTAAAGAATCTGGGTGTTACCTTTGACTCAGACAACTCTTTTGACAATCATGTTGCCAAGGTTTGCCGAGCATGTTACTATCATCTTCGTGATTTGTGATCACTATGTGGATCTTCTGGATCAATGTATTTTTTAAGACAGATAACTCAAAAAGTTATAGATAGATTTTGATGAAATTTTCAGGAAATGTCCTAAATGGGACAAGGAACAAGTGATTAGATTTGGGGAGTGATCTAGATCACTGTCTGGATCATCTGGATCCTTACTCTTGTTTTAAACATATTTTCTAATCTAATTTAGTTCAAAATCCAAGAAAAATTAACAAATACCTCCAGTCATAGCTGTAATCCCTCCGCCTAGCGGTTGGATTTAGCATGCAGTTCCACATGGTAAGCTATTGTAGTGCAATAAAGTTGAAAATTTTAATTACTTAAATGTAGCTTTTATAAGCTACAAGCTTACCGTGTGAAAATGAAGAGAGTCCCACCCTGACTATCCACTGCATTACAGCTGAGGGGGTATGGGCTGAATTCCCAACTCGAAAGAGGAAGTACTAAACTACGTCATTACCAGGGTCACCCCAATATGAAGGCATCACGCCAGTATTATATGTCCATTTTACTTGGACGTTGGCCAATGTTTGTGGCCATCCAAGTAAGCATTCAATTCCACATGGTAAGATGGTAGTTGGTAAAAGCTACATTTAAGTAATTAAAAATTTCAATTTTTTGTATCCAGAATATGATCTGGATCTTTCTGAAAATATAGTCCTTTCTTTTTGTTTGTGCTAGACCCTATCAACACAGAAAAATATGATCAAGATCAGCTAATTACTTATGGGGTAATCCCAGTCAGAAAGCCAAACTCAGTGAGAATGAGGCATTTAAAAATTCCAAACAACCAAACTAACAACTGTAGGTTGTACAAAAGGTTATAAAAATTATAATATTAAAATACTAAGAGCATACTTGACATTATCATGTGGTAAATGCCCCATTAAGCATTTTTTAAACAAATAAAGGGTAAATATTGCACATTTTATCCAACCAAATTACAGCAAGTAATAAATATAACAAGTCTGATCCAACCAAATCACAACAAGTTACAATTTGAACTTCTTGAGATCAAAATTTTTCTTTCATTGTAAAAGAGTTGGAGAAAAAAAGTGTTGTAGAGGTCTAGCAGAAAGTTATATATCTGAGATCGGTGCCAAATTTTCTTATTGTTTACAACACAAGAGACCTTATGGGAAATTCCTCAGACATTCACTTGGAGAGCTTGAACAAGATTTTATTGGTACTTCTCCAATGAAAAAAAACTTCCTTGTAATACATGTATGTCTTCAATACTTGTGCCATTATTTCCTTCCAACCAAAAAAGCTTCCTGATTATATGCCTAATAATATATAAAGCATGTTTTTAACTAGACAGACAGGATATGGAGACACCTTTAATAGCAAGGTTTACGTGGATTTGAAAATGGCTTGTCTTTTAACAATCGATCTTGTTTTATGTTTTGTTAATAACTCATCTGCATTAGTAGCAACATGGCCAAGCAATGATAATGCCTACAAAATGACAAGCACTACAGTCAATAGGAGGGAACGGATAATACAGGGTGTTTTGAATAGAAATATGGACAATTCTGGCATCACCACAGCTTCTGTTAATAAGGAAAAATTAAATCTGGATGGTTGTACAAAGAATCATATATCACCTGACTGTAAAAAGCTGAACAGCTTCTGTTAATTTTGTAAAGAAGCTTCTCCACAGGCTGATGTAACTGCTGGTGAAACAGTGTGTTACAGCAGGAATGCTACTCAGCTCACAAAAATGTTCCAGATGCTACACAGTACCATGCAGGATGTAGAACTCTTACACATAGTGATCTTGAATGTAGTGAAAGGCTATTTGCTATCAATACCTGAAAGGATAAACATAACACCACTGTTGAAGTTCATGTACTTGAAATCTCTCAAATTAACTCCTTGCTATGAAGATCTCAGGCAACCATATTCTAACTATTTTGAACAGGATACGTTCAAGAACCTAGTACATATGGAAACTCTACATATCAACATTGCCAGTACTGATCAGTCTTTTGCCAACATTGTCTCCCACTTGACAAAATTGATAAAACTGGATTTGTCTTTCACCAGAGAAATCAGCATGGTCAATATGACTGATACACTTCGAGCTGTACACAATACAAGCCTTCATTCACTCATTCTTCAAACATTCCAGCGAGCTGGCAGTGACGGGTCCAACCTCACTCTAGACATTCCAAATTTCTTTTCCAATAAGAAATTTTCTCTTCTAGAAGAGCTGGTCATTAGTGAAAACTCACTGGCCCGTTTTACACCAGGAATTACCAGTGTTGCTCCTAACTTGAAGTTCTTTGACATATCAGGTAACATTATATTAGATGGGCATAATGTTGCTTTCCTGGCTGAAACTATAGTGCATCACAACATAGAGGTTTTTAACATGACTTACCAAGGGTATGTAGGAGGTAGAAAGTTAATACCCTATAAACAGGAGACCTGGAATGATGATAACCAAATACAAAGTCATCATCTTTTAACTTCTTATGCTGAACAGTCTGCATCTGTTGCTACTAAATCAAATGAGTACATACTTGGTTGTGTCAATAGTAAGACAGATATTGGTGGTTGGCCAAACGCTAGCAGGCTCTTTTCAAATGATACATATCAGAACAAAAAACTCTTTCATGATATTCTACAGTGCCTTTTTCCAATTAACTTTAAAGAAGGGTCACCGGTTGACACATTCCCACCCATTGCACATATTTTAAGCGCAAATTGTGCACTTTCCATCAGCTTCCCATTGGCTCCAAAGTTACAATCTCTGTGCATGAACCAGCTTCACTTGGAAGCCGCAGCCTTAAGAGGTATAGAGATTGGCCAGAACTATTGCTTTATGGCAATTACCTGACACATTTTGTATTCACGGACAATGCTTATTGGATCAAAGCTACTAAGATAGAAGACTTTCTGTCATCACCACATGCCCTCACTGGGTTGGACAAACTGGCAAGCATAGACCTCTCCAGGAATGGTCTCTCCCTGCACATGACACTTGTGACAAACATTGTACATCTTCTTAATACCCAAAATTTTAGCATTGCATACAACAATATAACTTTGGGTGGGGAGTTCAAAGTCTGTCAGCAATGGCCTCTGTTACAGAGATTGAATATGAGAGGAAACATGCTTGGTGAGAAGCCAAACTTCCCCAAGGAACTGGTGAGAGGATGCTGTCAGCTGCAGGAGCTGGATCTGTCTTATAATCACCTCAATGTTTCCCAGACAGTATCTGATCTAAAATTAGACAATGTTTATAATTTTAAATTCCTCAACCTGAGTGAAAATCATTTCACTATCCTCAATGAGAAAATGAGGAATGAAATTGATGATGCTGCAGAACAATCGTCAGAACTACTGGTTGATCTGAGTGATAATCCACTGGTGTGCAACTGCGAGTCGCTACCATTCACTAAATGGGTAACTGATCATGTGGGAAATGATAAAGCCAAAGTCAAGTTTCATAATTATAGACATTACAAATGTCTTGACCATCATTCAACAGTGAGATACTTACATACCCTAACTCCACCTGGTGTGACCAAATTTCACTCCAAATGTTATCCTCCTCCACAGATAATCTCAGACATCAAGATTGTAGGTGAAACATTGGCATGTGTACTGTCAGTTGTCCTCTTCTGCATATTGTACCAAAAATGCTGGAGAATTCGTTACCAAATATTTTTACTCAAGCAAATGGTTCAAAGATTAATTTATTCAACCAAGCACAAAACACCAGAAAATTGGAAATATGATGCCTTTGTGTCCTACTGCTCAGATTACAGGTTCTGGGTTCATGGAGAGTTTCGTAAAACGCTAGAAAACACCTATGGTTTCCACTTGTGCTTACGTTATCGGGACTTTAAAGCAGGAGAAACCATAAGTAAGGCCATTCTGGATAGTATTCAGCAGAGTCGAGAAATCATCATTATTATCAGCGATGCAGCACTAACACGGGAATGGAATCTTTTTTAATTAGAGCACGGCAATCTTCAGAGCACTCGCAGAAAGAAAAGACATCATAATAAAGATGGGTGAACTGAAGAAGATCGGTGAGAACCCACTGGCTGCCAATCTACTCTACTTACATCATTACATCGAGTGGTCCGATGATAAGGACAGGGTGCCTGTATTCTGGGACAAACTTGTCAGAAAACTTTATGGCAAAGGAACCTCCAAGAGGCAGTGGCACTGCCACTCAATCCAGAGATGCTGCAAGTTACAGAAAGGATACCAGGAGATAGAGGGTTCAGTAGACAGTGGTATCGCAAGTGATTATGACCCACTGTAGCAAAGGACAGCATGGATACTGGTGTATCACCATATTTTGTATGCCTAATATATTCTGTATCCCTTCTATGATATTTTTAGAGTATACGAAATGTGGTTACCATGTTTTGTACAAACATGGATTAAGGGGACACAAAATATGGCAGCCACATTTTGTATCCCCATTACATTCTATATCCCCTCAGAAAGCAGGTGTTATGGCTGGAGTGAGTTTTAATAGCTATACCACAGCCTTGGAGGATTAAGTTGCTATTGTTTTGGGTGATTGTTCTCAGTAAGAAAAACAGTTGTCTCTTTTTGACCAACTTTTGGTTTCATTCACCCAAGAGTGAATAGGGCTGAAAGTAAAGCAATGTTATTAGGTGCATGTCAAATAAATGAATAAAATAAATAAATAAATATTATAAAAAGAGCAATACAAAAAGTCTGGCGAGAGATGACAAAATTGGATTGACCATCAATTAACATAAAGTGAAACAACTACATAGGAATGTTCTGAAAACAGACAACAGAAATGATGTTCAATTAAATTTTATTGTACACAGGAAATGATATACTGATAAAATAGGGAATACAATAAAGTATCTACTGTGATTCCTAATTTGAAAGTCGTTAAGATGCATACTGAAAACCATTTTGAAATTACTGTTATACACACCCCCACCCCCCAAAAAATAAAAATTAAAAATTACAGTTATATACCCAATTAATCCCTCAGCCCAATGTTGCTGAACCGAAAACAGGGGCTTATTATTTACGTTCATTGGTCTAATCAACACAATATCACTTGATTTTTTTTTCTTCAGATCTGTTTTTAATTACAAGCATAGACCAAGGTTCTTCCTGTGTTTTCTACTCCCTTTCTGACAATGTGTTTCACTTTGGGATTAGTGATGACCAAACTGGATTCATTATCATCAAGCATAAATAGTTATAGTTGGCCAGTTCACATTTAATATACATGAAAATACAGGCACAATTTTTGTCTTTGTAAAGTTTTATAAACTAAAACTTTGTTTATATTGCAAACACTGGGGTATCAATTGCATAACCTCAATCCCCAAAAGGAATTCCTAATGATTAGCTCCTAAATAACCAAGGGATACAAAATATCACAAAGGGGATACAGAATATGCCAGGGATACAAAATTTGGCAGCCCATTTGTCATATTTTATACCCCCACACACTTTATGAAGGGAAAAATAGTATGGACCCAATGAGATAGATGATTTTGTGGACGGTGAAATCACTGATGAACTAACTTAACTAGAGACAGTAATACACAGTGAGCATATCAGGTGGCAAGGGTATCATCGCTGATTCATACTAATCTGCTGGTTGGTATAAATCACAGAAGGGTTCATATTTCACTAAATCTTGATCCAGATCCAGAAATTCGGTCAGGATCTAAAACTGCAAGAATTTTTTTTCCTAATTTTCATTTGGATTTTACAAAGAATTCCATAAAACCATCTAGCCTTTCCACGGGCGTTAATATGTATGTTATAGACACAACTGTTTGATTGCATTATAATTAGGACTAGGATAGCCTATGATGACGTGTGCATTATGGCAAAAATATTTCAAGTTTCCATCATGGTTCAAACAGCCTGGAAAGCCAGGCTAAAACCATCTGACACTTGTACAGAAAAATTCACAGATGTGAAAGCTTTTCAGAATATAAAGAAACCATAAAACATGAATGGGGATATATATCTATACAATTTTTGGCTCTGTGGCCTCACAGTAAATGTGTCTTACCCTCAACTAGTATAGTACATTTATAACCTCCCAGACTATAAGCTTTAAAAAATTGTCAGTTTTATTACTTTTCAAAATTTTTGCAAAGTATATTATTTGTTCTGATTGTTTATTTGTAAATTTGTTTGTTTATAGCAACTCAAAAACATCTGCACAGATGGAATCGTTATGACATTTTTAGTTGGCATCTAAACTGCTACAATAAAGAATTGATTCAAATTTGGGCATATGATTGGGTCAATGTCCTGGATACTGGAGCAATTTGAGTTATGTTAAAATAGAAATCAATGTGATCATTCATTTAATGCTGTGCGCAAACATTTTGCAAAGTCTGCACTCAGCTGTCCCCTCTAAGTGCTCTTGTTGCTTTATTTGTTGATTTCTTCAGTACAAATGTAGTCTTCAAAGTAAAGTTTATGTCAAGACAAGTAAAAAAAACTTGACCAAAATGTGCCGGTTTCATGCCAAATTTTGTTGTAATATAATGTGTTAAAAATATTGCACCAGTAAAGTATTTAATTTAGCCGAAACATACAGGTATGTTTCCCTATGCATCAGCCATCATATGTGACTATAATGCAATGTAGAGATTACTATACAATTTTCATATCATAATTCAATACAATTTCAACTATACTACAGGTTTTTAGGGCAAAAATGAAGCGTCCCTCGATAAGAAAAGTGTATAATAGTGGTAAAGAGAAAATACATTAATGTTTTTGCACACAGAGAGTAGTTTCCTAATATCCATGTTTATGAAGGTCAAGCATTACTGTTCCCAAATGAAAATTTAAAAAAAAACCGATCATAACCATTTAAATCAGTGTTATCAATAGTTATAGCCCTTATATTGAGTAGAATTTTAATAAGTAAATACTCCCACAAATGGTAATATTATGAGCCTAGTCCCAAAAAGACACTGCCTGTTGACTGAAAAGAAATAACCCAAACTTTGATATAATATTTTTTTTTTAAATTCCCACTACAGCTTACAGTGGATGCTGATTACATATTTTATAAGTGTTTTACGTCACCCATAGTACGTTGTCAGATATATTGTAATGGTTAGTAAGAAGGGCAGGGGAAACCAATCCATACAGTTGGTCAAGGTTCTGTACTGTAAACTGCCGATCAACAACAAGCATCTACCAGCTTTCCCCCATGTGGTCAGGCTAGGATTCAAAATCTGATCTCAGAGGAGGGAGACAAATGTGTTACACAGTGCCACCATGGCTACTAGGTACTAATTAGGTTCATCTTGTTACAAGTGCTGTTTTTTTTTCATAAATATTTCTGCAACTGTGTAAGCGTTTAAGTATGCTTGTGTATATATGAAAAGTGAAACAGTGTGGCTTATTTAAATTCCACTCCGAAGTCTGCTTGTACAGAACCAACTATTCTTCATAAAGTTCTCTCTTCTTCAACATAGTTTGGGTGTGGACAATTAGTTAATTGTTTTCTCATTTCTTTTAACTACTTTGGCTACTTGACAGATTGGCTATCTAGTACTTTATCACTTTAAGGTAACATTTAATTATCCCAGTTACATTATAACCCCCTCCTCGTGAATCATGTTTAAAAAAATGTATCTGTGCTTTCTTTGCTTGATGCAAGTCTTTACTGATGCTTCATACTTCACTCTTCAATCAAGCTTCACTTGTTAAAACAATATAAGTAGAAAAATAGGGTCCAAGCTGTATGGCACTTACTTGATAAGAGAAACTACATACATGATATCTGGTGAATTATTGAACTAATTGGTGTAAAATGGCAAATAGTTAAAGCTAGTTATGAGTAGATAAAGGCAATTGAATTATCAATTGATTGCAGGCAGAAATTACTATTGTATTGATAATCAATCCTGCATCTGTGATTGATAATCATGATTACTGCTGATTAAAACTAAAAAGTTAGCATTACTGTTTTAACACTGTAAAGTTGGTGTTTTACAAGTTTTCATTTTTAACATAAATACATCTATGGATGACAATAATGATTACTGTTAATGGATAGCTGTATGTGGATACTTAAAACTTAACAAAGATGTTTAACATTGTTAAATTGGCCTTTAGTTATTTTTAAGTGTTAAAATAAATCCAAACTTATTGCTAACCATTGATTTTTTTCATGTCTTCATCCCAAACTGAAAATTCATGCAGAAATCGGAAGAAGCTTAAAGTTGATAGAATCAAAGTTTTGAAATTCACCAGTGTCCCCTGCTCAGGATATGTTCACGGATGATGTTTCTTAAACTAGTACAGTAAAACTTTATTTCTAAGTAAATACTCAATTATTGTACTTGCGATTCACACAAACTAGAAAGACAGTTTAGTCTATAACTGGAGGAAACAACAAATTTAGGATTGTGGTATTGTGTTTATAAAAGCAGATGTTCAGATATTTGAAGTTTGGACAATGGGGATTCTTCCGTAATTCAAGTGTACTAAAATGATTATATTCCAAGGAATAATATTAACACAGGTTTTGTTATCCTAAACATTAAAAATGGGACTGTTGGTAATTCAGTATTTTTTTATATCAAGACTATTATCTACATCTTTCCCCCAAATTAAATACTATTTATTTCTTGTATCCCCGGCGCAAAGTGGGGGTACTATGGATTCATCATTGTTGTCGTCCGCGTCCACATCCACAGAGATTTCTTGTTAGCGACCTACAGTCCACATTTCTTTCCAGATTTCTGTCATATTTGGCAGGTGGCTTGATATGGTAGAGGACTCGCCACCCTATCTTTTTGGTAGGGTTTATGTCTAAATTAGGCCTGTGGTAGACAAAAATGTCTAAAATGTGGAATATTGCTTGTTAGCGACCTACAGTCCACATTTCTTTCCAGATTTCTTTCATATTTGGCAGGTGGCTTGGTATGCTAGAGCATTCGCCACCCTATCTTTTTGGTAGGGTTTATCTCTTAATTAGTCCTGTGGTAGACAAAAATGTCTCAAAATCAAATTTGCTTGTATCTCCTTAACCGTGCGAGATAGAGTGATTTCATTGAAATTTTCAACTCACAGGGTATCTAAGAAATGTACTCTTGGCAATTTTCAAAAAAATTTTCCCCTCCCCAAAAATGGCGGCCATTTTGAATTTTCGAATTTTTGCCAAAAATGGCAAAACACAAATTTGCTTCTATCTCCTTAACCGTGCGACATAGAGCGATTTCGACGAAATTTTCGACTCTCAGGATATCTGAGAAATGTACTCTTGGCAATTTTCAAAAAAAATTTCCCCTCCCCAAAAATGGCAGCCATTTTGAATTTTTGCCTAAAATGGCAAACACAAATTTGCTTCTATCTCCTTAACCGTGCAAGATAGAGTGATTTCGTCAAAATTTTCGATCCACAGGGTATTTGACCAATGTACTCTTGGCAATTTTCAAAACATTTTCCCCTCCCCAAAAATGGCGTCCATTTTGAATTTTCGAATTTTTGCGTAAAATGGCAAAACACAAATTTGCTTCTATCTCCTTATTGCGAGATAGAGTGATTTCATAGAAATTTTCTCTCCATAGGGTATGAAAAATTTTCCCCTCCTCAAAAATGGCGGCCATTTTGAATTTTCGAATTTTTGCCTAAAATGGAAAAATACAAATTTGCTTATATCTCCTTAACAGTGCGAGATAGAGTGATTTTGTCAAAATTTTCAAACCACAGGGTATCTAAGAAATGTACTCTTGGCAATTTTTAAAAAATTTTCCCCTCCCCAAAAATGCCGGCCATTTTGAGTTTTAGAATTATTACCAAAAATGGCAAAACACAAATTAGCTTCTATCTCCTTAACCGTGCGAGATAGAGTGATTTCGTCGAAATTTTGACCCACAGGGTATCTGACCAATGTACTCTTGCCAATTTTCAAAAATTTTCCCCTCCCCAAAAATGGCATCCATTTTGAATTTTCGAATTTTTGCCTAAATGGAAAAACACAAATTTGCTTCTATCTCCTTAACCATGCGAGATACAGCGATTTCGTCGAAATATTTGACCCATATGGTATCTAAGAAATGTACTCTTTGCAATTTTTCCAAAAAATTTCCCCTCTCCTAAAATGGCGGCTATTTTGAATTTTCGAATTTTTGCCCAAAATGGCAAAACACAAATTTGCTTCTATCTCCTTAACCGTGCGAGATAGAGCGATTTCGTCGAAATTTTCGACCCAACCAATGAAAAAAGGCATGAAGCTGAAATAATTTACATGTATACTAATAAATATTTAAGCATCATTGATATATTTTACCAATGAAACAGGGTCTTACAAGACTACTGTACTATTTTTGCAAAAGGTTCATGGGGTGGACATTACACATGATAATGTGTGTTCTTCTATGCGATCCTGTTTCTATTCATATGTCACAGCTACTATCAACAGGGCGTCATATTTCTAGTTATCTCTAGAAGTATTGCAGATAGCCAGTATTTCTCAAATAACTCATTCACCTACATTTTGGACAGTTTCAATTAGTGAATTTTCAGATCCATAGCTAATTACTCACCTACTCAAAATGAGTAAATGCCTATTATCACTAAAAGTATTGCAGATTGCCAGTATTTCTCAAATAACTCATTCACCTACATTTTGGAGAGCTTTCACATGCTAAAGTTTTTTTTATGAATTCTTAAAATAATTTTAAAATTAATGAAATCATGTACTAAATCAATTATAACTTGAAAAGTATTGCATTTAGAGCACTTTGTTAAAATATGTTAGTCAGCTACTTTTTCCAAAGCTACAACATGGTGAGTAACTTCGGTGTCTATCTCAATAGCTAAGTGAGTAATAGCTACTTTTGGATTTTTCACTAACTTCCATGAGTAAAATCACTTGTAACTTAAAAACTATTGCATTTAGAGAATTTTGTGCAAAAAGTTGTTCACCTACTTTTGGGTCAGCTATAACATAGTAAAATTTCAGACCTCTAGCTCCTGGCATAGCTGAGTAATAGCTACTTTTGCCTTTGCCAGTGGATACATTTTGCATCTGGCCACAGATGCGTCCTTAGTCTAGTTTATTTGGGATTTTACGTCACTTTCAACACTGTATGATTATATCACGAAGGGTAGTTGGAAGGGGAGAGGAAACCAGTACATACAGTTGGTCAAGGTTCTGTACTGTAAACTGCCGACCAACGGCAAGCAACTACCAGTTTTCCCACTTGAGGTCAGGTCGGGAACTGAACCCAAATCTCCCTGGTGGGAGGCGAGAGCATTACCACACTGACACCGTAGTCCATACTTCTAATACTGATCAGGTCCTACCCATGTAACAAATTTGTACAGAAGTTTTCATTAGTTTTGGGATAATTGCAAACACAGATAGAACAACAGGCAGACAAAATATGCACCCAAAGGTGTAATATCCATAGGGGGGCACTTTGAAGTATCCAGAATATGATTCAGATCTTTTTCAAAATTTATTCACTACCTCCTTTGGCCAGGTTCTATCCACAAAATGAATATCAGAAAGATTGATTTATTACTATTGGAGCAATCATAAACTCAGTCAAACAAACAAACAGACTAACAGATAAACAAATGCTCCTAAAAACAAACCTCCAACTGGAGGTAATGAAGTTAACAACTGTTTGCGCTGTAGATCTTAAAATAAGTTTGAATATTATAGCACTAAGACATCGATAAATGTGGTAAATGCATCATTTCAGTGTTACTAAAATGACTAAAGGATAAATGTCACAAGTTTTTCAAAGCCAAATCACAACAAGCAACAAGTCAAACCTTTTATCAGTTCAGACTTTTTTCTTTCATTCTGAAAGTGTTGAAGAAAAAAGTGTTGTCGATATCTACCATACAGTGGAAAGTTTTACAATTGAGGTCCGACGTCTGTACAAGGTTCCTTATTGTTTACAACAAAAGCCCTTTTGGGAAATTCCCAAGATATACATTTGGTAGTTTAAACTATATAAAGCAATTTACCTTATATGGCAAAACACTTTATAAATAGAAATGAATATTCACTAGTACTTTGCTATAATGTCCCCTCAATGGAAAAAAAACTTCCTGGTTATATGTCTGACAATAAATGTACCTCAGTTTTTAAAAGACAGACAAGATATGCAGACACCTGTAAAAGCAAGGTTTATTGTAAATGTACTTGAGCAGTTTGAAAATGGCTTGTCTTTTTGCAGGGGGCCACGGTGGCAGAGTGGTAACACTCTCGCCTCCCACCTCTGAGGCTGGGGTTCGGTTCCTGGCAAGGCCTCAAGTGGGAAAGCTGGTAGTTGCTTGCCGTTGGTCGGCAGTTTACAGTACAGAACCCTGATGAACTGTATGTACTGGTTTCCTCTGCCCTTCCAACTACCTGTCGTGATATGACCTGTACAGTGTTGAAAGTGACGTAAAAAACCCAAAACTAAATTGTCTTTTTTGCAGACTTTCTTGTACTGTGTTTTGTTAGTAACTCATCTGCAATAGCAGCAACATGGCCAAGTTGTGATAATGGCTACAACATGAGCAGTCTAATGGAACAGAAGATATGGGCTGTTTTGGTGACAAATACAGAGAGATCTTGCAAGAAGACAGCTTTTGTTAAAATGAAAAAGTTATATATGGGTGGTTGTACATGGAATCATATACCATCTGACTGTAAAAAGCTTAACAGCTTCTGTTACATTTGTAAAGAAGCTTCTCCTCATGCTGATGTTACAGCTGGTGAAATGGTGTCTTACAGCAAAAATACTATTCAACTAACAAAAATGTTCCAGGGGATGTTATACAATATTATGTACAAAGTAGATGTTTTACGAGGTAGTAGTATTGAATGTACAGGAAGACTACTTGTCATCAACACCTCAATGGATAAATATAAAACCAATGTTGAAATTCATAAACTTGAAATCTCTCAAATTAACACTTTGCTATGGAGATCTCAGACAGCCATATTTTATCCATTTTGAACAGGATATGTTCAAGAACCTAGTGCATTTGGAAACTCTGCATATCAACATTGCCAGTACTGAGTTTTTTGCCAACAGTGTCTCCCACTTGACAAACTTGATAAAACTGGATTTGTCTTTCGCCAGAGAAATAAGTATGGTCAACATGACTGTCATACTTCGAGTTTTGCACATCAGAAGCCTTTGTTTGTTAACTTTCAAACATTCCAGGGTGCTAGCAGTGAGAGATTCAATCTTACTCTGGATATTCTAAATTTGTTTTCCAACAAGGAATTTTCTCTTGTAGAAGAGCTGTGCATCATCAAAAACTTACTGGCCTGTTTTACACAATGGATTACCAGTGTTGCTCCTAACTGGAAGTTCTTTGACCGATCAGGTAACATTTTATTAGCTGGACATAATATTGCTTTCCTGGTTGAAACTGTAATGCATCACAACATAGAAGTATTTAACCTGGCCTACCAAGGATATTTAGGGGGTAGAAAGCTCATTCGCCATGAACAGCAGACCTGGATTGATAAAAACACAATATCAAACCATCATCCTTCAACTTAATCAAATGAGTACAGATTTGGCTGCGTAAATGGTAAAACACGTATTGGTGAATGGCTCGATGCTGACAGCATGTTTTTAAATGATACATATCAGAGCAAACTTTGGATAACTTTTAATATGTTGTTCCAAGTCTGTCAACAATGGCCTCTTTTACAGAGACTGGCTATCAGTCGAAACGGGCTTGGCAAGAAGCCAGACTTCTCCAATGACCTGGTGAGTGGATACTCTCAGCTGCAGGAGCTGGATCTGTCTGACAGTCATTTCATAGATTCTCAGAAGGTACTTACCCTGAATTTAAATACCTGTTGTCATTTTAAAATCCCCAGACTGAATGAAAACCATTTTACTCTCCATCATAAGGAAATCAGGAATGTAATTAATCATGTGGCAGAATGATCAACAGGACCACTGGTTGATCTGAATGATAACAAACTGGTGTGTAACTGTGAGTTGCTGCCATTTAGTATATGGGTAACTGATCATATGGAAAATCATAAAGCCAAAATAAAGTTTCACAAATATATGCATTACAAATGTATCCACATTAATTCAAAAGTGAGAAACTTGGATGTTGTAATTTCACAAGAAGTAACCAAATATCACACCAAATGCCATCCTCCCAAACAAATCTCAGATACCAAGAGTGTTGGTAAAACACTGGCATATTTACTTTTAATTTTGCACTTTATTCCTTTGGATAATCACTCCCAGATATTCGTACACAAGCAAAGAGCTCAAAGACTAGTTTTATTCACAAAGCACTAGCAGATTGGAACCCAGACTGTGAAGCAGAAGCCATATTCAAGGATATCGTTACTATCTATTTTGCTACACCAAGAAGGGAATAGAATCATTTTAAACTGGGGCGAAGTAACTGCAGAAAGAAAAGGAGACGTAAAAGAAGATTTCAATATTTATTTTTATGAATATTTATGTCACAGAAAATATCAGATAATGTGAGAAAAATCTTACCAAAGGGAAATGAACACTGCAAAGAAGCTTAGTAGTGATACATAATATCACAATAAATTATATTAAAAGACAATGAAATCAACAATATGCTGTTGTGTACGTGTATATTATAATTGGAAAATAAATAAATTGTTCATGAAAAATGTTGATGGTCTTTAATACTAAGTGTTCCTGTGAAGGATGCCTAGTTGTTTTTGAGTCGAGGTTTTTTCACCACTATGTCATTATGGTTTCCCTTCAGTATTTCCTTATCTAATGCAAATAGAGTCTTAAAATGTATTGGGAGGTAGCTGGAAACCATATGCAGGCAGTCCATAATGCTGGACAGATCTATCCTCCTTATAGGTCACACTGGGGTCATAAAATCACAGATTTTATGCTTTTGGCTTTTTACTCCTTCATTATTACTTTTACAGTCTTCACAGCTGTATTGGGAAGTAATAGCAAACCAAATTCAAGGAGTCGAGAAAGCCTGTCAGGTTTACCCCCTGGACCCCCTATGGTTCAAACTGGAAATTAAAAACCTAAGTTAAGTGATTAGTGCTTGTATCTCCTTCACCTTTGACTTTAGATCTATAGAATGTACTGGGAGTTGATAGGAAACCATATGTAGTGAGTCTTAAGATTTATACACCCCTCCATCTATGGGTTAAACTTGGGTTCTCAAATCAATGTTTGGTGTTTTTGGCTTGAAGCTCCTTCATTATTAGAGGCAATTAGGAAGTAATGAGAAACCATCTGTAGGAAAGAGTTGGTCTGGTCCTCCCTCCAAAGTTCAAACTGGTGACATAATGGATACTTAGTACGTCACAAACTATCAGAATTTCAACGTTTTTGTAGAAGTAATTAATACGTTTTCATTTTCTCTCTTTTGTCTGAATTTTACACCTTTGTTCTGCAGTACTTAAAGAGAACTAGGCACTTTTGGTAGGATATTCATCCATTTACTTAAAATTCCACCAGCAAATATTTCCTGTGTCTCTATTTGAGTGAACGTATGTATTTGTCGGCAAAATATCTGCTACCGTGTCACATTTGATGCTAAGTGAACCAAAAACATGCAACTGACAGTTGAGTGACGGTTTATGGTTGTGTCTTACTTAGGGCTCATATTTCAGGCATCTATCTAAAATAAGTTATACACGTAGACTATTGTGATCTACCTCCTAGTTTTCTAAGTTGTTGGAATAATATAAAGCTTCTGTTACATCCCATCGTAAGTGAATACACACGTAAGTGTGCTACAAATATTGTTGAAAAATATCTACAACACCAGAAAGAAAAACGTGCCCAAACCTCTCGTATATTCTCCTTGAGATATGGATGCATTTGTAGCTGCATTCCTTGCCCCCCCCCCCCCCCCCCCCCCCCCGCACACACACACACACACACACACACACAAAAAAAACCCAAACAAACCAAAAAACAATTAATACCATATCTGGGAATACATATCAAGATCATTTTAAAGCATATGCACAACAATATATAATTTGTAAAATATAGTCTGATAAGCAACTAATTAATAACCATAATGAGTGTTATAAATGGAATATTTGGTGAATAACAATATATTAAAGCCAAAGGAAAGCAACCCCGCTGGTGAACCCATGAAAGTAAAGCTTGCACATTTCTTAGGATGTAACAGAAATGACCTAATGAGACAGAGCTTGACCTTTGAAATGTTTTTGTATCCAGAGTGTAATGCTGATCTGTCCCAAACTGTGAGCACTTGTTTAATTAGCAAGGCTCTACCCAAATAACAACATTAAGATTTTGTAATGATTTTTGGAACATTCGTGAAGACAGAGAGGCAAGCTAACTCACCCCAAACCATTACCTGTCAGTGGAAGTGATAAAAAATTGTATGTGGGTGAAATGACAAAATGGGGAAATTCAATTGCCTTGGTGGAGATTTGCGTTCTTTGAGTGCTTTCTTGTTTATAGAGGGGTAATATCCACTGGTGTCCTGTGAGTGTAATTGGAAGGTGTTACTTTCATCCAGTAGAAAACTTAAGATAAATTCTAATAGCCTACAAAAGCAAGAGGACTCACAGAGTACAGACCTCCACCAAGGTACATACTAATAAGTAAATGGAAAATCTATATTTTTTTGTATCCACACAGTGATCCAAGTCACTTCTGAGTTTTTTATGAAGTCCCATCCAGTAGTATTTGCAGACAAACTGACAAAGAAATGGTCATAAAATAATACTTCCTAGGTGGGGTTAATAATAATGACCAGACACCAACCTCATTAAATGTAGATATCGTTGGGGATGGTTTGGAATGTTTTATATCCAAAAGAACACAAAAACACACAAAAAAACATCCAAACACTACTTTGGCGGTTGTTTTGTATTCAACCATTTCATATTTTGAGGTGGAGAAGTAACTATGATAGTCACATTTGGGCCTCTGTTTACAAGGCTTAAGCCCACTGCCTACCCGTCCCAGCATGTGGGCCAGTGGTTCAGCCAAAGCTGTGACTAAGACCATTGGTAAAATCCATTAAGTCTGAACCCATGGGCTCAACTAAAATGTTCCAATAATTTGGGACAAAAGTCTTACCTTTGAGTCTTTGAGGATAAGCCCCTGTTGGAGGTAAAATTTGCAATATACAGATAACATTTTTACAAGTCAGGGAAATGAAAGCGAGGCTTCCTCGCTGGTAAATATTTTTCATATTATAGTGAGTTTCATAATTTCTTGCACAAGACTCTGCACCAGTCACTATTCTACTCAGACATGTATCGTGTTCATTTAACACAAGTATATCACTGAGGCATTTGATAGGCTGAAAAACTGCTTAGATAATGTCAAAAATGGCTTTCTGCAAATCTTTGTAAGCTTATATGATAACCGAAGGATTTGAATGATCTGCTTGATGATGTACACTCAGCCACATCTCTCTTCATTCAGGAAAAAGCTAAAAACCCATCTCTTTGCAAAAGCTTTTTTTTCTCTTTGCAAAAGCTAGTTTTTTCCAGTCTTGTCTCGGCCTGTCTCTGTGGTACCGACCCTTGCAGTGTTTCTGATTTAATGATTACATCTCTGATTTCTGGCATTGTGCACCTTAGAGTCAATAAATGGTAAATAACCTCTATAAAGGTACTATTAGAATTATAGTTTTCTTCTGTAGGTATTCAGAGTTTGGGTTCAAACATGACCTTTATGGTGGTGTTCCACTGGAGCCGACTTATTGGTAAATCTGGATTTGTTTGAGGGCTGGGAGCAATGTTCACAGGGTCAGTTAGGATCAGTTGTAGTTTCCTGGCATGTTGCAGTGGATCAGCAAAATATCAAACATGTTTCAGCTATGAAATTTATGACTATATAAGGTGAGTCGGTTTGTGCAATGCATCATTTGGAATCTGGCATTATATCATTTAAGATACATTTAAGATACAAGTTGGGCTGACTTGTGGTTAGGCTTTTGTTTTTTTACAAATGCTTATCAAGAAATATGGGTCCTAAAAGGGGAAAAAGAGTTAGGAAGAAAGAATTCCCCAAAGAGACACCTGCAGAGTTTGACTTGGGGATACAGCTGCTGATATACAGAGGAGAAGAGAAGAGAGGGACACAAGAGAAAATGAAGAAGAGGCACAGAAACAAAGGGAGGAAGCCAGGGAGGAAACAAAACACTCAGCAGAGGAGAGAGTGACCAAAAGAGTGCAAGGACAGACAGATGTGACACAGAAATGGACACAGAGGGTGGTGGAGAGGCGTACACATCTCAATCACACCCAAGGCCCAAGAAGGGGCACAAACATCTATCTGATAAACATCTACCTGACAGACTCAAATGAGGAGGCTATTGTGGACTTTGGGAAGGACCAAAAGGAGTTGTACGACAAGAACACTGAACATTTTAAGGACAAGGCCAGGAAGGAGTGTCTCTGGGAGAGGTTCACTAACAGTCACAAGTATGCAAGATTTGTTTGAATCCCAAAGGACTCGCTATGACAAACTCACACAGTCCAAGTCTGGTCAAGCTCCAAAAGAAATGACAGAAAGGCAGAACTGGATTCAGGATAAATTTAACTTCTTGAAGACGCACATCAGATGCAAGGGACTCAGGAAATTATCAGGCTTCATGTCCCGGGTCCGAGGAGCCATGCAGTGCTTCTGCTGCTTCACAACATGACATCTCCAGAGGTTCAACTGACATGGATAGTGTGAAGATCAGCATGTGATCAGACACCACAATACAGTCTTCAGTTACAAGCATCAGCATAGCATCCCAGTTCTCTTCGGTCGACCAGCAGGTCATAGACAAGTTTACACGGATGAAAACCATGCTGTCATCATTTCTCGGGCCAAGGCAAAAGACCCCCAGAACAGTCTTCTACAACCACCTGGCATCTGGGGTGGAGGCCTTAGAGAATAGAGACTTTTAAACATTGAGAAACGAGGCTGTGAAATTTCTAAGCAGGGCAGAGGAAAGGAGCCATCAGCCCCATCAACCACAGCAACAGACACTTTCTAGGAGCTCGAGTGCAACTTCAACATTTGTGCCATAGACATTTCAACAGCCACACCAACCAGCACCAGCCGCAAGGAATACATCTTTACCATCCAAAAGATTCACATGCCACCAAGCCAGCCCATCCGACCCGCTCAGCAGAGCCAAGTGGTAACCAAAGGACAGCAGCATCAACCCAGAGAACAGCCAACTTCCTTTGTAGTTGTTGACAATAACAAGCTGGGCTTTTAAGACCACTTACTTTCACACTGACTCCCAACGAAGCACTTCAACCCACCAATTGCCTGTGCTACAGGCATAGAAAATCAACATATCAGAACTCTTTAGCTTCTTTGGGAATCTACAATCAGTGATGAGATCCCAACAGATTGACACACCACAACAGTTTTTACCACCCTACCTGCACCAACAAGCCACCTCTCCTCCAACCACCACCACACAGCAAGAACATCAGCAGCAACCAGCCCAGCCTCAGCCTCTTCAGCAGTCAGCCGACACCAAACAGCAGCAGCAGTAGAACCACTGTACTTGCCCACAATCAGTCCTTTTCAGGACATCTGCTGTAAAACATTTAATGGGCCTTTTCAGGACCACCTGAATCTTCCAAAAACAATTTATCAGCTACAGGTTTAAAAAAAATCCTAAAACAAACAGCATTACACCCCACTTTACCCCCAAAGATACAAAAAAATGAGTGAATAAAAATTTGAACTTGGACTTAAAAGATTTTGAACTTAGAAAAAAATAAAATTTTGGATTAATAACTTAGAAAAAAACTTTGGCCAGAAAAATGGGGCAAAGCCAATGAAACTTTGGCCTGCCCCCAAATAAAAATTGCGAAAAGAAAGTAAAAACAGTTTGACTTTTAAGAAGCTTTGCAAATTGGGTATAGTATTTTGAGATTTGGGTCCGACCTTTTGACTTTTGACATTTGAGAAACTTTGGAGGTTATCCAAAGATTTGATCATTTTTAACTTATAAATATCTTGCAAATTTTCCAGAAAAAAAAATGAAAAAAAAATTTTCTTTAAAGGTGTATAAATTTTGACTTTTTCTGTAGGACATTTTTACATAACGTAGGTTGAAGTTTTTCAACTGCCTTAGAGGACTTGTGATTTGTTTTAAAATAGTTTTAAAACTTGTTGGAAATGGATTGCACTTTCTTTGGAAATTTGAGCACTACCAGCTTAAATAAAATTTTTGATTGAAGTAGTCTTTCAATAGGTCTCGCTGATGTTGGGCATCCCTCGAAGGATTCCTGTGTCATCTGATACATACACTACCTGTTCATTTTGCAGGGCTGCTGCATCATTTACTAGGGTTTGTGCCCAGTCTTCAGAGTCAGTAGGGCAGTGCAAATATTCATCCTGGAATTCCGCAAGGGGACAAATTTACAAATGGTCACCAATCAGCCAGTGATACTACAAGGGGCTGTATTTTCTCCTATTGTCAGGTGTCTCAGCGTTATTGCTAGCTTTTATCCAACTTCTATGGGCTTCCTGAAATTTGTGACTGACTTCTTGATGTGGTGTATGTGTTCTTCGATTATGTCAAAAAAGGCAGATGGCATCCTGACAAAATACTGATATCCTGGATATCAGTGTGTAATAAGACGGCAAGGTGGTTGCTGCAGCATCCTTTTTCTTGTCATTGAAGGATCCAGGGCATTACCCAGGGGTTTGGTGGCTTTCTTCTTCTCCTCGGGGCTGGCTGTGGTTGTGGTGATGGCTGTGGGGCAGGTGCTGGTCCCGGGTTCAGATGTGTTCTTTTCTGTCATCTCCAAATCATGATGCAAATCAAAATATTTTTAAATAAAAGTACCCTAAGCTTCTATAGAAAGTCTCTCTGATGAAGAGCTGGCATCTTTGCAGTGACAAGAGATGAATTATGACAGCCAGAGGGGGTTTATATAGTTTTGTTTGATCTCGACTCTCGATCCCAGCTCCAGAAATTTATCAGTCCAGTCGGGTGAGTCGTGAAAATGATCCAGTCCTGTCTGTTTGTCAGTATGGCTTGTCGGGGTTTAGTTTCCCGTCTTGTGGACAAAATCATTGTGTCTACAAGGCAGGTTGGGATCTTGATCCAGACAAGCCAGGAAGTACTATATTATGTCGGGGAGATGTAACCGACCCAACATTTTTGCATGTTTTTTTCTGAATTTTGGTCCCTGATTCCTGAGTTTTGCAACCGACCCTAGAGTCATAGAGTCGGTTATAGGGTCTGCTCCTGTGGAACACCCCTTAAGTCCCACATAGTAGCTATTGTCAAACGTAGGTAATATTGAAATTTCAAGATTGTTTTCTTTTGGGTACAAATTTATAAATCTAATCTAATGAATAAGACCAACATTAATATGTAAGAAAAGAACAGATTTAACACCAATCAATTAAATAAAAGATGCACCAACTAAAAATCACTCATAGAACACAGACCTCCACGAGGGAGTGTTTCTGAAAATTAAATAATTTTTTATCCAGAACATGAACTGGAATCTTTTCCAAAATATCGTCCTTTCTTTTTGGGCCTAGAACCTGCCAACATAGAAAATTTCATATAAAGATAAGCTCATTACTTTTGGGGTAATGCCAATCAGAAAGTCATTGAGAATGAGACATTTAAAAATTTTGTATATATCCAGAATATGATCAAAATCTATCCCAAAAATAAAACCCTTCTTCCTTTCGTCACGCCTCACCTACATAGAATATTTCACAAAGATCTGTTCATTACTTTTGGAGTAATTATGAAAACAGACAAAGAAACAGATAAAAAATATACCAAAAAAGTTAACAAAATTATTGCAACTGTATGTGGTTTGAAAATAACGTTAAAATACCAAGAGCATAGTTGACATTATAATGCGGTAAAAGCCCCATTAAGCATTTTATTAACAAAAGAAGGATAAATATTGCATGTTTATCCAACCAAATTACAGCAAGTAACAAATTGAACCTTATGAGATCAGAAATTTTTATGTGAAGCCCATTGTACACTAGCACAGCCCGGTGTGGCATGGCTAAATAAAATGCAAAGAAAGGAAGTAGTCACTGTTTATGTATATATATATATATATATATGTGTGGCACTGCTGCTAGCGGTGCATCACAAATTTTTCTATTTAGAAAATTTTCTAAAGGCCTTTGTACATATACGTGGTGCGGTGTGGCGTGGTACTATTTTTACTACCTGCTAAGCAAGCAAATTTTCTTTACCTTGCACATTTGGGCGACTTTTACCCCACAGGGCTGTCGGGGTTTTTTTACCCATGGTGCCTGGATGGGCAGGCGGGTGGGCGGCGGGGGGAAAGTTTGTCTGGGCTGTATCTCAGAAACCGTAAGGTATAGGAAGTTGATACTTGGTAGGGACATTGGTTAGGATGTGTAGGTGTGCAACGTCATGGTCTGACCTTGATTTGACCTTTGACCATGCCATAGTGGCCTTGAGTTTGAAAATCTTGTCCAGGCTATATCTCGGAAACCTAAGGTCTAGGAAGTTGATACTTGGTAGGGACATTGGTAAGGGGGTGTAGGTGTGCATCGTCATAGTCTGACCTTGATTCGACCTTTGACCTTGCTCTAGTGACATTGACCTATAAAATCTTGTCCGTGCTATATCTCGGAAACTGTAAGGTGTAGGAAGTTGATACTTAGTAGGGACATTGGTTAGGGGCTGTAGGTGTGCAGCATCATGGTGTGACCCTGATTTGACCTTTGACCTTGCTGTAGTGACCTTCATCTATAAAATTTTGTCCGGGCTATATCTCAGAAACCATGAGGTGTAGGAAGTTGATACCTACTAGGGACATTGGTTAGGGGCTGTAGATGTGCAACGTCATGGTCTGACCTTGATTTGACCTTTGACCTTGCCATAGTGACCTTGACCTATAAAATCTTGTCTGGGCTCAAAGGTCTATATCTCGGAACCGTAAGGTGTAGGAAGTTGATGCTTGGTAGGGACATTGGTTAGGGGTTGTAGGTGTGCAGCATCATGGTGTGACCTTGATTTGACCTTTGGCCTTGTCATAGTGACCTTGACCTTTAAAATCTTGTTGCACCTTTGGGTCTGTCTTTTGATGCAGATTAAGCACTGTTAAAGTTATATTAGAATTCATTAAGAATTTTACTTTTACAACTTCCCATTGTAACAGATGGAATCTCATCAAGTGAGCCACCGATTTTGCCCCAACACCACACATAAGCATTCATTGAATGTATTACCACTTCTGTATGCATGGTAATATTCAAAACATCTAAACCATAATTCGGCTATGCCAGATGTAGATAAAGAGTACATGCATTATCTTTCTCTTAGACACTATTTTCTCTGTTTAAAACATTGTTTGGACCTTTACATAACTGCCAGTGCTCTGAAAGTATGCTGAACTTTGTACTGATACAGTACTTCTATATCTCATGGTGTTAAAAATATTTCCCTAGGTTGTAGGGTACAGGCATCTCTGATGCTATTTTTCCCGGTGGTTTTTAGTATATTGACAAAATATTTTAAACTACAGTGAAAGTAAGTAAAATAGTAAATATAATTGAACACAGTACATTTCCACAAGCCTCCTACCCTTACATGCATTTAATCTCCCCACATGAAGAACCTTGACCAGTGTCTCTTTTATAATACTTGTGATTGCACTCCCTTTCAATTAATTATCTACTGGCTGTGTTGTGTTTACATATATTGTTGGTTTACTCAAAACCCCCACCATAAAAAACAATTGTTTTTGACAAACCCATAAAAACCACCCTAAAAACTGACAGGGACATTAACAAAATTACAACAACACCTCTACTTTTCTAGAATATCTTTGTCTTCCCTGCAAAAAGTATGTCTCATTTCATGTTGTTTCACATAAATTAACAACAAAAATTACTTTATGAAAAATTTTTATGTAATAATTTTGGAGTTTTACAGAATTCACCATGGCTGGGAAAATCATATAACTTGGAGTATGTGATCAAGGAAAGTAAATATTTTTTGTTGCATGAACTGACATTAAGAAACTCTATTTAAACAATAGATTTGATGAAAGATTTTACTGAGAAGACACATACACTGGCCATATACCAAGAGGATTACACAGTGTTAGTAATGGTGTTTTTCACCAGAAGCCACATATACTGAACTTTTTCCCAGACTCAATTGTTTATCTTTGTAATCCATTTTTCCCAGTTATTATATTGAAGGATTAAGCATAGTAAAAATGGCGGGTTTTTTTTCGCCAGAGTCCACATACACTGCCCCTATACCAAGAGTCAATTGTTTATCTTTAAAATTCACTTTTCCAGTTATCCTTTTGAAACATTAAACATGGTGTTATGAATGGTGGTTTCTTTTATATCCAGAAGCCACATATCTCTCTTTTTAGGTTCTAATATTGTCGCAGACCTAATTTGACATCTCTTTCCCCATTATAAGTGCTTTATCCCTCCAAAACAAGACACTTGTCCAATGCATCCCTTTTAGCATTACTGGTAATTGCAATCTTCATTCATTTAAACTCTTTTATGTCTATATATTGACACACATCACACTTCATCATCTCTCTCCTAGTAGTTAACCCCTTTACACTAATTGCATTTTGTCCAGTTAATATGTTTTTTGTATATGCACTGTTTCCGCTGGAACCGACCCTGTAACCGACCCTAGGGTCTGTTGCAAAAGTCGTAGGGTCGGGGACGTTTTTCACACGGCCTTCTACGACAAGCCCTAAACCCCTAACAGACAAGCCGGATCACAAACAGACAAGCTGTAAAGACAAACAGACAGGCTTGGAGCATGTTCCCGACCCTTTCTGACAGACTGATTGTTTTGGTGGGTCGGGATCCAGAATCGGGATCCATATCACACTATATATACCCCCTCTGTGATATGCCATTCATTTCACACTTCAAAGATGACAGGAACACATCAAGAGGAACTGATAGATCATTTTGGTTTTTATTGAGTTTAAATTTTTATTGTACTTTATACTTTCAAGGCACAGAAGACAGCAAAACCCAGCACCTACCCAGCCAGCATCACCATCACCCCCACCCCCACCACCCAGAAGGAGAAGGAAGCCACAGAATCCATGGGTACTCCCCTGGATACTCCAGAGAGAGGAGAGAGGTTGTTACAGAACACTCTTGAATGAGTTAATCACTACTGACATACCAGGGTACAGAAAGTTCACCAGGATGGAGCCAGCATTTTTTTATTTGATTGAAGAAAGAATCACCCCCCAGTGAATATTTCAACTACAAGGGCTAATTCTCTCTGGTACTTTTGACTTTAGTCGATGCAGATTACAAGTTCCTGTGGGTCAATGCGGGGGCCAGTGGCTCATCATCTGATGCACAGATTTTCAACCGCGGCAAACTGAAAAAAAGAATTGAGAATGGAACCTTGGGACTACCACCACCTGAACCACTTGGACCTGGGGGCCAGATCTATATTACTTCCTGCTGGGGGACGACGCCTTTACTCTGATGCCTTGGATGGTCAAGCCTTACAGTAGACGTCAACTGACCAGAGAAGAGAGAATAGCTAACTACAGGATATCCAGGGGGAGGAGGGTGGTCGAGAACTCATTTGGTATACTTGTCAAGAGATTCAGGGTGCTGTTGACCACCATGGAACAGAGGCCAAAAATAGTCAGAGACATTGTGTTAACATGTATGGTACTACATAACATGTTAAGAAGCCATTAGGGGGGGCCAACAGACCACCCATTCCAGCTGACGACATACAACCACAACAAGGGGACCGGGGGAACAGAGACATCAAGAGAACTTCAGAAAACCATCCAGGGAGGCCAAACATCAACGAGACCTACTGAAAGACTACTTCAATCACGTGGGGGCGCTGGCTGGGCAGGAAGACAGAGTTTAAGAAGACTGAGGGCAGAAGACTGAGGGGGAGAAGATGCTGTCATATATCAGTCCTTTTCAGGACTACCCAAATAATCCAAGAACTTTTATTTTGCAAAGTGTTGCCAAAAATAACCCCAACTTTCCAACTATTTAATTCAAATTCAATTTCACCAAAACTATTCCCCATCACAAATACCAACTCATCCCACACTCACTTGAAAAAAAGTAAAATTATATCACTTACAGATTCAAACCTAGGTCCTCACTCAACAAAGTTGCAATCCCACCCAAACATGACCTGGCTTTATTCTCTGAAAAAAATATTTTCCTAAGTGGTATTAAAAAAAGTTTACCAAAAAATAACTGGATATATTTCTAGCACAGAATTCACAAGAATTGAAAAAAAATGCTAGTAAATCTCCAAAACAAAATTGTACAAGCTTTGCAGTCCCACTGAAATAATTTTTTTTTTACAGTTTATTAATCCATTGCCACTCACATTTTTGTAAATTTTGTTAGGCCTCACGTTTGTTGGTGTGTCAGTGTGGATGTGGCTTATTATTTAAAGTGGGGTTTTGGGAGACAGGGAAGTGGGTTTGAGTCTGAATCTTGGTTTTTGGGGGACGTGGGTTTGACTCTACAACTTTTTGGGGGGCGGTTGTGGGTTCGAGTCCATATCTTTTTTGGGGGGTTGTGGGATTAAGTCCACATCTTTGTTTTTTGGGGGGTGGGGGGATTTTTTTTTTAATTTTGTTTTGTTTGGGCCTTGGTGGTGGTTTTACTTTGATTTCTTAGGGGATTTTTTTTTTTGAGGGGAGTTTTTGGGGGGTGTTTTGTGTTGGAAGTTTATTTATATTTGTGGGGAAAGTTTAGTTAAATTTGATTAACATTCACACATTCATTCACACAATTTTTTTCTGTACTGTGGGGAGGTGTAAGTGTTAGACGGTGTGCTTTTTTTGTTTTTGGGCAAAAACATGTAGCTGAATAATTGTTTTTGGACGATTCGAGTGGCCCTTAAAAGGGCCGGGTTTGGTGCGACTTGACATTGTGCGGGCTAATCCGCTGATTTGGGCTGACTCTGCTGGCTGGACTGGCTGGGAGGTCTCGACTGTTCATGATGAGTGGAAGATGGCACTGGTGACAGTGCTCGTTGAAGTTGAGAGGGTGAAAATGGCTGTGGTGTGTCCATCTGTTGATATGTGAGCACACTGGGAATAGCTGCGAAGAGACTGGATAATCCAGAAGTGTTGTGCTGACTCTCCTCCTGTGGTGAAGGTGCAACTGAAGGTGGGTTGAAAATCATCTGTCTGGAAGTCCCAGGCTGTTGGTCATCCACAACAGCATATGAAGTTGGCTGTACTGACAATGATGGAAGCCCCGGTGGTTGCTGTACTTTCGCAATCACTGTAACAGGCTGTCCTGTGGTAGTCTATTAAGGCTGCACAACTGGAATGGATACTGGTTGAGTTTCCAGTATGGTGAGTACGTATTCCCGTCCTGCTGTGGAATGTGATGCTTCTGGAAGTTGATATGTGGTGACTGAGCTTCACTGTCTCGTTCCTGAAGGTTAAAAAGTCCCTTTCTTCAAGATGTTCAATCTCAGAGTAGAGATAGTTGCAGAACGACTGTCAAGGACTTGGAGTGGGATCCTGATGTGCACCCAGAAATGTGGAAATCATTGACCTCATCTGCTGGAACTGATCTAAGACTGGATCTGCAGATGTGGTGGCAGTCACGACTGGAGGCTGTCGTCGCTTGGGACTGGTGCTCGAAGGTTGATGAGTAACATCTGATGCAATGCTGATTTCCATCTCAGATTCTGTGTCCCTGGATGTATCTGGAACTGAAGCTGCGGCTGCAGAGGGCCTCTGGGGTGACTTGAATGCAGAAGACTTGGAAACTCCCTTCCTTCTGATGTGACCTCGTAGAGAACTGAAACTGTCCTTCAGCCATGTCTGACATTCTGTGCTCTTATCAGCTGCTTGTCCTGACTTCGTCTGAGTGAGCTTGCCATATCTGGTACGTTGAGTGTCGACCCACTAATTCACAGTCTTGCTGGGCAAGTTTCTGCTAGCTGCTCCCAAAGTCTTTCCTTCTGCTTGTCTTTGAAACTATCGTTGGTCTTGTCATGAAGTTCCTCATGCTGTTTAACAAACTCCAAGATGGCTTCTTCGTCTGAATCACTCAGGAAAATGGACTTCATCTGGCTTGAGTTGATTCTACATCAGTATCCATATCAGTTCGCACTCTCTTCTCTCCTCTTTCCGGGCTCTCTTCCCTCCTCTCTCTCTCTCTCCATCCTCTCTCTGTCCCCTCCTCCTGCTCTCTCCTCTCCCTCTCCTCCCTCTCCTCTCTCTCCCTCCTCCTCTCTATATCCTGAGCTGTATCTCCTAACTCAAACTGTGGTTGAGTGTCTTCAGTTGGTACTTCAATCTTTCTCCTTCTGCCCTTTCGCATGATGATCAATCAATCAATTGTACAGCTTGTTTTAAAAAACAAAACTTAAAATAAAAGTGAAACCTCACAGAAGAGATTTCACTCCCAACCAGTCCAGCCTAGCTCAAAACTTAAGCTAATTTCCAAGAAATAAAAACCTAAGATCAAAGCTGCACACCAAGTTGTCTGTGAACAAGTCAAGCCCAAATATACGTGGATTATCTACCGACTCGCCTTTTTATACTCACAGACTTTGAAGCCGACAGGCCGTAAGTAGCAAAAATATTGCCGGCCTGTCAGTTACAGTTCCCGGCTTGTCTGTTAGTGTTACAGGCCTGTCTGTTGTTGTTTACGGCTTGTCTGTTTCAGTTCACGGCCTGTCAGTTACAAATTTTCACGACTCTAGGACCCAGTCTGTAAAAGTTACCGACTGGCCAGTAAACTTTACAGGCTTGTCGGGAACAGTTACAGACAGGCCGGCTAAAGTTACCGACTGTACTGTAACACTTCCCGTATGGTCGGTGAGTCATGACATATAGTCTGGAAGCCCATATTTGGGATAAGCTGGATACTTGTTACAGACAGGCCTATTTGATTAACCGACAAGCCAGGAAGTGTAACTGACAGGCCGTTAAGTTAACTGACAGGCCTGTTGCTATGGGGTTGAAATTAGGGTCGGATACAAGGGTCGGCAACGGTCGTAGAAATATCAAACATGTTTGATATTTCACCGACTCTCTCCAACAGGCTGATAACTTGCAACTGACCCTAACTGACCATGTAAACATTGGTCCCGACCCTCCAAAAATGCATAGTTACCAGCCTGTCGGTTACAGTGGAAACAGTGCAATAGTTTTATGATAGACTACCATTTTAACATGTCGGAAAGCCAAATTTCAATGAAAACTTGAGGAAAACAGTAAAAAAAACTATGTGGCTTTTTGAAAAAATTAGAAAATTTTCTAAATTGAAAAATTGACACTGCACCACTAGCGCCATGCTGCACATATGTATAAGCAGGAAACTTTATTTTATTTCTTTATTTCTATTTCATTTAGCCATGCTGCACCTACCATGCTGCGCTAGTGTACAATGGGCCTCATGGTTTTTGACTGTTCTTCCCTCAAGTTTTCATTGATATTTGGATTTCCCTGATGTTAAAAATGTCACTATATCACAGAACTATACAAATATTTATTAATTGGACAACATAATGCAAAATGCTCATCATGAAGTGATCAACTAAAAGGCGTGAGATGACAAAATGTGGGTGTAAATATATATGTCTATACACTACAAATGTACAATGTAAAGAAAATTTGACTGCTAAGCATGTTGTGAAAATTGTACCACACCACACTGTGATGCGTATATGTGCGTAATTTCCTTACTGGAAATTCTCGAGATATACATTTGGAAAGCTTGAACAAGAAATAGAACAACATACCTCATAAGCAAAAACATCTCATCAATAAAAATTAACATTCAATGGTAATTATCAAATGACAAAAACTTCCTTGTAATACATGCATGTTTTTAATAGATGTGTCAGTATTTTCCTCCCAATCAAATAAAGCTTCCTGGTTAGACGTCTGATAATATATACACCATAATTTTAACTAGATAGACAGGATATTGAGACACCTCTAAAAGCAAGGTTTATATGGATTTGAAAATGACCTCTCTTTTAACAATCTTTTTTGTTTTATGTATTGTTAATAACTCATCTGCACCATCAGCAACATGGCCAAGCAATGATGTTGACTTCAAAATTAGAAGCAATGCAGTCAATAGGAGGGAACATGTAATAGGGAGTGTTGTTTTGGATAGAAGTATGGACAATTCTGGCACCACCACAGCTTCTGTTGAAAAAATATATTGGGATGGTTGTACAAAGAATCATATATCATCTGATTGTAAAAAGCTGAACAGCTACTGTCACATTTGTAAAGAAGCTTCTCCTCAGGCTGATGTTACTGCTGGTGAAACAGTGTGTTACAGCAGGAATCCTATTCAACTCAAAAAAATGTTCCAGACGTTATACAATGCCTTGCAGGATGTAGAACTGTTACATATAGTGGTCTTGAATGCATGGAAAGGCTATTTGCCATCAACACCTGAAAGGATAAATATAACACCACTGTTGAAGTTTAAGTACTTGAAATCTCTCAAATTAACTCCTTGCTACGAAGATCTCAGGCAGTCATATTTTATCTATTTTGAACAGGATACATTCAAGAACCTAGTACATTTGGAAACTCTGCATATCAACATTGCCAGTACTGATCAGTCTTTTGCCAACATTGTCTCCCACTTGACCAAATTGATAAAACTGGATTTGTCTTTCACCAGAGAAATCAGCATGGTCAACATGACTGATACACTTCGAGCTGTACACAATACAAGCCTTCGTTCACTCATTCTTCAAACATTCCAGCGAGCTGGCAGTGACGGCTTCAACCTCACTCTGGACATTCCAAATTTCTTCTCCAATAAGAAATTTTCTCTTCTAGAAGAGCTGGTCATTAGTGAAAACTCACTGGCCCGTTTTACACCAGGAATTACCAGTGTTGCTCCTAACTTGAAGTTCTTTGACATATCAGGTAACATTATATTAGATGGGCATAATATTGCTTTCCTGGCTGAAACTTTAATGCATCACAACATAGAAGTATTTAACATGGCCTACCAAGGCTATGTAGGAGGTAGAAAATTAATACGCCATAAACAGGAGACCTGGAATGATGATAACCAAATACAATACAATGGTCTTTTAACTTCTTTGGACAAACCGTCTCATTCTGTTGCTATTAAATCAAATGGGGTCATTATTGGCTGTGTCAATAGTAAGACTGATATTGCTGGCCAGCCAAATGCTAGCAGGCTGTTTTCAAATGATACATATCAGAACAAAAAGCTCTTTCATGATATTTTACAGTGTCTTTTTCCGATTAACTTTAAAGAAGGACCGCCGGTTGACACATTCCCACCCATTGCACAAATTTTTAATGCGCATTGTGCAATTTCCATCAGCTTTCCAATGGCTCCAAACTTACGATCTTTGTACATGAACCAACTACACTTGGAAGCTGCAGCTGTAAAAAGTGAAGAGATTGGCCAGAACTTTTGCTTTATGGAAAATAACTTGACACATTTTGTGTTCACCGACAATGCTTATTGGATCAAGGCTGCTAAGATAGAAGACTTTTTGTCATCACCACGTTCCATCACTGGGTTGGACAAACTGGCAAGCATAGACCTATCCAGGAATGGCCTGTCTCTGCACATGACACTTGTGACAAACAGTTTACACCTTCCTAATATTCAAAACTTCAGCATTGCTTACAACAATATAACTTTGGGTGGACAGTTCAAAGTCTGTCAGCAATGGCCTCTTTTACAGAGATTGAATATCAGAGGAAACATGCTTGGTGAGAAGCCAGACTTCCCCGAGGAGCTGTTGAGTGGATGCTCACAGTTGCAGGAGCTGGATCTGTCTTATAATCACCTCAATGTTTCCCAGAAGGTATCTGCTCTTAAGTTACATAACCTTTATAACTTTAAAATGCTGAACCTGAGTGAAAATCATTTCACTATCCTGAAGGAGGAAATGAGGAATGCAATTGATCATGTGGCAGAACAATCATCAGGTCTTCTGGTTGATCTAAATGATAATCCACTGGTTTGTAGCTGTGAGTCACTACCATTCACCAAATGGATAACTGATCATGTAGCAAATGCAAACGCCAAAGTCAAGTTTCATAATTATAAATATTACAAATGTCTTGACCATCATTCAGTAGTGAGATACTTTTATACCCTAACTCCACCTGGTGTGACCAAATTTTACTACAAATGCTATCCTAATCGGTTAATCTCAGACATCAAGATTGTAGGTGAAACATTGGCATGTGTACTATTAGTTTTTCTATTATGCATATTGTACCAAAAACGCTGGAGAATTCGTTACCAAATATTTTTACTCAAGCCAATGCTTCAAAGATTAATTTATTCAACCAAGCATAAAACACCAGAAAATTGGAAATATGATGCCTTTGTGTCCTACTGCTCAGATGACAGGTTCTGGGTTCATGGAGAGTTTCGTAAAACACTAGAAAACACCTATGGTTTCCACTTGTGCTTACGTTATCGGGACTTTAAAGCAGGAGAAACCATAAGCAAGGCCATTCTGGATAGCATTCAGCAGAGTCGAGAAATAATCATTATTATCAGTGATGCTGGACTAACGCGGGAATGGAATCTTTTTGAACTGGAGCACAGCAATCTTCAAAGCACCCGCAGAAAGAAAAGACTCATCATCATAAAGATGGGTGAACTGAAGAAGATCGGTGAGAACCCACTGGCTGCCAATCTACTGTACTTGCATCATTACATAGAGTGGTCCGATGATAAGGACAGGGTGCCTGTATTCTGGGACAAACTTGTCAGAAATCTTTATGGCAAGGGAAGCTCCAAGAGGCAGTGGCACTGCCATTCAATCAGGAGATGCTGCAAGTTAGAGCAAGGATACCAAGAGATAGAGGGTTCAGTAGACTGTGGTATCACAGGTGATTATGACGCATTGTAACTAAGGACAGCATGGATACTGGGAGATACAAAATTGCGTGGAATGAGAAATCACCTGATTATAAAACAGTGTAACTAAAATAGCTTGGATCCAATTAGGTAGAACATATCTAGAGTATATATTTCTTGCAACAGCCATCACATGTGACTATGATGGAATGTAGAGATCCATATGAACTTTGCATATCAATATTCAATTTAATTTTAATTAGACAAAAGGTTTTTGTAACGCAAAAATGATTACAACTTTTCTTGTTACAAATGCTGATTTTTCGTTCATATTTCTGAAACTATGGAATGCTTTGAATATGCTTGTATATATATATATATATATATATATATATATATATATATATATATATAAATAATATAAATATATATATATATGTTACAGTCAATCTGTAAAACCAGTCAGAATGACTGAAATGACCCGTCATTACACGTAATGACTAAAATTTTCAGTCATTATAAGGTCCAGTCATTACGCGTAATGGCTGAATTGCGATAAATAGCTTTAAATACTTGCATTACTAAAAATAAAATTGTCTGGCCTCACTTAGTAATTTAAATTGCATTCTCATGTGATTACTAAAGAGGGGTAATGAAATTATCACTTCAGATTTGAACATGTTCTGACATGATTACTGATTGATAACATGGGTAAATGATTAAATTATCAAACTCTTCTGCAGTTATTTTAACTAAGTCCCACTTCTTTTAATTCATGTCATAAAAATGACCTTCATATATATGTACTCCCTTGTAAAATATGATAGGGGACCCAATGGATAGGTAGCATTCCTAACAAATGGGGACCCGATCTATAGACTCTTACTAAAATTTAAAGTTCTGTGTAACAAGTATGTCCAGCTGAAGAACATAGGGTAAATCAAGTATATCTTGAGGGTTATTTATAGTTACAATGGTACTCAGGTGTGAGTTAGAACTCTAAGTTATCCTACTCAGGCTTTAATAACTATTAAAAGAATGGATTAAGTTGTCCCAGTTATTTTAGAACATTAAAGGTCAACTCCATCTTTGATAAACAGGCTCTTTGTGTGGAGAGGTCAAACAACAGTAGCAAGGCCTGAAAAAACAAAACAGGATAAAAGAGCTGCATTGCAATTAGGACAAGAGTGGACCAGATTCACTTCAAAAGCTTCATGGTTTCTTGTTTCCTAACAACCTGCCACAATAGAACTGAGTCTTTAAATTAATAACATAAAAGGCAAAATGTATTATAAATTATGATGGATAAATGAGAATTAGTCTTCAAACAAGACATAAATTTCATTGACAACAAAGAGATATTTTCATTCTATGACAATGAGTTTAATTTTAAACTGCAAATATGAATTTAGAATGTAAATAACATTTAAGATGTAATTAGATACATGTAATCATTCAATATTTTAATAATATTTTTGAAAATGACAATAGAGTCTATTACAAAAGTCTGCGCTTAGGTTTGAAAATTCTGGCTATAAATTCAGGAAGCATGTGAGAATTCCAAAGTTATTTATTTGATTAAAATAGTTTAATGTTCTCTAGCACAAAAATTTTCAAAATGCAGAGGAACAATGACTGAAATTTTACTCATTATATGTAATGACTGGTCATTTCAGTCATTACGCGTAATGACTGGTTTCACAGATTGACTGTAACATACATATATAAGTGGGAGAGTATGGGTTTATTTAAATTAAACTCCCAAAACTGCATCTATGGAGCCACTGTTTTTCAAAATATTCTACTTGAACATATTTTTTGGAGGGGAAGTAGATTAATTTTTTTATTTTAAGTATTTCAACTATTCCCGGAATACTATAACCCTCTTCCCCATTACTCATATTAAATAAAACTGTTATTGTACATTATTGATTGATGCAAGTCTGTACTAATGATTCACTTCTTACACTTCAAGCAAGCTCCACTTTGTACATAAAATACGAGCTTTAAGGGAAAAATGTCATGGCTGTATGGTATTCACTTTATGATATCTGGTGAATTAGTGAACTAATTGGTTTAAAATGATACATTGTAGAAACTAGTAATGAGTGGATAAAGGCAGTAAGTAACTGATGGCAGGTAGATGTTAGTTTACCAGGTAGCTGTATTGATAATCCTGAATGTTCCTACTCAGACAGCTTTACTTATAATTTAAACATCTATAACTGATAATGATAATTACTGTTGATGGATACTTGTATGTTGGTCCTAAAAACATTAATATTTTAACATTGTGAAGTTGATGCTTTTATAAGTTTTAATTTTTCAAATTTTAATTTTTAATTATGATTACTATTAACGGATACTTGTATGTGGGTACTAAAAGCTTAACATTGATGTTTTACATTGTAAAATTTACTTTTAATAATTTTTAAGTTTTAAAATAAATCTAAACATATTGCTAACTGTTGATATTGTCATGCCTTCATCCCAAACTGAAAATTCATGCAGAAATTAGAACAAACTTAAAGTTAATAAATTGAAAGTTTTGAAATTCATCAGTGCCCCCTGCTCGGGACATGTTCATGGATGATATTTCTTAAAATAGTGCAGTGAAATTATATTTCTAGGTAAATAGTGAATTATTTTACTTATTATTCACACAAACTGGTAGATAAGAACAATAAACTACCCCCTGTGAAGTATATTGTCATATATAATCTTTATACTTCTATTCCCTTGCTTTGCCCATAATAAAATTTAATAATATATGTAACTTGTGTAACTTTTCCTGTTAAATACCTTTGGGAAGGTTTAGCATGTTATGTCTTTCCTTGCAATACATTTATAAGATGAAAATAAGATTTAACTCTAACTATAAAAAAAAACAATAATAAACTAGGAGAGACAGTTTAGTCTAAAACTGGAGGAAATCACAAATATGGGATTGTGGTATTGTGTTTATAAAATCAGATGTTCCAATATTTGAAGTTTAGACAACGGGGGACTCTTCTGTATTTCAAGTGAAAAGATGGAACTTTGAACTACATTAATTATTAACTGTGTAACCCAAAACAGTTAAATTGGACAGTTAAAAAATTTTTTTCTTGTATCAAGAGTATCAAGAGTATGGTTTAGATATTTCCCCAAATTAAATACTTCTACTATTGATCAGTCCCTAACCCACATAAAAAAGTCGTACAGAAGTTTCATAAATTTTGGAGTAGTTTCAAACACAGTCGGAACAAGAGGCAGATAAATTCACCCAAAAATGTAACCTTCTTGATGGAGGTCCGAATAATAACAACAATAATAACTAGAAAGCACTCATAGAGCACAGACCTCCACTGGGGGGGGGGGGGGGGGGTTCCAAAATTTGGGATTTTTTGGTGTTAGGAATATGGTGTTAGGAATATGATTCAGATCTTTCCCAAAATTTATTCACTATTTGCTATGGTCAGGCTCTCCCCACATAACAAATATCAGATAAATTGAATTATTACTATTGGAGCCGTCATGAACACAGTCAAATAAATAGACAAACGGATAAACAAATGCTCCTAAAACAAAACCTCCAACAGGCGTTAAATAAGTCAACAAAATTGTTGTTACTGTAGGTTGTAAAACAAGTTTGAACATAATATTAAAACAGTAAGCGTATAGTTCACATCAAAAATATAGTAAGTGATGAACTATTTAAGATTTCCATGTGACCAGTCTCTCAAGTGATATAAAATATTGTAAGGAAGACAATAAAATAAAACCAAACATGTAAATTAATTTTCATAGAAATATCAAGTAGAAAGCTAAAGTCATTAAAAATACATTGAAATGGGTCCTCTGAAAAATCATGAATTTTTTGTATCTAAAATAAGATGCTGATCTTTCTTTTAGTAACTTCTTCCTTCAGTCAGGTCCTACTCACAAATTTTTAAATAAAGATCTGTTCATTAGTTTTGGAGTACTCTAAACACACACGCACACACGCACCCCCCCCCACACACACACACAAAAAAAATAAAACAAACATAAACAATTAACACAAAAACATAAACTGCTGGTGGAGGTAAAAATTCTGCTTAAAGGTCACATCTTGGTGAAAATCATGAATGGTAATTTTTTGTGATGGACTGTCAAGGAATTGAAAGAAAAAAGAGAAAATAAAACAGAAATAATAATTAATAAAAATGATGAATATACCACCTCCTTCTTTCTTATGTTTATGTCAATTTCAAGACATACAATGAGAAGAAATATTTTTACTTAAAGACAGCAAGTACCACAAGCTAGGTTTGTGACCTCACAATGGCAGTTACATTGTGACATCACTTAGTAATGACATCATCAGAAAGCAAAATATTGATTTTTACGTATGTGATGAAGAGAAGCAGTTTCACTGTGTATTCCAAATTAAAATAAGAAAAACTCTCTCCTGGCTTTAATTTTCAAACAAATTAGACCAAATTTGGAAGAATCCGTCTGTACCCCATGAAATACCTTCCCACCAAATTTGAGATTGATTGAAGTTATAGTTTTTGAGTTATAAGGGCAAAATGGTGCACAGACAGAGAAGCAGATTTCACTGTAAAAGCCCAATTAAAAATAAGAAAAACTCTCTCCTGGCTTTAGTTTTCACACAAATTACACCAAATTTGAAAGAATCCGTCTGTACCCCATAAAATACTTGCCCACCAAATTTGAGCTTGATTGGTGTTATAGTTTTTGAGTTATAAGGGCGAAACGGTGCACAGACAGACAGACAGAAACAAACTGATTACAATAACCCTCTCCTATCGTCGAGTGTTAAATATTACAAGTTTTACAAAGTCAAATCACAATAAGCAATGACTCGAACCTTCTACCAGTTCAGAATTTTTCTTTCATTGTGAAAGGGTTGAAGAAAAAGCGTTGTATAGTTATCTACTATATACAGTGGAAAGTTTTACAAACGAAGTCAGTACGAGGTTCCTTATTGTTTACAACAAAAGCCCTTTTGGGAAATTCCTAAAATTTGGAAAATTTTAACTATTTAAAGCAATTTACCTTATATGGTTTAATATCTTATAAATAGAAACACATATTCACTACTACTTTGTTATTATTTTTCCCCCAGTGACAAAACTTCCTGGTTATATGTCTGACAATACATCAGTTTTTAAACGACAAAATATGCAGACTCCTGGGGCCGTATTCATAAAGAGATCTTAAGTCTGAGACAAAAAATAGTCTCAGCTTTGAGATTAGGTCTCAGCTGAGACCAAGTCTCAACTTTGTATTCACAAACAGGTTCTCAGCTGAGACCAAGCTGAGACCAGTCTCAAGTTTTTCTAATGTAAACAAACTATAAAGTTGCAAATATATCCAATATTTTTAAAAGATCAATAGTTTTTGTGTGTTTTAATTCTTAACAAAAATCATACTGTCTATTAAAACAAAAAAATAAATTGAAAATGTGTCAACTGTTGTTTATTTTTCATGTCACATGATCTACTTCTTTGTTGCTATGCAATCAGAGAACTCTGATGAAAAGTGTCTCAAATTAAGGCACTTTTGAAACCAAAGTTTGGGCTATCAGTTGTTACAAAAGTTTATTCTAAGTATTATATATGTTGTAAATTATTTCTACTTTACATTAAGCCATACAAAGTAAAAACATGAATCTCAGTTAAGATGAAATAATGCTTGAGACTTTTACCACAATATTTGAGACAACTATGTACCAGTCTTAAGTTTGAGACCAAATCTGAGACTAAAATTGGTCTCAACTATTTTGTGAATAGCAACAAATTTGAGACCAAAAACAGTCTCAGATTTGAGATCAAAACCTAAGACTTGAGACAAAATTTGGTCTCAGCAAGTTTTATGAATACCGGCCCAGGGGCCGATTTCACGAACGGACTTAAGTCTGGTTTTGGGCTTAAGTTTAAGACTTTGGTCTTAAATTCTGTCAAAAATGTGCTAAGTCAGTGGGCTTAGACTTAGTGAATTTCACAAAGGGGCTAAGTCCATGGATTTGCTAAGTCAGTGGACTTAGATTTAAGTCTGGGAGGTAGTGGGCTTAAATTTTGTAAAGAGGACTTAAATATGGCCGCCATAAACTTTTCTCCACTTCAAAATTTGAAATGGCTGTAAATAAAGTATAATTACACAGAACACCTCACTAAAGTAGTCTTTGGGAAGTTTATGTGTGACAACAAGGTTTTCCATTTCAAAACAGCACTTATCCTTAGACAAAATGCGTTAAATGAAGGATATAAAAAGTCACATGACACAGAAAACCACTGTGGTTATATGATGAGCTTGGACTTAGCTAAGTCACCTTTGTGAAATCCATTTTAAGTCCCAGACCTAGTTAAGACCAAAGTCTTAGATTTAAGTCCCTGACTTAGCCAAAAAAGGGACTTAGTTTAAGTCCTTTAGTGAAATCGGCCCCTGTAAGGTTTATTTAATGTAATGTACTCGAGCAAAATGAAAATGACTTGTCTTTGGGCAATGTTTCTTGTACTGTGTTTTGTTTGGTAACTCATCTGCAGTAACAACAACATGGTCCAGTTGTGATAATGGCTACCACATAACCAGTCTTATGGAACAGAAAATATGGGCTGTTTTGGTAACAAATACATACAGTTTGGGCAATGAGACAGCTTCTGTAAGAAAGTAAAAGTTATATCTAGATGGTTGTACATGGAATCATGTATCAAAGCTGAACAGCTACTATTTTCATTGGTAAAGCAGCTTCCCCGCTTGCTGATATTACTGCTGGTGAAGCAGTGTGTTACAGCACGAATGCTATTCAGGTCACAAAAATATCTTTGGATATGGTGTTCCGAGTATGTCAGGAATGGCCTCTTTTACAGAGACTGGATATGGGTGGAAACGGTCTTAGTAAGAAGCCAGACTTCCCCAATGAAATGGTAAGTGGATGCTGTCAGCTGCTGGGGCTGGATCTGTCTGACAAACATTTCATTAATTCTCAGAAGGCATTTGCCCTAAATTCAGATAAACTTTATAATTTCAAAATCCTCAATCTGAGTGAAAACTATTTTACTATCCTCGAAAAGGAAATGAGGAATGCAATTGATCAAGTGTCAGAATGGTCATCAGGACTACTGGTTAATCTGCATGGTAATCAGCTGGTGTGCAACTGTGAGTTGCTACCATTTAATATATGGGCAACTGATCATATGGCAAATTGGAAAGCCAAAGTAAAGATTCACAAATATATGCACTACAAATGTATTCGCATTAATTCAAAAGTGAGTAACTTGGATACTGTAATTTCACAAGAGGTAACCAAATATCACACCATGCCACCCTCCCAAATAGTTCTCAGATATCATGACTGTTGGTGAAACACTGGCATATTTACTTTTAATTTTGCACTTTTTCCTTTGGATAATTGCCTGCCAGATATTATGTTACCAAGACTTTAAAGGAGAATCAAAGAAAAACAAGGCTTTTGTTGATGCACTTAGCAAGAGTAAGAAGGATTGTCTTCTTATCAGTGATGCTGAATGATGCCTTATGCCTGATGCCTTAAATTATTGCTCCTCAATCTCCGAAGCAACTACATAAAGCAAAGAAGAAGTGAAAGAAGATTTCAATATCAATTTTAATGGATAGTTATGTCACAGATAAATATCAGATAATGTCAGAAAAATCTTACCAAAGAGAAATTAACACTGCAAGGAAGCTTAGTAGCAGTATATAATATCACTATAAGTTTTATTAAACGAGACAAACTTCAGCAATATGCTTCTGTGTATATTATAATTGGAAAATGAATAAATTGTTCATCAAGAATGTTAATATGCTTCAATAAGTTAAGTGATTTGTGCTTGTATCTCCGTCACTTTTGAGTTTAGATCTATAGAATGTATTGGGAGTTGATAGGAAACCATATGTAGTGAGTCTTAAGAATGTGTCCGACTTATACACCCCTCAATCTAGGGGTTAAACTTGGTCCTAAAATCAACGTTTGGTGTTTTTGGTTTGAAGCAACTTCTTTGTTCAAGGCAAGTGAGAAGTAATGAGAAACTCATATGTACGGAATCTTAAAAGAGTTGATCAGGTCACAATGGATACTTGGTCAGGATCTCAAATGAGTATCAGCCAATCAAAATGATTTATTCACATTCAATAGAATCTTAATAAGCAAAAAGTCCCACAAATGATAATCCTGGGGTTTGGTCCTGGTGTCATCCTGGCTTTTGAAAGTGATGCTAAATCCTGATTTAGACATTGAACGTTGAAAGATTTTTTTTTCCAGAGTATAATGCTGATCTTTCCCAAACTGTAAGCATTACTTCAATTAGCAAGGCCCTACTCACATAAAAACATTAGGATTTTTATCCTGGGATTTTTTATTAACTCATTCCCAGTGACCAATAATATGCAAATAGGGGTTAAAATATGTATTATACATAACAGTTATAACTGTGACGACTAACAGCTTGGCAGTATTATCAATTATTATTGAAACTAGTTAATTATATATTAATTTGTTTAAGATTGTTACTAGATAAAAGGCAGATAGAAAAATTATTTACAACATATATGAGCACATAATGGTGTGGTTCCCCCTGAGGTGCCACATGCAGACACTACAACCCAATTAGCAGCAAACCTCTACATTGCCCATACCCATACTAGAAGAATTTAGAAATTTAGACAGGGGGTTAAGACCAGGGTAAAAAATGCAAATTCTTTGTGAGAAAAAGAAATGGTCTATGGAGAAAGAAAATGTAAGTTATAGTGTAATGGATATAAAGAAGGGATTGCGAATGATAAGACTATGCTATTTACAGCATGAAAAGACTATGCAATTTGCAGCACAGCAAACATGAGTTTTGCTGCATCCAGGTATAGCTTGTATGAGAATGTGATGGAGATTCTGCAAGGTATACTGTGCCAAAAAGCACTCAATCCAATGAAACATACTAAAATATCTAGAAAGACAAAGGAAAGTGCCATAAAACAGCACCTCTAAAAGACAGTAATACAATATACCTGTAATAATAAGTAGGTGATCTCTGAAGGTCACTTGGTAGGTGCCTAAGAAGAATAACCATTAAAATTGCTAAAACGATAACCATAATGGTATAAATAGGAAACATGAGACTTCCGAAGGTCACTAAAAGCCTACAGGCGCATGAAAACTTTAATGGTATGCTAGTAGATGGGTGACCTACATATGAGTAGGTATCATAGACAAAGAAATTGCCTACTCATTGGCATCAAAGCATGACCTAGTAAAACTAGTGGGAATGACTTCATATCTTGTGGTAATGACTTGCTGTCTTGTGGTAACGACTTTTTAATTTGTGGGAACGAGTTAGTATCTTGTGGTAAAGACTTGCTAACTGGTGGGAATGAGTTAGTATCTTGTGGTAACGACTTGTTAACTTGTGGGAATGACTTAGTATCTTGTGCGAATGACTTTCTAACTTGTGGGAATGACTTAGTATCTTGTGGTAAGGACTTTCTATCTTGTGAGAACGACTTTTTAACTTGTGGGAATGACTTGCTGTCTTGTGGGAACGACTTGCTAACTTGTGGAAACAAATGACTATCTTGTGGTAATGACTTACTAACTTGTGGTAATGACTTACTATCTTGTGGTAACGAGATAAAAATATGATAGAAAAACAGTTCTATATGTCCCTTCCTGGGCTCCGTAAATGTGCCTTTTGCAATGGGAAATATTGTAAACACACAAATACACCCAGAGCTAGACTACTTTAGGGGTTGTTTTATTTACCTGTACATTATATTTAGTCATTTCAAATTTTAAAGTGAAAGAAAGATACGATATCAGTCACAGTTGTATTGAGACATGTATCAGAGTTTTCTTTCTGCAAATATTCACAGTTTTGGTTCAAACATCACCTTTACGCTTATCACGACATTCTGTAAACTAAAATGACTTAAACACTCTGCATTAGGGCATTATACAATGAAACGAGATCTTTGAAATGCCAAAATCTGTGAAAGGAACTCAGTGGCCACTTGCAAAAGGTTATTTTACTTCACTAAATTAAAATACCTTAATTGCACTGTTTATTATTATTTGAATTGACGGATCGTTCCCAACTTTAGGTGCACTGTTTTATGAATCCTGTTGCATATATGACGCCATGATGGTTTTCAATTTTCATCAGCAGCGGGTTAAAGCAAGAAAACTTAACCAGATCATAATGTACTCAATAATAATGAGGCTTCATCCTATTCATAACGTACTCGTTTAAAGTGTATATAGCTGTTCTTCAAATTATTTTCAAATATATTCTGGAGCTATCAATGATACCCACATAGGGCTGTATTGGGGCACAGAAACACTGGGATGAAGCCTAAGCAATCTTTTGCCAAGTTTGATAACAAATACACCACAGAGAGGCTTAATAATCACTCTGTTGAAGTATCCTTAAACACCTTGTTTTAACAAGACATTTTTAATCCTGGAAATCAACAAAGATTTAACAGGCTTGTCACATGTGACAAAGGTCTCAGATCTTAGATCATCCCAGGTTGAAGGTACAGATCAAACAAGGAGAGTAATTGGTTCAAAGTGACTAAACATGTCAGTGTTTTGTTGTTGTTTTTTTAAAAAAAAACTTTATATTGTGACATCACCACACTAGTGGATCGGTATCGGGGGTGGGGGGGGGGGTGTTCAGATGGTTTGAACCCACGTCCCCCTTGAAAAAAAATCCGGCGAGGGTTTGATGTAAACATAAAATAACAGACACCGATTCAAAAGTTGAACATCCTGCACTGGATTCAGATTCAGACTATTTCAGAACCTTCTATTATGTTCTAAGGTTGTTGATGTCAAATAAGTGTCGAAAAACCTATACTTTAAAATTTTCAGTTGTTTCAATTTTGCAATTTTTTAAACTGCCAAAGGTCATAGGTCAAAGCTGGGTACAGGTCTTTGCCATTTGTCACTTGTGGGAGTCAAACCTACACAGAGGTAATATTTTAACCACCATCCTGGAACGATTCTATGTGCACAGTCTCCTGTCTGGATGATGAGCCCGCTGCTGCGCTGGCTTGAGAAGGAGACCCCTTGGGAGCCCTGAATTCACTTTTGGCTGCAAGATGGCGTCCCTGAGGAAGTCAAAATTGTCTCTGGTCCATTTCTGCCTCTCTGTCATGACGTCAACAGTGGTTCCCCCTGGCCAGACTTCATGTAAGTGACTTTTCTGAAGAGTGTGCACTCTGAAACCATCTCTGGCAGGCATCTTTTGCCAAATTGTTCTCACAAAACTTATCCCACACAACCTCCCTCTTTGACCTATCCTTGTAGTCCATTAAACGCTTGTTGTAGAAAATTTCATTGTCGCGCAAAAAGTCCACTAACTTCTGCTCCTCCGCAGCAATGAACAGAACAGTGAGTTTCTTACTCCTTTTGTCAGCCTTGCCTTTGCCCTTGCCCTTCTGTGTCCCTCCAGCAACCTGTGTATCCGCATCACTTGAATCCGAATCATGCTGTGTCTCCAGCCCAAAGTCACCCTGTTCTGTATCCGACATCTCCAGAGGATCCTCCACTCCCACCACCAACTCCTCCACCCCAGCTGCCTGCTGGCTCTGCTGAGTCTCTGGTACACAACTGAACTCATCCACCTCTGGACTCCTGGCCCTGGTGGACATCCTCTCTGCCTTATGACTGCCTCTCCTCTTGGACCTCTTCTTTGGTGGCATTTTACATAAATATTCACCAAATTTCCTCTTTTGAAAAAAACAAAAACCTCAAATATTTTGACTAAATATGCCAGCAAAATATATCCTCAAACATATACAGTGAAAGCTGTAAAGTTCCAAAAATTCATGTATCCTCATCGAAATGCAAAAATTGTATGAGCAAAAGCCAAGCCAAGTGCCCTTTATATAGGCTTTCATCCATGAGAAAGCGTCTTTCCGTAACTTCCCGAGTGTCGTGGGAAACTACAAATCTATCGGTAAACCCCATCCTTATTGTCCTTTAGGCGTCCTTATTATCCGTAAGCCCAATCTATATTGTCTGGGGACAGATCCGTAAACATATGTACATATCCACAGACAAATTTCATATAAAAATTTCAATGAAGCCTTTTTTGGCGCGGATGATTCAAGGATGTCGTGGATGCCACAAGGACATCCACGATTGCTTTAAGGACACTAGGGACGAGTTACGAATGAGATACAGATGAGTTACTGATATCAATTACAGATAAGATCCGCAAACCATTTACAGAAAAATCAAGCAGTTTGATTTTTCCGTAGCATTCTTGCGAACCAATGACATCCGTGGCAGATGCCACAAGGACAATAGGGACGTTATGGATGAGTATACGGATGTAAAATATGATCCGTAAATCACTCACAATTTTCAATATTAGGAATCCTGCTGCGATCCGGCGGAGCATCCGTGGATGTATAACTGGGGTCTAATAAATAATCTTTATCCCAACCTGCCCAACTTCTTGGCTTGAACACATAATCTTTAATCGTGTATGTCTCGTGTGTAACTAGAGGACAGACCTCTGTGAATGCAGCTCTATATCCCCATATGTGATTTTACCCAAACACTCATTGATAATGGGACTGCTGATAATTCCGGATTCTTTTGTATCCAGAGTATGATCTGGGTCTTTCCCAAAATTTAATCACTTCTTCTTTTGATCAGGCAACATAAAAAAATGAAATCAATGATAAGACCGAAATTTCATTTGGCCTACATGTGTGAGCTGCAGAGCAAACAGTAACTCGAGTAGTACGTATAGGTTAATGACCAAGTAAGTGTCCAATATTGGAAAATAATGAACTGTTTACGAGGTCCTGAAGGGACAGAGTCAACAGTCCATTATTTTCCAATATTGGACACTTACGAGGCTATTAACCTATTTAAATTACACCTTTTCCTTCATTTATAATTAATTTTTAAGATGTTGTTTAACATCATTACTTTTTCATTTCTATATTCCTGGTGTGATTTTTTTCGGTTTTATGGTCATTTTAGTTGAAATAAATGTTAGAAGGTTTCTTTGTATGGTCAGAATCACAAAGTGACCAATAGTGAAAGATAATGGACACTTTTAACAAAGGAAAAACTCCCAGGTGTAATTTAAACTAGAGAAGTGCACAATTCATGAAAGTCCTGTATATTCTGACCCCCACCCACTCCCCAACCCTGCAAGATTCTGACTCCCCTTTAGTACCCCCCCCCCCCCCCCACTTCCCGGTTAATTGAGCGTCATTAAAGCACATGTCCGTGGGTTGTGTATCGTGTGTGTGTTAAAGAATAAGATATTTATTATTACATTAATAGTTTTAATAATGAATGCTATGGTCAATATTGATATTAAATATCTTGTAAAATAGTATTAAAAGCAATTAGTATAAATTTTGTTTGGTGAATAGACTTCGTGTAAAATTTACTTTGATTTACCTTGGGTTTATTATTATTAATTCTCAATGGAATGAATTAGCTATAATCACTTTTATGGCTGGGGAAATTTATCCACAAATGGGTTAATCAAAGAAACTGATAGTTTATTGGAAAATGTCTGTGAGAGTTTTGGCAGGTACATAATCACAGTTGTAACAAACAGACAGAGAAAACCATTGAGCCGGTGGCCAATGTCAACATTGTAAAATAAATATGGATTTACAAAATCACTTTTAAAATGCAAAATGTCTGTTCATATATGTTATATATACCTGTGCATATTAGTGCTTCTTTATTAATGTATCAAATGTTTAATGTGATGCTTATGTTTATCCCCCCCCCCCCCGTAAATAATTTTTTTAAAGATGCGTGTGACTTTGAACTGATTACACTCGAATGAGCTGATGAAATGACTCCCTCAGTGATTTGTTCTAAGTGTAATTGAACCTGTTCAGTTCACAAAATAGTGGTCTCTGGAATCACAAACCTCAGAGAGAGTTTGTCCTTGATAAAAAGTTAAAAAGTATACTTCCCTTTGGTCATTTTCCAACTTTATAAAGCAATGTTAGAAACAGAGAGAAAGGTTAAATGCATGTTTCCCATTGACATCTTGGGCAACCCCCTTCACCCCACCTGGTGTGTGGTTTGACTCTGATTTTTCCGTCTCTAAACATGTCCAGAATGTTTGTAAAGGCTGCTTCATTCAACTGAGGGATTTTAAAAATATTAGGCAGTTCTTGACTCATGATGCATCTGTGTCGGTTGCCAGTGCTTTTGTTAGTAGTCGGTTGGACTAATGTAACTCACTTTTCAGGAGTTTCTCCAAATTCAATCTTCATAGATTACAGTCTATCCAAAATAGTGCAACTAGAATTGTTATAAATTTGAGTAAATACACTTGGGGGGTTGGGATAACTCCAGTACTCAGGAAACTCCATTGGCTCCCTATTCAGTTTCACGCAGAGTTCAAATTGGCTCCCCTGGTGTACAAGTTTATTCATACTGATTTCCCTAAATATTTTGCTCCACATCTATCCACATACTACGCTACTTACATTACTAGACGTAGTCAGAGTGTTGCCTGTTTCCTCAATGTACCAAAATTTCAACCTAAAGTTCACAAGTCTACTAAGCAGTTTGGCTTCAGTTTCGCCTTTGATGCTCCTACTGTTCGGAATTCACTCCCTGAAGACATCTGTGCATCACCCACTATTGTCTCTTTTAGAAAGAAGCTCAAAATCTATCTCTACGCAAAGGCATATCCTCCTTAGCTCATTTTCTCTTATGGCTTCTCCGTGGTGCTGACCTATTTCTGTCCCTGGATTTTGAATTTGGATATTGCTATGGTGTTGTTGTGCCATAGAGTTCGCTACTCAGTGGAGATTAAGCGCTATAAAATTAGAATTAGAATGTGTCATGGTGCTAGACTTTAAAGACACACCGTAAATGCGAATGCACATTTGGCACCTGATCGGGAAAGTGGGAATGGCGTATTCATATCACTCTAATTCTTCGCTAAAATGAAAGTAGCATTGAAATCCATATTAGAAGTAGTGATGCTGTAAAACCAGACAGTAATTTTATCAAAGAGGATTTAATAAAGGAGAGGGGAGGCGGTGGGGATAAATATCCTGTGAGTCAGTCCTTTGACAAGTCTCTTGAAATCCCCCATCCGGCTTCAGTCACTCAGTCTGGCTTTTTTATGACTGTTTCTGTGAGCAGTGGGATCACAGTGGATTATTGATCTCCCCCATAATGCACTGTAATAATAAAAAAGCCACCAAGTGTGTCACAGACAAGGCCAAAGGAATAAAATCATCTGATTTACTGAAGTTGCAAACAGAAAAATTAATGTCAAAGATATTGTAAAGTCATATAAAAGATAATTTTTTACAATTAAACAAAATGACCAAATATGGTATAAAATACCTGAGGCCAAAATCAATGATACATTATTTTTTGGGAAAATATGTTTAACTTTAGCCAATATCTTTAATTATTAACTAATCTGAATCATTAATCATTATATGCTTTATAAAACAGTATTACATTGATGTTTATCCAGGCAAATACTGGATATTGATTTCAAATGAGAAAATAAGAGAAATACTTGAAATGGGATTCTGGCCAATGTATATTTTTCTTACCATTTAAATTAAATACTTAAATGAATAATATATTAATATTATGGAAAACTGAAATTCCTGACTGAAAAATTCATATTTCTGAATGAAATTTCAGTGGGGGCATGAAAAAGTGATTCTCTGAAAAATTTCTTCAGTTATTTTGCACAGCATATATTTAGCATTATTTTTGCAATATAAATACAGGGGAAATGGACAAAAAGGAATCAGACAAAAAATTTCCATATCAGGACAAAAAGTTAAAATTGTCTTATAATGGAAGCTTAATGATAACATACTCTATAAAATGAATTTATTCATTGAGTTAATAATGAAATTATACTAATTAGCACATTTACATTGTTACAAATAAAAGGGTGATTGAACACATAAACAATATGTTTTTATATGATATTAAATGTTGTTTCATTGATAACTCTACTTTAAAACATCTGCTTCCAGTAAACCACAAGGTTTATTTACAAAAAAAAAAAAATCTTTCGTCCCAGTAATAAAGCTTTTTGTCCAGTTTCCTTTTCTGCTGTTTCTTTTTGTCCAGTTTCTTTTTATCTACCTTGTTTTTGTCCTACCCCCGAATAATATTTAAGCTGTTGTATTAATTTCTGTAAACCCGATCTTTACATGTGTGTGGCCTTATTGAGCAGTGTAACAGAGTAGTTAAGGACAAGCTGTTCACATATTACTCAGTCCCTGTGTGTGTTGGTGTGGGTGTCTAATATATACCGGCAAATTCATATGTGTTTATAGCTGCAATATTACTTGAATGAATTAACCAGTAAATAAATAAATGGAATTACTGTTATCTAAAGAGGGATATTTGTAATAACTTACCACTGGGTTTTAATTACTTCATCATACACAAGGTAAGTCTTGTTACTTAATTTTTATTGATTTTATGTTGATTTCCTGAATTGCCAGCACATTTTCATAGTTTGTATTATTATCTCCGTCCAGGAGATTATGACATTGGTGGTGTGTCTGTCTGTTTACTTGTTTGACAGATTTTGATGAAAATTTCCCAGGAAATATTAACAGATAATTCGATTTTGGTGGCGATCCAATCCGGATCACATCTTGATCCAAGAATTCTTAAAAGCTGTTTCATCATTACTCTTACAAGTAATATTAGAGGTGTTGCACCTTGGCAGAGGTTTGAGCTCTCTGAGTGATTGTTTTATTATATTATCCATATAACTGGTATTATAAATATTATTTCAAACATTTTATTGGCATATTTTGACGGGTAGATTTAAAACATACGACTATCAGTAGTTGTAAGAAAAATATAAAAGATTAACTATGTTTAATGTTTATTTATTTTGGCCATGTGTGATGCGTCATTGCCCATATCTTACCATATGTTTACCGTCTCCTTAGCAATTCTGGTCATAGAAAAAATATGGACAAAATTATGCTGATAGCTATTGTTTAACAATGGTAGATCAATAAAAACAAATATTGAAATAAAATTTTAAACCGACGCGAGAGTTTCTTTGGTTTTTTTACTGTAAATTTAGAAGTAAACTCAAACTATGTGGGGTGACCATAATTAGTTTACTGACTATAATATGTTGGCAATTTGTGTACATTCTTCTTTGGTTTTGTTTTCTAAGAATCTTCACATGAATTAAAATGTTGCAAAGCATTTGTTTTAAGATCCTGTCTGAGATTTGAACTTAACGATGTCAAAGGGATTGATTGTTACAACTATGAAACTGTCCCTGATAGACCACAATAAACCTCTGTTGTCTCACAATGCTTGGAAACTTAAATTGAGACTGGATAATAGAATGTTAAGAAAATAGAAGAGATATTTTCATAAAAAAATTACAGGGAAATATAAATTTAGCCAACTGGAAAGAAGTTGATAAAATCAGTTAGTCAGACAAGAGAATGTCAGATTATTAAGATTGTATAGTTTGACCTCAGGATCAGGTGAGTGTATTACCACCACCACTATCCCCCATCATGCCCCCCCCTTTCCTCCATATTTTACTTGATATATATCAGGTGAAAAGAGTTTAGCAGTCTGTTTCAAAAGATAAAAAATATTGGAATAAAACTAAGAATAAAAACAAGAGTCTCCTGAGTGTGAATAGACACCAAAATGAACCCTCAATTAAATAAATTGGTTTATGCCATTTGGATGTATTGCCCCAATATTCCACCTCCACCATTTCTCTCTCAAAAAGCACTTTGACACCAACACCCTGCACCCTATGCACTGCACCAAAATGCACTGCACCGGTGCTATTTACCGGTGCAATTGCACATCTGAAAAAGTACTTCAGGGGGGAGTGTTAGACTTATTCTCCAGCCTCTGATGAGATAGCATACTTTGACTATTGAAATACAGTTGTGTATAACATTACAACAGTATAAGGCCCAACTCCATATATATTTGGTATAAAGTGAACTTTATCTGTGACTACTATCACCTCTGCATCTGTTTCCTTGATAAAAAATATTGGACCATTTTGTTCCAAATAGTCCCAAACTCAGTTGGCCAATGCATTGATGAGTCATGCCATTGTTTCATGGGACCATCTCTTTAAAGCCTTGTGCAGTTCTGTTTCTTATTGAAAACAAGCCCACACTGGAACTGCAAGGCATTGTCAGGTAAAGCATGGTCTATTTGGAACTACTTTCTAATGGCTTTTGCTAAAACTTGGGAAAGCAGCCAAGTTTTCACAAAGAAATTTAAGAGAGATAGAAAAATGAAATTTAACCTAATGTGAACTTTTATGGCACTTAATCTCCATCATTTGGCCAAATCTAATAAGCATCACCCCCAAAACATGTTCAATAAGATAAAAACATGAAAATAAATAATTGTATGTCTTAGAAATTTTATTGTTTGCGTATGAATACATTGTAAGTGATGTGTAAGTGTACAATGGCTGTAGACACAACAATTTCTGAGCCAGAAGGTTTTCAACTGACAGGATGTCTCACAAGAATATGATCTGTTAAATGACAGTCAGTACTTTGACTGTGTTCACACATACATGATTCACAGTCTGCCATCCACAAATGCAATTTTTTTGTATCATGCCACTATGCCCTAGTGGGTAACACACTTGCCTAGGAACACAGAGGATGTGGATTCAATCGAAGTTACTAGAAATTGTAATTGTATTTATACTCAGCGCAATATCTCCATATACTACAGGACTCAAAGCGCTATTTAACCCATCCGATTGCACAGGTACAGCCCCAACTCACAAGTAACTGACATTCCCCTAACTGGAAGATAGAGACTCAAGGATGACCATTTATCAACGTCCTTGAGGTTCTTTAGCCTGCCACTGGGGATAGGACCCAATGACAGAGGACCGCCATTTTTAAGTGGTCATCCGAGCCACTATGTATCTGCCTGTACCTGGGTTTGAACCCACGTCCTCTGAGTTCCTAAACAAGTGTGTCACCCGCTAGGCCACAGTGGCAGATAAAATACAGAAAGATACATAGTGGCTTGGATCACCACTTAAAAAAGTGGTGGTTCTCTGTCATTGGGTCTTGTCTCCAGTGGCAGGCTAAAGAACCCAAGTAGCATTGATCAATGGTCATCCTTGAGCCTCTGTGTTGCAATTAAGGGAATACAAATCACCACAAGGCTTGGGCTGTACTTGGGTGGTTGGTTTTTTTTTTGTATTGTATTTATACTCAGCACAATATCTCAATGTACTACAGAATTCAAAGCACTATTTAACCTAGCCAACAGTACAAGTACAGCCCAGCATTCCAGTTACTGACATTCACTTAATTAAAAGACAGAGGCTCAAGGAGGACCATTTATCAATGTCCTTGAAGTTCTTTAACCTGCCACTGGGGATAAGATCCAATGAAAGAGGACCACTATTTTAAATGGTTATCTGAGCCACTATGTATCTGTCTGTACCTGAGTTCGAACCCACTTCCTCTGTGTCCCTAGATGAGTGTCTTACCCACTAGGCCACAGGGATGGATCAAATAGCACTTTGAGTCCTGTAGTGCAAGGAGATATTGGGCCTCGTATAAATATACAATACAATTCTTTAATGAAAGGATCTGTTTCCACATATTTATAAAAGGCATATGATTGTGACTGATGAAGTGTATGATTTAGAGCTGGTATTCACAAAAGGGATCAGCCAAGATTAGCACACAATTAGCTGAGCTACATAGCTCTTTACGGTGATATTAAGCTGATTTTTGGTTTTAGTGATAAAGCATACCAAACCTGTTACCTTCCCCATCAAATAAGTGGTGTACACCTGCTCCCCCTGTCCAGTACACTTTACTGTTTCCCGCAGACCTGTATCTAGAATTACAGATCCAAATGTCCTGTAACCTAAGAAAACTGTTCCTATATTTTTTCTTTAATCATACATATTATTCTGGGACTAGGGCCACCAAACCAGACCTTCTTGCCGTTATAGAAAATAACATTAAACCTTTTATTCTTTAGTTTGTGCCAATTGGTCACTTTTTAAACTTGCTGTTAATTTAACCGACATTAAAACACACACTGGCAACTTTTGTTGTGGATTATAACTTTTTGAGTTGTAGGTCCAGTGTGCTTGGATAGTTTTCTGGTAAACTCTGTACACTGCAAATGTGTAGTATGGTGGTAGAGTGGCTGGTACTTTATCTCCCATATCTCAATTCCTGAGTTTGATCCCTTGCCTGACTTAAAGTTGCCTGGTTTTTTTCAATGCAGAATGTAAACCAGTCAGTATGCACTGACTTCCTCCATCCTACGCACAGTGTCCCCCACAGGGTCTGTTTAGTAAAGGAGAGATTAAGTACTATAAAAGTCCAGTTAGACATAGAATTAAAAAGGATGTGAAAACCTAAATCAGTTTATAAACATGACTGAGTAATCCTATCAAGTGTGTCACCATTGACTTATTTTACACCTTCAGAAACTAGTGTTTAATAATTAAACCAATTTCTCTGAATTTTGAATTAAATACTCGAGAACTTGATTGCAGTTAAATATCCCTAATAACAGTATAATTCTGTGTTTCTAGGCCCCGTCCACTTTTCCAGCATGACTGACAGTGGGGTCGCAAGCCCCACCAATGATTATGAGCACTTCCCTTCACTCGAGGACAGAGTTCGCTCGTCTTCCCGGAACTTCAACAAGTCTGGCCGAGCCTCGTCTCCAACTCACAGCGCCTGTGGCAGCCTGATCCGAGCGAGCATTGTGAAAATGCAAAATGAGAAACGCGCCAAGAAAGTCAGATTCTACAGAAATGGCGACCGCTTCTTTAGAGGCATGGTGTACGCCGTCTCACCTGAAAGGTTCCGTACGTTTGAGTCATTAATGGCTGAACTGACCTCTAGCCCATTGGGCGACAAAACCGTGCTACCCAACGGAGTGAGACATGTGTTTTCAATCGATGGCGGCATGAAAGTGTCCAGTCTAGATGATTTAGAGGAAGGAGAAAGTTACGTCTGCGCCTCTACGAGTATCTTCAAGAGGATCGATTACCCACGAAGTCAGACACCAGTTTGGAACCCCAATAGTCGTTCTGTGGATTCCCCTACTAGGGAGCTGAAAACCCCCACTCCTGGGCTCTTCGACCAAACCAACCTGCCGGAAGAAAATCGGGATTTCATCAAACCCAAACTGGTGACGATTATAAGGAACGGAACCAAACCTCGGAAAGCTGTGCGGATTTTACTCAACAAGAAAACGGCACATTCCTTTCAGCAGGTGCTTAGTGACATCACAGAGACGATTAAACTCGATAGTGGGCCCGTCAAGAAGATATTTACTGTGGATGGCAAACCGGTAAGTCAAATGTACAGGGAATGAATATTCTATTGCTCTGTTCTTTAGCCTTGGGCCCATATTTCTTAAAATTCTTATTTTTCGAAAACTTTTTAGATTTCTCTGAGAAAAATGGAGAAAGATAAATAATAACTAGTGTAAGAATAAGAATTCAAATACATTTATTTTAATATCTATTTTATATCATTTTCTGTTATTTATTCAGATTTATCATCAAAGTGTGTTTTCCTTTTTCGACCAACACTGCCTTTATGCTGGGTTTATGGCTAAAATAGAGGTGAAAAAATACAAAGTTAAACTATGTTTGAAAATGTTTAATTTTGCAGTGGGATTTTTCCTTAGATGGGATTCACTAAAGGATTGCTGGCAGCTTCTATTTACTTTGTATTACCATAATAAATTTTAATTTTCCGAAATTGTTTTGTATAATCAAAAATTTTAATTTATGGTTTAGAGATATTTGAGTAAGAAAAATTTGGCAAGTACTGAAGCATATATGAGAGTAAGACATAAATATTTAAACTTTTATTTGGACTTCAGCAGTGTTCGCTCTCGAGCACGATTTCGCGAGTTTGTACACACTCTGGGGCGAGTTGTCGCAAAACCAACTCACCAACGCGTCTGTGCTGTCGCTAACAGGCGAAACACTCAAAACGGACTGAAGAAATTTGTCTATTATTGGAAGCGATAACGTACATATTTCCTCATAGAAATGGGTGAGAAAAGCATGAAAAGCAGTTTATTTTATATTATATATCCAGCTAACAGTAATTCAACGTGAGAATTCGGGTATTCTCGCATGATTTCCGTGCTTTTTGTCGATTTTTAAACTCGTCTTCTGCTTATAGTCACAGGCGAAACAGCCGAAACAACTACTGACCAAAGAAATTCGTCTGTTATCGGAAGCGACGACATACATATTTCCTCATACAAATAGGTGAGAAAGACATGAAAGTGAGTTTATTTTATTTGATACATCCAGCTAACAGTAATTCACGCGAGAATTCGGGCATTCTCACGAGATTTTCGTGCTTTATGTCTAATTTTTAACTCGTCTTCTGCATATTGTGTTGCAGGCGAAACAGTCGAAACAACTACTGACCAAAGAAATTTGTCTATTATCGGAAGAGACAAAATATATATTTCTTCAAAGAAAAGAGAAGAAATGCAATTTATTTATTTATTTCATGAATCCAGATAACAGTAAAATATAACAAAATAATAATAAAATTTAAAAAAACCAGTAACACCCAGCCATTAAGCCATTAAGATGTGGTTTAGAAGTGAAATTTAAAAAAAAATAAAAGACAAATAAAAATAGCATTAAATAGTTTATTTATTTGAACTTTTAGTTTAGCATCTATTTCTTATTATTTAAATAAAGAAGATTTTATGCAGTCCCAAACTGGAACTAAATATTTCAATATATCTTGACGCAAAACGTGTCTCACATTTTTTCACAGATGTCTCGCCTTTTCAAGTGAAGGGAGACAGTCTGTCTCGCATTCATTTTTGACGAGAGCGAACACTGCTTCAGTCCTTTGGTGAATCCATCCACACACCACCACCCCCCCCCCCCCCCCACCTTCCCCAACATTTATAATTCTAATAATTCAGATAACAGAAGGCTGGAAAATAGAGGTTCTTCTGTATGCCCTATCTAGTGCTTGTAAATGATAGATACTTTTAATGACCTCCAAAGGTCTGACACTGCTGGAGTGGAATCAATTATGATTTGGAACCATTAATTTGCTGTTGAAGTAAATAATTTGATAGAGTCCTCACTTCAGTAGATCCAGATTTATCCGGATCAGCCAAGAGTTTGTTCACAGAGTGAGTGTTGTATGGACAAACTACTTTAGATCCAGAGTCAATGGGGATCTAATGGTTTGAGATTTGTTTGCAGGGAATGCCAATTGGCTCAAAATGACAGAATCAGAGTAAATTGGCTTGGAAAATTTAGCAATAAGTTGTGTAGCAGTCTATTTTACATTAAAAAACTTAAAACGCACATTTGGTGAAGAATTTAACAAAAACATAACCACTAATGAATATCAAAGATGTTTTTTTTTTATTTTTTCAGTTACTTTTTAAAAAAAATGTAATTTAAGATTGCTGGAAAAAATTATAATCTTACGTGCAAACGATCATATCAACGAAGTGATTCATATATTCTTGGGGACGGAAAACACAAATGAGAATTTCTCATAAAGCTGTGTTTTTTTTCATGGTGAAAGATTTTTTCCCATTGTATTTTTCATATTTTTTTGTTAAAATGATGTTTATATCAGAAAAAGATCTGATAATATTAATAATGCAATGTATTTGATTTCAAGGAATTTTTTTTTTTCACATATGATTTATCATATTTAAGGGTTTATAAATTATTCAAAGGTTAGATCAGTAAGACGGAGAAAATTGTTTGAAATCTAGGACAGTTTTGACAGTTTGTGAAAGGTTGGGACTTGAAGGATTATCTTCTTAAGGAGTATTATGTATTTGACTATTAAGTCTATTATTTACATCATTTACTGCTTAGCTCATACAAATTCATACACATGTTGATATCTTAAGATTAGAACAGCGATCTCCAAAATTTTTATCTTATGACAGCGAAATACAATTGGTGTGAATTGAATGCAATAATTTTTGACCTTGAAGTTATTATGCTTTCTCATTGTAAATAACATTAAATGTCTCAATTTAAGCATACTTACTTTCTTGATTTCATTATATAATTTCAAGAAATTTTAAATATTTAAGAATTATTAAATTTCTTTATTTAATAATCTTTTGATTAAACTATTATATCTAGGGTTGTAATTAGTTTAAAATGATATCTATTTTAAAACAGAAAATTAACAACAGTTTTTAAATGGTTTCCATAAGAGTTTTGGACATCCAATTAGAAACAAAATAACAAATTTCTCCTTCAGCACTAAAGGTGCTTTCACACAGCCGTGGATCAGGGACCCAGATACTAATAGTGACAGTCAATCTTTAAAGGTCTTTTCATTCTGGGCTGATTTGTGGACAAAGTTGAAATTCAGAGAAGTCTTATCTGAGACATAAATATCAGCACACTTGGTTTATATACCTGTCAATCAAAATCTTGTGAGATTTTTGTTTTACCATTATAAATAATATATAATTACGCAACTTACAGCACTCCCGTAACTGTCTTAGATTTTAAATTACACCTGAGAGTTTTCTTTTGTTAAAAGTGTCCAATATCTTTCACTATTGGCCACTTTCTGATTTTGACCATATATAGAAGTCTTTTTAGCACATTTCCAAAGAAACCCTTTCACATGTATTTCAACTAAAATGATCATAAAAACCAAAAAAGTACACAACAGGAATATTGAAATGAAAAGTAATGATGTTAAACAATATCTTAAAAATTATAAATTAAAGAAAAGGTGTAATTTAAATAGGTTAATAGCCTCGTAAGTGTCCAATATTGGAAAATAATGGACTGTTGACTCGGTCCCTTCGGGACCTCGTAAACAGGCCATTATTTTCCAATATTGGACACTTACTTGGCCATTAACCTATACTTACCCAACACTTAAGCCAAAACTAGATCTGACACCTTTAAAGAATACCATTTGAGACAGAAATCTAAAGTGTGAGACAAAAGGTAGATTTAAGAAAAAAGGCACAGACTGAAGTGCATAGTGTTTGAAAGACGTTTTGTAAATCTCTTAATCTACTAGAACAGGAAATGTGAAATTTAGCACAGTACGTGAAATTTGTCAACAAGGACCCCCCACTCCCTTCTGCTTTCTTGACATCTTGGTAATTTTTTACACATTTGTGATTTTTGTGACTGCAAAAGACTCCTAATTTGCCTGCAGTGCAAAATTAGCAGGACCCCCCACCCCCCCCCCCCCCCACCCCCCCCCCACCCCCACCCCCCACTGTTTTGGTACTGGGCTACCATATAAAGATCCATCTCATGGATATTTACAGGGATGTCTTTAGAAACTACAGACCAGATGGTCAGCACCCTGACACTATGTATGCAAATCAATGATAAGGTCACTTGGTATTCCTCCAGTAGCCTGTCATTCCCTTCAAACAAATTAGTCTTGTCCTAGACTCACAATTACCTGGACCCTAGCTTGAGGCACCAGTTTGATCATACAAAATATATCTGTGAACAGACTTTAACATTATAATAATACGAGTTGTGCTTATGTTAATGAAAGTATCCCACATCGCCCAATTCCCATTGCCCCCCCCCCCCCCCCCCCAGGTATGGGCAGATACATAGAGTAACTCAGATGATCGCTTAAATGGTGGCCCAATTACAATATCACAAAAACAAGGTACCAGGCCTCCTGGCAGGATGTTAAATAAATCAGTCTTGCAATTAGTCATGATGACAAAATAGCAGTAATAGTTTTTAAAAACAGACAAAAACCCTATGTTGCAAATTTTAAACAAATTGTGTTCCAGCTGAGGGGAATTATTATTCCATCTGTAAAAAAAAATTGCCATGTTGATTAACATGGTGAGAAAGGCTAAAGCGCCCTATTATCACCCACTAATTAAACTTTGTCCCAATAGACTGAGAGTCCTTCACTTACAATTGCACCAAGTTAACCCGTGTGTCCTTGAAGAATGTCACCTACCCCCAATTCTCCCTTAATTGCACCCTATCCCCCCACTATCAATCATGTCTCCAAGTGTAATAAACATGTTACTATAGATACCAACATGCTGCCCTATTTACAGTGGATTAGATTTAGCTGCTGAAATAGTTTTTTTGTTGTTATTTATTGGTCAATAACAAGTGTGTAGTTGACAAGGAATGATAATGAAAGCTTCTCTGGTTCCTGTCATTACCAGCAGTCACTGGGCAACGCTCTGAAAAAGTCTGTCTATAGTGCTAACTGTAATCTCGTAATATTAGTAAAGTCTCTGACTCTAAAATAAAATGACTGTTTTGACTGTGTGTAGCCATTGGATTAGCATGGTTTCTTCAACATGAAGATACCAAATAGTAGTACCGGACAACTGGTATGCAGTGTTTGCTCTCGTCAAAAATGAATGCGAGACAGACTGTCTCCCTTCACTTGAAAAGGCGAGACAACTGTGAAAAAATGTGAGACATGTTTTGCGTCAAGATATTTTGAAATATTTAGTTCCAATTTGGGACTGCATAAAATCTTCTTTATTTAAATAATAAGAAATAGATGCTAAATTAAAAGTTCACTTCTAAACCACATCTTAATGGCCTAATGGCTGGGTGCTACTGGTTTTTTAAAATTGTTTTTTATATTACTGTATCTGGATTCATAAAATAAATAAATAAATTGCATTTCTTCTCTTTTCTTTGAAGAAATATATATTTTGTCTCTTCCGAGTTTTTCTGACTTTTCAACTGACCTAACGTTTGGCATACTGAGGATATGTTTTTCTTACTTTTTGTAAGGGGTAGGTTGGTAGGCCCGGTGTCTTGGTATAAAGAGCATTTTACTGAAATATCGTGATGAGATCTTACAAGTGGCACTTTGCTTGTCAACACGTATAATGGAAGACAGAGTTAAAATATTAGACACATACCCAAAATCTGAAGAAATTATAAACTTTTATCCCAGTTTCTCTTGTATTTGCGGACTTTTATAGCAATTATGTAGAGTAGAACTGCCATGTTTTGGTTACAATACTTTATAATAAAATACTTTCGACACATATAATGATATAATAGAAGGAAAACATCAAATATTGGGAATAAAAAAAGAAATCTGAAGAGATTGTACACATTTACTTCTTATTTTATGCATTTGGAGACTTTTATTGGATGTTGTTAAGAGGAAATATATCTGTGTTTGGTTGGGATTTACTAAAACACAGAGTCCTGGAATCAGTTTTGCATTGTGAATTTGTGACCTCCTGATCAACACATTTTTGGTACCGACCCAGCCCTAGTTTTTGCTGAACAAAATTTAACTTTGCCTGGTTGCTTCATTTATAAAGGTTAAGGGTTTTAAAGCATTTCCTGAAGATATGATACATTTTTGACAAGAATTGTGCTATTTGTACATTTTTTTAAAAAAGTTAAAAAAAAGTGCAAGCCAACAAGCTTTTATTTTTTAAAATTCAAAAAATAAATTCTGTCTATGAACCGTGTGTTCAGAAATTGAGACTCCCAGTACCCCCAATATACTTAAAATTCTGAAAAAAAAAAATTACTTAAATTTCAAAAATATTTTAATTGTTGACTTTTATTGTCTGAATTTTTCATTGGATAGAATTTTAAAAAATATTGCTAAATGGTGTTACTCTAAATGTAATATAATAAATAATCTGTCATGTATCATCATGAAGGACTGTTTAGTCCCTCAGAATTACATATGACATACATTCTGATACAAAGGACAGACATGAGACAAAGGTTGATTCCATATAAACTGCACACAACCTTGAATAAATATGAGTAAATAATCACTATTTGTTGGTTTAACATGACAGTATATGTAGCATTAAAATCACCTCTCAGAATGATACACTGTGCATTGTGTCTTCTAATTGTGGATTTAGAGGGATTATCCGGATCAATTATTTGCCTTGTTCAAAATACAGTCAACAGATCCATGTCAGATCCCTCAATGAGATCCATACCAAAGAAAACACAGATTTTCATGTAGTGTATATTAGGTTAATTTACAGGGCTACAGTAAACTATCATAATATTGTTTCTGGTTTAAATTGGCATCTGGTTAAAATGTCAACATTGTGTATGTTACATTTCAACTACAAACAAAAGTTTTTAAGCGTGAGCCGTAGAGACTGAGAGGCTCACGCTTCTAGAGATCACTTGTTTTCTAAAGTGCGAATCCAGGGATCACTTTTTTTTGGATTTTTTTTGGTCTCCAGACTTTCAGGAATTGGGCTGTAGCATAATGAGTATCTGTCTGTTCACTGAAATTAAGCAGGAATGGGCTACATTAGTACTGGGATGGGTGACCGCTTCAGTGCACTACTCATGTTTCTGATGTCTTTGCGGCTCGAGTTAGTAGACCTGAAACCCCTTTTGGCCTTTTTTAAGTTAGGCCCCTCAGAGATCCATAACAAAGAAAACATAGATTGTCATGTAGTGTATATTAGGTTAATTGACAGGGTACTGTAAACTCTCAAAATATCACCACTGGTCTAAAATTACTGACTGGTTAAAATGTCAACATTGTGAGTTTTACATTCATTTCATTAGCAAACAAAAGTTATATTAAGACAGATCCCTCATTGTAATCCACATGTCATGAGTTGAATTTGAAGCCCTGACTACCCTAATGGTACCCCCAGGTGATTGAATGGCCAGTGTGGTTGCCACTGTTGACCAGTTCTGGTATGACCATAAGCAACAGTTAAAAGGGATGCCATAGCCACCTTTGACCTTAAGTACCATTTATAACACTATATTGGCAGTTGAAAATGATTCTTATTTGTGGTATATGTACACAGGAGGTATTTGATGTTGTAATTTGAATTATGAAAACTATAACCTTAAATTGTGGGGTGTGTTCTCTAAAGATTTGTGTGGAATGATCATGTACTTTGTTCACAATTCCTGTCTCTGTTTAATGCTGACATTAGTAGAAAATCCTTTGTGTGCATTTGATATGACAAACAGACATCTACGAATAGTTCATGGTAAAGATATGTTTGTGTCATTAACGTGTATCTGTTGTACAGTAACATGTGTAAAATTCACCACTCTATGTGAGATTCCCCATTGTAGGTGAAATTTGTCTCTGTATGTAAAAACTACAGCAGTGAGAAATTTACCACTGAAGCTAAAACTTGCTGCACACTATGCAAAGTTTATCACTGTAGAAATAAATAATAGAGTAAGAAATCTAAAATTCGCCACATATCTGAAATTCGCCACATGTGAAAATACTAATAAAATAAATGAATTGTGGTGAGATTTGTTGACTGAAAAGTAAATTAAGACTTTTTGAAATGAAAAATATCAATTTTTGGACAAAAACATCATTTTCTTCATAAAATTAACTAAGGTTTTAGAGGTGGCGAATTTTAGATTCCTGGCGAATTTTAGATTTCTTACTCTATTTGCTGCCGAATACAAAATTTACCACTGGAGGTAAAATTTGCTGTGCAGTGTGTGAAATATACCACTGTGAGTGAAATTTACCACTGGAGATAAAATTTAGTGTACACAAAGTGAATTTTACCACTATTAGTAAAATTTACCACTGTGAATGAAATTTAACCCTTTATCACTGCAGCTGAAATGACCACTGTTAGTGAAATTTACTACTGTAGATGAATTTTCCACCATGTTGGAAATCACACTATTGACGAATCCAGCTACCCCATATATTATATTATTTTGATTTGTTATATTTTTATAAAGTTTGGGAAGTGTGATATACTTTTAGATTATTTATTAAGCCTTGCTTATGGCTCTAGTTTATTTTTAAGTAACTGGGAGCCAACACAAATACAATATAATTTGTTTGACTCATTTATAACTAGAAAGCACTCATTTCCACCTGAGAGTGCTTCTTCATGAAAATATTTATGTGGGTAGGGTCTGGCACTAGGTAGACTTTCACCAAGTCCTTTTGTCTTTTGTGAAATATATGAGTACTATCCCCCTAACTTTAGAATACTAGTGGTATAATGAACTCGTGTAAGTTTCCAATTTACATTTAACTATTCAGGTTACTGATGGATACAAATACAAAGACTTGCAGCAAGTCTAGGCACAAGGACAAAGGGATTACATTTTTGGAAAGATCCAGATCATATTCTGGATACACAAAAATCACCAATTTTCAGAAATGCCCCCACCCCCACCCCCCACCCCCCTTGTAGAGATCTGCACTCCACAATCATTTTTTCGTTGCCTATAAATATGAGAGACAGACTGTTGGATATATGCAATAAAGCATTTCAGTTGGTTATTGTTTTTTTTTCTTAGGTAACGACCTTATTTGACTTTTTCCAAGATGACACAGTGTTTATTGCCTATGGCAGCGAGAGGTGTACATACGATGACTTCGACGTCAGCAACAATGGTAAATATGTCATTTTCATTATAATAATATGTAAGAATTTATGAAACAACTTAAGCAGTGAGCAGTAAGTTACCATGGTATCAGTCAATTCATCTGATGTATCAAGGCCTTAAGCCTGTTAGGTACAGATGACAAAATAACACAGTAACTATGCGTGAATAATAGGATTGAAAACATAAAGTCAAAATTGATATGGCATAACTTTTCTATAAATGTATCATCGACATATTTGTACAGAATTTTGAAATTTTTCTCCACAGTTTCACGAGGACTCTTATCTTTTGTATGGGATTCTTGTGATGTGTGCAGGATTGTCTAAATATTATAAGTTAATAATTTTTAATTCAGGCATCTCCCACTAGAGTAGCATTTTTTCAGAATCACGTATGGTTCTTTGCGGTTTGACATATACGACATACAAGTACGTACATGGATTTTTATGTAATAAAAATAAGCAGAAGCACAGTAAAAGACCTTTCTAATGATATGTAATACATATTTTATAGCTTACATATTTTCTGAGATATTACTGAAAAAAAACCAGAAGTTATTAACACTTATCTATGGTATGGAAGTGCCGTTGTATACAAAAAAAATATATCCTATTCCGTATATCTCCCTATATGGGTCAAATATGACTTATGGTGGATAATAAATAATTTTAATATTTCATCAATTCATTGGCAGAATGCCTGAGCCTTCAGAAAAACAACATAATACAGATGTAACACAGCACTAAATATACAGTCACCAGCTTAATGTATTTGCCTGCCATTCCGGGTAGATCTGTATGTAGTCTGCAATATTATTTCATATACAAGCAGGGTATTTTATAGCATTCTGGCTTCAACTGTTTTTTTCACACAATAATTTCCCAGTAGGGTTTATGGCACTGTAAACCTAAGATTTAGTGTTGTGCAAATTATGCCCCAAACCTAGCCTTGCATTAAGCTTGAGTTTCTTTTTGATTAGTAAAAACTTGTTTACAAAATGCACTCTTACATACACTAGTTTTTACACCATTGATCATTGGCGAGCCAGTATCTCCTAACATATATGAGTAATTTGTTAATAGCAAACCTTTGTGTACAGTTTTAACAAGGATTTTTGTACAAATTTGAGTTTATAGCAAGGCTACCAAAATCCACCATTTCATTCCAGGTTTGGCAAGCACAATGGTTGTCGGCTGTCTCCATGGAATGTAAATAACCCATTCTTGTCCAATCACTTTCCTTGTTGAAATAATGAATTTGTTTTATACTTTGTCAAATATTTTAATAGATATTAAGAGCAATAAAAATCTGATTGAATTAAATGAGTTAAGACAAAACAGACGTGCAGATACAGAGAGACCACAGATAACATATTAACCTAGCATGAAAAACTGTTTTAGTGGCGTCACAAAATGGCAGACATCCTGTAACATTTCCAACAGTTTTTTGTCATTTTCACTCAATTTGGAAATGGAATTTTTTGAAATCTTTTGAACAGTTAATGTAATGATAGTGTCATCTTGTTACAACAATATCTCAGATTCATTTTTGTGTAATTTATTTCAGCCCTTTTTCTGATTTCTCCCTACTGATTATACAGACTTATATTGTTTGAGTGTTTTACATTCAGGCTGTACGTACCTGATTTAATAATTTTAGATTTTTTTTCAAATAATTTTTGATATATTTTTATATCCCACTAGCCAAAATTTGAGGTCAGGAGATTATGAAATGTCTGTGTGTGTAAGTCTACTTGTGACAATTCTACATAAAATCTTTATATCTCATTCATTTTGAAGACGTCTTCACCAAATTTAACCCTTTCGCTACTGAAGGATCGTTATTCTGGGGGACTGTAGCCATATTCATTATTTTCAGAGTTTATTCAAGAGCTGTAGCACTCGATGTTCTAAAACAAATTACATGTGATAGCCATCACCACGTTAAGGAATAATTCACTATTTTTCGCTCATTTTTTGTTGCCTTGCTGAGGACTTGGGAATCATTTTCCAAAAATTTGACAATTTTCATTTTACAATTTTACAAAATTTATATTTTTGACAGTTTGCAAAATATCTTGAAAAAGTAGGAGATAGTGATGGGACGATTAGACCAACGTTCGATTAATCGTCGGCGTTATGGTACAATGGCGTTCGGTCACTGACAACTTCTAGAAATCGATTAAATCTTACCCTTCCTTATGTGTCTCAATATCCACGTGTTTTTTATATTTTAAGCTATTTCCTTAACTTTCCTTTGATAAATAATGAGATTTGTCACGAATTTGGGTTACCGGAAGTGAGTGCTTTTGGTAGGTTCTAAATGTCAGAAACACCGTTATTCTTACGGATTGACAAATACTTCATCCCGGAAAGTCTTTCATAATATATTTTCTTACAGTGGAGTAAAAAAGTCGATTAAGGGTCGATCATCGGTCGGAAAATTGGACGAATAATCTACCGCGAAAATTGAGGCGATTCCACTCACTAGTAGGAGATGATTTTTTGATAATTGTCAACCCTTCCAACAAATCACTTAAGCAAGATTATTCATGGCCAGAGAGGGTACTCAAAAATCAAGCTGTTTCTTTACAAATGTCAGCTGACACAGTGCCCTTTTGGGTACACTACTATTATAAGTTATACACTGCATCATTGCTGTGTTGTAGTCTCTTGAACTTTCACTTAAAATAATCTAACAGTGTTTAAACTATTTTTTGTACATAAATGTCCTTACAGAGGTGCGTTTTGTCAGTGCTTACAAGTCTGTTCGGCAGAAGGAGAGAATCACACTGAAGTCGCCCAAAGGGCCGCGGAAAATCTTCAGCACAACAGAAACCCCTTACAGTAATTACAATGGTAAGTGAATTTATTTATTTGGGGTTTAACAACACTTTCAACATTGTATAGGTCATATCATGACAGGTAGTTCTATTGGCAGACGAAACCAGTACATACAGTTGGTCAAGGTTCTGTACTGTAAACTGCTGACCATCGGTAAGAAACTACCATGTTTCCAACATACGGTTTTTGGTTTGAACCTCCAACCTCAAAGGTGGGAGGCGAGTGTATTACCACTATGCCACTGTGCTCCCCCAATGGTAAGTGAAATCATGTAGTGACTATAAAATGGCAAAATACTCTTTTTCTTACTGCTTGACTGGGCAATTTGGCATGTACCTAAAATTGGCACAAATATAAACAATATACTCAAACTCTGACCAATCAGGATTGATGATGTAGTACAGTACACTAATATAAGTACAACATTGATTGATTGCATGCATATTTAGTGCTCTGATTTTTATTCAGAAATTTAATTAGCCCCACTTAAAGAGCTGATGACTGTAATGCTCTATAAACTTTAGATAAATAACAAGCTGGAGACCCAAATGATGGTGTCTTAGAAATTAATGTAGTGGGATTTTATATTGCGTGGAATTGAAATACATCCACTGATACATTGGGTGTCCATATTAAATCATTGAGAGGCAAAATTTTGCTGTCATAAAGACATCCATATTGGGGACTGGCTGAGGTGCTGGAAAGGCGACTCTAAACTTTTTCAAGTTGGCTTTTAAAACTGAGAAAGCAAGGCCAAAGCTTATCTATAGGCCAGTATGCGAAGGCAAAATCTTACTCTTTCAGATAATAGAAGTTTTACTGTAATAAAACTTGCATGCTGTTCAAGTAAATGGAAGGTTCACAGTCCACATATAGAGCCAGTTTCCAGATTTTGCATTGCAGTATCTAAATGCGTTCTATCATAACATGTTCCAATAGGTGACTCACTGGATGCATTTACAATGATTACCAAGCAATTATTATGCTTTTTCTAAAGTCAATTCAATCGCAATAGACTTCTACATAATTTTGAGTCATCCATTTAGCTGAGGCCAAAAAAAAAGAACAAAAATTGGACAATTCACAGTTTTTTTCACACTTCAAGCTATTAAATGTCAATGATTTTTTTTTGGTTTCCCCCCCAAAAATCATACTAGATTTCATGATTCAGACCAAACCACATGTTTTCAGTTAGTTAAGTTTTCAAGGCCCAGATGCATTTTCACAAATGAGCTGGAGTTTATATGAGGGGCAGTGAACAGGTTACTCACTCCCATCTGTTTGAGGAGATTGTTTAATGCCGTGTTTCCAAGTACACGATTATTGAGTGGTCAAAATGATGTTTCTATGCCCATGTATCAGGTATCCATGTGCTAAATCTCCAAAACCCGTTCAGTCCCGTACACATGTTCAAGTTTAGTAGAATTACTAGACTCTATGTAACTAGACCCTCCGATATTGATGAGATTTTTTTTCGAGTTTACTTCCCCAAAGAGGTATACATTTCTGCCAGCGGGCATTTCTCTGTTTGTCCTTTTGCAAAGTAACTCAAAGTTGTGGGTGGATTTTGATGAAATTTCAGGAACTTTTGACAATGGCAGAAGAACAGATGATTAAATTTTACTGGTGATCCGGATTTACAACTGAAATCTAGGGATACTTTAAAGGACTTTTATCATTGCTCTCGTATAAACAATATCAGTGTGGTTTGGCCTTACTGGAGGAGGTATTGCACTCTCCAAGTGCTCCTGTTATTTCTGTTTCATACTTTTTGGGGGTGGACAACAATAATAACTATAAAGTACCAAGACAAACTCACTGTCATCATATTGATTGAAAACAATTGATGTCTGTGTAACCAGAATCTCCAGTATCCATTTAGTATCCGTTTCATTTACGTTTTGTACTTTTGAAGGTAACTAAGAATATTTTGGTAATAATGAATTATAGGTGGCAAAAATATAGTCACTGTAATCATACATTAGAGGTAGAGTAAGAAATCTAAAATTCGCCACATATCTGAAATTCGCCACATGTGAAAATACTAATAAAATAAATGAATTGTGGTGAGATTTAATTGTTGACTGTATAGTAAATTAAGACTTTTTGAACTGAAAATACCAATTTTTAGACAAAAACATTATTTTCTTCATAAAATTAACTAAGGTTTTAGAGGTGGCGAATTTTAGATTCCTGGCGAATTTTAGATTTCTTACTCTATATAAAATCATGGATAGAAGGAGAGAGATCGACAACCATAGAAATGGCTAACATTCACTTAAAAATACTGCATGTTCTGAAGCTTAGTCATCACAACTGGTTCCCTTTATAACTAAATTCTACTAGTAAGTCTGGTTCTCAGCACACAGAATCTACTGCAGTAATATAACTGAAGTTGTCCCTAATCTTAGAATTAATACTTAACAAATGTTTTGCAAAACAGAGAAAATGACATGTTCTTATATTGTTTGTTAGGTCTTCAAGTTCAAAACACCAAATTCTGTTATTGTCTGTCCATTCCAAATTGAATTTGGATAAATGTAACACTTGCAGAGATTATAGAAGGACGTAAAAAGACTGTTTACCAACTGTGATTACACTGTCTGAAAATGTAATCTAAACACTGGCTCGGAAATTGTGTGTGCGAGACAATGAACAAAATTTAACAACTGGTGAGCAGGAAGTGTATCATCTTAGTCCATGCTCCAATGCATGTGACTTGAGTTTGGCAAATTGCATCCGCGATTACGCACAAATGCACAAATGTTTTGGTGAGTATTTAGCAGGAAGTAGGAACAAAAAAATCCTAAGTTCAATTTGTATTCACAAATTGGTGATCACTGTGGCCTAGTGGGTTAAACACACTTAACCAGGAAGACAGAGGAGCTGGGTTCAATCCCAGGTACAGGCTGATACATAGTGAACATGATGACCAATTAAGATTGTGGTACTCTGTCCTTGCGTCCTGTCCCCGGTGGCAGGCTAAATACAGTAGACTTGGTGTAAGTAGAACGGACATAAGTAGAATATTGCCTTAAGTAGAAGAAGCTTTTAAGTCCCAACAAATATGCATGTAAAATAAATGGATAAATAGGAGTTTGACCTATAGAAAGTGGCCCCAACTAGAACCTAATATGATGCACAAAATGTTACTTTTCAATGAGAATAACAAGGTATAAGTAGAACCTGTAATTTGTGTGTGTACAGGAGTGTCAATCTCAATGAAAGAGGTGACATAAGATGCACCACTGTGTTACAGGGGGGGGACAGCGATTCGTGGGGGACAGCGATTCACCAGTTTCTATTGTATCTCATTTAAAACTAATATCTGTGTTGATACTGAAGGAGCCTTATAGCATAGAAAAGTGTGCAACATGTCTTGATATTTTTCTAAGATTTTAGAACTGACAGCATGCAGGATTATAAAGATGAATAAAAAAGTTTATATGTCAGTGAGAAATATGCCTAACAAACTGTATCTGATTGATGCAAAGAGCTGTATGTTCTCTAAACTGTGTCTGGGGTCAATATAAATACTATTTATAACCTCATTAAGTGCTAGAATACAATGAGAAGAATTGATCTTTAGCTTTAACTATTGTTTGCAAAGTGTTTAACAGTCTTTGTAACTTTTTTGGGAACAGTATAAAATAATCGGTGAAATGCTGTCCACTTTCCAACAGTTCTAATCTTATTGCCATGGTACAAGTTCTATGGTGGTATTTGTACTTATCACAAAATATATTTTATGATGCTACTATCATTTTACAGTTTGAGGGACCTCTTTTCATTCTGATAACTTTTATAAAACTACACTGCATATTTGTTCCCAAGAAACTTCATTTTGCTGTTTTTATGGGCGAATCGCTGTCCCCCCCTGTACTCTTTACCTGATTATTTATCATTTCCTCACTAATTCAGAATATCAAAGACACTGATTATCAAGTAGAGTGATCACACTAGTGTTGATTATTTCAAGAGAGTAAAGTGCATGGTATCTTTAGTACTTGATATATTTAGTGCTTTATATATAAGTGATTATAACTAGAAGTTGCCATAAGTAAATGGGTGACATTTTATAACTTCAACTTAGGTTGATGAAGTAGGTTGATACGTGTTCATCCTTGAGACTATATCATTCAGTTAGCAAAATTGTTGGTCACAGTTAGAGAGCTTAGGCTGAACTTTTAGATTCAATTTGCATTTTAAGAAAAGACAGAAAATTATTGTACTGAACAAAACATTGAGCATTTCAGTACTAATTCATATGCCAAAATGTGGCGATAAGGCCCTCTTCTCATCTCGGCAGTAGTGTAAGACGGCGATTTGCGGTCGAATTGCAAAGATCAAAATAAATATTTGTATAAAACCAAGATTCCCAGATCATTGTCTTAATTTCAGTTAAGAAAGTCTTGTGATGAACAGTTGAACTTACATTATACTTCTATTTTAAGTTGTATCACACATAACAGTTATACTTGAAAACATTTGACTCTACATTATTGGAGTACAGTGTAGTAACCCCATTAACTGACCCTCTGTTAAACAGACTATTCAGTGAATTGAACATTTTGTCACTCAAATATATACTTCCCCATTGGTTTGTTCTGGAATATCTCTTTCATTTTGATGTTCCTTCTCTCATCCAACCATTCAACATGGTCACATAATGGAGTTTCTACTTTACAAATACTTTACCAGAAGAGTTTAATGTAACTCCCTCTGAAGTGATATTTTTTTACATTTGGATTTTACAAAAAAAATAGGACAATATTACACTTAAGAAAATGAGTGTATCATGAGCAAATTCCATTCTGCAGAATACTGTATTGATTCCTGTTTCACGTGGCTGTTTTATTGGGACTCTTTTCTTTCCTGATGTTGGTGAGTTTTTATCAGTGCATTCAGCAGTCGTTGCAGACTGGTTCAAAAGGGTTGCTAATGGCGACAGACATGACAAGAATCACTCCTTTTCTGGTTGTCCTTCTTTTAGCAGGTGTGACAGGAGTTTTTAACCCCTGTAACCATCAATACGTGTCCAGGTGAACAGACATAAACCTCCGCCCATCCCCCCATGATATACAAAATCAGTTCTCCATTAACTTGTTAACTTAAAGTTTGTTTGATTATATAAAACAGATAAAGTTACCTGTGTTGAAGAATGGCTTATTTTTGTGATGTACATATTTTTTCTGAAATTTAAGTTTCCAGAAAACATGTTTGGAATTTGATGACTTGACCCTCATCAGTGTGGTGGTAGGTTCAAAGCCAGTTCATACCATCATGTGGCAAAAACCTGAGGACTGCATGTTACAGCTTGACATCACATTATGACAAAGATGCAAAGGATCAATTCTGTACTTCCGTTTTTTTGCCAATTTTAGGCTCATGCCAAATTACCACAGCAAGCAGTATAATTATGATATTTAAAAAACTGAGATATAATGCTTCAATATGTTTTAACTATAAAGCTGATTATCACACTTCAGGCTATGGGTCTCCTACTAAACCAACAAACAATGAGAACAGGAAGCCATTTGCATCTCCCAGCGCTGCAAGGAAGAACTACGGTGGCTCCACCAACAGACACAAGTCACCGGTGAGTTCAAGTCATCCAGTATAATCTAATCAGGCATTACATAGCATTTAATCTCTCTACTTCTGGATTCCAAGGCTCATAAAGAGGTCACATTGGCCTAGTAGTTATCAAGCTTAGTGAATGATTCACTTAGCCTTCAACTGAGCCTGCGCCTCTGTTTGGAATCCAGTGCATCACAACATATGAGTGAATATTGATGGGAACATCCCATTATGACTTCTAAATGGCAGATTTAGGGATTTTAAAAACAAACTTACTTCACTTAATTCTATGGTCTGTCTCCCAATCTGGAACCCGACCTTTAGCTGGGAAGATGGTAGTTGCTTATTGATACTAGGCACTCTGTTTATAGTGCAGAATCTTCACCAGCTGGTGTATACTGTTTTTTCTGCTCTTTAAAAAAAAGTACTCATCATGCTTTGAGTTATCTAATTTGTTAAAAGCAATGTTAACCTCAACTAAACCAAATTATACTAATTGTCTTAGGCACATAAGCAAAATCAATATTCTAGAATCATAATTAGCAGTGGTGTAAGCATTGGTTGTTAATCTGAGAGAAACTGGACAACCGATGAGTTTAAGTGGGAAAGTAAGTATTACAATCAGAACAGCTGAGTTAGGTCAGACATGTGTGCCATAGTATGTAAATTAGACTTTCACCAAGTCCTGTCGTCTTTTGTGTAATATATGGGTACTGTATGACTTTTGGAGAAACAGCCAGCCCTGACAAATGTTTTTTCAGAGACTATTCCCCCTTACTCCGGAATGTTTGTGGTATAATGAACTCATGTAAGTTTCCAATTAAATTTAACTGTTCAGGTTACTTCTGCATACAAATACAAAGACTTGGAGCAAGTCTATGTGTAAATCATTCTGACACTTAAAATCATTTTAAACAAATAATAAACTTCTTATGGACTACTGCAATTCATCGCTGAATGGCATCAGCAAGGCAAACATCACGGAGAGCTCCAAAAAGTTCAGAATGCACTTTACTGTGTAGTGTGTACAAATTTAATTGTTTTAGTCAGGTTTCACCATACTTAGGAAGATTTCTCTGCCGCCTATTGAACAGCGTATCCGTCGTGTACAATCTCCTCATATTCAGAGCCACCAAATTGAATCAGTCTTCATATCTATCTTCACTATACTGCTTGTAAATTTCTCACAGCTTTTCCTATGTTGTTTATGGTGGCCGCCATATCTGGAGGAAGTGTGGTTATACGTGAAAGATACTATATGTTGAAATTTTGGTAACACAGAACTTTTGATAATAAATATTAATTACCCCCCCATCCTCCAAAATGGGGAGGGCAAGGGAATTGTAAGTGAATCTGTCTGTCCATGCACACAGCTCAAAACTATACGTCAAATCTGGGTCATATTTTTTTACACAAAGTGGGTTTCTACCCATGGGTCAGTTTTCCTTGAAGGTGATTTAGATCTTTTTCCTAATTTTTCACAAATGTTTAATTAGGAATGAGAAGACAAGATGATGGTCGCAATCAGAGAGCCTCTTTTTATATTTTATGCAACTAGACTACTAAGGGTTCGTCTGTAGAGAGATTAAGTTTTTTTGTGGTTTTTCTGTCCAGACTACCTGCTAGTGACGGTTTGTGAGTTCTTAGGCTGTGTTTTAATGTTAGTGAATTTATAACTTCCCTTCTTCAACTATATCGGTCATAACAATACCCACTGATATTATACCTTCTCATATTTCCACCAAGTACAAGCTGATTTTTTTTTATTTCATGCAAAAATTTAAATTAAAATTGTTTTTGACCTTTGCAGGTGAGAACCAAGGTCATGCATGTGGCAGGTGATCCAGTAACCGCAGGTATGTTTTCTGGTTTTCTGTTTTTCTCTTTTTTTCCCTGCATAAATACACTTGGTTAACATCAGTATCTTATATATAATTTAAGGCCATATTGACCAATATTCACTGTTCTAATACTTTCCTCCTTAGGATTTTTTCAGAACATAAACTCTTATAGCCCAGTCACACTCACAGGCAGTACATTCAGCCCTGCAGTTACTAATACAGTTAAACTCCAAAAAAGTGGCCAATACCAGAAAATATTGGAGAGCGAGGCCCGACAGGGCCGAGATATTCAATATTTTCTGGTACTGGCCACTTTTGAGGAGTTTGGCTGTTGTAAACCCCATGCTATATCCTATTTGATGCCTAGTCCCAAGATATATGATAGTCTGTCCCAACATTCTGTAATTTCTCTTTTTACTGGAATAAATTAATCCCCCCCAAAAATGGTCACTGAGAGAAAGTGTCCAGTACTGATAAGTATTGGACATATCTGTCAATAGTGAAAACCTGCAAGTGGGGTTTACAGGTTTTTACTCGGCCGCAGAAGGGACCCCTCATATCTTCTGAGGTTTGGTGTATCCGTCACTCTACAGGTGGTAAAACCCATGGTTATATGCATTGGGTGAAATGCCCCTGTCTGTGGTTTGTATGTGAACTTGTGAGACAGTGGCAAAACGTCCATTAACTCACCTTCTGTCACCGAGTTAAACCGACACATGCCCGAGTCACAAGCTTATACACGTTACAGTAAAGTTGTGTAACCAGTAATTTCGCGAAATTCCTGAAAGTTTTAGGGATTTGACTAAATCAGTAATTTCGCGAAATTCCTAAAATTTCATGAAATTCCTGAAATATTTGAGCAAGAATTTTGTGAAATTACTAAAATATAAATAATTTATTTGACCCAAATATTTCAACATTAACCAAACTCTGTCTACTTCAAAGAGTCTATTTCCTAAAAGTTTGGTTATTATTATTCATAATATTACTATATGTTATGCTTTACTTTACTTGTTATAGTGACAAAACTGATTTAATGGACAGTAAATCATGCAAATGAATTTCACAGACTGAATATTAATGAATTTTAATTACATTTTGAGTACTACATATCATTATGGATATGCCTTGCATTGGCTTAATTTGACTGGTAGTAGTGTGGTGTGCATTGGGTGTTCCTATTCTGGCTTGCAGGTTTAAGATCTTCAGGCACAGTTTTTTTCACATTTTGTAGATGAGGTACTCATTGTTGTTATATACCTCTCATACAAATCTCCTGAAGATCTGCCTTCTATTGCAATCAGATTCAGCTTTCTTTTTCAAACATTATCAAATAACTGAGTTTCAGGGGTCAATATCTGACAAATATGTATCAGCATCACCAAGAAAAATTTCAGTTATTTGCAAACAGCTATCAATATAAATAAAGGAATAAAAACATACTGATGAAACTGTCAGAAGGGGTATGGTACTTACAGGTATAAATCAGCATATGTGACACATCAAGGTAAAGAAATCTTCCTTTGAAGTCCTCAGGCTGAGTTTTTTTGTTCTATTTATTGTGTCAACTACTTTTATTGAGAGTTCCCTCCTTTTGATTGTAAATAATTAAAGATAGGTGTTGAAATATCTGTTTGGGAGCATATGACAATTATCATAATATAACTAATTCCTCGCCCTTGCCAGAAGTTATAAAGAATAACTTAATTACAATTACTTTGAATGACAGCCATTTTTAAAGAACAATTATGGAGATCAAAGGTTTCTGCCCAAGATAGTGTTAACGTTTTCATTATTCTTCAAATTAAATGTAAAGAAAATAAATCCCTAACATTTCACAATTTTACTGGAATTCAATCAGTAAAACAGTGTAAAATATGATCAGAGATTTCAGGAAATTTCGTGAAATTACTGAAATTTTTAGGAATTTCACAAATTTACTGACCAAATCAGTAATTTCATGAAATCCCTAAAACATTCAGGAATTACTGGTTACACAACTTTACTGTAACATCATACACTGTGGGCCATACCTTCAGTTACCGTAGCAAAAAATTCATTTGCGCATGCTCAAAGTGAGGCGATCAGTGGGGGAAATTTTTAATGATTTTTTTTTTTGACAAAGAATACCATTGATGCTGATCAATGGCTAAAATATAATTACTGTTTTTAACATAGTTTATGATAGTTAATGTATGCACATTGTGATAATTAGCTTTAGAATCTGCACCCCAATGTATCATTGTGTATGTTTGTATATATTTTTCAGACTTACATGAGCCACCTACCAAGTTAACACACAAGTACAAGATTGGGAAAATGATTGGCGAGGGGAACTTTGCAACAGTGCACGAATGTCTGGACAAGTGAGTTGGGACTTTATGAGTAGTCATGATATCACACTCGCCTCCCATCCAGTACTTTGAGATCTTAGGTTCAATTCTTGGCCCAAGCCACCACTTTTTTACAGTACTGAAACATGACAAAATGGTTTATGTGTAGTGCAGCGTTGAGCACCAACTCGTGATCGGGAACATCTCGAGAATGTCCTTGCACAAACTCAAGATCTTGAGTTGAGGCAAACATCTCGAGATGGGAGTCCCATCTCAAGATTGGGCAGCACAAACTCAAGATATTATTGATATGGGGCTGTGATTTGCCAATCACTTGTGGTCCACTGTCATCTGATTGGCTGATTTCAGCAACTGAGCTGGTGTTTCATAGCAACAAAACCTTTTGATTAGATTATCAAAGAGCTTTCTCTTAAATATGTTTGAAAAGTTTTATATAATACTTTCCAAAAATTCAAACAGCATTGATCAAACAAATGGGTATTGTTGAGAAATTCATCTTAAGTGTGTGCAACACCAATCTGAGATGCTCTGCACAATCTCGAGATGTTTGCCTCAACTCAAGATCTTGAGTTTGTGCAAGGACAATCTTGAGATGTTCCCTATCGCGAGTTGGGGCCTAACAGTAATACACTAGCTTCTTTTATATGATGTCTTGGGTTAAAATCTCAATTTTAAACTTAAATACTATAATTACCTTAACAATGACCAGTCATTTACAGTGCAGAATTTGTCCACCATGTATGGACTCAGCTTTTGAATCTCCTCAGCTCAGGTGACGAGTATAGTTATGGCGATGGCAGATTACTGTCAAAACTATTTTAAAAACCTTACAAACGATTATTTCTATCCCAAGTACTCGTGTCTTATCTTTTCAGTCATAAGCATTAGTGCTGGCATGGTATTTGCAAATTTTGGTATCATTATCACTTGTTAGCTCACTACTGGGCAATGGTTGATAAAATTCAAGTACAGTCAGTAGTTTTTAAACTCATTTCTTTATAGCATTTTTTGTTAAAATAAAACACTGATTAAAATATTATTTTATGAACATTTGGTGCATTCACCAGATAAAATTACAAAACCAGGCAGAAATGTAAAAAATGTTGTCAAAGTAATCATAACATCAGCCAGTTACAAGTGTCAGGATAGGTAAAGTATGGTTCAGATTTGATGGAGACATCCATGGAAAGCTTTTAGGTTTATACTTTGGTTACCGTAAATTTCCAAAATCACGCCCAGGTTCAAATAAATGCCTGGTTCAAATTAACGCCTGGTACCAAGCACACTGTTTGCAATTTATAACACTGTTTTTGTATTTCAAAAGAACGTCTGGTTCAATTTAACGTCTGGTCTGATGCCATTTGAAAATAATTAATGCCCAGGCCATATTTTGGAAAAATACGGTATAATAGTAGTAATTTGTGTCAATTTTCCCTTCCTTTTGTTTTGTCTGGTTTACACTTTTGACATCATGATCGGCAGTGAGCAATGTTTGTTCACATTTTTCCAACATGAACATTTACAAGTTTATACTGTGGCAATCTCCCACCACTAGTAACCACTTTATGCCCTATCTTTTTGATGCTATGATTGATCTTTATGGTCGTACAACCTATCTTGTCTACACTTCTTATGATGCAGCTAAATTCAGTGTAAAAATGAAGCCAAGTGATTTTTGACCAAAGACAATATGTGTCACGATTCTCTCAAACCCACTCATTACTCTCAGAGAGTGCTCAGGACTTGGTGTTATGAGTCGTTACAGTCGAGATGCAGGTCGTTAGGTGTATCATTTTGGTCATGTGACCAATCTTTGCACTCAGGACGAGTCATGTGTTTTGTCAATATTGTGATAGGATTAGTCATAGAAGCTACAGTTGAAAGTCATCTAGGTCGTATGATCAAACATGAAAGTATGACAGGTATATTAGATTGTCATTTCTTCAGCAATCATGCATCCATATTTTTTTTCAATTTTAAAGCTTTATAATTTATTTACATGTTTTTTATTCTCCACTGCTCAGGGCCCGGCGTAAACACTACGCGCTGAAGATTATTGACAAGCTCAAATGTAAGGGCAAGGAACACATGATTCAAAACGAGTTGGCCATACTGAGAAAGATACGCCATCCTAACATCGTACAGCTACTGGAGGACTACGAAACCAGCTCAGAACTCTACCTTATCATGGAGCTTATCAAGGTAGGGATTGTAATGGGTTTGAGTAATTGCACCTTGACCTGTTTAATGCTATAAATTCTTTATAAACTTATCAAAAGTTATCTTTGTAATAAATTATTTAACCCTGTGTGAAAGTAACTCCTGGTTGCCTGCTGCCTTGTCTCTCAGTAGTTGCTCCTATGACACCAAGGGTATGTGGTAACAAGGTTTTCACAAAGTGACCTAGGCCCAGATTTAGACTTAAATTTGAGACTTTGGTCTTAAATTTTGTCAACAGAATGCTAAATCTGGGGCCGATTTCACAAGGGACTTAAGTCCAGATTTAGACTTAAATTTAAGACGTTGGTCTTAAATTTATGTTAAGTCTGTGGTCTTAGACTTAGCGGATTTCACAAAGCAGCTAAGTCCATGAAATTGCTAAATTAGTGGGCTTAACTTTAAGTCTGGGAGATAGTGGGCTTAAATTTTGTAAAGAGAACTTAAATATGGCTGCCATAAACTTTTCTCCACTTCAGAATTTGAAATGACTGTAAATAAAGTATAATTACACAGAACACCTCACTAAAGTGGTCTTTGGGAAGTTTATATGTGGCCAAAAGACATCAAATGAAGGATATATGGCACCAATATTATATTTTGAATAGATGTAAAAGGTCACATGACACAGAAAACCTCTGTGGTTATTTGATAAGCTTTGACTTAGCTAAGTCACCTTTATGAAATCCATTTTAAGTCCCAGACCTAGCTAAGACCAAAGTCTTAGATTTAAGTGAAATTGCTAAGTCAGTGGACTTAACTTTAAGTCTGGTAGGTAGTGGGCTTAAATTTGTAAAGAGGGCTTAAAAATGACTGCCATAAACTTTTCGTCACTTCAAAATTTGATAGGACTGTAAATAAAGTATAATTATACAGAACACCTCACTAAAGTAGTCTTCGGGAAGTTTATATGTGGTAACAAGGTTTTCCATTTCAAAACAGCACTTATCCTTTGATAAAATGCATTAAATGAAGGATAGACATCACCAATATTATATTTTGAACAGAAATAAAAGGTCACATGACACAGAAAACCACTGTGGTTATATGATAAGCTTGGACTTAGCTAAGTCACCCTTTGTGAAATCCATTTAAATCCCAGACCTATCTAAAACCAAAGTCTTAGATTTAAGTCCCTGACTTAGCCAAAAACTTGCTAAGTCTAAGTCCCTTTGTGAAATCGGCCCCTGATGAAGTCACCCTGGCTGGAAGTACTTGGCACTTGCACATTGTCATTCTTACTTCTGTTAACTCATCAATCAAATAACATTTCAATCATTTTGTTTATCTTCAAAACCATTTGAGATGGAGCAATCTGAGCAAATTTGGACTGCTGGATGTAAAGCACTTTTTATGTTATGCAAATGAAAAATTTAGAATTTTTTTCGATTTTTGGCTGCCATCAGTTCTTGAAATTTTGGCAGAAATCAAAAATGTTGTTTTTCTTGAAAACCATTAGAGATAGAGCAATTTTTAGCAGATTATGAACCCTTTGGATGGTAAGGCCTTTTTATAGGCCTTTTTTATTTCTTAGGGTATTTGATTTAGCCTTTCAACCCCACTTGAAGATCAAATGGGATTTCTGTTTTTGTATGTATCCAATTCTCACTACTATTCCCAAGTTTTCTACTTTCTCCACATTTATATAAATGGTATTAATTGGTATCAAACTTTCTGAAAAAAATTACACAGAAATGCTTCTTAATACCCTATTTATGTAGTGTCATTTGTTGATATGCAACAACTTTTTGCCCATATATTCTCTTTTTGAAAATGATGGGATTTACAGATACAAGATATATTATTTGCACATATTTCAGGGTGTTTATCTGTTTTGAAGCTATAATTATGACCTATTTTTACAGGGAGGTGACCTGTTTGATGCCATTGCCGAGTCCACAAAGTACACGGAGAGGGATGCGTCCGGCATGCTGTTTAACCTGTCCTCTGCACTCAAATACCTACACGGACAGGATATAGTGCACAGAGACATCAAACCCGAGAACCTCATGGTAAGTTTTAACATCCATAGACAGCTTTAAGGTGAAGGTCATAATCATGGAAATACTGGAATTAAAGTCAAAGTAGTCAAGGTCTGTTCCCACAGTTCTTTGCAGTTGTAACAACTCATATTTGAATTTTGCTTTTACAACCTGGTCCTGATTACTCTAAAAAGAGACCTAATATCTTGATCGTGCAAACTTAGCACCCGATCATCTAAGAAAAATCCACTATTTGTGGCGAATACATCCCAACTAAATATGAATCCTGACCTGTGTACACATATGAATTGTAATGGTTACCACTATACCACTAAAATGCAAAAAGCATTGAACCACAAAAGAGTTTGGACGAGGTAACTAGTTTCTGCGTGGATATAGCTCATGAAGTCAGCAAAGTACCGTGTGAACTTGGTATCAAAGAAAACTGGGAGCAATATTATGAAAAAGGATTAATTAAAGATGATCAGAAAAAAATCAGCTTACTGTAGTTTCTGTAATAAATACCTTATCTCTTATTCTGCCCCACTCCAACATTTTGAAAAAAAAATTTCATTGAGTAAGGATCAAGAAATTAAAGCAAATAGTACTAAGTGGTTAAAAAGCCCATTAAATGGAGATTAAGTGCTATAAGAGTTCAAATTAGATTATATTAAATAAAAGATTATCTTTTTATAGTTACTGCACACAATTAAGAATATGCAGAAAAATACCATGCATTTGTTAATTTTGACAGTCATGTTTGATTATTTTTTTGCTTATCTTTAATGGGCAATTTCTCTTTATCCATCTCAGAGCAACTCTAACTATGTCATCTACTGGTTTTAAAGTACATGTCAAAGTCATCACCATCTGTTTATGAGTAATACATTTTCAGTTGTAATATTTCCACTTGAACCACAAAGCTAACTCTTGGATATCTCTTGTAGCCAAATTATTATCTTTTGTTGTATGTTTATTAGTTATTGAATGTCTTTCTTGGTCACTCTTAAGCATTATAATCTGCTTAAGGAGGGGATACGAGAAAAGCACAATCACTTCTGTGTAGGTTCAGATCCTACGAGTGGCAATGCTCGAGGGCTTGTCCCAATATGTCTGTGGCTGTTGAACAGGATGTAGAACTCTGACTTTAACCTTTGAAAATGCAGAAAATTATACAAGTATATGGCATTAGGCCACAGAGGAACAAACCCTTATCGAGATAAACTTTAAAAAAATTCTCAAAAAATATGAAAAGTCAATGTTTTGGTCTGACCTCTCTTTCATCAACAAAAGTTATATCAGTAAAGAACCTTGGTGAATCTTAAATATCATCATGGACTGGGTTTTAACCCACAATCATGGAGATAAGGGTCAAGTTATAAAATGACAAAATTGTTACCAGTCCCTTCCTAAGGCCTCACTGATGAAAATGTTCAGTCTAAAATTAGGGGATGTATCCTCATTGGGTAATTTTCAATTATTCTGCTATCTTTATCTCCCATCTTTGCAGGTATACGACCATGAAGACGGCCACAAGTCACTGAAGTTGGGAGATTTTGGCTTGGCGACGGAATGTCACGGGCCTCTGTACACCGTGTGTGGAACCCCGACTTATGTGGCTCCTGAGATAGTGGCTGAACAGGGGTGGGTGGTTTAATATCATTAGTTAATAAAGTATAGGTGGTTATATGCCTTCAGAATAGTATGTATATTTAATAAATAGGGTCAGTTTTAAACCCATAGTTAATACACATTGTTGGTTTCATACCATCAGTTAATACACAGGGTTGGTTTTATACCCTTAGTTAACAAACAGAGATGGTTTTATACCCTTAGTAATAAATAGGGGTTGGTTTTATACTAGGGCTGCAAGCCGAAAATGCGCCTCGATGCCTCTATTTGGAAGAATCGACTTGGACTCGGTTAATCGCTTGATTATCGCCCACGAAATAAACTGCTTCATATTTTGACATATCAAACCTTATAAAATGGTTACAAGGCACACAACAGGAAAGAATTTTGATAATTTATTGAATTTTAGCAAAAAGATGCATTTATAATGCAAAATATAGGAAACTTTAACCATCTTTATATTGCGAGATTTGAGGCGTCTTCGAAATATGTTAACATAAAATGCTGTTGTATAAAACATTGTTACACAAAGAATTAAAGTTTGCAAATACTTAAAATATAAAACATTGAAACGGAAACACCTTATATATAAATATATTCATATATATTTTTATATATAAATATATTCATATATTTAAAGAAAAAAATTGTAGTAGATTTTCCGTCTATGTTTAGTTGTTTTCGAAGAACCGGTTCACTTTTCTTGCCTCGAGTACTGAACTGAATCGATTCGTTTCCGAGTAACCGAAGAATCGTTGCAGCCCTATTTGATACCCTTAGCCAATAAGCATGCTTTGTTCAACACCTTGAGTTGATAAACGTGGTTGGTGTAACACCTTAGTTGATAAACACAGTTGATTAATTACCCTAAGTTAATAATCCTTGCTTGTTTGAGTGTATGGTTGCTGCCATTAAAGCCATGCTTTTATTGCACTGCAAGAGCTTACCACCTGGACCGCACTGCTTCACTTGCGAAGCTGTTCCTGACTTTGCCAACTCTAAGAAAAACAGTTGCTATGTCCTAGCTGGGCTGCTAGGTCATGCTAGCAGTTGCCTTGTGGCTATGGTAAGAAGTTCGATGTGATTTCTGATACTGACAATATTGCTAACGTTAGCCATGCATTTGTGTTTTAGCTATGGTAAGAAGGTGGATGTATGGTCAGCTGGTGTCATCACCTATATCCTACTGTGTGGATTCCCGCCTTTTGTCAGGTAAATAATTCAACAAATTGGCTGTTGTGTCTGCAAAGGTCAATGGTGGGATTTTATTTTTCTTACATATGTTGGCTTTTACATCAGCATAATGCTAAGACAGATATGAGCTTATATCTCCTGACATTCTATTCTGTACTTTTATAGTGCTTAACCTCTGCCAGGCAGACTCAAAAGTGCAACGTCAGAATCCAATTTTAAAAAAAAATCATCATTCTATAGCGATTGCTGAGTCCAGTACCATTGAGATGCTGGATATGTACGAGCGCTTTATGAATACCATTTAATCCTGTACATATATGAAAAAGATATAGTACAAATTTGAGCCTTAAGCAAGGTTATCGCCCTACAATCACAATTTGAAAACATAGCAGTGAGTTAGCTTTAAGATAGCTAATATCAACCATATGTCAGAAAATGGTACTTTTATTTTTCAGCCCAACAAATGACCAGGAGGAGCTGTTTGATAAGATCATGGATGGAATCTTCAGATTCCCGTCTCCTTACTGGGATGACATCTCCGACTCCGCTAAGGTAAGTTCACTTAAAGAAATACCTTTAAAACCCTAAACTTGAGGGATAAACAGGCATTTAATTGAAATCAAATCACCTTGTAATCTAAAAAAATATACATCCTGTAACAAGCATTGATGCTGCCTTATAGTAATTATGCATGCCAAGAAGTATAACTGTGTTGGGTCCATTTTGTTAAAAAAAATGCAAAATAAAATTTCATAACAAACATGCTGAGTGTCTGCACATAAAATGCAATAAATATGAGGAAACTATTACCTATTTCCCTAATGTTTTTGCTTGTATTACACTTTTGCATGACTGATGAGAATTTTTAAATTTCCTTGAATCTACTCTACTCACACATCACTCCAGTTAGAAAATCACTACATTGGTTTCCGATTAAGTAACGTTCTATCTTTAAGACTGCCATGCTGGTATATAAGTTCCTACACAGTGGTAACCCCAAATACTTTGAACCCTTCCTGATTCCCAGACATAGTGCATACAACACACGTCGAAGTCAATCTGATGGCATATTTCTTGAGGTTCCCCACTTTGCTTCAGTTTTCAAGTCTCGAAAACATTTTGGACTCAGTTTTGCGTATGACGCACCTATGATTTGGAATGACCTTCCTGATGAGGTCCACTTTGCAAACTCACTTGCCTCTTTCAGGTCAAAGTTGAAGTCATACCTCTTTGGAAAAGCATACCCACCCTAAATTTCCAATCTCCTGCTTTCTCCGTGGTGCTGACCCCTGCTATGTCTCTGGTTTTTGAATATTGAACAATGTTTTTGTGTGGTGCGCCTTAGAATCTGTCTTTTGACAGAGATTAAGCGCTATAAAAGTGTTATTAGAATTAGAATTTAGAATTACTGGCTTATGTAAGCGACTTACAACATACGACGTCTGATTTGCGATGGCAGTTTTATCCCACCTTCTCATTTTTTATCAATATACATTGGATTTTCTACCAATGACACTGTAATTTTTTGCTTGGTATCTGGATTTTTCTTTCCCAGAGCGAAAAAAAAAATTGCTGTTGCAAATCAGACTCCTACACATGTAATGATAAATACACAAGTGATAAATTAGAAGGTAGGAAAAAATTGCTGTCGCAAATCGGGCTACAGATATTGTAAGCTGCATGAATGTGTACATAGATTTAGGGGGCCTATGCGATTTGGACAACTCTAGAAAACAATTTTTTTTAATCCAGGACCCAGAATTGTTTTGCAAGATAATGATAAGGGATAATGATAAGGAATGTCCTTGTCCATCATATGCCTAATACATAAAATGATTGATAGAGGATTTCAGTGTCAAACAGATGAGCTGATGTAAGAGCTCTAAATATGCAGTTCAACTTGTTTATTCTTGTAGAAATAATATATAATTTATAAATATATATAATAAAATATTCAATGCAATTATTTATATCTATATTTTACAGGAATTAATCTGTGGGATGCTAGACAAAGACCCAAATACAAGGCTGTCTGCTTCATCTGTACTGGATCACCCGTGGGTGGCAGTAAGTCCCCTCATTAACATAATATATTCAAAATGTATGGATTACGCCATACCCTTGTTCAAGTTTCATGACTTATCTTGAGGCTTGGCTGATTTTAAACTAGAGCGGCTGCTACGACTGATGGTGACAAACCATTCAATTTATCCTGACTGAAAGAATCACCCTTACCAAAACTACTAAGATTCGTAAAGATTCAGAAGGAATACCATGCTCTGATAACTGTTGTGCAGTAATTGGGTGAGATGTACAATTAATTTTCTCTGGGGGAAAAGATCAGTCAGCTCCATTTGTACAGAAGAGTGTGAAAAAATTAGTCGTAACCCTACAAAGGGATAAGTCATAGCATTGCAAAGAGAAATTGTAAGTGATAAACCAAAAGATAACTCAGGGCTATCATATGCAGATATCTGAAGAATTTTACACATTTGTAATATTTGGGACAAGCATATAAAACTTCTAACAAGGTTATCACAGGATTTTTATATTGCTTTCATAAAAATATCCGCTTTAGCTGTACTGCATCATTCTTCAGGAAAATGGTAAGTCCCTTCATTTGCATAATACATTCAAGATGGCTGTGTTACCTGGATTGAATCACCCTTTGGTGAAAATAAAGCCCATGATTCGCTTAATAAATTTAAAATATACTAGAACATCAATGGGCGGTGGTGAGTCCCCTTATTGGCATAATATATTCAAAATGGCTACTTTAGATATACCGCCGGTACTAGGTCACCCCTAAATGACCTTCTTAGTATAAAACTTAGCTTAAAGCCTAAGCATATGATGGGTTAAAGGGCATTATTTAGTTTACTGATTTATAAAGTGCTATTTAATTTATGTCTCTTAGATACAGTATTTACTCAATCTGAAAAGTCCTGAAGTAAAGCATTAATTTGCAGGAGTGTCTTGGAGGATGTTTGAATCAATTTGGCAATATATATGTCATGCAAATCAAACTAGCAGTAACTTTTAAATCTTTGTAATTAAACTTTTAATTCAGTAATTCTAATTGAACATTTATAGCACTTAATCTCCTCCTAACGAAAGGGGACTCTTAAGGCACAAAGGCTTTAAGACATTTCACCAATTCAGTATAGAAATCAGAGTATAGAAAACATACGCCTACATAACCTGTGCTGTCGATTTGCAGATCTTGCGTTTCTTGGAAACCCGTAAATTCACTCTAGGACAGGGTGATAAAAACCTGCAAGGGAAGCCAGCGTAAGGGAACGTGTGCTGTGGACATGTGACTTGTACTGTGATCATGTGATTATAAATGTACTGTGGGGTGTGATATTGTAAACAAGCACTTGATGTGGCTAATACGAAGTTTTCATTGATTCAACATGACTAACTAGTTCTAACTTCTGTACAATTAAATTGCAAGGATGTAGAAATCAGATATTAGCCAATGTGGCCATAATCAAAGTTTCAACGAGAACCCCAAGTAACTCCTAACCTGTGGGTAGTCATCAGTAAATGTATGAAGTTTAAATAAAAAAAGTTATGACACATTTATCAAAATTTTCTCCCCATTGTCCATACAGGACAACATGACAGAAAATAACACATTAGAAGTTAGACACTAAAGATTACCTTTCATTCCTTATTGTTTCTTTTTTTCAGATTTTAAACTTTATTGATATTTAGTGTTCTGTATTAGATATATTTCCTGAGTCAGTGGGTCTATTTCATTGTTGAAATACAATTTGCATGTGGAAAAATTTTATTTAATAACTTCCAAACCCTTGGTAATTTAAAAAAAAATATTTGGGGTGTAGCTTAAGCCTGAGAGTAATGGTCATAACACTTTCTCTCACCTTTAAATGCTATGGGTTCAAATCCTGGCCCATGCAATAGGCAGGAAGACTGTTAATTACTTCCTGGTGTGTGGTGTGATGTGTTTCTTTACAGTGGTCATGTGACTACAACTGCTGTGGCACATTTTTAGTGCCAATTAAAACTAACTCGTGTGTTAACATATTAATTTTTCAAAAGAGAGAAAAGTGGTACAGTGTAATGTAAATGAACTGATTTCTGTCAATTCAATCTAAAACTATTTTTTTGTCGATATTTTGTTCTGGATTCCAGTGATAATGTGGAAATGGTCTGTTTTATTATTGTTCTCAATTAACAAAAAAAAACAGTACCTTTTACCCTTTTCTAATAATACACAAAATGCTTTAAAGTTATTTGTGCACTTGGAGAGAGCATGCCTCCGCCAAGGCTCAATACATCCATTATGATATTGCACACGAGTACAATGATATTACAGATAAATCCTGTAAAATCTTATCTCAATAGTGATCCATCAAAATCTAATCAACTTCTCCTTGTGCCATTGACAACATTCTCTGAAAAGTTCATCAAAATCCGTGCATTACTTTTTAAGTTATCATGTAAACAAACTGACAAATGCATGTCACTAATAACGGAGGTAATGAAATGGAAGATTTAAATCACTGAAACTCTGTCAAAAATGTATCAAATTACAAACTTAAATGGTGTTTAATTTAGTTTCTCTATTCAAACAGTGAAGTTTATTAACAATCAAAATTTCTCATTTTACAGAACTATATATTCAAGCCTGATAGTTTCTGTTCATATTTCTCTGTCATCTTTAAATTGTCGATCAATCACTAGCATTACTTTTACAATTGTATCATTTCAGCATTTGATTCAACACGGGTTTTTTTTCCAAATTGGTGGTAAATATTCCCAGGCCTGATGGCCCTTGTGCTGGGAGAAAATGTCATCTTCAAATCACCAATAAAATGCCAGATGCTACATGTATTATTTCAGTATTTGATTTTTCACATGGGTCCAAATTGGCTATATATAATGCTGTCATACATTACCTCTGTCCATAGTGTCATCGGAAATATAATGGTTAAATGACCAATGAAGTACTCTCTTTATTTCCATATACAGTTGTACGATTTCAGGGTTTAGTTTGTCACGTTCTTTAAAAAAAGGTAATATTTTTCTCCGACGCATAATGCCCCTCATCTGTGGGCAAGTGTATTTTTTTAAATTGCCACAATAGAGTACTAAACTTTCATTGTACAATTATGTCATTTCATTGTTTTATCATATTCTACCCAGTTCAATCAAGTCTGAAAACTCTTGTTCATGGACAAGTGGCAGTTTTAAGTCATGAAATAAAGATTTAGTATTGTTTCTGTAATCATATAGTTTCGCCATTTTGATTCTTTTGATTTTCCCGTATTTTTTCAGAATGAACACACGGCCAGAGAACAAGATCTCCACTTTGAGGTTTCTGACAGCATCAAACAACACCGCAAGTTCCAGGCCCCTCCACAAGTTGCCATTCTAACTGTAAGTTCATTGATGTTTTGGGCAATGAGGAGACACCTACAGGGTGAATTGTGTTATGAAGTAGTATTAATAAATTATACTGTCCAAAATCCAGATGATAAATTATTATTTGTGTATTATTATGATTATGCCAAGGAGTGTTTGTTCATCTGTTTGTTGGAGTTTGCAATTTCACCAAAATTAACAAATGCTTAAGTCTTTAGGAATTTTTTTATCTGGTTGGGGACAGACAAAACAAAAAAGTGATTAAATGTTGGGAACAAGAGGGTCAAAGATGCCCCAAAAGGCGGGTTGCGCAGGCAGCAATAAGGTTAGCGACTGCTGCAATTACATTTAGAAACAAGGAAAGAAATGTTAGGTCACCCAGTTAAGGTGAATGTGTTAGACGTGCTAAGAAATGTAAAACTTGTAATCTAGGTTGCATAATTGTATCTGTGCTATAAACGGACAAATGAACGGACGGAATTACACCAATTTCGAAAGGAACCTAGCTATGATGGTGATCTATCTCCCTGTCAAGTTTGAATTTGATTGGACACAGCGTTTTCGAGGTAGAGTCCGGAAACAGAAATTTTGACGGACAGACAAATGGACAAAAAAACAGAAAAACGAATGGACAGAATTACACCAATTTCGAAAGGAACCTAGCTTTGATGGTTATCTATCTCCCCGTCAAGTTTGAATTCGATTGGACACAGCCGGAAACAGAAATATTGATGGACGGACAAACGGACAAAAAACGGACAAAGAAACGTACTGAATTACACCAATTTCGAAAGGAACCTAGCTGTGATGGTGATCTATGTCCCTGTCAAGTTTGAATTCGATTGGACAAAGCCTTTTGGAGTTAGAGTCTGGAAACAAAAATGTGGACGGACAGACAGACGGACGTCGGACACATCAATCTAATAGGCCGGTTGGTACACATCAATCTAATAGGCCGGTTGGTTACACGCAACCCGCCTAAAAATCAGGATTTTATTATCCACCACGTGGTGTTTTTGTCCTAAATACGGGGAAATACAGACAGGGATGTATTTTTTTTTGTATACAACAGCGCCTCCATATGGATAATTAGAATCAATAACTTCCGGTTTTTTCACCAATATCTCGGAAACTATGTTACCTACAAATATGTATTGTATATCATCAAAAACGTTGTTTTATAGCGCTTCTGCTCATGTGTGTTGCATAAAAATCCATGCAGAAATAGAGGAGCTATCACGAGTTAAAGATTGAAGTTTTTATATTCACTGTTGCCACTGCGTTTTGATAGCCTTTTCACATTCTCTCCTTAAATATTCATGTTATTTAACCATAAACCATACAAAATGGTGCATAATAAAAGTAAAACATCCCTCATTAGATATATACAGAAAAAAATATATCACTCATGAAGATTAGTAATAAAATACTCTTGTTGTGCACTCGTATAATATTGTTGTCTTCTTTCGTGACATATTTTTTCTGTATATGTCATTCGGGAAGTTTTCCTATTGTACTCTGGATACAACATAATCCTGAATCTACCAAAAGTCTCATTGTCACTAAATATTCAGTGACTGCCTTTGTATTCAGCCTCACTCCAAAACTATTCAGTGGATCTTTATGAAATGTTTTGTGTTAGTTGGGGCCGACCAAACACTCTGGATATAAGATTTGAAGAAAGATACGAATTACACTCTGGATATAAAAAAATTGTAAATTTTGCCAAGCCATTTGCCAAGCCATTTTGCACTTTCACTGTAAAAAAATTGTAAATTTTTCCATTCCATTTTGCCAAAGTCCCACTTTCACTGTATTTTCATGGTCATGCTATCCCGAGTTATTAAAGGGGTTAAAACTAAAACAAGACAGTGTTTGGGTGAAATTGCAACATGGTGATACTGGACTGCCATGATGGAGGTTTGCACTCTACGAGTGCTTTCTAGTGTAGAATTATGTCCTCAGTGACCTAGTGGGTTAGTAGGTTTAGCATCCAATCACAGGTTGTCATCTCTGCGTGGGTTTGATCCCCACAAGTTGCCAATGCTGAGGACCTGTCCTAATATAACCCTGGCTGTTGAACAAGATGTAAAACCCCAACCTTTGTCTAGTGTAGAATTAAAATAATTAAAGTATGCACAGGCATTTACTACAAAATTTCAACTGTATATATATGCCTGAATTGGACAACCAGCCAGTATATTGAGCGAGTACTCCCAATATTTATGTACCTTGTACTCCTTAGAACTCTACCGCTCCTCTCTGTAATCTGCAACAACAGGGGATGTTTTCATAAAGCTTGCTGAGATTAAGACCATATTTGGTATGAAACTAGTTTGGTATTCATGAAACAGTTGAGACTGAATTTGATGTCAGATTTAATCTCAAACTTAAAATTGTTACTTCTTTGGAAAGTCTTCACCTAAATTGGGGTAGATGTCTTTCACTTTTTATTGTTTAAAGTACAAATACTTTACAGCATATGCATATTTTGTCTAAATTAGTTACAATTTATAGCTCAAATTTTGTTTTCAAAAGCCAGTAAACTTTGAAACATTAAAATAATTGATGAAATTTTGTAATATTTTTCTATTTCATTAGATGTTATAAATTTTGCTGTAAATTATTACACAGAAATAATTTCTGTAAATTCTTATCTTTAATCTTTAAAAAAGGTAAACAAATTAACATGTTTACGGTTTGTTTGAACATGTGTGCCAATTTGAGGGTTATTACTAAATTACCAACCTAAGCAGTAACAACTTTATTTATGTCTCACATCAATATGCAGTCAAATGTTCTTTGGTCCACTTTTCAGACAACTGCCCTAGATAAAGGATCACGGTACTTTGAAGGTCGAGGTCAGATGCAACTAAAGAGCAGCCCACAGGAAGCCAACGAAGTCTTCTGATCACATGACCACACCTGCCCGAAGTCCTTTATGTAACAGCCAGTGTTCAAATAAGTGTTGTAAATTGGCAGGACAAGAAATACGTGAAAATACTTTGACCGAGATATTGAGGGAAGACCATTTATTTTCTAAAAGACGAGAAACAGCAATTATTAAGTTTTATGGAATTTTATTGTAAATTTAAATACTTCTCAGTGAGGCTATTTATAGTGCAATAAAAATGGGAACAGTATTTATGTGGTGGAACAGGGGACCATATGCGCAATAAGTCTTAAAGTCTCAAATCTGAGTTTTTCGTAACTCATCAAATTGTTAGACCCGAGACTTCTTTCTTGGTTGATATTCACTAAAGGTCTGAGACTTTAACCAGACATTTGACTGGAAATAAATGGATTTTAGAAAAGGGGACTCAGCTTAGACCAAGCACAGACTGATTAACAATAGTGGTTTTCTGAATCATGTGGCCCTTAATTTCTTCTCAAAATGTACCAGTTGACATTTATCCTGTTTTGATACATTTTATAGTTTGAATAATGCTGTTTTACACCCCCCCCCCCCCCCCCCCCCCACCCCCCCCACCCCCCCCAAAAAAAAATGAAAAAAAGGCAATTCTGAAACAGGTTGAAAGTTGAATGTATGTCCAATACAAAATGAAATTTAATTTTTGTTGTTCAAACAACACTGGTTCAAATGGCTATGGGGAATGTACAACTAAAATAAGTTAACATTTTGTAGTTTACTGGTAACAAGGTAAGAGTTTCTGAAATGTGTGGAGTATTAGGATATATTAACCTGTATCTTTGGTCTTTTTCCAAAATTCCTAGAGCACAATAATATACATATGTTAATTTTGACTTGAATTTTTTTCATTTTTCATAATATATTCTTATATATACTGGCTTCGACATCAAGATCCTGACAAACTAATTTCTCCTTACATACAGGAGTGCTTTATGAATACCAATCCATTATGGCTCAAGACTTTTGGTACAAATTTAAGCTGTAAAAGGATGCCTGACCAGAAGAGTGTGACAGGGGTATAAACAGAATAACTAAAGATGATCCTGTAATTAGCACATGTACAAAGTGTCGTTATTTATTACTCGTGTGTGGGGGTGTGTGTGTGTGTAGACTATTCCTTGTCTTTCCAGTTATTATTAACACTTGTGCCACAAAGTGCATTTTATTGTCATGAAAAGTAAAGTATTACTATCAATTATATCATCCTTATGTGGAGAAGTAATTGTATTAATTATTAAGATTATTTTTACGTATGTACAAGTATTTTGTATATATGTATTTTTGTTTAGTATTTGTATGTTTGTATATAGATTTCATATACTATATATAGTTGATGTGAACATAAATGTGACAATAATGAGATATGATGAACCATGCATGTATTTACAGCCAAAACATACCTATATATTAAATTTTGCACAATCAGAAAGGTATTGAAGCTGAGCTGTGAAAGAATTTTAAAATTTTTATTTTGAACAAGCTTATGTTAAGACAGGATAATGTTCAATGTTAATGAAATTCTTCTGCCAGACTTGTTAATCTGTGTTGAATACAATATATAGATATATCTTTACATGTATTTAAAATAGTTTACATAATTATTTAAGTGTTTGCATGAAAACAATATAATAAACTGTGTAAATTTGTAAATTTTAATTACTTAAATGTAGCTTTTATAAGCTACAAGCTTACCATGTGGGACTTAATGCTGTTCTCGGGTTGCCACACCCGGGGCCAACGTCTTAGAAAAAAAGACAGTTCTTGTTAGCCACCGGATACACTGCTAGTTGTCGTCACGTGATAACCTCTGACCTCTCGCCCTACTTTCTCGTTGAAATTTTCTAAAACCTACCCCTCAGCTGTAAACAGCGGGGAGGCAGGGTGGGACTCTTCTAAGTCCCACATGGTAAGCTTGTAGCTTATAAAAGCTACATTTAAGTAATTAAAATTTACAATTTTATTACGCTACAATAGCTTACCATGTGGGACTTAATGCTGAATTCAACCGCCCGGTGGCGGGATTACAGCTGAGACTGGAAGGTATGTCATTTTTTCTAAGATTTTGAATTAATATGTATAGAATAGTGCCAGAAATACCAGTCTGAGTCCCATTTACAGTGCCCCGATCCCGAAGACCGGGCCTGTAATGAGCCAAAAACCTAAATAAAATGAGAGACAGTGCTGAAACTGTCTAGATGTTTGATTGTAGGATGGAAGTGCAGCAGTGCTCACTTCGAGGTCTAAGGGTCCCTGAGGGCCCTTCACTAGTGACTGACCAACCCATGGTTGGACATCTCATAAATTTTTTACAACCTGAATATGAGATTAATGACAACTAAATAAGTCCTTAATAGAAGTTACTTGATAACTGAAAAACAAAAATGACCTTACCCGTAACATCTTGAAGGTAAAGGAATACCTAGATCCTGGGAGAGACTCCTGAAGACTTGGTTGTAGCGGATGTGCCCCCCCCCCCCCCCCCCCTTTTTTCTTTCCGAGGACAACTGGTCTGAGGGGAAGGATCTAGGACTTGTTGTGCCGCCACTACGGGTCCCAGATATATATTGCTGTCGGTGTCCGACCAAGTAAGGTCTTTTAGGTAAAAATTTGTAAATGTGTTGTGAGCTTTCCAGTGACAGGCTTGCATGATTGGTCCACCGATACCCCACCGTAAAAGGCCTTAGAGGCCGCGAAGGCCCGGATGTCATGCGCTTTGACTTGGACCAAGTCCAAGGCTTGTTGATCTGCTTGTTTGTAACAAAGTAGGATGGTTTGTTTCAACCATGAAGAGAGAGTAGGGGGTCTGATGTCTGAGGTATGTCCTTTGGTAAAGGAGATGAAAAGGAGAGAACGAGACCCTCTCAGGTCTTTGTTCGGTCCAAATAAAACCTCAGGGCCCGCACGGGACACAGGGTCCTGTCTTCCTTAAATTGTCTATCTACAATGGTAGTCAAAGCAGGAATAGTCACCGGAGATACACTTTGAGAACCTACTCTTGCTAGTTGGTTTTTGGCTATGAAATCAGAAGAGGGGAACAAGGCAACCTTTTCCCATTGGCCTAGATTAGATACTTGTTTGCGACCCAGGCATGGATTTCGCTGCGGCGATTGCCGGAGGCCAAAGCTAGCAAGAAAGCAGTTTTAGAGTAAGATGTTTGAGGTCTGTGTCTTTCATGGGCTCAAATGGTGCTTTAGTGAGCTCGTTAAGGACAACAGAAAGGTTCCACTTGGGTAAATTTCTGGAACTCTTAGGACGATCCCTGTGAAAACTGGAGAGTAACCTATGAAGGTCTGCATTGTGTGCAATGTGTTGGGCCGTTGGGCCCAAAGTGTCAACGATTGCAGTCCTGTAACCATCAATGGTCGAGGGGCGCCTGTTTAAGTCTTGGTACAGGTACATGAAAAAATCTGAGATTTGTTTCACAGATGGAGTGGAGAAAACCACCGAATTTTCTCTGCACCATTTTTCAAATAGGGCCCACTTTGACCTGTAGATGGTCCTTGTTGATGACCGCTGAGGGGCAGCAATTCTCTCTGCCACCTCCACAGAGAAGCCTTGTTCTTGGAGTTGTCCACTCCTAGACACCAGGCGTGGAGGTTCAGCTGTTGTGGATTGTTGTGGAACACATAGTTGTGGGACTGTTTGAGTAGGGTCGTTGACACTGGGAGTTGTAGTGGGATCTCTGTTGAGAGCTGCACTAGGTCCCAAAACCAGGGCATCCCTGGCCAGCCTGGGGCTATTACGATGATCAGACAATAACATTGCCTGATCTTTTGGATCACCTTGTGAAGGAGCCGTAGGAGGGTACGCCTAGGCCGTGAGGTTGGTCTAGTTTATGTTTAGAGCATCTATGTCCCAGGCCCTTGGGTCTGGGATAGGAGACACGTACAGTGGGAGCTTGTGGTTCAGGTGAGTGGCAAATAAGTCTACATGAGGTGTGAACCACTTCTGGCAGATCTGTTTGAACACCTGGGGGTGAAGAGACCATTCTGTTGACTGCACTTGGTTGGACCTGGACAGTAGGTCGGCCATCACATTCAGGCACCCTAGAACGTGCCTGGCTTTCAATGTTATGAGGTAGTGATGGCCCCAGGTCGTGATCTTCCACAGGAGAGCGCACATCTCTACTGAGTGTGTTCCTCCTTGTTGTTGATGTAGGCTACCACTGTTGAGTTGTACATCGCAACTAACACTGTTTGATTCTGGCACTGGTCCTTGAAGTCTCGAAGGGCCAGGGAGACCGCCTTCAATTCTAGGACATATATGTGTAGCCTTTTTTCCCGATCTGACCACAGACCCTTTGTGGAATTTTTGGTCTAAGTGAGCGCCCCAACCTTCGTGTGAGGCGTCGGTAAAGAGTTGGATACTGTGGTGTTTGGGATGAAGGTCTGCACCTTTCATCACGTTTGAGGGATTTTGCCACCAATCTAGGTGGGCTGCAATGGCTTCTGTCCAAGGAAGGAGGTTGTCCAGCAACTGAGGATATCTCCAGTGCTCCTTGAGATGAAAATGAAAGGGCCTCCTGTGAAGGCGTCCCTCCGGGACCATTTCTCCATTGAGACTAGCAACCCAATTAGAGACATCAAACATCTTGCAGTCAAAACACGTTTTGACTTGAGTAGTAGGATCAAATCCTGAAGTTTGAGCCATCTCTCTTGAGTGGGTTTTACAAGGGCTGAATCTAGGTGGTATTCGTAGCCCATGAACAAAAAACACCTGAGTAGGTTTCAGTTCTGATTTTTCCTGATTTATTATCCACCCCAAGGACTGAGTTAGGTCTACTACTGCCTATGTGTTCACTTGGGCTTCCTCCTGAGACTGGGACCTGATCAGCCAGTCGTCCAGGTATTGGTGAATTCTGAGTCCTCTTGAGAGGGCCATTAGTTTCACTTCCTTTACGATCATTGTAAAGACCTGGGGGGCTGTGACTAGTCCAAATGGGAGGGAGGTGAATTGGAACACCTGTGACTTGTAGCAAAACCTTAGGTATTTCCTTGAGTTTGGATGGATGGGGATGTGTAGGTAAGTGTCCGATAGATCTATCGACGATACCCACTCCCCTGGAATCAGGGAGGTCCTGATGAACTCTGGAGTTTCCATTTTGAACTTTTCTACGTGTAGAAAAGTGTTGAGCCTGTTTAGGTCTATGACTGGCCTCCACCTTAGGTGAGGCTTGGTACTAGGAACAGGCGACTGTAAAACCCGAGAGATTTTACATTTTCCACCCTTTCTATTGCGTTCTTTGACATAAGAGACTGGATACAGAGGCCAGGACTTGGTCTTTGAAGGGCCTTGTATTCTGACCGGGTCAGGAGTCTCGACTGGACTTGGATTAAAAGGAATGACAGGATTTGTTTGCCAGTCTAATCTGAAAGAACGGAGAACTCCTACTGGTGGACTGAGTGAGGCTGGAGGAGTCATTGGGGGGGAAGGGTTTTTATGCCCTCGTCCCCTGGAGTGGGTCAAAAGACCTTGGAGCCTCGGCTACTCGATTTCCCCCTACCTGGGGAAAACGATGGATACTGCTAGGGATGGAATGACCCCCATTGGGGTGGTTCCTGTAGGAGCCTCTAGATGTGGGGAATTGGAAAGGGTTGATTAACAGGGCCTAAACCCTAAGTGTTATTACAGGTGCCTTGATGAGGGACTCCTGTCCCTCCTAAAGTAGTTGTGAATGGGGAACTTTAAGATCTAAAGATCCAGTATCTCACCTGAATTCACCATACCCCTTCTGACTACTTATATGCACCATGGAATTGAGTTTGACCGGTCTGGTAGTAGCCTTGCTACTGTCTTAACATATATATATATAACCAGGTTGTATTCAGAAAAAAAAACCTAGTGAAGAGCAGCCTGAAGCTCAACTCTTGCTGACCAGAAGGGGAGGAGGGGCTTACCCAAGGAGGCCCCTAAGGAGATACAAATTTGAAAACTTGTTCCATTTTAAGGGAAATTAAACTGCCCAAGTTCCTGTTGGCCTAGTAAATCATTCAGAGTCCAGACTGTGGAGGATCTAGGCATAAATTCCCTGGGGGCAGGGAGGTTAAAAAAACTGCCTAAGTTTCAATGTCCTCAAAAATTGGTTAGGGTGAAGTCAGGCAACCTACTTCCCTAAAATATAGAGCCAGGACTGAATGAAGGACCTTGTTTAGAAGGCCTCTTGGGCTTGAGGACTTGGACTTTTTGAACTTGGACCCAAGCCTCCAATAGGTGATATCTACTGCCAGGCTGGTGAACTATTACTCCAAGTTTTTTTTTTTTTTTTTTTGTGTGTGTGTGAGGATTGTTAGTGTTCTGATCTGGAATCAACATCCGAACATCAGAGTAGATGATCCGATCATCCGAGGATCAGATCTACATACAATCCACCAAGCATTAGATTTCAGATGATCCGAGAGATGCAATGAAAACCGAGTATCAAATCATACTGGGTTGAATAGAAGTTGAGAATACTGCATCCGATTCTCGGATGCATTATAAATCTCGGATGAACTAAGATCTTATCTGAATTTAAGCAGGGATCTGATCCACCCTGGAGAAAGAAGTTGGATATTATAATTTCTATGTAAGCTTTCCTTAAGGTAAGCTTCCAAGGAAGCTTTGCCTTTCCTTCTTCGAAGGAACTACACAACTAGATTTACGTAAGTAAATCAACTGTGACACAAGGTCACCTGCCCCACCCGCCTCACTGCAGGTAGGGCTAGTTGTGAGATAATGAAAGCAGAAATTACACAGAATTTTATTAAATAACATAGAATCTAAAAAACAAGTAATTATAATTTAAAACTGGATGAATTAAAATATAATTAAAATAATGGGTAACCAAGGTTACCTTATAGCCTAAAGAGACACGTAATGTCTAGACGATTAATGAAGAATTCTATTCCTGTTTATTTAAGTATTAACCTTATAAATGGTCAATAATACAGGGAAGAAGGGATAAAATATATTATTTTATTTTATTTATATTTATAAACGTACTGTAAGAAACCCGCGTCTCTCAGCACATGCGGTCTAGACGTGACGTCATCACAGGGGTATCCCCGAGGATTCCCCCAGTTAGAATCGTGCTTTATATCATATTTTAACCCTTAAAATGGACCAATAGAGTAAAAGAACGGGGGTAAACCCTTGCAAAATCTATTTAATTTGATTTCAACAGGCATATATTCCTGCATAAAAACTACCAACGCGAGACGCGCATTACAAGAAATTGCTATCTCGACAATAAAACGGAAGTTGTTTCCGGAGATTTTACTCGGCCAGGACTCGTTTGTGTTACATTTATACACTTTTAAACCCTAAAAGGGGTCCAATAATGAAGCAGATAGGGCTTAAATATTTTGTTTTATTTTATTTTACTGACAGGCATATATAAATATCCTGTATTAGAAACCCCATAAACGAGTCGCCATTGCTTTACGTGAATCCGGAAGTGGACTTCAGTTGTAAAATATAGTAAAGATACTTATCTGAACTATGAAAAGGCATCGAATTGTGATTCTATGCAATAAAATAAAGAAACTGGTGTAGTTTCCATATCCAACAATAAGTATATCCTTGTAAAAATGAAATAATATTCCTTGCAAAATAAAGCATTGCTAATTCGCGTGGCCAACGAGAAAGTAGGGCGAGAGGTCAGAGGTTATCACGTGACGACAACTAGCAGTGTATCCGGTGGCTAACAAGAACTGTCTTTTTTTCTAAGACGTTGGCCCCGGGTGTGGCAACCCGAGAACAGCATTAAGTCCCACATGGTAAGCTATTGTAGCGTAATAAAAATATTAGTCTTATGAACCCCCTTTACTAACAAGGCATTGTATTTAAATATATTTCAAGGATGTCCCTGGCAAAAATAAGGTTACATACACTTGGCTGAACTTCCTCAAATACACAGATCCAACACAAATCCCCTGTTCATAATGGGTAATTGTATTGATCCATTGACTGTACAGTTCGAGCGATCTGCTATACATTTTTGAGAGGGAGGTCCCCACCGTGAGTATTATCTTGCTTGATATTACCATACATTCTAAACTACCATATATGGTAATTAAAATCTTTAACAATTCCTGACCAGCCAACTTGGACATTTCCAACCTGTATAATTTGTCCGGAAATATCAAGTAGATTTATCACAATAAAAACTCATGTATAGTCTGTTCTAAATTAGCCTACGATTTCCATCTGGGCATTTAAACTGAAGCCTTTCAGCCGAAATAATACAAGTGGGCTTCTCAAAAAAAACCCTAGGACCAATAATTAGTACGAGGAAAACAATAAAATATTCCACCACATTTCTTTGTACCTGAAGATGATACTTCAAAATCTGAAGTCCACAAAATTCATATTTCTATAATCTGGCAGGTCAGTCAATTAGGCTAATAGCCACAACAGAATCCTCTCAAAATCCACCAAAATGTCCTGGAACATCGGAGCAGTAACCTGTAAGATGCTACAAAGTCCATAATGTAGTTTTGGACTAACTTATTCAAGAACAAAATGTGAACAAGTGCATGTACATACTAGTTGTTTATGATTTCCAACCCCGTCGGTCACTGGCTAGTAGGTTGGCGGGAGATAATAAGCTGTCTGATCAAATCAGCACCTCTATAGATGAAGTAGTTTTCGAGGTAAAGTCGAAGAAAACAGTATGTCAACAACTTTGTCACATAAAAAGCAAAAACTCCAACTAGAGAATAGTATTTATTGAAAATATCATTAATTAGAATCTGTAATATTTCATACTAAACACTAATGGAATCAAAAGATCATTGAGAAATTCACAGCTAATATATTAAAGTAGCAAACACAAAATTAACAATGGGAACATCTATATATTTAACGGAAAATGGCTGCAAATGGTGTCACCTGACCTAGATTTGCAAAAAAAGGTTAAACTTTGCTCATTCGGTCAATATTTGTTTAAACAACTCTGGCACAAAATGTGATTCATGCAATAAATTATAACACTTTATACATCACTTTTTTACGTTTTTTTAAACAACGCCAGAAAATAAAAACCAATATGGATACAGATGAAATCTAAATCCAATGGTAAAAACGGCAAATCTCCCCTTTTGCAACCTGACCTCAAAAACGGGAAATTTAAGTTGCACAAAACCCCATCAATTGCAAATTTGGGGTCTAGTTACAACACAAAATAACATTTCCACACAAATAGACAAAGTGTATATCGACCTGGTTACATGGAAAAACATTTAAAACTAATCTACTGCTCCCTCTAAGTAACTTGCCACATGTCACACAATGAACACTATATCCTTAGTTCCACTTGTTTTATATGTAAGAACATACTACATTCTGCTGTATGCCAAATTAAGGCATGTGCCAAGTTAGGACACCAAGGGAGTTTGCTACCCAATAGATATCACACATAACATTATTTATGGTTCAATATGGTATTTAACAGATTTCCCATTGTATTCTAAAGACTTGGGATTAAATTACAAAGATACACTGTTCCTCATATTTTTGATTGTATTCTGTAAATTTTAATGGAATTTAAGTCACGTTTGACTTCTAATGACAACCCAGCTTTGTCTAATTAAATCCCCTTTACACCTGGTGTCATAAATCGTTTGATTCATTTGGATTTAACATGCCATTAAAATATTATATAGGTCATATCATGGTGGAGGAAACAAGTGCATACAAGGTAGTCAAGATTCTGCACTGAAAATCATCGCAATCAACTACCAAGCATAGATCTATCTGGAGCCAAAAAAAACAACCTTCTTCCTTCCAGCACTTTCAACAACCCTAAGAACAGTTGCCTTTGTGAGATAGACTTACTGAGTACAGTAAATCAATGTGAATCAGTATTTTATGCATTCAAATGTGCCTTACAAATTGCAAACGTGATATACACTGTTTTTACCGAAAGCGAATTTCTTTTGACATCCTGAAGGCTTCTACAATATTTCCCAGTTTCAATGGATAACCACACAAAATCATATTCTAGCCTTTTCCATACCAAATTGACCGACTTATTCACAACATAGATTCACCATAACACTAACTGTAACTGTATTCAATAATCAAATTTCATACTGGGGTTCACAAACTACTGAGTTCAATTCTTTTCTGCCCATTTTCTCGCCATGAATAAGTGCACCCCATGACTCTGTCGATAAAAGTAATCTGTTTTTCCACTTTATTGTAATATTAACACACAATAAACAAGGGTTTGAGAAGCTGGATAACCTACAGGTGGAGTGTATACAGCTGGAATCTCCAATATCCACAGAATTTGGTTATAGTTATGCTTAACTTTTAATCACACCTACAAAATTGTAAATTTTAATTACTTAAATGTAGCTTTTATAAGCTACAAGCTTACCATGTGGGACTTAATGCTGTTCTCGGGTTGCCACACCCGGGGCCAACGTCTTAGAAAAAAAGACAGTTCTTGTTAGCCACCGGATACACTGCTAGTTGTCGTCACGTGATAACCTCTGACCTCTCGCCCTACTTTCTCGTTGAAATTTTCTAAAACCTACCCCTCAGCTGTAAACAGCGGGGAGGCAGGGTGGGACTCTTCTAAGTCCCACATGGTAAGCTTGTAGCTTATAAAAGCTACATTTAAGTAATTAAAATTTACAATTTTATTACGCTAAATAGCTTACCATGTGGGACTTAATGCTGAATTCAACCGCCCGGTGGCGGGATTACAGCTGAGACTGGAAGGTATGTCATTTTTTCTAAGATTTTGAATTAATATGTATAGAATAGTGCCAGAAATACCAGTCTGAGTCCCATTTACAGTGCCCCGATCCCGAAGACCGGGCCTGTAATGAGCCAAAAACCTAAATAAAATGAGAGACAGTGCTGAAACTGTCTAGATGTTTGATTGTAGGACGGAAGTGCAGCAGTGCTCACTTCGAGGTCTAAGGGTCCCTGAGGGCCCTTCACTAGTGACTGACCAACCCATGGTTGGACATCTCATAAATTTTTTTACAACCTGAATATGAGATTAATGACAACTAAATAAGTCCTTAATAGAAGTTACTTGATAACTGAAAAACAAAAATGACCTTACCCGTAACATCTTGAAGGTAAAGGAATACCTAGATCCTGGGAAAGACTCCTGAAGACTTGGTTGTAGCGGATGTGCCCCCCCCCCCCCCCCCCTTTTTTCTTTCCGAGGACAACTGGTCTGAGGGGAAGGATCTAGGACTTGTTGTGCAGCCACTACGGGTCCCAGGTACAAATTGTTGTCGGTGTCCGACCAAGTAAGGTCTTTTATGTAAATGTGTTGTGAGCTTTCCAGTGACAGGCTTGCATGATTTGGTCCACCGATACCCCACCGTAAAAGGCCTTAGAGGCCGCGAAAGCCCGGATGTCATGCGCTTTGACTTGGACCAAGTCCAAGGCTTGTTGATCTGCTTGTTTGTAACAAAGTAGAATGGTTTGTTTCAACCATGAGGAGAGTGTAGCGGGTCTGATGTCTGAGGTATGTCCTTTCTTAAAGGATATGAAAAGGAGAGAACGAGACCCTCTCAGGTCTTTAGTTCGGTCCAAATAGAACCTCAGGGCCCGCACGGGACACAGGGTCCTGTCTTCTTTAAACTGTCTATCTACAATGGTAGTCAGAGCAGGAATAGTCACTGGTGACACACTTTGAGAACCTTCTCTTGCTAGTTGGTTTTGGCTATGAAATCAGAAGAAGGGAACAAGGCGACCTTTTCCCATTGGCCTAAATTAGCTACTTTGTTAGCGACCCAGGCATGGATTTCGCTGCGGCGCTTGCCGGAGGCCAAGGCTAGCAAGAAAGCAGTTTTTAAAGTAAGATGTTTGAGGTCTGTGTCTTTCATGGGCTCAAATGGTGCTTTGGTGAGCTCGTTAAGGACAACAGAAAGGTTCCACTTGGGTAAGTTTCTGGAACTTTTAGGACGATCCCTGTGAAAACTGGAGAGTAACCTATGAAGGTCTGCATTGTGTGCAATATGTTGGGCCGTTGGGCCCAAAGTGTCAACGATAGCAGTCCTGTAACCATCAATGGTCGAGGGGCGCCTGTTTAAGTCTTGGTACAGGTACATGAAAAAATCTGAGATTGTTTCACAGATGGAGTGGAGAAATCCACCGAATTTTCTCTGCACCATTTTTCAAATAGGGCCCACTTTGACTTGTAGATGGTCCTTGTTGATGACCGCTGAGGGGCAGCAATTCTCTCTGCCACCTCCACAGAGAAGCCTTGTTCTTGGAGTTGTCCGCTCCTAGACACCAGGCGTGGAGGTTCAGGTGCTGGGGGTTGTTGTGGAACACCAGCTTGTGGGACTGTTTGAGTAGGGTTGTTGACACTGGGAGTTGCAGTGGGATCTCTGTTGAGAGCTGCACTAGGTCCCAAAACCAGGGCATCCCTGGCCAGCCTGGGGCTATTACGATGATCAGGCACTGGCATTGCCTGATCTTTTGGATCACCTTGTGAAGGAGAGCCGTAGGAGGGTACGCATATGCCGTGAGGTTGGTCCAGTTTATGTTCAGAGCATCTATGTCCCAGGCCCTTGGGTCTGGGATAGGAGACACGTATAGAGGGAGTTTGTGGTTCAGGTGAGTGGCAAATAAGTCTACATGAGGTGTGAACCACTTCTGGCAGATCTGTTTGAAGACCTGTGGGTGCAGAGACCATTCTGTTGACTGCACTTGGTTGGACCTGGATAGCAGGTCGGCCATCACATTCAGGCACCCTGGAATGTGCCTGGCTTTCAATGTTATGTGGTAGTGATGGCACCAGGTCATGATCTTCCAAAGGAGAGCGCACATCTCTACTGAGTGTGTTCCTCCTTGTTGTTGATGTAGGCTACCACTGTTGAGTTGTACATCGCAACTAACACTGTTTGATTCTGGCACTGGTCCTTGAAGTCTCGAAGGGCCAGGGAGACCGCCTTCAATTCTAGGACATATATGTGTAGCCTTTTTTCCCGATCTGACCACAGACCCTTTGTGGAATTTTTGGTCTAAGTGAGCGCCCCAACCTTCGTGTGAGGCGTCGGTAAAGAGTTGGATACTGTGGTGTTTGGGATGAAGGTCTGCACCTTTCAACACGTTTGAGGGATTTTGCCACCAATCTAGGTGGGCTGCAATGGCTTCTGTCCAAGGAAGGAGGTTGTCCAGCGACTGAGGATATCTCCAGTGCTCCTTGAGATGAAAATGAAAGGGCCTCCTGTGAAGGCGTCCCTCCGGGACCATTTCTCCGTTGAGACTAGCAACCCAATTAGAGACATCAAACATCTTGCAGTCAAAACACGTTTTGACTCGAGTAGTAGGATCAAATCCTGAAGTTTGAGCCATCTCTCTTGAATGGGTTTTACAAGGGCTGAATCTAGGTGGTATTCGTAGCCCATGAACGAAAAAACACCTGAGTAGGTTTCAGTCCTGATTTTTCCTGATTTATTATCCACCCCAAGGACTGAGTTAGGTCTACCACTGCCTATGTGTTCACTTGGGCTTCCTCCTGAGACTGGGACCTGATCAGCCAGTCGTCCAGGTATTGGTGAATTCTGAGTCCTCTTTAGAGGGCCATTAGTTTCACTTCCTTTACGATCATTGTAAAGACCTGGGGGGCTGTGACTAGTCCAAATGGGAGGGAGGTGAATTGGAACACCTGTGACTTGTAGCAAAACCTTAGGTATTTCCTTGAGTTTGGATGGATGGGGATGTGTAGGTAAGTGTCCGATAGATCTATCGACGATACCCACTCCCCTAGAATCAGGGAGGTCCTGATGGACTCTGGAGTTTCCATTTTGAACTTTTCTACGTGTAGAAAAGTGTTGAGCCTGTTTAGGTCTATGACTGGCCTCCACCTTAGGTGAGGCTTGGTACTAGGAACAGGCGACTGTAAAACCCGAGAGATTTTACATTTTCCACCCTTTCTATTGCGTTCTTTGACAGAAGAGACTGGATACAGAGGCCAGGACTTGGTCTTTGAAGGGCCTTGTATTCTGACCGGGTCAGAAGTCTGACTGGACTTGGATTGAAAAGAATGACAGGATTTGTCTGCCAGTCTTATCTGAAAGAACGGAGAACTCCTACTGGTGGACTGAGTGAGGCTGGAGGAGTCATTGGGGGGAAGGGTTTTATGCCCTCATCCCCTGAAGTGGGTCGAAAAGACCTTGGAGCCTCGGTTACTCGATTTCCCCCTACCTGGGGAAAACGATGGATACTGCTAGGGATGGAATGACCCCCATTGGGGTGGTTCCTGTAGGAGCCTCTAGATGTGGGGAATTGGAAAGGGTTGATTAATAGGGCCTAAACCCTAAGAGTTATGACGGGTGCCTTGATGAGGGACTCCTGTCCCTCCTAAAGTAGTTGTGAATGGGGAACTTTAAGATCTAAAGATCCAGTATCTCACCTGAATTCACCATACCCCTTCTGACTACTTATGTGCACCATGGAATTGAGTTTGACCTGTCTGGTAGTAGCCTTGCTACTGTCTTAACATATATATAACCAGGTTGTATTCAGAAAAAAACCTAGTGAAGAGCAGCCTGAAGCTCAACTCTTGCTGACCAGAAGGGGAGGAGGGGCTTACCCAAGGAGGCCCCTAAGGAGATACAAATTTGAAAACTTGTTCCATTTTAAGGGAAATTAAACTGCCCAAGTTCCTGTTGGTCTAGTAAATCATTCAGAGTCCAGACTGTGGAGGATCTAGGCATAAATTCCCTGGGGGCAGGGAGGTTCAAAAAACTGCCTAAGTTTCAATGTCCTCAAAAATTGGTTAGGGTGAAGTCAGGCAACCTACTTCCCTAAAATAGAGAGCCAGGACTGAATGAAGGACCTTGTTTAGAAGCCCTCTTGGGCTTGAGGACTTGGACTTTTTGAACTTGGACCCAAGCCTCCAATAGGTGATATCTACTGCCAGGCTGGTGAACTATTACTCCAAGTTTTTTTTTTTTTTTTTTTTGTGTGTGTGAGGATTGTTAGTGTTCTGATCTGGAATCAACATCCGAACATCAGAGAAGATGATCCGATCATCCGAGGATCAGATCTACATACAATCCACCAAGCATTGGATTTCAGATGATCCGAGAGATTCAATGAAAACCGAGTATCAAATCATACTGGGTTGAATAGAAGTTGAGAATACTGCATCCGATTCTCGGATGCATTAAAAATCTCGGATGAACTAAGATCTTATCTGAATTTAAGCAGGGATCTGATCCACCCTGGAGAAAGAAGTTGGATATTATAATTTCTATGTAAGCTTTCCTTAAGGTAAGCTTCCAAGGAAGCTTTGCCTTTCCTTCTTCGAAGGAACTACACAACTAGATTTATGTAAGTAAATCAACTGTGACACAAGGTCACCTGCCCCACCCGCCTCACTGCAGGTAGGGCTAGTTGTGAGATAATGAAAGCAGAAATTACACAGAATTTTATTAAATAACATAGAATCTAAAAAACAAGTAATTATAATTTAAAACTGGATGAATTAAAATATAATTAAAATAATGGGTAACCAAGGTTACCTTATAGCCTAAAGAGACACGTAATGTCTAGACGATTAATGAAGAATTCTATTCCTGTTTATTTAAGTATTAACCTTATAAACGGTCAATAATACAGGGAAGAAGGGATAAAATATATTATTTTATTTTATTTATATTTATTTATATTTATAAACGTACTGTAAGAAACCCGCGTCTCTCAGCACATGCGGTCTAGACGTGACGTCATCACAGGGGTTTCCCCGAGGATTCCCCCAGTTAGAATCGTGCTTTATATCATATTTTAACCCTTAAAATGGACCAATAGAGTAAAAGAACGGGGGTAAACCCTTGCAAAATCTATTTAATTTGATTTCAACAGGCATATATTCCTGTATAAAAACTACCAACGCGAGACGCGCATTACAAGAAAATGCTGTCTCGACAATAAAACGGAAGTTGTTTCCGGAGATTTTACTCGGCCAGGACTCGTTTGTGTTACATTTATACACTTTTAAACCCTAAAAGGGGTCCAATAATGAAGCAGATGGGGTTTAAATATTTTGTTTTATTTTATTTTACTGACAGGCATATATAAATATCCTGTATTAGAAACCCCATAAACGAGTCGCCATTGCTTTACGTGAATCCGGAAGTGGACTTCAGTTGTAAAATATAGTAAAGATACTTATCTGAACTATGAAAAGGCATCGAATTGTGATTCTATGCAATAAAATAAAGAAACTGGTGTAGTTTCCAAATCCAACAATAAGTATATCCTTGTAAAAATGAAATAATATTCCTTGCAAAATAAAGCATTGCTAATTCGCGTGGCCAACGAGAAAGTAGGGCGAGAGGTCAGAGGTTATCACGTGACGACAACTAGCAGTGTATCCGGTGGCTAACAAGAACTGTCTTTTTTTCTAAGACGTTGGCCCCGGGTGTGGCAACCCGAGAACAGCATTAAGTCCCACATGGTAAGCTATTGTAGCGTAATAAAATTACGGTATTTCTTTATTTTGGAATTTCAAAACTGTTCAATTTATACTTGACTGTATACACATAGGAATTTTCACCAAGCATTTACTTTATCTCTTGCAAATAACGAGTTCAAACAGTGAGAATTCATTCCTAAATCTAAATTTTAAATCTGTATTAATCTGCTGCTTAGAAACTAAGCATTATTGAAGTTTTGGTGAATTTCTGAAAAACTTGAAAATTAGTAAAATTCTCACATAGCTAAATTTTCTACCAATATGGTAACGCAATTATCTTCTGTACATTCAGAAGCGGTAAGCTTTTCAGAGACTATGCGAGATATAGCATTATTTAATCAATAACCTCGAATATTTATCCTATTACAAAGCAGTAATAGTTAATAACATTAATTCCAAGAAAAAACAAGAGGAGAGTGCCCGTGAACGGGCACTGTGTCAGCTGACTGAATGTTTTTGATTTGTGATGGTGATAATGAGAGGAAAGCATAATTATCAGGGAAAGGGCTGTACAGAAATACAGTAAATGGTAACTGAACACATGTTCGAAAGATATTCCGAAGCTGACAGAAGAAAACGACAAAAAAGTTGTGCCCTGCAAATGGTATTATGAAATAAAGTAACAAGGTAATTGTTTAAGGGTAAAAAGTAGGTTAAAAATATTTAAAGAAATACTATAAATGCAATATCCTCGTTCCACCATGAAGAAGGGGTCCAAAGGTCAAATCTGACCATACCAAAAGATTCCCAGCCAAAGAATTTAGGATGGTTTACCATCCCAAACCTCTCGGACCAATAATAAGTGAGTTATAGGCACTTTTTAAATTTGGCTATCCTTGTTTGACCTTGAAGGAGGGGGTCCAAGGTCAAATCCGACCACACAAAAAAATTCCCAGCCCATGATTTCCTGTAGCTTGTTTACCATCCCAAACTTGTAGGACCAATAATAAGCGAGTTCTAAGCAATTGTAAGTTTGGCTATCCTCAACTGCCCTTGAAGGAGGGGTCCCAGGTCAAATCTGACCACACCAAAAGAATCCCAGCCCATGATTTCCTATATGTTGGTTTACCATCCCAAACCTCCAAGACCAATAATACGCGAGTTATAAGCACTTTAAGTTTGGCTATCTTCGTTTGACCTGGAAGGAGGGGGTCCAAGGTCAAATCCGACCACACAAAAAAATTCCCAGCCCATGATTTCCTGTAGCTTGTTTACCATCCCAAACTTGTAGGACCAATAATAAGCGAGTTCTAAGCAATTGTAAGTTTGGCTATCCTCAACTGCCCTTGAAGGAGGGGTCCCAGGTCAAATCCGACCACACCAAAAGATTCCCAGCCCATGATTTTCTATAGGTTGGTTTTCCATTCGAAACCTCTAGGACCAATAATAAGTGAGTTATAAGCACTTTTAAGTTTGGCTATCCTCATTTGACCTTGAAGGAGGGGTCCAAGGTGAAATCCGACCACACCAAAAAATTCCCAGCTCATGATTTTCTATAGGTTGGTTTTCATTCCAACCTCTGGGACCAATAATAAGCGAGTTATAAGCACTTTTATGTTTGGCTATCCTCATTTGACCTTGAAGGAGGGTTCCAAGGTCAAATCGGACCATATTAACAGATTCCCAGCCCATGATTTCCTACAGGTTGGATACAATGATTTACTCAACAGTGAGAACCTGAAAGAAGCTATTGCTCAGCTATCCCATGACATAGAGGTCTGCAATTTCACTATGTTATAGCTGACCAAAACGTCTGTGAATAACATATTTAACAAAATACTCTAAATGTAATAATTTTCAAGTTACAACTGATTTACTCAAGAGTGAGAACCTCAAAGTAACTATTACTCAGCTATGCAATGAGCTACATGTCTGAATTTTTGCTCTGTTATAGCTGACCTAAAAGTAGCTGAACAACATATTTAAGCAAAATACTGTAAATGCAATAGTTTTCAAGTTACAACTGATTTACTCAATAGTGAGAACCAGAAAATAGCTATTGCTCCGCTATGCCATGAGCTATAGGTCTGTAATTTCACTATGTTATAGCTAACCCAAAAGTAGGTGAACAATATATTTAAACAAAATACTCCAAATGCAATATTTTTCAAGTTATAGCTGATTTACTCAACAGTCAGTGCCTGAGAACAGCTATTGCTCAGTTGTGCCATGAGCTACAGGTCTGTAATTTCACTATGTTATAGCTGACCCAAAAGTAGCTGAATAACATATTTGCACAAATTTCTGTAAATGCAATAGTTTTCCAATTACAACTGATTTACTCAACAGTGAGAACTTCAAAGTAGCTATTACTCAGCTATGCAATGAGCCACAGGTCTGGAACTTCACTATGTTATAGCTGACCCCAAAATAGGTGAATAACATATTGAAACAAAATACTCTAAATGCAATAGTTTTCAAGTTATAAGTGATTTACTCAACAGTGATAGCCTAAAAGTAGCTATTACTCAGCTATGCCATGAGCTACAGGTCTGAAATTTTACTATGTTATAGCTGACCCAAAAGTAGCTGAATAACATATTTATACTAAATTCTCTAAATGCAATAGTTTTCAAATTACAAGTGATTTACTCAACATTGAGAACTTCAAAGTAGCTATTACTCAGCTATGCAATGAGTCACGGGTCTGGAACTTCACTATGTTATAGCTGACCCAAAAATAGGTGAATAACATATTGAAACAAAATACTCTAAATGCAATAATTTCCAAGTTATAAGCGATTTACTCAACAGTGATAACCTAAAAGTAGCTATTACTCAGCTATGCCATGAGCTACAGGCCTGAAATTTTACTATGTTATAGCTGACCCAAAAGTAGGTGAACAACATATTTAAGCAAAATACTGTAAATGCAATAGTTTTCAAGTTACAACTGATTTACTCAATAGTGATGACCTAAAAGTAGCTATTCCTCAGCTATGCCATGAGCTACAGGTCTGAAATTTTACTATGTTATAGTTGACCCAAAAGTAGGTGAACAACATATTTAAGCAAAATACTGTAAATGCAATAGTTTTCAAGTTACAACTGATTTACTCAATAGTGATGACCTAAAAGTAGCTATTACTCAGCTATGCCATGAGCTACAGGTCTGAAATTTTACTATGTTATAGCTGACCCAAAAGTAGGTGAACAACATATTTAAGCAAAATACTGTAAATGCAATAGTTTTCAAGTTACAACTGATTTACTCAATAGTGATGACCTAAAAGTAGCTATTACTCAGCTATGCCATGAGCTACAGGTCTGAAATTTTACTATGTTATAGTTGACCCAAAAGTAGCTGAATAACATATTTATACTAAATTCTCTAAATGCAATAGTTTTCCAATTACAACTGATTTACTCAACAGTGATAACCTCAAAGTAGCTATTACTCAGCTATGCCATGAGCTACAGGTCTGAAATTTTACTATGTTATAGCTGACCCAAAAGTAGGTGAACAACATATTTAAGCAAAATACTGTAAATGCAATAGTTTTCAAGTTACAACTGATTTACTCAATAGTGATGACCTAAAAGTAGCTATTACTCAGCTATGCCATGAGCTACAGGTCTGAAATTTTACTATGTTATAGCTGACCCAAAAGTAGGTGAACAACATATTTAAGCAAAATACTGTAAATGCAATAGTTTTCAAGTTACAACTGATTTACTCAATAATGATGACCTAAAAGTAGCTATTACTCAGCTATGCCATGAGCTACAGGTCTGAAATTTTACTATGTTATAGTTGACCCAAAAGTAGGTGAATAACATATTTATACTAAATTCTCTAAATGCAATAATTTTCCAATTACAACTGATTTACTCAATAGTGAGAACCTCAAAGTAGTTATTACTCAGCTATGCAATGAGCTACAGGTCTGAAATTTCACTATGTTATAGCTGACCCAAAAGTAGGTGAACAACATATTAAAGCAAAATACTGTAAATGCAATAGTTTTCAAGTTACAACTGATTTACTCAATAGTGATGACCTAAAAGTAGCTATTACTCAGCTATGCCATGAGCTACAGGTCTGAAATTTTACTATGTTATAGCTGACCCAAAAGTAGGTGAACAACATATTTAAGCAAAATACTGTAAATGCAATAGTTTTCAAGTTACAACTGATTTACTCAATAGTGATGACCTAAAAGTAGCTATTACTCAGCTATGCCATGAGCTACAGGTCTGAAATTTTACTATGTTATAGCTGACCCAAAAGTAGCTGAATAACATATTTATACGAAATTCTCTAAATGCAATAGTTTTCCAATTACAACTGATTTACTCAATAGTGAGAACTTCAAAGTAGCTATTACTCAGCTATGCAATGAGCCACAGATCTGAAACTTCACTATGTTATAGCTGATCCCAAAATAGGTGAATAACATATTGAAACAAAATACTCTAAATGCAATAGTTTCCAAGTTATAAGCGATTTACTCAACAGTGATAACCTAAAAGTAGCTATTACTCAGCTATTCCATGAGCTACAGGTCTAAAATTTTACTATGTTATAGCTGACCCAAAAGTAGCTGAATAACATATTTATACGAAATTCTCTAAATGCAATACTTTTGAAGTTATAAGCAATTTACTCAACAGTGATAACCTAAAAGTAGCTATTACTCAGCTATGCCATGAGCTACAGGTCTAAAATTTTACTATGTTATAGCTGACCCAAAAGTAGCTGAATAACATATTTATACGAAATTCTCTAAATGCAATAGTTTTTAAGTTACAAGTGATTCTACTCATGATGGAAGTTACTGAAAAGCCCAAAAGTAGCTATTACTCACTTAGCTATTGAGACAGGCACCCAACTTACTCACCATATTGTAGCTATGAAAAAAGTAGCTGAATAACATATTTTAACAAAATGCTCTAGATGCAACAGTTTTCAAGTTATAAATGATTTTGTGCATGATTTCATGAATGTTAATGCATTAAAAATTATTAAAAAAATTTATTAAAAAAAAAGTAAGAGAGATCCAGGTCTCATACTCACACAAGAGAATCTACCTCTGGCCTAGTACATATATGCAAGATATGAGAGAAATCCCTGCAATAGTCACTGAGAAAATTGTGATAAAAAGTTGAAATTTTCACACTTTTGGTGGGGGTACCCCCCTTGTAATGTCTCTAGCAAACAGACGAACAGACAGATTTGCATGCCTTGAACAATTTTTCATCCTCGATAGATAAGGTATCTTTTAAAAAAAACAGCACGTCTCTAGGCCTTGTAGTTTTGGAGGAGAAGTTGTTCACGCGGACGCGTACGCGTACGCCCACGCCGCAGAGTGACGACATAATGCCAGCTGACATAAAAACTATGAATTTTTAAACTGAAAGTACTGAAACCTTTCATGCAATATAAGTGTAGAATCACTTAAAATATTACCACAAAAAATAGCAAAAATCATTTTTAAAGCACTGAAGAAGTTAAAACCTGTTAATATATACATAAACGTGTTAAACTAATAGAACAGCTTTACTTCCTTTAAGCTGTTCTGTGACAATTACATTTCTTTTTGAAGTAACCAAATGTTTTAAACTAGCATAACGTTATCACTTTGCATAATGTTTGTCAAACATAAGGTATTCAAATCTCCAGAAACAGTTTCAGCCAAACCGCATGGATCTCCAAACCTGAAAATACAGCAGTTATGGTTGGTCAATGGAAATACAACACTCTCCTTAAAGTCACAAAAAAACTTTTAATATGCAAAAATATTTGAGAAAACGTTTAATGAATGTTTGTACTTTTTAGGGATGTCACAACTCCCAATATTTCATGATCTATGTACCTGTGTGATTACATGTATTTA